>CM048755.1:758691300-763691300 GCA_026315105.1 Locusta migratoria | reverse complement strand
AGAGGGATGTTTTAAAGTAGTACTAATTGAAAAAATATATATAATCATAATTTAACTGCACGAGTGTTGAGCAATCTACAACTGACATGGTTCCACTATGGAAAGAACGGCAACCATAATAAAACTAATTTTAAGAAAATTCTAACTATCTTTTTTGTTAAAATTCTTTTACTAATTGTGTTACAATGTATTATGTAAATGTAAACTGTAAATGCAAACTTGGAGTCTGATAGGGTCCTTTCGCAACTGAGCCAACATAGTTGGGTGTCATCTGCACCTCCTTCAGAGAGCTAGCCGCCAATGTCAGAGGCAGTTGGTAAGGACTGTATACATAAAGGCGACAACAGCTGGTTGTGAGCGCATGCCTATCAGGGCCAGGGCCTGACGTAAACAGTCCACAGGGTGTGTTACACCACAGAGTAACATATTGTCTGAGGTTACTCTCGCACCCGCTGCAGCCCTGCGCTAGGTGAGACGCGGCAGCTTCGTCCTCTCGGATAAGATAAGTAATTTAGATGGTAATAAGACTTAGTTTTACACCGATAAGTAATTAAATACATTTATTAGAGTCCTGTACTAGCTTACAATTAAAGGTTTCAATTTCCCTTTCGTAGTTTTTCATTAATCGCGAAAAGTCCATACAGCAGTGTTTACAGCCGTAGGTTTCGTTTACGTTCTTGCACAGCAAATCTAAATAAATTCGTTTATTAATTCTTTTTCCTTTATTACAAGTTAAGTACATCATATCCCTTCATTGCTTCTCACTTATTATTCACGTAGAGTTGACTAAAATTTTATTTGCTGTCCCAGAAACTTCGCATTTCCTTTGTTTACATTCTGAGACTAGGTCTAATTTTCAAAGTACACAGACTTAGCGTTAACACCTGCTTTTACGTCACTGTATGACTAGTATTTACATATATTAGTGCCCTATTCAACTTTAGTGCTCCTTTATATCTGTATCTAATTTAATTTTTCCGTTTTCATCTAGCTTAATACAGGAAACAACCATGAGTGCTAAGTGTTTGAGGTGCCGTAGGAAAGTTAGTTCAGGGGTTCTATGCAGCTGCTGTGACAGTTGGTTTCACTGGGGAGAATGTAGTGGCGTGGGTATTGGGAAAGCAAAGGAGACTCTTCCTTTCTTGTGCAGGGTTTGTTCAAGGGATAAGAAAATAGAGGAACAGGAGGGGAAAATCAGAGCCCTTCAGGCTGAATTAGACAGTCTTAGAGAAGAACTGTTGTGGTTAAGGGGGGAGGAGGGTAACCAGAGCTGGGAAGTGGTAGCAGGGAACAGTGGCCTCAGTAAGAGTAAGAGTGTGACAGTTTTATCATTGGCACAAACAATAGGTTTGCCACAGTGTAATGAGGAAGAGCCTCCAGTAGATGTAGGTATAATTAAGGAGCAACAGAATTTCATTAGGAAACCAAAGGTTTCAAAAAAAGTAGAAAGTAGGAGGAAAATTCTGTTGCTAGGTAGCAGCCACGGGAGAGGTGTGGGCCAAATTGTGCAGGAAAAATTAGGTGACAGGTACCAGGTCACAAACTTTTTCAAGCCCAGTGCAAGTCTGAGCCAGGTGGTAGAGGATTTATATTCATTGTGCAAAGGGTTTACTAAGGAGGATCATGTTGTGAGGGTTTACTAAGGAGGATCATGTTGTGATAGTGGGTGGTGCGGGAAACAGTATAGATAGGGATCAGGGCAACAGTATTGAGTGTGACCTGGTGAAAATAGCACCTGCAACAAACCATACGAATGTTCGGATGGTGCCTGCCTTCATGCGGTACGATCAGCCTCGGTTGAACAGCTCTGTAAGGAGAGTCAACATGGAGTTAGATCAGCTGCGTAGGGCGGCCACTCTGTCGGACATTGGTTTGGTCCCTGTTGATGCTATTGATAGGTGGGACTTTATTAGGCATGGCCTGCACCTCAATAGGAAAGGGAAGGGAAAACTGGCTGGGTTGATAGGAAAATCTATAAGGGGGGACACTGCAACTCTTGGGAGTACCTCTTTTTTAGGATAAGTTCAGTGTCCAATGAGAAGCCCAGACAGGCAGGTGATAAAGCTGTTAAAATATCACAAGATTCTAACAATAGTAAATTAAAAAATAATGTTTGTATTTTTCATCAAAATATTGGGGGTTTAAAGAATAAAGTAGATGAGCTCCTGATTTGTTTAGAAACTATAGAAGCTGACAATGTAATAGATATACTATGCCTGTCTGAGCATCACATTGTCACTGATATGAATAAAGTAAATATTAGTGGGTATAAACTAGCAGCACATGTAAGTAGAGAGGAGAAGGTGTGGGGAGGAGTTGCCATTTATGTCAAAAGTTGTCACAGTGTAAAAAATTTAGAAACAAAAAAATTTTGTATAGAGCAACATATAGAAGCATGTGCCTGTGAGCTTAAACTGAAGGGTGGTTCTTTTATAATTGTCGCAGTGTATAGGCCCCCCTCAGGAAACTTTCATTTATTCTTGGAATACGTGGACGCCTTGTTGTGCTATCTGTCAGATAGGGGGAAGCGAATTATTGTATGTGGGGATTTCAATGTTGATTCACTGCAAGAATGTAATAAGAAGAATGAACTGGAAGTCTTACTCGGTTCTTTCAATTTGACATCTGTTATTGATTTTCCTACTCGGGTAGTAAAGAACAGCAGCACATTGATAGACAATTTTTTTATAGACCAAGATAGGTTCAACAACATTAGTGCATGTCCTGTTGAGAATGGTCTTTCTGATCATGGTGCACAGCTAGTTACATTATATGATATAGCTCCTTTCAGTAATTTGAATCAGTCCTCCAAAGTTGTTCGTACAATTAATGATTCGACAATTAGAAATTTCACGGAAAGTCTTCAGCAGTTAGATTGGGATTAAGTGTACAAGGAACCTGATGGTAATTTAAAATACAACTTATTTCATGATACTTTTGTAAGGGTATTTGATAACTGTTTCCCCAAGAAATTAGTCAAATTTAATTGTAAGGAACCAAGCAAAAAACCATGGCTCACCAAAGGTATAAAAATCTTGTAACCGGAAAAGGAAACTGTATCTGACAGCAAGAAAGAGTAGTGACCCAGAAATATTCAACTATTATAAAAACTACTGTTCTGTATTAAGGAAAGTTATTAAAAAATCCAAAAGCATGTGCATAATGTCTGAGATCAGTACATCCAAGAATAAAATTAAAACAATCTGGAATATTATAAGAAGGGAGACAGGGCAACCAAGAACACAGGAAGACTGCATTACCATCAGTTGGTTGTCATCCGTCTTCGACGCTTCAGTGATCTAATCTTTAAACAAGCTAGAGCATGAGGGCATTTTTCCCATGCTGTTATTACCTCCGTTGAAAAGCAATTGATCATAAATTCTACAGTGGCTCACCCCACTCTCTATCTACTGTTATTGAAGGACTTCGACGCAGAGCTGAAGTAGCAAGCAATAACTTTCCTGCATCAGACAACCAGCCTTAGTTCAGATCGATGCCCATTAAAACCATTGTTGTTCCCAGAGGAGAAACATTTGTGTACTAAATTTCGAAATGTATGTACCTCAAATCCCCTACAAATTTAATCTTGCAATTTTCGTGTTACACGGTATACACACAATGAGTAAGAACTTCGAATCCGAAATATTGAAACATCTGGACGGTGCAGGACACTGAAATAAATTCAAGATGGAAGTAGAAAATTGTTGGCCGACAGAGGCCGGCAGGAGGCGGCGTGACCAGCAGCAGCAGGCGGCAGGCAGCAGGCAGCAGGCAGCGGCTCATTCACGGCTTGTCTTTTTCTGCTTAGCTATCACTGCCTTCTTCCTTGTTGTGTATTGATACTGAAGCCTCCATTATTTTGCTATTTGTTATACAGCCAGCAGGAGGCTCATTTGTTTTGTACGTCAACTGAGGAAATGCACATAAAACTCGAGTATTTATCCAAGCTCTTCATTTCAGGTGTGTTATTAATTACGATTCTCCTGTCCAGCTCCTTCGCGCGTGTCACCGCATTCGGACACTTAGTTTAGATTGTGTTCCTCGCCTCCTGAGGGACATAAGAATGGCGACGAGGATGTTTTTGTTGCTGAAAACGTTGTCACCCCTATATGCGTTTTTTAATCAAATCTACTCGCAATTTTGTCAGCGAGCAGTTCATTAGTTTGGTTAGATGACAGCCATTTGCGTAATTTTGTGGTTGCTTACCTCGTTGAAGAACGCTGTCCTTTTGGTGTTTTAGTGGTTCTTGTGTTTGAGTACATGGTATATCCGCTAAGACAACCTCTCTGGAAATGTCTCTACCCGATATTCGACGATTCAACAACATGACCTGCCACAGCCATTGCCTCAGCAGCCGGTGACGCAAACCCGACGCCTCCAGTTATGCGCCGCCGTTCAGAGCTTTCAATAAGGACACTGAAGATTGGACGAAGTGGCTGCCACAGTTTTCAGCGCACGCTACGGCTCACCACATACCGGGTAAAGACGTGACAGCTTGCAATGTGCGGGGTCGATGTCTATCGTGTTTTGATGAAGATGCACCCTTTGGATAAACCGGAAGAGTTGAAATATCCAGTGATGGTTGACTCCCTTTCGAAATATTATGCGGAAAATGTGTTAGTTATAGCTGCCAGGTACAACTTTTTCCGTTATTGTAGAAAGCCTGGTGAAACATATCGAGAATGGTTAGATGACTTATCCGGGTTGTCTTGCCAATGTAATTTCCAGTGTGGTTATGACATTTACTATGCTCAGTAAATGATACGTGACGCAGGCACGCAGAACGTTACTGATTCAAAACTACGTGAACAGATCCTTAAAATGCCGGATCCGACACTTTAGCAGGATTCCAACAGTTTGTTCACACATAATTGTTGTCAAATGGCTGCCGACACGATGGACGCTGCTCCGATCTGTGCACTCGATCTGTCGTATGGTTACCCGACACACCGGCCTGTGCAGCATAAACGGGGAGCACGATCGACTGTATCTAGTAAACATCCGATCCAATCTAATGGAAATGTGAAGTCTTGCCCCAATTTTTGAATTTATCACAAAAGACAAAATTGCCCTTCTCGTAACAGTGAGTGTTTCTTTTGCCCTAAGACAGACCAACTGTGTCTTAAGCATAAGAAAGTTTTAAACAGTGAACGTCGCAGCCAGGCACATGTTATGAATACCGTTCAGTGTCAGCCAATAGGTCGTACGCGCATGAAACGTTCACGACGTAGCAAGATGTCTAGCACTTCACAGTCTGCCTCAGTGCAACGAGAAAACAATAAATTGTTTGTGACATTGATGGTGAACAGTTGCATTGTGCAGTTTCGGCTCGATACCGGAACTTCAGTGACTTTGTTAAATCTTACAACTTCTAGACAGACCCCTGATTCACAAAATTCATACTATGCTTACGGCTTATAACGGCCACGACATTCCTGTCCTAGATTCATGTGCTCTTCCTGCTACATACAATGGTGTTACGAAAATTGTAACATTCCAAAGTTTTGTGTGCAAAAGACAGTTTGAATATTTTTGGACTCGACAGTTTTGATTTATTTGGTTTTAGTGACAACATTTTGTCTGTATGACAGTGTCTGGAAACTTTGTGCTAAATTTAGTGATTTGTTTTCGGAAGGTCTGGCTACGGCGAAGAACTTCTTGGCCCACGTGACACTTAAAGAAAACGTGCGATCCTAGTTTGTGCGTGCTCGCCCGGTTCCGCACGCTCTGCGCGAACAGGCCCCACAGACAGATAGGATACTAGGTCCTGTGTCTGCTTCTCAGTCGTCTTCAACCCTCGTAGTACTCAGAAAACTTTCAGGCAACCTTCTCTTTTGCGCGGACATCAAAAGACTGTTAATCCACAAACCGTTGTAATTACATTTCCTCTACCTCGCCCAGAGGAGCTTATGGGCAAATAGGGAACAGGGCGCTAGTTTTCAAGGATTGAATTGAGAGATGCGTTATTCAAGATCCCTTTAGACGAGCAGTCCAGCAGTTTTAAGTGCTTGGCCTTTTTAAGTATTTACATTTGCCGTTCGCAGTACGTCAGTGCCAGCAGTATTTCAGCGCTACCATGTACAGCTCACTGCCACAATTCCATTCTGTTCCAACTATCTCGATGATGTCGTTGTTTTCGGACGTACTCCGGAGAAACACATTGCTAATCTTCGTTATTTGTTTCAAGTTTTGCTTGACAATGGTCTCAAATGCAATAGAGACAGAATTAGAATATGTAGGACACATCATTAGTAGTCAGAGGTCAATCCTTTGCAAACTCATTTAGTCGCAATACGCGATCTTCCAGCGCCACGCAATGTGCGTGAATTGCGAAGTGTTCTTGGCAAATTTACCTTCTATCATCGTTTTATTCCCGATGCTTCACACATTGCAGCTCCTTTGCATCGTTTGCGACGCAAGAATGTTCCGTTTGTTTGGGCCTCAGCATGGCAAATGGCCTTTCAGGAGTTCAAAAATTCTTTTCTCAGCGATCGTTGTTTGGTCCACTTTTATCCGAAGAAGCCTGTTGTTCTGGGGGCCGGTGCCTCGGCTTAAGGTATAGATGTGCTCTTGTCGCACAGCTTTGGTTCTGTCGATAGTCCTATTGCCTTTGCTTCCAAGCCCTTGAACAAAGCGCATTTGAATTACTCGCTAATAGAGTAGAAGCTCTTGCCTTAGTATACGGCATTACAAAATTCCACCATTATTTGTACGGGAGAAAGTTTTACTCGATAACTGACCATAAAACTTTGCAATCCTTGTTTAATCCTGATCAGTCAGTTCTAGCCCGTACATCTCAAAAATTGCGACTGTGGGTGCAGTTTTTTTTTTTTTTTTTTTTTTTTTTTTTTTTTTTTTTTTTTTTTTTTTTTCAGACTATCAATATGAGATATTGTGTCGCCCCACTCCTAAACATTGTAATGCGGCTGTCCTTTCGCGTCTTCCTCTGGGTCATGATCCGTATTTCGATCAATCTTCCATTTCGTGTTGCCACATTGACGCACTTGATTCTGCTATGCTGATCAATTAGCCGATTGATGACAAAGGAATTGCCCAGCCCACAGCAGCTGATTCTGATTTGCACCAATTGTTGCACTTTATACGCTACGGTTGGCCTTCCATAGATGGACAGGTAGCAAACCCTCTCGTATGACGTTATTTCTCTCTTCGGCAGGAGCTTTCGGTTCACCAAGGTGTCATTCTCTTACACAGCGGTAATCACCTGTCGCGGGTGATTATACGCTAAGCTCTTCAAGCGGAAGTACTGCGTTTGCTGCAACAAGGTCATTGGGGAGTATATCGGAGCAAACAATTAGCTGGCCGCCATTGTAGTGTTGATGCGCTGACAGCACAGTGTCCAGTTTGTATCAAAAGTCACTCAGCTCCGCCGCAGACCTACAGCCTACTGCACCCTGGCAACGTATTCATTTCAATTTCGCTGCTCCATTCTGGAATTCTCGCTGACTCGTCGTTATTGACGCATAAAGCGAATTCCCATTTGTGGTTTCTATTCACACGACGACGGCCCGTTTTACTATTCGAGCTTTGTCTTCAATATTTTGTTTCTGAAGGGCTGCCCGAATTGATAGTAACAGACAATGGACCACAATTTGTTGCCGCCGACTTTGAAAAATTCTGTGTGGACAATAGTATAAAACATTTCACTAGTGCTCCGTTCCACCCACAGTCTAACGGCAAAGCCGAACGCTTTGCGCTCATCTTTAAGTCACAATTGAGTAAGCTGCGCACTTGCCAGGAAGCCTTGCTGCGGTTTCATTGCACATACCGCTGCCAGCTTAAGAACGGAGCTTCGCCAGCGGAGCACACTGCGGTCACTCCTGCGTCCTCCACGATTTGCGACGCCTCCTCCGCGTGTCGATTACAAATTTTCGGTGCAAGACCAGTGGCCGCAAAGGAATGCGAGGATGCGAGGAAGATTCTTCATCAGGTGGAACTAGAAATGTATCTTGTGGAGGACCCTTACGGTCAGCAGCACAGGCGCCATCGCCATCAGCTGCGCCCGTGTCGAATCGGTGGTACCGCCGATAAGTCTTCCATTGCAGATCTGTCTGCCGTCGGGATACAGCCTCCCCTGACGCCCTCGCCTTCGCCTTCGACGTACTGGGCCACGCGCCAACGCGACCGTCGCCTTCGAGGTCTAGCCGCTACAGGCACTGCCGTCCGGTCCGACACCAGCTGGAAACGTGCGCCTGTCCGAGCGTTTTTCTTTTGGAGCGGTGTTTCCCGGACGACGGTAGAATGACTAGGCGCGGGCAGGGGCTCACGTCGCTCGCAGTCTCAGCACCTGCCTCATCAACTACGTCAGCCAGCTAGCCGTCCTTCCCCGTCTTCCGTCAACAAGACAGGTGCCGTTTTAGAGGAGGGGTGAAGAGTCGACAGCCACGGTGGTTGGTGAAGCCCGCTAGGGTGGCCGCACCACCAGCTTCTCCCGGAGCCCACGGGGGGAGCCGGCAGCACTCGAGCAGCTGATGTACTTCCAGTGCAGAGTGACAAAGTTCTTCGCTGTCTCGCCAACTATGATGGTGTCTTTTTCTGCTTAGCTCTCACTGCCTTGTTTCTTGTTGTGTATTGATGATACAGAGGCCTCCTTTATATTGCTATTTGGTATATAGCAGGAGGCTCATTTCTTTTGTATGTAAATTGACGAAATATATTAAAAGTTAATTATTTGACAGAGCTTTTCATTTCATGTATGTCACTAATTACTGTGCTCCTTAAAAGGAAAACTTATAAAGACTGAATCCTAACGAAAGATAGCCACACGGAATGGCACGATGCTTCGGACTGAGTAGCCGTTCCTGCCAGAGGTTGGAGTCCTGCCAGGGGCATGGGTGTGTGTGTTGTCCTTAATGTAAACAAGTTTAAGTAGTTTGTAAGTCCTAGGACTGATGACAATAGCAGTTTGTTCCAGTAGGTTTAAAAACATTAACTGCTTTTTGGACGAATTTGCGTTCCAAACCTAGAGTAGTGATATCAGCTGTTTCTAGAAGCATGCAATCGACGAACTTCCTGTTGCTGGGGTCAAATCCAGTCTACCTTATCTCTTGCCTGGCCCTCCTACATCTCGCATGTCTACTCGAGTTTCACCCTACCTCCAATAAAATAACAGCAATTTGAACTATTATGTTATATACGGAGTACATATCCATTATGTGACAGCGCATGCTGTAGTCACATTTCATACTCCTAGATAATCACATCGGCCGGTATCTTCCTGCATGATAATATGACTGAATATTGGCAACACATCAGTCTGGCAGGTCTGTTGCCGGCGAAACACTTTTTTGTTGCAGAGAAGTAGGGTCATAAACCATAAATTCATTTTTGTCCTGTAATTTACATCGAATAAAATGGCCAGTTTTTCACTATAGATATAAGAGTATTAATTCGTGCTTTTGGGTGCAGAAATGTCGTAGCACGGGGAAATTGCAAGTCATCTGGTGTCTTACGCAGTTACCTGTTGTGTTCCATAATGCAGCAGTAAAGTAGAGGTGGATTCCACAGCTCCTCGCTAGTAAAACACACATGGGACCAACGTGTGGCGGCACCACACGAACGCCTCGCTGTCAACAAGGCCGTTTATCTGCGTGTCGCTTCTGCTAGCGCCGTAACACTTTGTTTCGTGGTCTGTAAAGAATGTGATCAAACTTTCTATAGAAAAGACAAGATGAAGTTTATATTCAAAGTTCGATTCGTCCTGAAGCTATAGAGATTAGATCATGGCATTCCGAAAAACTTATGATAAATCAAGATGATATTGTAGGTGTACATTTGTCGATTGTGAGTTCTACTCCTTTATGGCTGTCATTTATGTGCGTCCATTGTCGAAAAGTGTGGAGACACACTGAAGTGTAATCACTCGTATGGCACAGTTAAGGAGATTGTGGTATCGTTCGCTGGAATGGAAATAAGCACCATAATTGTGTATTTCAACTCCCCTTTGAGATTCCGACTGCTGAAATAGACAATGTCCTTTAGGCGTGTGGTAAGACAATAATTAACGTCGCAGAAAAGTGGTCGGAAACCCAAATATTTCCAGTTCTGAATGGTGTCCACCAGATTAAAGTAATCTGCAGAAGCCGCGGTGGAGTAGCCGAGCGGTCTAAAGCACCTCTCTGCGGAGCGCGCGGTTGCTCGCCGTGGGGGTTCGAGTCCTCCCTGGGGCATGGATGTGTGTGTTTGTCCGTAGGTTAGTTTACCTAGGTTTAAGTAGTTTGTAAGCTACGGACTGATGACCACGCAGTTTGGTCCGATAGATTTACAAACATTTGAACATTTTTGAAGATCTGCAGAGACACGTTCCATGTTTCGTAAACATATGTCAGCCTAGTACATGTAATCTATGTAACTCGACTTGAGCACATTTATGCTGGCCGCAGCGGAGTGGCCAAGCGCATTGAGGCGCTATGCTTTGATGCGCGAGGCCGTTCCCCGTCGGGGGTTCGAATTCCCCCTCGGGCATGGATGTTTGTGTCGTCTTTAGTATAAGTAGTTCATAAGTAGTTTGTAAGTTTAGGGACTGATGACCCCGCAGTTAAGTCGCTTAAGCTTCACAAATATTTGAACATTCATGCTGAATGCAATAGAAGGAAACTTCCGTAATTACCCAACGCCAAGAATACCAATGCAGGGACTGTAGTACAAATACAATTAACATACGCTGATGTCGATTCACCTAAAAGGCCGATGGATTAGGAACTAGTAGAGCAGGGCGAACCATCCGTGGTCTAGGATACTACCCAAACTAAAGTGGATGTAATTGATGCTGTATAAAATTAAACAGTTCCTCCAAGAGACTCAAATATATTAATTGTGTAAAACCATCACGAACATGGCAATGATTTCAGTCCCTCTATACTGTCTGGAAATGAACCGAGTAGTTCCTCCGTGTTGTCTACACAATCGGTCCCTCAAGCGAAAAAACTCACTATCATCCGAACAAAAATGCACCTAAGAAAAAGAAGAATCAGGAATAAGAGAGATCTCAGAAGTTTCAGAGTACCGTTTCAATGACGAAGATAATAAAAGCAAAAATACAAACACCATATAAAAACAGAAAGAAGAAGGACGATTTGTCAACACATGAAGCACTCTTGAGATTAGGAGATATATGGGACAAAGTACAACAAGCGAGAATAGGAATTATATTGGGATAGAGGAAAATCATGTCACATTTTTTTTTATCACAGAATTTTTCCGATACGTCCCTAGACATATCTCCAGAGTGGTCCAGGTCGCCCAGGAAATCTAGGAAACGCAATAAATGGAAGAGACTGGTTCAAAAAAATCTGGAAAACTTTGCTCCTCCATTATGTGAGAGGCTACATATCATAACAGGAGGCGCATTAGGCCTCCGAGAAAGATTCAATGCGAAGAACCAACCAAAGACTGAATATAGATGACAGGGTGACTGATGACGACGATACGACTTGCAAAGTAACATCAGGAACATATAATTCACAAAGAAACGTAGAAAATAGTTCTTTCACATGTCACTTACCTTGGGCAGAAGACAAATAAAATGAATGCTTCCTTACGGAAGCGACGAATGAAATGGACAACTAAAGTTGTATAAATATTGAGGAATGTAAAAATTTAAGACACAAGAGAAACCAGATTGGGGGTACTAAGCGAATATAAACTGACTGTCAGAACAGCCATTATAAACGCAGCTGGCCGCTTCCGCTGGAGGTTCGAGTCCTCCCTAGGACATGGGTGTGTGTGTGTTGTCCTTATTTTACTTTGCAAGTCTAGGGACCGATAACCAAAGCAGTTTAGATTAGCATACATTTGAACATTTATTTATTTATTTATTTTGCTGCAGCGAATTTACAACGTCGCGACCTGAAATGTAAATAGGATACAGAGTAGGAATAAAATTGCTGCCTTTGAAGCCTTCCTCTACCAATCGGATATAGACGTTGCGCTGTTGCAAGAAGTACTTTTTACCCATATATTCATCGCGGCATACAAAGAAAATTTCAATTTGGTCCGAGAAAGAGCATGTGGAAACACCATACTAGTCAATAATGGAATCAAGGTCACCGATACGTGTCTTTTAGACTCTGGCAGAGGCATAAGTTGGAAGATGTTAAATACTACAGTTATCGGTGTATACTTATCCTGCAAAAGTAAAGCTCGACAGGATAGAGCAATGTTTTAAAAACAATTCCGTCGAAGTCATAACTGGCGGATACTATAGCCGTGTCTGAAACATAAATGATGAACACCAAAATTTCAGTGGATTCAAAGAATAACGAGTTTAATGAATAATTTGTAGTGGAAGGACGGAATTCATGTTAAATTCTGTTAAATTCATGTACTTCATCAAAATTGTGCAAAGTAGGATTCATCGAATACATGTCACTTCAGTTTTAGGAACAAACATAAGTGGAACTGTAGTAACACCAAACACATTTTCCAACCATCCTGCAGTTGGTGAGTCCCTGTAGCATCTGACTCACAAAGCAGAACACATATTTGGGCCGGCCTTTATGGAAAATATACATCGACATGCAACACGACAGTGCTTTATCTAAGCAGACAGGGGAATCTTGGCAGATTTCACTAAGACAGAGTCAAAAATACAGGAAGGTCAACTATTTATAGACTGTTCTAAAGCCTCTGACAGGGTGAACCATGAATATTTGATTCATACAATGAAATACATGGATTGTCAAGAACATTACCAGAATTCTTTTAAGAAATCAATGGAATTAAATCAAAAATTTTAATCAGTGAATACCATACCAGACATATAGAGATAAATAATTGCGTCAACGAACACAATCCACTGTGAATGTTCTTATACATAGAACAATTACACACAGGCTTAATATGAGCTAGAGGGCAAAACAATTTCGGTAGGCTTGTAAGAAGTTCCGAGAGTGTAGACAGACTAAAGTGTTTATTATAATCTGTTACAACGCTACAGAAACCAAAATAATAACATAAAATGCAAATTCTTAAATCTTAACAGTTTTAGAAATGTTAACCTAAGACGGCGCAATCAGTGGACCATCACAGAACTTTAGTCAACAAATTCTGTGCACCCGATAGATGGCGCAGCAACGCGCTCCAGTTGCAGGTAATGCACGGCCATGCCCTCGACCGAAGCGGGACCCCAGTTACACGTAGATGCGAGGCTGTGCCCTTGACTGACACGGGTCCCAGTTGCATGTAGATGCACTGCCATACCCTTGAGACCAACGTGGGGCCCCAGTTGCAAGTAGATGCATGGCCATGCCTTTGACCGACGTGGGGCACCAGTTGCAGGTAGATTCACGGCCATGCATTCGACCGACACTGGGCCATAGTTGCAAATAGATTGATGGCCATGTTCTCGACCGATGCGAGGCCGCAGTTACTAGTAGACGCGCGTCCTTAATATTAACTGACATGGGTCTCAGAGGCAGGTAGATGCACGGCCATGCCTTCGACCGACACGGGGCCCCAGTTGCAGGTAGACTCACGGCCACGCTTAAGACTGACACGAGGCCCCAGTTACATGTAGATGCACGGCCGTGCCCTTGACTGAGACGGGTCCCAGTTGGAGGTAGATGCCCGGCCGTACCCTCGAGACCGAAGTGGGGCCCCAGTTGCAGGTAGATGCACGGCCATGCCCTTGACTCCCTTGACTGACATGGGTCCCAGTTGCAGGTAGATGCACGGCCGTACCCTCGAGATCGACGTGGGGCCCCAGATGCAGGTAGATGCACGGCCATGCCTACAACCGACACGGGGCCCCAGTTGCAGGTAGATGCATGGTTGTGCCCTTGACTGACAAGGGTCCCAGTTGCAGGCAGATGCACCGAGGTACCCTTGAGACTGACACAGGTCCCAGTTGCAGGTAGATGTACGGCCGTACCCTCGAGACCGACATGGGGCCCCAGTTGAAGGTAGATGCACGGCCATGCCTTCAACCGACACGGGGCCCCAGTTGCAGGTAGACTCACGGCCACGCTTAAGACTGACACGAGGCCCCAGTTACATGTAGATGCACGGCCGTGCCCTTGACTGAGACGGGTCCCAGTTGGAGGTAGATGCCCGGCCGTACCCTCGAGACCGAAGTGGGGCCCCAGTTGCAGGTAGATGCACGGCCATGCCTTCAACCAACACGGGGCCCCAGTTGCAGGTAGATTCACGGCCATGCCCTCGACCAACACGGGGCCCCAGTTACACGTAGATGCACAGCTGTGCCATTGACTGACACGGGTCCCAGTTGCAGGTAGATGCACGACCGTACCCTTGAGACCGACGTGGGGCCCCAGTTGCAGGTAGATGTACAGCCATGCCTTCAAAAGGAACTGGGCCCCAGTTGCAGGTAGATGAACGGCCATGCCTTCGACTGAGAAGGGGCCCCAGTTGCAGGTAGATTCACGGCCATGCCCTCGACCGACGCGGAGCCCCAGTTACACATAGATGCACGACCGAGCCCTTTACTGACATGGGTCCCAGTTGGAGGTAGATGCACGGCCGTTACCCTGAGACCTACGTGGGTCCCTTGTTACACGTAGCTGCACGACGGTGCCTTAGACTGACATGGGTCCCAGTTGCAGGTAGATGCACGGCCGTACCCTTGAGATCGACGTAGGACCCCATTTGCAGGTAGATGCACGGCCAAGCCTTTGACCGACACAGGGCCCTAGTTACATGTAGATTCACAGCCATGCCCTCGACCGATGTGTGGCCCCAATTACACGTAGATGCACAGCCGTGCCCTTGACTGACACGGGTCCCAGTTGCAGGTAGATGCACCGCCGTACCCTCGAGATCGACATGGCTCCCCAGTTGCTGGTAGATGCACGGCCATGCCCAAGACCGACGCGGGGCCCCAATTACAGCTAAATGCACGGCTGGGTCATTGACTGACACGGGGCCCAGTTGCACGTAGATGCACATCCGTACCCTTGAGACCGACGTGGGTCCCCAGTTGCAGGTATATGCACAGTCATGCCTTCGACAGACATGGGGCCCCAGTTGCAGGTAGATACACGGCCCTGCCTTCTACCAACACTGGGCCCCGTTGCAGTTAGATTCATGGCAATGCCCTCGACCAGCGTGGGGCCCCAGTTACACGTAGATGCACGGCTGTGCCCTTGACTGACACGGTTCCCAGTTACAGGTAGATGCACGGCCGTACCCCTGAGACCAACGTGGGGCCCCAGTTGCAGGTAGATGCACGGCCATGCCTTCGACCGACACGGTGTTCCAGTTGGAGGCAGATTCATGGCCATGCCCTCGACCGATGCAGGGCAGCAGTTACATGTGGTTGCACGGCCGTGCCCTTGTCTGATATGGGTCCCAGTTGCAGGTAGATGCACTGCCATACCCTTGAGACCAAGGTGGGGCCCCAGTTGCAGGTAGATGCACGGCTATGCCTTCAACCGACACAGGGCCCCAGTTGCAGATAGATTGATGGCCATGCCCTCGACTGACGTGGGGCTCCAGTTACACGTAGATGCACGGCCGTGCCCTTGACTGACACGGGTCCCAGTTGCAGGTAGATGCACGGCCGTACCTTCAATACCGACGTGGGGCTCCAGTTGCAGGTAGATGCACGGCCCTGCCTTTGACTGGCACGTGGCCCCAGTTGCAGGTAGATTCATGGCCATGCCCTTGACTGAAGTGGGGCCCCAGTTACACATAGATGCACGGCCGTGCCCTTGACTGACACGGGTCCCAGTTGCAGGTAGATGCATGGTCGTACCCTTGAGACCGACGTGGGGCCCCAGTTGCAGGCAGATGCACGGCCATGCCTTTGACCGACACGGGGCCCCAGATTCAGGTAGATTCACGGCCATGCCCTTGACCGACGTGTGGCCCCAATTACAGGTAGATGCACGGCCGTGCCTTTGACTGACACGGGGCCCAGTTGCAGGTAGTTGCACGGCCGTACCCTTGAGACTGATGTGGGGCCCCAGTTGCAGGTAGATGTACGGCATACCTTCGACCGACACGGGGCCCCAGTTGCAGGTAGATGCACGGCCATGCTTTCGGCCGACACGGGGACCCAGTTGCAAGTAGATTCACAGTCAAGCCCTTGACTGACGCGGGGCCCAGTTACACGTAGATGCACGGCCGTGCCCTTGACTTACACGGGTCCCAGTTGCAGGTAGATGCATGGTCGTACCCTTGAGACCGACGTGGGGCCCCAGTTGCAGGCAGATGCACGGCCATGCCTTTGACCGACACGGGGCCCCAGTTTCAGGTAGATTCACGGCCATGCCCTCGACCGATGTGTGGCCACAATTACACGTAGATGCACGGCCGTGCCTTTGACTGACTCAGGTCCCAGTTGCAGGTAGATGCACGGCCGTACCCTGGAGACCGACGTGGGGCCCCGGTTGCAGGTAGATGCACGGCCATGCCATCGACCGACACGGGGCCCCAGTTGCAGGTAGATTCACCGTCATGCCTTCGACCGAAGCAGGGCCCCAGTTACACATAGATGCATGGATGTGCCCTTCTGACACGGGTCCCAGTTGCAGGTAGATGCACGGCCGTACCCTCGAGTCCGACATGGGGCCCCAGTTGCAGGTAGATGCACGGCCATGCCATCGACCGACACGTTGCCCCAGTTGCAGATAGATGCACGGACGTACCCTTGAGACCGACGTGGGGCCCCAGTTGAAGTCAGATGCACGGTCATGCATTCGACCAACACGGGGCCCCAGTTGCAGGTAGATCCACGGTCATGCCCTTGACCGAAGCGGGGACCCAGTTACACGTATATACACGGCCATGCCCTTGACTGACACGGGTCCCAGTTGGAAGTAGATGCACGGCCGTATTTTCGAGACCGATGTGGGGCCCCAATTGCACGTAGATGCACGGCTATGCCTTCGACCAACATGGGGCCTTAGTTGCAGGTAGATTCACGGCCATGCCCTCGCCCAATGCCGTTCCCTAGTTACACGTAGACGCACGGCCATGCTCTTGACTGTCAAGGGTCCCAGTTGTAGGTAGATGCACGGGCGTGCCTTCAACTGACACAGGGCTCCAGTTGCAGATAGATTCTCCGCCATGCCCTCGACCGACATGGGGCTCCAGTTACACGGAGATGCTCGGCCGTGCCCTTGACTGACACGGATCGCAGTTGCAGGTAGATGCACGGGAGTACCCTCAAGACTGACGTGGGGCCCCAGTTGCAGGTAGATGCACGGCCCTGCCTTTGACTGACACGGGCCCCCAGTTGCAGGTAGATGCACGGCCATGCCTTTGACCGACACGGGGCCCCAGTCGCAGGTAGATGCACGGCCCTGCCTTTGACTGACACGGGGCCCCAGTTGCAGGTAGATTCATGGCCATGCCCTTGACCGAATCGGGGCCCCAGTTACTCGTAGATGCACGGCTCTGCTCTTGACTGACATGGGTCCCAGTTGCAGGTAGATGCACGGCCATGCCTTTGACCGACACGGGGCCCCAGTTGCAGGTAGATGCACGGCCATGCCTTCGACCGACACGGGGCCCCAGTTGCAGGTAGATGCACGGCCATGCCTTCGACTGTCACGGGGACGCAGTTTCAAGTAGATTCACGGCCATGCACTTGACCGACGTGGGGCCCCAGTTACACGTAGATGCTCGGCCGTGCCCTTGACTGACATGGGTCCCAGTTGCAGGTAGATGCACGGCCGTACCCTTGAGACGGACGTGTGGCCCCAGTTTCAGGCAGATGCACGGCCATGCCCTCGACCGACACGGGCTCCCCCTACAATGCTGATTTAACGAGCTTGCACATTGCTGGACGGTCACAGTCGTTCGTCATTGTCCAGAGTAGCAACAAGAAAAATTTTCACTTTTTGTTATGTTAAAAATTGTCACTCTACGTAAGTCGCAATACCAGATAAAGTTAATTACTTCTTTTGTACATCTAATAAGAGTGTTCCCTTAATGAATTCTCTGTTGTAGTGTGGGTTCCACATTGTCGTCCTTATTTGTGGGCCGGCTGCTGTTTTATTTCCTAGTGGCCAACAGAACACATTCCACAGAGAAGACGGTATCTTTCAACTGGATGAACGTATCAGGATGTATTAGAGGTGCCCTAATACTAAACAGTATAAATGTGAATCATAAAATTAAAATAATTAATTGCACAGTTCACTCAAAGGTAACATACATGAGGCCAATAATCTTAATAAAAATAAAATTACCAAACAATTATGGCCACAATTTGCAAATACATCAGGCAAGGTGAAACTTTCAGTGGGGCCTTTGCACAATAAAAATGAAACCAGAAGATGGAAACCTAGGGCTCACCGACATCAGCTCCAAGCCTACAGCACTTCTCATCAAACAAACTCTTCAGGTTGTCGATAATTATCCAAATAGTGTCTCATCCGTATTATTCAATACAATAAAAACCAAGAGAGTGTAAGTACCTGCCATTATAAAAAGACATAATTATCATTTGAAGCATGTTCGGTGCTTCTACCAAGACGTCAGTATCACGGACGATAAGCAAACACGAACATAGAGGTACATAATGGACCGCCTTAAAACAAAGGAAATTCGAAATAAACGTCAACAAAAGTATCCAAACCAAAACTAAAGTTCTATTTGGAAAAATATAAACAATAAGGTATTGCCTACGACTGTGCAGATATCGTGGTACTTTCTGTACAAACAACAGACTGTGTAATATTGGTTTGAGTAGTACGAACGCCTGTGTCAAATGTCCAACTGTAGACACCATAGACGACGGTTTTACCGCAAGTTTTCCGACAGAAGGCGTGGCGCAGTGGTTAGCATCGCAGATCGCTGTGCTTTTGGTCCCCAGTTCAAATATCGCCTCGGGTAGGTAAATTTATTTGTTTTTTATTTACTATTTCTAGAATGTTCTACCCCTTCTAGTATGTTTGATGTACTTGTAAGTTCCAGAAAATTCTACCTATGTATAAATAGTAGTGCACTCCAAGCAGGAGTCAGTTTGTACTGAGTGTACCCTTGTGTTAGCAATAAACGTGTTCTAAGTGTAAAGTGTTGTGTTTTATTAACGACCAGCCTTAGAATTCCGGACCACCTGCAGTTTTCAACGTGACACTTTCTGGTGGAGGCGCCGGATATCCTGCAATACATCTGCATCATTGTGGTCCGATTAGGTAGAGTAAGAGCCGTCGCTTTCACGGACAAGAACCGGAATACATATGGTACACTAACTACCTCCGTCCAAAGGTTCGTGTCATCAAAAGAATCTTGGATGTCAAAACACCGGTAAGCCAGCTGCACCTCAGACCCCCATCGGTGTTCTCGGGAGACGCTGGACAGGTAACAAATAAATGGCTGAAAGGATTCGATCATGTCACAAAGTATAATAGGTGGGATCACTTTATGTGCTTGGCAAACGTATATTTCTACCTGGATGTGACGGCCCAGCAGTGCTTTGAAAGTAACGAAGACAAGTCCGATATCTGGGAAAAATCCCATGCAGAACTAAAGAAGATTTTTGAAGACAACCAGCGGCAAGTCCATTTATCAGAAGAGTAACTGAAGAACAGGGCCCAACGGCACGGTGAGTCAACACAGTTGTATATACAGAGCATTTTGGCACTATGTGACGTAATTAATCCGGAAATGACTGAGGCCGATAAAGTTTCACACCAGATGAAGGGCATTGCGAAAGAGATATATCAAGCACTTCTGTTAAAAGACGTTTTGATGAAACAAGATTTTACCCAATGGTGCCAGAAAATTGAAGAGATGCAACAGAGGAGGGTTGGACGAAAGAAGTACGACCGACTCCCGAATGTTGTCAGATCAAATGTCTGTAAATCTATCAACTCATCTGCTAGGTTATTAGTCCGTAGCTTACTAACTACTTAAACTAAGGTAAACTAACCTAAGGACAACACACACAACCATGGCCGAGGGAGGATTCGAACCCCCGACAAGGAAGGCCGCGCGATCCGTAACGTGGCGCTCCAGACCGCTCGGCTACTCCCGCGCGGCACCTAATTTTTCCCTGTGGCCGTTGTGGAAGACCAGCATGACTCTGCTTTTTTCATATGACAAATTTTGAGAGAAGAATTGCATCAGTTTATGGCAGCCGGGCTTGTTGGACCAAGCGAGCACCAGGTTATGGCCATGGATGTCAGTCCTGTATGTCATGAAGGAGCGGACACTGCTGTATTTCAAACATTATCACCTGTCAGCCCCGCCATTCGCACCCGACGTAAAGAATGGCCTCTCCCTACTATGACTTACGCCGCAGTCGCCTAACGGCAGCTTAGGAACCGACCGACGCGACCAAAACCAACTCCTCCAGCAACTGTGAAGCCTTGCAGGAGGACAGATATCTGGAGGACAGAAGACAACACGCCATTGTAATTTCACTGTGCGGAAAACTCGTACGATACTATAGGGATAGAAGACAAGTATTTGACAATTATTATGCTGCAAGACGCCAACCATCGGAGCAGTCCTTTCAACGGCAGTCAACTGCAGATGATTACTGTCGACCTATGGGACGAAGCGCGTCGCCTTATACTGTACGTGGTCGCTCTCCAATACCGTCGCCTTACAGAGATACCAGCCGGTCCCCTAGCCGCCGTGTTCATGAAAACTAGGTGAGGCCACCATCTACAGAGGTGAGACCGTCGCAGATGAAAATCCTCCATGGACGACAGTCGCTATGATGTCGGGAACTCTCATTGACGTCATCATCGATGGGCAACCTATCCGGGCACTGGTCGATTCAGGAACTTCCTTATCTGTTTTGTCGAATGACAAACGCCGCAAAATAAAAAAGACAATGTTCTGTGATACAAGAGCAACTGTGCTGAAGGTCGCAAATGGAAAATACTTGCGGCCGGAACTAACATGTGTCGCAAGAATAACTATCAACAACAGGACACAGCTTTTTGAATTTGTCGTTTTAACAGAATGTAGTCATATCGTCATCCTCGGATGGGACTTCCTTCACGCAACCCAGGCTGTCATTGATTGCGGAAGATCTGAGCCACAAATAAAGGAAGCCGTTCCGACGAGTACACGTAACATGTACTTCCCTGGGAGACTGTTTGCTGTCGACAATTTTGAGATGCCGCCGTTAACAATGAGAAGAGTTCCAGTCAGCAGCAGAGATGACCAGTTGGACGGTGAAGTGCTTATCGATCGCAAAAAGCTAATCAGTATAACAAAGGAAATATCCATACCAGCGGCTATCATGAGCATTACAGGCGGTCGAGGAGAACTTTGGATCACTAATTTTCACGAGCAATCGCAACTCATTCCTAAAGGAATATGTGTTGGAACAGCCGAACCAGTTCAGACTGTGAGCTCAATGTAATCGACGAAGTCTCATGCTCTGCAGTTACTGCCGACAACGCACTAGAGGAAACTACTATGGCATTGCATATAGGGCCTGGTCTGACGCAGGAACAACGTCATCAGGTGTTAACCATAATACATCAATTTTCAGGTGTATTCCAGGCCAGGCAGGAGAACAGCCAGATGAAACAGCCCACGATAAAACACCGAATCAATACAGGGGATCATACACTAATTAGCCAGGGTTCGTACAGTGTCGTCAGCTGAAAGACGGATAATTCAGAAAGAAGTAGCGAAAATGTTGCACGATCACATTATTCAACCTTCAGAGAGTCCCTGGTCGCCAACGGTGGTCCTCGTGAAGAAGAAGAATGGCATGTGGTGTTTCTGTTTCGACTATCGGCGACTGAGCAAAATCACAAAAAAGGTGTCTACCCATTGCCGCGTATTGACGACACATTAGACCGTTTGAAAGGAGCTACATACTTCTCAACCATGAACTTTCGAACACGTTACTGGCAAATCGAGGCTGACGAAGATGACAGGGAGAAGACTGCTTTTATTACACATGACGGCCTCTATGTATGCAAATTCATGCCGTTTGGACTATGTAATGCCCCGGCCACGTTCTAACGCATGATGGACAACTTGCTTCGACACCTTAAACTGACGACATGTCTTTGTTATCTAGATGACATTGTCGTTTTCTCAACGACATTTGCGGAACACCTAAACCGCCTGTCAACTGTGTTGAAGTGTGTTCCGACTGCATGACTCGGCCTCAACCCAAAGAAGTGCGATTCGTTGCTAAAGAGATAAAAATCCTCGGGCACCTAGAGAACGGAGATGGTGTCCGTCCTGATCCAGATATAGTAAGGGCAGTCACAGAATTTCCAACTCCTCAGCACATCTGTGATGTGAGAAGTTTCCTCAGACTGTGCTCATACTACCGTCATTTCAGAAAAGGTTTTCGTAACAAGGCACGTCCATTGCAAGAACTTCTGCAGGGAGACGCCACGGTTTACTGGGATGAGACTAAAGAAAGAGCTTTCCGGGCACTTAAGAAGGCTCTAACGTCCGCACCAGTTATAGCCTTATACGACGAGATTGCTGAGACCAAACTTCACACTGACCCTAGCGGTTATGCGATTATTACAGTGCTCGTACAAATTCAGGAAGGTACTGAAAAGGTGATAGCCTATGCCTCAACAGTTCTCTCAAAGCCAGAGATAAACTACTCTACAACCGAGAAGGAATGTCACGCTGTTATCAGAGCTATAATAAAAGTTCCGGCCGTATTTATTTGGTAAACCATTCACGTTCGTGACAGACCACCATTCTTTATGTTGGCTGACCAATTTGAAGGATCCATCAGGTTGACTAGCAAGATGGATACTAAGAAATGTCAAATGTTTGTAGAACTTATGGGACTTAACAACGGGGTCATCAGTCCCTAAGCTTACAAACTACTTATGATCAAGCTAAAACTAAGGACGGCACAAATATCCATGTCCGAGGGGGGATTCGAACCTCCGACGGTAGTGGCCGTGCAGACCGTGACTGGAGCGCCTCAGTCCCCTCGGCCACCGCGGCCGGCTGGGCACTAAGACTCCAAGAGTATGATGTCACAGTGGTATATACAAACGGGCCCAAACACTAGGATGCCGACTGCCTTTCGAGAAATCTATTAGCCGAACACAACAGCATGGATGAAATTTTAGCCCTCTCTGAGATAGGTGATATTACACTGAACATAGGTAAGATCCAGCAATATTACAAACCATAGAGACCTTGGAGAAAGGAGAACCAAACAAAGGAGAGTTTCAAATTATAAACGGGACATTGTGTAAGAGCAACTACGTTCCACTGGGCCCCAAACGGCTACTGGACGTTCCAGCTCATCTCCAGCCAGCTATTCTCAAGTATGTACACTATTCTCCAATATTCAGTCATCTGGGATTCGTGAAGACCCTAGAAAGAATCAGACGCAGGTATTACTAGCAAGGTGTCTACCAATCTGTCAAGCACAATGTGAGTCACTGTAAGGAGTGCCAGAGACGGAAGCACCCGGTACCAATTCCACCTGCAGTAGCTCCATTCCACCAGATTGGATCGACCTTTTAGGTAGGTTCCCGAAGTCTACAATCGGTAACCAATGGACTACCCCACACGCTATGCTGTCACCAAACATGTGCCGACTGCAGAACCTCCAGAGATAGCAAAATTCCTAGTAGAAGACATTATTTTGAAGCATGGTGCACCACATGTAATGATATCTGATCGAGGAAAAGTATTCATGTCAAAACTAGTATCATGGGTACCGTCATGTTGCGACATTGTCCACAGAATCACAACTGCCTACCATCCTCAGACAAATGGTCTGACAGAACGTTTTAACAAGACGTTGGCAGATATGCTGTCGATGTTAAGCAGAAGGATAGGGATACAATACTGCCAATCGTGACATTTGCTTATAATACAGCAAGACAAGACACCACAGGCTTCACGCCGTTTTTCCTGCTCCATTGTCGTGAAGTTGTGACGACAGTGGATACGCTATTTCCGTTCCAACCTGACGAGACTCAGGACTATTATGCGAAACATCTCATCGCCAGGGTCGAAGAAACAAGACAGCTGGCTCGCATTCAGATACTGGATGCCCAGGAGAAGGACAGTCAGCGGTATAACGACAAGCACCGACCTGATGTATACAGCCCAGAAGATCTGGTATGGATGTTTACCCCTTTACGGAAAGTTGGGCTATCGGAAAAGTTACTGAATCGATACTTTGGCACGTATCGTATCATACGCCGCCTGTCAAACGTCACATACGAAATCTAGGGTTATGAGCCGTCCTCAAAACGACAAAAACGAAGAGACATTCGTGCAAGTCCTGCGCATGAAGACTTACTACGATCCAGAAGAGCAGATAGTCGAAAATGGCTTCTTGTTCAAGGACTCTAAGGACAGTAATGTTACTGATGAAGCCACGACAGGAAAGTCTGTCGTCGGTAATCGTGCAGAAGGAAAGAATTCGCCAGAACTGCCATACAGAAGACTCATGCCAAAATCCAGGACACTGCAGCTGGCTCCAAAGGGAACCTATCAGAGGGACGCTGTTCTTTCAGAAAGGGGAGCAATGCCGCATGTATTCCCGTAGAACGCATGCTTGCAGCCCCGGTTCAAATACCGCCACGGGCAGGAATTTTTTTTTTTTTTTTTTTTTTTTTTTTTTTTTTTTTTTTTGTATTTACTGTTTCTATAATGTTCTTCTCTTTGTCTTGTGTTTGATGTACTTTTAAGTTCAGAAAATAGTAAATAGTATTCTAAGTGTAAAGTGTTGTGCTTTATTAACGACCAGCCTTCGAATTCCGTAACACCTACAGTTTTCAACATGACAATATTTGGGTTTATGTGAGGAAACAGATTACCATTACAAAAGGAAGTGATCGAAAAGTCAATTTAGTCATTAACAACAAGGGGGATGGTAACATTCTACAATGTTAACAATATTTACACACGGAATACTACAAAACATGGGAGGAAATGTTACAAAAACACTTTGAGAACAAATTAAAACTGCGGTTCGATAGAAAGTGAGTTGTATAGGCATATCAAGGAGCTCGGCGGATAGGCCGAGCGCATTGAGGTGCTATGCTACGATGCGCGAGACCGTTCTCCGTTCGGGGTTCGAATCCCCCCTTGGGCATGGACGTTTGTGCTGTGTTTAGTGTAAGCTAGTTCATAAGTAGTTTGTATGTTTAGGGACTGATGACCGCGCAGTTAAGTCCCATAAGCTTTACAAACATTTGAACATTTTTTTGGATAGCAAGGCAAGAGAGAGACACATTTTAAAGTAGGAGACTGACGCTAAGTGTGAAGTACGGTGGTGTCTTCGTGAGCCGCTTGGCCACTACTTTTGCTTTGAAGACCTCAGGTCAAACCTGAAACAGCAGTCCGACTAACGAATAACGTAACACATAAGGTGACAGTAAACTGGTCGCCAATTGCCTCATCATGTATCAATGAAAAGTAATTAAAAGGTTAATAATAGTATAAAATGAAAAATCTCTTTTAAGTTGAACTCAAAATATTTACTTATGAGGTACTATATTTCATTTTATGATCAGCAACAAGGAAAATTATTCTGAAAATGAGTCAGGGCTGCAGCTTGAAATACGCCTCAGAAGCACTATTTATTGACATAATCTATTTTTTCAATACCTATTTGAAGATGAATGTGTTTTATTAAAAATAATAATAATAATAATAATAATAAAAGTGTTGAGCATACCGCGACGGGCATTCACAAAGATAACAGCAAACAATAATTAGAAAGAAAATTTAAAAAAAGCAGAAAAGAAGAATCGGGGTTGTTTTAGTAGATAATCACACTAAAAATTCCAAACGAAATTCAATTAAAAAGTATACAAAACTATACCGAATATCATTATCGCCGCGGTGAAGTAGCCGAGCGGTCTAAGGCGCCTCGCTGCGGAGCGTGCGGTTGCTCGCCGTCGGAGATTCGAGTCCTCCCTGGGGCATGGGTGTGTGTGTTGTCCTCAGGTTAGTTTACCTTAGTTTAAGTAGTTTGTAAGATACGGACTGATGATCACGCAGTTTGGTCCCATAGATTCACAAACATTTGATTCTGAACAGCATTATCACATTTCAAACAATAAGAAATTGCTCTACGATATGTTGTGTAAAACTACAGCGATGAAAGTAGCCGACGAGACGAGAGATCCTATGGGCTATAAGAGGATAGTGGAGGCCAAATAATAATATTAAGAAGAAGAAGAAAAGGAGGAATGCTAGCTGTGTGTCGCTTCTGAAATAAACTTGACTTTGGTCCATAGTTCCCGATCCGCTGGAATTCATACTATTTCTGCGAGATATATAGGAGGTTGGTTATCAAGAATAACTATGGACAGGGATAACTTCCACAACGGACAACTTTTGCAATTGGTAGAAAGTATTATTGTGTAGTAGTAAATTGTGATACGGTGTTGTATGTCGTTTTTCGTACATTGCGAGTGAACGGTATCTTAGTTTCTTGCACAATCTACCAACAAAAATGGATGGGTACACCCCTTTCGTGGAGCTAGTAGTTTACAACACTATTTCTCAGCCACCATATACAGGTTATTATGTTCACCTGTACTTTGATCGGGTATATAAATATTTTTAGTGCTCAGTAATTAATTTATTCTTATGATGTCAGCATAGAAGCCTCATAACTCGTCACTAGTAACAATAGGGCTTAGGAGAGACCAGTGTGCAAACAGACAATGTTGAGGAATTACGCAATAATAGTCAGCACTTTGCTTTTGTGCAAACACACAGGAAAATGATTCTCTTATTTGAAGAAAGATGCATTTAGCATGAAAGATATACCATATACAAAATGTCTCGACAACAGACATAAGTTATGAACCGTGACCATTTATCTGTTGTGTAACGTTTTCCATCACTAGTCAGAGTCCAGACGTCGATGTAGGTGTAATCTAACTAAAACACCAAATATCAGTCATCCAACAGAGTACAAAGATTTGGAGGTCCAAAATCCAATGGATAACTGGAAAATAAGAACTAGAATTTGAAGTAAGGAAATAACGGTTGATAAATAGATTGCGTCCGTGGCCAGTGGCAGCTGTCGGCGAGAAGAGCTCCTAGTGTAAACGAGCTCTTTTGGGCAATTATTTCTGGACGTATCCGCTATTACTGTTAGCTTAGGAATTGAAACGAATTATATTCCAAGTTCCCTCAGGTTGATAACAATGCAATCAACCGAAATCCGGTAAAAAATAAAGGCACAAATCAAATCAAATAAATAGAGAGGGCGAGTGGAATCAAGCTCGCGACTTGATATTTAAGTAGCGCTACGCTCCCCACGAGACCAAAACCTCAGACAGCTCGCTAGCTACTCGAGAAGGCGACAGCGCATTCTCCACACACTCGCGCTATCTTTAGTGTTGCCAGATGTGCCTAAACCCCGGACTTCGAATTCTGTGGACTATCGACTTTATTGGCTACCTTAAGTCAACGACTCGGAATCAACCTCTGCGGCGGGTTTCCAATGACCATTAGTTTTGTCTATGAGTCTACCTATTATAAAGCATGTTTGTTGGTCTTCGTATAGAAATCTGTTAAGCACAAATGCAACCGACTATATTAACACTGAATAAATGATACAGATCTGAAGTTGGGTGTTGAGGAAATTGAATCTTCCGTATTCCAAATAACACTGTCAGGAGCATCAAAAGCATCGCAGGCAGCTAGTATTGTAGCTTTCTTTCAAGCATGCTTGATCATATTGTTCAAAATGGGTGCACTGAGCTGGGTTCTGGACGTGTGCTGGTGTAAAACGCGTAACACATTCTTTGCGCCGGTTCTCATAGTGCACGATACAAACGCAGATATGTTTGTAGAGCTTATGGGTCATCAGTCCCTAAACTTACAAACTACTTATGGACTAACTACAACTAAGGACGGCACAAATATCCATGCCCGAGCGGGGATTCAAACCCACGACCGTAGTGGCCGTGCAGACCGTGACTGAAGCGCCGCAGTCCCCTCGGCCACCGCGGCCGGCTAACGGTGATACAAAATGTTCATTACAGTTCACTGTATCACTATACAACAGAGTCAGAATATATCTCTAGCATTACCAAGGCACAATGCTGCACGGGTTGCCTGAAACTCACTCAAATTTTCAAATGTTTGTAATTCTATCGGACCAAACTGCGTGGTCATCAGTCCGTAGCTTACAAACTACTTAAACCTAGGTAAACTAACCTAAGGACAACACACACCCTTGCCCCAGGGAGGACTCGAACCTCCAAGGCGAGCAACCGCGCGCTCCGCAGCGAGACGCTTTAGACCGCTCGGCTACTCCACCGCGGCTGAAACTCACTGTCTGTTACCCACCACTCAGCATGTGCAACTTAAAAGTGCTTTATAGCTATCAACAATAGTGGTTCGGTTATGCCTACGACAAACATGGGGTCAATGCCTTCGAGAAACGTCGCTATTGTACCTTGTTAGCGCTGCACATCCTCACAGTTTAGTTTCATGCAAGCCATATTGTCTGGATGTTACAGTTTCAAATAACATTAGTGTAATTTAAGTGGAATGTTTGACTTAATTGAAGTTCTTCATTATAAATTAGGAAAAAAACTAAGTGGACTTTTTAACTTCATTGACGTTCTTCAGTAGAAATTAGAAAAAAAAATGTGGACTGTTTAATTTCATTGCTGTTATTCAGGAAAAATTAGAAAGAAATGCCATTTTTTCAGTTTTATATCAAAGTCATTATATTTGATATAAATCCTGTTGTGGCGTAAAGTCAGCGCCACATGCGAGACGCACGACACCGATCGTGAAGAAGGCAGCAGATGAGCGACAGCCAATCACACGCCGGCGCCGCGCCTCCTGGAGGAAGGGCGCCCTCTATATCTGCGTCTGGACGGGCACCTCTCAACTCGGCTCGGAACTAGGCTGTCACTAGGACCCAGTCCAGCATCGTGCAAGAAGAAGACGCCGCCGCGAGAACAGACATACTTTCTAGAAGTTGAGTATTTGGTGTAATCATTAGTAAATAAAACTTGTATTACTAATCTGTATAGCTGTTTTAGCATCCCACGCGTTCTGAGATTATCCTTTTCCTGAAAGATAGGCCAGGAAGGACGAAGCACATGGCGACGAGATGTTAAATTTAAGTGGACACCGAAATCTCTGACGCTACGCTGCGAAATTATTTTGCTTGTCAATTTATTACAGGACTCTGCAGTATATAATCTTTTCATTTTTCTTGCAGGATTTCTATATTTTTGCGTTGTTTCTTCTCATTGTTTTGCAATATGTCTACCTCTACTAACACAAGCATCCCGGAAGCTTCCTACGCTCGATACACAGCAACTGATGCACTTATTTCAGTGTCTACTGCGCAGCACCTGGTCGCACCTGTGTCACAAAATACACAAGTACCACTGCACCAGCATTGTTATACACCTCCAATAATTCCGCCTTTTCGCCAGTATGACGAAGCACAAGAGGAATGGACAAAATTGATTGTAAGAGTTTGAAGCCTGCGCAACAGTTCACAAGATACAAGGTACTGTCAAACTACTTTTCTTTCGACTGTAGCCCCCCCCCCCCCCCCCCCCAGCGTTCCGTCATGTCAAACAACCATTGTCCAACACGTGGCCTTCTGAACTTTCTTATTATTCAGTTATAGGAGCAGAATAAGAGAACAGATTCTAAAAGTGTCAGATCCGTCTTTCCATCATGTAGAACAGATTTTGGAACAGTACGATTCGGGTACTGCGGCAGCGGAAAACTTTGATTCAATTCCACTGTGTCCTGTAGCAACGTCACCCACCCGCGAGCGCAAGGTCGGACGACGTACACTTCCTTCTGCCCGTGCTAAGCATAAACAAGTTGATAGATAGAGAGCCGTGCCCACTAATGAATGTTTCTCGTGGCACAAAATGCAGAACTGTCTGTCCCGGCAGCGAAATGCTATGCGTGCAGCGAGAAAGGACATATACAAGCAGTCTGCTTACAGCAAAAGAAACGGAATTTGCCTTCCCGGCCCAAACAGCGACAAGACAATACTTATTAAATAAATGCAGTATTTGCAAAACCCGTAGCTGACCCTCGTAACATCAAGAACACGGAATTAGCACAAGTTGTTCGCCAGGCCAGAAAACTGTATGTCAATTTGCGTGTGAATGACATATCTGTAAAATTTCAACTAGACACAGTTGCATCAGTCACATTGCTCAATCGAAAAACTTTCAACCGTTGGGATCGCCGCGCCTTTCTCGCGCTAGCACACGGTTAACAGTGTACAATGGCAACGAAATTCCTGTACTAGGACAGTGTTCACTACCTGCAGAATACCATTCGCAAATGCGCACAGTGACATTTCAAGTGCTTCAGTCTTACGAAGGAGAGAATATTTTTGGACTTGATCTTTTTGGTTTTAGTGTGCAAGACAATGTGAACACTTTTGATGCTAAAGACAGTGTAGACAGGTTGCTGAAAGACTTAACGGATTTATTTTCTGCAGGACTAGGAAGAGCTAAGTATTTTGCTGCGCACATTACTCTAAAGGAAAATGCCACACAAAAATTTTGCAAAGCTCCTGATGTGACGCTCGCTTTACGTGACAAAATTGGCATAAGTACTTCGTCAATTGTAAGAAAATTGTGTAATTTAACCAATACAAGCTATCCACTGAGCGAATCCGCTTGTTATTTGCCGAACCCGTCAGGTAGCATCCTGATTTGTGTTGATTTCAAGGCCACAGTAAATCTACAAACAGTTGTAGACAGTTATCCTTTGCCGAGACCAGAAGATTTAATGGACAGATTGCGTGCAGGAAAATATTTCTCAAAAACAGATTTGTGCAATGCCTACCTTCAGCTGCCACTAGAAGAAGAATCACGAAAAATTTGTGTTGTTAATACTGATTTGGGCTTGTTTAAATATTTGCGTCTACAATTTTGTAGTGCATCCACAAGCGCAATTTTGGAAAGATATTTGGAACAGCTTACAGCTCGGGTGCCTTGTTGTTCAAACTACTTGGACGACATCGTTGTGTCAGGTCGTACCCCAGAAGAACAAGTTGCGAGAAAATTATTTCAAGTATTATCAGATGCAGGTCTCAAGTATCGCTTCGCTCCGCGTAACCCACTGTATTACAGAGTCTTCAGCGGCCGCAGACGGTTGAATCGGGATGAGATCGTCAAATTTTTCGGTGCCTCTGTGTTTGAAATTTCAGGACCTGACGGAGTAGTACGCCGGTACCGCAACCAAATTCGCCGTTGTTGTGTACCCTGTGATCCTTGTGCATTTGTCTCGGCAGATTGGTGCACCACGCAGACCGCTCGGCCTCGGCGGCCGCCCCCACAGCAGACGTCCTTGGTACCGCGGCCCGGCTTCATGGAGACGGAGCCCTCAACGCCTCCGCCTCCGCCTCCGCTCGACATCCCCATGGATCTGGACCAGCATGTCACGCAGCATCCAACGCCGACGTCGAACCGTCTACATCGCCATCTGGGCCCCAGGCCGTGGACGTGGGCCCGAGCTCGGGCCAGATGGTGGGTCCCTGCCGATAGTCTGCCGTCCTCCGCAGCTACAGACTACGGTCCGTCACTACGTTCACGAGCCAGCCTCCTCCCCCGTTGTCGAGCTCCCTAGGACACAACGGTCCGACGCTTTGGGGGGGGGGGTAAGGGGGGGAGTAATGTTGTGGCGTAAATTCAGCGCCACACGTCAGACGCACGAGTACGGTCGTGAAGAAGGCAGCAGATGACCGGCAGCCAATCACACGCCGGCGCCGCCCCTCCTGGAGGGAGCAACGGGGAAGCGCGCCCTCTACAAGCAGCTATCTCTAGTCCGACATGTGTCTAGACCCGCACCTCTGAACTCGGCTCCGAACTAGGCAGTCACTAGGACCCAGAGCAGCTAGCATCATGCAAGAAGAAGACGCCGCCGCGAGAACAGACATCCTAGAAGCTGAGTATTTGGTGTAAACATTACTAAATAAAACTTGTATTACTAATCTGTATAGCTGTTTTAGCTGTCCACGCATCACACGCATTCTGAGAAGATGTTTTTCCTGAAAGATAGGCCGGGAAGGACGAAGCAAATCCATATTTTTACACTTGATCAGTGATAGCAAAAAGCTTTCAAAATAAGGTGGTTTCGTGCTGCTATGCCCACTTGAACGAAAAACGATGTACCGTGTCCCGCAACTGTCTTTAATTGAACAAACAACACACAGTTAAAAAAGTTCTTTCATGAATAAAATATCACATATTGTTTTGACATAAAAACAAAAGAAAAAAGTAGTTTTAACCCTACGAGTTCATAAACTAAATTGAGGACCTAGTAGTGATATACAAATAAATTCAATAAAGGAGGAGTATTCAAATGACACTGTGGGAATAAATGAAGTCTTTATTGAAAAGGAAACACCGGTGTCCTGAGCACAACTATCTCTGTGTTTAACGAGCCGGAGGATTTTCCGTTCCCAGAATTGCTGTCGCTTTGGCAAGAGTTAATCCTCTGCTGTGTCCTTCAGTTGGCCGCCGACCCTTTGAGATATTTTTCAGCAGACCAAAGAGATGGAAGTGACAGGGCGACATGTCCGGGCGGTTTTTTGTTACACCTTGAAAAGAGGCGGGCAGGCTACACGTTCCTAGCACGGGAATATTTTGACATGTATATGCTGTTAGCACTTGTTGAGTCGGCGACAATTTTGACGAACCCAGAAGTTCATAAGTATCTTTATTTATTAATGTGACAGCGGAACCTGTATCAAGCTGAAATTTCAGTCTTATTTTCTATGCAAAGAGTCACAAAAAGTTCTTGCTTGTGGCGCTCGACAGGTGCGCGAATGTGGGCAACGTCTGATACAGCCTGTTTGCTGCGCTTGCACATGCGCAGACCACGTAGTGAAGTAAGCGGCGCAGAATCGGCACACAGTGGATTAACAACACTGACACTTGATGGCACTACCGCCGGATCGGCGTCCGCGCAATGCGAGGCTGCTGCACTAAAATTACTTTGAGTAGCTACATCAAGTCTTCAAATGTTCAAATGTTTGTTAAGCTTAAGGGACTTAACTACGGGGTCATCAGTCCCTAAACTTACAAACTACTTATGAACTACCTACAACTAAGGACGGCACAAATATCCATCCCGAGGGGGGATTCGAACCCCCGACCGTAGTGGCCGTGCAGACAGTGACTGAAGCGCATCAGTCCCCTCGGCCACCGCGGCCGGCATCAAGTCTACTGTCACTAGCTACACAGTACTGGGCACTTTTACAAGGAGAAGTTGTAGAAGGCACTAGGTTCACTACAGGATTGCACTGTACATAGTCAGTTTGCTTGTCCCGAACCCTTTTCCGTTGCACAGATTTACGCGCTCGACGATGCTTGCTACGTGGCTCACTACATAGTTTTGCCATAGGCGCAGAAAAATTGTCTTGCATTTGAGAGTCAAGAGAAACACTGTCCAAGTGTACAGGGTGTATGGCATTTACAGAATTAACTGTTCTCGCACTCCGCGAAGTACTGTTCCTAACGGCACCGTTCTTTGAGTATACATTCTGCATACACACTGTTTGTACATGTCCTGTTTTGCCACATTGATAACAGGTTGCGTTGCGACTAGGGCAATGCGCACGTTTGTAGCGAGATACACACTGAGGGCAAGACTTACGAACATTTTTCTGATAAGAGCGTTGGCGCCCGTTTGTCAAATTACTTTGTCTAACACTACGGGGCGACCTTTGTGTCGCACTATTACACTGGCTATTGTTCACTGCCTGTTGAGCACGGCCGGTAGAATTTAAAGAATCACTAGTGCTATAATGAGAACTACAGCAAGGAAAGCGTCTGTTACGGCGCACTGAATTAACACTGTGGCTTTGCATTTCTACATTTGCTAAGTCAAAAGTATCATGCGCTTCAATAAGCTACAGTACACTGTCTAATGAAGGGTCAGGCTGTTTTGGAATTGCTGCCCTAATTCAGGGGTCCTGAATGTTCTGTCTGATAGCGTCTCTCAACATCACGTCACTATACGAAACTCCACAAGAGCAAGTAAATTTACATTTGCGGGTTAAGCCCTTTAACTCCGTGATCCATTCCTGGTGTGACTGCAAAGGTAATTTTTTAAGTCTGAAAAATCGGTACCGCGCCGCAGCTACGAGAACTTTTCTATCATAATGCGCATTCAGTGCATCTACAATTTGATCGAATTCTAGATCACGAGAGATGCGTAGGGGAAAAGCTTCTGCAATAATATGAAGGTTTTTGTGCCCACGATGGAGAGGAAGAAATGTTTCACGGTCTGACCTGTAAGTTGATGAACCGCGAGAAGTTCTTGAAACTGCGCGAAGTAGTCGCTCCATTCTTCCTCACGTTCGTCGTACTGGCGAAAGGTAGGAAGCGGTGTGGCGGTAAATGTAGGCGGCTGAAGCGACGGCTGTTGTTGGTTAGCTACCGTCAACTGCGCCATCGCTTGGAGTAGTTACGTGATTTGCGCCGTCTGTAACTGAATAATTTCCATTAAGTTTGGGTTCGGGGTAGTGGCCATTCTGACTGATTAGGTGCCGTGCATACAAGTGACTTATAACAAAACACAAATGCAATATGAAAGAGGACGCGATTTGAAAAAGAAAAGAATATGAGAATAAGGGTGGGTGGGCGGGAGCATTTTCTGTGTGCTTCGACTGCTGCTGTCTGGCTGCTGGTCCAAGGTTCGGCTATCACTCCTCGTCGCCACTTTTGTCTCCCATCCTCGTCGCCACTTTTGTGTCTCGTTTCCGTCGTAGGTGTCGGTGGCCGAGTAGAAAGACCGACACAGGAATAAAGAAAGCACGCTTGTGCAGGTACGGAGGTGAGCAGCCAGTGGGACAGCAGAAACTAGAAACACTAGAGTAAATTAGAACGAGATATATATTGCACAGAATTTATACAATACTTAACTTTTACATAGCTCAGTACTGCAGAATGCTGATACATAGTTGAGTTAGAGGCCTGCCTTGCGCCTTTGTATAGTCTATGGGACTTAACTACGGGGTCATCAGTCCCTAAACTTACAAACTACTTATGAACTACTTACGAACTAGGACGGCACAAATATCCATGCCCGAGGGGGATTCGAACCCCCGACCGTAGTGGCCGTGCAGACCGTGACTGGAGCGCCTTAGTACCCTCGGCCACCGCGACCGGCCAGGAATAAAGGATGCACGCTTGTGCAGGTAGGAGGTGACCAGCCAGTGGGACAGCAAAACTAGAAACACTAGAGTAAATTATAACGAGATATATATTTCTTAGAGACTTAGTAATACTTAACTTTTACATAGCTCAGTACTGCAGAATGCTGATACATAGTTGAGCTAGAGGCCTGCCTAGTGCCTATCCGATAGCCAAGTCTTTACTGGTGCCTATCTGATTCCGAAGTGTTAACTGGTTCCTATCTCAGTCACAAGTGAACGATGTCGTTCAGTGGTGGCCACGAGCGGTGTTGTAGTAGAGGGCGCTCGTGGCTGACGCCGTAAGAACGCCGCGCCGTGCGTGCATGGCGACGCGCGGCGAAAGTAGGTGGCGCGCACTTTAGACTTGTGCGACACCACAGGTTGGAACTTGGAACCCATAGGATAGGAAAGTACAGACTATGTAAAGAATGAAGAAACAGACGCTGAACACAAAGTCAAACCGACGGCTGATGGTCTCTGTCCGGGTAATGGAAGTAACGTAGGGGATCCATCACTGAGTATGATAAGATTGAACACGTCGATAATATCAAGAATGCCATCACCCAGCCTATCGTTATATGCACACCCCCACAATCTGTTGTGTGGATTAAAAACCCCGAAGAACAGGAATGGATGTTCCAACTGTTGTACCAGAACGTACCACTCTTCAGTGGTAATGTATGGACGTGGTCGGCTGTAGAGGGTACAATAGTTATTCGACCAATTGGAGATGAGAGGTTTACTGCTATCGCTTGAAAGCCTTAAATATCGTCATGAGAAACCATAACTGGGATGTGATACGGCATATTATTGATGAAGAGGGCGACTCCTCCTCGACCATCATCTCTGTAGTAGCGGTAAACGTGGTATCCTTGGAAGCGTACGATGGTATCTGGTTGAAACCATGTCTCAGAGATGGCAGCCACTGCTATCTTCCGCATCCAAAGTTCACGTTGAAGTACACCCTTGTTGGCAATCACAGATCGCGCATTCCACTGCAGTATCTTAAATTCCGCCATTGTTCTTAGAAGTAAGGAGAGTCGTTAATAGTTGGCGTATAGGCTGTATCTGTAATGTTCCAGGTGGCATTGTTTTCGCGTCTGCTATGAGATGAAGGATAAACCAGATAATTTTCTCTGTGATGTATTCACTATTGTTACGTGGTGGCCCAGCTTGTTGAACGTACTGACGAGGATACGGTTTGGGTTGTAAAGGGGTCTATGGTAGATGTTGGGAGTTCGTGACTTACGTCTGAAAATCCCTGACGCTAGGCGGGTCTGGAAGCTTGTTTTTTTCCCCGTGCCGCTCATGACGGAGATGACACCCGATCTGTCTGCTATGGGAACATCACTCCGTTGATATCCGTCTTCCTTAGGGGGTGAACGCAACTGGGACGCCACTGGCGGCATTGGTGGCCCCGTAGAACGCTCTTGTACGGCGACATGCGGTTGCTGTAAATGCCTTGGAGAAAGGGGCGGGAAGACCGCAGAACTCTGTGGGCTAGAAGGTTTCCGTACGGACGCTGAATATGTGGGGTGCGGGCCACTGAGTGCCCTTCCTGACGTGGCGTAGGCCCTTGCACGTTGTAGCTCTTGCTGGTGGAGAAAAAATGGGCATGACCTCTCAGTCACTGGGTGCTGTCCAGAGCAATTTAAACAGATAGGAATCGTCGCCGGGCTCGAATCAGCTTGGTGCTGTCCGCCGCATCTGCTGCACCGAGTATGACTCCGACACTGGTTCGCCCGATGATGAAAACGCCAGCAGTTTGTGCACTGAATGACTGGGGCAACGTACGGTACCACTGGGCAGCGTGCCCCCAGAATAGCAACATGAGAGGGCAGTGTCTGAGAGCGAAACACCACCATGCAGACTGGAATGGGTACTGTGAGCTCCGGATTGGAAGGATGTTTCTTTGTGTATCGTTTTATACTTGTTACAGGATAGACACTTGCCATGGCATCTATTATCTCTTTGTCCGTTAAGCTGGTCTCTACGTCATGGATAATGCCATACGTATGGAGTAAAAAGTTAGGGCTGAAAACATCGAACTTATTTTCTTTGAAAGCAGGGACATTTAGTAAGTTATTAGCAGCTGCAGCAGTTTTCAGTTCTACCTTAACTCTGTTCTTGCCTGAGGAACTAATGTCAACAATATCGTGCTTGAGGTGAGAGCTGTAGGAATACAATAACTTGCACAATGACATGGGGTGGAGTTTGCCAATGTTTTTATCTAAGCTCTCCACGAAGACAACGTAGGGGCCTGCATCTGTCCGACTGTATCGGTTATTGATACTCGGTCAAGTAACGGCGGCAGGGGAAGCAAATGTTTGTACCTGAGTGCGTTCTGTGTTTGCCTGTCCGGTGCCGTCGAGAGAAGACGCGTGGGAAACCGGTACCTGCCTCATTTCACAGTCCGTGACTGAAGGAGAGTCGACACACAGTCCTTTACTATGGGGGCCACTTTCTTGCTACTGTTGTGCAGCTGTATCGCCACTAGGTATTATGCTGGAGGGGTCGCAGGAATAGCTGAGGTGCTGACTAATCTGTTGTAACTCATGTTGTTGCTGGAGGAATTGCTGGTGTTGCTGTTGTTGCAGCTGCAGTAGCTGAAACTGTTGCTGCTGGGCTAGTTGCTGCTGGAATTGTAGTTGTTGGTGGTGTAGAAACTGCCGTTCCTGTTGCTGCTGTGGCATTTGTTGTTGTACATATTGTAGGTCCTGTGTTGTTAGTTGACTCTGTTGTACTAACATCGCTGGCAGCGTGATAGCCGTCGCTGCAGGTTGATTACATATTTCCATGGCGGACTGGATGACCTGACCCGTATTAGGTGGGTCGGCCATTTAGAAGATACACTGAGTAGTACTGCTACCACGAACGTGTGGTTGATAGAACACACACAATTCCGGCACGCACCACTCTGCACGTAAACGTTTCTCCCCAAACACTCAGATACGAGTATACAAACGCACGGAAGAATAAGTACGTCGCACCACACCCGTCCGCGAAACGTAAACGACGCGCGACCGCACAGAGCGCAACAGTAAACGCGTCCGGACTCCGCGGGAGGCGGAAGTAGACTCGCAGATTTTTCTTGGTGAAACATGACCATCTACAGTTGCAGTGTTTTAGATTTTTTCCCTTCGATATCATGATTAGTTTTAGTAACGTGTGTTCTACCTAGTTTGCACAATTCCAACACATTCCGGCTTCTCAAATTTCGCATTATTTTTAGAAGGTATATTTTCTAAGCATTTAAAATCCTTTCGAGTCTCCATCTCTAAGGTACTTAACATAATGTACACTATATTTTTCTTTTTACATGGGAGATTTTCTGAGATCCCATTCGACCACTATTCCCATAAAAATCCATAACATGATCCTGGTTCCTTCCTGGCAGTGATTTGGCAAACATTGGATATCGATTGCTTTTTTTGTTTTCTAGTTATGCTTTTGAGCACGCTCCTGTCGTGTTTCTGTGCTAGAGCCCCCTTCATTGCACACCACATACCCCTCCACTGCGTTCCTCGCAGACAAATTCACTTGACCAAAGCTTTTAAAAACTAAATATGTGAACTTTGAAAGTTTGGAGTTGGTGGCATACCCATGATAGCCAAAAGTTTTTTAGCTCCTTTCGTTCCCAGTACATATCATATAACGCGCTTGTGTAATATATGACTTGTAATCCATTCCTTCGCACAATCCAGAAAAATTAGCATTTTCGTTACTCCAAAGAAATAATTAAATATTTGTATCTTAGTAGCGATGCCCTTACCTTTTTACAGTTTTAAAACCACCTTTTCCAAAGAGTGCACACAGAATACCATCCTCTAGAAGCCTACATACAAATAGCAATCAGTTCAGCAATTATGGAACCATATTATATTAACTTGAGCCTCTATCTTTAGGCAATAAATGGATTCGATCTAAAATCAGTTTGTAGATGTACGTACACAGTCTCACCTTCCTGGTCAAATGAACCGATTACAGTAAAACTTTTCTGTTGGCAAAATGACTTTCGTGTATCAAAAGATAGTACCATTTAAACTATAGAAAAGTATAAAAGCACAACAACACTCAAAGTGGTACTAGAAGAGTAGTCGTGTAGTATGTTTCTCTCGAACGCTAGAATAATGATGATATTTGACATGTGAAAGCGATAGAAACATAGGTATGGCCGCACACGGGGAGGTGCTTCTCAGAAAAATTCCCCATTTCCAATTCAATTCTATGAATCACCATATTGTTCACAACAAATTGAACAATGATTTAAAATGGAAAATACCGATTTATCTGAAGTTGCTTCACAGTCAGATTACCGTAATATAAATTAATGAAAGACACCCTCCTCGTTTCACCAGTACACTGGATAGCAAGCATATTGCATGAGACGACTTGGCCTGCGACATCACGCACCATATCGTAAAAAATTAGACTTGTGAACCGCGCATACCATTAGACGTCGTTTGCAGCAGAGTGGACTGACTGCACGGCAGGCATTACTGCGTTTACCACTGAGTCAATACCAAAGACGTTTGCGCCGGCAGTGGTGCGAACAATGCAGGACATTCTACCGAATGTAACGACATTGTTTTTACCAGCGAACTCCGATTCTAGCTGCACCACCAGGAGGTTCGAATCACAGTGTGGAGACACCGTTGCTGAACTGTTGCCTTACGCATCATGCTACTAGCACCTCACGTCATTATATGGTTTGGGCATGTACTGGATTTCTTTCCCTAACACCCTAGTACTTACGGCGGTACAGTAACAAATCGCCGTTGCTCCTCTGAAGCGTTACAGCGGAAATGGAAGATGGTCACATTGCAATGCTGAAGACATTTTCTTCACCAATAGGACTGTTTTGGCCTCTTTGTTCTCGCCTAACGAAAATATCTGGTCCAAGATTGTGGATAGACTAGCCTGGGATACAACATACGTTATTACATCAGATTAACTTTGGAAATATGTGGTTGCAACATGGATTGCTACAATTCAACAACAGTTTCAGAGCCTGTTTGATTCAATGCCTAGGGGCGTAGAAGCGGTTACAGCCAGCAATTAAGGCAATACTCAGTACTGATATCATCATCTACCTCAATTCACGAGGGGCTGTATTTAAATCGTGTGATCTTTCTACGACATGTTATCTTCTAAATTATTTTTTCTGTGATATCTCCGATTCTTCTTAGCTCGCACTGAGGATGACTAGTGGTGTATATTAATGTAAAATGTGTTTTTACCTTAGAGTAATTAATAAACAACTAAATGTAATGAGATTAAAAACTCGCTGTCGTTTATTTCTTCGTAAAAATAAAAGCGAAAAGTAATTTGAAGTTTTTCACTATTTGGTATTTTATTGTTTTGTAATGCATTTATAAGTGCAATAATTAAAGAAAATAAATATACAACATTATTTGTTAACTAATATATTTTGCAGATTTCATGGTCGGGCTGGACCACTCATAGGAAACAGCGGTAGTGCAGTAATGAAAACTGATATGAAAGGCCGCTCATTCTACAAAGCGGAAAGGAAATCTATCTAGTTATCATAAACAAGCACGTAGTATACATGGTGTAAGTATTTCATGTTAGAGGTAGCTTAAGAATGTATTTTCATTAAAGCAGTAAATTGTCTGTTCCTGAACGTAATGGCGTTGCGCATTGCGTCTACAGGGTGTTCTGTACGATGAACTGCGACCACGTTTAGAACGGATGACACAAAGAATAAAAGCACGTGGAAACGACTGAATGTGTTTCAGCAAACACTGATGAGTCTCGACCTCCCAAAACCAAAGATGACGTTGAAGGAATACGGCAGTCAAGTGAACGGAGTTCTAAATCCGTTCTTTGTCTTCGACGTCAGTTGCACTACCGAAATCATCAACTGCTGAATTCGTCATCAAGAAGCGTGCATATAATCTACACGAACTCTATGACGAGGGCCTAGCAAACGCATGACAAGCTGCATTAAATTTTTGAGCACGTGGAGACTAACGATGTAGTGCCACAAGTGTTGTTGAGTGGTGAGCAGCCACAATAACTGTCGCATTTGGGGCGAAAAACATTAAAGAAAGTTGACTAAGCACTTGAGTGACGGACTGATGTGACGTGTTGTTGGGAATCATGCGGTCACAGATCTTTTTTCAGAGGGCCTGCTAATAATGTTTTGACAACGACGAAGAGCTGTAGACGCCTGTCTCACGTTGCATCTGATCTGAAGCGGCAGAAATAGAAATACACAAGTCGATCCCACATTACGACAAGTATCACAATACTTTTTGCGACTATATCAAGCATTGTGCTACCTGTAGACACTTAACCATGTAATTATGTTGCCTTTGATTGTTTTGTTAAATAGGCAAACTGATTTTCTGGCTATGTCTCGTACATTAGCGTACGCTATGTCGTTTTCCATATAGAAGAACATTAGATTTATTTCCACGATAGATTTTGCAGTCGATTATATCATGAGAATTGTGTTCAAGTTAAAGTTGCACATATCATTTCCCACATATGGGTTCAGTGTAGATCTGCGGTTTCGAAACATAGCATATTCATTTTAATTGCACTTAAAGTCGTGACGCAATAACTCGCCTTAACCAGAGATTATTTTTTATTAACCGACGTTTTCAATTGTACTGACGAGTTTATGACACTGTCGGATTTCGAGTCATGATCCAGAGAAGAAATAGACGTCGAGATAATTTGCGGTACCAAGCTATCCAGGGTTTTTGTGGTTGTTAAATGTAGAAACAAAATGTTTGCAAAGCACTAACTGGATACAGTTCACAAAAACGTCTTGTTATTATCTGAATGAGGTCTATTTCCAGAACTATAAATTTTGGTCTAGTCCAGCTTAAATATTGTTTAATCACTGTTGCTTATTCTGTTCCACTTTGCGAAAGTCATTGTTACTATAGAGCTTGCAGTAAGTCAAATTGGGTCGTTCCACAGTATTCGTATTTTATATAACATGGTACGTTTTATGACTTAGGAATTTAGATCGTAGTCTCTTACGATCACACAGGTTAAAGACTATTGACAGACTGTGAGAAATGGTGCTTTGCTAAACTACTGAATGTACTTCCTTTTGCAGTCTTGGCGACGAACATATGTGGTATTTGTAGTTTATAATGCTATTGCTGTGTTACATCTCTGCACTTAGTAAGCATTTCTGGTGGATACATTGGATAATACTGACTGACGCAGCAACAGAACAGATACCGCCGCGACGGAGTAGTCGAGCGGTCCAAGGCGCCTCGCTGCGGAGCGCGTGGTTGCTCGCCGTCGGAGGTTCGAGTCCTCCCTAGGGCATGGGTGTGTGTTGTCCTTACGTTAGTTTACCTTAGTTTAAGTAGTTTGTAAGCTACGGACTGATGACCACGCAGTTTGGTCCAATAGAATTACAAACATTTGAATATTTGAACAGATACCAATACTAACGCTGTATTCATGGGCAAGTCCCACACAACAGCCGCTTTCTTCCGTTTCGAGCGATCTCAAGTCAACATACGTTACTACGTCGACTGCATACCGCTATGTGACACATGCATATTCACTGCCATGCTTTACTCAACGATGGACGATCACATGTCACTTTGTACCAAGTTAAAGGAAGTATCTCGGCACCAGACGTACACCAGCTCCAAAGCAACGGCTGCCTTCTCTGAGATGAGCGCGCACATTTTGCTTTCAAATTTATTTGGGAGTAGCCGCTGCATGCTACAGACCAGGCGGCCGTTCCCGCCAGAGGATCGACTTCTCAAATAGGCGTAGGTGGGTGTGTTGTCCTCAGTGAAAGTTGGTTTAAATTGGTCGTAAGTCTATAGACAGATGACCACAGCACTTTAGTACAGACATTAAAGATAAAGGTGAAGCATTGTGTTAAAACTTGTGATTCGGCCGGTAATCGAACCCCGCCCTCCATGCTTACTAGGCAGACGTCTCACCGCTAGACCACCGCACCACTAGCGATTAAGGCGACTCGGAATAGTCTAAGTATGACTTCCCTCCAAGTCACAAACTCTAATTCAGCTTCTGTGTTCCTCGACATGTTCGAGACGAAAAACTGTCTCAGGGGTAGTAAATTTCTATTTCTACTTTAGTAAAGGTTTACAAACATTTGAACATGTGAGTTTTCAACTTATTCTCCAAAATAAAATAGAAATATTGAAACATTTCGAAGTTGCACTGCAGTGAAAGAAATTGAATGGAGAAATTTAAAATTGGTAATGGAGCGGGATTTCAATCCGGATTTGCTGCTTCCTGTTAGCGGTCGCCATATCCATCTGTACCATCTGGACACGTTTCCCATTCTGCCCAGTTTCGGAAATGTCAGAAACAAGTCACCATATAAGTAATTGTATATATGGCCCGCACAAGCAACTGAGAGTTTCTGTGCCGATGCACAAACACGGCCAGTCCCTCGGGGGAATACTGCCAGCAGGAGAGACGGGCACTACGATCGATGTGTAGAAAATTTGGGCAGTACGAGAAGTGTGGCTGGGTAGCCTAATTGCTTAATGCTACGGCTGGCCAGAAATCAGGGTTCGAAGCCCGCTCCAGCTAAATTTTCAACTGCATCATTCAATTTGTTTCAATTACATGAAACGGTCGAGATAATTCAAAACTGCCAATTCATAAATTTACGATCGTTATTGTCTAGAAGTGGAGGACAAAGTGGAGGAAGGTGAGATAGGTGATATGATACTGCGAGAAGAATTTGACAGAGCGCTGAAAGATTTGAGTCAAAACAAAGCCCCTGGAGTAGATGATATTCCGTCTGAACTGCTGATATCATTAGGAGAGCCAGTCATGAAAAATTTGTTCCACCTGGTATGCAAGATGTATGAGACAGGGAAAATACGTTCAGACTTCAAGAAGAGTATTGTAATTCCCATTCCAAAGAAAGCAAGTGCAGACAAATGGGACAAATGCAGAACTATCACTTTAATTCATGGGTGCAAAATTTTAGACAAATGGGACAATTGCAGAACTATTAGTTTAATAGGTCATGGGTGCAAAATTTTAACACTAATTATTTATAGACGAATTGAACAACTTGTGGAATCCGATCTCGGGGAAGATCAGTTTGGATTTAGGAGAAATGTAGGAACACGGGAGGAAATACATTACGACTTATCTTAGAAGATAGATTAAGGAAAGGCAGACCTACGTTTTAAGCGTTTGTAGATTTGGAGAAAGCTTTTGACAATGTCGACTGGAATACACTCTTTTAAATTCTGAAGGTATCAGGGATAAAATATAGGGAGCGAAGAGTTATATTCAACTTATACAAAAACCAGAGAGCAGTTATTAGAGTTTAAGGGCAAGTAAGGGACGCAGAGGTTGAGAAGGGAGTAAGACAGAGTTGTAGCCTTTCCCCAATGTTGTTCAATCTGTACATTGAGCAAGCAGTGAAGGAATGCACGGAAAAATTAGGAGAGGGAATTAAAGTTCAGGGAAGAGAAATAAAAGCTTTGCGGTTTGCTGATGACATAGTAATTTTTTCAGAGACTGCAAAGGATTTGAAAGAGCAATTAAATATAACTAACAATGTCTTGAAAAGAAGGTATAAGATGAAAATTAACAAGAGAAAACCAGGGTTATGGAATGAAATGTCAAAAAATCAGGCTATGCTGAAGGAATGCGATTAGGTAATAAGACAATAAAAGTAGTAGATGGTTTTTTTTTTCTTATTTGGGTAACAAAATAACTTCTGATGGCCGAAGTAGAGAAGATATAAAATGGAAAATGGCTATGGGAAGAAAAACGTTTCTAACGAAGCGAAACTTGTTAACATCCTATATTAATTCAAATGTTAGGAAGTCCTTTCTGAAAGCTTTTGTCTGGAGGGTAGCATTGTATGGGAGTGAAACGTGGACGATAAGGAGTTCAGACAAAAAGATGATAGCTTTTGAAATGTGGTGTTACAGTCGAATGATGAAAATTAGATGGGTAGATCTCCCAACTAATGAGGAGGTGCTCAACAGAGTTGGGGAGAAAGGAGTTTATGACATATCCTAAGAGAAGGGTTAGATTGGTAGGACACATCCTGAGACATCAAGGAATTACCAACTCAGCATTAGAAGGAAGTGTGGGGGTAAAAATCGAAGAGGGAGACCGAGGGACGAATACACTAAGCAGATTCAAAACGTTGCGGAACGTATTCTCAGACGAAAAGACTTACACAGGACAGGGTAGCATGGAGAGCTGCATCAAACCAGTCTGCGGACTGAAGACAACAACAACATGTGGTATCGCACAAGTATAAAGTGCGTGCCACGTACTTACGCCGCGCGCCGCCATGCACGCACGGCGCGGCGTTCTTACGACGTCAGCCACGAGCGCCCTCTGGTACAACTCCGCTCGTGGCCACGACTGCTGCATCGTTCACTTGGGACTGAGATAGGAACCACTTAACACTTGGCAATCAGCTAGGCACCAGTTAAGACTTGGCTATCGGATAGGCACTAGGAATCATCAGTAGGCAGGCCTCTATCTAAACTATGTATCAGCATTCTGCAGTCAAGAACTATGTAAAAGTTAAGTATTACTAAGAATCTATGAAATATATATCTCGTTCTAATTTACTCTAGTGTTTCTAGTTTCTGCTGTCCCACTGGCTGGTCACCTCCGTACCTGCACAAGCGTGCATCCTTTATTCCTGTGCCGGTCTCTTTCTACTCGGCCACCGACACCCAAGACAACCGGCGGAAACGAGACACAAAAGCGGCGACGAGGTTGGGACGGGATACAAAAGTGGCGAAGAGGAGTGATAGACGAACCGTGGACCAGCCCGCTTGCAGCAGCCAGACAGCATCAGTCGGATCACGCCGAAATTTCTCCCGCCCACCCACCCTTATTATAAGAATTTTGGGGGATCAGATTTGTTACGTGTTTTGTAGAATTTTTGTTGCAGAGCGTCCTCTTTCATATTGCATTTGTGTTTTGTTATAAGTTACTTGTATGCGCGGCGCCTAATCGGTCTGCATGGCCACTATCCCGAACCCAAACTTAATGTAAATTATTCAGGTACAGACGGCGCAAATCATGTAACTACTTCAAGCACTGTCCCAGTTGGCGGCAGCTTTTTTTTTTTTTTTTTTTTTTTTTTTTTTTTTTTTTTTTTTTTTGTCCAAAGTATGGAATAATTTTGTTGTGTTTCATAATTTTAAATGTCAATTTATTTGTGTATGGGACCCCATATGTGAGGGCGTATGCTATGAAATGTTTCCACTGACCCCGCTTGCGCAGAATGAATGGGACTTTTGTAGAAAACAATTGAAACAAGCGTCAGCTGAGCCGCATTGCCTTTGGCGGGGTAGCTTTGCTTTTTGTGTTGGCTCTGTTCTGAGCACGTGGCTAAACTTTGTTCAGATTCGATTGTAAGTTGAAAATGCTCATTCGCGTCTCTAGTTCTCGCTGTAACATCACCGCAATGCGTAGCGGTGAGATTTTATTTAGTTTTCTTCTGGATTGCTAATAGAATGATGATTTTTGCCGAAATTTGATTTCGCGGCCTCTTTGCTGTTCGTTAACAGAATCGTTGCACTCCCTGGCTACAGAGTCCTTGTTTCCTTCGTCTAAACATCTTTAAATGTTTTTCATGTTCATTTGGTCGGTAAAATTGATGGTTTTCGGGAACTTTTCGATAGTTCCGGTGTCTGCCCTTTGTCCATAGAACACGTGGACGGTATGAGATAAAACCCTCAGCCTACTCCATCACTCTATATGCACACGACTTGTTAACTAAAACCTTGCTTAGATGTTGTGAGTTTTAGTACGTGTAAAGTGGTAATTTTCACCCAATTTTAGTACTTCTAACTTCCGTACTCGCTAACCCACGTGTATGGCAAATAGCGTGTTCTATGTCGTAGTCATTCCTATTAGATAGCTCTTCTTCCCATGAGTAGCACGAATCGTTACGCCGGCCGCAGTGGCCGAGCGGTCTGCAGCGCGCAAGTCTTGCATATATTCGTTATAAAATTGTAATTTATTTGATGTCGATAGATTAGCATTTTGTTAAAACTTGAGAAATAGCATTTTCATTTCATGTTTTAAAATATTAGTTTCTGAAATGTTAGTTAATATTGCTAGGATTTTGTTATTTTAATAATTTATTATTGTCCCTGTGAGAATATGTGCGAGAATCTAATAGCTGTCTGAATGTGGGTGGTGATAGCTCGCTTTGCATGGTTCTCTCTGGCTCAGAGTCGATAGTTAGTCGTTACTAACCCCTGCTTTTGATGCGACCAAAGAGGTTTCTACACCCTTTAGTTACAAGATAGTTGACGAGCCCTCTCCAGGTCGAGTCTCACGTCCCCACCATCATTGTGTCTTGGGTTTCCCAGTTTCCGGTAGCTTTCCCGCGGCACCTGGCCGCTCAGTGGTCACTTGGTATTGGGGTCATGGTGAGGTAAGTTTGGCTCTTCTCTTGTGTCTTCGGAGAGGGTAGCGATTCGTTGTCTAGCATGTTTAACATAGACTCTTGAACTTAGATAATTTTTTGGAATATTCCTTTTGATCGTGCACGGAAATGTCTTCTGGTTTTTCAATCCAGTTTCCAACAGATAAATGCGGTGTATGTGTTACTAGTTGCAGTTTGATAACGGCCTGGTATTTTCAAACCTTTTGTGATTATGCGGCGGTGTACGAACTCCATGTTAATTCTTTCCAGCTTTGTGGGGCCCGATTTCTCACTGACGATATGTTCATTTTTGTAAAGTGCATGTAAAATTTTTCTTATTGTTTCCTTCCATGAGTGATATATGTTCCACATTATTGATTATTATAACAAAGCCTTCAGCTTACACTATTGTTTGTTCCATGCCCATCAGGCAAGTAACTATGTGTGTATCTTTCTAATTTCCACAAACATTTCGCGATCTTCTCTCCCCACCTATTTTAATTTTTCTGTTTCTTTTCCGAACTTGTAGTATACACTCAGTCTTTGTCAGTAATTCTCTCAGAGCCTTGTACAACCTCCTTCAATAGATTGCTTATGAAATTCTATGTATTTCTAAGGGTTGTATACCGTAGTTTTTATTCTCACTTTTCCGTCTTTGTAATTATTTCATTTTCTGGTTTTGAGACTGAACTTCATCCGTCTCTGTAATCGCTTCTTATCGCGTGTAACTGCATTTCATTCGTTTCCTTTTGTAATCCTAAACATTCGTATGGGTTGAAACTTCCTGGCAGATTAAAATTGTGCGCCGGAACCGGGACTCGAACCTGGGTCCCAGGTTCGAGTCCCGGTTCCGGAACACAATTTTAATCTGCCAGGAAGTTTCATATCAGCGCACACTCCGCAGCAGAGTGAAAGTTTTATTCTGGATTCGTATGGGTTGCATGTCATAGTTAATTTTCTTTATTTTTCGGAAATTGAATTTATACATTTTTATCGGTTTTCGGAACCACGTGGGTCCGAACTCCGACTTCAGGGGTTTGCAGCTAGTCACTTGAATTCCCACCCCCATGAACCACAGTCATAGTCGAGGTGGGATGGCTTGCGTGCCACAACGATGCAGATAGCCATACCACAGGTGCAACCACAGTGGAGGGGTATCTGTGGAGAGGCCAGACAAACGTGAGAATGCTGAAGAGGGGCAGAAGCCTTTTCAGTAGTTACAGGGGCAACAGTCTGGATGATGGACTGAGCTGGCCTTGTAACATAAGCGAATGTGGCTTTGCCACACAGTTACTGCGAACGGCTGAAACAAGGGGAAACTACAGCCGTTGCTTTTCCCGAGTTGATGAAGCTCTACTGTATGACTACACGATGATGTCGTCTTCTTGGGTAAAATATTCCGGAGGTAAAATAGTCCCCCATTCGGATCTCCCGGTGGGGACTGCTCAGGAGTATGTCGTCATCAAGAAAACAAAACAGGCATTCTACGGATCAGAGCGTAGAATGTTCTAACCCTTAAACGCGCTAGGTAAATTAGAAAATTTGAAAAGAGAAATGGATAGGTTGAAGTTAGATATGGTGGGGATTGGCGAAGTTCGGTGGCAGGATGAACAGGATTTCTGGTCAGGTGAGTACAGGGTTATCAATACAAAATCAGTTGTTGATAACGCAGGAGTACGTCTGATAATGAATAAGAAAATAGGAATGCGGTTAAGTTACTATGAACAGCATAGTGAACGCATTTTCGTAGTAAAGATAGACACGAAGCCAACACCGACCACAGTAGTGCAAGTTTATATGCTCACTAGTATATTCTATGATGAGGATATCGAAAAAATGTATGAGGAGATAAAAGAAATCATTCAGAAAGTTAAGGGAGACGAAAACTTAATTGTGATGGGGGACTGGAACTCGGTAGTACGAAAGGAAAGAGAGGGAAGTGTAGTAGGTGAATATGGACTGGGAAAAAGGAATGAAAGAGGAGATCGCTTGGTAGAATTTTGCACAGAGCAAAATTTAATGATCACCAACACATGGTTTAATCATCATGAACGAAGGCTGTATACATGGAAGAGACCAGGAGACACTGGAAGGTACCAGATTGACTTTATAATGGTAAGGAATATATTTAGAAACCAGGTTCTAACCTGTAAGGCATATCCTGGGGCAGATATAGGCTTTGATCATAAGTTATTGGTTATGAACTGCAGATTAAAACTTAAGAGACTGCAGAAAGGTAGAAATATTAAGAAATGGAACCTGGAGAAATTGAAGGAACCAGAGGTGGTTGAGAGTTTCAGAGGGAGCAATAGGCAAGGATTGGCTAAAACGGGTAAAACAGTACAGTAGAAGAAGAATGGGTAGCTCTGAGAGATAGGGTAGTGAAAGCTGAAGAGAAGGCAGAAGGACAAGGCCTAATAGAAAATCTTGGATAACACAGAATATACTGAACTAAATTGATGAGAAGAGAAAATATAAAAATTCAGCAAGTGAAATAGGAACAAAGGGAGTACAAACGTCTGAAAAATGAGATTGACAGGAAGTGAAGACTGCCTAAGCAGAAGTGGCTAGAGGACAAATGAAGAACCGTAGAACAATGTATAACTAGGGGAAAGATAGATACCGCCCACAGGAAAATAAAAGAGATATTTGTAGACATGAAAAGAGCTGTATAAATATCAAGAACTCAGACGGTAAACCAGTTCTAAGCAAAGAGGGGAAACTTCAACTGTGGAAGGAATATGTAGAGGGCCTATACAAAGGAAATAAACTTGATGGCGGTATTATAGAAATGGAAGACGAAGTGGAGGAAGATGAGATAGGAGATATGATACTGCGAGAAGAATTTGAGAGAGCGCTGAAGGACTTCAGCCGAAACAAGGCCCCTGGAGTAGATGATATTCCGTCTGAACTACTTTTATCGTTAGGAGAGCCAGTCATGAAAAAAATGTATCACCTGGCAAACAAGATGTATGACACAGGGGAAATACCTTCCGACTTCAAGAATAACGTTGCAATTCCAATTCCAAAGAAAACAAGTGCAGACAAGTGTGAAAATTACAGAACTATCAGTTTAATAGGTAATGGGTGCAAAAATATTAACACGAATTATTTACAGACGAATGGAAAAACTTGTGGAATCCAACCTCGGGGAAGATCAGTTTGGATTTCGAAGAAATGTAGGAACACGGTAGGCAATACTCACATTACGACTTATCTTAGAAGATAGGCTAAGGAAGGGCAAACCTAAGTTTTTAGCGTTTGTCGATTTGGAAAAAGCTTTTGACAATGTCGACTGGAGTACACTGTTCCAAATTCTGAAGGTATCAGGGGTAAAATATAGGGAGCGAAGAGTTATATTCAACCTATACAAAAACCAGACAGCGGTTATTAGAGTCGAAGGGCAAGAAAGGGACGCAGAGTTTGGGAATGGAGTAAGACGGATTTGTAGCCTTTCCCCAATGTTGTTCTATCTGTACATTGAGCAGGCAGTGAAGGAATGGAAGGAGAAATTTGGAGAGGGAATTAAAGTGCAGGGAGAAGAAATAAAAACATTGCGGTTTGCCGATTACATAGTAATTCTGTCAGAGACCGCAAAAGATCTGGAAGAGCAATTAAATGGGATGGACAGTGTCTTGAAAGGAAGATATAAGATGAACATTAACAAGAGTTAAACGAAGGTAATGAAATGCAATGTCAGAAAATCAGGCGACGCTGAAGGTAATGACACAATAAAAGTAGTAGATAAATTTTGTTATTTGGGTACCAAGATTACTTCTGGTGGCCAAACTAAACAAGATATAAAATACAGAATGGCTATGGGAAGAAAACCGTTTCTAAAGAAGCGAAACTTGTTAACATCCAATATTAATTTAAATGTCAGGAAGTCTTTTCTGAAATCATTTGTCTGGAATGTAGGATTGTATGGGAGTGAAACGTAGACGATAAGGAGTTCAGACAAAAAGATGATATAAGCTTTTGAAATGTGGTGCTACAGACCAATGATGAAAATTAGATGGGTAGATCACGTAACTAATAAGTAGGTACTTAACCGAATCGGGGAGAAAAGGAGTCTCTGGCATATCCTAAGAGAAGGGATAGATTGGTTGGAAACATTCTGAAACATCAAGGAATTGTCAACTTAGCATTATAAGGAAGCGTGTGGGGTAAAAGTCGTAGAGGGAGAGTGAGGGTCGAATATAGTAAGCAGATTGAAAAGAATGTAGGTTGCCGAACGTATTCTCAGACGAAGAGACTTGCACAGGACAGGGTAGCGCGGAGAGCTGTATCAAACCAGTCCGCGGACTGAAGACCACAAAAACAAGAACACTTGAATTCACACCACTTCTCATAACACCAGTGCCTAGATAGTTTACTCTCGGATTGCAATGTAAAGAGTCCGCCGTGATTTTGTGCAATGAATCCGATATTTAACCACTTCACCATCAGTGGAGTGCGATCGTGTACCGTATCCGTGTGTCGGCGTAAGCGTGTTTGCTCGCGGTCTAATGTAGGTGCAATTTAACTTTGCTATACTCACGCACCCTCTAAAATCAGGCACGACAGACCTGAGCCATCATCGCACTTTCATTGTATATTGTGTTGTGTGGTACCTCAGGGTTTGCTGAATTTCGCCTACGATAGCGGCGCCTGCTTCTGCCTCGTTTCCACGCGCTGGTGTGTTTCGCTGTTGCATTGCGTGTGTGTGAGCGAGTGAGTGTTGTTTGTAAATCCTCTCCCCTGTAGCGTTACGTTATGTGTAATCTATGTTAATTTCAATGCTGGGCATCGTCAGTATTAGTTCCTGTAAATGGGATGCTTTTTATTATATTAACAAAATTCGTTCCCTATTTTGCTTGTGTTCGACCTGAATAAACAACTTAAATTCAGTATAATTTTGACTTGCCTATAAGTTGTAGTTTTTGGGAAAATATTGTTTTTCACCAGTGCCGATAACAAGCTCAGATGCAATTTTCTATGTTTAAATTCCATTGGGCCATATGTTTTTCTTAGCCACCTTTATGATATACTTTAATTGTGGTGGTTTGTTTATTAATGCCTGTGTGTAATTTCGTGTGAGCTGCTACATATATTGGCCACTGTATCGTAACTTCCTGTTATTAGAGTAACTTGAACCAAGTTAGTTCTTAACTTGGGCCAGGGAACAAAGTTTTAAGGTAGGGAGTAGCCGGTAGTTCACAAGGACCTTTTGATAATTTTGCTGCTAAAATTATGCTCTTTCTTAACAGTAAAATCTTATCTGGATACCTCCTCCCAGAATTAAGCTTCTATTTAGTATATTGGCCTACTTTTATCTGGCTTACTGCTGCCAGGATTCGCTCTTCTAGCGGATCATCTGTTCAATGAAATAATTTTTTGCTTTAAATACGTGCGGGAATATTTTTAAAAATTTTTCTTTCCCTCCCAGTTGGTGAATGAGTGATATTAGCAGCGGGCATTATTCTATTTCATTTTATGTTTTTAGCACTCATGTGTATCAGTGTAATTTTTATGTCATTTTGGATGATCTATTTTATTTAATTGTTATTGTAAAAATTGGAGAGCCACAGTGCATTGCGTGTGAAGGTTTTAGTTCGGGTTTGGTTACGCGGTTTTTTCAGGCTAATCTTGTGTTTGTAACTTTTGTTGTTCTATACTACTTGCGATGATGGAGAATAGTTCTGCCTCGTCCGTTTCTACTCGCTCTAGGCGACTAAACCAAAGTGAGGACCGTGATAAGTCGTCTAGGCCAGATCTTTCGACAGAAAGGGAAAAGTAAGGAACACAGACGGTCGCGTTCCCCTTGAAAACGCGACTAGTTTAAACGTGGATGCGACCGGAAGTTAAGGCAGGAGTGAACAAAGTTTACCACGTGCCAATATGCCTTTTTCCGCTACTTTGCAAACTACTTCAATCAGTGTTACTACGCCCATGTGCGTTTCTGATACGACTCTAAGCGACATCATGGCCTTCATGAGAGAAATAAAAGCTGGGATGGGAGCGCAGAATGCTTCAGCTCAGGAATTAAAAGCAGGGGTGGAAGCACAGAATGCTTCAGTTCAGGAATTAAAAGCAGGGATGGAAGCGCAGAAGGCTTCAGTTCAGGAATTAAAATCAGAAATGAAAGGAGAAGTAGGTTCCATTATGGAAGCGCAAAATGCTTTAGTTCGGGAATTAAAAGCAGGGATGGAAACGCAAAATGCTTCAGTCCAGGGCGAACTTATCAAGGTATCTGTGCAGTGCAGGGGGGCGCAAAGTAACACCGTTCAGGTTATTACCAATAATCTGGCTGGGTTGCGCACCGATATAGTGTGGCTAGTTCAGGAACTGCATGAGGTAGCAATGCATGCTATCTCAGAAAACACTATGAAAATTTCAGGGAACGCAGAAGCTATATCTGCCCTCTCCGACCGTGTAGATACTAATATCCACTCTCTTGAGGAGAGAGTCGGATTAGTTAAGACTGATGTCCAATCTCTTAACGAAAGAGTCGAATTGATAGACGGTCGGGCGAAAACGCGCACAGATAAACTGAAAACGCACACCGATGAACTAGGTGTGTGCGTTGAAGAGCTGGCCACCTCGGTGGCGCAGCTTCTACAGACCGCGAAGACTGCGACAGAAAGGGCAGTTCCTGCTGTTGTAAATGAATCGGAGGAAGTTCGTGACTTACTCCAGTTCAAGGAACAACAGTGGGAAATTAACTGTAGGCGTCTCGATGTAGCGATCGAGCTAGAAGAATGCGTTGCGCATCTGGAGCAAGTCTCCGTGGCTCCCTCGCCAGCAGAAAACGGCTCCCGAAGTTTGTGTGTAAGTTGGCCCTGTGGCTCCGACCACGGAGATGATTCGGCTTTCGAGGAGGAGGAACTCGAACCTCTGCGTGCCCGTCCTACCATAAGAGAAAGACCGAATCGAGTGCCCGTGCGAGAGGGATGGAAGTGCAGAATGCTTCAGTTCAGGAATTAAAAGCAGGGATGGAAGAGCAACTTATCAAGGATTCTGCACAGTGCAGGAAGGTGCAAAGTAACACCGTTCAGGTGTAAACAATAATCTGGCTGGGTTGTGCACTGATATAGTGTGGCTAGTTCAGGAATGGCATGAGGTAGCAATGCATGGTGTCTCAGAAAACACGACTAAAATTTCAAAGAATGCAGAAGCTATATCTGCCCTCTCCAACCGTGTACATACTAATATCCACTCTCTTGAGGAGAGAGTCGAATTAGTTAAGACTGATGTCCACTCTCTTAATGAAAGAGTCGAATTGGTAGACGGTCGGGCGAAAACGCGCACAGATAAACTGAAAACGCACACCGATGAACTAGGTGTGTGCGTTGAAGAGCTGGCCACTTCGGTGGCGCAGCTTCTACAGACCGTGGAGACTGCGACAGAAAGGGCAGTTCCCGCTGTTGTAAATGAATCGGAGGAAGTTTGCGACTTACTCCAGTTCAAGGAACAATGGTGGGAAGTTAACCGTAGGCATCGCGACGTGGCGGTTGTGCTAGAAGAACGCGTCGCGCGTCTGGAGCGAGTCTCTGTTGATTCCCCGCCTCGCCCACACGTAGAACGATTATTCTCTGCCTCCGAACTGGTCAGAAGGGCAAAAAATCGAATATATGTGCAGATATCTCGAGGGAGAGCCCGACATGTGGATGCGACCTCTCTTGAGATATTGCCGCTACTATGACGATTTAAGGGAGCATTTCCTGTCTGCCTACTGGTCGGGGAGGCAGCCGGAACGAGTAAAAAGTAGCATTTTAGTGATGCCCCACTTGGCAAACAGCAATTTCAGGAGTCTTGGCGAATTCTTTCAAGGAATGATGCTAAGAAATCTGTTCCTCGATTACCCATACCCTCTGCGCGAATTAATTAGAATTTGCGCAATGCCGTCCTTGCAGGATGCTGCAAGGAGGACATTGAGTCCTTCCTGGCCTTACCTGATGGACGTGGAGTTTGGTGATGATTAAGGACCTAGAAGAGACAGCAATGGCTCTTCTAGGAGAAGTAATTGGAGTGACAATAGCGCTGAGAACAACCGCCAGCCAAAAAGTACTAGCAGCAGGGAGTCCGGTTCTTCCAATACTGAGAATCAGCTGCTGCAGACGAACGAGCAAGGTTATTGGCGTGATAAGCGAGCAGACAAACGGCGAATGTTCGGGAACGGTAATAAGGGCTACCGGCCCGATAAAGGACAGAAAAAGCTATGTGAACCGCCAACAGAAGACGTGGAAGTCAGGTCCGCTGATCCGCACCATAACCAACCGAAATATCCCGGCCCTAGCACAAGCCAGTAACATATCTCCTAAGTATTTATGCTTCCTAGGGTAGATTTAGTGTTACTCTTACCAACTATGTGATTCGTGTTTCTAAATTTATGCTGCATTTTGTATGCCTTTTCAGTGTTTCTTTATGTGGTATGCATTAATAGTGTATTTTGTTATATGTGTCCTTTGTATATGTATGTGTTTGCTGTACGATTTTATTTTGTGATAACGCATCTTTATGTTGTATGCGTGTTTTTTGTACTATAAGGAGCACGCTGCTATTGGCGTGGTTAGCAGCATCTTACCAGTCCCACCTGGTTAGCTGTTCGATATATGTTACCTTGAAGCTCTGTTTTGTACTTAAAGAATTATTAGTGTGACATATCCACGTGTCTCTGTTAGCTATAAGGCTGCCCACCTCCCATAGTCCGTTTTTTTTTGGTCCATGTTTTTTTATCTTCTGTTTCCATTGTGAAGATTGTTTAGGCCATGTTAAGTATTTTATTGTGTATATCTTGTTTATGTAATTTGTGTCCCTGTTTCTCGTTTTAAGTATATGTGCTCTTTTTCACTGTGCATGTAGCTAGCATTGTTTTTCGAGTGGCTGAGTTGTCACCTTTACTGTAGATTTTGTATTGGCAATCTCCTCATTAGGTAGCATGTTAATAAGATGCCATGGTAGGCGCCAATGCCGTAATTCATAGGATTTTTAGTTGCACGTTGATGCACTGTTGTGTTGATGCTTAGGTGTCTAGATTATTTTGTCTAGGGATTGTCCGTTTGAATAACAGGAGATGTGCGCTTCGACCAATAGACGTTCGCGGCAGAGCATGAACGAAGGGGTTCACCTAAATTTCATTGACAATATACACCCTCGCTTATTAATAGAACCAACTTGCATTTTTCAGACATGTTTTGCAGGGCAATTTGGTAAATTAAAGGACCGAGCGTGATCTGTGGAAGAGGCCAGAATCACATTCAGAAACTGAAAAATATGTGAGGAAATAAAAGAAAAATAAAGGAGTTGAAGAAGGGCAAGCTCAATGTCAAGAAACTGTCCGCCTAACGTGTACAACGAGGATGGTAAACACTAATTTTCCTGCAACCAATAATTCTCATTCTTAATTTTGCAGCATGATTCTGGTAAGATTAGGTTACATTGTAAGTCACTAGTACCTTAGATCTCACTTTATTAACTTAGGATTGTTTAACCTGTGTGGATTTGTAGTGTTTATTTTATGTGTTTGTAAATTTCATCATGTATTTTCTTTTTGTTCTACTGTGCTTTCTCGCCTCTGCGTGAGAGACTGGTATAAGTCAGTTTACAAGGACTAACCTCCAATTTACAGCGTGTGGAAACCTACCTCCCTGCATCACGCGGTAGTTAGAATAATTTGCGCCTGGGCTGTAGGTAGTTAGTATTTGCATAGCGCTGCATGGTGGTATAGTAGTTTGTGTAGCGCTGCATAGTGACTCTGTTGTTAGTTTTTGCATAGCGCTGCATGCTGCATGGATGAAGGTAGCTTTGCCTCCCTAAAACTAACACAGACTATGACCTGACGTGACGAATTGCCCCGTGGACCATGTTTGATTTATTAAACATATTGTTCTTGATGTTATATTACGTTATAGGATAGCCTATTTTATTATTAATGTGTAACTCTGTGTGATTTCTAAGTAATATGCCAAGCTTTGTGTTTTGCGCTTCAGTTTGATTTCAAACAGATTTTTATATCTGTGAATATTGTATCTTTAAAGTGAAAATGTTTTATTTAATTTGAAGAACTATTCGACATTTGGCTAATTTAAGTGTTAATTTTTGTATGTATTAATATGTGTTTTAATTTTAAAATGTTATGGCTAAACATGTCAGTTGTATTTTTGTTAAATGTTTATTTGAAAAAGATTTCGAGGGCTCTCCACGATTGTGAAACGATGGGTTTCCTTGTAAGTTTACGGTATCTTCTGGTAACAATGTGTACCAAAGCGTTGACAGATGTATGGTGGTGTCTGTGACCAAGATGGCGGCATGCATCAGTTGGAATTCACGCCAGCCTTGCGCGCGAGAGCGGATCGAAACCAAAATCGGAGTTACCAGGGGTTCGACGGGAAGCGGGAAGCCGAGCGGCCGACCTGCACTACCTCTATAACAGGGGCCCGGCCGAGCGTTCCCAACCGGCTTGTTTGAATGATTAGCAGCAACACAAAAACTGCGCGGCCGGCGGGTTACACAGTGCCGAGTACCAAGCTACAAAAGACGAGGCCGCGCTGGTCAGTCGCTAAGCTCTTCTGGTGGTCAGCCTTCTCACCTACCCGGCACCTCCTACAGGAACAAGGGCCACCAGGCCTACAGACAGGTGCACTAACCACCTCCTCCTAATCACGTCGGATGCAGTGAATAGCTGAGAGGAGACACAAAACGTTAAAAGTATTTTCTTATGTGTGCGGGTTTTAGTTTCCTCCCAGTATCTTCTAGAAGATTGTCTCCCTCCCTCTTAGAAGGTCCTAGTCTATGTTTCGAACCGATGGGAACAGTGTTTGTGACTTAAAAACCAGTGTTGAGTGGACGACAATGTGAAGTACAGCATCAGGTGGAAAAGTTGTGTGAGCAGTCAAAACACTGAACGCTCTGAGAGTGCGAAATACGATTCACTTGCTAATAGGCCCTTTCCCTGTAGCGACCTTAGTCGCCCTCAGCAACGTTAAAAATCTGTCATAAACATACTGTACTTTTTTCCTAATTTGCAGTGATTTTAAAAATATTTTATCTATTTTTTTTTAATTGAGGAACTGGTTTAGCATAACAGGACACATTCAAAATTGTGATCTTATTTTTTTGTGTTTCAACCTCATGTATATTTTATATTTATGATTTATCTATATATGTTTCCTTGTAAATTTTGCATTGATATACAAGTTGCCCCAATCCCGTGGTCTCACCAGCCACATCTGCATTTCCATTGATTTAGTTTTTATAGGAATTAGAATTTTGTAATGTGTTTGTTGTTGTTGTTTGTATTTGCTGTGTATAAGTGACGTGTCCCAGCTGTCTATGTTGCCCATAAGGCAACCACACATTAGCTTAGAAACGTTTGCTGTCTCTGATGTAATGTAATTACCTCAGCCTACATCAAAATTTTCAATTAACGAAGGGGTGATGAATGACGACCGTCTGTCGTCTTCCATATATTCTTTATAAAACTGTAATTTGTTTGATGACTATAGATTAGCATTTTGCTAAAAATTGAACCCCACTCTTTTCAAGGCATGAGGAATAGCATTTCTATTTCATGTTTTAAAATATTAATTTCTGAAATGTTAGTTAATATTGCTAGGATTTTCTTATTTTATAAATTCATTATTGTCCCTGTGAGAAAGTGTACTTCTTTTACTTTTAAGTGATTGTGCGAGAATCTAATGGCTATCTGAATGTGGGTGGTGATAGCTCGCTTTGCATGATTCTCTCTGGCTCAGAGTCGATAGTTAGTCGTTACCAGCCCCTGCTACTGATGTGACGAAAGAGGATTCTACGCCCTTTCATTACAATCTAGTCGACGAGCCCTCTCCAAGGTCAGTCTCACGTCCCCATCACCGCTGTGTCTTGGGTTTTCCAGTTTCCGGTAGCTTACACGCGGCTCCTGGTCGCTCGGTGGTCACTTGGTACTGGGATCGTGGAGAGGTAAAGTTGGTTCTTATCTTGTGTCTGCGGATATGGCAGCGATTTATTGTCTAGCAAGTTTAACTTAGACTATTGAACTTAGATTCTTTTTTGGAATATTAATTTCGATCAAAAAAAAAAAAAAAAAAAAAAAAAAAAAAAAAAAAAAAAAGTTCTAATGTTTGTAGAGCTTATGGGACGTAACTACAGGGTCATCAGTCCCTAAACTTACATACTACTTATGAACTAGCTATTACTAAGGACGGCAGAAATATCCATGTCCGAGAGGGGATTCGAACCCCTGACCGTAGTGGCTGGCACGCCTCAGTCCCCTCGGCCACCACGGACGGCTCATTTCCTTCCATGAGTGATATGTGTTCCACGTGTTTGGTTCTTAGAACAAAGCCATCCGCTTCCATTATTGTTTGTTCCATGCCCATCAGGCAAGCAACTATGCGTGTATCTTTCCACTAACATTTCGCGATATTTTCTCCTTGCCTAAGTTTGCTGTTTCTTCTCTGAACTTGTAGTATGCACTCAATCTTTGTCAGTATTTCTCTCCGAGCGTTATTCAAACTCTTTCATTAGCTTGCTTATGAAATCCTATGTATTTCTAAGGGTTGTATGCCGTAGTTTTTATTCTCACTTATCCATCCTTGTAATTATTTCATTTCCTGGTTTTGAGACTGGACCACATCCGTCTCTGTAATCGCTCCTTATCGCGTGTTTCATTCGTTTCCTTTTGTAATTCTAAACATTTCTATGGGTTTCATGCCGTAGTTAATTTTCTTTAAGGTAAAAGGTAAAGCAGTCAACAATCCGAAGATTGGTTTGAACACCACAGTGCTTTACTAGGCATGGCCCTGTTTGGAGGTGGTATGCCGTTGCCTTCCTCCGACCTTCAAACTGACTTACCCAGCCAGTTATGGGGGGACCTACAGTTTAACGTGGGTTCCGAACCACGGTGCTACTCGGTATTTTTCACATGAGCATTACTGCCAGAGGTGAAAGAAGTGGAAAGTGATAAATAAAAATCCTAGGACCTAGCGGGGATCGAACACGCGACCTTCGGATTTGTAGTCTGGCACTCTACCACTGTGAAACCGAGGCTTATTTTTCGGAAATTGAATTTATACATTTTTATCGGTTTTCCGAACCACGTGGGTCCGAACTCCGACTTCAGGGCTTTGCAGCTATTCACTTGAATTCACGCAACTTCTCATAAAACCAGTGCCTAGATAGTTTACCCTCAGATTGCAACTTAAGAGTTCGCCGTGATTTTGTCTAATGAATTCGATGTTTAACCACTTCACCTTCAGTGGAATGCGATCATGTAACGTAGCCGTGTGTCGCCGTTAGCGTGTTTGCCCGCGGTCTAAACTAGATACAACTTAACTTAGCTACACTCACGCATAATCTAAAATCAGACACGACAGACCAGAGTCATCTTCGCAGTTTCATTGTATATTTGGTTGTGTGGTACATCAGGGTTTGCTGAATTTCGCCTACGATAGCGGCGCCTGCTTCTGCCTCGTTTCAGCACGCTGATTTTGGTGAGTTTCGCTGTTGCATTGATGTGTGTGTGAGCGAGTAAGTGTTGTTTGTAAATCGTCCATACCAGTGTGCCGGTCGCTGTGGCCGAGCGGTCTGTCGCGCGCCAGTCACAGTCTGCAGGGCCGCTACGGTCGGGGTTCTAGTCCCCTTCCTCGGGCATGGCTGTTTGTGTCGTCTTTGGTATACGGTAGTTCATAAGTAGTTTGTAAGTTTAGGGACTGATGACCCCGAAGTTAAGTCCCTTAAGCTTAACAAACATTTGAACATAGGTTCTGTGTAATTTATGTTAATTTCAATGCTGGGCATCGTCAGTAATAGTTCCTGTAAATGGGATGCTTTTCATTGTATTAACAAAATTGGTTCCTCATTTTGCTTGTGTTCGACCTGAATAAACAAGTTATGTTCAGTATAATTTGACTTGCCAATAAATTGTAGTTTTTGAGCACCTTCCTCCTTTTATTTAATATTGTTTTTCACCAGTGCTGAGAACAACCTCAGATGCAATTTTCTGTGTTCAAGTTCCGTTGCGCCATAAATGTTTTTCTTTAGCCACGTTTATGAAATAACTTTAATTGTGGTGGTTTGTTTATTAATGCCTGTGTGTAATTTCGTGTGAGCTGCGACGTATATTGGCCATTGTATAGTTAACTTCCTTTTATTAAATAATTTGAACCAATTCAGTTCTCAATTTGGGCCAGGGAACAAGGTTTTACAGCAGGGAGAAGCCGGTAGTTCACACGGACCTTTTGCTAATTTTACTGCTAAAATTAAGCTTTTTTATAACTGTTACTACAGTAAACACTTATCTTGATACCTCCTCCCAGAATTAGGCTTTTATTTCGTACAGTGGCCTACTTTTAACCTTTACCATTCAGTAGTTCTCTTCAACCTTTGCAAAACGAACAATGGAACGCCCCTTTTTAAGTAGACTCCTGGCCATCAAAATTGCTACACCACGAAGATGACGTGCTACAGACGCGAATTTTAACCGAAAGGAAGACGATGCTGTGATATGCAAATGATTAGCTTTTCAGAGCATTGACACAAGATTGGCGCCGGTGGAGACAACTGCAACGTGTCGACATGAGGAAACTTTCCAACCGATTTCTCATACACAAATAGCAGTTGACCGGCGTTGCCTGGTGAAACGTTGTTGTGATGCCTCGTGTAAGGAGGAGAAATGCGACTCATCACGTTCCCGACTCTGATAATGGTCGGATTATAGGCTATCGCGATTGCGGTTTATCGTATTGCGACATTGCTGCTCGCGTCCGTCTCGATCCAATGACTGATGGCAGAATATGGAATCTACATCTACATCTACATCTACATCGATACTCTGCAAATCACATTTAAGTGCCTGGCAGAGGGTTCATTAACCACCTTCATAACTTTTCTCTACCGTTCCATTCTCTAATAGCGCGCGGGAAGAAAGAACACCTAAATCGTTCCGTTTTCGATCTGATTTCTCTTATTTTATTGGGATGGTCATGTCTCCCTAAGTAGGTGGGTGCTAGCAAAATATTTTCACATTCAGAACTAAAAGTCGGTGATTGAAACTTCGCAAACAGATCACGCCGCAATGAATAACGTCTTTCTTTTAATGATTTCCACCCTAATTCGTGCAACATTTCCATGACGCTTTCCCCCCCGTAACGTGATAAAACAAAACGAGCTGCCCTTCTCTGAACCTTCTCAATATCTTCCGTCAGTCCCACCTGGTGAGGGTCCCACAAGGGGCAACAGTACTCCAAGAGAGGACGCACAAGTGTGATGTAGGCAGTCTCTTTGGTGGAGCTGGTGCATCGTCTAAGCGTTCTGCCAATGAAACGTAACCTTTGGTTCGCCTTCCCCACAATATTTTCTATGTGTTCTCTCCAGTCAAAGTTGTTCGTAATTTTAACTCCTAGGTATTTGGTAGAATTTACGACCTTAAGGTTTGACTGATTTATCGCGTAATTGAAGTTCAGCGGATTTCTTTTAGTGGTCATGTGTATTACTTCACACTTTTCTTTATTTAGTGTCAATTGCCAATTTTCGCACCAAGTAGAAATTTTGTCTAAATCGCTTTGCAGTTGCTTTTGATCCTCTGTTGACTTCACTAACCGATAAACGACAGCATCATCCGCGAACAGTCTAAGGGAGCTATTCAGATTATCTCCTAAATCGTTTATAAACACGAGGAAGAGTAGGGGACCAATAACGCTTCCCTGTTTTACTCGATGACTTACCGTCAATTACAACGAACTGTGTCCTTTCTGATAGGAAATCGTGAATCCAATCGCACAATTGGGGAGATATTCCATAAGCACGCAATTTCATTAGAAGCCGCTTGTGGGGTACAGTATCAAAAGCCTTCCGGAAATCCAGAAATATGGAATCGATTTGAGATCCCTTGTCGATGGCACTTAACACTTCATGTGAATAAAGGGCAAGCTGTGTTTCGCAAGAGCGATACTTTCTGAATCCGTGCTGACTATTGGTTAATAGGTCGTTCTCTTCGAGGTAGTACATAATATTCGAACAAAGTATATATTCCAAAATCCTACTGCAAATCGACGTCAATGAGATAGGCCTGTAATTTTGGGGATCACTCCTATTGCCTTTCTTGAATATTGGAGTAATTTGGGCAACTTTCCAGTCTTTGGGTACGGATCTTTCGCTGAGTGATCGGTTGTAAATTATAGCTAAGTACGGAGCTATTTCATCAGCATACTCTGAGAGGAATCTAGTTGGTATACAATCTGGCCCGGAAGATTTATTTTTGTTTAGTGACTTAAGTTGTTTTACTACTCCAGGAACATCTACTTCTAAGTTTCGCATGCTGGCAGCTGTTCTTGGATTGAATACTGGAGTGTTCACTTCGTCTTCTTTGGTGAAAGAATTTCGGAAAGCTGTGTTTAGTAATTCTGCCTTAGCAGTACTGTCGTCGGTAGTATTACCATTGCTATCGCGTAGTGAAGGTATTGTTTGTGTTTTGCCGCTAGTGTACTTCACATATGACCAGAATTTCTTTGGATTTTCTGCAAGATTACGAGACAGGATTTCGTTGTGGAAACAACTATAAAATTCTCGCATTGTAGTCCGCGCTAGGTTGCGAGTTTCAGTAAAAGATTGCCAGTCTTGCGGATTCTGTGTCTTTTTAAATTTTGCATGCGTTTTTCTTTGTTTCTGCAACAGTGATCTGACCTGTTTTGTGTACCACGGGGGGTTCTGGAGGGCAATATGGAACGCCGTGCTGGATCCCAACGGCTTCGAATCATTAGCAGTCGAGATGGCAGGCATCTTATCCGCATGATTGTAACGAATCATGCAGCCACGTCTCGATCCCTGAATCAACAGATGGGGACGTTTGCAAGACAATAACCATCTGCACGAACAGTTAGACCACATTTTCAGCAGCACGGACTATCTGCTCGGAGATCATGGCTGCAATTATCCACGACGCTGAATCACAGATAGGAGTGCCTGCGATGGTGTACGCAACGACGAACCTGGGTGCACGAATGGCAAAAGTCATGTTTTCGGATGAATCTAGGTTTCTCTTTACAACATCATGATGGTCGCATCCGTGTTTGGCGACATCGCAGTGACCGCTCATTGGAAGCGTGTATTCGTCATCGGCATACTGGCGTATCATCTGGCGTGATGGTATGGGGTGCCATTGGTTACACGTCTCGATCACCTCTTGTTCGCATCGATGGCACTTTGAACAGTGGTCGTTAAATTTCAGATGTGTTATGAACTGTGGCTCTACCTTTCATTCGATTCTTGCGAAACACTACACTTCAACAGGATAATGCAAGACCGCATGTTGCAGATACTGTACGGGCCTTTCTGGATACGGAAAATGTTCAACTACTGCACCCAAATTGCGTGAAAATGTAATCACATGTCATTTCTAGTATAATATATTTTCCCAATGAATACCCGTTTATCATCTGCGTTTTTTATTGGTATAGCTATTTTAATGGCCAGTAGTGTATTATTTAGAGAATTTTCCTATTTAATCGATATCTCGAATTTCTCTGGAAACTTATACTTCGTGACTGTTTCGCACCCCACGTGGTCTTCTACCACGTGCGTTTGTTCCCGCTGATAGCTACCCTGAGGCTAAGCCACAAGACCATACACTAAGGGACAAAGTTTTTCTTTTATTGGTGCGCGAATGAACCTGCTGTTCCGTACAGCTTCCTGCTGTTGACGTGGATTTTTTCTTGTGTTCGTTGCTGGTTTAAGTACCTGCACGGCTTGGCGCATGTATCTGTGTGAGAATGTGTAGCAATTCCTTCCTTCTCCCCTCTGAAATATAATCATTATTAATTAAGCTAGTAATTCTTTTGCAGGTGGATAGTATTAGGAACTTATAATCTTATGTAAATGTGGATTCTATGTAAGGTTTGTGTTTATTATACTTAAATCGGTCTCTCTTCCTTTGTTGTTTATGTCTTTGACATAAAATCATTTTGTTAAACGTTAACCCTATGTCTTAATATAAATTCTCCCACACTATATCTCTATACGTAAAAATGTTGTGATGGTTTTTGTGTGTTTGAAAACCTGAAAAAATTCTTCACCGATTGAGATCCAAATTTGTCACAACGTTGCGCTGTAGCATAGGAAGGTTTTTAGATACCTATTTATTTAATATATTACACACAACCTATGACACTTTTACGATTTTTGGCTGCAAATTTTCTACATTGTGAAATTTATATAAATTCGTATATAATACTTATTTAAAAAAATAGGAATGTAAAAACATCCGCGTAATCCAGTAGTACGTTGTAGCAACATTTTAAAGCATTCCGCCAGGAACTGTCGGAGATATTATATTTCGAAAATAAGAATAAGTTTGGTTCTAAGTTCGATTTCTAAGACGTAATACAGGAAGGGTAGGCAATGACGAAGAGGGGGAGAGGAGATATACAAGTACTTTTTCAATTGTAACCCACACACAAAATTCTACCTTTTGTAGTTCAGGTTGAAACACGTCCACTGAATGTATGGTCGTGTTCTATTTTGAGTTAATCAGTACTCCTAAGTGTTTCTCCGCCATTAATATTGTCCATTTGTATGACAATTATTCTTTCCTTTATTAATGATCAATGCCCCATGTACATATATGTTTCCACCTGTGTGATAGAACTTGTGTTTTCGTTTGAATGTGGAAGGCTGCTTTTAATACTGAATGACTGCCGCTCAATGGCTTACAGTCGCTGCCTCGCGCTTTAGGCCTCGTTTACTTTAGTTAAGAACGCATGGCTTCGTATGACGTCCGCACTGCCGTTTGCTGGGTGGCCAGAGAAAATCTTATTTGGCAAGACAGCGAGGTGGCTGTTCTTCGTGTAGTACCAACATAATCCTGGACGAAAGAGGTGACAAAAGTGACCTTTCTGGAGCTCAAGTAGAGGGTATTATCTTCTTCAGGTAGCGAGGGTTGGTAGAGAGTAAGCTCTGAACGCACTCGGCATCGCTTTCAGCGCGCCCTACATCCGGTGTGTGGGGAGGAAGCTTTGCGCATGGCCTGATGTTTCACTCTTGCTGCGACTGCCGAAGTATATCGTCGAATCATGATGAGACGTTGGCATGCTGTTAGAACTTTACCTTGTTCGTGACCTGGCAGTCTTGGTTTATCAGTGATAGTTTTCTTGAGTAATTCTTTCGCTATGCCAGGCGAAGTGTTTCTTAATTTACGGAACTAGGGTAATTGAGTGTAAATTTAGTATTTGCATTTTCATACTGGTGATGAGTTTGTGTCTGGTTTCTCAAGTTAGAATACACATGTGTGTCCTTTAGCCTTTGTGTAAACTTAGTATGTTTGAATTCCTTGTTGATTTTAACCAACGTTTTCGTCTGGTGTCTGTTTCCGGGAGCATGCTAATTTTTATCGAAATTTCTTGGTTAATTCCGTCTTTCCTCTCTTGGTATTACCGATTGCACAACATGCTGTCGTAATGGTCATTACTTTGGCCTTCAGCCATACATTTATTAATACTAGCTTCCTTGTTTATGAATTCTCAGGTGTGTTGTACTTACCTATTCTTAATTAATTTCTTTTTGTAAAATCTATGTAAATCACCGTGGTCGCACACCGCGTGGTACTTAAGGATACTATGCCACTGCCTCCACGTACATGAGTTAGTTTGGTGCATAGTTTAATTTTAGTTGTGCTTGAAGACACCCGCCATCCCATCAAGACTTTGCCGAGGCTTCGTTTTGCCGCTACTTTCAAGTGTTGCCGCACGAGTAATGTGTCGCAAGCATTATGCACGTGTCTGTGAGTAAATGAATGTGGTTTCCTTTATCCACTGTGTATTTGCAAATTTACTCCCACCTTACCTCCGTATTCATAAAGGACAGAAACAATTTTATTACGCGCAGTTTATGATTTAATTCACTTTTGCACAAGATGTGTGCTTTATTGTGCTTAATGTGGTCTTCCCACATTTATTTTCTTGTTCATTTTATTGAATATATGATGAATTAAGGTATTAAACCTCTGCTTTATAATTCCATGCTACCTGTCTCATGTTTAATTATATATTACTTTTTTTAAACATTAATTTGTGTTTGTTAAAACTTTGGCTGTTCCCTTAAGGAGTGAGCAGTTAGATAAATTTCCGTTGCACATGTACTGTGGCCACTCGTAAAGTAATATAAAGCAGCAGTAAGCGTTGTTACGTGCATTTGCAGATCTCTACTGCCCGACATCTTACGTAGAAAATTTAACAAGCTACTTTCAAGATTTCAAAACTGATTTAATATCAGTATTTTTCCAAAATCTTTTCATCCCCTATTTCACCTCCTTAATGACTGATTTTCAGTAAAAGCTGAAAGACGCCTTTTTTAAATTTTAGCCATGATTCATATACCAATTTATGTAGGTCTAGCATGCAAAAGGATTGGATAATAGCGTATTAAAAAAAAACAAAAAACAAAAACAAGAAAAATTTTGATCTCCTATTTCACCTCCTCAGGGACGGAATATGGAAAAATCGCTTCTTAAACGACGCCTATGGTGTAAGATGAAAACTCTCAAGTTTGTATCGTCAGTGGTTCTGGCTGGGCGACGACGTGTCAGTCATTATTCCGTCAGTCAGTCAGTCTCGGAACATTGCCTCTTACATACAGATACTAACTGTAAACCCGGTATTTATTTATCCTACACTCTCCTAATCTACATCCCCTTCCCTCCTCTATCTGCATTCATCTCTTTCTTTCCCATTTCTCTTTTTGTTTCCACATTTCCTTTTCTCCGCAATGATTTTTGCAAGGCAACATCTGACATGTATCTTGTGACCTTCCTCTTGGTTTAAGTGTCATGTGTGCCAAAATTCCTGAAGATCAGAGCAAACCTATGAATTTTGCCAAAGTTCGTATGTTAAGTAACCTCCACCGTGCACCAAACGAATTTTTATACAGACAGTGACATCCCTCTTGTTTTTATGATGAAGTGTGCAAAATATCATAAATATCGGAACAAAACTATGGATCTGTATGCGATACAAACACGGGGTCACATTGAAAAACGCACTTTGTTGTTCTTAAGTTTTCAAGTTTTATTTCGTACAACCCGTGTTCTGAGAATAAATAAAAAAAAAAAAAAAATAAAAAAAAAAAAAAAAAAAAAAAAGGATCTGTAAAATCAGTCTAGCCGTTCTCAAGTCATGACGCGACCAACGTACTTAGGAATCCATTTTTATGTTGCAAGATGCTATCCGCCTTGCTCCATATGAACTGTGGGTCGTACTGTGATAAAATTTCGGACGTACGTTCAGTGCTATGTGTGTATACTGTTTGTAATGTTTCTCGCGCATACAATTAATAGTTTACGAAAAATACATTGTAACGTCATGCAAAATACCGTAATTTTGCTGCATGAACGCCGAAAAAGTAGTAAACGACAAACTTTTTTCCTTTCATCATTTTGCTGGGGTTGTCAGCAAGAAATAATTTCCTAAAGGCTTAAAATTATGTTTAAAGTTTGTTGGACGTCGTTAAGTGTTCTCCTTCTCAAATAGTGCACTGATAAAGTCACATTATCATGTGCCACAATACGGGGAAGTTTTCATTGTTTATGATGTCATATCCCCTGAACTATTGGCTCTATTGCAAAATCCTTTCTTAGCGGACGTCTTCTATCGATGAACTACATTCCTCCCAAATTTCAGGTTCATAGGTGAAGTAGTTTTCGAGCTTTCATGATTAGTCAGAGAGTGAGTGAGTGAGGGAATGAGTGAGTGAGTGAGTGTGAGAATAAGTGTCCTTTCGCTTTTATATAGGTAGAGATTACGCATTGCAAGCTGTTGTAATCTCTCTCGAAGGTTGTCTTTCTTTTCTTTTTTTTTCCTTTATTGTGTTTTACACCTGCAGTACACCGTTAGGCTGGCAGCAGCACTATGGGGTGCTCTTCGGCCGAGAGTAAAAATACATATATGAGTGGAGAATTAAAATACATAACAGGAGATAAAACAACAGAGATAAAGAGACATAGACAAGGCGACAGTTTGGAGTACATTACAATAGACAGATGATTAAAACCACATTTAGTTACTTAAAAATGATGTGCCACGATGACCTAAAAAAAACAAAAAAAAAAAAAAAAAAAAAAAAGATGTAGGACGACAAGAACACAGGACGGCGAGTACACGGAGACACTAATTAAAATACACGGTGCGACACTTGTGTGGTTGCGGTGGACGCAGTTAAAAAAACATACACTTCACTGGAGCACAGCACACAACACTTGACATAGCACTGTTAAAACTGTCGGTCCAGGACCCCATGAAGGGGGGGGCTGAAAGGGAAGCATGGGGGGAGAGGAAAAACGGCGGGGAAAGGGGGCGGCAGGGAGGAGCCGTAGGGACTCAAGGGCAGGGAGGGGATATCCAAGCGGGGGGGGGGGTGTTGGTAGGGGAGCGGGAGAGAGGGGGCACTTTATGGGTGGGGGATCAGAGCTGGTAGGACGGGTATATGTCGGAACGGAGGACGTCATCAGGGAGGGGGAGGCGGCGGAAATTACCCTGGGAGAGGACATGGAGGGTGTGGAGATGAAGGGAAAGTGGTATAACGCGGTAGAGGCGTGGCAGAGGCCCAGGGTTGGTAAGGATGGGGCGGACTAGGGGGTTGCGGGAGTCTATTTTACGGGTGGTATAGAGGATACGGATATGCCGAAGATATTTGAGGAGGTAGGGAAACGGGATCAGTTCATAAAGGATCCGCGTGGGGGAAGGGAGCCGGATGCGGTAGGCAGGGCAGAGGGTGTGGCGCTCGAGGACTTGAAGGGTCTTATAGTAGGACGTGGGAGTGGAGATCCAGGCAGGGTGGAAGCTGCAAAGCTTAAGAATATTGTTCCGCTGATAAATCTGAAATTCGAAAAAATTCTTTATCGAGAGGTTGAATCGCACTAGTAGTTCCAGGCGGAATGCACAATACATCCACAGATTTTTCGCCGTCCTCCACAAAAACAGAGGCGTCATTATGTCCAGACCATGAATCCAACAAAAGTAATGAATTAGTTTCTGCAACTGGTAGGAATACGTTTCGAACGAAATGTTGAAAATTATTCTTTCCCATTTTTCCAGATTTTGATACGTCGATTACAAGATATTTGCAATTAAACACTCCATTTTTTTTAAAATTTTTGGCCCTAATTTGCCTTGAGGTTCTTGAAGACAGATATACAGCTGCGAAAACTGTAAACCACTTATACTTATCACTGGCATTATCGTATATGAATGTGTGATTGCATTCATTGATTGGTCAATCGACTCCGTCTTTTATTCACCCCGAAATGATAAAGTGCGGTATACACGTAGTTGCAGGGATAACAGCAAGTTTCGTCTTTATGTCACTTATGAACTTCTCTATGACATTGTCTATTACTGGTAGCTGCTCTACACGTTTACGTGACGTAAACGTGGTAATTTTACGACTTCCTATTGTGTACAATTTCTTGAACCTTTGTAGCCAGGTCGACGGAGCCTGGAAATAAGCGATGTTCGTGTCAGATACAATTCGGAGGACCCAGTCTCGTAGATCTCCATCGGTAACAGTGCATTACCTCTGACGAGCAGTTCTAAATCTTTCGAATAGTTTTTCTTTCAGATGTTTTCGAATTTCCGTGTGACGCATATTTCTTACTTCATGTAATGCTTTCTTCCATGTATAGAGTTCACGCTCAGATTTTACGAAACGAAAACGCATTTGCACACTGCTTAACTTCAAGCGTTTTTTCCCTACTTCGTGGAACTGTGCTTGGGAGGTATTCTTCTTCAGAACTGTTAACGGCACAACTGACGTCGTCCGAGTCACAGTTCCTGGAATCGTCACAGTTATTTCCTATTTCTTCTAACGTTTTCACAATTTCAAACGAAATGTCAATATCATTCGAATGAGTTTCAAAGAAACCAACCAACAAATGACACATATGTACGTCCTCAGGAAACCACGTTCTTCGTATTTCATCTTTGCTAAATTGAGAACGTTAATTGTATTCCACATAACTGTGAAACTGGAAGAAGAAAAATAAGATACTATAAGCAGGCATATCTGACGAAAGCACAATAAATATTAATTCAGCTTTATCTTTATTGTCAATACGTACCAATACTGCAAACTTCAGCTGATAATAGACGAACGATAACCTGAAATGTCCTTTACAAATTACGATCGGGTTGTGACGTGTTTCCTGTTTACAATATACCGCCGAACTCGATTGTGTGTGTCCGTGCGTGAGTGTGCGCGCGCGCCTAGTTGCGGATGCGCTGTTGCTACAGCACCAGTAGGGGTGTACATTTATACCGCCACGTGGCGCGCTAAAAACTTGCCAATTTTCAGCATTTTAAAAAAAATACTTGCAGCCCCTCTTAGCAGTTAAAATTTTGACAGTGCATTTCTTTCGTTGTCTTCTGCCTGTGTAAAAAATTTCAGGGTAAGTTTCGACATGTCTTATTGGACCGTTCCCTTGTTTTTTATTTATCCGAGTCCACAAGGCACTACTTCACAATGAATATTAACTTACGACCTAGTATAAATATATTAATAACAACATCAAACTTTGTTGGTGCAGTACTCTGCCACCAGAATGGCATTATCACTGGCAGCGAACAAGTCTTGCATGTTACAATGTACACTAAGATTCTTGCACACAAGAAAGTTTTCACAGTCCTGTCTCTCACCACACTCACAAAGTTCATCGTCACTGACACCCAACTTCTTCATTTTGCTTTTACACTTTGTCACTCAGCCTGTTGAGGGTCTTCCAAATCGCGTATGGAAGATGGCAACCCCCTGGTAGCTTCTCTTTTGCTGTCCACAGTCCTCCTGGTGCCTTGGCTCTCCCCAGTGCATTTCGACGAGCTTCTGCAGTTGTTGGAATTGATGAGGTTATGAGAAGGAAGCTTTTCCTCGATTTCAACCTTGATGGGAGGGGCTGGATTCCAAACATTGGGTGCCTCGGATCTTCTTCTTGTTTCTTCTTTTCAGTCTCCGCAGCTGCCTGTCTCCTGCTATTCCGATGAGTGGGAAAATATTACTGACAGGTGTTGGTCTTAAGTATCCTGTGACTATGCGGCCTGTCTCATTTAAGGCCACGTCAAGTTTCTTAGCATGTGCAGAGTTACACCATACTGGGCCAGCGTACTCTGCAGGAGAGGAACACAGGGGAGAGCAGATGTGCGGAGGACGCTGGGCTGTGCTCCCCACTTCGTGTTAGTGAGTTTGCGAATAAGACTGTTCCTAGCGCATACTTCCTGTTTGGTGTCGATGCAGGGCTCTTTGAAAGTTAAAGAGCGATCCAGCTTTACTCCCAAGTATGTTGGGTGATAATTGTGATTTAAATTGCGTCCTTTCCAGGTGAAGAACAGCTTTTTCCTTGCTTCCTTATTGCGCAGATGGGACGTACAAACCACGGTATTATCAAGATTGGGTTTCAGATAGTTGTCATCGTAGTAGACAGCGAGTTCTTCGAGAGCAGATGTTAGCTTGGATTCTCCTATGAAACTTCCTGGCAGATTAAAATTGTGTGCTGGAACCGGGACTCGAACCTGGGACCTTTGCCTTTTGCGGGCAAGCGCTCTACCGACTGAGCTATCCCGATACGACTCACGATGCCGCTCCACAACTTTACTTCCGCCAGTACCTCGTCTCCTACTTTCCAAACTTCACACAAGTTCTCCTGAGGTAGACCTCTTGCCCGCGAAAGGCAAAGGTCCCAGGTTCGAGTCCCGGTACCGGCACACAATTTTAATCTGCCAGGAAGTTTCATATCAGCGCACACTCCGCTGCAGACTGAAAGTTTCAATCTGGATTCTACTACTTCGAATGTTGACCCTTGAGCAGCTATAGCTATGTCATCTGCGTTGGTGCCTATGTTGAGTGGCTAGTCGTTAGTATATATATTGTATACCATTGGGGCCAGCACACTTCCTTGGGGAAGTCCATTTTTCTGAGTTCTCCATCGACTCTTCTTATTATTTATGGTGACATAAAATCGTCTCTTCTGCAGCAAGCACTGAGTAAATTGTGTCAGGCGGAAGTCATTAGTTATTGTATACAGCTTATTTATCAGTCTTTTGTGATTCACACTATTGTAAGCAGACGTCAGGTCGACGAAAGCAATGCCTGTGATCTGATTTCTTTCATAGGCTTCCTCAATGTGATGGGATAGATTGAGTACCTGATTGATTGATTTATTCAGGGAAGCCAAAACAGTCTTGGACCAACCCGCCACTGCCCGCACCGAAACTAAGTTTATTGTGCGGTATCGCTCCCTGTATATGTAGTAAAGCCAACCAATGCCCTTGAACAGTGCAAGGAGACCCTTTACCAGTTCTTTATTAGACACAATTTCTTCGGGTCTGGTTGTCCCAAATATTCTGTGCCTTTTATTCTCCAATGCAATGCATTCGAAGATTAGATGTGATGCAGTTTCATCACCGTCATCACAGATCCTACATTTAGGGTCCTCTTCTGTTATTCCCATTGTACGTAGGGTTTTTTTGAAATTCCCATGGCCTGTCAGCAATCCAACCATGAGTCTAATCTCTCTCCTGTTCAGACCCAGGATTGCAGAGCTTCTTTTAAAACAAGGCTTTGGCATCATTACCTTGCCATGTTTTTGTTGCTGGACTTTGGTCCAGTATTCTACGTGCTGTCTTCTGAGCCCGTTACGTAGCTCCAATTTAATCATTGCCTTGGTGATTGTCAGTACACGTTCCGGTCCAATAAATGGAGCCTCTGCCCCCATCCTGGCTAATCTGTCGGCATGTTCGTTGCCACTGATCCCCGAGTGGCCAGGGACCCACAATAGGTTTACTCTATTGCTTAACCCTAGCTCCACCAGAACCCTGTGACATTCTGCAACAATTTTAGCCTTGTTGCAGGAGCTGCCAGTGATCTCAGGGCTGCCTGGCTGTCTGAATAGATATAGATGCTACGATCTTGGTAGCACCTACGCAAATTCTCCTCCACACACGCCCTGATGGCAGTGATTTCGGCCTGGAATACTGAGGCCAGTTTTCCTAGAGAGATGATGCCCCCCCCCCCCCCCCCATATACACCGGCCCCAACTCCTTGGTCCGATTTTGACCCGTCAGTGAACCAGACAATATGCCCCGTATGGTGTCGAACTATTTTCTCCCACTGCTCCCTACTTCAAATTGTTATATTGAAAGGCTTGTTGAAGCAGTATGGGGTTATAATATAGTCGGCTGGCATTTCCCCAAACTTTCCTAAATTTACCTCACTCACTATTTTAGTGTGTGATTCTGGATATCCCAAAGAGTTCCAGTTGTTGCCAGATTTGAGTCTGTATGCACCAGCCGCTGCCTCCATCTTGACCCAAAGGTCTAATGGGGGCATATCCAGCATGGTTTCCATCCCAGTAGTTGGTGTGCTGCTAATTCCGCCTGTTATGGCTAAGCAGGCTAGTCTCTGCCCCTCCTTAGCAGCAACCTGCTATTCTACCTTCTTCCACCACACGACCGCCCCATAGGTGATCCTGGGTCTAATCACTGTGGTGTATATCCAGTGCATACACATGGGGCTCAGGCCCCAATTTTTGCCACAGCTCTCCTGGTACTCACTAGAGTACCTTTTGCCTTGGAGCAAATATTCCTGATGTGAGGGGTCCATGTCAGTTTCTCATCTAGGGTAACCCCTAGATATTTCACTGTCCCTTTCACAGGTAGCGCTTCATTGAAAAGCTTTAGATTCCAACTTGAATGTTGTATATGCTTCTTTGTGAATGGTACAACAACAGTCTTCGTAGGACTAACCCCCAGATCCTGTTTTCTGCCCCAGTCTTACACAATGTCCAAAGCACCTTGTGCCATATTCTTTACTGTGTCAGTAAACTTGCCAAGTATTACTATGACAAGATCATCTGCGAATCCTTGGCAAAAGTACTGCCTAGAGTTTAATTCTTCAATGAGATCATTCACCACTAGATTCCATAATAAAGGGGAAAGAACTCCTCCTTGCAGGCAACCCCTAGTGGTGTTGATTACCATTTTTTCATTCATCATGGTAGCTTCTACCTTTCTTCCACTGAGCATGGCCCTAGTCCACCTACACATTGTGGTCCCTAGGTCATGCACCTGTGCTGCCCTAACCATGGAATCGAAGGTCGTGTTGCTAAAAGCCCCCTCGATGTCCAGGAAGATACAGAGGGCTATTTCCTGAAAGTGTAGTGCTTTCTCCACCTTCCCAACAAGTTGGTGGAGAGCTGTCTTACATGATTTACCTGGCTGATATGCATGTTGCTTTGAATGTAGAGGAGCCCTACTTAACCTCTTCTCTCCAACATGCACATTAACCAGCTTTTCCAATGTCTTAAGAATGAAGGAGGACAGGCTGATTGGTCTCATATCCTTGGCCTTGTTATGATCAATTCTCCCTGGTTTAGGAATGAAGACTACCTTCACTGCCCTCCAGGCATTGGGAATGATTCCTGCTTCTAGGCTAACCCTGAATAACCTGCATAGGAATCTAATAAGATTTTCTCCCACTTGTTGCAGGAGAGCTGGAAAGATTCCATCGGGGCCAGTTAACTTGAACGGTTGAAATGTTCCGACCCCCCATCGGACCTTACTGAGATCAACACACTACTTGGCCAAAACCCAGTCCTCTTTGCGAATACCTGAGAACCGTTGTCTCTCAGGAATCGCATTTTGGTCTGAGTTATCCCCCAGAGTATATTGAGGAAAGTGAGTCTTGAGGAGCAGTTCCAGCGTTTCATGTGCTGTCTTTGTATACTCCCCATCATCCTTCCTCAATGTTCCTACTGGATTAGTTGGTACCCTAGTGAGGATTTTATGGAGTCTCGCTTGAGCAGCCGTACCCTCCACTTCCTCACAGAATACCTTCCAGGATGCCTCCTTTGCCCGTCTGATGGCAAGGTTGTAATTGACAAGGGCCTCACGATACTTTGCCCATTGTCCTTTGCGCCTCGCAAGGTTAAACAGTCTTCGTACCTGTTTCCTTTGCATTTCCAGGTTATTATTCCACCAAGGCACACTCCTATTCGTGCACTTCTTGGTGACTGAGCAGTTGTACTGGTATGAGGTCACTATAGCAGAGGTTACGGCCTCTGCTACTTCCTCAAACTCTGCTGGATTCCTTATCGATGTTTTAGTTTCTGATACGCTGAAGTCAACGTCTTTCCTATATGTCTCCCAGTCCGTTTTCCTGGGGTTCCTATAGGCCATGGTCTGTCTGCTTCCCATTTCAACCTTGAATTTAATATACATGTGATCTGATGATGATGGCTCCAGGACCACATGCCACTGTTTGACGTAACTTCCCATCATCATGGAACCAAAAGTTATGTCAATTACTTCTTCCCTTCTACTATTCCTGAATGTAGGTTCATAACCCCTATTCAGGATCTCCAAGTTGTTAGATAGGAGAAATTCAAGAAGGTGCTCACCTCTACTGTTGGTGTCCTTGGTGCCCCACGATAGATTGTGGGCATTGGCATCACATCCCACCACCAGTTCGTCACCTTGCCGATGGCAGGCTTCCGTCAGTCTCCTCACTTCCAAAGAAGGTGGAGAGCTGTCTTCGTAAGGAAGGTATGCTGAGGCCAAAACAATTTCCCTCATGATACCTTCCTCACGTTGCTGCATCCTGATGGTCACCAGGTCCCTGGAACAAAAATCCATCATTGGTATGAAAGGTATTCCATTTCTAACACAAATGCATGTTCTGGAGTTTTTTAGATTTCTGGCATAAATCAGCTTACCTCCAGTACCACCGAGGCCCAATACATTCCCTTTGTATAAATAGGGTTCTTGTAACAAATCCACGTCCACCTCCTGTCTTCCCAGGTGACGGCTCAGGGCAACAGTGGCCCCTTTACTGTGCTGCAGGTTTATCTGCAGCACTTCCAGTCCCCATCTTGCTGCCATTATTGCCTTTAAGGTCTTTGATTACCCTGACGGCGACCTGCGAGAACCCTAAAAACAGTTTCAGGCCTTGCTCTCGCAATGCCTTCAGGGACTTCTCACCGACCTCCACCACCAGGGTTCGTCCTTCCGGAACGACCTTTTGGTTAATGGCAAACCACAGATCATCAACACATCCACCAGTTCCTCTTCTAGTTAGGCTTCCAGGTTCTCTTCCAAGTATATTTACCAGCAGTCTTACTTAGTGAAGATCCATTTAATACAAAGTCCACCAAGTTGTTACATTGGTCTTAAGACACTTGTCCTGTCTCTCTGTATTTCTCCCATCTCCATATCAGAAAAAAATGGAAACATCATACTTGGACAGTTCTAAGTTTTTACAACAATTACCATAAGCAACTTGAATCTGCAAATAGTGACTACTGCATACTCGGTCTAGCATATCTTTCAGACAGAAGAACCAGATTTTGTTTGATATCCAGCAAACAATATATAAAGAATGTCTCCATATATGCTTGAAAGGTAATGTTTTGATCCATCAACAGCCTAGAATGTTTATATGTCGCTCCCCACAACTCAAATGAAGCAAAGTTTGGGCGGTAGTGGAGGTGGTGGACTTCCAAGTGAGTGTTAACTTAAATTTGTCGTATTGCAGTGTCATGTTTGATGACACTCATTAATTTTAGCTGTCAATCATCCACGGCGGTATCATATGTTCAGGGTTAGTGCATTGTATGTCAAATGCCTTTGAGTGCCGTTTCGTGTCTGATGTCAATCATCCTTTGTTCGGGACAGAGTGCCATTGTCCTGGGAGTGGAGGAGTTTTCCCCAGATGGACACCTTGGGGGAGGCTGGCCCTAATAACAGTAACGTCTATAGTCGATTTGCACGGACACCCCCTTCAGTACCCTACTAACTTGTTTTTGAGTTATTAATACATTTCTAAGATCTAAGCATTACAAGCTAAAATAGTCATAAATTTTTAACCATCAAAATTTGTTTTGTTGGATGAATGAATCATATTGTGGATATAAACACTCCTGCAAATTCTGTATTCGTATCATTTATGGTGATGTACCTGTAGTTGGTAAGGACACTTTTATGTGTCCTTAGTAGCACCTTCAAAAATTATTCACTGTCATGGGATAGTTTGACACACGTGCAGCAGGTGTGTGTTTTGCACACCGCACACCCCCTGTGCAACCTGCAGTTGTAGAGGAGACCTGAGGCGTGATTGTGCGAGTGATTTGTGTGCATACTACATCGTCGTGAGCTGACGCCATTAGGACACGACAGGGTGCTAGGTGTCGGATGGATGTGAATTTCGATTTCGACAGCGGTGCCGAAATTCGGCTCCAGTCGATAAGTCACGTCTAGAGTGTATTGTGAATATATGAATGAGGGTGTCGTAGTTCACAGCAGACGAACTACTCGTCATCCAGGCACGCTCGATGAGGTGATATCTGAGACGGATCGACAATGGTGACAGAACAAAACACAACTCAGTTAAACACATGACATGCTAAGAATGCGTCCCAGTGGACAATCCGCACCAGAATTGGTTCCATGGAGCGTGGATCCGGCGCCAAACACGGTTGTCGCAGTTAACATGCTATAGTTTCAACTCTGTCATGCCAACGCAATGCAAAAATCTTTAGTACCAACTACACCTATTTGAAATGTCCTATAAGTAATAATATTACGTCTATATACATATGCGGCGTCTGTGAATTCACCTTATTACTCTTTGCAACATCACCAGATGTAAAGGTGATATTGCCAATCGACTTAAAAATAGTAGCATGACGACGCATAGACCACATTCATCGCTGGGTCCCACATGTCAAGGTTGAGTGTTCCGGTGTCTCGGTTATGATCGGCGGTACATTTTACCTTTCATGAAATTGGCCCCCTAGTTGTTCTGGAAGCGACTTTAAATGGTCCGCGGTAAGTCAACTTGCTCCACAGATTTTGGCCTTGCAATGTGATGACGCTTCTGTGGTGTTTCAAGATAATTACACAAAGCCAAATCGCTCCCACGACGCCAGGCAATTATTCCGCAACATGTACGGAAGCTGTAAAGACTAATATGCCCAGCCTGGAGCCGAGGTTTGGACCCCATGGCTTATACTTTAGATGTCCTGAAACGCAGGTTCTGTGTTGTGTATCCCATGAACAGACCTGACTGAATTGGTTATATCTGTGAAAACACTTGGTTGTCAGTACGAGTCACAGATACTTGTGGGCACAGTTCCACAGTGTCTCACTGTAGTCTGAGGAGGCAAAACACAATATTGCGTGAGTAGCCCATGACATCTACTAAGTCAGTGAACTTTGAACTACAATGGGTGACATTTAAACTTAGCATGATGATAAATGATTAACCAGTTGCTTGACTGAATTAATTTGACATCTGATGCACCGTTTATTGATATTAATTTATATGATGTTTAGATCTTCTTTTTACTAATATTATTTTCATTTCCCCATGGCAAATCTTTGTTCTAATAGTTGCATCGCTCACTAATTCATTGAGGTAATCAGCTCACATGTGCAGATGTGAAGAACTCTGTTAAACTACTAGACCAAAACAGATACAGTTGCATTGTTCTAAAACCATTGCACACCGTTCACAGTTGTTTTTCTGCGCTGGTGGGAAATTTTGCGTAACACGAATTTTTGAGCCATTTTAGTGCATTTCCTAACAACTTTAAGTGTTGATAAATAAATAATAAAGTATCTAAAACTCACTGACATTGGTCAGAGTAGAGTAAGACTTTGGCGTTTCTTTACACAAACAACTTCATTGTTCACACATATCACATGAATTGAGGAACTACTGATTCTAATTATTATCTTTCAAATTAAGAAACAAGGAGAGTGAAAGTACTCGGGAGCTAACTGAATACAAACACATGAGAGTTGTACATTTTGAGTTTCGTTTCTGTGAACCCTCATATTTATATTGATCAGATAAAATCGTACGAATCGCAAACGAAAAAAGTATCTGTAAAATTCGAGGTATGGTTTTTAGCAATTAATAATTATGCCTGCATCGAAAAATCCCCACATACTTCACACGTTATCCTGTATTATTTCCTCATCTGGGTAGTAATAATATTTTCAAGTCTAAATACAATATCCCTAAGTGAAGGGAGGGTTTTCGAAATTTCGTTGGTAACACCAAGGCAGAAGTAAGATTGGTAAGTGGCGTTATTTCGGGCGTGCAGGCGGCGCGCCGGGGGCCTTGACCTGCGGCGAGCACTTGCATTCCACAGCACGCCGCGATATGCTCCTGCCGTATAGTGTGGGACACGTTTCACCTCGAACGCTCGGATCCGCACTAAACCATGCTTCCAATAGCAGGCAATCTGTAGTGTGCGACATTTACATGCAAAACGTTGCATTGTACCGCAAGTAACATTTTAACAGAGAGAAACGAAGAAAAAAGATTCAGTACCATAGGAAGGAAACTATATGCAATTTAAAGGTGTCAGTGTATCTTTACATTTTCAATCAGCAGTGTCAAAAACTCTCTGCTTAAAGTACTTATAATAGCGTAAAACACACATATGCAGCAGTATCACACACACGAAAGTGCTGATATTAGTCCTCAAAATGCGAGAGAACAATGCGTACACCTCACTAAAGCCACGTTATCACATTCAAATCACTTTCTCTTGCACGTAGCTCATTATCAAAAGCTGCAATAATTACGTTTGCAAATGATGATGGTATGTCAATGTTAACTATTCAAATATGGTTTTCGACAAGCATACTAAAACAGAAGCAGTAAACTGATTGTAAATCACAGAGTGGAGTTTCACGATGAAACAGCGATCATTTACCTTGACTTGTGGTTTGGATCCTTGTAGTCTTTTGTAAGCTTTTGACACTGTACCCCACAAGCGGCTTCTAATGAAATTGCGTTCTTATGGAATATCTCCACAATGGTGCGATTGGATTCACGATTTCCTATCAGAAAGGACACATTTCGTTGTAATTGACGGTAAGTTTCTTTAGTGAAACCGTTGCATGTTCTAAGTGTTCTGTCAATGAAACGTAATCTTTGCTTCGCCTTCCCTTCTTTCCAATTTAAGTTGTTCGTAATTGTTACTCCTAGGTATTTAGAAGAATTAACGGCCTGTACATCTGACTGATTTATCGTTTAACTCAAGTTTAAAGGAGTTCTTTTATTGGTCATACGGATGACCTCACATTAATCATTACTAAGGGTCAGTGCCAATATTTGTATCATGCAGGTATCTTATCTAAATCATTTTGGAGTTGCTTTTTATTTTTGGAGACTATACTAACCGATAAATGACAGTATCATCCGCGAACGGTCTAAGAGAACTACTCAGATTGTCTCCTAAATAGTTTATAAAAACAAGGAACAGTAGGGGCCAAATAACACTTCCCAGAGGAACGCTAGATATCACTTCTATTCTACTCGATGACTTTTCGTCATTTACAACGTACTGTCTCCTTTCTGACAGTAAATCACGATTCCAATCACATAACAGTGGCGATATTCCATAAGCACGCAATTTGGTTAGAAGAAGCTTGTGAGGTACAGTGTGAAAAGCTTCCGGGAAATCTAGAAATACGGAATATATTTGAGATCCCTTATAGATAGCACTCATCATATTATGTGAGTAAAGAGGTAGCTCTGTTTCACAAGAAATATTCTATCTGAATTCATGTTCGAGGTGGTTCATAATACTTGAGGAAAGTATATGTTCCAAATTCCTGCTGCAGAACGGCGTCAATGATATAGCCCCGTTACTTTATGGATCACTCCTACTGCCTATCTTGAATATTGGAGTGACCTGTGCAACTTACTAGTGTTTGTGAACGGAACATTCGCTAAGCGAGCGGTTGTATATGGTAGTCAGGTATGGGGCTATTTCATCAGCATAATCTGAAGGAATCCAATTGGTATACATTCGGGACCGGGAGACGTACTTTTGTTAAATGATTTAAGTTGTTTTTATACACTACTTGCCATTAATATTGCTACACCATGAGGAAATGCAGATGATAAATAGATGTTCATTGGTAAAATACATTATACAAGAACTGACATGTGATTACATTTTCACGCAATTTGAGTGCATAGCTCCCGAGAAATCAGTACAATGAGACAATGAGACAATCAAGGCCAAGGATATGAGACAATCGCCTCTGGCCGTAATAACGGCCTTGATACGCCTGGGCATTGAGCCAAACAGAGCTTGTATGGCGTGTACAGGTACATATGCCCATGCAGCTCAACACGATACCACAGTTCAAAAACAGTAGTGACTGGCGTATTGTGACGAGCCAGTTGCTCGGCCATCATTGACCAGACGTTTTCATTTGGTGAGAGATCTGGAGAATGTGCTGGCCAGGGCAGCAGTCGAATATTTTCCGTATCCAGAAAGGCCCGTACAGGACCTGCAGCATGAGGTTGTGCATTATCCTGCTGAAATGTAGGGTTTCGCAGGGATCGAATGAAAGTTAGAGCCATGGGTCGTAACACATCTGCCATGAAACGGCCAATGTTCAAAGTGCCGTCGAAGCGAATAAGACGTGACCCCATACCATCACGCAGTGTGATACGCCAGTATGGCGATGTTCCAGGGACTTGGTGACCATCAGGATGCAGCAACGTGAGAAAGGCATCAAGAAGGAAATTGTTTAGGCCTCGGCATACCTTCCTTATGAAGACAGCTCTCCTCCTCCTTTGGAAGTGAGGAGACTGACGGAAGCCTGCCACCGGCAAGGTGACGAACTGTTGGTGGGATGTGATGCCAATGCCCACAATCTATCGTGGGGCAGCAAGGACATCAACAGTAGAGGTGAGCACCTTCTTGAATTTCTCCTATCTAACAACTTGGAGATCCTGAATAGAGGTGATGAACCTACATTCAGGAATAGTAGGAGGGAAGAAGTAATTGACATAACTTTTGGTTCCATGATGATGCGAAGTTACGTCAAACAGTGGCATGTGGTCCTGGAGCCATCCTCATCAGATCACATGTATATTAAATTCAACGTTGAAATGGGAAGCAGACAGACCATGGCCTATAGGAACCCCAGGAAAACGGACTGGGAGACATATAGGAAAGACGTTGACTTCAGCGTATCAGAAACTAAAACATCGATAAGGAATCCAGCAGAGTTTGAGGAAGTAGCAGAGGCCGTAACCTCTGCTATAGTGACCTCATACCAGTACAACTGCTCAGTCACCAAGAAGTGCACGAATAGGAGTGTGCCTTGGTGGAATAATAACCTGGAAATGCAAAGGAAACAGGTACGAAGACTGTTTAACCTTGCGAGGCGCAAAGGACAATGGGCAAAGTATCGTGAGGCCCTTGTCAATTACAACCTTGCCATCAGACGGGCAAAGGAGGCATCCTGGAAGGTATTCTGTGAGGAAGTGGAGGGTACGGCTGCTCAAGAGAGACTCCATAAAATCCTCACTAGGGTACCAACTAATCCAGTAGGAACATTGAGGAAGGATGATGGGGAGTATACAAAGACAGCACATGAAACGCTGGAACTGCTCCTCAAGACTCACTTTCCTCAATATACTCTGGGGGATAACTCAGACCAGAATGCGATTCCTGAGAGACAACGGTTCTCAGGTATTCGCAAAGAGGACTGGGATCTGGCCAAGGAGTGTGTCGATTTCAGTAAGGTCCGATGGGCGGGGGGAACAATTCAACCATTCAAGTCACTTGGCCCCGATGGAATCTTTCCAGCTCTCCTGCAACAAGCGGGAGAAAATCTTATTAGATTCCTATGCAGGTTATTCAGGGTTAGCCTAGAAGCAGGAATCATTCCCAATGCCTGGAGGGCAGTGAAGGTTGTCTTCATTCCAAAGCCAGGGAGAATTGATCATACCAAGGCCAAGGATATGAGACCAATCAGCCTGTCCTCCTTCATTCTTAAGACATTGGAAAAGCTGGTTAATGTGCATGTTGGAGAAAGGAGGTTAAGTAGGGTTCCTCTACATTCAAACCAACATGCATATCAACCAGGTAAATCATGTGAAACAGCTCTCCATCAACTTGTTGGGAAGGTGGAGAAAGCACTACACTTTCATGAAGTAGCCATTCGTATCTTCCTGGACATTGAGGGGGCTTTTAGCAACACAACCTTCGATTCCATTGTTAGGGCAGCAGAGGTGCATGACCTAGGGACCACTATATGTAGGTGGACTAGGGCCATGCTCAGTGGAAGAAAGGTAGAGGCTTCGATGATGAATGAAAAAATAGTAATGAACACCACTAGGAGTTCTTTCCCCTTTATTGTGGAATCTAGTGGTGAATGATCTCATTGAAGAATTAAACTCTAGGCAGTACTTTTGCCAAGGATATGCAGATGATCTTGTCATAGTAATACTTGGCAAATTTGCTGACACAGTGAAGAATATGGCACAAGGTGCCTTGGACATTGTGCAAGACTGGTGCAGAAAACAGGATCTGGGGGTTAGTCCTAAGAAGACTGTTGTTGTACCATACACAAGGAAACATATCCAACACTCGAGTTGGAATCTAAAGCTTTTCAATTATTCGCTACCTGTGAAGGGGACAGTGAAATATCTAGGGGTTACCCTAGATGAGAAACTGACATGGACCCCTCACATTAGGAATATTTGCTCCAAGGCAAAAGGTACTTTAGTAAGTACCAGGAGAGCTTGTGGCAAAAATTGGGGCCTGAGCCCCAAGTGTATGCACTGGATATACACCACATTGATTAGACCCAGGATCACCTATGGAAGAAGGTAAAACAGCAGGTTGCTGCTAAGGAGCTTGGTAAGGTGCAGAAACTAGTCTGCTTAGCCATAACAGGCGGAATTAGCAGCACACCAACTGCTGGGATGGAAACCATGCTGGATATGCCCCCATTACACCTTTGGGTCAAGATGGAGGCGGCAGCTGGTGCCTACAGACTCAAATCTGTCAACAACTGGAACTCTTTGGGATATCCAGAATTACACACTAAAATAGTGAGTGAGGAAAATATAGGAAAGGTTGGGGAAATGCCAGCCGACTATATTATAACCCCATACTGCTTCAACAAGCCTTTCAATATAACAATTTGAAGTAGGGAGCAGTGGGAGAAAATAGTTCGACACCGTACGGGGGATATTGTCTGGTTCACTGACGGGTCGAAATCAGACCAATGCGTTGGGGCCGGGGTATACGGGGTGCAGCCAAGGCTGGAGGGCGTCATCTCTCTAGGGAAACTGGCCTCAGTATTCCAGGCCGAAATCACTGCCATCAGGGCATGTGTGGAGGAGAATTTGCGTAGGTGCTACCAAGATCGTAGCATCTATATCTATTCAGACAGCCAGGCAGCCCTGAGATCACTGGCAGCTCCTACAACAAGGTCTAAAATTGCTGCAGAATGTCACAGGGTTCTGGTGGAGCTAGGGGAAAGCAATAGAGTAAACCTATTGTGGGTCCCTCGCCACTCGGGGATCAATGGCAACGAACATGCCGACAGATTAGCCAAGATGGGGGCAGAGGCTCCATTTATTGGACCGGAACGTGTACTGACAATCACCAAGGCAATGATTAAATTGGAGCTACGTAACTGGCTCAGAAGACAGCACGTAGAATATTGGACCAAAGTCCATCAACAAAAACATGGCAAGGTAATGATGCCAAAGCCTTGTTTTAAAAGAAGCTCTGCAATCCTGGGTCTGAACAGGAGAGAGATTAGACTCATGGTTGTATTGCTGACAGGCCATGGGATTTCAAAAAACGCCTACGTACAATGGGAATAACAGAAGAGGACCCTAAATGTAGGATCTGTGATGACGGTGATGAAACTGCATCACATCTAATCTTCGAATGCATTGCATTGGAGAATAAAAGGCACAGAATATTTGGGAGAACCAGACCCGAAGAAATTGTGTCTAATAAAGAACTGGTAAAGGGACTCCTTGCACTGTTCAAGGCCATTGGTTGGCTTTACTAGACATACAGGGAGCGATACCGCACAATAAACTTAGTTTCGGTGCGGGCAGTGGCGGGTTAGACCAAGACTGTTTTGACTTCCCTGAAAGAATCAAATCAAATCAATGGCGATGACGAATACATGCTACGATGTGCGTTCACCGCGATGCCTCCAAACACGAATACGACAATCATGATGCTGTAAATATAACCTGGATTCATCCGAAAAAATGAAGTTTTGCCATTCGTGCACCCAGGTTCGCCGTTGCGTACACCATCTCAGGCGCTCCTGTCTGTGATGCAGCGTCAAGGGTAACCGCAGCCATGGTCTCCGAGCTGATAGTCCACGCTCCTGCAAACGTCGTTGAACTGTTCGTGCAGATGGTTGTTGTCTTGCAAACGTCCCTATCTGTTGACTCAGGGATCCAGACGTGGCTGCACGATCCGTTACAGCCATGCGGATAAAATACCTGTCATCTCGACTGCTAGTGATACGAGGCCGTTGGGATCCAGCACGGCATTCCGTATTGCCCTCCTGAACCCACCGATTCGATATTCTGCTAAAAGTCATTGGATAGCGACCAACGCGAGCTGCAATGTCGCGATACGATAAACAGGAATCGCGATAGGTTACAATCCGACCTTTATCAAAGTCGGAAACGTGATGGTACGCAGTTCTCCCCCTTACACGAGGCATCACAATAATGTTTCAACAGGTAACGCCGGTCAACTTCTGTTTGTGTATGAGAAATCGGTTGGAAACTTTCTTCATGTCAGCACTTTGTAGGTGTCGCCACCGGCGCCAACCTTAAGCGAAAGCTCTGAAAAGCTAATCATTTGTATATCAGAACACCTTCTTCCTGTCGGTTAAATGTCGCGTCTGTAGCACATCTTCGTGGTGTAGCAATTTTAATGGCCTGCAGTGTACTTCAGGTTTTGTGTCTCGTTGCCGCCGGTTGTCCTGGTTGTCGGTGGCCGAGTAGAGAGAGACTGACACAGGAAAATAAGATGTACGCGTGTGCAGGTACGGAGGTGACCAGCCAGTGGGACAGCAGAAACTAGAAACACTAAGCTAGATTAGTATAAGAGATATATTTCATAGAAATAATACACTACTTAACTTGGAGAGCAGCAGACTAGTAGAATGTTGATACATAGTTTAGATAGAGGCCTGCCTACTGATGATTCCTAGTGCCTATCCGACAACCAAGTCTTAACTGGTGCCTCTCTGATTCCCAAGTGGCCGATGCAGCAGTCGTGGCCACGAGCGGAGTTGCAGCAGAGGGCGCTCGTGGCTGACGTCGTAAGAACGCCGCGCCGTTCGTGCATGGCGGAGCGCGGCGAAAGTACGTGGCGCGCACTTCATACTTGTGCGACACCACATCAGGGATATTTACTTCTGAAGAGCGCATAGTGGAAGCTGTTCTTGATAGGAATTCTCAAGTATTTGCTTCGTCTTCTCTAGTGAAGGAATTTCTGAGAGCTGTGTTAAGCAATTCTGCTGTAGCAGAACTGTCATCGGTAGCATCAACATTTCTATCGCGTGATGTAGGTATTGATTGTGTTTTGCCGCTAGTATACTTTACATACGAAAAGATTTTCCTAGGATTCTCTACGAAGTTACGTGACAGGCTTTCGTTGTGGTAACTACTGTAAGCTTCTCTCATTGAAATAACAGCTAAATTTCTAGCTTCAGTAAACGACTGCCATTCTTGGTGATTTTTCGTGCGTTTGAATTTCGCATGTTTTTTTCTTTGCTTTTGTAACTGTGATCTAACCTGTCTTGTGTACTAGGACGGGTTAGCCTCCTCTGTTGTTAATTTGTTTAGTATGAATCTGTCAATAGTTGCCGATATTATTTTTTTTAATGTAAGCTTCAACTGATCTCCACTAACATCGTTAGTTCCGAAAGACTAGAAATTTGCACTCAGGAAATCGTTAATGAAATTTGTATCTGCTTTTGTAACTAAATATAATTTCCTTTTAATTCTTGTGGATTTGGGAAGTCCGATATTCAGTCTCGCTACGACAAATCTGTCTTCACTAATCCCTGTCTTTGTTGTGATGCTCTTTATTAGGTCCGGATTAGTTGTTGCTAGGAGGTCGAGTATGTTTTCACAAGTATTTACTATTGTAGTGGGCTTATGAACTAATTTCTCGAGAATTTTTCGAAGAATGCGTTCAGTACAATTTCGGACGATGTTTTATGCTTGTCTCCAGTTTTAAACGTGTATTATTTCCAACATATCGAGGATAAATTAAAGTCACTACCAATTAAAATTGTATGCTTTGGGAATGTTTTTGTAATTTCATCCAAGCTTTCTTTGACATATCTGCAATCGAATCGTCGGAGTTAGGTGATCGATAAAAAGTAGCTCACAGGAGCAATCTACTTCGTTTTCGCTACAGGGTAAGCCGCGTGTGACATGAAAAAATTAGTCACCACCGATTTTATTCAAACTATCTTTGCTGAACATCATTTGCACCTTTGTAAAAATTTCAGCTGAAATTATCTACGGCTTTAGCCAACTTTCGTTACCTTCAGTTCTTTCTATTAGTGCCTGGATCTCTAGTACTTTTCTCACACAGCAACTACAATTTCCAACTGTTAGGACAATGGCATTGACATCTGTTTCTGCTGCCCTTCAGATTCCGTTTATCCATCAAGCGTAACATTGTGTATTTATGTGTCGTCACTATTATATTTCTGAATTTTATATATCTGCGCCATCCCCATTATGAGGCACAAACATTGCCGAAGTGGGGTGGATGCGTGCCTCAACGATACAGATAGTCATACAGAAGATGCAACCAGCGGAAAGCTACCTGTGTAGAGGGAAGACAAACGTGTGATTCCTTAAGAGGGACAGCAGCCTTTTCAGTAGTTAATGGGGCAGCAGTCTGGATGATTGACTGAGCTTACCTTGTAACATACCTAATGTGGCTTATCACAGTTAGCCGGCCGCGGTGGCCGAGGTGACTGAGGCGCTCCAGTCACGGTCAGCACGGCCACTACGGTCGGGGGTTCGAATCCCCCCTTGGGCATGGATATTTGTGCCGTCCTAGTTCGTAAGTAGTTCATAAGTAGTTTGTAAGTTTAGGGACTGATGACCCCGTAGTTAAGTCCCATAAGCTTAACAAACATTTGAACATTTTATCACAGTTACTACGAATGGCTGAAAGCAAGGGGAAACTACAGCCGTTACTTTTCCCGAGGACATGCAGCTGTACTGTATAAATTTATGATAATGGCATCCTCTCGGGTAAACTATTCTGGAGGTAAAATGGTCTCCCATTCGGGTCTCAGGGCGGGGTCTACTCAGGAGGATGTGGCCGTCAGGAAAGACAATACTGGCATTATACGGCTCGGAGGGTGGAATGATAGAGCCCTCAATCAAGTACGGAGGATAGAAAATTTAAAAAGGAAAATGGATAGTTTGAAGTTACATTTCGTGGTAATTAGTGAAGTTCGGTGGAAAAAGGAACAGGATTTTTGGTCATGTGAGCACAGGATTATAAATATAAAATCGGTTGGGGGATTACAGTAGTACTTCTAATAATGAATAACAAAATACGAATGTGGGTAAGCTACTATGAGCAGCGCAGTGATCGCATTACCGTAGTCAAGACAGACACGAAGTCAACACCGACCACAGTAGAACAGGTTCATATGCCAGCTATCTCTGCCGATGATGACGAGATCGAAGAAATATATGAAAAGGTATATGAACTTATTCACACTATTAAAAGAGAGGTAAACTTAATTGTGATGAGAGACTAGAATTCGGTAGTAGGAAAAGGAAGGGAAGGGAAAATAGTAGGCGAATATGGACTGTGGAAAGGGAATGAAAGAGGAAGCCGCCTGGTAAAATTTTTCACGGAACATAATTTAATCATAACAAACACTTGGTTTAAGAAGACACTGGAAGGAACCGGATAGATCTTATAACGGTATGACATAGATTTCGGAACCAGGTTTTAAACTGTAAGACATACACAGGAGCAAATATAGACTGTAACATTATCTTATTGGTTATGAACTGCAGGCTGAAACTTAAAAAAACTGCAGAAAAGTAGGAAAATAAGAAGACGGGACCTGATAAATTGAAGGAACCCGAGGTTCTTGAGAATATCAGAGGGAGGTTTAGTAAAAAATTGACAGAAACTGGGGGAAACAGAAGAGTAAAAGAGAAATGGGTAGCATTCAGAGATGAAATAGTGAAGGCAGCAGAGGACAAAATTACAGAGGCGAAAAAAGTCCAGTCTCAAAATCCGGAAAATTTTTAGAATTTCATAAGTACGCTATTGAAGGAGGTTGTACAAGGCCCGGAGAAAATTACTGACAAAGACTGAGTGCATACAACAAGTTAAGAGAAGAAACAACAAAATTAAAAATAGATGGGGACAGACGATCACGAAATGTTAGTGGAAATCAGAAAGATACACGCATGGTTACTTGCCTGATGGGCATGGAACAAACAATAGTGGAAGCTGAAGGCTTTTATCTAAGAACCAATCACGTGGAACACATATCACTCACGGAAGGAAACGATAAGAAAGTTTTACATGCACTGTACAAAAATGATCATATCGTCTGTTAGAAACCGTGCCCCACAAAGCTAGAAATAATTTACACAGAGTTCATACACCGCCACATAATCACAAAAGGTTTGAATATACCAGGCCGTTATCAAACTGCAAATGGTAACACATACATGGCGTCTATCCATTGGAAATCACTGAATAGAAAAACTATAACACATTTCCGTGCCCGATCGGAAGGAATATTCCAAAAAATAAAGCTAGATTCAAGAGTCTATGTTAAACATGCTAGACAACGAATCACTACCATCTCCACAGGCACAAGACACGAACCAACCTTGTAAGAGTACACCTGTCGCTGTATCTTACAGTTTGACTTAACGTAATGTATATATCGTCTTAAATTTGTTTATTTCGTGTATTTTTCATTTCTTGTATGCTAGATATATTCTTATGTAACGTCATTTTCTATATTGGATCATTTAGTGTAAACATGTACTATATGTGTAAACCCGCATGAATGCACGGACATTCTTATGCTGTAAGTTGGCAATGCGCCAGAGAAAATGTTGAACCTGTTGTAAAGACTGTCTTTGGTACAGAAGTAGTAGCTGTGAGTGTCGCGCTGCTGAAGCAGTCGCGGAGCGGACTCGCTATAGTAAACACATAAATGTTTCGTTGATGGTGCAGAGGCACGGTAGGCGCAGTGTGGCGCGAGTTTAATGCAATTGCAATAAGCCTGAGAGACGTACTGTTTAATGTATTGAAGGAAGTGCGAAACAAGTTTATTTATACTCGAAAGTGATCAATGTAATCTTTTTTCATGTGTGCAAGAAAAGTAACTGTGTGGTTATCAAGTCTATTGTCACCGAGTGTGATCATTGTTGTAATTACTGAGATTAGAAGGTGTATCGAGGAGATATCAATGCATGGAGATTTCAGCCAGACGAGCTGAACAAAGAGTTGTCGATAAAAATATTTTGAAACAGCAGTAAGAGTACCTATTGTAATCATATCTGTCTTGTATGGACTTCACGACGAAGACGACGAAAACAGATGAGTACTATTGTAACATTTTATTTTGTATGCATGTATATGTAGTGTCAACATATTTTGAAACCAGTCTTAATTTTGTAAGTAGTTGTAGTCACCCCATTATCACCATTATTATATTATGTTGATTGTGCAAGCCTGCACATTGACTAACAAGTTCAATCATTTTTCAAAATAATTACGATTAGTTTTAAAGAAATTGCTAGACAAGTTAAAGAATTGATAAACGTGTTACAACCACAGAGGCTAATAATTAAAGTGCAGTGCTGTTCTAAGTTATGCAACCAATTATTAAGCCTAAGATTTTAACTTGCTAGAGAGTTTGCACGTAAATTAGTAGAGCTGGTTTCATTTATATAGAAAGTAACCAGGCTAACAGTATTGAAAGTATTATAGTAGTTTTACCAGACTTGACGAAAGTAATTTTTATGAAATACATTAAATGCCAGACTCTGCTCAGCCAGTTACACGCGTACGCTACCCAGGCCCTGGAACCAATTAATCAAAAATAGTTCACGTAAGGTTTTATAATAAGTTGAATACTTTAAACAATATTATCAAAATTATTGAGAAATTTGACTGTAGTATTTGTGAAGCTCATTGCACCACGGAGTTTCACAGTGCTGAGCTATTATCATTAAAATCAGAGTCTATCTGCTATTATGATTTTAATTATAACACGAACACGCCATCACCACTACATGAATTCTGACACATTTATTAGTGAAGTGCTGTTCGTGAATCGTAAGAGGTGCTAGTTGGAGGCTGTAGTCAATGCTAAGTCAGATAGAGCCAAGCTTAATTAATTATCACAGTGACTGTTTCAAGTTAATTAATATCTTTTAATTAATCAAAATTTTAACTTTCACTGCGAAAGTGTTGTTGCGACCCATTAGTTGTGATTTGCTGCAACATTCAATAACGAAATTATTATTACTAGAGTATATTATTACGCATTCTAAATTTTGAGATTATTTGACGACCTCCAACAGGCAATTTTCTTACAATTGGCGACACCACTGCCAGGATAGTTTGGGCGCCTACGTTTGTAACTGGTTTGGCAAGAAATTTGTTAATTAAGTAATAGTAATTAAGTTATCATTAAATTTTGATTTATTATTTTGTTCTGTATATTGATTGACTGATTATTGGATTTGAAATTGGTATATCATTTGTTGATTTTGAAACATTGTTGAAAAGTTTAAACGTGGCACCAGTAGGGCAGCGTCATCGTGACGCAACAATAGAGAAAAGTAGGGTCCTTACTAGGAACGCGATAATGCGTAGAAGCCAGGCATTAACAATGGATTCAAGATTAGAAAAGGTAACCGAAATGGAAAACGTACCGGAAATGGAAAATTCAAATTTGAACGTAGATCGACAAGAAATTACGCGTGATCAAAATGAGGTTCGAAGAAGTAGTACAGATTTGAGACACTCAAACGATCGCAGGTTAGCGATAAACGTGGGTCACGTAATTAATGGAGAGAAAACTAACGTGGATGAGGTCGCGGACAATGTTAGTGATCAGCAAAAGGTAACTGACGAACATCAGAACGAATCGGAGGCTAAATGTTCATCAGATGATCTGTCATCACGTAGTGAGGAGGAACGGAAAATCTACAGAAATAAAAAGGATAGGTGAGGGACAAAAATGAGGGATGCTGTGCCTCACGGAAATGCAGACATAAGTGCGTTAATGCAATTCATGCAAAATATGAGCCAGAATTTTGAAAAGTCACAGTTAGAAATGAGCCGGAAACTTGAAAAGTCACAGTTAGAAATGAGCCGGAATCTTGGTCAAAAAATCGAAAAATCACAGTTAGAAATAAAGAAAATAGATCAAAAAATCGAAAAATCACAGTTAGAAATAAAGAAAATAGATCAAAAAATCGAAAAATCACAGTTAGAACTAAGACGGGAACTTGGACAGGACATGAAGAAAATAGATAAAAAAATCGAAGAAATAAAAAAGGAAAATGAACACGTCAGGAAGCAAATAAGTAAACAGGACAAAAGGATATATGATTTAGCCACGCAAACGGAACAACAGATTACGCAGGCGCAAAAAAGTTGTGAGGAGCGTCACACCGAGTACAGTAACGAAATCACTTTGGTTAAAAAATCATTAAACAGAACCAAAGACAAAGTCGCGGGACTCGAACAGGGATTAAAACACACTGAGGAAAGAATTGTTCAGATGCAAAGAGAAATCCAGCGTGTTGTGGAACATGAAAACAATACGTGGACCCCGCCTAGTACAGAAGCCCAAGTTGGCAGTCACAATGATGACGCAACAAATAATTGTTATCGTCTCATGAGGCAGCCAGCTGCAGGAAACGTCAGCTTTGAAACGACAAAATCTGTCACCGAAATCAGTAACGGGAATTCGCATTACGAAATAAATTTGAACGGAACTGTACCGGAGCAAAGAAACGTTGCGCCATTGCCTTGTGTTGACAACAATGACGAGGCAAGGCGAACCGAAAATGATAGAAGAATGGAAAAGTATTTGCGTAGTATCAGACTGCCACTATTCAAACCAGATGGCGACATCCATATAATGAAATTTTTGAATCATATCGAACAAACTTTACCGCGAGATTGGTCGGATCGCATGTATATAAATTATATTCTGTCCAACGTGCATGAAAGTATTCATAATGACGTTATGGACATGAGTAGCGAGAGCAGAAGCTACCGCGAATTTAAGGATCAACTAATACGAAAATATTGGTCATCAGCAAAGCAGGATGAAGTTTATGAAGATATTCACACAGCACCGATCATTAACTCAATTAAATTCAGTACGATGGAGAAATATGTGAAACATTACTGGAATAAGAATAGGTATCTTAGCTATCTAATACCAGAGCGAGCTTTCATTTCAGTAATGTTGGCAAAATTGCCCAGACGTGTGCGAGATCTTTTCATTGTACTACCAGTTTTATCAATAGAAAAATTTACGGAAGTCTTGGAAAGATGTGATCGAAGCTGGGAAAATGGAGACCGACCAAACCGACGGGACAGAGGGAATAGGAGTGTAACAGATGATCGACATTATCGGAGGGACGAAGGTACTCGCCGTGAAGATAACGGATACGGGCACCGACAAGCGGATACACGGGAAGACAGGTCACGAGGAGGTGATACCAATAACGGCCGACAAGATGATCGACGGCAACGTCATCAGAGAGAAGAAGAACCGAGACAAGACCGACAGGAAAATCGTAACAGAGAGAGGAATAATCGAAATGATTGGCAAAACACCGGAGCTAGGCCCAAAGAATACAATCAGTCACGTAATGTATACAGAAGTAGAGGCGACGGAAGAACAGTCTACGAGAAACCGGGACCTCGCGACACACAGGTTTATGCGTTAGAAGCACGCACAGTAGATAATCGAGACACCAACCACGAAATACGTAATCAAAGTACGAACAATCATGAAGAAAACACACGTTGTTTAAACTAATTGAGCGGCCTGCTTTGCCCCGCGGCGAGGCCACAAAGCATTTAAAGGGGACTGAAGGACCGACGAGCTCAGACGAAAATGCAAAGAAAGAAGACTCCGATAATGAATGGATAACGACAGATGATGAAGAAGAATCTGACGTTATATACATGACTACGAACGTAATTGAACATTGCAAGAATGAACGAACAACAACTGTAGAAGCAAAGAAGCTTGAGGGCGCGCAAATAAACAAAGTTATTGACGCATCAGCGCAAATAAATAAAGCAACAGTTGGGCCAGAAACGGAACAAGAATACCATGAAATAATGTTCGTTGAAGCAATAGATGCATTACTGGACAACAATGATCAAGATAAAAAAACTTGTTGTGTTCAAGTGGAAGAAGATACTGACGTGGAAGAGACGGAAGACAGTGACGAATCGGATACGACAGAAGATGAGCAGGGAGAACCAGACAACAAAGCAGCAGATACCGTAACCACCTGTACGGAAGAAGTAGCAGAAAATTATGATTCATTGCAGAATGAGTTTCCTGACATCATCGAACATATCGAAATTTGGAGCCACTACGACGTTGCAACGACAGCACTGCAGATGAGACAATGCAATATCATCCGAACGTCAGATGAACAACAAAGGTTATCAACGGAAGAAGAAGATGTGCTTAGAACTGAAATACGAGTATTGAGAGACGCCAAACAGAGCAAAAGCAATACATGTCCGAAACTAAAACTGGTAATCGGAAGCAAGGATTATGAAGCATTAATTGATACTGGGTCGATGATTTCAATTTTGACACGATCGATTTATGGGTATGTTAAGAAAAGCTTGCATAGAATAGAAGAACTTCCAGCAACTAGATTGAAAATATATGGAGCTTTCAATTCTAAATTTGTGGAATCAAAGAAGAAGATTTTCTTGCCGTTTAAAATCAATCAGCTTAACCAACTATTTTACCATGAGTTTGTAGTAGTGAAAGAAATAAATATTCCGTTGACAATTGGAGCTGATTGGCTACAGAAAGTTAGAGCGGTCGTGGACCTAAAAATAAATATGTTGACTGTTGAAAACGAAGGAAACCAGTACATCACCGAATTATTACAGCAAGTGGAGCATCCAGTAAAGACATTTAGTATCAGATGCAGCCAGGAATACATAAAAACAAGTCATGACAAACAAAGGCAAAGAGAAAGATTAAAAGAGAAGGCCGAACAATTTGAAGATCTTAACGGTATATGCAACGTGCCGACAACAATGAGGCGTGACGCGCCGCGAGCCGGCACAGGAGAAGACGACGCGTGAAAATGAAACACTCAACTCTAAATGAACCGTCTGACTGTAGTTATGTGAATCAAGAGCATTGCAGCGGACGAAGAAGTGGGGTACAGCAAAATGAAACCTTATTTGGATTGACACACAAAGAAAGGACACATTTTTTACTCGAAGAAGACGACACCCAAGAGGACACCAAAATGAACTTGATGATTACCGGATTTGTAGGAGAACGGATTGTTACTGTGACACCGGACACCGGAAGCCAGTACAATGCAATCGAAGAGGATTTGTACTTAATTAGCCGCAAACAGAAGCTAATTATCAAAGAAGACTCTTGTAATATAAACACACCATCTATTATACCAAATCAAAGCGTGCAAGTACGGAAACGAGTAATGCTAGAGATTATTGTATGTGAACAGGCCATAGTGGCAGAATTTTTAGTTGTCAGAGGATTAAAGACGGACGTCGTGATTGGTGCGGACACGATGCGGAAGTTAGAAATGAAGATTAATTATTATGAAAAATATATAGAATGGAATGTGGGTGGAATCAAGACGAAATGGAACTTGTTCGAAGAGAAAGAGAAAACACACGCAGAGATGCAACATTACGTTGACTCTGTGTACCTTAACGAAGAAGAGGTGACTGATTATTATGACGTAAATCATTCTACTGTTGATGAGGAAGATATAAGACAAAGGATTCGTCCGAAAGTGGTTAATATTGAAAACATTCCTGAGGAGAGGCTAGTCGAGCTAGAGCAGCTTCTGTATCAATATCACGTAGTCTTTAAAGAAAAGGTGGGATGTATTAAAGATTACAAGTACAGTTTCAAGGTGAACAGTCAACAGAAGTTCTAAAAGACACCATATATTATTCCCTTCGCGATGAAAGGGAAAGTAGACAAGGAAATCCAAAGAATGCTTACGAATAACATTATTGAAAGGAGTACCTCTAACTTTAACAATCCTATCATACCAGTGGAGAAGAGGAACGGCGAGATACGTCTAGTACTGGACGCCAGGAAATTAAACGAAATTATTGAAGCAGAAAATGACCGACCCCTGAGCATAGACGAATTATTATCAAGATTTCACGATAAGAAAATTTTAGCAGGATTAGATCTGATCAGTGCCTTTTGGCAAATAGAATTGAGTAGAGAATGTCGGCAATATACAGCCTTTCTGGTAAATGGCAAATCATACCAATTCTGTCGCTTACCTTTTGGACTAAAAATTAGTACGGCCGCATTTATTCGAGTAATGGACCATGTTTTGGGAGAGGAGCTGCTGAACAAAATTATTGTCTAAGTGGATGATGTGGTTATTGGAGCGCAAAATTGGGATAATTACTTTGGATTGTTGGGTGAAGTACTGAGCAAATTTAGAGAGTTCGGAATGACTATAAACGTGGAGAATTCACAGTTTTGCAAGTGCGAGTTAAAATTCTTGGGCCACATAATTACGCAGGAAGGAATAAAGCCAGACTTGGAAAAGATCGCGGCTATCAGAGACTGTCCAGCGCCAGTAACGAGGAAGCAATTAAAATCAGTTATGGGAGCCGTGGGCTATTATCGTCGATTCGCAACAATTGAGGCACTTGCAGCGCCGAATATGCATGAGCTACTCAAAAAATATAAAGCCTGGAAGTGGACCCCAGAATGCCAACAAGAATTCATTAAAATTAAAGAAAGTCTCGTTAAGGCACCAATACTATGTCATCCTGATATGTCATTAGATTTTTTTAGCGATGGACTCTAGTGGCGTTGGAATAGGAGCAGAACTCTACCAAATTAATGAACAGGGAAAGCATTGCACAATAGCTTTCGCCAGTAGGGTACTTAGCCTAGCAGAAAAGAGATACACTGTCACAGAACAAGAGTGCTTGGCGGCAGTGTGGGCGTTTAAGAAATTTCATCTCTTTTGGCAGGGAGAAAGACCACAGTGTATACTGATCATCGAGCTCTGCAACAAAGCAAGATAATGCCAGGAAGATTAACACGCTGGACGCTATTCTTGCAACAATATGATTTCGATATAAAGCACATATTCGGAAAAGAAAATGTTATAGCTGACTGTTTGTCAAGATTGCCGATACAAGAAAGTAATAAGGACAAAGTGGACAGAATAACAGATGAAGTAACAGTGATGCTTATACAAAATGTGCCGTTTGAAAATTATCTTAGAGAAAACTTTAGGTCAATAGTGGATTTGCAGAAGAAAGACGAGCGAATCAGAACAATAGTGCAAAAGACCTCCAATCCAGAGAATGTGCATTTACGCCAATACCAAAAAAATTTTAGAGGAGCATTATACTTCAGGAAAGGCAACGATGATCAAGGCTGGAAGATATACGTACCAGAAGAAATTATAAACAAGCTTATTTGGTTCATACATCTGAAATTCGGACACTGCGGACCTGTTAGATGCAAAGCAAAATTGGAGGAAGTTACTTATTTTCCAGATATGTTGCGAAGGGTCAGAAAATTTCTAAGAATTTGTAAAATATGCCAAACCATGAAGCCCAGTCCAACCACAATGCAAACCAAGTGGAATGCCATTTTGCCAGCACAGGTGAATGAAATTATAGCGACCGATTTGTACGGACCAGTTATCAAAGCTAGAGGTGGTTATCGATATGTTCTAGTGGCGATAGATGTACTATCGAAATACGTGATCATACGGCCATTAAAGTGAGCAACAGCGAAAACCGTCAGCAAAGAATTTGAGAAATATATACTGCCGAAGTACCGTAATGTTAAGAAAGTGTTAAGCGATAATGGACCGCAGTATGTGTCCGAGACTTGGAAGCAAATGATGAGGAGAAATAAAATCAAGCCGATTTACATTTCACGGTACAGACCTCAGAGTAACATTTGCGAGAGGGTGATGCGAAAATTGGGCCGATTTTTACGCACGTATGCCTGCAAGAATCAAAAATTTGAAGATGTTACCAACAACCTTGTACACACCTCAACTGGATACGAACCAATCAAGATACAACAGGGTATACCAGCAAAGAACCCCATCCGAAGTATGATTGAGCTGCCAGTGAATAACGTCCGTATAAACAGAAGAAGAATACGATCTTTAGCTGTGCAGAATTTAAAGAAAAGTGCTGAGGCCAGGAACAGAACCCATAATAGATATCCAGAAAGAAAATTTGAAGAAAGAGACCTTGTCTTACTACGAAACAAAAAGTTGGGTAAACCACATGATAATGGATGCAAGAAGTTTTACCGGTGGTATTTGGGAGCCTACCTTGTAAACAAAGTCAAACATGCTAATGCTATGGAACTGGTGTCTATAAAGAACAAGAAAAATGTAGGGCTCAGACACGTTTGTGACATTAAAAATTTTTATCACTAGTATGTAAGTTGTAATCATAATATTGTAAGGGGAACTACACAACAACTGAAAGACTGATGTGATAAACATGACTTGTAAATATTAATGTATTGTATAACTTATCATTTATTTTAATTACTGTGTATGTGAATGCGAGATGAAAGACTGAAGCTAAGCCCCGTTTGCAGGTTAGCACACAATAAACAAAACAAGTGGATGAGACCATGGTATGCGGGCCTGCGGAGTGGCGACAATGCGCTCTTGGACATTAGACGTGCCGCCACCGGCAGCCGCTACCAGAGGCAACAATTGCGTCGCGCGGTCAGCCACCGGCGCGAGCGACTTGAAAGCAGTCGACAGCCATGGGCGGTAGCGACTTCAAAGGAACACACACACCGCTTCATCCAACGGGACTACGAAATGTAGCGTGTGAAGTGATGTGCAATAAAGTGGAGCTATCAAGCTCGGCTATCAAGGTCAATTGAGTGCAGTGCTATTTTTTGCAGGTTTATACGCCGATTACGTCACACACCGACGCATCCCACATATCAAATTTTGTAAATAATATAATGCAACTTCCTACCTTTGTATCTTATGTAATGCCATGTAACCAATATTATGCATCTTTATTTTATGTCATGTAATTTTTCCTATATGAAATATGTGTTTTAAGGTTAAAAAAAATTAATCAAAAATAGTTCACGTAAGGTTTTATAAGAAGTTGAATGCTTTAAACAATATTATCAAAATTATTGAGAAATTTGACTGTAGTATTTGTGAAGCTCATTGCACCACGGAGTTTCACAGTACTGAGCTATTATCATTGCAATCAGAGTCTATCTGCTATTACGATTTTAATTATAACACGAACACGCCATCACCACTACATGAATTCTGACACATTTATTAGTGAAGTTGTGCTGTTCGTGAATCGTAAGAGGTGCTAGTTGGAGGCTGTAGTCAATGCTAAGTCAGATAGGGCCAAGCTTAATTAATTACAACAGTGACTGTTTCAAGTTAATTAATATCTTTTTTTTTTATTCAAAATTTTAACTTTCACTGCGAAAGTGTTGTTGCGACCCATTAGTTGTGATTTGCTGCAACATTCAATAACGAAATTATTATTACTAGAGTATATTATTACGCATTCTAAATTTTGAGATTATTTGACGACCTCCAACAGGCAATTTTCTTACAACCTTACCTCACCACCAAGCATGATTTGCAATAACTTGGCGTCCTTCTTCTGTTCATCAGAAAGGTCATGGAGTGCAGTGAAGCAGTCACTATCCCTATCGTTTTCTTGATGGAACGCGGTCCTTGAGAGGCAGTCAGCATCTTGGTGTTTCCTTCCACTTTTGTACTCTATGGTAATGTCATATTCCTGAAGACGTAGTACCCACTTGGCGAGTCGTCCTGATGGGTCCTTAAGGCCTGTCAACCAACAAAGTGAATGATGGTCTGTCACAACTGTAAATGGTCTCTCATAGAGATATTGTAGGAATTTGCAAATGGCCCAAACAACAGCAAGACATTCACGTTCGGTCGTTGAGTAATTTTTCTCGGCACTCGTAAGTGTCCTGGAAGCATACGCTATTACTGTCTCCTTTCCATTCTGATTTTGCATCAGAACAGCACCAACTCCATACCCACTGTCTTCGGTATGCAATTTTGTGGGTGCTCTCCCGTCATATAGACCAAGTACAGGGTCAGTTGTGAGAGCTTCTCGCAGAATGTTGAAAGAATCTTCTTGTGGTTCACCCCAGGTGAATTTTGCATCAGCTTGTAGTAACTCTTGGAGTGGCCTGGCCTTGACACAGAAGTCTTTGATAAAACGTCGGTAACAGGAACATAATCCAAGGAAGCTCGTTACATCACTGGTACTTCTAGGAATGTGAAATTCCGTTATAGACCTCACCTTCTCTGGATCTGGCCATACACTTTCCTTGGATACAAGATGTCCAAGTATTTGGATTTCCTTGGCTTCAATCAGGCACTTTCTAGTGTTAAGTTTTAGGCCACCTTGCCTAGGACACTCAAGTACTGTTGAAATGAAATGAAATGTTTAAATGTTTGTATAGCTTAAGGGCCTTAACTACGGGGTCATCAGTCCCTAAACTTACAAACTACTTATGAACTAACTAATACTAAGGACGGCAAAAATATCCATGCCCGAGGGGGGATTCGAACCCCCGACCGTAGTGGCCGTGCAGACCGTGACTGTAGCGCCTCAGTCCCCTCGGCCACCGCGGCCGGCTCAAGTACTGTCATCAGTCTCTTGATGTGTTCATTAAAAGTTTCAGAGAATACTATGATGTCGTCTAAGTAACAGAGACACATTGTCCATTTGAGGTGACGCAGAAGATTATCTATCATCCGTTCGAAAGTTGCTGGTGCATTGCACAAACTGAATGGCATTACCTTAAACTCATATAGGCCTTCTGGTGTGATGAATGCGTTTTCTCTCGATCAGCCTCGTCTACTTCTATTTGCCAGTATCCTGAGTGCAGATCCATGGTAGAAAAATACTTTGCGCCTTTCAGACAGTCCAGCATATCGTCGATTCGTGGAAGAGGGTAAACGTCCTTTTTAGTTATCTTATTGAGTTTCCTGTAATCGACACAGAACCGCCAACTTCCGTCTTTCTTCCTAACGTGAACGACCAGCGATGACCATGGACTCTGAGATGGCTGAATGATGTCGTCCTTCATCATTTTCGCTACTTCCTCGCGGATTATACGACGTTCCGTGGCTGAAACACGATATGGTCTTTGACTGATTGGCTGATGATCGCCGGTGTTAATTCGGTGTTTCACCTGCAGCTTGTTTAATTTGCTCTTCACCCGCGGATCAAAACATTCAGAAAACTCTTGTAGAACAGCGAGTAGTTTCTTCTGCTGTTCCTTTGTTAGATCAAGCGACAGTCCAGCAGAAACATCTCGTCTCACTGTGGTAGTACTAATGTTGCCTGTGGACTCATTGTGAGAGGTATCCATGACGAACAGGCGCTCTCCAATTAACGGTTCAGCATTGGCTATACACATGCTGCTGGGAAGGATTTGTGGCTCTTGGCAGCAGTTAACCACCCACAGTTCGTCAATCCCATTCTTAAATGTAACAATAGAGGCTGGAATAACTATGTGGTGTCGCACAAGTCTAAAGTGCGCGCCACCTACTTTCGCCGCGCGCCGCCATGCACGCGCGGCGCGGCGTTCTTACGTCAGCCACGAGCGCCCTCTGCTGCTATCCCGCTCGTAGCCACCACTGAACGACATCGTTCACTTGGGACTGAGATAGGAACCAGTTAACACTTCGGAATCAGATAGGCACCAGTGAAGACTTGGCTATCGGACAGGCACTAGGCAGGACTCTAGCTCAACTATGTATCAGAATTCTGCAGTACTGAGCTATGTAAAAGTTAAGTATTACTAAGTCTCTAAGAAATATATATCTCGTTCTAATTTACTCTAGTGTTTCTAGTTTCTGCTGTCCCACTGGCTGGTCACCTCCTACCTGCACAAGGGTGCATCCTTTATTCCTGTGTCGGTCTTTGTACTCGGCCACCGTCACCTACGACGGAAACGAGACACAAAAGCGGCGACGAGGCTGGGACACGAAAAACTAAGTCTTTCTCCAGTGGTATGTTTCTGTTACATTCCACTATGAGGTCCATGGACTGATGTGAAGCATGGCATACAACAGTTACCTTTAAATTGCTGGCTGCAGAAACAATCACTTCATCTAACACACATAACCTCCACACACTGGGGGTTTTGTCTTTTTTCCCACAAGCTATTTCGTCTAACGTTATCTCTGAACGACCACAATCTATAATTGCTTGTGAAGCCTTCAAGAAGTCCCAGCCGAGAATGACGTCGTGACTGCACTCTTGTAAAACAATGACCTAAAATGGCTGGGTATGGTCATCTATACTGACTCGAATAAAATGCATCTTCCTACAGGTTGTACATACTTCCCATTCGCCACCTTGAGATGAGTGATTTTGCTGTTGGCGAACATGGTCTTCTGCAAATGGTACTTCTCCGAAATAACTGAAAATGATGCTTCAGAGTCCACAAGAGCTCGGGCTGGTCGCCCATCCATGAGCACCTCGATGTAGTTCCCCGTCATTTTCGTAGTGATCGACGGCGGAGTATTTTCCTCTTCGGCGGCCTAAACCCCAAAGAACGTCGCGCCCTTTAGTTTTCCAGGCTACGGAGTCTAGGTGATCGGCTGGAGCTCATAAATGGCGACGGAGATCTAGTTCGGCGTGTCTAGCGACTAGCTCGCGGCGATTGTGACCTACGTCGGCTCAGCAAACCGTCCTCTACTACCTCGTCGTCCATGGGTTGTCGTCGGCTCATTTCAATTTGGAGTCTGCTGTCACGGGCATCATTAAATATCTGCCGCCTTTCCCGGCAGTAGCGCACCACATGTCCTGGTCGCCGGCAGTGGAAACATACTGGTTGGTTATCCTCGGTTCTCCAGACGTCAGTCTTCATTGGAGTATACACAGGTTCCTCACGCTGCGTTGTGGGTGCGTACATTCGCCTTGGCGTTGGATGGTTTGCTCGTTTTGGCGGAACTGGGCGTCGAGAGATTGGAGCCAACGTCTGTAGTACTTCCTCTCTTATGATATTCTTAAGTGTATCGGCTTGTGGTTCGACATTCACTCCCAGTGCCTTCTGAACTTCTTCTCGCACTATTTGGCGTATGGTGTCTGTAAGATCTGTGTCTTCCTCCATTCCAGCCATCGATACAACGTTCGGTAGTCGTCGATACATCTTGCGTCCAATACGTTTCTGATGCATCGCCTCAATGCGCTGGTACCATGTTATGAAGTCTCCTGCTGTAGAAATCTCCTTCAGTAGAAGTCCCTGGTACATTTCTTCGGCTACCCCCTTCATGAGATGGGCGACATTCTCTTCTTCCTTCATGCCAGGGTCGACTATTTTACAGATCTCTAATACATCTTGAATGTACGATTTCGTCGTCGCTGTAGGACGCCGGGCTCTGCATTTCAATTTCTCCTCAGCCTGCGATTTCTGTCGTTGTGCGTCTCCAAAGTACTTCTGCAATTCTGTCTCGAATGTCTCCCAGCTGGTCAACTTGTCCTCATTGTTCTCATACCACTGCTTCGCGGTTCCATCTAGGTAGAAGAATACATATGCGAGACTTACAGTGTTGACCCATTTGTTGAACTTAGCGATGCGGTCGTATTCCTGTAGCCACTTGTGTGGGTTTCGTCCATCATCTCCAGAGAACAATGCAGAATGTCTCACGTGATGACACACAGTTGCTGTCATGTCAGGCCCATCTTCTTGTTCCCCTCCTTCTCTTTCTTCTTCCTTTCGGTGGAATATCGCTCGAATTCGGGCTTCTCGCCTCGTAGACGGCGGCTCTCTCGTCGTCTGATAGGCGCCACTGTACCGTTAAAGATTCGTGCGATCAGGAGTCAGGTACCCGGTGTCTCCACCAGAATAATGTCACATATCTGACAGGGATCGGATGTCCTCGTACGTACAGACACACTGGATTGAGTTCAACGAAGCTTTATTCACTACTTCACTCGCATATAAGAGCACGGAGCAGACTGCCTCCGGCTGGAAGATGTACACTATATATATATACACACAAAGAAACTTCTAGAAACCTCTAGAACATATACAGATAAATCAAGAAGATACTAGAACATAGTAGAACTGAAATCGAAGTGAATGTTGAAATTAAAAATTTTCATATACAGTGAGTCTCGTACTCAGGATCCTCTGCACCAGAGTCCAGTGCTCTACCAACCAGGCTATTCGACCGCTTTGCTATTGGTGTTCTTCTGTGACAATATTTTAAAATTGCTGAGGGCAACCAGGGTCACTAAAGTGAAAGGGCCTCTTAGCAAGTGAATCTTAATTTGCACTCTACGAGCGTCCACTGTTTTGACTGCTAACACCACGTTTCCACCTGATGCTGTCCTTCACATTGTCGTCCACTCTACACTGGTTCTTGAGTCACAAAAAACACTGTTCTCATCAGTACGAAACGTAGACTAGGGCTTTGGAAGGGGAAGGGGGGACAATCTTCTAGAAGATACTGGGAGGAAACTAAAACCCGCACACATAAGAGGATACTTAAAACCTTTTGTCTCTTCCTCAGCTATTCAATTGCATCCGACGTGATTAGGAGGGTGTGGTTAGTGCACCTGTCTGCAGGCCTTGCTGCCCTTGTTCCTGTGGCAGGGGCCCGATGGTTGCTGGTAGGATGCGAAGGCTGACCACCGGCGGCGGCGGCGACTGACCAGCGCGGCGCCGTGGGCTGACAGCCAGTAGCTCGGCACTCTTCATTGTGTAGCGCAGTTTTGTGTGGCTGCTAAACACCCAAACTAGCCGGCTGGGACCGCTTGACCTATTATGGAGGTATGGCAACTCAGCCGCTTGTCTTCTGGCTTCCTGCCAAACCCTGGTTAACTGTGAGGTCGGTTTCCTACCGCTCCCGCACGTGCGAGGCTGGCGCGTGGAATTTCAACTGACGCCTGCCTCCGTCTTGGTCACAGACACCTTCAAAAATCTGTCAACACTCTGGTACACATTGTTATCGCAAGATACCCTAATCTTACAAGGAATTCTATCGTGTCACAATCGTGGAGAGCACTTCAATTCTTTTTCAAATAAATATTTAACAAAAATACAATTGACATTTTAAAAGTAAAACACTTATTGAGATATACGAAAGATAACACGTAAATTAGGTAAATGGCTAGTAGAGCATTCTAACATTAAAGATACAATAGTCACAGATACAAGAATTTGGTTTCAAATCAAACTGAAACGCAAAACACATAAAATGACATATTACATTGAAATCAGACAGAGGTACCTATCAATAATAAGATAGGTTATCCTATAACTTAATATAACACCGAAAATAATATTTTTCAATAAATTAAACATGGTCCTTAGTTACTATAATTCAGCCCACAACGCAATTTGTTACGTCAGTGTTAGTTTGAGAGAAGCAAAGCTACCTTCACCCATGCAGCATGCAGCGCTATGCAAAAAATAACTACCAAGCCCTTATGCAGCGCTACGCAAACACTAACTACAAAAACTAACCACCTACAGCCCGGGTGCAAATTAATCTAACTACGGCGCAAGGCGGGGAGGGAGTTTCCTTGTGTCCACCGATCTGGTTCCATACTCTGCAAATTGGAGGTTAGCGCCAAACAGCCTTACACCAATCGCTTACGCAGAGGCGAGAAAACACAGTTACAAAAAAAAAAAAAAAAAAAACAAAACAAAAAAAAAAAAACAAAAAAAAAAACAAAAACAAAAAAAAAAAAAAAAAAAAACATGAAAAGGTATTAGTGACTTGCAATGTAACCTAATCGTACCACAATCATGCTGCAAAATTAAGAATGAGAATTAGTGGTTGGAGGGTGGTCACAGTTTACCGCCTTGTCGATGTTATATGCCATCGTCGTATACGTTAGGCGGACATTTGCTTGACATTGAGCTTGCCATTCTTCAACGCCTTTATTTTTGTTTTATTATTTTCTCTCACACACACACACACACACAAATATATATATATATATATATATATATATATATATATATATATATATATATATATATATATATATAATATTTATTTTTCTGAATGTGATTCTGGCCTCTTTCACAAATCATGCTCAGTACTTTAATTTCAAAAATTGCCCTGCAAAACTTATCTGAAAAATGCAAATTGGTTCTATTAATAAGCCAGGGTGTATATTGTCAATGAAATGTAGATGAACCCCTTCGTTTGTGCTCTGCCGCTACCGTCTACTGGTCGAATCGCACATCTCCTGTTATTCAAACGGACAATCCCTAGACAAAATGTTCTAGACCCCTAAGAATCAACACCACAGAGCAACCACGTGCAACTAAAAATCCTATGAATTACGGCGTTGGCGCCTACCACGACGTCTTACTAACATGCTACCTAACGGCGAGTTTGGCGATACAAAATGTACAGTAATGGTGACAACTCATGCACTCGATAAACAAGGCTAGCTTACTCACAGTGAAGAAGAGCACACACACTTATAACGAGAAACATAACATAAACATGATATACACAATAAAATACTTAACAAGGCCTAAACAACTTAGATTATGCACCATCAATCCTCACGATGGAAACAAAACATAAAAACATTTACAAAAAAAGGACTATGTGAGGTGTGCAGCCTTATAGCTAACAGAGGCACTTGGATATCTCACACTAATAATTCTTCACGTACCAAACGGAGCGTCAAGGTAACGTACATCGAACAGCTGACCAGGTGGAACTGGCAAGTTGCTATTAACCACGACAATAACGGCGTGCACCTTATGGTACACAAAACACGCATACAACATAAAGACGCCTTATGCCGAAATGAAATCGCACAACAAACACATACATATACAAAGGATACATATAACAAAATACACTATTAAAACAATCACTTAAATAAACACTGCAAAAGACATACAAAAGACAGCATAAATTTACAAACACAGATCACATAGTTGGTAAGAATAACACTAAATCTACCCTAGAAAACACAAAGAAAACTGGTATGACACAATTAGGTGCCTGGCTACTCGCGGTAGAACCTCAGACTCGAGACATGGAGGAGTCCTCTGGATTTCCTAGTGCGGAGAGTTTCTAGCTCCACGGCGTTCTCGTGAGCTATCCGTCTGATACGGTAGGGTCCGACAAAAAGGGGGAAAAACTTCCTGGTAAGTGAATGACGCTTGCTCGAGTGTCTTCGCGAGCGTACTAGGACCTTCTGGCCCACTTGGAACACTCTTACCACGCGACTGAGTTTGTGTTGCCTTCGTCTCCTCTCTGCGGCATTTCTGATATTCGCCAGGGCGCGTTTGACAACGTCACGGTTTCTCAAACAAACCGGCGGATCGAGAGGCACAGTTTCACGCACCGTGTCCTCCGGGTGCTGATTTTTAAGTACCAGTACCAGGGGCCTTCAGGACGTGCTACAACCCTTGTATATACCGATCCCAGGCCCTATGACAACGGTAGCAGTACAGGCGGCACAGCTTTCCTTCATCACCCGCTCACAAGGATTTGACGCAGGGTGATACACAAATATGAAAACCGACTTCATGCGTCTCCTCTGCAGCATTTCTTTCCAAACGGGGGAACAGAATTGACAACTGTGGTACACAATGACTTTCTCTACAGCCCGACTTGTCCTCGTTGTTCTCATAAAGCCCTGAGCAACGGACCGTCCGCTCGCTCTTCTTAAAAGAGTCAAGGTGGCAAATTTTGAAGTTAGCTCCACTGCCACAAAGATGTAAGAATAGCCATTCATTGTGAGTGGTAGCGGTCCCAAGAGTTCGACCGCTGCTAACTCACGAAGCCGAGAAAGGATTTTAAGAAAGAGGGGAGCTTGGTCTGTAGGCGTGGGAGGTTTAGAATTTTGACAAAGCTTACAAGTGCCCAGCACTTTCCGGATCCTTCTTTCCAAGTTTAGGAAGTAACAGGTATCACGGAGTTTCTGGTAGCACCTGCAGGGTCCATAGTGCACATAGCTTAGGGTGAGTTAACCAGATAAGTTTATTGACCTACTCATATGTAATGCACACAACCCAGTTCGATTGCCCGGGGTCGCTACGTCGGAATAAGATATTTCGCCTAATTAGGTAGCAATGTCAGATCGACGGATGGTTCTGATTACGCCATTTGGCCTTCACATCTCTCAGAATCTCATCTTTATCTTGTTCCCGCGCTATGTCCTGAAGGGAGGCGGTAATAAAGTTCTCGAAAGCAACGCCACGGAGGTATAAGACACTGAAGTTATTCTCATTAAGCTCATCATTGATCCCTTGCGTCAAACCCACCCGAGAGCGAGACAGGGCGTCAGGCACCACATTCTCGTTTCCGGGTAAGTGAACCATGGTGAAACTAAATTCCTGGAGAAACAGTGCACACTTGGGCAACCTACCGTGCATCAACTTAGCCAACATTAGAAATTCTAATGCATGGTGATCGGTATATACCTTGGTCGTCCTCCCAAACAAGTACCTTCTAAACTTAAGGAAACCGAAGACGACGGCAAGAGCTTCAACAAATTCAGTCACGGAGTAATTGCGCTCACACTTGTTCAATACTCGACTCACGAAAGCAATCGTGTTTCGCTGTACCACCCCATCTTCCTCAATTTCTTGAAACAGCTCTTCAACTATTCCGACCTTAGAGCTGTCCGTTACTAAACAGAAATCCTTCGACAGGTTAGCGGGGGCTAACAGGGGCGCGGCTAGCAAGGCGCGTTTCACGTCCTCGAATTACGTTTGCGCTCCCGCAGTCCACTTCCAAGCCTTATTCTTGCTCGTAAGCCCGCAAAGAGTTGGTGTGGCAATACTTTCTATTTATAGATATCTTTTATAAACATTTATAAGCCCTAAATAGGCCCTGACCTGTTTCACGTTGACGGGACCGAAAATTCTCAAATCGCATCTAGTTTGGTCGGGTCGAGTAGGATACCATCCCCCGATATAATGTGGCCAAGAATCTTCACTTTTCGGCGGCCGATCTCTGATTTCATTATGTTTACAGTCACTCCCGATTGTTCGAACACCTGAAGTAACCATTTAAGAAATAATTATGGTCTTCCAAATGTTCAAATGTTTGTATAGCTTATGGGACTTAAGTACGGATCATCAGTCCCTAAACTTACAAACTACTTATGAACTAGCTAAGACTAAGGACGGCACAAATATCCATGCCCGAGGGGGAATTCGAACTCCCGACCGTAGTGGCCGTGCAGACCGTGACTGGAGCGCCTCAGTCCCCTCGGCCACCGCGGCCGGCTATGGTCTTCCCACAAGTTCTCTGCTATTAGTATGTCGTCCATGTACGTGGTTACCCATTTCCATAAGTCATCTGGCAAGACACTGTTAAAGCCACGGATAAAAGCAGCAGATCTGACATTGAGTCAAAAAGGCAAATTACGGAATTGGTAGCAGGTCCTGAAACATAGGAAGGCAGTGTAAGGTCGGCAGCTCGGATCAAGTTAAATTTGCCAATAACTGGAGCGCAGGTCTATGGAGGAAAGCACGCGCATGGCGTGAAGTTACTGTAGTAATTCATCCAACGTCTGTGTTGGTCTGTCTCTGGTTCTATCACCGTGTTAATTTGTCTCGAATCGAGAACAAGCCAAATCGAGTTATCTCGTTTCGGAACGGTCAGCAGCAAGTTGTTGTATGAACTTACAGCGGAATCGGGTACGGCCTAATAAAGAACTTCCTATGTTCCTGGACCTTGAAACAGTACACAAACTCCTTTATAGTGCCGGGAGTCTCAGAGAACACAGAGGAGCGGTCACGGAGGATTTGTGACAGCTCGGATTTCACACTACCAGACGCGTCATCTATAAGATCGACTTTCTTAGCAATCTCGTTCGACAGCGCGTTTTCATCGTCAATACCGCAGTCAAGTATGACCATGTCCTCCTCCTTATACAAGAACTGGCAGTACTGGTCTGCAGAGTCCACCTTAGCAGCACACTCATCAAATTTTAATGTGATGATGCCGTTACCCTTGCATAATCGCACCACGCTTTCACTAAAATCAATCAGGGCGTTTCGTGTGAGGAGGAATTCTACGCCTAGGAGGACATCTACCGTCAATGAGGGCACGATAATAAAATTCACGAAGAATTCGTGACCCTGACTCTCAAATACTACTTCGGCTTGCTTTTTGACGTCAACACTGTGCCCAACTAGTGTGCACTTTATCTTTGTCCTCTGCAAAGGAAGTACAGGCCAGGTTCCTACTGTCTGACAACGGCCGAATGCGGAATCGCTCATGACTGAAACGACGCTGCCGGTGTCAAGTATGCATTCCAGAAATACGTCCTTAACGCTTATAGTAATAAACGGTTGGATCACCGGCGCTACCGCAGTAGGCTCTTCCTCGAGAAGTGTGTCCCTAATGTCATCTGCCCCTGCTAGTTTTGGATGGATCTGCTCCTTTCCTGGCAAGTTGACCGAGTGTCAGTCAACTTACACGGATTGTTATTGGCTCGTGCTACGACCGGGGTCTTTCGATTGGTTATGGCGTGGATCAGCGGACCTGATTTCTATGTTTTTTGGTGGCGGGTCACATGGTTTTTGCAGGCCTTGGTTGGGTCAGTAACTCTTATTACCGCTCCCAAACCTTCGCAGTTTGTCTCCTCGCTTATCGCGCCAATAAGCTTCCTCGTTCCTCTGTTGCAGCTGATTCTCGCCAGTGATAGGACCGGACTCCCTGCTGCTAGTGCTTTCTGCTTGGTGGTTGTTCCTAGCGCTATTGTCGCTCCGATTACTTCTCCTAGAAGAGCAGTTGCCGTCTCTTGTAGGTCCGTAATCATCGTCAAACTCCAACTCCTCCAGGTAAGCCTGCAAGGACTCAATGTCCTTCTTGGAGCTTCCCGCAAAGACGGCACATTTCGAGGGAGTTTCGACGCGCAATTCCTAATTAATTCGCGCGGAGGGTATGGGTAGTCAAGGAGCTGATTTCTTAGCATCATTCCTTGGAAGAATTCTCCGAGACTACTGCGATTGTTGTTTGCAAAGAGGGGCATCACTAAAATGCTACTTTTTACTAGTTCCTGCTGCCTTTCCCAGCAGTAGGCAGACAGAAAATGCTCACTAAATTCGTCATAGTAGTGGCAATATCTCGCATCCACGTGGCGAGCTCTCCCTCGAGATATCGGCACACATACTCGATTTTCTGCCCTTCTCGCCAGTTCGGAGGCAGAGAGTAATCAAATTGCTCTTGCCATGCATGGGGATGTATCCCGCTCGCAGAGTTTCGGAAGACCTGGTACTTTTTACCGTCAAAATGTGGTTATAATCAAATGCCTGCACTGCCTCTCGCACGGGCACTCGATTCGGTCTTTCTCTTATGGTAGGACGGGCACGCAGAGGTTCGAGTTCCTCCTCCTCGAAAGCCGAATCATCTCCGTGGTCGGAGCCACAGGGCCAACTTACACACAAACTTCGGGGGCCGTTTTCTGCTGGCGAGGGAGCCACGGAGACTTGCTCCAGATGCGCAACACATTCGTCTAGCTCGACCGCTACATCGAGACGCCTACAGTTAATTTCCCAATGTTGTTCCTTGAACTGGAGTAAGTCGCGAACTTCCTCCGATTCATTTACAACAGCAGGAACTGTCCTTTCTGTCGCAGTCTTCGCGGTCTGTAGAAGCTGCGCCACCGAGGTGGCCAGCTCTTCAACGCACACACCTAGTTCATCGGTGTGCGTTTTCAGTTTATCTGTGCGCGTTTTCGCCCGACCGTCTATCAATTCGACTCTTTCGTTAAGAGATTGGACATCAGTCTTAACTAATCCGACTCTCTCCTCAAGAGAGTGGATATTAGTATCTACACGGTCGGAGAGGACAGATATAGCTTTTGCACTCTCTGAAATTTTGTCATGTTTTCTAAGATACCATGCATTGCTACCTCATGCAGTTCCTGAACTAGCCACACTATATCGGTGCGCAACACAGCCAGATTATTGTTAATAACCTGAACGGTGTTACTTTGCGCCCCCCTGCACTGCACAGATACCTTGATAAGTTCGGCCTGGACTGAAGCATTTTGCGTTTCCTTCCCTGCTTTTAATTCCCGAATTAAAGCATTTTGCGCTTCCATAATGGAACCTACTTCTCCTTTCATTTCTGATTTTAATTCCTGAACTGAAGCCTTCTGCGCTTCCATCCCTGCTTTTAATTCCTGAACTGAAGCATTCTGTGCTTCCACCCCTGCTTTTAATTCCTGAACTGAAGCATTCTGCGCTTCGATCCCTGTTTTTATTTCTCTCATGAAAGCCATGCTGTCGCTTAGAGTCATATCAGAAATGCACATGGGCCTAGTAAAACTGGTTGAACTAGTTTCCGAGGTAGCAGAAACCTCCATATTGGTATGCGGTTCGCTTTGTTCGCCCCTGCGCTCACTTCTGGTCGCGTTCACGTTTAAACTAGTCGCGTTTTCAACTGGAAAGCGACCGACTGTGTTCGCTACATTTTCCCTTTCCCTTTTTCCCTATTCTCCATCGTCACAAGTAGTTTAGAACAACAAAAGTAACAAATACAAGATTAGCCTAACAAAACCGCGTATCGAAACACGAACTAAAACCTTCACACTCAATAAACTGTGGCTGTGCTCTTTTGACAAAAACAAATAAATATAATAACCCATCCAAAATGATAAAAAAAGAGAGTACACTGAAATACACGAGTGCTGAAAACATAAAATGAAATAGATTAATGCCCGCTGCTAATATCACACATTCACCCATTGGGAGAGAAAGAAAATTTTAAAAAATATTCCCGCGCGCATTTAAAGCAAAAAACTATTTCATTGAACAGATGCTCCGCTAGAAGAGCGAATCCTGGCAGCGGGAAGCCAGATAAAAGTAGGCCACTGTAGAAAATAAAAGCTCAATTCTGGAACGAGGTATCCAGATAAGAATTTACTGTTATGAAAAGCCTTAATTTTAGCAATAAAAGTAGCGAAAGATGCGTGTGAGCCACCGGCTACTCCCTGGTAGAAAGTCTTGTTCCCTGGCCCAAATTGAAAACAGATTTGGTTCAAATTATTCTAATAACAGTTACCGATACAGTGGCCAACATACGTAGCAGCTCACACGAAATTACACACAGGCATTAATAAACAAACCACCACAATTAAAGGTATTTCATAAACGTAGCTAAAGAGAAACATTTATGGCGCAACGGAACTTAAACACAGAAAATTGCATCTGAGCTTGTTCTCAACACTGGTGAAAAACAATATTAAATAAAAGGGGGAAGGTGCTTGAAAACTACTATTTATTGGCAAGCCAAAAATATAGTGAACATAACTTGTTTATTGAGGTCGAACACAAGCAAAATGGGGAACCAATTTTGTTAATACAATTAAAATGCATCCCACTGAAATAACGTTCTTAAGTTGACGTATCTTACACAGACGATGCCCAGCATTGGATTTCACATAAATTACAAAGACTTTCAAAGAAATTAACGCTGCTGGGGGGGGGGGGATTTACAAATAACACTCACTCGGTCACACTCACGCAATGCAACAGCGAAACTCACCAAAATCAGCGTGCTGAAACGAGGCAGAAGCAAGCGCCGCTATCGTAGGCGAAATTCAGCAAAGCTGGAGGTACCACACAACACAATATACAATGAAACTGCAAAGATGGCTCTGGTCTGTCATGCCTGATTTGAGATGGTGCGTGAGTGTAGCAAAGTTAAGTTGCATTTAGATTAGACTGCAAGTGGTTAAATATCGGATTCATTACACAAAATCACGACAGAGTCTTAAGTTGCAATCTGATGGTAAACTATCTAGGCACTGGTTTAATGAGAAGTGGCGTGAATTCAGGTGACTATCTGTAAACCCCTGAAGCCAGAGTTCGGAACCACGTGGTTCCGGAACCGATAAAAATGTATAAATTCAATCTCCGAAAAATAAAGAAAATTAACTACGGCATGAAACTCCTAAAGCTGCTTATAACTACAAAAGGAAGCGAATGAAATGCGGCTACACGCGATAGGGAGCGATTACAGAGGCGAAAAAAGTCCAGTCTCAAAATCCGGAAAAGTGGAATAATTAAAAAGTCGGAAAAATAAAAATAAAAACTACGGATGCAACCCTTAGAAATGTTTAGAATTTTATAAGCAATCTATTGAAGGAGGTTGTAAAAGGCTCGGAGAGAATTACTGACAAATACTGAGTTAATACTAAACGTTTGGAGAAGAAACACCAAAATTAATAATAGGCGGGGACAGTAGATCGCAAAATGTTAGTGGAAATCAGAAGGATACCACGCATGGTTACTTGCCTGTTGGGCATGGAACAAACAATAGTGGAAGCTGAAAGCCTTGTTCTAAGAACCAACCATGTGTAACACATATCTCCCATACACCGCGTTTATCCATTGGAAATCACTGGATTGAAAAACTAGAACACATCCGTGCATGATCGGAAAGAATATTCCAAAAAATAAAGCTAAGTTCAAGAGTCTAAGTTAAAAACCAACCTTACCTCACCACGATCCCTACACAAAGCGAAGATCGAGCTGCCAGGAGCCTCGGGAAAGCTACCGGAAGCAGGAAAATCCAAGAAAACAGCGTTGATGGGGAGAGATGATCCTGAGACTCGCCCTGGAGAATGCTTGTTGACTAGCTTGTAACCAAAGGGTGCAGAAACCTCTTTGTTCGCATCAGCAGCAGGGGTTGGTAACGACTAACTATCGACTCTGAGCCCGAGAGAACCATGCAAAGCGAGCTATTACCACCCACATTCAGACAGATATTAGATCCTCGCACACCCACTTACATCTACATCTACATCTACATGGTATACTCTGCAAATCACATTTAAGTGCCTGGCAGAGGGTTCATCGAACCACAATTGTACTATTTATCTCCCATTCCATTCTCGAATAGCGCGCGGGAAGAAAGAACACCTGAATCTCTCTGTTCGAGCTCTGATTTCTCTTATTTTATTCTGATGATCATTTCTACCTATGTAAGTGGGAGTCAACAATATATTTTCGCATTCAGAGGAGAGTGTTGGCGATTGGAGTTTCGCAAGTAACCCACGCCTCAGCGATAAGCGCCGTTGTTGTAATGATTCCCATCCCAGATCCTGTATCATTTCCGTAACGCTGTCTCCCCTATATCGTGACAATACGAAACGAGCTGCCCTTCTTTGGACTCTTTCGATGTCCTCCGTCAAACCCTCCTGATAAGGATCCCACACTGGGCTGCAATACTCCAAAAATGGACGGACAAGCGCAGTGTATGCAGTTTCTTTAGTAGTTCTGTTGCATCTTTTAAGGGTTCTGCCAATAACACGCAGTCTCTGGTTCGCCTTTCCCACGATATTATCTACGTGTTCTTTCCAGTTTAAGTCTGAAGTAATAGTGATTCCTAGGTATTTTGTGGAGTTTACGGCCTTCACATTTGATTGATTTATGTTGTAAACAAAGTTTAACGGATTTCTTTTCGTACTCATGTGGACGACTTCACACTTCTCATTATTTAGAGTCAATTGCCAATTTTTACACCATACTGATATCTTATTCAGATCGTTCTGCAGTTGGTTTTGATCTTCAGATGATTTTACTAGACGGTAAATGACGGCGTCATCTGCAAACAACCTAAGAGAGCTACTTAGATTTTCCCCTAAATCGTTTATGTAAATAAGGAATAGCAGAGGACCAATAACACTACCCTGTGGAACGCCCGATATCACCTCTGTTTTAGTCGATGCCTTACCATCGATTACTACGAACTGTGTCCTCTCTGACAAGAAATCCCCTATCCAATTGCAAATTTGGGGCGATATACCATAACTACGCAATTTGATTAAAAGCCGTTTGTGAGGTACGGTGTCAAAAGCTTTCTGGAAATCAAGAAATACGGAATCGATTTGCGAACCTTTGTCGATAGCACCCATCACTTCGTGTGAATATAGAGCTAGTTGTATTTCGCTGAACGATATTTTCTAAATCCGTGTTGACCTTGGGTCAATAGATCGTTCTGTTCGAGATAATTTATAATATTTGAATACAGGATATGTTCCAAAACCCTGCTGCAAATTGACGTCAATGAAATAGGCCTGTAGTTTAGTGGGTTACTCGTACTGCCTTTCTTCAATATAGGTGTGACCTGTGCAACTTTCCAATCTTTTGGTACAGATCCTTCTATGAGAGAGCGGTTGTATATGACTGTTAAGTAAGGAGCTATCGCTTCAGCATAATCAGATAGAAATCTAATGGGTATACAATCCGGACCAGAAGACTTGGTCTTATTAAGTGATTTTAGTTGCTGCACTACTCCGATGATATCTACTTCTATGTTACTCATTACGGCATCTGTTCGTAATTCGAAATCTGGAATATTGGTTTCGTCTTCTTTGGTGAATGAGTTTCTAAAAGCTAAGTTTAGTAACTCTGCTTTAGTAGCGCTGTCATCGGCAGGATCGCCATTACTATCACGTAGTGAAGGTATTGTTTGTGACTTTCCCCGAGTATATTTAACATATGACCAAAATCTCTTTGGGTTTTCAGTCAAATTACGAGAAAGAGTTTCGTTGTGATAAATGTTGTAGGCATCTCGCATTGAAATCCTCGCTAAGTGTCGAGCTTCTGAGTACAATCCCAAATCCTGGGGATTTCGTGTTCGTTTAAATTTGGTATGCTTTTTTCTTTGCTTTTGCAACAGTGTCCTAACCTGTTTTGTGTAACAAGGGGGATCGCCTCCTTCTTTTATTAATTTATTAGGTATAAATCTTTCAATTGCTGTCGATACCACTTCTTTGAATTTGAGCCACATCTGGTCTACACCTACGTTTAGTGTTAGAAACGAGTGGAAGCTGTCTTTCAAGAAGCAATGTATTTTGTTTCTATCTGCTTTCCTGAACAAATATACTTTCCGTTTATTTTTGGTAACTTTGGGACTTTCGATATTCAATTTCGCTACTACAGCTCTGTGTTCACTAATACCTGTATCCGTTTTGATGCTCGTTATGAGCTCAGGATTATTTGTTGCTAAGAGATCAAGTGTGTTTTCACATCCATTTACAATTCTAGTTGGCTCATGAACTAATTGTTCGAAGTAATTCTCAGAGAATGCGTTGAGTACAATTTCGGACGATGTTTTATGCCTACCTGCTGATTTGAAAATATAATTTCGCCAACAGATCGAGGGTAAATTAAAATCACCACCTACTATTATCGTGTGAGTCGGGTACGTTTTTGTAATTAGACTCAGGTTTTCTTTGAACCTTTCTGCTATTGTATCGTCAGAGTCGGGAGGCCGGTAAAAGGAACCGATTATTAACTTCTTACGATTTTCGGGTACAACTTCTACCCATAATAGCTCGCACGAACTATCAACTTCAACTTCGCTACATGAAATATTACTTTTGACAGCGACAAACACGCCCCCACCTATTTTGTTTAATCTATCCTTTCTGAACACCGATAGATCTTTTGAAAATACTTCTTCTGAACTTATTTCCGGCTTGAGCCAACTTTCGCTGCCTATAATGATGTGTGTTTCGGTGCTTTCTATTAACGCTTGCAGTTCTGGAACTTTCCCGACACAGCTACGACAATTTACAACTGTTATACCGATAGTTTCCGGATCTACATTTCTCCTGTGATCCACCTGAACCCTTTGAGATTGCCCATTTTCTATTTCCCAGAAGCTCTTTATCCTAAAAAACCGACCAGTCCACGCCACACAGCCCCCGCTACCCGTGTAGCCGCTTCCTGCGTATAGTGGGAAAAAAAGTGAAACAAGTAACCTTCTCACAGGGACAATAATAAATTATTAAAATAACAAAATCCTAGCAATATTGCCGTAAAACCACGTACACCGACTACATATTCGCGAGTTTTCCGCCTAGCGGGACGGACGTGTGGCGGCACCGGACGAACGCCTCCCTGTCAACAAGGCTGTTTACCTGCGCTCCAGCCTGCCAGCCCGCTAACACTATATTATTTGCTTAGCGATTTGAAAATACAATATGAGTCCTCAAACGTACCAAAGAAAAGACACATTTAAGTTCATATTTGACCGAAGTTTCATTCGTCCTAAAGCTATGGAGATTAGAACGTGGCTTTCTGAAAAAGTGATGATAAATCCAGATCATGTTGTAGGTGTACATTTGTCGTTTGTGAGTCCTGCTGCTTATGTAAAGCTCTCGATCTGTGATTTATGTGCGTCAATTGTCGGAAAATGTTGAGGAACAATGAAGTTTCATCATTCGAACGGCGTAATTAGTGACGTTGTCGTATCATTTGATGGAATGGGAATACGGACCGTTCGTGTATTCGAACTTCCTTTTGAGATACCGGTTCCTGAAATAAGCAGTGTCCTTCAGGCGTATGGTAGAATAATATCAAATGTTGCGGAAAAGTGGTCAGACCCTCACATGTTTCCTGGTTTGAATGGTGTCCGCCAGATTAAAATAGAGCTACAGAGACACATTCCATCTTTCGTGACCTTTTGTGGCAATAGAGCCCTCGCTATCTATGACGGTCAGCCGAGGACATGCGCTCTGTGTAACTCCACTGAGCACATTCGTGCTGAATGCAGTAGACGGAGAGTCCCGCAACTATCTAATGCCGAGGGTGCTACTAGAGGGCCTGTAGTACAGATGAAGTTAACATACGCTGCAGCCGCTTCGCCGAGAAGACCGATGGATCAGGAACTAGAAGAACAGGGAGACCCATTTGTTGTCCAGGACAGTAGCTCAAGCAACATGGATGTGTGTGATACTGTGGAGAATCGAATAGTTCCCCCACAGGTCTCAAATCAAGTAATTGTAGAACATCATCACAAAAAAGAAACTGTTTTCGAAGCAGGTCCCTCCACACTCCCGGTAAATGAACCGAATGTTTCCCCTGTTTATTCTACACAGGCGAAACCTGCAAGCGACAATTTTGGAAAATCTGACCCTCAGTTCATAGTAATTTCCTTCCATGAAAAAGAAGGATTAGGAAATGGGGGACACTCAGATGTTACAGAGTGTCTTTTGAATGACGAAGATAATGATGACAGAAATGCGAACAGCAGCACCATTGAAAAACAAATAGAGGACGACAGATGTGACACCCCATCAAGTGCTCAAAACATTAGTACAAAAATGGGACAGTGTGCCACAACCAAATTCAGTGATTGTGCCGAATTAAAGGAAAATCCTCTGTCAAGGCCTTCATCACCGGATTCTTCCGAAAAGTCGCCAGACACATCTCCAGAGCGGTCCAGGTCGCCCAGGAAATCTCGGTAACGCAACGAAAAGAGGAGACTGGCTCATCAGAATGTGGAAACCTTGGCTCCTCCCTTAAGGGAGAGGCTACGTACCATCAGAGAAAACGCAAAGGCGGGTAAGGGAGATTCACTGGAAAGAATCGACGACAGACTGAACATGGATACCAGATTGCTAGAAGAAGCCGACACGACCAGACAAGGACCAACAGGAACGGTCAGTTCATCCATAATCTTTCTCCCGCATGTCTCTCCTCTTGGGCAGACGACAGAGGACAAGATGACTTCCTTACGGAAGCAACAAATGAAAAGGCCAACTAAAATAGTACAAAGATGGAAGTGTGTGAAAATTTCAGAGACAAGAGAAACCGGAATATGAGTAATTCTCAAATATCACCCGATTCTCACAACCGCCACTTAAAATGCAGCAAATTTATCACATTACGACTTTAAATGTGAACAGGATACGAAGTAATACCAAAATTGCTGTCCTTAAAGACTTCCTCTACAATCGGATACAGATGTTGCGTTATTACAGGAAGTACTTTTTACCCGCTTAGACATCGCGGGATAATGAGAAATTTTAAATGTAGCCCCAGAAAGAGCATGTGGCACTGCCATACTAGTCAAGGATGGAATCGAGGTAACCGATACGTGGTTTTTAGACTCCGGGAGAGGCATAAGGTGCATGATTTTAAATATTACAGTCATCAATGTACATTTACCATCCGGAATCAATGCTCACCAGGATAGGGCCAATTTCTTAAAAATGATATCTTATTTCTACTGAAGGACAATCCCGCCGAAGTTATCATTGACGGAGATTGGAACTGTGTCATAAACAGAAAGGATCAACAACCAAATTTCAATGTCTCCAAAGAACTAATGAGCCTCGTGGAAAATTTGGAGTGTAAGGACGTATGGGAATTAAAACACACACCATCTGTCAAATTTACGCACTTCAGCATCAAAGCGCAAAGCAGGATTGATTAATATATGTTTCTTCAAATTTTGGGCCCAATATCAGTGCAGTCGAAGTAATACCCACCACATTTTCCAATCATTTACCGGTGAGGTGTAGCATCGGACTCACGAAGCAGAAGACATACTGGGGCCGGCGTTTATCGAAACTAAACATTGACTGATTTAGCTCAGTAAATAGACGAATCTTGGCAGACGTCTTTAAGACAGACTCACAAATATAGGTCCACTAAAGAGTGGTGGACGCTTTGTGCAAAACGGAAATTAAGATCAACACTAATGTCATACGGACGCGAAAGAGCTAGGTGGTTTAGAGACACTGTAGAATTCCATTACTCTTGATTGAGGGATCTCTATGAAATGTCAATGTCAGAGGAAGTCAGAATCAACATCAATAAAGTAAAGGCTACCCTGATCAGTCTACAAAGGAAACAAATGGAAGGACTTAGAATAAAATCGTGTGTGCGAACTACGGTGGAAGAAGAAACTGCATCGCTTTACCACGAAAAAATAGAAAGAGAACTTTTATAGAGAAACTCCGCATTGAAGACCATGAGATTTTAGAGCAACAAAAAGATATTTTAAATGAGGCTCACCGATGTTACAACTTGTTATACAGTGAAAACCACTACACACCGTCTGACGCAACGGAATTATTCAGAGATAGTGGCATCGAGAACAAAGTAACTGAGGAACCAAATAGAGGTCTCAAAAGTGAAATAACGTGCGACGACGTTCTAGACATACTCAAAAATTCACCTGTCAAAAAATCGCTAGGTCCAGATGGTTTACCCTTATGGTTTTATGTAACTTATTGGCACATCGTAGGCAACAAATTCACAGATGTCATTAATGAAGCATTAAATGGAGCGCATGTTCCTGACGAAGTGAACGAGAGCGTTCACAAATGAGGCCAATTTGTTTAATGAACTCTGATTACAAAATCATAGCTAGGGTAATGAAAGAAAGACTTCGCCCTGTCTTGGATAAAATAGTTGGACAACATCAAACATGTCTTCCTGGCAGAAGTATTTTGAAGACTGTGTCAGAGTATAGGGACATCATCGGAATTTTTTCTACAAACTTGGCCAGGGCAGCCATTGCTTTTATAGATTTTTCGAAAGCCTTCGACAGGGTGAACCACGAATTTTTATTCCAAACAATGACATACATGGGTTTTCAAGAAAATTACTTAGTTGTTTTAAGAAATCTTTTGAAAGGAATAAAAACAAAAATTTTAATCAATGGCCACTATACCAGACCAATAGAGGTAAAAAATGGCGTCCCTCAAGGCAGTCCATTGTCAATGTTATTATACATTGTTGCCCTGGAACCTTTATTACGAAGGCTTAACAATGAGCTAGATGGTATAACTATATTAGGCGAAAGTCGTGCAACTAATGCTTACGCTGATGATGTTGGCGTACTTGTAAGACGTTCAAAGGATGTATAAATACTGACGGAACTCGTTCGGCTCTACTGCAGTGCTACAGGAGCCAAAATAAATGAGACAAAGAGCTCGTTCTTAAATCTTAACGGTTTTACAAATGTTAGACTAGAGTGGGTGCAATCAGTTGACCATCAAACAGCCTTAGGTATCACATTCTACAGAGATCCTTTACAGACGATAACTATCAGTTGGAGGAAGACATCAGCAAATATTCGAAGTGAACTAATACTAAACCGAATTAGAAATTTAAACCTGATTCAGAAAATTAAAATCATAAACTGTGCTGTTCTCTCGAAGGCAATGTACGTGTGACTAATATTCCCCATGACAATAGACATATCGAAAATTATCATGACTAAACTTTACCGATATATTTGGCAAGGTGAGATCTTTAGGGTGGCCGTCACTACGATAACAATGAAGCCTGTAGAGGGAGGCCTAGGACTCACTGACGTCCGTCGTAAGGCTACACCACTTTTCATCAAACGAACTCTTCACATTATAGAAGCTTATCCAAACAGTGTCACATCCGGCCTATTTAATGCCGTAAAACCAGGAAGCTTGCAACCACCTGTCAATATACATAGAATAAATTATAAGTTGAAGCACATTCGGTGCTTCTACCAAGAGATAAGTTACCTGCAAAGTATCGTGGAAGATAAACGTAAACGAAGATGCACGTATATAATGGACCATCATAAAACAAAAGAAAATAGAAATAAAATGGAACAAATGAATCCAAATCAATATTGGAAGTCTACTTGGAAAAACATTCATAATAAAGTATTACATTCCGATGTGCAGACAGCATGGCATAAGGTCGTAAATAATATCATTTGTACAAATGACAGACTGTGTAATATTGGGTGAAGCAATACCAACGTCTGTCAGAAATGTCCAGCAGCAGACTCCGTAAAACACCGTTTTGTCTGTGAAGGAAACAAAGATATTTTGGATGCTGTGAAGAATCAGATTGCCTTTATGAAAGGCACTGATGGTAGAGAAATCACAATAAATGATATACTTCTACCACAAAATGTCTCTTCTGCCGAACAGAAGAATAATGCTATTGTATGGCTGACTCGCCATTACATCAACTATGTCATTCACAACAGAGGCGAAGATAATATTCTGGAATATGAAGAGTATGTACAGTCGGTGACAGAATTCGCGAGTCCCCTCGCCTAATCGCTATACACAACCGCAAAGATCTGCTGCTTGGTGGGAAGTATATACACCTAGGCAACACGATCGTACATACTGTCGATTACCCATCTGACACAAAATCTGAGAGGAGAAATGTTATCTTCCAGTATCGTAGCCAGTTGTAACAACACGCGTGCTTTCTATGCGACGTGAAGGCGACTTCGAAAACTGATTTTAGAAACTGCTTTACGTATTAGCCATAGCGTTTTAAGCTGTGCGCGACCGACAAATTCCTTTCCACATTTCTTTTCTTATAGTTTCAATGAACAAAGACAGCAATTAGAATTGAGATGCTGCAGTCCGTGAATATTTTCGGACGTTACTGACACATTCAAATGGAAAAATTGCATGCATATCATAGAATTAATTCAATTACATGAATGGACTTTGTTATGAAGCTAAGTGTTACATCATGGTGCATCATGTTCCGAGTATCGCTGACGGTTTCCGCCCACCGCCTGGGTTGCGCTATAAAGACGACAACCGTTTGGCGCCGCGGATCACTGATGGTATTTCCGAGCCGGCCGCGGTGGCCGAGGAGACTGAGGCGCTCCAGTCACGGTCTGCACGGCCACTACGGTCGGGGGTTCGAATCCCCCCTCGGGCATGGATATTTGTGCCGTCCTAGTTCGTAAGTAGTTCATAAGTAGTTTGTAAGTTTAGGGACTGATGACCCCGTAGTTAAGTCCCATAAACTATACAAACATTTGAACATTTGGTATTTCCGAGAGTGAAGGTATCGTGTCATTCCCACTGGTTCTCTTTCGGTTGATGTTGCAACTAAGATATCAGCACAAATTTAACAAACATAAGCCAGCTGTGTCACCACAAATTACAGTTCTCCTCAGATGTTTGTTACTTTTCCATACTCCTTGTCTTATTGCAATGCCTAATAGTAACCATTCGACAACATATTGGGCTATTATAATACCAGATACGATTATGTCAAATGAATGTGCAGAGAAGCAAACAAATGATAAAGATAAGCTTATTTATCTCGCCAAATGGCCAACTACTGATCAACGAGCGACAGTTCGATTACTGACTCTTTCACATTTTTCTTCTATTTTGAAATATGGCTCATTATGTTTCTCATGTAACAACAAACACACTTCATAATTGCCGCGGTGGAGTGTCCGAGCGGTCTAAAGCGCATCGCTGCGGAGCGCGCGGTTGCTCGCCGTGGAGGTTCGAATCCTCCCTGGGGAATGGGTGTGTGTGTTTGTCCTTAGGTTAGTTTACCTAGGTTTAAGCAGTTTGTAAGCTACGGACTGATGACCACCCACTTTGGTCCGATAGATTTACAGACATTTGAACATTTGAACACATGATAATTGAGTATCGCAATCATTGTGAGGAAATTATTATTCTGTAACCATGAAAATATATTGATAATACTATATGAAACACGTGCAACAGAGAATGTTGTTGCATCAAATGAATTTCTTTAGACTATCGTATCCAACATATAATTGTATTTTTATTCCGTTTATTTCAATAACGACGCAAAAGCTACATTTTTCGTGCAAGCAACATTAGGAATCAGAATGAAACTTCAGTCTGCAGCGGAGTGTGCTCTGATATGAAACTTCCTGGCAGATTAAAATTGTGTGCCGGAACCGGGACTTGAAGCTGGGACCTTTGCCTTTCGCGGGCAAGCGCACTACCGACTGTGCTACCCCGACACGACTCACGATGCCGCCTCACAACTTTACTTCCGCCAGTACCTCGTCTCCTACTTTCCAAAATCCACAGAAGCTCTCCTGCAAACACGCAAGACTAGCACTCCTGGAAGAAAGGATATGGTGGAGACACGGCTTAGCCACAGCCTAATGGATGTTTCCAGAATGAAACTTCACACTGCAGCGGAGTGTGCGCTGATATGAAACTTCCTGGCAGATTAAAATTGTGTGCCGGTACCGGGACTCGAACCTGGGACCTTTGCCTTTCGCGGGCAAGAGGTCTACCTCAGGAGAACTTGTGTGAAGTTTGGACATTAGGAGGCGAGGTACTGGCGGAAGTAAAGTTGTGGAGCGGCATCGTGAGTCGTATCGGGATAGCTCAGTCGGTAGAGCGCTTGCCCGCAAAAGGCAAAGGTCCCAGGTTCGAGTCCCGGTTCCAGCACACAATTTTAATCTGCCAGGAAGTTTCATAGGAGAATCCAAGCTAACATCTGCTCTCGAAGAACTCGCTGTCTACTACGATGACAACTATCTGAAACCCAATCCTGATAATACCGTGGTTTGTACGTCCCATCTGCGCAATAAGGAAGCAAGGAAAAAGCTGTTCTTCACCTGGAAAGGACGCATTTTAAATCACAGTTATCACCCAACATACTTGGGAGTAAAGCTGGATCGCTCTTTAACTTTCAAAGAGCACTGCATCGACACCAAACAGAAAGTATGCGCTAGGAACAGTCTTATTCGCAAACTCACTAACACGAAGTGGGGAGCACAGCCCAGCGTCCTGCTCTCGCCCTGTGTTTCTCTCCTGAAGAGTACGCTGGCCCAGTATGGTGTAACTCTGCACATGCTAAGAAACTTGACGTGGCCTTAAATGAGACAGGCCGCATAGTCACAGGATACTTAAGACCAACACCTGTCAGTAATATTTTCCCACTCATCGGAATATCACCAACAGATGTAATGAGACAGGCAGCTGCGGAGACTGAAAAGAAGAAACAAGAAGAAGATCCGAGGCACCCAATGTTTGGAATCCAGCCCCTCCCATCAAGGTTGAAATCGAGGAAAAGCTTCCTTCTCACAACCTCATCAATTCCAACAACTGCAGAAGCTCGTCGAAATGCACTGGGGAGAGCCAAGGCACCGGGAGGACTGTGGACAGCAAAAGAGAAGCTACCAGGAGGTTGCCATCTTCCGTACGCGATTTGGAAGACCCTCAACAGGCTGAGTGACAAAGTGTAAAAGCAAAATGAAGAAGTTGGGTGTCAGTGACGATGAACTTTGTGAGTGTGGTGAGAGACAGGATTGTGAACACTTTCTTGAGTGCAAGAATCTTAGTGTACATTGTAACATGCAAGACTTGTTCGCTGCCAGTGATAATGCCATTCTGGTGGCAGAGTACTGGACCAACAAAGTTTGATGTTGTTATTAATATATTTATACTAGATCGTAAGTTAATATTGATTGTGAAGTAGTGCCTTGTGGACTCGGATAAATAAAAAACAAGGGAACGGTCCAATAAGACATGTCGAAACTTACCCTGAAATTTTTTACACAGGCAGAAGACAACGAAAGAAATGCACTGTCAAAATTTTAACTGCTAAGAGGCGCTGCAAGTATTTTATTAAAAATGCTGAATATTGGCAAGTTTTTAGCGCGCCACGTGGCGGTATAAATGTACACCCCTACGATGCCGGAAGTAAAGTTGTGAGGCGGAATCGTGAATCGTGTCGGGATAGCGCAGTCGGTAGAACGGTTGCCCGCGAAAGGCAAAGGTCCCAGGTTCGCGTCCCGGTTCCGGCACACAATTTTAATCTGCCAGGAAGTTTCATATCAGCGCACACTCCGCTTCAGAGTGAAGTTTCATTCTGGAAACATCCCTTAGGCTGTGGGTAAGCCATGTCTCCACCATATCCTTTCTTCCAGGAGTGCTAGTCTTGCGTGTTTGCAGGAGAGCTTCTGTGAAGTTTGGAAAGTAGGAGACGTGGTACTGGCGGAAGTAAAGTTGTGAGGCGACATCATGAGTCGTGTCGGGATAGAACAGTCGGCAGTGCGCTTGCCCGCAAAAGGCAAAGGTCCCAGGTTCGAGTCCCGGTTCCGGTACACAATTTTAATCTGCCAGAAAGTTTCAACATTAGAAATATTAAATCGCTGTGACATTCAAATCCGTAGTCGTTTAATATTGCCGCGAGAGACCACCAACAATAACTGCCGGCGTGGCGCAGGGGATAGCGTCACGGACTGCGGAGCAGAAGGTCGCCGGTTCAATCCCGCCCACCGGCAAATATTATGTCTTTGTAATTTACAATTCCAGAAGGTTCTACATCTTTATTATGGTCACTTGTAAATTCTACTTGTTTCTTATGTTAACTGTTCTTCTAATTTCTGGTAAATTCTGTCTGTGTATAAATAGCAGAGCACTCTGCCTGAGAGGCAGTCAATGCTGCGTGTATGTTGAGTTCGTAATAAACGTGCTTCCAGTATAAGTGCTGTGTTTAGTTGCCTTCGAAGTCACGCCTGTTTCCATTTCAACGCGACATTGTTTGGTGGAGGCGCCGGGTACCACTGCGCCACGGCTGCGTCACCGTGGCTCCGATTAGGCAACGTAAAAGCCGTCGCTTACACGGACTGGAACCGGAATACAAGGGATACACCGAGTACATCCTTCCAAAGGTCCGTATTATCAGAAGAACGATGGAGACGAAACCAGCAATAAGCCAGCTGCACATCAGACACCCGTCGGTGTTCTCTGGAGATGCTGGACAAGACCCCAACAAATGACTAAAAGGGTTCGACCGAGTCGCCAAGTACAACAGGTGGGATCATACGATGTGCTTGGCCAACGTTTATTTCTACCTGGACGGAACAGCCCAGCAGTGGTTCGAAAACAACGAAGACAAGTTGAATGACTGGGAGACGTTCCAGGAGGAACTTAAGAAGACGTTTGGAGACCGCGAGCGAAAAATCCGCTCGGCGGATGAACAACTGAAGAGCCGGGCCCAACGACATGGTGAGCCGACACAGTCTTACATACAGAACGTTTTGGCTGTGTGTAACATAGTCAACCCGAACATGACTGAGGCGGACAAAATAACGCACCTGATGAAGGGAATTGCAGAAGATATGTACCAAGCTCTTCTGATAAAAGACGTCGCTACGACAGAAGAGTTCATCAAGTGGTGCCAGCGTATTGAAGAGATGCAACAAAGGAGGGTTGGACGCAAGAAGTATGACAGACTCCCAAATGTAGTCCCTATGGCCGTTGTGGAAGACCAGCATGACTTCGCTTCTCTCATACGACAAATCGTGAGAGAAGAATTACAACAGTGCATGGCAGCCGGGACTATTAGACCGAGCAAGCATCAGATCATGGCCAGGGATGTAAGCCGTGTATGTGTCGAGGGAGACGACGCCGCTGAGGACGAGGTATTTCAAACATTAGCTCCTGTCTGCCCCACCAATCGCACGCGACGTGAAGAATGGCGTCGCCCTGCTATGACTTACGCTGCAGCCGACAAACGGCAGCCCGTGAACCGGCCGACGCGACCACAGCCAACTCCCCCGGTAACTATTACGCCCCGCAGAAGAACAGACGTCTGGAGTACAGAAGACAACACACCACTGTGTTTCCACTGTGGACGCCCTGGACATGTCGTACGCTACTGCAGAGAGAGGAAGCGAGTATTCGATGATTATTTTGCCGCAAGTCGTCAGCCGTCGGAGCAGTTCTATCCAAGGCAGTCACCTGCTGATGAGTTCAGTCTACCTATGGGAAGAAGCCCATCGCCGTACCCTAGACGAGGTCGCTCCACGACGCGCCGCAGCCGTTCACCGTCGCCGTACAGAGGTACCAGCCGCTCCCCTAGCCGCCGCGCCCAGGAAAACTAAGCGAGGCGACCAACTACGGAGGTGAGGCCGCCGCAGATGAAAATCCTCCATGGACGACAGTCACTAAGATGTCGGGAAGTCTCATCGACGTCATAATCAACGACCAACCTGTCCGGGCACTTGTTGTTTCAAGAGCCTCTTTTTCTGTATTATCGGATAATTACCGCCGCACACTAAAGAAGACAATGTTCTGTGATACGGGGGCAACTGTGCTGAAGGTCGCGAATGGAAAGTACGTCCATCCAGCAGGAACTTGTGTCGCAAGAATAACCATCAACAACAGGACGCAGCCGTTTGAATTTGTCGTGTTAACAGAATGTAGTCACAATGTCATCCTCGGATGGGACTTCCTTCAGGCATCCCAAGCTATCATTGACTGTGGAAGATCTGAGCTGCAAATTGAAGAAGTTGTGCCGCCGGATACACGTAATACAGAATTTTCTGGGAAGTTATTCGTCGTTGACAATGTGACGATACCGCCGATGACAATGAGAAGAATTGCAGTCACAAACACAGATGACTGGTTAAGCTGTGAAGTTCTTGTTGATAGTAAAAATTTTATCAGGCTCACAAAAGAAATTTACATACCAGCGGCTATTATAAGCATTACCGGTGGTCAAGGAGAGATTTGGATCATAAATTGTCACGAGCAGTCACAACTTATCCCCAAGGAAATGTGTATCAGGACAGCTGAGGCTATCCAGGACGGTGAGCTCAACATCATCAATGAAGACCCATGCCCTGCTGTTAGTACAGACAACACGCTGGAAGAAACAAACGTGGAACTGCCAATAGGGCCTGGACTGACCAAGGAACAACGCCAGCGAGTGTTAGGTATACTACGCCAATTTTCGGGTGCATTCACACCTCAGCAGGGGAAAAGTCAGACGAAACGGCCCACGATAAAGCACCGGATCAATACGCGGGATCATCCGCCAATTAGCCAGAGTTCGTGTAGAGTGTCGCCAGCTGAAAGACGGATAATTCGAGAGGAAGTGAAGAAGATGTTGCGAGATGACATTATTCAACCTTCAGAGAGTCCTTGGTCGTCTCCGGTAGTCCTCGTAAAGAAGAAGGATGGCACGTGGCGATTCTGGTCGACTATCGGCGGCTGAACAGAATCACAAAGAAAGATGTCTACCTATTGCCGCGTATTGACGACACCTTAGACTGATTGAAAGGAGCAACATACTTCTCAACCATGGACATGCAGACAGGTTACTGGCAAATCGAGGTTGACGAAGCTGAGAGGGAGAAGACGGTTTGTATTACACCTGACGGCCTCTATGAATTTAAAGTAATGCCATTTGGATTATGTAATGCTCCAACCACATTCGAAGGCATGATGGACAACTTGCTTCGACACCTTAAGTGGACGACGTGTCTCTGCTATTTAGATGACATTGTCGTTTTCTCAAAAACATTTGAAGAACATCTGAGTCGCCTGTCAACTGTGTTGAAGTTTGTTCAGGCTGCAGGTCTCCGCCTCAATCCAAAGAAGTGCCTCTTCGTCACCAAAGCGATAAAAATCCTGGGGCACCTAGTCAACGGAGATGGTGTCTGTCCTGATCCAGATAAAGTAAGGGCAGTCACAAAATTTCCAACTCCTCAGCACATTCGTGATGTGAGAAGTTTTCTCGGGCTGTGCTCATACTACCGACGTTTCATAAAAGGATTTTGTAACAAGGCACGTCCATTACAAGAACTTCTGCAGGGAGACGCCAAATTTTACTGGGCTGAGACAAAAGAAAGAGCTTTCCAGGCACTTAAGGAGGCTCTAACTTCCGCACCAGTGCTAGCCTTGTACGACGAGAATGCAGAAACGGAACTTCACACAGACGCCGGTGGTTTTGGGATTGGTGCAGTGCTTGTACAAGTTCAGGAAGGTGCTGAAAAAGTGATAGCCTATGCGTCAAGAGTACTCTCAAAGTCCGAGATAAACTACTCTACAACTGAAAAAGAATGTCTCGCGGTAATCTGGGCTATCAACAAGTTCCGGCCGTATTTATTCGGCAAACCATTCACCATCGTGACAGACCACCATTCTTTGTGTTGGCTGACTAGCTTGAAGGATCCATCAGGCCGACTAGCAAGATGGGCACTAAGACTCCAAGAGTACGATGTCACAGTGGTATTCAAGAATGGGCGCAAACACAAGGATGCCGACTGCCTTTCGAGGAATCCATTAGTGGAACACAACAGCATTAATGAAATGTCAGCCCTCACTGAATTAGATGACGTTACAGCTGAACAGAGGAAAGATCCAGCACTATTAAAAACGATAGAGGCCTTGGAGAAAGGAGAACCGACCAATGGAGAGTTCCAACTTATAAACGGAACATTGTATAAGAGCAACTACGATCCACTGGGCCCCAAATAACTACTTGTTGTTCCAGTTCATCTCCAGCCAGCTATTCTCAAATATTTCCACGATGCTCCAATATCCGGTCATCTGGGATTCGTGAAGACCCTAGACAGAATCAGACGCAGGTATTACTGGAAAGGTCTCTACAGATCTGTCAAGCAGTATGTGAGTTACTGTAAAGAGTGCCAGCGACGGAAGCATGTGCCGCAATTACCTCCAGGACATCTCGTACCGATTCCGCCGGCAGCAGCTCCATTCCACCGAGTCGGGATCGATCTTTTAGGAAGGTTCCCGAAGTCGACAACCGGTAACCGTTGGATAATAGTCTGCACTGACTACCTCACACGCTACGCTGTCACCAAACCTGTGCCGACTGCAGAAGCTCCAGAGATCGGAAAATTTCTTGTCGAAGACATTATTTTGAAGCATAGAGCACCACGTGTCATGATATCTGATCGTGAAAAAGTATTCCAGTCATAACTAGTATCAGAGGTAATGTCACGGTGCAACATTGTCCACAGGGTGACAACTGCATACCATCCTCAGACAAATGGTCTTACGGAACGTTTTAACAAGACGTTAGCCGACATGTATGACTCTTTTGTCAGTCTAGTGCAGAAAGTGTCTAGGAAGACAATACCGCGAGGATGCAGAACGCAGTATATCGCTGGACTCTCTGAGGATGCAAAACCTTTACTGGAAAGATACCGGAAGCTCTTCGATAATGACCCATTTGATGATGAGACTCTTTTAGCAGGCAATGAACTCATGTCAGTCATTGCAGAGAACCGCAAAGCCAAATGGAGTGACCTTGTGGAGAACCTGGACATGAAAGTGAACAGTAGGAGGGCTTGGAAACTGTTAAAGAACCTCAACGGTGACGCCACAAAGTCAAACGATAAATTTACTAACGTCACTGCAGACCAAGTCGCCACCACACTCCTCTTGAATGGCAAAACCCACGGCAGAAAATACCACGAACCGTTATCACGTGTTCCGGCAGAGGAAAAACATCACCTCAAGGCACCATTCACAATGTGAGAACTTACAGCAGCTATTTCCAGCCTGAAGACTAACAGAGCTCCTGGTATCGATGAACTGAGAGTCGAGCAAATTAAAAACCTCGGCAGCAATACTCTACAGTGGCTGTTAGATCTGATGAATGCATGCGTAGAAAGGCTTCACATCCCAAAGATGTGGAGGAAAGCTCGCGTGGTTGCTCTTCTGAAACCGGGAAAGGACCCTAATGATCCAAAAAACTTCCGACCTGTGTCTCTTTTGTGTCACTGTTTTAAGATCTTGGAACGGCTAACGTTAAGTCGCATAGAAAACTTCTTAGAACAACAGATCATCCCACAGCAGGCAGGGTATCCGACAAGGCAAATCGTGCTGCGGTCAAGTCCTGAACCTTACCCAACATATCGAAGACGGTTTTGAGAGAAAAGAGATCACGGGAGGGGCTTTCATAGACCTTACAGCTGCATACGATACTGTAAACTATCGGAGGCTCCTCAGGAAAGTATATGATGTAACATAAGATCATCATTTAACATCACTGATTGCTACTTTCCTGCAAAATAGGAGATTTTTTGTCTGTCTCCAGGGTAAGAAGAGCAGGTGGAGAAATCAGAGGAATGGCCTGCCTCAGGGAAGCGTCCTCGCTCCAGCTCTGTATAACATAAACACAAATGACCAACCAGTGCCAAACACCACGCGCCAATTTATGTATGCCGATGACACTGCAGTTGCAGCACAAGGTACGAATTTTCTGGATGTAGAGGAGAAATTATCCAGTACTTTGGAATCCCTCTCCAAGTATTATGAGGCAAACCACCTACGGCCGAACCCTTCCAAGACGCAGGTCTGCGCTTTCCATTTAAAGAACGCGGAGGCAAATAGGGAACTGAATGTTACATGGAGAGGTGAACGACTCGCGCATTGTCCGACGCCCAAATATCTCGGTGTCACACTGGATCGCACACTGACCTATAAACATCATTGCCATGCCACAAGGGAGAAAGCCTCAGCGAGAAACATCATCATCATGAAATTAACTAACGGATCCTGGGGTGCAAACCCAAAAGTCCTGAGAACCTCAGCCCTTGCGCTTAGTGTATCAGCTGCGGAATACGCCGTTCCAGTATGGAGTTCGTCAACAAACGCGAGAAAAGTTGACATCGCGGTGAATGAAATGGCTCGGATTGTGACTGGGTGCCTGAAACCAACACCAGTACACAAGATGTACTTAATTATGGGGATCGCACCGCCCAACATACGACGTGACATTGCTGCCGAAACTGAAAAATGAAGCAAGAAAAGGACATGCGTCACCCTCTATATGGACACCAGCCTGCTGACCGACGGCTTTTTTATACTCTTTTCGTCTGCTGTACTATAATTGTTCACAATTTGTTAATTTTTGAGTCCCTAAATTAATCTTGAATCGTTATACTGTTCTTTCTCGTTGAAAAAATACACAATAATATAATGAAATCATAAATTACAACGTTCAAACATACTGCATGTGCTTTAAAAGAAATAAACTAAAAATCGTTTTATTTCGTTGGTGAGATCTTGATTCTGTTCTAGTGAACCTCAGTGTTTCTCAAACTGTTTGAAACCTTTGCTTTTTTGCCTATGGTATACCAAAGGTGGAACTTATGTGTAGCACTCTTACAACGTTACCATTCTAAATAAATAAACTTCTCCTGCTAATGTTGCTCTGAATCACGTTGCTTCCGCAACGATTCGAAGCTTATTGGCTATTATCGTTTCTTATTATATTGGTGTGATGTCTGTTATTTCGGGCTATCCGAAGTAACAGACACCATACCAATATAATTAATTACGACACGCGAAGACGGCGTTTCTTCAATCCCTTCACAGCATATGTAGTCATACGTTCAACCTCGCACGATAGTGGCGCTACAGCCATAGCGTGCAAGTTGTGGAAGATTGAGACGGACGCGGGGCGAGCACCGGGATACACGTGGTTAAGTTCACCGCTGGCCCTAAGCTGGAGACCCAGGTTCGATTACCGGCATGCTTCACGTTTTCACTTGTCGCCATTGTTTAATTTCAATGTCCTAATGCAGCACTATCGATCCTTTTCTTCCTAATCCTTATTCCGTCACCTACTTCACAATTGCTTACTAGGCAGACTACTCTACACTAGACCATCGCACCTCGACATCAAAACTTTACTTCAGCTTCTGTGTTCCAAAGAATGTTGGAACAACTGCCAAGGCTCTCCACGCAGCGAAATTGACTAGTAAGCATGGAGGTCTGTGTTCGATCCCCGACCGCATCACAAATTTTAATTCAGTGCTTCACCTTTATCTTTAATGTCTTTGACATGTTTAAGAAGAAAAACCGTCTCAGGTTTCGTGTATCTGCTTTTACATTGATATTCCTTCATAACTATTTGAAAATTCTTTTTGGGCCTCTCTATCTCCCCTTCTAGGCTGAACGTCCAACACAAATTACGCCTGCATCGGCGATCTTCTATATTTAACCTTTCCGCAGATGTTTTAAATACAATTCTGCACAACCATATTTGTTTTAGAGATTGATTAAATTTAGAAAATGAGTACTTCTTCTCTCGGAAAAATAAATATTACGTTTCCTGATGAAAATTAGTCTGTGCGTCCAGTTTAAACTTACAGATTTCTTGAGCACGGCCCACCGCCTCACAGCGGCCGGCCAACTAGCTAGCCGGCTAGCCGGCTCAGGACTCTTATGCTTCCGTCGGATGACGTGCGCGCCGGGGCCTGTCTTTCTCGTAGGCATAGCTCCACGGCTGGAGACGTAACGCTGACTGGTGAAGCACGACATTCACTGCCGAGTAGCCACCAGGTTTCTCGTGTGATTCAGGACTCTTGGAACATTTTCAACAAAATCCGCTTCGACTGCAATTAACTTTATTTAAAAAAGCACTACTGGTTATCGCGTCCTGTAGACACATCATCAGGTTCTAAAATTCCTCAGAAAAACATATCTGCCATTTAGCCTTCCCCAGCGTTCACGTTAAATTTAAAACAATCGAAAGCTTAACTTCACGTCCTCATTAAAAAGTATAAAACTTGAACGCTGTTACGTTAGTCCTAGTTTTAAAAAATATACTGGAGGTGGAGGGCAGGTGAAACCGTGCCATGTGGAAGCGGTGTTGGCGCGAAACCAATCGAGGCATTACTCTTGGAACCAGTTACTTGAATGTCCATGTTACGTGATTAGAGTTGTGACTTCACTGCCCGACGGACTTCGAGCCGTCTTTGAGGCTGAAGGAGGATATACGGGATGTTGAACAGTATTAGTAGAGTTTCCTGGCCGGCCGCAGTGCGCAGTGGCCGAGCGGTCTCCGGCACGCCAGTCACGCTCTGCAGGACCACTACGGTCGGGTGTTTGAATCCCCCCTCGGGCATGGATATTTGTGCCGTCTTTAGTATAAGGTAGTTCATTAGTAGTTTGTATGTTTAGGGACTGATGACCCCGTAGTTAAGTCCCATAAGCTTAACAAACATTTGAACATTTAGATTCAATAATAGTAATAATAAAACATGGATGTGCAGAACTGTATTTTAAACATCTAAACATCTGCAAAAAGTTTAGAGTACAAGGTCGCCGATGAAGGCGTAATTTGTGAGCGATGTTCGGTTCAGCCTAGAAGAGCAGATAAGGAAGTCCAAAGAAAAAGAAACAAGAACTGGCAAATATTTATGACCGAGGTGAAGGAATAAGGATTAGGAAGGAAAGGAATGATAGTGCTGAATTAGGGCATTGAAATTAAACAATGGCGATAAGTGAAAATATGAAGCGGGACGGGAATCGAACCCGTGTCTCCCGCTTCGGGCCACCGGTGAACTTAACCACGTGGCTACCGGTGCTCGTCCCGCGTCTGTCTCAAACTTCCACAAATGGCACGCTATGGCAGTAGCGCCCATATCGTGCCTGGTCAAACGTATGACCGCATATGCGGTGAAGTGACTGAAGAAACGCCGTCTTCGCGAGTCGTAATTAATTATATTGGTATGGTGTCTGTTACTTCGGATATGCCCGAAATAACAGACACCATACCAATATAATACGAAACGACAATACCCAATAGGCTTCGAATCGTTGCGGAAACAGTATTAGCAGAAGACGTTCATTTATTTATAGTGGTTTAGTATGTAACAGTATAAGAGTGCTACTCATAGGAGCCACTGTTTTGCTGTCGTTGGCAAAAAAACAAACGAGTCAAACTGTTTGAGAAACACCGAGGTTCAATAGAACAGAAAAAAAAATCACCTACGAAATGAAATCATTTTTAGTATATTTCTTTTAAAGCGGATGTAGTATGTTTCAACGTTCTACTCTATGATTTCATTTTAATATTTTGTGTACTCTTTTTCAATGAGAGAGAACAGTATTACTTTTAAACATTAATTTAGCGAATGAGTAACATATTGTGAACAATTATAGTACAGAAGACGAAGCAAGTATAAAAAAGCGTTGTGGAAGGAGCAGGTTCGTCTGGAAGGGCGATGAAGGACAAATACAAAATAAAACACAGTGAAACCCTTTATCATAACTATTGTTGATGGTAAGCAGCCATAAACGACATGTCTTTTTATTCAGGTCAGAGGTTTCCAGTAGGTTTCTCGAAGTAGGTTGCAAAGCTCTTTGTACGATATATAGTAGTAATATTCCGGGTATATCGATAGTATACAAGGTAAGCGCCAATAACTTGGGTCGTGCAGTAATGGATTTTATACATTACATTCAAATTCGTCTTGAAGCTGTGTATAAAACTCACTTCTGAACCAGCTAACAGATACAGAGACTATAACAGAGGTTCGAAACTTTTGTATTTTTTTTTTTCATACAACAGCGTACTTTGTTTCACCATTAGATTTCCCGAAGGTTAGTTCTTTACTTGCAGCTAAGATTATCGAAATGGTATTAAAACATTAAAAACTCCTCAAAACCAACAAACAGACTAGACGTTCAAATCAATACGTAACTGGCCATGTCATAAAAAAAAATAAAAAAAGTTTAAATTTTTGTTAAGCTTATAACTGCTGGGTTATCAGTCTCTTATCTTACAAGCTACTTATGAACAACCTTTACTAACGACGGGACAAACATCCATGCCCAAGGGGGGACTCGAACCCCCGAGGGGGAACGGCCTCGCACATCGTAGCGTAGCGCCTCAATGGGCTCGGCCATTCCTCCGCAGCCATGTCATTATTAAGATATAATTTGATAGTTGATTCGAGTTTAATGTGTTACACATTCAACAGAATACAATTTTAATAGACCATACGACCATACACAATTTTTTTTCAGCGTCACGACATGTTAATGTTCAAATATAAAGAAGTTATTATAGACTTATTGTTTAATAATGTAAGAATTGCCGCTAAATATGGCAACTAACAGGCGGGCTATCTGAAACCATCCAATAATAAAATTTTTAATTCCGTGCACAATAATATAAGCTAGGACGAGAATCCATTAGGAGATCGGTATCAGGATAACCAGGCATCGTAAGGCAAACAGTTCATTTAAGAAAAGGCACGTTCAGACACATCAGTGGGCATTCGAGAAGAGGCGAGGCATACCTCTGCTCAATCGCAGCGAATGTCTCTTCCTCCAGTCAGTGCTTGTGGCCGGCCAGAGGTTTGATCGGAAGTAAACGGGGCACTTCACAGCACGGCTAGCGTGTGTAAACAAACTTCCTTACGCGACAATCTACAACAGCTAAATCTTACCAACTGTTATTCAGTTGGTCTCAGACATTTCATAAATGATTCTTGCGTTATGTATGTTGTTAATATGAAGCTGTTCATTAAAGAAATCATGGTGACAAAAATAAGAGCACCTTTTTTTGGTAACTTGACATGCTTCATTTATGAAAAAAACCGTACAACTTTCAATAAAGTCAGAGGACATAATACATCGATTGATAGTAGAATGAACACCCCAGAATACCAAGACCTTGCATGTGGGTGTTTAGTAGTGTGGTCGACATACGTCTCCCTCACTTTTTGTTACAAATTTTTCGCAAAATTACTCTCAAGTTACCGCTTGTGCCTTTGAACTATAGAACACTCACGAGTCAAAATGCCGTCAGAAACACGTTCGTATTAATGATTTAGATTCGTTGCTGTTTCGTAGATCAGGCATTCGTAGCTACAGCGTAAATTTTCTTTATAAATATTAACAGAAACTACTTCATAAACTTTATACCCACAATTTTTACGACTGTCTCTGTAACAGGACACTGAATTTCACAAAAATATCGCGTCTCAGTCCGTGGATCATGGATGAGGATGTTCCTACTCTTGGAATTTTAACCCTCAAAGGTTGGGGAGGGGAGGGGCAGACATTTCCTCAACGATTCTGTCTTTCAGTTTATACTGTAGAATGTTTATGACCGACAGAGTAGATTGCGGGATGGTTTTCAAAGATTTTGTTCAAACCTTGCGAGAAGGAAGTTGACAAACCTTTCAAATTCCCAAAATATCCCGTCCGAGTTGGCTAAAGGAAAAGCGAATAGGGTGTCGAAAATTTCTCACAGACAAATAGATGTTATATAAGCTGCTTATTAACTTCTCGTCTTTGAGCAGTGTGCCTAGCGTAGTGGACAAGTGCTTCGTGCTGAAAGTTGGAAGGCAAGGTTCGATTCCCCGGTACTCCTTACATTTTTGTTCATTCCATATTACCCCTCGCAATGTAAACCTTTTATTTATGAAATTTAAATTTAATTAAACCGTTTCAGTGTGCCACGAACGTTGATGTCAAGAGGTGTCTCAATTAAAACACATTCAATCCTACAACATCAGTTCAGTGCCACAATTCCCATCCATACACTTGGTATGCACAAAAATCAACAGTGAAAAGTTATTTACTTAAAACTTGAATAAAGTATGCTTTGCACCGAAGCATATTTCGGATAAAATTTCTCGCTTAAAATACTTTGGTAAAGTCTGCATAGTGTGGAGATTTTCTTTGACGATGAACACCCTAAGGAACGTAATACAACTTCGGCATATAAATACGTGCTACAATTTTTGAAATATTATTTTCATTTAATACTTCATCGAATTATGAAAATTAAATGATGAAATAAGGTATATTAATTAGTTATAACGAACCCAAATATATATACTATGCATTGAAATTTTTATAATTGATAATTAAAACTACAAGGGTTAATATAAGAAAAGTATTTTGGAACGGACGGGATTCAAACCCGTGCTGTTTCATTCAAACGCTAATCGTTTGCTACTTCGCAACACCGAAAACACCGTCATCAGGAATGGTGAGCCTCAATATTAGCTGATATTGCACCTATCTATAGTTGGATCATTTGGCGTGAGTTTTCTCTTTTCCTATGGCCTACACAAGGGAGATATTGTAGGAATTTAAAAGGTTCATATTCGTGTTTCTTCTCGCACAGATTGCGCCAAGTAGGTGAGACCCATCCAGCGATCCCTAGTGTTGAGACTTTCAGCACGCAAACGTATAAGGGGATATTATTAGCCTTTGTCAAGACAATCGCATTCGTAGAGTGTCGTTGTAGCTATAACACTCTTGGTATGTGCTTGTCAAGTTTTGAACCCACATAAAGGCAACGTTTTCCAGTATGCACTTATTTCAGCTAATAAATTGTGACTACTATACTGTTTGATATTTATAAATCCATACGATATGTGCCCTGAAACCAACGTTTATTATCTGTCTATGGAAAAACTTACGCTATGACTCACACGATCTGTTGCATTTTTCTGGTGGCAGTGTCAATCTGATCAGAACATCTGACGCAAATAGACTGTCTATTTCGTTCATTCATTCAAAACTTCTCTTTGTTATCATATCAACTGGCTGAATGAAGAGTTAAAACTTTTTGATACTATATTCGTTACCAAAGTTGTTACTGAGCAGAAAAGTTACGTATGTGAAAAATACGGCTTGAAACTCGTGAAAATGAGTGAATAATTAAAAATAAAAGTGCTGCGGATGTCAGATCGATCCTAGGACCTCATGTTACGCATCTGCGCATTTATACCGGCGCCACCCACGCACACTACAGCATAGCCGTTTATCGAATCTCTGCAGGAACATAGGTCTACTACCTATTCATAAGTGGCAGGAAACTACGCACGCTTTTGACGAAAAATCGTGGTTTTGTATTCTGCACAGTAACTGAAACCCACCGGTGTTCTAATGCTGTCCTACTACAGAATAAACGCCTGCGACTACTAAAACCAAGGAATAGCTTTAGAATCTTTCACTCCTCTAATTGCTACGATGGAGAATCACCAAAAGTCGACTCTTAGGTTTGAGGTTTTACAAATTATTCAATCTACTTGTTTTTGCTGTTTGCATTATAAAATTAATGTCTGCTTCTTTGAATAGATGACCGACTTAATTCTAAGGTGATTGTTCAGACGCCTAATTCCTACATGATGTATTACTAGGTGCGGGTGGTTTGGTGGGTTTAAAATTTTGGTTAGTATGCGAAACATATCGTCTTCGATACTCGCAAGTGAACAAGTCACACCAAAAGATCTCTTTAACCTCTGGGGAAGCCAAGTGGTGAACACCGAGCTCGCCAGTATTCGGAATTCTTGTTGTCGTACTACTGTCTGGATTGAAACAGGATTATATTAAACGACTACGGATTTGATTGTCACAGCGATTTAATATTCCTAATGTTGCTTGCACGAAAAATGTAGCTTTTGCGTCGTTATTGAAATAAACGGTATATTTGTGCTGATATCTTAGTTGCAACATCAACCGAAAGAGAACCAGTGGAAATGACACGATACCTTCACTCTCGGAAATACCATCAGTGATCTGCGGCGCCAAACGGTTGTCGTCTTTATAGCGCAACCCAGGCGGGGGGCGGAAACCGTCAGCAATACTCGGAACATGATGCACCATGATGTAACACTTAGCTTCATAACAAAGTCCATTCATGTAATTGAATTAATTCTATGATATGCATGCAATTTTTCCATTTGAATGTGTCAGTAACGTCCGAAAATATTCACGGACTGCAGCATCTCAATTCTAATTGCTATCTTTGTTCATTGAAACTATAAGAAAATAAATGTGGAAAGGAATTTGTCGGTCGCGGAAAGCTTAAAACGCTATGGCTAATACGTAAAGCAGTTCCTAAAATCAGTTTTCGAAGTCGCCTTCACGTCGCATACAAAGCACGCGTGTTGTTACAACTGGCTGCGATACTGGAAGATAACATTTCTCCTCTCAGATCTTGTGTCAGCTGGGTAATCGACAGTGTGTACGATCGTGTTTCCTAGCTGTATATACTTCCCACCAAGCAGCAGAGCTTTGCGATTGTGTATAGCGATTAGGCGAGGGGTCTCGCGAATTCTGTCACCGACTGTACATACAGATTATTACGAAGAAAATAGGAGGAAAAGCCATCATAAATACTTTGGAAATAGATTAAAAGCATTGTTCGAGAGACAGGGAGTGGGATAAGGTAAAATAAAGAATGCATGCTAAAGTAGGGGACAGCTGCTGAGGGGGAAGTACGGTGGGGACTTCGTGTGCCCCGTGGCCGCTACGGTAGCCGTCAAGGCCTCAGCAGAACCCTGAAACGGCAATGCAGCTACTGAAACATAAACACATGACGAACAACTCAATTAGTCAACAAAATCCCCGATCACGTATCAGGGACAGGAAAATACGTTAAGATTGAAAGGCAAAATATTTGGAAATTAGATGTCAGTAGAAATTGCTACATTTACTTTTGATGAACTACGTTTTCTTTTAGGATCAAGAGTTGGCAAATTTATTTTGTTGTTAAGTTAGTTATATTTCTTTATTTAATTTTTTTTCAAGTTCACAATGGATGAGTTACACTAACAAAAAGAGTGTTTTTTTTTCTTTTCTTTGTTTTTTTTCTTTTAATAAATGTTTGTAAAGTCCATGGGACTTAACTACGGGGTCATCAGTCCCTAACCTTACAAACTACTTATGAACTACTTACGAACTAGGACGTGTGTTCTCTGGAAACGCTGGAACGATGGAGACGAAACCAGCAATAAGCCAGCTGCACATCAGACACCCGTCGGTGTTCTCTGGAGATGCTGGACAAGACCCCAACAAATGGCTAAAAGGGTTCGACGGAGTCGCAAGTCGCCAAGTACAACAGGTGGGATCATACATTGTGCTTGGCTAACGTTTTATTTCTATCTGGTCGGAATAGCCCAGCAACGGTTCGAGAACAACGAAGACAAACTGAATGACTGGGGAACGTTCCAGGGGGACCTTAAGATGACATTTGGAGACCGCCAGCAACAATTCCGCTCGGCGGAAGAACAACTGAAGAACCGGGCTCAACGACATGGTGAGCAGAGTCGTACATACAGAATGTTTTGGCCCTGTGTAACATAGTCCACCCGAATATGTCTGAAGCCGACAAAATAACGCACCTGCTGAAGGTATTGCAGATGGAATGTACCAAGCTCTTCTGATCAAAGAAGTCGCTACGACGGAAGAGTTCATTAAGTGGTGCTAGCGTAATGAAGAGATGTAACAAAGGACGGTTGGACGAAAGAAGTATAACAGACACCCCAATGTAGTCCCTACGGCCGTTGTGGAAGACCAGCATGATTTGGCTTTGCTCATACTACAAATTGAGAGAAGAATTACAACAGTTTATGGCAGCCGGGACTATTAGACAGAGCGAGCATCAGATCATGGCCAGGGATGTAAGCCGTGTATGTGTCGGGGGAGCCGACGCCGCTGAGGACGAGGTATTTCAAACATTAGCTCCTGTCTGCCCCACCAATCGCACGCGACGTGATGAATGGCGTCGCCCTGCTATGACTTACGCTGCAGCCGACAAACGGCAGCCCATGAACCGGCCGACGCGGCCACAACCAACTTCAACGGCAACTCTATGACGCCCGCAGAAGAACAGGCGTCTGGAGGACAGAAGACAACACACCACTGTGTCTCCACTGTGGACGCCCTGGACATGTCGTCCGCTACTGCAGAGAGAGAAGGCTAGTATACGACGATTATTTTGCCGCAAGACGTCAGCCAATAGAGCAGTTCTATCCCAGGCAATAACCTTCTGATGAGTTCATTCGACCTATGGGAAGAAGCCCATCGCCGTACCCTAGACGAGGTCGCTCCCCGACGCGCCGCAGCCGTTCACCGTCGCCGTACAGAGGTACCAGCCGCTCCCCTAGCCGCCGCGCCCAGAAAAACTAAGTGAGTCCGCCGCAGATGAAAATCCTCCATGGACGACAGTCGCTAAGATGTCGGGAAATCTCATCGACGTCATAGTCGACGGCCAACCTGTCCAGGCACTTGTTGATTCAGGAACGTCCTTTCTCTGTATTGTCTGATAATTAACGCCGCACGCTAAAGAAGACAATGTTCTGTGATACGGGGTCAACTATGCTGAAGGTCGCGAATGGAAAGTTCGTCCAGCCAGCAGGAACTTGTGTCGCAAGAATAACCATCAACAACAGGACCCACCCGTTTGAATGTGTCGTGTTAAGAGAATGTAGTCACGTCATCCTCGGATGGGACTTCCTTCAGGCAACCCAAGCTATCATTGACTGTGGAAGATCTGAGCTGCAAATTGAAGAATTTGTTCCACGGGTACACGTAATACAGAATTTTCTTAGAAGTTATTTGCCGTTGACAATGTGACGATCCAGCCGTTGCCGATGAGAAGAGTTGCAGTCAAAAACTCAGTTGAGCGATTAAACTGTGAAGTGCTTGTTGATAGTAAAAAGTTTATCAGACTCACGAAAGAAATTTACATACCAGCAGCTATGATAAGCATTGCCGGAGGTCGAGGAGAGACATGGATCACTAATTGTCACGAGCATTCGCAACTTACCCCCAAAGGAATGTGTATCGGAACAGTTGAAGCAATCCAGGACGGTGAGCTCAACGTCATCAACGAAGACCCATGCTCTACCGTTAGTACATACAACACGCTGGAGGGAACAAACGTGGAACTGCCAAGGAACAACGCCAGCGGGTGTTAGCTATACTACGTCAATTTTTGGCTGCATTTACACCTCAGCAGGGGAAAAGTCAGACGAAACGGCCCACGATAAGGCATCGTATCAATACTGGGGATCATCCACCAATTAGCCAGCGTTCGTATAGTATCGCCAGCTGAAAGACGGATAATTCGGAAAGGAAGTGGAGAAGATGTTGCAAGATGACATTATTCAACCTTCGGAGAGTCCTTGGTCGTCTCCGGTGGTCCTTGTAAAGAAAAATGATGGCACGTGGCGATTCTGTATCGACTATCGGCGGCTGAACAAAATCACCAAGAAAGATGTCTACCCACTGCCACGCATTGACGACACCTTAGACAGCTTGAAAGGAGCTACATACTTCTCAACTATGGACATGCAAACAGGTTACTGGCAAATCGAGGTTGACGAAGCTGACAGGGAGAAGATGGTTTTTATTACATCTGACGGCCTCTATGAATTCAAAGTAATGCCATTTGGATTATGTAATGCTCCGACTACATTCGAACGCATGACGGACAACTTGCTTCGACACCTTAAGTGGACGACGTGTCTTTGCTATTCAAAGATTCTTTGTAATTAACAATGAATTCCAGAATGTTCTACACCTTTCTTATGTTCACTTGTAAATTCCACTTGTTTCTTATGTTAACTGTTCTAATTTCTGGTACATTCTGTCTGTGTATAAATAGCAGAGCACTCTGCATGTATTTTATGTTTGTAAAAAACCAGCATTCAGTATAAGTTGCCTTCGAAGTCAAGCCCGTTTCCATTTCAACGCGACAATATTAACTAACATTTCAGAAGCATATATTTTAAAACCTGAAATAAAAATGGTATTCCTCATGCCTTGAAAAGATGGGGTTCTAGTTTTAACAAATTAAGCGACATCAAGTAAATTACAGTTTTATAATAAATATATGGAAGACGACAGAAGCTCGTCTTTCAAAGAGCAATTGAACACAATCGGCCGCGGTGGAGTAGCCGAGCGGTCTAAAGCGTCTCGCTGCGGAGCGCGCGGTTGCTCGCCGTGGAGGTTCGAGTCCTCCCTGGGGCATGGGTGTGTGTGTTTGTCCGTAGGTTAGTTTACCTAGGTTTAAGTAGTTTGTAAGCTACGGACTGAGGACCACGTAGTTTGGTCCGATAAAATTACAAACATTTGAACATTTGAACACAATCGACAATGAGTTGAAAGGAGCGTATAAGATGGACATAAAGAAGATCAAAACAAGGATAATGGAGTGCAGTCTAAGAAAATCAGTGATGCTGAAGGAATTACATTAGGTAACGAAACAATAAAGGTGGTAGATGAGTTTTATTATTTGGGCAGTAAAATAACATATGATGGTCGCAGTACAGAGGATATAACACACAGAATGGCAATGGGAAGAAAAGCGTTTCTGAAAAAGAGAAATTTGTAAACATTAGATTTAATTTAAGTGCAAGGAAGTCTTTTCGGAAGGCATTTTTGCGGAGTCTTGCCTTCTACGGTAGTTAAACATGGATGATAAATAGTTCAGACTGAAAGAGGAAAATGTTTAAGTGTTTGTTAAGTTTAAGGGACTTAACTGCGGGGTTATCGGTCCCTAAACTTGCGAACTACTTATGAACTACCTTATACTAAAGACGACACAAACATCCATGCCCGAGGGGGAATTCGAACCCCCGACGGGGAACGGCCTAGCGCATCGTAGCATAGCGCCTCAATGCGCTCGGCCGCTCCGCCGCGTCCAGGGAGAGGATAGAGGCTTCTGAAATGTGTTGCTACAGATGGATGCTGAAGATTAGACGGGTGGATCGTGTAACCAATGAGGAGTTGCTGAACAGGATTGGGGAGAAAAGAAATTTCTGGAATAATTTTACTAAAAGAAGTTATAGATTCTTAGTCATCAAGGAATCGTGAATTTAGCGTTGGAGGGAAGTACGTGAGGAAAATGGCAGAGGAAGACCAAGAGAGGAATACAGTAAGCAGATTCGAATGTAGGGTGCCGTTCCTATGAGGATATGAAAAGCCCTGCATCAAACCAGTCTCCGGACTGAAGACCACAACAACATATATCTGCGAACTCCATATACTCGTCCCCGATGTTATTTCCGTAATCAACACGTCGCAACCCGGTCCATAATATTTGTACCACTTGGGTAGGATTAATTCACTTCACGATATCACTGCACTGTACACAGTTAAGACAGTAACTCGCTTGTGAACACTCCAAGAGACAAATACGTACTGCAGCTAAAATAATCACTCAACTGGAGCATTGGTTAGTAGAGCTACACTGTGCGCTAGCAGTCAAGTGCGGCGTTTTGCATGGAAATGACGCACATCACTATTTTCTATGACTACTTGTTATTGTAAGCATGGTTTCGTGTAGTTCCGACCATTCGAGGTCAAAAGTGTCCCCTGTCGGGGTTTTGTGAGTTTTTAGTATGTGTTGTCAGTGTAAATGGATTTTAGATTATGGTTGGTGACATGCAGACATACACAAAATGTTACAAAATTTCTGACCACTAAACTTCAAGGATTATAATAATACATGTGTTGTAACAAGGTGGTTAAGCCGTGCACACTAACTACATAATTATGGTTAGTTTTTGCCTAGTCACTCGCTTCAACTGCTTTAATTAGAAAGGAAAAATTAGTTTTATGTTGCTGCACATTGTGAGTGCTGTATCATTCGCTCGGTGGAGACTGTTAGTTGGTATCAGTGTGGAACACACATCTCGTAACTTGTCTATCGTCTTCCCGTCGTTGCTATCATGGACATCTGAAACCCAATGTGTCGGCATCTCTGTGTCAGGACGCCACGTAAAAATAATTGATCACACACAATGGCCAGTTTTTTACGATTTAAATACTCCTCATGCCTTCTGGCTGTAACATAATTTTATGGTGTTTCCTCTGCCTGTAATTCATCTTGAGCACACTTGTACGGGTGTCAGAAGCACTAAACTTTCTAAAACGCCGAAAGTGTCATCAATGCCTGCAAAAAATAGAAAATTAATAAAACTCTCGTTCAAAGCAGTAACTATACTGCAGCTCCTGAAAAGAAGAACATGAATCATCAACTAACTCATCACATACGTTGGTAAGGTGGCTGCACAGTGGCGAAATCCAGAACTTCCCGAATATCACAATATACTTACAACACTCCGAAAGTAGACCTACCTTCTGAAAACTCACGGTCCAGACACGCGACACAGCATCACATTGTTCAGGATATCATTCAAAATTACTTTCTGCCGCTCCTGCAAAGTCAGAGGGCGAACCTTCCTGTCCCATTTCTCCGTTCTTTTCCTTCCTACCACTCTCAACCGATTAAAGGCTCAAACAACGTAACGTCTTCTTCACCAGGAGCCTTTGCGTGGGAGGGAAGTCTACGATGTCACGCATAATTTCACTTGGCAGCTGGTGATTCAGCACGACTCCGTGAGGAACTTCATAACTTCTTAAAAATCCGTAAGAAAATCGTGCCGTTTCGAGCAGTACACTCGACCCAGTACCGACGTTCTTCATTACCCTCTCAGCTGGATTTGCCAGATAAGTATGTGGTCTTTACCCGGTGTCGGCGAAGTGTTTTTCCACATTTTCACTTAAACTATGGTCCACTGTCTGTTATTAATTTGTCCTCCCTGAGGAAACCCTTTCTCAACCCTTTGCAGACAGTCAGAGCCGTCACCTACTTGGTAGATGTTAGAGTAACATGCAATTCAGTGACTACCATGTTGTACTAGTGTCCTGTAAGAGTATGTGGAAGTGGCTCTAGAACATCAGCTGCTGCTAGACGTTTTAATTAGCGTGGTATGATGGGGTGCAGTGGTGCCCTCAATGTAACTATTGTGTGATTTGCCTTTTGATACGCTTTGCACACCGCCAGCACCGGCCTAATCTTCTTTTTCGTCTTGGGAAAGCGGCAGAGTGTTCTTAATTTCAGAAAACACTTATAAGCGCCGAAATGTGCACACTACAAGTGCGTATGCATATAACTGTATTGATGTGCTCCTCTGGAATGCGAAGTCGCCAGTCAATCGTTTCCTCCCCTGTTATAGAATGTTCAAATGTTTGTAATTCTTATGGGACCAAAATACGTTGGTCATCAGTCCCTAGACTTACAAACTACTTACACTAAGTTAAACTAACCTAAGAACAACGCACACATCCACGCCCGAGGGAGGATTCGAACTTCCGACGACAGTTTTATAGAATGGGATGCCCTTTCCTACTAAGTAAAATTGCCACAGCGTAGCATTATCTCGATCACGGCAGCTCTCGTTGATGCTGTAAAACCGATGATCTTTATCCCGCTCCTTCGCCATATCTTTCGGCGTCGTGATTGCATAATTTTCATACGCCGCCTACTTCATATAATACAGTGTGCAGAATTCTTTCTCCGATGTTGCGTGCTCCAGATCCTCTATTGCCACGGGAGAATGTGAAAACAAGTTTGCGATTACGTTTGGGCACATGCTTAATCGACAAGTCGTATTCTTGCAGCACTAGTAATCACCTCAACAACCATTTATTCTTTAACTTGGCCGTCAGAAGAAACTCCAGGGCCTTATGACTGGTCTATAGTCTCGCTTTCCATCCATACAGAAACTCGCAATCTAGCGCTGACTTCAATCCGAAGGCTTGTAATAGTTTCCACAACGAAATCCTGTCTCGTAATCTGGCAGAAAATCCAAAGAAATTCTGGTCGTATGTGAAGCGGCAAAACACAAACAATACCTTCACTTCGCGATAGCAATGGTAATACTACCGATGACAGTACTGCTAAAGCAGAATTGATAATCACAGCTTTCCGAAGTTCTTTCACCAAAGAAGACGAAGGGAACACTCCAGAATTCGAACCAAGAACAGCTGCCGGCATGCGAAATTTAGAAATAGATGTTCTGGAGTAGTAAAACATCTTGTCACTAAACAAGAACAAATCTTCCGGGCCAGATTGTATACCAACTAGATTACTCTCAGAGTATGGTGATGCAATAGCTCCATACTTCGCTATCATATACAACCGATCACTCAGCGAAATATCCGTACCCAAAGACTGCAAAGTTGTCCAAGTTACTCCAATATTCAAGAAAGGCAATAGGAGTGATCGCCAAAATTACAGGCCCATCTCGTTGACGTCGATTTGCAGTAGGATTTCGGAACATACACTTTGTTCGAACATTATGAATTACCTCGAAGAGAACGACCTATTAACCAATAGTCAACACGGACTCAGAAAGTATCGCTCTTATGAAACTCTGCTTGCCCTTTAGTCACATGAAGTGATAGGTGCCGTCGACAAGGGATCTCAAATCTATTCCATATTCCTGGATTTCCGGAAGGGTTTTGACACTGTACCTCACAAGCGGCTGATAATGAAATTGCGTGCTTATGGAAAATCGGCCCAATGGTGCGATTGGATTCACGATTTCCGATCAGAAAGGATACACTTCGTAGTAATTGACGGTAAGTCATCGAGTAAAACAGAAATGATATCTGGCCTTCGCCAGAGAAGCATTATAGGTCCCCTATTCTTTCTTGTGTTTATAAACGATTTAGGAGACAATCTGAATAGCTCCCTTACACTGTTCGCGGATGATGCTGTCGTTTATCGGTTAGTGAAGTCAACAGAGGATCAAAACCAACTGCAAAGCGATTTAGACAAAATTTCTACATGGTGCGAAAATTGGCAATTAACACTAAATAATGAAAAGTGAGATGTAATACACATTACCACTAAAAGAACTTAAATTACACGAAAAACCAGTTGAAACTTAAGGTCGTAAATTCTACCAAATAACTTGGAGTTACAATTACGAACAACTTAGACTGCAGAGAAAACACACAGAGAATATTGTGGGGAGGGCGAAACAAAGGTTACGTTTCATTGGCAGAACGCTTCGAAGATGCACCAGCTCCACCAAAGAGACTGCCTACATCACACTTGTGCGTCCTCTCCTCGAGTACTGTTGCCCAGTGTGGGACCCTCACCAGGCGGGACTGACGGAGGGCCGGCCGCGGTGGCCGAGGGGACAGTCTTGTGGCGGACAGCGCGGAGGAAACACACGCCGTGCTGTGCGCTGCGCCGCTTGCTGTAGCGATCTGCAGCTGTTCGTGTTGTAGAAGATGATCACTGAAAGGAATAGAAAGGATACCCTGAAGTTTACTTTTGAAAGAGAATTTGCCCGACCGAAATCTTTTGAAATTGAGGAATGGCTAGAACAATGCGTTAAAATAGGAATCGAGGATATTATTGGCATCCATCTATCGATTGTTAGCAGCGTGGTTTTCGTTTAACTCGCTAGATCCGATATGTGTGCCAAAATACTCGAATCCTGTGGTGGAGTTATGAAGTATAAATACAGTGATGGCAATGTTGGAAAGGTTTTCGTTTCTCATGCAGGCCTTGGAATAAGAACTGTGCGCATTTTTGAACTGCCTTTTGAGATAACAAGTGCCGATATAGACGAGTGATCTCGCCATACGGTAGAGTGATTAGTAATATTGCTGAAAGGTGGTCTACTACCCATCGCTTTCCGGTACTAAACGGGGTGCGACAGCTGAAAGTCGACTTGCATCAGCATATTCCGTCATACATTCAGGTCTGCGGGTACCGAGCAATAGTGATGTATGATGACCAGCCTAAGACGTGTGCCGCGTGCAACTCTACGGGCCACGTAAGAGCCGGGTGCATGCAGCGGCGCGTGGCGCAGCTGCCGGCCAGGCCGACCGTGTTGACGGCTCTGCCGGTGACGTATGTGGCCGCGGCGCGCGGTCTACTTGCTGCTGCAAGTCAATACTTTTTATTTACACAAAATTCCTTATATGTTTGTTTCGAAGCCAAATTTATATAACGCCATTGTTTTACCTTTCCTACACTTCAGGGATCAAAGTATTATGTTTTAATATTGAGGACAGGATGGTCCCCATGTTTTACCGAAAGATAGGACATGATTTTAATTTCTGTTGATTTATTTTGAACAGTTGAATGGCATAATTATCAAGAGAACAGATTTTAAGTTATAAACGGCAATAAAAAAAAAGGGGGGGGGCTGAGGTGCTCCAGTCACGGTCCGCATGGCCACTATGGTCGGGGATTCGAATCCCTCCTCGGGCATGGATATTTGTCCCGTCCTTAGTATTAGCTAGTTCATAAGTAGTTTGCAAGTTTAGGGACTAATGACCCAGTAGTACCCCGTAGTAGGACACACTGGAAGGTAGTGTGTTGACCACTTGCTCAACTGCACTGATGAATGCAGCCACAGGTACGCTTCTGGGAGTAACTGCAAAATTGAGGCCCTTGCTGAGTACTTTTGAAGTGGCCTCCTCGAGCTGCTTGTCACTCAGGTTGACCACCGTCCTTATGTCCCTGTCCTGTTGTAACCTTTTGTTGAGGCGCTCAAACTTGGCCTGTTGACAAGCTGTTGATTTCCTCATGGTGCATTCAGCCAAGGACCAGGAGGCACCATCAACCTGGTCCCAGTCTTCTCGGGTCAGGGTAGCTGCTATGGGGGTCAGGGTAGCTGCTATGGGGGTCAGTTTTATGAGCAAACGGAAGGAGTGGCAATGGGCAGCCCATTATCACCAGTGGTAGCCAACCTTTTCATGGAAAGGTTCGAAGAGGAGGCACTTGCATCAGCCACTTATCAACCCAAGTGCTTCTTCAGGTACGTCGATGACACATTTGTCATTTGGCCCCATGGCAAGGAGAAGCTGGAGGAGTTCCTGGAACACTTAAACTCACGCCACCCGAGTATAAAATTCACCATGGAGCTAGAAAAGGATGGGCAGATCCCATTCTTGGATGTCCTGGTCAAGAGGAAGGCAGACGGCACTCTGGGACACAGTGTGTATCGAAAACCCACCCACACTGACTTATATCTTCAAGTCAGTTGCTGCCACCACCCAGCACAGAAGAATGGAGTCTTGAAAACTCTAGTGCACAGGGCCCGAGCTCTGTCAGATCCAGAAAATCTTGCAACGGAGATTGAACACCTTCAGCTGGTTTTCAGCAGAAATGGATACTCCTCCAGAGACATGCAGAGGGCACTTCATACAACCAGCCAACCACAGGATACAGAGGAGGAGCCGGAGGAGGCAAAGAAGGTAGCATACCTACCATATGCTGGTCCTATTTCTGCGAAGATCAGCAGAATTCTTATGAAGTATGACATTAAGAGCATATTCTGCCCACCTGCCAAAATTGGGACAATGCTGGGAAGTGTGAAAGATGACCTGGGGCTACGTAAACCAGGCATTTACAGCATCCCGTGCCAGTGTGGGATGTCATACATCGGCCAGACAATCAGGACGGTGAATATAAGGTGCAAAGAACACCAGAGGTGCACCAGACTCGGACAGGCAACCAAGTCAGCCATAGCAGAGCACTGTCTAGAGTATGGCCACACAATGGACTATGACAAAACCAAAATTGTGACACAGACCCCAAGATTCTGGGACAGCATCATAAAGGAGGCCATCGAAATGAAGGTCACTGACAACCTAATAAACCGAGATAGCGGTTACCATCTAAGCACAGCGTGGAGTCCGGCTCTGGAACTTGTTAAGGCCCAGCGGAAGGGACCAAATAACTCGACAAGATGTAGAAACAACTCAGAAGTGGCGCTAAGCGGGCGCGGACCGAGAATGGAGCGCCTGACACCGGACGGGCCTCAAACAGCTGCCATAGCAGCGGATGTCGGCCAAAACGGGCGCGGACGTCCATTGGAGCATGTGGGCAGCCACAACATCTCAGGAGGAGCGCCAGGTGCGCGCGGACCAAGAACAGAGCACCTGACGCCAGGCAGGACTCAGACAGCTGCCCTGACCACAGATGGTGGACGAGCTGGGCGCGGACGTCCGTCGGAACAGCAGGGAGGTTTCAACACCTCAGAGGAAGCGCCATGTGGGCGCGGACCGCGAATGGAGCGCCCAATGCAGGAGGGGCCTCAAACAGCTGTTATAGCAGCAGATGTCGGCCGAGGCGGGCGCGGACGTCCGTTGGACCATCTGCGCAGCCACAACATCTCAGGAGAGGCGCGAGGCGGGCACGGACCAAGATCAGAGCGCCTGACGTCAGAAGGGCCTCAGACAGCTGCACCGACCACACATGGTGGACAAGATGGGCGCGGACGTCAGTTGGAGCACAAGGGAAGCCACAACACCTCAGGAGCAGCGCCAGACGGGCGCGGACCGCGGAGGGAGCACCCAACGTGGGAGGGGCCTCAGAGAGTTGCCGCTGCCACAGATGGCGGCCGATTGGGGCGCGGACGTCCGACGGAACGCCATGGAAGAGACAACACACTACAAGCAGCGCCAGCTGGCCGCGGACCGCAGACAGAGTGCCTAGCGTCTGCTGGGCATAAATACTAGACCAGGTCCTCCAAAAACGGCAGTCTCAGGTAGCACCTGAAGAAGGCAGCGAGTTACGCGGCCGAAATATTGTGCCAGAACGACGCATACATCCGGCAGTAATCCCGATATCCAAAATGTCAGTTATGAACGAGTTTGGGAGGGGGCATAGGATGGGGAGCACAGGCAGGGCGGTGGCGGTGGTCAAGGGTAAGTAGTACAGGGGCATGGCCACTGCCTATAAGGTCAAGGACATCCGCCGTGATGCGCCCAAGGAGGTTGGGAGACGTCAGAACGACGTCGGGCGTGGTGTTGCTTTCAGGGCGGGTTGGGTAGGGAAGAGGAAGGACGTCGCCCCGGAACGAGGTGGTAACGAACTGACGCCACCGCCGGAGTTCAGCGGGCGGACAGGAAGAAAGGTTAAGGTCGGCGGCAATCACATAGGTCGTGAAGGAGCAGTCTATGTGGGAGAGAAATGCATATGGAAGGGGAGCAGTGCTGTGGACGTAAATGGTAGCGAGGGTGACAGTAAGGGATGGGAGGAAGAGGCTGAGGATCAGGTGTTCGGTGGGGTCATTAAGGAGAGGTTGGAGCCGGACGGGGTGGTGGGAGAGGTGGACGATCTCCACTCCGCCTCGGGCGAGGGGTGGGTGGCCATCGGTATGGTGGAGAACGTAGGGAGCGGTGCTGATAGGACGACGAGGTTGGAGGAAGGTCTCGTTCAGGAGGAAGGCATCCACGCGGTGGCGGGAAAGGGTGTGCATAAGGAGGTGTTTCTTGGCAGGAAGAGAGCAGACATTATAATAGAGGAAGGTACAGGAAGGGCTTGCTATAGGGGTCGAAAGGGAAGGGCGAGAGGGGTGAGAGGGGGCGACGGGAAAAGATGGTAGGGTGTGTCTAGACTAGGGTAACTTGCCAGGAGATGGTGAAGTGGGAATGTGCACGGGAGAGGGTGGTGCAGGTTTCGAGGTGGAAGACGGAACGGGTGGCAAGGGCGATCTGTTAAAGGGTATGGGGACGCTGTAAGGGATGGATGTTCTCGAGGACAGTCGTGACAAATCGGATGACATCCTTTACGATTGGAGGGGGGCAGAGGGAGTTGTTGGGATGGAGAGGGGGATCGACAGGACGAACAGGGACGGTAAGTTCGAGAGTGGTGGGGGTGGAGACGGATTTACACTTATAGGAGTAGGTGGAACGGGGGCCACCACAGGTGTTGCAGACAGGAGGGGAGGCAACAGTTTTTGGAGAGGTGATTGGACTTGCAGTGGGAACAGGTGGGTGGGATGTGGCAGTGCTGTGTCAGATGATCGTTATAAACGAGACACCTGGCACAGCGGTAGGATTGGGGCAGGGAGTGGGAGGGTTCTACCTCGTGGCGGCGGTCATCGGTGAGTGCCCCCTCGAGGAGAAGGCGATCGATGGAGGATGCGGATTCGGTGAAAATCCGCATCAGGTAGGTGCGGTCGGTGGCGTTATGGATCCGCTTGGTGGAGCAAATGGAGATGTCCGGATGGGCGTCGATTTGGCCCAACACCTCCTCCTTTGTGATAACCGGACTAAGTTTGGTTATCACGGCGGTGAGGATGGGTGGAAGGCAGGGAGGGAGGGGTTGACGGGGTGAGGAGGAGGTATAGTACAGAGTGAGGGTTGTGTGGGGGCTGAGGTGCATGGCAGGGAGGCGCTGAAGCATGTCGGTATGGAAAGTAGGGCTGGGAGATTTGATAAGGACAGAGTCCCTACGGGGGATGAGTTGGGCAATAGGGCGGCAAGGAAGTACTTTCGAAGCTCTAGGGAGAGGGTGCGATTGTCGAGAAAGTGGTGATCGGGATGGGAAAGGAGGTAGGTATACATATCCGGTTGGGGGGGATGGGTGCAGTGTCCATGATGTCAGCAGGCTGTGGAGGCGGTGGAGGAGGGGGAGGAGGAGCCTTCTTAGAAGCAGAAGGGACGGGGTCCGCGCTTCCACATTTAGTGGTCTTCTTTCGGGCACCAGTGGAGAAGGAGAAGGAAGGGACGGGTTAGACGGGGTTGTGGCAGGGGGTGTGCCCCTGTTGCAGTGCGACGGTAAGAGGTGGCGACTACGGGGTGTCGGACACTGTGGCCTGGCGATGGGTGATCCGTGCTGGGGGAAAGTCTGCAGGGGAGGCGAGGGGGAGATACATGGTAGCTGGGGGAGGAGGAGAGACTTGGAGGTGGCTGTGGTGGAGAGGAACACGGAGAGGGGGATGTTGTGGGAAGGGTGGGCGTATGTGGAGCTACAAGTCATGACAGTGGGGGCGGTGGTGGGGGCGGTGGTGGTGCTGGTATATAAAACGGTGATGGTGATGGTGACAGGGGTGTTGGACATTGTGACGGACGAAAGAGGGAAAGGAGTCAAAGAGGAAGAAAAGGTGGACAGTTCAATCGAAAGGTGGCGACCACTGCAGGTGGCCAGCTGGGGCTGAAGAAAGCCTCGGGCCGCGGTGGAGCGGCGGGAGACCACCGGCAGCTGGCTGGAGGGCGGCGGCGGCGGCGGCAAACCGATCCCCGGGCTGGACTGGGGTGGCGGGGCGGCGAGCAGGTCTGGCAGGGCCTCCTGTCGGCGCTGTCTACAGGCAGGGCTGGGCGGCGACAGCGGCTGCGGTAGCGGCAGCGGCGGCGGCGGCGGCAAGCAGCAGGTCCTCCTGGCACTGGAATGGCGACGGGCAGCACGACCGGCGGTAGGGACGGCGGCAGACCTGGAAGCACAGCGGAGCCAACGTAACAGTGGTGCCTGCTACCAGGTGGGAAGGATGGAGATTGTTAGTTCCCGACGACGCTTTTATGGGAAAAATTGGTGCGTAGACGCGTGCGCATCAGTGACCATCACAAGCGCGCCCTCTTTCGAATGTACCGTCACCACCCCATATGGCTCCACCCTCTTCTCAATGACCCTACCGAACACCTGATCCTCAGACTCTTTCTTTCCTCCCTCACTGTCACTCTTGCCACTATTTACGTTCGCCCCAACTCTCCTATCCTGTACGCTTTCCTCTCCCATGTCAACCGCACCTTCCCGACCTATGTAATTGCTGCTGACCTCAACCTTCATTCCCGTCATCCCGCTGTACTCCGGCGGTGGCGTCAGTTCGTCACCACCTTACTCCCGAGCGACGTCCTTCCCCTTCCCCACCCAACTCGCACCAAAAGCAACACCACACCCGATGCCATTCTGGCATCTCCCAACCTCCTAGGGCGCATCATGGCGGACGTCCTTGACCTAATAGGCAGTGACCACGCTCCTGTCCTACTTACATTTGACCATCGCCCCTGTCCTGCCCGCGCTCCTTGTCCTATTCCCCTCCCAAACTTGTCTACGATTATTCCCGTGCCGACTGGGATGCCTACTGTCGCTCCATTGACACCTCAGTCACGAGCCACCCACTTCCCCTCCACACTCCCACCGATATTGACCATGGCTCCTCCTTTTTCCAGCAGACCGTTGCTGATGAGGTCCAAGCCCCCATCCCCACCCAGGCGATTTATCCCCACCGTCCTACCCTTCCTCACAGGCCGTTATTCTCCTCCGTGAGTCCCGTCGTCTGTACTGCTCCTTCCTCTGGAACTGTGACTGGAATACACTTCAACGCTACCGGAAACTCCAAAGACACATCAGAAACCTCTTGTCCACGAAGAAATACCGAGACTGGCGCCAGACATGCACCCGCCTTAATTCTCTCCTTCTGGTCTACTCCTGCAAGTACTGGCGTGCCTTCCGCCACCTTACCGGCAGTCACTCCTCCCCCCACTATCCACTCCTCCATGATGACCGTCCTTTTCCTCACAACGCCAGTAAGGCAGAACACTTTGCCTCCTACCTTTCTGACGTCTTTACCATTCCTGATGATCCCCTCTTTGACTATTCTCTATTCCCGGACGTCCATGAGCGCACCGATACCTCCTCTCCTTCGCTCGCCCCTGGCTTCCAGTACTTGGACCACATCCCTCCCTCAGAATTGAACACTCTTATTACTGCCCATGACATAATCGACACTCTTCACACAAAACATAATACCGCCCCTGGTCACGACCTGCTGACCTACCGCCACCTATGCGCATGCCCCCTCTCCTTTCATGAAGTTCTTGCCACCCTATACAATGTCATCCTTTTCACTGGCTTTTACTCTGACCTGTGGGAGACCTCCCATATTCTCATGTTCCTCAAACCTGACAAGCCCCCATCCCAGACCTCATCCTACCATCCCATCAGTCTTACCTCCGTGTTCAGCAAGGTCCTGGAAACCATCCTTTCCCGTCGAATCCACCAGCACCTCCACCACCACCAGTTCCTACCCCACTCCCAGTGTGGCTTCCGACCCTCTTTCTCTGCCGATGACCAGCTCCTCCGCCTGACTCATCTCCTCTCTCTCCAACTCAATTCCCATTGCTTCGCAATATTTGTACCTCTCGACATCCACAAAGCCTACGACTGCATATGGCATTCCAGTCTCCTCTTCAAGATCCATTTCTACGCCCTTCCTATTAATTACGTCCGCCCCATAGCCTCCTTCTTCACTCGCCGCTCCTCCTATGTCACTGTCTGCAACTCCGACTCCCATTTGTTACACCCCTCCACCGGGGTGCCCCAGGGCACCATCCACTCTCCCCTCCTGTATCTCCTTTATTCTGCCAACATGCCACAACCCAAACCTCCCGTCTATATCCTTCAATATGCTGATGACACCACTTCCTAGCCCTCGCCCCCTCCCTTGCCCGATCCCATGTTTTGCTCCAGTCCCACCTCACCAAGTTCACCTCGTGGTGTAACCGGTGGCTCCTATCCGTAAATGCAGACAAATCCCAGGCAATCGTCATAGGTCGTACTACCCGCTCCTTCCGTCTCCATGCTTTCTATCTTACCCTCCACAACCGCCCAATCCGTCACACTCCCACTCTAAAATACCTTGGCCTTACCCTTGACCGCTAACTTTCCTAGACCCCATACATCAAATCCCTCCGTGAGAAAGCTCTGTCCCGCCTCAATCTCCTTAAACTCCTTGCCGGCCGGACGTGGGGCCTCCACACTTCCACTGTCCTTCAAACCTATACATCCATCATGCGCCCAGTCCTCTGTTCCTTCCACCCCGCCTGAATATCAGCCCCTCCTACTTTTTACAAATCCTTACAGATCCTGGAACGCCACGCCCTCCGCCTCGCATACCATATCAGACTCCCTTCCCCCACGTGGATCCTCTATGACCTCGTCCCCTTCCCTCCTCTCCTGCAACATCTCGAACATCTCCGACTCCTTTACTCTACCCGAAAAATAGAATCCCAAAACCCTCTGGTATACCCTATTCTCAACAATCCCGGCCTCTGCCACGCCTCCACCAAACTATCCCTCCCGGCCTTCACCTACATACACTCCATATCCTTTCCCAGAGCAATTTCCGCACCCTTCCCTTACCGGATAACTACCCCTCCTACCAACTCTGAACCTTCCCTGTAGCATCAGCTCCCCTCCCCTCTCTCCCGCCCTTTTCCTTCCCACCCGCTTGGCTACCCCTCTCCCATGCCCAGAGTCTCGTCAATCCCTCTTTCCCCTCCTTTCTCCATCTTTCCTTCCCTCCCCCCTCCCCCGCACTTCCCCTATCCCTGTCCCACCTCCTCCCCCTCCATCCCCCTCCACCCCCCCCCCCCCCGCGGGGGCGTCTCGACCTTTTAAACGTGCACAGTGCAAGTGTGTGCAGTGACATGTATGGTTTTTAATCAGTGCCTCCGCGATCAGTGTCAACAAGTTTTATCATGTGTGCTGTCAACTGTCTTCGTGTTTGTCCTTGTGTTTCTTCCAGTGTACTGTGTACTTATGTGTAGTCCTTCAAAATCGCAACTTGTCTATTTTTTAAAATCTAATTTTATTCATCTGTTTTATGTTCATTCACTGTTTGTCATTACCTGTATGTCGCATGGCTTAAGGGCAGCCAACGCAGCTGCTGCCAGCCTGCTGACTTCAATAGTTGGCTTTAAAATAACAACAAAGGAAAAAAAAAATTCTCCAATGGAATGCACTCACCTGAAGATGGCTGAACGGTTGTCAACCGAAATATCGTGGCAAGAAGTCGACGGAATCCGCCTGCAATCCCGAAAGTTTATGGAAAATCCTTTTATGTTCAATCAAGGGTACTTCAATATACTGCTAACTGCAGTGTCTTATTTTAATGACATCTTGCGAAGTTCAGAACTGTTAATTGTCAAATTCTGTTTTCAGCCCTTCGGAAAATACATTCCATCTGGAAACGATAAAAAATGATCAGTAATACTATTTATAATGATCCTCGTGAGGAAAGCAAAGATACAGCAAATCACACGCCAAACATCAGCAGCAGCAGTACCGCAAACAAAATTATGTTCGTCGCTGACACCCAACTTGTGGGAATTAGTGGGAATTCGGCGAAGTGGATACGATGAAGGCGAGATAGGCAAACATGCTTACCGTTGATAGTAAGGTACCAGACAGATTGTACATCAGAATCAAGAAAAGAAACAGAGTGCACCGGATGGAACGCTTGTGAAACTAGATAATTTTATTTTCAATTGGTTTGGATGGTAGACGTATTTCTGGAACATCATAGACTGATTACTTTTGCTCAAATTTAGGGATGGAAAAGTTGAGGTGGAGATAACTAAGCTCTGGAATCAAATATTATATATAATGGAACGGGACTGGAATAAGCGACAGCATGAGTGGACTCGAAAGCGAGACCGATATGAGTCAACAATAAGAGACCAGTAAGGCTGGTCGTACAACGTGTCCATATCGTCATCAGGGAGCTAACAAAGAGGGTACGAGCTCTGTCTGGTACTTGATACGGACCTAACCCATCACGGACGCGGGGAAGGGTGAGCGCTTCATAAATATCTTTGAACAAGCCATTGCTAAGGACTTGTGCCTCTGTTATGTCCTCATCCGGACTATCTTTCGGAAAAGGATCTGCTCAGGAAGCGTGGGATGCGTGGACAGCTAAAACAGCTGTATAGATTAGTAATACAAGTTTTATTTACTAAGGTATACAAAACACTCAACATCTGTTCTCGCGGCGGCGTCTTCTTGCACGATGCTACTAGCTGCGCTGTGTCCTGCTTACTGCCTATTTCGGAGTCGAGTTCAGAGTTCCCTTCCAGACGCATGTCGGCATAGATAAAGCTGCTTGTAGAGGGCGCGCTTCTCTGTTGCTCCCTCCAGGAGGCGCGGCGCCGGCGTGTGACTGGGTGCCGCTCATCCGTTGCTTTCTTCACGATCATTTTCTTGCTCCTGGCGTGTGGCGCTGACTTCACGCCACAATATCCCTCTCCCCCCCCCCCCCCCCCAAAGCGCCGGGCCGTTGTCGTGTAAGGAGCTCGACAACGGGGCAGGAGGCAGGCTCGTGGACGTAGTGATGGACCGTAGTCTCTAGCTGCGGGGGACGGCAGACTACCGGCTGAGATCGCAAGGGAACGTCCTCCGAGAAAATCTCCGAAGGGTCCACGTCCACGGCATGGGGCTATATGATGACGTGGACGGTGACGTCAGTTTCGTCGTCGGCGTCGGATGCTGCGTGGCGTGCCGGTCCAGGTCCGTGGGGATATCGAGAGGAGGCGGAGTAACACCACCTAGAAGACAAGGCCGAGCCTACGTCATACGTAAAGGCCCCTGCCGCCTGCTCATTGGCCCGCCGCCACGAGGCGGTGGTCGTGCTCCAGCGGACAAGCAGTGAGCTGGCGACCTGGGCCTTTACGTATGACGTAGGCTCGGCCAGCTGTGAGGCCTTGTCTTCTAGGGGTGTTGGGCGAAGGCGGCGAGGGCTCCGTCTCCATGAATTCGTGCCGTTGTGCTATGGAGATCTGCTGCGGGAGGCGGCTGCCGAGGTCGCGTAAACAGCTGAGGCCGCACGGTCTGCGTGTTGCGCGAATCTGCAGAAGGACCACGAGTTAGACAACAAGGGCGAATCTCATTGCGGTGCCTGCGCACAACTCCGTCAGGTTCTGAAATTTCAAACATGGACGCAACGAAAAATTTGATGATCTCATCCCGCTCCCATCGTCTGCGACCGCTAAAATCTCTGTAAAAGACTGGGTTACGCGGAGCGTAGCGATACTTGCGTGTTGTCAGCTGTCGGCTGCTGCTCCGGGAGGCACGGTGGATGGAGCAAATGGAGCAGGGTTGCGTGCAGAAGGCCGGGCGGCAATGACCCTTCTCGTGGATGGGAGCGGTAGAGGCGAGGAACGCAAAGCTGCCTCCCCTTTAGCATCAAAAGTGTTCACAACTAAAACATTGTCTTGCACAGTAAAACCAAAAAGATCAAAAGAATATAGACAAAAAATATTCTCTCCTTTGTAAGACTGAATACTTGAAATGTCACTGTGCGCATTTGCGAACGGTATTCTGCAGGTAGTGAACACTGTCCTAGTACAGGAATTTCGTTTCCATTGTATGCTGTTAACCACGTGCTAGCGCGAGAAAGGCGCGGCGATCCTAACTGTTCATAAGTTTTTTGATTGAGCAATGTGACTGATGCACCTGTGTCTAGTTGAAATTTTACAGAAATGTCTTTTCCACGCACACTGACATACATTTTTCTGGCCTGGCGAAGAACTTGTGCTACTTCCATGTCCATGATGTTACGAGGGGCAGCCACGGGTTTTGAAAATACTGCATTTATTGAATAAGTATTGTCTCGTCACTGTTTGGGCCAGGAAGGCAAATTCCGTTTCTTTTGCTGTAAGCAGACTGCTTGTATATGACATGCACAGCTTTCCGCTTGCGCTCGTGGGTGAGTGACGTCACTACAGTAAACAGTGGAACTGAATCAAAGTTTTCCGCTGCCGCAAAACCTGAATCGTACTGTTCCAAGACTTGATAGAAAGACGGATCTGACATTTTTAGAATCTGTTACCAAAGTCTACCATCAGCAGTATTATAGACAGTAGCATCACGTAACATCACATCTGAATAAAAATCTCCACACGAACACTTAAATTTGCACTTTCCACTGAGACCTTGAAGATCTGTTATCCACTGCCAGTATGTTTGTTTCTGATCTTTCCTACACCGAAAGAACAGATACCTAGCGGCTACTACATTGCAGTTCATAATATGACGTGAGGGCTCCTATAACTGAATAGTAAGAAAGTTCAGAAGACACCGCGGTGTGAAACAGTATTTTGACAAGACGGAACGTTTGGGGGCCTACACACGACAAGAAAAAATGTAGTTTGACAGTACCTTGTATCCTGTGAACTTTGCGTAGGCTTCAAACTGTTGCAACCACTCTATCCATTCCTCTTGCGCTTCGTCATACTGGCGAAATGGCGGAATTGCTGGAGGTGGTAGCTGCTGCAGCGGTACTTGCGTGTTTTGTGGCACAGGTGAGCCAAAAATTGTTGTACAGTAGACAGCAAGTAGGCAATTTGTTGACTCTGAAACTGAAACATCTGCATCAATTATTGTGCATCGAGCGCAGGGAGCTGCGGCGCAGTGGCAGGAATACTTATGGTAGTGGGGGTTGACATTTTGCATAAACGGCGAGAGAAACAATGCAAAAATGTAGTAATTGACGTTAATCCCTACAAGAGAATTGAAAAGATTATATACTGCAATCTCCGAGTCCTGTAAGATATTGACAAGCAAAATAATGTCACAACGTAATGTCAGAGGTTTCAGCGTCCACTGAAATATCGCATCCTCGTCGCTATGTGTTTTGTCCTCGTCCGGCCTCGTCGACAGTGTAAGAAGGGAATTATCTATCCAATCAAAAGCCTGACTGAGATCCAGCTACGCGACTGTACTGGAGAGACGTGCCCATGCCATGATGATCATGTCACTGTAGTGACATAAATCTGTACGGATATTATGGTCTACTCACAAAGATGATTGGTATAATGACACGACATATCCATCAGCGTGTTTGAGGTGTACGGCCAAAGGAGCGAGTGAAGATCTCAATATCATTGTTAAGGAGTGTGACGAGGCAATAATCAGTGATACAGATGCCACCATGGGGCTTATGGATAGGAATTATGATCCCTTCCATAAAGGCATCAGGAATGCAAACCTCTGGTGACATCAGCTGCTGACGGATAGAAGTGAAGATGGGTATGAGAAGATTGGAGACCGTGCGATAGAAGAGGAAGACCTTCAGGTGAACTTCATCAGCAGTTATCCCGCAATCAATTCCATTGCCACATCCCCTGGAAGAGAAGCGAAGGTGAGACGTGATACGGCCTCAGTCAACTCTGGGGAATGTTGAACTGAAGTGCATGTCCGACGGTACATTGTGTATCCTGTCGAGTCCCTTCCTAGTCTGTTGGGGCATAAGTCAACTTCCTACGTAGGTATCGTCGGCCCTTGAGTATATAATACTTCTCTGGGTGTTCCTGAGGCATACGATTAGCTGTACAACACCTCACTACCGCTCCGTCCAAGTAGCTTCGCGTGCGAGCAGAGATCTGGGCCTTAGCACGTTTCATCATTACCCGATGTTTAGGAGAGACAGGCATCGTGGAACAGTCCCGTAGGATCCTTTGGTAAAAGTCCATCATGCTCCTCCTTCAATTTGCGACATCTTTATTTTACCGACTCAGGGACTCAAAGAGCGGATTTTCCAAACTGGATCCACGGATATTGTTTACGGGTAAATCTGTAGGCGACGTTGAGATGTGGGCTATGTATTTTCTAGTATCCGGTGACAGTCTGGCGAAGCGATATGTGCTACGTTCCACAATCCACGTCCCTTCCACACAGCCCGTCGAGTGATAAATAAATCACAAAAATAAGCCTCATATTCGGAGAAAGATACAGACCTTATTTCCGCTTGTCGAGTGTCCCCTATTAGGGGTCGTGAGACGTAAACGCGATCCTGTCAAAAAAATGTTGAAATGTTTGTATATCTATCGGACCAAACTGCGTGGTCATCACTCCGTTGCTTACAAACTACTTAAACTAAGTTAAACTAACCTAAGGACAACACACACACCCATGCCCTAGGGAGGACTCGAACCTCCGATGGCGAGCAACCACGCGCACAGCAGCGAAGCGCTTTAGACCGCTTGGCTACTCCACCGCGGCTCGACCAAATTCAATGTTCAAATGTTTGTATAGTCTATGGGACTTGACTACGGGGTCTTCAGTCCCTAAACTTACAAACTACTTATGAACTAACTAAGACTAAGAACGGCACAAATATCCATGCCCGAGGGGGGATTCGAACCCCCGACCGTAGTGGCCGTGCAGACCGTGAATGGAGCGCCTCAGTCTCCTCGGCCACCGCGGCCGGCTCGCGGCTCGATCCAGTCAGCTCGAGAAATGTGCGGTGTACTAGGTAAAACGCAAACGTTCTAGGTGGACATAGCGCCACGCGTCGACAAGTGATAGGTGATTGAGAACAGGTTCAAGATTCGCACACAGTGAGTGGTGTGGTAATTGGTCCTAAGGTGGTTGGGTAGAGTTAAAGTCACCACCCAGTACCATACATCATGCGGTCCTAAAACGAGAGGCGTAATCTGTTCCACGAATAAAGTATTACGTTCCTGGCGCGGTCTGGAACCTGATGGTGCATAATCACGATGCGAACAGAAAGGGAGTGAGGGCCTAGCGTTAGGGAGGTAGAGTATAGCTACAGCCGGGAGACCGTATCGAAGGATGACGGCCACATCACTATCGGTGTCAGAGGTATGATAAATAAAAATCGTGAAACGGCGACTTCCTGAAGTAGTGCGATATTAATATCTGCACCATAAATCGTATCGCCGAGTAGCTTCAGTTTGTGTGGACACGTATGGTGTCGAGGTTAATCGTGGCAACACGAGATTCCTGACAAGGTTTCAGGGCAGGCAAAGGACGGGGTTCGTCTTCTACAGACACAAGTCGCCGAACGACCAGGCAGGGTTGCTGGAGTGGTAGCCATTATAGGGAGTGTTCGGGGCGGGCGCAACCGACTGGAACGCCCCTATCCGCTTCTTCTCTCCAGGATGCTGAGACGGTGGAAGGACAGTTGCCGTATCAATCGTTCGGTTGAGAAAAGGGCGCTTCCATCGACACGTAGGAGAGGTGCACATCATAGGACGTCTTTCCATAGACACCTGCTATATTTCTTCCTGGCCGGCCGCAGTGGCAGAGTGGTCTGCGGCGCGCCAGTCACAGTCTGCACGGCCGCTACGGTCGGGGGTTCGAATCCCCCTCGGGCATCGATGTTTGTGTCGTCTTTAGTGTAAGGAATTTCATAAGAAGTTTGTAAGTCTAGGGGCTGATGACCCCACAGTTAAGTCCCATATGCTTAACAAACATTTGAACATTTGATTTTTGATTTCTTTCTCATCAACAATTCTAGTACCCATTATAAGCGGAAAATCATCAGAGGAAGACGGTTACATTTCTTCCTCTTCCTTGGCGATCATTGTTTACGAACGTGTTGTTTAGAGTCGGACTGCGGGCTGTTGTTATCACTCAGCGAACCCGTCTGTAGTAAGGCGGCGGTAGGCACGACCCACGGACAAACTTGCATCTACTCGGAAGATTCGACTCTGCAAGGTATGACATTGGCGGCGCCGAGGAAGGTTTCTCTTCGGTATCTGCTATTCCGCGTGGACGACGGAGATAGATCATAAGAAGTAGCGCTCGTGTCGTGGATGACGTTGGCACGGGTGACGGGGATTGGTGTGGCCCTCTTTTTCCGATGCAACGTGCTTCTGTGTGCATTCTACATCTACATATACATGGGATACGCTGCAAATCACATTTTAGTGCCTGGCAGAGGGCTCATCGAACCTCCATTATACTATTTATCTTCTATTCCATTCTCGAATAGCGCGCGGTAAGAAAGAACACCTGAATCTCTCCGTTCGAACTCTGATATCTCGTATTTTATTCTGATGATCATTTCTACTTATGTAAGTATATTTTCGCATTCGGAGGAGAATGTTGGCGATTGGAGTTTAGTGAGTAGCCCACACCGTAGCGATAAGCGCCATTGTTGTAATGATTCCCATCCCAGATCCTGTATCATTTTCGTAACGCTGTCTCCCCTGTATCGTGACAATACGAAACGAGATGCCCTTCTCTGGACTCTTTCGATGTCCTCCGTCAAACCCACCTGATAAGGATCCCACACTGGGCAGCAATACTTCAAAAATGGACGGACAAGCGTAGTGTATACAGTTCCTTTCGTAGTTCTGTTGCATCTTTTAAGGGTTCTGAGAATAAAACGGTCTCCGGTTCGTTTTTCCCACGACATTATCTACTTGTTCTTTCCAATTTAAGTCTGAAGTAATAGGAATTCCTAGGTATTTTGTGGAGTTTACGACCTTCACTTTTCTGTAAAGAAAGTTTAACGGATTACTTTTCGTACTCGTGTGGACGACCTCACACTTCTCATTATTTAGAGTTAATTGCCAATTTTTACACCATACTGATATCTTATTCAGATCGTTCTGCAGTTGGTTTCGATCTTCAGATGATTTTATTAGAAGGTAAATAACGGCTTCATCTGCAAACAACTTAAGAGAGCTACTTAGATTTTCCCCTAAATCGTTTATGTAAATAAGGAACAGCAGAGGACAATAACACTACTCTGTGGAACGCCGGATATCAACTCTATTTTAGTCGATGCCTTACCATCGATTACTACGAACTGTGTCCTCTCTGACAGGAAATGCCCTATCCAATCGCATATTTGGGGCGATATACCATAACCACGCAATTTTATTAAAAGCCGTTTGTGAGGTACGGTGTCAAAAGCCTTCTGGAAATCAAGAAATATGGAGTCGATTTGCGGACCCTTGTCGATAGCACCCATCACTTTGTGTGAATAAAGTGACGTGGCCCTCCCAGCCTTAGCCTTAACAAGTACGGGATTGAGCATCGTATATAATTATGGCACGCACTCCTCCAATTGATAAGTATAACAGCGCGTGTTTGCTTATTAAGTTTTTACCTGGCGCACACCACTCAGCACACTGTATGTGCTGAAGGTTTGCGATTTTCTTCTAGTTAACCAATAACAATACCGTAAAACTCGAAAGCCTTGACAAAAAGTTCGTCTGGCTCTTAGAAAGGAAGTTCAGCTACTCGAATCGTACGAAGACCGTACTCTGCAAGTTAAAGTGACACCGTACATACTTGTCAATCAGATATTTGAACGCAAGTCAATTGACATGTCTTCACATAACATCCTGACACATCTCGGCATTCGTCATTCTTATTATAATTGACACTATTCGGGATCGAAAAGCAGATCTCAATAACGTTTAGAGGATGTAAACGAATTTCTTCGCGATTGAACGTTGAACGTTTCAACTTCAGAAGCACGGGGTCTTGCGTGATCGGCAAGAAAAGAAAGTTTTAAGAGTTGCTCGGCTCCCTAGGGCATGGGTGTGTGTATCGGTTTTAGGTTAGTTTGTAAGTAGTTTGTAAGCCTAGGGACTAATAACCAAAGAAGTTAGTCCCATTGATTTACAAACATTTGAACATTTAGTTAAAATGCTCATATTTAGACGATCTTTCGATGTCTAGCATCAACTTTGACCTTGATTCCTCAAACATTACTGACTGTCTAGCAAAATGCCGAAACACTTGTCTCTCTATATTCAATATAGAACGTCCATATCACATGTCAGACTCTCTCCTGGTCAGTCGTTCCCATGTTCCAAGCATCTTTCATGTCTGCTGACTCCTTCGTTCTATGCACTGACGCAGCAGTTCCACGTTATGAATAGCTGTGGCATAACCCATTAGCTGTAATCTAAGAGATTGAAGTTCTGGAAAAAAGGGTAGGCCGCATTGTCGGTCCCTGACGACCTATCCAGATGTATGGGAATCCCTGATGTAAAATCGCTCTACCAGTACGAGCAAAATGTGTCGGTCCTCCACCATGCTGGAACCACAGGCGCTGCATTCATTTCAGCGGCGCGTCTTCCAACTCACCATTTAATTATTTGTTAAAAAAGCGAAGTGGGACGCTCCTGTCAATGTTCCCGGTAAAATGAAAGGAACTCTTACTCATGTTTGCACAACTTCCTTGGAATTTTACCACGTATTGTGAAAGTGCTATCCTCCATTTCTGGTAAACGTCGCTTCATCGGTAAACAGAATAGCAGAGAGGAAATGTTGCTCTGGGTGGAAAGTCGGCATTATGGATAAAGGAATTGTTCTCGTAGATTCCACCACGCTACCGTACGACTGACATCCAGCCTTGCCGTTACATTCCTGGTGCTGCTCCTGCTTTTGTGGTAGAGAACTCGTTCCCCTGTGTCATGTGATTTTGTGTTCCTAGGTCGTTCATTACCAGCAACGCGTCTGTTAGCCTGTTTCGCAGAGACTTTCATGTCTGTATTATCCTGACGCCTTGTTGTTCGGTACACATCTATTAGGAAAGTATTTCGCGTACAAACACCGTGCTCATTAGCGTTCACACTGAGCCCGTCCATACAGAAAGTGCACGTCTGCGATTTCCTGATTCGAGTACCCCATTGTAATAATACACGACTTGGTATGTACTTGCACTAAATAACAACTGCCGATACGTATCACTCCACTCTAACTTATGATCTGTGTGGGAGTGTTAATTTGCTACGTAACGGACATCACGTGGCTTTCAACGCAAGACAAATGTACACATGATGAATAGGGTCGAAACATATATGTGTCCTGTGCGCCCTGCACAAATGACCAACCTTCATACTGCAGTGGTCGTGTTACGTACAACAAAAGCCTGAAACACGGTTACGAAATGAAGTACGCATGATTTTTACACGACATAATTTGCTTGATCTCCAGTCCTCTAGCGAACAACAAAATAACAAATGTTTGTAAATCTTATCGCACCAAACTGCGTGGTCATCAGTCCGTAGCTTACAAACTACTTAAACCTAGATAAACTAACCTAAGGACAAACACACACACCCATGCCCCAGGGAGCACTCAAACCTCCACGGCGAGCCACCGCGCGCTCCGCAGCGAGACGCTTTAGACCGCACGGCTACTCCACCGCGGCCCTCTAGCGAACCCCTGGAGCTTTTCATATATTTAGATATACCTTGTATACGTTTTCTATGTATTTCAAAGGTCTATAGTAAACTGAATTTCATAAATAGCCAGACAATACATTTTATAACCTGTGATGTGAACAAAAACAGTCATGAATACAATAGATTACTTTTAGTAATGTGTGTTCACAGAAACGACGAACACAATTTCCTTCACATTCGCTCATAAATAAATATATCCTCTCAACTCACCTGTTTCCACTGTCCCCCGCTACATCTCGTTCTCTCTCTCTCTTTCTCCCTCCCTTTCAACAACGATCTGCCTCCTCCTACCGTTTACCTTCTACACAACCTCTCAGAATACCCTCTTGCCACTTTTCAGGCTGTTTTTCATTTATGAATAAATTATTTAATGCGTACAACGTCGATAACTGTAAATTATGCAATCAGCAATGTAACCAGTGAACTGCATGAAGTGTCAAGTCACTCATGTCAAGTTTCTAACTTTCTCATTCTGTTATTGTTAGGTGGAAAACTGAAGCAGAAGAGCGCTTATTAGTTCCTGAAATTAGAGTTGTACCTCCGCAGCGTGTTGTCAATAAATAGATAAATTAAGATGTAGTCACAGGCCACGACCTAATGTTAATAAATTACTTTAATTTGAAGCACTTCAGTGTCATTCCAATCAATACAAGATACTTTGTTCCCTTTTAATCTTTTATCCGTTTTCACTTTTGGAGATCTGAATTGCACGCTGAATACTGTTTACAGCACGAAGTCACTACTAGAAGGGGAACAACATAATTATTACAGTGCTGCAATGTGACCCACATTTTACAGTCAGTCAAAGTTTGCTGACTACCACTGGAAATTTTACATATTGTTAATCACAACGATAGCAAAACTTAAGTAGCACTTCTTGAAAATTAACAATTTACAATACAAATCAAAGAATTTTACCACAGAATAAAAATAATAATAAAACTGGAAAAACAGAAAATTTCGGAGAATAATGTTAACATCGTGTAGTGGAAACTGCTGGTAGCCGCGGTGGAGTAAAAAAATGTTCAAATGTTTGTAAATCTATCGGACCAAACTGCGTGGTCATCAGTCCGTAGCTTACAAACTACTTACACCTAAGTAAACTAACCTACGGACAAACACACACACCCATGCCCCAGGGAGGACTCGAACCTCCACGGCAAGCAACCGCGCGCTTCGCAGCGAGGTGCTTTAGACCGCTCGGCTACTCCACCGCGGCACTGGCGGCGGTCGAGTAGCCGAGCGGTCTAAAGCGTCTCGCTGCGGAGCGCGCGGTTACTCGCCGTGGAGGTTCGAGTCCTCCGTGGGGCACGTGTGTGTGTGTTTGTCCGTAGGTTAGTTTACCTAGGTTTAAGTAGTTTGTAAGCTACGGACTGATGACCACGCAGTTTGGTCCGATAGATTTACAGAATATTGAACATTTGAATTTGGAACTGGTGGCATCTGACATTTAATTTACAACGTGAAAATTTGTAACAAAAAAGTTACAGTTTCCAAAATAGCAGGTTTAGAAAAGAAACTACTTACCTGTTTTGTATTAATAAAATACTGACACTGTCGTGCAAATGAAGATGTGCACTCTTACTATGAGCAAGAGATGTGCACATAGAGAGGTGTGACACATTCAGGTACTTTTTTGAAATTTTTCCATTTCCCTTACCATTCTGCTTTGCAACCATTCCGACATGTTACTTACTTAACCCACACTGTCAACAGAAATCTATAACTAAACTATATCATATACAAGGTGTCCAGAAAAGGACTCCCTGATTTCAAAATTAAATATCTCGAAAACAAATACCGATAGAGGAATGCAGTAAACGGTATGTTTATTGTGAAAGCTGTAAGAAGTTTATACAGCAGTTTGAAATAATAGTTACAAAAACTGCTAACAGATGGCGCTGTAATCGCCATACGTAATCCCTAGTATAAATAGTGATCCGAAGCCCAGAGTGATCAGTTCCACTATTGAAACGTGAAAGGAGGTTAGCGTATCGAAGGAAGAGATTAAAACCATGAACTCCATTGAACAACGCGATTTTCTGGTGCTAGAGTACCACAGGTTAGAAGAGAGTCATACGGCAACAAGGCGAAGTTATCCAGCACGATTTAATGTTCCAAAAGGAACAGATGCGAAAACCATTCGTACGCTCTTCGCAAAATATCGACGAACAGGCAGCGTAACTGATGATCTAGTTGGCATGTCGGCCGCAAACAAACCGCAGTTACGCCTGAAAATATCGCCACAGTTTCTGGAATTATTCAGCGAAATCCAATGTAATCCGTTCATAGAACTGCGTCTGAGACTGGTTTGAAGCGTTCCAGCACGCAGAAAATACTGAGAAAGTGCCTACACATGTTGCCATTCAAAATTCAAACGCACCAGGCCATATCCGTACGAGCTGTGCAACAAAGGGTTGCCATTGCTTATCGGATGCTTACAATGATTGATAGTGAAGGATTTGATGTTGGTTGCATCTGGTTTACAGATGAAACACACTTCCACCTGAATGGATACGTGAATAAGCAGAACAGGCGATTTTGGGGTTCCGAAAAGCCATATTGGTCTGAAGCGAAACCCCTGTATTCTCCTAAAGTTACTGTGTGGGCTGCAGTATGCAGCAGAGGCATTATTGGCCCTTTTTTCATTCGAGAAACTGTCACTGGTGCACGTTACGTTGCAATTTTGGTACAATTTGTAGCCCCACATCAAGCGTTAGAGGATCGACCAGGTACTGAATGGCTTATGCAAGATGGAGCCCGACCACATCGGAATGAACAAGTGTTTCGTTTTCTTGAGGAATACTTCGGGAATCGACTCACTGATTTGGAATATCCCAAATTTACTGGTGCAGGCAAGGATTGGCCTCCATATACGCCTGATTTGTCTCCCCGTGACTTTTTTTCGTGGGACACAGAGAAAGGCATGGTCTACCCGAAGCATCCCGCCACGCTGGACGAGCTCGAATCGGCGATCTCTGTAGTATGTAAATGCATTTCGGTTGAGACAATACGAAATGTGATGGCGAATTTCATTCCTCGTTTGCGCCACATCTGTAGTGCCAATGGTGAACATTTTGAAAACATTGTGATGTGATTGTTTGCAAAGAGTGTTTTCATTCGATTATTTCACTTATGTATGCTGATATGAGCTGTACAGCGTACAGCGCCATCTGTTAGCAGCTTTTGTAATTATTATTTCAAACTGCTGTATAAACTTCTTACAGCTTTCACAATAAACATACCGTTTACTGCATTCCTCTATCGGTATTTGTTTTCGAGATATTTAATTTTGAAATCAGGGAGTCCTTTTCTGGACACCCTGTATATTATTTCTACTGTTACCGTAAGTAATATAAGACTGAATGAGATACTTTCACTGTTGCAAATTGGGTGCAGTGTTCAAATGACTTTTCCGAAGAACGTATATAGAATGGAACTTTAGAGAAGGTAGTGGCAATAGACATCGCAAAAGTATCATATGTCGTAGTTCCAACAACTGTTGAGAAATACTATCAACAAGGGTCGCAGAAACCAATAAATAGTCAGCATATTTGTAACATAAACGAGTACATAATCTATTGCCACATACTTATTGAAAGGCAGGGCGACGTCAAGGCGTGCAGCTTCCGTTTCAGGCCAACTGTTGTTGTTGTTGTTGTGGTCTTCAGTCCGGAGACTGGTTTGATGCAGCTCTCCACAATACCCTATCCTGAGCAAGCCTCTTCATCTCCATATAAGAGCGACAACCTACATCTGTCTGAATCTGCTTACTGTATCCCTCTCTTGGTCTTCCCCTGCGATTTTTTCCCCATACACTTCCCTCCAACGCTAAATTCACAATTCCTTGATGTCTAAGAATGTGTCCTACCAATCTATCCCCTCTTTTAGTCAAGGTATGCCAGAAATTCCTTTTCTCCCCAATTCTGTTCAGTACCTCCTCATTAGTTACGGATCCACCCACCTAATCTTCAGCATTCTTCTGTAGCACCATATTTCAAAAGCCTCAATCCTCTTCCTGTCCGCACTGTTTATCGTCCATGTCTCACTCCCATACAAGGCAACACTCCATACAAATGCCTTCAGAAAGGACTTCCTTAGGTTTAAATCAATATTCGATGTTAACAAATTTCTCTTTTTCAAGAACGCTTTTCTACCCATTGCCCTTCTGCATTTTATATCCTCTATACTGCGACCATCATTTGTTATTTTACTGCCCAAGTAACAAAACTCATCTACCTCCTTTATTGCTTCGTTTCCCAATCTAATTCCTTCAGCATCACCTGATTTTCTTACACTGCACTCCATTACCCTAGTACCTAGGCCAACTATGAGGGCGAATTTGGCTGTTCCTCACCAACCGTTTAAAATAGGAGGGGTGGCTCAGGAAGACAAGGAGATTTTTATAATGACGCTCCAGCGAGTACTTAAGAGAAAGCCATTCTCTTAACTTAGAAATAAATCACTGTGTTACGTTTCCAATAATTGTGAATGCGTCTACGATGTCAGAAAAATTAGGAGTATCTCTTGAAGCAACCACATTTTTAATATCTTACAAACCACAAACGTTAATATTCACGATATATGAATATAAAAAAAATTAAAACTACAAACATTTGAATACTTCATGCGATTTCATCAAGCTGTGTGTCAGGTGACAGCTCAGTACCTTAAGCTATACTCTTGAAAGCAACACACTTGTCTCTTTTTATTTATTGATGTATCAATTTATTATGATAATATAGTCATATCCTCTACAGTAACTCAGAAACTGCAAGCAGCGTGATATGGCTCTGTTGTCCTCATATTCGTGTAATAGTTTAATGAATATTTGTCTGTTTTTTCAGTAACTTTACGCAAATATTGTGGAGTATGAGCGATGAAACTCATGAAAGCTGTCTTCTTTATTTATCTGTTTCATACATTATTTGTGCTTCGGAATATTAAGTGGAAGTGGTTAAAATTAAGTGGAAACAGATTTTTCCTGTTAAGTCTTTTGCTGCTTTTGTAGGGGATGACGATCTGCCATTGAGAAAGAGGCCGGGGCAGGAAACTGCTGTGATCATGTAGAACCCTAGGACTTTTCGTGTGAGGAGTTACTAGGGGCTGTAACAACACTTTATGCCTCGTCTTCGAAGGAGGACGACTTCACACGATAACTGAAGTGATTCGTTTGTGACATTGTTTGAATCTACACTGCAACCTATCGCTTTGTCGAGACTTTAACTTTGGCAAGGGCTAATGAGTGCCAGTTCAAATTTTTATAAATATACGGATCTGAACTACTCTGGTCGTCAGTCCCTAGGCGTACAAACTACTTGCTAAGGACAACAAACATAACCATGCCAGAGGGAGGAACGGAACCTCCGACGGCGAGTAGCGGCGCTCTGCGCAGCTAGGCGTCTGGGAACGGTCGGCCACTCCACCGCAGCTGACTGCCGTTAACTTCTTCAGCGTCCATTACATAATTATAACTAAAGAGTGTATGTGATTCTACACCATATGTTACAAGTGTTGATATGTTATTCGTCGGACTAAGATTTGAACTATTTTGAGTTGACAATTATTTCGTATTGAATGATCGCGAAATGGAGTTCGTGTCTGACCATCTTCCATGATTAGTTAGTGGATTTGCTGCCATTTTCAAAACGCAGTTAACGCATCTGTTCCGATAATTTTATAAGGTTTATTTCTGTTTATTACTATTGTTTGTGGTATTCAACTGAGTTACCTGGCGTTTCCTACATCATTTAAAACATTATAATTAAACCTCTTTTATTAATGAATGCCGGCCGCAGTGGCCGAGCGGTCTGCGGCGCTCCAGTCACAGTCTGCACGGCCCCTCGGGCATGGATGTTTGTGTCGTCTTTAGTATAAGGGAATTCATAAGTAGTTTGTAAGTTTAGGGACTGATGACCTCGCAGTTAAGTCCCTTAAGCTTAACAAACATTTGAACATTTGAATATTAATTAATCGTTTATTTTGCATTTCATTATTGTTTCGCAAATGATAGCCTACGCATATAGTGTTTGGCTGCAAGGTCACACGTAGAAGGTCTTATTTGCAGTTCTACTAAAGAAACTGCCTACATTACACTGGGGCATCCTTTTTAGGAGTATTGTGGGATCCACACCAGGTGGGACTGACGGGAACGATTTGTTGCGCCGAGATCCATCTGTGAAATTTCTTGCACCAACTTTCTCTTCCGAATGCGAACGTATATTATTAGTACACATCTACATAGGCAGACTGGATCATAATAATAAAATAACAGATATCAAATCGAAAACAGAAAAATTTAGGTGTTCCTTTTTCCCATGAGCTGTTAGGGGATGGAACTATATGGAAATTTAAAAATGGTTCGATAAACCCTCTGCCAGACACTTCAATATGATGTGCATGTTATTCAGATAGATGTAGATCACGGTCACAACTGTGAGTTTTCCAGTATCGGCAGCAATCTCGTTTTCAAACAGTACATCAGTAGCATGACGGATAAGTACAAATGCGGATAGTGCAAATATGTGTGAATCCGCCCGTTTATTGTCAGTGATGCAGCTCACGACGACTAAGCAGATACCCCGTATGTGTGACTCAAATAATGTCAGTGTCTTTCACGTAAACGTTATACAGTATCAGCTGTTAAGTTCATAAAAGCTGGCTCCTTTATTTATTTAATTCAGACATTTTTATATTGACACCACACCAATCTATATATGTATTTCAATGCAGTGATAGCATAAGGCTCATCTACTTAACCGCGGATGCCGAAATAACGTTCGAACCCGTATAGAAATCCAAAATGGCGAGTATAACAGGGCTTGAACAATGGGGGCGTGACTTACGGAAATTTGAAACGGATGAGAGGTGATTACGAGTATGAAGTGGTTAAAGTTATTGCTGGATGGAATCGGGAGACCTGGGTTCGAATCCTGATCCAGATCAGATTTTCATTTGCCACTATCGTGTAATTTCAGAGGCCTAGTGCAGATAAAGGCTTGCTGTTTCCCATTCATCCTTCTTCCTTCAACTCAACAATAAAAACAGATTTGCAATAGGACGTAACTCGCCGCTTACAGAGTTGTCAAACATAATCTACAGTGTTGCCAGTTAGCTAGATATACACGTGAGAGTTTTTCACTCTCCGACAGCATTTGCTAGTAATACGTGTCCTTTAAAATACGTCAAGCAAAACGATATAATCAACATGGAGGGGCTATCTGTTAGTTACAGCGAACTGGGTGGCAGCTATAAGTCGTCAATTTTTTGGACCTTTATTTAATGTAGCAGACGCTTTGCTTTGTGAGCTACACTAACGTAAAAGTACTACTATTAGTCATAAATCATGTCCAGTGTATATTTAACATTCAACGGTAGCAACCGTAGTAATAAACAGTTGGAATATCATACCTTAGGTAGGTATCGGCAAAGAGGTATAAAATTACATAGGTCGTTGTGTATTGTCGTGTATTAGTCTCTAATCATTCCTTATACGTAGTTTTCTTATGTGTCAGGTTTCAAATTTGTATTATCTTCATGGTCATCAGAAAGATAAGCAGGTGACATGTTTTACTGTTATTTAATATATTGACAATACAGTTGTCTGCCCACTGTAACATTATGTATTAAGTGTTTAACTTATAGCCTATGTATCTGAAATGTAATTCAACTACTATTTATTGTTTGTACAGATTTCCTTTGAAAAATAAGGACTTACTAAGCAATGGGTAGGGATAAGGCGGGATAAGTGGCAGCCTACTAAAGGTAGCAACATTTGCTCTTCTCATTTTGAAGAAACTTTCATTTATACTAAGAACGATAAAAAACGGCTATTGGCTAACGCCATTCCAACTATATTTACTTTCCCTGAGCACCTACAGAAACCGAAAACTGTAATAAAAGAACTCCAAGAAACGTCAAATTGTGGAAAAGTCCGCTTCATTTAAGGTTGAAAGATCGTCAGATGAACCAAGTAGGGGGGACTAAAATTAGTTTGGCTTAATTTTTACTTATCACAATTTAACTATTAATGTATTCTGTTAACACACTGTAACTAATACTAATAAAAGTATAACTCTTTTAGGTGAGAGAGGGAACCACAGTGGGTATATGGACCATTCATATTGTCTACCAAGCCCAAAGAAAATGGAAAAAAAAATATTATGAATTACAAGAAAAACATGGGAAAGCAACTGAAGCATGCAAAATAATGCATATCAAGGAAAAAGCAGCAAATTGTTTCCTACGAAACACTAGTTGCAAGCTTGTACAGGAGACTTCAAGACTGTACCTCTCAAGTCTTTGGGTATGGCAAAAACAGTGACATTTTGAGGCAGCTCGTTTCATTACAAGTAAAGTGTTCAGTTCCTGCGTATCCAGCAGAAATAAGACAGTTTGCCCTGAGCCTTAATTTTTATTCGGTCAAGCGTATAGTTGAGGAAATTTGTGAAATTGCCCCATCCTGAGACACTAAATAGATGGGCTTCTTCAGTGGATGGCGGTCCAGGGTTCACTACAGAAAGTTTCTAAAAGCTGGAAAGTGGAGTACAGAAAAGTTCAGGGCCTATTATTGTTACTCTAATGTTTGATAAGGTAGCTATAAAAAAGATTTAGTATAGGATGGGAATAAGGTGTGGGGTTATGTTGATTTTGGGTAGGGGTGCGAGGAGAATGATAACAAGCAGATAGCATGAGAAGCTTTAGTTTTCATGGTGACTGCAATCAACAGGAGCTGGAAAGTTCCTGTTCGATTCTGTTTACTTAATGGATAACCAGCTAGTGTTAAACTTAATCTACAGCAGCAATACTTGCGTAAATTGGAGGAGAGTGGAATCTGTATAGTTGCTGTAGTGTGTGACGGCGCAGCAAGAAACAGATGAGTAATGGAACAATTTGGTGTTAAGGTAGGAACTGGTGTCCCCATCCCACAGATGCAGTAAAAACGTATTTTGTTTGTTTGATGCAGCTCATGTATTAAAGATTATAAGAAACCCTTTATCAGAAAAGGAAACACTTCTAGATGGTTATGGTACTGTGATAAAGTGAGAATATTTTAGCAATTTAGTGAATTAACAATAACAAAAAGGTTTGCATGCTGCAAATAAAATGAGAGGGGCACATATTCAGTACAAGTCACAGAAAATGAAAGTGGCATTGTCTGCCAAAACTCTTAGTAACTGTGTAGCTGATTCTATGATTGTTTGTAAAAATGTTTTGTTTGGCAGACTTTATGGATTGTGAGAGGACTGTATAATTTATAAAAAAAAGGTATACACAGCAGTTTATATAGTAAATTCATGTAATGTGATGAACAAGGGTAAAAAATCTCCACAGTTTAGGGAAACAAAATAACAATATGCAACACGATAGAAAAATGCACACAGTACTTTATGAATGGTCTAATGGCAGCTTACTTTACTTGTCAGGGAGGAAAATGGTGAGTGTGGGATTGTTTTAGATTCGCTAAGTTTGAGGAAACTTACTGAACTTTATATTTGGCACTATTCTCTAGTTTTGAAATTTATATTAACTATGAGAATGAGCCAAGATCACCTGGAACTGTTTCTTTTTCCGTTTATCCGTAGAAGTGGGGGTAACGTAAATAATCTGAATCCTTTATACTTTAGAGCAGCTAACAGGAAATGTTTAAAATCTCAAATAGAACCGTCAAAATATGCTAATAGTACTAGGGGTGACTTGGAGCCACTTCCGTTACCTGTTACAAACAATTCCCGTACTTCATGTGATAATGATCAGTATGCTCATGATCATAAGCAGAATATGGAACACTAACATTGTATTCTAAAAAAGTTGTTGAATACATCTCCGGGAGTGTTATTCTGCAAGTCATTAAAAAGCTTAAGTGTTGGGACTACTTAGAAGTTCTCGTTGCTCCATAGACAGACGTAATAGCAGGATTAATTGTAGTAAAAGATATGAAAGACAGATTATACAATCCTTCAAAAGGTTTAATAAAGCTATTCAAAGTGGCAGAAAGGGTCTGAAGGTACTATCAACCATCAATGAGAAATAAAATTTTCCTCTTAAGACTATAGCTTGACTTTCTCAGAATGTTGCGACATGGACAAAATTTTTTTGTTGGGTGTGATCACCTAATGATTTCCCGTGAATTTGGAGAAGATTCTCATTTTTTCAGTCTTATAAAAGTGATGTTGTAGCATTATTTAACTTGTAGGTTCCATCATTTGGGCAAAACCAAATCAATGGAAAACAGAGGAAAGCAAATTAGACATATATACACAAAGTTAATTTTGTTTAAAGATCAGTGATTGAAATTATTGTAAACTGACTTCCATTTCATACAAAGACTATCTATATTTGTCGAATTACTGTGCACATAGTTAATGTAAGACTGTGATTAAACTTGTCAGTTGCTATATTCTACAAATGTGTTTAATTCATTTATCTTTTTATTCCTATTTGCTTTAATACAAAAATAATGCAATGTCAGTGGATATTTTTAAGTGTATATTTTCGATGGACGATTTATGTTTGTCATCAAACGGTCCTTTAAAATCTGACATTAAAAACGATTTTTTATTTAACTGTAACATTGGCTATTATTCAGGGACAACTGTAGGTTAATGGCAGATTTTCTGTGACTTTAAAAATATTTAACAGTAATATTTGCCTTTATTCAATCACTGCAGCAGGATGTGCTAAATGGACTCTACCAAGTGACAAACAAGAATATGACTAATGTTAACCCTAGCTTTCATTTGCACTGTTTAAGGCCACACAAAAAGGTTAAAACGAAATAATAATAATAACAACAATTATTATTATTATTATTATCTTCTTGATTTGCATCAATAGAAACGATATCTAAGCTTTTAAATGACGTTTTTAAATGTTTGTATAGTCGGCTATTGATCGCTTTGCTTATACAAAACGAGTACAAACATACTTCTTCATAAATATGTAAAGTAGTAGCCTTGTTGAAAGTGTGGAGTATCATTAACCAGAGGTGGAATAATGGTAAGTAAAGGTTATAAAAATCGCCTTTATTTATAGGGAAAGATACGTTGGCAGTTACAAATGAATACTTATTTACGTTGTAGTAAAGTAGGCTGAATAATACAGCAGTTCGAAAATTTCAAAGATCAAACCTAGGCTCCTGCTATACATGACGAATACCATTCATAATGACAACTGTTTTCCGAAATGCGTCGTGCAGAAATTAAGGAAAAGTCGTCATTGACGTTGGAGAACATGGCGGCAAATGTTTCCAAGTAACTTCAAAAGTGGCTGCTCTGTGGCCAGTCTACTTTGATTATATAGGTCTTTGACGCCGAGAATCAGCTCACCGGCAGACTTCGAGACAGGGGCAACATCTCAGAGAGTCTATCTCTGCGAGCTTCGACCTCTCATGTAAACAACAACTACAATTAAAAAATGTTCAAATGTTTGTAAATTTATGGGACTTAAAAAGAACTCATGACGCTACGTGTATTGAGACATAATTTATCTCCCTACCGTGTTTCTCCAACACGAATTATTTACAGACGAATGGAAAAACTAGTGGAATCCGACCTCGGGGAAGATCAGTTTGGATTTAGGAGAAATGTAGGAACACGGGACGCAATACTCACATTACGACTTATCTTAGAAGACAGGCTAAGGAAAGGGAAACCTACGTTTTTAGCATTTGTCTATTTGGAGAAAGCTTTTGACAATGTCGACTGGAATACAGTATTCCAAATTCTGAAGGTAGCAGAGGTAAAATATAGGAAGCGAAGAGTTATACTCAACTTATACAAAAACCAAACAGCTGTTATTAGAGTCGAAGGGCATGAAAGGGACGCAGAGGTTGGGAAGGGAGTAAGACAGGGTTGTAGCCTTTCCCCAATGTTGTTCAATCTGTACATTGAACAGGCAGTAAAGGAATGGAAAGAGAAATTTGGAGAGGGCATTAAAGTGCAGGGAGAAGAAATAAAAACATTGCGGTTTGCCGATGACATAGTAATTCTGTCAGAGACCGCAAAAGATCTGGAAGAGCAATTGAATGGGATGGACAGTGTCTTGAAAGGAAGATATAAGATGAACATTAAGAAGAGTAAAAAGAAGATAAGTAAAAATCGGACGATGCTGAAGGAATTAGATTAGCTAATGAGACAATAAAAGTAGTAGATGAATTTTGTTATTTGAGTAGGAAGATTACTTCCGATGGCCGAAGTAAAGAAGATATAAAATGTAGAATGGCTATGGGAAGAAAAGCGTTTCTAAAGAAGCGAAAATTATTAACATCCAATATTAATTGAAATGTTAAAAAGTCCTTTATGAAAGCATTTGTCTGAAGTGTAGCATTGTATAGGTGTGAAACGTGGACGATAAAGAGTTCAGATAAAAAGATGATAGAAGCTTTTTAAATGTGGTGTTACAGACGAATGATGAAAATCAAATGGGTAGATCACGTAACTAATGAGGAGGTGCTTAACCGAATAGCGGAGAAAAGGAGTTTCTGACATATCCTGACTAGAGAAGGGATAGATTGGTTGGACACATTCTGAGACATCAAGGAATTGTGAACTTAGCATTAGAAGGAAGCGTGTGGGGTAAAAATCGTAGAGGGAGACCGAGGGACGAATATAGTAAGCAAAAGGATGTGGGTTGCCGAACGTATTCTCATATGAAGAGACTTACACAGTACAGGGTAGCGTGGAGAGCTGCATCAAACCAGTCTACGGACTGAAGACCACAACAACAACAACCGTGTTTCTGAGAGAAGAAATCGTCTATTCTATCATCCTATAAGAGCAACACGAACAATCAGGTTATATCTAAAGTTGTTGTCTTTAATGAAACAAAGCAAGGACCGTATAGAAAACATGTTACACATACTACACAGCATTGATATGCGAAGAAACAAGTTGTCGCCTACAGACACGATCATGCGTTAGGCATTCACATTATCCATTGCACACCGAAATTACCGCAGCTACAGACCTGTTTAATGTATACTCACCTTGTAGGTATAGTTGTGATTAATGAAACAATGGATATGCACGGTGAAGTGAATGTCAGCTATGTGACAGAAGAGAAGTGACGAACAATTGGTTACTTGACCCATATCAAATTTTTAATGAGGGTAAATGAAACGTATTAGCCCAATAACGTTACCAGCCACCGTTGCTCAATGGTACAGTTTCGAATTGTAGCCCAAGGTGTCCATAGTTCAGATCACGAAAATTCATGTAATTTTTTGTCATATAATCTTTTCGTGTTGTACCAATTCCTACACCATTTATATGTAATATTCATCAAGTTTTGAAATTTTTAATATGTTTGCCTTTGGTTGTTCACTTTCTTAAAAGTTTTTCCGTATTGCTCCAAAAATGTAATTTGGGATGTTTTTTAATTGAAAAAATAATTATTAAAAATATTGAACAGTAAAGAAAAGACAAACATTCATATACATTACAGTAGATGTATCTTAATTACCACATTTTTCATTAATTTTATATTTAAATGGTATAGGTATTCAAAACATATATAGATAAAAATAAAAATAGCAGTTGTATAATTCAAACTGTCAGCCTTAAGATTTCATTTTTATCAAATTTCAGTGCTAAGCGACGGTGACTGTCATACTTTTCTGATGTAATTAAAGGTATTCGAAACGCTCCAAAGACGATTTCCTCGACCATTTTATAGAGTTGCATAAATGATCTTGGCTGATTGCTACTTGAATATATCAACTTCAGAGGCAATAAATATGATAAAAATTAAAAAATTCGACATCTATGTGGTGTCCTTGTTAGCGTCTCAAGCAGTCGGTCTCCAACACTAATGAATTTACGCATAACAGTTTCTTGGTTTACAATTTTGGATCCGAATTTGAGTATTTTTTCCTCGTCCGTCGCTGTCATTCTCGTGAGATTTCGATACTCTTGAGGATCTTCCATCACTATCTCTACAATAAGATTCCTGAACGCTCCAGAATCATCCCGCAGCCTAATTCGTTCTCTTTTCCAACAGGAATGCTGGCGTTTACGTTTCTTCATTGGTACCAAAAGTATTGAAAGTACAGTTGTAGTCGGACGCTGTTCCATTACAACGTCTTCCTCCATACGGAATTACGCCTGAAAATCTCGCGGAGAGTGACCTGACAGCACCCACAGACAGTGTCAACATGCTATATGTATATGCTTCCGATATCTGCTTTCGCAAGACCCTCAGACACTTGCAGAAAGCACTCGCAAGTATTTGTGTAATAGTAACTGATAGCAAAAATTATCCCCCAGTCTAAACTGTCGTACGAGCTCTATCTTAGAGCAGCAAACTCTCGGAGAGCCAAAGACTGCGACGTGTATCCCAGCCCTTAGAGTAGCGGCATGGCAGAGTACGCTTGCTCGCCGTCCGTATTCCTCAGCTGGCCTACCAATCATGGGTGTAGCGGCGAGCAGCCTGCCAACAGGTTGACTGAAGCAGCGTACTGTATAAGCTATGCCACGAAGCAGTTACGAATAATATCTGGATGCGCTGACTGCAACCACAACGTCGTAAATAAAGTGCAGGGTCCAAGGAAAATTATTTGACCAGGTCTCTTCTTCTATTCAATTCTACCGTTGCCCGACTCTATTAACATTTTCAGCATGATACATTTGAATGTTCTATGTCTGAATACGATTTTTCTTTGGCATATTTTCAATGGCACGACATAAATTCAGCCAAATATAGAGAACACTGGGCTGCTAGTGAAAAATATTTTTTTATGTCTCTTCATGCATTAACAATGACAATGATAGGTACCATTGTCTAGTCAGACACACGTGCATACCCTAACATTACATTAAAATCTGACTTACGACGTCAATTCGTAGATGGAAAGGACGTAGGTTCGGGGTTCAATTCCCGGTCAGGCATAATGTCATTATATCGTGACAGCAGATTCAAACATATCGCTGTTGGTGAAAAATTCGGCTACTGTCATCATATTTTACCCAGTTATCATCCAATTAGGTACTCGGTTCATAACTCAGGGATCTTTGTTAATTTTTACTGGTGATATATGAATGTTTAATACATTCGTGCTTCAGGAAAGTTTTTCACACATTTTATGCCTAACCAGCTATGACCATCTTTGTCGTGATGGAGTACCGATAAGAAACGAATGTTTTGCTTGGTTAGATATGTCTGCAGGTGATGGGTTTGATTCCAGAACGAGAGAAAGTTGTTCGTCATATAATTCTACGTTCAAAATCTGTACAAGTTTTTGTTCAGTCATTAGTATATCAAAATTTTTCGTGATACGCAGTTAACATTAAAGTTTCCATAGAGCGTTTGGTACGATTTTTATTATCTAATCAGTTCAACAAGTGGTTAATAAAAACATTTTTTTTATTGCTGGTGTTGGTGCCGAAGTTCTGACACCTTTGGTGGCTTGACTTCCGGGATTGTGTTATAGGGGAACTGTTTTGTCTTTATTTATTTATTGTCTTTTACAGGACAGTGGGCTCTAAGCTCCTTTTGCCATGTGAAACCTACACTTTATCTATTCATTTGCGTGTTAGATTTGTAGCGTGTTTTACTGAGATGTAACTCACACCACAATTGTCAAAGATGGCATTCTCTTATGGAACATGGGCTCACTCGACTCATAGGGAGAGGGATGCGGTATAACACAAGACTCAAAGTTTAGATATTTATTTAACATACGTTTTACAACAATTCTGAGGACTTGAAACCCCTTATTCTTGCAGTTACATACGTGACATGCTACAGAGAACTCTGTACTTGAACGAAACTGTCTGGCTGTCTCGAAAGAACATTTACATTGAGAGTATGAATAACCTACACCGCTGTGGTGCGAGCCTCGGCTGTGGGAAGGTGCTGGCGCAGCGGAAGCCGGCGTTGGCTGACAGCGCGGAAGTGTGGCTCGCCGATCGCTGTGCAGACAGTAGCAGTAGGCCTCAGGGCCCCCGTGGAGGCAGGACCGTGCCGCTCTGCCCGGGATGGCGTGTGGCGGCTACGGGCGGCGAACTCGCGTTCTCCGCCGGGCGATGACAGGAGGCTGCTCCCCACCCAGGAGATGGAGGTAGCGCTCACCGACTGGATCCCAGGTAAGCTGCCATTGTCGCCGCTGCTACGCTTCCATCCACCGCGGCGCTAAGTCCGGCGTTGCGTGGGAGCTGACTGGCTCCCGTCGGCCCCTGGCCGTCTGGTGTCGAAGACAACACTCTCTTATGACGGCTGTGGCGCCCCGGCGCTTCCGGCGGTTCGGTCCGAACTCTTGACCGTCTTCCGATGACTCTGCCAACCTGTGCTTAGAGGGGTCCATTTATAGTCGGAAAGATGATACTAGAACGTTCTGGTTGCTCCGGTGATCTGCTTACATTAGCGTAAGATACTTTAGTAATATGACAAAGTCACGCTCTACACGTAGCGTGTGTTGTTGCAACAGTTCCCCTTTCGGGCACGCACGTGCCTCAGACGAATAACACTCCGGCCACCACTGTTTACAACTGATTTTTGTAAGTGCTGCTGCTTATAACCCACTGTCTGTCTGCTATTAGCTTGTCCATTCGAGTACAATTCCAGTAGGAAGGCAAGTTCCCACCTCCGTAGCTCTGAGGGACTGGTGTTTGTTGGTACTATCCAAATGGCACGTGTGGTATAACATGTGCCCAGGTCCCTGGAGTTATGCTGGAGGGCATGTTCTGCCACAGGATATTGGGTGTCCCCCAGGCGAACAGTCCGTCTGTGCCCATTCATCCGCTCAGCCAATTTGTTAGTAGTCATACCAACATAAAAGGCTGAACAGTGGACACATGTCAGCTGGTATATGACATGCGTTCTCTCGCATGTGGCCCTGCCTTGAATCGGGTAGGTTTTTCCTGTGGTGGGGCTGGAGTATGTGGTAGTGGGAGGATGCATTGGACAGGTTTTGCAGCGGGATCGGTTGCAGGGGTAGGAAGCATTAGGCAGGGAGGGTGGTTTTGGTATGTTGTAAGGTTGGACAAGGATGTTGCGGAGGTTGGGAGGACGGCGGAAGGCTACTCTGGGTGGTGTGGGAAGAACATATGTTTACGTACTTAGTACAATAAAAGAGATACTTCTCAAGTGATCTAGAGATATATCAAATGTATCTCAAACTTTAGGAAGGTTTCAGAGGCCATTTGTTGTTTCTGTAGATAATGTTCATCCCGATTTTAAAATGTAATTAATACACCCACGATGTAATTCTGGCCTGAGACACAAGTTCCTTATAGCAAGACGTTTAACGGACTTTTATCAAGACTCTCCGCAGCAAGACTTTCCTTATCTTCAGCATGAAGTCGAGTAGATAATTCAATGTTTGGCTCAACTTGGGTTTATGAATGTTTTTCTATCATGAAACTTAACAGGGGTGATGGAAATTTACGTAACTTTTTGCGTTTATCTAGATGTAAAAACTTTGTGCAATTTTGTAAACTCTACCTGTTTTTGTTGTTGTTCTGATCTTCGGTCGGCAGACTGGTTTGATGCAGATATCCACGCCACCCGGTCCTGCGCAAGCCTTTTCATCTGAGAATAAGTTCGGCAACCCACATCCTTTTGAATCTGCTTACTGTATTCGTCCCTCGGTCTCACTCTACGATTTTTACCCCACACACCTCCTTCTAATGCTAAGTTGACAATTCCTTGATGTCTCAGACTGTGTCCCACCAATCTATCCCTTCTCTTAGTCAGGATATGCCACATACACCTTTTCTCCCCAATTCGGTCAAGCACCTCCTCATTAGTTACGTGATCTACCCTTCTACTCTTCAGCATTCGTCTGTAGCACCACATATCGAAAGTTTCTATGATATTTTTGTCTGAATCCGTGATCGTCCACATTTCACTCCCATACAGTGCTACACTCAAGACAAATGCTTTTGGAAAGGACTTCCTAACATTTAAACTGATATTGGATATCAACAAATTTCGCTTCTTCAGAAACGCTTTTCTTCTAATAGCCATTCTGCATTTTGTATGTTCTTTACTTCGGACATCAGAAGTTACCTTGCTACCCAAGCAACAAAACTCATCTACTACTACTCAATCTAATTCCTTCAGCATTGCCTGATTTTCTGACACTACATTCCATTGTCCTCGTTTTACTCTTGTTAATGTTGATCTCATACCTTCCTTTCAAGACACTGACAAGGTCCTTCGTTGTCTCTGACAAAATTACTATGTCATCAGCAAACCGCAAGGTTTTTATTCCCTCTGCCTGGTCTTTCATTCCCTATCCAAATTTCTCCTTGCATTCCTTCACAGCTTGCAGAATGTACAGATTCAACAACTCTGGGGAAAGGTTACAACCATGTCTTACTCCCATCCCTACCACTACGACCCTTTCATGCCCTTCGACTCTAATAGTTTTGTACAAGTTTAATACAGCTCTTAACCTATCTTCTAAGATAAGTATTAATGTCAGTATTGCATCGCGTGTTCCGAAATTTCTCCTAAATCCAAACTGATCTTCCCCAAGGTCGTATTCCATCAATATTTCCATTCGTCTGTTGATAATTCGTGTTATTATTTGCAACCATAACTTTTTCAACTGATAGTTCTGTTATTTTTACATTTGTCTGCATTTGCTTCTTCGGAATTTGAATGACTGTATTCTTCTTGAAGCCTGAGGGTGTTTCACCTGTCTCATAAATCATGCGTACCAGGGAAAACTATTTGTTCCTGACTGGCTCTCCTAATGGTAATAATAGTTCAGGCGGAATATCATCTACTCCGGTGGCCTCCGGTGGCCTCAAAACGTTTAGTGCTCTGTCAAATTCTTCTCGCAGTATAGTTTCTCCTATCTCACCTTCCCTTACTTCGTCTTCTGTTTCCTCTATATATTCCAGTTCAGCTTTCCCTTCTTTGCTTGGTATTGGTTTTCCATCTGAGTTCTTGATATTCAAGCCGCTGCTTTTCTTGTCTCCAAATATCTCTTTCATTTTCCTTTTGAACTAGGACTATCTATCTTTCTCCTGGTTATACATTCTTCTACGGTCTTGCATTTTTCCTCAAGCCACTCCATCTTAACCAGTCTGCACTTCCTGTCAACCTCATTCTTCAGACGTCCTTACTCCCTCTTGCCTGCTTTACTTGACGCATTTCATTGCTTCTTCTTTCATCAGTTAAGGTTAGTATCTCCTGTGTTATCCAAAGATTTATATTAGGCTTTGTCCTTCTGCCTGTATGATCCTCTGCGGCCTACACTACTCTGTCTCTCAGAGCTACCCATTTTTCTTCTACTGTACTACTGTCCTTCGTTTCAGCCAATCTTTGCCTGATGCTCCTTCTGAAACTCTGAACTACCTCTGGTTCCTTCGATTTGTCCATATTCCATCTCCTAAATTTTATACCTTTTTGCAATCTCTTAAGTTTTAATCTACAGCTTATAACCAATAAATTATGGTCAGAGTCTATATCTGCCTCTGGATATGTCTTACAGTTTAAAACCTGGTTTCTAAATCTCTGCCTTAACATTACAAAGCCGATGTTGTACCTCCCAGTGCCTCCTAGTCTCTTCCATGTATATAACCTTCTCTCATGATGATTAAACCAAGTGTTTATGATGAATAAATTGTGGTTTGCACAAAATCCTACCAGTCGTTCTACTTTTTCATACCTTTTCCCCAGTTCATATTCACCTACTACATTTCTTTCTATTCCTTTTCCCACTAACGAGTTCCAGTCCCATATCAAAATTAATTTTCTTCTCCTCTAACGGTCTGAATAATTTCTTTTATCTCCTCATACATTTCTTCGATATCCTTATCATCGGCAGAGCTAGTTGGTATATAAACGTGTACTACTGTGGTCGGTGTTGGCTTCGTGTCTATCATTGCTGCGATAATGCGTTTACTATGCTAGTCATAATAACTTGCTCGCATTTCTGTTTTCTTATTCATTATCAGACCTACTCCTGTGTTACCACCAACTGATTTTGTATTTATAACCCTGTACTCACCTGCCCGAAAATCCTGTTCATCCTTCCACCGAACTCCACTAATCCCCACCATATCTAACCTTAACCTATCCATTTATCAAATTTTCTAACTTACCTACCCGATTGAGGGATAGAATATTCCACGCTCCAATCCGTAGAATGCCTGTTTTGTTTTTCTTGATGACGACATCCTCTTGAGTAGTCCCCGCCCGGAGAGCAGAATGGGGGACTATTTTACCTCTGGAATACATGTCCTCGGGAAAAGTAACGCCGGCCGCGGTGGCCGAGGGGACTAAGGCGCTCCAGTCACGGTCTGCACGGCCACTACGGTCGGGGGTTCGAATCTCCCCTCGGGCATGGATATTTGTGCCGTCCTAGTTCGTAAGTAGTTCATAAGTAGTTTGTAAGTTTAGGGACTGATGACCCCGTAGTTAAGTCCCATAGACTATACAAACATTTGAACATTTGAAAAGTAACGACTGTAGTTCCCCTTCATTTCAGCCGTTCGCAGTAACTGCATGACAAAGCTATGTTAGCTGATGTTACAAGGCCAGCTCAGTCAATCATCCAGACTGTGGTCCCTGTAACTACAGAAAAGGCTGCTGCTCCTCTTCAGGATCCACATGTTTGTCTGACCTCTCCGCAGATACACCTCCGCTGTGGTTGCACCTACGGTACGACTATATGTATCGTTGAGGCACGCAAGCCACCCCACCTCAGCAATGTCTGTGGTTCAAGAGGGTGATAAATAAAAGGATTCGTACTAACAGGTACTTTTTAAAACGATGATTTCTTTTCAACTGTCCTATTAACCCTGCTCCTTAATTTAATAAAGCAAGGAAGGAAAAAAGGAAAATCATTATAGAGATAGAAGCCGAGAGATGGTAGTGAATGGTTTTGGGGTGGGAAGGGGATTGGAGAGAAGGGGTGGTCGGTAGGCCCATACGTCACGATCGCACAATATATAGCCAGCTGCACAGGTACCAATGCCTTGTAAACGAGCACGATTCCTGCTCGCCCCTGGTTCACACAATGAATAAAATTATTTTACAAATTGTCGCTTTTTTGTGAACACCCTCCGTATATGTTACTGTTCCCTCTTTTTCAATACGTCGTTCGAGAACCTAATATATTATTTCCAATCAACTTTCTAGTTTCGGGACACGGAAAGTCTATAAATTCTTTTAAGCAGATGTAGCTACGTCTCTTTCCTATCTCGAGAGCTCGCAACACAATCAAGGTAACAGAAATGTAGTAGTTTGTCCGTTTGTTGCCGAACAAAAATCCGTCAGATATCTTAATGCGTTTATTTGTTTCGCTCCGTACAGTATTGAAGAAATTGAGCAGTACAAATCGTACAAACTTTAAGAGTACCCACCAGTCAACGATCAGAATGAAATTAGAAAGAAAAAGTCTTTTCCAATATGGGTCTACGGATCTTCTAAGTCGTGTCTTGATGCCAGTAAGAAGAAACTATGGGATCTTCAGTGAGCAGCACATCACAAATATACACTGATGTTCTAAAAAGTCAGTACCCCCTGAAAGACTAGAGACAGGATGTTCATCTTCAGGGGATATGTTGATCAGTATGTCCTGAAGACATGATTAACATTTCAGTCACCTCAATTCAGCATGTGTCTTTTTGCCATAGGGTCCACCATAGGCTTTGGTAACTTGTTCCATACGTGATGCGAATAGCGCCCTTTATTATAGCGATACCCCTGGTTTCCAAGTTGATGTGTAGTGCTTGGCACTGGGTCACAAGGCTGCAGCCTTCATTTATTAATATTTCATACTTCTTCGATTGGCAAGTCTGAGGATCTACCGGACCGGGGCAAACGCTGACTTCTTGTGCCACCAAGAACGTACGTGTTCGTGCAGAAACAGAGCGTCGTTCATTGTCTTGCTAAAAATTCCGATTGGATTGTACAGGAAGGGTGTGGCTACGGATCGCAGGATATCATTCACTGTCCTCCACCTGCAGCAGTTGTTATTTGTGGTTGTTCCCAATAGTACCCGACACAACATGGCCTGATGCCGCTCCCCTTGTCTGTGACGAACCAATATGCGACCATCATTTTCAAACAACTACAACCTGCATTCGTCCGAAAACACTATTTTATGTCATTCCTATCCCTAGTAACGTTGTCCTATGCACCACTACAGTCGAGCACGTTTCTGCGCATTAGTCAAAGGAAGGCGCACTTAATGCAAGACGTATTGAAAGGCGTATGACTGTCACTTCTGATTGTGTAGGATGTGTCCAACTTCTCTGTATGGTGAGCCTGACATATATCGTCGAGTTGTAAACCATTCGTGGACCATTCTACACACACCCTGGCGAAACACTTCGTCCCACACGAGGAGCTCAAAAATGTTCAAATGTTTGTAGAGCTTTTGGGACTTAACTACGGGGTCATCAGTCCCTAAACTTACAAACTACTCACGAACTAACTAATACTCAGGACGGCACAAATATCCATGCCCGAGGGGGGATTCGAACCCCCGACCGTAGTGGCCGTGCAGACCGTGACTGGAGCGCCTCAGTCCTCTCGGCCACCGCGGCCGGCACGAGGAGCAATATTCGAGTTGTGTACCTCACATTTGCCCCTAGGGGCCAACTGCTAAAGTGTGCCGTGCCGGGTCTTCCTTGCCGATATAGTTACCAAGGGTACTCGCTGGACTTGTATATCTCTGGTCAGATCGAGAGTGAATTCAGAGGGCGTCAAGAGCGGCGTGGCGATTGGATGGAGGCTTACAGAGGTCGAGAGACTGGCTGTGTGGCTGCGCCGACAGGTCCGGAGGGCTCGGCGAACTATGCGTTGAGAGTTGTGATCTGCGTGGAAGTACTTGCCGATGGAACGTCTGTGCCGGGGTGTGCGTGGCTTGAAGGCTCTAGCCAAAGCTCAGCGAATAGTGGTGTGTGCAAAACTTTGGCTGGAGAATGGAGCATTTGCAATCCATTACTCTTTTTGTCACAGAAGTTTCGAAGAGGTCGTCTGTGCTAGTGCCTATTGTACTGTCCTCGCACAGCGGGTACAGAAATAATTTGAACCCTATGTACAGCCACTACCGAGTTCGCACGGTGACGTTAACCTGCTTTGTGACGTTTTATTATGATTGTTTTATCTGGTGTTTTCATTGTAATATACCTATAAGTGTGGTTAACATTATATATGTCAGTTGCATGTGGTAACGGATTCTGTGTTTCAGGTGTTCTGTCCAAGCGTTGTTTGTTGTTCATTGTAAAAAAGAAAGTTTATTGGTTCACTGTTGATAGAGGAATACGTCAGGAGGCTGTTCAATTGTGTCTCCGTTGTTGGTGTTTTACTGGGCGCCTGGCTCATAAGTTGAGTAAATTGTTAATGTTGTTATTTGTAATATATTTACTTGGTTCTGTAAGAAAAAAAAACCTTCACTGATTTATTCACCTTACAGTCTTGCATGAAGCGCTGGTTAGTTTAACCAAATGTTACAGATGTTATTTGTTTGAGTAATTCTGTTATTAATGAAACACTACTGCCTGTAAGTATTTTAACTGAAGTTTTGGACTGTTTGGTTACTGGCAGGTTTTGTGATAGTTTGTTGTTGTTAAGAAATTTATGTTTATATACAGGGTGTTACAGAAAGGTACGGCCAAACTTTCAGGAAACATTCCTCACACACAAAGAAAGAAAAAATGTTATGTGGACTTGTGTCCGGAAACGCTTAACTTCCATGTTAGAGCTCATTTTAGTATTTCTCTTTAAAATTAAATTGAAATAATTCGTGCAGACAATTGTCAAAATACCCAATTGTTTCGTTAGTATGTACTGTACTTCCTTGATTCACCGCCAGTTGGCCCAATTGAAGGAAGGTAATGTTGACTTCAGTACTTGTATTGACATGCGACTCATTGCTCTACAGTACTAACATCAAACACATCAGTACGTAGCATCAACTGGCTAGTGTTCATCACGATCGTGGTTCTACAGTTAGTGCAATGTTTACAAATGCGGAGTTGGCAGATGCCCATTTGGTGTATGGATTAGCACGGGGCAATAGCCGTGGCGCGGTACGTTTGTATCGAGAAAGATTTCCAGAACGAAGGTGTTCCAACAGGAAGACGTTCGAAGCAATTGATCGGCGTCTTAACGAGCACGGAACATTCCAGCCTATGACTCGCGACTGGGGAAGACCTAGAACGACGAGGACACCTGCAATGGACGAGGCAATTCTTCGTGCAGTTGACGATAACCGTAATGTCAGCGTCAGAGAAGTTGCTGCTGTACAAGGTAACGTTGACCACGTCACTGTATGGAGAGTGCTACGGGAGAACCAGTTGTTTCCGTACCATGTACAGCGTGTACAGGCACTATCAGCAGCTGATTGGCCTTCACGGGTACACTTCTACGAATGGTTCATTCAACAATGTGTCACTCCTCATTTCAGTGTAAAATGAGCTCTAACATGGAAATTAAGCGTTTCCGGACACATGTTCACATAACATATTTTCTTTCTTTGTGTGTAAGAAATGTTTCCTGAAAGTTTGGCCGTAGCTTTTTGTAACACCCTGTATATTTTGAGGATAAATCAAGATCCATCTATTTTTAAATAACTGTTGTAATAAATTATTATATTGAACTAGCTGACAACCCGGCGTTGCCCGGGTATTTATTTATTTATTCCTGCCATTTTTCAGGTATATATTCATTTGTATAAGGGCTGTATGTCTGTAAAGTCTCTTGCGAATACAATTAGTAGTAAAGAAGAAATAGATTAAAAATTGGTGCGTGGTGGGCCGTTTTCCATGAACGTTACTGTCCATGTGCTCGTATCTCATGAATTGCGTGTTGTACTGTGATACAGTTTAGAATATACACTCAAATATATGCGTGTATACTGTTTGTAAAATTTCCTGCGGCTACAATTTGTAGTGTAGAAATTATAAATTGTAACGTCATACCGAGAGCCGTAGTTTCACTCCATAAAGAAAAATGTTCAAATGTTTGTAAAGCTTATGGGACTTAACTACGGGGTCATCAGTCCCTAAACTTACAAACTACTTATGAACTACTTACAAACTAGGACGGCACAAATATCCATGCCCGAGGGGGGATTCGAACCCCCGACCGTAGTGGCCGTGCTGACCGTGACTGGAGCGCCTCAGTCACCTCGGCCACCGCGGCCGGCTCACTCCATAAACAGCGGAAAAGTAGTAAGCGAGAAACGTTTTTCCTTTCATTATTTTACTATGGTTGCCAGCGAGGAAAAGTTTAATATAGGTTTGAAATTATGTTTAATGTTTGTTGCAAGTCGCTAAGTACTCTCATTCTCAAACAGTGTATTTCGAAAGTCTCGCCTCACGGTAAGGAATGTGTGTACCAAGTTTGGTTGAAATCGGTCCAATGGTTTAGGAGAAAATGAGCAGCATTGTTGAAAAATGCAGCAGTTTTTCGCGCATCTCATTGTTTATGACGTCATATCTCGTGAACTATGTATCGTGCGTGATTCTTACACTTACGGCGACCGTCCTCATGGAGTGAATGAAGCTTACGTGTACAAAATTTCATAAAGATTGGAACAAAACTGTAGATTTGTATGCAACACGTACAAACATATGGAAACTCTGCTTTATGTATTAGAGGATGGTAGTTAATTAAGGCTCAGTACCTTACCACTTCCTCAAAAGCCCTACCATCACACTGATATAATCGGATCTTACATTCACACGCTACTCAAACTAACTCCTACGTTTCCACTGAGACAATTTCGAGGCACATGTTGCACAACATGCTGCATGTCATTTTATCTACTGTTTCTTATTACCTGTGACACAATTTGTATAACCGTCTGGGGTGCAAGCCTGCTAGTGCAGTTACTCCCTGTATTTCTTGGCGAATTATCTGTTTCAACGTAATATAGACTGCTCAGTTACTTGAGGTAGTAACTCACGCATTTTATTGAACGCTAGAAAAGAAGGAATGATAATGATATAGTTACTGGGTTAGAGGTCTCCTAGTGAAAAGTAGTTCCGAAGGAGCCTTCTACTCGTTAATGTGTAACACGTCTGCATGATGGGTAAAAGTATTTTGATAGAAAGACAGCAAATCACTTTGCCGTTTGAGTAAACCTAATTGTACCGGATTTTACAAAATGCTGGATATGTTGAGAAGTTCAGAGGACAATGACAGTAAACCCAATAAGTGAAAATACAGTCATTTATGTTGGTAAATAAACGTAACACCAGCAGCACTTGTCTTGCTCTTTTCTATTTTAGTTTTCTCTCAGGGTTCTGGAAGGTATATATAACCCTCCAATGTGGAGGTGGGTGGGGGGGGGGGGTTATTCTTTAGAGTAAAAACGTTTGCCCTTGAAATTTCCTAAGATGTGTGGAAACAGGAGAGTTAAAAGAACCTTACCTGGTTAGCAAGATGTTTAGCAGATATCCCAGTTTTCCCATTACCAAAGTAAAAAACAGTATAGAGTATAGTACGTCTAAGTTCTCAGGGGTACACGTTAATGTAATCTTAAACTGGAGAATTATATTTATTTAATCTGATAATAAGTTTTAAGTTTTACTACGTTTCTTATCAGCATAATTCCAAAATTTGGAGATAATTAAGTCAGAAAGTTACGATATTTTGCATATATTGATTTATTGACGTTCTCACGTAGGCCAAATTAGTAAGTACAAATAAATTGAGTTTATTAGTTATTTATGGGGTTCACATACGTACAGCTTTTGAATAACTCTTAAAGCAACTGGGAATCCAAATATAATTTTCCGAAAATGCTCTGCTCTGCTCTGCTATGCTGTCCCACTTGAATACCTGCCAGAGGGAGCATACAATCACATTCGCATTATTTTTCTAGCGTTCCACTCTCTGATAGTAGGAAATACGTACACTTAAATATATACGTAGAACTCTGTTGTTATTTTGTTATGATGGTCGTTTCATTTACTTGGGCAACAACATATTATTTTTGCATTAGGAGGAAGAAAATGGTGATTGAAATTTCGTCATTAGTTTTCGCCGCGACCACAAACACCTTCGTTTTAATGATTTACAACCCAAATTTTGTATCCTTTCGGTAAAACTCTCCGCTTTGACTCAAAAACGTGCTGTTCTTGTTTGAAAGTTGTTGACGTCCTCCATCAGTTGTATGTGATCAGATTGCTACAACGTGCAGCAACTCTCTAACAGAGGGCGGACAGGGGTACTGCAGGTGAGCTATTCACTGGAAGAGAAGGAAGTCAAACAAGGCCCATCAAATCGGTTCATTTTTGAAAGGTCCACTGTGTATGAACAAATATGAAGGACTGAAACAAATGTAAGCTCACTATCTCCCAGCTCTCGAGAAATGGGCCATTTCGGTTGATGACGCTAAATCGACTTGAAATTTGCAGGATCGTTAGACATTTTAAATTGAACATTTCTCATCGTCATGTATGTTGTCTGAAAACTTTTGCGTCCGTCGCTTATTCATTCAGTAGGGTACATATGTTTTAGTGAAAACTTATTCTTCGTGTGCGTTTAGCTCTAAAATATCTTGCTTAAAAGGAATGGGTGAGTAATGTTTGGCCCATAACATTGTGTTCACTCTGTCCTCTGCGAACCGAATCCCATGCTTTTTGTAAGGAATATTACTCTCACAGAAGGGCTTGACAATCTCCTGATGTATCACTAATAGCATCAGTAAATGGAATCAGTCCTAGAAAGGCATCAGTTATTACAGTTTCTTCACTCGGAAGTCGTACTCCCAGACTAAAAAATTTTTATATATCATTGGTCTATTAATTCATTAACTAAGTGATTAAATTTATTTCTTTTAAGCCTTTCAATTTGTTTCATTAAATTTTCTTTGACCATAACATTACTACGATTCTAGCTGCTTTTGTTCTGTCGAAGTAAGTCTGTTTAGAAACTTGCGAATTAAGACACCCTGGTAAAATACGTTCTGGTTAATGTTCATTAACCCGAACTGCTAAACCACGGTCTGCAATTAAACTAAAGAAAGTGAATTGCACTGGCCCTAAGTGTAGCATACAGAGTTGCACTAAATGACGATATATCTATAACTTTAGGTTGCGTTTGATGCGTGCCAGTATTAATTACACGCCTCATACCTCTCATTACATCACTTCTACGTATTTATAAAAACGACAGTCGCAGGTACAGCAGTAGGCATTGTAAGAGCTTTCCTGTTGTTTATAATCCAACTAAAAAGCTTTAATTTTTTTTTTTTTTTTTTTTTTTTTTTTTTTAGCACAGCTGCTATTGTCAGCGACCGTTACAACGTCAGAGGATAAAAATGCAGCCCTCGGTCGCAAAAATTAAACAAAAAAACTCTTTAACCTGGCTTTGGCAATAACTATGATTGCCTACATCAGAAAATATAAATTAAAACAAGTCACATAATAAAAGTTATAACTCAACTGTAAAGCTTACGTCACAAAATTAAATGTATATATATATATATATATTAGAAAGAGCTACTCACTGGCCAGTCTGATGCCTCCCTCCGTGCAGGCGTGCAGCCCATAGTGGCTAGCTCTTTCTAAAAAAAAAAAAAAAAAAAAAAAAAAAAAAAAAAAAAAAAAAAAAAAAAAAAAAAAAAAAAAAAAAAGTTCGCAGTTACGGAAGAGTTGTGAGATATTCCGGAGGACTGGCTAGGCCTCCGGCTGTGCGCCAAACAGATGACCATCAGTAGTAAACAAGTACCTGTCTACTACTGCAGCGTGCTACATCCCAATATGTATTTTCTGTTGTCACATTCCATAACACAACATTTAGCTTAAATACGATCTAAGGAACAAGTTCTAAGGAACAAGTACGTAACAGATGTTGGTGAACCAGTGCACTGTCATGCTAATATTCGATAATCATTTATCATTTATGTTTTTTGCTGTGTACATATATACTTAAGTATTTTTTATAATTTTAGGCCACGGGACATGAATAATGTTGTACTTTCCTATTTTACCCACTGAAAGGCAATAATGGAAAATAATCACTTTCACAAATCAGGAAATACTGCTCAAAACCTTGAGCTGCGTACAAAAGACATTCGGTTCTCTCTTAGAAAATGTTACTACTTTTACTTTACTCTACCTCCAGTTCAGTGTAGGAAATATTCTGTTCCCTTCATCAAGTCATGCCACGTCTTCTCTTTTTTATTTTCATCAGGAACTCTCTCTGTAATGTATTTAGTAATAATAATAATAATTTCATATGGCTCATTGACATGGTGCAAGTCTTTCAATAGGATGCAACTTCGGCGACTTGCATGTCCCTATCCTACCCCAGTCATCCAACCGGGTAAACGTAGAATCTGAACCACGTGTTGTTTCCGGCGACTCCTTACATCTTTGTGAGGTGAAGGCTGTGCTAAAACACAGGCTTAAAAAGTTCCCAGATCTGAGTGGGTTTAGAACTCGCGACCCTATTGTTTCCAGTCGTGTGCTTTATCCCGATACCACCGGGCCGACATTCGTTTAGTTGTAAGTAAAGAATCGATACACAGCTTGTTGCGAAGCGCGGTGGCCGAGGGGACTGAGGCGCTTCAGTCACGGTCTGCACGGCCACTACGGTCGGGGGTTCGAATCCCCCCTCGGGCATGGATATTTGTGCCGTCCTTAGTTGTAGGTAGTTCATAAGTAGTTTGTAAGTTTAGGGACTGATGACCCCGTAGTTAAGTCCCTTAAGCTTAACAAACATTTGAACATTTTTTTGTTGCGAAGCTTACGAACTAAAAGGATTACACAATATCTCCCTCCCGTCTGCCGTGAGATGGGATGTTGTTGGCAGTCTACTCGCCTCAGTAATCTTCGACGTCTCTTTTTATCTCTTAGCGCAATGGTTTAAGTACCACAAAAGGCACGGTGAACGTTCACGGTGTTTCTAATTTTCTTAAAGATCGATACGAGTAGATACGTATTCATCACCTGTTGTAGGAAGCCTTTGGCGCAATTTACGGGTTAGGTACTGTGTTTACCGTCATCAACTCTTGTAGTTGTGTGTCACAAATACAATATTATTGTGTCCCATACGCAACCCCTCTACAAGAAAGCAGAAAAAGTATAGCAAAACCATATATTACTGCCGCGGTGGAATGGGCGAACGCTCTAAGGCTTCTTGCTGCAGAGCGCGCATTTGCTCCCCGTCGAAGGTTCCAGTCCCTCCTCGAGCATGGGTGTGTGTGTTGTCCTTAGGTTTTTTTAAGTATTTTATAAGCCTGGGGACTGATAACCTCATTAGTTAAGCGCCATAGATTTACAAACAACTATATATTACTCATTCGAATTATGGATACTTTTGAGACTGAACGGAAAAATTTCTCCTCGGAATTAAAAGTTTGAGTACATGTTAGATAAAATGCAATTATCTGGGAATACGTCAGATTCTCAATGCTATTTCGCAATAATTGGTTCGTCACGAACGTAACTTTCTTCAACCTCAAAAAATAACAACGGAATTAAGCAAAATTTCTTTCAGTGGGAAGCCCTGATCATTAAGGAAGATAAACTGGGTGTACCGCAATCGTCGATATTTTTGAAGCGAAAAGTTCACGAATTAAGGGTCAATCTCATATATTACGTATTTGGAAATGTTCAAATGTCTGTAAATCTATCGGACCAAACTGCGTGGTCATCAGTCCGTAGCTTACAAACTACTTAAACCTAGGTAAACTAACCTAAGGACAAACACACACACCCATGCCCCAGGAAGGACTCGAACCTCCACGGCGAGCAACCGCTCGCTCCGCAGCGAGGTGCTTTAGACCGCTCGGCTACTCCATCGCGGGTACGTATTTGGTTCTTGTATGCTTAGTGCTTAACGTCCATTCGAAACCGTGGTCATTAGATACGGAGCTTACATTCAGATTTTTTGGTGAGGATGGGGATGTAAATCGATCGTGACCTCTAAAATGAACCAGCCCATCATTTGCCTTAAGTGATTTAAGGAACTCATGAAAAAAAAAAAAAAAAAAAAAAAAAAAAAAAAAAAAAAAAAAAAAAAAAAAAAAATACACATGGTTGTAAATGAATGTATGGGACTTGTTTGGTTATTAGTCCCTAGGTTTACAAACTACTTAAACTAAGTGAAACGAAGCTAAGGACAAGAGACACAGCCGTGCACTCGAAGCTCCAACAGCGAGCAGCCCACCAGTGGTGCGGCCCCCCGTTCGGTACATCGCAGTCCACTACAGCTTCGTTCACATAGAGATGTTATACAGTGCTTATAGAAGCAACTAAAAATGCAACACTATTTCTAATTGGGAAAGTGGAGATTCGTAGACAAAGAAGTAGCAGGAAACGAACAGAGACAGGGATGAGGAGATGAACAGAGAGGGAGGAGGTAGAGAGACAAATAAATGTTTGTAAATCTATGTACCGTGGTCATCAATGCCTAGGCATACAAACTACTTGAACTTAACTTAAGAACAAGACAAACATCATCCTATTGAGGGAAAAAACTCGCCGGTTAAGACCAATGGCAGTATTTTTTCAAAAATAATCGGTGTTCGTTAAAACCGGTTTTCAGTTATCATCAATAACTTTATAAATACACTGGTCCAGCCACTTTCTGTAGTAGTGGTTCTGTCTGATTTTTGTTTTTTGCTTTCTTAATAATGACACACCTAGTGACATTTATCCCTGAAATTGCCCCTGCTGTGAAATATTAGGTCATCGCAGAAACTAGGAAATGCGACCAGCAGTAATTTAAAAACACCCGAGTTAGAAACGAGAAACAAACGCAAGGCTTAACAATTAATACAACTGTTGTTGAGGCATTGAGACCCTGTGGCGTGGCCTATTGCGCAGGCGTATGCACATGCAATGTGCAATACTTGCCTCCGTCTGTTCATAGGGCAGTACCTCGCTGTCGGCGCCGAACGTAGGTTGTGTTTTAAATGGCATCATACAGAGCCTGGCAGTACTTTACAAAGTGCTCCACTAGTCTTAAAATGTTGAAAACAATAATAAATTACAAACTTAGATATTCGTTCATTATTATAATATAAACAGAAAAAAACAAGTAGTAAAAATAATCATATACGCAAAAATCTCATTTATTAAAATGACCCCATGTGGAGTGGTCGAGCGGTCTAAGGCGTCTTGCTGTGGAGCGTGCGGTGTTGCTCGCCGTCGGAGGTTCGAGTACTCCCTCAGGCATGGGTGTCTGTGTTTCCCTTAGGTCAGTTTAACTTAGTTTAAGTCGTTTGTAAGTCTGGACTGATGACCAAAGAGGTCACATAGATTAAAAAAAATTAAACATTTATTAAAATTACGAGTTTATGACGATCATCGAGTAAATGTGCCGAAAGCGGCCATTTTAATAAATGACCTACCTTGACTGTTTTTATTATTGGATCATCAAGAACAGAGTGTTGTTACCTCCAGCTCACATAAGTTAAAACTTTAAAAAGAAAATAGATGTTCTGCTGCCTGTGTCCATTATATGCCTGTATCTGTTTGTGGCCCCCGGAATAGCCAAACTTATCACGAAAGACAGAATTCACCAACCTCCGCTTTTACCCTTTTGTACTGACTATTCGCAATGCTCATATAGTTTTGTGATTCTTGATTACAATAAGATTTTTCAACCGAGATTCAGAATCATTACGAGAAAACCGGTATTCAACCCCGCATTACTGTTCAATAAAAGCGACACTTTTCTACTTTACCAGGTATTTTGATTCTAAATATCTTGAAGAAAAGTTTAATGCAAAGGTTTTAAGAATTCTTCAAAATTTTCAATTTTTGACTTTTATACGTGTTCTAGAAACAATAGCAATAAGAAACTTAAAACCGGTTACATTGAGCGGTTTTTACAGTAAGTTTAATCTGTGGATGAAAAACCGCCATCGCTAACCTGTGGCCGAGGGAGGACTAGAACTTCCGGCGGGCGTGGACAGCCCTCTTTGTGACATGATGTCTAGAGCCGCCTGTCAGTTGCAAATTGTGACACGTTTTCTCTCAAATGAAACTGTGTTGAAATTTCTTTATACTTGATACACACCGTACATAAGATCTAGAAAACCTCCGCACATTCATGTCAAATATCCAGCACAATTTCTCACTTCAAGTCAGGTATATCGATTCCGTCGTGTATTCTATTGTATTAAGTGGACTGTTGAAATATCCGTTCCTAGTACGCATATATTTAACTATTTTCACGTTTTCCTGACTAGTGCTGCAAAGAAATTTGCAGCGACATGATTGTGGTTTCTTTATACTCTCTCTCCTCCAAGTAACAGTGGAGCACAAACCGTTGCAGTGCGGGCGCACCTACCACCGAGAGAGAGAGAGAGAGAGAAATGCTGCTGTTGTGCATATGTCGTCAGGGCTTATGCAATAGTTGAACGCGGCCGCCGAGCCGCATGCTGCACATTGTCTTCAAATGAGGTGGATTAGTATTTACTTTTAGCATTGACTACACAAGCTGATTTTAATGAATGAATAGGGGGACTCGTAAATGGGTTGTGACCTGATTCTGCAGTAAGCGTCATCGTGAGAGTGGGAAGGGCCAACAATATGAGCGCATTCCAATATCTATCACACGTATTTGGCTTTTCAACTATCACGGAGTTTGTGATGTAAAACGATAACTTCGACTAGCAGGGAAGTCTCTTCCGACAGTTTGAGTTGCCATAAGAAAACGGAATGATGTGAAGGCTGTCGACCGTCAGGTATGAGTATCAGCACGCATTTCTCTGTGTCACTGGCAGGACGTAACTCTGTCCAGTTGTGCATGCGATGCGACGTCACGAGAGTCCCGCTTCCTCCTCGTAACGTTGACATAGTACCTGAGGCTATCCTTGAGTAATCACCGTTGGTTGTGGTCTTTTACCAGGATTGCTCCACAACGTTATCGGTGTCTCGTTTCGTTGAGTGACATGACAGGTTACCACCAACACCGAAGCGAAATGAGAGGCTCTACATATATCGGTAGGCGTCCTTAATTTTACTGCAATGAGTAAAACTGTTTATGGAGTCTGCATGAGACGAACATCAAGTTTAACGACAGCAACAAATAAATGTCAGCGATTACAGAAGTTTCGTTATCGGCAAGGAAATGTTAATTAACTGAAAAGTTATTACGTCTTGAATACTTTCGGGATGCCAATGGCAATTCCGTTCCAAAAATGCACATTACTTAGCTGGACTTCAATTTACACTCAATCACTAGAGGTTAACCCTGAAGGTATTACAGAGCACGGAGATGGTGACGTTCGGCCTGAGAGGCACTGAATTACAGAATAAGTAAATATGTATTTCCATGTATTTATAATATATGACAGTGAATCATGTTATTACCACACGTGGCAAAGATTTTCTAACTGTGTCCATGCTAATTTACTTAATACACAGAACAACAGTTCTGAATATACAGAGAGCGTGATACTTTCTGGTAAGCTTTTATAATGTCAGCGTGTTTCAATTACTGATTAAAAAGTGACATATAAGACAAACAGAGACAGTGATAGATCTACTATACAGTTAAAGAGTGCATGACTAAGCAGCATATGTAACAAAATATTTCTTTATGTCCGCATGGTACTTTAATGAATATCGAGAAAAACAGTTATGAATAAACAATGAGACTGAGAGAATATGATTTATGCAGGAAAATGAACATATCTTATTAATGTCCATTGCGGATCCATGATTTACTGTCATAAAGGTGACAGTTTGTGGTAATAGATGCAAGATCATCGACTTCAGCAAAGTGGTGGCTGACATTCAGCAGGGACGTGTCACATAGTCCCTCTGCTCTTATTAATCCAAACGGCTGGCCGTTGTCCATAAAGAATGTAAAAGAAGGCACCAGATAAACTACAGTCTAATTTATTTGTAAAATAATACGTTGCACAAAGATCAAATGATTGAAAATACAACACCATAAGGGAGATGATGAAATCTGTATCGAGTATTGGCAACATTTTCAAAAACGTTCAAATGTTTGTAAAGTTACGGGACCTAACTGTAGTGGTCACTAAACTTACAAACTACTTGAACTAACTTATCCTAATAACAACACACACACCCAAACTATGCCGACTCAAGCCTCCTACGGCGAACGGCCGCGCGCACCGCAGCAAGGCGTTAGTCGGCAAGGCTCTTCCTCCTGATTTCACTGATCCGATGCTTCACCCTCGACATTACCATAGAGGCTCCGGGTTTGCCGCTTCTACATATTGGTTAATTTGATCTGGTACGGTGAAAGGTGGAATACATACATCTTCTGCTATCTTCGACGAGACGTTTGGTCAGGCGAGAGATCGGGAGGAAAGAGAGGCAGCAATGCATTCCTATGGGCGATGAAGACGTATTGAACATTGCGTGTTGCAGGTGTAAAACCAGTACGTCGTTGAGTACGGGAACAGACAGTCACAACGGTGTCCGCAGACTCGAATCCGACCATCGTGCTGGTGAATACAGAAACCGGATTTAGCGCTGCAAACAACATCCTGTTCATGACCCTCGTTCTACGCACTATTGCCGGAGCAAACGCCCTTGGCGTTAACGCAGTGGTAAACGCGACAATGAAAGCCTTGCAGAAGACTTGGGATGGTACGTGCTTCGCAACAGATCTAATTAATTCGTTGTGATAGCGATCCACCACTGCCTTGCGCACAGAGTGCCTGCAATGAGGCGGCTGCAAACGCTCCCATCCGTACACAGTCCCTCCTGCGTCCAGCAAACACAGATCAGCATCACAGTTGCTTCGCTGCATCTCACATGATGATCTGTTGCCCTAAGGATAAACCGAAGTCCGTGTAGGGAACTATTCTTCCTTCCATGAATTCCAAAACGTGCTCCAAAGATGCTCAATGTCTTTTACGAGACATACTGATGCTGCTTATCCAACACAACTAGACGAAAAAATAATTCCAGGACGTCCAGAGGTTGCTCTCTTCGTCCAATATAAAAAGTGTTAGCAGTTGTAGTTCTTCAGTTTCTCCGGGCGTATTTCATGATGAAATAGATATCGGGTGAACGGCCTGGTGCGCTGTTGTACATCAGCACACCTGATGATGGCAACATGGTCGATGCACACACACACCAGGCTGTTCACCCGAGATCTATTTCATCAGTGTTAGCAGTTACTGATGTGCGGGTATCATGTGCACCTCTCGTCTCCGTAAATGCATTTACATATTCCAGCTGATTTTGATGCTTTCTTCAAGGTGTCGTATTTTGTATGGCCAGCAGTGTACATATAACATGAGCAGCGGGCGCAGGGTTATTCCAGATGATGCTGTCATTTGCCGTCTAGTAAGGTCATCAAAAGACCATTATTAAATGCTAAATGATCTATACAAGATATCTAGATGGTGAGAAAGGTTACAGTTGACCGGAAATCAAGGAAAGCCTGAGGTCATCCACGCAATGCTACATTACGTTACATTATAAATCGCACGAAACTCATGGCTGTCAACTGAACTAATTATAATTACTGACAACTTTACGTGCGACGCCAACATTAATAATTTGTGCGAAAGACGATTCAGAGGCTGCGCTTTGAGGCAGAACAGTTAGAAGAAGCGACAAATCCCGAAAGAGAGAGAGTGAGTCCATCATTTACAAAAATATTACTGTGCGGTGTGGGACCCACGCCAGACAGGCTTGACATAGGACGTCAAGAAGGTACAAAGAAGCGCAGAAAGTTCTTTATTATCGCGCAATAGTAAACAATTCTAATGGATACGATATATGTGTGTTGGGATGGCAAAGGCGTGTTCCCTTACTTCGAGGGGCAGGGGATAGCGTCACCGACTGCGGTGCTGAAGGTCGTCGGTTCAATCCCGTCCGCAGGAAAAAATATTTCTTTGTAATCAACAATTCCAAAATGTTCTACATCTTTCTTATATTCACTTGTACATCTATGTCTATATAAATACTCCGCAATCCACCGTAAGGTGCGTGGCGGAGGGTACACTGTACCACTACTAGGCATTTCCTTTCCTATTCCACTCCCATTTATAATTTATACTTGTTTCTTATGTTAACTATTCTTCTACTTTCTGGCACATTCTGTCTGCGTATACGTAGCAGAGCACTCTGCCCGAGATGCAACACAGGAGAGTTGGACGAAAGAAGTATGACAGACGCCCCAATGTAGTCCCTATGGCCGATGTGGAAAAACAGCATGACTTCGCTTCGCTCATACGAAAGATTGTGAGAGAAGACTTACAACATTTATGGCAGCCGGGACATTTAGACCGAGCGAGCATCAGATGTAAGCCCTGTAAGTGACGAGGGAGCCGACGCCGCTGAGGAAGAGGTATTTCAGGCAATAGCTCCGGTCTGCCCCGCCAATGGCACCCGACGTGAAGAATGGCGTCGCCCTGCTGTGACTTACGCTGCAGACGCCAAACGGCAGCCAATGAACCGGCCTACGTGTCCACAAAATACTCCCCCGGCAACTATGACGCCCCGCAGATGAAAATCCTCCATGGGCGACAGTTGCTAAGATGTCGGAAAATCTCATGGACGTCATAATCGACGGCCAACCTGTCCGGGCACTTGTTGATTCAGGAGCGTCCTTCTCTGTATTTTCGCATAATTTCGCCGCACAATTTTTAATGTTCTGTGATACAGGAGCAACTGTGCCGAAGGTCGCGAATGGAAAGTGTGGTGTCGCACAAGTGCAAAGTGCGCGCCACCTAATTTCGCCGCGCGCCGCCATGCACACAAGGCGCGGCGTTCTCACGACAGCCACGAGCGCCCTCTGCTGCAACCCCGCTCGGGGCCACCACGAAAAGACATCGGCCACTTGGGACTGAGTTAGGAACCAGTAAAGACTTCGGAATCCGATAGGCACCAGTGAAGACTTGGCTATCAGTTAGGCACTAGGCAGGACTCTAGCTCAACTATGTATCAACATTCTGCAGTACTATGTAAACGTTAAGTATTGTATAAATTCTGTGCAATATATATCTCATTCTAATTTACTCTAGTGTTTCTAGTTCTGGCTGCTCCCCTGCGTACCTGCACCAGCGTGCTATCTTTATTTCTGTGTCGGTCTCATTCCACTCGGCCACCGACACCTACAACGGAACGAGACACAAAAGCGGCGACGAGGCTGGGACACAAAAGGAAGTACGTCCAGCCAGCAATAACTTGTGTCGCAAAAATAACCACCAACAACAGGATCCAGCAGTTTGAATTTGTCGTGTTAACAAAATGTAGTCACAATGTTATCCTCGGATGGGACTTCCTTCAGGCAACCCAAACTATCATTGACTGTGGAAGATCTGAGCTGAAAATTGAAGTAGTTGTTCCACGGGTTGACGTAATACAGAATTTTCTGGGAAGTTATTTGCCGTTAACAATGTGACGATCCCGCCGTTGACGATGAGAAGAGTTGCAGTCAAAAACTCAGTTGAGAGATTAAACTGTGAAGTGCTTGTTGATAGTAAAAAGTTTATCAGACTCACGAAAGAAATTTACATACAAGCAGCTATGATAAGCATTGCAGGAGGTCGAGGAGAGACATGGATCACTAACTGTCACGAGCAGTCGCAACTTATCACCAAAGGAATGTGTATCGGGACAGCTGAACCAATCCAGGACGGTGACATCAACGTCATCAAAGAAGACCCATGCTCTGCTGTAAGTACAGACAACACGCTGGAGGAAACAAACGTGGAACTGCCAATAGGGCCCGGACTGACCAAGGAGCAACGCCAGCGGGTGTTAAGTATACTACGCGAATTTTCGGGTGCATTCAAACATCAGCAGGGGAAAAGTCAGACGAAACGGCCCACGATAAGGCATCGTATCAATACTGGGGAACATCCACCAATTATGCAGCGTTCGTATAGAGTGTCGCCAGCTGAAAGACGGATAATTCGGGAGGAAGTTGAGAAGATGTTGCACGATGACATTATTCAACCTTCGGAGGGTCCATGGTCGTCTACGGTGGTCCACGTAAAGAAGAAGGATGGCACGTGGCGATTCTGCGTCGACAATCGGCGGCTGAACGAAATCACCAAGAAAGATGTTTACTCACTGCCACGCACTTACGACACTTTAGACTGCGTGAAAGGAGCTACATACTTCTCACCTATGGACATGCAGACAGGTTACTGGCAAAGCGAGGTTGACCAAGGTGACAGGGAGAAGACGACTTGTATTACACCTGACGGCCTCTATGAATTCAAAGTAATGCCAGTTGGATTATGTAATGTTCCGGCCATATTCGAACGCATGATGGACAGCTTCTTCGACACCTTAAGTGGACGACTAGTCTTTGCTATTTAGATGACATTGTCGTTTTCTCTAAAACATTTGAAGAACATTTGAGTCGCCTGTCAACTGTGTTGAAGTGTGTTCAGGCTGCAGGACTCCGCCTCAATCCAAACAAGTGCCTCTTCGTCGCCAAAGAGATAAAAATCTTGGGGCACCTGGTCAACGGAGATGGTGTTCGTCCTGATCCAGATAAAGTAAGGGCAGTCACAGAATTTCCACCTCCTCAGCACATTCGTGATGTGAGAAGTTTTTTCGGGTTGTGCTCATACTACCGACGTTTCATAAAAGGATTTTGTAACAAGGCACGTCGATTACAAGAACTTCTGCAGGGAGAAATATTCAAATATGTGTGAAATCTTATGAGACTTGACTGCTAAGATCATCAGTTCCTAAGCTGACACACTAATCAACCTAAATTATCCTAAGGACAAACACACACACCCATCTCCGAGGGAGGACTCGAACCTCCGCCGGTACTAGACGCACAGTCCATGACTGCAGCGCCTCAGACTGCTCGGGTAATCCAGCGCGCCATGAACTTGCAATTCAGGGCCGGCGCAAGGCACGTGCGAAACGTGCGGCACTTTCCGAGGGGCGGCTAATCTGCCGCATCTCTTTTCTTTTCTTTTTTTTTTTTTTTTTAGGACAAACTGATCATTCATGCCCAAGAGGGGATTCGAAACCAAACCTCGGAGGGAGCGGCTTCGGGAACTGTGCCATGGCGCCTCGACTACCTGCCGGCCGCCCCTGTTGAACAAGGGGAGGCAGGAGGAGCGGCGTGCCAGTCACGTTCTGCACGGCAACTACGGTCGGGGGTTTGAATCTCCCTCGGGCATGGATGTTTGTGCCGTCCTTAGTGTTAGCTAGATCATCAGTAGTTTGTAAGTTTAGGGACTGATGACCCCGTAGTTAAGTCCCATAAGTTCTACAAACATTTGATCATTATGAACATTTGAGGGAGGAGGATTGATATCTTCCTCGCCACTGTAGCAGCACCGTCGTGTTTACGCCGGAGGAACAGACGGGGGGGGGGGGGGGGGGGGGAGCAGTCTGGCGTATAGGCCAATATTCTTATGAGTGGAGCGCTGCCAGCCTGTTACGCCCCGTGCATTTACTCACAACTACTTTTGCAGAAGACGAGATCTAATTTTGAAATTCGAATGTAATATTCGATTCTGGGGTTACAAGTTAAGCCTGAAGCAGTTTTGCTAAGCCCTTCAATGGCAGTTTCCCAGTGTTTTATTCTTCCCGCATTATAGAAAAAAATGGTTGAACATTACTACAGTCAAACATGTCCAACACCTACAATGGCTAATAATATTCTGAATGCGTAAATACGCTGCAAGTAATTACAAGGGATAAAGACATTGGTAGTAAGTGTGGCATAAGTTGACTTTCGACGCATTTTTGAAAAGTTTTGCTGTCCGTTTCTGAGTGACAGTCCTACGTTTAATTTTTGAACCATGAAACCCCCTTATCCACCTGCATGAACAACAAACTCTGACCGGCACTTTTGTTTGACAACACTACTCGCGCACTCTCACTTTGCCAACATTTATTTACTGTATAATGCGGGTGAATCCATATTTCATCTAGGTATACTACTGGTCGCTTTGATTCTAATGAAAACCTGAAAAAAGTATGGTCCTGCAGCAACAATGCCCTCTCGTCCGCACAAAACAAAACGTTAATTTTGATACTCCCTTAACTTTCTGAATGATTTCTTTTATCTCCTGGGACTGGAACTCGGTAGTAGGAAAGGGAAGAGAAGGAAATGTAGTAGGTGAATATGGACTGGGAAAAAGGAATGAAAGAGGAGATCGCTTGGTAGAATTTTGGGCAGAGCACAATTTAATGATCACCAACACTTTGTTTCATCATCATGAAAGAAGGTTGTATATGTGGAAGAGACCAGGAGGCACTGGAAGGTACCGGATTGACTTTATAATGGCAAGGAATAGATTTAGAAACCAGGTTCTAAATTGTAAGACATATCCAGGGGCAGATATAGATTCTGACCATAACTTATTGGTTATGAAGTGCACATCAAAACTTAAGACACTGCAGAAAGGTATGCAAGATGTATGAGACAGGGGAAATACCCTCCGACTTCAAGAAGAATATTGTAATTCCAATTCCAAAGAAAGCAAGTGCAGACAAATGTGAAAATTACAGAACTATCAGTCTAATAAGTCATGGTTGCAAAATAGTTACACGAATTGTTTAGAGACGAATGGAAAAACTTGTCGAATCCAACCGCGCGAAAGAGCAGTTTGGATTAAGCTAAAATGTAGGAACACGGAAGGCAATACTCACATTACGACTTATCTTAGAAGATAGGCTAAGGAAAGGGAAACCTACGTTTTTAGCGTTTGTCGATTTGGAGAAAGCTTTTGACAATGTCGACTGGAATACACTCTTTCAAATTCTGAAGATGGCAGGGGTAAAATACAGGGAGAGAAGAGTTATATTCAACCTATGCAAAAACCAGACAGCGGTTATTAGAATCGAACAGCAAGAAAGGGCCGCACAGGTTGGGAAGGAAGTAAGACATTGTTGTAGCCTTTCCCCAGTCTTGTTCAATATGTATATTGAGCAAGCAGTGAAAGATTTGGAGAGGGCATTAAAGTGCAGGGAGAAGAAATAAAAAGTTTGCGGTTTGCCGATGAAATAGTAATTCTGTCAGAGATCGCAAAAGATCTGGAAGAGCAATTGAATGGGATGGACAGTGTCTTCAAAGGAAAATATAAGATGAACATTAAGAAGAGTAAAACGAAAGTAATGGAATGCAATGTCAGAAAATCTACATCTACATCTACATAGATACTCTGCAAATCACATTTAAGTGCCTTGCAGAGGGTTCATTAACTACTTTCATAACTTTTCTCTACCGTTCCATTCTCTAATAGCGCGCGGGAAGAAAGAACACCTAAATCGTTCCGTTTTCGATCTGATTTCTCTTATTTTATTGGGATGGTCATGTCTCCCTAAGTAGGTGGGTGCTAGCAAAATATTTTCACATTCAGAAGTAAAAGTCGGTGATTGAAACTTCGCAAACAGATCACGCCGCAAGGAATAACGTCTTTCTTTTAATGATTTCCACCGCAATTCGTGTAACATTTCCGTGACGCTTTCCCCTCCGTAACGTGATAAAACGAGCTGCCCTTCTCTGAATCTTCTCAGTATCTTCCGTCAGTCGCACCTGGTGACTGTCCCACAAGGGGCAACAGTACTCCAGGAGAGGACGCACAAGTGTGATGTAGCCAGTCTCTTTGGTGGAGCTGGTGCAACTTCGAAGCGTTCTGCCAATGAAACGTAACCTTTGATTCGCCTTCCCCACAATATTTTCTATGTGTTCTCTCCAGTCAAAGTTGTTCGTAATTGTAACTCCTAGGTATTTGGTAGAATTTACGATCTTAAGGTTTGACTGATTTATCGCGTAATTGAAGTTCAGCGGATTTCTTTTAGTGGTCATGAGTATTACTTCACACTTTTCTTTATTTAGTGTCAATTGCCAATTTTCGCACCAAGTAGAAATTTTGTCTAAATCGCTTTGCAGTTGCTTTTGATCCTCTGTTGACTTCACTAATAGATAAACGACAGCATCATCCGCGAACAGTCTAAGGGAGCTATTCAGAGTGTCTCCTAAATCATTTATAAACACGAGGAAGAGTAGGGGACCTATAACGCTTCCCTGTGGAACTCCAGATATCACTTCTGTCTTTCTCGATGACTTACCGTCAATTACAACGAACTGTGTCCTTTCTGATAGAAAATCGTGAATCCAATCGCACAATTGGGGAGATATTCCATAAGCACGCAATTTCATTAGAAGCCGTTTGTGGGGCACAGTATCAAAAGCCTTCCGGAAATCTAGAAATATGGAATCGATTTGAGATCCCTTGTCGATGGCACTTAACACTTCATGTGAATAAAGGGCAAGCTGTGTTTCGCAAGAGCGATACTTTCTGAATCCGTGTTGACTATTGCTTAATAGGTCGTTCTCTTCGAGGTAGTTCATAATATTCGAACAAAGTATATGTTCCAAAATCCTACTGCAAATCGACGTCAATGAGATTGGCCTGTAATTTTGGGGATCACTCCTATTGCCTTTCTTGAATATTGGAGTAACTTGGCCAACTTTCCAGTCTTTGGGTACAGATCTTTCGCTGAGTGATAGGTTGTTAATTATAGCTAAGTACGGAGCTATTGCATCAGCATACTCTGAGAGGAATCTAGTTGTTATACAATCTGTTTTTGTTTAGTGACTTAAGTTGTTTTACTACTCCAGGAACATCTACTTCTAAGTTTCGCATGCTGGCAGCTGTTCTTCGATTGAATACTGGAGTGTTCACTTCGTCTTCTTTGGTGAACGAATTTCGGAAAGCCGTGTTTAGTGATTCTGCCTTAGCAGTACTGTCGTCGGTTGTATTACCATTGCTATCGCGTAGTGAAGGTATTGTTTGTGTTTTGCCGCTAGTGTACTTCACATATGACCAGAATTTCTTTGGGTTTTCTGCAAGATTACGAGACAAGATTTCGTTGTGGTAGCTACTATAGGCTTCTCGCATTGATGTCGGCGCTTGGTTGCGAGTTTCAGTAAAAGATTGCCAGTCTTGTGGATTCTGTGTCTTTTTAAATTTTGCATGCGTTTTTCTTTGTTTCTGCAACAGTGATCTGACCTGTTTTGTGTACCACTGGTGTCAGCCCCCTCTTTTATTAATTTATTTGGTATAAATCTCTCGATTGCTACTGATATTATGTCTTTGAAAGTAAGCCACAACTGATCTACACTCGCATTTTTAGTTTTGAAAGACTGGAGATTATCACTCAGGAAAGGGTGAAGCGAATTTTTATCTGCTTTATTGAATAGATATATTTTTCGTTTATTTTTGGTGCATTTGGGAATTTCGACATTTAGTCTCGCTACTACAACTCGATGTTCGCTAATCCCTGTATTTATTTCGATGCTGTTTACTATCTCCGGATTATTTGTTGCTAGGAGATCAAGGGTATTTTCGCAACCACTTACTATTCTAGTGGGTTCATGAACTAACTGTTCGAAGTAGTTTTCAGAAAATGCATTCAGAACTAGTTCGGACGATGTTTTACATTTGCCGCCGGTTTTGAATACGTAATTATGCCAACATATCGAGGGTCAATTAAAATCGCCACCGATTATAACAATATGCTTCGGATACCTATTTGAAATATGATTCAAGCTTTCTTTGAACATTTCTGCAACCGCATCGTCTAAGTCAGGGGGCCGATAAAAAGATCCAATTATTAATTTATTCCGGTTGTCTGGTACAACCTCTACCCAGACCAACTCACAGGAAGTATCTGCCTCAATTTCGCTGCAGGATAAACCGTTTGTAACAGCAATAAACACGCCACCCCCTTTTTTATTTATTCTATCCTTTCTGAAGACCATTTGACCCTTTGAAAAAATTTCGACCGAATTTATCTCAGGCGTCAGCCAGCTTTCACAACCTATAACGATTTGTGCCTCAGTACTTTCTATCAGCGCTTGGAGCTCTGGAACTTTCCCAATACAGCTACGACAATTTACAACTGTTATACCAATGGTTTCTAGATCTGCTTTCTTCCTGTGTCTGACATGCCCCCTTTGAGACTGAAACCCATTGTGTGTATTTCCGAGGCCCTCTAACCTAAAAAACCGCCCAGTCCACGCCACACAGCCCATGCTACCCGTGTAGCCGCTTACTGAGTATAGTGGACTCCTGACCTGGGTAGATCACGTAACCAATGAGGAGGTACTCGGGGAGAAAAGGAGTTTCTGGCATATCCTGACTAAGAGAAGGGATAGATTGGTTGGACACATTCTGAGACATCAAGGAATAGTCAACTTAGCATTAGAAGGATTCGTGTGAGATAAAAATCGTAGATGGAGACCGAGGGACGAATACAGTAAGCAGATTCAAAAGGATGTAGGTTGCCGAACGTATTCTCAGATGAAGAGACTTGCACAGGACAGGGTAGCGTGGAGAGCTGCATCAAACCAGTCTGCGGACTGAAGACCACAACAACAACAACAATTTTGACACCTTCTAAAACGAAAATCCATTGACAAAACATTGCTTCTAAGGGTTACCTTGCTAGCTTTGAAGCTCATTTCTGTTTGACGAAATTTGTGCAGTTTTCGCAAACTTCGTGTTTGTTTCTATTGTTCGTAATGCCATAGAAATTGCTGCCTGATAATACATTTATCCATATCAACGGTCACATACTTATTGTGAGCTTCTTGCTTCTTCTTCTTGGGCGCTAGTTTAACCGTAGCCTCGCAGGACCTCGTCACGTGACCTAGTTCCTGGCACTGCCACGTCACCACTTCGTCTTTCCAGGCAATACGTATTGTTGCGTTCTCTACAACGAAAACTACAGAAATAGTTTCGATAGTTGGCCGAGAGAGTCAAGATTGGTCAGAAGCACTTTCATTGCTTTTCGTAAGAACAGAATAATTGGTGCGTTCGAATTTCTTGTAACTTGGCATGTAATAGGTAAGAGCTTTTCATATATCGTATAATTAGCATTGCGCATGCACGTTATTCGTAAGTTAGAATTTTTCTCATTTAAGATTGCAGAATAGGAAATGTTCAAATGTTTGTATAACTTATTGGACTTAATACGGGGTCATCAGTCCCTAAGCTTACAAACTACTTATGAACTAGCTAAGACTAAAGACGGCACAAATATCCATGCCCGAGGGGGGATTCGAACCCCCAACCGTAGTGGCCGTGCTGACTGTGACTGGAGCGCCTCAGTCACCTCGGCTGCAGAAAAGGAATATTTATTTTTATTATGATCTGTTCCTTCAAAAACTCAGTGGCCGAAACCTTGGTAGATCTGAAAAGTAAAAACAAAAATTGCGATTGATTGCTGACATTTCCTACAAATTTGTTGAAATGAAATTCCACAAACGTGAAGAAAGGGGAAAAAAAAAAAAAAAGGAAAGAAAGAAAAAATACATGGGGGGGGGGGGGGGGCGGCAATTTAGCAGCTCGCACGGGGCGGCATTTGGGGTTGCGCCGGCCCTGTTGCAATTAACGTAAATGTACATTTTTCAGTGGTTGTGAACATATAATGTATTCAACGTAAAACAGTATATAGTAAATAAATGTTGGCAAAGTGATAGTGTGCGAGTAGTATTGTCAAACAAAAGTCCGCAGACAGATGTTTCGTTGCTCAGAAACCAAAACGCCGACTATCACTCTGATCCGAATAACAAAACTTTTGAACAATGTGTCGAAACCCAACTTATGACAGGCTTACTAACAATGTCTTTATCCCTTATAATTACTCGCAGCGTATTTACCTATTCGGAATACTTCTAGCCATTGTAGGTGTTGGACATTTTGACTGTAGTAATGTTCAACGCTTTTTATCCCTAATGCGGGAAGCATAACACACTCGGAAACTGTCATTGAAGGTCTTAGCAAAATTTCTTAACACATAATCGCAGTGTCGAACACTGCATTCGAATTTCCAAATTAGATTTCGTCTATTGTAAAATTAGTTGTGAGTAAACGCACGGCGCGTAAAAGGCTGGCAGCGCTCCACCTCATTACAATACTGGCGTCGGCGAGTACGCCAGACTGCTTCCCCCTCTCTGTTCCTCCGGCTTACACACGACGGGGCTGCCACAGTGGCGAGGAAGACATTAGTCCTCCTCCCTCCCCTTGTTCAACAGGGGCGGGCAGCAGGTAGTCGAGGCGCCATGCCACGGTTCCCGAAGCCGCTCCCTCCGAGGTTTGGTTTAGAATTATCTCTTTGGCATGAGTGTTGAGTTTTTCCTAAAATATATGTATATATAAGATAAAAAACATGGGCGGCAAATTTGCCGCCCCTATGAAAGTGACGCCCTGTTCGGCCGCACGTGCCTTGCGCCGGCCCTGGTCAGCGGTATAACGACAAGCACCGATTTGTGTACAGCCCAGGAGATTTGGTATGGATTTTTACCCCTGTACGGAAGGTTGGACTGTCAGAAAAGTTATTGATACGATAATTTGGTCCGTATCGTGTCATGCGACGCCTGTCAGACGTCGCATACGAAGTTGACGATTATTAGCAGTCGTCGAAACGACAAAAACGAAGTGACATCATTCACGTCCTGCACATGAAGCCTTACTACGATCCTGAGGAGCAGGTAGGCGACACTGGCTTCTTGTCCAAGGGTACTAAGGACGGTAATGTTCCTGATGAAGCCACGACAGGAACGTCTGGCGTTGATAATCGTGGAGAAGGGAAGGTTTCTCCAGAACTGCCATATAGAGGACCCATGACAATGTCAAGATCCAGGACATTGCAGCTGGATCCACAGGGAACATAACAGCGGGTCGATGTTTTTCCAGTAGAGGGAGCAATGCCGCGAGACACAACGTAAATCGACTGCCGGCGTGGCGCAGGAGAAAGCGTCACCGACTGCGGTTCTGAAAGTCAAATGTTTGTAGAGCTTATGGGACTTAACTACGGGGGTCATCAGTCTCTAAACTTACAAACTACTTATGAACTAGCTAATACTAAGGACGGCACAAATATCCATGCCCGAGGGGGGATTCAAACCCCCGTCCGTAGTGGCCGTGCAGACCGTGACTGGAGCGCCTCAGTGCCCTCGGCCACCGCGGCCGGCCTCTGAAGGTCGCCGGCTAAATCCCGTCCACCGGCAAAAATTTTGTAATTAACAATTCCAGAATGTTTTACATATTTCTTATGTTCACTTCTAAATTCTACCTGTTTCTTATGTTAACTGTTCTTCTAATTTCTGTTACATTTTGTATGTGTATAAATTTCAGAGCACTCTACCCAAAAGGCAGTTAGTGCTGCGTGTAGCCGGCCGCGGTGGCCGGGGTGACTGAGGCGCTCCAGTCACGGTCAGCACGGCCCCTACGGTCGGGGGTTCGAATCCCCCCTCGGGCATGGATATTTGTGCCGTCTTTAGTCTTAGCTAGGTCATAAGTAGTTTGTAAGCTTATGGACTGATGACCCCGTAGTTAAGTCCCATAAGTTGTACAAACATTTGAACATTTTTGCTGCGTGTATGTTAAGCTCGTAATAAACCTGTTTTCAGTATAAGTGCTTTGTTCAGTTGCCTTCGAAGTCAAGCCTGCTTCCATTTCAACGCGACAATATTTTGTTGATCTCCATCTACTTAGAAAGAAATGATAATCATAATCAGTAAAGATATAAAGACTCGACCAGGACGGTATGTATGTTCATCTTTGCCCTGCGTTTTTAGTAAGTGGAACAGCAAATAAATAGTCTGTAAATGGTTCTGACAGACACTCAATTGAGAATTACAGAGTAATTATGTAGATTTGACGTTTTGTTGCCAGGATGCCTTGGAAAATGTACATCTACATACGTACTCCGCAATCCACCGGAAGGTGCGTGGTGGAGTTCACACTGTACCACTACTATTCCATTCCCAAATAGAACGAGGAAAAAAAGAATGCCGCACGAGCCCTAATTTCTCTTATCTTGTCGTTGTGATCACTACGCGAAATGTAAGTAGGCGGCAGCAAGATCGTACTACACTCAGCTTCAAATTGCGGCCATCTACGTTTCCTCAACAGAAATTCACGAAAATAACGTCGTCTTTCCTCCAGCGACCCCCAATTGAGTTGCCAAAACATTACCGTGACACTCGCGCAGTGGTCGAACCTACCAGTAACAAACCTAGCTGCTCGCCTCTGAAATCTGCTGCGGGTCCCAAACACTTTAGCAATACTCAAGATGTGGTCGTACAAGGGTTTTATACGCGGTCTCCTTTACATATGAAGTACATCTTCCCAAAATTCTCCCAATAAACCGAAGAAAAGTTCTGCATTAATTCATTTTCTTCTTTATGAATTCTTTAACACTTAACCCGAAACATCTCTGAAATGTGCGAAAGTAGAAACACGCGGTATCTCAGACCATCTAATGTTATGTAACGGAATTCGACTTTAGTTCACAGAAATTAAGTAAAGAGTCAGTAATTCATCTTATAAGTAAATTTAATGCCTTTTTAGCCGATATAAATACTTTGTTGTTCACATTATAAGAAATAAATACGAAATATGAAGCCTGAATGGTGCTAACATTTCAGCCACTTTAATGTCGGCTTTTACATAGTAAAATTGCTGAGAATTGAAAATGAATTTATCAAAAATGTATGATATTGCAGCTGCGCCATCTGACTTTTCTCTTTATTCCCTGGTAGTCACATCGTCAGATCTCAGACTGCTTCGAAATTTTTCAAAGTGCTTTGCCGACATTGTCACCACAAGTGTATGCCTCCATTCAGGTCTTTTTCGAAGAGAGAAAACATATCTTCATGAGACGATTTGAATATTTATGTCATCATTAGAAGGCCTATGAAAGCTCCGAGCTCAGTGTTGTCAGTATCTCTGTAATTGGATGGATTAGCTGTTGTCTGCAACTTTGCCCTTATAGTACTGAGTCTTACCTTTGTATGTAAAACTATTTCATCTATAATTTCATCATCAAATAAGTTCTTCCACATTTGAGATTTAGTAGGACTTTGTCCCAAATTTCGACTTCTGGCTGTTAGTCGAGACATTTCTCCTTGTTTCCTAATAGGTTCACAATGTTCCCACTTGAAATTATTCTCACCCTTGAAGAACTGTGTTTGCTGTGAGGTATTATCTGTAGAACAGACGACTGCAGGCTCCTTTTCCAATAAAACATTTTCTTCAATAGTATTACTTTCTGTTTCATAATGGCCATCACCTAACACGAAATCTTAATCATCATCAGAATCATCAAATGTGCCATCATCTTTACCATTATCCTTTTCAACTAAATCCCGTAATTGCGCTTGCACCCAAGCTTCCAAATCTGGATTAGCTGTAGATATGTTACTCTTCTTAGAAAGTCGATCTATATTTACACCTGAAATATAACATATATTCACGCATCGAAGAAAATGCTACAAAATAGCAACCACTGAAATTAGACTATGTTGCAATTAGAAACATGCGGTCTATTGCCCCACTAAATTATTGTACGTAATACAAAACATGCGGTATCTCAGGCACACAACTTTGCGCAGTCCCGTAAACAATACTCTGTATCTCCACACTGACGAAACAAAACTGATTGATCGCTGTTGCTTTACACGTGGCAAGTATAGCGCCGAAGGTATTGGGAAGGGGCGACCGCGCTTTTTTTGCAGTGCTGCCACACCGGACATTTAAAATAAAGGAGGGGGCTGAGAGACCGATGTTTCGGGTTAAGGGTTAAGTTAATGTTAGGTGAAGAACGAGAATCTCTAACTGTTCAAGGAGATCCATCTTAACCATTTGTCAGCTACGAATGGCCTCATAATTATTTTGCCAGTGTCATCAGAAACAGTGTTCATAATGACCAAACGGATGCAAAGCTAGAACTGTTTACGTTTTTGACACGCAACGACATCCATATGTTCTTATTAGCTGCTGCAGAATTAAAGCCTGTTTGACCTACATAGGAGCAAAACCATAGGAAGATGTGATTTTGTATATGCCGAAATTTTTATGCCTATTACCAGTTGGTTTATTGTTGTGAAGAATTTTACATTGTCTGTTATTATCCGTGTTTTAAGAGTACATAAATGTTATGTGATCTGAACAGAATTGCAACTTCATTTGACACTATGCTACTGCATTTCGAAATTTATTTCTTAGATTATAATAGTGATAGAGATTGCTTAGGTTTACTTTCAGTTTTTTCTGAATGGCTTTTTTGATGAAGGCAGTATAACTATTAACTGGTGCTAGGAATTTTAAGAATGTTTGTACTAAAAAGAAGGCAAACCCGCTGGATATATTGACACGTTGCAAACTGCAGGTGGTCCGGAATTCGAAGGCTGGTCTTTAATAGAGCACAACATATTACACTTAGAATACGTTTATTGCTAGCACAAGCATACACTCAGTACAGCCTGCCTCCTGCTTGGAGTGCTCCACTATTTATACATAGAAAGAATTTTCTGGAACATACAAGTACATCAAACATAATTAGCTTGTAGAAAATTCTAGCAAGTAGAAATAATTATTTCCCATGTTGGGAATTAAACTGAGGACTGCAAGCACAGCGATCTGCGATGCTAGCCACTGCGCCATTCGTTCCAACGGAAGACATGCGCCATTGCTCCCCTTCCTCAAAGCACACCGACCCACTGTTAGGTTCCCTTTAGAGCCAGCTGCAGTGTCCTGGATCTTGTCATGGGTTCTCTGTTTGGCAGTTCCGTGGAATCCTTCCATTCTGCCTGCACGCCTTCTTTACGGTGACGACGACCGGCGCCAGACCCTCCTGTCGTGGTTTCATCGGTATCATAACGGACTGCAGAGTCCTCCAACAAGAGGCCGTTTCTATCTAACTGTTCTTTGGGATCGTGGTAATGCTTCATACGGAGGACGTGAACACTGTCTCTTCGTTTTCGTCGTTTTGAGGACGGATCATAATTCTCGACTTCGTATGTGACGTTGGACAGGCGGCGTATGACACGATACGGACCAAAGTATCGCTTCAGTAACTTTTCCGTTAGCCCAACTCTCCGTAGAGAGGTAACAATCCAAACCAGATCTCCTGGGCTGTATACAACAGGTAGGTGCTTATCGTTATACCTGTGGCGGTCCATTTCCTGGGCTTCCAGTATTCGTATGCGAGCCATCTGTCTTGTTTCTTCGACCCTGGTGATGAGCTGTTTCACATAATCGTCCTGAGTGTCATCAGGTTGGAACTCAAACAGCGTATCCATTACCATCTCAGCTTCACGGTCATGGAGCAGGAAAAACGGCGTTAAGCCTGTGGTGTCTTGCCTTGCGGTATTATAAGCAAATGACGCGACTGTCAGTATTGTATCCAAAACCCTCTGCTCAACATAGATGTACATCGACAGCATATCTGCTAACGTCTTGTTAAAACGTTCTGTAAGACCATTTGTCTGAGGATGATAGGCAGTTGTGATTCTGTGGACAATGTCTCACATGACATTAACTCTGATACTAGTTTGGACTTGAATACTTTTCCTCGATCAGATATCGTCACACGTGGTGGATCATGCTTCAAAATAATGTCTTCTACTAGAAATTTAGCGATGTCTGGAGCTTCTGCAGTCGGTGCAGGTTTGGTGACAGCTTAGTGAGTGAGGTAGTCAGTGCAGACTATTATCCCTCGGTTACCGATTGTCGACTTCGGGAACCTGCCTATTAGATCGATTCCAATCCGGTGGAATAAAGGTACTGCATGTGGAATTGGTACCAGATGACCCGGAGGTAACTGCGGAATATGCTTCTGTCTCTGGCATTCCTTACACTATCTCACATAGTGCTTGACAGGTCGGAAGACACCTTGCCAGTAATACCTGCGTCTGATTCTGTCTAGGGTCTTCACGAATCCCATATAACTTAATATTGGAGAATCATGGAAAGACAAACAGTAGCCATTTGGAGCCCAGTTGATCGTAGTAGCTCTTTTACAGTGTCCCTATTATGAGTTGAAACTCTCTTTTTGTAGGTTCTCCTTTCTGCAACGCCTCGATGGTTTGCAATAATCCTAGATCTTCCCTTTGTTCAGCTGTAATGTCACCTAAATCAGTGAGGGCTGAAATTTCATCCATGCTGTGTTCGGCTAATGGATTTCTCGAAAGGCAGTCGGAGACCTTGTGTTTGCGCCCGTTTTTGAATACCTTCGTGACATCATACTCTTGGAGTCTTAGTACCCATCTTGCTCGACGACGTGATGGATCCTTCAAAGTGGTCAATCAACATAAAGAATGGTAGTCGGTAATGAATAGTTTATCGAATAAATACGGCTGGAAATAGTTGATAGCCCAGATAACGGAGAGACATTCCTTCTCTGTCGTAGAGTAGTTTATCTCGGACTTTGAGAGAAATCTTGATGCATAGGCTATCACCTTTTTGCACCTTCCTGAATTTGTACAAGCACTGCGCTAATCTCATAACCGCTAGCGTCCGTCTGTAGCATTCTCGTCATATAAGGCCAGAACTGTTACGGAAGTTGGAGCCTCCTTAAGTTCCCAGAAAGCTCTTTCTTTCATCTCGTTCCAGTAAAGCTTGGCGTCTCCCTGCAGACGTTCTTGCAATAGACGTGCTTTGTTACAAAAACCTTTTATGTAACTACGTTAGTATGAGCACAGCCCGAGAAAATTTCTCACATCACGGATGTGCTGAGAAATGGAAATGCTGTGACTGCCCTTACTTTACCTGGACAGGACTTTCACCATCTCCGTTCACTCGGTGCCCCAGAATTTTTATCTCTTTGGTGACGAAGAGGCACTTCTTTGGGTTGAGGCGGAGTCCTGCTGTCTCAACATACTTGAGCATAGTTGAAAGGCGGTTTAGATGTTCGCATCTCGTCCATTTAAGGTGTCGAATGAAGTTGTCCATCATGCGTTAGTATGTGGCGAGGGCATTACATAGTTCAAAGGGCATGACTTTGAATTCATAGAGGCGGTCAGGTGTAATAAAAGCAGTTTTCTCCCTGTCAGCTTCGTCAGCTTCGATTTTCTAGTAACCTGTCCGCATGTCCATGGCTGATAATTGTGTAGCTCCGTTCAAACAGTCGGAGGTGTCATCGATGTGTGGCAATTGGTAGACTTCTTTCTTTGTGTTTTTTTGCAGTCACCGATAGTCGACACAGAAACGCTATGTCCCATCCTTCTTCTTCACGAGTGCCACTGGAAACGACCAGGGACTTTCTGAAGGTTGAATAATGTTATCGTGCAACTTCTTCTGCACTTCTTTCCGAGTTATCCATCTTTCAGTTGGCAACACTCTGTACGACCGCTGACTAATTGGTGGACAATCCCCTGTACTGATACGGTGTTTTATCGTGGGCTGTTCCATCGGTCTCTTCTCCTGCCTGGCCTGAAATACATCTGAAAAATGGTGTAGTATGGTTAACACCTGCTCACGTTGTTCAAAATGTTCAAATATTTGTTCAGCTTATGGGAGTCAACTACCGGGTCATCAGTCCCTAAACTTACAAACCACTTATCAACTAGCTTATCCTAAAGACGGCACAAATATCCATGCCCGAGGGGGATTCGAACCCCCGACCTAGTGGCCGTGCATACCGTGACTGGAGCGCCTCAGTCCCCTCGGCCACCGCGGCCGGCCCTTGAACTCTGATAACTGGTTTTTGTACAATTTGTAAATAACCTCCATTCCCTATATTTTTGTTCCTGCTGATTTCAGAATTTGAAAGTGCTTTTTTTCTTTTTTTTTTCAATAAACATTGTCAAAAGCTTTCTCCAAATCTACAAAACCTGGAAATGTAGGTTTTCCTTTCCTTAGGATGGAGAAAAACGAATTTGTGCGGTCATCATGCATTTTCATTTGAAGGGTTGGAAAGATGCACAGATGAAATCCGAGTTTTATGAGGTCCATGTGGATCCTGCAGCAACATTGAAGACCATTTACTCCTGGATCAATGATTTTAAAAATGGTCAGAGAAGCATAGAAAATGGAGTACACTCCGGTCAGCCCGTTGAAGCCACCACACAGGAAGGTGCATGATATGGTAATGGAAGATCGAAGATTAAACTTTCGCGAGATAGCTAACAATATAGTCATCCTAACTGAACGAGTGCATTACATCCTCCATGGGAAACTGGCGATGAAGAAGCTCTGTGCATCATGGATGCTGAGCCTGCTCACTTTGGATCAAAAACAGAAATGAAATAACATATCTGCTCAGGCTTTGTTTATAGCCCGCGGTTCCTCCACGGCCCTTCCGCAGTTCCGCTGCAGCGTCCAAATACCAGCCGCTGCACCTCCAAAACCGCCGCAGTTGTGTTGGCAGCAGTGGCGTCTGCTTACACGGCGACTTATGGGGCTGTTAGGTGCTTACAGCAGAACCGCGCGCCATATGGCAGTGCGCTCTTTGTCTGGTCGCCAGGTGTGAACAGTCTTCAATCTCACTGTGGCTGAACATCTACTGCGTCAGTGACAAGCGCAGTCTCCGCAAAATCACAGCGGTTGCTCCACCGCGGAGGAACCTCAGGCTGTAAACACTGTCTAAACTGCCGTTTGGCGGCTGTGGCGTACGTCGTACTAGGGCAAGGCCATTCTTCACGTCAGGTGCGACTGGCTGGGCTGAAAGGCGCTAATGTTTCAAATAGCTCATCCTCGGCAGCGTCGGCTCCCTCATGACATACAGGATTGACATCCGTGGCCATAATCTGGTACTCGCTTTGTCCAACAGTCCCAGCTGCCATAAACTGTGGTTTGTGGTACGAGAGAAGTAAGTCATGCTGGTCTTCCACAACGGCTATTTGGACAAGATTCGGGAGTCTGCCGTGCTTCTGTCATCCAACCCTCCTCTGTTGCATCTTTTCAATTTTCTCACCATTGTATAAATTCTTTTAACAGAAGAGCTTGACACATGTCTTCCGCTATGCCCTTCATCAGGTGTGAAGCTTTATCAGCCTCTGTCATATCTGGGTTAACTACGTGATATATGGCCAAAACACTTTGTATATATGACTGTGTCGATTCACCATGTCTCTGGGCCCTCTCGTTCAATTGCTCTTCTGGCTCTTGCCGCTTGTGGTCTCCGAAAGTCTTCTTAAGTTCTGTCTGGAATTTTTCCCAGCTTTCGAGATTGTCCTCGTTATTTTCAAACCACAGCTGGGCCTTCCTGTCGAGGTAGAAATATACGTTTTCCAAGCACATAATGTGATCCCACCTATTATACTTGGTGGCTGTCGAATCCTTTCAGCCATTTATTGGAGTCCTGTCCAGCGTCCCCCGAAAACAATGATGGGTGTCTGATGTGCTAGCTTACTGCTGTTTTGGCATCCATGGGTCTTTTGACAACACGGAACTTCGGATGGAGGTAGTCAATATACCCTTGGTGTGGTGTCGCACAAGTATGAAGTGCGCGCCACGTACTTTCGCCGCGCGCCGCCATGCACGCACGGCGCGGTGTTCTTACGACGTCAGCCACGAGCGCCTTCTGCTGCAATCCCGCTCGTGGCCACCACTGAACTGCATCGTTCACTTGAGAATGAGATAGGCACCAGTTAAGACTTTGGAATCATATAGGCACCAGTTAAGACTTGGCTATCGGATAGGCAATAGGAATCATCAGTAGGCAGGCCTCTAACTAGTTAATGTATCAGCGTTCTGCAGTCATGAAACTTATGAAAGATAAGTATTGTAATCTTTCTTCGAAATATATCTCTTATAATAATCTAGCTTAGTGTTTCTAGTTTCTGCTGTCCCACTGGCTGGTCACCTCCGTACCTGCACAGGCGTGCATCCTATTTTCCTATGTCGGTCTCTCTCTACTCGGCCACCGATACCCAGGACAACCGGTGGAAACGAGACACAAAAGTGGCGACGAGGATGGGATACAAAGCTTTGTACTCCGGTTGTTGTCCGTGTAAGCGACAGCTCTTACGCTGCGTAATTGGAGCCACGATGACACGGATATATTGAAGGATACCCGGCGCCTCCGCCATAAATTGTCACGTTGCAAACTGCAGATGGTCTGGAATTCGAAAGTTGGTCGTTAATGTAGCACAACACTCGACACTTAGTACACGTTTATTACTAACACAAACATATACTCACTACAGACTGCCTTCTGCCTGGAATGCTGCAGTGCTTACACTTAGAAAGAATTTTCTGGTACTTACATATACGTCAAACATAAGAAACATGTAGAACATTCTAGAAGTAGTAAATACAAGGAATTAAATTTTCTTCTGTCCGTGGCAGGATTTGAACTCGGGACCGCAAGCACAGCAATATGCGATGCTAACCACTGCGCCACGCGTTCCAACGGAATACTCGCGCCAGTATTATTTTGTCGTGACCATGTGACAGGTATGACATTTTGTCTGTTTAGCTCATAACTGTTTTGCTTCTTATTATATGAATATATCTAAAGTGGAATTAAGCACTTTGACGTATTGATTTTATAGATGGAAGCCATTCGATTAGCTGCATGGTTATGCCAGGAAAGATAAGTCAGTCAATACCTGAAACTATTCCAGTGCGTTTATGATGGTACACATGTTTTGTAATTTGACAATCATACTCTCGTGATTCGCCTGGTGAGCAGAAATTTTTATGTTGTTTCTTGGTGTGTAGAATAAGGCCAAAACTTTAGTTAGAAAGATATGGTGACATATAGTGGATTTCAAGACTTTTTTTCTACAAAATGAGCTCCGTTTCTGGTGACATGTCGTATAAAAGTGTTCCAAGAGCTACCAAAATCCACTTTCGTATTAGGAAGATCGTGCATTTTACTTGTAGGGACAATATACTGGGATGTGTGGTTGTGTAGATATTTATTGACTGATTTGAGACTCACAAGTTTAGTTTTGGTGCCCAAAATTTAGTTTTCATTCAAAACGTAAAATTGCAGGAAACTCAGAAAGTAATTCCGTACATACCTCAGGTACACGTAAAATGTTATGAAGAATACTGCGTTTCACAACAGGAAATGATGCTGAGTATAAAATAAATGAGTGATAAATAGGTGTTCTCCTTAAATGTTCTAACACATTTTTAATAATGATGCTGGTATTTTTCCTTTGTTGCAATACGAAAAAGTTTCTGGTTATTTAATGACACTAGATTACGAAACTAGTAAGCTATATATCAATGTTTTCTCCTACGCTCTGTAATGTATTTATAATAGTTACTAGATGACCCGGTGAACTTCGTATCACTTACCACTTAATATAAACAATATTAATTTAAATCATTTGTATTTTAGACCCAGTAGCTTTATAAAGGCATCATAGGACAGTCAAAGTATCGGCTAGCTAGTGGGCGGAAAGAGTGGGCAAATCACGCATACATGTCCAGGATAATGTTCATGCAACATTCATCGAAGTACAGGAAAGGTTTAAACGGTAATAAACGAACAGCAATTCATTTTTATCTTTGACAGTTCATATACGGGTTCAAATCGTGTAAAGCGAACTTTCTTTCAAAGTACATTTCTGAACGCACCAAACACAGCAACCAAGTCATTATTTTACATGTTTTAATTGTAAATTTTCCTCGCAATTTTTCCATATTTTATGACCTTTTAAACCTACCCTGAACTTCCACAAATGTGAATGAACATCATCCTGCACATGTGTGCGTGATTTGTTCACTCTTTCCGCACATTATCGAGCCGATACTTAGACTATCTGATGATGCCTTTATAAAGCTACTGGTTCTAAAATACATGAGATTTAAATTAATATGGTTTATATTAAGAGGTAAGTGATACGAAGTTCACCGGTCATCTAGTCATCTAGTCCACCGGGAAATGTTTTGCAATTGCTAACATGTATGTACTCTTGCTTTGAACGTCAGATGTGGAAAATTTTATCGCAATCGTACGAATGATATTGATATCCCAAAGAAAAGAGCTCTTTCAGTTTTCCAAAAATTTTCCTTTCTTCTGGCCAACTAGTCCAAGGTTTTACTTCATTCAAACCTTCCTTTCGCTTGAACGTCGAATGTGCAAAATTTTATCGAAATCAGATGAATGGTATTGGTATTTTACAGAAAAATTTCTATTTTTTTTAATTTTCCAATTTTCCGGGAAGCTTTTCCTAATTTTTATTTCATAAGAACGTTACTCTTGCTTTGAACGTGAAATATGCAAAATTCTATCGCAGTCAGACGAATTGCAAAAAGCTCTTTCACTTTCTCGCGAATTTTCAAATTTTCCGGATAACTTTCCCAAATTTTTAGTTCATAAGATGAAAATTTTATCGCAGTCGGATGAACGGGTCTCCACTTATAGTGTTGAGTACATTTAGCAACACATTGAAAAAGGAACTTGGTTCGAATTTTGCGACTTTCCTTTTTAACTGTCTCTATTCTTTTTACTGAAAACTTTTCCAAGTCCATAATGAACAAAACAAAAAAGGAATTACCCCTCTCCGTCGTGCGAATAGTAAGTTATAGTACTGAATTCAATCAAAATCACATTGAAAAACGCAGTTTCAGTTTTTTTCCAAATTTTCCAGTTTTCCGGCAGATTTTCAAAAAAAAAAAAAAATTATTTAATACAAACCTTGTCCTGTCAAGCCTTACTCAAGTGATGCTCTTACAATCATGTGACAATTGATTTTTATTCATAGAAAAAAATCGCTTTCGGTTTTTTCTAAATTTTCCTACTTTCAGGGCGCCTTTTTTCAAATTTTTATTTCATGCGACCCTTCCTCTTGGTTTCAACATGAAATGTACAAAATTTTAACGCAATTGGACGAACGGTATTGATACCACACTGGAAAAAACTGTTTCAGTTTTTCCAGATTTTCCGGACAACTTTTCCATATTTTATCACCGTTTAAAACTTCCGTGACTAGCACGAAAATTTCAATACTAAAATTAGCCAAATCGGTTCAGCCGTTTTCGAGTTTTAGCGAGACTAACGAATAGCAATTCATTTTTATGTATATAGATTGGATAATATTAAAACCAAGGCTGAAGTGATTGATGAAAAGAAAAAAAACACTAACAATTATAGCTTATCCAACAACATTGAAAGCACTTCAATCGTCGCAGCTCTATCTTTCTTATTTTGACCTTTTTTTGCGATATAATACAAAGACAGATGCTTACACGAGAAAAGTTTAAATATAAGCAGGTTTTTATTAGTTTGCTCAAGAATAGCTCAGAGTGACTATAGTACTTTTGGCATTTAGCAGTTCATTTACATTTTCACGCTCTCATTAAAAAAATGTTCCATAGCATAGGGTAGTTACTGATACACTCTTTTAATTAAGACATTTAATGTTACACTCTATATTTTCATTGTGTCGTAATGATTCGCAAGTGTTACAGCATGAGGGGTGCAGAGAATGTATATTATTCTGCTACCAGCACTCTCTAATGTAATCGTGTCTTATATTCCTCGATCTGACTTCCGCCAGTGCTAGTCATTTTCTACCACAGATACAGTTGTTCTTAATCGGGAATGTAGTGCTACAATAACTCACATTCACATACGACCAGAAATTCCAAAATCCGCATTAATTCTGTTCACAGTTTCACCTCAGAAATACTTCTGTGCCATATATGTGTTTTATTTATATTACAGTATGATATATAAAGATATAAATCCATTTACTACATCATTTCCGTGGTAATATAATGCATGGCGCCTTGTCAGTAGTAGCATAACATTTTGTACTCATATGCATAGTGTTTCACAAATCTTATCAGATTCTTCTGCGTGTTGTAGAAATGATATTGTAGATAGCATTTTGAAAATATTCTTATATCCGAAAATACACTTTTTTTAAAAATAGAGTAAGTTTAAAGATTGGATCACTTTCATTCTCAATTTCATGGTACGGTGTTTTATTTAGTGCTGCACAGCACATGCGTCGAGAATGTGTTCAGAATCACCTGTCAGTAATACAGTATGCAGCAGGGAGGATTGAGGGGCGCGCAATCGCTCTCCAGTAGAAAGCCTAAGGAGCTGCTTCAACGATTAGTAGCAATTGCTAAGTAGAGAACCTCCGCAACGACCGGGAGACCACGTGTTCATCAAACAGCGCAACCAGTGGCGTCATTGCCAGAGGATTATACGGCGGTCGTTCGATATAACTAATATATGTATAAATGCATGCAATAACAAAGCCAAGCTGAATAAAACTACATGTTTGTAAATAACTATTCCGATGAAGTTATTCCTTTTCCCTCTTTTATATAGGTCTCGTTTGAACCAATACTAGTAACAAAATTAAACACCTTCAAAACATGGCTTCGTACGTTCAGTGACTGCTATGAAAACGTTTCTGCCAAACTTTCATATACTTCACTTAAATCCCCGTAGCTAAGACGGTAGGCGGCCGAACAATCCCGCGTGGGTTCTCCCGGCCATAAGATCATTTCTAAACAGATACTTGAAGCTCATAAGACTATTTCCAGTATAAAACCTGTATGAGTGTGCATAGCTCTACCAGGGTTTTGTAAAAACCAAATAATTCATATACATGGTTCATCTATAGTTTCTAATAAGTGAGTTTGAGAGATCTATGTATTTGACTCAAATGGCCGTATCGTTATTACTTCGTTGACTTAAAATCTGAATTTTTCATTCAGTCTAGGGAGTGTAGACTTTAGTAGAACTTGGTAATTGAGATAAATTTCTGTTTGAAAGTCGTCCCTATTCCGGAGAAAGAAAGGTCTCAACAGAGGAGGTATACCTTTGACCAAAAAACATGTCCAGCGGCCGGCCGCCACTCAAATTCAAATGTTTGTAAATCTATCGGACCAAACTGCGTGGTCATCAGTCCATAGCTTACAAACTACTTACACCTAGGTAAAATTACCTAAGGACAAACACGTACACCCATGCCCCAGGGAGGACTCGAACCTCCACGGCGAGCAACCGCGCGCTCCGCAGCGAGACGCTTTAGACCGCTCGGCTACTCCACCGCTGGCCGCCGCTGAACCCACTTCTACACAGGTCGCGACATGAAACAATGAACACGACAGCGGTGAATACTCTTAGCATGACTATCTGCTCGATATGCAACACTGTGGGCTGCGGAAGCTCTTGCGGCAACTCTTATGTTCAGTTAGAATGAGTCTAGAACAGCTACGTGCATGGTCTCGCCGTGAAACAACGATCGAAACCACCCGGTAACAGAATTTTTATTACACCACTTTTATGTTGTAGGAGCACATCCATAAAAGATTTGCTGCTCTCTGCGACTGCTACCTCACCCTCTGCCCGAAGCGCCTGCTGCGGTCCATCGGCCTGCTTTAGTGTTGTTCAGAGGTGATCCACAAAAAATTGCCATTTGCATTTCACACTGGATATCAACTATGTAGACCACTCGTTTATGTATGATGTGTATTTTATTACGCAATACTGTATAGAGGGGAAAGTTGGCGTAGTCGTAGATCTAATTAAATAGCGCTCTGTGATAGGTAACACTGTTATTTGTGATTTAAATGCCATTTCCTTATCTTTTGCAAGACCGCTTCCTATAATTTGTCATTGTCATCAATTCGAAAGATTCATTCAAACAATCAATTATGCCACAGTGCATAATTACGTGATATGTTTTAGTGTCGTCGTTTGATTCATTGCGATAAATTTATGCGATAAATTATGTGAATACCTTTCGGTGCAACACGTGCACACTAAAAGCTTCATGGTTTCGTGACTAATCTATACGGTACGTATTTCGCATGAAGGAATTATATCAGTAAGTATGTTGACTCCTCCATAAGTATCTCCTTAGTATTCGAGTCCTAAGGGAGTAATAAAATGAAATTCGTATCGATGAAGAACAATTCTAATTTCTTTAGAGACGTTTGTAAGGTGAAGGAAATCAGGTTTCTGTGAACATTTCCATAAATTGGAGTCGACCATTGCCGCGGTGGAATAGCCGAGCGCTCTAAGGCGCCTTGCTGCAGAGCGTGCGGTTACTTGCCGTTGGAGGTTAGAGTCCTCCCTCGGCATGAGTGTGTGTATTGTCGTTAGTGGAAGTTAGTTTAAGCAGCTTGTAAGTCTAGGGACTGATGACCATAGTAGTTCGGTCCAATAGGTTTACAATCATTTGAACATTTTAAGAGTCGACATTTTTGAAAGGTTTTCTTCTGATATAGTTGAAGAATTTCTTCTTGCAATTTTCAACACATTAAATAATTTAAAACTAAATACAATATCATCTGTGACCATACTGTTTCCCACCGCGAATAGAACAGTAGACTCACTCGGCGAGACGAAGGTCACACGAGTCAGGAAAGACACGCGGAAGCACGGAGCCGCTTCTGTCTCTGTCATGTTCTCATGCTGTTCCTCAACGTAACCTCAACTGTCGGTAACACGAGTAACGGCATACCTTGAGTCCAAAAGTTAATTTTCTGTCTCACTCTCTCATATCACGCGAGGGTTATGCACCATTAGTCATGGGAGAGGAATGCCAAGTGACTTTAGCGAGACAATTCAGTAACAATCGAGGTAATAACTGCACTGTCACAGTGTTGCCAAATATTAGCAATGGAGTGATTCAGAATCTGCGCTCATCTCATAGGGGCTTCCAGAATGGAGTCGTGTATTTTGGTTAATATGCAGCATTCAAATTTTTTAAAGGTTTGCAACACTATGATTTAATTTCAGCAATCGCATCTTGAAATGGACTACTTTTCTATATGCAGCCTTGTGGCCATACAAGTAAAGTTCCATGACTTCAACGAGAATACAGAAATGTATTAGTGTGGACGCATCTTTAATTTGCGGAGGACATAGCCTGTTCGAGTCCGTAGCATTCCTTAAGCTACAAGTGTCCCATGGGTGGTGCTAAAGAACAGTAACTTTGATGCATGAGGCTTGAGCCAGAAGTCACGGCAGACAGACCACTTATGGATTATCCTAGCTATCAGACATTTGGGCTGATTAAAACGACGATGAAACAGATCTATCAGAGTCCTGAGTCTCTACTGACAAGAGAGCTGGGCAGCATGACACGAATTTTTCAGCTGAATGTTATGAGGCTTAGCAGCTCCAAGAGCCGATTTCTTCCAAAATTTCTAATGAAGACGAAGTTGATATTGCCATTCTTCAGGAAACATACATCGAAAACGAAGAGCAACAGATGTCCAGAGGCAGGATCCATGGTAATAATCTGCTTGGAGCCGTGTATCACCAACATTATAGACTCGCAACCTGTGTGAGGACCAATATCGAAAACGCAGCCCCGGTCACGCTTTCAACAGACTGTGTCGAACAAATAGTTACAAAGATTGGTGAACTAACACTGATAGACATAAACAATCCTCCTCAAACAGAATGGGCACAGAACGTTATAAAAACTCACCCTGCCCTACAATATATGGAGCAGGTTTCAGTAGTAATCACACCGACTGGAACTATCGGACAACCGATGTAAATGGGGAAAAGCTGTCAAACTAGGCCGAAGAAAATGATGTACACCTCGTCTTTGATGCGAAAGATAAAAACGTCTTCAAGACTGTATCCAAAACACAGAAATAAACTCTGGCCTGAGCTTTAGTACTAGAAACCCCAATTATATATTATCCCCATCCGCAGGAAAATCAAGGACACATTCCCACACAGCCAACACCGCCGTATCCTTCTGAAAATGGACATAACTACACATCCGCCGGCGCTATCACAAGGAATATATCCCAGGATGGAATGAAGAGACGGAGGAACCGTTCCAGAGATTGTTTCAGGAGACCGATGTCGAAATTGCGAACTAACTCCATCGAAACCTGGATGTAGGTAAAGGAGAAAACTGGAAGAAACAGCTAAGGCAGGAAGGCATCGAACCTCGTAAGGAAACTGAGAGTTGCCAGAACACCTGAACGACAAATACCAGCTGTTTTTCCCAACCAGATTCCCTCACGAATTGTATTTCTACCAATACCCCCAGAGACAAGAAAAATACAGCTTTGGTTAAGCGCCTCGTGGAATAATTCCGTCAGTTGGTAGAAGCTCTAAATTTCCCCCTCGTTCACGGTTAAAGGAGTCTCTATTGCCATGAAAAATAGGGAATGCCCCAGGATTTCATGGAATTCTTCCTGAATTCTTAATACAATGCGGCAGGCGGACGAGATAATCGCTGAGCCAGTTCTTTTCACATATTGTAGAGACTGACCAAATCCTACCTGGGTTCAAGAAAGCTAAAATAATAATTTTGCTAAAGTCAGTCAAACCGAAGGACGAATCAGACATTCCTCCTAATGACCATCTAAGAACTGCTAGAGGGATATATTTTAAGACGAATAGAACCAACACTGGAAGAACACCTATGAGTGGCGCAAATTGGCTTTTGCCGGAATAGAGGCTGTTCATACCAGGTACTCAGTCTAACAAGCTATAACGAAGCAGCGTTCCAACAAGGAGTCACTGCTTCGCCTTCGTTGATCTCACTGCTGCTTACGAAAAAAATCACACTGACATGTTTTAGGCCCACTTTAGATTTGTAGTTTTATAAGTTTTTGCAAACATTTTGAACCAAAATAATAAAAAATTAATTAATAAGAGTGTTTGAAACACTTTTATGAAAAAAAAATTAGGTAGTGACGGGTTCCGAACCGCTATAATTCAGCATCATAGTCCAACGCCTTGCCCACTACGCTAAGGATTTTTTTTTTGTTTTTTTTTTTTTTTTTTTTTTTTTTTTTTTTTGTGGATCTGTCCTTTGTGGTCGTCCGTTCAGTTTGCTCATGGTTGTTGTTGGAATATTTGGCTCAGCTTTTTTATGACAGAGGGCGTTCATCCTCCTGACCAGGCGCGCTGAGCCACGGCGCCCGGCATCTCAAGTGAGAGACGAGACCTTTAATCTCATACTATTGATGGCCGCTGTTAACTGATGCTCATATGGCATATGTAGACAATTTATTATCATTTATCGTACGAAGAACGATGTGCTTTTGTTAATTATTCAGTGCGCCATTGCTTTGAAATGACAACGTGTAAGTTACAATAAGAAAATCATCAAATACGCAACGCAAGATGGCGTATGCCACAGAGAGTTCTGGGCGAGGAATGTCACATGACATCTCCGAACGGCTGGTTTTCGTTAATTCAATGGAGGATGTCAAATCTCCGTTATTTTTGCAAATATGTCTCAGACGATACGCGATATGAAAAAACCTTAAGGGAGCTAAGTTGTAGAGAATTTTCTCCCCTACCAATTAGGTTATTCAATTTTCGTATCAGATGAACGGTTCGTTTGCAATTACAACTATATTAAAAACGGTTTTTTTTGGTATTACTACCGTATTTTTTGTCCGAAAAATTTGAAAAGGGGAGTTTGTGGTCTCTGGCGGCCTAAAATCATGTCTGTAAAATTTGGTGCTGATAGGTTGAACGGTTCGTCTTAAAAACAGGGAACACGTTACGGACAGACAGACAGACACACAGACGTACATCCCAAAATCGCCGTTATTTTTGCAAATATCTTTGAAACGCTACGAGATATGAAAAAAACATAAGAGAGAAAAGTTGTAGAAAATTTTCTCCTCTACAAATTCGATTATACAATTTTCGCTTCAGATGAATAGTTAAGCCGTTATTGTCATTTAAATTTCGAGCTGTCAAAAGACGATCGCAAAGGCCCACTTTTAGTGTTACTACCGTAACCTAAAGTGGGCGAAAAATGTTCAAATGTTTGTAATCCTATAGGACCAAACTACGTTGGTCATCAGTCAAACAAACTGCGTAAACTAAGTTAAACTAACCTAAGGACAACACACACATCCATGCCCGAGGGAGGATTCGAACCTCCGACGCGAGAGGGCGCGCGATCCGTAACATTGTGCTCCAGACCGCTCGGCGACTCCCGCACGGCGCTGTTTACGACACTGTTGAAAGATGGCTTACTATATAAATTGTGCCACACTGTCCCGTGCCAGAGACTCTGACGAATCGTTCATCATATGCCATACGACATAACCTTTAAAATAATATTGGGTGACAAAACAAGTAGCGTCCGAAAAATAAATAACGGCCTACCTTAAGGATCGGTGCTGGCGCCTGTGCTCTCCAAATTGTACATAGGAGACATGCCAGAAACAAAAGGACGACCTGGTAATAGCTGTTAAATGCAAGGGGATGGAACATGCAGACAGTCTTCAGGTCTTAAAGTTGTTGGGATATTCTATGTTGGCTGGAGACTGACTGCCAGCACAATCAAAAAGGAAACAACTGTTTTCATGACAACAATAGGGAAGCAACAAAACCTCAGTTAGTAGGTTTCAACAATAAAGTGCTTCCCAATAATCAGTTTCCAAAATATCTTGGTATCATACTAGATAGCACCCTAGAACCAACGGTAGGCAAAGTCAACACTCGCAATACCATGGAGCACAGTATATGTGGCATCCACTCCACTCTGAGAGGTTGTGCCCTACCACATGTATACTCTGCCGCATAGTACTGCTCCTCTTCGTGGTTGAATAGAGGTCATGTAAGGAAACGAGATGCCAAACTACACGACACGATGAGTATCATCTCTAGATGCAACGAATGGATACCTGTGCAGTGGCTACCCGTGCTCCACTTCCGCTATGCAGAAAGGGCTACTTGTTCCGACAGTTGAAGAGGATTTAAACTGGCCCAGACCTGCCAGTGCATAAGGATATTCCTCATTCATCATTTAGAAGGTTCAAGTACAAAAATTCCCCACCAGTCTTAGCGCAACAACTACAAGACTTAAACTTTAATATCACTGAGCAGTGAAGGGTGGACTGGAGCATTGACAACTTGACAGCTCCCTGGCGCTTTACATCGAAGTGACAGGTGGACGATGCAAAGTAGATCAGAGGCTTATGAAATTGGATAAGTAATGTTGCGGTATCGATTAGAATTGATAAATTGAGGAATTTATGAGGAAAATTGAGTAAAAGAAAGAAATTGTTGATAGGAGATTGTCTGGCATCAACGAATGCTATATTTGTAAACTGTGTGAGGTAAAAATGATGAATCGTACATTTCAAAAAGGTCAGGAGTCAACTTTTTTTACGAAAATGTTTTATTCGTTGGAAATGGCTGAGAAAGTGTAGCTGCATTCATACGTACACGAAGGTCAGTAGTCACCCAGCAAATGGCGTCATTATCGAACATTGAAGAAAAGGTTACAAACTACTTATGAACTAATTTACACTAAAGACAGCACAAACGTCCATGCCCGAAGGGGAATTCTAACCCCCAACGTATTAACTGTTTTTGACCACGTGGCTCTTGTTTTCTGCATTTCGTTTATAATGAACACGCTGTCGACCAGACATTAAACCGTAATCTTCCTTCGTTCCTTCGTAATTGGTACATAACATTCATATTTGCACCTACATAAATGGAAACAAGTATTTAACACTTTGAAGGCAGCACTACATGACTGAAATAATGCTGGAGTAACCATTATTTTAATGTATATATACTACCGGTCAAAGGGTTTTGATCACCTACTCAAAAAACTAGATACTTTATTTCAATGTTGACACACATCGTAAAAATTAAATAAACCAAACAAAATACATTTTCTCTATCATTAAGTACAATACAATACGGTTTATATTTTAGTCACGTCAAAGTATCCACACCTTGCCCTCCGAAGAGCTGCACAAACTCTTGGCAATAAGATTTTGTAGTGTTTGTGCAGATACTGCAGTCCAACAGCTCTGTAAATTGTTCCATATCTCCTCAACATTAGTCGACCTCAATTTTCGGACCTCCATGTCAAGTTCATCCCATAACAGTTCAATGGGATTTAACTCTGGTGACTGACTTAGCTAAATCATATTTTTCAGATCCCCATATTTCTCTTTTCTATTGACATACGCTCTACACAATTTAGAAGAATGTTTGGGGTTATTGTCCGGCTACAGAACAAACCCAATAAGTCTCTTGCCTGATGGAACTCCATTTTTGATCAGTATGCTGTGATATCCTTCCTTTTTAATGTTCCATTAATTCGCACGAGGTCATCGACTTTATCACCCGAAAAAAAATGCAAAAATGCCCACACCATAACCCACCCGCCACCATGCTTGCTGTCACACACTGACTCTTCATAAGTTCTCCACGAAGTCGACGAACAAACATTGGACGATGGCTCCCACATTCTTCAAACTTCGATCCATCTGTGAATAACACGTTGGACCATTGCTGCACGTCCCAGTTTTTATGTTGCTGTGCCCATTGAATCCTTTATACTTTATTTTGTGTCCGTAATAAAGGTTTTTAGGCTGCTATGCACCCCTTTCAACCTTGTTGGTGAAGACGGTGTTGCACTGTTGAGACAGTGATTGGAGCAGCTCGCATATTATTGACTTCCTGGCGAATTTCAGGTGCCCTACGACTCCTCTGACGTTTACTCTGAACACATATGGACTGATCTTCCCTGTATGATGTTACACGGGGTCTTCCAGCACTTGCATTGGCGCTGGTTTGCTTGAACCGTTCCAGTGTATCAACCACTTTAGATTGGGCTACGTCAACTTGTGTTGTTCTACTATAATAGCCTTCGTGATGCATAGCTACAATTATTACAGCACGTTTTTCAGTTCGTCTCCTGCTTCCGTCCCATTTGGAGGTAATATGGTATGCACCTGATCAGATACACAAACACACTGCTAGCTGCACACAGTGTACTGAAATATAATGTGAACTGTTTCTAGACAGACAGGTGAAGGAATGAGTCCTGTTCGAGTGGACACGTCTTGGGTAAAGACAAGTCAGCGCCCCACTCAACGGAGAACTTGTCAAATACACAACAGAGTCGTTCCGTTTTTACATGTTTATGCTTCTTTTAGTATCATTACAGGGCTGTGATAGATTATTTAAAACTGCATCTCTGTTTTAACCACAAATCCGAAAATTTTTGACCGGTAGTGTAAGTGCTGAAATGAAATGTTACTTTGAGGTATGAGAGTAAAAAATTTTAATTTTTAATACATACATATACAACTCGAAATATTTTCACGTTTATTGCCATATGGAGTGATTGTACACGCGATGAGTGTGTAATTTACATTTCCTATTACTGATACCATTTTAGTGATGCATAAACGAAAATTGCCTACACAGAGGCAGTGACGACATATTGGGCGGTTGTATGGGAGGAGGGAGTTTGGCAGAGGACAGAAAGACAGCGTAGAGAGAGAGAGAGAGAGAGAGAGAGATAGAGAGAGAGAAAGAGCTATCTTGGTGTGGGTGAAGATGTTTGGGTGTATTTTTTTTATTATTCCATGGGAATGAAATTGGTTAGCTCGCTTCAGGTGAAGTAATTTCATTGAGAAACAGAAATTAATATGTTATAATCACTGCCTGTCTGCACGTTCAGAATGTCAGTGGGTTCGAAAATCTTATGTATTTGCATTTCAAATGTCTCTAGTATAGTGAGTTTCATATGATTTTTATTGGTATCCGAGATACTGTGTTTTCTCCCATAATGGTGAGTTGCTACTGCAAATTTAAATGTCATTTTAACCAAAAAGATGACATGTGTTCATTATTTTGTACGGCGAAAGATCTTCCTATCCTAGCAATGGACATGTGATTTCATAACCAATCAATTGTTGTGTCTATTAAAGTTGTTGCTACGATGACGCACAGAATGTGTTATTATAGCCCTAGGGCTGAATGACAATTTTATAAGAAGCGTTTCCAGACAATGGAACACTGGAATATTAACTTATGGTTATAGTACCTTCTGGTAGTAAGTATTCACTGCCCTGTTAATCATATTCTTGTATTATACAAATTTTAAGTGATGGGAGGGATGGATCTGTAGTGCACAGTTCTTTCTGGAGTTGTATTCTTTGTGTGTATAATGGAGGTGTGTCTGTTACTTTTTATGCCAGAAGTAATGTCTAAAGATGTGATGTCTTTTATACCTCACGTTCAATGGTGAATACGATTTTTAGGTGGAACTGGTTGTAAGGTTACCAACTTTTTTATTTCAGTTTCCTTGCCAGCTTTATATTTGTACTATGTGACCTAATGCCTTTTCCGGTATTGCAGTTTTCGTTATTTGAACTATCTGATTTAGATGGTACAGCTGATAAAACTATGGGCTTCAACCTAAGGTGCCGATCTTTAATTTTAAGCAATGAAAATCTTGACTGAAACTGGTAGTTCATCAACAAATACATACACACAGCAGCTTTTGGTGTTTATGTGATGACTAGATCGCGGATTTTAGGTAAAAACCTATTTTGTTTAATTCTATAGTACCTAAAAATACCTATTTCGACGTTAGTGCCTATTTTTGCCTGTTTCGGCTTTAATATCCTAAAAAGTGCCTATTTCATCATATACGTTTTTCCACACTGTACGACGTGATGGAGAAAAATATTTTGTGCCCAGCGTGCAGCAAGTTGGCTAGTTGATATGCGCTCATGCTTCGTATTTGCTTAAGACTTCGGTTTTTTTTTCTTTTTTTTTTTTAATCGCGCATTTTCTCGCTGCTGTCTACAGGCAATCCTATCAAACTACTCTGTTTCGTGAAAGGTATTGTACGTGAAATTTCCGGTTCGAAAAATAATTTGCCAGTAGTGAGATATTTTCATCTGAAACACAGGTAGATTCAATTCGCTTGTTCAGAAGGGGCGGCCATCTGTCAGGAGCTATATTTCCAGCAACGAGTACGCACTTCCCCTACAGCTCCCATGCATCGCAGTAACAGGGAAGAAAAAAGATCATCATTCACTTTTTTCCCAGCGAGAACAAGACAGTACACTTTGTAGCGACCGACGTGTTAAGTGTTACTGGCGTTCTAAGTGCAAAATAAATTCTAGTTTCTGAATACCACGCCATTCTGAAAACAGCTAGTTCAAAGTCTACTCATATGAGGCAGTGGCTACAAGATTTTCCGCTTTATATAACAGATGGGAAAATTATTTTCTGCCAAGCATGCAACAAGGTGGTAAGTTGATGTTTTTCTTAGACTTCTTATTTTCCTGTCACTTAGGATTCTTTTTTGTCGCTGTCCTTTAGTAATACGAAATACTCTCTATATGCGATTCTTAACTGCACTTCCCTTTTCTCTCGTATTAGGTTTCGAGTGTTAAGAAATCTCACTTAACTCAGCATGCAGAGCCGGCCGCGGTGGCCGAGGGGACTGAGCCGCTCCATCACGGTCTGCACGGCCACTACGGTCGGGGGTTCGAATCCCCCCTCGAGCATGGATATTTGTGCCGTCCTAGTTCGTAAGTAGTTCATAAGTAGTTTGTAAGTTTAGGGACTGATGACCCCGTAGTTAAGTCCCATAAACTATACTAACATTTGAATTTTCAGCATGCAGATGTAATCGCACATTAAGCTAATGCTGAACGAAAGTCAAAATTGAAGCAAACTCTTTTAACCAATAAATCTGGTGAATCCTCCGAAAAAACAAGTTCTGCAGTGATTTGTGTCATGCATTTGTGGCAGCAAACATCCCATTTCGGAAACTAGAAAACCCTATATTGAGAGGTTTTCTTGAGAAGTACTCTGCCGGCCGCGGTGGCCGAGGGGACCGAGGCACTCCAGTCACGGTCTGCACGGCCACTACGGTCGGGGGTTCCAATCCCCCCTCGGGCATGGATATTTGTGCCGTCCTAGTTCGTAAGTAGTTCATAAGCAGTTTGTAAGTTTAGGGACTGATGACCCCGTGGTTAAGTCCCATAACCTATACAAACATTTGAACATTTTTTTGAGAAGTACTGCCATCAGTCTATTCCTGCAGAGTCAACTTTAGGTAAGAATTATGTGGATTCAGCTTACAATGCTGCATTGCATAGAATCCGAGATGATATTGGAGAATCTTGTATATGTATTTCTGTCGATGAAACTACTGACAGTCTTGGCCGCTACATTGCAAACCTGATTATTGGCACACTAGATCCAGATGCTCCATCCAGGGCTCATTTGATTTACTCAAAACAGCTTGCAAAACTAACCAACAAACAATCGCACATTTTCTGAACAATGGGCTTAAGGTGCTATACCCAAACGGAGTGGATGAGAATAAGGTGCTTCTGGCCGTCACTGATGCTGCTGCATTATGATAGCAGCGTTTCAACTATTAAAAGTATTCCACCCATTGATGCTGCACGTAACTTGTGTAGTGCATGGGATCAACCGCATAGCAGAGCAAATAAGGCTACAATTTCCTAAAGTAAATAAAGTAATATCTTTGGGGAAGAAAAGTTTTGTTAAGGCACCATCAAGAATACAGACGTTCAAAGAACAGCTTCCAGATGTCCCACTGCCACCAGAGCCTGTTGTCACCCGCTTGGGGACGTGGCTGGTAGCAGCAGAGTATCTCTCAGCTGTCCAGAACGTAGTTGAAGATTTACCGGAGGATGCTGAATCCGTAACTGCAGCAATGGAGTTACTCAAAGATTCTTCTCTAAACGGGTCTTATGTTACATTAGGGCCCACTACACATTTATGGAAAGAATAATTTCACCATTAGAAGGCTCAGGGAGACCTATCTACGAAAATATTTATTTCTTTGCTTGAAGAAGTCAAAATGAAAATTAATGAAGCGCCAGGTGAAGTAGGGGAAAAAGTACGGGCAAAAATGCAAACGGTTTTGCAGAAGAACACTGGCCTGATGGAGTTGTGTGCAGCTGCCGACATACTTACTGGAAAATCCAGCACTCCTGACTGCAGCATTCCTGTCCAACATGTGCCGAAAATGAAGTACGCCCCTGTCACATCTGTTGATGTAGAACGTTCTTTTTCAGCATATAAATTGATTCTGACAAACAAGCGCCACAGTTTTTCACTAGAAAACCTAGAAAAGGTTTTGATAATTTATTGTGAAGCCAACTATGGTCAGAATATGTGAAATTACGAATGTATTAATTAAACCATTGCCACATCTTTTTTTCGGAGATCTTTATCTTCCAGGAACTCAAAAGTATTTGAAGTTATGTTCAACATTAATATTGTAGATTGCTGTGCTCTTTAACTATGTAACTGTCCATTCTCCTTGTTTTAATGACTAATAATATGTTCATACTGTCAACACTGTGTATTTTAATTTATTTTTAATTTCTCTGCATAATTTTTATTAGAGCCTATTATAGGTTTTGTATAGCCTAAATGAACTACTGAAGGAGCCTATTTTAGGTGCCTAAAACACACTTTTTTACGACCTAAAAATCAGTGGTCTAGTGATGACATTGTTTAACTTTCGTATTGTCTTTTAAAGACAAAGACACATATTGTGGATGGGTCAGTAAGACCATGTACTGAAAAACATTATTTATTCTTAGGTAGTACCTCAAATTATGTTTTCGATATTGCTCTTTATGTAGAAAAATAAGCATTGAAATTTATCGAAATTTGTTGAACATAATTATAACACAATAAAAAGTATTTGCAAATTTTTTTTGCATAAATCGCTCATTGAACTTAATTCTCATAAAATTTAACTTCAGTTACGAAAATGTAGTTTCAAAAACTATATTCGACTAATATGCTGTTCTTCTACCAATAACTTATGCATTTCTTCCAGATAAGGTAATATATGCACGCTCATCTAGATGAATGATTGAATTCAGTTGAACTTTCTGTTTGTCTTTTGGACTTTTTTTTGGTCTGTCTTTGAACCACCTAGTCTTCTGTTTTTTTCCTCCTGAACTCGTTTCTGCTTTATTCTCCAAACTTTGGTCTTGTTAGGAACGTTTGGACATTCTTTTTTCTTACATTGGTTTCGTTTGCCCTCACCGACGTTCTCTTAAAATATCTACTTTCTTTACAATATATTTTTATGGTCTTTAGACTGATATGTACTACAATGCGCAAAAATATCCAAACGACCTCAATTGTGTCATTATACTGTGGGGCCAGTAGAAAAGAAACTATTGACCTCAATTGTATTCCGCCTGATGAGTATGTTGTTACTCTAATCGCTTCGCAGTATAGTCGTTCGACTATTCAAAATGGATCCACTAGAAAAAACTGCTCTTCATTGCATCATTCCGAGAGTAAATTAACACCACGATATTTCAAATGAAAGGAAACTCCACGTTATTACATTAACCGAAATATTCAAAGTATTACCACACTCAATAGAGTTAGATACCGTATAACAAAACCTGTGACATAAAACATTCAGTAACACTTGGACAACAGGTTTTACAAAAGCATCGGATTTCCTAATGTTCTATATCAATTCAAGTGTTTTTTTCTCTCTCAATCGTTTCCTCCCAATTGCGACGCTTTCTTACTATGGAAGCGGTTTTGTATTAATGGTTGTTGAACTAACCCTATAATAAAAACTCGTTTACCTACAGCAAAAGCTCTATTCAAACTTCAATATTAACTGCATATCACTATCAATTTCTCTGCATTATATCTGAACAAAAACTTGTAGACGTTTTTGAACTTGGAATATATAACGAACTATCATGTTCTGGTTCTGGAAACAAACCCATAACCTGCAGTCATTGCTCACCAAGCAAAGCATTCTTTCATTATTGATACTCAGTCATGACAAAGATGGTAATAGCTAACTAGGATTAATATATGTGAAATATCGGAGATTTCACCACAAGTATCAGTTCACAAAACTGAACATGAATTGATGATAAATAAGTAAAGTCATATGTTAGTAGTCGATTGTATACGCTAGCATTATAGTACATACGACGCAAAAGAATTTTGTAACAATGTCTATTACGTTATAGAACAAAAAATCATGTTATCGTTTGGTACACCATTTGTAGGAATAAGGCTGGTGAATTTATCAGTTGTGTAAACTTCTGCTTTCGTTTTGTGGGAAGTTAAAATTACTCAAAGATTATTATGCTCTTCATAACATAGGATACAGTAAAGGTGCATTTGGGAATGTAATTCAACCGCTTTACTTTCTTTTTTACACATACGAAACCATCGTTGTGGTATCTAGAGATGGTTGAAAATACTGGTCCCTTGTTCTCTCTCAGATGTCCTAGTAATTTCGGAAGTTACCATCAAAACAATCACTTTTGGCCTACGCCGACAGCACAGTGTGCTAGCCACTGCACTACGAATCGGCCCAATTATAATAATAGAATACAATAATCTATAATATATTTCTTATGTACACTTTAATTTTAAGTTTAGTGAAGAATCCGTCCATTTCCAAATACATTAATTTCATTAGACAACGATACAGCCACCTTATTCTCCTTTGTTCACAACACTCTCTCAACTCCAGCCAATACGTTTGAATCATCGATTGATCCACAAGGAAATTCTTGAAAATCGAAATCACTGACGTGATCATCTACTTGAAAAAGTCATTCTATTTCTTCATAACATAGAAATCCTGTAGACATTTTGAAACGCAAAATCAGACTAAAGGTGTAGTTATTATACGTGAATTTATCCTTACAACTATGTGAAATTCTTCTAAAATTGTAGTAGGCCATGCAAGACAAATTGAATATCTTTGAAATAAAATTTTGTTAGATTTCAAATGTCAGTTTTTCAGTGGATCTAAATGAGCCATTAACAGTAAGTACGTCAGAGCTGTTTATCTCCCAAGTTATTTTAAATTTTTAAATAAATATTAGGGACGATATGTGTGATGGTTTCCTAAAGTCCTGTCAGTGTCATTGTTATTTTAGGTTTATGTTAATTTTAGTAAACGAACTGGGTCAGTAGATCCATTCAAAATAGGAAGGTTAAGTAAGTATGAACCGTGCAGTACTGTTTATGAAAATATTTTTCTTTTAGTAGGAAGGTACTAGTAACCAATGTACTATTCTTGTCATTCAGTGAAGTCACATTTTCGTGATAACGAAGAAGCTGAAGTGTCAAACTCCATTTCTAATTACACAAAACCTCGCAAATCTAACACATAATCATACACAATTTCTATACAAATGCTATCAATATTACAGACATAACACTAAATGAAAGCAAATGGTAGCTCATAAAGAAAACGGTTTCAAACACCCTGTTGATTGATCAGCAAATTAATCATAAATAGAAACTCTTATTATAGAATCTGAATATATTTTCCCAGTTAAAGAAAATCTAACGCAAATAAGGGTAATTAGGGAGATGTTGAAAGAATAAATTAAAACATATCAACACATATTTCAAAAGAAACCAATAAATTTAAAATCTTGAACATGGCTGCAATTCAGCAACGGTAGAATCTACAAATTTTTAGAAATAAATTTATAAATAATTGTAATAAATGAAAACCTAAAAATCTAAAGAAAAACGTGCAAGCAGTATATATTGCAATAAAAATCAGACAAATGAAATCGTATTGGCCTGGTGGTACTCAGAGAGTAAGGAGGAAAAACAATTTTAAAAACCTGTAACAGACTATAACAAAATATTTCAAACGTATGTTGAAAAAACACTGAAAGGGACAGAAAGAAACATAGATTTGAAGAAGAATTCCTCAGCTATCCCACATGAATGCCAGCCAAAGATCCACAAGTAAAATATCCCTCCAGGGCCAACAGTTAACTTCAGAGCACTTAGGATGTACAGAGCTTACTTATGTTACAGTCCTTCATTTTTATTCCTACACAACAAACTTGACAAAGATGAATCGATTTGGTTGATTATGTCTGACGTTCTTTCCTTGTTAGAACATGGAACAATCCACCAAAGACACTGCCCATAGTGTCCTCTGCTAGGGAGTTCCTGCACAATATAGGACTCTTAGCACATACGATTCGTGAAGGACATTTAAAACGTTCAAAGTAGTGCAGCTTGTAGCAGATCAGTTATGCAGCTTAAGATCACATTAACATGCACAGCTGACAATTTAGATTTTCTATACTGTAAACAATTTTTGACTATGATTATGGGAAACTTAGACTACCTGCCGAACATGTTGATGGAAACCGGACCTCACTGATGAGATACGGTTAGATTGAATGCCATATACATCTTGTGACACCACAATTTCTTTAATGCATATATTTTTCATCACTTAATATTTCTGTATTGCAGAAGTATAAAACGTTTTTTATGGATTGTTTCCAATGTGTATGTTGCTGTGTGACCTTATACTCTTTGGACATTTATGATGAATTTATCAAAAATTTTAATTCACTTCTGTAATTTTTTTGTAAACGCAATTCGTTCTGTAACTATATCTTTATCAAATGTTATGTAAATTCATAAAATTTAGAGATTCTGACTTATGGTTTTGTAAATTGTATTCATGTATAAAAGGAGGAGGTGTATATCCAGCCCAACGAGTAATGCTAAGATGGTGGGAAAATATGGAGAAAGCGTGCCAAGTGGCTTACTAGCTTCACTGTAAAGCCAGCCAGAGAGACTTTGTCTAGACGCTCAACAAGTAACAGTGCCAGTGATACGTGACTGCTTGATATATATGCCCCTCATATGACGAGCATGTTCAAGCGTGTTTACTGGCACAATTTTAGTGGCATATTATTTAAACAAATCACTCGTCAAGAAGATTCAATTTTACGTTACAGTAAGACCCAGTATAGGACACCATTACGCCACAGTGAGCAACACTGAAGGTGTTTTGTAGTCAAGAAAACGAAATGTGTATGTCGACAAATTATTGCATCTCATTTTAGATGTATAGATGAACTAAAATACCCTTAACAATAAAAAGTAATACATTTTTAAGCACAGATGCATGTTTTTCCTCTTTCGAACTCCTCAATAAATCTGATGTCAGAGACGTTTAGCCGTGGAAATATTCCAAAGTATCGTCGTACGAACTCGTCATTATAACGTGACGTATTAAACAGAGTCGTTAATTAATTTGAAGTAGATGTGGTCATTCCCTCCAACATATTTCTCCCCAATTGGCCTTTCATGTGTAGGATAGTGATCACATTGTGAAACTGTACACTCACTTTTCTCTCGTTGGACACTTTATAACCGGGAAGAAACACAAGAATTATCAACTTCGGAAACGTAGTTTTTTAGGTAAGGTATATTAACCGTAATGTGCTTCAGCATGATGAAAGGTATTCAGGCTGCCTAGCTTAAGTTTAAATTAAAATTAGTTAAGTAGTGTAAAATGAAGGCCTATTTTACTCGTATCAACGTCGGTTCATGTTACCAGTTTCGCCAAATTATAGTTCATAATGTATAAAAGATAACTGAATTATTTACAAAATATTTATTGTGACATTAAACATGTTAGTATTATATTAACGTATTAAAACTTATGGTAAGTGTAAAACTGCGGTTTGTAGTTTCATTAAACGAATAATATTAAATATTCAGGAAACATGTCTTTCGTAACTAGCAATTAAATATTTATCAACGATGACAATATTTTAGAAATTTTTATAATCCTGCAGGAAACTTTTAGGCAGATTATAATTGTCTGCCGTAACCGTGATTGGAACCTATAACCTTTACGTTTCCTGGGCAAAAGCTCTACCATTTCATTCTGAAAACATGCGTTAGGTTGTGGCTAAGCCATTTCTCCACCATATCCTTTCTTCCAGGAGTACTAGTCCTGCAAGGTTCGCAGGAGAACTTCTGTGAAGTTTGGAAAGTAGGAGGCGAAGTACTGGCGGAAGTAAATTTGTGAGGACGGAACGTGAAGCGAGACGGGATAGCACAGTCGGTAGGGCGCTTTCCCGCGAACGGCAAAGGTCTGAGGTTAGAATCCAGGTTCCGGCACACAATTTTAATCTGCCACAGAACTTTCATTCAGTGCACACCCGCTGCAGAGTGGAAGTTTCATTCTGGAACTGGGAGGAACTTGATACCTCTGTCTAGTGTCGGGATCAATAGGAGCTTTGGTGACACGCTTCCTTAGCTGTCTGTCTCAATGCGATGCAAATAGTCGTACGCACGATTACATACAGATCTCTCACTCGTAATCGTAGTTTCATGTCTGATGCTTTTTACTGGTGTTTTGCAGAAAATATTGACCTCAGTCTCAGTTGTCAGTGAAATATCCGACGGCGTTCACTCATTACTCTGATTTTTATGTGATCATTCATAAATGTTTAAACGATTCTTAAGCTTATGGGACTTAACTGCGGGATCATCAGTCCCTAAACTTACAAACTAATTATAAACTAACTTATATTAAAGGCAGCACAAATAGCCATGCCGGAGGGAGAATTCGAACCCCGACGGGGGACGTCCTCGCGCATCGGAGCATAGCGCCTGAATGCGCTCGGCCACTCCGCCGCGGCTGATCATTCCTTTGAGAGCCCACACTCTCGTCGTCTTTCTCTACAGTCTTATCATCCTATCCCTTCTTCTCGTCAGTTAGTCCCTTATGTTTATTATCTCGCAGTCTCTACAGAGAAGCTCCTGAGTTGTTATCAGTGCACATAACTCTCGTTCTTCTTCTGTTGCGCTACATCTCAGACGCTTTCATTCTTCTCTGCTCCGTTGTTTTTCAAATTATGAACGAATATTTTCAGAATATTTGTCCACACGTTAAGGCCTATGTTTGGTACTACTTGACTTCTCTTGGCCGAGAGTGCTCTCTTGTCATTTATGTTCTCATTTCCGTGTTCCTCATGAGATTTTTTTCCTTCCAGTGTAGCAGAATTCCGTAATATCTTCTACTTTCTGAATACTACCATTGATTTTCACTCCTGCTGCTTCTCCCTATTTTTGTCTTTCCCATTAACTCTAAGTTCGTAATCTCTACGCATTACAATTTTCATTACGTTCAGGAGAAACTCTTCTTCACTCTCATTGTGGAAAGCAATGACATCTGCGAATTTTACCTTTGATATTCTACCATCCTGAAATTTTATCCCATTGTTGAAACCCTAAATTAGTTCCGCCATTACTTCTTCAGTATATATACTTCTACTTAACCCTGAAGGTAGAAGATAGCATCCGTATCTCATATCATATGCAATTCGAACGCTTCGTTCTTCAAATTGCAGTCTAATGGTTTACTCTGTATTTTTTTTTTTTATCAGTTTATATTACTCGTCTCTACCTACAACTTACTCTTATTTTTCACGTATTTGTGAACATATTACAATATTTTACGATGTCGACTATTTTGTCTAGCTCGACAAATCGTACGCCCTGTCTCTATTTCTAAATCTACGTGGTTTCTCTGCAAATTACACCAAAGTGACTGGCAAGGGGTTCATCGAACCACTTTTATACTGTTGTTAATGTTCTTGCGCTCTTCAGTCTGGAGACTAGTTTGATACAGCTATCTACCCTAATCTGTTCTGAGGGAGTCTGAACCCTCACATTCGTTTCAACCTCTCTCGGTCTCTCTCTGCGATTTATTGTCCCACACACTTCCCTCTAATCCTAAACTAGCGATCACTTGATGTCTCAGAATATGTCCTACCAGTCGATTTATTCTTTTACTCAAGGTGTGCCAGAAATTTCTTTTCTCCCCAAATTTGTTCAGTAATCATTAGATACGCCATCTACCCACCTAATCATGTCTGAACTATTTATCGTCATCGCTTCACTCCTGTACAAACAACACTCCACAGGAATGCCAAAAGAAAGGACTTCGTAACATGTAAATTAATTTTGGACGTCAATAAATTCGCTTCTTCAGAAATGCTTTTTGCAACATAGCCAGTCTGCAATTATTATCTTCGTTAATTCGGCCATCAGAATTTATATTGCTAGCCAAACAACTAAACTCACCTACCGCTTTTCTTATCTAGTTGCCTAATCTAATTCTTTGTTTCATTACCGACAACTACCCTTGTTTTGCTCTTGTTAATATTCATCTTATAAAGTCCATTCAAGACACTGTGCATTCCGTTCAATTTCTTTTCCAGGTCCTTTACTGTCTCTGACCTATCGAAAATGCTACCGTCAAAGTCTATATTTCTTCTCCCTGAAATTTAATCATTCTCCAAGTTTCTCCTTGCAGTCCTTCACATCTTGGTCAGCGTACGGATTCAGTAACATTGCAGAAAGGCTACAATCCTGTCTTACTCCGTTCCCAATAACTGCGTCCCTTCCATGCCCTGCGACTGGATAGGGGATTTCCTCTCAGAGAGGACACAGTTTGTAGTAATCGATGGAAAGGCATCGACTAAAACGGAGGTGATTTCGGGCGTTCCACAGGGTAGTGTTATTGGTCCTCTGCTGTTCCTATTTTACATAAACAATTTAGGGGGAAATCTATGTAGCTCTCTTAGGTTGTTTGCAGATGACGCCGTCATTTACCTTCTAGTAAAATCATCTGAAGATCAAAACCTACTGCAAAACGATTTGAATAAGATACCAGTATGGTGTAAGAATTGGCAGTTAACTCTAAATACTGAGAAGTGTGAAGTCGTCCACATGAGTACGAAAAGAAATCCGTTAAAATTTGTTTACATGATAAATCAATCAAGTGTGAAGACCGTAATACCTAGGAATTACAATTACTTCTGACTTAAATTGGAAAGAACACGTAGATAATGTAGTGGGAAAGGCGAATCAGAGACTGCGTTTTATTGGCACAACCCTTAAAAGATGCAATAGAAATACTAAAGAAACTGCATACACTACGCTTGTCCGTCCATTTTTGGAGTATTGCAGCCCAGTGTGGGATCCTTATCAGGTGGGTTTTGACGGAGGACATCGAAAGAGTCCAAAGGAGGGCAGCTCGTTTCGTATTGTCACGATACAGGGGAGACAGCGTTACGGAAATGATACAGGATCTGGGATGGGAATCATTACAACAACGGCGTTTATCGCTGCGGCGTGGGCTACTTACGAAACTACAATCGCCAACATTCTCCTCCGAATGCGAAAATATATTGTTGACTCCCACTTACATAGGTAGAAATGATCATCAGAATAAAATACGAGAAATCAGAGCCCGAACAGAGAGATTCAGGTGTTCATTCTTCCCGCGCGCTATTCGAGAATGGAATGGGAGGTAAAATAGTATAACGGTGGTTCGATGAACCCTCTGCCAGGCACTTAAATGTGATTTGCAGAGTATCCCATGTAGATGTAGACTCATTTAATTGCTGTCTGGTCTTTGTACTAGTTCGTTATATTTTACCGCTGCTACCTTCAGAATTTCAAACAGTGTGAATAATCACAAAAGCTAAAAATTTAGGTTTTTCTTTTCTTAAATAATCTTCTGGGATACGTCGTATTTTGAGTATTGCCTCGCGTGTACTTACATTTCTCCTAAATCCGAACTCATCTGCACCGAGGTCGGAATCTGTCCGTTCTTTCATTCGTTTACAAATAAATAGAGTTAGTATTTTGCAACTATGACTTATTAAACTGATAGTACTGTAATGCATTTTCCTTGGAATAGAAATTATAATATAATAATAATGTCTGCAAATATTTCCCCTTTCTCATACATCAGTACTTTTTGAATGTTAACAAATTCGTCTTTTTCAGAAACGCCTTTGCCATTCTGCATTTGATATCATCTATACTCCATTAATCGTACGGTATTGTACTGCTTATGTTACAAAACCCGAATACCACCTTTATTGCATCGTTACCAAACGTAATTTCTTCACAATCAGATTTTCGTAGACAACGTTTCCTCTGTTTTGCTCTTGTTAATGTTCATATTATACTATCCTTTCAAGACGCTGTCCATGACCTTCAATTGCTCTTGCAGGTCCTTTGCTGTCTATGACAGAATTACAATATCATCAGCAAACCGCAAAGTTTTTATTTCTTTTCCTATTCAAAATATCTCCTCGCTTTTCTTCACAGCTTGATCAATATACAGTAATAATAATATATGGAAAATTGCTGTTTCTGTACAAGTTGTTAATCATATTCCTTACCATAAATTTTATCCCCTCTGCTTTCAGAATTTTAAAGAATGTACTCGAATCAACATTCTCAAAAGCTTTCACCAAATCCACAAAAGCTAGGAATGTATGTTTGTCTTTCCTTATCTTCTAAATTAACACGTAATGTCAGTATTGCCTCACGTTTTCCTACATTTATCTTAATTCAAACTTGTTGTGCCTTAGGGATGCAGTAGGTTCTGGAGGTGGACTGTGCCGTGAACATCGGTCTGTAACTAAAATAACTGATTATTCCACATATACTTTACAGATGAAATGAATACTTAACTTTGCTGTGCTTGTGTGGTACAAAATTCTTCCTAGCTAATAGATAGTTCTACAATGTATCACTTAGAGTCCTAGCAATAGAATGGAGTTCCGGCTTGTGCAAAAATAGACTGCTGCTCTCGTTGATGGAACGACTCGTAGGCGGGCCCCGATCTTTCTATTGGCCGGCGCGTAGCAAGCAAACATGTACAGTACACAGACTGCACAAGTCCCCGGCGCGGTGGGCGAAATACTACAGAGCGCCTTACCACCAATCTAGTACTGGCGAGGAGACTTGCGTGCACGCCGCTGTGGCCAACACTCCCTCCTGCCCCAAACCTACTCACCGTCGTTCTGCAGCGAGCGAAACGGCGGCAGGGGAAGGTGTGCAGATGAGGGGGTTTTGGGAAGAGTCAGGTGCCTCTGCCTCCTCCTGCCCCTCGTGACACCCGGATCCAGTGTCCAGACACTTTCATAGTCATCGCTTGCGCAGTTCCTAGTGTGACCATCAGTGTGAAAGTTATTACAACGACCAAGAGCAGGCATTCTACCTATAAAAATAGTCTCGTAAGCGACAAGGAATCTAAGAAAGATGTCGTTACGTGGATGTTCTTACTCCGAAAATAGGCATATTGCAAAGGAAATGTACTTTAGAAGACGGAAAAGTGTAGAACACTGTGGACCACCTGACTGTGCGGCTGTGGAAGTGAGGAAGCCTGTGCAGAGGGCGAAGGGCGCTCGTCAAGGAACTACACGTTTAGCTGCGATATATGAGCAAATCTACATCATCATTTTGTTACAGTGATGCCTGACTCAGAATCTATGAAGAGGGACATGCGTCGTTGACAGAGGGAAACAACGAGAGCCTAAGAACTTCTATAACGTTGATCTTCACGAAGATCTATTAAAATGGGAGATGGCAGTAGTTATCTTCTGGAAAAGGAGAGAATAGTGATTTTTAGTGGAAGCAAAGGGAAAGCAAGTTTTAAAAAATGTTCTCATTTTTTATGGAACGAATATTTACGAGCTGCAACAAACAGTTTGTACAAATCTACACTATACACGTAGACTTAAGAAGTCCGAGTAAAGAAACATTCTTTCTGTTGTGTTTGCAATGTTCACTAATAAGAATATAGATATATATCTTCGTCTGTTTCCTCAGAGTGGTATGCTTTGCAGCACCTAGAATATCTACTTCTGTGTTATGTTTGCAGCTGTTCTCATTTTAAATTGTGGAATATTTACTTCGTCTTGTTTGCTAAAAGAATTTCGGGAAACTGCATTTAGTAACTCCGCTTTAGTGGCACTGTAATCAGTTACACTACCGTCGCTATCGCTACTAAAGACATTGACTCAGTCTTTCATAACATAGGACCAGATTGTCTTCGGATTTTCCCCCACATTTCTATAAAGAGTTTCGTTGTGAAAACTATTAAACGAAACTTGCATTGAGGCCGCGCTAAATTTCGAGCTTCAGTAAAACTTCGCCAATCTTGGGGATTTTTCGTTTGTCTAAATTTCCTGCAACAGCTTTCTGTCCTGTTTTGTGTACCATGAGGGATCACTTCAGTCTCTTATTATTTTGTGTGAATCTCTGGAGTGTTCTTGATATTATTTCTTTCATGTAAACCACATATGGTCTTCACTGACATTGTTAGTTTAGAAGAAATGGAGATCGTCTCCTAGGAAGAAGTCGATCGAATTTTTATCTGCTTTTTATTTAATATTTATATTTAGCCATTAGTTTTAGTGAATATCGTTGTGAAGAAACTGAGCCTTGCTACAACATTTTGTTCAATAATCGCAGTATTCGTCGTGATTATAAGTAGTATTTGTGTCTAACAAGGAGGCCACATGGGTGTCGGATTTTAGAATATTTTGATATTTATGGTACGTGAAGTTCAGAACTCAAATAACAAACAGCCAAAGCAATTCAACGCAACTCGAGAAATTCTCGAGAAAATCGACTTTCAAGTTTAGCATGTAAGCGTAAGTACCAATCATTACATGAGTTGTGGCATCTGTAAGAATAGCTTAGGTGGTAGTGTTGTGACCTTAAACGTCGACCACTGTACGCAACAAGAGCCTTGTTTTATCACTAAAATTAGCAAATGAGGTCCGTGTGAACTACTGGTTACTCCCTGCTATAAAGCCTTGTTCCCTGGGCCAAACTGAGAACTGACTCGTTTCAAATTACTTCAATGACAGGAAGTTAATACTACAGCTGTCAATATACATAGCAGCTCACACGCTATTACACATAGACATTCATAAGCAAGCCACCAGAATTAAAGTTATCTTAGAAAGGTGGCTAAGAAAACATTTATGGCGCAACGGAATTTAGACATAAGAAAAATTGCATCTGAGCTTGTTCTCAGCACTTGTGAAGAACAATATTAAATAAAATGGAAGGTGCTCTAAAACTACAATTTATATGCAACTTACGGATTACGCTGCACTTATACTTGTTTATTCAGATAGAAAACAAGCAAAATGGGGAACCAATTTTGTTAATACAATAAAAATGCATCTCTTACATGGATTAATGAGGACGGTGCCCAGCCTAAATTATACATGATTTAACGCTACTGGGGGGAAGAATTAACAAACAACACTCATTCCCTCACACACACGCAATGCCACAGCGAATCTCACGAAAATCAGACGAGGCGGAAGCAGGCGCCGCAATCGTAGGCGAAATTCAACAAGTCGGAGGTACCACAAAACATTTGAAGCTGGCTATGGTCTGTCGTGCCTGTTTTGAGATGGTGCGTGTGTATAGCCAAGATAAATTACATATTAATTGGACCGCGAGCAAACACGCTAACGGCGACACGCGGCTACCTGACATGAACGCACTCCACTGAAGGTGAAGTGTTTGAACATCGGATTCAGTATACAAAATCACGGCGGATTCTTAGGTTGCAGTCTGTTAGAAATCGATCTAGGTACTGGTTTTCTATGAGAAGTGGCGTGAATTCAGGCGACTAGCTGCAAACCCCGGATGTGGTGCCAGCTGCCGCCAGTGCCACATCGTAAACAGCGCTAAGTATCTTAATTTAATTTGTGTCAAATTTAATTTGCCAGTCTAGTTCATTTTTGTTAGTACTTCTGTTTAAGAGGTTTATTCCCGCGTACTTGGCAGATTTCGTTTGTACTACCGTTTTAATAGTTTATTCTATCGTATTTGATCAATACCGTTGTGTTTAGTCTTCGTCTTTGACTGGTGTATTTCAAAACAAGTCAGAGACCGTTACTAAAGCTCGTTATCACTCAGTCCAGTGCCAGCTGCCACCAGTGCCACATCGTAAACAGCGCTAAGCTTATATTCCCGCGCGTTTGATAACGGTGTATTCCACAGATATTCTTGTTTATTTTGAAAACTGCCGGACTCAGTTTTGTTGATTTGACAGTGTAATTACCACTGACCACAGTTCAGTCAGCAGCCAGCCGCCTTTATTAGAGTACTAGGCTACTTAAAAGTTAATTATTTAGTTTTCTACTTTCTGCAGTTAATTGTATAGATAGGATGGATAGTCTGTTTGCTTGCTGTGTGCGGACGCAGGAGGAGTTGGCCGCGGTTCGCGAACAGCTGAGCGTGCTGTTGGCTACGGTCAGCCGTCTTCAGGCTGCGGTCTCGGGGTGCAGCGATGGTGGGGAGTCTGGTGCGTCGAGTGGGACACCTCAGGTGTCTCATGCTTCGCTCTCTGTCCCTGCTACCGAGGCACCTTCAGGTGAACGGGACGTCGTCGAGCCGCTTTCTCCGCAAGGGGAGGGGCGGGTTGTACGGCATTCGCGTCGCTCGGGGCGGAAGGCCAATGTGGAGGCTGGACGTCCGTCCGCGCCCGTTCGTCCTGTGACTCCTTCGGCAGCGTCCGAGCAGGTGTACGGGGGGAGGGGATTATTAGTTATTGGGAGCTCCAATGTTAGGCGCGTGATGGAGCCCCTTAGGCAGATATCGTCGAGATCCGGAAAGAATTCCAACGAGCACTCGGTGTGTCTGCCGGGGGGCCTCAACCGAGATGTGGAGGCGGCCTTACCGGTGGCTATCGAGGGTACGGGATGCAGTCGACTGCAAGTCGTAGCTCACATCGGCACCAATCACGCTTGTCACTTGGGTTCTGAGGACGTCATCAGGTCCTACGAGCGGCTGGCGGAATTGGTGAAGGCTGCTGCCTTCGCTCGTGGGGTGCAAGCAGAGCTGTCGATTTGTAGCATTGTTCCCAGGCTTGATCGGGATCCTTTGGTTTGTAGCCGAGCGGAGGGTCTGAACCAGAGGCTTCGCCGACTCTGTAACAGTCATGGCTGCAGATTTCTGGATCTGCGTTATCGGGTGGGGAATTGTAGGATGCCTCTAGATAGATCAGGGGTGCACTACACTAAGGAAGCGGCTACTCGGGTAGCAGAGTGCCTGTGTAGTGCACATGGGTTTTTTTTTAGGCTAGGCGCTAACTCTGATGAGCACTCGCCTGTCAGCATTCAAACAGCGAATTCAGGCCACGTTCGGAACAAAAATTCGAACATCAAAATATTAGCCGCGAACTTACAGAGTATTGAAACAAAGTTCCCGAATTTGCCGCACTGCATGGAAGGTATTGCGCTCAGATAGTTTTAGGCAGCGAAAGCTGGCTAAATCATAATGTGGCAAGTTCAGAAATATTTAGCGAAGCGTGGAATGTATATCGGAAAGTTAGATTGGATACAACTGGAGGAGGAGTGTTCATCGCTGTGGACAAAGATATTGTTTCTACTGAGATCGAGGTTGAAAGTAACTGTGAAGTTCAAATGTTCAAATGTTTGTAAATCTATCGGACCAAACTGCGTGGTCATCAGTCCGTAGCTTACAAACTACTTAACCCTAGGTAAACTAACCTAAGAACAACACACACACCAATGCCCCAGGGAGGACTCGAACCTCCACGGCGAGCATCTACATCTACATCTACAACCATACTCCGCAAGCCAACCGACGGTGTGTGGCGAAGGGTACCTTGAGTGCCACTATCGATTTTCTCTCCTATTCCAGTCACGTATTTTTCGCGGAAAGAAGGATTGTCGATATGCCTCTGTGTGGGCTCTAATCACTCTGATTTTATCCTCACGATCTCTTCGCGAGATATATGTAGGAGGGAGCAATATACTGCTAGACTCCTCAGTAAAGGTAAGTTCCCGAAACTTCGACAAAAGCCCGTACCGAGTGACAGAGCGTCTCTCCTGCAGAGTCTTCCATTGGAGTTTAGCGATCATCTCCGTAACGCTTTCACGATTACCAAATTATCCTGTAACGAAGCGCGCTTCTCTCTGTTGGATCTTCTCCACTTCCTCTATCTATCCCACCTGGTACGGATCCCACACCGGTGAGCAGTATTCAAGCTGTGGGCGAACAAGTGTACTGCAACCTACTTCCTTTGTTTTCGGACTGCATTTCCTTAGAATTCTCCCAATGAATCTAAATCTGGCAACTGCACGCTCCGTAGCGAGACGCTTTAGACCGCTCTGCTACTCCACCGCGGCTAACTGTGAAGTTATCTGGGCACGCATAACAGGTCTACAAGAAGTAAAGTTAATAGTTGGGTGTTTTTACCGGTCCCCCAGTGGTGCTGTAACAGTTTTAGTATCATTCAAAGAAAGTATACACCTGGTAGTGCATATGTATCCGGGCCATGTAATATTAGTTGGAGGAGATTTCAGCCTTAAGAGTATAGATTGGGACCTCGCTAGTTACATTTCAGGCGGTACAGACAAGCAGTCTTGCGAGCTACTTTTGGACACATTCTCCGTAAACTGTCTTGAGCAGTTAAACCGGCAACCCACGCGCAATGGAAATATTCTTGACCTTGTAGCCACAAACAGGCCTGACCTTATTAACGATGTCTGTGTAGAGACAGGAATTAGTGATCATGATATCATCATAGCGTCGATGGTGACCAAAGTTCATAAACCAATCAAGAAGGCTAGGAGCGTGTATTTGTTGGGAAGAGCCGATAAGCGCACGCGCACTTAGAAAATGAATGGGCATAGTTTAATTCCGGGACTATGAATGTAGAGGAATTGTGGACTAAATTTAAGTGCATTGTAAATAAAGTGTTAGAGAAATATGTGCCAGTAAAGACGATTAAGGATGGAAAAGATCCACCGTGGTATAATAATAATGTTAGAAAGCTGCTGAGAAAGCAAAGGATGTTGCACTCTCAATTCAAAAAAGAACACGCAAAAGTTAGTAGAGATTCGCGCGTCTATAAAAAGATCGATGCGCGAAGCATACAATAATTATCACGCCATAACTTAGCAAAAGATCTTTCCGAGAACCCGAAAAAATTCTGGTCCTATGTAAAACCGATAAGCGGGTCAAAGCCCACTGTCAAGTCACTCGTTGATCATTCCGGGGCAGTAATAGAAGAAAGCAAACGGAAAACTGAAGTTCTAAATTTAACCTTTAAGAAATCTTTCACACAGGAGGACCGCACAAATGTACCATCATTTGATCAACGTACTAATTCCTAAATGGGGGACATAGCAATATGTATTTCCGGTGTAGAGAAGCAGCTGAGAGAGCTAAATACGAAAAAGTCTGCTGGTCCGGGTGGAATACCAGTTCGGTTTTACAAAGACTATTCTGCGGCATTGGCCCCCTACTTACCTTGCATTTATCGCGAATCTTTAATTCAGCGCAAAGTTCCTAGTGATTGGAAAAAAAACCGCAGGTAACTACCGTTTATAAGAAAGGAAAGAGAACTGACCCACAGAATTATAGGCCAATATCGTTGACATCAGTTTCATGTAGAATTTTAGAGCATATTCTCAGCTCGAATATAGTAAAGTTCCTTGAAACGGAAAAGCTTCTTTCCATGAATCAGCACGGGTTTAGGAAACATCATTCATGTGAAACTCAGCTTAACCTTTTCTCACATGACATCTTGCGAGCCATGGATGACACGAGTGTATTGTCAGGCGTGCCCCAGGGGAGTGTGATAGGACCGCTATTATTTACTATCTATATAAATGATCTGATGGACAGAGTAAGTTGTAATTTGCGGCTGCTTGCTGATGATGCTGTGGTGTATGGGAGGGTGTCGGCTTTAACTGATTGTAATAGCATACAGGATGACTTAGACAAAATTTCTAGTTGGTGTGAAGAATAGCAGCTAGCTCTCAATGTAGAAAAATGTAAGGTGATGCGCATGAGTAAGAAAAACAATCATATAATCTTCGAATACAGCGTTAGTAGTGAGCTTCTTGATGCTGTCGCGTCGTTCAAATATCTAGGCGTAACATTGCAGAGCGATATGAAATGGAACGACAGTTGTGAGTAAGGCGGACAGCCGACTTCGGTTTATTGGGAGAATTTTGGGAAGATGTACTTCACCTGTAAAGAAGACCGCGTATAAAACGCTTGTACGACCACGTCTTGAGTATTGCTCAAGTGTTTGGGACCCGCAGTAGATCAGTTTAAAGGAAGACATAGAGGCGGTTCAGAGGCGAGCAGCTAGATTTGTTACCGGTAGGTTCGACCAATGCGCGAGTGTCACAGAAATGCTCCGGCAACTCAATTGGGGATCGCTGGAAAAAAGACGACGTTCTTTTCGTGAATTTCTGTTGAGTAAATTTAGAGGGCCGGAATTTGAAACTGAGTGTAGTACGATCTTGCTGACGCCTACTTACATTTCGAGTAAAGATCACAAAGATAAGAGAAATTAGGGCTCGTACGGAGGCATATAGGCATTATAGGCATTCCTTTTTTCCTCGTTCCATTTGGGAGTGGAATAAGAAAGGAAATGCCTAGTAGTGGTACAGTGTACCCTCCGGCACGCACCTTACGATGAAATGCGGAGTATGTATGTAGATGTAGATGTAGAAGTCGGAACTCGGACCCACGTGTTTCCGAAAACCGATAAAATTGTATAAATTCAGTTTCCGAAAAATAAAGAAAATTAACTACACCATGCAACCCATAGCAATGCTTAGAATTATATAAGGAAGCAAATGAAATGCAGCTACACGCGATAGGGGGCGATTACAGAGACGAATGAAGTCCAGACTCCAAACTCGTAAAAGTGAAATAACTACAAAGTCGGAAAACTAAGAATAAGAACTACGGCATGCAACACCTAGAAAGGCTTATAATTACATGAAGAAGCGAAAGAAATGCAGCTGAACGCGATAGGGAGCGCTTACAGGGGCGGACGAAGTCCAGTCTCAAAAAACTCGAAAAACTGAAATAATTACAAAGTCGGAAAAATAAAATTAAGAATTACAGCATGCAACCCATAGAAATGTTTAGAATTACATGAGGAAGCTATTGAAGGAGGTTGTACAAGGCTCAGAGAGAATTACTGACAAAGACAGAGTGCTTACTACCAGTCGGAGAAGAAACGGCAAAATCAAAATAGAGAGAAGATCGCGAAATATTAGTGGCAATCAGAAGGATGCCCGCATAGTTACTTGCCTGATGGGAATGGAACAAACAAGAGTGGGAACTGAAGGCTTTGTTCTATGAACCAACCACGTGGAACACATATCACTCACGGACGGAAATGATGAGAAGACTTCACTGTACAAAAATGAACATATCACCTATTAGAAATCGGGCCCCGCAAAGCTAGAAAGTATTTACACAGAGTTCATACACCGCCACATGATCACAAAAGGTTTTAACATACCAGGCCGTTATCAAACTGCATCTAGAATCACACACACCGCGTTTATCTATTGGAAATCAGTGAATTGAAAAGCGAGAACACATTTCCGCACACTATAGGAGAAAATTTTCCAAGAAAATTCACGAATTTAAGTTAAACGTGCTAGACAATGAAACGCTACCATCTCCAAACACAAGAGCAGAACCAGCCTTACCTCACCAGAAGACCAGCACAGAATGACCAGACTGAGCGCCCACGAGACGCGGGAAGCCATTGGAAGCCGGAAAATTCAAGAACAGCGGTGGTGGGGACGGATAGATTCGCCCTAGAGAAGGCTCGACGACTAGACTGTAACCAAAGGGTGTAGAAACCTCTTTGGTAGCCTCAGCAGCTATCGACGCAGAGCCAGAGAGAACGATGCATAGCGAGCTATCACTCCCCACATTCAGACAACTATAGATTCTCGCACATACACTTGAAAGTAAGACCAGAATACATTCTCACAGGGACAGTGGCGTAGCGGAGAAGCCGTACTTATGCCACATTAATTAATATAATAATAAATTATTAACATAACAAAATAAGAAAAACCTAGCAATATTAACTAATATTTTAACATATGAAATAAAAATGCTATTCCTTAAGCCTTGAAAAGAGTGTGGAATAGGGCCGCGAGCTTGCCACCAGCGGCCGGAAATCGTTAAAAACCCGAGGAAACCGAGGTGGAGGGGAGAGCTTAGACTCGCGCGTCTTGCCGAGACTCACTACTGGGCATTGCCAACCCATTTTGAAGCCAAAGGGTGGAAAAACCTCTTTGGTAGCATCAAAAGCAGAGGTTGGTAACGACTACCTATCGACACGGAGCCAGAGATGCAAAGTGCGCAGCCAGCAGCCAACGACGAAAATTCTCATACATACACTCAGACTGTCATGCTAGAAGATACTCATACATGCACATACAGAGTAAAGCAAGTACACATTCTCACAGGGAGATGGCGTCACGGAGAAACCGTTCATATGGCCACATTCAGAGACAAATGATAAATTATTAGCATAATAAAATCCCAAGAATCATCATTCATAAAAACATGAAATGGAATGCTATTCCTCAAGACTCCGAACGAAAGGGGTTCTCGTTTAGCAAAAAAGCCCGTCCAGTGAACTTAGATAATTTAAAAAGTTGAAAACCTAGGAAAGACTGTAGATATGCGTCTTTTAACTGCCGCGATGACGTCAGATGCGCGCCAGAGCCACCTGCTGTGCCCGCCGGCGCCTAAACGGCAGCCAACGTGTTAAGGGGTAGGAGCCTATTCTTTCCTTCAAATTTCACATTGTCAAAGTTGTCGCCAATCATCTTTGAGATGTATAAATTGCCAAGTTCTTCACATTTGTGGCAGTTTATCTTTTCATCACCTGCTCATGGACAGTTTTTTGGTCATACAGTTTTTTGGTATCTGATTCATCTCTGTGTATTCTTGCATTTCTAGCATCCACATGTTCCTCAGTAGTTGCAAATGAAATGCCACAAAACTGCTCAACTAGCTCAATGATGCCAACTGCTATTGGCATCGAAGCAATCCATTTGGCCAGAGTGCTATCTGCAGTCCTCCGCCATACGTTAAGCTACCACTACTCTTCATTGTACACATTAAATTTTGTTCATTCGTCACATCAGACCAAGTTCTTACCCAGAATTTTTCAGACCTACGGATTGTGAACCATCCATTGCTTACAAAAGGCTCATATTCTTGCCGACTATGTTTCACTTTAAGTTCAGCCATGTGATTCAGGTATAAATGACATGATTTTGTATAAAGGTAGTGCCCACTGGCATTAACATATCAAAGGATATTCTTAATACAGTATGAGTGCAACTGTCAATCTCCACTTCTCTCAGCTGCATCTTATACTGACGATGTTACAGTTTTTCGGTTAGTGTGAAAAATTGTCAACTTTAGACGTACAATTTTTCTGGTAACATTTCATCAAGTAGCTACGTTATGTTATTCAATCAATACGGAATTTAATATTCTAAATTTCTTGTAACTTTAGCTTTTTCGATTATCCGCTTAGTTCTCGTGGAATTAAAAAAAAGTCCGAAATTTTGCTGGTTTTCTTTTCATCACAGCTGAAGCTCCACTCCGAAATCGGGGTAAACTCAGATTATTCATACAAGATGCCTACTTGAGTGATTAAAACAGTTTCCAGATTTCCACTAATTTTTGGAAGGCAACCCGCTTTTTGGAGCTAATTTTACTGGCCTTTTATTAGCCACAATCAAAGGGATGTTGCCAGAATGAAATTTTCAGTCTGCGAGGAAGTTACATATCAGTACAAAGTTTCCCGAAAACCTTATGTGTTTCGTGGTTTACTTGTCAAAAATTATAAATACAGTATTTGTTGTAATAATAAACTTATGTTAACAGACAAATGACATTGAACATTCAATAAGTGTCTGTGCAACTACACAATTTTTTTTTTCGTTACATTACCTCTGAAATTAATTTATATGAACTAATATGACCAGTGTTAAAACAAATAAAATAAAACAAATGACAGCATGAGCTAGGACTGAACTGATGGTACACCGGTCAGAAGGCCGGAACGCTAATTACTTTTTTTATTATTATCACAAAAGTAAGAATCGCAATGTAGAAAGAATCATGTCAGAAGATACTTCAAACGGAAGTTCAAACACTCTTATTGTCTGGAGTCCATGACCTGCATGTTCGATGATATTTCCATTCGAGTGACAGAATACGAGTTCGTTTCTAGTTCCGTTTAGAATATTTTCACTGACAGCATCGCTGTACGCTTCACGTACTCCACACTGCTAACTGTAGAGAAGTGGATACCAACAAGATCGTTACAGTTGATTTTCACTTCTTCCCTAATAAATTGTTCTACTTCAGGTGCCTTTGGTCGTGCATATTCATTCAAAAACTAATTTTCAGTGCTGATTTTCTCCAACCGTGGGCCATTCTTGTTCTAAGTAAGTGACGCGAATGAAGACGACTGCGTCAGGCGAGCAGGAGTCTGCGGCGGAGTGGCCGAGCGCATTGAGGAGCTATGCTACGATGCGCGAGGCCGTTCCCCATCGGGGGTTCGAATCCCCTCTCGGGTATGAATGTTTGTGCTGTCATTAGTAAAAGTTAGTTCATAAGAAGTGTTTAAGTTTAGGAACTGATGACCCCGCAGTTAAGTCCCTTAAGCTTTACAAACATTTGAGAGTCTGCGGTGGTACGTTAACAGCCTGACGCAGACTGCAACTGGACACGCGTTTCTCTCGGTTACGGCTTGCTCATAGATGCAATACACGGTTACATGTTTCTACGCGTGAAACTACTACTGCGATTTTTTTCTAAATAACTTAAGTATTGCGCCTTAGTCCTTGCACATTATGTTGTCCTAATGAACTGCTAAAAGGGTGCAAAGTTTGAAGAAAATACGTGGCCTGAACGTCGTGGCCTCCCGTTGATAGTAGTACCTCTCCAATAGTTATTCGATCATCAGATTTACACATCAGTACCACATTTCAAAGACTTGTATTCTCTTCTCATGTGAACTTCTCATCTGCAGAGGCGGTTCGTCCTACGCCGCAACGGAGCAATGAATCTCCACAGAAAAATTCACCTCTGAGAAACATTTGCAGTATATAACGACGTTAAACTTCAAATTACCTACTCTCCTACCTTCTCGATTGATAATTATTTAGCAACGTTTATGAATCTCCCTACTGACGTCTGCAGTCAAGTTGGAAACTGTCGGTGAGCTGTTCCGGGCCTGACTCGGCAATGGCGCAAAATCAAGTTTCGGTGGTCCGGCGACCGCGAGATGCGTGCTCAAGGATGGAAAGGGAGTACGGTGCCTCCTATCCTGAGCAATGTTCCACTGCCACACCTCGCCAGCGTGCAGTTCCTCTTCCTGCCCAGTTCTTTAGCCACAAATGACAGAATCTCAAGTTAATTCAGACCTACTCTATAGTGTAGCATTATACCTTCTCTCGTTGTCATTGATCCTTGATAGCAGTTAAGCTTCTCAAACTTCCATAATAAGTAGAATCTAGGTAGCAACGAGGGACAAATGTGTTCTGTTATTTGTTGCAGTGAAGTTATCAACTTTTTGGCCTGATTTTACAGCTGATCACAGAGAACAAAATAACTAATAATAAAAGTAAACAAATAGCAAGATCTTTCAAACCAGACGTTTATGAGAAAGTAGGTTTGATATGTGGTTGTGAAATTAGAAACAAGTTGTACTGTTTTCTCTGTCAAAGAAAATTCGAGGTGTGAAACAACTTAGATGCTAAAAGCCATTGATGATCTCGGACATTTAGCACAGACGTTAAAGCAACATTAACGTTTGGCGTCATATATGACTGCAAAGCTAGAGGACAACCTTTTAGGAAAATACGATATTAAACAACAACGTGAAGGTGTTCACAGGCAGTCAGTTGAGAAGCACAATGATCAGACTTGCCAATATCGTTAAGTGTTCTCTAAAATTATGGATTGCATTACATTTGTTGGTACTCTAACTTCGTGGACATGACGAAAGCAGAGATTCCAGGAAGTTTATGTAGTCTTACAAATTTCACTGCTTGACTCGATATTCCAGTTAGTGACCACCTTTCGAAGGCTCTGTTTTCAAATGCACTTCGAAACATCAATGGATAAAAAAGCAGCCCTCGGTCGCCAATTAAAAATTGTTGAACCTGGTTTCGGCAATGACTAAGATTGCCTTCATCAGAAATTGTAAAATAAAACAAGTCACACAATAAAATATACTACTCAGTTGTAAAGCTTGCGTCACAATGTTTAAAAAGAAATTTTGAGAAAAAGCTAGCCACTATGAGCTGCACGCTTGCACGGAGGCATCGTGCAGCCCACAGTGGCTAGCTTTTTCTCAAAATTTCTTTTTAAACATTGTGACGTAAGCTTTACAGATGAGTAGTATATTTTATTATTTCACTTGCTTTATTTTACAATTTCTGATGAAGGCAATCTTAGTCATTGCCGAAACCAAGTTTTAAAAAATTTAATTTGCGACCGAGAGCTGATTTTTTATCAGTTGACATTGTTAACGGTCGCTGACAATAGCAGCTATGTTTAAAATTTTAAACGAAACATATTCAGAACGATGTACTTTCTTGTACGTTGGCAGTTTATCATGGTGGAGTAAGAAAGGAAATCCCTGAAGCTGATTTTTGTGTCAGTTATTGCAAATGAAATAACGATATTTCAACAGTTTCACAGTTTTTCGTGGTTATCAGGTTCGTTTTGACTGAAGGTAAAGCTATAGAAAGGTTTTGGACTTTCCTTACTCCTTATGAACATGATACAAAAATGTTAACAGAATCGTCTAAAAAAAAACTTTAAATGATAATGTGGACATTTTAGATGAAATTATTTCTCAGAGTTGCGATGGTACAGCTGTTATGAGTGGCCGTCTGTCAGGTGTGCAGACTCTTCTTAAAGAACATGTTAAACGTGGCTCTCATTGATCTTGAGTCTTCTTTCAACATGTAATTTTTGTTTGTTTTTAGAAACCGCACCTGACATAGTGAATAATTATTTTCACATTATTCACTCTTCACTCTTACTGTACCCGCACGACACAAGCAAAACAGCGTACTGACTTGTCTGCACATGAGCTTAAATCCCGCAAACATTATCCACTTAGTCCCCGCCCACCGGACTCAAGCGGCAAGGGACTCAAGCCAGTGCCATCTACGTGACACTGGTTCAACCAAACCACAAGGAACTCTGAACGTCAGAGACATGTTACAGAAAAACAACAGTTATGAAATGAAATCATATCTCCAATATAATGGTAATAGCAGTTTGACACAACTGAATCGCAAGGTATTATTGTCAACTCAGATCGGATTCTTGATGACCCATCCTGTGGGCGCATAAAAACTCTGCGTGAAGGTCTTTTTTTTTTTTTTTTTTTTTTTTTTTGTTTTTTGTTTTTTTACCATATTCAAATTATTTCTGCAATGTCTGTACATTACGTAAGTTCAAGGATTTTAGAGAGGGAAAATTGTCCAAATTTCTTTATTGATGCTTATTTTTAAAAAGCAAAAGCTGCAATTTGAAAGTCTCAGCACAGTCACGTATAGTACGGATTAATTTATTTTTACCTTGCCCCTCGTGTGTCATGGAGTGTTCATTTTCGTAGTGACAGTATACGGTTGAGTTGCATATTAAGCAAAGTGCATTCCCAACACACTTTACAAACACATACGAATCTTCCCAGTAAGCATCAGAAATGGCACACTTATATCCGAAACTTTTTAAGCTCACGCTGAACGCTGGCAAGACACACTTGATAGGATTCAGAACGGTTACTTGAGCATACCGAAAAGGACGCAATTGCGAGCCCTGTCCGAGCTGCCGCAGGCGCACAAATATTCGAGTGGGGCCTGCTTGACATGCGTTGTGGAGTACGTGCACTGGCTTCGTCGATTTCGCTGCACGCATTTTTATCAGCCCGTCATTAGAGTACTTTGAATACTGGTCGACTAGCGGCCACAAGCGGCCCGCATTCGCAGGCTGATGAGGTGGCATTTTCATCACCAACAGTCTAAGTAGTGTACAGAGTCGCCTGCAAGAAACTTAGCTTACGTCTCGGCAAACTACAACGATTGCTCAGGCAAGGGGGTTTCGCATGACACTAGAACACCCAGAATTTAAATTTTGTGTGTTTTCAGTCACATTATGCCACACATTGATATACAGTTCAGCCAACAGCCAATTACAAAAACGAGCAGTTGACCCACTGACTGTGCAACCACGAGTAAAAAAATTCAAAAGTGCTATACGGGATATTCGAAATAACTTCAATGACTCCTGCGAAGAAAAGAAACCAGAAACAGAAATTTCAAAAACTGCCACCTCATAGGTGGCGTAGAAACATGTGCATATAATTGAGAGTACGACTTTAAAATGGCTTTTAGTATCGTAAGCTCACATACCAAAATATTAGTGACGCTTCCCTAACAGCACATTTTCCACCTCTCAAGTCCTGTAAATGGTATGGAAATAAAACCAGGCTATGAAGCGGTGCTGCACTTTTGGAGTAAGATGCACGTCGAGTTGTAATAGAATCGCAAGCTAGAGGTTTCGTATTTGAATGTGCAAATGACCAGGCGCCTATTTGCTGGTGTCTCTATGGGAAGGTATCATGGAAGAATAGTAGTAGACGCTTGCTAACAGAATGTGATCAGAGGCAAGTGTCACGCCTTTCCAGTGACAATAGCTTTCAAACCTGACTTGAGTTGCTGCTGTCACTAAATACTGCAGGTATATTTCAACCATTTCCCGAACGGCAATGAGAAGGGAACTGGAGACATTGGAATGAGGAGTTTTATTCAGAATCGTCGAGAAGAGGGGACAGGATGATACGGCATGTGTTAAGACGGTAGGTAATAGCCTCCACTATGCTATATATATCGCTGCAGAGGATAAAAAGGCAGAGACTACAATACATCTAGCAAATAACTGACGTCTAAGAGGGCTTCTTATTCTGAAATCAAATGTTTCAAATGTTTGTATAGCTTATAGGACTTAACTAAGGGGTCATCAGTCCCTAAACTTACAAACTACTTATGAACTAACTAATACTAAGGACGGCACAAATATACATGCCCGAGGGGGGATTCGAACCCCGACCGTAGTGGCCGTGCAGACCGCGACTGGAGCGCCTCAGTCCCCTCGGCCACCGCGGCCGGATCTTATTCTGAGATGAGGAGGTTGGCAGGGGAGAGGAATTCATTGCGTGTCACATCACAGCAGTCATATAACTGACGACTCAAAAAGAGGTCACCTAACACCATCGTTGACAGTGACACATCTGCAGAGGACTAAAAACAAAGGAAAGCAGCTGTACATGGCAGCAGGGATGCACTGTGTTCGGATGGGCAACTATTTTCAGTCTTTTGAAATGATCAGAAGGCGTCTTCTGCAATGACATCCTAATGAAGGCTTGAAAATTTTCGTCCTCAGAACACATTTCGAGCATTCATTCCTGTTTTTTACGTAGGTGTTACTTGTGATGTTTGTGTGGTTTTGTGCCTGTTTTGCATTGAATCTGATATGCATAAAAATTACAGACATGAACTAACAAAAAATAGTTGTGTAAATAAATGCCGGCCGCGGTGGCCGAGGTGACTGAGGCGCTCCAGTCATGGTCAGCACGGCCACTACGGTCGGGGGTTCGAATCCCCCCTCGGGCATGGATATTTGTGCCGTCCTAGTTCGTAAGTAGTTCATAAGTAGTTTGTAAGTTTAGGGACTGATGACCCCGTAGTTAAGTCCCATAAGCTTAACAAACATTTGAACATTTGTAAATAAATGCTCTCCAAATTGAGAATAAATTCTTGAGACTGTTTGTGCTCATTATGAAAAAGTATGTAAGTGGTCCAGTCTCTCATTATTTAAATCACGAGTGTGAAGTTGAGGCTTTTCGGAAACGTCGACGGGATGTCGAAAGCTCGTCTTCCTTCTTCCATTCTGTCCAAAATCGCGAGAGTGGTGAACGAAATTAGGGGTTTAGTCAGACTGGAGGTCTGTTTAGGAATGTTGCTAGGAATATGATTTACACCCAATAATGCACAAAACTGTTATTTCAACATTCTCGGTGACCGAGTGTTTTCCTTTCTTTTATATCTCTATAACGAGTATGCTGTCGACATGCCCGTCTTCCAAGTTAATCACACACGTATTCCACGTGTCAATGCAGACGTGAACGTTGAGGCTCTGTAATGATCGTTAACTGACCGTGGACTTAGTACCATAGAAAATACGTAGGATTGTAGTAGTCCGCAGCAACTCCTCGTGTTAGATTTACGGAATTTCATCACGAATATTAGTGGCTCCAGATGGTTGTGACATTCACGAAGAATCGTCTAGACTGTGATCGAACTGAGCTCATTGTTAACACCAATGACGGTATTCTCGGCCTCGTAGCCTGTGCTTTGTCAGCACGGAGCGATTCGTATTGGTTTGGGTGCAAGTTGGCTGCGCGGCGGGTGGCCTCGATTGCGTCCGAAAATACGACTGGGGCGGCAGAGGAGCCGCGGCCCACGCTGACGCCACTGCTGGGCCCGCAAAGTCGATACGGCCTGATAGCGCTGCTAATCGCGCCCACTCTGCACTCCTTTCAACTTTCGCCGACAACAGATGCTCAGGACAGAAGGCTTCCGTTGCCATCACTGCAGAACCAGCTTAGTTAAATAACTCGCCGCGGCGGAGCGGTCGAGCGCATTGAGGCGCTATGTTACGATACGCGAGGCCGTTCCCCGTCGGGGGTTCGAATCCCCCCTCGGGCATGGATGTTTGTGCCGTCCTAGTTCGTAAGTAGTTCATAAGCAGTCTGTAAGTTTAGGGACTGATGGCCCCGTAGTTAAGTCCCATAAGCTTTAAAAACATTTGAACATTTGAACTAACTTACACTAAAGACAGCACAAACATCCATGCCCGAGGGGGAATTCTAACCCCCGACGTGGAACGACCTCGCGCATCGTAGCATAGCGCCTCAATGCGCTCGGGCGCTACGACGCGGCGAACCTTGAAATCTTCGTTCTTAGCAAAAATGAAATGAGTCATTGACTTATGCCGTTTTTGCAGTGACTATATTGAGGTGAAATTAATGGAACGCACAAGTTATTTTAGGCTTTGCGCTGCTTTCACGCATGTCACTACAACAGTCCATTGTTGTGTTTACTGCATTGTAGGTTCAAATAGTAAGTCGTTATTGTCGCATTAAGGAGCCACTTATTTATAGAGATGTAATTGTATCTGCTTATTTTTCTGACTCCTAAATGCTTCCTGCAGGCAAGATAAGAACAAAAATGCTTTTAAATCCAAAATAAATGTTATTCGTGATTCTAGATGCAGGGAGTGCAAAAGATGAATTGGAAAGGAAACAAAATTCAGCTTCGGAGTAAAGGAGATGACTGTGAGTAAAATACGTAAACTTGATTTCTTTATAGAAGTAAATGAATATACATACATAATCTACAGCCTAAGCATTATAGTAATTGATAACTTCGACTCTTAGGTGCAAGAAGAACTGTTTTTCTCTGGTTGATGAGACTGTGAAGAGAGATATCACTGCTCACTTGATCAGATTCATTGATAAGGATCAACAAGATATCTTCCAGCAAGGGCTAATCGAAGTTAAAGATTTCAAGAGCAGAAGACCGCAAAAAGAGGATTCTAAACTAAGAAGACTAATTATAATTATTTCATCACTACAGGCATGACAAAAAGGTATGTAAAAAAGCGTTTTTTAGTCTGCATGGTATAACAGGAAAAAAGTTAGAAGATTATGCCTCTTGCTAGTTCAAGGGCGGAGTCTGTAAAAGGTAATGCTATACCAGGAGACATTTGTCAAAAGACTAGATGTTAAATCAATGCATAAGTTGTTTGTACAACAGTAACCTGATTTAAATATTAGGTACAAATTTTACTTACAATATATCAAAGGAAGTTTGGGCGCGCGCAGGTCGATGTTTGTAGTGCACATGAAGTTCTACCAAATGAGGTACGCTGTCCTCACCTATCAGACTCTGTGAGTCTAAGTGCGATTGCAAAAATTAATGGTTTATCGCAGAAGGACCAAAAAATTTACAGTAAAATTGAAGATGTTTCTGAACGACGTGAAAAGAAAAAAAATGTCTGTGGGATGATTTTTTACTACATGCAAAATTTACCATTACAAAATATTCTTGTTCAGGATATTTTCTATTTGAGACAGCTATGGGTCAATGTGTTTGGTATACATTATATGAAAACGAAGGACTCACTCTTTTATGTGTACCGTGAAGGCGAAGCCAAGAAAGGTGCGAGTGAGGTTCGCTCATTTCTGTATCATTATATCGAGAAATAATCTCAAAAGATGTAAATGAGCTTCACCTGTTGTCTGGTGGGTGTGCTGATCAAAACAGAAATCACCCAATGATTTGCTTTCGTTTAACACTTGTATCAACTGGTAGATTTAGCAAGATGAAACATTATCTCCCCAAAAACGAGCGTAGTTTCCTCCCAAATGATGGAAATTTTGGGTCTATTAACAATTTCGTATATCGTAATGACAGGACCTGCTTATCTGAAGAGTATGTCATAATGATAAAAAAAGCATGAAGTAAAGTCTCAGTGGAATCTGCTGACAATGTTGTTGTATCAGCCTTTTAAAAACTGGTGGCTAGCCTATTTTAAAAAGTCTTGCCTCTCTGAATCAACCGTGGGAAAATTTCCCAAGATACATAAAGTTTCTTTTTGTCCTTCTAAATAGATGATGCATATTACCCTGGGCAAGTTAAATCAGTGCAGTTCATCAATGGTTTCATCAAAGCAACGTTCCAGCTCCTTCACAGCCTCAATAAGCATCCTATACTTCCCAGTGAGTTGGCATATCGTGCAAAACGAGCTCTATGAGCAACTGCAAGAATGGCCGAAAGAGCGGTGGGACAAACAATGAAGATAATGATAAGAATATTAAATTGTTTTATTGTGGTCTACTTTCATATTGTATAAAAAACAGCTGTTGCAAATAATGTAAATGGGATAGTAATAGACATTTTTAATTTTACCATGTACAATATTAACTTACCTTTGTAATAAAAATGATTAAGTATTTGCAACTATTGCTTTCATTTGTTAAAAAACACCGCCGTTAATTGCAGAAAGTTCATGAATCAGAGATTTTAAATTAACAGTACGATTAAACTATAAATTACAAAACAATAATACACAGTGCTTGTCGACTCACTAACCATTGGGTTTAAAACAACAATAAGGAAAGATATGGTTTATGATGGTGTAGGAAGTTTTCGCTTCTCCTGTAAATTTTTATTTTCCTGTCTCATGACATTTTTTTAAATGTCCGATTTAATTGCAGAACAAGACCATGGCCTCGATACAGCGTACCAAGCACAAGTAACAGGCCTGCATATCCGTAAGTTATTGTAACATTGAATACGCTAGGATCGATTCATGTTTTGCAACTTACAATGATTTTTTTTTTTTCAATTTACACCATTAGCCGCGTTTGGTATATGTGGAAAATGAAATAGAAACTTTATTTGGGGCCCAGTTACAATTTTTTTTTTTTTTTTTTTTTGAGTTTTCCTAAATGTCTTTAGCAGAAGAGTGCAATGTTCACACAAAAAGCCTAGCTATACGTCCCACATCGCTCCCGTACAAAGTACCCACCCACTCGGAAACGAGATGATGCTGCATGCCGTGAAGTTCCAGCTACATACTATCCAGCGAGTGGCGCGGCTAGGAGCGGCCGCGGGCTGTCGCCGGTGAGTCACTGGCCGCTGCCTGAATCACAGCTTGGCGCTCATTCACAGTTCCCACGCTCTTAGCGCATTCCTGCCGCCGCGCCGTCCCAACAAAACATGAGTAGCGCTCTGCGAATTGCCATTCATCGTCTGGCTGCATCTTACTAGCTCCCTTTATACTATTTCCTGCATCGCCCTTGGCTTTCACGGTAAATGTACACAGTCCGATGTAAGATTACTTTTGAATATACCTGCTTCTTTCAATTACAGATACAGGTTCACAGTGAACTTAGAGAGTATGTACCGATACATTACACTTACTTCTATGGAAAGTAATCCAACTAATAGACCAAATCGTAGTGATCGCCCGTGAAATTAATTTAATATATCTGCTGTTTGTTTATTGTAATCATCCGGTTGTTCTTCTCACCGATATAAACTAAAGTAAAGATGTCGGTAGTCCAGTTAATTAGTAGAATAGGAAAAACGTTTGTTCTTCTGCCAGAGTTACGATACTACTTGTTGTTATCCTCTTACAGGGATGTAAAAACTGCCTTTCATTTAACAATAGTATTCGCTATTTCAATAACATGAAAAATCCTTTAAAAAGGATTCTTGGTTATAGGCGTTGAAATCTCTTCCAACCGTGGATTTAGTTTATAGCTGTATGATTATACGGTGCTGAGACATTACGACCACCTTCTCAATAAAATGGTGCGTCATCTTTGTAATTCAGTGAAGCTGCCATTTTGGATGATATGTACCTCAAGTCCCCATCTGGTTTCCGGATGTATGTTCCTGCAGTTGAGTTCGCAAAGGTCAGTGAAAAGGTTCCGATGAATTATGGGGTTGCTCGTCGGAATCGCATCAGGAGAATAAGGCAACAACATCAACATGGGTTCAGAATCGTGCTTGCCAAACCACTATAACAAGATTCTGGTCTTGAGACACGGGCGGTTACTGCTGTAAGATGCCTTCGAGGTCAGTATAGGCATTGTTTAGTCAATATCAGTTTTACCTATAGCGTCCTACGTGAGGGTTACCAATAACGGAGAACTTTGTGCTCAATTTTTCTAGCACTATATTGTGACGTCAGATCGCGGTCTGGGCTGTAATCATCTACACTCTACGTGGAGGTCCAACTCCTTATGACTTCACCCTCCTTCAATTTTCCACAGATGCTCCCTACAACACTACACCAACATCCGCCCAACTTGGGGGTTTCCATGATATTTTGTCACATTCGTTAGTCTATTCTAATCTGCTCTGTATATAAATATAGTGTCTGATGTCTGAAAGAACAGACATAGCACATACGTATGTTTCAGGCGATGTCGCCCATTAATCCTTCCAGGTGTAGATGCCCAGCATACTCGAACTCTTACGAAAAGCGGTGAAAAGCCGCGAAGAATTGTTTGGATTCTGCGTAGTCAGCGGATGTAAATTTTGCTCTGACGAGAGACGTGCTAGAGTAGTACGTGCAATTATAGTGACCACTATGTCGGGATGGCGTTGTAGTCGGCGCAACTGTCTAGTGCGCAGGATACCTGCATTCGAACCACGGTACAGGATAAATGTCCAGCTTCACTTTCCGCTGGCATCTAACGTGTGGGCACTATCGAAATCAGCAGCTTTCAAAGGGCACAGGAAGGGAAATGGGCCAGTCAATCCCCAACTAGGCAACTCTACATCCATTGTTTCAAAGATAAAACAGGAATGTTCGGACTAAATAGATCGAACTGTTTCTGCAAATAAAAAATCAGCTATTACTACATGTGAAGGCATCTGCAGAATATACATCATGCTTCCTGGCAGATTCAAATTGTGTGCCGGAACCGGGACTCGAACCTCGGACCTTTTCCTTTCGCGGACAAGCGCACTACCGACTGTGCTATTCCGACACGACTCACGATGCCGCCTCACAACTTCACTTCCGCCAGTACCTCGCCTCCTACTTTCCAAACTTCACAGAAGCTCTCCTGGAAGAAAGGATGTGGTGGAGACATGGCTTAGCCACAGCCTAAGAGATGTTTCCAGAATGAAACTTCCTGGAAAATTAAAATTGTGTGCCGGAACCGGGACTCGAACCTGGGATCTTTGCCTTTCGCGGACAAGCGCACTACCGACTGTGCTATCCCGACACGACTCACGATGCCGCCTCACAACTTCGCTTCCGCCAATACCTCGCCTCCTACTTTCCAAACTTCACAGAAGCTCTCCTGCGAACCATGCAAGACTAGCACTCCTGGAAGAAAGGATATGGTGGAGACATGGCTTAGCCACAGCCTAAGGGATGTTTCCAGAATGAAACTTTCACTCTGCAGCGGAGTGTGCGCTGATATGAAACTTCCTGGCAGATTAAAATTGTGTGCCGGAACCGGGACTCGAACCTGCGACCTTTGCCTTTCGCGGGCAGGTCCCAGGTTCCAGTCCCGGTTCCGGCACATAATTTTAATCTGCCAGGAAGTTTCATATCGCGCACACTCCACTGCAGAGTGAAAGTTTCATTCTGGATATATCATGTGGATTAAGAAGCTGAAGAAGGTCAAATGAAATATTAGACAATGGATTAATTTCAAGCGCGAAAATTTTACTTCGAGTCTTACCATGTCTTTCATAATTGTCAACTGAATCAAAAAAATGACAAACTAATCATTTTTGTTGATAGCTTTTCTGTGCAGTTCTGAGGAAAATCTCCATCCTCAGATGGATTTATTTAAATCAATAGAAACAAATATTTTGGATGTATACTTTTTGGTCATTAATGTTGAGTTTGGGTAAAAATTTCTAAACCGCATATGATGTAACAAATCATCGAAACTTTCATTTCAAGAATAAAATGGCCAAAAGTACTGTAGTGGTCAATTATCCAATTTATTTTGCTCTTTAAGTGAAAAGCGCACTGCATTCAGCCATAGATATATTGACCACCTCTCTCGCGAACAGAGCTAGTATATTAACCGCTGGGTGATATTTATCGAATTTTGTTGTAGTCTGTGTAGCAATATTTTCACAGTGAAAATGTATATTGTTTGTAAACCTACTGACAAGTCTTGTTTAATGGCGATTTTCCCAGAATGTGATCGCAGAGGTAGACCTAAAGACGAATATACCCATTCGAATGGATGTTAAGAAATGAGGAGGCTTGTACATGATACTCCAGGGTAGTGTCCTGCATCAAGCCAGTCTCCGGACTGAATACCACACACACACACACACACACACACACACACACACACACAAGGGTGTCCGGAATTCGAAGGATGGTCGGTAATAGAGCACGAAACGTTAGGCTTAGAAAACGTTTATTACTAACACAGGCGTACACTCAGAACAGACTAACTTCTGCTTGGAGTGCTCCACTATTTATACATAGAAAGAATTTTCTTGAACTTATAAGTACATCTAACATAAGAAACATGTATAAAATTCTAGAAATGGTAAATACAAAGAGATAAATTTTGTTCTGCATGTGGGACTGCAACCACAGCAATCTGCGATGCCAACCACTGCACCACGCGTGCTCTCGGAAGACTCGTGGCGTTGCACCCCTTTCCTGAAAGAACAGCAACCCGTTGTTAAGTTCCATTTACAGCCAGCTGCAGTGACCTGGATCTTGTCGTGAGTCCTCTGTATGGCAGTTCCGTAGAATCCTTCCACTCTGCCTGCACTCCTTACTTGCGGTGACGATGACCGGCGCCAGGCTCTCCTGACGTGGCTTCATCATTACCATAACGGTCAACAGAGTCCTTGAACAAAAGTCCTTGTCCGTCTGTTTGCTCTCTGGGATAGTGGTAAGACTTCATACGGAGGACGTGCACAATATCTCTTCGTTTTTGTCGTTTCGAGGACGGCTCATAATCCTCGACTTCCTATGTGACGTCTGACAGGCGGCGTATGACACGATACGGACCAAAGTATCGCTTCAGTAACTTTTCCGATAGCCCAGCTTTCCATACAGGAGTAAAAATCTGTACCAGACCTCCTGGGCTGTACACAACAGGTAGGTGCTTGTCGTTATACCTCTGGGTGTCCTTCTCCGAAGCGTCCAGTGTCCGTATGCGAGGCAGTTTTCTTGCTTCTTCGATCCTGGCGATGAGCTGTTTCACATAGTCATCTTGAGTATCGTCAGGTTGGAAGGAAACACCGTATCCATTGTCGCCTCTGGTTCACGACAGTGGAGCAGGAAAAACGGCGTGAAGCCTGTGGTGTCTTGCCTTGCTGTATTATAAGCAAATGTCACGACTGGCAGTATTGTATCCCAATCCTTCTGCTCAGCATCGACGTACATCGACAGCTTATCTGCTAACGTCTTGTTAAAACGTTCTGTAAACCCATTTGTCTGAGGATGGTAGGCTGTTGTTATTCTGTGGACAATGTCGCAACGTGACGTTACTTCTGGTAACTAGTTTTGACATGAATACTTTCCATCGATCAGTTATCATGACACGTGGTGCTCCATGCTTCAAAATAATGTCTTCTACTAGGAATTTTGCGATCTCTGGGACTTCTGCAGTCGGCACAGGTTTCGTGACAGCGTAGGGGGTGCGGTAGTCAGTGCAAACTATTATCCATCGGTTACCGGCTACCGACTTCGGGAACCTACCTAGAAGGTCGATTTCAGACCGATGGAATGGAGCTACTGCAGGTGTAACTGGTACCAGATGACCTGGAGGTAACTGCGGCAGATGCTCCCGTCGCTGGCACTCCTTGCAGTGACTCACATAGTGCTTGAAACATCGGTAGAGACCTTGTCATTCCTGCTGTCTGAACACACTTCAACACACAGTTGACACGCGGCTTCGTTGTTCCGCAAATGACCTTGAGAAAACGACAATGTCATCTACATAACAAAGACATGTCGTCCATTTAAGATGTCTAAGCAATTTTTCCATCATGCATTCGAATGTGGCCAGGTATTTCATCGTCCAAATGGCATGCCCTTGAATTCATACAGGCCGTCAGGTGTAATAAGAGCAGTAATTTTCTTGTCAGCTTCGTCAACCTCGATTTGCCAGTGACCTGTCTGCATATCCATGGTTGAGAAGTATGTAGCTCCTATAAAACAGTCTAACGTGTCGTCGACACGCGGCAACGGGTAGACATCTTTTTTTGGGATTTTGTTCAGCCGCCGATAGTTGACACAGCAACGCCACGTGCCAGTCTTCTTCTTCACGAGGACCACCGGAGACGACCAGGGACTTTATGAAGCTTGAATAATGTCATCGTGTAACATCGTCTCCACTTCATCCCGAATTATCCGTCTTTCAACTGGTGACAAACTCTACGAACGCTGGATAATTGATGAATGATCCCCAGTACTGATACGGTGTTTTATCGTGGGACGTTTCATCTGGCTCTTCTCCTGCCTGGCCTGGAATATATCTGAAAATTGGTGTAGTATGTTTAACAAATTCAAATGTTTGTTAAGCTTATGGGACTTAACTACGGGATCATCAGTCCCTAAGCTTACAAACTACTTATCAACTACCTTATACTAAGGACGGCACAAATATCCATGCCCGAGGGGGGATTCGAACCCCCGACCGTAGTGGCTGTGCAGACCGTGACTGAAGCGCCTCAGTCCCCTCGGCCTGCTGACGTTGTTCTTGCGTCAGGCCGGGCCCTGTATGCAAAGCCATTGTAGTTTCCTCTAGTGCGTTTTCGGTAGCAACAGCAGAGCATGAGACTTCATCGATGACATTGAGCTCACCGTCCTGGACTGGTACATCTTTTCCCATTACACATACCTTCAGGTATGAATTGCGGTTGCGAGTAAAAATTAATGATGCAAAGTTCTCCTCGACCTCCTGTAATGCTTATGATAGCCGCTGGTATGTATATTTCCTTTGTTTTACTGAATAGCTTTTAGCGATCTACAGGCACTTCACCGTCCAACTGGTCATCTCGGCTGCTGACTGGAACTCTTCTCATTGTTAACGCCGGGATCTCAACATTCTGGTCCGCAAACAACCTCCCTGGAAGGTCCATGCTACAGGTACCCGTCGGAACGGCTTACTTAATTGGTTGCTCAGATCTACAGTCAAAGCAGCCTGGGATGCCTAGAAGAAGTCCTATCCGCAGATGACATTGTGGCTACATTCTGTTAAAATGACAAATTCAAAAGGTTGCGTCGTGTTGTTACTCTTGCGACACAGGTTCCTGCAGGATGCTCCTGAATCGACTAGCGCCCGGACAGGAGGCGCTCTCAACACTATCAAAATTATCAAACGTAGCTGAGCCAAATTCAACCTCTCTCTCGATCGTATTCCACAAATGAAGGGCTTCACAAAACTCTGAGCATAATAAGTGATTTGAGATAGCATAGCGGTTAGGTGTCTCGTATCTCATTAACACTATGTCTTCTCCTATAACCGATAAACAAACGTAACACCCAACCAACTACGTCGTAAAATTGCCCAGCATTTCGATAGAGTAACAAATGTAAAGTGATATAGTTACAAACCGTCTTAACACACAATTCCCCAACAAGAGCCGCGTACTTAGAGGTTCTGTGAGTCAAAAGATTCTTCTCGTAATGATCCCCACCCGAAGTCGTGCATTTTAGGAATAATGTTCCGTCTGCTAGCCTAGGCAAAATAACTGTACCGACGATGATCACAACAGCTGACGAACGTAACGTAACAATAACGACCACCCCAAACCCGAGAGTCAAACACTGTATGCGTGTATCACAACTTCCTTAGCAATTTCTCTCGGAAACGGTATGAACGATTTTCGTTTAAACGCTTAACAGTATCGTAGCTCGATCTCCAGCCCGATCACTCACACAGTGTTCTCTCGTCAGCCTACATAAAATAAGCATATGCTAAATGTTAAAAATAATGATCAAAATCTTCTACGCAAGACCTCTACAGACCCATCACTTGGTTAATTCCACATCCTGCGTATACCCATCTAAGGAATCAATCGTTCCTGTTACAATGCAAAAGATTCTTTACAACAGGTCAAATACCGATAATCGAGCGGCCCAGAAGACGTTTAAACCCTATTGTACAACGGAGAGTCACAATAGAAAGCAATTCAGGAAATAATTTACCGATTTCCGACAGTCTACACTAAAACTTTTTTTTTCTCGAAAGCATTGACCTAACAACACCCTTATTCGACAATACAGCAACCACAGAACCGAGGTAGTACTTTATCCACAAAAATTCCTACTCCAAGTTCCTTTCTTGTGACTTCTTTTTTCATTCCACTAAACTGAACTCAGATTTATTTTTTTAAAGTAGCTGTCTACCGCAAACGAAGATGCTAACCTACACACTGCAACACCAGAAAATGTATAGCCACCCAACCTCTCATATTGCGAAGCTGTACGTCATAGTACAGGCGATGATAGATGACCCATCCTAATAATAATAGTAGACAGAGCGAAATTTAGTAGACCCTCTAGAGGCCAAAACATGCATCAACGGGGCCGTATGTAGTATCATACTCTCTCTCGGAATAATATTATACAATCAAAAACCTTTAGCCGGCCGCGGTGGCCGAGAGGCTGAGGCGCTTCAGTCACGGTCTGCACGGTCACTACGGTCGGGGGTTCGAATCCCCCCTCGGGCATGGATATTTGTGCCGTCTTTAGTTGTAGGTAGTTCATAAGTAGTTTGTAAGTTTAGGGACTGATGACCCCGTAGTTAAGTCCCTTAAGCTTTTTTTTTTTAAAAAAAAAAAAAAAAAAAAAAAAAAAAAAAAAAAACACTTTAAAGACGAAAGTAGTGCGCCTTAGGGCTCAAACGACAGCACACAACACAGGAAAGCGCGACATCGATCATAATATTTCTACACATTACAATGCAACGCAATCAACTACTCCTTAAGACCGCAAACGTCCCCGAGTTCGCTAGATTGACAGAGACACCAGTCAATTTTCAGTGTTCTTATCAATCCAGCAAAACACAGCACAAGAATTGCTCTCTAAGGAATGGCGGGGAGTGACACACAGTACATCTACATCTCCATGGGATACTCTGCACATCACATTTAAGTGCCTGGCAGAGGGTTCATCGAACCACCGTTATACTATTTTACCTCCCATTCCATTCTCGAATAGCGCGCGGGAAGAATGAACACGTGAATCTCTCCGTTCGGGCTCTGATTTCTCGTATTTTATTCTGATGATCATTTCTACCTATGTAAGTGGGAGTCAACAATATATTTTCGCATTCGGAGGAGAATGTCGGCGATTGTAGTTTCGCAAGTAGCCCAGGGCTGCACTTTGTAAATATTGACTGTTCCCGTCCCCGATCTATTCCTCAAGTGTATACTGTAACCCCATCAGTCTGGTAATGCCAAAGAAGAGATAAAAGATTCCGCAAACGCCTGTTATAAAATAGATAAGGTGACTACCGGTAATTTTATAAACACCAGAACTCGTGATTCGACAAATATATGTATTCGATGTCATTCGATTCCAGCTGCCTTATACAGCCTCCATCCAAGCGAAAGTTATGGGGTGATACTAAGTACTTACACATGTCCAGTTTGTTAAAAAGAAAATCACTCCGAAATCGTGTGGGATGCCCAACAACACGAAGATGGAGATTTAGTTTAACATCGGCTCTCCCCACTTTATAAGGTACAGCCAAATGATTTCCTCGAGATGTTCGCCAATGTCTCCTTGCCGAGTTTCTCCAGTATTCCGAGTGCTCACAACGCCTCAGCCAGGTAGGATAGATGGTAACTTATCCTTTTTTCCTTGACGAACTTGTCGAATTTAGTACGCAATGTATAAGTTAAAAGATCAGAAATAATTTACCATCACACACCACTCGTAAATTAAACACCAATAACACACGAACAAACAGGCAATACTTCGTATCGTACAAAACACAAAGTTGTAACAACATAATCCTAAATCGACTTTCTTATAGAGTCTTCGAACTATCACAGACATATAACTTTATTTCTTCTCCATTAACTTCTAAGCAGCAAAACAAGTCCATCCAAAGCACACACGCAACTAAACTTGCTTAAAGCCCTACCTAAAATACACTTTTAAAGACATCGATAACCATTTAGGGTAACAACTTACAGTTATCAATCGATCTAAAAGTCCAATGCAAGAAACGTTAAATTGCTAAATTGGGTAGCAACTACACTTTTTACAACTAATTGACCATATTTCCCTCCTGATTTCTTTAGATTCCATCGTAACAGAACAACGTAGGTCATAGAAAATAGGCGTTACCGCGATAATTTTAGAGTAATTCTACCCATTATAGTAAATTTCTAACCCAACTTACCTATGAGACTCCCTGTAAGAAACCGTAACATCAGCCAAATTCAACCAAGTGACAGGTCTAACATTATAGTCATCCTCAAGCTACAAATGAATCTATCCATTATAGAAAACATAAACAAGGTACTGCAGACACCCCCGCCGCCAACATTTAGAGTATCCCCAGCGCATCGTATTCCAGCCCAAATCAATATAGTTCAGAATTTGATTGCCACAAACAATCCTGTGAGACACTAAACTATCGGAGATTTGTCGAACCCTAGGCTTCTCGACCGAAGAACAATAATTTTCCACCACAAACATCAACACAACGCTAGCAAGATGCATCCAAGACACCAAACTATCTGAGATGTGTCGAACGCTATGCTTCTCGACCGAAGAACAATATTTTTCCACCACAAACATCACCACAACTCTAGCAGGATGCATCTAATCTCATCGTAAGCAACAATAACAGACGAAATGAATACACTGCATCCCAAGTACAGCCATTACACATTGTTTCTATGGGTGCATCTACAACTATACGACGCCTCAGCGTTACAACTCAACTCCCTGTAAGAGACCGTAACAACAGTCAAATCCAACCTACAACACCCGAAAATTGTTATCGAATGTCAAGAGCATTCCTTTGGAGACAAACCGAACGATTTAACGCACATCATAGCGTAGGTAACTACCCAGCTTTAAATCACCTAACCTTAGGGTTAATTGAAATCGATGCTTGTCGACCGAAGAACAATAATTTACCGCCACAAACATCTCCGCTACGCTACCGAGAGACGTCCATTTGTAAAGTAAACACTCCAAGCCCTAAGACATCACCATACTACTGCGTATCAGTATACAGTCTACAAATGTAGAATATCTACGTGTTGCAGCGAACTGTACGACTAAACAGATCGAAATCGGTATTTCGCAAAAGCCAAGATACATTGTCCGCACCAAATTACGAATACATGAGACCTATTTTTACGAAGAAAGAATATTACATTACTTCTATCAAGAGCCATAAGAATGAAAAAAAAAAAAAAAAAAAACAATTTGTCACAGCTGTACCTTCTCTTTTAATGCAACATCGACACACAATAAAGACATTCTCTAAGTCAAACTCGAGTCCATACATCAACGTATCGCACAACATCGATTTAAACGAACGCTTGCTTAGCTGTAGACTAGAACAGCACAGAAATACATCTCCGATAACTGACCAACTAACAGGTACTCGATCAATCGAAGCAATGCTCTTCTGACACATAACCTATCTTCCGGTATTTTCTCCTAGATCCATAGTCCTGTAAAACCGGGACGTTCTACACGAAAAGCTATAAGTCTCAACAACAAATAGATATTACAGATACAAACTACTACATATTTTAGGTAATCACAACGACGATGGAGCGATCCTCTCCACACTTGAGACCTCCCCTAAAGATCTTAGGACCAACAGCAAACAAAACACCTCTTAAAGTTGGTCTATATACACAGCAGAAGAGTAAAAGGTTCTTTCCACAGAGGGAAGAAACCTAGATACTGGGCTACAACAGCTTACACCACCGTAGATCCAACTCTAACTTTTTTTTTTTTTTTTTTTTTTTTTTTTTTTTTTTTTTTTTTAGGACAAAACGACTCACAGATCGATGATTTTCACGTCAAACCACAGGCTTACAACACAAAACATTAACATCTAACCCTTTTTAGGACAAAACGCACAAATATTACTTGAAATGTGCTTTTTGCATGATCATTCTATACGAATAACCACGTGCTCCACCAATATTCGTACAAAACAGACCCAATACCATTCGTCTTATTTTCTACAGCAAACAACTTGTCCGTCCATTTTTGGAGTATTGCAGTCCAGTGTGGGATCCTTATCAGGTGGGTTTGACAGACGACATCGAAAGAGTCCAAAGAAGGGCAGCTCGTTTCGTATTGTCGCGATACAGAGGAGACAGCGTTACGGAAATGATACAGGATCTGGGATGGGAATCATTACAACAACGGCGCTTATCGCTGAGGCGTGGGTTACTTGCGAAACTCCAATCGCCAACATTCTCCTCCGAATGCGAAAATATATTGTTGACTCCCATTTACATAGGTAGAAATGATCATCAGAATAAAATAAGAGAAATCAGAGCTCGAACAGAGGATTCAGGTGTTCATTCTTCCCGCGCGCTATACGAGAATGGAATGGGAGATAAATAGTATAATTGTGGTTCGATGAACCCTCTGCCAGGCACTTAAATGTGATTTGCAGAGTATCCCATGTAGATGTAAATGTAGATGTAGACCGTTTGTATATGTAATTTATACGCACAGAAGGTAATGTTTACACCAGGGCTCCTTCTAGGTTGTTCATATGCCACATCATGCCTCGCGAAACATGCACAGGGTTACAGAAAAAAAGGAAAAAAAGCACACACACACATCAGACCCACTTCCATCCCTTTTTTAAGGTAAACAGACCCATAATACTGTAGCTGGTTACGTATTTAAATCCAAACACATCGCGAGGTTGTACGACTCCCTCGACATTGTACTGCTCCTCAACACACTTGATACCCCCTACAGATCTTAGGACCTACAGCAAACACCTCGTAAGGGTGCTCTATATACACCGCAGAAGAGTAAAAGGCTCTTTCCACAGAGGGAATCTTAGAATGCGTCTAACTCGGTCGCCACGGTGCTACACCAGTTTACAACACATTAGATCCAACTATAGCCCTTTATAGGGCAAAGCGATCCACAGATCGATGATTTTAACATCAAAACCATAGGCGTACAACATAGCACACCTACATCTAACCCTTTTTAGGACAAAACGAGGCTCACATAGTGAGACACACAAATGCTACTTGAAATGTGCATTTTGCATTATCATACATATGAAGAACCACGTATTACACCAGTCTTCTTACATAACAGTACCAGGGTCATTCGTCTTATGTCCTCCTCCAAACAACAAGTAACGTTTTTATGTATAATTTATACGCATGTAAGGTAAAGTTTTAGACCAGCGCTCCGTCTAGGCTATTTATTTGCCCTATCCTACATCGCGAAAATTGCACAGAGCTACAAAAAAAAAAAAAAAAAAAAAAAAAAAAAAAAAAAAAAAAACAGACCCCTATTCCTTTTTAAGGTAAATAGACCTGTAATATTGTAGCTGGGGAACTATTTAAATCCAAATACATCGCGAGGTTGTATGTCTCCTACAACTACCCAAGTCTTTACGTTCAAGAGGAAATTGTGTCGATAGATCAGATATTTAGACACAAAGCAGATAAGTGCAACATATAAGAGTTTTTTTGTATCTTACCATTCGATCCTTTGAATGTTAGATCCGGGTATTGAGGATGAATCAGAGCTGATAAACTAGAACATAAACGCCTCTAGTTACGGTCAGGACTATGCTAACCACAGAATCGAACCAATCATCGACTGTGATAGAAGGCGATGCAGACGTTAACGGACATACAACATACCTCTGAGAACCCGGTAAAAACACAAAATGGAGAGACAGAACACTGTCTTCGTTATTCAACTCTTATCACATATATCGTATACACCACACTCACCTTAGAGAATATGTCCATAGTAACAACAGTCTACAGTATTATTAACCATACAGAGCAAGTTAGTTGAATTTAGTGGAATATATACTGTATCGTATATTAGGTAAACATATCGTCGACTACAGTTACTTCAGTGCACATCGATAAAACTGCAGGAGCAGTATAAGGCATCTTTCGACACCAACAGACAATTCGCAAGTGTCATCTACACACACCACCGAAGGGTAAAAGGGTCGGCAACAGACGAATATTCCTACATTGCTTATATTCGCAACCAACAACACACAAAAATTGAGCGGAAGCACGAAAAAATTAAAATGCAACACACCGACCTCTCTCTCTTTTTAGGGGTAATCAAGCTACTGAGCACAAAAATTCACACCACAACCAACAGATCATACCCTATTAACACTCCGACTCGTTCTCCAAATTATGCTTTTGAGTGATATTGTCGAATAAGGGTGTTCGAGAAAAAAAAAGTTTTAGTGTGGACTGTCGGAAATCGGTAAATTATTTCCTGAATTTATTTTTATTGTGACTCTCCGTTGTACAATAGGGTTTAAACGTCTTCTGGGCTGCTCGATTATCGGTATTTGACCTGTTGTAAAGAATCTTTTGCATTGTAACAGGACCGATTGATTCCTTAGATGGGTATACGCAGGATGTGGAATTAACCAAGTGATGGGTCTGTAGAGGTCTTGCGTAGAAGATTTTGATCATTTGGAAATGTAACTCAAATATTTTATGAGAGAGGATGCGAAAAACGGTATGAATTTTTTAAAATATTTAGCATATGCGTATTTTATGTAGCGGGCCGAGTATGTGTGTTCAGATGGTTTGTAACTATATCACTTTACATTTGTTACTCTGTCGAAATGCTGGGCAATTTTACGACGTAGTTGGTTGGGTGTTACGTTTGTTTATCGGTTATAGGAGAAGACATAGTGTTAATAAGATACGAGACACCTAACCGCTATGCTATCTCAAATCACTTATTATGCTCAGAGTTTTGTGAAGCCCTTCATTTGTGGAATACGATCGAGAGAGAGGTTGAATTTGGCTCAGCTACGTTTGATAATTTTGATAGTGTTGAGAGCGCCTCCAGTTTGCAGACATCTGTTGACAAGCGCGCGTGTGGCGAGAAGCATGTTTGCTTTTAGTACGAGACAATAGCCGTTTCCCCGCAGGTAGACGAGTGTCGCCGGAAGGCCCACGTGGTCCGCGACTGGGCAGGCGCTCCATGCTGGAGAGATTCATTTTACGCGCGCATCTACCTTAAACGCACTGCATCACCTGAACACGTCGCCAAGCAATGTTTATCGTTGTAAGAACGTTTCTGTTGCTTGTTGAGAGAATACTGATATCTCTTGGAGAAGAGAGTCTGGGGCCCCTTATCTACACACAAAGCTTTCCCCAGTGTCCTGGCTGTTTGGTTTGAAAAGGCTGAGACTGGATGGAGGGGGTAACAGGTATTAGCGACCTCTATCGACAGGGTTTGTAAGGAGTGGGGGGGGGAAGCAGGTATCAGCGGCCTCTATTGCCAGATGTCTGAACTGTCTGAGTTCTGCTTTGCTCACCAGGAGTGAGACACAAAGCAATCGATTTCTTGCACGCGATGATTTCATATGTAGTTGCGTAATTATGGTATATGCCTTAGCTTTACAGATGACTTTCGTTATGTCCCAAGTATATGTACATCTAATTTTGTATGCAATGTGATCTGTAATTAAGGTGATTTCTATTACTTTCCCAAAACTGAGTGCACTGACTTTGTAGTATATATATTGTACTGGTCTGAATAAATAAGGCATTCCTGCCTGGTAGCAGGCACCACCGTGACGTTATTTGTAACGTTCGTCCGATCTGCTTCCAGGTCTGCCGTCGTCCCTGCTGCTAGTCGTGCTGCTCGTCGCCGTTCCGGTGTCACGAGGCCCTGCTGCTTGCCGCTGCCGCTGTCGCTGTCGCCGCCCAGCCCTACCAGGAGGCGCCGCCGCCAGGAGGCCCTGCCGGACCTGCTCGCCGCCCCGTCGCCCCGGTCCAGCCCGGGGGATCGGTTCGCCGCCGCCGCTCCGTGCCCGTCTCCAGCCGCCGCCTACACCGCTTGGACTGCCCCTTGCAGCTGCGGTAATCATGGCGTGGCCACCACCTCCACCATCATCGTCGTCAACCTCCTCATCCTCCACGCCCCCTCCACCCCTTCCACAACCGGCGTCTTCGCAACCAACCTTCGTCCCCACTATGACTTTGCCCCCCGTCACCACCACGTCCGTTTTCGCACCACCACACCCTCTCTTCACTCCACCACGATCACGTGGAGCCCCTCATCTCTTCCTCGCACCACCATCCCCTTAAATGTCCTCCTCTCCGCCACTTCCTTCGCCCCTGATGCTCCACTGCCTCCCCCGCCACCCCCAGTTACCATAGTCACTGCCCCTCATGAGTTCCCTGTTTTGTCGCCCCCCCCACCCCGCGCCCATTGTTCACCGCCGTGCCACGGTGGCAGAGTCCTCGGCTCCGCCCGCCCCCGAACTTCGCGTGTCTGGCCCTTCAGTTCCCCGCCATGTTCCAATCCAACCCATTCCGCAGCATATCCCCACCTCAACAATTCTGAAAAAACAAATCAAACGTACCAGCGCGGATCCACTCCCCAGCACTTCCAAAAAAGCCCCCTCCACCACAGCCTCTGCTCTCCTCCGCCCAGCCTGACAATGGACACCTCCCCCATTCCCCCATCTCAACCTTCTGTCACCTCGGCCCCTCAGCTTTTTACCTATGTCCTATGTCAGTTTTTAGACAACCGCCACCTGTCCCGTGAAATATATAAATACTTCCCCTCAGCACCTCCACTTCGACTCATCCCTCGGAAGGACTCTGTCCTCATAAAAACACCCTCTCCCTCCTTCCACACAGAACTTCTCCGGCACGCTCCCCCGATTACGTTTGGGGAGCATGCTCACCTCACGCCTCATATCACCTCTGCCGCTCCATCCCAGTCTCAACCACAAACACCTCGCCACCCACCCACCCTCACCGCCGTGATCATGAAGCTTAGATCGGTGATCACGGAGGGTGAGGTGTTGGCCCATCTCCAACCCATCCCTGACCTCCACATCCGATCCGCCAAGCGGATCAACAATGACCATTGCCCCACCTACCCCATGCGGGTCTTCTCTGAAGACCCCGCCTCCATCGACTACCTCCTCACCGAGGGGGCGCTAAACTACAACCGCCGCTACAAGGTGGATCCTTCCCGCTCCCCTCCCCAGTCCTATAGGTGTGACAAATGCCTCACCTATAACGACCACCTCACCGAAAAATGTCGCAACCCGCTCACCTGTCCCTACTGCAAACATTCTCACTTCCTTAAGCAATGCCCCAATTTGTCCTCTCCCCCTACCTGCAACACCTGTGGTGGCCCCCACCCCACCTACTCCTATAAATGTCAGGCTCGCCCTCAACTCACCCCCCCCTGAGCTTACAGTTCCCGTCCGTCCCATTGACCCTCCTATGCACCCCAACCATTCCCTGCTTCCCCCTCCCACAGTGGAGGACATCATCCGCTTCGTCAACACCGTCATTCAGAATATCCACCCATTCCAGCGTCCACACTCCCTCTAACAGATCGTCCTCGCCGCCCGCTCCGTGTGGCAATTGGAAACAATTGCCACACTCTCCGGCAACAACTCCCACTTCTCCTTCTCCCGCGGGCCACCCTTGTTTAACTTCCCTTAACCTCTTTTCCGTCGCCCCCTCCCCACCCTGCCCCCCTCAGTAGTACCTATTATGGCAGGCTCGCCCCATCGTATCCTTTACTACAATATCCGCTCCCTCCCCGCCAACAAACCCCTCTTTATGCATACCCTCTCCAAACACCGTGTGGATGCCTTCCTCCTCAATGAAACCTTCCTCCAACCCCGTCACTCCGTCTCTACCACTCCTTACACCCTTCACAGCACGGATGGTCCTCCCCCCCTGGCTCGAGGCGGAGTGGCGATTGGCCACCTCCGCCACCACCCTGTCTGGCCACAACCCCCTGTCAATTATCCTGCTGAACACCTCATCCTGACGCTCTTCCTGTCTTCCCTCACCGTTACCCTAGCCACCATTTAATTTCGTGCCCGTGTTCCCATCCCATGTGATTTCATTTCCCACATAGACAACTCCTTCACGACCTATGTGATTGCCGCCGACCTAAACCTTCATTCCCGCTCTGCAGCCGAACTCCAGCGGTGGCAACAGTTCCTATCCACGCTTCGGGGCGACCTTGTTCCTCTCCCAAGTCCTACACGCCCTGAAAGCAATAACACTCCTGATGCTGTCCTTGTCTCTCCTAACCTCCTAGGACGCCTGCAGGCGGAAGTCCTTGACCTCATTGGCAGTGACCATGCCCCCGTACTCCTCACCTTCAACCCCCACGGCCGTCCTAGCCACGCCACCTATCCCGTATCCCCACCTCGGCTAGTCCATGATTACTCCCGCGCCGACTGGGATGCCTATCGTCGTTCCATTAACACCTCGGTCGCTAGCCACCCCCTCACCCTCCATACCCCTGATAATATCGTCCATGCCTCCTCTTTCCTGCACCAGACTGTTGCTGACGCCGTTGCAACCGATATCACCACCAAAGCCATCCATCCTCACCGTCCCCCCCTCCCCCCACAAGCCGTCTTTCTGCTCCGAGAATCCCGTCGTCTGTACAGTTCCTTCCTGCGGACCCGTGATCGAGAGACACTCCTCTGCCACCGGCAACTCCAACGACACATCAGGAACCTCTTGAACGCGAAGAAACGCCGGGATTGGCGACAGACATGCACCCGTCTTAATACTACACTCCCCATCAACTCTTCCAAATATTGGAAAGCCTTCCACCGCCTTACTGGCGGTCACTCAGTCCCCGCTTCCCCTCTTCTCCATAATAACCTTCCTCTTCCCGACAATGCCAGTAAGGCACAGCATTTTGCTGACCACCTTTCCACTATATTCAACCTGCCCGACAATCACAGGTTCGACTACTCCCGTTTCCCTGACGTCCATGAGCGCACCGATACCTCAGTCCCTCCGCTCGCCCCTGGCTTTCAGTATATGGACCACATTGCCCCCTCAGACCTCAACACACCTATCACAGCACAAGACATCGTACACACGCTCTGCACAAAACGTAACACTGCCCCCGGTCACGACCGCATAACCTACATGCACCTCCGGGCCTGTCCCCCCTGCTTCCATTCCGCCCTCGCTTCACTGTACAATGTCATCCTCTTCACCGCCTTCCTTGCCCTTGCCCTTGCCCCGTCCCTCGCTCGTTCCCAACATCTCCTTCAGTCCCATCTCTCCGGATTTTCCTCCTGGTGTAACCAGTGGCTCCTTACTGTAAACCCTACAAAATCCCAGGCAATCATCATAGGTTGCACAACCCCTTCCTTTCGCCACCGAGACCTGTACCTCACCCTCCATGGTCGCCCCATCCCGCAAACGAAGACCCTCCGCTACCTCGGATTAACCCTAGACAGAGACCTTTCCTGGAACCCTCACCTCAAAACCGTCCGACAAAAAGCCCTCTCCCGCCTAAACCTCTTAAAATGCCTCTCCGGCCGGACATGGGGACTAAATCCTTCCACCATCCTGTATACCTACCGTTCCCTCAAACGTCCCGTCCTTTGCTGCTGCTTCCATCCCGCCTGGATATCCGCTCCCCCCTCCTATTATGAATCCCTCAAAATCCTCGAACGCCACGCCTTTCGCCTCGCCTACCGCATCCGCCTCCCCTCCCCCACGCGGATCCTCTACGACTTCATCCCATTCCCACACCTGGTCAAATTCCTTCAACACATCCGCCTCAAGTACATCCACCGAAAGATAGAGTCCCATAACCCACTGGTATCTCCTCTCCTCCTGGATCCCGGGCCCCTGCCACGCCTTTACCGCCACATCCCTCCCTCCCTTCACCTCCGCACCCTCTACATCCTTTCAGAGGGTGGCTTTCGCCACCTACCTCTCCCTGACGATGTTCTCCAAAACCGTCCCGACATCTATCCTTCCTTCCAACTTTGACCCCCTCTCTGTGGATTGCCGCCGCCTCCTCTCTCCCCCTCCCCTCCCACTCCCGTCCCCGCTTGGCCCACCCCTCCTTTCTCCACCTCCCCAGGAGCTCCTTCCTGTTTCTCCCACTTTCCCTTCCCCCGCCTCTTTGCCCTTCCCCCGCGCCTTCTCTATCCTCCCCCCTTCCCCCTGCAGGGCCAGTACAGTGCTGTGTTTTAAGTGTTCAGTGCTTCGTGTGTATAGTGTATCATCGCCCAGTGTTTTTTAATGTTGCGTACACCAGTGTTCAGTGTTTTTTACCTCAATGTCGCCGTCTGCAGTGAGTGTTTTTTAGCCACCGTGGCATTGTCTTGTTTTAACGATCATGTATGTTTCTGTTCGCTGTCATAGTTTTTAACTTTCTCCCAACTTTTCATCTTGATATTGTAAAAGCGCCTTTTATCACCTTTCATTTTATTTCCTGTTTTGTCCATTGTGTACGTTCGTTCGGCTGTAGAGCAGCATCATTGGCTGCTGCCAGCCTGCCTTCGGGCATAAAAATTTCGATAAAGGAAAAAAAAGGGTAAATGGGACGTTCATGAGCGCACCGATACCTCAGTCCCTCCGCTCGCCCCTGTATTTCAATATTTGGACCACATTCCCCCTCAGACCTCAACACACCTATCACAGCAAGAGACATCGTACACACGCTCCGCACAAAACGTAACACTGCTCCAGGTCACGACCGCATTACCTACAGGCACCTCCGTGCCTGTCCCCCCTCCTTCCATTCCGCCCTCACTTCACTGCACAATGTCATCCTCTTCACCGGTTTCTACCCAGACCTCTGGAAAACCTCCCGCATGCTAATGTTCCTTAAACCTGACCGAAGCCTCCTCCTACTGTCCCATCTGTCCCACCTCGGTGTTCAGCAAAGTCCTTGAATCCATCCTCTCACGCCGTATCCACGAAGACCTCCGTCCAAACCAACTCCTTCCCCTTTCCCAATGTGGCTTCCGGCCGTCCTTCTCTGACGATGACCAGCTCCTTCGCCTTGTTCACCTTCTCTACGTCCAGGTAAATTCCCGTCGCGCCGCCATCCTCGTCTCCCTCGACATTGAGAAGGCCTACGACCGTGTCTGATTTCCGGTCTCCTTTTCAAGCTCCAAACCTACGCCCTTCCTATTAATTACGTCCGTCTCATTGCTTCCTTCCTCTCCAAACGCCCATCCTATGTCACTGTCAATAACCAAAATTCGCATTTGTTCTACCCCTTTGCCGGGGTGCCCCAGGGCTCCGTCCTTTCGCCCCTCCTCTATCTGTTATATTCAGCAGATATGCCCCGACCTCAGCCTCCTGTCCATCTTCTTCAGTATGCTGATGACACCGCCTTCCTTGCCCTTGCCCCATCCATCGTTCGCTCCCAACATCTCCTTCAGTCCCATCTCTCCGAATTTTCCTCCTGGTGTAACCAGTGGCTCCTTACTGTAAACCCTACAAAATCCCAGGCAATCATCATAGGTCACACCACCCCTTCCTTTTGCCACCGAGACCTGTACCTCACCCTCCATGGTTGCTCCCCATCCCGCAAACAAAGACACTCCGCTACCTCAGTTTGACCCTAGACAGAGACCTTTCCTGGAACCCTCATCTCAAAACCGTCCAACAAAAAGCCCTCTCCCCCTTAACCTCTTAAAATGCCTGTCCGGCTGGACATGGGGACTAAATCCTTCCACCATTCTGTATACCTACCGTTCCCTCATGTGTCCCGTCCTTTGCTGCTTCCATCCCGCCTGGATATCCGCTCCCCCCCTCCTATTATGAATCCCTCAAAATCCTCAAGCCCCACGCCCTTCTCCTCACCTACCGCATCTGCCTCCCCTCCCCCACGTGGATACTCTACGACCTCATCCCATTCCCACACCTGGTCCAATTCCTTCAACACATCCGCCTCAAGTACATCCACCAAAAGACAGAGTCCCATAACCCACTAGTATCTCCTCTCCTCCTGGATCCTGGGCCCCTGCTACGCCTTTACCGACACATCCCTCCCTCCCTTCACCTCCACACCCTCGACGTCCTCTCCAAGGGTGGCTCCCACCACCTACCTCTCCCTGACGACTTTCCCCAAAACCGTCCCGACATCTATCCCTCCTTCCAACTTTGACCTCTCTCTGTAGATTGCCGCCGCCTCCTCCCTCCCCCTCCTCTCCCACTCCCATCCTCCGCTTGGCTCACCCCTCCTTTTCTCCACCTCCCGGGGAGCTCCTACCGGTTTCTCCCATTCTCCCTTCCCCCCACCCCTTCCCCTTCCCCCGCGCATTCTCCATCCTCGCCCCCTCCCCCTGCAGGGCCAGTACAGTTCTAGTGTTTTTAAGTGTTCAGTGCTTCGTGTGCATAGTGTTTCGTCGCCCAGTGGTTTTTAACGTTGAGTACACCGGTGTTCAGTGTTTTTTCCTCAATTTCGCCGTCTTGTTGTGTCTCGTTGTCTGCAGTGAGTGTTTTTTTAGCCACCGTGGCAATGTCTTGTTTTACCAACCATATATGTTCTGTCCGCTGTCATATTGTCTTTTAACATTCTCCCAATTTTCGTCTTGTAATTGTAAAAGCGCCATTTTATCACCTTTAATTTTATATTCTGTTTTGTCCATTGTTTCCATTCGCTCGGCTGTAGAGTAGCATAATCGTCTGCTGCCAGCCTGCCTGTATTAGGGCATTGAAATTCAATAAAGGAAAAAAAAATGAGTAAATGGGCATCCCCCTCCCGTCTCAGGTTTAAATACACCTATCACTGCAGAAGTCATCGAACACACACTTTGCACTGAACACAACACCGCTCCCGGTCACGACCGCCTTCCCTACAGGCACCTCCGTGCCTCTCCCACGTCCTTCCATTCCGCCCTCGTTTCCTTATATAACGTTATCCTCTTCCCACCGGCTTCTTTCCCGACCTCTGGAGAACATCCTGTATCCTAATGTTTCTTAAACCCGATAAACCGCCCTCAGAAGCCTCTTCCTACCGTCCTATCTGTCTCACGTCGGTGTTCTGCAAATTCTTGGAATCCATCCTCGCTCGCCACATCCACCAACACCTCAGTCAACACCAACTCCTTCCCCTTTCCCAATGTGGCTTCCGACCGTCCTTCTCTGTCGATGAGCAACTCCTTCGCTTTGTCCACCTCCTATCCGTCCACGTAAACTCCCGTTGCGCCGCCATCCTAGTCTCCCTCGACAACGAGAAGGCCTACGATCGTGTATGGCATTCCGGTCTCCTTTTCAGACTCCAAACCTACGCCCTTTCTATTAATTATGTCCGTTTAATTGCTTCCTTTCTCTCCAAACGCCCATGCTACGTCACTGCCACCAACACAATTCCCGGTTGTTATAGCCCTCCGCCAGGGTGCCCCAGGGCCCCGTCCTTCCACCTCTCCTGTATGGTATGCCCCAACCTCAGCCTCCCATTCATCTTCTTCAGTATGCTGATGACACCGTCTTCCTCGCCTTCGCCCCGCCCCTCACACGCTCCCAACACCTCCTTCGGTCCCATCTCTCCGACTTTTCTTCCTGGTGCAGCCAGTCACTCCTTACTGTTAACCCCCCACAGCAATTCTAGCATCCTTTAAACAAAAAATCTTTCCCCTGGCTTTTCAGCAAACCGTTGCCGAGGCAAAGGTAGAACTGCTACAAAGCGAAAACGGACGATTGTGGAATGAAATTCTAAAATCAAATGGTTCGACAAAAGACCTTGAAATTTCATACCTAAAAGACAAAAATACCAAACTAGAGCAGGACAATGAACAACTACAAAATGAAAATCAGGAACTACGCCCACAAATCAAAGAACTCACAACGAAACTCACCAACCAGGCCGAGACACAGGCGCAAGCACTAACGTACGCAGCCGCTCTCACAACCTTCCCCAGCAAAAGAGATGAGGCTAAGGCCAAACAAGCAACAACCCTCTTTATCAAGTCAACTAATAACCTAAAGCCTGCAGCAATTCAAATCCCTTGCCCGCAATATTAACCCCAAAAAAGAAAACTTACATGTCAAATCTATGAGAACAACAACAACTGCAGTCATTATAGAAACTGCTACCTAGGAAGATTTTCGCAAAATCGTGGACAAAACAAAAAACATACAATCGTTACTTTGTGAGGGGCCGAGAAAGAGAAAACCATTAGTAATAGTATATAGGGTACCTGACACAATCACATATGATAATTTCTTGGACTGCTTGTACGAGCAAAATTTGACCAACGAAATCTCCAAACAAAAATATGAACATGATGTTAAAATTAAATTCAGAACGGGACCAAAAGGGAAAGGTCTCAGTCACCAAGTTTTAGAGGTTTCTCTCCGCTTATACAGATCCCTAACTAAGCTACAGAAGGTCTTCATCGACTTTGAAGCCCTCTCAGTCAAAGAGTACACAGTAGTCAACCAGTGCTATAAGTGCTGCGACCTCGGCCACTCAACCAAAAAATTTCCGAAAAAAGACCCAGTCTGTGTCACCTGCGGCCAATCAGGGCACATTCGTAGCCATTGTAGGTCAAACGATAGAGTGGCGTGTATACCGTGTGAAAACAGAGGAAAATTTGTCACACTATGAGAGGAGGAGAGCGTCAAACTCACAAACTACTCAAAGATAGGCTCATAGATTCAACAGATTATGGAAACTAAAAACACTTTTAAGGACAAATACGCCTCACAAAATTATACCAGACAATACAAATCTCCTTCCACAATCAACAGAAACATTAGAAGAGCTTTCTCTTGGCGCAGACAAATGGGCCAGTTACCCAGTGACTTCACTGACGGCGATCATATCCCACCACTAACACAAAACACAACACTCATCGGGACTTACATTAATACCAATCAATATATTGACGAAATGATGCTGGAAGGCACGATTTACCATACTGTAGCAAAAGAAATTAAAAAGCAAATAGCCTATTGGCTGCATTTTGAATCAGCACTGGTACAACGATTGGATGAATTGGAGGATGAACTCACGAATCTCGAACTAGAAAGTGAAAGAGAGAACACAATGCCTACCCTGTTAAACAATAACACACAACAAACCAGGTTATACGTCACTACAAAATGTAAATCTTATATTAAACCTGTAAATTTTGTCTCTGGAGGAATTCTATATCCCACCAGCACCATCTCACGAAACAATCAAGAGAAAAAGAAAAAAATAATCATACCAAACCCTATCCAAAGTGATGACTCTGACGGCGAAACATGTGAAACATACTCATCTTATCACATATAGTGTGATCATGACGAACACCCTCACATTGTTACCAAAATCAAACTAGGATATGTTAGTGAAGAAGTTGGTTCAAATCGAGACTGGGACAGTATCGCCCATAAAGCCGTAAATAAAATAAAGCAAAATATATTACTAACACCTCGACTCACCACAACATTAACAACGACACACTCTACCAGCTGCAGGAATGCAGAAACCAGTAACAACCAATCTCAAGAGAGCACGATAGATAAGCCAGACATAAACTAAATTACTAAAACATGGGTAAAATGCTAAAACTAAGTATATTAGAAAGAAAATACATTTTCCAAGCAGCACAACGGATGTTAATTAGACAGATGCATACTTGGGGCAAGTCGGTATGCTTTCCCACAACAGAACAAACTGACCGGGTAACTCTTAGCTGCCGGCCGCGGTGGCCGAGGAGACTGAGGCGCTCCAGTCACGGTCTGCACGGCCACTACGGTCGGGGGTTCGAATCCCCCCTCGGGCATGGATATTTGTGCCGTCCTAGTTCGTAAGTTTAGGGACTGATGACCCGGTAGATAAGTCCCATACACTTTACAAACGTTTGAACATTTAACTCTTAGCTCAGAAAACATTCCAGCTGAACTCAACGAACTACTATCTTAGTTCAGCAAGTAGCAACACGCAGATCAATGAAGTTCGATCTAGAACAATCTTACAAAGATCATGTTAAAGCACACGGGCGAATATATTTCGACTATAGCCAAACTGGTACTAATGCTTCGTATTTGTTAAACATCCTTAAAAATAATGCAGATTCTCCAACTAAATGCAATGCACTGTAAATCAGTCAGCGAAGAACTCCCCAAAGTCATTCCAGAACAGAAACCTGATATAATTTGCTTACAATAACCCTATGCAAGAAGTGGAAAGCTGCCGGGTCTCCTCAGGGATGCAGTTCTCATAACAGGAAGTACTGACTGCAAAGCAGCTATTATAATTTTAAATGGAAATGTTAATGTAATCAAAATCTCTGTATTTTGTAATCAACATCTTGTATCTGTAGAGATGTCATACAGGGGAGACACGTGGGTGATTGCCTCCCTCTACGCTCAATGTAGTCACAGAATCGAACGGTATGCCAACTACATCAAAGACTTAACGAACTACGCAGCTAGGAAAAAACCACCAATCTGTGCAGACATAAATGCCAGGTGCACTCTGTGGAACTCTGACAGGATCTGTGACAGAGTACGTTACGTTAATGACATCTTACATGAATGCCAACTACAAATAGCAAACACTGAAGGCCACATACCGATCCATATTGGACATGACGGATCGACCAGTAACAATGACGTCACAATCGCCAACAAATCAGCCATTAACTGGATACACCACTGGACCGTGCCAGCTGTCACAAGTGCCACATCGTAAACAGCGCTAAGTATCTGAATTTAATTTGTGACAAATTTAATTTGCCAGTCTAGTTCATTTTCGTTAGTACTCTGTTTTAAGAGGTTTATTCCCGTGTACTTGCAGATTTTGTTTGTACTACTGTTTTAATAGTTTATTCTATCGTATTTGATAAATACCGTTGTATTTAGTCTTCGTCTTTGACCGGTGTATTTCAAAACAAGTCAGAGACCGTTACTAAGATCGTTATCAGTCAGTCCAGTGCCAGCTGCCACCAGTGCCGCGGCGTTAACAGCGCTAAACTGCCGGACTCAGTTTTGTTGATTTGACAGTGTAGTTACCACTGACCACAGTTCAGTCAGCAGCCAGCCGCCTTCATTAGAGTACTAGGCATCTTTAAAGTTGTTAATTGCTGTTAATTGTATCGATAGGATGGATAGGATGTGTGCCTGCTGTGTGCGGACGCAGGAGGAGTTGGCCGCGGTTCGCGAACAGCTGAGCGTGCTGTTGGCTACGGTCAGCCGTCTTCAGGCTGCTGTCTCGGGGTGCAGCGATGGTGGGGAGTCTGGTGCGTCGAGTGGGACACCTCAGGTGTCTCACGCTACGCTCTCTGTCCCTGCTACCGAGGCACCTTCAGGTGTACCGGACGTCGTCGAGCCGCCTTCTCCGCAAGGGGAGTGGCGGGTTGTACGGCGTTCGCGTCGCTCGGGGCGGAAGGCCAATGTGGAGGCTGGACGTCCGTCCGCGCCCGTTTGTCCTGTGAGTGAAAGTGTGGCCACTCCTTCAGCAGGGTCCGAGCAGGTGCATGGGGGGAAGGGATTATTAGTTATTGGGAGCTCCAATGTTAGGCGCGTGATGGAGCCCTTTAGGCAGATAGCGTCCAGATCTGGATGGAATTCCAACGTGCACTCGGTGTGTTTGCCGGGGGGCCTCACCCGAGATGTGGAGGCGGCCTTGCCGGCGGCTATGGAGGGTGCGGGGTGCAGTCGACTGCAAGTCGTGGCTCACGTTGGCACCAATGACGCTTGTCGCTTGGGTTCTGAGGACATCCTCAGGCCCTACGAGCGGCTGGCGGAATTGGTGAAGGCTGCTGCCTTCGCACGCGGGGTGCAAGCAGAGCTGTCGATTTGCAGCATTGTTCCCAGGGTTGATCGGGGTCCTTTGGTTTGAAGCCGAGTGGAGGGTCTGAACCAGAGGCTTCGCCGACTCTGTGACAGTCATGGCTGCAGATTTCTGGATCTGCGTTATCGGGTGGGGAATTGTAGGGTGCCCTTAGATAGATCAGGGGTGCACTACACTAAGGAAGCGGCTACTCGGGTAGCAGAGTACTTGTGGAGTGCACATGGGTTTTTTTAAGGCTAGGCGCTAACTCTGATGAGCACTCACCTGTCAGCATTCAAACAGCGAATTCAGGCCACGTTCGGAACAAAAATTCGAAAATAAAAATATTTGCCGCGAACTTACAGAGTATTAGAAACAAATTTCCCGAATTTGCAGCGCTGCATGGAAGTTATTGCGATCAGATAGTTTTAGGCACCGAAAGCTGGCTAAATGATGATGTGGGAAGTTCAGAAATATTTAGCGAAGCGTGGAATGTATATCGGAAAGATAGATCTGATACAACTGGAGGAGGAGTGTTCATCGCTGTGGACAAAGATATTGTTTCTACTGAGATCGAGGTTGAAAGTAACTGTGAAGTTATCTGGGCACGCATAACAGGTCTAAAAGAAGTAAAGTTAATAGTTGGGTGTTTTTACCGGCCCCCCAGTGCTGCTGTAGCAGTTTTAGAATCATTCAAGGAAAGTCTACACCAGGTAGTGCATAGGTATCCGGGCCATGTAATATTAGTCGGAGGTGACTTCAACCTTAAGAGTATAGATTGGGACCTCGCTAGTTACATTTCAGGCGGTACAGACAAGCAGTCTTGCGAGCTACTCTTGGACACATTCTCCGAAAACTGTCTTGAGCAGTTTAACCGGCAACCCACGCGCAATGGAAATATTCTAGACCTTATAGCCACAAACAGGCCTGACCTTATTAACGATGTCTGTGTAGAGACAGGAATTAGTGATCATGATATCGTCATAGCGTCGATGGTGACCAAAGTTCATAAACCAGTCAAGAAGGCTAGGAGCGTGTTTTTGTTGGGAAAAGCCGACAAGCAAATGTTACGATCGCACTTAGAAAATGAGTGGGCATCGTTTAATTCTGGGACTATGGATGTAGAGGAATTGTGGACTAAATTTAAGTGCATTGTTAATAAAGGGTTAGAGAAATATGTGCCAGTAAAGACGATTAAGGATGGAAAAGATCCACCGTGGTATAATAACAATGTTAGAAAGCTGCTGAGAAAGCAAAGGCTGTTGCACTCGAGATTCAAAAAAGAACACGCAAATGATGACAGGCAAAAGTTAGTAGAGATTCGTGCGTCTAAAAAATGATCGTTGCGTGAAGCATACAATAATTATCACAGCCATACCTTACCAAAAGATCTTTCCGAGAACCCGAAAAAATTCTGGTCCTATGTAAAATCGATAAGCGGGTCAAAGCCCACTGTCCAGTCACTAGCTGATCATTCCGGGGCAGTAATAGAAGAAAGCAAACGGAAAGCTGAAGTTCTAAATTTGATCAACGTACTAATTCCGAAATGGGGGACATAGCAATAGGTATTGCCGGTGTAGAGAAGCAGCTGAAAGAGCTAAATACGAAAAAGTCTGCTGGTCCGGATGGAATACCAGTTCGGTTTTACAAGGACTATTCTGCGGCATTGGCCCCCTACTTAGCTTGCATTTATAGCGAATCTTTAATTCAGCGCAAAGTTCCTAGTGATTGGAAAAAGCGCAGGTGACTCCCGTGTATAAGAAAGGAAAGAGAACTGACCCATACAATTACAGGCCAATATCGTTGACATCGGTTTCATGTAGAATTTTGGAGCATATTCTCAGTTCGAATATAGTAAATTTCCTTGAAACGGAAAAGCTATACCAGAAACGATAATCGAGCGATACAAACAAATCCGACTAGAGACATATAGGCACGCCAAAGACGTGTACGAACAAAAACTAAAAGACACCAGACAGAGACATTGGGACTGGTTTGTCGCTGCTCACACAGAACACAACATATGGTGTGAGCCTTATAAGGTGCCGGCCGCGGTGGCCGAGGTGGCTGAGGCGCTCCAGTCACAGTCAGCACGGCCACTACGGTCGGGGGTTCGAATCCCCCCTCGGGCATGGATATTTGTGCCGTCCTAGTTTGTAAGTAGTTCATAAGTAGTTTGTAAGTTTAGGGACTGATGACCCCGTAGTTAAGTCCCATAAGCTTAACAAACATTTGAACATTTGAACCTTATAAGGTAACAACAGATAAAATCAAAAACCCACTGGTTCTTGGCACTTTACGCAAAGAAAATGGTGACATGACCGTGGGATGGAGGCAAACAGCAGACTTTTTGCTTCCAGACGACGATACACTTACAGACACCCAAGAACAGAAATAACTCAGGGATGAAATGAATGCACCATACACCACAGATACCATAACAAGTCCCTTTGTTCAAGAAGAAGCCGCGAAGGCCTTAATTGATTTTAAAAACAAAAAAGTGCCTGGTCCAGACGGGATACATAACGAAACACTTAAACAAATTGTACCACAGATTACGCCATTCCTAACGACACTTCTCAATGACGCCCTACGGCTGGGCAGGGTGCCTCTATTGTGGAAAACCTGCAATGTTGTCATCATTAAAAAAGGAGCTGACCGGGACCCAGAGGATCCCAAAACTTAAAGGCTAATATGCTAAATAAACACACTCGCCAAGATACAAGAAAAATTGCTCTGTAAACGATTACAGCAACTCAGGTCCTTGCACGGCCTAAATGAAAATCAATACGGATTCAGAACTGGGAAAAACATGGACGACGCCATTAACCGGGCACTGGAAATCGTAAATAACTCCGATACGAAATATGTTATTGCAATAATGATTGACATAGCGGGCGCCCTTGATAATCTTTGATGGCCCGCTATGTTCTGGAGCTTGAAACAACTGCAGGTTGCAGAGTTTCTGTATCACAGTCTATTAGACTACTGCAGAGGAAGGGCAGTGGAATGGAGGACAGATAGCCAAAAGGTTATAAAGGAAATAAAGAAAGGATGTCCACAAGGATCAATCTGTGGCCCCATTTTCTGGGACCTGGCGATTGAACCGCTCCTGCATCTACTGGATGAGGATGTCAGGGTTGACGGAGTTGTCGTATACGCAGATGACCTTCTAGTGGTTGTCTCCGCCAACAAAAGGACCCAGCTAGAAGAGAAGGCACGTGAAACACTGACAACAATAACACAGTGGTGCAAACAAAACAAACTTAAGATAGCAACCAATTAAACGACATACACTCTACTCAAAGGGTCATTACAACGAAACCTATCAGTTAAATTGGACAACAAAAATATAAAACGAACCGTAGTCACACATTATGTAGGTGTCCACATTGATGAAAGACAAAGTTTCCACGAACACATTAAGATAACCTCAGAAAAAGCAGAGAAATTACTACACAAGTTGTCAAGGCTTAATTCAACCACATACAGACTGCCTCTGTCAACTATACGAACATATCACTGTGCTCTCTTCAAGTCAGTATTATGCTTTGCAGCTAGTACCTATGCTCAAAGATTGAGCCTAGTAACCAACAAAACAATTGTGAGACGTGGGCAGAGAAGTGTGTTATTACAACTGACAGGTGCATTCAAATCAACACCGACAGATACGCTATGCGTCCTCCTCGGTATCTGTCCAGTTGACATCACAATAAAATATAGAGCTGCAGCGTACTGGCTTAAAATGGGGAATCTGGACAAAGTGCACGAAATAACAGGCACCCATATTGTAACAAACCGCCACCTGAGAACATGGCGAACGGACACATGGTAACAGGAATGGGAGGCCTGCGAGAAGGGAGTAGACTATATACACTACTATCAGAAATTAGAGAAAGAAAAAGGATGAAGCATATCGATCCCAGCCGCGGTATGGTTCACTTCCTTACAGGACATGGTCCATGTCCTACTCACCTGTTCGGAATGGGACTGGGCGACACCAACACTTGCACTTGCCAAATCACCGAAGACTCCCCTGAACACATCGTCTTAGTCTGCGGCACGTCAGAGACACACAGCAGCTTGACTTTATAACAGACGATACGATATATGACATAATAAGACACGAACAAAAATGGTCACAACTCAACACACAAGCAACCTACGAAAAATTCGAAAGGACAAGGCCCTACAGGAGGCGTGCCCGTGTGCCCCGCAGACTGGACTGGTATAGTTGGGAACAAGCAGACGAGGAAGAAGGCGATGAAACTTTCATAAATGAAGGAAGTGACACCGATGAGAGTCAAGATTGACAGGAGAGCAATCTCCCACTGTCAGCAACCCACACCAGACCTTCTTTACATTAATATGGACATTAACACCTGAGACATTAGAAAGAAAAGCAATATAAAGAAAAGAGACTAATATCATCAAAACCATGGGAACTGTGCTGGATGATCAATGGCTTGAAGGAAACATTCCAAGGTACTCAACGCCAGCACTGTACAATGCAGCTAACCATAAGGACAGAAAAACCCCTCAATTTTTTTAGATATTATTTCTTTCTTTCCTATTACATTCTTTATCCCAATTAAAATTAACAAATTACATTGAATTTCGACATATGTATAACAACCATGTAACCAATCATGTTTTTATGTTCTCCAGTATATCTAATTATTGCAAAATGCACGAATTGTAATTTTTTATAATTGTAGCAACAACTGTAAGTATTTGTATATATGTATTTACTCTTTGCTTCCATTTTATTTTTCCTTCTTATTTGTATTTATCATAAATACTCAAAGTATGTATCATTAATGAACTAATGTATAACATGTAAAACTACAAATATACGTCCTGCCTTATATTAAAAGGTAACGGGATTATAAATGAAAAAAATAAATAAATAATAAATATAACCCCACTAAATCCCATGCAATCATCATAGGTCGAACCACCCCTTCATTTCGTCACCGCGACCTGTACCTCAGCCTCCATGGTCGCCCCATCCCGCAAACAAAACCCTGAAATACCTTGGCCTAACCTTAGACAGAGACCTTTCCTGGAATCCCCACCTCAAGACTGTCCGTCAAAAAGTCCTACCCTGCTTTAACCTCTTAAAACGCCTATCCGGCCGGACATGTGGATTAAACCCTTCCACCATCCTATATACCTACCGTTCCCTCATGCTACCCATCATATGCTGTTTCCACCCCGCCTGGATATCTGCTCCCCCATCCTACTATGATACCCTCCAAGTCCTTGAACGCCACACCCTCCGCCTCGCTTACCGCGTCCGCCTCACTTCCCCCATGTGGATCCTCTATGACATCATCATCTTCCCACATCTGGTCCAATCTCTTCAGCATATCCGCCTCAAGTACGTTCACCGCAAGATAGAGTCCCATCACCCACTGGTATCTCCTCTCCACTTGAATCCCGGGCCCCTGCCTCACCTTTAACGACACATCACTCCCTCCCTTCACCTCCAAATCCTCTATACCCTCTCTAAGGGTGGCTTCCACCAACTCGCTCCCCCGGATGACGTTCTCCGCAACCGTCCCGACATCTATCACTCAGTCCAAATATAACCCCTCCCAGTAGATCGTCGCCCCCTCCTCCCCACCCCACCCATCCCCATCCATCCCTCCCTTTGGCTACGACCCCCCATCCGCTTCCCCAGGCGACCTTCCGGGCCCTCCCCTCCTGCTCTCCCATCACCTCCTTTCCCCTCCTGCCATCCTTCCCACGTCCTCCCCCTCTCCCTCCCCCATCACCATTGCGAGAACAGTGCAACTATAGTGATTTTAACAGTGTACAGTGCATCGTGTGTTCAGTTTTTCGTCGTTATATGGTTTTAACGTCGTACAACAGCCCCATGGCAACAGTGCTTCGTGTTTTTTATCTTTTAATGAGTGCCGTCGTCTCCATGTGTCACGTCGTCCACAATGTGTTTTTTTTTTTTAGCCGCCGTGGCAAAACATTTTACTCACCATGTATGTGTTCACAACCAGTCTTTTGCAATTTTCTTTTCCGCCATTTTAATCATGTCATTATGTAAAAGCGTCAATTTATCACCATGTCATTCATTTTGTAAACCAATTGTCAATGTGTTACAATCGCTCGGCTGTAGAGCAGCACCGTAGGCTGATGTCATCCTGCCCATGTGGGAGTTGAAATCCAATAAAGGAAAAAAAAGTAAGTGGGCAAATCCACCGGCCTAGGGTCGTCAGACTGCTTGGCAAAACGAGAAAAGACGAAATGATAATTGTGCTTTTGTCGTTTTTAGGGCTGTCGTCGCGAGTATCCTGGACGTTCTGCCGCCGCCACCGCCGCCGCCGCCGCTCCGTGCCTAGCACTAGCAGCAACCGCCGCTGCCGCAGCCGCCGCCCCGTCGTCACCGCCTGCACACCGCCACCGTCACCTCCGCAGCCGCAGCACCGTCGCCGCATCAGCCATCCCTACCCGGCACTGCACCCCCACAGCACTTGGTAACTATGGCGTCCCCATCTTCATCGTCCCCATCTTCAGCAGCAGCAGCACCACCACCACCACTACCCCATCAACAACTAACTTCAACTGCAATCCCTACCATGACCCTACCCGCTGTCACCACCACTCCCATCATTCTTACAACCACTCCCTCCCTAGCCTCAACAACTATAACATGGAACCCCGCTAGTCTTTCACAAAGCACCATCCCCCTCCACGTCATACTCTCTGCCGCCCCATCCCAAGATGCTCCCCCTCCTCCTCCTCCTGCATAACGCCATCTCACCTCCCACTACAGCACACCGGTGGACCTTGCTCGCATCACGCACCACAGAGCCGTGGTGGTCGATATGCTGCAATCGCCCCCGCCCGACCTCCCATCCCACCACCCACCACCAGTTGAAATTACGCTAGACTCCATCTCCCTCCTGGCCACACCTACCTATGATTCAGTCACCGGCTCCACCTCCGCCTCTGCACTTGTGTCCACCTCCTCCAAAGGCACAATACCAAAGCATACCCAGAAATGGAGAAGTGCGGACCCCACCCCAACTCTACTAAATCCAAAAAAAAAACTCCTCCTCCACCCCCTCCTCCCCCCTCACTCTCATGGACACCGCCCCCATACCATCCGTCCCCGAACCCGACCTGTACACCTATGTCCCGACGAATACTGATCCGCAATTCCTTCGACACAAAAATCTGTCCATTGAAATTTGTAAATACCTCCCTGCTGCCCCCATCTCCCAAGTTATACCCAGGCGAGACTCTGTCCTCCTTAAAGCCCACAGCTCCACCCTCCACACATACATTCTCCACCGCATCCCTAAAATCAACTTCGGTCCCCATGCCAACCTCACCCCCTACTATACCACTTCATCTTCCCGCCAACAGCCACCACCCCGCCGCCCTCCAACACTCCTCTCCCGTATGCTTTCCTATCTCTCATCGACCGCACCTTCCCGACCTATGTGATTGCCGCCGATCTCAACCTTCACCTCTGGCGGTGGCGTCCTGACGAACCTACCTCTGACTACTCTCTATTCCCTGATGTCCACGAGCAAACCGACACCTACTCTCCTCCGCTCGCCCCTGGCTTCCAGTACTTGGACCACATCCCTCCCCCCCATAGTTGAACACGCCTATCACCACCGGTGACATAATCGACACTCTTCACACTAAACGCAACACCGTCCCTGGCCATGACTGCCTGACCTACCGCCACATCTGCGTCTGCCCCCACCTCCTTCCATGAAGCTCTTACCACCCTCTACAATGTCATCCTCTTCACTGGCTTTTACCCCAACTTGTGGAAGACCTCCCGTTATCTCATGTTCCTTAAACCTGACAAGCCCCCATCCCAGACTTGTTCCTTCTGTCCAATCAGTCTAACCTCTGTGTCAGCAAGGTCCTGGAAACCACCCTCTCCCAACGTATCCATCAGCTCCTCTGTCACCACCAGTTCCACCCCCCTTTCCAATGTGGCTTCCGACCCTTCTTCTCTGCAGACGACCAGCTCCTTCGCCAGCTCTAATCCTGTCGCTCCGCTATTTTTGTCTCCCTTGATATCGAAAAGGCCTACGAAAGTGTAGGGCATTCTGGTCTCCTTTTCAAGTTCCAGTTCCTATTAATTACGTCCGCCTCATTGCTTCCTTCCTCACCCACCGCCCCTCATATGTCACTGTCTGCAACTCCGATTTCCGTTTGTTCTACCCCTCCGCCGGGGTACCAGAAGGCTCCATCCTCTCTCCTCTCCTTTACCTCATCTACTCCGCAGACATGCCTTAACCCAAGCCTCCCATCTATCTCCTTCAATACAATGACGACACCGCCTTCCTAGCCCTGGCCCCTCCCTTGCCCATTCCCAGTTTTTGCTCAAGTCCCACCCCACTGAACTCGCCTCATGGTGTAACCGGTGGCTTCTCTCCGTCAGTCCTGACAAATCCTAGGTAATCGTCATAGGTCTACCACCTGCTCCTTCCGTCTCCATGATGTCTACCTCACCCTCCACAACCGTCCTATCCACCACACCCCCACCCTAAAATACCTTGGCCTTACCCTCGACTGTATCTATCCTGGACCTCATATCACAAATCCCTCCGTGAAAAAGCACTGACCCGCCTCAACCTCCTTACACTCCTCTCCGGCCGGACGTGGGGATTCACCCCTTCTACTATCCTTTACACCTATAAATCTATGATGCATCCCATCTTTTACTCCTTTCACCCCACCTGGATATCAGTCCCTCCCACCTTCTACAAAACCCTGCGAATCCTTGAGTGCCACGGCCTCTGCCTAGTGTACTGTATCCGACTCCCTTCTTCCATGCGGATCCTATATGACCTCATCCCCTTCTCTCCCCTCCTACAACACCTCGAACATCTCCAAATCCTTTACACTACCCGCCAAATATAATCCCAAAACCACATGGTATACCCCGTCCTCAATAATCCCAGGCCTCTGCCACACCTCCACCAAAATATCCTTCCCGGCCTTCACCTCCATACACTCCATATCCTCTCCCATGGCAATTTCCACAAACTTCCCTTACCGGATAACGATCTTCGTCCCGATATATACCCCTCCTACCAACCCTGATCCCTTCCCCATAGCATCATCTCCCCTCCCCTCCCCCCATCCCCTCCTTCCACCCTGCTTGTCAGCCCCAATCCCACCCCCAGAGTTTCATCAGTCCCTCTTTCCCCTTCCTCCCCTGCCTCTCCAATCACCTCCCCCCTCTCCCACGCTTCCCCTTAACCCTATCCTATCCCCTCCCCCCCCCCCCCCTTGTAAGATTACCACCCAATATGAATACTGGTAAATTAATAGCATTTGATAATTAAACAGTATGAAGTTCACTGCAAACATTGACCATGCCAATGCACTAAATGTTACACAATTTTAATCTTATTATGGTAGCAATGTATGTACACAGTTGAGTGTACCTTCTAAGTTTTATCTCAGTACGACAGGTAGTTTATGAGGTATTTGCACATAAACAGTAAGGATCGTGGAAAACCGCCCCATCACGCACCAAGTTTTAATCTATTACTTCTTTACTACTAATTGTATTCCAAAGAGATTTTACAGACATACAGCCTTTATACAAATAAATATATACCTGAAAAATGGCAGGTATAAATAAATAAATACCCGGGCAACGCCGGGTTTTCAGCTAGTATTAAATAAAAGCGGGAAGGTGCTCTAAAACTACAGTTTATATGCAACTTGCGGATTATGCTGAACTTAAACTTGTTTATTTAGAAAGAAAACAAGCAAAATGGGGAACCAATTTTGTTAATACAATAAAATGCATGTCTTACATGTGTTAATGCAGACGGTGGCCAGCCTAAATTATACATGATTTAACGCTACTAGGGGGAAGGATTCACAAACAACACTCATTCTCTCTCACACACGAAATGCCACAGCGAGACGCACCAAAAACAGCGTGCTGAGACGAGGCGGAAGCAGGCGCCGCTATCGTAGACGAAATTCCGCAAGTCGGAGAAAGCACAATATACAAATACTTGGCTGGCTGTCGTCCCTGTTTTGAGATGGTGCGTGTGTATAGCAATTTTAGAGTGACGGATGAAGTCCAGTCTCCAAAATCCGTAGGAGAGAAATAATTACAAAGTCGGAAAAATAGAATTACGAATTACAGCATGCAACCCACAGAAATGTTTAGAATTAGATAAGGAAGCTATTGAAGGAGGTTGTACAAGGCTCAGAGAGAATTACTGACACAGAGTGCGAACTACCAGTTGGAGAAGAGACAGCAAAATTAAAATTGGCGGGAAGAGAAGATCGCGAAATATTAGTGGAAATTAGAAGGATACCCGCATACTTACTGATGGGCATGGTACAAACAAGAATGGAAGCCGGCCGCGGTGGAGTAGCCGAGCGGTCTAAAGCGTCTTGCTGCGGAGCGCGCGGTTGCTCGCCGTAGAGGTTCGTGTCCTCCCTGGGGCATGGGTGTGTGTGTTGTCCATAGGTTAGTTTACCTAGGGTTAAGTAGTTTGTAAACTACGGAGTGATGACCACGCAGTTTGGTCTGAAAGATTTACATACATTTGAACATTTGATTATAGTGGAAGCTGAAGGCTTTGTTCTATAAACCAACCACGTGGAACACGTATCACTCACGGAAGGAAACAATAAGAAGATTTTTACATGCACTGTACAAAAATGAACATATTACCTATTAGAAATCTGATCCCACCAAGCTAGAAAGTTTTTTAACAGATTTCATACACCGCCACACGATCAAAAAAGGTGTTAACATACCAGGCCGTTAACAAACTGCAACTAGAATCAAACACACCGCGTTTATCTATCAGTGAATTGAAAAACGAGAACACATTTCCGCACACGATCGGAGAAAATATTCCAAAAAAATGATTGTAAGTTAACAAATGTAAGTTAAACGTGCCAGTCAATGAATCGCTGCCATCTCCAGAAACAAGAGCAGTACCAACCTTACCTCACCAGACGCTCAGAACAAAATGAACCGTAGAGCGGCCAACGGGGATAGCACGGGAAGCCGGAAAATCCCGAAAAAATCCCGGAAAACAGCGGTGGTGGGAACGGACAGCGAGATTCGCGCTGGAGGGTACGTTCGCTAACTCACCTGCAGCCAAAGGGTGTGGAAACCTCTGTGGTAGCATGAGCAACTATCGATACTGAGCCAGAGAGAACGATGCAAAGCGAGTTATCACTCCCCACATTCAAACAGCCATAGATTCTCGCACACACTTAAAAGTATAACACCTGCACATTCTCACAGGGACAGTGACGTAGCGGAGAAGCCGTACTCATGCCACATTAATTAATATAATAATAAATTATTAACATAACAAAATAAGAAAAACTTAGCAATATTATTTCTTATTTTTACACGTGCAATAAAGATGCTATTCCTCAAGCCTTGAAAAGAGTGAGGTTCAAGTTTTAACAAAATGATAATCTAACGACATTAAATAAATTATAACTTTACAGAAACTATACAAAAATATATGGAAGACGACAGACGGTCGTCTTTCAATCTGCACTCCAAAATCTCAACTTGTCTATGTTTTCAACTCTCTAATTTCTATTCCACTTTCTAATGTTCATTACTACTTGCCATAAATCTGTATTTCACAAAGCTGAAGAGCAGCCAACGTAGCTCCTGGCAGCCTGCTACCTGTATGTAAGTTAGCATTAAAATGACAATCAAGGAAAAAAATGTGAATAGACGTCCACCAGCCTGGAGGAGAAATTTCCAGGCCAAGCAGGAATTGGTTTCTTACTAATTAGTGGTTGTTTGATGGGCATCCTTCCTACAGCAATGACATAAACTTGCAAGAGCTGATATCTTGTGCTTTGTTATTGTTACTCCCTTCTTATCCAAGTAACGATTTTTGATAAACACAGTGATGTTTCGGAATTGTGGCTTTCCAGCCAAAAATAATATTAGATTTGTGTCTCTTGAGGCCCCTTTCCTATCCAACTAACGATTTCCGATAAACATAGTGATTTTTCGGAAGTTGTGGCTTTCCTGTCAAAATAAATTTGTGATGTTACATAGAATTGTTCAAAAACATTGATGTTGTTAAACAATACTTATGAACAACATTGCAACTGGGAATCTGGAATGAAGAGGTCCTCACCCTGCTGACTCTTGGACCAGACTCAGTGAGGACAGTATGGTCCTGGATTTTCTCAGGTGGCCATTTTGTTCCGGAACAGGAAACGACGCCATCTTGGATGACTTCATTTCGCTATGCATTATGGGTACCCTGGCACAGAAGCGGCAAGAGGGATAAGGGGAGCAAATGCGTGATGGGGGGGGGGGGGGTTCGAACACCAGGGTCTAACGAGATAATTTGCATATGTACACACATGCAATAACATCACTCACATTCAGTGTTGGACTTTGCTGCTGCTGCTGCTTTGACATCTCCCTTCCAGCTCCTGGAGTAGACTGAAAGAGGTTCCCGCCATTTTCGAAGGGCAGGGAGGGGGAGGGAGGGTGGGGGGTTCTTGTGCTGACATCTAGTGGTTGAAAATATAAGTTTTTCCTGTCAAAAAAATTCTAAAGAGCCAATAGCATTCAAGGAAAATTAAAAATTCAAATTTCCCATGGACACCATCTTGAATGACGTCATCGCGCGAAACGGCTATAGGGATAAGGTCACGTGGTCACGGCTGCCATATTGTTCCGGAACCGGAAACGACGCCATCTTGGATGACGTCATAGGTCAATGACCGTGGCCGCCATCTTGGATGACGTCTTCGGGGTCAATGACCGAGATACTGGGGTAGAACTGGCTTCGCTCCAATACTGAGATTTACGGACATCTTAGCGACTGTCGTCCATGGAGGATTTTCATCTGCGACAGCCTCACCTCCGTAGATTGTGGCCTCGCCTAATATTCCTGAACACGGCGGCTAGGCGAACGGCTGGTATCACCGTAAGGCCACGATGAACGGCGGCGGCGTGTTGGAGAGAGACCACATTCAGGATTCGGCTGTAGCGACTCCCTGAGTGGTTTGCGAGTGTTTCAGCAAACTCCCTCTGGTGCAGAGTATCCAAGACACTGTTGCTGCTCTCAATTGGTCTGGTCGCTCAGTGGTCTTTGTATGGACCCCAGGGCACATCGGCATACCTGGTAATGAACGTGTGGACCAGTTGGCCAAGCAGGCCACCTCCTCACCCCCTCTTGGAATTGGTCTCGTGGAAACGGACATTTGGTGGATGCTACACCAGAAGGTGCGAGGCGCTTGGGGCTTGGAATGGTCTGCACTGAGTGTGCCAAACAAGCTTCGCACAATCAAACCATCCACAGCCACATGGAAAACCTCACTGAGGCCCAATCGTCGAGACTCCATCGTGCTATGCCGCCTCCGTATCGGGCACACTTGGTTGACCTACCGCTATTTACTTCGCCGTGAGCCACCGCCCATATATCGCTGTGGTGGTGCCTTGACAGTAGTTCATCTCCTGATGGACTATACTGTTTTAGTCCCCTTGCGGCAGTCTTTTAATCTTCCAACTACCCTATCCTTAGTGCTAGGGGACGATGCCTCCATGGCTGAGTCTGTGCTACGTTTTATACGTGCAGCCGGTTTTTACAATTCTATTTTATGTAGGGTGATTTATCCTGACTTTTAAACGTATTTTAATTTAATATTATTTTAATGTTTTACGTCTTCTGACTAGCAGACACTCGTATCTGCTGTGACATTCGTGACTGGCCCGTCCATTATTATCTCAGTGACCAGCCTGCCACGGATTCTCATTGCCAAATTTTAGCATCATTGACTACATTGTTTTATCTTCTATATCTGTGCTGTTGGTTTCTCTATTTGTGCTGTTGGTGAAATTTCATCGTTGACATTTACTCCTCTTGAGTATTCATACGGTTATTGCTTCCAATTAAATGGACATTCTTTGTTGGGAACAGGGGACTGATGACCGAGTAGTTTGGTCCCCTTTAAACAACAACAACAACAGGATTCGGCGACGGGCTTCGTCGATAGGTCGACAGTAATAAACTGCAGTTGAGTGCCGTTGAAAGGACTGCTCCGATGGTTGGTGTCTTGCGGTATAATAATTGTCAAATACTCGTCTTCTATCACTACAGTATCGTACGACATGACCGGGACGGCCACAGTGGAAACACAATGGCTTGTTGTCTTCTGCCCTCCAGATATCTGTCCTCCTGCGAGGTTTCACAGTTGCTGGAGGAGTTGGTTGTGGTCGCGTCGGTCGTTCCTAAGCTGCCGGTTGGAGGCTGCGGCGTACGACATACTAGGGCGAGGTCATTCTTCACGTCAGGGTGCGACTGGCAGGGCTGACAGGTGCTAATGTTTGAAATACCTCTTCCTAAGCAGCGTCGGCTCCCTCATCACATACAGGATTGACATCCATGGCCATAATCTGGTGTTCAATTTGTCCAACAATTCCGGCTGGCCATGAACTGTTGTAATTCCTCTCTGACAATTTTTCGTATGAGAGAAGCAATGTCATTCTGGTCTTCAACAACGGCCATAGGGACAACATTCGGAAGACTGTCGTACTTCTTTCGTCCAACCCTACTCTGTTGCATCTCTTCAATTCACCATTCTCTCCAATTCACCATTGGATAAATTCTTGTGTCGTCGAAATGTCTTTTAACAGAATAGCTTGATACATGACCCCCGCAATGCCCTTCATCAGGTATGAAACTTTATCGGCCACCGTCATATCCGGGTTAACTCCGTGACATAGGGCCAAAACACTCTGTATATACGATTGTGCTGACTCACCATGTTGCTGGCCCCTGTTATTCAATTGCTCTTCTGATAAACGGACTTGCCGCTAGTGGTCTGCAAACATCTTCTTATTTCTTCTGGAATTTTTCCCAACTATGAGCGTGTCCTCGTTATTTTCAAACCACTGCTGGGCCGTCCTGTCCAGGTAGAAATATACGTTTGCCAAGCACTTAATGTGATTCCCCACCTATTACACATGGCGACTCGGTCGAATCCTTTCAGCCATTTATTTGGGTCCTGTCCAGCGTCTCCCGAGAACATCGATGGGTGTCTGATGTGCAGCTGGCTTACCCTTGCTTCGGATCTGGGTCTTTTGATGACACGGACCTTCGGACGGAGGTAGTCAGTATACCCTTTGTATTCCGGTTCTTGTCCGTGTAAGTGACGGCGCTTACGCTGCCTAATTGGAGTCACGATGATGCAGATGTATTGCGCTGTATGGCGCCTCCACCAAAAAGTGTCACGTTGAAAAGTACAGTTGGTCCGGAAATTCGAAATCTGCTCGGTAATAGAGCACAACGCTACACTTAGAGGACGTTTATTAGTAACACAAACATATACTCAGTACGGACTTACTCCTGCTTCGAATGCTTTACTATTTATACATAGAAAGAATATACTGCAACTTACAAGTACATCAAACACATGAAACATGTATAACATTCTAGAAATCGTAAATACAAGGAAATAAATTTGCTTCTGCCCGTGTCGGGGTTTGAACTGAAAACCAGAAGCACAGTGATATGTGATACTAACTACTGCACCACGCGTGCTGTCGAAAAATCGCGGCGTGTGTGTGTGTGTGTGTGTGTGTGTGTGTGTGTGTGTAATACGCGTTACTTATCAAATAAATATGGCTGTTATATATGAAGACTTTCTTGGTTTCAGTTTTTCTTGAAATATCACAGCCACAGTTATTCGAAAAATAACGCGTTGTATAAAGATCATATATGTGGAAATACATCACAGTGAGAACTAAGAAAGTCAACGAAATGTTGGTGAAGCAGGCAGAATCGAGATTGGAAATTCATGTTGACTGTTTTAGTGGAACGATCAAGTGGAAGAAAGGTTTTACCGTTGTTTAGGTAAAAATGTTTGATTTGGGAAGTTCAGGTAAGACATAGAAGATGAATGTAAACATGTTTAACCAATTAGTTTTATTATCACATAATTATCAATGTTATGTTTATCTAATGCGTTACATGACAAGTTGTTTCAAACAAATGTTTCTGAACATCACTGGGTAAAATGGCCCTTTGTAGAAACTTGCACTGTGATACCAGCACTACATACTAAAGATAGTGGCCACATATCATGCTCAAAGTGATAACCATTGGCTTGCATATATAGGGTCACTCTGCAGATAAAGGATGCCCTACTTCGTGCTACTGTTTCCTCTTTGATGGCTGTACAAGCATCAATTTTGCGTTGCTTCATGTCCTCTGGTGTTGTTGGTTCATGTTGGTAAACAGCATCCTTCACTGCTCCCCAAAGAAAAATTTCCAGCGGTGTAAGGTCCACCTAACTGGGCCACCACGTCCAATCCACCTACCAGGGAACTTACGGTTCAGAAGTCGTCGTGCTCTTAAGTCGTTATGTGCAGGGCATCCGTCATGTTGATACCACATGACCATTCTCCTGTTTAGAAGTACGGTGTCCAAGAGAACAGGAAGATTGTGTCGTGTAAATCTGGAGTACTGTCAGCCATTTTGGACGCTATTTACAAAGAAAGGTCCGATAATGGTATAATCCCACACCAAACATTCACTTTCCACGGACGTTGATGCTCTACCTGACGGAGCCATTTTGGATTGTCTGCGGACCAATAATGCATATTCCTCATATTGACAATTCCTTTGTTGGAGAATGATGCCTCGTCGGTAAAGAGAACGTCTGCGAAAAAATTTGGATTAGTCAGAAGTTTTTGCTGAGCCCACCGACAAAATGTTACCCTGTTGCTGAAGTCATTTCCATGAAGATCCTGGTGTAAATGAACCTGATAAGGATGAAATTTATGACGTTGAAGAATACGCTGTGCAGTTGCTTTCGACACACCAACTTCACGTTCAATTTGACCTGTGCTGATGTGAGGATTCACAGCTACAGTAGCGAGCACAGCAACTTCAGCACGTTCATCTGTGCGTGTTCTAGGACGATGTCTAGGTCTTCGATTTAAGCTTCCCGTTTCACATAGACGAGATGTGAGACGACCAAACATCCGACGCGAAGGCGATGGCTTGTCAGGGAATCGTCTTCTGTACAGTCGTTCTGCCTGAACGCCTCCAACAGGGTACAGTACAGGTATGTAGAGTAGGGTATAAAACAGACATATTAATGTAATAATCATAATGTCATCTAACAGTACTATAAACAAACAAGCAATCTAATAATGTGTTTTGCGTCAACGTACATTCTCCATAGATCAGCAGCATTTCTACCATATCTTCATGTGTATACATAATACAGTATAAGTTCCACAACAAAACGTTTATTCACAATGCGTACTACCTCCGTGCCGTCACTAGTTTACTGTGATGCACGACTATACTGGCAAGCGGTGTACTGCACGCCAAAGCAACAACAAATGGGATGCTGGGAGGGTGGTGGAGTACATGAGTTTGCATGGGTCGCAAATCATAAACAAGGCGAAGTGGTAACTGTGGCTGTAGTGGGAATTACGTTGGACACGTGTCTAGGTAAAGCTAGGCGCCGGATGAACGAGTGCGCGAAAGGCACAATGGGTCATTAACCACATTCGATAAATGTTATTTTGGGTGTGCAGGATAAATAAGACAATCCGATTGGTGTATACCGATCGGTACTGGTTTATATTGTGTACGTAGACACATAAAACTTGCAAGAGGGAAAACATTATGTGCTTATGAGAGTTGATGGAAGCAGACCCTATTATTCGTTTCGGACCTCTTGATAAGTATGGAAGTGCGATTACGCATGTCAATCACATCGCGATTACGGGCAGCATGGGGTTCACGCCTGAGCCTCAGGACGTGCGCTAGCAGCGCATTTCTGGTTTTTCAAGCGTTAACTTCGCGTCGTAATATCTCTGGATGTAACTGGAATATTTCGATGCAATCAACGCCATTGTTTATGTGAGTTGTCATGCTCTAGATTGCTGAAGAAAAGACATAGGTTGTCCATTAAAAAAAAGTTTGTGTTAAAAAACACATTTGCTATCGGTTTCGAATGTTTCCAAATACGTACATTCATTGGCCTCAGCCGTACATTGATACCGGTGAAAGTCGTTTTCCAATAGCTGTTATTGTTCCAGAGATATTCTGGGTGACAAGGTACCTTGGACACCCTGTATATTAGAGGAAAGAGTATAAGAGGTACCAAAATATTTGCACTAAAGTACGAAGTGCTTTACGAATAGCAATAACAATAAATAGTATGAATGGACAATATATTATAATACTGGCTTGTGCTCTGTGAAAATGTAATCAACATCCATGTAGATTGAAGAGTATGACAGTTTCGTAGGATCACTTTTGCCTGATACTTTATGGCTAAAAGTGTATTTGTTTCTCCTCCTGGTGCTTTCATTATGGATTAATTCCCTACCTTTGTTAGCTGAATGTCGCACTTGAGAAAATACGTCAGTGCTTTGACCTATTACTAGCACAGGCTGAGAAGTTTTTTTCAGAATTTATAATTATCCTCTATTTGCATCTACTGTTGTTCTGGAACGGCAAACTAATACTAATAAAATGCGAATTCGATTCAACGGACCTTAGGTAACAGTGCTGCACAAATCCGTCGTACTTGCCCTTAGTACTGCTGCACAACATTCTTGGAATTGCGAGTGTGACATTCTTGTCTCTTTTCTTATATAATAAACTGTGTCATTCGTAAACAATCAAAGTCGCACATTCATATTTTATACCGGTTTACAAAACCGAAGGTATTACTGTTATGCTACACTGGATCAGTCACTCTTATTCCTGAAAACAATGTAGTAATTTAGTATGCCATTACCCTCCACTATCATGTGTTTTATTTTTATTTACACTAACTGTTTAACCTCTAAACTAAATTTTTTCACTGGTTACTTCCCTATATAAACTCAGTTGCTATCTTAACCCCCTTCATACTGTCCCAAAGTAAATTTAAACGGTTGTGAGAGTAACAATTTTATTGTCAAATAATTAGTATTATAAGTATCACTTTTCTTAAGTGTAATTGTCTTATAATAAGTTATCTGAAAAAATTTGTTACGCATGCATTGTGTGCCTATAGGCCTACTGAACTGTTTAGAATAATATAACTGCTCCGTCACCCTTTTTGACGTTGTAACAAAAACGTTGTGGTTGAATATCATTGTTCATGTTTCGCAATAGTTTCACGAGTGACACACATTCATTTATCACCTCTTTCCAAATCTTATCCAAGTCACTATAGCAATTGTCAAGCGATTAATATTTTTCCAAACACGCTTACTTTTCTTATCTACTTTTCTACAATACTTAATAATTTCTCACCACGTCTTCTTATACGTTCATACACAATGTTTATCTTTCGCCTATTTATGTGATTCTTTCGTGTACATCTTGTAAAATTTTTGCCATAATATTTGCTTACAGTACTCTTTGTACCTGATATCGTGTACCAGCCGAAAACTAGTTTGTGAAAAGCATATATATTATAGGATGTCACACCATTGTGCGTGTTTTTATTGATCAGCCATAGTTTATTTTCTTTATCTTCAAAAATATGGGCCGGCCGCGGTGGCCGAGAGGACTGAGGCGCACCAGCCACGGTCTGCACGGCCATTACGGTCGGGAGTTCGAATCCCCCCTCGGGCATGGATGTTCGTGCCGTCTTTAGTATAAGCTAGTTCATAAGTAGTTTGTAAGTTTAGGGATTGATGACCCCGTAGTTAAGTCCCATAAGCTATACAAACATTTGAACATTCAACAATATGTGGTACAGTGCCTATGACACATGCCTTTCGATGTTCCTGTGAGTGACTACTCACTCGACTGGTATTTAGTATCGACTAACGTATTCCTGCAAAGATTATAGTCTCCGTGACGACGCATCCAGGATGTACATTTTTGTGCGCACCCATCGTAGGAAACCGCAGGTATACGCAACACGCTGCTGACTACTCTCCGAGTCCCGGAAATGACTGCAGCGACCTCTCCGCATGCCTCGCGTCGATGGGAAAGGCCAGTGGCGGCGCTAGGCGTCGGCGACGTCGGCAACCGCCGACGGCCTCGCGCCTGTGGAGGCCTCGCAAAACATTGTTAAAAATTTAACTTCTTTATTTTTTTAAATTTAAATTGATGTTTAACGGCGCTTTTCAACTGCTAATGTAGCGAAGACCTACATCTAACAATACCTTAACCTAAGGCCGAACATAACATCCGTACCTCAGGGTTAGATTCGAACCCCGACGGGAGCGACCTCGCTCACCGTGGATTGACGTCTTAGTGCGCTCGGCTATTCACAGCAAGAAGCCATTTATTTCCGTATGATTGCAGCAGTTAAATACTTTTTCTTATCTAAACTTAGTTTACTGTTTGACACATTAAACAATGAAAATAATGCAACAAAACACAATAACGACAGCTCAGCTCAGACAACAATGCAGGATGTCAGCACACGCCGTGCAGTTGACAGCGAGCATCGCCACCCCAGCACGGCTCCAAGTCTCACGAATGCTGGCGTCTGTTACCGATCAGTTAAGGGAATTCCCATACAACACCTGTCGTGATTCACGACTCGTGAATCTACGCAAGCGCACTAAACGGATGCGACGAAATGACGCGCAAAACGCAAGAGATTTGCAGTTGGTATCCAGATCATTAGCACGTTATTTATGTGTCTTAAAAAAATCCCGGTGCGCGTCGACTTTCCTGTTTTTAGGATGTTTCATTGGTTCTACATGCACCCTCCCACTTCACTGGCATACAACCTCTGAAAGATATGGTAAAAACTAACTCAAAACAGATTGGAATCATCCCTTTCGATAGAACTATCAATGTACTAAAAAATATATTTTAGATCATCATGTCTAGAGGGCTCTCAAGAGAAAGAGACACAGGGAGGAAATGGGAGTCCGGTACATCAAGAAAGGCTGAGACAGCTAAGTCCAACCAAGCTATGAGTTTGAGCATTATGAAATTTCTGAAGAAACCTACTTCAGGTGAATCTGCACAAGAGGCCTCTGATGAATCTGTCCTCCAAGTCTCGGTAGTCGCTGAAACAGAACCAGGTCGAATGAAACTGTTACCCTTTCTGATACAACATAAGAATTTGGTGAAACTGCTGTTATCAAACATTCTGAGACGAATAAGAAGTTACGAAGTGAAAATATTTGTGATTCAGAAAATCGAGAGGACATTGTTCATAAAACAGAGTCACTCACAGAATTAAATCTGGGAAAGTGGATGTTTACAGTGACAGATTCACAGTGTCATGACTTAATTCAGAAAGGTCCACAACAAAACCCCGATGAGAGTTACCTCAAAGACGTAAATAATACATTTTACTATATTTAATTTTATTAGAAAACCGAGTAACGGTGAAGAGCAACATCGCAGGTGGTTCGTTTACTCCACAACTCAAGATAAAGTTTATTGCTTTCCATGTAGACTTTTTTTCTCATTTTCAGACACAGGTTGTAAAAGAAGGGTGTTGTGACTACAAAGATCTGAGCAGGATGTAGCAGAGACATGAACAAAGTCAAGGACACATGGAGTATATGATTAGATCTATGGAATTCTATAAAGGAAACAATTATGGGAAAACTCTAGATAAGGTAAACGAGAGACTGATCAGGGAAACACAAAAGTACTGGTATAACTTGTTTGAAAGATTGGTCGATATTATTAACTACTTAGCCTCCCACAATCTGGAATTTAGAGTTCATCGAAAATCCCTTAATCTGAATGATACTGGAAACAGTATGGATTTTATAGATCTATTTAAACTGTTATCCAAATATGATGTAACACTAAAAGAGTACTTGCAACCTATTAATGAAAAGCAACTTTCTCAGCATTATCTGAGTCACGAGATTCAAAATGAATTAATTTAGTTACTGTCAAAATCTGTCATTAACGAAATTGTAAAAAGAGTCAAACAAGCAAAATATTATGCCTTCATGCTCGATTGTACCAGGGATGTGAGGAACAAATGTCAATAATATTGAGATTTTGCAATTCCTCAACTGGAGAGATGGAGGAACACTTTGTTGGGTTTATTACCGTTGTATTTAACAAATGCAGTGTTAAATGAACTAGAAAATAATGATCTAGATACAAAGAAAATGTCGAGGACAGGGATATAATAACGGTGCCAATATGGGTGGCATTAATAGTGGTGTTAGAACAAGAATATTCAATATTAATCCACTGGAATTCTTCACTCCATGCGGATGTCATTCTTGGAAATTGCTTCTCATAGACGCAACTAACTCAACTACAACAGCTGCAAAATTTTTCGTCTTCATCAATAAAGTTTATGTGCTTTTTACAAGGCCTATAAAAACTAAATTAAAATTGACATTGAAACCTGTGTCTGAAGCAAGATGGGAAAGCAGAATCGGAGCACTAAAAAGTTTATTATTCCAATTTGATGATGTCATCGAAATCGTGAATGACCTGAAAAGTAAAACCAATTACTCTGAAACTCTTAGTGACTGTGAAGCAGTCTTCAACGAAATGTTTGCTTTTGAGTTTATTGTTGCAATACACTTGTGATACGAGATTTTACTACGTGTGAACAATATAAATGCACAATGGCAGTCGGTTCAAGTGTACCTGAAAGTAGCTGTATTTACGTTCATTTCGGGACTGGATTCGAGAATTCCGTATCACACAAGATTTGAAACATGAGTTGCAGAAGCTCGATTGTTTGTAGAAAATAAGTAGTAACGGAATCGAGTATGAGTTTAAAAAGGAAATAATAGTACAGAAAAAACGAATGTTCGATTACGAACAAATTGATGAATCAATACAATCTGCCGAAATGCACTATAGAGTTGATTGTTTTAACACAATGATAGATGCTGTAATAGACGACAGTGCATGTCGATTGAAAGCTCTCGAACAATATTTTGAGCGATTTGGTTTTATTTATGAAATCAATTACTTGAAATCTCTATCGAAGGAAGACCTTCTCCAGCAGTAAAATGATTTAGGTATGATAATCCAAGAAGGCGAAAATAGTAACGTACAGCCTTTAGAAATTTACGAGGAACTCTAGCTTTTAACGTTCAATCCACTAACTCGATCAAAGACACAAAACAACTTCTTCAGTACATTGTAAAAAACAATTTGGAAGAAGTATATCCAAATGCTTGTATTACAATCAGAATCATGCTCACGTTTCCAGTCAGTACATCTTCGGCCGAGAGGAGCTTCTCAAAGTTAAAATTGATGAAGACTTACTTGAAAAGCACAATGAGCCAAGAAAGACTATCTGCGTTTCAGTACTATGAATTAAAGCCGAAATAGCGGCTAGTATTAGTAATGATGTGACCTTAAAAATATTCATTGAGGCGAAAAGCCGAAAAGTTTCTCTGTTTAATTTGTGTTTCTTTATTGTAATTTTTGTCATTGCAATAATACTTGCATATTATACGAATAAAATTTAAATATAATGTTTATTGGTGTATAATTCAGCTCATTTTATTTAACATCTTCTTCCTTACGAGTTGGCCGACGCCCGGTGCCGCCACTGGGAAAGGCATCACATTTTCCTTCTATCTTGCACGCGCACCACCAGTTTGCAGCAGCTGATGTTTCTGCCTGCTCTGTCGTATACCCACTTTTAGTCTCTTCTAGCTCAATGAGACAAAACAGTTTCGTCCGGCAAAAGCGTGACAGCCACCACAAGAAAAAGAGTGCTCGTTCTCGTGAGGAAATACGTAGAAGAAAATGTATCATTCTAAGAAGAAATATCTTTATAGTTATGCACTGCTTTCGCATTCTCTGTTTTATATACACGTATTCATAAACTTTTTACACCTTCCATTAATCCGAAAGTCAACAGCAAAGTGTAACATGGTCCTGTCGGATCCAATATGCTCTGGTCTTCTTCCTACTTTAGAAATGACTTATGCAATGAGTTGCAAAATATTCAAATGTTTTTAACCTTATTGGACCAAACTGCTGCGGCCATCAGTTCGTAGACTTACAAACTACTTCACTACACAAAGGACAACACACACACCATTGCGCAAAGGAAGACCTGAACCTCCAGCGGGAACGGCTGTGCAGTTCGTAGCATGATGCCTTAGACCAGAGGTCAGCCAGTTACATAGGAACCTACAGTTCACCGTGGGTTTCGAACCGAGGAGCAGCTCAGAGTTCTACACATCAACAGTTTTTTCCAGATATAAAAGTCTGACAATTTCTCAAATTTATGTTTATGTTTACAATTTTACACTGCATATAAAAGAAGACAAGAGCAATGAGAAGATATAGCACACAAGTGACATGAATATATATGCTTATACATAATATAGATTTATAAACGAACATAAATTACTGACTTATAAAGTAAAAGTGCTTAGTAGGATGGCCATTCTGGCTGCACACACTTGAACGATATTTACACTTACAAAATGAAAGCTATTTAACTTCCAAACAGTATTTTAACTTAGAGTATAATTACATTTACTCAACAGTCAATAAAAGATAAATTTCATGGACAGGAGTGGAAGAAGTATATCATCACTCACTTCCCTAAAACGGCGCCATAAAAAGCCTCAGAATACCGACTAATCGACATGTTTGCCTTTAACAGAACTGTTAGATAGCTCCTGCGAAAGCAAAGAGCTTCACTGACGCAAAAGTTAAACAAATACAAAATCAGCGTAAAGATGATAATGAGTGATGCATAAAACGAATTCGAATATAAAGTTCTATCCGTCCACATGTCAGATAATCTTCAGATTGTAGTTCAGACTGTAAGTTCCGGTTCGGTGTTTCTCCCTAGGTCTTCTGCGATTGCAGTTCGTCTCATGCGCAGTTGTATCTCTGCTTCAAGCAGAATGAAATAAAGCCATTTGGAGCTCGTACTGTCTTGTGTGTAGTGATTGTTTATAACGGCATCAATGATCAAAAATCCCGCCGCGTGTGAAATGAGACCTGAGATTCGTTTCCTGAATGCTAAGACCGTTAAACCAAGTGACATTCATCGAAAAATCTGCTGTGTTTATGAAGAAATGCAATGAGTGTCTAATTAGTGAGAAGAAGGGTCCAACAGTTTAAGAAACGGTGTAATGAAGTGCATGACGAAGAAAGAAGTGGACGTCCATTGCGAATGTGATGAAACAATTGCCTGCTCGCATCTTCGGCTGCCACCTTTCGTTCAGTACCCACTTCGCTCCTGGAGATTCCATTCCTTCAGCACCCCAAGTTGTTTGTTGGTGGTAAGTGCTTCAAAAACGATGAAGAGGTTAAAGAACATCTGACCACGTTGTTGACAACAGAAGCGTCAACGTTCCATGACGAAGGAGTACATAAACTTATACCACGCTTTGAAAAATGCCTGGAAAATTACGGAGGCTACATTGAAAAGTAGTATAACTACAGATGTTTTAAAATAAATTTTCTTTCTTCCTATACTCGATTTCTTTCTCAATACTTTCCGAACTATCTTCATAAAATCACTAAACGTATCGTAGACGTTTGTGCAGGCACTGTGCGTTTATAATGGCGTCGTAACAGGCCACTGGATCTGACGCGCTACCAGTATATACCAAATGGTGTGAGTATATCAAGTGTATAGTTCTAAATCTGAAAAACCCTTATCCTCTTTAAACAGGATCTTAGATATCTTGCAAACACCGTCTTAAGAGGTTTGAACCTTGAGCTTTCACAGGTACATGTTTACGTCTTTGTAGCCAGTAGAAAACGTTGCGTAATAGGCGAAAACTGGTCCATCAAGTACAAAAATACTGTAGAATATTACACAATTGTCTTATGTCTGTTTCAAAATTTATAAAATATTATACCAGGAACCAATGAAACAATTAATACAGTTATTTTACGTTTCAAGAATGGTAGTCGAAGAGACGCGCAGAATTATTGGCCTACGTCTTTGACACGCAAGACTCTGAAAGTATTGGATACAGGTTTCTGACGTGAAAGACATTTTTGCCACGCCCCGTGGAGTGTTATAGGATCATAACTTTTCATGGTATATATAAATGACCTGGCAGATTACGTTGTTCCATGAGGCTTACGGCGAATTATTCTGTAGTACACCGACACCAACATGGTGCAACGTTCAAATATTAAAGTGAAAAGAACAAGGATCTGCAGGGTATCGACGCTTGGTGCAGGTAGTAGCAGTCGATCATCAACATAAGAATGTGCATCATAGTGGAAGAGCCAAAGAAACTCGTATAGGCATGCCTAACAGAGGGATGTAAACATTCAGACGACAGCGCTGCTATATAAAAAAACAGGTGTTTACATCGGTCACTGCTGCTACAACGGCACGCTTTAACAGTATTATAGTCGGCGCACGAGAGACGGCTAACAGCATTTCAGAGGAAGCATAAGGTGGGCATTTTCCCGTACGACCGTTTCACGAGTGCAACGCGAATATAGGGAATCCGCTAAAACATCAATTCTCCGCCACTGTTACGGGCGGAAGAAGATCTTGCAAGACGGATTGAGTAACCTGACAGATGTGCAACCCTTCTGCAAAGTGCTTCGGATTTGAATAATCAGCTATCAAGTGTCAGGTTGCGAAGCATTCAACGATGTAGGATTTGGATCCGAAGACGCACTTGTATACCTTTCCTGATTGAACGACACGAAACTTTACCCCTCACCTGGGCGCGCCAATACCGACATAGGACTGTTGATTGGAAACATATTACTGGTTTCACGAGTCTCGTTTGCAGTTGTATCCAATAGATAGACATGTACGGGTATGGAGACAACCTCATGACTCCATTGGAGGAGGAAACTGTTGAAGATTGTGGAGGCTCTGTAATGGTGTGATGTGGATCCGTTTCTGACAGGCGACACGTCCGCACGCAGCCTGGCTCTTCTTCATCATCCATTTGTGTCCACTGTGCATTTCGACGCACTTGGGCAATTCCAGCAGGACATTGCGAACACACACATTCGTAATCCTCCAGGAACACTCTTATTAGTTTAAACACCTCTGATGCCCACTATACTCCCCAGTAATGAACATCATTGAGCATATCTAGGATTCCTTGCAACGTGCTATTCAGAAGATATACTCACCCCCTGATACTCTTATGCAGTTATGGAGAGCCCTACAGGTTGAATCCTCCAGCAATACTTCAGACATTAATCGGGTTCATCCCACATCCTGTTACGGCACATCTGGTGTTTCCGGGGGTCCTACACGATATTATATAATTTAGACCTTTTAGTTACAAACAGGTCCGACCTGATTAACGATGTCAGTGTGGAGACCGGAGTTAGTGATCACGATATCGTCAATAGCGTCATTGGTGACCAAAGTTAATAAATGAATCAAGAAGGCTAGGAGAATGATTTTATAACAAAAAGCTGATAAGCAATTGTTAGCATCACACTTGGATAATGAATGGACATCGTTTACTTCGTGTACAGTAAATGTAGAGGAATTGCGGACTACATTTAAATACATTGTAAATAAAGAGTTAGAGAAATACGTGCCTATAAAGCCCATTAAGGATGGAATAGATCCACCGTGGTATAATAATACACTCCTGGCCATTAAAATTGCTACATTACGAAGATGACGTGCTACACACGCGAACTTGAACGGGACAGAAAGAAGATGCTGTGATATGCAAATGATTAGCTTTTCAGAGCATTCACACATGGTTGGCGCCGGTGGCGACACCGACAACGTGCTGACATGAGAAAAGTTTCCAACCGAGTTGACTGGCGTTGCCTGGTGAAACGTTGTTCTGGTGCCTCGGGTTGTTGTTGTTGTTATGGTCTTCAGTCCGGAGACTGGTTTGATGCAGCTCTCCACCCTACTCTATCCTGAGCAAGCCTTTTCATCTCCTTATAAGAACGGCAACCCACATCCACTTGAATCTGCTTACTATACGCATCTCTTGGTCTCCCTCTGCGATTTTTACCCCAGACACTTCCCTCCAATGCTAAATTTACGATTCCCCGATGTCTAAGAATGTGTCCTACCAAGCGATCCCTTCTTTTAGTCAAGGTATGCCAAAAATTCCTTTTCTCACCAATTCTGTTCAGTACCTCTTCATTAGTTATGCGATCTACCCACCTAATCTTCAGCATTCTTCTGTAACACCACATTTCAAAAGCCTCTATTCTCTTCCTGTCCGCACTGCTTATCGTCCATGTTTCACTCCCGTACAAGGTGTAAGGAGTAGAAATGCGTACCTTAACGTTTCCGACTTTGATAAAGGTCGGATTGTGACCTATCGCAATTGCGGTTTATCGTATTTCGACATTGCTGCTCGTGTTAGTCGCGATCCAATGACTGTTAGCAGAATATGGAATCGGTGGATTCAGGAGGGCAATACGGAACGCCGTGCTGGATCTCAACGGCCTCGTATCACTAGCAGTCGAGATGAAAGGCATCTTATCCGCATGGCTGCAAAGGATCGTGCAGCCATGTCCCGATCCCTGAGTCAACAGATGGGGACGTTCGCAAGACAACAAAAACAATCATCTGCGCGAACAGTTCTACGACGTTTGCAGCAGCATGGATTATCAGCTCGAAGACCATGGCTGTGGTTACTCTTGACGCTGCATCATGGACAGGAGCGCCTGCGATGGTGTACGAAACGACGAACCTGGGTGCACGAATAGCAAAACGTCATTTTTTCGGATGAATCCAGCTTCTGTTTACAGCATCATGATGGTCGCATCCGTGTTTGGCGACATCGCGGTGAACGCACATTGGAAGCGTGTATTCGTCATCGCCATACTGGCGTATCACCCGGCGTGATGGTATGGGGTGTCATTGGTTACACGTCTCGGTCACCTCTTGTTCGCATCGACGGCACTTTGAACAGTGGCCGCTACATTTCAGATGTGTTACGACCCGTGGCTCTACCCTTCATTCGATTCCTGCGAAACCCGACATTTCAGCAGGATAATGCACGACCACATGTTCCATTTCCTGTACGGGCCTTTCTGGATACGAAAAATGTTCGACTGCTGCCCTGGCCAGCACATTCTCCAGATCTCTCAGCAATTGAAACGTTTGGTCAAAGATGGCCGGGCAACTGGCTCGTGAAAATACGCCAGTCACTACTTTTGATGAACTGTGGTATCGCGTTGAAGCTGCATGGGCGTCTGTACCTGCACACGCCATCCAAGCTGTGATTTACTGATTGCCCAGGCATATCAAGGCTGTTAATACGGCGAGAGGTGATTGTTCTGGGTACTAATATGTCAGGCTCTATGCACCCAAATTAGGTGAAACTCTAATCACACGTCAGTTCTAGTATAATATATTTATCCAATGAATACCCGTTCATCATTTTCATTTCTTCTTGGTGTAGCAATTTTAATGGCCAGTAGTGTAATATTAGAAATCTACAGAGAAAGCAAAGGCTGTTGCACTCACAGTTCAAAAAAGAACACCAAAATTAAGAAAGGCAAAAGCTAGTAGAGATTCGTGCATCTTTAAAAAGATCGATGCGCGAAGCATATAATAATTACCACAGCCATACCTTATCAAAAGATCTTTTCGAGAAACCGAATAAATCCTGGCCCTATGTAAAATCGAGAAGTGGGTCAAAGCCCACTGTCCAGCCTCATGTTCATCATTCCAGGACAGAAATAGAAGAAAGCAAATGGAAAGCTGAAGTTATAAATTAAGCCTTTAAGAAATCATTCATGCAGGAGGACCGTACAAACGTTCCATCCTTTTATCAACGCACAGACTCCTAAATGGAGAAAAGCAGCTGAGAGAGGTGAATACTAAAAATGCTCCTGATTCGGATGGAATACCAGTTCGGTTTTACAGAGAGTATTCTGCGACATTGGCCCCTAATTAGCATGCATTTATCGCGAATCTTCAATTCAGCGCAAAGTTCGCAGTGAAAGGATAAAAGCGCAGGTGACTCCCGTTTATGGGAAAGGTAAAAGAACTGACCCACGTATTACAGGCTAATATCGTTAACATCAGTTTCGTGTACGCTATTGGTTCAAATCCTCAGTTCGAATATAGTAATCTTCCTTGAGATCGATAAGCTTCTTTCTGTAAATCAGCACGAGTTTAGCAAACATCGTTCGTGAGAAACTCAGCATGCCCTTTACTCGCACATCTTGCGAACCTTGCAGTAGGGCAGCAGGCAGCTTGTGTTTCTCTCGATTTCAAAAAGGCATTTTATTGACATGGTGCCGCACTCTAGACTGCTAACGAAGGTACGAGCGTATGGATTAGGTTCACAGATTTGTGATTGGCTGGAAGACTTCCTAAGTAATAGAATGCAGTACGTTGTTCTCGACGGTCAATGTTCATCAGAGACGACTGTATAGTAAGGCTTGCCCCGTGTGATAGGACCGCTTTTATTTTCCATCTATATGAGTGGTCTGAATAACATGTAATTTGCTGCTGTTTGCTGACGATACTGTGGTGTATGTTAGGGTGTCGTCATTAATTGACTATAGTAGCATACAGAATGACTTAAAAAAATTTCTAGTTGTGAACAATAGCAGCTAGCTCTAAATGTAGAAAAATGTAAGGAGATGCACATAAGTAGGAAAACCAATCCCATAATGTTCGAATACAGCATTAGTAGTCAGTTTCTTGATATACTCGCGTCGTTCAAATATCTAGTCGTAACTTTGCAGAGCGATATGAAATCGAACGAACATGTAAGGACGGTTGTTGAGTACGGCGGGCAGCCGACATAAGTTTATTGAGAGAATTTTGGGAAGATGTACTTCATCTGTAAAGGAGACCGAGTAGAAAAAATTTGTATGACCACGTCTTGAGTACTGCTCAACTGTTTGGGACCCGAAACAGATAATTTTAAAGGAAAGACATGGAAGCAGTTTAGAGTAAAGAAGTTACGTTCGTTACTGTTAGGTTCGACCAATGCGCGAGTGTCACAGAAATGCTCTGGGAACTCAAATGGGAATCACTGGGGGAAAAACGACGTCCTTTTCGATAAATTCTGTTGAGGAAATATAGATGGCCGGAATTTGAAGCTGACTGCAGAACGATCTTGCTGCCGCCTATTTACATTTCGCGTAAGGATGACAAAGACAAGATAAAAAAAATAGGGCTAGTACAGAATCATGTAGACATTCGTTTTTCCCTCGTTCTATTTGGGAGTGTAATAGGAAAGGAAATGACAAGCAGTGGTACAGTGTAACCTCCGCCACACACCTTACAGTGGATTGTGGAGTATAGATGTAGATGTAGACAAGTGTACCGTTTCTTTGGCTCCTCAGAACCTTTTCTATTTGATTACCTGTTTGCAGAATGTCATTAAAAGCAGTTCTTACCAGTAAAATAGATCAGAGCTTGAATACTGAGTGATTCGAGGTGGCACAATGAGCATACAAGGCAATAGCGGTTTCATTATTTCTCCCACATTCAGAGAAAATCAAAATCATATCATTGTTTTCGCCTAGGGTTGCTACATTCATCGTCGACATATATGTCCGTCCTACAAATGATGGTAGATGTGCAGGCAATAAAGACTGCGCAATTATTTAGAGATGCTTTCCGTTCGACACCTACACGATACGTTAGCTATGGTCGCTGTGTGCTGCCTTTAAAACCGTAGTTCGCTATACGGCAACAGAGGCGCATCGAGTAGTCAGTTTCCGATATGTCGAAGGAATGTAATGTTGCGAATGCCATTATGGATTCCTTGCAACAGCAAAAAAGAAGTAAGAGGAGCTATTGAAATAAAGAACTAGTTACTGGGAAATAAGCGTGCTTCTGGTCTCATAGAAGAATAGCAACTGCGCTCTTGGTTGTACCAGTTTCATGCCTTCTGTGATTCTCCCACGTGACTCTCCCCGCGTTCTGTAGTTACTAACGACTACCCAGCTGTACCCACGCTTTCTTCCAGAGTTACTAGAGGTAGCGCATACTACTGGATATGTTGCTAGACTTCATCTTTAGCTCGTATTAACTTGAAACTAATACTTCTATACGTTCTTCTCCAGACAATTCTTTTCGCAAACTACTTACAGCACCATTAAGATTTGTATGTAAACATATCTTAGTTTCAAAGAAGGTACCGTTCACTGTATTAGGACCAACGATAACAAAGTAATTACAATGTTTATGAAGCTACTAAATAAGACATCAGTTCGAAATTAGACACAGACATTTTGAATTAGAGTTCCAGTAGTGTCCTAAAACTACTTCCGTTGAAAGAGATTATTATTACTCTATCTTGAAGACGAATGATTATTTTCCACCCCATACTTTGTTGCACGCCCAATGAATTACGTATTAGTGAATGTAAAACCGGAACCTCCTTTACCTTGAACTGTAAATTATCCGTTGTGACTATTAACGTTCTTCATCCATGATTAATTTTTCAGAAGCATATTGGTACATTTTATGTACTAATGAGTACGTAACCATCTCGATGTCGATAGGGAGGGAGGAATGAACGAAAGAAGAAAGATTACTGTTTAACGTCCCGTCGACAACGCAGTTATTTAGATACTGAGTACAATGTCATATAAGGGAAAGATGAAGCATTTGTCTAGCATTTATAAAAATCACGAGTAACGAACATCTATAAGTCAAATGGGACTTGAAGCGTCCTCCTCAAGTCCATTGTTGTGACCACGCCCACTCGCTTGGTAACGTTTTGATCCTGGAACACGTCACACATGGGCTTGTAATGAAGTCCGATTAAACCGTTCACGTCGGTGATTTACATGTTCGCCGTCGGGCGTTCGAGTCCTCCCTGGGGCATGGGTGTTTTCCTGAGGTTAGTTTAAATAGTTTTTATGTCTAGGGACTGATGACCATAGGTTTACAAACATGTGAACATATGACGGTGATTTGCAATAATTTCCCGCTTCGTAACGTTTAGAAATACTTTTCTGTTGCCACCTTCAGTGGCTAGTCATTTGCGATTGGTATCATTAACTAGCTACAATCGGTCTTTCAAACTTCATTGATATCAGAAACACTTACGAAAAAATCCAGAGGTATTCTAAAACTGAATGAAAGTCTTAAATTCCTCGTCTTCTGGAAGAAGAGTTGATCTGCATTCCTAAAAGACGAACAGCAGAAAACGCTGCCGTCTTTCGTTCGTCACGGGACGATTTCACAGAGAAAGCGCTACGAAATCCACAATGCCTGAGTTTTTAGAGTTCTCCGTAAGACGCTTTATACACTGATAAACTCTGTCTTCTTCTGAAGGGGCATGACGCGGCTAGTGTGAAGTTCCCTTCAGTTAGAAGTCAACCCCTATCCCTGCTGTTTCCTCTGTATTCTGCGAAACTACATTCCATCGGTTACAGCTTGCATGTAGTTTGGATTTCACTGTGAAAACTTTGAGGAATTAGGACTCCAAAACTGTTACAAATACTGAGTAACGTCTATCCTATATAAGAAGAAGCGCATTGCGCCCATAATAGTTTCGTGACCTCAACAGAAGCAACATTGAAAGGTGACTGCGGGGAGAGAAGATGTAAAACAAACTGATTCGATGCCTCGTAAGTTTCCATCTTCATTAATAATGCGAAGAGAAGAGCTTTGTTTTATCACTAAAATCAGCAAATAGGGTCCGTGTGAACTACCGGATACTCCCTGCTATAAAACCTTGTTCCCTGGCCCAACAGTGGTCAATATACATAGCAGCTCACACGTTATTACACACAGACATTCATAAGCAAGCCACCACAATTAAAGTTATCTTAGAAAGGTGGCTAAGAAAACATTTATGGCGCAACGGAATTTAGATATAAGAATAATTGCATCTGAGCTTGTTCTCAGCAAAGCAAATTGGGGAACCAACTTTGTTAATACAATAAAAATAAATCTCTTACATGGATTAATGCGGACAATGCCCAGCCTAAATTATACATGATTTAACACTACTGGGTGGGGAATCATTCACGAACAACACTCATTCACTCACACATACGCAATGCCACAGCGAAACTCACCAAAATCAGCGTGCTGAGACGAGGCGGAAGCAGGCGTCGCTATTGTAGGCGAAATTCAAAAAGTCGGAGGTGGCACAAAACACAATATACAAAAACACTTTGAATCTGGCTCTGGTCTGTCGTGCCTGTTTTGAGACGGTGCGTGTGTATAGCCAGGTTAAATTACATCTGAATTTGACCGCGAGCAAACTCGCTAACGGCGACACACGGCTACGTTACACGAACGCACTCCACTGAAGGTGAAGTGGTTGAAAATCGGATTCATTATACAAAATCACGGTGGATTCTTAAGTTGCAGTCTGCTAGAAATCGATCTAGGTACTAGTTTTATATGAGAAGTGGCGTGAATTCAGGCGACTAGCTGCAAACCCCGGAATTCGGAAGTCGGACCCACGTGCTTCCGAAAACCGATAAAATCGAATAAATTCAGTTTCCGAAAAATAAGGAAAATTAAATAGAGCATGCAATACATAGAAATGCTTAGAATTATATAAGGAAGCGAATGAAGAACAGCTACACGCGATAATTACATAGTCGGGAAAATAAGAATAAGAACTACGGCATGCAAGCCCTAGAAATGCTTAGAATTACATGAAGAAAAGAAAGAAATGCAGCTACACATGATAGGGAGCGCTTACAGAGACGGATGAAGTACAGTCTGAAAAAACTCGTAAATGTGAAATAATTAAAAAGACGGAAAAATAAAATTAAGAATTACAGCATGCAACCCGTGGAAATGATTAGAATTACATAAGGAAGCTATTGAAGGACAATAGAGTGCGTACTACAAGTCGAGAAGAAACAGCAAAATTAAAATAGGCTGGGAGAGAAGATCGCGAAATATTAGTGGAAATCAGAAGGATACCCGCATAGCTACTTGCCTGAAGGGCATGGAACAAACAAGAGAGGATGCTGAAGGCTTTGTTCTATGAACGAACCACGATGAACACATATCACTCACGGAAGGAAACGATGAGAAGATTTTTACATGCACTGTACAAAAATGAACATATCACCTATTAGAAATCGGGTCCCACAAAGCTAGAAAGTATTTACACAGATTTCATACACTGCCACCTGATCACAAAAGGTTTTAACATACCAGGCCGTTATCAAACTGCAAATAGAATCACATAAAATGTAAAGCAGTCAACAATCGGAAGATTGGTTTGAACACCACAGTGCTGGTCCTGTGGTACCCGCGACCTTTGGATTTGTAGTCTGGCACTCTACCACTGTGCAACCAAGGCGCACCAACAATCACATACACCGCGTTTATCGATTGGAAATCACTGAATTGAAAAACGAGAACTCATTTCCTGACACGATCGGAGAAAATACGCCAAAAAAAATGATTCTAAGTTAATAAATGTAAGTTAAATGTGTTAGACATTGAAACGTTAACATCTCGTGGACACAAGAAGAGGAGAACCAACCTTACCTCGGCAGAGGCCCAGTATAGAATGGACATCCGAGCGGCCACGGGGGCGCGAAAAGCTACCGGTAGCTGGAAAGCCCAAGCAACAGCGGTGGTGTGGACGGAGTGCGAGACCCGTGCAGGAGAGGGCTCGCCGACTAGCATGTAATCAAAGGGTGTGGAAACCCCTTTGGTAGTATCAGCAGCTATCGACACTGAGCCAGAGGGAACGATGCAAAGCGAGCTATTACTCCCCACATTCAAACAGCCATAGATTCTAGCATATCCACTTAAAAGTAAGACAAGAACACGTTCTCACAGGGACAGTGGCGTAACGGAGAAGCCTTACTTGTGCCACATTAATTAATATAATAATAAATTATTAACATTATAAAATAAGAAAAACTTAGCAATATTAACTAATATTTTAACACATGAAATAAAAATGCTATCCCTCGAGCCTTGAAAAGAGTGAGGTTCAAGTTTTAACAAAATGATAATTAAATAATTGAATGATAATTAAATAAATTATAACTTTACAGAATTATACAAGAAATATATGAAAGACAACAGACGGTCGTCTTTCATCACCCCTTCGTTAATTGAAAATTTTGATGTAGGCTGAGGTAATTATATTACATCATATACAGCAAACTTTTCAAAACTAACATGTTGTTACCTTATGGGCGATGTAGACAGCTGGGGCACGTCACACAAAAGCAGCAAATACAACAACAACAAAAATACACATTGAAAAATAATAATTGCCATAAAAACTAAAACAATGGAGATACAGATGTGGCTGGTGAGACCACAGGATTGGAACAACAAATATAACAATGCAAAATTTACAAGGAAACATAGATAGATAAATCATAAATATAAAATATACATGAGGTTGAAACACACACACACACACACACACACACACACACACACACACACAAAAAAAAAAAAAAAAAAAAAAAAAATCATAATTTTGAATGTGTCCTGTTATGCTAAAACAGTTCCTCAATAAAAAAAATGGATAAAATGTTTTTAAAATCACTCCAAATTAGAAAAAAAAGTGTGTTAAGCATCACAGTATGTTCACGACAGATTTTGCTGAGGGGGACCAGGGTCGCTACAGGGCCTCTTAGCAGGTGAATCGTATTTTGCACTCTCAGCGCGTTCACTGTTTCTACTACTCACGCCACTTTTCAGCCTGATGCTGTCCTTCACATTGTCCTCCACTCAACACTGGCTTTTAAGGCAATAAAAACTTTTCTCATTAGTTCGAACCGTCTACTAGGGTCTTTGAAAAGGGAGGGAGACAAGCTTTTAGAAGGTACTGTGAGGATGCTAAAACCCGCACACATAAGAAGACACTTTTACTTTTGTGTCTCTTCGTCAGCTATTCAACTGCATACGATGTGAGTAGGAGGGTGTGGTTAGTGCACCTGTCTGCAAGGCCTGGTGTCCCTTGTACCGTGACAGGCGGCCTGACAAATGCGGGGCATCGGCGAAAGGCCACCGGAAGAGATTAACGGTCCATCGACCGGGATCAGGACGGCTGCGCACCAGCGGCTGCTAATCACCCAACTCTTTTGTGCACGCCGAAGGTCGGTAGCATTGTGTACCCGGCTTGAACTGCTCGACCGGTCCCAGTTAGCAGTTTTGGCGAGGCGGCCGCTCGTCTTCCGTCTCCCCGTGGACCCTGCCAACTCCCAGGTCGATCTCGCACCGCTGCCTTGCGCCACAGAGTAACATTGTCTGTGCTTGCACGAAGCTGGCGTGAAGTCCACGGACGTATGCCTCCGTCTTGGCCTCTGACACCCTCAGATATCTGCCAACACTTTGGTGCACCATGCTACCATAGGACATATTAAACTTATGAGGAACTCCATTGTGTCACAAACGTGGAGTGCCTTCTTATTTAAACAAAACATTTAACAAAAATACAAATAACCTTGATACAGGTTGATACAAAAACACGTTAAAATTAAAACACTCGTTAGAATATAACAAAAATTTCACTTAAATTAGCCATATGGCGAACAGAACTCCTAGGCCTTTAGCCCCTAATAATTATTTTAACATTAAGGATACAATGTTCATATATATATATATATATATATATATATATATAACTTCTACTTCCCATCAATCGAAGGGCAAACACAAAAATAGATATATTACTTTGAAATAACACATAATAATAAAAGAATAATTGTATATCCTCTAACTTAATATCATATTGAGCATAATATATTTATAATAAATAACTTAAACCTTAAGTCAGGACACTCAGGGTTAGTGTTAGTGAAGCAAAGCTACTACTTACTCATGCAGCATCCATCGCTATGCAAAAAAAAAAAAAAAAAAAAATAAAAATAAAAAAAAAATAAAAAATAAAAAAAAAAAAATAAATAAATAAAATAAAAAAAATAAAAAAAAAATAAAAAACGAACTTCCAAGCTCTATGCAATCCTACGCAAACTAACTACTGCATAACTACCTACTGCCCGGGAGCAAACTAACTAACTACAGCGCGAAGGGGGGAAGGGAGTTTTCTTGAGGCCGTCAGTCTGGTTCCAACGTCGCAAATTCGTGGTTAGGGCCTGGAAACAGTCTTGCGCAAATCGCTCACGCAGAGGCGAGATAAAACCATGGCACATATTAACAAAAATAATACATCTTGGAAATAAAAAAGACAAAACATGATCAAGTGTGCAAGCACATAAAATAAACACTACAAATTTACACATGTTAAGCGATCCTAGACAAAAAGAAACAGACGATCAAATGGACAAAAAAAATAAACACTAGAAATCCACACAAGTTCATCAATCCTAAGTTAATAAAATAATGTAAGGTAAAATTGGCTTACAATTATGCTGCAAAACAAAAATGGACATTAGAGTTTTCCCGTCCTATCGATGTTAGAAATTAAGGTGTCCTCATGGTACATGTAGGGCGGACAGTTCTTGGACGTGGAGCTTGCCTTTGGTCAGCTCTTTTATTTTTGTTTGTATTTCATCACATCTGTGATTCTGCCCTCTTCTGAATGTGAGTCTGGCCTCTTCTACAGATCACGCTCCGTCCTTTAATTTACAAAATTTCCCTGCAAAAGTTATCTGAAAAATATATGTCGGTTTTGCTGTACCGTGTCGCATCCACAAACGGTCACCGGCTCGGCCAGCACGTCTTCCCGCAGCTCGCCACAGCGGACGTCAGCAGTAGGGGCCGGTAGAGGACACCACAGGCACACGGCGCAGCCACGTGACCCACTATATTCTGCAGCGATGTAGTGCCAATCGCGGAATGTGTACCTACGCAGCGACGGTATGTAAGCCCGCGCAAGGACCGACAGCACCATCAATCCTCCAACTGTAGATATTGGCAGGCTGATCTCGGTTGCTTGAGTTGGCTACCAGCTTCCCGTTATTTTCTGCCGTTCCTGCTGTTGCGGTAGGCTCCAGCCGCCGCCTACACCGCTTGGACTGCCCCTTGCAGCAGCGGTAATCATGGCGTCGCCACCACCTCCACCATCATCGTCGTCGACCTCCTCATCCTCCACGTCCCCACCACCACTTCCACAACCGGCGTCTTCGCAACCAACCGTCGTCCCCACTATGACTTTGCCCCCCGTCACCACCAAGTCCGTTGTTCTCACCACCACCATCTCTCTTCACTCCACCACGATCACGTGGAGCACCTCATCCCTTCCTCGCACCACCGTCCCCTTAAATGTCCTCCTCTCCGCCACTTCCCCTGCCCCTGATGCTCCACTGCATCCTCCACCTCCCCTAGTTACCATAGTCACCGCCCCTCACGAGTTTCCCGTTTTGTCTGCCCCCCAGCCCCCACCGTTCACCGCCGTGCCACGTTGGTGGAGTCCTCGGCGCCGCCCGGCCCCGAACTTCGCGTGTCTGGCCCTTCAGTTCCCCGCCGTTCCCCAGTATATCCCCACCTCAACAATTCAGAAAAAACAAATCAAACGTACCAGCACGGATCCCCTTCCCAGCACTTCCAAAAAAGCCCCCTCCACCACGGCCTCTGCTCCACTCCCCCCCAGCCTGACTATGGACACCTCCCCCATTCCTCCATCTCAACCTTCTGTCACCTCAGCCCCCCAGCTTTTTACCTACGTCCTTTCCCGCCCTGCCCTTCAGTTTTAGACAACCGCCACCTGTCCCGCGAAATATACAAATTCTTCCTCTCTGCACCTCCGTTCCGACTCCTCCCTCGGAAGGACTCTGTCCTCATCAAAACCCCCGCTCCCACTTTCCACACAGATCTTCTCCGGCACGCACCCGGGATTACGTTTGGGGAGCGTGCTCACCTCACACCTCATATCACCTCCGCCACTCCATCCCAGTCTCAGCCACAAACACCTCGCCGCCCACTCACCCTCACCGCCGTGATCACCGAGCTTAGCCTGGTGATCACGGAGGGTGAGGTGTTGGCCCATCTCCGAGCCATCCCTGACCTCCACATCCGATCCGCCAAGCGGATCAACAATGACCACGGCCCCACCTACCTCATGCGGTTCTTCTCCGAAGACCCTGCCTCAGTCGACCGCCTCCTCACCGAGGGGGCGGTAATCTACAACCGCCGCTACAAGGTGGATCCTTCCCGTTTCCCTCCCCAGTCTTATGGTGTGGCAAGTGCCTCACCTATAATGACCAACTCACCGAAAAATGTCGAAACCCACCCACTTGTCCCTACTGCAAGCAGTCCCACTTCCTTAAGCAATGCCCCAATTTGTCCTCTCCCCCCACCTGCAATACCTGTGGTGGCCCCCACCCCACCTACTCCTATAAATGTCAGACTCGCCCTCAACCCACCTCCCCTGAGCTGACAGTTCCCATCCGTCCCATTGACCCTCCTATGCACCCCAACCATTCCCTGCTTCCCCGTCCCACAGTGGATGACGTCATCCGCTTCGTCACCACCGTCATTCAGAATATCCACCCATTCCAGCGTCCTCACTCCCTCCAACAGATCGTCCTCGCCTCCCGCTCTGTGTTGCAATTGGAAACAATTGCCACACTCTCCGGCAACAACTCCCACTTCTCCTTCTCCCACGGCGCCACCCTCGTTTAACTTCCCTTAACCTCTTTCCCATCGCCCCCTCCCCACCCTCTCCCTCTCAGTAGTACCTATTATGGCAGGCTCGCCCCATCGTATCCTTTACCACAATATCCGCTCCCTCCCTGCCAACAAACCCCTCTTTATTCATACCCTCTCCCAACAGCATGTGGATGTCTTCCTCCTAAATGAAACCTTCCTCCAACCCCGTCATTCCGTCTCTACCACTCCTTACAACCTTCACCGCATGGATGGTCCTCCCCCCTGGCTCGAGGCGGAGTGTCGATTGCCCACCTCTGCCACCACCCTGTCCGGCCACAACCCACTGTCAATAATCCTACTGAACACATTATCCTGACCCTCTTCCTCCCTTCCCTCACCGTTACCCTACCCACCATTTACATTCGTGCCCGTGTTCCCATCCCATACGATTTCATTTCCCACATACACAACTCCTTCATGACCTACGTAATTGCCGCCGACCTAAAGCTTCATTTCCGCTCTGCAGCCGAACTCCAGCGGTGGCATCAGTTCCTACCCACGCTTCGGGGCGACCTTGTTCCCTTCCCAAGTCCTACACGCCCTGAAAGCAATACCACTCCTGATGCTGTCCTTGTCTCTCCTAACCTCCTGGGACGCCTGTAGGCGGACGTCCTTACCTCATTGGCAGTGACCACGCCCCTGTATTCCTCACCTTCAACCCCCGCGGCCGTCCCGGCCGCGCCACCCGTCCTGTGCCCCCTCCTCGGCTAGTCCATAATTACTCCCGCGCTGACTGGGATGCCTACCGTCGTTCCATTAACACCTCGGTCGCTAGCCACCCCCTCACCCTACATACCCCTGATGATATCGTCCATGCCTCCTCTTTCCTGCACCAGACTGTTGCTGACGCCGTTGCAACCCATATCCCCAAAAAAGCCATCCGTCCTCACTGTCCCCCCCTCCCCCCACAGGCTGTCCTCCTGCTCTGAGAATCCCGTCGTCTGTACCGTTCCGTCCTGCGGACCCGTGATCGAGACACACTCTTCCGCCACCGGCAACTCCAACGACACATCAGAAACCTCTTGAACGCGAAGAAACGCCGGGATTGGCGACAGACATGCACCCGTCTTAATGCTACACTCCCCTTCAACTCCTCCAAATATTGGAAAGCCTTCCACCGCCTTACTGGCAATCACTCAGTCCCCGCATACCCTCTTCTCCATAACAACCTTCCTCTTCCTGACAATGCCAGTAAGGCACAGCTTTTTGCTGACCACCTTTCCACTATATTCGACCTGCCCGACTATCCCAGGTACGACTACTCCCTTTTCCCCGACGTCCATGAGCGCACCGATACCTCAGTCCCTCCACTCGCCCCAGGCTTTCGGTATTTGGACCATATTCCCCCTCAGACTTAAACACACCTATTACAGCACAAGACATCATACACACTCTTCGCACAAAACATAACACTGCTCCCGGTCATGACCGCATTACCTACAGGCACCTCCGTGCCTGTCCCCCCTCCTTCCATTCCGCCCTCGCTTCACTGTACAATGTCATTCTCTTCACCGGTTTCTACCCAGACCCCTGGAAAACCTCCCGTATCCTAATGTTCCTTAAATCTGACAAACCGCCCTCCGAAGCCTCCTCCTACCGTCCCATCTGTCTCACTTAGGTGTTCAGCAAAGTCCTCGAATCCATCCTCTCACGCCGTATCCACGAACACCTCCGTCTACACCAACTCCATCCCCTTTCCCAATGTGGCTTCCGGCCGGCCAGCTCCTTCGCCTTGTTCACCTTCTCTCCGTCCAGGTTAATTCCCGTCACGCCGCCATCCTCGTCTCCCTCGACATTGAGAAGGCTTACGACCATGTCTGGAATTCTGGTCTCCTTTTCAAGCTCCAAACCTACGCCCTTCCTATTAATTACGTCCGTCTCATTGCTTCCTTCCTCTCCAAACGCCCCTCCTATGTCACTGTCAATAACCAAAATTCCCGTTTGTTCTACCCCTCTGCCGGGGTGCCCCAGGGCTCCGTCCGTTCGCCCCTCCTCTATCTGTTATATTCAGCAGATATGCCCCGACCTCAGCCTACTGTCCATCTTCTTCAGTATGCTGATGACACCGCCTTCCTTGTCCTTGCTCCGTCCCTCGCTCGTTCCCAACATCTCCTTCAGTCCTACCTCTCCGAATTTTCCTCCTGGTGTAACCAGTGGCCCCTTACTGTAAACCCTATAAAATTTCAGGCAATCATCATAGGTCGCACCATCCTTTCCTTTCGCCACCGAGATCTGTACCTCACCCTCCATGGTCGCCCCATCCCACAAACGAAGACCCTCCGCTACCTCGGATTAACCCTTGACAGAGACCTTTCCTGGAACCCTCACCTCAAAACCGTCCGACAAAAAGCCCTCTCCCGCCTTAACCTCTTAAAATGCCTCTCTGGCCGGACATGGGGACTAAATCCTTCCACCATCCTGTATACCTACCATTCCCTCATGCATCCCATCCTTTGCTGCTTCCATCCCGCCTGGATATCCGCTCCCCCCTCCTATTATGAATCCCTCAAAATCCTCGAACGCCACGCCCTTCGCCTCGCCTACCGCATCCACCTTCCCTCCCTCACGCGGATCCTCTACGACCTCATCCCATTCCCACACCTGGTCAAATTCCTTCAACACATCCGCCTCAAGTACATCCACCGAAAGATAGAGTCCGATAACCCACTGGTATCTCCTCTCCTTCTGGATCCCGGGCCCCTGCCACGCCTTGACCGCCACATCCCTCGCTCCCTCCCTTCACCTCCACACCCTCTACGTCCTCTCCGAGGGTGGCTTCCGTCACCTACCTCTCCCTGACGACGTTCTCCACTACCGTCCCGACATCTATCCCTCCTTCCAATTTTGACCCCTCTCTGTGGATTGCCGCCGCCTCCTCCCTCCCCCTCCCCTCCCACTCCCGTCCTCCGCTTGGCTCACCCCCTCCTTTCCCCACCTCCCTGGAAGCTCCCTCCGGTTTCTCCCACTCTCCATTCCCCCACCTCCTTCCCCTTGCCCCGCGCTTTCTCCATCCTCCCCCCCCTTCCCCTGCAGGGCCAGTTCAGTGCTGTGTTTTTAAGTGTTCAGTGCTTCGTGTGTATAGTGTTTCGTCGCCCAGTGTTTTTTAACGTTGCGTACACGAGTGTTCAGTGTTTTTTTACCTCAATGTCGCCGTCTTGTTATGTCTCGTCGTCTGCAGTGAGTGTTTTTTAGCCACCGTGGCAATGTCTTGTTTTAACAATCATGTATGTTCTGTCCGCTGTCATAGTCTTTTAACTTTCTCCCAAATTTTCATCTTGAAATTGTAAAAGCGCCTTTTTATCACCTTTCATTTTATATTCTGTCCATTGTTTACCATTCGCTCGGCTGTAGAGCAGCAGCATTGGCTGCTGCCAGCCTGCCTTAGGGCATTAAAAATTCAATAAAGAAAAAAAAAAACCGACAGCACTGAGACATGGACGGACCACGCCGAGCAGCCGCCGTCCAGGAGGTGGCCGTTCTGCCAGCCGCAACGCCGCGCCCCTTACCCGCCGACCGTCGACTTGTACACGCCGCCTGGCCCGGCCTCTGGTCGCTGCCGTCGTATACTTGCTGAGTATTGTGTGCCCGCACACACGCAACCCTGCTACACTTTCTCTTTGTAGTTTGTAGAGCCTCGTAGTAGATTGTAAGGAGGCTACCTCAAGAAGTAGCACTTTGGTTGCTTTACTTAAAGCAGAGACAATTGCAGGAACTGAAAAACAAGTCTTTTTGTATTAACCCAAGGAGGGAATTTTTGTTATCTGTTAAGCACAAATAAACTCTGTCAGCTGCATATATTTTGTGCTCAATTCACAATATAGCAGGTTCTATTAATAAGCCAGGGTGTGTATTGTCAATGAAATTTTGATGAACCCCTTCGTTAGTGCTCTGCCACGAAGGTCTTCTGGTCGAATCACACAACTCACGTTATTCAAACGGACAATCCCTAGACGAAATTATCTAGACCCCTGAGCATCATCACCACAGTGCATCTACGTGCAACTAAAAATCTCATGAATTACGGCGTTGGCGCCTACCACGGCGTCTTATATACATGCTACCTAACGGGGAGATTCAAAAAATGTTCAAATGTTTGTAAATCTATCGGACGAAACTGTGTGGTCATCAGTCCGTAGCTTACAAGCTACTTAAACTAAGTTAAACTAACCTACAGGACAACACACACACACCCATGCCCCAGGGAGGACTCGAACCTCCGACGGCGAGCAACCTCCCGCTCCGCAGCAAAGCGCTTTAGACCGCTCGGCTACTCCCCCGTGGCAACGGGGAGATTGCCGGTATAAAATTTACAGTAAAGATGACAACTAAAGCACTTGCTAAACAAGTCTAGTGCCACGCACAGTGAAGAAGAGCACACACACTTAAAACGACATACAGGGAAACAAATTACCATAAACAAGGCATACACAAAATATACACAATAAAATACTTAACAAGGCCTAAAGAACTTGGTTTATGCACTATCAATCCTCACGATGGAAACAGAAAGATAAAAGCACAGACAACAAAAAAGGCGACTATGTGAGTTAGGCAGCCTTATAGCTAACAGAGACACTTGAACATGTCACACTAATGATTTTTTTACGTACAAAATGGAGCGTCAAGGTAACGAACGGTGGACAGCTGACCAGATGGAACTGGTAAGTTCCTGTTACCCACCCCAAACCGGCGTGGACTTTATAGTACACAAAACACGTATACAACATGAAGATGCATTTTGGCGGAATGATATCGCACAACAAACACATACATATACAAAGGACATATAACAAAATACACTATTAAAACAAACCATTTAAGGAAAACACTAAAAAAAAGACATACAAAATAAAGCACAAATTTACAAACATAAATCACAGAGGTGGAAAGAATATTACTTAATTTACCCTAGAAACACAAAATTAAAGAAAGCTTAGGACGTATATGCTCTATTCCAAGCACTTTGATCGAGTGACGATCAACCACAAGAAATTATTACTGGCTAGTGCTAGGACCGATGTCTTTCGGGTTGTTATGGCGCGGATCAGCAGATCTGATTTTCATGTCTTCACTTGTCGGGTCACATGGTTTTTGCGCGCCTTTATCGAGTCAGTAGCCCTTATTTCCGTTCCCGACTGCCCGATCCTCCGCTGCGGCTGATTTTTCGCATTGGAAGGACCAGAGTCTGTGCTGCTATTGCGGTTGTGCCTAGCACCCTTAGCGCTACTATTACTTCTCCTTGAAGAGCCGTTGCCGTTTCTTCTAGGTCCATAATCTTCGTCATATTCTAAGACTTCCAGGTAAGCCTGGAAGGACTCAATGTCCTCCTTGCAGCTTCCTGCAAGAACGGCATTGCGCACATTTCGTGGGAGCTTTGACACGCAAATTCTTATCAGTTCACGGGAAGGGTATGGGTAGTCGAGGAATTGATTTCTCTGCATCATTCCATTAAGAATTCTCCGAGACTCCGGCAATTGCTGTTAGCAAAGTGGGGCATCATTAGAATGCTGCTTTTTACTCGTTCCTGTTGCCACTCCGAGCAGTAGGCAGACAGGAAATGTTCCCTATAATCATCGTAGTAGCGGCAATATCTTAAGAGAGGTAGTATCCGTGTGGCGGGCTCCCCCTCGAGATATCCACATACATACTCGATTTTCTGTCCGTCTGGCGAGTTCGGAGGCAGAGCGTAATCGAATTGCTCTAGCCACGTATGCAGGTACATCCCGCTTGCAGAGTTTCGGAAGTCCTGGTACTTTTTTACAGAGAGAAAGTGTTATAATCAAATGCTCGCACTGGCTCTCACACAAACACTCGACTCAGTCCATCTCTTATGGAAGGATGGGCACTCAGATGTTCGACTTCCTCCTCCTCGAAAGCCGAATCATCTCGTGTCAGAACGACAGGGCTGACCTCCACACAAACTAGTTTTCTACTTGCTGGGGAGGCTGGGATGAAACGGAGACTTGCTCCAGATGTGCGACACTTTCTTCTAACCGGCCTCTACATCGCGAACTTCCTCCGATTTATTTACAACAGCGGGAATTGCTTTTTCGGCCGCAGTCTCCCTGGTCTGTAGAAGCTGTTCTTCAAAGCGCGCGCCTAGTTCATCTGTGCACGTTTTTACTCGACCGTCTACGAAATCGACTCTCCCGTTAAGAGAGTCTTAACTAATTCGACTCTCTCCTCAAGAGAGTGGATATTAGTATCTACATGATCGGAGAGGGCCGATATAGCTTCTGCATTGCCTGAAATTTTGGTTTCGTTTTCTGAGATACAATTCATTGCTACCACATGCAGTTCCTGAATTAGCCGCACTATATCAGTGCGCAACCCATCCAGATTATTGTAAATACCCAGAACGGTGTTAGTTTGCACCTCACTGCATTGCGCAGAAACCTTGACAAGTTCGGCCTGGACTGAAGCATTTTGCCCTTCAATCCCTGCGTTTAATTCTGCTTTTATTTCCTGGACTGAAGCATCCATCCCCGTTTTTAATTCCTGAACAGAAGCATTCTGCGCTTCCATCCCTGCTTTTAATTTCTAAACACAAGCATTCTGCGCTTCCTTTATGGAACCTACCTCATCTTTCCTTTCTGCTTTTAGTTCTCTCATGATAGCCATGAGGTCACTTAGAGTCGTATCAGAGACGCGCACAGGCCTAATAACAATGGTCGAACTAGTTTGCGCAGTAGCAGAAACTGGCATATCAGTATGCGGTTCGCTTTTTTCGCCCCTGCCCTCTCTTCCGGTCACGTCCGCGTATAAACAAGACGCATTATCAACGGGAGCGCGGTCATCTGTACAAGCTACATTTTCCCTTTCGGTCGAAAGATCTGACCTAGACGACTTTTCACGGTCCTGACTTTCGTTTAAACGCCTAGAGCGAGTGGAAACGGACAAGGCAGAACTATTCTCCATCATCACAAGTAATTTAGAACAACAAAAGTAACAAACACACTATTAGCGTAACAAAAAACGCGTAACGAAACACGAACTAAAATCTTCACAAGCAATCCACTGTTGCTGTGCTCTTTTTACAGAAACAATTAAATAAAATAACCCTTCCAAAATGACATATAAATTCACTGAAACAAACGAGTGCTGAAAACATTAAATAGATTAATGCGCGCTGCTAATATCACACATTCAACCACTGGGAAGGGAATTTTTTTTTTAAAGAATATCCCTGAACGGATTTAAGGCAAAAAAAAAACTATTTCATTAAACAGATGATCCGCTAGAAGGGCGAATCCTGTCAGAGGTAAGCCAGATAAAAGTAGGCCACTGTACGAAACAAGAGCTTTGTTTTATCACTAAAAATTAGCAAATAAGGTCCGTGTGAACTACTGGTTACTCCCTGCTATAAAGCCTTGTTCCCTGGGCCAAACTGAGAACTGACTCGTTTCAAATTACTTCAATGACAGGAAGTTAATACTACAGCTGTCAATATACATAGCAGCTCACACGCTATTACACATAGACATTCATAAGCAAGCCACCAGAATTAAAGTTATCTTAGAAAGGTGGCTAAGAAAACATTTATGGCGCAACGGAATTTAGACATAAGAAAAATTGCATCTGAGCTTGTTCTCAGCACTTGTGAAGAACAATATTAAATAAAAGAGAGAAGATGCTCTAAAACTACAATTTATAGGCAACTCACGAATTATGCTGAACTTAAACTTGTTTATTCAGATAGAAAACAAGCAAAATGGGGAACCAATTTTGTTAATACAATAAAAATGCATCTCCTACATGGATTAATGCGGACAGTGCCCAGCCGAAATTATACATGATGTAAACGCTACTGGGGAGGGGGGGGATGATTCACGAACAACACTCATTCGCACACAGATACGCAATGCCACAGCGAAACTCACCATAATCAGCGTGCTGAGACGAGGCGGAAGCAGGCGCCGCTATAGTAGACGAAATTCAGCAAGTCGGAGATAGCACGAAAAACCATATACAAAAACACTTTGGTCTTTCGTGTCTGTTTTGAGATGGTGCGTGTGTATATCCCAGTTAAATTACATCTGAACTGAACCGCGAGCTAACACGCTAACGGCGACACACGGCTATGTTACACGAATGCACTCCACTGAAGGTGAAGTGGTTGAAAATCGAATTCATTATACAAAATCACGGTGGATTCTTAAGTTGCAGTCTGCTAGAAATCGATTTAGGTACTGGTTTCATATGACAAGTGGCGTGAATTCAGGCGACTAGCTGCAAACCCCGGAACTCGGACCCACGTGCTTCCGAAAACCAATAAAATTGTATAAATTCCGAAAAATAAAAAGAAATTAACGACAGCATGCAACCCATAGAAATACTTAGAATTATATAAGGAAGCGAATGAAATACAGCTACACGCGATAGGGGGCGCTTACAGAGACGGATGAAGTCCAGTCTCAAAAAATTCGTAAAAGTGAAATGATTACAAAGTCGGAAAATAAAATTAAGAATTACAGCATGCAACCCATAGAAATGTTCAGAATTACATAAGGAAGATGTTGAAGGAGGTTGTAGAAGGCTCAGAGAGAATGACTGACAAAGACAGAGTGCATACCATAAGTTGGAGAAGAAACAGCAAAATTAAAATAGGCGGCGAGAGAAGATCGCTAAACATTAGTGGAAATCAGACGGATATCCGCATAGTTTCTTGCCAGATGGGCATGGAACAAACAAGAGTGGAAGCTGAAGGCTTTGTTCTATGAACGAACCACGGGGAACACATATCACTCATGGCAGGAAAAGATGAGAAGATTTTTACATGCACTGTACAAAAATTAACATATCACCTATTAGAAATCGGGCCCCACAAAGCTAGAAATTATTTACACAGAGTTCATACACCGTCACATGATCACAAAAGGTTTTTACATACCAAGCGGTCATCAAACTGCAACTTGAATCACACACACCACGTTATCTATTGGAAATCACTGAATTGAAAAACGAGAACACATTTCCGCACGCGATCGGAGAAAATTTTCCAAAAAAAATGATTCTAAGTTCACGAATCTAAGTTAAACGTGCTAGACAATGAAAAGCTACCATCTCCAAACACAAGAGCAGAAGCAACCTTACCTCACCAGAAGACCAGCACATAATGACCGGACCGAGCGCCCACGAGACGCGGGAAGCCATTGGAAGCTGGAAAATCCAAGATCAGTGGTGGTGGGGACGGAGAGACTCACCCTAGAGAAGGCTTGTCGACTGGACTGTAACCAAAGGGTGTAGAAACCTCTTTGGTAGCCTCAGCAGCTATCGACTCAGAGCCAGAGAGAACGATGCAAAGCGAGCTATCACTCCCCACATTCAGACCGCTATAGATTCTCGCACATCCACTTGAAAGTAAGACAAGAATACATTCTCACAGGGACAGTGGCGTAGCGGAGAAGCCGTTCTGATGCCACAGTAATTAATATAATAATAAATTATTAACCTAACAAAACAAGAAAAACCCAGCAATACTAACTAATATTTTAAAACATGAAAAAAATGCTATTCCCCAAGCCTTGAAAAGAGTGAGGTTCAAGTTTTAACAAAATGATAATCTAGCGACATTAAATAAATTATAACTTTACAGAATTATACAAAATATATATGGAAGACGACAAACGGCCGTCTTTCAACATGGATTCGAATCTGGCGAGTTGTGGGGAGGGGGACGGCAGAATTTCAATTGCAACTCACTACTTTGTTACCCGAATCACTCCACGGCATTCCTGGCTTTGTGAAATGGCACATTATCCTGCTGGAAAATGCCACTACTGTTTGGAAACGTGATCCACCAGAATGTGTGTACGTGGTCTGCAATTAGTATACGATTCTTTTTGGCCGTCTTGGTGTCTTGATCGAGCTGCACTTGATCCATAGATGTCCACGTGAATGTTTTCCAGAGCATAATTGAGGCGCCGCCATCTCGTCTCCGTACAGTTGTACATGTGTCAAGAAGCGCTTCTCCTGGAAGTCGACGTATTAGCACTCCCCTACCGGCTTCATGAAGGAGATATAGGGTCACCATAATGTGCTATTTGTTTAATTCTGTACGCGCACAGTAAGCTCGTTGATGCTAGATGCGCTGTGGTTTTGTCTGACGAGCTGTCAGGGGTCAGTGATTTCACGTAGACAGGTTTTCTTGAACAGCAGGTAGGGGTGGCTGATCAGTGTATATGTTGCGGTCAAAGCCCGAAATCGACCTGAGCGGGAAATGACCGGCCAAGTCGCAAAGCGGGCAATATCGCTCTCAATTGGGAATCGGCCAGAATTGGAACATAAATAAAGTTGGGATGAAAATGTACAATTTCAAGCTGTATGCAATTTATTTATCAATCTCAGTTATAAAAAATATACAACCCGTTCAGTTTATATATTTGATACATTTGTTGAAACAAGCTTTATGACATTTGAATTTACACCTTTTTTTCTTATTCCTGCATTTGCAGCGATTTGTGGCGCTTTTGGTAAAGCAATTGCATCTATTGGACCCTTGTCAGTGACTGTAAGGACGATGTGATTCGCTGTTATAAGTTGGCGCAGTGGATAGGTCTTGAAACACAGAACATAGATCAATAGAGATAGCTGATAGGAGTTGTGTGGAACTATAAAAAATAAGCAAAATGTAAAAACTGAACGGTCCGTGCGAAAGATAGGCAGCATTGGAACGCCGTGGTCCTGTCGCCAGCCTGAGGAGTTCAGTACCTGGATGGTCTTGGTTCAAACCTTCCTTCGAATGAACACTTCAATATTTTTTATTTTCGCAAAATTATGATCTGTCTGTCCGTTCATTGAAGTCTATTTTCGCTGTAATCAGTTTAGTGTCTGCGTTTTGCGACCGCACCGCAAAACCGTGCGATTAGCAGACGAAAGGAAGTGCCTCTCCAATGGGAACCTAAAACATTTGATCGAAAGGTGATAGCTCAACCAATTCTTCCCAGGAAAACACATCTGATGTATACTATGTGACACTGGTCATGGTATCTGCGTCATATGACAGAAATTTCTTGTCGAACTACCTAACTTGTATACTTGGTGAATTGGTAAAGAGAGTCTACTTTGCCCAATTTAAGTTTTCTTGTGGATGTGTTAATCACTTCCAAAGAAGTGATGAAAACATAAGAGTTTGTCACATAAACTGCAACAAATGAATGCAACAGTTTCACAATCGCAGTTTTTCCTGTGCTCTGTCAAAACATGTGGTATAACGTTTTCGAATACACTATCAAATCCTGCATATGTCGAAGCAAATCTGAACATGTGCCCATACTACGGCGCAGTTACCCCCTCATCGGACGGAAGCACAGATAATAATTTCCTGAAAATGAAAAAAAAAAAATTAATATTTTCACGTGTGGGAAGGGTCGATACAGCGCCTAACGCTAGCCACAGGACCACGGCAGTCCCGTGCTAAGAACGTGATCGACGTTGCTTATCTTTGACACGGACTGCTTAGTTTTTATATTTTTCATAGTTCCACACAACTTCTTCCTGTTTTCTCAGCTGATCTGTGTTCAGTTTTTCACGGCCTATCCACTGCGCCAACTTACAACTAAATGTGAGGGGGTGCGATGGCGAGGTGCCCTTGACTGTGTTCAGCAAGGTCTTGGAAAATCTGGAATACCACTTCCTACCATAGTGGCATGCCCTTTAATGTGTCTTGCACAACAGTCATGTAGATGTAGATGTATATGTAGTGAAATGGTGCCAATAATTTGATCGAAACCACATTGATATGTGATGGTGACTGGTAGAATAGCCAAAGACATGAAACACAAGCGACAATGTCACGCAAACCGAGACACTGAGACTCACGATGCCTACGTTGAAAATGTGTGTCTTGCATCTGTGTCACTCTAAATTTATAGCAACAATCAATAACGCAATGCTGCGTATCCAAATATCCAGGTCTAATGCGAAAATATATTGCTGACTCCCACTTACATAGGTATAAATGATCATAAGAAGAAAATACGAGAAATCAGAGCTCGAACGGAGAGATTCACCTGCTCTTTCTTCCCGCGCGCTATTCGAGAATGGAATGAGAGATAAAATATTATAACGGTGATTAGATGAACCCTCTTCCAGGTACTTTAATGTGAATTGCAGAGTATCCCACGTAGATGTAGATAACATCAAGAACGTTGTTCTTGTTGTTGGTCTTCAGTACGCAGACTGGTTTGATGCAGCTCTCCACGCTACCCTGTCCTGTGCAGCCCTTTTCATCTGAGAATAAGAACGGCAACCCACATTCTTTTGCATCTGCCTACTGTGTTCGTCCCTCGGTCTCCCTCCATGATTTTTCCCCCACACACTTCCTTCCACTGTTAAGTTGACGATTCCTTGATGTCTCAGAATGTATCCCACCAACCTATCCCTTCTCTATGTCAGGATATTCCAGAAACTCCTTTTCTCCCCGATTCTGTTGAGCACCTCCTCTTGAGTTACATCGTCTACCCATCTACATCATTCGTCTGTACCACCACATTTCGAAAGCTTCTATCATCCATTTGTCTGAACTTCTTATCTTTCACGTTTCAGTCCCATCCAATGCTACAAACCAGATAAATGCTTTCAGAGAAGACTTCCTAACATTTAAACTAATACTGGACGTCACCAATTTTGCTTCTTCAGAAACGCTTTTCTTCCCATAGTCATTCTGCATTTTATATCTTCTTTCCATCGACGATCCGAAGTTATCTTGCTACCCAAATAACAAAACTCATCTACTACTTTTATTGTCTCATTACCTAATGTAATTTCTTCAGCATCGCCTGATTTTCTGACACTACATTCCATTACCATCGTTTTACTCCTGTCAGTATTCATTTTAAATCTTCCTTTCAAGATACTGTCCATTCCATATAATTGCTCTTCCAGGCCCTTTGCAGTCTCTGACAGAGTTACTATTTCATCAACAAAACGAAAGGTTTTTTCCGTCTCCCTGTACTTTAATTCCCGATGCAAATTACTCCTTGAATTCCTTCACAGCTTGCTCAGTATACAGATTGAATAACATTGGCGAAAGGCTAGTCCCTTCCTAACCACTGCGACCCTTTCATGCCCTTCAACTCTCATAATTGCTGCCTGGTTTTTGTACACGTTCAATATAACTCTTCGCTCCATATTTTTTACCCCTGCTACCTTCAGAATTTGAAGGAATGTATTCTAGTCAATATTGTCAAAAGCTTTGTCCATCTTACAAATGCTGAAACCTTAGGTGTACCTTTCCTTAGCGCATCGTCTAAGATAAGTCGTAATGTGAATATTTTCGTGCGTGTTCCTACATTTCTCCTACATCCAAAATAATGTTCCCTACATTAGGATTTCACCAGTTTTTCCATTCGTCTGTTGATAATTCGTGTTATTATTTGCAACCATGCTTATTTTACTGATTGTATTTATAACCCTGTACTCTCCTGACCAAAACTCCTCTCCACCCTTCCACCAAACTTCGCTAATCCACACCATATGTAACTTTAACGTATTCCTTTCTCTTTTCAAATTTCCTAACTCACATATTCGATTAAGGGATAGAACATTCCACGTTCCGATCCGTAGAATACCTGATTTGCTTTTCTTGTTGACGACATCCTCCTGAGTAGTCCCCGCCCGGAGATCCGAATGGGGGACTGTTTTACCTCCGGAATATTTTACACGAGAGGATGCTAACATCATATATTCACAAACTAGAGCTGCATGTCCTCGGGAAAATTAACGACTGAAGTTTCCCCTTGCTTTCAGCCGTTCGCAATAATTGCATGGCGAAGCCACGTTAGCTGATGTTACAAGGCCAGTTCAGCCAGTCATCCAGACTGTGGCCCCTGTAACTATTTAAAAGGCTGCCACCCCCTTCAGGAACCACACGTTTGTCTGACCTCTCCGCAGATACACCTCCGCTGTGGTTGCACCTAAGGTACGGCTGTCTGTATGTTGAGGCACGAAAGCCACCCCACCTCGCCAATGTCTGTGGTTCATGAAAACGACCGAATTTATTTTGGAGACACCATATTGTACAAATATCGCATGTTTTAAAATATAACCCCAAATGCAGTTAGAAAGATGAAGAAAACAGTACTGTGTGTTCCCACAACTGTTGGCTGTAACCGCTGCTACACGATAGAGTATTGAATGAAAGAGGCTCTTGGTGTTGGGATATAGCAGTCCATGCAGTACATACTAACAAAGACAGTCAAAAGGGTGGAATACTGAAATGTCTATTTAGTAGAAGAAGACTACACTGCAGTACCCCTCCAAATCATCACGCAGACGACAAAATGACAGATACTGACATAAATGACAGGGGGGATTGAAAAGCAATTGACATTGTTCAACAGACAAAAGGCCGCTGTACCTCACACAACACCTCGTCCATTTTACACGTGGCATGTGAATAAATTTGCCACCTCCTAGCGGCAGTGTACCGCACGCCTGTAGGACAGCGAAGCATTACTAATATTCGGAAAAAGGTCAGGACATTTTCATTTTTAAGGAGAGACGTCGAACACATCTGCATTTTAGAACCTCAAAAATAAGGACTATGATACAAAAATATTTGGCACTTCATACTGTTTGCAACAGCGCACTAACCCGGAACGTCTTTACTTGCCCATTTCGGAATACGTTAAATGTGAACATGGTGTCAATTTCATGTAAATGGGCCGGCGAACCAATAGTCTCCAGTCCCTCGCTTCCGAATAATTGCATCTTGATAAGTTAAATTTGACCACGCGATTCGAGGCGCCATGTCACTGCTTTCGCGGCAGCTCTCAACGGAATTCGAGTTCTGCTTCGGGCATGTGTATGCGTGTGTGTGTGTGTGTGTGTGTGTGTGTGTGTGTGTGTGTTGTCCTTAGCGTAAGTTACTTTAAGTTAAAGTAGTGTGTTAGTCTAGGGACCAATGACCGTAGTAGTTTTGTCTCGTAATTGCGAAAACTTTTTTAAAATTTAACCAACGACTTACTGCATTCAGTGGAATGCAATGATGTTGTTCGCAAAAGAAACTGTAAAAGGAAAAGAAGGACGAATATTGAAATACAGCTTCACCCGTTGAGAGGTTATGTGGCTTAATTCCTGTGATCAAAAGCACGTTAAATAACCTAGGAAATCTATAGCACAGGTATACTGTTTCCCTTAGTTAAAAGGATTATGCACGAAATTTGGAGTTGTTGCGTTCACTTGTTTCTGAGGAGAAACAACTGAGGTCGTAAGTGATAAATCGCATGGAAGGCTTAGATTTGTCGTACAGGTTTTGGGAAACTGTAATGCCTACTAAAATAAAAACACATTCAATACGCAAGTGCAATCAGTTATACTGTACTTGTATTGCTCCAGGCATTGGATTCTTCATCGTGTAAGCACAGATATAGTCATCGAACGAAGAGCCACGATACTAGAATGGTAGTCTAGAGGCACGGAGATATTTGTTAATTTTAGTAAGCAACAAGTGAAGTTATATTGTGGTTTTCGCGAGTACACGTTCTAGCGGCAGAAGCAGAAAGTGCTGATGACAGTAACCCAGAAACTGGGACGACGCGGTCGTCGCCCTGAGACCACTGGACGACGGTATGTAGATCCTCGGAGTTTGGTGTACGCCAAGTGGGACATGCCTGACAACACGTCAGCAGAAAAGCAGTACCAAAAGACGCTGTACTGGGCAGTGGGCGTGCGGCGACGGGAACGTCTCTGCTGCGGATGTCGCCGACACGGCAGCACGCCACCGACAGCGGCCGTCCAGCGGCGCAGGCAGCCACGTCATCAAGCGGGCTGTGCCGGAGGCGGGCACCGCCAGACACCACGCCGCCGGTCAGCGAGCGTACATCTGGCCGAGGCACGCCACCGCCGTCAGCTCGCCTCTGAGCTGCGTCCGCAGGCCTGGCTGGCGCTTCCTCCTGCCACTCGCAACGCCTGCCAGATGAGCCATTCAGCCAAAAGAAAATAATAAACAAGTACATTGTATTTTCCCATGCAACACGAGTCTTAATCTGCCACTACCCTACACCCATCCAATGCGCTACGGCTGTCCCCCGTTACAGTAGTACAATAAAAGTTTTCGAAGTACTTCCACAGGGAACCTTATATGATAAACGAAAAAAAAAAAAAAAAAAAAAAAAAAAAAAAAAAAAAAAAAAAAAAAAAAAATCTCGTATGCCTAATTTACCGAACATGCAACAGAGGGCTGTAATAGGAGGACATTGGGCATTAGAGATAGCCTTGACCCCTACAAATGAGTCATTCACCCTATCCAGAGGTCATTCTGGGAATGCTGACATCATCCATTGGGGAATTACTCTACGATCAGCACTTCTAATCACGTAAGATGCTGGTGATGTAGAGGAGGGAAAGGGCTTCACCCCCCGCGGTGGCCGAGGAGACTGAGGCGCTTCAGTCACGGTCTGCACGGCCACTACGGTCGGGGGTTCGAATCCCCCCTCGGGCATGGATATTTGTGCCGTCCTAGTTCGTAAGTAGTTCATAAGTAGTTTGTAAGTTTAGGAACTGATGACCCCGTAGTTAAGTCCCATAAGCCTTACAAACATTTGAACATTGAATCGATTCACCCCCCCTGTCCCTTACGCCATCGTGTCCATTCTGAGTGTCCAGAGTATTATATTACACAGGTACACTGAATTCCATGATCAATATTCGGGGAATTGCTGAACAGGTGCACATCGGTCAATATTTTACACAACGGTGCTCCATATAGCAATATTCTGGGAATTGATGAACTCGTGCACATACGTCAATATTCAGAGAATTTGGAGGTGTGATGTTATACAAGTGTGCTCTAATATTTTGGGAACTGTACTTACTTCAGAATTGGTTGCCAGGTCCTTCCAACCCCAGCAGATGGGATGCAAAAATTGAGTGTTGATGGATAATTTTGCATCAGTTCTGCAGTGCAAGGACATCCAGACACATGTATGACGTGTAATCGGCAGCCAAGATTTCCACACCATCGACAATCGATTCATCCCACAGGAAATAGCGTATTGAATGCTTTGTGGAGACTAAAGTTCATTGGTTAACTCTACATTACATATATGCTCTGCAATCCAACGTAAGGTGTGTGGTGGAGGGTACACTGTACAAGTATTAGGCATGTCCTTTCCTATCCCACTCCCAAATAGTACAAGGGAAGAAGGAATCTCTATATGCCTCTGTACTATCCGTAAATTCTCTAATCTTGTCTTTGTGATGGTTACGCGAAATGTAAGTAGGGGAAAGCAAGATCATTCTACAGTCACCTTCAAGTTCCGGCCCTCTATATTTCTCGAAAAGAACGCCGTCTTTCTTCCAGAAATACCCACTTGAGTTCCCGCAACATTTCTGTGACACTCATTCATTGGTCGAGCCTACTAGTAACGAACCTAGCTGCTCGCCTCTGAATTTCTTCCATGTCTTCTTTTAAACTGATCTGCTGCGGGTCCCAAACACTTGAGCAATACTCAAGACGTGGCTGTACAAAAGGTTTATACACGGTCGCCTTTCCAAATGAAGTACATCTTCCCAAAATTCTCCCAATAAACTGAAGTCGGCGGTCCGCCTTACTCACAATTCACCTTATATGTTCGTACCATTTCATACCGCTCTATAATGTTAGGCCCAGATATTTGAATGACGCGAGGCTCACTACTAATGCTGTATTTGAACATTATAGGATTTTTTTCCTACTCATGTGGATAGCCTTACATTTTTCTACATTTATAGCTAGCTGTCATTCTTCACACCAATGAGAAATTTTTCTGAGTCACCTTGTAAGTTATTACAGTCAATTAATGACGACACCCTCCTATACACCACAGCATAATCAGCAAACAGCCGCAAATTACAAGTTACTCTGTCCATCAGAGCATTTATATAGCAAGAAAATAATAACGGTCCTATCACAGTCAGAGGTCTTCATCATTCAGTGGACAACACCATTCTAAGACCTGGATGTATGTTCAGCAAAATAGTTAATGGGAAACCAGCGCAACAGTTACTTCATGGGCGCATTTGGTGTAACTGTGGGAACAACTCTGAGTGGCTCGTGTTCGGGTATCCCACCTGAAACGCGTATCTTCGTGAAACGATTAGAATACGTAAAGTGGTTAAAGGACTTGTTATCGAGTACAGTGTCTACATCATTGGAACCAAAGGTTGTCTGACACTCCAATTGCTATGTGAAAGGAGGGGAAATCGATCCAGTGACAGGTTAAATAAACTATAGGCTATTGGAACAGTGTTATTTTTTACTTGAGTCATACACTCAGCGATACCGAAAAAGTTAATAAGAGATAATGACATTTCTGTTATTGATCTCAGGTAGGACAACATCAATTTAAAACATATTTACCAGCACACGTAGTATGTGACATGTCATTTAATTACTTTATGTCTATATGTGGTGATTCCTGGAGTGATGCACCGTATGGTTTCTTAGTTATTGACAAAACGACGAAATGGAGAAACAGTCAATGTACAAGCAACTTCTAGGAGATTCTCCATCTTAAAAAAACGTGACGTATATGTTCATGAAAATCTTTACACATTTAACAAATGCTTAACCGAGTTCTAAAGAGTAATCAAAGGGATCGCCACAAAATTCGACAAAATGAGGAAGTGAGAACAGTATGCTGGACAGAAGGAAAAATATTATCTAAGTTCGAAAAGCTATTTGGCGGAAATTACGATTGCTAAAATTAACTCAACAGCGAGAAGAAAGGATCTCATAAATGTTTAAGTTGAAAACTAATGGTCTGAGTCGATTCAAAAACATTTGGAATTCATAAAGAAGAGATTGTCCAGATAAAACAGCTCGAAGAAGAGGACGAAGATGTCACATCTATTACTGAATACATTAATCAGCACCGGGTTCCATAAATAGATGAAGTATATGGAGAACGTAATGAAAATCAGTATAATCTTGGTGAATTACCTATACATTTAACACAAGATACAATACAATTCGGTAAATTGGAGTTAATATTTCTAAAGGCATCAACAAATCCAGAGAAGTTCATCCCAAAATACCTGCAAATTTATGCTGAGGTATTACGAATAACAAACTCACATAGGAAGAACAACACCAAAAGGGACGTATAGAACCAGAATGCAGTAATAAGCACAAGAATATTATTAAACCTGCTTTAACCAGTATATTATACTACCGTAAAGATATTAATATAGAAAATAAAAAAATCGAAGATCTGAACAAAATATAAGAATGTTTACAACTGCGTATGGCTTCATCAGTGGCAGATAACGATGTCCACACGAATGAATTCATGTAAATCATTTCAGAATTTCAAGAAGGAAACGTCCTTGGGTAACAGCAATGGAAACAGTTGTTTATGAACTAAATAATGCGGCACACAGAATGTCTCCATGAAACCGTGTTATACTCAGGGATTATGGGAGGCAGATCTTGTAGTTATGAGAAAATATTCACTGGTCAATTAGGATTTCGGAAGCTTACCAGTGAAGGAAAAGACAGATAAGGAAGATTTTCATGTATTTGGACAGCTGCTACAAACAGGCAAGAATCGTTCTCCAGAAAATCTACAAACAGACCACGATGGTGAATTTTAAACGCGTGGTTAATGGCAATAATGGATCGATACAGGTTTCATCATTACTCATCATTCTCCCATATTGAAGCCAATATCGTAGAGCAGTTTAACAGGACTATTAAACGACATATGTGGGTTGAATCCAACCTCCATGCGTCATACAAGTGGACTCATATTGTACCAAAATAATTGATCAATATAATTGAACTAAGCAACACACTATAAAAATTCGTCCCATCGATGTCAGAAACGATTGTCTTTTAACTACCATTTACAATCACATAAACATGAGTGAACCATTGAAAGAAAAATTCAAATGAGATTATTTTGTACGAATCTCGAAATATAAGGCTGTGATTGAGATATCGTATTTACCAGACTGCTCAGCAGAGATATTAACCTTTTCCAAAGTTAAGCGAACGAATCCTAGAACCTATAATTTAAAAAGCAGTGATGGACAAAATATTCCTGGGGATGTCTATACGGAAATAGCTACAGAAATTTCCAAGACTTCAGGTTAACCACACTTTTGTGAAATGGAATGGCTTTTCATTGAAGCATAACAGCTGGGTGCGTGCAGATAAACTTTTATATAATAGAACATGCAAGTCTCAAACAAGATAGTATACTGCTATACCCGTGAGGAAACATGTCAGGAATGGAGAAAGAGCGAGAGAAACACGTCACACTCGAACTGAACATCTAATCACGGCACTCGTTCTTGATAAGACAATCTGTGAGATACTCAAGGTCAGAGCCGATGTATCCCTTAAACGAAAGGCTCTCTAGCAACAAACGTAAGGCAACATTGTATTCGTGCAGTAGTAGCTGCTTTAAAAAGAGTTAAGCAGAAAAAAGGGGTGGGAGGGGGGCAGTATTTTGAAAATTACCTAAGGTTTCTGGTGATATACTGCCCTTTCTAATTCCTATTTGCACGACTATCGTCCGCTGGGTCATTGACAGATGGATCAGTGGCGATAGCGCAAGCTGTAATAAACGAAAAAAAAAAAAAATGCAGAGAGACAATTTCAGGAAGCTCGAAGACACAATATGACAATGGGGCCTTTCGCTATTGGTAACGGAATGCATTTAAGACAGTACAAAAATGAAATTGGGTTAATCATAGAGGGGAAATATTATAAGCAATCTTGCTTGACAGGCCTTTGACGAATATAGATATACTTAAACTCGGTAGCAAATTGAAAACTGGGAATATCCATGGTGCATTCATGAAAAATTGTGGTCTGGCGAAAGGAGCGGGGTTGTTAATCTAGATGAATCGAGTGGTACACATAGGATTGCCTACTTGAAAAATATAAGAATATTATAATGTAGTTCGATGGTTTCGGTGATCTCAAACCACCCAAGGAATAACAAAAGTACTTTATTGAAGATTCTGATGTGTCATTTTTAGTTCCTTTTGTCCTGTTTTTTCCTACAGTTGCTATATTTTATTATTATAGTGTAGGTATTTCGGTTATCCGTTTATGCAACTGATTTAATGAAACCTAAAAAACAATACCTGAACGTGATTCTTTTTGAAACCCACTTAGAGCTATCAAATAACATAGGCAATGCCACTGTCCTTATGACACTAATAGAAAAAATTGAACACAGAACATTCACGATAGTGAAACATATAAAAAATAAACATGAACAGAAAATAATAAGATTAAAAACCAAGATGACACAGGCACATATTTACATTTGGAATGATAATCCAGAACAACACCAACACACATTTCACCCCCGGTTACTAAATCCAAGTGACACAGAATTGCACCCCAAAGAAAAAATGCTGTAGGAAAAAGGTTTGAAACATTGCACCAATAGATTGCAGATTAGACAAAAGTACATAGAAAATCTCGTTGTAGAAAGTGAATACATCCTCACATGTGAATAACAACAGAACAACAGTGAAACAAACATAGGGCTCACTAGAGAATTGGTAAAAAAAAAAAAAAAAAAAAAAAAAAAAAAAAAAAAAAAAAAAAAAAAAAAAAACATAATAAGACAAACACAACATGAACAAAACAAAAACCACCAGTGAGACACAGACACCATGAAATCACTGAAACAGAAGTTAACATCTAACAACATTGTAGTAACAAAAGCAGACAAAGGAAATGCAATAGTATTGATGGACAAAGAACAATATATCACTAAAACTAAAGAATATATAAGAGCCAACAACATAATAAAATTGAAATCGGACCCAACCACACGTTTCCAGGCAAATTTATAGAAAACTCTAAAAAGAATCCAAAATATACTTACAAACAGAAATATCACATAACACAGAAGAACCCACAAGCACCAACACTCCGCAGCCAACCTAAAATACATAAACAGCAGATTCCGCTAGATTCCGCTAAGACCAGTTATAAATTTCAGGAATACCCCAACATACCACATAGCCAAACACCTCCAAAAATAATCTCAAAACATTACAAAATAGAAAATGACAAGACAGTGAAAAAAACATGTAAACTAATTGAACAGATACAGAAGATACAGATACCAGACACAGCATCACTGGTCTCATTTGACATAGAAAACATGTACACATCCCTCCCCAACAAAGAAACAACAGAAATCATACAACATAATCGGACAGCACACAGCAACCTCACTACGGAAGCACGGAAGCAATATCGGAAATAACAAGTTTGTTGAAATTAACTACCGAACAAAATTATTTCCATTTCGAGAACGAATACTTCCTACAGGGTGAGGGACTACCTATGGATTCCCCAGTATCACGAACCTTAGCTAACATTTTCATTAGCCACTTAGAAAACCAGATACTTGAAAAGGTAGAGGTAAATTGAAGATTTAAAGTCATATATTGGCACAGATACGTAGATGACATCATATGCCTGATAGATGAGCCAAATAAAAAAAAATAGATGAACTTCACTCTGAAATAAACAAAGCTCACAAAACATTAAATTCACAGTTGAAAAAGAAAATGACAGTAAAATAAATTTCCTTCATATAACAATAGAAAAAGAAAATGGTAAACATTCATTCAACATTTATCGTAAACCAACAGCAACACACATGATTATACATTCCACCTCCAATCATCCCCAAAACCAAAAACTAGCTGCATTTAGACACATGTTACATAGGCTAAACTGAATCCCTCTCAGCAAGAAAAACTATCAAAAAGAAATGAACACAATCATACAAATAGCAAGGAACAATGGTTACGACACACAAATAATACAAAAACTCTATCAGAAAATTAAAAGACAAATACGGAACAAACAACACCTTTCAAACAAAACCAACAAACAGCAAACTACACAACACCCAAACACACAACCACAAACAACAAACACACACAATGACAACACCACACAGCAACAAACCAAATGGTACACCATGACATACACACACAAATCAACACACAGAATGACAAACATACTGAAGAAACCAGGCAATCAAATCTGCCCAATCCCTACAAACAAATCTACAACCAAAAATCAAAAAAGATATATTCCAAGGATCAGGAATATACAAACTTGAATGCCAAAGTTGTGATGTCGAGTACATAGGAATGACGAACAGATTTCAAAACACGATACAAAGAACATATCAGATGTTGGAAATATGAAACAAACCACTCCACATTTGCCGAACACTTAAACCACCACCACCATCACCCAACCAATATAGACCAGGACATGAAAATTATCAGGACCAACAACCACAACAAACACCTCATCCAAACACAAGAGAACTACCATATCCAGAAAGCCATAGTCGAGAACAAACAAGTAATAAATGAACAGACAAACAGTAATGCAAACTCTCTGCTAAATCTAGTCAAAGACATGAGACAGTAATTAAAGAGAGAAAAGAATTGACACACACATACACAAACGCTAAATTTAATAATAATAATGAGTGGAAAAAGAAGAAAAACGCTACTCTCTCTCTCCCTTTCCCACAATCCTTGTCTCTATCTCCCTGTCCCTCTCTACCTCTCTGTCTCTAACTCTGTTCTATATCTCTTCACAATCAGGAGTCACAAAATAAATTAATACATCAGTATCTGGTGCTGTTCTCTATGTAATCAGATGAAACACACACACACACACACACACACACACACACACTGATATAAAGCAAAGATAGGACAAACACATACTCAACAGTTGGCAACACCAACCGAAACAAAAACACAACACAAACAAAAATGGCATGTGCCTAGTGGTGATAGCTGTGACGTGCTAGAACAACAGTTGCATAGACGGATAACCGAAATACCTACACTATAATAAATTTTCAAGTGTATTGTGATTTATTTCAATGCATCCAGGATTTCAACATATTAATTTGCAGAACCATGTGTTTAATGATTATTCTGGACAATACAAGGAGTTGGATAGCAAATAGAGTGACTTTTTGAATGCAGCTTTGACCAAGGGCAACGAACACACACACACACACACAACCACAAAACTAGGAGATACCGTAATTACAGTGGAACGTGCACGTGTTACGTGCAGACAGTCCACCCAGTGGCAGCATTCAGGTTCCCACACACTCGCTGTTTTGTGTAGAAGGAAATGTTGTTGTTATGGTCTTCAGTCCGGAGACTGGTTTGATGCAGCTCTCCACCCTACTCTATCCTGAGCAAGCCTTTTCATCTCCACATAAGAACGGCAACCCACATCTATTTGAATGTGCTTACTATACGCGTATCTTGGTCTCCCTCTGCGATTTTTACCCCACACACTTCCCTCCAATGCTAAATTTACGATTCCCCTATGCCTAAGAATGTGTCCTACCAAGCGATCCCTTCTTTTAGTCAGGGTATGCCCCAAATTCCTTTTCTCACCAATTCTGTTCAGTACATCTTCATTAGTTATGTGATCTACCCACCTAATCTTCAGCATTCTTCTGTAGCACCACATTTCAAAAGCCTCTATTCTCTTCCTGTCCGCACTGCTTATCGTCCATGTTTCACTCCCATGCAAGGCAACACTCCACACAAATGCCTTCAGAAAAGACTTCCTTACACTTAAATTAATATTCGATGTTAGCAAATTTCTCTTTTTCAAAAATGCTTTTCTTCCCATTGTCATTCTGCATCTTGTATCCTCTGCACTACGACCATCGCATGTTATTTTACTACCCAAGTAACAAAACTCATCTACCACCTTCATTGTTTCGGAACCTAATCTAATTCCTTCAGCATCGCCTGATTTCCTAAGATCGCATTCCATTATTTTTGTTTTGCTCTTGTTAATGTTCATTTTATATGCTCTCTTCAACACACTGTCCATTCCATTCAACTGCTCTTCCAGGTCCTTTGCTGTCTCTGACAGAATTACAATGTCATCAGCAAAACGCAATATTTTTATTTCTTCCCCCTGAACTTTAATCCCTATTCCAAATTTTTCCTTGCTTTCCTTCACCGCTTGCTCGATGTACAAATTGAATAACATCGGAGAAAGGCTACAACCCTGTCTTACTCCCTTCCCAACTGATGCTTCCCTTTCATGCCCTTCGAGTCTAATAACTGCGGTCTGGCTTTTGTACAAGTTGTAAATAACTCTCCTTTCCCTATATTTTACCCCTGCTGACTTCAGAATTTGAAAGAGTGTATTCCAGTCAACATTGTCAAAAGCTTTCTCCAAATCTACAAGAGCTAAAAATGTAGGTTTGCCTTTCCTTAATCTATCTTCTAAGATAAGACGTAAAGTGAGTATTGCCTCCCGGGTTCCTACGTTCCTCCTGAATCCAAACTGATCTTCCCCGAGGTCAGCTTCTACCAGCTTTTCCATTCTCCTGTAGATAATTCGTGTTAAAATTTTGCAACCATAACTTATCAAACCACTCCCATGAACCACAGACATTGCCGAGGTGGGGTGGCTTGCGTGCCTCAACGATACAGATAGCCGTACCGTAGGTGCAACCACAGCGGAGGGGTATCTGTGGAGAGGCCAGACAAACGTGTGGTTCCTGAAGAGGGGCAGCAGCCTCTTCAGTAGTTACAGGGGCAACAGTCTGGATGATTGACTGAGCTGGCCTTGTAACATCAGCTAATGTGGCTTTGCCACACAGCTACTGCGAACGGCTGAAAGCAAGGGGAAACTACAGCCGTTACCTTTCCCGAGGACATGCAGCTCTACTGTATGAACATATGATGATGGCATCCTCTCGGGTAAAATATTCCGGAGGTAAAATAGTCCCCCATTCGGATCTCCGGGCGGGGACTACTCAGGAGGATGTGATCATCAGGAAAGACAATACTGGCATTCTACGGGTCGGAGCGTGGAATGTTAGATCCCTTAATCGAGTAGGAAAATTAGAAAATTTAAAAAGGGAAATGGATAGGTTGAAGTTAGATGTAGTGGGGATTAGTGAAGTTCGGTGGCAGGATGAACAGGATTTCTGGTCAGGTGAGTACAGGATTATAAATACAAAATCAGTTGGGGGTATCACAGGAGTAGGATTGATAATGAATAAGAAAATAGGAATGCGGGTAAACTACTATGACCAGCACAGTGATCGCATTATCATTGTCAAGATAGATACGAAGCCAACACCGACAACAGTAGTACAGGTTTATATGCCAACTAGCTCTGCCGATGATGAGGAATTCGAAGAAATATATGAGGAGCTAAAGGAAATTATTCAAACAATTAAGGGAGAGGAAAACTTAATTGTTATGGGAGACTGGAATTCAGTAGTAGGACAAGGAAGTGAAGGGAAGATAGTAGGTGAATATGGTCTGGGCAAAAGGAATGAAAGAGGAAGCCGCCTGGTAGAATTTTGCACAGAACATAATTTAGTTATAACAAACACCTGGTTCAAGAATCACAAAAGAAGGTTGTATACATGGAAGAGACCAGGAGACACCGGAAGATATCAGATAGATTTTATAATGATAAGCAATAGATTTCGGAATCAAGTTCTACAGTGTAAGACATACCCAGGGGCAGATATAGACTCTGACCATAACTTTTTGGTTATGAACTGTAGGCTGAAACTAAAGAAACTACAAAAAGGTTGGAAAATAAGGAGATGGGACCTGGATAAATTGAAGGAACCTGAGGTTCTTAAAAATTTCAGAGGGAGCTTTAGGCAACAATTGACAGAAACGGGGGGAAATAAAACAGTAGAGGAGGAATGGGTAAAATTGAGAGATGAAATAGTGAAGGTAGCACAGGACAAAATAGGTAGGAAGGAAAGACCTACAAAAAATCCTTGGATATCACAGCAGATACTGAGTTTAATCGATGAAAGGAGAAAATATAAAAATGCAGTAAATGAAACAGGCAAAATAGAGTACAGACGACTAAGAAATGAGATTGTCAGGAAGTGCAAAATGGCTAAGCAGGAGTGGCTAGAAGGCAAATGCAAGGATGTAGAAGAATGTATAAATAGGGGAAAAATAGATACAGCCTACAGGAAAATAAAAGAAACATTTGGAGATAAGAAAAACAGCTCTATGAATATCAAGGACACTGATGGAAAACCAGTTCTCAGCAAAGAAGGGAAAGCTGAAAGGTGGAAAGAATATATAGAGGGGCTCTACAAAGGAAATGAACTTCGAGACAATATTGTAGGAAGGGAAGAGGATGTAGATGAAGATGAAATAGGAGATACTGTACTGAGAGAAGAATTTGACAGAGCCCTGAAAGACCTAAGTCGAAACAAGGCCCCTGGAATAGATGATATTCCCTCAGAGCTACTGAAGTCTCTGGGAGAACCAGCCATGACAAAATTGTTTCACCTGGTGTGTAAGATGTATGAGACAGGTGAAGTACCCTCAGACTTTAAGAAAAATGTAATAATCCCCATCCCTAAGAAAGCAGGTGCAGACAGGTGTGAAAACTACAGAACCATCAGTTTAATAAGTCATGGTTGCAAAATATTAACGCGAATTATATACAGAAAGATGGAAAAGCTGGTAGAAGCCGACCTCGGGGAAGATCAGTTTGGGTTCAGGAGAAATGTAGGAACACGGGAGGTAATACTCACTTTACGGCTTATCCTAGAAGATAGATTAAGAAAAGGCAAATCTACATTTCTAGCTTTTGTAGATTTGGAGAAGGCTTTTGACAATGTTGATTGGAATAAACTCTTTAAAGTTCTGAAAAAAGCAGGAGTAAATTATAGGGAGCGTAAGGTTATTTACAACTTGTACAAAAACCAGACAGCGGTTGTCAGAGTTGAAGGGCATGAAAGGGATGCAGTGGTTGGGAAGGGAGTGAGACAGGGTTGTAGCCTTTCTCCAATGTTATTCAATTTGTACATTGAACAAGCTATAAAGGAAAGCAAGGAGAAATTTGGTGAAGGAATAAAAGTTCAGGGGGAAGAATTAAAAACATTGCGTTTTGCCGATGACATAGTAATTCTGTCAGATACAGCAAAGGACCTGGAAGAGCAATTGAATGGAATGGACAGTGTGCTGAAAGGTGCATATAAGATGAACATTAACAAGAGCAAAACTAGGGTAATGGAGTGCAGTTTAAGAAAATCAGGTGATGCTGAAGGAATTAGATTGGGAAACGAAGCAATAAAGGAGGTAGATGAGTTTTGTTACTTGGGCAGTAAAATAACAAATGATGGGCGCAGTACAGAGGATATAAAATGCAGAATGGCAATGGGTAGAAAAGCGTTTTTGAAAAAGAGAAATTTGTTAACATCGAATATTGATTTAGGCCTAAGGAAGTCCTTTCTGAGGGCATTTGTATGGAGTGTTGCCTTGTATGGGAGTGAGACATGGACGATAAACAGTGCGGACAGGAAGAGGATTGAGGCTTTTGAAATATGGTGCTACAGAAGAATGCTGAAGATTAGGTGGGTGGATCGCGTAACTAATGAGGAGGTACTGAACAGAATTGGGGAGAAAAGGAATTTCTGGCATACCTTGACTAAAAGAAGGGATAGATTGGTAGGACACATTCTTAGACATCAAGGAATTGTTAATTTAGCATTGGAGGGAAGTGTGTGGGGAAAAAATCGCAGGGGAAGACCAAGAGATGGATACAGTAAGCAGATTCAGACAGATGTAGGTTGTCGTTCTTATGTGGAGATGAAGAGGCTTGCTCAGGATAGGGTATTGTGGAGAGCTGCATCAAACCAGTCTCCGGACTGAAGACCACAACAAACAACAACAACTTATCAAACTGATGGTTCTGTAATTTTCACACCTGTCTGCGCCTGATTTGTTTGGAATGGGGATTATTACATTTTTCTTAAAGTCTGAGGGTATTTCGCCTGTCTCATACATCCTACACACCTGTTCAAATAGTCTTGTCATGGCTGGCTTTCCCAGAGACTTTAATAGCTCTGCGGGTATGTCATCTACTCCTGGTGCCTTGTTCCGAGCTAGGTCTTTCAAGGCTCTGTCAAATTCATCTCTCAGTATAGTATCTCCTATTTCGTCTTCATCTACTTCCTCTTCCCTTCCTACAACATCGTCTCTAAGTTCATTTCCTTTGTAGAGCTGCTCTATGTACTCTTTCCACCTTTCAGCTTTCCCTTCTTTGCTGAGAACTGGTTTCCCATCCGAGTTCTTGATATTCGTAGAGCTGCCTTTCCTGCCCCCAAACGTCTCCTTTATTTTCCTGTAGGCGGTATTTACTTTTCCCTTTCTTATACATTCTTCTACGGATTTGCATTTGGCTTCTAGCCACTCCTGCTTAGCCATTTTGCACTTCCTGTCAATCTCATTTTTTAGTCGTCTGTACTCCATTTTGCCTGTTTCATTTACTGCATTTTTATATTTTCTCCTTTCATCTATTAAATTTAGTATTTCCTGTGATATCCAAGGATTTTTTGTTGGTCTTGCCTTCCTACCTATTTTGTCCTCTGCTGCCTTCACTATTTCGTCTCTCAATGCTACCTATTCCTCTTCTACTGTTTTATTTCCCCCTGTTTCTGTCAATTGTTGCCTAAATCTCCCTCTGAATTTCTCCAGAACTTCACTATCCTTCAATTTATCTAAGTCCCATCTCCTTATTTTCCAACCTTTCTGCAGTTTTTTCAGTTTCAGCCTACAGTTCATGACTAAGAAGTTATGGTCAGAGTCTATATCTGCCCCTGGGTATGTCTTGCAGTTTAGGACCTGGTTCCGGAATCTATGTCTTGCCATTATAAAATCTATCTGATACCTTCCTGTGTCTCCTGGTCTCTTCCACGTATACAACCTTCTTTTGTGATTCTTAAACCACGTGTTTGTTACGATTAAATCATGTTCCGTGCAAAATTCTGCCAGGCGACTTCCTCTTTCATTCCTCCTGCCCAGTCCATATTCACCTACTATTTTTCCTTCTCTTCCTTTTCCTACTACCGAATTCCAGTCTCCCATCACAATTAAGTTTTCCTCTCCCTTAACTGTCTGAATAATTTCCTCTAGCTCCTCATATATTTCTTCGATCTCCTCATCATCGGCAGAGCTAGTTGGCATATAAACCTGTACTACTGTTGTCGGTGTTGGCTTCGTATCTATCTTGACAATGATAATGCGATCACTGTGCTGCTCATAGTAGTTTACCCGCATTCCTATTTTCTTATTCATTATCAGTCCTACTCCTGTGATACCCCCAACTGATTTTGTATTTATAATCCTGTACTCACATGACCAGAAATCCTGTTCATCCTGCCACCGAACTTCACTAATCCCCACTATATCTAACTTCAACCTATCCATTTCCCTTTTTAAATTTTCTAATTTTCCTACCCGATTAAGGGATCTAACATTCCACGCTCCGATCCGTAGAATGCCAGTATTGTCTTTCCTGATGACAACATCCTCCTGAGTAGTCCCCGCCCGGAGATCCGAATGGGGGACTATTTTACCTCCGGAATATTTTACCCGAGAGGATGCCATCATCATATGTTCATACAGTATAGCTGCATGTCCTCGGGAAAAGTAACGGCTGTAGTTTCCCCTTGCTTTCAGCCGTTCGCAGTAGCTGTGTGGCAAAGCCACATTAGCTGATGTTACAAGGCCAGCTCAGTCAATCATCCAGACTGTTGCCCCTGTAACTACTGAAAAGGCTGCTGCCCCTCTTCAGGAACCACACGTTTGTCTGGCCTCTCCACAGATACCCCTCCGCTGTGGTTGCACCTACGGTACGGCTATCTGCATCGTTGAGGCACGGAAGCCACCCCACCTCGGCAATGTCTGTGGTTCATGGGGGTGGGTAGAAGGAAAATAATGTAATAATTCCGTTTCAGATAAAATAAAGAAACGCAAGTGTGTGTAATTCATTTTTAATTCTCTAAATGTCATGTGATGTCATATCTATTCACTCTGAAACGTCGGAACTCATCTGCTCTAAATGCAAATATTTTCGACTAGTTGCCTCATAGTAGTTGGACAACTTTACTTTTCTAAACACACTGGTCAGCGATGCTCACATGTAGATTTAATGCTGTTTGAGAAGGGCGATAATTAATAATACGTTTTCTCAAAACATGTCCCACCTATTCTCTGCCACAGAGGTAAAATATAATGCTACAAGGGATTATTGCCATACAGTCTCAACACCTTCACTAAGGGAAGGAATCTAGAGTGACATTTCTTTGACTGCGTGAGTCATGAACTGGTTCATGTGCGCACTGACAATAAAATGTTTTGGTGTTTAAGAACATCCACCACCAGGAATATTGTCCCTATATCATATATCCCGACTTAGAATGCCTACTAAATTAGTCAAAACAGTAATGGCAACAGTTGGTATATTTAGATTCCGAAGTGTTGTCGTCGGCAGAATGAACTAAAATGGTCCGACATGTATCTGTCGGTTCTAAAAAGTTAAGACAACCGATATTGGGGTATATCACAGAAATTTTCTGCAGAGGGCGTTGGTGTTCACTTGTGATTACTCTACCAAATGAATTACACAAGAAGTTGGGTTCATGTAGTATAGTGAGCAGGTAATTCAATGCAACAACAATGTGAATCATCTGAAGCTATGGCATTTAGAGCTGTAAGAAGGTCGGAAGAGTGACAGACGCATCGCATAAGGAGGTAGCTGCAGCTCTTAAGGTGTCACAAAGCTTAATTAACAGGACATGGACAATATTTCAGAAAACAGTAACCATTAAACAGAGGTCGGCCATGGGTAACATGAGCAAGAGACGACGGTTATTTCCAGTTAACGTCCGTCGATATAGGCTGAATGCAGGTCAGCTGCAAGGTTCCATCCAGGCATCAACAGGATGGGCAATATCAACACAAACAGTCCGATTTCGCCTTCAGGAATGTGGCCTCTACGCATGGAGGCCTATCGTGTGTGTTCCGTTGAAACCACGACACCATTAGCCCTGAGATACTGGATGTAGGAATATCAGGATTGTAGTCGTAACAAAGTCAACATTTTGTGTTCAGCCGGGCTATCATCGTTTCCTCATCTGGATAGAACGTGGAACTCTAAACACTCCAGCATTCAATTTACCCTCTATACTGCAGTGGAACAGGAAAGCAAGTAACCAGTAGTGCTACTGAATACCTTCTGCCACATAACCTTGGGTGGATTGCGGAGTAAGTATGTAGATGTAGAAACCCACTTATGTGCAAAACCCATCACCATATGATGATGGTGTACGAATAGTGTGCGTAGGACTCAGTACTGGCGGATGTGTCGTTCATAATAGAGCACTGACTCCTCAAGGGTACAGAGACGAGCTCCTTCGACTTTTTTTTGTGTCCTATGCTGGTGCCATAGAAAATGGGTTACTTCTGTGGACAAAATGCTTGAAGCTGAGGGAATTCTATAAATGGATTGGCCAGCTTGTTTACCTGACATACAACCGAATGAATACGTCCAGGATGCACTTGACATTTGCACTCCACAACATTTGCAGAGCTGGAAACTGTATTTATGGGAAAATGTCAAAATATCCCTTACGAGATGATCGATAACTTCATACTGTACATGACACACAGGTGGGCAATTTTTCTGGTTGTCAGAAGGGACCACGTACCATAATAGAGGGCAATAAGAATGAATTTTTCCCATTATGGCATCCTCATGGTCCCTCGCTGTAAGTAAAGGCAATGCAAACTTTAAGGATGTAATCGAGACAGCAAAATATCGCACACAATTTAAATTGAAACCAACATCAGAATAAAATATGTTCAAATGTGTGTCCATGTTCCTCAATGCATAATGCAATGCGCCGTCGAAAGGATCTGCGGACGCGATATAACTTCGCCGGTGTCACGGAGCGACATGCGTCCTCGAAAATGTTCAAATGTTTGTTAAGCTTAAGGGACTTAACTACGGGGTCATCAGTCCCTAAACTTACAAACTACTTATGAACTACCTACAACTAAGGACGGCACAAATATCCATGCCCGAGGGGGGATTCGAACCCCCGACCGTAGTGACCGTGCAGACCGTGACTGAAGCGCCGCAGTCCCCTCGGCCACCGCGGCCGGCCATGCGTCCTCGATGCGCCGTTTTAGATCATCTGGGGATGTGGGCTCAGTGACATAAACACGATCCTTTAGATATCCCCACAAAAAGAAATCTAGTGGTGTTAAATCAGGCGACCTTGCGGGCCATGAATGAGGACCATGGCGCCCCAACCATCTTCCTGCAAACCTGTTGTTTAGTTCTTCCACAACAGCACGCGCAGAATGGGCTGGGTGACCATCGTGCTGCATCCGCATATGGACTCTCGTGTGTAGACACACATGTTCAAGGAGACCACCCAAACTATCGGCTATAAAAGCGCGATATACCTCAACTGTCAGTGTACCTGGGAAGTAGTGTGGACTGATGATTTCATCCCCAAGGATTCCACACCACACGTTAATAGATCACTTACGATGACGGTCGACAGTTCGTACCCACCGAGGATTGTCTGTGGCATGTTATGGCGATTCAGTGAACCATAATTTGTGAACGTGGACTCATCAGAGAACATAACACTTTGTAAAGACTCCAGCGTGAAATTACGCATGGCCTACTCATGGAATGTCACTTGCACAGAAATCGTTCCCATGCAGCTCCTGGGTCAGTGACAGGCGGTACGGGTGAAACCTGTGGCCGTGTACTGTACTCCACACAGATATGAGACTGACACCAGCGACTGCAGCAACGGCTCGTAAGCTGACATGAGGATCGTGGTGTAGTGCAACTAAAACCAACACCTCCGTCTCCTCACTTCTTGCAGGTCTTCGTCTGTTACTGCGGCACATTACCAAGCTTCCTGTTTCCCGAAGTCGTTGTTTGGCACGTAAGAACGTAATGGCTGCCGGGACTCTTCGCCTAGGATATCTTACGGCATACGCCGTGGCTGCTTCAGTGGCATCGTGTCGGCACTCGCCGAGCATCAGCAACATGTCAACGTACTCGTTTTTCGTGTATGCCATCGTCATCCGATGTCAGTAATTGTGGTATATTGAGCCCGGTTGTTTGTGTGGCTCCAACTGTCGGGTATACGGCCGTGTGCGGCGACAGTCGGCAGTCTAACAGTGCATCGAGGAAGCTTCTCGCTCCGTGACACCGGCGACGTTATAACTCGGCCGCACCACGTTTAGAAGGCGCACTTCAGACTTGTGCGACGCCTTCCCGCCCCCCCCCCCCCCCAACGCCAAAAAACGCCGCACGCCACGCCGTCGTGGCGTAGGGCTGAGGGCCACGGCGGTGGCACTGGGAGGAGGGCCTGGGCGGGGGCGTTACTGGTGGGACGGGCGTCGTAGCAGAGGCTGGGATCAAGACGCCGTCGGCGCCCCGGTACACCACCTTGCGATCCCCCGGAAAACTCACCAAAACGGTGAGAAGGACGCACACCAACGCCCAGAGAGAGCGTGCCATCTACTTCTGTGGTGCATGGCCGCGGTTGGGGGGGGGGGTGGGGCGGGTACGCACGCGGTCCCGGACCCCTCTCGGTGACGCAGGCAGCTGCGGCGGCAACGGAGGCGTGTCGACCTCCATGGTTACGAACTCGTAGTCCGGGGACGTTGGGCCCGTAGGTGAGCGATGTCGCTGTGGTCTCTGGCGGTGAAATGGGTCTGGAATCAAGAAACCAGAGACAGGATCGTGCGGCTTGCGCAGGCGCAACTGGTTTCGTGGCGCTGCAGCTCCGACCCTGTGGAATAACGTACAACGTACATATTTCGACCGAGCACGTGCGGAGGCTGCAGGAGGTGAAGGAGAGTGCGATGACAGCGGCCGTGTAGCATCTCGGCAGGAGGAGGGCCGTCACGTGGCATGCACCAATGCGTTGACAGGAAAATTTGAAGAGCTTGATGCCTGGAGTGCTGACCTTTAATCTTTTCCATGTGAGACTTTAATGTTCAAACGAAAATTTATGAGCCAGCCGCGGTGGCCGAGGGGACTGAGGCTCTCCAGTCACGGTCTGTACGACCACTATGTTCGGGGGTTCGAATCTCCCCTCGGGCATGGATATTTGTGCCGTCCTTAGTCTAAGTTAGTTCATAAGTAGTTTGTAAGTTCAGGGAGTGATGACCCCATAGTTAAGTCCCATAAGCTATACAAACATTTGAATATTTTTGAAACCTTATGCTTCACCTTTGGACGGAGGGTGAAAAGGTGTGGTGGCGATCTGCTGAATGCCATTCACGCGACATAACATTTTCAAACGAGGAGGTATAGATAGTGGGAACTATACAGTATAATAGTTAATAGATAGCAACAATAATTATTGACTAACCATGGAAGGACTGCGCGGGCTAACCAAGACAGTCAGAGCTTGTGGGATGAACAATTATTTTAATGTTAATCGTTCCACTATTCAACAAAGTCAGTAGAACAACCATCAACTCTAGAAATAAAACAACTCATATACGTGCACAATAAATAAACAAGCATACTACAATTGCTTAAATTAGGCGGTGATAATTTATCAACTTCGTGCCGAAGGAAGCTGGGTAATATCAAGGATATAAATGCAACTCTAAACGTCACTAGATGACATCATGATATGTCGCCGTTTCAAACAGGTGACAGTTAACATGTACGGCCAACATGGACTTGTCCAACTGCACTGATTTTAAAGTACAGTGAAGTGAGAACAGTGTATAAGAAATAACTGTGGCAGCAATTATAGAAATTTTATCACAAATGGTTAACCACATAATCCGCCCAAATGTGAACTTACACAGCAGGGAACATAAAATAATAATTTCCCCCTTTTTTTATTACGTAGTATGCCACGTTAGACCAGTTTCCTACACAACTTATTACCAACTAGGGTAGTCTTAGCAATAAACAGCAATTTTAAACTGGAGGCCGGTAGACAGGCCGACAAGAAGTAACAACAAGTTATAAAATCAATTTATTGGTGGCCGAGACTATAAAACTGGAGCAAGATGGGAAAATAACGCGGTTACATGTACCAGACGAGAGTACCAATTTCACATAGGTCAGCTCCGTGGGAACTTTAGCAAATAATTCGAAATTTAACAATATAGGCCACCTGATTATCAGAAAAAGTGATCACAAGCTATCAATCTTAACTTATTGATGTTCGAAGCTCTAATAACGGGCACTCGACAGCAGTACTCATTTGACAGGTTTTTATAGAAATTAAAAAAATCACATATTCAAAGTTTGATAATTTTGGTCATCTGGCTTTCGTAACAAACACAATTTTCTTTACAGGTGTTACAAGGACAATTTAAAATAACACAAACCAATAAAAGTTGTACAATGTTGTCCGTCTGGGTGTCACCAATGTTCAGAACAGCAATGGCTCAACAACAACCATGTACCAGGTGATCCACAAGGAAAAAGGGGGCAAACCCTTGTAGCTAGAAGACTGTCACAAATACACCGTGGGTGGACCAAAACCACGTAGGGAAAATTTACCCTATCTACAATTACAGCCACTCCCCGGGTAGGTTACGAAGACGCGGACCAGTACAAACCAGAAGAAGTGCCAGTAACACCTAATATGTTGTTTAAAAATGTTTGTATAGCTTATGGGACTTAACTACGGAGTCATCAGTCCCTAAACTTACAAAATACTTATGAACTAACTAAGACTAAGGACGGCACAAATATCCATGCACGAGGGGGGATTCGAACCCCCGACCGTAGTGGTTCAAAATGTTGAAATGTTTGTAAATCTATCGGACCAAACTGCGCCGCCATCAATCCGTAGCTTACAAACTACTTAAACCTAGGTAAACTAACCGGACAAACACACACACCCATGCCCCAGGGAGGACACGAACCTCCACGGCAAGCAACCGCGCGCTCCGCAGCGAGACGCTTTAGACCGCTCGGCTACTCCACCGCGACCGTAGTGGCCGTGCAGACCGTGACTGGAGTGCCTCAGTCCCCTCAACCACCGCAGCCGGAAACACCTAATACAATGACGATGATCAATTCAGTAGAGTAAGTATCACTGGCAGAGCACGGTTAGCAAAACCTGCTACCGCAAACTAATTAGCCTAGAAATTCACTCACACATCCACACACCCACACACACACACACACACATGCATAAACAAAGACAACGAAGCCGTCGGCGGCTGGGGCTCCGCTACCTACTTCCAACAATAACAGATCATGAAACCCCCATCCGGGCTGCACACCCTTTAAATATCGCTTGTCGTTCAATACACGCCAAAGGGAAGATGCTCGCGTGCAAAAGTGAGTGGAGCAAGCTATGACAGTGCTGAACTGGTCGGCTCTCAGGGGGCGAGTTTAACGTGTAGAGCCATTCAGCTGTCCTTGACTCCTGCTGCTGCCCCGACAATTCGCGCTGCCGCCACGTCGTGCGTCGTCTGTCTACTACTCCGGCCAACTGTGTATTTCCTGTTCGCCTCGCCCGTAGTGCTTGCTTGCCGATTGCACGCTACTGCCTTCGTGGCCGAACGCGAACCACTGCTCACTGTAGATTAACTCTCCGAGGCGCTCTAAAACCTCGCGTTAACGCGTACAAGAGAATGAGGAAAACAGGCGGCAAAGCCGGAACGGACGGTCGATATCACTTATACATGGCGCAGTGATACTTGCGCCAAAACGTTCAAATGTTCAAATGTTTGTCAAGCTTATGGGACTTAACTACGGGGTCATCAGTCCCTAAACTTACAAACTACTTATGAACTACTTACGAACTAGGACGGCACAAATATCCATGCCCGAGGGGGGATTCGAACCCCCGACCGTAGTGGCCGTGCTGACCGTGACTGGAGCGCCTCAGTCACCTCGGCCACCGCGGCCGGCGATACTTGCGCCAGCGAAAAGACCTGCAGCCTAGAGCCGCCACGGCTCACTGTTGAATTGCCGCACTAACAAACTGAGGCCCATTGTCACTGACGATAGTTTCAGGCAAACCTTAGATGCAAAACACTGGTGTGAAGGCACTGATTGTACTAGATGCCGTCGTTGAGTTCATGGCAATCACAAAAGGAAACTTGCTGAAAGTGTCTACAATGATTAACCAGCGTGTATTCCAGAAAGATCCAGCAAAGTCAATGTGTAAACATTGCCACGATCCTTTAGGGCATGGCCACTCCGAGAAACTTTGCGGAAAAGCTGCCTCATGCTCCGCACAAACCGTACACTGTGACGTCATGCTCTCTATATGGGCTCCATACCAACCCACGTACAATGACGTCTGTCGAACTAGAGGCTGCTCTTTGGTTCTGAATAGCTACCCAGAGTGAACAAAACGTGTTACCACACTTATTTCCGCATCCGCAGCTGTTTCCTGTGCAACCCTACGAAAGTTCAAAGGGAAGTCTGCGACAGCGGAAGCATCTATGGAGCCTATCTGACGACATGCCAATTCTGAAGAATCAAACGACACATCCTAGCCAACCGGAAGTCGGGAAAGTGCGTCCGCGTTGGCATGTTTGGTGGCAGGTCTGTAAAAAATCTCATACTAATAATTAGACAATATTAGGGACCATCTCTGAAGCTTCTGTGCCGTTTGCGGCAGAATTGGCTTTGTGTTGTGTGAGAGGCTTGTGGTCTGTCATTAAATAGAATTTTCAACCATAGAGATAATTATGAAACTTTGAGATGCCGTAAGTGATAGCTAATGCCTCCTTTTCTATCTGACTGTAATTCTGTTGCGTCGGCATCAGTAACTTGGATGCAAAGGGAATAGGACGATCGTGAGATCCAATACGATGGGACAATACTGCGCCCAGACCGTAAGAAGAAGAATTCACTGCTAGCACTAAAGGCTTCTTTGGGTCACAGGGAATCAAACATTCATCACTGAGTAGTGCAGACGTTAATTTGTCAAAAGAAACCTGACAATCTTTAGACCATAAAAAAGGAACGTTCTTCCTACGTAAGCGATGCAGTGGAGCAGCAATCTAAGAGGCATTCGTGATAAGTCTGAAATAATAGTTAAGGATTCCCATTACTGCTTGCAATTCGTGCACATTCTTAGGAGGAGGCAAGTCTTTGATTGCTCGAAGATGTGACTGCAAGGAATGGATTCGTTGGGCATTAATCACATAGCCTAGGTACTCTATTTCAGCCTGAAAAAGAGAACACTTTGCTTTACTACAGCGTAGACCTGCTGCAATCAACACTTTGAAAATGCACTCTAGGTTTTATAAATGTTCTTCAACTGTGCGCCCCGAGACCACTATATCATCTAAACAGTTCGAGCAGCACGGTACAGAAATCGTCAGCTGTTCCAAAAACCGCTGAAAAATAGTGGGGGCGGAAGAACTGCCAAAGGGTAAGTGTTGAAAATGAAAAAGGCCCATGTCAATATTAATGACGAAAAACTCTTTTGGCTCGTCATCGAGCGGAATCTGTAAATATGCCTCTGCTAAATCAGTCTTCGAAAAGAAGCGATACTGTCCTCATTTGTCCATCAGTTCCTCAGGTCGGGGCAGGGGGTAAGTGTCTACCATTGTTTGACTGTTCACTGTTGATTTATAGTCCACACAGAGACGAAGTGTTCCTGACGGCTTGATTAGAATCACTAAAGGCGAGGCCCACTGACTCGCAGAATTAGGAGGAATTACCCCTCTATCCTATAAAAAGTTTAAGTTCTTCAACAACTTTGTCAAGAAGGGCGATAAGCACTGGTGTAGCTTTACGAAATTTTGGTACTGCAGATTCTTTTAAAGTTACATGTGCCACAACGACTTTTGCACAACCTAGTTCTGACGAGATAAGTCACTATATTTTTCACAGAAGGCATCGATTTCGTCCTGAGGTACTACTGACAAAATCTAAAGCACATATTTTTGAATTTATTAGCCAAACAAGTGGAATGCATCGAGTCCAAAAATGTTGTGAGAAGATTTGGCTTGTAGAACAACAAAAGCGACTGTTTTGGTAATGCCTCGAAAAGAGGAGGGCAGGCAACACTTTCTCAGCACGGGAGTATTTTGATCTGTATATGCATTTAGCACTTGTTGAGACGGCAACAATTTTGGCGAACTCAGACTTTTTTTATTTATTGTATTTTCATACCAGCTATTACACTAGTAGGCTGTCAGCAGCTCCATAGGCTGCTCTTCAGCCGAGAGAATAAAATACATAGATGAGATGAATATTAAAATAAATGACATGCGATAAAACAATGGAGAAACAATGACATTGACAAGGGGACAATTCGAAGTACAAACTGTTGACAGACGATTAAAATCCCATTTAGTCAGTTAAAAACGAGGAGTCACGGTGACATAAAAACCATATAGTAGACAATAACACAGAACGGTGGGTACACGGAGACACTAATTAAAACTCTCTGTGCGACACTTGTTTGTTAGAGGTGGACGCAGATAAAAAACACACATTGCTCTAGAGCACTGCACACAACACTGATTGTAGCACTGTTAAAACTGTCAGTCCAGGACCCTGTGGGGTGGGGGACTGTGGGAAGCGCGGGGGAGGAGGAAAAGGTGGGAGAAGAGGTGGTGGGGAGGAGCCTTAGGGACTCCAGGGTAGGGAGGAGGGGAAGGGTATGGGGCGAGAGAGGGGGCTCTACATCTACGGGGATGGATCAGGGTTGGTAGGACGGTTATATGTCAGGACAGAGGACGTCATGAGGGCGGGGGAGGCGGCGGAAGTTACCCTGGGAAAGGATATGGAGGGTGTGGAGATGAAGGGAGGGGGTATACAGCAGTAGAGGCGTGGCAGAGGCCCGGGGTGGGTGAGGATGGGTGGACCAGGGGTTGTGGGAGTTTGTTTTGCAGCTGGTGTAGAGGATACAGATATGTTCTAGGTATTCAAGGAGATGGGGAAACAGGATCAGGTCATACAGGATCCGCGTGGGGGAAGGGAGCTGGATGCGGTAGGCAAGGTGGAGGGCATGGCGCTCAAGGACTTGGAGGGTTTTATAATAGGAAGGAGGGTCGGGAATCCAGGCGGGATGGAAACTGCAAAGCACAGGATGCATGAGGAAGCGGTAGGTTTAGAGGATGGTGGATGGGCTGGGGCCCAACGTCCGGCCGGTGAGGAGTTTCAGGGGATTAAGGTGGGAGAGGTGTGGAGGTGTGGGGTTCAGGAAAGGTTACGGTTGAGGGTTAGGCCAAGATACTTCAGGGTGGGGGTGTGACGGATAAGACGGTTGTGGAGGGTAAGGAAGAAATCATGGCAATGGAAGGAGGATGTGGTTCGACCTATGATGATTGCCTGGATTTGTCAGAATTGACGGAGAGTAGCCACCGGTTACACCATGAGGCGAACTCAGTGAGGTGGGACTGGAGCAAAAACAGGCAAAGAAGGGGGCAAGGGCTAGGAAGGCGGTGTCGTCAGCATATTGAAGGAGATAGATGGGAGGCTTGGGTTGGGGTATGTCGGCAGAGTAGATGAGATAAAGGAGAGGAGAGAGGACGGAGCCTTGGGGCACCCCAGTGGAGGGGTAGAACAAACAGGAATCAGAGTTGCAGACAGTGACATAGGAGGGGCGGCAGGAGAGGTAGGAAGCAATGAGGCGGATGTAATTAATAGGAAGGGCGTAGAACTGGAGCTTGAACAAGAGACCAGAATGCCATACACGGTCATAGACTTTTTGGATATCAAGGGAGACAAAAATGGCGGAGTGACGGGAATTGAGCTGGACACATAGGAGGTGAGTTAGGCAAAGGAGCTAGTCATCAGCAGAGAAGGAGGGTCGGAAACCACATTGGGAAAGGGGGAGGAACTGCAAGAACTTCATGGAAGTAGAGGGAGCAGACTTGGAGGTGGTGGTAGGTCAGCCGGTTGTGACCGGGGGTGGTGTTGCATTTAGTGCGAAGAGTGTCAATTATGTCACGGGCGGTGATAGGTGTGTTCAATTCTGAGGGGGGCATGTGGTCCAAGTACTGGAAGCCAGGGGCGAGAGGAGGAGAGGAGGTGTCGGTTCACTCATGGACATCAGGGAATAGAGAGCAGTCAAAGGTAGGATCGTCAGGAATATAAAAGACTTCGGAGAATTAGGAGGCAAAGTGTTCTGTTCTGCCTCAATGTTGTTGTCAGGAAAAGGATGGTCATCATAGAGATGCACGTAGTGGGGGGTGGAGTGACTACCAGTAAGGCAGCAGAAGGCATGCCAGTACTTGGAGAACTTGACAGGGAACATTGAATTTAGGCGGGAGCATGTCTTGCGCCAGTCCAGGCGTGTTTTCGGGGACAAGAGTTTTCTGATGTGTCTTTGAAGTTGCCAGTGGCATAGTGGCATTGGAGTGTATCCCAGTCACAGGTCTGGAGGAAGGAGCGGTAAAGATGATTGGATTCCCGGAGGATGGCCTGTGGATGAAGGGTAGGACAATGAGGATAAATCACCTGGGTGGGGATGTGGGCACGGACCGCATCAGCATCGGTCTGCTGGAGGAAGGAGGAGGCATGGTCAATATCGGTGGGAGTGTGGAGGGGAAGTGGGTGGCTTGTGACCGAGGTGTCAATGGAGCAACGGTAGGCATCCCAGTCGGCACAGGAATCACAGACGTTCATACGTGTCTCTATTCATTAATGTAACAGCAGAAGCCAGTGTCGAGCTGAAATTGCACAGTCTTATTTGCCACGGAAAGTTTTTGCTTGTGGCGTGCGACAGTTGCGCGAATGTGGGCGACGTCTGATACAATTTGTTTGCTGCACTTGCTCATGCACGGGCCGCGTACTGAAGGTAGAATCGGCACACAACAGGTTAAAAACACTGCCCCTAGATGGCACTTGTTATAAATCTTGTTGCATATCAGAATCATAGATTGCACTACCACCGGATCGGCATTAACGCAAGCATGCGAGGCTACCCCAGATTCACCAACTACTGCACTGAACTTACTTCTTTGAGTAGCTACGTTAAGTCTACTGTCACTAGCTACACAGTACTGGGCACTTTCACAAGGAGAGGTTGCCGAAGGCACTAGGTTCACTACAGGATTGCACTGTACACATTTTGCTTGTCCCGAACCCTTTTCTGTTGCAAAGTTTGACGCGCTCGACGGCGCTTGCGACCTGGCTCACTACATATTTTTGCCGTAGGCACAGAATAAGTCTCTTACATTTGACTGATGGTGGTTCAGATCCACCTCCTGTCATCCAGATTTAGGATTTCCGTGATTTCTCTAAATCACTCTAGGCAGATGCCGGGGTGATTTCTTTCAAAGGGCGCGGACGATTTCCTTCCCCTTTCCTTTCCGGCACACGCTGTCGACGGGGCATTAAACACTAATATTCCTTCCTTCCTTGCATTTTAGAGCCAAGAAAAGCACTGTCTAAGTCCACAGCGTATAATCATTTACAACATGAAGTGTTCTCGGACTCTGAGAATCAGTTTTCTAACAACACCATTCTTGGAATTATTCTTCTGCAGACATAGGGATGGACAAAATTTTACAAATATCGATATATATATATATATATATATATATATATATATATATATATATATATATATATATATAAAATTGATTTTATCGAAATAAGAATATCGATATTTCGATATATCGGTGAAATCTTTACAATTTTAAACAAAAACCACAGTAATTATCAACATACAATTAAATATTGACGAATATTTTATAATGTTAATAGACTTTAGGAGAGCTCGTTGCTTTATATGTTCACCAATTATTCTACTTCTGTTGTCTTGCACCACTAAATTTATCAATGAAGCCACTATTTCTGACGAAACAGAAGAGGCTTGGCATATCAGGTACTTCTGCGCAATGTCTGATAAAGTAGGTGTAAAGTGTAGAGTGTCAGCCCAGAACTTCAGAGGATCAGTGTTACGCTCTAAATACGGTTGATCAAGTTACTGCTTCAGCTCATTTGGTAAAGAACATGGCTTGAAATTTGCTGTGAAACTGAACTTTGGGTTAACAGTTTCTCATGCCGCGACCAAATGGAAGTCTTCCTCGGGCTTTCTAGTTCAACATCTAAAGCGCAATGCTCAAGAGAGAATTGTCCTTTTCGCCTGTGTTTGGAACGAATTTCTTTGCTAACATGAGCTAATGCAGCTGACATTGCAAGTGGGGATTCAAAATGAATACTCTTAAACTGGGAGTCCCAAATTATTCTCAAAGAGAGAGAAATATTTTTTTTTTCATCAGAACGAATCTTCCCAGAATTCCTTTGAATAGATTTTTTACTGACGCTCCTAAACCAGTCAAAGGAGTTGTGTGCTCCACTTGTTGCAGAAGCAGGATTGTGATGGGAAACTCAAGCTTGCAGTAACATAATTAGCACCACTTATTTGTGGTATTTCCAGACGTTTTGTAAATTTTACCACATAAGTTGCATGTAACAGGTGTACTTTCATCTTCCTTTGTAAAGAACTTCTAAACAACGGACATAGTTGACTTGAAAATAATCTGGTTGAAGTCGAATGACACACCAAGATATCGGACACGCCGCCACACAACTGAGCAATTGATGTAAAAAAATGTAAAAATGTTTGTAGAACTTATGGTACTTAACTATGGGGTCATCAGTCCCTACGATTACAAACTACTTATGAACTAGCTAATACTAAAGACGGCACAAATATCCATGCCGAGGGGAGGTTCGAAGCCCCGACCGTAGTGACCGTGCAGACCGTGACTGGCGCGCCGTAGACCGCTCGGCTACCGCGGCCGACGATCAACAGATGTGGACGGTGGCTTAGCAACACTAGGTGAAATCCAGATAATTCTCTGACAGTAAAGAAAACGCAAACAAAGGGGAAAGCACAGTGCAGCCAGGAAACTTGGCCTCTGTCTGCGACGTTTCACAACAGTTACGCCTAAAGGTCGGAATTCGTATTTCTACCAACAAACTCTTTTCCAACGTTGTGTGAGAGTGATATCACGAGTTAGTTTTATTTTACAATGAAAAAAGCATTCCATTTGCCCATTAACATTTCTGTAACCCCCTTTCATAAAATGTATCCGATGAGTGAGGTGCAGGAGTTGCCACCGCCTCCTCTCCACGCGTTCTCTGCCTCCTTGCCACCTATCAACGCAGCGGCAAGTTTCCATATTTTTTTTGGATGGGACAAGGGGCAAGGGCGTCAGGTTTTACACCGTGCTTGATAAGCATTGTACAGTCAATTTATTGGTAATAATGGCAGACATAATTTCGATCTAACTCAAGACGGAGAAGGTGCAGTAAAATATGCAGCATTTACAATTTCTGGTACTCCAGTTTCATTACAAGATCGTACTGAGTTGAATGTGCTAGTACACTAGAGGCATTAAAAGAGCAGAACATCAGATTGCTGACACGGTATCATAAATTGCCGGCATACACAGTTGCAGTACATCTATTAAAATGAAAATCAAAACAAGAATAATAGTGATAAGACTGAAATTTCTCGCTGAAATTGTTCACGTTTCTTCGCTGAAGATTAGGTATGATACAGTAATATATGCGAAAACTAGCCGCCACCTACTCTGAGGCTTTGTGTCACGAGCATAATCGAGACTTGGACTCGTAAGATGCAAAATGTGTAATGGCTCTGCATTTTTACATCCTCTTCGCCAACTCCTGGGCCACTACCTACTACCCAGACTATCTAAATGGACGCGTCTTTATGTCATTAGTTGGATAGCGTCTCTTAGTCTTCCTTTTGTTCAGTTGCCTTACTGTGAATATGTTCGTGGTCGTCATAGAACCAACATCAGAAATGATAGGGGTGAGTCGTCTCAGGTATGAGATAACTGTGATATGCAGACCTATTCTAAACAAGAAACAGCATGCTTATCGTAAATGAACAGACAGCATTTTCCATAAAAAGCCAGGGCAGTTAAATTTTCAGTTATCTGCCACGTCTAGAGCAGGGGGCACTCTACATTCTGATCCATAGTAAGGGACGGAGAGTCGTAACTTAAACCATTCTAATGCTTTGTTGAAACATTTTCTATCGGGTGTCCTTTTACACTAAGGAATATTTTACTTATGTGTATTATGTAAGTACCCTACCTTAAAAATGTTTATGTAATATTCACACTGACGAAGCCAATAGTATGGAAAACATACTAAAAGGTCATTAAAGAATCTAATCTAAATAAAGAAAAAGAGTGGCTTTTATAAATATTGCCTTAGATATTCAAAATTTAATATCGATATATCGGAAAATAAAATAAATAAAATATCGTAGATAAATATCGATAAATTGACAAAAAAATATTCATATTTCGATCTATCCATATCTGTTGCCCATCCTTATGCAGACACACTGCCCGTACATGTCCTGATTTGCCACACTGATAACATATGGCGTTGCGACTACGGCATTGCGCACTTTTGTGGCGATATACACAGTGGGGATAAGATTTACAAACATTTTTCTGTAAAGAGCGTAAGCGCCCGTTATTCACATTTCTTTGTCTAACACGACGGGGCGACCATTGTGTCGCGCTTGTACACTGGCTACTGTTCACTGTCTGTTCAGCACGGCTGGTAGAATTGTAAGAATCACTAGGGCTAGACTGAGAACTGCGACTAGGAAAGCGTTCGTTGTGGAGCGCTGAATGAACACTGTGGCTTTGCATTTCTACATCTGTCATGCGCTTCAATAAGCAGCAGTACACTATCTAATGAGGGATCAGACTGTTTTAGAATCGCTGCCCTATTTCTGGGATCCTGAATGTTCTGCGTTATAGTATCTCGTAACATAATATCATTATAATATTGTCCATAAGAACAGTTAAATTTACATTTGCGGGTTAAACCCGTCAACTCAGTGATCCATTGCTGATGTGTCTAATCCGATAATTTTTTCAGTCTGAAAAATCGGTAACGCGCAGAGGCTACGATAACTTTTTGCTCGTAATGAGCAGTCAGTGGATTGCGCCTAGTAAACGCTCCATTCTACATCCCGTTCGTCGTACTGGCAAAACGTAGGAACCGGTGCGGCGGCATGTGTGGGCGGCTGATGGGACGGCTGTTGTTGCTGAGCTGCCTGCGCCGTCAACTGGGACACCACTTGGAGCAGATGAGTGATTTACGCCATCTGTAACTTAATAGTTTCCATTAAGTTTGGGTTCGGAGTAGTGGCCATGCTGACCGATTAGACGTCGCGCACACAAGAAATTGGAACAAAACACAGATGCAATGTGAAGGAGGACTCTCTGCAACAAAAAAGTCCACAAAACACTTACCAGCATATGTTCCCCCAAAGAAAAAGTATAAGGGTGGATGGGCGGGAGCAATTTCTGCGTGCTCCGACTGCTGCTGTCTGGATGCTGCAAGCGGGATGGTCCTACTTTCTTCTATCCACTTTTGTGTCTAGTTGCCGCAGGTTGTCCTGGGTGTCGATGGCTGAGTGAAGAGAGACCAACACAGGGAAATAGGCTGCACGTGTGTGCGGATACGGTGTCTGAGGGAAACTGTAGGAAGTACGTAGAAACACTAAGTTAAATTAGTACAATATATATATTTTGTAGAAATATTACAATAGTTAACTTCCAGACTAGTGGTATGCTACAGATAAATAAGCCTGCCTATCCTATTGCCAAGTGGCCGATTCCGTTCATTGGTGGCCGCAAGCACCTACAATCACGTAAGCAGCCGATTGCAAATCGAAGAGCGTCTTGGCGGCCATTATGGTGGCAAACTTCCGCGCGATTTTTAAATGTGCCTGACACTCTTTCAATTAGAGGGTATATTCATTCGAGTAAAGTCGCGAAAACTATTTCTCAATTACATATATAACTACATAACAGCTTCAGTCTCTTTCAATATACATCAACTATTGGTTGTGTGTAAATTTATTAGACATACGGTGTAGAAATCGACCATCAGCGTATCTTCTTCCTAACTAAACCGAATTATAACATTTAGTTCTTTGGCGCTCTAAGTACAGCATATGAACTGAATTTACCGTCACACAGATTTTCCGGCACTTTCTCAGTATATTCTACGATGGTGAAACTTTTCTACGAACATTAATTTCGGAAGAGTTTCACAACACTTTACGTCTTTGTTTGAGTGCCTGCTGTATTCTCCAATATTTAGTTATTTCATAGCCTCAAAAAATGAAAAAGGACTGCCTGAAACAGCTAATCCTGAAAATTGACTGCGAAAATGAAATATCCCATCAGATACATAACTGTAAAATAGCAACTTTGTGAATACAGCAACCAGCCACTACTAAATTCTTTTAAGAACACGAAGTATGCCATAACTTTTTCTTAACTAAGTGCATCTAATATTAGCATTAGGGTATCTAGCACGAATATTAGCATTTTTAATGCAGTAGACCAAATACCATACAGTGGCGTGAACTGCTAAAAAATCAGTAACTATCGTCATAGTGTTCAGCTTCACAATGTGCATACTGTGTGGCTATGTGTCAGTCATGTATGGAACTTCAAACAGTTCTGAAAACCCCTTTCAGTTGTTATATGTAAAGTAGATGACCTTTAAATTAGGTGTTACAAGTTGCTAATAATAATTTCATGAAAAAAATTCAAACTGCTGTGAGGCAAGTGATCTCATGCCCCAAATAGTAATTTTACACAAAATGAAACTTTCTGAACTTCCTATCCACCATTACTGCCTAAAGTAGCTCGGTTTGAAGAGCTACCAGTATTGCAAAAGCCTATTATTTATTTCATTCAAAGTCCTATATTGTCTTGACTGACAGCTTGTTAAGCAAGACAAACTATCTCTCAAACAACTAGTAGGGCTACTTGTATTCCTGACAAATATAAATGGGAAGACAGAATTCGTTCTTTTTATTCCCTTCTTAAATCGATTTATGCAGTTAAACGCTGAGCAGCTCTTCAACATCGTGTTTCGTATTTACTGCAATAGTCAATCAGAAGAGACATGACTACCAACTGAGTATATATACCGCAGTAGCTATATAATACCCGATTTATCTCCTAACAACACTCCTATTTATCAGATGCTTACCACTATCATGGCGGCCGGCCGAAGGTTCAGATTATTCCGCGACAGCAGCGCCGTTAGGGAGTCCATTATATTTTACAATGTTTTTGGATGGCCACGAGCGGGGTTGCAGCAGAGGGCGATCGCGGCTGACATCTTAATATCAGCGCGCCGTGCTTGCATGGCGGCGCGCGGCGGAAGTAGGTGGCGCGCACTTCAGACTTGTGTGTCACCAGAGGGCTGAGAAGAAAGTATGATCTGCAAGACAATTTGTAAATAAAGGAAGCAGACAGGATACTTCAGGAGAAGATGATACACTGAACAGTTGAAATGTAACTTCCCGACTAGTATAAGCGCACCGCAAGGAGTGGCTCAATGTCGAACGCAGCCAACGAGGAAGCGGCCAGCAAGTGGCGTTGGCAGATAGCCCAGCTGCCTCGTTTGTTAAGCGCTGCTCACCCACTGGACTCTCTGATTGATGCCACTCCCCACCAGCACTCAACTTATGGAAATGAATCCCCTCTGTACGAACCACACATCGTGTAACCCAAGTTTTGATTACAGTCACCGATGGTGGCTGCTATGTAAGAGCACCCTCATTTCTAACACCTTGCGAACTGATTAATTTATAGCTAAGAACCCGGCATTAGTAGCTTACTACACAATCATGTAGTCTATCTCTCATGTCTTCCTTCCCCACCTCCACCTCCCCCTATTTCTTCCACCCCCACTCCTCCCCCTATATCTGTCAGCTTTCCTGGCGATGAGTCAAACGTAGTCAAAGTTTACTGCTGGGTACTCTTTGCCATGCACCACATCTTCGCTTTGGGATTATAAAACCCCTTGAGAACAAAATATGGATTTTGACAAAGTCCGTGAGTAAAATTGCCTCCTCCATGCACCATACGAATTTTCTGTAGGCAGTGACCTTCCTCTTGGTTTGAAGGTCAAGTTTGAAAATTTTCATCTAGATCGAAACAAAACTATAGATTTTCATGCAATAAGAACACACGAACACTTTGAAAAACACACTTTCTGTCTTTCTCAAATTTTCCAGTATTCGGTAGATATCCCAAACAATTTATTTCATACAAATCTTGTACTAGAATGACGAACATCACAAAACAAAAAGTAATAAAATTATCAGCCAAATCAATTGAGGCGTTTTCGACTAATAGCGTGACCAAGGAAATAGACATTCATTTTATAGCCTATATTTAGATTTTTGTCTGAATGCTCATAAACGAAATGAGTTATTCTTAGATGTACGGCACTTAAATCTACTGGTCTGTATTACATTTCTAAGCGTCTAGACTTGGTGAAACGTGGCAGGAGCACAGCTAGCTTCTGCCCAATTAGCAGTACATCTTTGCCTTATTGGTGAAGGACATATGGATTTCACAGACAATTGTTCAAAGGGTGCAAAGCCACAAGGTGGCCGCACCTCTTCAACTGAACGAGACACCATAGCCTTCTTTCTAAAATAGATTGGAATAGTGTAAATAGCGATATTTAGCACAGTTGTCGCAATTTCAGAAGGTATGTGTAGGCTGGGACAGATTACCACCTTCTGCAACTGTAAACATTATTGTAATTCAGACCAGATGCAATTCCATTCGTCTCAAAGCATCTTCAGTGCTCTTCTGTCCGCAGTTCAATTTGATGCAGCTCTCCACGCTACCCTGTCATATGCAAGCCTCTTCATCTGAAAATATGAACGGCAACCTACATCCTTTTGTATCTCCTTACTGTATTCGTCCCTCGGTCTCCCTCTAAGATTTTTACCCCACACGTTTCCTTCTAATGCTAAGTTGACAATTCCTTGATGTCTCAGAATGTGTCCAACCAGTCTATCCCTTCTCTTAGTCAGGGTATGCCAGAAACTCCTTTTCTCCCAAATTCGGTTAAGCACCTCCACATTAGTTACGTTATCTACCCATTTAATTTTCATCATTCGTCTGTAGCACCACATTTCAAAAGCTTCTATCATCTTTTTCTCCGAACTCCTGTTCGTCCGTGTTTCTCTCCCATTCAGTGCTACACTCCAGAGAAATGCTTTCAGAAATGACTTCCTAACATTCAAATTAATACAGGATATCAACAAATTTCACTTATTCAGATACGCATATCTTCCCATAGCCATTCTGCATTTTATATCTTCTTTACTTCGGCCTAAATAACAAAACTCAATTACTCTTTTTATTGTCTCATTACCTAATCTAATTCCTCAAGTACCGCGTGATTTTCTTACAGTACATTCCATTACACTTGTTTTCCTCTTGATGTTCATCTTGTACCTTCCTTTCAAGACATTGTCCATTCCATTCAAATACCCTTGCTGTCTCTGACAGAATTACTGTGTCCTCTGAAAACCGCTAAGTTTTTATTGTTTCTCCCTGAACTTTAATTCCCTCTCCGAGTGTCTCTGTGCATTACTTCATATCTTACTCAATGCACACATTGAACAACATTGGAGAAAGGCAACAAACATGTCGTACTCCCTCCCCAACCACTGCATACCATTCATGCCCTTCGATTCAAATAACTGCAGTCAGGTTTTTGTACAAGTTGAATATAGCTCTTCGCTTAGTATATTGTATTCCTATCTTCATAATTTGAAAGAGTGTATTCCAGCCAACACTGTCGAAAGCTTTCTCCAGATCTACAAATGCTAAAAACTTAGGTTTTCCTTTCCTTAACCTATCTTCTAGGATAAGTCTTAATGTGAGTATTGCCTCCTGTGTTCTTACATTTCTCCTAAATCCAAACTAATCTTCCCCAAGGTCGAATTCCACCAAATTTTCCATTCGTCTGTAATTAATTCATGTTAGTATTTTGCATTCATGACTTACTAAACTAATAGTTCTGTAATTTTCACATTTTTCTGCACTTCCTTTCCTTGGAATTGGAATTACAGTATTCTTCTGAAATTTGGAGGGTAAGTACACTTTCTCATACATCTTGCGTACAATTTCTTCAAGGCTATCGCTCCTAACGATATCAGCAGTTCACACGGAATCTCATTTACATTTTCCTGTTTGCTATGCGCACGTTGTCAGACATAGGAGTATAAAAATAAAAATGCCAGCATATTATGAATACTTTCACTCCGTAATATCATACGGGAGTTTTTTCTTGGGCAACTCATCATGCCAAGCTAAAGTTTTCACGTGCGTTACGATTCATTTGTGGTATCAACTCACGAACATCCTGTAGAGGACTATTTAAGGATCTGGGTGTACTTACAACTGCTTCCCGATGCATTTATTCTCTAATGAAATTTGTCATTAAAAATATATCTTTTCTTCAAACCAATTGATCGGTCCATGGGATCAATACTAGAAACAAGAATAACTTGCATAAAGGTTTAAAGTCACTTACTTTGGCTCAGAAAGGTGTCCAACATTCTGTAATACACATTTTCAATAACGTGCCAGCAGCCATAAAAAATTTTACTCACAATGAAGTTCAGTTTGAAAACAGTCTAAAGAAAATTTTGGTTCCCGACTCCTATTCCATTGATGAATTTCTTACCAGAAGTGATTTATGTATGCTACTGTATAATATTCACAAATCTGAATATTGTGTTCAGTCTGACTTCAGTACAAATTTTCTGCATTAATTTGATCATTTTAAATCGTTGTTGTAATATGTGGTAATAAGTTTTATGTCCCTTAAAATAAAAATATTCTTAAGATAATTGTTTTTCCTGACCACTTCCACACCCACAATTACATTTGGGTTCTGTGGAAGGTACATTAACACATGTGCTCTCTTTTTGTAAGTATATATTGTGTATTCTGTTCTAACATGTTCTGTTCTACATCCAAGATGATTTCCTCAATTCGGATCGGCTGGAACGAAAAGTACATCTAATCAGATCTACACCAGGAACTTTGTTTCGGCTAAAGTCCTTCAGATCTCTTTCAAATTCTTCTCGAATTATCAAATCTCCTATCACATCTTCCTCTACTTCCTTTTCGATTTCTCTACTTTTTATTTCCCTAGTTTAGGCACTCTACATATTCCTTCCTCCTTTCACCTTTCCCTTCATTGCTTATTACTGGTTTTCCATCTGAGTTCTTAATATTCAAGCAGCTGGCATTATTGTCTCCAAATGTCTGTTTTATATTCCTGTAGACAGTATCTATCTTTCCCCCAGTTACACATTCTTCTACGGCCTTGCATTTGTTCTCTAGCCACTCGTGTCTATCTACGGCCTAGTATTTGTTTTCTATCCACTCGTGTCTATCTTAGCTACGATAATGCTTTCACTATAGTGTTTATAGTAACTTACCAGCATTACTTTTTTCTTCTTCGTTATCACACCTGCTCCTGCGTTACCACCAACTGAGTTTCTATTTATAACCCTGTACTCACCTAACCAGAATCTTGTTCATCCTGCCACCGAAATACACCTACCATACCTGAATTTTACCTATCCATTTATCTTTTCAGATTTTCTAATCTACGTACCAGATAAAGGGATAGAACATTCCACGCTCCCATCCGTAGAATGCTCTTTTGTTTCTCTTGATGACGACATCATCCTGAATAGTCCCGAACCGGAGATCCGAATGGAGAACTATAGTACCTGCGGTATATTTTACCCAAGAAGACGCCATCATCATACAGCTGGGGCCGAGCGGTGTGTTCCCAGCTTTAGGTCAGGATGAGGCGTGGAACCTGATGGAGCGCCAAGGGACGCTAGTGAAACAGAATTATAGTTGACACATTTTATTCCGTAACACACATAAGTTTGATGAAGGCGCTAGCTCGACAGGAGCTAGACCAGTAGGTGGCGTCGCCTTCGAGCCGCCACCTTGGTGTTTCGTATGATGGTAGTGCCCGCACCGCGCCGCGATGCCGGGAAGCGATGCAAAGACTGTTATTGTGAAGTGCTCTATCCCTTCACCAGGATATGCAGCGGCCAGTGGATCCACGCAGGGACCCCTTTGAAGTCGGATGTCGTGCTGGTTCCCGACTCGGGACACCGGCTGGCCGGTTTAGCACCAGAGTGCTAACTCGACGACAGCAACATTGGCCTTTAGTAATCAACCACTGAAGACTGCGCTGGCCCCAGGCAGCCACCATAGAGGTGTGAAGTCGTCAGCACAGCGTATCGCCATCTTCCCAGATGATGTTTAGTGTGAAGTATGGCCTCGACCAGATTCCATCTCTTAGCTGCCTCTAGCAGCTACCCGTACTGCTATCTGTGACAAAGACTGAGCACAACGATTAGGCCAGTGAATTGACGACTACCTCCTGGGAATCGTCGATTCAGAAGAACAACTGACTGCTACTTCTAAATGTGGGTGTATTTATACATAAAATTAGCTGAAGCTATGACGTATGAAACAGTTTGAATGTGTTCCCTTTGAAAATGCAGTGTTCGCCCGATGTGTCTTTAGCGCTGACGCATGTGCGGTCTTATTCACTCTTGTGACAGAGTTACGTGTAGTTATGAAATGTTTACTAGCTGCGTCTCTGTCTGAGAGCCATTTCACTAACACACAGTTTGCTGACGGTAGGCTTTCCAACTTGCCGACGCAGCGGCTGCCGTCATCACGCAAGGCGGGTGAGCATTTTCTGCTACCGGCTGCTGACCTTATTCCGTCTTGCTAAAGTGAGCAAACCTAGATCTTAAAACATTTCCCTGTCACAATGTTTGCGGCTTAACAATACATTCATACAACACAGCTGCATGTCCTCGGAAAAAATAGCGACTGTAGTTTCCTCTTGCTTTCAGCTGTTTGCAGTAACTTCATGGCAAAGCCACTTTTGTTGATGTTACGAAGCCAGCTCAGTCAATCATCCAGAATGTTCCCCCTGTAACTTCTGGAAAGGCTGCTGCCCATCTTCAGGAAACACATGTTTGTCTGGCCTCTCCACAGATACCCCTCTACCGTGGTTTCACCTACGGTACCGCTATCTGTATCGTTGAGTCACGCAAGTCACTCCACCTCTGCAATTTCTGTTTTTCATAGGGGTGGGGTCTACCAAACCAGTACACTTTCTATTAGACATTTTTGTAGGGTTCTTACTGAAATCGTTCACGGACAGTTCTTATGCTATGGCTTTATTCTATTCTGAATAAAATGAACTACTGAGATTACTCAGGCTTTTTATTTTGTCCTCTTCATATGTTTTTCGTAGTATTCATTTCGGCACTTATGCTGTTACTCTATTTTCTATTAAACCTTAATATGAAAATTGCCAAAAACTCGCAATTTCTGTGGCCTGGCGGGATGCGTTTGTCTTTTGTTTTTATTTATGTCTGTATATATCTGTTAACTTGCTTTTACGTTATTTGGCTCGCATTGTGTGAGGCGTTCATGTTTTGTTTCTGTCAAAATGTACATGTTCTAGCAGTCTCTATGTGTTGTTCTGACTATAATATGTGTGTTTATAAATATGATTTCAGTTCGCGTGTGTGTGAGTGCGTGAGTAAGGGAGGGAGGTGATATATTCTGATTTTCACCCTCTTACTACACAAACAGTCCTTCCCTCGTTGAACTAAAATCCAGTGGGGGGAGGGCACTGCAGCCCCCCTCCTGGAACCCCTGCAGACCACGCTGTAGGCTCCTCCACACCATGACCCCCCACGAAGCTCCCCTCCAAATATGAGCACAGGCGCAGTACTGTACGGCGACTTATTTTTTTTTTTTTTTTTTCTTTAGAAATCACGTCATCTCATATCGACGTCACCCCGACCAGACAGTCAAATACGACACACAGATTTCAAGCAGACGCCCGTTTTAACAGAAACAAAACATGAACGCTTCTCACAATGCTAGCCAAAGAACTTGAAAGTAAGTTAACACACACATACAAAAGACAAAAATAAAACAATAGATAAACGCATAACGAGAGATCACAGAATTGGCTAAGTTTTGTTAATTTCCTTAAACACGTTTAACTGAAAAAAGAGTGATAGCATAAGTGCGAAAATAAGTGCTACGAAAAACACATGAAGAGGGCAACATAAAAAAAGAATAAACTCAGTACTTAATTTTTATTCAGAATAAAATAAAGCCATAGCATAAGTACTGTTCGTGATCGATTTCAGTGAAAACCACACAAAAATGTAAAACAAAAAATATACTGTTTCACTTGACGACTAAAGGTACTTTCTAATAGTGCGAATTGCGTTTGATCTGAATTAAACACATTTTATAGTTGCAAAAGATGGTAATTTAACCTATACATATTGTCCCTGGTGTTTATTTTCGAATATATTGTGATTTTCGAGTGTGTGGCTCGGCAGCAACTTAAAGCCGAGCGCTCTGAGGCGCCTCGCTGCGGGATTTCGGTTCCTCCCTCGGGCATGGGTGTGTGTGTTGTCCTCAGCATAATTTAGGTCAAGTAATTTGTTTGACTAGGAACTGATAACAGCAGACGTTAAGTCCCATATATTGACAAACATTTGAAGTACTCTTTAAACTACTGGGAGTGAATTGAGCAGCAGTTGGCTGCTTGAGGAGGGGAGTGGAAAGCAGGCTTTGCACAATGACTGATGCTGGCTGGACTCACTTGTGTGACGGCTGTCTTCAGTCTAGAATTTTTAAAGAATAACGATAGAATGAATAACTAAACTTTTACAGACATCCTAAGATCTGCAACACGAACTACATGTAAAGGTAGGCCATGTTATAAAAGAGAATTTTACCTTTTTTGTTGCTTCATAAAAAGAGACCTAGTAAGGGGTAAGAACGTCGTAATATAAATTTAGGGTTAACAAAAAAATCGGGAGAACAAAACTACCTTTTTTTAGTAAACTCATGCACATTACTGTTATTATTAATTTCAGATGCTACAGTTGTATAAATTTATTCATAATAATAACTGTAACAAACAGAAAGCAGATGCTATTTCACAGTTTCATGGATATCTAACTCTAAACATTTTTTAATACCTAAATCGTATTCCTACGGGCCGGTCCTGAAAATGATCAACTGTTCGTTCTAATGTTTGCCCATTTACGGACCATGGTAAGACACGCATGGCAATGGACATTTGAAGTTGAAAATATTGACAGTGGTACAGAAGCTGCCTAACAAACAACCTGGGTAGCAGGCACATTTTGTGGCCCAGCTAGTTTCTGTTTCGCGAGGTAACTACGAAAGCAAGTGCACAATTGCCTCCAGGAGGAACTTGTTTGTAAATCTATCGGACCAAACTGCATGGTCATCAGTCCGTAGCTTACAAAATACTTAAACTAAGTTAAACTAACCGAAGGATAAACACACTCACCCATGACCCAGGGAGGACTCGAACCTCCGACGACAAGCAACCTCAGCGAGGTGCCTTAGACCGCTCGGCTACTCAACCGCGGCGCTCCAGAAAGAGATCCATTTCTGGATTCTGAATGTGTTTTAACTCCTTTGGCCAGCAAAAGCATTCAGTTTTCATCCCATAGAAAACGTTTTGCTCACTTTGCGAAAGCGAGTGAAATGTAACAACCAACGTTCCTTCAGTTGTGTATCTCTACGGAGTGTAATTATGCATGAGCGGCTACATGTCTCTTGAAGAAACGTGTGGATACTGTTCCTCACCAAACTGAGACCAATCAAGAGAAATGTTACACGATATTAACCTATTGTGGGTGACAAATTATATTCTGTTTGGCTGTGCTAATATGTTTTACATAAACTGATCACTGGGATAAATCTTCACTTATTAATATGTAACTTCCACATAGAATAGAACTACGCGTTTGGCTGGAATTCAAACCGAAAATCTTCCTCTTCACGGACAATAAAAAACTTGTGTTCGTCTTCCATGGCTGTTATTCCTGGAGAAGGGATATGGCTGAATCAGTGTTCCACGCGAAATATAAGCGTCTGATTTCTGTTACAGGATGGCCACAGGCCTTGATCTCTCTGGGAGGCTCCTTACAACATACGCTACACTGAAGAAAAATACGCTGATCAGCCAGAGCATTATGACCACCTACATACTACGTATATAAACCCGTCAAGCTGATAGCAGCGTCACCTCAGGAGGAGTGACTGCTACTCACACTGCGCGTGGAGAGTGGCGAATGCGTGAAATCTATATGATTTACACCGAGGGCAGAATATTTTATGGTGGCCTGGAGGCACGGATACCCCACTTTTTGTCGGATGTTCGAGAAATGCTGTGGTGTTATCATGGATATTATTATATTACTATGGTGATCAACAGTAGTCGAGACGAAGGTCAAATCACGGTCAGACGTCGAGGGGTTAGGAGATCAGTTGTCATTACAGACGTCAGACGTCACAGGCTGAGTATACTGGTAAAACAGAACAGGCGGACAACTGTGGCGGAGCAGTCTTTAATGCTGGACAGAGTCAAGTGTTTCTGAACACATAGGGAACCGAACTCTCCTAACGATGTGCCTCGTACAAAACTGTCGGCACGCCAATCACTGACAGTCATTTCAAAAAGGAGCCTATCGGTGACAGAAAGCGACCTCTCCACGTTATATGCACAGGGATACAACAAAACGGCAGTATTCGGCCTATCTCAGTTCGCAACAAGATCTCCTTACGTGTACCAGGTAATTCATCTTTTTTCCTGATGGTTAGGCGAGGCGCCTGTGTTTGCGTAAGAAATTTTCTCCTTTTCCCCCTGAATCGATGGCGTGGAACGGCCATTGTACGCCCAGCAACCTCCTGGTAGAGTTCCCGGAACGACGGCTACAGGCCTTTGAAGTGGGTGGACTTGCAGAACGCGTACCCCGCATATGCAGCCCTGGCATTCACCTAAACGTGTAAGTGGCCCCTGCTCCGCGCTCATAGCCAAGCCGAGCAAATATTCCTATACAATGATATCCTGGCGAAATTGGCGTTTAGTAATGACTATCAGAGAACATATACGAGAAGCAGTTCGGAAGGGGTGAGTGCTCACACAGAATAGGCAGGCACCTCACATCACCCCCTACCTCGCTGAAAAGTTTTCTCTCGTGAAGTGCGACGTGTAAGGGTTGATCAGCGTCACACTGAGTGTGGGAAAACTTCAACTATAGTCTGATGGACGTGGGTCTCTGGAAGGATTTGCCACAGCATAATAATAATCCCTTACAGCTAAAGACATTCACACTTTCTATACCATATCCTCATAACACTCATGACCTGTATGACAAAACTAAACAATATTGCAATTTTTGACCTAATCTCTTGTTTGTTTATTGCTGCACTTCTGGAGGACATTGTTCTTCAGTGGCGTACGTTGCTGACAATGAAACGAACGGTGAAGCACACAGTGCCCAATCATCCGTCCATTCAATTTATTTAAAGGTAAGCCAATTGTGATACATTGTAAGGGCATTAGATTAGCTGAGACTCTGCCTTGTGATTCATTCCTGACCTCTCTCTCACTCAATGACAGGGTTTCTTACTAGTTCACAACAAATTGCACTTATTTGTAAGACAGGTATGATTTGGTTCAAGGGCAAAATTAATGAACTGATAAATGTGTGTGTGGTGAAGGGGAAGAATAGATACCAGCAAATTATGAAGATCTATTAATAGATAACGCTACTAAATAAAAAGAAACTAAGGGAAAAATACCTATACATAGTACTGTCTGAAGGAAAAACCGGTCTAACATCTAGCAAGTATCTTTCAGTATGAAAATCAATGAAGAGACCCCTCAGGGGCACTGCATTAATTTGCTGAGTACGGGCTTGTCGAACCCGGGGTCCCAAGGTGTGGACTGAGTCGCGACAACAGTCCGCCACACCGTAAGCTCTGTGGGTGCTTCAACGAGCATCGTTCTGCACTACGGTGGAATGTTGTACGTTTCAGAGCCCGGGGATCTTGGATTAATCGCCGGATCGCCAGGACGGTACAAACCACTATAAGAGAAACCCTCAACCTCGAGGTGTGCTAAGTGCCGAGGAGATGCATGACTGTTGAGGTTGAACAGTCGCTAGCGAGCAATCTCTGAGGAACCTGCCGCACATCAGTTGATAAGGCTTACCTAGGCAAGCGGGGCTCTGCCTGGGTGGACCTTTATATCCCTAGCTGCTCCTGGGAACACCATGAAACGATCCCGAAACGTTGGCGGACGTATAACTGCCGTCTCTAAGAAAGGTAGGGGCGACTACAATGCCGCAGAATACGATCCCCAAACGATCCCTTCCCTGGCCACACCATGGTAGGAACGTTGGGCCAGAAATCTGGGTGACTCTTACGCCTCTAAATATCTTGTATGTAGCCGTACCGATGGGGAATCTTTTCAGAAGACTAAGCCGTTGTTCTTCGTGAACGTGGAGAACAAATACGGTAAGGTGGAAGGGATGTCAAAAATGCGCTCTGGGTCAGTATTAATAACGACGTCATCCCCAGTCCAGTCACGAGCATTGCATGCCTGTGCCAAGCTGGGTGAGGTTTCCGTTAGTATAATGCCGCACAGGACCTCAAATATGGTCCAGGGAATTATGTTCCACAAAGACCTTTTGCTGCAATCAAACGATGAAGTGCGACCAGGAACGGCGGGCAGTACATTTCATTCTGCGAATCCATAGGGGTCCGATGGACAACAGTGTTGCCACTGGTGCCTTTATCTTGCCTTTCGAGGGCGATTCATTGCTCGAGAAGGTCAGGGTGATGATCTACCGGTGCGACGTAAAGCCCTACGTTCCTTCCCCTTTGCGTTGTTATCAGTGCTGGAGGTTTGGCCATATGTTCTCCCGATGTGATGCCAATCCTACATGTTGGTAGGGCGAACGTGCAGTCCATCCAGACGTCCCTTGCACCCCTCAACCGGTATGTGTAAACTGCGGCCAAAATCACTCCCCTTGTTCACCTACGTTCACGGTTATGCAGCAAGACCGGAAAATTATGGAATATAAAACCTGGGACCGACTGACCTACTCAAGAGCGAAACGAAAATATCAGAAGCTCCATCCTGTGCGTGTGATTAACTCATATGCCACAGCAGCCTCACCGTCGTCATATGCAGTGCCTAGTTTACCGTCTACGCAACCACGGCCATTGGGCTCTCACGCCCAATCAACTACCCCTGCTCCCTTGATAGCTGGGGGCAATTCCTCTTCAGTGGTTCCCATTCTTTTCAGCGTGGGAGCAACGATCTCTAAAACATCGGTGACACCGTTCCCCACCTCTCAGACGGATAAGGAAAATGCCTCAGAGGATTCTGACCGAAGGCCCAATGATCCCAAACCTGCTCATCAAAGGGCTTCTTACTTATCTCCCAGATCGTCAAACCGAAGGGCCAGCGAGAGGTACGACCGAAGAAAACAAAGAAACAGGACTCTTCAGTGGCTCAAACGCCACAGCTACCCTTATTGTCTGCCTCAGAAGATGAGGTAGAGATCCTCGCCTCACCTGAGGATCTCACCCTCACCGACTCCCCAGAGTCGATGATCTTGGATTCGGTAGGTTCGCAATCGGCGGCAGCAAGTGAACCTATGGAGTAACCTTATTCTTGTATCTTTTCAATCATGGCCTTTCAAGCCCATAACATCATACTCCAGTGGAAAGGCGGTGTTTTTTTCCTGCTTAGCGGAGTTACGCCAGCTTCTCAGCACCTCATCTGATTTTTGCGTTGCTCTGCAAGGAACTTGGTTTCCCGTGATGCGCACGCCTGCCTTACGTGGCTATCGGGGTTATTGTAGGAATCGCGCAGACTGTGGTAGGGCGTCAGGTGGAGTATGCACCTACGTCTTTACCCTTGTCTACGGCGAAGCTATTCCACTACAGACGCCTCTGGAAGCCGTAGCTGTCAGGGTAAAGGCTGCAGTGGACATTACCATCTGCAACGTCTACCTCCCTTCTGATGGGGAAGTCCCACAACACGTCCTGGCTGCACTGATAGCTCAACCACCCCCAATTTACCTGGTATTTGGTGACTTCAACGCCCATAACCTATTGTGGGGTGGTACCATGATTACTGGCCATGGTAGAGATGTCGAGTCATTGCTCGACCTCTGCCTCTTAAACAATGGTGCCCCCAGGTATTTTAGCGTGGCACATGGTACCTACTCAGCCATCGACCTTTCAGTGTGTATTCCTAGTCTCTAGCCCTCTATCCACAGGTGTGTACACGATGATTTGTGTGGTAGTGACCACTGCCCGATTTTCTTGTCACTACCCCAGCGTCAGACCCACGAATGCTCGGCCAGATGGGCGCTGAGTAAGGCTAATTTGGACGTATTTACTTCTGCTGCCACGGTTGGTTCTCCTACGCACTCCAACATAGATGCGGTAATCGACAGCGTAACATCGGCTATTATTTCTGCGGCCGAGCGTGCAATCTCTCGCTCTTCGGGATCCACCCGCTGGAGGACGGTTGCCTGGTGGTCGCCGGAGATTGCTGAGGCGATTACAGAGCGTAGGCGAGCTCTGCAGCGCCACAAGCGGCACCCATCTATGGATAACCTCATCGTTTTTAAACGGCTTCGTGTCCGAGCCCGACAGTTGATTAGAAGATGCAAACATAATTGTTGGGAAAGGTACATGTCTACCATTGGATCACGTACTTCTCCATCCAAGGTGTGGGCGAAGATCAGACGTGTGTATGGCTACCAGTCTCCTCTTAGTGAATGGAGCAGTTTGCACAGACCCAGATGCAGCTGCTGTTTGCTGAGCACTACGCTCAGAGTTCTGCGTCTGCGGCATACCCTAGGGCCTTTCGCGCCCTGAAAGAGCGGGAGGAAAGACAGCGATTGTCCTTCTCGACTCGCCATACAGAACGGTACAACGCTGCATTCAGTGAATGGGAATTCCTCACTGCCCTGACTCAGCGCCTGGGCCAGATCGCCTCCATAATCAGATGCTGAAATACCTGTCAACCGTGTCTCAGCGTCAAGTTTTGGCTGTCTTCAATCACCTCTGGAGTTCTGGTACATTCCTGTCACAGTGGAGAGAGAGTTTGATAGTTCCAGTAATCAAACCTGTTAAACTTCCACATGAGTTGAACAGCTACCGACCAATCAGCCTTACCAATGTTCTTTGCAGATTTCTAGACCGTATGGTGAGTCGACGTTGTGCTGGCTTCCTGAGTCCAGGGATCTCCTAAGTCCATGCCAGTGTGGTTTCCACAAGGGACGCTCAGCTCTGAATAACTTGGTCCACCTTGAGTCCGCCATACAAACAGCCTTCTCTCGATGCCAACACCTGGTATCCGTTTTTTTGTGACTTATCTAAGGCCTACGACCAGAGCTGGAGATATCACATCCTTACTACATTACATGGGTGGGGTCTCCGGGTCTCGCTTCCTATTTTTATTCGGAATGATTTATCTTTGCGTACCTTTCGTGTACAAGTCGACGCCTCTCGTAGCTCTTTTCATGTACAAGAGAATGGGGTACCCTAGGGCTCTGTAATGAGAGTTACTCTATTTTAGTGGCGATTAATACTCTAGCATCAGCGGTAGGATCATCATTCTCCACCTATTTATATGCTGATTACTTCTGTTTATGTTTTAACTCTTGCAGTATATGTGTTCCTGAACGACAGCTGCAGGGAGCCATACGTAAGGCGCAGATATGGGCCCTCGCCCACCATGGGTTTCAATTCTCTGCTGCCAAGACCTGCGTTATACACTTCTGCCGGCGTCAGACAGTCCATCCGCATCCTGAGCTTTACATAGATGGCCACTTGCTCACTGTGGTGGAAACACATCGTTTCTTGGGACTTGTGTTTGACGACCGGCTGACATGGCTGCCTCACATTCGTCGGCTTAAACAAGAGTGCTGGCAGCACCTTAACCCACTCCGCTGCCTTAGCAATACTACATGGGTACTCTGCTACATTGTTATATAAGGCTCACGTTTTGTCACGATTGGACTACAGGAGCACTGCCTATGGTTCAGCATCTCCTTCAGCCCTGCAGATGCTGGACCCAATACACCATTGTAAGATTCGACTGGCGACAGGAGCTTTCAGAACTATCTCTGTTAATAGTATCCTTGCAGAAGCTGGAGTTCCGCCATTACGAACCAGTCGCGAACAGCTGCTATGCAATTACATCGTCGCTTGCCTCATCACCCCAACTACCGTCTCCTTTTTCCAGTCAGCTCACTTCCCATTCCACAATGGCGGCCGAGATCAGGGATGACAGTTGGCGTCAGTGACCGTTTGCTTATTAGTGAAATAGAATCTTCTCCATTACCTCCTATCTTCTGGTTCCAGTCGTGTACGCCACCATGGAGAATCCGTCGGCCACATCTTTGCTTGGAATTGTCACAGCACCCCAAAACCTCAGTTCACCCAGATGCCATTCGCCGCCAATTCCGATCTATCTTTGATGTTTCACGGGGCTCGGAAGTGATCTACACAGATGGTTCGATGGTAGGTGGTCGTGTTGGCTTCAATTACACGCATACAGGGCGTAACGAATTGGACTCCTTGCCGGCTGGCTGCAGTGTCTTCACTGCGGAGTAAGTAGCCATCTTCCGTGTACTTGACCACATTCGTACCTGCACTGCTGGGGAGTCCTAGGTCATCTGCAGTGACTCCCTCAGCGGACTAAGAACTCTTGACCAATGCTTCCCCCGCCATCCTTTAATAATAGTCATCCAGGAGTCCCTTTATACCGCCGAACAACGGGGACGGTCGATAGTATTTATATGGACTCCAGGGCATGTCGGGATCGCAGGAAAGAAACTGGTAGACAAGTTACCCAAAGAGGCCACCACTAAACCTCTTCTGGAGGTCGGTATACCATCTGCTGACCTACGTTCTATGCCACGCAGTTGAGGCTGCGGTTTGTGGAATACACAATGGCATACCCTCCAAACGCCCAACAAGTTGCCGACAATAAAGGAGACGACGAACGTCTGGAGGTCCTCTCTACGGGCCCCTCGCAGGGACGCTGTCGTCCTCTGCCGGCTCCACATTGGCCATTCTTGGCTGACACACGGTCACCTCCTCCGTCGCGAGGACGCACCTCAGTGTCGCTGTGGCGCCGATTTATCAGTCGCCCACATTTTATTGGATTGCACTAACCTCGCCGCCCAGAGGCGGAGTTTTAACCTCCATGACGCCCTGAGCTCGGTTTTAGCAGATAATGCTTCTACGGTTGATAGAGTTTTAAATTTAATTCGTGCCGGTGGATTACATCATTCTATCTGAATTCTATTGAGTGTTTAGTATCTCTCTATTCTCCACTTACGTAGCACTTTTAGTTCGGTGGTTTTAATGTGTAACAGTGTTGCTTGATGGTCTTTTATTACTGTGATCACCCGGCCAAGATACTCTTTCTCTCCTTTCTCAATGTTCTTTATTTGCTTCTTTTATTTCTGGACGTGTTAAACCCTTTGCTTGGTGCATTTTTTCACATTGTTTTATTCACATTTTTATCGATCGTACCTGTACTCTTTATACTTGGAAAAAAGGAATAATAACCTTTGTCGTTTAGTCCGTTTCAAAATCAAATCATCCATCCAATGAAGAGCACACAAATTTCAGTTAGAACTGTTAAGTAGTTTTGGCCTTTTAAAACACATGCCTCTCCTCGTGCTGAGCCAGCTGGGACACCGACCGCTACGGACAGGCGATGGATAGCGCCTTGTCTGTGCTGCAGCTGACCAAGCCGGCCGCGGCCGAGCGGTCTGCGGCGTGCCAGTCACGGTCTAAACTGCCGCTGCGGTTCGAATCCCTCCTCGGGCATGGATGTTTGTGCCGTCTTTAGCATAAGATAGTTCATAAGTAGTTTGTAGGATTAGGGACTGATGACCCCGCAGTTAAGTCCCATAAGCTGTACAAACATTTGAAAATTTGATTTGCAGCTGACGACTGGCCTGACCGGTGGTGGCGGCCGTCCCAGCCCCTCTGTGTATGTAGATATTCTCGCGTAGCGCTCGTGTCTGCTCATTACTCAAAAAAGCCTAATTTTAGTCTTTGGTTTTGGCCACCCAAATACAATTACATACTTTATACATAATAAAAGAACATGAGAAAACATGACTTTATGAGGGTCGTCATGAATGATACATTGGTCATACACTGCTATGATACTGAGAGCCCAAAGAAAAATATTAAAGTATTACAAATTATCGCCAAAAAATTACATAAAAAAGGTGTTGTCGGCGTGCACTGTGGGTAAATGTTCTGTGTAAGCTCGAGTTGTAAGAATAGGGAATAGTGTATGTTTCATAACATCTTCATTTTCTTCTTCTTTGAAAGTCGACTGTGGTGCTAGTATTGCGAGTTGCTTTACCCACGTTAAATGTGTGCATTAAATTACTGTAAAGCAAATACAGGCCTGCACTAAAACAAAGTAATATAGGAAATCAACTTATAACGAACGTACCTGTACCTAAAAGTAACACAGAACAGAATAATAACAAGAGAAGTCTAAATTGTGAATTGATTGTATTTGTATCTGTCACGGAAAGTTACTCATTGTTTTTCTAAGTCTTTCATCTTTCAATACATTTTGCCACTTTTGCTGATCTCCACTGTCCATAACCGTACATTATGGCGTATAACTACATTGTTGCAATATCATTTGCAAAATAATCCTCGAAAAGTAATGGGGACCCATGACTTCTAATATCATTTTTTAAGTAGCAAATTTAACAGCAAACAAGTTTGTGCCGACTTTATAATGTATCATAAAAAACTTAAAGTAAAGGAAACCATATTAATACAGCTATTGAACCGACTGAGAGATGTAACCGAATGTTATCATTCTATTTCAGATCATACGCAGCACTTAGTCTAGTTTTGTAGGAAAAAGGTAAAGCAGTAAATAATCGGAAGATTAGTTTTATCCGCGCGGGGGTAGCCGAGCGGTCTGGAGCGTCAAGTTGTGGATCGCGCTACCTCTCGCGTCGGATGTTCGAATCCTCCCTCAGGCAGGGATGTTTGTGCTGTTTTTAGTATAAGTTAGCTCATAAACAGTTTGTAAGTTTAGGGACTGTTGACCCCGCAGCTAATCCCCATAAGCTTTAGAAATATTTGAACAATTGATTAGTTTTAACACCACAGTGCTTTACTAGGCATGGTCCTGTTTGGAGGAGGTATTCCGTTGCTGGAGGGAAAAGGAAATCGGTATTGTCGCTAGATCGCTTGAGAAATAACTGCCGTGGTATTCGTCAAAGATGTCCCGTTTAAGGAAATGTAAAATCAACAATTATAACTTCCTCAACAGCAACACTAATGTGAGGTCATCAGTCCCTAAACTTACAAAATACTTATGAACTACCTTATACTAAAGACGGCAAAAAAATTCCATGCACGAGGGGGGATTCGAACCCCCTACGGGGAACGGCCTCGCGCATCGTAACATAGCGCCACAATGCGCTCGGCCGCTCCGCCGCGGCGCGATCATTACGCCCCCCCCCCCCCCAAATCTCGATGATCCAGCCTGTTAAACACAATCTTTGTATTTTTTTCCTACTTAACAGGCTCTATTTAGATTCAAATATTTTGAAGAGACTAGCTTTGAGCCTAATCTTTTCTTTTGCAAACTATCTAAGACACACTAAGCTAATGAGCACAACCCTCTTCTTGGGTGGCCTAGTTTCAGCTATACAGAAATATTAATAGAAACACAGATTTGCAAATGTTATGAAAATTTTAGCCATCTACTCTGCTTTATAAGAGTTTAAGACTTACAACAGTCAGTTAAATCTCCCTCTACTGTTTTTCAGATTCTTCAGTTCACGATCAGTCATAATCATGAACGAATATTACTAAGAAATGGTATTAGTAGTAGAAAACATTCATTGTACCTAGTGTAAGTCGAAACATTTGAGGACGGGCACTGTGCCCCAGCTGCGTGCGTGCAACACAGACTGAACATTGATAATTATATCAGACCACGACTTAGTGAACAGTAGATAATAGTTCATAAACAATAACATGCTTAAGAAAGGCTCCCGTCACGGCACAAGTTTTAATTGATCACAACTTTACTACTCACTCTGAACACAATGCATTCTGTAAACAGTATTATAATAATCCCCTAAATATACCTAGATACTTATGTTTTGCAAAACATATTGTTCAGGCGATATGATGTAGTAAAGAATGAGTTAAGTGAAAAAGAATCTACAAGTCAAAATTCGGTACTGAAATAAACTCCAGAGAGTAGAGCAGAATGCGATGGGAAAAAGCATAAGAAGGAGATAGACTGACGTAAGAATGAATTCAATGAAAACTCGGTCAACGCTAAAAACTGAGGCTAGTAGTGTAAAAGAAGTAGTTTCGGCTCGTTATTGTAGTAGCAGTCACTGAAAAGTGTCAAAAGTATCCTTCGACTCATATTGTATCTGATTATGAATGAAGTAGCAACAGGGGTAGTAGTTTAGAATTAACGAAATTAATTTAAATTTCAGCGATAACCGTTCCTTGGGACCTCATTAATGAGGAGTAATTCACCAAAAACTCTAGTACTAAACTGCAAAAGATTTAACAGGTTTTTCGTTATTATCAAATCCCTCAAAAAAATGTTCAAATGTTTGTTAAGCTTATGGGACTTAACTACGGGGTCATCAGTCCCTAAACTTACAAACTACTTATGAACTACTTAAGAACTAGGACGGCACAAATATCCATGCCCGAGGGGGGATTCGAACCCCCGACCGTAGTGGCCGTGCTGACCGTGACTGGAGCGCCTCAGTCACCTCGGCCACCGCGGCCGGCATCAAATCCCTCAGATCACATTCAACGCTCCTTCCAAAACGACCTCAATTAAAACAAATGGGAATGTAAACGACGTAAGTCGCACTCTTAATGTTGATTTGTGAGAAACGCAAATGCCGTGTCATATTTACGTTCCGTAAAGGCAGAATATCAACGCACATTCAAACTGCGTCAGGTAATATCTGTTACATGAATTTTATGTTGCAAAGATATCTTACCTCTTTAAGTCTACTAACGTAGCAAACAATTCCTTTAAACGATGTAACTTATCTGCTAACACGAATTAAATTCAATGCAAACCTTGGGGTTCATTAAATTTGTTCATTTCATTTAATTTGACCGTATCCCTAATCAATGTCCTATTAATCAGGATGATCGATTTCCTTGGCTGGCACTACGAATCGCTTTCGATCCGTCCGACGGGCTGTTGTCCTAGAAAGGAAAGTGTATCAGAAACAAAGCCACTTCCGTAATACTTTATGATCCATATCTATTAGATCTACACTACATGCAAATAACACTCACTACGTAGCTTTCAATCTGCGTTATGTACTCAAATCGGTTTTTAGGAGCTCAGGGAGGATTCTTTCATCTAATCAAGGATACTTTCATTCCACGCCTCTGTCCAAGTATACAAGTGCTTTACTGCATTCAACTTTCCTAATAGCCTTGCATTCTAAAACTTCACAGAAAATAATTTTAATTATTTAACGTTATTAACTCTAATACTAACACTGTAGAAATAATATCTACATCTACATCCATACTCTGCAAATCACATTTAAGTGCCTGGCAGATGGTTCATTAACCACTTTCATAACCTTTCTCTACCGTTCCATTCTGTAATATCGCGCGGGATGAAAGAACACCTATATCATTCCTTTTTCGATCTGATTTCTCTGGGGTCACGTCTCCCTATGTAGGTGGGTGCTAGCAAAATATTTTCATATTCAGAATTAAAAGTCGGTGATTGAAAATACGCAAATAGATCTCGCCACAATGTATAACGTCGTTCTTTTAATGGTTTCCTCCTCAAATCGTGCAACATTTCCGTGACGCTCCCCCCCCCCCACCTGTAACGTGATAAGACAAAACTAGCTGCTCTTCTCTGAACATTCTCAATGTTTTCCGTCAGTCCCACCTTGTGAGGGTCCCACACTGGGCAACAGTACTGCAGGAGAGGACGCGCAAGTGTAATGTAGGCAGTCTCTTTGGTGGAGCTGTTGCATCTTCGAAGCGTTCTGACAATGAAACGTAAGCTTTGGTTCACCTTCGTAATTGTAACTCCTAAAGTATTTGGTAGAATTTACGACCTTAAGGTTTGACTGATTTATCGTGCAACTGAAGCTCAGCGGATATCTTTTAGTGGTCATGTGTATTAATTCACACTTTTAATTATCTAGTGTTGATTGCCAATTTTCGCACCATGTAGAAATTTTGTCTAACTCGCTTTGCAGTTGCTTTTGATCCTCTGTTGACTTCACTAACCGATAAACGACAACATCATCCGTAAGCAGTCTAAGGGGGCTATTCAGATTGTCTCCTAAATCGTTTATAAACACGAGGAAGAGTAGGGGACCTATAACGCTTCCCTGGCGAACCCCAGCTATCACTTCTGTTTTGCTCGATGACTTTCCGTCAATTACTACGAACTGTGTCCTTTCTGATAGGAAATGGTGAATCCAATCGCACAATTGGGGCAATATTCCACGAGCATGCAATTTCATTAGAAGCTGCTTGTGATGTACAGTGTCAAAAGCATGACGGAAATCCAGAAATAGGAAATCGATTTGAGATCCCTTGTCGGTGGCACTTATCATTTCATGTGGGTAAAGGGCAAGCTGTGTTTCGCAAGAGCGATAATTTCTGATTCCGTGTTGACTATTGGTTATTAGGTCGTCCTCTTCGAGGTAGTTTATTATGTTCGAACAAAGTATATGTTACAAAATCCTACTGCAAATCGACGTCAATGAGATGAACCTGTAATTTTGGGGATCACTCCTATTGCCTTTCTTGAATACTGGAGTGACCTGGGCAACTTTCCAGTCTTTGGTTACGGATACTTCGCTGAGTGGACGGTATAGCTAAGTATGGAGCTATTGCATCAGCATACTCTGAGAGGAATCTAGTTGGTGTACAATCTGGCCCGGAAGATTTGTTTTTGTTGAGTGACTTAAATTGTTTTACTACTCAAGGAATATTTACTTCTAAATTTTGCATGCTGGAAGCTGTTCTTAGTTCGAATTCTGGAGTGTTCACTTCGTCTTCTTTGGTGAAAGAATTGCGGAAAGCTGTGTTTTAGCTGTAAAAGATGCCAGTCTTGGGGATTTTTTTTCTGTTTAAATTTTGCTTGCGTTTTTATTTACTTCTGCAACAGTGATCTGACCTGTTTTGTGTACCACGGGGGGTCAGCCTCCTCTTTCATTAACTTATTTGGTATAAATCTCTCGATTGCTACTAATATTAGGGGAGACTGGGAATTTAAGCACTTAACAATTTTTTGTAGGCTTGCAAAATGGTCTAGTAAAATACCAGATATTCCACCTTAAAGTTCAGTATTTCTAGACTTTATAAAAAAATTGGATCAAAATTGTTAGTATTTACTATTAAAAAATATGTTTTCCCAGGGTTTACCAAGAACGCCATCTTGCCCTAGAGTGAGGGCAAGATGGGGTACGCTGGTGGGGCAAGATGGGTTGCCTCAATACTGTATAAGGCAATGGTAATTCAATTATTCAGTGAATACAAGTTTACAATTTCATGAAAGAATTATTCTAATATCTAATGAAAACGCATGAAGTAAACATTGTGTGATGTTAAAGTTCAGTTTATTATTATTCAGTTATTATCGTCACTTTGTAAGCAAAATTCACACACATGACGTACCTCGGCATACTCGTCCTCTTCTCCTTCACATGAACAGTGGGCCCATTTTTTTTTTTTTTTTTTTTTCAGGAGACGCATGACACCCATCCTTCTGTTGACTGAGAGTAGAAGTAGCCGCAATACAGGCACGCAGTGTCATCTTCTTCTAATGTTTTTTCTTTTTCAATTTTTTTATCTTATTTTCCAAGTTCGTCAATGCTTTTTTAATCTTCCCACTATTACCTTTACAAACAAAGAAGGATTTTTAACAGTCTTCTCATTGAATCTTTCCTTCTTGTTCCATCTCTTTTCTAGGCTTAACCTTACTTGCACTCTCCAGGAATTCTCGTCTCTAAGGGGAGCTAGTAACAACAGTTTTTCCTTTTTTGAGGACTGTTTTCTCGTATGCTTTCTTTCCGACATGGGGGATCGGGACAAACTGTTCAGGTGAAACAGCAAATGACCTTAATTGATTGGTGTTGTTCTCAGAAGCCTCCTTGTTTGTAATGTGGTAATTGGGGTTATTATCATTCCAAAATGAGCACCCTGGGCTTAGGCCTACAGCAAGTGCATCTTGCTCTTTAAGAGCGGCTTGGTTGAGAGGACCATCGCTTGTATCTGACATAAACTGCTTATGTGAGCTAACTAAAGCCTCTCCTTGGCCATTATTGACAGAAACGTTAACGGCCTCACTTGTAGTTAAAGGAGTGTCTGTAGTGACAGAAGCTTCAAACACTGAATCTGGGAAGATGCTTGGTTCGAAAGGGCAGAGTCCTGTTTTTTTGAAACCGTTTATGGCAGTCATCATGATTGCAGCTCATGTTATGTCATGTGGGGCAAGATGGGGTACCCCATCTTGCCCTCCCACTAGGTACCCCAGGGACCATTTTTACGTTAGGTTAATATTATAGCACCAAGGATGTATTCAATTAGTTATTGCAAGCATTAATGTATTGATAAATAAGCTGTTTTTGCGTTGATAATACTTAAGAGTATGAGAAACAAGTACTTCTCTTACCTTTTCACGTCTGAAAATGACGAAAAATTATATCAGCACAGACGAAAACATGTTTGGATGTATTTACTCCGAATGGTTTGCTCTAAATGGCTGCCAGCACTGTCAGGCACTCGCATAGCAAGTGCCTACTACTTCAACTATTCGCCACTAGGTTGCGACATCTGTCGTGGTAGAACTTACAAAAACCCCGTATTGCCCTCCACCCCATCTTGCCCCGCTCTCCCCTATGTCTTTGAAAGTAAGCCACAACTGATGTACACTCACATTTTCAGTTTTGAAAGCCTGGAGACTATCACTCGGAAAGCTTGAAGCGAATTTTTATGTGCTCTTTTGAATAGATATACTTATCGTTTATTTTTGGTGCATTTGGGACTTTCGATATTCAGTTTCGTTACTACAACTCTATGTTCGCTAATTATTGTATATGATGCTCTTTAATAGCTCCGGATTATTTGTTGCTAGGAGATCAAGGTTGTTTTCGAAACCATTTACTACTCTAGTGGGTTCATGAACTAACTGTTCGAAGTAGTTTTCAGAAAAAGCATTCAGAACTAGTTCGGACGATGTTTTATATTTGCCGCCGGCCTTGAATACGTATTTATGCCCCATATCGATGGTAAATTAAAGACGCCACCGGTTATAACAGTATGCTTCTGGTACCTGTGTGAAATGTGATTGAAGCTTTCTTTGAACATTTCGGCAATTGCATCGTCTGAGTCAGGGGGTCGCTGAAAATATCCTAATATTAATTTTATTTCCAGTTGTCAGGTATAACCTCTGCCCATGCCAACTCACAGGACGTATCTTACTCAATTTCGCCGCAGGATTAACCGTTTGTAACAGCAATACACACACCACCCCATTTTTTATTTATGCTATCATTTCTAAAGACCATTTGGCCCTTCGTAAAAATTTCGACCAAACTTATCTCTGGCGTCAGCCAGCTTTCAGAACCTATAACGATTTGTGCCTTGAAAGTATGTGGTTTTTAACAAGTGTATATATGGTTGCTTATTACCAGTTTGATTCAAACTGACTATACAATTAATATGTAAATATAGCCAGTGAGATGAGTAAAAACTCATCATACTACTTAAATGTCATCTGTGAAATTACTTTCGCAAATTGATGCTATCATTTTGCTTATAACCAACTTCTGAAATCAGATTTAAGGGTCGCCACTAGCTTTTTGTTTATCAAATTTAAAAAAGCTAAAAAACATGTTGTTGTTGTTATGGTCTTCAGTCCGGAGACTGGTTTGATGCAGCTCTCCACCCTACTCTATCCTGAGCAAGCCTTTTCATCTCCTCATAAGAACGACAACCCACATCCACTTGAATCTGCTTACTATACGCGTCTCTTGGTCTCCCTCTGCGATTTTTACCCCACACACTTCCCTCCAACGCTAAATTCACAATTCCTTGATGTCTAAGAATGTGTCCTACCAATCTATCCCTTCTTTTAGTCAAGGTATGCCAGAAATTTCTTTTCTCCCCAATTCGGTTCAGTACCTCCTCATTAGTTACGCGATCCACCCACCTAATCTTCAGCATTCTTCTGTAGCACCACATTTCAAAAGCCTCTATCCTCTTTCTGTCCACACTGCTTATCGTCCATGTTTCACTCCCATACAAGGCAACACTCCATACAAATGCCTTCAGAAAGGACTTCCTTAGGCTTAAATCAATATTCGATGTTAACAAATTTCTCTTTTTCAAAAACGCCTTTCTGCCCATTGCCATTCTGCATTTTATATCATCTGTACTGCGACCATCATTTGTTATTTTGCTGCCCAAGTAACAAAACTCATCTACCTCCTTTATTGTTTCGTTACCTAATCTAATTCCTTCAGCATCACCTGATTTTCTTACACTGCACTCCATTACCCTAGTTTTACTCTTGTTAATGTTCATCTTATATGCACCTTTCAGCACACTGTCCATTGCGTTCAATTGCTCTTCCAGGTCCTTTGCTGTATCTGACAGAATCACTATGTCGTCGGCAAAACGCAATGTTTTTAATTCTTCACCCTGAACTTTAATTCCTTCTCCAAATTTCTCCTTGCTTTCCTTTATAGCTTGCTCAATGTACAAATTGAACAACATTGGGGAAAGGCTACAACCCTGTCTTACTCCCTTTCCAACCACTGCATCCCTTTCATGCCCTTCAACTCTGACAACCGCTGTCTGGTTTTTGTACAAGTTGTAAATAACCTTACGCTCCCTATATTTTACTCCTGCTTGCTTCAGAACTTGAAAGAGTTTATTCCAATCAACATTGTCAAAAGCCTTCTCCAAATCTACAAAAGCTAGAAATGTAGGTTTGCCTTTTCTTAATCTATCTTCTAGGATAAGCCGTAAAGTGAGTATTGCCTCCCGTGTTCCTACATTTCTCCTGAACCCAAACTGATCTTCCCCGAGGTCGGCTTCTACCAGCTTTTCCATCCTTCTGTATATAATTCGTGTTAATATTTTGCAACCATGACTTATCAAACTGATGGTTCTGTAGTTTTCACACCTGTCTGCACCCGCTTTCTTTGGAATGGGGATTATAACATTTTTCTTAAAGCCTGAGGGTACTTCACCTGTCTCATACATCTTACACACAATGTGAAACAATTTTGTCATGGCTGGTTCTCCCAGAGACTTCAGTAGCTCTGACGGGATATCATCTACCCCAGGGGCCTTGTTTCGACTTAGGTCTTTCAGTGCTCTGTCAAATTCATCTCTCAGTATAGTATCTCCTATTTCATCATCATCATCATCTACGTTCTCTTCCCTTCCTACAATAGTGTCTCGAAGTTCATTTCCTTTGTAGAGCCCCTCTATATACTCTTTCCACCTTTCAGCTTTCCCTTCTTTGCTGAGAACTGGTTTTCCATCAGTGTCCTTGATATTCATAGAGCTGTTTTTCTTATCTCCAAATGTTTCTTTTATTTTTCTGTAGGCTGTATCTATTTTTCCCCTATTTATACATTCTTCTACATCCTTGCATTTGCCTTCTAGCCATTCCTGCTTAGCCATTTTGCACTTCCTGTCAATCTCATTTCTTAGTCGTCTGTACTCCATTTTGCCTGTTTCATTTACTGCATTTTTATACTTTCTCCTTTGATCGATTAAATTTAGTATCTCCTGTGATATCCAAGGATTCTTTGTAGGTCTTGCCTTCCTACCTATTTTGTCCTCTGCCGCCTTCACTATTTCATCTCTCAATTTTACCCATTCCTCCTCAACTGTTTTATTTTCCCCTGTTTCTGTCAATTGTTGCCTGAAGCTCCCTCTGAAATTCTTAAGAACTTCAGGTTCCTTCAATTTATCTAGGTCCCATCGCCTTATTTTCTTACCTTTCTGTAGTTTCTTCAGTTTCAGCCTACAGTTCATAACCAACAAGTTATGGTCAGAGTCTATGTCTGCCCCTGGGTATGTCCTACACTTCAAAACCTGGTTCCGAAATCTATGTCTTACCATTATAAAATCTATCTGGTATCTCCCGGTGTCTCCTGGTCTCTTCCACGTATACAACCTTCTTTTGTGATTCTTAAACCAGGTGTTTGTTATAACTAAATTATGTTCCGTGCAAAATTCTACCAGGCGGCTTCCTCTTTCATTCCTTTTGCCCAGACCATATTCACCCACTATCTTCCCTTCCCTTCCTTGTCCTACTACCGAATTCCAGTCTCCCATAACAATTAAGTTTTCCTCTCCCTTAATTGTCTGAATAATTTCCTTTAGCTCCTCATATATTTCTTCGATCTCCTCATCATCGGCAGAGCTAGTTGGCATATAAACCTGTACTACTGTTGTCGGTGTTGGCTTCGTATCTATCTTGACAATGATAATGCGATCGCTGTGCTGGTCATAGTACCTTACCCGCATTCCTATTTTCTTATTCATTATCAGTCCTACTCCTGTGATACCCCCAACTGATTTTGTATTTATAATCCTGTACTCACCTGACCAGAAATCCTGTTCATCCTGCCACCGAACTTCACTAATCCCCACTATATCTAACTTCAACCTATCCATTTCCCTTTTTAAATTTTCTAATTTTCCTACTCGATTAAGGGATCTAACATTCCACGCTCCGACCCGTAGAATGCCAGTATTGTCTTTCCTGATGATCACATCCTCCTGAGTAGTCCCCGCCCGGAGATCCGAATGGGGGACTATTTTACCTCCGGAATATTTTACCCGAGAGGATGCCATCATCATATGTTCATACAGTAGAGCTGCATGTCCTCGGGAAAAATAACGGCTGTAGTTTCCCCTTGCTTTCAGCCGTTCGCAGTAGCTGTGTGGCAAAGCCACATTAGCTGATGTTACAAGGCCAGCTCAGTCAATCATCCAGACTGTTGCCCCTGTAACTACTGAAAAGGCTGCTGCCCCTCTTCAGGAACCACACGTTTGTCTGGCCTCTCCACAGATACCCCTCCGCTGTGGTTGCACCTACGGTACGGCTATCTGTATCGTTGAGGCACGCAAGCCACCCCACCTCGGCAATGTCTGTGGTTCATGGGAGTGGCTAAAAAACATATCTATCTAAAATGAATTTACTATAGACTGTCACTAACTGTATGCAGCGACGACATGCAAGCTTCTCATTTGTCAATAACAATAATTGGCAATATAGCACACTCTGTACAATTGAAATATTTTTCCCCTGAACTACCTATCTTTACAAGTATTTTCCCTCGAAAATATTTCAGTCAAAGGTGATTGAAATGAGGTAGACACAAATTTGAAAAAAAAAAAAAAAAAAAAAAAAAACTATATTAACGGTTTAGACTAGAGCTCTGCATTTCGATGAAAACAACCGCTCGAGCATTTCCCGTTTGGTGCCGCTGCTCGACGGCTGGTGTAGGCGCACGCTGCGGCCGTCTGATGCCCCATGTGGCCGGTCGCCGTCCGCCTCTCGGTTACCGGCGGGAGTCTCGAGCACTGCCCGGCGCTCGAGCGCACTCATAGTCTCGGCCGGTGACAGCGCGCTCAACCTTGTGGAATTGCATTAGAAACCGACCTGGCTTTGAGCAGCGCAGACAGCGTTATGGATCAACGAACTATAGGTCGTAAAGGAGCCATTCATGAAACAAAAAGAAGTATTGTGGAGAGAATTAGGAGCGGCTCGTTAGTCCTGAATAAGAAAGACATGTCGGAAGAGGAGTCGAAAAGTGAAACTTGGTAATCTTTTGCACTTGTAGTGGATCCTGTCACAGAGGTTTCTGCTGGTTTCATGCAATGTACCACATGCGATACTACACTTTCGTACCAGTCAATTACAACAGGTATGATTCGGTACTGTAAATGTAAATGCGGAGCAGAATTACACCGACCACTTGCAGTACCAAGTAGCATAAAGAAAGTTGTTGTTGACAGGTTGGTCGATATGGGCGGAATAGATTTGCTACCATTAAATACTTGTAGAAAGATTGGCTTCAAGAATTATTCGCAGGAGCTCATCAATGTTCGCGCCACTTATGGCAAAGTCAATATAGAAGATGTTCTTCCGCACCCTACCACTATATCGCGGCATATTAAAGAAAAGGCCGAGAAAATACGGGTGCAATGGTGCCCAAGCTAATATGTACTTTAAAGAACAAAATGTGCTCTTTAAACGCTGATCTGTGGTCTGATAACTACAAGGAGGTACGCTGCACATAACGCACGATTAGACTACTGTATTACCGTTTCTCTACCAAAAGGAACAAAATACTATATACAGAAATTACAGTTTTTAACGTTGCAGTTACTGGAAGACATGTTCACCTCAATGGTCGAAACTCCAGTAGTTTGCAACATATTTGAAAATTTTCTTCTTGAGACAGGTCTTGTTGAATTTTATACTTTCTACTAGTTTTAACATTTTTATTTTAAGTCGTATGTATTCCCCATCTCACATACAATAATGGGAAATTTTCTGGAATACATACGACTTAAAATAAAAATGGTAAAACTCACAGAAAGTATATTTAAAAATGTTTGTTAAGTTCATGGGACTTAACTGTGGTATCATCATTCCCTAAACGTACAACTATCAAACATCAAATGTGACATATACAGTTGTAGTATTTGGGTTATAGAACTGATAGTAAACAACGAAAGACATTTGTAAAAGAAATAAGTAAGTTGTTAATATGAAGCGGTGGTCTCTCATCTCTGATATACATTAACGACTTGCCATTCTACATTGACGAAGGTTAGTATTTTTTGCTGATGATACAAGTATAGTAAATACACCCAAAAAACGAGAACTAACTGATGTAATCGTAATAACGTCTTTCACAAAATTATTAAGTGGTTCTAAGTAAACGGACTCTCATTAACTTTTGATAAAACACAGCATATACAGTTCCGTACAGTAAATGGCACAACTCCAGTAATAAACATAGACTTTGAATAGAAGTCTGTAGCTAAGGTTTTTCGAAATTATTCGTTCGTTTTGAAGGGAAACCTGAGTTTTTCAAAATTTTTAGATGTGTGAATTAATGAGAGATTAAACTTGAAGCAACACATTGATTGTCTGTTAAAACGTTTGGGTTCAACTACGTATGCTGTTAGGGTTTTAGTAAATTTTGGCGATAAGAATCTCAGTAAAACAGTTTACTACGCCTATTTTCATTTACTGCTTTCGTATGGCATAATATTCTAGGGTAATTAACTATTGAGTAAAAAAGTATTCATTGCACAAAATCGTGTAATCAGAATAATTACTGGAGCGCGCCCAAGATCGTTCTTCTGGAGACATCTGTTTAAGGATTTAGGCATCCTCACAGTTACTTCAGAGTATATTCACTTATGAAATTTGTTGTTAATTATCCAACCCAGTTCACACACATGTTCACATGTTTGTAAATCTATCGGACTATACTGCTTGGTTATTAGTCCGTAGCTTGCAAACAATTTGAACTAAGGTAAACTAACCTAAGGATAACACAGACACCCATGCCTGAGAGAGGACCCGAACCCCAGATGGCGAACGACCGTGCGTATCCCGCATGGCTAATACCCCGCGGCAAACCCAGTTCAAAAGTAATAGCAGTGTGCATAGGTATAACACCAGGAGAAAGGATGATATTACTATGCAGGGTTAAATCTCACTTTGGCACAGAAAGGGATGAATTATGCTGCCACAAAAGTCTTTGGTCACCTACCAAACAGCATCAAAACCTGACAGATAGCTAACTAGCATTTAAAAAATTATTGAAAGAATAACTGAATGACAACTCCTTTTACTCAATGGATGAATTTTTAGATATAAATTAGTAAAACTAAAAATAAAAAAATAAAAAATAATAAAAAAAGAAATAAAAATAATACAAAATGTATTTGTGTCATATAACATTTTGTGTAATGTAATATCTTGTACAGACACCTTTTATTACACTGACAAGTCACACATTATCACAAAGTGTCGTGTTCATGATCTGTGGAACAAGTATTAATGTAAGCAGTGTGACGAAGTGCAGCTGGCTGGCGCTGAGTGCGCCGGTTACTGGCGACCGACCGAGCGTTCGGCGCGCTCGGGCGAGCGCTGGCGATCGGTTGCCCACAACCGGTTAAAGAGGACGCTCGGCCGCATACTCCCGAGAGCCAGAGCGGCGAGCGGAACTCGCCGGTAAAAATCGGACATAATGCAGACCTCTAGTTTAGACAAAATACAAATGTGACCATATGCCACACATACCGGGTGGTAAAAGGTCAATATAAATTCGAAAATTTAATAAATCACGGAATAATATAGATAGAGAGGGAAAATTGGATACACATGCTTGGAATGACATGGGGTTTTATTAGAACGAAGGAGAAAAAAAAACAAAGTTCAAAAAATGTCCGACAGTTGGCGATTCATCTGATTAGAAAAGCAATAATTAGCATAACAAATTAAGACATAGCAAAGATGATGTTCTTTACAGTAAATGCTCAATATGTTCACCATCATTTCTCAACAATAGCTGTAGTCGAGGAATAACGTTGTGAATAGCACTGTAAAGCATGTCCGGAATTATGGTGAGGCATTGGCGTCGGATGTTGTCTTTCAGCATCCCAAGAGATGTCGGTCGATCACGATATACTTGCGACTTCAGGTAACCCCAAAGCCAGTAATCGCATGGACTGAGGATGCCAAGCATGACGAAAGTGGCGTCTGAGCACAATATCATCACCAAATGACGCGTGCAAGAGATCGTTCACGCGTCTATCAATATGTGGTGGAACGCCATCTTGATAAAAATCTTACGTTCCAGCAGGTGATTATTAGCCAGGTTGGGAATGATGCGATTCTGTAACATACCGGCGTACCTCTCACCCGTCACGGTAGCAGTTACAAAACCAGAATCATACAGTTCCTCGAAGAAAAAAGGCCCGATAACGGTCGATGAACTCTTTTTTTTTTTCTGATAAAACCACATGTCATTCAAAGCATGTGTGTCAATTTTTACCTGTCTATCTACATTATTCCGCGATTTATACTGACTTTTTGATCACCCAGTATAAAAAACATTACAAAAAAGTCAGTTTAAAAGACAATAAAATACAATTAATATCAATATGTGTGACTTTACATAAAACAGAAATTAACTAAGGTTGCTACACGAATATAAAGGGTTGACTGGCTAAGTCACAGGAGGGAAATGCAAAGCCACGAAGTATAACATCAACAAGTGAGCCACGGCAGAGCGGACGAGCGCATTGAGGCGCTATGCTACGATGCGCGAGGCTGTTCCCCGTCGGGGGTTTGAATGCCCCCTTGGGCATGGATGTCTTTACCGTCTTTAATATAAGGTAGTTCATAAGTAGTTTGTAAGTTTAGGGACTGATGACCCCGCAGTTAAGTCCCTTAAGCATGACAAACATTGAACATCAACAAGTGAAATTTAACCCCAACTCTGACGCCAGTCTATTTTGATCTACAAAAAGCGTCCCCTCTGGCAAATGATAAACTCCTACTTAACTACTACCATTCAACTCCCCTTCCTCAGCAGATATGTTGGCGCAACCGTACCGTCTTTCTGAAGTACAGCGTTCTAGTGTGCAGAGATGGCAGTGCAATATTGACAGCAGCGATCGCGTATGTGGATTGACGCGAGTAGAACAGGTGTTGTCGTTTAAGCCGACGACAATACTATAGTGAAAAGAACTGTTCTCTGAAGAAACGGCAAAAATTCTGTTTACAAGTGGTGTAGCTGACAGTGAACACGCACTTCAGAATATTACAACAGTAGGCACACTGCAATAACTCAAAGTCCACGATCTGGATATTAGAACAGTTCCAGCCAGAGACTTCAATACAGCACGATCCGGCCAGGTGGGCGACTCCCTTCTCCCTACACCAAAATTTCACAACTGAAAATCTTCCTCTCTGCACCCTTTGTGACTGAAACCTTTTTTGTGTGTTCCCGAGGCCCTCTAACCTAAAAAACCGCCCAGTCCATGCCACCCAGCCCCTGCTACCCGTGTAGCCGGTTCTTGAGTGTAGTGGGCTCCTGACCTATTTAGCGGAAGCCGAAAACCTACCACAACTTTGGCGCAAGACGAGGAATCTGTAGCCCACACGGTCGCAGAATCGACTTAGCCTCTAATTCAGAGCCTCCACTCGGCTCAGAACCAGATGTCCACTGTCAGTCCTGTTGACTATGCAGCAGATTGTGAGCTCTGCCTTCACCTTGCAAGCAAGACTGGCATCGGGAAGGACCCTTTCACCTTCTGGAATGACCTTCGCTCCCCCCCCCCCCCAATATGCACACGGAGTGCACATTGGACTTCTGCCTCTCCCTATCAGCGATATCCCTAACGGGCTCCATTACCCGCCTAACGTTGTAGCTCCAAACTACTAACAAACCCACCCTCTGTGAGTGCCTCGATCTTGCAGGCAGAGGGGTCAGGAACATCCTCTGCCACAGACAGCGCGTTGAATCTGTTCGTAAGACTAACCAGGGACGCCTCCACTTTGGCCCCCGGGAAGTCTCACGCTGCCTGATACGCGTTGAGGAGACCTCCCAGTCAAACACGGATTGGGAGGCGACCTCCCTCGCAGGCAGTGACCGGGCTAGGCACAGCCGCAGGTCGATCGGAGGGCACAACAGATGCACAAATGCACCCCCGCGAGTGTCCCACAACAGCGGTGCCCAGCCATCGCAGTCTCAAGTGTTGCTAGTGGAGCCAAAGCCGGCTGAAGCTACGAGCGAAGAGTCTCCAACTCGGCCTGCACCCGTTCACAACAGTCACAGATCCTAGCTATTCTAAAAACCTATGTATGTTCCAAATAAGTACGACTGTTCTGATTTAAACTTTGGGAGAGTAACACTAAACTGTAATTTTGATGTGAAACTAAGTATACGCATGTGGTCACTAAACTGTTCCTCTGATGCGAAGCTGACTAAATATGCGATAAAGGCCACAAATGTTTGATAAACAGTGAGCTTCGAAAAATAGGTACCTAACACTAAACTGTTTATTAACGGCGAATCTGAAAAATATATATCAGAGCTAATAAATCAAAATATCAACACTGATCTGTCAATTAAACGCGATTCTGAATAAATAAACACGTGAGCACATGAAAGTTTGATGAACTATAAGAGAAAGCACGCATGAAATGAAAATAAGTCGCTTCTGATAAAAGCCGGCTAACTTACAGTGAAGAGCTGCCTGCTGAGCGACACGCATGTACTCGCCGGTGGTCACTGAGCAACTGCACTGAAACCCTCCACACAACAAACCAATACACAGTAAACAAAGAATGCCACATAATGACTTACAACAACAACAAATCACACACAGGGTGGGCAATATACTTAACAAACAAGGGCTGAACATAGGATACAGAACCAACAACACAATATAGAACAGGTTAGGGAAACATTCTACAAACACTGGCAAGTACAACCAATCAGGAAAATATCATGTGATTCTTGAGTTTCTCCCAGCGTATTTAATAATCAAAATATCCACGGGTGTACTGCCGGTCTATAGTGTCCAACGGCCACTGTGCCAGTTGGACACTATAGACCGGCAGTACACTCGTGGATATTTTGATTAGGAATAAAAAAAAAAAAGTTCAAATGTTTGTACAGCTTATGGGACTTAACTACGGGGTCATCAGTCCCTAAACTTACAAACTACTTACGAACTAGCTACAACTAAGGACGGCACAAATATCCATGCCCGAGAGGGATTCGAACCCCCGACCGTAGTGGCCGTGCAGATCGTGACTGAAGCACCGCAGTCCTCTCGGCCACCCGGCCGGCGTTTAGGAATATATCAGCTTACTTGCAACAACTGCCAATCTGTATGTTGGTCAAACATCCAGAAATTTCAAAACAAAGTACACCGAACACCTCAGAACATTATAAAGTAACAGCTGTCACTCAACATTTGCTGAACATTTTATAAAATAAAATCATATCCCAACAAACATACAAATTGACCTACAAATTGTCAAAACCAGCAACAGCTTATTCCAAAAGCTAACAACAGAAGAAAATGATCATACCCAGAAAGCAATAGCCCAAGGCAAGAAAGTACTCAACGAATACACATCACTATGCAAAAAAACCCTCTTTGAGACCATAAAATAAGTATACAAATAAATCCCACCACCACAGACGGTCCCCCCCCCCCTCCCACACACATAAAATATTTCTTTCTCTCTGTTCCCTCCCCCCCCCCCCAAACACACACACAAACACACACACATACGAAATACATTTCTCTCTCCACACACACACACACAAAACATCGCCAATATCAAAACAATTCAAAAATCGCGCGCCACATCACAGACACACCGCACAAACAAATGAACACGATACAGACACCACAAACAAGACAAATGGCGACATAAACAGAACCACTTCATAACAAAAAGTGCACTAAACGTCATAACACAAATAATCAAGCAGCTACACCACAAATCGAATGTCAGTAAGGCACTAAACAGCCACATATAACGATGTTTTAACATTACTTCCAGGCAAATGTACAATAATAAATCAAATAGATTTCGTAAATAAAAACGTCTTGTTGGTTGCAGATGACATGCTGTGAAAACTTGTCATTCATCAATCAAAGCAGATACAGATTCTGCGAATAACATGATGTAAGTAGAGTAATAAATTAGGCCTAATATCAAACGAAATTGTCAAATGAAACAACTCGTCCAAATAACTGCATAACCAAAAATCTGTAATATGTTAGTCTGGAAAAGAAAAGCCGAAAGCCCACAGACGATGGCACAATAAGTTCCGAAACATGTTTGGGTGTTAAAACAAAACAAGGTGTCTTGCAAAAGGCGAAATTAACGACACATCTAATATAGACACCGTTCAGCAAATAGATTTACCAGTCTGAAGAAATGTTTAGTGAACAATTACGATATTCATAACCAGCTTGCATTACGTATCATAGGCAGCGACTAAGACTGCGGCACGTTTTAGCAGACTATTGACTTACGGGTATCGTATATTTCTGTGTGAGTACATTCAACGACAAGCGATCACCGTCCATTTTAGGATTTCTAAAGGAATAATCCACAGATGGATTTCTGTCTCCAAGGAAGAAATGGAGAAAATCTGTCTTCTTCAATGTTTTTCTGCAAGCACGGCAAAAAGTTAAGACATAATTACTGTTTAGAATGACTAATATTTCATATAATAAAATTCATCTTTAACCATCAGCTGTTAATTAAATACTTAAAATCGAAACTAGTCTATTTTAAGGATTTAATAAACAGCCGATGGTAAAGGATGCATTTTATTAAATACATGACGGCTGTTAGCTCTCACCTAACCAAATCATTGAAACTAATATTTCAGATTAAATTCATGGTTCTCTCGTATTACTTTGCACATATATCTTTTTCATTATACCGCAAATTCTGTGATGCCTATTTAAAAAGGACGACGCGTAATGCTACTTTCACGTCCAGTCCAAACATTACATCTGTCTATAGTGACTATGTTGTCGGCATCTTCAACGTCGCATTTTAGGAATTACAGTATATTCCATGACAGCTGATGAAGAAACTCTGAGAAACGCTATGTATTAAATCGTGACATAGCTGTGCTCAATGAAGCGTGAAGAATGACAGGAAACATTACATTACATTCATAGCTGCTATGAAAAGACGATGGGCGTAAATATAGCCACGCTTGGAGCTCATAAATACACCGCAAGTCTTTATACGGAAAGAGAACTTCGTTTCCATGGCATTGTCGAACCACTCTATGAGATTGCGTGCAATTTTCTAAACTACGGACCATGTGGGTCATTTTCCTCTTACATTGGCTATTATTAAGCTTAGTGAAATGTAGATCTAAATTATAACGAAAAAGATTTATTCTTTTGGTTACCTAAAGTTTATAATTTTGTTGCTGAAAATCTCAATTCATAGAGAACTGTTGAGAAGGTCTTAACTCATGCAACAGTTGTGCCACTGATAGATACTTGGGTCGAGCAAAGTAAATAAGAAGTAAAAGTAGACCGTCAGATGCCATTGTCATAAACTGCGGCAACATTTACTTAATACACTAAGAAAGAAACAGACATGTCTTTATCGAACAGGAGCTTGAGATGATTCGTGATAAAGACCTTGCAGAAAAAGTTTTTCTTTTCCGTATCGTTTTTTTCCCTCTTGGAATGTCTTGAAACGTTACTTCATTTTCAAAGTATATTTGTGAGTGTGATAATAGTCGTTATAGTGTCCAGAAGAAGACATAAACAAACACCACGTTTGTAAATGTGCAATCGCCCGAGAGATATCCAAAAAGAGAGAAGCAGTTCAGAAACAGGTACGTCAGGTATGTAGCTAATAATTTTAATTGTTCGTCTATTCTGACACTCTTTTGTAGTTCCAGTATTGATATAAACACTCCGATTCAAAGGATGACAATTGTTTAAAAGCCAATGGTTGTTTAAGTAGAAGAATCTGTCACAGTATTAGGTCAGCATCCACCTAATTAAGAAAGCCGAATGATTATGACACGACTTACTGTGAGAAACATGGAGAGGTAAAGACTAATGTCTGCACGACGACGAAGTACCATCATGGAGGATGCAATAGTTCCGAATATGTTCTCCATGTTGGGGGATAAAAGCACAATTCCGGGATTGTGAAGGATTATCTACTGTTATTTTCGTTTTTGTGCGGATGAGCATTATTAGAAAAGATTAAAAGATAGTTTTCATTGAAGTTAGAACCAGATTTGTAGCTCAGGGAAGTCAATGAAACGAATCACGAACAGTATCGATTAAAATATTGTGATCGATAATTCGGGACAGTTTTAACGCACAAACGGAGTTTAGTTAGTAATTATTTCAGAAAGTAGTGTGATTTTTGAAGGTGTAAGAAACTCTAATTCAGTATATCAAAGACATAAGGACTCATTTCATAATCAGTTATACCATCTTAAACGTACTGTGTTAAAAATACATTGTGGTAAAATTTTACTTCTGCCTCTAAGATTATTTAGCGTGAATCTTTGGTTTAAACAATACATGGACATTCCGATATTGGAATTTTGGATGTAGAAGTGCTTAAACTATCGGAATTTACAAACTTGAATTAAAAGATTGCGAGAACAGTGTAATTTTAACGGATAGTCATATTTAAATTAGAGACTGAGGAATAAATTTGTAGGTTATCCGTATCGCTGTATTACCAGGCAAGAGTAAACGATACATCTAGTAACCAGTACAAACCTGAACGCAAAATTAAACTTCTGCAGAGCAGTGATAATTGTTGCAAGCAGATGGATTTTATGAAAATTTATTTGATCAAATAAAAAATAATTAATTGAACATCCATCGAGTCTTATAACCCTACTACTTTCGCCAAACTAAAACTCCAACGGTCGGGCGTAGTAACACCATAAAAAGGATCTAGGTAGGAAGGAGAGGGTTATATCTGTGAGTGTACACATCATATGTAATGAGCACCATTGACCATTAATGTTTTATTTATAAAAAACAGATCGATTTCAATCACATAGTGATAATCTTCAGTGTATCCTTCAAACTATAGAACAAGATCATAAAGTCAGTATGGAATTAAAAACAAATACAAAATGAACTAGAACACAATTTTAAATATAATATACAGACAGAATACATACCAACCATTGTGAATGCACTGAATGTAACTGCAACTATGTAGAAATAAGTTTCGGCAAACATAAAATTGCAGTGCCAGAGGTTCAGATGGAATCAGCGCGCTGCTTACAAGCGACATGCAGCGGCGCTGTAGAGATGGGTGTTATTAACGCCCTCTATTACATAGATATTCAACTAACACTAATTTTTTATGCACTTTCAATCATTCAAAATAAAATTAGAATTTATTTTTACACATAAGGTATATAAGATGGATAACAAATAAATATGAAAAGTCAGAAGATATGAGTATATAAAAATATCAGGTAAAATATAATAATATGATGCTAAGCGTCTTATGCCAGTTATGGATATTACTAACGTAGTATGTTATTTCAAACAGGAAAATTTAAAGAAAAAATGAAATTTAAATGAGTAGTATCATGAAGGATAGTACCCTTTATACATTGATTATAGGTACGCTTCATAATCTCGGAAAGGAAGAAGAAGTACAAGGAAATATATTTTTTTTAATTTTTTGACATAGTAAAGAAAGTCAATTGCAGCGACATCTCGTTTTCCGTGCTTGAAGCACGTTGCATAGCGTTGAGAAAGTTATAGTTCAGTACAAACAGTACATCAGTGAGAGAAGCAAAGTATGCATAAAACATAATGCAAAAGGTGTAAGAAGTACAGAATTGTATGATTTAATGTTAAAAATACAAAATATGTTATCGTGAAGAAGAACGCTGATATCATTCGTTGCAGATGACGTGTAGGGAATGTACTCGTTTCCGTGCTAAAGCACGTTACATATAATTGACAATGTTACAGTATAATACAAAAATACATCAGTCAGCAAAGCATGTATAAAACATAATAAAAGGATAAAGTAGTACAAGATGGTGCGATTTAATGTTAGCAAAGCATGTATAAAACATAATAAAAGGATAAAGTAGTACAAGATAGTGCTAGTTAATGTTAAAAACAGTAAAATGAAATGTCATGACGAAAGAGACCAGATATCATTCAATGCAGATGACGTCAGGGGAATGCACTCGTTTTTCGTGCTTGAAGTACATTACATAATGGTGACACAGTTACAGTACAATAAAAACAATACATTAGTCAGCAAAAAGTATGTATAAAGCATACCACAAGGATGAAGCAATGGTGCGATTTAATATTAAAAATTGTAGATGAAATGCCATGACGAATTAAACAGATACCCTTGAATGTAGATGACGTCTGGGAAATGCATTCGATTTTCGTGCTTGGAGCACGTTACATAGATTTGACAAAGTTACAGGGCGTTACCAGCAATACCTTAGTCAGCAAAAAGTAGTATAAAACATAAAATCTAAGGTTAAAGTCACACAAGGTGGTGTGATTTAATGTTAAAAGATGTAAACTAAAACTTGACGAATGAAAGCTGATATCACTCAATGTAGATGAAGTATGGGGAATGTACTCGTACTGTAAGCATATGACGTGTGGAGATACATGGACCAGACATTATACATGTTAAGATGAACACCTTAACCCAATACCGCATGGATGCCTTTCTCATCAACGAAACCTTTCTCCTCCCTCACCTCCATGTCAGTACCACATCCTATATCCTACACCGTCACGACTCTCCCCATTCCCCTGCACGAGGTGGAGTAGCTTTTGGCCATCTCTGACACCACCCGGTTCGGTCATATCCCCTCCTCAACATCCCTTATGAACATCTCATCCACACCCTCTTCATCCCTTCCCTCACTGTCACTTGTGCTACTACTTATGTCCGCTCCCATGTTCCCATCCCTCATGACTTCCTTGCTCACATAGATAGCACCTTCACGACCTACGTTGTCTCCGCTGACCTCAATATCCACTCCGGCACTCTTGCTGAACTCCGTCGGTGGCATCATTTCATTCCTACCATCAATGGCGACATTGTCCCACACCCATGCCACTCCCACCCCTGTAGCAAAACCACCATTGACGTCGTCATTGTCTCTCCCAATCTCCTTGAGCGCATCACCGCCGACGTCCTTGACCCCATTGGCAGTGCTCACGACCCTGTTCTCCTTACCCTCACCCCCAATGTCCATCGCCCACGGAATCCTCGCCCGCCTCCACCTCCTAAACTCGTCCATGACTACTCCCGAGCAGACTGGGATACCTTTCGCCTCTCCATCACCAATCAGGTCGAAAGCCACCCTCTGACTCTCCACTCTCCCGACGATATCGACCAAGCTGCCTCCTTCCTTCAGCAGACTTTGTCTGATGCTATCCATTCCCACATCCCTACCAAAGCTGTCCAGCCGCACTGTCCCACACTCCCTCACAGGCTGTCCTCCTCCTGCGAGAATCTCACCGCCTGTACCGCTCCTTCCTCCGAACCCGTGTTCGGGATACACTCCTCCACCACCAGCAACTCCAACGACACCTGCACAGCCTACTGACTGCCAAAGAACGCCGGGACTGGCATCAGACAGTGACACGGCTTAATGCCCACCTCCCAGTCAACTCGTCCCTGTATTGGAACGGCTTCCACCGCCTCACTGGATCGAAACCTATGCCCACGTACCCTCTCCTCCACCTTGAGCAGCCCCTTCCTGATAATGCCAGTATGGCTAACCATTTTGTTTCTTTCCTCTCTCATGTCTACTTCATCCCTGACAATCCTAACTTTGATTATTCTTTGTTCCCAGATATCCATGAAAAAACCGATATTTCCATCCCACCCCTGGCTCCCAGCTTCCAATACCTGGACCACATCACCCCATCAGACATTAACAACCCCATCACTGCACACGACATACAGTTGATACTGCGCACCAAACGCAACACGGCTCCCAGCCATGATCGCATCACATTCCGCCATCTCAAGGAATGTCCCCTCCCTTTCCTCACCACTCTTGCTTCCCTCTATACCACCATCCTCTACACTGGCTGCTACCACTGCCTGTGGAAAATCTCCCGAGTCCTCATGTTCCTCAAACCCAACAACCCCCTCTCTGATGCCTCCTCCTGCCGTCCCATTTGCCTCGCCCCAGTGTTCAGTAAGGTCTTCGAATCCATCCTGTCATGTTGCATCCATCACCACCTCCAGCTCCACCACCTTCTCCCAGACACCCAATGTGGCTTTCGTCCTTATCCACTCACGAGTAACTCCTTCAACTTACGCAACTCCTTCCCCTCCAGCTAAATTACCGTCATGCTGCCATCTTTGTGTCCTTAGACCTCAAATGGGCCTACGATCAGGTCTGTCACTCTGGCCTGCTCTTCAAACACCATACCTATGCTCTTCCCATCAACCTCGTCCGGGTCATTGCCTCCTTCCTCTCCAACTGCCCCACCTACGTTACCATCCACAACACTGACTCCCGTCTTTTCTATCCCTCTGCTGGTGTGCCCCAAGACTCTGTCGTTTCTCCCCTCCTCTATCTCCTGTATGCCTCTAATATGACTAAGCCTGCCCCTCCCATACACCTATTCCAATATGCTGATGACACCACTTTCATTGCCTTAGCTCCCACCCTCACCCATTCCTACTACCTGCTCCAAGAACACCTAGACCTCATTGCTGCTTGGTGCAACCAGTGGTTCCCGTCTATAAATCCCACCAACACCCAGGCGATCATTGTAGGTCGTACTACCCTTCCTTCGATCCACGAGATTTCTATCTCACCCTCCATAACCGTCCCATCTGCCTCACCTCTACCCTAAAGTACCTGGGCCTCACTATTGATCGCACCCTCTCCTGGACTCCCCATCTATGCACTATCCAAGAAAAAGCCTGCTCCCGCCTCCACCTCCTCAAACTCCTCATTCCACCCAGATGCCCTTCTGGATCTTCCTCTTTCTGCCCTCCCCTTTCCTTCTTCCCAGTGGCTTCCTGGGACATCATCCCCCTCCTCCCTTCCCCACCTGCCCTGTGAATCCTCCCCACCCTCTCCCTCTCATCTCGCCCCCTTTCCCAGCTCCCACCACTTCTTCAATGCTGCAAGTGCTTCGCCATCTGTGGAACCTTCTTTGTGCTTCCATGTGAGTGCTTTGACAAGTGTGGTGTCTTTTAGTTACATTGTTTTATTTTACAACAGTGAACGGCCAGCCCACAACCGACACCATCAGTTTTAACTTGTATGTTTCTCTGTGTGTGTGATGTATTTTTCGTTTCAATTCCACAATAGCGGACGGTCTAGCCATAATCGCTGTCCTGCGTTCATTTTAATGGTGTGTGTGTCACTGACCTTCGAACAGCTGTTTTTATTCACAACTATCGCCGTTCCAAATCTTTTATGACGCCACCGTTTTCCTCCATTTTATATACTTTGTTTTATCTTCATTTTACATCTCTGTTTTATATATGTGTTATCTCCAAAATATTATCTCCCTTATGTTCGTATGTTTCTCCTTGTTAAATTTTATATCTGTAGGCTGAAGAGCGCCTGTGAGTGCTGCCAGCCCGCCCCTTTTTAAGGAAATTGAAATCACAATAAAGAAAAAAAAAAAAAAAAAAAACACGTTAAGCATCCCCCGGCCTAGGATCGAAAGATCGCTAGGCGATCGAGAAAAGACGATTTTCTGATCGTGCATTTGTCAAATATAGGGCCTGTTTTCCCTGCTCCCCCCACCTCACAGTGGAGGACGTCATCCACTTCGTCACCACAGTCATCCAAAATATTCACCCATTCCAGCTTCCTCACTCCCTCCAACAGATCGTCCTCGCTGCCTGCTCCGTGTGGCAATTGGAAACGAATGCCACACTTTCCCGGAACAACTCCCACTTCACCTTCTTCCACAGAGCCATTCTTGTTTAACCTCCCTTAACCTCTTTCCCATCGCCCCTCTCTCCCCTCTCCACCCTGTAGTACCCATTATGGCAGGACCTCGCCACTGCATCCTTTACCACAATATCCTCTCCCTCCCCACCAACAATCCCCTTTTTATGCATACCCGCTCCCAACACCATGTAGATGCCTTCCTCCTAAACGAAACCTTCCTTTACCCCATCATTCCATCTCTACTGCTCCTTACACCCTTCACCCCACTGATGCCCCACCCCTGGCTCGAGGCGGAGTGGCTATCGGCCACCTCCGCCAACACCCTGTCTGGCCACAACCCCCCCCCCCCCCCGTCAATAATCTCGCCGAACACCTCATCCTGACCCTCTTCCTCTCTTGCCTTACCACTGCCCTGGCCACCGTCTACATCCACTCCCATGTTCTCACCCCAAACGATTTCCTTACCCACATACACAACTCCTTCACGACCTATGTGATTGCTACCGACCTTAACCTTCATTCCTGCTCTGCCGCCAAACTCCGGCGGTGGCATCAGTTCCTACCCACGCTTTGCAGTGACTCCGTTCCCCTCCCGAGTCCTACGTGCCCCAAAAGCAATACCACTCCCGATGCAGTCCTTCTCTCTGCTAACTTCTTGGGACGCCTGCAGGCAGAAGTCCTTGACCTCATTGGCAGTGACCATGCCCCCGTACTCCTCACCTTCATACCCCACGGCCATTGCGGCTGCGCCATCCATCCCGCGCCCCCTCACAGACTAGTCCATGATTACTCCCGCACTGACTGGGATGCCTACCGTCGTTCCATTAACACCTCGGTCGCTAGCCACCCCCATTCTCTCCTTACCCCACCAGATATCAACCATGCCACCTCCTTCCTGCAGCAGAATGTTGCTGACGCCGTTGAAGCACATATTCCCTCCAAAGCCATCCATCCTCACTATCAACCCCTCCCCCCACTGGCTGTCCTCCTGCTCTGTGAATCCTGTTGTCTGTACCGTCCCTTCCTGTGGACCCATGACCAGGACACACTCCTATGCCTCCGGCAACTCCAACAACACATCAGAAATCTCTTGAACCTGAAGAAATGACTGGATTGGCGACAGACATGCACCCGCCTTAATGCCACACTCCCCATCAACTCCTCCAAATATTGCAGGGCCTTCCACCGCCTTACTGGCAGTCACTCTGCCCCTGCATACCCTCTTCTCCATAATAACCTTCCTCTTCCCAACAACGCCAGTAAGGCACAGCATTTTGCTGACCACCTTGACGATGTCTTCGACCTGCCTGACAATCCCATGTTCGATTACTCCTGTTTTCCCGACGTCTATGAGCGCACCGATGTCTCAGTTCCTCCGCTCGCCCCTGGCTTTCTGTAGTAGGCCCACATTCCCCCCTCAGATCTAAACACACCTATAACAGCATAAGACATCGTAAACACACTTCGCAAGACACGTAACATCGCCCCCGGTCAGGACCGCATTAGCTACAGGCACCTCCGTGCCTGTCCCCCTCCTTCCATTCCGCCCTCGTTTCCCTGTATAATGTCATTTTCTTCACAAGCTTCTTCCCAGAGGTCCGGAAAACCTCCCGTATCCTAATGTTCCTTAAAACTGGCAAACCACCTTCCGAAGCCTCCTCCTACCGTCCTATCTGTCTCACCTCGGTGTTTAGCAAAGTCCTTGAATCCATCCTCTCGCGCCATTTCCCCTTCGTCAACACCAACTCCTTCCTCTTTCCCAGTGTGGCTTCCGACTGTCCTTCTCTGTCGATGACCAGCTCCTTTGCCTTGTTCATCTCCTCTCCATCCAGGTTAATTCCCGTCGTGCCGCCATACTCGTCTCCCACAACATTGGGAAGTCCTACGATCGTGTCTGGCATTCCGGTCAACTTTTCAGACTCCAAAACTAAGCTCTTCCTATTAATTACGCCCATCTCATTGCTTCCTTTCTCTCCAAACGCCCATCCTTTGTCACTGTCAATAACCACAATTCGCGTTTGTTCTACCCCTCCGCCGGGGTGCCCCAGGACTGCGTCCTTTCGCCCCTCCTCTATCTGTTATATTCAGTGGATCTGTCCCAACCTCAGCCTCCTGTCCATCTTCTTCAGTATGCTGATGACACCCCCTTCCTTGCCCTTGCCCCGTCCCTCACTCGCTCCCAACATCTCCTTCAGTCCCATCTCTCTGAATTTTCCTCCTGGTGTAACCAGTGGCTCCTTACTGTTAACCCTACAAAATCCCAGGCAATCATCATAGGTCGCACCACCCCTTCCTTTCGCCACCGAGACCTATACCTCACCCTCCATGGCCGCCCCATTCCGCAAACAAAGGCACTCCGATACCTAGGATTAACCTTAGATAGAGACCTTTCCTGGAATCCTCACCTCACCAGAAAGCCCTATCACGTCTAAACCTCTTGAAACGGATCTCCAGTCAGACATGGGGACTCAACCCTTCCACCATCCTCTATACCTACCATTTCCTCATGTGTCCCGTCCTTTGCTGCTTCCATCCCACCGGGATCTCCGCTCCCCCTCCTATTATGAATCCCTCAAAATTCTCGAACACCATGCCCTTCGCCTCGCCTACCGCATCAGCCTCCCTTCCCCCACCCGGATCCTTTACGACGTCATCCCATTCCCACATCTGGTCCAATTCGTTCAATACATCCGCCTAAAGTACATTCACCGAAAGTTAGAGTCCCATCACCCACTAGTATATCTCCTCTCTTCCTGGATCCCGGGCCCCTGCCACGCCTTACCGCCGTATCCCTCCCTCCCTTCACCTACACACCCTCTACATCCTCTCCGAGGGTGGCTTCCCCCACCTACCTCTCCCAGATGACGTTCTCCACAACTGTCCCAACATCTATCCCTCCTTCCAAATTTAACCTCTCCCTGTAGATTATCGCCCCCTTCTCCCTCCCCCACCCGTCCCCATCATGTCCCCAACTTGGTTCACCCCCTCCTTCTCCGCCTCACAGGTAGTCCTGACGGTTCCAACCCCCTTGCTCCCCTCCCCCCACCTCCTTTCCCCTTCCCCCGCTTTCTCCATCCTCCCCCCCCCCCAACTGCGGGGCCAGTTCAGTGCTAGTGTTTTAACAGTGCTCAGTGCTTCGTGTATCTAGTGTTTCGTCGCTCAGTGTTTTTTAACGTTGTGCACGTGCCCATGGTCAACCAGTGTGTATTTTACTACAATGTCACCTTCACAATAAGTCTCGTCGTATACAATGAGTGTTTGTTAGCTACCGTGGCAATGTATCTTTTAACAACCATGTATGTCTTTCCACTGTCTGTACTTTTTACATTCTACAATTTCTCATCTTGTCATTGAAAAAGTGCCGTTTCATCACCATCTTTTAATGTTATATTCTTTGTACAATACTATCATTCGCTCGGCTGTAGAGCAGCGTCATAGGCTGCTGCCAGCCTGCCTTGTAATAGGACATTAAAACCCAATAGAGGAAAAAAAAAATACATGTTAAGTCCCCCTGCTCTCCACCTGTCCACAATCCAGATCCTTTCCCATGGCTACTTCCATACCCTCCCCCTCCCAGATGATGCCCTCCGACCTGACATCCAACGTTACTCCCTCTCCCCTTCTCTCCCTGAGGGCCCCGACTATTCCTCCTTTCCCGCCCTTTCTCCCCTCCTCATTCCACCCAGCTGTCCCTCCAGATCCTCCTCTTACCGCCCACCCCTTTCCTTCTCCCCTGTGGTTTCCTGGGATGGGACACCATTCCCCCACCCTCTCCCTCTCCTCTCATCCCCTTTTCCCCCCACACCACATCTTCAATGCTGTGAGTGCTCCGCCATCTGTGGAACCTTCTCTGTGCTTCCATGTGAGTGCTTCGACAACTGTTGTGCCTTTTGGTTACATTGTTTTATTTTTACAACAGTGAACGGCCAGCCCACAACCGACACCATCAGTTTTAACTTGTGTGGTTCTCCGTGTGTGTGATGTAGTTTTCGTTTCAATTCCACAATAGCTGACGTTCAAATCATAGGCGCCGCCCGGCGCTCATTTTAATTGTGTGTGTGCCACTGACCTTCGAGCAGCTGTTTTTATTCTCCATCATCAACGTATCAAAACTTTTATGACGCCACTGTTTCGCTCCATTTCATATACTTTCTCCATTTTACAACTCCGTTTTATGTATGTTTTATCTCCAAAATATTATCTCCTTTATATTCCTATGTTTCCACTGTGTCAAATTTTATTTCTGTAGGCTGAAGAGGGCCTGTGGGCACTGCCAGCCCGCCCCTTTTTAGGGGAATTGAAATTACAATTGAAAAATTCGTTATAAGGTGAAACATAATGAAGAGAACCCTTTTATATTGCGTTCAGCCATGATGTAAAGAATTCCCAAAAGTGTGCACTTTTTGTCATGGTCTTCTCATTGAGCATAATGCTGCCATCCACCATTTGGTAGGAAAATATTTCCATCTCCTCAAGGCGATCAAGATATCTGCACTTTGACCCCCGATGCAAGAGTCTTAGTTGTGAAGTTAGATCAGGGTGTGAGTGTCCTGTTGTCACCAGATGTGCGGCGAAATTTTATTTTATTTATATCTTTCCTGTCCAACGCCACATGCTCACGAAACCTAGTTTCCTGTCGTCCACCCGTCTGTCCGGCATAAAAAGCATTGCATTCAGCACATAGAATTTTATATACCCCTGATTCATGTAAGAAATTTGTATTGTGAATACTATTAATCAAATGCCATCCTAAACTATTTTCTGATGTAGAAGAAACAATTGAATTTTGCTTTCTAAAAATGGCAGCAATTCTGAAGGTGATGGTTCCATAATAAGGTAAAACTACATATATCTTGAGGGAAACTGACTGTAATATTTGGTGATTTGTGTTGTTTCCTTCATATTTCTAGCAATCTTTTTGTACATATTAATAACATAGTATTCTTGTCACTGTACCGTATAGAGCTGAGCTCAGCGTAATGATCTGCTTTGGACGAACATAAATTAAACACTCTATTAAAGGCAAATTGAAAGTACGCTCTTTTATGTGAGTAGGGATGAATTGAATCGTAATTAATAATGGAGTCGGTGTAAGTTGGTTTCCTAAAGATACTGAATGCATGTTTACCATAGTCATTCTATATGGTAAGATCTAGAAAGTTAATATTGCCATCCACACTTTTTTCAACAGTGAAAGTGATTTTTTGATGTAGGTCATTGAATTTGTACACTATTTCGTCTGTGTCGTTGTCATTACCTTTGATGAGCAGCAATGTATCGTCGACATATCTACATCTATATCTACATGGGATACTCTGCACATCACATTTAAGTGTCTCGCAGAGGTTTCATCGAACCACCATTATACTATTTATCTCCTATTCCATTCTCGAATAGCACGCGGGAAGAAAGAACACCTGAATCTCTACGTTCGAGCTCTGATTTCCCGTATTTTATTCTGGTGGTTAATTCTACCTATGTAAGTGGGAGTCAACAATGTATTTTCGCATTCGGAGGAGAATGTTGGCGATTGGAGATTCGTAAGTAGCCCACGCCATAGCGATAAGCGCCGTTGTTGCAATGATTCCCATCCCAGATCCTGTATCATTTCCCTGTATCGTGACAATACGAAACGAGCTGCCCTTCTTTGGACCCTTTCGGTGTCCCCCGTCAAACCCACCTGATAAGGATCTCACACTGGGCAGCAATACTCCAAAAATGGACGGACAAGCATATTGTATGCAGTTTCTTTTGTAGTTCTGTTGCATCTTTTAAGGGTTCTGCCAATAAAACGCAGTTTCTGGTTCGCCTTTCCCACATTATCTACGTGTTCTTTCCAGTTTATGTCTGAAGTAATAGTAATTCCTAGGTATTTTGTGGAGTTTACGGCCTTCACTATTGATTGATTAATCTTGTAAACAAAGTTTAATGGATTTCTTTTCCTACTCATGTGAACGACTTCACACTTCTCATTATTATCCCAAACAAATATACTTTTCGTTTATTTTTTAACTCGTTCTGAGGTCAGGATTATTTGTTGCTAAGAGATCAAGTGTGTTTTCACATCCATTTACAATTCTAGTTGGCTCATGAACTAATTGTTCGAAGTAATTCTCAGAGAATGCGTTGAGTATAATTTCGAACTATGTTTTATTCGTACCTCCTGGTTAGTAAGTATAATTTCGGCAACAGATTGAGGGTAAACTATCTTTTCGGCCAAATAGCACGAAAAACGAGTACATTCCCCAGACGTCATCTACATTGAATGATATCTGGTCTCTTTCATCCTGACATTTCATTTCACTGTTTTTAACATTAAATCGCACCATCTTGTACTACTTTATCCGTTTATTATGTTTTATACATGCTTTGCTGACTGATGTATTGTTGTATTATATATATTTTTTCCTTTATTGTTATTTTAAAGCCAACATTCCGTTAGCAGGCTGACAGCAGCTACGTTGGCTGCTCTTCACTCTTGTGAAATACATATTACGACAAGGAGGACATGAACATGATAAGTAGAATAAAAATTGGAGATTTAAAAACATAGACAAGTTGAGACTTTGGAGAACAGACATAAATTGACAATTAGACCAACATATATATGTAAGACAAATAGTTACAAGCAAGCGGCGATAAAAAACACACAAATTCATAAAAACTGTTCAGAGCCACAGGGACGGTTAAAATTACATTGAGAGACACACACACATATCGAAGACGGTTGACAGGTAACACGATAAAAATCGTAGATTGTAGTTGTTGAGGCACTAGTTAAAATGACACGGAAGTCACTGATCACTGACACTAGCTCAGTGCACTGTTTAAAAAATGTCGAGACGCCCGTGTGGTGGAGGGGAGAAGGGGGAGGGGATGGGATAGGAATGGGGAAAGCGCGGGGGAGGGGGGAAGGGATTGGAGAGGCAGGGGAGGAAGGAAATGACGGATTGATGAGACTCTGGGGGTGGGATAGGGGTAGCCAAGCGGGGAAAGGAGAGCATAGGAAAGAGGGGAGGGCATTCCATGGGGAAGGGATCAGGGATGGTAGGAGGGGTATATATCTGGATGAAGATCGTTATCAGGTAAGGGAATGGTGACCATGTTGCCCTGGGAAGCCGGCTGCGGTGGCCGAGGGGACTGAGGCACTACAGTCACGGTCTGCACGGCCACTACGGTCGGGGGTTCGAATCCCCCCTCGGGCACGGATACTTGTGCCGTCCTTAGTGTAAGGTAGTTGATAAGTAGTTTGTAAGTTTAGGGACTGATGACCCCGTAGTTAAGTCCCATAAGCTTAACAAACATTTGAACATTTTGCCCTGGGAAAGGATATGGAGCGTATATAGGTGAAGGACGGGAGGGATATTGTGGTGGAGGCATGGCAGAGGACTGGGATTGGTGACGATAGGGTATACCAAGGGGTTGTGGGATTATATTTTGCAGGTAGTGTAGAGGATTCAGAGATGTTCAAGGTGTTGTAGGAGGGGGGGAAGGGGATTAGGTCATAGAGGATCTGCGTGGGGGAAGGGAGTCGGATACAGTACGCGAGGCGCAGGGCGTGGTACTCCAGGATTTGCAAGGTTTTGTAGAAGGTTGGAGGGGCTGATGTCCAGGTGGGGTGGAAGGAGCAAGGGATGGGACGCATGATAGATTTATAGGTGTGAAGGATAGTGGAAGGGTTGAGTCCCCATGTCTGGTCAGTGAGGAGTTTAAGCATGTTAAGGTGGGACATAGCTTTTTCATGGAGGGATTTGAGGTATGGGGTCCACGATAGTTTACAGTCAAGGGTTAGGCCAAGGTATTTTAGGGTGGGGGTGTGGTGGATGGGACGGTTGTGGAGGGTAAGGTACAAATCATGGAGATGGAAGGAGGGTGTAGTACGACCTATGATGATTGCCTGGGATTTGTCAAGACTGACGGAGAGGAGCCACTGGTTACACCATGAGAGAAACTCGGTAAGGTGGGACTGGAGCAACAACTGGGAATGGGCAAGGGAGGGTGCAAGGGCCAGGAAGGTGGTGTCATCAGCATACTGAAGAAGATAGACGGCAGGCTTGGGTTGAGCCATGTTGGTGGAGTAGATTAGATAAAGGAGGGGAGAGAGGGCGGAGCCTTGGGGCACCCTGGTGGAGGGATAAACAAATGGGAGTTGGTCTTGTAGACAGTGACATAGGAGGGGCGGCGGGTGAGGAAGGAAGCAATGAGGTAGATGTATTTAATAGGAAGGGTGTAGAACTGGAGCTTGAAAAGGAGACCGGAATACCATAAACGGTCGTAGACTTTTTGGATATCAATGGAGACAAAAATAGCAGAGCAACAAGAATTGAGCTGGATGGATAGGAGATGGGTCAGGCGAAGGAGCTGGTCATCGGCAGAGAAGAAGGGTCGGAAGCCAAATTGGGAAAGGGGGAGGAACTAGTGGCGGCGGAGTTGCTGATGGATATGACAGGAGTGGATGGTTTCCAGGACCTTGCTGAACACAAAGGTAAGACTGATGGGTCGGTAGGATGAGGTCTGCATGGGGGCTTGTCAGGGTTAAGGAACATGAGAATGCGGGAGGTCTTCCACAGGTCGGGGTAAAAGCCAGTGAAAAGGATGACATTGTAGAGGGTGGCAAGAGCTTCATGGAAGGAGGGGGGCAGGTGCAGAGGTGGTGGTAGGTCAGCCAGTCGTGACCATGGGTGGTGTTGCGTTTAGTGCGAAGAATGTTGATTATGTCATGGGCGGTGATAGGTGTGTTCAATTCTGAGGGGGGATGTGGTCCAAGTACTGGAAGCCGGGGCGAGCGGAGGAGAGGAGGATTGCTCATTAACAGCAGGGAATAGAGAGTAGTCAAAGGTAGGATCGTCAGGAACGAAAAAGGTAGGAGGCATAGTGTTATGCCTTACTGGTGTTGTCAGGAAAAGGATGGTTATCATGAATAAGTGGGCAGTCGGGGGAGGAGTGACTATCAGTAAGGTGGCAGAAGGCATGCAAGTACTTGGAGGAGTTGTCAGGGAGCATTGAATCGAGGTGGGTGCATGTCTGGCACCAGTCCCGGCATTTTTACATGGACAAGAGGTTTCTGATGTGTCATTGGAGTTGCCAATGGCGGTGGAGTGTATCCCAGTCATGAGTCTGAAGGAAGGAGCGATACAGATGGCGGGATTCGTGGAGGAGAAGGATGGTCTGTGGAGGAAGGGTAGGACAGTGAGGCTAAATCGCCTGGGTGGGGATGTGGGCATGGACCACGTCAGCAACAGTCTGCTAGAGGAAAGAGGCGGCATGATCAGTATCGGTGGGAGTGTGGAGGGTAAGTGGGCGGCTTGTGGCCGAAGTGTCAATGGAGTGACGGTAGGCATTCCAGTCGGCACAGGAATTGTCGTGGACAAGTTTAGGAGGTGGCATAGAACAGGGAGCGCAGGAAGGGCGGGGCCGCTGGTCAAGGGTAAGTAGGACAGGGGCGTGGTCACTGCCTATTAGGTCAAGAACATCCACTGTAATGCGTCCAAGGAGGTTGGGTGATGCCAGAATGACATCGGGTGTGGTGTTGCTTTTGGGGCGGATTGGGTGGGGAAGGGGAATGATGTCGCCCCAGATTGAGGTGGTGACTATCTGACGCCACTGCCGGAATTCAGCGGGGTCGCAGGAATGAAGGTTGAGGTCAGGATGGTGCGGTCCATTTGGGATAGGAAATCATATGAGAGAGGAGAGTGGGGACGGATGTAAATGGTAGCAATGGTGACGGTGAGGGAGGGGAGGAAGAGACTGAGGATCATGTGCTCGGTAGGGCTGTTGATGAGAGGGTGAAGCTGGACGGGGTGGTGGCGGAGATGACCAATCGCCACGGCGCCTTGGGCTAAAGGTGGAGGTCCGTCGGGGCTGTGGGGAAGGTAGGGATTGGTGTTGACCAGATGGCGAGGTTGGAGAAAGGTCTTGTTGAGCAGGAAGGCGTCCACCCGGTTTTGGAGTAGAGTGTGTAGGAAGAGGTTCTTGTTGGCTGGGAGGGGGCGGTTGTTATGGTAGAAGAGGGTGTAGGATAGGCTTGCCATATTGGGTTAAAAGGGGGGAGAGGGGAAGGGGGGGACAGAACAGGACGAGTAATGTTTAAACCTGGGTCTCTAGATGGGAGAAGGCAAAGTGGGAGTGGGCACGGGAGAAGGTAGCGACTGTGTCTAGGTTGAAAACTGACTTGACAGCCAGTGCAATCTGGTGGAGGGTGTGGGGACGTTGGAAGGGATGGATGTTGGCTACGGTGGTGACGAACCAGATGTATTTGGCGGTCGAGGGAGGGGCCAGGAATTGACTGGGGAGCATAGGAGGATCTATGGGGCAGATGGGGATGGTGAGTTCGGATTTGGTGGGAGCAGGGCAAGGGATAGATTTGCATTTATAGGAATAAGTTGGGTGGGGACCGCCACAGGTGTTACAGGTGGGAGGGGAAGTGAGGTTGGTGCAGTGCTTGTGGAGGTGGGAATCTTTGCAGTGGGGACATGTGGGAGGGCTTTTGAAGTTCTCCGTCAGGTGATCGTTATGAGCGAGGCACCTAGCGCAGCGATAGTATTGGGGCTGGGATCGGGAAGGTTCTACTGTGTGGCGGCGATCGTAGATCAGCGCACCCTCGAGGAAGAGGCGATCAATGGAGGATGCGGATTCGGTAAAACTCTTCAACTATCCAGTGGGGCCAGATTCGTTATGGATCTGCTTGGCGGATCTGATGGATATGTCGGGATGAGAATTGAGCTGCTCCGTGATCAAAGGACTAAGCCTTGTAATCACGGCTGTGAGGGTTGCATGGCGGCGTGGCGGAGGTGGTTGGCGGGCAGAGGAAGCGGTATAGTAGGTGGTGAGGTTGGCATGGGAGCTGAAGAGGATTTTGGGGATGCGGTGGAGAATGTCTGTGTGGAGGGTGGGGCTGGGGGATTTAAGGAGGACAGAGTCTCTTCTGGGTATAGGTTTGGAGATGGGGGCGGTGGGGAGATATTTGCGTATTTCGATGGACAGATTTTTGTGTTCATGGAATCTGGAATCAGGATTGGACAGGACATAGGTGCACAATTCAGATTGGGGGATTATTGTATTATACTATAACTTTGTCAATTATATGTAACGTGCTTTAGCACGAAAACGAGTACATTCCCTAGACGTCATCTGCAATGAATGATATCTGCGTTCTTCTTCACGATAACAGATTTTATATTTTTAACATTAAATCATACATTTCCGTACTACTTACAACTTTTGCATTATGTTTTATGCATACTTTGCTTCTCTCACTGATGTACTGTTTGTACTGTAACTTTCTCAACGCTATGTAACGTGCTTCAAGCACGGAAAACGAGATGTCGCTGCAATTAACTTCGTTACTATGTGAAAAATAAAAATAATATATCTCCTTGTTCTTCTTCCTTGTCGAGATTTTGCAGCGTAGCTATAAGCAAGGTATAAAGGGTACTATCCTTCACGGTACTTCTCATTTAGATTTTAATTTTTTTTTAATTTTCCTGTTTGAAATAACATACTACGTTAGTAGTATCCACAACTGGCATAAGATGCTTAGCATTTGTCTTTTATCTGATATTTTGATATATTTATGTATTCTGGCAGTTCATTTTTACTTGTTATCCATCTTATATACCTTATGTGTAAAAATAAATTCTAATTTTTATTTTGTATGATTGAAAGTGCATAAAAATTAGTTTTAGTGGAATATCTATGTAATAGAGGGCGTTAATAACACCCATCTCTACAGCGCCGCTGCATGTCGTTTGTAAGCAGCGCGCTGATTCCATCTGAACCACTGGCACTGCAATTCTGTTTGCCGAAACTTATTTCGACACAGTTGCAGTTACATTCAGTGCATTCACAATGGTTGGTATGTATTCTGTCTGTATATTATATTTGAAATTGTATTCAAGTCCATTATGTATTTGTTTTTAATTCCATACTGATTTTATGATCTTGTTCTATAGTTTGAAGGATAGACTGAAGATGATGACTATGTGATTGAAATCGATCTGTTGTTTATAAATAAAACATTAACGGCCAATGCTGCTCATTACATCTGGTGTGTTTATCATTGTGTGGTCGTTGAGCACCATCCTGAATATGTGAGTGTGTAATTAGTTCTTCCATCCACAAATATGGATCAATTCTCCCTCCGTCTGTCCATCGCCATGGAAGGAACACGAAAGGAACGATGTAAAGATAATTCGAATGTTCGCTGATCATTCAAGTTTGATCACTGCATTTGTACATATATTAATTGCTACAACTGCATGAAAAAAAGAAACAAGGAGAAGAAGAACGACACTTCATGAACATACTCTCTTGCGGCGAAACATTGGTTGATAAAGTGTATCGGGACATTGTTCAAAACAATGACGGAAAATACAGAGATAACAGCGTCTATCTTTGACAGATCGCCTAAAGTCGACATACAATTTTAAAATAACGAAATGAAGGAATATCGAATGCTATGCTGGTAACGTTCACTGTTGTTCTTCATTGTTTAGCTTTGGTGTCTACTGAGTCGCAGAGAAAGCACCCTAGATTTTTAAGGGAGAAGCCCTAATTCCTACGATCTGCACTACAAAAGAAACAAAAAGCACAACTTAAGGAATCGTAATGTAATATGTTTACTAGCTCACAAGCGAAACTTAGTCGATAGTTCCTGTGAGTTAGTATGAGCAGATGTTATACTCTACAACCGAAATAAATTAAAAACAGACTCCGTTTACCCACCCACGCACTGTCACAATGCAACCACGGAACGGTTTCATCACAAATAGGTACATTACTCATACATCTATAGTTGGCAGTGACTTAAATCTACTATCCGTACATTGAAAAGAAAAAAAAAAAGTCAACTTCAGACACGGTGGCAGATACATATACCGAAACTGTTCGAATTTTTTAAAATAATTTTGAACAATAAATTCACGAGCCCATTCTAATTGTAAATGGTTTCTAAAACACACTTGAGCTATTAGTCACAAATACTCCTGAGCATCACGACCAGTACAATGATAAGTGAACACAAAGTTGTAGCGAGCTCAAATCCGTAACAAATATATTTCTCAAAACTAAAAACTAAATACATATATTTAAAAAAAGGAAAAAAAAAAAAGAAAAAAAAAATTCGGTGACCATCTTCCTAGGAGAAAGTCTCCATTTTTTCTACATTAACTATGTAAGTGAAGACCATATGTGACTTACACTAAAAGAAATAGTATCAACAGCACTGGAGGGATTCCTACCAAATAAATTAATAAGAGACTGAACTTCTCCCACATGGTACACAAAACAGAGTAGACAGCTTTTGCAGAAAATTTAGACGAATGCAAACTCCTCAAGATTGCCGAAGTTTTACTGAAGCTCGAAATTTAGAGCGGCTTTCAGTGCGACAATCATTTAATAGTTTTCACAACGAAACTCTTTATAGAAATGTGGCGGAAATCCAAAGAGGTTCTGATCCTATGTTATCTACACCAGCGGAAAGACTAAGTGACTGCCTTTATTGCTCGATGGCGACGATAATGTTACTGATGACAGTGCCACTAAAGCTGAGTTATTAAATGCAGTTGTCCGAAATTTTTTCACCAAAGAAGACGAAGTAAATATTCGACAATTCGAAATGAGAGCTGCTGAAAATATAACAAGAAGTAGATACCCTTGGTGATGCAATGCAAATCACCCTTTCAAATAAGTAATGTTGCAGACGAAATGATTAAATATGTTTTCAAAATGTGTCTAATGCATATGAAAAATAAAGCTAATAAATTTATTTATGATATTCGTTTGTAACTATTATTTTTAATGGTAAGCTCCTTGCCTTGTTTCAATAGCTTTTACTGGCGTGATTAAAGATAATCAAAAACATGGCGAGACACTTTAATTTTTGAGAACTACAGCTAAATCTACTTCATGTGATCTACATCTGCTGTAGATTTTTTTTCTATCCTTGTCTAATTTTGAAGATATGGGAATTATTTCACCACTAAAGCTGCCGAACCTGTCAACCTTAGGAGCAGATATGTTTTAGGGTGTCTATTTTAGGTGCACTTCAAAAGTTCAGATTCTTTTTAAGACCTAAAGTGTACCTTATCAGAATGAAACTTTCAATCTGCAGCGGAGTGTGCGCTGATATGAAACTTCCTGACATATTAAAAATGTGTGCCGGAACCGGCACTCGAACCTTGGACCTTTGCCTTTAGCGGGCAAAAATGACATTTTTAGGAGCTAGTTGCGGCTCTGAAGTTACAGGAAATAATTTTAGAACTCACAATCTTTGACGGTATGACCATAATATAAGAAGATAGAAAACAAATCTCTTAATGTGCGAACTATAGGAGCTTTTACCTAAACAGGAAATTGCAAATAGAAAAGCGGTAGATGTGAGTATAATTTCTGGTTGCAGGAGGACCATTGGAATGATGTTTAATATATTTGCTTCGTTGAGTCAAATTTCACTTCGTATTGATTAAACGCTAGTGAACCTAACTGGGACCAGCTAGTTTCATCATTAAATTATTGAAGGATACTGAGGTCTGATACAATCTTTTTATTTTTACAACTAATAAAGGTCGCATCGTTGGTGGTCCTCACAGATGTTCTCTACGCTCAATACGTCTCCGTTCTTCGAAAGCACCTTTCCCTTGCAATGATCCATTTTCGGCGTAAGCACAGTCATACCTTATTATTGCGTAACCATTGTAATGGACAAAATGCCTGCCCTTGGGCGCTGTAATAAGTTCCATATTGACGGTCATATTACGAAATGAGGAAGCATATGTCGGGACATCGTCCACAGAATTATCGGACCGGTGGATAAGGGGGGGGGGGGAGGAGGAGGAGGAGACAGGGGCACCCCGACCCTTGGGTGCAGGTAAAAGTGCTGCAAGTGTCCGGCGTGGCAGAGAGGGGGGAGGTAGGGGGACAAAATCCCCGGGGCCCAGGCTTCTGAAACGGCGAGTATCAGACAACTGTTGTAAAATAATTTTTGTAACATATTGAGTTTTAAAATATCTACATAGATGGGAACATTTAACACTTATTTGTAGATGACAAATGTCTGTGTTGTAAAGTGAGCGATATTGTATGATACCCCCACTAACATAAGGTTCCATTTAGCCGTTCAGTTTTAGATTGGGTGTTCTACGAATGAATAAAACAACGTGTGCACTGAGCGGGCCGTCCAACTGCACGAATGCTGCAAGGTGACAGATACGGTATTAGCGCAATAATGCTCACTGTTTCTAGCGCCATGTGACTATTTTTGCGGTCAGCAGCTCATCCGTATATCGAGTTCTTCGCAAACATAAAATTAAGTAAGACCATGAAATCATTTCTTGATAAAGGCATGAATGAAGTAACAGTTTGGAATTCAGATCTCTTCAAGTTAATGTTTTTTATGACATTATTGAAAATTTAGTCGCCAACTTAACAACACGATATGAAGCAGTAAAGCTGTTAGATGACACATTTGGATTTTTGTGGAAATATGCAAAGATGACTGATGATCACATCGCTGAGGCATGCAATTTATTCATCACTGAATACCATAATGATGTTTCAATAGATTTAAAAGAAGAAATGATATATTTAAAAACAATGCATACTTTGAACTTCGAAGGCACTTCTTTGAAACCATTCGAACTCTCGAATAACAGCGTAGCTCTGCGCATCTTTTGCTCTCTTCCAGTGACTGTCGCTCTGTGAGAGAGATCATTAACACTCTGGCTCGTGTCAAAAACTGTCTGAGATCAACCATGCATCAACAATGTCTCACAGATTTGGGGACCTTGGCTATTGAAACTGATTTGGCAAGGCGGCCAATCTTCAGTAATGTAATTCAAACGTTTGCTGAACGTAAGGCTCGGCAAGCACCATTGACAGAGTTACAGGCAAAAAGCTCGTAATATATTACATGCTGCACGACTCATTCCGATTTACATGCAAGTGAGTTTACATCTTTTTTACTGAAGTGTTTAGGTCACTGACTGAGCATTGTAATACTTGGATGGCTGTTTAAAAGTGAAGTGCAAACAGAGTTAAATGAAGCGAACAAACATTAACAAAAATAAATCGTTACTGAATAGCATCTGAAATCTAATTTGTAAGTTGTATCAGTTTGCTCTCTTGTCTTGTACGTCTCGGACGAGCTATCACCGACTTCCTCAGCTGTCGTTGTCTTCGCTCCCTGAAATCTCTATCACTACTCTCCTAACCAATATTTATTACTGTATGTCAGTTTTGGTTTCTAATGAGTGTATTTGTAATGTTCACTTCATTGTGATGTGTTGACACAATGTCAAGCCTTTTTAAAAATTGTATGTTCAAAAGTCTTTAAAATGTGTAGTGAAAAATTAGATTTTTATAATTATATTACTTTATAGTGAATGTTTTTTTGTGTATTTGCTATGTTCCCTAATGATGTTGTATTAACCCCTTTAGTGCCTGAATTAAATTTTGCTGCAAGAAAAAAGTAATAAATCGTCTTTTTGAGCTTAGTATTGCGATGTTAGACGATTAATAATATGAAATGTAAAACATATTATATATAGTTGGTACTATCAGGTACTTCTTAAATTTGTGACAATCTGTATTTGAGAAATAAAAGGCTTATAACTCTTCATTGAGGGAAATTTTTTATTGAAATTTCTTATAAGAACAGAAAAAATAATAACCGTATGTTTGAATGTTTATGTCTAAACCTAATGCATGGGATAAAGGTTACTTTGCTCATGAAATCGCTTGAAACAATTTGAGTATGTGTTTGCAAGGGTGAGGCTTGCATTCTGTATACATAACGACTGTCTGACCTTTACAGCTGGATCTTTTGCGTCTTTGGCTTCCTGTTACACAGGACCAATCACCTACTCCGTCAATAAGTGGAGTCTTACCTGGGGCTGGTTTTGTTGGAGCCCGACGCTTCTTGTATTGAAAACTGCAAAAACGTCAATCACAAGCACAATCTGGCAATGAAGTATGTTAGCACCAAAGATGAATGGAAATTCCCGTACTTTCTGCATTTTATTTTATCTTTTGCATGTGCCTATAAAGATGCCTAAGTGCCTGATTATAGTATTTTACATAAACATACTTTCGTGTCCACTTAATGTTTTATCTAGTTTATCACATCTAAAAGTGAATTGCAACACCTAACGAAAGGAACTATTTCCAGATTGAAAGTTCCCTATGTATGTAGCTTTATGTCATAAAGAATGAACACAAACTCGACTCTTTCTTCGCAACACGAGCACGGTAAAAGAGGGTTATCGAGTAAGTACAGTTAACATTCAGTTAATGGCAGCACAGTCACACGCACTGGGCCCATTTGTGCAGAATCTGCTTTAGTCGGCACTGGCTCTCGAACACACTTATTCATCCACATTTAAAGGTTACAACGGTATGAAACGAATCTGCGACAATCGGAAATAAAGGGTTAAAAACAAAGTAAAACATCCTTTTCAAAAATTGACTGCTGTTTTTTGAGTTGGGTCCCGATCTTGCTTGCTGACCCGGGCCCGGTGGCAAGTGTCCGGCGTGACAAGTGTCCGGGCACCGTTTCAAGGAAATCAATTCGGGATTACCTTAAACTCTTTAGAAAACTCATTATATAAGACAGCCACCATCGCTAGTTATCTTTATTGAGAAATCCGGTTTCGGTAGATTGAACTAACATCATGGGATCTGTAATCCTACACAGAAAATCGTATTGAACATAACACAAAAATCAGGAAAATATATATCCAATAATACATCCACCTTTCAAACCCACATTTCATTTCATGTGCTACAACACAATCGAAACCATTTAAAATTATACTCGTTCACTGACATTATAGTTAGCATTTCACAATACATATAAAATGTCAAACACATTATAACTCAAAGTGATGTACTCGCATTACGTCGAAACAAAACTAACTGTGACCACATTACGTTTAAACATTATGGGTTTGACATTTTATTTGTATTGTGACATGCTATCAACAATATTGGTTAACAAGTACGTTATAAAAATGTTACCTTTGTGATGTGGCGCGTAAAATGAAAAGAGGTTGTTTTTACGGAGATGTATTTCATTGACTTTATATTGAGGATGCTGAGTGTAACTTTCCATGTATGCTTACAGATCCGATGATCGCAATTAATTCTGCCGAAACCGGTCTTCTTAATAAACAAAATTATTGATCTTGGCTGTTGTAAACAATACATTATTTAAACACATTGTCCCTCAAGTATAACAAGCTTTAGGGTATGTTGACTGCAGAAACGGAGATTTGAAACGTCAGTTATCCCAAATACGGGTCCAGTGCTTTTCCCTTGTGTCATTTAACTCGGTGAACACCTTACAAAAACTGTGTGTGAAGGCTACTTTCTACCAAAGGTAATGCAGAGCTAAGTGTTTTAGAAACTTAAGCACGGTGATGCAGTGAAAACATATTTTAACTGCAGTACATTGTCATTACAAAGAAGACAAAAATGAACTACTCACACCGTGTCACAGTGACCAAATAAATGTTGCAAGTCGAGTCAGTCAACTTTCACTGTTATTGCAAAACAGCAAGCCGATCTTAAAACATAAGAAAGCACTTATGCCTCCCAACAAGATATTTTACGGATGACGGGAGTTTGTTCAGTAGCGTACTGTGAAACGTTCCCACGGAGATAGCCGGTCACGCTTCTGTAATACAATTAAATTCGTCGACGCTTGGCGAAATTCTCTTCGTGCACCCGACAGATACGTAACACTTGTCGTAGCTTGTGAAATTTCTGGATGGAATTCGGACGTCGTCAGGAGACAAAGATCAAAGCCCCATTGTTTTCTTTTCAAAGAGAGACTTTCAGTGCTCTTTACTGACGAGTCGAGATATTCACTGCACTTTCCGTTCCGATTTTATCTATCTACCTCACTGCTTACGCTTGATAATTAACGACTAGGCCTACCTGTCTCACAGGTCCTAAGAAATTTTACTAACTATCCAGTTGAATTCATTATTCCAGCCACTGTGGGATCTCTTTGGCCTGATTTTTTCTAACATATTCAGACAAATGGAAAAGTTCGTGATTCAAACAGAATAAGCCATTACAGAACAATGACGTCTGTTTCAATTTTGCACATTTTTATTTAAGTGATATGCAATTACTGTTAATTATTGAGCATAGCTGTAAATAAGAAATATTTTACAGGTACTTCCCAGAATCGTGAGTTTCGAAACAATCTACAAAGAATATTACATTTGGTAACACACATCTAGTCAAAAAGAAGAATTAAGCGTTACTGGCGCATAGTTAACGGACTGGGCTTGAGTTGGTGTTTTTCATTCTACTGTAACCTCGCAGGGTATAGTGTGCTACTATACATATCCCGATTAATCTATTGAGTTGTATCTGTTGTCAATTACGGGTAGCAGCTTTTCACCTAATTAAGCATGGAAATTCGAAAAAATCCGTTCCTAATATGATGTCAACATACGCTGCAAATTTCAACTTTCTATCGTCAGTGGATTTGGCTGGATGATTATGAGTTAGCGAGTCCATCGGGACAATGCTTTTCTCGACACGCACGATTTCAGTAAAAAAGACTATAAAACGAGAATAGCAACAAACAACAGACATTTCTTGTACATTTCGACACAAAACATTTTACGCTACACATTGCACTATCGTACATCACAGGATCTCCGGTGTTCATAGCTTTTAGTATCATTCGTGATAACTCTGTATATAAATTGATGAGATTTTGAGGTGATGTTTGACGTGACTTTTAGTACATAGCGAGCATAAATTTATCAGCACAAAACATATGAATATATTCTAAGAAACTTTATTATCATCCTCCATCAAACGCACTTGAAGTGCACGCAAAGTTATAAACACTTGGAACGCAACATGTATTGAGAAGCGGTTCTGCGTAACATGAGCTACTCCGACAACGGTAACTTCGAACTGCGTACCTTCTCCAGTATAAGAAGGAATCTTTCCTCCCTGTTGCGTAACATGCAGTGTTGCCCTCTGTCCACTGAACATGATTCTGTGAGACAAAACTAATAATAATGAATTTAATTTGTCAACTTTTGCCCAGATTTTTGGGCGTTTAAGTCCACTGTTGCGTCATCTTGGGAAGTCTCCTCCTAAAATCTGCACACTGCACACCATTCTCTTTAGCTACTTGTCTCTCGGTCTCCACCTCGGCGTTGTTTTAAATTTCATCACATTTATCTTCCCGGACATTATCGTCACCTCTATCAATTTAACATGTCCATACCAATAAAGTCTTGATTACTCTATCATATATTGAAACGCTTCCTCCTTCATTAATTCTTATCGTTTACTTTTCTGTCACTCTAACGCTGTTTCACAGATATTATATATCTACAAGGGTAGAATTCGACTACTGCATGAACGTCCTAAGGTATACTACGTAGTTTCATAATGTAAACTAACTGCATCTTCTTTGTTGGTACAAGCATAGCAGATAAGAACCGCTAGTACTTTTAGCACAAGCGTCAGGAGAGAAATACCCATCGCAAATTGACTTCCAACCATACGCGACATAACCGTTTGCTGTTCTACATATAAAATAATTACAGACGTTATTGCATATATAATCATTTCGTATTCAAATAAACCTTGAAATATGCCATAAAATGTACAGAGTAAAATAAATTAAGCAAGTCAGTGAGCAATCCTAAGTTTTGTTTGATTACTGTAGTGTTTCAAAAGAACGTTTTCTTTTTGAGAAGGTTTTATGCATGCTCATATTACCGAATACCTATGATAGAGGTACGCACTGTACTGAAAGTCGCTTAAATGCTAACATATGTCTTACCGAACAAGACGTAGCCAATTGTGTATGTGAATTCCCACCAACAAATAAGTTACAGTGAAAGCGAAAATCTGCTTTAAGAAAAGAGTCTTTGACAGATATCTGATAAAATGTGTGTTGTTGCGAAGAAATATTTTAATCCGGTATTTAAAACTTTACATTTACATTTACAGGATAATAAGATGTAAATGAATACAATGGTCTTTCGAAACGCAGGAACTAACGAAGAAATAATAATTAAATTTTAATTATTATACGTCCAAAAGTTCAACTGTGGATGTCATTATTGTATTGGGAGAAAGGAATTTTTAAAAAAGTTTTTTTTTTCATCAGTAGTCTTTCATATATTTAAAATGTTTATTTCAAAATAAAACAGCGGTTCAACCATGACGCCTATAGTGTAAATTTCTTGAGGTTTATGTGAAGTGTAGGTATAAATTTACATCAAAAGTGAGTTTTCAGATTGATGTTTAACAGAAATAAATCTTAGAATATGTAGCTCCACACAACCGTTACATAAGGTACATAATATCCTCGACAATTTAGTTTAAAAATACAAATTGTTTGAAACACAGTGAACGGAAGTGTAGCTTGTATTAATTTCAGTTTCAATGAAATTTCTTGATTTACCTTCTCCATTGAAGACGTGGACAAACAATGCTGTTTCGCTGCAAAGTAAAGATAATTCTTCAGGAAGAGAAACAAGTGAGAATTTAGTGTTTGAAAATGAAACTTTTTTTCCAACAAACCTTTGAAGCAAAAGGAGACACATAGAAAAATTAACCCTTATAGAAAATCCGGTGAGATGTTTTTAGCTAAGTAACACCCGGGACGAAGCTGGTTATTGTTTAGTGGACATATCCTAGCATGAATCCTCCGCTACGGACCTTGAAATATTTGTAACCATAAGAACAGTTTTTACAAATCCTTCTCCTTCCAACGAAACAACAGAACTTCGGCACCAACCTTCAAGTTATTTACGCTACAATCTCAAGTTATTTATGCTACCATCCAAGATATTTCCTCCTGAGATTTGACACCCAGTATACAGAAATATACATGTCTGAAGTAAAATTCGTCACTAGTTACTGTTTCGTAAGAATTATCTTCAATAACATGGTAAAGCATAAAAATAATTTCATTATCGTGTTTCAGTGTCAGTAACGGAGCATGGTTTTTCTTTTAAAAAATCTAGAACTCCCATAATGCCGGAAACATTAACAATGAACGAAACATCCTAATCGTATACTGAACAATTGCATGACTACGGATATTTATACCGCAACAACCACTCGCAACGAGAAGAAACCTTCCTCTCCTGAAGTGATATAACTGAAATATCTGTAATAACTTGCCAAATAAGAATCCGGAAGTTACCACAAAATGTTGTATCTGAGAAGATGGAAAATCACATTGAAATCCATAGTATAGTGCGAAAGCCTGACTTTTTTTACACAAGCCAACGTATTGGAACACTGTTTTAGCGAGAGTTAATAACCTCATTATTGTTGCAAGTAACTCATTTTTAACGAGATTCTATTTTCTGAATCTTAACATTACCCAACTTTGCATAGAAAAGTGTTGAAAACTTGTCTCATATGTTTTTCGAGTATCGGAGTGACAACATTAAGTGGAACACAAACGTTACATTAACTGGTTGTTAATTTTTTGTGTCAACAAGGATCCACGTGAATTTCACGGCAGTAAGAGTCGTAAGTCGTCCTCCATTTCGTTATATTATAGCATCATTCGAAATTACCAGCTATTCAGAGGATGAATGCAACTGTAAAAGATGGTTACCACAAAACGGACTACCTGCAGACTAAGAAAAAACGAAAATCCAGAATAAGTATTTCACTGTAAAGCGGAATGTAAACTTTTATGAAACTTGTTAGCAGATTAAAACTGTTTTTCAATCGATATTCGAGCCCTGTACCTTCCTTTTCCCGACAAATCCTTCTACGCAATGAGTTATCCAGAAATGACTCGAGACGCACGTTAACAGCTTTATTTAAAAATAAAAAAAATTCAAATGTTTGTACAGCTTATGGGACTTAACTACGGGGTCATCAGTCCCTAAACTTACAAACTACTTATGAAGTAACTAACACTAAGGACGGCACAAATATCCATGCCCGAGGGGGGATTCGAGCCCCCGACCGTAGTGGCCGCGCAGACCGTGACTGTAGCGCTTCAGTCCCCTCGGCCACCGCGGCCGGCCTTTATTTCTGGCAGCACGTCTTCTCTAGTTTCCAAACTTGACATACGTACGTAACTTGCGGGATTTTTCTAGATTCAAAACGCTTAGAGGAAGCTGGCAGAATTTTCGTGCGTGAGTTCCTCGATATGACGGCAGGCTGCGTGGGAACGGGCGACGGTGACATGCTATTGACGGCGAGGATCCGGCTGAGTCAGCAGCATCCGCGACCTTCCGTCACGACGCGGCTCGCTCACGCCGCCATGTTCCGTTGCTTGGACGGTGGCACACATTTGCAATTTAGCCGCGCCGCTTCGAGAACATTTCAAATGTTTTCTCTTCTAACTGTGACGTGACCGACTACACGCGGGAACCTGTGTAAAGCAACACGAGAGCGAAATGTAAGTAAGTATACGTGAGAAGTGAAAGCATCGCGGGTCGCCCGAGGCTGGCGGACGGCCTTCGAGCAGAGCTCGCTCAGCCGAGTGTTATCGCCGAGATACTGTCTAGCAACGGGAAGCGTCGTAATGGGTAGCGCGATGCGGTTAAGCGGGAAAGTGCAAGGAACGCCGAGCAAATGAAACCGAGCGCGGGGAGTGTGGGTCACACTGAATAGAACGACGCTGCAAACCCGACACCGGCCATCTCGATTTAGGTTTTCCGAGATTTCCGTGTAACACAACAGGCAAATTCCGCTTTGGTTCGTTTCAAAGGGCACGAACGATTTCTTTCCCTGTCACACACAGAAACTAATCGAGCGTATACTCTGTCTGTAATTACTGCGATGTCCCTGCCATGTTTAAACTCAATCTTACTTCCTTTTTAAACAAATTGATTAGAATCGTTCAAATGTTCAAATGTTTGTTAAGCTTATGGGACTTAACTACGGGGTCATCCGTCCCTAAACTTACAAACTACTTACCAACTACCTTACACTAAAGACAGCACAAATATCCATGCCCGAGGGGGGATTCGAAACCTCGAACGTAATGGCCGTGCAGACCGTGACTGGAGCGCCTCAGTCTCCTCGGCCACCGCGGCCGGCTAGAATCGTTAATACTGTCGCTTCACACGTATTATTTATGACATTGTCGGCGGCTCTCTGTAGGCTGGCGATGAGTTTGGATGCAGTTTCGTTTTTGTTAAATGTTCAATGTATCCTTCGCTAGAAACATGTTAGACATCCAGACGATAACCAGACTGTTCCCACACATTGCAGAGCTTTGGGGAGTGGCGGTACGCTCAGCAGTTTAGAATTATCCCACAGCAAAATTAATTCTCTTTAAGTAGACATTTGTATCTATAATTCAGCGTGTTAGTGAAACGTAACATGCAAGTTATAATAATCACATCATCTACATGAAAGGACACAGTTCGTTGTAATTGACGGTAAGTCATCGAGTAAAACAGAAGTGATATCTGGCGTTCCACAGGGAAGCGTTATTGGTCCCCTACTCTTCCTCGTGTTTATAAACGATTTAGGAGATAATCTGAATAGCTCCCTTAGACTGTTCGCGGATGATGCTGTCGTTTATCGGTTAGTGAAGTCAACAGAGGATCAAAAGCAACTGCAAAGCGATTTAGACAAAATTTCTACTTGGTGCGAAAATTGGCAATTGACACTAAATAAAGAAAAGTGTGAAGTAATACACATGACCACTAAAAGAAATCCGCTGAACTTCAATTACGCGATAAATCAGTCAAACCTTAAGGTCGTAAATTCTACCAAATACCTAGGAGTTACAATTACGAACAACATTGACTGGAGAGAACACATAGAAAATATTGTGGGGAAGGCGAACCAAAGGTTACGTTTCATTGGCAGAACGCTTAGACGATGCACCAGCTCCACCAAAGAGACTGCCTACATCACACTTGTGCGTCCTCTCTTGGAGTACTGTTGCCCCTTGTGGGACCCTCACCAGGTGGGACTGACGGAAGATATTGAGAAGGTTCAGAGAAGGGCAGCTCGTTTTGTTTTATCACGTTACGGGGGGGAAAGCGTCACGGAAATGTTGCACGAATTGGGGTGGAAATCATTAAAAGAAAGACGTTATTCATTGCGGCGTGATCTGTTTGCGAAGTTTCAATCACCGACTTTTAGTTCTGAATGTGAAAATATTTTGCTAGCACCCACCTACTTAGGGAGACATGACCATCCCAATAAAATAAGAGAAATCAGATCGAAAACGGAACGATTTAGGTGTTCTTTCTTCCCGCGCGCTATTAGAGAATGGAACGGTAGAGAAAAGTTATGAAGGTGGTTAATGAACCCTCTGCCAGGCACTTAAATGTGATTTGCAGAGTATCGATGTAGATGTAATGACATTTTCCGACGCATGCAGGTAGTGTACGTAGCCTTGGTTACATGGTGTTTTTTATGATATCCTGAAATTGTCACAAAATTTGAAGGAGCTTTAAGACTAGTTCTATTTCTCATAAAAAAAGGTTAAAAAATTTGGCTTTTGAAAATAATTCAAAAGAGTAACACATTTTAAAACATATTTCAGTCTTGTATTGAGAAAATATGTTATTATTCTGGGCTTCACTCCGCAGACTAATTTGACGCAGCTCTCCGCGCTATCCTGTTCATCTCCAAATAAGGACTGCAAAATACATCCCTTTGAATGTGCATACTGTATTCGTCTCTCGGTCTCCTCCTACGATCTTTACCCCACACTATTCCTTCTAATACTAAGTCGACGAACATTGGTGTCTCAGAATGTGTTCCACCAACTTATCCCATCTCCTAGTCAGAATTGCCAGAAACTCTTTTCTAACGAATTATAGTAAGCACCTCCACATTAGTAACGTGATCTACCCATAATATTTCTATAGCACCAGATTTCAAAAGCTTATATCATCTTTTTGCGGGACTGATGAAATAGCTCTTTAGTCCCCTCAAAACCAACAACAACAGTATCTTTTTGTCTCATCTCCTGATCGTCCACGTCCCACAACCGTACAATCATATACTCCAGACAAATTCTTTTAGAAAGGAATTCCTAACATTTAAATTAATATTGTGTTTCAACAAATTTCGCTTATTGGTAAACGCTCACCTTCCAAGAGCCATTCTGCATTTTACATCTTTTTTACTTTTATCGTCTTATTGCCTAATCAAATTCCTTCAGATGTCCTGATTTTCTTACTTTACATTCCACTACCCTTGTTTTATTCTTGTTCATGTTCATATCCTTTCAACACACTGTTCATTCCGTTCAATGTTCTTCCAGGTCCTTTGCTGTCTCTGATAGAGTTACTACGTCAACAGCAAACCGTGAATTTTATAATTTGTTCTTGTTGAATTTTTATTCCTTGCATTCTGCTTGCTCGATGTACAGATTGAACAACATCGAGGAAAGGAAATAACGACTGCAGTTTCCCCTTGTTTTCAGACAATTGCAGTATCTACCTAGCAAAGACAAGTTAGTTTATGTTACAAGGACAGCTCAGTCAGTGATCCAGACTGTTTCCCCTGTAACTACTGAAAACGCTGCAACACCACTTCACGAACCTCATGTTTGTCTGGCCTCTCCTCAGATACCCCTCCGCTGTGGTTGCATTTTCGGTACTGCTATCTAAATCTTTGAGCCACCTCGCCTCGGAAATTACTGTGGTTCATGAGAGTGGGAGAAAATATGAATATCGCTAATTGAAATTAGTCATGCTGTATGAGTAATATTAATACAAGTTATTAGCTTGAGCAATATGTCTCATAGCATCGGTCATAAAAATGGATAACAAATAAGTAAACCGTAAGTTAGTACCCTATGCACGTATCACACTGTACACGTAATAAAATCAGTGCATTTTGAAGGGCTTCTTGAGACCAAACTCCCAGTTCCATGTTCTTTGAAATGTTCAAATGATTGTAATTCATATGGGACCAAACTACGTTGGTCATCAGTCCCCAGACTCACAAACTACTTAATCTAACTTAAACTAAGCTAAGGACAACACGCACATCCATGTACAAGGGAGGATTCCAACCTCCGACTCTGGATCCCGCGCGATCTGTAACGTGGCGCTCCAGACCGCTGGGAATCTCCCGCGCGGCATCATGTTGTTTGACATTGAAACAAAAAGACATGTTTTTATTCTACTAATAACACGTATTTAACGACGTCTCGCGGAATGCCGTTAGCCTACGTCCATCACCTCATTGCAATCTATCAAGACTACCCATTTTAATGGGTTGGTGAAAGAATCATACCTTAAAATTAGAAATTTTTATTAAAAACTCAAGAACTAAAACTGGTTTTATACAATGGGGTGCGTAGAGTAACAGACATTAAATACTTATTATCTTTTGCTAAATGACCAGAATGTGTCTCATGCCATTAGCATGTCTACTTCTGACTTCCTGTATTCACCGCCATGTTGCATGGGTAATGTCAACTGTGGTGATGAATCGGATACCTTCCAGCGGTCCTTCTGTTTTGGCAAGAGGCCATGTCAGTTGAGTGCTGTGCATGTTCCAGAATCTGCGACTGCCACCGGCGCAAGAGCTCCCGGTCCATTCTGTTGCCGCTGCCCAAGGCCTTTGGCGCCGCTGGCAGTGGCAGCTTCTCGAACATCCGCCGTACCCACACGAATAGTATAGCACTGGGGTTACGGCGCCACTGAGAATCGACCGTCGACGTTAGTGTCATAGGCGTCAGGTATCGTAACCCCCCGCCCCCCAACCACCAACCCTCAGCCCATGTGTGCCTGCTGAGCAAAGAACACTGACAAAATGTTTAAATGTTCAAATGTTTGTAGAGCTTATGGGACTTAACAACGGGGTCATCAGTCCCAAAACGTGCAAACTACTTATGAACTAGCTTATACTAAAAATGGCACAAACATCCATGCCCGAGGGGGGATTTGAACCCCCGACGGGGAACCGCCTCGTGCGTCATAGCATAGCGCCTCGATGTGCTCGGTCGCTCCGCCGCGGCTAAACACCGACAACCTTGCACAATACCGCCCTTACAAACAGGAAACGATGATTGACATTGAACATGTACTTGCACTTTGCACAACAATGAGGCTCGTAAGGAAGAATGATAGATAACATGTAACTACACTGTGGACAATGCAATTACTGGGAATAATGAGTGATATCATCAAACATGTACTTGCACTTAACACAAGAGTTTGCAATCTGGTAAACATCTTGGAATTCAAGGAACTACCCACACAACCGCCATCCCCACGTCAGCTCCCATCGCCGCCGTTGGCTAGGTCCGTCCCCGAGGTCCGGCCACAGCTGCTGTTGCAAGGCGCCCCAGCAGCACGCTATTACTTTTTTTTAAATCCTCATTTGCATGTCAAATTAATTGTGAAATCTATGTTTTTGCAATAATAATTTTCCAGAAAGAACATTCCGTGTCCTCTCAGAAATTGTCAGTGAGCAACAGTAGATGTCTTGCCATTCATAAGTAATGTTTAACAATTGTTTATAAACAAAAACCAGTAAAGTCAAGGGATTTTATGTTAATTAAATTCAAACAAGTTTGGTGATAGGTCAATTGGGGGAACGGAGATGTGATGAGGAGGTCGGGTAGGGACAATGAATCAGCAGTTGTGATTTCAAAACCTGATCAGAACCATCCACCACATAATTTTCTTTGGTGGGAAGAAATAATTATAATTTTCACCAGTAACTGTCATTACATTGAAATGCAATTGAATGGGTCAATAAAAACATTTATTGACAATTATTTACAGACATTTCTAACCAAAGTTAAACATTTGGGACTATCCAAAATAATGTTTCATTTTTCGGAAGTCTTTCGTCACCTAATGCCTCTGGGCTAAATAACTGTATACTATAGCTTGATATACTCTGTTACATATCATAATAAAACTACAACTCATATGGTATGCAAATTAATTTACATGTAGGGCACAATAAAGAATTTCATCTGTTACAGGTGTGTGCTCAAGTACTTACAATGCCACCAACCATGCTCTTCGTATTGACAATGCATGCAACAGCTGTTGGATGTGTCTGAAAAAATAGCACGCATTAGGTCGTAGATTGGATGTAACAGTAGCGGCCACCGCAAGTCAAAAAATAAAAAATAAATAAAAAAATAAAAAAAACACTTTTGTGTTCATCTTAACAAACACTCTTTCAATATTTTGATGTCTAACCCAATAAAAACAGAAGACATATTGATTAATATATATATATATATATATATATATATATATATATATATATATATATATATATATATATATATGTGTGTGTGTGTGTGTGTGTGTGTGTGTGTGTGTGTGTGTGTGTGTGTGTGTGTATATACGAATTTACTGACCGATATCACAAAAATTCGGGAGAACATCTTCTGATTCAACCACAACATCTGTATAGGAATGTAGATTTCAAACACTGCAGTATCTTACTGACCGTCTGCCACCAGCGATGAAAGCTCCTACCTGCCCAGTCAGCAAGCCATCTTTATACCTGCGACAAGCCATTGTGACAACTCTGTCAGGAATATAAACCTGGAAGCACTGTTAACAGGGCACTGGTCTCAGACAGAACGGCAGAGAACGAATCAGCACACACCCTGCTCTTCTCGACCGCACTTCCACAGAATTTCTGTATGGAATTTAAAGTTTACAATTTTTGCAAGTGAGCACCCCCTTCTTTCTCTATGTTTAAATTAAACTAAACCCTACTGTACGACAATATGTTCTTAGATCGACTCAGTGTTTCCTATATCCTCCCCCAACCAGTAATTCGACAGGTCTAAGGAAGGTAAGTTTTCGAACCGCAGTGTGCATTGTCATTTCTTCCTGGTAGGAGTACGGAAAATCTGCGGGTTAAATCATTACCTTAACCGAATTCTCTTGATGCATGCGACTGATGCCATGCAGCTGTTCTTTTGAAGTAGATCCAAATGGGAGTGCATCTTTACAAACATTTTTTAATATAGTAAACGCCATAGTTTCGATTAATTTCAGCCAGCACTCCAACACGTGAGCAATCTCCCGTGATATTACTGTAAATGCAGGTATTTTATATTTTCCAGTTACAGCGAGATTTCTCCATACAGTGTGCTTAAACCAATTCGTGAAACATGCGTCCACTTCTGTAGTAGTCTCCTCTTCCTCCAAATGCCATATAATCCAGGTTTCGTTTCTTGACGTCGAATACCATTTCAAATCGTCTTTTCTGTGCACATAGCACATTAACTGCACTTAAAGGAGTAATTTCTTTAACACGGATTGGTATACGTTTATGTGATGGACTTAAACATCTTCTTCGGACGTTGCCTTTGACTTCCAGTCTTAATTCGGAAATATACACATCTGACCATATTTTGGTGAATAACAACCACGACTGTGAGAAATATGTAACAGCTGCTTTAATATAACTCTTTTGTATAGAAATTATTTTGTCCTTGCTGGAGTCAGTATTACTAATCATCATGTAATTCATGGGCACGAAGTTAAAACTAAAAGCTGAGAGAACATTATTTATCAGCTCTTATCTGTCTTTATGTCAGGGAGCTGTACCTGCACACCAGTCAGTTTTCAGGTGTTCTTATAACCCCAGTAAACAAATTGCAAAACACGTTTCAACACAACATAACAACTGCTCTGTAAGGAACTCGTTAGCTGAGCACACATGCATGGGATTGACACATTGTACAGGAGTGCACTTTGTAAATATTGCCTATTCTCATTTAAAACACGTAACCAGTCCTCGACCCAATGAAGAAGTAAAGTATCTCATAGTCACCTGTCTGGTCAATTGATACTGCGGTTACCGATATCTTTGCTGACACCAGGACTCGTTCAAAATGTTCAAATGTTTGTTAAGCTTATGGGACTTAACTACGGGGTCATCAGTCCCTAAACTTACAAACTACTTATGAACTACTTACGAACTAGGACGGCACAAATATCCATGCCCGAGGGGGGATTCGAACCCCCGACCGTAATGGCCGTGCTGACCGTGACTGGAGCGCCTCAGTCACCTCGGCCACCGCGGCCGGCCAGGACTCGTGATTTGACAAATAAATGTCTTGTATATTGTTACTTGACAAAGACGACAGACACATTGACCAATAAATTCCGATTGTCCTGTGACTGTCCACAGTCACATAGCTGCTTCCTGTGTAGTCTGTTTCTATCTGAAAGTCATGGGTGGATTTTCTATTTGTTAAAAATCCCTGTGAAATTTTGTGCTATGTCCAAATCCAGGAGAAAGAAGTCATCTACACAAAGTTTTTGTACTATAAATGGGAGCACCTCCATTAAAAAATCTAGCTTAACTGTGGCTAGTTCACTTTAGCCACAGGATTTGCATATTTCCTTGAGGTGTTTTCCAGTGCTTCCTTGCCAAGCTTCTCCATTACTCCTCTTGCTGCAACAAAGCTGCCACCAGGTAGGGGAAATGGTAACTTCGCCTAAACTCTGTGGCTTGTAGTGATGAACTTGTAGAATTTGCCACACAGATATAAGTTAAATGTTCCACACGTTTCCTACTTTAACATTACCTTCTCACACACACAGTCCATTGGTTACAACTAGCCCATTTTAAGTCACCAAATTATAAGAGTTTTGTCAAACCAACTGATTCTCGACCAAAGAATATTAATGTACCACCACAAGCATTTCCGGTACTTTACATAAATGACACCATTTGTAATGTAACACAAAGCTTTTACAACCACATAACATGATTCTAAATCGACTTCTTGAGAGCTCTATCGCAACACATCATCATCCACATCTGGAAACAGACACTGAATCGCATATTTTAGAGTATTTCAGACACTTTTTACTTCTTCTTTACATTTTAATTCTATCCCAAGTAGCCTGTGACGCTCTATGTAAGTACTTGTAACAACAACCTTTTCCAACCCAGCGACCGGACTACAACTCCAATCAACACTAACCTGCTACAAATGGATCTAGCCATCACAGCTTTTTTTTTTTTTTTAATTTTTTTTTTATTTTTTTTTTTTTTTACTAAAGTTCTAACCCAACTAGCATGCGAAATTCTCTTTATAAGCCCAATATTTTGTGGTGGATCCGTCCTGAACATACAACCGATTCATCCTTCAACTTTTTGCATTGCATACTCCACCAGATAGTATTACTGAAACGTTTTCTATCAGTCACTAGACCACATACCTCTTGCGTTTGACAATCACTCGCACACAAACAGCCATCACATTCCCCCATCTATCAAATCATGACACAGTAACAAACATCGTAATAATGATTCACACACACATACAAACAAATGTTTAAATGTTTCTAAATCTAAGGGACTTAACTACGTTGGACATCAGTCCCTAGCCTTACAATCTACGTAAATTAACTTACGCTAAGGACAACACAAACATTCAGGCCCGAGGGTAGACTGGAACCCCCTTCGGCGAACGGCAGCAAGGTGGCTTAGTGCACATGACTATTCTGACGTGGCCCACACACACACGTACATAGAGAACAGCTAACAAGTAATGATCCAGATGACCACCAAGTCATTTCTATATATAACCACTACAACAAGCTATGCAAAATCGTCTACACCATTTCGAACTGATACAAAACATGAAAAATTTTATCCCAATCCAAGAATAAGAATAAACACATGATTAAACAAACCTCCCAACAAAGGTAACTAGCCCACTTTAAGTCACATAACTATAGGGTTTACTGAACTCAAGACTTCTCGACCACTAGCGCTAGTCACCTCTACCACGTATTTTTTACCATCATGGCCTCCTGCATGAGAAGGAACGCAGAGCACAACTACGTGAAATAAAAACAACAAGATTATTTAATACACACACACACACACACACACACATACACCAACAAACAGCCGGATGAGTATGTATCTATTACAGAAAGTAAACATCCGCATCATAAACACCCAGAAAAGACGACAAGCATTGAACACCACCCTAACACAAAACCATACTACTAATTATGATTATGCATTTCTACAATTGTGGAACACCTTTCTGTTACAACGAATCATATGACTTTCCTGTTTGAACTCTGTATTTGACTGTGGAGAACTCTGATTTAGGCATTTCCAGAGCAAAGTACCAGATAGAGAAAACAGTCCACACTCTACCCGACATACAACACCAGAATCCCAAGGATCACAGAGTCATTAGTCAGCCATACACCTAACATTTTATTTTATTCTACCAATGATCTGCTTACATTCATGCACTGTAATCCTGCAAAGCAGGCAGCCAGAAAATTTATCCCTTTTCATCTTAGACCCCACTAGCGCTAGTCACCTCTACCACTTATTTTTTAGTCAACTCCTGCATGAGAAGGAACGCAGAGCACAACTACATGAAATAAAAACAACAACATTATTTAATACACACACACACACACACACACACACACACACACACACATACACCAACAAATGGTCGGATGGGTATGTATCTATTACAGAAAGTAAACATAGTTTTTTGAAAATTGATAAGAGGAAGAAAAAAATTTCTGCAAGATGAATGTATGCACAATAAGTCAAACTCCAATGCATACACCAATAAATCGCACAACATCGATTTAAACTAATCCTTGCTTAGCTGTAGACTAGAACAGTAGAGAATTACATCTCCGATAGCTGACCAAGTAACAGATACTCTTCCATTGGAGGTACTGCTGTTCTGACTCATAACCTATGTTCCTGTATTTTCTCCTAGCTCCATAGACCTGAAAAACTTTTACATTCCATGTGAAATCCTATAAGTCCTTACAAAAAATAGCTGCTGCAGGCAAACTAATACATATTTTAGGTAATCACATCAACGTTTAAGTGCTACTCATCCCACAACGAGACATCTTATGGTCTACAGCAGACACCTCATTATCACATTCTATTTATACCACAGAAGAGTAAAGGCTCGTCCCACAGAAGGAAGAATCCCAGAATTCTTACACCTCGCTTGCCACATCATGAAGAAAATACTGTGCTACATTAGCTTACACCAGAATGGACACCACTCTAAACTTTCCTACGACAAAGCGACCAACAGATCGTTTAATTTCACTTCAAAGCATCAGATTTCAACACAACAGAGCCACATCTAAATCTTACCTTCCCTGTACACGTCAAATTACTGGTTGGAGGAGGAAATATAAGTCACTGATGACGATTTAAGAAAATATCGTTGTATAATTGGGTTTCATTTAGTTTAAACAAAGAGAAAGTAGGAACTGCTCATTGGCGAAAACTGTAAACTTTAAATACCATACAGAAATTCTGTGGAACTGTGGTCTAGAAGACCAGGGTGTGTTTCCCTTCATTCTCTGCCTTTTTGTCTGAGACCAGTTCCTTGTTAACAGTGCCCTACATCACTTGCAGATCTATATTTAGACGCATTCCTGACAGAGTTGTCACAACGGCTTTCCACACGTATAACAGTGGCTCGCTGACAGGCTGGGCTAGTAGGAGCTGTCATCACTAGTGGAAGATGGTCGGCATGATACTGTGTGTAAGCTGCAGTGTACGAAATCTATAGTTTCCACACAGACATTGTGCTTGAATTAGCAGATGTCCTTGCCAATTTTAACAATATCCATAAGTACACGCGAAGTTTTATAAACAATATGTCTTCTGGTCTTGTAGTTGTTGTGTTACACATCGGGACATCGAAAGAGTGTTTGATCAGATGGACACACAATTTCGTTTTTTATTTGTGGTGGTCACAACAGTTACATCCTGTCTATGATCTAATATGTACTTTTTTCTTTCAACACATTAGTCAGCTGTCACATGCATCGTCAATATGAAGAGCATGGTTTGTGGCATTTTAAGTACTTGCCCACATAGTTGGAGTTTAGGTGCGCCGAACCGAGTTGTCTCAAACCGGTCACATTGGACATTGAGCTGTATTCATGTTACTGTTAGGCGTTTGTATTTCTAAAATGATGTTCTCCTCTAGGTTGTTCGTTGCTCATGGTTACATATCTCCTGTTTCTGCGGTGTTTATCGTATGTATCAAGAGAATTTGTTTAAGATAAAGATTTCATCCGCCGATTTTCATTATTCTCTCATGTAAATCACAATTTTCTCTTTATACACACCATGTCTTCTGCTGTTATTGCAGTTGTGTAACACATTGGGACGTCGAATAAGTGTCTATTAAGATGGACACACAAGTTAGCTTTTTGACTTGTGGAGTTTATTATTCCCGATAACTGCATTGTCCAAAGTGCAGTTACATGTTATCTGTCACTAGTCTTCATGAGTTTCATGGTTCTACTAAGTGACAGTACATGTTCAATATCAATCATCCTTTCCTTCCAAAAATAGCAGTACTGTTGGAGGGTGGTGGCATCCTTTGATTAGTATCCCAGGATGGAAGGGTGGGGGTACCAGTACCTGACCCAGATTACAAGAACGTCGACGGTCGATTCTCAGTGGCGCCGTATCCTCATTCCTATACTACTGGCATGGCTTCATATGATTACCATCTCTTTGCATGGTGAAAGAACCACTACGAGGGATCCTGTACAATGCCAGAGAAAATATTATCAATACCATGATCACTATGGGACATAAACAGAAAAAGGCGCAGTTGGTACACAATGCCTTCCCGACTTTTGGAAAAATGAAAGTATCGTAAATAACTGAGCCATTATATATTGAAGCAGTATTACCATACTTACTTCGGCCATTATTGTTTTAGATAAAAATAATTGTTCTCATCATTGCAGTCTGTCTATCTGTAAATCTATCGGACCAAACTGCGTGGTCATCAGTCCGTAGCTTACAAACTACTGAAACCTAGGTAAACTAAGCTACGGACAAACACACACACCCATGCCCCAGGGAGGACTAGAAACTCCACGGCGAGCAACCGCGCGCTCCGCAGCGAGGTGGTTTAGACCGCTCGGCTACTCCACCGCTGCCCATCATTGCAGTACCCCACTAGTATTTGCATTATATAGTAAATCTCATAAAACGCTAGTATTCGTGTAATGAGATGTAGTGAAATGATTATATTCCAAAGGGTACTTATAGTGGCTATAAAAGGTTGAAAATTGAAGTAGAAGCAAATTAAACCATTCACAAAGCACAGCTGCACTACAAATGATTCGGTAAAGGCGTTGCTGGAAAAGTTACTTTAGCTTACTGTTGCACGGCACGCAGCAGGTGGATATAACAACTGAAGATGAAACTCCCTAGGTTGGCTGGCTACCCCACTCTGCCCTAAGTATACACATCTGCACTCAACACTCTAGCTGTGTGGCGTTGCATTACGCCACAATTTGCTGGAATGATAGGCACTTACAAGAAATTTTTCACAAACATCAACGACAGGAAATTAACATATTGTGAGATCGTTTGACCTTATCAATAAATGGTGTGCAACATGGAATTGGTGAGCCTTTTATAGCCGAAGGTGCAGTGCCGCAATCTCTGCAAAAATCAAGGCGCACAGTTGTGAAAACGGAGACCGCCCAACATTTTTTACTGTTGTCTATCGCAAAATCTTCTCAAAGCGTATGGCTAGGAAGCTACTTGCACCAGATAGAGCAATATACAACAGGCGTTAGATGAGAAAGTTAAAATTCACCGCAACTCTTTATATTTACTGGTATAAATGATAGACTTTTGTGATAATGGTAAATCTTCTTAACAGAAGGGTTGCTAATGGTGTACTGTATGAATGATTAATATTACATAGTTACCGATATAGCAGCCAGAATGTATGAGTGGCGGCCGCGGTGGCCGAGGGGACTGAGGCGCTTCAGTCACGGTCTACACGGTCACTGCGGTCGGGGGTTCGAATCCCCCCTCGGGCATGGATATTTGTGCTGTCGTTAGTCTTAGTTAGTTCATAAGTAGTTTGTAAGTTTAGGGACTGATAACCCCGTGGTTAAGTCCCATAGACTTTACAAACATTTGAACGTTTTTAGAATGTATGTGTAGTGGTGAAGCCAATTAAGTTAACAAATTGTTAACATAGCTTGTAGCAATGAGGACACGGCAAAAACCAAAATTAGGGCTTCAGGTTTTCCAAAATTTAAGTCTATTCTTTTATAATATATTTTGTCTTATTTTCCTTATGCATATCTATGTGTTGTGTGTATTGTTTATGATATGATAAACAAAAACAAAAACAAAAAAAGAATATGTCTAATAAGAAGCTGTCATCAGTCAGGAATTTTTCAAATTTTCACAGACTGATATTAATACAGCTATCGGCTAAAAATTGGGAAGGTGGTGTGGCTCAAAGATGCAGACAGCCGTACTGAAGTGGCAACCATACCCGGGATGTACGTGGAGAGGCCAGACCAAAGCGTGGTGCCTGAAGACAGCCTTTTCAGCAGTTACAGGAGCAACAGTATGGATGATTGACTTAGCTGGCCTTGTATAGTCAGCTTAAGTGGTTTGTAAACGGCTGGATGCAAGGGGAAACTACAGTCGTTACACTTCCCGAGCACATGCAGCTCTACTGTATTGATTGATTGATTGATTGATTTTTCCAGGGAAGCCAAAACAGTCTTGGACCAACCCGCCACTGCCCGCACCGAAACTAAGTTTATTGTGTGGTATCGCTCCCTGTATATCTAGTAAAGCCAACCAATGCCCTTGAACAGTGCAAGGAGTCCCTTTACCAGTTCTTTATTAGACACAATTTCTTCGGGTCTGGTTGTCCCAAATATTCTGTGCCTTTTATTCTCTAATGCAATGCATTCGAAGATTAGATGTGATGCAGTTTCATCACCGTCATCACAGATCCTACATTTAGGGTCCTCTTCTGTTATCCCCATTGTATGTAGGTGTTTTTTGAAATTCCCATGGCCTGTCAGCAATCCAACCATGAGTCTAATCTCCCTCCTGTTCAGGCCCAGGAGTGCAGAGCTTCTTTTAAAACATGGCTTTGGCATCATTACCTTGCCATGTTTTTGTTGATGGACTTTGGTCCAATATTCTACGTGCTGTCTTCTGAGCCAGTTACGTAGCTCCAATATGATCATTGCCTTGGTGATTGTCAGGACAGGTTCCGGTCCAATAAATTGAGTCTCTGCCCCCATCCTGGCTAATCTGTCGGCATGTTCGTTGCCACTGATCCCCGAGTGGCCAGGGACCCACAATAGGTCTACTCTATTGCTTTCCCCTAGCTCCACCAGAGCCCTGTGACATTCTGCAACAATTTTAGACCTTGTTGCAGGAGCTGCCAGTGATCTCAGGGCTGCCTGGCTGTATGAATAGATATAGATGCTACGATCTTTGTAGCATCTACGCAAATTCTCCTCCACACACGCCCTGATGGCAGTGATTTCGGCCTGGAATACTGAGGCCAGTTTTCCTAGAGAGATGACGCCCTCCAGTCTTGGCTGCACCCCATATACCCCGGCCCCAACACCTTGGTCCGATTTTGACCCGTCAGTGAACCAGACAATATCCCCCATACGATGTCTAACTATTTTCTCCCACTGCTCCCTACTTCAAATTGTTATATTGAAAGGCTTGTTGAAGCAGTATGGGGTTATAATATAGTCGGCTGGCGTTTCCCCAACCTTTCCTATATTTACCTCACTCACTATTTTAGTGTGTGATTCTGGATATCCCAAAGAGTTCCAGTTGTTGCCAGATTTGAGTCTGCCTCCATCTTGACCCAAAGGTGTAATGGGGGCATATCCAGCATGGTTTCCATCCCAGCAGCTGGTGTGCTGCTAATTCCGCCTGTTATGGCTAAGCAGGCTAATCTCTGCACCTTACCATGCTCCTTAGCAGCAACCTGCTGTTCTACCTTCTTCCACCACACGACCGCCCCAAAGGTGATCCTGGGTCTAATCACTGTGGTGTATATCCAGTGCATACCCTTAGGGCTCAGGCCCCAATTTTTGCCACAAGCTCTCCTGGTACTCACAAGAGTTCCTTTTGCCTTGGAGCAAACTGTATAGATACTTACTGGCGGCCTCTTCGGTGAAACATGCCGGAGGTAAAATAGTCCCAGATTAGAATCTCAGAGCAGAGACTACTCAGGAGGAAAAACAAAACAGGGATTTTGCGTATCGGAGCGTGGACGTTCTATTCCTTAATCGAGTAGGTGAGTTAGAAAATTTGAAAAATGTAATCGTACGTTGAAGTTAGATATGGGGAGGAGCAGTAAAGTTCGGTGCCAAGATGAACAGCTCGTCTGATCAGGTGACTAAAGGGTTACAAATACATAATCAGTTGAGGGTGACGCAGGATAAAAATGAATGACTGTATGTGCAGCTAAGCGCAAAACTTGAGAACGTCTGGAACAGGTTGTAAATCTTCTTTTTGTAATATTAGCAGAAGACCGAGGAATGTTCTTACGAAGAAAAAAATGGGAAAGGTTTCATGGAAGAACGTAAAAGTCATTTTCCTTTTACTCGTTCAAACTTCTGTACGTGTGCATGTCAATGAAACACTAAACCACAGGACCGATTTACATGAAATTCGTTAGTTTGAATGGATTCCTGGATAGTTAGATATACAGCTGAGTCCGGCAGGTGGCGCTGAAAAATCAATAAAAGACCGAAATTGTTAATTTTACATCGTCACTTCGAATAAGATTCGTATTTTATGCGCTGCCACACGATTCATCCGATTGCAATAAACTTTGCACACTTTACCTTCAGAACAAAAGGAACGCAAATGTCTCTATACCAATTCGTTAGGAGCATGGCGGGGGGTAGTTTACAACAGACGTCGACACCAGTCTACACTTTTATTATGATCTTGATGAAATTTTGCACATCCGTCTTTCAAAACAAAAGGGAAGTTTCCGTCTACATAAAATTTCATACTTTGCATGGCGAAAGGTACGTTACTCTAGCTGTGAGAACGGTTTGACCGATCACCTTGAAGTTTGAAAGATGTATCTAATTTGCCATATACTGGGGAGGGAATAGACGAACAGAGGCGAGAGTTGTGCGGAGAGTGGCGGAAGGGGCAGACAGGGACAGCGGATACATCGAGATTCAGGAGGGAGCACTTCAAAAAACGTTCTTATAGCTTAGGGACTTAACTACGGGGTCATCAGTCAATAAACTTACAATCTACTTATGAACTACCTTATACTAAAGACGACACAAACATCCATGCCCGAGCGGGTATTTGAACCACCACATTATAACCTCAGTTGCCCTTTTAGTCTATTCCCCCAAAACGATGTAAAAAATTAGTGGTTTCCTTTAAAACTATGCTGTCTCTTTTAATGACAGCTTCCTTTACTGCCCATCGGTCCTCTTTATGAAGCAGTTTTCTTTTATATCTCCGATAATCCTTCCTTTGTTCTGTAAAACTTTCGTTTGCCAGCCGCGGTGGCCAAGCGGACTGAGGCACTCCAGTCACGATCTGCACGGCCACTACAGTCAGGGGTTCCAATCCCCCCTCGAGCATGGATATTTGTGCCGTCCTTAGTATTAGTTAGTTCATAATTAGTTTGGAAGTTTAGTGACTGATGACCCCGTAGTTAAGTCCCATAAGCTCTAAAAACATCTGAACATCTATCTCCGTCAACACTATGAAAAACGCGCACGCCTTAGTACTCTCACTAGGATCCACACCATGACGAGGTGATCCTTAGAGTGCAGTACCGAACAGAAGTCTTTATCACCTCTCCGTACAAAAGTCGCTGCCAGAGCGTCGCACAGCTAGCGACGACACACACACAGCCAGCACAGGCGAGAGAGCTTGTCTGCCTTAACTTTCCTCGATCCACTTGTGTATATCTTCTGATGACGATGGCACTTCCCCGCCAGTGACACGTCTACCAATAGGATAGTGCATCTTAAAACGCCGTATGGCATGCTGTCCAGTAGTGAGTCAGATAATGTCGCATTTAGGAATTTCCTCCCATACTCGGTGCGGCCAATTGAAATTCAAGTTCCACCTACGTCCTAAAAGCTCCAAGTAAACATGCTTTGTTGAGCATGGAATCTTGTAGCTTGAAAACGGCTGTATGTCGTCTTCCCTAGGTTTCTAACTTTGTAAATTATCTAAGTTCACTAGACGGGCTTTATTGCTAAACGAGAACCCCTTTCGTTCGGAGGCATGAGGAATAGCCTTTCATTTTATGTTTTTAAATGTTAGTTTCTGTAATATTGCTGGAATTTTATTATGCTTGTAATTTATCATTGTGTATATGAATGTGGCAATATGAAAGGTTTCTCCGTGATGCCACTGTCCCTGTGAGAATGTGTACTTGCTTTTCTGTATGTGCATGTATGAGCATCTACTAGGGTCTGAGGGTCTGGGGGTCTGGGGGTCTGAGTATATGTATGGGAATTTTTGTCATCGGCTGTTGGCTGCTCGCTACTAGTGTTACTCTGGCTTCATGTCGATAGGTAGTCGTTACCGACCTCTGCTTTGGATGCTACCAAAATGGTTCCTGTGGTTTCGCACAAGTCGGAAGTGTGCGCCACGTACTTTCGCCGCGCGCCGCCATGCGAGCACGGCGCGGCGTTCTTATGACGTCAGTCACGAGCGCCCTGTGCTGCAATCCCACTCATCGCCACCACTGAACTGCATCGGTCACTTGGAAATAGGACAGGCACTAGAATAGACTCATCAGTAGGCAGGCTTCTACCTAGCTAAACTATGTATCAGTATTTCACTAATCTGAAGTCAAGAAACTTGTAAAAGTTAAGTATTATAAAGTTTCTACTAAATATATATAACTTGTTCTAATCTAGCTTAATGTTTCTAGTTTCTGCTGTCCCACTGGCTGGTCACCTGAGACTCTGTACCAACACAGACATGCATGCTATTTCCCTGTGTCGGTCTCTCTTTCTACTCGGCCTCCGACATCTAGGACAACCGTCGACAACGAGACACAAAAGTTCATTCACACTTTGGTTTCAAGTTGGGTTGGCAATGCCCGGTAGCAATCCTTCGGTAGAACGTGCGAGTCTAGCCTCTCCCCATCACCTCGGTTTGCTAGGTTTTCCCAGATTTCCAGTGGTGGCGGGGACTGGCTGGCCGACTTCATTCTGTGGCTGCACTTCAACCTGGTAAGACGTTCTGATTTTCTTTCCTCCCTTGAGATGGTAGTTGTCTGCTGTTCAAGTTAGACTTCAGAACTTAGGTTCATTTTTCAGAATAAGGTTCTCCGATCATGTACAGAAGTGTATTCAATTTCATTTCAGTGATTTGGCATAGGTAAACACAGCGAATATGTAACTAATTCAGTTTGATAACGGCTGGGAATCGGTAACCTAGCTGGTGGTGTACGAACACTGTTTAATTTCTTTCTAGCTTTGTGGGATGCAACTAATGTGCAGGAATATTTTTATTTTGTGCAGTGCAAGTGAAATATTCCTTTCCATTTCCTCCTTCCACGAGTGTGTTTCTAGGCCCTTCAGGCAAGAAATCATGTATATATCTTTCTGATTTCCCTTAGTACACCACGATCTCCTCTCTGTCTATTTTAAATTGCTGTATCGTTTCCAAACTTGTACTTTGCATTGAGACTCCATCAGTAAAATGTCTTCTAGCCTCAGCCGAACAGCGCGCTGTGGTCGAATGGAAAAATTGCGTGCGCGCCGCGTCCGAGCTCCGTAAGTGCACAACGGTAGTTTTTTCGTGTATGTACGCAAGTACCTGACTGTCTGGGCGCTGAAGCAGGTTGAGTGGGCAGTCGGCCTGTGTGTCGTGTCAACATGGTCGGCAGACTGAATCGGTAGCAGCAGCTACTGCCGGCGAAGTGAGACACAGAATAGAGATAGGTCAGCTCCAGAGGAGGATGCAGGTGGCCAGCGTCTACACACATGGCTTTATTGTATAGGCGCTGGGTGGGGGAAGAGGTGGGATCAGAGCTATCTGTTGTCAGCAGTTGGAACTGCTGCTTTCAGTGGGAGAGTCTGACAGCCGATTTCAATTGAACATTCGATTTAATTACTAGAGTACATACGTATGGCATTACAGATGATCATCTATATGAACATCTAATTTTGGATGTGATATGAGCTCTAATTAAGGCTCTTTTTATCATGTTACCAAATAGAATGCTCTGATTTGTTATTATATATAGAAACAGGTGCAGTGTGCCCCACCGGATTGGAGGGGCGAAAGCCTTCTAGGGCAACAAGAAATTGGTTTTCCCGCCAATTTGTGGTTGTACCAGGAACCTCCCAACTGTCAAATGTAATGACCATAATTGCATCCTTCCTATGCTGCTGCTGTCCTCTGACACTCTGCTCTGCATCTCAATGACGGCAGAATATCGGGGGGATGGTCGTGTGGTAGGGTGGGGGAGGGGGTGGCCACATGCTGGGCTCTCATTGGTCGGAGGTGGTCACATGGTAGGGGGGGGGTGACGTAGATAGTCACATGATGCCTTGTGGTGAGCTCAGTTCCATGCCAGACGTGGAGGAGTGAACACATGCAATTGCAATAACAATAAATAAACAATTACCCTAAGTACATGTAATTGCAAGTACTCTCGGTACATGTAATTACTCTAGGTACACATAACTGCAATTACACAATTACTCTAGGTACACGTCATTGCAGTTACTCTAATTACGGAATTTTGGTGCCAGAAACCGCTTTTGTAACCTACTGCTATCCTTGCAGGAAGCTGCAAGGACATTGAGTCCTTCAGACTTATCTCAAGGACTTTGGAGTTCGATGATGATTGCAGACCTAGAAGAGACAGCAACAGCTCTTCTGGGAGACGTAATCGAAGTGAAAATAGTGCTGGGAACAATCGCCAGGCGGAAAGTACTAGTAGCGGGCAGCCCGGTCCTTCCAATGCTGAGAATCAGCAGCAGAGAAAGACCGAGCAAGGTTCTTGGCGTGGTCAGCAAGCTGACAGACGGAGAAGATTCAGGAACGGGAATAAGGGCTACCGGCCCGATAAAGGCCAGGGAAAACCACGCGACCCGCCAACATAACACATGGAAATCATGTTAGCTGATCTACAATACAACTGACCCCAAGAACCGGCCCCTAGCACAAGCCAGTGACAATCTCCTGTAGTTGATCGTTATGCGATCAACTTGCCCCGAAAGGAGCACATCCATCCTCAGTTGTTGTGTTTTCTAAGGTAAATTTAGTGATATTCTTACAACCAAGTAATTAGTGTTGTAAATTTATGCTGTATTTTATATACATTTTGCAGTGTTTTATTTAAGTGGTTTGTTTTAATTGTGTATTTTGTTACGTGTGTCCTTTGTATATGTGTTTGTTGTGCGATTTTCACTTCGCAACAATACGTTTTCAGGTTGTTTGCATGCCTTGTGTATCATATGGTGCACGCCGTTATTGGCGTAGTTAACAGCAACTTGCCAGTTCCACCTGGTCAGCTGTTCGAAGCGGGTTATCTTGACACTCCTTTTCGTTAAAGGATTTGTTAGTGTGACACATCAGGAAATCGCAGGTTGTACTTGCTTTCCATGTCATTAGTATTTTTCCCGTTGTGAATTGATGCAGTTGTGTAGGTCATGTTTAAGTATATTCTTGTGTACTTTTGTTTACGTAATTTGTTCCCTGTTTATCGTTTAAATTGCGTATGTTGTTCTTCACTGTGAGTGGAGCCAGCCTCGTGAGTAGGGTGGTACAACTGCCACCCTTACTGTATATTTTGGGTCGGCAATCTCCCCTGTTGAATAGCATATTAATAAGACACTGTGGTAGGCGCCAAAGCCGTTATTTATAGGATTTTAGTTGCACAATGATGCACTCTGGCGTTCATGCATAGGGGCCTAGATAATTTTTTCTAAGGATTGTCCGTTTTAGTAACAGAAGGTGTGCAGTTCGACGGGCAGAAGGTCCCTGGTGAGCACGAACTAAGGGGTTCTCCTAAATGTCATTTGACAATATATACCCTGGCCTGTTAATAGAACCAACTTGCATTTTTTCAGATAAGTTTTGCAGGCCAATTTTGTAAATTAAAGGTCAGAGCGTGATTTGTGGAAGAGGTCAACATCCCAGTCAGAAGAAGAAAAATATTAGACGAAGAACAATGAGATAAACGAGTTCAAGAAGGGCAAACTCCATGTCAAGTGACTTACCGTTTCAGATGAACCACCGAAGATATATGATGCCCAACATCACTAGAACAGTAAATCCAAAAGTTTGTCAACCACTAACTTGTCATTCTTAATTTTGCAGCATCATGGTGGAAGATCGTATGAGTCCATTGTAAGTTATTAATACCTTAGATCTCACTTGATTAATTTAGGATTGTTTAACATGTATGGATTTGTATTGTATATTTTATCAGCTTCTCAAACCACTTAGCAGTTATAGCCCACATTAACTTGTCCAGACAGAAGACCTTTCGAGGCAGGGGCGTGTGGAAATTCAACACGGCACATTTAAACGATGGCGTCTTAGAGGAAGTGCTACGGAGGGTCTGGGAAATGTGCTTGAGAAACACACACCGCTATCGCACTAAGCTTGAATGGTGGGTAACCTGTGCAAAACCGAAAATACGATCCTTTCTGAAACGCTATGCCTATGAAAAGAAACAGTCGGAACGACGTACGATGGAATTCTACTTCCAGTGTCTAAGAGAATTGCACGCAGATGCCACCAATGCGCAACTCAATATCGTGAGGGTAAACAGAATTAAGGCCAAAATAACCGCCTTAAAACGCCAGCAACTAAAGGGTATTAAGGTAAGATGGAGAGACACTAGCGTCGTCGCGGAAGAAAGAGCTGCACTTTTCCATCTTCTGTCAGAATACAAAAGAGGGCGAAGTCATCATATTAGCTCCCTTCGTAGGGATGATGGGAGACTGATTACCGACCACAAGGATATCATGGCGTTTCTCCATGCCTACTTCACGAACCTGTACGCTGAAGCCGAAGCCGCCCATGATGATATGTGTGCGGAATTTTTAACTTGGATTACAACGACTGTAACGGAAGAAGAAAATTCTGAACTTGAAGCACCAATTACTGAAGAAGAATTGTATAGCGCGCTGAAGGGAAGCCCTAGGAACAAATCCCCTGGAGCTGACGGACTGCCAGTGGAGTTTTATTTACGACATTGGAATTCGCTAGGCAGTACACTGACTGTAGTCCTGAATGAAATACGTACCACAGCCACGGTTCCCAGCGAATTCTTAGAGGGGATAATAGTATTGGTTCCCAAAGTGGGAGGCACTAATAATTTGCAAAATATGCGACCCCTATCGTTGTTAAACGTCGATTACAAGCTAGTCGCCAGAGTGTTGCTCCAAAGATTGAACAACGTTGCTGCTCACCTCCTCGGCCCCTATCAGACGTGCGCCGTCCCTAGGAGGACGATACAGCAGGCGCTCGAGGAATACCGGGACATGACGGCTGTCACTTCGGCGTCCAAGTGCAGAGCGGCTATCATGTCGCTTGATATGGACAAAGCTTTTGACAGGGTTCGTCACAAGTATCTGCTAACTGTGATGTCGAAAATGGGCATGGGGCCGTCTTTTGTCGACCTTATTACTATACACTGGAGCAACTTCAAGAATTCTAGTCAATGGACACTGCACGCCACTGCGATTCAGAAAACTACCCTGATAAATTAAATTTAGTGATACTACCTAAAGTGTATTACCTAGCGAGTATTTTTCCTTTGCCCGAAACTATAGGACAACGCATTGAATCCGTTCTTGAGTGGTTTCTATGGAGAGGGAGCGTCCTTCGGGTTGACTACCTCACCGCAACCCTACCTGAAACAAAAGGAGGCCTCGGACTAACCAATGTCAGAGCGAAATGCAAAGCACTCCTAATATCCAGGATGGTTAAATCCCTGGCAGCAGGAGACGGAAATTTGACGGCATACGTTGTAAACGCAGTTACTCCTTTAGATGGCAGGGTGCCAGTCAAGGTCGACCACATTGACTATAAGCTGCAACATATTAAAATATACATCTTATAGAACAGCTACATCTCCCATAGGGTGAAGCACTACACAACCAAGGAAGTCTACTGCGTATTCACGGAAGATACGGCAGTCAGCAAGGTCGAGAAGAACACGCCCGCAATCACCTGGAGCAGAGTGTGGAAAAATATTCACATTCCATCTTCCACGTCACACGTCAGGGCCTCGTGGTACTGCGCTGTACATAACATTATTTGCACAAATGAGCGCCTATTCAGGATTGGCATGTCGAATACCAACACATGCATGCATTGTCAGCAGACGGACACTGTACTTCACCGATTCACCTGCGGCGCCGCCAATGAGATATGGCAATGGACACGACACAAGTTCGCAGTTATGAACCGCACTTCAGAAAGCAGCATCACTTTGCAGGAACTGCTTGCTCCGACAAGGTGGCCTTACTCAAATCAAAAACGGATGTTCACTTATTGATTAATGGGAAAGTTTATTGACTACTGCCAGCGCAACGAGAGCAAGTCTCTCCTGGAATTTCAGAACCACATCTTACATGAGTACAACATCAGATCTCAGCACTGAATATGGAAATCAATGATGGGTGGTTATTTACCAGCCGTCGTCCACATAACATGACACTAATAAAGAGCATCGATTATATTTCGATTCATAACAAAAACGAGAGGAAAACGGAACTAAAGAAAAGATTAAATACACAAGAGTATCACACAATCAGAAGGACATGTAGAAGCCCCGATGCCTCTACGATAGATGCAAAGGAACAGAACACTTTATTATTGCAGAAGGACTGCACTTCATTTCTATAGAGGACCATTTATTATTTTACTTATTGTGAAGGCATACTCACTACTCCCATACCCTCTAGATTTGTATTAGCACCTGAAAAATGAGTACTTAGTTTTAGTTCATGGCAACTGGACGCCAGTCTTCTGTTCCTTTCCATGGGGTGTAGTAATAGTCCCACTTTGTGTAGTTCACTCTTCTCACTTCTATTACTTATGTATCAATACATTAAAAACCAGATCCTGGTACCACCAATTTGTACCGCGGAGCATCTGGTGGAGCGCTTTGGGTTACGAGACGCCGAAACGGATGACAATAAGTGACTAATCGACGACAAGACAATCAAATTGATTGTGGAACACAACGGAAAGCAATTCACGAGAAGACGAACTCAGAGCCGACTCTACTGTGATTCTTCCTATGGAGTGATAGAAACGTCCTAACGAATCAAAAAAAAAAAAAATCATAATAATAAGGATAAAGAGATTTACTTTGTATCTTTCTTATCTACCACACATTCCCTTTCCTTTCCCTTGTTTCTTTTCCCTCATGTAGGTATTTTACTGGGGTAGGTTTAGTTAGGCGCCGACGCCTGTAGAGGTTGAGGTTCTTTTTTTATTAGGGTCAAAGTGACGGTGGCACTTTAGTTTCCTCTTTTTAAGTGGTAGAGTATAGAAGAAAGTTGCTAGCGTAACAGACTGTGGCGTAGAACGTGTAACCGAAATACGTTCGCGTCTGTGCAGTTGCGAAAAATCCTTCTTTTCTTTCTTTTTTTGTATCCCTAACGCAAATAAAAAAAAGGGGGGGAGAGTAGTCGCCTGCCACGGCGAGGTGGCTTTGGTCAATGGTTCGAAAAAAAAAAAAAATAAATAAATAAAAATCGGCAAGATGCGAGGCTGCCATACATGCGACCTGGGTTCAAGTCCGACATGGGTCAATGAGTCTTCACACCTGTCCGATGATTGTGCATAATTATGTATTTTTGTAACCATTCTTATGTAAGCGTCACCAATTGCGGTGAAAAAGTTTTTCTTTTATCATTTCCAGAATGTTCTACATGTTTCTGATGTTCACTTGTAATTTCTACATGTTTCTTATGTTAACTATTCTTCTGATTTCAGGTACATTCTGTCTGTGTATAAATAGCAGAGCACCCTGCGTCACTTAGTCTCCCTCTGCGAGTTTTACTCCACACACTTCCCTCAAATGCTAAATTTACGATTCCTCGGTGTCTAAGAATGTGTCCTTCCAAGCGATTCCTTCTTTTAGTCAAGGTACGCCAAACATTCATTTTCTCACCAATTCCGTTCAGTACCTCTTTATTAGTTACGCGATCTACCCACCTAATCTTCAGCATTCGACCGACAATATTACTATTATTTTTCGTCGCACAAATCACTAGTTGTTGATGTTTCACATGTGTTATAATGAATTACTTTTATTTGCACTATCACTCTTTTTTTATGTTTTCTCATCGTTTATTGTTCTGCTACATTCGTTGATTTCTTGTCTGACTACCCATTGTAGTTGTGGAATTTCTTCGACTGTCTTTAGAGTGGTGTACGTCATGAGAGCAGTACTATAGTTATATAGACTTCACATAGAAGAACGCCTAGATCGCATATTTTACTTGAGACTTTATTACGTGACTAGTTTCGACAACAAGTTGTCATCTTCAAACGTAAAATTAAAATTATAAATCTGAATAAAAACTATCGAAGACGCATGCATCTGGTGTACACAGTGCATAAAATACTCCAGCTGTGTGCTGGTTACTGACATGCTTGGACAATTAACATATGGGTAACATAACTTAGAATAGTACATTCCATCAGTTAAAAATAGACGACTGCAGAGTACATGCTGCCATATAGTTGAGGTTTCCTGGAAACCTGTTACAAAGTATAATCAATACATATGGTCTGGTGAAGGCTGTTAACTACCTGTAGTAATTTGCTCACATTGGTTGTCTGCACACATTAGTTGTCTCCACACACGCACGCACCACTCAAAAAAGGAGAGGTTTAGGATGTAGGAACTGTATGGTATGGAAAAAAGGGAATTTATCTTAGGTTGAGGCCTAGCTGATTTCGGGATCGGAGAATGTATTGTAAGGATAACTCCAATCTGTGCAGTTCACAAAAGCTGGTGGTAGATGAGAGGATCCAGATGGCTCGTGTTGTGAAGCAGCCACTGAAATCAAGCATGTGCATGCTGTGCCACAGGTTGGTCCAGCATGCTTTTGGCCACAGTGGACATTCATTTCTGACAAAGACGACGGTGTTGCTTTAGTTTCCCAAAAGTTAAAAATATTTCGATTTCAGGATATTGGAAAGAAGTTCTACATTTCGGTGAGATGTCGAGGAAAATGGTCTCTTCCGTATTGGCTGTATCGAGTAAGATCGGAGACGGAGGTTTGGAAGCAAACAGCAGGAGTACGGGGAAGGGCGTCCCTTGCCTGAGGGGTCGCTAATCCAACTACCTGGCGAAGAGTCAGGTGTGGCAAATATCCGGCATTCGATGATAGCTCTCAATATGCTGTATTTTTGCTATACTACTGCAACACGACTATTCTTCTCTCGTACTCGTAGATTATGGTTGTGACATATTACAATGTCTGTGGTATTCGTTGTTCTGCTGAAGTCTAACCTAGATGAAACCTGCGTCTCCAGTGGAACGCTGGTCTTCATTTTTTTTTTCCCCTCCATGTTGACTCAGCATGACAATACTCTCCGTCGTTATCTCGAAGTTGCAGTTGCCGAACGGGACACTGATGGTCTCTGACGATTCTCCTCTACGGTGTCGTGATGTGCAGGATTGATTTTATATTTTCGTTTTACATGGTTTACATTTTTATTATCTTATACAATGCAAAATTCTAATTTTATTGCTGGGAATAAATACTAAATCAAAATATGATAATTTTAAGTCATATTTATCACTTCTTCATTCTTTTTTTAATTATCTTGGAGTAGTGTCTTGTTTATTCACTTACTACCGTATGAAATTGAAATTGGTTTAATTTACTTATTTTTGATTTAGTGTATCTCTTTGTTTTTTGCAAAGTTTATGTTTTCATGATTTATCATCGTATAAATATATATAAAATGTTACCTCATTTAGATTTTCTCCTCTTCTTTACTCCCATTTATTAATTACTGCCGCGGCGGATTAGCCGCGCGTGCTGGAGCGCCGTGTCGCGGTGCGCGCGGCCGTCCGCAGTCGGGGGTTGGAATCCCCACTCGGGGTTGGATGTTTGTGTCGTCTTTAGTATAAGGTAGTTCATAATTAGTTTGTAAGTTTATGGACTGATGACCCCGCAGTTAAGTCACTTAAGCTTTACAAACATTTGAACACTTTTTATTAATTACTGGTCCTCTGTACCCTGCAAAGAACTCCTCAAAGTCTCTCAAGCTTTTAAATTTATTTTTCTTTGTGTCTATGTTTGATCCTGCAAAACTTATTATTTCACGATGTTTTCTGTACTGGTATAACTTTAGAAAGGTCTCCTTCTTGTTGTGTTTGCTGAAGAATCCCATAGTGGTATCGCTTGTGAGATATATCACTTTTCGTCTTCAATCTAATTCTTCTCTTTCTTTCTTTCTCCCTGGCTTCTAAACTCTCCATTATGTACTCAATTTCAATATCTTCGAAATTATTTGTGTTATATACATTACTTGTCTGTTGTTGCGTCTTTGATTTTACCTTTGTATCGTTTGCCTGTTTTTGTGACTCGTTTTTATACTTGGTTTCGTCGAATACATCGACCAGCCCTGTAATTCCTCATCTTTAATTTCTCTAATTTTAGGAAGAAGTGGCGACTCGTCTTCGGTTAACCAATTAATGCTATCTTCCCATGCTTTGTACTGTGCTCCTATCTGTTCTGAAGATACATTATGGTTTCAATTTTGAATTTTATTTTGTTGGTTTAAACTGTTACTGTTGTGATCTTGTTGATTTGTATCTAATTTATTTATTTGTATGCATTGAATGTTTCGATTTTGTTGTAGCTGTGTGCGGCCAGTGTGTTGCCTAACCCCCTCCGTGTTTCGTGGCCAATATCGATCTAAGAATGCGGTCCTTAACTGTTGGTAAGATGTGCAGTTTTGTGCAACTCTTAGCATTTCTTCTGCCACTGGTCCTTACACGTGTGCGCATACAAAATCTAGCCTATGTGCTACACTTCAATGGTTCGGTATGCCCACGTGAAATTGATCAATGAAGGTTCGCGCATGAATACTTCCACTTTCCTCTTTGAAGTGTTGAAACTTTCGATCAAAAAGTGATCTGTATCGTATCTATTCATGGTTCCTAATCGTGCTTGTCTCGTCATTTCTAGCATTTTTGTATCCGTTACGCTGTTTTGCCTGTGTTGTGGCAACCCACTACTCATCTGCATGAACCCTGTTGCGTATCCTGTGTTCATTTCATATCGTTGCAACGGCACACAAAAATGTTGCTCATTCGTTTCTTTTGGTGCTGCAAACGAATTATTGCCAAGTTGTCTCATTGGATTAATTGGTTCTGTGGCCTGTATTTCAGTTGGTAGTGGCTGACTGTACATTCCGCGAGTTTCCGCGTATTTTGTGTATTTTTGCGGTACATCGTAAGTTGATATTCTAACTAATTTCGCGGGTGTTACCTCCGTTTTCTTTTCATTTTGTCTACCTTTTATTTGTGTAAGTTTTTGTACTGAATGATTACTTAACATTTCAACCATTAAACTACAAGTACAGTCGCTCTCTATCTTTCCCTCAATCGTTTGGATTGACTCTGATCTGAATTTTTCCAACTGATATTCCGTCTTCGTTTCAATTTTATTTGTATGCTGGTCGTACCGTTATTCAAAAGATTCGTCTTGACAAGCAAAATGTGATTTTGAGGTCGGAATATGCAGGAAATGACACTGAGGAAAACTTGACTTCTTACAAGTGTTTTTAAACTATAATTATTCGTTTCGTTCTTCCATCAGATCATTATATATTGCCGCAAGTCTTCCGACGGAACGCGGGGTGCAGTGGTAAGCATCACAGATAGCTACGCTTGCGGTCCCTAGTTCACATCCCACCACAGGCAGGAGGCAGTCTGTACAGAGTGTACGCTTGTGTTAGCAATAAACGTGTTCGAAGTTTAAAGTTTTGTGCTCTATTAACGACCAGCCATCGAATTCCGGACCACCTGCAATTTGCAACGGGAAAATATACGTAGCGGAGACAGCACATATACGAGTCGTAGTGCGGCCGCTTAATCTACGCGCCAGTGGACGCAGCGTTGCAATGCGCATGTGCGGCTGAGGTTCAAATTCTCTTCTGAACCCCCTGGAAAAAGCATATTACCGCTCCCGCAGCAGGAAGGTTCGAGGGGAAACGCCGCTTTTAACATTGGTAGGGACACAAGCTCCTGGCTACTCGAGCTCTGGCTGTTACGCACGAATGGTCCCGAAGCAAAGACAATGGAGATACTGCGCACTTCGCCGTGCGCATGCGCAGATTCTCCATGAATGCGACATACACCCTTCATTTTTTTTATTTATTATTTTTATTTATTTATTTATTTATTTATTTATATTTATAAGTGACATTTATACTCTTCGTTGTAACAAATATTTAACTACGTTGCTTGCAGTGGCCATTTTGAGCAGCAGCTGATATGTATTTCACTGTAAGGTTTTAAAAGTAAACGCCTTTTGCTACTGCGAATGAAGGGTTTTATTTTTATATTTTTAAATCACCCATACGCGTTTCGCCTTTCTCTCAAGGCATCATCAGTGGGTGTCCTGAAATATTTACATCTTTTTGTTTACACATATAGGTTAGGTCTCTTACATATCTACAAAACATTTCATTTCTGATTTAAAACAGTTCGTTTTTTGGTATAAAATGGTGTACTTACAGCACTTGCTACTCCACTTCAGTCTTATTCTGGCAACCAGGTCGAAATGTTACACTGTTTTTCGAAACACATTGCAGTTCTCTGGTTCTGCTGTCACCTGCTGCCATACTGTGTCTACTGCTGTTTGTTTTGTAGTGTTGCCAACCTTAGCTTATTTGAAATTCAACTGTTTCATTGAAAATGTGTTGAAGGTATCTTTGCGTGTGTGTGCGCGCATGTAACGAATATTTAAGAAACTGGAAGTATGAATATAGCCATTCCACCTTTGCAGGACACCTGATACAACATGGACATGAACCATCCAACATGGAACAAGATTTTAAAATTATCAGAGTCAATAATCGAGGCAGAAATCTCGTAACATTACAGGAAAACTTTCATATACAAAGAGCCTTGCAATGAATAACACTTAGATTAATGATCAGATCTACATAAGCAACAGCCCACTAGAAAAACATTGATGAAACACGAAATATCTCACTTTCTTCTTTCTTTCTCTCCTCTGCCCGCCCCCCCCCCCTCCCCCCTACTCTGACACACACAAAATAATAGAAACAGCAACACGCACACACACATCTACTCAGAACAACACAAAAAAAAACAAAAAAAAAAAGAAAAAACAGCTGACACTCAGAAATACAAGGAACACAAACACAAAATAAAGGCGTCAGTTGGCAACACTACTAAATGTAAACAACCTCTCACAAAACGAATACGCAGAGAAGTATTGATATAAATGATTCATCAACAACCAAAATATCCATCCATCTGGAGAGTACACACACAGCTACATGAAGACACGCATGAAGTAAAAAGCTCCGTAAGTAATACAGAAAATTAAGTTATCTTCGCAAAACTTCTGCTACAGAAGTTGTTTTTGACCTAATAGGTCAAAATTTTACAAAATTGTATCACAACACAGATTGATAACTGTCATACTGTGAAACCTAGAAATATATATTATTTGTTATTGTACTGCAATATTACACATAATAAACAAAATTATAACACAAGCCAATGTTGATGCTTCACAAGTAAAGAAGCGAAACGCTTATAACAAAAAAAAAAAAAAAAAAAAAAAAAAAAAAAAAAAAAAAAAAAAAAACTCCTTTCATATAGTTGCAACAGACCGAAATACACCTCCACTAAAGCAGATATTATTAACAAAAAGCGACATTACAGAAAATATGTATTGAGAGGCCGGTGTCATAATTCGCAGCCTACTGAACAGGGGTAGACAAGAGGTTCGCGAGCTTACCCCACATATTGGCTCGAAGCGTCCGTTTATGCGCAATAAAGACACATTTTGAATCAGATGGTTTACCCTCTTCCCTGAGCCACTCCCCTTACCCATAAAGTTCCAAGTTCTGCAGCAATATTTGGTAATCAGCACATTCAAACGCCTTTGTTAAATCAAAGAGTACACTTACGTTTGCAGTCTTTTGTGTAATTCATTCTGTGCTTCAATGAGAAAAAAGAACCACATTTAAAACAAAACTATACATTTTACAGCAAATCATGCGAACTGAAATTAACAATAAACCTTTCATATAGTCTTTTCAAAATCTTCAGCAAATACTGATGCCATGGAAACACGTCTAAGTTTTCAACATTATCCTTTTCCATATAGTGCTTTCGCTAATGAGTACTTTAGTCTGTTAGGAAACTGACCATTCTGAAATGAAATATTAGAAATATGACTGAGTACTGGGCCGTTTTCTCGTAGATACCCAATCATATCCATACGAGATCTTAGTCATTTGTAATTTAATACTGACTCAAACTCTATCTTGGAGGACTATTGCAGGTAACAGCCTTGGATGGTACTATCTAAGAGAATAATATGTTTAGCTAAAGGGGGTACGATTCTTTTCAATTCATCCGCTTTATTATATTCAGAAAATGATCACTGAATATTGTACTTTATTTGACTGATCAGTAACAAACAAATTCCACAACACGCTGACTTTATGTCCCCTACTTTGTGCTACTGACCAGTTACTTCCTTCTCGAGTTACCATACGGTTTTAACTTTATTCTGAGAATTAGCTATTCTTTTTACATACCACTTACATTTCGCCTTTTTAACGACATTTTTCAGAGACGTCGGAAATTCATGCTGCATGTTAGTGGTAACCTGTTGTGAGCGTTATAATGCTTGTGTAGTGTGTGTGTCTCAGAGAGAGAGAGAGAGAGAGAGAGAGAGAGAGAGAGAGAGAGACAGACAGACAGACAGACAGAGCGAGCGAGCGAGCGAGAGAGAGAGAGAGAGAGAGAGAGAGAGAGAGAGAGAGAGAGAGAGAGCAAGAATTAGTGTGTTTCTCGATTCTTTTAATGTTTTCGCTGTTAACTTGTCATTTTCAGGTCTTTGGCTCGATATTGTTTGATCCGTTCTTCTTTTGTTTTTTATTCTTTTCGTGGCAAAAGAAGCATCTAGTACCAATACGTGTATGTTGTTCTCACTAGACTGTGTGTGCTGGTATGAATATTCAGGAAAAGGACATAGAGAAGAGCAAGTAATACACAGCCAAAACATTAGAACTGTTCATAATCAAAACCAAAAATAATAGAAGAATGTAAAACAATCATATTTTTACACGTGAAAACTCTAAGTGCTTTTAAATAAAGTGAAACGCTTATGTCTTCAATTATACTATTTTTTCAGGTGCAAATACGGTTAACTCTCCCATATAAACTGTACAACAGCAACTGCAGAATACGTGGCCAAAAAACTAATAAGAAACAGGAACACTATTGCTCTCTGATGGGAAATCTACCTACCTACCTATTCTGCATATTCGCCAATAGTGCGTACGTTTAGGAAGTTGTATCGACAACGTGCATGTGTCCGGTTGCTTCACTTTTTCCTAAGACAGTGTAGTAACGATAAATGTTTCCAGCCGTGCAAAGTAAAATACTGAGACTGAGAGCAGAAACAAGGGCAATGACAACAAGCCAACAATGTTTTAACCCGAGCACTGATTGACTGAAAGGTCGAACGCTGAAAATTTTCATGGCGTCAACCTTAATTTAAAATTTTGAGTATTCATTTGGCATTCGTAATGAATAGTGAAAATCACATCTGAGTATTCTGTAAGGTACAATCAGCGGTCATCAATTTCAGGAGACTGAAATTTAAATACCACGGGGGATATCATGAAAAAAACAGATACGTTACCTTACCTGCGCGCAGCTGTGTTTCACGATGACGAATATTGTTATTTAGGCCTGGTGAATATGGTTTTCTCCCATAGTTTTGAATTGCGTGTTTTCGGCTGGAATAGGTATTATTCAAGGAAACAGAGTTAATGAGTTTTATTAAAGGTGTAAATAATTTTGATCCCTTATTTGATTACGTATGCTGAATAGGATTTCTATGCTTACTGTCAACAGAGTTCCCTTTCGGAGGTTTGAGTCCTTCCTTTGGGCATGGATGTAAGTGTTGTCTTTAGAGTAAATTAGTTAAATTAGTTTGTAAGTCTAGGGACTCATTACCAATGCAGTGTGGTCCCAAAAAGACATTTTACAAACATTTTAACTTTTCCAGAATGAATCTTTCACTCTGCAGCGGAGTGTGCGCTGATATGGACTTCCTGGCAAATTAAAATAGTGTGCCGAAACCGGGACTCGAACCTGGGACCTTTGTCTTTCGCGGGCAAGCGATCTACCGACTGAGCTACCCCGACACGACTCACGATGCCGCCTCACAACTTTACTTCCGCCAGTACCTCGCCTCCTACTTTCCAAACTTCACAGAAGCTTCACTCAATTTTAATCTGCCAGGAAGTTTCATATTAGCGCACACTCCGCTGCAGAGTGAAAGATTCATTCTGGAAACATCCCTTAGGCTATGGCTAAGCCATGTCTCCACCATATCCTTTCTTCCAGGAGTGCTAGTCCTGCATGTTTCGCAGGAGAGCGTCTGTGAAGTTTGGAAAGTAGGAGGCGAGGTACTGGAGGAAGTAAAGTTGTGAGACGGCATCGTGATTCGTGTCGGGGTAGCTCAGTCGGTAGAGCGTTTGCCCGCGAAAGGCAAAAGTCCGAAGTTCGAGTCCCGTTTCCGGCACACAATTTTAATCTGCCAGGAAGTTTCACTTTAACATTTGATATGATTTTAACAGATTTATCTTTGCAGGAATTTGATTAGCGTTACAAGTACCTAGGTTGGTGATGAAATGAAGATTAAGACTACGCAAAGTATAATTACGTAGGCTTCCACGGCCAGTCAGATGTCATAAAAGTTTTCTGGGTGTTGTACCGCGTCATGATGTAAGAAGGCTATTACCTAAATAACCGACGTTACTGCCAACGTTACAGTGGCCTTCAACTGGGTATACTGTAACGTTGGCCGAAACGTCGGTTATTTAAGTAATCGCCTTCTTACATCATGACGCGGTACAACACCCAGAAAACTTGTATGTCATTATGCTTAGTTTTCTTCTTCCACTCTACGATAAATAAATGCATCTATTTTATCAGGTAGGCTCAATGTAGTCGAAGCTATGCTTGTTTAACTATGTTCTGCAGGTTAAAAAAGATTGAAGAATAGTATCTAAACAATATCATATATACAGTAGTCTTCGAGCTCAATATGGGTCCTCAAATATGTTTTATTCGGCGGAGCGTGAGTCGCCTGGAACGCATTTACGACGTTCCTTCAGCCACCCCGTGATTGGATGATAAAAAATCATCTGCAGCCTAGCATTTCAGTCTGGTTTCTCAATATACGCAGCTGTAAGTGGTTACAAGAATGGTTTCTGCAACATGGAACATTGCAACGTCTAGCAGGTAACAAATGCGTCCCATCCATGACTCCAACACGAAACCCTGCCTCCAAGAGCACTACTGTTATCGTCTGACCTGCTCAGTGATATCCAAGAACCTGGGACTGAGTGCTCAACTGTAAGAGGTCGTTCGACGTCTGTGATAATTGTTTAAAGAAATACCTGTGAATGTATATAGGTGTGTTTTTTTATCGACCCCATCATTTGAATTCCAATATGGAGACACTTAGTGGTGAAAATTATAAGTTTTCTTCCCGCCAAAAGAATCAAGTGGTGGGCAATAGCAAGCGATTAAAATTCAAAATTTAAAAGTATGTTTTGAATCTCCTGATAAAGTGATGGCGTTGATGAAAGCTGTGGTATCACAAGTGAAGGGTGGATGTCCGGGGGTGCTATGTACATAATAGTGGAGATAGATAAAATAAATAAATAAATAACGCTGTGCCCTGGCGGTGGAAGTGGTCTGCTCTCTGCTCTGGGGGTAGTGACAGCAGTGGCGGGACTGAGGATTGAGCTCTTCCAAGTGATGTGCTTCGGGGGCTGCGCCGGCGGTTTTATATTAAATTTCTTGAAGTGTTCTAACGTTTGTGGACCAAACTACTATGGTCATCAGTCCCTAGGCTTACAAAATGCTTCACCGAACTTGAACTAAGGACAACACACATGTCCGAGGGAGTTTTTGTGAGGGACTGTTGCAGTTAGTTCCGCCTTGGTCCTCCACCTGTCCTGTTTCACCAGTCAGCCCAGGCGACGACGTCCGACTTATGTAATGAGTCGTGGACGCTCAACCTCTAGACGTTGGTACGCAGTTTTATCTTTGGTTTGCGACTTGTTGAAGGCACTCACTAAATCACTCCTCGAACACCAGTCAAGTCATGCAGTTTTGAAACACTCATGCTGGTTTGCGGACAATCAGACGGTCAATCTAAGCTTTATTATGTGCCTTTCCGATTCCCAAGCGAACAGCAGAGTCACTGCTACTACGTGTACCGTTGTGTGTCTGATTACCAATCACTCTCTGTGAACTATCGCTGCTATCGGCTGGACGGTTTTATACTTATAATGTTCTGGATGGTAAGTGGTAGGACGCGCTGCACCACCAAACTACACTAGTTTCCAAAAGTTAATCATCGTCAGGGAAATCGTAAAATGAAACGAGTAAATATGAGCGCTGACCGATAATCGCATCCGATATTTACTACCAGGCATAAGTTTTCTCTCCTATTCCATGATTTTACTAGCTGAGTAACTGGAGAGTGAACAAAATCAGTATCTGACACATTAGTTGCCGGCTGTGGTGGCCGAGGGGACTGCGGCGCTCTAGACACGGTCTGCACGGCCACTGCGGTCTGGGGTTCGAATCCCCCCTCGGGGGGAAGCCCCATAAGCTCTACAAACATTTTAACATTTTTGACACATTAGTTCCATACTCGTGTTTTTCCTGTTACAGTGAGCGGTGAGTATCCTTGTGGTGAAAGGGACAACATAAGGGCACAACGACGCCATTTGGACCCTGTTCTGCAGGGTAGAATACGCGGCCACCTTGTAAGAGGCCACACAGATCAATGTCTGAGTAGCCTCGAATATGCCGAAATGTTACAATTCCAGGCTTCGGAGATGATTCAGAGTCACAAGTGATCTTCGTTGTAGGCCAGTACCAGATCGACCAGAGTAAAGAAGCCACAGCAAGACCGATATCTGGCCTTAACTGCCGAAGAAAACGTAAATGCTGCTATACGAAAATTGTCGGCAGATCTTACAGCTGCACTACGGGTTACAGCTTGCCGCAAATTCTTGTAGCCTTCTGGAGGACCAGAATGGTAGGCCTGTTTGTCAGACGTCCAGCGATGTGTGCCTCGCTCACTCCAGCACAGATAGTGACTGGATGAATTTGCTCTTGACAGATGAATCCCGCTTCCGTTTACAGAATGATTCCTATCGCACATTAATCTGTAGAGAACCTGGTAGCCGATACGATCATAGGAACATTGTGGAAAAGAGGCCAGTACGATGGGTGTGGGGAAGCAGGTATCGCGTGGAATGGCCATACGAAGCTGCACATGTTCCTCGGTGGTCAGAAGAACATTATACCGGTCAGAGGTACAAAGATGAGGTACTGCGACCATACGCTCGATTCTTCAGACTTGCGGTTGGGCAGGCTATCTCTTTGAGGACGATAACGCCCGTCTGCGCCGCGTTACTCTTTTGGAACAATTTCTCGAAGAGGAAGATATTCAGCGCACGGACTGGCCAGCGAGGTCTGCGGATATGAGTACTATAGTACATGTCTAGCACGCATTACGGAGTCGAATTGTGTCACGGCAACTTCCATCGAGGACGCTCCGAGATCTGAGCATTGCCATTTCGGATGAACGAGAGGGATTGCCTAGAGAGCATCTGGAAAAGAGCATGCCACGTCACTATTAAAAGCTTCTTTCGTTGTCGATGACAAGTCAAAGTTTTCTCGGTGCACCCTAGCTGCGATCACCTTTCCAACACGCTTATTTGTTATTATTTTATTTTATTTTTGCGTCTACTTGTATGACAATTCGTGTACGATTAAGCTGCCGTTTGTTCAGCATTCCTTCTGACATTCTCATAAGGAGGTATCTCTTCGTTTAGGTATTATGCTTAAATGTCGGACACTAGTGTAGGATAGACGCTCGTTCGTTTTGTTGTGGAGTCCCCGGAATCGTGATTAACGCGGGGAGAGGGACAGGTATACAGAATGAGAGAGAGCGTGGCAACTAAGTGATCGGTGATGGCCTAATGAGAGACGCTTTGCGGAGCGCGGCCGCGTGTGTGTGTGGGGGGGCGTGTATCGGCTTGCGGCGCGGCGTCAGGTATCAACTTCCGGGCGCGCTTCCGGCCGCTTTGTGTGGCGCCTGGCAGGACCACCCGCCTCCCTGCGCCTCTGCTCCCAGCCGCACACATCCGCACCTCCCACATCCACATCCGCAAGTCGTTTACCTCATCCCAACATCGGGTATGAAAACACTGTCAACCACTTTCGGCCGTTCCTTATGCTGGAGATCTTATTGCCGGTTGTTATCTGCCTCGGCTTTCAGTAGACTAGCAACCTAGAGTCCGATCGTGACCAAATATAATACAACCGTTTCGGTCATACTATTGAAATATTTCGTAAGTTTCAGCATTCTCTCTTCCTGAAACAATTTGATAAACTATGTGCGGACAATTCGTACAATCCTGAACTAAAGTAAAGTCGTGGTCCCGGGTGTCATAAATTGTTGCATATTGTTCGTTAGCAGTCATATACACGGTTCCCTACTCCGCAAGTTACCTGACGGTATGTGGTGGAGGGTATTTTGTCTACCACCCTCACTTCCTGCTTTTCCTACTCAATTCGGGTGTGTTTCGCGGGAAAAAATATTGTAGTTATGCAGTTTAATCCTCGTGGTCTTTCACGAGTTATACGTTCGAGGAAACAATATATTTTTTGTGTCTTGGAGAAACGTACGCTCTCGATAGAGGTGCATACAGTGATGCAAAACACCTCTCTCGTTCCTTCTGACATTGTTCCCTCCACGGCACTTTGTCGCTTACTAAATGCACGTGTAAAAGTGCGTGCTGCTTTCTTTGGATATCTTGTATTTCCTCTATCAACCTTATTTAATAAGAATCCCATTCCTGTGAGTATATTCAAGTTTCAATCGAACGAGTGTTGTGTAAGCGACTTCCATTTTTTAAGTACACTTCCTATAGGTTCTTCCAATGAATCTCATTCTGGCATCTGCTTAATCGAGATTAATCGTATGTGATCTACGGTAAGCTGCTGCAAGAAGAGGGGAAGTTACTTCGCGTACAATTTGTAAAAAAGGATTTGTTATCTCGTCAAGTCCAGTGTCCTCTCCTCTGTTGATTAGTTTCGGTTGCTTTTCTATCCCTCTGCCATTTACTTCGATGTCAATATTTTGCGAGGGGGTTCCATCACCAGCTTAGCAACGGAGTTTCCTGTGTTAAGTAAACTCACATCTATCTGGAACTTTCTGGAAGGTTTCCATGGAGCTACGGAGGCTATGGAGCGGCCAAGCGCATTGAGGCACTATGTTCAAAATGTTCAAATGTTTGTAAGGCTTATGGGACTTAACTACGGGGTCATCAGTCCCTAAACTTACAAACTACCTATGAACTACTTACGAACTAGGACGGCACAAATATCCATGCCCGAGGGGGGATTCGAACCCCCGACCGTGTGGCCGTGCTGACCGTGACTGGAGCGCCTCAGTCACCTCGGCCACCGCGGCCGGCGAGGCACTATGTCCCGATGCGCGAGGTCGTTCCTCGTCGGGGTTCGAATCCCCCCCCCCCTTGGACAAGGATGTTTGTGCTGTCTTAAGTATAACTTAGTTCATAAGTAGTTTGTATGTTTAGGGACTGATGACCCCGCAGTCAAGTCTCATAAGCTTTGCAAACATTTGAACATTTTGAACCACCGCGCAACAAGCGACACAGCTCGTGTTGGCTCAAATATATTGCAATTAGTGGGCAAAACCATTACCGAATCGTATGGGGAAAGCATTGCGGCATGTCACCAGTGGACAACACAGCTTCCAGCTGTTTACGGAATTTGACCAATTCTGCTGAAACACAATCCTCCAGTGTCACCGTAGACTGACTGCAAGCTGAAGCAAATGTCTCTGACTATCCATAAAAACAAACTGCCTTATTTTACAGTATCAATTAAAAAATAGCACTGGCTTGTTTTATAGCCCACTTTAGATTTGCGTGTATTTTTATCATTTTCTGCAAACATTTCGGAGTCAAAAAATAAAAGTATAAATAATAGTAATTGATGGACGATGCGATTACGACTCTACTACTGTGGTAATATCTATCCACCTAATACGTAATATTCTTTTTGACCGTATTTTAACATACAGCCAAACTTATTTGATATTTCAGTTTAGCTGTGAGAAATATACTCTGTTTCTAACATTTACCTTTTTAAACTATTACTTTAATATCTCGCCCACATTTTCATTGCCACTTAACTTACTCATCTTAGGGAACGATCTTATTGTATAAATAGGATAGTTGCCTATACCGCAATTTTTGGCCCACATTAGGTAACGGTAGTAACACTAAAAGTGGGCCTTTGCGATCGTCTTTTGACAGCTCGAAATGTAAACGAAAATAACGGCTTAACCATTCATCTGACATGAAAACTGAATAAAAGAATTTGTAGAGGAGACAATTCTCTACAACTTTGCTCTCTTATGTTTTTTTCGTATCTCGTATCGTTTCAGAGATATTTGCAAAAATAACGGCGATTTTGGGATGTATGTCTGTATGTATGTCTGTCCGTAACGTGTTCCCTGGTTTTAAGACGAACCGCACTACCGATCAGCACCAAATTTTGCACACATAATTGTAGGCCGCCAGAGACCAGAACCTCCCTTTTTCAAATTTTTCGGACAAAAAATACGCTAGTAATACCAAAAAAAGCCGTTTGTAATATAATTGTAATTGCCTATGAACCGTTCATCTGACAAGAAAATTTAATAGCCTAATTGGTAGAGGGGAAAATTCTCTACAACTTCGCTCTATTATGTTTTTTTCCATATCTTGCATCGTTGCAGAGATATTTGCAAAAATAACGGCGATTTGACGATGTCTGTCTGGCTGTAACTTGTTCCTACTTTTCAGGTCGAACCGTTCAACCGATCGACACCAAATTTTACAGACATAATCGTTGGCTACCAGAGACCAGAACCTCGCTTTTTGAAATATTTCGGACAAGAAATACCTTAGTAATACCAAAAAAAGCCGTTTGTAATTTAATTTTAATTGCAAATAAACCGTTCAAATGTTCGTATAGTCTATGGGACTTAACTACGGGGTCATCAGTCCCTAAACTTACAAACTACTTATGAACTACTTACGAACTAGGACGGCACAAATATCCATGCCCAAGGGGGGATTCGAACCCCCGACCGTAGTGACCGTGAAGACCGTGACTGGAGCGCCTTAGTCCCCTCAGCCACCGCGGCCGGCAATAAACCGTTCATCTGGCGCGAAAATTGAATAAACGAATTTGTAGAGGAGAAAATTCTCTACAACTTTGACCCTTTATGTTTTTTTTTTTTTCATATCTCGTATCGTTTGAAAGATATTTGCAAAAATAACGGAGTTTTGACGCCGTCCATTGAATTAACGAAAACCAGCCGTTCGCAGATGTCACGTAACATTCCTCGCCCAGAACTCTGTGGCATACGCCATCTTGCGTTGCGTATTTGATTATTTTCTTATTGTAGCTTGAACGTTGTCATTTCAAAGGAATGGCGCACTGAAGAATTAACAAAAGACGTCGTCCTTCGTAGGATATATTATAATCTAGTGTCTACGAATGCCATATTAGCCTCTGTTAACAACGACCATGAATGGTATGAAATTAAAGAATAAAACTTCTAATGGTCAGCTGTAGCATAGTGGGCAATGCGTTTGACTATGGCGCTGGAGGTAAGTGGTTCGAAACCCGCCACTGTCTATTTTTTTTCCTAAAAGGATTTAAGACATTCTCAATAATTAATTTTTTATTCTATAGATTATTATTTTGGTCGAAAATGTTTGCAAAAACTTATAAAACTACAAATCTAAAGTGGACCGTAAAACACGTCATTGCGATTTTTATTTTATTTATTCGATACGACCGATTTCGACACTCTATGGTGTCATCATCTGGTCTCATTGACATTCATCTGCTTATTAGAGTGCTCCACATAAAATCTGGTAAGTGTAATGGAGCCGGCCGCGGTGGCCGAGGGGACTGCGGCGCGCCAGTCACGGTCTGCACGGCCACTACGGTCGGGTGTTCGAATCCCCCCTCGGGCATGGATATTTGTGCCGTCCTTAGTAATAGCTAGTTCATAAGTAGTTTGTAAATTTAGGGACTGATGACCCTGTAGTTATGTCCCATAAGCTCTACAAACATTTGAACATTTTTAGTGTACTGGATAGTAGTTACATAAAAGAGCATTTGCTGATGGATAGATATAAAATGGATACCTGGTCATAACGAAAACAGTAAAATATACATAAAATAATAGCCACATGTGCACATGTCCAGTTAGTTTTATGGAGACGCTCAACATTTGGCGTTCGGAAGTTCGTTTCGTGACATCCCTCGCCCGAATCCTGCTCGAAGCTCTCTTTTGTATACGCCAGATTATTTCTGTACTTGATGATTTTCTTATTATAACTCAAGCATTAACATTTCAAAGGAATGGCGCACTGAAATTTATGAAAAACACGTCGTTCTCTAATGTTGGTTAGTTAGTTAACACCTGGCATCGATGATACGAGAATTACAGATTACTCTCGCAGCTCTTCGCCATAGCGTAATAGGCGAGGAATTAGTTTGTAATGTACGAACAGGTTAGATGGTGGTTCGGAACTTGCTTGGGCGCGGTGGCGCAGCGCGCTCAGTCAGAGGGTTGCCGGCATGGTAGCTCGATGCCCCTGTAATACGAAAACTGAGTTATCCGAAACTATCAAAATAGGACAAAACAAATCAGCGTCCACAAAGTACCCGTTCAGACTGACGAACCAATAAAAAGAGAGAAAACGATAGACGTTTCAACTAACGCCATCTGAAGAGGAGGCCTGTGCGCTCCCGTGCCACGTGACGCAGAGTAGGTCGCGATCACGTAGCTCACTGGCTGACCGCTGTGAGGCGGTGGGCTGTGCCCCATCTGCGACCTACTCTGCGTGATGTGACGTGGCACGGTAGGTTGTTGTGGTGTTGTGGTGTTGGTTCAACGCCAGCTGTAATAAAAAACTGAGTAAAATTCCCAACGAACAACCCAGAACGAATATGAACGAACGACCGCAAAGCATCGATCTCACTGAATATATGTCAATTTTTTTGGACCACTTTCTTTTTCCTCTTATTTTCGCAGACTTTTGTTAACTGAACACAACTATATTCTGCAAGATTCCGAGTTGTTCAACGGTAACCGCACTTTCACATTTTAGAGGTAGCCCTCTTACATCTGCACAACTGTAAACATTGTAGCAGATAGCTCTATTTAATTAATAACAGTGCCGGAAAACCTTTTGGGAGCCAAGGGGAAAAAATGGCAGTGGACGGTTTCGAACTACTCACCTCATGTATCATAACGTAACTTACTACCCACCACACCACGGCGAACACAAGTACCACATTAGCCCTTTATTTTCTACTATTGTTGGTAGTTTCTGGCAGCTAAAATGACATTTTAGACCATACGTTATAATTTATCGTACTATGAACGACGTGTTTTGTTAACTCTTCAGTGCGTCACTGCTTAGAAATGACAACTCGGAAGTTACAATAAGAAAATTATAAAATACAGAAAGCAAGATGGCATATGCCAGAGAGAGTTCTGGGCGAGGAATGTCACATGACATTATGACATTACCTAACGCCTGGTTTACGGAAAAATCTCTGTAACTGTGGGAATTAACAAAAAAAAAAAAAAAAAAAAAAAAAAAAAAAAAAAAAAAAAAAAAAAAACAGAAAAAAAAGGAGACAGAGAGGAGATAAGTAGAGAATTTTATCCTCTACAAATTCATTTGTTCAATTTTCGTGTCTGATGAACGGTTTATTTGCAGTTTACAGCTGTCAAAAGTGCATCACAACTAGCATTTTAGTGTTACCAACATATTTTTTGTCCGAAATATTTGAAAAAGCGAGGTTATGGTCACCGGAGTCGAACAGTTATCTCTGTAAAATTTGGTGCCGATCGGTTGAACGGTTCGACCTAAAAAGTACGAATACTTTACAGACAGACATAGTCAAATCGCCATTATTGTTGCAAATATCTCTGAAATGGGTGATAGGAAAAAAAACGTAGGAGAGCAAAGATGTAGAGAATTGTCTCCTCTACAAATTCTTTTATTGTTTTCATGTCAGATGAACGGTTAAGTCGTTATTTTCATTCAAATTTCGAGCTGTCAAAAAGTGATCGTATAGGCCCACTTTTAGTGTTACTACCGTAACCTAAAGTGGCCAAAAACAGGCGGAATTTGTAGATGTGGCAACTAGCCCTAGGTAGACCGGCGTGTGTAATCACCACGCTGCTCTCCCGGCCGTTGTCGGGACTGAGGTTTGCCGACGTCGGAACGATATTTTTGCGGCAAGAAGCTCCTCAGTTGAGTGCACCCGACCCAGACCCTTCATCAAGGAAAAATCGTTGGCAGTACCGGGAATCCAAAACGGGTAGATCAGCCGTTTTGACTGCTCGAGTGCGCAGGCCGTCGTATAGGCAGTAATAAAATAACGTCACAAAATTATAGAGTATTCTAAGGAGATAAACTAACTATTTTGTGACGAACATATCACTGGTGAACCGTTTACCCACTCGGATTTCTAGAAGGTTTTGACGAAAGTGTCCTTCAGACACTCTGTTCAAACTGCAGTGAGATGAATAGTTTGTATTTTAGAGGTGTTCTCACGAGAGTCATCGGTTTACATGGATGTGTAACTGGCATCCATCTGCTAATTATTGTTTTCATATTTAAAACAGGCAAATGTCTGACTGATAGTAACGGCCAAAAGGCAACCAACTCTCTGGAGGGTCAGTCGACGTGTCGTACGCCAAATGCTACATCTCCTTAAACAAAATGACTGAGATCGGAAGAACATGGTGAAGCAATACAGTGAATAGGAAAAATATACTCAAACAATAGTTTCCTTTCGTGTTTTCATAATGCTCTAAGATTTTGTACAGATATTCACGTCGTATTCAGTAGTCGGTCAGTTTTAGGATCATACTGACACGGTGCACGTTTCAGTGTGTAAGTAGTGTTAGAATAATGACTTGCCGTTAGCCCCGGAAGTAGCATCGCGACGTAGGGATGACACCAAACATCGGTGCGCACTACAGTCAGCGTGGGTATACACGAGCGGAGTACAACAGCAAAATCACTGCTGCTCTTCATGAGTATCAACACATTAATAGAATACACATTGAAGAACATGACTGGAAGCTCCAGTTAACTGGAAGAGAGCGACAGCCAACCGCTACACAAATTAATGACGAAATAACTGTCGTTGTTAGAAAAATGTGCGGCATGCAAGCAATGCACGGGCTGTCTCACGTCACCTAAAATTCTATGGTTTATCATTACAAAAGTGAGAAAAATTGTGCGAATCGTACCTCTAGTGCAGTTTCTGGCAGTCGTGGATCTAGATGGTCATCACATTCAGCAACGTTGTATGCAATTAACTAATGTTACTTTTTCATGTGGAAATTAAAATGTGTTTCTTTCAATAGTTTATGAGTAGGGGAATCTTCAACCACCCACTACTTGCTATAGCTGTGAAGAGTTTGAAGAACTGCATATTAAACGTCAACTGCACGAAATATCTGGGGGCTCATCAAGTCTCGAAACCATTCACAGCACTTTAGACCCCCCTGTATCTTGTTGTGGATCAATCTAGAAGCCTGACGTTTCGGTGACCAAGAGTACATACTGTATCTAGCTATATTTGCAAATTACAATATTCTGTTCTGCATATTTTATGAAATACTGGCAGGAAAAGTCGCTGTTTCTGTCACTCATTAACACACCGATCATCAAAATTCTAAGGTGTTTCTAGCAGATGTACAAACGTCAAATTTGTAATTAGAGAGGGTCTAGACTGTAATGGAAGTAAAAATTCAAACATCCGTAACTATCAATCAGATTTTCGAAAGCATTTTCTCTTGATGATACAGTATATGCTAACGTGGCCATGTAATTAACGTTCTGGTATTGGTCTAGTGGTAAAGCGCGGTTCTCCCATGGGATAGGTCACACGTTCGATTTCCAGAGGGGTATAAATCTTACTATTATTCGCTTTTCATTTAAACCAAGTTGTCAGCTTTCTACAATTCTAGAATTCGTCAGAAACGACGCTTAGTTGCAATTCCACCTTACGCTGTAAGTGCAGTTAGTGGACTGATGGAATCTTCATGTTCACATGCAGTCAACTGCATATATCACTTTAAAGAGTGAACAGCTGGACGGATTAGATCTAACGAATGTCCTGTTCGTTAATATCAAAGCTCGATAACGTATATCTGAAGTTTATTATTTAACTAAACGTTTTCACATAAGAATAAACAATAACACATAAGAAAAAAGTACAGTGCGGTACAAGTTCCGTACTTTTACGTGACGGGGACGATCTCGAAATATTGAAAACTCGGTCCATCGAATCTTATGTGGAAAGGAATAAATCGATGTTGAAGAGAATATAGTTGTCTAATATGAACTTTATTATCTGGGGGCATGGCAAAGCCCCCGCCATGTCGAGCACACAGTCGTTGCATTCTTTTGTGGAAGCCATTAACGACACTTTGCAGCCCTATATCTTCGTTGTGAATTCGGCTACAAACCCAAAATTTCGGTGACCGAGAGTATCTGTCATAACTAGTTACATTCCCAAATTATATTATTCTATACCCTAGAGTTCACAAAATATTGATAGGCGAATATCATGTCACTAACTCTCCGATCATGAATATCTTAAGGTACTTCTGTCATATACAGAAACTTAAAATATTGTATTTAGTTAGCGTTCAGTCTACAATGGAAGGAAGAATTCAAACATCCATATATATATATATATATATATATATATATATATATATATACAAAAGTCAACACAGTTTCAGCCGACCAGTTGCATAAAAATGGTTTACATGCATAAACCTTGACCCAGGTTTCGGCAAAAGTAATTTTGCCTTCTTCAGAAGTATTATCTAATAAAATGTAATACACAAATCATATGAATAATAGTGAAATACAAAAGTGTTACTAAAATAAGAAATTAAAATTACAGCTTAGGTGAGAATGTACTTACATAAGGCTCACATTAAAATAGTTGTTAAAATGTGGCTTACTCCATGTCAATTGAATAAAAAGTAAAATTTAAAACAATGTCTACATCGTAAAATTGTGGAGCACGTCCACACACTGGTCGAGTGAGCACTGCGTACTGGCAGAGGCGTAGGAGCCCTAGTGACGTGCGCCCGCACTAGGTGGCGCCAAGAGGGCTGATGGGCGTGCGCGCAGTCGCGGACGCGAAAGAATTTAAAGAGAAGAAAACTCTGTGTAATATGATACTGACAGAAAACAGATAAAGAAAGATGGGAAATCAGATGAGAAATAACGTGCAAAGAAAGCTGGAGCCGAGTCATGCGCATGGCAGAATATATATATACGTGCATACACGCAAAAATTGAAGATAGAAAAGTTAGGAAATATTGAGCGGCCAGACATACAGTGCATGAAGCACAAACTAAGAATAAATAGCACGCACCCGGCGGGAGGGAACGGGATAAACATTATGCATCACAACATTAGAAAACTATAAACAAGTGCACCACTAGAATTCTGAGGACAATAAACACCATGCAGGAATAAGTATTTAGACAAATGTCTAAAACAGTTTAGGTTTGAAACCTTCTTAGGTATTGACATAAAACTTTTCTGGATGTTGTACCGCGTCATGATGTAAGGCTATTACTTAAATAACCGACGTTTCGGCCAACAATACAGTGGCCTTCATCTGGGTATACTGGAGTATGCCCAGATGAAGACCACTGTAACGTTGGCCGAAACGTCGGTTATTTAAGTAATAGCCTTACATCATGGTCTACACGTATCGATTTCCGGCTGTGTAGTTACTTCACACGATATGTATCAGTTAAATCAGTTGGCTTTCGTCCGTAGGCGCGTGCGGACCTGCTCCGCGCGCAGGGTACTGCCCCGCCGCCGGTGTTGTTTACTTCCGCGTCGCGGTATTTGTATTGTCTCGAGTCCAGTAACTGTGTACGTTATGGCGCACTCTTACCGCCGAGCGACCCTGAAAGTTACATTCCAAGCAGAACATCCACGACCACGCGCTTACGAAATTGAACAATTTATTCGTGATGAGCTACGATTGAAACCACAAGAAGTGATAGGTATCCACTTCTCGATCACCGGCAGTGTCGTTTACATCAAAATGACATCTGAGACCGCATGTGCTGAAGTCGTACGACAACACGCACAAGGACTGAAATTCAAACACTCGGACGGACATATCGGGGAGGTGACGGTGGACCATGCAGGATTCGGACTGCGAACACTTCGTGTGTTTGAGCTTCCATTCGAGGTACCGCAAGACGCCGTCATTGAAGCCTTTCGCCCCTACGGCAAGGTTGTGGGACACATGGCTGAAAAATGGCAGACGTTCACGACGTACCAAGTATTAAACGGCGTACGACAGATCAAGATCGAACTGTCAAAACACGTACCATCCTACCTAATGATTGGTGGTGTGCGAGCCATCGTCATGTATGATGGACAGCCGCGGACTTGTGCAGGCTGTGGACAAGAGGGCCACGTTCGTTCCGAATGTCTCCATCGCCGTTTACTCCGGATTCCGACAGATGAGGCAGTTCCAGCTGCAACAGCACCACCTGTATCAGACTCCTACGCCTCAGCCGTGCGAAAACCTGAAGCAACACTTCAGGATGCGTCCTTTCTCCCGCCAACGCTTCCCGCCGAGGACTGCAGCGTGGAAGAGACTTCCGCATCCTCTTCTACCATGCCTGAGACGATACCGACAAACTATCAGTACATGAAAGACGGCGCGGCCGAAGCGATGGACCTCGACCCAAGAGTGGTGCCCACCGCAGCTTTCATACAGACGGGCACTACATCTGACGACGGACACCCGCACTCCGACACGGAGCAGCACGTTCGGAAACAGCGGTCGCCCAGGAGACGGAATAAGAGAAGTCGACCGTCCTCCGATGACATCTCCTCACAGGAAGACGAAAGGATGTCTGACAGTGTTCTCTCTTCGAGCGTCACAACCACGGAAAACGCCGTACCCGATGTCCCAATCGAAGAACGTCCTATTCACTGCCTTCTATCTCCACCGACAACAGTGGACCCTGTAGAGGCACCCCCACAGGATAACACTGTGGCAGCATCACCACCCCTACCACTCGAAGGGAGTGAGAATCACTCGAATTTCGTGTCGACCCCCTGGAGCGCCGATGTCGAAGATGAGGCAGATCAGAACTCTGGCCCGCCGGATGGGGCGAATCCCTCGGTGGCGCCCGACAAAACTTGCGCCTAGTGATTGCAGACACAGTGGCGGCTTCTGACGCCCCACACCCACCGGACATCTTAACAGAACCCCTATCGACATCAGCAGGAGCACGTCCGCAACACTACCGCATTGCAACGATGAATCTTGCTACCATCAGAGCTCCTCACAAATTGGCGATGTTCCGTGACACCATATACGCTGCCGATGTCGACATTGCCCTTCTCCAAGAAGTGTTCGTCTCTGCCTTCTACGCTCCTACCGGCTACGAAGCGCACATCTCTCACGCCTCCGACAATGGTAGCGGAGTTGCCATCCTCCTCCGCGAAGGGCTCCCTGCTGAAGATGTTGTGTACCTTCCTAATGCGAGGGGAATGGCCCTTACTCTGTTCGGTGTGCGTGTTATCAACGTATACGCACCGTCAGGCTCCAACAGACGTAGAGAACGACATGTCTTCTTTGCTGACGAGGTAATGCCGCTTTTTGTGGGTCCACTGGATGATCTGGTGCTTGGCGGGGATTTCAACTGCACACAAGGACCCACTGATCAACTCCCCACACATTCTCCGTGCGCAGCCCTGTCTTCCATTATCGATCGACTCCAACTAATCGATTCATGGACGAAACTCTATGGAACACGCGCGGGGTTCACATACTACACAGCACACTCGTCCAGTCGACTCGACCGCGTTTACCTTACACGCACCCTCGCTGATGCCACACGACATGCTGAAGTATGGCCTATGGCCTTCTCCAATCATGAAGCCTACATCTGCGACGTCGTCCTCGCCCGACAACGAGTGTGGCACAGTCGCGGTCCATGGAAACTGAACGTTGCCCACCTGACTGCTCCTGACTGTCGATGCGTAGTAGAGGACGCATGGGCCCTCTGCCGCCGCCGTCGCCCCGCCTGCACGTCGACTTTATCATGGTGGTTATCCTGCGCGAAACCGGCACTACGAAAAGCATTGATGGGATACGGTAAAGATGTCAAGGCCTGGCAAGCAAGCACCTTAGACTTTCACTATGCGATCCTACGAGAGTGCACTTCGATGCCATTCTCTCCATCTCGACAGACGATCGTGCATCGTGCTAAAGCACATATCACCCTTCTCACGCGTCGACGATTAGAAGGCGTCATTGTGAGGTCCCGTACTAATGATCGTATACCTCAGGAACCACCGTCTATGTACCATGTACTTGCAGAACGCAGTCATCGACGTCGAGCTCTTATACAAGATCTTGTCGATGTGGAAGGCCGACGATATACATCTCAAAAAGATATTGGTCATGCTTTTCATTCTCACTTCACCCGGTTGTACATGGCCGCTCCACAAAACCCAACTTTAATCGAAGAGGTTGCGGCACTCATCACTAACACTGTTCCGGAAGACGTGGCGACTGAACTCGAAGAAGACGTGACCACTGACGAAGTCCTGGACGCTATCAGGGCGGGAGCCGCCAATAAATCCCCAGGACCTGACGGCCTCCCCCTAGAATTTTACAAGAGTTTTAGCTACCTGTTGGTACCCACTTGGACAGCTATCTGCCGTGAACTGATGTCCCCAGCAACGACGATCCCTCCCGCCTTCCTCGACGGTGTTATTGTTCCCGTCCCTAAACCTTACGGGCGATCACGGATCAGCGACTACCGGCCCATCACTCTTCTCAATAGTGACTTAAAGATATTCACCCGCTTGTTAGCAACTCGACTCAAGAAGGCAGCACCGTACGTAACATCCCACGACCAGACTTCCCTGGGTGGAGCCAACAATGTTCGAACGGCCCTTTGCCGTTACAGGGACATGATTGCGCTCGCCAAGTTCCGACAACTGCCTGGTGCACTGGCTTCGCTTGACTTCAGTCAGGCTTTCGATCGGGTAGATCACACTTTTCTGGTAACGGTCCTACAACACATGGGCTTCCCGGCACAAATAGTGAGTGTAGTAAAGCGCCTTTTGAGTGGCGCAACTTCCAGAGTACTCTATAATGGACGCCTCACTGCGCCTCTTAGGATTGCACGGTCTGTTAGACAAGGTTGCCCACTTTCTACAATTATGTATGCATTTGTCTTAGAACCACTGCTCCAAGGACTTCGCCAACGTCTCACGGGCATATCTTTGCACGGACACCGTTTCTGCTGTGTGGCATACGCTGATGATCTCATGCTCTTCCTACGCAGTGAAGACGACGTTCGCGCAGCTCTGACATGGATAACAACATATGGCGAAGCATCGGGCAGTTCTCTCAACGTTGCTAAATCGAAAGTTCTGCTTATTGGAGAGGGTCTATCTGCTAGATGCGTTGCCCCCCTAAGTGTGGCCACCACCGTCCGCTACTTAGGCATTGACTTTACAAAAGATCTTCGTCGTTCGGCGACCTTAAATGCCAGGCGTCTGCTCCAAACGATCCGGGGAAGCCTCTTTCAACACCGATTTAGATCCCTGGATGTGATTCAACGTGCGCGTTACGTGAACGTTTATCACGCCTCTCGCATTCCCCATCCCGATATCCATTGCCCGTCGCATGATGATGGCGATGGGATCCTTTGTCTGTACTGGACTATTATTCAAGGTCCAATATGCCTCACTTTCCCTCCCACGGGATCGTGGTGGGGTCGGTCTCTTCCACGTCCCACAAAAAGTCACGGCACTGTTTGTTAGTTCCCAACTGAAAATATGGCGACACTGCCCGACGAGCATGACCGGACTGCTTTTACGAGAATATGCACCCGTCTCTAAAACATCCCCAGTCAATTTATCTGACATTCCAGGCCCTTTTTACTACATCCGACACTTCTTTTTGGAATTAAGCTACATTTACCAATCCTTACCTCTTTCACGAATATTACGGGCAAAGACTGTCTATGAGACCCTCCAACTACATCAGCCCCCCAATCCTATTGGACAAAAGTTTCCGCAAATCATATGGCGTCGTGCATGGAAAGCAGTACATGCAGTTTTTCTTGATTCCAGCGTCCAGTCCGCCTGGTACATCACCGTCAACGGTAAACAAGTCAACCGTTTTCGCCTGCACCGTATCCGACTCGCTGACACACCCCTATGTCTTCACTGTGGGGTGGATGACACCGACAACCACCGGTCCGAATGTGGTCCTTCCTCCGACGTCTGGAGACTCGCACAACGCATTCTCGCTTTCGTCACCCGACGTACACCTGCGCAGCTCTCATTCCAGACGCTGCTATTCCCGGACACGATTTATTACCCGGCCACGAAAACTAACGCTGTGAACTGGATACGCGGACACACCGTCCGCTACCTTTTCGACCGAGACGAGAAATCAGAACTGGATTACTGGACGTACCTCAATGATCGCCATTGCGCTATCGTTCGTAACCCCAAATACCAACAGTACTTTTCCAATTTTTTATGGAGCGTCTTTCACGATCCGCCTCCCAGCTGGAACGTTCAAACTATGAGAAGCTAATGTGATGTTCTTGTTGATATGAGTCCTGAAAGAACTGAAAACGGAAACTATACAAAAATTATCGAGAAGACGAGTTTGGATGTTCCCCACTGAAGACGTGTGAAGAACTGCACAAAGAGAACAAGACATAGAACACTTCAATAAAGCAATAAAAATAAATAAATAAATGATTGCAAATGACTCCTTCCCATTCCTATGTTTTCCTCCTATCACTTAGTGTATCTAGGTTAGTTTGATTTGGGATAGGTATAGACAGGAGCCAACGCCTGAAGAGGTACAGTTAATTTTTTTTTTTTTTTTTTGTTTTTCCTTAGGGCAAAAGTGGCGGTGGCACATAGGCCCCTTTATTTAAAAAAAAAAAAACAGCAGTCCCCTACTTTAGCATGCTAACTCAATTTCCTAGGTGATGATGTATATTCTTTAACCTACACCCTGTCTGTGAAACAGAATTTTTAGCATATTTCAAAAGTTTCTTTTATGAACCTTTTTATTATATATTCTGTAAAATTCTTCTTGCATGTATTCTCTGTATTCTTGTATGGTGTCATTTCCTTTTTTGTTTATAACATAATTTACAAAAGTACCGAGCAACCATACTATGACGTTGTTTCTTTCTGGTGGAAAAGAAACTTCGTCCGGAAAGAATACGTTGTTTATTGTAATCTCTCTACCATATAATAAACAAAGATATAATAAAAAGAAAAATCCCTTGCATTAAATGCACCGTAGGTTTTAAGGCAATAGTTATTCTTTGTGGTGTTTATGTTCTTGTCCCTTGTTGTTTTGTCAGCCCCTTCTTGCGGGTCAGCAATATCGTTTCAGGGTTCTGTTGAGGCCTTCACGGCTACCGTAGCGGCCACGGGGCACTCGAAGTCCCCACCGTACTTCGCCCTCAACAGGCGTTTTATGAACGCGATCTGCTGCCTTACGTCGTTCCAAATATCATTATATCCACCACAGGTAATGCGGTGATAAAGCGAGTCGATATTGCTACACTTTGGGCATGCATTTGTCACACTGAGTCCTGTTGAGTACAGTTTTTCATTAGTACTCACTATATTAAAAAAAAAAAAAAAAAAAAAAAAAATACAAAATAGTGACCTACAAGCAAACCATCATAGTTTGTTTCTCAGCTAAATCGAAATCAAATGTTTGTATAGCTTATGGGACTTAACTACTGGGTCATCAGTCCCTAAACTTACAAACTACTTATGAACTAACTAATACTAAGGACGGCACAAATATCCATGCCCGAGGGGGGATTCGAACCCCCGACCGTAGTGGCCGTGCAGGCCGTGACTGGAGAGCCTCAGTCACCTCGGCCTCCGCGGCCGGCGTTTCTCAGCTGGAAAAAGTCTCTGCACTAAGTACAGCGACAGAGATGAATATTTCCGTATCTGAGAAGTAATTACAGACTCTTTCATTGTTAAGTTACAGCATGAATATCAGTTAATAGAACCAGCAGCAATGACATGTACATTGTAGCTTATCAATAGCACTTTGTTATTTTTTACGAATTTGTCATTAATTTAATGGATGTGATTAGGCAGGAAGACATGTTGTGGACAGCAGCCTAAGAGTACACTATAAGTAGTCCGAGTGAAACTAGCAGCAATAACATCTGCAAAGTATATCCTAGATCACGGACCCTGCCCCAATATTGTTGTTGTCAAATGTAGACTTCTTCATCGTTTTTCACGATTATGACACGATTTTAAAGGGTCTGATAATGAATGAATTAACAAAGAGAGAGGAAGGTAATAACAAAGGCCATGTGTCAAACATTCTTCGCAAGACTACCTTCAATGTAGATGATATCAGAGTGTGCAATTTGTAGTCTTGACTGCAAAATTAAGATGTTGTGCAATGGAAGGAGCTTAGGCATATTGTGGGCAAAGGTGTTTTGAAAAAAATCACTAGCTATTGTGGCAGTATTCATACGAGCGTTGAAAGTTAAATAGTGGCAACGCCGCTGTGGGGACAATACGTAATGCAATCTACTATTGTCGCTGATAGCACACGTTGTTGACATACCTACCTCACCTCGGAGCATATGGACTCGCCCGTTCCACAATCGAGGGAAACACAGTCACTTGTGTGTGAGCTGCCTAACGTAACAGGAACAACGGATTTGGATCAAGACTGAATGTGCCAGAGGTCGTACAGCACGACAGTGTCATCAAGGTCTTCAAGAGCCGTGCTCCAGTATGGTGAAAGTTACGGTGATTCTCGTGCACCACTGTGATGGTATTAACCTACCATTACGTTCCACCACGGCAGATCGTCAGTGCAAAGTACTACTGTACGTTTTTGGATCATCGCCTGCGATTAGCTTCGCGAAAGAGGCAGCAACACTTTCTGTTCAATCCACTCAACATTTTGCACGACAATGCGCAGGCGCATACAGTGAAAGCTGTGGCTGCTCTGTTCGCTCGATGGGACTGGGAGGGACTGTACCAGCCAACAGACTCCGCGGTCTTAAGTCCTTGTGACTTTGATTTGATTCAGAAGATGAAGGGACCACTTCTTGTTTCAGAACTGTTCCAGAGATTCGAAAGTAGACCGCTCCATTCGCACCATCAACAAGAACAGGCTCTGCTAATGGTGTACTACGCCTTCCACGTCGCTGACAACGGTTTCTACACAACGCTGGTGACTGCTTTGAAGGACAGTAACAGGTGCAAGCATGTTGCTACTATTTAAGTTCTAACCCTCGTATATTGCAGTGAACATCATTTAGACATGAATTGAGCGCATTGTTCTCTTCAAGTCAGCTGACGAGTTAATGTAGATGTGAAGACAATTAATTAGAAAATCAAACAAAAGTCATCGCTGAGACTGTACTGATGTTACGCATAAACGATGCAGTGAATAGCTTTATGGAAATAGCAAAGCATGGTGGCTAATTGTTACGTACAGGAACCACAGAAGTAGAGTTTCTACACCGAATAGCATCTTTTGCAAAAACGTGAACTGACTTGGAGCAGAATGGCCATTAAAATTTTGCTACCCCATTGGAAACCTTTCAAAAATGTCTTGCGAAAAATACTCTTACGAATTCAAGTGAGGTTGTCACAACCTCCACGCCACACAGGGACACAGATGAAATAATAAAGGTCGCGCGGGACCTGGAGCGCCACGTTACGGATCGCGCGGCCTCCCGCGTCGGAAGTTCGAATCCTCCATCGGCCATGGATGCGTGTGTTGTCCTTAGGTTAGTTTAACTTAATTAGTTTGTAATACTAGGGACTGATGACCAACGTAGTTTGGTGCCATAGAATTACAAACATTTGAACATTTTAAATAATAAGGGTTTATTAAATAACTGTATACACTATGTATTTGTTCCACAATAATATTTTTGTTGTTGTAAACTACATTTCGGCTTCTTAGGCCATCTTCAGACAACTTAATACTGCAGATTATCAACATCATACCAACTACTGTATTTCGAGTAGAAAGATTATACGAAAATATTTGACACTCATAGACTATGTAGTCTTTAAGTATTGAATAACAAACAGAGACGCCCAATCAATTAAAACAAAACTGTAACTAAGAAATAACTATACGTTAATTTTCAACTCAAAAAAACATATGGCACAGTGAGTGTACCACTAACTACAATTGTATATTCAAAAAAATGTTCAAATGTTTGTTAAGCTTATGGGACTTAACTACGGGGTTATCAATCCCTAAGCTTACAAACTACTTATCAACTACCTTATACTAAAGACGGCACAAATATCCATGCCCGAGGGGGGATTCGAACCCCCGACCGTAATGGCCGTGCAGACGGTGACTGGAGCGCCTCAGTCTCCTCGGCCACCGCGGCCGGCAATTGTATATTAAATGAACTTATATATACGAACAAAAGTAGGAAGGGAACAGGTGAGTGAAGAAGACATAAAAATGAAATGTTGGGGGAGGACAATTACATAAGTCTGGAGTATAAAGGAGCATATTGAAGTATATAGCCTATATTAAAATTCCCTGGATTTTACGAGAATGTTGTAACACAAGGAAGGAAAAACTTGGAATGTGGGTGAGAGACATTACACAATTTCAGCAAGTATGGTGGCAGAATTATACATAATAGTTTTTACTTTAATAATGGTCAATATTGAATTTGGGATTGATCATTGAGAATTAGGTTTGGTTTCTGAGCTTGGTGTTTGTTGATAGAGAGAATATCAAGCAATTTAGCTTCCTGACTTTATTTGCTCTGTGGAGAGCAATACATTTAATGTAAAAGGCATGTTCCGCAAAGGTGGAATCTCTATTTTTTAGTCTACAACTCCTCTCATGTTCAGGCAGTCTAGTAGTTATAGCCCTACCTGATTGACCTACATATACTTTGTCACAAAGATTGCAAGATATCCTATATATGTCACTACTTTCCAAAGGTGGAATCTTGTCTTTGCTATTGAAGATCAAGTTGGCAATAGTAATCCTGTTATAGAAGTCTGGGGTGTATTTTCTGGACTTAAGTTTGCTGGCATGTCTTTCTGATGTCTTACCAACATATAACACTGATGCCCATTTTTTGTCTGTGCTATTAGGTATCTTTATTACAAAGTATATCAACCAGGGTAGGGCTATAACCATTGTTAAATGCAATTCCTGCTATTAATTCCAGTTCATTATCGAAATCTTTCTTGGTTTGAGGTAAGATAGTAGACGATGCACCATGATGTGGAAGGCTGCATGCTTAAGTGTTGCTGGACGGTGGGAATTGGCAGGTATTACTGTGTCTGTGGAATCTGATTTTCTGCGTATTTTAAATAAATGATTTTTCTGACTAATGTCTATGGTCAGGTAGAAGTAATTGATTGTGTCTCCTCCAACCTCCTTTGCGAATTTAATTTCAGTTCGTTGTGAATTTAAGTTTTGGAAGAACTTTTCTAATTGTCTGTATGTACACTTGACAGCAGAAAAAGTGGATCATCCCTGAATTCCAAAGTGGATGCCGCACCTTACGCTATGCATTCAACATAGCATAGCTGCTTCGCAGGTCGTCACATCATTCCACGATACAGTTATTACCTACCCACAGTAGGTACTACGTAAGACACAAATTACTATATTTGCCGCGGTGGAGTAGCCGAGCAGTCTAAAGCGTCTCCCTGCGGACCGCGCGGTTACTCGCCGTGGAGGTTCGAGTCCTCCCTGGGGCATGGGTGTGTGTGTGTGTGTGTTGTCCTTAGGTTAGTTTACCTAGGTTTAAGTACTTTGTAAGCTACGGACTGATGACCACGCAGTTTGGTCCGATAGATTTACAAACATTTGAATGACTATTTTTCTTTATGACATTCAGTCAAGGTACAATCCAATAGTCGTACAGCAAATATTAGAATACAAGTAATTAGAATGTTCAAATGTTTGTAAATCTATCGGACCAAACTGCGTGGTCATCATTCCGTAGCTTACAAACTACTTAAACCTAGGTAAACTACTCTACGGACAAACACACACACCCATGCCCCAGGGAGGACTCGAACCTCCACGGCGAGCAACCGCGCGCTCCGCAGCGAGACGCTTTTGACCGCTCGGCTACTCCACCGCGGCGAGTAATTAGGGATGAGACAGTAACAGTTGTAAATTAAATTGCGTTGCAATAAGTGAAAAGTCAGATAAGTTATCAAAGTTATTTTATGATATGATATGTTTTTGTTCCTGATCTGAATTTCAGTGGCGCTTGAGACGCGGTAGCGTGAGGACGTCCGGGAGTGTGCTCACAGTTTAAAGCGTTCACAAGTCGCGAACAGCTTTCTTTCGTGTTAAGTGTTAACTTGTTGTGCAGTATCGTCACTTAGTGTTCTGGTGCGTGTGTTGTGTAAATGTTAGCGGTCTCGGCTGCTAAAACCGTAAATATGGAAAAGAAGGTCCCCGGGAAGTGCACTCTGCGTTTCGAGTTTGATAAGGCAACCAGGAATAAGCAACCGACATCGGTAGAAGTTCATGATTGGATCGACAGCGTTTTTGGAATCGTCTCTGAACATGTACATACCGCTTATTACGATTTGGATGAATACTGCTTTTACGTCAAGTTACTGGAACCCGTTCAACTAGACAAAATCCTGATGAAACACGGAACATCTGCTCAATTTCGACATCGAGACTCAACGGTGAGTACAGTTTCCATATCTAATGCCGGTATTGAATATAAGAACGTTCGCGTTTTCAATTTGCCGCCAGAAGTAGAAAATTGTTATCTTAGAGAGGTGTTATCATGTTATGGCGATATTAAACAAATTAGAAACGAGCGCAGGTCAAAGCAACATAAATTTCAGTGTTTCAGTGGTATAAGATCAGTAGAAATGCACGTTAGAACTAGTATTCCCTCCCATATCACTGTCTGTGGGTACAGGGCTCATGTGACATATACTGGTCAGGAAGAAACGTGTTACATCTGTAACCAAAGCGGACATATGCGTCAGGATTGCCCGAAAAAACCGGTTATATTAAGAAACAACTTGCAGCAACGCAAAAAACTGACGTTAGCTGAATTAGTAGCACCCACTCGGGAAGTTGATGACCCAACACCCAGTAGCAGTTTTTCTGAGCAACCACCTGTCGTCCCGGCTGACTTTCCACCACTGACACCAAAAGTAAACGTAGATCAGGTGCCCACTAAAGTTATTACCCCAGTTGTAACCCAGTCCATAACTAACAAACGGAGACGGACCTCTGACGAAAGTAGTGTGGATGACAAATTCGAATATTCGTCACAGGATAACAGGAAAAGCACCGTTAACACCGTGTTAGAAACTATAGTTCCTACACCCGGTACGGACACAGAGATTTCAAACAGTTCTAGTATCGGATCCGAGCCGCAGCAACGGGAAGAAATTCCATCACCCGTGCTGCAAAAACATCAGTAGAAGAAATACAGCACGTAGACCTAGGGACACCAGACAAACCCGACACTGTTGTTAGTGGAGAGCAACAAACCGAACCAGTGATAGTAGACAATCCGGACTGTGATACTGTTGTCAATACACAAACTGCGCCAAGTCAGAGCAGCGTCCAAAACAGAGCGGACGTAAACATAAACAGTGACGCGGAAATTGAAAGCGAAGCAGGAAGTGGCGAGCCGGCGGGGCCGCAGCCTGCCGCTGCGATGGCCCGCCAACTGTCGCACTCTGATATGGAGCTGGACGTCTGCAGCGAGCCGCCCACCTCGCCTTCTGCTGTGGGTTTCACCAGCAGTGGGAGGCGTAGGAGTAAAGTACAGCCGAAAATGAACGCTGCGCGAAAGAAAAATAAAAACTCTGACTCTCAATACAAGACTGATATTAAGAAAACAAGTGGCAAAGCATCAAATGATTGGGACACGGACGCAGGAGGGGGGAAAGTTAAAAAGTAGTGCTTTTCTGGACTAGATAGATGCAGGCATATAAAGTTGTAACCCTGAACATCAGTAGACTCACCTCTGACCTGAAACTGGCGGCCTTCAAACAGTTCGTGTACGAATCTTCATATATATGTTCATATGTTTGTAAAGCTTATGGGACTTAACTACGGGGTCATCAGTCCCTAAACTTACAAACTACTTATGAACTACTTACGAACTAGGACGGCACAAATATCCATGCCCGAGGGGGGATTCGAACCCCCGAACGTAGTGGCCGTGCAGACCGTGACTGAAGCGCCTCAGTCCCCTCGGCCAGCGCGGCCGGCTGTACGAATCTGAAGCCGATAGTTTGCTGTTACAGGAGGTGTTAACAACGAACCTCCGTATATCGGGCTTCAACACCATAGAAAACATAGCCCTGGAGAACAGTACCGGTACAGCAGTTTTAATTAAAGACGGTATTCCATTTCACCACCCCCATGAACCACAGACATTGCCGAGGTGGGGTGGCTTGCGTGCCTCAACGATGCAGATAGCCGTACCGTAGGTGCAACCACAGCGGAGGGGTATCTGTGGAGAGGCCAGACAAACGTGTGGTTCCTGAAGAGGGGCAGCAGCCTTTTCAGTAGTTACAGGGGCAACAGTCTGGATGATTGACTAAGCTGGCCTTGTAACATCAGCTAATGTGGCTTTGCCACACAGCTACTGCGAACGGCTGAAAGCAAGGGGAAACTACAGCCGTTACTTTTCCCGAGGACATGCAGCTCTACTGTATGGAAATATGATGATGGCATCCTCTCGGGTAAAATATTCCGGAGGTAAAATAGTCCCCCATTCGGATCTCCGGGCGGGGACTACTCAGGAGGATGTTGTCATCAGGAAAGACAATACTGGCATTCTACGGATCGGAGCTTGGAATGTTAGATCCCTTAATAGGGTAGGAAAATTAGAAAATTTAAAAAGGGAAATGGATAGGTTGAAGTTAGATATAGTGGGGATTAGTGAAGTTCGGTGGCAGGATGAACAGGATTTCTGGTCAGGTGAGTACAGGATTATAAATACAAAATCAGTTGGGGGTATCACAGGAGTAGGACTAATAATGAATAAGAAAATAGGAATGCGGGTAAACTACTATGAGCAGCACAGTGATCGCATTATCATCGTCAAGATAGATACGAAGCCAACACCGACAACAGTAGTACAGGTTTATATGCCAACTAGCTCTGCCGATGAGGAGGAGATCGAAGAAATATATGAGGAGCTAAAGGAAATTATTCAGACAGTTAAGGGAGAGGAAAACTTAATTGTGATGGGAGACTGGAATTCGGTAGTAGGAAAAGGAAGAGAAGGAAAAATAGTAGGTGAATATGGATTGGGCAGGAGGAATGAAAGAGGAAGTCGCCTGGTAGAATTTTGCACGGAACATGATTTAATCGTAACAAACACGTGGTTTAAGAATCACAAAAGAAGGTTGTATACGTGGAAGAGACCAGGAGACACCGGAAGGTATCAGATAGATTTTTTAATGGTAAAACATAGATTCCGGAACCAGGTTCTAAACTGCAAGACATACCCAGGGGCAGATATAGACTCTGACCATAACTTGTTAGTCATGAACTGTAGGCTGAAACTGAAAAAACTGCAGAAAGGTAGGAAAATGAGGAGATGGGACTTAGATAAATTGAAGGAAAGTGAGGTTCTGGAGAATTTCAGAGGGAGAGTTAGGCAACAATTGACAGAAACAGGGGGAAATAAAACTGTAGAAGAGGAATGGGTAGCATTGAGAGATGAAATAGTGAAGGCAGCAGAGGACAAAATAGGTCGAAAGGCAAGACCTACCAAAAATCCTTGGATAACACAGGAAATACTAAACTTAATTGATGAAAGGAGAAAATATAAAAATGCAGTAAATGAAACAGGCAAAATGGAGTACAGACGACTAAAAAATGAGATCGACAGGAAGTGCAAAATGGCTAAGCAGGAGTGGCTAGAAGCCAAATGCAAATATGTAGAAGAATGTATAAGAAGGGGAAAAGTAGATACCGCCTACAGGAAAATAAAAGAGACATTTGGGGACAAGAAAAGCAACTCTACGAATATCAAGAACTCAGATGGGAAGCCAGTTCTCAGCAAAGAAGGGAAAGCTGAAAGGTGGAAAGAATACATAGAGCAGCTCTACAAAGGAAATGAACTTAGGGACGATGTTGTAGGAAGGGAAGAGGAAGTGGATCAAGATGAAATAGGAGATACCATACTGAGAGATGAATTTGACAGAGCCTTGAAAGACCTAGGTCGGAATAAGGCCCCAGGAGTAGATGACATACCCTCAGAGTTACTAAAGTCTCTGGGAGAGCCAGCCATGACAAGACTATTTGAACTGGTGTGTAGGATGTATGAGACAGGCGAAATGCCCTCAGACTTTAAGAAAAATGTTATAATCCCCATTCCAAAGAAAGCAGGTGCAGACAGGTGTGAAAACTACAGAACCATCAGTTTAATAAGTCATGGTAACAAAATTTTAACACGAATTATCTACAGGAGAATAGAAAAGCTGGTAGAAGCTGACCTCGGGGAAGATCAGTTTGGATTCAGGAGGAACGTAGGAACCCGGGAGGCAATACTCACTTTACGTCTTATCTTAGAAGATAGATTAAGGAAAGGCAAACCTACATTTCTAGCTTTTGTAGATTTGGAGAAAGCATTTGACAATGTTGACTGGAATACACTCTTTCAAATTCTGAAGTCAGCAGGGGTAAAATATAGGGAAAGGAGACTTATTTACAACTTGTACAAAAGCCAGACCGCAGTTATTAGGCTCGAAGGGCATGAAAGGGAAGCATCAGTTGGGAAGGGAGTAAGACAGGGTTGTAGCCTTTCTCCGATGTTATTCAATTTGTACATCGAGCAGGCGGTGAAGGAAAGCAAGGAAAAATTTGGAATAGGGATTAAAGTTCAGGGGGAAGAAATAAAAACATTGCGTTTTGCTGATGACATTGTAATTCTGTCAGAGACAGCAAAGGACCTGGAAGAGCAGTTGAATGGAATGGACAGTGTGTTGAAAAGAGCGTATAAAATGAACATTAACAAGAGCAAAACAAAAATAATGGAATGCGGTCTTAGAAAGTCGGGCGATGCTGAAGGAATTAGATTAGGTAACGAAACAATGAAGGTGTTAGATGAGTTTTGTTACTTGGGTAGTAAAATAACATGCGATGGTCGCAGTACAGAGGATATAAAATGCAGAATGGCAATGGGAAGAAAAGCATTTTTGAAAAAGAGAAATTTGCTGACATCGAATATTAATTTAAGTGTAAGGAAATCTTTTCTGAAGGCATTTGTGTGGAGTGTTGCCTTGTACGGGAGTGAAACATGGACGATAAGCAGTGTGGACAGGAAGAGAATAGAGGCCTTTGAAATGTGGTGCTACAGAAGAATGCTGAAGATTAAATGGGTAGATCGCATAACTAATGAAGAGGTACTGAACAGAATTGGTGAGAAAAGGAATTTTTGGCATACCCTGACCAAAAAAAGGGATCGCTTGGTAGGACACATTCTTAGACATCGAGGTATCGTAAATTTAGCATTGGAGGGAAGCGTGTGGGGTAAAAATCGCAGAGGGAGACCAAGAGACGCGTATAGTAAGCAGATTCAAATGGATGTGGGTTGCCGTTCTTATCAGGAGATGAAAAGGCTTGCTCAGGATAGAGCAGGGTGGAGAGCTGCATCAAACCAGTCTCTGGACTGAATACCATAACAACAACATATTCCATTTCAAGAGATTGAAAAATTGGAATCCGGTCGAGGTATAAGTTTTAAATTGTATAATGTCACCGTGGTAAATTTATACGCTCCGTCGGGGCATTCTAATAAAACTGAACGTTCCAGATATTTCAAGGAGGAGATTATCTACCTTCTAAGGAAAACCCCGCAATACATATTGTTAGGTGGAGACTTTAATTGCGTTTTACATGCGAAAGATCAGCATCCTCATTTCAATTACTGTAAAGAGCTGCACGAACTTGTAAAACATATAAAGCTGCAGGACGCGTGGGAAGTGAAGTATCCCACACTGGTGAGATTCACCTACTTCACCGCCCACTCATGCAGCCGCCTTGACCGACTATATGTGACGGATAACATTAGTGACAGGCTTCGCGCCGCGGAAGTAATCCCTGCAGTATTCTCTGACCATTGCGCGCTTGCTGTAACACTTGATCTCGATAAACAGCCCACCAAACTATATAGATTACAATGGATGCTTAATATCTCGCTGTTGCAAGACAGGGAATTAGAAGACGACGTCAGGCACACATGGAACGTTTGCCTCAGATCCCTCAGCCGCTATCAATCCAAAGTAGACTGGTGGACAAATCACGCAAAACGAAAACTTCGTCAGTGTGTGATAAACTACGGCAGACAAAAAGCTAGGGAAATAAAAAACACCACAGAATTTTGTTATACTATATTAAGAGAGCTCTATGATAAATCTGACAACAATGGATCGCACTTTTAACAAATCAAAAGCATCAAAGCAAAATTACTTAGTATCAAGCACAAACAGTTAGAGGGTCTGAAAATAAAGTCCAAATCACGCTCTCTGGTAGTTGAAGAAATAACGTCTCTGTACCATTTAATTAAACATAATACCAACCGAAGACGGACGTTCATTGATGAGCTATTGACGTCAAATGGTAGACTGCTCGTAAATCAAAACGACATAGTACAGGAAATACATCAACATTATAGTGAATTGTATTCTCTGGAACATGTTGATGAGGGTGCAGTAGGTGAATTTTTTCAAGTACTTACTCCGGAAATTAATTCTGATGATAACAGTGACATATTAACTGCGTTTACAGAACGTGAAGTTTTAGATCTCATTTCAAGGTCGCCGCCCAACAAATCCCCTGGACCTGATGGGTTGCCAAAAGAATTTTACTGTACATTTTGGCACCTTATAGGACCAACTTTTACGGATATTCTAAACGAAATATTAAAAGGTGTCGTAGTTCCTAAAGAGTTTAAGGAAGGGAAAATTGTTTTAGTTCCAAAAAACAAGGGACAAAAATGCATCGACAACTTCAGGCCTATTACTTTGCTGAATTTTGATTATGAAACCATCGCCCGGGCAGTTGCCAGTAGAATGAGTCTTCCCATAAGCAAAATTATTGGAAAAGACCAATCCTGTTTCCCTGCACGAACTGTCATGAACACAATTTCTGCCTACAGAGATGTCATATCCATAGCCTCCATTACAAATATAAAGTGTGCACTATTTTTTATAGATTTTAATAAAGCGTTTGATCGAGTAAATCACCAATACCTGGAGAAAGTAATGAAGGAAGTAGGCCTGGAAGAAAGAGTTTTAAAATTGGTACGAAATTTGATTACAGGGATAACGACTAAAATAGCTGTCAATGGACAATTAGCTGGGGCTATAAACATTGAAAGGGTGGTCCCACAGGGCAGTCCTCTCTCTACGCTGCTGTATGTGCTCTCCTTGGAGCCAATACTCAAAAGGGTTACCACGAACAACTTTCGGGTGTTAAATTCACTACAGGGGCGTATGCTGATGACGTGGGAGTGCTACTAAGAACAGTAGATGAGGTCACAAGCCTAAAAGAGAACTTTGACACCTACTGTGCAGTTTCAGGTGCAAAAATTAACACGGGAAAGTGTAAATTAGTAAATATCAGAGGGTTCGACGACGTAGCCGTGCCATGGGCACAAACCGTCGAACAACACAAAACTTTAGGGATCATCGTTGATAAATGTCCATTAAAATGGCGGCCCTGAACTGGAGAGCGACAGTTAACAAAATGCAAGGGACTACTTTAGAAGCAACCTGGCCATCACTAAACCTTATTGGAGCCGTGAGGATAGTCAACAACTATCTATTGTCCAAGGCCTACTATGTGGCTCAGATTTTCCCGATTCCAAAAGTACAGGCAAATAAAGTAATGCAGTTAGCAGCCAGGTACGTGTGGAGAGGAAACATTTTTAAGCTCACACCCGGAACATTAACAAAACCAAGATTGACTGGAGGACTCGCACTCACTGATATTAGACGAACAGAAAGATTAATACATGGAAACCACAGTAATATTACAGAAAAACTCTTTAAAATACTGCAGCCAAAGAGCATGAATCCGCCGATAGATATCAGCAATCATAACTTCCGGCTGAAATATATCAGTCTGTTTTACCTGCAGTATAGTTACTTAAAAGAAAGTCGTGTACCATCTACGACTTTAACTACAACCCAAATCCTACAGATATGGCAAGAAAGATATGCCAAACAGTATTATGCTAAAGTTTCCACATAGAAACTGTTTGACAGTGTGGAAGAACATCAGCCTTAAAATCCACACGTCAGACGTTGCGTCCACCTGGTACAAAGTCGTCAACCAGACGATATCAACGAACGAAAAGCTACATCGCATCGGAAAAAGTGATACAGACAAGTACAGAAAATGTGGACAACTGGACACCATAATCCATAGATTCACTTGTAGCGGACATATCGGTAACTGGAAGTGGGTGAGAAAACGAATAGCATTACTATCAAAAACCTCCGAAACTAGTTACACTTCAGAAATTATGATGTGGCCGGAAAGAAGTTATTACCCGAAAACAAAGAACATTACAATTATGTGGCTTCTCGGAAATTATGTAAACTATATATACCACGGACCTGCAGAAGACAATCCCATAAGTTTTCAATCGTACATGAACACTGCCAGATGGAGAATCATACGCACTATTGATGAGAAAAATCAGTTTAGAAACATGGTAAATATAGCATTTGAAAAGGCTGGAATAGGATAAAATTTATTCTCTTGGGACTGTAATTACTGCTACTGTCGCCATTTAAAAAAGCATCAGTTTTACTTACATTTTAAAGAAGAACCTTTTGTTTCTGTTTTGCAATGGATATTGCTGTTTATTCCTAGATTTTTTAAAACAGTTGCTTTTAACGAAAAAGAAAAAAAAAAAAGCAGTCTACTGCATATGGTAACGGTGGATTGTGTGGGCGGCCAGACGCCTGCCGCCGGCCTCCTGTAGCCGCGGCACGCGCAGCTCCCTCCTCTCTACAAGTTTTGTTTGGTTTCGTTAATCTGTAGTAGTGTGTGTGCACTGCTTAAAAGCGGCCAGGCGATACTTTCCCCTTAAAGAAGAACCGTTTGTTTCTGTTTTGCAATGGATATTGCTGTTTATTCCTAGATTTTTTTTAACAGTTGCTATTAACGAAAAAAAAAAGATAAAAATGCAGTCTACTGCGTATGGTAATGGTAGATTGTGTGGGTGGCCAGACGCCTGCCGCCGGCCTCCTGTAGCCGCGGCACGCGCAGCTCCCTCCTCTCTACAAGTTTTGTTTGGTTTCGTTAATCTGTAGTAGTGTGTGTGCACTGCTTAAAAGCGGTCAGGCGTTGCTTTCCTCTTAAAGAAGAACCTTTTGTTTCTGTTTTGCAATGGATATTGCTGTCTATTCCTAGATTTCTTTAAACAGTTGTTATTAAGGGAAAAAAAAGAAAAAAAAAGCAATCTACTGCATATGGTAACGGTGGATTGTGTGGGCGGCCAGACGCCTGCCGCCGGCCTCCTGTAGCCGCGGCACGAGCAGCTCCGTCCTCTCTACAAGTTTTGTTTGGTTTCGTTAATCTGTAGTAGTGTGTGTGCACTGCTTAAAAGTGGTCAGGCGTTGCTTTCCTCTTAAAGAAGAACTTTTTGTTTCTGTTTTGCAATGGATATTGCTGTCTATTCCTAGATTTCTTTAAACAGTTGCTATTAAGGGAAAAAAAGAAAAAAAAGCAATCTACTGCATATGGTAACGGTGGATTGTGTGGGCGGCCAGACGCCTGCCGCCGGCCTCCTGTAGCGAGTTTGTGACACTTGCGGGGAGTGACACTTGCGCGGAAAGGAAATGTGTAGACACTTGCGTGGAGACCCGGATGCTGCAGGTAGTGAACAGGGTGTTCCAGAAGTAGGGATACACCACCCCTACTCCTCGCCCTCCAGCCGCTACCTGTGCCGTATTCAGGGAAAAACGCACCGAGCGAGGTGGAGCTTTAGTAACTGCACGGAGATATCACAGCCTCATTCGACATGGAGATAACACGTCATACAAATATCACTCGATTTAAAATACAGCACCATGTGAAGAGGAATGTGACGAAATCGGAATTGAGCGCAACCGTTGCTAACTACAATTTCGGATTTACTGCACTTTGAGTCAGAATTCGCATCTATATTCGCATTTATCGCAAATGCGAATTTTTCCTGTCCCTAGTAATACCTCTAAAAATAAACAGCTGATCAAGGCACTAAAAGCAAGGGCAGATCTTTGGGTGTATTACTACAAATAACTAAAACACAATTTGATCGTGGAATTATATACAATCTCATTATAAAGGTTTTTTGTAGGTGGTTTTGAGCAGCTTTTAAATGTTAGGAATAGCATTATGAAATACAGACAGCTACACCTTATGTTTATTATGAGATATCGATTTCGGCTAATTTCAGGTCATCTTAAAGTCTCAAACAACAGGTGTCACTTATGCATTTTTCCAGTGGCACTCAGAACCTGTAAGTGTTTACACACGCCGGCCGCGGTGGCCGAGGAGACTAAGTCGCTCCAGTCACGGTCTGCACGGCCACTACGGTCGGGGGTTCGAATCCCCCCTCGGTCATGGATATTTGTGCCGTCCTAGTTCATAAGTAGTTTGTAAGTTTAGGGACTGATGACCTCGTAGTTAAGTCCCATAGACTATACAAACATTTGAACATTTTGTTTACACACGAGGTCTAACGTTGTTAATCGCGTTAGCGATGAAAACAGAACCCCGAATCTTTGCGTCTAAATGATACATATATTGGTGTGATGACTTATTTCGAAAGAACATACATATATAGCTCTCGGTAAAGTGGAACGGTATGATGTCGTTACATAGCACAGCACAGCCGACTGGAAACGCAGGAGAAGTGCAAACAACGTTCTCTCCTCAGAGGTATGATTAGGTTCGACGTAGACTTCTACAACATACAGTCTACACGGCGAAGATTACACCAAAAAATTTAACGTTTCGTCTACTTTGGCGATAGCAACCAAATTTTAAAATCGTGTCTACTATGTAAAGATGTAGCAACACAAAACGCTTCAAGTCTAAAACTTCACTGATTTTCGAGTTCTGAATTTTTAATATGTTTTTAATGTTATTACAGAAAAAACATATTTGGGACTCACACTACAATTTTCATATGGCAGAATTTGTAGGTACATTCACAAGACATAAGTCAACGGTTGTGTGCATTCATCTTATAAGAAATATCAATCATTTGTTTTCAGTGTTTACTTCAAATTTCTCTTTTAAGTTTCTTTAATTATTAGTACTTAAATGTAGTTATGAAATAAATAAATTACGTAATGTGTAGTCTTAGATCATTGGTCGCTAGACTTACACACTACTTAATCTTACTTAAAATAACTTAGGCAAAGTACAAACAAACATACCTATGTCCGAGGAAGGACTCGAACCTCCGACCGGACCGACCGCGCAATTTGTGACACAAATTACATGTTTGATAATATTAATGCATAGAAGTATGAAATCAAGTCAAGACTACTTCCTGCAAAAATTTCGACCAAAAAAAGTTGGCACTGAGTTTAGAAAAACAAAATTCTGGTATATTGGATTTTAACATTTTATCAAAAATTAAATGTTACTACAAGAGATACAGTCATTCAAATTTACGGGCACCATAACGTTTTCCCTTCCTGAGTAAATGAGCTGCTTCTTATAGTTTCAACACCTTTTTCTTGAATGTTCTGAATATAAATCTTCACACAGACTTCTTGAGGAGGAGAGTGATACGGATATCTGATTGTAAACCACTGCCTATTACCTTAGACCTTTTTGACTGTACTGAACAGTAGGTCCGCGTATTCCGTAATTTATATTTATACAGTTAACAGGCAATGTAATTTATAACCAACTATTGGCTGCCAATTTCGCTTCATTTTTCCTGAAAGTCTTGCAACTTGTTTCTCCCTGTTGGTTTATGCCAAGTTCGGAGTAAAATTGGTTCTATATGACGGTGATGGAAAATAGAAGTTATCTTTAGCATTTTTCGGTGTGTGACATTCCCTTACACATTCCGTATTTCATATATTTCTTAGATGTATTTGTAATTCGAATACAGCCAAATCGTTTTGGGGTCTACGAATAAACGCTTTAAGTATGTAAAATACTCATTGACTTATTATTAACGTTTTTTAATTGAAGGTTTAAAGTTGCATCTCCTGTTAAAAAGCATAGTAGCTACTTTTAAAGAGATGGAAGTTGCGTGATAGTGGGGTTAACTACATAGCGGTCAATTACATCAACGTATCTGTGCAGGATGCCTAATATATTTATTGCTTGCGCAGGTGTCTTGATAAGCTTAGTGTACTGAGTAATATGCTTTTAGGAGGTATGACTGTGGAAAGTCATAGTCTTGTAGTAGCAGAGACACATTCTCCAAACATTATCACTATTAAAATACCTTTTTGTTTACAGGGGGAACACTCAACGGATTAATACATAGTTAGAACAAGTTACTATATTGCTCTTCAGCTTACAAAAGGTTGTGCAAATTCACTGATTTTCGTGTTATGTTGACAGTGTGGAAACTTGACCACAGCAGTGCTAGACTTCTTGGTGTGCCTGTACCCAGGAAAAGCCATTAGCCGCCCCAAGGGTACCGGGTACCGCGCAAGTGTCACTCCGCGCAAGTGTCACTCCGCGCAAGTGTTCCAACCCCCCTGTAGCCGCGGCACGCGCAGCTCCGTCCTCTCTACAAGTTTTGTTTGGTTTCGTTAATCTGTAGTAGTGTGTGTGCACTGCTTAAAAGCAGCCAGGCGATACCCTCCCCTTAAAGAAGAACCGTCTGTTTCTGTTTTGCAATGGATATTGCTGTTTATTCTTAATTTTTTTTACAGTTGCTATTAACGAAAAAAAAAAAATGATAAAAATGCAGTCTACTGCGTATGGTAACGGTGGATTGTGTGGGCGGCCATACGCCTGCCGCCGGCCTCCTGTAGCCGCGGCACGCGCAGCTCCCTCCTCTCTACAAGTTTTGTTTGGTTTCGTTAATCTGTAGTAGTGTGTGTGCACTGCTTAAAAGCGGCCAGGCGTTGCTTTCCTCTTAAAGAAGAACCTTTTGTTTCTGTTTTGCAATGGATATTGCTGTTTATTCCTTGATTTCCTTAGCAGTTTCTATTAAGGGAAAAAAAAGAAAAAAAAAAGCAATCTACTGCATATGGTAACGGTGGATTGTGTGAGCGGCCAGACGCCTTCCGCCGGCCTCCTGTAGCCGTGGCACGCGCAGCTCCCTCCACTCTACAAGTTTTGTTTGGTTTCGTTAATCTGTAGTAGTGTGTGTGCACTGCTTAAAAGCGGCCAGGCGTTGCCTTCCTCTTAAAGAAGAACCTTTTGTTTCTGTTTTGCAATGGATATTGCTGTCTATTCCTAGATTTCTTTAAACAGTTGCTATTACCGAAAAAAAAGATAAAAATTAAGTCTACTGCGTATGGTAACGGTGGATTGTGTGGGCGGCCATACGCCTGCCACCGGCCTCCTGTAGCCGCGGCACGCGCAGCTCCCTCCTCTCTACAAGTTTTGTTTGGTTTCGTTAATCTGTAGTAGTGTGTGTGCACAGCTTAAAAGCGGCCAGGCGATACTTTCCCCTTAAAGAAGAACCGTCTGTTTCCGTTTTGCAATGGATATTGCTGTTTATTCTAAAATTTTTTTAAACAGTTGCTATTAACGAAAAAGAAAAGATAAAAATGCAGTCTACTGCGTATAGTAACGGTGGATTGTGTGGGCGGCCAGACGCCTGCCGCCGGCCTCCTGTAGCCGTGGCACGCGCAGCTCCCTCCACTCTACAAGTTTTGTTTGGTTTCGTTAATCTGTAGTAGTGTGTGTGCACTGCTTGAAAGAGGTCAGGCGTTGCTTTCCTCTTAAAGAAGAACCTTTTGTTTCTGTTTTGCAATGGATATTGCTGCTTATTCCTTGATTTCTTTAAACAGTTTCTATTAAGGGAAAAAAAAGAAAAAAAAAAGCAATCTACTGCATATGGTAACGGTGGATTGTGTGGGCGGCCAGACGCCTGCCGCCGGCCTCCTGTAGCCGTGGCACGCGATGCTCCCTCCACTCTATAAGTTTTGTTTGGTTTCGTTAATCTGTAGTAGTGTGTGTGCACAGCTTAAAAGCGGCCAGGCGATACTTTCCCCTTAAAGAAGAACCGTCTGTTTCTGTTTTGCAATGGATATTGCTGTTTATTCTTAATTTTTTTTTAAAATTGCTATTAACGAAAAAAAAATGATTAAAATGCAGTCTACTGCGTATGGTAACGGTGGATTGTGTGGGTGGCCAGACGCCTGCCGCCGGCCTCCTGTAGCCGTGGCACGCGCAGCTCCCTCCACTCTACAAGTTTTGTTTGGTTTCGTTAATCTGTAGTAGTGTGTGTGCACTGCTTGAAAGAGGCCAGGCGTTGCTTTCCTCTTAAAGAAGAACCTTTTGTTTCTGTTTCGCAATGGATATTGCTGTTTATTCCTAGATTTCCTTAGCAGTTTCTATTAAGGGAAAAAAAGAAAAAAAAAAGCAATCTACTGCATATGGTAACGGTGGATTGTGTGGGCGGCCAGACGCCTGCCGCCGGCCTCCTGTAGCCGTGGCACGCGATGCTCCCTCCACTCTATAAGTTTTGTTTGGTTTCGTTAATCTTTAATAGTGTGTGTGCACAGCTTAAAAGCGGCCAGGCGATACTTTCCCCTTAAAGAAGAACCGTCTGTTTCTGTTTTGCAATGGATATTGCAGTTTATTCTTAAATTTTTTTAACAGTTGCTATTAACGAAAAAAAAAAAAAGATTAAATTGCAGTCTACTGCGTATGGTAACGGTGGATTGTGTGGGCGGCCAGACGCCTGCCGCCGGCCTCCTGTAGCCGTGGCACGCGCAGCTCCCTCCACTCTACAAGTTTTGTTTGGTTTCGTTAATCTGTAGTAGTGTGTGTGCACTGCTTGAAAGAGGTCAGGCGTTGCTTCCCTCTTAAAGAAGAAACTTTTGTTTCTGTTTTGCAATGGATATTGCTGTTTATTCCTTGATTTCTTTAAACAGTTTCTATTAAGGGAAAAAAAAAGAAAAAAAAAAATCTACTGCGTATAGTAACGGTGGATTGTGTGGGCGGCCACACGCCTGCCGCCGGCCTCCTGTAGCCGTGGCACGCGCAGCTCCCTCCACTCTACAAGTTTTGTTTGGTTTCGTTAATCTGTAGTAGTGTGTGTGCACTGCTTGAAAGAGGTCAGGCGTTGCTTTCCTCTTAAAGAAGAACCTTTTGTTTCTGTTTTGCAATGGATATTGCTGTTTATTCCTTGATTTCTTTAAACAGTTTCTATTAAGGGAAAAAAAAAAAGAAAAAAAAAGCCATCTACTGCATATGGTAACGGTGGATTGTGTGGGCAGCCAGACGCCTGCCGCCGGCCTCCTGTAGCCGTGGCACGCGCAGCTCCCTCCACTCTACAAGTTTTGTTTGGTTTCGTTAATCTGTAGTAGTGTGTGTGCACTGCTTGAAAGAGGTCAGGCGTTGCTTTCCTCTTAAAGAAGAACCTTTTGTTTCTGTTTTGCAATGGATATTGCTGTTTATTCCTTGATTTCTTTAAACAGTTTCTATTAAGGGAAAAAAAAGAAAAAAAAAAGCAATCTACTGCATATGGTAACGGTGGATTGTGTGGGCGGCCAGACGCCTGCCGCCGGCCTCCTGTAGCCGTGGCACGCGCAGCTCCCTCCACTCTACAAGTTTTGTTTGGTTTCGTTAATCTGTAGTAGTGTGTGTGCACTGCTTGAAAGAGGTCAGGCTTTGCTTTCCTCTTAAAGAAGAACCTTTTGTTTCTGTTTTGCAATGGATATTGCTGTTTATTCCTTGATTTCTTTAAACAGTTTCTATTAAGGGAAAAAAAAGAAAAAAAAAGCAATCTACTGCATATGGTAACGGTGGATTGTGTGGGCGGCCACACGCCTGCCGCCGGCCTCCTGTAGCCGTGGCACGCGCAGCTCCCTCCACTCTACAAGTTTTGTTTGGTTTCGTTAATCTGTAGTAGTGTGTGTGCACTGCTTGAAAGAGGTCAGGCGTTGCTTTCCTCTTAAAGAAGAACCTTTTGTTTCTGTTTTGCAATGGATATTGCTGTTTATTCCTTGATTTCTTTAAACAGTTTCTATTAAGGGAAAAAAAAGAAAAAAAAAGCAATCTACTGCATATGGTAACGGTGGATTGTGTGGGCGGCCACACGCCTGCCGCCGGCCTCCTGTAGCCGTGGCACGCGCAGCTCCCTCCACTCTACAAGTTTTGTTTGGTTTCGTTAATCTGTAGTAGTGTGTGTGCACTGCTTGAAAGAGGTCAGGCGTTGCTTCCCTCTTAAAGAAGAAACTTTTGTTTCTGTTTTGCAATGGATATTGCTGTTTATTCCTTGATTTCTTTAAACAGTTTCTATGAAGGGAAAAAAAAGAAAAAAAAAATCTACTGCGTATAGTAACGGTGGATTGTGTGGGCGGCCACACGCCTGCCGCCGGCCTCCTGTAGCCGTGGCACGCGCAGCTCCCTCCACTCTACAAGTTTTGTTTGGTTTCGTTAATCTGTAGTAGTGTGTGTGCACTGCTTGAAAGAGGTCAGGCGTTGCTTTCCTCTTAAAGAAGAACCTTTTGTTTCTGTTTTGCAATGGATATTGCTGTTTATTCCTTGATTTCTTTAAACAGTTTCTATTAAGGGAAAAAAAAAGAAAAAAAAAGCAATCTACTGCATATGGTAACGGTGGATTGTGTGGGCGGCCACACGCCTGCCGCCGGCCTCCTGTAGCCGTGGCACGCGCAGCTCCCTCCTCTCTACAAGTTTTGTTTGGTTTCGTTAATCTGTAGTAGTGTGTGTGCACTGCTTAAAAGCGGCCAGGCGATACTTTCCCCTTAAAGGAGAACCGTCTTTTGCTGTTTTGCAATGGATATTGCTGTTTATTCTAAAATTTTTTTAACAGTTGCTATTAACGAAAAAGAAAAGATAAAAATGCAGTCTACTGCGTATGGTAACGGTGGATTGTGTGGGCGGCCAGACGCCTGCCGCCGTCCTCCTGTAGCCGCGGCACGCGCAGCTCCCTCCTCTCTACAAGTTTTGTTTGGTTTCGTTAATCTGTAGTAGTGTGTGTGCACAGCTTAAAAGCGGCCAGGCGATACTTTCCCCTTAAAGAAGAACCTTTTGTTTCTGTTTTGCAATGGATATTGCTGTTTATTCCTTGTTTTCATTAAATAGTTTCTATTAAGGGAAAAAAAAGAAAAAGAAAAGCAATCTACTGCATATGGTAACGGTGGATTGTGTGGGCGGCCAGACGCCTGCCGCCGGCCTCCTGTAGCCGTGGCACGCGCAGCTCCCTCCTCTCTACAAGTTTTGTTTGGTTTCGTTAATCTGTAGTAGTGTGTGTGCACTGCTTAAAAGCGGCCAGGCGATACTTTCCCCTTAAAGGAGAACCGTCTTTTGCTGTTTTGCAATGGATATTGCTGTTTATTCTAAAATTTTTTTAACAGTTGCTATTAACGAAAAAGAAAAGATAAAAATGCAGTCTACTGCGTATGGTAACGGTGGATTGTGTGGGCGGCCAGACGCCTGCCGCCGGCCTCCTGTAGCCGCGGCACGCGCAGGTCCCTCCTCTCTACAAGTTTTGTTTGGTGTCGTTAATCTGTAGTAGTGTGTGTGCACTGCTTAAAAGCGGCCAGGCGTTGCCTTCCTCTTAAAGAAGAACCTTTTGTTTCTGTTTTGCAATGGATATTGCTGTCTATTCCTAGATATCTTTAAACAGTTGCTATTACCGAAAAAAAAGATAAAAATTAAGTCTACTGCGTATGGTAACGGTGGATTGTGTGGGCGGCCATACGCCTGCCGCCGGCCTCCTGTAGCCGCGGCACGCGCAGCTCCCTCCTCTCTACAAGTTTTGTTTGGTTTCGTTAATCTGTAGTAGTGTGTGTGCACAGCTTAAAAGCGGCCAGGCAATACTTTCCCCTTAAAGGAGAACCGTCTGTTGCTGTTTTGCAATGGATATTGCTGTTGATTTTTAAATTTTTTTAACAGTTGCTATAACGAAAAAAAAGATAAAAATGCAGTCTACTGCGTATGGTAACGGTGGATTGTGTGGGCGGCCAGACGCCTGCCGCCGTCCTCCTGTAGCCGCGGCACGCGCAGTTCCCTCCTCTCTACAAGTTTTGTTTGGTGTCGTTAATCTGTAGTAGTGTGTGTGCACTGCTTAAAAGCGGCCAGGCGTTGCTTTCCTCTTAAAGAAGAACCTTTTGTTTCTGTTTTGCAATGGATATTGCTGTTTATTCCTAGATTTCCTTAGCAGTTTCTATTAAGGGAAAAAAAAGAAAAAAAAAGCAATCTACTGCATATGGTAACGGTGGATTGTGTGAGCGGCCAGACGCCTGCCGCCGTCCTCCTGTAGCCGTGGCACGCGCAGCTCCCTCCTCTCTACAAGTTTTGTTTGGTTTCGTTAATCTGTAGTAGTGTGTGTGCACTGCTTAAAAGCGGCCAGGCGATACTTTCCCCTTAAAGAAGAGCCGTCTGTTTCTGTTTTGCAATGGATATTGCTGTTTATTTTAAATTTTTATAACAGTTGCTATTAACGAAAAAGAAAAGATAAAAATGCAGTCTACTGCGTATAGTAACGGTGGATTGTGTGGGCGGCCAGACGCCTTCCGCCGGCCTCCTGTAGCCGTGGCACGCGCAGCTCCCTCCACTCTATAAGTTTTGTTTGGTTTCGTTAATCTGTAGTAGTGTGTGTGCACAGCTTAAAAGCGGCCAGGCGATACTTTCCCCTTAAAGAAGAACCGTCTGTTTCTGTTTTGCAATGGATATTGCAGTTTATTCTTAAATTTTTTTAACAGTTGCTATTAACGAAAAAAAAAAAAAGATTAAATTGCAGTCTACTGCGTATGGTAACGGTGGATTGTGTGGGCGGCCAGACGCCTTCCGCCGGCCTCCTGTAGCCGTGGCACGCGCAGCTCCCTCCTCTCTACAAGTTTTGTTTGGTTTCGTTAATCTGTAGTAGTGTGTGTGCACAGCTTAAAAGCGGCCAGGCAATACTTTCCCCTTAAAGGAGAACCGTCTGTTGCTGTTTTGCAATGGATATTGCTGTTTATTTTTAATTTTTTTTAACAGTTGCTATAACGAAAAAAAAGAAAAAAATGCAGTCTACTGCGTATGGTAACGGTGGATTGTGTGTGCGGCCAGACGCCTGCCGCCGTCCTCCTGTAGCCGCGGCACGCGCAGTTCCCTCCTCTCTACAAGTTTTGTTTGGTTTCGTTAATCTGTAGTAGTGTGTGTGCACTGCTTAAAAGCGGTCAGGCGTTGCTTTCCTCTTAAAGAATAACCTTTTGTTTCTGTTTTGCATTGGATATTGCTGTCTATTCCTAGATTTCTTTAAACAGTTGCTATTAAGGGAAAAAAAGAAAAAAAAAGCAATCTACTGCATATGGTAACGGTGGATTGTGTGGGCGGCCAGACGCCTGCCGCCGGCCTCCTGTAGCCGTGGCACGCGCAGCTCCCTCCACTCTATAAGTTTTGTTTGGTTTCGTTAATCTGTAGTAGTGTGTGTGCACAGCTTAAAAGCGGCCAGGCGATACTTTCCCCTTAAAGGAGAACCGTCTGTTGCTGTTTTCCAATGGATATTGCTGTTTATTCTTAAATTTTTTTAACAGTTGCTATAACGGAAAAAAAAAAGAGCAGTCTACTGCGTATGGTAACGGTGGATTGTGTGGGCGGCCAGACGCCTGCCGCCGTCCTCCTGTAGCCGCGGCACGCGCAGTTCCCTCCTCTCTACAAGTTTTGTTTGGTTTCGTTAATCTGTAGTAGTGTGTGTGCACTGCTTAAAAGCGGTCAGGCGTTGCTTTCCTCCTAAAGAAGAACGTTTTGTTTCTGTTTTGCAATGGATATTGCTGTCTATTCCTAGATTTCTTTAAACAGTTGCTATTAAGGGAAAAAAAGAAAAAAAAAAAAGCAATCTACTGCATATGGTAACGGTGGATTGTGTGGGCGGGCAGACGCCTGCCGCCGGCCTCCTGTAGCCGCGGCACGCGCAGTTCCGTCCTGTCTACAAGTTATGTTTGGTTTCGTTAATCTGTAGTAGTGTGTGTGCACTGCTTAAAAGCGGTCAGGCGTTGCTTTCCTCCTAAAGAAGAACGTTTTGTTTCTGTTTTGCAATGGATATTGCTGTCTATTCCTAGATTTCTTTAAACAGTTGCTATTAAGGGAAAAAAAGAAAAAAAAAAAGCAATCTACTGCATATGGTAACGGTGGATTGTGTGGGCGGGCAGACGCCTGCCGCCGGCCTCCTGTAGCCGCGGCACGCGCAGTTCCGTCCTCTCTACAAGTTTTGTTTGGTTTCGTTAATCTGTAGTAGTGTGTGTGCACTGCTTAAAAGCGGCCAGGCGATAATTTCCCCTTAAAGAAGCACCGTTTGTTTCTGTTTTGCAATGGATATTGCTGTTTATTCCTACATTTTTTTAACAGTTGCTATTAACGAAAAAAAAAAGATAAAAATGCAGTCTACTGTGTATGGTAACGCTGGATTGTGTGGGCATCCAGACGCCTGCCTCCGGCCTCCTGTAGCCGCGGCACGCGCAGTTCCGTCCTCTCTACAAGTTTTGTTTGGTTTCGTTAATCTGTAGTAGTGTGTGTGCACTGCTTAAAAGCGTTCAGGTGTTGTTTTCCTCTTAAAGAAGAACCTTTTGATTCTGTTTTGCAATGGATATTGCTGTCTATTCCTAGATTTCTTTAAACAGTTGCTATTAAGGGAAAAAAAGAAAAAAAAAGCAATCTACTGCATATGGTAACGGTGGATTGTGTGGGCGGCCAGACGCCTGCCGCCGGCCTCCTGTAGCCGCGGCACGCGCAGCTCCGTCCTCTCTACAAGTTTTGTTTGGTTTCGTTAATCTGTTTTAGTGTGTGTGCACTGCTTAAAACTGGCCAGGCGATACTTTCCCCTTAAAGAAGAACCGTTTGTTTCTGGTTTGCAATTGCTATAGCTGTTTATTCCTAGATTTTTTTAACAGTTGCTATTAACGAAAAAAAAGAAATGCACTCTATTGCGTATGGTAACGGTGGATTGTGTGGGCGGCCAGACGCCTACCGCCGGCCTCCTGTAGCCGTGGCACGCGCAGCTCCGTCCTCTCTACAAGTTTTGTTTGGTTTCGTTAATCTGTAATAGTGTGTGTGCACTGCTTAAAAGCGGCCAGGCGATACTTTCCCCTTAAAGAAGAACCGTTTGTTTCTGTTTTGCAATGGATATTGCTGTTTATTCCTACATTTTTTTAAGAGTTGCTATTAACGAAAAAAAAAGATAAAAATGCAGTCTACTGTGTATGGTAACGGTGGATTGTGTGGGCATCCAGACGCCTGCCGCCGGCCTCCTGTAGCCGCGGCATGCGCAGCTCCGTCCTTCCTACAAGTTTTGTTTGGTTTCGTTAATCTGTAGTAGTGTGTGTGCACTGCTTAAAAGCGTTCAGGCGTTGCTTTCCTCTTAAAGAAGAACCCTTTGTTTCTGTTTTGCAATGGATATTGCTGTCTATTCCTAGATTTCTTTAAACAGTTGCTATTAAGGGAAAAAAAAGAAAAAAAAAGCAATCTACTGCATATGGTAACGGTGGATTGTGTGGGCGGCCAGACGCCTGCCGCCGGCCTCCTGTAGCCGCGGCACGCGCAGCTCCCTCCTCTCTACAAGTTTTGTTTGGTTTCGTTAATCTGTAGTAGTGTGTGTGCACTGCTTAAAAGCGGCCAGGCGATACTTTCCCCTTAAAGAAGAACCGTTAGTTTCTGGTTTGCAATTGATATAGCTGTTTATTCCTAGATTTTTTTAACAGTTGCTATTAACGAATAAAAAGAAATGCACTCTATTGCGTATGGTAACGGTGGATTGTGTGGGCGGCCAGACGCCTGCCGCCGGCCTCCTGTAGCCGTGGCACGCGCAGCTCCGTCCTCTCTACAAGTTTTGTTTGGTTTCGTTAATCTGTAGTAGTGTGTGTGCACTGCTTAAAAGCGGCCAGGCGATACTTTCCCCTTAAAGAAGAACGGTCTGTTTCCGTTTTGCAATGGATATTGCTGTCTATTCCTAGATTTCTTTAAACAGTTGCTATTAAGGGAAAAAAAGAAAAAAAAAGCAATCTACTGCATATGGTAACGGTGGATTGTGTGGGCGGCCAGACGCCTGCCGCCGGCCTCCTGTAGCCGTGGCACGCGCAGTTCCGTCCTCTCTACAAGTTTTGTTTGGTTTCGTTAATCTGTAGTAGTGTGTGTGCACTGCTTAAAAGCGGCCAGGCGATTCTTTCCCCTTAAAGAAGAACCGTTTGTTTCTGTTTTGCAATGGATATTGCTGTTTATTCCTACATTTTTTTAACAGTTGCTACTAACGAAAAAAAAGATAAAAATGCAGTCTACTATGTATAGTTACGCTGTATTGTGTGGGCATCCAGACGCTTGCCGCCGGCCTCCTGTAGCCGCGGCACGCGCAGCTCCCTCCTCTCTACAAGTTTTGTTTGGTTTCGTTAATCTGTAGTAGTGTGTGTGCAATGCTTAAAACTGGCCAGGCGATACTTTCCCCTTAAAGAAGAACCGTTTGTTTCTGGTTTGCAATTGATATAGCTGTTTATTCCTAGATTTTTTTAACAGTTGCTATTAACGAAAAAAAAAGATAAAAATGCAGTCTACTGCGTATGGTAACGGTGGATTGTGTGGGCGGCCAGACGCCTGCCGCCGGCCTCCTGTAGCCGTGGCACGCGCAGTTCCGTCCTCTCTACAAGTTTTGTTTGGTTTCGTTAATCTGTAGTAGTGTGTGTGCACTGCTTAAAAGCGGCCAGGCGATACTTTCCCCTTAAAGAAGAACCGTTTGTTTCTGTTTTGCAATGGATATTGCTGTTTATTCTTAAATTTTTTTTAACAGTTGCCATAACGAAAAAAAAAGATAAAAATGCAGTCTACTGCGTATGGTAACGCTGGATTGTGTGGGCGGCCAGACGCCTGCCGCCGGCCTCCTGTAGCCGTGGCACGCGCAGCTCCGTCCTCTCTACAAGTTTTGTTTGGTTTCGTTAATCTGTAGTAGTGTGTGTGCACTGCTTAAAAGCGGTCAGACGTTGCTTTCCTCTTAAAGGAGAACCTTTTGTTTCTGTTTTGCAATGGATATTGCTGTCTATTCCTAGATATCTTTAAACAGTTGTTATTGGGGAAAAAAAAAATAAAAAAGCAATCTAGTGCATATGGTAACGGTGGATTGTGTGGGCATCCAGACGCCTGCCTCCGGCCTCCTGTAGCCGCAGCACGCGCAGTTCCGTCCTCTCTACAAGTTTTGTTTGGTTTCGTTAATCTGTAGTAGTGTGTGTGCACTGCTTAAAAGCGGCCAGGCGATACTTTCCCCTTAAAGAAGAACCGTTTGTTTCTGTTTTGCAATGGATATTGCTGTCTATTCCTAGATTTCTTTAAACAGTTGCTATTAAGGGAAAAAAAGAAAAAGAACCAATCTCGTGCATATGGTAACGGTGGATTGTGTGGGCGGCAAGACGCCTGCCGCCGGCCTCCTGTAGCCGCGGCACGCGCAGCTCCGTCCTCTCTACAAGTTTTGTTTGGTTTCGTTAATCTGTAGTAGTGTGTGTGCACTGCTTAAAAGCGGCCAGGCGATACTTTCCCCTTAAAGAAGAACGGTCTGTTTCCGTTTTGCAATGGATATTGCTGTCTATTCCTAGATTTCTTTAAACAGTTGCTATTAAGGGAAAAAAAGAAAAAAAAAGCAATCTACTGCATATGGTAACGGTGGATTGTGTGGGCGGCCAGACGCCTGCCGCCGGCCTCCTGTAGCCGCGGCACGCGTAGTTCCCTCCTCTCTACAAGTTTTGTTTGGTTTCGTTAATCTGTAGTAGTGTGTGTGCACAGCTTAAAAGCGGCCAGGCAATACTTTCCCCTTAAAGGAGAACCGTCTGTTGCTGTTTTGCAATAGATGTTGCTGTTTATTCTTAAATTTTTTTAACAGTTGCTATAACGAAAAAAAAAGATAAAAATGCAGTCTACTGCGTATGGTAACGGTGGATTGTGTGGGCGGCCAGACGCCTGCCGCCGTCCTCCTGTAGCCGCGGCACGCGTAGTTCCCTCCTCTCTACAAGTTTTGTTTGGTTTCGTTAATCTGTAGTAGTGTGTGTGCACTGCTTAAAACTGGCCAGGCGATACTTTCCCTTAAAGATGAACCGTTTGTTTCTGGTTTGCAATTGATATAGCTGTTTATTCCTAGATTTTTTTAACAGTTGCTATTAACGAAAAAAAAGAAATGCAGTCTATTGCGTATGGTAACGGTGGATTGTGTGGGCGGCCAGACGCCTGCCGCCGGCCTCCTGTAGCCGTGGCACGCGCAGCTCCGTCCTCTCTACAATTTTTTTTTGGTTTCGTTAATCTGTAGTAGTGTGTGTGCACTGCTTAAAAGCGGCCAGGCGATACTTTCCCCTTAAAGAAGAACCGTTTGTTTCTGTTTTGCAATGGATATTGCTGTTTATTCTTAAATTTTTTTTAACAGTTGCCATAACGAAAAAAAAAGATAAAAATGCAGTCTACTGCGTATGGTAACGCTGGATTGTGTGGGCGGCCAGACGCCTGCCGCCGGCCTCCTGTAGCCGTGGCACGCGCAGCTCCGTCCTCTCTACAATTTTTTTTTGGTTTCGTTAATCTGTAGTAGTGTGTGTGCACTGCTTAAAAGCGGCCAGGCGATACTTTCCCCTTAAAGAAGAACCGTTTGTTTCTGTTTTGCAATGGATATTGCTTTTTCTTCCTACATTTTTTTAACAGTTGCTATTAACGAAAAAAAAAAGATAAAAATGCAGTCTACTGTGTATGGTAACGCTGGATTGTGTGGGCATCCAGACGCCTTCCGCCGGCCTCCTGTAGCCGCGGCACGCGCAGCTCCCTCCTCTCTACAAGTTTTGTTTGGTTTCGTTAATCTGTAGTAGTGTGTGTGCACTGCTTAAAACTGGCCAGGCGATACTTTCCCCTTAAAGAAGAACCGTTTGTTTCTGGTTTGCAATTGATATAGCTGTTTATTCCTAGATTTTTTTAACAGTTGCTATTAACGAAAAAAAAGAAATGCACTCTATTGCGTATGGTAACGGTGGATTGTGTGGGCGGCCAGACGCCTGCCGCCGGCCTCCTGTAGCCGCGGCACGCGCAGCTCCGTCCTCTCTACAAGTTTTGTTTGGTTTCGTTAATCTGTAGTAGTGTGTGTGCACTGCTTAAAAGCGGCCAGGCTTTACTTTCTCCTTAAAGAAGAACTGTTTGTTTCTGTTTTGCAATGGATATAGCTGTTTATACCGAGATTTCTTTAACAGTTGCTATTAACGAAAAAAAAAGATAAAAAAGCAATCTACTGCATATGTTAACGGTGGATTGTGTAGGCGGCCAGACGCCTGCCGCCGGCCTCCTGTAGCCGCGGCACGCGCAGCTCCGTCCTTCCTACAAGTTTTGTTTGGTTTCGTTAATCTGTAGTAGTGTGTGTGCACTGCTTAAAAGCGTTCAGGCGTTGCTTTCCTCTTAAAGAAGAACCTTTTGTTTCTGTTTTGCAATGGATATTGCTGTCTATTCCTAGATTTCTTTAAACAGTTGCTATTAAGGGAAAAAAAAAGAAAAAAAAAGCAATCTACTGCATATGGTAACGGTGGATTGTGTGGGCGGCCAGATGCCTGCCGCCGGCCTCCTGTAGCCGCGGCACGCGCAGCTCCGTCCTTCCTACAAGTTTTGTTTGGTTTCGTTAATCTGTAGTAGTGTGTGTGCACTGCTTAAAAGCGGCCAGGCATTACTTTCTCTTTAAAGAAGAACCGTTTGTTTCTGTTTTGCAATGGATATAGCTGTTTATACCGAGATTTCTTTAACAGTTGCTATTAACGAAAAAAAAAGATAAAAAAGCAGTCTACTGCGTATGGTAACGGTGGATTGTGTGGGCGGCCAGACGCCTGCCGCCGGCCTCCTGTAGCCGCGGCATGCGCAGCTCCGTCCTTCCTACAAGTTTTGTTTGGTTTCGTTAATCTGTAGTAGTGTGTGTGCACTGCTTAAAAGCGCTCAGGCGTTGCTTTCCTCTTAAAAATTAATTTTTTGTTTCTGTCTTGCAATGGATATTGCTGTCTATTCCTAGATTTCCTTAATCAGTTGGTATTAAAGAAAAAAAAATAAAAAAAAAAAAACAATCTACTGCATATGGTAACGGTGGATTGTGTGGGCGGCCAGACGCCTGCCGCCGGCCTCCTGTAGCCGAGGCACGCGCAGCTCCCTCCTCTCTACAAGTTTTGTTTGGTTTCGTTAATCTGTAGTAGTGAGTGTGTACTGCTTATAAGCGGCCAGGCGATACTTTCCCCTTAAAGAAGAACGGTCTGTTTCCGTTTTGCAATGGATATTGCTGTCTATTCCTAGATTTCTTTAAACAGTTGCTTTTAAGGAAAAAAAAAAGGAAAAAAAAGCAATCTACTGCATATGGTAACGGTGGATTGTGTGGGCGGCCAGACGCCTGCCGCCGGCCTCATGTAGCCGCGGCACGCACAGCTCCCTCCTCTCTACAAGTTTTGTTTGGTTTCGTTAATCTGTAGTAGTGTGTGTGCACTGCTTAAAAGCGGTCAGGCGTTGATTTCCTCTTAAAGAAGAACCTTTTGTTCCTGTTTTGCAATGTATATTTCTGTTTATTCCTAGATTTTTTTCAACAGCTGCTATTAACGAAAAAAAAAAAAGATAAAAATGCAGTCTACTGCGTATAGTAACGGTTGATTGTGTGGGCGGCCAGACGCCTGCCGCCGGCCTCCTGTAGGCGTGGCACGCGCAGCTCCCTCCTCTCGACAAGTTTTGTTTGGTTTTGTTAACCTGTAGTAGTGTGTGTGCACTGCTTAAAAGCGGTCAGGCGATACTTTGCCCTTAAAGAAGAACCGTCTGTTTCTGTTTTGCAATGGATATTGCTGTTTATTCTTAATTTTTTTAACAGTTGCTATTAACGAAAAAAAAAAAGATAAAATGCAGTCTACTGGATATGGTAACGGTGGATTGTGTGGGCGGCCAGACGGCTGCCGCCGGCCTCCTGTAGCCGCAGCACGCGCAGCTCCCTCCTCTCTACAAGTTTTGTTTGGTTTCGTTAATCTGTAGTAGTGTGTGTGCACTGCTTAAAAGCGGCCAGGCGATACTTTCCCCTTAAAGAAGAACCGTTTGTTTCTGTTTTGCAATGGATATTGCTGTATATTCCTACATTTTTTAACAGTTGCTATTAACGAAAAAAAAAAAGATAAAAATGCAGTCTACTGTGTATGGTAACGCTGGATTGTGTGGGCATCCAGACGCCTGCCGCCGGCCTCCTGTAGCCGCGGCACGCGCAGCTCCGTCCTCTCTACAAGTTTTGTTTGGTTTCGTTAATCTGTAGTAGTGTGTGTGCACTGCTTAAAACTGGCCAGGCGATACTTTCCCCTTAAAGAAGAACCGTTTGTTTCTGTTTTGCAATGGATATAGCTGTTTATTTCTAGATTTTTTTAACAGTTGATATTAACAAAAAAAAAAAAAAAAAAAAAAAAAAGATAAAAATGCAGTCTACTGCGTATGGTAACGGTGGATTGTGTGGGCGGCCAGACGCCTGCCGCCGGCCTCCTGTAGCCGTGGCACGCGCAGCTCCGTCCTCTCTACAAGTTTTGTTTGGTTTCGTTAATCTGTAGTAGTGAGTGTGTACTGCTTATAAGCGGCCAGGCGATACTTTCCCCTTAAAGAAGAACGGTCTGTTTCCGTTTTGCAATGGATATTGCTGTCTATTCCTAGATTTCTTTAAACAGTTGCTTTTAAGGAAAAAAAAAGGAAAAAAAAGCAATCTACTGCATATGGTAACGGTGGATTGTGTGGGCGGCCAGACGCCTCCCGCCGGCCTCATGTAGCCGCGGCACGCACAGCTCCCTCCTCTCTACAAGTTTTGTTTGGTTTCGTTAATCTGTAGTAGTGTGTGTGCACTGCTTAAAAGCGGTCAGGCGTTGATTTCCTCTTAAAGAAGAACCTTTTGTTCCTGTTTTGCAATGTATATTTCTGTTTATTCCTAGATTTTTTTCAACAGCTGCTATTAACGAAAAAAAAAAAAAAGATAAAAATGCAGTCTACTGCGTATGGTAACGGTTGATTGTGTGGGCGGCCAGACGCCTGCCGCCGGCCTCCTGTAGGCGTGGCACGCGCAGCTCCCTCCTCTCGACAAGTTTTGTTTGGTTTTGTTAACCTGTAGTAGTGTGTGTGCACTGCTTAAAAGCGGTCAGGCGATACTTTGCCCTTAAAGAAGAACCGTCTGTTTCTGTTTTGCAATGGATATTGCTGTTTATTCTTAATTTTTTTAACAGTTGCTATTAACGAAAAAAAAAAAGATAAAATGCAGTCTACTGGATATGGTAACGGTGGATTGTGTGGGCGGCCAGACGGCTGCCGCCGGCCTCCTGTAGCCGCAGCACGCGCAGCTCCCTCCTCTCTACAAGTTTTGTTTGGTTTCGTTAATCTGTAGTAGTGTGTGTGCACTGCTTAAAAGCGGCCAGGCGATACTTTCCCCTTAAAGAAGAACCGTTTGTTTCTGTTTTGCAATGGATATTGCTGTATATTCCTACATTTTTTAACAGTTGCTATTAACGAAAAAAAAAAGATAAAAATGCAGTCTACTGTGTATGGTAACGCTGGATTGTGTGGGCATCCAGACGCCTGCCGCCGGCCTCCTGTAGCCGCGGCACGCGCAGCTCCGTCCTCTCTACAAGTTTTGTTTGGTTTCGTTAATCTGTAGTAGTGTGTGTGCACTGCTTAAAAGCGGCCAGGCGATACTTTCCCCTGAAAGAAGAACCGTTTGTTTCTGTTTTGCAATGGATATAGCTGTTTATTCCTAGATTTTTTTAACAGTTGCTATTAACGAAAAAAAAGAAATGCACTCTACTGCGTATGGTAACGGTGGATTGTGTGGGCGGCCAGACGCCTGCCGCCGGCCTCCTGTAGCCGTGGCACGCGCAGCTCCCTCCTCTCTACAAGTTTTGTTTGGTTTCGTTAATCTGTAGTAGTGTGTGTGCACTGCTTAAAACTGGCCAGGCGATACTTTCCCCTTAAAGAAGAACCGTTTGTTTCTGGTTTGCAATTGATATAGCTGTTTATTCCTAGATTTTTTTAACAGTTGCTATTAACGAAAAAACGAAATGCACTCTATTGCGTATGGTAACGGTGGATTGTGTGGGCGGCCAGACGCCTGCCGCCGGCCTCCTGTAGCCGCGGCACGCGCAGCTCCCTCCTCTCTACAAGTTTTGTTTGGTTTCGTTAATCTGTAGTAGTGTGTGTGCACTGCTTAAAAGCGGTCAGACGTTCTTTCCTCTTAAAGGAGAACCTTTTGTTTCTGTTTTGCAATGGATATTGCTGTCTATTCCTAGATATCTTTAAACAGTTGTTATTGGGGGGGAAAAAAAGAATAAAAAAGCAAACTAGTGCATATGGTAACGGTGGATTGTGTGGGCATCCAGACGCCTGCCTCCGGCCTCCTGTAGCCGCGGCACGCGCAGTTCCGTCCTCTCTACAAGTTTTGTTTGGTTTCGTTAATCTGTAGTAGTGTGTGTGCACTGCTTAAAAGCGACCAGGCGATACTTTCCCCTTAAAGAAGAACCGTTTGTTTCTGTTTTGCAATGGATATTGCTGTCTATTCCTAGATTTCTTTAAACAGTTGCTTTTAAGGAAAAAAAAAAGGAAAAAAAAAGCAATCTACTACATATGGTAACGGTGGATTGTGTGGGCAGCCAGACGCCTGCCGCCGGCCTCATGTAGCCGCGGCACGCACAGCTCCCTCCTCTCTACAAGTTTTGTTTGGTTTCGTTAATCTGTAGTAGTGTGTGTGCACTGCTTAAAAGCGGTCAGGCGTTGATTTCCTCTTAAAGAAGAAGCTTTTGTTCCTGTTTTGCAATGTATATTTCTGTTTATTCCTAGATTTTTTTCAACAGCTGCTATTAACGAAAAAAAAAAAAAAGATAAAAATGCAGTCTACTGCGTATGGTAACGGTGGATTGTGTGGGCGGCCAGACGCCTGCCGCCGGCCTCCTGTAGCCGCGGCACGCGCAGCCCCGTCCTCTCTACAAGTTTTGTTTGGTTTCGTTAATCTGTAGTAGTGTGTGTGCACTGCTTAAAAGCGGTCAGGCGTTGCTTGACTTTAAAGAAGAACTTTTTGTTTCTGTTTTGCAATGGATATTGCTGTCTATTCCTAGATTTCTTTAAACAGTTGCTATTAAGGGAAAAAAAGAAAAAAAAGCAATCTACTGCATATGGTTACGGTGGATTGTGTGGGCGGCCAGACGCCTGCCGCCGGCCTCCTGTAGCCGCGGCACGCGCAGCTCCGTCCTCTCTACAAATTTTGTTTGGTTTCGTTAATCTGTAGTAGTGTGTGTGCACTGCTTAAAAGCGGTCAGGCGTTGCTTTCCTCTTGTGGTTGTTATTATATGTTATGGTCTTCAGTCCGGAGACTGGTTTGATGCAGCTCTCCACCCTAATCTATCCTGAGTAAGCCTTTTCATCTCCTCATAAGAACGACAACCCACATCTATTTGAATCTGCTTACCATACGCGTCTCTTGGTCTCCCTCTGCGATTTTTACCCCACACACTTCCCTCCAATGCTAAACTTACGATTCCCCGATGTCTAAGAATGTGTCCTACCAAGCGATCCCTTCTTTTGTCAGGGTATGCCAAAAATTCCTTTTCTCATTAATTCTGTTCAGTGCTTTCCTCTTAAAGATTAATTTTTTGTTTCTGTCTTGCAATGGATGTTGCTGTCCATTCCTAGATTTCTTTAATCAGTTGCTAATAAAGGAAAATAACAAGCCTTAAGGCGTTGCTTTCCTCTTAAAGAAGAACCTTTCATTTCTGTTTTGCAATGGATATTGCTGTCTATTCCTAGATTTCTTTAATCAGATGCTTTTAAGGGAAAAAAATGAAAAAAAAAGCAATCTACTGCATATGGTAACGGTGGATATTGTGGGCGGCCTTACGCCTGCCGCCGGCCTCCTGTAGCCGCGGCACGTGAAGCTCCCTCCTCTCGACAAGTTTTGTTTGGTTTTGTTAACCTGTAGTAGTGTGTGTGCACTGCTTAAAAGCGGCCAGGCGATACTTTCCCCTTAAAGAAGAACCCTTGGTTTCTGTTTTGCATTGGATATTGCTGTTTATTCCTAGATTTGTTTTAACAGTTGCTATTAACGATAAGAAATAGATAAAAAAGCAGTCTATTTCGTCTGGTAACGGTGGATTGTGTGGGAGGACAGACGCCTGCCGCCGGCCTCCTGTAGCCGCGGCACGCGCAGCTCCCTCCTCTCTACAAGTTTTGTTTGGTTTCGTTAATCTGTAGTAGTGTGTGTGCACTGCTTAAAAGCGGTCAGGTGTTGCTTTCCTCTTGTTGTTGTTATTATATGTTATGGTCTTCGGTCCGGAGACTGGTTTGATGCAGCTCTCCACCCTACTCTATCCTGAGTAAGCCTTTTCATCTCCTAATAAGAACGACAACCCACATCTATTTGAATCTGCTTACCATACGCGTCTCTTGGTCTCCCTCTGCGATTTTTACCCCACACACTTCCCTCCAATGCTAAATTTATGATTCCCCGATGTCTAAGAATGTGTCCTACCCAGCGATCCCTTCTTTTGGTCAGGGTATGCCAAAAATTCCTTTTCTCATTAATTCTGTTCAGTGCTTTCCTCTTAAAGATTAATTTTTTGTTTCTGTCTTGCAATGGATATTGCTGTCTATTCCTAGATTTCTTTAAACAGTTGCTATTAAGGGGAATAAAAGCGGTCAGGCGTTGCTTTGCTCTTAAAGAAGAACTTTTTTTTCTGTTTTGCATTGGATATTTCTGTCTATTCCTAGATTTCTTTAATCAGTTGCTATTAAAGGAAAAAAAAAAGCGGTCAGTCGTTGCTTTCCTCTTAAAGAAGAACTTTTTTTTCTGTTTTGCAATGGATATTTTTGTGTCCCAACTTCGTCGCCGCTTTTGTGTCCCAGCCTCGTCGTAGGTGTCGGTGGCCGAGTGGAATGAGACCGACACGCTGGTGCAGGTACGGAGGGGAGCAGCCAGAAACTATAAACACTCGAGTAAATTAGAAAGAGATATATTGCACAGAATGTAACAATACTTAACTTTTACATAGTACTGCAGAATGTTGATACATAGTTGTTAGAGGCCTGCCTAGTGCCTGTACAATAGCAAAGTCTTCACTGGTGCCTATCTGATTACGAAGGTCCTAACTCGTTGCTATCTCAGTCCGAAGTCACCGGTGTCTTTCCGTGGTGGCCACGAGCGGGGTTGCAGCAGAGGGCGCTCGTGGCTGTCGTCGTGAGAACGCCGCGCCGTGCGTGCATGGCGGCGCGCGGCGAAAGTAGGTGGCGCGCACTTTGTACTTGTGCGACACCACACCCCTCCCCCCCAAACCGCCGCGCCGTCGTGGCGTAGGGCTGAGGGCCACGGCGACGGCACTGGGAGGAGGGCCTGGGCGGGGGCGTTACTGGTGGGACGGGCGTCGTAGCTGAGGCCGGGATCGAGACGCCGTCCGCGCCCCGGCATCCGCCTTGAGATCCTCCAGGGAACCCGCCGAAACCTGGGGAAGGGCGCCCGCCCCCGCCCAGAGGGAGCAGGTCATCTTCATCTGAGGTGCGTGGCCCAGGCGGCGGCGGCACGCACGGTCCCGGAGTCCCTCTCGGTGACGCTGTCATCTGCGGCGGCGACAGCGGCGGCGTCGCGTCGATCTCCATCGGGACGATCTCGTAGTCCGGGGACGAACGATGTGGTTGTGCTCCCTGGCGGTGAACTGGGTCTGGAATCAAGAAACCGGAGACAGGATCGCGCGGCCTGTGCAGGCGCAATTGGTTGGCGTGGCGCCGCAGCTCCGACCCTGTGGAAGAACGTACAACATACATATTGCTACCGAGCACGCGCTGAATGGTGCCCGGCAGCCATGTCTTCTTGTTTCCAGCAAACACCCTGTACAGCACCGGCGTAGAAACCTGAAAACGCGTAGCGCCATACGAACCGACTCGGTGCGTGGGAGGCTGCAGCAGGTGAAGGAGAGTGCGGTGACGGCGGCCGTGTAGCAGCTCGGCAGGAGACGGGCCGTCACGTGGCATGCACCGATACGTAGACAGGAAAATTTGAAGAGCTTGCTGCCTGGAGTGCTGACCTTTCATCTTTTCCATGTGTGACTTGAATGTTCGAACGAAACGTTCTGCTTCACCATTGGACTGAGGGTGAAAAGGTGCAGTGGTAATATGCTGAATGCCATTCACACGACAAAACTGTTGAAATTCCGCACTAACAAACTGAGGTCCATTGTCACTGACGATAGTTTCAGGCAAGCCTTCGATGCAAAACACTGATGTTAAGGCACTGATTGTACTAGACGCCGTCGTTGAGTTCATGGCAATCACAAAAGGAAACTTGCTGAAAGCGTCTACAACAACTAACCATCGCGTATTCCAGAAAGGTCCGGCAAAGTCAATGTGTAAACGTTGCCATGGTCCCTTGGGGCGTGGCCAGTCTGAAAAACGTTGCGGAGGAGCCGCCTGATGCTCCGCACAAACAGTACACTGTGACGTCATGTTCTCTATCTGAGCGTCCATACCAACCCAGGTACAATGACGTCTGGCCAGTTGCTTTGTCCTAACAATACCCCAATGTCCTTGATGCAGGAGGCGTAACACTTCACGTTGCAGGGAACGAGGAACAATCACTCTTGCTTGGTCGTTGTCGGTATGCAACAACAGTACACCCTGACTTAAAGATAATGCATGACGTTGTGCAAAATAACGTCGAACCAGAGGCCGATCAATGTCTTTGGCTCTGGCAGGCCACCCTGAGCGAACAAAACGTGCTACCACACTTAGGTCTGCATCCCCAGCTGTTTCCTGTGCAACCCGACGAGAGTTCAAAGGGAAGTCTGCGACAGCGGAAGCATCTCTGGAGTCTATCTGACAACATGCCATTTCTGAAGAATCAAATGATACATCCTGGCCAACCGGAAGTCGGGAGAGTGTGTCCGCGTTAGCATGTTTAGTGGTAGGTCGGTACAAAATCTCATACTGATAATTAGACAATATCAAGGACCATCTCTGAAGCTTTTGTGCCGTACGTGGCGGAATCGGCTTTGTGGGTGAGAACAACGACGTGAGAGGCTTGTGGTCTGTCAACAAATAGAATTTTCTGCCATACAGATAATGATGAAACTTTGTGACACCGTAAATGATTGCTAAGGCCTCCTTTTCTATCTGACTGTAATTCTGTTGCGTTGGCGTCAGTAGCTTGGATGCAAAGGCAATAGGACGATCGTGACATCCAATACGATGCGACAGAACAACACCCAGACCGTACGACGAGGCGTCAACTGCTAACACTACAGGCTTCTGTGGGTCAAAGGGAATCAAACATGCATCACTGAGTAGTGCAGACTTTAATTTGTCAAAGGCAACCTGACAATCTTTAGACCATACAAAAGGAACATTCTTCCTACGTAAGTGATGCAGTGGAGCTGCAATCTGAGAGGCATTGGGAATAAATCTGAAATAATAGTTCAGCTTCCCCATTACTGCTTGCAATTCGTGCACATTCTTAGGAGGAGGCAAGTCTTTGATTGCTCGAAGATGTGACTGTAAGGGATGAATTCCTTGGGCATTAATCACATGGCCTAGGTACTCTATTTCAGTTTGAAAAAACGAACACTTTGCTTTATTGCAACGTAGACCTGCTGCAGTCAAAACTTTGAAAAGGCACTCCAGGTTTGCTAAATGTTCTTCAACTGTACGTCCGGATACCACAATATCATCTAAATAGTTCGAACAACAAGGTACCGAAACTGTCAGCTGTTCCAAAAAACGCTGAAAAATAGCGGGAGCGGAAGAACTGCCAAAGGGTAGGCGTTGAAATTGAAAAAGGCCCATGTGAGTATTAATGACGAAAAACTTTTTGGACTCGTCATCAAGTGGAATCTGTAAGCATGCCTCTGCTAAATCAATCTTAGAAAAGAAACGAGACTGTCCTAATTTGTCCATTAGTTCGTCAGGTCTGGGCAAGGGATAAGTGTCTACAATTGTTTGACTGTTTACTGTAGATTTGAAGTCCGCACAGAGACGAAGTTTCTGTGACGGCTTGGGTATAATTACTATAGGCGAGGCCCACTGACTCGCAGAAACAGGAGAAATCACCCCACTATCTTGCCAACGTTTAAGTTCTTCGGCAACTGTATCACGCAATGCGATAGGCACTGGTCTAGCTTTACGAAATTTTGGGACTGCAGAGTCTTTTAAAGTTACATGTGCCACGAAGTCTTTAGCACAACCTAGTTCCGGCGAAAACAAGTCACTATATTTGTCACACAATGCATTGATTTTATCCTGAGGCACTATTGACGAAATTTGAAGCACATCTCTTTGAATTGATAAACCAAACAAGTCAAAAGCATCTAGTCCAAAAATGTTCTGTGTCGATTTGGCCTGAAGAACTACAAAAGCAACTGTTTTTGTTACACCTTGAAAAGAGGCGGGCAGGCTACACGTTCCTAGCACGGGAATATTTTCACCTGTATAAGCTGTTAACACTTGTTGACACGGCGACAATTTTGGCGAACCCAGAAGTTCATAAGTATCTTTATTAATTAAGGTAACAGCGGAACCAGTATCAAGCTGAAATTGCACAGTCTTATTTTCTATGGAGAGATTGACAAAAAGTTTGTGCTTCTGGCGCACGACAGGTGCGCGAATGTGGGCAACGTCTAATACATATTGTTTTCTGCGCTTGCGCGGGTTGCGTGCGGTAGGAAGCGGCGCATACTCGGCACACAGCGGATTAACCACACTGTCACTAGATGACACTACCGCCGGATCGGCGTCCGCGCAATGCGAGGCTACTGCACTAAAATTACTTTGAGTAGCTACTTGGTGTCTACTGTCACTAGCTACACAGTACTGGGCACTATTACAAGGAGCAGTTGCAGAAGGCATTATTTTCACTACAGGAATGCACTGTTCATAGTCATTTTGCTTGTCCCGAACCCTTTTCCGTTGCACTGTTTTACGCGCTCGTCGGCGCTTGCTACGTGGTGCACTATATAGTTTTGCCATAGGGGTAGAACTACTTTCTTGCAATTGAGATCCAAGGAAAGCACTGTTCAATTCCATAGCCCGTATAACATTTACAGAATGAACTGTTCTCGCACTTTGCGAAGCACCGTTTCTAACGTTACTGTTCTTTGAGTTTGTAATTTGCATACACACAGACTGCACATGTCCCGATTTGCCACATTGATAACAGGTTGCGTTGCGACTAGGGCAATGAGCACGCTTGTGGCGAGACACACACTGGGGGCAAGATTTACGTACATTTTTCTGAAATGAGCGTTGGCGCCCGTTATTCAAATTACTGTGTCTAACACTACGGGGCGACCTTTGCGTCGCACTTTTACACTGGCTACTGTTCACTGTCTGTTCAGCACGGCCGGTAGAAAAATAAGAATCACTAGTGCTATACTGAGAACTACGGCTAGGAAAGCGTCCGTTGCGGCGCACTGAATTTACACTGTAGCTTTGCATTTCTACATCTGCTAAGTCAAAAGTATCATGCGCTTCTATAAGCTGCAGTACACTGTCTAATGAGGGGTCAGACTGTTTCAGAATTGCTGCTCTAATTCTGGGGTCCTGAATATTCTGCGTAATCGCATCCCTCAACATCACGTCACTATACGAAAGTCCACAAGAGCAAGTAAATTTACATTGGCGGGTTAAGCCCTTCAATTCCGTAATCCACTCTTGGTGTGACTGCTGCGGTAATTTTTTAAGTCTGAAAAATCGGTATCGTGCAGCGGCTACAAGAACTTTTCTCTCATAATGAGCATTTAGTGCCTCTACTATTTGTTCAAAGTCTACATCACGAGGAGATGCTTGCGGAAAAAGTTTTTGCAATAATACGAAGGTTTTGGGGCCCACCACAGACAATAAAAGATGCTTAACAGTCTGACCTGTAAGTTGATGAGCCGCGACGAGTTCTTGAAACTGTGCGAAATAGTCGCTCCATTCTTCCTCACGTTCGTTGTATTGGCGAAACGTGGGAAGTGTTGCGGCGGCAGGTGTGGGCTGCTGAAGCGGCGGCTGTTGTTGTTGGTTAGCTGCCTGCGCTGTGAGCTGGGACATCGCCTGGAGTAGCTGGGTAATTTGCGCCGTCTGTAACTGAATAATTTCCATTAAGTTTGGGTTCGGGGTAGTGGCCATGCTGACCGATTAGGCGCCGCGCATACAAGTAAATTATAACAAAACACAAATGCAATATGAATGAGGACGATCTGCAACAAAAAAAGTCCACAAACACGTAACTGAAAATGTTCCCCCAAAAATCTTATAATAAGGGTGGGTGGGCGGGAGCAATTTCTGCGTGCTCCGACTACTGCTGTCTGGCTGCTGCTAGCGGGCTGGTCCAAGGTTCTATCCCTCCTCGTCGCCACTTTTGTGTCCCAACTTCGTCGCCGCTTTTGTGTCCCAGCCACGTCGTAGGTGTCGGTGGCCGAGTGGAATGAGACCGACACGCTGGTGCAGGTACGGAGGGGAGCAGCCAGAAACTATAAACACTCGAGTAAATTAGAAAGAGATATATTGCACAGAATGTAACAATACTTAACTTTTACATAGTACTGCAGAATGTTGATACATAGTTGTTAGAGGCCTGCCTAGTGCCTGTACAATAGCAAAGTCTTCACTGGTGCCTATCTGATTACGAAGGTCCTAACTCGTTGCTATCTCAGTCCGAAGTCACCGGTGTCTTTCCGTGGTGGCCACGAGCGGGGTTGCAGCAGAGGGCGCTCGTGGCTGTCGTCGTGAGAACGCCGCGCCGTGCGTGCATGGCGGCGCGCGGCGAAAGTAGGTGGCGCGCACTTTGTACTTGTGCGACACCACAGATATTGCTGTCTATTCCTAGATTTCTTTAATCAGTTGCTATTAAAGGGAAAAAAAGCAATCTACTGCATATGGTAACGGTGGATTGTGTGGGCGGCCAGACGCCTGCCGCCGGCCTCCTGTAGCCGCGGCACGCGCAGCTCCCTCCTCTCTACAAATTTTGTTTGGTTTCGTTAATCTGTAGTTGTGTGTGTGCACTGCTTAAAAGCGGTCAGGCGTTGCTTGACTTTAAAGAAGAACCTTTTGTTTCTGTTTTGCAATGGATATTGCTGTCTATTCCTAAATTCCTTTAAACAGTTGCTATTAAGGGAAAAGAAGAAAAAAAGCAATCTACTGCATATGGTTACGGTGGATTGTGTGGGCGGCCAGACGCCTGCCGCCGGCCTCCTGTAGCCGCGGCACGCGCAGCTCCCTCCTCTCTACAAGTTTTGTTTGGTTTCGTTAATCTGTAGTAGTGTGTGTGCACTGCTTAAAAGCGGTCAGGCGTTGCTTTCCTCTTGTTGTTGTTATTATATGTTATGGTCTTCAGTCCGGAGACTGGTTTGATGCAGCTCTCCACCCTACTCTATCCTGAGTAAGCCTTTTCATCTCCTCATAAGAACGACAACCCACATCTATTTGAATCTGCTTACCATACGCGTCTCTTGGTCTCCCTCTGCGATTTTTACCCCACACACTTCCCTCCAATGCTAAATTTACGATACCCCGATGTCTAAGATTGTGTCCTACCAAGCGATCCCTTCTTTTGGTCAGGGTATGCCAAAAATTCCTTTTCTCATTAATTCTGTTCAGTGCTTTCCTCTTAAAGATTAATTTTTTGTTTCTGTCTTGCAATGGATATTGCTGTCTATTCCTAGATTTCTTTAAACAGTTGCTATTAAAGGAAAAAAAAAGGGGTCAGTCGTTGCTTTCCTCTTAAAGAAGAACTTTTTTTTCTGTTTTGCAATGGATATTGCTGTCTATTCCTAGATTTCTTTAATCAGTTGCTATTAAAGGAAAAAAAAAGCGGTCAGTCGTTGCTTTCCTCTTAAAGAAGAACTTTTTTTTCTGTTTTGCAATGGATATAGCTGTCTATTCCTATATTTCTTTAATCAGTTGCTATTAAAGGGGAAAAAAAGCAGTCTACTGCGTATGGTAACGGTGGATTGTGTGGGCGGCCAGACGCCTGCCGCCGGCCTCCTGTAGCCGCGGCACGCGCAGCTCCCTCCTCTCTACAAGTTTTGTTTGGTTTCGTTAATCTGCAGTAGTGTGTGTGCACTTGTGCACTACTTAAAAGCGTTCAGGCGTTGCTTTCCTCTTAAATAAGAACCTATTGTTTCTGTTTTGCAATGGATATTGCTGTCTATTCCTAGATTTCTTTAATCAGATGCTTTTAAGGAAAAAAATGAAAAAAAAAGCAATCTACTGCATATGGTAACTGTGGATTGTGTGGGCGGCCAGACGCCTGCCGCCGGGCTCCTGTAGCCGCGGCACGCGAAGCTTCCTACTCTCTACAAGTTTTGTTTGGTTTCGTTAATCTGTAGTAGTGTGTGTGCACTGTTTAAAAGCGGTCAGGCGTTGCTTTCATCTTAAAGAAGAACCTTTTGTTTCTGTTTTGCAATGGATATTGCTGTCTATTCCTAGATTTCTTTAAACAGTTGCTATTAAGGGAAAAAAAGAAAAAAACGCAATCTACTGCATATGGTAACGGTGGATTGTGTGGGCGGCCAGACGCCTGCCGCCGGCCTCCTGTAGACGCGGCACGCGCAGCTCCCTCCTCTCTACAAGTTTTGTTTGGTTTCGTTAATCTGTAGTAGTGTGTGTGCACTGCTTAAAAGCGGGCAGGCGATACTTACCCCTTAAAGAGGAACCGTTGGTTTCCGTTTTGCATTGGATATTGCTGTTTATTCCTTGATTTTTTTAACAGTTGCTATTAACGATAAGAAAAAGATAAAAAAGCAGCCTATTTCGTCTGGTAACGGTGGATTGTGTGGGCGGCCAGACGCCTGCCGCCGGCCTCCTGTAGCCGCGGCACGCGCAGCTCCGTCCTCTCTACAAGTTTTGTTTGGTTTCGTTAATCTGTAGTAGTGTGTGTGCACTGCTTAAAAGCGGTCAGGCGTTGCTTTCCTCTTAAAGAAGAACCTTTTGTTTCTGTTTTGCAATGTATATTGCTGTATATTACTAGATTTCTTTAAACAGATGCTATTAAGGGAAAAAAAAGGAAAAAAAAAAGCAATCTACTGCATATGGTAACGGTGGATTGTGTGGGCGGCCATACGCCTGCCGCCGGCCTCCTGTAGCCGCGGCACGCGCAGCTCCCTCCTCTCTACAAGTTTTGTTTGGTTTCGTTAATCTGTAGTAGTGTGTGTGCACTGCTTAAAAGCGGTCAGGCGTTGCTCGACTTTAAAGAAGAACCTTTTGTTTCTGTTTTGCAATGGATATTGCTGTCTGTTACTAGATTTCTTTAAACAGTTGCTATTAAGGGAAAAAAAGAAAAAAAGCAATCTACTGCATATGGTAACGGTGGATTGTGTGGGCGGCCAGACGCCTGCTGCCGTCCTCTTGTAGCCGCGGCACGCGCAGTTCCGTCGTCTCTACAAGTTTTGTTTGGTTTCGTTAATCTGTAGTAGTGTGTGTGCACTGCTTAAAAGCGGTCAGGCGTTGCTTTCCTCTTAAAGAAGAACCTTTTGTTTCTGTTTTGCAATGGATATTGCTGTCTATTCCTAGATTTATTTAAACAGTTGCTATTAAGGGAAAGAAAAGAAAAAAAGCAATCTACTGCATTTGGTAACGGTGGATTGTGTGGGCGGCCAGACGCCTGCCGCCGGCCTCCTGTAGCCGCGGCACGCGCAGCTCCGTCCTCTCTACAAGTTTTGTTTGGTTTCGTTAATCTGTAGTAGTGAGTGTGCACTGCTTAAAAGCGGTCAGGCGTTGCTTTCCTCTTAAAGAAGAACCTTTTGTTTCTGTTTTGCAATGGATATTGCTGTCTATTCCTAGATTTCTATAAACAGTTGCTTTTAAGGGAAAAAAAGAAAAAAAAGCAATGTACTGCATATGGTAACGGTGGATTGTGTGGGCGGCCAGACGCCTGCCGCCGGCCTCCTGTAGCCGCGGCACGCGCAGCTCCGTCCTCTCTACAAGTTTTGTTTGGTTTCGTTAATCTGTAGTAGTGTGTGTGCACTGCTTAAAAGCGGCCAGGCGATACTTTCCCCTTAAAGAAGAACCGTTTGTTTCTGTTTTGCAATGGATATTGCTGTTTATTCCTAGATTTTTTTTAACAGTTGCTATTAACGAAAAAAAAAGATAAAAATGCAGTCTACTGCGTATGGTAATGGTAGATTGTGTGGGTGGCCAGACGCCTGCCGCCAGCCTCCTGTAGCCGCGGCACGCGCAGCTCCGTCCTCTCTACAAGTTTTGTTTGGTTTCGTTAATCTGTAGTAGTGTGTGTGCACTGCTTAAAAGCGGTCAGGCGTTGCTTTCCTCTTAAAGAAGAACCTTTTGTTTCTGTTTTGCAATGGATATTGCTGTCTATTCCTAGATTTCTATAAACAGTTGCTTTTAAGGGAAAAAAAGAAAAAAAAAAGCAATGTACTCCATATGGTAACGGTGGATTGTGTGGGCGGCCAGACGCCTGCCGCCGGCCTCCTGTAGCCGCGGCACGCGCAGCTCCCTCCTCTCTACAAGTTTTGCTTGGTTTCGATAATCTGTAGTAGTGTGTGTGCACTGCTTAAAATCGGTCAGGCGTTGCTTTCCTCTTAAAGAAGAACCTTTTGTTTCTGTTTTGCACTGGATATTGCTGTTTATTCCTAGATTTTTTAACAGTTGCTATTAACGAAAAAAAAAGATAAAATTGCAGTCTACTACGTACGGTAACGGTGGATTGTGTGGGTGGCCAGACGCCTGCCGCCGGCCTCCTGTAGCCACGGCACTCGCAGCTCCCTCCTCTCTACAAGTTTTGTTTGGTTTCGTTAATCTGTAGTAGTGTGTGTGCACTGCTTAAAAGCGGTCAGGTGTTGCTTTCCTCTTAAAGAAGAACCTTTTGTTCCTTTTTTGCATTGGATATTGCTGTTTATTCCTAGATTTTTTTAACAGTTGCTATTAACGAAAAAAAAAAAGATAAAATTGCAGTCTACTACGTACGGTAACGTTGGATTGTGTGGGCGGCCAGACGCCTGCCGCCGGCCTCCTGTAGCCACGGCACTCGCAGCTCCCTCCTCTCTACAAGTTTTGTTTGGTTTCGTTAATCTGTAGTAGTGTGTGTGCACTGCTTAAAAGCGGTCAGGCGTTGCTTTCCTCTTAAAGAAGGACCTTTTTTTCCAGTTTTGCAATGGATATTTCTGTTTATTCCTAGATTTTTTTTAACAGTTGCTATTAACGAAAAAAAAAGATAAAAATGCTGTCTACTGCGTATGGTAACGGTGGATTGTGTGGGCGGCCAGACGCCTGCCGCCGGCCTCCTGTAGCCGCGGCACGCGCAGCTCCCTCCTCTCTACAAGTTTTGTTTGGTTACGTTAATCTGTAGTACTGTGTGTGCACTGCTTAAAAGCGGTCAGGCGTTGCTTTCCTCTTAAAGAAGAACCTTTTGTTCCTGTTTTGCAATGTATATTTCTGTTTATTCCTAGATTTTTTTAACAGCTGCTATTAACGAAAAAAAAAGATAAATATGCAGTCCACTGCGTATGTTAACGGTGGATTGTGTGGGCGGCCAGACGCCTGCCGCCGGCCTCCTGTAGCCACGGTATGCGCAGCTCCCTCCTCTCTACTAGTTTTGTTTGGTTTCGTTAATCTGTAGTAGTGTGTGTGCACTGCTTAAAAGCGGTCAGGCGTTGCTTTCCTCTTAAAGAAGAACCTTTTGTTTCTGTTTTGCAATGGATATTGCTGTCTATTCCTAGATTTCAATAAACAGTTGCTATTAAGAGAAAAAAAAGAAAGAAAAGCAATCTACTGCATATGGTAACAGTGGATTGTGTGGGCGGCCAGACGCCTGCCGCCGGCCTCCTGTAGCCGCGGCACGCGCAGCTCCGTCCTCTCTACAAGTTTTGTTTGGTTTCGTTAATCTGTAGTAGTGTGTGTGCACTGCTTAAAAGCGGTAAGGAGTTGCTTTCCTCTTAAAGAAGAACCTATTGTTCTTGTTTTGCAATGGATAGTGCTGTTTATTCCTAGATTTTTTTAACAGTTGCTATTAACAAAAAAAAAAAAAAAAGGTAAAAATGCAGTCTACTGCGTATGGTAACGGTGGATTGTGTGGGCGGCCAGACGCCTGACGCCGGCCTCCTGTAGCCGCGGCACGCGCAGCTCCCTCCTCTCTACAAGTTTTGTTTGGTTTCGTTTATCTGTAGTAGTGTGTGTGCACTGCTTTAAAGCGGTCAGGCGTTGATTTCCTCTTAAAGAAGAACCTTTGGTTCCTGTTTTGCAATGTATATTTCTGTTTATTCCTAGATTTTTTTCAACAGCTGCTATTAACGAAAAAAAAAAAAAAGATAAATATGCAGTCTACTGCGTATGGTAACGGTGGATTGTGTGGGCGGCCAGACGCCTGCCGCCGGCCTCCTGTAGCCGCGGCACGCTCCGCTCCGTCCACTCTACAAGTTTTGTTTGGTTTCGTTAATCTGTAGTAGTGTGTGTGCACTGCTTAAAAGCGGTCAGGCGTTGCATTCCTCTTAAAGAAGAACCTTTATGATTCTGTTTTGCAATGGATATTGCTGTCTATTCCTAGATTTCAATAAACAGTTGCTATTAAGGGAAAAAAAAGAAAGAAAAGCAATCTACAGCATATGGTAACAGTGGATTGTGTGGGCGGACAGACGCCTGCCGCCGGCCTCCTGTAGCCACGGCACTCGCAGCTCCCTCCTCTCTACAAGTTTTGCTCGGTTTCGTTAATCTGTAGTAGTGTGTGTGCACTGCTTAAAAGCGGTCAGGTGTTGCTTTCCTCTTAAAGAAGAACCTTTTGTTCCTTTTTTGCATTGGATATTGCTGTTTATTCCTAGATTTTTTAACAGTTGCTATTAACGAAAAAATAAAGATAAAATTGCAGTCTACTACGTACGGTAACGGTGGATTGTGTGGGCGGCCAGACGCCTGCCGCCGGCCTCCTGTAGCCACGGCACTCGCTGCTCCCTCCTCTCTACAAGTTTTGTTTGGTTTCGTTAATCTGTAGTAGTGTGTGTGCACTGCTTAAAAGCGGTCAGGCGTTGCTTTCCTCTTAAAGAAGAACCTTTTGTTCCTGTTTTGCAATGGATATTGCTTTCTATTCCTAGATTTCTTTAAACAGTTTCTATTAAGAGAAAAAAAAGGGAAAAAAAGCAATCTACTGCATATGGTAACGTTGGATTGTGTGGGCGGCCAGACGCCTGCCGCCGTCTCGTGCAGCCACGGTATGCGCAGCTCCCTCCTCTCTACAAGTTTTGTTTGGTTTCGTTAATCTGTAGTAGTGTGTGTGCACTGCTTAAAAGCGGTCAGGCGTTGCTTTCCTCTTAAAGAAGAACCTTTTGTTCCTGTTTTGCAATGGATATTGCTTTCTATTCCTAGATTTCTTTAAACAGTTTCTATTAAGAGAAAAAAAAGGGAAAAAAAGCAATCTACTGCATATGGTAACGTTGGATTGTGTGGGCGGCCAGACGCCTGCCGCCGTCTCGTGCAGCCACGGTATGCGCAGCTCCCTCCTCTCTACAAGTTTTGTTTGGTTTCGTTAATCTGTAGTAGTGTGTGTGCACTGCTTAAAAGCGGTCAGGCGTTGCTTTCCTCTTAAAGAAGAACCTTTTGTTCCTGTTTTGCAATGGATATTGCTTTCTATTCCTAGATTTCTTTAAACAGTTTCTATTAAGAGAAAAAAAAGGGAAAAAAAGCAATCTACTGCATATGGTAACGTTGGATGGTGTGGGCGGCCAGACGCCTGCCGCCGTCTCGTGCAGCCACGGTATGCGCAGCTCCCTCCTCTCTACAAGTTTTGTTTGGTTTCGTTAATCTGTAGTAGTGTGTGTGCACTGCTTAAAAGCGGTCAGGCGTTGCTTTCCTCTTAAAGAAGAACCTTTTGTTCCTGTTTTGCAATGGATATTGCTTTCTATTCCTAGATTTCTTTAAACAGTTTCTATTAAGAGAAAAAAAAGGGAAAAAAAGCAATCTACTGCATATGGTAACGTTGGATTGTGTGGGCGGCCAGACGCCTGCCGCCGTCTCGTGCAGCCACGGTATGCGCAGCTCCCTCCTCTCTACAAGTTTTGTTTGGTTTCGTTAATCTGTAGTAGTGTGTGTGCACTGCTTAAAAGCGGTCAGGCGTTGCTTTCCTCTTAAAGAAGAACCTTTTGTTCCTGTTTTGCAATGGATATTGCTTTCTATTCCTAGATTTCTTTAAACAGTTTCTATTAAGAGAAAAAAAAGGGAAAAAAAGCAATCTACTGCATATGGTAACGTTGGATTGTGTGGGCGGCCAGACGCCTGCCGCCGTCTCGTGCAGCCACGGTATGCGCAGCTCCCTCCTCTCTACAAGTTTTGTTTGGTTTCGTTAATCTGTAGTAGTGTGTGTGCACTGCTTAAAAGCGGTCAGGCGTTGCTTTCCTCTTAAAGAAGAACCTTTTGTTCCTGTTTTGCAATGGATATTGCTTTCTATTCCTAGATTTCTTTAAACAGTTTCTATTAAGAGAAAAAAAAGGGAAAAAAAGCAATCTACTGCATATGGTAACGTTGGATTGTGTGGGCGGCCAGACGCCTGCCGCCGTCTCGTGCAGCCACGGTATGCGCAGCTCCCTCCTCTCTACAAGTTTTGTTTGGTTTCGTTAATCTGTAGTAGTGTGTGTGCACTGCTTAAAAGCGGTCAGGCGTTGCTTTCCTCTTAAAGAAGAACCTTTTGTTCCTGTTTTGCAATGGATATTGCTTTCTATTCCTAGATTTCTTTAAACAGTTTCTATTAAGAGAAAAAAAAGGAAAAAAAAGCAATCTACTGCATATGGTAACGTTGGATTGTGTGGGCGGCCAGACGCCTGCCGCCGTCTCGTGCAGCCACGGTATGCGCAGCTCCCTCCTCTCTACAAGTTTTGTTTGGTTTCGTTAATCTGTAGTAGTGTGTGTGCACTGCTTAAAAGCGGTCAGGCGTTGCTTTCCTCTTAAAGAAGAACCTTTTGTTCCTGTTTTGCAATGGATATTGCTTTCTATTCCTAGATTTCTTTAAACAGTTTCTATTAAGAGAAAAAAAAGGGAAAAAAAGCAATCTACTGCATATGGTAACGTTGGATTGTGTGGGCGGCCAGACGCCTGCCGCCGTCTCGTGCAGCCACGGTATGCGCAGCTCCCTCCTCTCTACAAGTTTTGTTTGGTTTCGTTAATCTGTAGTAGTGTGTGTGCACTGCTTAAAAGCGGTCAGGCGTTGCTTTCCTCTTAAAGAAGAACCTTTTGTTCCTGTTTTGCAATGGATATTGCTTTCTATTCCTAGATTTCTTTAAACAGTTTCTATTAAGAGAAAAAAAAGGGAAAAAAAGCAATCTACTGCATATGGTAACGTTGGATTGTGTGGGCGGCCAGACGCCTGCCGCCGTCTCGTGCAGCCACGGTATGCGCAGCTCCCTCCTCTCTACAAGTTTTGTTTGGTTTCGTTAATCTGTAGTAGTGTGTGTGCACTGCTTAAAAGCGGTCAGGCGTTGCTTTCCTCTTAAAGAAGAACCTTTTGTTCCTGTTTTGCAATGGATATTGCTTTCTATTCCTAGATTTCTTTAAACAGTTTCTATTAAGAGAAAAAAAAGGGAAAAAAAGCAATCTACTGCATATGGTAACGTTGGATTGTGTGGGCGGCCAGACGCCTGCCGCCGTCTCGTGCAGCCACGGTATGCGCAGCTCCCTCCTCTCTACAAGTTTTGTTTGGTTTCGTTAATCTGTAGTAGTGTGTGTGCACTGCTTAAAAGCGGTCAGGCGTTGCTTTCCTCTTAAAGAAGAACCTTTTGTTCCTGTTTTGCAATGGATATTGCTTTCTATTCCTAGATTTCTTTAAACAGTTTCTATTAAGAGAAAAAAAAGGAAAAAAAAGCAATCTACTGCATATGGTAACGTTGGATTGTGTGGGCGGCCAGACGCCTGCCGCCGTCTCGTGCAGCCACGGTATGCGCAGCTCCCTCCTCTCTACAAGTTTTGTTTGGTTTCGTTAATCTGTAGTAGTGTGTGTGCACTGCTTAAAAGCGGTCAGGCGTTGCTTTCCTCTTAAAGAAGAACCTTTTGTTCCTGTTTTGCAATGGATATTGCTTTCTATTCCTAGATTTCTTTAAACAGTTTCTATTAAGAGAAAAAAAAGGGAAAAAAAGCAATCTACTGCATATGGTAACGTTGGATTGTGTGGGCGGCCAGACGCCTGCCGCCGTCTCGTGCAGCCACGGTATGCGCAGCTCCCTCCTCTCTACAAGTTTTGTTTGGTTTCGTTAATCTGTAGTAGTGTGTGTGCACTGCTTAAAAGCGGTCAGGCGTTGCTTTCCTCTTAAAGAAGAACCTTTTGTTCCTGTTTTGCAATGGATATTGCTTTCTATTCCTAGATTTCTTTAAACAGTTTCTATTAAGAGAAAAAAAAGGGAAAAAAAGCAATCTACTGCATATGGTAACGTTGGATTGTGTGGGCGGCCAGACGCCTGCCGCCGTCTCGTGCAGCCACGGTATGCGCAGCTCCCTCCTCTCTACAAGTTTTGTTTGGTTTCGTTAATCTGTAGTAGTGTGTGTGCACTGCTTAAAAGCGGTCAGGCGTTGCTTTCCTCTTAAAGAAGAACCTTTTGTTCCTGTTTTGCAATGGATATTGCTTTCTATTCCTAGATTTCTTTAAACAGTTTCTATTAAGAGAAAAAAAAGGGAAAAAAAGCAATCTACTGCATATGGTAACGTTGGATTGTGTGGGCGGCCAGACGCCTGCCGCCGTCTCGTGCAGCCACGGTATGCGCAGCTCCCTCCTCTCTACAAGTTTTGTTTGGTTTCGTTAATCTGTAGTAGTGTGTGTGCACTGCTTAAAAGCGGTCAGGCGTTGCTTTCCTCTTAAAGAAGAACCTTTTGTTTCTGTTTTGCAATGGATATTGCTGTCTATTCCTAGATTTCTTTAAAAAGTTGCTATTAACGGGAAAAAAACTGCATATGGTAACGGTGGATTGTGTGAGCGGCCAGACGCCTGCCGCCGGCCTCCTGTAGCCGCGGCACGCGCAGCTCCCTCCTCTCTACAAGTTTTGTTTGGTTTCGTTAATCTGTAGTAGTGTGTGTGCACTGCTTAAAAGCGGTCAGGCGTTGCATTCCTCTTAAAGAAGAACCTTTTGTTTCTGTTTTGCAATGGATATTGCTGTCTATTCCTAGATTTCAATAAACAGTTGCTATTAAGGGAAAAAAAAGAAATAAAAGCAATCTACTGCATATGGTAACAGTGGATTGTGTGGGCGGCCAGACGCCTTCCGCCGGCCTCCTGTAGCCGCGGCACGCGCAGCTCCCTCCTCTCTACAAGTTTTGTTTGGTTTCGTTAATCTGTAGTAGTGTGTGTGCACTGCTTAAAAGCGGTCAGGCGTTGCATTCCTCTTAAAGAAGAACCTTTTGTTTCTGTTTTGCAATGGATATTGCTGTCTATTCCTAGATTTCAATAAACAGTTGCTATTAAGGGAAAAAAAAGAAATAAAAGCAATCTACTGCATATGGTAACAGTGGATTGTGTGGGCGGCCAGACGCCTTCCGCCGGCCTCCTGTAGCCGCGGCACGCGCAGCTCCCTCCTCTCTACAAGTTTTGTTTGGTTTCGTTAATCTGTAGTAGTGTGTGTGCACTGCTTAAAAGCGGTCAGGCGTTGCATTCCTCTTAAAGAAGAACCTTTTGTTTCTGTTTTGCAATGGATATTGCTGTCTATTCCTAGATTTCAATAAACAGTTGCTATTAAGGGAAAAAAAAGAAATAAAAGCAATCTACTGCATATGGTAACAGTGGATTGTGTGGGCGGCCAGACGCCTTCCGCCGGCCTCCTGTAGCCGCGGCACGCGCAGCTCCCTCCTCTCTACAAGTTTTGTTTGGTTTCGTTAATCTGTAGTAGTGTGTGTGCACTGCTTAAAAGCGGTCAGGCGTTGCATTCCTCTTAAAGAAGAACCTTTTGTTTCTGTTTTGCAATGGATATTGCTGTCTATTCCTAGATTTCAATAAACAGTTGCTATTAAGGGAAAAAAAAGAAATAAAAGCAATCTACTGCATATGGTAACAGTGGATTGTGTGGGCGGCCAGACGCCTTCCGCCGGCCTCCTGTAGCCGCGGCACGCGCAGCTCCCTCCTCTCTACAAGTTTTGTTTGGTTTCGTTAATCTGTAGTAGTGTGTGTGCACTGCTTAAAAGCGGTCAGGCGTTGCATTCCTCTTAAAGAAGAACCTTTTGTTTCTGTTTTGCAATGGATATTGCTGTCTATTCCTAGATTTCAATAAACAGTTGCTATTAAGGGAAAAAAAAGAAATAAAAGCAATCTACTGCATATGGTAACAGTGGATTGTGTGGGCGGCCAGACGCCTTCCGCCGGCCTCCTGTAGCCGCGGCACGCGCAGCTCCCTCCTCTCTACAAGTTTTGTTTGGTTTCGTTAATCTGTAGTAGTGTGTGTGCACTGCTTAAAAGCGGTCAGGCGTTGCATTCCTCTTAAAGAAGAACCTTTTGTTTCTGTTTTGCAATGGATATTGCTGTCTATTCCTAGATTTCAATAAACAGTTGCTATTAAGGGAAAAAAAAGAAATAAAAGCAATCTACTGCATATGGTAACAGTGGATTGTGTGGGCGGCCAGACGCCTGCCGCCGGCCTCCTGTAGCCGCGGCACGCGCAGCTCCCTCCTCTCTACAAGTTTTGTTTGGTTTCGTTAATCTGTAGTAGTGTGTGTGCACTGCTTAAAAGCGGTCAGGTGTTGCTTTCCTCTTAAAGAAGAACCTTTTGTTCCTTTTTTGCATTGGATATTGCTGTTTATTCCTAGATTTTTTAACAGTTGCTATTAACGAAAAAAAAAGATAAAATTGCAGTCTACTACGTACGGTAACGGTGGATTGTGTGGGCGGCCAGACGCCTGCCGCCGTCTCGTGCAGCCACGGTATGCGCAGCTCCCTCCTCTCTACAAGTTTTGTTTGGTTTCGTTAATCTGTAGTAGTGTGTGTGCACTGCTTAAAAGCGGTCAGGCATTGCTTTCCTCTTAAAGAAGAACCTTTTGTTTCTGTTTTGCAATGGATATTGCTGTCTATTCCTAGATTTCTTTAAAAAGTTGCTATTAACGGGAAAAAAACTGCATATGGTAACGGTGGATTGTGTGAGCGGCCAGACGCCTGCCGCCGGCCTCATGTAGCCACGGTATGCGCAGCTCCCTCCTCTCTACAAGTTTTGTTTGGTTTCGTTAATCTGTAGTAGTGTGTGTGCACTGCTTAAAAGCGGTCAGGCGTTGCATTCCTCTTAAAGAAGAACCTTTTGTTTCTGTTTTGCAATGGATATTGCTGTCTATTCCTAGATTTCAATAAACAGTTGCTATTAAGGGAAAAAAAAGAAATAAAAGCAATCTACTGCATATGGTAACAGTGGATTGTGTGGGCGGCCAGACGCCTGCCTCCGGCCTCCTGTAGCCGCGGCACGCGCAGCTCCCTCCTCTCTACAAGTTTTGTTTGGTTTCGTTAATCTGTAGTAGTGTGTGTGCACTGCTTAAAAGCGGTCAGGCGTTGCTTTCCTCTTAAAGAAGAACCTTTTGTTCCTGTTTTGCAATGGATATTGCTTTCTATTCCTAGATTTCTTTAAACAGTTTCTATTAAGAGAAAAAAAAGGGAAAAAAAGCAATCTACTGCATATGGTAACGTTGGATTGTGTGGGCGGCCAGACGCCTGCCGCCGTCTCGTGCAGCCACGGTATGCGCAGCTCCCTCCTCTCTACAAGTTTTGTTTGGTTTCGTTAATCTGTAGTAGTGTGTGTGCACTGCTTAAAAGCGGTCAGGCATTGCTTTCCTCTTAAAGAAGAACCTTTTGTTTCTGTTTTGCAATGGATATTGCTGTCTATTCCTAGATTTCTTTAAAAAGTTGCTATTAACGGGAAAAAAACTGCATATGGTAACGGTGGATTGTGTGAGCGGCCAGACGCCTGCCGCCGGCCTCATGTAGCCACGGTATGCGCAGCTCCCTCCTCTCTACAAGTTTTGTTTGGTTTCGTTAATCTGTAGTAGTGTGTGTGCACTGCTTAAAAGCGGTCAGGCGTTGCATTCCTCTTAAAGAAGAACCTTTTGTTTCTGTTTTGCAATGGATATTGCTGTCTATTCCTAGATTTCAATAAACAGTTGCTATTAAGGGAAAAAAAAGAAATAAAAGCAATCTACTGCATATGGTAACAGTGGATTGTGTGGGCGGCCAGACGCCTGCCTCCGGCCTCCTGTAGCCGCGGCACGCGCAGCTCCCTCCTCTCTACAAGTTTTGTTTGGTTTCGTTAATCTGTAGTAGTGTGTGTGCACTGCTTAAAAGCGGTCAGGCGTTGCTTTCCTCTTAAAGAAGAACCTTTTGTTCCTGTTTTGCAATGGATATTGCTTTCTATTCCTAGATTTCTTTAAACAGTTTCTATTAAGAGAAAAAAAAAGGGAAAAAAAGCAATCTACTGCATATGGTAACGTTGGATTGTGTGGGCGGCCAGACGCCTGCCGCCGTCTCGTGCAGCCACGGTATGCGCAGCTCCCTCCTCTCTACAAGTTTTGTTTGGTTTCGTTAATCTGTAGTAGTGTGTGTGCACTGCTTAAAAGCGGTCAGGCGTTGCTTTCCTCTTAAAGAAGAACCTTTTGTTTCTGTTTTGCAATGGATATTGCTGTCTATTCCTAGATTTCTTTAAAAAGTTGCTATTAACGGGAAAAAAACTGCATATGGTAACGGTGGATTGTGTGAGCGGCCAGACGCCTGCCGCCGGCCTCGTGCAGCCACGGTATGCGCAGCTCCCTCCTCTCTACAAGTTTTGTTTGGTTTCGTTAATCTGTAGTAGTGTGTGTGCACTGCTTAAAAGCGGTCAGGCGTTGCTTTCCTCTTAAAGAAGAACCTTTTGTTCCTGTTTTGCAATGGATATTGCTATCTATTCCTAGATTTCTTTAAACAGTTCCTATTAAGAGAAAAAAAAGGAATCTAGTGCATATGTTAACGGTGGATTGTGTGGGCGGCCAGACGCCTGCCGCCGGCCTCATGTAGCCGCGGCACGCGCCGTCCGTCCACTCTACAAGTTTTGTTTGGTTTCGTTAATCTGTAGTAGTGTGTGTGCACTGCTTAAAAGCGGTCAGGCGTTGCTTTCCTCTTAAAGAAGAACCTTTTGTTTCTGTTTTGCAATGGATATTGCTGTCTATTCCTAGATTTCTTTAAAAAGTTGCTATTAACGGGAAAAAAAGCAGTTTACTGCATATGGTAACGGTAGATTGTGTGGGCGGCCAGACGCCTGCCGCCGGCCTCCTGTAGCCACGGTATGCGCAGCTCCCTCCTCTCTACTAGTTTTGTTTGGTTTCGTTAATCTGTAGTAGTGTGTGTGCACTGCTTAAAAGCGGTCAGGCGTTGCTTTCCTCTTAAAGAAGAACCTTTTGTTTCTGTTTTGCAATGGATATTGCTATCTATTCCTGGATTTCTTTAAACAGTTGCTATTAAGGGAGAAAAAGATAAAAATGCAGTCTACTGCGTATGGTAACGGTGGATTGTGTGGGCGGCCAAACGCCTGCCGCCGGCCTCCTGTAGCCGCGGCACGCGCAGCTCCGTCCACTCTAAAAGTGTTGTTTGGTTTCGTTAATCTGTAATAGTGTGTGTGCACTGCTTAAAAGCGGTCAGGCGTTGCTTTCCTCTTAAAGAAGAACCTTTTGTTTCTGTTTTGCAATGGATATTGCTATCTATTCTTAGATTTCTTTAAACAGTTGCTATTAAGGGAAACAAAAATAAAAATGCAGTCTACTGCGTATGGTAACGGTAGATTGTGTGGGCGGCCAGACGCCTGCCGCCGGCCTCCTGTAGCCGCGGCACGCGCAGTTCCCTACTCTCTACAAGTGTTGTTTGGTTTCGTTAATCTGTAGTAGTGTGTGTGCACTGCTTAAAAGCGGTCAGGCGTTGATTTCCTCTTAAAGAAGAACCTTTTGTTCCTGTTTTGCAATGTATATTTCTGTTTATTCCTAGATTTTTTTCAACAGCTGCTTTTAACGAAAAAAAAAAAAGATAAAAATGCAGTCTACAGCGTATGGTAACGGTGGATTGTGTGGGCGGCCAGACGCCTGCCGCCGGCCTCCTGTAGACGCGGCACGCGCAGCTCCCTCCTCTCTACAAGTTTTGTTTGGTTTCGGTAATCTGTAGTAGTGTGTGTGCACTGCTTAAAAACGGTCAGGCGTTGCTTTCCTCTTAAAGAAGAACCTTTTTTCCGGTTTTGCAATGGATATTGCTATCTATTCCTAGATTTCTTTAAACAGTTCCTATTAAGAGAAAAAAAAAAGGAATCTAGTGCATATGGTAACGGTGGATTGTGTGGGCGGCCAGACGCCTGCCGCCGGCCTCATGTAGCCGCGGCACGCGCAGCTCCCTCCTCTCTACAAGTTTTGTTTGGTTTCGTTAATCTGTAGTAGTGTGTGTTCACTGCTTAAAAGCGGTCAGGCGTTGCTTTCCTCTTAATGAAGAACCTTTTGTTTCTGTTTTGCAATGGATATTGCTGTCTATTCCTAGATTTCTTTAAAAAGTTGCTATTAACGGGAAAAAAACTGCATATGGTAACAGTGGATTGTGTGAGCGGCCAGACGCCTGCCGCCGGCCTCATGTAGCCGCGGCACGCGCAGCTCCCTCCTCTCTACAAGTTTTGTTTGGTTTCGTTAATCTGTAGTAGTGTGTGTGCACTGCTTAAAAGCGGTCAGGCGTTGATTTCCTCTTAAAGAAGAACCTTTTGTTCCTGTTTTGCAATGTATATTTCTGTTTATTCCTAGATTTTTCTCAACAGCTGCTTTTAACGAAAAAAAAAAGATAAAAATGCAGTCTACAGCGTATGGTAACGGTGGATTGTGTGGGCGGCCAGACGCCTGCCGCCGGCCTCCTGTAGCCGCGGCACGCGCAGCTCCCTCCTCTCTACAAGTTTTGTTTGGTTTCGTTAATCTGTAGTAGTGTGTGTGCACTGCTTAAAAGCGGTCAGGCGTTGATTTCCTCTTAAAGAAGAACCTTTTGTTCCTGTTTTGCAATGTATATTTCTGTTTATTCCTAGATTTTTTTCAACAGCTGCTTTTAACGAAAAAAAAAAGATAAAAATGCAGTCTACAGCGTATGGTAACGGTGGATTGTGTGGGCGGCCAGACGCCTGCCGCCGGCCTCCTGTAGCCGCGGCACGCGCAGCTCCCTCCTCTCTACAAGTTTTGTTTGGTTTCGTTAATCTGTAGTAGTGTGTGTGCACTGCTTAAAAGCGGTCAGGCGTTGATTTCCTCTTAAAGAAGAACCTTTTGTTCCTGTTTTGCAATGTATATTTCTGTTTATTCCTAGATTTTTTTCAACAGCTGCTATCAACGAAAAAAAAAAGATAAAAATGCAGTCTACTGCGTATGGTAACGGTGGATTGTGTGGGCGGCCAGACGCCTGCCGCCGGCCTCCTGTAGCCGCGGCACGCGCAGCTTCCTCCTCTCTACAAGTTTTGTTTGGTTTCGTTAATCTGTAGTAGTGTGTGTGCACTGCTTAAAAGCGGTCAGGCGTTGCTTTCCTCTTAAAGAAGAACCTTTTGTTTCTGTTTTGCAATGGATATTGCTATCTATTCCTAGATTTCTTTAAACAGTTGCTATTAAGGGAAACAAAAATAAAAATGCAGTCTACTGCGTATGGTAACGGTAGATTGTGTGGGCGGCCAGACGCCTGCCGCCGTCCTCCTGTAGCCGCGGCACGCGCAGTTCCCTACTCTCTACAAGTGTTGTTTGGTTTCGTTAATCTGTAGTAGTGTGTGTGCACTGCTTAAAAGCGGTCAGGCGTTGATTTCCTCTTAAAGAAGAACCTTTTGTTCCTGTTTTGCAATGTATATTTCTGTTTATTCCTAGATATTTTTCATAGCTGCTATTAACGAAAAAAAAAAAGATAAAAATGCAGTCTACAGCGTATGGTAACGGTGGATTGTGTGGGCGGCCAGACGCCTGCCGCCGGCCTCCTGTAGCCACGGTATGCGCAGCTCCCTCCTCTCTACTAGTTTTGTTTGGTTTCGTTAATCTGTAGTAGTGTGTGTGCACTGCTGAAAAGCGGTCAGACGTTGCTTTCCTCTTAAAGAAGAACCTTTCGTTCGTGTTTTCCAATGGATATTGCTGTTTATTCCTAGATTGTTTTTAACAGTTGCTATTAACGAAAAAAAAAAGCTAAAAATGCAGTCTACTGCGTATGGTAACGGTGGATTGTGTGGGCGGCCAGACGCCTGCCGCCGGCCTCCTGTAGACGCGGCACGCGCAGCTCCCTCCTCTCTACAAGTTTTGTTTGGTTTCGTTAATCTGTAGTAGTGTGTGTGCACTGCTGAAAAGCGGTCAGACGTTGCTTTCCTCTTAAAGAAGAACCTTTCGTTCGTGTTTTCCAATGGATATTGCTGTTTATTCCTAGATTGTTTTTAACAGTTGCTATTAACGAAAAAAAAAAAGCTAAAAATGCAGTCTACTGCGTATGGTAACGGTGGATTGTGTGGGCGGCCAGACGCCTGCCGCCGGCCTCCTGTAGACGCGGCACGCGCAGCTCCCTCCTCTCTACAAGTTTGGTTTGGTTTCGTTAATCTGTAGTAGTGTGTGTGCACTGCTGAAAAGCGGTCAGACGTTGCTTTCCTCTTAAAGAAGAACCTTTCGTTCGTGTTTTCCAATGGATATTGCTGTTTATTCCTAGATTGTTTTTAACAGTTGCTATTAACGAAAAAAAAAAGCTAAAAATGCAGTCTACTGCGTATGGTAACGGTGGATTGTGTGGGCGGCCAGACGCCTGCCGCCGGCCTCCTGTAGACGCGGCACGCGCAGCTCCCTCCTCTCTACAAGTTTTGTTTGGTTTCGTTAATCTGTAGTAGTGTGTGTGCACTGCTGAAAAGCGGTCAGACGTTGCTTTCCTCTTAAAGAAGAACCTTTCGTTCGTGTTTTCCAATGGATATTGCTGTTTATTCCTAGATTGTTTTTAACAGTTGCTATTAACGAAAAAAAAAAGCTAAAAATGCAGTCTACTGCGTATGGTAACGGTGGATTGTGTGGGCGGCCAGACGCCTGCCGCCGGCCTCCTGTAGACGCGGCACGCGCAGCTCCCTCCTCTCTACAAGTTTTGTTTGGTTTCGTTAATCTGTAGTAGTGTGTGTGCACTGCTGAAAAGCGGTCAGACGTTGCTTTCCTCTTAAAGAAGAACCTTTCGTTCGTGTTTTCCAATGGATATTGCTGTTTATTCCTAGATTGTTTTTAACAGTTGCTATTAACGAAAAAAAAAAGCTAAAAATGCAGTCTACTGCGTATGGTAACGGTGGATTGTGTGGGCGGCCAGACGCCTGCCGCCGGCCTCCTGTAGACGCGGCACGCGCAGCTCCCTCCTCTCTACAAGTTTTGTTTGGTTTCGTTAATCTGTAGTAGTGTGTGTGCACTGCTGAAAAGCGGTCAGACGTTGCTTTCCTCTTAAAGAAGAACCTTTCGTTCGTGTTTTCCAATGGATATTGCTGTTTATTCCTAGATTGTTTTTAACAGTTGCTATTAACGAAAAAAAAAAAGCTAAAAATGCAGTCTACTGCGTATGGTAACGGTGGATTGTGTGGGCGGCCAGACGCCTGCCGCCGGCCTCCTGTAGACGCGGCACGCGCAGCTCCCTCCTCTCTACAAGTTTTGTTTGGTTTCGTTAATCTGTAGTAGTGTGTGTGCACTGCTGAAAAGCGGTCAGACGTTGCTTTCCTCTTAAAGAAGAACCTTTCGTTCGTGTTTTCCAATGGATATTGCTGTTTATTCCTAGATTGTTTTTAACAGTTGCTATTAACGAAAAAAAAAAGCTAAAAATGCAGTCTACTGCGTATGGTAACGGTGGATTGTGTGGGCGGCCAGACGCCTGCCGCCGGCCTCCTGTAGACGCGGCACGCGCAGCTCCCTCCTCTCTACAAGTTTTGTTTGGTTTCGTTAATCTGTAGTAGTGTGTGTGCACTGCTGAAAAGCGGTCAGACGTTGCTTTCCTCTTAAAGAAGAACCTTTCGTTCGTGTTTTCCAATGGATATTGCTGTTTATTCCTAGATTGTTTTTAACAGTTGCTATTAACGAAAAAAAAAAGCTAAAAATGCAGTCTACTGCGTATGGTAACGGTGGATTGTGTGGGCGGCCAGACGCCTGCCGCCGGCCTCCTGTAGCCGCGGCACGCGCAGTTCCCTACTCTCTACAAGTGTTGTTTGGTTTCGTTAATCTGTAGTAGTGTGTGTGCACTGCTTAAAAGCGGTCAGGCGTTGATTTCCTCTTAAAGAAGAACCTTTTGTTCCTGTTTTGCAATGTATATTTCTGTTTATTCCTAGATATTTTTCATAGCTGCTATTAACGAAAAAAAAAAAAAAGATAAAAATGCAGTCTACTGCGTATGGTAACGGTGGATTGTGTGGGCGGCCAGACGCCTGCCGCCGGCCTCCTGTAGCCGCGGCACGCGCAGTTCCCTACTCTCTACAAGTGTTGTTTGGTTTCGTTAATCTGTAGTAGTGTGTGTGCACTGCTTAAAAGCGGTCAGGCGTTGATTTCCTCTTAAAGAAGAACCTTTTGTTCCTGTTTTGCAATGTATATTTCTGTTTATTCCTAGATATTTTTCATAGCTGCTATTAACGAAAAAAAAAAAGATAAAAATGCAGTCTACAGCGTATGGTAACGGTGGATTGTGTGGGCGGCCAGACGCCTGCCGCCGGCCTCCTGTAGCCGTGGCACGCGCAGCTCCCTCCTCTCTACAAGTTTTGTTTGGTTTCGTTAATCTGTAGTAGTGTGTGTGCACTGCTGAAAAGCGGTCAGACGTTGCTTTCCTCTTATAGAAGAACCTTTCGTTCGTGTTTTCCAATGGATATTGCTGTTTATTCCTAGATTGTTTTTAACAGTTGCTATTAACGAAAAAAAAAAGATAAAAATGCAGTCTACTGCGTATGGTAACGGTGGATTGTGTGGGCGGCCAGACGCCTGCCGCCGGCCTCCTGTAGCCGCGGCACGCGCAGCTCCCTCCTCTCTACAAGTTTTGTTTGGTTTCGTTAATCTGTAGTAGTGTGTGTGCACTGCTGAAAAGCGGTCAGACGTTGCTTTCCTCTTAAAGAAGAACCTTTCGTTCGTGTTTTCCAATGGATATTGCTGTTTATTCCTAGATTGTTTTTAACAGTTGCTATTAACGAAAAAAAAAAGATAAAAATGCAGTCTACTGCGTATGGTAACGGTGGATTGTGTGGGCGGCCAGACGCCTGCCGCCGGCCTCCTGTAGCCGCGGCACGCGCAGCTCCCTCCTCTCTACAAGTTTTGTTTGGTTTCGTTAATCTGTAGTAGTGTGTGTGCACTGCTGAAAAGCGGTCAGACGTTGCTTTCCTCTTAAAGAAGAACCTTTCGTTCGTGTTTTCCAATGGATATTGCTGTTTATTCCTAGATTGTTTTTAACAGTTGCTATTAACGAAAAAAAAAAGATAAAAATGCAGTCTACTGCGTATGGTAACGGTGGATTGTGTGGGCGGCCAGACGCCTGCCGCCGGCCTCCTGTAGCCGCGGCACGCGCAGCTCCCTCCTCTCTACAAGTTTTGTTTGGTTTCGTTAATCTGTAGTAGTGTGTGTGCACTGCTGAAAAGCGGTCAGACGTTGCTTTCCTCTTAAAGAAGAACCTTTCGTTCGTGTTTTCCAATGGATATTGCTGTTTATTCCTAGATTGTTTTTAACAGTTGCTATTAACGAAAAAAAAAAAGATAAAAATGCAGTCTACTGCGTATGGTAACGGTGGATTGTGTGGGCGGCCAGACGCCTGCCGCCGGCCTCCTGTAGCCGCGGCACGCGCAGCTCCCTCCTCTCTACAAGTTTTGTTTGGTTTCGTTAATCTGTAGTAGTGTGTGTGCACTGCTGAAAAGCGGTCAGACGTTGCTTTCCTCTTAAAGAAGAACCTTTCGTTCGTGTTTTCCAATGGATATTGCTGTTTATTCCTAGATTGTTTTTAACAGTTGCTATTAACGAAAAAAAAAAGATAAAAATGCAGTCTACTGCGTATGGTAACGGTGGATTGTGTGGGCGGCCAGACGCCTGCCGCCGGCCTCCTGTAGCCGCGGCACGCGCAGCTCCCTCCTCTCTACAAGTTTTGTTTGGTTTCGTTAATCTGTAGTAGTGTGTGTGCACTGCTGAAAAGCGGTCAGACGTTGCTTTCCTCTTAAAGAAGAACCTTTCGTTCGTGTTTTCCAATGGATATTGCTGTTTATTCCTAGATTGTTTTTAACAGTTGCTATTAACGAAAAAAAAAAGATAAAAATGCAGTCTACTGCGTATGGTAACGGTGGATTGTGTGGGCGGCCAGACGCCTGCCGCCGGCCTCCTGTAGCCGCGGCACGCGCAGCTCCCTCCTCTCTACAAGTTTTGTTTGGTTTCGTTAATCTGTAGTAGTGTGTGTGCACTGCTGAAAAGCGGTCAGACGTTGCTTTCCTCTTAAAGAAGAACCTTTCGTTCGTGTTTTCCAATGGATATTGCTGTTTATTCCTAGATTGTTTTTAACAGTTGCTATTAACGAAAAAAAAAAGATAAAAATGCAGTCTACTGCGTATGGTAACGGTGGATTGTGTGGGCGGCCAGACGCCTGCCGCCGGCCTCCTGTAGCCGCGGCACGCGCAGCTCCCTCCTCTCTACAAGTTTTGTTTGGTTTCGTTAATCTGTAGTAGTGTGTGTGCACTGCTGAAAAGCGGTCAGACGTTGCTTTCCTCTTAAAGAAGAACCTTTCGTTCGTGTTTTCCAATGGATATTGCTGTTTATTCCTAGATTGTTTTTAACAGTTGCTATTAACGAAAAAAAAAAGATAAAAATGCAGTCTACTGCGTATGGTAACGGTGGATTGTGTGGGCGGCCAGACGCCTGCCGCCGGCCTCCTGTAGCCGCGGCACGCGCAGCTCCCTCCTCTCTACAAGTTTTGTTTGGTTTCGTTAATCTGTAGTAGTGTGTGTGCACTGCTGAAAAGCGGTCAGACGTTGCTTTCCTCTTAAAGAAGAACCTTTCGTTCGTGTTTTCCAATGGATATTGCTGTTTATTCCTAGATTGTTTTTAACAGTTGCTATTAACGAAAAAAAAAAGATAAAAATGCAGTCTACTGCGTATGGTAACGGTGGATTGTGTGGGCGGCCAGACGCCTGCCGCCGGCCTCCTGTAGCCGCGGCACGCGCAGCTCCCTCCTCTCTACAAGTTTTGTTTGGTTTCGTTAATCTGTAGTAGTGTGTGTGCACTGCTGAAAAGCGGTCAGACGTTGCTTTCCTCTTAAAGAAGAACCTTTCGTTCGTGTTTTCCAATGGATATTGCTGTTTATTCCTAGATTGTTTTTAACAGTTGCTATTAACGAAAAAAAAAAGATAAAAATGCAGTCTACTGCGTATGGTAACGGTGGATTGTGTGGGCGGCCAGACGCCTGCCGCCGGCCTCCTGTAGCCGCGGCACGCGCAGCTCCCTCCTCTCTACAAGTTTTGTTTGGTTTCGTTAATCTGTAGTAGTGTGTGTGCACTGCTGAAAAGCGGTCAGACGTTGCTTTCCTCTTAAAGAAGAACCTTTCGTTCGTGTTTTCCAATGGATATTGCTGTTTATTCCTAGATTGTTTTTAACAGTTGCTATTAACGAAAAAAAAAAGATAAAAATGCAGTCTACTGCGTATGGTAACGGTGGATTGTGTGGGCGGCCAGACGCCTGCCGCCGGCCTCCTGTAGCCGCGGCACGCGCAGCTCCCTCCTCTCTACAAGTTTTGTTTGGTTTCGTTAATCTGTAGTAGTGTGTGTGCACTGCTGAAAAGCGGTCAGACGTTGCTTTCCTCTTAAAGAAGAACCTTTCGTTCGTGTTTTCCAATGGATATTGCTGTTTATTCCTAGATTGTTTTTAACAGTTGCTATTAACGAAAAAAAAAAGATAAAAATGCAGTCTACTGCGTATGGTAACGGTGGATTGTGTGGGCGGCCAGACGCCTGCCGCCGGCCTCCTGTAGCCACGGTATGCGCAGCTCCCTCCTCTCTACTAGTTTTGTTTGGTTTCGTTAATCTGTAGTAGTGTGTGTGCACTGCTGAAAAGCGGTCAGACGTTGCTTTCCTCTTAAAGAAGAACCTTTCGTTCGTGTTTTCCAATGGATATTGCTGTTTATTCCTAGATTGTTTTTAACAGTTGCTATTAACGAAAAAAAAAAGATAAAAATGCAGTCTACTGCGTATGGTAACGGTGGATTGTGTGGGCGGCCAGACGCCTGCCGCCGGCCTCCTGTAGCCACGGTATGCGCAGCTCCCTCCTCTCTACTAGTTTTGTTTGGTTTCGTTAATCTGTAGTAGTGTGTGTGCACTGCTGAAAAGCGGTCAGACGTTGCTTTCCTCTTAAAGAAGAACCTTTCGTTCGTGTTTTCCAATGGATATTGCTGTTTATTCCTAGATTGTTTTTAACAGTTGCTATTAACGAAAAAAAAAAAGATAAAAATGCAGTCTACTGCGTATGGTAACGGTGGATTGTGTGGGCGGCCAGACGCCTGCCGCCGGCCTCCTGTAGCCGCGGCACGCGCAGCTCCCTCCTCTCTACAAGTTTTGTTTGGTTTCGTTAATCTGTAGTAGTGTGTGTGCACTGCTGAAAAGCGGTCAGACGTTGCTTTCCTCTTAAAGAAGAACCTTTCGTTCGTGTTTTCCAATGGATATTGCTGTTTATTCCTAGATTGTTTTTAACAGTTGCTATTAACGAAAAAAAAAAGATAAAAATGCAGTCTACTGCGTATGGTAACGGTGGATTGTGTGGGCGGCCAGACGCCTGCCGCCGGCCTCCTGTAGCCACGGTATGCGCAGCTCCCTCCTCTCTACTAGTTTTGTTTGGTTTCGTTAATCTGTAGTAGTGTGTGTGCACTGCTGAAAAGCGGTCAGACGTTGCTTTCCTCTTAAAGAAGAACCTTTCGTTCGTGTTTTCCAATGGATATTGCTGTTTATTCCTAGATTGTTTTTAACAGTTGCTATTAACGAAAAAAAAAAAGATAAAAATGCAGTCTACTGCGTATGGTAACGGTGGATTGTGTGGGCGGCCAGACGCCTGCCGCCGGCCTCCTGTAGCCGCGGCACGCGCAGCTCCCTCCTCTCTACAAGTTTTGTTTGGTTTCGTTAATCTGTAGTAGTGTGTGTGCACTGCTGAAAAGCGGTCAGACGTTGCTTTCCTCTTAAAGAAGAACCTTTCGTTCGTGTTTTCCAATGGATATTGCTGTTTATTCCTAGATTGTTTTTAACAGTTGCTATTAACGAAAAAAAAAAGATAAAAATGCAGTCTACTGCGTATGGTAACGGTGGATTGTGTGGGCGGCCAGACGCCTGCCGCCGGCCTCCTGTAGCCGCGGCACGCGCAGCTCCCTCCTCTCTACAAGTTTTGTTTGGTTTCGTTAATCTGTAGTAGTGTGTGTGCACTGCTGAAAAGCGGTCAGACGTTGCTTTCCTCTTAAAGAAGAACCTTTCGTTCGTGTTTTCCAATGGATATTGCTGTTTATTCCTAGATTGTTTTTAACAGTTGCTATTAACGAAAAAAAAAAGATAAAAATGCAGTCTACTGCGTATGGTAACGGTGGATTGTGTGGGCGGCCAGACGCCTGCCGCCGGCCTCCTGTAGCCGCGGCACGCGCAGCTCCCTCCTCTCTACAAGTTTTGTTTGGTTTCGTTAATCTGTAGTAGTGTGTGTGCACTGCTGAAAAGCGGTCAGACGTTGCTTTCCTCTTAAAGAAGAACCTTTCGTTCGTGTTTTCCAATGGATATTGCTGTTTATTCCTAGATTGTTTTTAACAGTTGCTATTAACGAAAAAAAAAAGATAAAAATGCAGTCTACTGCGTATGGTAACGGTGGATTGTGTGGGCGGCCAGACGCCTGCCGCCGGCCTCCTGTAGCCGCGGCACGCGCAGCTCCCTCCTCTCTACAAGTTTTGTTTGGTTTCGTTAATCTGTAGTAGTGTGTGTGCACTGCTGAAAAGCGGTCAGACGTTGCTTTCCTCTTAAAGAAGAACCTTTCGTTCGTGTTTTCCAATGGATATTGCTGTTTATTCCTAGATTGTTTTTAACAGTTGCTATTAACGAAAAAAAAAAGATAAAAATGCAGTCTACTGCGTATGGTAACGGTGGATTGTGTGGGCGGCCAGACGCCTGCCGCCGGCCTCCTGTAGCCGCGGCACGCGCAGCTCCCTCCTCTCTACAAGTTTTGTTTGGTTTCGTTAATCTGTAGTAGTGTGTGTGCACTGCTGAAAAGCGGTCAGACGTTGCTTTCCTCTTAAAGAAGAACCTTTCGTTCGTGTTTTCCAATGGATATTGCTGTTTATTCCTAGATTGTTTTTAACAGTTGCTATTAACGAAAAAAAAAAGATAAAAATGCAGTCTACTGCGTATGGTAACGGTGGATTGTGTGGGCGGCCAGACGCCTGCCGCCGGCCTCCTGTAGCCGCGGCACGCGCAGCTCCCTCCTCTCTACAAGTTTTGTTTGGTTTCGTTAATCTGTAGTAGTGTGTGTGCACTGCTGAAAAGCGGTCAGACGTTGCTTTCCTCTTAAAGAAGAACCTTTCGTTCGTGTTTTCCAATGGATATTGCTGTTTATTCCTAGATTGTTTTTAACAGTTGCTATTAACGAAAAAAAAAAGATAAAAATGCAGTCTACTGCGTATGGTAACGGTGGATTGTGTGGGCGGCCAGACGCCTGCCGCCGGCCTCCTGTAGCCACGGTATGCGCAGCTCCCTCCTCTCTACTAGTTTTGTTTGGTTTCGTTAATCTGTAGTAGTGTGTGTGCACTGCTGAAAAGCGGTCAGACGTTGCTTTCCTCTTAAAGAAGAACCTTTCGTTCGTGTTTTCCAATGGATATTGCTGTTTATTCCTAGATTGTTTTTAACAGTTGCTATTAACGAAAAAAAAAAGATAAAAATGCAGTCTACTGCGTATGGTAACGGTGGATTGTGTGGGCGGCCAGACGCCTGCCGCCGGCCTCCTGTAGCCACGGTATGCGCAGCTCCCTCCTCTCTACTAGTTTTGTTTGGTTTCGTTAATCTGTAGTAGTGTGTGTGCACTGCTGAAAAGCGGTCAGACGTTGCTTTCCTCTTAAAGAAGAACCTTTCGTTCGTGTTTTCCAATGGATATTGCTGTTTATTCCTAGATTGTTTTTAACAGTTGCTATTAACGAAAAAAAAAAAAGATAAAAATGCAGTCTACTGCGTATGGTAACGGTGGATTGTATGGGCGGCCAGACGCCTGCCGCCGGCCTCCTGTAGCCGCGGCACGCGCAGCTCCCTCCTCTCTACAAGTTTTGTTTGGTTTCGTTAATCTGTAGTAGTGTGTGTGCACTGCTGAAAAGCGGTCAGACGTTGCTTTCCTCTTAAAGAAGAACCTTTCGTTCGTGTTTTCCAATGGATATTGCTGTTTATTCCTAGATTGTTTTTAACAGTTGCTATTAACGAAAAAAAAAAGATAAAAATGCAGTCTACTGCGTATGGTAACGGTGGATTGTGTGGGCGGCCAGACGCCTGCCGCCGGCCTCCTGTAGCCACGGTATGCGCAGCTCCCTCCTCTCTACTAGTTTTGTTTGGTTTCGTTAATCTGTAGTAGTGTGTGTGCACTGCTGAAAAGCGGTCAGACGTTGCTTTCCTCTTAAAGAAGAACCTTTCGTTCGTGTTTTCCAATGGATATTGCTGTTTATTCCTAGATTGTTTTTAACAGTTGCTATTAACGAAAAAAAAAAAGATAAAAATGCAGTCTACTGCGTATGGTAACGGTGGATTGTGTGGGCGGCCAGACGCCTGCCGCCGGCCTCCTGTAGCCGCGGCACGCGCAGCTCCCTCCTCTCTACAAGTTTTGTTTGGTTTCGTTAATCTGTAGTAGTGTGTGTGCACTGCTGAAAAGCGGTCAGACGTTGCTTTCCTCTTAAAGAAGAACCTTTCGTTCGTGTTTTCCAATGGATATTGCTGTTTATTCCTAGATTGTTTTTAACAGTTGCTATTAACGAAAAAAAAAAGATAAAAATGCAGTCTACTGCGTATGGTAACGGTGGATTGTGTGGGCGGCCAGACGCCTGCCGCCGGCCTCCTGTAGCCACGGTATGCGCAGCTCCCTCCTCTCTACTAGTTTTGTTTGGTTTCGTTAATCTGTAGTAGTGTGTGTGCACTGCTGAAAAGCGGTCAGACGTTGCTTTCCTCTTAAAGAAGAACCTTTCGTTCGTGTTTTTTAATGGATATTGCTGTTTATTCCTAGATTGTTTTTAACAGTTGCTATTAACGAAAAAAAAAGATAAAAATGCAGTCTACTGCGTATGGTAACGGTGGATTGTGTGGGCGGCCAGACGCCTGCCGCCGGCCTCCTGTAGCCGCGGCACGCGCAGCTCCCTCCTCTCTACAAGTTTTGTTTGGTTTCGTTAATCTGTAGTATTGTGTGTGCACTGCTGAAAAGCGGTCAGACGTTGCTTTCCTCTTAAAGAAGAACCTTTCGTTCGTGTTTTCCAATGGATATTGCTGTTTATTCCTAGATTGTTTTTAACAGTTGCTATTAACGAAAAAAAAAAGATAAAAATGCAGTCTACTGCGTATGGTAACGGTGGATTGTGTGGGCGGCCAGACGCCTGCCGCCGGCCTCCTGTAGCCACGGTATGCGCAGCTCCCTCCTCTCTACTAGTTTTGTTTGGTTTCGTTAATCTGTAGTAGTGTGTGTGCACTGCTGAAAAGCGGTCAGACGTTGCTTTCCTCTTAAAGAAGAACCTTTCGTTCGTGTTTTCCAATGGATATTGCTGTTTATTCCTAGATTGTTTTTAACAGTTGCTATTAACGAAAAAAAAAAGATAAAAATGCAGTCTACTGCGTATGGTAACGGTGGATTGTGTGGGCGGCCAGACGCCTGCCGCCGGCCTCCTGTAGCCGCGGCACGCGCAGCTCCCTCCTCTCTACAAGTTTTGTTTGGTTTCGTTAATCTGTAGTAGTGTGTGTGCACTGCTTAAAAGCGGTCAGGCGTTGATTTCCTCTTAAAGAAGAACCTTTTGTTCCTGTTTTGCAATGTATATTTCTGTTTATTCCTAGATTTTTTTCAACAGCTGCTATTAACGAAAAAAAAAAAAAAAAGATAAAAATGCAGTCTACTGCGTATGGTAACGGTGGATTGTGTGGGCGGCCAGACGCCTGCCGCCGGCCTCCTGTAGCCACGGTATGCGCAGCTCCCTCCTCTCTACTAGTTTTGTTTGGTTTCGTTAATCTGTAGTAGTGTGTGTGCACTGCTGAAAAGCGGTCAGACGTTGCTTTCCTCTTAAAGAAGAACCTTTCGTTCGTGTTTTCCAATGGATATTGCTGTTTATTCCTAGATTGTTTTTAACAGTTGCTATTAACGAAAAAAAAAGGATAAAAATGCAGTCTACTGCGTATGGTAACGGTGGATTGTGTGGGCGGCCAGACGCCTGCCGCCGGCCTCCTGTAGCCGCGGCACGCGCAGCTCCCTCCTCTCTACAAGTTTTGTTTGGTTTCGTTAATCTGTAGTAGTGTGTGTGCACTGCTTAAAAGCGGTCAGGCGTTGCTTTCCTCTTAAAGAAGAACCTTTTGTTTCTGTTTTGCAATGGATATTGCTGTCTATTCCTAGATTTCTTTAAACAGCTGCTATTAACGGAAAAAAAACAGTCTACTGCATATTGTAACGGTGGATTGTGTGGGTGGCCAGACGCCTGCCGCAGGCCTCCTGTAGCCGCGGCACGCGCAGGTCCGTCCTCTCTACAAGTTTTGTTTGGTTTCGTTAATCTGTAGTAGTGTGTGTGCACTGCTTAAAAGCGGTCAGGCGTTGCTTTCCTCTTAAAGAAGAACCTTTTGTTTCTGTTTTGCAATGGATATTGCTATCTATTCCTAGATTTCTTTAAACAGTTAATATTAAGGGAAACAAAAATAAAAATGCAGTCTACTGAGTATGGTAACGGTAGATTGTGTGGGCGGCCAGACGCCTGCCGCCGACCTCCTGTAGCCGCGGCATGCGCAGCTCCGTCCTCTCTACAAGTTTTGTTTGGTTTCGTTAATCTGTATTAGTGTGTGTGCACTGCTTAAACGCGGTAAGGCGTTGCTTTCCTCTTAAAGAAGAACCTTTTGTTTCAGTTTTGCCATGGATATTGCTATCTATTCCTAGATTTCTTTAAACAGTTGCTATTAAGGGAAAAAAAAGATAAAAATGCAGTCTACTGCGTATGGTATCGGTGGATTGTGTGGGCGGCCAGACGCCTGCCGCCGGCCTCCTGTAGCCACGGCACTCGCAGGTCCGTCCTCTCTACAAGTTTTGTTTGGTTTCGTTAATCTGTAGTAGTGTGTGTGCACTGCTTAAAAGCGGTCAGGCGTTGCTTTCCTCTTAAAGAAGAACCTTTTGTTTCTGTTTTGCAATGGATATTGCTATCTATTCCTAGATTTCTTTAAACAGTTAATATTAAGGGAAACAAAAATAAAAATGCAGTCTACTGAGTATGGTAACGGTAGATTGTGTGGGCGGCCAGACGCCTGCCGCCGGCCTCCTGTAGCCACGGCACTCGCAGCTCCCTCCTCTCTACAAGTTTTGTTTGGTTTCGTTAATCTGTAGTAGTGTGTGTGCACTGCTTAACAGCGGTCAGGCGTTGCTTTCCTCTTAAAGAAGAACCTTTTTTTTGTGTCCCGACTTCGTCGCCGCTTTTGTGTCCCTGCCTCGTCGTAGGTGTCGGTGGCCGAGTGGAATGAGACCGGCACGCTGGTGCAGGTACGGAGGGGAGCAGCCAGAAACTATAAACACCCGAGCAAATTAGAAAGAGATATATTGCACAGAATGTAACAATACTTAACTTTTACATAGTACTGCAGAATGTTGATACATAGTCGTTAGAGGCCTGCCTAGTGCCTGTACGATAGCAAAGTCTTCAATGGTGCCTATCTGATTACGAAGGTCCTAACTCGTTGCTATCTCAGTCCGAAGTGCGAAGTGCGAAGTGGCCGATGTCCTTCAGTGGTGGCCACGAGCGGCGTTGTACCAGAGGGCGCTCGTGGCTGTCGTCGGAAGAACGCCGCGCCGTGCATGCATGGCGGCGCGCGGCGAAAGTAGGTGGCGCGCACTTTGTACTTGTGCGACACCACACCCCTCCCCCCCAAACCGCCGCGCCGTCGTGGCGTAGGGCTGAGGGCCACGGCGACGGCACTGGGAGGAGGGCCTGAGCGGGGGCGTTACTGGTGGGACGGGCGTCGTAGCTGAGGCCGGGATCGAGACGCCGTCCGCGCCCCGGCATCCGCCTTGCGATCCTCCAGGGAACCCGCCGAAACCTGGGGAAGGGCGCCCGCCCCCGCCCAGAGGGAGCAGGTCATCTTCTTCTGAGGTGCGTGGCCCAAGCTGGGGGGGCCCGCACGGTCCCGGAGTCCCTCTCGGTGACGCTGTCATCTGCGGCGGCGACAGCGGCGGCGACGACTGCGTCGGATGTACGTCGACGTCCATAGGGATCTCGTAGTCCGGGGACGAACGATGTGGTTGTGCTCCCTGGCGCAGAACTGGGTCTGGAATCAAGAAACCGGAGACAGGATCGCGCGGTCTGTGCAGGCGCAATTGGTTTGCGTGGCGCCGCAGCTCCGACCCTGTGGAAGAACGTACAATAAACATATTGCGACCAAGCACGCGCTGAATGGTGCCCGGCAACCATGTCTTCTTGTTTCCAGCAAACACCCTGTACAGCACCGGCGTGGAAACCTGAAAACGCGTAGCGCCATACGAACCGACTCGGTGCGTGGGAGGCTGCAGCAGGTGAAGGAGAGTGCGGTGACGGCGGCCGTGTAGCAGCTCGGCAGGAGACGGGCCGTCACGTGGCATGCATCGATACGTAGACAGGAAAATTTGAAGAGCTTGCTGCCTGGAGTGCTGACCTTTCATCTTCTCCATGTGAGACTTGAATGTTCGAACGAAACGTTCTGCTTCACCATTGGACTGAGGGTGAAAAGGTGCGGTGGTGATATGCTGAATGCCATTCACACGACAAAACTGTTGAAATTCCGCACTAACAAACTGAGGTCCATTGTCCCTGACGATAGTTTCAGGCAAGCCTTCGATGCAAAACACTGATGTTAAGGCACTGATTGTACTAGACGCCGTCGTTAAGTTCATGGCAATCACAAAAGGAAACTTGCTGAAAGCGTCTACAACAATTAACCAGCGCGTATTCCAGAAAGGTCCGGCAAAGTCAATGTGTAAACGTTGCCATGGTCCCTTGGGGCGTGGCCAATCTGAGAAACGTTGCGGAGGAGCCGCCTGATGCTCCGCACAAACAGTACACTGTGACGTCATGTTCTCTATCTGAGCGTCTATACCAACCCAGGTACAATGACGTCTGGCCAGTTGCTTTGTCCTAACAATACCCCAATGTCCTTGATGCAGGAGGCGTAACACTTCTCGTTGCAGGGAACGAGGAACAATCACTCTTGCTTGGTCGTTGTCGGTATGCAACAACAGTACACCCTGACTTAAAGATAATGCATGACGTTGTGCAAAATAACGTCGAACCAGAGGCCGATCAATGTCTTTGGCTCTGGCAGGCCACCCTGAGCGAACAAAACGTGCTACCACACTTAAGTCTACATCCGCAGCTGTTTCCTGTGCAACCCGACGAGAGTTCAAAGGAAAGTCTGCGACAGCGGAAGCATCTCTGGAGTCTATCTGACAACATGCCATTTCTGAAGAATCAAACGAAACATCCTGGCCAACCGGAAGTCGGGAAAGTGTGTCCGCGTTGGCATGTTTAGTGGTAGGTCGGTACAAAATCTCATACTGATAATTTGACAATATCAAGGACCATCTCTGAAGCTTTTGTGCCGTTCGTGGCGGAATTGGCTTTGTGGGTGAGAACAACGACGTGAGAGGCTTGTGGTCTGTCAACAAATAGAATTTTCTGCCATAGAGATAATGATGAAACTTTGTGACGCCGTAAATGATTGCTAAGGCCTCCTTTTCTATCTGACTGTAATTCTGTTGCGTTGGCGTCAGTAGCTTGGATGCAAAGGCAATAGGACGATCGTGACATCCAATACGATGCGACAGAACACCACCCAGACCGTACGACGAGGCGTCAACTGCTAACACTACAGGCTTCTGTGGGTCAAAGGGAATCAAACATGCATCACTGAGTAGTGCCGACTTTAGTTTGTCAAAGGCAACCTGACAATCTTTAGACCATACAAAAGGAACATTCTTCCCACGTAAGTGATGCAGTGGAGCTGCAATCTGAGAGGCATTGGGAATAAACCTGAAATAATAGTTCAGCTTTCCCATTACTGCTTGCAATTCGTGCACATTCTTAGGAGGAGGCAAGTCTTTGATTGCTCGAAGATGTGACTGTAAGGGATGAATTCCTTGGGCATTAATCACATGGCCTAGGTACTCTATTTCAGTTTGAAAAAACGAACACTTTGCTTTATTGCAACGTAGACCTGCTGCAGTCAATACGTTGAAAAGGCACTCCAGGTTTGCTAAATGTTCTTCAACTGTACGTCCGGATACCACAATATCATCTAAATAGTTCGAACAACACGGTACAGAAACTGTCAGCTGTTCCAAAAAACGCTGAAAAATAGCGGGAGCGGAAGAACTGCCAAAGGGTAGGCGTTGAAATTGAAAAAGGCCCATGTGAGTATTAATGACGAAAAACTTTTTGGACTCGTCATCAAGTGGAATCTGTAAGTATGCCTCTGCTAAATCAATCTTGGAAAAGAAGCGAGACTGTCCTAATTTGTCCATCAGTTCCTCAGGTCTGGGCAGGGGATAAGTGTCTACAATTGTTTGACTGTTGACAGTTGATTTGAAGTCCGCACAGAGACGAAGTTTTCCTGACGGCTTGGGTATAATTACTATAGGCGAGGCCCACTGACTCGCAGAAACAGGAGAAATCACCCCACTATCTTGCCAACGTTTAAGTTCTTCGGCAACTGTATCACGCAAGGCGATAGGCACTGGTCTAGCTTTACGAAATTGTGGAACTGCAGATTCTTTTAAAGTTACATGTGCCACGAAGTCTTTTGCACAACCTAGTTCCGGCGAAAACAGGTCACTATATTTGTCACACAATGCACTGATTTTATCCTGAGGCACTATTGACGAAATTTGAAGCACATCTCTTTGAATTGATAAACCAAACAAGTCAAAAGCATCTAGTCCAAAAATGTTCTGTGTCGATTTGGCCTGAAGAACTACAAAAGCAACTGTTTTCGTTACACCTTGAAAAGAGGCGGGCAGGCTACATGTTCCTAGCACGGGAATATTTTCACCTGTATAAGCTGTTAACACTTGCTGTGACGGCGACAATTTTGGCGAACCCAGAAGTTCATAAGTATCTTTATTAATTAAGGTAACAGCGGAACCAGTATCAAGCTGAAATTGCACAGTCTCATTTTCTATAGAGAGAGTAACAAACAGCTTGTGCTTCTGGCGCACGACCGGTGCGCGAATGTGGGCAACGTCTAATACATATTGTTTTCTGCGCTTGCGCGGGTTGCGTGCGGTAGGAAGCGGCGCATACTCGGCACACAGCGGATTAACCACACTGTCACTAGATGACACTACCGCCGGATCGGCGTCCGCGCAATGCGAGGCTACTGCACTAAAATTACTTTGAGTAGCTACACCAATTCTACTGTCACTAGCTACACAGTACTGGGCACTATTACAATTAGAAGTTGCAGAAGGCACTATTTTCACTACAGGAATGCACTGTTCATAGTCATTTTGCTTGTCCCGAATCCTTTTCCGTTGCACTGTTTTACGCGCTCGTCGGCTCTTGCTACGCGGTGCACTATATAGTTTTGCCATAGGCGCAGAACTACTTTCTTGCAATTGAGATCCAAGGAAAGCAGTGTTCAATTCCACAGCCCGTATAACATTTACAGAATGAACTGTTCTCGCACTCTGCGAAGCACTGTTTCTAACGTTACTGTTCTTTGAGTTTTTAATTTGCATACACACAGACTGCACATGTCCCGATTTGCCACATTGACAACAGGTCGCGTTGCGACTAGGGCAATGAGCACGCTTGTGGCGAGACACACACTGGGGGCAAGATTTACGTACATTTTTCTGAAATGAACGTTGGCGCCCATTATTCAAATTACTGTGTCTAACACTACGGGGCGACCTTTGTGTCGCACTTTTACACTGGCTACTGTTCACTGTCTGTTCAGCACGGCCGGTAGAAAAATAAGAATCACTAGTGCTATACTGAGAACTACGGCTAGGAAAGCGTCCGTTGCGGCGCACTGAATTTACACTATGGCTTTGCATTTCTACATCAGCTAAGTCAAAAGTATCATGCGCTTCTATAAGCTGCAGTACACTGTCTAAGGAGGGGTCAGACTGTTTCAGAATTGCTGCTCTAATTCTGGGGTCCTGAATATTCTGCGTAATCGCATCCCTCAACATCACGTCACTATACGAAAGTCCACAAGAGCAAGTAAATTTTCATTGGCGGGTTAAGCCCTTCAATTCCGTAATCCACTCTTGGTGTGACTGCTGCGGTAATTTTTTAAGTCTGAAAAATCGGTATCGTGCAGCGGCTACAAGAACTTTTCTCTCATAATGAGCATTCAGTGCATCTACAATTTGTTCAAAGTCTACATCACGAGGAGATGCTTGCGGAAAAAGTTTTTGCAATAATACGAAGGTCTGGGGGCCCACAATCGATAAGAAAAGGTTCTTCACTCTCTGACCTGTAATTTGATGAGCCGCGACGAGTTCTTGAAACTGTGCGAAATAGTCGCTCCATTCTTCCTCACGTTCGTTGTACTGGCAGAACGTCGGAAGCGGTGCGGCGGCAGGTGTGGGCTGCTGATGTGACGACTGTTGTTGTTGGTGAGCAGCCTGTGTCGTCAACTGCGACACGGCCTGGAGAAGCTGGGTAATTTGCGCCGTCTGTAACTGAATAATTTCCATTAAGTTTGGGTTCGGGGTAGTGGCCATGCTGACCGATTAGGCGCCGCGTATACAAGTAAATTAGTACAAAACACAAATGCAATAGGAAAGAGGACGCTCTGCAACAAAAAAAGTCCACAAACACGTAACTGAAAATGTTCCCCCAAAAATCTTATAATAAGGGTGGGTGGGCGGGAGCAATTTTTGCGTGCTCCGACTGCTGCTGTCTGGCTGCTGCAAGCGGGCTGGTCCAAGGTTCTATCACTCCTCGTCGCCACTTTTGTGTCCCGACTTCGTCGCCGTTTTTGTGTCCCTGCCTCGTCGTAGGTGTCGGTGGCCGAGTGGAATGAGACCGGCACGCTGGTGCAGGTACGGAGGGGAGCAGCCAGAAACTATAAACACCCGAGCAAATTAGAAAGAGATATATTGCACAGAATGTAACAATACTTAACTTTTACATAGTACTGCAGAATGTTGATACATAGTCGTTAGAGGCCTGCCTAGTGCCTGTACGATAGCAAAGTCTTCAATGGTGCCTATCTGATTACGAAGGTCCTAACTCGTTGCTATCTCAGTCCGAAGTGCGAAGTGCGAAGTGGCCGATGTCCTTCAGTGGTGGCCACGAGCGGCGTTGTACCAGAGGGCGCTCGTGGCTGTCGTCGGAAGAACGCCGCGCCGTGCATGCATGGCGCCGCGCGGCGAAAGTAGGTGGCGCGCACTTTGTACTTGTGCGACACCACACTTTTTTTCCAGTTTTGCAATGGATATTTCTGTTTATTCCTAGATTTTTTTTAACAGTTGCTATTAACGAAAAAAAAAAATAAAAATGCTGTCTACTGCGTATGGTAACGGTGGATTGTGTGGGCGGCCAGAGGCCTGCCGCCGGCCGCCTGTAGCCGCGGCACGCGCAGCTCCCTCCTCTCTACAAGTTTTGTTTGGTTTCGTTAATCTGTAGTAGTGTGTGTGCACTGCTTAAAAGCGGTCAGGCGTTGCTTTCCTCTTAAAGAAGAACCTTTTGTTCCTGTTTTGCAATGTATATTTCTGTTTATTCCTAGATTTTTTTAACAGCTGCTATTAACGAAAAAAAAAAGATAAATATGCAGTCTACTGCGTATGGTAACGGTGGATTGTGTGGGCGGCCAGACGCCTGCCGCCGGCCTCCTGTAGCCACGGTATGCGCAGCTCCCTCCTCTCTACAAGTTTTGTTTGGTTTCGGTAATCTGTAGTAGTGTGTGTGCACTGCTTAAAAGCGGTCAGGCGTTGCTTTCCTCTTAAAGAAGAACCTTTTGTTCCTGTTTTGCAATGGATATTGCTATCTATTCCTAGATTTCTTTAAACAGTTCCTATTAAGAGAAAAAAAAAGGAATCTAGTGCATATGTTAACGGTGGATTGTGTGGGCGGCCAGACGCCTGCCGCCGGCCTCATGTAGCCGCGGCACGCGCAGCTCCCTCCTCTCTACAAGTTTTGTTTGGTTTCGTTAATCTGTAGTAGTGTGTGTGCACTGCTTAAAAGCGGTCAGGCGTTGCTTTCCTCTTAAAGAAGAACCTTTTGTTTCTGTTTTGCAATGGATATTGCTGTCTATTCCTAGATTTCTTTAAACAGCTGCTATTAACGGAAAAAAAAACAGTCTACTGCATATTGTAACGGTGGATTGTGTGGGTGGCCAGACGCCTGCCGCAGGCCTCCTGTAGCCGCGGCACGCGCAGGTCCGTCCTCTCTACAAGTTTTGTTTGGTTTCGTTAATCTGTAGTAGTGTGTGTGCACTGCTTAAAAGCGGTAAGGCGTTGCTTTCCTCTTAAAGAAGAACCTATTGTTCTTGTTTTGCAATGGATAGTGCTGTTTATTCCTAGATTTTTTTAACAGTTGCTATTAACAAAAAAAAAAAAGGTAAAATTCAGTCTACTGCGTATGGTAACGGTGGATTGTGTGGGCGGCCAGACGCCTGCCGCCGGCCTCCTGTAGCCGCGGCACGCGCAGCTCCCTCCTCTCTACAAGTTTTGTTTGGTTTCGTTAATCTGTAGTAGTGTGTGTGCACTGCTTAAAAGCGGTCAGGCGTTGATTTCCTCTTAAAGAAGAACCTTTTGTTCCTGTTTTGCAATGTATATTTCTGTTTATTCCTAGATTTTTTTCAACAGCTGCTATTAACGAAAAAAAAAAAGATAAATATGCAGTCTACTGCGTATGGTAACGGTGGATTGTGTGGGCGGCCAGACGCCTGCCGCCGGCCTCCTGTAGCCACGGTATGCGCAGCTCCCTCCTCTCTACTAGTTTTGTTTGGTTTTGTTAATCTGTAGTAGTGTGTGTGCACTGTTTAAAAGCGGTCAGGCGTTGCTTTCCTCTTAAAGAAGAACCTTTTGTTTCTGTTTCCTAGATTTCAATAAACAGTTGCTATTAAGGGAAAAAAAAGAAAGAAAAGCAATCTACTGCATATGGTAACAGTGGATTGTGTGGGCGGCCAGACGCCTGCCGCCGGCCTCCTGTAGCCGCGGCACGCGCAGCTCCCTCCTCTCTACAAGTTTTGTTTGGTTTCGTTAATCTGTAGTAGTGTGTGTGCACTGCTTAAAAGCGGTAAGGCGTTGCTTTCCTCTTAAAGAAGAACCTATTGTTCTTGTTTTGCAATGGATAGTGCAGTTTATTCCTAGATTTTTTTAACAGTTGCTATTAACAAAAAAAAAAAAAAAAAAAGGTAAAAATGCAGTCTACTGCGTATGGTAACGGTGGATTGTGTGGGCGGCAAGACGCCTGCCGCCGGCCTCCTGTAGCCGCGGCACGCGCCGCTCCGTCCACTCTACAAGTTTTGTTTGGTTTCGTTAATCTGTAGTAGTGTGTGTGCACTGCTTAAAAGCGGTCAGGCGTTGCTTTCCTCTTAAAGAAGAACCTTTTGTTTCTGTTTTGCAATGGATATTTCTGTCTATTCCTAGATTTCTTTAAAAAGTTGCTATTAACGGGGAAAAAAAGCAGTCTACTGCATATGGTAACGGTGGATTGTGTGGGCGGCCAGACGCCTGCCGCCGGCCTCGTGCAGCCACGGTATGCGCAGCTCCCTCCTCTCTACTAGTTTTGTTTGGTTTTGTTAATCTGTAGTAGTGTGTGTGCACTGTTTAAAAGCGGTCAGGCGTTGCTTTCCTCTTAAAGAAGAACCTTTTGTTTCTGTTTCCTAGATTTCAATAAACAGTTGCTATTAAGGGAAAAAAAAGAAAGAAAAGCAATCTACTGCATATGGTAACAGTGGATTGTGTGGGCGGCCAGACGCCTGCCGCCGGCCTCCTGTAGCCACGGCACGCGCAGGTCCGTCCTCTCTACAAGTTTTGTTTGGTTTCGTTAATCTGTAGTAGTGTGTGTGCACTGCTTAACAGCGGTCAGGCGTTGCTTTCCTCTTAAAGAAGAACCTTTTGTTTCTGTTTTGCAATGGATATTGCTATCTATTCCTAGATTTCTTTAAACAGTTGCTATTAAGGGAAACAAAAATAAAAATGCAGTCTACTGCGTATGGTAACGGTAGATTGTGTGGGCGGCCAGACGCCTGCCGCCGACCTCCTGTAGCCGCGGCATGCGCAGCTCCGTCCTCTCTACAAGTTTTGTTTGGTTTCGTCAATCTGTATTAGTGTGTGTGCACTGCTTAAACGCGGTCAGGCGTTGCTTTCCTCTTAAAGAAGAACCTTTTGTTTCTGTTTTGCAATGGATATTGCTATCTATTCCTAGATTTCTTTAAACAGTTGCTATTAAGGGAAAAAAAAGATAAAAATGCAGTCTACTGCGTATGGTAACGGTGGATTGTGTGGGCGGCCAGACGCCTGCCGCCGGCCTCCTGTAGCCGCGGCACGCGCAGCTCCATCCTCTCTACAAGTTTTGTTTGGTTTCGTTAATCTGTATTAGTGTGTGTGCACTGCTTAAACGCTGTCGGGCGTTGCTTTCCTCTTAAAGAAGAACCTTTTGTTACTGTTTTGCAATGGATATTGCTGTCTATTCCTTGATTTTTTTCAACAGCTGCTATTAACGAAAAAAAAAAAAAGGTAAAAATGCAGCCTACTGCGTATGGTAACGGTGGATTGTGTGGGCGGCCAGACGCCTGCCGCCGGCCTCCTGTAGCCGCGGCACGCGCAGCTCCATCCTCTCTACAAGTTTTGTTTGGTTTCGTTAATCTGTATTAGTGTGTGTGCACTGCTTAAACGCTGTCGGGCGTTGCTTTCCTCTTAAAGAAGAACCTTTTGTTTCTGTTTTGCAATGGATATTGCTGTCTATTCCTTGATTTTTTTCAACAGCTGCTATTAACGAAAAAAAAAAAGATAAAAATGCAGCCTACTGCGTATGGTAACGGTGGATTGTGTGGGCGGCCAGACGCCTGCCGCCGGCCTCCTGTAGCCGCAGCACGCGCAGCTCCGTTCACTCTACAAGTTTTGTTTGGTTTCGTTAATCTGTAGTAGTGTGTGTGCACTGCTTAAAAGCGGTCAGGCGTTGCTTTCCTCTTAAAGAAGAACTTTTTGTATCTGTTTTGCAATGGATATTGCTGTCTATTCCTAGATTTCTTTAAACAGCTGCTATTAACGAAAAAAAAAACAGTCTACTGCATATGGTAACGGTGGATTGTGTGGGTGGCCAGACGCCTGCCGCAGGCCTCCTGTAGCCGCGGCACGCGCAGCTCCCTCCTCTCTACAAGTTTTCTTTGGTTTCGTTAATCTGTAGTAGTGTGTGTGCACTGCTTGAAAGCGGTCAGGCGTTGCTTTCCTCTTAAAGAAGAACCTTTTGTTTCTGTTTTGCAATGGATATTGCTGTCTATTCCTAGATTTCTTTAAACAGTTGCTATTAACGGAAAAAAAAACAGTCTACTGCATATGGTAACGGTGGATTGTGTGGGCGGCCAGACGCCTGCCGCCGGCCTCCTGTAGCCACGACATGCGCAGCTCCCTCCTCTATACAAGTTTTCTTTGGTTTCGTTAATCTGTAGTAGTGTGTGTGCACTGCTTGAAAGCGGTCAGGCGTTGCTTTCCTCTTAAAGAAGGACCGTTTGTTTCTGTTCTGCAATGGATATTGCTGTTTATTCCTAGATTTTTTGTAAACAATTGCTTTTAACGAAAAAGAATAAAAATAAAGCAGTCTACTGCGTATGGTAACGGTGGATTTTGTGGGCGGCCAGACGCCTGCCGCCGGCCTCCTGTAGCCACGGTATGCGCAGCTCCCTCCTCTCTACTAGTTTTGTTTGGTTTCGTTAATCTTTAGTAGTGTGTGTGCACTGGTTAAAAGCGGTCAGGCGTTTTTTCCTCTTAAAGAAGAACCGTTTGTTTCTGTTCTGCAATGAATATTGCTGTTTATTCCTAGATTTTTTGTAAACAACTGCTTTTAACGAAAAAGAAAATAAATAAAGCAGTCTACTGCGTATGGTAACGGTGGATTGTGTGGGCGGCCAGACGCCTGCCGCCGGCCTCCTGTAGCCACGACATGCGCAGCTCCCTCCTCTCTACAAGTTTTCTTTGGTTTCGTTAATCTGTAGTAGTGTGTGTGCACTGCTTGAAAGCGGTCAGGCGTTGCTTTCCTCTTAAAGAAGGACCGTTTGTTTCTGTTCTGCAATGGATATTGCTGTTTATTCCTAGATTTTTTGTAAACAATTGCTTTTAACGAAAAAGAATAAAAATAAAGCAGTCTACTGCGTATGGTAACGGTGGATTGTGTGGGCGGCCAGACGCCTGCCGCCGGCCTCCTGTAGCCGCGGCACGCGCAGATCCCTCCTCTCTACAAGTTTTGTTTGGTTTCGTTAATCAGTAGTAGTGTGTGGACTGGTTAAAAGCGGTCAGGCGTTGCTTTCCTCTTAAAGAAGAACCTTTTGTTTCTGTTCTGCAATGAATATTGCTGTTTATTCCTAGGTATTTTGTAGACAATTGCTTTTAACGAAAAAGAAAATAAATAAAGCAGTCTACTGCGTATGGTAACGGTGGATTGTGTGGGCGGCCAGACGGCTGCCGCCGGCCTCCTGTAGCCACGACATGCGCAGCTCCCTCCTCTCTACAAGTTTTCTTTGGTTTCGTTAATCTGTAGTAGTGTGTGTGCACTGCTTGAAAGCGGTCAGGCGTTGCTTTCCTCTTAAAGAAGGACCGTTTGTTTCTGTTCTGCAATGGATATTGCTGTTTATTCCTAGATTTTTTGTAAACAATTGCTTTTAACGAAAAAGAATAAAAATAAAGCAGTCTACTGCGTATGGTAACGGTGGATTGTGTGGGCAGCCAGACGCCTGCCGCCGGCCTCCTGTAGCCACGACATGCGCAGCTCCCTCCTCTCTACTAGTTTTGTTTGGTTTCGTTAATCTGTAGTAGTGTGTGTGCACTGCTTAAAAGCGGTCAGGCGTTGCTTTCCTCTTAAAGAAGAACCTTTTGTTTCTGTTTTGCAATGGATATTGCTGTCTATTCCTAGATTTCTTTAAACAGTTGCTATTAACGGGAAAAAAGCAGTCTACTGCATATGGTAACGGTGGATTGTGTGGGCGGCCAGACGCCTGCCGCCGGCCTCCTGTATCCGCGGCACGCGCAGATCCCTCCTCTCTACAAGTTTTGATTGATTTCGTTAAGGAAAAAAAATGCAGTCTAAAGCGTCTCCCTGCGGTCCGCGCGGTTACTCGCCGTGGAGGTTCGAGTGCTCCCTGGGGCATGGGTGTGTGTGTGTGTGTGTGTGTGTGTTGTCCTTAGGTTAGTTAACTAGGTTTAAGTACTTTGTAAGCTACGGACTGATGACCACGCAGTTTGGTCCGATAGATTTACAAACATTTGAATGACTATTTTTCTTTATGACATTCAGTCAAGGTACAATGCCGGCCGCGGTGGCCGAGGGGACTGAGGCGCTTCAGTCACGGTCAGCACGGCTCCTACGGTCGGGGGTTCGAATCCCCCCTCGGGCATGGATATTTGTGTCGTCCTTAGTTGTAGGTAGTTCATAAGTAGTTTTTAAGTTTAGGGACTGATGACCCCGTAGTTAAGTCCCTTAAGCTTAACAAACATTTGAACAAGGTACAATCTGATAGTCGTACAGCAAATATTAGAATACAAGTCATTAGAGATGAGACAGTAACAGTTGTAAATTAAATTGCGTTGCAATAAGTGAAAAGTCAGATAAGTTATCAAAGTTATTTTATGATATTATATTTTTTTGTTCCTGATCTGAATTTGAACGAACACACTATTAACGAAACAACAGTTGTGTGCCTGATTGAGGCGCGATAGGCATAAATAGAAGTAAAACTCTTTTTCATTAATATCGGTGTCCAAGACCGATGTCCGAATCCGGTAATAAATGATAATCTAAGCACTGCTGAGAGATAACCGCTGAAGATATGTAGTATATATCAACTCACAGAGGTCATACATGATATAGTTGTGAAATAGAATGCAGTACACTGATGAACTGTTAAATAAGCACAATCTGATATCAGATATGCTCACAAATAGCGTTATACTAAAACGTGAAACGAAGATACAATTGACTTTTTTCCCGGCAGAGACTACAACCTGGCACCATTGATTATTGTATAATAGGAAGGAATACTGCTGATGTATTCAGTGTTTCTACACTATCAGCTTGACGTTCTCTAGTAGTTAGGATCACATCCTTCGTAGAAACGTGGAGGGGTTTGGTATTTTGAGAAAACAACGAAAACTGTGTTTAACTTACTCGCGCGTGGATATGTGCAATGTTGATTCGAAACAAGGGAAAGTCCTGCGTTCTTTACTTGCGTTAGCCATTACAAGTTCACCTTAGCCGGACTTTCACCGAATTACACCCCTCAGGGGCTCAGCATTAATTTGCTGGGTACGGGCTTGGCGAACCCGGGGTCCTGAGCCGTGGGCTGTGTCGCGCCAACAGTCCGCTACACCGTAAGCTCTGTGCGTGCTTCAACGACCATCGTTCGGCGCGACGGTGGAACGTTGTACGTTTCAGAGCCCGGGGATCTTGGCTTAATCGCCCAGGTCGCGAGGACGGTACAAACCTCTCTAAAAAAAAACCTCAATCTCAAGGTGTGCTACGTGCCGAGGAGATGCATGGCTGTTACCCCAAGTCGTTCTCTTCCTTGGCCATGCCCTGGGAGGAACGCAGGGCTGCTACCGGAAATGAGCCATATTCGCCTCGATATTTAGTATGTACAACGGTTGATGGGGAATCATTTACGGCAGTGAAGCCTCTGTTCTTTGTTAACCACCTGGAGGAGAAGTGTGGAGATGTGGAGTCCCTCTCCAAAATGCGTAATCGGTCTGTGTTGATTCACACCGCATCCCCTGCCCAGTCGAGGGCGTTGCTTGCTTGCGATAAGCTGGGAGATATCGCGGTCAACATTGCGCCACGTAAGTCTCTCAATCTGGTCCAGGGCATTATTTTTCACCGGGATCTCCTCTTACAATCTGATGAGGAGCTGCGCGCCAACCTCGAGCGGCGAGGTGTTCACTTCGTCCGGCGCATCCATCGTGGGTCGAAAGATAATAGGGTTGCCACCGGTGCCTTCATCGTAGCCTTTGAAGGCGATATACTGCCGGAGAAGGTTAAGGTGATGTGCTACTGGTGTGATGTAAAACCCTACATCCCTCCTCCTATGAGATGCTTCCAGTGCTGGAAGTTTGGGCATATGTCGTCCCGTTGCCCTTCCAGCGCCACTTGCCGGGATTGTGGACGTCCAGCCCACCCGGACGCCCCATGTACTCCGCCGCCCATCTGCGTGAACTGTGGCCAGGAGCATCCTCCCTGCTCATCACAATGCCCTATGCTCCGGAAGGAAAGATAAATCATAGAATATAAGACCTTGGACCTGTTGACCTATACTGAGGCGAAAAAGAAATATGAGCGCTTACATCCAATTGCCATGACGACTTCTTTTGCAGCAATTGCATCGTCAGCACCATCTGCGGCGACACCTATCTCTTCTCATTCTTTTTCTGTGGGCCCCCAGGGCCGCAAACCTACATCTGCCCCCAAGTTGTTTGGGGGCTCCCTTCCTTCTTCCGCTCCCAAGGTAATTGCCTCGGGAGCAACCTCCACCCTTCTGCCGGAGAAACAACAACCTTCTCCGGCATCCCTCGTTCGGAAGGGGTCCCTTGGGACACTCCCTTCCGAGGGTTCCGCCCGTGTCGCTTCCGACACACACCAGCAGCAGGCAAAACCGAAGGCTGCGGGACGCAGGGCCTCATGCTCCTCCTCAGTCCTTGAGTCTGAGAAGCCAGTCCTGCCGGCGAAGCCGCCGAGGGGCAAGAAGGATCGGAGGAAAAAACTTGAAAATCACGACTTGAAGGATACCACGGTGGCTCCCGAGCCACATCACCTCTCCACCTCGACCTCTGGGGACGAGGTGGAGATTCTAGCGTCCCCAGACGACCTCGCCGTCGGGGACATCCCAGAAATAATGGATACTGAGCCAGAACAACGGCAGTCAGCGGATTTAAGTGACGCTGATTTGTAATCTTCATGTCTTCCCAGTTATCAGACAGCATCATCCTCCAGTGGAACTGAGGCGGTTTCTTCCCCCACCTGGCTGAGCTACGACACATTTTAAGCATAACACCTGCCTTCTGCATTGCCTTACAGGAAACGTGGTTTCCAGCAATGCGGACCTCAGCCCTTCGCGGCTACAGGGGATATTACTGTAACCGTAGCTCATATAACAGGGTCTCAGGTGGTGTATGTGTGTATGTCCTTACTTCTGTTCATAGTGAACCTGTGCCCCTTCGTACACCACTAGAAGCAGTGGCTGTCAGGGTAAGGACAACACAGGAGTTTACCGTCTGCAGCCTTTATCTCCCTCCACATGGTGATATTTCTTTGAATGTTTTGGCTGCACTTGTATCGCAACTACCCCCGCCTTTCTTCTTATTGGGCGACTTCAACGCCCATAACCCATTGTGGGGTGGTACGACACTTTCTGGGCGGGGCAGACTAGTCGAGTCTTTACTTTCTCAACTCGACCTTTGCCTCTTAAATACTGGTGCCCCCACACACTTTAGTGTGGCGCATGGCACGTTCTCGGCCATTGATTTATCGATCTGCAGCCACGGCCTTCCACCATCTGTCCACTGGAGAGCCCACGACGACCTGTGTGGTAGTGACCATTTTCCCCTTTTTCTGTCACTCCCACAACGTCAGTCCCCAGGACGCTCCCCAAGGTGGGCTTTAAGCAGGGCTAACTTGGAAGATTACACGTCCACTGCTGCTGTTCAACCTCCCCCACTCGATGCCATCGATGTGGTGGTAGAGGGCGTCACTCACGCCATTGTTTCTGCCGCAAAAGCTGCAATTCCATGCTCCACAGGGTGCCCACGGCGGAAGACAGTGCCGTGGTGGTCGCCGGAAATAGCTGAGGCTATTAGAGATCGTAGGCGGGCCTTGCAGCGCTATAATCATCACCCCTCTCAGGAGCATCTCATTGATTTTAAACGGCTTCGCGCTCGTGCTCGCCAGTTAATAAGAAGACGGAAACAGGAGTGCTGGGAGAGGTACGTCTCCACTATAGGGACGGGTACCTCTGCCTCACAGGTCTGGAGTAGAATCAGGCGGTTAAAGGGACTACTGTCACCAGCGGGAATAGCCGGAATCTCCAAAAATGGAGTTCTATGTACGGACCCGGCCACACTTTCAGAGCTGTTTGCCGAGCATTATGCCCGCCCCTTTGCCTCAGCAAATTATCCACCGGCCTTCCGTACAGTAAAGGAGAGGGTAGAACGCCAGTCTCTCTCCTTTCGTACCCGCCGCTCTGAATCCTACAACACTCCTTTCACTGAGTGGGAGCTCCTCAGTGCTCTTAACTTATGTCCTGACACGGCGCCTGGGCCTGATAGCATCCATAGCCAAATGCTGAAGCACCTTTCAGCAGACAGCCGGCGTAATCTTCTAGCAGTTTATAACCGCATTTGGTGTGATGGTGTTTTCCCGTCACAGTGGCGGGAGAGTATCATCATTCCAGTGCTTAAACCAGATAAACATCCTCTTTCCTTGGATAGCTATCGGCCCATTAACTTGACTAACGTTCCATGCAAACTGTTGCAGCGGATGGTCAGTCGGCGGTTGTGTTGGATTCTGGAGACTCGAGGCTCACTGGCTCCATGCCAGGGCGGTTTTCGCCATGGTCGATCTACCACCGACAATCTGGTGTACCTCGAGTCTGCAATCCGCACAACCTTTTCAAGGCGCCACCACCTTGTTGCCGTCTTCTTTGATATGCACAAAGCATACGATACCACCTGCGACGACACATCCTCAACACTTTATACGACTGGGGCCTCCAGGGCTCCCTGCCGATTTTTATCCAGAATTTTTTAACTGTCCGTACCTTTCGTGTTCAAATTGGTGCTTCCCTGAGCTCCTCTCATATGCAGGAAAACGGGGTTCCTCAGGGTTCTGTTTTAAGCGTTCCATTATTTTTAATTGCCATCAACGGTTTAGCGACAGCGGTTGGATCGTCGGTGTCCCCTTCACTTTATGCTGACGACTTTTGTCTCTCTTTTAGTTCCTGCAGCACCCAAGTTGCCGAGCGCAGGTTGCAAGGTGCTATTCGGAATGCACAGAACTGGACGCTTACCCACGGCTTTCAGTTTTCTGCCACCAAGACCAGGGTGATGCACTTCTGTCAGCGTCGGACTGTCCATCCGCACCCTGAACTTTATCTTAATGACGAACTACTTACTGTAGTAGAAACTCATCGTTTTTTGGGGCTTGTTTTCGACTCACGGCTGACGTGGCTCCCCCACATCCGTCAACTAAAACGGGAGTGCTGGCGCCACCTCAATGTCCTCCGCCACCTGGGCCATACTTCCTGGGGAGCTGACCGCTCCACCCTGTTGCGTCTCTATCAGTCTCTGGTGCAGTCTCGTTTAGATTTTGAATGTGTCGCCTACGGTTCTGCGTCACCCTCAGCATTGCGCTTGCTGGACCCCATCCACCACTGTGGGGTTCGCATCGCGACAGGTTCCTTTCGTACCAGCCCTGTGACCAGCTTGCTTGCTGAGGCCGGCGTACCACCTTTGTCGATCCGTCGCCAACAACTGCTTGCATCCTATGCAGTGCTCGTGCACAGCTCATCAAGCCTTTTCTCCCATATGGCCGTCCATGACCAACGACGACGACCCAGGTCGGGTCATACGATTGCCTTCAGAGTCAAGTCTCTGCTGCAGGAACTTGAGTCTTACCCCCTACCACCTCCATATCGGGTCCACACACGCACGCCTCCGTGGCGCCTACCGAGGCCATCTATTTGCCTGGACTTGGCCTTTGGACCCAAAGACTCAGTTCCACTGGCAGCTCTCCGTCGCCAGTTTTCAGCACTCATAGCTAGATTTCCTGGACTCGACCTAATTTACACGGATGGTTCGAAAGTTGAGGGCCGGGTTGGTTTTGCATTCGCTCATGACACCCATGTCGAACAACGCTCTCTGCCGGCTGGCTGCGGTGTCTATACTGCAGAGCTGGTGGCTATATCCCGCGCCCTCGAGCACCCCAGGTCCTGCTCAGGTGAGTCCTTTCTCATCTGCAGTGACTCCCTGAGCAGCCTTAGAGCCATTGACCAGTGCTATCCGCGGTCTCCCCTGGTGTTGGGTATTCAGGAGGCCCTATCTGCCCTTGACAGGTCCGGTTGATCAGTGGTGTTCCTCTGGTCCCCGGGCCATGTCGGTATTCCGGGCAATGAACATGTTGACATGCTGGCCAAGCAGGCTGTTGAGGCGCATGTTTTAGAGACAGGCCTCCCGGCTGCTGATCTGCGGACGGTGCTGCGACAAAGAGTGCACGAGCTCTGGGCCACCGAGTGGCGTAGTATGGCAACAGTCAACAAACTTAGGGCCATAAAGGAGACGACGGCTGTGTGGCGTTCTTCAATGCGGGCTTGCCGCCGGGACTCTGTAGTCCTGTGCCGGCTCCGCATTGGCCATTCATGGCTAACTCACGGCCATCTCCTTCGTGGCGAGGAACCACCTGTGTGTCGTTGTGGCGCGCGCCTGACGGTGGCGCACATCTTAATGGAATGCCCTATTTTAGCCCCTCTGCGGCGGAGTTTTAATTTTCCAGTGCTTTTATCCCAAGTTTTAATTGACGATGCCAAAATGGCTGATACTTTTTTAAGTTTTATTCAGGACAGTGGTTTTTACTCCTACATTTAAATCTTTTTTTTCAGTGTCTGTGTTCGTCCTGTCATGACCTCCGATTAAAGGTTTCCCTTTGTTTCTGTGTGGCTGACTTTTCCTGTTTTTAGTCTCACGGTCGGTCAGCCACAGACGTCGGCTTTTACATTTTATTTCTTGTCATTGCTCATTTATACTGTGTCCTTTTCATTGTTTTAGTTGTCTCTTGCCGACTTTGTTGCTCTTTAACTGACTCAGGGGATCTTCCTCCCCCCTAGTTGTTCTCCACTATAGGCTCCTTTGCCCGTTCACGTCCTTTGTCGTGACGCCTAATGATGGAATGGGGGACTGATGACCTCCGCAGTTTTGTCCCCCTAAAACATCCAAACAACAACAACAACAACAACACCGAATTACAAATGTTTTGTCATAATGGATTACTCATTAGACGGCACGACCAGTCAAGAGCTCTAAGGTATTTGGCTAGGTAAGACATTCTTGGCCGCAAGGGATGGCCACGTGGTCTAATCGCGGATTTTGCATATTATACTACGTTTTAGCATGCTACATTACGATTTGTTACGGCATTTTGCTATATGCTTATTTAAATATGGGCTCATTTTATTCAAGTTTGTTTGATAGCTCTTGCCATGATAACTTGAATATTACGCATTTTGAAAGTTATGAGGAGCGCTGATTATGCATTAGAAAAAGGATTCTGAAATGGGAAAAGTAACTTCCTTTTGAGATCTATTATTCACCATGTTTAGGAACACAAATAGGCTTATATTTGATCTGCTAGTGTCCGACAGCTGCAAAATGTGTTGAGCAATTATTATTCACGGTGTGGTTGCCTTCAATAGTCATATTGAGGTTAAAAAACTGCAAGGTGGTTCAATGACGCATCGAAGAAGCGATTATATGCGGAGCATAATATCCAACTGGGAAGGATGGGGGAGAACGCCAGTCTTTGCCATTTCAAAGGTTGTATACTGGGATTTGTCAGAATAGATGGCCATTTTAATGCAGTCATAAGTCGTTGCACGGTAAGGTTCAGTTTTCCATCATATCCAGGCGCTTTTGGAGAGTCAAACGGCATAGAAATACGACAATGAATGAAAAAAAAATAGTTCTGCCAAGCATAAACTTGTGAAACGCAGCAAGGTAGATGCAGATAAATATGTCAACGAAGGGGTTGTAGGAGGGAGAGCGGGATCTAGGAATGTATAGTTCAGAACTGGAAAATAAAAGAGTGAAATGCTTGCAAAGTACTCCTTACTTAGACATATGTCACAGTTCGGTTTAGGACCGAGAGAGAAGCAACGAACTTTGTACAGAACGAAGGATGGATTCTTTGGTATATAAAAGAACATTGCTTCATAGAGAGGACCGATGGACAGTAAAATAAGCAGACATTAAAAGAGACTGTATTGTTTTAACAGAAACCTCCAATCCAATTTTTATAACGTGTTGGGGCAATAGACATAAAGGGCAAGTGAGGTTATAATGTAAGGGAGGTGACACACACACACAGAGAGAGAGAGAGAGAGAGAGAGAATGGAGTTGAAATTAACAACGAATAAATGAAGACAAATCGTTTGCATATTTTGTGAAGGATGGAGGGTGTATTAATGGATGGATGGGAAGAGAGAGACGTATTTGAAATAACAAAAATTACTTTGACAGCGTCCATCTACACTGATTACTCTCTGTGCATGCATGCCGGGTATAAATGAAATGAAAATAGAATATTGAGTGAAAGGAGAAGCATTGAATTAAAATTTGTGCCACGGGCGGGAATCGAAACGAAACCTACATACTTACTTTAATTCAATGCTTCTCCTTTCACTCAATGTCTTTGACATATTGAGACTGGAAACTGTCTCTACATATATAAACTTATAATAAAAATGCGGTAATGAAGGAACTATATATTCAAAAAAACTCAAAGGTAAAAGAAACTCATGTTTTATTTCAGTTCCCGAGAGATCGTCCATAGTGTCTCACTTGGGAAATACGAAACTACAGACGATACAAGAAAACATTTTAAGGACTGTTAAATTGATCAGAATCCCCCATTATTTGTTTCTTCTGTAATGCATCTCAGCATAGAATCCATAGCGCCTTCCGACCAGCTTCTATTCAGTAAGAGCTGATTGCTGATTCAGCTAGTTGATTGCTCGCAGTGAGACGGCCTCATTTGTATTTCTGCTTTCCGCTCACACTATAGCCAGAAAGTAAACATTCTGTAGTTACGTCAGAGCCCTGCTTTGCGCCATGCTGGGGGCTGTTGGCCGCCACTGCGAAAGCCAGCTCGCTGGTTTCCGCCAAGCCTCGGCACCGGCTAAGGTTGACCGGCCAGCCCGTAGTTTGAGGTCCACGGCTAATATAGGCCCAGGCAGCAAAGCCAGGCTCAATCCTTGAAGTATCGAATGTCTCTGCCAATCTACTCAAATTTGTAGTGTAAACTACCACAGCTAGAGCTATTTTGCTATAAAATTTGCAGCCACGTTATCTAGAAAAGTAAGCATGTTGTAAAATTAAGAAGTTCTGGTGGCAACAACGCAAATGTATACATGTAGTAAACCGCTCACGTTTTGTGCACTTATAACGTGTTCTCAATTTATCTAAAACAGTAAGTGTTACACGATAGAAACCACCTTCCAATGATGCCCTTCATTTACATGATTTTCTGTGATTCACAGTGAAGTGTTGCATGAGTTCATAGAATCGTTTTAATATCTCGACTGTTCCACGCTTCTACGAAGCTCGAAAAAACAAGTGCCAAAAATCATATGTTAGAGTTCTAGTTACGATTATATTCTTACAATTCAAATCATATTTTCGAATGTGTGTGAAACCTTATGCGACTTAACTGCTATGGTCATCAGTCCCTAAGCTTACTAACTACTTAAACTATCTTATTCTAAGGACAACACACACAGACACACCCATGCCTGAGGGAGGTCTCGAACTTCCTACGTGAGCAGCCGCCCGATCCATGACATGACGCCTTAGACTGTGGGGCTTTAACACCACACTTTGTACCGTAATGAGTCCAATAGTTCTTTGCATTCGTAGGAGAATGTTGGTGATTGAAATCTCATGGAAGAAGCGTGCTCTAGTAGTAGGGTAACGCCGGTTCTGGCACAGGGTACCATTTCGCTACCTGGACACACTCCCCAGCCGCTGCACACTTGGCCACTTGCCCGACCACTGAAGAACCATTACTCCCCCACCCTTCCACCCTCGCCCACTTGCCCGACCTCCACTCCCCCCATTAAATTAAATTAAATTAAATTAAATTAAATTAAATTGTCATATCAATTTAACTGTAAAAACCTTTATTTGTATCAGTGACAAGGGCAACCACCTCCACAAGTAAGCACTTGCGCGTCCCACTCCCGCTACCGTCCCCACCTCCACCTCACCGACAGCACTCCTGCGATCTGGTCCGGGACTCGAACCTGTGCCCCTTTCCACTTAACTGAACTAGGATTCATTTATTTAATTACAAGTAGCTGGCTACCGCAAACGAAGATTCCTAGAGTTCTAACCTATGCACAGCAACACCAGAAAAATGTATTGCCAACAAACGTCGCATATTTCGAAGTCCTATGTCAAAGTACAGACGATGACAGATGATCCACCCTATTAATAATAGTAAGACATTGCTTAAACACAACGAAATTTAGTAGACCCTCTAGAGATAAAAACAACGAGGTCGTCAGAGCTATCATCCTCTCTCGGAATAGTATTACACAACCAAAAATGTTTAAAGACTGTAGTAGTACACCTTAGGTCTCCAGAACGACAGCACACAGTGCGAGAAAAGACTCCGATAAACCGGCATCGAACATTGAGTCTACAGTACCTGTAATTATCGCAAATGAGGTCGAAACACTGCAAGAAAACGCGACAGATAAGCATACATCTATCATCATATTTCCACACATTACCGTGCAAACGCAAAATAACCCTTTAGACCGCAATCGTCCCAGGGTTCGCTAGATTTACGGATACACCAAGCAAGTTTTGGTTTTTTCGCAGCAAGAAACAACACAACTGCTCTCTAAGGAATTTGCTAGCCGAGACCACATAGATGGGATTGACACACAGTACAGGGATGCACTTTGTAAATATCGATAAGGTGAATACCGGTAGCTTTATCGATACCTTAACTCTTGATGATTTTTATCATCGGCTAGCCCCACTTTATAAAGTACAGCCACATGATTCCCTCGAGATGTTTTACAGAGCTTCCTTGCCAAGTATCGCTCCAGCATTCAACATAATGCCACAACGCTGCCGCCAGTTAGGAGAAATGGTAACTTTGTATTGTCTCCATGTCCAACTTGTCGATTTTACTAGGCATGTATAAGTTAAAAGATCAGAAATAATTTATCACCACAAACATATGGCACCAGTCGTGAATTACACACGACTAACACATGATCAAACAGGCAATACTTCGTAACGTACGCAGCGCAAAGTTTTAAGAAGATAATCCTAAACACAGCATCATACACAACTGGAAATAGCTAATGCAGCTCACAGTTTAAACACTTTTTACTCTACGTAACAACAACCATCACCAACCTATCGACAGAACTACAACAAAAGTATCAAATTATCCCAGCTCTTTTCTACTAAAGTTCTAAACTAACTAGCAAGCAGCGACAATCTCGGTATCTCTGCGCCGTTGATGGTTCCCTCTCGAACATCTAACCGATTGATCATGCATCTTTCTGCATTGCATTCTCCACCAGACGGTATTTCTAAAACGTTTTCTATCAGTCACTAGGCCATATACGGGGTGTCCAGAAAAAGGACTCCCTGATTTCAAAATTAAATATCTCGAAAACAAAGATCGATAGAGGAATGCAGTAAACGGTATGTTTATTGTGAAAGCTGTAAGACTTTTATACAGCACTTTGAAATAATAATTACAAAAGCTGCTAACAGATGACTCTGAAATCGCCATACTTAATGCCTAGTATAAACAGTGATCCGAAGCCCAGAGCGATCAGTTCCACTAATGAAACGTAAAAGGAGGTTAGCATACCGAAGGAAGAAAAAATATGTTCAAATGTTTGTATAGCTTATGGGACTCGACTACGGGGCCATCAGTCCCTAAACGTACAAACTACCTATGAACTACTTAATACTAAGGACGTCACACATATCCATGCCCGAGGGGGGATTCGAACCCCCGACCGCAGTGGCCGTGCAGACCGTGACTGGAGCGCCTCAGTCCCCCTCGGCCACCGCGGCCGGCCCGAAGGAAGAGATTAAAACCATGTACTCCATTGAACAACGCGTTTTTATGGTGATAGAGTACCACAGGTTAGAAGAGAGTCCTACGGCAACAAGGCGAAGTTTTCAAGCTGATTTAATGTTCCAATAGGATCCGATGCGAAAACCATTCATACGCTCTTCGCAAAATTTCAACGAACAGCCAGCGTAACTGATGATCTAGTGGGGCATGTTGGCCGCAAGCAAACCGCAGTTAAGCCTGATATATCGCCACAGTTTCTGGAATTACTCAGCGAAATCCTATGTCATCCGTCCGTAGAATTGTATCTGAAACTGGTTTGAAGCGTCCAGCGCGCAGAAAATACTGAGAAATAGCCTACACATGTTTCCATTCGAAATTCAAACGCACCAGGCCATACCCGTACGAGCTGTGCAACAAAGGGTTGCCTTTGCTAATCAGATGCTCACAATGATTGATAGTGAAGGATTTGAAGTTGGCTGCATCTGGTTTACAGATGAAGCACACTTCCACCTGAATGGATACGTGAATAAGCAGAACTGGCGATTTTGTGATTCCGAAATGCCATATTAGTGTGAAGCGAAACCCCTGTATTCTCCTAAAATTACTCTGTGGGCTTCAGTATGCAGCAGAGGCATTATTGGCCATTTTTCATTCGAGAAACGGTCATTGGTGCACGTTACGTTGCAATTTTGGAACAATTTGTCGCCACACAGCAAGCGTTAGAGGATCGACCAGGTACTGAATGGTTTATGCAAGATGGAGCCCGACCACATCGGACCGAACAAGAGTTTCGCTTTCTTGAGGAATACTCCGGGAATCGAGTCATTGCTTTGTAATATCCCAAATTTACTGGTGCAGGCATGGATTGGTCTCCATATTCGCCGGATTTGACTCCCTGTGACTTTTTTTTTTTTTTTTTTTTTTTTTTTTTTTTTTTTTTTTTTTTTTTGTGGGGCACAGTGAAAAACATGGTCTACCCGAAGCATCCCGCCACGCTGGATGAGCTTGAATCGGCTATCTCCGTGGAATGTGAATCTATTTCGGTTGAGACGCTACGAAATGTGATGGCGAATTTCATTCTTCGTTTGCGCCACCTCTGTAGTGTCAATGGTGAACATTTTGAAAACATTGTGATGTGATTTTTTGCAAAGAGCATACGATTATTTCACTTATGTATGCTGATATGAGCTGTACAGCGTCATCTGTTAGCAGCTTTATAACTATTATTTCAAACTGCTGTATAAACGTCTTACAGCTTTCACAATAAATATACCGTTTACTGCATTCCTCTATCCATCTTTGTTTTCGAGATATTTAATTTTGAACTCAGGGAGACCTTTTCTGGATACGCTGTACCTCGCACGTTTGACAATCACTCGAGCACAGTCATCGTCTTCCCCCTTCTAACAAATCAATACTTCCGATAAACATCTGTAACACACCCAATTACATCTTAAAACTGACTGACACAAATAGAACAGCTAACAAGGAACGAACCAGATCAATACCAAACTCTTTTCTTATTTGTATATCTAATCCTTACAACCAACAACGATAAAAACAGTCTCTACCATTTCTAACTAATACAACACCGAAAATTTTTATCGAATGCCAAGGGCAGTCTTTTAGAGACTAAACAAACAATTAAACACGCCTCCCTACGAATGTAACTACCCAGCTTTAAACCACCTAATCATAGGGTTTATAGAAATCGATGCTTCTCGACTGAGGAACAATAATTTACCACCGCAAGCATCTCCGCTACACTACCGAGAGACGTCCAGTCGTAAACACCACTAAAAGGCGAGATAAATACACAACAGCCCTAATACGTAACTATACTACTAAGTATGAATATAGAGTCCACAAATGTAGAACACCTCTAGGTTGCAACGAACCGTACAACTAAACAGATCGAAATGGATATTTTGTACAAGCCAGGATACATCGAATGCACCAGATTACGAATACGTGAGAGTTAATTTTACGAAGAAAGAATATTACATTACTTCTATCATCAGCTGTAAGAATAAAAAAAAAAAAAAAAAAAAAAACGAACGGTTTGTCACAGCTATACCAGCGCTCTTAATGCAACATCAACACAATAAGGGCCATCTCTACAGGCCATAAGGAGACATCCGCGCACAGTCGTATTACTGACAAATACTGAATTACTTCTATGGATCATCTAGGAGAAAATACCGGAAGATAGGTTACGTGTCAGAAGAGCATTGCTTCGATTGCTCGAGTATCTGTTAGGTGGTCAGTTACCGGAGATGAACTCCTGTGCTGTTCTAGTCTACAGCTAAGCAAGTGTTCGTTTAAATCGATGTTGTGTTGGTGTATGGACTGGAGTTTGACTTTACATCGTAATTTAGCGCTCATCCAACTGTTTGTGTTTGTTTGTGTGTGTTGTTACATAGACTGTGGTAGGCTAGTTGGCGTAGAATTTAAGTAAAAAAGGTGTTTAAAATATGCGCTGCAGTATCTTTTTCCAGTTGTGGATGATGTTGTGTTGCGTTTGAGCTCTAAGGAAGTCGATTTAGGATTATCTTCTTAAAACTTTGCGCTGTGTACGTTACGAAGTATTGCCTGTTTGATCGGATGTTTGTGGTTTTTAATATACGACTGTTGCCAGATGTTTGTGGTGATAAATTATTTCTGATCTTTTAACTGTTACATGTGTAGTAAATTCGACAATTTGGTCATGGAGAAAATTCGAAGTTACCATTTCTCCTCCCTGGCGGCAGAGTTCTGACATCAGTGGAATGTTGGAGCGAAACTCTGCAAGGAAGCACTGGAGAACACCTCCAAGGAGTCATGTGGCTGTACCTTATTAAGTGGCCCTAGCCGATGTTATAATAGGAGCTCTCATCTCTGGCTTCGTGTTGTTGGGCATCCTACACGATTTATCTGTGATTTTTTTTTTAACAATATCCATTATTGATTTGAGGTCGTGGTTGTATGCTTAATTATTTTGTCAAGTAGGCTCAACCACATAGATCGTGTATAAAACACTATAATATGACGCGTTTCAAGGGTCAAGCCCTCATCATCAGATAAAATATACAAGAATCTTTAAAAACCGAGACAAATAAAATCTAAAACGTAATAAAAGAAAACGTGGTTACTTCCCTTGTAACCGTGTCTCCGTAGAAAGCTCAGCATACTGTGCTTCGTCAATATTGAAAAAACAGTCCCTAGTACTGGCGGCGCATAGCACTAGTGAAGCGCACGGAATAAACAACACGAGTGGGGCGCACGTATCAACATGAAAACAAAGACCTCTAAATGCCAAAGATCATCCACAAGGCAGTGGGTACATTCGGGTGTACAGTAAGACAGAGGTTGAAATTTAAAATAAACTACTTCTGTTATAATAGGTCCACAAAGATTTTAAAAAAGCTGTATGCATTGCCTTGAAGTTGTTAATTTAATGAAACATCGCTTTTTGCGTTTTGTATTGTAATCTCAAGCTGTTCTAGCAGATCTAACTTTCTTCCCTTAACCTGTTTATGTAAAATCTTCAGGTCATCTTCAATATGCTTTAATGGGTGGCCAGTTTCGCGGATATGTGTAGCTACAGCGGACTTTTCAAAATTGTTAAGTCGGAAGGCGTCCACGTGTTCCTTGTACCTAGCTTTAAACGATCTACCGGTCTGACCAATATAGCTGGCATTGCAACTACTACACTGTATCTTATAAACCCCTGCTTTGTCATATTTATCAGTCTTTTGGTTTAAGTTATTTCGTAATTTATGATGTAACGTATTATTAGTTTTAAAAGCAGCTTCTACTTTAAAAGGTTTTAGTATGTTGGCCACTTTCTGAGACAGATTACCAAAATATGGAACCATTACCCTCTTGATATTATCTATGCCACTTGTATATCATTTCGCACGTTGTTTCTTTCGTATTAGGTTATTAACTACATTTCTTGGTAACCATTCGCCTTAGCAAGCTGTCTTATAATGTTAAGTTCAGTGGTTCTGTCTTTTTCATTCATTGGCACTTTGAAGGCTCTATCGACTAAACAACGTAGGGCAGAAAGGTTTTTGCCATTAGGGTGACAAGAGCTGTTGTGTATTAGAATGTCGGTAGTTGTAGGTTTCCTATATACTTTAAATACGTGTCTGCCATCCTGCTTCGTAATGTTAAGGTCAATGAACTGAAGTGTGCCATCCTTCTCTTGTTCAACGGTAAATTCGATTTTCTCATGTAGGCTGTTAAATTTAGTAACTATTCCACTAATTTCAGTTTCACCTCCATCTATCAATAGCAAAGTATCGTCAACGTAGCGTTTATAATATAAGATTTTATCAACTGGATGCTGCATATTTGTGAAAAGCCGGTTTTCCAGGTTATTAATAAAACTGTCTGCTATTGTTCCTGAAATACTTGAACCCATAGCCAGTCCATCCTTTTGTATATAAAATTTCCCGTTAAAGGTAAAGTAGTTATATTTCAGAATAAACTGAAGTAGGTTAATGAATTCAACGATTTCTTGCTGAGATAGTCTCTTGTGTTTAAGTAAGTTTGCTTTAATCAACTCGATGGCCTCGTCAACCGGAAGATTTGCATATAAATTTTCAATATCAAGAGACATAAGATGGGATGTATCTGCTATAGGCTTATCTTTAATCTCATTGATCAACGTAGTGTTGTTGCTAACTGAAAAATTATCCCCAAATACATAAAACTCCTTTAAAATTTTATCGAGTTTTTTCGTAATTTTGCATAGGGGGCCCTTCATTGAATTTACGATAGGTCTAATAGGATGCCCGTTTTTATGGACCTTTAATTGCGATCTTAGTCGAGGAGCTGTGGGATTCATGACGTAACATTGAAATTTCTCTTTTTCAGTCAATAGGAAAGACGTCCTTTTAAGCAACTGTTTTAACTCTACCTGTACCTTTTTAGTTGGATCTTTAACTATTTCTGTCACACCGTTTTCAGAAAAGAACTGTAGTGTTTTATTAATATATTGTTCTTCACTAACGATAACAGTAGTATTGCCCTTATCGGCCTTAGTAACGATCGCTTTATTAGAGATGAGCTTGTCGTTAATGGAGGTTACGGTTTTGTGATCACTTTTATTATGCGTACTGTTACAGGTCTTAAATTTAACATGCAACATAGCCTAAATGATAAAACTGTAAAAGAACTTATCGTAGCGACTAAAATGGCGGTAGATGTTGCTAAACTGAATGAAAACGAAAAAGGACACGTGGGATATAAACTAGCTAACGCCATCAAAGCCGAAACGAATAAATCCTGCACGGTTTTCAGTTTTCCGCCGCCAAGACCAGAGTGATGCACTTCTGTCGGCGTCGGACTGTCCACCCGCACCCTGAACTTTATCTTAATGACGAACTGCTTACCGTAGTGGAAACTCATCGGTATTTAGGACTGGTCTTTGACGCCCGGCTGACATGGCTCCCCCACATTCGTCAGCTGAAAAGGAAGTGCTGGCGCCATCTCAACCTTCTCAGACACTTGGGTCATACGATCTGGGGTGCCGACCGCTCCACACTGTTGCGGCTTTACACGGCGCTGGTGCAGTCCCGTCTCGATTTTGGGTGCATTGCCTATGGGTCTGCGGCACCTTCGGCACTGCACCTACTGGACCTCATTCACAACTGTGGGGTTCGCATCGCGACGTGTGCCTTCCGCACCAGCCCAGTGGCCAGCTTACTAGAGGAGGCTGGGGTTCCACCCTTGGGGATCCGCCGCCAACACCTACTTGCGGCTTACGCAGCCCATTTGTATTGCTCCCCAGGCCACCCGAACCATCGTCTCCTCTTTCCTGATGTGGTAGTCCGTCCCCATCAGCGACGCCCCAGATCAGGTCATACGATTGCCTATCGGGTTCAGTCCCTCCTGCAGGAGCTTGAGTCTTCTCCCCTTCCATCTTCCTATCGGGTCCGTGTACGCACACCTCCGTGGTGTTTGCCAAGGCCGTCTACTCGGCTGGACTTGGCCCAGGGGCCCAAAGACTCCGTTCCACTGGAGGCGCTCCGCCGTCAGTTCTCGGCTACCATAGCGGAATTCCGTGGTTATGACCTGATCTACACCGATGGTTCCATGGTTGATGGCTTTGTGGGATTTGCGTATACTCATGGTGACCATGTGGAACAGCACTATGTGCCGAATGGCTGCAGTGTTTACACTGCAGAGCTGGTAGCCATTCACAGAGCTCTCATGCATATCCGGTCTTGCTCAGGCGAGTCTTTTGTTGTTTGCAGCGACTCCCTGAGCAGCCTCCGAGCTCTGGAGCAGTGTTACCCGCGGTCTACCCTGGTGTTGGCCATTCAGGACACACTTTATGTCGTTACACAGTCCGGGCGATCGATGGTGTTCATCTGGTCTCCGGGTCATGTTTGTATCCCGGGAAATGAACGTGTTGACAGGCTTGCCAAGCAGGCTGTCGGTATGTCCTGTCTAGAGATCGGCCTCCCGGCTTCTGATCTCCGTTCATTGTTGTGCCAGCGAGTACGTCAGCTTTGGGATACTGAGTGGCGTAGCCTGCGCACGCCCAACAAGCTCCGGGTGGTCAAGGAAACGACGGTTGCAGGGCGCTCCTCCATGCGCGGTTCACGACGGGACTCAGTGGTCTTGTGTCGCCTCCGCATTGGGCATACGTGGCTCACCCATGGACATCTCCTTCGGGGTGAGGACCCAGCCCAATGTCGGTGTGGCTCCCGTCTGACAATCGTCCACATATTGTTGGACTGCCCCGTTTTAGCTGCTTTGCGGCGGAATTTTAACCTCCCTGCCGTTTTATCAGATGTTTTAGGTGACGATGCTGCAATGGCAGATACGAGCAGGGGTTTTTTATCATTCGCTCTAACTGGAGATTTCTGTGTGTTACCGAGTGGTTGACTTCTCCTTTTTTATTCTTATGGTCGGTCAACCACGGCCATCGGTTTCTTTGTTGTAAGTTGTCTTTGTGTGACCGTCTTTTCGTTTTGTCTTGTTATTCTTGATGATGTTTTATGGACTCAGTGGGACTCCTCTCCCACTTCGCAATTTTAAACTCTGGGCGTATTATCTTTCACGTGTTGGGATTTACTTTTGACGCCTAGAGATGGAATGGGGGACTGATGACCATTGCAGTTTTGTCCCCCTTAAACAACCAACAACAACAACAACAAGAGATTACAATACAAAACGCAAAAAGCGACGTTTCATTAAATTAACAACTTCAAGGCAATGCATACAGCTTTTTTAAAATCTTTGTGGACCTATTATAACAGAAGTAGTTTATTTTAAATTTCAACCTCTGTCTTACTGTACACCCGAATGTACCCACTGCCTTGTGGATGATCTTTGGCATTTAGAGGTCTTTGTTTTCATGTTGATACGTGCGCCCCACTCGTGTTGTTTATTCCGTGCGCTTCACTAGTGCTATGCGCCGCCAGTACTAGGGACTGTTTTTTCAATATTGACGAAGCACAGTATGCTGAGCTTTCTACGGAGACACGGTTACAAGGGAAGTAACCACGTTATCTTTTATTACGTTTTAGATTTTATTTGTCTCGGGTTTTAAAGATTCTTGTATATTTTATCTGATGATGAGGGCTTGACCCTTGAAACGCGTCATATTAATAGTGTTTTATACACGATCTATGTGGTTGAGCCTACTTGACAAAATAATTTTTTTTAACAAACTGGGTATGTGCGAGTACCTAGTATCCACAAATTACTTTTGCCTAGAAGGAAGCTGTATGTGGAACAGAAACGTGATAGGGCAGTTGTAATCGATTTTTTAATTTAATTGACGACGAAAACATTTGTCGAATCAAGTGTTCAGGCGTCGATAAAATTACCGGTATTCACCTAATCGATTTTATAACAGGCGTTTCGAACTGGAGGCTAGAATATACACTTTCGGACTAGATCTGAAACGAGTATAGCCGATATTTACAAAGTGCAGCCCTGTGCTGTGTGTCAATGCCATCCATGTGGTCTCGGCTAGCAAATTGCTTGGAGAGTAGTCGTGTTGTTTTTTTTTCTGGGTTAATAAGAACACCGAAAATTGATTAGTGTGTCCATAAATATAGCGAACTCTTTGACGATTGCGGTCTTACGGGTTATTTTGCGTTTTCGTGGTACTGTGTAGAAATATGATGATCGACGTATGCATATCTGTCGTGTTTTCTTGCATTTTTTCGATCATTACGTTACAGGTACTGTATACACATCATGTTCGATGCCGGTTTATCTGAGTCTCTTCTCGCACTGTGTGCTGTCGTTTTTGAGACTTAAGGTGTACTACCATCGTCTTTTTGTTTTGTTGTGTAATACTATTCCGATACAGGATGATAGCTCTGACGACCTCATTGCTGAATGTTTTTACTTCTGGAGGGTCTACCAAATTTCGTTGTGTTTAAGCAATGTATATTATTATTATTATTAGGATGGATCATCTGTCATCATCGTACTTTAACATAGGACTCCGAAATATGTGAGGTTTTTTGGCTATAAATTTTTCTGGTGTTGCTGTGTGAAGTTTATCATTCTAGGCATCTTAATTGGTGGTTATAGCTACTTGTAATTAAGAAAATAAATCCGAATTCGTTTTAGTGGAATGGATAAAGAAACCACAGGAAGAAGCTTGATTTGTGTTTGGGGTAAGAGTTTTTGTCAATATTTTGGTTAATGGACAGGTCGAATGTTCATATGTTTGTATAGCTTATGGGACTTAACTGCGCGGTCATCAGTCCCTAAACTTACAAACTACTTACGAACTAGCTAACACTAAGGATGGCACAAATATCCATGCCCGAGGAGGGATTCGAACCCCCGACCGTAGTGGCCGCGCAGACCGTGTCTGGAGTGCCTCAGCCCCCTCAGCCCCCTCAGCCCCCTCGGCCACCGCGACCAGCGACAGGTCGAACTTGTTCTACCGAACTGAGATGTGAAGTACACTAGCAGCAAAACACAAACAATACCTTCACTACGCGATAGCAATGGTAATACTACCGATGACTACTGCTAAGACAGAATTATTAAACACAGCTTTCCGAAATTCGTTCACCAAAGGATACGAAGTGAACACTCCAGTATTCAATCCAAGAACAGCTGCCAGCATGCAAAATTTAGAAGTACATGTTCCTGGAGTAGTAAAACAACTTAAGTCACTAAACAAAAACAAATCCTCCGGGCCAGATTGTATACCATCTAGATTCCTCTCAGAGTATGACGATGCAATTGCTCCGTACTTAGCTATTATTTACAACCGCTCACTCAGCGAAAGATCCGTACCCAAAGCCTGGAAATTTGCCAAAGTTACTCCAATGTTCAAGAAAGGCAATAGGAGTGATCCCCAAAATTACAGGCCAATCTCATTGACGTCGATTTGCAATAGGATTTTGGAACATATAATTTGTTCGAATATTATGAACTACCTCGAAGAGAACGACCTATTAACCAATAGTCAAAACGGATTCAGAAAGTATCGCACTTGTGAAACACAGGTTGCCCTTTATTTACATGAAGTGATTAGTGTAATCGACAAGGGATCTCAAATCGATTACATATTTCTGGATTTCAGGAATGCTTTTGACACTGTACCCCACAAGCGGCTTCTAATGAAATTGCGTGCTTATGGAATATCTCCCGAATTGTGCGACTGGATTCACGATTTCCTATCAGAATGGACACAGTTCGTTGTAATTCGCGGTAACTCATCGAGTAAAACACAAGTGATATCTGGCGTTCCACAGGGAAACGTTATAGGTCTCCTACTCTTCCTTGTGTTTATAAACGATTTCGGAGACAATCTGAATAGCTCCCTTAGACTGTTCGCGGATGATACTGTCGTGCATCGGTTAGTGAAGTCAACAGAGGATCAAAAGCAACTGCAAAGCGATTTAGACAAAATTTCTACATGGTGCGAAAATTGGCAATTGACACTATATAAATAAAGGTGTGAAGTAATACGCATGACCACTAAAAGAAATCCGCTGAACTTCAATTAAGCGATAAATCAATCAAACCTTGAGGTCGTAAATTCTACAAATACCTAGGAGTTACAATTACGAACAACTTTGACTGGAGAGAACACACAGAAAATATTGTGGGGAAGGCGAACCAAAGGTTACTTTTCATTGGCAGAACGCTTCGAAGATGCACCAGCTCCACCAAAGACACTGCGTACATCACACTTGTGCGTCCTTTCCTGGAGTGCTGTTGCCCAGTGTGGGACCCTCACCAGGTGGGACTGACGGAAGAGACATTGAGAAGTTTCAGAGAAGGGCAGCTCGTCTTGTTTTATCACGTTACGGGGGGGGGGGGGGGGAGCGTCACGGAAATGTTGCACGAATTGGGGTGGATATCATTAAAAGAAAGACGTTATTCATTGCGGCGTGATCTGTTTGCGAAGTTTCGATCACCGACTTTTACTTCTGAATGTGAAAATATTTTGCTAGCACCCACCTACTTATGGAGACATGAACATCCCAATAAAATAAGAGAAATCAGATCGAAAACGGAACGATTTAGGTGTTCTTTCTTCCCGCGCGCTATTAGAGAATGGAAGGGTAGAGAAAAATTATGAAAGTGGTTAATGAATCCTCTGCCAGGCACTTAAATGTGATTTGCAGAGTATCTATGTAGACGTAGATGTAGATGCCTTTGACATTAAATGTTATGTTTTCCACAGACCAAATAAAGCCAGAAAGCTAACATTGCTTGAAATTCTCTCTATCAACAAACACCAAGCTTGGAAACCAAACCTAATTCTCAATTATCACAACCAATTTCAGTTTTCACCATTATTAAAGTAACAGTATTATGTACATTTCTGCTACCATGCTTGTGGAAATTGTGTAATGTCTCTCACCCACATTCCAGTTTTTCCTTCCTTCTGTTACACCATTTACGTGAAAATCAGGGAATTTTAATATAAACCATGTGGTGTCGCACAAGTCTGAAGTGCGCGCCACGTTCTTTCGCCGCGCGACGCCATGCAAGCACAGCGCGGCGTTCTTACGACGTCAGCCATGAGCGCCCTCTGCTGCAACTCTGCTCGTGGCCACCACTGAACTGTATCGGACACTTGGCAATAGGATAGGCACTAGTTAGGTCTCTCATCTGTAGGCAGGCCTCTGCCTAGTTAAACTATGTACCAGCATTCCACTAGTCTGCTGCCCTCCAAGTTAAGTATTGTATTATTTCTACGAAATATATATCTTGTTCTAATCTAGCTTAGTGTTTCTAGTTTCTGCTGTCCCACTGGCTGGTCACCGCAGACTCTGTACCCGCACACGCGTGCATCCTACTTTCCTGAATCGGTCTCTATCTACTCGGCCACCGATACCTAGGACGACCGGCGGCAACTAGACACAAAAGGTCATATACTTCAATATGTTTCTGTATACTCCACACTTATGTAATTGTCCCCCACCAACATTTCCTTTTTATGTCCTCACTCACCGGTTCCCCTCCAACCACAGCAGCTGGTGTGATGTGGATAATCTGCAGTATTAAATTGTTTATAGATGGCCTAAGAAGCCGAAAACTAGTTCACAACAAAATAAATATTATTGTGGAAAAATATATAGTGTATACGGTTATTTAATATGTTTATGTTCCAAAAAGAACCGACGGAAGATTCCATAAACAATAAGGGATTCGATATCGAGATGCAGGTGCAGTATTAGGCCTCCAGACGTTCCTAATATAGAAGAATTGATTTGTATCTTACAGATATGTGGGGACTGTAGTACGCAACTAATGCAGCGAGCACTGTACTGAAAGTTGACTAAACTGTAATGCCAAAACGAGAGTGTTGTCCAAACCACTTACAGCAGGTGCCTACAACGATCGTGAGTAAAGAAATCCCTCTTTTATTTAAGTAGTCATTACTAACGCTCTTAGAATTAATTTTTTTTTCTAAAGAAATAAATAATTTTTATGCTGTAGTTCTATAATGTTATAATTGTGCGGATTTAAAGAGCATTTTCATGCTTTGCAATTGTGTACACTGAAAGCATGGTTTCTTTTTATGGACTAAAATAATAAACTTTGAATTACTAAGTGTTGTATGAAATGAACTGAACTTTTAATAAATAGCCTACAATGCAAAACGACAACTACTTATTTCAGTTATACAGTACAATGTACTTTATCCGCAACTCCCGTGTATTCTGACATTCAAAACTGATGCTAAATACAAGATTAACTTATTCATTGTTCTATAACAATCTACTACAGGTTGCAATACATGTACATGATGAAACGATTGAAAATGAACAATGTAATCGCCTTTGTAGACTTGCCAGATATTGTTGCATCAAAGACTCTGACCCGCGGCGAATTAGCCGTGCGCACTGAGGCGCCGTGCTGCGGTGTGGTGCGCGCGTCCGCTCGCCGACTGAGCTTCCAGTGCTCCCTGTTGTCCTTTCGTTTAAGTTGTTTGTAAGCTAGAGACTAACAGCCAAGCAATTGGGTCCCATAATTTTTTTTAAGGGGGAAAAAGCCTTTGAGATAAATCAAATGAGTCAGGGAATGGGGTTTGAGAAATTCCGCGACTAATGTACAAATAATGTTAGCCAAGATGAGAAAAAGGGACTTCCGTCAAAAACATAAAATGTACAAAAATTCAAATCTGATAATGAGTTCGTTGCACCGTCAAAAGTTGAGAAATCTCATGGGAAACCAAGTCAGTTATTTTACATATTGGTCACGGAACCACATATTTAACACCTTCCCGTTTTGTCATCCAGTCAGTTATTTGCCAACATTTATAGCGAATATATCAGTATTACACAAAAGGTACTGAATATAAGGAGAGGCATTGAATTAAAATTCGTGCTATGACCAGGATTTGAACCCAGCACCTCCTGACTACTAAGCAGCACTTTGGACCGAGACTGTCCTATATTGGAATAGCACCACAGCGAAGAAAATGAATGGAAATAATCCCTTCATGTTCCTCAGGCAGAGGTGATATAAATATCAACAATAATTCAGTTGCTTGAGACAAGCTTTGTCTCGTTATACTAAAGGTATTAAATATAATTTAATTAATTTGATATGTATTTCACAGGGAACAAGGAGACAGAATTAAAGTAAGTCGTGGGGAGGGACTGAATTGTTGTTGATATTCATATCACCTCTACCTGTGGAACAAATCGGGATTGTTCCCGTTCACGATCTTTGCTGGGGTGCTATTCCAATATAGGAGAGGCTTGGAAATTTGATACTTATTTCACAGAGAACATTGAGGCAGAATTAAAGTATGTGGTGTGGAGGGAGACGTGCTGTAAGACAGTCAGTGTAGTCGCTTTGTCCGTAACACTGTGTTAGCTGAGAGAGAATCGTGCACCTATTTGATCTCTAGTCTCCGCTTGTTTTTCTATTCTTTCTTTCTTTTAAGTAGGCTGCACGTGTGTTTAGCTACTGTTATTTTCGTACAATTTTGTATTCACCAGATTTATAGTTTCGTAATACAAATTTCTTCTTGCAAGCAAACATGTCTACTACTAACGTAAGGAAAAACACACCTGCCTTCGCCTTCGACAAGAAAACCCGTCACGTGCAAACGACGTTGCTGGAAATACACAACTAGCTAACGCAGGTAATAGATGTCAGCAGTGACTTAGAGCGGTGTTTTTCAAGCTTTTCGTATATGCCACCCCTTTCCGAGTAAAAATATTCTGGCGACCCCGCTCCCCTTCCTCAAAACCATGACGAAACTATGTTATCTCAAAGCAAACAAATGTAATCTTTCCTTTGCCCTAGGTTTCTTTTAAATGATTGGGAGAGATTTTTTGAATATTTTTCGCAATGCTACATGATTTGCAACAGAAAAATATATTTCGCTTAACGAGTGTTTCGAATTTCAGGCGTCTAAGGCGCCTCGCTGCGGAGCGCGCGGTTGCTCTCTGTCGGAGGTTCGAGTCCTCCCTGGGGCATGGGTGTGTGTGTTTGTCCTTATGTTAGTTTAGTTTAGGTTAAGTAGTTTGTAAGCTACGGACTGATGACCACGGAGTTTGGTCTGATAGATTTACAAACATCTGAACATCTGAACATCTGAATCCCACATGCCCCACGAGCTTGTTGCTGGAGATCCTTCCTCCACGCTGTCTCTCGACTCCTATCATGCTTTTAGATGTTCGTCCGCCATTCATTTACTTCCGCCGCTTTTTCCTCTAACTGAGCTATTTCCACACTGCGACACTACCATTACACTTGATTTTTACGAAGGCGATCTACGGGTGACTGAGGGGAAGCATCCTAGCGTCAACTGAAGTGTGTTCTGGCGATCGGTGTGTGCCCCTTATGTCGAGTCTTCATGGTACTTTACGGTCAATGGGAAAGAATGTGTGACAGTCTCGACTTCACAGAATTCACCTCCCAGACACACCAATGTGTGTCGTCTGTTATGTAATGGACATGGACGAGCATCGCCTGGTATGCGGGTCAGCGAACGGCGTCTGGATCTCGGTGCGATAGTTGCTGGCTTCATTACCTGTATGGCTCCTCATCAAATATTTCCAGAGTCGGGACATTACCCGCAAACGAAGACGACCGCTGTGAAATGGATTTGTGGACACGCAATTCCGTACTTGTTTACTGGTGGAGACAAATACGAACTTGAGTTTAGGAGCTCCCTGAATCAACAGTATTGCACAATTTTCCGCAACCCAAAATACGGACAATACTACTCAGATTTTCTATATAATGTTTTACATAACGAACCCGTGATTTTGGGTGTACCTTATACTGCTTTTGACCCTAAAATAAATAAAAATAAGAAATAAGAATTACAAAAAAATCACAAAATAATAAATAATTTAATACACTCTCTTTTCATAGCTTCCATGAATGTAGTTCGATTTTATTCTCTTTATGCCCCCTATTACAGTTATGTTTGTTGCACTTGGCCTTGGATAAGATAGGGGCCAACGTCTGAAGTCGTGTAGTTAAACATTTATTTTATTTTCTAGAGCAAAAGTGGGGTGGTAAGTAATCTATTTTTCAGGTTCCTTTCTTTTCTTATTTCCCAGGAGGTTAAAAAATATTTAAAATAGATTTTCGAATTCGAAATAAATATTTTAAAAAATTTCGGTGTACGGCCTGGAATGTCAAACCGTGGATCCAGGTGAGAATCTCCATCATTACAATTTTTTGTTATATGTTTTGATGTATTTGATAATATTATCATATTTGTAATACCTTTTCGTGCCTTATTTTGAAGTACAGCATAGGGATGTTTCATTTATATTCAATTAACTTTACTAACTGTTTACACCTGTTTCATGTGTGATACACAATGCATTATGAATCAGGTATATTTTTCACGAACGATATCTCGGACAACATGTAACTGTGCCAATATGTCGTTCGTGTGTTGTGCATGGTATGAGAAACACTTGTGTTTAGATTGTTTTATGGTAAGTGTCACCCTACTGGCTATGAGAACGATGACGAATAGACGGCCAATAATTTGAATTACGTAATAGTATACTTTGAAGTTCATATTTTATTTTATTTATATTTATTTCTATTGTTTTGCACTGCGTATCAAAAATAAAACAGCTGTAAACAGGCAATACACTTAATTCAATATTAATCACAATTCCCGATACTGTACTTCATAATAAGGCAAGAAAAGGTATAAAACATTTGAACATTTGAATTTCAGGCAAAACTCAGGACCGAATTATGCTCATTTAAGAAAGATCCCAATTTGTACAGAAGTAGATCCTTTTTTCGAATTTTTCAGAATGACTTATTGTATCATGTTCTTTTACCCGTAGATGGTTCCTGAAAACAGTTCTCAGGCTTTGCGCTTATTCATGCTGTATCATAAAATACTCTATGATCTATTCAAATCATAATTAACGTCATACAATGAACTCCCTAATTATATCGTTAAATAAATTTCACTTAGGCATACGCTTTGTAATAGTGCGACGGCGACCCCGCGAGCGCCATTTGACGACCCTCATGGGGACCGCAGGTTGAAAAACACTGACTTCGAGCTTACTATGCAGTTATACAATGATAAATACTCTATTATTCTCAAGTTTGTGGATCCTGTTACTATTGATTAACTGTTAGCAAAGCGAGGCAGAGAATTTGCAAGGTCACAATATGGAGAGATTGTGTTATGTATAAAGCTGTTCTTGTTTTGAATGTGGCAGTAGAAATTGAGAACGGTTTCATTAGGGAAGCGCTTTCTAAATATGGAGTTACCAAATCTGTAAAGAACGAACGGTGGTCGCGCCACTTGAAACTGCAATGTTTCATCGCAATTCGTTCTATTGAGATGGAAATAAAGCCGAATATTCCTTCACACATTACTGTGAGGGGCTATAAGGCACAAGTATTTTATTCTGGTGAAGAACCCACCTGTCACTTCCGTAATGAATCCGGCCACTATAGACAGGTGTGTCCGCGTCGGGTTTTCGCGCTAAAAATAACTTGACGCAAAGCCAGAAACTTTCCTTAAATTATATTTTAGCAAGTAATAATTGAGCCCAACCGGTTGAGGCTACTAACGAAGGGCGCCACTCGAATGTCCTCCTCCCAGACAGCAGCCAGTTCCCAGAAAAGAAAAACCAACAGACCTCCACACGAGTACACTGAGAGTTGCTCAGACGACGACGAGTCGAGCAAACCATACTCTGTTCGAAAACAAAAACAATGCAACGAGGAGGTAGAGTCACAACAAAACATGATAAGACATGCAAATGGACAAACCAGTAGATATGGAACAGCCTATAACAACAGAAGTAACGTTGTGTGTAGGTCAGGAGCCTGCTGAAAGTATACAGAATCAAGATATATCTCGAAAGCTGCGCGATACATCTGCTGCTAGTGATCAGAAAGTAAATGAACAGAGTAAAGATTCAGGAAGTGATGGCCAATAAATAAGCACGGCCAACTCAGCCAGTCCCGTGTCACAAATAGAAATCGCGAAAGCAGTTACAGGACATTCAGAAGCGACACGACGTAAAACAAAGACGCAAATGAATGTTAATGCCTCTCACAATCAAGGAAAGTCATAGCCCGGGAAACGTGATACAAATGTGTACCACGAGACCGTAAGGCGTAAATCATTGGATCTCTTGATCAATTTCCACCAAGACAATCAACTAACGGTTCGGGCGGAAAATCTTAGAATTCCACAGAAATCTTGTAGTATCCTTATTTTTGTGTCCCAACTTCGTCGCTGCTTTTGTGTCCCAGCCTCGTCGTCGGTGTCGGTGGCCGAGTGGAATGAGACCGACACAGGAATATAGACAGCACGCTGGTGCAGGTAGGGAGGGGAGCAGCCAGAAACTATAAACACTAGAGTAAATTAGAAAGAGATATATATTGCACAGAATGTAACAATACTTAACTTTTACATAGTACTGCAGAATGTTGATACATAGTTGTTAGAGGCCTGCCTAGTGCCTGTACGATAGCAAAGTCTTCAATGGTGCCTATCTGATTACGAAGGTCCTAACTGGTTGCTATCTCCGTCCGAAGTGCTATGTCTTTCCGTGGTGGCCACGAGCGGGGTTCCAGCAGAGGGCGCTCGTGGCTGTCGTCGGAAGAACGCCGCGCCGTGCATGCATGGCGGCGCGCGGCGAAAGTAGGTGGCGCGCACTTTGTACTTGTGCGACACCACACTTATACTTTTAAATGAATGTTATCCCCTTTGTATTATTACTGTGTAAACTATCTCATGTACAACAGAAAAACGTACTCCACATGTCATTAAATATCTATTATCAGAACAGCTATGAAGTTTTAGTAAAATGACGCAATCTTATTGCCACTACCATATTATATATCAGTAATGAAAATTGCCGCGCTAAACAAATTCTTATTGGAATATACGACAGATATTGCTTAGCTGCAAGAAGTCCTTATCGTTCATTTGACAATTCCTTGATATGTCATATACCTAAACGTTTCAAATTAAAATAGTGTCGGGATAGCTGTTTTGTTAGAGGGGGGTATTCCAGTAACAGTTGTAGACCTAATGGAATCTGGAATAGGAATTGGGTTAAAAATATGTGACGTAACGATTATTAACTTTTACGCTCCTGAACGAAGCTCGCACCGTGCGGACAGGGACATTTTTTAAAGACGCCCTGATGTACTCACTGAGGAAAAACCTATGTCAACTTATACTGCTGCGGTGTAGTGGCCGAGCGCATTGAGGCGATGTGCGAGGCCATTCCCCGTCGCGGGTTCGAATCCCCCTCGGGAATGGATGTTTGTGCTGCCTTTAATATAAGCTAGTTTATAAGTAGTTTGTAAGTTCAGGGACTGATGACCCCGCAGTTAAGTCCCTTAAGTTTAACAAACATTTGAACATTTGATTTCAACTTATACTAGGCGGAGATTTTAATTGTGTTTTAAAACGTGAAGATCGGATACCAAATTTCAACTTTTGTAGTGAACTTAAACATCTCTTTACGAGTTTAAAATTAAAAGATGCATGGTAAATCAAAGACCTCGACCAGGTCGAATTTACTTAAGTAACTGCACATTCTCGCAGCAGAACTGACAGACTTCATATTTCCGAAAATCTCGAAACGTCCATATCAAAAGTAGAAACAATTCTCATGTATTTTTCGGATCATTGTAGTATGTTGATTGCATCAATTTAAAAACACAGCCAATACGCCGTTTTAGAAACGGAAGGGAATTTTAATGTTTTGTTGCTGCAGGACAGCGAATTAGAACACTGGACAAAAGAAAGCCAGGCCAATATGCCGTCGTGCTCTTAATTGGCGTGCCACTACTATACGGACAAAATGGCGAAGCCGAAGTTAAGGAACGTTATCTTGTAGTATAAGGCGGCCAACCGTCCCGGTTTCTGCGGGAACGTCCCGGATTCTGCAGCACCGTCCCGCGTTGGGAGACAATAAAAGTATCCCGCAAAATGCCTAATTTGTCCTTCATGTCCCGCATTCTGGTAATTTTCATATTCCACCGACTGTACATTATTCCCAAGTATCTTAATCGTAAGTTCATATCCTGAATCGGATTTATGAGTGTGATTATATGCAGTAACTGTCGTTGTGTAGTGTACATAAAAACAGAAATAAATACACAATACAACTGAGTGAAACACCACTTGCTGTTAGCCCGGGACACCACTCTTAGTTCTCGGAAGTTGGCAGAGATCTTAATAGGTTTCAGACGAAAAATTCCGAGTGATGAAGAAGTTCAACCGGCGATGTTTAGGTTGTACGTTAGTCCCCGCCGAGACTCGACATTGTTGATATGTGTTGGCGTGCCTTCCTGATTTCGGTTCGGTGAACTAATTTACACGTAATCTAAATGTTCAAATGCTTGTAAATCTTATGGGACTTAACTACGGGGTCATCAGTTCCTAAACTTACAAACTACTTATGAACTACTTACGAACTACGACGGCAAAGATATCCATGCCCGAGGGGGGATTCGAACCCCCGACCGTAGTGGCCGTGCAGACCGTGACTGAAGCGCCTCAGTCCCCTCGGCCACCGCGGCCGGCACACGTAATCTACTGACTTTTCTTCCTTCAATACCGCTAAAGTACTCGTAGTATAGTACCGTTGGACCAATTTCATGGGCTTACTATTGACTGTTGACAAAGTAAAATTTCCAAGATGTCTTGCATGTGCTGTCTGACTGGGAAAAACATTATGGTCAGTTTTCGTCTGAAAATTTACAGGAAGATAATGAAAATTACCGTCGAGGTGCCTATTATTGTGTCCTACGTTTCTAGTGCTCGTATCACAAATCGAGTCACAAATTTCTCACATTCGCACCAGAAAGCTACACTCAGCTAATGAAAGCATACAGCAAAACAAGAACTTAATAGAAAAGTAAAACATTCGAAGCGGTACAAATGTTGGTTCTGCGAGACATGATATAAGCGGGACTGGAGACATTGATTTCTAAATTAGTACTCCCACAATGACTTGTAAAGGAGTTTCCTTATTTACAGAAGTATACAACACCTTCAAAAGTGCGCTGCAAAACCTGCAATGGGGTGTTCTCTCTCTCTCTCTCCCTCTCTCTCTCTCTCTCTCTCTCTCTCTCTCTCTCTCCCTCTCTCTTTTCCTTTTTCCTTAATACATTTGTTTCCAAGTGCACGGGCGGGTCTCATTTTGTTTTGCCGCCTCGGGCCACCAATAAAGTTAGTCCATCAGTAACACTGAGTCACGCGTTCAAAGTCCTCATCCACATCCTCGAACGTCCCGCATTGGGATCCGAAGAAGTTGGCCGCCTTAATGTAGTAGAGTACCCATAAATAAAGAAAAATTAAAAATACTATGAGTTTTACTATTTGGTTTTAATAATTCTTTATTCCGGTTCCACATTTCGCCTAGCAGATATTAGAGACGTCAAGGCGAAGCTACTCCTCATCAAAAAGTAGCAATTACAGGTGTTGAAAATAAAGTCAAAGGCAAAATCGGTATCAGAGGACAAAACTGCCTCACTTCGTCATCTGATGAAGCATGATAAAAATGGAAGAAGAACACTGATTAATGAATGTAAAACAAAAGATTGTACGATGCGTAGGACTCAGAAGGAGATTTTCAACGACGTATGTCGCTTCTATAATCAACTAGATTCTGAAAATCCAATATTCGAAGCATCTATTGAAGAATTCCTTAACATCATAGTGCCGCAGCTGACGGGAGTAGGCACTGATATCCTCGTCTCGGAACTCAGTGAAGAAGACGTTCACGAAACGGTGTGTGCCTCGCCACTAAAAAATCCCCAGGACCACACGGTCTGCCAGTTTTATTCAATACTGGCCAGTACTGGGCGCGAAAATTACAGAGGTAGCAAACGAAGACATCCAGGGCAAAGCGATACCATCTGGATGTAAAGAGAGTGAAATTCTTCTTCTTCCTAAAACTAAAGGAAAGAAAGGTCTAAAAATTTCCTCACAATTTCGCTACTTAATTCAGATTATAAAATAATAGCTAGAATTATAAACAAGAACACTTCAAGTATTACAGACAAAATGCTTTGCAGACATCAAAACTGCGCATTTAGGGGCATTATTACAATAACATCAGTAACAAACATAAGGTTTGCTTTGATGTTTTCAGACTTCTATAAAGCATTTCACCTCGTAAACCATACATATCTTACAGATATTAACGAAAATGGAATTCTACGAACGAGTAATAGAATTTATACAAATCATGGTGACAGAAATAAACGCAAGAATAACAGTCAACTGTCAAACAACAAGACAGTTACAAATAAGAAGTGGTGTTCTTCAGTGGAGTCCACCGTCCATTTATCTATTCGCCATTTCAGTGGACCTCTTTCTTCGACAGTTTCATGATAAATTAACAGGTATAACACTTGCAGGGTATGAAACAGTAATAAGAGCTTATGCTGATGATATAAGACTCCTAATAATAAATAATGAAGATGTTGACACACTAGTAACAGTTATTCAAAATTACTGTAGGGCGTCTGGAGCAAATGAAAATGAGAAGAAGAGTAAGCTTTTAAAGAACAAGATTTAAAAGTCGAGCCGAACGAAATGAGTTATTAACTGCCCGTCAAGAAGTATAGTGTACCATTTTCATGTTGCTTTCACCGAATAATGTATATCTACTTTAGCAACAAGAGATTGCTTTTATTTTCCTGTAAGGGGCGAAAAAGTTAGCAAAAGTTTGAAGAAGTTCCATTGCATTGACCAGACAAATGGTCAAACCGAAGGGACTGGCGATGAAAGTGGTGTTCGAGACAAAACATGAAGAGCGCCAAGATGAGCATTGTTGCATGAGGCGTCGCCGAAGGACGCAGTGGCGGGCGCACACGCGGGGAGTGTGTGTGTTACAGCAGAGGCGACAAACTAGACCAGTCGATACTTTGCAGACAGACTTCAAGTACACATTCGTTGCTATAATCTGTAATCAAATGTTCAAATGTTTGTTAAGCTTATGGGACTTAACTACGGGGTCATCAGTCCCTAAACTTACAAACTACTTATGAACTACTTACGAACTAGGACGGCACAAATATCCATGCCCGAGGGGGGATTCGAACCCCCGACCGTAGTGGCCGTGCAGACCGTGACTGAAGCGTCTCAGTCCCCTCGGCCACCGCGGCCGGCTCTATAATCTGTATCATTTTATCTTCTCTTGTTCTAATAGTCAAATGTTTGTAAATCTATGGGACTCAACTGCTTGGTTATTAGTCACTAGCTTAAAAACTACTTAAATTAAGGTAAGATAACCTAAGTACAACACATACACTCATCCCCGAGGGAGGACTCGAACCCTCGACGGCAAACCGCCGCGCGCAACGCAGCGCGGCGCCTCAGTGGGCACGGCTAATCCGCCGCGGCTATCTTCTCTCATTCATGAGTTGTTAACATATAGATCGAAAACTGCATTTAATTGATTACAAATAGCCCGTTTCGTTAAGTGTATATGCTCCATGTAAGTGTAAATGAATGCCTTCTATGTGTAAATTAGTAATTATGTATAATTATCTAAACTGTAAAGCTAATAGTAATTGTACTGATGTTATTTGATAAATATATATCGCGTAAAACAGCAGTCTAAAGCGCCTGTCTAGTAAGTAGGGTATACCGGGTTCGAATACTGGACACATCACAAATTTCAATTCAGTGCCTATCCTTATATTTAATACCTTTTGTATAACGAAACAATGTTCGTCTCAAGGAACTGAATTATTGTTGCTATTAATATTGCCGTGAGACACCAGCTAAACCCACTTCCGGCGTGGCCCAGGGGACAGCGTCACCGACTGCGGTGCTGAAGGTCGTCGGTTGAATCCCGTCCACCGGCAAAAATTTATTTCTTTGAAATTAACAATTCCAGAATGTTCTATATCTTTCTTATGTTCACTTGTAAATTCTACCTTTTTCTTATGTTAACTGTTCTTCTACTTTCTGGTACTTCTGTCTAAGTATAAATAGCAGATCACTATGCCCGAGAGGCAGTTAGTGCTGCGTGTATGTTAAGTTCGTAATAAACCTGCTTTCAGTTTAAGTGCTGTGTTCAGTTGCCTTCGAAGTCAAGCCTGCTTCCATTTCAACGCGACATTGTTTGGTGGAGGCGCCGGGTACAACAGCTAGAATCATACAATATGCTTAACCAACGATTATTTCTACCTGAACGGAACAGCCCAGCAATGTTTCGAAAACAACGAAGAGAAGCTGAATGACTGGGAAACGTTCCAGACGGAACTCAAGAAGACGTTTGGTGATCGCCAGCGACAAATCAGCTCGACGGAAGAACAACTGAAGAACCGGGCCCAACGACATGGTGAGCCGACAGAGTCATACATACAGAATGTTTTGGCACTGTGTAACATAGTCCATCCGAATATGACTGAGGCCGACAAAATCACGCACCTGATGAAAGGTATAGCACAAGACATGTACCAAGCCCTTCTGATAAAAGACGTCGCTACGACGGAAGAGTTCATCAAGTGGTGCCAGCGTATTGAAGAGATGCAATAAAGGAGGGTTGGACGAAAGAAGTATGACAGACTCCCCAATGTAGTCGGTATGGCCGTTGTGGAAGACCAGCATGAATTCGCTTCCCTCATACGACAAATTATGAGAGAAGAATTACAACAGATTATGGCAGCCGGGACTATTAGATCAAGCGAGCATCAGATCATGGCCATAGATGTAAGCCCTATAAGTGACGAGGGAGCCGACGCAGCTGAGGAAGAGGAATTTCAGGCAATAGCTCCTGTCTGCCCCGCCAATCGCGCCCGACGTGAAGAATGGCGTCGCCCTGCTATGACTTACGCTGCAGCCGCCAAACGGCAGCCCATGAACCGGCCGACGCGGCTACAGCCAACTCCCCCGGCAACTATGACGCCCCGCAGAAGAACAGACGTCTGGAGGACAGAAGACAACACACCACTGTGTTTCCACTGTGGGCGCCCTGGACATGTGGTACGCTACTGCAGAGAGAGAAGGCGAGTTTTCGACGATTATTTTGCCGCAAGACGTCAGCCATCAGAGAAGTTCTATCCCAGGCAATCACCTGCTGATGAGTTCAGTCGACCTATGGGAAGAAGCCCATCGCCGTACCCTAGACGAGGTCGCTTCTCGACGCGCCGCAGCCGTTCACCGTCGCCGTACAGAGGTACCAGCCGCTCCCCTAGCCGCCTCACCCAGGAAAACTAAGCGAGGCGAACATCTACGGAGGTGAGGCCGTCGCAAATGAAAATCCTCCATGGGCGACAGTCGCTTAGATGTCGGGGAATCTCATCGACGTCATAATCGACGGCCAATCTGTCCGGGCACTTGTTGACTCAGGAGCGTCTTTCTCTGTATTGTCGGATAATTACCGCCGCACACTAAAGAAGACAACGTTCTGTGATACGGGAGCAACTGTGCTGAAGGTCGCGAAACGAAAGTACGTCCAGCCAGCAGGAACTTGTGTCGCAAGAATAACCATCAACGACAGGACCCAGCCGTTTGAATTTGTCGTGTTAACAGAGTCTAGCCACAATGTCATCCTCGAATAGGACTTCCTTCAGGCATCCCAAGCTATTATTGACTGTGGAAGATCTGAGCTGCAAATTGAAGACGTTGTTCCGACAGATACACGTAATACAGAATTTTCTGGGAAGTTATTTGCCGTTTACAATGTGACGATCCCGCCGTTTACGATGAGAAGAGTAGCAGTCACAAACACAGATGGACGATTAAACTGTGAAGTGCTTGTTGATAGTAAAAAGTTTATCAGGCTCACAAAAGAAATTTACATACCAGCGGCTATCATAAGCGTTACCGATGGTCAAGGAGAGATTTTGATCACAAATTGTCACGAGCAGTCACAACTTATCCCCAAGGGAATGTGTATAGGGATAGCTGAACTAGTCCAGGGCGGTGAGCTCAACGTCATCAATGAAGACCCATGCCCTGCTGTTAGTACAGACAACACGCTGGAGGAAACAAACGTGGAACTGCCAATAGAGCCTGGGCTGACCAAGGAGCAACGCCAGCGGGTGTTAGGTATACTACGCCGATTTTCGGGTACATTTACACTTCAGCAGGGGAAAAGTCAGACGAAATGGCCCACGATATAGCACCGTATCAAAACTGGGGATCATCCGCCAATTAGCCAGCGTTCGTATAGTGTGTCGCCAGCTGAAAGACGGATAATTCGGGAGGAAGTGGAGAAGATGTTGCGAGATGATATTATTCAACCTTCGGAGAGTCCTTGGTCGTCTCCAGTGGTCCTCGTAAAGAAGAAGGATGGCACATGGCCATTCTTTGTCGACTATGGGCGGCTGAACAGAATCAAAAAGAAAGATGTATACCCATTGCCGCGCATTGACGGCACCTTAGACTGCTTGAAAGGAACTACATACTTCTCAACTATGGACATGCAGACAGGTTACTGGCAAATCGAGGTTGACGAAGCTGACAGGGAGAAGACGGCTTTTATTACACCTGACGGTCTCTATGAATTTAAAGTAATGCCATTTGGATTATGTAATGATCCGGCCCCATTCGAACGCATGATGGAAAACTTATTTCGACCTCTTAAGAGGACGACGTGTCGTTGCTATTCAGATGACATTGTCGTTTTCTCGAAAACATTTGAAGAACATCTGAGTCGCCTGTCAACTGTGTTGAAGTGTGTTCAGGCTGCAGGACTCCACCTTAATCCAAAGAAGTGCCTCTTCGTCGTCAAAGAGATAAAAATCCTGGGGCACCTAGTCAACGGAGATGGTGTCAGTCCTGATCCAGATAAAGTAAGGGCAGTCACAGAATTTCCAACTCCTCAGCACATCCGTGATGTGAGAAGTTTTCTCAGGCTGTGCTCATACTACCGACGTTTCATAAAAGGATTTTGTAACAAGGCACGTCCATTACAAGAACTTCTGCAGGGAGACGCCAAGTTTTACTGGGATGAGACAATAGGAAGAATTTTACGGGTACTTAAGGAGGCTCTAACTTCCGCACCAGTGCTAGCCTTGTACGACGAGAATGCGGAAACGGAACTTCACACAGACGCCAGTGGTTATGGGATTGGTGCAGTGCTTGTACAAGTTCATGAAGGTGCTGAAAAGGTAATAGCCTATGCATCAAGAGTACTCCCAAAGTCCGAGATAAACTACTCTACAACTGAAAAAGAATGTCTCGCAGTTATCTGGGCTATCAACAAGTTCCGGCCGTATTTATTCGGCAAACCATTCACCGTCCTGACAGACCACCATTCTTTGTGTTGGGTGACTAGCTTGAAGGATCCATCAGGTCGACTAGCAAGATGGGCACTAAGACTCCAAGAGTACGATGTCACAGTGGTATTCAAGAACGGTCGCAAACACAAGGATGCCGACTGCCTTTCCAGGTATCCATTAGTGGAACACAACAGCAAGAATGACATGTATCCCCTCACTGAATTAGATGACGTTACAGCTGAACAGAGGGAAGATCCAGCACTATTACAAACGATAGAGGCCTTGGAGAAAGGAGAACCGACCAATGAATAGTTCCAACATATAAACGAAACATTGTGTAAGAGCAACTACGATCCACTGGGGCCCAAATGGCTACTGGTCGTTCCAGCTCATCTCCAGCCAGCTATTCTCAAATATTTCCACGATGCTCCAATATCCGGTCATCTGGGATTCGTGAAGACCCTAGACAGAATCAGACGCAGGTATTACTGGAAAGGTTTCTACCGATCTGTCAAGCACTATGTGAGTCACTGCAAAGAATGCCAGCGACAGAAGCATGTGCCGCAATTACCTCTTGGGCATCTCGTACCGATTCCGCCGGCAGCAGCTCCATTCCACCGAGTTGGGATCGAGCTCTTAGGGAGGTTCCCGAAGTCGACAACCGGTAACCGATGGATAATAGTCTGCACTGACTACCTTACACGCTACGCTGTCACCAAACCTGTGCCGACTGCAGAAGCTCCAGAGATCGCAAAATTCCTTGTAGAAGACATTATTTTGATGCACCGAGCACCACGTGTGATGATATCTGATCGTGGAAAAGTATTCCAGTCAATACTAGTATCAGAGGTAATGTCACGGTGCGACATTGTCCACAGAATGACAACATTTGCTTACAATACCGCAAGACAAGACACCACAGGCTTCACGCCGTTTTTCCTGCACCATGGCCGTGAAGCTCAGACGACAATGGATACGCTGTTCCCTTTCCAACCGGACGACAATCAGGATGACTATGTTAAACAGCTCATCACCAGGGGCGAAGAAGCAAGACAGCTGGCTCGCATACGGACACTGGACGCTCAGGAGAAGGACCGTCAGGACCGTCAGCTGTATAACGACAAGCATCGAACTGTTGTGTACATCCCAGGAGATCGTGTATGGATTTTTACCCCTGTACGGAAGATTGGATTGTCAGAAAATTTATTGAAGCGATACTTTGGTTCGTATCGTGTCATACACCGACTGTCAGATGTCACATACGAAGTTGAGGATTATGAGCTGTCGTCGAAACGACAAAAGCGAAGAGACATTGTTCACGTCCTGCGCATGAAGCCTTACTACGATCCTGAAGAGCAGGACGCTTGTTCAAGGACGCTAAGAACGTTAATGTTACTGATGAAGCCACGACTGGAACGTCTGTCGTCGATAATCGTGGAGAAGGGAAGGATTTCCTTGAACTGCGATACAGAGGACCTATGACAAGGTCAAGATCCGGGATATTCCAGCTGGCCCCACAGGGATCGTAACTGCGGGTCGCTGATTTTCCAGGAGAGGGAGCAATGCCGCGAGAGACCACGTACACCAACTGCCGGCGTGGCGCAGGGGATAGCGTCACGGACTGCAGTCGCTGGTTAAATCCCGCTCCCCGGCAAAAATTTATTTCTTTGAAATTAACAATTCCAGAATGTTCTACATTTTCTTATGTTCACTTGTAAATTCTACTTGTTTCTTATGTTAACTGTTCTTCTAATTTTTTGGTAAATTCTGTCTGTGTATAAATAGCAGAGCACTGTGCCCGAGAGGCAGTCAGTGCTGCGTGTATGTTCGTAATAAACGTGCTTTCAGTATATGTGCTGTGTTCAGTTGCCTTTGAAGTCAAGCCTGCTCCCATTTCAATGCGACAATATTAGTATAGTCACTATAAATTTTGATAGAAAAATGATTAGGTAACGGATTACGACGAGGTGTTGAACAATGGTTCCATGGACACTAACTAAAATAACTGACTTGTTTTCCCATGATATCACATCTTTTTACGGTGGTTGGAATTTGTCGTGAGACTTGCATTTTTGTACATTTTATGTATTTGATGGGTTTATCTATTCTTTACCGGTTTCGGCCAGTGCAGACATCATCTCAGAGAGAAAATAAATTCATCAGGTAGACAAGCAACTCACCTTTCTTATGGAGTTGACAGTACTCTAAGTTACAAGATATGTTCTCACATTATTTTTTAGATATTTTTATTCTGTTTACGAATTATGGTATCTAAAATTTGGGTATATAAATATTTTGTAACTTTACGTACAAGATGTTCATATAAAGGAACGATTACTGCTTATACATAAAGTAAAAGCATTTTCATCCTTTGATGATGGCCACTTTGACAGATATCTGTAGAGAATAGGCAATAATTCGTATATTTGTAAGTGCTGTTTTCAAGCTTCACTTCCTGCTTAAGATATGTCATTGCAGGTTTGTGTTCCTAGCACACTAGCCGTTAGCATATTTCTGTGGTTTCCGTAAAATCAGATGGTAAGATCATTATTTACAATATATACATATATTACGTCCGCTTATAGTTGAGTCTAAAGTTAAGTTACGTACAATCTCCATTGACCTCATTGTCGACCGGAAGTTGTTTTTTCATCGTTAATACATCCAGCACAGAATTTCTCAGCCACAAATTGGGCACTAATTGATGACCATTCTTCTCCTTCCAATATCTGAGCCAATTCGAAATTAACATATGTAACTGAATTTCACCTACAAAATTTCAGACTATTGACGGAGATTACGTGAGTATGGACACACGATCTAAAGTCGATTGTTACACAGTAATGCCGTTTCGTTTCCAAAACACACGTGATGTATTGGGAAGCAAGATCTTGACCACTGCAGATACTGCTAAGAAATGCGTAAAATTCGTTCACACTAGACGTACACGTCTTTTTTATTGACATAAATTCACCTAATAATGGAGTTTAAAAATACAAAAACGTGTAGTAGAAATAAAATAAATAGTGTTCAAATGTTTGTAAATCTATCAAACTCAACTGCTGGGTTATTGGTCAAATAAATAGTGATTGGATACACTAAATTGTAAGTTTAAATTATTATTTATAGCAGTCACGCTAAGGCCTGTGCTAAAATGTTCACATTCAAACCATTTGAGCAGTCAATTTACAAAACTGGCTATATGAAAGATAATTCAATTTCAGTTTTTGTATACCCCCATAATCTGCGCTCCAAAACGCGCTGAAAGCCGCTTAAAGTGAAACCGAAAAGTGCACTTGGCTGCGAAGCGCAGCCATCAACTGCATAGCCGACTATATTGTTTTGGAGGTGTCGTATCCGTTATGGTCGCCGCCGTGTCAGAGAGATGAAAGATACAAAATAATCTAAATATTCCTACGTACTTAGGGAATGCAACAAAAACGTGGGACCGTGGTGGAGTGGCCGAGCGTTCGCGGTTGCACGCCGTCGGAGGTTCGAGTCACCCCTGGGGAATGGTTGTCGTCAGGTTACTTTAAGTTAGTTTAACTACACTACTGGCCATTAAAATTGCTACACCAAGAAAAAATTCAGATGATAAACGGTTATTCATTGGACAAATATATTATAATAGAACTGACATGTGATTACATTTTCACACAATTTGGGTGCATTGGTCCTGAGAAATCAGTACCCATAACATCCACCTCTGGCCGGAATAGCCGCCTTGATACGCCTGGGCATTTAGGCAATCAGAGCTTGGATGGCGTATTGTGACGAGCCAGTCGCTCGGCCACCATTGACCAGACGTTTTCAGTTGGTAAGAGATCTGGAGAATATGCAGGCCAGGGCAGCAGTCGAACATTTTCCGTATCCAGAAAGACCCGTAAAGGACCTGCAACATGCGGTCGTGCATTATCCTACTGAAATGTAGGGTTTCGAAGGGATCGAATGAAGGGTAGAGCCACGGGTTGTAACACATCTGAAATGTAACGGCCACTGTTCGAAGTTCCGTTGATGCGAACAAGAAGTGACCGAGACGTGTAGCCAATGGCACCCCATACCATCACGCCGGGTGATACGCCAGTATGGCGATGATGAATACACGCTTCCAATGTGCGTTCACCGCGATGTCGCCAAACATGGATGCGACCATCATGATGCTGTAAATAAAATCTGGATTCATCCGAAAACATGACGTTTTGCCACTCATGCACCCAGGTTGGTAGTTCCGTACACCATCGCAGGCGCTCCTGTCCGTAGTGCAGCGTCAAGGGTAACCGCAGCCATGGTCTCCGAGCTGATAGTCCATGCTGCTGCAAACGTCTTCGAACTATTCCTGCGGATAGTTATTGTCTTGCAAACTTCACCATCTGTTGACTCCGGGATCGAGACGTGGCTGCACGATCCGTTACAGCCATGCGGATAAGATGCCTGTCATCTCGACTGCTAGTGATACGAGGGCGTTGGGCGGGGGGCGTTATTGCTTTCGTGAATCCACCGTTTCCATGTTCTGCTAATAGTCATTGGATCGCGATCAACGCGAGCAGCAATGTCACGATACGATAACGACAATCGCAATAGGCTACAATCCGACCTTTATCAAAGTCGGAATCGTCATGGTACGCATTTGCCCTCCTTACACGAGGCATCACAACAACGTTTCACCAGGCAACGCCGGTCAACTGCTGTTTATGTATGAGAAATTGGTTGGAAACTGTCCTCATGTCAGCACGTTGTAGGTGTCGCCACCGGCGCCAACCTTGTGTGAATGCTGTGAAAAGCTAATCATTTGCATATCACAGCATCTTCTTCCTGTCGGTTAAATTTCTCGTCTGTAACACGTCATCTTCGGGGTGTAACAATTTTAATGACCAGGAGTGTACTTTGTAACCCTACGGACTGATGAGCATAACAGTTTGATCCAATAGGTTTATGTTTAAAAAAATGTTCAAATGTTTGTAATTCTATCCGACCAAACTGCGTGGTCATCAGTCCGTAGCTTACAAACTACTTAAACCTAGGTAAATTAAACTAAGGACAAACACACACACACACACACCCATGTCCCAGGGAGGACTCGAACCTCCACGGCGAGCAACCGCGCGCTCCGCAGCGAGACGCTTTAGACCGCTCGGCTACTCCACCGCGGCAATAGGTTTATGAACATTTGAGAAACTGTGTCAGAGGTTTATGACAAGTGGTACCACACCACTTGAAACATGAGGCTATATATGCAGTAATAATTAGTATCTCAAAGGCTGTAAGGAAATTGCTTCAACAATGTATCACAGACTCTGATGTAGAAAACTGATCAGTTTTCTATACGTTTATTTCCTGATGGTTGTGGTGGTCATTGTGTTGGGAGTGTTGTCTAACTGGCTTAAGCTTCTCACGTAGTTGGAGCTGTTGAGATATGCTTTCCCACTGTTCGTCACTCCAGACAATTTTCGATTAACTGGAAAGTGAGTTCAGGCACAAGGATGGCTAGTCATTGACTTGCAAAATCGCTTAACTGTATTAAGCAGTTGCAAAACCTGTTCTACATCTACATAGATACTCTGCAAATCACATTTAAGTGCCTGGCAGAGGGTTCATTAACCACTTTCATAACTATTTCTACCGTTCCATTCTCTAATAGCGCGCGGGAAGAAAGAACACCTAAATCGTTCCGTTTTCGATCTGATTTCTCTTATTTTATTGGGATGGTCATGTCTTCCTAACTAGGTGGGTGCTAGCAAAATATTTTCACATTCAGAACAAAAAGTCGGTGATTGAAACTTCGCAAACAGATCACGCCGCAATGAATAACGTCTTTCTTTTAATGATTTCCACCCCAATTCGTGCAACATTTCCGTGACGCTTTCCCCCCCGTAACGTGATATAACAAAACGAGCTGCCCTTCTCTGAACCTTCTCAATATCTTCCGTCAGTCCCACCTGGTGAGGGTCCCACAAGGGGCAACAGTACTCCAAGAGAGGACGCACAAGTGTGATGTAGGCAGTCTCTTTGGTGGAGCTGGTGCATCTTCTAAGCGTTCTGCCAATGAAACGTAACCTTTGGTTCGCCTTCCCCACAATATTTTCTATGTGTTCTCTCCAGTCAAAGTTGTTCGTAATTGTAACTCCTAGGTATTTGGTAGAATTTACGACCTTAAGGTTTGACTGATTTATCGCGTAATTGAAGTTCAGCGGATTTCTTTTAGTGGTCATGTGTATTACTTCACACTTTTCTTTATTTAGTGTCAATTGCCAATTTTCGCACCAAGTAGAAATTTTGTCTAAATCGCTTTGCAGTTGCTTTTGATCCTCTGTTGACTTCACTGACCGATAAACGACAGCATCATCCGCGAACAGTCTAAGGGAGCAATTCAGATTATCTCCTAAATCGTTTATAAACACGAGGAAGAGTAGGGGACCTATAACGCTTCCCTGTGGAACGCCAGATATCACTTCTGTTTTACTCGATGACTTACCGTCAATTACAACGAACTGTGTCCTTTCTGATAGGAAATCGTGAATCCAATCGCACAATTTGGGAGATATTCCATAAGCACGCAATTTCATTAGAAGCCGCTTGTGGGGTACAGTATCAAAAGCCTTCGATGCCCTTGTCGATGGCACTTAACACTTCATGTGAATAAAGGGCAAGCTGAAGAAATACTTAAATAGCGGATTAGCAGTGATCGTGTGATTATGCTACTATGTAGTCTTTTTAAGATACCGGGTGATCAAAAAGTCCGTATAAATTTGAAAACTTAATAAATCACGGAAAAATTGACACACATGCTTGGAATGACATGGGGTTTTATTAGAACAGAAAAAAGTTCAAAACGTCCGACAGATGGCTCTTCATCTGATCAGAAAAGCAATAATTAGCATAACAAATTAAGACAAAGCAAAGATGATGTTCGTTATGGCAAATGCTCATATGTTCATCATCATTCCTCAACAATAGCTGTAGTCGAGGAATAGTGCTGTGAACAGCACTGTAAAGCATATCCAGAGTTATGGTGAGGCATTGTCAGTTCCGATCGGAAGATTCACCTGAATGCCAATCTTGTTTAAACAACTGTCTTACAGCACCGGTGCATACTCTGGTACCGAAACATTCAACGCCAGATTATTCGAGGGTAAAACCTGTGACCTAGAAGGATTTTAGTAGTGAGAGCTTGTCATCTGCTCCGACTTATTTTACGTCGTCATTTTTTAAAACTTTTTTTTCTTCTAATAAAACCCTATGTCATACCAAGCACGTGTGTCAATTTTTACCTCTCTATCTACATTATTCTGTCATCTATTAAGTTTTCAAATTTATACGGACTTTTTGATCACCCCATATTTTACAGACTTTTGGAAAAAGTAATAGTCTCTTTTCAGATTTCCGATAGTTTTTTCGCGCTTGTCATCGATTTCTCATCGATGTCATCATTTCACATAATGTATGTAGCGAGTTTTGCATATTGACTCCTCCATTTGCTTTCGTATTGATATTATACTGAACACATCTTTACAACATTGTCAGTATATGGTGTATATATAATGTTTGGGGACAACCTTGCTCTACACGTGTACTTAATTGCCGATAGAACAGTAATTCTCGCTTTTCGCCCCAAATCTTGCATTCAGTGTTTCTCATGTATGAGTTGGGTTTGTCTTTACTAAGGGTGCTACACAGAAGAATGCCATATAGGGATTTTCACTGTTTTTTACTGGCATTGTGACGGAAAGTAAGTAACGGGTTAGCAAACGTAATAGTTACGTTTATTAATTTCTAAAGTGCTAATGGAGATCGCGTATCCATTACACCAAAAATGTATGAAAACGTTCCTGAAGAACGTCAAAAATCTTGTCTGCTGATTTTGTATTCACTTTATGTATTGGCTGACAGTTGCATTGATAACGCAACAAATCAGTTACAGAGATTAATGTGAGTCTCTGTGTGTGGAAAATGCTGTAAATTTTCTTCGGGCACTGTTAGTCTTGTCTCGAATAGCTATAGCTGGCACATGTGCATTTAACATTCGCACATAGGCACTAGAGTTTGAAACATTCCTCGAGAATAAGTTTTAATTACAGCCTGCATCGATGAGACTGCTGATAACCCGTAACTTACGAGGAATTCGGTGCAAAGCTTACGGCATCGTTCGCTGGCGAGTTGATTCTCGTCGAAAGGTAACGATTAGCCGAAGGCGATGAAAGGGGGACATATATGCACGCAGTGGGGTACGAACACGCAATCCCGAGTGAAGAAGCTATTGTGTAAGCTGGCGCCGCCGCGCGGCCTGCCTGTCTGCAAGCCACTGCTTCTGGCTACTTCTACTGCCAAAGTCATTATTCGCTAATCTTACAAACTAACTATGAACTACCTTATACTAAATACGTCGGCCGCGGTGGCCAAGGGGCCTGAGGCGCTCCAGTCGCGGTCTGCACGGCCACTACGGTCGGGGGTTCGAATCCCCCCTCGGGCATGGATATTTGTGCCTTCCTTAGTATAAGGTAGTTGATAAAAGTAGTTTGTAAGTTTAGGGACTGATGACCCCGTAGTTAAGTCCCATAAGCTTAACAAACATTTGAACATTTTTTTATACTAAATACAGCACAAACATCCATGACCGAGGGGGGATTCGAACCCCGACGGGGAACGGCCTCGCGCATCGCAGCATAGCGCCTCAATGCTCTCGGCCACTACGCCGCGGCAACACGTTATGTTTCATCATTCAAAAGAGGAAAAGTTAATTAGATTATTCGACAACTGCTATCCTCTGACTTAGCAATCTTGTGATTGAAAGTATTTAAAGTCTACGAATATAATTATATTAGATAAATTGCGTTTACATTACGTCGTATTTTGAATATCTTTAATGTTTTAAGATATCAATAGTCCAGTGTCTGTTAAAATTTACTCTGACTGGTACAAGGCGCAACCTGTTTTCTTACGTCAGTTACTGTAGAGAATATATATAACTAATGAAAATGACTTATGGTATTTAGGGCAGTAAATTAACTAACGATGGTCGAAGTGCAGAGGTTATAAAATACAGACTAGGAATATATAAAAAGGCATTTCTTAGAACAAATGCTATCAATTAATAACGATTTAAATGTACGAAGGTTTCCTGAAAGTATTGGTTTGGAATATAGCCTTGTGCATGGCCCCCACATTTGATTGCGGGCCCTTGAACCAGAATCAGAGATAGGCCCTCCCTCCGTCTTTTTTTAGTGTTGCGCGCAGTAGCTTGTAATTGTAAGTTTATATCTTAATCATACTGTGTTTAGATTGTACTTTAACTTAGTATAACAAGGAATAAATCTGTTACGGTAAGCTTAATTTATAACGTTAAATTACTTAAAACTTAGTTTCGGTGGGGTGGGAGTTGGCGGAGAGAGGGGAGTGGGCAAGGGGGCGGGGGGAGGATCAGGCAGTTATGACGTACGGACTAACTTGTGCAGCTTTACAACATAAGTTGAACTAAAGGAGCACATTTATCTCAATATTAAATTTTATTCAATACAAATCTCAAAGGAGCAACTTCAGCAACTTTTGAATTACTTTCTCAGGAAGTTGATGAATAGTGAGGCTTTTCGGAGGGAGTGCAGGGAGAGAGGGAAAGCCGGCCGCGGTGGCCGAGGGGACTGAGGCGCTCCAGTCACGGTCTGCACGGCCACTACGGTCGGGGGTTCGAATCCCCCCTCGGGCATGGATATTTGTGCCGTCCTAGTTCGTAAGTAGTTCATAAGTAGTTTGTAAGTTTAGGGACTGATGACCCCGTAGTTAAGTTCCATAAGCTTAACAAACATTTGAACATTTTTTTTTTTGAGAGAGGGAAATAGATCCCCTTCATCAACCCCCCATCCGCCCCCCGGCTACGGTCCTAGGTCACAATAAGCCCTTAGTTTACTTTAGTAAGGCGGAATTGCGGTACACACATGAAAATCTCATCTTTGCAGGAAGTTGGCGAAAAGAAAAATCTATCACTACATTACACCGAAAGCTGATCCATCAGTTCCTTTTCAAGTCACGCCAGAAGTAACGTCAAACTGCTGCGTCAACGGAATGATTTGAGAACGAATCCCTAAGGGGTATGACAACCAGATTAAAATCGGCAAAGAAACTAATTATATCATGTTTTTATAGCTGCTATCTTCTCTACTTGGCATCTAATAGTAGGAGGATCGCCGGTCGCGGTGGCCGAGGGGACTGAGGCGCTTCATTCACGGTCTGCACGGCCACTACGGTCGGGGGTTCGAATCCCCCCCTCGGGCATGGATATTTGTGCCGTCCTTAGTTGTAGGTAGTTCATAAGTAGTTTGTAAGTTTAGGGACTGATGAACCCGTAGTTAAGTCCCTTAAGCTTAACAAACATTTGAACATTAGTAGGAGGATCGCATGCAAGCTAATACGTATAAGTACCTCTGGGGCCGAATTGGCTCCATGCAGTTTCGTTGCTTACACGGCCACATTGTGAATGATACTTCATACGTACTTTTATTTATTTTGAACAGTGGAAAGACCAGATTGGAATGTTGATAATATGAGGATACCTAGCAACTCACCATAAAGATGATCGCTGAGCTGCCAACAAACTCATATTCACATTCATACAACTTACAAATTTTCGGCCATGGCCTTCGTCATAAAAGTTCACACTCACATTATCAGTCACTCAGGCATAACTCATGACCACAATCTCCAGCTTCCCTACCGCAATCAGTGCTGGAATGTATGCCATTGTTGTCGCGTGCTGAAACAATACAAGGAAACATGCAGAAAATACAGAGAAACGTTGTGAGGGGCCAAATTGGCCCTTCTGTCTTCTAGGTAGCAATCTTAATATTTAGGAACCTATTTGAAGTAGAACACTCTGAAAGAGGGTGCACAACACTTTATATAAAAGATGAAAAAATCACAGAAGTCAGCTCATTTCATCTAACGGTTTGATCAGGACACATGGGAAAATTTGGTAAAGAGGCCAACTCGGCCTCTCGATCCTTCCAGTGTAAAATATTTTTTAAGTGTTGTATACCGTGTTAAGCTGTACTTTTCAGAATACTCGGTAGATTAATTTCGTATCACCTCCGTTTATCTTTCTTCTGCATTTAATCACGACAGTACTACCGCCCGGACATTTCACCAATTACCTTTGCTAAGTAAAATATATGTGCTCAAATATGCACAAAATGCGGGAATTTTAAGCTAAAACAAGGAAAATATTCAACAAAAAATACCAATATGATCTTAAAAACAACGAAGTTGTACCTAAAACTAACACAACATAAAACTGGAAAAATAGGACTGTAACAATGTATTAAGTGTTTTTAATATTACAGTGACACTAAAACTGTTCTATATTTATCTTATTTATAACTTTATAGTAAACTGGTAAATATTTTTCCAATTTTTTAAGAAAGGCGTTTCGAACATCTGGTATAACATTTTTTGCATATTTCTGGAGTCCCCTCTGGCTGACGAAATACAAATTCATCGTTGCAATATGCGATATCGTAATGTCTGATGTAGTGTTTCTATACTTTGATAATAATTTCACGACAAATACGAAGCCGGCCGCGGTGGCCGAGTGGTCTCCGGCGTGCCAGTCACCTTCTGCACGCCCACTAGGGTCGGGGGTTCGAATTCCCCCTCGGGCATGGAATTTGTGCCGTTCTTAGTATTAGCTAGTTCATAAGTAGTTTGTAAGCTTAGGGACTGATGACCCCGTAGTTAAGTCCCATAAGCTCTACAAACATTTCAACATTTGAGCAAATACGAATATGCAGACTTTTTCACCTAATAACAAAAGTTTACTTACAAATTATTCGTAGAAACGGAGGGCAATGCAGATTACTGCAGATGTTGCACCGGCTGAGGGCAGCCTCTGAAGACGCTGCCCACTGTTGTGGGCCTAAAGCACCACGTTGCACGCAAAAAGGCGAACTGTGCTGTCGGCGACATCAAAGATTTTCTGCTGTTTCGAAACAAAGTGGAGGCCGACTGGGCGTCATATCACTGTAGCTGGTTCACGTGCAGTAAGACTGCCGTGGTATTCAACACTATTGTCCCTTAAAGGTAAAGTAAGGACAACAATAAAGGTGCACTCAATGGCGGGATTAGAGTGCATGTATCATGTTAATATTCTAAATTCGAACATTTTCTTCCTTTTACTAGGAAACAAGCTGAGAACCTTCATTGGATCCTTTTAGGGCTGACAGATTGCAGGCATACTGCAGAAGAAGCTGCCAGTATCTGCTAAATCTGAAGGCTACTTTGAGATGGGAATGGTGATTTTAACTTTCGGTTCATTACTTTCTAGGTCCACGAAAGTAAAAAGGTGATGAAAATAGATGAAAAAAATGTTCATAGCTCGCAAATATTGTTGTTAAATGTAGCATTACAAAATTAAAAACAGGAAAGCCACAGCTTACAGCTGAAGTTGTTGAGCTATCTTTCATTTGCATAAGGTTTCCTATTATTGATCTTTGATGAAATACCAACTGCCTCAGCAAATACATTTTCTTTATTCAAAGTGATGTCATAATGACTTCAAGGTATTCACCAGAATCGCTACGTTGAGGGGAATTCCTTTCTTCTGTAAAAGAATCAGTTCATAATTCAGTTTAGCAGCATAAGCACCATATCTGTTCAGTGAATGTACTCAACAGGGAGAGAACATTTCATGCTCTGATAATACTAAGGTGACCATATTTCCTAGATTCAAATTCAGGACATAACCACATTTTATAGATTCAAATTCGGGACACATTACAAATTTTGTATTTTGTATATATGTTTTCATTATATTAGAAGCAGATTTTAGTGAAAGTAATAATTACAAAATATCAGTTTAAGTTGTTCCAAAAAGTACATTAATTTACAATTTATTAGTACTTTATATTATGAAGGAATGCGATCAGAACAACTGTATTTAACAGTGCAGTGAATTTTCTTCAACAAGTCTATAATTTTCAACAACATGTGAAAATATTCTACACAAGTTTCACGATAATTTACTCTTGTTACTAATATTGATTTCACTGTTTCTACGGCAAGCTGTGTTTTGTTACTTGTGCATATATTATTCATGTGGAGAAAATACCCTTTCAGTAAGAGCATTATTTTCGGAAAGGCAGAAGAGAAACTGCCCTATCTTAAGCACATTTGAGAATGGCACATGATTCTGTCTGAAATGAGAAATAATGTCAATCCGTCTTCGGCTTGGAAAAGTGGTGTTAGCAGTCCATTCACTGATTTTATGACTGGTATAGTCTGTGCGCGTATACTCAGTGGAAACAGTTTGTCACGGTTTCGACAGTTGGTGATAAGTAACTTAAGTCTAATGAAGCTTTTGTCAAACAGTTTCCCATCATAATTAAAACTAATAATTAAATAGACCGATACAGGTGAGATAAATTTCTAAATAGGAACATAATTGTTAAATCCGGGACAAATAGGTATACCGAACTACCTTTGAAAATATTCGGGACAGACACGCAAAGATCGTGACTGTCCCGAAAAAATCGGCACGGTTGGTAACCTTAGTTAATATACACATACAATACCAACTAATTGAGGTAACTATGAGCATCAATCGAAGTAATAGTTTAAGACAAGCGGTTTATCATAAATATCTACAGGGTGTCTCACGAAAGACGGCTGCCAGGCGTCCACGGACCGCGCGGTACGGCTCCCGGCCGCCGTCACCGCATCCGCTGGCCACGGCAGCGCCCTATTTTCGGACTCTATTGTGCCGCGAGCGCAGACACTGAGTTAAAGTCTAAAAGACATTGCCATCTGAGTAACCTACGTTTACCTTTATTTACTGTAGATGTTCAAAATGATGTCCCTCTATGGAAAGAGCGGCCTGACTTCTTTGTAACACATTTGCGAACACTCGACGAATTTCGGCTGCCGAAATCTGGGAAATGACTAGTCGAATCCTGTCTTCAAATTCTTCGAGTGTATGGGGATTGCTTGCATACACCTTGTCTTTTAACATTTCCCAAAGATAAAAGTCACAGGAATTTAGATCTGGAGAACTAGGAGGCCAGTCAACTATCCTATCATCAAAAACACTTCGTATGGCTGCCATACAAGCATTGGCAATGTGTGGTCTTGCATTGTCCTGCATGAAATAACCATATATCTTTTCGTTGGGTGAAAGTTCTTGAAAAATGGATACAGGATATTGTTCGCACACCTGTCAGAATTTGTTGTTTCGTGAAAAAAGATTCGACTAGTCTGTTTCCAGATTTCGGCAGCCGAAATTCGTCGAGTGTTCGCAAATGTATTCAAGAGATGTCAGGCCGCTCTTTACATAGAGGGACATCATTTTGAACATCTACTGCAAATAAAGGTTAGCTTGGGTTACTCAGATGGCAATGTTTTTTAGACTTTAACTCAGTGTATGCGCCAGCGGCACTATTAGAGTCCGAGAATCGGGCGTTGCCGTGGCCGCCGGATGCGGTGGCGGCGGCCGCGAGCCGTACCGGGCGATCCGGAGACGCCTGATAGGCGTCTTTCGTGAGACACCCTGTGGTACAATTGCCTGTAGAATATTCTAAAATTTCGTTGGATGAAAAACATTCATGTTTTTTTTTCTAGTTAGTTTTTAATTTCAGCAGCCAAAAATTTTTATCATTTAGGGCTGGGCTCGGGCCCTGAACTCATGGGTCCACCCAGCCTCAGCCTTCTGGGGGCCATGGCGTTGTGTGCGACTGAAACATGGATGACAAACAGTTCAGTCAACAAAGGCATAGAGCAGTTTGCAGCGTGATACTACAGAGGAATACTAGAGACTGCTGTTGTGTATAGGTTAACAACCGAAGAGGTTGAATAGAAAAACAATATGCTGCACAAGTTACCATGAAGAGGCAACAGTGCAGATAATCTCTGTGGAGGCAGCTCATGGTTTGGGCACAGAAATCGAGTTAAAATCGATGTACGCTGCTGAGGCTTGTTCACGATATTCCAACGGGAAGAGCTGTATCACATCAGTCGTCAGAATAATTATCAAAACTTCAGTTAACGCACCGAGTGTACATGGTGATTGCAATTAAAGTTAAACTTTCAAAACGCCACAAAACTAACGCTACTGGTCAGAATGACGTCTGACTGCAACTGAATATTATCAGAGATGGGGGAAAACAGAAGAAAAGGAAATAGTTTTTATTGATAAATAGATGCTCCTGTAAGCATAATAATTTATGAAGCTCGACTACAAATAATGGATGAATTATACAATAGTTCCTAAGTTGTAAGTTAGAATTTAAACAATTATACTACTCAGTATGCATGGGTGTGCAGTTGTGTTACCTCGCTAGTTACATTTCAGGCGGTACAGACAAGCAGTCTTGCGAGCTACTTTTGGACACATTCTCCGAAAACTGTCTTGAGCAGTTAAACCGGCAACCCACGCGCAATGGAAATATTCTAGACCTTATAGCCACAAACAGGCCTGACCTTATTAACGATGTCTGTGTAGAGACAGGAATTAGTGATCATGATATAGTCATAGCGTCGATGGTGACCAATGTTCATAAACCAATCAAGAAGGCTAGGAGCGTGTTTTTGTTGGGAAGAGCCGACAAGCAAATGTTACGATCGCACTTAGAAAATCAATGGGCATCGTTTAATTCCGAGACTATGGATGTAGAGGAATTGTGGACTAAATTTAAGTGCATTGTTAGTAAAGGGTTGGAGAAATATGTGCCAGTAAAGACGATTAAGGATGGAAAAGATCCACCATGGTATAATAATAATGTTAGAAAGTTGCTGAGAAAGCAAAGGCTGTTGCACTCTAGATTCAAAAAATAACACGCAAATGATGACAGGCAATAGTTAGTAGAGATTCGTGCGTCTATAAAAAGATCGATGCGTGAAGCATACAATAATTATCACAGCCATACCTTACCAAAAGATCTTTCCGAGAACCCGAAAAAATTCTGGTCCTATGTAAAATCGATAAGCGGGTCAAAGCCCACTGTCCAGTCACTAGTTGATCATTCCGGGGCAGTAATAGAAGAAAGCAAACGGAAAGCTGAAGTTCTAAATTTAACCTTTAAGAAATCTTTCACGCAGGAGGACTGCACAAATGTACCATCATTTGATCAACGTACAAATTCCGAAATGGGGGACATAGCAATAGGTATTTCCGGTGTAGAGAAGCAGCTGAGAGAGCTAAATACGAAAAAGTCTGCGGCATTGGCCCCCCTACTTAGCTTGCATTTATAGCGAATTTTTAATTCAGCGCAAAGTTCCTAGTGATTGGAAAAAATCGCAGGTGACTCCCGTGTATAAGAATGGAAAGAGAACTGACCCATACAATTACAGGCCAATATCGTTGACATCAGTTTCATGTAGAATTTTGGAGCACATTCTCAGTTCGAATATAGTAAATTTCCTTGAAACGGAAAAGCTTCTTTCCATGAATCAGCACGGGTTTAGGAAACATCGTTCATGTGAAACTCAGCTTGCCCTTTTCTCACATGACATCTTGCGAGCCATGGACGAAGGGCAACAGGCGGATTGTGTTTTTCTCGACTTCAAATGGCGTTCGACGCGGTGCCACACTGCAGACTGCTAACGAAGGTACGAGCTTATGGAATAGGTTCACAGATTTGTGACTGGCTGGAAGACTTCCTAAGTAATATAACGCAGTACGTTGTTCTCGACGGCGAGTGTTCATCAGAGACGAGTGTATCGTCAGGCGTGCTCCAGGGGAGTGTGATAGGACCGCTATTATTTTCTATCTATATAAATGATCTGATGGACAGAGTAAGTTGTAATTTGCGGCTGTTTGCTGATGATGCTGTGGTGTATGGTTGGGTGTCGTCTGTAACTGACTGTAATAGCATACAGGATGACTTAGACTAAATTTCTAGTTGGTGCGAAGAATGGCAGCCAGCTCTCAATGTAGAAAAATGTAAGGTGATGCGCATGAGTAGAAAAAACAATCCTATAATGTTCGAATACAGCATTAGTCGTGAGCTTCTTGATGCTGTCGCGTCGTTCAAATATCTAGGCGTAACATTGCAGAGCGATATGAAATGGAACGAGCATGTAAGGACAGTTGTGAGTAAGGCGGACAGCCGACTTCGGTTTATTGGGAGAATTTTGGGAAGATGTACTTCACCTGTAAAGGAGACCGCGTATAAAACGCTTGTACGACCACGTCTTGAGTATTGCTCAAATATTTGGGACCCGCAGCAGATCGGTTAGAAGGAAGACATAGAGGCGGTTCAGAGGCGAGCAGCTAGATATGTTACCGTTAGGTTCGACCAATGCGCGAGTGTCACGGAAATGCTCCGGCAACTCAATTGGGGATCGCTGGAAGAAAGACGACGTTCTTTTCGTGAAATTCTGTTGAGGAAATTTAGAGGGCCGGAATTTGAAGCTGAGTGTAGTACGATCTTACTGCCGCCTACTTACATTTCGCGTAAAGATCACAAAGACAAGATAAGAGAATTTAGGGCTCGAACGGAGGCATATAGGCATTCTTTTTTTCCTCGTTCAATTTGGGAGTGGAATAGGAAAGGAAATGCCTAGTAGTGGTACAGTGTACCCTCCGCCACGCACCTTACGGTGAATTGCGGAGTATGTATGTAGATGTAGATGTAGTTACGTAAGCCCACCCACCACTACAAGGTCATATCACACAGGATTGGAAAAATCTGTTTTTAATTTCGTAAGGCCAAAAACCGCATAAAAAGAATCAGTAACATTGGTTTCTAATCCCATCTCTCCTGACTGGAAAGATTCATACTTCCTCTAAACCTATCCCAACCTTGTCGTTCCCTCGACCAGTAATACCCCCAGAGAAACAGACCCCACCTACCCCTCGCCCACCAATCCGTTCCAGCTCACAACACCTGTTTTGCACACCCTCTTTGTCCACAGTGCATATGCTTTGCCTCGTAACAAAACCTTCCTGCAACCTTCCTTCCCTCACCATAGCCTGTGCAACAATCTACACCTGTCCCGGTACTCCAGTCCCATGTGACTTACTACACCACATTGATCAGTTCTTCACGACCAATGTAGTAGCTGCCGACGTCAGCCTCTACTCCAGGAAACCTACTGAGCTTCGGCGGTAGCATCAGTTTCATACCAACCTCCAGAGCAACCTTCTCCCTCTCCTACGACCGAACCGTCCATGAAGTAACCCATCAATGATGCTCTCCTCACTTCCCCCAACCTCCAGGGCCACATTACGGCAGACGTTCTCCATTTTATAGGCAATGACCATGCTCCAGTTCTACTTACGATCGACCACCACCGCAGTCCCACTCTTGCACCCTGTCGTGCTCCTCCTGTGATGACTGGACTACCTGCCAGCATACCATAGATACCCATGTCGACAGCCACACTCTCGTGCTCCAAACGCCTGACAATCTTGACCTGCCGGCCGCGGTGGCCGAGGTGACTAAGGCGCTCCAGTCACGGTCAGCACGGCCACTACGGTCGGGGTTTCGAATCCCCCCTCGGGCATGGATATTTGTGCCGTCCTAGTTCGTAAGTAGTTCATAAGTAGTTTGTAAGTTTAGCGACGGATGGCCTCGTAGTTAAGTCCCATACTCTTAACAAACATTTGAACATTTTTTGAACAATCTTGACCTCACTGCGTCCCTCCTTCATTAGACCTTGACTGATTCTGTCCAATCCCACGTTCCAACTAAATCTATGCAACCCCACTGCCCCAATCTCTGTCCACAGGCAGTCCTACTCCTGTGTGAATCCTGCCATTAACATTATTTCTTCCTTCATGCACTAGATCGGGACACACTACGATGCAACTAGCAACTCCACAACCTTCTTACCGCGAAGAAACGCTTGGGATGTTGCCAAACATCCACCCGTTTTAATGCCAACCTCCCCATAAACTCCTCCAAGTACTGGAAAGCTTTCCACCGTCTTACTCGCCGTCACCCCTCCTCTGGATACCCACTCCTCCATAACAACCTTCCCTTTCCCGACAACGCCATTAAAGTAGCCCATTCCACAACCTACCTAACAGATACGTTCTCCATCCTGGACAATCCTCATTTTGACTATTACTTCTTCTTTGATGTCAATAAGTGCACCGACATCTCTGCACCTCTACTTGCTCCAGCTTCTAGTACTTGAACCTCGTCCCTCCATGTGGCCTAAACTTTCTTATCACTGCCCTTGACATTCAGCAAACACTTCACACTTCCCAGTATCTCCTGACTCACCTACAGGCACTTTTGAGCCTGCCACGTTTCCTTCCACCAATTCCTTGCCACCCTATACGTCATCCTCCATACTGGTTTCTACCCTGCCCTCTGGAAAGTCTCCCGAAAAATCATATTCCTTAAACCTAACAAACCTATCATATCGGCCAATTAGCCTCTTCTCGGTGTTCAGCAAGTTTCTGGTATGTATCCTTTCTTGCCTCATTCACCAACCCCTTCATTAAAACCAGATCCTCCGCCTCCCCCTTCCGACCACATTCCCTTCGCCGATGGCAAACTTCTTCATCTCACTAACTTCCTCTCACACTAGCTCAATCCCCGTCGCTTTGCAATTTTTGTATCCCTCGATATCGATAACACCTAAGATGTGGCATCCAGACCTGCGCCCTACCCATCAATTGCGTCCACCTCTCTTTCCCATTGTCCGTCCTACGCTGCAACTTGTAGAGACATGAAAGACACGTGGCGAAACTGCAGCATCTATCTACATCAGCCCTCAATGCGTCATTAACACTATTACATTAATTCTCCCAGGTCCACAAAGTCACCAAATTATTGCGTACATAGAGTAGTATCATCTGGATGGGCAATATAATTTTAGCATTTTCCATTTAATAGATACAGAAAACGCCAAACATGGCCATCATTTCACACAGCAGGCGGTAGCGGAGAAGACTATTTGCCGACGTTTGGGAATTCGCTCATTCATTTGCTAGTGGTGTAAACATAGCGAGGACACCTACTACTATTTTCATCATTGATTAGCACGTGCTTCTCAGTACCCAGTACGACTCGTGATGTATTGTGTTTCCTCTTTAAATTTTTTAAAGTGTAAATCAATGTATTACCTACTTGTTCTACAGCAAGTATGTTTCTTGTGCAATGGCTGTTTTCAGTGAGCAATGTTTCTGTTCATGAAAACTTGTGACAGGACTGCCTTTTACATATTGCCATATTCAAAATATATTTTTCAACCGATACTCCCGACTTTCATTGTCTGTAGCTTCCCGCACTATCCATTTTTTGTTTTGTTTTAATTAACTGTCTACTAGCCAACGAAACACCTGATGAAGGAACGAAGTCCAATCGCCTGAGAGAGAAACTCTGCAGGTGAGTGATCTTTACGCAACAATGGTAGTCGGTGTTTCTTTGAAAATTATTTCTTCTATCATTAACTAAGTCTCTCGTAAAACTAGGGATCGCAGCTACAGTTACCTCCCATCAATATCTATCGAGGCTACAGACGTGGTGACCATGACAGGATCGACAAGTTTTCAAAGCCACGAAAAATTAGCTGTTTGTTCTGATAGCGAGTTTTTAGTTGCTCTGTGCAATTAGTGTAATTGGTTGCTCTTCCCCAAATGATAGTTGTGACAGTGTCACGAGCTGTTTCTCACTCTATAGGTGGCGACTGATATCAAATTGTAAATCAGAGAGAGGAGGCAGATCCTTATTAATCCCGTGTTGATGCATACAGCAACACATTTGCAGGGGACTTTTGTGGAACAGAACAGGTGGCTCGGCGAAGAGAAAAGAGCGACAGCTCGACGTTCACCGAGGTGCTCACTCCCTTCTTCCTGTTGGAGCGGATTACGGCGTCCAGTGCGGTTTCTGTCGTACGTTCAGCGATGCAGGCAGTTGAGCCCGCCTGCCCTTCTGCCGAGCATGACGCCGCCACCAACGCCAACCCATCAGAGGAGAAAGGCACCAACGCTGCCCCCATCCACTATGCCCTCTCGACGCCGAGGCCGGCGCTGCCGCCCACGAGCATTCAAGTGATGTTTTGCAACCAACTGCTGCCGTAGATGCGACAGAAGCTATGTCGATCCAGTAGCTGGCTGCAATTACATTGCAAACCTTTGAATTGCGTACCTCTTTGAGTATGGTGATAGACTCGCTGTGTCTAGAATTAAGTACCATGTCGGTTTCAAAGTTTGCAGAATTGCACACCTTTTGCGGTAATGAACTGTGCACCCAGCGTGAAAGTCTGAATAGTGGGATTCACATGCAATCTCGCGCCGTAGAATATCATGATGTGCAGACAGGTTACTTGATGCAGGCAGGTTACTTGGAGCAGCAGGGCGAGGGGCTAGACCAGATTTTGGATGAAATTAAGGTAACATGGGGAAAAGTTATTGATGAGCAGATAGTAAATATGCGTTGTGATATTGAATATAAACAGAGTAAGCTCAAAATTCTGATGGAACTAGTGGATGATTCCTGTACCATCATTTCCGATCGTTCTGAAGTAATCAATACTCTGGAATATGTTTGAGGTAGAATACGAGATTTTAACAGAATCTGAAAACAGAGTTGTAGAAATCGTCTCCGCAAATTAGACAGAATTTTAGTTAGAATTAGGTTGTAACATTGCTGAAGAGATTAGTATTGTAATTCCTATCCATCAAGTTTTCGACACTTAGTTTAGGTCGAAGAACAGGGCAGAGAAACGGCGTGGGGAGCCGCCACGGGTAGGCACGACCCTGTCATTTCTTGGGGGTTGGAACACTTGCGCGGAGTGACACTTGCGCGGAACCCGGGACTCTTGGGGCGGCTAATGGCTTTTCCTGGGTACAGGCACACCAACAAGTCTAGCACTGCTGTTGTCAAGTTTCCACACTGTCAACATAACACGAAACTCAGTGAAATTGCACAACCCTTTGCAAGCTGAAGAGCAATATAGTAACTTGTTCTAACTACATATGAATTCGTTGAGTGTTCCTCCTGAAAACAAAAAGGTATTTTAATAGTGATAATGTTTGGAGAGTAATTTAGACATTCTTTGCTACTACAATACGATGATTTTACACAGTCATACCTCCTAAAATCATATTATTCAGAACACAAACATATCAAGACACCTGCGTAAGCAATAAATATATTAGGCATCCTGCACAGATACGTTGATGTAATTGACCGCTATGTAGTTAACCCCACTATCACGCAACTTCCATCTCTTTAAAAATAGCTACTATGCTTTTTAATAGGAGACGCAACCTTCAACCTTCAATTAAAAAACGTTAATAATGACTCAATGAGTATTTTACATACTTGAAGCGTTTATTTGTAGACCCCAAAACGATTTGGCTGTATTCGAATTACAAATACATCTAAGAAATGTATGAAATACGGAATGTGTAAGGGAATGTCACACACCGAAAAATGCTAAAGATAAATTCTATTTTCCATCACCGTCATATAGAACCAATTTTACTCCGAACTTGGCATAAACCAACAGGGAGAAACAAGTTGCAAGACTTTCAGGAAAAATGAAGCGAAATTGGCAGCCAATAGTTGTTTACAAATTACATTGTCTGTTAACTGTATAAATATAAATTACGGAATACGCAGAACTCCTGTTCAGTACAGTCAAAAAGGTCTAAGGTAATAGGCAGTGGTTTACAATCAGATATCCGTATCACTCTCCTCCTCAAGAAGTCTGTGTGAAGATTTATATTCAGAACATTCAAGAAAAAGGTGTTGAAACTACAAGAAGCAGCTCATTTACTCAGGAAGGGAATACGTTATGGTGCCCATAAATTTGAATGGCTGTATCTCTTGTAGTAACATTAATTTTTTGATAAAATGTTAAAATCCAATATACCAGAATTTTGTTTTTCTAAACTCAGTGACAACTTTTTTTGTCGAAATTTTTGCAGGAAGTAGTCTTGACGTGAATTCATACTTCTATGCATTAATATTATCAAACATGTAATTTGTGTCACAAATTGCGCGGCCGGTCCGGTCGGATGTTCGAGTCCTTCCTCGGACATGGGTATGTTTGTTTGTACTTTGCCTACGTTATTTTAAGTAAGTTAAGTAGTGTAAGTCTTGCGACCGATGACCTAAGTAGTTTGGTCGCATAAGACTACACATATACACGTAATTTATTTATTTCATCACCACATTTAAGTACTAATAATTAAAGAAACTTAAATGTAGAAATTTGAAATAAACACTGAAAACAAATGATTGGTATTTCTCATAAAATGAATGCACAGAACCGTTGAATTATGTCTTGTGAATGTACCTACAAAATCTGCCATATGAAAATTGTAGTGTGAGTCCCAAATTTGTTTTTTATGTAATAACATTAAAAACATATTAAAAATTGAGAACTCGAAAACCAGTGAAGTTATGGACTTGAAGCGTTTTGTGTTGCTAAATCTTAACATAGTAGACACGATTTTAACATTTGGTTGCTATCGCCAAAGTAGACGAAAGTTAAATTGTTTTGTGTAATCTTCGCCGTGTAGACTGTATGTTGTAGAAGTCTACGTCGAACCTAATTAGAATCATACCTCTGAGGAGAGAACGTTGTTTGCACTTCTCCTGCGTTTCCAGTCGCCATGCTGTGCTACGTAACTACATCGTACCGTTTCATTTTACCGAGAGATATATATGTATTGGTGTGATGTTTGTTCTTTCGAAATAAGACATCACACCAATATATGTATCATTTAGACTAACAACGTTAGACATCGTGTGTAAACAGTTAAAGGTTATGAGTGCCACTGGAAAAATGCATAAGTAACACCTGTTGTTTGAGACTTGAAGATGACCTGAAATTAGCCGAAATCGATATCTCATAATAAACATAAGGTGTAGCTGTTTACATTTCATAATGCTATTCCTAACATTTAAAAGCTGCTCAAAACCACCTACAAAAAACGTTTATAATGAGATTGTATATAATTCCACGATCAAATTGTGTTTTAGTTATTTGTAGTAATACACCCAAAGATCTGCCCTTGCTTTTAGTGCCTTGATCAGCTGTTTATTTTTAGAGGTATTACTAGGGACAGGAAAAATTCGCATTTGCGATAAATGCGAATTCTGACTCAAAATGCAGTAAATCCGAAATTGTAGTTAGCAACGGTTGCGCTCAATTCCGATTTCATCACATTCCTCTTCACATGGTGCTGTATTGTAAATCGAGTGATATTTGTATGACGTGTTATCTCCCTGTTGAATGAGGCTGTGATATCTCCGGGCCGTTACTACAGCTCCACCTCGCTCGGTGGGCCTTTCCCTGAATACGGCACAGGTAGCGGCTGGAGGGCGTGGTGTAGGGGTGGTGTATCCCTACTTCTGGAACACCCTGTTCACTACCTGCAGCGTCCGGGTCTCCGCGCAAGTGTCTACAAATTCCCTTTCCGCGCAAGTGTCACTCCCCGCAAGTGTCACAAACTCCATTTCTTGCCCCTCTGGAGCAGACTGACTAAATATTTTGAGTTGCTTACCTTACACAGAAGGAGCCGGTAGGGACTAACAATTTGAATTCCAATAAAGAAAAGTTCACTCATTCTATTGGACCTTGAAGGAACACTTCGCTTCCGGGGCAGGTGTGATGGTGCTACCGCACTCGTTAGTGATTATAATCAGGCATATTGGATCGTTGTCTCGTATGTAGGCTCTAAGCGAATGCAAGTGTAAAACAGAACTGAAATAAAACAGGCACACGCTGTCATTCTGTCAACCATTAGCACTGGATATGTAGGGGCCCTCCTTAGATCATAGTTTTGCACATCCATTCAGCCCTAGAGGTAACGGTCGGCACGGAGCCCTCCACCCGCTGCATGCAGAAAAACGCTCTAGAGGAAATGATTAGGGGAGGCCGCCACATGACAATAGTTCAGCATTCCGGCTTGTTTTACAAGCGTAATCTTTGCGCCTGTGTGTTCCGAGACGATGCCGGCAGATTAATAAGTTTCACTTGTCATCTCAAAGTAAGAAAAATTAAGAAATACCATTCATGACCCTACGCCATCCCCCTATCGAAAAGGGAGTTAGTAAAAAGGGTAATGGAATAAATGCTGACTGGGCATGTTATTAGTTTCTGTAATGGTATGATACTAGCTTTGGATTGGTAGGGACGTGGTATTCACTTCAAAACCATACTGATGACAAGCCGTTAATGACTTTTTAGCCAAGTTTGAGGGTGCAAAGTTTTCCCCAGACCTGGTTTGCTAAAATGCAGCAGCAAGGAATCATTAGGCAGTGGACAAGCTTGAACACAAAATTTAATTTAAAAGAATCATCAAGTTTCATTTATGATATATCCGTCTTTTCCGCAGATGAGCTTATGCATGAGGCGGTAGTCACGCCAGTGAGACCCATGCTGCAATTACCTTTCTCATACAAGTGGAATTCCAAGTTTTGTCTCCTGTATGGAGGTCCCTACCGAGTAGAAAAAACTCTAGATAATCACTCTTGACACAGGCACTGATGCTGACAACACCAGTTAATACAATACTGGCTGTCCGCTACGAGGCAGTGGGCGTGCCCCACCAGCCAGCCATTCAGCTGGGGCCACGGCCTGGTCAGTGTGACGTAGCACGGGCTATTGTCAGGCCTTGTCTCTAGGTGGTGTTGGCCTAGCCGGGATGTACCGAGCCTGCTGGCGTCTTGTCAGCGCACACCATCAGCCTGGGTGTTCACAAATTATATAAAGAAAACATTGTGGTTACGTATTTTTAATGCTCAGCATTACGCACTTCAAGAATTTATTCCTATCTTAAGATGGTTTTTGTTACATAATTTGTATTTATTGTGATGTCTCCATTTGTGGTGTTATGTTTCTCCTGCTATGTGGTTTTGACATGATAAGGTATTGTGACGTCTTCATTGTATAGAATTTCACAAATATAGGGAACGTTCTACACTGTTCACCCGCCGCGGTGGCCGAGGTGACTGAGGCGCTCCAGTCACGGTCAGCACGGCCACTACAGTCGGGGGTTCGATTCCCCCCTCGGGCATGGCTATTTGTGCCGTCCTAGTTCGTAAGTAGTTCATAAGTAGTTTGTAAGTTTATGGACTGATGATCCCGTAGTCAAGTCCCATAAGCTTAACAAACATTTGAACATCTACACTGTTCTTGCCATGTCTGTGTACAAGAGCAGTGTAGTGATTTTTCTCTATATTTGTGAGATTCTGTACAATGAAGAAGGCACAATACCCTATCATGTTAATACCATATGACAGGATAAACATAGCACCACAAATGGAGACATCATGATAAATACAAATTATGTAACAAAAAGCATCTGAAGATAGGAATAAATTCTCGAAAAGCATAATGCTGACCATTAAAAACAAGCAGCTGGTGCTTTTCCTTTACATAAATTGTGAATAACAGAATCACATTCTTTCAATAAACTTCGTTATAATGAATGAACTTAAGTGGTGCGTACACACTGTGCGCCGGGAAGGGCAGAGATAGAGAAAAGTAGTTTGTAAGCTACAGACTAATAACTCAGCACTTGAGACCGATACATTTACAAAGATTTGAACATCTGAATTTGAAAAAGTACAATAGCGGGCAGCTTACTGTTGTATGCATTTTAAACCATGCATTGCATCGAATGAAATGGAGGTAAAAGTACAGGAAGCGATTTGAAACGGTGGTCTCACTGATAACAACCTCCTTTTACTAGTAATTGCAAGTCACCTGAGTGGCGTCATGCCGCGTTTGCTTTTAGACAGCCACAGTCTCATGCTTTCTTCAAATTGAAGTGATGTAAGACTTTTCAAAAGTACATTTGCTCTCAAACCTTTTTTCACAACTATGAGGTAAAGCAAGGTATCCGGTATACAATACTGTCAATAGTGTTGCACGAACCACACTGTGCGGTCGTATGTGACTAACACAGAAATAGAACACAACAAATGGTTGACTGATGTTAGCGCTTCATCAGATACATGCACACTGAAGGTAGACAGAAGAACAGCGCGTTAACAGTAAATGGGCTTCCGTGATTTCCCTAAATCACTCGAGGCAAATGCCGGGATGGTTCCTTTGTGAGGGCACGGCCGATTTCCTTCCACATCCTTACCCAAACAGTCCCAGTGTAAGCTCCATCTCTACTGACCATGCTGTCGACGGGACGTTAAGCTCCTAGCTTCCTTCCTTCCAAGTAAGTGGGAATAATGGGAGCGGTGTGGAGTTGACTGGTAAAGTTAAACAAGGATACTCAGTTCAGGTTCCTTTGACACATTTTATTTTAACCAAAATATTAAAAAAAAAAAGAAATTCCTTTTACAACTAGAGGCTGAAAGCCCAAACAAGACAATTTTTTATTCCCCTTTTTAAAAAAAATATTTTAAAGGAAAACAGTAAATGTTCAGCTAGGGTGATGCAAAGCAGAAGGCCAAAGCCACCCCTTATAAAAGTAAATCAAATGTGGTTAACAAGACAAACAAGAGGGGCTGCAAAATAAAGTAAAATTATCAGGCTGAAGGCCAAGTTAAAAAAATTGAGATAAGTTAATTACGGGCTGAGGACCCAAAGGAACCTTTTACAATAAGTAAGAAAATGTGAACTCCAAAATTTAAATGAAACCAGGTAAATCAGACTAAAGCCCGATTTAAAAAAAGTCACAATTTAGTAAAGGCCAGGAGGCCCGAAACAATGCTTTATCTTACTTATACAATAATAAGCAATACCCTGAAAGCAGGAATCAACGATATTACAAGGCAGACGGCCGAGTAAATATGTTATAAATCACAGAAACACAAGCACTCGGGCCAGACATTTCACATAACAAGAAACACATATTTAAGCAGCAATGAACTAAGGCCCCGAGACAATCAATAACACTTCCAGTGTAATATAAAATTAATTTAAGAACAGGACTGGCTACTCATTAACTTAATACACCCTCCAACATATAAAACAGATGAGCTGACTCCAGACAGCAGACGGGGTAGGGTGCCCAACCGTCCAGGAGAACTACGGCTTTGACACGAAAGGACTTATACTAAAAGGAACTGATCGCTAAATTACAACCGTGGGTTGGCGATGCCTCACGGAGGGAAATGGTCTGCAAGCAGAAAATAAAAAAAAGAAAATAAAGCTATGCAACTACCACCCGTGGAGATACGAGCTAGCAGAGGGGAACAATCCAGATAAATTTCCCAATGGGTTTAACCAAGTTAGTGAAAAATGAATAATTTCAACACAGAGCAATTGAGAGAATAATTCAATTGAGCTGAACTAGAAGTGCGGCACAACATTAATAGGCATAAAATGTTCAAAATTTGTAGAGCTGAACTACGGGGTCATCAGTCCCTAAGCTTACAAACTACTTATTAACTACCTTATACTAAAGACGGCACAAACATCCATGCCCGAGGGGGGATTCGAACCCCCAACGGCGCGCACCGCAACACAGCGCTCCAGTACGCACGGCTAATCCACCGCGGGTTAATAGACATAGACATAGGGAACGACCGTTGCTGGGGATCGGGGGATCGACCATAGATTCCGATAAATACACACACACACACAAATTTCCAGAACAGGAATGTACAGGTCATTTAACTTCAACTTAATATCCTTACTCCAAGTTAAGTGCAGCCACCCTCGTTATGATGTAGGAGGACGATATCAACAAACGCCATACAGACATTTCATGGATCCCAGGTGGCAAGCAGGTGGAACGAAGTGAGGCCCAGCCAGGAACTGACAGCGGAGTACCAGTTGTTGACCAACGTGGGATTACACGGTCGCTAGGAACACGACCGCATAGCCGGGGAAATGAGGTAAACAGCCCTCGCCGAGCTGATGCTGGAACTTGGAACAATTTCCTCTCCGTGCCCAGACCTCTTGAGCTGCTCATAACGTCACATATACGGCTCCTGCAGACTGACAGGATGCCACTGTGGAACTAATGGGGCGCCCGGACACAATGGAAATAAGTCGAACCTAGCGACGTCATGCAGAGTATCAGATTAACACTGCACGATACTGTCACTCAGCTGTCCCCGCAGCGACTTTCGCTGACTGATCCGGTAACTGACCCCCTCTAAACTGCCTCGGCGCCAAGCTCAAATAGCGCAACTCGCCAAGGATCCCACAAGTAAGAAGACAAGTGATGAGCGAGAGATCTAACAGCGCCGCGATCGGTGAGAGCACAGAAAGATCGATAATACTTGCACCAGTAATTTAATAAAGGACAGTGAATCGAAGAAACACGAGCCGGGATGGCTCAGCCCACCCCCTTATCCAAACAGCCGTACTCTAACGAGATGAAGTGGAATGAGAAGGAACAAGCTTAACCTGGTGAAGGTGGACCTTAAAAGCCTTGTTGGTGGCTAATTTCCGAACTACCACATTAACAGGTCCGCTTAGCTCCATTATGACACATGGACCCAAAAAGAAAGGGGGGTGGGGAAGCTTGGATCCAGAGGATGTCTGTCTACCTCTACAAGGATAATTACGTACATAAACAGTATTGCTGGGTTTACCCTTAAAAGGCCTACGTCTTTTATGTCCTTTATTATATCTAGTGTCCTGATGCCGATGAGCGAGGTAGATATTGGTGCACGCTCGCTTCCAATTCTCCTTCATGGTGGCCAAGGTGAGAGTGACCGGAAGAAGATCTTGAATACTCCACAAATTAGATAACGGAGAATTAACCTGATACGAAAACATCAAGGAAGAAGGAGTGGTTTTGAGGGATACTTGATGGAATGAATTAAAGGCTAAATTAAGGCAAACTACTATCCCACTTATTTGAACAATTACTATGATAAATAATAAGGATAGACTTGAGGTTGCAGTTGACCCTTTCAGAAAAAAAATTAATTTATTAATTGATTTAAAAAAAATCAAATGTTTGTGAAGCTTAAGGGATTTAACTGCGGGGTCATCAGTCCCTGAACGTACAAACTACTTATGAACTACCTAATACTCTAGACGACACAAATATCCATGCCCGAGGGGGGATTTGAAATGCCGCCGGGGAGCAGCCTCGTGCATTGGAGCATAGCGTCTCAATGCACTTGGCCACTCTGCCACAGCAGACTCTTTTAGCAAAAGAGCCCTGAGGATAAATTCAAATGTTCAAATGTTTGTATAGATTATGGGACTACGGGGTCATCAGTCCCTAAACTTACAAACTACTTATGAACTAACTAATACTAAGGATGTCACAAATATCCATGCCTGAGGGGGGATTCGAACACCCGACCGTAGTGGCCATGCATACTGTGACTGGAGCGCCTCAGCCCTGAGGATAATGTGGTGTAATTGTAATGTGCTTAATAGCATTACTAGCACAGAAGGTACGGAATTGAGCCGAAACAAATGCAGGGGCGTTTCCACTCACAAGCTGTTTGGGGGGTCCAAATAGCTGAAAATGTTAGTGAGATGAGCTACAGAAATACCGTCATTAACGTTTCTACTGGGAACCAGCCACAGAAAGCGAGTAAATCCATCATTGACGACGAATATCTACTGATTACCCCCTCCGGGTACGAGGTAATGTCCCAAGGTAATCGATAAACAACTTATCCATAAGTCGGGTATCCCGCACAGAGTTGAGAAAACCAACTTGGAAATTCTTGGGTTGAGCTTGATTACAGAGGCTACAATCACCAACCATGCGAATGGCATGCTGTTTTATGAACCCTAAGATATCCGCCCTATATGGAGTCATGTAAAAATAAATGGGCTCGACCAGATCACGAGGAATGCAGACCTTAAGATCGTTATTGCGAACAGTCTTTTCACACAAGCATTCCCTTTCATGAGACAATTCTGGGGGCCTTGATTACGGGCAATATCATGATGTATGTGCCCAAGAAAGGGATCTTTCTCTTGCTAGATCCGATATCAGTAAATAACTGAGGAATTTCACCTAGAACTATGCACAAAAGATAAGAATCCACTCACTGAGTTGCAACACAAGGTTCCTCGTTCTGATCGAACATACGACTCAAATCATCGGCCAAGGCATTATCAGTACCTCTGATGTGACGAATGTGAAACTGGAAGGCCAAAATCCCAACGGCCAATCTAAAATGGCCCGTATTAAATGGGCGTGTGAACACCCAACTAAGGGCTTGGTTATCAGTTTTGAGATCAAACTCGCGAAGTTCCAAAATAATAGAAGCGAAATTTCTCTAAGGCAAATAATACGGCAAGCGCTTTGCATTCATACACTGAATATTGTAGTTCAGCATCAGTAAGACAGCGTGAAACATACGCCCAAGGTTGTGGGTGCCTGTGAACCTCCTGAGACAACACCGTAGAAATGCCGCTATTTGAAGCATTGGTTTGGACAACAAATCTACGCTGCAAATGAGGAACTCCTAAAACTGGCGGATTAGCAATAGCGGATTTATTGGCATGAAAGAGGGAACAATGTTTCTGTGGAGTTGGTTCAGTGGAGCTGCTAACTGGGCGAAATTAGGTACGAAGTGCCTAACATAATTGGCCATGGCAATAAATCGAGCAAGTCCTTCTTATCTCTGGGAGGTGGTAAATTCCTAAGAACCTTAGTGCGTTCATGATCGATGGAAATACTATCTTCGGAAACCAGATGACCAAGAAAGGAGACCTGATTGCATGGCACAGTTATTTTAAATGGTTTAATGGTTAATCCTGATTCGAGTAATCGGCGCAAACAATAGATAAGTGTTCTAAATGCTCCTGAAAGATTTTACTTTAAATAACTGAGTCATCCAAATAGTTAAATCGCAAGAGAGTTTAAGATCCCCTAATACATAATCGAGAAGACGGGACAAGACGACTGCGCCGGTGGCTAACCCAAATGGTACTCTGTTAAACTCAAAGAGATTCCAATCAGTACAAAATGCAGTGACGTCTTTACAGTCTTCAGTGAGCGGAATTTGATAGTAAGCCTGACTGAGGTCAAGAATGGTGAACCACTTAGCGCCCGAAAACCAGTTGAAAGAATTATGTAAATGAGGCACAGGAACAGACTCAAGAATGACCTTTTTATTTAGCTGTCTATTGTCAACAACAGGACGAAAATATTTCCCCCAGTCCTTACGTGCTAAAAGTATTGGGAAAGCATAAGGAGAGGTAGACGGTCGTATTACGCCCTGCTGTAACATAATATTGTGTTTAGTTCGCAATATTTTTACCTTGGGAGGTGAAAGATGATACGGTGGTTGACTACCTGGAATATTATCCATCAGCCAGATGTGATACTGTATAACATTCGTCACACCCAATCTATCAGAAAAAAGATCATGGAATTCAATCAGTTTGCTAGTGACTTGTGAGGCTTGTTGAGGAGTAACATGAGCAACCGCAAATTGAGTGCCAAAACAAATGTGATGTACATTCACAAAGACCAATTGTTTCGCCCGGAGCGAAACTAAACTGAAAGGAACACCTGGATAAATCTAGTATTAAACCCGGTTTATTGAATGAAGTCACAACCCATTAAGACGGAAACCGGCAGATCGCGAACCAGAGCAAACTCACTTGGTCAGGAGAATCGAGTTATTGATAAACTACCTCTAATAAACCCCTGCAGAGGTAACCATTGTCCATTGGCGACATGGCATCTCTGCATGGATTTAAGTTTGGTAGAGAATTTAATGAGATGCCTATACTCGACGAACCACTGGTAATCAATTAATGAAAGGGAACTACCGGAATCAAGAAGGGCACAAACTATCCACCCTCCCCAATTGACAACAAACGAATGGCAAGGGGAAACTTGGACCAACTCCTATTTTACTGCAGAAATTTTTTTCTATGTTTGTATCGAGATCCGCGCCCCTTCTCCTGGTGTCGTTCAGTATGACGTGGTTATCTTTTGACAGGAAATTTCCTAAGTAGATGTTCATCAGAGCCACATCTGAAGCAGCATCTAAATTTATAGTTTGGGGCTTGTCGTGCAGAAACAGGATGTAATTGTACTCTTTGTTCACCCTGAAACGCTGTCTCTGCTCATCAACAAAGTCGGTCTTAATAAGTTCTTTTACACCTTTTAGTAACTGATCCCACTGTTCTGGACGTCATAAGACCAAAAGCTCAGTTCTATACTGGGGCGCATTCCCTGAATTTTTTGGGATACAACGGTTGACTCCGAGACCTAAGGATTTAAGGCTAAAAGGATACAGCTTACTCTACTAATATATTGGCGCAAGGACTCATTAATGCCCTGTTTTTTCCACAAACCTTCTCTTAAGTCTCTATAAAGATGAAATGAGACTTCCTGCTAAACTAGATATTCACGAAAATCTCCAAGGCTTTGTCCGCCTCCGTAGCTCAGTGAAACAGTTGCGCTTGAGATGCCAGAGAGGGAACACGTGCTGCGCACTCCGAGTCAAGTATTGTTGTTTACATTGTGTTTGTGGCTATCTGTGTGGCGGTACTTTGTGTTTGTGTAACTAGTTTTTCACGGTGTACATGCAATTAGCCCAGGTGGGTTAATTTGCACAATAGCCCGCATGGTTCCAAGGAAAAACAAGCGGCAATTCGAGTTTAACAAGGAAACACGCTCACTTCAACCAGGCTCCCTGGAAATACACGACTAGATTGTGGATACTGTCGGCATCACCACTGATCAAATTCATACGGCGTATTACGACCTGGATTTATACCGCTTTTTTTTTGTGAAACTGCTGAATCCTGTACTAATGAAGAAAATACTGCTACAGCACCGCGCCGGCGTGCCCTTCCAACATCGTGACGGCTCTGTAAGTACTGTCAAAATTTATAACGCTGACATAGAGTATAAAAATGTCCGGATTTTCAATCTCCCGCCTGAAGTGGAAAACTGTTACTTGCCAGAAGTGCTGTCTCAATGCGGTGATGGAAAGAGCATTAGAAGCGAAATGTGGTCTAAACAACATCGATTGCAGGTATTTAGCGGTATCAGATCGGTTGACATACACGTAAAAAGTAACATTCCATCGCACATTATAGTGTGCGGTTACAAGGCACAGGTTCGGTATACAGATCAAGAGTCCACTTGTTTGATATGTAACCAGAGTGGCCATGTATGGCAAAATTGCCCCACGCGAGTGACAGTACTCAAACCCACACTACAGAATCGCCAAAGACTAACCTTAGCGGACTTAGTGATAGGAACCCCATTAGGTGACAATGTACATCCCGGAACTAATGATAATCGAAATAATACAAGTAAACCTTTCGAGGAGGAATTCCCACCATTCCCTCGCGCAAAAGAACCAAGATCAGAACCCGCTCAGCCGTAACACCCCTGAACTGTCTTTTAAGCGACGCCGGATGGATAATGGAAGCTCTGATGAAAGTGCTTCTGTTTCAGAGAATGTCGCTATGGACGATGTCCAGGAACCGGTAAATTTTAACAAATCCCTCAATAATCAAATACAGGAACCGATGGTAGTCGAACTTTCTTTGCTAGCAGAAAATAACAGCACGCAGACGCAAGTAGAGATTCCATTGCCTGCCCCACCTCGTAGCGAAGTATCAGAACAACTTTTTACGGTATCGGAGCAAAATGTACCAAGTGATGTAATCGAGGTGCCGACTTCTCAACAGCTCGTCATCACGCAACCGGCCTCCGAAAACAAAGAAGAGCTCGACGACGTAAATGCACAACACGAGCTGCCCAGTGCCGATAAGCAAGCCGGAAGCGTCAGTGTTTGCCAGCAACCCAACAAAGTGAACAAACAAGGAAACAGCGCGTCGGAGGATATCTCTTCCGAAGAGGCACCGGTGAAGAAATCCACTGCCGGTACTTCAAAAAAAGTGGCCAATTTAGGAACCCAGTCAGGGCAGCCTGCAGAAAAAGGCAATACAAGTGGTAGGAGTAAGAGCAGAATCCAACCACATCGAAATGTAGCTCGGAACAAGTCACACAGTAAAGAACGAATTGATAAAATCAATAGTGAAGTAGATTCCTCTAAATCAGCGTCAGTAATTGACTGGTTCAAGGATGGGGACGAGTCGATGAGTCTGAAATAAATAAACGAGCTAAATGCTACAAGCGTACCAGCTCATTAGCAATATGCACTCCTCAGCTTGCCGGTCGGTTTGAGTGGTATGCACTTTCTGACACGTACTCAAGTGACCATTTCCCTTGTATCATCCACTTCCTGCATCATTCCCCATCTCCTCGTCCCACCAGTTGGAACATTTCCAAAGCCAACTGGGGGCTTTATTCTTCCGTGGCTGTTTTTCACGATCAGAATTTTCACAACTGTGACAGTCAGGTCGACTACCTCACAGAGGTTATTCTCACCGCTGCTGAACGTTCCATACCTCGTACATCTTCTTCTCCACTTCGTGTCCAGGTCCCTTGGTGGACTGCAGCCTGCCGCGACGCGCTTAGAGCCCGGCGCCGTGCTTTACGCACCTTCCGCCGCCACCCAACTTTGGAGAATTGCATCAATTATAAACGTATGAGAGCGCAATGTCGTCGTATCATAAACGACAGCAAGAATGCTTGCTGGACTGCTTTTACTAGTTCTTTTAACCGTTTTACTCCCTCCACGGTTGTTTGGGGTGGCCTACGCCGTTTATCCGGCATCAAGGTCCGCTCCCCGATTCCTGGCCTGACCGTGGAGAACGCAGTCCTCGTGGACCCCGCTGATGTTTCCAACGCATTGGGCCGTTTCTTTGCGGAGGTTTAGAGCTCTGCCCATTACCACCCTGCCTTTCTCCCTCGCAAACAGGTAGAGGAGGCACGGCCGCCTTCTTTCCATTCTTTTAATCGTGAAAATTATAATGTCGCCTTCACCATGCAGGAGCTAGACCGTGCTCTCGCCCTGTCCCGATCTTCTGCTCCTGGGCCCGATTCCATTCATATTGAGATGCTGCAGAACCTCTCTCCTGCGGGCAAGTGCTTTCTTCTTAGTACCTATAATCGCATATGGACTGAAGGTCATATTCCCACAAGTTGGCGTGAAGCCATTGTTGTCCCCATCCCCAAACCAGGGAAGGACAAACACCTTCCTTCCAGTTATCGCCCTATTTCTCTGACGAGCTGCGTCTGTAAGGTGATGGAACGCATGGTTAACGCTCGGTTGGTCTGGCTCCTTGAATCTCGCCGCCTCCTGACTAATATCCAATGCGGCTTTCGTCGACACCGCTCTGCTGCTGATAACCTCGTTACGTTGTCGACCTTCATTATGAATAACTTTCTAAAGAAACGTCAAACAGTAGCAGTGTTCTTCGACTTGGAGAAGGCATACGATACCTGTTGGAGAGCGGGCATTCTCCGCACATTGCACACATGGGGCCTTCGGGGCCGCCTTCCTCTTTTCATTCAAGCATTTTTGGCGGATCGCAAGTTCCGGGTACGGGTGGGCTCTGTTTTGTCAGATACCTTTTGCCAGGAGAATGGGGTACCACAGGGCTCCGTCTTGAGTGTGGCGCTCTTTGCCATTGCAATCAATCCGATCGTAGATTGCCTTTCAGCCGACGTCTCCGGATCTCTTTTCGTTGACGATTTCGCAATTTATTGCAGCGCCCAGCGGACGTGTCTCTTGGAGCGTTCTCTTCAACGCTGTCTTGACCGTCTATATTCCTGGAGCATCGCAAACGGCTTCCGATTCTCTACTGAGAAAACGGTGTGTCTAAACTTCTGGAGATACAAGGAATTTCTTCCACCTTCTCTACATCTCGGCCCTGTTGCTCTCCCTTTCGTGAAGACTACGAAATTCTTGGGACTCATGTTGGATCGTAAACTTTGCTGGTCCACACACGTGTCCTACCTGGCTGCCCGTTGTGCCCGATCCCTTAACGTTCTTCGTGTCCTCAGTGGCACGTCATGGGGAGCGGATCGTACCGTCCTGCTTCCCCTTTACCAGGTCATTGTTCAGTCGAAGCTTTACTACGGAAGCCTTGTATACTCTTCTGCACGGCCGTCGATTCTCCGCCGTCTCAACTCTATCCACCATCGGAGTTTACGCATTGCGACCGGTGCATTTTATACTAGCCCTGTTGAGAGTCTGTATGCCGAGGCTGCTGTATTACCTTTGACCACTCGGCGTGACATACTCTTGTGTCGGTACGCATGCCGCCTGCGGTCGATGCCCAACCATCCATCTTACCGATTATTTTTTGACGACTCACTCGATCGCCAATATCAGTTGTCTGCTATTGCCTTGCTTCCACCTGGAGTTCGGTTTCGCCGCCTACTACAGCGGCTCGATTTTACCCTTCCTTCCACCTTTCGTTTGAGCGGAAGCCCATTGCCACCGTGGCATCAGGCCCAGGTTCACACTCACCTCGAACTTAGTTCGCTCCCCAAGGAGAGCACTCCGGATTTGGTATACCGCTCAAGGCTTGTCGAACTCCGTTCGCGGTTCGATAATGCCATATTTCATAGTTGTTTCTATGGAAAACTTTAGAAAATAGTTGCTTTTAAATCATGACAAAAAAACAGACAGTGTAGTGTACATAGTAACGGTGGGTTGTGTTGGCGTCCTGATGCCTGCCGCTGGCCTCTAGCAGCCGCGGCACTCGCGTAGCCTCTCTCTGTACAAGCTTTGTTTCCACTAAACTGGTTTAAAGAAAATAATAAAAAATAAAAAATAAAACGTGGAAGCGTCGCTGACTACCACGCAGGAGGTCTGGGTTCGATTCCCGGTAGGGGACTGGGTGTTATGTGCTGTCCTAATCATCATCATCTCATCATCATTGGCACGTATACGCCCACGCGGCGTCAAATAGAAAGACTTACACTCAGGCGGCCGAACAATCCCATAAGGGATCTCCCGGCCAAGAATGCCATATGCTCATGTCCATTTTTCCAAGGCTTTGTTCATGTCTAAGTGCCTAAGAAATCAAGCCGCGGAGGTCCCCTTTATCTAATGGAAGTAGTAAGATGAAAATAATAGAATGTGACACTTTGAGAGTCTGAGAATATTCCTCTAAGACGGCCACTGTGGTGTCGCACAAGTCTGAAGTGCGCGCCACGTACTTTCGCCGCACGCCGCCATGCACGCATGGCGCGGCGTCCTTGCGGCGTCAGTCACGAGCGCCCTCTGCTGCAACTCCGCTCATGGCCACCACTGAACTGCATCGTTCGCTTGGGAATCAGATAGGCACCAGTTAAGACTTGGGATTAGGACAGGCACTAGGACTCATCAGTAGGCAGGCCTCTACCTAGTTCACCTATGAATCAGCATTACACTTAGTCTGCAGTCAACAACTATGTAAAAGTTAAGTATCATATTTCTACTAAATATACAACTTGTTCTAATCTAGCTTAGTGTTTCTAGTTTCTGCTGTCCCACTGGCTGGTCACCTCAGACTCTGTACCCGCACATGCATCCTATTTTCCTGTGTCGGTCTCTCTCTCTACTCGGCCACCGACAGCCAGGACAACCGGCGGAAACGAGATACAAAACCAAAAACCACAACAACGACTTAACTGAATCCCCAGTGTCACAAGAGAAATCTGTATTGCTTTTTAATGGGTACAAAATCGGATTAGGCAAATTGGCAAACTTGACCGAAGTTAAAGGAAGAACAGTATGTAAATGTGTCACGTTTCCTCCATCTTGCAACGTCTTTTTGCAACAAATTAGGTTGCAAAGGATCGGCCACTACCTTATAACCTCCGGGATCTGATTCTAAGTCCAATAATGAAATCTGGACTAACAATTTAGTAATAATATTTTCCAAATGCTCATAAATATTTTTAGTTCCTTTTGTCCTGTTTTTCACACAGTTGCTATAATATTATAGTGTAGGTATTTCAGTTATCTGTCTATGCAACTGATTTCATAAAATATTTTATTGCCATATGCATTTCGCCTTTATTTGGAAGGCATCATCAGTGGCCTGTAATATATACATGATTATGTTTTACAATATTTGATATTTACATTTCTCAGTATTTTTAGGTTATGGCAATAAAATATTTTATTAAATCAGTTGCATAGACAGATAACTGAAATACCTACACTATAACCTCATAAATATGTTTGGTATTAGATTCTAACGACAAGTTTCCAAGATCCTCCACACGTCTTAAGAATAAGTTAATTGATCTTTAATACGATGCAACTGTTTAGATGTGGGTTGGTCAATGACGGAAAAGGTTTCAGATATGTCATTAACTAGGGATAGTAGGTAATTAAGGGTAGAAGTCAGCTCACTTTCCGAAGAGATATTGACCTCCTTATTTAAAGCTTCTCGGAGAAGTAGCACTTAATCGACTACAGTGTCCTTAGTAGGTTCCTGCCGGATCACGAGCTCATAAACAAGCGTTTCTGTTCGGAGAAAAAAAAAAGTAAGCTTAGGGTTTAACTTCCCGTCGACAGCTAGGTCATTAGAGACGGAGCCTACGCTCGGAGTTTTGGGTAAGGATGAGGAAGGAAATCGGCCGTGCCCTTTCAAAGGACCCATCCCGGTATTTGCCTGGAGTGATTTAGGGAAATCACGGAAAACCTAAATCTGGATGGCCGGAGGTGGATGTCAACCACCATCCTTCCGAATGCGAGGTCCAGTGCGTTACCACTGCGCCACCCCGCTCGGTATTTCGCAGATATTCCAGTCCTGGACACGACCTGGCCATAGCAGATTGAGAATAAGTACCTGAAAAGCACAATATATAACGAGTAACCAGTTCACTCAACAACAACACAAGATGAAAAACAAAAGGAAACTGAATTGAGTAACATAGGCTGTATAAGGATAGTGAGCACTCTGCTACCAATGCTAGGGATAGTGGGAGAGGCCGGGAGGTGACTGGTAAAGTTAAGCAAGGGAACTCAGTTCAGGTTCCTTTGAGACATTTTACAACTAGAGGCTGAAGACCCGAACAAGACAATTTTCTTTTCTTTGCCTTTTTCTTTAATTTTAAGAAAAACAGTAAACAGTTCAGCTAGGGTAATGTAAGGCAGAAGGTCGAAGCAACCATTTACAAAAGTATATAAGATATGGTAAACAAGACAATCGAGAGGGACTACAAAATTAAGTCAAATTATCAGGCTGAAGGCCAAGTTAAAAAAAAAGTGATAAGTTAATAACGGGATGAGGGTCCGAAGGAACCTTTTACAATGAGTAAGCAACGGTGAGCCCCAACATTTAACTATTCACTATGAAGTAAAGCAAAGTACCCTGCATACAATACTGTCAATAGTGTTGCACAAACCACACTGTGGGGTCGCATGTGACTCTAACACAAAAATAGAACACAACAATGTATAAAATACGGTTGACTGATATTAGCGCTTCATCAGATACACGCACACTGCAGGGAGACAGAAGAACAGCGGGTTAACAGTAAATGGCCCACGCATTGGCAGGGATATAAAATGGCAGGGTCGCGGACAACCCCACAGTGTGGTTCTAGAGTTAATATGCGTCTCTGAAAAAAACATGTTCCCAGTAAAGCAAGTTTTACACGCATAACACACATAACTCGCCACACAGAAATAAAAGAGCCTATGTGGATATAATTGCATGATGCAGGAGCGCATTCAAAGGAGAGGTAACTTCCATAACAGACGATTAACAACAGAGAAACATTGTGCAGTACATCACAGATATTTTCACTGTTAAACCCAAACGTATATGGATACAACATCAGCTAAACACCAATCCTCATTTTCCAATAAATTGGCTACGCTGTCTACCAATGTTAAAACAGCGCAGTAAGTACATTCCGTATTATATTAACATTATATAAAACTGGTTTCGTATTTAAGTTAACTAGCTCTGCCATATTGCCTCTGTTGCACATGTTTGTAAATCTATCGGACTCAACTGCGTGGTCTTCAGTCCGTAGCTTACAAACTACTTAAATTAAGGTAAACTAGCCTAAGGACAAGTGAAACACCCATGCCCGAGAGGGAAGTCGAACCCCCGACGGCGGACGGCCGCTCGCAGCGCCCCTATGCGCACGGCTAATCCGCCGCGGCTTGCCAATTGTAGCCTAAATTAATAAACTCTTCGTAAAATTAAGAGACATTGCGAAGCGTTTTTACCACGTTCTGAAATCGGCAGTCACTTATAAGTCGGGAAAAGGACGATCTTGTCAGAAGTGGAAGGAAATATTTACACCCTCTAAAATGCCTTCAGCAACACAAAATAACACAACTAAAAGTACCAAATAAAATATTATAGGACAGAAGAGAGAGCATTTAATTTACCGTATAGTTCGACTGATAAGACGACCTTAAGAACGAGGTACACATTTTCGTCAAAGATATACAGTATTGTATCATCGGGATGCTGCTACCACCACTTGACAAAGTGGCTCGGCGACTTGCGCGGATCGCAGACAATTAGGAGAAATGTTCAAATGTCTGTAAATCTATCGGACCAAAGTGCGTGATCATCAGTCAGTAGCTTACAAACTACTTAAACCTAGGTAAACTAACCTACGGACAAACACACACACACACACACACACACACACACACACACACACACAAACACACCCATGCCCCAGGGAGAACTCGAACCTCCACGGCGAGCAACCGCGCGCTCCACAGCGAGGTGCTTTAGACCATTTCAGCTACTCCACCGCGGCCAATGAGGAGAATGGCGACGCCACCACACTGATATTTTCTTTTAAATCTCCATACAATCCATATTCATGCATTTACCAAACCTGAACCTCTTTTCTGAACACCTGATTTTCCATCCCACATTAATGTGTGTCGCTTTGGATCTGAAGACATTCTCTCAGTTTTTGAGCGGCTGCTCAGGACGACGTCGGATGGTGTCTCTCACACTGTCACCACCCAGCCCGCAAGATCCGGGCTTCCACAGAGGGTGGGTTTACTTGTAGTTGGGAGCTCCAACGTTAGGCGGGTGATGGAGCCCCTTAGAGAGATGGCTGCCAAGGAGGGGAAGAAGGCCAACATGCACTCCGTGTGCATACCGGGTGGAGTCATTCCACATGTAGAACGAGTCCTCCCGGATGCAAATGTTTGTATAGTCTATGGGACTTAACTACGGGGTCATCAGTCCCTAAACTTACAAACTACTTACGAACTGCTTACGAAATAGGACGGCACAAATATCCATGCCCGAGGGGGATTCGAACCCCCGACCGTAGTGGCTCTGCAGACAGTGACTGGAGCGCCTTAGTCCCCTCGGCCATCGCGGCCGGCCCTCCCGGATGCCATGAAGGATACGGGGTGCAGCAAACTGCAGGTGGTGCCTCACATCGGTACCAGTGATGTGTGTCGTTTAGGACCCGAAGAGATCCTCTCAGGTTTCGAGCGGCTAACTGAAGTGGTAAAGACTGACAGTCTTGCTTGCAATATGAAAGCAGAGCTCACCATCTGCAGCATAGTTGACAGGACCGACTGTGGAACTTTGGTACAGAGCCGAGTGGAGGATCTGAATCAGAGGCTCAGGCGGTTCTGCGACCGTGTAGGCTGCAGATTCCTTGACTTGCGCCATCGGGTGGTGGGTTTCCGGGTTCCGCTGAATAGGTCAGGAGTCCACTATACGCAGGAAGCGGCTACACGGGTAGCGGGGGCTGTGTGGCGTGGACTGGGCGTTTTTTTTTAATTATTATTTAGGGTAAAGAGCTTCGGGGAAAAACAAAATGGGCAATTTCAAAGCGTACAGGTGGATCACAGGAGAAATGTAGATCCGGAAACTATCGGTATAACAGTTGTAAATTGTCGGAGCTGTGTCGGGAAAGTACCAGAACTGCAAGCGTTAATAGAAAGCACCGAAACACACATCATTATATGCAGCGAAAGTTGGCTCAAGCCGGAAATAAGTTCAGAAGAAGTATTTGCAAAAGATCTAACGGTATTCAGAAAGGATAGATTAAACAAAATAGGCGGGGGCGTGTTTGTCGCCGTCAAAAGTAGTATTTCATGTAGCGAAGTTGAAGTTGATAGTTCCTGCGAGATATTATCGGTAGAGGTTGTAACCGAAAATCGTAAGAAGTTAATAATCGGTTCCTTTTACCGGCCTCCCGACTCTGACGATACAATAGGAGAAAGATTCAAAGAAGACCTGAGTCTAATTACAAAAACGTACCCGACTCACACGATAATAGTAGGTGGTGATTTTAATTTACCCTCCATCTGTTGGCGAAATTATATTTTCATGTAACTAGATTCCATTTTGTGTGCCAGCCCACCACAGAATTATAATGAAATAACAGGTTTTCGCTTATATTTTCAAATCAGCAGGTAGGCATAAAACATTGTCCGAAATTGTACTCAACACATTATCTGAGAATTACTTCGAACAATTAGTTATGAGCCAACTAGAATTGTAAATGGATGTGAAAACACACTTGATGTCTTGGCAACAAATAATCCTGAGCTCATAACGAGCATCAAAACGGATACAGGTATTAGTGAACACAAAGCTGTCGTAGCGAAATTGAATATCGAAAGTCCCAAAGTTACCAAAAATAAACGCAAAGTATATTTGTTCAGGAAAGCAGATAGAAACAAAATACATTGCTTCTTGAAAGACAGCTTCCAATCGTTTCTAACACTAAAAGTAGGTGTAGACCAGATGTGGCTCACATTCAAAGAAGTGGTATCGACAGCAATTGACAGTTTTATATCAAATAAATTAATAAAAGAAGGAGGCGATCCCGCTTGGTACACAAAACAGGTCAGGACACTGTTGCAAAAGCAAAGGAAAAGGCATACTAAATTTAAACGAACACAAAATACCCAGGATTGGCGATCGTACTCAGAAGCTCGAAATGTAGCGAGGATTTCAATGCGAGATGCCTACAATATTTATCACAACGAAACTCTTTCTCGAAATTTGACTGAAAACCCAAACACATTTTGGTCATATGTTAAATATAATCGGGGCAAATCACAAACAATACCTTCACTACGTGATAGTAATGGCAATCCTGCCGCTGACAGCCCTACTAAAGCAGAGTTACTAAACATAGCTTTTAGAAACTCATTCACCAAAGAAGACGAAACCAATATTCCAGATTTCGAATTACGAACAGATGCCGTAATGAGTAACGTAGAAGTAGATATTGTGGAGCTCAGTTTTGCCAACCGCCACGCGTCAGCGCGAAGTTCAGTGTTGAAAGTGCAGTGCAGTGTAGCGACTGAATCAAGTAAACCGCGTTTATAATTAATTCCGTACCGGCCACCAGAGGCACGCTACTATCGCGGGTGTAATAAATGAATCGCGGCTGTTAATCGTAGTTCAGCGTCCAGACGCCAGGAGCGCTGTATATTTTTACGTGTTCTAGTATATTCCATACACGATGTATACTCTACGATTTTTTATGTTACTCTCTCTGCAGTTTACTCTCTGACAGCTTTTGTTTTTCAGTCAGTTCCTTCTGTTGTCTAATAAGGAGTTGTGTTACCAGTAAACCTCTCGCGTCGAATTTATTTATTTTATATAGTCGATCAGCTCAAATTACGCTGATACCGACAATATCATCGGAGTAGTGCAGCAACTAAAATCACTTAACAAGAACAAGTCTTATGGTCGGGATTGTATACCCATTAGAATTCTATCTGATTATGCTGAAGCGATAGCTCCTTACTTAACAGCCTTATACAACCGCTCTCTCATAGAAGGATCTGTACCAAAAGATTGGAAAGTTGCACAGGTCACACCTATATTCAAGAAAGGCAGTAGGAATAACTCACTAAACTACAGGCCTATTTCATTGACGTCAATTTGCAGCAGTGTTCTGGAACATATTCTGTATTCAAATATTATGAATTATCTCGATCAGAACGATCTATTGACCCAAGGTCAACACGGATTTAGAAAATATCGTTCATGCTAAAACACAACTAGCTCTTTATTCACACGAAATGATAGGTGCTATCGACAAGGGTTCGCAAATCGATTCCGTATTTCTTGATTTCCAGAAAGCTTTTGACACCGTACCTCACAAACGGCTTTTAAACAAATTGCGTGGTTATGTTATATCGCCCCAAATTTGCGACTGGATAGGGGATTTCTTGTCAGAGAGGACACAGTTAGTGGTAATCGATGGTAAGACATCGACTAAAACAGAGGTGATATCGGGCGTTCCACAGGGTAGTGTTATTGGTCCTCTGCTGTTCCTTATTTACATAAACGATTTAGGGCAACATCTAAGTAGCTAAGTTGTTTGCAGATGACGCCGTCATTTACCGTCTAGTAAAATCATTTGAAGATGCCAACTGCAGAACGATCTGAATAAGATATCAGTATGGTGTAAAAATTGGCAATTGACTCTAAATAATGAGAAGTGTGAAGTCGTCCACATGAGTACGAAAAGAAACTTTGTTTACAAGATAAATCAATCAAATGTGAAGGCCGTAAACTCCACAAAATATCTAGGAATTACTATTACTTCAGACTTAAATTGGAAAGAACACGTAGATAATATAGTGGGAAAGGCGAACCAGAGACTGCGTTTTATTGGCAGAACCCTTAAAACATGCAAAAGAACTAAAAAAGGAACTGCATACACTACGTTTGTCCGTCCATTTTTGGAGTATTGCAGCCCAGTGTGGGATCCTTATCAGGTGGGTCTGACGGAGGACATCGAAAGAGTCCAAAGAAGGGCAGCTCGTTTCATATTGTCACGATACAGGAGAGACAGCGTTACGGAAATGATACAGGATCTGGGATGGGAATCATTACAACAACGGCGCTTATCGCTGCGGCGTGGGCTACTTGCGAAACTCCAATCGCCAACATTCTCCTCCGAATGCGAAAATATATTGTTGACTCCCACTTACATAGGTATAAATGATCATCAGAATAAAATACGAGAAATCAGAGCTCGAACAGAGAGATTCAGGTGTTCTTTCTTCCCGCGCGCTATTCGAGAATAGAATGGGAGATAAATAGTATAATTGTGGTTCGATGAACCCTCTGCCAGGCACTTAAATGTGATTTGCAGAGTATCCCATGTGGATGTAGATCTGAAATGGCAAAGACTGCCATTCATGCTTGCAAGATGAAAGCTGCAGCATAGTTGACCGACTGTGGACCTCTGGTACAGAGCCGAGTGGAGGATCTGAATCAGAGGCTCAGACGGTTCTGCGACCGTGTAGGCTGCGAGGAAGAGTGGTCGTAGTCACCTTATAAATCGGAGCTGATGAATATTTTTCTGTAGAATTTACGTGGATTATAGAAACTATTATTAGTATTATTATTATTATTATTGTTATTATTATTTAATTTCCATACCTTTTCTACACACATTTGACAGCACTTAGAAAAAAATACATCATGAGCAATACTCAGACATTCGAAAATGAAAGTTTACGAAAAAACAAAACCTCCGCCCTGTCAAAATAAAGTTCCAATTTATAAGTATCAAAAATAATAATAATTAAATGGAACATACAGGGTTTAGTTGCAACCAAAAAGCCAATGGCAATGGCAGCTACTTCTGAAGAGATCTCTTTATCTTTTCATTGCTTTTTGTTTTATGCTACAAACTGAAGTCAGAAGTGTGGTTGAATTATTGTAGCACTGCATTTCCCTAGCGATGTGTCGCAGTCTAGGACAGGACTGCGAAATTAAAACACTGGTTCGTGCTACAGTCTCCTTGACGAAATTGACAATTTATAGAGATGTGAGTTATTCAATAATCACGGTTTAACAACAGAAAGCGAATTAGAAAACATAATCTTAAAAGAATCATAACAGTTATATGTTACAGAGATGTTATATTCGTGCTAGTAAAGAATCCAAGATGCGTGGAACGTTCTTAAAGTTAATCGTTTTGCGTTTACCCCAGATTTTAACCTTGTATTCGAGGCTAATTACGTGATCTTTAGTATACTACATAGACATTCGATTTATTTTTATTTGTTTATTTTTCGGGCACACGAGAACTCGAAGCTATTTAATGAAGATTGTTTGTCCTGACGGCTGTAATTTTCGACATGAGTATATCAGTTTTACGCAGTGTAGCTGCAAAACGATGAGTTGTAATAACAATAAGATAAATTTGTTTTCATATTTTTAGCTATAACGAAATATTGTGACGAAGATAAGTCGCCGTAATGTACATTCAGCAATCTATAATAATTCCTTGAGTAATTCATATGGGAGCTGATCGATAATAGGCATGCACACCCGCCACTTATCGAAACTGACGAATATCACATGAACGTCACCCTCTCACGACCCCTTCCCCCTGCCGGGTCCGCTCCTGTTGAAAAAAGAAACCTTTCGTGTCCGATTACAATGCGACAACCTTTTTCTATTAAAGTAAGTTTTTTGACTTAGCATCGCTGCGTCTCATCATAACTCTGAAGCTACGTACGTTTTTATTCAGTAAGCGTTTTCTGTGTTTAGGGTCATTCGACCAGACATGTAAATTTTCCATCTCTTGTCGAATAGGATGTTAAAAATGTTCTGAACAAGGCTGGTGTAAGCTAAAGCTAATAAATATAGCCTACATACTTTCTGTTACCTCATGAAGATGTCAGAGGCTATTGTATAGGCCACTATGTATAAAACTGATAACACAGTATACAGTGTACGGTATTAATTAATCGTCGATACACATTAGTTGTAAACATACATTGTTTGTAAAGAACACAGATTTAATTGAAAAGCATGTGTTGCGTTTTGTATAATTACCGCAATTTCCGGTTTATGTACATTTTTAACACGCCCCCTCCGAAATAATGAATATTAAGGAAAACAAAAATACAGTATCTGAATCATTTTAATGAATGATGCGTGAAGACATAGCCATACGATACAATCTATATTTTAATTTTGTTTGACTTATCGTTATATATAAGAATTTATCTTCCGTATGTATGCGGCCTCATAACTTGAGAACGACTCAACGTATTGCATTTGTAAATGTTATAACTAGGCTTGTATGAAAGAAACGTTTGGAAATGTTGTCCGGAAAATTCGAAAATTCCAGAAAATGTTTCATGCACGTAACCTCATCACTTGGGAATGAATCAAGATAGATTTATTTTTTATTTTTTTATTTTTTTATTTTATCTGCATTTGTAATTGTTACGGAAAGGTTTGTGTGAAAGGAAAGTGGCATGTAAAACTAGAAAATTCAGAAAATTGACGCATGCATGTAACCTAACTTCAGAACAGATCAATCTATTTGGATGATTGCCGGCCGCAGTGGCCGTTTGTCTGCGGCTTGCCAGTCACGGTCTGCATGGACGCTGCAGTCGGGGGTTCGAATCCCGTCTCGGGCATGGATGTTTGTGCCGTCTTTAGTATAAGGTGGTTCATAAGTAGTTTGTAAGTTTAGGGCCGGCCGCGGTGGCCGAGGTGGCTGAGGCGCTCTAGTCACGGTCAGCACGGCCACTACGGTCGGGGGTTCGAATCCCCCCTCGGGCATGGATATTTGTGCCGTCCTAGTTCGTAAGTAGTTCATAAGTAGTTTGTAAGTTTAGGGACTGATGACCCCGTAGTTAAGTCCCATAAGCTTAACAAACATTTGAACATTTTTGTAAGTTTAGGGACTGATGACCCCGTAGTTAAGTCCCATAAGCTCTACAAACATTGGAACATTTTTTTATTTGAATGATTCTTCGTTATTGGGTTTATAATTGTAAAGACAAGGTTTTTATGAAATGTTGTCCAGATAATTAGCTATTTGAAGGGGGAGTGTAGGAGGGAAGAGGAAAAGAAATGGACGAATGAAAGTGTAAGGGAATGTTATACGGAAGTGGGAGAGACGAAGGAGTTGTAACACGTATCCCACTCCCACACTTATTTTGTAACAGCGAAGCATTACTGGGTTTGCTAGTATACAATAGCCCCCAAACACCACTGATATACATGGGAAGCGAATTATTAGACGACATTTTTGCTTGTTTGGTCGAACTGAGGAAAGTCACTTTTGCCCACACAATATCATGTCTACCATTAGCTGCAGCACTGTTATGCGTAAGACCTTTTGGAATTTTTGTTCTGATTAAAATACATCGTGAAGTACGAGGTTGAGCGAAAATTATGATCTATATAAGATTAAAGAAACTATAGAAACCGGAAAAGTTTACCATGTTTCAACCCCTCACGCAAAATTTGATATTGTGAGAATGGCAACCTTTTACCATATGTTAAGAGGAGCCAACTAAAAAAATTGGTTTTCGGTAGAAACTTTTTTCTTTAATTATTTCGAAATAAATCACAATTTTCCCGTCCCACGCAGGGAAGTGTACTGATGTCTAATGTGAGTCCTGCTAGCGATTAGGGTTAAGGAATGAAAGTTATGTATTGAAACAAGATGTATTCATCGTCCGCTCAAACAGACATTGTTTCTAAAATTCTCTGCACAAAAATTCTGACTGTGATTCTTAGAAAAGCTATGGCTTTTCAGACTTCATTAGTGAATATTTTACAATTTCCAAGAGACATTCAGCCGACTTTGTGTCGTTTCCAGGGAACACCACAAGGTGGTGTTCTCTCTTCGTCCACCATGTTATTTATTTACAAGAATTACAGGATTATTATTTATTTACAATTTTTACAATACGACGATCGGCGTGAACTGATCTCCTTTTCAATGTTTACAAGTGTTGCTGCAGCTTCAGCTATTTTCTTTTCATTGTAATTTCTGTGCATAGGCCACGCTAGTCAGTAATAATTTTATATTGCCGTCAACTTGGAGTCTTGTAAGGGCCTTTGAAACTAACTCATCAGTCTTAATTGCGGACTTCTTTCTTCTTTTCCCACCTACATTTAAAACTAGTCGGTCAAATTGGTATTAATGATATTCTGCGTGCTCTCCGAGACTTTTTACTAAAGAGTAAAAATTTGGATGAATCTTCGAAATTAATGTGTTTATCTTACGATTCCATCCTTCTGAAACATTGTTGGTGCAGTGTCGCCTTCCTGCGCAGTTTGATATATCCCTTGGCATGTCTTCATTATCCAGCGATTGTTCAACGAAATTGTCGTAAAAATCCTGCAGTTTGTCATTATCTGGCGTACTTTCCTGAATGCATAGCCACCCATCATCTAACATGTCCAGGGGAATGTGAGCCAAAGAGGAACACAATCTTATGTGATAACGAATTTCTTCGTTTTCTTTGTAGGCAGCAACAAGGCCGCAATTCTACACTTGCCTCCACAAGCACTGATAGAAATGGTAGCTGCAGACATTAATCTTTGCATTATGAATCGAATGTGTTACTGATTGGATGAGTGCAGCTTCAAAATCCATCATGATAGCTATAGGATTGCATACAGGTACATTACTCTTAAAAGTTTTAAAAAAGCGATCTTACGTTTCTCGCTTTTTATTTGGTAGCAAGGCGTACACAGTTGGAACTGTGTTTGTTTCCTCCTCACAAGTATAAATATCGGCATGAACAATAAATAACTGTCAAAAGTGCTTGCTGGAGCTATTGAATGTACCATCGACAAAGAACGAATTGCAGTCTGCTAAACAGGATTTTCCCCTTTCGCTGGCGAACATCAATATGCTATAATTTGGTCCTCTGTCGTCATCTGCAAGTAAAAATTTGTTCCCGTCATTCGTTATCAAATGATGTTCTTGCAGAATTATTCCTGCAGCACCGGTCGGATGTTGTGTAGATCCCACGCTTTTTTGCCTGATGCGTTGCAGCAATCGTGTTGCACTCCTGTGTAACGGCAGTGATGTGACGATGTCGTATCACTAACTGAACAGCGGCGCTACGTCTTCGGCGTAAACAGAGAAATTGAAGTGTCCGTTTCTTTTGGCGTTTGCCACGTGTTTACGCACTTCAGTAGCAGCGACGTCCGGAATACATGTATGGCTGCCTTCGCCTAAAACCAAGTTGTTTCTGGGGCATAGTCTTCCTTTACACTTCTTGTTTACGTTTTCGCAACGCCAATAACTTAAACTTTCATTGTTGGTATAGGGCCTATTCCACTTTATACTGGTAACCGATATAAATCACTAGAGGCTTCCCTGTCGTTGTCGACAGCTCATAACGAGCATCAAAACGGATACAGGTATTAGTGAACACAGAGCTGTCGTAGCGAGATTGAATATCGAATGTCCCAAAGCTACCAAAAATAAACGAAATGTATTTTTTTTTTTCAGAAAAGCAGATAGAAATAAAATACATTGCTACTTGATAGACAGCTTCCACTCCTTGCCAACACAGATGTGGCTCAAATTCAAAGAAGTGGTATCGACAGCAATTAACAGTTTTATACCAAATAAATTAATAAAAGAAAGTGGTGATCCCCCTTGGTACACAAAACAGGTCAGGACACTGATGCAAAAGAAACGAAAAGGCATGCTAAATTTAAACGAACAAAAAATCCCCAGGATTGGCGATCCTACACAGAAGCTCGAAATTTAGCGAGCACTTCAGTGCGAGATGCCTACAATACTTATCACAACAAAACTCTTTCTCGAAATTTGACTGAAAACCAAAAGAGATTTTGGTCATATGTTAAATATACTAGGGGCAAAACACAAACAATATCCTCACTACGTGACAGTAATGGCGAACCTACCGATGACAGCGCTACTAAAGCAGAGTTGCTAAACATAGCTTTTAGAAATTCATTCACCAAAGGAAACGATACCAATATTCCAGATTTCGAATTACGAACAGAGACCGTAATGAGTAACGTAGAAGTAGATATCATCGGAGCAGTGAAGCAACTGAAATCACTTAACAAGAACAAGTCTTCTGGGCCGGACTGCATACCCAGGGCCGGCGCAAGGCACGTGCGAAACGTGCGGCCGCACAGGGCGGCACTTTCCGGGGGGCGGCAAATCTGCCGCAGCTCTTTTTTTTTTTAATGACAAACTCAACATTCATGCCCAAGAGGGATTCGAAACCAAACCGCGGAGGGAGCGGCTTTGGGAACTGTGGCATGGCGCCTCGACTACCTACCGGCCGCCCCTGTTGAACAAGGCAAGGCAGGAGGACAGGAGCGTAGATAAGAGGGGGGGAGGACGTGGGGGTTCAACCTCCCTCCCCCCCCCCAGAACCGCTTTTTTTCTCACTTGTGCTAAGATTAAAAATTGACAATTTGTGTAATGAATATGAGACTTAGTCTGAAAACTTTGCCAAGAAAGAGAGGTACCAGGGTGTCTGGAAGTTGTAATCGATGCTTAGTTGAGCTTTGACTTCTTACTTGTTGTCTGGACACTTTGTCTCGAGTGTCTTGTTGGTGGCCTTTGTGAGGCCTAGGCAAGCGTCGCGCACAACTTTCTCCACGGTAAATCTTGCAAATTAAAAAAAAAACTAATAATAATAAATAGATAAATAAATAAAAAATAAAATTGCTCAGGCAACCACCACCTAACCTTCAGTAACAATGAACAGGTATTGTTGAATTCCAGCCAGAAACACGCTCCACAGACTGTTTAAAGTACCGCGCGTGGCTTGCCTAGCGTGTAACGAAGGCCACCGTGTCTTATGTTTACTACTGCTACCAACTTCAGTGATCTACTAACTTTATTACTACAGTAGGGCAGCAAACTTGTACGTGACACAGACAAATATATTTTTAACGAGTGTGATTAAATGAGAACAAATGTATGACATCACCACTTTTGTATCCCATCCTCGTCGCTACTTTTGTATCCCATCCTCGTCGCCACTTTTGTGTCCCAGCCTCGACGCCACTTTTGTGTCTCGTTTCCGCCGGTGGTCCTGGGTGTCGGTGGCCGAGTAAAAAGAGACCGACTTAGGAATAAAGGATGCACGCTTGTGCAAGTACGGAGGTGACCAGCCAGTGGGACAGCCGAAACGAGAACACTAGGCTAAATTAGAACAAGATATATATTTCGTGGAGTCTTGGTAATACTTAACTTTTACATAGTTCTTGACTGCAGAATGCTGATACATAGTTTAGATAGATGCCTGCCCACTGATGATTCCTAGTGCCTATCCGATAGCCAAGTCTTAACTGGTGCCTATCTGATTCCCAAGTGGCCGATGCAGCAGTCGTGGTCACGAGCGGAGTTGCAGCAGAGGGCGCTCGTGGCTGACGTAAGAACGCCGCGCCGTGCGTGCATGGCGGCGCGCACTTCATACTTGTGCGACAGCACAGTTTTGAAGTGCCAAAAACTGTATTTTCTGACTTTTGAGGTGTCTTAAAGTATAAATTATAAAATCTACTTTAATTCCAATTTTACATCGACAAGTACTTGAAGCCGTCTAAACGTCTAATACAATGGAGTGGTAAATAGAAATTAGAACAGCTGTAATGCTTATTTACTACTAATCATTCATCGTGTACCTTTATCCTTGATTTTCAAATGTATGGCGTCATTACCCCGGAACCCAGGGTACTGGTGCAACTGCGTATACTTTCAGAATATATTTTTAACAATAAAACTTAACAGTATACATGGCTGAAAAAACATAATAAAGTAGTATTAGCTTGCGAAGCTGTGGTATTATTCTGTACGAAAGAGACACACTTTTAATAAGGTAAAAAAACTAGTTTCCCTTAAGGTGGCGCCATTACCCTGGTCTCCCCTATATGTTGTCAGAAGGCTCTCGATTTTGTACGATTGCTAACAGCTTATGACTAGAGCCAGATGTGGTAGTTGGGAAGGTACTTCTAATTTATTAATCCCTACAGCGATTACTTTTGTTCTGAAAATTTGGTTATTCTGTAAGTTCAAATAATTTACGGGAATATCGATGGGCAACGTCTTCGACAACAGTAAGTATTTCGGGAGGTGAACGCCCGTCATTTTCAAGGTATAACAGAAAAGACTGCTCTTCATGTCTACAGTCTTTTTCAATAACGGTTCATTCTTTTATCAACTAATCACAAGATTTTCGAAAGACGTAGAAAAAATGGTAAGTTTTTTTTTTTTTTTTTTTTTATTTGTGTGGGGGGTTGGCTTTGGCACGTGTCAGCTGTGTGAGGGCACCTCCATATAGCTCTGGCTCTGGCAGAGGAAAGATTGATCTGCGCACCTGGAAGAGGACTAAAGACCTTTATAAACAACACAGCGTCGCCATAGTTGTACCCAATTAAAAAGGTCTCCGCCATATTTGAGAACGTCAGTGTCACGCCCAGAATCACAGGTTTTATATTAATCATTGCTACTCTCGATTTTTCCTTAATTTCTGGACGGCGCATTTCGGAAAGTAATTCCCACTACGAATAGCATTTATTGTTTGCTATTCAGACTTAAGTGTAATGTTTACAATCGTCGAACTGCTGAATTAGTTGGTGATGTTACTATAATGTCAATAATCGTTTGTATTTACCGACATATCTTCCCTATAAATACAGGCGAAATTCTTTAAAATCTTTAATTACCTTTATTCTGTCTATGGTTCAAATGATGTTTCATGCTTAGAAGTACAGTACGTATTTATCGAGCTCTTCACAATTTGACGTTTCCTTGGCGCTCTCCTTACAGCTTTTAGTTTCTGCAGGTGCCCAGGAAACGAAAATATTGTTGGTATGGCATTTGGGAGTAGCCGCTTTTGATCGGTGGTAGCATCCATGAACTTTTATTCAAAATGACAAGAGCCTATGCAGGTAACTATATTTTGTAGGCTGCCACTTATCACGCCTCATACTGGCTACCCATTGACTTAGCAACTTCTTGTTTTTCGAAGGAAATATGTCTAAAGAATAGTTTAATTACAGTTCATATACCTAGGCTACTTACCCAATGGTTAATACGCATTTTTACACTATATAAACAACTGCCAATACATTAAAACACACCAAATACAACCGTCATCTGCCTAGCTTTTTGATGCTCGTGAAGTAAACATTATTTTGAAACTTGGTAAATCCGAAAGTTATGTATAATGAATGTGTATAGACAAATACACGCTGATACACAACGACCTATATAATTATATATCTCTTTCTTTATACCAACCTAAAGTATGATATTCCAACAGTTTCATCGCTGCGGTTGCTGCAGTTGTACGCCGAAACTGGGCATGAGTTAGTAGCACTTACACATTACATTACAAACAGAAGCGTCTAATCACTCTGCTGTATCAAACTAACCTCAAATATGGCGCCAAATGTTGCTTAGTGCTGCCACCTGTCTTGATTGCAGCCTCTCTATGTCGTTTGTATACCTCATTTCTTCCTCGCCACTGTGGCAGCGCCGTCGTGTTTACGCCGGAGGAACAGAGAGGGGGAAGCAGTCTGGCGTATACGCCAGTATTCTTATGAGAGGAGCGCAGCCAGCATGTTTACTCTCAACTAATTTTGCAGAAGACGAAATCTAATGTGGAACTTGCAATGCAATGTTTGATACTACAATTACGTGTTAAGCCTGAAGCAATTTTACTAACCCCTTCAGTGGCAGTTTCTGAGTATTTTATTCTTCCCGAATTATGGGAAAAAAATCGTTGAACATTACTACACTTCAAACATGTCCAACACCTACAATGGCTAGAAGTATTCCGAATGGGTAAATACGCTGCGAGTAATTACAAGGGTTAAAAACATTGATAGAAAGCCTGGCATAAGTTGCGTTTCGACGTATTTTTCAAAATTTTTGCTATGCGTTTCTGATTGATAGTCGGTCGTTTTGATTTTGAGCTATGAAACCCCTGTCTCCGCCTGCATGAACAACAATTAAACTCTGACTGGCACTTTTGTTCGACAATGCTACTCGAACGCTATCACTTTGCAAACATTTATTTACTGTATACTGTTTTCCGTTGAATACATTATCTGTTCGCAACCTTTGAAGTATGTTTATTTACGTTAACTGCAAGTTCATGCGAAGCGGGATTAGCCAAGCGGTCTAAGGCGCTGCAGTGATGGACTGTGTGGCTCGTCCCGCCGGAGGTTCGAGTCCTCCCTCGGGTATGGGTTTGTGTGTGTGTGTGTGTGTGTGTGTGTGTTTGTTCTTAGGATAATTTAGGTTGAGTAGTGTGTCAGCTTAGGGACTGATGTGATGAGCTTAGCAGTTAAGTCCCATCAGATTTCATACACATTTGAACATTTTTGTAAATTCACAAGGCTTATTAAAATTAGGTAGATGTCTTCAATCAGGTTTGACTTCATTTTTGAGCTGGTGCCCAGCGACTGTTTTGTACAAATCTGTAGAGAATGTCATCAATCAGTCGCAATTTTTGTTTTTATTGTGCAGCTCTTCATAGATTTCGGGCACAGTGTGGCTATTCTCAATGCTTTGAGTTATGTTTACATATATACCGCCATGCTGAACATAACTGTCAACATGGCGGTTTAGATGTAAGCACATATTAAAAGCTTTGAGACCTAGGTATATCTGAAAAGTAAAAACAAAAATTGCGATTGATTGCTGACATTTCCTACAAATTTGTTTAATTAAAATTCCACAAACGTTCTGTAAAAAAAAAGAAAAATTAATTAATTAATTAATTAAAAACGGGGGGGGGCTGGGCGGCAATTTAGCAACTCGCACTGGGCGGCACTTGGGCTTGCGCCGGCCATGTGTATACCCATTAGATTTCTATGTGATTATGCTGAAGCGATAGCTCCTTACTTAACAGCCATAAACAACTGTCCTCTCAAAGAAGGATCTGTACAAAGAGATTGGAAACTTGCACAGGTCACACCTATATTCAAGAAAGGCAGTAGGAGTAACCCACTAAACTTCAGGCCTATCTCATTGACGTCAATTTGCAGCAGGGTTTTGGAACATATCCTGTATTCAAATATTATGAATTATCTCGAACAGAATGATCTATTGACCCAAGGTCAACACGGATTTAGAAAATATCGTTCATACGAAACACAACTAGCTCCTTACTCACACGAAGTGATGGGTGCTATTGAAAGGGTTCGCAAATCGATTCCGTATTTCTTGATTTCCAGAATAGTCCAGGCGGCAGGCAGGTCGTAAAAAAGGGGGTTACCTGAAAAGTATTCCGAACTTAAATTTTAGTATGTGTAGGTACTCTGTGGAGCAGAATCTGAGTTTTCGACCTCGAGGACCCTGTGCTAACTTTGCTGGGGCCCAAAAACTTTGGCCTTTATTCACTATTTCGCTTATAACTTCTAAACCATGCGGTATTCGCGAAACATACCTGTGAACAAAGTTGAAGAGCATAAAATTTCCTATATATTTCACTGGTCAAAAGTAATGACTGAGATACAAATGTTCAAAAATGCAGTAATGTTCTGAAATTACCAAAAATAGCTCCAATACGCATTTTTTTGCCTTATAATTAAGTAGGGATAAGCCTATAAATGCCGGCCGTGGTGGCCGAGGGGACTGAGGCGCTCCAGTCACGGTCTGCACGGCCACTACGGTCGGGGGTTCCAATCCCCCCTCGGGCATGGATATTTGTGCCGTCCTTAGGATAAGCTAGTTGATAAGTAGTTTGTAAGTTTAGGGGCTGATGACCCCGTAGTTAAGTCCCATAATCTATACAAACATTTGAACATTGAAGCCTATAAATGAGAGAAATAGGAAATAATTGCTACAATAGGTTTTATTGTATTAATGGCTACGTTTGTGGCACAATATGACTAACCTGGTGTTTTGTCTCAAGAGTATGAGAAGTTTACCAATAAGGGCTACTTTACTATTCGCAGAACTGACAAATTCTGGTCAGGAATCTGGTCAGATATGACCATAGAGCAGTGTCTCACGACAGCCATCAAGAGTCACGGGTGGCTGATTGTGGTCGTGGAGTGAGTGTACTTTCCCGATGGATTATGGGTATGCTGTGCTTCCAGAGCATAAATGAGCAGATGGATGTGTTCACTGGAGTACGCTCAGAGACAACTGAACAGCATGTTGATTCGAGGTTTACCCGTGTTGCCAGGGATAATCTTGACATCAAGAAACTTAGTGATTGATTGGCTGAATTTCCACCATTCCTTGACACATAAGAGCTATTGTCAATAGCCACAGGGGCCGTGGCTTCGCAAGTTGTGAACTGCCACTTAGCGCGAACTGTTGGCATCACTTGTATGAAGACTTGTTTGGAAAAAAGAAATTTCGCAGGTATGAAGTTGAGGCATAAGGGTAAGGTGGTAACTCTAGCATCCGTTTCCTGTTCTCTTAAAATAAAAGACAAGAAGTTCACAATAAAGCATCTGACTCTGTTTCAACGGATTTGCATCCTCAAACAATCACATGCTGATCTCGGGAACTTGTTCAACTATGAACAAGCTCCCTTCCCGATGTCGCTCTTCACAGAGGAAGGTATGCACAAGAGCAGGAAGTCAATGTTGTATGAGGCGTAAAAGCAATAGAAAGATGTCGACGGTCTTTGCTGCACTCTTCAACAAAGTTATTATTTTCCAAATATCTGTTGTCACAATTTCACAAGCCAAATTTCTTTCCAACGATTTCAGTAAGAAAAACCTCATTACATTGCTAATGTCTGGAATGGAAGCCAAGGGAATTCAGATCAAGTAGGCAATGGAAGATGCCCATGTCCTGTTAGTGGAAACAGCTGTATCAGAAGCTAACAGTTTCCACAATGTCATCACAACAGAAGAAGACATCGATCGTTTGGTTTTGCCGACAGCATCAGTTCTTCAAAAAATACCATTTATTTCCCGAAGATTGGGAGAGGTAACACTCAGAGTGTTTGCTATTCTGCCCATTCCTGTTATCTCAGCATTCAAGATATTCTCTTCCTCCACGCAGTCAGTGGGTGTGACACCACTTCAACACCCTTCGGGATTGGGAAGAAGAAGGTAATGCAAGTTTATGAGAAAAAGCCCTGGCTCTCAGGCGTAGTTGGTGTCTTTAAAGACCCTGATGCAACAATGCACCAAATTTCTGAGGCAAGAGAGAAGTTTCTGGTGAAACTACGGTGGAACCATCGACGCAGATAAAGTGGAAGATCTGCGGTATTAAGTCTTCTCATCCAATGTTTCTGTGAAAGCGTATTTTCAACTGGCTAGACTGCCACCTACAAGTGATGCTGCGAAGTACCACTCCTTCAGTACAAAGATGGTTAGGGAGCCCACAAAAATTACCGTCAGCTTGGAAGATGGAAACTGACCAATCATGGTTAGTGTTGCTCATGGTATTTGTCATTTTTTAAATTTCTACCATATCTGTGTGCTGTTTGTCGATAGCTCTACATTCCAATATTTTTATACTATGTTAAAATAACCCTTTAGATTATACAGGTTTGATACCCATTACCACAACCATGGATGCTGCTCCAGAGCACCATGTCAACATCATTCGGTGCAAACGCCCTACACGTTGTAGCACGGGGGCCTGCAGCTGCAGACAAGCTGGACTCGTGTGCTCTGCCATCTGCAAGAATTGCGTTGGTACTGCATGTGAAAAACGCCAGAAGCAGACTTCGATGAAGAAGACACTGACGCTAAATGCGAACAACAGGAAAACTTCTTCGACGAAGTTTTAGCGCAGGAGGAAGAAATTCAAATGTTTGTAAAGCTTATGGGACTTAACTAGGGGGTCATCAGTCCCTAAACTTACAAACTACTTATGAACTACTTACGAACTAGGACGGCACAAATATCCATGCCCGAGGGGGAATTCGAACCCCCGACCGTAGTGGCAGTGCAGACCATGACTGAAGCGCCTCAGTCCCCTCTGCCACCGCGGCCGGCCAGGAGGAAAAAAGCAACATCAGTATCTCGGTCATTAGTTGGTCACAAAACACTTTTGACCAGTGAAATATGTAGGAAAGTTTATACTCTCCAACTTCGTTCCGAGGTATGTTTCGCGAAAAACGTATGGTTTAGAAGTTATAAACAAAATAGTAAAAAAATGCCAAAATGTCTAGGTTTTCGGCCCCTGCATAGTTAGCAGAGGGTCCTCGAGGTCGAAAACGTAGATTTTACTCCACAGAGTACCTACACACAACAATTTCATTAAGTTCGGAATACTTTCCAGGTAAAACTTAGAAATTACTATTTATTCAGACTTAAACTGGAAAGAACAATTAGATAATGTCGTGGGAAAGGCGAACCAAAGACTGCGTTTTATTGGCAGAACCCTTATAAGATGCAACAGAACTTCTAAAGAAACTGCATACACTACGCTTGTCCGTCCTGTTTTGGAGTATTGCTGCCAAGTGTGGGATCCTTATCAGGTGGGTTTCATGGAGGACACCGAAAGAGTCCAAAGAAGCGCAGCTTGTTTCGTATTGTCACGATACAGGGGAGACAACGTTACGGAAATGATACAGGATGTGGGATGGGAATCATTACAACAAAGGCACTTATCGCTTCGGCGTGGGCTACTTACGAAACTCAAATCGCCAACATTCTCCTTCGAATGCGAAAATATATTGTTGACTCCCACTTACATATGTAGAAATGATCATCAGAATAAAATGTGAGAAATCAGAGGTCGATAGGAGAGATTCAGGTGTTCTTTCTCTTCGCGCGCTATTCGAGAATGGAATGGGAGATAAATATTCCGGTGGTTCGATGCACCCTCTGCAAGGCACTTAAATGTGATTTGCAGAGTATCCCATGTACATGTTGATGTAATCATTTCACTATCAATTGTCATTTGTGCCGTCTTTGCCGAATTTTCGACATCCACACACTTTTTAAAAATCCTGCGTCCTTTTCCTAGCCGTTTGCGGCAAATTTTAGTTTCCCCATTTCCTATTATGATGAGGCATTTCGTGAGTCTCTTGTCCCTAAGGCTTATTCTCTTTATTTAGGTTTTCATTTTGTTAATTATTACTACCATTTCCCTAATGAAAATTATTAACATTGTGGTTATCATAATATAATGCTTATTATGTTTACCGTTTTGATTCACATCTTCCTATCAGATTTATTCAAATGTTCAAATGTTTGTTAAGCTCATGGGACTTAACTACGGGGTCATCAGTCCCTAAACTTACAAACTACTTATAAAGTAACTAACACTAAGGACGGCACAAATACCCATGCCCGAGGGGGGATTCGAACCCCCGACCGTAGTGGCCGTGCTGACCGTGACTGGAGCGCCTCAGTCACCTCGGCCACCGCGGCCAGCTATCAGATTTATATCCGTCAATTTAGCAAGTCCTCGGTCATAAAATTTACGCATCGATCCATTTCCATTTCTATAATGTGGTCCATTTAAGAAATCACTTCTAAAATACTGAACATGTGGCAAACGAATTCCTCATTAACTTTGCCCACGTTTACACATCATTTTCTAAATGCCCTTTTGCAAACTTGATTTTATCCTCGTCGGACATTTATCGTACAAATCTATCTTAGCAGGCAGCAATAAAATTCACTGTATGGTACAGTCTTAGACAAAAAAATTGATCGCCGGATGGCCGACGCAGAGGCAAAGTCCGAGCCGGTCGCGCAGTGTGGACAATAAATTCGATCGCCCCTCAGAATGCTAAGTCCGACGATGTGCACGATCTGGCAACACTGTAGAATGCGGTAGTGTCAGGAGGAAGTGTTATGTCCTTCTCGAGACGGTTATGTGGTATATGAGCGCTTGGTCTCATTGCCGGGCGCCGTGGCTCAGCGCGCCCGGTCAGAGTGCTCAACGCTCTCTGTAATAAAAAAGCTGAGCCAAAACCTCATCGAACGAGAACGAAAAAACCCGATCACCGTCCGCAACGAACAGAACTACCCAAAGAAGGAAAAAAAAAAAAAAGGCTGTGTTAAAAAAAAAGAGCTGCGTTTAGTTGCCAAAAAAAAAAAAAAAAAAAAAAAAAAAAAAAAAAAAAAAAGGTTCTACATCTAAAAAAAAAAAAAAAAAAAAACAACTACCCAAAGAAGGAAAAAAAAAAAAAAAACGTGGTAAGAGTCGCATTTACGAGTGTGTAAATAAGAAGTCGCGAGATCGAATCCAACCACTGTCAATTTTTTTTAACCGCTGTCTTCGTTGTCAGTGTGGAAGAACCTCGAATGTAACAGCGAAAAGTCCCAGAAATAATTACACAAAAGGGCTCGCTGCTGCATCAAAACTGAACTGTTTACTCTCGGGAGTATTGGGCACCGGCTACGGCGACGCGCCAGCGGCCGCATCGCGGACTCGGTGACAGCGGCGCGCCGCTGTGAGTCTATTTACCGGCTGGTATATCCTTACTTCAAGTTCTAGTACTTATATTACAGTCACGTATTGAATTTTTCTGACATGTGAACACAATCTAAACGTCGTAAAGTAGAATCGGTATAAAGGGTCATAGGTGTGACTATTACCACATTTTTTCTTGAACGTCATCATCCCGCTCAATCAGGATTCCTAGTCACGATTGTTACTAGTAACGAGTTATGATGCTCTCATGCTGACATCTTAAGAAGAAATAAATGACTGAGTATTAAAAGATACTTATACTCAGCAAAATGCAACCACAACGCCAGGGTGTGCCCATTTTTTGCAAACAACTGAGACGCCATTTAGTCGCACTGGAAGGACAAACGACCTAAAACATTACATCATGTGTTAGTACTACACTATAATAATTCCAGTTGATTTCACAAACAAAACATCGAATAGTGTGCTTTGGAAGTCACCCATTCCGCACCTTCTCTTTCGATCACATGTCCTCAAATGTTTATGTTTCCCGCCCCTACTCGAATAATACACGACAAAAATTATTTCCAGAAAAAATACACGGCTAACATCGATTGGCGTCATAATTAGCTTGCAATCAGTTGGATTGTAAAGGGACAGATTTGGTAAACTATCAGAACGTTGTCAGACTTTCCCATTATCAGAGAGAATTTAGCAAGTAACCACAAGAGGTTTCTTGTTGTTTTCGATGTGAATTCGTGCAATTCCTGTCTCGAAAAAGCTAAAAAATTGTACTCCAAGGAGACCCGAACCATTGGCCAAAGCCATCTCTGGGAGACGAATACTTTACCGCAGAGCTAGCGAGGAGCTTGCACGCCAGGGATTTCCTACACGCTACATACGTCAGTAGAACATATAACTCGCAATGTAAGAGACGAGATTAGTTGTAATTTCACCGTGTAAACAATTTTATGGACCCAAAAGCATGAACAAATAGCCTTCTGTCGCCTCTCGACTGAGAAACCAGTCAGATTATACAATGGAAATTACAGGAAACATCAAGTGAATTTATGAGCGCAGTTATGTGCTAACCAGGAAGTAAGACAACGGTACCAGCGTTGACAGACTTACACTGCGATGTTGCCAAGCTTTAGTCATACTATCAACAGGAAGAATAAGAGCCGAGGTGATTGCCAAGCGAGCTCGACAGAGACTTAGCTCGCTCGTCGCGCGCCTGCTGGGGGTCCGAACACCTGAAGTATATGTCAATGAGCCCTGCTCGCAATTCCGTAACTAGCTTTAATGAGCCGATCTTTGTCAATAATAAAAATATACAGATGCACCGACCGCTAACGTAGTAATAAATGTCTCAATTAGTTGGGTATTCTGTCAAAAGTCATTCACCATTGCTGTTTCACATTTCTTCAAGCATTTCCATTGATTATACTGAAAACATTAGATGTAAACGTCAGTTTTCTTTACAATTATAAACTCAGAAAATATTTTTCTTGATATCGCTGTCAGTGGCACAAACGAACGAAAAGAAATCAATGCAGCATTGTTTTCAAGATGTGAACATTTCTGGGAAGGCTTCGTAACATGGGGTGCAAAATAAGAAGAGCTTCTGTTATCTAAACATAGAATTAGGGACCGTAATGTATAGATTAATTACCTTTAAGCCAAACTGTCATCCAGTCTACAAATATTGCAAAAATGAAACGTATCACCTGTTGATTAGAGTCCCATTATATCCCCTAACAAAACCGATCAGCAGATATACTGAAAACCTTTTGATGACTGTGCAGAACATTCAGGGCAGAAAGAATTCTAAATTCAAAATATCTATGGGTTAACAAAGCAGAGCATAGTGCTGATATTGTGTGCAGCAGTCGCACAGTGTTTTATTTTATTATAATTATTTTACTCCAACTGTTTTCATATGAATACAAGCTCCAAGCTCCCACAATATTAATATGACAACCAACGGACCGTAATATAATGACACAGTTGATCAGATGGTTATTGAAATTGCAGTGACTGTTTTTATGATGCCAATGGATAACGCCAAATTGTCACTATTTCAGAATATATCACAGATTAAGTTCTGTCTGCGAAAGAATTGTTCAACAGTTAGTGAACAGTATCGACATTTCTGCACGTTACCCGAACCCATCAGTTGCCAGTTATACGCAGCTAAGTTTATAATTTGATCTTCCTACGAACGATTTAATTTCTTTCACAACAGTGTTATTACATACTGAAAGAGTTCAATAAGTATGTGTTTATCACCTCTCGTTAACGTCCACTTCCATGTTGTCACCCCTACACCACTGCAGAGGTCTAATAAATGACACAAAGTACAGGTTTATACCTACACTAGTGGGGCTATTGATGTCAGTTTTCCCGCCAGTATTCTGCTACTGTTCTGAAGATGAATACTCAACGTAAATAGTAATATTCAGTTGAATAAATATCTGAGGTGTCGACTTCAGTTCCATAAACCAAAAAAATGGTTGAACTAAGCGAATGAAAAGAGTCTATATGCCAATAAATAAAAATGAAATAACAGTTAATGGAAGTTTACAAACTCCATCGGAAAAATGAAAAATACTTTCTTGACCTACAGACTACTGCAATACAAATTCTTGGATTTCACAGAAATGAATTACTTAGGCCCTACTTTTGTTTTGGTGCATTTCACTTGCACTAGAGAAGGGATAAAACGTGCGAATATTTCATTAGTATTACAGGTCCTGGAACTCTGTCGATTACTACCGAGTTGACAATCACTTTCCGTATGATATTCGTTGTTTAAGACTGATTAAAGGGGCTTTACGACATCCTTTTATTAATAGAATTCTTTAAACATCTCGGTAGTTGCAGGAAAGTGAATACAGGTAGACAGCGGTAATATTGAAAATTTGTGCCACAGCGGTACTGTAACCTTGCTTTCTTTTTCCTAATAGAGCTATTCTTTGCGGTCGTTGGACAGTTTTTGTTCTATGTTGACTGGTAAGATTTGCAGCAGTCTGTCACCTCGTTTTGGAAGTGAAAAACGTTTTTTGCAGTCCACCACATCTTAATTCACACACACTCCCTTCCCAGACAATGGCAATTGTAACTGGAGATGTTAAATAAAATATGACACTGAATGGAATTCCATACCTAACCAATCTGCTTCTCGTTGTCAGCTTTTTTGAGAGGTTATTGTACTTTTACTCTGAAGACATAAACTCCTCCATTCTTACAGCTCCACCAATAAAAATGCAGTTCAATGACTGACATAAATTCGTTTCCGACAGATAAACAATATTATAGTAGCAACTGGCAAGTGTGGCGAATTCTATAAGTCATCTGTCGAACTCAGGTGTTTCGTAGGATTCGTGTAGTTAATGTTGCAGTCGTACCCATTTAAAATACAAGAATAATAAAAGCTTCCGGCTTTAAAGTTAACTGTATGGTTACAGTTGCAGCAGTACACAGGTGGTGATATATTGTCGAGTCTGTGAAGAGTCTCTCATTTCTTTAGTACAGGCTAAGTTAGAAAGCTGCTGTTAGAATTATTGAAATGAAGTGATCATATGACATTATGGTCCGGAACATCCCAGGCGGGATTGTTCGGCCGCATTACTATTCATTTTATCTCGAATTTAACATTCTGCAATAATAATAACAGAAGATAGGAAACAACTCGTCCTAAAGTCGCAGGCAGACACAAATAAAAGACATTCACATTCAGACAATTTAAATTTTAGGCCGCGCCCTGCTTCAGAAAGAGAAACATTCAAACACACAACCACTCAGGCATAACTCATCCCCACACGTCAGCCATCGCTGGCAGCACAGCACGCCCTGACATATTACAACATATTTCAAGCTCGTTTTGCTCATCATCAGGCGTTTATACGTTCTGATCCGTTAGTTAAAGGAATTGTGATAGCATCGGTTTTGTTCACTCTCCGCTCTAGTGAGGCTATTTTAGTCTCAGACGGGAAGCGGTGCTAGTGAGTGAACATTGAGGCGCTATGCTACAATGCGCGAGGCCGTTCTCCGTCGGGGGCTCGAATCCTCCCTCGGGCAAGTATGTTTGTGCCGTATTTAGTATAAGGTAGTTCATAAGTAGTTTGTAAGTTTAGGGACTGATGACCCGCAGTTAAGTTTAAAAATGTTCAAATGTTTGTATAGCTTATGGAACTTAACTACGGGGTCATCAGTCCCTAAACTTACAAACTACTTATGATCTACCTTATACTAAAGACGGCATAAACATCCAAGCCCGAGTGGGGATTCGAACCCCCAACCGCACGCAGTTAGGTCCCACAGGCTTTACAAAAAGAAAAAAAAGTGAGTGAACAGAAATCGATGCCCAGCGGTGCCTTCCGCTAGCGTAAAGAAACGTCCCATCATGTGTCCTGCCAAATCATGACCTATATGGGTAGCGGATAATGATACTTCCTTCGTTTTCGCGTGACATCGTTTCATACACATTTTATAAGCCACTTGATCAATCATGATTACTACATCCCACACTTCATCTTCATCCATGGCATAACAAAGAATTACGAAAATAGGTTTTCCATGCTGTAAATTACGAGAGACATTGTAATTTACTCTTCAGATGAGCTCGTTGTAGATGAAGACGTAAATTTCCTATGATTATTGCTTATTACACACGAATTATATTTAACTGTTTGTCAGACAATAAACGTAATGGCACTTCAACGGTATTCATTCGTCAGGAATTGTTTATGAAAAGGACAAAACATGTCCAATACTTGTGTCACGGAGTGGGAGGTGTATTTATTCAAATAACTAATGGGTCATACATTTCCTAACAGTGGAAATACTGCAGCAAACTGATTACTTAATTGTAACATATAAACTTGTGTAATGGCTGTCATTTAAATTGCGTAGCAGACGGTAATTTGCCTAAGCAATTATTTGCAGAATTCATTCTTTACTGTAAGATTTAACTTTGTCTCTTCTTATTCCTATTTAGACAGGTATATCGTATATTGGACTGGTGCAGACAAATGAGTGTTTTCTTTAACATATTAGGGGTTCTTGGTTCCATTCTCTGCATGTTCTTGATGGTCAGCTGGTCATAAGAAGAGAAGACGCCACCGACACTTACGATGTCAGCGCCAAATTAAGCCCACCGGGACTACCATGTTGTAAAGCCGGTAGACAGCGTGGCGCCGTGTCGCTCTCTAAGCATCCCTACTGTTCTGATATAGAAATTCTACTGTCCAACATTGGCGATGTTTACAATATAACTGCTGCTGAAACTTTGCCGCGAAACGTGAGAAGCGCCTTACAGATTAGAATTTTTGTTTCAGCATGCCTCGATTCTTGTTCTAAACAAATTCCAGGCAGCTCCACACTAACGAACATTTTCAGCTATCAAATTAAACGCATAGGAATTATCCAGGTGTAACTGCTGGATCTGTTTTAAGTAATATTCAATTTTTGGATGAATATGACTCGGAAAGCAACGTTAATTTTATTACAGTTCATCTCCTGTCTCTGAATGATTTGACAATTGCGTTAATTCTGTAAAGCGTTGTGGCAACTGTGAGTCAGTGATGAATGAACACATGCGCAGCTATATTCACCGATGAGAGGAGGGGGCGGCTGTACTTCACTCCTTATGTCCCCACGTCTATATATATATATATATATATATATATATATATATATATATATATATAATGGTTAGGCCTATAGCCGTTAATCTCCGAAATTTCTTAACCCATTGCTTTGAAATTCTGACTCGACGTTGCATTCTAGCCCAGGAAGGTTTTTAGGTACACATTTCTTGAATATATTATATATAACCTATAAATTCGTTACTTTTGCGATTTTTAGTATAAGCCTTTTTCCAATTATAAAGTTTATATACATTCATATATGACACATAATGAAAAATTTGGGATATAAAAACATGCACATATTTTATTAGAACGTTGTGTCAACATTTCAAAGCTTTCGGAAATATACGACTTTGAACATAACACTAAACATGGCTCTAGGTTATAAACAGTTCTACGTGGAAATAGAAGTGAGGAGGAGACGAACAAGGAAAGCGTAATGATGAGATGTAAAGGGAGGCGGAGGAGGTGCAGATGCACAAAAAGAGGGGGAGGAGGATGGGATAGACAAAGAGAGAGGGAAGAAGATGGGGAGGAGAAAATGGACAAGGAGTGGGGAAGGAGAAAGTTTGGACAAAGACAGGGGAACGAGGAAAGATGCAGAGAGAGGGAACAGAGATAAGGGGAGCAGAGAATGTAGGACGTATGTCCAATTCCCATCCACAAGGCAGTAGGAAATTATGTATACAAGAAATGTATAGTTCCTCTTATCTTTCTTTTCCATTTAATCTGTATCAAGCCACAGCAACGCATGGACGGGTACAGCTAGTACCATAATAAGTAAAGTAACACATCTTTCATTCACAAGAAAAATTTTATGTCCGCAATTACATAAATAAAGGGTTGTGAGGAATAGTTATGTAGAAAGGAAAGTCCTGGAGTTTATGATGTTTACGATCCGGACTACTATTAGGCATAGGCATCATATCAGACTTTGTAACCCCAGCATGTTTATCACTTCACACTGACACAAGGGCTGTGATACGAGAGAAGGAAGTTTATTATATGCTACTCACAAAAGGTTATTACTTGTGTACCACTATCGAGGGCAGGAAAGCTCCTCAATTATTTTCGTGTGTGTTGCATGAATTTTGGTCTCACCTAGGTTGTCTTCCTATGCGGGTAAGAAGAAAGTCATCGGAATAGAGTCTGATTTTAGTTACGAGAAACCTGTGCAGATAGTGCCGGCACACTGCGTTCAGAACCAAGACGACGTCTTCCCCTTTGTGTCTTGGCGTGTGCTGGAGTGAAGCGCTGTTTACAGATGCACTTGTTGCGAGTCTCTACACCCGGAATGCACTGCATTTGCCAACTACTTTAAAAACGTAATAAATTCTCCATTATTCCATTTTATGTAATTTACAGGAAATTGTCTGGGTAATCTTGAATTTTGTAGCTTTAGAAGTCATTAAAACATTCCACATTGATATTATATGCAGTTTTATTGTTGCTTGTCTTTTACATACTCGCACACACGCACGCACACACACACACACACACACACACACACACACACACACACACACACACGCAGACATTCATACACACTGCTTGATTTTTTGAGAAGGGACTATTCCTATAGCCTACCCATCCAGCAACATTTCGTAATATTTTTCTAAGGCGTCTTGGAACTGACTCTACTAACTGCCTTGATAATGTTTCGTAGTGTTTTATTTGCCCCCATGTATGTTCTATATTTTCCCAATAGTCGCTTGCGTTTCCTTGATTCAAGTGACAACGGCCTCGTTACTTCCGCCCACATATTCTCAATAGGATTAAGGTCCGGTGACCGTGGAACGAACTCAATCAGCTTTATGCGATCTTCGCTGCGAAACTATTCTTGAACGGCGCAGCTTTCATGGATGGGGCTGTGGTCCTGTAAATAAATAGGTATCAAGTTATTTCATCTATTTATATTTGAAGAACGTATTTGTAATATACGCCCTGTATTAATGTTTTGTATACGGTATTTAACAAGTTGGGTTCAAATATCGCTAAGAGGCCTTTGTCAGTTAAACATTTCCGTGTCCATCATGTCAGATTGAGCATGACGGGCTGAATCATACCAAACTATGCAGTTTGGTGCTGATAAGAAGACCATCGCACTAGTTATCCAACCACGAGAATCCTCTACTCAATACCAGGCTTCTAACTGAAGTATTTTGCGTACCATCTATACCACTAACGTGATACCTATATTAAGCAACTAACAGAATTGCAGCGGCTATACTCCGAAGTTATCATGCCGACTGTACAGGTCAGAATCTGCATAAATATATGAGTAGCTTCTTATCTGTCGTTTACAAATAATTGAGATAAACGCCATTTTAATTACGAAACGTGTATTTTCATGCTGCTTTGGTGATCATTTGCAACTATGTGATGACCAAACTAACAGGCATACGTTTTAACTCCACGTTTCGTAATAAAAATGGTTTATCTCAGTTATTTGCAAACGATAGATATCCGCCATTGTTAACAAGCTACTCATATCATCGTACAGCAAGACCGCAGGGTAGTATACAATTTGTGCAAACGCCAGTCATCTTTTGTGAGAGCCTAAGAGCATGAAAAGGACGCAGTAGTTGGGAAGGGAGCAACACAGGCCTGTAGCTTTTCCCCCAATGTTGTTCAATCTGTTCATTGAGCAGGCTGTGAAGAAGAGAAAGGAGAAATTTGGAGAAATGATAAAAGTTCAGGGACAAGAAATAAAGATTTTCCGAATTGTCGATGACGTAGTAATTCTGTAAGAGACTGCAATGGACCTATAAGAGCAATTCTATGGAATGGACATTGTCTTGAAAAGAGCGTATGAAATAAACAATAACAACAGCATAAAAAGAGTAATGAAATTTAGTCTAAGAATATCAGGTAATGTGGAAGGTAATAGATTAGTAAACGAGACATTAAACGTTGTAGATGAGATTTGTTGGTTGTGTGTGTGTGTGTGGGAGGAGGGGGGGGGGGAAGGGGGGGGGGGTTGGAGGGTTGGGCTGTGGTCATCAATCCCTATTTCGGATAAGGATGGGAAAATAAATCGGGCGTGTCCTTTGAAAGGAAGCATCCTGACTTTCGTCTGGAGTAATGTAGGGAAATCATGGAGGGTGGATTTGAACCACCATCCTCCCGAATCCGGGTTCAGTGTGCTAACCACTGCCCTACCTCGCTCCGCTGAGTTTTGTTATTTGGATAGTAAAATAACTTCTGATGCCCGGAGTAGTGAAGACATAAAATGTAGAATGTAATGGGAAGAAAAGTATTTCTGTAGAAGAGAATTTAAGGGATATGGAGTCTTTTCTGAAGGCATTTGTCCGAAGTGTGGCCTTGTACGGCAGTGAAGCGTGGACGATAAAGGAGTTCAGACAAGAAGAGGATAACTTTCTAAATTTCTGGCAACAGGAGAATCCTGAAGAGTAGATGGGTAGATCATGTGAGTATTCTGAACAGAATTGGGGAGAAAAGAAATTTCTTGCATATCTTGTCTAAAAGACGGGATCGATTGGTAGGGCACATTCTGAGATACCAAAGTATCGTCAATTTAGTTTTGGAGGGGAGATTCTGGGCTAAAAATCGCAGGGGTAGACGACGAGGTGGATACAGCAAGCAGATTCAAAGGGATGTGGCTCTCTTTCTTACTCTGAGACGAAGAGTTTTGCGCAAGATAGGGTAGCGTGGAGGTGAAGAACTGCATCAAACCAGTCTACGGACTGAAGACTACAACCACAACAACAACACACCACATCATTAAGTAGTCCATGTCGTGTAAGATTATTCATAGTCATTTTAGACACCAGTAATTTCATTAATAAAGCACCATCATCACAGCAGACTTTATTAAAATGTGTAGTCCGTTTGTCACGGAATGAATTGCAGTATCCTCTTAGGCATTATCGTTTGCTGTACCAGAAAAGAATTAGGAACAGAATTTGTCGCACAGGTAACTGAAACACCAATTCTTGGAGAACCGTCCATATTTCATGGAATATGCAGGTGATAGCTTATTTAAATTCCAAAAATTATTATTATTAGATTTATATATATATATATATATATATATATATATATATATATATATATATATATATGTGTGTGTGTGTGTGTGTGTGTGTGTGTGTGTGTGTGTGTGTGTGTGTGTGTGCGCACACATGCGTGTGTGTGTGTGTGTGTGTGTGTACTACTTGGGTTTCCTCTTTCGTTCTTTCGTTATTATATCCACTCTGATTTGGTTCAGTACTATAATACAGTAACTCTAACTTCCACACTCCGTAACACCATCCTCATGACCTAGGGCGGGAATTACCTTCCCTTCCGTTCCCATCCTTTTATCTTCCCTTCTCTTCCACCTAAAGAAGGAACTGTGTTCCGAAAGCAAGTCCTTTTCGTCCGTTTTCTTTTTTTTCTTCATTTGTGTCACTATCGGCGGTACAGCACAAAGGTAAGTACTGGCCAGCCAATCTATCGCTTTGAAAAATAATTTAAAAATTATTATTACTGCGATCAATTTTGACGTTAACCGTGAATATCTGATCATTAGTGTGAAAGCAGGCACGTTAAACAGATGCAGAACAGAATGTTGTATTTCTATAGAAACTTTCCTCGAAATATTTTCTCCATTAGGCTTATGCAAGTTGCCTGCTTTATACATTTTCAGTGAAACCTTCAACCTGCCTGCAAAAAGAAACATCACAGGTTCAGTAAAGTTGAGTACCTGTTCGCGGTACAATTTTACACTCTACAAAGTTTTAATGGAAAATTGCCTGATCAGAATGTTATCCACACACGTGAGACTAACTACCTACCAGAAATATAATTCATGTTTGAAGAAAGTTTGTTTATTAATGCAACTACTACGACAAAAGCACTTGTCTGAATAATTATCCATGGCATATTATAACGATGATCTGTACACGTCCACACAATAACCGCAAACCATAGCCACAGCACCACTCCCTCTATCTCAGAACAATACTCACGTTAAAGCTATAGGAGATGCGCAAATACAACATCTATTTCGTTGGAAAAGCCACGCACTGATTTACGGGTCTAACGGTCTCCTTAGGAGGTATAAAAAACACTGGACAGTTTGATATTCTGTGTTTGCAAGAATACTGAGCACATAACTCCCATCGATGTCCTTACAGGTAACGACCGCACAAAGGACGTTGAAAATTATAAATAGTGCCAGCATTGTATAAATTCTTATACATTATGATTATGTGATGCTAATACTAGAATGAATATTAAATATTGGTTTAAGTGTTGCAAATATACAGCTTATCAAATGTGCAGACGACACAAAAAGAATAATAAACGGATTATAAGAAAGAAAATGGGTCCAAGAGAAAATACAGCCGTTGAAAAATCCATAGTAATGAGACCTACAAATATATGGAAAAAAAAACAGTCGGAGTGGTTAAGTGAGGGTTAACTTTTGTTGGACATATGTATTAAATGAATGATAAAAGGCTTAAGAAACAATTATTCGTATACTTCTGGAAGAATTAAACAACAATAGCATGAGCAAAGAAGAAAATAAGTACTTAAAAAGAAACATCATCAAATAATATTAACTAACCACAATAAAGAACACAATAAAGTTAGAAGCTATTGAAAAAGGATGAAATAAGAAATTGGAAACAACCTGAAAAAAAGAAGTAAAATAGAACATGGGAGATTACGACGGAAAAATTAATCTATACATTACTGCCCCTAATTCTATGTTTAGATAACAGAAGCTCTTCTTATTTTGCACCCCATGTTATGAAGCCTTCCCAGAAATGTTCACATCTTGAAAACAATGCTGCATTGATTTCTTTTCGTTCGTTTGTGCCACTGACAACAATTTCAAGAAAGTTATTTTCTGAGTTTATAATTGTAAAGAAAACTGATGCTTACATCTAATGTTTTCAGTATAATCAATGGAAATGCTCGAAGAAATGCGAAACAGCAATGGTGAATGACTTTTGACAGAATACCCAACTAATTGAGACATTTATTACTATGTTAGCGATCGGTGCATCTGTATATTTTTATTACTGACAACGATCGGCTCATTAAAGCTAGTTACGGAATTGCGAGCAGGGCTCATTGACATATACTTCAGGTGTTCGGACCCCCAGCAGGCGCGCGACGAGCGAGCTAAGTCTCTGTCGAGCTCGCTTGGCAATCACCTCAGCTCTTATTCTTCCTGTTGATAGTATGACTAAAGCTTGGCAACATCGCAGTGTAAGTCTGTCAACGCTGGTACCGAGGTCTTACTTCCTGGTTAGCACAGAACTGTGCTCATAAATTCACTTGATGTTTCCTGTAATTTCCATTGTATAATCTGACTGGTTTCTCAGTCGAGAGGCGACAGAAGGTTATTTGTTCATGCTTTTGGGTCCATAAAATTGTTTACACGGTGAAATTACAACTAATCTCGTCTCTTACATTGCGAGTTATATGTTCTACTGACGTATGTAGCGTGTAGGAAATCCCTGGCGTGCAAGCTCCTCGCTAGCTCTGCGGTAAAGTATTCGTCTCCCAGAGGTGGCTTTGGCCAATGGTTCGGGTCTCCTTGGAGTACAATTTTTTAGCATTTTCGTGACAGGAATTGCACGAATCCACATCAAAAACAACAAGGAACCTCTTGTGGTTACTTGCTAAATTCTCTCTGATAATGGGAAAGTCTGACAACGTTCTGATAGTTTACCAAATCTGTCCCTTTACAATCCAACTGATTGCAAGCTAATTATGACGCCAATCGATGTTCGCCGTGTATTTCTTCTGGAAATAATTTTTGTCGTGTGTTATTCTAGTAGGGGCGGGAAACATAAACATTTGAGGACATGTGATCGAAAGAGAAGGTGCGGAATGGGTGACTTCCAAAGCACACTATTCGATGTTTTGTTTGTGAAATCAACTGGAATTATTATAGTGTAGTACTAACACATGATGTAATGTTTTAGGTCGTTTGTCCTTCCAGTGCGACTAAATGGCGTCTCAGTTGTTTGCAAAAAATGGGCACACCCTGGCGTTGTGGTTGCATTTTGCTGAGTATAAGTATCTTTTAATACTCAGTCATTTATTTCTTCTTAAGATGTCAGCATGAGAGCATCATAACTCGTTACTAGTAACAATCGTGACTAGGAATCCTGATTGAGAGGGCTGATGACGTTCAAGAAAAAATGTGGTAATAGTCACACCTATGACCCTTTATACTGATTCTACTTTACGACGTTTAGATTGTGTTCACATGTCAGAAAAATTCAATACGTGACTGTAATATAAGTACTAGAACTTGAAGTAAGGATATACCAGCCGGTAAATAGACTCACAGCGGCGCGCCGCTGTCACCGAGTCCGCGATGCGGCCGCTGGCGCGTCGCCGTAGCCGGTGCCCAATACTCCCGAGAGTAAACAGTTCAGTTTTGATGCAGCTGCGAGCCCTTTTGTGTAATTATTTCTGGGACTTTTCGCTGTTACATTCGAGGTTCTTCCACACTGATAACGAAGACAGCGGTTAAAAAAAAATTGACAGTGGTTGGATTCGATCTCGCGACTTCTTATTTACACACTCGTAAATGCGATTCTTACCACGAGACCCGCAAGAATCGCATTCTTACCACGAGACCCCACCCCCATGAACCACAGACATTGCCGAAGTGAGGTGGCTTGCGTACCTCAATGATACAGATAGCCGTACCGTAGGTACAACCACAGTGGAGGGGTATCTGTGGAGAGGCCAGACAAACGTGTCGTTCCTGAAGAGGGGCAGCAGCCTTTTCAGTAGTTACAGGGGCAACAGTCTGGATGATTAACTGAGCTGGCCTTGTGACATCAGCTAATGTGGCTTTGTCACACAGTTACTGCGAACGGCTGAAAGTAAGGGGAAACTACAGCCGTTACATTTCCCGAGGACATGCAGCTCTACTGTATGAACATATGACGATGGCATCCTCTTGGGTAAAATATTCCGGAGGTAAAATAGTCCCCCATTCGGATCTCCGGGTGGGGACTACTCAGGAGGATGTTGTCATCAGGAAAGACAATACTGGCATTCTACGGATCGGAGCGTGGAATGTTAGATCCCTTAATCGGGTAGGAAAATTAGAAAATTTAAAAAGGGAAATGGATAGGTTGAAATTAGATATAGTGGGGATTAGTGAAGTTCGGTGGCAGGATGAACAGGATTTCTGGTCAGGTGAGTACAGGATTATAAATACAAAATCAGTTGGGGGTATCACAGGAGTAGGACTGATAATGAATAAGAAGATAGGAATGCGCGTAAACTACTATGAGCAGCACAGTGATTGCATTATCATTGTCAAGATAGATACGAAGCCAACACCGACAACAGTAGTACAGGTTTATATGCCAACTAGCTCTGCCGATGATGAGGAGATCGAAGAAATATATGAGGAGCTAAAGGAAATTATTCAGACAGTTAAGGGAGAGGAAAACTTAATTGTGATGGGAGACTGGAATTCGGTAGTAGGAAAAGGAAGAGAAGGAAAAATAGTAGGTGAATATGGACTGGGCAGGAGGAATGAAAGAGGAAGTCGCCTGGTAGAATTTTGCACGGAACATGATTTAATCGTAACAAAAACGTGGTTTAAAAATCACAAAAGAAGGTTGTATACGTGGAAGAGACCAGGAGACACCGGAAGGTATCAGATAGATTTTATAATGGTAAAACATAGATTCCGGAACCAGGTGATAAACTGTAAAACGTACTCAGGGGCAGATATAGACTCTGACCATAACTTGTTAGTCATGAACTGTAGGCTGAAACTGAAAAAACTGCAGAAAGGTAGGAAAATAAGGAGATGGGACTTAGATAAATTGAAGGAACGTGAAGGTATGGAGGAATTCAGAGGGAGATTTAGGCATCAATTGACAGAAACAGGGGGAAATAAAACTGTAGAAGAGGAATGGGTAGCATTGAGAGATGAAATAGTGAAGGCAGCAGAGGACAAAATAGGTAGAAGGGCAAGACCTACAAAAAATCCTTGGATATCACAGGAAATACTAAATTTAGTTGATGAAACGAGAAAATATAAAAATGCAGTAAATGAAACAGGCAAAATGGAGTACAGACGACAAAAAAATGAGATTGACAGCAGGTGCAAAATGGCTAAGCAGAAATGGCTAGAAGCCAAATGCAGATCATTAGAAAATGTATAAATAGGGGAAAAATAGATACAGCCTACAGGAAAATAAAACAAACATTTGGAGATAAGAAAAACAGCTCTATGAATATCAAGGACTCTGATGGAAAACCAGTTCTCAGCAAAGAAGGAAAAGCTGAAAGGTGGAAAGAGTACATAGAGCAGCTCTACAAAGGAAATGAACTTAGAGACGATGTTGTAGGAAGGGAGGAGGAGGTGGATCAAGATGAAATAGGAGATGCTGTACTGAGAGATGAATTTGACAGAGCCCTGAAAGACCTAGGTCGGAACAAGGCCCCAGGAGTAGATGACATACCCTCAGAGCTACTAAAGTATCTGGGAGAGCCAGCCATGACAAAACTATTTGAACTGGTGTGTAGGATGTATGAAACAGGCGAAATACCCTCAGACTTTAAGAAAAATGTAATAATCCCGATTTCAAAGAGATCAGGCGCAGACAGGTGTGAAAATTACAGAACCATCAGTTTGATAAGTCATAGTTGCAAAATTTTAACACGGTTTATCTACAGGAGAATGGAAAAGCTGGTAGAAGCTGACCTCGGGGAAGATCAGTTTGGATTCAGGAGGAATGTAGGAACCCGGGAGGCAATACTCACTTTACGTCTTATCTTAGAAGATAGATTAAGGAAAGGCAAACCTACATTTTTAGCTTTTGTAGATTTGGAGAAAGCTTTTGACAATGTTGACTGGAATACACTCTTTCAAATTCTGAAATCAGCAGGGGTAAAATACAGGGAAACGAGAGTTATTTACAACTTGTACAAAAGCCAGACCGCAGTTATTAGACTCGAAGGGCATGAAAGGGAAGTATCAGTTGGGAAGGGAGTAAGACAGGGTTGTAGCCTTTCTCCGATGCTATTTAATTTATACATCGAGCAGGCGGTGAAGGAAGGCAAGGAAATATTTGGAATAGGGATTAAAGTTCAGGGGGAAGAAATAAAAACATTGCGTTTTGCTGATGACATTGTAATTCTGTCAGAGACAGCAAAGGACCTGGAAGAGCAGTTGAATGGAATGGACAGTATGTTGAAGAGAGCGTATAAAATGAACATTAACAAGAGCAAAACAAAAATAATGGAATGCGGTCTTAGAAAATCAGGTGATGCTGAAGGAATTAGATTAGGTAACGAAACAATGAAGGTGGTAGATGAGTTTTGTTACTTGGGCAGTAAAATAACAAATGATGGTCACAGCACAGAGGATATAAAATGCAGAATGGCAATGGGAAGAAAAGCATTTTTGAAAAAGAGAAATTTGCTAACATCAAATATTAATTTAAGTGCAAGGAAGTCTTTTGTGAAGGCATTTGTGTGGAGTGTTTCCTTGTACGGGAGTGAAACATGGACAATAAGCAGTGCGGACAGGAAGAGGATAGAGGCTTTTGAAATGTGGTGCTACAGAAGAATGCTGAAGATTAGGTGGGTAGATCGCATAACTAATGAAGAGGTACTTAACAGAATTGGTGAGAAAAGAAATTTTTGGTATACCCTGACTAAAAGAAGGGATCGCTTGGTGGGACACATTCTTAGACATCAAGGAATCGTAAATTTAGCATTGGAGGGAAGTGTGTGGGGTAAAAATCGCAGAGGGAGACCAAGAGACGCGTATAGTAAGCAGATTCAAGTGGATGTGGGTTGTCTTTCTTATGAGGAGATGAAAAGGCTTGCTCAGGATAGAGTAGGGTGGAGAGCTGCATCAAACCAGTCTCTGGACTGAAGACCATAACAACAACAACCACGAGACCAAACGCTCATATATCACATAACCGTCTCGAGAAGGACATAACACTTCCTCCTGACAGTACCGCATTCTACAGTGTTGCCAGATCGTGCACATCGTCGGACTTGGCATTCTGAGGGGCGATCGAATTTATTGTCCACACTGCGCGACCGGCTCGGACTTTGCCTTTGCGTCGGCCGGCCGGCGATCAATTTTTTTGTCTAAGACTGTACCTTCGATCATTAGCAAAAGAATTTGCTGTTCACGTACTCATATATGGAAAACGTATCACTGTAGTAGCCTGACTTGCTACCAAAGAATTTAATTCGGTTCGTACATCTCGAATCTGCTGTTTGAGCTGGGCATTTACCTTACCTAGTTAAGATTTAAGTTCCTGTCTATTTTAATGACTTCTTTTTCACAGTCAACCACTCTATTCGCAAATTATTAACCGACTTAGTAGTTGCTTCTTCAAAAGTATTTTCCCTGTGTACTCAATCTTACACAGTGCTTCCCTGTTTTCCTGCATTTTACTCCGACTTATCTCCTAAGTTCTTTTGGACTGTTGTGACTGTGATGATAACCGGGACAACATCTTTAGAAACTTTGCCCATATCTGTCATTACAACTTCTAATTTTGATTCAGTCAACCCTTCTGTTTCGCCTATAATTTTTCACATCTCAGTTTTAACGCGTCTTATGTTTGAAATCACACTAGGTAGTTCTGAGGCTATTTTTTCAGTTTTTGCGTTACAATTTGAATGTACACTTTCAACTTTTTCATTAATATTTGAATTTATATCTGATTTCATATTTTCAGTTTTCTAATCAAAGTTTGAATTTAGACTATTTATATGTAACTTCAGATCTTACTGCATTCTTCGTAAAAACAGCACCATCTGTGCCTTAAAATCACCTGTTGTTGTTATGGTCTTCAGACCGAAGACAGGTTTGATGCAGCTCTCCACCCCACTCTATCCTGAACCAGCCTCTTCATCACCTTATAAGAACGGCAAACTACATCCGTTTGAATCTGCGTACTGTATTCACCTCTTGGTTTCCCTCTGCGGTTTTTACCCCACACACTTCCTTCCAATTCACGATTCCTTAATCTATAAGAATGTATCCTACCAATCAATCCCTTCTTTTAGTCAAGGTGTGCCAAAAATTCGTTTTCTCCGCAATTCTGTTAAGTACCTCCTTATTAATTATGCGATCAACCCACCTAATCTTCAGCATTCTTCTGTAGCACCACATTTAAAAAGCCTCTGTCCTCTTCCCTGTCCGCACTGTTTATCGTTCAAATATCACTCCCATACAAGGCAGCACTCCACACAAGTGCCTTCAGAAAGGACTTCCTTACGAATGAATTAATATCCATGTTAGCAATTTTTTCTTTTTCAAAAACCCTATTCCTCGCGTTGAGATTCTGCATTTTATATCCTCTGTACTGAGACCATCATGTGTTATTTTGCTGCCCAGATAACAAAACTCATCTACCGCCTTTATTGTTTCGTTACCTAATCTAATTCCTGTAGCATCGCTTGATTTTCTTAGACTGCTCTTCATTATCCTTGTTTTCCTCTCGTTAATGTTCATCTTATACGCACCTTTCAACACACCGACCATTCCGTTGAACTGCTCTTCCAGGTCCTTTGCTGTCTCTGACAGAATTACAATGTCATCGGCAAAACGCAATGTTTTTATTTCTTTACCTTGAACTTAAATTTCTTCTCCAAATTTCTCCTTGCTTTCCTTTATAGCTTGCTCAATGTACAGACTGAATAACATTCGAGAAAGACTACAACCTCTTCTTACTCCCCAACCACTGCAACCCTTTCATGCCATTCAATTCTAGCGAACGCCGTCTGGTTTTTGTACAAGTTGTAAATAACTTTCCGTTCCCACTATTTTACTCCTACTTGCCTAGCGGACTAAGGCGCCTCGCCACGGAGCACACGGTTGCTCGCCGTCGGCGGTTCGAGTCCTCCCTGGGGCATGGTTGTGTGTGTTGTCCGTAGGTTAGTTTACCTAGGTTTAAGTAGTTTGTAAGCTACGGACTGATGACCACGCAGTTTGGTCCGATAGATTTACAATAATTTGATCATTAATTTCCTTAACAAACATTAATGAAGAGATACAAAATTTAGACGACGTTTTTGGTATTTTCAGTAGTACATTATTTAGTTATCCTACGGAAGAACTGCTGAAACGTTGTAAAGATTTGCATATGAAACTTAAAGACCTTTCAAGGAATGAAAATGCCATTCACTGCACTGATTTACAAACTTTTATTTTCCTATAGCTAGCATTTATTTTTCCTCTATTTATACATTCATCCACAGACTTGCATTTGACTTCTAGCCACTCTTGCATAGCCATTTTGCACTTCCTGTCAATCTCATTTCGTAGTCGTCGGTACTCCATTTTGCCTGTTTCATTTATTGCATTTTTATATTTTATCCTGAATACAATGTCGGTTTAGACGTAGCTCCGCATGTGGAAGGATTTGCCGGTATTTACCGTTTAATACCGTTAACAACACCGAAATCATATCTGTGACTATCGTAAGCATCACGGTATCATCAATATATAAACCACCAGGAGAAAGGTTTGCTTTCAGTCAACATGTCTGCCACCCACAACTAATAATGGGAGACTTTAACTGTCACAGTAAAGTGTGGGGCTATCAAGACACATATGAGGACGGAGAATTATTGGAAAGCTAAGCAGAAGAGCACGAGATGAATCTCATCCATGATCAGAAACAGCCTGCATCATTCAACAGCCCAAGATGGAAGAGAGAGTATAGCCAAGATCTCATATTTGTTTCCAAAACCTTGTCTGGCTCATGTAATATTTTCGTTCTCAATCCTATCCCAAAGATCCAACATAGACCAACCATGCTAAAGTTTAGACCAGTAATAGTTCCGCAAGAAGTACCCTTTAAAAGGCGTTTAAACTTTAAAGGGGCGAACTGGAAAAAATTTGGTGACATCTTAGATAACAAAATCGTACATTTACCACCAAACACTGCAAACTACGACAAGTTCGTCGAAGCTGTTAAAAGAGCAGCAAGACTCAGTATACTCAGAGGCTGCAGAACACTCTACATTCCTGGAGTTTCCAACAATATGAAACAATTGATATATATAATGAATACATTGAGCAGTAGAGCCACGACCCTATCAGTAAAGAATCTATAAGACTTGGGTACCAGCTGATTGAAACTATAAGCAAAGACCGACATGGGTCCTGGAATATGTTGGAGAGTCTTGATATGAAACATAGTATCAGAAGAACTTGGAACCTCTTAATGATTATCTAGGGACCCAGCAGCCCCTAAGTATCAGGTATCCGTAAGCAACAATCAGATTGCACATCAGCTCCTTTTGAATGGTAAACCAACTAGAAACAGCAAGATTGCCACTTCGTATAAGAGGCCACAAGTGGCTGAAATATCACCAGTGCCGTAATATCAATAGAATTGGAAGCAGCTATCAGTTCCCTGAAAACCAGAAAGGCCCCAGGTCCCAATGATATTGCCGCGAGAGACCACGAAACCGACTGCCGGCGTGGCGCAGGGGATAGCGTCACGCACTGCGGTGCTGAAGATCGCCGGTTCAATCCCGCCCACCGGCAAAAAATTATTTCTTTGTAATTGATATTTCCAGAATGTTCTACACCTTTCTTATGTTCACTTGTAAATTCTACTGGTTTCTTATGTTAACTGTTCTTCTAATTTCTGGTAAATTCTGTCTGTGTATAAATAGCAGAGCACTCTGACTGAGAGGCAGTCAGTGTCAAAACATAGCAGAATTAAGGGATGTAATCGCATTAACTTCCGTAACTAACATAAAATGTGCCTTAATTTTCTTGGACTTTTATAAAGCTTTTGACTTGGTGAGTCACACATATCTTTGTAAGACATTTAAAAAAATTGGTTTCAATGATCGTGTCATACAGTTGATAAAGAATGTTACTACAGGTATAAGCGCAAAAATAGCGGTAAACTGCCAAACAACTAAGCCGTTACAAATAAAACGTGGGATACCTCAAGGTAGTCCTCTGTCTATGTCCTTATTTGCTATTTCACTGGACCCTTTTCTCCAACAAATTCATGCAAAATTAACAGGTATAACGATAGCCGGGCATAAAACTACGATAAGAGCCTACGCTGATGACGTATTCATAAGGAATAATAATGATGTAGATACACTCGCTACAGTTATTAAAAAATATTGTTGTGCATCTGGGTCAAATGCAAATGAAAAGAAAAGTAAGATGTTAAATCTCAAGGGCTTTGATCATATTAACATTGATTGGGCGACATTAGTAGAGCAACACAAAACGCTTGGCATCACTCTGACGCCGTGCACTATGAAAATGACCGCCTTAAACTGGAAAAACACAGAAAGGAACGTGCAAGGAGCCATAATCGAAAATTTGTCACGATATATGAACCAGGTTCAACGGACAAAGTACATAAACTCGTGTATCCTTGCAAAAGCGTATTTTACCGCTCAATTATTTCCCCTCCCCAAAATGATAGCAAGGGAAATAATGTCAAAAATTTATTATATGGAAGGGAGAAACGTTTCGTGTACCTGTCAATGTAGCGGTATTAGATCCTAAAAATGGTGGATTAGGACTAACAGATATCTCCAACAAAGCATCTCCACTCTATATTAAACGGCAAACGGAATTTTTGAGGACAAGACCAGGGAGCATTACGAGCCAACTCTTTGACATTGTGATACCGCACAGCTTAGAGCCTCCTGTTGACGTCCAGAGAATTAATAGGCGACTGCAGCACGTGACGGCTTTCTACATCGAACTGAGTTACCTGAGTGACGAAATTAAACATTCGTCACAGATAACGACGAAAGCTATTATACGGGAACGGAAAGACAATGAAGGTAGAAATAAAATAGAAAAAAAAGTTTCCGAATCTGGACTGGACCACCATATGGAGAAATATTAGTTCTAATACCCTTACGTCAGATGTGAAAAGTGCATGGTATAAGGCTATCAACAAAATAATTAGCATGAACGAAAGGTTGTAAGATATCGGCATCAGCGACACAAACTTGTGTAGAAAATGCCATCTAGTCGACACAGTTATACATAGATACACTTGCAACGGCAATATACATATTTGGAAATGGGTTCAAGAAAATATAGCATTGATTAAGAGGACTTCACCAGCGGCTATATTGATAACGTTGCTTCATAGACCGCAAGAACGTTACTTCCCAGAATCAAAGAACAACGCCGTGCACTGGCTACTGGGTCATTATGTAAATTACGTGATCAACAGGCTGGGAACAGAAAGTACTATCGATTTTCTAGTGTACTTGCAGTGTGAATATCACAAAATGTATAATTATAAGAATTACAAGAAAAATTTTGGAAACATGTTGAAAATTGTGTTTGAAAGATTGGGGATAGGGTAAAGTCAAAACCATAATTAGAAGCATCATAAGAAGAAGTTATGCTGCCTTAGAATAAGATAAAATTTACGTTCAAATAATATCGACTTTCTTGCAAAAAACATAATACAAATAAACTAACTGATAATAGCGAGAGCGGTAAGACGGCATTTGGTGCAGTATTCTGAGCTGCGGTCATCACGGGTGGCTACATGGCTGCTACCTTACCTATGTGGTGATTTGTCAAAGATGCTGATTCTCTCTGTACTGCTGTAAACGCTCAACGGCGTTAGTATCATTTGAAATGAAGGAACTTAAGTTTTGATGTTTTCTACTAGTTTTTGCTGTTCATTCGTCGTTTCTTACATTGAACTTGTCTTGATTAAAAAAGAAGTAAAAGATTAATATTATGTAGCAATTGTTGTGGGGGTGGGTGGACGGTACCACCGCGTTCTAGCAGCGCCGGCTGGCCTGCCACTGCTCTCTCTGTAGCGGTACTTTTGTTAAAGTTGCTGGAGTACATTCATAAAAAAAGGTGCTGCGTGTATGTTCGTAATAAACGTGCATTCAGTATATATGCTGTGTTCAGTTGCCTTCGAAGTCAAGCCTGTTTCCATTTCAACGCGACATTGTTTGGTGGAGGCGCCGGGTACCCTGTGCAACAGCTGCATCACCGTGGTTCCGATTAGGCAAAGTAGAAGACGTCTCTTACACGGACTAGAACCGGAATACAAGGGATATACCGAGTGCATCCATCCGAAAGTGCGTATCATCAGAAGAACCATGGACACGAAATCAACGGTAGGCCAGCTGCACATCAGACACCCGTCGGTGTTCTCTGGAGACGCTGGACAGGATCCCAATAAATGGCTACAAGGATTCGACCGAGTTGCCAAGTACAACAGGTGGGATCATACAATGTGCTTGGTCAACGTTTATTTCTACCTGGACGGAACAGCCCAGCAATGGTTCGAGAACAACGAAGACAAACTGAATGACTGGGAAACGTTCAAGGCGGAACTTAAGAAGACATTTGGAGACCGCCAGCAACAATTCCGCTCGGCGGAAGAACAACTGAAGAACCGGGCTCAACGACATGGTGAGCAGAGTCGTACATACAGAATGTTTTGGCCCTGTGTAACATAGTCCATCCGAATATGACTGAAGCCGACAAAATCACGCAACTGATGAAGGGTATTGCAGATGGAATGTACCAAGCTCTTCTGATCAAAGACGTGCTACGACGGAAGAGTTCATTAAGTGGTGCTAGCATATTAAAGAAATGCAACGAAGGAGGGTTGGACGAAAGAAGTATGACAGACTCCCCAATGTAGTCGGTATGGCTGTTGTGGAAAACCAGCATGACTTCGCTTCTCTCATACGACAAATCATGAGAGAAGAATTGCAACAGTGCATGGCAGCCGGGACTATTAGACCGAGCGAGCATCAGATTATGGCCATGGATGTAAGCCATGTAAGTCACGAGGGAGCTGACGCCGCTGAGGAAGAGGTATTTCAGATATTAACTCCTGTCTGCCTCGCCAATCGCACCCGACGTGAAGAATGGCGTCGCCCTGCTATGACATATGCTGCAGCCGCCAAACGGCAGCCTATGAACCGGCCGACGAGGCCACAACCAACTCCCCCAGCAACAATCACGCCCCGCAGAAGAACAGACGTCTGGAGGACAGATGACAACATACCACTGTGTTTCCACTGTGGGCGCCCTGGACATGTCGCACGCTACTGCAGAGAGAGGCGTGTAATCGACGATTATTTTGCAGCAAGACGTCAGCCATCAGAGCAGTTCTATCCCAGTCAATCACCTGCTGATGAGTTCAGTCGACCTATGGGAAGAAGCCCATCGCCATATCCTAGACGAGGTCGCTCCCCGACGCGCCGCAGCCGTTCACCGTCGCCATACAGAGGTACCAGCCGCTCCCCTAGCCGCCGCGCCAAGGAAAACTAAGCGAGGCGACCATCTACGGAGGTGAGGCCGCCGCAGATGAAAATCCTCCATGGACGACATTCGCTAAGATGTCGGGAAATCTCATCGACGTCATAATCGACGACCAACCTGTCCGGGCACTTGTTGACTCAGGAGCCTCTTTTTCTGTATTGTCGGATAATTACCCGCCACACACTAAAGAAGACAATGTTCTGTGATACGGGGCAACTGTGCTGAAGGTCGCGAATAGAAAGTACGTCCAGCTAGCAGGAACTTGTGTCGCAAGAATAACCACCAAAAACAGGACTCAGCCGTTTGAATTTGTCGTGTTAACAGAATGTAGTCACAATGTCATCCTCGGATGAGACTTCCTTCAGGCATCACAAGCTATCATTGACTGTGGGAGATCTGAGCTGCAAACCGAAGAAGTTGTTCCGCCGGATACACGTAATACAGAATTTTCTGGGAAGTTATTCGTCGTTGACAATGTGACGATTCCGCAGTTGACAATGAGAACAGTTGCAGTCACAAACACAGATGACTGGTTGAACTGTGAAGTTCTTGTAGATAGTAAAATGTAAAATAGTAAAATCAAGCTCAAAAAGAAATTTACATACCAGCAGCTATCATAAGCAATACCGGTGGTCAAGGAGAGATTTGGATAACAAATTGTCACAACTTTTCCCCAAGGGAATGTGTATCGGGACAGCCGAACCAATCCAGAATGGTGAGCTCAACGTCATCAATGAAGACCCATGCCCTGCTGTTAGTACAGACAATACGCTGGAGGAAACAAACGTGGAACTGCCAATAGGGCCTAGACTGACCAAGGAACAACTCCAGCGGGTGTTAGGTATACTACGCCAATTTTCTGGTGCATTCATACCTCAGAAGGGGAAAAGTCTGACGAAACGGCCCACGATAAAGCACCGTATCAATACTGGAGATCATCCGCCAATTAGCCAGAGTTCGTATAGAGTGTCGCCAGCTGAAAGACGGATAATTCGGGAGGAAGTGGAGAAGATGTTGCGAGATGACATTATTCAATCTTCGGAGAGTCCTTGGTCGTCTCCGGTGGTCCTTGTAAAGAAGAAGGATGGCACGTGGCGATTCTGTGTCGACTATCGGCGGCTGAACAGAATCGCAAAGCAAGATGTCTACCCATTGCCGCGCATTGACGACACCTTAGACTGCTTGAAAGTAGCTACATACTTCTCAACTACGTACATGACGGCCTCTATGAATTTAAAGTAATGCCATTTGGATTATGTAATGCTCCAGCCACATTCGAACGCATGATGGACAACTTGCTTCGACACCTTAAGTGGGCGAGATATCTCTGCTATTTAGATGACATTGTCGTTTTCTCAAAAACATTTGAAGAACATCTGAGTCGCCTGTCAACTGTGTTGAAGTGTGTTCAGGCTGCAGGACTCCACCTTAATCCAAAGAAGTGCCTCTTCGTCGCCAAAGAGATAAAAATCCTGGGGCACCTAGTCAACGGAGATGGTGTCCATCCTGATCCAGATAGAGTAAGGGCAGTCAAAGAAATTTCCAACTCCTCAGCACATTCGTGATGTGATAAATTTTCTCGGGCTGTGCTCATACTACCGACGTTTCATAAAAGGATTTTGTAACAAGACACGTCCATTACAAGATCTTCTCCAGGGAGACGCCACGTTTTACTGGGATGAGACAAAAGAAAGAGCTTTCCGGGCACTTAAGTAGGCTCTAACTTCGGCACCAGTGGTAGCCTTGTACGACGAGAATGCAGAAACGGAACTTCACACAGACCCCAGTGGTTATGGGAGTGGTGCAGTGGTTGTACAACTTCATGAAGGTGCTGAAAAAGTGATAGCCTATGCGTCAAGAGTACTCCCAAAGTCCGAGATAAACTACTCTACAACTGAAAAAGAATGTCTCGCAGTTATCTGGGCTATCAACAAGTTCCGGCCGTATTTATTCGGCAAACCATTCACCGTCGTGACAGACCACCATTCTTTGTGTTGGCTGACTAGCTTGAAGGATCCATCTGGTCGACTAACAAGATGGGCACTAAGACTCCAGGAGTACGATGTCACAGTGGTATTCAAGAACGGGCGCAAACACAAGGATGCCAACTGCCTTTCGAGGAATCCATTAGTGGAACACAACAGCATTAATGAAATTTCAGCCATCACTGAATTAGATGACTTTACATCAGAACAGAGGGAAGATCTAGCGCTATTAAAAACGATAGAGGCCTTGGAGAAAGGAGAACCGATCAATGGAGAGTTCCAACATATAAACGGAACATTGTATAAGAGCAACTACGATCCAATGGTCCCCAAATGGCTACTGGTTGTTCCAGCTCATATCCAGCCGGCGATTCTCAAATATTTCCACGATGCTCCAATATCCGGTCATCTGGGATTCGTGAAGACCCTAGACAGAATCAGACGCAGGTATTACTGGAAAGGTCTCTACCGATCTGTCAAGCACTATGTGAGTCACTGTAAAGAGTGCCAGCGACGGAAGCATTTGCCGCAATTACCTCCAAGGCATCTCGTACCGATTCCGCCGGCAGCAGCTCCATTCCACCGAGTTGGGATCGATCTTTTAGGGAGGTTCTTGAAGTCGACAACCGTTAACCGTTGGATAATAGTCTGCACTGACTACCTCACACGCTACGCTGTCACCAAACCTGTGCCGACTGCAGAAGCTCCAGAGATCGCAAAATTCCTTGTAGAAGACATTGTTTTGAAGCACGGAGCACCACGTGTCATGATATCTGATCGTGGGAAAGTATTCCAGTCAAAACTAGTATCAGAGGTAATGTCACGGTGCAACATTGTCCACAGAATGACAACTGCATACCATCCTCAGACAAATGGTCTTACGGAACGTTTTAACAAGACGTTAGCCGACATGCTGTCGATGTACGTCGATGTTGAGCAGAAGGATTGGGATACAATTCTGCCAGTCGTGACATTTGCTTACAACACCGCAAGACAAGACACCACAGGCTTCATTCCGTTTTTCCTGGTCCATGGCCGTGAAGCTGAGACGACAATGGATACGCTGTTCCTGTTACAACCGGACGACACGCAGGATGACAACGTTAAACAGCTAATCACCAGGTTCGAAGAAGCAAGACAGCTGGCTCGCATATGGAGACTGGACGCCCAGGAGGACCGTCAACGGTATAATGACAAGCACCGACCTGTTGTGTACAGCCCAGAAGATCTGATATGGATTTATCCTCCTGTACGGAAGGTTGTACTGTCAGAAAAGTTATTGAAGCGATACTTTGGTCCGTATCGTGTCATACGCCGACTGTCAGACGTCATATACGTCGAAACGTAAAAAACGAAGAGACATTGTCCACTTGCTGCTCATGAAGCTTTACTACGATCCTGAATAGCAGGTAGACGATAATGGTTTCTTGTTCAAGGACTCTAAGGACGGTAATGTTCCTAATGAAGCTATGACAGGAATGTCTGTCGTCGATAATCGTGGAGAAGGGAAGGATTCTCTTTAACTGTCATACAGAGGACCCATGACACGGCCAAGATCCAGGACACTGCAGTTGGCTCCACAGGGATCATAAAAGCGGGTCGCTGTTTCTCCAGGAGAGGGAGCAATGCTGCGAGAGAGGACGAACACTGACTGCCGGCGTGGCCCAGGGGTGCCGGGCGCCGTGGCTCAGCGCGCCCGGTCAGAGGGCTGTAACAAAAAAAGCTGAGCCAAGAACACATCGAACGACAACGAACAAAAAGGAACAACGACCGCAATGAGCTGATCTACCCATAGGAGGGAAAAAAAAAAAAAAAAAAAAAAAAAAAAAAAAAAAAAAAAAAAAAAAAAAAGGGGATAGCGTCACAGACTGCCGTGCAGACGGTCGCCGGTTCCATCCCGCCCACCGGCAAAAAATTTATTTCTTTGTAATTTACAATTCCAGAAGGTTCTACACCTTTCTTATGTTCACTTCTAAATTCTACTTGTTTCTTATGTTAGCTGTTCTTCTAATTTCTGGTAAATTCTGTCTGTGTGTAAATAGCAGAGCACTCCGCCTGAAAGGCAGTCAGTGCTGCGTGTATGTTGAGTTCGTAATAAACGTCCTTTGAGTGTAAGTGCTTTGTTCAGTTGCCTTCGAAGTCAAGCCTGCTCCCATTTCAACGCGACAATATAGTTGATGAATTTTTACAGAAGATAGGGCCCATAGCTAAGCAATGGCTCTTACAACTCTCCAACATCTGCTGGGCTAACAAGACGATCTCAAAGCTGTGGCAAAGGCCAATGTAGTATCAGTCCCAAAGCCAGGTAAATCAAGAGACGATGCCAAGAACTACCGTCCAATATCGCTTCTGTGCTGCCTTTTCAAACTATACGAACGTCTTATCTTGAATAAAATAGGACCACAACTAGAAAGCCAAACAATTCCACAACAGGCAGGATTTAGACCCGGAATGTCTTGCACTGTTCTGGTCCTCTGCCTAACACAATACATAGAGGACGGGTTTCAGAAGGGTGAAAAACTGGTGTGGTGTTTTCGCTCTATCTGCAGCGTATGATACGATAAACCTTAAAAATCCTACTGGGAAAAATTATCAAAATGACAGGAAACTAACTATTATCTTACTGATGTTGTGAGGCCACTGATCTCCAACAGAAGATACTATGCGGAATTCCAAGAGCAAAGAAGCCGCTGGAGGAACCAGAAAAATGGGCTCCCACAAGATAGTGTTTTGTCCACTCTACTTTTCAACCTGTGTACATATGACCAACCAGTTGGACCAGATGCAAGAAGTTTTGTCTATTTTGGAATAATTAATTCTGCAGCAGTCACGTTTTAAAAAGTGACTGCTGCAGCATTAATAATTCCAAAAAAGTTTATAATACAGTCGTAGACCTAAGAAAAATCCAAATAACATGGATAAATTTATGTTTATAGTTTTATCTATGCTGATGATGTAGCCATTGCCTGCCAATCGAGATCAATCAATCACATTGAGAGAAATCTAAAATATGCCCTAGAAGTTTTTACTGAATATTTCAACAGGAACCAGCTTCGACCAAATCCAGCAAAGAAGCAGACTTGCTTATTTCACCTGAACAAACATGAAGCAAAAAGGTAATTACAATTGGAATGGAACCCAGTTAAACATTGCCGAAACCCAGTTTATCTCGGAGTCAGGTTAGATTGAACACTGTCCTACAAGAGACATGTAGAAAAAACTAGAGCGAAAATCAACACACTTTACAGTATAATCCGCAAACTTACCGACTCACACTGGGGAGCAAATCCTGAAATTCTGCGTTCATCATCCCTGGCTTTGTGTTTTGCTCCAGCTGAATATGCTTGCTCCGTATGGTGAAGATCGACACACGCCGACAAGCTAGACGCAGCACTGAACGATTCAAGTCGATTAATTTCGGAATGCCTGAAGCCTACAACCATGATCTCCTTTATATGTGTTCTGGAATAGCTCCCCCACAGATCAGACGGCAAACGTTGGCGATGGCTGAAAGAAGCAGACAGTGCGAGGATAGAAGACATCCCCTGTTCGGACATCAACCAGTGGTGGCAAGATTAAAATCGAGGAAAGATTTCATTAAATTTAAACATCCATTAAATGAAAGTCAGTCTACAACCAGGGAATCGATGTGGACACAGAAATTGGAAAAATGCAGCTTGCAATGTTGGAACCTTAAAGAAAAACTTACGGCTGGATCTGAATTGCAATGGACACTCTGGAAGAGCCTAAATAGACTCGAATGGGGAGATCAAAGGATAACCTGTTCAAGTGGGGATACGGAGAAGACGAACTCTGCCAATGTGGAGAAAAACAAACAATGACACACCTGCTGAGCTGCCCATCCTTGCCGGCGCCATGCACTTTCCAAGACCTGTGGTTGGCCGACGACGTAGCAGTGAAGAGTGCCCAACACTGGAGGCAGATATGAGCCTGCTATACACAACAATGACGTGTCATGTGTGAAAATCATGACTGTATATATGAATATACCATTAGTACTTTTTATTTGTAATCTAATATATGAAGCCTCTCAATTACAGATGTAGCTCAGATACGATTAAATAAATAAACATTTTCTCCTTTCATCGATTAAGTTTAGTATTTCCTGTGATAGCGAAGGATTTTTTGTAGGTTTTGCTGTCCTTCCTATTTTGTCTTCTGCTGCCTTCGCTGTTTCATTACGCAGTGCTACCCATACCTCCTATACTGTTTTATTTCCCCCCATTTCCGTGACTTGTTGCCTAAAGCTCCCTCTGAAATTCCTTAGAACTTCAGGTTCCTTTAATTTATCCAGGTACCATCTCCATATTTTCCTACCTTTCTGCTTTTTTTTCCAGTTTCAGCCTGCAATTCATGACCAATAAGATATGGTCAGAGTCTATATCTGCCCCTGGGTATGTCCTACAGTTTAAAACCTGGTTCCGAAATCTATGCCTTACTATTATAAAATATATATCATCTGGTACCTCCCGGTGTCTCCTGGTCTCTTCCACGTATACAGTCTTCTTTCCTGATTCTTAAACCAGGTGTTTGTTATAACTAAATTATGTTCCCTGCAAAATTGTACCAGGCGTCTTCCTCTTTCATTTCTTTTGCCCAGTCCATATTCACCTACTATCTTCCCTTCCCTACTACCGAATTCCAGTCTCCCATAACACTTAAGTTTTCCTCTCCGTTAACTGTCTGAATAATTTGCTTTACCTCCTCATAAAATTCTTCGATCACATCATCTGCAGAGCTAGTTGGCATATAAACCTGTACTACTGCGGTCGGTGTTGGCTTCGTATCTATCTTGACTATGATAATGCGATCACTGCGCTACCCATAGTAATTTACCCACATTCCTATTTTCTTATTCATTATCAGTCCTACTGCTGCAATACCCCCAAACGATTTTGTATTGGCTCACTTTAGGTTACGGTAGTAACACTAAAAGTGGGCCTTTGTGATCGTCTTTTGACAGCTCGAAATTTAAATGAAAATAACGGCTTAACCATGCATCGGACACGAAAATTGAATAACCGCATTTGTAGAGGAGAAAATTCTCTACAACTTTGCTCTCTTAAGATTTTTTCCATATCTCGTATCGTTTCAGAGTTATTTGCAAAGATAACGGCTATTTCGTGATATATGTCTGTCTGTCTGTCTGTCCGTCTGTATGTCTGTCCGTAACGTGTTCCCTGGTTTTAAGACGAACCGTTCAACCGATCAGCACCAAATTTTGCACACATAATTGTAGGCCGCCAGAGACCAGAACCTCCCTTTTTCAAATTTTTCGGACAAAAAATACGCTAGTAATACAAAAAAAAAATGCCGTTTGTAACATAATTGTAACTGCAAACGAACCGTTCATCTGACAGGAAAATTGAATAACCTAATTGGTAGAGGAGAAAATTCTCTACAACTTTGTTCCCATATGTTTTTTTTTTTATATCTCGTATCGTTTGAGAGATATTTGCAAAAATAACGGAGTTTTGACACCTTTCAATGAATTAACGAAAACCAGCCGTACGTAGATGTCACGTGACATTCCTCGCCCAGAACTCTGTGGCATATGCCATCTTGCGTTGCGTATTTGATGATTTTCTTATTCTAACTTACACGTTGTCATTTCAAAGCAATGGCGCACAGAAGAATGAACAAAAACACGTCGTCCTTCGTACGATAAATGATAATCTAGTGTCTACAAATGCCATATTAGCCTCAGTTAACAACGACTGCTAATAGTATAAAATTAGAGAGCAAAACTTACAACTTTCAGCTGTAGCGTAGTGGGCAATGCGTTGGACTGTGGGTTGGTGGTCAGTGGTTCGAAACCCACTGCTCTCTAAAAAATTTTCTTCCTAAAAGGGTTTCAGACACTCTTATTAATTTTTTATTATTTAGATTATTATTTTGGTCCATAATGTTTGCAAAAATGTATAAAACTACAAATCTAAAGTGGGCCGTAAAACACGTCAGTGCGATTTTTTTTCATAACTCGTATCGCATGAGACATATTTGCAAAAATAACGGAGATTTGACAGCCTCCATTGAATTAACGAAAACCAGCCGTTCGGAGATGTCACGTGACATTCCTCGCGTATATGATGATTTTCTTATTGTAACTTACAGTTGTCATTTCAAAGCAACGGAACACTGAAGAATTAACAAAAACACATCGTTCTTCGTACGATAAATGATAATCTAATGTCTACAAATGCCATATTTACATCAGTTAACAACGGCCATCAATAGTATGAGATTTAAGAGCTGTTATTTTGATTTATGGCCGCAGCGTAGTGGGCACGGTGCTGGACTGTGATGCAAGCTCGGTGGTTCAAAACCCGCCCCTATCTCAATTTTTCTTTCCTAAAAGGGTTTCAGACACTTTTATTAATTAATTTATTATTATTTGGATTATTAATTTGGTCCAAAATATTTGCAAAAAGTTATAAAAATACAAATCTAAAGTGGACCGTAAAACACGTCAGAGCGATTTTTTATAATCCTGTATTCACCTGACCAGAAATCCTGTTCCTCTGTCCACCGAACTTTACTAATCCCCACTATGTCTAACTTCAACCTACCCACATCTCGTTTTAAATTTTCTAATCTCCCTACCCGATTAAGTGATCTAACATTTCACGCTCCGATCCTTAGAATGCCACTGTTGTCTTTTCTGATGACGACAGCCTCCTGAGTAGGCCCCGCCCGGAGGTCCGAATGGTGGACTATTTTACCTCCTGAATGTTTTACCTGAGAGGATGCCATCATCATATATTCATATATTAATACAGTAGAGCCACATTAGCTGATGTTACAAGGCCAGCTCAGTCAATCATTCCGACTATTGTCCCTGTAACTACTGAAAATGCTGCTGCTCCTCTTCAGGAACCACACGTTTGTCTGGCCTCTCCACAAATAACCTTCCGCTTTGGTTGCACCTACGGTACTGCTATTTGTATCGTTGAGGCACGCAAGCTACCCCACCTCGTTAATGTCTGTGGTTCATGGGGGTGAAAAAAAATCACATAGAACATCAATTTCAGTATCTGATCTTCCTCATGAATACCTTCCCCATAGACGCTACTGCATCCTGATTTCGGGCTACTGTTAAGTGGGTCAAATGTTCAAATGTTTGTAAATCTATCGGATCAAACTACGTGGTCATCAGTCCGTAGCTTACAAACTACTTAAACCTAGGTAAACAGACCTAAGGACAACACACACACACACACACACACACACACACACATGCCCCAGGGAGGACTCGAACCTCCACGGCGAACAACCGCGCGCTCCGCAGCGAGACGCTTTAGACCGCTCGGCTACTCCACCGCGGCAAAGTGGGTCATTTTGTTTTTCTGTACCACATATACTAGGAGACATTTTAATAGTTGTTTTCTGCAACAACGCCGATGAAACCTCAAATTCACACATGTTTACACTAACGGCGTTTGTACAGTCATGTTGACTGCTACTTCTGTATTGCTTCAAAGTGTGGTAGCTGCTGATGTCGACGTTTTAGGATATAAAGCGGTGTCTATGACGTGTCAAGTCCGCCGTTGTTATAGCCGTCAATTCTCGTACCGGCAACGAATACTGCCACTTGTTTTTGCTTGCTGTAGCTTAGTACGTTTCTTCTGAGCTTCTTTCTCTTTCTTGAAGTCCGCGTCTACCTCCTCACACCTAAATATTTATACTAATTCCCACGCATATAACAATTGCTGCAAGAAACTTATGGTCACCTTTTGAAATACACACCAGGACCTGTATCACTAAATTATGGTAATGTGTTAGCAATTACCAGTGAATTTTTAAAGTATTAGTATGCATATCCCGGAGGAGAAACGCCAACTGCGACTTCATGCTGTTTGAAGTGTTCAAATGTTTGATAAGCTTAAGCGACTTAACTGCGGCGTCATTAGTCCCTAAACTTACAAATTACTTATGATCTACCTTATTTCAACATCGTAGATGTTTTAATGTAGACGGTAAATAATCTTACAGATTATTTTATTCACACACCCTTGAAAAACGCTCGGCTAACAGCCCTCAATAGTTTTGAGAACAAAGCTCAGATTTGCAGAAAACACTCGGCTACTTCTCTAGCTGGGCTGTGTGGCTACCGCACGCAACGCTCCACTGCCGGCTTTCTATTTTCCAAACAATACCATAACCTACAATAAACGCGGGCATTACCTCCATAATGTCACAAACAGCTAACGGCTTTTTCATAAATATCACCCCAAATTGTATACAGATAAGCAAGATCGCTTTAATTAACGACCTTAAGCAAATTTCATTAACATCCGTGAGCAACATAGCTTTTTATTGGCACCATCCAGTATTTTATTTATTTATTTATTTTTTATGAAGACATCTTTCACCGAGCTATGATATTTTTTACAAAGAATCCTTTGGCCGGCCGCGGTGGCCGAGGGGACTGAGGCGCTTCAGTCACGGTCTGCAAGGCCACTACGGTCGGGGGTTCGAATCCCCCCTCGGGCATGGATATTTGTGTCGTCCTTTGTTGTAGCTAGTTCATAAGTAGTTTGTAAGTTTAGGGACTGATAACCCCGTAGTTAAGTCCCATAAGGTCTACAAACAGTTGAAGTTGAAAAGAATCCTTTCAAAATCCACGATTTTATTCTGATATTATCGAATATATCTTCAATATAGAGAACGGAAGGTGATTTACTACTTATACAAAAACCAGACAGCAGTTATAAGAGTTGAAGGGCATTAAAGGGGCGAAGTGGGTAAGACGGGGTTGTAGCCTTTCTACAATGTGATTCAGTTTGTACATTGAGCAATCTGTGAAGGAAAGCAAGGAGAAGGAATTAAAGGTCCGGGTGAAGAAATGAAACCATTGTGTTTTGGAGATGACTATTGTAATTCTGTCAGAAACACCAGAAAACCTGGAATAGCAACTAAACGGAATGAACAGTGTGTTGAAAGGATCATATAAAATGAACGTTAACAAGAGCAAAACAAGGGTAAATGAGGGCAGTCTGAGAAGATCAGGCGATGCTGAAGGAATTATATTAGGTAACGAAACAAGTCGTTGACTTTCTAACGTGAAAGCTATGCTGTTGAGATTTTTATTCTACTCTTCAAACTATTTATAGTGCGCAACGGACCGATCTGACTATTTTCCGTACCCAAGGCTCCTGCGAGGAAGACATCAACAGCATGTCAACTTCCTTGCCTACCTATAATCGGTGAAACTTTATCACTTATGTAAAGATAGACATAGATGACATCTGTAAGAAAAAAACTTAAAATTAACAAGGGTCAATAGTGAAGATCAGTTCGGGTACTAAAGTGATGTCGCTAGCTACTGAAATAAGAAGCTGATTGAAAACTGTTTGTGTTTATTATTTAACATTTTTAGAAAACTCAAATTTATAAAAACAAATTTGATATTTTAATTTCCAAGTTCCGGATAGAATGACAGGATAGACGAAACGTATAAGCAATTTCAAAATAAAATGAAGTTGGTAGAATGGCTAAATAACCGCGCCTACTTCACTTTAAAATTAATTCAATTTCGTCAGTCCTTGTTACGTGATCAGTAAAATAACATATGGTGGTCGCATTACTGAAGATATAAATTGCAAAATGGCATTGGGAAGAAAACAGCATCGAATATCAATTTAAGCGTAAGGAAGCCTTTTCTGAAGTCATTAGTGTAGAGTGTTGGATCGTACGGGAGTGAAACATACACGACAAAGAGTTCAGACAGGAAGAAGATAGTGGCTAGTCCTAGAGAAGAATGCTGAAGATTACGTTGGTAGCGCATAACTAATGAGGAGGTGCCGAAAAGGATTGGGGAAAAAAGGAATTTTTGGCATACCTCGACTATAAGCAGGGATCGGTTTTTAGACATGAAGGAATCGTGTAGGGACGTGTTTGGAGTAAAAGTAGTATAGGGAGACCAAGAGACGAAAACAGTAAACAGATTCAAATGGATGAGAATTGCTATTCTTGTGAAGAGATGAAGAGGCTTGCTCAGGATAGAGTAGGGTAGAGAGCTGCAGCCTCTGGGCTGAAGAGCACAACAACAACAATCTTGTAGACAAGAGGAACATGACCGTTTACGTCAGAGATCGTACGGTGAATCGCAGAGTGCACCACCACTGCACTGATCACCATCAATATTAACAGAGTTATACACTTGAGGATGGCCCCCCATAGAAATCCGAAGAAATGTGTAGAAGGGTTGCACTTCTGTCACGCTGAACGATTCTCTTTAGTCGTCGTTGGTCACGTTCTTGAAGAATCTTTTTCTGGCTGAAGCGATGTCGGGGCTTTGACATTTTACCGGATTCCCGATGTTCATGCGCACTCATGAAATGGTCGTGCAGGAAAATTCCCACCTCATCGCTACATCGTAGAAACTGTGTCCCATCTCTCACGCGCTGATTATAATGCCACTTTCAAACGCACGTAACACGTAATAACCTGCCATTCAAGCAGCAGTAACCAAGCGTCAGGAGTTGCCAACCGCAGTGCCGTCGCCTGAGTGATCGCATGTCTGTATGATAGCATACTCACGCTTTTACCATTTTCTTTGACTCTGCAGTGAAGATAAAATAGAAAACGTTAGCTATTTTTCTAGGTCAAAGGACAAAAATGCTAGACAATTAGTATGGATAATGCCAAGAGTCGTTATAATTATTTGTCCAGGCGAAATACCAAAATAATCCAGAAATATATGAATGAACTCAAGATCATTCAGCGACCGACTATTTTCATACGAAATACAAATATCTGGCTATAAAACGTTATAAAGTCGAGCCTTCGAGCCGGGATTTAAGAAGATAAATTACGTGGACGTAGCAACCTAATGGTTTTCGTTAGGGGGAGCGACTGAGGGGCCGTTACTGAGCACACCGAAATGTATTGATCTTTTATTAGAACACATACAACTAATTTCGTTTGACTATAAAGCTGATATGACTCTAGGGAATATGAGAAATCGCCCTCAGGAGAAAAGTAAATTAGAAACGCAAACAGGAAGAAAGTTGTCGTAAGTGAATGGAAAGTATGCGATAAGAAATACATTGTACGTTAATCGCATTTCCCTTAATAAGTGGTCAGCTTATGGCAAGTAGGGACTATGTACTGCAGAGGACATTAAAATGTCACGTGCAGCATCTTTTGTAAATACAGTAAGTTGCAGTTTTCGTCTGTCTCTGGGGTAAGTCACTCAGATGATCAGGAGGATGCGGCAGTATTTTATCGTGACCGTAATTTTATTTTGTGTTGGCCGATTTTCCGAAATGAGAGTTTTGTAGCAAACGATTTCATTGTATTCCATAAATTTCAGATGCGCTAGCAACTGTAAAGAGCACGGAAGATCTGTAGCATAAACCTTACAAGTGCAACCAGCTTTATATTGACGGAAATGAATGACGTCGCGGTGCGCTAAAATAGCTGCAAGGGTGGGAGCTTGAGGTGAGCAGCGAGCAGACGGAGGAATAGGTGAAGGCGGGGAGAAAGCGCGCGCGACGAGGTCAAGACGGCCACGACGCATCCGCTACCCACTGCCTGTGCGCGTATTCCGGTTTGGAAGCACACCGCGGAACCGTGTGCCCTTGGCGTGTATCTTCAGCCACGTGCAAGTCGGCAAATTAATCCTGTGAGTCATTTTAATAGTTTTCGTATCAGCGATATCGATTTTTAATTATTTGATGGGTCTTCTTAGAACTGAATGTTTTTTCGTTAGCGATCTCGTTAAAGATCGAAAATATCTGGTAAAGTATCATCCGTGGCGTTGTTGGACATGCCCGGAATGCGCCTCGGCTAAGTCAACACGACCTAAAACCGATATCTGCATCGGGGCCTAATCTTACCCTGTCATAGGCACTCATTAATACCATCGTTCACTATGCTGAACAAACTTATTTCACATTAAGCAACAAATTTTACTCCCCGTATGGGGTCCCAATCAGTGGCCTTCCGGCTGACATATTCATGAATCACATGGGAAACCTAATATTTGAAAAATTGTCGAACCAAAAAAGGTACAAGATAAAATATTGGTACATATATGAAGATGATATAATATGCCTAGTAGACGAATCATAATCCTGCATAAAAGATGTTCAGAATGACAGCCGCGCGGGAGTAGTCGAGCGGTCTCGAGCAGCACGTTACGGACCGCGCGGTCTCCCGCGTCCAGAGTTCAAATCCTCCCTCGGTCATGGATGTGTGTGTTGTCCCTACGTTAGTTTAACTTAGTTTAAGTAGTTTGTAAGCTAGGGACTAATAACCACGCCGTTGAGTCCCATAGATTTACAAACAATTGAACATGTAAGCACCATACACTCACACAAACAGATGGAAAACTTATTAGATCTCACCAAACATAATAGAGACAACAAACTCTAATTCACATTTTACAGGAAGTCCAAGCTGACCAGCGCTGTGATTCATAATAAATCCAATCAACTAATAACCGTGAAGGAAGCAAGTATCAGATTTCTACTACACCGATTAATCAGAGCACGGATGACCAAACAAGACTACACATAAGAACTGAATACAATAAAACAAATTGCACAAGAAAATGGGTATGGCAGTAAGATAGTGACCAGAATACACAGCAAATTACAGAAACAGGCAATAGACAGCCATGAAAAGGCCACAGCAGAGATGAAACCTGCGCACTACAAACCAACAGACAGTAAGCAACAAATGACACATAATGACTTAGAACAACAAAATCACACCCAGGGTGCGTAATATACTAAAGAAACAAGGGCTGGACATACGGTACAGAACAAACAACACAATACAAAACAGACTTTGGAATCATTCCACCAACACTTAAAAGTGCAGCAGGTCAGGAAAATATTAGATTACTTGCAAAAAATATGTGGGTTAGACAAATTCACAAACAAGAAACAGCTTATTGCAAAAACTAAGAATATGGGAAAACTATCACATCCAGAACTCAGTAGACCAAGGTGAGAAAGTACTTAACGAAAATACATTACTATGCAACCAATCTCTCTTCGACACCATAAAGAGAACTATATAAATAAATCCCACCACCACATTACACCTGACGCCACAATACACACACAGAACATTTCCAGTGTCAAAACCATTCAAAAATTGCGCGAAAATCGAACACATGCCACATAAACAATGAATACGATACAACCACCACAACAAGACAAATGTCGATGTAAACAGTGCCAGTTCCCCACAAAAAAGTTCACTAAAAGGAAGAAGGATCACGAAACGTAATGACAAGCCACAAGCAAGAAGTAGAAACACCAGAGCCCGAAAGTAAGTAAGCCGCTAAACAATCACAACATAAAATCCAGGCAAATGCAAAATAAATCAATTAGTTTCCGAAATAAAATTGTTTTGTTGTTTGCGGATGACAAACTAAAAAAACTTGTGATTCCTGAATTAAAGCAGCATGCAAATCCTGCGAAATGACATTATTCAAGTATTTTAAACAAAATTATACCTAATATATCCAACATAATTGTCAAATCTAGAAACTTATCCAAATGAATATAATATAATCAAAAATCTTATGACATATTATTTCAGAAAATAAAAGGCAAAACCCACCGAAGATAGCACAATAAGTGCCGAAACATGTTTGGGTAATAAAAATTACGCAAGGTGTCTTGCATAAGACGGATTTCTTCACATAAAAGTCCACAAGTTTGTTTGTTACGCGGGAGAGTTCGTTCCGTGAGACGCTGCAGACGTCGACTGCCAGACGTCTGAACGTATAAGAAAACTATCCTACGAAAGCTGGTTAACTATGTTTGCAGGACAGCTTTTATTGAGGAATTTGGAAAGATACTAGGAACCCTCCCCTGTGTAGAGATCGTGGAGAAGAAAGGATCATTCAGTGCTCAAGGCATTTGAACCGTCATTGTTCCACGCCTATAAACGAAGAAAGTTCAAGCAGCGTTAACGAAGGAAGTGTCATTTCCGGCACGACCTGTTGTGCCTCGCAAATTACAAATTGTACAGCTACGTGTGACGTGTTTTCCCAATTCATATTTTCTTCCACTTTATATTCTGGAAGAACTGTAGGTAACAGCCTAAAATGTCGGGATATTAACAAGAATTCTCACACTAAGTGATTTCATGGATATGAAAAAGCGATAGCCAGTACATGACCTGTTTACGTTATACAACAGAATGTTACACAACAGAATGACGTGAAACCGCGAATAATAATTTCGTTTCGCTCAGTGGTCTGAAAGAGGTGTTTCTATTGGTCGCACTTCGGTGACTTGTTTACTACTGACCTAACCCATTAAACCAGCAGGTAGAAAGCATAACCACACTGGTTATTATTGTAGCCACTGAACCTTTATCTTGTTTCCAAGTCTTCGACGATCGCATGAAGCTGAACACCCCACGACGATAGATAACCTCAGATCACAACTTTGTAGAAAACTTAGCTTTGGATCAAACAAGTATATTACATTCAATTAGTACTATCCTTGGTAAAAGTCACCGGTACACTTCAATAATTGTTGTAACCATACAGGCATCAAATAACAAATAGTACATTCAAATAACCTTACCAGTCGCTGAAATAGTGGGAGGGATACCGAAATGAAGGGTATATGGAGTTCAAAGAGTTCAAATTTATTCAAGCGATTAAATGTCAAGATGAGGACTATGCGCTTCAGAAGCTTTCATCCCTGATAAAATTACCAGTTCCAACGTCTTTAAATATCATAGAGGAACCATGGCTGGGAAATTATGATAATTAAGAAGTATTTTGACCATCAGCGATCATCTAACACGGGAAAACATATAGAGAAATCAGAGTTGCATCATCACAACAGTCAAAAATCTACACCATTCGTAGTATCATAAAAGATATGATTTGTTTGTATTGTACATGTACATAGATACTGGGCAAGCGTGGCGGAAGGAACGTCGTACCGCTTTTGGTTGTTTTCCTTTTCCGATCTGCTCCAAACGAGAACGACAGAAAAACCCTCGCTATATTCGGCCTTAACAGTCCAAATGTCCTTAATTTACCATTGTGGCTTCTACGCGAAATGTAGGTTGGCAGAAGTAAATTGTTCTGCAGTCAGCTGTTGTTGTTATTGTTGTTATGGTCTTCAGTCCGGAGACTGGTTTGATGCAGCTCTCCACCCTACTCTATCCTGAGCAAGCCTTTTCATCTCCTCATAAGAACGACAACCCACATATATTCGAATCTGCTTACTATACGCGTCTCTTGGTCTCCCTCTGCGATTTTTACTCCACACACTTCCCTCCAATGCTAAATTTACGATTCCCCGATGTCTAAGAATGTGTCCTACCAAGCGATCCCTTCTTTTAGTCAGGGTATGCCAAAAATCCTTTTCTCACAAATTCTGTTCAGTACCTATTCATTAGTTATGCGATCTACCCACCTAATCTTCAGCATTCTTCTGTAGCACCACATTTCAAAAGCCTCTATTCTCTTCCTGTCCGCATTGCTTATCGTCCATGTTTCACTCCCGTACAAGGCAACACTCCACACAAATGCCTTCACAAAAGACTTCCTTACATTTAAATTAATATTCGATGTTAGCAAATTTCTCTTTTTCAAAAGTGCTTTTCTTCCCATTGCCATTCTGCATTTTGTATCCTCTGTACTACGACCATCGCATGTTATTTTACTACCCAAGTAGCAAAACTCATCTACCACCTTCATTGTTTCGTTACCTAATCTAATTCCTTCAGCATCGCCTGATTTTCTAAGACCGCATTCTATTATCTTTGTTATGCTCTTGTTAATGTTCATTTTATACGCTCTCTTCAACATACTGTCCATTCCATTCAACTGCTCTTCCAGGTCCTTTGCTGTCTCTGATAGAATAACAATGTCATCAGCAAAACGCAATGTTTTTATTTCTTCCCCCTGAACTTTAATCCCTATTCCAAATTTTTCCTTGCTTTCCTTCACCGCCTGCTCGATGTACAAATTGAATAACATCGGAGAAAGGCTACAACCCTGTCTTACTCCCTTCCCAATTGATGCTTCCTTTTCATGCCCTTCGAGTCTAATAACTGCGGTCCGGCTTTTGTACAAGTTGTAAATAACTCTCCTTTCCCTATATTTTACCCCTGCTGACTTCAGAATTTGAAAGAGTGTATTCCAGTCAACATTGTCAAAAGCTTTCTCCAAATCTACAAAAGCTAAAAATGTAGGTTTGCCTTTCCTTAATCTATCTTCTAAGATAAGACGTAAAGTGAGTATTGCCTCCCGGGTCCCTACGTTCCTCCTGAATCCAAACTGATCTTCCCCGAGGTCCGCTTCTACCAGCTTTTCCATTCTCCTGTAGATAATTCGTGTTAATATTTTGCAACCATGACTTATCAAACTGATGGTTCTGTAATTTTCACACCTGTCTGCGCCTAATTTCTTTGGAATGGGGATTATTACATTTTTCTTAAAGTCTGAGGGTATTTCGCCTGTCTCATACATCCTGCACACCCGTTCAAATAGTTTTGTCATGGCTGGTTTTTCCAGAGACTTTAGTAGCTCTGAGGGTATGTCATCTACTCCCGGGGCCTTGTTCCGACCTAGGTCTTTCAGGGCTCTGCCAAATTCGTCTCTCAGTATAGTATCTCCTATTTCATCTTGATCTACTTCCTCTTCCCTTCCTAAAACATTGTCTCTAAGTTCATTTCCTTTGTAGAGCTGCTCTATGTACTCTTTCCACCTTTCAGCTTTCCCTTCTTTGCTGAGAACTGGTTTCCCATCCGAGTTCTTGATATTCGTAGAGTTGCTTTTCTTGTCCTCAAATGTCTCTTTTACTTTACTGTAGGCGGTATCTACTTTTCCCCTTCTTATACATTCTTCTACAGATTTGCATGTGGCTTCTAGCCACTCCTGCTTAGCCATTTTGCACTTCCTGTCAATCTCATTTTTTAGTCGTCTGTACTCCATTTTGCCTGTTTCATTTACTGCATTTTTATATTTTCTCCTTTCATCTATTAAATTTAGTATTTCCTGTGATATCCAAGGATTTTTTGTTGGTCTTGCCTTCCTACCTATTTTGTCCTCTGCTGCCTTCACTATTTCATCTCTCAATGCTACCCATTCCTCTTCTACAGTTTTATTTCCCCCTGTTTCTGTCAATTGTTGCCTAAATCTACCTCTGAAATTCTCCAGAACTTCACTTTCCTTCAATTTGTCTAAGTCCTATCTCCTTATTTTCCTACCTTTCTGCAGTTTTTTCAGTTTACGCCTACAGTTCATGACTAACAAGTTATGGTCAGAGTCTATATCTGCCCCTGAGTACGTTTTACAGTTTATCACCTGGTTCCGGAATCTATGTTTTACCATTATAAAATCTATCTGATACCTTCCGGTGTCTCCTGGTCTCTTCCACGTATACAACCTTCTTTTGTGATTCTTAAACCACGTGTTTGTTACGATTAAATCATGTTCCGTGCAAAATTCTACCAGGCGACTTCCTCTTTCATTCCTCCTGCCCAGTCCATATTCACCTACTATTTTTCCTTCTCTTGCTTTTCCTACTACCGAATTCCAGTCTCCCATCAAAATTAAGTTTTCCTCTCCCTTAACTGTCTGAATAATTTCCTCTAGCTCCTCATATATTTCTTCGATATCCTCATCATCGGCAGAGCTAGTTGGCATATAAACCTGTACTACTGTTGTCGGTGTTGGCTTCGTATCTATCTTGACAATGATAACGCGATCACTGTGCTGCTCATAGTAGTTTACCCGCATTCCTATTTTCTTATTCATTATCAGTCCTACTCCTGTGATACCCCCAACTGATTTTGTATTTATAATCCTGTACTCACCTGACCAGAAATCCTATTCATCCTGCCACCGGACTTCACTAATCCCCACTATATCTAACTTCAACCTATGCATTTCCCTTTTTAAATTTTCTAATTTCCCTACCCGATTAATGGATCTAACATTCCACGCTCCGATCCGTAGAATGCCAGTATTGTCTTTCCTGATGACAACATCCTCCCGAGTAGTCTCCACCCGGAGATCCGAATGGGGGACTATTTTACCTCCGGAATATTTTACCCAAGAGGATGCCATCGTCATATGTTCATACAGTAGAGCTGCATGTCCTCGGGAAAAGTAACGGCTGTAGTTTCCCCTTGCTTTCAGCCGTTCGCAGTAGCTGTGTGGCAAAGCCACATTAGCTGATGTTACAAGGCCAGCTCAGTCAATCATCCAGACTGTTGCCCCTGTAACTACTGAAAAGGCTGTTGCCCCTCTTCAGGATCCACGCGTTTGTCTGGCCTCTCCACAGATACCCTTCCGCTGTGGTTGCACCTACGGTACGGCTATCTGCATCGTTGAGGCACGCAAGCCACCCCACCTCGGCAATGTCTGTGGTTCATGGGGGTGGGCAGTCAGCTAACTTTCCTAAATATGATTCCTCGGGAAGACACGAAAGACATTTCAACTGATGCAGTATTCCAATCAATATTTCCGCTAAACCAATTGGCAGTGACTGTTAGAGCTGCAAATTTTTAATAGAAGTGTGACGTACCTTGAAACACTTTTCAGACTTTCGCCTGTAACAAGCCGTTTAATAAAAGTTAAAAATATTTTCTTATTCAGTTTTCAAATGCCACAATTCACTTTGTGTGTGCTGCAATCTCCTGAAATCTTTATACATAAAGTAGAGTGTTCGTGTGTCCTACGTATTTCATACAAATCTACAGTTTTGTTCCAATCTTTATGAGATTATGTACACGTAAGCTTCAATCCATGAGGACGGTCGCCGTAAGTGTAAGAATCAAGTACAACATATAGTTCACGGAATATGACGTCCTAAACAATTAGATGCGCGAAACACTGCTACATTAAGCGATAATGCTGCTCATTTTCTCCTAAACCACTGGACCGATTTCAATCAGATTTGGTACACGTATTCCTTACCGTGAGGTAACAATTGCTGTGTGAGTAAGAACCACATACACACATACTCCAGGAGATACGACGTCATAAACTATAGGAATCGCAAAGAACTGCCACATCGTGTGATGAGATTTTATTCATACATTGGTTGAGAATGAGAGTACTTAGCGACTTGTAGCACACATTAAACGTAATTTCAACCTTTATTACACTTTTTCTCTCTGACAACCACAGCAAAATGATGAAAGGAAAAATGTTTCTGGCTTACTACTTTTCCGATTATGATGGACTAAACTACGTCATTCGGCATGACGTTACAATTTATAATTTCTACGCTAAAAATTGTAACCTCAGGAAATTTTACAGGGTGGCCGAGAAGACTGCGGCGCTCCAGTCACGGTCTGCACGGTCACTACGGTCGGGGGTTCGAATCCCCCCTCAGGCATGGATATTTGTGCCGTCCTAGTTCGTAAGTAGTTTGTAAGTTTAGGGACTGATGACCCCGTAGTTAAGTCCCATAGACTATACAAACATTTGAACATTCGAAATTTTACAGACAGGATACACACATACAGCTGAATGTCCCTTCAAAATTGTATCACGGTTGACACGGTGTTCATGAAATGTGAGGACATAAACAGATACGTTCATGGAACACCGCCCCATCACGCACCAGGTTTTAATCTATTACTACTAACTGTATTCGTAACGGATTTTACCGACATGCAGCACTTATACAAATGAATATATACCTACAAAATTATACAATTTTACAACATATAATTCAATAAATTTGAGATAGTTTATACTGCGACGGGTAAAACATCATCCACCATGTTTTAATACAGTTGCGTTTTTATTGCTAAGACACTCCAGTATTCCAGTCAGCTGAAAGAAATTCCTGAAAGTCGACAGGGCTGTTGACAACTTTAAACCAACTGTGAAGCGTATATGGCTGTAGGCGAAAGCCAGAGTCTCCTATAGAGCTACAGGGAAAGGAAGAGAATGAAACAGTGTACCTCTAACGAACACCCATTATTTACGGCAGATCTACCTTTTAACTTCAAGAGACTGTAGTTGCCAGTGATACTTGTTACGATTAATAAATGACAGGGCAACTTATTAAATACTGCAGAGTGGGTTTGATATCTCCATGTTCCTCACACGGACAACTACATGTCGCTTGCTCAGGGGTGGGCTCCCCAAATAATTTACTAATATTAAATCCTGGACAAGAAACCAGATATATTGCTTATAATCAAGTTTTGAATTAAATGAATGTATTAAGGTTACATATAGTTTGGATCTTGATGACTACCTTTCTTTGTTTGGATACTGCAGTTACTATTTAGTACACTACGCAAGAAAGCCTTATTTCTTGAATACTCACTAATAAATATGACATGTTATTAAAAAAAGGAGATGGACATATAGAGAAGCGATATGAGAAGTACAAACTCAAAGCACGAATAAATAAATAAATTCCCGCCCAACGCCCTGTTTTTAGACCGAGATGATCTTGTCGTTATAGTAAATAATAATCTGTGTGTTATCCGTCAATAAGGGCGGCAGCAGACATCGTACTGTATTCGTCTCTCGGTCTCTCTCTACGATTCTTACCCCACACACTTAGCTCGAGTGCTAAACTGACGATTCCTCGATGTCTCAGAATGTAGGGTTGAGAATAAAATCCTCTACCAGCCACATTTATTTATGACACGACCGGTTTCGGGCTTGTGCCAATCTTCAGGTGCTTAAAACAATCAGAATTTTACATATGTAGCATGTTGGTGGAGTTCACTGTTTGAAAACAAATTATTTGGTATTAATAATAGCGAAACCAATTGCAGATGGCGAGATGAAATGAACAAAAACACTGTTTACTTGCATTTAATATTGTATCCAAATCGCGTTTGTTTATGTGACGCACTTTTTACGCACTATTGCGAACACCTTTGATAACCTTCTTACTCTTACTTCTATTCTGCTTGCCATTTTGGTAGAATTTATCATCATTACTGCACAGAAATGTGAACTCACACGATACACTTTGTTTACGTTTGAATACAAAGTTTCTGGTCAAAGAGATATAGACTCTGACCATAACTTGTTGGTTATGAACTGCAGATTAAAATTTAAGAGACTGCAGAAAGTTAGAAAAGATAGGACATGGAACCTGGACAGATTGAAAGAACTATAGGTGGTTGAGAGTTTCAGAGGGAGCATTAGGCAAGGATTGGCTGAAACGGGGGAAAGTAATACTATAGAAGAAGAATGGATAGCTATGAGAGATAGGGTAGTGAAGGCTGCAGAGGACCATATAGACAGAAGGACGAGGCCTAATAGAAATCCCTGGATAACACATATACTGAACTTATTTGATGACAGGAGAAAATATAAGAATTCAGCAACTGAAACAGGAAAAAGGGAGTACAAACGTCTGAAAAATGAGATTGACAGGAAGTGCAGACAGGCTAAGCAGGAGTGGCTAGAGGACAAATGCAGAACCGTAGGAGAATGCATAACTAGGGGAAAAATAGATACCGCCTACATGAAAATAAAAGAGATATTTGGATACAAGAAAAGCTGCTGTATGAATATCATGAACTCAGACGGAAAACCAGTACTAAGCAAAGAGGAGAAGGCTGAACTGTGGAAGCAATATACAGAGGGCCTGTACGAAGGAAATAAACTTGAAAGCAGTATTCTAGAAATGGAAGATGAAGTGGAGGAAAACGAAATAGGAGATATGATACTGCGAGAAGAATTTGACAGAGCGCTGAAGGACTTGAGTCGAAACAAGGCCTCTGGAGTAGAAGATATTCCGTCTGAACTGCTGATGTCGTTAGGAGAGCCAGTCATGAAAAAATTGTATCACCTGGTATGCAAGATGTATGAGACAGGAGAAATACCCTCCGACTTCAAGAAGAATATTGTAATTCCAATTCCAAAGAAAGCAAGTGCAGACAAGTGTGAAAATTACAGAACTATCAGTTTAATAAGTCATGGGTGCAAAATACTAACACGAATTATTTACAGACGAATGGAAATACTTGTGGAAGCCAACCTTGGGGAAGATCAGTTTGGATTTAGGAGAAATGTAGGAACACGAGAGGCAATACATTACGACTAATCTTAGAAGATAGGATAAGGAAAGGGAAACCTACATTTTTAGCGTTTGTCGATTTGGAGAAAGCTTTTGACAATGTCGACTGGGATACACTCTTCCAAATTTTGAAGGTATCAGGGGTAAAATATAGGGAGCAGAGAGTTATATTCAACCTATACAAAAACCAGACAGCGGTTATTAGAGTCGAAGAGCAAGAAAGGGACGCAGAGGTTGGGAAGGGAGTAAGACAGGGTTGTAGTCTTTCCCCAATGTTGTTCAATCTGTACATTGAGCAGGCAGTGCAGATATGGAAGGAGAAATTTGGCGAGGGCATTAAAGTGCAGGGAGAAGAAATAAAAACATTGCGGTTTGCCGATGACATAGTAATTCTGTCAGAGACCGCAAAAGATCTGGAAGAGCAATTGAATGGGATGGACAGTGTCTTGAAAGGAAGATATAAGATGGACATTAACAAGAGTAAAACGAAGGTAATGGAATGCAATGTCAGAAAATCAGGCGATGCTGAAGGAATTAGATTAGGTAATGAGACAATAAAAGTAATAGATGAATTTTGTTATTTTGGTAGCAATATAACTTCTGATGGCCGAAGTAAAGAAGATATAAAGTGCAGCGGGCGCTGATAACCTCGCTGTTGAGCGCCCTAAAACGCCAATCATCATAAAGTGCAGAATGGCTATGGGAAGAAAAGCTTTTCTAAAGAAGCGAAACTTATTAACATCCAATATTAATTTAAATGTTAGGAAGTCCTTTCTGAAAGCATTTGTCTGGAGTGTAGCATTGTATGGGTGTGGAACGTGGACGATAAGGAGTTCAGATAAAAAGATGATAGAAGCTTTTGAAATGTGGTGCTACAGACGAATGATGAAAATTAGATGGGCAGATCACGTAATAAATGAGGAGGTGCTTAATCGAATTGGGAAGAAAAGGAGTTTCCGGCATATCCTGACTAAGAGACGGGATAGATTGGTTGGACATATTCTGAGACATCAAGGAATTGTCAACTTAGCATTAGAAGGAAGCGTGTGGGGTAAAAATCGTAGAGGGAGACCGAGGGACGAATATAGTAAGCAGATTCAAAAGGATGTAGGTTGCCGAACGTATTCTCTGATGAAGAAACTTGCACAGGACAGGGTAGCGTGGAGAGCCGCATCAGTCTGCGGGCTGAAGACCAAAACAACAACAACAAGAAGTTTTTTAATTATATCTGGCTTGTACCTATTTATGTGTGCTATTCCGGTCGTGTCATAAACAAATAATACGCTCTTTAATGTGACTGGTAGCGGATTTCATTCTCAACCCAGTATTAGGAACAGTCACGACACATCCACCATGGTTAAAACACACTTCTCACAATGTGTCCCACCAATCGATGCCTTCTCTTAGTTTAAAGGTGCCACAAATTTCTTTTCTCTCAAATTTTGTCCAGCGCCTCCTCATTTTTTTCGCGATCTACCCACCATACTCCAGATTTCGTCTGTAGCACAACAGTTCAAATGCTTCTATTTTCTTTCTGTCTGAACTCCTTTTCAGCCACGTTTCACTTCCGTATAATGCTACATAACATACGAATGTTTTCAGAAATGACTTTCTAATATTTAAACTGATTGTTGATCAACGAATTTCGTTTCTTCAGAAATGATTTTTTTTACCATAGCCATTCTGCATTTTGTATCTTCTTTACTTCGGTCAACAGAAATTATTTAGCTACCCAACTACTACTACTACTCATCTACTACTTGTGTTGCGTCATTCACTAATCTAATTCTTACACATTTGCTGATTTTCTTAAATTACATTACATTATCCTTGATTTGCTGTTGTCAATGTTCATTCCCTAACCTCCCCCTAGGACAGTGCCATTTCCAGGTCCTTTGCTGTATCCGGAAAAATAACAGTGTCTTCGGAAAACTGCAGAAATTTTATTTATTCTCCCTTAACTTTAATTCATTGTCCAAATTTCTCCTTGCATTTCTTCACAGCTTGCTCAGAGTCTACACTGAATAGCATTGGGGAAATAATACAACCCCGCCTTAATTCCTAATCAACCACTGCGTCCCTTATCTGGTTTTTGTACAAGCTGCATATAAGCTTCCGTTCCCTATATTTTACTCCTGTTATTTCACAACTTGAAAGAGTGTCACCCAGTCAACATTCTCAAAAGCTTTATCCAAGTATACAAAGGTTAAAAATGTGTTTTCCTGTCTTTGAATTATCCCCTAAGTTATGTAGTATATTTGTATTGCCTCACCCGATTCTACATTGTTTTGACCAAACTGCGAAGTTAATCATTCCCAGCGTTTGCCAGTTACCTAAACTAACTTACACTAATGTTAAGAAACACAGAATTGCCTGAGGGAAGGCCGCCTACTCTGTAGCATTACTCCTTAGACCACGCGGCCATTCCTCGCGGCTACGTTTCTCACTAATCTAAACTGATTTTCTCCGAGGTCGGATTCTACCAACTCTTACATTCATTCGTAAATAATTCGTGTTAGTATTTTGTAACCATGACTTGTTAAACTGATAGTTCTGTAATTTTCACATTTCTCTGCATTTGTTTTCTTTGGATTTGTAATTATTTTATTCCTCCTGAACTCTGAGGCTGCCTCATGCATTCTGCACACCAGGTGGAACAGTCTCTTAATAATTGACTATAGCAACTATGTGAGGTCAGAGGAAATATCATCTCTCAAGGGGCTTTGTTTCTACTGAAACCTTTCAGTGCTCTGTCAAATTCTTCTAGCAGTATCATATCTCGTATCTTATCTTCATCTACATATCCTTCCCTTTTTAAAATACTGCCTCCATGTTTATTCGCCTTGTATACGCCCTCCGTATATTCCTTCCACCTCTCAGCTTTCCCGTATTTGCTTAGTACTGGTTTTCCATCTAAGTTCTTGTTATTTATGCTGATGCTTTTCTTGTCTATAATCGTCTCTTGTTATCCTGTACGAGTTATCTATCTTACCCTAGTTATACGTTCCTGTATGGATTGGCATTTGTCCTGCTTAGCCAGTCTGCACTTCTTGTCGACTTCATTTTTTAGCCGTCTTTTGACTGCTTCACTGGCTGGTACTTTGTCTCTCAGAGCTATCCATTCTTCTTTTACTGCATTGCTGTCCCTAGTATCATTGTCTAATGCTCACTCTAAAACTATTAACACCTTCTGGTTTCTTCACTTTGTCCCGGTTCAATTTTTTACTTTCATACCTTTTTCCAGTTTCTTAAATTTTAATATATAGTTCTTAAACAATAACTTACGGTCGGAATCTAAATCTACCGCTGGACATGTCTTACAATTTTGAGCCTGGTTTCTAAATCAATGTTTTACCATTATAAAGTCAATATGGTACCTTCCGGAGTCTCCTGGTCTCCTTCGTGACAGCAACCCCGTCCCATGGTATTTCAACCAAGTGTTAGTGACGATTACATTGCGCTCCGTGCAAAATTCTATCAGGCGACCTGTTCTTTCATTCTTTTTCCCTAGTCCATATTCACCTACTATGTTACCTTTTCCTCCTTTCTCCACTACCGTCTTCCAGTACCCATCACAATCAAGTTTTCGTCTCCCTTAACTGTCTGAATATCTTCTCTTACATCATCATAATTTTTTTTTTTTTCATCTCCTCATCGTTGGCTGAACTAGCAATCCGTAGACAGCCCCTATGGTCTTGCAATACATTCCCTATAGCTTCCCCGCGGAAGTTTCTGGCAGTTAAAGATCGTATGTCTGGCCGCTGCCACGTGAAACTGAGAGTCAAAATATTCCGTGCGGCTGGCTTTGATGCAATCATATGCCACGGACACCGGTTCGGATTCAAGGTGAAGTTGTTTGATCAACTGAAAAACGGCTGGGCTAGAATGAGCGAGCAGGAACGCGCGGCGCTGTACGTCACACGCACAGAAATGTTGCGGCGCAACAGCTCCACGGTTCCAGTTTTCTGTCAAACGCCGGGAAAGGAGGACGTAACTACCGAACGTTGCCCGTGCGGTCGCCGATAGTGGGAATGAGTCCAGACTGGCGACAAGCCTTTCGTTTGCAGCTTGCATATTCCGGAAGTGCTCGGCCATTGTTCCCTGCGCATTTCGGAGAAGCTCGACAATGAGACGAGGTAAGTCCAGATTTGCACTTGCTGTATCCGTCAGTTCGGGTTTCTGTAACAGTGAATTGCAATCAGTCTACTTCTTTTTTACCTCGTCGCCAAATGTTATGTTCTACAACCAGTTTGTCTCCACGAGAAACTTTTATTTCCTAACAATTCTTCTACGTACAAATACAATTTTCGGTGTGGTGCTATGCTCGTAACAATTTGTCCTCGAAGAGTTCGCCACCACACTTTTGAATAGAAATTAATCAAACAAAAAGGCCAAGTTCCTCGGCAACTAATAGAACAATTAAGGGAAAGAATAAATTCCTGAATTGTAAATCTCGATTCGGTAGAGGTCACCATACAACTCGCGAAGTCCCGGGCGCTGTAGCTGCAGAGGGGTACGCCTGGCCTCCAACACGAGTAGACGATGGACCTGCTGGTTGCTGCAGTCGAGTATTCTGGACACGGCTGCGACGCCGTGTGTCCGCGCGCCGACTCTTCGGGCATTCGTTCATTTAAGGAACTTATATCTTTCAGTAGAAGCCTATTGATATACGACGAGAGTGCGTGTACAGTACTAGCAGAATGAAATTTGGATCACAAAACTTCTAAGTTGTTCTTCGATTCTTGTTTTGGATATTTTCTAAAGCTCCGCTTATTGATTCTGACATACAAACACTAATTGTTAACTAAAAAGCAAATGGTTTGCTCGTTTTACCGTTCTTCGACCACATTGCACTTGATCTGTTACTTCGTATACTTTGAATCTGACCGCGGGGCAGTCCAGCGCACACCATTGCACTCTTGGCGCAGCTATCTCTCTCGCTCCGTTGCCACACACGGGCGGTGTACTGCGGCCGCGGGGCACGGGCGCCACGCCTGCCTTACATTATTCTGATCCTTCAGTCGAACAAGTGCTTAAAGTTATTTAGCATCAGGACACATGTGACTTTGCAGCTAGTAGTTTTCAAGTTCCCCAAGTGAGAGCTGTAGCGCAAGACAGACAAATTGTTCCGTCTCAGCCCGATACGCCTGTTGTTGACAAGTGCTCATGCCACGCCCGGCCACGCCGTATTTCCCGTAAACAACCGCAGTGCAATTTGTTTTTCTTGTAACAAACAAGGACATGTCAATGACGGCTGCTCCGTGGCAGATGCGCTTGTTAAATTCACACACACGTCACGCAGACTCTGTGTTTGCTATTCATTCTAAGGCTGCTGTCACAGACTCTAGTGTTCCGGTAACTAAAGAGTCTGACGACACTTCTTTGCAACGCCGCGCTAATAAACTGTTTGTACATTTGAAAATTGCTGGCAAAACAGTGCCATTTTTGCTCGATACGGGTGTCGCTTGTAAATCGTGCCACATATGAAATGCTAGGCGAACAATGCACACTTTGCTTAGGGGGATACACAGGACAGGTACTTGTAGTTTTCCTGTAGTGTATAGTGCTATACAAAAGACAGTTACTGTTTTGGTAATTGAATCCTATGACAGTGCAAATATTTTTGGTTTAGTTCTGTTTGAATTATTTTGGCTTAGCATCACCTTGAATGTTTTGTCAGTGACGTCATTCGACCCGAGTTAATGTATAATTAACCTGACTGCCTAATGTCCTGAACTCTTTTCCGACTGACTTGGAGGGGCAGCTACTTTTTCCGCGCTTGTAACATTAAGAGATAAGGCACTGCCACGTTTTTGTACGGCATGTATTTATTTAATTTTTTATTGTTTTCATTTTCCTTTTGCTTACGCGATCAAATCGCTCAGGCACTCACAAAGTGGCCAAATCAACGTGTTACTGCGTCCATTTCAATAAGCCAGTGGGATTCTCCTTTAGTGATTGTAAAATAACCATCTGACAAAATCAGAATTTGTGTGGACTTCAAGCGCACTGTAAATCCTCATACAGAATGAAATGTTGTTGCTTTTTTCATCATTTATTATTATTATGTTAACTGAATGTTGTCCGTCATTTGATTTCTATTACTTTTTCTGCCAACTTTGCAGATAGCTCATTAATATGCAAATGAATAAATTGTATTTAAATTAACTATCATCACAAAACAATCAAGTTATTCAAGGGTCGCCACTATTTTTTATTATTATTTAAAAGAAATAGATAAAATTTATTAAAAATATGAAACTGAGAATCTACTGTGCCTAACTGAAAGTAGTGGCGACCAGTAGTCTAATATCACTTATTTATTTATTTTGTGAAAGTGCGTGTTTACATGCAGTGTTGTTGGAAGCACACAAATCCCCTGACCTACCTAACATAGACAAGAGATAACCCCTCCAAAATATGTAAAAGGTGTTTGAAATCAGGTACACGATGTTCATAAATAGTTACTGTATTTAACAAAAATTATGTGCCAAGTTATCAAAAACACGACATGTGTGAAAAAGTGTCAATTCCTTAAAAAAAACCATACTAAAAATTATGACTTGAAATAGCACAATCAAAAATTATCTAATGATCGGAATACTTTTTACAGAATAAAGGACTGAAACAGACACGCTCGATAAAATCGACTATGACGACCACTCAAACTCACACCTACGTCCCACCTATCAACCATCATTCAATAATTTTTTCACTATTTATGCATTGGTGCTACTTTACCATATACAGTTGAACAGCGTCACCCATGTCGAAGGACCGCTGACGGAAGAGCAGGCTGATGAATGCGATCGCGGATGAGAAATTATCTACCCGATCGGCGCGGCAATTACTAAAGTATTCGAGCTACGAAAAAATACAGCAATTTTCCAACCCAATGGTGTATGCTGATATTCAAGAACAGTAAATTATTGCCGGCCGCGGTGGTCGAGATGACTGAGGCGCTCCAGTCACGGTCAGCACGGCCACTACGGTCGGGGGTTCGAATCCCCCCTCGGGCATGGATATTTGTGCCGTCCTAGTTTGTAAGTAGTTCATAAGTAGTTTGTAAGTTTAGGGACTGATGACCCCGTAGTTAAGTCCCATAAGCTTAACAAATATTTGAACATTTTTTTTAGTAAATTATCCTGATTACGAGTGAGCTTGTTCTAAAAACAACACCCATTTCAGAATATTTACAAGTTTCTCAGTATAACTGTGAATGCAAACAGCAATCACACAGACGCTATCTAACACTGTGCAATGGGGACAAAAATTCTAAGTCCACCGACTCGAAAGGTCAGAATACTTCGGAGTCTTTGCTGCAACTCCTCGCTGCTACCAAGAGTTCTGAACCGTCCAGTGGCCTCCACGCTGCTCCCTTTTTTCTCTACCACAATGCTCTTCCCAAGAAAAAACTTTCTTTGGCCGCCAGACTCCACCCGCATGTGACGTCAAGCCAGTAAGAGAGAGGACCTAATGGTCTCGCCAATCAAATCAGTTTGCTATTGTTAGCGCTACTAAGCTCCTCCCACTCGACAATTTTCCCAGGTCTGAGAATCACATATGCCACAGTTCCCAGAAACAGCGTTAAATGTTGTATTTCATGATAGGCATCTCCAGACGGCTAAATTGTTTTATTATCGCATGGGCGCCCTCTCCCGTCGTGAGCGCTCCGTCTTCTCGTCTCTCGAGACCCCTCAGCAACCCACGTGACGCCGGCAAAAGTTATAAAGTTTGGCGCCAGCCAACCGCGAGGGTCCAGGCAGCGTACACAATGCTGCTGGCCCCGCTTTCCCTTCGACTCCCAGGAGCGACCGAGCGAGCCCAGGGCGGCTCTCTCTCCCCAACCCCTGGGGCTGTGCGACATCATGTCCCGTATCCGGTGGCCGCAAAACAAGGGCAGCATTCTCTCCCACGTTTTTCGCTGGTGTCGGCAAGCGCCTAAAAACAATTACCCATGTGGCTTATTCCCAATGTACCAAAATCATGCAATGGTCATTTCTATCATCTGGCATTAAGAATTTGGAGAAAGTAGAATACAACATGCAATTAAATCGACAGACAAAATGAAATTGGAAAATATGAATATAAATAGTGTTGCTACCTCTCAAGAGATCTACACTTTTCCGTTGCCTCACCCTCACGAGCTTATGGACAGATCAGTAGCTGGCAAATATTTTTCAAAAATGGTCGTTGGGATGCATACAAGTATCTGCTACTTCCGGTCAATGAGCTAATACAGAAATTTCTAGTTATCCATACTCTTCGGGTTTCTTAGGATACCGTTTGGTTTTGCCTCTGCTCCACAATCTTTCAAAGATACCTGGAACAACTAACATATGTAGTGGCTTGCTGCTCAAATTATCTAGACGATATTGTTGTTTCTGGCTGCACAGCTGAAGAGCATTTAAACTATTTACGAGCGCTTTTCACAGTCTTATCTTAAGCTGGCCTCAAATGTAACAAGGACAAATGTGTAATCTTTGAGACTTGAATTGAATATTTAGGACATATCATCAATTTGCAGGGTCTCATCCATTGCAGTCGCATTTGCAAGCTATTCGCAAGCTCAAGGCTCCCACAAAAATTACAGAACTGCAGTCATTCCTGGACAAAAGCTCATATGATATAAAATTTAATCCCACAGCAGCGCATCTAGCGGCACCGCTGCATCGCCTGCAGCAGAAGAATGTTAACTTTGTATGGTTAGAGGAGTGTGACATTAAAAGATGCTTTATTGAGATATTTTTGTCATGTACATTTTCATCCTGAAAAACTGTGTTAGCCACAGACGCTTCAGCCTACTGAATTCTAGCTGTCCTGTCACATCGCATTCGCTATTCGGGCAGACCTATCATTTTTGCTTCGAAATTGTTGACCAAAGCCCAGGTCCATGATTAGCAAATTGAAGAAGAGGCATTAGCAATCACCTATGGCGTTACAAAGTACCGCCAATAGCTGTACAGTCGTAAGTTTTACCTGGTAACTGACTACATGCCCCTTCAGTCCTTGTTCCAACCTGCCAAGCACATACCAAGTCACACAGCACAGAAGATGCATTGTTGAGCGCTCATTATTATCTTACTACAATTATGGAGTTATCTACCCACCGACGTCAAAACATGCTAATGTCAACACACTGTCACGTCTTCCTGTTGGCCCGAATATTGATTCTGATACCTCAAAAATTTTCTATTGCCACAAAGATGCTAATGATTCCCAACAACTTACTCAGTTTCCTCTCGATCACCGGAAGGTTACCCAAGCAACAGCGGTGGACCCAAATCTTCATATCACGTTCCGCTACGTCCGCACAGGATGGCATTTCGCAAGTGACGCATATTGTTAGACCGGTCGTTCGACGCTAATTTTCGTGCCGACAAGACTTATTGGAGTTACAGAGTGTAATTTTGCTTTTTACGGATCAGGACCAGTTGCGTGTGGTGATCCCTCAGTCATAGCAACGTCAGGTGCTTCATTTGGGTGTTGTCCGCACCAAACAATTGGCGTGCAGACATTGCACACGGATCGGTATTGACGCGCAGATGGATATGATGATGGATCATTGCCAAGCTTGTGCGGAAAATCGATGTGTCTGTCTTCAAATGTTCGCAGACTGGCCCACCCCGACCGCGCCATGGGAGCGCGTGCAGGTAGACTTTGCGGATCCATTCTGTAATACTAGCTGGTTCATCATTGTGGATGCTTAGAGTGAAAGTAGCCAGTTATTAAAATAAGCAAAATCTCAGGCAGTTGAGAACTGTGAATGTAAGTTAAAACGCTCACTACTGCTCTAAATTACTTTATGAGTGGCCACAGTACATGCACAATGCAAATTTATCTAATTGCTCAATCCTTAAGGGAGCAGCCAATGTTTTAACAAACACAAAATCAACGTTAAAAAAGTAGATAATTAAACATGGGACGGGGAGGATTAAATCGTAAATCAGAGGTTTGATACTTTAAAATCATAATCTATTCAGTAAGATAACAAGCAAATAAATGTGGGGAGACCAAATTAAGCACACACCTTGTACAGAAGTGAATCAAATCATATAATTACTGCCTGTATTAAAATTGTTTTTGCCCTTTATGAATATGGAGGTAACATGGGAGGAAATTTTCAAATACACTATGGGTAGCTGATAGCGCATTCACTCATTCACAGACAAACGCATAAAGCTAGGCGATACATTTCAATGCTGAAACACATGAAAGTAGTGGCAAAGTGAAGCATCAGCGGCATCTTGATGAGATGGTGGGTGTCTTGATCACAAATTTTAAATTATACTATCACTAAACGAACTCATGTGTGGGAAGGCAGCAGCACACTATTCTTAAGTACCACGTTGTATGCGTCCATGCCGAATTTCATACCATTTACAAATTAATTTAGAGTAAGCCAGTAAAGCACACGCGAGAATTCGTGTAGAAGAAAGCTAGTATTAACAAAAGCATGTCAGAAACCCGAAGTAACGACCGTTACAAAAGCACATGGTGCAGTCGGTCATACAAGACAGGAAAGATGGAATCAAACAGGAAAATCTAAGAAATATTTAGCATACTTGCGGATACAGAAACAACGTGAAAAGTCAGTTAAAAACAGCAAGGAAATTCAAACTCGTTAAGTTTACACAAAGGCTGAAGGCCACACACGTGTATTCTAACTTGAGCAAAACCGGACACACAATCAACAATGGAATGAAAATGCAAATAATAAATGTACACTGAATTTACTCGGGTTCTGTAAATTAAGAAACATTTCGCCTCACATAGCGAAATAATTACTCAAGAGAACTATCACTGAAAGACCAAGACTGCTTGATCACCAAGAAAGTAAAGTCCTAACAGCATGCCTTCCCCTCAGCACGATTCGGCGGAGTACTTACTTCCACAGTTATCGGAGCCAGAATGACGAGTCAATAGTGTAGCGCTAAGGCCACAGAAAAACCTCCCCCTTCCATACACCGGATGTAGAGCTCGCTAAAAGCGACGCAGAGTGTGTTCAGAGACTAGTGTTTACCCACCCTTGCTACCTGGCGAAGACAATTCCCTCTACAAGCGCTTCCAGAGAGATCTCCTGTCACCTCTTTCATCCAAGATTAGGTTGGTACGGCACTAAGAACACTGCCAGCGCAGACGACAAACGAAGCCATGCTTTCTCAACTACAACAAAACGAGGCCTAAAGCGGGAGGTGGCGACTGTAATCCATTGAGCGGCAGTCACTGAATATAAAAAGCAAGCTTCCACATTCACGTGAACATACAAGTTCAATCACACGGGTGGAAACATATGTAAATATGGGTAAACATACATAAACATGGGGCACTGATCATTGATAAAAACATTAATAAAATAATTAACATACAGATAGATAAGATTAATGGTGCAGAAACACTTCAGGTTAATGAACAAATCAAAATGGTACACGAGCACACAATCAGTGGACGTGTTTCAAGAGTAAATTTCCTTTCATGGTCCCCATGAACTCGACGACTACTCGCAGCATCCTCCAAGCCCTTCAGTCTATTTTTTGTATTCATGCTCTATTAGAACTGTGAGTTCCGTACAATGGTCCGCAGTCTGTGTCGAGGGATTTGGAACAGTTTTGCCAAGCCAACGGTATTCGCCATCTGACCAGTGCTCCGTTCCAACCTCAATCAAATGGTGAAGCTGAGCGTTTTGTGAGAACATTCAAGTCACAGCTGCCCAATCTCAAGTACCACCACACGCGTTAACAAGCTCTTCTGCATTTGCTATACTTCTACCGCCTCCAGCCACGCAACGGACCGTCACCTGCGGAATTGTTGCGCGGACGGCGGTACCACACTCTGCTGCATCTCATGCACCCACTGCAGACACCGCTCGCTACGCGAAATCAGGCACAGTATCACGCAAACGCATCTGTCTATTTTTGGGTCCTATAGCGGACGCATTCGTTGGGAGCGAGGTACCATCATTCGGCAGGTTTGCACTTAGATGTTTTTATTGCAGGATGCAGATGACGTGCAGCGTCGCCACAAAAATCAGATTCGTCCTTGTGTACTAGAGGATGCTGCTTCTGGGTTTTTCTCGACAGCTTCGCTGTGTCCTCGGATGGCGGCGCCCACACCCCATCCAACGTCGCGTGTTCGGCCGACTTCCCTTCTCGGTCTCGAGACCATGGAGCTGGACGCTTCGCCTCCAGAATCACCGCATCTGACGACCCATCCTCTATTGGACGTCGTGGGTCAACCGACGTCCACCATGGCGGGCCGAGGGTCCTGCCGACGCAGCGTTCCAACAGGGGGCCGCCTCTGCACCGATTGTCGAGATCGTCACTCGTGCACATAGACCTGTTCCTTCTCCTCCGGTGTCCTTGAGAGTGCGACCTTTGGTGCGTTTACCGTCCGGCGTTAGGTGCCAACTGCAGGCCGGATGGCAACAGGTGGTTCGGCGGTGAGCACAGATTCGAACCCCGGTCCCTCGACTGTTGCCAAACTCACACCTTCCCCCCGCTATCGTTTCGGTCACAACATAACGACGGTGGGGGGGGGGGGAGAGGAATGTTATGGCGTTGCCATTCGCCACAATAGCAGCAGTCTACACTAGTTCAAATGTTTGTAAATCTAAGGGACTTAACTAGGTTGGTCATTAGTCCCTAGGCTTACAAACTACTTACACTAACTCAATGGACTTTATGTTAAGGACAATACAAACATCCATTCATTAGGAAGAACGCAAACGCTCGACGGCGAACTGCTGCGCGCCTTAGTGTGCACAGATAGCACTTTACTAGGTTGGGGCGGCCGCATTCTTGGTACCTGTTTGCCAGTTTCGCGCGCCGGCCAGTAGGAGGAAGGGCGCACCCAGCAACAACGGACAGGACGAGAGTTCCAGTCAGGATCCACAGTTCCAGGAAGAGCCCCGTCTACTGGAGCCAGCAGTCTACAGTACTATTACCTCATGCATTATATAGTAGTACTGTGTAACAGCTAGGACGAAGTTGTGTCACCAGAAGCCCATCAGAGTTAAGTATTTGTTTCACCTAATAAATAGTTCATGTGGACGAATCAGTTCTTTTACTGACACACCTACGTCCACATCCTTGGTCGCCTCGGTCTGTCACCGCATCATGAAGTCATCAAAAGGATATCCTGTTCCAATCTACTGTAGTGAGCAAGATAGTAGCCCAAATTACCGAACCCTGAGTATGACGCACAGAACGGCCTCACATAATTTCCCTGTTGTAGCACTGATAAACGCACATGTTACTCGATGTAATCCTAGTCTGTGTTCATGATTTCAATAACTTCTGTAACTTTCATAAGCTGCTACATATACAAGTTGTTCAAAATGGCGTCCACCAGAGTCAATTCAATCAAAACATGAGTGATCAAAGTTCTGTTATACCAGTCCTAATATGCAGTGGTTTGAACAATGTCGCAGGCAGCAAGAATTTGTTTCCGGGCATTTTAAATTATGTTAGGTATTTCGTCTAAATGGCTTTTAATTTGGCCCCACGAAATATAATTTAAACAGGGTGAGATAAGGTGAACGTGTTAGGCACGAAGCAAGACCTACAATAACTTCAGAAACAGTCTGATCAAGGATTCCACAAATCTTCACTTAAGAGGGAGGTGGAGATCTATCGTATTGCTGCGAGTCTTGCGACGGCACGCTTGGTGCAGCGGTCAGAGTTACAAATACTGCAACTAGAATAAAACTTTTATTTCTTTGTATATACTATTTCTAGAATGTTCTACGTGTTTCTTATGACTGATGTTCTTGTAAGTTTCAGAAACATCTTTCTATATAGATATAGCAGAGTACTCCAATCACGAGGCAGTCTGTTCTGAGTGAACGCATGCGTTAGCAAGTAACTTGTTCTAAGTGTATAGTTATTAACGAGCCAGCATTCGAATTCAGTTTTCAACGTGACACTATGTGGTGGAGGCTCCGGGGATACTGCAAAATATCTGCATCATCGTGGCACTAATTAGGCAGTGTAAGAGCCGTCGCCTACACAGACAAGAACCATAATACAAAGGATGTACTCACTACATCCTCCAGAAGGTCTGTGTCATCAAAAGGCCTATGGATTCGAAAACATCGGTAAGCCAGCTGCATATTAGACACCCGTCAAATGGTGCAAGAACATTGAAGATTATGACCATGGATGTCAATCCTGTACAGCATGAGGGAGCCGACGCTTTTGAGGAAAAGGTATTTCAGACATGAGCTCCTGTCTGCTCCGCCAGTCGCACCCGACGTGAAGAATACCTCGCCCTGACTTACCGGTACCCACCAGCAGCCAAGCGGCGGCCACAGCCAGCTCCCCAGGCAATTATGACCCCTTTCTGAAGAACAAATATCTGCAGGACAGAAGACAACAAGCTATTGTGTTTTCGCTGTGGGCTTCCTGGACATGTCATACGATACTGTAAGGAAAGAAGACGAGTATTTGACAATTATTATGCTGCAAGACGCCAACCTTCAGAGCAGTCCTTTCAACGGCAGTCAACATCAGATGATTGTTGTCCACCTACGGGGCGAGACCCGTCGCCATATCCTGGACGTGGTCGCTCTCCAACATGCCGCCGCCGTTCACCGTCGCCTTACAGAGATACAGCCGCTCGCCTAGCTGCCTTGTTCAGGAAAATGAGGTGAGGCGACCAGCTACGGAGATGAGGCCGCCGCAGATGAAAATCCTCCAGGGATGACAGTAACTATGATGTTGGAAAATGTCATTGACGTCATCATCGACGGATAACAAGTCAATTCAGGAGCTTCCGTTTCTCTATTCTCGAACGATTACCGCCACAAACTAAAGAAGACAATGTTCTGTGATACTAGAGAAACTGTGCTGAAGGTCGCAAATGAGAAATACGTCCGGCCAGCAGGAACATGTATCGCAAGAATAACTATCAACAACAGGATCCTGCCATATCAATTTGCCGTTTTAACAGAATGTAGCCATAACACCATCCCAGCCTGTCATTGACTGTGGAATGTATAAGCAACAGATTGTGGAAGCTGTACCGACGAGTACACTCCCCTGGAAGGTTGTGTTCTGTCGAGAATGTTGAGATCTCGCCGTTAACAATGAGAAGAGTTCCAGTCAGCAGCCGAGACGACAAGCTGAAGTGTGAAGTGCTTGACGATCGCTAAAAGCTAATTAGTATAACGAAGAAAATCTACATATCAGCGGCTATCATAAGCATTACAGGTGGTAGAGGAGACTTTTGGATCACTAATTTTCACCAGCACTCGCAACTCATCTCTAAAGAAATGTGTATTGGAACACCTGAAATAGTCCAGGGCGGTGAGCTCACTGTCACTCACGAAGTCTCTGCTCTAGAGGAAACTACTATGGGATTGCATATAGGGCTTGTACCAACCCAGGAACAACATCGCCGGCCGCGGTGGCCGAGGGGACTGAGGCGCTTCAGTCACGGCCACTACGGTCGGGGGTTCGAATCCCCCCTCGGGCATGGATATTTGTGCCGTCCTAGTTCGTAAGTAGTTCATATGTAGTTTGTAAGTTTAAGGACTGATGACCCCGTAGTTAAGCCCCATAAGATTTACAAAAATTTCAGGAACAACATCAGCAGGTTGAAAGTAGACCACTGCAGATGTAATGTGATATTTAGCTATTTTAGCTGAGTATATTCACTGTAGCTGTCTGCTTACTAAAATAAACTGATCTCAGTCTTGGTAAATAATCAAAAATGCACTGCTTAACTAGTGTAATCAATTCTCGCATCAACTAATTTAATGAAAAACTCACAGTTATAAAATTAGTAAATAGAGTCTTGGAGAGAGGAGCCAAAACCAAGATGAACATTAATTTAATGAAATGATTCTAGTAGCAGAAAACATAGAAGATTACTTTTAAAAATTATAGTTCTGGGTGTACAAGCCAGTTAAAAGATTCATGTAAACCACTTGCTGTGTTGCTGAAACTTGTTCCCTGGCCCAAATTGAGAACTAGTTTAACCTTAAATTACTCTCACAGCCGCAAGTTAGAAACTCAGCGGTCATATGAATTGTAGCTCACAGGAATCACATTTACTATGACACGAGCCACTACAAGTAAATTACTTTATGAAAATGGCGGACGTAACAAGAGGGGCAACGGAAATATTAACAATAATCAGCATCTGAATCTGTTCTCAGCACATGTGAAACAATATTTATAAAGAAAGTTGTAGGTATTCTCAAACTACTGTATTAAAAATAGGATACGATTTTACTGAGCAAAATGCTTTTATTCAGTGTAAGCACAAGCACGTGGGGGGAACCAATTTAGTTACACAATAAAAACGCATCCCATTGAAATTAGCTCACTAGCACTATCATATCTTATGCTAAAAATGCCCATAATATAAATTTAAGTTTATCTACACTGAATTGAATTTTAGTTGTGGGAGAATTTACAAACAACAAGCATTCATCTACACACACGCGCAATGCAAGCGAAACTTACTAAAAACAGCGTGCTGAACAAGGCAGAAACGGCCGTCGATCTCGTAGGGGAAGTTTCAACGAGCCAAGGCGAAGGACACAACACAATAAAAATAACTTTCTTACGTGGCTAGTTCTATTCTTTCTTAACTGGAGATGGCGTGTATAGCAACAAAATCTGTTTGCATTTGAAGCTAAACCAAGCACTGGCAAACTAACTGAGGCGCGCACAACGTGGTTCCGAAATCAGTAAAATGAAGAAAATCAGTTACTAAAATATTACTAAAATTAACTATAGCATGCAACCCATAGAAATGCGTAGAATGTTACATGGAAACGAAAGAAACACTGTTCCACAACATAGGAGAACTTTCGAGAGATGGATGAGGTCCGCTCTCAGAAATCATCAAAGTTGAATAAATTCAGATTCTCGGTAAAACAAATACAAAATACGGCATGCAACGCATCGAAATACGTAGAATGTTGTAAGGAAACGAAAGAAACACAGACATACGCGATAGCACGATTTTTACAGAGAAGGGTGAAATCCTATCTCAAAAATCATCAAAGTTTAATAAATTCGGAGTCGCGGAAAAACAAATATGAAATATGGCATGCAACCGATAGAAATGCGCAACATTTCATAAGCAAGCAAATGAGAAAGGTTGTACGGGGCTAGTAAAGAATTTACAAACCGCAGTTGGGAACAGAGTACAAGCTCGAGAATAAAATAGCAATTTACAACAGGCGGAAGAGGGAAGATCGCGCAGTACTACCAGAAAATTGAAAGATACATGCAGTTATTCTAGCCTGAAGGGCACAGGACAAACACGGGTTCCGATGAAGGCTTTGTTCTGAGAACACACAAAGTGGAGTACATGTTACTCACAGACAAAGAAAACGAACAGTAAAATTGCACACGAGTTACAAGAAGCGAAAGTCCTGCTTAGTAGTCCCGCTTCTTTCGATACATGCTCGGAGAAACTTAATCCGAAAATGAATGCAAGTTTTAAAACCTAAGTTGAACTAACTGAACAACGAATTACTGCCATCTCCAGGCTGAAAGAGCAGAGCTAACTCACCATTCCGAAGGACAGCCACCACAGGAGTGAGACTTTGAAAATCGCAAAGCCATCAAAAGGGGTGGTGGGGGAAACACAGAGATTCGCACAAGGGCGCATATAGGCTCACACCAGCTTCTTGCCAACCTAACTTGCAACGAAAGGGTGTGTAAACCTCTTTGGAGAGCGTAGAAAGAGGTTGGTACTACCTACCCATCGACACAGGCCCAGAGAGCGTCGCCCAAGGCAAAATTTCTCATACTTCAGACACACTAGCACACCAAAAAATTCTCATACACATGCAGAGACAAAACATTTTACACTCTTATAGGCACGGTGGCGAGACGGAGAAGCCATTCATGTTGCCTCATTAATTGACACAGTAATAAATTAATAACATAAATCTAACAAAAATGAAGTTAAATACGACTATTAACAATAACATTTAAAAACCAGAACTGAAAGGATACGTTACTCCTCATGCCTCAGAAAACGAATAGATTGTCGTTAAGCGACTTTAAATAAAATACAAGATTAAAATTTAGGGACGGCGGCAGACAGCCGTCTTTCAAAGTGTTAGGCATACCACTCCAATTTTAGGTCATTCAGGGCCATGCTGGAGAAGGGCCAGATGAAACGGCCAACGATAAAACATCATATCAACAGTGTATAAAAAAGGTAAATCAGCAAACAATCCGAAGATTGGTTTGAACACCACAGTGCTTTACCAGGCATGGTCCTGTTTGGAGGTGGTATGCCGTTGCCTTCCTCCGACCTTCGAACCGACTTACCCAGCCAATTATAGGGGGACCTACAGTATAACGTCGGTTCCGAACCACGGTGCTACTCGATATTTTTCACAGGAGCAATACTGCCAGAGGTGAAAGAAGTGGAAAGTGACAGATAAAAATCCTAGGACCTGGCGGGGATCGAACCCATGACCTTTGGATTTGTAGTCTGGCACTCTACCACTGTGCAACCGAGGCAACAGTAGGAATCATCCACCATTTAGCCAGCATACGTAACAGAGTGTTGCCAGCTGAAAAACAGGTAATTCGGGAGGAAGTGGAGAAGATGTTGTAAGACAACATTTTTCTATCTTCAAAGAGTCCTTAATCGTCTCCGGTGGTCCTCATGGAGAAGAAGGGTGGCAGTGGCGTTTTTATGTTGACTATCGGCCGCTGAACAAAACCACAAACAAAATTGTCTACCCACCGCCGCACACTGACGACACCTTAGAGTGACTGAAAGGAGCTACATACTTCTCAATCATGGACATGCAGACAAGTTACTGGCAAATCGAGGTTGACGAAGCTTACAGGGAGAAGAGTTCTTGTATTATACCTGACGGCCTATATGAAATCAGAGTAATGCCGTTTGGACTATGTAATGCTCCAGCCACATTCGAATGCATGATGGACAACTTACTTCGACCTCTTAAATGGATCACAGGTCTTTTTTACATAGATGACATTGTCGTTTTTTCAACTAAATTTGCGGAACAGCTAAGCCGCCTGTCAACTGTGTTGAGTGTTGAGATTGCAGGACACCGGCTCAACTCAAAGAAATGCCTCTTCATCGCCATAAAGGTTATGTTGCTGCAGCTCATCCCCCCCCCTTGCATTCGCCACTGCATACAAGAGTTAATAAAACTTAAAACACATCAGACGTAATTTTACTTTAGAGAACGCACACAGCACTTACAAGGAGAAGTTCTGATAAGAGGGCCAACGATTTCGATCAAATTTTACATGGGCGTTCTGTACTGAGTATAAAGAGAATTTTTTGGGCATGTTGCCAGTCAGTATATCATGAAAAAAAAAATCAAAGTCAAACTTGATGATGGAAAATCACGTTTTCAATGCTATACATCGAAAGATCGTCTGAAAATGAGCGTTTGTTACTAATATATATGTACTGGTAGACGTGAGCGACTTTGAGAGCGGCGTCGCCAGTCGAGCGGTCAGTCTGCGTTAGGAAGTGCAGCAGTGAGGACGGACCCGCCACAGCGTGCACTTCGCAGTGTTTCCGTGCGTCAGCAGCTTTCGCGCGAGTGAGTGAATTTCGATGTTCATTGCCAACGCATAAAGGAAATCGGTAGTGCAAATCACCTTCTCCACCGAGTATGCGTGATGTAAACCACTAGAAGTGGAACGATATCTTCGAGAAGATGTAAAGATCCCTTGCATCGATTTTATTAGAAGTCACCTCTCCATTGTGAGCAGCGTGATTTACGTTAAATTAATAACTGATGCTGCATGCAACGCGATGTTAGGGAGGGCGAAAACCGGACTGAAATTTCGACATTGTGATGGTAACATTGGCCCAGTGAATGTGGATCGTGCGAGTCTCGGTCTCCGAACGATGTGCATATTCGAACCCCCATTACAGGTGCCAGCAGAAGACGTGTAGGTTGCTCTCAGGCCTTATGGAAATATCCTCAGCAACGTTACAGAGAAGTGAACACAATTTACCATCTTCCTAGTGCTAAATTGACTTCCACTGTTGCGCACTGAACTCACTAAACAAGTTCCGTTGTATCTTAACTTCGCAGGATGTAGAGCTATCGGTATATACGACGTTCATCCAAAGACCTGCTCTGGTTGTGGCAAAGAAGGCCATATCCACTCAGAGTGCTTACAACGTAGGATTGCCGAGCTGCAGTCTACGGATCTACTGCCTATTACCACGCTGACAATCCTGGCTTTTATATGTGTAGCGGCACTCTGAACAGACGCCAGATAGATCCATGAGCCTGAACAACCACAGGATCTTTCACAGACGACGGTGTCAGGACTAGAAGAAGAGGGACGACTGACAACCATCACCTCCCCTCTCGCTCCATCGGTGCAGGAAACAGTCTGAGAGAATAACTATGACAAACTAGAAGGGGATCAGATGGTAATGCCTTTGTACCTGATTGGCGAAACTTACTTCCGTCGTCCGACACGGAAAAAATTCTTGGAAACAGCAGTATCCAAAGAGGCATAAGAAGCGAAAGAAAGCTTCATGCCATGAGGCCTCGGCACAATCACGAAGCAACGAGACCTCGCCCTACCACACTGAGTGCGTGACCAATCCATCAATGTCTCCTATCACAGGGCCTGTTACAGCTCAGCACATGTAGAGTGTGCTGTGGTTAATGACGCGACAAACGACTCGTCGAGAGCAAAGAATCACAACTGCAGATGCAAGGAAAGGCCTTGGAAGACGCAAGCACTCATCTGATTGCATGGGGAGATCATCTTGTCCTTGAGTCTTCTGCCACCTCACAACAGACAGAACGTTGAAACTCGCCCGCTGTTCTTTTGAATGTTAACTAGCCGTGTTTGTAAAGTTAACAATTGACTGCTTGCTCACAAAATCTAATTACGACGATATTCACACAGCGGCTAAAGTATACAGTTCCCTTAAGCAAAACTCTGATTCTATCAGTTAAGCAACAGTTCTACCCAGGGCCGGCGCAAGCCCAAGTGCCGCCCCATGCGAGGTGCTAATTTGCCGCCCTCCTCCCCCCCCCCCTCCCATGCCGTTGAACGTTTGAGAAATTTTATTTCAACAAATCTACAAATCTGTAGGAAAAGTCAGCAATCAATTGCAAATTTTTTTTCATATCTAACTAAGTTTCAGCCACTGAGTGGCCAGTTTCAAAGCTTTTAATATGTGCTTACATCTAAACCGTCATGTTGACAGTTACGTTCAGCACGACGGTATAGATGTAAGCATAACTCAAAGCATTGAGAATAGCCACTCTGTGCCAGAAATCTATGAAGATATGGAAAATAGCCGGCCGCGGAGTCGAGCGAACTGGTCACGGTCTGCACGGCCACTACGATCGGCGGTTCGACTCCCCCCTCGGGCATGGATATTTGTGCCGTCCTTGGTATTAGCTAGTTCATAAGTAGTTTGTAAGTTTAGGGACTGATGACCCCGTAATTAAGTCCCAAAAGCTCTACAAACATTATATATTTATGGAAAATAAAACAGTTGAAACCGCCAAACAGTGGGTCGGAAGACAACGGAGAGAGGAAGAATAAGGAGATGGAGTAATGCAATAAAGACATACAGTGTGTAAACTGTTAAATGGCAGAGTTGTGAGGGGGCAGCGGGAGCAGAGGAAGCAACCCCGCCTTACACCCTGGAAGCCGCGGGGAGAGAGGCGAGCGGGGGAGGCAAGCCACGCCTACGTCCTGCAGTGCTGACAGACAAACTACGCGGCATGCTTCCGCGAAAGTACAGGTAGCGCACATCGCTATAAATGTTGATCGTAAATGAAACAAAGCAGCATACTCACGAGAATGGTTGATAACGATACCAACTACATGAATCATTAACTTATGTTACGTATTACGCAAAACGGAACACTCAGAACACTGGTATGCAAACAATGAGAAAGCAGACGTCTATTGTTGCCTCCCACAGCACTTTCAGTCAGTAATGTTGGCTGCAGCCTCGAACAAAGACCGCCTGCCGAAGCCGCCCGACGTCTACCGGCTTGTACCGATTGAGGGCTAGGGAGAGCTCTGCCATCTAACAGTTAACACGCTGTACTCGGGAATCGACGGCTACTGATGCTGGTCGAAATATATTAACTTACTGCACTGCGGTTATTCGTTTCAAAGAACTGACACTCGCCATTTGTCGTAATTTGCACGTGTCGGTTCTGTCGTGTCTGATTATGGAATAAGGGGTAACAAATTAGTCATCGCCGTATCACGTCACTTTTCTGCGCTTCAGTTTCAAAAATACGTCGAAACCCAACTTATGCCAGGCTTACTATCAAAGTCTTTATCCCTTGTAATTACTCACAGTGTATTTACCCATTCGGAATACTTCCAGCCTTTGTAGATGTTGAACATGTTCGACTGTAGTAATGTTCGACAATTATTTTTTTTTTCCATAGTGCGGGAAGAATAAAACACTCAGCTGCCATTAGCTTAGCAAAATTGCTTCAGGCTTAACATATAACCGCAATATCGAACATTTCATGCGAATTTCCAAATTAGATTTCGTCTCCTGCAAAATTAGTTGTGAGTAATCGCACGACGCTGACAGCGCTCCACTCATAAGAATACGGCGTGTGCTCCAGACTGCTTCCCTTCCGGCGTAAACACGACGGCGCTGCCGCAGTGGCAAGGGAGAAATTAGCCCTCCTCCCTCCCCTTGTTCAGGAAGGGCGGCCGGCATGTAGTCGAGACGCCATGCCACAGTTCCCGAAGCCGCTCCCTCCGAGGTTTGGTATCGAATCCCCTCTTGGGAATGAATGTTGAGTTTGTACCACAGATCTGCCGCCCCCCGGAAAGTGCCGCCCCGTGCGGCCGCACGCTTTGCACGTGCCCTGCGCCGGCTCTGGTTCTACCTTTACTGTAATGTTTCGAGGAAACTGCACAAAATTAAACAATGATCCGCAGTCATGGATCTAAATCAAAAATAAATGTTGGCAACGGAAACGCAACTATTATCTGCTCCAGAAGGGAGCAGAGACACAAGATACATGAACAAATTAACCCACATTAATCCAAAATAAATGATGAAGGGAGAATTTAAATTATCACAAAAGGATTATAGTTTAACAAATTAATTTATTGTCAAAACAAGAACAACAAGAAGGAAGACCATTTTTTTTAAAAATACAATAAAAAACACACCTTACAAATTGTTCAAAATATCCACAATTACATGGCCCTAAAATTGCCCACATTCAAAGTTGAGTACAGGTTAATTACGATCACGTTTCATAGGGGGGAACGGAGGAATTGCAGCACATTCACACACAGATTCATACGCCAAGCCATGCAGGTACTTACCAAGCACCTGACACCAATACACCAAGACGACAGCCGAGCAATGTGGAGAATGCAGATCGAAGGTTCACTCGCGCACAATGAAATAGTACTTCGCTTCCATAACGTGTCAAGCTAGTGGCTCAGGCTCATGATCAACTATCAGAAACAAAAGCACTTGGTTTAAGACCACAAAGTGCGGTGTACGGATGGAAGTTAAAGTTTCCCTAGAACTTCTAACTATACATTAAATCAAGATTTCACTCAATAATATCTAAAAACGGTCGCTCTGGAGTTCGTTTAGCACAGGGAGAAGATAGCTACAGAAGGTGAAAGTTGTTAGATCAATACAGCACTCTACTAAGTCGGAACACAAAATATGTAAAAAGTTAACAAAACCAATTTCGAAGAAGTAGTTTGTAAGCTTAGGGACTGATGACCCCGTAGTTAAGTCCAATAAGTTGTACAAACATTTGTACAAACACAATTTCGAAGAGAATAAGGTCGCGAAATATATCGTGTAACCATTCTTTCTGGTCAGAGGAATGGTATCTATTAGATATGCAAGGTTACAGATTGCTACAGCTCAATTCAGAGTTTGGCCACAAAAATTCAAAGAAGTGAAATAATTCTATTTCATGAAAATGAAGAACACGATAGACGTCGTGGAACGGTTCTTTCTACAAAGAGGAAAAAGATCTATTTAATGGCAATAACGACAGGGAACACGCTAATCGGCCCACACGTGGGCTGACAAGTCCACAGATTACAAGTTAGAATGGACAATTTTCAGGGAAAATTACACTCACTAGGAAACACCTTAGCCAATTAGCTATACAATTATTAACCACTCATGTGCACTGAATGAGGGAAAAGCTTTAAGCCTTAAGCTGATATCATCCATGTGTTCTGTCGACAAAGTACGAACAGTATCGGCACCGCGAATCCCCGAAAATATTAGAATTCAACTATGATAAGAACACAAAAGACATTGAACATAGTTAAACAGGTGAAGAAATGATTTAAAAGTTATAAGTACAATAACTATGCTAACGAAACACCATCACAGCATCGTAATCAGATTCCAGCAAAAATCGACATAAAGTTAGCAATCCTGTAGGAAATTAAGCAAAATCTCACTACTACACATAGTGTAGCTGCTACTCCCGGAATTAAACTCGCGAAAGGCATAAGTAAAACTATGGAGCTTGAACTAAGTCGAGCCACGAGGCCACAGCAGAACCAAACCCACAGGTACTTACCCTACCAGGAACCAATAAGCGAATGAATAGCTCTCCTCACCACTGCCTAGCTGTCACCGACAGAGGGATAGTGGAGGGGAGCCCAGAGAGCGGCACCGTTCGTCAGGCAGGTAACCTGATCAACCCCCAGCCAAGGAGGTTAAGAGCAAGCTTCATTAGGAATCTTTGCTAAGACTGGGTTCTGCTCAGCAGTTGGCAAACCTACTTCTCGCCCAGAGACAGTTTGAAAGAAACGACGACACAAAACAGACGAGGTGCGCCTAGCACTTCCTAAACTCCCTTACATACAAAGTTTCATTCATTCTGTGGAAGCCAGGGCCAGTGGGAGCACATCACAGTACACACTAATATACGTTTGGGCCTCATGTACAACAGACACTTAGAATTTTACATACAGGTAAAACTAAATCAATATATCATGCCTGGTATCTCGCATATTGTGAGTGGACTGTCTTGCTACACTCAAAAAAATGTCTGAAGCTCGTCAACATTTGTTCACGGGGAGTCAATTAAATGGAACACATTATGTGGACGTGTTTCAACGTTTAGTGTGTTGAGGGGGCGGCCTGACGTGGTCGTTCTTCTGCTCCAACAACACCTCTTTCCCACGAAGTAACTAATGTACCACAACTTGCAAACCTACTACAAGCATAAACAATCACCTTCGCCAATCTTAACATTATCAGTACGCGCATCAAACATCAACTACTACGTTATATGCTCAGTGTGGCTGACGTGGATGTTGCGTTAATGCAATAAGTTCGAGTGGACCCTTTACCAGACTTTTATGATTACACTGCTTATGTTACCTTGCTCATGGTACCGGCAGCGGAATGACTGCACTCGTGCGAGATGGCATAGGGGTCACCAATGTAACGTACTTGCTGTTGGCGCAAGGACTGGCATTCGATATGCAGGGAACACGAGTTATTAACGTCTACGTGCCTTCCGGGACAGATAAAAAGCGTTTGCTCACAGTTTTATCCAGAAGTAATTACGTTCTCTTTTTTTGGGAGGCTACAATAACCCCGTACTAGGTGGGGACTTCAGCAGCGTACTCTCTCCGAAAGATCAACAAGCCAACTACACTCCATGCCCCAATTTGAGCCTTTTGATACAATATATGAGTCTTGCTGATACTTGGGAGTTGATACATGTAGACCGTCTGGTTTCACTTACATGACCAGCCACTCAGCCAGCAGACTCGTGCTCATCTATGTCCCTTCCGGCCTTGTGATAGCTATTGTGCGGTAGTGATCATGCCAATTCGAAGGTGATTGTTAATGGAAGAATTGATGGGCAGTTTCCTGTTTTACGTTCCGTACGACGAGGCTGCCTCCTTTCAACGATCCTTTATGTAATGGCAATGGAGCAACGATACAGTACGGTAGCAACCCTCATTCTCTCCTCTTGCAGTGAGGATTTGGTCTTACCAACGTTGGCGTGCGAGCTATAGCCCTCTATGTCAAGACCATGCTGAGGATGAGGACCCATCGTCAACGTCAGCACAGTCTCATCATTGACGAAGTCCTGGATGCCACCTGTTGCACTCGCGCACATCGCGCCTACGTTCTCCCATTCAAAACATTATACCTGGAATACAGCTATGTGCACACGAAACTTCCCAGAAACAGGACACCGATAGCACGAGATGTATACTACCTGCTGATGAATTATCATCGGAATAGCATAGAGAGACAACACCCAGGAGAGACGTGGCCTGTGGTGTGACAGGCGAGTCACCAAAATCATTTTACGGTGGAGATACGTGCCACGTGGTATCTCGTCGTTATCGAAAAGTATCCGACAACTTGCAGACTACGTGAAATTGCACTGGCTGAATCTCCAATGTGCAGATGAATGGGTTAATGTAGTTTTACTGCAATATATACAGTCGTAGAGCATTCGACTGCGATGTTAAGCAAAAAATAAAATAAAATAAATATACAAAAATAATAAAAGAATGAAAAAAAAATTGGAAAAAAGACAGTCCAGGGCTTGGACTGTCAAACCGTGGGTAGGGGTTCGAGCCTTCATCATGGCAATGTTTTGTTGGATTTTTTCTTCGATTTATTTGATGGAAAAATAATGATTAAAAACGGTCCAGGGTTTGGGCTGTTAAACCGTGGATCGAGATTAGAATTTCTATCATGGCAATGTTTTGATAATATTCTCGTGTTTGTAATATCTTTTCTTGCTTGATTTTGAAGTAGAACATCGGGAAGTATGATTAATATTCAATTAAGTTTATTGTCTGTTTAGAGCTATTTCATTTGTAATGCACTCCTAAAAGCTAAAATTCAGTTTTTACATATAATTATTCTGTATAAAAAATAAATGCTTATGCCGCACAAGAAGGAGAAGAGGATTTATTGCATCTTTAATGGATTGTTAATGATTATCGAGTTGAATGGCTAAATTCATATTGCAAGAACTTACGTCACATGCACGAACCGACGAAAAGAATCCGGAAACCTGTTATTGGTACTGGTCGGTAATGTGGAGTGCGTTCACAGTTCGCCTGTATGGCAGTTTGAAATCTGTATGGATCAGGTGTCTGAACTCCTGTAGGTGATTTGCGGCCCATTAATCCTCAAGAACGGAAACTAGAAAACACAGTAAGGTCTGACACTGGGTCTGGACCGAAGTCGAGTTTATAACTAGTGTAGTGTTTCACTATGTCCAGGCTGGAACCCTGGGCACATAAGTCAAATTCAGGTTTTGCTGTTGTGCACAGATCATTGCCTCACATATTGTGCAAAGTGGCGCTTCTCATGCGACTGTTCTTTTGTTATAACCGTACATAGTGCTTCAGTATTAAGGGGACCACACTCTACACGCACTAGCGCTGTCGCGACACTCGATGGAAGGTAACGTTCTGCAGAAATTCTCAAAACCCAAATCCTTCCAACGGATTGACAAAGGAATATTTCGGTTAACTCTTTTCCAGCCAATGACAACAGAATTTGGTGGCTTTAACGGATGCTGTCCTGTTATTTTTAACTGTTGTGCTTGCTGGTAGCCTCAGTCTTTCTTTTCGCTTCATTTATACGATGCTTTATAGCCACTCTCTGGAATCATCTCCCCGTCAGTAGAAGACATCTGATAGGACATTTTTTTATTAGCTATGATTGCTTGTTCAGCTTCCCACTTCACACTCACATCATCAACGCTGTCGTAGGTCTGAAATGAATCAAGTTAACCAGGCAACCCTAAAAACACTAAGGAATCAGCGCAGCGGTCTACAACCTCACCGTAGTCCAGCGAACCAGATGGCGCAGCGGTAGCACTATGGACTCGCATTCGGGAGGACTGCGGTTCAATTCCGCCTCCGGCCATCACGTTTTAAGTTTTCCATGATTTCCACAAATCACTCCACGCAAATGCCGGAATGGTTCCTTTCCTCTCTAATGACCACGTTGTCGACGGGAGGTGAAGCTCTGATCTTCCTTCCTTCCTTTCCCACCATAGTCCGGTCTGATCCTCCGCCGCACGGTTGCTCGTACCGAACCAGACGGTTATTGTACGTTTTGTTTGCTGGTGGGTGCCATCCCCACCCCTCCCCAGGGACAGTACCCAGACGTGTACCACCAAAGTCGGCGTGCCGTGTAAATCGTGGTGTGCTTGAACATTACGAAATGGTTTTTGCAGCAGTCGCTGACAACAGCAACTCAGGCGGAACATGAAACCAGCCGGCATTCATCGAGGTAGGTGGAAAATCACGTTATAAGCCACCTTCAGGCTGGCCGGCACACAGACCCACGCCATTAATCCGCTGAAAGATTTTCAACTGTGACTGGCACCCTCCCGACCCAGAAAGTGGCGTTGCGCAGGCAGCCTCAGCTGTGTCCCTGGTGGAGACGCCCAGTAACCAGCTCCTTAACAAGTGACCCAGCTCTCCCCACCGACTTATTCCGTTTCTACTGTTCACCACCCGGACCTAAATCCCTTGACACATAGTGGTGCCGCAGTGGAGTAGCCGAGCGGTCTAAGGCATCTCGCTGCGGAGCGCGCGGTTGCTCGCCGTGGAAGTTCGAGTCCTCCCTGGGGCATGGGTGTGTGTGTTGTCCTTAGGTTAGTTTACCTAGGTTTAAGTAGTTTGTAGGCTACGGACTGATGACCACGCAGTTTGGTCCGATAGATTTACAAACATTTGAACATTTGAACATCTAGTAGTCATTTCCGCTTTATATACTGGATTCAGAATATTTTGAGCTTCTAGTCTAGCTTCGACATGCTGCAGTGTCTATAGCTAAAATACGGTTCCATGATCATACGACATGTCATTCGCAACCCCATTTTCTTATTGTATACATTTTGACTGTTTTGTAGCTTTCGAAATGGATTATGGTATTCCAATCCCATTCGTACGAAAAGCATTAAAGTGTCATTAACGTTTATGATCGAAGACAGTCTCCTGTAACATTCTGAAACTAGCTGTCGTTGTCACTTCTCAGCTTTTTCTTGGGCTTTGACAAGGCTATGCTATAAGATCAACATGATAACTGTATCTGGCGATAACATGAGATGTAATGGACGTTTTATACCTTTGAAACTGACACTTTTAGCTCCAAATATCGTTACATGGTCGCTAACATAAATACGAAAAAAATTCTGTTTACTAAAAGGTGAAGTAGTCATCAAGCCGGTGAGTGGTTTTAACACTCAGCACTTTCCTAGGCATGGTAGCGACGGAAGTGGTATGCCATGCCAGACTCAGACCTTTGAATTACATTACCAAACCAATTATAGAGGGGTCCTACAGTTGAACGTGGATTCCGAAACACGGTACAACTCGCCATTTTTCACACCAACCAACATAGGCAGAGGTGAAATAAGTGACAGACAACAATTGTATGACTGACCAGAGATCGATTCCGGGACCTCTGATTTGAAGCGCGGCACTTTTCTTGCTTTTTTTGCTCGGGTGGACGTTTTTGTTTGCGGACATGGTACTTTGATTATTCGGTGTTGATCGTTGAGTTCTTTACGCACTTTTTTGTTACAAAAAGCGCTCAACCATCTGACCAAACGTGTTACGCTACCGTGTCGGTACTACTGAGCCACCGAATTCGGAAAAATGAAATAAATCAATGTCATAGATTACCACACGTACAGCTGACCAGAGAGTAACACACATTTGAAACAACATCGCAAGAATCAAGGAGTATTTTATTGTAGAGCACATTTAGACTTTGTCAGGAGCATATCAAAGCCTCCCGCAGTGGGAACGAGTTGGTGCTCACTTTTCAGTTTTGACACAGCCCAGTTACTGGTATGGAAAAGTGGCTATGTGCTTGGAGTCATTTGAATTAATAATGACTATTTATCTTGTCCACTGTATTCAATGTTTAATTCAGATTCAAATATTTCTAAATCTATGGCACTTCGACAATGTTTCCTACTTTATTTTCTTACTGGGAGCAACCACTACAAGATATCTCTTGAGAAGTTAAAGATACAATGGCGTACTTGGAAAATTATATAGTTCGAGGATGTGTTATAAATGTGCTCAATGTTAGCATAGTATATTAAATAGCAGTTTTCTTAAGATATATCAGCCTCTTTCGTAAATTTGTTATCACTTTCTGTGTCACATATTCTAATGCGTACAATATTAACAAAATGACTGTACTACCTCATTCCTAAACGCAGTAAGGAAAGTAAATATCTGTGTGTGATTGACGGTGCTTCATTGTGCCTAATCTTACTCCCACAATCTCTGCGCTAGATATACGACAGTTGCACAAGACTTATCGTTCTGTCTTCCTGCAATACCGGTTCTGAAAATTTACCCAACTGGAATTCATGAGAACAACATCGCAATAACGATGGGGCGTTAAACCACAATCTTTCTCTCCTTCCTCCCTGCCCCCCACCCCGACCCCCCGTCTTCATCTATATCTACATAAATACTCTGCTAGTCACATTGAAGTGCGTGGCAGAAGTTCCATCGAACCACTTTTATGACGTTTCTCTAATAGCTCGCAGGAAAAAGGAACACCTAAATCTTTCCGTTTTAGATCTGAGTTCTCTTATTTTATTTTGATGATCATGTCTTCCTATGTAGGTGGGTGCTAACAAAATATGTTCACATTCAATATGGAGAAAGTTTCTGAAAGAAATTTTGCAAATAGATCTCGTCGCAACCAGTATCGCCTTTGTTTTAAAGATTTCCACCCCAACTTGTGCTTCATTTCCGTGACACTCTCTCCCCTATATCGCGATAATACAAAACGAGCTGCCCTTCTCTGAACTGTCTCTAAATCTTCTGTGAGTCGCACTTGGTGGGGATCCCACAATGCGCAACAATACTCCAAAATAGGACTCACAAGTGTGGTGTAGGCACTTTCTTTAGTAGAAGTATTGTCTCTTCTAAGTGTTCTGTCAACAAAGGTAGTCTTTGGTTCGCATTCCCTAAAAGATTTTCTATGCGTTCTTTTCAATTTGAGTTGGATGTAATTGTTACAATAGGCATTTAGTTGAATTTATAACCTGTAGTTTTGAATTACTTTTCGTGTAAATTAAGTTCAACGGGCTTCTTTTAGTGTTCATGTGGATGACTTTACACTTCTCATTATTAACGGTCATTTGCCATTTTTTCACATGGAGATATTTTATCTAAATCATTTTGCTGTTTCTTTTGATCTTCTAGTGACTTTACTGACCGATGAATGACAGCATCATCCGCTAATAGTCTAAGAGAGCTACTCAGATTGTCTCCTAAATCGTTTATAAAAATAAGGAACAGTAGAAGCCCTATAACACTTCTCTGAGGAACACCAGATATCACTTCAGTTCTACTCGATGACTTTCCGTCAATTACAACGTACTGTGTCTTTTCAGACAGGAAATCGTAAATCCAATCGAACAACTGTGGAGCGACATTCAATACGCACGCAGTTTGAATAGAAGACGCTTGTGAGGTACAGTGGCGAAAGCCTTCCGTAAATATAGAAATACGGAGTCTATTTGACATCCCTTTTCGACAGCAGTCATCATATCGTGTAAGCAAAGAGGTATCTATGTTTCACAAGATAGATACTTTCTGGAACCGTGTTGACAACGCCACGGGTCAATAGGTCGTTCTCTTCGAGGTAGTTCACAATGTTTGAGGAAAGTATACGTTCTAAAATCCTGCTGAAAAACGACGTCAGTGATATAGGCCTTTAATTTTGTGGATCACTCCTACTGCCTTTCTTGAATATTGCCGTAACCTGTGCAACTTTCCTGTCTTTGGGTACGGAACGTTCGCTGAGCGAGAGGTTGCATACTTTAACTAGGTATGGGGCTACATACTCATGTCAATCCCCCTAACGTCTCTTCAGTTGGTTGGAATGGCATCTCGTGTAGCTCTTCCCTCTCAAATCCCTTACACGAAACCTGAGACTGGCATTCTTCTTTTCTAATACTTATTTTAGAAGATCATCCCATTTCATATCAATTGTTACTGCTACACCGAAATAGATAAATCATGTTACGTAAATGTTAACATTGCTTCCTTTTATGAAGTGAAATCTTTCTGCATAGAGGTGACTGGCAGAGTAAGGGGGAGGTGGAGATGGGCAGAGAGAAAGGAGGAGATGAACAGCCGACCGCGGTGGCCGAGGAGACTGAGGCGCTCCAGTCACGGTCTGCACGGCCACTACGGTCGGGGGTTCGAATCCCCCCTCGGGCATGGATATTTGTGCCGTCTTTAGAATAAGGTAGTTGATAGGTAGTTTGTAAGTTTAGGGACTGATGACCCCGTAGTTGAGTCCCATAAGCTTGACAAACATTTGAACATTTTGAATTTGGAGATGAACAGAGAGAGAAGGAAAGACAAAGTGGACAGAGAGAGGCTGGAATAAATAAGTACCCGGGAGACGGCGAGTTATTTATAGAATAGATTACTCGGTTACTATTTATATTACTTGATTATTATTTATACAATAGATAATTTGGGGATTATTTATAACGTAATATTACTTGGTTTTTATCTATACAATAGACTACTTGGTTATTATTTGTCAATGAAATGGTTACAGTTTGACATTTTGGTACACTATGGAACGTATTTCGGAAATTTAATGATAATATACCCTGCGAGTATATCCTCTTTACTGAAACCGAGTGTGATATCCCTAGCTACAACGATCACACAATTAGATATTAGTATGAAAGTTACGATAGCCATGGTATGAGGGAAGTGCACTTGGCCTCTGCCCAACACTAATCAGTGCAGCAAATATCTAAAATGTTCAAATGTTTGTAATCCTTTGAGTCTCAACGACTTAGGTTATCAGTCCCTAGACTTACAAATTACTTAAACTGACTTACACGAATGACGACAAATACACCCATGCCCGAGGGAGGGCTCGAACCTCCGACGGGGATCGGTCGCGTTAGCGTGCTAACGGACAATGTCAGCAGTTATGGCTGTAGCGTCGATGCCAGATGCATGCCTACAAGCTGCTGTAGCTTCTCCTGGCGAGCTTAGTAAGCGGTCACCGTTATCCCAAGTGGCGGCGTAACTCGCTCAGATAACAAGACGGCACGGAATGAGTACGGCCGTGTATCAGGCTGTGTGTAACTCCACATGTTACATTAGAGACGTAATCAACAGTCAGGCAGTGTTCCCTGATCGGCACACAGTCGCAATGCCTGACCGGTTTCTCTAGCCGCGAGCAGCTTGACGCCTTAATAACCAGTGGCTCCATTAGTGGCGTGCGGCGATCCGCCCTACAATTAGGAGGATGTGGCAGGCGCGTGGCGCAAGCACAGCACAGCACCGCCTCGCCTTCCGGGTATATTGTAAGTTACCACCAACTGCTCTAATCCGTTGCGTGCTGAGGAGGACACCATTCAACTCAGGGACAAGAGTTCATGTACGTAGCGGCCGGTGTGTAGTGGCCTCCTAGGCTTGCAGCCCCTCGGCGACCTGTGGCAAGATGTTTCCAGATTGTAGGTGTGGGGAATGGGTTGCCCACTCCATGAGTCGAAAACTCTGTACATCGAGGTAGGCCATAACACTGCGCGCGACATATGGTCTTACGTTATCTTGTTTTTGAGACCTGAAAGGACACATCTACTAGCTTTACGTCGAGAGTAATATTCCTGCCGTTGTCGAAATTCGCGGTTACGCGAATCACATGTAATCGTGTTGGTAGAATTACCCAATGGGAGCCAATACTAAACCGTAAGATACTGGTACTTTGCCCCCCCCCCCATGACGATGACGAATACCGAGGTGTTTCAGGTGTCATTGCACTTTTCAAGTTGATGTTCAAATGTTTGTAAGGCTTGCGGGATCATCAGTCCCTAAACTAACAAACTACTTATGAACTAACTTATACTAAAGACAACACAAACATACATGCCCGAGGGAGGTTTCGAACCTCCGACGCGGGAGGCTGCGCAACGTGGCGCTCCAGACCGCTCGGCTACTCCCGCGTGGGGTTTTCCATGTTTATAAGCTTCCCGAACAAGGAATTAGTCACCCCTTTAGGAAGGAATCAAAGCATTATTAATATCAGGTCATTCCGCCTCTGTACTTAATAAACGATCGGATTCATTTAGGAAAGAAGTCCACAAGGTTGTGAGGGATGGCGCATCAAGGTTAAGCTAATCGCTGATTTGCGCGACTGGCGATGTCAATGTTTCAGCCGATGTTGCAACGTGTTACAAAATTTTTCTATAGGGTTCAAGTCTGGTGATTTTGCACGCTAATGGAGATGTAAAAGGTTGGTGGAGGGTTCAAAATAGCTGAGACGTATTCTTCCAGCCCGATGAACCTTGGGTGGATGGCGGTTAAAATACGCTTCCGTCCATCCAGGTTTATGATTACCGTGAAATCCCTAAAGTATTTCCGGAACATTCTGCAATGGTTCCTTACAAACAGTTTAGCCAATTTAATTTCACATTTTTAACACAATAGACCGAATATTTTAATCCGTTTCAAAGGACCACGTTGTCATCAGGACGTTAAAACATTAACCTTATTCTTGCCAATCAGGTTCCATTCGCCACATGCAGCCAATCCTGTGGGGTTTGCAAGCGATACAACTTGAGTAATTTGATACGCAGTGTGGTGCTGCACGGGATCGCTGAGAGCCGGCACTGGGCCCGAGTCTGGATAGCCATGGCCAACAAATAAATCCAATTTTACTGTTATTTTGAAGGTGGTCTGTCATCTTTTAAAATTATTAGATTTGTCACATTAAAATCAACAATACCTTGTTATGAAATAGTTACTTCTTTAAGGAAAATATTTTCAGAATCGGAATTTTCAGCTTTAAGCAGCGATTCTTCTTTTATAGAATAAATTTAAAACTCCGTGTATGAAATTTTGAAGGTAGCCTTTATTTGTACCTCAGCTTTTACGTGTTCACACGTAACTTGAGGAAAAATTCTCTCTATATTTAGATTATCCATTATGGATGTTTCAGAACCCGTGACTTATTTTCAATATGTTTTAAGAAAACTGCACCAGTCACTTTATCTTGAAATGATGTTTATTCAATGAACCGGTTTTCAAACCTTTTCAGGTTCATCATCAGATGGATCATGGTACTATTTCATTTTAAGCGTCATGTTGGATGCTGGCTCTCTGGTGGGAAGAAGGAAATATATTTTAAAAACTCGAATTGCACGTTGTTTAGGTCGTGTTTTGCATTTGTACGATTACGTGAAATTTGTTGATTTACTTACTGCAACTGTATGGCCGGATTTTTGCGGTTAATTTCCATTTCTTGCGTCTCCTTTCGTTTAAGTTACAATAACACACCACCTTTTTCTATTGGGTTCTTCACTACACTATAAACAACGCTTGATCAGCGTCCAACATGTGCTTTTACAGCTGCTGTTATTTACAAACGTCTTAATTCGAAGATATAACACTCTTTATACAGGTAAGTTTGTTTTGATTATGGTACAGTGGATCACTTAGCAAATAGTTTTGTCAATATTATACTGCAAACGTGAATAATAAATACTGTCTGCATTTTTTGCGTAGTTTTTTTTTTACTTAATATGTATGTATACAATCAGTTAAAAGTACAAGAATGAAATTCGTATAAATTCTATATTTATTCAGACACTAGTGGTGTTCTAGAATATTAATATAGACTAGGTTCTGTCTATTGTGTTTAAAGGCAGTACGAATCTGGTTGCTCTATTATTGTAGAATGGAAGGGGTAGGTATTTAGCTGTGGGTAAAGCAATTATATATTCGTTCTTTAGTAATGATTTTACCTTATCAGAAGCATATGAAGGAGATGTCATGAGTGGTTTTTTTTTTTTTTTTTTTTTTTTTTTTTTTTTTTTTTTTTTTTTTTTTTTTTTTTTTTTTTTTTTTTGAGGATGGTGGGAAAGGGGGAGGGGGAGGGAGAGGCTTTTTGTGAATCAGTTTGTTTACATTAGCAAGTTCTCCAAATTTTGGAGGAACTTTTTGTTTTTTAGTTCAGTCTGATCATTAAGCAGGTTGTTGGATGTTGTATTTGTATTGATGAGGATTTCAGTTTCTTCAAGCAGCTCAAGTTTCATACCCTTATTGGCAAAATGGAGTATTTGTAGGTTCTTTTGAATGTTATCTGCAGAATGACCTTATTGGGCAAGGTGTGCGGCAGAGCTGGATTTGTTTAAGTTATTAAGGCGGAGTGCGTCAATATGTTCTTTAAATCTTGTTGTGAAGATTCTTCTTCATTTTTACCAATATAAAAGTTTGTGCATGAGTTGCAAGTTAGTTTATAGATACCTGATTTCTGAAATATATCTATGTTGGTTTTTGTGTTCTGGATGATTATATTTTGTATTTTGTTGTTATCTCATGTTTCTTGAAAAGGTTTGCAATTTGGTATGATACCTTTCCTAGGAAAGGTAGACTTATAAAGATGGTTTTTTTGGTTGTGTGCGCCGGTTCAGAAATTGGTTGTTTTGTTTTTGTTGACTGAATTAATTTATCAATGACAGCAGGAATGTACCCACTGCTGATGGCAACTGATTTTATGATGTTTGTTTTCTCTGTCTTTCCTTTGTGTCCATTGGAATTTTGTGCATGCTTCAAACACAATAAACAGAACCTAGTTTATAATAATATTCTAGAACACCACTAGTGTATGAATAAATATAGCAATAACACGAATTTCATTCTTATACTTTTAACTGATTGTAAACATACATATTAAGTAAAAAAAAAAACTAATAAAAAAATGCAGACAGTAGTTATTATTCACGTTTGCAGTTTAATATTGACAAAATTAATGCTAAATGATCGACTGTATCAAACTCAAAACAAACGTACCTGTACAAACAGTGTTATATCTTCGAATTAAGACGTTTGTAAATAACAGCAGCTGTAAAAGCACATGGTGGACGCTGCTAAAGCGTTGTTTATAGTGCAGTGAAGAACCCAATAGAAAAAGGTGGTGTGTTATTGTAACTTAAACAGAAGGAGACGCAAGAAATGGAAATTAACCACAAAAATCCGGCCATACAGCCGCAGTAAGTAAATCAACAAATTTCACGTAATCTTACAAATACAAAACACGACCTAAACAATGTGCAATTCGAGTTTTTAAAATATATTTCCTTCTTCCCACCACAGAGCCATCATCCAACATGACGCTTAAAATGAAATTGTAACATGGTCCATCTGATGATGAACCTGAAAAGGTTCATGGAATCATCATCATCATTTCAAGATAAAGTGACTGGTGCAGTTTTCCTATATCATATAAAATTCTCTCTATTGCAGCATTTGAAATAGCTATGGATCTAACAAAAAAAAAAAAAAAACTGCAGGTGTTCAAATGTTTCTATTATAAGTGACCAAACTACTGTGGTTATCATTACGTAGACTTACAAACTACTTAAACTAAGTGGAAATGAGCTAAGGACAAACAAAACAAGTATGCTCGAAGGAGAACTCGCACCTCGGGCGCGAATGGCCGCGGGATCCGTAACAATAACACAACCATTCATACGCGGAAAGAAAGAAAACCGACTTAAAATTAGCAACATTACGCTTTTGAAGTAATGTTGGCGATTTTTATAGTGTCGTTAATTTCTTGTTCTGTATCATTGCATTCAATACGTCTTTGACGTCAGAAACGTTCTCTTAAGATTGTCCATTTGTATATGTGTATCAAATCGACATTTTTCAATCATATCGACAAGTGATCCGTAAGTTAAAGGGTCATCATGTAGAGAAAGAGGATTATTTGTTTGTGTAATAACTTGATTAACTTTTAAGTTACCTAATATTTTTCATTCCATTTCACTTAGGAGAACTCTAAAAATTTTTTTGATCGTTGTTTGTTATTCATCGGTTTATGCTGAGTTAGATTCAAAGTGGGTATATACCTACCTCCTTGCTTGGTAAACACATAGGTCGTACCTACATATTGATGAGTAGGATAAGTAAGTTGATTATTAAGTTGTAGAGGAACGCACAATTATTTCTTTACTTATTAGTGCATATGAATTTCTTTTGGAGTAGTTCATTTTATTTTATTTATCTGTTTTTATTTCGCCGAGATCAAGTTCTGTTTATTTTACTCATTTAATAATAAATAAGACAGGTATTTAAAAATAAAAGAAACTGGCAGTAACTCCACACCAATAATATCTCATTCCCCTCACATATACAAGGAAATATGGCTACCTGTCAGGCGATGCCTGGACTCATCATTTGTTAAAATAATTTAGATACGGCACTTGGTTTTTTCTCTATATTCAGTAGCGGATTTAAAAATTTTGCGCCCCTAGGCACACCATATTATGTGCCCCCCCCTAAAAAAATTAATTAATAACTTTTTGTACCTTCTTGTAGTGATGTCTGATGGATCGACTCTATTTCACTTATTCTTATAACATTTTAGCGGTTTTTGTGGGCAGAGAAGGCAGACTACAAAGTTTAAGAGTCTTGTTGGCAAATGATGTGGTGTGTTGCCATTTATGTGAACAGTGCTGTTAAGTCTGCATACAAATAGACTTTTTGTTCCTACATAAAATAAGAAATACCCTTTCCTCTAATAAAAAAAAGTTTAGTTAAGAAGTTTAATATAAAATTTGCAGAGCCACGTACTATTCTATTGCACACAGTTGGAACTCTGATACAGTGCAGACTGCAGAACAAAATATGAGACAAAGTTGGTTTCTTCTTCTTTTTTCGCCAAATGTAGTGCAAAACGTTTATAATATTTTCTCTGCTTCTACACAATGCTGAGATAAACTTCTTTCTTTCATGAAACCGGTAAGCAAAACGGTCAAAAGTTTAGCAAAAGCACGTTGGTAAGCAAGAGATGAAGCGTGTGTAAGTCTATATGAAAACAGAGAGCGATATCAATTATTGTCAATAATACGTTTGAAAAACCACATTGTGTGAAATGAGGCTTCAGCTTTATTGAATCAACTTAGCATACTAGAAACAGTATTCAAGATGACAGTTTGGAAGGACATATTCCAGAGATTTGATAATGTAAGCCAGAAATTGCAAAATGGAAATATTGACACTAAAATAGTGTATGAATTATATGAATCACTTGTAGGATTCATTGCATTATTCGTGGCAGGTGCGACTATTATGAAAATAAAGCCATGGAGATTGTGACTGATATAGACTGTGAATGCACTTATAAAAGATCACGAAAACGCAAACTTCACGATGACGAAGAAGCGGACTCCGAAGAAGTTTCTCTGACTGAAAGGGAAAAATTTAGAGTCGAAACACTTCTCCCAGTTCTCGAAAACTTGTACCCTGAAATAGTGCGGAGGAAGGAAAGCTACAGAACACTGTTGGACTCCTTTGCCAAAAGTAGTAACAAAGTAAATAATTTTTTTAACTATTGCGAAGTGTATTTCATACGTTATTAGATATTCTGCTTATATTGTTTGGTAAAAACATGTTTTTAAAAATTTTAATTATTCCAATTATCGACATGTCTTGTTAAACGGGTTTCATTAAATCACAGCTCAGATATTGAAGATCACAAAACTTTCACATTAATTACAGTAATGGAGGGTTGAATTGATACTTCCCCATAATTTCTACAATAAATTTAAGTAGAGTCGTGTTTTACATACTGAGGACCACACATGTTACAGTATTTAAGAAATTGCTGAGTACTTTATCACAGCTTTTCAGAGGTCCCGGTATTTTGACGGGTAAAATATGGTAGGGTTAAGTAGAAGCCGACAACATTCTCCGAATAATAACGTTTCAAACATTATATTGTAAACTGCCGTCCTGACAGCTTACTTCAAAATATTTTGATTAGTCATGAAAATGATATCAGACAGAAACCCAATGTTAAATTTCCAGTCAGTCACCAAGTAAACTACGTATATATCAAAGCCTGTATTGTCGAATTTCATTCTTAGGGTTATTTAAACTAGTCAGTACTTTAACGATAATAAAAAAAATTCTCGTTTGTAAGAGCAGCTATTTTAAAACGTAAAAGGCTAAAATCAGTACAGAGCAAAAAATACCGCCCCCTTTAAGGTGCCGTGCCTATATGGAAATCCGCCAGTGTCTATATTAATTGTAAAAAGATATAAAATAGCCAAGATCGGTTATCATCAGTTTTTATTAATGACGACCGGTTTCACTGATCTATGTCAGCATCATCAGGTCAAATAAAATATTTTACAAGGCCATAATCTTGTAACGTCAAATAGTTGTTATATAAAACGATTTACAGTGCATAAGTGCACTAAGTCATTATAATAAACACAGTGAGTGACAAAAGCAAACTATATATAATTATTTGGAGGGTGGCAGAGCCCGAGTTGTAGACACTTGTGAGAAGCGACACTGCAATGTGGCGACACTCGTGAGAAATCCGGGATGCTAAGGGGTGTGTCACACCCGCTGCTGTGTGACTGAGCCGCCCATGGACATTCACACTCCTCCAGGGCAGCCAGCTTACATTATTTCACAACTTTTTTGAGTGGCCATAGCCAAATTAGAAATCGGAGCTGACTAACATTTTTCTGTACCATTTACATGGATTATGTAAACTGTTATTATTATTATTTCATTTCCAGGCCCTTCATTTTCTACACAGATTTGACAACTCTTAGAAAAATAAAACACCATGAGCAATACTCAGACATTCGAAAATAAATGTTTATGAAAAAACAACTAAACTTTCAACCTGCCAAAATTAAGTTCCATTATATAACTATCAAAATATAATAATAATAATTAAATGGAACATACATGTTTAGTTAAAACCACAAAGGCAATGGCAGCTTCTCATGAAGAGGCCTGTATCTCTTTTCATTCTTGTTGTTTTATGCTACAAACTGAAGTCGGAAGTGTGGTTGAATTATTGTACCACTGCATTTCCCTATCGATGTCTCACAACCCGGAACAGGACCGCGAAATTAAAACACTTGTTCGTGCTAAAGTCTCCTCGTCGAAATTGACACTTTAGAAACATGTAACTTATTCAATAATCATGTTTTAACATCAGAACACGAATTATAAAACATAATCTTAAAAGAACCATAACAGTCATGTTTTACAGAGATGTCATATCCGTGCTAGTAAAGAATCCAAGATGCGTGGAACGTTGTTAAGATTAATCGTTCTGCGTTTACCCCAGATCACGTGGTGCGTGATTCTGGCTTTCACGTAGTATTCGAGGCTAATTACGTGATGATCTTTAGTATACTACGTAGACATTCGAATTTATTTATATTTGCTTATTTTTCGGTCATACGAGAACTCGAATGTATTCGTGAAGGTTGTATGCCCTGACGGCTGTAATTTCCAACGTGATTATATCAGTTTTAAGCAGTGTAGCTGCAAAGCGATGTGTTGTAATAACAATAACATAAATTTATTTTCATATTTTTAGCTATAAAGAAATATTGTGACGAAGATAAGTCGCTGTAATGTGCATTCAGCTATCTATAATATGCCCTCGAGTAATTGATATGCGAGCAGATTAATAATAGGCATGTTGACCCGCCACTTATAACAACTGACGGTCACATGAACGTCGCCCTCTCACCAACTCTTCCGCCGGCCGGATCCACCCTTGTTGAAAAAATAAATCTTTCGTGTGCCAATTACAGTGCGGCAACCTTTTTCTATTAAAGTAAGATTTTTGCCTTTACATCGCTGCGTCTCATCATAACTTTGAAGCTATGTACGTTTTTATTCACTAAGCGTTTTCTCTGTTCAGGTTCATTCGAACAAACATGTAAATTTTCCATCTCTTGTCGAACAGCATGTTGAAAATGGTCTGGACAAGGCTGGAATGTGTTGGTTTAAGCTAAAGCTAATAAATATAGCCTACAAACTATATATTACCAAATGAAAATCTCAGAGGTTATTGCATAGGCAACTACGTATAAAACTGATAACACATATTTAGTGTACGGTATTAAATAACCATCGATAAACATTAGTTGTAAATATACATTGCTTCTAAAGAACATATATTTAATTGAAAAGCATGTATTTCGTTTTATATAATTATAAATCTCCAGTTTACTTACATTTTAACACCTTACCCCTCCGAAATAATGAATATGAAGGAAAACAAAAATACTGTATCTGAATCTTTTTAATGAATGATACCACACAATCTATATTTTAATTTTGTTCGACGTATCTTTATATAAAAATTTATCTTCCGTTTGTATGTGGCCTCTTAACTTGAGAACGGCTCAACATATTGCATTTGTAAATGTTAGAACTAGGTTTGTATGAAAGAAACGTTTGGAAAGGTTGTCCGGAAAATTCGGAAATTCCAGAAAATGTTTCATGCAAGTAATATCATTACTTGAGAATGGTTCAACATATTTAGATATTTTTTGTTGTATTTGTAATTGTTAGGGCAACGTTTTTGTAAAAGACAAGTGGCATGTAAAACTAAAAAATTCATAAAGTTGACGCATGTATGTAACCTTGTAACTTCAGAACAGTTCAATTTATTTGGATGATTCTTCGTAATTGGGTTTATAATTGTAATGACAAGGTTTTTAAGAAAGAAAAGCTTGGCAACGTTGTTCAGATATTGAGGGATTTGAAGGGGAAGTGCAGGAGGGAAGAGTAAAACGAAATGGAAAAATGAAAGTGTAAGAGAATGTTATATGGGAGAGACGAAGCAGTTGCAACACATACTCCACTCCCACACTTATTTTGTAACAGCGAAGCATTACTGGGTTCGCTAGAATACAATATCCCCCAAAAATATATTCTATATCCATCACTGATAAACATACATGGGAAGCGAATTATTAGACGATATTTTTGCTTTTTTGGCGATATCATTCAACCGTTAGTTGCAGCACTGTTTTCTGTAAGACTTTTTCATTGGAATTTTTGTTATGATTAATCTTACATAGGGCATAATTTTCGCTCAACCTCGTACTTAACGATGTATTTTTCAGAAACTCTAGATACCGAAAATGTTTTACATGTTTCAACACCTCACCCAAAATTTTTACCATATGTTAAGAGGAGCCAACTAAATTTGGTTCTCGGTAGAGAAACATTTTTTCTTTAATTATTTCGAAATAAACCCCAATTTTCCCGTACCACGCAGAGAAGTGTTCTGAGGTCTAATGTGAGTCATGCTAGCAATTAGCGTTAAGGAATGAAACTTGTGTATTGAAACAAGATGTATTCATCGTCCACTCAAACAGACACTGTTTCTAAAATTCTCTACACAAAAATTCTGATTGTTAGAAAAGCTATGACTGTTCAGACTTCATTAGTGAATCTTTTACAATTTGCAAGAGACATTCAGCCGACTTTGTGTCTTTCCAGGGAACACCACAAGGAGGTACTCTCTTTTCTTCCCTATTTTATTTATTTACAATATTTATAGGATTATTATTTACATACAATTTTTACAATAGGGCGATCGGCGTGAACTGAACCCCTTTTCAATATTTACAAGTGTTGCTGTAGCTTGAGCCATTTCTTTTTCATTGTAATTTCTGTGCATAGGCCACGCAAGTCAAACATGATTTTATATTACCGTCTACTTGGAGTCTTGTAAGGGACGTTGAAACTATGTCATCTGTCTTAATTGCGGACTTCTTTCTTCTTTTCCCACCTACATTTAAAACTAGTCAGTCAAATTGGTGCCTATGATATTCTGCGTCCTCTCTGAGAATTTTTACTAATGACTAAAAATTTGGGTGAACCTTCGAAAGTAATTTGTTTATCCTACAATTGTATCCTTCTGAAACATTGTTGGTGCTGTGACGCCTTCCTGCGCAGTTTCATATATCCCTTGCCATGTCGTCATTATCCAGCTATTGTTCAACGCTTTTTCATTATCTGGCGTGCTCTCCTGAATGCATGGCCGCCCATCATCTAACATGTCCAGGGGAACGTGAACCAAAGCGGAACACAATCTCATTTGAAAACGAATTCTTCGTTTTTCTTGTAGGCAGCAACAAGACCGCAATTCTGCACTTGCCCCCACAAGCACTGATGGAAGTGGTAGTTGCAGCCATTAATCTTTGCATTAGGAAACAAATGTTGATTGTATGAGTGCAGCTCCAAATCCATCAACATAGCTATAGGATTCCATCCAGATACGTAGCTCTTAACAGCTGTACGTTTCTCGCTTTTTATTGGGTGCCAAGGCGTACAGAGTTGGAACTGTGTTTGTTTCCTCCTCAGAACTAGAAATATCCGCTTGAACAATAAATAACGGTCCAAACTGCTTGCTGGAGCTTTTGAACGTTTCACTGACAGAGAACTAATTGCAGGCCATTAAACAGGATTTTCCCCTTTCGCTGGCGAACATCAATATCCTATCATTTGGTCCTCTATCGTCATCTCCAAGTAAAAATTTGCTCCCGTCATTCATTAGCAAATGATGTTCTTGCAGAAATATTCCTGGAGCATTGGTCGGATCTTGTGTAGATCCCATGCTTTTTCGCCTGCGCAGCGATCGTTTTGCACTGATGGCACTGATATTGCATCCTCGACTGAACAGTTGCGGTACGTCTTCGGTGAAAACAGAAGAAACTGTATCCGTTTCTTTAGCACGCCTTTTGGCGTTTGCCACGTGTTTTCGCACTTCATTAGGCGCGACGTCCGGAATACATGTATGGCTGCCTTCGCCTAAAACTGATTTGTTTCTGGTGGATAGTCATCCATTACACTTCTTGTTTACGTTTACGCACCGCCAATAACTTAAACTTTCATTGTTGATATATTCCACTATATACTGGTAACCGTTATAAATCACTAGAGGCTTCCCTGTCTTTGTCGTGGTGAATTCCATCTTTACAACATTTACGAATCAGGAGCGCAACTTGTCAGCGAGAGACTAACAGCAGTACTGAAGTGCGGTGTGGTGTCCCGCTACCTGTTCGGCCGGGTCTCCTCACAAATGTCGCAGAGCCCAGCCCCCGCCCCCCTAATTTACGCCACTGCCATACTTAATAAAGGAAAATGAGCAATACGTTAAAAGTTGCTTTACGCATTGTTATAGCACAGGGGTCTCCGACGTCCGCGGCGGATTAGCCGTGCTGCGGTGCGCGCGGCCGTTCGCCGTCGGGGGCTCGATTCCTCCCTGGGGCCATGGGTGTGTGTGTTGTCCTTAGGTTAGTTTACCTTAGTTCAGGTAGTTTGTAAGCTACGGACTAATAACCAAGCAGTTGAGTCCCACAGATTTGCAAACATTTGAACATTTTGAGGGGACTGGTGCGGCAACGGCGAGGCGTAGCGAAGACCAGCGGCGCGCTTTCAGTGGTCGCCAGCCACCTGACTGCCGTGCTGCAGACACTGCCTTAACCGACACCGGACCATCTTTCCTCTGCGTCTGCAGCAGGCAGTATGAAACAAAATTTATTTTCAATAACAGTGCGACATTTTACATTCTGATATCTTCCATCTGAGCTCCCCAAAGAGAGCGAACCCTTGACTGACTTGGGGCCCCCGTGAGGCTTGGGCGCCGAGGATTTTCTACATCTACATCCACATCTACATGGATACTCTGCAAATCACATTCAAGTGCCTGGCAGAGGGTTCATTAACCACTTTCATAACGTTTCTCTACCGTTCCATTCTCTAATAGCGCACGGGAAGAAAGAACACCTAAATCGTTCCGTTTTCGATCTGATTTCTCTTATTTTATTGGGATGGTCATGTCTCCCTAAGTAGGTGGGTGCTATCAAAATATTTTCACATTCGTAAGTAAAAGTCGATGATTGAAACTTCGCAAACAGATCACGCCGCTATGAATAACGTCTTTCTTTTAATGATTTCCACCCCAATTCGTGCAACATTTCCATGGCGCTTTCCTCCCCGTAACGTGATAAAACAAAATGAGCTGCCCTTCTCTGAACCTTCTCAATGACTTCCGTCAGTCCCACCTGGTGAGGGTCCCACAAGGGGCAACAGTACTCCAGGAGAGGACGCACAAGTGTGATGTAGGCAGTCTCTTTGGTGGAGCTGTTGTATCTTCGAAGCGTTCTGCCAATGAAACGTAACCTTTGGTTCGCCTTCCCCACAATATTTTCTATGTGTTCTCTCCAGTCAAAGTTGTTCGTAATTATAACTCCTAGGTATTTGGTAGAATCTACGACCTTAAGGTTTGACTGATTTATCGCGTAATTGATGTTCAGCGGATTTCTTTTAGTGGTCATGTGTATTACTTCACACTTTTCTTTATTTAGTGTCAATTGCCAATTTTCGTACCATGCAGAGATTTTGTCTAAATCGCTTTGCAGTTGCTTTTGATCCTCTGTTGACTTCACTAACCGATAAACGACAGCATCATCCGCGAACAGTCTAAGGGAGCTATTCAGATTGTCTCCTAAATCGTTTATAAAGACAAGGAAGAGTAGGGGACCTATAACGCTTCCCTGTGGAACGCCAAATATCACTTCTGTTTTACTCGATGACTTACCGCGAATTACAACGAACAGTGCCCTTTCTGATAGGAAATCGTGAATCCAATCGCACAATTAGGAAGATATTCCATAAGCACGCAATTTCATAAGAAGCCGCTTGTGGGGTACAGTGTCAAAAGCCTTCATGAAATCCAAAAATACGTAATCGATTCGAGACCCCTAGTCGATGGCACTTAACATTTCATGTGAATAAAGGGCATACTGTGATTCGCAAGAGTGATACTTTCTGAATCCGTGTTACTTATTGGTTAATAGGTCGTTCTCCCACCCCCATGAACCACAGACATTGCCGAGGTGGGGTGGCTTGCGTGCCTCAACGATGCAGATAGCCGTACCGTAGGTGCAACCACAGCGGAGGGGTATCTGTGGAGAGGCCAGACAAACGTGTTGTTCCTGAAGAGGGGCAGCAGCCTTTTCAGTAGTTACAGGGGCAACAGTCTGGATGATTGACTGAGCTGGCCTTCTAACATCAGCTAATGTGGCTTTGCCACACAGTTACTGCGAACGGCTGAAAGCAAGGGGAAACTACAGCCGTTACATTTCCCGAGGACATGCAGCTCTACTGTATGGAAATATGATGATGGCATCCTCTCGGGTAAATTATTCCGGAGGTAAAATAGTCCCCCATTCGGATCTCCGGACGGGGACTACTCAAGAGGATGTTGTCATCAGGAAAGACAATACTGGCATTCTACGGATCGGAGCGTGGAATGTTAGATCCCTTAATCGGGTAGGAAGATTAGAAAATTTTAAAAGGGAAATGGATAGGTTGAAGTTAGATATAGTGGGGATTAGTGAAGTTACGTGCCAGGATGAACAGGATTTCTGGTCAGGTGAGTACAGGATTATAAATACAAAATCAGTTGGGGGTATCACAGGAGTAGGACTGATAATGAATAAGAAAATAGGAATGCGGGTAAACTACTATGAGCAGCACAGTGATCGCATTATTATTGTCAAGATAGATACGAAGCCAACACCGACACCAGTAGTACAGTTTTACATGCCAACTAGCTCTGCCGATGTTGAAGAGATCGAAGAAATATATGATGAGCTAAAGGAAATTATTCAGACAGTTAAGGGAGAGGAAAACTTAATTGTGATGGGAGACTGGAATTCGGTAGTAGGAAAAGGAAGAGAAGGAAAAATAGTAGGTGAATATGGACTGGGCAGAAGGAATGAAAGAGGAAGTCGCCTGGTAGAATTTTGCACGGAACATGATTTAATTGTAACAAACACGTGGTTTAAGAATCACAAAAGAAGGTTTTATACTTGGAAGAGACCAGGAGACACCGGAAGGTATCAGATAGATTTTATGATGGTAAAACATAGATTCCGGAACCAGGTTATAAACTGCAAGACATACCCAGGGGCAGATATAGACTCTGACCATAACTTGTTAGTCATGAACTGTAGGCTGAAATTGAAAAAACTGCAGAAAGGTAGGAAAATAAGGAGATGGGACCTAGATAAATTGAAGGAACGTGAAGTTCTGGTGAATTTCAGAGGGAGATTTAGGCAACAATTGACAAAAACAAGGGGAAATAAAACAGTAGAAGAGGAATGGCTAGCATTGAGAGATGAAATAGTGAAGGCAGCAGAGGACAAAATAGGTAGAAAGGCAAGACCTACAAAAAATCCTTGGATAACACAGGAAATACTAAATTTAATTGATGAAAGGAGAAAATATAAAAATGCAGTAAATGAAACAGGCAAAATGGAGTACAGACGACTAAGAAATGAGATTGATAGGAAGTGCAAAATGGCTAAGCAGGAGTGGCTAGAAGCCAAATGCAAATCTGTAGAAGAATGTATAAGAAGGGGAAAAGTAGATACCGCCTACAGGAAAATCAAAAGGACTTTTGGGGACAAGAAAAGCAACTCTACGAATATCAAGAACTCAGATGGGAAACCAGATCTCAGCAAAGAAGGGAAAGCTGAAAGGTGGAAGGAGTACATAGAGCAGCTCTACAAAGGAAATGAACTTGGAGTCGATGTTGTAGGAAGGGAAGAGGAAGTAGATGAAGATGAAATAGGAGATACTATACTGAGAGATGAATTTGACAGAGCCCTGAAAGACCTAGGTCGGAACAAGGCCCCAGGAGTAGATGACATACCCTCAGAGCTACTAAAGTCTCTGGGAGAGCCAGCCATGACAAAACTATTTGAACTGGTGTGTAGGATGTATGAGACAGGCGAAATACCCTCAGACTTTAAGAAAAGTGTAATAATCCCCATTCCAAAGAAATTAGGCGCAGACAGGTGTGAAAATTACAGAACCATCAGTTTGATAAGTCATGGTTGCAAAATATTAACACGAATTATCTACAGGAGAATGGAAAAGCTGGTAGAAGCTGACCTCGGGGAAGATCAGTTTCGATTCAGAAGGAACGTAGGAACCCGGGAGGCAATATTCACTTTACGTCTTATCTTAGAAGATAGATTAAGGAAAGGCAAACCTACATTTTTAGCTTTTGTAGATTTGGAGAAAGCTTTTGACAATGTTGACTGGAATACACTCTTTCAAATTCTGAAGTCAGCAGGGGTAAAATATAGGGAAAGGAGAGTTATTTACAACTTGTACAAAAGCCGGACCGCAGTTATTAGACTGGAAGGGCATGAAAGGGAAGCATCAGTTGGGAAGGGAGTAAGACAGGGCTGTAGCCTTTCTCCGATGTTATTCAAATTGTACATTGAGCAGGCGGTGAAGGAAAGTAAAGAAAATTTTGGAATAGGGATTAAAGTTCAGGGGGAAGAAAGAAAAATATTGCGTTTTTGTGATGACATTGTAATTCTGTCAGAGACAGCGAACGACCTGGAAGAGCAGTTGAATGGAATGGACAGTGTGTTGAAGAGAGCGTATAAAATGAACATTAACAAGAGCAAAACAAAAATAATGGAATGCGGTCTTAGAAAATCAGGCGATGCTGAAGGAATTAGATTAGGTAACGAAACAATGAAGGTGGTAGATGAGTTTTGTTGCTTGGGTAGTAAAATAACATGCGATGGTCGCAGTACAGAGGATATAAAATTCATAATGGCAATGGGAAGAAAAGCATTTTTGAAAAAGAGAAATTTGCCAACATCGAATATTAATTTAAGTGTAAGGAATCTTTTCTGAAGGCATTTGTGTGGAGTGTTGCCTTGTACGGGAGTGAAACATGGACGATAAGCAGTGCGGACAGGAAGAGAATAGAGGCTTTTGAAATTTGGTGCTACAGAAGAATGCTGAAGATTAGGTGGGTAGATCACATAACTAATGAAGAGGTACTGAACAGAATTGGCGAGAAAAGGAATTTTTGGCATACCCTGACTAAAAGAAGGGATCGCTTGGTAGGACACATTCTTAGACATCGAGGAATCGTAAATTTAGCATTGGAGGGAAGTGTGTGGGGTAAAAATCGCAGAGGGAGGCCAAGAGACGCGTATAGTAAGCAGATTCAAGTGGATATGGGTTGCCGTTCATATGAGGAGATGAAAAGGCTTGCTCAGGATAGAGTAGGGTGGAGAGCTGCATATTCGAACAAAGTATATGTTCCAAAATCCTACTGCAAATCGACGTCAATGAGATAAGCCTGTAATTTTGGGGATCACTCCTATTGCCTTTCTTCAATATTGGAGTAACTTGGGCAACTTTCCAATCTTTGGGTACGGATCTTTCGCTGAGTGATAGGTTGTAAATTATAGCTAAGTACGGAACTATTGCATCAGCATACTCTGAGAGGAATCTAGTTGGTATAGAAGCTGGCGCGGAAGATTTATTTTTGTTTAGTGACTTGTTTTACTACTCCAGGAACATCTACTTCTAAGTTTCGCATGCTGACAGCTGTTCTTGGTTGAATACTGGAGTGTTCACTTCGACATCTTTAGTGAACGAATTTCGGAAAGTTGTGTTTAGTAATACTGCCTTAGCAGTACTGTCATCGGTAGTATTACCATTGCTATCGCGTAGTGAAGGTATTGTTTGTGTTTTGCCGCTAGTGTACTTCACATAGGACCAGAATTTCTTTCGATTTTCTGCAAGATTACGAGACAGGATTTCGTTGTGGTAACTACTATAGGCTTCTCGCACTGAAGCCTGCACTAGGTTGCGAGTTTCAGTAAAAGATTGCCAGTCTTGTGGATTCTGTGTCTTTTTAAATTTTGCATGCGTTTTTCTTTGTTTCTGCAACAGTGATCTGACTTGTTTTGTGTACCACGGGGGGTCAGCCCCCTCTTTTATTAATTTATTTGGTATAAATCTCTCGATTGCTACTGATATTATGTAAGCCACAACTCATCTACACTCGCATTTTTAGTTTTGAAAGACTGGAGACTATCACTCAGGAAAGCGTGAAGCAAATTTTTATCTGCTTTATTGAATAGATATATTTTTCGTTTATTTTTGGTGCATTTGGGAATTTCGGCATTCAGTCTCGCTACTACAACTCGATGTACGCTAATCCCTGTATCTGTTTTGATGCTCTTTACTAGCTCAGGATTATTTGTTGCTAGGAGATCAAGGGTATTTTCGCAACCACTTACTATTCTAGTGGATTCATGAACTAACTGTTCGAAGTAGTTTTCAGAAAAAGCATTCACAACTAATTCGGACGATGTTTTATATTTGCCGCCGGTTTTGAATACGTAATTATTCCGACATAGCGAGGGTAAATTACAGTCGCCACCGATTATAACAGTATGCTTCGGATACCTAATGGAAATGTTATTCAAGCTTCCTTTGAACATTTCGGCAACCGCATCGTCAGAGTCGACAAAAAAATCCAATTATTAATTTATTCCGGTTGTCAGGTATAACCTCTACCCAGACCAACTCACAGGAAGTATCTGTCTAAATTTCGCTGCGGGATAAACCGTTAGTAACAGTAATAAACACGCCACCCCCTTTTTTATTTATTGTATCCTTTCTGAAGACCATTTGGCCCGAACTTATCCTGTTCGCGGATGATGCTGTCGTTTATCGGTTAGTGAAGTCAACAGAGGATCAAAAGCAACTGCAAAGCGATTTAGACAAAATTTCTACTTGGTGCGAAAATTGGCAATTGACACTAAATAAAGAAAAGTGTGAAGTAATACACATGACCACTAAGAGAAATCCGCTGAACTTCAATTACGCCATAAATCAGTCAAACCTTAAGGTCGTAAATTCTACCAAATACCTAGGAGTTACAATTACGAACAACTTTGACTGGAGAGAACACATAGAAAATATTGTGGGGAAGGCGAACCAAAGGTTACGTTTCATTGGCAGAACGCTTAGACGATGTACCAGCTCCACCAAAGAGACTGCCTACATCACACTTGTGCGTCCTCTCTTGGAGTACTGTTGCCCCTTGTGGGACCCTCACCAGGTGGGACTGACGGAAGATATTGAGAAGGTTCAGAGAAGGGCAGCTCGTTTTGTTTTATCACGTTACGGGGGGAAAGCGTCACGAAAATGTTGCACGAATTGGGGTGGAAATCATTGAAAGAAAGACGTTATTCATTGCGGCGTGATCTGTTTGCGAAGTTTCAATCACCGACTTTTAGTTCTGAATGTGAAAATATTTTGCTAGCACCCACCTACTTAGGGAGACATGACCATCCCAATAAAATAAGAGAAATCAGATCGAAAACGGAACGATTTAGGTGTTCTTTCTTCCCGCGCGCTATTAGAGAATGGAACGGTAGAGAAAAGTTATGAAGGTGGTTAATGAACCCTCTGCCAGGCACTTAAATGTGATTTGCAGAGTATCGATGTAGATGTAGATGTAGATGTAGGCGTCAGCCAGCTTTCAGAACCTATAGCGATTTGTGCCTCAGTTTTTTCTATCAGCGCTTGGAGCTCTGGAACTTTCCCAATGCAGCTACGACAATTTACAACTGTTATACCAATGGTTTATAGATCTGCTTTCTTCCTGTGTCTGACCTGCCCCCTTTGAGACTGAAACCCATTTTGTGTATTCCCGAGGCCCTCCAACCTAAAAAACCGCCCAGTCCACGCCACACAGCCCCCGCTACCCGTGTAGCCGCTTCCTGAGTGTAGTAGACTCCTGACCTATTTAGCGGAACCCAAAAACCCACCACCCTTTGACGCAAGTCGAGGAATCTGCAGCCCACACGGTCGCAGAACCGTCTGAGCCTCTGATTCAGACCCTCCACTCGGCTCTGAACCAAAGGTCCGAAGTCAGTCCTGTCGACAATGCTGCAGATGGTGAGCTCCGCTTTCATCTTTCAAGCAAGACTGGCAGTCTTTACCACTTCTGATAGCCGCTCGAAACCAGAAAGGATCTCTTCCGATCCAAAGCGACATACATCATTGGTCCCGACATGAGCTACCAGCTGGCTGCACCCTGTGCTCTTCATGGCATCCGTTCCACATCTGGAATGACTCCCCCGGTATGCACACGGAGTGCACATTGGATTTCTTCCCCTCCCTAGCAGCCATTTTCCTAAGGGGCTGCATCACGCGCCTACTGTTGGAGCTCCCAACTACTAACAAACCCACCCTTGTCCCCCCCTCCCCGTCTCCTCAATGCTGGTCATGGATACTGTTAAATACAGTTTCCTCCCTTTTAACACATTTACCAAGTTGACGCACAATGTTCGCTCGGAACTCAGAATAGCTCAGTGATAACTTTTGTTTTCTGCTAGCCTAGTGGCCCCGCGACCACGTTGAGCATTTCAATTGATTACTGTGACATTTCTGTAAAAGCTTAACGGTTAAATAATACTTAAAGGTAAAATTAAGGAAAAACAATTACTGTTACTGATCCAACAACACCACTTACGTATTGCCTATGGCTAGTGCTTTGCTGACTCGCAAACAAAATGATTTTTTTCCATCTTGAACTCTCACTTCTGACACTTTCGGCCCAAACCTACCTATGCTATACAAAAATTTGGACGAATTCATTGGTGACGAGTAGGCACAGTCTCCTTGTAAATACGAAAACGCAGCAAGGCTGCCAAGGCTGACCACCTCTTCGTGGTCCTTATTTTTTCATATTGTAAGCTAGATTACAAGGGAGGGAAAGTGGAAAAAGACTGCAGTGATACTATTCAGACGATAGAGTGATCATTGTAACGACAGATTGAATGGATAGCGGCGATTTTGGTTGTGGGGAAGTGAACGGAAGATAAATCGTCTAGAAGACTGGTGCGTTGTGCATGAATGCCAAACTACTGAATAAATTGACCGAAATAAAGAAGTGCGTGCCAGGGAATTTGTGTCCCTGTCATGTAAAGGAAAGAGTAAGAATATTTACGCAAAAACTAATAGAAAACGAAGCCACAATATCAGAAGTTTAACCGTCAATTTGTACATTACACCAATCATTTTCTCTTGTATGTATATCGGAAATAATCTTTAATGAAAACACTTTAGAAATGAATATATATGGGCTTGGAACATGCGAGGATCAGATCTAATTCTGTAGATGACAATAACTCTGTTTTCAGCAAAAAGTATTGGACGGATGTGTGCCTTACGACTGTGTGAATGGTTTTCGTACGAGAGAAATCAATCTCCATGCAGTGTTCAGACCTCATAGATGGAATTCAGTCCGGCAGTGGGTCCCCAGCTACACTACAGAAGGTTTTAGTTGCTGGTTACCGTTCTCAGACCAGTTCCGTTTGCTCTTAGCTCTCTAACAGAAACCAGCACTAAAGCTTTTCTGGCTTATGACACTACTATTTACATCTCCTTTGCTTCTTTCTGACCATCACTAACTCCAGCGTTCCGACAGAAAGTATTGACTGAGTTATCTATGTCTCGCCGTAGCATGCAATTACTGTCCGTATTGTTTCTGCAGCTTAAATGGTCTTGCCTGAAAAGGTAATCGTTAAATGTTGTTCTTTCTTAGATAAATAAGCTGTCATTGTCGGATATTATCGTTATTAGAACTCTTCAAGGCTCTAAAATATGACACCACCAAAGAAAGCATGCCCGTCTGGCAGACTGAGCTGCATCCACTGAACTACTGGTCGTTTGGTTGTTTATCACTCTTTATTGAATAATAATCTTCCGGAAATGTCAGTGGCTAAGAATCTCTTAGACAAGACAGTCCACACCACACACACACACACACACACACACACACAGTAGATAATGGATGTATTTACTAGCTTTCAACTATAACTTCTTAAAATTCTAGAAAGCCTTTGATGCACTTTAGATACTATCACAAGTAACATTCTTTATCACTTATCGAGTATATGTTCTCGACTTCGAGGAAGCAACATCAAAAGAATATTTTAGAATCCTGCAGGAAATCACATGTGAAATTATGCATAAACTTGAGCTTTTTTCCACATGTATATTTCTTTAATCTACTTCCATTAAACACAAACATTGCCGATTGTAAAATAACATTGGTGTAAGATCTAAGGAACCAAACAATTCAACTACGTAGGTCACCGACCTCTATAGGTACACACTTCGTATTCTAACTTATGGTAAGGATGACACACAATCGTGCCCGAGGGACGACTCGAACCTCCAGCGGTAGCACCGCAAAACAGTGACAATTCTTCAGAGAGCACGGGGCCATCTCCCGCGCGGTGGGGTGGTTTGCATGCCTCAACGGTACAGATAGTAGGACCGTAGATGAAACTACAGCAGATGGGTGTTTCTGGACAGGCCAGACAAACGTGTGGTTCCTGAAGAGGGCAACAACCATTTCTGTAGCTGCAAGCCAACAGCCTCAATGGCTGACTGCAAGACAACACTCGCCCACACACAGCCAATATGGTCAAACAGTTTCTGGCAAAAAAGGGGATGGTTCAACTTCAACAGCCACCATCTTGCCGGACCTCTATCCTTCAGACTTTTTGCTATTCCCTCGACTGAATCTCGTTTTGAAAGGAAAGATATTTGACGACATTTGTTACATCCAAAGAAATGTGACCAGGCTTCTGGACACCATTCCAAAGGAAAACTTCGTGTAAACTTTTCAGGTCATGTATTTATCTAAGCGTATTTATCTAAGAAAGAACAGTATCCAACGATTACCTTTTCAGGCAACACCATTTAGCTCAACGGTGCATTATAATGAGAGAGGTGACTATTTCGGCGGACAGTAAGGTAACTATAGTTAATAGTTCACTTACGTTAATGCTACAGCACTGTTCACTGAACGTTTTGTCAGAAACTGTTAATACCACCTACAGAAAAATAAAAGAGACATTTGGTGAAAAATAAAAGTTCCAATGTTTGTAAATCTAAGGAACTAAACGGCTGAGGTTATCGGTCACTAGACTTACAAACGACTTAAACTAACCTAATCCAAGAACAACATTTCGGAGGGGTCGGAGGAAAAGGAACAGAGACTATGATAAAAGTGAGATGGTGTCCATGTAAATTACCTGTCTCTCTCTCTCCACTTTGTGTTACCACCACAAGCGTGCCATTGTCGCAAGATTTAATTACGTAGCACTGTACGTGGGAGCCGTAGAAATACATGCAGTGCCAGTGAGTGTAGTTAAAAGTTTCTGTTCACTAACCTGGCTTCGTCTTTTCCATTGTTGCCTCCAGGCAAAAGCAGCGCACATGTCGTCTATCCTCCTATCTTGAAGTGAAGTGCTGTGGAACTTTTAAAACTAAACTCCACGGCACCCCACATTCGATTGAGGGCCCTGGACCCAGAATCAGAGATGGGCCCTCCCCCTTGTCTTTTTTTACTGTTGTGTGCCGTAGTTTGTAATTGCAAGTTTGTATCATAATCATGCTCTTTTTAGAATGTACTTTAACTTGGTATAACAAGGTATACATTTAATACGGTAAGCTTCATTTATAAAATTACTTTACTTAAAATTGAGACTTTACTTACAAAAGTCACAGAAGGCCCGTAGTCACAATTTCAGAATTTGGTTTCTTTTAGGGGAGGGGGGGATCAGCCAATTATGTCTTATATTCTAATTTGTGAAGCTTAACGACATAAGTTGAACTAAAGGCGTAGATATATTTAAATAGAGACAATATTAAATTTTATTCAATACTTGATTCCCTTCATCCTCCCCTGCCTACGGTAATCGCTAGTTTAGCTAGCATGGTGGCTGCCGTGTGGCGCGCCTCTGACGTCATGGCGGCAGCCAACAGAACACTTGTTCGTACTTCTGGCAGGCGCTGCACCAGCTAAGGCGGAATTGCTGAACACACATAAATATCTCATCTTCGCAGGAAGTTGGCAAAAAGAAAACAAAATCCATCACCACATTACACTGAAAGCTGATCCATTAATTCCTTTTCAAGCCACGCCGGAAGTAACGTCAAACTGCTGCGCCAACGGCATGACTTGAGAACGAATCCATAAGCGGTATGACAACCGGAGTAAAATGGGCAAAGGAACTAATTATATCATGTTTTTATAGCTGCTGTATAGTCCATTTGGCATTTAGTACTAGAAGGCTCGATGCAAGCTACTATGTATAAGAACCTCTTGGGGTCAAATTGGCCCCACGCAGTTTTATTGCTTATACAGCCAGATTGAGAAAGATAATTCAGTGTAACCATCATATGTATTTTTATTGATTTTTATCAATGGAAGGTGAAGATTGGAATGTTGACAATATGAGGATAGCTAGCACCTTACCATGAAGATGGTCGCTGAGCTGCCAACAAACTCATATTTACGAGCGCGTTCAGAAAGTAAGTTCCGTTTGGTAATAAAATGTTGTTGTTTGTAAATCTATCGGACCAAACTGCGTGGTCATCAGTCCGTAGCTTACAAACTACTTAAACCTAGGTAAACTAACCTAAGGACAACACCCACACCCATGCCCCAGGGAGGACTCAAACCTCCACGGCGAGGAACCGCGCGCTTCGCAGCGAGACGCTTTAGACCGCTCGGGTACTCCACCGCGGCAGGTAATAAAATGAAATTGTTCACAGATACAGAAGAAATTTTTATTGCACAAAATTCTACAACTCTTAAAGTACAGCCGGCCGCGGTGGCCGAGGGGACTGAGGCGCTCCAGTCACGGTCTGCACGGCCACTACGGTCGGGGGTTCGAATCCCCCCTCGGGCATGGATAATTGTGCCGTCCTAGTTCGTAAGTAGTTCATAAGTAGTTTGTAAGTTTAGGGACTGATGACCCCGTAGTTAAGTCCCATAGACTATACAAACATTTTTTTTCTCCCGCGTTTAAGACACGTACGATGCTAGCAAAGAAACGGCCAGCGGCCAGAAATATGAAGTGGCCATAGGCCAGGAATATCGCAACTTGCGACGAAAATCGACCAAACAGAGTCCTCCAGCTGGTGTATCCAGCACACAATAAGTCGCTTTCGCCTTGAACACTTCATGGTGCCGCAGCAGTCATTAGACTGCCTGGATTATTGCCCTACCAATTTATTTGGGAAGTCTTAACAGCTATGCCACATACCAAGGACGGTTTAGGACAGAACTAAAAATGATAGAAACTTTCTGATGAAGGTCCAGCTTCCTACTGGTAGAACTGGCGCAGAGGTGCCTTATGGTAACCTATGTTAGACGCCAATTCTGAGCTTGCATCCTCTGTGGACACGCCACTATATCCAGGCCTAAGATCTTGTGCTCCTGCACGACACCGCCGTGTATTGGGGCCGTGAAGGTTCACTGGCAGTAACGCTGTTTTGCGTTGGTTGATTACAGCTCCTGAGACACGTCCGTATAATTCGAATACTTGATGGGCGCAGTCTACATCATCTTCGTGCTCTACAAAGATGCCAACAGCATCTGCATACGCCATACACTTGATATAACTGTGATAGAATTGCACCCCATGGATAACACCCATCATTCTCAGCAATCGCTATAGCGAACAGGAACATAGGAAGTGGACACCCCTGTCGTACTGACCGGTAAATTGAAATTGCTCTCGTTCTCCATTCGTTTATGATAACTACAGAGGATGCTTGAGTGAAAGGATGCGTAATAAACGGGATGAACTGTGGTCCAAAACCCATCTGTTTCATAACACCAAAAAGATATTCGTACCCAATCCTGTCAAAAGCATTGGCAAAGTCACCAGATAAAATACTAGCCGGAAGTCTGTGAGTAGCAGTGTATGCAAACACATCCCTATATGTTGATGCTGCATGGAAAATATTTTTGTGTTTAACTCCACACGCTGCTCACCTTGTCCATAATGGTCTTCATTTTCGCTGCAACCCACCGAGCCATTAGTTTATATTCACAATTGAGAGGGGTTAGTGGTCGAAAGTCTTGAATCGTACAAGTATTCTGTATTTTTGGCAAAAGTACAATTTGTCCTTATAGATACTTGCTGGGGACCTAAATTCCAGAGATGACTTCAATGATCAGCTGCGTCATTACATCCTCAATAACGTCCCAAAATACCTGGTAGAACTCAATAGGTTATCCACAGGCCGGCCGCGGTGGCCGAGGAGACTGAGGCGCTGCAGTCGCGGTCTGCACGGCCACTACGGTCGGGGGTTCGAATCCCCCCTCGGGCATGGATATTTGTGCCGTACTAGTTCGTAAGTAGTTCATAAGTAGTTTGTAAGCTTAGGGACTGATGACCCCGTAGTTAAGTCCCATAAGCTTAATAAACATTTGAACATTTGTATCCACAGGCCCCGGTGACTTCCCCTTGGGTGATGCCTTCAAGATCTCCTCGACATCTGGTTTTGGCACAGCTGCACACATGTCCATAAGCTCACATTGGAGGTTTGCCAATAAAGAGTTCAATGCAGTGCCGTTACCGACAGTAGAATGAATTAAGTTCCTGAAGTAAGTGGCAACATGTACAGCCGCGGTGGAGTGGCCAAGCGTATTGACGCGCTATGCTCCGATGCGCGAGACCGTTCCCCATCGGGCACTCGAATGCCCCGTCGGGCATGGATGTTTGTGTCGTGTTTAGTATAAGGTAGTTCAGAAGTAGTTTGTAATTCTAGGTAGTGATGACCCCGCAGTTAAGTCCCTTAAGCTTCACAAACATTTGAACATTTAGCATGTACAGTCGGTGAAAATGTTCAAATGTTTGTAAATCTATCGGACCAAACTGCTTGGTCATCAGTCCGTAGCTTACAAACTACTTAAACCTAGGTAAACTAACCTAAGGACAAACACACACACCCATGCCCCAGGGAGGACTCGAACCTCCAAGGCGAGCAACAGCGAGCTCCGCAGCGAGACGCTTTAGACCGCTCGGCTACTCCACCGCGGCTACAGTCGGTGACAGAATTCGCGAGATCCCTCGTCTAATTGCTATACACAACTGCAAAGTTCTGTTGCTTGGTGGAAAGTATATACAGCTAGGCAACACGATCGTACATACTGTTGATTACACATCTGACACGAAATCTGAGAGGAAAAAAGTTATCTTCCAGTATCGCAGCCAATTGTAACAACACGCGTTCTTTCTAAGCGACGTGAAGGCGACTTCGAAAACTGATTTTAGAAACTGCTTTGCGTATTAGCCATAGCTTTTTAAGATATTCGCGACCGACAAATTCCTTTCCACATTTCTTTTCTTATAGTTACAATGAACAAATACAGCAATTAGAATTGAGACGCTGCAGTCCGTGAATACTTTCGGACGTTGCTGACACATTCAAATGGAAAATTCCATGCATATCATAGAATTAATTCAATTACATGACTGGAAGCAAATTATCGACATTAACCACAACTTAAGGTAACCATCACACTAGTGCATGTCGACAAATGTCTAGTGGGTACTACAGCGGCACACTGGCTGGAATCACGCTAAACACTTACTCGTTGAGAGAGGAGCCAAAACAGATCCTGTTATAAACACTTTGTTATGAAGCTGAGGGTTACATCATGGTACATCATGTTCCGAGTATCGCTGGCGTTTTCCGCTCACCTCCTCGGTTGCGCTATAAAGACGACAACCGTTTGGCGCGGCAGATCACTGATGGTATTTCCGAGAGTGAAGGTATCGTGTCATTTCCACTGGTTCTCTTTGGTTTGATGTTGCAACTAAGATATCAGCACAAATTTAACAAACATAAGCCAGCTCTGTATCACCACAAATTACAGTTCTCCTCAGATGTTTGGTACTTTTCCATAGTACATGTCTTATTGAAATGCTTAATATTAAGCATTCGACAACATATTGGGCTATTATAATACCAGATACGATTATGTCAAATGAATGTGCAGAGAAGCAAACAAATGATAAAGATAAGCTTATTTATCTCGCCAAATGGCCAACTACTGATCAACGAGCGACAGTTCGATTACTGACTCTTTCACATTTTTCTTCTATTTTGAAATATGGCTCATTATGTTTCTCACATAACAATAACAAACAAACATGATAATTGAGTAACAATCTGTATCCCAAACATTGTGAGGAAATTATTATTCTGTAACCATGAAAATATATTGATAACACAATATGAAACATGTACAACAGAGAATTGTATTGCATCAAATGAATTTCTTTAAACTATTGTATCCAACACATAACTATATTTTTATTATGTTTCTTTCAATAACGACGCAAAAGCTACGTTTTTCGTGTGAGCAACATTAGGAATATTAAATCGCTGTGACATTCAAATCCGTAGTCGTTTAATCTAATCCTGTTTCAATCCAGACAGTAGTACGACAACAAGAATTCCGAATACTGGTGAGCTCGGTGTTCGCCACTTGGCTTCCCCACAGGTTAAAGAGATATTTTGGTGTGAGTTTGTCACTGTCGAGTATCGAAGACGATATGTTTCGCATACTAATTTAAAATATCAATCCGCCAAACCACCCGCACTTAGGAATACATCATGCAGGAAGTAGACGACTGAACAATCACCTTAGAATGAAGTCGGTCGTCTATTCAAAGAAGCAGGCATTAATTTTATAATGCAAACAGCAAAAACAAGTAGATAGAATAATTTGTAAAATCTCGAACTTAAGAGTCGACTTTTGGTGATTCTCCATCGTAGCAATTAGAGCAGTGATAGATTCTAAAGCTAATCCCTTGGTGTTAGAAGCCGCTGCCGTTTATTCTGTAGTGGGACAGCATTACACACCGGTGGGTTTCAGTTACTGTGCAGAATACAAAACCACGGTTTTTCGTCAAAAGCGTGCGTAGTTTCCTGCCACTTAAGAATAGGTAGTAGGCCTATGTTCCTGCAGAGATTCGATAAACGACTATGCTGTAGTATGTGTGGGTTTCAATCCGTATTTTTCACATACGTGACTTTTCTGCTCAGTAACAACTTTGGTAGCGAATATAGTATCAAAAAGTTTTAACTCTTCATTCAACCAGTTCATATGATAACAAAGAGAGTTTTGGATGAATGAACGAAATAGACAGTCTATTTGCGTGCAGATGTTCTGAGAAGATTGACACTGCCACCAGAAAAATGCAACAGATAGTGTGAGTCATAGCGTAAGTTTTTCCACAGACAGATAATAAACGTTAGTTTCAGGGCACATATCTTATGGATTTACAAATATCAAACATTATAGTACTCACAATTTATTAGCTGAAATAAGTGCATACTGGAAAACGTTGCCTTTATGTGGGTTAAAAACTTGACAAGCACATACCTAGAGTGTAATAGCTACAACGACAATTTACGAATGCTATTGTCTTGACAAAGGCTAATAATATAATAATATCCCCTTATGCGTTTGCGTGTTGAAAGTCTCAACACTAGGGATCGCTGGATGGGTCACACCTACCTGGCCCAATCTGTGCGAGAAGAAACACGAATATGAACCTTTTAAATTCCTAAAAATCTCCCCTGTGTAGGCCATAGGAAAAGAGAAAACGCACGCCAAATGTTCCAACTACAGATAGGTGCAATATCAGCTAATATTGAGGCTCACCATTGCTGATGACGGTGTTTTCGGTGTTGCGAAGTGGCTAAACGGTTAGCTCTTGAATGAAATAGCACAGGCTTGAATCCCGTCCCTTCCAAAATACTTTTCTTATATTAACCCTTGTAGTTTCAATTATCAATTATAAAAATTTAAATGCATAATTAATATTTTTGGTTTCGTTATAACTAATTAAATTAATTAATATATCTTATTTCATCATTTAATTTTCATAATTCGATGAAGTATTAAATGAAAATAATATTTCAAAAATTGTAGCTCGTATTTATATGCCGAAGTTATATTACATTCCTTAGGGTGTTCACCGTCAAAGAAAAACTCCACTCTATGCAGACTTTACCAAAGTATTTTAAGCGAGAATTTTTATCCGAAATATGCTTCGGTGCAATGCATACTTTATTCAAGTTTTTAAGTAAATAACTTTTCACTGTTGATTTTTGTGCATACGAAGTGTATGGATGGGAATTGTGGCACTAGACTGATGCTGTAGGATTGAATGTGTTTTGATTGAGACACCTCTCGACATCAACGTTCGTGACACACTGAAACGTTTAAGTACATTTAAATTTCATAAATAAAAGGTTTACATTGCAAGAGGTAATACGAAATGAACAAAAATGTAAGGAGTACCGGGGAATCGAACCCTGGCCTCAAAATTTGACATATTTTTTTAAGGAAAAGTAGGGTTATATAAAGGATCCATTTTTATTTACAAACTGAAGCCTTTATTATAATCATGAAATCAAATGAAGTCCAGTGTCCTATCTGGAAGAAATTTGTCAACTAATACACAATGGAAAATAACTGTATAAATGAAGCCACTTCTGGCATGCTGCATCATTCGTGGCATTTTCGAACTTAAAGGTATATAACGTAAAATAAACTGGGGCCTCCTCTGTTAGCGTTCACCATCCGGTCGGTGTTCCTGGGTGATCTTCTCGATCTTATTAAGTCTGATCCGTTCAATTGGTCGGTATCTTCGTTAAACTATCACTATCATCTTCTCGTACCCAGTACACCCCAGCCAGGTGGCGGGTCAGTAAACACTACCTCTAAAAAATTTGCGTTACTTTCCTTGTATTTACCAAGTCGTCGTAGGTTCGTGTGTCCATCCTGTAAATAGTGCCAATAGTCCAGTTTGTTCGTGTTTGCATAATGATATATGTAATTTACCGTCATGCCCGTTAACCACGCCACCGCATTCGTCTTCTGACGTGGTAAATATGTTTTATCTGGGAAAAATACTATGTCCGTTGAGATTTCTGACTGTACTGTGCGTATTATGAACGCTATGATCTTCCGTGCCAGATTCCACCCCCTCAGGGGCTCAGCATTACTTTGCTGAGTACGGGCTTGGCGAACCTGGGGTCCTGAGCTGTGGGCTGTGTCGCGCCAACAGTCCGCTACACCGTAAGCTCTGTGCGTGCTTCAACGACCATCGTTCGGCGCGACGGTGGAACGTTGTACGTTTCAGAGCCCGGGGATCTTGGCTTAATCGCCCGGGTCGCGAGGACGGTACAAACCTCTATAAAAACTCTTCAATCTCAAGGTGTGCTACGTGCCGAGGAGATGCATGGCTGTTGAGGTTGAACAGCCGCTAGCGAGCAACCTCTGAGGAACCTGCCGCACCTCAGTTGTATAAGGCTTACCCAGGCAAGCGGGGCTCTGTCTGGGTGGACCTTTAGTTCCCTAGCTGCTCGTGGGACAGAAATGAAACGAGCAAACAATAGCGTGCCATACGCAAACCTGGCTTCTCAAAGAGAGGAAAAAGGGACTTTAATGCTGCACAGTATGATCCCCAATCGTTCCCTTCCCTTGCCACGCCATGGGAAGAACGACGGGCCAGAGATTGTAATGAAGCGTACTCACCAAAATTTCTGGTGTGTACACGCACTGATGGGGAATCGTTCAAGGACACGAAGCCGTTATTCTTTGTCGAACATCTTGAAGATCGGTATGATGAAGTCGCCGGCCTGTCCAAAATGAGTAGTGGGTCCATTCTCATTGAGACAGCATGCTCAGCCCAATCGAAGGCACTACTCGCCTGCGATAAGCTGGGAGATGTTGCTGTCTCTATCACCCCTCATAATAGTCTGAACATGACCCAGGGGATTATCTTCCACCGTGATCTTCTCCTGTAGTCCGATGATGAACTACGCGCCAACCTCGCACGGCGGGGTGTTCATTTTGTCAGGCGCATCTACTGGGGGCCAACGAATAAAAAGGTAGCCACCGATGCTTTCATCCTGGCCTTTGAGGGCGACTCTTTGCCCGAAAAGTTCAAGGTTATGGTATACCGGTGCGACGTAAAGCCTTATATCCCTCCACCTATGCGGTGCTTCAAGTGTTGGAAGTTTGGCCACATGTCGTCTCGGTGCACCTTTAGTGCCACATGCAGGGAGTGCGGACGTCCTTCCCATCCGGACGCTCCATGTACTCCCCCACCAGTATGTGTTAACTGTGGGCAACACCACCCGCCCTGTTCTCCGGACTGCACAGTACTCCACAAAGAAAGAAAGATAATGGAGTACAAGACGATGGACAAAGTGTCATATACTGAAGCGAAGAAAAAATTTGAGCGCCTTCACCCTGTAGCATTAAAATCGTCGTTCGCTACCATCACTTCGTCCCCACTGTCTTCAGGGACGATGGCCCCAACACCTTGGAAACCTCCTGTGGGCCCCCAGGGCCGTCCGACTCCTCCTGCCCCCATGATGGTTGGGGGATCTTCTTCAACTCCTGCTCCCGCACGACCTTCTGTGGGAGCACATCCCCCCAAACCGTCGCGGACAAAAGTCCCCGTGACCCAGCCGGAGAAGCAACATCTTCCTCCGTCTCCTCTCGCTCGGAAGGTGTCCCTCGGGGCGCCCCTTCCGAGGCCTCTCAGAGCGCGGTGGAGGATCCCAGCCAACAGCTGATGGATCCGCACGTTCATAGTCAAAGGGCTTCGCAACCTGCATCGGGCCCTGATACCGTGTCTGAGACGTCCTCCCGGCCCTTAAAACCAAAAGGGCAGCGAGAGGACAAGAAGCAGAAACAGAAGAAAAAGGACTCTTCTGTGGCATTAAAGCCACAACTTCGTACATCTTCTGCTTCTGATGACGAGATTGAGCTCCTTACTTCCCCTGAGGATCTCGCTCTCATCAACTCTTCCGAAGCAATGGTTCTGGATTCTGTAGGTTCACTGACAGCGCCAGCAGATGAACCTATGGAATGACGTGTTTTAGCTGTCCCTTCATGGCATTTAGTCGATCAGGTTGTATACTCCAGTGGAATTGCGGTGGTTTTTTCCACCGCTTAGCTGAGCTACGACAACTTCTCAGCGCTTCCTCTGTGTTCTGCATTGCTCTGCAGGAAACTTGGTTTCCCTTGATGCGCACCCCCGCCTTACGTGGCTATAGGGTATATTATAGGAACCGTGCAGGCTGTGATAGGGCGTCAGGTGGAGTCTGCACCTACGTCCTGTCTTCTGTTTACAGTGAAGCCGTTCCCCTACAAACGCCTCTGGAAGCCATAGCTGTCAGGGTAAGGGCTGCAACTGACATTACCGTCTGCAACGTGTACCTCCCTCCTGATAGAGAAGTGCCCCAACATGTGCTGGCAGCTCTGATTGCTCAACTGCCCCCACCTTATTTAGTCTTGGGCGATTTCAACGCCCATAACACATTGTGGGGTGGTACCGTGACTACTGGCCGTGGGAGAGATGTTGAGGCCTTACTATCTCAACTCAACCTCTGCCTTTTAAATGATGGTACACCCACGCATTTTAGTGTGGCGCACGGTAACTATTCGGCCATCGACATAACAGTTTGCAGCCCTAGCCTCTTCCCATCTGTCCACTGGAGAGTACATGATGACTTGTGTAGTAGTGACCACTTTCCGATCTTCTTGTCACTACCCCACCGTCAGTCTCCCGAACGATTGCCCCGATGGGCGCTTGATAAGGCTGATTGGGACATTTTTAATTCTGCTGCCATTGTTGGTTCTCTAACGCATCCTAACATCGATGTGGTAGTTGACAGCGTTACCTCGGCCATTATTTCTGCGGCTTAGTGTGCTATCCCCATTTCCTCAGGATCACCACGGCGGAAGACCGTGCCCTGGTAGTCGCCGGAAATTGCTGATGCTATTAGAGACCGCAGGCGCGCTCTGCAGCGTCACAAACGACATCCATCTCTGGATAATCTAATTGTTTTTAAACGGCTTCGTGCACGAGCCCGCCACTTGATTAAAAGACGCAAGCAGGAGTGCTGGGAGAGGTATGTTTCTACCATCGGCTCACGTACCTCTCCATCCCAGGTGTGGACGAAAATCAGGTTACCAGCGACCCTTCAGTGTATCTGGGATTTCCATAAACGGATCAGTCTGTACTGATCCACAGGTAGTTGTGGAACACCTTGCTGAGCACTATATGCAAAATTCAGCTTCCGTGCATTATCCACCAGCCTTTCGCACCCTGAAAGAACGGGAGGAGCGAAAGCGGCTCTCCTTCTTGGCTCGCACTGAGGAGCTGTATAATGCCCCCTTCAGTGATTGGGAATTGCTTAGTGCCCTTACACTCTGCCCTGATACAGCCCCTGGGCCAGACCGTGTACACAACCAAATGTTGAAGCACTTGTCCACAGCGTCGAAGCACCATCTGCTAGCCCTGTTTAACCGCATTTGGAGCGATGGTGTGTTTCCCTCTCAGTGGAGAGAGAGCACCATCGCCCCAGTGCTCAAACCTGGCAAACACCCGCACGAACTGGACAGCTACACATCCATCAGTCCCACCAATGCTCTTTGCAAATTGCTAGAGCGTATGGTGAGCCGCCGGCTATGCTGGCTCCTTGAGTCTCGTGGTCTGCTGTCACCATGTCAGGGTGGTTTCCGCAAAGCACGCTCAGCATTGGACAATCTTGTACACCTTGAGTCCGCTGTCCGAACGGCTTTCGCTAGACGTCAGCATTTGATAGCGGTCTTTTTTGATTTGTCCAAGACTTATGATACTACCTGGCGGCACCACATTCTTCGAACGTTACATGGTTGGGGCTTTCGGGGCTCGCTCCCCATTTTTATAAAAAACATTTTATCACTGCGTACATTTCGTGTACAGATTGGCGCATCTCGTAGTTCGTTGCACATCCAGGAGAATGGGGTTCCACAGGGCTCTGTGTTGAGTGTTCCCTTGTTTTTAGTCGCCATTAATGGCCTAGCGGCAGCAGTAGGTTCGTCAGTATCTCCCTCCTTATACGCTGACGATTTATGCATCTATTTTAGCTCCTCAAGCATGCATGTTGCTGAACGCCAGCTGCAGGGAGCCATACGGAAGGCACAGGCATGGGCACTCACCCACGGTTTCCAGTTCTCTGCCGCCAAGACGTGCGTTATGCACTTTTGTCGGCGTCGAACTGTTCACCCAGATCCAGAGCTCTACATTGATGACCAGCTACTTCACGTAGTGGAAACGCATCGTTTCTTGGGGTTAGTGTTCGACGACCAGCTGACGTGGGTTCCCCATATTCGTCAGCTCAAGCAGAAGTGCTGGCAGCACCTTAATACCCTCCGCTGCCTTAGCAACACCACTTGGGGAGCAGACCGCTGTACGCTGCTGCAGTGCTATAAGACGCTTGTTCTGTCCAGATTGGACTACGGCAGCATTGCCTATGGCTCGGCATCACCTTCAGCTCTGAAGACGTTGGATCCAATCCATCACAGTGGAGTTAGGCTTGCAACAGGAGCCTTTCGAACAAGCCCTGTGACTAGTCTCCTTGTGGAGGCCAGTGTGCCGCCTCTGAATATCAGGTGCGAACAACTGCTTGCCAATTATGCTGCTACCGTCCGTGGTTTACCTCACCACCCAAACCACCGTCTCCTCTTTCCTCGAACAGATCTCCACATTCCGCAGAGACGGCCGAGATCAGGGTTGACAGTTGGTGTCCGTGTTAGGTCTCTCCTAACTCAATTGGATTCTGTTCCTGTCCCGTCTTTATTTAGATACCAGTCGCACACGCCGCCATGGTGTATACGGCGGCCTGACCTTGGGCTGGACTTGTCACGGTTTTCTAAACGCTCAGTCCACCCTGAGACCCTTCGCCGCCACTTCCTATCAATTCTTGACGGCTTCCGAGGTTCTACGGTAGTGTACACCGATGGCTCGATGGTGGATGGTCATGTAGGATTTGCTTACACGCTTGCAGGACACAAGGAGTTGCGGTCCCTGCCAGATGGCTGCAGTGTTTTCACTGCAGAGCTGGTAGCGATCCACCGCGCACTTCAACACATCCGTTCCTGCCATGGGGACTCCTTCGTCATTTGCAGTGACTCCCTCAGCGGTTTACAGGCCATCGACCAGTGTTTTCCGCGCAATCGTTTGGTTGTTGCCATACACGAGTCCTTGTACACCATTGGACAACATGGGCAGTCGGTGGCATTTCTTTGGACTCCGGGACACGTCGGGATAGATGGCAACGAGCTGGCTGACAGGCTGGCCAAAGAGGCCACCCACAAGCCTGTTCTCAATATAGGCATTCCATGTGCTGATTTCCGTTGTAAACTACGCCGTAAAGTTCTCGGTTTGTGGAGCAGTGAATGGCGCGCTCTACAGGTGCCCAACAAACTGAGGAGTATAAAGGAGACGACAAACATGTGGAGGACCTCTCTGCGGGCCCCTCGCAGAGGCTCTGTTGTTCTCTGCCGGCTGCGTATCGGCCATACTTGGCTTACGCACGGCCACCTTCTCCGTCGCGAGGATCCTCCCGAGTGTCGATGTGGTGCGCGTCTGACAGTCGCCCACATCGTCTTGGAATGCCCGGACTTAGCAGCGCAGAGAAGGAATTTTAATCTCCCTGACGATTTGAAACTTGTTTTAGCTGACAATGCCTCTATGGCTGACGCAGTTTTAAATTTTATTCGTGTGAGTGGGTTGTACAGATCAATTTCATTTTTAGTACTATGTTTATTACATATTCGTTCTCCGCTCGCCTAACGTTTTAGGCAGGTGGTTTTATTGTGCAAAAGCGGCCAGATACACTACTGCCATGTCTGTGGTCACCTGGCCAGGACACTCATTTATCGTCTTTTCACCTTTCTCTTCTTTTATCCGTTTGTACTTTCCTTCTTTTAATTCCTGACTTGTTACACCCCTTTGCTTGGTGAGTCTTAACACATTGTTTTATGGTACATTGTAGTGCTTTTTATTCTGATCTCTACGGTTGGACCAAGGGACTGATAACCATTGTCGTTTAGTCCCTTTAAAAATCAAACCATCCATCCATCCAGATTCCACACTCCCAGCGCTGTGCCGCAGACCAACCGATGTTCGTCTGTGTCGAGCGTGTCGCATCGTAGGCATATGGGCGTGTCTGTCATGTGGATAGCATACTGTCTCTCCTTCGTCGGGTACTTCCGGTTAACCACCATGTACCACGTTGACCTGGCCAATGTAGGGAGGTGGGGGTGGTGCACTGCGCGCCACGCAACATTCCAGTTAATCGCACGGTACCTGCGTTCTATCTTATTCCGTTCCACGCGTCTTACAAGCAGTCTATACACATCTTTGGAAGTCGGTGATCGGGTAGTTGGTAAATCTGCTCGCACATAACTGTGTTCCACGAAGAACTTTCGGATATGTGATAAAGGAGGCGTAATGTGCCCAACACTAACCGGTGGAAGAAGCGATGGCGGTGCTAGTTCTTCGATTATCGCACCCGTTAGGGAGTAGTTCCTGTTACGCCACAGTTTGCACATGGTGTTAATATACATTGCCCGAGCCTTGTCGTAGACATTGACTAGGCCAACACCTCCTTCCCGCGTCGGGAGCGTGAGCGACTCGTATTGCACCTTAAAGAGCTGTCCCATGCTCACGTAGTATCCAAAGGCTGCTTGTATCCTCGTGGCCATCGTACGTGGCAAAGGGAGAAGGTGTGCCACGTGGCACATCTTGGGTGAGAGGTGGAGGTTGACCAGTGTTACTCTCTGCAGCATATCCATCGAGCGCAGAGCGTTGAGTCGTAGTGATGTGCGTAGTTGACACAACAGCTTACGGTAGTTGTCTGCTGTTGTTCGTGCCGTCTCCGTATGGAAAGTGATACCTAAACATCGTAGTGTTTGCACCACACGTAAGGGTCCTTCAGTTCCTGGTTCGAGTCCTCGGCCTACATTCATGAATTGTGATTTTCGAAAGTTAACCACGCTACCAGCTGCCTCCCCGTATTTCTGTAGCCAATCCATTGCAGTGCGTGTCTCCTCTGCTGTCTTCACTAGAAGCACTACATCATCAGCATATGCTCTACATTTGAAGGACTGATTCGTCGAGTGATACCTGTGAGTCGTTGGCGCAATCCTGCAAGACATGGCTCAAGTGCGATGGCATACAAGATGATGGATAACGGACACCCCTGTCTGACTGATCGTAAAATCTGGAAATGTTCTGTTCTCCCTCCATTAATCAACACCGCTGACCGGGCACCATGCAACAACTTCATCACCATAGTGGTAAAAGTAGGCGGAACACCCATCCTGAGCATCACTGCCTTGAGGTAGGTGTGATCCACTCTATCGAAGGCATGGTCAAAATCGATGCCTATCAATGCTCCACGGAGACGACACGCCTTGGCAAGGCAGATAACATCACGATAGTCCCCCAAGGCCGTATGAATATTGCTTGTACCTCCGAGACATGTCTGATCCCTGTTGATTCGGTCCTTTAGCAATGTTTTTAAGCGACATCCTATTATACGCATAAGGATCTTGTAGTCGCTATTTAGGAGGGTCAAAGGCCTATAATCGCATGGTCGCTTGCCTCCCTGTGGTTTCCGAATTGGAATCACCAACCCTTCTGTGAATTCAGTGGGGACTGGTAACTCCTGAGCGATTATCTCGTTAAACATACTTAACCACATCGGTGCCATAATAGTGACAAACGTGCGATAGAATTGCAATAGGAAACGGTCTGGACCCGGGGATTTGTTCGGAGCTCCTCGTTGGATGGCCTCCACCATCTCCTCTTCCGTTATTGCTTTTAGGATGTCTGCTTCCGAGTTCGCGTATGTCATGTCTTGGATCTCATTTAGGACGATCTCCATTGCCTCCTGTTCCACCTCGTCGGCCCCATAAAATCTGGTGAAATGGTCCTGGTACGCCTGGGCTATGTCTTTCTGTGCTGTATATTTCCGGCCGTCGTCGAGTTCAACCTCGTGAATTAATCCCCGACGTCTAAATTGTCTGTCCCGTATGACATAGTGCATGGAGGGCTGTTCGTTGGACTCCAAGCGCTTGTCCACTACACTGTTCACACTCCTCGAAGACTGGAAGTTAATAAGCAGCTTATATATGACCTATTTGTCTGTGAGAAATTTTCTCCACCGTATTCGCTTTCCCTTTGGCCAACTCGGACGGGATATGTTAGGAATTTGAAAGGTTTGTCAACTTCCTTTTCGCAGGGTTTGAACAAAATCGGTGAAAACCATCCCGCAATCTACAGTATAAACTGAAAGACAGAATCGTTGCGGAAATGTCTGCACCCCCCCCCCCCAACACTCCTAAATCCCTATTGGTTAAAATTCCAGGAGTAGGAACATCCTCATCCATGATCCACGGACTGAGACGCGATATTTTTGTGTAATTCAGTGTCCTGTTACAGCGACAGTCGTAAAAATTGTGGCAATAAAGTTTATGAAGTAGTGTCTGTTAATATTTATAAAGAAACTTTACGCTGTAGCTACGAATGCATGATCTACGAAACAGCAACGAATCTAAATCATTAATACGAACGTGTTTCTGACGGTATTTTGACTCGTGAGTGTTCTATTGTTCAAAGGCACATGCGGTAACTTGAAAGCAATTTTGCTAAAAATTTGTAACAAAAAGTGAGAGAGACGTATGTCGACCACGCTACTAAACACCCACATGCAAGGTCTTGGTATTCTGGGGTGTTCATTCTACTATCAATCGCTGTTTTATTTCCTCTGACTTTATTGAAAGCAGTACGGTTTTTTTTTTTTTAATAAATGAAGCATGTCAAGTTACCAAAAAAAAGATGATCTTATTTTTGTCACCCTGATTTCTTTAATGAACAGTTTCATATTAACAACATACCTAACGCAAGAATCATTGGTAAGATTTAGCTGTGGTTTACTTCGCTGCGATTGAGCGGAGTAGAGGCATGCCTCGCCTCTTCTCGACTGCCCACTGATGTGTCTGAACATGTCTTTTCTTAAATGGACTGTTAGCCTTATGAGGCCTGGTTATCCTAATACCTGTCTCCTAATGGATTCTCGTCCTAAGTTATATTATTGTTCACACTGAATTAAAAATTTTATTATTGGATGGTGTCAGATAGCCCCCCTGTTAGTTGCCGTATTTAGCGGCAATTCTTACATTATTAAACAATAAGTCTATAATAACTTCTTTATATTTGAACATTAACATGTCGTGACGCTGTAAAAAAAGGTGTGTATGGTCTATTAAAATTGTATTCTGTTGAATATATAACACATTAAACTCGAAGCAACTATCAAATTATATCTTAATAATGACGTGGCCGCGGAGGAATGGCCGAGCGCATTGAGGCGCTATGCTACGATGTGCGAGGCCGTTCCCCCTCGGCGGTTCGAATCCCTCCTTGGGCATGGAAATTTGTACGTCTGCAGTATAAGGTTGTTCATAAGTGGTTTGTAAGTTTAGGGACTGACGACCCAGCAGTTAAATCCCATTAGCTTAACAAAAATTTAAACTTGTTTTTTTACGACATGGCAGTTACGTATTGATTTGAACATTAGTCTTTGTTGGTTTTCAGGATTTTTTAATGTTTTTAATACCATTTCGATAGTCTTAGCTGCAAGCAAAGAACTAACCTGCGGGAAATCTAATGGTGAAACAAAGTACGCTGTTGTATGAACAAAAAGTACAAAAGTTTCGAACCCCTGTTATATCCTCTGTATCTATCAGCTGGTTCAGAAGTGAGTTTTATACACAGCTTCAAGACGAATTTGAAAGTAATATCCTATAAAATCCATTACACCACGACCCAAGTTATTGGCGCTTACCTTGTATACTATCGATACACCTGGAATATTACTACTATATATCGTACAAAGAGCTTTGCAACCTACTTCGAGAAAAAAAATACTCTGGAAACCTCTGAAAAAAAAGAGACATATCGTTTATGGCTGCTTACCATCAACTATAGTTATGATAAAGGGTTTCATTGTGTTTTATTTTTTATTTGGCCTTCATCGCCCTTCCAGACTAACCTGCTTCTTCCACAACGCTTTTTTATAATTGCTTCGTCTTCTGTACTATAATTTTTCGCAATATGTTATTTATTCCCTAAATTAATGTTTAAAAGTAAAACTGTTCTCCCTCATAGAAAAAAATACACAATATTAAAATGAAATCAAAGATTAGAACGTTAAAACATACTACACCCGCTTTAAAAGAAATATACTAAAATGATTTCACTTCGTAGGTGAATTCTTTTTTTCTATTCTATTGAACCTCGGTGATTCTCAAACTGTTTCACTCTTTTTTTTTTTTTTTTTTTTTTTTTTTTTTTTTACAATGGTAGTCAAACAGTGGGTGCTATGAGTAGCACTTTTATACGGTTACATACTAAACCATTATAAATAATACTGCTTCCGCAACGATTCGAAGCCTATTGGATATTCTCGTTTCTTATTATATAATTAATTACGACTCGCGAAGACGGCGTTTCTTCAATCACTTCACCGCATATGCGGTCATACGTTCGACCTCGCACGATATGGGCGCTACAGCCATAGCGTGCCATTTGTGAAAGTTTGAGACGGACGCGGGGCGAGCACCTGTAGCTACGTGGTTAAGTTCACTGCTGGTCCGAAGCGAGAGACACGGGTTCGATTCCCGTCCCGCTTCATATTTTTCACTTATCGCCATTGTTTAATTTCAATGCCCTAATTCAGCACTATCATTCCTTTCCTTCCTAATTCTTGTTCCTTCACCTCCATAAATATTTACCAGTTCTTGTTTCTTTTTCTTTGGACCTCCTTATCTGCTCTTCTAGGCTGAACTGAACTTCTCTCACAAATTACGCCTTCATCAGCGATCTTGTACTCTAAACTTTTCGCAGATGTTTAGATTATTTAAATACAGTTCTGCACATCCATGTTTTATTATTATTATAATTATTATTATTGAATCTAGAAACTGAATAGTTCGTATCACGGAAAATTAAAAATTATTATTACGAATCCTGATGAAAATTAGTTTTATACATACAGTTTAGACTTGCAACTGTCTCTTAAAATAAAAGCAAATAACTCTTCTTTATAAGAGATAAATTCTCTGACTGCTTAAAAAAAAAAAGCAAACGAAACAAGAAATCAAATCAAAATGTTCAAATGTTTGTAGAGCTTATGGGATTTACATACGGGGTAATCAGTCCCTTAAGTTACAACCTATTTATGAACTAGCTAATACTAAGGACGGCACAAATATTCATGCCCAAGGGGGAATTCGAACCCCCGGCCGTAGTGGCAGTCCAGACCGTGACTGGCGTGCCGCAGATCGCTCGGCCACTGCGGCCGGCCAAGAAACTCTACTAATATTGTTCAACATTTCGTATATCCTCCTTCAGCCTCAAAGACGGCTCGAAGTCCGACGGACAGTGAACCCACAACTCTAATCACGTAACATGGACATTCCAGTAACTGGTTCCCAGAGTATTGCCTTGGTCGGTGCCGCACCAACACCGCTTCCACATGGCACGGTTTCACCTGCCCTCCACCCCCAGTATATTTTTAAAAACTATGACTAACACAACAGCGTTCAAGTCTTAAACTTTTTAACAAGGACGTGAAGTTAAGCTTTCAATTGTTTGAAATTTAACGTGAACGCTGGGGAAGGCTAAATAACAGATATGTTTTTCTAAGGAATTTTAGCACCTGATGATGCGTCTACAGGACGCGAAACCGGTAGTGCTTTTTTAAATAAAGTTAATTGCAGTCGAAGCGGTTTTGTTTCAAATTGTTCCAAGAGTCGTGAATCATATTAGAAACCTGGTGGCGACTCAACAGTGAATGTCGTGCTTCACCAATCAGCGTTACGTCTGCAGCCGTGGAGCGAGGCTTACGAGAAAGACAGGCCCCGGCGCGCACGTCATGCGACGTAAGCATAGCAGTCCTGAGCCGGTCGGCTGGCTAGCTAGTTGGCTGGCCGCTGTGAGGCGGTGGGCCGTGCCCCAGCGGCAGGCCAACCAGGTAGCCGGCCGGCCGGCTCAGAACTGCTATGCTTACGTCGCATGACGTGCGCGCCGGGGCCTGTCTTTCTCGTAGGCCTCCCGTGGAGTAGGGCAAAACCAATGACAGAGCGCTATCGCAGTCTCTTTCCTGCTAGCAGCGTTTTCGCAGCGTTAAGTTTCCATACACACCAGAGGTCTCATTTGGCTGAGGCAGTCTAAGGTGCTATAGTAGCACTTCATGAAGAAGGATTTTCGAATAGTTACATAGCAAGGACTATGGGCATTCATAAGTCAACGGTTGCAAGATCGATCAAACGGATGGAAGAGGATGGTAACGTGAACGAAGAGCCTCGCCGCAAAACAGCAGCAGCTAAGGATCGGCAGATATGTCATTTCAGTGAAAACCATCTATTCCTCAACGCACGACAGATTCAGCAGGCTTTGATCCCTGCTGTCATTCGTCATATGAGGGAAGGTGGACTGAGAGCAAGGAACGCTGCCGTGAAAGAGACATTGTCTGCATCCCACAGAGAAGCCCGCCTTGCTTTTGCTACAGAAAATATTGACAAACCTCTTGCGTTTTGGAGACGAGTGGTTTTCACGGACGTAAAGGTTTTCTGTACGGCATCGACAGGAAGAGTACTCGTTTACCGGCCAAAAGGTGCCAGGTATAACCTCAACTATATTTACTGTTGCTGAAGAAGTGGCAGGGAGTCGGTAACGGTGTGGGCATCGATATCGGCCGAGTTGTGTGGTCTCATGTGGGAAGTTGAAGAAAAACTGAATGCGCGCACCTATATTTCAATTCTAGAGAATGTGATGTTACCTTATGTGGCAGCGAGATTTCGAGACGAACAGATCATTTTTCAACATGATCGCTCGTCCATTCATATGTCACGAATTGTTAAGAGGTGGTTTGACAACCACAGAAATATTACTGTTTTGGAATGGGCACCTAAAGGAGCTGACATGAATCCCATTGAGAATGTTTGGGAAGCAGAAGGCGGCTACACGTGATTCAGAGCAACTTTAGCAGAAGAAGTTTATTTATTTAGAATGGTTAAGTACGTAACGGTGTAAGAGTGATTCTAATAAGATCCACCTTTTGTATACCATAGGCAAAAAAGCAAAGGTTTCAAACAGTTTGAGAAACACTGAGGTTCACTAGAGCAGAATCAAGATTTCACCAACGAAATTAAACTATTTTTAGTTTATTTTTTTATAGCACATGCAGTATGTTTTAATGTTGTAATTTATGATTCCACTTTCTTATTGTGTATTTTTTCAATGAGAATGAACAGTATAACGTTTCAAGATTAATTTAGAGAATAAATAAATTAACAAATTATTATCAATTATAGTACAGGAGACGAAACAAGTATAAAAAAGCATTGTGGACGAAGCACCTTGGTCAGGGAGGGTGATGAAGGCAAAATTAAAAAAATAAAACAAAAGTTAAACTCTTTATCACAACTATTGTTGATGGTAAGAAGCCATAAACGATATTTGAATTTTTTTTCTTTCAGGTCGGAGGTTTTTCGAGTGTTTTTTTCTCGAAGTTGGTTGCAAAGCTCTTTGTACGATATATAGTAGTAATATTTCCGGTACATCGATAGTATACAAGGTAATCGTCACAAACTTTGGTCGTCATGTAATGGAACTTACACGAGATTGCTTTTAAATTCTTTTTGAAGCCGTGTCCAATACGTACTTCTGAACCAGCTGACAGACTATGACAAGAGGTTCAAAACTTATTGTAGTTCTTGTCACACAAACAGCAAACTTTGTTACACCATCAGATTTCCGGCAGGTAAGTTCTTTGCTTGCAGCGAAACCTATCGAAATTATTAAAATAAAATCTTAAAACCAACAAACAACCTCAATATTCAAATCAATCTGTAACTGCCATGTCATCATTCAGATATAATTTGAAAGCTACTTCGAGCCTAATGTGTTACACATTCAACAGAATACAATTTTAGTAGAACACACACTCCTTTTTTAAAGCTTCATAACTTGTTACTGTTCCAAGTTAAAACAAATTTATTATACACTTGTTGTTTAGCAATGTAAGAATTAACCTTAAATATAGTAACTAACAGGACGTCTATCCGAAACCAACCAATAATACAATATTTAATTCAGTGCACAATCATATAGACTAGGACGACAATCTATTAGTAGATCGGTATTAGGAAAACCAGGCCTCATAAGGCACTGTCCGTGTAAGAAAAGACAGGTCCGACCACATCCGTGAGCAGTCGAGGAACGGCGAGGCATTCCTCTACTCTGCTCAATCGCAGCGAATGTCTCGTGCTTGGGGCCGCAAGAGGTTTACGCGGAAATAAACGGGGCATTCACAGCACGGCGAGCGCGTATAAACAAAGTTTCTTACTCGACAACCTACTCCAGATAAACCTTCCCAATGATATTCAGTTTGCCTCAGACGTTTCAAAAATGATTCTTGTATTAGGTGTGCCCGTAATATTGCCGCGAGAGAGGACGAACGCCCACTGCCGGCGTGGCGCAGGGAATAGCGTCACGGAGTGCGCTGCAGAAGATCGCCGGTACAATCTCGCCCACCGGCAAAAATTTTATTTCTTTGTAACTAACCATTCCAGTAGGTTCTACATCTTTCTTATGTTCACTTGTAAATTCTATTTGTTTCTTATGTTAACTGTTATTCTAATTTCTGGTAAATTCTGTCTGTGTATAAATAGCAGAGCACTCTGCATGAGAGGCAGTCAGTGCTGCGTGTATGTTGAGTTCGTAATAAACGTGCTTTCAGTATAAGTGCTGTGTTTAGTTGCCTTCGAAGTCAAGCCTGTTCCCATTTCAACGCGACATTGTTTGGTAGAGGCGCTGGGTACACGCGCAACAGCTGCATCACCGTGACTCCGATTAGGCAACGTAAAAGCCGTCGCTTACACGGACTGGAACCGGAATACAAGGGATACATCGAGTACATCCTTCCAAATGTCCGTATTATCAGAAGAACGATGGAGACGAAACCAGCAATAAGCCAGCTGCACATCAGACACCCGACGGTGTTCTCTGGAGATGCTGGACAGCTCCCCAACAAATGGCTAAAAAGGTACGACCGAGTCGCCAAGTACAACAGGTGGGATAATACGATGTGCTTGCCCAACGTTTATTTCTACTTGGACGGAACAGCACAGCAATGGTTCGAAAACAGCGAAGACAAGTTGAATGACTGGGAGACGTTCCAGGAGGAACTTAAGAAGACGTTTGAAGACCGCCAGCGACAAATCCGCTCGGCGGCAGAACAACTGAAGAACCGGGCCCAACGACATGGTGAGCCGACACAATCGTACATAAAAAATGTTTTGGCTCTGTGTAACATAGTCAATCCGACCATGACTGAGGCGGACAAAATCACGCACCTGATGAAGGGAATTTCAGAAGATATGTACCAAGCTCTTCTGATAAAAGACGTCGCTACGGCAGAAGAGTTCATCAAGTGGTGCCAGCGCATTGAAGAGTTGCAACAAAGGAGGGCTAGATGCAAGAAGTATGACAGATTCCCAAATGTAGTCCCTATGGCCGTTGTGGAAGACGAGCATGACTTCGCTTCGCTCATACGACAAATCGTGAGAGAAGAATTGCAACAGTGCATGGCAGCCGGGACTATTAGACCTAGCGAGCATCAGATTATGGCCATGGATGTGAGCGTCGCTGAGGACGAGGTATTTCAAACATTAGCTCCTGTCTGCCCCGTCAATCGCACCCGACGTGAAGAATGGCGTCGCCCTGCTATGACTTACGCTGCAGCCGCCAAACGGCAGCACATGAACCGGCCGACGCGACGACAGCCAACTCCCCCGGTAACTATGATGCCCCGCAGAAGAACAGACGTCTGGAGAACACACCACTGTGTTTCCACTGTGGACGCCCTGGACATGTCGTACGCTACTGCAGAGAGAGGAGGCGAGTATTCGATGATTATTTTGCCGCAAGACGTCAGCCGCCGGAGCAGTTCTATCCCAGGCAGTCACCTGCTGATGATTTCAGTCGACCTATGGGAAGAAGCCCATCGCCGTACCCTAGACGAGGTCGCTCACCGACGCGCCGCAGCCGTCCACCGTCGCCGTACAGAGGTACCAGCCGCTCCCCTAGCCGCCGCGCCCAGGAAAACTAAGCGAGGCGACGATCTACGAAGGTGAGGCCGCCGCAGATGAAAATCCTCCATGGACGACAGTCGCTAAGATGTCGGGAAATCTCATCGACGTCATAATCGACGGCCAACCTGTCCGGGCACTTGTTGATTCAGGAGCCTCTTTTTCTGTATTGTCGGATGATTACCGCGGCACACTAAAGAAGACAATGTTCTGTGATACAGGGGCAACTGTGCTGAAGGTCGCGAATGGAAAGTACGTCCATCCAGCAGGAACTTGTGTCGCAACAATAACCATCAACAACAGGACCCAGCCGTTTGAATTTGTCGTGTTAACAGAATGTAGTCACAATGTCATCCTCGGATGGGACTTCCTTCAGGCATCCCAAGCTATCATTGACTGTGGAAGATCTGAGCTGCAAATTGAAGAAGTTGTTGAACTGTGAAGTTCTTGTTGATAGTAAAATGTTTATCAAGCTCAAAAAGAAATTTACATACCAGCAGCTATCATAAGCAATACCGGTGGTCAAGGAGAGATTTGGATAACAAATTGTCACAACTTTTCCCCAAGGGAATGTGTATCGGGACAGCCGAACCAATCCAGGACGGTGAGCTCAACGTCATCAATGAAGACCCATGCCCTGCTGTTAGTACAGACAACACGCTGGAGGAAACAAACGTGGAATTGCCAATAGGGCCTGGACTGACCAAGTAACAACGCCAGCGGGTGTTAGGTATACTACGCCAATTTTCGGGTGCATTCACACCTCAGCAGGGGAAAAGTAAGACGAAACGGCCCACGATAAAGCACCGTATAAATACTGGGGATCCCACGCCAATTAGCCAGCGTTCGTATCGAGTGTCGCCAGCTGTAAGACGCATAATTCGGGAGGAAGTGGAGAAGATGTTGCGAGATGACATTATTCAACCTTCGGAGAGTCCTTGGTCGTCTCCGGTGGTCCTCGTACAGAAGAAGGATGGCACGTGGCGATTCTGTGTCGACTATCGGGGGCTGAACCTAATCAAAAAGAAAGATGTCTACCCATTGCCGCGCATTGACGACACCTTAGACTGCTTGAAAGGAGCTACATACTTCTCAACTATGGACATGCAGACAGGTTACTGGCAAATCGAGGTTGACGAAGCTGACAGGGAGAAGACGGCTTTTATTACACCTGACGGCTTCTATGAATTTAAAGTAATGCTCCAGCCACATTCGAACGTATGATGGACGACTTGCTTCGACACCTTAAGTGGACGACGTGTCTCTGCTATTTAGATGATATTGTCGTTTCCTCGAAAACATTTGAAGGACATCTGAGTCGCCTGTCAACTGTGTTGAAGTGTGTTCAGGCTGCAGGTCTCCACCTCAATCCAAAGAAGTGCCTCTTCGTCGCCAAAGAGATAAAAATCCTGGGGCACCTAGTCAATAGAGATGGTGTCCGTCCTGATCCAGATAAAGTAAGGGCAGTCACAGAATTTCCAACTCCTCAGCACATTCGTGATGTGAGAAGTTTGCTCGGGCTGTGCTCATACTACCGACGTTTCATAAAAGGATTTTGTAACAAGGCACGTCCATTACAAGAACTTCTGCAGGGAGACGCCAAGTTTTACTGGGATGAGACAAAAGAAAGAGCTTTTCGGGCACTTAAGGAGGCTCTAACTTCCGCACCAGTGCTAGCCTTGTACGACGAGAATGCAGAAACGGAACTTCCACAGACGCCAGTGGTTATGGGATTGGTGCAGTGGTTGTACAAGCTCAGGAAGGTGCTGAAAAAGTGATAGCCTATGCGTCAAGAGTACTCTCAAAGTCCGAGATAAACTACTCTACTACTGAAATGTCTCGCGGTTATCTGGGCTATCAACAAGTTCCGGCCTTATTTATTCGGCAAACCGTTCACCGTCGTGACAGACCACCATTCTTTGTGTTTGCTTACTAGCTTGAAGGATCCATCAGGTCGACTAGGAAGACGGGCACTAAGACTCCAAGAGTACGATTTCACAGTGGTATTCAATAACGGACGCAAACACAAGGATGCCGACTGCCTTTCGAGGAATCCATTAGTGGAACATAACAGAATTAATGAAATTTCAGCCCTCACTGAATTAGATGACAGCTGAACAGAGGGAAGATCCAGCACTATTAAAAACGATAGAGGCCTTGAAGAAAGGAGAACCGGCCAATGGAGAGTTCCAACTTATAAACGGAACATTGTGTAAGAGCAACTACGATCCACTGGGCCCCAAATGGCTACTTGTTGTTACAGGTCATCTCCAGCCGGCGATTCTCAAATATTTCCATGATGCTCCAGTATCCGGTCATCTGGGATTCGTGAAGACCCTAGACAGAATCAGACGCAGGTAGTACTGGAAAGGTCTCTACCGATCTGTCAAGCACTATGTGAGTCACTGTAAAGAGTGCCAGCAACGGAAGCATGTGCCGCAATTACCTCCAGGATATCTCGTACCGATTCCGCCGGCAGCAGCTCCATTCAACCGAGTTGGGATCGATCTTTTAGGGAGGTTCCCGAAGTCGACAACCGGTAACCTTTGGATAATAGTCTGCACTGACTACCTCACACGCTACGCTGTCACCAAGCCTGTGCCGACTGCAGAAGCTCCAGAAATCGCAAAATTCCTTGTAGAAGACATTATTTTGAAGCATGGAGCACCATGTGTCATGATATCTGATCGTGGAAAAGTATTCCAGTCAAAACTAGTATCAGAGGTAATGTCACGCTGCAACATTGTCCACAGAATGACAACTGCATACCATCCTCAGACAAATGGTCTTACGGAACGTTTTAACAAGACGTTAGCCGACATGCTGTTGATGTACGTCGATGTTGATCAGTAGGATTGGGATACAATTCTGCCAGTCGTGACATTTGCTTACAATACCGCAAGACAAGACACCACAGGCTTCACTCCGTTTTTCCTGCTCCATGGCCGTGAAGTTGAGACGACAATGGATACGCTGTTTCCGTTCCAACCGGACGAAACTCAGGATAACTATGTTAAACAGCTCATCACCAAGGTCGAAGAAGCAAGACAGCTGGCTCGCATACGGACACTGGACACCCAGGAGAAGGACCGTCAGCAATATAACGACAAGCTCCGACCTGTTGTGTACAGCCCAGGAGATCTGGTATGGATTTTTACCCCTGTACGGAAGGTTGGAGTGTCAGAAAAGTTATTGAAGCGATACTTTGGTCCGTATCGTGTCATAAGCCGCCTGTCAGACGTCACATACGAAGTTGAGGATTATGAGCCGTCGTCGAAACGTCAAAAACGAAGAGACATTGACCACTTGCTGCTCATGAAGCCTTACTACGATCCTGAAGAGCAGGTAGACGACAATGGCTTCTTGTTCAAGGACTTTAAGGACGGTAATGTTCCTGATGAAGCCACGACAGGAACGTCTGTCGTCGATAATCGCGGAGAAGGGAAGGATTATCTTGAACTGTCATACAGAGGACCCATGACACGGTCAAGATCCAGGACATTGCAGCTGGCTCCACAGGGATCATAACAGCGGGTCGCTGTTTCTCCAGGAGAGGGAGCAATGCTGCGAGAGAGGACGAACACCGACTGCCGGCGTGGCCCCAATTCCGGCTTGGGCCGTCGTGGAGGGCGGTTGTACTCAAGCTGTGCTCTGTCGCTGCTCACGTCAAGGCAAGTTTACTGTTTATTCTGACAGCGGAATCTTGTGTCTTCGTGTTACTGGGTGATAATTTCTCTACTAACGTATTCGTCTGGTGTTTGTGGCTGGGATTTGGTCGTTTTGTTTATAATATGAATTTGTTTTGAATATGGCTACGATTTTAAGGAGATATACTTTGAAGTTTACTTTTGAACGTGGAATTGTGAAACATGCTGCATATGAAGTTCATAGATTCCTTATTGAACAAGTTACGATTCCATTAGACGAACTTTACGGAATTCATCTATCTGAGCTTGCGCCTGTATTTTTTGTAAAACTTTTGAATGTTGATCTGTGTCTGCGTATTGTAGAAGAAAGTGGAGGGACGATGAAAATTTTGCGTCCTGATGGTAGTGTGATTGATGTAGAAGTTTCCTTTGGCGGTATGGGTTTGCGCACTGTGCGCGTATTTGAACTACCATTTGAAATTCCTTGCGAGCACGTACGCGATGTTCTGAGTGCCTACGGCCGTGTTCTGTGTGTTCATGAGGAAAAGTGGGGGAACAACTTTCCGTGCCCCGTACTGAATGGCGTGCGTCAAGTAAAAATTGATTTGCTGAAGCACATACCGTCCTTTATCAGTGTGTCAGGCTATCGTGCACTTGTGATATACGACGGACAGCCCAGGACGTGTGCCATTTGTAATTCGACGGAGCACTACCGGGCGGAGTGCTCGCGCCGTCGGGTGGCTCAGTTGCCTCCCTGGCGTTGTAAACATGCCCCTGTCGTATGCGGCGGCTGCCGCTGTGGTGCCGGCGACGCCTCCCGTGACAACAAGTGTCGTGCAGGACTCGGCCACCGAAGACGCTACACAGGCCGTGCTTCAAGTTAACTCCACCGACTCTACCCGGAGCGAGGCTGAATTACCACAGGTGCAACAGGAAGAGCACGTCACCCCGCGGATGCGACTGTTTCTCACCAGGCTGTGGTTAACCAACAACCGTCACAGCAAGTGAACGAAACCGCTATGGAAACGGCTTCCAGTCCTTTGACGACCCCTGACGTTGTACAAAACATGGAAGTTGAACACATTGTAGCTGTACCCTGTAGTTCTCCTCCGAAGAAAAATGAAAAGAGAAGGATTGCACACCCGGAAGCGGAAACTGAAGCTCCCAAAACTAGGGAGAAACTTCAGGAAATCAAGAAGAAACACAAGAAGAGGAGAAATGACGGAACAGACAAAAATAAGGAATTGTCCGATAGTTCCACGTATAGTCAGGACAAAGAAGATAACAGTAAAGCTGGTTCTCACAGAACGCATGCTCGACGTAAAAGTGTAGACATCGCAACAGGCACCGATTTTGGTCAACGGGTACGGGTGTCTGAGAACCCGGAGAAAGGTGACTCGACGGCTAGAATGGACTGGGTGACTGAAATGGAACAAGAGAATAAACGTCCAGCGTCAACTACTAGTGTTAATCTTCCTGTGTTCTCTGGGAACACAAATGCAGAAGGACTCCAAGAACTTCACCTAGAATCATTGCGATAAGTCTCAATCGATGGCGGTTCTGTGTTCATTGTTACTTGATGAATCTGACGTTTGACATCATACTCGTGTTTATGACTAGCCTTTGTGGTCCTTGACTATGGCACAAAGATTGCAGACAACGACACAAACATATAATATATTGACCCTCAATATCAACAGGATCTCGAATCCATTAAAATTATCGGCCTTGAAAGATTATTTATACCAATCTGACACTGACATTGCACTGTTGCAAGAAGTTATCGTCCATGAATTTCAATTTCCAGGCTGTATCGAAATTGTAAATGTGGCGTTAGAGAATGAGTGTGGAACGTCAATTTTAGTTAATAATGGAATACTCTGTGTCCCTTAGAATCCGGCAGGGAAATATCCTGTAAAATTTTTGAAACAACTGTAGTAAATATCTACGCACCCTCTGGCAACAATGCCAGAACTGCTAGAGCTAGCTTTTTCATGACAGAAATCGTTCACCTACTAAAAGATAATCCAGAAAATCTAATTATTGCAGGAGATTGGAACTGTGTATTGAACCCTAAGGAACAAACCCCAAACTTTAATTTCTCCAAAGAACTGAATGATTGTGCCCGTGATTTACGTCTAAACGGTGCTTGGGAAGTGCTATACCCAATAATGGTAAAATTTACGCACGTTACCAATGTTTCTGCTAGTAGAATTGACAGACTGTATGTTTCTGACAGACTAAGGCAGTGTATAACTTCCATCGACGCGATACCTGCTAGTTTTTCTGATCACAGTGGGGTACGTTGCAGCTTCAACCTCGTCCGGCAAAAAACGTTCTGGGGACGGGGTCTATGGAAACTGAATGTGAGTGTTCTTAACGACACAGAACTAGATGAATGTGTACGACTGACTTGGGTAGCGTGCCTCATGGCGCGACCAAGATACGGTTCAGCAATTGAATGGTGGACGAAACATGCTAAAAAGAAACTACGAATGACGTTGATTCAGTATGCGAAAGAAAAGGCCACATATTTCAAGGACACTATAGAATTTTATTATACCTGTCTCAGAGAACTTTATGATCGTCCTGTTTTATCTGATGAGCACTTCATGCAAATAAAGAAAATCAAGGCAATTTTAACACAACTGAAAAGGAAACAACTCGATGGTTTGAAGGTCAGGTCTAGGTCGCAGTCAACTGTAGCAGAGGAAACTGCTTCTCTGTACCACATCATCAGACAAACAAAAAACAGAAGGAAGACTTTTTTGGAGAAGCTGCGAGCTGCAAACGGTGAAGTTCTATCTGAACAACGAGCAATAATGGATGAAATTCACTGATTTTTTCAGGACCTATACATAACTACTGATTTCAATGAGGCATCTGCAGCAACATTGCTGGACAGTACAGACGCTATTGTCACATATGATGACAATAGAGGCTTACTAACAACCTTTTCTAGCGACGAAGTGCTGGACAACATAAAAACTTCTCCACTGAATAAGACTCCTGGTCCTGACGGAAAACCATTGGAATTTTATAAAAAGTATTGGAATGTGATTGGCGTCGCTTTTACTGACGTTGTAAACGAAGTTCTTACTGGTGTCGTCTTACCGCCCGAATTTAAAGAAGGCGTTATGGTGATGGTTCCCAAAGGGCAGGGGATGAAAGACGTGCGAAAACTGCGGCCGCTGTGTCTACTGAACACTGACTATAAACTCGCTGCTCGTGCATTGAAAGCCCGCTTGACAGTTGTTCTGAAAAGAGTCATTAGAAGCGATCAGACGGCTTTACCTCATAGGAGTATAGTGAAAACCGTCAGTGAATATCGTGACATTATTTCCATCTTTTCGGCGACTAAAGTTAAGGGATCTTTGTTTTTTATTGACTTTGCCAATGCGTTTGATAGGGTTGACCACCGTTACCTTTTTAAAACGATGACAACTATGGGATTTGGCAAAACATTCTTACAATCATTACAACATATGATCACGGGAATGACAGCAAAAATTCTTGTAAATGGACAACGTACGAAGAACATTGATATTCTCAGGGGATTTCCGCAAGGCAGTCCGCTCTCAATGCTACTGTACATCATATCGATAGAACCTCTTGTCCGAAAAATAAATAATGACCTTGAAGGAATAACAATAATGTCTGTCAAGAAAGTAACCAATGTTTATGCTGATGATTTAGGAGTCATTGTCCGGAGTAGTGAAGACGTTCAACATCTAAGCGACGCGATTCAGATTTACTCCAGTGCCACTGGCGCGGTCGTCAATAAAACGAAAAGTTCGCTGCTCAGTTTAAATGGCTTTGAAGGAAATGATTTAGACTTGATTACTACTGCAGACCACCATAAGACCCTTTGCGTCATATTTTATAACTGTCCACTCCGGATGACTTCTGCCAACTGGAAAGAAATGCCAGCAAAAATCAGAAGTTTAACAAGGGAACATAGAAACAGGGATCTAAATTTGGTTCAGAGGGTTCAATTAATCAACTGCTTTATCCTGTCTAAAGCATTATATTTAGGTCAAATACTGCCTGTCCCATTAGGTATAGCAAAAAACATTACAAGAGCCGTGTGTCAAGTCATTTGGAAGGGATGCATATTCAGCGTTGCAGCTAACACAGTGACCTTACCATATGGTGATGGTGGCCTCGGTCTTACAGACATTCGGCAGAAAACGATGAATTTATTTATCAAGAGGACACAAGAAATTCTCCGTAACGACCCTGAGAGTATTACGGCTCTACTCTTCAAAATGACAGAGCCAAAGAGTTTAGCTGCCCCCGTCAATGTGGCCCCCATCAATTACAAGCTGAACCATGTCAGGGAGTACTTCATTTAGGTTAGTTACAAGAAGAACAGCCAGACAACAGGAGAACATAGTAATAGGCCATGTCATCATGACAAACCACGGACGAGTGCTGTTAGAAACAGAATGGAGAAGAAATATCCTACAAAAGACTGGTGCTCTGTCTGGAGAAATATCAGCAACAAACTTTTAACATCGGAGGTACGTTCCACGTGGTGTCAGGTTGTCAATGCAACTATAGCAACGAACGAGAGACTGAGTGTTATAGGCAAGGCTAATTCTAATTTATGCACCACCTGTGGACATGTAGATACGTTACTCCACAGGTTTACCTGCTCGGGCTACAGTGACCTATGGACAAAAGTGAAGCAGCAGGTGGCGTTCCTCCAAAGAAATTCATCACCACAGAAGAATTACTTATACCGGATAAGACATACTTCCCACGACAAAAAAAACAATACAATAATGTGGATATTTGAACATTTTCTGCACTTCGTAATTCATCGAAGTTGCCAGAACGACGCTGAGGATTATAGTAGCTATGTGGCAATGGAATATTACAAACAATTAAAGAATAGAAATTACAAGAAGGATTTCGGTAACATGCTGCAAATAGTGTTCCGAAAGGAAGGTATAGGATAAAATATGTTACGCTAGAGAAATACAGCCAGTTGAACTCCATGAGATAAATAATGTTTTACCACTTACAAAATGGAACAGAAGAATCAATATACCATTTTTTGTTTATTATTATTTTTATTATTATTATTTGACTCCGTACTGACAACTCCTTAGTTCAACTAACATGAAGAACAATCACTAGCTCTAGAAGACACACTAATGCAGACGTAAGAAGAAGTCTAGTTTTCTGTTTTTATTTGAGGAAGCATTGTTTTATAGTCCTCACAGAGGTGGTACAGTTAATTTACTTATGGCGTAGAAGGTCAACGCATATGAAAGAAGAAGTCATAATTTTCTGTTTGATTTTCAATTCCAATCAGCAGAGAGGCAATTAATTTCGTTATAGCGTGAGAAAGCTCGCCGATGAAGGCATTGATGGGGAGAGCAAGGACGGGGTGTAGAGGAGAAGGGAGACCCGATAAAAAGAAAAAAAAAGGGGGGGGGGGATAGCGTCACGGACCTAAGTGCAGACGGTCGCCGGTTCAATCCCTCCCACCGGCAAAAAATTTATTTCTTAGTAATTTACAATTCCAGAAGGTTCTACACCTTTCTTATGTTCACTTGTAAATTCTACTTGTTTCTTATGTTAGCTGTTCTTCTAATTTATGGTAAATTCTGTCTGTGTATAAATAGCAGAGCACTCTGCCTGAGAGGCAGTCAGTGCTGCGTGTGTGTTGAGTTCGTAATAAACGTGCTTTCAGTATAAGTGCTGTGGTTAGTTGCCTTCGAAGTCAAGCCTGTTCCCATTTCAACGCGAAAGTATGGAACGGCTAATCAACAACTCAGGGTATCACAACATCTGGCCAACTTTTTGTGGTAACTTGACACGCTCCATTTATTAAGAAACCTGAGTGGTCAACATACGTATCCAACACTTTTTGTCCTAAATTTTTCGCAAAATTACTCTCCTGTTACCGCATGTGCCTTTCAGCTACAGAACACCCACCACTCAAAATATCGACAGCAACACTTTCGTATTAATGATTTAGATTCGATGCTGTTTCGCAGATATGGCATTCGTTGCTACATCGGACAGCTTCTTTATAAAGAGACAAACGACTCCATTCACTTTATTCACACAATTTTTACTGTAGCTGTAAGAGGACCCTGCGTTTCGCATTCATAATGCATCTCCGTTCGTGGACCATAGGCGAGGATGTTCTCAGTCCTGGAATTTCATTCACAAGGAGGGGTGCGAACTTTCCATCAAGGACTCCAACGTCATTCAGTTTATACTGCATAATGTTTATGAATGACCAGAGTAGATCGTGGGATGGGTTTCACCGATTTGGTTCAAACTCTGCGAGAACAAGGAAGCAGACGAAACATTTCAAATTCCCAAAAATATCTCCCGCGATTTGGCCAAAGTGAAAGCGAATACAGTCGCAAAAGTTTCCCACATAGAAATAGGTGTTATCTAAGCTGCTTATTGAGTCCCAGTCTACGTCAAATGTGAGTAGCGTGGTGGACAAGGGCTTGTATTGCAAAATTTGCGGCCCAGTTTCGATTCTCGGTACTTCGACGAATCGTGTTCATTTTGTATTACCCCTCGCAACGTTAACCTTTTATTTATGAAATTTGAATTTACATAAACATTTCAGTGTTTCACAAAAGTTGACATCAAAAGGAGACTCAAGTAAAACACATTCAATCGCATGGCATCAGTTCAGTGCCCCTGTTTCCACCGCAATGATTCGATACATTAGGTATGCACGAAAAGTAATAGTGAAAAGTCATTTACTTTAAACTTTGTATCAAGTGTGTTGTGCGCCGAAGCATATTTCGGATAAAATTACTTCGTTAAAATACTTTGATAAAGTGTGCATAGTATGAAGTTTATGTTTCTTTGTCGATGAACACCCTAACGAATGTAATATAAATCCGATATATAAATACATGCTACAACATTTGGAAATATTATTTTCATCTGAAACTTCATAGAATTATGAAAATTAAATGATTAAATAAGGTGTTTTAATTTAATTAGTTGTAACGAAACCATATATATTAATTATGCACTGAAAATTCATAATTAATAGTTAAAACAGCAAAGGATAATATAAGAAAAATATTTTGGAAGGGGCGGGTTTCGAACCCGTGCTGTTTCATTCCAAAGCTAAAAGCTATGCACCAATGCTGATCCTCAAGATTAGTTGATAATGCGTCTATCTGTAGTTGGAAAATTTTTCACAAGCGTTTTCTCTTTTCCTGTGGCCTACACAGGGGAGATATTTTAGGAATTTAAAAGGTTCCTATTCGTGTTTCTTCTCGCACAGTTCGTGCCAAGTAGGTGAGATCCATCCAGCGATCTCTAGTGTTGAGACTTTCAACATGCAAACGCATGAGTGGCAATTATCAGCCTCTGTCGAGACAATCGCATTCGGAGATTGTCGTTGTAGCTATTACACTCTTGGTATGTGCTTGTCAAGTTTTGAACCCATATAAAGGCAGCGTTTTTCAGTATCCATTTATTTTAGCTAATAAATTGTGGCTATTACACACTCGGTATGTGCTTGTCAAGTTTTGAAACCACATAAAGGCAACGTTTTCCAGTACGCACTTATTTCAGCTAATAAATTGTGGCTACAATAATGTTTGACATTTATAAATCCATACGATATGTGCCCTGGAACCTACGTTTAACCCATTTCTTCCCAGAGTTGCGTACACGCAACACAAAATTTAGCCTTACAAAATGCAGTCGAAATGGACTTACTATACAAAACTCACCACACAGGTGTTAAAATTCATTCACGAGCTCTCTGTATATGTCTTAAAGTTTCACAATTACCTTAACACTTCGCAAAAAGATGCAAGATTTACAAACGTCAGACGAACTACACACACAAGAAATGTCAAGTTCCGCTTCACACAGAGTGTTTTTTCAATATTTCATGAGTGATACCATCAATGTAAGTCAGAGTTATCATATGATAGACAATATTGCACAGTTTGTACAAATAGAAGAATGTGATCACAAAAACTATTTTTTCTATTTTTTTACTAGGAAACAGCATAACATTATGGGTGGTGCAAATTACAACACATTCTGCTAGTTTGTAATATTTGTAATGTTATTTCAATTATTTTAAAGAGAACCTGATGACTAAATATAACACTTTTTCACAATTTCTATTTTTGGGAAGAAATGGGTCACAGAAAATTATGTAACAACAAGATCAAAAATTAGGTCTGTAGAACAAATTTACGCTTTGAATCATATCTCTGTTGCATTCTTCCGGTGGCAGTGAAGTGACAGAAAAGTTAAGTATGTGAAATCTATGGATTATTCAAATGTTCAAATGTTTGTTAAGCTTATGGGACTTAACTACGAGGTCATCAGTCCCTAAACTTACAAACTACTTATGAACTACCTTATACTAAAGACGGAACAAATATCCATGCCAGAGGGGGGATTCGAACCCCCCGACCGTAGTGGCCGTGCAGACCGTGACTGAAGCGACTCAGTCTCCTCGGCCACCGTGGCCGGCTCTATGGATTGAAACTCGTGCAAATGAGTGCATATTAAAAAACAAAAATGCTGTGGATATCAGCTCGATCATAGGACCTCCTAATACCTATTCAGAGGTGGTAGACCTTATGTGGAAACTATGCACGCTTTTGACAAAAAAAAAAAAAACAAAAAAACAAAAAAAAAAAAAAAAAAAAAAACGTGGTTTTGTATTCTGCACAGTAACTATAACCCACCGGTGTGTAATGCTGTCATATTACAGGACAAACGGCTGCGGTTTCTAAATCCAAGAAATCCGAGGTCGAATCTTTTCCTCCTCTAGTATTGCTACCATGAAGAAACACCAGAATTCGATTCTTAGACTCGAGATTTTACAGATTACTCTACCACCTTAGTTTCGCTGTTGGCATTATCAATTTAATGCCTTTTCTTGGAAAAGATGACCGACTTCATTCTACGGTGATTGTTCCTATGTCGACTTCCCGCATGATGTACTCGTAGGTTCGGGTGGTTTGGCGGGTTGATATTTTTAATTAGTGCGAAACGTCTCGTGTTCGATATTCGCCAGTGACAAACTTACACCAAAAGATCTTCTAAACCTCTGGGGATACCAAGTGGAGAACACCGAGCTCGCCGTTATTGGGAATTCGTACTACGGTCTGGAATGAAAATGGATTAGATTAAACCACTACGGATTTGAATGTCACAGCGATTTAAATTTCCTATTGTTGCTTACACAATAAAAGTAGGTTTTGCGTCATTATTGAAAGATACGGAATAAAAATAAAATCATCAGTTGGATATGATAGTTTAAAGATATTCATTTGATGCAACACAATTCTCTATTGCACGTGCCTCATTTCTAATTATCAATACATTTTCATGGTTACGGAATAAGACTGTGACTAACCACAGTAATTAACTCATAAAGTTTGTGATACAGATTATTACTCAATTATTATGTGCGTTTGTTTTTGTTACGTGAGAGCCGGCCGCAGTAACCTAGACCTCTGCGGCGCGCCAATCACGGTCTGCACGGCCGCTACGGTCGGGGGTTCGAATCCTCCCTCGGGTATACGCTTTTGTATTGTCCTTAGAGTAAGTTAGATTAAGTTAGTCAAGTAATTAGTGAGTAAGTCTACCGACTGATAACCACGCAGTTTGGTCACATAAAAGCTCACACACATTTGAACATTTTTTGTTACTTGATAAACATAATGTGCCATATTTCAAAATAGAAGTAAAATTTGAAAAACGCAGTAATCGAACTGTCATTCACTGATTAATAGTTGACTATCAGGTGAGATAAGCTAATATTTAGCTTAAAATGTTCAAATGTTTGTTAAGCTTAAGAGACTTAACTGCGGGGTCATCACTCCCTAAACTTTCAAACTACTTATGAACTACGTTATACACAAACATCTATCCCTGAGGGGGGATTCGAACCCCCCGAGGGGGGACGGCCTCGTGCATCGGAGCATAGCGCGTCAATGCGCTTGGCCACTCCGCCGCTGCTATCTTTAGCATAGTTTGGTTCTCTGCACATTCATTTGACTTAATCGTATCTGGTATTATAACAGCCCAATATGTGGTCGAATGCTTACCATTAGGTATTTTAATAAGACATGGACTATGGACCAGTTAGATGAAGCTACGGATGTTCACAATCACTTGTCCACATTGGTAGTTTTGATGATGTTTGCTGTTCTTGCTGGAGCAATTGTAATATTCGTTTCTGTATTACATGTGCAATTTATAAAATTAATGACCACTATATCCTGCACCTCTAGGTATCTTTTTCTTTGGGTACCGTTAGAACTTTTGTTCCAAGGTCGATCTACTATGTCTGTTGACTTATTATAGCAGTACCAAAAAACTGAGGGGAACTGCAATTTGTGGTAACACAGGTGGCTTATGATTGTTAAACTTATGCAGATATCTTAAGAGGAAGGAAGAAAGCTTAGGGTTTAACGTCCCGTCGACAGCGTGGTCATTGCTGTTTTGTCTCCTCGCTCAACGATTAAGTGTTGTAGCGTGATTCCAGCAAGTGTGCCGCTGAAACACCATTAGATATTTGTCTACTTGCACTTGTGTGATGAAGGTTACTTTAAGTAGTGGCTAATGTTGATAATTTGCTTCCTGTCTTGTAATTCCATTACTTCTATGTTACGCATGCACATTTTCCATTTGAATGTGTCAGTAACGTCAGACAGTGTACACGGACTGCAGCATCTCAATTCTAATTGCTGTCATCGTTCACTGAAACTATAAGAAACCCGATGTGGAAAGGAATATGTCGGTCGCGAATAGTTTAAAACACAATGGCTAAAACGCAAATCATCTTCTAAGATCTGTTTGCGAACTCGCCTTCACGTCGCATAGAAAGCACGCGTGTTACCACCGTCTGCGATACTGAAAGATAACTGTTTTCCTCTCAGATTTCGTCTCAGGTACCCGTGTAATCGACAGTATGTACGATCGTGTCCCCTAGCTGTTTATATTACCCACCAAGCAGCCAAACTTTGCGGTTGTGCATAGCGATTAGGCGAGGGGTCTCGCGAATTCTGTCACCGACTGTACAGTAATATCCGTTCGGTCTGATAAGCAGACACCAAAATCGGTGACTATAGAAGTAACGCATTTGTGTTTAGCTCTCCTGTTTTCACATGCCAGATGGTAGGTAGTAGGACATTCGTCCACGAGGCTGCACACGGTGCAACTACAAACCATAATTCCTTTCGTTCTTTCACGTCGGATGCTTAGTGTGTTCTACTTAATTTTGTTGACGTCCATGCGTAAAAGTGCATTTTGTCCAATATGGGCATCATACGTAACATGAAGACATTGTTAGTAAATATCAAGTGTCCTCTTCTCCCAACGAGCAACCTCTCTACTGTATCTTCTCACGGAGTATCTTAATAAGGGTCTCGTTAGTTCCGTCCACCACTGAATGGTCGGGTTAAAGCAATCCTGCTTATGCAGACACTGGTAGCCACCTGTTGACGAAATTCAGCTGGTATTTAGCCGCCGGCAGGAGGATCTGGCCGCCCTCCTGACACTGGCCATCTTCAACAGACACATGTAGCCGCAGTGGTCACTGAAAGCTGCCGGTCTGACCGCCACTTATTCTATATAGTCTGCAGTAGCCTTGGATATACAGATTCTATCAATTCTACTCGCGCCAGTAGCACAGAAGTGCGTAAAGTGAGTCGTTGACGCCAGGTGTCCACCAGTTCCATGGTCGCAATCAGCTTCACTAGCTCTGGGCCCCACATCGGATTCGGTGTCTGATCCTCAGTGCCAAGAGGCAGTCAAAACCTCCGTCTATCATCAGATGGCGGGTCGTTGCCATGAGAGGACAGAGGTCGGTACTATAAAGGGCTCGCCTATTGTCGGTTACTGAGGGCGCGTATACATTGACAGATACCGCGTCCTGGATAGTGCACGCTATGGCCTAGCCATTCGGGAGAATCCGTACATCGTGTGGTTCCAATGGCTCTCTGTACAAGATGGCTTTTGCACAGTGGAGGTTTCCCACAACATTATAGATCACATCGTAACCAGGTATATTATCTAATATCGTTCCATGCATTTCCTGTAGGGGGACTACGTCACTGTGCTCGAAATATAAGAAATCAATCAGGGACACAGTTTTGTGCATCAATGTGATCCTATTAATCTTGAGTGTTATCACTGAAAACTCGCCAAACGGTCGATTATGTGAGGGCATGATACTGGACCATACGAAGCAAACAATGGAAAAACCATCGTTCTTGGCATCCATCTTTTGGCACGAGTTTCAAGGGCGGAAACCATGTCCATATCGTAAGAACATCCGAAGTATGTATAGTAGAAAAAAAAAAAAAAGAAAGAACGGAACTGTACTGCACACTCCAATGAATGCTCTCTCGTAATCCTCGGTAGAGACGTTGGTCGTTACACAGAAGCTGTCATAAATGCGAGCAAGTAACATGTGGCAAATAAAACCAGTGTTTGTCCAAATATTCCCTCATTCTGACTGAGAAGAAAAAAAAAACACAAATGAATTCGGTACTTTAAAAGTCAGTGAAGTTATCTGATGAGTATCCGAACTGAAGAGAGCACTATAGGTGAATGTTAAACAGATGACTGCAGCACCAAAGGGTGGCTACTGTTAGAGACGCAAAGAGATTCGTACACAATCGGGCACCAGTCGTGCATTCCAAGCAGAACCGCTGTCCAGTTGCTGTTAGAGTAAGATGTTTTGTAACTGAGCAGTTAGTAAGATATTAAAATCCACCATATTTTGCGGTTATACCAGGCCATCATAAATCCGGTAAAAACTGCGTCTTTTTGTTCCATCCTGTATGCACTAGAGTTTAAAATAAATAACTTTTCAAATGGATAAACAGTAGTGCAGGTTCTGAAAAGATTGGTGCATCTAGGAAGGGATACTAAATTTCCTTTTAAAATTAAAACAATCACATCTGGTAAAGATCGGAAACAACGCTATGAAGTCAGAACCATCTTAGCAAACTGTGGAGGTAATATGGAACAGAAAGCGAACCTCTAATTCATTAACTGTAGACAGCATGCGACATATAAGCCTACATGGAGAAGGTCAAACGTTATTACAGTTCATAAAACAATTTGTCTGACTACTATTTCCTGATTACAGCTGTAAGAGGCTGTACGTGTAACGTCCGCGTGAAGACCAGCATTCAACATTCAACATTCAATACCCTTGTTAAAACACGTGGCCAGTGTCAGTAGGTTGTCGTCGTGCGTGAGGTGCTAATGCGTGTTCTCATCCACAGCTCACGGCGCGTGCCCGTCACCCGACCGTTGTTGTTGTTGTCGATCATCGTCAGCTAAACTCTGGCTCAAGAGAAAGACTCTAGAACCGGCCATCTCTTGAATCCGCCTGTGGCTCTCTGCTACCGTCAGAGAGTGGCTCCGGCAACGGTTCGTTTCCCTTCTCGCTTTTCCGCTTCGCAGCGGGCGCCGCCTGCTCCTTTGCGCTTTCCAACAAAATTTTAAGTCCTGTTGCACGTTCGCGAATTCGGTCTGCCTTCGCCCCTGACTCGCATTGCGACGACCGCGACTCGTAATCATTTTCACTCTCAGATACAGGGCCACTCGCCGAAGATGCGGATCCCCCACTTGCCAATATATTTCTTTCTTTTTTTTTCTACAGACGTCTTCTTGTAGATCGGCCCCAATGCCGACGTGAGCAGGTGGGCCAGTGTAGGTTCTGCTCGAGGCAGCTGGTTGATCAATAGTGGCACAAGCTATCGACTCCCGTGGGGGTGGAAACGAAGGGGTGTAACTGACACCAATCTGTTCCTGAATATCGCTGCTATGCACAAGAGCTGTCACTTCGATCTCAGTGGATTCAACGGATTGTAGGGCGGCGACGGCGAGCCGGCAACTATTTCGCTTAACAGCGGCACAAAATTCCCTTTATCCGTTCTGCCACCCTCGCGGTGCTGCAAAGCCGGACGCCTATGCGGGAAGTCAATCCCCATATGTAGACTGGCAAAGAACGCAAGTTGGTGGCAGGCGTATGTACGAGATTTGAGCACTGCATCCCGCTATGTTTCCATACTAGGGGATGTGTTCCTTAAGATCCATGCGAACACGTCGCACACAACTATTAACTTTATACCTGTATGCACAGGACCATTTTTCGTTGGTAATGGACTCTACATCACCATATTTTGACAAATAACACGAGACATATACATTAAGGCACTTTGGAGGACCATTGAATACGTGAACTGCACGCACGCCATATCCTGAGGGCTCAATTTTGTCCATCAACATGTCGGAATTTACGGATACCTCCACTGTCTACATAAATTTTTCACAGGCATCACTGGTGAAGAATTTAACTTTAGTTCTTCAAATATCCACTTATGTATTTTGAAAGAGGTGGGGCGCAAATATTTCCTTTCAAACACACACTGCACGGTTTTACTTCCATTCATTCCAGACATATTAACTGACAGGAATGTAGAAAACACCAAACACGTAAGCCGCTTTACGTCGTCTCGAACACTGAGTGATGTGAACAGACGGAGCGCCGCTCTGCACGTCCTACCCCACGGAGGCTATCCAGGCACGCTTCCCTTCCAACTCAAAATTCTCACCTTGTAGTGTCCCTTGCCTATTTGATTCCACTTGCTCGCAGCCTATACTGGATTCTCGCAAGGAAACGAACGCATTAACTTGCTGGTTCTTTAGCCTTGTTGCTGGTCAGAGTGGAGGTGAAACTTGAACATCGCCGCACTTTTGTATCACCAACTTCTGCACTGATCAGAGGAGATGCATTATTTAGCTCTTGTGGAAGAACATTCCGTTTCCATCTGGCACCCTTCAGATAAGTGCGCCTTTACTAGTATAATTGTTTTCTGGACGGTTATACTTGTTACAGTTCCCCTTGTATTTTACCATGACATGACGTGCGCCTGGTTTATACTACTTGAGTGTACGTTATTCTTGATAGTTGAACCCAGCGGATATTCTTGACTACAGGGTTCGTCTTGGTCTTGTTTGATACGTGTCCTAAATGGACGAAATGAACCTTTTTGGTGCTCATTGCCGGTTTTGATAAAAATTATAGTAAGGCTATTTTAATATATTTTTCAAATTTGATTAGTGAGTGTGTTACCTGGCTAGTGCCCGTTTGTTCACCGTTATCGGTCGGGAGTTCAAGCAGCGCCCTTTTCCTTTCACGTATGTGTTCCTGCCTACCTCGTGGATGCAGTTTCCTGCAAATTGTCCCACATCTTTTGGTTTCCGTACCATGTGTTGAGGCGCCGGCTGCTATATAACCTGTGAGGGAGCGGGTTTTCGTCACCAAAAAAAACCAAATGTTTGTATAGCTTATGGGACTTAACTACGCGGTCATCGGTCCCTAAACTTACAAACTACTTACGAAATAGCTAATACTAAGGACGGCACAAATTCCATGCCCGAGGGGGGATTCGAACCCCTGACCGTAGTGGCCGTGCAGACCGTGACTGGAGCGCCTCAGTCCCCTCGGCTGGCTTTTCGTCAACCTCGGATGGTTCACCACCTGCGTTGAGTTAAAGTTACGAGAGTTTCCCCGCCTTCATTAATTTGCGCACGAAGCTTTAATGCAACTGTTTACCGTTCTCAGTTATTATGCTTCATTGATGCTGTTAAAGTTGGGCTTGAAAACCAAAAGCTTTAGAGCTTAAGTTTATTGGTGGGTTTGTTTAGCTAAGTTTCATCGTATACTTTGTAACATTATATCCTGTTAACTGTTATTTACTTTATAAGGATATTTTGGCTGAAAGAGATTTTGAATTTGGCGAAGCCCCTGGTTTTCTACTATAATTTGATCCAATTTCTACTTCCTTGTGAAATAAGTCATTGCAGTTAATATTAAAAATCTGTTAATCTGCCTTGTAGTTAATCTTTAAAAAACTGTTCTATTAACTTAAAGCTTTAATAGATATTTAACTTATACCTGATCTGTACCGTGCTTTAATTTTATTTTATTAGAACTAGTTGGGTTTTGAAGTTTTGAAATCTCATCCGTTTTTCAGGGGCTGTATATATCATATTCATGTTTGCCCTTAAAAATTTCCAGCTTATTTGGTTGTTAAAACGTTTTTAAAATTTTTGTTAAATAAATTTTAGAAATTAACCAAACACTCTGTGTTGTTACTCCACCAGTCCTTCCAAATTCAATGTAACCATTTCAATGTTCTACAAAGTAAGAAAATATTAATCACTATTACGCGTTATTTTGCATAATAATGGAGACCCGTCCACGTATCCGTGTATGTCACCATCCTTAACGTTTTGTTTTTAAATAAAACAAGTCATCCATTTCGATAACTGGTGCGCAGTAACCTATTTGGTGATAAGGAAGACGGAAGTGTTTATAGATGACTCCTTTTTAAGCACAATGGCGTTGAAAAATAATTGTCATGTTTGTGGAACCAGAGGATAAACTGCAAAAGAGAATGAATTAATATCGTAGGAACAGTGATTTCAGAATTGTAAAGTACATGAGATTGAAATTCTGTCTGAGTATAAAGACAGCAATGAAGCGAATCGAATAGCCTTGACACCTCATATACCGGACAGTAAATGAATAACGTAGGCGACGTAATTAAAATGGATACCAAGGTGTAATTTGAAGAAATTAATTATATACCACCGATTATTAGGAGTGTCGTACATTACTTCCTAATGCAGAAATCCACCTTACACAACCTCAAATTAACAAGTCATTTGATAAACATGTTCGCAGAAGACATTATAAATTAATTTCCTTTAAATTCTAAAACCGTACATTATACCTCCAGATATTAATAACAATAATTAGTGAACAGAAAGGAAACTCACCGATGAAGTTTAATGCAAGGTATTTACGTAATGAACTCCTTTTTTCAATACTTTTCAAAAGTGGGCTTCAAAATTACACATCGTTTGCAAACGTCCCCGAATATTTTCTTAAGTCATTGCTCTCAATATAAATCACTTATATTTTCTTCATAACTTCATTTGCCGTTGAGAGTACGCTATTTTAGGGTACTAACTAGAAATAAAATATTACTATAGAGACACGTCCAAGTCCAAAGCCCCTGATGCTTAAAATAAATTAATTCACACTTATTAAGGCGACTAATGGAACAGGCGCAGATGTATAAAATACGGTACTAACGTCTGAAAAATTGTTTTCCTTAATATGGTTTTGCTCTGGATTGCGACTTTGTAAGAGAATTTTTACCAATTATTCCAGGATGTACATTTTTGGGCACTACTTAAAACTGAAAACAATTCGTAACCTTTTGTACTAAATATGCACCATAGTATTAAGTATACTGAGATAAATTTGTAAACGCAGCCTACATTTGCTTTTCTTGTTGGTAACAAAACGGTTCAACAACGGAAACATTTGGCATGAAAAAGCCAACACTCACATGAAAATAAAGCGAGCATGCCTATCTACTACCATTTTAAAATGACTATGAAATTAGGAGAGAAAAGGACAACCATTAATTATTGAAGGAATAACTTCCAGTTTTCTACTCCTTTTGGAGGATTTCGCTTAAGGACAATCTGCAGCTTCATTAACTGGGAACGCGATATTTTCTCTCCTTGCCTTTCATCTTTCAATCCAATCTTGCGTCCTCCAACCACTCAGTCCCTGTTACCCAAACTGTACTTCAACGCCGCGGTGGAGTAGCAGAGCGGTCTAAAGCGTCTCGCTGCGGAGCGCGGTTGCTCGCCGTGGAGGTTCGAGTCCTTCCTGGGGCATGGGTGTGTGTGCTTGTCCATAGGTTAGTTTACCTAGGTTTAAGTAGTTTGTAAGCTACGGACTGATGACCACGCAGTTTGGTTCTATAGATTTACAAACATTTGAACATTTTGTACTTGAACTCAAATTTATGTTGGGCTTCAATTTTGCCAGCCAAGTGTAGCAAATCGGCGTGGTGTGGACTCGAGAAGTCATTCCAAGTCTCCTGCACGAATGCTGTCTTCATACACGTCTGTAACTGCGAACGTGTTGCCTGTGAGTATCAACAGACGCATCCATTGTGTTTGGATTCATATTGAGCAATGACACACTTTTCGGGATGTTCTTCAAAGCAGTAAAGAACAATGGCTGCAAATGGTCTCCAACTAGTTGAACATTACCATTCACTGTAAACGATAGCTTCTGTTCGACCAGAGTACTCGGGCCATTCCACTTATAAACAGGTCACACTATTATCGATCTACTGCCAGGGCCTTGTTGATAACTTCGGTTCATGGCTTCGTGGGGTCCGTTCTGTTGTGTCTACTACTTCGGGGTGAAGCAGCAGCCGGCACACATATAAGGATGGTGATAGGGGTGCATTGCTAGTACAGAAATTTTGATTAACAGGACAATTTTATTCACAGAACTGAAATAAATACTGAGGTTGCTTCACGGCCGGCCGCGGTGGCCGAGGGGACTGAGGCGCTTCAGTCACGGTCTACACGGCCACTACGGTCGGGGGTTCGAATCCCCCCTCGGGCATGGATATTTGTGCCGTCCTTAGTAGTAGGTAGTTCATTAGTAGTTTGTAAGTTTAGGGACTGAAGACCCCGTAGTTGAGTCCCTTAAGCTTAACAAACATTAGAACATTTGTTGCTTCACGCTTGAAGCAGGAGTGAAACATAAACAGGAGTCTTATAATTGATAAAGTGAACAAGGCTACGTTCTCCTGGCTTATTCTTGTGGCTGTCGCTCGTGGGTCCGCTTGCCGACTGACTCGGCCAGACCATCAAGTGCGTCTGTTGTTGTACGCATGGCCGCGCGTCTTGTAATTGGTGTGTTTGGCGGCGCCTGCCAAACTTGCTTCTCTCGCTGCTTGCCTGTCCTCCGTGCAGTGAATGCGATAGGATTGCTCACTCTTCCTCCACAGAGTGGTACGACGACAGGAGGGAGGAGCCGAGAGTCGCTACTGTGACCGACGCCGAGCTTCCGGCCGCGTCCCGAGAGTAACATCATTTGGGAAAGGCTCACTCGGGCTTCCTGAGCTGGCGACAGATTTTGCTGTCGTGTGTGGGAGGCTTGCAGGATTGACATCTGTTGCTTAAATATTGGTAGAAACGTTCAGCTACTCCGTTCGATTGCAGATGAAACGGGACACTAGTGTGATGAGTGATGCCATTTGCAGTGCAATAGTGTTCAATCTCCATAGCAGTAAACTGCGGTTCATTATCAGAAACCAACACTTCAGGCACGCCGTCTAAGCAAACAATGGATTGCAGAGCCTGAACTCTGCTACGAGACGTAATGGAAAACATGGCATCAGAAGTGGATAGTTGCTGAAGGAGTCTACCACAATAAGCCAGCGAGTGTTCCAAAATGGTCCCGCAAGATCAACAGTCATAGAGACTGAAACTTCGGCCGACGTGAAAATTTTAGTGGCGGTAAGGAATGATTTTCCACACAAGTGTTACACTGTGACCTCATGTATTAAATGTGGGCATCCACTCCCAGCAAAGTACAGAGGCAATGCGCTTACTGTTTAGTGCACACTATTCCCCAATGTTCTTGATGGACCAATTGCAAACATATTTCTACAGTACTCTCGGAATAAGCACCGATGACCGACCACTGTCATTTTGTACTAGAATCACACTGTGCTGAACGGAGAGGCAATGCTCTCGAGCAAAATAATGGCGCACAAAAGAATTTCAAATGTGTTTCGGAGAAGTAGGGCAATTATTGTGTATATAATGCAGCAAATGCTTCCAGTCAGGGTTCACTGCTGTAGCCTGTTCAATATTTCGGCACTCGGTGCGAAAAGAATGTAACATTTCACTGTCCTGCATATCACTGTGGCAACAAGACACTTCGGTGGCGTCAAATTCTGTTTCAGGACCGACAGGAAGGAGAGGTATGGCGGCAGAATTTCCGTGCTTTGACGTGGGTCGGTACAATATTTCGTACTGATAGGGAGACAACAAGAAGGCCTAACGTTAAAATTTCTCAGCAGTGCGTGTAGGAACAAGTTCGTCACCAGGTAAAACTATCGCCCAAACCGACACTGCTGAAACGTACAGACGCCTTAGACAATAGCAGGAGTCTCTTCCTCTATTTGCGGGTAACTGAAGTGCGTCTTTGTCAACAACTTTGCAGCAAAAGCAATCAGTCCGTCCTGCGAACTAATTCTGTTCGAAAGCATAGCTGCGATACCATAAGAAGAAAGGTTTTTAGCCAAAACTTATGAGTTAGTAGGATCAAAATAAACAACGTATTTGTAATTCAACAAAGCACATTTCAGTTTCTGAAAAGAATCCTGGCACTGATGAGTGCATTCAAAAGCCACATTTTTTCGGCGCATGCGGTGCAACGGATTCACGATCTGGACTGCAGTCGGTATAAACCGGACACACTTGTAGTAGCGACACTTTAAACCTGCAGCAGAAAGCATTCGAAGTCTGCTGATGTGTTCCTCTGTTGTATGTTCTGACACCACACTACTGCCCAAATAATGTGAAGAGAAATTAATAGTTGTAGTCAGTTGTTGTACATAGCTGCGCTGCCAGTGTGCACGCGTTTTACACTCTAACCCTGCCATCTGTACATTCACTGTCGTCTAGGCTGCAGTGCATATGGCCAAGAGCACAGGAGAAGCGCTGCATGCGATGCTGTGCTCTTAGCAAAGGCTCTCCAGTCGATCGTCCGCTGCCATTGGGTATTAACATCAAACCACGCCACACTTGGCGAACTGATACGTTCATTGTACGTCGCACACTTATTTGTGTGGTTATTGCTCGCCGTGTTGTTAGCAACGTTAACACTGAACAAACGCAGCTGTTTCCTCAGTCATTAACTTCAGACCATCGGCCACTGCCGTTGTCTTTCGTGAGAGATAATGCCCGCAATCTGGTTACCCTCGGCACACTCTTGATATTGTGGATCCGAGTGTCTTCATTTCCCTAACAATTTCAGATATGGAATTTCTCATTTACTAGCTCCATCTACCATACCGCGTTCAAAGTCTAATCCTGATGCCGGCCGTGGTGGCCGAGGGGATTTCGGCACGCTAGTCACATTCTGCACGGCCTCTACGGTCGGGGGTTTGAATCCCCTCGGGCATGGATATTTGTGCCGTCCTTAGTGTTAGCTAGTTAATAAGTAGTTTGTAAGTTTAGGGACTGATGACTCCGCAGTTAAGTCCCATAAGCAGAATTGTGCCTTTTGTTGGTAGAGCTCAGTCAGTGTCTGTTTAGCCGCAGGCCGTTCAGCATCAGACGCCACCTTGTAAGTGAAACCGGCTTCTGATTAGAAGCGACATACAGTATATTAATTTTTGTCTGCGCGTTTTCGTTTCAGTTTGTAAATTTATACTGTGCTCTTGTGCATATTAGATTCAAATCCGTGTTTTAACAAACAGTGTAGTCTTCGTTACAGCGCATCGCAACTGTAGCTTTTGTTTTCTCTGCACTATAATCATGAATAGATACTGTGACTGCTTTGTGCGGATGCAGTCTGAGCTGGTGACACTTCGCTCCCAGCTTCAAGCTTCAAGCTGTGTTAACCTTGGCTGCAATCGAGATCGTTGTTGTTGGCCGGTAGTGGGGACCGAACGAACTCCCGTCATCTCCACCGATCGGCCTCCGCCAGCGACATGCCCTGATACTGCTAGCAGTGAGGCAGACACCCCACTCGTGGTTGCGTGGGAGGTTGCTCCAGTGCGTGGCAGGAGGCGCAGGACATTACGGGGGACCGATCATGAGGTCTCCTCGGTTGGTCTTGCGAACAGGTTTGAGGCGCTGTTTGTTCAGGACGACGTTCCTGAGTCAGATGGTGTTTCTCATCCTGAGAGACTCAGCCTGCATGATTCGGGCTTTCACAGCGGGTGGGTTTGCTTATAGTTGGGAGCTCCAACGTTAGGCAGGTGATGGGGCACCTTATTGAGATGGCTGCCAAGGAGGGGAAGACGGCCAACGTGCACTCTGTGTGCATACCGGGTTAAGTCATTCCAGATTTGGAACGAGTCCTTCCGGATGCCATGAAGAGTACGGGGTGCAGCCAACTGCAGGTGGTGGCTCACGTCGGTACCAATGATGTGTGTCGCTTCGAATCTGAAGAGATGCTCTCAGGTTTTCAGCGGCTATCTGAAGTGGTAAAGACTGCCAGTCTTGCTTGCAAGATGAAAGCAGAGCTCACCATTCTGCAGCATAGTTGACAGGACCGACTGTGGACCTCTGGTACAGAGCCGAGTGGAGGATCTGAATCAAAGGCTCAGACGGTTCTGCAACCGTGTAGGCTGCAGATTCCTTGACTTTTGCCATCGGGTGGTGGGTCTCTGGGTTCCGTTGAATAGGTCAGGAGTCCACTATACGCAGGAAGCGGCTACACGGATAGCGGGGGCTGTTTGGCGTGGACTGGGCGGTTTCGGGGAAAAGCAAAATGGACAATCTCGAAGGGTGCAGGTGGATCACAGGAGAAATGTAGGTCTAGGAACTATTGTTACAACAGTTGCAAATTGTCGTAGCTATGTCGGGAAAGTACCACAACTCCAAGCGTTAATAGAAACACCGAAGCACATCATTGTAGGCAGTGAAAGTTGGCTCAACCGGAAATAAGTTCAGCAGAAGTATTTGCAGAAGATCTAACTGTGTTCAGAAAGGATAGATTAAACAAAATAGGTGGAGGCGTGTTTGTCGCTGTCAAAAGTAGTCTTTCGTGTTGCGAAGTTGAAGTTAATAGTTCCTGTGAGCTATTATGGGTATAGGTTGTACCTGAAAATCGTATGAAATTAATAATTGGTTCCTTTTATCGGCCTCCCGACTCTGACGATACAATAGCGGAAAGGTTCAAAGAAAACCTGACTCTAATTACAAAAACGTACCCGACTCACACTATAATAGTAGGCGGTGATTTTAATTTACCCTTAATCTGTTGGCGAAATTATATTTTCAAATCAGGAGGTACGCATAAAACATCGTGCGAAATTGTACTTAACGCATTCTTTGAGAATTACTTCGAACAATTAGTTCATGAGCCAACTAGAATTGTAAATGGATGTCAAAACACGTTTGATCTCTCAGCAACAAATAATCCTGAGCTCATAAAGAGTATCAAAACGGATACAGGTATTAGTGAACACAGAGCTGTCGTTGCGAGATTGATTATCGGTAGTCTCAAAGTTACCAAAAAAATAAAAAATAAATAAAATAAAAAGTATATTTGTTCAGAAAAGCAGATAGAAATACAATACATTGCTACTTGAAAGACAAATTCCACTCGTTTCCACCGCTGAACGTATGTGTTTCGATGAACCCTCTGCAAGGCACTTAAATGTGATTTGCAGAGTATCCCCTGTAGATGTAGAACAAACATTTGAACATTCGACAACCATCAGTAAAATGTGTCGAATTGAAAAATTTCAGGAGTATGATAAAATTCCAGGAAGTAACGAACATCTGCGCCGGATATGTGTCACTGAAAATCATGCATGTTCCTGGATTTTGTACGGCTGTGATCTTTTCATGTTACATTTTGCATTTAAACTTGCCGTGGAGAATATTATGCCGTTGTTCTTGTTTCTGTCCTCAACAGGACATGAGGTGATCGGAATCCATTTGTTACTTAAGCATCCACAAATTCAACAAATGCATGTTTCTTTTGTCACTCGCAAATTCGTATTTCAGACACTATGTAATTTTATTTATATTGTTGTGCTACGGTGATCGGCGATTTCAGATAGCTTAACTCGTTCCATGTTGAAATAAATTTGATAACTGACAGTAACTAAACCGAAAATACTGATAATTGAGACCTGAGACTTTCGACCTGACTGGAAATAACTTTGCAGGGAGAACTCAGCTGACAGCACAATGCATTTACACGCTGCTGTGGTCTAAGGCGCCCTGCAGCGGAGCGCGCTGTTGCTCCCGTAGAAGGTTCCAGCCCTCCCTCTGGCATGTGTATGTGTGTGTGTGTGTCTGTTGCCTTAATGTTAGTTTCAGTTAGTTTAAGTAGCTTGTAAGCCTAGTGACTACTTGATTATTACATATGTCCCATAGATTTAACAACATTTGTACATTACGTTATAGAGTGAGAATAATTTAATAATTTAGCAGATATAACATGATGAGTTGACGGATAAAATTAGATTAGTTTCTACCATCTTCACTGTATACTAAAGTTCAAGTTGTAATTACACTTTTTTTTCATTTTGTTCAAATTTTTGGTTGGCGGGTTGGCTGTTTGGGATAGAGGGACCAAACTGCTAAGGTTATCGGCCCCCTGGTGGGGAGGGGAAGGAGTGAGGATAGGAAACGAGGGGAAGGGAAAGGAAATGCAGTGCAGAGAGGAAAGAAGGAAGAGAGACTGCATTAGCTCTCCGTGCTCGCCACACACGTGCTCTCAAAAGAACAGGTAGCCTCCTGAGGGGTCAAATTTTTGTCAGAAAATAGTTTTTGGAAAAATAAAACAGGACAGATGCAATAACCGCCGAACCAAGCCATTTGGCGCATTGGTAACACACGTGACATTCGGCACTGTTACACCTATTAGAACATTAAAACGTCTCCCAAGGAGACTGCCAACCTTACAATTGCTCTACCTCTTCTGCAGTACTGCTTTGCAATGTGCGATTATTACCTCACGGGATAGAGGGAGGACGCTGAAAAAGTTGAAAAAATATATCAGATTGTGCTGTATAGTTAACTGGATTGGGGGAGAGGGAGGGCAGCTGGATGAGGTGGAGACGCAATATTAAAACAAAAGCGTTTTCATTTTAGCACGCTTATTCCATGAGATTTCAATCACCAACCTTCTCCTACGAATGCAAAGAGCATTTTTACTCACTGCCATGCGAAGTACGGTGTTACAATTGTGAAAATGCCCCGCAGAGTAGCCGCGCGATCTACGGCGCTACGTCCTCCCTCGGGCACGGATGTATGTATTTTCTCATTATCTTACGGGTTTGGGGTGTATTTGATCGTTTTGACACCAAATGACGAATATTCTACACACAGACGTCGTCTATATCAGGATAGCGACGCTTAGTTTCTTTCCATGTGGGCTGTGACCTCAGTACTCAACTCGAGAGATGGGGTGGCAATAAAACAGTGGTCCACTATAACAAAACATTTGATTGACACTCGTGCTTACAATGCAGTGGCGTCTGGCTGGCGCTGCCGCTGCGCCTCAGTGTTGCGAAGGGTACGTCGGCTCCCTGCAGCGGTCGCGGCCACAGTGCGCAGCTGATGCCAATACATGACCAAAATTACTTTTCCATTTTCTTGCTGAAATGTGTGTGTATGAAACAAAGCTATATCGCACTCTGGTATCAGTTTTTCGATAAAAATTCTCCTTCTCCTGTAAAAAAATAGAAAACTCCTCTTCCGGTTTTGTGCGTTTTCCTTGACGTAGAATACTTCTCACTTGATTATGAGGAAACTAATTGTCGTACATCACTGAGTTTTGCACATCTTGCAGGCTAACATAACAGCTTCATAACGGAGTGTCGTTTTTTTAATATTTGCCATAGATATTACGATACTTAATTTCCAGTTAACCTATCGCATAACATCTGAAGCTTTTGCAGTGAAAAATATAGTCGCTGACTACTTTTCGTTTGCTTAACTTTGGGTTATACATTACTGCGTACGAAATGTAGCCAACATTGTGAAATTGTTTTTAAAGCTGGAAAGAAAGCGATACATCGCTCCAGTAAAGCGAACAGGGTGTTGAAATTTGAGGGCGTTGTCGTCACGCACTCTTCTTCGGCTAACTACTGGGCCTCTAGCTTGCAGCTCAGTCAGTCAACCTTGGTACTAAAGCACATGCCCGAGCCAACAGAAAATGACTATAAAAATAGCAAAGTTTATCTGGGACAGTTGCCAGTTCTCTAACTCCTTTTAAAATATTTATGGCATACAAGTGCGGATTAAAAAAAAAAAGCAAATCGGGTTCTATGTATTATACTTACAAATATTATATTGCTAGGTGTCACTGACGGAAATTGCAAGTTCATAATAGGGACTGTAGGGTTCTAAGGAAAAGAGAATGCTAGTGTTTTTGTTGAATGAACCTTCCGACATGCAATAGAAATGGGAAGACTAAATTTACCAGAAGAAGTTTTGACAGGATCCAATAGAAAGCGTCTAAAAGTTATCCTAGGTACTGCAGCATTTTTCCTCTGAATCAATATTTAATTAGACTTTCTCCACAAAGAACAACAGCAGGGAACATTAAAGATGTTTACAACGGCACTGTTAAGTTGTAATATACAGTTCATATGTGCATCTTCTTTCTAGTTGAGTTTAATTCAAGTGAATCAGACGGACTATAATGAAACTGCTGTTATAACTTGGCACCATCAACGGATTATGATAACGAAAAAAAAAGTTTTGATCTCAAATTGCATAAAATGCCAAAACTGAACTTACCAGTTGCTGGCATGGGTTAGTAACGGATAGATTACGGCAGGGAAAAAGTTGTAACTACTGTCCTATAATCTCAATAAACATACAATGGGCCGGCCGCGGTGGCCGCGGGGACTGAGGTGCTCCAGTCACGGTCTGCACGGCCACTACGGCCGGGGGTTCGAATCCCCCCTCGGGCATGGATATTTGTGCCGTCCTTAGTCTTAGTTAGTTCATAAGTAGTTTGTAAGTTTGACTGATGACCCCGTAGTTAAGTCCCATAGACTATACAAACATTTGAAACATTTTGAAATATACAATGTAACTATACAAGGTTTACTATAGTCTCATACGGCAACTAGTCAAATTTTAATTTCAAGTAAAAACAGTCTTGGTTGCAAAGTGGTTTTATTAATTTCCAATGACGCGTTTCGCCCTCACACCAGGGTATCATCAAATTATATGCATGACAAACGTTACGGAAATTAGTACAACGACCCCAATTTCACTACTTTAAATGTTACAGTAATTGTTGTGTAACGTTTGTGATGCAGATAAGATGATGGCATGCTGGGAGGGCGGAACGCGTCATTGGTAATTAATAACACCACTTTGCAACCAAGACTGTTTTTACTTGAAATTACATTGTAACTGACAGTGTAACGTCTGTCACAGTGTATGTGTTTTGAGATTATAGTAGGACAGCAGTTAAAATTATTTTACTGTCAAGATTCACGAACAAAAGAATTTTTGGTATGGTAAGTTGACATGGATTGACAGCGAAGTAATTATGAATAAAGTAGCCCCGTGTTACTGGCTCAGAAAAAAGCCAATTTCACATGCAACCCTTAGCAAAGAAGTAACCATTTCATATTCTGAGCTAAATAACCTATCTGCAGGTAATTTATCTTGAATTTGTAGTTCAACTGTCAACTGTTTGTAAATCTATCGGACGAAACTGCGTGGTCATCAGTCCATAGCTTAAAAACTACCTAAACCTAGGTAAACTAAACTGAGGACAAACACACACACCCATGCCCCAGGGAGGACTCGAACCTCCACGGCGAGCAACCGCGCGCTCCGCAGCTAAACGCTTTAGACCGCTCGGATACTCCACCGCGGCGAATGTGTAGTTGTTTGCTATATTAAAGTACTGGTATTCTTGCACCAATATGAACAATAACATGCAATCAAAGGCATTGCAAAGCCGACTGTGCGAGTCTACAAAAGTACAATAAAATTCAGCTATAGTGAATTAACAGTCTTTCATTCAACACTTTTGATATAAACACGTCTTTATCAGCTCCCATTAAACACGATGCGCAGCGCGCAGCGTTGAACCCTCGGAACCCGCGAGCCGAGAGCGGCATAAGAAACATTAATTCTTTCTTGCACGTGCGAGTGAAAGCAATGTGAGCGAGCTGAGGCGGCAACGCGGGTGCACTGTGGCCACTCCAATGGGATCACCCACTGGGTTTTCCAGCCGCTTCCCTGCCGCCGCGAAGCAGGAATCCTGTAGCGGCTCGGCTCACTATGGCCGGCGAGGTATCGCCCTCGCGCCCGCCGCCGCCGCGATACTCGTACCACGCTGGGTGCGGCCCGGGAGTTGAACCCGGGGCCTCCTTTGCCTACTGAGGCTTCTTCGCCTTCCAGACGGTGACAGGAGCGCTTGAGGTGTGGCCGCGTCCTTTCGTCCACAACAAGCCCCCGGGTGAGTAGCTAGCCTTTTGCTGCCGCCTTACCGCGCCATAAGTTGGTTCGACGCCTCGTTGCGCTGCTGTCGATGCCGGGACCCGGCTGCCCGTCGTGTCAGACGGTGACGCCGTCATTCCGCAGACTGCATCTCCCGTCAGAAATGCCGTGTAGACCGCGACGATCGTCTGCTGGCCGCGCTGCGTTGAAGTGCTTCCGACCTGCGACTGACTCAGTTCTGCGATAACAGTAATAACCGCCGTTATCGACAAGTGACACAGTCCGGGCGGCAGGTGACTGCCAAGCCGTGGCTGCCTCTGCCGAACCTGTCTTTCCCGCCTATATTTATGCGATGAGGTTGACCCTGTCGGCGTGTGTTTCACAAGTGTGGCATAGCTGATCGTTGCTACTCGGGACCGGTCTCCTACTTCTGCTCACGTATGTCCCAGCCACTTGTTCCTTTAAGCAATACAACTGTCTGGCTGTTACACACACACACACACACACACACATATATATATATATATATATATATATGTGTGTGTGTGTGTGTGTGTACATATGTTTGTAAATCTATCGGACCAAACTGCGTGGTCGTCAGTCCGTAGCTTACAAACTACTTAAACCTAGGTAAAATAACCTAAGGACAAACACACACACCCATGCCCCAGGGAGGACTCGAACCTCCGCGGCGAGCAACCGCGCGCTCCGCAGCGAGGCGCTTTAGACCGCTATACAGAGTACGGCGCCCTCACCCACCTGCTTGTGTCACCCGAAGCCTCGCTGAGCCGCTCCAATTTATTTGCTGAAATCATAAACGTGCTTGTCCCGCTCTACTTTAAGTCACATGCCTGCTTTGAACACAGCATCGCTTCCATGATCAACTTCAGCGTCAAAGCTCACTCGCCACTTTTTCGTATTACTTGTCTATATTATCCCTTTCTCCTACACTTAGAATAAGTTAGTTTAAGTAGGGGGCATGCTTAGGGACTCATGAACATAGAAGTCGTATAACATTTCATGCACATTTTAACATTTGATTTGAATTGTAAGAACGACATAATCGTAATTAGAACTCGCACATATGCTTCTTGGCGCTTTTTTTCTCGAGATTCATATAAGTGTGGAACAGTTGAGAAAGTGAAACGATTATATGATACCATTACGATACACTTCACTATGAATAACAGAACAAATGTGTAAATGAAGGGCCTCAGCAGAAGGTAATTTCCGTCGTCCAGCACTTATTGTTTCAGAGACGAATGATAATCTACGTGCATACATTTATGTTGTTGCTACCAGAACTATTTAATTCTACAACACGCTTAGTTTTATAGGTTAAATACATATTTTCTTACGTCTAGATCTAATGCAGAGCGCTCAAAAGAAATAAAGTTTCTTGTGTCTTATGATTGCTAGCTAGGTGCAACATTTTGTGGTAGTTACGTTTACCATAAATCTATTCTTTAACTTCGTTAAATATTTGAATAAAATGTCAAGAGATAATGTGGCTTCTCAATTGATAGCAAGCTCTAGCTGTGGTAGGTTGTACTACACATTTCGGTAGGTTGGCAGAAACGTTTGATACTTGAAGGGTTGAGACTACCATTGCGGCCTGGGCCTGTATTGGCCGTGGCTCGCGAGCTGTGGACTGGCCGGTCAAGTACAGATGATGCTGAGGCGAGGCTTGGCAGAAGCATGCCACCTGGGTGTAAAGTAAAGTTCTTCAGGATATTAGATTGCATCGTCATCGTGTAAAACCAAACAACGTTTCGGCCACTATTGCAGGTCGCCTTCTTCAGGGTATTCATCTGTCTTCTGACTGTGGGAGAGCTTTCTTCTTATGTAATAACGTGAAATATCTGTTGAGAAAGAGGAAGGGGCTTGTTCGGCATTCTTTATTGGATTTTGCATTAACTGATGCTATTGGTGGAAATGGCCTTTCTAGACTGGTGTTTATGTGGTGTACTTTCCTTGTCAATGGTGTTCGCATTCTTCCGTCTGATTGGCAGAAATAGATGTCTATGGCTGTTGTTGCATTACTGTTTGCCATTGGATGAAATGGGCAAGAAGGGCGGCCGTTTTGGCGTGCCACTGGTTATTAGTCGGCTACGCGGACCGCGGTGAGCCAATGGCACCTAGAGACAACCATGTGCGCTGTCACAACACAAGCGAACTATTTGTCTTATGTAGCGTTGGGCTGAGTTTGGGAATACGTACACATTGCAACTGAGTTTCAAAATGTTCTTAATATTATTTATGTGAGTCACAGACAAATTTGTTTTGGTATAACATATTCATGAACTATTAGTAAGATATCTTACCGATACTGGAATCGGACGATTCATATTAGACATTTTGTCTCATACCAGGAAAAATCTGCACGGAGAATCGCATAGATAAAACGTAAAACAATCTGAAAGACAGTATGCAACGTGTACGTATTCCCAAACACAGCACAACGCTACATAAGACAGATAGTTTGCTTGTGTTATGACTACTCCTGGCAGGCAGCGCACAGGCCTTATACCCTGTGTACGTATGGCCGCTGTGCTCTGCCCTCTCGTAATGCTGGCAGCCAAGGCGCCGGAAGTCTGTTCATGTTGGCGGGTCGTTTGGCTGTTTCTATGGCTTCTCTGACCTTTCTGCTCATGGTAAATTGTTGTGGGGCCAGCACGCGGGCTTCACCAAAAAATACTTGTTTTCTGCACTCCCTGTGATGCTCAGACACAGCTGACTTGGTGTGCTGTCCAAGCCGGATATACCTTTGGTGTTCAGATCTTTTTGTGCTGATTGATCGCCTAAGTACACTAGTCCATACTCGCAACTGATTTCGTAGGCACCATCACTGTTTAATTTGTCTATTGTATCCTTAGTTGAGCCTAGAACATCCCTAATTTTTTTGCTGCTCCGGAAGATTGGCTTGATGCCTTCTCGATGGAGACTTTTGCCCACACGTTCAGTGACCGTTGTACATATAGCAACTAGCTGAAAACCCGGCGTTGCCCGGGTATTTATTTATTTATTCTTGCCATTTTCAGGTCTATATTCATTTGTATAAGGGTTGTATGTCTTTAAAATCTCTTGGGGGTACAATTAGCAGTAAAGAAGTAATAGATTAAAGCTTGGTGCGTGATGGGGTGGTTTTCCATGAAAGTTACTGTTTATGTGCTCTTATCTCATGAACTACGTGTGGGACTGTGATAAAATGTAGAAGGTACATTCAACTATATGTGTGTATACTGTCTGTAAAATTTCCTGCGCTTACAATTTGTAGTGTACAAATCATAAATTGTAACGTCATACCGAAAGCCGTAGTTATAGACCATTAACAGTGGAACATTACTGTTTATGTGCTCATATCTCATGAACTACTTATGGGGATGTGATACAATTTAGAAAGTACATTCAACTATATGTGTGTATACTTTCTATTAAAAATCCTGTGTCTGCAATTTGTGGTGTACAAATTATAAATTGTAATGTCATATCGAATGCCGTAGTTTTACTCCATAAACAGCGGAAAAGTAGTAAGTGAGAAACTTTTTTCCTTTCATCATTTTGCTATGGTTGTCAGCGAGAAAATGTTTAATAAAGGTTTGAAATTATGTTTAAAGTTTGTTGCAAGTCGCTAAGTACTCTCATTCTCATACAGTGTATTTCGAAAGTCTCGCCACATTATATGGCATTTTTTCCGATTTCTATTGGTTATGACGTAATATCTTTTGAACCATGTTCCGCATGTGATTCTTAACCATGCAGAAATTGTTACCTCACGGTAAGGAATGTGTGTACCAAATTTGGTTGAAATCGGTCCAATGGTTTAGGAGAAAATGAGCAGTATTTTCGCAAAATGCAGCAGTTTTTCGCACATCGCATTGTTTATGACATCATATCTCGTGGACTATATATCGTATATGATTCTTACACTTACGGCGACCGTCCTCATGGATTGAAGCTTACGTGTACAAAATTTCATAAAGATTGGAACAAAACTGTAGATTTGTATGGAACATGTACAAACATACGGACACTCTGCTTTATATATTAGAAAAGGTGACGTGTTGTGCTTCCTCTTGCTCTTCCTTACGTCCTTCACCTTTTCTCGACATTGTTTTGTCTATCACTTTCATCCCATAACCATTGGCTGGAAAGGTGGACCTCAGATGTTGCAGATGTTGTAGTTCCACTTTTAGATGTTCGACGTCGTTGATCTGTGGGCCCTTATAGTTAGTGTGAGAAGAGCGGATTCCTTTGGATAGGGTGATGGCGGGATGAGGCGTGTAGGTCCCTGCCGGTGCTGGTGGCTTTTCTATATACCCTGTGGCCGAGTTTGTTGACTGGTTTTCGGTGTACTTCCACATCCAGGAAAGGCAGCACGCCATTATCTTCTACTTCCATCGTGAACTGTATTTTATGGCGCTGCTGATTGAGATGTTGGTGAAAGTTTTGAAGCTCTTCTTCGACATGTGGCAAGATGACGAAAGTGTCATCGACGTAGCGCAGCCATCATGCAGGGCTTAATGTAGCTGATTGGAGAGCTGTTTCCTCAAATGCTTCCATGAAGATGTCTGCTGCAACCGTCGAGAGGGGATCCCATGGCTACGCCGTCCTCTGTTGGTAAAATTCTCCTTTCCACCTGAAATAGGCGATCGTCAAGCAGTGGCGCACTAGATCGCAAGTGTCAGGTGCCAAACTTTCCTCCAAGATTTTCATAGTCTCTGAAACTGGTACAGAGACGTCACATCGAATCTGGCAATCAGGTCTGTAGGTAATACGCTCATTTCTTTCAACAGTGTCACGAAGTGTTTGGAATCTGTGTGGCTCACCAGATGTCGGAGCTTCGGTACCAGTTCCTTTGCCAGTTTGTACGTCGGTGAATTAATACTAGCCACTGTAGGCCTTAAAGGAAAACCCTCTTTATGGACCTTCAGTACCCCATATATCCTCGGTGCCTGGTGGACATGTGGGATGAGTCTTCTGGCCATGTCGAAGTTCTTTCTGATCTGCTTCAGCAGTGCCTGCGTTGATCTGATTGTTTTGGCCGTCGGATCACCCTTCAGTTTCTTGTAGATGGGTTTACCAAGGGAATCCTCCATTCGTTATTGTAGTCGTGTGTCCAATACGACAGAGGCGTTGCCCTTGGTCGGCCTGTACCATATCTATGTTAGGATTCTTCTTCAGCTCCACGATGGCTTGACGTTCCTTCCTTCTAGAACCCATCAAGAATGCCCGTGTCCACCAGTAGCGTAAATTAATACAAAAGCCAATAAATAATGCCCAACATCTCCTTTTCTCTTCCTGAACTAATATTTTACGATATTACATAAGACGCAAGCTCTCCCACAATCAGCAGTCAGACGAATACCCTGAAGAAGGCGACTTGCAATAGTGGCCGAAACGTCGGTTGGTTTTACACGATGACGGTGCGTTATAATAACCTGAAGAACTTAATAAAGCGACAATGGGCGCGGAATCCTACGCTTACATTTAAATGCAGAATGTTTACTTCCTGGCTTCATAGTAAGAGCGGAAAGCAGAAATACAAATCAGGACGACTCACTGCGAGTAATCAACTCGAGATAGTCGTTGCTCTTACCGATCCGACGGCGTTATAGATTCTATGCTGAGATATATTATGGAAGAAACAAGTAATGAGGTGTTCTGAATAAATTATTTGTCGTTAGCGTCTGTATTTTAATATTTCCTAAATGAGACGCTATGGAAGTTCTCTTAGCAACTGAAATAAAATATGATTTTGAGCTACCTGTAAATTGAAGTATTTTTTAATATACAGTTCCTTCATTATCCTATTTTTATTATAAATTTATATACCTAGAGACAGTTTTCCGTCTGTTAATCAGTTTGGAAAACATTGTTTCCTTTCTTGGAATAAACAGCGAACTAATTATTTAATGATAGAAATAACAGTCCAGTTCGCAAATTATTTTTGCAATTTATTAATACAGGCGACCGGTTTCGATCTAAGTTCTAGATCATCTTCAGACCTATGAACATAAAATAAAAGAGATAGAGGGAAACAGGTACACTATTAGTCACTAAAATAAATTTACAACCAAGTTTAAAAAGTTACTTAAAATAGTATACCTCGCTACAGATATTCAGGCGGTGAGCGTGCGGCGACTGCTAACCAGCGAGAGACTGCTGTGTGTTATAAAGGCAAAGCCCCGCCCACCGCCTGAAGCAACAACACTTCTTAAACCAATGAGGAACGTCATACAGTAAGAAATAAGATGAGAGATGTATATATATACATAAATAATCCATAAATGATACAAAATGCATTTTGTTAACAATAAAATGTAGTTGGCATGTCTAAAATAAAAAATAATTAAAACATTAGACAATAAAAAGAAGTTATCTGTCTAGGAAGTATCTGCCATCTATTGGCAGTATAAACGACAAATAAACGACAAATTGACCTTAGGTAAAGCAATTATAACTAAAGCTGATAAAGGGAATACCCTTGTGATCACAGGCGAGGATGAATACATTGCCGAAACCATCCAGTTTTTCGATGAAAATGATATTAATGAAGTCAACAAAGATCCAACTGTTAAATTCCAAAACACAATTAAAAGGTTAATCGATAATAGTAATTTTCTGCTCCTTCCTGAAGAAAAGAACTCCCTCAAAATAATGAAGCCACAGTTACCTAAGCTTAGGTCACAATTTAAGTTGCATAAACAGAATGTCCCAGTACGTCCCGTTGTTAATAAAAGAAGCTGTCCTTCATATAAGCTGAATAGGAAACTCAATGAGATTTTAAAGTCTGTGTATACTTATGAGGACAATTTTAATATTAAGAATAGCTTTGAGCTTGCCCAAGCGATCTATACTATTGACATACCAGATGATGCTAGATTTGCCTCGTTGGATATTACAAATTTATATACCTACATCCCAATCAAAGAAACCATTGACATAATCAAAAATGATCTACTGAAACACAAAACATTGAGTGTAGGAGAGATGGGAGAACTCATAGAACTACTAGAGTGTTCTCTTGATTTTAACTATTTTTCTTTTAACAACAAAATTTATCACCAGAAGGATGGATTGGCAATGGGCAATTCCTTAGCAGGAACCTTAGCAGATATATTTGTTAACTACATTGAGGTCAGATTCTGTAAAGAGAATCCTGAAATCGCCAAAAAAATTATCTATTATACGAGGTATGTGGACGATACCCTATTGCTTACAGAGGTTCAAAAGAAGAAATTGATACCCTAGCTACCACTTTAGGCAACATGCATCCAAAATTACGATTCACAGTAGAACATGAAACTGAAAAAACAATCAATTTCCTTGACCTTACCATTTCTAATAAGAATGGCAAACATTACTTCGTCATATATAGGAAGCCAACGGCAACAGACACTATAATCAATGCCACTTCCTGTCACCCATGGAAATATAAAAGAGCCTTTTTTTGTTCTATGATCCATAGAGTATTAAAACTCCCTTTAACTGATGATGAAATTCTAAAAGAAACAGGTCTGCTAAAACAAATAGCTAAAGCCAACGATTATCATCCAAGGGACATTGATGTTTTGTTTAATAAACTTAAACAGAATTCTTCACAATCTTCAACTACAGCTGACAAGAAATTTATTAAAATGACATACATGGGTAACTTATCTGACAAAATCAACAAATTATTCAAAAATACTGATGTAACCCTGGCATTCACCACTAGCAACCTCCTTCAGAATAAGCTTAGGCGTACTATTGCTAGTAATGACGACAAACATCTTAAATCTGGTGTCTACAAGGCCAAATGCAACGACTGTAATAAACAATACATCGGCCAGACAGGTCGCAATTTTCTCATTCGATTTAAAGAACATACAACTGGAGTATCAGCTACTAAATCTGTGTTTGGCCAACACCTACTGCAAAATTAACACTCTGAAGGTTCCATAGAAACGAATCTTAAAGTCTTACACAATGCACCTAAAGGTCTCTTATTAAATGCCCTTGAACAAATTGAAATTTTTTCGTATCATAAAAAACAACCATCGACTTTATTGAATGAGCAATTGGATTTTGGGGAGAAACATTTTTACGAGCTTTTTGACAACCTGCAATAACGCACATTAGCTCTTCTGCTACCTTTCCTTTTATAGTTTTTATTTGTTATTTTATGGTTGACTTGTTGCTATTGTAACAAATGCTGACTGATTCTACATATAGCTGCTCTTTTGCTACACTTTGACTTACACCTGTTAATAGTCATTTTATGTTTGACATGACCTTCGTCACAGTTCAATATATTAAAATTTGTTGTACAGCACTTATATTTTAAATGGTTACCGTGCAATTAAATTGAACACTATTAACACTTGCTACATATGGCATCGACGACCTTTGGGGTATTTCCCCGCCATACGTGCTAACACCGATCCTCGCCGCTATCATGGCCTGTCTCCACGGTGACGGACGGCGTCCCCTGGCCGTTACATCTCTGACGCGCCGTCTGCTTTGCTGCTGCACGTGCTAACACCGGTCGCCTCTGCTACCGCGGCCTGTTTCCATGGCGACCGACCGCGTCCCTGGCAGCTACATCTATGACTCGTCGTCTGCTGCGACTACTTATCGATGTCTCCACGACGCCGTATCCACGGCAACCATCTGCATCGCTGTAATTTATCTTTGACCCACACTGTGTTCGATTTGAAAGTTATTATTATCAACTGCCTATAGATGGCAGACACTTCCTAGACAGATAACTTCTTTTTATTGTCTAATGTTTTAATTATTTTTTATTTTAGACATGCCAACTACATTTTATTGTTAACAAAATGCATTTTGTATCAATTATGGATTATTTATGTATATATATACATCTCTCATCTTATTTCTTACTGTATGACGTTCCTCATTGGTTTAAGAAGTGTTGTTGCTTCAGGCGGTGGGCGGGGCTTTGCCTTTATAACACAGAGCAGTCTCTCGCTGGTTAGCAGTCGCCGCACGCTCACCGCCTGAATATCTGTAGCGAGGTATACTATTTTAAGTAACTTTTTAAACTTGCTTGTAAATTTATTTTAGTGACTAATAGTGTACCTGTTTCCCTCTATCTCTCTTATTTTATGTTCATAGGTCTGAAGATGATCTAGAACTTAGATCGAAACCGGTCGCCTGTATTAATAAATTGCAAAAATAATTTGCGAACTGGACTGTTAATTTTTGTTATTTCAAATACGTCTCTCTCCTCCCCTCCATCAATTAATACACCCGCCGTCCTTCACAAAATATGCAAACAATTTGTCTTACATTTATTCATTGTTAATTTCTCTTCTGTTCTCTCTTTCCTCTCTCTCTCTCTCTCTCTCTCTTTCTGTGTGTGTGTGTGTGTGTGTGTGTGTGTGTGTGTGTGTGTGTGTGTTTGTGTGTGTATGTTGCTTTTCTACCATAGTTACCTCAGTTATCCTTCTCGGCTGCTCCCCCAAAACTCTATCATCAAATCTATTGGTTTCCGTTGACAGTATACTTCCTCTTTTAATTTATGCTTTCGTTACTGTGTACCAGTCCTCTCTATGAGACCGTGTTCTTTCATATCTCGTTACCTATAATCCATTCTTCGTTCTGTGAAATACAGAGCACTGGTGTTTCGATTGACCTCCTCTGCTTTCATCTCGACAGAATATGCTGTTGCAAAAGGTATATACTTCCCCATGTTAGATTCCGTTTTCTAGTGCGTAAACAACGCTCCTCTAAACTTTTGAGATGCATAATGTTCCATTTATTATGGTAGGAGCTATGCTACAAATTTGAGCGCCGCGCAGATTAGTTGCGCGGTCTAAGGCATCTTGTCGTGGGTCGGGTTTAAGTAGTGTGCAAGCTTAGGAACTGGTGACCTCAGCAGTTAAGTCCCATAAGATTTCACACACAATTTTCGTACAAACTTGAGCAAAATGAGAGCATAGTTAAATAAGCATACAGCAACATGTCATAAAACATGTCACGGGGCATGCTGAGGCGTAGTATACCATCATACGAAGTGTTACATAATTCTACATACTGTATTTAATCTTTTTGTTGTAGTCCTAATGGACCAAACTGCTGAGGTCATCAGTCTCTACCTAGTCTTACATGTTAGTTTAATTAATGTACGCGAAGTACGACATACTCACACTCGCACTCACACACACACACACACACACACACACACACACACACACACACACACACACACACATAACTACACATGCCTAGGGAAGGGGTCGAACCTTTATCGGGAGCTGCCGCAACTCCGCGACAAGACGCCTCAGACCGCGCGGCCAAGGAACTACTATACTATTGACATACCAGATGATGCTAGATTTGCCTCGTTGGATATTACAAATTTATATACCTACATCCCAATCAAAGAAACCATTGACATAATCAAAAATGATCTACTGAAACACAAAACATTGAGTGTAGGAGAGATGGGAGAACTCATAGAACTACTAGAGTGTTCTCTTGATTTTAACTATTTTTCTTTTAACAACAAAATTTATCACCAGAAGGATGGATTGGCAATGGGCAATTCCTTAGCAGGAACCTTAGCAGATATATTTGTTAACTACATTGAGGTCAGATTCTGTAAAGAGAATCCTGAAATCGCCAATAAAATTATCTATTATACGAGGTATGTGGACGATACCCTGTTACGAAGACAGATACCGACGAACTATTTTACTTCTCGTACCATGTGTTCTACACTCCATTTTGACAAAAACATTATACTGCCACTTCTGAAAACCGGTAGTTGGTCGGGCTAATTCTAGCTTGTAATGGCTAAGACATGGTTTGATTCCTGCTGGGGTAACAGTTTTTGACAATCGCAAAAATCCCCCTCTCCACATCCAGTGGGTCTAAGTAAAGAATTTAGAACTATGCCGTGTTTCAAATCAAAATTACACATGTCCGTTCGCTACTAACTAGGACAAAGTTGGATTAGTTTTCGTTGTTTCCTCAAAATGCTAAACACCTCCAGGTCTCTACAAACGGCGCGATCCTAATTACTAGTGAACGAGAATGAGAGTGTTGTTACCTTGTCGTCTGAGGTCAACATTGACGATAGGTGCGGAGTTGGAGTCCAAGGCTTATAGAACTATTTGTCTTTTGGATACCTTTGGGAAGGCTTACGAGAAGTTGCTCTGCAGCAGACTGCATAGTCACCGGGAGTTGCACGGAATGCACGAGTGGCAATTTGGGTTTCGTAACGGGCGTTCTGCAGAGGACACCATTTACCTCGCAGCCGAACTAGTCGACTCGACATTCTGTAGCGACATGATTGGCGTCATGATGGATATTGCTGGTGCATTTGTCAATCCGTGGTGGCCGGCGTTCTTCTCCCGCTTGCGGGAGATGCAATGTCCGCGCCTGTTCCACGATTGTGCGGATGACATCTCCCGATGCAGTTTTGACCACGGTGATAACTGAAGGGTGTCCGTAAGGCTCAGTATGCGGCCCTCTGTTTTGGGATATAAACATGGAGCCGCTGCTGAAGTTTCTGCTGGGGGAAGCATCTGTATTGGGGACAGTCGCCTACGCAGACGACTTGCTCGTTTTGGTGCTTGGAAACAGCAAGTTACAGATACAAAACAGGTCTAGAGTCGCTACTGGAATTTTGGAAGAATGGTGCAATGCTTCTAAGTTGGCGGTGGCACCACATAAGACCACTTACACGTTTTTAAGGGGAATTTGGAAAGAGATCCCAGCATTCATGTTAACAACTGTTTGATACAGAGGAAGTCCATTAACAGGTATCTAGGGTTATACCTGGATGAGAGGCTCAGCTATGTCTCATATATTGATATGATGACGAGCAAAGCAGTCACTGTGCTGCAAAAACTAAAACGGATTGGACAGGAGCGATTCTACTTGGAACCTAGCTTGGTGCGGTTATACCACGGTTCGATTCTTGAATCATTTGTGGGGTATGATACGAGCTTCTGGACCCGCAGATTGCCCCTTGTGCGTCCTTCGATGGCTGTAGGAAGAATGCAACGTAACATATTAGTGAACTCCATTGGTGCATTTAGCACATCGCTTGCTGAGGGTTTGTTAGTGATTATGAGGCTTTGTCCCCTGGATTTGCAGATAAGGCAGAGAGCGGCAGTTTGTTGGCTCAAGAAGAGAAATTTTGAGAAGTTTATGAATATCATGGGGACACAATTGGGTTGCAGGAGAGAAATTAAGGATGAAATGTTGGCTATTTGGCAGCGTCAGTGGGATGAGTGTGAAACTGCACGAAGGGTTCATAAAGTTTTCCCGGATATCAGGGAGAGATTGAAGATCAAGTTAGAGCATAGGAGGGGCTTGGTGCATTTCCTTACTGGCTATGGTCCGTATCCTGTGTACCTGCACAGAATTGGGAAGAGGGCCGCAGAGAGGTGTGACTGTGGTACACCTGAGAATGTCCTCTTTGAGTGTCCAGTTTTCTCAGAAGTAGTTGAGGATTTGCGGTTACGTGTTGATACTTACGATCTATCTGTAGCCGGCCGCGGTGGCCGAGGGGACTGAGGCGCTCCGGTCACGGTCTGCACGGCCACTACTGTCGGGGGTTCGAATCTCCCCTCGGGCATGGATATTTGTGCCGTCCTTAGGGTAAGCTTGTTGATAAGTAGTTTGTACGTTTAGGGACTGATAACCCCGTGGTTAAGTCCCATAAGCTTAACAAACATTTGAACATTTTGATCTATCTGTACTTGTACGTGATTCAGAGCGGAAACATGTATTCGATGAATTGGCTAATAAGGTATCTAACAAAGCATTGAAATTGTACTCGCGATAATGAGGTCAAATGTAATGATACACTGGACTGACAGCAGACGCGGAAGGAGGCAGGAGTGTGAGGGTGGGTGTTCCCCCGCTGCCTCTGCAGTGGGACGGAGCACATGGAAGCAGCCGTCGTGGAGGGGCTGGACATCTCGCCTCAAGACTGGACAGGACGTCTGCGAGGTGAGCTGGACTCTGTGTCATGTTGGAGATAGCACCCCGCCCCTCTCCGTCTACGCCGACACGCGGAGATGACAAAATTTTATATGGCGCTAAGTGTGTAGAATAGTTACTAAGATGTATGAGCGTCCCTCTGTAGTTTAGTATCGTCGATGGATAACTGTACGTCGTTTGTTGTTATGTTTAGTTTTGTAATAAATGGAATTAGGGCAGTGATTTCGATAGTAGAGGCCCGCCTCCCCGTGGCAAGGAAGGGGACTAGCCTGACAGAGGGGAGTGGTCAAGCTGAACATCTAGCTTAGAAACCATTGTACTAGTAGTTAAGTACTACTTGTAATACGGTCCATTGTTCTTTGTACCGAGCAAGGTGGCGCAGTGGTATCGCACTGGACTCGCATTCGGAAGGATGGTGGTTCAAATCCACCTCCGACCATCCAGATTTAGGTTACCCGTGATTTCCCTAAATCACTCCAGGCAAATGTCGGGATGGTTCCTTTCAAAGAGCACGGCCGATTTACTTGCCCATCCTTACCCAAAACTCCGAGCGTTAGCTCCGTCTCTAATGACCAAGCTGTCCACGGGACGTTAAACGCTAAGTTTCCTTCCTCCTTCCATAATTGTTTGTAGGAAATGGGCCTTCTTGTAAAAAAAAGTCCCAGGCAACACAAAGTTATTTATTGCACTACTTCCAGCCAAAGTTGTGCACATCACGCTAATGGTGAGGAAACAGTAAATATTTCATCTCAACGCGTATATATATATATATATATATATATATATATATATATATATATATATATATATATATGTGTGTGTGTGTGTGTGTGTGTGTGTGTGTGTGTGTGTAATACAATAGCGAATAGTGCCGTGTTTGAGTCCCTGCCGGGAAAGAAGTCGATTGTATCGTCGTTTCATGTTCGAATATAGCGCTATTTGTGAATTTATTTAATATCTGACGTGTGATCGTGCTTAGTTAACAATTCATATATGGACTGCGTTCTATTCCACAATTTTATTACGTTTGGCACCTGTGAGTTGAACGATTTGAACTTCATGCAATTCCTGGTGCAATGGTAAAGTTAACCATGCGTTTCTGGGTTCGTACATTTGCCTTGTAAACCGGTACTAATGAAACCGTCAATGTTTACGTCTCTTGAATCGAGTGTCGAACAGAAACGGAAGCTGTTTTAGGCTAACAGTGCGTTGAAATTCAGAACACGAACCAAAACTCATCATGTCATTGAATGAGTTTGATAAGGTATCCGATTTGTTACTTATTGTAATTGGAATTGAATTTACGTTGCTGTCTCGTCTCTAATAACTTGTATTATAACTTTTTGTATGACGGTATTAAATTACGTGTGGACTAACTGCCATAAAGATAAAGTTTTCTACTGCTGAAGAAAATAACCTCTCACACACGAAAACAAGTATGTCACACACAAAAGTGAGATTCCTATATCTATTTCCATGTTGCTAAAGCCTAAAATTAGTTGTAATTTTCGTAAACAGGTTTTTTTAAATGTTTATCGACATTTGAAATGGTGTTACTACATATTGCATTACCTTTTACCTGCTATCCAGGCAAGAAATCTATTATGTTACATGTAAAAGGAGGTATTTCCTTTGCAGCCTAGACGCAATATAGCATGAAATAATGCCAGATATCTGTAAAACGCGAAATATACTTCAATATAAATGAAGAAAGACAACACGTCCAGTGCACACAACTAAATTTTACTACTCTGTAACCATACAGTCAATTAAATATCATAATAAGGTTACACACATAATTGTAGGATAAAACAAGGAGGCATTTATTTCTAGGGGAAGGAAGGAGACAATTTATACTGTAACAGACAAAATAGAAATATATGTTTATAAGGTCAACCACAGACATTCTACAAATCTAACCAACAAAAGACTTCGACACATATAGGGATTGTTAGAGTCGATCTATCGAAATTATACTTGTACAGGAGAGTCCCGAAAGCTCATCACTTTGTAATCCGGCAGTCGAGATAACTCTGGCACACCCCCTGTAGGATACAATGAAATCGTAGCCTATAGCTATGCCATATATGGGCCAAGAAATCATCTTTTTCTGTGCCACCTACACTCCAATAATGCAGATGCGTTTTCTACTAAAAACAGACGTGATGAAAACTACGGGAGTGCACTTTCTCAAGCTGTTGTTTAAAATCCGCTTAGGCGTGATGGACAACAATCAACGTAGTTACAGCAAACACACGTGATATGCGGCCGCGCGCGTTCTACTGCTGCCTGCCAACAGCCTTTCCTTAACCGCGTTTTGTGAAGTCCATGTTAGTGTAAGTAACAAATATCATTTCTTAAATATTTTCTTACATTTATTTTGTGTTACTGTATTCCATCATTTGTAATCTATTCTAAAATAACAATAGAAAGTATTTTATAACAATAAAATCTTACCTATTCTTTTTTTTTTTTAACATAGTTTCCGATAACCCGGCATTTTCACAAATTCGGCCAACGTTCGGTCCACATTAGACCTCGTTCCCGGGACTCTACTGTAGTTACATTACGGTGATTAGCTATAACGATTTCTTTCGATTTCGTATTACATTACACTACTAATAACCCAACACATAGTTGGAAGTGCCAATATGGAATCTTCTAATATGATAAAAAAAATTGATTTCGACGAATGCATTGGAATGCAACCAAACAGAAAAACACACACACACACGTATATATATATATATATATATATATATATATATATATATATATATATATATATATATATGAGCCTGAGATCTAGCGAAGGGTATTGAGATAGAGACATTGAATTTGCAAAAAGACGTCACATGCCAAGACCAAAGTACAAGTCATTGCCCGTCTGCAGGGGTCATATTACAAAAGTATGTAGTATTACATCAACACATATGTGTCAGCGTCACATTTTGCGAAGTGTGTGGAGACAAAGCTGACTTTTCCGCTATAACTCGTGGTAATATGCGAACGTTACAATTTTTTGCCTTTTCTTTGTGGACAATTCATTGCCGCCCACATGTCAATTTTTAACTATGTAAAGAATGACGATTTCTTTCGAATCCTCTTACCACCATGCATAGTTGCTACTGTACTCATGGAGGGGAATAGTACATCGAAATTCAACACAAAGAAAGTAAAATAACTGTAACAGAGCACCACAATAACATACATTTTCATAAGTCACTCTCTGTAACATCAAAACCTGAGCTAATGCCATGTGAATAGTAAACAAGTTTGTTTCTTGCAATGAAACACTTCACTATATACAGAAATACTATCTGAGCAGAGGTGCACATAAATAGTCACTTTCATGTTGCGTAGACAAGGAAAAAAATCGATTCGAACACTCATACGAAAAACCGCCATTTTGTAGTACGTCATTTTGGTGAGAGGGTTACTTTTGGTGATGTCAAGTGAAATTTCTACGAGAGAATGGCAGAATTTAGTATAAAATATTCCTGCTTTTTTATTACGTTCAGTTTTACTTTTTTAACATTAAAATAGTTTTTGTTGCATACATTATCTTCTATTATGACGTTTGGGCAAGGGAGCTACTTAATTTTTGTTTTTATTCGGTCTTAAACTATGTATAGTAGATTAGATTGTTGTGGTATAAAAGTCGAACTATAGTCGTAATCGTGGTGCTAGGATATGTTTTGAGACAGTGCAAGCGCGTGTGTTGTGGGTTAGGTTAATTAATCTGTGATAATGAGTTAAGAGTATTCTTAGAAAGGCTATTGTAACGTTTAATTGATGTCAAAAACTGCAAGATAATTTACCTTGTAAATTAGGTTAATAAAATAATGATATTCTTTGAGTGGCTGTTATAACATTTAACTAGTGGCATAGGTGTGAGAAATAACTGATTTTGGGTTGTAAAACATACTCAGAACAATCCATGATTATTTTGTTGCTCGTGTTGCCATCTGTGAGGAGACAGGGCAAAGCACAGGCACTAAACTGGAGCTGCTTCCTGATGGAAGCTTGGCTAAACTTGACTGTCGTATGCATGAGATATGTTTATCACAACTCTTTCTCTTATGACTTTTTTGTAGAATCTCAATTGTTATTATCTTGAATGTAGCATCATATTTAGTTTATGGATATTAATTTCTCAATAACATTACAATGTCGGTATGATGGCCAATCATTGCTTCTATCTATGTTTAATAAGTATTTACTACTATGGTGCAGAACAAGGACTCTCACGTTTTATGGGTTGATGCTATAGTAATTAAGGTTGAAAAATGTAATCAGCTGTATGTTATTATTACCTTGTTCAAGTATTATAAGCAACAGTTAAATTTTTAGTTATTGGTAGACATTTTGTTTCTCTTTGACAGTGGTACTCAGTATGGACTGTTATACAACAATCATTTAATGTACTTTAATCTGCGATAAAGGATTTTTTTTTAATTTATACACTGTTCAATAGGAGCTGGAGCTTGGGCTGTGGGTGTAAAGCACTCAACACTCTACCTTCCATCCCATTCCATTGAATGGGAGGACTTTACACCGTACTCTGAGGTAATCACAATTTCCAGGGTACTAGAGGAAACTTGTCTAATATTACACCTCCCACGTATCAGAATGTTGACATAAGCAAATGAGTTCATCAATTTCCAGAGTATTGATATAAGGAGCACCCTAGTGTAGAATATTGATTGGTATACACCAATTCAGCCAATCGTCAAATACAATATTGTGGTTCCCAGAATGAACGTGATGGAATGCAGGGGGGAGGGGGCCGCTCCTACATTGTTCCTGACTAAGGGCTCTGATCGTAGCATAATTCTTGGAAGAATGGCGTCACCATTCCCAGAATGTCTTGTGAGTAGGGGTCAAGGCAGAACTAGCAAAGCAAGATCATAATACCTCCAACAGGACAGGACCATGCCTAGTAAACCACCATCGTGTTCAAACCAGTCTTTCGGCTAGGTCTATTTCACCTTTCAGGAAGGCCTGGCCATGACATTTGTAGCTACTGTGAAGCTGAACTCATGTAAAAGTGATCTGAGCTATTTTGATGAAATTGTAATAGAACTCTTAATCTTTATACTTATTCCTAACTATGATTTTGAAATAGAAGTGAAACCTTTTTTTCTCCATTTGAGAGTTTCTACTGCTTGTACCTGTTTTCTGTTACAACTGTGACTGCACGAGCAAATGTTCCATCTACTACTATAATTTTTAAGGCATCCATCAATAATTATTTGAGTAATAACTTTATTATACTTCTCAGGGGGGGGGTATATTTCCTGAAGAGCATATTTGCAGAATTAAAGCGTACTTGATCAAATTTAGGGAACAATATCTAAACAACACAGTTGTCACATATCATCAAAGTTTTGCATGTATTTTTCTTAATTGTTGGCTCCTGTAGTACAAAGAATGGCTGCAAAGGTCAGATACTTGAATTAAGAAAGTAATTAGACTAGGTCTCGCCTTCTTGTACGTGACTTAATTCTAATATTTTTGTCCTAAATAATGTTTCTGTTCCTTGGTACTTCATCTGTGTTTACTTGTTTTATGTACATTCTTCACGATTTAGTCCGCAAACAAATTTTATTAATTACAATGTGACAGCTTCATATACGTCCATTTCATTCCATTATTTTCCTGCGCATTTGATTACATTAAAATATCAAGTTTTGTCTTTCAGCGATGGAATTAGATGCATGCAGTTCCCATTGCGCAAATTTTGAAAACACATGGTTGTGATGCGTACTGTGAATGTGCTTAAAGTCTTTCTATTTACCATGTAATGAGAACAAAAATAAAAAAAATGAACATTTAAAAATAAAATATGACCGGTACTATCTTCAGAAATAAAACCGAATGTGTAGTAGAAGGAATTGCACTGTCGGGTGTAATTAGCAGTCAAAAAATCGTGGATTGTGTTTCTATAATTAGCGATGATGTATCACGTAGAGAAACAGTTTTTCTACCAGTCGACACTTCTACTTCACCTTCAAATGACTTATTCACTAGAAAATTTATATACCTGATAAAACTACAGATTCGCTATAATTTTGCATCTGAAATAAAAAGACCGTAATGTGAGCGAGGAATTATGCAACACAGGTTGGCACATAACGGGGATAGTGGCGTGTGGTGTCAAGTTTTGTCTGACACGAATGTACTGGCGGAGAGGTCGGTGGGAGAAAGTGGCGCATCTGCTGGCTGACCTCTCGCGGCGCAGCCTGCACCGCGCGCACTGTGGGCTAAATGTAAGGGAATCTGTTGTCATTCGTCGAGCTATTTTGTGACAAATATTCAAGTCCCGTAAGAAGCGAGTAATGTGATGAAACAGCTACGAACAAGAGAATCGCGCTTTTAGAATTACACATTGTCTGATTAAGTTGAAACGAATGTGGTTGTATAAATTAGACAGGCGAAGACCGCATAGAACATTTGATAGTGGTAGCCCTCTGCTGGAAAAGTACGTCTTTTTGTGTCCCAATTCTTCTGCAAAATTCTATGCAGCATCTCCTGTGTGCTATAAGTTGTTGCTAACATTTCGGAACTTTACCATCAAAATGATTACAACTCACAATTCATTCTTTCAGAACATTACCGCTCCGTGTTGCAGCCCCACTCTTTGTACGTTTTATTTTCACAGATCACATTAGAAAAATCAAAGTGCAGTTTTTGACATTTTTGCCACCTCCCAAATTCGAATGAATCGTGGACCGCGATCTCGCTCTCAGTCTGTGGTCAGACTGTTCATTGTACTTCAATGATTCTGACTCTACACATATCTACGCAATTCTTCCACAATGTTTATGATAGCATAGTGAGTAGATATAATTTCCTCGTACTCTGAGGTTCTCAAAAATGTTAAAGAAGCTCGTCAAAAGTATCCTAATCTGTTCGCTGATAGGAATCTTCCTTATGCAACGACCTTTCGAACTACTATCCGACTGTTTACTGAACTTGGAAGTGTTAAACCTAGAGAATGAGACGGACCGCTGCCTGAGACACACGAAAATTGCATAGTGAGTGTTTTAGTTGCAGTCGCAGCAAATCCTCACATTAGTACTTCGCAAACTACACGAAGTTCAGAAATTTATTAAATAACTGTTTTACACTTACTGCAGGGACACAAATGGCATCCATTTCATATATCGCTGCATCTAGGACTGCATGGTGACGATTTTTAAAATCACTTGAATTTTTGCAAATGGATAGAGGAACAATGATAACTTCATGCACAGATACTTTTTTAATTATCAAATTTTACGACATAATACGCATTACTGATCAGTGGAGAATACCCACTGGTTAAGGCAAGTTCAACAACAACACCCATAGAATTTCAACGTTTGGTGCGGTATTTTAGGAACTCATGTAATTCGCCCATCCTTCATAGAAGGTAATTTGTCTAGTCAAATGTACACTTGACTGCAAAAAATGTGAGTCCCTGCTGAATGCAACCAAACTAACGCAGCTGTGTTGCAGATCCTATAAACACCAAACCCCTGTGGAGTACAGTCGCTTGGCTGTACACAATGGGTACCACAAGACACACTAGAGAATATTGCTCCCTATGGTAGTCAGACCATCTGTGAACCAATGCCGTCATGTAATAAAAATTAGAATACACGTTATTAAAGATGAAATAGTAATACTTATAAATTAAATTTCATTACAGTAAGTGACCCTCATTTAAGGACATGGTGAGTTGTTGTTCGTGATCTGAATTTAAACGCACTGTTATTTAACTAAAGCGTGCGTCTTGATAGGGACTCTATTACGTGTAAAGAGACTTCAAACGCTGACATTTTCGTGAGTATCAGTTTACAACACCGATATCCGAACCTGGAAATAAATGAAAACTATAGCACTGCACCAGTGTTTGCATTCAGCTCATACTGTTGCTGAGAGGTAACCAGTAAAGGTATGTCGTAAAGTGCAACTATCAGGTATCAGACGCCATAAAGTTGTGAAACTGAACGTATAACCTATATGAATTGTTAACTACGCACAGTAACATGTCATATATTTAATATGTACACAAATAGCGTTATATGGGGACCTGAAACAGAGTTACAATTGACTTTTTACCCGGCAGGGTCTCGAACACGGCACCATTCGATGTTGTATTATAAATACTAATAGAGATAATGTATTCGTTGTCTCTTCAACATTAGTGGTATGTGCACATCTTCGGCTAGGAGCAACGCCATAAATAATTTCGTGTTGCCTGGGACTCCAACCCGAGCATATTGTCGCTACAACGAAGTTTCAACTTCACGTTCTCGTTCATTGGTAGTTAGGGCATAGAGACGTGGAGGGGATTAGCATTGTAAAGAAACAACGAAAACTAATCCAAATCTTTTCACGTTTGTAGTGAATAGACAAGTGTAATATTGATTTGAAACACGGCACAATCCAGAGTACTTTACTTGGTTCGATGAGGGTGAAGAGGATATGTTTGTGGCTGTGAAACACTGTTACCCCAGCCAGAATCGAACCCATACCGTAGCGATTACAAGCTAGCCTCAACCCGGCCAACTATCGAATTTCAGACGTGTTAGAATAAGCGTTTTTGTCGTAATGGAGTACTCATCGCACAGTACTTAAAGTGAAACAACTGTAGGGTGTCTGTCTAGATAGGACAAATTTGTTGGCGGCGCGGACATGGCCGCCATGTCACGGATTGTGCGGTAGTTCCCGCCGAAAGTCGACATGTGAGTATGTGTGTGTGTTGTCATTATAATGCGTTAGTCTAAGAAGTGTGTAAGTTTAGGGACCGATGACCTTAGCAGTTTGGTCCCATAGGACTTAACACACATGTATTTTTACTTTCGTCGAGGAAGATACCGCGTACATTCCGGAATAACGAAACGATCTGATAAGATACAACTTTTTGAGAATAAGTTGAAACTGATTTTAAAGCAGTTACAGTTTTGGAAAGTGTCTATCTTACAACTATGTGAACAGGGCCTTACCTTAGAAAACGGAATGTCATTGCCATACTCATCAATGTGGTGATTTGCTCGCAACAGAAAATATACAAGTAGTAGGTTATGCATGAAAAGCTCGCCTCGACCCCAAATTTATTCAGTTTAGTAACTTAATGCAATATTTTTAAATTGAAGTTATTGAGAATATGTCACTGAAAGGACAAAGGACTTTATAAGGGATAAATCAGTCTGACACCCCCAAATCAATGCAAGCTAAATTTTCACTACAATGATACACTGGTGGCAAGATGATACATATTTGTAGGTGGAAACTCTAGATTGGATCCGTGAGTACATTTCAGTGCGAGGTGCTGTGCTGTGTGCTGGCCGAGGGGACTGAGGCGCTCCAGTCACGGTCTGCACGGCCACTACGGTCGGGGGTTCGAATCCCCCCTCGGCCATGGATATTTGTGCCGTCCTTAGTATAAGGTAGTTGATAAGTAGTTTGTAAGTGTAGGGACTGATGACCCGTAGTTAAGGCCCATAAGCTTAACAAACATTTGAACTTTTTTTTTCTGTGCTGTGTGAATTTCAGAAATTCCTTGTGGAGAGGTGTCTCAAAATAGAAAAGAAAATGAATAACTCGCTGAATGTTATTACTGTTTCCATGATTCGGTTAATTAGCTAATAAATTGAGTTTATTTTTTATGTTAGAAAACGAACATTCAGTACCAACAGGAAAAGTGCAAATTCGCCCAGAAAGGACTTCCTAAAAACGCAAATTCGTCCACTTTCCTCCACAAAATCAGTGAGTTAGGCAACCATGAGGTTAAATTCGGAATCCATTCAGTATTTCATTAATGAATAGGCAGGAATTCAGTCTGATCCGCGAATAGAATGCTACCTAACATAGCATGGTATTTTAACCATTACACTTCGCTTGTAATTCTTATATGCATATCGTGAAATTTTTTCTACTAAAAGCACATTTTGATCTATGACGAAGTAATCACCCCCATGACGTATGGCCATGGAAACCTCATAGCAGACAAGCCCCTACCAAGTAAAATCAGCAACAAAACGAAATAAAATTCCTGAAAATATTGGAAGCAACTGTCCACAAATACACGAATTTGTAATTTCTTTATCATCTTGATATGAAACAATACTGGAAGATTAAAAACGTATGTAACTGCACAAATGCCTCTGTTTTGTTTCTGCTTCCGGGGACGTTTATTCGATATCTTCTTGTGCATACAAGACGTAGCATCCGTAACATTTGCATATTTACGTAGAATTCCAAAAAATTGAATGTTGTGTGGTCACCAGACTGGAAGTGCATACATTCCATTTCAGGACAAGAGTGTGCAGTGTATATCTGTTGTAGAACAATTTGGAGTAAGTCGTTGCTCTTCACTTATTTTTCTCTTTGTTCAAAGGAGCTTCGGCTGCAACTTGATTATGATACTTTCGTAGATCAACTGAATTTTTATTGGTGTAATGTGCTGTTGGACTGAGGCCTTCTCTTATAATACGCATTAGGCAACGCAGCACGGTTTAATCTCACATGCAGCAAGCTGTGAATAGCCAAAATGTTTAAATTTTGTAAATGTTTATAGGACCAAACTGCCATGGTGATGGATCCCTAAACTTACACACTACTGAAACGTTCTTACATTGTGGACAGTACATACACCTATGTGCGAGGAAGGACTCCACCCTGCGTCTAGTGCGTCCGCCCGAACCAACACATGTCACCTTAGACCACGCTAATACACTGCGCGGCTTTCAATAAGCTTAAGGATGATTTGAACGATCCAATAACGTCTTCCTATTGCCATTACATTGGAGACTTGACGGTATTTCTCATGATGTTAGGCAATTGTGTGATAGTTTATCCAATTCCATCAATTTTGCTGAGTTATTCTGCTAAATTTCCGTAATATTCCCGTTTCATATGGTAATGTAATCTCTATATAGGTCACATTTACTCGACATTAATTTTCCTCCCAGGAAGGTCGTTGAACGTTTAAATTATAAATATTTTTGTAATGAATTGTCTACACTCTACATTAACTACCAACAGAGCAATAGTAGAGACGAATGCAGCAGCGTCATGTTACCTCTACGGCGCCATGCTCGTCTGGTGATGTAAGCTAAAGATAGGTGATATCTAAGATATCGTTGGACTTGTGATGTGTGTGGCTTCAGACTTTTTCATTTCCTCAAGCGAAGTTTAGTAACAAAATTACAAAAAGAAACTCTGTGAAACGCGAAAACGAAGATGGTGTGCCTATTTAATTTATGATAGTAATTGTTGACAATCTTCTTTAATGCAAAAAACATGGCTAGTTTAACGTGTAAAATACATACGTTTATCTCGTCTTCTGCTGTTTAAGGCAATAAGAAAAGAAAGGAGAAAAGACGATTATGGAAGGCCAGTGACCCAAACATAAATTGTAATAATTCCTGTTGATTTAACATCATCTCTTCAGACAGATTCGTGTCTAAGTTTGTTGCTAAACAAACGTACATGTAATTTGGATACCTTGCAGAATACACCTAGAAGTTATGGCCAAGAGCATGGCTTGTTCGTGGCTCAGTTGCTCATTGTAGTGACTTTATTCTAAGGAATGGCCATGTTTGATATTAATCTACTGTTATTCGAATAAGATTTTTCAGTTCATGAATTTGGGTTTCTCCTTATTTCGTTTGCCCTAATATGTAAACGGATATGGACATTTGTGTCAATCAAATGTCTGTTGAACCTCTGACATACGATTCGTGAGACTCCTTACTACACTACTGACCATTAAAATTGCTACAATAAGAATAAATGCAGATGATAAACGGATATTCATTGGACAAATATATTATACTAGAATTGACGTGTGATTACATTTTCACGCAATTTGAGTCCATAGATCCCGAGAAATCAGTACCCAGAACAACCACCTCTCGCCGTAATAACGGCCTTGCTCCTCCTGGGCATTGAGTCGAACAGAGCTTGGATGGCGTGTACAGGTACAGATGCACATGCAGCTTCAACACGATACCACAGTTAATCAAGAGTAGTAACTGGCGTATTGTGACGAGACACATGCACAGCCACCATTGACCAGACGTTTTTAATTGGTGAGAGGTCTGGAGAACATGCTGACCAGTGCAGCAGTCGAACGTTTTCCGTATCCAGAAAGACCCGTACAGGACATGCAACCTGCGGACGTGCATTATCCTGCTGAAATGTAGGGTTTAGCAGGGATCGAATGAAGGTTAGAGCCACGGGTCTTAACACATCTGATATATACCGGCCACTGTTCAAAGTGCCGCCGATGCGAACAAGAAGTGACCGAGACGTGTAACCAATAGCACCCCATACCATCACGCCGTGTGATACGCCAGTATGGCGATGACGAATACACGATTACAATGTGCGTTCACCGCGATGCGACCATCATGATGCTGTAAACAGAACCTGGATTCATAAAAAAATGACGATTTGACATTCGTGCACCCAGATTCGTCGTTGCGTACACCATTGCAGGCGCTGCTGTCTGTCATCAGCATCAAGGGTTAGCGCAGACATAGTCTCCGAGCTGACAGTCCATGCTGTTGCAAACGTTGTCGAACTGTTCGTGCAGATGGTTGTTGTCTTTAAATGTCCCCATCTGTTGACTCAGGGATCGAGACGTGGCTGCACGATCCGTTACAGCCATGCGGATAAGATGCCTGACATTTCGACTACTAGTGATACGAGGCCATTGGGATCCAGCACGGCGTTCCGTATTGCCCTCCTGAACCCACCGATTCCATATTCTGCTAACAGTCATTGGATCGCGACCAATGCGAGCAGAAATGTCGCGATACGATAAACCGCAATCGCGATAGGCTACAAACCTACCTTTACCAAAGTCGGAAACATGATGGTATGCATTTCTCCTCCTTGCACGAGGCATCACAACAACGTTTCACCACGCAACGCCGGTCAACTGCTATTTGTGTATGAGAATTCGGTTGGGAACTTTCCTCATGTCAGGTGTAGGTGTCGCCACCGGCGCCAACCTTGTGTATGCTCTGAGAAGCTAATCATTTCGTATCATAGCATCTTCTTCCTGTCGGTTAAATTTCGCGTTGTAGCACGTCATCTTCGTGTAGCAATTTTAATGGCCAGGAGCGTACATACTCCCAAAAGCGCGTGTGTGCTGGCGTGGAACAGTGATTTACAAATAGCTGCAAGCAACAACACATATAAATAGAGGATGTAATAATTCGAAGGACATCAGAGACATTGGTTTGAATTATTTTCATCGTTTAGTAACCAAACATGAATGTAACGTTGTGAAAGCAGTGAAAAGGCTGGTTAATAATCTATATGTTACATGTATATGACTGAAATTGAATAAGCGCATAATTGCACATTTCCCATATTTGCAATTTAGTTTCTGTGTTAATGGAAGTAATTCTTAGTATTTTTTCTTCTGAATTCTGGGATAAATTGATTACGGTATGGTAGCTAATAAATCATTACTATATGTCGTTCTTGCTTCCATGCGCAGTAACGTATTTCTGTATTTTCACAGAAGTCGTGAAATTAAACTTTTATGGTTTGCAGTAACTTTTATTTACTCGAACGTAAGCTTTCGTCACCATGTAATAAAGTAGGCATTTCATACGTTTGTATTTTGAGGGAAACTAATAACGTGTTGGCAGATTATACAGCTCATTCTTTGAAATTCTGTATGGTTCAGGATAGATTCTGTTATGACGAAAGTTACTGTTACTACGCTGAAAGTACATTATTTTGCAAAGTACATTATTTTTGTAATGCTGGATTATGCTTAATTTGACTACGTAAATATCGACGACCTAAGCAGCGAAGTTGGGAACTGTCAGTAGATTACGTTGCAGCTTTACCAAACCCACTGTCCTCTGGGACCCGCATGAGAAGCGCATGGCTTTTGCATTGCTTGTCACTACAGAGCTCTTCCTAGCTCAGAGCAGAATTGGCAACATCGTGGCAATGTTTGAAAACACTGTGACTGTGCAGTTACTTCCGTAAGTGGTTATGAATTGGTTCACTAAATTCAGTAAACATTCCTTTCCAGTTCCATGATTCATACAGTATAATCGTCATGTATCATAGAAAATTTAATTTTTGGACCCAAGGAATGTCGCTCTATATGTGCCAACATATGTTATATTTCGTGATGCGTTGCATGACTCAGTTCTGTATAACACGGAGAGTAAGAGCAACTATTGGTAGCATATTTGTACGACACGCCGTCCTAATCCGTAACCCAAGGTATCAGCACTTCTTACGGACTGCCTTTCATGATCTGCCTCGCAGCTGGAATGTCCAAGCCATGAGAAAATAAATCTAAAGAGAACCCACCAGAAATAAACACAACCCACAACAGTACCTACATCCATTCAATGTGAAGACTCGTTTGGGCGTTTCTAACTATGCCGGCGGCAACAATACCATACTACTCTTATTAATATGAAAAATAGAAATTTGAATAATAATAGTAATTAAAAGAATATGTTCGTCCCGGGCACGACGTTAAACTGCCCCCCAACCCAAGGTATGGTGCGACCCGTGCTGAGGGGTGCGTGGCACATGGGTGGATATGTCTCGAACAGAGCCTCAGGGATACCGGGCGACCTCCCTGAGTAAGTTGCCTTGCACCGCGCGGGGTTATCGTGGTGTGGACCATATAAATCCCCAAATCTCGTGGGACTAAGATGAACACGGAAAAAAAAATTATTTTAAAAGAGTCCGAGGGGCAATCTGAGACCTCAGATACTCAGACATCGGTATCAGGACCGATGGAGTGCACTCCTACTTCTCAGTCAGGGTCTAGACCTGAGAAAGAAGTGGGAACTGTATCAAAGAAGTTGGACCAGATTAGGATTAAGGCCTTGTCTGGGGCTCAGAGAAGGAAACTTCTCAAGGAACAGAAGCAAAAGGAAGGAAAAGAATGGCTTCCTAAAAATAAGTGGAGGGAATCAAAAGGGCTTGAGCCCAAGACCCCCAAAAAGAAACTGCCTCAGGTCGAAGGGGATACACAGACCCCCTCGACATCAAATACAGGTGGAAAGAGGGTTAGGGAGGAATATAAGACTCCCTCCTCTCTGGACAAGCATCCTAAAAGGCTGAGGCAGGAAATAGGGAAACAGACGTATAGTACTGCAGTCTCGGTCTTTAGAGTGGCGGTTGTCCAAGAAGGATACCCACTGGTAAGCATCACCTCGCAGCAGGAGGAGCTCGTGCAGATGGCCCTCTTTGAAGGGATTGGGGGGGACGCTGGTCCAGGACCCAAATTCAGGAGGGTCTATCTAGATCGCGGTGCCCTCATTTTTGTCTGTGAGGGGGAGCACTCAGCAGAATGGCTTAAGTACAAAGTGCCCATGATATTTCCGTGGGAGGATGCGAAGCTGCTGGTCAAGACAGCCGCCGAACTCCTGAAGACCGCAAAGGTATCAATATGGGTACCAAAGATCCTTAAGGATGTCTCTCCAAACACTCTGTTCGAGAAAATAAGGGTCCAGAACCCAAAAGTCTCGAGAGAGGATTGGAGGGCAATTAACCAAAAGGTCGTTCCAGAAGGACGAACCCTGGTGGTGGAGGTCGGAGAGAAGTCCCTGAAGGCATTGCGAGAGCAAGGCCTGAATCTGTTTTTAGGGTTCTCGCAGGTCTGCGTCAGGGTAATCAAAGACCTTAAAGGCAATAATGGCAGCAAGATGGGGACTGGAAGTGCTGCAGATAAATCTGCAGAACAGTAAAGGGGCCACTGCTGCCCTAAGCCGTCGCCTGGGAAGACAGGAGGTGGACGTGGCCCTGATACAAGAACCCTATTTATACAGAGGGGGTGTATCGGGCCTCGGTGGTACTGGAGGTAAGCTGATTTACGCCAGAAATCTAAAAAACTCCATAACATGCATTTATGTTAGAAATGGAATACCTTTCATACCAATGATGGATTTTTGTTCCAGGGACCTGGTGACCATCAGGATGCAGCAACGTGAGGAAGGTATCACGAGGGAAATTGTTTTGGCCTCAGCATACCTTCCTTACGAAGACAGCTCTCCTCCTTCGTTGGAAGTGAGGAGACTGACGGAAGCCTGCCATCGGCAAGGTGACGAACTGGTGGTGGGATGTGATGCCAATGCCCACAATCTATCGTGGGGCAGCAAGGACACCAACAGTAGAGGTGAGCACCTTCTTGAATTTCTCCTATCTAACAACTTGGAGATCCTGAATAGGGGTGATGAACCTACATTCAGTAATAGTAAAAGGGAAGAAGTAATTGACATAACTTTTGGTTCCATGATGATGGGAACTTACGTCAAACAGTGGCATGTGGTCCTGGGGCCATCCTCATCAGATCACATGTATATTAAATTCAAGGTTGAAATGGGAACCAGACAGATCATGGCCTATAGGAACCCCAGGAAAACGGAGACATATAGGAAAGACCTTGACTTCAGCCTATCGGAAATTAAAACTTCGATAAGGAATCTAGCAGAGTTTGAGGAAGTAGCAGAGGCTGTAACCTCTGCTATAGTGACCTCATACCAGGACAACTGCTCAATCATCAAGAAGTGCACAAATAGGAGTGTGCCTTGGTGGAATAATAACCTGGAAATGCAAAGGAAACAGATACGAAGACTGTTTAACCTTGTGAGGTACAAAGCACAATGGGCAATGTATCGTGAGGCCCTTGTCAATTACAACCTTGCCATCAGACGGGAAAAGGAGGCATCCTGGAAGGTATTCTGTGAGGAAGTGGAGGGCACGGCTGCTCAAGCGAGACTTCATAAAATCCTCACTAGGAGGAACATTGAGGAAGGAGGATGGGGAGTATACAAAGACAGCACATGAAACGCTGGAACTGCTCCTCAAGACTCACCTTCCTCAATATACTCTGGGGGGATAACTCATACCAGCATGCGATTTCTGAGAGACAACGGTTCTCAGGTATTCGCAAAGAAGACTGGGATTTGGCCAAGGAGTGTGTCGATCTCAGTAAGGTCCGATGGGCGGTGGGAACATTTCAACCGTTCAAGTCACCTGGCCCCGATGGAATCTTTCCAGCTCTCCTGCAACAAGCGGGAAAAAATCTTATTAGATTCCTATGCAGGTTATTCAGGGTTAGCCTAGCAGCAGGAATCATTCCCAATGCCTGGAGGGCAGTGATGGTTGTCTTCATTCCTAAACCAGGGAGAATTGATCATACCAAGGCCAAGGATATGAGACCAATCAGCCTGTCCTCCTTCATTCTTAAGACATTGTAAAAGCTGGTTAATGTGCATGTTGGAGAAAGGAGGTTAAGTAGGGCTTCTCTACATTCAAACCAACATGCATATCAGCCAGGTAAATCATGTGAGACAGCTCTCCACAAACTCGTTGGGAAGGCGGAGAAAGCACTACACTTTCAGGAAATAACCCTCTGTATCTTCCTGGACATCGAGGGGGCTTTTAGCAACACGACCTTCGATTCCATGGTTAGGGCAGCAGAGGTGCATGACCTAGGGACCACAATATGTATGGCCATGCTCACTGGAAGAAAGGTAGAAGCTACCATGATGAATGAAAAAATGGTAATCAACACCACTAGGGGTTGCCCACAAGGAGGAGTTCTTTCCCCTTTATTGTGGAATCTAGTGGTGAATGATCTCATTGGAGAATTAAACTCTAGGCAGTACTTTTGCAAAGGATATGCAGATGATCTTGTCATAGTAATACTTGGCAAATTTGCTGACACAGTAAAGAATATGGCACAAGGTGCTTTGGACATTGTGCAAGACTGGTGCAGAAAACAGGATCTGGGGGTTATTCCTAAGAAGACTGTTGTTGTACCATTCACAAAGAAGCATATACAACATTCAAGTTGGAATCTAAAGCTTTTCAATGAAGAGCTACCTGTGAAGGGGACAGTGAAATATCTAGGGGTAGGGGTTACCGTAGATGAGAAACTGACATGGACCCCTCACATCAGGAATATTTGCTCCAAGGCAAAAGGTACTCTTGTGAGTACCAGGAGAGCTTGTGGCAAAAATTGGGGCCTGTGCCCCAAGGGTATGCACTGGATATACACCACAGTGATTAGACCCAGGATCACCTATGGGGCGGTCGTGTGATGGAAGAAGGTAGAACAGCAGGTTGCTGCTAAGGAGCTTGGTAAGGTGCAGAGATTAGCCTGCTCAGACATAACAAGCGGAATTAGCAGCACACCAACTGCTGTGATGGAAAACATGCTGGATATGCCCCCATTACACCTTTGGGTCAAGATGGAGGCAGCGGCTAGTGCATACAGACTCAAATCTAGCAACAACTGGAACTCTTTGGGATATCCAGAATCACACACTAAAATAGTGAGTGAGGTAAATATAGGAAAGGTTGGGGAAATGCCAGCCGACTATATTATAACCCCATACTGCTTCAACAAGCCTTTCAATATAACAATTTGAAATAGGGAGCAGTGGGAGAAAATAGTTCGACACCGTACGGAGGATATTGTCTGGTTCACTGACGGGTCAAAATCGGACCAAGGTGTTGGGGCCGGGGTATATGGGGTGCAGCCAAGACTGGCCTCGGTATTCCAGGCCGAAATCACTGCCATCAGGACGTGTGTGGAGGAGAATTTGCGTAGGTGCTACAAAGATCGTAGCATCTATATCTATTCAGACAGCCAGGCAGCCCTGAGATCACTGGCAGCTCCTGCAACAAGGTCTAAAATTGTTGCAGAATGTCACAGGGTTCTGGTGGAGCTAGGGGAAAGCAATAGAGTAAAACTATTGTGGGTCCCTGGCCACTCGGGGATCAGTGGCAACGAAGATGCCGACAGATTAGCCAGGATGGGGGCAGAGACTCCATTTATTGGACCGGAACCTGTCCTGACAATCACCAAGGCAATGATCAAATTGGAGCTACGTAACTGGCTCAGAAGACAGCACGTAGAATATTGGACCAAAGTCCATCAACAAAAACATGGCAAGGTAATAATGCCAAAGCTATGTTTTAAAAGAAGCTTTGCAATCCTGGGTCTGAACAGGAGAGAGATTAGACTCATGGTTGGATTGCTGACAGGCCATGGGAATTTCAAAAAACACCTACGTACAATGGGAATAACAGAAGAGGACCCTAAATGTAGGATCTGTGATGACGGTGATGAAACTGCATCACATCTAATCTTCGAATGCATTGCATTGGAGAATAAAAGGCACAGAATATTTGGGACAACCAGACCCGAAGAAATTGTATCTAATAAAGAACTGGTAAAGGGACTCCTTGCACTGTTCAAGGGCATTGGTTGGCTTTACTAGATATACAGGGAGCGATACCGCACAATAAACTTAGTTTCGATGCGGGCAGTGGCGGGTTGATCCAAGACTGTTTTGGCTTCCCTGGAAAAATCAATCAATCAAAAGAATATATACATAAGGGAAAATGCATTAAGAAACAGATAAAAAAGAAAAGTTTTTTAGCGTTATTCCTTATATTATCCCTTTCAATGGTCTTTTTTCTATTCTGTATTACTTTTTTCTCCTTTCTGTAGCCTATTACCACTTCCTAACCTTTATTAGAATTAAGTTAGTTGGACTCGTTCCAGGATAATACAGGAGTCAACGCCTAAATTTGTGTTGTGTAATTTCTTTCTAAGGGCAAAAGTGGTGGTGGAAAGTCCCCCCCCCCCCTTAGGAAAAAAAATGTGAGTCTGTGGTTGCGCGTGTGTCTGCTGATGCAAGAACGGCGTTAGTCGTGTGTTCGAATCGCACTCGATGACCATCTGCGTATTTTTTTTCTTTTTTATAGCTTTTGGAATTGCTAGGATAAATTCTTCAACGTATACAAAAGACAGTCTTAGAAAATTAAGTCTTCTTGGAAACTCTACTCAGTAAATTGTGGTAATAGTTTGTGTGGATACTTGAAGTCTGCAATTCTGTCATAAAACACGCACACACGCGGGAAGAGTGATGTGTTTTGACAGTTACTGAGTCGCCGTACTTCATAGGTTAGTCAATAGATAGCAGCACCTCTCACATGTCAAGCTAACGTCTGCACGCTCGCTTTGTTTATAGACACATGACTGGAAAATCCAGGCCGTTATGGACTCAGTGGCGATTGGCGAGAGAAACCTTGTTTAGCCTTGGACAAATATGCAATAAACTACTTAAAATTAAAAACTATTGATACACAAATGGTAGTAATGAATGCTTAGGCTCATTTTAAAGCCAACAATTACACATGCGGGAGTGAAGGTCGGGGTGAGAGTTTAAAATAGGGAAAGATTAACTTTTATAACTCACAACCACCAACTGCGAACCAAATTCCTAAACATGCAAAAACACTGGAACTGTGATTGCGACTGTTTGACTCGTTTTCTAGGGGATGATATCACACGTTCGCAGCTTTCCTTCCCTGCATATGATTAACAAAACAAATGATGATGATGATGATGAGGGCGCTCAACAGCGAGGTTATCAGCGCCCGAACAAAACAAATTCATAATAAAATCAAGTTCATGAGAGAAATGGGTGTACTAACTACTATTTTTGAAAACACGTAAAAGTTCACTTTATGTTGTTTACTTCACAATATTAGAACCCTGTGGCTGATACGTCTGTATGTCGACACATTTATCAAATAAAGTTATAGCTCGTGAGCCCCCAGACATAATAAATATTTGTCGCAAATTGTTTTCATACCATGTGGCTGTCTCAAACACCGTTTATGTTCATGCCTATGCGACGACACATGTTACATTAACAAATCACAGTCACTTTAATTCAATGCGATGCACACCTTGTTCCACCGGCTAAATATTCACAAAACCACAGTAGCACTCGATTCAACTTGGTGCAGTCGACGACGAGCAACCACACGTGGCGATTGCCACACACAAATTTATAACCTCCATCTCGCGATCCACATTCCGACTGATGCAGAGCGACGCCGCCCGGCCAGCTCCCCACGTGCTCCCGACTCCGTCACGTCCTGCCCACGCGCGCGCGCGCGCGCCAAAAGCTCAACCGCCAGGTTTTTTCCCCTACATCATCAACTTCCCCATGTGAGCTGTTCTAACCGATTTGCCAACTTTACAGCACTCAGCCAATACATTTCTAAAACTTTACTTAAAATCAAAATAATTACACTACACATTAAATAAATGTCTTTTAGGTTTTTATATTGGTATAAACATCCTTTGTACTATTTATCATAATCATGCAATTTATTATATCACAGATAAGTGATTTAACTGAATACTTCAAGATAAAATACACAAGATTAATTGAAAATAAAATGAGAAATAGTTAATATATTGTTTTTATAAACAAACATTGCCATGCTAGTTGTGTAACTGTCTTGTCTTCGTTGGTAATTTATTACTTTTCATTGTCAATTAAACATATTACGCCAGATGTGACTATATCAGCTAATGTGTTGTTTATTTATCAACAGACTATTTTGTAATGAGGGCCTTAAAGGTTCCTAACTGCATCGTATTACTTGAAATGCCAATATTAGAATATTTTATTTCACGCTGTGCACTGCACTGTGCCTGCCACTCGCCATTGTCCCTCTCTCCCCTCACCGGAAACGAACTGGGAAATCCTAAGCTGGAACAAGCCACCAACGTTGGCCTGCTCGCTGGCCTCCCGTCAGCTACAAGCACACAGCAAATCTCAACGTGGAGAATTTCTACCTATGGCCTAACTATAAATGTTGTCACCCAACTGTGTACATACATTTCTACCATAATTAATAAGATTAAAATTGTGTAACATTTAGTGCATTGGCGTGGTCAATGTTTGCAGTGAACTTCATACTGTTTAATTATCAAAGCTATTAATTACCAGGATTTCTTTTGGGCGGTAATCTTACACACAGTTCCGCTAATACAAATGCGTCTTCTGTCATTTTAATAGTTTTTCACTTATAGTAAATCAAATATCATTGTAAAATAACGATTTTGTAAACAATATATCTTGAAAACGGCTTAAAGAAATATGACATACAAGATGTCAATTGATAGATGTAAATGAGTACTATGAAGATATACTTTTGGTTATTTGCTCAGAAATATTTGTGGCAGGTTATTCTGCTGTCTAGTAAACTTCTCAGAAGAGCAAAGACAATGGAAAATTTTCAAAAATGTTTATAAATCTATGGGATTAATAACTTCTTTGGTTATTGATCCCTAGGCTGACAAACTACTTAAACTAAATAATAAATAAACAAAGTCCAGACACATATTTTGTCTCCATATCTATTAAAGATATGAAACTTTTTCTTTGATATCACTTGTGTCTCAGGTATAAGGCAGGATTTACCATTAACGGCCTTTGCTGGGGTGTTATTCCGGTGTTGGAGAGCAATGGCAATTTGATAAGTGTTTATGAGGGAACATGAGGTAGACTTGAAATTGATGCAGTGGATGAGGACATGCCCTCAAGACCGTCCGTGCAGTCGCTCTAGCCATTAAGTCTTGGTGGCCTAGTGGTTCTGCTGGACGCGCCGTTCAGAGCGCTCTGTAATAAAAAAAGCTGAGCCAAGAACACATCCAACAAAACCGAATAAACACGATCAGCAACCGCTAGGAACGGAACTACCCATAGAGCCAATAAATAAATAAGTAAGTAAATAAAAGCAAAAATGGAATAAAATAAAATTGTTATGGCGTCTGCCCAAGTTCGAATCCCGGCCGCGAAATAAATTATAATTCATTGCCTCTACTTCAGTTTAATATCTTTACTTACACTAAGTTAAACTAACATTGAAAGACGGCTATCTGCCGTCTTCCCTCGGTTTTTAACTTTGTAATTTATCTAAGTTCACTATACGGCCCTTTTTGCTAAGCGAGAACCCCTTTCGTATCGAGGCATGAGTTATAACATTTCATTTCATGTTTTTAAATGTTACTTTCTGTAATATTGCTGGGTTTTATTATTCTCATAATTGTGTCTTTGAATGTGGCAAGATGAACGTTTTCTCCGTGACGCCACTGTCCCTGTGAGAATGTGTACTTGCTTTATTCTGTATGTGCATGTATGAGCATCTTCTAACATGGGAGTCTGTATGTATGAGAATTTTCGTCGTCGACTGCTGTCTTCTTGCTAGTAGTTTTTCTTTGGCTTTGTGTCGATAGGTAGTCGTTACCAACCTCTGCTTTTGATGCTACCAGAGATGTTCCTCCATCCTTTGATTACATGTTGGGTTGGCACTGCCCGGTAACGAGCCTCGGTAGGACACACGAGTCTAGGCTCTCCCCACCACCTCGTTTTTCTTGGGTTTTTACCGATTTCTGGTGGTGGCAGGGACTCACTGGCCGACAACTCACTTTGTGGCTGTTCTTCGACATGGTGAGATGTTCTGATTTTCTTTCCTCCCTTGAGATGGTAGCGATTCGTTGTCTGGTTTGTTCATGTTAGACTTCAGAACTTAGGTTCATTTTTCGGAATAAGTTTCTCTTATCATGTAGAGCAGTGTATTCAATTTCGGTTCAGTGATTTTGCATAGGTAAATGCGATGAATATATAACTAATTTGGTTTGATAATGGCTGGGAATCGGTAACCTTTGTGAGACTAGCTGGTGGTGTACGAACTCTGTTTAATTTCTTTCTAGCTTTGTGGGATGCGAATAATGTGCGGGAATATTTGTATTCTGTATAGTGCTTGTGAAATATTCCTTTCCGTGTCCTCCTTCCGCATGTGATATGTACACCACGTGGTGTCTTCTTAGAACAAAGCTTTCAGCTACTGCTGTGTCTTTTTCTATGCTCTTCGGACAAGAAATTATGCATGTATCTTTCTGATTTCAATTAGTACATCGCGATCTCCTCTCCGTCTATTTTAAATTTCTGTTTCGTTTTCAAACTTGTACTTTGCATTCAGACTCCAACAGTAAATTCTCTTCTAACCTTGTAATACCCCCTTTATTAGCTTGATATGAAATACTGCGTGTTTCTACGATCTGCATGCCGTATATCTTAGTTGATTTACTCCGACTTTGATTTTTTTCTATATTTCTGGTTTTTGATGACTGGATTTCGTCCATCCGTGTAAAAAAAGGAAGCTTAGGATTTAACGTCCCGTCAAGAGCTTGGTCATTACAGACGGAGCTAGCGCTCGGAGTCTTCGGGTAAGGACTGGGAAGGAAATCGGCCGTGCCCTTTGAAAGGAGCCATCCCGGCATTTGCCTGGAGTGATTTAGGAAAATAACGGCGAACCTAAATCTGGATGGCCGGAGGCGGATTTGAACCACCATATTTCCGAATGCAAGTCCAGTGCGTTACCACTGCACCACCTCGCTCGGTCATCCGTGTAAAACCTTCCAATCCTGTCTATTTTCTTTAGCTTCTTTATGATATCCTACGTATTTCTAAGGGTTACATGTCGTAGCAAATTTTCTTTATTTTTCGGAAATTGCATTTTTGTATTTTTACTGGTTTTCGGCACCACAAGGTTCCGAACTCCGACTTCAAGGTTTATAGCTAGTCACTCGAGTCCTCGCCACTGCTCACATACCAGCGCCTTTTGTGTATTCTTGCTTCGTAATCTATGATTCCTTTGATTTTTGTTGTAATGAATACGATCTTACAGCACTTCGCCTTCAGTGGGGTGCGAATATTTAATGTAGCAGACACGTGCCGTGTGTCTCAGTAAGTCTGCATGTTCACAGTTTGATTTAAATGGAAATTAATCTCGCTATTATCGCGTACCATCTCAAGTAAAGAAAGACAGACCAGAGCCACCTACGAAGTTTATTTTCCTTGTGTTATGTGGTACATCCTGGTTCGCTGAATTTCGCCTACGATAGCGGGCCTGCTTTTGCTTCGTATCGGCACGCTGAGTTGGGTGAGTTTCGCTTTCCTTTGCGCATGTGAGTGGCTGAACGCTTGTTGATTGTAAATCCTTCCCCCGACGATGTTCAGTTCAGATTACTTTAAATTAATTTTAAATGGGATGCACTTTTATTGTTTAACAAAATTGGTTCCCCCATTTGCTCATGTTTGAACTGAATAAATAATTCATTGTGCGTGAAATTTTATTCTACTTATGAATATTAGTTTATGAATACCCTCCCTTTTATATTTAATGTTGTTTTTCACCAGTGCTGAGAATAAATTCAGATGCAAATTATCATATTTTAATTCCGTTGCGCCATAAACGTTCTCCCAGCCACCTTCATGAAATTGTTTAGTTGGCGGTGGCTTGTATATTAATGATTGTGTGTCATTCTCGTGATCCACGACGTGTGCACCGTCTCTTTGTCTTCCTGCTGCTAAAGTAAATTTTGAGTCAGTTCTAAATTTTGGGCCGGAGAACAAGATTCTGTTGCAGGAAGTAGTCCGTAGTTCACGCGAATCCTTTAACTGGTTTTTACGGTCAGAATTGTGTGTTTAAAGTAAGTTTTAACTAGCTCCTTTAAGCTAGAATTAATTTTACAATTAACGCTGGTCTTTCAGCCTAAGTACAAAAAACACACACATCCCTGAGGGAGGATTCGAACCTCCTGGCTCCGCAGCCAGGCGCCTTAGACCGCTCGGCCACTCCACCGCAGAATTTTCAAACTGATATCCTTGTGGCGCAAATTCTGACCATTTACCCTAAACGTTAGTATGTGATTCGTTCTCCACATTATTACTAACAAAGTTATAGTTAGCATCGAGATGAAATAATGTTGGGGATTGTGTAGTATAATGAATTAGAGAAGAATGGGAGCGGATGTTTTCCTATTTATCTTTGAGCTTGGTGTGCGGAGACGGTAGGGGGATGAGTTGGGTTGCAATATTAAACCAAAAGCGTTTTCACTGTTGCACGTTTTTTCATGAGATTTCAATCACCAACCTTTTCTTCCAAATGCATAAAGGTTTTGTTCCCACTGCTATACAGAGTATAGTATTACAACTGTAATAGTAACTTACGAGTAATAAAATACGCACATAAGTATTGTGGTACTTGTTCTTCTCGAGTTTCGTATAAGAGTGGAACAGTTGACAAATTGAAGCGATGTTGTGACCAAAACTGTTTAATTTTACAACTCGCTTAGTTAGCTGGGCTGAATACTTATTTTATAAAGCCTTAATCTAATACATAGTACAAGTGAAAGAATTGTTTTCTGCATTGTATGATTGCTATCTAGGTGAAATACTATGTGTCAGCTACGTTTAACATGATACTATTATGTAATTTCCTTAAATATTTGAATGCAATATCAAAAAATTATGTGGCTGCTCCTGATACAGAAAAATAGCTCTAGCTGTTTTTAAATTATTCTAAAAATTGTAGTAGATTAGATGTGGCTTTGGGTGGAGGCTTGTGCTGTGAGCTACATGCTGGACGGCCAGCTACAGCCTAGGGAATCCAGCAGGCTGTGACAGCCTTCCCCGGCGTCACGGCTGCGCTGCCTCTGATGCTCAGATTGTTTACTTCCTCTTCTGTAATCAGAATACGAGTGGTAACTGGAAATGCACTTCAGGCAGTCTTTGGAAATGGCTCACAGGCAGGGGTCAACTGAGATAGAGTCGTCGCTCTTATTGAAGGTGTTCCATCAGAGAAGCCGGCGGTAGGAATGGCGTGTCATATACCACTGTAAAGAGGCACCACCAGCAGCGCTCCTTGGCCAGACAGGAAGAGAGAGAGCTCACAGCAGGCGGCCACGGAGCCACGAGTTGCCCGGAGTGCACTTGACCGGAGAGGCAATTTGTTGACACTTGCCCACAGCCCCGGACACTGCAAGTAGGGGGTAGTCTGTTCCACAACTAGGGTACACCGGCCTGTCCACCGCAGGTAGCTTTGGGCTCGCTCGCCGTCTGTGCTGTGGGAGCTCACGGTAAAATGGAACGGTCCGACGTCGTTACGTAGCACGGCATGGCCAAGTGCAAGTGCAGGAGAAGTGCAAACAATGTGCCATCCTCAGGCAATTGATCATAATTAGGTTCGTCGTAGACTTATATTCTGTATATACGGCGAAGAGTTGAAAGTGAGACTACACCCAAAAATTCAACTCTTCTTCTACTTTGCCAATAGCAACGAAATTTTGAAATGGTGTCTATTATGTAAATATGTAGCGATAACCAAGGTTTTAAGAACATAACTTCGCTGTTTTTTGAGCTACGAATATAAGCAAAGAAAGTTAGTAATCAAAATTCAATGATATGTAACATTCATACACTTATGTACTTCAAAATTTGACTATAAACAATATTTCTTGTTACTTGTCCAGGATCTAGCATGAATAAATTCTTTGGTAATCTCACCCCTGAGCAAGCGACATAAAATTGTCTGTGGGAAGAGATATCAAAACCACTCCGCAGTATTTAATAAAGTGCCCTGTGATTTATTAATCGTAATAGAAAGTGCAAGTCTCACTAGAAACTGCAGTCTCTTGGAGTTAAAAGGTAGATTTGCCGGAAATATCGGCTACTCGTTGACTGTACACTATTTCATTCTCTTCCTTTCCTTGTAGCTCTATAGAAGCCCATTGCTTTCGCCTGTAGCCAAGTGCGCTTGTCAACAGCATAGTCAGCTTTCAAACATTTTCTTAGTTTGACAGGAATACAGGAGTGTTTTAGTACTAAATAAGAAATGGATTTAAACGTGATATATTAGGAGACATATTTACTGAATTATGTGTTGTACAACTCTATAATTGACCAGGTAGATATCCATTTGTAAGAGCGCTGTACGTTTGAAAAATCTGTTGCGAGTATGATTAGTAGTTAAGAAATATATTAAAACATGATGCGTGATAGGGTGGTTTTCCATGAATGTTACTGTTTGTGTGTTCATATATCGTGAACTATGTTTCGTAATGTGATACAATTTCGAAGGTACAATCAATCAGTTGCATGTGCGTATAGTGTCTGTAAAGTTTCCTCCAAGTACGATATCTACTGTGGATATTATAAAATGTAACTGCATACCAAATGCCGTAGTTTTACTCCATGAATAGGGGAAGAGTTGTAAGCGAGAAAAAGTTTAATAAAGGTTTGAAATTATGTTTAAAGTTTGTTGCAACTGGCTAATACTCTCACTCTCATATACTGTATTTTGAAAGTCTCGTCGCATTATGTCACAGTTTCTTGGAGTTTCTATTATTTATGACGTTATCATGTGTCGTATGTGATTCTTACCCATACAACACCTGTTACCTCACGTGTCGCGTGATGCATCAGTTTCTCGTGCATGTCATTGTTTATGACGTCATATCTGCTGAACAACACAAACAAACAAACATATGGACACACTGCTATAATATATATATATATATAAAGAAGAAGAAGATTCGAATACAGACAAATCGTTTTGGAATCTAAGATTAAACACTCAAAGCTTTGAAGCTTTAGAGTGGAGTCTCCCGTTAAAATGAGAAGTAGCTGTTCTAAAGAGTTGAAATTAGCATGATGGTTGTGTAACTACGAAGTGGTCAGACACATTAACATTTCTGTCTAATATATTTATTCTGTGCAATGGGGTCTAGATATTCTTAGTGTTATAAACAAAATCATTATGTGATAGCAGTGAAATAATAATTTTCCAAACATTTTCACTGTTAAAATACGTTTTTGTTTTCATGACGAACGCTCATGGAACTACTCTGTAGTAAGATACTATATTGCTCTTCAGCTTGCATCAAGTTGTGCCTTTTCGGTGATTTTTGCGTTATGTTCACAGTGTGGAAACTTGCCTACAACTAGAACTTATATATCCACAGCGTGAAGTTGGCGCAATTAGTTTCACTGCAAAATGAATTTCATAAATTTAAGTTTTACTATGTTAATTTGCCGCTACGATTATGTCGATGTTTAGATTTGCATGTACATGCTGCTTTTTTTACGCAAAGTACTAAATTCACATATAGAAGGTCACTGGCAGATTTCAACTTAAGAACTTGGTATCGAATTAGCATTTCTGGAATACTGGTAGCAGACATTGCTCCTTTAAAGAAAAAGAAAACAAAATGAATTGATATTTTGTGTGTTTTTAAGTTTAAAATTTAAATAAAATTACAATGAAATTAAATTTGTCAATTTAAATTTTGTACTAGAACGGCAATTTTCTTAAGCTTGTAACAATTTTAGGAAATACGATGTTACGTACTTGGCTACTCCCCTGTCTGTGTATAATCAAAATTGCTACAACAGTCTTGAAAATAAATTTGCCACGAAATGCGTTAGTGAGCCACCTCGGTTTCTCAGCTGGATCGCCAGAGCAGCTGTGCTGGACTTGGCACCTGTGGAGAGCGGCAGAAGCCCCGGTCTCCTGTCAAATGTCACTCCGGGGAGCAGTGTGAAGCAGTGAACAATTCGCCAAAGGCTGAGCGACGCTGGATTACACCAACTGTGGTCTGTTGTGAAACGAGAGCTCAGCGAAGAATATATTTTATATTGGCTGGCATCTGCAGAGCTTCATCTGAGGCCGTCGTGCGAAAACGCTATTTTCAGTGACAAGAATGTGTTCTCCATCAGTAATGACAGACCGAGGATCGTTTACAGACCACAAGAAACTGGCTATCGACGCGAATCCGTAACCACGACGAGAAGAAGTGGACGGATATCTGTTTCCTGTTGGGGTTGGATATCTGCTCAAGCAGTAGGAATTCTTCATAGAATAGACGAAATACTCGACAGTGAGCAGTACGCCCACATTTTGGATCTTTTCCTTTATTGGACTTAACTGTGGGTCATCAGTCCTTAAACTTACAAACTACTTATAAACTAACTTATATTAAAAACAGCACAAACATCCATGCCCAAGGGAGGATTAGAACCACAGATGGGGAACGGTCTTGCGCATCGAAGTATAGTGCCTCAATGTGCTGGGCCACTCCGCCGCGGTCATATATTCGAAAATGTTATGCTTCCATTGGTGCGAATGCTATAGTCAAGTCGACGAAGAAAATATATGGGGAAAATATCGTGTACTCACAAGTTTTCGTGCAGTGGTAGGGAAGAACACCATGAATAACATACTAAGAGTCCCGAACTCTGGGTGTGAGCTCGAGCGTGGGAGTGCGTTTAAAGGCACAATTTTTACGTTTCCCTTAAATAACTCTGGAACTATTACCTCCAGCTTAAAAGTACAACAGTACAAAATTATACTAAAAATTTACTACAAAAAACCTCCTCTTCATAATTTCTCTAGGATCAATATTGAGCAAGATACGAGAGAAGCAAAATGAGCAAATTCTAAAAAACAGAATCAAGTTAAAACGTAAGGTCGACTCAAGTACTTTGGGTTCGAATAAAAATATTTATAAGATGTGTAAGAGGGTCATGCAATATTAGGGGATACATTGTGGTAAAAGGGGAGGGGAGGGGACTAGGTGAGGTGGAGAGTAGGGATCTACAATGTGGCCGCCCCCGCTGTGCCTCACAAGCAGATCCAACAGCTTGGAAGCATTTTTCTGTCAGCTTCAGATCTCTCCAGCGAGTGTACGAAGAATCTTTACTCTGATTGTTCGCATGTAAGTAATTTATTTTGAGTTTATTACCTGAGTACTTGATTCCAGTTACTGACTTTTCTTCTTTAAAGAATCTGCGAACGATAGCTGAGAAGTGTTTAGTTAGTGAATGTGATATTGTCAGTGACATTTGTGACACTGGTGAAAAAGGAATTACTGGATTGGTTCACCCAAGCAATTTAGAGAAAGATGGGAGAACTCAAGGTTTTCTGGTCGAGAAACACGGTGTTGTACATAAGTCCTTCAGGAAAGAATACAAAAGAGCACAATCAATTAAAAAACCTCAGAGCGCCACTCTTTCAGAGCAACAGCTTTCAACTTCTCGTGATAACCCACATTTTGATTCGGTTGAAGTAAAGTTTTGTTTTTAAATCTTTGTTTGGTGTGGAAGCAATAGTCGAAGTATTTTATAACAAATAAAAGGAAAAACCCATTGATTTGCGTCGAAAAGTTTACACTGTTCGATTCTTCACCTACAACAATACAATTACGATCTGTGCACGTGAGAGGCAAGATGAGTGGGGGCAGACACAATCATAAGAGGTATCCGGTGATGGATCTACACTCTGTATGTCATGAGGACTGCTATAAAATATTACTTCTAGATTTTTATCAAGAAAAAGAAGGCGTTCAGAAGATGAAGATATTTCTGCAGGAGACTACTGTCAGTTCAGCGTCGACAATTTGTTGGAACAAGTGTCAGGAAGAGCACCCCATAAAAGGCCAATGGCAGCAATGAGAGCATGTAATATGGATGTCAGCTTCTTTTCAGTTTTATGTTTTGCACTTTTTATTTCGCTGCAAGGCAATCAAACAACGCACCGAGGGAACAAGTTACCAATTCTTCAGCTCCAGTGGTGAATTCATCAAAAGATGGAAATGAATATTTGTCATATGCCATTGAATCAATATCTTCCAAGATTATTGTAACATCTGCACTTACTATTCTCTTCCATTCTGCCTGTTCGTCTTTGCATCACAAAGAATAGCACAAATAATTCAAATCTCTTTCATCTGCTCTACGAAAGCACACAAAACTTTTTCGAATTGAGCTGAAAACTATTCGGTCCCTATACGTATCTCTCGTACTCTCCTTAAGTGTCTTTATCTCGTCTATTGCTGCAGAAATATCGTCCTCTTCCTGACGCCTTCTTTTAATTGACGATGGTGTAGGGGTTATAAAGAACATTCCTCAACATATACAGTACCTGCAGAATGCAGATCCTTCACTGAACGCACAAGTCTTACCTAGGTGACCGCCGCCACTCATTTTCGTCTCCAGTGCTTAGATTTTAACTGAAATGTTCTAGCTGAAGTATGGAGCATTTAAAGTTTCTGATGAAAATCAATGGACTTTTTGTTTTGTTTGTTATAAAACAGCTTCAACCGAGGAAATGAGAGGAATCACGAGAAGTTGAATGCTGTTGCTCTGAAGTTTTTTAATTTAATGTGCTCTTTTGTGTTCTTTCCAGCAGGACTTATGAACAAAACCGTGTTTCTTGTCCAGGAAACCGCGAGCTTGCCCTCTTTTCCTATATTACTTGGAAATCACATTCACAAACTAAACTCTTCAGCGATTGTTCACAGATGCTTTAAACAAAAAAAGTCACTCACTAACTGGAAAAAAATAATCGCGTAGAAATCTCAAAATAAATCACATATAAAAGCACAGACGGAGTAAAGATGTTTCGCACACTCACTGGAGAGAACTGAAGCTGACACAGAAATGTTTGTCAGGCAGAGGTTCGCACATCAGAAGGAGATGCTTGGCCACATTAGAGTCGCCTACCTGCAGCCATCTAGCCCCCTCCCTCTCTCTTATACCGCAAGTGCACAATAGTAGTAGGGCAAAGCCGGTTGAAGCACAGGGTACCCACAATGCGTTGCGCGAGTACCGATACCCGCACCCCACCACAATCGGCCAATTACCTGGCCGCAGAACAAAGGGTACCACCACCTGTCCTTCCAGGAAGGATGAAATATGATTGACAGTATACATGTAATTGCAGTTAGGGCCTTTAGATTGTTATTGACGCTACTTGTCCGACCACTAATCAAAGGGCACCGCCTCGCTCTTCTGGAAACAAACAAAATATGATTGACAGCCGCCCCCTCGACATGTCTGTACTTGATCTACCCCCAACCTCAGCCACACACCTGGCACACACGCTGTCCCCTCTACCACCGCCAACCACCAACGCCGCCAACACCACCGACAGATGCCACCCCCTCCACACTTGCGACCACTTCTCAAAGGATGCCACCACCTGCCCTACCCGCGAGGACAAAACAAACAATACCACAAATAGCGATGATTGTCTTGACCACTTCAACATCTCTAAACAACACCGCCCCTGCCAGCCGAGTCCTACACCCAGGAAAGGGGCGTACTAAACTCTTACGGCCACCGCTCCCCGCCAAGTTGACAGCCAAATAAATTGCATATCTATTGAGTGGGCTGCGAGACACCGCAGCAATCCATACGCCAGATCTCAATTTTTTTATTTGCATATAAAATTTTTAATTCAGACAACCTATGTAACAATTTCCGCCGTTTATTATTCTCAGAAAATAAAGCTACCATATTTTTCTTCGTATGTTTTTCTTAACAAGAATTTCGGTGTAATGCTAAAAAACAATTTTAAACATTTAGAACAGAAACGTTCAGTAGGTCTCTGGACAAAAAATAACCGTATACCATAGCTTGTAGTAAAATATGCAAAATTTGCAAGTAAGAATTTATCGATGCACAGACACTCCCATCTCTCTCCATGCTCTTCGCATAGACTACAAATACAACAGCCGACAGACGTGTTTAATAATAGCGCAGGTTAGATAATAAACAGTAATGGACGCCACAAACATACGTATCCATCTTAACATATACTCTTTCGATACACAAAAACAATTCTAGCCAGTGTCAAACATTTGGGACTAACCAAAAGAAAAGTAACAGTCCGTTTCAGATCCCGACCGCCACCTTAGATCTATAAGCAAAATAAATGTATCTGTTTGTTTATGGCTGCAACAGCAGACGATTGCGTTAAATATAATGCACGTTAGAACGTAAATGTTAACGATTGCTACAAACATATATGTCCAAGTGCACTTTGTGCCCGCTCTTAAAATTATCATGTTCCGAAATGTAATACTCTCTCCCTTTAGTGACCATTTTTAAGGTAAATAGACACACTGATCAACGGAGTACACGTCACAACTTTCGATGTATAGGTGCCTTCTATATCATAACCTCAAACCAGTAAATCGACCGGTACAGATACAGTTCTAACTCCAAGGCACGTAGTCATCTCTCCACCACACACCTAAGCATGTGATACTCCAACACCTCCTTCTCCACAACGAAACTGACGGGGATCCGATCCTCAGAGATACACAAGTGACCACAGTTATTTATTATTACGCACTGCATCTAGGTTACAATTTCTCTGATCAGCACACTGCAGTTACGGTAAGCGTGTTTGGAAATATTACATTTTTTCTTCTGCAGGAAGGGACAGATGAGCACATAATCTCTCCCTGGTGAAGACGCGCCCGATTGCCGTGGCGGACCATAGCAAGTGCTACAGGGCCGAAATCCATTGTGAAAGAATCCTTGCGCCTACTGCATACACAGATTTCTGATAGTACTTCTCCACCAGAGCTCAAATCGCCCACACTTTGCGACTACGTCTGGATTTCGGACACTTACAGAAAATAGGAATTATTTTTCTCTGCATTTGACCCGTTCATTCTTAAACCTAGATATTTCCTTACATCGATGTATTGGTATCTCCCGGCCAGTTCTACGCCTTCCGACAATATTCTTCTAAGCACTCTGGTATTTTAACTTTACCCATTATTTCCTTGTTATAACACTCTGCGTGTACGCTGCCGACTCTTATGACACCCGCAATTCCGTATGGAACACTAGGTTATGCATAAACTGTTAACTGTGGTTATGCCATCGGTTTTTAACTCTGCAAATGGCTGCTCCAACACCCAGTCCTCAACATTTGGATACAGTGTAGCCCTTCTCCAAACGAAAATGCTCCACGTTAGTCGCGTGTTCCGCTAATTTCGGTCAATACAACGATACGAGACCAATCCCCCAGGCTGTTTAGTGTAAAAGCAAATATTTTTTTGAGAAGTAATCGCAGCTAGATTTCGCCACACTAACCGTTTACACCGGTCTTGCACATATGCATTATGCAATAACCTCCTTTAAAGCCTTTGTCTTCGCCATATAACCCAGATTTCGTTTACCCTTCTTCTTAGGACTTGTGGAATAACATAGGCGATATATACGTCTGTGGAGAATAAAATCCTGGAATGCTAAAATATGCTTTAATATAACTCCTTGCTCGACTCTCCAAGTAATTTACAGGTAGACAGTTGAAACTAAAACACAATGTATAAGCTTTTCTCGTTCTCAGAGAGCAGTCCATTTTCGGGTACTCTTTAATATCCTTGTAAGCAAATTGCAGAATAACTGATCTGTAAAACCGTAAGTTAGGTGGGACCATATGGAAGGGAGCGATGCACAGTACAATGGCGTACTTTGTAAATGCCGTATCTTCTCTTATAGAAGACTTAAATAATCTTCTTGCACAGATCCATAACGACAATCCTCTATCCTGGTAATGCCATCATCTCGACCCAGCGACCTCACAATGGCCTACCTGTACGCTTTATGAAATCGATATTGTAGCTACCGATTACTTTGCTTACACCAGGGCTCGTGATTTGACAAATTTATTATTTATTATGATTCTACAATTCCACGCCACCCACGATAAGCAGTCGATTCCAATTGTCCTTTCGTCACCCGTAACCACGTTGCTGTTGCTCCTTCCATCCGAAAATCATACGAACGCTACTCGGTTAAAAACAAATCCCTTCGAAATCCTGTGTGTTGTCCAAATACAGGAGATGGAAGCCATCTACACGAAGCTGCTGTAGTATAGATGGGAGCTCCTCCATTAAAACATCGATTAGATGCACTTTATAAGATATTTCCCCACAGGACGTACATATTTCCCCCCTGTATTCCACAAAGTAGCCACAAATAGTAACTTCGCCTTATCTCCAGCGTTTTCAGTATTGAACTTGCTGAATTTACCACGCAGGTAGATCCGCACATCTATAACAATACTTCACCACAAACGCACTCCACTGGCTACAACTAGCGCACTTTAAGTTACCTAAGTATAGGAGTTTTATAAAACAAGTTGATTTTCGACGAAATAATTATGATTTACCACAGCAGGCATGTCCGCTACGTAATGCACACCAGCTGTAAAGTAGAAAACACTAGCATAAGATTAAACAGGCCTTGCTTCGACGAAAAATCAGATAACGTACAAACTGCAAAGTTTTTTTACAACCACAAAAGTCGGCTACATTAGAGCTCTACTGCGACATGTATTTAGACTATATCAACACTTTTTACTTAAATTCCATCCCAGCTAGCCTACAGCATTCTATGTAAGCGTCAAACATTTCCAACACAGTAACAGAACTACACCTTCAGTCAACAGTAACCTACAACAAACAGATCTAGCCATTCCAACTCGTTTTTTATAAATTTTTTGACTCAACTAGCATGCTGCAAGCTCTGAATACGTCCGTAACAACCACCAAACGCAAACTAGGCAGGGCTATCCTTACAGTCGTCACTAACCCAGTACCAACTCTAAGTTCCTCCACATACAACGCCGCATAAACAAATTAACACAGACGGTGTTATAACCGCGATCAGTAACAGACAAGATCTCCCAGACACAGCACATTTTAATAAAGTTTCGATCTCTCCCCACCCAATAAGTGCACTGGTTGCTTGACACCCAACCACAACTTTTTTTTTCCAATGAATAGCCCGTCAGACAATATTTCTGGAACGCTTTCTATCAGTCAATAGACTACATACCTGGTGCATTTAACGAGAATTCGCGCACAAACCACCATCGGATCCCACTCCTTCTAACAAATTATTACTCTCGAAAAACATCTGTAACACAGTGTAAAAAATGATCGACGTGCACACGCACAGAACAGCTAACAAGAATAGATCTACAACTAATACAACACCATATATTTTTATCGATCTACGAGAGCGATCCTTTAGAGACTAAACATACGATTAAAAGCACCTCCCAACGTAGGTAACTAATCCTTTTTAGTTTCTCTTGTCTACCTGTAAATTACGTGGAGATTCGTAATACTGACACGAGCAAAGAAGATATAAATAGTACACTTAAAAGCTACATTAAAGCAGAGGAAACATACTTCTCACAATCCAGAACATTGTTCTCCACACTGCCTCCAGATATAGAAATCGCCGAATTAGGTTTGGCACCTACAAACAATATCATTCCACAAGTCCAGCGAAAAAGAGTAAATCTATCGCACAGACTTAAACCATTCCCCATTAAAGAAATTACACCGATACGTGCAGTTAATGTCTTATGTGCGCGAAAAGGAAACCTGCAAAAGGGTGGATATCGACGCCAAGAGAAAGAAGCTAGAATATATGGCTAAAGCAACTGCCATAAAGGACGAGTACAAATTAATGCTTGAGAAAGACGAAGGTATGGCAGATGTGCAAGCCAGGTTTACAAATGGCTTTAAACAGAGGGTGTGGAGAAATCTAGTTACGTATAAAAAAAAGTTTGGTTTTACAGTAAACAGTTAAAATATTGGTCACGCGTCGGTGTACTGGCCGAAAATAGCGGAAGACAGAACGTCTTCTACGCGGAAAACGTGTTGCATTCTCGTTTGGAGAAAGGCTACATTGTATCCAAATGTGGAGGACTGGGTGTTGGAACAGTCATTGCAGAGTTAAAAATGGATGGTATAACAATATCTAACAAGCAATCGTTTGTAATAGTCGTAAACCTAGTGTTCCATAGGGAAATTACCACCGGATTGTGTATCAGAGTAGTTGGTATCGTACACGCATAGGGACGCAGAGTGCTATACAGGAAGTAATGTGAAAAGTTAAACTGCCCGATTGTTCTCATCTAGAAGCATTGCCACAATGTGCAGAGCTGTTAAAAAAGCTATAAAGGAGGTGGACTGCAGGAGGAAACGAAGATACGTAATGAAGTTCGAGAACATGGCTTCCCTGTACCTTTCGAACTTCTGGCTGGAAAGGAAATAGGAGACACCGATGTGGATCTAAACTACGAGTTAAAAATTAAATTGGACAAAATTAAAGTTACACCTAACAAGAATAAAGTAAGAGTTGTATTCTGTGTCTAGATGTATATATATAACCTTGTTTCCTGTATGTAAACATGTGTGATAAATGTAATAAAAATTTTGTGCTGTAAAACTTGTGTTCTTATTTAGTATCTTAATAAAAATTCTGCGAAAGCATAAGATTAAAGGTACTAGCTCTGTTGTGCGAGAGGATTAGTATAGGATGTACGAATCTCCCAGTTTTTGCTTAGGATGAGCCGCATTTGGACATCCACCGAGTACAAGAAGAAGTGGTTGGGATTAAAGAGTTGTACAATAACGTGCTGTTTTTTATTTTCAATGGTTCTTTGTATAGAATGATCACGCAAAAAGTATTTTTCGAATAACCTCTAGGTGTCTTACTAGGTAAGGAACCAATGGTTTTGAATTTCTCCAATCTGTGGCTACTTTTGACCTAAAAAAGGGTTGTAATCCCTGTCTTTGTTGATGAGATTACCTAAAATCTGTAATAGTTTGCATCTGCAATAGTTAATTGTTGTAAAGACTTATAGCTTCTCGAGTAGAACTATCCGGTCTTACAGGGCTTAGGAGAAGATACCAGAAGACAGGTTGCTTGTTGTCCGAGAGCAATAACTCCATCTATAAAGTATTTGTTAGGGAGATGTAATTCTGTGTTGTTCTATTCTACAGCTAAGTAAAGCGTTCGTTTAAATCGATGTTGCTCGGTACATTGCTGTATGGAGTGGGGCTTGACTTTTTGCACATTGGTACATCTTGTATAAATTTCGTTCTTCTTCTTATCGATTTTCTAAAAAACTATGTTTCGTTTCTGTAATACCTACATCGCAAATTAGCGCTCATCCTACTGTCTGGGTATGTATCTGCGTATAAGTTATAACGAGTGCTATAGTCATCTCGTATGGTAAAAACATCGATTGTGTCGGATGCGAGGAAATGTTGCAGTATTTGTCGGTAATACGCATGCGTGTGTTGTCTCTTTATGGGTTGTAAAGGCTGTCTTAATTGGGATGATGGTGTATTAAGCGCTATGAATAGCTGTGACATTTCGATCGTTTTTTATTCTTATGTCTGTTGTTACAATCAACGTAATTCTATCTTCGTAAAAAAAGCTCTTGTGTATTCGGAATCTGGTGCGGCCAGGAAAAATTATACCGATAACTTCTCCAGGTCAGATGCGAGCGCCGATTGGTATGTTTACATGTATAGGACGTACACGCTCCAAACCAGCGTCTACGATGAGTCAACAGGTCCGCACTCACCTGCAGCCGGAAATAGCATGGGAAATGTTCAAATGTTTGTGTAGCTTATGGGACTTAACTACGGGGTCATCAGTCCCTAAACTTACAAACTACTAACGAACTAACACTAAGGACGGCACAAATGTCCGAGGGGGGATTCGAACCCCCAACCGTAGTAACCGTGCAGACCGTGACTGGCGCGCCTCAGTCCCCTCGGCCACCGTGGCCGGCTAAATAGCATGGGATGTCAGTATGCATGCTAGCTTGCGCGAAATACCAATTTCAAACCGTTTAGTCGTGCTATTCGATGCAACGAGGATGTGATCCAGAGTCGTGAAATTGCATATAGATACTTGGTATCATGGTTATGTGCTATGGATGTGGGGTATTTGTATTTTCTTTTAGCTGTGTTTACGAATGGACGTCTCTCTAGCGTATCGGAGATGATTGCAGTGGTATATTAATGTTCTTTGGTAGATAAGCATCGAGTTAGATAACTTAAAAGGGGTTGGTTCGTTCGTTTTTGGAAGCGACTAAACTGCAACGGTTATCAGTCTAAAGAGGAGTAGTTACCTACGTTAAGAGGTGCATTTAATCGTATGTTTATTCTCTGAAGGATCGCTCTTAGAGATCGATAAAAATAATCTGGTGTTGTATTAGTTAGAAATGGTGTGGACCAATTTGCGTTGCTGCTTGTAAGGATTATAAGAACTTGTCTTTGATCTAGATCTATTCTTGTTAGATGTTCAGTGCGTGTGAACGTCAATCATTTTTTACACTGTGTTACAGATGTTTTTCGAGAGTAATAATTTGTTAGAAGGATTGGAATACTATAGTGGTTTGTGCGCGAAAACCCGTTCAACGCACGAGGTATGTAGTCTATTGACTGATAGAAGGCATTCCAGAAATATTTTCTAACGGGCTATGCATTGGAAAAAAAAAGTTGTTGTTGGATGTTTGGGACGGGTCAGGCAACCAGTGCAGTTATTGGGTGGGAAGAGATTGAAACTTTATTAAAATGCGCTGTATCTGGGATATCTTGTCTGTTACTGATCGCGGTTATAACACCGTCTGTGTTAATTTGTTTATGCGGCGTTGTATGTGGAGGAACTTAGAGTTGGTACTGGGTTAGTGACGACTGTAAGGATAGCCCTCCCTAGTTTGCGTTTGGTGGTTGTTACGGACGTATACAGAGCTTGCAGCATGCTAGTTGGGTCAAAAATTTTATAAAAAACGAGTTGGAATGGCTAGATCTGTTTGTGGTAGGTTAGTGTTGACTGCAGGAGTAGTTCTGTTACTGTGTTGGGAATGTTTGGCGCTTACATAGAGTGCTATAGGCTAGATGGGATGGAATTTAAGTAAAAAGTGTTGATATAGCGTAATACTTGTTGCAGTAGAGCTCTAAAGAAGCCGACTTTTGTGGTTGTAATAAAACTTTGCAGTGTGTACGTGATCTGATCTTTCGTCGAAGCATCGCGTGTTTAATCGTCTGCTAGAGTTGTCTACTTTGCGGCTGGTGTGCATTATGTTACGTAGCGGATATGTCTGCTGTGGTAAATCATAATTATTTCGTTGAAAATCAACTTGTTTTATAAAACTTATATACTTAGGTAACTTAAAGTGCGCTAGCTGTAGCCAGTGGAGTGCGTGTGTGGTGAGGTATTGTTATAGATGTGCCGATCTACCTGCGTAGTAAATTCAGCAAGTTCGATACTTCAAACGCTAGAGATAAGACGAAGTTACTGTTTGTGACTACTTTGTGGAATACAGAGGGGAAATATGTACGTCCTGTGGGAATATATCTTATAAAGTGTAACTAATCGATGTTTTAACGGAGCAGCTCCCATCTACACTACAGCAGCTTCGTGTAAATGGCTTCCATCTCCTGTATTTGGACAACACCCAGGATTTCGAAGGGATTTGTTTTTTAACCGAGTGGCGTTCGTATCCGAGCATGACTTTCGAATGGAAGGAATTGGTTATGGGTGACGACAAGTCAATTGGAAACGACTGCTTAACGTGGTTGGCGTCGAATTGTAGAATCATAATAAATAATAAATTTGTCAAATCACGAGCCCTGGTGTAAGCAAAATTATCGGTAGCTACAATATTGATTTTTTAAAGCGTTCAGACAGGCGATTGTCAGGACATTTATTTTTTCGCTGGGTCGATTGTTTAAGTCTTCTATAAGAGAAGATACGATATTTACAAAGTACGACATTGTACTGTGCATCGCTCCCTTCCATATGGTCCCACCTAACTTACGCTTTGCTTTGGAAAAGTTATTCTGCATTTTGCTCACTTGGGTATTAAGAGTTTCCGAAAATGGACTGCTCTCTGGGACCGAGAAATGCTTATACATTATGTTTTAGTTTCAACTGTCTACCTGTAAATTACTTGGATAGTCGAGCAAGGAGCTATATTAAAGAATGTTATTACACAAGTAATAAGAACAAGGGTAAACGGAAACTGGATTATATGGCGAAGACGAAGGCTTTAAAGGAGGCTATTGCATATGTGAAAGACTGGTGTAAACGATTAGTGTGGCGAAATCTAGCTACGATTACGTCTTAAAAAATTGCTTTTACACTAAACAGCCCGGGGGATTGGTCTCGCATCGTTGTATTGACCGAAATTTGCGGAACACACGACTAACGTGCTGCATTCTCGTTTGGAGAAGGGCTACACTGTATCCAAATGTTAAGGACTGGGTGTTGGAGTAGCCATTTGCAGAGTTAAAACCGATGGAATAACCACAGTTAACAAGCGGTCGTTTTATGTATAACCTAGTGTTCTATACGGAATTGCGGGTATCATAAGAGTCGGCAGCGTACACGCAGAGTGTTATAACAAGGAAATAATGGGTAAAGTTAAAATACCAGAGTGCTTAGAAGAATATTGTTGGAAGGCGTAGAACTGGCCGGGAGATACCAATACATCGATGTAAGGAAATATCTAGGTTTAAGAATGAACGGGTCAAATGCAGAGAAAAATAATTCCTATTTTCTGTAAGTGTCCGAAATCCAGACGTAGTCGCAAAGTGTGGGCGATTTGAGCTCTGGTGGCGAGGTACTATCAGAAATCTGTGTATGCAGTAGGCGCAAGGATTCTTTCACAATGGATTTCGGCCCTGTAGCACCTGCTATGGTCGGCTGCGGTAATCGGGCGCATCTTCGCCAGGGAGAGATTATGTGCTCATCTGTCCCTTCCTGCACAAGAAAAAATGTAACATTTCCAAACACGCTTACCGTAATTGCAGTGTACTGATCAGAGAACTTGTAACCTAGATGCAGTGCGTAATAATAAATAACTGTGGTCACTTGTGTATCTCTGAGGATCGGATCCCCATCAGTTTCGTAGTGGAGGAGGAGGGTTTGGAGTATCACGTGCTCAGGTGTGTGGTGGAGAGATGACTACGTGCCTTGGAGTTAGAACTGTACCTGCACCTCTTGATTTACTGGTTGGGGGCTAGGAGATAGAAGACGCCTATACATCTCAAGTTGTGACGTGTACTTCGTTGATCTGTGTGTCTATTTACCTCAAAAATGGTCGCTAAAGAGAGAGAGTATTACATTTCGGAACGTGATAATTTTAAGAGCGGGCTCAAAATGCACTAGGACATATATCTTTGTAGCGTTCGTTACCATTTACATTCTAACGCATGCTATATTTAACACAATCGTCAGCTGTTGCAGCCATAAACGAAGAGATACATTTATTTTGCTTATAGATCCAAGGTGGCGGTCAGGATCCGAAATGGATCATTTCTTTTCTTTTGGTTACTCCCAAATGATTTTTTATGGCTAGAATTGTTTTTGTATACCGAAAGAGTATATGTTAAGATGCATATGTAAGTTTATGGCGTTCGTTACCGTGTATTATTTAACCTGCCCTATTATTCAACACGTCTGTCGGCTGTTGTATTTTAGTCAATGCCAAGAGCATGGAGAGAGATGCGAGTGTTTGTGCATCGATAAATTCTTACTTGCAAATTTTACATACGATTTTTAATATTTTATTACAAGCTGTAGTATACGGTTAGTTTTTGTCCAGATACCAACTAATCATTTCTGTTCTAAATGTTTAAAATATTTTTTTAGCATTACACCAGACTTCTTGTAAAAATACATATGAAGAACAATAGGGTAGCTTTATTTTCCGAGAATAACAAAAGGCGTAAATTGTTACATAGGTTGTCCGAATAAAACATTTTATATGCAAATAAAAAAATCGAGATCTGGCATATGCGGTGTCTCGCAGCGCGTTTAACAAATATGCAATTTAATTGGCTGCTGACCTGGCGGGGCGCTGTCACCGTAAGAGTGCAATACGCCTCTTTCCTGTGTGTACTGGTCGGCTGGTGGGGGCAGTGTTGTTTAGAAATCTCGAAGTGGTCAAGACAATCATCACTATGTGCGGTATCGTTTGTTCTGTCCTCGCAGTTAGGGCGGGTGGCGGCATTGTTTGAGAAGTGGCTGCGAGTGTGGAGGGGAAGGAGTCTGGTGGCGGCGGCGGTGGCTGGCGGGGGTGTAGGGGGCGGTGTGTCGGCCAGGTGTGTGGCTGAGGGTGGGGGTAGCGCAAGTACAGACATGTCGAGGGGACGACTGTCAATCATCTTTTGTTTGTTCCCAAACTGCGAGGCTGTGCCCTTTGATTAGAGTGGTCAAGACAATCATCACTATGTGCGGTATCGTTTGTTCTGTCCTCGCAGTTAGGGCGGGTGGCGGCATTGTTTGAGAAGTGGCTGCGAGTGTGGAGGGGAAGGAGTCTGGTGGCGGCGGCGGTGGCTGGCGGGGGTGTAGGGGGCGGTGTGTCGGCCAGGTGTGTGGCTGAGGGTGGGGGTAGCGCAAGTACAGACATGTCGAGGGGACGACTGTCAATCATCTTTTGTTTGTTCCCAAACTGCGAGGCGGTGCCCTTTGATTAGAGGTCGGACAAGTAGCATCGATGACAATCGAAAGGGCTTAAATGCAATTGTATGTAAACTGTCAATCATCTTTCATCATTCCAGGAAGGACGGGTGGCAGCATCCTTTGTTCTGCGGTCGGGCAATTGGCCGATCGTGGTGGGGTGGGGATATCGGTACTCGCGCAATGCATCGTGGGTACCATGTGCTTCGACCGGTGTTGCCCTACTACTAACAATGTATCCCTAATACTGCGTGTGGCACTTAGATGTCGTATAGACAATTTTATTTGATGGCAAACTACTTCAATCGACATTGCATTTTATCTTTTTAGCATAAAAATACTGTTTTTAATAATTTGCTCATTTTGCTTCTTCCGTATCTTGCTAAATATTGATCCTAGAAAAATAATGGAGAGGAGAGTTTTTGCAATAAAATTTATGAAGTCTAATATTTTACATTTTAGACGGAGATAATAGTTTTCGTTTTATTTAAGAGAAACGTAAAAATTCTAAATTTAAACGGCCACCCACGCTCGAGCTCACACCCCAGAGGTGGGGATTTTCAATATGTCGTTCGTGATGGTCTACCCTACCGCTGTACAAAAATATGCGACTACACGATTTTTTCCCTACTCGCTAATTTTCTATCTTCGTTACCTATAATACAATCTTCGTTCTGTAAAACATTCCTTCGTTTTCTCTCGGTCCTATGATAAAACTAACTGTGGCATAAGTCTACGTAAGGAGAGCTTTGCAAGAATTTCACTCTCTCATTTTGCATTTCTGCACTCCCCTCCATGCCTAGATTCTGTCGTTCCTCCTACTACACCTCCCTTGACATATTTATCTGTATTTGCTGCAGTTCACTAGTTTGTATTTGGAATGGAGTTCTTTGAACCACAGATTTTACTTGTCTACCGTTCCACTCTAAAAGAAATGAATGGCTATCATGAACAACTAAACCTCACCGTGCAAGCATTGATATATCCTTCAAAATGGCCACTTTTCCTCTTTATGCCTTGCTGCATAAAATATCGTGACAGTCAGGAGAGGAAATTAGGGAACAACACCACCTCATTTTAAAATGATTTCCATCCTGATTCTTTTAACGTACTAGTGACTAAATCGTGCATTTTATGACAATAAAAGTCGAGCTGCCGTTCTTTAAATATTTCAGTGTTTTCCGTCAGTCCTACCACGTATCCCATACCGCGCAGGAGTACTCAGGAAGAGGTGTGTTGTAGGCGGTCACTTTCATTCATTGCTGCACTTTCTACAAATTCTATTCTATATGGTCGCACAGTCTTTGGGTTGCCTTCTCCACAGTTTCTTCCATTTGACGGTTACAATTTAAATAAGCTCCTTTGTGCTTTCTTCCATCTCGCATTTCTTACTCTGCAACTCAATGGCATGTCATCTATTGCCAGCAAATGTCAACTCGTCCATGTGAAGCATTTCATAACACAAGACACCTAATGTTGGCCAAACATATGTATATGCACCCCCATCCTTTCCAGTTCGAAATTCTGCTTCACTTGTAATCGCGTTTTCGATGCGATATTGTACTCTAATCCTCCTTCCTTTTTTTTTTTTTTTTTTTTTTTTTTTTTTTTTTTTTTTTTTTTTTTTTTTTTTTTTTTTTTTAAAAACCGCAATGTGATGGCAGCTGTGCAACGAAGGAGAATTGTTCGACACACGTGAGAGTTACTGTATACATTGTCAGTGACCATAGTAGTGTTTCTGTCTCCTCTTTAATAAAGTGTATTCCAATATTTGTTGTATGTCGGTTTTGGTTTATATGTGGACTGACTACCATAAGGAGCAATGTTTTCTAATGTCTTTTGGGGTACCTTTCGTGTGTAGTCAATAACTGTTCTGTGCAGGGTTTAGACGACCTGCAACGTAGCTATGCTATGTTGGTTGTATAATGTTAGTTATAGCCAATAGCATTATCAAAAATGTTAAGAAACTGTACTTTGATTTTGCTATTCTGATATGTGTATGTTTGAGATATTACCGTTTTTCAGAAATTTTCAAGTCATTTTAATTTTTGCTGATTACATTGCCATCTATAGTGAAATAAAAAAAAATGTTTCATGCGAAAGTTAAATATTTCTCACGGAGAATCCAAATCTACAATTGAAAATGAAGGTTCCAATATAAGTTTTCAAAGTCACGCTCCCCACCGCCGGAGGTGGTACAGGTAGTCGAACTTTATGAATGTATCTCTTGGAAGAGAACAACTTTTATTGCAACTTTTAAGCATCCGATTCCAACAATTGTTCCAAACATTCCGAAAAACAGTGTTAAGTGCCTCTCGCCCTTCCTGCCCTCTATCTCCCGTATATGAAAAATACTCTGCACCATTTGGAAGGTATGGTGTGTAAAGTTTCATCAAGACAGGAAGAAAACTATGTGTTGGTGTCGACATCTTTTGCTAAGCAGCCTCTACCATGCACCGTGAGAATTATTATGTAGACAGTGTCGTTTCTCTTGTTTTGAAGCTCAAGTGTGCAGAATTTTATCGCATTCGGTCGAATGTTATAGCAGTAGTCCCTTTGCATAGAAATTCTATATTGAGTATAAAAAGACATGTGTTTAGGCCTTTTGCTAGACAATGAGTAGTTTTTGAAAAAATCTGGATCAAAGTTGATGATGAAAAAAGCGCGTTTTCGAAAGATCTTTTACCGATGAGCATTTTTTACTAATGTACGTGGGGTCAAAATTTAAGGACGTTCGATTAATTAATGACTTTTTGTTTTCATGCTGTAGCTTGAGGGCTTGGAATGTCAAATCGTGGATTCAGGTTGGAACTTCCATTATGGCAATTTTTGTTAGATTTTGTTTTCGATGTATTTGATATTTCCGTATTTTTTATACATTTTCTAGCCTTATTTTGAAGTACAGTATCGGGAATTGTGATTAATATTAAATTAAGTGTATTGCCTGTTTACAGCTGTTTTATTTTTGATACGCAGTGCAAAACAATAGAAATAAATATAAATAAAATAAAATATGAACTTCAAAGTATACTATTACGTAATTCAAATTATTGGCCGTCTATTCGTCATCGTTCTCATAGCCAGTAGGGCGACACTTACCATAAAACAATCTAAACACAAGTGTTTCTCATACCATGCACAACACACGAACGACATATTGGCACAGTTACATGTTGTCCGAGATATCGTTCGTGAAAAATATACCTGATTCATAATGCATTGTGTATTACACATGAAACAGGTGTAAACAGTTAGTAAAGTTAATTGAATATTAATGAAACATCCCTATGCTGTACTTCAAAATAAGGCACGAAAAGGTATTACAAATATGAGAATATTATCAAATACATCAAAACATCTAACAAAAAATTGTAATGATGGAGATTCTCACCTGGATCCACGGTTTGACATTCCAGGCCGTACACCGAAATTTTTTAAAATATTTATTTCGAATTCGAAAACCTATTTTATATATTTTTATTTTTACTTTACAAGCAGCGGTCTCCTTAACCATTTTTTTAACCTCCTGGGAAATAAGAAAAGAAAGGAACCTGAAAAATAGATTACTTGCCACCCTACTTTTGCTCTAGAAAATAAAATAAATGTTTAACTACACCACTTCAGACGTTGGCCCCTATCTTATCCAAGGCAAAGTGTAACAAACATAACTATAATAGGGGGCATAAAGAGAGTAATATCGAACTACATTCATGGAAGCTATGAAAAGAGAGTGTATTAAATTATTTATTATTTTGTGATTTTTTTGTAATTCTTATTTTTATTTATTTTAGGGTCAAAAGCAGTATAAGGTACACCCAAAATCCCGGGTTCGTTATGTAAAACATTATATAAAAAATCTGAGGAGTATTGTCCGTATTTTGGGTTGCGGAAAATTGTGCAATGCTGTTGATTCAGAGAGCTCCTAAACTCAAGTTCGTTTTTGTCTCCACTAATAAACAAGTACGGAATTGCGTGTCCACAAATCCATTTCACATCGGTCGTCTTCGTTTGCGGGTAATGTCCCGACTCTGGAAATATTTGATGAGGGGCCATACAGGTAATGAAGCCAGCAACTATCGCACGGAGATCCAGACGCCGTTCGCTGACCCGCATACCAGGCGATGCTCGTCCATGTCCATTACATAACAGACGACACATATTGGTGTGTCTGGGAGGTGAATTCTGTGAAGTCGAGACTGTCACACATTCTTTCCCATTGACCGTAAAGTACAATGAAGACTCGACATAAGGGGCACACACCGCTCGCCAGAACACACTTCAGTTGATGCTAGGATGCTTCCCCTCAGTCACATATGATGGTCTGTTCTTTTCAAGAAAGCCGTAGATCGCCTTCGTAAAAATCAAGTGTATTGGTAGTGGCGCAGTCTGGAAATAGCTCAGTTAGAGGACAAAGCGGCGGAAGTAAAAGAATGGCGGACGAACATCTGAAAGTATGATAGGAGTCGAAAGACAGCGTGGAGCAAGGATCTTCAGCAACAAGCTCGTGGGGCATGTGGGATTCAGGTGTTCAGATGTTTGTAAATATATCGAAATAAAACTGCGTGGTCATCAGTCCGTAGCACGGCCACTGCGGTCGGGGGTTCGAATCCCCCCTAGGGCATGGATATTTGTGCCGTCCTTAGGTTAGGCTAGTTCATAAGTAGTTTGTAAGTTTAGGGACTGATGACCCCGTAGTTAAGTCCAATAAGCTATACAAGCATTTGAACAAACGACTTAACCTAGGGTAAATTAACAAAAGGACACCATACACACGCATACCTCAGGGAGGACTCGAACCTCTGACAGCGAGCAACCGCGCGCTCCGCAGCGAGGCGCCTTTGACCGCTCGGCTACTCCACCGCGGCTTCAGGTGTTACAGTACCATTTGAGAGCTGATGGAAAGGACTGTTGCTCTGTCAGGCACGTGGTATAGGCTTAGTCCATCTTTATTCCTTGGGAGGGTGAGGGTCTCATATCTTATCACATGCGTGATGCCATGGATGGTGGAATAGGTAACGTTTGTGACACGTGAGGGATACGTGACGCCAAATATATATTAACATACTATACCCACTGTAGAAGGTCGAAAGACCGAAGGCAATGGTTAAGAAGACCAGCGCGTTTCAGGGTTAGAAGGCTCCGTCAGTTGAGGGCGATCATATGCCGCATGTCCCCTCTGAAGTAGCGTCCTAAGCACCGGATAGTTGTAGTTACCCGCAAAGGAGCAGCGCCATCCGCAGGAAGCCCCACACCTATACGCTTGGCACTCGATTTTTAGGCATTAAGGCAGCTACCAGAAGCTTTACCATATGTGGTAACCCACGCCAAGGACCTCCTTACGTCTGAATCACTTCGAAGAACGAGGACGATATCGTCCTCATAAACTATGCACCGAAGTACAGGGCCACGGAGTGAAATCTCTGACATCCGTTCACGGAGTCCACAAAGGAACGGTTCCGTGGCAGATACAACAATGACGATAGCGGACAGCCTTGAAGCACCGAACGACGTATCAATATAGGATGAGCAAGACGACCATTTAGAGTACACGAAATGTCACTCCTCGAAGAAGGAGTATTATCACGTTGACGGTAGTTTCTTTGTATCTCATATTACGGATCACCTCTTCCAAGTAGTCGTGATCGACTCTTTTGAAAGTTTGGCCAAAGTCAAGAGCGGCCGAAAACACAGGCATACGTCTAGTATGAGCAAGAGCGAGTATGTACCCTTAACGACACATGGGGGTGCGGATGCTGTTAACACCACCCAAGGAGGTTTGTTCAGAAGAAACCAAATATCTTGCCGTGCGTTTGAATCGTGCACCCAGAAGAAAAGTAAAGTTCTTCGTGTCACCATTGAGCAAAGTGACGATAATCGCATATCCCCGATATACCGCGAGGTTTATGTATGGAAATAAAGATACCGCCGAGGAAACCTTCAAGGTCCCGACATATTTCTGTCCATGTCGGCACTAGTAGGTGACGAAAACTCCAATGGTATACCGTCAGAGCCAGGTGATTTGTTGATAGATTCCGTTTTGACAGCATCATAGACTTCTTCCTCTGTAATGTCAGTAAGCATAACATCTCTGCGGAATCCCCCCTCGGGCATGGATATTTTTGTCGTCCTTAGAATAAGGTAGTTGATAAGTAGTTTGTAAGTTTAGGGACTGATGACCCCGTAGTTAAGTCCCATAAGCTTAACAAACATTTGAAATTTTTTTGAACATCTCTGCATCCTCAGGAACCGACCCAAATGTAAGTCGGGATACCTCGATAATGTTATCACGACGATTATGTTGTGCAGAGTACAGCGTAATATAATGATTGTGAAGGGCATACCCTATTTAGGCTTGGGTATCGAAGCGTGTTTCACCCTCAGTTGTAAGAACAGTAATCACTTTCCTCCGTTTGCCGCGCGAGAGTAGCCGATCGGTCTGGAGCGCCACGTTGCGGACGCGAGGCCTCCCGCGTCAGAGGTTCGAATCGTCTCTCGGGCATGGATGTTTGTGTTGTCCTTAGGTAAGTTTGTAAGTCTAGGGACTGATGACCAACGTAGTTTGGTCCTATAGAATTACAAACATGTGAACATTTTTTCCTTGGTCGGTAGCGCCTTTCTGCGCGATTCATTATCACCTGATGTTCTTGCGAATATGGCATTGTTATACATTCTCGGATTATGGCGCAGTAGAATTTCCAGGTGTTTTGTCGCCATGACTCTGTCTCCTTTCCGTAATGATCAAAGCCGTGCGTAGTGTAAGCTTAGCACAAAAAAAAAACCACCACTATAGGGCAAATTAATAGCCGTGGCGGATTAGCCGTGCGTACTGGGGCACCGTGCTGCTTTGCGCGCGGCCGTTCGCCGTCGGAAGCTCGAGTCCCCGCTCGGGAATGGGTGTTTGTGTTGTCCTTAGGTTAGTTTAACTTAGTTTAAGTAGTTTGTAAGCTACGGACTAATAATCTAGTAGTCCAGTCCGATAGATTTACAAACATTTGAACATTTTTTGCAAATTGATATCTGTTGCGGTGCTGAAGGCATGCCGTCCACGATGTCTCAGTCTGCTGCCGACAGTTGGGTGAAGTAAAATAGTTAGTGTTCAGTTTCCACAGTCCCTTGCCTCGCCAAACATTTTGGTAGCAGATACTGATGGCACCAATATATGGTTCACGGTTGGAGAACGCAGCTATCCAGATTTTAGCTGCCTGAGTTCCACTGATAATGTCACGGGAGATTTAAACACCACCAGGGCGAGTGGATGAATGGCTAGTGAAATGTGTAACTCCTAGACGATTGCCATGAACATTCTCCCTCGAGTCCACAAGATTTAGGTTCGGAACTGATGTTGGAGAGTGACGTTGGTCTTTAAGCGTCTGGGTTGAGTTAAAGTCGCCGCCTATGATCGAGGTATCTTGCCGACCCGTGAAGAGAGGCGTTACTCCCTCAGAATGTTCACGCCGCCAAACAGAATCAGATGGCGCATAGACGTTGATGAACATGACGCCACCGTAAGTGAGAGCTATACTTCCGGTATCCTGAAGGTATTAAAATCCATCAGAGTGAATGTCCTCATGTAGGAGGATCGCCACGCCACTCCCTGTAGGGGAGGTGTGGGAGACGTGTGCGTTGAGCGACGAATGCCAGACCGTTGCCACGCTGGACATTTGCCACGCCGGACATTTGCCACACCTGACCCTTCGCCAGGTTGTCTGAGTAGCGACCCCTCAGGCAAGGGACGCCGTTCCTCGTAATCCTGCTGAGCGCTTTTAAACCGCAGTCTCCACGTCTTTCTCGATACAGCCACTACGTGAGAGACCTCGTTTTTCAACATCTTGCCGAAATGTATAGCTTCTTTTCAATTACACGAAATCGAAATATTTATAACTTTTGGGAAACTAAAGGAATACCGTCGTCTATGTCAATATGTAATTAGTTCTTCCCAGCACAAATATGGAAGCATTCTCCCTCCGTCTGTGTTGACACTTACTTGATTGCGATAGAAAGAGTCCATTGCTAAGGGAGAAACAAGAAAGGAACTATGTCAAGAGAATTCGAATGTCCCCCAATCATTTAATTTTCATCACTGAATTTGTACTTATTTTAATTCCTACAACTGCTTGCCAATAATCAATGAAGAAAGAAGAAAGAAATATTCCATATAAATTTCCTCTCTAAAATCCGATATCCTCTGCAGCGAAATATTAGATAAAAAAGTGTATTGGGACTATGTTAAAAACAGTGACAGAAAATTCGTTCACGAAGTAGAGGTTAGAGCGTCTGTATTTGACAGGTCACCTAAAGTCGATACAGAATTTTAAAGTGTTTGAAATTAGGTAATGAAGTAATATAGAATGCTATGCTTGTAGCGTTCACTGTTGTTCTACATTGCTTAGCTTTGGTATCTATAGAGACGCAGAGAAATCATTCTACCTTTTTAAGGGTAAAACCATAATTGCTATGATCTGCACTACAATAGAAACAAGAACCACAACATAAGGAAATCGAAATGTAATGTATGCATTAGCTCACAAGCGAAACTGAAGTAGATAGTTCCTGTGAATTAATTTGAGCAGAGGTTATACTCAAGAACCGGAATAAATTGACGACTGGCTCTGTTTACCGACCCCCGGACTTTGATGATACAGCTGCTGAACAGTTGAAAGGAAACTTGAGTCTCACAAATAGGTACACTACTCATACATTTATAGTTGGCAATGACTAAAATCTTCCGTTCTATTTTGACAGAAAGACATGTTCAAACACGGTGGTAGCTACATCTTCCGATTTTTTTTTTTTTTTTTTTTAACATTTTGAACATTTAGTTCACGAGTCCATACAAACTGTAAATGGTTTCGATAACACACTTGACTTCTTAGCCACAAATACTCCTGACCATCACAACGAGTACAGGTATTAGAGAACACAAAGTTGTAGCGAGACTCAATTCCGTAACAATCATATTCTCCAAAACTGAATGCAAAATACGAATATTCAAAAAGATCAGATAAAAATTCATTTGACATCTTCCTATGAGAGAGTTTCCATTTCTTCTAAACTTACAAAGTGAGTGAAGATCATATGTGGCTTACAGTCAAAGCAGGCAAATTGAAGTACAGACGTCTGAAAAATGAAATTGACAGGAAGTGCAGACTGGCTAAACAGGAGTGGCTTGAGAAGAAATGTAAGACCGTGGAAGCATGTATAACTAGGGAAAAGATAGATACCGCCTACAGGAAAGTAAAAGAAAACAGCGGTATGAATATCAAGAACTCAGATGAAAAACCAGTACTAAGCAAAGACGGGAAAGCTGAAAGGTGGAAGAAATATATAGAAGGCCTGTACAAAGAAAATGAATTTAAAAGGCAGTATTATAGAAATGGAAGGTGAAATAGAGGAAGTTGAGATAGGAGTTACTACACTGCGAGAAGAATATGACGGAGCGCTGAAATATTTGAGTCGAAACAAGACCCCTGGAATAGATGATATGCTGTCTGAACTGCTGATATCGTTATGAGAGACAGTCGTTAAGAGATAGTTCCACCTGGTTCGCAAGATATATGTGACATCCAGAAGAATATAGTAATTCCAATTCCAAAGATAGCAAGTGTAGGCAAATATGAAAATTACAGAACTATCAGTTTAATAAGTCATGGTTGCAAAATACTAACTCGAATTATTTACAGAAAAATGGGAAAACTTGTGGAATCGAAGCTTGGGGAAGATCAGTTTGGATTTTTGAGAAATTTAGGAACACGAGAAGCAGTACTCATATTACGACTTATCTTAGAAGATAGGCTAAGGAAAGGCAAACATAACGTTTTTAGCATTTGTAGGTTTGGAGAAAGCTTTTGACATTATCAACTGGAATACACTCTTTCAAATTCTGAAATTAGCAGGGTTAGAATATAGGAAGCGAAGAGTTATATTCAACTTCCACAAAAACCAGACAGTGGCATGGAAGAGTCGCAAGGGGTTGGGAAGGGACTAAGACAGGGTTGTAGCATTTCCCCGAAGTTGTTGAATCTGTACACTGAGCAAGCAGCGAAGGAATGCAAGGAGGAATTTGAAGAGGGTATTAAAGTTCAGGGAGAAGAAATAAAAACTTTGCAGTTTGCCGATGAAATAGTAATTCTGTCAGAGACTGCAAAGGATGTGGAAGAGCAACTGAATGGAATGGCCGGCCGCGGTGGCCGAGGTGACTGAGGCGCTCTAGTCACAGTCATCACGGCCACTACGGTCGGAGGTTCGAATCTCCCCTCGGGCATGGATATTTGTGCCGTCCTAGTTCGTTAGTAGTTCATAAGTAGTTTGTAAGTTTAGGGACTGATGACCCCGTAGTTAAGTCCCATAAGCTTAACAAACATTTGAACATTTTTCGTCTACCTGCCTCTGCTCGGCATATAACAATGACAATCTCCCCTTCCTTTGAGTCCCCTCCCCCTTCCTCCCGGCCCGTCTCCTCCCCCACTCGCGACTCAACTTCTCCTCTGCTCAGACTTTTTTAGTCCATCCCCTTCTCCCTATGTCGATCAAAACTCACATATATCTGACACATACATGATGATCGGTGTCGAAACTAATTGCAAGGTAGTCTCAGGTAAGTACCGTACGGCATCTTGTGGAATACAAATCCTTCTCCAAATGTTCAAATGTTTGTACAGCTTATTGGACTTAACTACGGGGTCATCAGTCGCTAAACTTACAAACTATTTATGAACTACTTACGAACTAGGACGGCACAAATATCCATGCCCGAGGGGGGATTCGAACCCCCGGCCGTAGTGGCCTTGCAGACCGTGACTGAAGCGCCTCAGTCCCCTCGGCCACCGCGGCCGGCAAATCCTTCTCCACGGGAACATTCATGTCTGTGTGAACTTTCACAGTGATCGGCCAGACGGTGTCTGTTATAAGGTACCCTTCGCCATGCACCGTACGAAATATTTCGTACACAGTGGTCTTCCCCCTTGTTTTGAAAACAACGTGTGCAAGATCCGATTTGCGTGGTTGCTTCCGTCAGACGTTCGAGTCCTGCTCGGACGTGGATAACGTAGTACAAGCCTTTTTTTAAATTCAGGGGCCGATGACTTCAGCAGTTTCGTACCTTAAAAATTTTGTGCAAGATCGGAATAAAACTGTAGACGGGTGTCCAATTCTGCAAGTAAATTACCGTTTTCTATGCACCATATGGACTTTTATGTAAACAGTTGCCGTCCTCTTGTTTTAAAGTTCAAGTGTGCAAGATTTCACTAAAATCGCAATAAAACTATAGACACACACACACAGACGCACACGGTCATGTCTTGTGTAAATTATTGAAAAAAAACATGTAATGTAAACTAAATTGTAGCGTCCAGGATTCATTTGATATCGACTGTGATAATAATTTCGTGTATTTCAACGGCATGGTATATGACGCTACATCGGCGACTTTCATGTCCCTCACATATCCCTGTTATCCAGTCGGGAAAAGAGGATGTACAGTTCATTGTAGAACACGAACCAGGTGTCGTATCTAGTGACTCTTCACGTCGTTGAGATGTCATGCCTAAGTTAAAACGTACAGTGGAAAAACCCTTGATCCGAGAAGGTTCCAACTCGTGTAATACTGCTCTGTTTTCAAGCGTTTTGAAGCAAACCCAGACTTGAGGCGGTACGCTATCAATTTGATACTTATTCACCGTAAATAACAATGTTTTGTTCGCAGTATAAATATATTGAGTTCAGTAATCTAGAAAGAAATAACATCTTTTTAATTGTACCAAATCACTTACAGTGACTTAAGATCGTTTGAGTAGTTTGGGAGTATATTGTGGGCAAATATCGTGACCCGAGAGTTATATAATACTGTATGGTTGAGGTGTCTGTGTGTACGAATGGTAAGTGATTCTGACAAAATTTGAGGTGGAGATAATTTGGAATGGGAATGCATCGAGGCAGGGAGCGCTAATTGTAAATTATTGTTAGAGGAGAGGCTGGAAGACAGCTGACATGTGCGTCTGAAGCGCCAACGTTGGGTATTGATTGTTTAGGTTTATTATAACTCATTGATCGACTGCATATTATTTTAATAATGAAATCTCTTACCTCAATCAAGGTAAAATCTATGGCCCACATGTTCGTAAGGAACACAATCTGTAAACAACTGCAAGCCGTCCAAAATATGTGCATGAGGGGGAAATAGAGTTATGAATAGTGGTCACGAATCAAAACTTTTCGATAACAAATTTATTATGACGGATCAATATCCGTTCTATGAATGCCAATGAGCAATATCACAGCGCAAGGATAAAATTAACATAATAATAAAACAAGATCATGAACGACACAAAATAATCTTAATCCTACGTCAGTTTTACATGACTGAATATTGTGTAATTCTCTAGATTAGTGACTGGGAAAGTCATTTCCTATCTCCAGCGATTTGATCAAAATTCTTTACACTTATGGATATGATGAATTCCGTAGGCTCAATATTTCTGTGCGGCCCTATGTACCAATACTACTTCACAAGGTATAAACACGTCATAATTCCTGTCAGATGCGGGCGAATGCTAGCGGCATGTTACCGAGACATTCTGCGTGGCCGAGCTCTCGCAGTGGCGCCTGGTTGCTGGCAACTGAAATGTTCGCGGACCAGACAACCAATGATTTGCTTCTCAACACGGAAGCTATCACTCCTAAAAACTGGCCGTTGCGACCTCGACAGATCGCAGTGCGTAATGGCCTCGGCGATTCTGCAAAGTCTGTGACACTCCAAATTGCCTGTATTGCTACACGAGCATTTATTGGAGGCAAAGATGACTCCAGAATCCCAAGAAAATTGTCAACAGTACTATCGGTGCATCAGAAAAGGCAGGCTGATCTTATTAACGTTCAACCAGAACTCACAGCATAAGTTCAAATTTCAGGTTAGACTCCAAAGGTTGCAAAAAATCTACAAGTCCTAGCCAAGCAGGAGTCAAGACTCAAGTCCCTTCTCTATTTTATTACTGCTACAAACTCTCTCCCGCGTCGGGGCCACGCCCCTACGATTCTCAGAAAGCAATCCTCCACGAGTTTCCGTGTGAGGAATCGAACTCAGATGATGGATTACAGAAATGCTGCTGGAGGCGCGCAGCCACAGACGGACGCACGTTTTTGAACGTTCTCACAGTGGTGTCGGACCTCGTTCCCGTCGAAACAAGCGAACGAGCCTCCCGACTGTGGAATGGTTGGCCTTATAAAAACGGAAAGATACCACTTGTGCTACCTATATTTTGGCGGCGGCCAGGCAGGTGCCGTCTCGAAATCTCAGGGAGTCTTTCATCAAAAGACGGGCTAATACCGCCTTGTAGAGAAGAAACTAAAGGTGCGGCGGCCCGCCAGCTTTCTGGATTCCGGTACACCTCAACATCACCCACAACGCTGGCACCGGCAGGCTGTCCCGACTTGGGGAACGTTTTACGGGCGCTATTTGCACGGGCAATGTAGCTGGTTCCCGTAGGAGGCAGTTTTCTCCCCGCGGATGAGTCTCGACACTGCGCCTGCCTGTTTTCCATCCCGACGGGAGATGCCAAGTGCTGGGCCTGGACGTTGTATGTGCACAGTTAGCATCGTAAATGAGCCACCCATCTTTCAGTTCTCCCTTGCAGTGGCGCTACGGAGGCCTCCCTCTTTCCACAGGATGCCCGCATCCCTCACAGCATCTAAAAACTGGCCCGCACCAAATATTCTGCCTTTTTCACGTCTCAGAAGCCGCGCATTGGCCAGAAATTGAGAGTACACTTAATAAAAAAATGTAAATATCAGGTAGGAAATGGGCTGTCATCACTCATTACCCAACATCCACCGCAGATTTCTACATGAAGAGTGTTGCAATTAAAACGGTGTTGCGTCACGTAGCAGAAGAAATCTTCTTCACTTGGCATTCCTTTACATATATATTGTGTACCAGTTTTCCTCTAAGTAAGAATTCTATGGTTGAGCCTACGAATATAGTTAGATGGGAGTGTGACCCATCGTGAGACCTACGAACAAAAACCTTGCTGTCCCACTGTGGATCTGAACTGCAAATCTCGTGACATATATTATGTACAAATAGTGCAAAAATGCTGAACAAATCGTGTGTCTGTTGTGTGTGTAAAAATATAGAGTGCGTATTGGCTAACATGTGTAGATGTTTATTAGTTGCATAATTTGGAAATGGAGTTGCATAATTGAAGTGTAATTACATATGAAATACTCTGATGTAACAGGTGTAACAATTTAAAAAGAGAAATAAAAATTGTGTGGCTGGTGCCTGCGTAACATTTTGTTAACTTAATGCCAGGCGTGTGTATGTTGCTATGTGACACATATTTGTACACGCGATGTAACAGATAAAATAAAACCAATCACAAATAAATACACTTCTGGTCAGACAGTTGACCATGTATAAATTTTACATTGAAAATGTGGGTGTCATTGTAGTTCTTGTGGCGCATGAGTGATATGTGGTACACTTATTTAATAACTTGTGTTGTTGGACATGTCTGACAAATTTGTAGGAGTGGCAAGCAAAGGAGAACCTTAAACACTTCGTAAGTAACTCATGAGAATGAGTCCTTAACTATCCTAGTATTTCCTCTAAAACTGTCTGATGAAATCACAGAACCTGTTGTGAATTCTGGATCATGTATGTTCAAGAGTTGGGCCTTGATAGCATGGATCTGGACATAGGTCTGTAACTAAGAGAACTGATTAGTCCTCATATATTTATTAACACAATGAAATAAATACTTAACTTTACTGCGCTTGTGCTGCAGTTCATCACTACTACGACAACTGCCATTAGTGCTGTAGGCTGTTGGTTCTAATCGATGCAACTCCTGCACCGTAACTGTCGATCAGTAAAACTGCCTCGTACTGACTGGAAATGTTCCGCACTAGTGTGGTGAGCCGGCAATTGTAGGCGAGCCTCCTTCTTCCTATTGGCAGGGAAACAGGTACAGAGACTGTGGGCCCGAAGTAACGTAGAGCATTTTATCGCCTCTTCTTGTAGTGGCGCGGCGACCTCGTGGACCGCTGGCGTTGTGGCGAATAGCGGTCCCACAACACTCCTCCCCCCAAACCTTCTCACCGTCGTTTTGTAGTGAGCGTAACCTCGGAGGGGGGAGGGGACGACGGAGTTGTGACCCTGGAAGCAGATGAGGGAGCGGGGCTCGTACCTGGATGCAGATGAGATCCACCGCTTGCGACCCGCCATCAGGCCTGCGATCGGAACGAAAAGCCGAGCGGAAAACGCACCAAATGTCGCGATCTCACGGACACGGGCGCAGAAGGAAGAGATGCAGGTGCAGGAGCGATGATGTCGACGACCGGGGCGGAGGCGGCCCTCTGGTGGACCGCTGCCTCGGAGGGACTCTCGACGCGGACGCGTGACGGTGAGCCCGCGATGCGGACGTCGGAGGATGGGACGCCAGATGCGCTGATGCTGGAGGTGAAGCGTCGAGCTACAGGGGCTCGGTGCCCAGAGGAAAAGTCGGCCGCGCTCGCGACGTCGGATGAGGCGTGGGCGCCGTCCTTCGAGGGGACAGCGAATCTGTCAACAAAAACTTAGCGGCACCGACCTCTACTACACAAGGGCGAATTTGGTTTCTGTGTCAGCGCTGCACGCAATCTGCACCCTGCAATTAAAAAAAATGTTAGCGCCTAGCTGCCGTATGATAATATTACACCTGCGTCCGCCATAGGATCTGAAAAAGACGGATGCGTTTGCGAGATGCTGTGCTCGATTCTGTGCAGCGGTCGACGTCTGTGGTAGGCGCCTGAGACGCAGCACAAAAGCTAGGCGACGAGCCAACGTCCTCTCTATATGTGCGTCCATACCAATCCATGTGCAATGTCCAATTGTTTGGTGCAGACCACACCCCACTGACCTTGGTGCAGCAACTGAAGCACCTGACATTGCAATATCTGAGGTTCTGAGGGATCATCACACGTGACTGGTCTTGTTCCGTACGAAGCACAAGTACGCCCTGTAACACTCATAAGTCATGTCGGCGCGCAAAGTAGTGTCGAGCAATCTGCGCCACTGCGCGAGCCCTCCCTGTGCGGACATACCGCAACATGATTTGAAGATCTGGGTCCGCCGCTGTTGCTTGGGCAACCTTACAGTGATCAAAAGGAAACTGACCAAGTACCTCAGAATCACTAGGCAACAGGATGCTTTTGAGACATCAGAATCAACATCCGGGCCAACAGGGAGACGAGACAGTGTATGGGCATTAGCATGTTTTGACGTCGGCTGGTAGATAATTTCGCATCCTGCAAGTCTGTCCATAAATCCGTAATAGTACAAGAGAGTGAAGATCTCTTGTGGGAAGCACGTTGCAAGGCATCGCAGATATTCTCAATAATGTTTATGTCTCGGGTTTTGGTAGTTAACGGAGGTGTTTAACAGTATTCCTGAAGCCACTCTGTAGCTAATCTGGACGTGTGGGATGTGGTACTGTCCTGCTGGAATGCCCAATGGACGTGAATGGATGCAGGTGATAAGCCAGGATGCGTGTGATCTAGACGTATTAGATGTCCATCTGCAGGCACCCCACACCATTACAGAGCCGCCACCAGCCTGAAGTCTCCTGCTGAGGCAGAGTTCATGGATTCATCACTTTGTCTCCATATCCTAACACGTCTATCCTCTCGCTACAATTGGAAACGAGACACTTCAGAGCAGGCAACATGTTTCCAATCATCAAGAGTCCTATATCGGTACTGACGGGCCCAGACGAGGCGTACAGCTTTGTTACACGCACTCAGGAAGAATATGCGAGTGGGCCTTTGGCTCCGAAAGCGTATGTCGTCATGTTTCGTTGAATGATTCCCGCGCAGACTCTTGTAGATGACCCAGTATAGAAATCCGCAACAATTTTCGAAGATTGCACTTCAGTCACGTTGAACGATTCTCTTCAGTCGTCGTTGGTCCCGTTCTTGCAGGATATTTGACGTTTTACCCTATTCCGGATATTCTCGGTGCACTCCTGAAATGTGGTCGTACGGGAAAATCCCCGCCTCGTCGTTAACTCGGAGATGTTGCGTCCCATGTCACTTGGAAACTGATTTAAATAGCGATAACCTGCTATTGTAGCAGCTATAACCGATGAAACGCCTGCGGCAGAGACCTATTGTCTTACACAGGCGTTGCCGGCCGCAGTGGTATTATCTGACTGTTCTTATATTTCTACATGCGTATGCCTGTAGCCGTTACTTTGTGCCTTCAGTGTACAGAAAGAGGTTATATTAGTCGAGTACCAAACGTAGGACGATATTAATGAAAGTATACGAATAGCGAAATAATAATCAACACCTATGAATAATTTCCTCCCGAAACAGTTTAACGGGAGGTAATGAGTCAAAATATTTAGCCGAAGTCAACACAATTTTTGATTTGACGTACTGTAGGCTGCAGTGTTTGTTATAATGGACTCCACACTCAAACATCAAGCAAGGTGGGCAGTGCTAACGCCGCCCGCGGAGTGGCTGAGCGGATTGAGACCCTATGCTTCGATGCACCAGGCCACTCTCCGTCGGGGTTTCGAATCCCCCCTTCGGGCATGGATGTTTCTGCTGTCTTTAGTATAAGATAGATGATAAGTAGTTTGTAAGTTTAGGGACTGATACCCCGTAGTTAAGTCCCATAAGCTTGACAAACATTTGAACATTTGAGCAGTGCTAACACACAGGACTCATATTCGGAAAGACGGCGGTTGAAATCCGCCTCCGGTTATCCTTAACTTTGGTTTGCGTGTTTTTCCTAAATCAATAGTTCCTTTCAAAAGGCATGGCCGACATTTTTTCATATCCTTAATAAAAACAATACCTAGCGGGTGCTCCGTCTTTAATGACTACGATTTCGACGAGACTAATACCTTGATCCTCCTTCCTTCTTACGTGCTCAAATGTAGATTGAAATGAGTCGTGCCCTTTCCGAGCGCACCATATTAGAATTAGCGTCAACTAATTTAGCGAATGGCCGAAAAACCTGAATTAGGAGTCGTACACAAAATCTTCGAACACGCTGCTCCCATGTTCCTGTATGGTAATTTTAACCCTGCGTTACTATCTGGTTTTAACGCTCGCTACTATCACCCGTCTTTCAGGGGGTTTTGAACTTTTGTTAGTAACACCCGTCAGTTCGGCGATTGTGATTCCAAACCCGTGTACACTTGTTCATCAATCGTTCCTCAAAACGTCACAGCTCACTGACAATTTGAACATAGCCGTCATTTTGACGGATGTTTTAAGATAGGGTTAATTTGTTGGCACGTTAGGTAAACGGAGCATTTTTGCGAGAGCTGAGAACGAAACACAAACACAGGTGACTGCGGCGGCTCGCTTGTTTGTAATGTGCCGGCCGTGACGTCAGCGGCCACTAATGGCGGTGTGGGCCGGACACATATCCTATCCCATACACCAGTCACGGCTATTTACAACTGGCGGAGGCCGCCTGGGTTGGAACCACGCCGTTTCATTGCAGCCAAATAAACGCTCTCCGCGTTCATTCACAGCCTCCTTCATTACAATTTACGTCCGCTACTCAAACCAGTTCTATTGAGTAGCGTGTGAACGTAATACTTGCTGTGGAGCAGCCTCTAGCGTTGCTCAGGGGGCGTCAGATCTGGCGTAAAGAGGTCAAACTTTGATTATAAACTGTTGTAGCTCACAGTTCTCTAAAGTTATCTTTGGTGCTTCAATAGTCACTAATTCTTTACGAAATGTCGTTCACGAACACCCGTTTGCTCTAAACGGTTCGTTATACAGGGAGGAGGAAAACAAACTAACAGTAAGTCAAATTTTAGGGTAGGGGATATGGAATCTACATAAAGACCAAATTACCTTACGTGCAATAGGCACCGCTATGAACCTACTTCCATAGAACGATTGCCATTCAGCTCCGAGCGTGTGCGTTTAAGCTACCATTACTAGCTAAGTCATGTTACGTTGAAGAGCATATTTGCTAATTAAGTTTACGAATTCGAAATATTCAAACATGTTGACTGTTAGAGGACATTTAACACTCCGCTACCATTTTCAAGAACAATTCTGTCAATACGGTTTGGAAATATAACACACTCAAGTCAGAATAACATAAATAAGACACTGGATTCGTAAACGTAATGTTTATGAGCGTCGATGGTGCACATAAAATATTTATCTCATAATTTTTCCTTAAAACAATGAGAATATTAATAGAACTCGTTGAAATCAATGTTCATTCAGTTTTCTCAATTTTTTTTACGGATATACACTAACCAACAGTTATCTTAAGTCAACTCAGACAAACTAATCGTGGTGGTTGCTATTTTCACTGCTCTCATGGTGCACAGACACGCACCGACATGTACCAGGCACACAAATTTATTGGACAGATTGCAGTAAAAACTCGTCGGTTTGTTTTTCTTCGACAACGCGAAGTGGCCAAGCGCCGTGCTCCGATGCACCAGGCCGTCCCCGTCGAGGGTTTGAATGCTCCCTCGGGCATGGATGTTTGTGTTGTCTTTAGTATAAAGTAGTTTGTAAGATTAGGGATTGATGACCCCGCAGATAAGTCCCTTAAGCTTAACAAACATTTGAAATTTTTTGTTTTGTTTTTCTTCCTGTCACGGAAGTTACATCTTCCTCGGGTGGTTGTCTGTGGAGTTGTAGGAACAGCATCAGCCGTTGTTAATCACAAAATTTCTCTGATACGATTCTTTCTGTTCAATAGAGTATTTAGGTGATTGAACTTCATTGCTATATAATCATGCAACATTCCTTTGGCAAGAACTTTTAGGGGAATTGTTGAATCTGAATCCTTGTGAGTTCCTTATTCACTGATTCAACAGCGATAGTTAGAAGAGAGGAAAAAATCGTAAATGGCCATCTTCTGGTAAATCTTGTCACATAGTACGTACATTCCATCTCATCAACTTTCTTCACAAGACATTTAGTTTCGTTTTGAAATTTCATGATTTCTAGCTTGCACTTTTCCAAACCACTGTCAGTACTGTCATCATGAAAGGCAGGCCATGCCAGAACAACTCTGTTTCTCATAGCTTTGTATAAATCATCTACATCTACATAGATACTCTGCAAATTACATTTAAGTGCCTGACAGAGGGTTCATTAACCACTTTTATAACCTTTCTCTACCGTTCCATTCTCTAATAGCGCGCGGAAGAAAGAACACCTAAATCGTTCCGTTTCCGACCTGATTTCTCTTATTCTATTTCGATAGTCATGTCTCTCCATGTAGGTGGGTGCTAGCAAAATATTTTCACATTCAAGAAGTAACAGTTGGCGATTGAAATTTCGCAAACAGATCTCACCCCAACGAATAACGTCGTTCTTTTAATGATTTCCACCGCAAATCGTGCAACATTTCCGTGAAGCTTTCCCCCCTGTAACGTGATAAGACAAAACGAGCTGCTCTTCTCTGAACCTTCTCAATGTTTTCCGTCAGTCCCACCTGCTGAGGGTCCCACACTGGGCAACAGTACTACAAGAGAGGACGCGCAAGTGTAATGTAGTCTCTTTGGTGGAGCTGTTGCATCTTCGAAGCGTTCTGACAATGAAACGTAAGCTTTGGTTCACCTTCCCCCCAATATTTTCTATGTTTCCTCTCCAATCTAAGTTGTTTGTAATTGTAACTCCTAGGTATTTGTTAGAATTTATGACATTAAGGTTTGACTGATTTATATGGTAATTGAAGTTCAGCATATTTCTTTTAGTGCTCATGTGTATTACTTCACACTTTTCATTATTTAGTGTTTATTGCCAATTTTCGCACCATGTAACATTTTTGTCTAATTCGCTTTCCAGTTACTTTTGATCCTCTGTTGATTTCGCTAACCGATAAACGACAGCATAGTTCGCGAAAAGTCTAAGAGAGCTATTCAGATTGTCTCCTAAATCGTTTATAAACACAAGGAAGAGTAGGGGACCTATAACGCTTCCCTTGGAAACGCCAGATAGCACTTCTGTTTTACTCGATGACTTACCATTAATTACTACGAACTGTGTCCTTTCTGATAGGAAATCGAGGAATCCAATCGCACAATTGAGGCGATATTCCATAAGCACGCAATTTCATTAGAAGCCGCTTGTGAGGTACAGTGCCAAAAGCCTGCAGGAGATCCAGAAATATGGAATCGATTTGAGATCCTTGTCGATGACACTTATCACTTCATGTGAATAAAGAGCAAGCTGTGTTTCACAAGAGCGATACTTTACGAATCCGTGTTGACTATTGATTAATAGATCGTTCTCTTCGAGGTAGTTCATAATTTCGATCAACGTGTATGTTGAGTGAGATGTCAGTGAGATGAGCCTGTAATTTTCGGGATGACTCCTATTGCCTTTCTTGAATATTGGAGTGACGTGGGCAACTTTCCAGTCTTTGGGTACGGATCTTTCGCTGAGTGCTTGGCTGTATTATGATAGCAAAGTATGGAGTTATTGCATCAGCATATTCCGAGAGGAATCTAGTTAGTATACAATCTGGCCTGGAAGATTTGTTTTTGTTTAGTGACTTAGGTTTTTTTTACTAGTCCAAGAACATCTACTTCTAAATTTCGCATGCTAGCAACTGTTCTTGGTTCGAATTCTGGAGTGTTCACTTCGTCTTCTTTGGTGAAAGAATTTTAGCTGTGTTTAGCAATTCTGCTTTAGTAGTACTGTCATCGGTAGTATTACCATTGCTATCCCGTAGTGAAGGTATTGTTTTTCTTTTGACCCTAGTGTACTTCACATGCGACCAGAATTTCTTTGGATTTTCTGTCAGATTACGTGACAGGATTTTGTTATGGAAACTATTATAAGCTTCTAGATTGCGACTTTCTGTAAAAGATTGCCATTCTTTGGGGTTCTGTGTCTGTTTAAATTTTGCTTGCGGTTTTCATTGCTTCTGCTACAGTGTTCTGACCTGTTTTGTGTATCACGGGGGGTCAGCCCCCTCTTTTATTAATTGAATTGGTATAAATGTCTCGATTGCTACTGATATTATGTCTTGGAGAGTAAGCCACAACTGATCTACACTCACATTTTTAGTTTTGACACACTGGAGACTCTCACCCAGGAAAGTGTGAAGCGAATTTTTATCTGCTCCTTCGAATACATATATTTTTCGTTTATTTTTGGTGCATTTGGGAATTTCGATATTCAGTATCGTTACCACAACTCTAAGGTAAAGGTAAAGCAGTCAACAATCCGAAGATTGGTTTGAACACCACAGTGCTTTACTAGGCATGGTCCTGTTTGGAGGTGGTATGCCGTTGCCTTCCTCCGACCTTCGAACTGACTTACCCAGCCAGTTATAAGGGGACCTACAGTTTAACGTGGGTTCCGAACCACGGTGTTACTCGGTATTTTTCACATGAGCAATACAGCCAGAGGTGATCGAACCCGCGACCTTTGGATTTGTAGTCTGGCACTCTACCACTGTGCTACGGAGCAACACACCACATCTCTATGTTCGCTAATCCCTGTATCTGTTTTCATGCTCCTTACTAGCTCAGGAATATTTGTTGCTAGGAGATCAAGGCAATCTAGTGTCATATTCTTCCTAAATGCAAAAATTCTGGATTCCAGAGGCTGATTGTTTGCTAATGTCATAAATGGAGGAATTTGACGTATAATTTTTCGAAGCAACTGGTGATAGAACTGCACCAGAAGAATGCATGCACGCAGACTCACACTCCGCAACTCTTGCATTCGGTTCTTCAGACAACAGTGACTAATTTCAATAGTTGATAGTCATTCGTTATACAAAGAGGGGAAGGTAGAAAAATCCTCTAATGGAAACCTCGAATTTACAATTTATTGTTGACTGAAAGATAAAACTGCGGAGGGTTAAATAAATACAATGCAAAATTGAAAATGGGTACTGAATTACCAGCTGCAAGCCAGCGGTCGCTTTAACCAAGTAGTCTGTCGAGACAGGCTTCCTCTGCCGGCCATATTCTCAACTTATCGCACACTAACAATGTAATGCCCCCTACCCATTACTTCCTGCGTTAACTGTACTCACACAAGGCATCTCGAGTATTCGTGCATCCTCCCAGCAATTGTCATTTGTCTGTTGTAGGCATACGTACGTTTACAGATATGGGGTCCGTTCTTTCGGACATGTACGAATTTGGGGAGGATGGGAGTCGTGTATGGACAGAGCAGTTGGATAAGACAACCGCTTGCACGTAGCGTGAAATCCGTGTGCGAACCCCAGTCCAGCACAAGTATTTAACTTAGCGATTTCAATTTATTTTAATGCCTTGTAACAGTCGAGATGACTGAATATTTAGAATTCGTAAATTTACGGAGTTTAATATCAACCCAAGTCCGAATGAACAGGCAGTATATTTATAAACTAATTAAATTGGACGAAAGATGAACACTCAAATATTGACAATCTTTAAACTCCTAGCCCTGTATCGTCACATTAGATGCGCAATATCTGTGATGCTTACTGGGTGGATCTTGGTTAATACATCGTCTTCGCTGAAAGTACCTCAGCCCTATTAACTTCTGAGGTACTACGCTGCACTGCATTGTCAACAGTGTTGTGGTCGGGGCCTTCAGACCTAAGACTGGTTTAGTGCAACGCAACACGCTATCCTGTGCAAGCCTCTTCGTCTCTGAATGGCAAAGGAAACCCACATTCATTTCAACTTGCTTAATGCATTTGCCTCTGGGTCCCCTACTGCGTTTTTGGCACCTATACTACACTTACGTCCAGTACTATTTTGACGACTACTCGATGGCCCAGAATGTGTTCTACCAATGTGTCACTTCTTTAGTTATGTCACTAGATTTCTTTTCTTCGCAATTTTATTCAGTACCTCTTCATTAGTTACACAACCTACTCTTATAATCTTTAGTCTACTTATATAGCACCACATTTAAAAATCTTCAACAGTGTACTTGTCTGAACTGCCGATGGGTCAATATTTCATTCCCATACAAGCCCAAAGACATCTACATCTACATAGATACTCTGCAAATCAAATTTAAGTGCCTGGTAGAGGTTTCATTAACCACTTTTACAACCCTAACAGCGCGCGGGAAGAAAGAACACCTAATTATTTACATTTCGTGTGTGCTTTCTCTTGCAGCTCTATATACTTTAGCGTGCTCGCGTGTTTGTTTATTAAGAATCGCGTTTATTTGTCTATTCAGTTACTGAATTTTTGAGTTATTAACTCGCGTATATATTTTTCAGATTCGCCGTTAATAAACAGTTCAGCGTTAGGTTTATACTTTGCAAAGCTCACTGTTTATCAAACTTCTCTTGCTGCTGTGTATATTTACTTAGATTCGCGTTCAACTAGTCAGTTCAGTGTATTCATCCGCAGTGTAAATCCGCCACTCACTGCTTCTGTTTTGTTTTGATCGTACTCGCGGTTGGTAGTCCTACACTTCAGTTGCTCAGTGACCGGCGGCCAGTGCACACGTGACCAGCAGCGGCTCTAGATTTTACGGTAACCGGCTTCTTAATAGAAGCGACTTATTTACATTTCGTGTGTGCTTTCTCTTGCAGCCCTATATACTTTAGTGTGCTCGCGTCTTTGTTTATTAAGAATCGCGTTTATTTGTCTGTTCAGTTACTGAATTTTTGAGTTATTAGCTCGCGTATATATTTTTCAGATTCGCCGTTAATAAACAGTTCAGCGTTAGGTTTATACTTTGCAAAGCTCACTGTTTATCAAACTACTGTGTCCTCTGATGTACTTACTTGGAAGAAACAAAGGTTTTTAGAACGGCTAGGAACTGTGACTGCTGCGAACGGATGGAGGCAGAGTTGGTGACTCTTCGCTCGCAGCTTCAGGCGGCGTTGGCTTCGCTGGCAACGCTTGAGTCTGCGGTGGGTGGGCGCCGCTGTTGTGGGCCGCTCGCGGGGGTGCAGCAGACGCCCTGTGCGTTTGTTGTGCCCTCCGATCGGCCTGCGGCTGTGGCCAGCCCGCTCACTGCCCGCGAGGAGGTAGCCCCCCAATCCGTAGTGGATTGGGAGGTCCCCTCAGCGCGTGTCAGGCGGCGTAAGACTTCCCGGGGGACCGAAGTGGAGGCCTCCCCAGTTAGTCTTGCCAACAGATTCGAGGCGCTGTCTGTGGCAGGGGATGTTCCTGATGCGGATGGTGTCGCTTGTCCTGTACTCGCCCCTCTGCCTTCAAGATCCGGGCACTCACAGAGGGTGGGTTTGTTGGTAGTTGGGATCTCCAACGTTAGGCGGGTAATGGAGCCCCTTAGGAAAATGGCTACTAGAGAGCGGAAGAATTCCAATGTGCACTCCGTGTGCATACCGGGGGGAGTCATTCCGGATGTGGAACGGCTCCTTCTGGATGCCATGAATAGCACAGGGTGCAGCCAGCTGCAGGTGGTGGCTCATGTCGGGACCAATAATGTGTGTCGCTTTGGATCGGAAGAGATCCTCTTTGGTTTTGAGCGGCTATCAGAAGTGGTTAAGACTGCCAGTCTTGCTTGCAAGATGAAAGCGGAGCTCACCATCTGCAGCATTGTCGACAGGACTGACTGCGGACCTTTGGTTCAGAGCCGAGTGGAGGGTCTGAATCAGAGACTCAGACGGTTCTGCGACCGTGAGGGCTGCAGATTCCTCGATTTGCGTCAAAGGGTGGTGGGTTTTTGGGTTCCGCTTAATAGGTCAGGAGTCCACTATACTCAGGAAGCGGCTACACGGGTAGCGGGGGCTGTGTGTCGTGGACTGGGCGGTTTTTTAGGTTAGATGGCCTAGGGAATACACAAAATGGGTTTCAGTCTCAAAGGGGGCAGGTCAGACACGGGAAGAAAGCAGACCTAAAAACCATTGGTGTAACAGTTGTAAATTGTCGTAGCTGTGTTGGGAAAATTCCAGAGCTCCAAGCGCAGATAGAAAGTACTGAGGCACAAATCGTTATAGGTTCTGAAAGCTGGCTGACGCCTGAGATAAATTCGGCCGAAATTTTTTCAAAGGGCCAAATGGTCTTCAGAAAGGATAGAATACATAAAACAGGGGGTGGCGTGTTTATTGCTGTTACAAATGGTTTATCCTGCAGCGAAATTGAGGCAGATACTTCCTGTGAATTGGTCTGGGTAGAGGTTATACCTGACCACCGAAATAAATTAATAATTGGATCTTTTTATCGGCCCCCTGACTCAGACGATGCGGTTGCAGAAATGTTCAAAGAAAGCTTGAATCATATTTCAAATCGGTATCCGAAGCATACTGTTATAATCGGTGGTGACTTTAATTTACCCTTGATATGTTGGCATAATTACGTATTCAAAACCGGGGGCAAATATAAAACATTGTCCGAACTAGTTCTGAATGCTTTTTCTGAAAACTACTTCGAACAGTTAGTTCATGAACCCACTAGAATAGTACGTGGTTGCGAAAATACTCTTGGTCTCCTAGCAATAAATAATCCCGAGATAGTAAAGAGCATCAAAACAGATACAGGGATTAGCGAACATCGAGTTGTAGTAGCACCAAAATTGAAAGAAAAATATATCTATTCAATAAAGCAGATAAAAATTCGCTTCACGCTTTCCTGAGTGATAGTCTCCAGTCCTTCAAAACTAAAAATGCGAGTGTAGATCAGTTGTGGCTTACTTTCAAAGACATAATATCAGTAGCAATCAAGAGATTTATACCAAATAAATTAATAAAAGAGGGGGCTGACCCACCGTGGTACACAAAACAGGTCAGATCACTGTTGCAGAAACAAAGAAAAACGCATGCAAAATTTAAAAAGACACAGATTCCGCAAGACTGGCAATCTTTTACTGAAACTCGCAACCTAGTGCGGACTTCAATGCGAGAATCTTATAGTTGTTTCCACAACGAAATCCTGTCTCGTAATATTGCAGAAAATCCAAAGAAATTCTGGTCATATGTGAAGTACACTAGCGGCAAAACACAAGCAATACCTTCACTACGCGATAGCAATGGTAATACTACCGACGACAGTACTGCTAAGGCAGAATTACTAAACACAATTCTTTCACCAAAGAAGACGAAGTGAACACTCCAGTATTCAATCCAAGAACAGCTGCCAGCATGCGAAACTTAGAAGTAGATGTTCCTGGAGTAGTAAAACAACTTAAGTCACTAAACAAAAATAAATCTTCCGGGCCAGATTGTATACCAACTAGATTCCTCTCAGAGTATGCTGATGCAATAGCTCCGTACTTACCTATAATTTACAACCGATCACTCAGCGAAAGATCCGTACCCAAAGACTGGAAAGTTGCCCAAGTTACTCCAATATTCAAGAAAGGCAATAGGAGTGATCCCCAAAATTACAGGCCTATCTCATTGACGTCGATTTGCAGTAGGATTTTGGAACATATACTTTGTTGGAATATTATGTACTACCTCGAAGAGAACGACCTATTAACCAATAGTCAGCACGGATTCACAAAGTATCGCTCTTGCGAAACACAGCTTGCCCTTTATTCACATGAAGTGTTAAGTGTCATCGACAAGGGATCTCAAATCGATTCCATATTTCTGGATTTCCGGAAGGCTTTTGATACTGTACCCCACAAGCGGCTTCTATTGAAATTGCGTGCTTATGGAATATCTCCCCAATTGTGCTATTGGATTCACGATTTCCTATCAGGAAGGACACAGTTCGTTGTAATTGACGGTAAGTCATCGAGTAAAACAGAAGTGATATCTGGTCTTCCAGAGGGAAGCGTTATAGGTCCCCTACTCTTCCTCGTGTTTATAAACGATGTAGGAGATAATCTGAATAGCTCCCTTCGACTGTTCGCGGATGATGCTGTCGTTTATCGGTCAGTGAAGTCAACAGAGGATCAAAAGCAACTGCAAAGCGATTTAGACAAAATTTCTACATGGTGCGAAAATTGGCAATTGACACTAAATAAAGAAAAGTGTGAAGTAATACACATGACCACTAAAAGAAATCCGCTGAACTTCAATTACGCGATAAATCAGTCAAACCTTAAGGTCGTAAATTCTACCAAATACCTAGGAGTTACAATTACGAACAACTTTGACTGGAGAGAACACACAGAAAATATTGTGGGCAAGGCGAACCAAAGGTTACGTTCCATTGGCAGAACGCTTAGAAGATGCACCAGCTCCACCAAAGAGACTGCCTACATCACACTTGTGCGTCCTCTCGTGGAGTACTGTTGCCCCTTGTGGGACCCTCACCAGGTTGGACTGACGGAAGATATTGAGAAGGTTCAGAGAAGGGCAGCTCGTTTTGTTTTATCACGTCACGGGGGGGAAAGCGTCACGGAAATATTGCACGAATTGGAGTGGAAATCATTAAAAGAAAGACGTTATTCATTGCGGCATGATCTGTTTGCGAAGTTTCAATCACCGACTTTTAGTTCTGAATGTGAAAATATTTTGCTAGCACCCACCTACTTAAGGAGACATGACCATCCCAATAAAATAAGAGAAATCAGATCGAAAACGGAACGATTTAGGTGTTCTTTCTTCCCGCGCGCTATTAGAGAATGGAACGGTAGAGAAACGTTATGAAAGTGGTTAATGAACCCTCTGCCAGGCACTTAAATGTGATTTGCAGAGTATCTATGTAGATGTAGATGTAGATGTAGAAATCGTTCCGTTTCCGATCTGATTTATTTTGTTGGGATGGTCATGCCTCCCTATGTAGGTGGGTGCTCGCAAAATATTTTCACATTTAGAAGTAAAAATTGGTGATTGAAATTTCGCAAATAGATCTCGCCGCAACGAATAACGTCGTTCTTTTAATGATTTCCACCACAAATCTTGCAACATTTACGTGACGCTTTCCCCCCCGGTAACGTGGTAAAACAAAACGAGCTGCCCTTCCCTGAACCTTCACAATGTTTTCCGTCAGTCTCACCTGGTGAGGGTCCCACACTGGGCAACAATACTCCAGGAGAGGACGCACAAGTGTGATTTAAGCAGTCTCTTTAGTGGGCAAATGTTTTTAGAAAAAACTTTCAAGCATATGATATTTAGTGTTAACAAGTTTCTCTTTTTCAGAAATGCCTTGCTTGCCGACGTCATCCTATGTTATTAACTTCTACTCTGCGGCAACTGGAACCTATTCTACTAGCCAGATAACAAAAATCATCTATTACTTTATGTATCATTTACATGACGAATTCCTTCGGCATCGCCTTATTCAGTTCTACTACCCTTCTTTTTCTCTTGACAATTTTCATTTTTTGCTCTAGCTTCAAGACACTGTCATTCAATTAAATTGCTCATCCAGGTCATATTCTGTCTCCGATAGAAATAGTGTATTCGGCAAACCACGGAATATTTATTTATCCTCCCTGAACTTGGATTTCCTTTCCAAATTTTTTGTTTGCTTTCTCTCACAGCTTGCTCAATCTTCCGAAATTCTAAAGCCTTGTGTTACTTCTCCTGCCGCCCAATCTGTTTCACTCCCTTCGACACTTTCAACTCCAGTCTAGTTTCTCCACAAGCTGTACGTAATTTTCTGTTCTATACATTTCATCCCTGCTACCTTCATAATTTGAAATAGTGGATTCCATTCAAAATTGTCCGAGACTTTCTGAAAATCTACGAAGCTATGAATCTTGGTTTGCCTTTTGATATTTTTGTCCTCTAATTCAAAAATTTTTGTAAAGCTATGGGACAAAACTGCAGTGGTTATCAGCCCCAAGCTTGCAAATTACTTAAACCAACTTGTGCTAAAGACAATACACACATACACATATGCCGAAGGGAGGACTGGAATCTTCTACGAGCAGCCGCGCTGTTCACAGAAGGCGCCTTAGAGCTCTCGATCATTCCACCGCGCATTGTCTTCTAAGATTATTCCTCGCGTGTTCTTACTTTTTTTCCTATATCCAAACGGATATTTCCTAAAGTCGAATTATACTAGTGTTTCCATTCTTTTGTAAATAGTTCGTGTCAGTGTTTTTCAACCATAACTTTTTCCATTGATAGTGCTGTAATATTCATACCTGTCTGCAACCGACGTTCTTTGTAAATCGGGTTATTACATTCTTTTTTAAGTGTGGGGGAATTTCGTCTCTCTCAAACACCTTTCACACTAGGTGGATTAGTTTTGTCGTGCCGGCCGCGGTGGCCGAGGGGACTGAGGCGCTCCAGTCACGGTCTGCACGGCCACTACGGTCGGGGGTTCGAATCCCCCCTAGGGCATGGATATTTGTGCCGTCCTTAGGCTTACCTAGTTCATAAGTAGTTTGTAAGTTTAGGGACTGATGACCCCGTAGATAAGTCCCATAAGCTATACAAACATTTGAAACATTTAGTTTTGTAGTGGTTGGTTATTCCAAGGACATCAGTAGCTCTAAGGGAATATCTACCCCAGAGGCCTTTTTTTCGAATTAGGTCTTTAAGTGCTCTGTAAAATTTTTCTCTAAGTATCATACCTCCAATCTTACCTACGTCTACTTCCACTTCCCTTTCTACAATGGGGCCTTCAAGTTCATTTTCCGTCTTCCACCTACAAAATTTCCGTCTTTGCTTAGTATAGGTACCCGTCATAGATCCTGTTATCCATAGAGCTGTATTTCTTTCCCCAAACGTCTCTTAATTTTTCCTTTAGGCAGTACCTATGCTCTACATTTACATGCTTCTTCGGATTTGATTTGCGCTTTAACAGCTTCTGCTTAGCCATTCAGCAGCGGCTGGTGCATACAGACTCAAAACTGGCAACAACTGGAACTCTTTGGGATATCCAGAATCACACACTAAAATAGTGAGTGAGGTAAATATAGGAAAGGTTGGGGAAATGGCAGCCGACTATATTATAACCCCATACTGCTTCAACAAGCCTTTCAATATAACAATTGGAAGTAGGGAGCAGTGGGAGAAAATAGTTCGACACCGTACGGGGGATATTGTCTAGTTCACTGACGGATCAAAATCAGACCAAGGCATTGGGGCAGGGGTATACGGGGTGCAGCCAAGACTGGAGGGCGTCATCTCTCTAGGGAAACTGGCCTCATTATTCCAGGCCGAAATCACTGCCATCAGGGCATGTGTGGAGGAGAATTTGCGTAGGTGCTACAAAGATCGTAGCATCTATATCTATTCAGACAGCCAAGCAGCCCTGAGATCACTGGAAGCTCCTGCAACAAGGTCTAAAATTGTTGCAGAATGTTACAGGGTTCTGGTGGAGCTAGGGGAAAGCAATAGAGTAAACCTATTGTGGGTCCCTGGACACTCGGGGATCAGTGGCAACGAACATGCCGAAAGATTAGCCAGGATGGGGGCAGAGACTCCATTTATTGGACCGGAACCAGTCCTGACAATCACCAAGGCAATGATCAAATTGGAGCTACGTAACTGGCTCAGAAGACAGCACGTAGAATATTGGACCAAAGTCTACCAACAAAAACATGCCAAGGTAATGATGCCAAAGCCATGGTTCAAAAGAAGATCTGCAATCCTGGGCCTGAACAGGAGAGAGATTAGACTCATGGTTGGATTGCTGACAGGCCATGGGAATTTCAATAAACACCTACATACAATGGGAATAACAGAAGAGGACCCTGAATGTAGGATCTGTGATGACAGTGATGAAACTGCATCGCATCTAATCTTCGAATGCATTGCATTGGAGAGTAAAAGGCACAGAACATTTGGGACAACCAGACCCGAAGAAATTGTATCTAATAAAGAATTGGTAAAGGGACTCCTTGCACTGTTCAAGGGCATTGGTTGGCTTTACTAGATATACAGGGAGCGATACCGCACAATAAACTTAGTTTCGGTGCGGGCAGTGGCGGTTTGGACCAAGACTGTTTTGGCTTCCCAGAAAAAAATCAATCAATCAGTACCTAAGGACTTCTACCAGGCCTTGTCTTTCCGTATATTTGTTCCTCTGTTGCCTTTATTGTTTCATCTGTCAAAGCTAGCAATTGTCCTTCTGCTGTAGTACTTTCCCCCGTTGCAGTTAATCGATAGCAAAAGCTCAATCTGAAAGTCTCAATAAAATAGTTTTCCTTCAATTTATTCAAATATCATCTCCTTACTTCTATACGTTTTTTCAGTTCATAACCAATAAGTTATGGACAGAGTCTGTATCTGCGTCTGGATATGTTTTACAGTTTGAAACCTGGTACCGAAATGTATGTCTCACCACTATAAAATCAGTCTTAAGTCTTTCGGTGTCTCCTGGTTTCTTCCAAGTATGCCATGAAATAAATTATTCTTTGTGCACGGTCTACTGGGCGATTTCGTCTTCCATTCCTTTTCCCAGTCCATATTCACATTCTAATTTTCCTTCTGCTCCTTTTCCGGTAATAGAATATCAGTCTCTCATCGTAATTAAGCTATCATCTCTATAAAATGTCTGAATAGTTTATTTTTCATAACATATGTTTCTTCATTCTCCTCAGTATTTTCTTATGAGCATGCACTTTTGTGATGGGTGTTATCTTCATGTCTATCACGGTTAGACAAGCGGTCACTATGCTGTTGATATCTTACCCGCACTCCTGTTGCTTTATTCATTATTAGACTATTAGTGTATTTTCACAGACTGATTTCATATTCATAGCCTTTACGCACCTAACCAGAAGTCCGTACCACCAATCGTCTTCCATCTATCCATTTCCCTTTCCACATTTTATAATGTACCTACCCCAATATCGGCCCAGGTTCCATGTGCCTATCAGTAGAACAGCAGTTTTGTGTTTCATTATGTCGATGATTTCATGAGTAGCTCCGCTAGGAGACCTGAGTTTTGTTTAACCTCCAGAATATTTTAACCACGAAGACGACATCATCACGGATCCATACTGTAGAGCAACTGCATATCGATCAAACGACTGGCAGCAGTTGGCAACTCGAGATACGTTAGCCGCCTCCAATACACGTCCGCGATCGGCCGTGTCTGCAGTAAAGTGTGTAAATAAATTAGTGAAAAAAAGTCAAAAATAAATGAAAGTGAATAATACGTGAGGTAAAAGTGAGAACTTAGTTCACTTCAGTCAAGCACGGCCGAGTAAACCAGCAGACTTAAGCTGCATTCCGACAGTCCATCGACTGGCTAACACAGCGGATTCAGCACGGCACTGTCCTGCCAAGTATTCACGTGTGGCAACAAGTCCATCGCTCTCTCCACGAGGGGAAGCCGTCGATTCAGCGATCAGGCCATCGACCGACGAAATCACATGGAAGCACGGACTGCAAAACGTAAGCGTCGCGAACTTGTAGAAGCAGTGTGATCAGAAGCCAGTAACCTGGTATATTGACCTCTAGAGCAACGTGACGTTCGATCTTTCTAGAAACTGTACAGCGTGACTGCTGACAACGAGCCCGAAGATCGTTCACCTCCAGCCAGGTCCATCAAATAAATACCACAGCCAAGAAGACACCGCGTGACAGATACATAGTTGAGATAGTAAGAGACAGATAGAGTGATGAGTAGTATCGGCAGATTGGCAGTAGCGGCGTTAGTAGCAGCAGCAGTAGCAGAAGTGGAGTTTTGGTCATGATTAGCCACCGGCATGACAGTTGGAGTTGAAGTTAAAAGAAATAAGACGGAAGAATATGGTCGCCAGTAACAGCGTTCGGAAGAAGATCAACAATAACTCACCCAGAATGACTGGCCAGGCCGGCCGCAGTGACCGAGCGCTCTGCGGCGTGCCACTCACGGTATGCACGGCCGCTGTGGTCGTGGGTTCGAATCCCCCCTCGGGCATGGATGTTTGTGCCGTCTGTAGTATAAGCTAGTTCATAAGTTTGTAGGTATAGGGAATGATGACCCCGTAGTTAAGTCCCATAAGCCCTACAAACATTTGAACATTTGACTGGCCAGAACAACAGGATGTGGTCTGTGCGTGATAGTCACCTGTGATCTCCGTCCAATCGAAGACGTGCTGCCTGAAGAGCACCGGTTCGACTCCAGGGCAAGGGCGCAAAACCTGCACGCTGCGCCGCTACCTCTGCCCGCTTTTTAGAAGATGGGAAAATCACATCGCACCGCCACGAGGTAATTCCGCAGAATTTGCAGCCTTTTAACGCACAGTTCTCGCTTCCACAGCGGGCGCTGTTCATGTGTCGAGCCGAGAAACAGATAGGCCGCAATCGTAACTAGAGAACGACAGCAGCGCGCCAAACGCCGCTTCGCCGCCGCACGCCTACAGCCACCGAGCCAACTAGTTCACAGTAAGAATAATGTATGGTTTAACTGTTTAATCCTGATAGAGCGGAATTATTTTTGGTTTAAATTTTTTTCAGTGGTTATTAATTTGTTGTTTGTTTGTAAATCTATCGGACCAAACTGCGTGGTCATCAGTCCGTAGCTTACAAACTACTTAAACCTAGGTAAACTAATCTAAGGACAACACACACACCCATGCCAGCAACCGCGCGCTCCGCAGCGAGACGCTTTAGACCGCTCGGCTACTCCACCTCGGCGGTCATTAATTAAATTCATATGACTGCACGATATCGTAATTTTTTTTCACAATCACTCCATTACTTTTGCCATACTGCACTCCTTTCTGAAAGGACGTGAAAGTGAAAGTTTTAGAATTTTAATCGGGTGAATCATTATTATTCAAAATCCTTTACACTGAAATATATAAATATAAATATCGGAAAAATTAAAGAATGTTCAAGAAATATAAACCCAATTAAGAGGAAGTCGTCAATATCGTCTGTACGAACCTCAACTTCGAAGCCGTATCCAACCACTTTTCAATCAACAATACAAGCTATAATTGATCTTCAATGGGAGCGGGATACTGTAAGAAATAAAATACGCCACTATGCACGAATTCGTAAATACAAAATTGAAAAAAAAAGTTGCGTTCTCGTCCTTCTGGAAGGACGTCAGCCCTATCTGGGTTAATAAATGTACCTTGTGTAAATGCTGTTTCATACCTGAGCCAAGGAAAAAGATTGCCACATCCCACATGTTTATGAGATTCCTTGTAAATGTTATCCTGACAATTTAATGTTAATTTGTAGATAAAACTTAGCATCCTGACAATAGGGCAATATATTGACAGTTATTGTAATGTGTTCGATATTTAGCAAAGTGGTAATTTTACTTCCTTAAATGACAAAACCCCTCTCTATTTGTTGACAGAGCGCCTCTTCAATTGATGTCACAAGTGCCTCCCTCCACACTGCCTTCTACAGCTGAGGGATTTCGGGCAGCCAACTTAGTCATCGCGCAGACACGAATTCAGAAGATTTGCTCGTCAGTCGCCGAGTGGCCGTCCTCCTGTGCGCACCTGTCCAGCGACAGCACATTTTCCCTTGTAAGTGTAACCTACTTCTCAGTAGAAGCAACATACTCTGACTTTCCTGTGCGCTTTCCATTCATTTCATGAAATTTACCGTGTGCTCGCGGTTATATTTGATTCATATTCGAATTAAATATCTGATTAATGTATTATTTCGCCGAGTGAATCGCGTCGCGACAGTGTTTTGTCTTTGTTTTGAAACCGAATTACCATTGGTTTACTACCGTCAGTTCACATGTCAGCAGACAGCATCTCCTTCAGCTTTCTCCAGTTGTGAGTTAAACCGGCTTCTCAGTAGAAGCGACTTATTCTGAGTTTTTTCCTTGCGTTTTTCTCTTCTTAAATTTTTCTGTGCTCGCGACTTTATTTAGATTCACATTCGCGTAAACATTTAAGTGTATCCTCCCGCTCGTTTCTTATCGTTTTGAAGGTACTAACGGTTTGTAGTCGTACACTTCAATTGTTCTTCTGGCTTAGTATGCCTCGGGACTGTGATTGTTGTCTGCGGATGCAGGCAGAGTTGGTGACGGTTCGCTCCGTGGCGCGGCTTGAGGCTGCTGCGGATGGGCGTCGGTGCAGCAGTCGCCTCATGTGGGAGGCGGCGGTCCCTCTTACAAACGGGTTTGAGGCGCTGTCGGAGATGAACAGTGTTCCTGAGCCGGATGGTGTCAAAAGTCCTGTGGTCACCTCTCACAAGGGGAACACCAGAAGTCGCCGTCTTAGATTTTGATAGGTAAATATTTTGTTGAGGGACCTCTCTTGAGTATCTGAGTGCTAAATCGCACTTTGCCCTAGTTCTCGAGATAGTGTTTTTTTTTTCTTTTTTTTCCGTGCGGTAAGCAACATATTGTATTTATAGGGCCTACCCGTACCCGCTATTGTTCCTGATTTTGTTGGAGAAAGGGGAAGGGGCATCATTTTTGAACATGATTCAATTATGCTTCCCCGTTTCATTATTGAAAAACCGTGCGCATGCACATCCATATCATTCATCGTGTGCGCATGGTGCTCGTCGGAATTATGTTGTCGGTGTTTCGGTATAACAGTTGTAAATTGTGGCAGCTGTGTCGGAAAAGTACCAGAACTCCAAGCGTCAATAGGATGCACCGAAACACACATCATTATAGGCAAAGTTGGCTCAAGCCGGAAATAAGTTTAGACCAAGTTTCTGCAAAAGATCTGTGTTCAGGAAGGATGGACTATACAAAATAGGCGGAGGCGTGTTTTTCGTCGTCAAAAGTAGTCCTTCGAGTAGCAAAGTTGAATTTCATAGTTCCTGTGAACTATTATGAGTAGAAGTTGTACCTAAAAAGCGTAAGAAGTTAATAATTGGTTTCTTTTACTGGCCTTCCGACTCTGATGATACAAGAGCACAAAGGTTCAAAGATAACCTGTATCAGATTGTAAACGTTTACTCGACTCATACAATAATAATAGCTGGTGATTTCAATTTACCCTCAATCTGTTGGCGAAATTATATGCTGAAATCAGGAGATACGCATAAAACACCATTCGAAATTGTACTCAACGCATTCTCTGAGAATTACTTCGAACAATTAGTTCATAAGCTAGAAATGTAAATGGATATCAGAACACACTTCATCTCTTTGTAACAAATAATCCCGAGCTCATAATCAGCATCAAAACGGATACAGGTACTAGTGAACACAGGGCTGTCGTGGCGAGATTGCATATCGAAAGTCTCAAAGTTATCAAAAATAGACGAACGGTACATTTGTTTAGAAAAGCAGTTATAAATACACTTAATTGCTTCTTGAAAGACAGTTTTGACTCATTCCAAACCCTAAACGTGAGTGTAGACCATATGTGGCAGCAATTCAAAGAAGTAGTATCCCTGCACTTGACGGCTTTATAGGAAATAAATTAATAAAACAAGGTGGTGATTCCCCTTCGTACACAAAACAGATCAGGATACTTTTGCAAAAGCAACGAAAAAGGCAATCAAATCTTTAACGAACAAAAAATCTCCAGGACTGACCATCCTACACAAAATACACAGAAGCTCGAAATTTCGCGAGGACTTCAATGCGAGATGCTTAGAATACTTTTCACAACGAAACTCTTTCTCGAAATTTGACTTAGAATCCAAAGAGATTTTGGTCATATGTCAAATATACTAGAGGAAATACACAAACAATACCCTCAGTACGTGATAGAAATGGCGATCCCGCCCATGATAGTGCTACTAAAGTAAAGTTACTAATCACAGCTCTTCGAAATTCATTCACCAAATAACACAAAACCAATACTCCAGATTTCGAATTACGAACAGCGGCCAGAATGAAAAACGTAGAAGTAGATATCATCGGAGTAGTGAAGTAAATGAAATCACTTAACAAGAACATGTCTTCTGGTCCGGACTGTATCCCCATTATATTTCTATCTGATTATGCTGACGCCATAGCTCTTTACTTAACAGCCTTATATAACCGCTCACTCAACGAAGGATCTGTACCAAAAGACTGGAAAGTTGCACAGGTCACACCAATATTCAAGAAAGGCAGTAGGAGTAACCCATGAAACTGCAGGCCTATTTCACTGACGTCAATTTGCAGCAGGGTTTTGGAACGTATCCTGTATTCAAATGCTATGAATTATCTCGGACAGGATGATCTATTGACCCAAGGTCAACATGGATTTAGAAAATATCGTTCACGTGAAACACAACTAGCTCTTTACTCACACGAAGTGATGAGTGCTATCGAAAAAAGGATCTCAAATTGATTCCATATTTTTAGATTTCCAGAAGGCTTTTGACACCGTACCTCACAAACAGCTTTTAATCAAATTTCGTGGTATTGGAATATCGCCCAAGATTTGTGACTGGTTAGCGGATTTCCTGTCAGAGTGGACACAGTTTGTAGTAATAGATGGTAAGGCATCGACTGGAACAGAGGTGATATCCAGCGTTCCGCAGGGTAGTGTTATGGGTCCTCTGCTTTCCTTATCTACATAAACGATTTGGGAGAAAATCTGAGCAGCTCTCTTAGATTGTTTGCAGATGACGCCGCCATTTATCGTTTATTAAAGTCATCTGAAGAACAAAACAAAATGCACAGCGATCTAAATAAGATATCAATATGCTTTAAAAATTGGCAATTGACTGTAAATAATGAGAAGTGTGAAGTCGTGCACATGAGTACGAAAACAAATCTGTTAAACTTGTTTCCAAGATAAATCAATCAAATCTGAAGGCCGTAAACTCCACTAAATACCTGGGACTTAAACTGAAAATAACACGTAGATAATGTCGTAGGAAAGGCTGACGAGAGATTGCATTTTATTGGCAGAACGCGTAAAAGATGCAACTGAACTACTAAAGAGACTGCATACACTACGATTGTCTGTCCTCATTTGGAGCGTTGCTGCCCAGTGTGGAATCCTTATCAAGTGGATTTGACGGAAGCCATCGAAAGAGTCCAAAGAAGGGCAGCTCGTTTCGTATTGTCACGATACAGGGGAGACAGAGTCACGGTAATGATACAGGATCTGTTGTGTGGTCTACTTACGAAACTCCAATCTTCCCGCGCGCTATTCGAGAATGGAATGGTAGATGAATAGTATAAAGATGGTTCGATGAACCCTCTGCCAGGCACTGAAATGTTATTTGCAGAGTATTCCAAGAAGATGCAGAACCAATAAGTTGGAGTTGGTCGTCTCATCGCTTTCAATGTTTCAGTCCCACCTCCCTCAGATACCCAGCCAAAACACACCTGGCGACTACGTGTTGCTTTACATTCAGCAACAAACAATCTTTCCGGTTTTTCTTTCGCTCCTTGCTTTTTCACAGTGCTTGAATTGCTTTGCTATTTATTGTTGACTGTATTCGCTGCTGTACTTATTACAGCTCTTTTTTAATACGAACTGTATCTCGTCGCGCTGCACACCTTGTTCCTTTTTGCTAAAATCGGCGTGTTCTGCTCGTGTCGATGGCTAGCACTTCGCAAAACGCAGCGCAATAACCCTCTTTAACGGACGTTATTCAGTTTCAGGCAACAGTTAATGCAAATGATGACACAAATCCTGCCTAGGCAGGCAGCAGCAGCGGCGGCGGCGCCACCGGCTTCACACCATGGAGTCCAGCTGCGGTTGCGGCGGTGCACCACGTGCAACGTACGTTAATGCATTTTATTTTCTGGCCACGGCCTGTGTGTTTACATATCGCTTTGCTGTTTCCCACAATGCGTCTTGAAAATGTTGATGATGATAATTTGATAGCGGCGCTAGGAAAGCACAAAGAGCCGAAAATTAATGTGGCTGCGGCTAGTTACACATGTTTCCGCCTTTGGCGACAACAAAACCAGTTAGCTAAACTACAAGGCTTAAACCGTCACTGTACGTTTAAATGTGAATGTGGTGGTACTGTGGCAAAGAAATGATTAGAGATGATATCACAAAAAAACGTGTTAGACTCTCGCATTATCGATCAGATTTTGAAGTACCCAAAATCAAAAAATGTTTAAATGTTTGTAAAGCTTATGGGACTTAACTGCGGGGTCATCTTTCCCTAAACTTACAAATTAACTATGAACTAACTTATACTAAAGACAGCAGAAACATACATGCCCGAGGTGACATTCGAAACCCCGACGGGGAACGGCCTAGCGCATCGGAGCATAGCGCCTCAATACGCTCGGCCGCCCCGCCGCGGCTGAAGTACCCCAACCACTCCCTCAGACAAGTACTTGATTTGATTATACATCAGGACTCGTGTGACGCTGCAATGGCTAGTTTTGATGCCGCGCAGGACACTAGTAAACCAGTCAAAAGCCAGCCAAAACCGACACCACCTAGATACAAGGCGTGCCGAGAGTACTCAGAAAACAAGCAAACTATTTGTCTCGTGTAGCGCTCTCATGAGTTTGTTATTATGTGCACATTACACAGAGTATTCCACAATGTTTTTCGTGTTATTTATGTGATTCACAGACAAATTACTGTCGGTATAAGATATTTATGAACTATTAGTAAGAGATCTTACCGGTACTGGAATCTGACGATTCATATTAGGCATTTTGTCTCATACCAGCAAAAATCTGCACGGAGAATCACATACGCAACATCAAGAATGTTCTGAAAAACAGTGCGCAACGTACACGTATTTCCAAATTCATCACAACGCTACATGAGACAAATAGTTTGCTCGTGTTATGACTCTCTTGGCAGGCAGCGCACAGGCCTTGTACCTAGGTAAATCTCAGCCCCTGCAGGCGCAACCTGCCAGTGCCCACGTTGGTTCCACAACAGCAAACGTCAGAATTGTCCCTGCCGTGACGCCAAGTGCTTCCATCGTGGCTACGTTGACACCTCCAGGTCTTGTGTTTGCAAACAAATGAAAGACAAAATCACGAATCGCATTTCCTTATTGTCGTTTCTTCACAGCCTAGTTGTGACCCTCATTCAACCGGAGCAGATTCTAGTGCGTTACGGCAACTATCTCACGCTTCCTCCATTCAGCGGCACGAAAACAAAGTTTTGTCTCGTTGCAGTCGGAACGTTCGCTTTGAATTGGACACTGGTGCCACCTTTACGTTGCTAAACAAAAAGACAAAGTATTCTTTGGCAGGTTACAGTGGCCTCAATCTCTGTTTACGAAGTCTGACTGCAGCGACAGGATGTCGCATTTTTTGGGTATGCAGCTTCCTTGCTACATTTCGCAATGTGAGGAATACTGTTTCCTTCACCGTGTTGTGCTCGCGTGACTGTGAAAATGTTTTTGTAATGGATACGTTGGACATGTTTGGCTTGAAAGAACAAGACAATGTGTTCGTGCCTACCATTCTCGTGGCGGAACTTTGCTATGGGTTCGGTAATCTACTTGACAAGGCTCTCGGCAGAGCGAACCATTTCGAGGCTGTAATGCAGATGAAAGACAGAGCTCAACCAAAATTTGTTCGTGCTCGCCATTTTCCATACGCTACAAGGGACCGGGTTCCTCAGGAACTATTAGCTTGACAAACTGGAGTGAATGCACCTATTGTTGGCAACCAGTGGTTTTTATCGTTACATATTCTATGAAAGCTGACGGGAACTACATATGTGTGTCAAATTTAAGTCAACAGTCAACCCTCAAACCGTGACTGACTACTTTCCTTTCCGCGTCCTGAGGAGCTGATGGACAAATTGGGTGCTGGTCGCTGATTTACGGTATGCTTACTGGCAGTTGCCTCTTGATGAACAGTCTCAAAACGTCCATGTTATCAACAACCACCGAGGGCTGTTAAAAGTTTTGCGATTCACTTCGGCATTTCTTCCATTCCTGCTACTTTTCAAAGATACTTAAAACAGGCTTGATTCCATTGTGGAACTTGTGCTCAATGACTGTTATTTTGAATGTTAGAAAAAAATTCTGCAATTAGTCGTAAATGTGTTATTCACACAGTGGTCGAAATCTAGATCTGAAGAAACACAATATTTACGACTGATTGCTGATAAAACTTCTACAAATACTTAAAACAATTAAAGATTCAGCTCTCATCTTGTGACAATTACTTAGACCACATTGAGGTTTCGGGACATACATCCCGAGGAGTATTTAGCCAATTTACGAAATCTTTTAAAGTGCTCTCTGCAATTTAAAAATGGTTAAAGCTTACAGAACGACGTCCAGCGAAGCACTTTGTGTTCTTTCAGGTCTCATGCCTATAACACTTAAGATACAGGAAATAGCTAAATATTATAACCTGGTCAAAACCAAAGACGCCAAACAGACAATCGACATCGCCCTAGAGTACAGAAGCTGGGCACACCCAGCAGACTTTACAAGGATAATTGAGAAGGACGCCAGCAAAAGCTACGCTGTTGAAATATACACAGATGGAAGCAAATCAGACGACGGAGTGGGTTCGGGGATAGCAATATTTGTTAATAAGAGGCTTACTTACCAGATACAGCTAAAACTGTCTAATGAATGCTCAAACAATCAAGCGGAACAATTTGCCATCGTCAATGCTCTTGAGTACATAAATGATCTCTCGAATACTGATACAACTGCAGTAATTCACACCGACAGCAGAATTACTTTGGACTCTTTGCGAAATCCGAAGAACCACAACTTGTTGATTGAAGAAATAAGAAGTAATATCAGAAGGTTGCAGACACACAACTGGCTGGTGCATTTCGAATGGGTTAAGGCACATCAAGGGATATGGGGAAATGAACTAGCTGACAACCTTGCTAAAAGAGCAGCTCGATCACGACAGTCAACACGCTATAACAAAATACCTACAAGTGCCGTAAAGAAGAAACTTCGAGAAGAGTTTAGAAACAAATGGGACATAGAGTGGCACAGAACAAAAAACGGGGGAAGCACTAAACCGTATTTTCCTACGATACGACAACGTTTAATGATTAAACTTCCAATATATCCGAATTTTACAGCTATGCTAACAGGTCATGGGAAACTGAAAGCATACTATCAACGGTTCAAAATAATTGAAGACGGAACGTGCACATCTAACAGTGCTGTCCAAACTATTGACCACGTGCTTTTTGACTGCTGCAATTTATTGAAAGAGAGGGACCATCTCAGGAAAAAAAATAGCTGCCAAAGGAGGAGGATGGCCCGTCAGTAAATATGACTTAGTACATAAATACACTACTGTCTTTTACAATTTTTGTAATTCAATAAGATTTCCTAATGTATAAAACATTTAAAATTCTTGTAATTCATTAAGTAATGTATAAAATTGTTTGTTCCTTTGTAAACCCTGTCAACTTGTATACTGTACTTGTGTTTGTAAGAACATTTGATGTAACCGCCTGAATCAAACCATCAAACATGTAATATTGCTATGTAATGGGGCATGTTAAATAATAAATAAATAAAAAAATAAAGTGCTCTCTGATGGAGGGCTGGTGCGCAATAAAGACAAGTGTTCATTATTTCAACCAGAGATAGAATATCTGGGACATGTTATTACTAGTCACGGCATTGACCCATTGTAGTCAGCCGGCCGCGGTGGCCGACGGGACTGAGGCGCTTCAGTCACGGTCTGCACGGCCACTACGGTCGGGGGTTCGAATCCCCCCTCGGGCATGGATATTTGTGCCGTCCTTAGGTTAAGCTAGTTGATAAGTAGTTTGTAAGTTTAGGGACTGATGACCCCATAGTTAAGTCCCATAATCTATACAAACATTTGAACATTTTCAACATTGTAGTCACACTTGATGGCCATATTTATTATTTATTTAAATACCCTTGTTGCGGACCAGCTGCCTTTGGGTATGTAGCTGGTCGTGATTACAAAAACTATGTGATACATTTATGCGACTATGATACATTATTTGTCACTTGATGGCCATACAAAATACTACCGTTCTTCGTGACTTACGGGAACTGGAAGCAGTATTGGGGAAAATTACATATTATATTCGCTCCATCCCACAGGCTGCCCAGATTTCTGCCCCATTGCATCGCCTTCGCAGTAAGCATGTTCCATGTGTACGGTTTCGCGAGTGTGACGCTGCCTATCAAAACTGAAATATGTTTTGCTTAGTGATCGCTGTTTGGATCATTTTGATCCAGTGGAGCCATTTGTGCTTTCCGTTGCAACTTCGTCCGACGGGATCGGCGCGGTTCTCTCGCAAAGAGTGGGATCTTTGAAGGGACCATGTGCCTTGGTGTCCAAACTCTGAAATAAGGCCCTGATAAACTATTCACGAAATGGAAAGGCGGCGATGGCTATCGCCTATGGTGTTACGAAATTCCACCAATACTTACATGGCAGGAAGTTTACCTTGGTAGCAGGTTATAAACACCTGTTTCACTGGTTAACCTGTCCAAGTCGGTTCCACCCCATACTGCGCAGACGTTGCAACATTGGTCATTCCTACGGTCCAACTATCATTATGACCATTGTGTATCGAACAACGACAAATCACGTAATGCTGATTCTTTCTTCTTTTTGCGCCTCCCAGTCGGCATAGACTCAGCATTCGATGCTTCTGAAGACTCATGGTGCCACATTGACATTGACAGCAGAGAAACATTAGAAGGCTTCCCGCTTAATTACCATCGATGTGACGGGCATTGGCAGTGGAGCCCTCTCACCGGACTCTGTTGTCGTACATTCGCCTATCCGCGATCCCGTTATTCGTTGTTACTTGGCGCTGCGGCACAATATGTCTGTTCAACGCGGTGTTTTTTGCTTCACACTGATAATGAGTACTCTTGGGTAGTGATTCTTCGTTCGCTTCAGTAAAAAGTTCTTCCCCTCCTCCATCGAGGCCAATGGTGCATGGTTGGAACTAAGAAGCTTGCCAGACGCCACTGAACGTGAGTTGGAACGGACAAACAAACTGAGCAAATAATCGCAGAGCGTAGGGTTTGCGCAGAGCAGCAACCTTCTCACTCAAAACCTTTCTCGACCTAGCATCCTTGGGTAAAAAGGTCACGTCGACTACGTGGGTCTCTTCTGGAACACGCACTGGCTTCTGGTTGTTAACGCATATACCAAGTTCCCGTTTGTGGTTCTCATGCACTCCACCACAGCGGAAACTCTGCAATCGCAATCTACTTTTTAGCTTCCCTGTAGTGATAATTTCAGACAATAGACCACGTCGACAGAGTTTCAAGAGTTTTGTGTTGCTAACGGCATGAAACACATTACAACTGCATCATGTCATTCCCAGTCTAACAGCGAGGTGGGGCGATTGATTCGGACTCTTAAAGAATAAATGTCAAAGTTGCGTGCTTTTCATTATAGAGATGAGGCCCTGCCGCTGTTTCTAGCCTCCTACAGCTTACAGCTCTCAGCCGATGAATTGACCGTGACTGGCGAAGCTGTTCCATGGCCGGCGACATCAGACCCTTTTCCAGTTGCTTCATCCACTTTCAGGGTCAGCTATCGCACCACTGCGGCGCAGTAGATTTAAACCCAATGATTTTCTCTTTTCCCTATTCAAATTCAAATGTTTGTAAATCTATCGGACCAGACTGTGTGGTCATCAGTCCTTAACTTACAAACCACTTAAACAAAGATAAAGTCACCTAAGGACAACACACACACCCATGCCCCAGGGAAGACTCGAACCTCCGACGGCGAACAACCGCGCTCTCCGCAGTGAGGCACCTTAGATCGCTCGGCTACTCCACCGCAGCCCTTTTCCCTAAGTTTTAGCAAAGGCCAGCGCTTGGAACGAGGCACTGTCGTTAAAGTTATTGGTTCTTCCATGTATCTAGTGCAGGACCTTCCGAAGTGTTGGGGTGTCATCAGAATCAGTCATGCCTGTATGCTCGGTGATGCTCCTCGTTTCGCCCGCCCCTGTTGCCTTCAGGTCCTGTGTCTGACGCCTTTCGAGCAGCGACTGGACCTCCTCTGCGTTCCACTGGCCCGCCACGGACCCCTCGCCGTCGTGGATAGATACCGGTTGGACGCTGCCGATGGGCGGGTGTTCGCGGGCCAAAGAAGGGCGGATGAGTGATCTGCATCAGCCACAGTCGGCCGCGGCGGTCCCACCTCGTCTGTTGCGCATGCGTCTTGACCTACCGTCTTCCCATCCCCCTCCCCCACGCCATCAGCACTATACAACGACGGTGACGGGATCTGAGGGGGGGGGGATGTGGAGTCCACGATTATCGATCACACCATCGCCAGCATATTCGCGGCGGTTGGCAATTCAAGTCCCATGATTCGCCCTGAAACCAGGTCTATGAACTGGCCGCGCTTACCTGCAGCACCCCCAGTCAGAAAGTTACATGCCCATGTGTAGTCTGGTGCTGGATTTCGGGCAGCCAACTTAAAGTCCTCGGGCCTACCCGGAATTCGCCTGCTTCCGATATGTTACAGACAAGTGTGCATTGCTCTAGTGAGCCCTGTGTCAGCAGAGTTGCTGGACCCAATAAAGCTGATTTTTTTGGGCTGACTGTTAAAGTGTTGATCGTCTCATCGCTCTGAATCCTTAAGTGCCACATCCTTCTGCTACCCAGACTCCTCACACGACGTAACAGAATGACTAGTTTTTCCGTGTTTCCAATCGTTCGAATTTACTGGATGGCTACTGCATGTTGCCTGGTTTTATGGGGCTAAATGTCGTGCCCGGTGATCTTTTGGTAATGCGTAAGACTGGAAACCGAAGGGTCGAGGGTTAGAAAGCCGGTCGGACCTCAGATTTTTTTCAGTCTGCGTTTTAACCCATCCTTCACGTGATGATGATTGGCGTTTTAGGGCGCTCAACAGCGAGATCATCAGCGCCCGCCATCCTTCACCTCTCAGCGATGTGAGGAGTTGCCAGAAACGACACGTAGATCGGATTCCACGTTAAGCTGTAGATCCCCTTTCACCGGTTGTATGACTGAGGTAGAATAGCGACACGCAAGTTGCCGAAGTGGCGTCCAATTGCTAGACTTGCACCAGGCCAATGAGCCACACGAAATTATTATTACTGTGCTAAATCATTCAGACATACAGACTATGTCGCCTCTGCGGCTGCTGAAAAGGCTACTGGCTCTCTCCGGCGAAAAATAAAAAAAAAGTTCAAATGTTTGTATTTCTATGGGACTAAACTATGTTGGTCATCAAAAAATGTTCAAATGTTTTGTATAGCTTATGGTACTTAATTACGGGGTCATCAGTCCCTAAACTTACAAACTACTTATGAAATAGCTAATACTAAGGACGGCACAAATATCCATGCCCGAAGGGGGATTCGAACCCCAGACCGTAGTGGCCGTGCAGACCGTGACTGGAGCGCCTCAGTCCCCTCGGCCACCTCGGCCAGCGTTGGTCATCAGTCCCTAGACTTAGAAACTACTTAAACTAAATTAAACTAACCAACGGACAACACACACACCCATGCCCGAGAGAGGATTCGAACCTCCGACGCGGGAGAACGCGCGATCCGTAACGTGGCGTTCCAGACCGCTTGGCTACTCCCGCGCGGCCCTCTATCGGCCAACAACGCGTTTGTCTGGCATCTCCCATGGTATCCGTCGCTATGGTTGTATCTACAGTCGTGCAGCAGTTATCGTTGACGCACCAAGTCACCGCACAATCGGACAAAATCTACTGCCATACATACCCAAACTAGTTCATTTGCAGAAAACATCCCCGTACAAATTGCCACAGCGCATTTTATGAAGACACTCTGTATGTCTACTTTGCAGGTGAATCGTAATGCACGACTAATCGCTCTCGAAACACGGGCAAACTGGCTGAAACGCTCGATTCACATTCAAAATAAATTAAGCTAGATTACTGATTCAATCATCAAGACTTACATTTTCTGCTGTTCTGCTATTTCCATTAAATCTCTTACACCAAATACCAGCCGCGGTGGAGTGACCGAGCGCTCCAAGGCGCCTTTCTGCGGAAACGCCGCTGCTCGCCGTCGGAGGTTCGAGTTCACTATCGGGCATAGGAGTATTTGTTGTCCTTAGCATAAGTTATTTTAAGTAGTCTGTGAACCTAGGTCCAAATGACCAACGTAGTTAAGTCCATTATTTTTACAAACAACAACCAAATACCAGTACGATTTCCTTCCTCGTCGTTTCCTAATCTTATACTGTGAACAGTTGCTAGTGTGCTTCTCGTAAAGGAGACGTTAAACGTTCATCTTCCTTTCCTTTTCAGCACAGCGAACAGTTCGAAGGTGTCGCTCGCAGCGATTATACTGGAGCAGTCGTACAGTAAAGGAGCCGTTGTGTCTGCACGAGCAGTACTTTGGAGCCACGCGGGGTCTAGGGCGCCATCTCACAGATTACTTCGCTGCTCCAGTCGGAGGTCCGAATCCTCCCTCGGACTTGGATGTGTGTGTTGTGTTTAGTGTAAGTTACTTTAAGTAGTTTGTAATTTTGGGCCAATAGGTTTACAGTAATTTGAAAATTTTAGTACTTTGAGAATGAAAAGGTAAACCGAACTGACGTATAGTTCATAAAGTCCCAGAGCACTGTATTTCACGGTGGGAACCGTTCTATCAGTACCAGTAAAGGTTCTTTGCAGGAAGCGTGGACAGCTAGAACAACTATATAGATTAGTAATATAAGTCTTAGTTCCTGATGAATACCGTTACTTGACTTTTATAAAGTATGTCTCTTCTCGCGGCGTCGTCTTCTGTACGATGCTAGCTGCGCTGAGTCCTCGTGACAGTGTATTACGTAGCCGAGTGCAGTGGGGCCCGTCCAGACGCATGTCGGCCTGTGGAGTTACAACTAACAACTGCCCAAGACCAGCTGTTAAATTGATATAGTACCACCAAAAGGAGCCTGTATCTCGGTGACCTCTACACAGTTACATTACTGTTGCTAATTGTAGATTGTCACTAGATTACATGATCTCACCTCTAGCTTTAAAACCATAGATCGCTAAATACTATTACTGTTGTTAATCTACCATAATACTCTTGCACGGAACTAGGCAGATGTAAGCAGCTGACATGTGCAGATTCCTTTGCTTTCATTACCGAATTCAGCAAAAGTAATAAGGCACTTTCCGCCACAAGCGTTTTTTAAAGTTGCACATGCTGACATTTCTACGTTGGCTGCATCAGTCAAAGGTCAGTGGCGCTATCCATCATGCACGGAAGCTGGATGTTCCGAACCAATCTTCGGGTGGGCAGCAATAATACTGCCTCTGCTCTCTGCTCTCTCTTTATGAATACAGCACAAATCAAGCTGGACCTCTTTCTGCTCAAAATCAACAAACACACACACACACACCACAGACACCGATCTTTGCAGTTGTTATCATAATGGAAATCACATTCAGAAGGACGATGGTTCAGATCCGTGTCCGGCCAAGAATATTTAGATTTCCTGTCATATGGAGAAATCACTCCAGGAAAATTCCACGTTGGTTTCTTTGAAGAGGTCACTGGCAATTACCTTCCCTTCGCATTCGTAATCCGAGCTTGTGCTGCGTTTCTAATAACGCGGTGCCAAAGGATCTCTAAACTCTTAATTATTCTTCCATCACGCACACACACACACACACACACACACACACACACACAGAGAGAGAGAGAGAGAGAGAGAGAGAGAGAGAGAGATTTTTTTGAAATGCACTAATTCCGCTTTCCGGGTGATATGATAAAGATTCTAGAAGTGTTTGTTCGACAATGTAGCGGTACGCATGAAACATGTGATCACCAGAACTCTACGTGCTACCTAAGTTTGTATTGATTTTCACTGTTCTTAGACATTAATAATAATAACAAAAAAATTAAAACTCTTAGATTCCCCACAGCCAGTACGATTTTCTCATAGCATATAAAATATGCTTTGGCAGAAGAGAGTTTTCACGCTCTCTTGGTGTTTTGTCAGTGGTATGTCAATGATACCTGTGGTTAATTTCATCTCATTTTAATAAGAGTTAGGCAGTGATTATTCATCAGTTATCTCCAGAATTCGCAATCGCGTACAACTAGCATCAGATTTTGAAGAGTGCAGTGCTTTGTTCGGTGTCTCTGGGTGGAAAGTGTTAGATAACCCCACCTTTCAGGCATCTGAGTTAACCTACTGAACCAGTCATCGAATATCTAACTCTGATATGTTGCAACCAATTATTCTTACTTTACTAAGAGAATTGTCGGTGTTCGAAAATTTAAAAGCAACGGGATAGAGGTCCTTAAACGTTCGTATTTGTAATCTGTTACGGATCACAAATCACTGTTAACGTCTCATTAACGCTCAGTATGCTACCAGCAAGGCAATCGACATCATACAACTGTAAAATCCTTTGAAAAGGAGACCCCCTCCGAAGTTTAATTAGCTAGTTCCTTAATTATCCCACAGTGTGATATGAACGTGAAAATTCCGAATCAGGATAACAACTCGAGGAACAAAGCCGACCGCTGCAGACTGCGGGCTCCGAATCTTAAAATAACGAAAGGGACAAATTTAGCTAGCGAGTCCTCTAATGTGGCCGGCTGACAGACTCACTACACCTTCGTAAAGAATACACCTCAAGCTAAAGTGTCATTGGCAGACAGTAGTAGTAACGTCAGTAAGTTAGCTTCCGTCGCATATGTCGAAATCACGTATATATTCTCACCATTGCATGAGAAAATACTGTAGATGTTTTAATTAAGAGAAAAATTTTAGAAAAAGAAACTTTTGTTGAGTAATTTCCTGCTCTTAGACATTCAATTTCTATAGTAATATTTATTCGTCTGTGGCCGCACCAAATGTTCCTTAAGCAAGTGCGATCCTATTTTCATACCCTTCTGGTCGCTACTACATTTCAGCTGGTTTTAACTGGCATCACAGCTGCTGGTGGGTGGACATATCAAACTTTGTACAGGGCCGAGATTCTATCACGGACCTCCTACATACTAGGCGGTTGCGCTAAGCCCTTACGCCACTCCAATCACACGGGGTTAATAGTGCTATCCAAGCACGCATGCGCTGACAGCCGGGCCTGTGTACTCGCCACCAGTCGCGTCTTCGTTGCATCCGCAATAAAATATGCACTAGTCCTCGTCACGGAGATCGAAATTAATTACTGCCCCGTCTGTTCTTTCGGACATGAAGAAAGCTTCCAAACGTTCACCTGAAGAGATTATAGAAACACTTAGTACTGAAAATAACGAAGGTGTAAAAAAATTAATGCCACATCCTCCGAATACGAATCCAGTCTGTCTCAAGTTGAGCCTCTAATGTCTTACATATTTGCTAAACAAACGTGTTTGGAGCTAATATTGTGCACATGAAACTGAACTGTTATAGAAGCAGATTTTTGCAGGAAGTGCTGAAAGTAATTAGTGAATTCGTTAAGCAAGTATGAATGAATTGCCGCCTCCCACAATAGCTGTTTTGCTTGTACACAACTGCGGTTTGACCCTAACGCAATTCGCTTTTATTGACAAAGCATCATCAGTGACGGTTATGTTGCTTTAGAAGTCGACAGGTTTATACCTAGTTGCTCGCAAAGTTGTAGTTGACAAAAGATTTTAAAAAATGCCGTATTTTGGTGTTTTGGAACACACTTTTTCTCTTTCTGAGGGTTATATGTGCAAAAACGCCGAAAGGCCACTAGACTGAAAGAGAAAAAAAAAATTATTTCGAATACAACCTCCTCTGATAGCAACGTCATATCATGTAAATACTGATAATAAATGCAAACCACCAGTGATGGTGTTCTGTAAATGTTTTTATAGCGTATGGGACTTAACTACGGGGTCATCAGTTCCTAAACTTACAAACTACTTATGAACTAGCTAACACTAAGGACGGCACAAAATCCATGCCCAATTGGGGATTCGAACCCCCGACCGTAGTGGCCGTGCAGACCGTGACTGGCGCGCCGTAGTCCCCTCGGCCACCGCGGCCGGCTGTTCTGTAAATAAAAGCGAAAAACGCCTTGTGTGCGAGTTTTTAAACTGCAGTACTTTTAAGACAAACTCAAATAAATATTTATCTTGAAACAACGTTTTATCAGGCGCAAGTGGGGCACGCTGTTGAATTTTCTAATTATGAAAGAAGACATGTAACACTAAAAGTAATAAGAATGTAATGAAGTATTATCACAACATGGAAGAGAATTGGATCCTTCGAGTAATATCCTGGTCCTCTCATTTGTTGTGTAAAAGATATGCACCTATATTCCAGTAACTGCAACAATAAATGTTGTAATATCACGAAAAAATATACAGATACACAACACACATCCACAGGAATATATCGCTGAAATAGTGGGACTGCTGGAACTAATAACAGAATATTAATATTACCAGTTCAACAATGACTGTTATTTACAAAGTGAAGGATTATCAATGCGTTTCTCAACATCAGGAACTCCAGCAACCATCTGTATGAACAATTTACAACAGGCCATCTTTAACAAAATAGTTCCAAACAGTTATAAAATACTATACTGAGTTAGATAACTGGATGACAGCTTGTGCCTTAGAGCTGAATCAAGCTGTAAAACAGATCAGTTACATGTTGACATAATTTCTGTTATGACAAGATCTGGTTTTACAACAGAAAAAGAACAAAACAGGCAGGTAAATTTCCGAGACATCACGATAAAGATTCAGATCCAATAAAATAGGCTACATCTGACATATACAGAATACTAAGAACAACAGTCACGGTTAGACATTAAGTAACCAATTAACTAGACTCACAGAAACATGCGCTGCTTAAGATACAAGCTTTGTAGATTAAACATAATCTCATTAGACACACACAAATACCAAAAACAAGTGAATGCCATAGTACAAATAGCCGCAAACAATGGATACAAAGAGCACCTAAAAACAAAACTGAACATAAAAAATTAAAAAATAGATAATAATAAAAAATACTGCTACCACAAGGGTAGAATACAAAAACAATCTTATGAGACAAAAAACAAGAACAATACAAAATAAGAAATGTGTAGAAAACAGCAGATGGTATACAGTGATATACAATGAGAAATACACTCACAAAACAACCATTTTCAAACAACTAGACATCTAAATAATTCACAAAAAATACACTTTACATCATAAATATTTCCCAAAAATAATGGAAAAGAAAACATATGTGAAATCAGGAATACAACTCGTGAAATGCAGTAAATGTGATGGATGATACAAAGGGCAAACTAAAAGATCATTTGACACGAGAAATTTATGGTGCTGGAAGAATAAAACGTTCATTCAACCTTTTCCAGAGTTTCTAACCCTCCCTGAATGGCCAGCAGTCTCCCGGAATTTCTCGTCTCCTGTTATTACCATTACATTATATACATACTATAATTTTCCACCCCCATGGACCACAGACATTGCCGAGGTGGGGTGGCTTGCGTGCCTCAACGATACAGATAGCCATACCATAGGTGCAACCACAGTGAAGGGGTATCTGTGGAGAGGCTAGACAAACGTGTGGTTCCTGAAGAGGGGCAACAGTCTTTTCAGCAGTTACAGGGGCAACTGTCTGGATGATTGACTGAGCTGGCATTGTAACATCAGCTAACATTGTTTTGCAATGCAGTTACTGCGAACGGCTGAAAGCAAGGGGAAACTACAGTCGTTACTGAATTGTGGAAGGAATATATAGAGGGCCTATACAAAGGAAATAAACTTGAAGGCAGTAGTCTAGGTATGGAAGACGAGGTGGAGGAAGATGAGATGGGAGATATGATACTACGAGAAGAATTTGACAGAGCGCTGATGAACTTGAGTCGAAACAAGGCCCCTGGAGTAGATGATATTTCGTTTGAACTGCTGATATCGTATGGAGAGGCAGTCGTGAAAAAATTGTATCACCTGGTAAACAAGATGTATGAGACAGGGGAAATACCCTCAACTTCAAGAAGAATATCGTAATTCCAATTCCAAACAAAGCAAGTGGGGACAAGTGTGAAAATTACAGAACTATCAGTTTAAAAAGTCATGGTTGCAAAATACTAACACGAATTATTTAAAGACGAATGGAAAGATTTGTGGAATCCGACCTCGGGGAAGATCAGTTTCTATTTATGAGATATGTAGGAACACGGGAGGCCATACTCACATTACGAATTATCTTAGAAGATAGGCTAAGGAAAGGCAAACCTACGTTTTTAGCGTTTGTCGATATGGAGAAAGCTTTTGACAATGTCGACTGGAATACACTCTTCCAAATTCTGAAGGTAGCAGGGGTAACATATTGGGAGCGAAGAGATATATTCAACCTATACAAAAACCAGACAGCGGTTATTAGAGTCGAAGGGCAAGAAAGGGACACAGAGGTTGGGAAGGGAGTAAGACAGGGTTGTAGCCTTTCCCTAATGTTGTTCAATCTGTACTTTGAGCAGGCAGTGAAGGAATTCAAGGTGAAACATGGAGAGGGCATTAAAGTGCAGGGAGAACAAATAAAAACATTTCGGTTTGCCGATGACATAGTAATTCTGTCAGAGACCGCAAAAGATCTGGAAGAGCAATTGAGTGGAATGGACAGTGTCTTGATAGGAAGACATAAGATGAACATTAACAAGATTAAAACGAAGGTAATGGAATGTAATGTCAGAAGATCAGGCGATGCTGAAGGAATTAGATTAGGTAATGAGACAATAAAAGTAGTAGATGAATTTTGTTATTTGAGTAGCAAGATAACTTCTGATGGCCGAAGTAAAGAAGATATAAAATGGAGATTGGTTTTGGGGAGAAAAGCGTTTCTAAAGAAGCGAAACTTGTTAACATCCAATATTAATTTAAATGTTAGAAAGTCCTTTCTGAAAGCATTTGGCTGGAGCGTAGCATTGTATGGGAGTGAAACGTGGATGATAAGGAGTTCAGATAAAAAGATGATAGAAGCTTTTGAAATGTGGTGCTACAGACGAATGATGAAAATTAGATGGGTAGACAAGGGTTGACAAGGTATAGAACAAAATAATAGATTTTGATTTGTTTAACAGCAGTGTTGAAGATGGAAGGGAAAGGGACACAACAACTTCATTGCGTCTATCACTTCGTGGGAGTGTTAGCGAGAAAAATATAGAAGCTTGAGACTATATGTCAATTTTGTTGTAAGTCGTGTTATCCTTTTCTAATAATGGATGAACATAATTGAAATATTTGAGCGCCATTAGCCCCAAGACAAATACACGGTTTCTAATTGTATTACTTATCTTACCGTATCAAACGTTTTAGCTCTTAATGTGTAGATTGTGACAGAAGGTTAAATTTTTTAATTCGCTCAATAATTACGCGAAATATTGGTTCTAGAATCTGCTACATAAGCCGCTCGTGGAAACAAATATGCATGACAGACACGTTAATAACATATACCGCGCACGACAGACATAAAAATATGAACTATTTCTTGTAGATTTTCTCACGCAATTTAGAGTTCAGAATTTGGTCATAATAATTAGACCAAAATCAACATAAAATCACCACAAGTGACACACACAGAGAAATCATAAGAAGACGCAACAACAAGAAACACTTCTCATCCTACAAGAAAACTATTACTTCCAGAAAACCATCAGGAAATAAGAAACAACTCATAAATGACTACAGACTTTTCAGCGTTATTAACCACATAATATGACAGTAAACTTGAATACGTTACCATAGCCCTTTAGCCAGTAAGCCCCACCTTCAAACATCTTAAAAAATACTGTTATCTAAAATTCTAAATTACTGAGACATACACAAAAACATCAAAATAATAATTATTATTATATGGAAACACAACTTACACGAAAGCCGGCCGCGGTGGCCGAGGAGACTGAGGCGCTCCAGTCATGGTCTGCACAGCCACTACGGTCGGGGGTTCGAATCCCCCCTCGGGCATAGATATTTGTGCCGTCCGTAGTATTAGTTAGTTCATAAGTAGTTTGTAAGTTTAGGGACTGATGACCCCGTAGTTAAGTCCCGTAAGGTATACAAACATTTTAACCTACACGAAAAACAGTTGAAGAGACATAACAACACTGCGGTGAAGTGCAAAGTTGATCTCTCTAGAAAAACGTAAGGCGATGTACAAATTTAATTCCACTAAGAAAAAATTAAGTGAAAACACAAATGAAAAAATTTAAAAAAAATCAACAAAAACAGGCGAAATTTGCTGACTGTAAAGAAAAATCTACATCCCAAATCCACTAATCTTATCCAACAACATGGAAAAATTAGCAGTGGGATGTAAAGAAGAGACAGTAGTACCGTAAGTAAATCGTACATCAATTTTATAACACGGATAATGTACATAAAAAAACTGTTTTTAATCTATATATGCAAAACAAAATGTGCAAACCTTTGTACGGAAATTTGCAGCCGGCCGCGGTGGCCGAGGAGACTAAGGCGCTCCAGTCACGGTCTGCACGGCCTCTACGATCGGGGGTTCGAATCCCCCCTCGGGCATGGATATTTGTGCCGTCTTAGTTCGTAAGTAGTTCATAAGTAGTTTGTAAGTTTAGGGACTGATGACCCCGTAGTTAAGTCCCATAGACTATACAAACATTTGAACATTTTTTGCAAATTTGCAAAGCGATTCAAAATGTTTAAAAAAATAAAAATCGAAACACGTTTGTTATGCAGAAATTGTCCTAATTAGAGTCAGCGTAAGACGGGAAGCCTATTATAATCAACTGTAAATTAATCAGTTGTAACAAAAAAGGAATGAAGGCCCCTCGACAGCGTGGTCATTAGAGACAGTAACTTCAACAGCTGCTGTGGGTGATGGACAAACAATCAAAACTGTACTTGATATCGGACCGTTGTCTTTCGTGGGGTAATGTTGTTACTAATTTTCCCTGAATGAACGTTTTGTTCTCAGGTTACTATACGCTTTGATTAGGCGTCCTGATGGGCTGAACTTGTACACATATTTAAAAGAGATACCGATTCAATATACTGCTCCACTCGATCAGGAAGTAACGTGACAATATAAACTATGTATTGAAATAATTCGAAACGAAAAATTTATTTAAGAAATATTTGTATTAAACGATGCGCTTTTCTCCAGTACAACTAATCAAATACGACAGCACTTTTGAAAATGTGGTATGTATCTTAAGCCGGTGGACGCGGACTGCTGTTTAAAGAGCTCGGCGCGACCTTCTAGCGGCCTTGGCCAGCTGTTACCATCTGCACCTGCTCACCCAACGCGTCTCACTCCAACTCGCTTCCTCCAAATTAATTCCTTTCACAATCGTCTCGTTTTGTCGTTAGCCGCCACTGCTCTCCGTGATTTCTAATATAAAATGAATGGGTATTCCTATTAATATTGTTCTTATGCTCTTCAGTCCACAGACTGATTTGATGCAGCACTTCACCTTACTTTGTCCTATGCAAGCCTCTTCAACTGATAACAACTACATTCTTTTGCATCTACTTAGTGTATTCGTCCCCCGGTCTCCTCTACGATTTTTACTCCAATCACCTCCTTTAAATGGTAAGTTGATGAAGTTGACGATTCTTTCATGTCTCAGAATGTGTCCCACCAGCCAATCCATTCTCTTAGTCCGGACGTGACAGAAACTCCTTAGCTCTCCAATTCTGTTGAGCATCTCCTCATTACTTACGTGATCTACCCATCGTATTTTCCTTATTCGTCTGCAGCACCACATTTCAAAAGCTTTTGTCATCTTTCTGTCTTAACTCCTTATCGTCCATGTTTCATTCCCATACAGTGCTAAACCTCAGACAAATGCTTTCAGAAAGGACTACCTATCATTTAAGTTAATATCGTATGTCAACAAATTTCGCATCTTCAGAAACGCTTTTCTTCCGTTAGCAATTCGGCATTTTATATCTTCTTTACTTCACCCATCAGAAATTATTTCGTTACCCGAATAACAAAACTCATCTATTACTTTTATTGTCTCATTACCTTATCTAATTCCTTCAGCATTGCCCTATTTTCTCAGACTACATTCCATTACACTTGTTTTTTTTTCTGTCTTGTTTTGTTTTTCTTGTTAATTTCGTCCTGTACCCTCCTTTCGTGATACTGACCATTCCATTCAACTGCTCTTCCAGGTCCTTTGCTATCTCTGACGTCATCGGCAAATCGCAAAGTTTTTATTTTTGCTCTCTTAACTACAATGCCCTCTCTCAATTTCTCCTTGCATTCCTTCACCACTTAATCAATGTACAGCTTGAATAAAACTGTAGAAAGACTACGTCCCTGTCTTACTTCCTTCCTAACCACTGCGATCCTTTAATGCCCTTTGACTCTAATAACTGCCGTCTGGTTATTGTACAAGTTGCCAAGTACCCAATATTTATCCCAGCTATCTTCAGAATTTGAATGTGTGTATTCCAGTCAACATTTTCAAAAGATTTCTCCAGATCTACAAACGCTAAAAACGTCACTTTGCCTATCCTTAACCTATCGTCTAAGATATGTTGCAATGTATTGCCTCCCGTGTTCCTACATTTCTCCTAAATCCAAACTAATCGTCCCAAAGGAAGGAATCCACTAGATTTTCCATTCGTTTGTAATTTAATTCGTGTTAGTAGTTTGCATCCATGACTTATTAAACTGAAAGTTCAGTACTTTTCACATTTGTTCAAATGTTCAAATGTTTGTGAAGCTTATGGGACTTAATTGCGAGGTCATCAGTCCCTACACTTACAAACTACTTATGAACCACCTCATACGAAAGACAGCACAAACATTCGTGCCCGAGGGGGATTCGAACCACCGACGGGGAACGGCTTCGCGCATCGCAGCATAGCGCTCAAATGCTCTCCGCCGCGGGACATTTCACATTTGCCTACACTTGATTTTTTGTTTATTTATTTATCATCTCCAAATTGTCTTCTTTATCTTCCTTTAGGCGGTACCTATCTTTCCCGTAGTTATACATTCGTCTGCGGTCTTGCATTTGTCCTCTAGGCACTCCTGCTTAGCCAGTTCAAATGTTCAAATGTTTGTAACGTCTATGGGACTTAACTACGGGGTCATCAGTCCCTAAACTTACAAACTACTTATGAACTAACTAAGACTAAGGACGACACAAATATCCATGCCCGAGGGGGGATTCGAACCCCCGACCGCAGTGGCCGTGCAGACCGCGACTGGAGCGCCTCAGACCCCTCGGCCACCGCGGCCGGCGCTTAGCCAGTCTGCACTTCCGGTCAATCTCATTTTTCAAACGTTTGTACTCCCTTTTGCCTGCTTCACATGCTGAATTCTTATATTTTCCCCTCTCATTAATTAAGTTCAGTATTTCCTGTGTTATCCAAGGATTTATATTAGGCCTTGTCCTTCTGCCTATATAATCCTCTGCCGTCTTCACTAGTCTATCTCACAGAGCTACACATTCTTCCTCTATCACTTTACACTGTTTCAGCCATCACTTGCCTAATGCTCCCTCTGACAGTCTCAACTACCTCTGCTTCCTTTAAGTTTTCCAGATTCCATCCCTTTAATTTTCTACTTTTTCTTAAATTTTAATGTACAGTTCATAACTAATAAATTACGGTCAGAATCTATATCTGCCCCTGGGCATGTCTTACATTTTAAAACCTGGTTTCTATGCCTTAACATTTATAAAGTCAGTCTGGCATATTCCGGTGTCACCTAGTCTCTTCCACGTATACATCTCTCATGATGATGAAATAAAGTTTTTGTAATGAATAAGTTGTGCTCTGCACAAAATTCTACCAGGCGATATCCACTTTCATTCCTTTTCTCCAGTCCATATTCAACTACTACATTTCCTTCTCTACTCTTTCCTACTACCGAGTTCCAGTCTCCCCTCACAATCTAGTTTTCCTCTTTCTTTACTGTCTGAATAAATTCTTTTATCTCCCCATACGCTTCTTCGGTCACCTCGTCATCGGCAAAGCTAGTTGCCATATAATCTTGTACTACTGTGGTCGGTTTTAGCTTCGTGTCTATCTTTGTTACGATAATACGTTCACTATGGTATTCACAGTAACTTACCCGCATTACTATGTTCTTCTTCATTATCACATCTACTCCTGCGTTACCTCCAACTGATTTTGTATTAATAACCTTGTACACACCATACCAGAAATCCTGTCCATCCTGCCACCGAACGTCATTAATTCCAACCATATCTGACTTTTACCTATCCACTTCTCTGTTCAAATTATCTAACTTACCTATGCGATTAAGGGTGAGAACATTCCACGCAACGATCCGTAGAATACCTGTTTTGTTTTGCTTGATGACGACATCCTCCTGAGTAGTCCCCGTCCGGAGATTCGAATGGAGGACTATTGTTCAAAGTTCAAATGTTTGTACAGCTTATGGGACTTAACTACGGGTTCATCAGTCCCTAAACTTACAAACTACTTATGAACTACTTACGAACTAGGACGGCACATATATCCATGCCCTAGGGGGGATTCGAACCCCCGACCGTAGTGGCCGTGCAGACCGTGACTGAAGCGCCTCAGTCTCCTCGGCCACCGCGGCCGGCGGACTATAGTACCTCCGCAATATTTTACCCAAGAAGACGCCATCGTCATATATTCTAACAGTAGAGCTGCATGTTACAATACCCTTTGTGGAACGCAGATTGCGAAATAGCAGGTAACTGGAATAGTAACAAAACTGAAAATACGTACATCACTTTTCTAAATGTAGGAGTAGAAATATCTGTATTAATCCGGCACACTAAAAGAAACTATGAAAATGCCCAACTTTTAAATATCAAACAAGACTTCCAAATACTTAAAACAATAAAGCATCCGGAGATAACGGTATAATTGCAGAACTACTAAAATCAACCGGCCCTAATAGAGACCACTCAGGTAGTGGGACATAGCTGGCATATTGTGGAAATACTTGACGGCTGCAAAACTGCCCTAATTCGTCTGTTGCATAAAGAATGGTATAGAAACGATGTTAAAAATTCCCGAGGAATTTATGATCTCCCGGTGACATACAAAGTTCTCTTGCAACGTTTACTTGATAGATTTCTAGTAACAATAGGACATGTGATTTGGTGGATTTCGAAAGGCCTATGAATGGATTGATCGTGATTCCATCTTCCAGATTTTAAAGGTACATAGGCTAGGTAATAAAACCCTAACACCGATTAAACAAACGATGTCTGACAGTAGCTCTAAAGTTAACTTCATGGGAGAAATTTCGGAACCATTTAGCGTAAGGATTGGTCTCACAGAGGTAGATGCTCTCTCCCCATTGCTTTTAAACTGTGTTGTGGGAAGGTAATTACAGTATGGCGAGAGCAAAAGTCGAGTGAAAATATAGATCAGTTAATCATGATAGGTAGTAGTAATCTTAGAGTAGATGGCGTCGTTTTTGCAGATGATACGGCCTTTGAAACTTGCCACAGCTCAAAAACAAACAGAATTTCTTAAAGAAGCTGCGGAGAAAGTTGGACTACAAATATCATTCTAAAAAACGGAACATATGTCACGCAACTAGCAAGCATCAAAGTTTTTGCACACGAAATATGGAAAACTAGAAAAAGTTTCTTACTTTTAATATTTGGATGAAATCCTACAAGAAAACGGTCTCGAAAAAGCTGCAAAGTTCACTGTCAAAAATGGCGACTACACTCAGATTAACACAAAGTATTTGTAATAAAAATAACTTCCTAAATTCAGTAAACTACGGAATTACACTGTAATCGAACCTGAAACTCTTTATGGAGCAAAAAGCTCAATTTTAAATACACTACAGGACTTTAAAATTGCTACACCAAGAAGAAATGCAGTTGATAAACGGTTATTCATTGGACAAATATATTATGTGATTAGATATTCACGCAATTTGAGTGCATAGATCCTGAGAAATCAGTACCCAGAACAACCACCTCTGGCCGTAATAACGGCCTTGATACGCCTGGGCATTGAGTCAAAGAGATCTTGGATGGCGTGTACAGGTACAGATGCCCATGCAGATTCAACACGGTACCACAGTTCATCAAGAGTAGCGACTGGCGTATTGTTACGAGCCAGTTGCCGGCCACCATTGACCACACGTTTTCAATTGGTGAGAGATCTGGAGAATGTGCTGGCCAGGGCAGCAGACGAACATTTTCCGTATCTAGAAAGGCCTGTACAGGACCTGCAACATGTGGTCGTACATTATCCTGCTGAACTGTAGGGTTTCGCAGGGATGGAATGAAGGGTAGAGCCACGGATCGTAACACATCTGAAATGTAACGGCCAGTGTTCAAAGTGCCGTCGATGCGAACAATAGGTTAACGAGACGTGTGACCAATGGCACCCCATACCATCACGCAGGGTGACACGCCAGTATGGCGATGACGAATACACGCTTCCAATGTGCGTTCACCGCGATGCCGCCAAACACGGATGCTACCATCATGATGCTGTAAACAGAACCTGGATTCATTCGAAAAAATGACGTTTTCCCATTCGTGCACCCAGCGTCAAGGGTAACCGCAGCCGTGATCTCCGAGCTGATAGTCCATTCTGCTGCAAACGTTGTCGAACTGTTCGTGCAGATGGTTATTGTCTTGCAAACGTCCCCATCTGTTGACTCAGGGATCGAGACGTGGCTGCACGATCAGTTACAGCCATGCAGATAAGATGCTTGTCATCTCGACTGCTAGTGATACGAGGACGTTGGGATCGAGCACGGCGTTCCGTATTGCCCACCTGAACCCACCGATTCCATATTTTGTTAACAGTCATTGGATTGCGACCAACGCGAGCAGCAATGTCGCGATACGATAAACCGCAATCGCGATAGGCTACTATCCGACCTTTATCAAAGTCGGAAACGTGATGGTACGCATTTCTCCTCCTCACACGAGCCATCACAATAACGTTTCATCAGGCAACGCCGGTCAACTGCTGTTTGTGTATGAGAAATTGGTTGGAAACTTTCCTGGTGTCAGCACGTTGTAGGTGTCGCCACCGGCACCAACATTGTGTGAATGCTCTGTAAAGCTAATCATTTGCATATCACCGCATTTTCTTCCTATCGATTAAATTTCGCGTCTGTATCACGTCATCTTCCTGGTGAAGCAATTTTAATGGCCAGGAGTTTAGAAACTGAGATGTTTAAGAAATTAAAAAGAAAGAAAGAAAGAAAGAAAGAAAGTTTATTAGGAAAATGTTACGCCCCAAAATTACTCTTGGAGAAAGTTATATCCTGAAAAGTAATCAGCAAATAGAAGAATATATAGACATATATGGTGACGTGAGAAAACGAATAATTCAATTTAATGCGTATATTTACAAGAATGGCATGCACTAGGTACACAAAACAAATAGTGGAATTCTACGAAAACAGAAGTAATGCAAAAACTAAGCTAATTAAATGGATCGCTGCGATTAAGGAAGATCTTAAAGTAGTCTATATAATTCAGTTAGACGTTACAGATAGAAAGTACATTCAAACAAAATATATTTGATTGGAAAGTTGGTCAGAGGGAAATTAGAAAACGGAATAGAACTTCGGTGTCTGGTGAAAGACACTTAATTCCGAAAGAGCGAAACAATTTTGGACTCAAAGGAAGGCCAACCATCGAAAACCCACTGATTTTACCTCGCGAGGCCCTATTAGACACATACTTGAATTATAATATTAATATCAATAATAAAACAGTGGACTCAACTATAGGCCCAGCTAAAGTAACTGTGTCGAAGACACATATCTGGAAATCATGAAAATTTCAGAAAAATTATTTCCGTTTTTGACTACTAAGTTTAAAACTTTTTGCGAGATCTTTGTTTATCAAATTTTCTAATGTTTTCATTCATTACACGTTCTCTGTCAGAATTCACATGCGGATCACTTACCGCTACACAAATATAATGAAACTGAAACTGTTTACTTATGGTTAATATAATATGACAAAAAAGTAGTTTGCCAAGGTTAGTTGTGTAAATATCTTGTACTAGTATGAAACCACCCCCATGAACCACAGACATTGCCGAGGTGGGGTGGCTTGCGTGCCTCAACGATACAGATAGCCGTACCGTAGGTACAACCACAGCGGAGGGGTATCTGTGGAGAGGCCAGACAAACGTGTGGTTCCTGAAGAGGGGCAGCAGCCTTTTCAGTAGTTACAGGGGCAACAGTCTGGATGATTGACTGAGCTGGTCTTGCAACATCAGCTAATGTGGCTTTGCCACACAGTTACTGCGAGCGGCTGAAAGCAAGGGGAAACTACAGCCGTTACATTTCCCGAGGACATGCAGCTCTTCTGTATGGAAATATGATGATGGCATCCTCTCGGGTAAAATATTCCGGAGGTAAAATAGTCCCCCATTCGGATCTCCGGACGGGGACTACTCAGGAGGATGTTGTCATCAGGAAAGATAATACTGGCATTCTACGGAACGGAGCGTGGAATGTTAGATCCCTTAATCGGGTAGGAAGATTAGAAAATTTAAAAAGGGAAATGGATAGGTTGAAGTTAGATATAGTGGGGATTAGTGAAGTCCGGTGGCAGGATGAACAGGATTTCTGGTGAGGTGAGTACAGGATTATAAATACAAATTCAGTTGGGGTATCACAGGAGTAGGACTGATAATGAATAAGAAAATAGGAATGCGGGTAAACTACTATGAGCAGCACAGTGATCGCATTATCATTGTCAAGATAGATACGAAGCCAACACCAACAACAGTAGTACAGGTTTATATGCCAACTAGCTCTGCCGATGATGAGGAGATCGAAGAAATATATGAAGAGCTAAAGGAAATTATTCAGACAGTTAAGGGAGAGGAAAACTTAATTGTGATGGGAGACTGGAATTCGGTAGTAGGAAAAGGAAGAGAAGGAAATATAGTAGTTGAATATGGACTGGGCAGGAGGAATGAAAGAGGAAGCCGGCTGGTAGAATTTTGCACGGAACATGATTTAATCGTAACAAACACGTGGTTTAAAAATCACAAAAGAAGGTTGTATACGTGGAAGAGACCAGGAGACACCTGAAGGTATCAGATAGATTTTATAATGGTAAGACATAGATTCCGGAACCAGGTTGTAAACTGTAAGACGTACCCAGGGGCAGATATAGACTCTGACCATAACTTCTTAGTCATGTACTGTAGGCTGAAACTGAAAAAAACTGCAGAAAGGTAGGAAAATAAGGAGATGGGACTTAGATAAATTGAAGGAAAGGGAAGTTCTGGAGAATTTCAGAAGGAGATTTAGGCAACAATTGACAGAAACAGCGAGAAATAAAACAGTAGAAGATGAATGGGTAGCATTGAGAGATGAAATAGTGAAGGCAGCAGAGGACAAAATAGGTAGAAAGGCAAGACCTACAAAAATCCTTGGATATCACAGGAAATACTAAATTTAATTGATGAAAGGAGAAAATATAAAAATGCAGCAAATGAAACAGGCAAAATGGAGTACAGGCGACTAAATAAAAAATGAGATTGACAGGAAGTGCAAAATGGCTAAGCAGGAGTGGCTGGAAGCCAAATGCAAATCTGTAGAAGAATGCATAAGAAGGGGAAAAGTAGACACCGCCTACAGGAAAATAAAAGAGACATTTGGGGACAAGAAAAGCAACTCTACGAATATCAAGAACTCAGATTGGGAAACCAGTTCTCAGCAAAGAAGGGAATGCTGAAAGGTGGAAAGAGTACATAGAGCAGCTCTACAAAGGAAATGAAATACCCTCAGACTTTAAGAAAAATGTAATAATCCCCATTCCAAAGAAATCAGGCGCAGACAGGTGTGAAAATTACAGAACCATCAGCTTGATAAGTCATGGTTGCAAAATTTTAACACGAATTATCTATAGGAGAATGGAAAAGCTGGTAGAAGCTGACCTTGGGGAAGATCAGTTTGGATTCAGGAGGAACGTAGGAACCCGGGAGGCAATACTCACTTTACGTCTTATATTAGAAGATGGATTAAGGAAAGGCAAACCTACATTTTTAGCTTTTGTAGATTTGGAGAAAGCATTTGACAATGTTGACTGGAATACACTCTTTCAAATTCTGAAGTCAGCAGGGGTAAAATATAGGGAAAGGAGAGTTATTTACAACTTGTACAAAAGCCAGACCGCAGTTATTAGACTCGAAGTGCATGAAAGGGAAGCATCAGTTGGGAAGGGAGTAAGACAGGGTTGTAGCCTTTCTCCGATGTTATTCAATTTGTACATCGAGCAGGTGGTGAAGGAAAGCAAGGAAAAATTTGGAATAGGGATTAAAGTTCAGGGGGAAGAAATAAAAACATTGCGTTTTGCTGATGACATTGTAATTCTGTCACAGACAGCAAAGGACCTGGAAGAGCAGTTGAATGGAATGGACAGTGTGTTGAAGAGAGCGTATAAAATGAACATTAACAAGAGCAAAACAAAAATAATGGAATGCGGTCTTAGAAAATCAGGCGATGCTAAAGGAATTAGATTAGGTAACGAAAAAATGAAGGTGGTAGATAAGTTTTGTTACTTGGGTAGTAAAATAACATGCGATGGTCGCAGTACAGAGGATATAAAATGCAGATTGGCAATGGGAAGAAAAGCATTTTTGAAAAAGAGAAATTTGCTAACATCGAATATTAATTTAAGTGTAAGGAAGTCTTTTCTGAAGGCATTTGTGTGGATTGTTGCCTTGTACGGGAGTGAAACATGGACGATAAGCAGTGCGGACAGAAAGAGAATAGAGGCTTTTGAAATGTGGTGCTACAGAAGAATGCTGAAGATTAGGTGGGTAGATCGCATAACTAATGAAGAGGTACTGAACAGAATTGGTGAGAAAAGGAATTTTTGGCATACCCTGACTAAAAGAAGAGATCGCTTTGTAGGACACATTCTTAGACATCGAGGAATCGTAAATTTATCACTTGAGGGAAGTGTGTGGGGTAAAAATCGCAGAGGGAGACCAAGAGACGCGTATAGTAAGCAGATTCAAGTGGATGTGGGTTGCCGTTCTTATGAGGAGATGAAAAGTCTTGCTCAGGATAGTGTAGGGTGGAGAGCTGCATCAAACCAGTCTCCGGACTGAAGACCATAACAACACAACAGTATGAAAGAGTGAAATTTATCGGATGGCTGTATTTCTGTTGTCACAATGTTATCGTTTGTTAACCTTCGCTGAAGTAACACATTTAAATTTCTGCTTCCTATCGCAATTTAATAGTGAGCAGAAGAAAGCTATTTAGTCAGGTGCCGGCCGCGGTAGCCGAGGTGACTGAGGCGCTCCAGTCACGGTCAGCACGGCCACTACGGTCGGGGGTTCGAATCCCCCCTCGGGCATGGATATTTGTGCCGTCCTAGTTCGTAAGTAGTTCATAAGTAGTTTGTAAGTTTAGGGATTGATGACCCCATAGTTAAGTCCCATAAGCTATACAAACACTTGAACATTTGAAGTAATTGGTCAGTGTGTGTGTGTGTTGGATGATAATGAGAAAAGGGAAGTGTGTAACGCTATGCCGGCACATTCATTTACATTTACTGATGGTCCATAAACTAAGTAACTAAATAGAACGTTACCTCATTACATTATATTCATGATTTATAAATGATATTTTTGTTATATTCTATTATCTACACTTTATTTTCAGTTTGATGACGATTTTAATACATAATATTCAGTCATAATGAAATTGAAAGGTAAAGGAAAATAGAATCAAATGTTATTTATTTAAGAATATTATTGAATAGAGGACAGGACAACATAAAGGAAACGATTAAATGCTGTCCCCATGGTGTCGTACAGCCTCATTGGTAGAGTCAAGTGTTGTTCAAGTGTGTGTAAGTTGTTGAGGAACCATACTACCGACATACTCAGCTCTGTGGTTGAGGTTGACCTGTTGACGCGCGGGGTGAGGGCCGTGCATTACAACGCAGCAAGGGGGCCGTGAAGGTACCCTGCTAATGCTCTTCTCTACTTAATTCTGGTGCTCTGACGTGTTTCATGGGAGACAGTGTAATCGTTGGCATTCTTGTTATTCTAGATGAAAAGTAATTGTCTATTTTCAGTTAATGAAAGATATTATTATCTAATAGCGTCCAGGAGAGAGGGAGCAAGAATATGAATTGCAAAGGATAAGGAAGTAAATTGGTAGCACTCTTTTCTACGATACAAACCAGACATTTCCGTTAGTAGATAAAGCGAACCACAGCTAAGTATTTCTGTTATGTATATCTCAGTTAAAATGGGAAAGGATATGAAAACAGTGCACTGATGTTTGCTTGGTATCTCTGTTCCCGTTCTCTACTTTTCTTTCTTTTTACTAAAGGCCGTTGTTACCAAAAGTTTCCTGTAGATACGTAATTTCTAATTTTAGAATGGTGATTTTCCAGATCGTGGCTGCATACCATTCATATAACAAAACTAATCCCTATGCCGGAGAATGAACTGCTGGAATTTCTGTCACATTCCATCGTCTTTTGTCGCATCGTTATTACCGTCACAGTCACAATTAAAATATTATTAATATTACGTTCGACAAGTAGACTTGTTTAATTATAAACACTGCATCAATTATTTCACATAGTCTCATTTGGAGGGCACTCGGTTTCTTAATTTCTCGCCCGGATTCTGTACACAAAAGGTTGGTAAAAACTGTTCGAAGAATTTATTCAACTTAAACATGTGGTTCATTACACTCGGACGTTTTGTATAAAACTCCACAGAGCTTCTTAGTATTGATTGTAACAGGATACTCGCTGCCTAGTTTGAGTTTCACTTCAGCACATGACACGCGAATCTAAAAGTCGTAGTCGCTGTGGTGTCCCGGCGGGACCTGGCAAGCACAAACTGTAAGTTATTGTCTGTCCACATTACCATCAGTAATGGTGTGTGTAGTAGTGACTGGGATAGAATTGACAGGTTATTGCACGATACCATTAACAAACGTGTAGACAGAGAAAGAAATTTGACGGTTTGCGACCGCAAGCGACCATCAGTCAATTAGATTCTTCCCGCACTGTTATCAATTTATCGGGAGATTTGCTATCTGATGATGAGAGATCGGTGCTTGCCAGGGGCGGAAATTTTGCCGTTAGTCCGCGAGTTGTGCCTACAGAGGAATTTATAGCCAATATAGAAGCGGGTATTAGCAATTTAGACAAAGTTAAGGCTGAGGAAATACGTATAGAAGCTGTCAGAGTATTGGCTCGCGCAAAGCCTCCAAAAAATAATTTAACAACGGGTCAGAAAAATGCTATAAAAAGCCTGAATGAGGACGATAGTATTATCATTCTCCCCGTAGATAAAGGAAATTGTACAGTGGTTTTAAACGTGACTGACGACCATTGCAAGATTAAGGAATTGTTAGGTCCGCAGACGTACAGGAAACTTAGTAAAGATCCTACTGACAAAGTTCTTAGGACTGTTACACAGTTAATAAAAAAGTCTTCCATTGAGCAGTATGTTCAAAAAAGTCTGTCCAATTCAGTTGCACTACCGCCAAGACTTGATGAGTTGCCGAAAGTCCACAAAGAAAAGGAAAATGTTCCTCCTCTAAGACCAATTGCTAGTGCAATTGCTTCGCCCACCTATTTGATTGCCAAGTTCTTGACAACACTATTACGACCGCATGTGGGGCGCTCAGATTCCTATATCAATAACTCGAGACATTTTATAAGTAAATCCAGAGGACATATTAGTTAGTTTTGACGTGGTATCCCTGTTTACTATGGTTCCAGTCAATGAGGTGCTGCAACAGCTGAATCTCCTCTTTCCACACGATATTGCAGATCTGTTCAAATATTGCCTCACGACTACTTATTTCAAGTGGAACGATGATTTCTATGAACAGACATATGGTGTAGCTATGGAGAGCCCTTTAAGCCCGTTTATAGCAAATTTCTAAATGGAAAAATTAGAGGAACAGGCAATGAAAACAGCAAACAAAAAACCTGCTGTTTGGTTTCGCTATGTAGACGATACGTTTGTTGTGCGAAGACATGGTAGAGAGGAATTAGATCATTTTCTTCAACACCTCAACGGGATTAATTCTTGAATCCAGTTTACCATGGAGATGGAGGCAGATGGAAAACTGAATTTTCTTGATGTGTCAGTTTTCAAAAAGGGGAATGGCAAATCGGGCCATACAGTTTATCGGAAGCCCACACACACATGCCGTTATCTGCACCGGGATACAAACCACCATCTACAACAAAAGCGGGGCATTATAAAGACGTTGGCGGACAGAGCAAGGAACATCTGCAAACCGGAATTATTCGACGCGGAATTGAAACACCTGAGTAAGGCTTTACTTAAAAATGGATATTCGTCTACAGAGATAAGGAGAACTTTGAGACCGACACGTAGAGTTGTAAACGATGAAAGGGTTCCTGAGAAATCCAAAGCCTTCCTGCCTTTTATTAAGGACGTCACCGATCGCTTCGGTAAAATTTTGACGAAACAGAATGTTGCCGCTATTTGCAAAAACCTACTCGGAAGATACAGGATCACCTGAAATCGGAAAAGGATGCTTGTAAACCGCTGGAAAAGCAGGAATTTATAGGATTCCGTGTAGCTGCGGAGACGTATACGTGGGTACCACAAAAAGAACAGTGAAAAAACGACTAGATGAGCACAAGGGGTACTGTAGAATGGGAGAGATTGACAGATCAGCTGTTGCTGAATATGTTTTTCAACCAGGGGACCACCTTATTCAGTTTGATAAGACTCGGGTTTTAGCAGCCACAAATGGATACCACGAAAGACTGTACAGAGAGGCTATAGAAATTATTGTAAAACACCCCAATAGTTTCAATAGGATGGAGGAGGGCGTGAAACTAAATGAAATCTGAATTCCGGTTTTGAAGAAGAAATGTAACAGTCTTCTACCATGAGACGATATTAACGGACGGAGGCAATCGGCAACGACGAATTGCGCGCGCATGTCAAAAACATCTGACGTCACACCTCTGCGCACGAGCCCTCGTAAACGGAGTTTGGCTTCAGTCATTAGCGAGCCAGGGTGGCCATCGGACATTCAAAGGTGCCACGATCCCCCTTGAAAATGGCCCGCAGTCGGGGACGAAACTTTGGGTTTCCATAATAAATCCACTAGACCACGGCATAATAGCCCTGAAATTTTTAGTAATTTTGTTGTAAGTGCTGTCTGATTTCTGTTGAAATTGTTCCTTCTATTTTACACCTGATGACTTCAGAAATTGAAAGCGTGTATTCCAGTAAATATTGTAAAATGCTATCTACAAATCTACAAAAGCTAGAAATGTATGTGTGCCTTTTCTACATCTTTCGTGTAAGATAAGTCGTAAGTTGAGTATTGCCTAACATGTTCCTCCATTTCTCCTAACTCTGAAGAAATCTCTCCTGCGGTCTGCTTCTACCACTTTCTCCACTCTGCTGTAAGTAATTAGTGTTAGAATTTTGCAACCATGACTTTGTAAACTGATAGTTTTGTGGTATTCACACCTGTCTGCTTTTTTGGAATTTGTATTATTAATTTTTTCTTAACGTCTGAAGTTGTTTTGTCTGTTTCATACAACTTCCACATCAGTTGTCATAGTTTTGAAATGGACGGCATTCCCAGAGACGTCAGTAGCTCTGAGGCACTATAATCTACCCCAGGGTCTCGTATCGATTAAGGTCTTGTCATATTACAGATAGAGGGGGAAGCTGATGTGAAAGGCGGGTTTTGCCAAGCTGCTGGGTACACCAGCCGGCCGGCCAACAGTTTGAACCTAGTGAATGGCAGCTAGTCTGGATGTGCTCAGAAACCGGAAGCGTTCCTTGCTGAGCGAGGGCGGCTATTCCAGATTACAACTGAAATACAATATAACCACAAACATTATTCTAAAAATTCATATAAAATAAGGGAATGATAATACATCAAATATAATTATATGTATGGATTCAGGAGACTCGGGAGAATCAAACGCCGTAATTACAATTTAAATATCCCTTACAGATAAAAAGCCGATAAATTTCAGTACTATAATAATAATATTGTACGACTTATATTTACAATTATTGATACGTAGTGTTTATCAGTAACAGTTTAAGAAGAAAATGGGTAGCATTGCACCACGCTACCTATCTTAAAAGTCGTACCATATTATTTCCGTATTCTTTCAATAAACTTTATTTTACTCTCTTGTTCCGCTTTTCATTGAGATAGTAATATTATTGTGTCAGAACATAGATTCGACCACAGAAACAGAAAACATGAACCCAGCAAAGAACATTACATTTATATATGCATTTTATTATATTTAATATTATTCTTAGTAACGTTCGCCGGCCGCGGTGGCCGAGGTGACTGAGGCGCTCCAGTCACGGTCAGCACGGCCACTACGGTCGGGGGTTCGAATCCCCCCTCGGGCATGGATATTTGTGCCGTCCTAGTTCGTAAGTAGTTCATAAGTAGTTTGTAAGTTTAGGGACTGACGACCCCGTAGTTAAGTCCCATAAGCTTAACAAACAGTTGAACATTTTTAGTAACGTTCGTTTTTTATGTTGTAGACTTAAATATTTCATGACCGACTAAAATAGTAGATATACAGCAGATAATTTATATGTAAACAATTATAAGTATTTGTAGACCATAACTGAATATATTTGTATAAAAAGCCATGATAAATTAAATATTAATTGTGTAACTATATTTTGACGGCGGCAGTATATTTGAACAGTGGGACACCACGCTTAATGACTATCTGAGCAAAGAGCTTCAGTCTCAACCGTTTTTTATTATAGTTAAATATATATATATATATATATATATATATATATATATATATATATATATATATATATATATTTGTTTGTTAAATGAAACCAACATTTATAGGGAGGTGGTCAAAGCAATTAATTCTGTGGTAGTCAAATGTATAATATTTTGGAAGGGAAATTGTATTTTAAAGATGAGGCGTTAGGATGCGCGGAAGGATACAATTTTGAGAGCACAGAGAGCATGCTTTCGAACGCTTGGGAAGGGACTCGTAACTTGGACGTGGTGAAAGGTTGTGACGCTGGGTGGTCTGAAGCCGCGTTACGAACTTGTGATTTGAAGAGATAGGCCTGTGTGGACTTACGGGACTGTGACTGAAGAACTTAGTCTCTGCTTGAAAAGTGACAAACTATGCACGGTAGTAGGGCTGTGGAACTGTGAAATTCAGCAATCGTGTACTAGTGTGATGACAAAATGTGTAATATAAAATATACTGTAATAAATCGCGGATTAATTAACTGTAATGTTCGATTGACTTCACTAATTTACGAGTGATAATTTGGAATATTTACTCTCGAGTGCGTGTGATACTTATTGTGGCTCTCGTGAACTATACATCAGTTATTTACCGATAAATAAAGTAGGACCACCTCCACATTTTCATGTCCAAGAGGAGTAATAAACTTGATTTATAAAGAATTACATCGTGAGTGAATCACTTCTTTATCTTAGAATCCATTTTGTTGGTTATTCAGAGGTTTAATTTATGACTCTTTAGATATATTTCCATGTCATCATATGCAGATTGATAGACTTGCTATACTACAGATTAATTATTGATCTTGTTTAAAGAGATTGGGTAGCTGTTTAGGGCATAGAAGCTGACATACATAACTCACCCCTATGAACAGAGACGAGCCATAAACTTTTAGTACCCTGTGTTATGTATTGTCCAATTCCTATTGGCGAGTACCGATAGGAAGGTCGCAGTCTTTCACAGCTCCGTGAAATTCTTATCTCAGTATAGTATCTCCCAATTTATCTTCGTCTCCTTCCTCTTACCTTTTTACTATCTTGTCTCGAAATTCATTTGCTTTATACAGCCTCTCTGTGAATTCTGATTAGGGACTGATGACCCCGTAGTTAAGTCGCATAGACTATACAAACATTTGAAACATTTGATCTCCTGAGCATCGGCGCAGCAAGTTCGCATATAAACTTGGACTACATTGGTGGGTGTTGGCTACGTATCTAACTGACTACGATAGTGCAATCGTTGTGCTGTTCATAGTAGTAACCCGCATTCCTATTTCCTTATTCATTATTAGGCCTATACCCCCCTTGCCCCCAACTGAATTCATAATTATAATCCTATACTCACCTGACTAGTAATCCTGTTCATCTTTCCACCAAACTGAAATAATTCCCATGATATCTGAGCCCAAACAATCCATTTCCCTTTTTCAATTTTCTGACCTCCCTTCGATCCGTACTGAGGCTGTGTTGTTTTTCCTGATGACGAAATCTCCTCTCCGAAAGTGGGATTATTTTACCTTCGGAATCTTTTACCCAAGAGGAAGCTATCATCATCTTTTCATACAGCAGAGTTGCCTAGCTTCGAGATAAGTAGTGATTGTAGTTTCCGCTTGCTTTCAGCCGTTCGCAGTAGCTACATGGCATAACTACTTTATCTGATGTTACGAAGCCAGCTCAGTCAATCATCCGGGCTGTTGCTTCTGGAAAGGCTGCTGCCCCTTTTCAGGAAGCACACGTTTGTCTGGCATCTACGGTCCGCCTGTCTGTATCGCTGAGGGAGTAGAGCACTCTTCACCCAACTTCTTACAGTAGTGACGTTATGACTGTGCTTTCGACTATCGACTTTTTCGAATGCATGTGGTCGATCCCGGTGAGAATTGCTTACATTTGGAAGAGCCCTGTTGGATTTCTTTTCCGTATAACAACTTATGAATGAATGTCATTGCAATGGAACGTTGCAACGAAGTTTATCAGTAATACATCAGTGTAGATACGATTTAATGTAATAAAGTGTAATTGAAAAAATTAAATTATAATTACATATAGTATCAAAACAGCATTTGTTCAGCAACCTTTGTGGTGTCATAGGCAAGTGTTAAACATTGAATCACAAGGAAGTACGTTCGCGTCTTAGTTGAAGCTGAAAATTTTTATTTCATCACCGCATTTATCAGAGATTCTGTGCCTTTATTATTTATCTAAAATAGTTACGTTGTAAAGTATTGGATGATGTTTAGACGTAACAGTGTTGTCGCTTTCTCTCTCTCTCTCTCTCTCTCTCTCTCTCTCTCTCTCTCTCTCTCTCTGTCCCTTTCTCTCTCTCTCTCTCTTGTTGTTACTGCCAACAATTTGCAAATCATGCATAAAGCTCACAAATCTCAAATGCGAGTAAGTGATCGAAACACGGTTATCATGGCCTACAACAAACTGTCAGTCAGAATAAAGAATAAGAAGATTGACGTATTAGAAACCAAATAAAAAATTAACTTACCCTCAGTCGTCTTTGAAGTACAAAAGAAAATTTGCCAGTTAGCTCTTTACGACACTTCTTAACGAAGTAAAAATTCTTCGTTATATGTACAACTTCAATTTTAAGTACTGTTATTTCAGAAACAGCTGTAGTTCAGTGTCATGTAATGATTATTCGGTACATTTATTTAAATCGATGTTAATGTTTTGAATTTGAAATCTTTGTAATTATAACATTGTCAGTACCCAGCAAGTAAAATTTTCGAACGAATGGTTATATGGAACAATTAAATTTACACTTTTGCTTGTTAAAGCAGTAACCTGTTTTCCATTAATATCACTATATTTTTCAGGCATGAACCTAGCAGCTCACCTCTAATTACCGAAGTGAGTGACAATCACATTTCTATCCTGGATTCTCAAAAATATTTTGCTGTTTTCTATGAACATATCACGATTTTCCTGTGTATGGTTTAGATTGTCCTATGACTCGTACATTTTAACATCTGCTCGGCGTTATAGCGATCGATAGTTCTATAGTCTCGTTACAGGTCGCCTTCACTGCACCACTACGTCAAAATTACGTCATGTGCTGCAAAAGGTTGTCTGCAAACTGTTCACTCATCGCTGAGGAACGCAAGTCACCCCACCTCGGTAATGTCTACGTTTCTTAGGAGTGGCTAAAAGTGGTATCTTCTAGTAAAGTGTGGAATTTGTTATCGGAAGTGCCAACAAAATCGATACTCTAACGTTTGATTTAAAATCAGGCTCTTTGCATAATATCTCGTAGAATGGGTCAAAGAAATGATGATTCGTTCATTTGATTAAGTCTTTAAGCTCAGCAACCTTATTGTGTTGATCGAGTAGAGTGAGCTATCTACCACGAACGGATTTTTCTCATTGCTTTTCCTGTTTGAACGTTAGTAGAAACACAAACGGAACACTTAACTTTGCACACACTTATAATAATCCAGGGTAAATACCTAGACTTGGGACATTCCGTGGGAAATCCATAAAAGTAAATCATCCTCTAACTGCGTAAGGAAACATTAGTGCCGAGGGGACTGAGGCGCTCCAGTCACGGTCTGCACGGCCGCTACGGTCGGGGGTTCAAATCCCCCCTCGGGCATGGATATTTGTCCCGTCCTTAGTATAAGGTAGTTGATAAGTAGTTTGTAAGTTTAGGGACTGATGACCCCGTAGTTAAGTCCCATAAGCTTAACAAACATTTGAACATTTGAAACATTAGTGGTATATCTACATCTACATACATACTCCGCAATTCACCGTAAGGTGCGTGGCGGAGGGTACACTGTACCACTACTAGGCATTTCCTTTCCTATTCCACTCCCAAATTGAACGAGGAAAAAAAGAATGCCTATATGCCTCCGTACGAGCCCTAATGTCTCTTATCTTGTCTTTGTGATCTTTACGCGAAATGTAAGTAGGCGGCAGCAAGATCGTACTACACTCAGCTTCAAATTCCGGCCCTCTAAATTTACTTAACAGAAATTCACGAAAAGAACGTCGTCTTTCTTCCAGCGATCCCCAATTGAGTTGCCGGAGCATTTCCGTGACACTCGCGCATTGGTCGAACCTACCGGTAACAAATCTAGCTGCTCGCCTCTGAACCGCCTCTATGTCTTCCTTCAAACCGATCTGCTGCGGGTCCCAAATACTTGAGCAATACTCAAGACGTGGTCGTACAAGCGTTTTATACGCGGTCTCCTTTACAGGTGAAGTACATCTTCCCAAAATTCTCCCAATAAACCGAAGTCGGCTGTCTGCCTTACTCACAACTGTCCTTACATGCTCGTTCAATTTCATATCGCTCTGCAATGTTATGCCTAGATATTTGAAAGACGCGACAGCATCAAGAAGCTCACTACTAATGCTGTATTCGAACATTATAGGATTGTTTTTTCTACTCATGCGAATCACCTTACATTTTTCTACATTGAGAGCTAGCTGCCATTCTTCGCACCAACTAGAAATTTTGTCTAAGTCAACCTGTATGCTATTATAGTCAGTTACAGACGACACCCTCCCATACACCACAGCATCATCAGCAAATTACAACTTACTCTGTCCATCAGATCATTTATGTAGATAGAAAATAATAGCGGTCCTATCACACTCCCCTGGGGCACGCCTGACGATACACTCGTCTCTGATGAACACTCGCCGTCGAGAACAACGTACTGCGTTCTATTACTTAGGAAGTCTTCCAGCCAGTCACAAATCTGTGAACCTATTCCATAAGCTCGTATCTTCGTTAGCAGTCTGCAGTGTGGCACCGTGTCGAACGCCTTTTTGGAGTCGAGAAAAACACAATCCGCCTGTTGCCCTTCGTCCATGGCTCGCAAGATGTCATGTGAGAAAAGGGCAAGCTGAGTTTCACATGAACGATGTTTCCTAAACCCGTGCTGATTCATGGAAAGAAGCTTTTCCGTTTCAAGGAAATTTACTATATTCGAACTGAGAATATGCTCCAAAATTCTACATGAAACCGATGTCAACGATATTGGCCTGTAATTGTATGGGTCAGTTCTCGTTCCTTTCTTATACACGGGAGTCACCTGCGCTTTTTTCCAATCACTAGGAACTTTGCGCTGAATTAAAGATTCGCTATAAATGCAAGCTAAGTAGGGGGCCAATGCCGCAGAATAGTCTTTGTAAAACCGAACTGGTATACCATCCGGACCAGCAGACTTTTTCGTATTTAGCTCTCTCAGCTGCTTCTCTACACCGGAAATACCTATTGCCATGTCCCCCATTTCGGAATTAGTACGTTGATCAAATGATGGTATATTTGTGCGGTCCTCCTGCGTGAAAGATTTCTTAAAGGTTAAATTTAGAACTTCAGCTTTCCGTTTGCTTTCTTCTATTACTGCCCCGGAATGATCAATTAGTGACTGGACAGTTGGCTTTGACCCGCTTATCGATTTTACATAGGACCAGAATTTTTTCGGGTTCTCGGAAAGATCTTTTGCTAAGGTATGGCTGTGATAATTATTGTGTGCTTCACGCATCGATCTTTTTATAGACGCATGAATCTCTACTAACTTTTGCCTGTCATCATTTGCGTGTTCTTTTTTGAATCGAGAGACTGTACGACTGTACAACCAGGAAATATCATGTAGTGATAGAGTTTGAAAAGAAACAGGTAGTTTTCTTTTAAATTCTGAACAATAAAGGTAAGTAGCATTAAAATACAATATGTTTAAATGTTGGTAATTCTAAGGGACCAAATCCCTGTGGTCATCTGTCACTAGACATACGAACTACTTAAACTAAGTTATATTAAGTACAACATGTCAGACGGAGGATTCTAATCTACGACGTGAGCGGCAGCGCGATCATTCCAGAGCGCACGTCGACTCATTAAATGACGAGCGATATAATTTTGATTAATTATTCACGTCACCTAATGGAATAAATAATGTCAAGTCGTTAGCATCGGTAACCATACACCGCCTTACGTGTTATTTTATGATACAAAGCTTTTTCTTTAGTAACGATGTATTAGGTTATTCAGTAAAAGAAGTTTCACGTCATATTGCTCTGTGTCTAATATTTGTTTTAAGGAAATTCAAAATGGTTTTAGTTCAGTTCCTAGAATGTTGGCATGCATGGCAGAAGCCAAACGCCGCTTAGCCGACGAGGCTCTCTTTTGGTCGTTTTGGCATGTTCCGCGTGTGTGCGCACGGAATGTGCAGCATCCGGGCCAGCTCTAAGGAAAATATCTGCTCCTTTCTTTCATTCGCCATTGTCGGCATGTGTTAAATAACAATCCAGTCACCAAAAGAACGATTCAGAATTGCGAGACGAGTTTTCCTGGAGAATGCAGTACTTCTCGATAAAATATTTCTCCGAGCCGCAGGAGTTGGTGGAAGACGGCATTCCGGCATCCGTCACCTGTTACCAAAGGAAGGCCTTTTCATAGACGGTGCTACACGGCGCCTGGCTGGCAGCTATCGCAAATAGCAGAACGTTTCAACTACTCACTTTCGGTGAATCCAAATTCATGTTTATCGAAACATCCAACCGTTATACGGAATCTTAGTTTTACTTCGAGAACCAGTAACAGTTTGCACCCAAGAATAAACGGCAATCATGGAACACAAGCATCCCTAATTACTATGCATTTATCAAATACGTTCAGTAATGTCCTCAATTGTCCACCGACGATCCTGCGAAATAAATGTATGCGGTGTCACACAAGGTTCTGCCTAAGTCCTTACTTTTAGATCTTCATTAACGACCTTTCATCAATCGAATAAGGAAATATAAGAATAAATAAATAAAGGAGAAAAAAAGAAATTTCTTTTAATAGATCTCTTTAAAAAAAAATCGATTTGACGTTTCGCGCATTACATCAAGTGATCGATCTGTGATCTTATTACAATCATTATTGTTGAATTTCGTGATTGGATTCTTCGAAACGAATGCATTTTTACGTGTGATTTGATCTAAACTACTTACTTTCCTGCATAGACTCATGCAATCTGATAGGAATATTTTTCAGTTCCGCTTTATCAGCGACATTTCCTCAAAAATGAGTGAAATTATTTACATTAATGTAATTGTTATTTAAACTTCGATTGTTATATATTGTCCAATAATAATCAAGGGAATAAAGGGCAAGCTGTGTTTCGAAAGAACGATACTTTCCGAATCCGTGTTGACTATTGGTTAATAGGTCGTTCTCTTTGATGTAGTACATCATTTAGAACAACGTTTATGTTCCAAAATCCTGGGCAACTTTCTCCTTGGGTACGGACCTTTCGCTGAGTGATCGCTTGTCTATGATAATTAAGTATGGAGCTATTGCATCAGCATAGTCTGAGAGGAATCTAGTTGGAATACAATCTACCTTTTTTTTTTTTTTTTTTTTTTTTTTTTTTGAGTGGCGTAAGTTGTTTTACTACTCCAGGGATATCTACTGCTAATTTTCACAAGCTGGCAACTGTTCTTGGTTAGAATTGTGGAGTGTTCACTTCGTCTTCCTAGATGAAATAATTTCCGAAAGCTGTGTTTAGCAATTCTGCTTTAGCAGTACTGTCATCGGTAGTATTACCGTTGCTATCGCGTAGTGAAGGTATTGTTTGTGTTTTGCTGCTAGTGTACTTCACATATGACCAGAAGCGGGAAGCGAATTTTTGTCTGCTCTTTTGAATAGATGAATTTTTCGGTTGTTTTTGGTGCATTTGGGAATTTCGGTATTCAGTCTCGCTACGACAACTCTATGTTTGCTAATCCCTGTATTTGATGCTCTTTACTAGCTCAGTGTATGTTCGCAACAATTTGCTATTCTAGTAGGTTCATAAACTAACTGTTCGTAATAGGTTTCAGAAAATGCATTCAGAACTATTTCGGAAGACGTTTTATATTTGCCTCCGGTTTTGTATACGTATGTATGCTAACATATCGAGGGTAAATTAAAGTCGCCACCGATTGTAACAGTATGCTTCGGTACCTGTTTGAAATGTTATTAAAGTTTCCTTTGAACATTCCGGCAATTGCATCGTCTGAGTCAGGGGGCCGATAGAAAGATCCAATTATTAATTTAATCAAAATATCCACGGGTGTACTGCCAGTCTATAGTGTCCAACGAGCACAATATTTCGGCGATCATACATGTCGCAATCATCAGGTGAACTGACGGCCTGAGCTCCTGAAAACGCGCCGGCACGGAGATCCGCACGCTACGGCTGCTCGAAGGGAACTGGGTTCCAGCCCGGTAGCAGGCGATTTAAATACCCTCTGCCCGCAAAGCGACCCTTCCGCGGTCCGCGCCCCGCGTCGCGGTCGCGCAGTGGAACCGATTGCGACGGCGTCTGAGATGACGTCGGTGTGAGGGCTCTGTCCGCCGTGTTCGTCATTACGTTACGTTTGCTAGATTTACTCTTAATTAACTCAATCGCTGGTTCCCAAGCTTTGCAACAGTCACGGTTTATGAGGTCGTCACTTGTGCGAATTTCAATGGCCTCTCTAACGACGCAGTCCCAGTATCTCGACGTCTGTACCAGAATCCTAGTGCGTTCATACTCCATCGCGTGATTCTCCGACAAACAATGTTCAGCGACCGCTGACTTGCTCGGATACATCAATAGTGTGTGCCTCTGGTGTTCAACGCATCGATCCTCGACGGTACGCATCGTCTGTCCAATATATGACTTGCCACACTGACACGGAATCTGATACACGCCGGCCTTCCTCAAACCGAGATCATCTTTGGCGCTCCCCACCAGTGCACGAATTTTATTTGGCGAACAAAAGACAGTTTCAACCTGGTGTTTCTTCAAAATGCGGGCGACCTTCCCCGAGAGTGCGTCGGTATATGGAATGAACGCAGTGCCTACATCCTCTCTCGTGTTGTCATCCGAATACTACGAACAAAAGGAGGAAGTTGCCATGGGTAGCCCACTCTCCCCTGTGGTCGCAAATTTGTACATGGAAAATTTCGAGGAGGAATGACTGTTTAATTGTGACTCTCCATAAAACTACGAATCAGGTCAATATGAGACGTCTTCTGATTCAGAAGAAGATCCAAGAAGCAGAGACACAGTTGTTGGCTCACTGAACAGGAAAACAGGATCGCACAAGGAGCATAGATACTCTGCAAATCACATTTAAGTGTCTGGCAGAGGGATCATTAACCACTTTCATAACTTTTCTCTGCCATTCCATTCTCTAATAGCGCGCGGGAAGAAAGAACACCCAAATCGTTCCTTTTTCGATCTGATTTCTCTTATTCTATTGGGATGGTCATGTCTCCCTAAGTGGGTGAGTGCTAGCAAAATATTTTCACATTCAGAAGTAAAAGTCGGTGATTGAAACTTCGCCAACAGATCTCGCCGTAATGAACAACGTCTTTCTTTTAATGATTTCCACCCCAACTCGTGAAAAATTTACGTGACGCCTCCCCCCCTCATGTAACGTGATAAAACAAAACGATCTGCCATTTTCTGAACCCTCTCAATATCTTTCGTCAGTCCCAATTGGTGAGGGTCCCACAATGGGCAACAGTATTCTAGGAGAGGACGCACAAGTGTGATGAAGGCAGTCTCTTTGGTGGAGCTGGTGCATCTTCGATGCGTTCTGCCAATGAAACGTAATCTTTGGTTCTTCTTCCCCACAATATTTTCTATGTGTTCTCCAGTCTACGTTGTTCGTAATTGTAATTCCTAGGTAGTTGGTAGAATTTACGACCTTAAGGTTTGACTGATTTATTGCGTAATTGAAGTTCAGCGGATTTCTTTTAGTGGTCATGTCTATTACTTCACACTCTTCTTTATTTAGTGTCAATTGCCAATTTTCGCACCATGTAGAAATTTTGTCTAAATCGCCTTGTAATTGCTTTTCATTTTCTGTTGACTTCACTAACTGATAAACGACAGCATAATCCGCGAACAGTCTAAGGGAGCTATTCAGATTGGCTCCCAAATCGTTTATAAGTGGAAAAAAATGCTTTGCTGGACTATGAAAAGCCATACATCAGTAAAGGGGTTATTTAATGCAGTGTGACTGTAGGAATGACTGTCTTCAATAATACGCTAAATTGCAGCGAAGGACCTGCGAGTCTCATAAAAAGGGACTACCTTCATCAAGCTTAGGAATGTCTGCTCCCGATTAAAGATCAATAGTTTAAAGAAGTCAACGAGCTGGCCAGAAAGTGTGTCGGGCAAAACGAATGTGGTTTTACGACCAGTTTCGAAGTAATGCTTCGAACAGTCCTATGGAGACTGAGGGGGAGTTAGAAGGCTGAAGAAAAACTGGATTGATGTACTATGCCAATAATGTTTTACTTTCTTTATTAATAAATGTTTTCCAACTGAAATATGGTTAATTACGGAGAAAATGGTCCTACAAAGACTTTTTCATTCACTTTGGAGCAAAAATAAGGCAGCTCCAAAATTCAAAACTCCATTGCACGTATATGAATGCATGCAAATGCGTGTATTCTGGTCAGTATTATTAGATACCCAATATCCTACCACAAGGCTGACTATTTCTTGGATCCGGTGGAAACTGAATTTTTTAAAACATTTTCTTTAATTTGCCACAAATTGGAAAATATGGAGCTACCCCATTCGTGCACCAAACCCTTCAATTTTGTTACAGCAAGGAAAAACACTTTGAAACTGGATGAAGTGAAAATACTTCTCGTGGAAGCAGCTACGGAATTAATGATGAATGAGTAGGAGAAATAAGCGCAACACGTTCAGAAAACGGAAAAATCAATGTGGGACAGGGGTAAAAAAGAGAATATTGTTATTAATGCCAATATTAGTAGTACACCTTCATCTGACTTAACTGACGGATAATTGTTCTATTTGTGAGGGGGGAGGGGGAGGGGGAAACGAGCTCGCCCGATAAAATTTATTTCTTTTCTTCCATATCCAACTAAAACTCTTGTGTCGCAGGTAGCGGGAAAGAATGAATACTTAACTACAGATTTTATGCTTGTTTTTGTCCCTCATTTGCGTGCAAGGGCACCCCCAGTAAGAACCTGATCAGGCTGTGGGCGACGTTTCTGCAGGGCAGCCCACTGTTAATGGAAGGTTACTTTGCTCATGAAATCACGTGAAACAATTTGAGAATTTGTTTGCAAGGGTGAAGCTTGCATTTTTTACACATAACGATTGTCTGCCCTTTACAGCTGGATCTTTTGCAAGTTTGACCTAATTCGTCAATAAGGGGAGATTTATCTGGGGCTGATCCCGACGCTTCTCGTATTGCAAACTGCAAGAACGTCAATCACAAACACACTCTATCAATGAAGTATGTTAGCACCAAAGATGAATGGAAATCCCCGTACTTTCTTCATTTTATTTTATCTCTTGCATGTGCCTATAAAGATGCGTAAGTGCCTGATGATAGTAGTCTACATAAACATTTTCGTGTCTACTGGAAGTTTTGTCTACTTTATCACATCTAAAAGTGAATTGCAACACCTAACAAAACAAAATATTTTCAGATTGAAACTTACCTATGTATTTAGTTTTATCTCATAAAGAATGAACACAAACTCAGCTCTTTGTCCGCAACACGAGCACGATAAACGAGGCTCGTCGTACAAGTACAGTTAATGGCAGCACAGTCACGCGCACTGGGCCCGGTCGTGTAGAATATGCTTCAGTTGCCACTGGCTCCAGAACTTACTTATTCTTCCACATATAAGGGTTACAAGGGTACGATGCGAATTTGCGACAATCGGAAATAAAGGTTTAAAAACAACATAAAACCTTTAAAAATAAAATTGACTGCTCTATTTGGAGATTGGGCCCGATCTTGCTTCCTGCCTCGGGCCGGTGCTGGCTCTCAGCGGCCCTGGGGATACAGGGCGTGGGGACGCTAGACATTGAAAGACGCTCTCTGGGAGGCGGTGACGTCAGCGGCTGCCAGTTGCCCTCCTGGACATCGCACACGCGCCACAACGGCCCGCTCTCATTGGCTGCTGATGACGTCATCGTGCCTATATAAGTGGAACACCGAACCCTTCGAGAATGGCTCAAAGGAAACTTCAAGTCTCCTTTTACAGTTAAAGCCTGCAGTGATGAGAAGCTCAAGTTAACTTTAACCTGCAAAAACGACAATTTTTTCAGTCACGGTGATTGTTGGAGCAAAGGTCATCCCTTACTCCGACAGGTAGACCAAAAGCGCTGAAGGTAACCATTAGGGGCATTCGTCTTAAGATAACGGCCGGTTGGGTTAAACGTGAACTTGCGAACATCGGTTATCCTGCAAATGCAGTCTCCAGAATGAAATTGCCAGGGAAACAAACACCAATCCAACTGATGGAAGTTTACCTAAATAACACGTCGGAAAATCGTACGATTTACCAGATCAAGAGATTTTGCGACCTCGACGTGAGTGTGGAAAAACTTGTAGCGCGAAAGGGTCCAGTACGATGCTTTAGCTGTCAAGAGCCCGGACACACCTCCCGCCTACGCACCGTGCCACCTCGGTGTGTTAAATGCGGAGGGAACCACGATAGCAGACAGTGTCAGCTACCAAGGGAGGAGCCCGCAAAGTGCGCTCTCTGTCTTCTGGCACATCCTGTCAACCACAGGGGCTGTCAGGTGCACAAAAACGCACGTCTTCGGCAACGAGGACTACCGCCACTAAATCAGGCGCCGCACCAAGCCAAAACAGAACGTACGCGGGCAGTCGTCTAACCGTCATTACCACCAATGGATCGACAATCAGCGCAACGTGGTATTAGTGAGCTCAGACAAATCGTACGGTTTTCGAAAGCACTGGCTGGAAGACAACCATCACCGCCGTCCCCACTGACTCAGGCGACAGGCACCCAACAGGACAGCAGTCAGACCCAACACCAAACCCACAGCTTATCTGAGGTCATCATCATGCTAAAGGAAGTTATTGACGGCTGCTCACGCCTTAACTCAGCTCCCAGCAACTCTCATTTCAGCTGTTCAGGCTGCAATGAGAGGTTCGGAAGAAGTACCTTATACAGAAGTTACATCACAGCAAGATGGTACAAATTAGAAGAGTGCATAACATCCTTACCGCGACTTGGAATGCTAAGAACATCTACCTATCTCTACTAGAGTTCCGACAGTTCCTGTACGATCAGATGATTGACATTTGTCTTGTCAATGAGAGTCACTTGAAATCTGGGCTCCGCGCAAACGTCACTAACTACACGTGCTATCGGAAAGACAGATCGACAGCTGATGGAGGCACAGCAATTTATGTGAAACAAACCTTCAAGCACTACCGAGTTCCTACGCCACGAATGGCCACTATAGAATCCACAGCCGTCTCAGTGGAAACCGCGCTGGGAATAGTCACATTCGTGGCTCTGCATCGCCAGCCGAGACTACATCTTAGTGTCGAAGACGCAGAAGCACTACTAAAAATCAGCGATCAGATGTTTATCGCAGGAGACTTTAATGCTAAAAGCCCAGTGTGGAATTCACACAGCACTAACATCAGCGGCACGAGGCCTCTACATGCTGCGGACATAGCTCGAGCATTCGTTTATGGTCCCGATGAACCCACCCACTACCCATGCAATGGAGGCAGGCCTTACGTGCTGGACATCGCAGTGGCGAAGGACGTCAACCGGTTTATCACGATGCACGTGCTACACGAACTGACCACTTACCAGTGCTCTTCACACTGGCGATGGACCCTCTCCCAAAGGAGCAACGCATTAATAGCAAGAGGACAAACTGGGATCGGTTTCAACATCACCTATTAGGCAGAATGGCAGCAGCGCCGGAAGTAGGGGCAAACAATATAAAGGAAGCCCTACTGCGGCACTTACGGACGCTCTCAGCTCCTCCCCACCGCCAGCACGCACAACACACACAGCGACACCGGCGCTTCCACCAGAAATCATCCGGGAACGTAATACATTAAACAGAGAGTGAAATCAAACTCGCCATCCACACACCACGAGACGCGTGAACCAACTTCGGAGAGACATGAAAGCAGCCCTCGCAGCCCACAAGGTACGACTGTGGGATGCCAAGATTGCGGCCACAAACCCTGAGGCGCCCCCGTGGGACGTTATTCATAACTTCACTCGCCACAGACCGCCGATGCCGACGCTAAATTCTCCTGGTGGACCACTATACACGCTAGAAACAAATGCCAACGCGCTAGCGGACGAGTTTGAGAACAACTTCCAGCTCGTGGACGTAACGGCAAATCCACTTCACGTAGAGATGGTCGAGGATTAACTGCAAATTTTCTTTGCTCAGGGCAACCGAGAAGACGCTGTAGGACCTAGGACAGCCCAGGAAGTGACAGAAGAACTACGGCAACTACCGGCAAACAAGGCTCCAGGTCATGACAACATCAATGGACGCACCCTGACACACTTGCCACAGCAAGTTACTCCTTACATAGTACAACTGCTTAACGTCATACTTGCGACACATATCTACCCCGACACCTGGAAGCACGCGATTGTGGTAGCGGTCCCAAAACCAGGCAAAGTCCGCACAGAACCTACCAGTTACAGACCAATCAGTTTGCTGCCTATCCTAAGAAAACTCTTCGAACGGATACTGCTCTATCGTATCAGAAGAACACTAGAAATTGAAGGTATAGTTCGACGTGAACAGTTTGGCTTTCGGTTATAACACTCAACAATTCAGCAGCTCCTCAGAGTAGTTGAAGAGGCGATACAGGCTTTTAATAACAGGGAATATTGTGGCGTTATATTCTTAGATATTTTGAAACACGTCCACTGAATGTGTGGTAATGTTCCATTTTGAGTTATGAACTGTAAAAAGGTCTACTTTCATTACTCCAAAGTGTTTCTCCGCCATTAATATTGTTTATCTGTACATCCCCCAATTATTTTATTCCTTTATTAATGATAAATGCCACATTTTTATATACGTTTCCACCCGTGTGATTGAACTTGTGCGTTCGTATGAATGTGGAAGGTTGCTTCTAATACTGATTGATGCGCGCAATGGCTTACAGTCGCCGCTTCGCGCGTTAGGCCTTGTTTACTATAGTTAAAAACGCATGGCTTCGTATGCCGTCTGCACTGCCGTCTTCTAGGTAGTCAGAGACATCCTTACTTGACAAGATGGCGAGGTGGCTTGTTCTTAGTGTGGTACCCACATAATGATGGACCAAAGAGGTAACAAAAGAGACCTCTCTGGGACAGTATTAGAGGGTATTATCTCCCCAGGTACCGAGGGTCAGTAGACAGTAGGCTTTGAACGCACACTAATATCTAGTGTGGTCAGGGAACGCTCTGCGCGTGGCCTGAGGAATTACTTTTGCTGCGACCGCCAACGTGAGTATTTCGTCGAATCATGCTGAGGAGATGGCATGCTTTCATAACTTTATTTCTGATCAGGCAGTCCTGTGTTATCAATGATAGTTTTCTTAAGTAATTCTTTCGCTATGCGAGGCGAAGTGTTTCTTATTTTTCAGAACTCGAGTAATTTACTGTAAATTTGGTATTTGTATTAACAACCTGGTAATGATTTTTGTGTCCGGTTTTCTCAAGTTAGAATACATGTGTGTGGGCTTCAGCTTTTGTGTAAACTTAGTTTGTTTGAATTCCTTGCTGCTTTTAACTAATGTTTTCGTGTGGTGTCTGTTTCCGCGAGCAAGCTAAATTTTCTCTCAGAATTTTTGGGTTGATTCCGTCTTTCCTATCTTGGTATAACCGATTGCACAATGTGCTTTCATAACGGTCATTACTTCGGCCTTCAGCCATGCTCCTTACTGATACCAGCTTTCATCCAATGAATTCTCACGTGAGTATTACTTGCTTATTCTAAATTAATTTTTTTTGTAAAGTCTATGTGATTCACTGTGGTCATACACCACGTGGTACTTAAGGATAGTATGCCACTGCCTCCCCACATGAGTTTGTTCGTGCATAGTATACTTTTAAATTGTATCAAAAAGGAACAACTTCGTGATGTTGGTACCACACTAAGAACAAGCCACCTCTCCATCTTGTCAAATAAGGGTGTCTCTGACTACCTAGAAGAGGGCAGTGCAGACGGCATACGAAGCCATGCGTTTTTAACTATAGTAAACAAGGCCTAATGCGCGAAGCGGCGACTGTAAGCCATTGCGCGCGTCAGTCAATATTAGAAGCAAACTTCCACATTTATACGAATACACAAGTTCAATCACATGGGTGGAAACGTATATAAAAATGCGGCATTTATCATTAATAAAGAAATAAATTAATTGGCGGATGTACAGATAAACAATATTAATGGTGGAGTAATGAAAGTAGAACTTTTTACGGTTCATAACTTTATGGTATTATTATCATGTTTTGTCAAGTTCCGACGGAAAAATCAATTATCTTTTAAATTGTACTTGAAGACATGTGACATTTCGTCAAAACTGACGCTTCGTTTTGCTGCTGCTATGAATTGTTCCTCATTGAGTGTCACAAGCACTATGCGTGTGTCTGTAAGTGAATGAGTGTGCTTTCTTTATCCTCTGTACATTTGCAAATATCCTCCCACATTCCCCCCATATTCAGAAAGTGCAGAAAACATTTTATTACGGGCAGTAACTTAATAATTTAATTCACTGTTGTACAAGGTGTGTGCTTCATTGTGCTTATTTGGTCTCCCCACCTTTTGGTTGTTCATTTTATTGAATAGATAATAATCTGAAATATCAAACTCCTGTTCTATAATTTCATGCTCCCCGTCCCATATTTATTTATCTGTTCCTTCTTGTACATTACTTTGTGTTTGTTAAAACGTTGGCTGCTTCCTTAAGGAGTGAGCAGTTAGATAAATTTCCGTTGCACAAGAACTGTGGCAACTCGCAAAGTAGTTTGGAGCAGCAGTGAACGGTTTAATTTGCATTTTCTGATCTCTTTTGCCGGAGATCTTTCAGTAAAAAATTTAACAAGCTACTTTCAATTTCTAAAGCATTTGACAGCGTATGGGACAGACGGCTGCTGTACAAACTGTTCAATCAGGCCTTCACGGCAGGATTCGTGTGACGGTTTGTTGTGCGTGCTGATTCCAAAACAGCCGCGATTAGATATATCAGAGGTGGAATGCCCCAAGGCAGCGTACTCGGACCTGCACTATACACAATATACACTGCAGGCTTGCCCGTATCGCCGAGAGTGAATAGGGCCGTGTATGCTGACGACACGGCCCTAGTCACCATCGGCGATACGGGCAAGCCTGCAGTGTATATTGTGTATAGTACAGGTCCGAGTACGCTGCCTTGGGGCACTTCACCTCTAAACGAGATGACGCAGTATATTTCCTTATCAACCAGCATTCACCACTCTCGATATCAAGTGGATTACATCTCCACAGAACTTGAATCCAACCAGTAATGGAAAACGCGTGTGAGTTGTGGGGCAATGCAGCTGCAACCCATATCTAAAAGCTGCAGAGTCTGGAAAACAAGATTCTTAGGAGAGTGTTCCATGTGCTACCCGACTTTCCACACTAGTACATCCACGAATCGGCACAAGAGAAACTATTCGTTGAGAGGTTTATGGAAGCCAGGCGATTCTATTCCCGCACGCGACGTTCAGAAAATCCACTGATCATACACCTGGGAATGGCCAGTGACCCCGCCATCCGCTACATGCTGCCCGTTGCCCTGACTGAATAAAGACAAGGCAACAATGCAGTTAATAAATACAAACAGTTCTTCCACCAGTAGTTCCAACTAAATGGAATGTACTGTAAATCAGTCAGCGAAGAACTCCCCAAAGTCATTCTAGGTGAGAAATCTGATATAATTTGCTTACGAGAACCCTATGCAAAAAGTGGAAAGCTGCCGGGTCTCCCCAGGGGGGTTGGAACACTTGCGGGGAGTGACACTTCCGGGGAACCCGGGGCCCTTGGGGCGGCTAATGGCTTTTCCTGGGTACAGGCACACCGAGACGTCTAGCACTGCTGTTATCAAGTTTCCACACTGTCAACATAACACGAAACTCAGTGAAATTGCACAACCCTTTGCAAGCTGAACATCAACATAGTAACTTGTTCTAACTACACATTAATTCGTTGAGTGTTCCTCCTGAAAACAAAAAGGTATTTTAATAGTGATAATGTTTGGACAGTTATTAAGACATTCTCTGCTACTGCAAGACAATGACTTTCCAGTCATACCTCCTAAAAGCATATTACTCAGAACACTAGGCATATCAAGACACCTGCGCAAGCAATAAATATATTAGGCAACCTGTACAGATACGTTGATGTAATTGACCGCTATGTAGTTAATCCCACTATCACGCAACTTCCATCTCTTTAAAAATAACTACTATGCTTTTTAATAGGAGACGCAACCTTAAACCTTCAATTAACCATTTTTACTCCGAACTTGGCATAAACCAACAGGGAGAAACAAGTTGCAAGACTTACAGGAAAAATGAAGCGAAATTGGCAGCCAATAGTTGGTTATAAATTACATTGCCTGTTAACTGTATAAATATAAATTACGGAATACGCGGAACTCCTGTTCAGTACAGTCAAAAAGGTCTAAGGTAATAGGCAGTGGTTTACAATCAGATATCAGATCACTCTCCTCCTCAAGAAGTCTGTGTGAAGATTTATATTCAGAACACTCAAGAAAAGGGCTACTGTGGTGTTGAAACTACAAGCAGCAGCTCATTTACTCAGAAAGGGTAAACGGGATGGTGCCCGTAAATTTGAATGGTTGTATCTCTTGTAGTAACATTAATTTTTTGATAAAATGTTAAAATCCAATATACCAGAATTTTGTTTTTCTAAACTCAGTGCCAACTTTTTTTGTCGAAATTTTTGCAGGAAGTAGTCTTGACGTGATTTCATACTTCTATGCATTAATATTATCAAACATGTAATTTGTGTCACAAATTGCGCGGCCGGTCCGGTCGGATGTTCGAGTCCTTCCTCGGACATGGGTATGTTTGTTTGTACTTTCCGTAAGTTATTTTAAGTAAGATTAGGTAGTGTGTAAGTCTAGCGACCGATGACCTAAGTAGTTTGGCTGCATAAGACTACACATATACACGTAATTTATTTATTTCATCACCACATTTAAGTACTACTAATAAAAGAAACTTTAATGTAGAAATTTGAAATAAACACTGAAAACAAATGATTGACATTTGTCATAAGATGAATGCACAGAACCGTTGAATTATGTCTCGTGAATGTACCTACAAAATCTGCCATATGAAAATTGTTGTGTGAGTCCCAAATTTGTTTCTTCTATAATAACATTAAAAACATATTAAAAATTCAGAACTCGAAAACCAGTGAAGTTATGGACTTGAATCGTTTTGTGTTGCTAAATCTTTACATAGTAGACACGATTTTAAAATTTGGTTGCTACCGCCAAAGTAGGAGTAGGGCTGGTGTATCCCTACTTCTGGAACACCCTGTCCACTACCTGCAACGTCCGGGTCTCCCCGCAAGTGTCTACACATTCCCTTTCTCCTCCCCAGGGATGCAGGAAGCACTGACTCCAAAGCAGCTATTATAATTTTAAATAGAAATGTTAATGTAATCAAAATCTCTGAATTTTGTAATCAACATCTTGTATCCGTAGAGATGTCATACAGGGGTGACACGTTGGTGATTGCCTCCCTCTACGCGCAATATAGTCACAGAATCGAACCGTATGCCAACTACATCAAAGACTTAACGAATTACGCAGCTAGGAAAAAACTACTAATCTGTGCAGACATAAATGCCAGGTCCACTCTATGGAACTCTGACAGGATCTGTGACAGAGGACGTTACGTTAATGAGATCTTACATGAATGCCAACTACAAATAGCAAACACTGAAGGCCACATACCGACCCACATTGGACATGACGGGTCGACCAGTAAAATTGACGTCACAATCGCTAACAAATCAGCTATTAACTGTATACATCACTGGGCCGTACATGATAGAATTACATTAAGTGACCACAACGTAATTACCTTCAAGCTACACAATCAACACAATAATACTAACACGAATGTTAACAAAAGACTACTTTTCCATAAAGCAGACTGGAATAAATTGAGATCAATTATTGAAAAATACAACACTAACAACATACAAGGTAGTGTTGAGTACAGTGCTCACATGCTAACGGACATAATTAGTAGAGCCCAAGAAATGGCAATACCATCGGCCAACTACTCCAAACCGCAACATATACCTTGGAAAGACAAATTGATAAGACTGAAACAAGACTTGAGACGTAAAAAAAGCTATACCAGAAACGATAATCGAGCGATACAAACAAATCCGACTAGCGGCTTATAGGCACGCCAAAGACGTGTACGAACAAAAACTAAAAGACACCAGACAGAGACATTGGGACTGGTTTGTCGCTGCCCACACAGAACACAACATATGGCGTGAGCCTTATAAGGTAACAACAGATAAAATCAAAAACCCACCGGTTCTTGGCACTTTCGCAAAGACAATGGTGACATGACCGTAGGATTGAGGCAACCAGGAGAACTTTTGCTGAAAACACTGCTTCCAGACGACGACACACTTACAGGCACGCAAGAACATAAACAGCTCAGGGATGAAATGTTGGCACCATACACCACACATACCATAACAAGTTCCTTTGTTCAAGAAGAAGTCGCAAAGGCCTTAATAGATTTGAAAAACAAAAAAGCGCCTGGTCCAGACGGGATACATAACGAAACACTTAAACAAATTGTACCACAGATTACGCCATTCCTAACGACACTTCTCAATGACGCCCTACGGCTGGGCAGGGTGCCTCTAGTGTGGAAAACCTGCAATGTTGTCATCATTAAAAAAGGAGCTGACCGGGACCCAGAGGATCCCAAAACTTAAAGGCTAATATGCTAAATAAACACACTCGCCAAGATACAAGAAAAATTGCTCTGTAAACGATTACAGCAACTCAGGTCCTTGCACGGCCTAAATGAAAATAAATACGGATTCAGAACTGGGAAAAGCATTGACGAGGCCATTAACCGGGCATTTTAAATCGTAAACAACTCGGACAATAAATAAGTTATTGCAATAATGATTGACATAGCGGGCGCCTTTGATAATCTTTAGTGGCCCACTATGTTCTGGAGGTTGAAACAACTGCAGGTTCCAGAGTCTCTGTGTCACAGTCTATTAGACTACTGCAGAGATATGGAGGACAGATAGCCAAAAGGTTATAAACAAAAATAACGTAAGGATGTCCACAAGGATCAATCTGCGGCTCCATTTTCTGGGACCTGGTGACTGAACCGATCCTGCAACTACTGAATGGTGATATCAGGGTTGACAGAGTCGTCGCAAACGCAGTTGACCTTCTAGTGGTTGTCTCCGCCAACAACAGGGCCCAGCTAGAGGAAAAGGCACGTGAGACATTGACAGCAATAACGCAGTGGCGCAAACACAATGAACTCAAGATAGCAACCAACAAAACAACATACTCTCTACTCAAAGGGTCATTACAACGAAACTCATCAGTAAAATTAGACGACACAAATATAAAACGAACAGTAGTCACACGCTATCTTGGTGTCCACACTCATGAAAGACAAAATTTCCACAAACTGATTAAGATAAGTACAGACAAAGCAGAGAAAATATTACGCAAGTTGGCAAGGCTTAATTCAACCACATGAAGACTGCCTCTGTCAACTATACGAACATATCACTGAGCTCTCTTCGAGCCAGTATTATGCTTTGCAGCTAGTACTGATGCTCAAAGATTGAGCCTAGTAACCAACAAAACAATTGTGAGACGTGGGCAGAGAAGTGTATTAGTACAACTTTCAGGTGCATTCAAATCAACACCGATAGAAACGCTATGCATCCTTCTCGGTATCTGTCCAGTTGACATCACAATAAAATATAGAGCTGCAGCGTACTGGCTTAAGATGGGAAATCTAGACACAGTGCATGAAATAACGGGCACACATATCGTAACAAACCGCCAACTAAGTACATGGCGAACGGACACATGGCGAACGGACACATGGCAACAGGAATGGGAGGCTTGCGACAAGGGACGTAGACTATATACACTGCTACCAGACATTAGAAAAAGAAAAAGGATGAAGCATATCGACCCCAGCCGCGGTATGGTTCACTTCCTTACAGGACATGGTCCATATCCCACTCACCGGCTCCAAATGGGACTGAGCGACACAAACACTTGCACCTGCTGAAACACAGAAGGCCCCCTTGAACACATAGACTTGCTCTGCGGACGATGCACACATGTAAGAGACACACAGCAGCTTGACTTTACACGAGACGATATGATGTACGACATAATAAGAGACGAACTAAAATGGACACATCTCAACACACTAGCAGACAAGATATCCAATGCGACCTATTAAGAATACAAAAGGACAAGGCCCTACAGGAGGCGTGCCCGTATGCTGCGCAGAGTGGACAGGTACAGTTGGGAACAAACAGACGAGGATCAATGCGATGAAACTTTCAGAAATGAAGGAAGTGACACCGATGAGACTCAAGATTGACAGGGGAGCAATCTCCCACTGTTATCAACTCAAACCAGACCTTCTTTAAATTAATATGGGTACTATCACCTGAGACACAAGAAAGAAAAAACAATACAAAGAAAAGAGACTAATATCACCAAAACCATGGAAACTGTGCTGGGTGATCGGTGTCTTAAAGGAAACATTCCAAGGTACTCAACGCCCAGCACAGTACAATGTAGCTATCCGTAAGTACAGAAAACTCCGATATTTATAGATATAATTCCTTTCTTTCCTATTTCATTGTTTTAAACCATAATTACAATTAACAAAATTCAGAATACATTGAATTTCGACATGTGTATAATAAACACGTAATTAATCATATTTTTATGTACTCCACTACATCTAATTTATTGTAAAATGCACGAATTGTAATTTGTTATGTTATAATTGTAGCAACAAAAGTAAGCATTTGTGTAAATATATTTTCTCTTTGTTATCATTTTTTCTTCTTATGTTTATCTATTTCAAATACTTAAATTATGTAACATCAATGAACTAACGTATAACGTGTAAAACTACAAATGTACGTCCTGCTTTATATTAAACGGTAGCAGGATTATAAATGAGAAACAAATAAATAAATAGTTCCAATATAAATAAAACAGTCCACTAACTTTCACTGACTCAAGATTGATGTAGCCTAAGCCAAAGTAAGTCTCAGGGCGCTGCCCGAGACCAGAAGAAACGGACACGCGACCGGCAGTCAGTGAACTCTATCGGCGATGGCGGAGATGGCCATCGAAAGCTGGAGTTCTATCACTGAATGACGTCCCGAAAGACTCCGAGGACACAATTGTTGTTGATGTGTGAAAGAACAGATACCATACCTCTAATTATATACATGCCCCAACAGGAAATTGACAATTACTGTGTTGATGGACAAATGCGCTCGATTTCCTGCGGGAAAGAGGAAGTAATAGGTAGGGAAAACTACCTTCGTAGTGTGCTATAAATTGAGAATTTGGGCGGGACGGAAAACGTGACTAGACAAGCAAATTATCAAAGGCGACATTTGACCTGAAGAGGAAGCGCGGATTCGAATTCTGGTCCAGCACAAATTTTCATCTTAGCCACGGAACGGTCAATATGTTTAATTATTTCGAATTCGTTCGAAAATTATCGACATTAATAAATTGATGATAATCCATTACTTGACATTAAAATTTAGAAAAACGCACGATATGAACCCGAGAAGTTGTAAAAAATTTACTCACAGTAAATATATAAAATAATCTTTAAACAAGAAAAACGGAGAAGAACTCCACGAAAAATTGTCCGAGCCCCGCAGAATGCCATAAGAGAAGGCTGATGAGTAGGTACAGAGAAAAGTAGTAGGAGGAGATGAAGTAAGAGGAAAGAGAAGAGGAGGCACTGACAGGAAGGATGTAGAGGACACAAACTTAGTGAATGGAGAGGAGCTGGCACAGAAAGGAATGCTGAGGAAGACATGAACTGAGAGGATGGATAGCAGGAAGTAGAGAGGTAAAAGTGGAGGAGGACATCAAACTAGAGACGAGAGAGGAAGTGGTAAGGAGATGAAGAAGGAGGAGGCACTGAACCAAGAGTAGAAAGAAGAGAAGGTACAGAGAGGAAGGATGAGGACGACAGGAACTGGGAACTAAGGGACGTAAGAGCAGGAGGTACAGAGAGGAAGGAGGAGGAGGAGATGAACAGAGGGAGGGCAGAGGAGGAGTTATAGACACGAATGAGGAGGAGGAGGAAGACCACTGAGGTAAGTGAGAGGGAGTGGCGCAGAGAGGAAGGAGGAGGAAACTAGAGGTGGAGGTATAGAGAGGAATGAGGACAAGTGAACCAAGGGAAACAAGACAGCGATGTGCAGAGAGTGAGAAACAGAAATAAATCAATAGATTAAAGAGAGAGGAGGAACTACAGAGAGCAAGTAGGAGTAGGTGAACTAACATAGGAGAGAGGAAGAGTTCCATAGAAAAAAGTGGAGGACGGGATGTCCTGAGTGAAATGAGAGGGGGAGGTACAGAGCAAAGGGTGGTGGAATTCAATATGAACTGAGTGACGTGAGTGGAGGAGGTATAGAGAGTAAGGAGGAGGAAGACATAAAATGAGAGAAGTGAAAGGAGGAGGGACACAGAGGAAGCAGGAGGAGGAGATGCACTGAGTGAAGTGAAGGGAGGGAAGCAAAAGAGAGGAAGGAGGAGGAGGAGATCAAATGAGGAAAGTGAGAGCTGGAGGTACAGGTTGGAAGGAGAACGACATAATGTACTCACGGAAATGAGAGAGGAAACGATAGAGGAAGGAGGGGGACGAAATGAACTGAGTGAAGGAAGAGAAGGAGGTACAGAGAGGAAGGCATAGGTCGAGGTGAACCGAGGGGATAGAGCTGAGGAGAGAGGAGGAGGACGTGGATATGCACAGAGGGAAGTGCGAGGAGGAGGTACAGAGAGTAACGAGGAAGACGTGACCGGTGGAGGTTCAGAGAGGATAGAGAACTTGTTCTTGAAACTCCCTTTGTCCATTTCCTACTCCACATCCTGTACACCTCTTATCCTACACTCTCACCGCCTCCTCTCTGTGTTTATATTCTCCCTCCGTTTTCAAATCCCCCTCTCTATCTATCTACTCCTCCGTCCACTCACTATCCATTTTCTCTTCCCTTTCTATCTACCTTCACCTTCGTCTCCTCCTGCTCTCTTCCTCCATCCTTCCCCATTGTCTCTGTACATCTCATTCACCCCTCCCTCAGATAAAAAATGGTGAGTTGCGGACCATAAAATCCTTTTCGATGAAATAAATACCAAAATGTGCTAAATTTTATGGTGTTCGGTCAAACCAAATATGTCCTTCCTATTGTCACCCTTGATAGAGTAGGCATACAAAAGTTATGCTTTTTGCACTCTGTTAGAATTTTCCGACTTCTTCTTCTTAAAACTTTTCGAGGATCGTATCATATCGATTTACCTCCAAACGCTTTCCACGATCTTCGTCAGTCTCACTTATTCTATGATAACTTACTTGGACTGCGTTGCGCGTACGCCGACCCATATTACGCGCTCCACTGGAGGAATTTTTCTAAATAATAATAATAAACTACGATTGATACTCAATTTGTTTGCAACTCCCAAAAATACCACGAGGTGGTATCAATTCTATATCTGCGACGCTCTAAAGATATCACCCGAACGAATAACACGGTTAACACACGGAAATGTCGCTTTCAATTGCTTCCTTCTCCGATAAGTATTAATATTCAATGCGAAATTTATTGTTGTGTTGCTTGTACGCCGACCGAAGTTTTGACGCCTCACTGGTTTATTTTGTTCTGAAGAAATAAACCAGGAATGGAAGTCAACTGAATGTTTGTAACATAACAAATTACCTCGAAATGAGCTCAATTTAATCGTTGATGCGTCAAAGATATCATCATAACCAATAACACACTGAAGTACCGCTTCCAGTTGTATTCATGTTCTCAAAATATCAGTATTCAATTCAGATTTTGTCACTATTATGGTAATATGCATCAGCAGAATTGTCAAAGAAAACTTTACATTTTTATGGAAATAGGTGACAATGGAACTGTCAAGCTGAAAGTCACATTTCTTTTATTGAGATTTTCATACAAAAATACCATCAAAAATTTCCGACTGTTCCGTTGAACTGTCAGAAACTATTCAGTCATCAAACCTTGTACCGGCAATCACGAACACAAAAACTGGCAAATCGGTCGAGCAGATGGTTAAAGCACTTTCAGTTGATACGAACATAAACTAGATATGTTACGACTAATGACAGTTTTTACGGGAGAAATGCTATTACTATCTACATCTACATGCATACTCCGCTAGCCACCTGATGGTGTGTGGCGGAGGGTACTTTGAGTACCACTATCGATTCTCCCTCCTATTCCAGTCACGTATTGTTCGCTGAAAGGAACACTGTCGTTATGCCTCTGTGTGGGCTATAATCTCTCCGATTTTATCTTCATGCTCTCTTCGCGAGATATACGTAGGAGGGAACAATATACTGCTAGACTCCTCGGTAAAGGTATGTTCTCGAAACTTCGACAAAACCCCTCAAGGGCTCAGCACTAATTTGCTGAGTACGGGCTTGGCGAACCCGGGGTCATGAGCCGTGGGCTGTGTCGCGCCAACAGTCCGCTACACCGTAAGCTCTGTGCGTACTTCAACGTCCATCATTCGGCGCGACGGTGGAATGTTGTATGTTTCAGAGCCTGGGGATCTTGGCTTAATCGCCCGGGCCGCGAGGACGGTACAAACCTCTATAAAATAAACTCATTCTCAAGGTGTGCTACGTGCCGAGGAGATGCATGGCTGTTGAGGTTGAACAGTCACTAGCGAGCAACCTCTGAGGACCCTGCCGCACCTCAGTTGTATAAGTATTACCGAGGCAAGCGGGGCTCTGCCTGGGTGGACGTATAGTTCCCTAGCTGCTCGTGGGACGAAAATGAAACGAGAAATTAATATCGTGGGCGGTCGCAAAACCGCCTTCTCTAAACGTGGTAAAACTGAGTTCAAAGCGTCTGCCTATGACCCTAAGACGTTTCCTTCCCTAGCCACCCCGTAGGAGGAACTAAGGGTCCTTAATAGATCAGAGCCGTTCTCGCCACAATACCTTGTATGTGTGCGTTACGATGGTGAATCATTCATGACCACTAAGCCTCAGCGTTTTGTTGAGCAGCTTGAGTACAAGTTTGGCGAAGTAGAATTGTTTTCGAAAATGTGCAGTGGGGCTGTGCTGATACAGACGGCGTCCCCAGCCCAGTCGAGGGCATTACTTGCCTATGACAAGCTGGGTGATGTTCCAGTCAGTATCACGCCCCATAAGTCACTAAGCATGGTCCAGGGTTTAATCTACCATAGAGATCTCCTCTCTCAGACCGATGAAGAGTTGCGGGTAAACTTGGAACGTCGGTGGGTTCTCTTCGTTCGGCGTGTTTAGAGGGGATCTAAAGATCAGAGGGTTGCAACCGATGCTTCTATCTTGGCCTTCGTAGGCGATACACTGCCTGAGAAGGTCTAGGTAATGATATACAGGTGAGACGTAAAACCCTATGTCCCTCCACCTATGCGGTGTTTCAGGTGCTGGAAGTTCGGGTACATGTCCTCCATTTGTACTTCCAGCCTTAACTACAGGGCATGTGGGCTACCATCGCACATGGACGCCCCATGTACTCCACCTCCAGTTTGCGTGAATTGTAGGCAACACCATCCGCCATGCTCGCCGAACTGTGGCGTATTACATCGCGAGAGAGAATTCATGGAGATAAAAACCGTAGACCGTTTGACATATTCAGAGGCACGTAAAAAGTTTGAACGACTCCATCCAGTAAAGATGACAACATCTTTTGCCGCAGTCACAGCGGCACCAGTTTCACTGCAGTCAACAGTACCAGTGTTCTCTCCATCTGTGCGCCCTATGGGCCAAAAACCTTCTACTACCCCCTCGATGGGTGTGGGCACCTCTTCCTCTGTTGCTCCCACAACACCACCTGCGGGAGCAATTACCCCCTCTCCATCTTGGACATCAGTCCTGTGATATTCCTGGCCATGTGGCCACTTCATATTTCTGGCCGCTGGCCGTTTCTTTGCTAACATTGTACGTGTCTTAAATGCGGAAGAAAGACACATGTGCAGCATATGTTGAAATGTGGGGGGAGGAGCAGTAGCATATGGCACAGTAGGTGCTGGTTCCCGTGGGAAAGCCCGCCTATGTTACTGGTACTCTTCTCGCATTGGCTGCTGCGTTTCACGTCACGTGATTTCTTTTGAAATTAGTTTTGTTTATTATACACTAAATATTAATTATTAAGAGCTGAGACTTTATGATAAATATCTCTCAAGGACAGGCTATATTTTGACAGTTTAAGATGCCTTCTCTTATTGTAACAAGAGAAGAGCGATTTTGCAGAAGGCGCGCGACGGCCCTGTTTTGGCGCGAAATAGAGCTTCAGCTGCCCTCTCGCAACGCGCCGCAGTTTCAGTCTCGAGCTGACCGCTCTACGCGCCGGACCGCGCCGGTCATGAGTAAAGATTTGCGTAAATGTGATAACAGTCCAGGCCTCAACATGAACTATGGGCAGCATAGGCCGTATCATATTAACAATAGTTGCTCATTTTTTTAATTATTTATTTAATAAATGGCATCCTTGACAATTAAAAATCTCGTGAGTCGCTTCTTATGCTTCCATCATACAGAACTTATTTTAGCCTCACTTGTATGCTGTAGGAGAACCAACGACCTGTGTGCTGTCTTCTGCGCTGGGGACACAACTATAGAAGACAACAGGTTAGTCAGAACTCTATGCTTTCCATAAAGTATTGGACTGCAACTACGGCACCTCGTGCGTATTGTAGGGCGGTACAAACGCACACTGCTACGCAACAGCATCCGCAAGGATGTGGAGGTTTTAAGGTGCTTGTGGGAGGAAGCAGCATTAACTTCTCCGTCCGCAAATAAAACCCTAGGAAGCTTGTAGTCCCCATCTCCCAGCCAGAGAAGGAACAGCCTCCTCCCGCTCCCCTCGCTCGGAAGGGGACCCTGGGGACACTCCCTTCCAAGGCTTCTCACAGTAAACGTGGGGATCCCAGCCAATGGCTGAAGGGTCCACGACCTGCTGGTAGCAGGGCTTCTCGCTCTTCTTCTAACCCTGATGCCATTACTGAAAAGCCCTCCCAGGCCTCTAAACAGAAGGGCCAGCAAGAGGGACGGCAGAAGAAAACTAAGAAGGAGAGTTTGGTGGCTAGAAAGCCACAGGCATCCTCATCTTCTACTTCGGAGGATGAGGTTGAGATCCTCGCGTCTCCTGAGGATCTCGCAATACTGGGTTCTCCAGAATCCATGATCGCTGACAATGGCGATTCTGAACAAGTGGCAGTAGATGTAACAATGGATGAACCCGATCCTAAAATTTAATATGGTTTTTCAGCTCGGCGACCATCTACGCCTTCAGTAGAATTGCGGTGGTTTTTTCAGCCGCCTAGCTGAATTGCTGCAGTTGTTGTGCCGCTTCCCTGTGCTTTGTTTGGCATTGCAGGAAACTTGGTTTCCTGCCCAGCAGACCGCAGCCCTTCACGGCTATCGGGGATACTACAAGAACTGGATGTTATACAACAGAGCTTCAGGAGGGGTCTGTATCTATGTTCTCGCAACTGTCCCCAGTGTTACTATGCCTCTCCACATGACTCTGGAGGCAGTTGCTGTTAGAATCCGGGCGATGCAGGAATTCACCATCTGCTCTCTCTACCTTCCCCGGATGAAACTGCCCCTATCGCTGATATCGCTGCGTTGATAGCACAACTGCCCCCACCATTCCTCCTGTTGGGGCATTTTAATGCCCACCACCCATTGTTGGGTGGAACACAGACGACGGGCCGCGGTAGAGATGTGGAGGTGCCTTTGTCACAGCGAGATTTCTGCCTCTTAAACACTGGCGCCCCCTCACACTTTTGCGTGGCGTGAGACACATATTCCGCCATAGCTCTTTCTCGTTGTAACTTGATCCTGCTCCCGCATTTCCGATGAAAGGTCCATGACGACCTTTGCGGTAGCGACCACTTCGCTATCCTTGTGTCGCTGCTGCGTTTTCAACCTGCTGGCCACCAGCCTCGATGGTCTCTCTGTAGAGCTGATTGGTAACGTTATGCCTCAGCCGCTGTGGTTCCTGTTTCACTGCCAGCTGATGTGGACATGGCGGTTCACCAGGTCACCAGTTCCATAGCATCAGCCGCTGAGGCAACTATTCCCACCACTTCTGGCTCCTCTCTGCGTAGGTCCGTGCCCTGGTGGACGCCAGAAATTGCTGAGGCCATATGGGATCGTCGACGGGCACTCCAGCGCCACTGCCATCATCTCACCATGGAAAACCTGATCGCCTTTAAATGGCTACGGGCCCGAGCTCGACAGCTCATCCGACAGAGTAAACAGGACTGTTGGGAGCAGTATGTCGCCAACATTGGCTCTCGCGCATCCAAATCTCAGGTGTGGTCTCAGGTTTCGAGCCTTTTTGGGCACCATCCACCAGCAACAGTTCCCTGCATAAACATTCAGGGCACGGTATGCACAGACCCCATTGCTATCGCTGAACACATGGTGCGCCATTACGCTTGCAACTCCACAACTGCAGCTTATAGTGCAGCCTTCCGTGCACTGAAAGTGCGGGTCTAACGGCGGCATCTGTCATTCCGTACCCGCCATGACGAAACGTACAAAGCGCCATTCAGTCATTGGGAATTCTAAACTGCCTTTGCTGCATGCCACGATACCTTCCTGGGACCAGACCGGATCCACAGCCAGTTCCTTCGCCACCTTTAAGCAGAGTCCCAACACCAGCTTCTCGCCCTGTTAAACCATATATGGGCAGAGAGGCCTTTCTCATCACAATGGCGGGAAAGCATCGTTATCCCCATGATGAAACCTGGTGCTGATCCACAGGTGGCTGATAGTTACCGCAAGATCAGCCTCACTAACGTCCTTTGCAAGCTCTTAGAATGTATGGTGAGTCGGCGGCTTATGTGGATACTTGAAAATCGGGGTCTGTTGTCCCCACGACAGGCAGCCTTCCGTCAAGGCCGCTCCACTCTCGATAACCTGGTAGCTCTGGAGTCAGCCATCCATACGGCATTCAATAGGCGTGAACACCTTGTTGCCGTCTTTTTTGACCTCAGGAAGGCCTACGACACCACCTGGCGCCACCACATTGTGGCTACACTCCACAGTTGGGGCTTGCAGGGCTCGGTCCCGATTTTTATACAGAACTTCCTTTCGCTTCGCTCTTTCCGAGTTCGTGTCGGTACCTCTCTTAGCTCACCCCGTATACAGGAGAATGAAGTCACACAGGGCTCTGTCCTTAGTGTTCCTCTCTTTTTGATCGCTATCGACGGCCTTGCTGTGGCAGTTGGGTCGTCCGTATCTTCCTCACTCTATGCCGATGACTTCTGCCTATATTTCAGTTCTCATGGCATGGGTGTCGCTGAAAGGCACCTGTATGGGGCCATCACAAAAGCTCAGTTCTGGGCCACAAACCTTGGGTTCCAGTTCTCTGCCGCCAAAACCTGGGTCATGCACTTCTTTCACCGACGGGCAGACCCTGAGCTGTATTTGGGTCAGGATTTGTTTGTGTTGAACAGACGCATCGTTTCTTAGGTATGCAGTTCGTCGCCCAGCTCACGTGGGACCCACACCTTCATCCGCTGCGGAAGATTTGTTGGCGCCACCTCAACGTTCTTCGCTGCCTAAGCCATACCACTTGGGGAACAGCCCGTACATCTCTCCAGCAACTTTATAGGGCTCTTATCGAATCCTGTCTGGATTATGGTAGCCTGGTATACGATTCTGCGTCCCCTTCTGCACTGCATGTCTTGGACCCAATACACCATAGTGGCGTCCGTTTAGTGACAGGTGCCTTCCGCACAAGTCCCATGACAAGTGTCTTTGCTGAAGCTGGGGTCCCCCCCCCTCCGAATGCGCCAGCAGCAGCTACTGGCTTCTTATGTCGCCCATATTCATGGCTCACCTGACCACCCGAATCACATGTGTCTGTTCCCAGCTGCTGATCTCCCTTCCCCACGACGACGTCCACAGTCGGGTCTCCCGATTGCAGTTCGTGTTCTTTCCCTTCTTTAGTCCCTCGCATCCCTTCCTATTCCTACCACATTCCACTGCCTTTCTCATACACTTCCATGGTTTGTACCTCGCATACAGCTTCGGTTAGACTTGTCCAGTGACGCCAATTCCAGACACTCGTTGATTCTTTCCGTGGTGAACGGCCGTACTGGGTACGCTTATGTTCATAGTGACCACGTTGAGCAGCATTCCTTACCCTGTGGGACTAGTGTTTCACAGCTGTGCTGTTGGCAATCTCTCGCCCTCTTACACATTTCCGCGACGGCCCCAGGAAGTCTATAGTTAGCCGGCCGCGGTGGCTGAGGCGCTCCAGTCACGGTCTGCACGGCCACTACGGTCGGGGGTTCGAATCCCCCCTCGGGCATGGATATTTGTGCCGTACTTAGTATTAGTTAGTTCATAAGTAGTTTGTAAGTTTAGGGACTGATAACCCCGTAGGTAAGTCCCATAAGCTATACAAACATTTGAACATTTGATTTGAGTCTATAGTTATCTTTAGTGACTTCCTGAGTGGCCTGCTCGCCCTTGACCAGTTTATGCCAAAGCACCATTTGGTTCGGTCCATTCAGGATGCCGTTTTCAACCTTGGCGAATCAGGCCGTTCGGTGGTTTTTATTTGGATCCCGGGCCACACAGGCATTCCGGGAACCGAACAAGTTGATCACCTGGCCAAGCAGGCCACCACATCACAGCGCTTAAAGATAGGTCTCCAAGTTAAGGAATTCAAACTGCAACTGACCCGTATGGTTCTAGGGATTTGGACCTCGGAATGGGCTGCCTTGAACGAACCAGATAAGGTGCGCATAGTCAAATGCACCACAGCCGTGTGGAGATCCTCCCTGCGAGCCTCTTTTAGGGAGTCTGTAGTCCTCTGCAGACTACGTATTGGCCATACATGGTTGACACACGGTCACCTCCTACGTCGAAAGGACCCACCAACTGGCCGTTGTGGTGCACTATTGACCGTGGTCCACATTGTGGTGGACTGTCCACTTTTAGCAGACTTGAGGCAGTCTTTTACCCTGCCTTCAGAGCTTCCATTGATTTTATCTGACTATGCCTCTATGGGTGACCGCGTTTTAGGTTTAATTCGCGCACTGGCTTTTATTGGTCTATTTAGTAGTGGGGCCTCTTTGCCCGCCTTCTCGGGCTCCCACCCCTCCAGAACAATAATAGTCCAGTCAAATTAGGGTTTCACCTCGGAATGAGAGGTAACAAGCTGAATATTTGCATGAGCCTTTGTTTTGGCATTCTAAATGACGTGTCAAAAGTCTCATAAAATCTCATGTCCGCGTCTTATGTTAGAAAGGTCAAAGGTCACGAAAATCAGTTTTTCGCAAATATCTCGCTTCCTATGCGTTAAATGGTATTTGCATCTCTGATAAAAGAGCATGAAATTCTCTACAAATTTTGTTTTAAACATTTTTTTGTGCAATTCATCGTTTTTTAGATAGAGCGCGGAGAGCGCACAGGTCACAGCGCTCGGACATATAAGACGTAATACGAGGTCAGCTGCGAATCAGTCAATGGTACGTTGAATAAAACAATTGTAATTGTAAATAAAATGTCATTATTTACGAATTAACACCCCATTTTTAATAATGCTTACTTATTTCAAGTAATTACAATGCCATGAATTCCATACTTTAAGTATATTTTAATTCTGTTCCAATGTATCGTAACTATATTTATGTAGAAAATAATTTTAGTATTCTTTCTCTTAAATGTGTAAACTTTAGAATATTTCTAGTAATATTAAGTTTATACCTGGAAATATGGACCCTTACAACGCCACCTTCTCTATTTATAAGTTGAAACACAACTTTCATTGTTGAAGGCCGGTTTCTTTGTCGAGGGCTCACTTGCCAGTAACCAAGCTTGCTAATTTTAAATTGTTTCGTGGAAAGGGCGGACGTACAGAGTTATTGTTCAGTTGTGTCTCATAAGTGAGAAGTCGCTTCCAGGAGGTGATGTTGTGCATGTTGTGCGCGGCTTACACACTTTAAAAACTGCAAGAAATGACGGGCATATAGATTGTTTCAATACTTTAGCTTCTGTGAATGTGCATACCGTGTGTCGAAAAGTGTATATCAGTAAAAATTCTATAGCAGCATCGAAGCGACGACTAGAAGAGGATGAACCTTCAAGATAATCATGTGCACCTCGTAAAAAAAAAGAGGTGAAGTGTTCGATTTCAAAACATTATGGGTATTTTGTGGCCAAGCAGCTAATGAAGTAGCAGAGACGAAGAAAAAAGAGAAGTACAGACGCACGATTTGTAAAGTAAGTACTTTTGAATTTAAAGACAATGTCATTAAAAAAGCAGAAGAACGAAGTGATACCTTGGGAGAGTTAGGAAAAGATCGTATACAGTATGACTTGATCGCTGCTGAAGCTAGTAACACAGAAATTGCTATGTTAATTTCTTAAAATAAGCATCACCTGCAGACAAATCCTCGCCTAGACGATCAAGTCACTCAAGCAATGAAAGTAATTTTTTATTATATAGATAATAATGAAGATGCACAGTTTACATTGAAAGAGCTTAAAATGTTCTTACAGAGTATGTACCAGATGAGAGACCATAATTTCAAAACTGCAGCAAATATATTTGACTGATATAACCATCACAAGAAAGCTAGGACCATTCACTATCATATCTTTTCGTGATACACAGGCTAACATATTATCAAAATCTTGGTACGATAATAAAAGAAACCACACCTGAAGAAGAACGGTTACGGATTGTAGAAGTGTTGCAGCCATTATTAGGGACGATATTCGATCATCTATAGTTGAAACCAAGTCTTATCCATCTCCAAGTAAAATGCTAGATGATATTAATGAAGAAATACCAAAACCTTTATTTCATTTTTACAAGAAGTCATTATAAAAAATAGAAAAGGAAAAGTAGATCATTTAAAAACGAAATGCACAGCTATAAGTCACGCAATAATGGCTTCAATAAGAGAACGGTCATTTTCATCACAACTACTATTAGGCCTTTCACTGTCTCTTCATAGAAGATATGGATCTAAGAGACTATTAGATGTTTTATCTAGCTTGGGATTTTCAGCTTCGTATACTAATACTATACAGTATGAAATTGCAGCAGTTTACCATCCAGAACCTCGTATTTTATCATCAGAGGCAGGTGCACTAGTACAATAAGTTGGAGGTAATGCAGATATAAATGCCCGTACTCTTGACGGTAATAATACTCTTCATGTTATGAGGATGATAAAAATAGTTACTCCAAAAGATGCAGTTATTTACAATGAACGCATACAAAAATGTATAGCTAAACTAAGTGCAAAAGAGTTGGCAGCAGTATCACATGTATCTCTTCTAGCATATGAGAAGCCATCTGTAGCTGGGTACAGCGAGATTCAAGTAAAAAATCTACACGATGATCCACTGTCAACTGAAAACAACATTAATGCAGTTGATTTCTTGTGGTTATACGGAAAGTGGAAGAGTACTTCACCGTTGCCAGAGTGGAATGGCTTTCTTGAACAGATTACTAAAAATAATAAAAAAATTTCAACTTCTCGGGTTATGTTTCTTCCTTTTATTGATCATCCTGCCAGTAATTTAGACACAATTTATACTACTTTACATTATGTTGTAAATATTGCCAATTCACATAGTCAAAAAATGTGCGTAATTACGTTTGGTCAACTCTTCTACTCTAAAGCACGTGAAATCATTGCTGCATCAGATGCTAACTCAGACTTGTCTTAAATAATTGTGAAATTAGGAGGATTTCATATGCTGATGTCCTTCCTTGGATGCATAGGATACATAATGGACGGAAGTGGACTCAAGGAAGCTCTTGGTACAATTTATGCTACAAATTCTGTCGACAACATGTTGAATGGTCACACTTATGCAAGAAGTATCAGAGGTCACACATTATTACGACTTGCATTATCATTGATAATTTTTGAAGACATGAAGATTTAAGATTGTGTGTTAGATGAGGTAACTGAACAGATAACTTGCCGCGATGTTTCCTACGAAGATATAGAAGGTTGTGTAAATAACTCGAGCTCATTGATTGATCAATTTCAGAATAAATTAAAGGAATTAAAGGCTCGAGGTTGTACAGCACAGTTATGGGTACAATATTTTGAAATGGTATCAATAGCACAAGATTTTATTCTAGCTGAAAGACTGGGACTTTTTAAAGAACATCTGGATACAGTACGAAAAATGTTGCCATATATTCACGCCAGTGGTCTATTTTTATATGGGAAATCAGCAAATTTATATCTGCAAGATATGAGCAAACTGGAAGATACAATGGATGAACAGACTTTTGAGAACTTTAAAAACGGATTTTTCACTGAAAAACGAACTCAAAAATTTAATTCTGGCACATGGACAGACATGGTCATCGAGCAAAGTCTTATGAAATCTATGAAGGCAGAAGAAGGAATATTTCGAGGTATAAGTACGCAACAAAGTGTTCTGTGTAAGTGGGTGTATGCTATGTATGCCATGAATACAATTTGTGAGGAGATTGAGAAATTTTGTAACATATCTTTAGATTCTTCAGAACAACACGTTGACGCTAGGGATTCCCGAGTAAAAAAAGATAATAATGATGTCAGTAAACTAGTTGATTGGTTGACGCTTCATAACCAAATACGAAACAGTTGGTATCTTTAGCTAGTGGAATCGTTGGAAATGACCAAATTAATTGTCACAGAGCCTATGAAATTGGATTAAAATCAATGGTTAAGATAACTGGTTTGAACTTTAACGAGATAAAATTTAAACGTGCTGATAAGGTTTTACCGCTTTCAGTTGTTAACAAATCTGTCACGATTAACAATTGTAAAGTTGCTGTAGACCCGTTACTACTCTTCCAGAGAATAGCTGCAGGCAAAAAGTTTGAAAGTAATCTTCAAGAATATCTTAAATACGAACTAAGTCCGTATCCAACATTTTTATTTGATAATAATGGCATGAGGAAAACCACGAAAGCGACATTATATGACATAATGAGACCTATCGATATCGATCTTGATGAAAGTAATGTAACATATATTATCGATGGTCGATTTCTTCTGCATCGCGTTATATGGAGCAAAGACGATACTTTCACCGTTGTTTTAGATAAATATATAAAGTATTTACAAACACATTATGGCTCAAGAATGGTTGTTATATTTGACGGATACTCGGACTACAGTAGAAATACTAAAGCAATGGAACAACTAAAAAGAACTTCTGTTCTTTCAGAATCGTATGAAGTTTGCTTTGAGGAAACAACGATTGTGCCAATCAGCCAAGAGAAATTTTTATCAAATTGATCTAATAAAAAAAGCTAATTGACTTGCTTGTTGAGAAATTAAAAACCGTTAACATCACTACAAAACAAACCAGAGATGTTGCTGATGTTTGTATAATCGAAACGGGTATTGAAGAATCAGAGCACCAAAGGACTGCGGCCATCGTAGGAGAAGATATTGATTTGCTTGTCATTTTAATTGGACGTACTCAATCGCTTCAACAAGAAATTTTCTTTAAAAAAGTTTGTAAAGGCAATGTTAAAACACAAATATACTCCTCCAAAAGTTTTGAACATTATCCCCGTTGTCAAAAACACATTTTACTTTTGCAAGCATTGAGTGGCTGTGACACGACATATGCGTTGTTTAAAAAAGGCAAAAAAACTTTTGTTGAAATATTGGAGAATCTTCCAGATTTGGATCAGCTAGCTCAAGTATTTCAACAAGAAAATTGCCCTGCGCAAACGTTACTTGAAAATGGAGTATGTATCTTGTTGGCAATATGTAACGCTCCAAAATCTGAAGACAATATAAATCATTTTAGAAACACGCAATTTGTTAAATCGACAAAACTTAATAAACCTGTGCAACTATCAAATCTGCCACCAACTAGTGCAGCAGCTCATCAACATATCAATCATGCTTACTACCAAGTACAAACGTGGTTAGGAAACTATATAGAACCCGAAATCTTGGAAGGTTTAGAGACGACGAAGATGATGATGATAATGAAATGGACGTTTTCGAGCGACCGGATGAAGACGACGATGATGATCAAGACGATGAAAATTGAGAACTATATATGATTAATAATTAAAGTGAATAAATATCCTCCTCACGTTTGAACTTCTAATTGTAATAAATGAATCATACATGACTACTAAATAAAGATTTACATAAAACGTATTTCCACGTTTTTTATTTAATATATGTTTGCTCCAAATATAATTAAGTCTTAATTATAGTTAATTTTATTCTTTTCTACATGAAACATAATTAAGATATATTAGAATATAATTAAAATATACTTGAAGTATTTAGCTTCATAACTTTATAATTTCATAAAATATGTAAATATTATTAAACAAATCTTTTTGATTTATGAATAATATTATGAAATATTGAACCTAATTCATAAAGAATGAAGGTTTGTTATTGTAATTGTTGGAATGATTTATTAACTTTAAACAACCTACCATTGACTGTAATTCGCAGCTGATCTCGTATTACGTCTTATATGTCTGAGTGCTGTGACCTGTGCGCTCTCCGCGCTCTATCTAAAAAACGATGAATAGCACACAAAAAATTTAAAACAAACATTGTAGAGAATTTCATGCTCTACAACTTTCATCCGAGATGCAAATACCATGTAACGCATGGGAAGCGAGATATTTGCGAAAAACTGATTTTCATGACCTCTGACCTTTAATATCTTAAGACGCGTACACGAGATTTTATGAGACTTTTGACACATCATTTAGAATGCCAAAACAAAGGTTTATGCAAATATTCAGCTTGTTGCTTTTCATTCCGAGGTTGACGCTTTTTTTTTTTTTTTTTTTTTTTTTTTTTTTGGCTTATTTGACTAGACTATAGGCCGTTGTCCTTTTACGGGTTACGACTTGTTTTTCAATTAAGGATTTTAGTGTGTGCAGAGTGGCTGGCTCATCCTGTATTATTCTTGTGACCAGCCAGCCCCACTCTTGTGCTGTCCTATTTTAGTTTTCTGTCCATCTGGTCAACTCCTGTCGTGTTCTTTGTTATATGTTATCATTTTACCATGGACTGTCTCTCTGTACCCGGAGTATACTGGACGTGGAGTACTATGCGGAAAGTTTTAAGAAGTAAACTCTTAGCTGGGAACAGGGGACTGATAACCCAGCAGTTAAGTCCCCTTTAAACACCCAACAACAACAACAACTTCGACCAAAGCCCGTACCGAGCGATATAGCGTCTCTCCTGCAGAGTCTTCCACTGGATTTTATCGATTATCTTCGTAACGCTTTCACGATTACCAAATGATCTTGTAACAAAGAGAATTGCTCTCCGTTTGATCTTTTCTACTTCCTCTATCAATCCCAGCTGGTACGAATCCCACATCGGTGAGCAGTATTCAAGCTGTGGCCGAACAAGTGTACTGTAACCTACTTCCTTTGTTTTCGTACTGCATTTCTTTAGGATACTTCCAATTAATGTAAGTCTGGCATCTACTTTACCGACGATTGATTTTATATGGTCGTTCCATTTTAAATCACTCCTAATGCCTACTCCGAGATAATTAATGAATTAACTGCTTCCAGTTGCTGACCTGCTATAGTGTAGCTAAATGATACAGGATCTTTCTTTCTGTGTATTCGCACCACATTACACTTCTCTACATTGAGATTCAATTGCCATTCCCTGCACCATGCGTCAATTCGATGCAGCTCCTCCTGCATTTCAATACAATTTTCCATTGTTACAACCTTTCTATATGCTACAGCATCATCCGCAAAATGCATCAGTGAACTTCCGATGTTATCCGCAAGATCATTTATACAGGATGTTTCACTAAGTGTGTTTGCCTCTGTAACTTAGAAATTTTAATGCGGTAGGTCAACACAAGAAATGTTACACTTTCTGCGGAGCTATGAACATAGTTTATTGCGCTGTTAGACTGCCGACTGTCGCCACACACGGCCGTATACCCGATAGTTGGAGCCACACAAATAACCGGGGCTCAATATACCACAGTTACTGACATCGGATGACGATGGCATACACGAACAACGAGTACGTTGACATGTTGCTGATGCTCGGCGAGTGCCGACACGATGCCACTGAAGCAGCCACGGCGTATGCCGTGAGATATCGTAGACGAAGAGCCCCGGAAGCCATTACGTTCTTACGTCTCGATCAAAGACTTCGGGAAACAGGCAGCTTGGTAATGCGCCACAGTAACAAACGAAGACCTGCAAGAAGTGAGGAGACGGAGGTGTTTGTTTTAGCTGCACTACACCACGATCCTTATGTCAGCTTACGAGCAGTTGCTGCAGTCGCTGGTGTCAGTCTCACATTTGTGTGGCGTATAGACACGGCCACAGGTTTCACCCGTACCGCCTGTCACTGACCCAGGAGCTGTATGGGAACGATTTCCGTGCAAGAGTGGCATTCTGTGAGTCGGCCATGCGTAATTTCACGCTGGAGTATTTACAAAGTCTTCACAAATTAGGGTGCAGTGAATCGCCATAACATGCACTACTGGGCCGCAGACAAACCTGTCGACTGTCAACATAGGTGATCTATTAACGTGTGGTGTGGAATCCTTGGGGATGACATCATCGGTCCACACTTCTTCCCAGGTACACTGACATGTGAGTTATATCGCGCTTTTATATTCGACAGTTTGGGTGGTCTTCTTGAACATGTGTGTCTAGACACGAGAGTCCATGTGTGGATGCAGCACGATGGTCACCCATTCTGCGCGTGCTGTTGTGGAAGAACTAAACAACAGGTTGGCAGGAAGATAGTTGGGGCGCCATGGTCCTCATTCATGGCTCGCAAGGTCGCCCGATTTAACACCAGTAGATTTCTTTTTGTGGGGATATCTAAAGGAACGTGTTTATGTCACTGAGCCCACATCTCCAGATGATCTAAAACGGCGCATCGAGGACGCATGTCGCTCCGTCACACCGACGATGTTACATCTCGTCCGCTGATCCTTTCGACGGCGCATTGCATTATACATTGAGGAACATGGACACACATTTGAACATCTCATGTAAATCAACTTCCCACCGAAATAATATCCATCACCCACTTCACAGCCATGTATTATGTACAGCGTGTGGTATCTGCCGCTGAAACTTTGAAGGTTGTATCTCCCAAACTAACAGTGATAGGAATGTAGTTTAAATTGATTTGGACGCAGCTGGTTTCAACGAATCCAATGCACGATAGAAAAAAACTATTGTTCCATTTAAAAAATTATATCTTTGTGTTGTAACTCTTTGGAAAATAATACAATAAACTATGCTCATAGCTCCGCAGAAAGTGTAACATTTCTTGTGTTGACCTACCGCATTAATATTTCCCGTCACCTATTATTTTCTAAGTTACGGAGGCAAACACACTTACTGAAACATCCTGTATACATCGTGAACAGCAACGGACCCACGACACTCACCTTTGGCACACCTGACATCACTCTTACTTCGGAAGAACTATCTCCATTGCGAATGACATGCTGCATTCTGTTATCTAGCAACTCCTCAATCCAATCACACGACTGGTCTGATAGAAGATATGCTCTTACTTTGTTCATTAAACGTCTGTGGGCAATTGTATCAAACGCCTATCGGAAGTCAAGAAACACAGCATCTACCTGAGAACCCGTGTCTATGGCCTTCTGAGTCTCGTGAACGAATAGCGCGAGCTGGGTTTCACACTATCGCCTTTTTCGAAACCCATGCTGATTCCTAGAAAGCAGATTTCTAGTCTCCAGAAATGTCATTATACTCGAACATAATAAATGTACCAAAATCCTACAACTGATCGTCGTTATAGATATAGGCCTATAGATCCGCACATCTGTTCGACGTCCCTCCTTGAAAACGGGGATGACCTGTGCCTTTTTCCAACCTTTTGGAAAGCTCCGCCCTTCTAGAGACCTACGGTACACCACTGCAAGAAGGGCAGCGAGTTCCTTCACGTACTCCGTGCAAAAACCAACTGGTATTCCATCTGGTCCTGCGGTCTTTCCTCTTTTGAGCGATTTTAATTGATTGTTTTTCTATCTCTCTGTCAATTATTTCGATATCTGGCATTTTGTAATCTGTGCGGCAATCTAGAGAAGGAACTACAGTGCAATCTTCCTCTGTGATACAGCTTTGGAAAAAGACATTTAGTAAATCAGCCTTTAGAATGTCATCCTCTGTTTCAGTGCCATTTTCGTCACAGAGTTTCTGCAGATTTTGTTTTGATCCACCTATCGCTTTGATATAAGACCAAAATTTCTTAGGATTTTCAGGCAAGTCAGTACATAGAACTTTACTTTCGAACTCTTTGAATGCCTTTCGCTTAGCTCTCCTAGCCGCGGTGGAGTAGCCGAGCGGTCTAAAGCGTCTCGCTGCGGAGCGCGCGGTTGCTCGCCGTGGAGGTTCGAGTCCTCCCTGGGGCATGGGTGTGTGTGTTTGTCCTTAGGTTAGTTTACCTAGATTTAAGTAGTTTATAAGCTACGGACTGATGACCACGCAGTTTGGTCTGATAGATTTACAGACATTTGAACATTTAGCCCTCCTAATCCTACATTTTGCTTCGTTTAATTTTTGTTTGTCTACAAGGCTTTGGCTATGATTATGTTTGCAGTGAAGTTCCCTTTGCTTTCGTAGCAGTTATCTGATTCGGTTGTTGTACCATGGTGGCTCCTTTCCATCTCTTACGATCTTGCTTGGTACATACTCTTCTGATGCCTATTGTACGATGGCTTTGAACTTTGAACACTGTTCCTCAACACTATCTGTACTTGAGATAAGACTTCTGTGTTGAGCCATCAAGTACTCTGAAATCAACTTTTTTCTTAACAGAAAAGTCTTCCTACATTTTTTAACATTTCCATTTATGGCTGAAATTATCGATGCTGTAACCGCTTTATGATCGCTAATTTCCTGTTCTGCGTTAACTGTTTGGAATAGTTCGGGTCTGTTTGTCACCAGAAGGTCTAATATATTGTCGCCACGAGTCGGTTCTGAGTTTAACTGCTCAAGGTAATTTTCAGATAATGCTCGAAAAACAATTTCACTGGATTCTTTGTCCTTCCAACCGTCATAAACGTTTGGGTCTTCCAGTTTATATCCGGTAAATTAAAATCACCGCCCAAAACTATAAAATGATCGGAAAATCTACTCGAAATATTTTCCAAATTTTCCTTCAGGTGTTCTGCCACAACAGCTGCTGAGCCAGGAGGCCTATAAGAAACACCCAATTACCATGTTCGAGCCTGCTTTAAGGTGACTTTCACCAAAATTATTTCTGATTTCTGATTTCCGTGCAGCCTATCTCTGCGGTATACATTCCAGTCTGAGTTTAGAATCTCATTACTGTTTACATCTAGTTACAGCCAACTTTCCGTCCCTAGTACTATGTGAGCATTGTGACTGTTTATTAATGAGAGCAGTTCTGGGACCTTTCTATAGACGCTCCCGCAGATAACTACTACTACATTGATCTTTTCATTCGCTGCTGTGTTCTGCCTACTGCTGCGTTGTTGCGACTCAGGAGGCGTCTTGTCGGGCCTAGGGAGGGAATTCTCTAACATAAAAAAAAAAAATAAATAAATAAATAAATAAAAAAAAAAAAAAAAAAAAAAAAAGCAATCATGTGCACTCCACACGTACACCGCTACCCTTTTAGCCACTTCCTAAGTGTAGTGCACGCATGACCTATTCAGGGGAACCCTACATTTCTCCACCCGATAGCGGAGGTCGAGAAATTTGCAGCCCAGATCTCCGCAGAATCGTCTGAGCCTCTGGTTTAAGCCTTCCACTCGGCTCCAAACCAGAGGACCGCGATCGGTTCTGGGAACGATACTAAAAATAGTTAGTTGAGATTCCACCCCGCTAGCGAGGCTTTCAGCCTTCACCAACTCCACCAACCGCCTGTATGAACTGAAGATTACCTCTGAACCCAGCCGGCAGGAGTCATTGGTGCCGACATGAGCAACAATTTGCAGTCGGGTGCACCCAGTGCTCTCTATCGCCGCCGGAAGGGCCTCCTCCACATATCGGATGAGACTCCCGGCAATCAGAGTGCACACTGGCCCTTCTTCCCCGACCTTTCCGTTATTTCCCTAAGGGGCTCCATCACCGCCGCAATGGAGTCGCCGAGCGGTCTAAGGCGCCTCGCTGCGGAGTGCGCGGTTGCTCGCCGTCGGGAGTTCGAGTCCTTCCTTGGGCATGGGTGTGTGTGTTGTTCTTAAGTTAGTTGATCTTAGTGTAAGTAGTTTGTAAACTACGGACTGCTGACCAATTTGGTCCGATAGATTTACAAAGATTTGAACATGTTTTTGGCTTCATCACCCGCCTAACATTGGAGCTCCGAATCATTAATATACCTCTCCCCCCTTGTGCCTGCTCGGACCTTGCTGAAGGAGCGGCCACATGTCCACTCACAGGCAGACCGGGCGAAGCCGCACGGCCAGCCTCCACATTGATCTTTCGCCCCGAGGGACGCGATCGCCGTCGAACCCGCCACAGCCCTTGAGGGGAGGCTGGCTCAACCACGTCCGGCACGCGTGAAGATGTCCCGACAGCAGGGACCGTGGGTGAAGCATGTAACACTTGTGGTGTCCCATGCGACGCACCAGAGCCCCCACTGCCGCAACACTCCGAGGCAGCAGCCTGAAGACGGCTGACCGCGGTCAACAACACGCTCAGCTGCTCGCGAACAGCGGCCAGCTCCTCCTGCGTCCATTCGCAGCAGTCACACATCCTATCCATCCTAACAAATTAACAATTGCCTGTAGAGAGGTAAGTATCTTGTTACTAACGCGAGTTTATACACGACAATAAACTATTAAGACAGTAGCACAAACGAAATCTGCCAAGTACGCGGGAATAAACCTCATAAAACAGAAGTATTAAAGAAAATGAAGAAATGGACTGGCAAATTAAATTCGACACAAATTAAATTATGATACTTAGCGCTGTTTACGGTGTGACACTGGCAACAACTGGCACTGGACTGAATGATAACGAGCTGTAGTAACGGTCTCTGACTTGTTTTGAAATACACCAGTCACAGACGAAGACTATACACAACGGTATTTATCAAATATGCGAGAATAAACTATTAAAATTTAGCATAAACGAAATCTGCCAAGTATGCGGGAATAAACCTCTTAAAATGGAAGTACTAACGAAAATGAAGAACTAGACTGGCAAAATAAATTTGACACAACTTAAATTATGATACTTAGCTGTTTACGATGTGACACTTGTAACAGCTGGCATTGGACTATAATAAGCTATCGGTCGTCGTAGATCGATCTACAAAGAAGAGTACCAACTGTTCCCAAAGTAAAATCCTGGAAGGGTAGGGTGTAGTGGTTTGCAGTTTTATAATTGGCGAGTGTTTAGTGTATGCGTAATACAGAAAGAAATGTTGCCATTTCTCTAATAAGAATGAGAAACACACCAAAAACTACCACAATGGACAATCGCTTGTCTGCAGGTGATTGATTCATAGTCAATATCTTATTAAAATTATTAATTATAGGTATTAGAAAAGATAAATGGAGGTAAAGCAGTGGACAATACGAGAGTGTATTTCCACAGGTTTCCAGCCAAGATCGCATTTTCTTCATTCGGATGACGGTTTCGACGTGTCTTAGACGTCATCTTCTGATCTCTTGTACATCTCGATGTTACGTCTAATGTAGGCCCTAGCTACTCCCTCCTATAACACATATTTCGGTACAACGGCTCTTGTGCAGCCATTGATGAACTGTCTACAAGAAATCTAGTGATCTATATCAAACTCTACTATCACTGTCTATGTTTCACATCCGAATGGATGCATGCAATTGTACCGACATATTTGTAATAAGAGGGAATAGCTAGGACCCACATGAGATATAACATCGAGATGTACAGGAGGTCAAAAGATGACGTCTAACACACGTCGAAAAGGGTCATCCGCATGAATAAAACACGATCTTGGCTGTAAACCCGTGGAAACTGATTCCAGATCGCCCTAACTAACCATGAGTTGCATACTGTACGGTAGTGGTTGAACACCACAGTACTTTACTAGGCATGGTGCTTTTTAGAGGTGGCCTGCTGTTGTCTTCCTCCAACCTTTGATCTGACACCAAACGAGTTATAGAGGGACCTACAGTTTAACGTGTAGTTTGAAGGGGTGTCGTGGGGTTTCCTATCGTGGGGTTTCATATTGGCCCGGGTTAGCATAACAATTCGAGGCTCCCCTTGCCTCTCCCTCCACCTTCCCCCTTCCCGCCATACCCAGGAGTTCTCCGAGAGCAAGACGGAAGTAAGTCTCACATTGGTTATCATCTCATTTTCTGTCGTTTCAAGTAACAACGTATAACGTACTTTTACAGCGGTAACAATGAAATTGACTGCTCTCGTAATCTGCTCGCTATTCTTCAATAGCTATGTTGTCGCTTATACGACAGCAATCATTATACGATTCCTGTTGTTCGAATCTATTATATATGCTTCGCAACTAAGTCGCCATAGAGCCAGCGGGATCCATCCCTTTAAAGTGCAGACCATAATGAAATAAAGAGTTACGCAATAATGGGCGTCTTTGCTGAAAAAAGTTACAGAATGCTTTGCTACACTTAGATTGAAAGACGACCGTCTGTCGTCTTCCATATATTTTTTTATAAAATTGTAATTTATTTGATGTCGCTAGATTAGCGTTTTGTTAAAACTAGAACCCCACTCTTTTCAAGGCATGAGGAATAGCATTTTATTTCAAGTTTTAAAATATTAGTTTCTGAAATGTTAGTTAATATTGCTAGGATTTTGTTATTTTAATAATTTATTACTGTCCCTGCCAGATTGTGTACTTGTTTTACTTTCAAGTGGATGTGCGAGAATCTAATGGTTGTCTGAATGTGGGTAGTGATAGCTTGCTCTGCATGGTTCTCTCTGACTCTTGGTCGATAGTTAGTCGTTACCAACCCCTGCTGCTGATCCGACCAAAGAGGTTACTACACCCTTTGGTTACAAGGTAGTCGACGAGCCCTCTCCAGGGCGAGTCATGTGATCTTCTCTCGCCACCACCACAGAACTTGTGGTTTTCCCGGTTTCCGGTAGCTTTCCCGCGCCTCCTGACCGCTAGGACTTCACTTTGTGCTCATACCACTATGAGGTAAGGTCGGTTCTGTTCTTGTGCATACGGGGATGGTAGCGATTCGTTGTCTAGCATGTTTATCTTAGACTCTTGAACATAGATTAATTTTTTGGAATACTTCTTCCGATCGTGTGCGGAAATGTGTTCTAGTTTTTCAATCCAGTGACTTCCAACAGATAAACGTGGTGTATGTGTTACTAGTTGCAGTTTGATAACGGCCTGGTATATTCAAACCTTCTGTGATTATGTGGCGGTGTACGAACTCTGTGTAAATACTCTCTAGCTTTGTGGGGCACGATATCTAACAGACGAAATGTTCATTTCTGTACGTTACATGTAAAAATATTTCTTCCGTGAGTGATATGTGCGTTCCACGTGGTTGGTTCCTAGAACAGAGCCTTCAGCTTCCACTATTGTTTGTTCCATGCTCATCAGGCTAGTAACTATCCGTGTATCTTTCTGATTTCCACTAACATTTCGCGATCTTCTCTCCCCACCTATTTTTAGTCTTTTTCAGTAATTCTCACCGATCTTTGTACAGCCTCCTTGCTTATGGAATTCTAAACATTTCTATGGGTTGCATGCCGTAGCATTTATTCTTATGTTTCCGACTTTGTAATTATTTCACTTTTCCGGGTTTTGAGACTGGACTTTTTCCGTCTCTGTGAACGCTCCCAATCACATGTTGCTGCATTGCAGTAGCTTCCTTATGAAATTCTACGCAGTTCTAGAGGTTGCATGCCGTAGTTAATTTTCTTTATTTTTCGGAAATTGAATTTATACATTTTTATCGGTCTTCGGAACCACGTGGGTCCGAACTCCGATCTCAGGGGTTTGCAGCTAGTCATCTTAATTCAAGCCACTTCTCATAAAACCAATGCCTAGATAGTTTACTCACAGATTGCAACGTGAGAGTCTGCCGTGATTTTGTGTAATGATTCCGATTTTTGACCACTTCACCTTCAGTGGAGTGCGATCATGTAACGTAGCCGTGTGTCGCCGTTAGCGTGTTTGGTCGCGTTCTAATCTAAATGCAACTTAACTTTGCTATACTCACGCACCATCTCAAATGAGGCACGACAGACCAGATCCATCTTCGTAGTTTTATTGTATATTGAGTTGTGTGGTACCTCCGTCTTTGCTGAATTTCGCCTACAACAGCGGCTCCTGCTTCTGCCTCGTTTCAGCACGCTGGTTTTGGTGAGTTTCGCTGTTGCATTGCGTGTGTGTGAGCGAGTGAGTGTTGTTTGTAAATCCTCCCCCAGTAGCGTTACGTTCTGTGTAATTTATGTTAAATTCAATGCTGGGCATCGTCTGTGTGATATAGGTTAACTTAAGTACATTATTTCAGTGGGATTCGTTTTTATTATATTAACAAAATTGTTTCCCCAGTTTGCTTGCATTCGACCTGAATAGACAAGTTCAGTGTAATTTTGACTTACCTATAAATTGTAGTTTTCGTGCACCTTCCCCTTTTTTATTTAATACTGTTTTTCACAAGTGCTGAGAACAAGCTCAGATGCAATTTTTTTATGTTTGAGTTCCGTTGCACCATAATTTTTTTCTTAGCCACTTTTATGAAATAACTTTAATTGAGGTATTTTGTTTATTAATGTCTGTGTTTAAATCGTGTGACCTACTACGTACATTGGCCACTGTGTCGTTACCTTCCCGTTATTAGAGTAATTTGAACCAAGTTAGTTCTCAATTTGAGCCAGGGAGCAAGGTTTTGCAACAGGGAGTAGCCGGTAGCTTACACGGATCTTTTGCTAATTTTATTGCTAAAATTAAGCTTTTTTATAACAGTAAATTCTTATCTGGGTACCTCCTACGATAATTAAGCTTTTATTACGTACAGTGGCCTACTTTTAAGGTCCGGCGTATAAAGTCCAGAGAACTAGAATGTTGTTCTTGATGTCTACAGATGAAAAAAAATCGTTGTTTAATATTTCCGCGAGTTTTCCGACAGCACGCGTGGTGCAGTAGTTAGCATTACAAAAAAACTGTGCGTGCGGTCCCCATTTCAAATCCCGCCACGGGCAGAAGAAAATTTATTTCTTTGTATTTACTATTTCTAGAGTGTTCTACATGTTTTAATGTTTGATGTACTTGTAAGTTCCTGAAAATTCTTTCTATGTGTATATAGTGGAGCACTCCAAGCAGGAGTCAGTCTGTTCTGAATGTACCCCTGTGTTAGCAATAAACGTGTTATAAGTGTTAAGTGTTGTGCTCTATTAACGACCAGCCTTCGAATTCCGCACTACCTGCACTTTTCAACGTGACTCTTTCTGGTGGAGGCGCCGGGTATTCTGCAATACATCTGGATCATCGTGGCCCCGATTAGGCAGAGTAATAGCCGTCGCTTGCACGGAAAAGAACAACAATACGAAGGGTATACTGATTACTTCCGTCCGAATGTCCGTGTCATCAAAAGAACCATGGATGGCAAATCAACGGTAAGCCAGCTGCACATCAGACACCCATCTGTGTTCTCGGGAGATACTGGACAGGACCCAAATAAATAGCTGAAAGGATTCGACCGAGTCGCTAAGTATAATAGGTGGGATCACATTATGTGCTTGGCACACGTATATTTCTATCCGGACGGGACGACCCAGCAGTGGTTTGAAAATAACGAGGACACGTTCGATAGCTGGGAAAAATTCCAGACAGAACTTAAGAAGACATTTGGAGACCACCAGCGGCAAGTCCATTTATCAGAAGAGCAGTTGAAGAACGGGGCCCAGCGACATGGTGAGTCAACACAGTCGTATATACAGGGTGTTTTGACCCTATGTCACGTAGTTTACCAGGATATGACGGAGGCCGATAGAGTTTCACACTTCAAAAAAAAAAAAATGTTCAAATGTTTGTTAAGCTTATGGGACATAACTACGGGGTCATCAGTCCCTAAACGTACAAACTACTTATGAACTACCTTATACTAAAGACGGCAAAAATATCCATTCCCGAGGGGGGATTCGAACCCCCAACCGTAGTGGCCGTGGAGACCGTGACTGATGCGCCTCAGTCTCCTCGGCCACCGCGGCCGGCGTTTCACACTTCATGAAGGACATTGCGGAAGGCATGTATCAAGCTCTTCTGTTAAAATACGCTTCGACGACACAAGAGGTTATGCAGTGGTGCCGGATAATTGAAGAGATGCAACAGAGGAGGGTTGGACGAAAGCAGTACGACAGACTCCCGAAATGTAGTCCCTATGGCCGTTGTGAAAGACAACATGACTTTGTTTCTCTCATACGGCAAATTGCGAGAGAAGAATTACAATAGTTTATGGCAGCCGGGACTGTTGGACTAACCGACCGCCAGATTATTGCCATGAATGTCATTCCTGTATGTCATGAGGGAGCCGATGCTGCTGAGGAAGAGGTATTTGAAACATTAGCACCGGTCAGCCCCACCACTCTTACCCAACGTGAAGAATGGCCTCGCCCTACAATGACTTACGCCGCAGCCGCCAAACGGCAACTTAGGAATCTACCAACGCGACCATAACCAACTCCTCCAGAAACTGTGAAGCCTCCCAGGACAGATATATGGAGGACAAAAGACAACACGTCATTGTGTTTTCACTGTGGCCATCCCGGACATGTCGTACGATACTGTAGGGAGAGAAGACCAGTATTTGACAATTATTATGCCGCAAGACGCCATCCATTGGAGCAGTCCTTTCAACGGTAGTTAACTGCAGATGGTTACTGTCCACCTATGGGATGAAGACCATCGCCGTATCTATGACGTGGTCGCTCTCCAACACGACGCTGCCGTTCGCCGTCGCCTTACAGAGATACCAGATGTTCGCCTAGCCCCCGTATCCAGGACAACTAGGCGAGGCGACCATCTACGTAGGTGAGGCCTCCGCGGTTGAAAATCCTCCATGGATGACAGTCGCTAAGATGACGGGATATCTCATTGACGTCATCATCTACGGCCAACCTGTCCGGGAACTAGTCGATTAGGAGCTTCCTTCTCTGTATTGTCGAATGACTACCGCCGCAAACTAAAGACAATAATGTTCTGCGATACAAGAGAAACTGTGCTGAAGGTCGCAATTGGAAAATACGTCCAGCCGGCAGGAACATGTGTCGCAAGAGTAACTATCAACAACAGGACGCAGCGTTTCGTATTTGTCGTTTGAACAGAATGTAGCCATCATGTCATGCTGGAATGGGACTTCCTTCAGGCATCCCAGGTGTCATTAACTGTGGAAGATCTGAGCTACAAATTTACAAAGCCGTTCCGACGAGTACAGGTAACATGGACTTTCCAGGGAGGTGGTTTGCTGTCGAGAATGTTGAAATCCCGGTGTTAACAATGAGAAGAGTTCCAGTCAGCAGCCGAAATGACCAGTTGGACGGCAAAGTGCTTGTCGATCGAAAAAAGCTAGTCAGTATAACAATGGAAGACTACATACCAGCGGCTATCATAACAATTACAGGTGGTCGAGGAGAACTTTGGATCATTAATCTTCACGAGCAATCGCAACTCATTCCGAACCAGTCCAGAACGATGAGCTCAATGTCATCGACGAAGTCTCATACTTTGCTGTTACTGCCGACGACGCACTAGAGGCATTGCATATAGGCCCCGGTCTGCCGCAGGAACAACGTCAGCATACTACACCAATTTTCCGATGTATTCCAGGCCAGGCAGGATAAGAGCCAGGTGAAACGGCCACGATAAAACACCGTATCAATACTGTGTATCATCCACTATCAGTCAACTGAAAGACGGATAATTCGCGAAGAAATGGAGATAATGTTGGACGATGACGTTATTCAACCTTGAGAGAGTCCCTGGTTATCTCCGATGGTAGTCGTGAAGAAGAAGGATGACTCGTAGCGTTTCTGTGTTGACTATTGACGGCTGAACAAAATCACAAAGAAAGACGTATACCTACTGCCGCGCATTGACGACACGTTAGACTGAAAGGAGCTACATACTTCGCAACCATGAACATGCAGCCAGATTATTGGCAAATCGAGGTTGACTAAGCCGACAGGGAGAAGACTGCTTTTATTACACCTGACGGTCTCTATAAATTCAAAGTCATGCCGTTTGAACTATGTAATGCCAGGGCCACATTCGAACGCATGATGGAGAACTCGCTTCGACATCTTAAATGGACGACATGTCTTTGTTGTTTAGATGACATTGTGGTTTTCTCAAGGACATTTGTGGAACATCTAAACCGCCTGACAACTGTGTTGTCGGCCGCGGTGGCCGAGGGGACTGAGGCGCTCCAGTCACGGTCTGCACGGCCACTACGGTCGGGGGTTCGAATCCCCCCTCGGGCATGGATATTTGTGCCGTCCTAGTTCGTAAGTAGTTCATAAGTAGTTTGTAAGTTTAGGGACTGATGACCCCGTCGTTAAGTCCCATAAGCTTTACAAACATTTGAACATTTTTGACAACTGTGTTGAAGTGTGTTCAGACAACAGAACATTGCCTCAACCCAAAGAATTGCCTCTTCGTCGCGAAAGAAGTAAAACTCCTGGGGCAAATTTGCCGTATTTAATCACAGCTCTGGATAAATATTAGAGATCTACAACTCATATAAAATCTTTTACAGAATTGAAAACTTTCGACGATCAGCGGGTAGACCATTTTCTGAATTATCAGTAAAAAATTGCTGACAGTTTGCACAGTGAGAAGGTTAAAGAAAATAGAAATGTATAAAAAAAAGGTTAACTGATGCAGTTGAACTTCTTGCAAAACAAGAGAATTCTTTTAGGAAGACATGTTGAAAGGCAATTACACGGAACTGCTTCAGTTCTTGGCTCATTACGATGAGACACTGTCTCAGCATTTAAAGACAGCTTCCGTTTTCAAAGGCACTTCAGCAATTATACAGAATGACCTAATCGAAGCTGTGGCCAGTGTTGTTAGAGATCAGATTAATTCACATATTGATACGGCTACTTTTATTGAGCTCATGCTTGATGAAACAACTGATGTCGCTAATAAAAGTCAAATGTCAACTGTTCTACGTTTGTAGACATTGTAAAGAACGATTTCTTGTTTTTACTTTCAAAATCAAATGTTTGTAAAGCTTTGGGGACATAACTAGGTGGTCATCAGTCACTAAACTTACAAACTACTTATAAACTACCTGATGCTAAAGATGGCAAAAACATCCATGCCCGACGGGGGATTCGAACCCCCGACGTGGGAGGCCTCGCAATCCGCAACGTGACGGCGGCTTGATTTTACTGATGTAAGCTCTGACCGAACCCATGTAAAAAAGAAAAAAAAACCATAGATGACTTAAGATGTTCGAAAATGCTTGTTGCTCAAACTTTCGATGGAGCTGCAGTGATGGCTGGACATGTTTCTGGACTTCAGACTTTAAATAAAACCAAGTATCCTGCTGCTTCCTCGACCCACTGTCACAGTCACAGACTTAACCTCATACTTTCCCAAGCTGTGAATTTTATTAAGAAAAACAGACAATTCTTTATTTCTCTTAATGGGTTAACCGCCCTTTTTTTACCTTCCACTTCACGAACATATGCACTTAAAGCCTTTACTAAAAAGAAAATGCCAGGTGTCGCACTTACTCGATGGAATTTTGCTTCCAGGCTTGTAACCATAGTTCATCAATACAGAAGTCACCTTATCAGTTTTTTTTTACTTCAATTGAAGAGGAACCTGGGAACTGGATTTGAGAGGAAGTTAACATGGTGTCAGGCCTTGTGCGATTTCTCTCAAGGGCCAAACCATCTTTTTCTTGATTCTGTTCAGTAAAGTGTTTACATTTTCAGATAAACTTTTTACAAAACAAGAGCATGGACATTTGTTACTGTACAGAAAAAGTAAACGAATTTGTTTCCACACTGCAAAATATTAGAAACACAGGATTTGAGGAAGTATGGTCAGACTATGAACATCAGTGAAGAGAACGGAGAAAGGCCTAGAAAGAGACACTGTCAAGAAACTGAAAACCATTCTTCGTTCTTAAGGATATTCCCCGAAGTCCTGAACACATTAACAACTCAAACTAAATTGACATCTAATTCACAGAAACAGTTTAAATTGCGGGTATTATAAGCATTATCCCAGTTACAAAAAAAAAAAAAAAAAAAAAAAAAAAAAAAAAAAAAAAAAAAAAAATCCCACAGATGTTTTTTGTGAAATGAGAGAACCGTATGTTTCTTATTTCGATATGCTGCCTTTGAAAAGTGAACTGAAAGTGTAATATTCACTTCAAGAATTTGCTAACAAGTCTGTTCAATCTATTTCAAACTATATGAAATCAAATGGACTTGATGTTGTGTACACTGAAGTTTATAAATTATGTGAATTGATTTTAACATTTCCTTCTACTACTGGAAGTGCAGAAAGGAGTTTTTCAACCTTGAAGCGAATAAAATCATGTTTACGGACAGCATAGGGACAAATTCGTCTGAGCAACTTAGCCCTCCTGTCGGTGGAAACACATATACTCATTTCATTGAGAAGACTCAACGAAGAACAGTTTTTTAGTAAAGTAACAACGCATTTTATCCGCAAAGAAAGACGGCTGGAATTCATGTACATATAGACAGGTATGCTAAAAGAGTTTTGTTCCCTTTTATAATTATTATCTTATATTGTATTAGAGCTTGTTGTAAGAAAATATTATTTAAATGCGCAGTTCGTGACGGTAACATTGCAGATACGTCGGGAACATGTTTCATTAGATTCAGTACATTAATAATAACAAAGAAAATGGAAATCGTGTTTTACTGTAACCTCGTGCAGTTTTGCGATGTCTTCATATTAGCGAAGTTGCTAAATTTCAGAAAAAAAAAAATCTCTTATTAGCTGTAACTTCGTAAGTAAACATTTGCGGACCTATGTTTATCTGAACTTATTTCTTTACTTTTACTTGTAGAATAAAATATTAAAATATTTGCATATCTTCGCGAATCACGCTGTATTTACCGAAAGATCAAAAAGTCAGTATAAATTTGAAAACTTAATAAAGCACGGAATAAAGTAGATTGAGAGGTAAAAATTGACACACATGCTTAGAATTACATGAGGTTTTATTAGAACAAAAAATCTCCGACAGATGGCGCTCCATCTCCTCGGAAAAGCAAAAATTAGCATAACAAATTAAGACAAAGCAAAGTGATGTTCTTTAGTGGAAATGCTCGATATGTTCACCATCATTCCTCAACAATAGCTGTAGTCGAGGAATTATGTTATGAACAGCACTGTAAAACATGTCCGGAGTTATGGTAAGGCACTGACGTCGGATATTGTATTTTTGCATCCCAAAATATGTCGGTCGATCACGATACACTTGCGACTTCAGGTAACACCAAAGCCAATAATCGCGCGGACTGAGTTCTGGAGACCTGGGAGGTCGAGCTTGACGAAAGTGGCGGCTGAGCACACGATCATCACCAAACGACGCGTCTACCATTATGGGGTGGAGCGCCAACCTGCATAAAAATCGTACGTTCCAGTAGGTGTTTATCAGCCAGGCTGGGGATGATGCGATTCTGTAACATATCGGCGTACGTCTCTCCCGTCACGGTAGCAGTTACAAAACCAGAATCACGCTGTTTCTCGAAGAAATAAGGCCCGATAACGGTAGATGTGGTAAATCCAACCCATACGGTGACTTTCACGTCGTGCAATGGAACTTCCACGACAGTTCTAGGATTTTCGGTAGCCGAAATTCTGCAGTTGCGGGCGTTGACAGACCCTCGGAGCGTGAAATGAGCTTCGTCTGTCCACAAGACGCTACTCAACCAATCGTCATCTTCCGCCATCTTTTGATACGCCCACACCGCAAATTACCTCCGCTTTACTAAACCGCCAGGTGACAGCTCATGATGCCGTTGGATGTTGTAAGAATAGCATCGGAGAGTACGCCTAAGTACCAACCAAAAGAGTAGTGTTCAAATGTTTGTTAAGCTTATGGGACTTAACTACGGGGTCATCAGTCCCAAAACTTACAAACTACTTATCAACTACCTTATATTAAGGACGGCACAAATATCCATGCCCGAGGGGGGATTCGAACCCCTGACCGTAGTGGCCGTGCAGACCGTGACTGGAGCGCCTCAGTCCCCTCGGCCACCGCGGCCGGCGAAAACAGTAGTGTATGAAATGCCGGTGCGACGTGCGACTGCACGAGTGCTGACTTCCCCGTGCATCGACGAACCCGCTACAGTCTCCATTTCTTCCTGAACTGTCTTAGCAGCATTACGCCTTGTGCTCGGTCGGCCACTACGGGGTCTATCGTCTAAACAACCCGTGGCTTCCAACTTCGGAATCATTCTCGCCACAGCTGCATTTGTCAACGGACCTTTACCTGTTCGAATCCCCTCCCTATGGCGAAAGGATCTTAACGCTGAACAGCACATTCCCCATTGTGACAATACAGCTTCACTAAAAGCGCCTTTTCAGATAACATCAACATGCTGCGACTGCTGGTGTATCTGATTCTCTCTCTCATTACAGCTCCTTTTATACACGATTTTCATGCGCCGTCACTGACGTTTTGCTGTCAAGCTCCATCTGTCTGACATTTTTAACATTGTGTTTTTTTTTTCTTTTTGGTTCTATTAAAACCCCATGTCATTCCAAGCATGTGTGTCATTTTTTACCTCTCTATCTACATTATTCCGTGATGTATTAAGTTTTCAAATTAGACTGACTTTTTGATCACCCGGTATATAAGAGTTGGTTCATTGATAGTGAGCAGGCGAAATATCTCCAGAAATTAGCATCAAACAAAAAAAATGGTTATCGGCAAATTTTAGAGTGTCGAGGGGGGCATACAATGATACTACATCCCCCCACCCGCCATATGCGTGGGTGGCGGGGGCAACTTTGAAATCTTCAATGGTAGCCCCTATTTCTACTGCACATTTGGATTCTCCGTGCATAAATATGTAATTTTTATGTAAAACATTTTTTTCTTCGTTTCATGATAGATGGCGCTGTAATAGGCAAAACTAAAAATGTGGAAATTGTTGAAAAATGATAATACCTCAAACAAATACACATCGGATCAGAAAAATCAGAGTACAGTTTTCCATGTTTCTGTTAATGCTACCTCGTGACATCTCCCACAATCGAATGAAACACAAACTATAATCATGCTATCAATCCGCGTCCAGACAGTTTGTTATATTCCAATGATTTGGGCTGGACCCACCTCTACGCAATTGTTTACCGATGTTAACAATTGTAGCGAGAGAGTAGATATCATTTCATGGTACAATGTGGCCCACAGAAATGCTGAAGAAGATCTACATCTACATGCATAGTCCGCAAACCACGGTAAGGTGCGTGGCAGAGGGTACACTGTACCACTATTAGGCATTTCCTTTCCTATTCAACTCCCAAATAGAAGGAGGAAAAAAAAGAATGCCTATATGCCTCCGTACGAGTCCTAATTTCTCTTATCTTGTCTTTGTGATCACTACGCGAAATGTAAGTAGGTGGCAGCAAGATCGTACTACACTCAGCTTCAAATTCCGACCCTCTAAATTTCCTCAACAGAATTTCCTCCAACGATCCCCAATTTAGGTGCCAGAGCATTTCCGTGAAACTCGCGCATTGGTCGAACCTACCAGTAACAAACCTAGCTGCTCGCCTCTGAACTGCTTCTATGTCTTCCTTTAAACTGATCTGCCCAAACACTTGATCAATACTCAAGACGTGGTCGTAAATGCCTTTTATACGCGGTATCCTTTACAGATAAAGTACATCTTCCCAAAATTCTCCCAATAAACCGAAGTCGGCTGTGTACAGGTATGGCACGAACGGGAAAAGGCAGTGGGCGTTTTCCGGACGGTGTTTGACATGACCAGCAAATCATACTCGGACACGAGTGTTGCGGTGTAACGAAATGATTGTATTTCAGAAAAGGGGATACAAATTCTGTTGTTACGGCCTGAGGAGAGCCACCGGTGGTGCAACAGAAGTAATCATTATGAAGTTCAAGTAGGAGAGCGAGCCCAGGGGGCTGCAGAGCGGGGAGCATGCTATCGGGGCGAGAGCCAGCGGCAGACAGACCTTTACCGTCTGTAACGATCTCGCAGCTAGGCAGTAGTGCTGAATCTTCGTAATTGTGTTCACACTGTGATTGGTTGCGATCCGCCTTGTGGACTTTGACACAGGTGCTCAGATCAGCGGGTTCCGCGCCCGCTGTTGCGTGGTTCGGCGACACGTGCCGGTTGCTGAGCACAGATCGAATTGGGCCAGGGGATTCAGAATGCGTGCAGCAGCGGAAATGTGACGCACAGGACGCAAACGTATGGCAGGGGACATCGGACTCCCTCTGTCCTAAGGCAAGTGCGGCAAGACATGCAAAATCATGTCGAAAGTTACGGGAAAAAATTAAAAATATTATACTGCTGTTCTACACTGGTGTACACTCCTCCCCCTTCCATGGGAATGGTTTACCATTCGAAAAAATTAGTGAAATTACAAAAAAAAGTTCCATGGTTGGTGACGGCGGGTAAAAAGGGTCTGTTACAAATTATATTCACACTTATACATAGAAATGATTATATGGAAAAGTACAAATTGCTTCTCTTGTGGCGTAAGCCAAGGGCGCCTTGGTCGGCTCACAAAAGTTCGGGTGGGATGGCCAGTAGTAGTGCCCCAGTAGCGTTTTGGTTGGTGAAGTCAGAAGTTGCTGGCTGCTGGCAGTCAGCTGACGACCGAAATGGCAAGCCTGAAACACTTTCACACTTGCCTTAGCGGGGTGCCCATTTGTGCGGTAGCATGCCTCCTCAAGAGGTTTTAATGAGCGCAGCGTAGGTGGGCAATACCCAATAAGAATTGACAGTATTAAGATAGGGTAATCTAAAGTTATACATAATAGGAATAGTGCTCCATTTACGGGCTTACTAAGTCTTTGAAACAAGAGTACCTACATTTATATCAAGCAACATAAACAATAAACACAACGAAGGTGTGGCCTAACACTAAGTTACAATATTAATATCAATTATCAAAGAGGGATTTTACAGTACAGTTGGTTATAGATTAAATGCAATATAGTAACTTTCTCGACAGGAGATACGCACAAATGTAACAACATTATGAGGATCTCAATTAACCTCTCTTGAAATGCAAAATACGTTACAATAACTATATTCTTAGCGCTAAGGTATCTTAAAAAATAAGGGTGGACCATGCCTTTATATAAGATTTCACTTATGGAATGTGCCATGCGGCTAGCATTCAGGAACCTCTGCAGTAGTGTTTTGTCTGAACCAACTGCATCATCGCTTTCGACATAAATCCCATACAATTAGTGCAACCACGACCAAGGTAAGAGGGATAGCGTTGGTACTTGGTAGCATCACAGTCCTATGATAATTTGGCCTTTCTCATGTTTTAGTAACTTGTTTAGCAAATAGTGGAGATGGTAATTATTAAAGTGAGGCATTTTCAACCAGTTGGTGGACGCAGGCATAGCAGTGGATAAATGCAGCATATTGTAGTGAAGTGCAACTGTGCAGGTACTTTGGATATAGGATTAACAATGTTGCAATGTGAACGGTTGACCAGCAATCCACTGCTGAGATCCTGACACGGTAAGTGAGTGATACAAGGTAAGTAGTCTATCCTTTCAGAAAGCACTCCAGAATCGGAAGGCTGGACTTGGAAATGCGGTAGCCTCAGGCGCGTACCAATACAGATAATAAGATTACCATTTCATTGTTGCCAAAATACCCGCGACAACAATTACCAATACGAGCGCAAACAGGCACGGCAACAATGCCAAAAGTGGTTATAGTGGACGAACCCCACACAGGTCCATTAATATTCGTTGAAGTCACGCCAAGGATGATTCAAATGTTCAAATGTTTGTAGAACTTATGGGACTTAACTACGGGGTCATCAGTCCCTAAGCTTACAAACTACTTATGAACTAGCTAAGACTAAGGACGGCACAAATATCCATGCCCGAGGGGGGTTTCGAACCCCCGACCGTAGTGTCCGTGCAGACCGTGACTGGAGCGCCTCAGTCCCCTCGGCCACCGCGGCCGGCAAGGATGATTCTATGTAGTATCAAGTCCGGTCACTTAAAACTGGAATTAATCTGTAAGCGGCGGAAGTTGTGAAGGGCAGTAAACTTCCGAATTATCGGCTGAATGAGTGTAGTAGAGAAATAAAGCAGCGTCTCGTAAACGGTGACAAATTTGCAAGTCACGCGCAGCAGGAGTCAGGAGTGTAAGTTGCCATCTGTCGGGAGCTGACTGGCAGCTACAATCACGGGTACAGTGACAGGGTGGCAGAGCATTGTCTATCTGGAATTAGCTGACGAGTGTGGATGGCTGGCTGAACTGACTGAGTAGGCTGATTGGGCAATAATCCAACCTGTGCGGACTGCTGCAGTGTTAACACAGTTCCTGTGTAAAACGTATATGGCGTTAGCAACGATCAAATACGCAAAAGGCGACTAAGCCCCAATTCTGGTAGGTATTTATTTTACAATTCAGGAATTCTACTTTCAGCGCATTGAGCATCCTTAGGCGACGAGCGATGCTGACTATGAAGTTACAGAAACATAAAATTGGAATGCCTTTTATCTTCAAAAGTATCTTCTGGTTTGGGAAAAGGATCGAATGACAAAATAATTTGTGCAATACCGAACATAACGATAGTACTGGGTATATCAGTGGCTATAGTAGATGTTCCACTTTTCCACAAGAACATCGTACTGAATAGGTTCAGGTAGGAAGCATTACATGAAATTGTTTGACATTTATAAGAACGATTACGTATGTGAAACAGAAGATTAGTACGGACTACGGACTTATGCCGGCGGTCGCGGTGCGGCAGGTGTTGGCCACGTGCGCTACACAGCTGACGGCGTCAAATGCAGCATCGGCAGGCGTCGAGTGGCTGCGGCTGGGAGGGGGGAGGGGTGGTGGACACTGGGCAGTGACCCAGTGACGCCACGTGGCCTTGTAATCATATGGCGTGGCTAGGGCTGTCTGCTGAGCGCGCGAGGCGCTCCATTTAAACACGCTCTACTTCTATGTTGCAGCTCATATTCCTTACATTATTGTGTCCGCAAATGCAACAATGAAATTTCTAATGGCAAATCGAGGCATAATGGTTGGCATTAAAAGGGTTTTCCAGACTGAGACGTCCTAGTTTACATGTGAAACTTAAATCTAAACATAAGCAAAACATATGTAGTAGGCGGCGGTATTAGTACAAACAAAAAGGCATGCGAAATAAAACATGTACACTGGCTTAAACATTTCTATTTGTGTTCAAAGAGCATACAGCACCATCAATCCCTGGATCGTAATCCATAGGAATGCTTGGATCTTAATGCATATTTAGTGCGTGTAGGGGGAAGTTGAGCTTTCTTTTTACTAATTTCTCTTGAACGACCGGCCGATCTAGGTGCGGTTGAAACTGCAGCAGACGGGTTTGGCGTCACTTGCCCATTATATGATCTTAATCTGTCGAAATGTACGACCACTGTGCGGCCAGATAATTGCAATTCTGCATTAACGGGTGACGTCAAACGTATGATCTGATATGGTCCTTCGAACAAAGGAGTGAATTTTTTAGTTCGTCCCTTTTTAATGACTGTATTTCTCCACAATACCCAATCCCTGTCCGTAAGAATAGCTTCCGGGCTTCCAAAAGGCAGTATCATATGATTAACAAATGCTTGGGCCACTGTCTCTGCAGTCATGTCTGCGAGAGGCACCAATATTAGATACCTGGAGAAATGGTCAGTGATAGAGAGAATGTATCTATTATTTTTGCTGAGATTGCGGAAATGGCCCTACGACGTCCATAGCAACGAGCTGCCATGGCCTAGAGGTTTCTGGTACAGTTTGTAGGGGTATTCAGGGTCTGGCAATTTGCGTTCTCTGAGCACATGAGAGGCAACCACTTATATACTGATCTATATCTCGCCGGCGTGTCTTCCACCAATAACGAGTTGCAATTCGAGCATTAGTGGCTCTTTTACCACTGTGACAGGCTTGTATACTATCGTGGCACTGTGCTAGGATCTGAGGTCGCAAAGATTTTGGGATGACAATAAGGTTTCCTAAGGGGGTCTTTCTGTACAATACATCGTCTACAAGCACGAAATCTGGGTGGTTTATATATCCCTGACATTCCCCATCTGCTTTTTGTTCCTTTATTAAATCGTCAACAAGCACATTCTCCACCTTTACGATTCTTATTTTGCGGCTAAGGGCGTCAGCATTCTGGTGCAGTTTTCCAGGTTTGTGTCTGACAACGTAATCAAATTCGCTAAGTCTCAGAGCCCACCTGGTTAAACGACTACTTGGATCCTTAAGGCTTAGCATCCACTGCAAAGAAGCATGATCGGTTACAACTGTAAACTGTCTACCATACAGGTAACATCTGAAATAGTTGATACCGAAAACTACAGCTAATAATTCCTTTTCGGTGGTGCTATAACTTTGTTCAGCCTTGTTAAGCTGACGGGAAGCATAACCAATAGGTTTTTCTTCACCATCCTGCTCTTGGCTTAGGATACATCCCACAGCAAAATTCGAAGCATCACATGACAGAATGAATGGCTTTTCGAAATCTGGATCAATTAGCAAAGGAGAGCTAGTTAAAATCTCCTTAACCTGCTTCATGGCAGTATCACATTCAGGATTCCAATGAAATTCTATTCCTTTCTTCAACAGGTTAGTAAGTGGTTTGGTCACTGTGGCATAATCCTTTATAAAACGGCGATAGAAATTACATAATCCTAAGAAACTTTGCAGTTCTTTGACATTGGTAGGGACTGGAAAGGTTCTGACAGCTTCAGTCAAACGGGGATCTGGTTTCACTCCATCAGAACTAATAATGTGACCTAGGTACTGGACCTGTGATTCTGCAAAGAAGCACTTTTCTAATTTTAAACTTAGGTGTGCATCCTGGAGCCTCGTTATAACATTCTTCAAACGCTCCACATCCTCTTCAATGGTTTTCGAAAACACTATAAGATCGTCAAGATATACAAGACAGATGATAGGTTTCAGCCCACGTAATAGTAAATCGACGAAACGTTGGAAAGTAGCAGGGGCATTTCTCAAACCAAAAGGCATTCTCAAAAATTCGTACAACCCAGACGGAACAATGAATGCAGTTTTAGGTCGATCTTCAGGTGCTATTCCAATTTGGTGATAGCCCGATTTCATATCCAATGTAGTGAAGTATTTACAGTTTCCCAGTCTGTCCAAGGTTTCATCAATTCTTGGCAATGGGTATGTATCAGGCGTGGTAACCTTATTTATGGCCCTCAAATCCACGCACATAAGATACGATTTCTCTCCATTCACAGATTTTTTAGGCACAAGCACGATTAGTGACGACCGAGGACTAGCCGAAGGCTGAATGATTCCTGCCTCTAGCTGCTCCTGGATGATTTCATGTACCACAGGTTGCAGGTGATAAGGGAGCCGATACGCTTTTTGTGCAATCGGTCTGGCATTCCCAGTAGGAATTTCATGATATACCAAATCAGTGGCAGGGAGGTACTTTCGGTCTGCAAATAACCAGGCATATTCTCTTAACACTGAGTATAACAGTTTCTGATCACCTTCGTTCAAATGGGTTAACTTCCTCTTTAAACACTCCTCTAATTGTGGTGTGATGGCAGGCACTTCAATAGGAAAAACTCTCGCTTCTCTCTTTGGATATTTGTTACTCTGAACTGGCGGCACTTCGCCTCTTTCCACACACTGCACACTGGCTAAAACAGTCCCACGCAGAATTACAGCTACTTTCGTCCCGAAATTATCCAAACTCACTGGTACTCTAAATTTTCCACCCTCTTTTTCGGCAATACACAGGCTTCTCTTAACATGAACTTGCATTTTATCCAGTACTTCATTTTGCGCGAACGGATCGATCAAAAGTGAGGTTGGATTCATCTCTAGAAGTTCAACTGCTACCCAAAGGATCTTTCCCGTTCCACCATTTATTGTTACAGGGGTTGTTGCCTTTACCAGTGCAGTTCGCGGCTCATCGGAGTTCGGAAAAACGGCGCCATTCTCCGGACCTCCTCGCGTTTGTTCAGTGTGAGCGCTGCCGAACCGATGAATTGCTTCGCCGAGTTGTACGGTTTGCGATCGGTAATCAATAACACCCTGAAACTGGCTGAGAAAATCGTTCTCTAGGATTACGTCAAACTTTCGTCCCTTCTTAGGTAATACTTCCATCTCGAACGGGTATTTTTCTTTTCCTACTTCCAGGATAACATAACAGGCCCGCAATGGAAAAACTAGATTATCGCCTAATCCACGGATACGGCAACGGGGCGGTTTTAATGGTCTCTTGTCGTATTTGGACAAAAACAAAATGCTCACTTGAGCTCCGGTATCTACTAACAACTTAACGCGTTGTTCCCATCGAAATTTATTGGGTTTATGATTTTTAACGGGGGCGGGAAGGGGTAGCTACACCTGCCCCCCGACCATTTCCGCCGGCCGCGGTGGCCGAGGGGACTGAGGCGCTTCAGTCACGGTCTGCACGGCCACTACGTACGGGGGTTCAAATCCCCCTCAGGCATGGATATTTGTGCCGTCCTAGTTTGTAAGTAGTTCATAAGTAGTTTGTAAGTTTAGGGACTGATGACCCCGTAGTTAAGTCCCATAAGCATTACAAACATTTGAACATTTCGACCATTTGCCCGTCGGTTTTGACCGTTCCCTCGATTTGCAGGCGTCACGTACCGGTTATGCGCTTGCCCATTCTGATTCTGCCGACAATGCATACCCAAATGCCCCATAGAGCGGCAGTGTAGACAATAGGGCGCAAGACACTCGTCTGCACTGTGGCCGTCGCGTTTGCACCGGCCGCACCTGGCTTCTTGTGCAAACACTCGCTTCGTCTCACGGCTACGCATCGGCGCGGCTACAAATCTACTCGCCTCTTCGCGTAACATGGCCAACCTATCAGCTTTGTGCAATGTAGTGGGGGAAGAAACCTTTACCTCGCCTCCAATCTGCGGATCTATACCTCTAATAAAGACATCCACTGCCCTGGCTTCAGCCTCTTCAAGCAACACCTCATTTCTTACCGCGTCTCCGGTTAAGGTGTACGTTTTACACGAAACAGATCTAATACGGTCCGAGTATGCATCAAAACACTCACCGGCCTTCTGCCTCATCGTAGAAAGCTGGTCCCGGTAATAACTAGTACCTCTCTTATCGGTAAATCTCTGAATCAATCCTTGCGCCAGTACTTCAAAATGTGTGGCGTCTCTCAATACGGCTACTGACTCCACAAATATGCATGCGTCCCCCATTAATTTGAGCCTCAGAACATTCAAAAGGAATCCGTCTGGCCACTGGCATAAACGGCCAACGTCACGGATATTCTGCAGAAAACTTTCGACATTCTCATTATTCTTTCCAGAAAAGGAAGCAATAAAATTTACCGCTGGAAAAGTAGTGGTTAAACTACCAACTGAATTCACTACCGAAGTTGTGGCTACCTCTCCCACCTTGTTCAGTGAATCACGTACAACTCCTTTTTTTCCTTTACCCGCTAATCCTTCAATACGCCCCAGCAAGTCTGTAAGCCGATATTCCTCCTCTTCATACTCAGGTGTTTGTGTCTCGGCTTCCATGGTATCCACCAAAAGGCGAAATTGATACGTCCTAACCATATTTGCTAAATCCTCGCATTGCAAGTCTAACTGATTAATCCTTTCCACCAAGCCTCGGTTTTTCTCTAACAACAAAGCAATTTGCTCCCTTTGCAAGTTTACAGTTTCCTTCAAGACCCTAAAGGCTTCACTTTCCCCAATATCCACTTGAACGTCAACATTTCTCACTTGTTACTCAGCTAACTGCTTCTGAAGGCGTGCATACTGCCTCTCAAACTCTGCTTGCCCCACCACAAGGTTAGAAACTTGCTGTGGTAAGGAGTCTACAATTTTATCCTCACCATTTCCAGTGACTATGTCCCGCGGGGATCCTTCACGTGACTTTCTTATAAGTTAAGGGACAGAGCTTACTTAAAAATTACGTTGTTGCGTCAATAAACCACTTTACAAGGAGGATTTAGAACGTGGCTGACAGCACTTACTTCAACTATTTATAGATGCGGTGACGGCGAGACGGACTGCAGGCAGCAGAAGGCGGCGACGGACGACGGCAGCATCAGCAGCGGATGGACATTGTCAGATTCCGGCATCGGATACTGGACCCTCGACTGTTACGGCGACGTACGGCGGTAGCGGCTGAGTCGGCTACCCAGCTGGAGCCGGCGGCAGCGCGTCATCGCGCGTCTGGCAAACACAGCACTCCCGCTGTGCGCATCTCAAGGTCACGCGGCCAGGCAGGCAGCGCGCTAAGCAAAGCGTTGCCGCTTGCGTCGCGTTTCTAACAATTAGCTCTCGCCCACACACGCTTCCAAACCCCGTAAAACTGGTGTGGATCCGAAGATCCCACTTCTGACACCAAAATATGTGCAGGTATGGCACGAACGGGAAAAGGCAGTGGGCGTTTTCCAGACGGGGTTTGGGGTTTGACAGCACCAGCAAATCATACTCGGACACGAGTGTTGCGGTGTAACGAAATGATTGTATTTCAGAAAAGGGGATACAAATTCTGTTGTTACGGCCTGAGGAGAGCCACCAGTGGTGCCACAGAAGTAATCATTATGATGTTCAAGTAGGAGAGCGAGCCCAGGGGGCTGCAGAGCGGGGAGCGTGCTATCGGGGCGAGAGCCGGCGGCAGACAGACCTTTACCGTCTGTAACGATCTCGCAGCTAGGCAATAGTGCTGAATCTTCGTAATTGCGTTCATACTGTGATTGGTTGCGATCCGCCTTGTGGACTTTGACACAGGTGCTCAGATCAGCAGGTTCCGCGCCCGCTGTTGCGTGGTTCGGCGACACTTGCCGGTTGCTGAGCACAGATCGAATTGGGCCAGGGGATTCAGAATGCGCGCGGCAGCGGAAATGTGACGCGCAGGACGCAAACGTATGGCAGGGGACATCGGACTCCCTCTGTCCTAAGGCACGTGGGGCAAGACATGCAAAATCATGTCGAAAGTTACGGGAAAAAATGAAAAATATAATACTGTTGTTCTCCACTGGTGTACAGCTGTCCGCCTTACTCACAACTGTCCTTACATGTTCGTTCCATTTCATATCGCCCTGCAATCTTACGCCTAGATATTTGAACGACGCGACAACATCAAGAAGCTCACTACTAAAGCTGTATTCGAACATTATGGGACTATTTTTCCTACTCGTGCGCATCACCTTACATTTTTCTACATTGAGAGCTAGCTGCCATTCTTCGCACCAACTAGAAATTTTGTCTAAGTCATCCTGTATGCTATTACAGTCAGTTAAAGACGATACCCTCCCATACACAACAGCATCATCAGCAAACAGCCGCAAATTACAAGTTACTCTGTCCATCAGATCATTTATATAGATAGAAAATAATAGCGGTCCTATCACACTCCCCTGGGGCACGCCTGACGATACACTGGTCTCTGATGAACACTCGCCGTCGAGAACAACGTACTGCGTTCTATTTCTTAGGAAGTCTTCCAGCCAGTCATAAATCTGTGAACCTATTCCATAAGCTCGTATCTTCGTTAGCAGTCTGCAATGTGGCACCGCGTCGAACGCCTTTTTGAAGTCGAGAAAAACACAACCCACCTGTTCCCCTTCATCCGTGGCACGCAAGATGTCATGTGAGAAAAGGGCAAGCTGAGTTTCACATGAACGATGTCTCCTTAACCCGTGCTGGTTCGTAGAAAGAAGCTTTTCCAAAAATGTTCAAATGTTTGTAAATCTTATGGGACTTAACTACGGGGCATCAGTCCCTAAACTTACAAACTACTTATGAACTACTTACGAACTAGGACGGCACAAATATCCATGCCCGAGGGGGGATTCGAACCCCCGACCGTAGTGGCCGTGCAGACCGTGACTGAAGCGGCTCAGTCCCCTCGGCCACCGCCGCCGGCGAAGCTTTTCCGTCTCAAGGAAATTTACTATATTCGAACTATGAATATGCTCCAAAATTCTACAGGAAACTGATATCAATTATATTGGCCTGTTATTATGTTGGTCAGTTCTCTTTCCTTTCCTATAAACGAGAGTCACCTGCGGTTTTTTCCAATCACCAGGAACTTTGTGCTGAATTAAAGATTCTCGATAAATGCAAGCTAAGTAAGATGCCAATGCGACAGAATACTCTTTGTAAAACCGAGCTGGTATTCCATCCGGACCATCTGAGGTTTTCGTATTTAGCCCTCTCAGCTGCTTCTCTACACCGGAAATACCTATTACTACGTCCTCCATTTCGGATTTAGTACGTTGATCAAATGAAGGTACATTTGTGCGATCCTCCTGCGTGATTTCTTAAAGGTTAAATTTAAAACTTCAGCTTTCCGTTTTTTTTTTTTTTTTCTATTACTGCCCCGGAATGATCAACGAGTGACTGGACAGTGGGCTTTGACCCGCTTATCGATGTTACATAGGACCAGAATTATTTCGGGTTCTCGGAAAGATCTTTTGCTAAGTTATGGCTATGGTAATTATTGTATGCTTCGCGCATCGATCTTTTAATAGACTCACGAATCTCTACTAACTTTTGCCTGTCATCATTTGCGTGTTCTTTTTTGAATCTAGAGTGCAACAGTTTTTGCTTTCTCAGCAGCTTTCTAAAATTATTATTATACCACGGTGGATCTTTTCCATCCTTAATTGTCTTTACTGGAACATATTTCTCTAACCCTTCATTTACAACGCACTTGAATTTAGTCCACAGTTCCTCTACATCCATAGTCCAGGAATTAAACGATACCCATTCATTTTCTAAGTGCGATCCTAACAGTTGCTTATCGGCTCTTCCCAACAAAAACACGCTCCTAGCCTTCTTGATTAGTTTATGAACTTTGGTCACCATCCACGCTATGACGATATCATGATCACTAATTCCTGTCTCTACACAGACATCGTTAATCAGGTCAGGCCTGTTCGTTGCTATATGATCTAAAATATTTCCATTGCGCGTGGGTTGCCGGTTTAACTGCTCAAGACAGTTTTCGGAGAATGTATCCAAAAGTAGCTCGCAAGACTGCTTGTCTGTACCGCTTGAAATGTAACTAGAGAGGTCCCAAGGTTGAAGTCTCCCCCGACTAATAATAATGGCCAGGATACCTACGCGTTACCTGGTATAGACTTTCTTTGAATGATTCTAAAACTGCTACAGCAGCGCTGGGGGGCCGGAAAAGACACACAACTATTAACTTTACTTCTTTTAGACCTGTTATACGTGCCCATATAACTTCACAGTTACTTTCAACCTCGATCTCAGTAGAAACAATATCTTTGTCCACAGCGATGAACACTCCTCCTCCAGTTGTACCCGATCTATCTTTTCGATAAACATTCCACGCCTCGCTAAATATTTCTGAACTTGCCATTTCATGATTTAGGCAGCTTTCGGTGCCTAAAACAATCTGAGCACAATAATTTCCACGCAGTGCGGCAAATTCGGGAACTTTGTTTCTAATACTTTATAAGTTCGCGGCTAATATTTTGGTATTCGAATTTTTGAGCCGAACGTGGCCTGAATTTCCTGTTTAAATGTTGACAGGCGAGTGCTCATCAGAGGTAGCGCCTAGTCTTAAAAAAAGTACTCTGCTATCCGAGTAGCCGCTTCCTTAGTGTAGTGCACCCCTTATCTATCTAGGGTCAACCTACAATTCCCCACCCGATAGCCGGCCGCGGTGGCCGAGGGGACTGAGGCGCTCCAGTCACGATCCGCACGGCCACTATGGTCGGGGGTTCGAATACCCCCTCGGGCATGGATATTTGTGCCGTCCTTAGTTGTAAGTAGTTCATAAGTAGTTTGTAAGTTTAGGGACTGATGACCCCGTAGTTAAGTCCCATAGTATATAAAGTAGACGAGTAGACCTACCCGATAACGCAGATCCAGAAATCTGCAGTCATGACTGTCACAGAGTCGGCGAAGCCTCTGGTTCAGACCCTACACTCGGCTCCAAACCAAAGGACCCCGATCAACCCTTAGAACAATGCTACAAATCTACACCTCTCCTTGCACCCCGCGTGCGAGGGCAGCAGCCTTCACCAATTCCGGCAGCCGCTCGTAGGACCTGAGGATGTTTTCAGAACCCAAGCGACAAGCGTCATTGGTGCCGACGTGAGTCACGACTTGCAGTCGACCGCACCCCGCACCCTTGATAGCCGCCGGCAAGGCCGCCTCCACATCTCGGATGAGGCCCCCCGGCAGACACACCGAATGCACGTTGGACTTCTTTTCGGTTCTCGGCGCTACCTGCCTAAGGGGCTCCGTCACGCGCCTAACATTGGAGCTCCCAATAACTAATAATCCCCTCCCCCGTGCACCTGCTCGGACCCTGCTGAAGGAGTGGCCACACGTCCACTCACAGGACGAACGGGCTTGGCCTCCACATTGGCCTTCCGCCTCGAGCGATGCGAACGGCGTACAACCCGCCACTCCCCTTTCGGAGAGGGCGGCTCGACCACGTCCGGTACACCTGAAGGTGACTCGGTAGCAGGGACAGAGAGTGAAGCATGAGATACCTGAGGTGTCCCACTCGACGCACCAGATTCCCCACCATTGCTGTACCCCGAGACAGTAGCTTGAACACGGCTGACCGTAGCCAACAGCACGCTCAGCTGTTCGCGAACAGCGACCAACTCCTTCTGCGTCCGCACACAGCAGGCACACATCCTATCCATCCTATCAATACAATTAACTGTAGAAAGTAGAAAACTAAATAATCAACTTTTAAGTAGCCCAGTACTTTAATAAAGGCGGCTGGCAGCTGACTGATCTGTGGTCAGTGGTAAGTACATTGTAAAAACAATGAAAGTGAGTCCAGCCGTTTTCAAAATAAAAAAGAATGTCCATGGAATACATAGTTATCAAACGCGCGGGAATATAATCTTTCTCAAAGCAGAATACGAAATAAGGAGGTGACAATATGACACGTAGCTTGCAGCAGACGAAAACTATACACACGGTATTTACCAAAGTACGCGAGAATATACTCTTAAAGCAGTAGTACAAACTAAATGTGTCAAGTAGGTGAGAAGAAACCTCTTAAAAACAGAAACACTAACGAAAATTAAGAAATTAACTGGCAAAGAAATTTCATGCAAGTAAATTATGATACTTAGCGCTCTGGGTGATGAGACAGCGACAACAGCTGGCACTGAACTGACTGCTAACTGAGTACGCGAGAATAAACCTCTAAAACCGAAGTACTAACGAAAATGAACTAGACTGGGAAATTAAATTTGACACAAATTAAAATAAGATACTTAGCGCTGTTTACGATGTGACACTGGCAGCAGCTGGCACAGAAATGCTACACTTTCATTTTTTCCGATTACAGCGCCATTTATCATGAAAAGAAAAAAATGTATAATACTAAAGTTACTTATTATTTTTGCGAAGAATCCAAAGCTGCAATAAGAAGTAGGCGTTGCTATAAAAGATTTAAAAGTTGCCTCCCACCAACCATCACGGGTTTCGTTAGGGGGTTGTGGGGAGGGGAGTCTAGTGTCATTGGATGTCCCCTCAACGCTTTAACATTTGCAGGTAACCGTTTCTTCGTTTTTTGCTAATTTATTCAGATATTTGGAACGGTCACTATCAATATCTCTAAAACAGTGCAAGATATCGATTTTTTTCCTCAGCATTTCTTTCTCGGTATGACATTAGAAAGTGAGACAGTAGTGATACCCCAAGTTAAGGTTCGATGTCTGTCTTTCTCTCACAGTACAGACGCGCCTTTCGCATTGGGACTTACTGTTATTTTGGAATATGCTGCAGAATGTATGCTACGTAATTTCATTAAAAGTTACAGTAAGAACTGGAAGGTTGTCTTGCTCCAACATGTTCCTTGTAGACACATCATGTTTGAAACCTGTTTATCTGTCGATGAGCTGAGGCTCTTCTTGTACAATGTACTATGTCAGACGGAGGAGCTAGATGTGGTAAGATGCCAGGAAACGAGAGTTAATATTTAAACCATGAAAGAATTTTTTTATTTTTTTATTTTTACATTTAAGAAGTCAAAGAAATATCTATAAAACACACTTACTACAGCGAAGATCGCTAGTTTATTTGATGGTTTTTTTTGCCGGTTTCGATGAACTATGTCATCATCTTCAGAAAAAAAATTATTTTTACAATGTTCTCCTATTTTCAATAAAATAAAGAGTTACTTGTGAAAATGTAATGCAAGAACAAGAACATTGTCAAACGATTAGCGACTATTACTTGATCGTATGGGACTTGCGATTTTTTGACAAAGGACTTTGACGATTGTGGGAAAAAATGTATAATGAGCGTGTGTGTAAAGTCCAGTACAAAATAGGTTGGTCACGAAAAGAATAGTTTGCAGTGTGTCAAGAACACACACACTTTTTAAATGCGCAGTTCAGATAACGATCCACTTTGTTGATGCAAAATGTTCAAATGTTTGTTAAGCTTATGGGACTTAACTACAGGGTCATCAGTCCCTAAACTTACAAACTACTTATCAACTACCTTATACTAAAGACGGCACAAATATCCATGCCCGAGGGGGGAATCGAAAAAAGACAGCAAATAAACTAGCGATCTTGGCAGAAGTGTGTTTTATATAAATTTTCGATCGCTCTCCATAGGCGTAACACGCCACTTAACTATAAAGAGGTATCTGATTTCGTATGCACACTTGGATACAGCAATTACACAAACTAGAAAAAAATTATTTGAATTAAAAAAAAAACTTCTATTAATGTAGTATCCTTAACAGAGCGAAAAATAACAAAACACATCCACAACTGATTTTCAAAGAGTCCAAATATCTTATGAAAGTGGAAAACTTATATTAGTGATAGAAAAACAAGATTGGCACTAAAGCCGTCAACAAGTAACCTTATTAGTAATGGAATCCACTATTAACCTTTTTGTATTACAGGTCCACAGATGTTTATGATTAACAAAAGAACGGTGGCTTGTTTGATTCCAACTGCCGAGTTCTATATAAGTGGTGCAATTTTACACTGCACTCGGCACCGAGAACACCCTTAGGTTTGCAGTGACTTAGTTGACAAGTACCAAACTAGAACAGAAAGCTGACTCACTAATAATTCACTAAAACTATTTACACACACTTGCTATGGAAAACTGACAACCTTTAGGGATAACAAATATATATCAGTGCCCTTCAGACAGTCACTCAAAACTTACTTGACAGAACGGTGACACAAATCAAAATAAGCTGTGTACGGAGAATAATTCTAAGGTTCTGTCTGCAACATTGGTGCATTACGACACCGCACCAAGTTCAAAGTTTGTAACAGTTTGATTACCAAGGCATCAATTCAGGTTCACGGATGTAGCCACGGGTAAAGCCGTCTCTAAACCCGTTTCATCATAAGACAATTAGGGTGCAGTTCACTAGTCACCACGGTAAGCGATGCTCACCCAGAACTTCCTCGCATTCCTACCGCTCCACACTGCACGGTTGCCGACCACACGGGCAATGTAAATGCCTGGCTATCCCAGCACCGAGTTTAACAGGAAGGCTGAGCCATGCAAACTCCCCGGAAAATCCAACTGAATCAAGGAAACACAGAGACAAGTGAGGAGGAGCTCCCCAGACCCCACAAGCGCCCCAGAGCTCGAGGCTAGCGACAAACAAATTCTCTAGTACTTTCGATGTATTGAAAAGGCGCATGGCACAATAACGTTTGTGGCTTAATTCGAAATGTTGCTGGTTTGTGAAATGAATTTTAGGGCTATTCCTAGGTGTGTGTTCCGTTGATTCGTTGTCGGCCTTTCTGACTGAGACATGGAGACTGTTAAGAGTGCTTGCAGATCTATATATAGACGCACACCGAAGGACTCCTGACAGAGTTGTCCCAGTGGGTTGCTGACTGACAAACTGCCGGCTTCGCTCAGCATTTGCGGTAGGTGTTCTCATAGCAAACTGGGTGTAAGCAGCAGTGTTTGAAATCCATAGTTTTTACGCAAACATTGTGCTTGTATCAGAAGATATTCATGCCGATTATCACGATTCCAGTCAGTAAATTTGAATATTCTATTTATAAACATTATGTCTACTGCTGTTTTTGTTGTTGTGTGATGCTGACTTACATACCTGAACATCGAAAGAATGTTTGTTAAGATGGGCAAAAGTTCGCTTTGACTTCTGAAGGTCAGAATATTCCAGATTTCGAATTACGAACAGATGCCGTAATGAGGAACGTAGAAGTAGATATCATCGGAGTAGTGCAGCAACTAGGATGGGTTTGTTTGTAGTTGGGAGCTCCAACGTTAGGTGGGTGATGGAGCCCCTTAGAGAGATGGCTGCTAAGGAGAGAAAAGAATACCAACGTGCACTCCGTGTGCATACCGGGTGGAGTCATTCCAGATGTGGAATGAGTCCTTCCGGATGCCATGAAGGGTACGGACTGCAGCCAACTGCAGATGGTGGCTCACGTCGGTACCAATGATGTGTGTCGCTTCGGATCTGAAGAGATCTACATCTACATCTACACCTACATAGATACTCTGCAAATCACATTCAAGTGCCTGGCAGAGGGTTCATTAACCACTTTCATAACTTTTCTCTACCGTTCCATTCTCTAATAGCGCGCGGGAAGAAAGAACACCTAAATCGTTCCGTTTTCGATCTGATTTCTCTTATTTTATTGGGATGGTCATGTCTCCCTAAGTAGGTGGGTGCTAGCAAAGAGATCCTCTCAGAATTTGAGCGACTATCTGAAGTGGTAAAGATTGCCAGTCTTGCTTGCAAAATGAAAGCAGAGCTCACCATCTGCAGCATAGTTGACAGGACCGACTGTGGAGCTCTGGTACAGAGCCGAGTGGAGGGTCTGAATCAGAGGCTCAGGCGGTTCTGCGACCGTGTAGGCTGCAGATTCCTTGACTTGCGCCATCGGGTGGTGGGTTTCCGGGTTCCGCTGAATAGGTCAGGAGTCCACCATATGCAGGAAGCGGCTACACCGGTAGCGGGGGCTGTGTGGCGTGGACTGGGCGGTTTTTTGGGATAAAGGGCTTCGGGGAAAAACAAAATGGGCAATCTCAAAGGGTGCAGGTGGATCACAGGAGAAATGTAGATCTGGGAACTATCGGTATAACAGTTGTAAATTGTCATAGCTGTGTCGGGAAAGTACCAGAACTACAGGCGTTAATAGAAAACACCGAAACACACATCATCATAGGCAGTGAAAGTTGGCTCAAGCCAGAAATAAGTTCAGGAGAAGTATTTGAAAAATATATAACTGTGTTCAGAAAGGATAGATTGAACAAAATACTTGGAGGCGTGTTTGTCGCCGTCAAAAGTAGTATTTCGTGTAGCGAAGTTGAAGTTGGTAGTTCCTGCGAGCTATTATGGGTAGAGGTTGTACCCAAAAATCGTAAGAAGTTAATAATTGGTTCCTTTTGCCGGCCTCACGACTCTGACGATACAATAGCAGAAAGGTTCAAAGAAAACCTGATTCTAATTACAAAAACGTGCCCGACTCACACGATAATAGTAGGCGGTGATTTTAATTTACCCTCGATCTGTTGGCGAAATTATATTTTCAAATCAGTAGGTACGCATAAAACATCGTGCGAAATTGTACTCAACGCATTCTCTGAGAATTACTTCGAACAATTAGTTCATGAGCCAACTAGAATTGAATCGGTCATTGGAAAAAGGTCATAAGTCAACTTTTTTACGAAAATGAGTTATTCATTGGAAATGGATGGGAAAGTGTAGCCGGATTCATACGTACAAGAAGGGCAGAAGTCAGCTATCAAATGGTGTCACTATCGAACATTGAAATATTCGTTAATTGCAAAAAGGTCATTGACTTATGCCGTTTTTGCAATGACTGTGTGGTGGTGTATTTAATCGAACGCAGAAGTTATTGGCGGCGTTGCGCTGCTTTCCCGCTGTGAGGATACAGGGTTTTAGGTTAGTAACCTCTTTTGGTCGAACGATAGTTATCATTGATGTGCAGCGAGAGCTGCTGGCAACAATGCTTAGGTTGGAATGTTCTTTGTTTGTTGGCTGGTGTGCGGCAGTCTCCCGCCGACCGCAAAGCGAGGCGGTAGCATGTCGGCAGTGAGTTCGTAACCTGCGTTTAGTGGTGGCTAAAGTTTTTGCCATTCCGTCGTATCGCATACGGGTTGCAGTTGTATATTGAAATGTTTCAGTGTGGACTTGTAGGCATTCATCGTAGTGGCACGCGGTTATTAAATCAGTGTGTTTAAAGGGAAGAGTTTGTTAACATTTGTCGTTCCATAATAAAGGAAATTAACAATGTTTACTGTTATGGATCAACCTAGTAATTATCCGCATCCCATACCGTCAAATCGTTGGAACAATTATTAAATGATTAAGCATAAAATAGAATGTAACGGCAACTTCGCCCATAGAGGATTAGGTGGATGCAGCTGTGACGTTACACCGCGTATTTTGTCGTCTGAGGTTAGCATCACTGCAACAATCCATTGTTGTGTTTACAGCATTGTAGGTTCAAATAATAGGTCATTACTGCGACATTCAGAGGCTACTTATTTGTCGAGGTCTACTTCGGTCTCTGAAATGCCTCATGTGGGCAAGAAACGGACAAGGAATGCTGATAAGTACAAAAGGAATGGTATTTGTGATTCACAAGTAAAGGGAGTGGAATACGTGAATTGGAAAGGAGAGAAAATTCAGCGTCGAAGTACAGGAGATGACTGAAAGTGAGTAAAAAACGTGTACTTGATTTCTGTATGCATAGTATGGCATTTAAGCATTATCGTAATTGATAACTTCGACTCTTTCAATTGCAAAAAGGACTGTTTTTCTCTGTTTGATAACGATGCGATATCATTGCTCACTTGAACAGTTTCAGTGGTAAGAATCAACAAGATGTCTTCCCGCAAGGGCTAATCGAAGTTCAAGATGTCAAGAGCAGAAGACCGTGAAAAAATGATCCTAAATGAAGAAGCTATCATTACAGTTATTTCATCACTACAGGCACAACGCAAATAAATGTATGTTAAAAAGCCTTTATTAGTCTGCATGGCGTAACAGAAAAAAGGGTCGAAGATTATGCCTCTTGCTAGGTCCTGGCAAACGTCCTTGTGATCTCAGGGGGAAACGTGTAAAAGGTAATGCCATACCAGAAGAAATTTGTCAAACGATCAATGATCATATTGATTCTTTTCCTAAGAAAACTAGGCACTATTCTGAAAAGGTACTGCACTATTTAGATGCTCGACCATTTACCATTACATAATATGAAAACTAAGCAGTCACACTTTTATGTGTACCATGAAGTCGAAGCGAAGAAAGGTGCAAATGAGGTTTGCTCATTTATTTATAATAACATCAAGAAGTATATCTCAAAAGATGTGAATGAGCTTCACCTTTTCTCTGACGGGTGTGCTGGTCAAAACAAAAATCGCCTAATGATTCGCTTTTGTTTAACACTTGTATCAACTGGGAGATTTAGGAAGATTAAACATTACTTCCCTATACGCGGGCATAGTTTCCTTCCAAACGATAGAGATTTTGGGACCATAAAAAATTTATAAGACGTCATGACCGGATCTTCTTACCTGAAGAGTAGGCCATAATGATCAAGTAAATACTCAGTGGAAACTATTGATAATGTTCCTGTATTAGCCTTTAAAAACTGTTGCCCGTCAGGGGCTCAGCATTAATTTGCTGAGTACGGGCTTGGCGAACCCGGGGTCCTGAGCCGTAGGCTGTGTCGCGCCAACAGTCCACTACACCGTAATCTCTGTGCGTGCCTCAACGACCATCGTTCGATGCGGAGGTGGAACGTTGTACGTTTCAGATCACGGAGATCTTGGCTTAATCGCCCGGGTCGCGAGGACGGTACAAACCTCTATAAAAAAAACCTCAATCTCAAGGTGTGCTACGTGCCATGGCTGTTGAGGTTGAACAGCCGCTAGCGAGCAACCTCTGAGGAACCTGCCGCACTTCAGTTGTATAAGGCTTACCCAGGCAAGCGGGGCTCTGCGTGGGTGGACCTTTAGTTCCCTAGCTGCTCGTGGGACCAGGATGAAACGAGAAATTAAAAGCGTGGCCGGTCGCGAAAACGGCGTCTCTAAGTGAGGTAGAGGAGATTTTAATGCTGCTTGCTATAACCCCCGTTCGTTCCCTTCCCTGGCCACACCGTGGGAGGAACGTCGTGCTAAATCTGCAAATGAGCCACCTTCTCCAAAATTTCCAGTATGTAGCCGCACGGATGGTGAGTCCTTTACATCTATAAAGCCTCTTTTCTTTGTTGAACACCTTGAGGACAAGTACAACGAAGTTTCCGGAATGTCCAAGATGCGAAGCGGTGCAGTGCTCATAGAACCAGCATCCCCAGCCCAGTCGCGGGCGTTACTTGCCTGCGACAAGCTGGGTGATGTCCCTGTGAGCATCACACCACATAAGTCGCTCAATATGGTCCAAGGTATCGTATTACATAAAGACCTGCTGTTATAATCCGACGACGAGTTATACGCCAACGTAGAGCGCAGAGGAGTACACTTCGTCCGGCGTGTCCATAGCGGACCAAAGGATCACAAGGTTGCCACCGGTGCCTTCATCCTGGCCTTCGAGGGTGATACCCTGCCTGAGATGGTCAAGGTGATGGTTTACCGGTGCGACATGAAACCTTATATTTCTCCCCCTATGAGGTGTTTTAAATGCTGGAAATTCGGCCACATGTCCTCCAGATGTACTTTCACCGCTACACGCAGGAACTGTGGACGTCCAGCACACCCGGACGTTCCATGTACACCGCCTCCAGTCTGTGTTAACTGTGGTCTAAATCATTCTCTTTGTTCGTCGGATTGCGCCGTTCTTCGTAAGGAACGAAAGATAATGGAATTTAAGACCTTGGACCGGCTTTCTTATTCTGAGGCTCGAAAGAAGTATGAGAGACTTCACCCCATCACCATGACCGCCTCTTTTGCAGCAGTGACATTGTTGCCATCCACCCTTGTGAGTGTAGCAGACAATAGTGTTTCTCTCTCCACTGGCCGTCAGGGCCGTGAACCCAAACCTGCCCCTACTGTGGTCGGGGGCTCCATTCCTCCTCCTGCTCCCAAGGCAACTGCTTCGATAGCGGCCTCCAACCCTCCGTCGGAGAAGCGTCAACCTTCTCCGGCTGCCCTCATTCAGAAGGGGTCACTAGGGACGCTCCCTACTGCGGCTTCCACCAGTTCCAGTGCCGGCACAAGCCAGCAACAGGCAACGCCGCCAGCTGCTGGCCGCAGGGCGTAGGGCTCTCCCTCTGTCACTGAGACGGAGGCTGAGTCTGCAAAGCCCCTAATTCCAGCGCAGCCCCCGAGGTATACGAGGGTTAGAAAGAAAAAAGATAAAAAAGGTAAGGCTAAAGAAACCTCGGTGGCAACTGTGTCACCCACTCCCTCCACCTCTGCCTCGAAGGACAAGGTGGAGATACTTGCATCCCTCGAGGATCTTGCTCTCTTGGACACATCAGATGCGATGGATTTCGAAGCTGATGCATCGCTACCGTGGATGCAAAAGATGCTGAGGTGTAACACATAACATCTTCTCCTTCATGCCTTCCCAGCTGTCGGACACAGTCATTTTCCAATGGAACTGTGGTGATTTTTTTACACACCTGGCTGAGCTACAACAACTTTTGAGCGTTACACCTGCTCTCTGCATTGCCCTCCAGGAAACCTGGTTTCTGGCAATGCGGACCCCTGCCCTTCGGGGCTATAGGGGATACTTCTGTAATCGTAGCCAGTATAACACGGTGTCAGGTGGAGTGTGTGTGTATGTCCTTACCTCTGTATATAGTGAGCCTGTGCCCCTTCAGACACCGTTGGAAGCGTTGGCTGTTAGGGTAAGGACAACAAAAGAGATTACTGTCTGCAATCTCTACCTCCATCCTAATGGCGATGTCTCTATGTCTGTCTTGGCTGCACTTAAATCACAACTCCCGCCACCTATTTTGCTATTGGGGGACTTTAATGCCCACAATCCCCTGTGGGGTGGTTCTACGATCTCTGGCCGTGGCAGGGTTGTCAAGGACCTGCTTTCTCAGCTCGACCTCTGCCTCTTGAATACAGGTGCCCCCACACATTTCAGTGTGGCACACGGCACATTCTCGGCCATTGATCTGTCGATATGCTGCCACAGCCTTCCGCCATCCATCCATTGGAGTGTCCATGACGACTTGTGTAGCAGTGATCATTTCCCGATCTTTTTGTCACTCCCACAACGTCAGTCCTCGGTGGGCTCTTCAAAGGGCTCACTGGGAAGGCTACACCTCTGCTGCCATCGTTGGCCCTCCCCCACTCGATACCATCGATGTGGTGGTTGAGAGCGCCACATGATCCATATTGTCTGCTGCAGAAGCTACTATTCCTTGTTCTTCGAGGCGCCCACGGCGTAAGACGGTACCATGGTGGTCGCCAGAGGTCGCAACGGCTGTTAAAAATCGCCGACGGGCTTTACAGCGGTGCAAGCGGCACCCGTCTCTGGAGCACCTCGTCGCCTTCAAGCGGCTCCGTGCATGTGCTCGTTATCTCTTTAAGAGACGGAAGCAACAGTGTTGGGAGAGGTACATCTCCACAATTGGCACAGGTACTTCCACCACTCAGGTCTGGAACAAGATCAGGCGTTTAAGGGGATACCCAACAACAACAGGAATCCCTGGGATCTCCGTGAATAGCAAAGTATGCACGGACCCAGCCACGCTTGTAGAGCTGTTTGTCGCACATCATGCTCATGCCTTCTCCTCAGCGAATTACCCACCGGCTTTCCGTACATTAAAGGAGCAGGTGGAACGCCAGCCCTTCTCCTTTACCACCCGCTGTACGGAGGCATATAGCACGCCATTTACAGAGTGGGAATTCCTCAGTGCTATTAAACAGTGTCCCGACACGGCTCCAGGACCCGATAGCATCCACAGCCAGATGCTGAAACACCTATCAGCAGAGAGCCAGCGTAATCTCCTTGCGCTCTTCAACCACATCTGGTGCGACGGGGTATGCCCTTCGCAGTGGCGGGAGGGTATAATCATACCGGTGCTTAAGCCAGGGAAAAACCCTGTCAATTTGGATAGCTATCGGCCCATTACGCTGACCAATGTCCTCTGTAAGCTGTTGGAGCGCATGGTCAGTAGGCGGTTGTGCTGGATCCTCGAGACTCGGGGCTTACTGGCTCCATGCCAGGGCGGGTTCCGCCAGGGTCCCTCCACCACCAACAACCTGGTGTACCTCGAGTCTGCAATCCGCACAGCCTTTTCCAAGGGCCAACATCTGATAGCCGTCTTTTTTGATATGCAAAATTTTGTGTCCCAGCCTCGTCGCTTCTTTTGTGTCTCGTTTCCGTCGTAGGTGTCGGCGGCCGAGTAAAAAGAGACCGACACAGGAATAAAGGATGCACGCTTGTGCAGGTACGAAGGTGAGCAGCCAGTGGGACAGCAGAAACTAGAAACACTAGAGTAAATTAGAACGAGATATATATTGCACAGAATTTATACAATACTTAACTTTTACATAGTTCAGTACGGCAGAATGCTGATACATAGTTGAGCTAGAGGTCTGCCTAGTGCCTATCCGATAGCCAAGTCTTCACTGGTGCCTATCTGATTCCGAAGTGTTAACTGGTTCCTATCTCAGTCCCAAGTGAACGATGTCGTTCAGTGGTGGCCATGAGCGGAGTTCTCGCAGAGGGCGCTCGTGGCTGACGTCGTAAGAACGCCGCGCCGTGCGTGCATGGCGGCGCGCGGTGAAAGTAGGTGGCGCGCGCTTTGGACTTGTGCGACACCACACAAAAAGCATATGATACGACCTGGCGACACCACATACTTAGCACGTTACATGGTTGGGGTCTTCGGGGCTCACTCCCGATTTTTATTAAAAACTTTTTGCTGTCCGTATTTTTCGTGTTTAAGTAGGTGCCTCTCGTAGTACCTCTCATGTGCAGGAAAATGGGGTTCCTCAGGGCTCTGTTTTGAGTGTCCCCTTATTTTTAGTAGCCATTAACGGCTTAGCTACAGCAGTTGGGTCGTCAGCATCCCCTTCGCTATATGCTGACGACTTTTGTATCTATTTTAGCTTCTCCAGTACTCACGTCGCCGAGCTTAGGCTGCAGGAAGCCATTAGGAAGCCGCAGTCCTGGGCTCTTACCCACAGCTTCCAGTTCTCTGCTGCAAAAACAAGTGTTATGCACTTTTGTCGGCTTCGAACAGTTCACCCTCAGCCCGAACTGTATCTCGGTGACCAACTATTAGAGGTCGTGGACACTCATCGTCTTTTAGGGCTTGTTATTGACTGCCGTCTGACGTGGCTCCCCCACATCCGTCAATTAAAATGGGAGTGCTGGCACCACCTCAATGTTTTCTGCCACCTGGGCCATACCTCCTGGGGTGCTGACCGCTCCACCCTGTTGCGGCTCTATCAGGCTCTGGTGCTGTCTCGTCTAGATTTTGGATGTGATGCCTACGGTTTTGCCTCACCCTCAGCATTGCGCTTGCTGGACCCCATTCACCACTGTGGGGCTCGCATCGCGACGGGTGCCTTTCGTACCAGCCCTGTGACTAGCTTACTTGCTGAGGCCGGGGTACCACCTTTGCCGATCCGCTGCCGGCAACTGCTTGCAGCCTATGCAGTGCACATGCACAGCTCGTCGAGCCACCCAAACCACTGTGTTCTTTTTTCCCATATGGTCGTCCATGACCAACAACAATGACCCAGGTAGGGTCATACGATCGCCTTCAGGGTCTAGTCTCTGCTGCACGAACTTGAGTCTTACCCACTACCACCTCCATATCGGGTCCACACACGCACGCCTCCGTGGCGCCTGCCAAGGCCGTCTATTTGCCTGGACTTGGCCTGTGGACCCAAAGACTCAGTTCCACCTGAAGCTCTCTGTCGCCAGTTTTTAGCTATCGTAGCTCGATTCCCTGGACGTGACCTGGTTTACACGAATGGTTCGCAAGTTGAAAGCCGGGATGGTTTTGCGTTCTTTCAAGACAACCATGTAGAACAACGCTCTCTGCCGGCTGGCTGCAGGGTCTATACCGCAGAGCTGATGGCAATTTGCCGCACACTCGAGCACATCCGGTCCTGCTCAGGTGAGTCCTTTCTCATCTGCAGTGACTCCCTGAGCAGCCTTAAAGCCCTCAACCAGTGCTATCCACGGTCTCCTCTCGTATTAGGAATTCAAGAGACCCTAACTGCCCTTGACAGATCCGGTCGATCAGTGGTGTTCCTCTGGTCCCCGGGTCATGTCGGTATTCCAGGCAACGAGCGTGTTGATATGCTGGCCAAGCAGACTGTTGAAGCGCCTGTTTTAGAGATCGGCCTTCCGGATGCTGATCTGCGGACAGTGCTGCGGCATCGAGTGCGTGAGCTTTGGTCTACCGAGTGGCGTAGCCTGGCAACAGCCAACAAACTCAGGGCTATAAAGGAGACGATGGCTGTGTGGCGTTCTTCAATGCGGGCCTGCCGCCGGGACTCCGTAGTCCTGTGCCAGCTCCGCATTGGCCATACATGGCTGACTCACGGTCATCTCCTTCGTGGCGAGGAACCGCCTGTGTGTCGCTTTGGCGCCTGCCTGCAAAAACATCCTTGTGGAATGCCCTGTTTTAGCACCCCTGTGGCGTAGTTTTAATTTTCCTGCACTTTTATCCCATTTTTTAAGTGACGATGCCAACATGGCTGATACTGTTTTAAGTTTTATTCGGGACAGTGGTTTTTACCCCTCCATTTAAAGCTTTTCTTTAGTATTGTCTGTGTCTGACCTCTCATTACCTCCCATTGGAAGTTTCCCTTTGTTCCCCTGTGGCTGGCTTTTCCTGTTTTTAGTCTCACGGTCGCTCAGCCACAGACGTCGGCTTTTACATTTTATTTTCTGTCGTTGTTCGGCTATACTTTGTGATTGTCATTGTTTTAGTTGTCTCTTGCCGACTTTGATGTCCTTTAACTGACTCGGGGGATATTCCTCCCACCTAGTTGTTCTCCACTCTAGGCTCCTTTACGCATTCACGTCTTTTGTTGTGACGCCTAACGATGGAATGGGGGACTGATGACCTTCGTAGTTTTGTCCCCCTAAAACATCAAAACAACAAAAACTGTTGGCCTGCCCATTTTAAAAAGACTTGCCTCTCCGAATCAAGCGTGGGAAAAATTCCCAAGGAACAAAAAGTTTCTTTATCTCCATCAAAATGGATGACTTTTCATTATGATGCACATTATCTTCGGCAAGTAAAAAACAGAGCAATTCATCGATGGTATCATCAGAGAGACATTCCAGCTCCCCTATAGCTTCAATAAGCATCCTGTGCTTCACATCGAGTTGGCGTATCCTGGAAAGCAACTACCGACGATCAATGTAAAAAAAAAAAAAAAAAAAAAAAAAAATAAGATTTATTGAAAGTGAAGAGGTATATTCCAGCTGAATATGTGGAATTTTATGACCAACTGCAAGAATGGCCAACGGAAGACGATAAAGAAGATTGACTTGTTTTATTGTACTCTATTTTCATGTTTTAAAAAACACAAATCTTCCGAAAACTGTTACTTCAGATAATAATATTCACATTCCATTTTACTGTATAAAATATTAACTGATTTTCAAAATAAAATATTCCATTATTTGCAAGTAATGCTTTCATTTGTTGCAACACACGGTCGTTCATTGCAAAAAGGTCATTAGTCAGCAATTTTTAAATTAATATTGTGGTTAAACTATTGATTACAAAATAAAAATACACATTGCAACACAGTGCTTGGGACCTCACTAAATATTGATGTTAAAATAACAATAAATAAATAAATGGTTTATGCTGTAGAACGTTTTTTCCTTCTCCTGTAAAATTTTACTTTCATGATTAATGACCTTTTTGGAATGACCGATTCAATTGTAAATGGATGTAAAAACACACTTGATCTCTTAGCAACGAATAATCCTGAGCTCATAACGATCATCATATTAAAGATAGGTTATTTTATGCCTCCACTTTGTTAAACTGAAATATGCAATAGTCACTACTATTATGATAGTGACTTGTTTATTTTTAGAAAACCAGCCACCACTTACTCTTACTGTGTCTTAAGTACCATGATCTGCTCTACATGATTGTCCTCTTTGGTATATTTCTAGCAAGTTGACTTTTTAACTCTCTTCTAACACTAAACGTAGGTGTAGACCAGATGTGGCTCAAATTCAAAGAAGTGGTATCGACAGCAATTGACAGTTTTATACCAAATAAATTAATAAAAGAAGGAGGTGATCGTCCTTGGTACACAAAACAGGTCAGGACACTGATGCAAAAGCAACGGAAAAGGCATACTAAATTAAAACGAACACAAAATCCCCAGGATTGGCGATCGTACTCAGAAGCTCAAAATTTAGCGAGGATTTCAATGCGAGATGCCTACAATACTTATCTCAACGAAACTCTTTCTCGAAATTTGACTGAAAACCCAAAGAGATTTTGGTCATATGTTAAATATACTAGGAACAAAACACAAACAATACCCTCACTACGTGATAATAGCGATCCTGCCGATGACAGCGCTACTAAAGCAGAGTTACTAAACGTAGCTTTTAGAAACTCATTCATCAAAGAAGACGAAACCAATATACCAGATTTCGAATTACGAACAGATGCCGCAATGAGTAACGTAGAAGTAGATATCATCGGAGTAGTGAAGCAACTAAAATCACTTAACAAGAAGAAGTCTTCTGGTCCGGATTGTATACCCATTAGATTTCTATCTGATTATGCTGAAGCGATAGCTCCTTACTTAACAGCCATATACAACCGTTCTCTCATAGAAGGAGCTGTACCAAAAGATTGGAAAGTTACACAGGTCACACCTATATTCAAGAAAGGCAGTAGGAATAACCCACTAAACTACAGGCCTATTTCATTGACATCAATTTGCAGCAGGGTTCTGGAACATATTCTGTATTCAAATATTATGAATTATCTCGAACAGAACAATCTATTGACCCAAGGTCAACACGGATTTAGAAAATATCGTTCATGCGAAACACAACTAGCTATTTATTTCACACGAAGTCATGGGTGCTATCGACAAGGGTTCGCAAATCGATTCCGTATTTCTTGATTTCCAGAAAGCTTTTGACACCGTGCCTCACAAACGGCTTTTAATCAAATTGCGTGGTTATGGTATATCGCCCCAAATTTGCGACTGTGTAGGGGATTTATTGTCAGAGAGAACACAGTTCGCATCAATCGATGGTAAGGCATCGACTAAAACAGAGGTGATATCGGGCATTCCACAGGGTAGTGTTATTGGTCCTCTGCTGTTCCTTATTTACATAAACGATTTAGGGGAAAATGTAAGTAGCTCTCTTAGATTGTTTGCCATCTAGTAAAATCATCTGAAGACCAAAAACAACGCAGAACTATCTGAATAAGATATCAGTATGGTGTAAAAATTGGCAATTGACTCTAAATAATGAGAAGTGTCAAGTCGTCCACATGAGTACGAAAAGAAATACGTTAAACTTTGTTTACAAGATAAATCGATTGTAATAAGATATGTTCATATAATGGGATAAAATTAACACTTACATTTTAGTATTGTTGCTTAATGAATGTAGCTACATGCTATTAGGAGAATCAACACTGAGTGCAGAGATTATGCAATGAATAACAATTAGCTGCTTAAAATTATCTATGGTTGAGCCTCATAGTGAAAGAGTAAAAATAAATAAGGACAAAAGCTATGGGAAAACGGTAATACACGATGTGTTGAAAAGAAAAGCTTGAAGAGGGGAGCAGGTGACATAAAACAGTCGCTTAACAGATTAATATTTAGTAATATAACAAGTAAAATGATAAGTGGCGCCATAGGTGGAATATTTCGGAACTAGCAGCTTACACAGTAGTAGGATGCTTAGAATGTCACTGTCAGGACATCTGTCAATATAAAGAATTTGTGATAGTGTCTATGGCTTCAAATATTAATAGGGATAGATTGAGAAGTGATTCTCATACAATAAATACGTTAAGAATGTGGGTCATAAGTTTTAAGATGCGTGAACTAATGTGCAAAGAAATGTGAATGGTTACAGTAATATTAACCTAGTGTTACAATTGGTAATCTAGTCAGATAACTGAAGAGAGTTAAAAAGTCAACTTGCTAGAAATATACCAAAGAGGACAATCATGTAGAGCAGATCATGGTACTTAAGACACAGTAAGAGTAAGTGGTGGCTGGTTTTCTAAAAATAAACAAGTCACTATCATAATGGTAGTGACTATTGCATAGTTCGGTTTAACAAAGTGGAGGCATAAAATAACCTATCTTTAATGTGAGGTGTGTGTGTGGGGGGGAGGGGGGTGATAGGAGAGGAGGGAATAGTTACCAGAAATTACAACTGGCATATGTATCCAAATATTTATGGGGCGGAAGGGGGTCAGAGTGGTAGAAAGTAGTTGATGACTGACTTTGGTGGTCGTGGGATTGGGGGGGGGGGGTTGGGGGAATAGAGGTAAGGAACCTGCACAAAGAGGAAGCAACTACTGAAAGTTTGAAGAATCATGCATAGACATCAATGCAAGACGAGGTGTGGGAGTGGGACGTAAGGGAGGGGGAGGGGGGAAGTGGTGGTATACTACATAACTACATTGTGTAGTAAAGTAGAACAGTGTAGGGTTACATAAAGAAATAGGAGTAGGACTGTAAAAGTTGGAATGTGAGATAATTTTAATGTAGTTGTAGCACACAGGAAGAAGAATATTGTGAGAGTGGCTGAACGTAGTATGTGGGAGGAAGGGGGAGGGGGGGGGAGAGGAAGGGGGGGTTGAATATACTGAGTTTATAAGTAAAGTAAACAGCAGGTAGCAGGTGGACAGTGATGTGTGTGTGTGCGTGTAATTGGTGAATATGATGGTGTAACTGTGGAGATAAAGTATGTAAGGTATGAGTGTGAGTGTGAGCAAAGTTTATGGTTATTAGTTTGGGAGGGTTTTATAGAAGAAGGGGAATAGCTGATTATTGGATGGAATGGGGGGCGGGGATTAATGTAGCAGAAATTGTGCATAGACAAATCCATATGCAATGCACTACAAGTGTATGCTCTGTGACTGTTTATAAAGTTACATATGGTTTACCACTGTAATCTGGGGTGGCTACCACTTTCAATCTTAAGATAGGCATAAACATAAGGGACTAGTTCAGTGTCTGTTTAGAGCTAGTTATGCATTCATGTGCAGTATTAGGGTGGGTTAGTAAGAAAGTTTATGGCTGTAAAACATATGTAATATGTGAAAGGGGCTGATGTAAAGCAACATAATGAATATTATAGTGAACTTGTGGTTCATTGAAATTAACTGTTGATTTAATTGTATCATTACATCTTTATCAATCGTGACACCCTATGGAACAGGTATACTATGAAAGGTACTAGGATGAGTTAAAACTCAAAACAGTAGGGAGGGAAGGTGATTTTCGGAGGCAACTACACCAGATAAGTGAAGTCAGTGTGAGTAATCAGCACACTGGAGTAATCAGCAACTGGTTGCTGAATTTTATTGGTTTATAACCCGAACAGTTGCTGAAATGGATAAAGTACTTCACCTAGGGATTACTATTACTTCAGACTTAAATTGGAAAGAACACGTAGATAATGTCGTGGGAAAGGCGAACCGGAGACCGTTATATTGGCAGAACCCTTAAAAGATGTAACAGAACTACGAAAGAAACTGCATACACTACGCTTGTCCGTCCATTTTTGGAGTATTGCTACCCAGTGTGGGATCCTTATCAGGTGGGTTTCACGAAGGACATCGAAAGAGTCCAGAGAAGGGCAGCTCATTTCGTATTGTCACGATACAGGGGAGACAGCGTTACGGAAATGATACAGGATGTGGGATGATAATCATTATAACATCGGCGCTTATCGCTGCGGCGTGGGCTACTTGCGAAACTCCAATCGCCAAAATTCTCCACCTAATGCGAAAATATATTGTTGACTCCCACTTACATAGGTAGAAATGATTATCAGAATAAAATACGAGAAATCTGAGCTCCAACAGAGAGATTCAGGTGTTCTTTCTTCCCGCGCGCTATTCGAGAATGGAACGGGAGATAAAGAGTATAATGGTAGTTCGATGAACCCTCTGCCAGGCACTTAAGTGTGATTTGCAGAGTATCCCATGTGGATGTACATGTAGAAGTTAGCCACCGCTACCTGTCTATGATCTAAGGTGCGCTATTGTTTCAACATGTCCGTTGGTTGTCACATACATCGTGTAAACAACGAGCGTGGTTGGCGGCATTGAAGTACTTGCGTACATACCTGTGACATTACAGATGAAATTCCTTATTATTTCTTACATACAATTTTTTTGCATAGCACATGAGTTCGTTGTGTTACTTTATCTAACAGAGTGTATGAAGATATAGTACACAGTTATTTTCGAGACATTAGGTAGCAATGAAATTCCGACAACGAAACCGTTTTTTCTTTTTATTTATTTATTTTTTTCTGTTTTTTCATAATCCCAGATTTTTGGTTAGAATTGTTTTTAAATAGATGTGGAGGAATGTATGTAGGTTTCTTATCGACCCCTTCATTTGCATTTCAACGGCGAAAATTATAATTTTTTCTTCCCCTCAAAAAATTTTTGATTCAATGTCCCTACCTGATCCCGTCATCACGCTTCCACCCCTCCCAATTCATCTATCGCCAAACTCGATTTTATTTTATGTATACGCAGTTCCCTTGACTTTACTGGTAATTGTTTATAAAAATGTTGTTTTAAACATTACTTACGAACAGCATGACATATACAGTTACACACTGACGATTTCCAAGAGAAAACGAAATGTTCCTTTTCGAAAATTGTTAATGCAAAAACATAGGTTGCCACAATTAAATTGATATGCATACTCGGATTTCTTAAAAAATTAATTGGGAGCTGTTTGCAGCGGCGGGCGTACCTGGCGGCGGACCTGGGGCGGCCAACTAGTTATTGTTTACGAGATTTCTAACTCTAATGTTTAGTGCAATATCATGTATCAGTCATTGTTACCAGTAACTGCATTCTCCAAATTGCAGTTGCATGCTATCCGTCATTCGCCCTTAAGAGCGTCATTGTTCTATTAAATGAAAGTATATGTTCCATGTCAATCACCCATGGCGATGTCCTTTGATCGGCGAGCTCTATTGTCTGTGGGTGGAGGGGTTTGATCACAAACAGAAGACCTGTACTATACTTCTTCTGCTGTCTTAAGTGAAGTCAGTCGTTGATGGCGCGAGTTTTCATGTAACACATTTTCGAGTACAGCTAGGACGTAAAACAGATACTGGTCGTCAGGTGCACACCTCCCTCCCCCCTCCTGTCTCCCTGGACAAGACGTTCATTTCACACGATAAAAGCCGCGGCAAATGTGAGCGCTCGTGCATTTGCACAGAGTAACACTCGCCGCAGATGAGTCACAGGGGGTAGGCCATTCTTCATTCATAAAGTGCCACGCCTCGCCTCGGCGCAGAGAAACTGAGACTCATCATTCTCACACACACACACTGTCCTGAAATGTTACAAGTCGGCGCCTGGCCACTGCAATAACGCTTCGTCTTTCCACTTACACGATATTTACATAATGTCCCTGGGAAGCTATACTGGATTCTTAATAGGAAACTGCTACTGTGAAACCGGAAGTAGCCGTGAAACAGAAAACAAACAGATTAGCCGCGCGTACTGGAGTGCCGTGTTACGTTGCGCGCGCCCGGGGGTTCGAATCCCCCTCGGGTATGGATGTTTGTGTTGTCCTTAGGTTAGTTTACCTTAGTATAAGTAGTTTGTAAGCTACGGCCTGAGAACCATGCAGTTGAGTCCGATAGATTTTCAAACTTTTTTTTTTTTTTTTTTTTTGAGCCTACACAAACATCAATGCCCGAGGGAGGATTCGAAACTCCGACGCGGGAGGCCACGCGATTTGAAAAGAAAAAAAAATCTTTGGTTATCAAGACACTGAATTAACTAACACGACAGGGACACGACTTAATGTTTTTGAGTCTGGCAAAACGTACCTTGGTTTCCTAGTTGAACTTTTAGAAATCTTGAACAGAAGCTTCCAAGGAGAAAATGGAATGGCCTCGGGACTTCATTCTGCAGTTGAAATTATAACTGAGGGTCTTAAAAATCTCATGACAAATGAAAAGGTTTCTTCTATGTACAAATAATGTAATATTAAGACATCCGAGCTCGGCTTAGAACAGCTGCAACATCCAAAGAAAGCGTAATTCCCAAGCGATTGTCTAAGGGCACTTGGAGAACTTTACGAGCAGGAATATTTTTAAATCACTGCTTCGGCTGTCCAAGGGCTTAGACATAGGATGCTTGACCAACCTGGTACGAAGAAACAGGTTTCCTTGGAAAAAGTGTTGTTGGAGAAAAAAGATACGATGTGGTATCTCCCTACCCGGAAATAGATGATCAGTCTTTGAAAACTGAACTCTCATCCACTATACAATGTAAAATGCCTGAAAGATGCTAAAGATGTTTTGGTTTCTATGAAAAAATAAGTTTGTGAATTATTTTCTAATATTGAAGTGTTGGTCAGACGTTTGCTTGTGTGTCCAGCGTCAACCTGTGAAGCAGGACGCAGTTTTTCAGCTCTACGATGACTGAAGAACTATATGCGCTCGACAGTGACGCAGCACAGGCTCAATGACGTAGCAGTCTGCAATGTGCTCAAGTTGCTGCTGGAAGTAATAGACTCCAGAAATGTTGCAGGATTGTGGCAACAGAAGAAATGTGTTTGGGACAGTGTAGGAGGAACTTATCACCTAACGCTTCTGACACTGTAGTTAACTATCGTTTCTGACTGTTTTGATACTTACTTGTTTATTCCTGTGTATATATTTGTTCATTTTATAATGTATTTTAATGAATGAAAAAGAAAACGTATTGGTAATTGGTTTTTCGGTTAAATTTCCAATCAAAATCAAGCATAATATTGTTTTAAAACCTATTCAGTTTGCAAGTTCTTGATATTGCCAACGACCCCCCCCCCCCCCTACCCATCGGCGTCTAAGGCATGCGAATGTACGGATATGTCCCGGTTGAGTCATCCCCCTCAATAATTTAGTGCTGGTGACGCCTATGCTCTGAGCACTCACCTTCATTCTCTTATGTGTACATCAATGTATTACAGACTTGTCAGACATCAAGTACATTTGTTGTCCAATGGCTATATTCAGTGAGCAACTGTTTGTGAAAACTTGAGACAGGACTGCGTCTAACATATGTGCCTTATTCTCAATATATTCTCCAACCGACACTCCGTACTTTCATTGTCTGTAGCTTCCCTTTCTGTCCCACTTTTTAAAATTAATCAGATACCAGGCAACGAAACACCTGCTGAAGAAACCAAGTCCAATCGCCTGGGACAGATCTGCAGGGGAGTGATCTGAAGGGAACAATGTTAGTCGCTGCTTCTCTGAAAATAGTCGCTGCTTCTCTGAAAATTAGTACTGTATTTGGTTGTGTGGCCATCTTCCAAGCAGCTGTTAAAATAAACAATAAGTGGTATTCCGTCTTGTGCTGACTGCAATTAACACATTTATTTTATGCAAGATGGCTTTTTATTTTAAAAGCATCTTCTTTGCCTGTAAATTTTTTTTTCTTTTTTTTTCTTTTAAAGCTTATGGGACTTAACTACGTGGTCATCAGTCCCTAAACTTACAAACTACTTATGAACTACTTACGAACTAGGACGGCACAAATATCCATGCCCAAGGGGGGATTCGAACCCCGGACCGTAGTGGCCGTGCAGACTGTGACTGAAGCGCCTTAGTCTCCTCGGCCACCGCGGCCGGCTGCCTGTAAATGATACAAAGGTTTGTACAATTTGTTTTGTATATATAGATTAAAAATAGTTTGTTTAAACTTTGTGCAAGTCAGGTCTGTGTGTTTTTAAATTGACGTACAGTCTACTCATTGTGTTATTGTCTCTTATTCACATGTCACTGATTTTTCTCCATCTTGTTTGCTGGAGTTGGTTGGTTCCTGACGTGTCGTTTTAGGCATTGTTTTTATGTCGTTGCTTTCGGCCACTTTCCTTCACTTACATGAAACTGCGTACTGTATGCCTATCTCCCTTTTTTAGGGGAATGCCTTTCGTTTTGTTTATATAATCAACGTATGTGTATAGGTTTGTGTATAAGTATTTCTGTGTGTGTTGGCGCGCGGCTGTCCCTGTGTGTGTGTGTGTGTGTGTGTGTGTCCATGATTGATTCTTAATATCAGAAAACAGTATGTCTGAGATGATTTTCAAATACGTAAACGCAGGTTTACCTAGGATGTGGTGGGGGACACGAAGGGCTGTGAGTATTGGTTTGAGTGTTTGTGGCGGTGGGTTTAGCTTTCAGAGTGTTATCTTTGTATTTATTTATCTATGATTGTTATTTATACACGTTAGGTGGTCAAGAAGCTTGAAAAGTGTGTGATTTGCTAGATTTGTTTTGTCATTGATGAGATGTTTCTTTTCTGTTGTGGTTTTTTTGGATATGGTAGTTTTCTTATTGTTGTTTATTCTTATCATTTCCATGTCAGTGTCTCTCATGGTGATTCTATGTTGGTTTTGGTGTAAGTTCTCTGCAAACGTTGAGTGACATGTTTTATACTTCCAGGCTTGTAGATGTTCTTTCTATCTGGTGTCAAATGATCTTTTAGTCTGACCAATGTATATTCCATCACGTGTGTTGCATTTCAGTTAGTATATTACTGATTTTCTGTATACATCTGTCTTTCCTTGATTTTGAAAAATATTTTTATGTGAGTTTTTCGTTTTTTGCTTTTTCAAAATGTTGGATATTCTCTGTGGGTAATTGTGATTGTATGTCATTGTATACCATCTGTTCTGTTGTTTTTTTTTAATTTTCCACTTTACATTATTCTTGTATATGTGTCTTGTGTGTTTGTTTGTGTAGCTTTCTGCCTTTGTGATGGTGGCATTGGTGTGTTTATTTGTATTTAAATTTTATTGTTCAACTATGTTCGTAGGCTTTGTTTGTATACATTGGTTGTGGTTATTTGTACTATGGTATTAATTTCTCTCTGGTAATTATCTGTGTCCAGTAGGATGGTCTTTAGTCTGTAGAGCTTGTATCTAAGTGTTTCAGGTTTCTATGTATCTGGGTGATTAGATGTCTGATGTATAAATGTGTCTGTTGTAGTTGGTTTTCTGCATATGTCAAATGGATGCTGGTTGTACTGAATCTTTGTGGTGACATCTAAGAAATTTATCTTTCTGTTTTGTTATTTTTCTACTTTGAATTAAGTCTTGTCATGAATACAATTTATGTCATTGTAGAACTGGTCTATTTTACAGTATGTTTTCTATATAGTTTTCATTTATATTTGTGGTGATGTTGTGTTTCAGGTTTATCTTTAACAGTTTTATTTCGTTTGTCAGTGAGATTTATCAGTCTTGGGTGGAAGAAATGTTTCTCTTACAAATCGTTGTATTTTGTGTTTGTTAGGTGTCCGTTCGGATTTTAGCTTTGCAAACTTTTTCTTATTGGTATCTTTCATTTTTACTACCATTTAATTTGTTCGACTTTCAACCCTGCCAACGTATTGGTAGAAAACAGCAGTATTATTAAGAACTTTCGTTCTATTGAGGTGTACGTTATGTAACTTCGTATTTAGGATTTGCTTTTTGGCATAAAGTGACTTGATTTCATTATTTAGCTAACTTTTTGAGTCATATATTACGTATTTTATGCACTGCCAGAACTGTTTCTAATCTGTACATTAATATATTTAGGAATACTATAATTTGATGTGAATGGGTTGTTTAACTTTGTATGTGGTACAGTTATATTTAGGTTGAGATATATCCGTTTAAATGTTATGCCAAACATGGCGTCCATACTATATTTAGTTGTGTGGCCATCTTCTGAAGGATCTGTTTAAATTAAGTATAAGAGGTATACCGTCTTGTGCTGACTGCAATTAACACATTTATTTTACACCAGAAGCGCTTCGCTTTTTATTTTAAATGCATCATAAATGTTTGCTAAGCTTAAGGGACTTAACTGCGGGGTCATCAGTCCCTAAACTTACAAACTACTTATGAACTACCTTATACTAAAGACGACACAAATATCCATGACCGAGGGGGGATTCGAACCCCCGACCGTAGCGGCATTGTAGATTGTGACTAGCGCCCCGCAGACCGCTCTGCCACCGCGGCCGACTTAAATGCATCTTATTTGGCCTGTAAATGATACAAATGTTTGTACAATTTGTTTTGTATAAACACATTATAAACACTTTTTAAAATTTTGTGCACGTAGGCCCATGCATTTTTAAATTGATATTCATTCCACTCACGGTGTTATTGTCTCTTCTTTACGTGTCACTGCTTGTTCTCCATCTTGATGGCTGGAGTTGATTGGTTCCTGACGTGTGTTTTTAGGATGTGTACAGCACTTTTCGCCTTGTTTGTGTAGTTTCTTCCGTTTCATTTCTTACCACTTCACTTACTTGAAACTGTGTACTGTTTGTATATCACTCGTGTGTAGTGGAATGCCTTTCGTTGAAATCGACGTATGTGTATGTGTGTCTGTGAATAAGTGTGTGTGTGTGTGTGTGTGTGTGTGTGTGTGTGTGTGTGTGTGCGTGTGTGTGCGTGTGTGCGTGTGTGCGCGCGCGCGAGCGCGCGCGCGCGTGCTCGTACGCTGGTGTATGTGTGACTGTGTGTGTGTGCATGAGTGACTTTTAATTTCAGACAAAAGGGTGTCTGAGATGAATTTTCAGATACGTAAATGCAGGATAAGTAGGATTATTGTGGCGGAAGGTGAGGGTTGTCAGTAGTGGATTGTGTGAGACGGTGGGTTTCGCTATCACAGTGTGTGTGTGTGTGTTTTTTTATGTTAGGTGGTCAATAAGGTTGAAAAATCCGTGCTTTGCTAAATTGGTTTGGTCTTTTATGAGATGTTTCTTTCCTGCAGTTGGGTTTTGAATATGGTAGTTTTCTTGAAGGGTGAGAAGGTGTTTCTTGTGTTTGTTTATTCTTATGATTTTCATGTCCGTGTCACTGGTGGCGATTTTATGTTGGTTTTGTGTAAGAGCTCTGCAAAATTTGACAGACTGGTTTTATACTTCCAGGCTCGTACATGTTCTTTATACCTGGTGTCAAATGTTCTTTCAGTCTGACCAATGCATATTCCACCACATGTGTTGCATTTCAGTTGGTATATTTCTTCCACCCTCATGAACCACGGACATGCCGAAGTGGGGTGGTTTGCGTGCTTCAAAGATGCAGATTGCCGTACCGTAGGTGCAACCACAATGGCGAGGGTGGGTATCTGTGGAGAGGCCAGATAAACGTTTAGTTCCTGAAGAGGGGCACCAAGCTTTACAGTACTTAGAAGGCAACGGTCTGGGCGATTGACAGAGCTGGCCTTGTAACATCAGTGAACATGACTTCGCCACGCAATTATTGCAAATGGCTGAAAGCAAAGAGAAAGTACAGTCGTTACTTTCGCTAAGAACATACAGTTCTACTGTATGAATATATGATGATGACGTCTTCTTGGGCACAAAATAAGCCAGAGGTAAAATAGTCCACCATTCGGATCTCCGGGATGGGCCTACCAAGGAGAATGTCGTCATCAAGAAAAGGGAAACAGGACTTGTACGGATCGGAACATGGAATCTTATAACTCTTAAATGGATGGTAATTTAGAAAATTTGAAAAGAGAAATGGATAGGTTAAAGTTAGGGATATGGTAGAGATTAGTGAAGTTTGGCGACAGGATGAACAGGAGTTCTGGTCGTGTGAGTACGGGGTTATAAACACAAAATCAGTTGAAAATCAGTTGGTGGTAACGCAGGAGTAGGGGTGATAATGAAGAAGAAAATACGAATGTGGATAGGTTAATAGGAACAGCATAGTGAACGTATTATCGTAGCAAAGATAGATTCAAAAACAACACCGATCATAGCAGTTCAAGTATATATGCGAACTATCTCTGCCAGTGATGAGAATCTCGATGAAGTGTATGGAGAAGTAAAAGGTAAGGGAGAGGAAAACTTGATTGAGATATGGGTCTGGATATCGGTAGTAGGAAAAGGAAGATAAGGAAATGTAGTATGTGAATATGGACTGGGAAAAGGAATGAAAGTGGAGATCGCATGGTAGAATTTTGAGCAAAGCACAATTTAATGATCACCAACACTTGGTTTAAACACCATGAAAGAAGGCTGTGTACGTGGAAGAGACCAGAAGACACTGGACGATACCAGATTGAAAATGTTCAAATGTTTGTAAAGCTTATGGAACTTGAATGCGGGGTCATCAGTCCCTAAACTAACAATCTACTTTTGAAGTAACTTATACTAAAGACAACACAAACATCTATGCCCAAGGTAGGATTCGAACCTCCAACGCGATACGCAACCTGGCACTCCGGACCGCTCGGCTACTCCAGCGTCTAAAGCTCTGCTCATCACGTACCGTCTCTACAGTTTGACGACTTATTCTACATCGTAATTCGCGCAAGAATTGATCTGTACGTTTGGCTCTGCGGGTGGAACAAATCTGCCGTGACTCTTAGGCTTAGAGGCCAGAAAGTAGTGCTCATTTTAGTTCAAGACAGATAAGTGATCCTTAAACATACTCAAAAAGATCCGAACTACCACTCCTGTAAGTTGAAAAATATGAATAATTACTGATAAGTGACCTCACCGAGTATGGGGATCTGGTATTGGCAGTTTCTCAGTAAATAAAAAATTAACTAATTACTGAGAGGTGAAAACTAATTTGTTATTTAAAAACAGTTACATTTGAAATGCAAATAGAATTAAGAAATGTTGTTGTGGTCTTCAGTCCGTAGACTGGTGTGATGCAGCTCTCCACGCTACCCTGTCCTGTGCTAGTCTCTTCATCTGAGAATATGTTCGGCAACCAAGATCCTTTTGAATCTGCTTACTATAGTCGTCCCTCGGTCTCCTTCTACTATTTTTACCCCACACTGCTTCCTTCTAATGCTAAGTTGACAATTCCTTGATGTCTCAGAGTATGTCCAACCAATCTATCCCTTCTCTTAGTCAGGATATGCCAGAAACTCCTTTTCTCCCCGATTCGCTTAAGCACCTCCTCATTAGTTACGTGATCTATCCATTTAATTTTCATCATTCGTCTGTAGCACCACGTTTCAAAAGCTTCTATCATCTTTTCATCTGAACTCCTTATCGTCCACGTTTCACTCCCAAACAATGCTACACTCCAGACAAATGCTTTCAGAAAGGACTTCCTAACATTTAAATTAATATTGGATGTTAACAAGTTTCGCTTCTTTAGAAACGCTTTTCTTCCCATAGTCATTCTGCATTTTATATCTTCTTTACTTCGGCCATTAGAATTTATCTTGCTACCCAAATAACAACATTCATCTACTACTTTTATTGTCTCATTACCTAATCTAATTCCTTCAGCATCGCCTGATTTTCTGACGTTGCATTCCATTACCTTAGTTTTACTCTTGTTAATGTTCATCTTATGTCTTCCTATCAAGACACTGTCCATCCCATTCAATTGCTCTTCCCAATCTTTTGCGGTCTTTGACAGAATTACTATGTCATCAGCAAACCGCAATGTTTTTATTTCTTCTCCCTGCTCTTTAATGCCCTCTCCAAGTTTCTCCTTCCATATCTGCACTGCCTGCTCAATGTACAGATTGAACAACATTGGGGAAAGACTACAACCCTGTCTTACTCCCTTCCCAACCTCTGCGTCCCTTTCATGCTCTTCGACTCTAATAACCGCTGTCTGGTTTTTGTATAGGTTGAATCTAACTCTTCGTTCCCTATATTTTACCCCTGCTATCTTCAGGATTTGGAAGAGTGTATTCCAGTCGACATTGTCAAAAGCTTTCTCCAAATCTACAAATGCTAAAAACGTAGGTTTGCCTTTCCTTAGCCTATCTTCTAAGATAAGTCGTAATGTGAGTATTGCCTCCCGTGGTGCTACATCTCTCCTAAATCCAAACTGATATTCCCCGAGGTAGGATTCCACAAGTTTTTCTATTCGTCTGTAAAGAATTCGTGTTAGTATTTTGCACCCATGACTTATTAAACTGATAGTTCTGTAATTTTCACACTAGTCAGCACTTGCTTGCTTTGGAATTGGAATTACGATATTCTTCTTGAAGTCGGAGGGTATTTCCCCTGTCTCATACATCTTGCATACCAGGAGATACAGTTTTTTCATGACTGGCTCTCCTAACGACATCAGCAGTTCAGACGGAATATCATCTACTGCAGGGGTCTTGTTTCGACTCAAGTCCTTCAGCGCTCTGTCAAATTCTTCTCGCAGTATCATGTCTCCTAACTCATCTTCCTCCACTTCATCTTCTATTCCTAGAATACTGCCTTCAAGTTTATTTCCTTTATATAGGCTCTCTATATATTCCTTCCACAGTTCAGCTTTCCCCTCTTTGCTTGGTACTGGTTTCCCGTTTGAGTTCTTGCTATCGATACAGCTGCTTTTCTTGTCTCCAAATATCTCTCCTATTTTCCTGTAGGCGGTATCTATCTTTCCCCTAGTTATGCATTCTTCTACGGTTCTGCATTTTTCCTCTAGCCACTCCTGCTTAGCCAGTCTGTACTTCCTGTCAATCTCCTTTTTCAGACGTTTGTACTCCCTTTTTCCTGTTTCACTTGCTGAATTTTTATATTTTCTCCTCTCATCAATTAAGTTCAGTATATCCTGTGTTATCCAGGGATTTCTATAAGGCCTTGTCCTTCTGCCTATATGGTCCTCTGCAGCCCTCACTACCCTATCTCTCACAGCTACCCATTCTTCTTCTACTGTATTACATTTCCCCGTTTCAGCCAATTCTTGCCTAATGCTCGCTCTGAAACTCTCAACCACCTCTTCCTTCAATTTGTCCAGGTTCTATCTCCTAAACTTTCTATCTATCTGCAATCTCTTAAGTTTTAATCTGCAGTTCATAACCAATAAGTTATGGTCAGAGTCTATATCTGACCCTGGATATGTCTTACAGTTTAGAACCTGGTTTCTCGCTGCGGAGCGCGCGGTTGCTTGCCGTGGAGGTTCGAGTCGTCCCTGGGACATGGGTGTGTGTGTTTGTCCTTAGGTTAGTTTACCTAGGTTTAAGTAATTTGTAAGCTATGGACTGATGACCACGCAGTTTGAGCCAATAGATTTACAAACATTTGAACAGTTGAGAACCTGGTTTCTAAATCTATTCCTTACCATTAGAAATAATCAAATGAATTTAATGAGTTATCAGAAATAAATCAGGATAAGATTGTGCCACAAACAATATCACTGAAAATTACTGTTAAGAATGCTTGAGTGTTGCAATTACGCGTAATTCTTTCGTTAATAAGCTGAAATACCGGACGAGTGAATGTCGCCGTAACGTCAGGAATAATATTGTAGTGGTGTCCGTGGCGTTTCAAGGAACCTACACCGCTCAAATATCGTCGTACACTCGCATTGAGTATACGCACAAATACAGTATGATGCGTCGATGCTGACAGCGGATGAGTCTCTGAGACCTGTAGAAATCTAGCTTGTTAAATCGATGGGTGGGATAAATCAGCCAAAAACTTCCTACTGTACTTGGTGAAGCCAAGGCTCGCTATTTTCCTCTAGTCAAACTAATATTGGCTAGGTACGCTAATTCAGCAAATTAGCCCACCAGAAAATGGCACTCACAATCGTCCGCAGACGTTAAATATCACAGTTATGGTCTGGAAAAATGTCCACTGCTCTGTAATCGTACCGAAGTTACACATTACGCATGTAACTCAACACTTGGTACTGCAAACTGCAGTGTACGCGCACTCAGGCGTAACCACAGCAACAGAATTCACAGAGCGCACGCTTCCGTCGCCTGCACATGGCGGTAGAAGACGCCTAAGTGTCCGACGACACTAAAGCTACCAAATCTCTCCTACCACACATCTGTCCCCATCAGCCAATCAGCGCCATCGTAACAACACGTCTTGGCACAGTTTCCGCCTTCGTGTTGTTTTTCTGTACGTGGGCAGCGGCGCCTGCTTCTCCCGGACGCTGACTCACCTATGGTGGCCTCGCCCCTGAAGTGTCACTAGTCCTAGTGCGGAATCCTCTCGTTAAACATTAAACGCAATTGACAAATTTGCTTCATGTGTAATTACACATTACACTCATGATCAATACAAGTATGACGTATGAGGTATCAAATGAATCGGAATGACGAGTAGAATATGATTCTCTACATGAAATTGTCATGGAAGGAAATCAGAAAAGCTTGACTCCATACAAGCGCGGCGATACCAGATTCACTTTATAATGGTAAGTCATAGATTTAGACACCATGTTTTAATCTCTAAGACATATCCAGGAAAAGATTTAGACTCTTACCATACCTTATTGGTTACGAACTGTAGATTAACACTTAAGAGACTAAAAAAAAAAGGTAGAAAACTAAGATGACGGAACCTGGACAACCTAATGGAACCAGATGTGGCTGAGAGTTTCAGATGGAGTATTAGGCAAGGATTGGCTGAAACGGGGGAAAGTAATACAGTAGAAGAAGAATTGGTAGCTCTGAGAGATACAGTAGTTATGGTCCCAGAGGATCATATATGCAGAAGGACGAGGCCTAATAGACATCCCTGGATAACACAGGATATACTGAGCTTAAATGATGGGAAGAGAAAATATAAAAATTCAGCAAGTGAAGCAGGCGAATGGGAGTACAGACGTCTGAGAAATGAGAGCAACAGGAAGTGCAGACTAGCTAAGCAGGAGTGGCTAGAGGAGAAATGCAGGACTGTAGAAGAATGTATAAGATAGATACTGCCAGCAGGAAAATTAAAGTGATATTTGGAGACAAGAAAATAAGCTTTATTAATATCAGGAACTCAGACAGAAAACCAGTACTAAGCAAAGGCGGGAAAGTTCAAATGTGGAAGAAACATATAGAGGCCCTAAACAAAGGAAATAAGCTTGTAGAAATGGAAGACGAAGTAGAGAAAGATGAGATAGGTGATATGATACTGCGAGAAGAATTTGACAGAGCGCTGAAGTATTTGAGACGAAACAATGTCCCTGGAGTACATGATATTCCGTCTGACCTGCTGATATCTTTAGGAGAGCCAGTCATGAAGAAATTGTGCCATCTGGTATGTAAGAAGTATGAGACAGGAGAAATACCCTCCGACTTCAAGAAGAATACAGTAATTCCAATTCCAAAGAAATCAAGTGCAGCCAAATGTTAAAATAACAAAACTATCAGTTAAATAAGTCATGTTTGCAAAATTCTAACACGAATGCTTGACATACGACTCGAAAAGTTGTGGAATCTGACCTTGGGGAAGATAAGTTTGGATTTAGAAGAAATGAGGAACACAAGGGGCAATACTCACTTTACGACTTATCTTAGAAAATACGCTAAGGAAAGGAAAGCAGAGGTTGCTTAGGGCGTAGGGTTGTAGTCTTACCCCAGTGCTATTCAATCTGTACATTGAGCGAGCTGTGAAGGAGAAATTTGGTTACTGAATTAAAGTTCAGAGAGAAGAAATATAACTTTACGGTTTGCCGGTAACATAATAATGCTCTCAAGAGACAGCAAAGGATCTGGTACACCAATTAAATGGAATTGACACTATTGAAGGGAGGGTAGAAAATGAACATCAACAACAGAAAAACAAGGATGATGGAATGTAGTGACAGAAAAGCGGGCGATTCTGAAGGAATTAGATTTGGTAAGGAGGCAATAAAAGTAGTAGATGATTTTTGTTCAAAAAAAAAATGTTCAAATGTTTGTTAAGCTTATGGGACTCAACTACGGGGTCATCAGTCCCTAAACTTACAAACTACTTATGAACTACTTACGAACTAGGACGGCACAAATATCCATGCCCGAGGGGGGATTCGAACCCCCGACCGTAGTGGCCGTGCTGACCGTGACTAGAGCGCCTCAGTCACCTCGGCCACCGCGGCCGGCAGCATTGTATGGGAGTGTAATTTGGACCATAAGGAGTTCAGACAAAGAGACGACAGACTAGAGCAAATATCTTTATGAATCAAATAGACACGTTATAGACCAAACGAAAAACAAATAAGCAGACAAAAACAACATAGAGACACTATAGTGAAATGGTAAACTAAACGAAAGGATTCCACTAAAAACGGAAATATGCAAACAGTACGCAGTTTCATATAGGTGAAGTGGTGACAAATGAGACGGAAGATACGACACGAAAACTGGAGAAAAGTGCTGTACACAGCCTAAAAACACATGTCAGGAACCAACCAACTCTAGCCCACAAGAAGGAGAAATAGCAGTGAGATGTAAAGAAGACACAATAACTCCGTGAGTAGACTGCATATCACTTTAAAAACACATAGGCCTAACATGCACAAAGTTAAAGAAAAGAACTGTTTTAATCTAAATTTACAAAACAAAATGTACAAACATTTGTATAATTTTCAGACCACAGAAGATGCTTATAAAAACAAAACCCGTCTGGTGTAAAATAAATGTGTTAATGGCAGTCAGCACAAGAAGGAATAGCTCTTACAATTAGTTCTTCCATCTTTTATTAATTTATTCTCTCTTATGCAGCTACAGCTACCCCTAGGCTACATTATCATCTTGTTTTTCTCAGTGGATGCCTGTCTGTCGGCATGTTATGGAAAAATTTTGCTAATAATTGATTCCTTTTAGGCTTCGTTGAACATTAATAGTAAGGAGGTGGTTGTGAATTTGTAAGAAAGCCGCAACAATCTCCTCCAGGTGTATGCAAACAAATGTTATGGGACCTAACTGCAGTGGTCATCGCTCCCTAAACTCACAGACTACTTAAACTAACGTGTCCCAAGAGCGATACACACACACACACACACACACACACACACACACATGCTCGAGGAAGGACTCGAACCACCGACGGTGAACAGCTGCACGCACCGCAGCAAGACGGCATAGAGGACGCGGATATTCCGATGTGGCAGTTGTGTATAGAAGACGTATTGAAGCATCGATCACTTGCTCCGGATCCCTTATCACAGGAATTGTGAACCAGTGGCAAGCATACCATCCACGCAACCAAATAATTTTTGGCATGGCATCAGGCCGGCCGCGGTGGCCAGAGGCGACTGAGGCGCTCCAGTCACGGTCTGCACGGCCACTACGGTCGGGGGGTTCGAATCCCCCATCGGGCATGTTTAGGGATGATGAGCCCGTAGTTAAGTCCCATAAGCTATACAAACATTTCATTTTCATGACATCAGTTTTAAGAATTTACTTGCCTAACTGAAATGCTGATTTCTTCGTCTACATTTGAGAACACAATAGAAACATCCATCGTTAACGGGATATTAGTGGTTTGGTACCAAAGACGACAAGGTTGTGTGTGTTATGATCCGCGACAGTGGTTTGTAGAAAATCTTCTGTAAAACGGCGCTTTGAAACAAATCACAAATCTCCTACGTACGTGACTGCATAGTGCCACGATTTCGTGGCTGTGTAGTAATAGAAAGTTAGTTTCGTTATGCAAAGGAGTCAATTGTTTACAGTTTGCTTTGATAGTCACACAAAAGATAGGTTACATGTCGACATGATTGTTCAGCGCGGTATTACATGTCTAAAAATATTTTATTTTATTTATTTATAATTTTTTTGCAAGGAAGTAGTTCCTTTCTTGATTAACTTAAATTTCTCACCACTCCTTTTTTCTTTCGGAAGAAATAGCGGTATGTCGTTTCCATGTAAGTGCATCGTACGAAACATATTGGAGGCGCGGTGGAGTGTCTCGAGTCCCTCGGGCACGAGTGTGAGTGTTGTCCTTAGCAAAAGCTACTTTACGGATGTTGTAAGCCTAGGGACTGATAACCACAGCATTTAAATCCCTTAGATTTATAAACATTTTTCTAACATACTGGCTTATTTATAAGTTATCATACATTCATGGAGCTGCAGACATGCTGTAAAGCAGAAACTTCAAAAATTTACTCTCTGTACTGTCTTATCTCCAAATATAGATCTATAATACATGCCGCAAAATTTAATATATCTATTTGATGACGCCTTCTGCCAAGGCACTTGGTGGACACAGTGAATGCATTTTTTTTTTTTTTTTTTTTTTTTTTTTTTTTTTAGAAAAAATGGCAATTATATGTAGAAAGGTTCGCCATCCCTGCCTTAAGATATTCCTCAAGAAGAATTGATTCATTGTACAAATCTTCTCCCACTGAAAATGCAAGAAAACTGGCCATGCGTGTAAATCAACGAACAAAGGACGTCTCTTCTTTAACGTCAGTAAATACATTACATAGAAACCAATTTGCTGACTTAAAGCATTGTGACTCTCGTATGTGAAACATTAAACTAAAGAAACCTTTTGTTATACTTATCATTTATTTTAACGCACTAGTTTGAGAGTTGTTAGCCCGTTTGTGCAGTACAACATACGAAGAAGTGGTTGTAGATTATAGTAAAAAACACATTACCCCTTAGTTTTGGTCAAAAACGAGATAATTTGAGTTGACACGTGTGCTAATCTAAATTATTAAGTTTTACCAAGTGCTGCGGTTAAATCAACAGATATGAATAATTAAATTTTTAAATTATTAATACAGAAAAAGTGATAATGATTCCGCAAAAGTCTCAGAAAAGAGTGTTACACGTAAGGAGTATATCAAGACAATTTTTCTGAAGAGCTAATGAATCAAAGCGTGAATGTCCCTCGCTCAGTCATAGCGCCGTGGAATTTTGCTAATTATTTAATGACGAACTCTGAGATAACATTGAAGTATGAGAAAAAGCTTTGGGGGGAGAGAGAAAGTGGCCGTATGCGATGCGGTTGATTCCGTTCCATTCGGTTGCGGCGGGAAGCGGTGTGACGGAGAAAGTGAAGGCCCCCGCTCAGCATTTGTACACGCTCTTTTTACAAGTTCCGTTTATTAACGACTGCCACCTTGGCAAATTGTCTTCGGTGTCTTCCCACGGCGCGCTTTTTCCTCCACGGATCTCACTTTCCGAGAGATTTAGAGTTTTACAAACTTTATACCAAACTGCTGAAGGCAATGACTGCATTTTGATTATGTTGTTTAGACCAGAGGATTTCGGACATACGAGAAGCACTTACACACATCAAAAATAGTGTTGTATCACGACGATTCTAGGGGTTCTTGACCCTTTCCATAAATATGAAATAGATATATACAAAAACAACAATGCAGTTCCCTTCATTGCTCATGAAAAGAGAAATGACAATTCGTACGACAGGAACCAAAACAATCTGAATTTTTATTCTACATTGTAGCATACACCAATATCCCTAATACTCGGTAACCTGTGCTCTTGCATTCATGCACGCCTGTGTTCTTCATGGCGTATTGTCCACAAGATGGCTATTCAATGCACATATCTCAAAATGGCTCTCCCAATAACAGCCCATTTCAAATGTATCCCAGGCATGTTCGATTCGATTCACGTCTGGATAACATACTGGCCATTCTAATTTCAAAAATGTTCAAATGTTTGTTACTCTATGGAACTTAACGTCTTTGGTCATTAGTCCACTGACTGATGACCACCGCGGCGGAGAGGCCGCGCGCATTGAGGCGCTATGCTCCGATGCGCGAGGCCGTTCCCCGTCGGGGGTTCTAATCCCCCTCGGGCATGGAGGCTTGTGTAGTCTTTAGTATAAGGTAGTTCATAAATAGTTTGTAAGTTTAGGGACTGATGACCCCGCAGTTAAGTCCCATAAGACTTACAAACATTTGGAAAGGCCTCGCGCATCGGAGCCTAGCGCCTCAGATGCGCTCGGCCGCTCCGCCGCGAAGGTCATCAGTTCCTAGGCTTACCAACTACTTAAATTGTTCAAACTAACCTAAGGACAACACACATTACGATGCCCAAGAAAGGACTCGAACCTCCGACGGCGATCGACCGCGCGCTCCGCAGCGAGGCACCTTACAGCGCTCCACCACCGTTACATATGGGACGCGAGACTGCCTTACATACGGCTAGGTTTTCATTTTTTGCTGCAGTAGGAAATTCGGAAATCCAAGATGTAGATTGTGAAGAGCACTATTTAATTTTTATTGGCCCTTGGTGCAAAACAAAACAAATAAAAACCGCTTTACTTTTGTTTTACTTCATTACACTAATAATATTGTGTGATTCCATGTAACATTCTACATTTTACGTGACGTATGGAAAGAGGGGCAACTACGAACTGTAAGTTCTGTAGATTGGCGAAAAAAACCATCTAGCACTTCTCTATCGACAGTTTCGTGTCCTCAGTTCTTAACAAAATATTTCAGAACAGAATTAATTACTTTTGATTCGCAGAAGACGTATGGTTCAAACGGTGGGCATGCAGAGTGGGAGTCAGTTAATCAGATGTGAAACCTTAACTTTTCCCGGCGTACGGAATGTTAAAACAACATAGGGCATACCCGTAAAGTTGTTTGAACACTTTATCAGATCGTCATCATCCACGTCGCCTCGTGGTCGTGACTTATTTGCATTCATTACTGAAAAAAGACTTTCACACACACATAATGTAGTCCCAACGTGGAAATAACTTATCCAGTTTCATTGTGAAGACGTGGAAACTGTTTTCGATTAAATACTTTGGAGAGCACCTGAAAAGTTTTAAAATAACGTCACTTGTTTTTCAATCGCGAATTAGACTGCAAATTAGTAAGTTAAATCAGCAAATGGCCAGTGGTAATTTCAGTTACTGCAGTAAATGGTCTGGAGGACATTTAAAAATAGATGCCGCGTTGAAATCAGTTCATGTATTTATTCCAAACCCGAAATTAATTTTACAAATTTATCATTTTTTAAATATCAGTGAGCTCAGAGAAATCGTCGTTGGCAGATGGAAAAATATCGCAGGATAACCCGCAAGGAATACAGTGAAACGTGAAACAGCGAGTACTTTGGAGAAGTGCTGAGACTGTTGCAGCGTGCACCGCACAATACGTCATCCCTCTACCGCACTGCCTTCTACGACCACAGTCGCTTACGCCACCCTCATATAATACCACTTCCAAAAAAATCTGGGAACCACCAGCTTCCCAGCTTCCTACAAAATGTTCAAATGTTTGTTAAGCTTACGGGACTTAACTACGGGGTCATCAGTCCCTAAACTTACAAACTACTTATGAACTACTTACGAACTAGGGCGGCACAAATATCCATGCCCGAGGGGGGGGGGGATTCGAAGCCCCGACCCTAGTGGCCGTGCAGAACGTGACTGAAGCGCCTCAGTCTTTTTTTTTTTTTTTTTTTTTTTTTTTTTTTTTTTTTTTTTTTTTTTTTTTTGGGTCTCCAAACCTCCCCTTCTAGCCCAGCCTTTCGCTCTCCATGATCGCCTTCATTGGCGAGGCTTCATTGCCTGTAACTGAGATCCATCTCCTTGGATATAAAGTAAATAAATGTTTTCCATTAGGACAAAAGGATTTGTTACAGTTACGTCTCCAACGCATTTATTTATTTCCACAACAGATGGCCGTATACTTCTGACGAGAATAATTGGGCTCCTGCCCGATAAGAAAATCAAAAGAAATGTTGGAGTTCTTCATAAATAAATAATTAAAACGTAAGATAAACCGAAGAGAAAGGTTAAATTGAATAAAATAAAAATCCTTCTCCCACGGTAGTTTCGTCTGCACAGTGCTTCAAAGTCCCCTCGGCCACCGCGGCCGGCCAGCTTCCTGCACTCACTGTATGGTGTGTCTAAAACGATCAGGGTAATCAAACTGCTTCCAGAAACGTTCCTAAAGTAGTTTGGTTGAAGGCAGATCGATCTGAGTCAAATACGGCTGGGCTGTGACGTCACGAGAAACCACCAGTTACATTCCAATTCCCGCGACGGGCACAATTGTTTCTGAATTAACTATAACTGAAATTGCTATTTTTCTTCGTGGCAATGCGGGACACGGGTCAATCCTAATTCTGACGAGTCTACTGAACATGCTGTTGGGCCCATCTGTGCCTGGTTGCATGTGTCAAAGCTAGAACTCGACATTGATGTCAGGAGTGGAAATGCATGTCATGCAGCACATATCGTACAGTTTGTGTCGAAACGCGGCGTCCTGTGGCTGCACGAAAATTATTATTCAGTATGTCGGCGTTCCTGCCACGATTTCTCCGAAATGAAATCCGTAAGCAGCCATCATCAGCTATTGTGGTAGCCTTTGGGCAGCCAGAGCGTGTATCTTTGTACCTCCTCCGCCGTATTGGCAATATCCGTGCACGGTTGTGCCGGTTCAGTGTCATCTATGGACAATATAAGGAACTGTGTTCTTGATACAGTATACACATTCAACGTCAATATTTAGGAGAGCTTGGAACCAAAATGATGCATGATATGAGAACCGATTTGTATAGTCTCCGTGTATCACTGGTACCTCTTAAACAGGAGTCGTGCATTCGATTCTGATATATTGCATGAATATTGATTTACATCTGATGTTACTAAGAGTCTCCTCTAAACAAAGAATATAATGGCAAATGTGTGTATAGACGAAATATATGAGTATTCTTAACAAAAATTTAAAAAAAGTTTGATCAAAATACATCTCCAATCACAACATTATTACTATCGCCAAAAGTATTCATAGTCTGTCCTGTAAGGCAGGCTGCCCCAGCTTGCGCGCTCGCCCGTGAGCGCTCACTTGCTCGCGGGGCCCCGCTTCTCAGTCGTGAGCTTTTACCGCGGCTGCGGCTGCGGCTGCGGCGAGCGTATGCGCAAGCGAAGAAGCCGGCTCGGCTGTGACGTCACGAGAAACCACCACGTGGCCCCAGCGCAGTCGTAAGCTGCCGGCGCGATCGCTAGCCCGCTATGAGGCGGCCGGCTCGGAACTACCTCCTCGCTTACGACTGCGCTGGGGCCTGTCTTTCTCGTAGGCCTCGAAACCACCAGCTACTTTCCAATTCCCGCGACCGGCACAATTGTTTCTGAATTAACTATAACTGAAACTGCTATTGTCCTCCATGGCAATGTGGGAGTATTCTTATCATGTGTGTAACGAAGTTTCCCGATATTTTTAATGAAGCAGTCTGGTTTTATAAGTTGTTTCTAGAATATGAAAAGGAGCTAGATTATGACTGAATGATTTATCAAGCTGTACCGCATCATAGTTTCCATCGTGTTAACCCTAAATATGGTAATACGAATTTTACAGTACATTTCATAACTCTGACACCGGTCTTCGAGACAAACAGACTACTTTTTTTATGCCCAAGAAAATGGTACATTTGCGTTTAGGCATAATAGCTTACTCCATGAAAATGAGTAACACACCACCTTAATTGATAATAACTGTAGCAACCAAAAGTCGCCTATCTTAAAAGGTTCAGAACGCGCTAAACATGAGCAACAACAAGTGACAATAGTCGATCCAGCATTTATAACAATAAATGGCACAAATACTAAGGTTTTCAGTCTAGAAAGACATTGCAAGAAAATAAGGACCCAATTTGCATCCTCTTCAAAATTGTAGGGCTGTGAGACACAAGCAAACATGGGCCGTCCCTTTTTCTGTAATTTTTGCGCAATAAGAGTCGCCATACATTAGACATTGTGGCCGTCACTGTTAGCGAAGGGATAAAGAAGTAGGCTAGCAGTGTTTCCTTCCAGCTTCCCGTTGGCTCGGCCTCACCAGCGCAGCTCTGAGCTGCGTAGTCAGCCCTCGTCTGCCTCCTGCCTACCATCTCACTACTCATGTCAATTTATGGATAAAAAATTAAATATTTGTAAAGCTGCTCATCCACCTTGCTTTTCTGTAATCCACAATCATACATCATCTGCGCAATTCAATAGTCGTCATTCATTGTCTGTTTTCATGTTCTTATTTAATATAGCCTAAAGCTTTGATTCATAAATTAGACCATCCTGAAAAAGTGAATATTCAACCTTTGCCAAAGAATTAATTTATTCGGTGTAATACATTCTTCAGAAGAAGAGCTTTCATAATGAAGTGTGATAAGATAAATATTCCGTTATTATTTATATTACTTTATTTGAAATCAATGGTAATGGTTTAGTTGTGCCCGTTACAACACCTAATAATGGAAGCTAGCCTTCTGAAACGTGTTCCGTGCTAAATAAATTGGATCATACTGGCAGAAGTAAAATCGTCATTTCATGATTAAAATATTCTTCTAAAGGATTCAGCATCAATTTTGAGATGTAAATGTTCGGTTAAACTTAGTGGCGTATATAAGGGAAATAATGAAAACGTCTGGTCAATGGTGGCCGAGCAACTTGCTCGTCACAATACGCCAGTGGTATCGTGTTGAAGCTGCATGGGCATCTGTACCTGTACACGCCATCCGAGCTCTGTTCGACTCAATGCCCAGGCGTATCAAGGCCGTTATTACGGCCAGAGGTTGTTGTTCTGGGTACTGATTTCTCAGGATCTATGCACCCAAATTGCATGAAAATATCAGTTCTAATATAATATATTTGTCCAATGAATACCCGTTTATCATAGCATTTATTCTTGGTGTAGTAATTTTAATGGCCAGTGGTGTATATACGCAAATTTCTGCTCTTTTGGGACGAAGGGTTTGGTTACTGCAACCGTTGTGTGCATAATGATTCACGGAACGTCGTAGGACACGAAGAAATGGGACAGGCCGACCACCCACAGGATTCCGTGACACATCTGAGACCACCTCGGCACTGTAACAACACATTGTGCTGGTGGCAGTCCGTCACAGTCACTGGTTACGTGCGCCTCGTCCACTTCTCCATCTACCTTTGACTAGTGTGGAAAAACATTATATATGAAAATGGTGTATCTCACCGGGGAGAAGAATGGCATCACGATATTAGTTTTTGACGAATCGAGGTTTGTTTGTGTGAAAACGGTGTCCGCATATTAGCGGCAGACAGAAGTGGAATACGTAGCAAGACGCCTTAGACCGCACGGTCATTCCCTCGTGGCATTCGCACAAGAAATACTGCGCCATATGAAGGCCTTATGGTGTGAGATGGTGTTGGGTACAAGCACAAATGACAGATGGTGTTTGAACGACGTGAATAATATTCGGCAATCCCTTCTGAGCGACATCCCACAAGCCATTTTCAGCAAGACAATCCACGACCACATCTGTCGAAGGAAATCAGCGTTTTTCTAGCCCTCCAGATCGCTAGACGTGTCGCCAATCGCAGATGTACAGAAAATGCTGAGACAAAGGTTGCAACGCTGTCACCCAATGCCAACCACCAAACATCAAGTTTGAAACCAGTTCATGACAGCAGGGTTGGTTATGCCAAAGGCGCCTTGTATGAGTCGATACTATCACTCGTTGAATAAGTTATCACAGCCCTTGTCGGCCTACTAAGCAACATGACATGTTTTGAACCGACGAGACTGAGATGGTAATCATTTCTTAACGCTAACGAACATGTCCTGTGATTATGAACTAGTTATCTCTATTATGGCATTCTATCGAGTAAAATATTCCGGGCCGCGGTGGAGTAGCCGAGCGGTCAAAAGCGTCTCGCTGCGGAGCGCGCGGTTGCTCGTCGTGGAGGTTCGAGTCCTCCCTGGGGCATGGGTGTGTGTGTTGATCTTAGGTTAGTTTAGTTTAAGTAGTTTGTAAGCTACGAACTGATGACCACGCAGTTTGGTCCGATAGAATTACAAACATTTGAAAATATTCCGGAGGTAAAATAGTCCCCCATTCGGATCTCCGGGAGGGGACTACTCAGGAGGATGTTGTGAGGATACAGGGTTTTACGTTAGTAACCTCTTTGGTACGTTTCGGTCGAACGATAGTTATCGGTGGTGTGCAGCGAGAGCTGCTGGCAGCCGGCCGCGGTGGCCGAGGAGACTGAGGCGCTTCAGTCACGGTCTGCACGGCCACTACGGTCGGGGGTTCGAATCCCCCCTCGGGCATGGATATTTGTGCCGTACTTAGTGTTAGCTAGTTCATAAGTAGTTTGTAAGTTTAGGGACTGATGACCCCGTAGTTAAGTCCCATAAGCTCTACAAACATTTGAACATTTTTTGAGCTGCTGGCAACAATGCTTAGGTTGGAATGTTCTTTGTATGTTGACCGGTGTGCGGCAGTCTCCCGCCGACCGCAAAGCGAGGCGGTAGCATGTCGGCAGTGAGTTCGTAACCTGCGTTTAGTGGTGGCTAAAGTTTTTGCCATTCCGTCGTATCGCATACGGGTTGCAGTTGCCTATTGAAATGTTTCAGTGTGGACCTGTAGACATTCATCGTAGTGGCACGCAGTTATCTAATCAGTGTATTTAAAGGAAAGAGTTTGTTAACATTTGTCGTTCCATAATAAATGAAGTTAACAAAGTTTACTGTTATGGATCAACCTAGTAATTGTCCGCATCCCATACCGTCAAATCATTGGAACAATTATTAAATGATTAAGCATAAAATAAAATGTAACGGCAACTTCGCCCATCGAGGATTAGGTGGACGCAGCGGTGACGTTACAATGTGGTCATCAGAAAACGGCAACACGGGCATTCTATGGATGGGAGAGTTGAATGTCAGATCCCTTAATCGGGTAGGGAGGTTAGAAAATTTAAAAAGAGAAATGAATAGGCTGGAGTTAGATATAGTGAGGATTAGTGAAGTTCGGTGGAAAGAGGAACAGGATTTCTTGTCAGGTGCGTACAGGATTATAAATACATAATCAGCTGTGGGTATTACAGGAGTAGAATGCGGGTAAACTACTAAAAGCATCGCAGTGATCGCATTATTATAGTCCAGATAGATACGGAGCCAACATCGACTACAGTAGTACAGTTTCATTTTCCAACTAGCTCTGCCGAAGATGAGGAGATCGAAGAAAATTATGTTAAGGTAAAGGAATTCACACAGTTACAGGAGAGGAAAACTTAATTGTGATGGGAGACTGGAATTCGGTAGTAGGAAAAGGAAGGGAGGGAAAAACAGTAGTTGAATGTGGACTGGTAAAAATGAATGAAAGAGGAAGCCGCATGATAGAATTTTTACGGACATAATCGAATCACAAAAAACACCTTGTTTATGAATCACGATAGAAGGTTGTATACGTGGAAGAGACAAGGTACCAGATAGATTTTATAATGGTAAGACATACATTTCGGAACCAGCTTTTAAACTTTAAAACACAGACTCTTACCATACCTTAATGGTCATGAACTGTAGGCTGAAACCGAAAAAAACTGCAGAAAGGTAGGAAAATAAAGAGATGGGACCTGGATAAATTGAAGAAACCTGAAGTTCTTGACAATTTCAGAGGGAGCTGTATGCAACAATTGATAGAGACAGGGGGAAATAAAAAAGTAGAAGAGGAATGGGTAACATTGAGAGATGAAATAGTGAAGGCAGCAGAGGAAAAGGTAGGTTGAAAAGCAAGACCTAAAAAAAATCTTTGGATATCACAAGAAATACTACATTTAATTGATGAAAGGAGAAAATATAAAAATGCAGTTAATGAAACAGGCAAAATGGTGTGCCGACGACTAAGAACTGAGATTGACGGGAAGGAGTGACTAGAAGGCCAATGCAAATCTGTAAAAGAATGAATAAATAGGGAGAAAATGGATACCGCGTACAGAAAAATAAAAGAGATATTTGGAGACAAGAAAAGCAGCTTTATGAATATACAGAACTCGGATGGAAAGCCAGGTGTCAGCAAAGAAAGCTGAAAGATGAGAAGAGTGTATAAAAGAAAATGGACTTAGAGACAATATTGTAGGAAGGTAAGAGGAAGTAGATGAAGATGAAATAGGAAATCCTATACCGAGAGATGAAAAACCTAAGTAGAAACCAGACCCCTGGCATGGACATTTCCTCAGAACTACTGAAGTCTCTGAGAGATCCAGCCGTGACAAAACTATTTCACCTGGTGCGTAAGAAGTATGAGACAGGATAAATATCGTCAGCCTTTAAGAAAACTGTAATAATCCACATTCCAAAACAAGCAGGAGCAGACAGCTGTGATAATTACAGAAACATAAGTTTAATAAGTCATGTTTGCAAAATACACATACAAATTATTTACAAGACGATGGATATCTTGTAGAAACCGACCTCGGTGAAGAACAGTTTGGATGCAGGAGAAATGTAGGAGCACGGGAAGAAATACTCGCTTTACGGCTTATGTTAGACGATAGGTTAAGGAAAGGCAAACCCACATTTCTAACCTTTGTAGATTTGGAGAAAGCTTTTTACAATGTTGACTGGAACACACTCTTACAAATTCTGAAGCAAGCAGGAGTAAAATATAGCGAACGGAAATTATTTCCACCTTTCAAAAAAACCAGACATCAGTTATCAGAGTTGAAGGTCATGAAAGGGATGCAGTTGAGAAGGGAGTAAGACAGGGTTGTAGCCTTTCTCCAATGTTATTCAACTTGTACATTGAGTGACCTATAAAGAAAAGCAAGGAGAAATTTGGAGAAGGAGAGAAAGTTCGGGTTGAAGAAATGAAAACCTTTCTGGCATACCTTGACTATATGAAGGGATCGATTGGTAGGACACATTCTTAGACTTCAAGGAATCGTAAATTTAGCGCTGGAGGGAAGTGTGTTGGGTAACAATCGCAGAGGGAGACCAAGAGATGAACACAGCAAGCAGATTCAAATGGATGTAGAGTGCCGTTCTTAGGAGGACATGAAGAGGCTTGCTCAGGATAGAGTAGGATGGAGAGCTGCTTCAAACCAGTCTCCGGACTAAAGACCACAACAACAACGACATACCTCTAATCTTCTAAGGTATTTATTCGCAACATAAGTGTGTTTCCTTATTCCTCTGCCTAGTAGACCCTGTTAGGCATTTTGGTAGGTCCTGTGTTTACTTACTTGATCTAGATCGGAGGCTGATAATTACACTTCCTGACAAAAAAAGTGACGCATCCAGGAGTAGTTGGAAGAGGAACAATATAGTGATAAGAAACTATGTGTCTTTAAAGATCGGATTAGATCTTGGGATGAAAGAAACAAAACCTTTGTCAGTTACAGGTTCACCGTGTAAGTAGGGTGTCCTACCCCTTATGGCCACATATGATGCGCTTATGTAGATCGGAATGGTGGCGAACAGCCTCTGCAGCAGTTTTTGCAGCTCACGGTAGTTCCTACTCGCGTGGAAGACACTATGTGCTCAGTGATGGAGAGGTCCGGAAATCTCGATGGTCATGTGAGTACCTCAACATTTTGTAGGAAACCCATATACACACCAGCTGTGCTCAATCTCATTACCATTAGACCTACTATATGCGCGCAGATAACGTCACAGTCACACTGAACTGCGACGTGAGTAGAGACTTTTTTTTTTATCTACTGCAATGAAAACATACCCTCTTATTGTGCCTAATCTGTCTTTCAGATATACATTCCATGCCTTGCTAAATGTTTCGGAACTTCCTACGTCGTGATTCAGTCAACTCTTGGTTCAAAGTGTAGTTTGAAACACAACAAATTTTCTGTGTTTGAGTAAATTTGGCTACTTTGTTACGAATACCTTTAAAATATACCGCCAATACTTTGAGAGTCGAAGATTTTTTTCTCTGAAACAGGCATGACTACTACCTGCATGTCAGTTGGCAAGTGTTCATCAGAACTCCTCATACTACCGCCTAACATAAAAATATTCTGTGTGCACTACACAAATTCTTTGTTGCCAAAGTAGTTGCCTTCTTCGTATACTGTACCCCTGACCTATTAAGGAGGTCCTACAACTATCCACCCGATAACGCAGATCACCAGATCTGCAGACAAGTTCGTCCCAGTGTCGACTAAGCCTCTTTGACACCCTATGCTCAGCTCCTAACCAAAAGGCCCTCGAGTAACTCTGGAAAAAACGCTGTCAATTGCGAGCTCTGCTAGCATCACACGTGCGAGGCCAACAGTCTTCACCAACTGCGACAGGCACAATATGAAATGAATATGGCCTCAGAACCCAAGGGAGATGCGTCGTTGGCGCCGATGTTAGATATAACTTGTAGACGACCGTATTTATTTATTTGTTTATTTTAATGTTCAACTGTTCGTAAATATATCGGACCAAACTGCGTGGCCATCAGTCCGTAGCTTACAAACTACCTAAACTAAGGTAAACTAACCTAAGGACAACAAACGCAACCATGCCCCAGGGAGGACTCGAATCTCCGACGCGGAACAACCGCGAGCTCCGCAGCGAGGTGCCTTAGACCACTCGGCTACTCCACCGCCGCACGAGTGCGTTGGCTCACTCGATAGCCGCAGGCAAAGACTCTTCTACGTGTCGGATGTTACGCCTGACAGTCAAGAAGCCTAGTGGACATCGAAATTCTTTCCAGCGGTTTACACAGTCGCCGCGGTGGAATGGCTCAGCGCTCTGGGGCGTCTTGCTGCAGAGCTCGTGGTTACTCACCGTCGGAGGTTCGAGTCCTCCCTCAGTCATGGGTGCCTGTGTAGTCCTTATGTAAGTTTAAGTTATTTTAAGGTGTTTGTAAGTCTAGGGACTGCTAACCAAAGTGGTTAAGTCCAATAGATTTTGAATTTTGCGTTATCTCCTTAAGGGCTTCCAAAAACGCCTAACATTGGAGCTCCCAATAACTGTTCCTTCAGCCCTCGCGCGCCTCCTGAAGGAGTGTGAGCCTGCACATGCGCTCACCGCTATAACCAACCACAATCCCCCTCCGCCGTGTCGAGCACACGTCACAATGGCTGTGGCCAAAACAAGCTATCCTACAAGATTCTCCATCGGCCGCGAGGCCGCAGACTGAAGACGGCTGCCGGAGCCAAAAGCGGCTCAGGCTGTTCGCCGTCTGTTGTCAACAAATCTTCCTTCCGCACACACCACACACACACACACACACACACACACACACTGTTCCTCCTCCTACTGTTATATGGAAAACGTGAACCATGAAAACAAACAGAAGAGCTAACTATCCAAGTTGTTACCAGACTGGTGATTCACTAATGGCGGTTGACGGTTGACTGACCTGTGATTAACGCTAACTCACCGTTCAGTACCGAAACAAACAATAACACCTACTCGAATTTATAATTTAAAGTTTCAAAAATGAATACTGTTAGTCTCAAATAAGAAGAACGACATTGACCAAAAAATGATGCAATGCAGAAGATAAGAAGACGCAGAGAGTTTTTCTTATTTTCATTCGTTTATGGAGACTAGGGTATCCTCTGCGGTGCCCCATGGAAGTGTGATAGGACCGCTATTATTTTCTCTCTATATGAATGTTCTGACGGACAGAGTGAGTTGCAATCTGCGGCTGTTTGCTGATGATGCTGTGGTGTACAATAGGGTGTCGACACTAAATGACAGTAGTAGGATGCAGGATGACTTGGACCAATTTTCTAGGCGCTAAATACAGAAATGGTAAGGTGATGCAGAAAAGTAGGCTAAACAATCCCGTAATGTTCGAATACAGCATTAATAGTTTGCTGCTTGACAAATTCGAGTCAAATATCTAGGTGTAACACTGAACAGCGATATGGAATGCAACGAGCATATAAAGAAAGTCGTGGGGAAGGGGAATGGTTGACTTCGGATTATTGCGGGACGATGATGATGATTGGTGTTTTAGGGCGCTCAACAGCGAAGTCATCAGCACGCGGGTTTATTGGGAAAGTTTTCAGAAGGTGTGATTCTTCTGTAAAGGCGACCGTGTATAAACGCTTGTATGACCCCGTCTTGATTATTGCTAAGTGTTCGGGATCCTCACCAAATCGATTTAAAGAAATATATAGAAACACATCAATGGCGGAAGGCTAGCTTTGTAACTGGTAGATTCGAACAATGTATAAGCGTTACAGAAATATGTGTAAACGAAGGCTTCCGCGGCCGTTGTCATTGTTGATATAACTCTTATGGGTATTGGACCGCATCGTCAACATGTCAAATATTTCACCGACGTTTCGGCCACTACCCAGAAGAGTTTTATCAACAAGTTACAGAAATACTTCGGGAACTCAAATGGGAGTCGCTGGAGGTAAGGCGACGTTCTTTTCGAGAAACACTGTCGAAGAAAATTTGAGGGCCGGAATATGAGGCGGACTGCAGAACGATTCTACTGCCGCCAACCTTCATTTCGCGTAAAAACCACACAGATAAGATTAGAGAGATGAGGGCTCGTACGGATCCATACAAGCATTCATTTTCTATACTGGAGAGGAGCAGAAAAGCTAGTAACCAGTAGTGCTACCGAGTACCCTGCGCCACACAACTTTGGGTGGCTCGCGGAATAAGTATGTAGATGTAGATATATGGAATTAATTTTTGCGATAACTTCTTTGATTTGAAAGTGTAACTAATATGAAGAAATGAGCGATTCGAGTAATACGTGACGTAAGCTCGTGTACCTCTTGTCGACCTCTGTTTAGGAGCCTGGGAATTCTGACAATGGCCTCTCAACACATATTTTTCTTGAATGTAGTTTGTTATCAATAGTAATTGGTTATTCAAAAGAGTTAGCAGCATGAATTCACTTAATACCAGATGGAAATTGAATCTGCCTTTGGAGCACACCTCCTTGACCCTCGTGAAAAAAATGTGCAGTATTATGCCGCATCGGTATTTAATAAGTTGCCTCAAGAATTCGGAAAACTTTGTAATAATGCACGCACTTTCAAGAATAAACTGAAATGTTGCCTTAAGGCTCACTCCTTCCATTCTGTCAAGGAACTCCTGGTATATTTAAAAACAAAACAAAAAATTATTTTGTGTTACATTGTTGCTTCCTTTCACTATGCCTTCGACCTGTCGTGTGCATAGGATGTCACTTTTTCAATTACTACTCTTTTGTTACAGTCTGATGTACTGACTCGTTGCACGACAATGGAGACTTTCTCCTCAATTCTCCTCCTATTGTTAAATATCAATAAATGATTAAATTAAATATGCTAAATATGGGTCTCGCTGCTGTACTGCTGCTCGTTAATGGGGGCTGAGAACTGAAGTGGTGGTGGTAATTCACGCACATTACACTCAATGTCCATCTTCTTCACTGTGGCACCACTTTATGCGCAGGATCAGCTAAAATTCTTTTACGAATGCGCTACAACGAGAATTTTAACAGATGTGCTCTACGCAGGCATTTAGATTTCCGGTGGCCACTCACACTCCAGAGGAAGCAAGTTCCCTCTTGTTTATTACAGGTTTCCTAAATACGATAACTAAAGGCACGTAGACTGCACGGAATGCCATCTCCACAGTACGTGTACCGCTACAACATTGCACCAGGTATCGAGATGACCAAATTTTAGGTCGTATACATCGGTTACTTCCAAGAGGAAGCAAAGTTTCCTTAAGGCAATTGTCGTCAACCTCTGGCAGAAGACTGAATACAGAAACATAAGTATATTCTATCTCTGCGTAAGCAGGAAGCTCGCTACTCACTGAACGGTCTCTGCCACATTAATTAATGTGACCATATTTTCTCAAGCTGGAAACGGGCACTTCTCAAATGACAACCCCCCATCTCCCCCACCCTTTTTTAAAAAGGTATTGTTAACCTTACCCGTTTAAGTTAATGCAATTATATAACCTCAAACCTTATTTATGTATTTATTATTAATAAACAAAATTAATGTAATTATCAGAGAACTCATTATATTCTTCACGAAAAAATCAATTTTATTACAATATACAAAATAATTATGTGTATAGCATTGCTATTACTATAAATATAAACACCAAAACAATTATCATGTTACATAATTCATGAAAATGTTTATTAATGGACATATTCTTTTTGAAGAAAGAATGTTCTTCAGACGTCTCTAGTTCTGCTTAAAGTAATTTAAAAACTCGAGGCAGCTGTATTTGAAATTTATTTTGGTAAACAACAATGCTTTCAACGTTCAACTGCGTTTTTTCTGATGTCCGTATTTTGTTCCTGCTTGCAAAAACTCTCTCTACAGGTACGTTAGTTCCTGGCAGTGATAATCCAAATTCTACTATTTTGAAAAGTTACTGAATGATAACTTTTGAGAGAAGAAATACTGAAACATTTGTACCCATTTCAAATGAACTTGTTTCCCCTCATCATTCCATTGATCAATTTTGTCTGCAGTAGCAAATTGCTTAACATAAACAAATTCTCTGTAAATGATATTATCATTGACATTTGTTGATTGACAAGATGCGTTTCTAATCACTGACATACACTTTTCTACATCACTCCATTTTAAGACATTGTTAAGTAAAATCCATGCAAATTTCTCATAAACTTTAAATCTGTCCAGACTGTTAGGTAGTCAATACATGAACCATAGAAAGCATTAGCTATTGTTTCGAAATCCTCTACTTTCGCCTCACTTTCGTCTTCTAATTCATGCAAAGCACATTTTACAGCATGTGGGATAAAGTTGTCTCCTTTTTCTGTATCATACTTTCTTTCAAATTGGAAAAAGCCATAGCTACTTCAATACCTGTTGCAAGCTCACCTTCTATCTGGAGAACTGCTTGGTGGAAAGTTGTGGCTTGGTTGCAGAGAAAAGAAACAACAACTTTTATCAACGGGTTTTCAAAAAAGGATTTTATTATCACTCAACATTTTTCCTGACTAAGAAAATAGGACCTCAGTCCTTCAAAAAGTGCAAGAATTCTTTCAACTGCTGCATTAGTGCTAACCATCTGGTGTTACTATAACCTAATAATTTCCTTTACTCAATCTCAGCAACACTGCAGAAATCTTTCAGTGATTCTACTCGTACCGTGTATGAGTTAAAATGATAGTAAAGTTTGTGAACAACCATTTCTACGACAATAGGTGAACAATCTGCAGCTGTCTTAATTGTGTTGTGCACTATATGTGCTGCACATTCAACCCCAAGTATATCGCGACCCAGTACCATTAAGTTTGTGAAAAACATTTCGTGTTCCTTTACGTGCAGCTACACCAAAGTTACTATTGGTATTATCAGCACAGAACGCAATTATTTTGCTATGTAGGTAGTATTTTGCAAGCACGTCAGTCAGGTAATTGGTAACAATATTAGCTGTTTTGCCGGTATGTTCATCAAGTTCCAAAATTCGGACACAGACAACCTGTAGCGGTAAAAAGTACATAATCATAACATGAAAAATCTTTCTCTCCCCATGATTGGAAGCATCTGTAAACACTGTAACATAACTGATTTCCTGCAACTCTTTTTATAACATTTCACAAGAATAAGGGGCAATTACATTCACAACACTGGCTTCAGTCTTCGTTTGACCGCAAGAGAATTTCGGCTGAAACCAGTTTTTAGTAGTTTCCAAGCACAGTCATTTGAGCGAAAACTATGATTTTCTTCAACCACATGATAAGCCCAGGCTCTGTCAATTGCAAAATGAAGTTACACTTGTGGATGACGCAGCAGCGATTTCTGCCTTTTTATGTTTACTGGAATTAGGACGTTGTTCAGTGTCACTCTTCCCTCCATGATTGACGCAAAACTCAGTGTTACAAGTGATGCTACGAACATCAGAATCGGACCGCGTTTTCCTTATGAATTTATACCTATGACAGAATAATCAGGGCCGGCGCAAACCCAAGTGCCGCCCCGTGCGAGCAGTTAAATTGCCGCCCCTCCCCCCTTTTTTTTTACAAAACGTTTTTGGAAATTTATTTAAACAAATATGTAGGAAAAATCTGTAGGAAATGTCAGCAATTAATCGAAATTTTTGTTTTTACTTTTCTGATCTACCTAGGTTTCGACCACTGAGTGGCCAGTATCAAAGCTTTTAATATGTACTTACTTCTAAATCGTCATGTTGACAGTTACCTTTAGCATGACGGTATACAGGTAAACATAACTCGAAGCACTGATAATAGCCACACTGTGCCCAAAATCTATGTCGATTTGGAAAATAAAAAAAAAAATTGCGACTGATTGGTGACATTCTCCAAATATTTGTACAAAACAGTCGCTGGGCACCAGCTCAAAAGTGGAGTCAAATGTGATTGAAGAAATCTACCTAACTATAATAAGCTTTGTGAATTTACAAAAATGTTCAAATGTGTGTGCAATCTTATATTACTGTAGCATACACTGTTCAGGAGATGAAGTCGAATTGAGCCGAATTGAGAGGAAGAATAAGGAGATGGAGTAACATAATAAATACACACCCGAGCATCGACGGGTACTAATGCTAGTCGAAATGTTATGTCACTGCACTGCGGCTGTTCATTTCAAAGAACTGACACTCGCCATCTGGCGTAATTTCCAAATGTCAGTTCTTTCCTGTCTGATTGTGGAATAAGGGGTAACAAATTAGTCATCGCCGTATCACTTCACTTTTATGATTCTGTACGCGTTGGGAGCCTCAGTCATATAAATTTTTTTAAAAGAGCTGACTGAAAGTTTTGTTTATTATCACTACCTGGTTTCGGCCTTTTTTTGTACAAAACGTTTTTGGAAATTTATTTACACAAATATGTAGGAAAAATCTGTAGGAAATGTCAGCAAGAAATCGAAATTTTTGTTTTTACTTTTCTGATCTACCTAGGTTTCGACCACTGAGTGGTCAGTGTCTGTGATAGAAGTTGTCAAAGTGTATGAGCTGTCAGATGGGTTTCCTTAGGTCATGGTCATAATAATAAAAACTATAAATCGGAATTATAAAACGGGTGAGACATTTGTCCCCGCATCTTAAATTTTTGTAAAAAAAAAAAAAAAAAAAAAAAAAAAAAAATACACTTCACTTTTGTTTGATTTATTTTCATTGTAGCTATTGGGACGATGTGTGCTTATTTGCGGAATTGCTAATTTTTGAAGTAACAGGCCATAAGAAAAATAAATTTTCGTTCTGCAATCTTGAAGGAGAAAAATTGTAACTTATGAGTAACGTGCATGCGCAATACTAATTGTACGTTATATGAAAAGCACTTACCTATTACATCCTTAGGGACTGATGACCCCGTAGTTAAGTCCCATAAGCTCTACAAACATTTGAACATTTTATTACATCCCAAGTTGCAAGAAATTCGGACGCAACAATTGTTCTGTTCTTACGAAACTCAATGAAAGTGCTTCTGACAAATCTTGACTTCCTCGGTCAACTACCGAAACGAATTCTGTAGTTTTCGTTGTAGAGAACGCAACAATACGTATTGCCTGGAAAGGCGAAGTGGTCACGCGGCTGTGCCAGGAACTAGGTCACGTGACGAGGTACATCTACATCTACATACATACTCCGCAATTCACCGTAAGGTACACTGTACCACTACTAGGCATTTCCTTTCCTATTCCACTCCCAAATTGAACGAGGAAAAAAAGAATGCATATATGCCTCCGTACGAGTCCTAATTTCTCTTATCTTGTCTTTGTGATCTTTACGCGAATTGTAAGTAGGCGGCAGCAAGATCGTACTACACTCAGCTTCAAATTCCGGCCCTCTAAATTTACTTAACAGAAATTCACGAAAAGAACGTCGTCTTTCTTCCAGCGATCCCCAAACAGCGAGGCTACGGTTGAACTAGCACGCAAGAATAAGAAGTAAGAAGATATGGATAAATGTATTATCAGGCAACAATTTCTGTGGCATTACAAACAATAGAAAGAAATACGATCTTTGCGAAAACTGCACAACTTTTGTCAGACAGAATTGAGCTTCAAAACTAGCAAGGAAACCCTAAGAAGCAATGTTCTCTCTCTGGACTTTCCTTTTAGAAGGTGTCAAAATTAACGTTTTGTTTTGTGCGGACGAGAGGACATCGTTGATAAAAGACCATACTTTCTCACGTTTTCATCAGAACCAAAGCGACCAGTAGTTTACTTAGGTGAAACATGGATTCAAACACATGATACATTAAATAAATGTTGGCAAAGTGATAGTGTGCGAGTAGTATTGTCAAACAAAAGTGTTGGTCAGAATTTAAATGTTGATCATGCAGGCGGAGACAGGTGTTTTATGGCACTAAAACCAAAACGTTCGACTTTCACTCAGAAATGGATAGCAAAAATTTTCAAAAATACGTAGAAACTTAGCTTATGCCAGGCTTACTGCCAATGTCTCTATTCCTTGTAATTACTCGCAGCGTATTTACCCATTCGGAGTACTTGTAACCATTGTAGGTGTCGTACATGTTTGACTATGGTAATGTTCAATCTTTTTTGTTTCATAATGCGGGAAGAATAAAAGAGTCGGAAACTGCCATTCACGGGCTTAGCAAAATTGCTTGAGGCTTAACATGCAACCGCAATATCGAAACATTGCATTCGAATTTCCGGATTAGATTTCGTCCTCTGCAAAATTAGATGTGAATAAACGCAAAGACGCCGAGACTGCTCTCCACCCCTCCCCCCTCGCCCCCCCCCCCCCCCGCCGCAAAAAGAAACTGCAACTGCAGATTTGCCGCCCCTCGGAAAGTGCCGCCCCGTGCGGCCGCACGTTTCGCTCGTGCCTTGCGCCGGCCCTGAGAATAATATAGTACTTGCCAATTTATGCATGACTGTTATTGTGTGTTATGGGCTTCAGTCCGGAGACTGGTTTGATGCAGCTCTCCACCCTACTCTATCCTGAGCAAGCCTTTTCATCTCCTCATAAGAACGGCAACCAACATCCACTTGAATCTGCTTACTATACGCGTCTCTTGGCCTCCCTCTGCGATTTTTACCCCACACACTTCCCTCCAATGCTAAATTTACCATTCCTCGATCTCTAAGAATGTGTCCTACCAAGCGATCCCTTCTTCTAGTCACGGTATGCCAAAAATTCCTTTTCTCGCCAATTCTGTTCAGTACCTCTTCATTAGTTATGTGATCTACCCACATAATTTTCAGCATTCTTCTGTAGCACCACATTTCAAAAGCCTCTATTCTCTTCCTGTCCGCACTGCTTATCGTCCATGTTTCACTCCCGTACAAGGCAAAACTCCACACAAATGCCTTCAGAAAAGACTTCGTTACACTCAAATTAATATTTGATGTTAGCAAATTTCTCTTTTTCAAAAATGCTTTTCTTCCCATTGCCATTCTGAATTTTATATCCTCTGTACTCCGACCGTCGCATGTTATTTTACTACCCAAGTAACAAAACTCATCTACCACCTTCATTGTTTTGTTACCTAATCTAATTCCTTCAGCATCGCCTGATTTTCTAAGACCGCATTCCATTATTTTTGTTTTGCTCTTGTTAATGTTCATTTTATACGCTCTCTTCAACACACTGTCCATTCCATTCAACTGCTCTTCCAGGTCGTTCGCTGTCTCTGACAGGATTACAATGTCATCAGCAAAACGCAATGTCTTTATTTCTTCCCCCTGAACTTTAATCCCTATTCCAAAATTTTCCTTGCTTTCCTTCACCGCCTGCTCAATGTACAAATTGAATAACATCGGAGAAAGGCTACAACCCTGTCTTACTCCCTTCCCAACTGATGCTTCCCTTTCATGCCCTTCGAGTCTAATAACTGCGGTCTGGCTTTTGTACAAGTTGTAAATAACTCTCCTTTCCCTGTATTTTACACCTGCTGACTTCAGAATTTGAAAGAGTGTATTCCAGTCAACATTGTCAAAAGCTTTCTCCAAATCTACAAAAGCTAAAAATGTAGGTTTGCCTTTCCTTAATCTATCTTCTAAGATAAGACGTGAGGTAAGTATAGCCTCCCGGGTTCCTACGTTCCTCCTGAATCCAAACTGATCTTCCCCGAGGTCAGCTTCTACCAGCTTTTCCATTCTCCTGTAGATAATTCGTGTTAAAATTTTGCAACCATGACTTATCAAACTGATGGTTCTGTAATTTTCACACCTGTCTGCGCCTGCTTTCTTTGGAATGGGGATTATTACATTTTTCTTACAGTCTGAGGGTATTTCGCCTGTCTCATACATCCTACACACCAGTTCAAATAGTCTTGTCATGACTGGCTCTCCCAGAGACTTCAGTGGCTCTGAGGGTATATCATCTACTCCTGGGGCCTTGTTCCGACCTAGGTCTTTCAGGGCTCTGTCAAATTCATCTCTCAGTATAGTATCTCCTATTTCATCTTGATCTACTTCCTCTTCCCTGCCTGCAACATCGTCTCCAATTTCATTTTCTTTGTAGAGCTTCTCTATGTACTCTTTCCAGTATGTACGCTTTCCCTTCTTTGGTGAGAACCGATTTCCCATCTGGGTTCTTGATATTCGTAGAATTGCTTTTCTTGTCCCCAAATGTCTCTTTGATTTTCCTGTAGGCGGTATCTACTTTTCCCCTTCTTATACAATCTTCTACAGATTTGCATTTGGCTTCTAGCCACTTCTGCTTAGCCATTTTGCATTTCCTATCAATCTCATTTCTTAGTCGTCTGTACTCCATTTTTCCTGTTTCATTTACTGCATTTTTATATTTTCTCCTTTCATCAATTAAATTTAGTATTTCCTGTGTTATCCAAGGATTTTTTGTAGGTCTTGCCTTTCTAGCTATTGTGTCCTCTTCTGCCTTCACTATTTCATCTCTCAATGCTACCCATTCCTCTTCTACTGTTTTATTTCCCCCTGTTTCTGTCAATTGTTGCCTAAATCTCCCTCTGAAATTCTCCAGAACTTCACGTTCCTTCAATTTATCTAGGTCCCATCTCCTTATTTTCCTACCTTTCTGCAGTTTTTTCAGTTTCAGCCTACAGTTCATGACTAACAAGTTATGGTCAGAGTCTATATCTGCCCCTGGGTATGTCTTGAGGTTTATAACCTGGTTCCGGAATCTATGTTTTACCATTATAAAATCTATCTGATACCTTCCGGTGTCTCCTGGTCTCTTCCAAGTATACAACCTTCTTTTGTGATTCTTAAACCACGTGTTTGTTACAACGTTCCGTGCAAAATTCTACCAGGCGATTTCCTCTTTCATTCCTTCTGCCCAGTCCATATTCACCTACTATTTTTCCTTCTCTTCCTTTTCCTACTACCGAATTCCAGTCTTCCATCACAATTAAGTTTTCCTCTCCCTTAACTGTCTGAATAATTTCCTTTAGCTCCTCATATATTTCTTCGATCTCCTCATCATCGGCAGAGCTAGTTGGCATATAAACATGTACTACTGTTGTCGCTGTTGGCTTCGTATCTATCTTGACAATGATAATGCGATCACTGTGCTGCTCATAGTAGTTTACCCGCATTCCTATTTTCTTATTCATTATCAGTCCTACTCCTGTGATACCCCCAATTGATTTTGTATTTATAATCCTGTACTCGCCTGACCAGAAATCCTGTTCATCTTGCCACCGAACTTCACTAATCCCCACTATATCCAACTTCAACCTATCCATTTCCATTTTTAAATTTTCTAATTTTCCTACTCGATTAAGGGATCTAACATTCCACGCTCCGATCCGTAGAATGCCAGTATTGTCTTTCCCGATGATCACATCCTCCTGAGTAGTCCCCGCCCGGAGATCCGAATGGGGACTATTTTACCTCCGGAATATTTTACCCCAGAGGATGCCATCATCATATTTTCATACAGTAGAGCTGCATGTCCTCGGGAAAAGTAACGGCTGTAGTTTCCCCTTGCTTTTAGCCGTTCGCAGTAACAGTGTGGCAAAGCCACCTTAGCTGATGTTACAAGGCCAGCTCAGTCAATCATCCAGACTGTTGCCCCTGTAACTACTGAAAAGGCTGCTGCCCCTCTTCAGGAACCACACGTTTGTCTGGCCTCTCCACAGATACCCCTCCGCTGTGGTTGCACCTACGGTACGGCTATCTGCATCGTTGAGGCACGCAAGCCACCCCACCTCGGCAATGTCTGTGGTTCATGGGGGTGCATGACTATTCCGAGTTATTTTAAATTGCTCCATAAATGCTAAGTCCTCTGCCATAAAATAAGGTACTTACTTTTCTTGCAACGTAGCAGTGAACACACACTTTCGTTTAGGCATCTTGAATCTATCACGGAACTGCTTAAACAATGCACATCACAATCCGCCTGTCGCTGAGAGATTGGAATCGAATTGTCGAAGTGAAGGTCGGCTTACAAGTATTGTCGGCAGTGTCGTCATTTGGATTAGTTGTTTGTCGTAACAAATTTTGTCCATCGACAACATAACTTTTATTCTCAGCAATTATGGACATGAAGATTTAAATATTACGTAGCGTAACACAGAATAAAAAATAATCCCTATTTTCTAACAAAACGGGACAAACAGGCGTCCCGACAAAACCTGTCTGGACACCGGGACAACAGGCTATATAACGGTACTGTCCCGGGACATCTGCTCACTTTACATTCATGTAAAAGGAGAAATGTGGGACAATAGAGACCGGAGTTTGGGTAACTTATCATAGTCCTCAAATAGTAAAATTAAGCTCAAATATTTGGGAAACTCTTTCTTCGACTAGAGTCTGTAAGTTTCCCCCCAACCCCCACCCCCACCTCATTCTACGTTTCACATTCCCGTTCCGTACTCGAAGGAGTCTAAACAACAGAATTCAGAATTCTACTATTAACAGCCGCGCTGAGGTACAGAAGACCATTGCCCATTGGTAGCCACGTGGAGTCGGTGGTAGGCCTACTGTGCCGGTTACCTGCTGTGAACGACAGTCTTCCCCAAGCATGCACGTGCCTATCTGCTCTGCTAGGAGGTGTGGGCCCAGTTGGCCAAAGCCAGCAGGTCGGCTTTCATTGTTGCGAAGGTATTTTCGCAGAAGCGAAGAGAATTAGGATGATAAACAGTACGAATCATTATTACAATATATTTCTTTAACGAACTATCGCAGAGCACAATTGTCGGATACCAAAATACTCATAAACATTCCGCAAGACGTGGAAAAATGGTGGTTTACTTAGTGATAGGAGGATCCCCCGCCCCCACTGCCCCCACGTACGGCGGTGTGTGTGGCCAGCAGTTAGCACGTCTGCGCCCGAGCCGTCGAACCGCGACGCGCAAGGTCTCACCTGCAACAAGGTAGCCTTTGGCAAATTTCGGCGAGCAAGGCCGCCTGTGAGAACTGCTCACTCGTGCGTTGGGACCACAGCCTCTTTGTTGGCCGGCACGCAAGGCCGTGGCCGGCGAGTTAGCCGCCTCGAGATGCTGCAGCTGTGGCCTTCGCCTGTTACGAACTCACTCGTCGATTGCCGTTCGGACCTGAGCGTCGTGACTCATTTTCGCGCATATTTCTTGGACTCGCTGGCATACTGTAGAACGAGAGGCAGTCACATCCTTCTAATTACTGCAACCACATGACCGTAGTAGGGTACACAGAAAACCTCACGGCAGATTGCACAGGATTCTGCTACAAGAGCCAAAACAAACTGACAAAGTCACTCATAAAGAGGGTACCGTGGGAACTCTACAAAAGCTCCTGCATACAATAAAATTCACTTATTAGGGCATGTGACGGTATTTTTAATCCGTAAAATTCTCCAATGTTTTAGCCACTGTTGCAAATGGCTTGCTTAAGGTATTGTGATGTGGGATGGAAGAGATATTCTTTCTTTATTGTTATTTGACATTCTCACAAATGGGGTGCGTGGCAGCGGACAGAAACCACTTCTTTGCCGAACGTTACATGCACCTAACAATCTTTTATAATACGAGGTATGTCCGCAAAATAAGATCCGTTTGGTTACATAAAACAAATGTCTGTACAGATACAGAAAAAATATGTATTTTACAAAAATCTACAACTGTTACACTACTTTTCTACATAGCTCCCGAAATTTTGTGGGCATTAGTCACAGCGTGGCACAAGTTTTTGTATGCTTTCTCCTGTATCAGGGGCGGCGCAAGCCTATGTGCCGCTCCGCGCGAGCTGCTAAACTGCCGCCCCCCATCCCCTACTTTTTTTCCTTTTTTACGAAACGTTTGTGAAATTTTTTCGAAGAAATCTGTAGGAAATGTCAGCAATCAATCGCTATTTTTGTTTTTACTTTTCATATCTGGCCACTGAGTGGCCAGTCTCAAAGCTTTTAAAATGTGCTTATATCTAAACCGTCATGTTCACAATTTACGTTCAGCATGACGGTATAGATGTAAACATAGCTCAAAGCATTGAGAATAGCCACAATTTGTCCGAAACCTACGTAGATCTAGAAAATATATACAAAAATTGCGACTGATTGTGACATTCTCTACCGATTTGTACAAAACAGTCCCTGGCTACCAGCTCAAAAATGGAGTCAAACGTGACTGAAGAAATCTACCTAACTTTAATAAGCCTTGTGAATTTACAAAAATGTTAAATGTGTGTGAAATTACTGTAGGATATACTGTTCAGGAGATAAAGTCATAAGAACTGAGCCGCGTGAAATTGAATTTCAGGCCGAATTTCACTAGAGACGCAGGTGAAAGAGTGGGGCGGAAGACAATGGAGAGAGGAAGAATACGGAGATGGAGAAACATAATGCAATAAATACACACCTGGGCATTGACGGGTACTAATTCTAGTCGAAATATTAACTCACTGCACTGCGGCTGTTCATTTCAAAGAACTGACACTCGTCATCTATCGTAATTGCCATGTGTCAGTTCTTTAGTATCTGATTATGGAATAAGGGGTAACAAATATTTCATAGCCGTAACACTTCACTTTTCTCCGCTTTATTTTTAGTCTAGCTATTGGGACTACGCATGCTAATATGCCGACTTGCCAATTTTTGAAGTAACAGATCATACGAATAATAAATTTTCCTATTTTGCGATACTAATTGTACATTATATGAAAAGCACTTACCTATTAAATCCCAAGTTGCAAGAAATTCGGACGCACCATTTCTTCTGTTCTTACGAAACGCAAGGCTAGTGCTTCTGAGCAATCTTGATTTCCTCGGCCAACTACCGAAACTAATTCTGTAGTTTTCGTTGTAGAGAACGCAACAATACCTACTGCATGGAAAGGCGAAGTGGTTATGCGGCTATGCCAGGAACAGCTCACGTGACGAGGTACAGCGAGGCTACGGTGAAACTAGCGAAGAAGCAAGAAGCTCACAATAAGTATGTGGATAAATGTATTATCAAGCAGCAATGTCTATGGCATTACGAGCCGTAGAAAGAAATACGAATTTTGCGAAAACTGCACAACTATTGTCAAACATAAATGAGCTTCAAAGCTAGCAAGGGAACTTTTAGAGGCAATGTTCTGTCAATGGGTTTTCGTTTTAAAAGGTGTCAAAATTAACGTTTTGTTTTGTGCGGTCGAGAGGGTATTCTTGTTATAAAAAAAAAAACATACTTTCTCAGGTCTTCATCAGAATCAAAGCGACGAGTAGTTTGCTTAGGTGAAACATGGATTCATACGCATTATACAGTAAATAAATGTTGACAAAGTATGTGAGTAGTATTGTCAAACAAAAGTGCCGGGCAGAGTTTAATTGCTGTTCATATAGGCAGAGATAGGTGTTTCATGGCTCAGAAACCAAAACGTCCGACTATCACTCAGAAACGGAAAGCAAAAAGTTTCAAAAATACGTCGAAACCCAACTTATGCCAGGCTTACTACCAGTGTCTTCATCCATTGTAATTACTCGCAGCGTATTTACCCATTCGGAATACTTCTAGCCGTTATAGGTGTTGGACATATTTGACTGTAGGGTCTAGTAATGTTCAACCATTTTTTTTCCATAATGCGGGCAGAGTAAAACAGTCGGAAACTGTCATTGAAGGGCTTAGCAAAATTGCTTCAGGCTTAACATGTAACTACAGTATCGAACATTTCAGAAGAATACTGGCGTCGGCGTGTACGCCAGACTGCTTCCCCCTCTCTGTTCCTCCGGAGAAAACACGACGGTGCTGCCACAGTGGCGGGGGAGAAATCAGTCCTCCTCCCTCCCTTTGTTCAACAGGGGCGGCCGGCAGGAAGTCGAGGAGCCATGCGAGTTACCGAAGCCGCACCCTCCGAGGTTCGGTTTCGAATCCCCTCATCCCCTCTTGGGCATGAATGTTGAGTTTGTCCTAAAAAGGGGGGGCAGATTTGCCGCCCCTCGGAAAGTGCCGGCCGCACGTGTCTTGCACGGGCCCTGTCCTGTATTGCGCAGCACAGTTTCTTAATGGTCCCACAGTAACAAGGTGCATTGATTGTTTGACTTCGTGGTAAGAAACAAAGCAGCAAAATGCCATTTCTGTCCCAATAAACGGTGCACATGACTTTCGAGGTGTCATGATTTGCTTAGCCTTAACCTTCGTTGAGGATGAAGTATGCCTGCATTCCATTGACTGCAGTTTTGTTTCAGGGATGTCATACGATACACAAGTTTCATGTCCCGTGGCTATCTGAGAAAGGAAACCTTAGCCTTCTTCATTGTAGCGTGTCAAAAACTATTCGTTTTTCTATGATATTCAGTAAGAATTTTTGGTACCCACCGTGAGCAAAGTTTTCGAAATTTCAGTTTTCAGTAACAACTTTATGAATTAGTGATCGTGAGATTTGCGAAACTTCGATAGCAAGGGCACTAAGTGTAAATTTACGGTCGTGCATAGTCTTCTCTTCAACTGTGTGAACTATTTCGTGAGTAACCACAGACGGGCGTCCACTTCGCTCTTCGTCGTGCACTTGATCACGTCTTTCATGGAACTGTCTGACCCATCGTCTAACCATTGAATCATTTATAGCATTTTGTCCGTAAACTTCGCATTCTTGCAGATGAATTTCCTGTGGATTAACTTTCTTTGCATTTAGAAAACGAATCACAGATCTGATTTCACACGCGCCGACATTTTCAGATACGGCTGACATTGCAAAGAAGCACTACAAAGCATACGTCGGCAACAGCGATCTGAGAGTGGCGTACATGTCTTCTCTTTGTGTCAGAGTAACTGCCACGCATGCTCGGAACTGCGATCGTAACGTTGCCGGGGACATAAATAGAAACGGAACTTACTCCGTGGACGACGCTCGTATATAAACAGATTACAATAACATATGATTTTCTAAGAAACATTTTGGTGAATGACATGTACGATGTTTTCGTAGAACGGTTTTGTAACTTGTCTGATCATTTTACTATACAGTTAAACGTAATCATTGACAATGAAGTGCTAAATTGTGGTGGTAAACCTGCACTAAAAGGAATTTATGGAATGTAACTGCAAAACCGAAACACGTCTTTCAGAGAAGACTAAACAATACAATACTAGTACGGATCTCACCAATTGTAAGTAGCGACTTTAAATTGATAGTCTTCTATAGGCCTAAATAATTCTTGACACATGTAAGACTTATTCTTTTTGTACTTTTATTATCATCGATATGTAATTCACGTTGTGCAATAAATGTAGAACAAAAACTTTTTTCCATCTGTTGATGAATTCCGAGGCATTTCGAAACCGATAGTGGAGAAATAAAAACATTCTACATAAAAGGCAGCTGGTTGTTGTTATTTCAAGATATCTTTATTCACCACAGTCGCATTGATCCTCATCCACAATGAATAAAAATTTTACTTATTTTTATACTTTTCATGTATTGGTTTCCAGCTCCAGAGTGTCTCTTGTTTAATGGACGTATTTCTCTGCTGTTTGGCATTTCATTAAAACTCGTCTGGTCCAGGAGGTCTGCGGATCTCGAGGCCAGCTGCTCAACAATTTCCCACCTAATCATCATCAAATTAACTACCGCGCTGCGCCAATAGTTTCGTATTCCACGCAGAATGAAGTGTAATAAAGTCAACGCGAAACTCAACACACAAAAAAGCTCATTTAGGAGTAAACTGTTTGGATTTTACCTGTTCTCACTGATGTGATCCGAGCGTTTCAAACGCTAATCCGAGAGATGTCCGGCAGCGACTGATTCTCTATATTTGGTGCCTTCGCAAGTTACAAGTAATTTCACTATAATCTACAGTGAATATCCAAAGAAAGAGGTAACCTGCCTAATATCGTGTAGGGCCCCGCGAGCAGGCATACGTGGCTGCGACTCGACTTGTCATGCACTTAACTAATTCCTGAAGCAGTGCTGGAGGAAATTAACACCATACTTTCTGCAGGGCTGTCTATAAATCCGTAAGAGTGCGAGGGAACGGAGATCTCATTTGAACAACACGTCAAGACATGCTAGATCTGCTCAATAATTCTCACGTCTTTGGAGGTTGTTGGCCATCAGAAGTATGTCCTGCACCAGCACTGAAATCCACAGCGGTTTTCGGAGTGATTGCACTACTGTCACCCTGAACGATTCTCTTCAGTCGTCGTTGGTCCTGTTCTTGTACGTTCTTTTACCGGCCGCAGCCATGTCGGATATTTGATGTTTTACAGGATTCCCGATATTCTCGGTGCAATTGTGAAATGGTCGTAACATAAAATCCCCAAATGTTCAAATGTTTGTAAAACTTATGGGACTTAACTGCAGGGTCATCAGTCCCTAAACTTTGAAAGACAACCGTCTGTCGTCTTCCATATATTTTTTTTTATAAATTTGTAATTTATTTGACGTTGCTAGATTAGCATTTTGTTAAAACTAGAACTCCACTCTTTTCAAGGCATGAGGAATAACATTTTTATATAATGTTTTAAAAGATACGTTTCTGAAATGTTAGTTAATATTGCTAGGATTTTTTTATTTTAATAATTTATTAGTGTCCTTGTGAGAATGTGTACTAGTTTTATTTTTACGTGGATGTGCGAGAATCTAATGGCTGTGTGAATGTGGGTAGTAATAGCTCGCTTTGCATAGTTCTCTCTGGCTTACAGTCGATAATTACTCGTTACCAACCCCTGCTGCTGATGCGACCAAAGAGGTTTCTACACCCTTTGGTTACCAGCCAGTCGACGAGCCTTCCCCAGGGCGAGTCTCGCAATCCTCTCTCCCCAACACCGCTGTTTCCTTGAGTTTCCCATATTCCGGCAGGTTTCCCACCTCATGGCCGCTCGGTCTTCACTTTGTGCTGGGATCGTGGTGAGGTAAGGTTAGTTCTGCTCTTGTGTCCATGGAGATGGTAGCAATTCGTTGTGTAGCATGTGAAATGTTGTTGCTCTTTATTCAAATTTATTATTTTGAATGTCAACTGAATGTTGTCTGTCATTTGAGTTCTATTACCTTTTCTGCCAACTTTGCAGATAGCTCATTAATATGCAAATGAATAAATTGTATTTAAATTAACCATCATCACAAAACAATCAAGTTATCAAAGGGTCGCCAGTAGTTTTTTATTATTATTAAAAAAATAGAAAAAATATTAAAAATGTGAAACTGAGAATTTAATGCACCTAACTGAAAGTAGTGGCGACCAGTAGTCTAACCTTACTTATTTATTTATTTTGTGAAAGTGCGTGTTTCCATACACTGTTGTTGGAAGCACACAAATCCCCTGATCTACCTAACATAGACAAGAGATAACCCCTCCAAAATATATGAAAGGTGGTTGAAATCAGGTACACGATGTTCATAAATAGTTACTGTATTTAACAAAAATTTATGTCCCAATTTATCAAAAACAAGGCATGCGTAAAAAAAGTGTCAATTCCTTTTAAAAAAATCATACAAAAATAATGACTTGATATAGCACAAACAAAATTATCTAATGATCGAAATACTTTTTACAGAATAAAGGACAAAATCTAAACACCAAAAGAAAAGGTACAAGTTCGACTCGCTATAGGCATAAATTTGGTGTGTTAACCTATCAAAAATGTATTTAAAAAGTCAGTAGAATGTTAAGTACTGAAACAGACAAGCTCGATTAAAAATCGACTATGACGACCTCGCAAACTCACTCCTAAGTCCCACCTATCAGCCACCATTCAATAATCCTTTTCACTATTTATGCGTTGGTGCTACTTTACCATATACAGTTGAACAGCATCACCAATGTCAATAGGCCGCTGATGGATGAGCAGGCTGATGAATGCAATCGTGGATGGGAAATTATCTACCCGATCGGTGCGGCATTTACTAAAGTATTCGAGCTACAAAAAAATACAGCAAATCCACCGACTCGCATGGTCCGAAAACTTCAGAGTCCTTGCCGCCACTCCTCCCTGCTACCAAGAAGTCCGAACCGTTCAGTGTCCTCCACCCTTCTATCCTCTTTTCTCTCCCTCACCCCACGCTCTCCTCAAGAAAAATCTTTCTTTGGCTGCCACCCTCCACCCACATGTGACGTCAAGCCAGTAAGAGAGAGGACCTAATGGTCTCGCCAATCAAATCAATTTGCTATTGTTAGCCCTACTTTGCTCCTCCCACTCAAAAAATTTCCCAGGCCTGAGACTGACGTATGCCGCAGTTCCCAGAAGCAACGTGAAATTTTGTGTGTTACATTAGGCATCTCCAGATGGCTAAATTATTTTATTATCACATGGGCGCCCTCTCCCGTCGTGAGAGCCCTCAGCAATCCACGCCTCGCCAACGTGGCGCCAGCAAAAGTCATAAAGTTTGGCGCTAGCCGACCGCGAGGGTGCAGGCAGCATACACAATGCTGCCAGCCCCGCTTTCCCTTCGACTCCCCGGAGCGACCGAGCGAGCCCGGGGCGACTCTCTCTCTCACCAACCCCTGGGGTTGGGGTGACATCCTGTCCCGTATCTCTATACACCGCTGGCCTTGAAACAAGGGCAGCATTCTCTCCCACGTTTTTCGCTGGTGGTGGCAAGCGCCTAAAAGCAATTACCCAGGTTGCTTATTCCCAATGTACCAAAATCATGCAATGATCATTTCTATCATCTGGCATTAAGGATTTGGAGAAATTAGAATACAAAGAACCCAACATCCAATTAAATCGATAGACTAAATGAAATTGGCAAACATGAATATAAATAGTATTACTACCTCTCATTGCCCCCCCCCCCCCCACCGATTACAATTTTGGATGTGAATAGTCTCATACAAGGACTTATGAGGCTATCGAACAGGAGACATTTTCCTATTCACAATATAGAAGTATACTAGAGTATAGCCAGTCAGTATGAATTAAACCTTTTTACTAGTACATCCTAAATAAGGAATAATATGGATAAAAATCTACATACATACTCATACTCTAGGGTCGCATTCATTCAACCTATCTTTCTGTTTCTTGTGGAGAGTTACAAAGTGGTGGATTTATATTTTGTTATATTGCCTGTGGCCATCCAGGCCCCAAATTACCACAAATTATTACAATCCTATTGGTTCAAACTCAATCACTCAGTCTTCTTCGTATGTCTTCTGGCCGTATATATTAATTAAACACATTCGTACCCAAAGATAGGAGAGTGGAAAAGAAATTAGAGAATCTAAACATACTACTTATGAAGGATAAGATGATAGTATAGACATATGTTATACCCTACTGTAATAAATAAAAATTTCGTAAGAATGCTCTATAAATGAATATGATTTCTTTGCAAACAATTTAAAAATCACACTACTAATCAAAAACCAAGTTCAAAATGTTGCAGTAAACTAAAACTGAATATGAAAAATGAAGTTATTATATTGTTAAGACTACGCTATGGTATAAAATGGACAAGTGAAAGAATAAATCTATAGAATCATAACTCTATTGCTAAACATCACAATTAAAAACACGGTACAAATGTTTCAGTAAACTGAATATGATTGAGAATATGAAGTTCTTATTTTTCTAAAAATAAAAAAAAAAATAAAATAAAAAAAAAATAAAAAAAATAAAAAAAAAAAGACCTCTCTTGCTTGTACACTGGACAAGTGCAAGAATAAATATAATTAAATCATAACTCTGCTGATGAGCCTAAATAACATACACAAATTCCAAGCTATAAATGTTGACTGACAAGAATATTCTGAGTCCTTGTTAAATTATTCAATAGTTTATTTAGTGTCCACATGCAAATTTTCATCGAGTGGTGCTGTGTGAAATGTGTTACTGTCTGTGTCGGAGATCCATTGTGTGCACGGCTGTGCACACCACAGCGTCGGTGTCTCTAGAAGCGACGGTCTAAGGAGTAGGCTGGATAGCCCAGGATCTACAATCAGGAACAGGAGCGATGCTGTCTCGATGGTCTCTGATGATGCTGAGCGGCACCGCAAATCTCAGTCCTAGGGCTTTGTTCTCCTTCCGGATGAAATCCCTCAGAAGAACGCACACCCATCGTAGGCAACTGAGATGGCAGCGCCCAGCAGTCACGGCATCGGCGGGTGAGTTGAGTGGGAGCGGTCGTCCGCTAACAGGCGGCCGGTGGCGGGACCTAGACACGTGGTCATGCTGTCTGCGGTGGTGGCCCCCGTGGCTGGTTAGAGCCGAGCGAGGGTTCTCTCCGAGGGAGGCGCGTGGCTCGTGGGCTGCGGTCGGCTGTATTTGAAAGGAGGATGCCCCTCGTGTCTGCCGGCTGGCGACAAGCAGTCTAGCGCTCTCGTTCGGCTGCGGTGAGCGGGGTTGCGCGGTGGTTTGGCCCGTGCCGCTGCCTCTGAGTGACGGTTGCTTTTGTGCGCCCGCCTGTAAGCTGCCCCACTTATCTCGGTGGGTCATCGGCGTGGCCTGCAACAGGTAGCTTCCCTCAATGGGCTCTGCCGGCGAGTGTCACGAGTGAGTCGCCCCTGCGGCAGACCTGTAACCAGAAAGCAGATGGTCCCCTGTGGGAACTTTCCCTCTCATTCTCCGCCTTGACACTCTCGCCCTCGCACAGCAACTCTGGAGTGCGGTTCAGCACGGTGTGCGTCTTCCTGCACTGCTGCCCACGGCCAGTGGCGATGAGCTGCGCATCTCCATGTCCCGTAGTCTTACGATATTGCGCGGCACCCAATCACTGTTACCTTCGCACATCCTCACAGCACTATTTTTTTTTTTTTTAATTAGACTCAGATCACAGTTTAACTAATATATATACATTTCTTTTATCATTACATTAATGGCCACTTTTAATCTATCCTATCATATATTATTATTATTAATAATATTATTATAACACTTTTCTTTGACAAATACTATAGCTTATATGTGACTAAATTATACAGTTTGCTTAACGTATTATGGCATGTTAGTTTATGTCATGTCAGTGAGTCAAGGGATGACAGTCAGGTCTTCTACTGCTACATAGGAAAGATCCATACTACTACTACAGGAGGAGATAAGAAAGGTAACGGATTTTCAAAATAAAAGAGATAATTACATACTAGCCTTCAATATCCTGGCCCCCTGGTCCTTGTCTGCATCCCTTGCAATTATATCTGAAATATACAGGGTAGGTCATCTCTTCTCTCCATCGCCTCTGCCCAGGTCTCGAATCTGTAAATTATATCAATCGTTATCGCCACTCCAGATCACATCTTCCTCTATTATTATTTGAACATGCAGCGTCTCTGTGGTAACATTACCAATTTCAATAAGTGTGGTTCCATAATTTCCTCTCTATCGCTCACACGGGACAGACAAGCAACAAAATGCAGCCACCTTAATATCCTAGGTCCAACGCCGCATAGCGTGCCCAGAACAAAATCACAATCTTCTATGTCTAAAGCAACCACAGTGGGAGCCATCCAACAACGCAGGAATAATATTAAACATTAAGTGGCAAATTAATATACCTAGGCAGAATTATCACTTCCTAATAATGCAACAACTCCATAGAGCGACCACAAACGGAAAGTCTCCACAATAACCAATACTAAACAACGAGGATTCAGTCCCTACATGATGGAATTTAATAAATGATCATACTATGCACAATGGCGTAGACGACAGCGACGAGCAAATTCAAAATCACCAATCAGGCCACGATTATAATGGTCAGCATGCCATAGGCATTAAAAAAAGACAAGATTACGACGACACCGAGAAATCCTTGGTACTTAACCACAAACCGAGGACCATAAAGCAACACTGGACAAATGACCAAACATAGACGAAACATCTTGACACATATGACTTAAGAGTAACAATAACTACATACTAACATGAAAATCTCTATTATGCAACAAATTATATATATATATATATATATAAACTGATACTTATGTGCACTATTCTTATTATACAGCACAAGATAACAAACAAAACGAAATTACGATAATTATCATTATCAACTACTTTAATATCTATTTTTTTACAAATTTCCCTATATTCCATAAACGGCATACATGGTGTACCCCTACAGCTTTTCCAGTCTTAATGGTTTATAGCAGGGCAGCACAGGGATGAACCATTTTTCTTATTCTCAGTGGCCTATTGTAAACAGAGAAGAAGCTATAGCAAATTTTCTTTTCTTGATTAGAAAGACGAAAACTTTTTACCAATACTTTCTCCACAGCCGAAAACTCCGTGAACTGGCATGCCTGTCCGCAATCACTTTGATTTTATTCGCAGTATCCTTGATACGCTGAATGGCCAACTCGATCACCTTATTGTCACGGGAGCGGCGCGACTGCGGGAAATCCACAATTTCTCTAATTAAATCCTTAGGCTCAATAGTGTTGAGTACCGCTATGGGAGCTAGACGGGTGGTATTGTGAGGAATGTTGTTGATCACGTCTTGGAAGTCACTAAGGAATACGTCCCGAGCAGCGTGATTCTTATTACAGTATATCCTACACAGATTCCCAATCTTACGCATTACCGTTACGGCAGGGTTGCTCTGGGGGGTGATATGCTGACGCAAAAGTTGGCTGAATCCGTAGCCGACGTAACGTTTCTTTCCAAGTTTTCGCCCAGAACTGTGGTCCGTTATCGCTTATCACTCGTTGGACCCTACCCTGCCAACCTGTTTCACAACATCTTTGCAAAAACTCCGGCTAGCCGTATGCGCCGTTGCTCTCCTAAGGGGAGTTAGAGTCACAAATTTCTACACCAGCTCCATCACAACTAGGACGTAGCGGTATCCTCTGCTCGTCCTTGGTAGAGGACCCATTAAATCTGCACCGGCTACCTTTCAAAGGCGTGAAGGGATAATTGAGTGGAGAGGCGCTCGCATATTCACAGTGCAATGTTTTGCCTTCTGGCAAGGTTTGAATACTGCAAGCACTTTCCTGATTCTCCTTTCCATTTTGGTAAAATGACACAGAGATCTTAACTTTAAGTACACTTTCCTGGGAGCAAAATGTCCTTACGACAGATGAATGTGCCAAATTACTTTATTTACCAATTCGTCAGGCAGGCACACACGCCATGGATCTGCCTCACCACCGAAGATGTAAAAGAAAACCCCTTTGCGAAGCATGTAATATTTGCGAATCGCCGACTCGCTCTTGTCTTTAATTCGTTTCTTAATTTTCAATAGGACCGGGTCCTTGTCTGGTTCCTTGCCAATACTGCGTAAATTTGTAGAGATAAAGTTTTCGAAAGCCACCTTCTTAATATAGTACAAACTGTAGTGCTCCTGTTCTAGTGGCTGATGGCCCAATTCTTCGAAACCAACAGGTGACCTCGCAAGTGCGTCGGCGATTATATTCTCTACGCCAGGAACATGTTCTATGGTGAAATCATATTCCTGCAGTGTCAACACCCATCGAGCAATTCTTTTATTTTTTAATTTCGCAGTCATGATAAATTGTAATGCCTTGTGGTCCGTATACACCCGGGTTTTTTGGCCGTACAGAAAGTATCGAAACTTTTCAAAACCCCATACTACCGCTAGGGCCTCCAACTCGGTCACAGAATAGTTACGCTCTGCTTTGTTAAGAATCCTGCTCCCAAATGCAGTCGTTTTGAAAACAGGATTCCCACCATCTACATATTTCTGAAATATCATGACGCCCAAACCCGTGTATGAGCTGTCTGTTGCTATACATAATTCTTCTGAAAAGTTTGGATGAGACAAAATCGGGGCCTCCAGCAATGCTTGCTTCAAACTCTGGAATTCCGCTTCTGCCTCATCGTCCCAATTCCAGATAGTGTTCTTTCCGGTGAGAGAACAGGGGCGTAGCGTAGCCAGTTTTTTTTAATCAAGATACAAAGTTTATAATAATTTATAATACCTAAAAAAACCTCTTAATTGTCTCTTATTTACCGGGGTTGGAAATTTAGCTATGGTTTCCATCTTATCTGAGTCTGGTGCAATCCCATCCGCAGAAATAAAGTGTCCCAAGTATTTCACTTTAGGGGTCCGTATGCATGACTTTTTTATATTGACTGTTAATCCAAACTGCCGAAAGGCTCTAAGTACCTCTCGGAGCACGATGTTATGCTGTTCCCAATTGGGTTCGGCAATAAGGAGGTCGTCAACATACGTTTTAATCCACTCTTTAATCCAGCTAGGTAGTACGGTGTCAAATCCCCAAGTTCCAAATGCTACAATTGCGATGTAATGTCTGCATTCTGGATCCAATGCGATCTGCCAGAAACTTGACCGAAGGTCAAGAGTCGTAAAAACTTGCGCTCCGTGGAAATTTTGTAATAATTCGTCAATACGCTTCGGTCTGTCTGTCTTAGGTTCTATAATTGAGTTTATTTGCCTGGAATCTAAGACAAGGCGTACTGACTTATCTTGCTTTTCTATCACGACAAGTGGGGAATTATATGTCGAGGTTGTCCTCTCTATTACCCCTTCATCTTCCATTCTTTTTAACTCCTTCCTGACCGTTTCCCTATGAGCGGCAGGAATTGAGTATGGAGCAACAGCAAACTACTGATGGGGTTTAACTTTAAAGAAATAGACAAAGTCTTTAATAGCCCGTTTCTTTGGAAAGAATACTTCGGCGTTTTCGTTTAATATACGACCGAGTTCTTGTCTGTCATTCGGTGAAATGTTTGTCTGTTTGGAAAGCACTTAATTTATTATTGCTGTTACCTCCTCGAGTAATATGTCATATTGTTCATATTGTCCGCTGCCTGAATTATGGGACATCACGTTGCTTTGCCCCTGATAGTCTGACGAGCTCAGACGTAGGCAATCAGCTGGTATTTCTGATCTAAAATGCTGGTCGGAAAACCGTATGGTGACACTTCCCTCTTTATTCAATACCAGAACACCCCGTCCGACATCGAGCGTGGCTTTCTGGCCCGATAGAAAATCCATCCCAATAATTAAATCTATCGCATACATAGGCACTATTGTGAGGTTAATGTCCCATTCCTGTCCTTGACACAGTATTGTCATCGGACTCTGCATCTGAATATCTGCTTGTTTCCCAATTATTGCCCCTTTAACTTTCGCTTTCTTAAGTTTCAAAGTCGGCCACAAATGATCTTTAGCGCATTTCTGAAAAGCAGATTCAGAAATGGCGGAAATCTAACTGCCACTCTCTATTATAGCAGTCAAATGTACATTACCAATTTGGACTGTAACTATCGGGTGAATTTCTTCTCGGGAAATCGTCTGTTTTTCCTCCTTTAATATCTCTCGTATATCTGCATATTCTAAAAGATACAGAGTGCTGAATCCGAGTGCTTCTGAAGAGACAGGAGGCGCATCTACCGCAGGCACATAGCGTCAAATATTGTCATTTCTGCTGTTGCCATTGTTTGCGGGTGCAGGATTCGGGGGTCTTATTTGAACAATTTCTACACCTCTTTGCATGAATGGACTCGGCTGGCCTTTGACTACCCCAGGACCCACCGTTATTATTATTATTATTGTTATTGTTTCTTCATTGAGGATTACCATTGTTTTGATTTTGGAAGCCATTCGAATTATTTTGACGCCATCTCGGGTTCTGTTGAGACTGCCCATATTGATTCCCGTGATTTGCATTATTAGACCTGCTCTGATTGCCGTAATCATGCCAGTTTCCCTGACCTTGATTGTTATTACCTGGTTGACTACTAAGGTTCTGTTTTTGGGGTTTGTTTCCACCACGTCCCCTATCAGAATTATAATTGTTATTCCTCTCCCAATATTGGGCACAATTATCCCGCTCCCGGGTGTCTCTACTGCGCCAACCCTGTCTATTTTCAACATATTCGGCTTGTCTTACTGCACTGATAAATTGGTCAAGTGTGCCTTCACATTTGCCAGTCATACTGCGCTGGTAAACAATCGGCAGGGTCGCGAAACAATGTTTCATTAATTCCTGTTGCGTAAACGGGTTGTCAAGGAATCTGTTCTTTTTTACAAGTGATTCAAGAAACTTCTCTGGGTCTTTATACCCCGCGCTCTCCATATCTTTCCCGAATATTATCTCTTCCTTAATCCTTTCTTGCGTACGAGAAGACCAGTACGCTGCAAGAAATATGTTTCTGAATTCTTCATACCATGGCAACTATTTGCCACCGTACGCATATGTTCAGCCACGCTACCTTGCATGTGCCCACAAATGAATTCAGGTCTATACTGTAATGGCCATGATGTGGGCATCACTTTCTCGAATTGAGACATAAAGGATTCGGGTGCAGAGAATTATTGCTTTCTTTATAAACTTGAAAGTTTTGTACAGAAAGAAAGTGCTTTAAGTCAAAAGACTCATACGTTCGCTCTTCCCTTCGGAATATTTCTCTGTCACGAACTTGTGTGAGATCGTTTGATATACACCCTCGGAATCAGTTGTTTCTTGAAGGCGTGTATCAGAGCGTCGGAGTCGACAACAATTGTCTTCCTGCTGAAATTCTGGGCACGGGTGTGACACTGGTTCACTGTGTGGAGTATTTTCCTCCCTCACAAGTGACCTTTGTGTTGGAGACTGAATAATTTCTACCCTTTGCGACTCGTGTAACAGTTCGGATCTCTGTTGCACATTTTGCAAGACACATTCGTCATTTATTGCTCTGGCAGTTTCAGAGGAGTTTGACGAAAGAAGTTGTACTTCTTCCCGAGTGCTTTTAATATGTTGCTCTAACTCATTCTGTTTCTTTGTGATCTTAATCTGCTCCTCTTTAATAGCTGGGATAACAGATTGGTTTCTTAATTTCTTCTATCTCTTTCGCAAAATTTGCAAATTTTTTTAGTCTATTGCGGACAATATTCTTTCCTTGTTCTCTCAACGTATCTACTACTTTCTTAACTTCAGCTACGTTGATACATGTCTTTGCGGCTACACTTTTTGCTGATTCCGCAATTTTCTTTACCCTACTCGCCTCACAACGAGCCAGTGTAGCATTCCTTTTTGCTTCTGAAGAAGTCTGTTTCGCTTCCGTTGCAGTTTTGTATACTTTAACTACTTCTTCTTTCTCCTGTCCTATATCTTCACTAACTTTTTTAAGACGCCCTAGCAGTGGTTCAGTCTGTTGCTGACTATCACGCTCCCTATTTTTTTCTAATTACTGCAAGAATCTCATTAGATCGGCATTCTGAATATTGACATATCTGCCACCTGGTGTTGACGCTCTAGAAGGACCGGTAAATTCTGTCTGTGTATAAATAGCATAGCAGTCTGCATGAGAGGCAGTCAGTGCTGCGTGTATGTTGAGTTCGTAATAAACGTGTTTTGAGTATAAGTGCTGTGTTCAGTTGCCTTCGAAGTCAAGCATGCTCCCATTCCAACGCGAAATTGTTTGGTGGAGGCGCCGGGTATCCTGTGCAACAGCTGCATCACTGTGGCTCCGATTAGGCAACGTAGAAGACGTCGCTTACACGGACTAGAACCGGAATACAAGGGATATACCGATACATCCCTCCGAAAGTCCGTATCATCAGAAGAACCATGGACACGAAATAAACGGTAGGCCAGCTGCACATCAGACACCCGTCGGTGTTCTCTGGAGACACTGGACAGGATCCCAATAAATGGCTAATGGGATTCGACCCAGTCGCCAAGTACAACGGTTGGATCATACAATGTGCTTGGCCAACGTTTATTTCTACCTGGACTGAACAGCCCAGCAATGGTTCGAGAACAACGAAGACAAACCGAATGACTGGGAAACGTTCCAGGCGGAACTTAAAACGACGTTTGGAGACCGACAGCGTCAAATCCGCTCGGCGGTAGAACAACTGAAGAACCGGGCCCAACGACATGGTGAGCCGTCACAGTCTTACATACACAATGTTTTGACCCTGTGTAACACTGTCAATCCGAACATGACTGAGGCCGACAAAATCACGCACCTGATGAAGGGAATTTCAGAAGACATGTACCAAGCCCTTCTGATAAAAGACGTCGCTATGACAGAAGAGTTCATCAAGTGGTTCCAACGTATTGAAGAGATGCAACAAAGGAGAGTTGGACGCAAGAAGTATGACCGACTCCCCAATGTTGTCCCTATGGCCGTTGTGGAAGACCAGCATGACTTCGCTTCTCTCATACGACAAATTGTGAGAGAAGAATTACAACAGTGCATGGCAGCCGAAACTATTAGACCGAGCGAGCATCAGATCATGGCCATGGATGTAAGCCATGTAAGTCAAGAGGGAGCCGACGCCGCTGAGGAAGAGGTATTTCAGACATAAGCTCCTATCTGCCCCACCAATCGCACCCGACGTGAAGAATGGCGTCGCCCTGCTATGACATACGTTGCAGCCGCCAAACGGCAGCCTATGAACCGGCCGACGCGGCCACAACCAACTTCCCCAGCAACAATCACGCCCCTCAGAAGAACAGACGTCTGGAGGACAGAAGACAACACACCACTGTGTTTCCACTGTGGGCGACCTGGACATGTCGTACGCTACTGCAGAGAGAGGAGGCGAGTATTCGACGATTATTTTGCCGCAAAACGTCAGCCATCAGAGCAGTTCTATCCCAGGCAATCACCTGCTGATGAGTTCAGTCGACCTATGGGAAAAAGCCGATCGCCGTATCCTAGACGAGGTCGCTCCCCGACGCTGTGCTGCAGTTCTCCGACGCCATACGGAGGTACCAGCCACTCCCCTAGCCGCCGCGTCCAGGAAAACTAAGGAGGTGAGGCCGCCGCAGATGAAAATCCTCCATGGACGACAGTCGCTAAGATGTCGGGAAATCTCATCGACGTCATAATCGACGGCCAACCTGTCCGGGCACTCGTTGCTTCAGGAGCGTCTTTTTCTCTACTGTCGGATAATTACCGCCGCACACTAAAGAAGACAGTGTTCTGTGTTACGGGGGCAACTGTGCTGAAGGTCGGGAATGGAAAGTACGTCCAGCCAGCAAGAATAACCATGAAGAACAGGACCCAGCCGTTTGAATTTGTCGTGTTAACAGAATGTAGTCACAATGTCATCCTCGGATGGGACTTCCTTCAGGCATCCCAAGTTATCATTGACTGTGGAAGATGTGAGCTGCAAATTGAAGAACTTGTTCCGCCGGATACACGTAATACAGAATTTTCTGGGAAGTTATTCGACGTTGAAAATGTGACGATACCGCCGTTGACAATGAGAAGAGTTGCAGCCACAAACACAGATGATTGGTTAAACTGTGAAGTTCTTGTTGATAGTAAAAAGTTTATCAGGCTCACAAAAGAAATTTACATACCAGCGGCTATCATAAGCATCACCGGTGGTCAAGGAGAGATTTGGATCACAAATTGTCACGAGCAGTCACAACTTATCCCCAAGGGAATGTATTGGGACATCTGAACCAATCCAGGACGGTGAGCTCAACGTCATCAATGAAGACCCATGCCCTGCTGTTAGTACAGACAACACGCTGGACGAAACAAACGTGGAACTGCCAATAGGGCCTGGACTGACCAAGGAACAACGCCGGCGGGTGTTAGGTATACTACGCCAATTTTCGGGTGCATTCACACCTCAGCAGGGGAAAGGTCAGACGAAACAGCCCACGATAAAGCACCGTATCAATACTGGGGATCATCCGCCAATTAGCCAGCGTTCGTATAGAGTGTCGCCAGCTGAAAGACGGATAATTCGGGAGGAAGTGGAAAAGATGTTGCGAGATGACATTATTCAAACTTCGGAGAGTCCTTGGTCGTCTCCGGTGGTCCTCGTAAAGAAGAAGGATGGCACGTGGCGGTTCTGTGTCGACTATCGGCGGCTGAACAAAGTCACACCCATTGCCGCACATTGACAACACCTTACACTGTTTGAAAGGAGATACATATTTCTCAACTATTGACATGCAGACAGGTTACAGGCAAATCGAGGTTGACGAAGCTGACAGGGAGAAGACGGCTTTTATTACACCTGACGGCCTCTATGAATTTAGAGTAATGCCATTTAGTTAAGGAATGCTCCACCCACATTCGGACGCATGATGGATAACTTGACTCGACCCCTAAAGTGGACGACGTGTCTTTGCTATTTAGATGACATTGTCGTTTTCTCGAAAACATTTGAAGAACATCTGAGTCGCCTGTCAACTGTGTTGAAGTGTGTTCAGACTGCAGGTCTCCGCCTCAATCCAAAGAAGTTCCTCTTCGTCGCCAAAGAGATAAAAATCCTGGGGCACCTAGTCAATGGAGATGGTGTCCGTCCAGATCCAGATAAAGTAAGGGCTGTCACAGAATTTCCAACTCCTCAGCACATTCGTGATTTGAGAAGTTTTCTTGGGCCGTGCTCATACTACCGACGTTTCATAAAAGGATTTTGTAACAAGACACGTCCATTGCAAAAGCTTCTTCAGGCAGACGCCAAGTTTTACTGGGATGAGACAAACGAAAGAGCTTTCCGGGCACTTAAGGAGGCTCTAACTTCTGCACCAGTGCTAGCCTTGTACGACGAGAATGCAGAAACGGAACTTCACACAGACGCCAGTGGTTATGGGATTGGTGCAGTGCTTGTACAAGTTCAGGAAGGTGCTGAAAAAGTGATAGCCCATGCTTCAAGAGTACTCTCAAAGTCCGAGATAAACTACTCTACAACTGAAAAAGAATGTCTCGCAGTTATCTGGGCTATCAACATGTTCCAGCCGTATTTATTCGGCAAACCATTCACCGTCGTGACAGACCACCATTCTTTGTGTTGGCTGAATAGCTTGAAGGATTCATCAAGTCGACTAGCAAGATGGGCACTAAGACTCCAAGAGTACGATGTCACAGCGGTATTCAAGAACGGGCGCAAACACAAGGATTCCGACTGCCTTTCGATGAATCCATTAGTGGAACACAACAGCATGAATGAAATATCAGCCCTCACTGAATTAGATGACATTACAGCTGAACAGAGGGAAGATCCAGCACTATTAAAAACCATAGAGGCCTCGGAGAAAGGAGTACCGACCAATGGAGAGTACCAACATATAAACGGAACATTGTATAAGAGCAACAACGATCCACTGGGCCCCAAATGGCTACTCGTCGTTCCAGCTCATCTCCAGCCAGCTATTCTCTAATAATATTTCCACGATGCCCCAATATCCGGTCATCTGGGATTCGTGAAGACCCTAGACAGAATCAGACGCAGGTATTACTGGAAAGGTCTCTACCGATCTGTAAAGCACTATGTGAGTCACTGTAAAGAGTGCCAGCGACGGAAGCATGTGCCGTAATTACCTCCAGGGCATCTCGTACCGATTCCGACGGCGGCAGCTCCATTCCACCGAGTAGGGATCGATCTTTTAGGGAGGTTCCCGAAGTCGACAACCGGTAACCGTTGGATTATAGTCTGCACTGACTACCTCACATGCTGCGCTGTCACCAAACCTGTGCCAACTGCAGAAGCTCCAGAGATTGCAAAATTCCTTGTAGAAGACCTTATTTTGAAGCATGGAGCACCACGTGTCATGATATCTGATTGTGGAATAGTATTCCAGTCATAACTAGTATCAGAGGTAATGTCACAGTGCGACATTGTCCACAGAATGGCAACTGTATACCATCCTTAGACAAATGGTCTTACGGAACGTTTTAACAATACATTAGCCGACATGCCGTCGATGTACATCGATGTTGAGCAGAAGGATTGGGATACAATTCTGCCAGTTGTGATATTTGCTTACAATACCGCAAGACAAGACACAACAGGCTTCATTCTGTTTTTCCTGCTCCATGCCCGTGAAGCTGAGACGACAATGGATACGCTGTTCCTGTTCCAACCGGACGCCACTCAGGATGACTGTGTTAATTAGCTTATTACCAGGGTCGAAGAAGCAAGACAGCTGGCTCGCATACGAACACTTGACGCCCAGGAGAAGGGCCGTCAGCGGTATAACGACATGCACCGACCTGTTGTGTACAGCCCAGGAGATCTGGTATGGATTTTTACCCCTGTATGGGAGGTTGGACTGTCAGAGAAATTATTGAAGCGATACTTTGGTCCGTATGGTGTCATACGCCGCCTGTCAGACATCACATACGAAGTTTAGGATTATGAGCCGTAGTTGAAACGTCAAAAACGAAGAGACATCGTTCACGTCCTGCGCATGAAGCCTTACTACGACCCTGAAGAGCAGGTAGACGAAAATGGCTTCTTGTTCAAGGAGTCCAAGAACGGTAATGTTCCTGATGAAGCCACGAAAGGAACGTCTGTCGTCGATAATCGTGGAGAAGGGAAGGATTCTCTTGAGTTGTCATACAGAGGACCCATGACCCGATCAAGATCCAGGACAGTGCAGCTGGCTCCACAGGGATCATACCAGGGGGGGGGGGTCACTGTTTCTCCACGACAGGGAGCAATGCCGCGAGAGACCACGTATACCAACTGCCAGCGTGTCACAGGGGATAGCGTCACGGACTGCAGTGCTGAAGGTCGCCGGTTCAATCCCACTCACCGGCAAAAGTTAAGTTCTTTATAATTAACAATTCCAGAATGTTCTACATCTTTCTTATGTTCACTTGTAAATTCTACTTGTTACTTATGTTAAGTGTCCTTCTAATTTCTGGTAAATTCTGTCTGTGTATAAATAGCATAGCACTCAGCCTGAAGGCAGTCGGTGCTGCGTGTATGTTTAGTTCGTAATAAACGTTATTTGAGTATAAGTGTTATGTTCAGTTGCCTTCGAAGTCAAGCTTGCTCCCATTCCAACGCGACAATATGAACCCTGTGAGATGAAATATCCCTCTTCTCCTTAAACGATTCCCTCGAAACATCGCGACTGTGTCGAGCTGAACGACGTTTTCATGTTTGCGTCTCTACCAATTCCTGCTCTTTGTCACTCATATTGAAATATTGTACTAAATTACTCTTGTTATTAAGTAACCGAGCCCTGCTCATTGTTAACATAAATATTACTCTGAACCACTACATATAAGATCACATTCTCTCGCCATACAATGATATCCCAATTTACCAATGACAAAATACATAAAAAAGTTTCAAAAAATATACTGACACAATATATTATGATATGAACAAGTATTGTTTTACCAAATATTTTTAAATACCCCTCAAAAATATTCACAAATAGTCAATGCCGTTAAACAACACAGTAAACAATGCAGAGTGGTGCAGAAACCACAGACACTTTGATGCTGAAAGGCAATGGTTATTAAGCATTGCGCACATATACTAACTACAAATCTTATCACTAATTGACCTGATTGCAACAGAAATTAATCTGCCTACTTCCCAGAAGCATCCACTGCCCGGAAGATCCTATGGCAGGGTCGCCAAATGAAATGTTGTTGCTCTTTACACAGATATATTATTTTGAATGTCAACTGAATGTTGTCCGTCATTTGAGTTCTATTACCTTTTCTGCCAACTTTGCAGATAGCTCATTAATATGCAAATGAATAAATTGTATTTAAATTAACCATCATCACAAAACAATCAACTTATCCAAAGGTCGCCAATATTTTTTATTATTAAAAAAATAGAAAAAATTATTAAAAATATGAAACTGAGAATTTAATGCGCCTAACTGAAAGTAGTGGCGACCAGTAGTCTAACCTTACTTATTTATTTATTTAGTGAAAGTGCATGTTTCCATACACTGTTGTTGGAAGCACGCAAATCCCCTGACCTACCTAACATAGACAAGAGATAACCCCTCCAAAATATATGAAAGGTGGTTGAAATCAGGTACACGATGTTCATAAATAGTTACTGTATTTAACAAAAAATTATGTGCCAATTCATTAAAAACACGGGATGCGTGAAAAAAGTGTCAATTCCTTTTAAAAAAATCATACAAAATAATGACTTGAAATAGCACAAACAAAATTATCTAATGATCGGAATACTTTTTACAGAATAAAGGACAAAATCTTAACACCAAAAGAAAAGGTACAAGTTCGACGGGCTATAGTCATAAATTTGGTGTGTTAACCTAGCAAAAATGTATTTAAAAAGTCAGTAGAAGGTTAAGTACTGAAACAGACAAGCTCGATTAAAAATCGACTATGACGACCTCGCAAACTCACTCCTAAGTCCCACCTATCAGCCACCATTCAATAATCCTTTTCACTATTTATGCGTTGGCACTGCTTTACCATATACAGTTGAACAGCGTCACCGATGTCAATGGGCCGCTGATGGAAGAGCAGGCTGATGAATGCGATCGCGTGTGGGAAATTATTTACCCGATCGGCACGGCAATTACTGAAGTATTCGAGCTACGAAAAAATACAGCAATTTTCCAACCCAGTGGTGTATGCTGTTATTCAAGAACAGTAAATTATCCTGATTACGAGTGAGCTTGTTCTAAACTAACACCCACTTCACAATATTTACAAGTTTCTCAGTATAACTGTGAATGCGAACAGCAATCACACAGACGCTATGTAACACTGTGCAATGGGCACAAATATTCCAAGTCCACCAACTCGCAAGGTCCAAAAACTTCAGAGTCCTTGACGCCACTCCTCGCTGCTACCAAGAAGTCCGAACCGTCCAGTGTCCTCCACACTTATCTCCTCTTTTCTCTCCCTCACCCTACGCTCTAAAAATGTTCAAATGTTTGTATAGTCTATGGGACTTAACTACGGGGTCATCATTCCCTAAACTTACAAACTACTTATGAACTACTTACGAACTAGGATGGCACAAATATCCATGCCCGAGGGGGGATTCGAACCCCCGACCGTAGTGGCCGTGCAGACCGTGACTGAAGCGCCTCAGTCCCCGCGGCCACCGCAGCCGGCCCCTACGCTCTCCTCAGGAAGAAACTTTATTTAGCTGCCAGCCTCCACCCACATGTGACGTCAAGCCAGTAAGAGAGAGGACCTAATGGTCTCGCCAATCAAATCAATTTGCTATTGTTAGCGCTACTTTGCTCCTCCCACTCAAAAAATTTTCCAGGCCTGAGACTCACGTATGCCGCAGTTCCCAGAAGCAACGTGAAATTTTGTGTTTTACATTAATCATCTACAGATGGCTAAATTATTTTATTATCACATGGGCGCCCTCTCCCGTCGTGAGAGCCCTCAGCAATCCACGCCTCGCCAACGTGGCGCCGGCAAAAGTTATAAGGTTTGGCGCCAGCCGACCGCGAGGGTGCAGTCAGCATACACAATGCTGCCGGCCCCACTTTCCCTTCGACTCTCCGGAGCGACCGAGCGAGCCCAGGGCGGCTCTCTCTCTCCCCAACCTCAGGGTTTGGGGTGACATCCTGTCCCATATCTTTATACACCGCTGGCCTCGAAACAAGGGCAGCATTCTCTCCCACGTTTTTCGCTGGTGGAGGCAAGCGCCTAAAAACAATAACCCAGGTAGCTTATTCCCAATGTACCAAAATCATGCAATGATCATTTCTGTCATCTGGCATTAAGAATTTGGAGAAATTAGAATACAAAGATCCCAATATCCAATTAAATCGACAGACTAAATGAAATTGGAAAATATGAATATAAATAGTATTACTGCCTCTCACATTTTAACTTAGACTCTTGAACCTTTATTCATATTTTTGAATAGTCCTTCTGATCGTGTGCACAAATGTGTTCTAGTTTTTCAATCCAGTGATGTCCAACAAATTAACGCAGTGTATGTGTTACTAGTTGCATTTTGATAATGGCCTTGGTATATTCAAATCTTTTATGATTATGTGGCAGTGTTCGAACTCGGTCTAAATTCTTTATAGCTTTGTGGGGCCCGCTTTCTAACACACAATATGTTCATTTATGTACAGTGCACATAAAATCTTTCTTAACGTTTTCCTTCCGTGAGTGATATGTGTTCCACGTGGTTGGTTTTTAGAACAAAGCCTTCAGCTTCCACTATTGTTTGTTCCATGCCCATCAGGCAAGTAACTATGCGTGTATCCTACTGATTTCCACCAACATTTCGCGATCTTCTCTCCCTGCCTATTTTAATTTTGCTGTTTCTTCTCTGAACTTGTAATATGCATTCAGTCTTTCTCAGTAATTCTCTCCAATCCTTGTGCAACCTCCTTTAACAGCTTGCTTATGAAATTCTATGTATTTCTTAGGGTTGCATGCCGTAGTTTTTATTCTCACTTTTCCATATTTGTAAATATTTCACTTTTCTGGTTTTTTGAGACTGGACTTCATCTGTCTCTATAATCGCTCCCTATCGCTTGTAGCTGTATTTCATTCGCTTCCTTATGTAATTCTAAACATTTCTATGGGTTGCATGACGTAATTTTTATTTTTCCGAATTTGTAATTATTTCTTTTTTCCGGGTTTTGAGACTGCACTTCTTCCGTCTCTGTGAACGCTCCCAGTCGCATGTTGCTGCATTTCAGTACCTTCCTTATGAAATTCTACGCAGTTCTAGGGGTTGCATGCCGTAGTTAATTTTCTTTATTTTTCGGAAATTGAATTCACACATTTTCATCAGTTTTCGGAAACACTTAGGTCCGAACTCCGACCTCAGGGGTTTGCAGCTAGTCATCTTAATTCAAGCCACTTCTCATAAAACCTATGCCTAGATAGTTTACTCACAGATGGCAACGTACGAGTCTGCCGTGATTTTGTGTAATTAATCTGATTTTTGACCACTTCACCTTCAGTGGACTGTGATCATGTGACGTAGCCGTGTGTCGCCTTTAGCGTGTTTGCTCGCAGTTCTAATCTAAATGCAACTTAACTTTGCTATACTCACGCACCATCTCAAATCCGGCGCGACAGACCAGAGCCACCTTCGCAGTTTTATTGTATATTGTGTTGTGTGGTACCTCCGGCTATGCTGAATTTCGCCTACGATAGCGGCGCCTGCTTCTGCCTCGTTTCAGCGCGCTGATTTTGGTGTGTTTCGCTGTTGCATTGCGTGTGTGTCAGCGAGTGACTGTTGTTTGTAAATTCTCCCCCCAGTAGCGTTACGTTCTGTGTAATTTATGTTGAATTCAATGCTGGGCATCGTCAATATTAGACTATGTAAATGAGATGCATTTTTATTCTATTAACAATATTGGTCCCCCATTTTTCTTGCGTTCGACTTGAAGAAAGACGTTAAGTTTAGTATAATTTTGACTTGCCTATAAATTGTAGTTTTCGAGCAACTTCCTCCTTTTACTTAATATTGTTTTTCACCAGTGCTGAGAACAAGCTTAGATGCAATTTTTTATGTTTAAGTTCCGTTGCGCCAGAAATGTTTTTCTTCAGCCACCTTTATGAAATAATTTTAATGTGGTGGCTTGTTTATTAATGCCTGTGTGTAATTTCGTGTGAGCTGCTACATATATTGTCCACTGTATCGTTTACTTCCTGCTATTAGAGTCATTTGAACCAAGACAGTTCTCAATTTGGGCCAGGGAACAAGGTATCCCAGCAGGGAGTAGCCGGTAGTTCACACGGACCTTTTGCTAATTTTACTGCTAAAATTAAGCTATTTTTGTAACAGTAAACTCTCATCTGGGTACTCCTATCAGAATTAAGCTTTTATTACGTACAGTGGCCCGGTTGTAACTTACACACTACTTATTAAATAACTTATACTAAAGCAAAACAAACATCCATGCCCGAGGGAGGATTTCAACTTCCGACCCCGCGATCTGCAACGTGGATCTCCAAACCGCTCGGCAACTCCCGTGCGACGGAAAATCTCCATCTAATCTGTACCTCGGAGATGCCGTGTCGCATCTCTCGTGTGCTTACTTAAATCGTCATGAACTGCCACTGTAGTACCATACAACGCCTGGATGTCTTATATAGCGCCGCACTCCCAGTTTTCACATAGCTCTATTCTTTGTACACGGATATCTATTTGTGTCTGTTTGGCTCTTCAGTGTATATAACTAATACCACACACCAACTCTATGGCGGCGGAGCCACACGATTAGTTCGACAAAGCGATAGTATTATTAGCATCATTGTACTGTCGAAACAGCCACTTACATTTAGTTGGACGATTAGAGGGGCGAGAGAAGTAGTAAGAAAGGTCGTTGTGAACAATGAAAATGGTGACTGACTCTAGGCGTTCTGCCTGGCTGTATTAACAGCTCTGTAGGAGAGACCATAGAGGCCACAGGTTCGCACATAGACTTACTAAAAGTAAGTACACCGCCAGCGTGGCACCCCATTTGGTGGGAAACGGTGCGTTGGCACTCAGTAAATGACGTCAGTTATCTGATAAAACATGGCATACACCTTGAATTAATAGATGCAGATTAAGTCGATAACAACTTAGTATCGTTGTGGTTGGAAAAAAGCGTGAAAATAAAATCGTTAGTCCCAGTTTTATTGGAGAATACAATTAAATAACATCACAAGTGATTCTTGACTTTCTACCAGCGTATTTGATAATCAAAATATCCAAGGGTGTACTGCCGGTCTATAGTGTCCAACGGGCAGTGCCCGTTTGACACTATAGACCGGCAGTACACACGTGGATATTTTGATTAACATCAACAAGATTATGAAAAAATATGATGAAGTTACGGTATGGAAAGGAAAGCAGATGAAACTATTCCAAAAGATATAGATGAAAAATAATCGCAAAAGCCACATGGACATTCTGCTAGGAAGTATCAAACGATAACCGAAAATGAAAAACTAACTGTTAAAATCTGAATATCTGCAACTTTGTAAGTTTCTTGTGACTGCACACAATCGGTATAAATAAATTATAAGATAATCTTATGTATTTTTGCTCCTACTCGTCAATATCGAACTCTAAATTTCTGAACGCATTATTATAATTGATAGTATTTTGACAAAGAAGTAATCGATTATTACTAGGAAACCCATTAGCACCCGAATTATTTTTTGTGTGAATTTCGTTACAAAAAATTTTAGATACATTTAAAAGGTCTAAAGGGATTGAAGTTTACAGTGATTCCCTCTGACAGAAATAAAAGCAATCGCAATCCTATAAATAGGACACTGGGCACTTGTGGTGTCCTTTAATCAAATCAATCTATCTTAAGCTTTCTTTCCTGTTTTACAATTTTTGTTCAACCTTATTTTTTGGGAAATAAACAAGAAATAAAGCACTAAAATTAAAAGTGGTAAAGATTTCTTTAACCGCTAAATTTATGAAATAAATTCAATACTCTTGAAAGAGTGAGACACCGTTTATGAAAATTTGTTGTTAGCCTCTAAATGGAGCCATTGTAGTCATGAATTGATGGAGAAGGGTAAGTGAGATTATATAGGAAAGTTAGTGGTTACTATCTACTGACCAAATGAGTTACACTTGTTAGTATGATTTTTTTTAAAACGAGGAGTACATAAAGTTACATCACATTTAGTACAAAACGTTAGAGCTTTCCTGAACAGTATGGGAATTGATATCTTCTTCGTTTTCCCTTTTTCCTTTATCCAATAATGTGACCCTTTTCATCCAACCTCAAAGTATCCAAAACTTTCTTCCTTGAGGTCTGCAACTTGCAGTCTGCCCGATTTTCAGAAATGAGGTTTCAATGTATCTTCGAATATCTTGTATGCTTCTTAACTTGTTTCGTCTATTTTTCATAGTTTTGCATACATTTCAGTGTTTTTCCAAAATGCTATTTAGCAGCTTGGAGGTAAAAACTCTTCAAAAGCTACAACCTTGTACAGGGTTCACAATATTTTCGCAGTTAGTTTGTGCGAGACTTACTACATTGCTGAAACTGCAATTAGGCTTTGTTTTTGACCATACGGAAGTTGGTTCACTCTTTTTATTTTTAGAAGAAAGATTCGACGGCTTTGACTGAAATTAAATTTTCTTAGTACTAGATGAAGATGCCGTAGAATAACTTGGAACATCGTCGTTCCGTAGCAAGTTTATTTCTACTGTATCTGGAATATCCTGCATGATAGGACACCTTGTACATCATCATCGAAACTCTCCACATCCCTGATTTCCTCAACATCTGATGGTAGTGCAACCATATCAGTCTCTATCTCCTCAGTTTTCTACAGCCTTCTTTGCCGATTTGAAAGTTTTCTGCCGAGGCATACACGTACGTGTTATTGGACCACTACCTTCCACAATATATTTAAACGAACAAGTTAATAATTTCTCATTCTTCACAAAACTGTTTATAGATGCAGCGAAATTCAGGAAAACCTGCTGGGGATGGACACACAGCGCAGATATCGCAGTTGGTAGTCATTATAAACGAATGAAATCACTTGTGGATAAGTTGGCGCAATGAACCACTATTTTATGATAAGACGATCGCACAAAAATCCTTGGAAGCCGTCTTATAAATTGAGTAAGTGGGAGTTCGCGTACATTATGACTCAAATTGGGGCAACATAAAATCATTCTCAGGTAAAGCAGATGGCATACTCAGTGGAAGAATTCTCAGGAGGGGCAGTCCACCCACGAAGTGGGGAACTGTACCAAATAGGACTGATACTGACGATAAAGACAATTCTACGAATAGCAGTGTCTTACGTCACATTTTTTCGAAGCATCAAAACCGTCACGAAGATTCTCAGTCAGTTCCAGTAACAGACCCTGCAAAAGACGCGTTCTGCATTAAAACATTAGTTCCATCGAAATTTGCGTGTCGTTTGACTATCTGTAACCATTAAGAAAGTTGCACTGCCAAAAATAAAATCGATAACATCCGATGAAGGAGAACGCATTTCGCCACTTATAAGCACGTCAGCCCTACTCCACTGGCAGACGTTACAAGAGAGGACAACGTAGTGTGATTTACTGCAAATATTGCGAGAGCGTACTTTCTTCCAAGAGTCAATTGCTACCTTTTCCGTATTTCTCGGGTACTGAATGATACTACGCACCGTCAGATAATAAACAGGAGAGAAGAAATAATGGTGCAGTGATTCCCCTATGCCACACAACATGAAGTTGCTTGGGGGTTGTACAGGGAGTGGATACAAACATGTAAACATAAAAAACCAGCACATTACCATGCCTAGTGCGATGTAAGAAAACCGTTGTTAGCGTAAAACGCTTTGCGTTGTCTTGAAATAGATAAAACATGTTTCAAGGGTATCATATAACATTGCTCTTGTAAAATGGCGGCATTTCCACGTAACACTGACACCTTTATCTCCACTTTCCATGACAAAGTGCTCCATCTCTAATGAGTTCGCCCTAAACATTCAGCGTCCGTCCTTCTACCTCTTGAGTGATGCTTCCGAAAAGCTCGCTGACTGTAGAAATCTTGCCCTTGTTACCGCGGAGACGAAGTGGTTAGCTTGGCCAGAATGAGTCAGAGTAGCTCGGCGGATCTGGTCGCAGCTGCACGCGCCGAAACCCGAGGTGTGGCCACATCCTGGCGCCCAAGGCTTCTACTAACCCGATACTCGTCTCCCTCTTTTATTTCCTCATCCCAGGTGCTGCCTCTACTCTCGGAAGGACGCGGTGCAGCCAGTGGACTGCTTAAAGCGATATTTGTGCGAACGTAAATCATAAGAAGCGGGCGGCCCAGTCCGGGCATCGGCGTGTCGTCGCTGGCCCAAAACAACACGCGGGTATTTGCTTGGTGAAAATTACAGTTTTTGAGCTAAATTAAATGTAAACAGTCTGCGGACAATGCCTCCCGGTTTAATTAAATTTCTACTGCTGAAATGGCTAATTAAAGCGATCTCTTCCTCGAAAGATTGTACGATTCAATGTAGGAAAAATATCAGTTCTTTTTTCACTCATGACAGGTTTGTTTTCTGGGAGATAAGTATATGTTTATCGAAATGTAGTAAAACCAGGGTTTTTCTTCCTGTCGCAGACGTTGTCAGTATAGATGAAGCACGGCCCTGATTGGGAAACGATGACGAAGAAATAGGGTCATTGCAAAGAAACCATACTGAGATTTAAAAGAAAAAGAGACCTAAAGTCGTGCATGAGACATGCGGCCTGTCTGATTCAAACACTATAAGAAATAAATGGTGATATGTCGCGGTTGTGTGGGGACACGGCAGTGCCCCGCGACGTTGAGCGAGCACAGCCATGCCATCATTTCCTCAAAGCTGTTCACGGCAATTTCGACCCCCTTTATCTTCGTCGTCGATAAAGCCAGAAGCCTGAATTTTCGATGACCAAGAGTAATAGCCGTATTTTCCAAATTATACTCTTTACAGTTTACGAAATACTGGGAGTCGAAAATCGCTACTTCTGTCACTCACTCACCGATCACCATAATTCTAAGGTACTTCTAGCAGATATACAAACGTCAAATTTCATATTTACATGGTGTTTAACCTGTAATGGAAGGAGAAATTCAAATGTTCGTAAATATTAATACCGGTTTCGAACGCATTTTCGCTAACGATAGAGTTTATTTTGTCTGGAAACTGTAACCGCCGTGTTTTGGTAACGGTCTAGTGGTAAGGCACTGGGCGCCTATCAGAAAGATGGCATGCTCAAATCTCGGTGGGACATATATATATATAAATTTTTAACTTCTCATTTAACCTATCCCTCACGATTCAACGACGTGAGAAGTTGTCATAAATAACATGTACTTTTAATTCCATCTAAAACTGTAGCTGTAATCAGTGAGGTGATGGATTCTTCCGTGTTCACATACGATGAACTGAACGTAGCAATTTCGAGAGTAAAAATTGGGCGGATTAAATCTAACGAATGTCGACTTTATTAGTGTCAAAACTCGATACTTTGCAATCGGTGAATATAATCCATCTAGACGCATTTGCCGTCGGGACATGTCAATCATTTTTACATTAGTGTCTGAGAAGTACTTTGTTCAAATAAAGCCCACAAAATCTATTTGAAGTGTATCATGTAACTAAACACAATCAGACATGATTAAAACATAATCACATAAGAAGGAAATGCATTACACTTCCGATAGTTCGAGGTGACCCGGACCACTTCGAAATATTGAAAACACGGACTATCGAAACTTATCTGATAAAAGGAAGAAATCGCTGTCGGAAAGAATACAGATATGCAATATGAACTTTGCCCCCTCGAAATCTGGCGCACAGACGTAGCAACCTTTTCTCTAAGCCATTCATGGCACTTTCTACCTCTCTGTGTCTTCGCTTTGGATACAGCTGCAAAACCTAACTTTCAGTGATCAAGTGTATATACTATTCTACACCTTGTACTTTACGAAATATTGTTAGTTAAAAATCGTTAATTCTGTCATCGATCATAAAATTCTGAAGTACATCTAGCATCAACAGGAACTTAAAATTTTCTGTTTAGTTAGTGTTTAAGTTGTAATGGAAGGAAAAAATCAAACATCCCTAAATATATATCTAGTTTACGATCGTTCAGAACGCCTGGATGAATAGTATCTGCTAACTTTATTTTAATTGTAGTTGTCGCAAAGCGCTGGACTCGCATGTGAACGGTCGCAGGTTCCATACCTGCTGGGATAAAGTATTTTACTCTTTAAACTTTCTATCTATCCACTCTACGATGTAAGGAGTCGTCAGAAATGACATGTGACATCTGATTAGAGGACTAAGTATGAAGTAAATATTTGGCTGATTATTTTTGAACACTTGGCGATTTACGAGTGTGAGGTTACTTTACGCAATATGCAACAGTTTATAATAAAATACTGACGTACATACATTGTAGTTAATATCTCAGATGGGTAAACTCCCTTAACGAAGTACAATGACAGAGGGTACATTTACCAGGGTACAAGTTTGCTGCGTGTTTCTCCAGCAGTTCTTTGCAGTGTTGAGGAGTGTCAACGTTCGTGATAAACGCTACTTAAGATGAGTCCGTCGATGTTTCTAAACACTGCACTGCAAAGATATTTGAATTTTGTGCCGATGTGATTGAATGTAATGAAACTAAACATCTAATTGCTGTTGTTAATAAGTCCCATAACTCTGATTTTAATGCATTTCAGCTAATGCTAAGAGGGTTTTATGTTCACTTTATAGGAGGTCCAAAAATTAGTAGTATGTGGTGATTTCAACATTAAATGTGTAAGAGATTGTGCAAGGATAAGGATGCTTTTAGAGCTCTTTAATTCTTATTACCTGCTGCGAACGGTATTCCTTCCTACAGAAGTACAGGGGAACAACAGCATAAGCATAAACAACATTTCCGTCCATTCTTTATACAACCATAGACAACATTTTTGGTCATTCCTTAGTGGTAGGGAGGCATTTTATTAACAGAATATTAAATGGCCTTACAGACCATATTACAAAAATTTTAACTTCAAAAGGGTTTCGTGCTCAAGATTCTGTTAAATATAGCTAGAGAATCCGTAAGAATACTTCGCGCCGTAACTGGAATGACAAAAAAGTTACGAAAAATGGAAGCAAAGTTGAATGTTAACACATAGCTTTTTTCAGAATCAAACAATGCAAGGTTTTAAAAGCGCAAATAAAAGACCGTGATTCGCTGAGTGTTGTTAGGCCAAAAAGAACTGCGAACCTTAATTAGAACATAAGATTTCGTATAACAACCCGATTAAAATATTCAATGCATGGACAGAAGGATACCGCGTTTGAATAAAAATAAAGAACGGAGAGACTTAAGTTAATTCTGATACTTGATGACAAATCTGCGAATGAATTACTTTCGTTTCAAACAAATATCAAGAAAATCGGTCGGATAGAACGGCCTGATCGACTGACTTTTATTTACAGCAAGGACATCCGTATAAGAAATATACAGAAGGAAAGCGCGTTTCAGTATACAGAAAGTGAGGCGAGAGTTATGTACATTCTGATACTTGATGACAAATCCGTGGATGAATACGTTTCGTTTACAACGAAAATGAATGAAATCGGCTGGGTAGTTTGGTCTGGCTGACTGACTTTATTTTCCGTAGATTCTTTTAATATATAAGAAAGATTACAAATTACTTAGAAAAACTACTCCGGTTGCAATAGAGGCCTTTCCTAACACAATTAAGGAACAAGATTGACAAGGTGTTGATTGTGCTGATAATACAGACGATAAATACAATGTCTATCTTAACACATTTGTCTTGCTCTTTGAAAGCTGCTTTCCGTTAGAACGCTCAAAACAAGAAACTACCACTAATAGGCAACCTGCATGGCTGAACAAGTCAGAAGTAGTCAGAACCAACCTGCAGTAGCTCTTTTCAAACAGTATTTTAAGATTCTGAAAAATGTCATTAAGAATGCAAAAAGGATATGGTGTGTAGAAATAAGAGCTTATTCTCATGATAAAAATAAAACGGTATGGTCAATCGTGAAGGAAGTATCTGGTCAATAGCACAAAGTTTAGGATTTAAAGTCAGTGCCTAATGTAGATTTATCTGTTATGATATATCAGATAAATGTACAGTATTTAATAATCACTTTGTGAATATAGCAGGTAATCATATATCTTAGAAAATAACACTCCGAGACTGTTGTCTGATGAATTCCTCCCTGATACTAACAAGCGAGGCATTGAGTCCTAAAGATTAAGCACTCTTACGGGTGTCAAAGAGAATTCTCAAGTATTGTTCCGCCTCTTGTTAGCCCAGTACTTAGTAACATTTTTAAGTTTTCCTTTCGGAATGGACAAGTTCCTAGCAGATGAAGTTCAGTCAAATGTTTGTAAATCTATGGGTCTTAACTACTGAGGTTATTAGTGTCTAGGCTTATAAAATACTTAAACTATCACTGACGACAACACACACACACACACACACACACACACACAGGGAGGAATTGGAACCTTGGACGGGGAGCAACCATGCTCTCCGCAGTAAGGCGCCTTAGAACGATCGGCCATTCCACTGCGGCGGATTGAAGTTCTCAGTAGTGAAACCACTTTATTAATAGGGATAATGCAGATAACTTTAGACCTATTTCTATCTCATCACTGTTTGATAAAGTTATTGAAAAAGCTGTACATTCAAGGTTAATTGATCATTTCCGTTCCCATAATTTGCTTTCAGATGTACAGTTTGGTATCAGAAGTAGTTTAAAAATGATAATACCATAATTTCTTTCGTCTGTGAGGCACTTGATGGATTAAATAACAAAACTGCGAATTCTTTGGTGTAACAAAAGCGTTTGACTGCTTTGATTGCAAGATATTGTTGCAGATTTTGCAACATTATGGGTGTACCTCACAGGCGGTTCACTTCTTACTTTAATAACGGATAGCAGAAGATGATACACTGCAGTGTTGAAAATGGCTGTGATATGCACTTTCAATGGGGTAGAGGTAGGTGGTGGAGAGTGGTCCAGGGCCGCTGTAGTTTCTCATTTATATAAATGATATGCCTTGAAGAAGACCAGATACTTCTCAGCTATTTCTGTTTGCTGATGACACTAGCTAGGTAGTGAAGGATGTTGTGGCAATATAGATCCTATGTTAAAAAATTCAATCAATGAAATAAGTACGTTGCTTGTAGAAAATAAATTGATAAAGATCACAGTAAAATCAATTTTTTCATTTTCTAACACACAACACAACAAAACTCGACATTTTGATTGCACAGAATGGGCACATAACAAGTGAGGCTGAACAGTTCATTAACCTGTACATGCTGCGTCGTTTTCCAATATAACCGTTTCTGAAATAAGCGATAGTTCAATACTACATTGCGTGTTTTTAATCGCTTATGACGTATGTTGTTATTTTCTGGAATAACGCCTCCAATTTATTAATAGTAATTTTTGCGCAGAAGAGGACGGTGCGTGCAACATGTGCGGTAAGATCGCATACCATTTATTGAACTCTATTTAGTAGCTTGGGAATTCTTACGGTACATTGTAAGATACCTGCTATGGGAAGATATACATTTCATATTCAAATGTACGGCGAATTTGGGACCAGTGTCAAGCTAGTCAGGCATGGGTCATTTATCTTTGGTTGCAGGCTTATTTTTCGATGGCGGTATTATCGATATTGGAGACGGTGATAGTATTGTTGCCGGGAAGTAAGGTTTTGATTATTGAGAGTGCAAACTTCGCTATGCGCGCGGATCAGGGTTGCCAGGTGTGGCGATTTTTCGCATTCTTGGCTATTTTTTTTTCTTTTAATAATAGCCATTCTAGCAGTCTGGCGACTGACGATTAAATTTTGCTAGTAAAGGAATTGGTTGGCGACTTAATGGCTATTTTAGTTTACTTCAAATACAACGAATGTAAAGCAAGCACTCTTTAGACATTATGTCAATGCCGCGGTAGAGTAGCCGAGCGGTCTAAGGCGCCTCGCTGCGGAGCGCGCGGTTGCTCGCCTTCGGAGGTTCGAGTCCTCCCTGGGGCATGGGTGTTTGTGTGTGTTGTCCTTAGTTTACCTTACTTTAAGTAGTTTGTAAGCTACGGACTGATGACCACGCAGCCGGCCGCGGTGGCCGAGGGGACTGAGGCGCTCCAGTCACGGTCTCTGCACGGCCACTACGGTCGGGGGTTCGAATCCCCCCCTCGGGCATGGATATTTGTGCCGTTCTAGTTCGTAAGTAGTTCATAAGTAGTTTGTAAGTTTAGGGACTGATGACCCCGTAGTTAAGTCCCATAGACTCTACAAACATTTGAACATTTGATGACCACGCAGTTTGGTCCGATAGATTTACAAACATTTGAACATTTGATTACGTCAATGATACCGGCTAAACTTCGTTAGAATGCTGGAGAAATGTAATCCACCTACACCTACACAAATGTCACCGAGATGTAAACAAACTCAACTTACAGACTCTTGAAGATAGATGTAAACTACCTCATGTATCCTACTTACGATGGTTCAAGAACAGGCTTTAACTGGTATCTCGAAATATACTACAACACAGTATGTATGGCTCCGGCTGAGAATATGAGGATAAGATTATATAAATTACAGCATGCAAGGAGGCATTTAAACAGAATTTTTTTCCGCGTTCCACTCGACAACACAACAGAAATTCGTAACAACTGCTACTGTGAAGCGAGCAGTGGCGGCTCGTACAAAATTTGACCAGTGTGCTACAATATTACAAAAATAAACAGGAAACAAAATATACTAAAATAAAAAAGTCAACCTTTGTATGATTGCCTTTAATTAAATATCAATTAATACTGTATTGACAGTAAGACCTTCAGGGGAATTTATAACAGCGCTGCCAACTGCATGTATTCACTGCAGGTAGTAAATATAACGTTTAAAAATATTAATTTTATTTACAGAAATTAAAAATTTAGACTCAGAGGTATTTGAATACGAGCCTCACACAGGTAGGTTTGAGAGACAATGCGCAAGACGCCTGAGCCAGCGCTATTTGACTGTATGCCGCAATATACGTCATATACCATTCTTCCGCAGCCGTTACACGCAGCGCGAAGAGAAATATTGATCTGGTGCTGCAGTCAGTCTCAGCACATATGAGTCGTCAGGCCTGACGTCACGTGTGCGCATGCGCACCAGCGAACAGACGACTGCGCCGCCTCTGCGCAGGTACCAGCGCGGCTGAATCCAACTTCAGCACACGGAGCTGGTTTCCAGCTATCGTGGCGAGAGCGCTCCAAAATGCGTTTTCATCCTTATTACTAGCATTCTAATACGCATTGGAAAGGAATTGGCATAATTTTATTGTGATATCTGGCTCGTATTCCAAGAGAAAGGATGTCATTTTATAGCGATTTTTCGCTTGCATTCGAAAACAAATGGCATAATTTTAGTAATATATTTACAGTTTGCTGCAGCACATTAGCACATTATCACCAGCCGCCACTGGAAGCGAGCCCTTTGCTACGCACTTCACAGTAGTTAACAATGGTGTACAGAGTCTAAATGTCGATGGAGAACACGCGGTGATTTCCCAGTCGTTCTCATGGCTGATTTTTCAGTGTGTAATAACGCATTATTACGAATTAAAGTCCATCTCACCTAAAAGTATGAAATGCTTAGTGCATTATTATAAATTACCTCACTTCAAAATGTTGTAATGATCTTGTATGTATTAAATGTTTGAAAGATTTAATAACTCTATTTAACATCTGTAAATATTAGTTTTAGAAGATGAAAGTGATTGGCAATCGAACCTATGCATGAGAACATACTTTGTGTAAGTTTGAAAGAATGATTCTTGAACAGTTTTGTGTTGTAATTTTTATAAGTTATGACATTAATAAACTTGGCAGTTAAATGTAACTGAATTTCCGGAGTCTCTCTATTATATTTACAATGTGACAATATTTTGACTGCCCTCATTGTCAGTTAGTGATGTGTCTGGATTCAGTTCTTGGATGGACTCAGATAAATGTTTCTGTGAAGTATGAGTTTCCTTGGAAAGTTCAGTCTGATGTCTGTGAATGTGAGAGTGTGTTACTTTTTACTCAGTAACCAGCTTACTCCCTGAATTTCAGGAATTATTATTATTGTCGAGTAACATGCCATAATTACCACAGCATAATAATGTTAACAGCTTAAAGATTTTGATATTTGGCTATTTTTACTGATGAATAGATGGTAATATTTTGGCATTTTATTGAGGAAAAAATGGCGATATATTGGCTACTTTTTGTTTAAAATATGGCGACAGAACAATAGAAAAACCTGGAAACTCTGGCGCGGATGAGATTGCAGAAGCGTGGCGACCGTGGTTGTGTCGTTTCGGCGGGATAGCCGAGGAGATGAGATTTTGAGACTTGAATGCTAAGCCAAGCTGTTTGTTTAAGGTATGGAGACGAAAAGAAACAAACGACGTTCGAGAAACGATCTTTTGAAGTTTTTATAAGGTAAAGCTTTTCATTAAATACTTGGCATGTTTCTATGGCACAACTTCGCATTGTTAGGCTGAACTGATCGTAACGGTAACGGTCGGGAAAGATCTTGCTGTTAGCTTGTGGTCTCTCGATTCATGCTAGGGACCCCTTTCTGTGTTAGGAAAAGTATTATTGCAATAGTTTAGTTTTGAAATTGCGTTTTTTATGAAATACGAATTTCATGAGTAGTGTTCTTGAAATATGGTATTGTTGTAACATTGTTTGTGTAAATCGAGTTAAATTTGTTAACATTAAGGAAATGTTTATCTTTGTTTAAAAATAATTTTGTAGGCAGATTAAATATCTGAGTCATATTTTTCTCTGAAAGAATTTAAAATCATAAACATGAAATTGTTAGTAATTTTTATGAAGTTACATTAGTTAGAAATAAATCAGATATTTCATTTTTAATAATTAGTTCGAGTTTCTTAAACAGATTACCAGTTTATCCCTCCTCACATTTTTATCAAAAATGCCATAGATGTTTTCTGTAGTTAATTTTCCAGTAGTTAGAACAGCAGGAAGCAGTTTGGTGTTACGCGGATTTATGCAGTAAGTTAAGGTGAGAAAGAATCAGTTTTTGTCAAGCTTACAGTTCAGTATGATTTACAGATTTCAGGGTAGGACAATTCATACGGTGTTCTGGTTAACAAGTGTTTGCACTGACTCAGATTGCATTGATAAATATTGTGTTCGTTACATTCCGTTAAAGATTGTTAGTTCAGTCAGAAACAAGTTTGTAGGGCCAGAATTATTAACACAGTGATTTTTATTATCAGTAATTTTCAGTCAGTTAACTTTGTTACGACATTTTCATACAAAGACAATTAGCAGTTTGTATCTCATTATAATAAATATTACGCAGTCAGATAGGTTTTGCAATACCTTTACATTCACATAGAATACAGTTAAAAAATACGCAGTCAGATCAACATAACGTTGTACAAAGGCATTCGGCTAGACAAGTTCAAACACACAGCAGTCGGAAATTTTGTATGAGAGAAGGAGAAGCGAGAGACTTTCGCATGTCGACTCTTGCCAGGATGAGAATTTAGAGCTTTTATGACGCAATAATCAGTGCAAAGTATAGTGATTGTTAGGTAGCCACAGCCACTGGAAATAATTTTATGTGTATTTGTTTTTCAGGAAAGTTTGAATGTGTATTATGTGTGATTTCTTTTTATTGTCAAATATTGTGTCTTGGTTACGGCGTTGTTCATTGTTGATCTCGTAACAACGTTGAAAAGTGTATTGTAAGTGTTTTGTACTGAAAGTGAAAACGTTTTTCTCGCGAGATTTTCGTTTGTAGAAAAGCAATTTTGTGTTACGTCAGTTCTATAGTATCTGATTGGATTTTTGCACTATGTCTGTGAACTCTAGGCAGTCCCGTAAGAAACAACAGGAGAGAGGTGAACAGATAGAGAATGAACGTGTTTTGGAATACAGTACTGATCAGTTGTCTAGTTTAAATAATCTTGCAATTTAGTTATCTAATGTAAACAAAAGTGGCAACAATGTCACAGACGCGCGACCACAGAGTGAATCGCCGTCTTTAGACAACAATTTGCAGATACAAGATGAAAAGGAGTTAGGCTCAGAAAATGACACACAACAGTGACATATTATATTACACAAGGGTCAGAATGGTGGAAACTCACAAACAGAGGTGATAGACACTAATTTTTTGGTAAATAATATGATGCACACAGCGCCTGTTACACCGTGTGTAGACGGTCCCACAAGTGCAGGCAGTGGGATTTTCACACATTATTAGCAGTTATTAAACAAATGAACCAGGACATGAATCAGTATATGCAGGTACTTAAACAAGGCCAGGAGAGCACACAGAACGAAATCCAGGGACTTAAACAAGGCCAGGAATCTATGAACCAGAAAATGGACAGGAGTCAGGAAGAAATGAAACTACACATACACACTATTTCTGATGGGATTATAAACAATAATCTTCCGAGAATTCATGGCGCGGAAAATAAATTAGAATCGTTAGAACAGGAATATAACAGACTCGCTGAATAACGGCGACAGGACAAAGAGGAAATAATGGCGAAAATAAATAGCAATGTTCCGCGTGCGATTGTGTCACAGCTCACCACCCAGAATGCGACGCTAGGCGAAGCCATTCTAGACCTTAACGGCCAAGTGGCCGCCATGTCTTTAAAAACGGCACAGCATGACAAGGACATAAAGACTCTCGCGGAAAGAATGGCCGAGGTAACAAATCAAGTGTCAGAAATAACGTTAAGAGCAGGTCAGAGGTCAGAAGATACTGTGCCAGTACCGTTTACTGAAATGCAAGAATTCCATAATTTGGAGAAACTCAGAGAAGAGCAAATGCATGTTAATCGGCGGAATCGACAGCAAGTCAGTGAAATAGAAAACACGTTGCGGCGTCGGGAGGGTATGGTGCAAGCCACTAATGACACTCAAAATAAATTGCGAGTAAACACGCAGGTGGACACAACTGAGGCTCCATTAATAGCGGGCGAATTATTTTTCCGGTATGTCCCTGAGGTGGGCAGGGCAGCGTGGCACCAAATGCGTCACTCGGAAATGCAGTAGAGCCCAGTAGACGAGACTTTGACTACAAATACTTCTTCAAAGTGTAAAGGTTCAAAGTGTTCCGCAATATTAGTACGGAAATCCACCCGCTCTCTTGGCTGATTCAATTTGAACATGTTTTGCTCCTTGATTGGTCCGATCAACGTAAGATTTATTTTGTTTGTGGTTATCTTGAGCTAGAGCCGGCAACGAGAATGCGATCGATTGCCATAAATTGTTCGACTTACGCAGAATTCCGTAATGCGTTTCTGAATGCCTATTGGTCGGACAGTATTCAAAATAGGGTAAAACACAGTATAATTATGTTGCAAAGTTATGAACAATCCGAATTCTCGAGTACATCTGAGTATTTTGAACAGATGATTCGAAAAAATCAGTATCTCACAAGCCCATATAGTCCATCAGAACTGATTCGAATTTGTATTACAAAATTACCCAAACATTTGATACACATTATTATTGCCAGTAAATGCAAGGATGATTTGGATGGCTTTACAAGTTTTCTGCAGGAATTAGAGCTTGACTCCGATAACCATTTAACCAATAAGAAACACACGGGCCATGGATACGAGAACTTTGAAGAAAATTCAGATTTTTCCAACAAAGATAGTTACAAGGCAAATTTTAATAGGAAAAGACAGAATAATGGGAATTTTAAATATGAAAATCAGTATTCATCCTACAATACTCCACATTGAGATTCAAACAATGCCAATCGTAACAGCAAGATTGTTCAGTATACCAACAATGGAAACTAGTACAGAGGTAATAGTAGGCCACAACCATACCCCTGGCATAACAACAATGGTTCTCGTAACAGAGAAGGATTTAACAACAATTACACTCAACAACACATGAGGGATCGTAAAAATTACGGAAATGAAAATACCTTTTTCCTCAACAGGCAACAGTATTACAACAATCAAAATGGGTACAGGCAGGGCCGGCGCAAGCCCAAGTGCCGCCCCGTGCGATCTGCGAGCTGACAGTTACGTTCAACACGACGGTATAGATGTAAACATAGCTCAGAGCATTGAGAATAGCCACTCTGTGCCAGAAATCTGTGAAGATATGGAAAATAAAAACAATTGAAACGGCCAAAGAGTGGGGTGGAAAACAATGGAGGGAGGAAGAATAAGGAAATCGAGTAACATAAAAATGCAATAAATACATTTGGGAATCGACGGGTACTGATGCTAGTCGAAATATATTAACTTACTGCACTGCGGTTATTCATTTCAAGGAACTGGCTCTCGCCATCTGTCGTAATTTGCATGTGTCAGTTCTGTCGTGCCTGATTATGGAATAAGGGGTAACAATTAGTCATCGCCGTATCACGTCACTTTTCTGCGCTTTATTTTGATTCTAGCTATTGGGGTGACGCGTGCTTATTTGCCGAGTTGACAATTTTTGAAGTAACAGATCATAAGAAAAATAAATTTTCCTATTCTGCATTCTTGAAGGAGAAAAATTCTAACTTATGAGTAACGTGCATGAGCAATACTAATTGTAGGTTATACGAAAAGCACTTACCTATTACATCCCACAGGGTGGCCTCCGAACCCTGAAACCGGGAAAACCGGGAAAAAGCCTTGAATTTGAAAAAAAAAAAAAAAAAAAAAAACGGGAAAAAACCTTGAATTTCAGCCAGAAACCGGGATTTTTAATCCATGAGTTCTCGCGGCTTTTAAAGTTAAACGATCGTTCGCGTGTATAGCCTATTGCTCAGATTACACAATCAGTTCGAAATGTACTTAGTAAGTGTAAACAAGTAATTCCTGTAGTTTTAGTAAGGAAAAAATCTCAAAGTTTAATATTCGCCAGTCGTTTTAAAATTACGGCGGCCTAAATGCTCAGATCGCTAGTGCCCGCGGGTTAAATAATATTCATCGCTTCAAATTTTGTGTACAAAAACATTTTCAAATATATTTCTGGAAGGTATAAAAAGTTTTATAATTATAGGTTACGTACTCCGGTATCTATTTCTTTATATATCTCGAAGTGTTGTTCAATCACGCGACTCAATTCCTCGCGATGTACGTCGAAGAGACGAGATGTTATCGTAAGGCGCGACTACGAAATCGCAGCTAGAATGAAAGGCGATATTTATTTGTACTGTATTTTAGCAATTTTCGTAATTGCCCCCTCCCCCCCCCCCCCACCCCAGTGATATCAACACATATCTCGTTTGTCTGCTTCTGTGTTGAAAAATCTCTTCACGGGAGCATTTTGTTGATTTTAACTATAAATTCCGTAAAAGTTGGTATTGTGATGCTTTGTTAGCATAGGCGCAGATTACGGGTATGCTCAGTCGCTCAAGCATCCCCCAAAATTTGAATGGGTATGCCAGGCATAACCCACTGAAAATTTTGGTATCTTTTTTCTTTACGTTATATTTCTTGACTGTAATTAAAATCGAATCTCATGGCTGGCTGGCTATTGTAAGACACCACTCTAAATAGATTATTATAAACAGGTAATTGAATTCGTAGGCATTAAAGTCCACGTTCACATGTGATTGTAGTGACCGTTTTCTAAATAGTCCGAATGTTAATGGAATTCCACTTAAGTCAACATTGTAAACTGAAGGCGGCAACTTTTGATTGTATTAAATGACTAGAAATGAAGTGGGATTGGTATGACACATTGAAAATATTTACACTACAAATTTAATTCCCGGTATCTTTTGAGATAATCTTTTGACAACTACATACGTTACCAGTGAGCCGACATACTTGCTGTGAAGACTGCCCTATCCATTCTAGCTAAACAATTCTGTAAACAGACAGTCCTCATAACAACTTGCGAAGGTCTTTGTGTTTTAATTGGCAGCTCTACAAAATTCTCCAAACGCAACAGCTATTAATAGATTTTTTTCCGAATTTGAATTTTGAGGCTTCAACAAATTGTCAACAATTGAACGTAGTAGTCGGACCTTAGTTTCTGCTCTTTTTGACTTGTGTCACCTGTGCATGGGAATTGCGTCTTAACCCTTTCCCTCCCATCATCTTTATCTGTCCGTCTAGCCACAACCATTTGTTCAAAGATTGTAAATAACATTGCAGGGATTCCAATAATTCATGTGACTAGATTTTTTACCGTTACCTTGAGGAAACAAAAAGCATTAGCCTACAATGCATTGTCAATATATATATCGTTGCTTGATGTCTTAAGTTGGAGCAAATGCAACAATACTTTCAAATAATTGTATCAAGGTAAAGGAAGCAAAATAATTTAAAAACTTTATTACCAAATAATTGTCCAATCTCTAAATTAGTAGTCAACAGTTTGAAAATGTTATTAGTTACGATAAAGGAAACATATCCTGCACACTACCATCTGTAGTCATCCCAGATTTCCATCCAAAAACTAAAAATAATCAAAATATTCTGTCAAATATACATTAATCCAATTATTATTTATAGATATATGAAAAGAAAAATTTTTGATCACAAATCAATAAAATTTGGGGTTAAAATTGTTAATGTCTTGCGTGTGAAAATCGTTAAAATGGATAATTTATAGTGAAATACAAAAGGACTTCGGCTTATAATCGTGATGGTGATGGTGATATGGAATCGATAGCGTGTATGTTCTGTGTAAGTTTCTGGCTTTTCTTTGTATTTATTTATTTATTTTTCTTTAGAAATACCTGGGTACGCCACTGAGTATACCCCGAGATTTTCAAAAGTCGGAGCCTATGTTCGTTCGTAATAAGTATAGACTATTCCTGTGACTGACGTGACATTGGTAATGTATAAATAGTAAACACAGCCATGATGTACGTATTGTTGATGTCTGAACTGTTTCTCATGCGGGCCCTGAGTAGTGGGGCTGTGGGCATTGAAGCCCACTGAGATTCGCCCGTCTTTTGTTTTTTTGGCGGGAAATTTGAACTACGCCCCACCCCTCCTTCCTCGGCCAATTGCCGGACCTCAGATCAAAGGATGCCGCCACAGGATGATTGATAGGTCTTCCCGGAAGAACGAAAGATGATTGACAGTTTACATTTAGGTCCTGTTGATTGTCACACTAATTCGGCAATACAGCAATCACAGACCGAAGTTACCTGCCCAATGTAACACAGATTTCCAGCTCGACCCGCCCTTTACCCACAAAATTCCTATTCCGAACTAAGATTTATTATTTTAATTACAAGTAGGTGTCTACCGCAAACGAAGATGCTAACCTACACACCCCAATAGCTGATCCTATATAGGACTTGGAGTGTTCACACTTTTTTTTGTTACAGCACAACTGAATACATGCAACGTAATGTTCGCAAACACTTATATCGCACCCAACGCCCGAATGCATCGATCATAACCTGCTCTTTAAGGAATGGATGTGAGTCACACACAGTACAATCATGTTTGTCGTGTGTTCCGCTAATGTTTCGGTCAATACAACGATTCGAGACCAATCCCCCGCCCGTTTAGTGTAAAAGCAAATATTTTTCCCCACACTATCTGTTTAAACCGGGCTTGCACATATGCAATAGCCTCCTTTTAAAAGCCTATGTCTTCGCCATACAACCCAGTTTTCGTTTACCCTTCTTCTTAGGACTTGTGGAATAACGTAGACGATATCTACGTCTGTGGAGAATAAAGTCCTGGAATGCTAAAAAAAATATAGCTCCTTGCTCGACTCTACAAGTAATCAAATCTAAAAGCGTTCGCACAGTACAACGGCGCACTCAGTACATACCGTATCTTCTCTTTTAGAACACTTAAACAATCTTCTTGCACAATCCTCCGTCCTGGTAATGCCATCTTCTCGACCCAGCGAAAAAAAATAAAAGTCCTAACAGTCAACTGCCTGGACGCTTTATAAAATCGATAACGTTGCTTACACCAGGGCTCGTGATTTTTCGAAAAAGTTATTTTGGTTCTACAATTCGACGCCAACCAAGTTAAGCAGTCGTTTCCAATTGTCTTATCCTCCCCCGCAACCACGTTGCTGTTGCTCCTTCCATCGGAAAGTCATGCTCGGATACGAACGTCATTAGGTTAAAGTGTTGTCCAAAAATCCAGGAGATAGAAGCCATCTACACGAAGCTGCTGCTGTAGTGTAGATGGGAGCGCCTCCATTAAAAAACATCAATTAGCTGCAGTTTGTAAGATATATACCCACAGGACGTACATATTTCCCCCATGTATTCCAGAAATAGTAACTTCGTCTTATCTCCAACGTTTGCAGTATCGAACTTACGGAATTTATTATGCATGTAGATCCGCACACACGCACTCCATTGGCTACAACTAGCGCACTTTAAGTTACGAAACTATAGGAGTTTTATAAAACACGTTGATTTTCGACGAAAGAATTATGATTTACCGCAGCAGGCATATCCGCTACGTAACATAATGCACACCAACCGTAAAGTAGAACACCAGCATACGATTAAACAGGCGAAAGATCATTGCAAAGTTTATTTTACAACCACCAAAGTCGCTTTCCTTAGAGCTCTACCGTGAAGTGTATTTAGGGCATATCAACACTTTTTACTTTAATTCCATCCCATGTAGCCTAAAGCACTCTCTGTAAGCGCCAAACATTTCCAACACAGTAACACGAACCTACAACAACAAACGAATCTAGCCATTCCAACTCGTTTTTTGTCCCAACTAGCATGCTGCAAGCTCTGTATACGTCCAAACGCAAACCCAGACAGCGCTATCCTTACAGCCTTCACTAACCCAGTACCAACTCTAAGTTCCCCCACAGACGGTGTTATAACCGCGATCAGCAAGAGACAAGGTATCCCAGACACAGCACATTTTTTTAATAAAGTTTCGATCTCTCTCTCTCCACCCAATAACTACGGTGGTTGCTTGACCCGTCCCTAACATCCAACCACAATTTTGTTTCCAATGCATAGCCCGGCAGACAATATTTCTGGAACGTTTTCTATCATCCATTAGACTATATACCTCGAGCATTCGCGCACAAACCACCATCGTATTCCACTCCTTCTAACAAATTATTACTCTCGATAAACATCTATAACACAGTGTAAAAAAAATGATCGACGTACACGCACAGAACAGCTAACAAGAAAAGATCTAGATCAAAGCCAAGTTCTTATAATCCTTACAAGCAGCAACGCAAAATAGTCTACACCATTTCGAACTAACGCAACACCAGATTTTTTTTAACGATCTCCAAGAGCAATCCTTTAGAGACTAAACATACGATTAAATGCACCTCCAACGTAGGTAACCAATCCTCTAACGCGATGCTTATCGACCAAAGAACATTAATTTACCACTGCAATCATCTCCGATATGATACCGAGAGACGTCCATTCGTAAACACAGCTAATAGAAGATATAAATGCCCCATATCCATGCTACTAAGTATCTATATGTATTTCCACAATTGTGGATCACATCTGCGTTGCATCGTATCGCACGACTAAACAGTTCGAAATATGTACTTCGCGCAAGCTAGCATTCATACAGTCCATGTTATTTCAGGCTGCAGGCGAGTGCGGACCTGTTGACTCATCGTAGAGTCCGGTTTGGAGCGTGTGTACGTCCTATACATGTGGGCATACCTGTCCACGCTCGCACCTGACCTGGAGAAGTTTTCGGTTTAATTTTTCTCTGCCGCACCAGATTCCGAATACAAGAGAGCTATTTTCACGAAGATAGATTTACATTGATTGTAACAACAGACATAAGAATAAAAAACGATCGAAATGCTGCAGCTATACCATAGCTCTTAATACACAATCATCCCATAAAGAGACAACCGCACACATACGTAGTATTACCGACAAATACCGCAACATTTCCTCGCAGCTGACACGACACAAGCGATGTTTTTACCGTACGAGCTGTCGTTATAACTTTTATACGCAGATACATATACAGAAAGTAGGATGAGCGCAAGTTTGCGATGTAGCTCTTACAGAAACGAAACGTAGTTTTTATAGAAATTCGATAAGAAGAAGAACGAAATTTATACAAGATGAACCAATGTGCAATAAGTCAACCCCACTCCATGCAGCCATGTACCGAGCAACATCGATTTAAGCGAACGCTTTGCTTAGCTGTAGATTAGAACAACACAGAATTCCACCTCCCTGACAGATACTTTACCGAGGGAGTTGCTGCTCTCTGGTAACAAGCAACCTGTCTTCTGGTATCTTCTCCTAAACTCTGTAAGACCGAAACTTTCTACTCGAGAAGCTAGACGCAGAATACAAATCGTTCTTTATTATTCTTGTTATGTGTAACTTTAATTTTCTCCGCTGTAATTTTTTTAACTCGTAGTTTTAGATCCACATCGGCCTCTCCTATTACCGTTCCAGCCAGAAGTTCGAAAGGTAGAGGGAAGGTATGTTCTCGCATTACGTATCTTCGTTTCCTCCTGCATTCCAACTCCTTTATAGCTCTGCACCTTCGGGCAATGCTTCTAGACGAGAACAATCGGGTATTTTAACTTTTCCCATTATTTCCTGGTTATAGCACTAAGCGTCCCTATGTCTGTACGTTACCAACTCCTGTGGTAATTTCTGTATGGAGCCCTAGGTTTACGACTATTGCAAACGATTGCTTGTTATTCCATCCGTTTTTAACTCTGCAAATGACTGTCCCCAGTCCTCCACATTTGGATGCAATGTAGTCCCTTCTCCAAACGATAATGCAATACGTTTTTCGTGTGTTCCGCTATTTTCGGTCAGTACACCGACGCGTGACCAATCTTCCTGACTGTTTACTGTAAAAATAAAATATTTTATAAGTCCTAGCCGTAACCAGATTTCTCCACACCCTCTGTTTACACATATGCCATAGCTTCGTATTTCTCTAGCATTAGTTTGTACTCGTCCTTTATGGCAGTTGCTTTAGCCATATATTCTGGCTTCCTTCTCTTGGTCTCGATATCCACGATTTCCAGTTTTCTTTTCGCGCACATAAGACATTAACTGCACGTAGCGATGTAGTTTATCTAATGGGGGGTGGCTTAAGCCTTTGTGATACACTCTTTTCGCTGGACTTGCAGAGTGACATTGTAGGTACCAGACCTAATTCGGAGGCAGTATCTGGAGGCAGTGTGGAGAACAATGTTCTGGATTGGGAGAAGTATGTTTCCCCTGCTTTAATGTAGCTTTTCAGTGTACTACTTATATCGTCTTTGCCGCTGTCACTATTACGAATCTCCACCTAATTTACAGGTAGACAATGGAAACTAAAAGCTGATAGAACGTAACGTATAAGCTTTTATCGATCTGGAAGGTTTAACCTGTACACCGATCAATTTTCGGGTATTTTTATTACCCCAGTACACAAATTGCAGGACATTATTAAACACTAAAAAGCATCTGTTGTCCCAGATGTTTGTTATTCGCACCCCACATGGTGGAGAAACACTTTCCAGATACCGTTTAAAAAACTTAAAGAGTCTCGCACAAGATCAAAAACACTCTCCATCCGGTAATCGTATATTGTAATATCCATGTTCTCGACCCATCGACGAAGTAAGTGTTAAAATGCAGCAAATAGACCTCTATCTCTCTTTTTAGAGTAAATCGGGTCACGGATCACAAAATTCACACCACAACCAGCAGATTATCCCCTAGTAAGACTCCAGGACGTTCTCCAAATTATGGTTTTGACTGATATTTCCAGGCGAAGTACTAAATAACCTCCATATAGGCGAGATTCTAGATGCGTTCTTCGGGACTTGTAGTATAGAGACAGGTGCGTAGAATCTAATCCTGCATATGAAAACGCGGGCGAGTCCCGAAGCGCAACAGCTGGGAGGACCTCCCGGCTATAGCGAAGACACACATCCGCCGCAACTCCCACAAGGTGTATATATATATATATATATATATATATATATATATATATATAAGGGATGGTCGCAGAAGCCTCCAGGTCACATCCTAGAAACGCAAAGCATGCTCCTGGATAGCTAAAATACCATCTGATGCGCGAATCCCTAACCTCTAAGCATTAACACCGATACAAATATTACGTTGTACTTATAGACTATCGCTACCTTTCCGCTACCTTCCCGCTACCTTTCCGCTACCATACCTTTACATTTCCGCTACCTTTCCGCTACCTTCCCGCTACCTTTAGCGCACGTGACCGTATTCCTTCGCGAGTATGTCAGCGTACACTTGGACCCTTACAGTGCCATATGTTACCGCTAGGGTTAAGCTCTGTACCCCAAACGAATCGCGGCATATATTGTACTGCATGTTCCCAATAAAAAAGTAGTCATCCTCCCTCCCTCCCTCGTACGGTCACGTGACCTTTTCTGTGGAGTATAAAAGGATGTTCGACAGCCTCCGCAGATCAGTCTTCTGTGGTAGCTGGAAGTGTCAACATGGGCTCCTCAAACGTTTTGCGATAACATTATGGTAGTTAAAATCTGCGATTAGGTGGACTGTCAGGAACAGACGGAAAAGAGGCGTTCTGTAATGGTAAAGAAGGAAATGTGCGGCTCATTTAACTATTACCTGCGTAGTAAATTTGACAAGTTCGTAACTGCGAGACATGGAGTCAAGGCGAAGTTGCCTTTTCTCCTACACGGTGGTCGCGGTGCGGTAGCAACAGGAATACTCGAGAAACTCGGCAAGGAAGCACTGGAAAACATCTCGAAGAAATATGCAAATCCTGTGGCTATACCTTATGAAGTGGAATTAGCCGACGTTCAATTGGATGTTTTAATGGAGGAGCTTTCTGATATACTACAACAGTTGCGTGCAGATGACTACTATCTCTTGGATTTGGACATAACACAAGACTTTGCGGGGATTTTTAACAAAGTGGAGATGTGCAAGTATCTCGTATCCAACCACGACTTTTGTATGGAAGGAGACTGCACGGGAAACCGCAATGTGATTGTGGACAACGATAAGACAGTTGGAATAGATTGTTTAACGTGGCTAACATCGAATTGCCGAGTGAAAATATATAATAAATTTGTGTGTCAAATTACGAGCCCTGGTGTCAACAAAGTTATCGGTAATCACATTATCGATTTTATAAAGTGTCCAGACAGGCGACTGCGAGAGACTTTTTCTTCTTCGTTGGGCCGAGATCATGGCATTACAAGGCTGGAGGCTACAATATACAAGTACCAGATGGATAGTATTTTCGATCCTGTGCAAGACTGTTTAAGTGTTTTAAACGAGAACAAACGGTATTTGCAAAGTGCACCCCTGTATAGTGTGCCGATCTCCTCTATGTGGACATATTTAACGAATTCCTTACAGAATAGCTGTTGTGTGGTGTTTAATAGTGTTCTGCAATTTGTTTACTGGGGTAATAAGAATACCCGGAAATTGACTGGTGTACAGGTAAATCTCCCAGGCACTAAAGACCTAGAAAAGCTTATACAATATGTTTTATCAGCTTTTAGTTTCAACTGCCTACCTGTAAATTACTTGGAGATTCGTAATACCGGTGCTGGTAAGGAAGATATAAGCATTACACAGAAGAGCTACATTAAAGCAGGAGAAACATATTTCTCCCAATCCAGAACATTATTCTCCATAATGCCTCCAGATACAGATATAGCCGAACTAGGTCTCGTACCTACAAACAACGTTATTCCACAAGTGCAGCGAAAAAGAATAAATGCGTCATGCAGGCTCAAACCATTTCCCCTTAAAGAAATTACACCTCTAAGTGCAGTTAACGTTTTATGTGCTAGGAAAAGAAAACTGGAAATGGAGGAGATTGAATCTAAGAAAAGGAAACTCGAATATACAGCTATGACAACTGCTTCAAAGGAAGAATACCGGTTGCAAATGAAAAAAGAAGAGGCTATTGCAACTGTGCGGGCACGATTCACGCGTGCCTTTAAACGCAGTGTATGGCTAAATCTGTCTACAACTGGAGTTTTTAATAGTCTTTAATAGTCTTTACTGTTAATAGTTGTGCTAAGTGGTCATATGTTGGAGAACTCGTCGAAGATGGCGGATTCGAGCATGTATACTACATTAAGGGGCACGTAAAGAATCTGTTTATAAAGCTCCTTTCCCACCTCGACCAGCTTAAAAAAGATGGTTACATTGTGTCTTATTGCGGTGGATTGGATGTTGTACATTTAGCATCAGAGAATCCGTTTGCAGAGTTTAAGACTTCTGGAATAACTACATATAACGACCACTCATTTGCAAAAATAGTAAATTTAAAATTCCATACAGAAATTCCACAGGAGTGTGTTCTAGAAGAGCAGATAGTGTACACGCAGGAAGATGTGGAGAGCATTAACAGTTGTGTTATGCAGGAAATTAAAGGTAAAATTAAGCTACCTTATTGCTCTCGGCTAGAATAATTGCTGGAAGGTGTGGAACTGGTTATTAAAGCCATAAAAGAAGTGGAATACAGGAAGAGACGAAGATACGTGCTGGAGTTAGAAAACTTACCTTCGCTGTACCTGTCGAATTACTGGCTGGAGAAGGATATCGAAGATTCCGATATCGATTTAAGTTACAAGTTAAAACGTAAGCTGCATGTTATTAAAATCACTCCAAACAAACATAAAGAAAGAGTTGTATTCTGTGTGTAAATGTATATATACAAGGAATTAATACAAGTTTTTTGTAACGAATATTTGTGTGCTTATTTTATAACCTGTCAAAAATCCTAAAAATCTTTTCTTTACTGTGATCTATGTGCGAATATATATTTCGGGTGGTACACCCAGCTGTATGCAGAAAATGTATCCCTTAAATACTAAACAGGAATTCCTTTGGAAGGTGGTGTATACTTGCTTTAATAATCGTATTATGTAGCAAATAAAAAGTAAAAGTCCACGAATGCTATCCAATGGAAAATGGGGGTGGGGGTGATGTAGATAGTCACGTGATGCCTTGGGGTGAGCTCAGTTCCACGCCAGATGTGGAGGAGTGAACATGTGCAATTGCAATAACAATAAACAATTACAATAAATAAATAAACAATTACCCTAAGTACATGTAATGACTCTAGGTACATGTAATTGCAATTATGCAATTACTCTAAGTACACATAATTTCAATTATGCAATTACTCTAATTAATTTGATATCAAATTGATATCAATTTGTGAACCAGAATGCCCAATTGTATCCTGGCAGCGTCCTTTGATTAGCGGTTGGACAAGTAGCGTTGATGACAATCAAAAGGACCTAAATGTAAACTGACAATCATCTTTCGTTCTTCCGGGAAGACCTATTAATTATCTTGTGGCGGCATCCTTTGATCTGTGGTTCAGCAATTGGCCGAGGGAGGAGGGGTGGGGCGTAATTAAAATTTCCTGCCAAAAAACAAACGAATCTCAGTGGGGCGAAACTCCACAGCCCTACTACTAACGTGGTTGCGGGCGAGGAAAAGACAATTGGAAACGACTGCTTAACTTGGTTGGCGTCGAATTGTAGAACCAAAATAACTTTATCGAAAAATCACGAGCCCTGGTGTAAGCAACGTTATCGATTTTATAAAGCGTCCAGGCAGTTGATTGTTAGGACTTTTATTTTTTTCGCTGGGTCGAGAAGATGGCATTACCAGGATGGAGGATTGTGCAAGAAGATTGTTTAAGTGTTCTAAAAGAGAAGATACGGTATGTACAGAATGCGCCGTTGTACTGTGCGAACGCTTTTAGATTTGATTACTTGTAGAGTCGAGCAAGGAGCTATATTTTTTTTTAGCATTCCAGGACTTTATTCTCCACAGACGTAGATATCGCCTACGTTATTCCACAAGTCCTACGAAGAAGGGTAAACGAAAACTGGGTTGTATGGCGAAGACATAGGCTTTTAAAAGGAGGCTATTGCATATGTGCAAGCCCGGTTTAAACAGATAGTGTGGGGAAAAATATTTGCTTTTACACTAAACGGGCGGGGGGATTGGTCTCGAATCGTTGTATTGACCGAAATTAGCGGAACACACGACAAACATGTTTGTACTGTGTGTGACTCACATCCATTCCTTAAAGAGCAGGTTATGATCGATGCGTGCGGGTGTTGGGTGTGATATAAGTGTTTGCGAACATTACGTTGCATGTATTCAGTTGTGCTGTAACAAAAAAAAGTGTGAACACTCCAAGTCCTATATAGGATCAGCTATTGGGGTGTGTAGGTTAGCATCTTCGTTTGCGGTAGACACCTACTTGTAATTAAAATAATAAATCTTAGTTCGGAATAGGAATTTTGTGGGTAAAGGGCGGGTCGAGCTGGAAATCTGTGTTGTATTGGGCAGGTAACTTCGATTCTGTGATTGCTGTATTGCCGAATAAGTGTGTTTTTAGGCCAATATACTTTCGAAAAGTTTTAGTGTAGACGGTCGGAAATCGGTAAAGTATTTCACGTATTTTTCTTTTATTTCGACTCTCCGTTGCACAATAGGGTTTAAATGTCTTCTGGGGCGCTGGAATATCGGTGTTAGATAAATGTAGTTTGCATCGTAACAGGACATAGAGATTTCTTAGATGGGATGTGTACTGCTGTAGCAAGGAAATAAGAGGTAAAATTAAAGTACCCGAACTCTCGGAAGGCGCATCTATACCTCGATCTAAGAAGGAAACGTAACAGGGTAAGATCGCTAGAGTGTTAAATTTCGGAACTTTCGGCATGGCTCAGCTCCATTAAATAAATGCAATGCGAGCTATCCTTGTCAGAGTGGAGCGTCTGCGTAGAAGGTTTTGATCATTTGGAGATGTAACTTAGGTGTTTTTGTTTAAACACTTAGCATATGTTTCTTTTATGTAGCCTGCCGAGAGAGCGCTCTGCGTTCTGGACGATTGTTAACGGTGCTGCAGATGTATATTTAGAGACTTTGTGCTAGATGTCATTGCCGATTTTCGTTATTTGGAAGTTTTGTATATACAATATGCCGTCTTCTGCTGCTGTTGTTGTTGCTGTTTTATCGAAAGAGTGGTTGGCATATAAGTTACATTCCGTTCGACGGCTGTTGCTTGCATCGTCTAAACGGAGAGATACATTTATAGATCTAAGGTTGTGGTCGATTTCCGATACGTACCATTTCTTTTATTTTGGTTAGTTGGCTCTGGTTAGAATTGTTTTTGTATATCGAAAGAGTATATGTTAAGATGGATACGTAAGTTTGTGGCGTTTATTATCTAACCTGCGCTATTATTATTAAACACGCCTGTCGGCTGTTGTATTTTTAGTCTAAGCGAAGAGCATGGAGAGAGATGGGCGTGTTTACGCATCGAAAAATTCGTTTAGTGGAATATACAAGTTACTACAAACGAAAATTCGTTCACTACAAACCTCTACACACTATTTCCTTCACATATCAAGCATTAGAATGAAAATTCTTGAAAGTCGGGTGCTGCCAGTGGGTGCCGTGCACAGCAGTATGGGCCTCGCGCCTTCCATTTTGAACAAGTTTTGTGGGATATACAAGTTACTATAAACGAAAATTCGTTCACTACAAACCTCTACACACTACATACCCAGGGGCAGATATAGACTCTGACCATAACTTGTTGGTTATGAACTGTAGACTGAAACTGAAGAAACTACAAAAAGGTAGGAAAATAAGGAGATGGGACCTGAATAAATTGAAGGAACCTGAGGTTCTTAAGAATTTCAGATGGTGCTTTAGGCAACAATTGACAGAAACAGGGGAAAATAAAACAGTAGAGGAGGAATGGGTAAAATTGACAGATGAAATAGTGAAGGTAGCAGAGGACAAAATAGGTAGGAAGGCAAGACCTCCTTGGATATCACAGGAGATACTAAATTTAATATATGAAAGGAGAAAATATAAAAATGCAGTAAATGAAACAGGAAAAATGGAATACAGACGACTAAGAAATGAGATTGACAGGAAGTGTAAAATGGCTAAGCAGGAGTGGCTGGAAGGCAAATGCAATGATGTAGAAGAATGTATAAACAGGGGAAAAATAGATACAGCCTACAGGAAAATAGAAGAAACATTTGGAGATAAGAATAACAGCTCTATGAATATTAAGGACACTGATGGAAAACCAGTTCTCAGCAAAGAAGGGAAAGCTGAAACGTGGAAAGAGTATATAGAGGGGCTCTACAAAGGAAATGAACTTCGAGACAATATTGTAGGAAGGAAAGAGGATGTAGATGAAGATGAAATAGGAGATACTGTACTGAGAGAAGAATTTGACAGAGCCCTGAAAGACCTAAGTCGAAAAAAGGCCCCTGGAGTAGATGATATTCCCTCAGAGCTACTGAAGTCTCTGGGAGAACCAGCCATGACAAACCTGTTTCACCTGGTGTGTAAGATGTATGAGACAGGTGAAGTACCCTCAGACTTTAAGAAAAATGTTATAATCCCCATTCCAAAGAAAGCAGGTGCAGACAAGAGTGAAAACTACAGAACCATCAGTTTAATAAGTCATGGTTGCAAAATATTAACACGAATTATATACAGAAGGATGGAAAAACTGGTAGAAGCCGACCTCGGGGAAGATCAGTTTGGGTTCAGGAGAAATGTAGGAACTCGGGAGGCAATACTCACTTTACGGCTTATCCTAGAAGATAGATTAAGAAAAGGCAAACCTACATTTCTAGCTTTTGTAGATTTAGAGAAGGCTTTTGACAATGTTGATTGGAATAAACTCTTTCAAGTTCTCAAGCAAGCAGGAGTAAAATATAGGGAGCGTAAGGTTATTTACAACTTGTACAAAAGCCAGACAGCGGTTGTCAGAGTTGAAGGGCATGAAAGGGATGCAGTGGTTGGAAAGGGAGTAAGACAGGGTTGTAGTCTTTCTCCATTGTTATTCAATTTGTACATTGAGCAAGCTATAAAAAAAGCAAGGAGAAATTTGGAGTAGGAATTAAAGTTCAGGGTGAAGAATTAAAAACATTGCGTTTTGCCGACGACATAGTAATTCTGTCAGATATAGCAAAGGACCTGGAAGAGCAATTGAACGGAATGGACAGTGTGCTGAAAGGTGCATATAAGATGAACATTAACAAGAGCAAAACTAGGGTAATGGAATGTAGTGTAAGAAAATCAGGTGATGCTGAAGGAATTAGATTGGGAAACGAAGCAATAAAGGAGGTAGATGGGTTTTGTTACTTGGGCAGTAAAATAACAAATGATGGTCGCAGTACAGAGGATATAAAATGCAGAATGGCAATGGGTAGAAAAGCGATTTTGAAAAAGAGAAATTTGTTAACATCGAATATTGATTTAAGCCTAAGGAAGTCCTTTCTGAAGGCATTTGTATGGAGTGTTGCCCTGTATGGGAGTGAGACATGGACGATAAACAGTGCGGACAGGAAGAGGATAGAGGCTTTTGAAATATGGTGCTACAGAAGAATGCTGAAGATTAGGTGGGTGGATCGCGTAACTAATGAGGAGGTACTGAACAGAATTGGGGAGAAAAGGAATTTCTGGCATACCTTGACCAAAAGAAGGAATATATTGGTAGGACACATTCTTAGACATCAAGGAATTGTGAATTTAGCATTAGAGGGAAGTGTGTGGGGTAAAAATCGCAGAGGAAGACCAAGAGATGGATACAGTAAGCAGATTCAGACAGATGTAGGTTGCCGTTCTTATGTGGAGATGAAGAGGCTTGCTCAGGATAGGGTATTGCGGAGAGCTGCATCAAACCAGTCTCCGGACTGAAGACCATAACAACACAAAAAGTAATTATAATCAAATGCCTGCACTGGATCTCGCACAGGCACTCGACTCGGTCTTTCTCTTTTGGGAGGACGGACACGCAGAGGTTCGACGTCCTCCTCCTCGAAAGCCGAATCATCTCCGCGGGCGGAACGACAGGGCCGACCTCCACACAAACTGCGGCAGGCGTTGTCTACTTGCGGGGGAGGCGGTGGTGGATCGGAGACTTGCTCTAGACGCGCGACACGTTCTTCTGACTCGGACGCTACATCGCGACGCCTACGGTTAATTTCCCACTGTTGTTCCTTGAATCGGAGTAAGTCGCGAACTTCCTCCGATTCATTTACAACAGCGGGAACTGCTCTTTCGGCCGCCATCTCCCCGATCTGTAGAATCTGCGGCACCGAGGTGGCTAGTTCTTCAAAGCCTTGCTAAGCATAGGATCCCGCTATTGGATTTATGAAGAACAGGAACGAAATGTCTGACAAAGAAGTGACTACGGGGATAGGTGGAGGAACAGCAGAAGAGCCACCAGTACGCGCACCTGGGTTGAACACTCGGTCGGCGGGAGAAGCGAGGGTAGGGTGCTGGCCGCGGACCGCCGATAGAGCGGATGGCGAGCACCTACCCATCAGTCAGTTCATCAGAGCACCTGATGATGGCAACGTGGTCGTTTGCCGAATTATTGGACACTGAAACCCGGCAGTTTACCCGCAAATTATTTCAATATTTTGATTATTGTATGTTATTCATACGTATTTGATGAGTTAGATTTAAAGTGGGTAGGTACCTACCTATCTTCATGCGTCGTAAACACATTGATAGTACCTACTTATTTATGAGTTGAAAAAGTAAGTTAATTATCAAGTTGTAGAAGATTACGCAATTCTTTTTACTTTTTACTGCATATTATTTTGTTTTGTTTGATTGATTTGTTGAAATTTTTGTTTCTTTTTAGTGAATATGTACTACACTAAACAATTTTTCTGAATATGGATAGACCTACTAAACGTGGTGCTCATATGGACAGCTCCGTTTAAATGAAAGAAACGCAGTCAGGAAGAAACGCCTAACCCAATAGAGGAAATCTACCTCGAGGACAATTTAAAAAGATACTTGCGAAGAGCGCAAAAATCGACTTTCAGAAATGCGGCTTTACATGAAAAAGTTTGGAACAGGAGTTACTTGACCGTAACGACGTTACGGTAGGTGACTCAAATATTCGCATAGCATGTAAAAGATTCGGCCGACTATCGTTAATTAGCTCCAAAGAACTGAAGAGTTCCGTTACTTTGTCATGTATCTCATTCTCATTAAAAGAACCTAACCAAACTCTCATCAAACTACCCTTGAAGTATATCCTTTCCAGGAAAATAATAATAATAATAATAATAATTCATTGAAACCGGTTGGCTTCATAGTGAGTTATTCATCCATTTCTCGGCACATACTTAATGCAAATTTAAGGTTTATAAGGTTTTCTTATGGATGCCATTGTCAGGACTGGATAAAATTGAAATGGGACCATACGGAAAGCACCAGCTATCAAAAAAAAAAAAAAAAAGAAAAAAAAAAAAGAATAATCGAAATCGCTTTACACAGTTGAAAGTTACTGTTATTTTTAACAGAAAATGGTTAAAACATCTATATATTCTACTGAAGGGAACAACATGTCGTTTAAGTATACATATGCAGTAAAAATTTAGCAAATAACGAATTATTCGTAGTGATTGGCTTGATAATTCAAAATGTGAGGATTCAGTATTTCGTTTCCACTGCAAGATTTTTTAATGTAAATATCACTGGTTTTAATGGTCAGAATGGTATTAAATACTGGAGGTATTCGTCGAGAAATTCAGATAGGCCGGAAAATAGTCCACGCCAAATAATTTCGTTAAAAAGTAGTTAGATCTAAAAACTTTACTTACCAAAAGGTCGAAAAGAAGACTGAAAATCAAGCTCAAACAGACCGTGAGAAAAAGAGGTAGACGGTTGTTTTGAGGAGACTAATCAAGACTGAAATGTTTTAGTTGGGCATTATCTTGCTTTTAGAGTTACTATTGACAAGTATTCGAATCAAATAATTGACTTTTTTTAAAGTCAGTTGAATGTATTTTAAACTTTTATTACATGCTATCAGAACCCATTGCACGAACTGAAAATACTGAGCATCGCATGCCCCATTATCTTGGGCGTAACAATAAAAACGAATTGATTAATTTAATTTATGAGAAAAACCAAAAATACTATAATTGATCTTTGAAAACAATTTAAATACTACTATGTGATTGTACATTGATCACCTGACATTTAACACGTAGAATAACTTACTGTTATTGTAAAGAAAAACTTTCTTAGGTAAGAGAACATTCTTTAGGTATTTTACCCGTAACTGATACTATTGGACAAGGGTTAGCAACTTATTTATTAGATTTCTTAAAATCATGCAATACTGAACTAGAAGATCTACGAGACCAAGAATATGATAATAGGGCAAACATGAGAGGAAAAAATATTAGCTTAAAAAATCCTGCCTGATACTCTTCTGTTAATGGGTCTGCCTGTTCTTATAGCCGACATGTCAAGGCTTTTGAAAGGATTTTGTATACTAGTGGGAACACAGAAAACACCCTGTAATAGTTAGGGCCAGTTATGTCACCTTTTTCATGCAGAGGATGAATTAATGCACATTTCCACACTGAAGGTAGCTGTTCACTTTCTCAGACGTTTGATATAATTCTGTGGGTTGCTTGTGTGAGATTTCTGTCATTTAATTTCCATATTTCTGCTATGATTCCGTCTTCCCTAGGAGATTTGTTGTTTTTCAAAGAGTTGATTATTTCCTTAAAAGATGGTGGTTTTGAATCGGGATTGGATGGAGGCTTTTCATAATCTAATTGTTCTATGGGGATCTCGCAGCTGAGGAGTGACTGAAAATACTTTGCTAACATTTGACAGTTATTTCTGGTGTATCCATCTGGGCAGCTGATAACATGTTCTGTTTTCTCGGAAAATTTTCTAAAAATTTCTGTTGTTGCCCTTAGTAAATTCTTGTTCAATTTCTTTAAGTCGGTTTATATCATATCTACGTTTCCCTCTACGTATAACTTTGGCTGATCGTTTCCGTATTTTTAAAAATTCCTGCCATTTTTCTGGAGTTTAGTTGCTACTGAAAGATTTCCATGCATGTGTTCTGTCTTCTATTGCTTGATGAGCAGTACTGTTCCATCTCCTGTGTTTTCTCTTTCCTGGTGTTTTGCCCAGTCTCATAGTATTTTTCAGTACTACTGCGAATTCATTCCAATACGTGGTTTCTGATTGATTAATTTCCTCAAGAACTTCTGTCTTGTTGATTTCGAGGTGTTATTGATCAATTCTGAATCTTTTGTTCACTTGTGGTTTTCTTCTGTTAGGCTGAAATCTAATTTTTATTCGCAGCAGATGGTGATCTGACTCAAAAAATCCCTTCCGTGTTCTTACATGAAGTATTTCTTAGGTATTCGTGTTGGATATAGCAACATGGTCTACCTGAAACCTACCTAAGGTCACGTTTGGTGATTTCACTGTTGTAAGTTTCTTTTCAGGTTTATGGAATTGTGTGGACATGACGTTAAGATTAAAATTTTTGCAGAAATTTATTAGTCTGTCGCCGTGTTTATTTGTTCTCTTGTGCGCTGTCTGGATTCCTGTTTTTTCTTCTCTCTTTGCAAAGTTGTCCATTAAATCTCCGAAAAGAATTCCTATATTATGCTGAGGGATTTTATTTTGTAATTTTCTCCAGTAGCTCCCAGAAGTCATCTATTACCTGTGGATCTTTCCTATTGTAGTCGTTTGCGGGAGCATGTGCATTTATCATTCTGTATGCCTTATTTCCAGATTTTACATTCTTTCTGATGTAGACAAAGTCTGTTACAGAGGCTGTCATTGATTTGTGCAAAACAAATTGTTTCGGTTCCTTGTTCAGCTGGACTGCAGGTATACCTTTTTATATACTCAACTTTCCTGAGTCAATATGATTTTCGTCGGTAAATCGTGTTTCTTGAATTGCATGAAGTTTAATGTCGAATTGTTCCATAGTGTTTGTAAGTTGTTTCAGTTTTCCTAGATTGGAGAGAGTGTTTGTGTTGGGAGTTCCCATGATATTTTTCTTTTTTGGCCTTAGAGAATTTGAGAGGGTCCGACTCTTCTCCGCATGATGTTCATGGTCACCCAGAATTCGATGACCAGGAAAATTCGGTCTTGAGACTGATGCCTGAGGTAATGGTATCCTTTCCTTTTGTTCCATCATGCTTATTCAAGTTGAAGCTGGTTTTGTGGCGGTCTTCTGTGAAGATCACATATTTACGACTTGATTGTTGAGATCACGAAAAGCATTTAACAGCCGCACCAACTACGTGAACAGACTCTGACCACTAACCTTTAGATTCCAGAACAGACGTTAGTGAATTGGAGTTGCCTCTTCCGCCACTTCCGCCGTGCCGATGATCTTCATCTTCGTCTTTACTGCCGTTGAGGTGCTATCACCTGGGCCAGGTGAACCGAGGTTTATTTAACGAGGTGTTACTCGTCCCCTTCTTCCTTTATCAACCAGGCTTGGGAATGGCTATGGCGGAGTTTGATCTGGAAATATATACACATATATTTCTTTGACATAAGCTTCATGTAGGGATCCCATGATGAACAAGATACCCACTTTGAGACTGAAGCCTCAAATACGCGATGGGAAAGTTGAATTGATGCTTTAAGAGCACTTCGCTTTAATATGAATAAAATTTACCGTGCATTATACTCTACTATTATATGTGCCAAGTATGATAGTGAAACACGGCGAGTTCATTAATGTCAAAAACAGTCTTACAGATTCATATTGCCGCGAGAGTACATCCTTCTAAAAGTCCGTATTAGCAGAAGAACGATGGAGACGAAACCAGCAATAAGCCAGCCGCACATCAGACACCCGTCGGTGTTCTCTGGAGATGCTGGACAGGACCCCAACAAATGGCTAAAAGGGTTCGACCGAGTCGCCAAGTACAACAGGTGGGATCATACGATGTGCTTGGCCAACGTTTATTTCTACCTGGATGGAACAGCCCAGCAATGGTTCGAAAACAACAAAGACAAGTTGAATAACTGGGAGACGTTCCAGGAGGAACTTAAGAAGACGTTTGGAGACCGCCAGCGACAAATCCGCTCGGCGGAAGAACAACTGAAGAACCGGGCCCAACTACATGGTGAGCCGACACAATCGGACATTCAGAGTGTTTTGGCCCTGTGTAACGTAGTAAATCCGAACAAGACTGAAGCGGACAAAATCACGCACCTGATGAAGGCAATTGCAGAAGATATGCACCAAGCTCTTCTGATAAAAGACGTCGCTACGACAGAAGAGTGCATCAAGTGGTGCCAGCGTATTGAAGAGATGCAACAAAGGAGGGTTGGACGCAAGAAGTGGAAGACCAACAGGACTTGGCTTCTCTCATACGACAAATCGTGAGAGAAGAATTACAACAGTGCATGGCAGCCGGGACTATTAGACCGAGCGAGCATCAGATTATGGCCATGGATGTGAGCCCAGTAAGTCACGAAGTAGCCGACGCCGCTGAGGACGGGGTATTTCAAACATTAGCTCCTGTCTGTCCCGTCAATGGCACCCGACGTGAAGAATGGCGTCACCCTGCTATGACTTACGCTGCTGCCGCCAAACGGCAGACCATGAACCGACCGACGCGACCACAGCTAACTCCCCCGGTAACTATGACGCCCCGCAGAAGAACAGACGTCTGGAGGACAGAAGACAACACACCACTGTGTTTCCACTGTGGACGCTCTGGACATGTCGTACGCTACTGCAGAGAGAGGAGGCGAGTATTCGATGATTATTTTGCCGCAAGACGTCAGCCGTCGGAGCAATTCTATCCAAGGCAGTCACTTGCTGATGAGTTCAGTCGACCTATGGGAAGAAGCCCATCGCCGTACCCTAGACGAGATCGCTCCCCGACGCGCCGCAGCCGTTCACCGTCGCCGTACAGAGGTACCAGCCCCTCCCCTAGCCGCCGCGCCCAGGAAAACTAAGCGAGGCGACCATCTACGGGGGTGAGGCCGCCGCAGATGTAAATCGTCCATGGACGACAGTCGCCAAGATGTCGGGAAATCTCATCGACGTCATAATCGACGGCCAACCTGTCCGGGCACTTGTTGATTCAGGAGCCTCTTTTTCTGTATTATCGGATAATTACCGCCGCACACTAAAGAAGACAATGTTCTGTGATACGGGAGCAACTGTGCTGAAGGTCGCGAATGGAAAGTACGTCCATCCAGCAGGAACTTGTGTCGCAAGAATAACCATCAACAACAAGACGCAGCCGTTTGAATTTGTCGTGTTAACAGAATGTAATCACATTGTCATCCTCGGATGGGACTTGCTTCAGGCATCCCAAGCTATCATTGACTGTGGAAGATCTGAGCTACAAATTGAAGAACTTGTTCCGCCAGATACACGTAATACAGAATTTTCTGGGAAGTTATTCGTCGTTGACAATGAGAAGAGTTGCAGTCACAAACACAGATGACTGGTTAAACTGTGAAGTTCTTGTTGATAGTAAAAAGTTTATCAGGCTCAAAAAAGAAATTTACATACCAGCGACTATCATAAGCATTACCGGTGGTCAAGAAGAGATTTGGATCATAAATTGTCACGAGCAGTCACAACTTATCCCCAAGGGAATGTGTATCGGGACAGCTGAACCAATCCAGGACGGTGAGCTCAACGTCATTAATGAAGACCCATGCCCTGCTATTAGTACAAACAACACGCTGGAGGAAACAAACGTGGAACTGCCAATAGGGTCCGGATTGACCAAGGAACAACGCCAGCGGGTGTTAGGTATACTACGCCAATTATCGGGTGCATTCACACCTCAGCAGGGGAAAAGCCAGACGAAACGGCCCACGATAAAGCACCGTATCAATACTGATGACCATTCGCCAATTAGCCAGCGTTCGTATAGAGTGTCGCCAGCTGAAAGACGGATAATTCGGGAGGAAGTGGAAAAGATGTTGCGAGATGACATTATTCAAACTTCGGAGAGTCCTTGGTCGTCTCCGGTGGTCCTCGTAAAGAAGAAGGATGGCACGTGGCGATTCTGTGTCGACTATCGGCGGCTGAACAGTATCACAAAGAAAGATGTCTACCCATTGCCGCGTATTGATGACACCTTAGACTGCTTGAAAGGAGCTACATACTTCTCAACTATGGAAATGCAGACAGGTTACTGGCAAATCGACGTTGACGAAGGTGACAGGGAGAAGACGGCTTTTATTACACCTGACGGTCTCTATGAATTTAAAGTAATGCCATTTGGATTATGTAATGCTCCAGCCACATTCGGACGCATGATGGACAACTTGCTTCGACACCTAAAGTGGACGACGTGTCTTTGCTATTTAGATGACATTGTCGTTTTCTCGAAAACATTTGAAGAACATCTGAGTCGCCTGTCAACTGTGTTGAAGTGTGTTCAGGCTGCAGGTCTCCGCCTCAATCCAAAGAAGTGCCTCTTCGTCGCCAAAGAGATAAAAATCCTGGGGCACCTAGTCAACGGAGATGGTGTCCATCCTGATCCAGATAAAGTAAGGGCAGTCACAGAATTTCCAACTCCTCAGCACATTCGTGATGTGAGAAGTTTTCTCGGGCTGTGCTCATACTACCGACGTTTCATAAAAGGATTTTGTAATAAGGCACGTCCACTACAAGAACTTCTGCAGGAAGACGCCAAATTTTACTGGGATGAGACAAAAGAAAGAGCTTTCCGAGCACTTAAGGAGGCTCTAACTTCCGCACCAGTGCTAGCCTTGTACGACGAGAATGCAGAAACGTGACTTCACACACACGCCAGTGGCTATGGGGTTGGTGCAGTGCTTGTACAAGTTCAGGAAGGTGTCGAAAAAGTGATTGCCTATGCATCAAGAGTACTCTCAAAGTCCGAGATAAACTACTCAACAATTGAATAAGAATGTCTCGCGGTTATCTGGGCTATCAACAAGTTCCGGCCGTATTTATTCGGCAAACCATTCACCGTCGTGACAGACCATCAATCTTTGTGTTGGCTGACTATCCATCAGGACGACTAGCAAGATGGGCACTAAGACTCCAAGAGTACGATGTCACAGTGGTATTCAAGAACGGGCGCAAACACAAGGATGCCGACTGCCTTTCGAGGAATCCGTTAGTGGAACACAACAGCATGAATGAAATATCAGCCCTCACTGAATTAGATGACATTACAGCTGAACAGAGGGAAGATCCAGCACTATTAAAAACCATAGAGGCCTTGGAGAAAGGAGAACCGACCAATGGAGAGTTCCAACTTATAAACGGAACGTTGTATAAGAGCAACTACGATCCACTGGGCCCCAAATGGTTACTTGTTGTACCAGCTCATCTCCAGCCAGCTATTCTCAAATATTTCCATGATGCTCCAATATCCGGTCATCTGGGATTCGTGAAGACCCTAGACAGAATCAGACGTAGGTATTACTGGAAAGGTCTCTAACGATCTGTCAGGCACTATGTGAGTCACTGTAAAGAATGCCAGCGACGGAAGCATGTGCCTCAATTACCTCCAGGACATCTCGTACCGATTCCGCCTGCCGTAGCTCCATTCCACCGAGTTGGGATCGATCTTTTAGGGAGGTTCCCGAAGTCGACAACCGGTAACCGTTGGATAATAGTCTGCACTGACTACCTCACACGCTACGCTGTCACCAAACCTGTGCCGACTGCAGAAGCTCCAGAGATTGCAAAATTCCTTGTAGAAGACTTTATTTTGAAGCATGGAGCACCACGTGTCATGATATCTGATCGTGGAAAAGTATTCCAGTCAAAACTAGTATCAGAGGTAATGTCACGGTGCGACATTGTCCACAGAATGACAACTGCATACCATCCTCAGACAAATGGTCTTACGGAACGTTTTAACAAGACGTTAGCCGACATGCTGTCGATGTACGTCGATGTTGAGCAGAAGGATTGGGATACAGTTCTGCCAGTCGTGACATTTGCTTACAATACCGCAAGACAAGACACCACAGGCTTCACTCCGTTTTTCTTGCTCCATGGCCGTGAAGATGAGACGACAATGGATACACTGTTCCCGTTCCAACCGGACGACACTCAGGATGACTATGTTAAACAGCTCATCACCAGGGTCGAAGAAGCAAGACAGCTGGCTCGCATACGGACACTGGACGCCCAGGAGAAGGACCGTCAACGGTATAACGACAAGCACCGACCTGTTGTGTACAGTCCAGGAGATCTGGTATGGATTTTTACCCCTGTACGGAAGGTTGGACTGTCAGAAACTGTCGATACTTTGGTCCGTATCGTGTCATACGCCGCCTGTCAGACGTCACATACGAAGTTGAGGATTATGAGCCGTCGTCGAAACGTCAAACACGAAGAGACATTGTTCACGTCCTGCGCATGAAGCCTTACTACGACCCTGAAGAGCAGGTAGACGACAATGGCTTCTTGTTCAAGGACTTTAAGCCGGTAATGTTCCTGATGAAGCCACGACAGGAACGTCTGTCGTCGATAATCGCGGAGAAGGGAAGGATTTACTTGAACTGTCATACAGAGGACCCATGACACGGTCAAGATCCAGGACATTGCAGCTGGCTCCACAGGGATCATAACAGCGGGTTGCTGTTTCTCCAGGAGAGGGAGCAATGCCGCGAGAGACCACGAATACCGACTGCAGGCGTGGCGCATGCGATAGCGTCACTGATTGCGGAGCAGAAGATCGCCGGTTCAATCACGCCCACCGGCAAAAATTTATTTCATTGTAATTTACAATTCCAGAAGGTTCTACATCTTTCTTATGTTCACTTGTAAAATCTACTTGTTTCTTATGTTAACTGTTCTTCTAATTTCTGGTAAATTCAGTCTGTGTATAAATAGCAGAGCACTTTGCCTGAGAGGCAGTCAGTGCTGCGTGTATGTTGAGTTCGTAATAAACGTGCTTTCAGTATAAGTGCTGTGTTTAGTTGCCTTCGAAGTCAAGCCTAATTCCATTGCAACGTGACAATATGTTCAGTTGTAATATGGTACAACATTTTATCAAAAATTAACACTGCAAGCAAACTTCTGCAATGGTCTAACGTTATTATTTCACAGGCGGTCAAAATGATAGCTCTCGTCAAAAACGATTTACGTGTATACCTCACAGAAAGGGCATTTCAAGAAATGCTAGTTGATTCAAAATTACTTGCTGACGATTTAGCATGCGAACCTGAATTCAAAGAAACTGCTCGAAAACGACGTGTTGATTACAAAACTTCCGACGAGCTCTTATTCGACCCGAAAACTAAGTTGAAAGTAAATCTTTAATTTTTGTTACTTGACACGGCGATCTTACAATTAAATGAAAGATTCAGTTTGTTGACATAGCAGCACAACAAGATGTTTAAATTTTTGCAAAACATTGAAAACTGGAGGGTATTTGAGAGAGAGCAAAGAAAAGCACAATGTCTCAATTCTGATCAAAAGTTAACACATGAAAATAGATCGGACGTTGATTGGGACGAGCTGTTTAATGGGTTGGAATTGCTTACTTTTTTTTGTAAAGAAAAACACAACACTACTTTACGTACTGAATTTTATTCATTTTAATAATTTAATGTCTGTGTTCCCAAAAGTTGCAACGTCTTTGCGCATATATTTATATATGTGACAGTATGAGAAGGCGAAAGGTTATTTTCCAAACAAAATAATAATAATATATTTACGATCAACTATGACCCAAGATATAATGACAAATTTGGCCATCATAAGTATCGAATCAAACGTAGTTTCGAAACAGATGTTCTCACAAGAAACTTTGCCGATTTAAAAGCCAGAAAAATTTAATTTTTTGCCTGAAAATGTTTCTGTAGTTTTACACAAGTATTAAATAAAAGAAATGGAACATAAAATTATTATTTTTTCCTTTTTGTGGCAAGAGGGGGGGGGGGAGGGGGGGGGTGCTAGCTGATTTCTCGCACCACGGCGCCCAATATCATTCAGACGGCGCGACGCACACGTCCATCCGCGCCATACAATTGGAAACGAGGCTCGTCAATCCAGGAGAAATGTTTAATTTGATCAACAGACCAATATCGTTGTTGATGGGGCCAGGCGAGGCGTAAAGCTTTTTGTTATTCAGTAAACGAGGGGGTTTCAGCAATGACCCTTACTGATGATGTTCTGGTGAATGGATCACTTGCTGACACTTGTTGATGGCCCTGCATTGAAATCGGCAGCAATTTCCGGAAGGTTTGCACTTCTGTCATTTTGAAAGATTACTTCTGTCGTGTTGTCCCCGTTCTTACAGTATCTTTTTCTGGCCGCAGTGCTGTCGGAGATTTGATGTTTTTGCGGATTCCCGATATCCACGGTGCACTCGTGAAATGGTCGTACAACAACGTTCCCAAATCACGGCTGCCTCGCTGATACTGTGTCCCATCTCTCGAGCGCCGACTACAAATCCATGTACATACTCATGTAAATCGTGATAATCTACCATTGTAGCTGCGGTACCCGATCTAACGCATGCGACTCTCTTTTCTTCAGTTGTGTCTCCTGAGTCATAGGTGATGGACTAGTCTGACGTTGGGTTTTAAGAAGCACTTTGTTGATAAATATCTTCACTTTACAGGGTGATGTGGGTCCTCCTCGATCCCTAGCAACCCATGAATGGTGCCTGAGTTAAAGTCGCCCAAAGCGGGAGTCATCTGTTCCTGTGTCCCCAGGTATATCGCCGGGATTAAGGGGAGAAGGCCTTTAGACTACCAATTACCTGATGGCTCATACCATCACTAGGGCGCACCTGGAAGTAGACTGGCCCGCATCCTTTGTCTGTCCCTGGGGGTCTGGTACATAATTGCCCTAAGATAGATATAGATTTCTGAAACAGTCTGTCTTGTAAGATAAACATATTGCCATTTCCGTAATGGTGACCACCACATAGACTAGGCCAGTCTCTTCATTGAGCCGCCCTGTGCTTTCACACGGGAGAGGGGGATGCAGGATCCACGTCAGAACTTTGTTCTGGACTCCCTGGATACATTGTAGCTGCGTTTTCGACGCTATACCACACTCTGTAGAAACGTAGATCAACGCGGCGTGGACTGTCGCCTTGTACAGGTGCAGCTTCGTAGCTGAGAAAGAAGGAGGATAATGCCTTCTCCATTTGGAGGCAGTTCTGGAGCTTCTCCGTGATGTGGTAATGGAAGAAGAGTCCTTGATTAAGGGTGATCCCCAAGTACTTGACGTGGAGGGACCAATCGACGTCCCTGTTGAGCAGTCGGAGTCGCAAAAGGCGTGCGAGAAGATCACCGCTCCCGTCTTTAGTGTTACTTTATTTGTGCGACACCACTGTGCTGTTGAAGCCTCGTGACATTGGTCACATGTTGGGGTGCACTGGTGTAGCAAGCCGTATCATCCGCATATTGGTCTAGCTTGACATTATCGACAACCGGGATACCATTAATGAAGGTATTAAAGAGGACCAGTGAGAGCACCGAGCCCTGTGGACTGCCAACCGCTTTGTGCCTGGTGACTGAGGCAGCCTTTTAATATTCCACTGCTATAGTCCTGTTGCGTAGAACGTCGGTGATGAGCTAGGCGTAACAGTGCTCTATCAGAGTTTATGTATAGATCTTTTCCAGTAGTTTGTCCTCCCAGACAATGTCGTATGCCTTTTCCCAGTTCAAATATACCGTCACGGTATGCTTGGTCAATTTGCGGGTGGTTCTCCGGTGTTCGACTAAGCGGGAACTTGCAAATCTGAGGAGGGTTTCCGTTTAAATCCGAAATGTTCAGCCCGGATAGCATGGTAGTGCAGTACCGGAGTTTGGATACTCTTTAGGATGATCCATTGCAAAATTTTGCTCTTGGTGGGTAGGAGGCTTATTGGACAATAGCTATCAGGTAACTGGAGATCCTTGCCGCTTTTGGGAATCGGTAAAGTCTTGTCTCTCTTCCACTGATCAGGAAAGTACTGGAGCTGGAGTAACTTGTTAAAGACCCCGTCAGTAAAACTAACGGCTTCCGGGGCAGCTGCTTCAGGTGTTCAATGGTAATGCCGTCCCCAGTAGCAGAGGTTCATCGGCCTGACCTAATTGCGTTCCTGACCTCACAGAGTGTTGCAAGTTGAGGCACACAAGCCGTTGAGCGGAATAAGAGCTGTTTCGCTTGGTGTCTCGTGGCCCGTTCGTCGCTGCGTTCCCTCAGAGTTAAATGGCGTAATGGGAGCGAGATTTCTTCCTTATACACTGTTGCTAATGCCTCCGCGATGGTTAGTGAGACGAAACTCAGCCCTTGTGACGTGAGGATCGCTCCTGTTGTTGTTTGCTGTTTTTGAGTGCCCTGACGATTTGCCATTCGTCCTATGCTTGCAACAGGAAGCCCTCCATTTTGTCTTCCCGGTTCTCCTGGCGACACTCCGATAAGTGTCGCGTGAATTGTCGTTCGAGTCGGTTCATCTACTGTCTGTACTGGAGGTTTCAGTACTGTCGTTAGCCCTTGAGTTACCGGTTGTTATGGCGTTAACTGATTCTTCCGTCGCTTCTTGGTAGAACACATTCATTATGAAAATTGAAATACACAATTTTGTGTTTGTTCTACAGGTTTGTTTATTTTTTGAATCGATTTTCGGCTTATTAGGCCATCGTCAGACCTTTACTGAAGTTCAGTCAAAGAACTTGGAGTCAGTAAACCAGAAGAGATGTTACAGAGAGAAACGTAAATTAACTTCTTTGATGGAGCAGTTACAGTGTAAATAAATATTTGAATGAAATCTCTAAATTAGTAGTACTGAAAAAAGGAAACATAAATACCATACATAGAGAAACAGAGCAAACATAAATTATTACAACATGACTACAGTGAATAAAAATAGAATTAAACAAGAATATAATGTTTTAAAGGTTGTTCAAAACACAAGGTGACACAACTATTAGAAATATTAGAAACCTGACACACTATTACAACTAAATAAACAAATGGACAAAAATATAGGGATTGGATAGGAGGATGTAGATGGGGTGCATTGGAGAATTGACAAGCTTTACAAGTCGGAGGTATGCACTCGAACGGAAAAGCGGTGAAAATAATCTTATTCAATTATAGCGTTCACAATTAAATTTACAGTAATTCTTCTGCGTGTGTAGGTGGTCCGGCAGCGCCACTGGATGCTTAGTTGTATGACTACTGGCTTGTTGTTATGAGACCTATCATTTATGGTCCGAAGCCGGAAATTTGCCCTAACGCTCTCTGTTACTACGATATCCAGACCGCCTGGCAGTTTCCGGAATGAAGTTTTCACTCTGCAGCGGCGTGTGCGCTGACATGAAACTTCCTGGCGATTAAAATTATGTGCCGGAAGCGGGACTTGAATCAGGGACCTTTGCCTTTCGCGGGCAAGCGCTCTACCACTGAGCTATCCCGACATGACTTACGATCTGTCCTCACAACTTTAATTTTGCGAGTACCTCGCCTCCTACTTTCCAAACTTCATAGAAGTTCTCCTGCGAACGTTGCAGGACTAGCACTCCTGGAAGAAAGGATATGGTGGAGCCATGGCTTAGCCACAGCCTAAGGGATGTTTCCAGAATGAAACATTCACTCCGCAGTGGCGTGTGCGCTGACATGAAAGTTCCTAGCAGATTAAAATTGTGTGCCGGAACTGGGACTCGAACCTGGGACCTTTGAATTTCGCGGCAAGCGCTCTACCACTGAGCTACTCACTATCGTTCTCTCTGGCAGTCGTCCTGTAGGGGAGAGGGGCTTGGGGACTTGTAAGTTGGCTTATGCGGACTGTGAACCTGTGAGGGAAGATTCGTTTCAAGTTCGTGGAACGTCTCACTCTTCTAGTCTGTCGTCGGCAGTTCCATGCGTCGGGTTTAGCTTGAAGGTCGCCGCCTATGAAGGTGGGTTTCAAAAGCCGTAGTAGGTGTTCAACGTTTTGACTGTTCAACTGTTTTTATAACTTATGGGACTTAACTACGGGGTTATCAGTCCCTAAACTTATAAACTACTTACGGACTAGCTAACACTAAGGACGGCACAAATATCCATGGCCGAGCGGGGATTCGAATCCCCGACCGTTGTGGCCGTGCAGACCGTGACTGGCGCGCCTCAGTCCCCTCGGCCAACGTTTGGGCGGTGGAGATGTTCTGCAAGCCGCACGTAGGTCTCACATCGTGGTTCGAGTGCACCGTCACGGCGGTCACCTCGATGTTTACTATTTAGGGCACTGGCACTACGTGGTACACTAGCAAGTGGCGTATGCCGATGGTGTCCCTCCACCTTACCGTGCCAGTCTATCTGTTCTACAGATGAACATGTTTCGCAACGAAAAGGGGACCTGAAATTAGTTTCGGATAATAGCAGCACAACAACTGAGTGCTGGTGGATGAAGATTTCCAGTTTCTGATCCCTGTAGCATTCCAAATAGCTGCTGTCTCTTTAAGCACTGGCTGTCTGCGACGATCCACTAATCGAACTGTTGCGCTATTCCCTCAAGGAGGGTAAGCACCTTCGGTGCTTGATCCGTGATGTGGTCCGAACGATGATTCGTACGTTTCCCTTGCTGAGGAACGTCGAGAATAGCGACGAGATCTCCTTGAGTGCTTCGGAGAGAGACGTTGCCTATGTGGGAGGTCTTCCTATCAAAGGTACCGTCATCGGTAACCTCCCTCAGTGACGCCAGTCACCTATATGTAAGAGATGGGGCAGCTGCTCGGTCTGCGGCGTGGCTGCTATCACAGTCGTATGGGATGTAGGTGACTACGATCGGTTGGGGATACTCTCTCCAACTGGCTGGGTGGGCACCTTTGCAAAACAGACAGACTGCCTTTTCTTCTGCGCTTGACGTTGACTCCGTCGTCCAATGAGGTCCGCCACATTTTCCACATCTAGCGGTAGGTGACAATTGCACGTTCTATGGACCAGCCGAAGGCAGTTTTTGCTCTGATCTGGGCCTTTCTTCGTCTCATACTGAAACACATCCACTGAACGTGTGGTCGTGTTCCATTTTGTGTTATTCATTACTCTAAAGTGTTGCTCCGCCGTTAATATTGTCTATTTGTATGTCAATTATTTATGCCTTTATTAATGACGCCGCATGTTTATTTATATTTCCATCTGTGTGGTTGAACTTGTGTGTTCCTATGACTGTGGAAGATTGCTTTTAATATTGACTGACTCCCGCGCAATGGCTTACAGTCGCCGCCTCGCGCTTTAGGCCTCTTTTGCTTCAGTTAAGAACGCATGGCTTCGTATGTCGTCTGCACTGCCGTCTGCTGGATGGCCAGAGACAAGCTTACTTGGCAAGATGACGAGGTCGCGAGGTGGCCTTAGTGTAGTACCAACATAATCATGGATGAAAGACGTGACAAAAGAGACCTCTCTGGAGCTCTAGTAGAGGGTATTATCTTCTTCAGGTAGCGAAGGTTGGTAGACAGTAAGATCTGAACGCACTCTGCATCGCTTTTAGCGCGACCTACATCTGGTGCATGGTGGGGAAGGCTTTTGGCGTGGCCTGCGCTTCACTCTTGCTGCGACTGCCGAAGTGAGTATATCATCGAATCATGCTGAGGGGATGGCATGCTGTTAGAACTTTACTTTGTTTGTGATCAGGCAGTCTTGGTTTATCAGTGATAGTTTTTCTTGAGTAATTCTTTCGCTATGCGAGGCGAAGTGTTTCTCAATTTACAGTAGTCGAGTAATTCAGTGTGAATTTAGTGTATGCATTTTCATTACGGTGATGATTTTGTTTCCGGTATTTCTCAAGTTAGAATACACATGTGTGACCTTCAGCCTTTGTATAAACTTGTATGTTTGAATTTCCTTGCTGCTTTCTAACTAAAGTTTTTGCGTCGTGTCTGTGTCCGACAGTATGATACATTTTCTCAGAGTTTCTGGATTGATTCTGTCTTTCCTGTCTTGGTATGAACGATTGCACAACGTGCTTTCGTAACGCTCATTACTTCGGCATTCAGCCATGCTTTTACTGATACTAGTTTTCTTCTATATGAATTCTCGCGTGTGCTTTACTTGCTGATTATAGATTAATTTCTTTTTGTAAATTCTATGTAATTCACCATGGTCGCACACCACGTGGTACTTAGGGATAGTGTGCCGCTGACTCCCCACTTATGAGTTCGGTTGGTGCATAGTTTCATTTTAATTTTTGTTTTAAGACACCCGCCATCTCGTCAAAACGCTGCTGACGCTTCGTTTCACCGCTGCTATCAAGTGTTGCAACATGAGTAATGTGTCGCAAGCATTATGCGCAAGTCTGTGAGTGAATGAATGTGCTTTCCTTTATCCAATGTGTATTTGCAAATTTCCTCCCACGTTACCTCGATATTCATAAAGGGCAGAAACAATTTTAATACCGGCAATAACTTTATGATTTCATTCACTTTTGTGCGATGTGTTTGCTTTATTGTGCTCAGTTTGGTCTCTCCATATTTATTTGTTTGTTCATTTTATTGAATAAGTGATGATTTAAAGTATCAAACCTCTGCTTCATAATTTCATGCTCCTTGCCCCATGTTTAAATATCTATTCCTTTATTTAACATTAATTTTGTGTTTGTTAAAATGTTGGATGCCCCCTTAAGGAGTGAGCAGTTATATATATTTCCGTTGCGCAGGTACTGTGGCCATTCGTAAAGCAATTCAGAGCAGCAGTGAGCGTTGTAACTTGCATTTACAGATCGCTATTGCCCTAGATCTTACATAGAAAATTTAACAACTACTTTCAATACCGATGTGTGAAAGAATTAGCACATGGACCAAATTTTGTCAGAGTGACTACGAACACTGTCAATGGCGTGTGCTTCCTCGTCTTCTCATCTCGAAGTTTGTTTTGGTGGATGTATTTGGTCTTGAGTTCTTGTTCAACATCCTGGGCAGTAATTACCGGAGAGAGATGACCATCTTGAAGCTCCTGTACTCCGGGGACTGACATCTGTAATAGTGTAGTTCGTTTGTCTACATAAAGAGACTTGCCTTCCTGTAGACCTGCATGGATTCGAAGGTGTACTTCACGTGATCGCTGCAGTACATGCCCTGGAATTCACCACTGAGTAGTGTCTTTAATGCCTTGTTAAGTTGTAAGTTGTTTTATGATACACGGCGAGAGGCGGCAGACGCAACTTCGTCTGCGGTGCTGTAGGTGCGTCCCTCATATCCATAGCTTGGTGTGGTTGCTGAGGTGTCAAACGTTCAGACGAGTTTCTTGTTGGTACGTCATACGTCGTATCACCCTCCGACGTGTCTACTGCCGCAGTGGCGTTGGGTCGTAATTTCCTCGACGTGTGACATTTCCATCTCCCCGTTACCACTGCAGGTCTGTCTGGGTTCGCCGTCGACGTGGCTGGTGGGTGTGGCGGCTCCTCCACTGCTGCAGCAAGGCGGTCGTCTCTGTCATCTTCCTCGTGTTCACGATCCGACGTGTCCAATGGTGGGCAATCTGAGTCGGTGTCCGTAGTCTTGTATGTAACTTCGTGACTGGTGTCAGTTTTAAAATCCTGGCGCAGGTGTCGCTTCTGTTTTTCTGTATGTTTGTGATGGGCAGATCTCATGGCGGTGTCTCGTTTCAGTTGCCATAGTGTGGCGTCGTCAGTGGATGGAGGTTCCGGTGTCCGGTCCAGAGGTTGACTGCGAGTCGTCATATTGGTGGAGTCCTAGACGCGGATTTACCTCGCCGTGGCAATGGCCCTGGCCGTGAGTAATCCATACTATTCCTATACAAAGACTAGTTCTATCTTTACGCCTAACACCACAGGTGCGAGCGAAATGACGACTGATTGCGCTGTCCCTCACCCGGTACGCTGCTAGAGCGTCTTGATTCACAGAACGAGATCGCAATTTACACTGTAAGAGCCCCGTACTGACTGAATGCCTGCGCCTGAAACCTGTTGTCTTATATAGGCGTGTCCGATAACAGCGCCTTCCTCTGAGTGTTTAAGTTTGCACATCCATTCCTGAACCTGTTTCTTCGGATCTTCAGTGTAGTGTTATTTTGTCACAGTATTCCCTGACTGATTTTGTAATTTATTCTGTGGATGGTTCACACAGTCTAACGCAACAACGCGTATCCAGAGCCTTCTGTAACCACCAGCTAACCTGTTAAGTGAACACGGCAAGATGTAAAACGCCGACACATTCGATTGACAGGGCCTATGCGGTCATGATAGAGTACATAGGGGATATATCAGCCACTCCACACACGCTATATATAATCCAGCACTAGAGTTCATAGTCAGTCGGTCAGATGAATCAATCGATGGCTTACACTTTATAGCACTCGATTTCCTGACGTGTTCTAACGTTGGTACAAATCTGTTATAGAACTCCAGCACTCTTTTACGCCAGCTGACAACCGGCGAGATGTCGACCCCTGCATAGTTCCGAGTTCGAGTCCTGCGTTACACCAACTTCGGATTCAGAGGAAGATCTAGGAGGACTTCCGTGTTCTGCACACCGGAACTCCAGCGTTCCTAGGGAAGACGCCTACCTGCCGGCTGATCAGGAGTCAGCACACACCACGACCACACGACACCCGTCATTAGGGTGCGGACCGAGAACTATCAGTCAAGATGTGTGAATGTCTCATTCACACGTTCCACCGTACCTTCGTACGGCTCCACAACAAACGGCGCGGCAGAGGGGTCGCCTACTTTCGCATGCCGATCTAGTGCGGAGGCAGCCGCACTGTCAGCGCACAGTACGGCCGCAGGCTGCTGATGCCATCGACCAGGTCGCCTGGAGTATCACCAATGTGTACCACTTCAGTATAAATGTTTTACCGACAATTATTGTTTCATTACGCCAACGGCGGCACCTGGAGCGCCCCTACCTCTTCCAGCAGGGGCGGTTAGGAGTCTGGCCTCATGACAAGTAACCCGCTCACCAACACCACCTGAGGGGGTGCGCCAGCAACCGCTCGACCCCCTGCAAAGTGGTGTCACAGTGTCTGTCACTACTTACCAAGTGACTGAAACCTTCGTTGAAATCACAGAGCAATAGCGGCAATTGTGGGGTGAGTCACATGTTTTTCCGTATCTTCACTTATGTCTTTTAGTGATGCTCATGTCCAGAGTAGGGTGTAATCACGTTAAAGTAGCGTCTGTCAGACCAAGTGAGCTGACTGATGTGGCATAGTACGTGTATATTGCGCTGAGGGTACACAGTGCCAGTCGACTGTAAAGTTCGTAATTATCAGGCATAGTGTCGTTTGTAATAATTTTTTTCCCACTAATATATTCTGCTGTTGAGAAGTAGGGTCACGCAAGAGAAAATTGTAGTAAGCGTCCTGGGTACGAGGTAAAAAGTTGAAGTAGATATATATCATGTCTTGTTATTATACTAAAAGACATACATCAAGTGCATTATTTTAGAAATTATCCATCCGAAGATGTGTCAGACTTACTCTAAATGGACTATAAAATGATAAGTGAAACATCAAACTCAGGAAGTGATTGGTGTGGATTCATTTACGTATCTAGGCACTAGGCTATTAACGACAATAGCTGCCTGTGGAATTATATCAAGGGGGGAGTTGAAAACTTGTGTTGGGCCGGGTTCGAGGCCGTGTGCACTGCTTATTGAGCAGCTGCGCTGACCAGCCCGCAGTGAGGTCGTCACAACAGCATCGACTATCACAGAACGTCTCCAGTCAGATCAAAGTTCTTGCACACATTTCTGCCATACTCGTCCTGTCCTTTAGCCTCTATACTCACGGCATTTTGCCGTTTCCTGTCAGAGGTCAAGTAGGCGATTGAAGCGCACCCGCATTGAACGACGGATCACTGCCCACCATCTTTTTAATTATGTACACTTGACAGCAAAAAAAGTGGAACACCCCTGAATTCCAAAGTGGAGACTGCACCTGACGCTATGCAACCAACATGGTGTAGCTGTGTCACAGGTCGTCAAATCATTCCACAGTACAGTTAATACCTACGCACAATAGGTACTAAGTAAGTCTCCTATTTCTCCTTATGGCATCCAGGCAAGGTGAAAACGAATACTTTCGTACAAAAAAAAAATATTAGAATACACATCATTGATGATGAGACAGTAACACTTGTAAATTAAACGTCTTTGCAATAAGAGAAAAGTCAGATACGTTATCACACTTGTTTAATGGCTTGATGTTTTTGTTCGCGATGTGAATCTGAACGCACTGTTAAGCAAATAACAGTTGTGTGTATGATCGAGATGCGTTTACAGGTCACTCACTTTTTCGTGGCCCCTCTCTGATCGGCAGAAGTCAGCTGAGTTCGTGTGTCTAAAGAATGTTTACGCTATCTACCAACCTTACCTCGTAACAGCATTGTAGACCTCGTCAATGTATTGTTGATTTGTGCTTGGTTTTGATAATTGTCTTCCACTTAGTAATTTGCTAAAATAAGTCCACATACCCTGATGACTTCTTTTAGAAAAAAGGTGGTATGAAGAATGTTAATTCTGATTGTTATTCAGTTACAACAATAAAAAGAGGCAGAAAGCGTTGCTACACCCGCTTAATAAGCCCCTTTAAAATATTAATATTTCGTAGATATACGTTCCAGTTTTCTATTACTCAAACATTAAAGTGATACTTAATTTCATGTTCCATTTCTGACGCCTTGACCCCTTGCATGTTGTTTCTTTTAAAACCTATAATCTATACGTCGTAAGCTGCCGGCATTGGGAGAAAGAGGCGGGACTTGTTCTAACACTGGATGCGCTACAAGCTGAATGCAAGCTTCAGCCCCCAACATTCTCCGCTCAGGGGCAACGTTTAAGTGCGTGATCTCTAGGCATAAATAGACGTAAAACACTGACGTTTTCATTAGTATCGGTTTCCAAGACCGATATCTGAACCCAGAAATAAATGATAATCTTAGCACTGCACCAGGAATTTCATGAAGCTCATATTGTTGCTGAGAGGTAACCGCTGAAGATACGTAACATAGTGCAATTCACAGATGTCCTACATCATAAAGTTGTGGAATAGAATGCAGTATATTGATGATTTGCTAACTAAGCACAGATGTCAGATATTAAATATGTTCAAAATAGCGTTATACTAGTACCTGAAACGACGATACAATTATTTTTCCGGCAGGGACTCGAACGCGGCACCATTTGCTATTGTATGATGGGAAACAATGCTGCTGATATATTTATTGTTTCTTCCGGGGACTCCAAGCCCGCACATACCGTCACTTTTGATCTTACAAGATGAGGCGTCAACTATCACATTGTCGTTCACTACTAGTTAGGATCGCACCGTTCGTAGAGACGTGAATGGGTTTGGTATTTTGCGAAAACTTTGTTTAACTTAATAGCGCATGGACATGAGCAATGTTGATTTGAAACAAGGCAGAGTGCTGCGTTCTTTACTTGGCGTTACTGGAGGTGCAGATGGTATTTTAATAGCCGTTAAAAAGTGTTATCTCCAGCGGGAATCGGACCCATGCCTTAGCCATTACAAGTTAACCAGCGAATTACAGATGTGTTAGCATAATATTTTGTCATAATGGAGTACTCATTAGACGGTACGACCAGTCAAAGAATTCAAAGCTGTCTGTTAAGGTAAGTCGTTCTTGGCCGCAGGGGATGGCAACGTAGTCTGAGGCGCCTTATCCCGGATTTTTCGTGATATTATACTATATTTTAGTATGCTACATTACGATTTGGTATGGAATTTTGCTATAAGCTTATTTAACTATGTGCTCATGTTAATCAAGATAGTTGGGTAGCTGTTGCCACGATAACTTGAATATTACACATTTTTAAAGTTATGAGGAGCGTCGATTATGCATTAGAAAAAGGATTCTGAAATTGGGAAAGTAACTTCGTTTTGACATCTATTATTCACCACGTTCAGGAAGAGAAACAGACTTCGACGAAGGAGGTTTCTGTGATTTACTAGTACGGTCAATGACAAGGTATCCGATAACGCAAGTGTGTCGAGCAATTATTCTTCACGGTGTGGTTGCCTTCAATGGCCATATTGAGGTTAAAAAACAACAATATGGATTCTGATACAATGTCGCATCGAAAATGCAATTACATGCGAAGCATACTCTCCAACTGGGAAGGATGGGGGAGAACTTCAGTGTCTGCCATTTCAAAGGTTGGATACTGGGATTTGTCAGAATAGATGTCCATTTCAATGGATACATCAGTACTTGCAAGGTAAGGTTCAGTTGTTCATTATATCCACGTGCTTTTCGAGGGTCATCGGAAGAGAAATACCGACAGTGATTTGAAAAAATAAATAAATAAATAAATAAAATAAAAAAGCCTGCCAAGCACAAAATTGTGAAAACAAGCACGTAGATACAGATAAATATGTCAAGGGAGGGGTAGCAGGAGGGTGGGCGGGATCTAGGAATAAACAGGAGTGCAGAATTGGAAAATAAAAGAGTGAAATGCTTGCAAAGTACTCCTTACTTAGACATATATCACAGTTTGTTTTAGGGCCGAGAGAAAAAGAACGAATGTTTTACAGAACGAAGGATGGATTATCAGAGATATAAAAGAACACAACTTCATAGAGAGGACCGATGGACAGTAAAGGAAGCAGACGTTAAAGAGATGGTATTGTTTTCACGGAGACCACTAATTCTTTTACAGCGTTTTGGGGGAATAGACCAAAAGGGCAACTGAGATTATAATGCAAGGGAGGTAACAGAGAGAGAGAGAGAGAGAGAGAGAGAGAATGGAGGAGAAATTAACAACGAATAAATGCAAGACAAATGGAAGTTAGGAGTGAGGCGTATTTGAAATAACAAAAATTACTTTAACAACGTCAATCTAAACTCATTACTCTGTATGCATGGAGGCTGGGTATAAACGAAATAAAAGTCGGATATTGAGTGAAATGAGAAGCACTGAATTAAAATTTAAGCCACAGGCGGGAATCGAACTCAGACTTACTTTAATTCCATACTGTTCCTTTCACTCAATGTCTTTCACATATTGACACGGAAAACTGTCTCTAGGTATATAAATGTATAATAAAAATAGGATAATAAGGTAACTGCATATTTAAAGAAACCTTCAATATAAAGGTAGCTCAAAGGAAAAAAAAACTGTATTTTATTTCAGTTGCCAAGAGTTCTTCCATAGTCTCTTACTTACGAAATATGACAACAGAGACGAGATAAAAGTCATTTTAAGGACTAATAACTTATTTAGAAGCCCTCATTATTTGTTTCTTCCGTAATGAATCTCAGCATATAACCTATAACGCAATCGGACCAGCCTCTCTTCAGTAAAAGCGACGACTCTATCTCGAGTTGGCTGCTCGGAGTGAGACGGCCTCATTTGTATTTCTGCTTTCCGCTCCTACTATGATGCCAGGAAGTAAACAATCTGTATTTACTTCACAGCCCCGCTTTGCGTCGTGCTTGGGGCTGTAGGCCGCCACAGCGACCGCCAGCTGGCTGGCAGATCTAATGCAGAACGCTGAAAAGATAGTTTCCTGTGTCGTAAGATTGCTATCTAGGTGAAACATTATGTGGTAGCTATGTTTATCACGATTCTATTCTTTAACTTCGTTAAATATTTGAATGAAGTGTCAAAAGATAACGTGAATGCTCATTTTATAGCAAAATAGCTCTAACTGTGGTAGTGTCTACTACACATTAGGGTAGGTTAGCAGAAACTTGTAATACTTCAAGGGTTGAGCCTGGCTTTGCGACCGGGGCCTGTATTAGTCGGTCAACCACAGCTGGTGCCAAGGCTAGGCTAGGCGGAAACCAGCCAGCTGGCGGTTGCTGAGGCGGCCTACAGCCCCAAGTATGGCGCAAAGCGGGGCTCTGATGTAAATACAGATTGTTTACTTCCTGGCATCATAGTAGGAGCGGAAAGCAGAAATACAAATGAGGCCGTCTCACTCCGAGTAACTAACTAGAGATAGAGTCGTCGCTTTTACTGAAGAGAGGCTCGTCCGATTGTGTTATAGGTTATATGCGGAGATTCATTACGGAAGAAACAAATAATGAGGGCTTCTAAATAAGTTATTAGTCCTTAAAATGATTTCTTATCTCGTCTCTGTTGTCATATTTCGTAAGTAAGAGACTATGGTAGAACTCTTGGCAACTGAAATAAAATACAGTTTTTTTCCCTTTGAGCTACCTTTATATTGAAGTTTTTTTTTAAATATGCAGTTCCCTTATTATCCTATTTTTATTATAAATTTATATACCGTGTCAGTATGTGAAAGACATGAGTGAAAGGAACAGTATTGAATTAAAGTAAGTATGGAAGTCTGGGTTCGATTGCCGTCAGTGGCACAATTTATAATTCAATGTTTCTTCTTTCACTCAATATTCTATTTTTATCGTTCACTTATACCCAATCTCCATGCATATAGAGTAATCAGTTTAGATGGACGCTGTCAAAGTAGTTTTTGTTATTTCAAATACGCCTCTCTCCTCCCTTCCATCCATTAATACACCCTCCACTGTTCACAAAATAAGCAAACGATTTGCCTTTTATTTATTCAATGTTCTGTTCTCTCTCTCACTCCATGTCGCCTCTCTTACATAATAACCAAGGATTCCCCTTTGGTCTATTCTCTCAAAACGCTATGATGAACTCTATTGGTTTGTGTTGAAGCATACCTTCTCCTTTAATTTATGGTTTCGTTACTGTCTACCAGTCCTCTCTATGAGACCGCTCTTTCATATGTGCCCATAATCCATTCTTCGTTCTGTGAAATACAGAGCACTGGTGTTTCGATTGACCTCCTCTGCTTTCATTCCAACTGTTGCAAATGGTATACATTTCGCCGTTTTACAATCTGTTTTCTAATGCGTAAACGATGCCCCACGCAACCTTTAAGATGTGTAATTTCCATTTATTATGGTAAGAGCTACAAACTTGAGCGCCGCGCAGAGTAGCTGCGTTGTGTAACGCATCATGTCGTGGATCGGGCTGCTGCTCGCGTTGTTGGTTCGAGTCCTCCCTGGGCCATGGGTGTGTGCGTTGTCCTTAGATTAAGTTTAATTAGTGTGTAAGCTTAGCGACTGACAACCTTATCAGTTAAGTCCTATGATTTCACACACATTTTTCTACAAACTTTTAAATAAGCATATATATTATGCCATACAAAATCAACAAATGTTCAAATGTTTGTACAGCTTATGGGACTTAACTACGAGGTCATCAGTCCCTAAACTTACAAACCACTTATGAACTAGCTAATACTAAGGACGGCACAAATATCCATGCCCGAGGGGGTATTCGAACCCTCGACCGCTGCGGCCGTGCAGACCGTGACTGGCACGCCGCAGACCGGTCGGCCACCGCGGCCGGCTACAATATCACCAAGGAGCATGCTGAAACGTATTATAGTGGCATACGCATTGTTACATATTTCTTTTATTGTACTCCTAATGGACCAAACAGCTGAGGTCATCAGTCCTTACCTAGCCTTACAAACTACTTTAATTAAATTACGCTAAGGACGACACACACGCGCGCGCGCACACACACACACACACACACACATAAACAAACACACACACATTAACTTGCCATGCCCGAGGATGGAGTCGAATCGGCGGTCGCGGTGGCCGAGGGGACTGAGGCGCTTCAGTCACGGTCTGCACGGCCACTTCGTTCGGGGGTTCGAATCCCCCCTCGGGCATGGATTTTTGTGCCGTCTTAGTTTGTAAGTATTTGCAAGTAGTTTGTAAGTTTAGGGACTGATGACCACGTAGTTAAGTCCCATAAGCTATACAAACATTTGAACTTTTTTTTTTGGTCGAATCTCTGGCGGGAGCGTCCGCAACACCGCGACAAGATGCCTCAGACAGCGCGGCCAAGAAATTACTGTTACGTAGACAGATACCGGCGAACTATTTGACTTCTCGTACGAAGTGTTTTGCACACCTTTTTGACAAAGCCATTATACTAAAACATATGAAAATCGGCAGTTGTCCGGGATGACGTTAGCTTGTAACGGCTAAAATATGGTTTGATTCCTGCTGGGGTAACAGTTTTTAACAATCAACACAACAAACTACACCTCTAGTACCGCCAAGTAAAGAATTTAGGACTGTGGTTACTGACTGCAACAAAGTTGGATTAATTTTCTTTGTTTCCTCAAAATGCCAAATTCCACCAGGTCTCTACGAACGGCGCGATCCTAATTACTAGTAAACGAGATTGGAAGAGTTGTTACCTAGTCGTCTGAGGTCAACGCTGACGAAAGGCGCGGGCTTGGAGTCCAAGGCAGCACAAAGTTATTTATTGCACTACTTCAAAATGTTTGTAAATCTATCGGACTCAACTGCTTGGTCATTAGTCTGTTGCTTACAAACTAATTAAGTAAGATTAGCTAACGTCCAAGGACAACACAAACACCTATCCCTGAAGATGGGACTTGAACCCCCGACGGCGAACAGCCGCGCGCACCGCAGCACGGCGCTCCAGTGCGCACAGCTAATCCGCCGGGGCTTGCGCTACTTCTAGCCGAACATATGCACATCCTGCTAATGTTGAGAACAGTAACTATTTCATCTCTTTTCGTATAATAGAGCCGGGGTTGAGTTCCTGCCGGTAAAGAAGTCAATTGCATCGTCGTTTCAAGTTTAAACATAGCGATATCTGTGAATTTATTTAATATCTGACCTGTGATCGTACTTAGTTAATGATTCATATAGGTACTGCGTAATATTCCACATTTTATGACTTTGACACCTGTGAGTCGCACTGTATCATATACCTCTAGTGGTTACCTCTCAGAAGCAATTTGAACTTCATGCAATTCCTGGTGCAATGCTAAAGTTGACCATACATTTCTGGCTTCGGACAATGGCATTGTAAACCAATATCAATGAAAACGTCAGTGTTTTACGCCTCTTTGTGCCTAATCGAGTCTCGAACAGAAACGCAAGCTGTTTTTGGTCAACAGTGCGTTCAAATTCAGAGCATGAATGTTTTTAATGAGTTTGATAAGGTATACGATTTGTCACTTATTGTAATGAAACTGAATTTACGTTGCTTTCTCTTCTCTAATAAACTGTATTCTAATGTTTTTGTTGTGGACTGACTGCGATAAGGAGGAATATTCTCTACCGCTTCTTTGGTACCCATTGTGAATTGTCGAACGAATGTACTCTAGAGGGGTTTTGAATGTAGAGTACCCGCAACACAGATACGTTAGTTGGGTTACATGCAGCGGTGATCCACTTTTTTTGCTGTCAAATGTACATTTGGAGTCTGTGCTATAGGACATGTTCGAAAGAACAGTCACCACAAACATAGACCACTCTCATAAGCCATGTTAAAGTAATAGTAATGTGGTCTAGCTATGGAAAACAGGGATACTAGCAGCTAGCACACAAATGGGGTGTGGCCTCGTGTGAGCGGGCGCGTTGACACAGGTGGCGTCTAGACGCAGATGTTCACTGGCTGGCGCCACTCACGGAATCCCAAAATAATCTGCTACGAAATGAGGAACCGAGTTTACAGTTTAACGATAACGACGACCTATTGAACCATAGTCAACACGGATTTATGATGTATCATTCTTGTGAAACACAGCGAAACACGTCCACTGATTGTGTGGTCGTGTTCCATTTTAATTTATTCTTTAACCTAAAGTGTTTCTGCACCATTAATGTTATCTATCTCTATGTTAATTATTTTATTATTTTTATTAATGATCAATGCCTCATGTTTATACATGTTTGCCCCATATTTATATGTTTCCACCCATGTGATTGAACTTGTGTGTTCATGTGAATGTGGAAGTTTGCTCTTAATATTGACTGACTGCCGCGCAATGGCTTACAGTCGCCGCCTCCCGCTTTAGGCCTCTTTTTTCAGTAGTTAAGAATGCATGGATTCGTTTGTCGTCTGTGCTGGCGTCTGCTGGCTGGCCAGAGAAAAGCTAACTTGGCAAGGTTGCGAGGTGGCCGTATTTTTAGTGTCGTACCACCCTAATCATGGACGAGAGAGGTGACAGGAGACCTCTCTGGGAGCGGTTGTAGACGGAATTTTCTTGGCAAGGTAGCAAGGGTTGCTAAACACTAGCCTCTAAACGCACTCTGTGAAGCTTTTGGCGCGCTCTACATCCGGTGTATGGCAGGGGGAGGTTTTTCCGTGGCCTTGGGAGCTACACCCTGCACTCTGGCTCCTCCGACGGATGTGGAAGCAAGTACTCCGCTGAGTCATGTTGAGGGGAAGGCATGCAGTTAGGACTTTGATTTCTTTGTGATCAGGCAGTCTTGGTATTTCAGTGATAGTTTTCTTCAGTAATTCTTTCGCTATGTGAGGCGGAATGTTTCCTGATTTACAGAACTCATGCAAATCAGTGTAAATGTATTATCTGCATTTTAATTCAGGTGATGATTTTGAGACTGGTTTTGCTCAAGTAAGAATAAGCGTGAGTGGCCTTCAGCCTTTGTGTAAATTTAGTGTATTTGAATTTCATTGCTGTTTTTTACTGACGTTTCCGCGCCAGCTGCGGTGGTCGAGGAGACTGAGGCGCTCCAGTCACGGTCTGCACGACCACTACGGTCGGGGGTTCGAATCCCCCCTCGGGAATGGGTATTTGTGCCGTCCTAGTTCGTAAGTAGTTCATAAGTAGTTTGTAAGTTTAGGGACTGATGATCCCGTAGTTAAGTCCCATAAGCTGTACAAACATTTGAACATTTGAACGTTCCCGCGCCATTTCTGTATCCACAATATGCTAAATATTTATCAGATTTTCTGATTTGCTTCTGTCTTTCCTGTCTTTGAATGACCGATTGCAGCATGTGCTTTCATAACAGCCGTTAGTTCGGCCTTCAGCCATGCTTTTGTTAATACTAGCTTTCTTCTATACGAATTCTTGTGTGAGCTTTACTGGCTTATTTTAAATTAATTTCTGTTTGTAAATGGTATGAAATTCGGCATGGACGCACACCACATGGTACTTAAGAATAGTATGCTGCTGCCTTCCCACACATGAGTTCGTTTAGTATTGTAGTATAATTTAAAATTTATGATCAAGACACCCGCCATCTCATCGAGACACCACCGACGCTTCGTTTTGCCGCTGCTTTCATGTGTTCCAGCATTGTAATGTATTGTCAAGCTTTATGCTCATGTCTGTGAATGAATGAATGTGCTTCCAGCTAACCATTGTGTATTTGAAAATTTCCTCCCACGTTACTTCCATATTCATAAAGGGTAGAAACAATTTTAATATGGGCAGTAGTCTTACGATTTAATTCACTTTTGTACAAGGAGTGTGCTTAATTTGGTCTCCCCACATTTATTTGCTTGTTTATTTTACTGAATAGATTATGATTTTAAAGTATCAAACCTCTGCTTTATGATTTAATGCTCCCCGTCCCATGTTTAATTATCCATTAATTTATTTTTTAACATCGATTAAGTGTGAGTTAAAACATTGGCTGCTCCCTTAAGGAGTGAGCAGTTAGATAAATTTCCGTTGCGCATGTACTGTGGCCACTCGTAAAGTAATTTAGAGCAGCAGTGAGCGTTTTAACTTACATTTGCAGATCTCAACTGCCCAAAATCTTGCTAACTTTAATAACATGCTACTTTCAACAGCTAGCACTGTATTCACATGATGTGATGAGTTCTATCGACAAGGGATGTCAAATAAATTCAGTATTGCTAGATTTCCAGAAGGCTTTCAACACTGTATCTCACCAGCGACTTCTAATAAAACTGCATGCTTATGAAATATCGCCACAATTATGTAATTGGATTCTTGATTTTCTGTCAGAAAGAACACAGTACGTTGTAATTGACTGAAAGTAATCCAGTAGAACTTAAGTGATATCTGGCGTTCTGAAGGGAAGTGTTATAGGGCTCCCTCTGTTCCTTATTTTTATAACCGATTTAGGAGACAATCTGAGTAGCTCCGTTATACTGTTCGTAGATGATGCTGTCACTTATCGGTTAGTAATGTCCCAAAAAGATCAAAAGCAACTGCAAAATAATTTAGGTAAGTTATCAGCACAGTGCAAAAAATGGAAATTGAACCTTAATAATGAGAAGTGTGAAGTTATCCATATGACCACTAAAAGGAGCCATTGAATTAACACAATAAATCAGTCAAAACTATGGGCCTAAATTCAACTAAATACCAAGGAGTAACAATTACAAATAACTTAAATTGGAAAGAACACACAGAAAATGTCGGGAAAGCGAACCAAAGACTTCGTATCGTTGGCAGATGCAACAGCTCTGCTGAAGAAACTGCCTATACCATACTTTGAAACACGTCCACTAAATGTGTGGACGTGTTCCATTTTTATTTTTCACGCTATTAATATTGTGTGATAGTGTTCTATTTTGTTTCACTCCATTTATGGTGACCAATGCCCCAAGTTTGTCTTATTTTATTCTATTTATTGATGATCAATAACCCAAATTTATTTATTTAATTCTATTTATTGATGATCGTTACCCATGTGTATATTTAATTCTTGATTTTGATTATTGACTATCGATGCCCATATTTCTACGTTTCCACCCATTGTGTATTGTGTATTCATGTGAGTGTGGAAGGCTGACTTTATAACTGACTGACTTTCGCGCTCTGGCATACAGTCAGCACCTCGCACTTTAGGGCGTCGTTGTTTAGTTAAGATCGCATGGAGGAGGGTGTCGTCTGCGCTAGGGTCTGCTGGATGGCCAGAGATGAGCGTACCTGGCAAGGTGGCTGTGTGCTTAGTGTAGGGCCAACCTAATCTCAGTCGAAAAGACGTGGCAGGAGACATCTCTGGCAGTCGCTGAAAAGGGAATTGAAGGGTTGGTAGATGCTATGGTCTGAAAGCGATGAAGGCGCGCTCTACGTTCGGTGTGTGTGGTCTCTTCCCGCTGGCAAGAGCTTCACTCTGTTCCTGTTCATCTTCGAATCATGCTGAGGGGGAGGCATGCTGCTAGGACTTTGTTTTTCAACTAAGTACTCTTGGTTTTCGGTGAGTAGCTTTTTCGCTATGCGAGGCGAAGTACTTCTTAATTTACAGAATTCGAATAGCTTAGTGTGAGTTTAGCACTTGTATTTTTATTGCAGTTATAATTCTGTATAGTGAAGATACACGTGTGTGGCCTTCGGCCTTTAAGTACTGTTAGCATATTTAAATGTTCTTGTTGCCTTTCTTAACTAATATTCTTGCAGAGTGCGTGTATCTGCGAGGATGCTAAGAGCTTCTCAGTTTCATAAATTAATGCCGTCTTTGCTGTTTTGTATGACCGATCGCACCACGTGCTTTTCATAACGGCCGTTACTTCGGCCTTAAGCCATGCTTTTTATTAATACTAGCTTCTCTCTGTGTAAATTCTCGTGTGTGTGTGTGTGTCTCTGTGTTTTTTTTTCGTTTAATTTAAATTAACTTATGTTTGGTAAACTCTGAATAACTTCATCGTGGTCTCACGGCACGTGGTACTGAGGAATAGCCTGTCGCTACTCCCCGTGCATGAGTTGGTTCAGTGATCAGTATTTTTTTAATACATAGTTACTCTTTAAAATGCCTAAGCCTAGAGACATGATGCACACCAAGTGACATTCTGGTCCGTATTGTTTCTTGTTGAACCGCGTTTTCATGAACAATCCGTCTAATACGGATGGGACCAACGAAGACTAGAATGAACTTTCGCGTCAGAGCAAGATGCTTGCTGGACAGACGAAGGGAACGAATCAAGACTTGCTCTCCGACCTCATAGTAGTGTACGGTACGATGTCTTTTGTCACTTTTTTTAATAATTAATGCTGCAGCAGTCACTTTTTAAGAAGTGACTGCTGCAGCATTAATTATTTCAAAAAAGTTTATAATAGAGTCGCAGACCTCAGAACAATCCAAATAACATAGATAAATTTATGTCTTTTGTCATACTGGCGCCTTTTCTCAGAGGGCCTTTTGATATGTTCTATTTCACGTTTATCTACCTCGCTGTGTCTCAATTTGACCGGTGGATCAAGTGGCACTATCTCCCCTACCTTATCTTCTGCATACTCATTTTTCAAAACAAGCCTCGGCGGCATAGAGGTGGAAATACTCGGCAACTCGTTGATGACTTGCTGTTACCCCTGTATATACTGGTCCCAGGCGCGATGACGTCGGTAGCAGTACAGGCGGCACAATTTCCCCAGTTCTTTCATTACACGCTCGCGCGGATTTGACTCCGGGTGATAAATGGAAATGAATATCGGTTTTATGCACCTCCGCTGGAGCGTCCTCATCCAGATAGGAGAGCGAAACTGAGGACCGTTGTCAGATAGTACCTTCTCGACGTACCCAACTTGGGACAGGAAGCCTTTCACAAATTCGTGTAATACAGACCTCGTGGCTCTCTTTAAAGGGGTTAACGTTTCATATTTCGAGGTCAACTAAACGGCAACGAATATGTAACTGTGTCCACCAGCTGTCCGTGGTAGGGGACCAGACAGATCCACGGCAGCAATTTCTCATAAACGAGAAGGGATAATGGGGAACAGAGGGGCAAGGTGAGGCACTGTGCTAGGTTTCGACTTTTGACAAGCCTTACAAAAGACAAGGACTTTCCGGATCCTCTTTTCCATGTTTGGAAAGTAACAGGTATCACGGAGCTTAACATAACGTTTACGGGGCCCATAGTGGGCATAGCTAAGGTGTGTATACCATATGTGTTTGTTCACCAACTCATCCGGTATACACATAAACTAGTTGGACTTCCCAGGGTTGCTACGGCGAAACAAGACGTTACTCCTAATTAGGTAATAGTTCCTAATCGACGGATTGTTGTTGTCACGCCATAAAGCATTCACTTCTTTCATAACTCGGTCCTTGTATTGTTCCCGTGCTGTGTCATGGAGGGAAGCAGAGATGAAATTTTCAAACGCTACGCCACGTAAATAGAACAGGCTGTAATTATTTTCATTAGGCTCATCATTGGATCCCTGAGTCAAACCCACCGGGGAACGAGAGGGGGCGTCAGCCACCACATTCTCTTTCCTTGGTATGTGTACAACCCTTACTCTTCCTTGTTTTTATAAACGATTTAGGAGACACTCTGAATAGCTCCCTTAGACTGTTCGCGGATGATGCTGTCGTTTATCGGTTAGTGAAGTCAACAGAGGATCAGAAGCAACTGCAAAGTGATTTAGACAAAATTTCTACATGGTGCGAAAATAGGCAATTGACACTAAATAAAGAAAAGTGTGAAGTAATACACATGACCACTAAAAGAAATAACGTGAACTTCAATTACGCGATAAATCAGTCAAATCTTGAGGTCGTAAATTCTGCCAAATACCTAGGAGTTACAATTACGGACAATTTAGACTGGAGAGAACACACAGAAAATATTGTGGGAAAGGCGAACCAAAGGTTACGTTTCATTGGCAGAACGCTTCGAAGATGCACTTGCTCCACCAAAGAGACTGCCTACATCACACTTGTGCGTTCTCTCCTGGAGTACTTTTGCCCAGTGTTTGTAAATTTATCTGACCAAACTACGTGGTCATCAGTCCGTAGCTTACAAACTACTTAAACCTAGGTAAACTAACCTAAGGACAAACACACACACCCATGCCCCAGGGAGGACTCGAACCTCCACGGCGAGCAACCGCGCGCTCCGCAGGGAAACGCTTTAGACTGTTGCCCAGTGTAGGACCCTAACCAGGTGGGCTGACGGAAGACATTGAGAAGGTTCAGAGGAGGGCAGATCGTTTTGTTTTATCACGTTACGGGGGGGGGGGGGGGAGCGTCACGGAAATGTTGCACAAATTGGGATGGAAATCATTAAAAGAAAGACGTTATTCATTGCGGCGTGATCTGTTTGCGAAGTTTCAATCACCGACTTTTACTTCTGAATGTGAAAATATTTTTCTAGCACCCACCTACTTAGGGAGACATGACCATCCCAATAAAAAAAGAGAAATCAGATCGAAAACAGAAAGATTTAGGTGTTCTTTCTTCCCGCGCGCTATTAGAGAATGGAACGGTAGAGAAAAGTTATGAAAGCGGTTAATGAACCCTCTGCCAGGCACTTAAATTTGCAGAGTATCTATGGTAAAAAAAAAAAAAAAAAAAAAAAAAAAAAAACGAAACTCCTGCGGATAGAGCGCCCACCTGGCCAACCGTCCGTGCGCCAATTTCACCATCATGAGGAATTGCAATGCACGGTGATCAGTACATACCCTTGTCGTCTGGCCGAAAAGAAATCCACGGAAATTGGTGAATCCGAAAACGACGGATAGGGCTTCCAGCTCTTATCACCGAGTAATTACTCTCGCATTTTGTGAGAACACGGCTCGCGAACGCAATTGTCTTTCGTCGCACGACCCCGTCTTCCTCATGTTATTGAAACAGCTTGACAGCAATTCCGTTTTTCGAACTGCTGTCCGTTCAAAAGCAGAAATCCTTGGAAATATCGGGGTGTGCTAGAAAGGGCGCAGCCACAAGGGCTCGCCTGACGTTATCAAATTCATATTGCCCATCCACGTCCCACTTCCACAGCTTGTTTTTACTGGTGAGTGCGCAGAGAGAAGGGGTATCCATAATTTTAAGAGGTAGGAATTTCTTGTAGAAATGTATAAGACCTAAAAAGGCACTTACTTGCTTCTTCGTTGTCAGAACAGGAAAGTCTCTAATTGCATCGAGCTTACTAGTGTCCGGCAGTATACCCTCTCTCGTAAAGATGTGCCAGAGAAAGTTGACCTGGGGCTGACCGAATTCTGATTTCCTCAGATTGACCGTTATCTCTGATTGCTGGAAGACATGCAGCAGTTGATCTAACACCTGGTTGTGGCGTTCCCATGTGTTTTCCGCGATCAGCACATCATCCACATAGGTGGTGATGCGCCGCCGCAATTCCTCCGGTAGAATAGAGTGAAAGCCACAAATAAAGGCGGCGGAACTAATATTTAGGCCCAAAGGAAGCTTTCAGAACTGGTAACAGGTTCCGAAGCAAAGGAAGGCTGTGTATGGCCGACAAGCGGGGTCCAGTTGGATTTGCCAGTAGCTGGCTTGCAAGTCGATCGAGGAGAGCACGCGGACGCCATGGAATTTCTGCAAGAGTTCATCTAACGTCTGCGGTCGATCATTCTCCGGCTCAATTATGGTGTTAATTTGCCTCGAATCCAGGACAAGCCTGATTGATTTATCCTTCTTGGGGACGATCAAGAACAGACTGTTATACGAACTCGCAGTGCGTTCTATGACACCAACCGCTAACATAGGCTCAATCTCTTCCTCGACTTCCCACTTATACACCCACGGAATTTGATACGGCTTCACAAAAAACTTGTTGTGTGGCCGTACTTTAAACTTATATTGAAAGCCTTTTATCGTGCCCGGGTCGTTGGAAAAAACTGTTGCATGTTACCGCAAAATAGTTTCCAGATTAGTCTTTGCTCATTGTTGGGCATCCTCTAAAAAACACATCTTCCGGTCAAACTCGTACAGAACGTCTACTTTCTCACAATCAAAAAGCAGCACGTATGGTTCATCATCTGGATATGCCCCCATTACACCATTGGGTCAAGATGTCGGCAGCAGCTGGTGCATACAGACTCAAAACTGGCAACAACTGGAACTCTTTGGGATATCCAGAATCACACACTAAAACAGTGAGTGAGGTAAATATAGGAAAGGCTGGGGAAATGCCAGCCGACTATATTATAACCCCATACTGCTTCAACAACCCTTTCAGTAAAACAATTGGAAGTAGGGAGCAGTGGGAGAAAATAGTTCGACACCGTACGGGGGATATTGTCTGGTTCACTGACGGGTCAAAATCAGACCAAGGCATTGGGGCCGGGGTATACGGGTTGCAGCCAAGACTGGAGGGCGTCATCTCTCTAGGGAAACTGGCCTCAGTATTCAAGGCCGAAATCACTGCCATCAGGGCATGTGTGGAGGAGAATTTGCGTAGGTGCTACAAAGATCGTAGCATCTATATCTGTTCAGACAACCAGGCAGCCCTGAGATCACTGGCAGCTCCTGAAACAAGATCTATAATTATTGTAGAATGTCACAGGGTTCTGGTGGAGCTAGGGGAAAGCAATAGAGTAAACCTGTCGTGGGTCCCTGGCTACTCGGGGATCAGTGGCAACGAACATGCCGAAAGATTAGTCAGGATGGGGGCAGAGACTCCATTTATTGGACCGGAAACTGTCCTGACAATCACCAAGGCAATGATCAAATTGGAGCTACGTAACTAGCCCAGAAGACAGCATGTAGAATACTGGACCAAAGTCTACCAACAAAAACATGGTAAGGTAATGATGCCAAAGCCATGTTTTAAAAGAAGCTCTGCAATCCTGGGCCTGAACATGAGAGAGATTAGACTCATGGTTGGATTGTTGACAGACCATGGGAGTTTCAAAAAAGCACCTACATACAATAGGAATAACAGAAGAGTACCCTAAATGTAGGATCTGTGATGACGGTGATGAAACTGCATCACATCTAATCTTCGAATGCATTGCATTGGAGAGTAAAAGGCACAGAACATTTGGGACAACTAGAGCCGAAGAAATTGTGTCTAATAAAGAACTGGTAAAGGGACTCCTTGCACTGTTCAAGGGCATTGGTTGGCTTTACTAGATATACAGGGAGCGATACCGCACAATAAACTTAGTTTCGGTGCGGGCAGTGGTGGGTTGGACCAAGACATTTTTGGCTTCCATGGAAAAATCAAATCAAATAAAAATCAATGGGTCATCATACTCCGAGAGCACCTGATCGGGCGGGTATATTTCCCGGTTATCCGATAAAAAGTGGCAACACAGACCCGCAGAACTCAGTCTCCTGGTGCACTCGCTGAATTTCAATGTAATGTCTATCTCCTTCTGCCGAAGGTGCGCTTCGCCTTCGCTAAAGTGCAAGGTGGTGTGGTGTGCAACCAAGAACTCGATGCCGAGTAACACATCCACTACCAAGGACGGCCCAATAATAAAACTGGCCACGAGAAAATGCCCTTGGAACGAGAGTTCTATCTCTGCTTGCTTCTGTACCTCAACGCTACGCCCGACCAAAGTGCCTTTAACCTTGGTTCTCTGCAGTGGGAACTACGGCCACGACCCTACTGCTCGGCAGCGCTCGTATGCTGCTTCACTCATTGCTGACACAAAACTGCCTGTATGTAGTATGGATCGCAGCTCCACATCTCCGACTGAGATTGTCAGGACGGTTGTCGGTCGTCTCGGATGCCTCCTCTAAGACTACTTTCCTTATATCGTCAAACCCTAACAGTCTGACTTGTTCCGTTCTCTGTTCGTCGTCAGTCTCCGAACAGGATGGAACAGAGCGAGTTCGTCATTGTTTTGAAGTCGGTCCGGGTGAGGGCTCTCTATTTTCCTTGTTATGCTTTCGGTCCGGCGAACGCACTTCCACATCCCGCGGAGACGTATTGGCGGCTCCCAGTGAACGCGCTTCGAACTTGCATCGCGCTGTTCATTATTATTGCGCTGCCAATTGTTCACGTTCCCCCAGGTCTGTATCACATGCATTTGTGAAAGACATCCTATCCCAAGTTGGGTATGTCGAGAAGGTACTATCTGACAATGGTCCTCAGTTTCACCTGGTCGTTTCACCTGGCTACCACTGTCAGAATTCTTATAACAGTAAACTTACAACTTGTGCGTCCTATTTTGGAGTATTGTTGCTCATTGTGGGATCCGCACCTAGTGGGATTGACAGACGATTTAGAGAAAGTAGAGATGGGCAGCTCGTTTTGTATTATCAGGATACAGGGGAGCGATGCACGAGTTGGGTTGGAAATTCTGGTATCCTGGCACGATGAGTTTGAGAGCTCGCCAGACCACATGGACTGTGACAGCGGCCGCTAGGCCGCGCACACAACCTACGAGCGCTGCCATCGCCACTAGAGCGCTGCACGCCGTGGCGCGCCTACCGGGCCGGTCATCTGCGCAGAGAGCCGCACTATTTAGGTCCCAGAGCCGCTGCTCGTTCCTCAGTCTTGTGTTGACTGCGCTCGGTGCACATTCGACATTCTGTTATTATCAGGCATCGTACTTGGCTCCGCCACGGTTCCGATTGGCTTACGCTTTGGCCTTGGTTTCCATTTAGTTGTTACCATTGTTTGTCGTCTATGTGATCTCGTGTAGTGTTTCTCGTGAGCGGCGACGCTTGATCGGTCGATCGTTGCTAGCCGCTCCCGACCTTTCCGACCTTGGGTCACAATAATTGGCGACGAGGTAAAAGGTTACATTACGTTTCATGGACGAACAGCTTGTGCAACTTGTGGAGCAGTAACAACAACAGCTGCTCTTACAGCAGCAGCAAACTGATTAGTTACGACAGGAAATTCAACTTTTGGCGGAACGCTTACAGGTTCAGGGTTCATAAACCGTCCAAGCGGTTGTCACGTCGTCGACGGATTTCCGCCCCCCTGCGTTTCCGCCCTTTAACGACGCCAAAGAGGATTGGGATACTTACTTACAGCGGCTAAAACAGCACTTTGCCGCATTTCAGGTCTCTGATGACGCCCTACAACGGTCGCTTTTTCTTACTGAAGAAGTTGGCCCCCCTCTCCAATCCGGTGGCACTGACGTTCGAAGAGTTGTGTGCATTGCTTTCAAATTATTATTCGCAAAGATTTCACGTTGTCACATCGCGCCTCGAATTCCATCAGTATCACAAACAGCCAGGTCAGTCATATCGGTCATGGGTGACGGACTTGAAAGGACTGAGTCGGCGTTGCGAATTCACGTGCTCAAACCCGTCTTGTAAAACCTCCTATGCTGACTCTCTCATCAATGATGTTGTCGTTCAGTTGGCTCTAGATCCAGAAGTGCGAACGCCAGCCGTCAAGCTGGACGACCCCTCTCTGGAGGACATCCTGAAGATTGCACATTCTTTCGAGATTGCACAAGTGGCGAATGAGCGCCTCATGGCTCGTCCTCAGGTAGCAACTGTACAACCACCACAAAGGGGACGTAACGTTCGGTAGGTCTTGCCCCGCCTGCAGCGTCGTGATCCATCCCTCTCTGACGTGTCCGTAGCCTCTGAACGACCGGTCACTCCTCGTCGGCGTAGGCAACGTGGTTTACCGTCCTGTCCTGACTGTTTTACGGCGCTCCAACAGGCAGACTGTCCAGATCGCTGGGCCCACTGAAGTCGTTGTGGAAAAGATGTGCATCTCCATTCGGTTTGTCGGCAACCAGCAGGACAGTCACCCCCCGACTCTGTACTGGTGTCAGGGGACAGTTCATGAACTGCAGGCTATTGTTCCCCAGGGTGATTCTCCTGCTGCCAAATTGTTTATTGACCTCAGAATAGCTAACCAAGACGTCCGCTTCCAAGTGGACACAGGGGCGACAGTCTCCCTGGTGAACCTCCTGACATATGCCTGTCTCGGCTACCCAGCATTGGACCCGCCCTCCTGCAGGTTGGTAGCATATGGTGACAGTGCGATCCCTCTGAAAGGTCAGTTTACCACTTTGGCAGCTTACAAAACGGTTACACGTCGTGTAACCCTCTTTGTGATCAATAGCCACTCAGCTGGAAACGTTTTCGGCCTCGATGCGTTCTCACTGTTTGGGTTCTCCATCTCTGATGAGGTGCAGGTCATCTCCGACACAGTTCCTTTCCAGGAACTCGACGACCTTTGTGCCTCTTTTGCATCTCTGTTCGAACTGGGTCCGGGGTGTGCCACCAATTTTGAGGCACATATCAGTTTACGCCCAGATGCGGTGCCCCGTTTCAATATAGGTTGTTCAGTTAGGCTTTTCAATGTATTAATTTATGTCACAGTTAAAATCTGAATTCAAATTGTTGCCTGAGTATTAAAGAGCTAAAGTATTTGAGATATTGATGGAAGTCATGATAAAGTCAGTTGATTAATGTTAGTGTCTAATGATTTTGTAAGATATTAAGTTTCAAGTTTTAAAAAACTCAGTTCAGAATGAGAGAACAGTAAATTTTACAGCATAGTTATGTGGATATTTTTTAGTCATATGTTTCTAGTGTACTTTGTTTTGATGCTTAAAAAGGTCAGACAAGTTCAGTGTGGCAGATTCTTGAGTGTCAGCTGTTTCCGATTCTGCTGACACGCTGGTGCAGGTACGGAGGGGAGCAGCCAGAAACTATAAACACTCGAGTAAATTAGAAAGAGATATATATTGCACAGAATGTAACAATACTTAACTTTTACATAGTACTGCAGAATGTTGATACATAGTTGTTAGAGCCTGCCTAGTGCCGGTACGATAGCAAAGTCTTCACTGGTGCCCATCTGATTGCGAAGGTCCTAACTGGTTGCTATCTCAGTCCCAAGTGCCAGTGACGATGTCGTTCAGTGGTGGCCACGAGCGGCGTTGCAGCAGAGGGCGCTCGTGGCTGTCGTCGTAAGAACGCCGCGCCGTGCGTGCATGGCGGCGCGCGGCGAAAGTAGGTGGCGCGCACTTTGTACTTGTGCGACACCACAGTCTTCATTAACAAATTAATGGACATTTAAGATCGCACTTTGTTGTCAACAGAAAGATCGGAAATTTCGTCTTAAAAATACATGCGCCATCTAAAATTATTGTTTGCGTAGTTTTCATTTTATATTGTGTTTATTTTTGTATACATGAAATGATTTTCTGTTATGTTTGTTAATTGTAAATCAGTATATTCTATTGTTATGAACAATGCTTAATGTAACGTCATTATTGCCGATGTTATATATTTGCCTCACCGCCTTGCGTGGGGGGAGTTAGAGTTTTGGCGGAGTTCGAATTTTGGCTTTTCTGAAGTGCACTGGAAGCTAAGTTAGTCTGTTGTTTACTTGTTTTGAAATGGAAATACTGTCGATTAAGTTCTGATGGTTTAAGATGTAATGTTTTGGTGAACGAGTTTGATTTCAAATTAAAGAAGAAGTGAAAAATTATATATACCGAGTATTTATTTCTACCACGACGCCCCAGGAGAATAGTGTTGCAATGAGCAGAACCCCCATACGTCGTAATCTTAAAAAGCTGAGTATCGGTAGAATGGAACAGTAATTACTTAAAATCTACTAATATATTATAATGTGGACTGGGTAAACAAAATAAAAGAGGAGATTGCTTGGTAGAATTTTGTGCAGAGCATAATTTAATGATCACCAATACTTGCTATAAACATCATTAAAAAAGGCTCTATACGCGGAAGAGACCAGAAGACACTGGGCGGTACCAAATTGACTTTATAATGGTAAGGAATAGATTTAGGAAAGAGGTTTTAATTTTTAAGACATACCCAGGGCAGATATTGACTCGGCCCTTAATTGATTGGTAATGAACTGTAGGTTAAAATTTAAGAGACTGTAGAAAGGTAGAAAAGTTAGGAGATGGCACCTGGACAAACTGAAGGAACCAAAGGTGGTTGAGGGCTTCAGAGGGAGCATTAGGAAAGGATTGGCTGAAACGGGGGAAAGTAATACAGTAGACGAAGAATGGCTAACTCTGAGAGACAGAATAGTGAAAGCAGCAGAGGATCATATAGACTGATGGATAAGGCCTAACAGAAATTCCGGATAACACAGGATATACTAGACATAATTGATGAATTGAGAAAATACAAAAATTCATCAAGTGAAGCAGGCAAAAGGGATGACAAACGTCTGAAAAATGAGATTGACAGGAAGTGCAGACTGGCTAAGCAGTAGTGGCTAGAGGAGAAATGCAGATCCACAGAAGAATGTATAATCAGCGGAAAGATAGTTACCGCCTACAGGAAAATAAAAGAGATATTTGGAGACAAGAAAAGCTGCGGTATGAATATCAAGAACTCAGATGGAAAACTAGTACTAAGCAAAGAGAAAAAAGCTGAAATGTGGAAGGAGTATACAGAGGGCATGTATAAAGGAAATTAACTTCAGCCGGCCGCGGTGGCCGAGCGGACTGAGGCGCTCCACGCACGGTCTGCACGGCCACTACGGTCGGGGGTTCGAATCTCCCCTCGGGCATGGATATTTGTGCCGTCCCCGGAATAGATGACATTCCGTCTGAACTGCTGTTATCGTTAGGAGAGCCAGTCATGCAGAAAATGCTCCACCTGGTATGCAAGATGTACGAGACAGGGGAAATACCCTCCGACTTCAAGAAGAATATAGTAATTCCAATTCCAAAGAAAGTAAGTGCACACAAATGTGAAAATTACAGAACTATCAGTCATGGTTGCAAAATACTAACACGAATTATCTACAGACAAATGGAAAAACTTGTGGAATCCTACCTTGGGAAGATCAATTTGGATTTAGGAGAAATATAGGAAGACTGGAGGCAATACTCACATTATAACATATCTTAGAAGATAGGCTAACGAAAGGCTAACGTACAGTCGGTGACAGAATTCGCGAGACCCCTCGCCTAATCCCTATGCACAGTCGCAAAGTTTGGCTGCTTGGTGGGGAATATAAACAGCTAGCGGACACGATCGTGCATACTTTCGATTACACGAATACCTGAGACGAAATCTGAGAGGAAAACAGTTATCTTGCAGTATTGCAGACGGTGGTAACACGCGTGCTTTCTATGCGACGTGAAGGCGACTTCGCAAACATATCTTACAAGCTGCTTTACGTTTTAGCCATTGTGTTTTAAGCTATTCGCGACCGACATATTCCTTTCCACATCGGTTTTCTTATAGTTTCAGTGAACGATGATAGCAATTAGAATTGAGATGCTGCAGTCCGTGTATACTGTCTGACGTTACTGATACATTCCAATGGAAAATGTGCGCCGGCCGCGGTGGCCGAGGGGACTGAGGCGCTCGAGTCACGATCTGCACAGCCACTACGGTCGGGGGTTCGAACCCCTCCCCCCTCCCCCGGTCATGGATATTTGTGCCGTCCTTAGTATTAGTTAGTTCATAACTAGTTTGTAAGTTTAGGGACTCATGATCCCGTAGTTAAGTCCTATAAGCTATACAAACATTTGATTTTTTTTTTTTTTTTTTTTTTTTTTTTTTTTGTGGAAAATGTGCATGTGTAACATAGAAGTAATGGAATTACAAGACAGGAAACAAATTGTCGACATTAGCCACTACTTAAAGTAACCTTCATCACACAAGTGCAAGTAGGCAAATAAGACAAAACAGATCCTATTCTAAACACTTTGTTACGAAGCTAAGAGTTACAATGCACCATGATGTTCAGAGCTATTACGTGACGGTTTCCATCCACTGCCTCAGTTGCGCTATGTATACAACAACCGTTAGGTGCGGCAGATCACTGATGGTATTTTCGAGAGTGAAGATATAGTTCTATATGTCATTTCCACTGGTTCTCTTTCAGTTGACGTTACAACTAAGATATCAGCAATGACCACGCTGTCGACGGGACGTGAAACCCTAAGCTGTCTTCCTTCCTTGTAAGATATCAGCATAAGTTTAACAATCATAAGCCACCTGTGTTACCACAAATTACAGTTCCTCTCAGTTTTTTGGTACTGCTGTAATAAGTCAACAGACATAGTAGAACGACTTGTAACGAAAGTTCTAACGGTACACAAAGGAAAATAAACACTAGAGTTGCAGGATATAGTGGTCATGAATTTTATAAATTTCACATGTAATACAGAAACGAATATTACAATTGCTCCAGTGAGAACAGCAAACGTCATCAAAACTACTAATGTGGACAAGTGATTGTGAACATCCGTAGTTGCATCTAACTGATCCATAGTCCATGTCTTATTAAAATACCTAATGGTAAGCATTCGACCACATATTGGGCTGTTATAATACCAGATACGATTAAGTCAAATGAATGTGCAGAGAACCAAACTATGCTAAAGATAGCCGCGGCGGAGTGGCCAAGCGCATTGACGTGCTATGCTCCGATGCACGAGGCCGTCCCCCCTCGGGGGGTTCGAATCCCCCGTCAGGGTTCATAAGAAGTTTGAAAGTTTAGGGACTGATGACCCCGCAGTTAAGTCCCTTAAGCTTAACAAACATTTGAACATTTTAAAGCTAAAGATAAGCTTCTCTCACCTGATGGTCAACTATTAATTAATGAATGACAGTTCGATTACTGCGTTTTTTACATTTTACTTCTATTTTGAAATATGGCTCATTATGTTTCTCAAGTAACAAAAAATGTTCAAATGTGTGTGAGCTGTTATGCGACTAAACTGCGTGGTTATCAGTCGGTAGACTTACTCACTAATTACTTGACTAACTTACATCTAACTTACTCTAAGGACAATACAAAAGCCTATGCCCGAGGGAGGATTCGAACCCCCGACCGTAGCGGCCGTGCAGACCGTGATTGGCGCGCCGCAGAGGTCTAGGTTACTGCGGCCGGCTCTCACGTTACAAAAACAAACGCACATAATAATTGAGTAATAATCTGTATCACAAACTTTATGAGTTAATTACTGTGGTTAGTCACAGTCTTATTCCGTAACCATGAAAATGTATTGATAATTAGAAATGAAGCACGTGCAATAGAGAATTGTGTTGCATCAAATGAATATCTTTAAACTATCATATCCAACTGATGATTTTATTTTTATTCCGTATCTTTCAATAACGACGCAAAACCTACGTTTATTGTGTAAGCAACAAAAGGAAATTTAAATCGCTGTGACATTCAAATCCGTAGTGGTTTAATCTAATCCATTTTCATTCCAGACCGTAGTACGAATTCCCAATAACGGCGAGCTTGGTGTTCGCCACTTGGTATCCCCAGAGGTTTAGAAGATCTTTTGGTGTGAGTTTGTCACTGGCGAATATCGAACACGAGACGTTTCGCACACTAATTAAAAATATCAACCCGCCAAACCACCCGAACCTACGAATACATCATGCGGGACGTAGACATATGAAAAATCACCGTAGAATGAAGTCGGTCATCTTTTCCAAGAAAAAGGCATTCATTTGATAATGCCAACAGCGAAACTAAGGAGGTACAGTAATCTGTAAAATCTCGAGTCTAAGAATCGACTTCTGTTGTTTCTTCATGGTAACAATATTAGAGGAGTAAAAGATGCGACCGCGGATGTCTTGGATTTAGAAGCCGCAGCCGTTTATTCTGTAATAGAACAACATTACACATCGGTGGGTTACAGTTATTATGCACAATACAAAACCACGTTTTTTTTTTTTTTTTTTTTTTTGTTTTTTTTTTTTTTTTTTGTCAAAAGCGTGCATGGTTTCCAGATAAGGTCTACCACCTCTGAATAGGTAGGAGGAATACGTTCCTGCAGAGGTTCGAAAAATGGCTATACTAAAGTATGTGTTGGTGGCGCCGGCGTAAATGCGCAGATGCGTAAGACGAGGTCCTATGATCTAGCTGATATCCGCAGCATTTTGGTTTTTTAATATGCACTTATTTGCACGAGTTTCAATCCGTAGATTTCACATACTGAACTCAATGTTATGAATGAAAGCGTAAATTTGTTCTACAGACCTAATTTTTGATCTTGTTGCTACATAAATTTTTGAACGCAGGTTCCAGGGCACATATCGTATGCATTTATAAATATCAAACATTATTGTAGCCACAATTTATTAGATGAAATAAGTGCGTACTGGAAAACGTTGCCTTTATGTGGTTTCAAAACTTGACAAGCACATACAGAGTGTGTAATAGCTACAACGACAATCTTCGAATACGAAGGCTGATAATTGCCCCTTGTGTGTTTGCGTGTTGAAAGTCTCAACAGTACGGATCGCTGGATGGGTCTCACCTACTTGGCCCAAACTGTAGGAGAAGAATCACGAATATGGACCTTTTAAATTCCAACAATAACTTCCCTATCTAGGCCTTAGGAACAGAGAAAACGCTCGCCAAAATTTGGACTACAGATAGGTGCAATATCAGCTAATACTGAAGCTCCCACTCCCATGAACCACAGACATTGCCGAGGTGGGGTGGCTTGCGTGCCTCAACGATACAGATAGCCGTACCGTAGGTGCAACCACAGCGGAGGGGTATCTGTGGAGAGGCCAGACAAACGTGTGGTTCCTGAAGAGGGGCAGCAGCCTTTTCAGTAGTTACAGGGGCAACAGTCTGGATGATTGACTGAGCTGGCCTTGTAACATCAGCTAATGTGGCTTTGCCACACAGCTACTGTGAACTGTAGGCTGAAACTGAAGAAACTACAGAAAGGTAGGAAAATAAGGATATGGGACCTAGATAAATTGAAGGAACCTGAAGTTCTTAAGAATTTCAGAAGGAGCTTCAGACAACAATTGACAGAAACAGGGGACAATAAAACAGTTGAGGAGGAATGGGTAAAATTGAGAGATGAAGTAGTGAAGGCAGCAGAGGACAAAATAGGTAGGAAGGCAAGACCTACAAAGAATCATTGGATATCACAGGAGATACTAAATTTAATCGATGAAAGGAGAAAGTATAAAAATGCAGTAAATGAAACAGGCAACATGGAGTACAGACGACTAAGAAATGAGATTGACAGGAAGTGCAAAATGGCTAAGCAGGAATGGCTACAAGGCAAATGCAAATCTGTAGAAGAATGTATAAATAGGGGTAAAATAGATGCAGCCTACCGGAAAATAAAAGAAACATTTGGCGATAAGAAAAACAGCTCTATGAATATCAAGGACACTGATGGAAAACCAGTTCTCAGCAAAGAAGGGAAAGCTGCAAGATGGAAAGAGTATATAGAGGGGCTCTACAAAGGAAATGAACTTCGAGACACTATTGTAGGAAGGAAAGAGGATGTAGATGATGATGAAATAGGAGATACTATACTGAGAGATGAATTTGACAGAGCACTGAAAGATCTAAGTCGAAACAAGGCCCCTGGAGTAGATGATATCCCGTCAGAGCTACTGAAGTCTCTGGGAGAACCAGCCATGACAAACCTGTTTCACCTGGTGTGTAAGATGTATGAGACAGGCGAAGTACCCTCAGACTTTAAGAAAAATGTTATAATCACCATTCCAAAGAAAGCAGGTGCAGACAGGTGTGAAAACTACAGAACCATCAGTTTAATAAGTCATGGTTGCAAAATATTAACACGAATTATATACAGAAGGATGGAAAAGCTGGTAGAAGCCGACCTCGGGGAAGATCAGTTTGGGTTCAGGAGAAATGTAGGAACACGGGAGGCAATACTCACTTTACGGCTTATCCTAGAAGATAGATTAAGAAAAGGCAAATCAACATTTCTAGCTTTTGTAGATTTGGAGAAGGCTTTTGACAATGTTGATTGGAATAAACTCTTTCAAGTTCTGAAGCAAGCAGGAGTAAAATATAGGGAGCGTAAGGTTATTTACAACTTGTACAAAATCCAGACAGCGGTTGTCAGAGTTGAAGGGCATGAAAGGGATGCAGTGGTTGGAAAGGGAGTAAGACAGGGTTGCAGCCTTTCCCCAATGTTGTTCAATTTGTACATTGAGCAAGCTATAAAGGAAAGCAAGGAGAAATTTGGAGAAGGAATTAAAGTTCAGGGTGAAGAATTAAAAACATTGTGTTTTGCCGACGACATAGTAATTCTGTCAGATACAGCAAAGGACCTGGAAGAGCAATTGAACGGAATGGACTGTGTGCTGAAAGGTCCATATAAGTTGAACATTAACAAGAGCAAAACTAGGGTAATGGAGTGCAGTGTAAGGAAATCAGGTGATGCTGAAGGAATTAGATTGGGAAACGAAGCAATAAAGGAGGTAGATGAGTTTTTTTACTTGGGCAGTAAAATAACAAATGATGGTCGCAGTACAGAGGATATAAAATGCAGAATGGCAATGGGTAGAAAGGCGTTTTTGAAAAAGAGAAATTTGTTAACATCGAATATTGATTTAAGCCTAAGGAAGTCCTTTCTGAAGGCATTTGTATGGAGTGTTGCCTTGTATGGGAGTGAAACATGGACGATAAGCAGTGTGGACAGAAAGAGGATAGAGGCTTATGAAATGTGGTGCTACAGAAGAATGCTGAAGATTAGGTGGGTGGATCGTGTAACTAATGAGGAGGTACTGAACCGAATTGGGGAGAAAAGAAATTTCTGGCATACGTTGACTAAAAGAATGGATAGATTGGTAGGACACATTCTTAGACATCAAGGAATTGTGAATTTAGCGTTGGAGGGAAGTGTGTGGGGTAAAAATCGCAGAGGGAGACCAAGAGACGCGTATAGTAAGCAGATTCAAGTGGATGTGGGTTGTCGTTCTTATGAGGAGATGAAAAGGCTTGCTTAGGATAGAATAGGGTGGAGAGCTGCATCAAACCAGTCTCTGGACTGAAGACCACAACAACAACAACAACTGAAGCTCACCATTGCTGATGACGGTGTTGTGTAGTGGCTAAGCGATTATCTTTTGAATGAAACAGCACGGGTTCGGATCCCGTCCCTTCCAAAATATTTTTCTTATATTATAATAGTACTTGAAATTTTAATTATCAGTTATTAAATTTCAGTGCACAATTAATATATTTGGTTTCGTTAAAACTAATTTTTTAAAATTAATATACCTTATTTAATCATTTAATTTTCATAATTCGATGAAGGATTAAATGAAAATAATATTTCCAAAAATTATAGAACGTATTTATATGCCGATGTTATGTTATATTCCTAAGGGTGATCATTGTCAAAGAAACATACTCCACACTATGCATACCTTATGAAAGTATTTTAAGCCAGAAATTTTATCCGAAAAATGCATACTTCATTCTACTTTTTATTGTTGATTTTGGTATGTACCAAGTGTATCCAATCATTGGGGTGGAAATTGGTGCACTGAACTGATGCTGTACGATTTAATGTGTTTTGAGTCCCCCCTTGACATAAACTTTCGTGAAACATTGAAATGTTTATGTAAATTTAAATTTCATAATTAGAAGGTTAACATTGCGAGGCATAATGTAAAATGAACAACAATCGCCGGCCGCGGTGGCCGAGGAGACTGAGGCGCTTCAGTCACGGTCTGCACGGCCACTTCGGTCGGGGGTTCAAAACCCCCCTCGGGCATGGATATTTGTGCCGTCCTTAGTCTTAGTTAGTTCATAAGTTGTTTGTAAGTTTAGGGACTGATGACCCCGTAGTTAAGACCCATAGACTATACAAACATTTGACCATTTGAACAACAATCGAAGGAGTACCGTGAATCAAACATGGGCCTCTAAATTGGCAATGCAAGCGCTTGTCCACTACGCTACTCACACTCGTCGAAGGCAGCGACACAGTAAGCAGCACATATAGCACCTATTTCTATGTGAGAAACTTTCGGGGCCGTATTCCCTTTCGTATTCCCCAACTCGGCGAAATATTTTTGGAATTAGAAAGGGTTATCTACTTCCTTCTTGTCGCAGGGTTTGATAATAAAAAATCGGTGAAACCCATCTATCTCGCGATCTACTCTGGTCAGTCATAAACATTATGCGTTGTAACTGAATGAGGTCGAACCGTTGAGAGAAAGTTCGCATTCATCCTTGAGAGTGAAAATTCCAAGCGTGGGAACATCCTCACCCATGGTCTACGGACTGAGACGCGTTATGTATGCTGAAATTCAGGGTCGTCTTAAATTAGGGGAATAATGTTGATGGAGGAAAAAAGTGAGGGAGAAGTATGTAGACCACTCAGGATTCTACACTCTCCATGTAATAAAAGACAGGTCCAAACACATCCGTGAACAGTCGAGGAAAGAAGAGACATTCCTCTACTCTGCTCAATCGCAGAGAAAGTCTCGTCCTCCAGTCAGTGCTTGTGCCCAGCAACAAGTTTACACGGAAGTAAAACGGGACACTTCACAGCAGGGCGAGCGCGTGTAAACAAATTTCCTTACACGACAATCTACTATAGCTATATCTTACCAACTGTTATTCAGTTGGCCTCAGACGTTTCATAAATGATTTTTGCGTTAGGTGTGCTAGTAATATGAAACTGTTCATTAATAAATCAGAGTGACAAAAACATGATGCCCTTTTTGTGGTAACTTGATACACTACATTTATTTTTATTTTATTTATTTTTAAAAAAATAAAAAAATAAAAAAAATAAAACTGTTCTGGTTTCAATACAGCCGGCCGCGGTGGCCGAGGAGACTGAGGCGCTCCAGTCACGGTCTGCACGGCCACTACGGTCGGGGGTCCGAATCCCCCCTCGGGCATGGATATTTGTGCCGTCCTAGTTCGTAAGTAGTTCATAAGTAGTTTGTAAGTTTAGGGACTGATGACCCCGTATTTAAGTCCCATAAACTATACAAACATTTGAACATTTTTGTTTCAATACAGTCAGAAGAAATAAAACAGCGATTGATAGTAGAATGAACACCTTCAATATACCAAGTCTTTAGTGTTTCCAGATAAGGTCTGCCGCTTCTGAATAGGTAGTAGTCCTGTTTTTCTGAAAAAGTTCGAAACACGGCTATGCTACAGTATGGGTTGGTGGCGCCGGCGTAAATGCGCAGATGCGTAAAACGAGGTCCTAGGATCGAGTCGATACTCGCAGCAGGTTTACTTTTTTAATATCCATTCATTTGCACGAGTACACGAGAAGACAAGCTGCAACCCGTATATTTCACATACGTAACATTTCTGCCCAGTAACAATTTTTTAAGCGAATATAGTATCAAATGGTTTTAACTCTACACTCAGCCAGTTCATAGGATGACTTATAATAACAAAGAGAACTTTTGGATGACTGAACGAGATAGACAGTCTATTTGCGTGCAGTTGTTCTGAGCAGATTATTACTGCCACAGAAAATGCAACAGAAATCCTATGAGTCACAGCGTAAATTTGTTCCAGAGACAGATAATTTTTTGATCATGTTTCTACATAAATAATTTCCTTAAACGTAGGTATCGGGCGCATATCGTATGCATTTATAAATATCAAACATTATAGTAGCCACAATTTATTAGCTGAAATAAGTGGATACTGAAAAACGCTGTCTTTAAGTGGGTTCAAAACTTGACAAGCACATACCAAGAGTTTAATAGCTACAACGACAATCTCCGAATGCGATTGTCTTGACAGAGGCTGATAATTGCCCCTCATGCGTTTGAGTGTAGAAAGTCTCAACACTAGAGATCGCTGGATGGCTCTCACCTACTTGGCCCAAACTGTGCGAGAAGAAACATGAATACGAACCTTTTAAATTCCAACAATATCTCCCCTGTGTAGGCCATAGGAAAAGAGAAAAAGCTTGTCAAAAATTTTCCAACTACAAATAGACACATTATCAGCTAATCTTGAGGATCAGCATTGGTGCGTAGTGGCTAAGCGTTTAGCTTTTGAATGAAACAGCAAGGTTTCGAACCCCGCCCCTCCAAAATATTTTTCTTATATTAGCATTTGTAGTTTTAACTATTAATTTTGAATTTTCAGTGCATAATTAATATATATGGTTTCGTTACAACTAATTAAATTAATTAATACACCTTATTTAATCATTTAATTTTCATAATTTTATGAAGTGTCAGGTGAAAATAATATTTCCAAATGTTATAGCAGGTATTTATATATCGAAGTTATATTACATTCCTTAGGGTGTTCATCGACAAAGAAACATAAACTTCACACTATGCAAACTTTATCAATTTTTTCAAGGAGCCGACCGCGGTGGTCGAGGGGACATAGTCTTCGTCGGGCAGCCGTGCTGTGCGGACGCTTTGTTTACGTCCTCGCTGTTGGCGGCCGCGAGGAGTTTTCGGTGAGTGCGCGCTTTCTGCGTTCTTATTTACCTTTGAAGATGAACTTTAAACGCCGGTCGCGCTGGCCGAGGGGACTGAGGCGCTCCAGTCACGGTCTGCACGGCCACTACGGTCGGGGGTTCGAATCCCCCCTCGGGCATGGATATTTGTGCCGTCTTTAGTATAAGGTAGTTGATAAGTAGTTTGTAAGTTTAGGGACTGATGACCCCGTAGTTAAACATTTGAAACATTTTTTTAAGGAAGTAATTTTATCCGAAATATGCTTCGGCGCAAACCACACTTGATTCAAGGTTTAAAGTAAATGACTTTTCACTATTGCTTTTGGTGCATACCAAATGTATCGAATCATTGCGGTTGAAACAGGGGCACTAAACTGTTGCCATGCGATTGAATGTGTTTTAATTGAGTCTCCTTCTGACGTCAACTTCTGTGGAACACTGAAATGTTTATGTAAATTTAAATTTCATAAATAAAAGGTTAACATTGCGAGGGGTAATACAAAATGAACCCGATTCTACAAAGTACCGAGAATCGAAACTGGGCCGCAAATTTTGCAATACAAGCCCTTGTCCACCACACTACTCACATTTGACGTAGACTGGGACTCAATAAGCAGCTTAGATAACACCTATTTCTATGTGGGAAACCTTTGCGACCGTATTCGCTTTCCCTTTGGCCAAATCGCGCGAGATATTTTTGTGAATTTGAAATTTTTCGTCTGCTTCCTTCTTCTCGCAGAGTTTGAACCAAATCGGTGAAACCCATCCCGCGATCTACTCTGGTCACTCATAAACATTATGCAGTACAAACTGAATGACGTTGAAGTCCTTGAGGAAATGTTCGCACCCCTCCTTGTGAATGAAATTCCAGGACTGAGAACATCCTCGCCTATGGTCCACGGACGGAGATGCATAATGAATGCGAAACGCAGGGTCCTTTTACAGCTACAGTCGTAAAAATTGTGTGAATAAGGTGAATGGAGTCGTCTGTCTCTATAAAGAAGCTTTCCGCTGTAGCAACGAATGCCAGATTTGCGAAACAGCAACGAATCTAACTCATTAATACGAACGTGTTTCTGTCGGTATTTTGAGTCGTGGGTGTTCTGTAGTTGAAAGGCACATGCGGTAACAGGAGAGTAATTTTGCGAAAAATTTAGGACAAAAAGTGTTGGATACGTATGTTGACCACTCAGGCTTCTTAATAAATGAAGCGTGTCAAGTTACCACAAAAAGGTGGCCAGATGTTATGACACCCTGAGTTGTTATTTAGCAGTTTCATATTGCCGGCACACCTAATACAAGAATAAGTTTTGAAATGTCTGAGGCAAACTGAATACCACTGGGAAGGTTTAGCTGGAGTAGGTTGACGAGTAAGAAAGTTTGTTTATAAGCGCTCGCCGTGCTGTGAGTGCCCCGTTTACTTCCGCGTAAACCTCTTGCGGCCCCAAGCACGAGACATTCGCTGCGATTGAGCAGAGTAGAGGACTGCTCACGGATGTGGTCGGACCTGTCTTTTCTTACACGGACAGTGCCTTATGAGGCCTGGTTTTCCTAATACCGATCTACTAATGAATTGTCGTCCTAGTCTATATGATTGTGCACTGAATTAAAAATTGTATTATTGGTTGGTTTCGGATAGACGTCCTGTTAGTTACTATATTTAGTAGTAATTCTTACATTGCTAAACAACAAGTGTACAATAACTTTGTTTTAACTTGGAACAGTAACAATTTATGATGCTTTAAAAAAGGAGTGTGTGTTTTACTAACATTCTGTTGAATGTGTAACACATTAAGCTCGAAGTAGCTTTCAAATTATATCTGAATTATGACATGGCAGATACAGATTGATTTAAACATTGAGGTTGTTTGTTGGTTTTAAGATTTTATTTTAATAATTTCGATAGCTTTCGCTGCAAGCAAAGAACTAACCTGCCGGAAATCTGATGGAGTAACAAAGTTTGCTGTTTGTGTGACAAGAAATGCAATAAGTTTTGAACCTCTTGTCATACATAGTCTGTCAGCTGGTTCAGAAGTGCGTATTGGACACGGCTTCAATAAGAATTTAAAAGCAATCTCGTGTAAGTTCCATTACATGACGACCAAAGTTTGTGACGATTACCTTGTATACTATCGATGTTCCAGGAATATTACTACTATATATCGTACAAAGAGCTTTGCAACCAACTTCGAGAAAAAAACACTCGGAACACCTCCGACATGAAAAGAAAAAAAAATCAAATATCGTTTATGGCTTCTTACCATCAACAATAGTTGTGATAAAGAGTTTAACTTTTGTTTCATTTTTTTAATTTTGCCTTCATCACCCTCCCTGACCAACGTGCTTCGTCCACTGTCTCGTCTCCTGTACTATTATTGTTCACAATTTGTTAATTTATTTATTCCCTAAATTAATCTTGAAACGTTATACTGTTCTTTCTCATTGAAAAAATACACAATAATAAAATGAAAGCATAAATTAAAACGTTAACACATACTGCATGTGCTTTAAAAGAAATAAACTAAAAATCGTTTCATTTCGTTGATGAAATCTTGATTCTGTTTTAGTGAACCTCAGTGCTTCTCAAACTGAAACCTTTGCTTTTCTGCCTATGGTATACAAAAGGTGGATCTTATGATTGGCACTCTTACACAGTTACATATTTAACCATTCTAAATAAATAAACTTCTTCTGCTAATGTTTCTCTGAATCACGTATAGCCGCCTTCCGCTTCCGCAACGATTCGAAGCCTATTGGGTATTCGTTTCTAATTATATTGGTGTGGTGTCTGTTATTTCGGGCTATCCGAAGTAACAGACACCATACCAATATAATTAATTACGACACGCGAAGACGGCGTTTCTTCAATCACTTCACAGCACATGCGGTCATACGTTCGACCTCGCACGATAGGGGCGCTACAGCCATAGCGTGCAACTTGCGGAAGTTTGAGACGTACGCGGGGCGAGCACCGGGATCCACGTGGTTAAGTTCACCGCTGGCCCGAAGCTAGAGAACCAGGTTCGATTACCGGCCTGCTTCACATTTTCACTTGTCGCCATTGTTTAATTTCAATTCCCTAATGCAGCACTGTCGATCCTTTTCTTCCTAATCCTTATTTCGTCACCTACTTCATAATTGCTTACTAGGCAGACTACTCTCCACTAGACCATCGAACCACTAGCGATTAAGGCGCCTCCACGTCACAAAATTCATTTCAGCTTCTGTGTTCCAAAGAATGTTGGAACTACTGCCAAGGCTCTCCACCCAGGGAAATAGACTAGTAAGCATGGATGTCTGTGTTAGATCCCCGACCGCATCACAAATTTTAATTCAGTGCTTCACCTTTATCTTTAATGTCTTAGACATGTTTGAAACGAAAAACAGTCTCAGCTTTCGTGTATTTCTATTTACATTGATATTTATATCACCTTAGCCTAAGGTTAAAGGCAGGAATGTTCCAAAATGTCCATTGTCGAGGTGCTACTCCGCTGCATGGAGAGCCTTGGCAGTAGTGGCAATATTCTATGGAACACGTCTGCCTAGTAAGCATGGAGGTCCGGGTTTAGATTCCCGGCCGCGTCACAAATTTTAATTCAGTGCTTCACCTTTATCTGTAATGTCTTTGACATGTTTGAGGCGAAAAACCGTCTCAGGTTTCGTGTATTTGCATTTACATTGATATTCCTTCATAACTATTTGCAAATTCTTGTTTCTTTTTCTTTGGGCCTCTCTATCTCCCCTTCTAGGCTGAACTTCCCTCACAAATTACGCCTGCATCGGCGATCTTCTATATTTAAACTTTTCGCAGATGTTTTAAATACAATTCTGCACAACCATATTTGTTTTAGAGATTGATTAAATTTAGAAAATGAGTACTTCTTCTCTCGGAAAAATAAATACTATGGTTCCTGATGAAAATTAGTCTGTGTGTCCAGTTTAAACTTACAACAAATCTCTACTAATACTGCTCAGTATCGCGTATAACCGCCTTCAGCCTCAACGATGGCTCGAAGTCTGATGGACATTGAACCCACAAGTGTAGACATGTAACATGGACATTCAAGTAACTCGTCCCAAGCGTCTTGAATCGCTTCCGAAAGCTGGCGGCGACTGGATGGTGCATTTCCTTTTACTTTTATTATTCTCACCATTTCTGCCCAAACATTCTCAATGGGATTCATGTCAGCTCCTTTAGGTGGCCATTCCAAAACCGTAATATTTCTGTGGTTGTCGAACTACCTGTTAACAATTCGTGATATATGAATGATCTGTTCGTCTCGAAATCTCGCTGCCATAGAAGGTAACATCACATTCTGTAGCATTGAATTATAGGTGCGCGCATTCAGTTTTTCTTCAACTTCCCACATGAGACCACACAACTCGGCCGATATCCATGCCCACACCGTTACCGACTCCCTGCCACTTCTTCAGCAACAGTAAATATAGTTGAGGTTATACCTGGCACCTTTTGGCCGGTAAACGAGTACTCTTCCTGTCGATGCCGTACAGAAAACCTTTACGTCCGTGAAAACCACTCGTCTTCAAAACGCAAGAGGTTTGTCAATATTTTCTGTAGCAAAAGCAAGGCGGGCTTCTCTGTGGGATGCAGACAATGTCTCTTTCACGGCAGCGTTCCTTGCTCTCAGTCCACCTTCCCTCAGATGACGAATGACAGCAGGGATCAAAGCCTGCTGAATCTGTCGTGCGTTGAGGAATAGATGGTTTTCACTGAAATGACATATCTGCCGATGCTGAGCTGCTGTTGTTTTGCAGCGAGCACCAGAATGAGGCCGTTCGTTCAGGTTACCATCCTCTTCCACCCGTTTGATCCACCTGGCAACCGTTGACTTACGAATGTTCATAATCCTTGCTACGTAACCATTCGAAAATCCTTCTTCATGTAGTGCTAGTATAGCATCTTTGCCTGCCTCAGCCAAATGAGACCTCTGGTGTGTATGGAAACTTAACGTTGCGTACAATATCCGCTGCGAAAACGCTGCTAGCAGGAAAGAGACTGCGATAGCGCTCTGTCACTGGTTTTGCCCCACTCCACGCGAGGCCTAAAAGAAAGACAGGCCCCGCGCGCACGTCATGCGACGTAAGCATAGCAGTTCTGAGCCGGCCGGCCGGCTACCTGGTTGGCCTGCCCCTGGGGCACGGCCCACCGCCTCACAGCGGCCAGCCAACTAGCTAGCCAGCCGGCCGGCTCAGGACTGCTATGCTTACGTCGCATGACGTGCGCGCCGGGGCCTGTCTTTCTCGTAGGCCTCGCTCCACGGCTGCAGACGTAACGCTGATTGGTGAAGCACGACATTCACTGTTGACTCGCCAACAGGTTTCTCATGTGATTCACGACTCTTGGAACATTTTGAAAAAAAAAAAATCCATTTCGACTGCAATTAACTGTATTAAAAAAAGCGCTAAAGGTTTCGCGTCCTGTAGACGCATCATTAGGTGCTAAAATTTCTTAGAAAAATATATCTGCCATTTAGCCTTCCCCAGCGTTCACATTCAATTTAAAACAGCTGAAAGCTTAACTTCACGTCCTCATTAAAAAATATAAAAATTGAACGCTGTTGCGTTAGTCATCGTTTTTAAAGTTTACGTGATTAGAGTTGTGGGTTCACTGCCCGACGGACTTCGAGCCGTCTTTGAGGCTGAAGAAGGATATACGGGATGTTGAACAGTATTAGTAGAGTTTCTTGGCTGGCCGCAGTGGCCGAGCGGTCTGCGGCACGCCAGTCACGGTCTGCACTGCCACTACGTTCGGGGGTTCGAATTCCCCCTTGGGCATGGATTTTTGTGCCGTCCTTAGTATTAGCTAGTTGATAAATAGGTTGTAAGTTTAGGGACTTACGTAAGTACGTAAGTCCCATATGCTCTTCAGACATTTGAACATTTTGGTTTGATTTCTTGTTTGCTTCGTTTTTTAAGCAGTTAGAGAATTTATTTCTTATCAAGAAGAGTTACTTACTTTTATTTTAAGGGACAGTTGTAAGTTTAAACTGTACATGTAAAACTAATTTTCCTCAGGATTCGTAATAATAATTTTTCCGTGAGAAGAACTATTCAATTTCTAGATTCAATAATAATAATAATAATAATAACAATAAAACATGGATGTGCAGAACTGTATTTAAAACATCTAAACATCTGCAAAACGTTTAGAGTACAAGATGAAGGCATAATTTGTGAGAGAAGTTCAGTTCAGCCTAGAAGAGCAGATAAGGAGGTCCAAAGAAAAAGAAACAAGAACTGGCTAATATTTATGAAGGAGGTAAAGGAATAAGAATTAGGAAGGAAAGGAATGATATTGCTGAATTAGGGCACTGAAATTAAATAATGGCGATAAGTGAAAATATGAAGCGGGACGGGAATCAAACCCGTTCAAAAAAATCAAATGTTTGTAATTCTATCGGACCAAACTGCGTGGTCATCAGTCCGTAGCTTACAAACGACTTAAACTAAGGTAAACTATCCTAAGGACAAATACACACACGCCCATGCCCCAGGGAGGACTCGAACCTCCACGGCGAGCAACCGCGCGCTCCGCAGCTACCGGCTGCGGCTACTCCACCGCGGCGGAATCGAACCCGTGTCTCCCGCTTCGGGCCAGCGGTGAACTTAACCACGTGGCTACCGGTGCTCGTTCCGCATGCTTCTCAGACTTTCACAAGTCGCACGCTATGGCTGTAGCGCCCATATCTTGCGCGGTCGAACGTATGATCACATATGCGGTGAAGTGATTGAAGAAACGCCGTCTTCGCGAGTCGTAATTAATTATATAATAAGAAACGAGAATATCCAATAGGCTTCGAATCGTTGCGGAAGCAGTATTAGCAGAAGACGTTCATTTATTTATAATGGTTTATAATGTAACAGTATAAGAGTGCTACTCATAGGAACCACTGTTTGGCTACCATTGGTAAAAAACAAACGAGTCAAACAGTTTGAGAAACACCGAGGTTCAATAGAATAGAAAAAAAAAATCACCTACGAAATGATATCATTTTTAGTATATTTCTTTTAAAGCGGATGTAGTTTGTTTTAACATTCTAATCTATGATTTCATTTTAATATTGTGTACTTTTTTTCAATGAGGGAGAACAGTATTACTTTTAAACATTAATATAGGGAATAAATTACATATTATGAACAATTATAGTACAGAAGACGAAGCAAGTATAAAAAAGCCTTGTGGAGGGAGCAGGCCAAATAAAAACTAAAACACAATGAAACCCTTTATCATAACTATTGTTGATGGTAAGCAGCCATAAACGATATGTCTTTTTTTCAAGTCAGAGGTTTCCAGAGATTTTTTTATTCTCGAAATAGTTTGCAAAGCTCTTTGTACGATATATTGTAGTAATATTCCGGGTATATCGATAGTATACAAGATAAGCGCCAATAACTTTGGTCGTGGTGTGATGAATTTTATACGACATTACTTTCAAATTCGTCTTGAAGCTGTGTATAAAACTGACTTCTGAACCAGCTGACAGATACAGAGACTATAACAGAGGTTCGAAACTTTTGTATTTTTTGTTCATACAACAGCGTACTTTGTTTCACCATTAGATTTCCTGCATGTTAGTTCTTTGCTTGCAGCCAAGACTATCGAAATGGTATTAAAACAGTAAAATATCCTCAAAACCAACAAACAGGCTAGATGTACATATCAATAAGTTATGTATTGGCCATGTCATAAAAAATAATAAATAAAAAAAAATATATAAAAACAAGTTTAAATTTTTGTTAAGCTTATGGGATTTAACTGCGGGGTCATCAGTCCCTAAACTTACAAACTACTTACGAACAACCTTATACTGCAGACGGTACAAACATCCATGCCCAAGGGGGGATTCGAACCCCCGAGGGGGAACGGTCTCGCACATCGTAGCGCTCGGCCATTCCTCCGCGGCCATGTCATTATTAAGATACAATTTGATAGTTGCTTCGAGTTTAATGTGTTATATATTCAACAGAATACAATTTTAATAGACCATACACACCTTTTTTACAGCGTCACGACATGTTAATGTTCAAATATAAAGAAGTTATTATAGACTTCCACTCCCATGAACCACAGACAATGCCGAGGTAGGGTGGCTTGCGTGCCTCAACGATACAGATAGCCGTACCGTAGATGCAACCACAGCGGAGGGATATCTATGGAGAGGCCAGACAAACGTGTGGTTCCTGAAGAGGGGCAGCAGCCTTTTCAGTAGTTACAGGGGCAACAGTCTGTATGACTGACTGAGCTGGCCTTGTAACATCAGCTAATGTGGCTTTGCCACACAGTTACTGCGAACGGCTGAAAGCAAGGGGAAACTACACCCGTTATCTTTCCCGAGGACATGCAGCTCTACTTTATGAACATATGATGATGGCATCCTCTCGGGTAAAATATTCCGGAGGTAAAATAGTCCCCCATTCGGATCTCCGGGCGGGGACTACTCAGGAGGATGTGATCATCAGGAAAGACAATACTGGCATTCTACGGGTCGGAGCGTGAAATGTTAGATCCCTTAATCGAGTAGGAAAATTAGAAAATTTAAAAATGGAAATGGATAGGTTGAAGTTAGATATAGTGGGGATTAGTGAAGTTCGGTGGCAGGATGAACAGGATTTCTGGTCAGGTGAGTACAGGATTATAAATACAAAATCAATTGGGGGTATCACAGGAGTAGTCTTGATAATGAATAAGAAAATAGGAATGCGGGTAAACTACTATGACCAGCTCAGTGATCGCATTATCATTGTCAAGATAGATACGAAGCCAACACCGACAACAGTATTACAGGTTTATATGCCAACTAGCTCTGACGATGATGAGGAAATCGAAGAAATATATGAGGGGCTAAAGGGAGAGGAAAACTTAATTGTTATGGAAGACTGGAATTTGGTAGTAGGACAAGGAAGGTAAGGGAAGATAATAGGTGAATATGGTCTGGGCAAAAGAAATGAAAGAGGAAGCCGCCTGGTAGAAATTTGCACGGAACATAATTTAGTTATAACAAACACCTGGTTTAAGAATCACAAAAGAAGGTTGTATACGTGGAAGAGACCAGGAGACACCGGGAGATACCAGATAGATTTTATAATGGTAAGACAAAGATTTCGGAACCAGGTTTTACAGTGTAAGACATACCCAGGAGCAGATATAGACTCTGACCATAACTTGTTGGTTATGAACTGTAGGCTGAAACTGAAGAAACTACAAAAAGGTAGGAAAATAAAGAGATGGGACCTGGATAAATTGAAGGAACTTGAGGTTCTTCAGAATTTCAGAGGGAATTTAGGCAACAATTTACAGAAACAGGGGAAAATAAAACAGTAGAGGAGGAATGGGTAAAATTGACAGATGAAATAGTGAAGGTAGCAGTGGACAAAATAGGTAGGAAGGCAAGACCTACAAAAAATCCTTGGATATCACAGGAGATACTAAATTTAATCGATGAAAGGAGAAAATATAAAAATGCAGTAAATGAAACAGGCAAAATGGACTACAGACGACTAAGAAATGAGATTGACAGGAAGTGCAAAATGGCTAAGCAGGAGTGGCTAGATGGCAAATGCAAGGATGTAGAAGAATGTATAAATAGGGGAAAAATAGATACAGCCTACAGGAAAATAAAAGAAACATTCGGGGATAAGAAAAACAGCTCTATGAATATCAAGGACACTGATGGGAAACCAGTTCTCAGCAAAGATGGAAAGAGTATATAGAGGGGCTCTACAAAAGAAATGAACTTCGAGACAATATTGTAGGAAGGGAAGAGGATGTAGATGAAGATGAAACAGGAGATACCGTACTGAGAGAAGAATTTGACAGAGCCCTGAAAGACCTAAGTCGAAACAAGGCCCCTGAAGTAGATGATATTCCCTCAGAGCTACTGAAGTCTCTGGGAGAATCAGCCATGACAAACCTGTTTCACCTGGTGTGTAAGATGTATGAGACAGGCGAAGTACCCTCAGACTTTAGGAAAAATTTTATAATCCCCATTCCAAAGAAAGCAGGTGCAGACAGGTGTGAAAACTACAGAACCATCAGTTTAATAAGTCATGGTTGCAAAATATTAACATGAATTATATACAGAAGGATGGAAAAGCTGGTAGAAGCCGACCTCGGGGAAGATCAGTTTGGGTTCAGGAGAAATGTAGGAACTCGGGAGGCAATACTCACTTTACGGCTTATCCTAGAAAATGGATTAAGAAAAGGCAAACCTACATTTCTAGCTTTTGTAGATTTGGAGAAGGCTTTTGACAATGTTGATTGGAATAAACTCTTTCAAGTTCTGAAGCATGCAGGAGTAAAATATAGGGATTGTAAGGTTATTTACAACTTGTACAAAAACCAGACGCCGGCCGCGGTGGCCGAGGAGACAGAGGCGCCTCAGTCACGGTCTGCACGGCCGCTGCGGTCGGGGGTTCGAATCCCCCCTCGGGCATGGATATTTGTGCCGTCCTTAGTTGTAGGTAGTTCATAAGTAGTTTGCAAGTTTAGAGACTATTGACCCCGTAGTTAAACATTTGAACATTTGAAAAACCAGACAGCGGTTGTCAGAGTTGAAGGGCATGAAAGGGATGCAGGGGTTGGAAAGGGAGTAAGACAGGGTTGTAGTCTTTCTCCATTGTTATTCAATTTCTACTTTGAGCAAGCTATAAAGGAAAACAAGGAGAAATTTGGAGAAGGAATTAAAGTTCAGGGTGAAGAATTAAAAACATTGCGCTTTGCCGACGACATAGTAATTATGTCAGATACAGCAAAGGACCTGGAAGAGCAATTGAACGGAATGGACAGTGTGCTGAAAGGTGCATATAAGATGAACATTAACAAGAGCAAAACTAGGGTAATGGAGTGCAGTATAAGAAAATCAGGTGATGCTGAAGGAATTAGATTGGGAAACGAAGCAATAAAGGAGGTAGATGAGTTTTTTTACTTGGGCAGTAAAATAACAAATGATGGTCGCAGTACAGAGGATATAAAATGCAGAATAGCTATGGGTAGAAAAGCGTTCTTTAAAAAGAGAAATTTGTTAACATCGAATATTCATTTAAGCTTGAGGAAGTCCTTTCTGAAGACATATGTATGGAGTGTTGCCTTGTATGGGAGTGAGACATGGACGATAAACAGTGCGGACAGGAAGAGGATTGAGGCTTTTGAAGTATGGTGTTACAGAAGAATGCTGAAGATTAGGTGGGTGGATCGCGTAACTAATGAGGAGGTACTGAACAGAATTGGGGAGAAAAGAAATTTCTGGCATACGTTGACTAAAAGAAGGGATAGATTGGTAGGACACATTCTTAGACATCAAGGAATCGTAAATTTAGCGCTGGAGGGAAGTGTGTGGGGTAAAAATCGCAGAGGAAGGCCAAGAGATGGATACAGTAAGCAGAATCAGACAGATGTAGGTTGCCGTTCTTATGTGGAGATGAAGAGGCTTGCTCAGGATAGGGTATTGTGGAGAGCTGCATCAAACCAGTCTCCGGACTGAAGACCACAACAACAACAAAATTATAGACTTATTGTTTAATAATGTAAGAATTACCGCTAAATACGGCAACTAACTGGCGGGCTATCTGAAACCAGCCAATAATAAAATTTTTCATTCAGTGCACAATAATGTAACCTAGGACCAGAATCCATTAGGAGATCGGTATCAGGATAACCAGGCCTCATAAGGCAAACAGTCCATTTAAGAAAAGACAGGTTGAGACACATCAGTGGGCAGTCGAGAAGAGGCGAGGCATTCCTGTACTCTGCTCAATCGCAGCGAATGTCTCGTCCTCCAGTCAGTACTTGTGGTCGGCCAGAGGTTTGAACGGAAGTAGACGGGGAACTTCACAGCACGGCTAGCGCGGTAAACAAACTTCCTTACACAACAATCTACTACAGCTAAATCTTACCAATTGTTATTCAGTTGGTCTCAGACGTTTCATCAATGATTCTTGCGTTAGGTATCTTGTTAATATGAAACTGTTCATTAACGAAATCAGGGTGACAAAAATAAGACCACCTTTTTTTGGTAACTTGACATGTTTCATTTATTAAAAAAACCGTACTGCTTTCAATAAAGTCGGAGGAAATGAAACAGCGATTGATAGTAGAATGAACACCCCAGAATACCAAGACCTTGCATGTGGGTGTTTAGTAGCGTGGTCGACATACGTCTTCCTCACTTTTTGTTACAAATTTTTCGCAAAATTACTCTCAAGTTACAACATGTGCCTTTGAACTATAGAACACTCGCTAGTCAAAATGCCGTCAGAAACGCGTTCGTATTAATGATTTTGATTCGTTGCTGTTTCGTAGATCAGGCATTCGTAGCTATAGCGTAAAGTTTATTTATAAATATTAACAGAAACTACTTCATAAACTTTATTCCCATGATTTTTACGACTGTCGGTGTAACAGGACACTGAATTTTACAGAAATATCGCGTCTCAGTCCGTGTATCATGGATGAGGATGTTCCTATTCCTGGAATTTTAACCCACAAGGATTGGGGAGGGGGCAGACATTTCCTCAACGATTCTGTCTTTCAGTTTATACTGTAGAATGTTTATGACTGACAGAGTAGATTACGGAATGGTTTTCACTGATTTTGTTCAAACCCTGCGAGAAGCAAGTTGACAAACCTGTCAAATTCCCAAAATATCCCGTCCGAGGGAAAACGAATACGGTGGCGAAAATGTCTCACAGACAAATAGGTGTTATATAAGCTGCTTATTAACTTCCAGTCTCCGAGGAGTGTGAGTAGCGTAGTGGACAAACACTTGGAGTGCAAATTTTGAGGCCAAGGTTCGATTTCCCGGTAGTCCTTACATTTTTGTTCATTTCATATTACCCCTCGCAATGTAAACCTTTTATTTATGAAATGTAAATTTACTTAAACGTTTCAGTGTGTCGCGAACGTTGATGTCGAGAGATGTTCAAAATGTTTGTGAAGCTTAAGGGACTTAACTACGGGGTCATCAGTCTCTAAACTTACAAACTACTTATGAACTATATATACATGTGGCGTCTGTTCGGAAAGAACAGACGTCACATTCTGATCCTGCAGCTGTTATTATTTAATATTCGTAGAATATATGACTTCAACTGCTATTGGGCAAAGCTGAAAATGTGTACCCAGCCGGGATTCGAACCCGGGTCTCCTGCTTTCTCCTGCTAGCCTAGAAAGCAGGAGACCCGGGTTCGAATCCCGGCTGGGTACACATTTTCAGCTTTGCCCAATAGCAGTTGAAGTCATATATTCTACGAATATTAAATAATAACAGCTGCAGGATCAGAATGTGACGTCTGTTCTTTCCGAACAGACGCCACATGTATATATATAATATGCCGGTGACGGGCAATGATCCTATCGTTAGTGGGGAGGGGTGGGCAAGTTTGAAGCCCTTACTCTTACGGGAATTAGTTAAACTACGAGTTTGAGTACTATGGGCAGGGCGAAGCTGGGAATTTGTATCTGACGGGAGGCGTGCATGGATAGTCCTTGCAGGTGCGGTGATCACTGTGTCCCCAGTGGTGTAGGGGTCAGCGCAACTGCCTAGAAAGCAGGAGACCCGGGTTCGAATCCCGGCTGGGTACACATTTTCAGCTTTGCCCAATAGCAGTTGAAGTCATATATTCTACGAATATTAAATAATAACAGCTGCAGGATCAGAATGTGACGTCTGTTCTTTCCGAACAGACGCCACATGTATATATATAATATGCCGGTGACGGGCAATGATCCTATCGTTAGTGGAGAGGGGTGGGCAAGTTTGAAGCCCTTACTCTTACGGGAATTAGTTAAACTACGAGTTTGAGTACTATGGGCAGGGCGAAGCTGGGAATTTGTATCTGACGGGAGGCGTGCATGGGTAGTCCTTGCAGGTGCGGTGATCACTGTGTCCCCAGTGGTGTAGGGGTCAGCGCAACTGCCTAGAAAGCAGGAGACCCGGGTTCGAATCCCGGCTGGGTACACATTTTCAGCTTTGCCCAATAGCAGTTGAAGTCATATATTCTACGAATATTAAATAATAACAGCTGCAGGATCAGAATGTGACGTCTGTTCTTTCCGAACAGACGCCACATGTATATATATAATATGCCGGTGACGGGCAATGATCCTATCGTTAGTGGGGAGGGGTGGGCAAGTTTGAAGCCCTTACTCTTACGGGAATTAGTTAAACTACGAGTTTGAGTACTATGGGCAGGGCGAAGCTGGGAATTTGTATCTGACGGGAGGCGTGCATGGGTAGTCCTTGCAAGTGCGGTGATCACTGTGTCCCCAGTGGTGCATTCCGCGTGAGGCGGCCGTGCTGTGCGGACGCTGTTTACATCCTCGCTGCTGGTGGCCGAGCGCTGTGTGGTAAGTGTACGCTTTAAGCGTCCTATATTCTCCACGTTAATATAGAAACAGAATGGCGTAATGGATCAACAACTACGAAAGGATACATTGAAAATAAGTTTCGACCCGAACTTTGTACGACCTCGATCGTTTGAAGTTGAGAATTTTGTAGAAGAAGAAATGAAACTTTCCGCGAATGACCTGATTGGAATACACCTGTCGATAGTTAGTAGTACTGTTTACTTGAAGTTGACAAGCTCAGAAAAATGTGAACAAGTAGTTGCATCCTGCAGCGGCACTTTGAAATTCAAACATTCCGATGGTAATGTAGGAACAGTCCGAGTCACACATGCAGGACTGGGTATACGAACTCTAAGGATTTTTGAGTTACCGTTCGAAATATCAGCGGAACAAATCAATGTCAAACTACGGGAATACGGAACTGTTATTAGTAACGTCGCCGAAAAGTGGTCTAGTTTTCATAAATTCCCGGTTTTGAACGGTGTACGGCAAGTGAAAATCGATTTGCTGAAGCATATCCCCTCGTACATCACTGTTTGTGGGTATAGAGCTATAGTGATGTACGACGGACAACCGAGAACGTGCGCAGCCTGCGGGTCGACAGAACATGTTCGTGCCCAGTGCGTTCAGCGGCGTGTGGCGCAGTTACCGACAGGAGAGAGGGACGGGCCAAGCGCGATATCCAAGTTACCTGTGACGTACGTCGCTGCAGTCCGCGCAAACGTCCAACCGGAACCAAACGTAGATCCGACACTAATAGACGACATTGACTCAAAGGAAACCACCACACCTATAGAATCTATGATCATCGAGGCCACATCTAACTCTGCTAACAAGGATGGAGATAGTGGCCAACACACCTCACAGAATGACTCCGCTGTTAAAGAAGGGAGACCCTACATACAAGAAGAAGGTGACCTCAACGATGTGACGGAATCTATGAAAGCCGTTATTGCAGAACCTACCCCCATGGCCACCCCAACCGACCAAGACGGTAGTCAACATACAGAACATCATGAGTCCGACCACACGGAAGAAAGACTCGACAAATGTCGAGCCGAATGTGTCAATCCCAAGGACAGCCTCGTAGAGACATCTGAGACCGATGACAATCAGAATACAGACTCGTCACCAAAGACGCACAAAAAACGCAGGAGAGCTCATCAGGGAGCCGCAAAAAACGCACAAATTCTGCGTGAAAAAGCAAAAATGATTGCCCAAACACTGACTGCAAATTCGCAAGAAATCACTTCCGCAAAACGACAAATTACGAAGAAATCTAAAACAGCCATCACCGAACAAGACCGTGAGATTGTGACCTCAATAAAATGTACCGAGATGATGGATTATGACGAAGTTAGAGAGAAAACCTTGTCAGGAAATACACAAGAAGACGTGAACAAACATCAAACCTCGAAAGAGTGGGCAGCCGAGGTTGACGCCTGCACTTATGACACAGGGATGGCGGAACATAGAGAAGATACCGGAGGGGCGTCGTCCGCATCCGGATTGGTGGAGTCCCAGCATCCGCAAAATGACGTCCCGGATGCAATCCTGCCCCAGGACGACCCGGAATTCTATTAAAGCGAAATGCCCAACATCGTAACAACACAAACAGTGAGGAAGACCTATCAAACATGACATCTCTTCAGGCGTATAGAATTGCGACTCTCAATATTAACAAAATCAGTAGTGCGCTAAAATTGCGAAATCTCCAAGACTTTTTGTACGCAGCCGATATTGACATAGTATGTTTGCAAGAGGTAAAGGAGATTCCTTTACATCGCATCACTGGCTACAACGTCATAATGAACCCCGGACTGGGCAATGGCCTTGGTACAGCAATATTGACTAAAGAAGGGATACGAACTGAAAATGTCGAGAAACTGCCGAACAGCCGAGGTATAGCTTTTACTGTGAACAGTACTCGATTTATTAACGTTTATGCTCCCTCTGGAACAGGAAATAAATGCCTAAGAGCACAGTTTTTCAAGGAAGACATAGTTCCTCTCCTTTTACCACGATCCGCACAAACAATTTTTGCGGGTGATTTTAACTGCGTCCTTAGTCCGAAGGACCAGACGCCCAATTTTAATAAATCAGTTGAGTTAGAGACGATCGTACGAGACTTAAAGTTCATTGATACGTGGGAGGAAAAACACGGTGATAGACCAGGTTTTACCCATGTGACTGGTCACTCTGCCAGCCGTATTGATAGAATTTATGTAACATCCAATCTGCGAGGCCACATTTTACAATCTGAGAGATGGCCTACCATATTCTCTGACCACGTAGCGTATATATGCACTATAAATCTTGCAAAACAGGGGACCTACAGAGGGAAAGGATCGTGGAAACTAAACGTTTCTCATCTTTCCGATCCAGAATGCCGCGCAGCCTTCTGTAATACGTGGGCAGACTGTGAGAGGAAGTTCTCAAGATACAACTCCGCTGTTATTTGGTGGATAAAATGTGCCAAGCCGGCGATAATAAAAACTTTAAAAACTTACTCTCGCGAAAAAAGTGCATGGCAGAAGAAGACTGTTGAATTTTATTTCCAATGTTTGCGGGAATTATATAGCCAAGATGCAACTATAATCGAAAATTACAGACAGATAAAACGAATACAAGCCAAATTATTAACGCTGAAGCGACAACAACTTGAAGGATGCAAAGTTCGAACGCGACTGCAAAATACGATACAAGAGGAAACGACGTCTATGTTTCATGTCATACAGGAAGTCAAGCGGACAAACCGAAAAATTTTAGCGGAATTGAAAACTACTGACGGAAGACTATTGACAGAACAAGTGGAAATAAGAGAAGAAGTGCACAAACATTTTACAGCACTATTAGAGGATAAACCAACAGACGAAATAGCGCAGGAAACCATCACGTCGAATTTGTCAGGAAGATTGAGCCCTGAGGACGCGGAGGAACTCGCAGGAGAGATAACAGAAGAAGAGGTCATAGACGCTATTCAAAGAAGCCCGAAAAATAAGTCCCCAGGCCCTGATGGCCTACCTGCGGAACTATATCAAATATTCCGACAGCAGTTAGCCAGTAAGATGACATTAGTATGTAATGAACTAACGAATATGAACGAAATTCCGACAGAATTTTGTGAAGGCACCGTGGTCTTAGTCCCTAAAACTTCAAGAGGGAAGACTATAGAAAACTTTAGACCCATAACACTATTAAATAGTGACTATAAAATTTTTGCAAGAATAATAATGCAAAGATTAAATTCAGTCATCACGACCATAACGGGAGCCTATCAAACAGGTGTGGGGAAAAACAGAACTATGTATCACACATTAAGCGACTACCGCGATATTATCGCAATCGCAGATGCTTGTGATATCAGATGCGCTATCGTATCCTTCGACTTTGCCAAAGCTTTCGATGCGGTCAACCATTCATATCTTTTTAGAATATTAACAGAAGCCCGTTTGCCACAAAAAGTTGTAACCACGATTAAGAACCTACTGACTAGCGGTACGTCCAAAATCAGTATCAACGGACAACTCAGCAGGCCGATCGCTATAAAGAGCTCGGTCCGTCAGGGATGCCCCATGTCTATGGCACTTTTTGCATTAGCGCTTGAACCTCTCCTGTTCACGCTCACCCAAGAACTCCGAGGATTGCGGCTACATGGTCAGAAAATAGTCTGCAACGCGTACGCTGATGACGTCAGTTGTGTAGTGACAGACGAAAGCGAGCTAGCGACCGCACTTCGCATTGTATCTCGATATGAAGCCGCGTCAGGGGCCAAACTCAACCAGAAAAAGTCAAGAATTTTGAACATCGGGCGAGGGATAGAATTTCGAACCGAACACATAAAACTTGTGGACAAACTCAAAACCCTCGGAATCGAATTCACGCGCAATATCAACAACAGTGCCGCCCTCAACTACAGAAGACTGCTGGAAAAAATTAGAGCTAGCACACAGCAATATGTTTTGCGGAACATAAATGCAATGCAAAAAGTACATTTAGCGAACACATACATCACCTCGAAAGTCAACTTTGTTGCTCAGCTGCTACCGCTCCCTCGCACAATAGCGCAACGAATGCTAGCAGCGCTCGGCCACTTTGTAAGCAGAGGACAGTTATTTAAAGTAAAATACGACACTCTTACATTAGCAACGGGAAAGGGAGGCCTTAATTTGACAGATATCTATGTCAAGGCCCAAGCTTTGTATCTTAGCAAAACATATAAACTGTGGCAGAGATCACCCAACGCACTTGTGAGTCGCTTACTACAAGAAATAGCTCCGGACAGCATGGAGGCACCTATGGATGTACGCCACATTCCGACTGCATTCAATCATCTGAAACATTTTCTTCTGGAGTATAGCTACATTAAACGCCGTATTGCCGAGAAAGATCTGTACCAAGTTAAAGCAGTATATAACATGATGATGGAAAACAAACAAAGAAATAGAATAGAGAACATATATAAAGAATATAACTGGAACAAAATTTGGGAAAACGTACAGGATGCGCAATTACCAACAAGCGTGAGGTCCACATGGTACTTAGCAGTTAATAGAAAACTTCCGACCAATTCCAAGTTGTACGACATTCACCTGGCAGAATCGCCAATCTGCATAAGTTGCAATCTCATAGACACGGATGAACATAGATTTACATGTCACCTTGTACAGGAGATATGGCTTCTCTGCAGAACAAAACTTGCAAGTATGCTGCGAACGTCTCCCAACATGATCACACCGGCTCGCCTACTCAATCCAGACGAAGTGCCTTACCCTCCCACCAAAAGGAGAGCAGTCAACTGGTTAAAAGGACACACGGTCCATTACCTATTGACAAACAGAGAAAAGAAGAAAGAAGATTACTGGATGTATTTACAAACGGAACATCAGAAACTGAAACGCCAGAAAAGTTATAAAAACAACTATGCGAATTTTTTGACTAGAACATTGCAGTAGATTAAGAACTAGAAGACTTATTTATTTAGCTATGTTTTGTGCGAAATCCCATACTTGCTTTTCGTTTACTACGAATTATTTTATTTTACCACTCTTCCCTACGGAATTGTTGTTTAGTTTCATAAACCGCCGAATTCAAGAACCAATATTTATACGGCCAATGAAGGCATACTTTTATTTGCTGTGAAGAAGACGTAAAAAAAAAAAAAAAAAAAAAAAAAAAAAAAAAAAAAAAAAGTGGTGTAGGGGTCAGCGCAACTGCCTAGAAAGCAGGAGACCCGGGTTCGAATCCCGGCTGGGTACACATTTTCAGCTTTGCCCAATAGCAGTTGAAGTCATATATTCTACGAATATTAAATAATAACAGCTGCAGGATCAGAATGTGACGTCTGTTCTTTCCGAACAGACGCCACATGTATATATATAATATGCCGGTGACGGGCAATGATCCTATCGTTAGTGGGGAGGGGTGGGCAAGTTTGAAGCCCTTACTCTTACGGGAATTAGTTAAACTACGAGTTTGAGTACTATGGGCAGGGCGAAGCTGGGAATTTGTATCTGACGGGAGGCGTGCATGGGTAGTCCTTGCAGGTGCGGTGATCACTGTGTCCCCAGTGGTGTAGGGGTCAGCGCAACTGCCTAGAAAGCAGGAGACCCGGGTTCGAATCCCGGCTGGGTACACATTTTCAGCTTTGCCCAATAGCAGTTGAAGTCATATATTCTACGAATATTAAATACTTATGAACTACCTACAACTAAGGACGGCACAAATATCCATGCCCGAGGGGGGATTCCAACCCCCGACCGTAGTGGCCGTGCAGACCGTGACTGAAGCGCCTCAGTCTCCTCGGCCACCGCGGCCGGCGTCGAGAGATGTCTCACTTAAAACACATTCAATCCTACAACATCAGTTTAGTGCCACAATTCCCATCCATACACTTGGTATGCACAAAAATCAACAGTGAAAATTTATTTACTTAAAAACTTAGATAAAGTATGCTTTGCACCGAAGCATATTTCGGATAAAATTTCTCGCTTAAAATACTTTGGTAAAGTCTGCATAGTGTGGAGTGTTTCTTTGATGATGAACACCCTAAGGAATGTAATATAACTTTGGCATATAAATACTTGCTACAAGTTTTGAAATATTATTTTCATTTAATACTTCATCGAATTATGAAAATTAAATGATGAAATAAGAAATATTAATTAATTAAATTAGGTATAACGAAACCAAATATATTTATTATGCATTGAAATTTTTATAATTGGTAATTAAAACTACAAGGGTTAATATAAGAAAAGTATTTTGGAAGGGACGGGATTCAAACCCGTGCTGTTTCATTCAAAAGCTAGCCGTTTAGCCACTTCGCAACACCGAAAACATCGTCATCAGCAATGGTGAGCCTCAATATTAGCTGGTATTGCACCTATCTGTAGTTGGAACATTTGGCGTGCGTTTTCTCTTTTCCTATGGCCTACACAGGGGACATATTGTAGGAAATTAAAAGGTTCAGATTCGTGTTTCTTCTCGCACAGATTGGGCCAAGTAGGTGAGACCCATACAGCGATCCCTAGTGTTGAGACTTTCAACACGCAAACACGTAAGGGGATATTATTAGCCTTTGTCAAGACAATCGCATTCGGAGATTGTCGTTGTAGCTATTACACTCTTGGTATGTGCTTGTCAAGTTTTGAACCCACATAAAGGCAACGTTTTCCAGTATGCACTTAATTCAGCTAATATATTGTGACTACTATAATGTTTGATATTTATAAATCCATACGATATGTGCCGTGAAACTAACGTTTATTATCTGTCTGTGGAAAAACTTACGCTATGACTCATACGATCTGTTGCATTTTTCTGGTGGCAGTGTCAATCTGCTCAGAACATCTGCACGCAAATAGACTGTCTATTTCGTTCATTCATCTAAAACTTCTCTTTGTTATCCTATGAACTGGCTGAATGAAGAGTTAAAACTTTTTGTTACTATATTCGCTACCAAAGTTGTTACTGAGCAGAAAAGTTACGTATGTGAAAAATACGGATTGAAATTCGTGAAAATGATTGAATAATTAAAAATAAAAGTGCTGCGGATATCAGCTCGATCCTAGGACCTCGTGTTACGCATCTACGCATTTATCCCGGCGCCACCCACACATACTATAGCATAGCCGTTTATCGAATCTCTGCAGGAATATAGGGCTACTACCTATTCATAAGTGGCAGGAAACTACGCACGCTTTTGACGAAAAACCGTGGTTTTGCATTCTGCACAGTAACTGAAACCCACCGGTGTGTAATGCTGTCCTACTACAGAATAAACGGCTGCGGCTTCTAAAACCAAGGGATTAGCTTTAGAATCTTTCACTCCTCTAATTGATACGACGGAGAATCACCAAAAGTCGACTCTTAGGTTCGAGATTTTACAAATTATTCTACCTACTTGTTTTTGCTGTTTGCATTATCAAATTAATGCCTGCTTCTATGAATAGACGACCGACTCCATTCTAAGGTGATTATTCAGACGTCTACTTCCTGCATGATATATTCCTAGGGGCGGGTGGATTGGCGGGTTGACATTTTTGATTAGTATGCGAAACATATCGTCTTCGATACTCGCCAGTGACAAACTCACACCAAACAATCTCTTTAACCTCTCGGGAAGCCAAGTGGCGAACACCGAGCTCGCCAGTATTCGGAATTCTTGGTGTCGTACTACTGTCTGGATTGAAACAGGATTAGATTAAACGACTACGGATTTGAATGTCAAAGCGATGTAATATTCCTAAAGTTGCTAACACATAAACGTAGCTTTTGCGTCGTTATTAAAAGAAACGGAACAAAAATATAATTATGTGTTGCATTCGATAGTTTAAAGAAATTTATTTGATTGCACATGTTTCATATTGTATTATCAACATATTTTCATGGTTACGGAATAATAATTTCCTCACAATGTTTGCGATACAGATTGTTACTCAATTATCATGTGTGTTTGTTATTGTTACGTGAGAAACATAATGAGTCATGAAACTTCCTCGCAGATTAAAATTGTGCACCGGAACCGGGACTCGAACCTGGGACCTTTGCCTTTCCCGGGCAAGCGCTCGCCCACTGAGCTACCCCTACACGACACACGGTGCCGACCCACAACCTCAATTCTGCCAGTACCTCGCCTCCTACTTTTCAAACTTCACACAAGTTCTGGCGGATCTTTAACCAAAGACATGTTGAAACAAGAAAAGAAAGTTTTACGTAAAATTGTTGGTGCAATGGGTATAGAGGGAACGTGGATAAAAATCGGTTAAGGAGATGTATCGTCAATATGAAGAAATCTGTTATACCTTTCGGAAAAAGAATTGAAAGAAGTGACAGACTGACTAAATAATCCTCAACCTGGCGTTCACATTAAAAACTAGGAACACTTGGCTTCGTGAAATCCAAACAGATCTCCAGGAAATCTACATGTCGCAACAGACTGTGTAGGAGAACTGTGATCGACTGTCATCAATTTGAAGACAATCCCTACACCTGGCACAACACATCTTGTAAGAAAGAACCAAGGAAGCAACGCAGTGAAAGCATGAAGTGGTTTTACAAAGAAAATAAGCCAAACTCATCAGCTAAAAAGTTCCATCCTGCTCATGAGTCGAGCATAACGATTCAAAGAGATAGGCCGCAAATCAAATTTTAAAATACATTTTCTAGACCATTAACGCAAAAGGAACCAAATTTATTCACGTAACAGAAATGACGGACGACACATGAGAAAGAAAATTCAGCAGAGTTTTTAAATTGTAGTAACAGATCCTCGAAGCATCCCCATGTTGTACCAGGCTGGAAAACATCGACGGAAATCTTTGATTATATACCGCAAGTTGATTACATTGGTAAAGTGAGGTGACAACATAAGCTTCTCCAGCGTCTTTCAATGGCTAGAACCGCCCCGCTTGAAACCGTTGTTTTGAACTGACCATCCCAATAATATATGAATAACACAGATAATGTGAAATGGTAAATAAAAAATAAAAAACGTATATTTAAATCATTATATTCATTGCATTATTTATAATGTGTAATAACAAACAGAACATAAAAGTAAAATAAATTCTTATAATAATAATTTAATGCTTAGATATTTTCACTGGATACATTAAAAATACTCTGACAACACACTGTGTACAACTTATTTTCCATGAATGGTATTTCAGAAAACAATTTAATTATACACAGTTAGAAATGATATGAAGCTTCTTTATTTTATGCTATAATAAAAGGTTTGTATTTTTCAAATTAACTCATTGTGTGGGGTATATTGCAAAATTTCATATTAGTAAAAATTTGATCGTAGAGTTTTCAAGAACATTAATCATTTAATTTTTTCCATATTAAAATAAATTTCGAAAGCATGTGACTGTGAAATCGATGGGTTTGTTCACAAATAACAATTCTGCTACCTGTCATGATTTTTATATTTTATTTTACACGTTTCGGGAAATAATACACAATTTCAAGTCGTTTTTATGCTATCCCATTTAGTTGCGGTGTATTTGATGTGTAAGGCTCTGCGGTATTTTGTTGTCTTTAAGTTTCTTGGTGGTCCATTTGGTAGAATATCACACATATTAAAATCACAACTAACTATAAGGAAAATTAAAACTATACATCATTTGATGTATACTATGCACAGAAGTTAGTTGTGATATTTAATGCCTGTGAGATTCTACACAAATACATCAGTTGATGTATACTGTGCACATAACCTTAATTGCGATGTTCAATGTGTGTGAAGTTGAACACAATTTGACCATATGAAAATTTAAAGACAACAAAATAATGCACACATCAAAACATCAGCAACTAAATGAAATAACACGAAAAACGTACTTGAAAATGGCAATTATATCCCTAAACGAGTACTGCAAAATGGTATATAAAAATCGTGACTGGTAATAGAATTGTTATTCATAAATAAACCCAAAGGAAATAAATTTCAACATTTATATCTACATTTTTAAAAATATTTCATGTTTTTGAAGATATTCGCTCTTACCCGAATATGCCAATTACCTTTCGTGGTACATTTTTGTACCCTTCGAAAATAAATCTGGGCGAAAACACAAAAATACGTTCTTCGTAAATTTGAACCTCCTTGGTGAAATAGTGGTGTTCCCCGGTGCGGAATGTCACGTGTTGGATGTCAGGTGGGGAGTTAAGGCGCGTGGTGCACTCAGTTTACCAGAACTCAGTTTCTGCACTTCTCAGTGCCTGTCCGCCACCATTACTCGAAACACACTTTCAGACTGCTGGTCAGGATTTCCCACATTACCTGTATGCAGAATAAATAGTCGATACGATTCTTCTTGCACCAACAAATACACCGTCTACCTTTGTTACGGAAGCACACACTATGTGAGCAACAGCAGTTCGCACTTACTACTGCAAATCGTACTATCTCACCCCGACGGAAACTTACAAAATTTTGCGGATTTTTAACAGGAGCAACACCGGTAGGCTTGCCTAGAATCTACATTTATACTCAATCATGTAGTTTTCGAGTCATTACGGCATTATTTTCGTTGTCTACATCTCATTATAAATTTGTTATTGTTGTTGCGGTCTTCAGTCCGCAGACTGGTTTGATGCAGCTCTCCACGCTACCCTCTTCTAGGCAAGTCTCTTCATCTGAGAATACGTTCGGCAATCTACATCCTTTTGAATCTGCTTACTGTATTCGTCCCTTTTGTCTCCTTCTACAATTTTTACCCCACACACTTCCCTCTAATGCTAAGTTCGCTATTGCTTGATGTCTCAGAATGTGTCCTGTCAATCTATCCCTTCTCTTAGTCATGACATAAAATAAACTCCATTATTTTCGTTGTCTACATCTCATTATAAATTTGTTATTGTCGTTGCTGTCTTCAGTCCTCAGACTGGTTTGATGCAGCTCTCCACGCTACCCTCTCCTAGGCAAGTCTCTTCATCTGAGAATACGTTCGGCAATCTACATCCTTTTGAATCTGCTTACTGTGTCTTCCCTTGGTCTCCTTCTACAATTTTTACCCCACACACTTCCCTCTAATGCTAAGTTGGCTATTGCTTGATGTCTCAGAATGTGTCCTGCCAATCTATCCCTTCTCTTAGTCAGGACATAAAAGAAATTCCTTTTCTCCCCAATTCGGTTAAGCACCTCCTCATTAGTTACGTGATCTACCCATCTAATTTTCATCATTCGTCTGTAGCACCACATTTCAAAAGCTTCTATCATCGTTTTGTCTGAACTCCTTATTGTCCACGTTTCACTCCCATACGATGCCACACACCACACAAATGTTTTTAGAAAGGACTTACTAACATTTAAATTAATATTGGAGGCAACAAATTTCGCTTCTTCAGAAACTCTTTTCTTTCCATAGCCATTCTTCATTTTATATCTTCTTTACCTTTGGCCATCAGAAATTATTTAATTATTTTGCTACCCAAATAACAAAACACAACTACTACTTTTATCGTCTCATTATCTAATCTAACTCCTTCAGCATCGCCTGATTTTCAGACAATACATTCCATTTCCCTCGTTTTACTCTTGTTAATGGTCATCTGATACCTTCCTTTCAAGACATTGTCAAATCCATTCAATTGCTCTTCCAGGTCCTTTACAGTCTTTGACAAAATTACTATGTCATCGGAAAACCGCAGTGTTTGTATTTCTTCTACCTGATCTTTAATTCCCTCTCCAAATTTCTCCTTGCATTCCTTCACTGCATGCTAATGTACAGATTGAACAACATTGGGGAAAGGCTACAAACCTGTCTTACTTCCTTCCCAATCTCTGCGTCCCTTTCTTGCCCTTCGACTCTAATGAGCGCTATCTGGTTTTTGTATAAGTTGAATATCTCTTCGATCCCAATATTTTACCCCTTGCCGTCATAATATGAAAGAGTGTACACCAATCGACATTGTCAAAATCTTTCTCCAAATCTACAGACGCTATAAACGTGGATTTGCCTTTCCTTAACCTATCTTATAAGATAAGTCGTAATGTGAGTATTGCCTCGCGTGTTCCTACATTTCACATAAAAACAAACTGATCTTCCCATTCGTCTGTAAATAATTCGTGATAGTATTTTCCATACCATGACTTATTAAACTGATAGTTCTGTAATTTTCACATTTGTCTGCACTCGCTTTCTTTGGAATTGGAATTAAAATATTCTTCTTGAAGTCTGAGTGTATTTCCCCTGTCTCATACATCTTGCATACCAGGTGGAACAATTTTTTCATGACTGGCTCTCCTAACGATATCAGCAGTTCAGACGGAATATTTTTTACTCAAGGGGCCTTGTTTCGACTCATATCATTCAGCACTCTGTCAAATTCTTCTCGCAGTATCGTATCTCCCATCTCCTTTCTTTTGCATTTCGTCTTCAATTTGTAAAATATTGCCTTGAAGATTATTTCCTTTGTACAGGCTTTCTATATATTCCCTCCTTATTTCAGCTTTTACCTCTTTGCTTAGTGCTGGTTTCTGTCTGAGTTCTTGATATTCACACCGCTGCTTTTCTTGTCTCCAAATATCTCTTTTATTTTCCTGCAGGCGGTATCTATCTTTCCCTGGTTATACATTCCTCTATTGTTCTGCATTTGTCCTCTAGCCACTCCTGCTTAGCCAGTCTGCACTTCCTGACAATCTTATTTATCCCTTTTGCCTGCTTCATTTGATGAATTTTTATATTTTCTCCTCTCATTAATTAAGGTCGGTATATCCTGTGTTATCTATCAGGCCTTGTCCTTCTGCCTATATGATTCTCTGCGGCCTTCACTACTCTCTCAGAGCTACCCATTCTTCTTCTACTGTATTACTTTCCCCCGTTTCATCCAATCCTTGCCTAATGCTCCCTCTGAAACTCTCAACCACCTCTGGTTCCTTCAATTTGTTCAGGTTCCATCTCCTAACTTTTCTACCTTTCTAATTGGCACGTAAGTCGCACACGCGGAGTCAAATAAAAACACTTACACTTCGGCGGCCAATCCCGCAAGGGATCTCCCGGCCAAGAAAGCCATACGCTTATTTCCATTTCTACCTTTCTGCAGTCTCTTAAGTTTTTATCTGCATTTTATAAGTTATGGTCAGAGCCTATATCTGCCCTTGGATATGTCTTACAGTTTAAAACCCGGTTTCTAAATCTATTACCATTATAAAGTTAATCTGGCACCTTCCAGTGTCTCTTCCACGTATAGATCCAAGTGTCGGTAATCATTAAATTGTGCTCTGCGCAAAATTCTACCAAGGGATCTCCACTTTCATTCCTTTTTCCCAGTCCATATTCACCTACTGCATTTCATTTTATTCTCTTTCCTATTATCGACTTCCAGTCCTCTATCACAATCAAGTTTTCGTCTCCCTTAATGTTCTGAATAATTTTCTGTTATCTCGTCATACATTTCTTCGATGTCCTCATCATCGGCGGAGCTAGTTGGCATATAAACTTGTACTACTGTGGTCGGTGTCGCTTTTGTGTCTATCTTTGCTATGATAATGCGTTCACTATGCTGTTCATAGCAACATACCCGCATTCCTATTTCTTATTCATTATTAGACCTACTCCTGCGTTACCACCAACTGATTTTGTATTCATAACTCTGTACTCACCTGACCAGAAATGCTGTTTATCCTGCCACCGAACTTCACTCAATCCCACCACATCTAACTTTATCCCGACCATTTCTCTTTTCAAATTTTATTAGTTACCTACTCGATTAAGTGGTAGAACATTCCACGCTCCGACCCATAGAATTCCTGTTTTCTTTTTCTTGATGACGGCATCCTCCTGAGTAGTCTCTGCCCGGAGATCCAAATGGGGGACTGTTTCTCCTCCGGAATATTTTACCCAAGAGGATGCTAACATCATATATTCATGCAGTAGAGCTGCATGTCCTCGGGAAGATTAACGACTGTAGTTTCCCCTTGCTTTCAGCCGTTCGCAGTAACTGCATGGCAAAGCCATGTCAGATGATGTTACAAGGCCGCCTCAGTCAATCATCCAGACTGTTGCCCTTGTAAGCACTGAAAAGGCTGCTGCCCCTCTTCAGGAACCACACATTTCCCTAACCTCTCCGCAGATACTCCTCCGCTGTGGTTGCACCTACGGTACGACTATCTGCATCGTTCAGGCAGGCAAGCCACCGCACCTCAGCAATGTCTATGATTCATCGGGATAGATAATAAATTTAGCACACAGAAATAACCACATCGTAAAAAGTGGAAACAGGAATATCTGTTTGAGGAAATAAGGTTTGGTTCATGAGAAGTAGGACAAAAAAACAAAAACAAAAATTTTGGCAAATTCTTTTGAAATTTGGGTACTGGTTGTAATCAACATAGGAAAAGGAATTGGAGAGAAACATAAAAAGGAACGAGAGAGAACACAATGCGTGAATAAAGGGGGAAGGAAGCTATCGTGACAGATTTACAAAATCAAAGAGATTGAAACTTGAATTTCAGAAGATCGGAGTTTTTGCTTTACTTTTTGAAACATAAAAAAGGTCAATACATGAAAGTTTTTAGGGTATAATTGTGAGATTGATAAAAAGAAGTGCTTTGGATATTTCTTAAATGGCACATGAAATCAAATTCTAGGAAGAATGAAGGGAAGTTTGTTCCAGCGTCGGTTAGCACCAACAGAGAAGGTATTAACATTGTTTCTGTCCCGTATTATGAATGCGCGTAGTTGAGACAGTAGACAAGTGACAACTAATGTACCTCTATTTCCGCTTCTGTCAGTTGGTAAATTCGTATGTTGAGTTCTACAGTGAGCAGTCAGAATATTACCTCCACCTACCTACTACCGATATAAACCGTCCCAGGCCATAGCAGTGCATGCAGTACCAACGAGCGTGGCGTAGCAAGGGCAAGGCGCGCAGCGTGTGTGCTGGATCGGTAACTGCACGACGTGCCGGCGATTTGAGTGCTGTGGCGAGTGTCTTGAACGAGTGACAGAACCGAGGTGGTCCATTACTAATGTCGGACGTCATAGGCTGGGCAGACCGGTAAAAAAACAAAAGGCTGCGAACTCTTGCGGACCTAATACAATACTAACTATGCTGTAGAGAACATTCACGTTCTCATCCACGGGTCTACTGGAGATGGTGTAAGGTAACATGACAGCCGCCGCGGTGGAGGAACCGAGCGGTCTAAGGCGCCTCGTTGGGGAGCGCGCGATTTCTCGCCGTCGGAGATTCGAGTCCTCCTTGGGATCTGTTTGTGTGTGTGTGTGTGTGTGTGTGTGTGTGTGTGTGTGTGTGTTGTCCTTATGTTAGTTTACCTTAGTTTAAGTAGTTTTTAAACTGCGGACTGATGACCACGCAGTTTGGTCCGATAGATTTACAAACATTTGAACATGACAGCCAAGAAGTATTGTACGCTGGTTGCAGACCACGTAAGTACACTCTTACATGACGATCACGGTTATGGCATTTTTCAACAACATAAATGGTCCATGTCACAAGACCAAAACTGTTATTTAGTCGTTCGAGTAACGCAACGGCGAATTGCAGCTGATGTGCTGGGCCCCAACTCGCCGGACAGGGAACATGTCTGCTATGGAATTGAATGTAGCTCAACTTTCCCTTCTGCGAAATGTAAGGTAGTTACGTGAGCAGTTAGCTTATGTGGTGCCTAGGACCTACCAAAGACTTCGCTTCCGTGCCGAGACGCATCGTCGCCAAAGGTGGACATACTGGCTGTTAGATACGTAGTTATAATGTTCTGGCTGATCAGTGTACTATACATTAATAACTAATTATTCTAATACAATAAGATTCACAACTTTTGCACACTACAATACAGATCCTCTTAATAATTAATATAGTAACACAGAGCGGTAAAAAAGTAAGTTTGGCTGAAACATAGCTTCTTTTTTGTGGATGACAGGAGTAAGGATGTGTATCCATTCCTGCAGCTTCAAAGGTTGCGTCGGGGCGAATGCTGACGCTTGGCAGGAGCCGGCGCCGGCGCAAAGGTCGGCCGGCCAAATGCCACGCCGGCTCTTCTGCCCAATACCGATATAAAAACAACTCCCATTAACGATACAAAACTCTTACAAAAATTGAAATACGAAATCATTATCGCTGGAATACTTTCATTGAAAAGAAAGCAGTCTGTTCGCTTCTATTCACTTGTCTTCTCGGAAATTACGCTCCGCGAGTACTAACATCATTTTAGATTGAACATTAACCCATAATGATACTTCATTCTGTTTCAATTTACGGGACGATTTGCAATATATGTTCACGTACAACGAGCATGACATATTGTTCTCTCACTATCTACAAACGGTAACCTAAAGCTGAAAAATGAGAAAAAACTACGAAAACAGAAAAAGAAAGAAAGAAAGACTTGGAATGAGGGATGAAATTATTAACTTCGACGAGGGCTACGCTTGAAAGGAATTAGACCTTTAGTGACAGACGTTGTATTCTCCCGGATGGTGTTGTTTCTCTCACTTTTTCCGTACGTCGCTAGAGCTCCAAATTGTTTCCTGCGTAGCCCTCGTTGAATTTAAAAGCACATTGGCATGTTGGGCTTTATATCAGGAATGAATTGACCCAGCGCAATGGACGTGCTTTAGCGTCAGCGACTCTGTAACCTGATATGTAGACGACGTAGTCGTTTGGCCTGATGGTAGTGAGAGTTTAAATGGTTTTTTGGAACACCTAAATTCAATCCATCCGAATATTCAGTTCACTATGGAGGTGGATAAGAATGGCTGTCTTCCTTTCCTAGATGTGTTGGTCAGAAGGAAGGTTGATGGTACATTGGGACATTCTGTTTATAGGAAGCCTACTCACACTGATTTGTATCTGCGAGCTGATAGTTGTACCATCCAGCTCAGCGCGAAGGAGTACTTCGTACCTTGGTTCACAGGACACATGTCATTTCGGACCCTGAAAGTTTGTCAGCTGAGTTGTCCAATCTCGAGGAGACCTTTCGTCAGAATAGCTATAGTGAGAGACAGATAAAACGTGCATTGCGCTAACAGCCTTCCGTGCAACGGGTGAGTGACGATAGTAATGAAGTGGCACCTAAATCTATGGCCTTTTGCCTTACGCAGGAAGTATTTCCAACAAGATTGGTCGTATAATGCTGAAATATGTTGTGAAATGTGTTTTTCGACCACCTTTTAAGATAAAGGCCCTGTTGGGGTCTGTAAAGGATGATCTTGGTTTGCATAAGGCAGGTGTATATCGTATTCCTTGCAGTTTTGGCATTTCATATATTGGTCAGGCAATCAACATAAACGTTACAAGCGCTTACAACAGCCAAACAAATCCACTGTTGCAGAACACTGTCTTGGCACCGATCATCCTATGGAATACAACGACACGGAGATCCTGGCATGCACTTCCACCTATTGCGATAGTGTTATTAAGGAAGCTGTTGAAATTAAGCTAGCAAGCGACCTTATAAACAGAGATGGTGGTTTTTTTATATTCTGTTTGGAATCCGGCACTGTCTCTCGTCAAAAAACAGAGGGATAAAATTAATGCTGCCTCACCTGTTGATTAAGTCACTATCGATATTTTTGATGTTTGGTCATCTTTGGTTGTGTTGACTCTGCTGTGACTTGTACTGTGTGTGTTATCTTCCTTGTTTAGCCTTTGCAAACTGAGGTATTAAATACGCTTGCACATTGCTTCCTTAATTGCAGTTGTGCCTTGGGAATGGCAGGGTGTCCTCTTGCCGAAATATCGGCGGTTGTCGACGACGTCACCCGGCAGCATACCCGTAAGTTGTTTGAACCTTCATTATGCCGTGAAAAGTTAATGTATCACTTTGTAAATAGGTTGGGAACTTTGAGTCGCCGCGGTGGAGTAGCTAAACGCTCTAAGGCGCCTTGTTACGCAGCGCGCGGTTGCTCGGCGTCGGAGTTTCAAGTCCTCTCTCGCACATGGGTGTGTGATATTTGTCCTTAGCATACATAGGTTTAAGTTAGCTAACGTAGTTTGTAAGCCTAGGGACTGATAACCGCAGCAGTTAAGTCCCTTAGATTTACAAACAAACAAAAAACCTTTGTTCAAATCGCTGCAATAACCTTTCTGGAGTATAATTAGCAGTCTTAGAAAGAGGAATTGACCAATGTTTTGGGTAGGTCAGGAATGCTGTTAGTGCATCATTTGGATGCCTTGGGCAGTTAAAGGTAATATTTTGAAACATTGAGTAATGTTTCAGATTTCAACACACAATGGGATAGTAAAAATGAAGGAAAAAGCCTCACAATTGAGAGAATGAAGGTAATGGTCAATATACTGCAATGCAATAAAGCAGCTGGGCTAAATGAAATTTATCAAATACAGTGGAATTTCGGATCCGCAATGGTTACACGGCATAACTGATATGGCGTGGGAGTCGGGACAGGTGCCATCTGATTTGACGATTCCAACAACCACACCGGTCCCCAAGCAGAAAAACAGAAAATATTGTAGAAACTACACAGGTATCTTTTTAATTACATTTTGTGCAAAATATTCTGATGTATATTTGAAAGGAGTGAGCGAATGTTAGTTGGAGACAAGCTGGATACAAACCAGTGTGGGTTTCGGCCTCTTAGAGGCCGTCAGGACCTGTTTTAGTTTACAGCTGATAATGGAAAAGCTCCACGAGTGAACAGAGAAGTTTACGATCAATGTTTTATAAATCTACAAAACGATTATGAACATATTCATAGGAAGAAATTTTTGTCAGTTTTACAAGTTTATCGATACTAGCAAACTCCTCAGGCAACTAAAGGTCTTTACGTAGTCAGGCAGCAGTTAAGATTTGACAGTAAACTGAGTTCATGGTACATAAGTAGTTTCGGGGGAAAGACAAGGCTGTAATGTGTCGCCTCTGTTGTCAAAAAATGTTCAGAGTGAAACTTTCACTCTGAAGCGGAGTGTGTGCTGATAAGAAACTTCATGACAAATTAAAATTCTGTGCCAGAATCGGGACTCGAACCTGGGACCTCTGACCCTCGCGGGCAAGCGCTCTACCGACTGAGCTATCCCAGTCCTCACAACTTTACTTCTGCCAGTACCTCGCCTGCTACTTTCCAAACTTCACAGATGTTCGCAGGAGAACTTCTGTGAAGTTGGGAAAGTAGGAGGCGAGGTACTGGCAGAAGTGTAGTTGTGAGAACGGATCGAGGGTCGTGTCGGGATAGCTCAGTCGGTAGAGTGCTTGCCCGCGAAAGGCAAAGATCCCAGGTTCGAGTCCCGGTTCCGGCATACAATTTTAATTTGCCAGTAAGTTTCAAATGTTCAGTTGCTTGTAAACCTATCGGACCAAACTGCAGTGGTTATTAATTCCTAGACTTAAAAACTGTATGCACACTAAATTGTGCTAAGGGCAACACACATACCTACGCCCGAGGGAGGACTCGAAGCTAGACGGGGAGCAGCCTTGCACTCCGCAGCGAGACGCCTTAGAGCGCACGGCCATTCCCGTGCTGCACCACTGTCGTCCACATTATTTATTGATCATGTATCGAAAACGACGGACTGTCAGGGTCACATTAAAATACATGAAACCAAGCAGTGTCGCATATCCGGACGACGTAAGAGTGATGCAGATTCGGTGTTACGGTTGCTATCTAATATTTCAGAGCTAGATCACAGATGTAAATGTTATGGTATGAAAATCACCTTCTCCAAAATCGAAATAATGTCTTCGGGAAAGAGATTTAAATAACTGAGTGCCAACAAGGAGAATCGAAGTTAGAACTGATAGCATGGCAACATAGCGAAAAAATTGATTGAAGGTGCTGTGAAGCTAATGCTGTGGGGCTCAGCTACGTTCTACTCTCTTCTGCAACAATAAAAAAGACTATATTAGCAGTGCACCGTTCAATCTTTCCATCAACTCTGTTGCCTGGGAATGAAAGTTGGATGTAAACAGGTTTTCTGATTAATGATGTTGAGGTTTCATATATGAAAGTAGCAAGGACGATAGAATATATTAAAAGATGGGAAAAATGGCTGGAGGGTGTGCATAATGAGGAAGTCAAACAATAACTGGGACTGAATACCATAGGTGAAGCAGTTAAAGCCAACTGTCTTAGATCGTAGGGTCATGTTACACGCATGGGAGAAGCATATTACCTAAGACACTCATGTGTTTGGAAGTAGAGGGTAGGATTCGAGGTATACAACAGAAAAAGTACTTGGTTTCAGTCAAGAAATGATTTTGAAGTACCAGGCTTGACATCAGGCGAGGCATCAATGTTAACATTGAATAGGAAATCATGAGGAATTTTATGTGGGATTCCATGCCACAGATTGAACGCTGAAACTCATAATCTGTGGTGTCGCACAAATCTGAAGTGCGCGCCACGTACTTTCGCCGCGCGCCGCCATGCAAGCACAGCGCGGCGTTCTTACGACGTCAGCCACGAGCGCCCTCTGCTGCAACTCCGCTCGTGGCCACCACTGAACTGTATCGTCACTTGGGATTAGGACAGGCACTAGGACTCATCGGTAGGTAGGCCTCTATCTACTTAAGCTATGTATCTGCTTTCCACTAGACTTCAGTTAACAAAGCTAAGTATTTGTATTCTCTCTCTTCGAAATATATCTTGTTCTAATCTTGCTCAGTGTTTCTAGTTTCTGCTGTCCCACCGGCTGGTCACCTCAGACTCTGTACCCGCACACGCGTGCATCCTATTTTCCTGTGTCGGTCTCTCTCTACTCGGCCACCGACACCTAGGACAACCGGCGGCATCGGGACATAAAACAATGTCTCAAATGATGATGACAATGATAATGGGAGAAAGAAGGAGAAGGTTAGTTGAATTTCAACATATGTTTGATGTGAGGTAATTAGAAACACAGTGCTAACCCGTAATGGACAAAGGTGATGGAAGGAAACCGATTAACCTATGATTATTTCGTATCAGATAATTTGAGGAAAAGACAAGAATCCTAAATCAAGATATGTTGGACGAATTTTGGGAAGCAGTTGTTTCCGAATTTCAGTCCATTACTATAACCGCTTTGCCACCTCGTAGGATACGCATGACGAGAGAGAGATGTTCTAGCTCCACGTCTATGTGGACGGCGATTTGGATGTCAAGCGTTTCCAGCGACGTCAATAATGTCATATGAGCAATTAATTACGCGGCCTCTACGGTCGGGGATTCGAATCCCCCTCGGGCATGGATATTTGAACCGTCCTTAGTATAAGGTAGTTCGTAAGTAGTTTGTAAGTTTAGGGACTGATGACCCCGTAGTTAAGTCCCATAAGCTTAACAAACATTTTAACATTTTTTGAATTAATTATGCGAATTACGACGCACCAGTCATCAGCGGAAAGGACGCACTGAAAGGCTTAGTGTAATACATAGATGGTGAAAATTTCCAACATATCCTGCAAAGCATTGAGTTAATCCATATGCCACACAGTGATTCCATAATGAGGAAGACGCTGAGTACTGAGTAGTATCAATGATTTTATAAGACCAAAATCAGAAATCCAGCTCACGTCTTAAAAAGAATCATGATTGCATGCAGCTTTATATTCAATGTTAGAAGCAACTAGTTTTAATCTTTCACAGTTTAATTTAAAGTCTACTGTTAAATCATAATCAACTGTGACACAACTCTCAATTACAGTAAATAACAAAAGCAAAATCCTACTTCTCCATTTAACCGCACGACCAAGCATATGTAACGTGCAGTAATCCAATGTTGAAGAACCAGACAACATTTGAGTAATGTGATTTAATTGGTTTAAACTATTACTTTCTCGAAATAAAGAAAACTTTGTCACCGAGCTCGAACACTACAACTCGCAAGTAAATTACTTTTACTTTTAATCTAAATGCTTAACCTAAAGTCGTCTTCACAATCATCGCTTATTATAACTGGATACGTTTGCTTGTTTCAACGACTGATTCATTTCATAAATTTTAACTGTAGCCTATATCCATGATGCACAGACATTGTCGAGGTGTAATAGCTTCCCTATCTCAACGATACAGATAGCCGTACCGTAGGTGCAACCACAGCGAAGGCCAGACAGACGTGTGGTTCCTCAAGAGGGACAGCAGCCTTTTCAGCAGTTGCAGTGCCAACAGTCTGGATGATTGTCTGAGCTGACCTTGTAACATCAGCTAACATGGCTTTGCCATACAATTTCTGAGAACGGTTGAAAATGAGGTAAAACCTCAGTCGTTACTTTTCCCGAGGACGTGCAGCTCTACTGTATGAATATATGATGATGGAATTCTCTCGGGTAACACATTCCGGAGGTAGAATAGTCCTCCATTCGAATCTCCAGGCCGGAACTGCTCAGGAATATGTCGTCATCAGTAAAAACGACACTGGCGTTCTACGGATCGGACTGTGGAATGTTAGATCCTTTAATCTGGTAGGGAGAATGGGAAATGTAAAGGTTGATGTTATATACAGTGGGGTTAGTGAAGTTCGGTGCAGAGAGGAAAATATTTCTGTTCAGGTGAGTAGAGGATAATAACTGAGGCATCTATTTTCAAACCTGGACATGTCCATTCAATCTGAAATCTTGGAAAAACAGGAAAACTGTCTATGACATATAAGATGCGGGATTCGATCTACATTGCTGGCTTTTGATTTATTGTTGTGTTTGCCAATGAATAGCCAGCAAAAATGTATTCTTGCGACCCATAACACGCTGATAAATAAAAAAGAAAATGGACTTGTTGATTTTTGAAGCCAAAGTCGTGGACATGTCTGGTTAAAACTTACCCTTTGGATTTCTTCTTGTCTAAATTGTAAGGGATAATGCTTGACGGACTGACTACAAGATTTTCAATTAACATATTTATTACAAGTTCACATATAAGATCAGCAGAACAGAAAACACAAAATACTGGCGAGGAAAATAAAATACAAATCAAGGAGATACTGAACCACTGTGGCACATACACAATACTCCAGTTCAGAAACATAGATAATTAGACAGTGATGGAAACCACACAAAAATGTTTCTGCAAGAACTAATCCACATATTCAGTCTTTTCTTTCTTCACGTCATTTCCACCAAAGGGTAGAACAGCAGGATTTATCATGTCAGGTTTTTTTCACTTTCTTTGTAATTCTGCCTTCCACTCCTACATTATTTCTGTAAAATTGCTTGACCGGCGTCGTAAGGCAGGTGTATATCGTATTCCTTGCAGTTGTGGCATGTCATATATTGGTCAGACAATCAGGACTGTGGAAGACCGGCGTATTGAACATAAACGTTACACGCGCTTACAACAGCCAAACAAATCCGCTATTGCAGAACACTGTCTTGACACCGGTCATCCTATGGAATACAACAACACGGAGATCCTGGCATGCACCTCCACCTATTGGGATAGTGTTATTAAGGAAGCTGTTGAAATTAAACTAGCAAGCGACCTTATAAACAGAGATGGTGGTTTTTGTTTAAATTCTGCTTGCAATCCGGCACTGTCTCTCGTCAAAAAACAGAGGGATAAAATTAATGCTGCCTCACCTGTTGATTAAGTCACTATCGATATTTTTGATGTTTGGTCATCTTTGGTTGTGTTGACTCTGCTGTGACTTGTACTGTGTGTGTTATCTTCCTTGTTTAGCCTTTGCAAACTAAGGTATTAAATACGCTTGCACATTGCTTCCTTAAGTGCAGTTGTGTCTTGAGAATGGCGGTTGTCGACGACGTCACCCGGCAGCATACACGTAAGTTGTTTGAACATTCATTACGCCGGGAAAAGTTAAAGTCTCACATTTAGTGCGTTGATTCTCTGTCAAGTATATACTGACACTTTATTCCTAGGCATGACACTCTTCGAACTGCCAATAACATTTGTGAAATTATAAAGACTTATCTGACGGGAATAGTAAGTTGCCCGATCCGAAAGTTTAGGTAGCAGATGTATTTTTTTATTGGGGTTTATGGAACATCTTCTCTACAATCATATTTGTCTTTTTAGCATTGACCTTCTCAAGCAAGCTGAAAGCATTTTAAGCATGCATCTGTTGCTGGCAATCCAAAGCCAATATTATTTTTTGTATTGAATACCTTTCGGAAGTAACTTTTAAAAGTCGACCACTGTCTGACAACATTAGCTTCGTTTTATCACTAAAATTAGCAAATAAGGTCCGCATGAACTACCGGTTACTCTCTGCTACAAAGCCTTGTTCCCTGGCTCAAACCGAGAACTGACTCGTTTGAAATTACTTCAGTAACGGGAAGTTAATACTACAGTGGTCAATATACATAGCAGCTCACACGTTATTACACACAGACTTTAATAAGCAAGCTACCACAATTAAAGTTATCTTAGAAAGGTGGCTAAGAAAACATTTATGGCGCAATGGAATTTAGTCGTAAGAAACATTGCATCTCAGCATGTTCTCAGCACTTGGGAAGAACAATATTAAATAAAAGGGGGAAGGTGCTCTAAAACTACAATTTATAGGCAACTTACGGATTATGCTGAACTTAAACTTGTTTATTCAATAGAAAACAAGCAAAATGGGGAACCAAATTTGTTAATACAATAAAAATGCATCTCTTACATGGATTGCCGGCCGCGGTGGCCGAGGGGACTAAGGCGCTACAGTCATGGTCTGCGCGGCCACTACGGTCGGGGGTTTGAATCCCCCCTCGGGCATGGATATTTGTGCCGTCCTAGTTCGTAAGTAGTTCATAAGTAGTTGGTACTTCCAAAGTACTCCTTACTTAGACATTTATCACAGTTTGTTTTAGGGCCGAAAGAAAAGCAACGAATGTTTTACAGAACGAAGGATGGATTATCGGAGATATAAAAGAACACTGCTTCATAGAGAGGACCGATGGACAGTAAAGAAAGCAGACATTAAAAGAGTATTGTTTTAACGGAAACCACAATTTTTACAGCGTTTTGACGGAATAGACCAAAAGGGCAACTGAGGTTATAATGGTAAGGAAGGTGACAGAAAGAGAGAGAGAGAGAGAGAGAGAGAGAGAGAGAGAGAGAGAGAGATTGGAGGAGAAATTAAAAACGAAAAAATGCGCCAAATCGTTTGCATATTTTGTGCAGGATGGAGGGTCTATTAACTTATGGAGGGAAGGAGAGATACGTATTTGAAGTAACATAAATTACTTTAACAGTGTCCATCAAAATAAAAGTTTGTAAATCTATCGGACCAAACTGCGTGGTCATCAGTCCGTAGCTTACAATCTACTTAAACTAAGGTAAACTAACCTACGGACATCACACACACCCATGCCCCAGGGAGGACTCGAACCTCCGACGGCGAGCAACCGCAGCGTCCATCTAAACTTATCACTCTGTATGCAAGGAGGCTGGGTGTAAATGAAATAAAAATAGGATATTGAGTGAAATAAGAAGCACAGAATTAAAATTTGGGCACGGGCGGGAATCGAACCCAGACATCCATACTTAACTTTGATTCAATACTTTTCCTTCCACTCAATGTCTTTCATATTGACAAGGAAAACTGTCTCTAGGTATATAAATTTATAATAAAACAGGATAATAAAGGAACTGTATATTTAAAAAAAAACTTCAACTTAAAGGCAGCTCAAAGGAAAAAGAAACAGATTTTTTTTCACTTGCTAAGAGATTTTCCATATTCTCTCACTTAGGACATTTAAAAGAAAATTAAAGGACGAATAATTTATTCAGTGTCCCTTATTATTAATTTCTTCCATAATGCAGCTCAACATATAATCCTTACGTCATCGGACCAGCTTCTCTTCAGTAAAAGCGACGACTCTATCTCGAGTTGATTGCTCGCAGTGAGACGCCTGATTTGTATTTCTGCTTACCGAATACTATCAAGCCAGGAAGTAAACACTCTGTATTTACTTCAGAGCCCTGCTTTGCGCAGTGCTGGGGGCTGTTGCCCGCCACTGCGACTGCCAGCTGGCTGGTTTCCGTCAACCCTCGCATCGGCACCAGCTGTGGTTGACAGGCCAACCCGTAGCTCGCAAGTCACGGCTAATACAGGTCCCGGTCGCAAAGCCAGGCTCAACCCTTGAAGTATCATAAGTTTCTGCAAATCTACCCAAATGTGTAGTATAAACTACCACAATTAAATGTGTAGTCACATTATCTTTTGACATTTCATTCAAATATTTACGAAGTTAAGGAATAGAATCATGATAAACTTAGCTGCCATATAATGTTTCACCTAGATAGCAATCATACGACACAGGAAACTATTCTCTCTTTTCAGCGCTCTGCATTAGATCTAGATGTAATGAAATATGTCTTCATCTTAGTATGTTGTAAAATTAAACAGTTCTGGTGGCAACAACACAAATGTATGTTTAGTGCACTTATAAAGTGTTCTCAATGTGTCTGGAACAATAAGTGCTACACAACAACGGAAATTACCTTCTGCTGGAGCCCTTCATTTACACGATTGTTCTGTTATTCACAGTGAAGTTTTTCGTAATGGGTTCATATAATCGCTTCAGTTTCTGGACTTATCCACGCTTATCCGAAGATCGAGAAAAAGAAATGCCAAAATATGATATGTGCGAGTTCTAATTACCATTATGTTATTCTTAAAATTCAAATCAAATGTTCGAATGTGTGTGAAATCGTATGTGACTTAATTGCTGGGTCAACATTTCCTAAGCTTACACACTACATATCTAACCTCTTCTAAGAACAACACACACACACACACACTCCCATGCCTGATGGAGGACTCGACCCTCCTATGCGAGCAGCAGCCTGAGCCATGACATGGGACTTTAGACCGCGCGGCTACTCTCATAGAAGAAGCATGCTACACTGAAAACGAGATTTGTTTTTATATTGCATCCCCACCTCATCCCCCTGCCCTCTCCGCCAAATCTCCAACCTAAATAAGAAAACGGAAAACATCCGACCCCTTCTTCCAGCTAATTCACTATATCGCACAATCTGATATCTTTTATCAACTTTTTCAACCCTCCCTCTATACCGTCAGGTAATAATCGCACGTTGCTCAGCAATACAGCGGAAGAGGTGGAGCAATTCTAGGGTTGGCAGTCTCCTTGGGAGACGTATAAATCTTCTAATGGTTGTAACAGTAACAGGCCGCTTGTTTTATCTTCGCCACGATATGTATTTTTCCCGGTTAACGCTGTTTTCAATTTTACCCACCAGAAATTTCGTTAGATGTATAATCCTTAACGATTTCTCAAGACCTGAGAAAATTTTCTGGTAATCATGTTGTGAACTATACACATATTTATGTTTAGGGTCAATTGTCGCAATAAGCGCCGTGAAGATATAGCTTCATTATCATTTTAAAATTGGCTTTGCTTTTCTGAGATGTTTAATAGACAGTAGCATAATCTGCCAGAAATATTTCTCAGTTCGATATAGCAATTTCTAGCTCTGTCAGAGAGTGGGTAAAATGTTATTCTCGATCCAATTTGTAACTGAGAGCTGCTGCCTCTTAATATTTAGAGAGCTACGACATTTTCATGTAGGAAGCGAACAGCTGCAGCGTGAATCGCCTCCTCATTGCCCTTGTGAAGGCTGATGCAGATAATACAGAAAGTAGGGACCGAAAATAGTTGTAGTTGCTCTGTGAAAATCATTACCCTTGTCTGATATCGTATATTTGATAAGTAAATGACACACCGAAGTTCAATTTCCAGACATTTTAATTGGAATACCAACAATAAGTGAATCTTGAAAGACTTTTCTATATACATATAAGTGTGGTGACCGTTCTTTCGTAAGAACAGACGCCACATAAATATACATAATTAAGGAGACGATGAGAACAGATCCAGCCTTTAGTGCAAATGCACACTACGTCTGAACTGTTGAGGTAATCGGCAAAGTGCCACGAGTAGTGAGTGCAAATTGCAAACGGCAACTACTTAAGCAGTGAGGGGGGAAGGTCGGGTTTCACGCTTTGCGATGATCGTTGTTTTCCCTCTCGTGCAATTGTTACCGTAACTGCTCAGAGAGCAGTAGGAAGTGGGCTCGAATTCAGGCTGAGCACAACTGTTCAACTTCCTCAATGAGTGCACTCAGTAGCCACAAGCAGCAAGTGTCGGATTATTTCTTTTAATCTACATTCTTTTGTCATTCCAGGAAGCATTAAAACTTTCACCAGACATGATCAACCATGTGCTCATCTCACTACCATAGTCGTACCAAGAAGATCATTTTTTCTACAGGCAATGTCTTTCTCGAGTGGTCCAACACCTTAGGAGAACATCTTGTGCACATACGATGCAATTGCTTAGTTACTTCTCCTACGACGTGATGTCGAGCATAGAAGTATTTATAGTGAGGGAGACGAATGGGTGGTTGCCCAGATACATAAAGAATAAAGTAATCCACTGAGTTACAGATCCATTGTATTGATATCGAAATGTAGCAGGACTTTTGAACAAATACTTTTCTAGCATTATGAAATATCTAGAATTATATCACGTATTGACACCAAACCGGCAAGGATTCCTAAATCTTTACTCTTGTGATACTATGGCGATACTATATCTGTATGAACTACTGAGTACTCTCAAACTAATTCCATATTTATAGAGTGCCGAAACGATTTTCGGTATCTTCAGTCGTAATCAACTTCGAAACACATCGCTTTCCTAAAGAGTATAGTCACAGTTGTGCGACTGGAATCGTGATGTCCTGTCTGCAAGGTTATATTTTGCAGTAACTGACGAGGAGTCATCTAGTGAAAAGGAGGTGCCGACTGTAATTCTTTCAAAAAAGTGAAGCAGTCTTCTCCTTTTTCGAATATATATTCTAAATATTTAATGAGCAATCAGAATATTACTCTTAGATTTGAGGCAGTTAATGTTGCCGACTACTAAACTCAGAAAAGCAAATTCAATTTCGAAATGATTTTGAATTTGTATCTTCACGGCGCAAATGGTGACAATCGACCTTAAACATCAATATGCATTTGGCACTGAACATGGATACTAGAAGAGTTTCGTCAGCAGTCTAGATATCGATAAGCAAGGCAAATTTGAAGTTTATACATAAAACGAAATTCCTGGGGGTGCACTTAAAACAATGTTAACTGTAAATAACACATGTTTTGACGAAGGTGAAATAAACGGTCTATTATTGGCACATACTATCAGGAGATTTAAACTTTTCCTAAGGAGACTTCCAACCCTACAATTTTTCCACGTCTTCTGGAGTATTGCTGAGCAGTGTCCCATTATTACCTGACGGGATACAGGGGGACGTCGAAACAATTGAAAGAATATATCAAACTCGCACGAACGCTATTTGGCACTTGTATGTGTTATTATTATTATTAATAATATTATTATTTCGAGCTTCGTATAAGCGTGGAACAGTCAAGAAAATGAAGTGATTCTATGAACCCATTACGAAACACTTCACTCTGAATAACAGAAGAATCGTGTAAATGAAGGACCTCATCAGAAGGTAATTTCCGGTTTGTAGCACTTATTGTTTCAGTCACATTAAGAATACTTTATAAGTGCACAAAACGTGAATGATATACTACATCTACATCTACATAGATACTCTGCAAATCACATTAAAGTGCCTGGCAGAGGGTTCATTAACCACTTTCATAACTTTTCTCTACCGTTACATTCTCTAATAGCGCGCGGGAAGAAGGAACACCCAAATCGTTCCGTTTTCGATTTGATTTCTCTTATTTTATTCGGATGGTCATGTCTCCCTAAGTAGGTGGGTGCTAGCAAAATATTTTCACATTCAGAACTAAAAGTCGGTGATTGAAACTTCGCAAACAGATCACGCCGCAATGTATAACGTCTTTGTTTTAATGATTTCCACCCCAATTCTTGCAACATATCCGTGACGCTTTCCCCCCCGTAACGTGATAAAACAAAACGAGCTGACCTTCACTGAACCTTCTCAATGTCTTCCGTCAGTCCCACCTGGTGAGGGTCCCACAAGGGGCAACAGTACTCCAGGAGAGGACGCACAAGTGTGACGTAGGCAGTCTCTTTGGTGGAGCTGTTGCATCTTCGAAGCGTTCTGCCGATGAAACGTAACCTTTGGTTCGCCTTCCCGACAATATTTTCTATGTGTTCTCTCCAGTCAAAGTTGTTCGTAATTGTAACTCCTAGGTATTTGGTAGAATCTTCGACCTTAGGGTTTCACTGATTTATCGCGTAGTGTCAATTGCCAATTTTCGCACCATGCAGAAATTTTGTCTAAATCGCTTTGCAGTTGCTTTTGACCCTCTGTTGACTTCACTAACCGATAAACGACAGCATCATCCGCGAACAGTCTAAGGGAGCTATTCAGATTGTCTCCTAAATCGTTTATAAACACGAGGAAGAGTAGGGGACCTATAACGCTTCTCTGTGGAATGCCAGATATCACTTCAGTTTTACTCGATGACTTACCGTCAATTACAACGAACTGTGTTCTTTCTGATAGGAAATCTTGAATCCAATCGCACAATTGGGGAGATATTCCATAAGCACGCAATTTCATAAGAAGCCGCTTGTGGGGTACAGTGTCAAAAGCCTTCCTGATATCCAGAAATATGGAATCGATTTGAGATCCCTTGTCGATGGCACTTAACACTTCATGTGAATAAAGGGCAAGCTGTGTTTCGCAAGAGTGATACTTTCTGAATCCGTGTTGACTACTGGTTAATAGGTCGTTCTCTTCGAGGTAGTTCATAATATTCGAACAAAGTATATGTTCCAAAATCCTACTGCAAATCGACGTCAATGAGATAGGCCTGTAATTTTGGGGATCACTCCTATTGTCTTTCTTGAATATTGGAGTAACTTGGGCAACTTTCCAGTCTTTGGGTACGTATCTTTCGCTGAGTGATAGGTTGTAAATTATAGCTAAGTACGTAGCTATTGCATCAGCATACTCTGATAGGAATCTAGTTGGTATACCATCTGGCCCGGAATATTTATTTTTGTTTAGTGAGTTAAGTTGTTTTACTACTCCAGGAACATCTACTTCTAAGTTTCGCATGCTGGCAGCTGTTCTTGGATTGAATACTGGAGTGTTCACTTCGTCTTCTTTGGTGAAAGAATTTCGGAAAGCTGTGTTTAGTAATTCTGCCTTAGCAGTACTGTCATCGGTAGTATTACCATTGCTATCGCGTAGTGAAGGTATTGTTTGTGTTTTGCCGCTAGTATGCTTCACATATGACCAGAATTTCTTTGGATAGTCTGCAAGATTACGTAACAGAATTTCGTTGTGGTAACTACTATAGGCTTCTCGCATTGAAGTCCGCGCTAGGTTGCGAGTTTCAGTAAAAGATTACCAGTCTTTTGGATTCTGTGTCGTTTTAAATTTTGCATGCCTTTTTCTTTGTTTCTGCAACAGTGATCTGTCCTGTTTTGTGTACCACGGGGAGTCAGCCCCCTCTTTTATTAATTTATTTGGTATAAATCTCTCGATTGCTACTGATATTATGCCTTTGAAAGTAAGCCACAACTGATCTACACTGATATATTTTTCGTTTATTTTTGGTGCATTTGGGCATTTCGACATTCAGTCTCGCTACTACAACTCGATGTTCGCTTATCCCTGTATCTGTTTTGATGCCCTTTACTAGCTCAGGATTACTTGTTGCTAGGAAATCAAGGGTATTTTCGCAACCACTTACTATTCTAGTGGGTTCATCAACTAACTGTTCGAAGTAGTATTCAGAAAAAGCATTCAGGACTAGTTCGGACGATGTTTTATATTTGCCGTCGGTTTTGAATACGTAATTATGCCAACATATCGAGGGTAAATTAAAGTCGCCATCAATATAATAGTAGGTACCAATAGTACCTATTTGAAATGTGATTCAAGTTTTCTTTGAACATTTCGGCAACCGCATCGTCTGAGTCAGGGGGCCGATAAAAGGATCCAATTATTAATTTATTCCGATTGTTAGGAATAACCTCTACCCAGACCAACTCACAGGAAGTATCTGTCTCAATTTCGCTGCAGGATACACCGTTAGTAACAGTAATAAACACTCCATCCCCTATTTTATTTATTCTATCCTTTCTGAAGACCATTTGGTCCTTTGAAAAAATTTCGGCCGAACTTATCTCAGGCGTCAGCCAGCTTTCAGAACCTATAACGATTTGTACCTACATGTATACATTTGTGTTGTTGCCACCAGAACTGTTTAATTTTACAACTTGCTTACATTTCTAAGATGAAAACATATTTCATTACGTCTAGATCTAATGCAGAGCGCTGAAAAGAGAGAATAATTTCCAGTGTCGTATGATTGCTATCTAGGTGAAACATTATACGGCAGCTACGTTTACCATGATTCTATTATTTAACTTGGTTAAATATTTGAATGAAATGTCAAAAGATAATGTGACTACTCATTTAATTGCAAAATACCTCTATCTATGGTAGTTTGTACTACACATTTGGGTAGGTTTGCAGAAGCATTTGATACTTCGAGGGTTGAGCCTGGTTTTGCGACCGGGGCCTGTATTAGCCGTGGCTTGCGAGCTACGGGAAGGCCGGTCAACCACAGCTGGTGCCGATGCGAGGGTTGGTGGAAACCAGCCAGCTGGCGGTCGCAGTGGCGGGCAACAGCCCCCAGCACGGCACAAAGCGGGGCTCTGACGTAAATACAGAATGTTTACTTCCTGGTTTGATAGTAAGAGCAGAAAGCAGAAATACAAATCAGGCCGTCTCGCTGCGAGCAACCAACTTGATACAGAGTCGTCTCTTTTACTGAAGAAAAGCTGGTCCGATGGCGTTATAGATTATATGCTGAGATGCATTATGGAAGAAACAAATAATGAGGGATTCTGAATATTTTTTTCTCGTGTCTAGTTTCAAATTGCCTAAGTGAGAGACTATGGAAGATCTCTTGGCAACTGAAATAAAATATGAGTTTCTATTTCCTTTGCCGGCCGCGGTGGCCGAGGAGACTGAGGCGCTTCAGTCACGGTCTGCACGGCCACTACGGTTGGGGGTTCGAATCCCCCCTCGGGCATGGATATTTGTGCCGTCTTTAGTATAAGGTAGTTCGTAAGTAGTTTGTAAGTTTAGGGACTGATGACCCCGTAGTTAAGTCCCATAAGCTTAACAAACATTTGATTTTTTTTTCTATTTCCTTTGAGCTACCTTTCAACTGAATTTTTTAAAATATACAGTTCCTTTATTATCCTATTTTTCTTATAAATTTATATACCTAGAGACAGCTTTTCGTGTCAATATGTGAAAGTCATTGAGTGAAAGGAAACGTATTGAATTAAAAGAAATATGGAAGTCTGGGTTCGATTCCCGCCCGCCACGGTGGCGTGGCCGAGCGCATTGAGGCGCTATGCTATGATGTGTGAGGCATTTCCCCGTCGTGTGTTCGAATTCCCCCATGGGCATGGATGTTTGTGCCGTCTTTAGTATAAGCTAGTTTATAAGTAGTTAGTAAGTTTAGGTACTGATGACCCCGCAGTTAAATCCCTTAAGCTTAACAAAAATTTGAACATTTTAGACAAGTGACATGTCACAGTTTGGTTTAGGGCCGAGAGAAAAGGAACGGATGTTTTACAAAACGAAGGATGGATTATCGGAGATATAAAAGAACACTGCTTCATGGAGAGAACCATGGACAGTAAAGAAAGCAGATATTAAGACAGTATTGTTTTAACGGAAACCACTAATTTTTTACGTCTTGGAGGAATAGACCAGAAGGACGACTGAGGTTATAATGTAAGAGAGGTGTTAGAGTGAAAGAGAGAGAGAAGGGGGGGGGGGGGGATGGAGGAGAAATTAACAACGAATAACTGGAAGACCGAATCGTTTGCATTTGCATACTTTGTGAAGAGGAGAGAGTGTATTAATTATTGGAGGGGAAGAAAGAGGCTCATTTGAAATAACAAGACATGCTTTGAGTGCGCTAATGTAAAACGATTACTCTATATGTATGGAGACAGGATATAAATGAAGTAAATGTAGATAATAAACGGGCTGTATATTAAAAAAGAACACTCCAGTTAAAAAGGCAACTAAAAAGAATAACTAATTCTTATTTTATTCCTTTTGCCAAGTGATCTTACACCGGCTTTCACTTAGGAAGAAAAGAAGAGGAAGACGTAAGAAAACTTTATAGGGACTTACACGGTTTCATTTCAAAGCAATGGCGCACTGAAGAATTAACAAAAACACGTCGTTCTTCCTACGATACATGATAATCTAGTGTCTACAAATGCCATATTAGCATCAGTTAACAACGGCCATGAATAGTATGAAATTTAAGAACGCAATTTCTAAGTGTTGGCCGTAGCGTAGTGGGCAATGTGTTGGCACTGTGACGCTGAAGGTCAGTGGTTCAAAGCTCGCACTACGTAATTTTTTTTTTTTTTTAAAGGGTTTCAGACACTCTTATTAATTCATTTTTTATTGTTTACATTATTATTTTTGTCAAAAATGTTTGCAAAAACTTATAAAACTACAAATCTAAAGTGGGCACACAGTGCGATTTGTTTCACAGCGGACAGTCGTGCGTGTAGTCCAGCGTCCCTCAGCCTTCGGCGAATCGTGTCACTGGAGCCGCAACTGCTTTCCATTCCAGAACGGATTTAAACTGATCGTAGACAGTAGCTCGCGATCCTCCTGCTGCGAGCTTACTCTCTTCCTGTCTGAGCCAGGAGCTCTCTTGGTGGTGTCTCTGTCAAGGTAGTTCCTCCACCATCTAGCAGCAGCAGTGGTATATGATACTTCAGATCTTCTGCCAGCCTCCCTGATGGAGCAACCTCCATCTTCAGGAAGAGCGACGACTCTGTCTCGAGATGACCTTTCCCGGTGAGCCATTGCCACAGACTGCCTGACGCCTACTTCCGCTTGCCGCTCTGATATACCAGGAGAGGCAGTAAACACATTTACGTCAACATGAGCGTCAGAGGCAGAGCCTGGCCCCTCACGGCACCGCCATCGGCCTCGCCTCGCATCGGCGCCACGCTGTTTCTTGTCGGCCAGCCCATCATCCATCCAGCCCGGTTGACCCGTAGTTCACGAGCCACGGCAATTACAGCTCCAGGCTGCAAAGCCACGTTCACCCGTTGAAGAATCAAAAGTTACATCTAACCTACCCAGATCTGTAGTTTAAACTAACACTACTAGAGCTATTTATCTATAACCTAAGCTGTCACATAATCCTTTGACGTTTCATTCAAATATTTAATGAAGTTAAAGAATATAATCAAAAATTTTTCCGTTTAACTTTTTTTTATTTATTTATTTTTTATTTTATTTTGTGCAACAGCACTCTTATTTAAATTCATATATATAGAACAGTCTAGAGTGCAATAATTTATTTTATTCGACTAGTTTCGGTCTTCTTTTAGACCATCTTCAGGTATTTTAGCTCCATCGATGTTGTGGCGCTGAAGGTAACTGGGAGCCTTCCAGTGCATGACTGGAGCAGTGACGCATTGGAAGGCGCCAAAGACATCACAAGTGCGAATCCGAAAGCCCCAAAACGATCATACACGTTTCCTCCATACCTTGTGCGTTAGTTACCGCCGTTTATTGCGCAGGCGCTATTGCAACTGATATCAGCAAAAGTAATCACTACGATAGCGGCAGGCATCTCGGCTCCAGCGCTGGAGTAGTGACGCACTGGAAGGCTCCCAGTTACCCCCTAGCTCCACAACATCGATGGAGCTAAAATTCCTGAATATGGTCTAAAAGAAGACCGAAACTAGTCGAATAAAATAAATTATTGCACTCTAAACTGTTCTCTATATATATAAAAATATATATATAATGACGATGAAGCTACCACATAATATTTCACATAGCTAACAATGATACGATGCAGGAAACTATTCTCTCCTGTAAGAATTCTTTGATCTAGAGTTAAGAAACTACGTATTGAACCTAGATAACTAAGCGAGTTGTAAGACTAAACAGTTTTCGTGGCAGCAGCACACACTGTATATACTTAGTATATCATTGTGCACTTATAAAGTGTCTTTGTAACAATAAGTGCTTCACGACTGATGCCCTTCATTTACATGATTGTTCTGTTATTCAGAGTTAAGTGATCCGTAATGGGTTTATAAAGTCGCTTCAATTTCTCGACTGTTCCACTCTTATACGAAGCTCGAAAAAAGTGCCAAAAAGCGTATGCGCGAGTTCTACTTACTCTTATGTTATCCTTACGGTTGTAATAACATTGTGTGGCAGTGGGAAAAAAGCTCCTTGCATTCAAAGGAGAAGGTTGGTGATTGAAATGTCATGGAAAAATCGGAGCCGGCCGCGGTGGCCAAGTGGTCAGCGACGCGCCAGTCACTAACTGCAGGGCCACTACGGTCGGGGGTTCGAATCCCCCCTTGGGCATGGATATTTGTGCCGTCCTTAGTATTAGCTAGTTCATAAGTAGTTTGTAAGTTTAGGGATCGATGACCCCGTAGTTAAGTCCCATAAGCTCTACAAACATTTGAAAAATCGGAGAGCAATGAAAATGTTGTTGTTTTAATTTTGCGTCCGCTCCTCACCCCCTTTCCTCTCCCCCACCCCCCACCAACTTGAAGGGAAAGAAAACGGAAAACAACCGAGATCTTGATTCCCATAATTCACTACATTGCACTATCTGATATGTTATTTCTACTTTTTCGACGTCCTCCCTCTATCCCGTCAGGTAATAATGGGACACTGCTCAGCAATACTCCAGAAGAGGTGGAACAATTATAGGGTTGGCAGTCTCCCTAGGAGACGTTTAAATCTTCTAATGGTTGGGTCAATGACAGACCTTTTGTTTCAACTTTGCCAAAAAACGTGTTATTCCCAGTTAACGTTGTTTGCAATTGCACCCCAGGAATTTCGTTACATGTATAACCTTCAAATTTATTTTGCTTGTTGATGTCTAGAATGCTGACGAAACTCTTTTGGTAATCATGTTCAGACCGAAGTGCATATTGATGTTTAAAGTCAATTGTCACCATTTGCGCCGTGAGATACAAATTCAAAATCATTTCGCAATTGACTTTGCTTTTGTGAGACGTTTACTAGTCGGCAGCATTAACTTCCTCAAATCTAAGAGCAATGATCTGATTGCTCTTTAAATATTTAGAATATATATTCGAAACAGGAGAAGTCTACTTCACTTTGCTGGAAGAATTACACTTGTCGCGTCCTTTTCACCAGTTGACACCTCGTCAGTTACTGCAGACTATTTCCTTGCAGACAGGACATCACGATCCCAATCGCACAACTGTGACTATACTCCCTATGAAAGTGATATGGTTCGAAGTTGATTACGACTGAAGATACCAAAAATCATTTTGGTACTCTATAAATACTGAATTTGTTTGAGAGTACTCAGCACTACATGCAAATATAGTATCGCTAAAGTCTCACAAGAGTAAAGTTTTCGAAATCCATGCTGGTTTGATGTTAGTTAATACTCGACATCACGTCGTAGGAGAAGTAATTGGGTCATTGAATAATGTGTGCAAAAGATGGTCTCCTATGGTGTTGGACCACTCGAGAAAGACATAGCCTGCAGAAAAATTGTCTTCCTGGTACGAATATGGCAGTGAAATGACAACATGGCGGATCATGTCTGATGATTCTTATAGTTGTGTTGCTTCCTGGAATGACAGAGAATGGAAGAGTGGTTACCCTGTCGTCAGAGGTCAACGCTGACGATAGACGTGAGGTTCGAGTCCGAGGCAGCACAAAGTTATTTATTGCGCTACTTCAAAATGTTTGGAAATCTATCTGACTCAACTGCTTGGTCATTAGTCCGTACCATACAAACTACTTAAACTAAGGTAAACTAAGATAAGTACAACACAAACACCCATGCCCGAAGGGGGGACTCGAACCCCCGACGGCGAAGGGCGGCGCGCACCGCAGCACGGCGCTCCAGTGCGCACGGCTAATCCGCCGCAGTTTGCGCTACTTGTAGCGGAACATGTGCACATCCCGCAAATGGTGAATATAGCCGGGTTTGAGTCCCTGCCGGGAAAGAAGTCAATTGTATCGTCGTTACAATTTGAAATATAGCTCTGTTTCTGAATTTATTAAAAATCTGACGTGTGATCGTGCTTAGTTCACGATTCATATTGTCACCTTTGAGTTGCACTTTATTATATACCTTTAGTGCTTACCTCTCAGCAACAATTTGAATTTCATGCAGATCCTGATGCAATGCTAAAGTTAACCATATAATTCTGGGTTCGGACATCGGCCTTGTAAACCGATACCAATGAAAACGTCAATGTTTTACGTCTCTTTATGCCTAATCGTGTCTTGATCAGAAACGCAAGCTGTTTTTGGTCAACAGTGCGTTCCAATTCAGAGCATGAACAAAAAATCATTGTGTCATTGAATGAGTTTGGTAAGGTATACGATTTGTCACTTATTGTAATGAAATTGAATTTACGTTGCTTTCTCTTCTCTAATAACCTGTATTCTTATGTTTTTGTTGTGGAATGACTGCCATAAGGAGGAATATTCTCTACTGCTTCTTTGGTACCCATTGTGAATAGTCGAACGACTGTACTATACAGGGGTTTTGAATGTGGAGTACCCGCAACACAGCTACGTTAGTTGGGTTGCATTCAGCAGTGATCCACTTTTTTTGCTGTCAAGTGTATGTCCGAAACCAGCAGGGGCAGATGACATTAGGGACACACTTCTCTAGGAAGAGCCTACTGCAGTAGCGCCGGCGATGCAGCCGCTTATTACAGAAAACGTTAAGGGCGTAGTTCTGGAATGCGTACTTGACACCGGCAGCGTCGTTTCGGTCATGAGCGATTCCACATTCCGCCGTTGTCAGACAGTGGGGACATGGCCTGTACTTCCTTTGCAGAGGACAAAGGTAAAGGGCGCATTAGTCGGGCGCAGTGTTGATGTCAAAAGGCAAGCGGAAGTTGCATTTGAGTGTCAGGGTCACGAATTCTGCGTCAGTTTTATTATCATGCCTCCATTGACGGTAGATGTCCTCCTAGGCGTACAATTCCTCTTCGCACATAACGCCCTGTTCGATTTTAGTGAAGGGGTAGTGCAATTATGCAAGGGGAACGCTATCATCACCTTAAAATTCGATGGGTGTGCTGCTAAGGTGGACTCTGCCGACCGCTTCTGCCAGTTCTTGTACGACTTCTGCCCGGCAAATGCTACAGGTTCTTTTAGTTCCTGCGGAGGGACACGGTCGTACTCTACTGCGGTATTGACGACGAGAACGAGCTATCGAACGAGATTGCTAAGAATGTCGAGCTTATAGACGACGCGTGAGGTACTGAGAAATCCGAGCTGTCCCAAATCCTCCGCGAGCTCTCCTGTGTGTTCTCTGAGACTCCCGGCACTATAAATGGATTTGTCGACCGTTTCTAGGTCCGGGGACATAGTAAGTTCTTCGTTCGACCATACCCGATTCCGTGGGTGTATAAAGAGCAAGTAGAGGAGGATATTAAGCGCATGCTGGAGGAAGGAGCTATTGAACAATCTGTAAGTGCATACAACAACCCGCTGCTGGTCATTCCGAAACGAGATAACTCGATTCGGCTTGTTCTCGATAAGAGAGAAACTAACACAGCGATAGAGCCGGAGACGGGCCGACCACAGACGTTGGCTGAATTGCTGCAGCAATTTCACGGCGTGCGAGTGCTTTCCTCCATAGACCTGCGCTCCAGGTACTGCCAAATTGAGCTTGACTGGAGCTGCCGACCTTACACTGCCTTCCTATGTTTCTGAACCTGCTACCCATTCCGTAAGTTGCCTTTCGGACTCAACGTCAATTCTGCTGCGTTTATCCGCGGGTTTAACAGTATCTTGCCCGATGACTTACAGAAACGGGTAACCACGTACGTGGACGACGTACTAATTGCCGAGAACTTGTGGGAAGACCATAATGATGTTCTTAAGCGGATACTTCAGGTGTTCGGACAGTCGGGAGTGACTGTAAACTTAATGAAATCAGAATTCGGCCGCCTGGAAGTGAAGTTTCTTGGCCACATTATATCGGGGGATGGTATCCTAACAGACCCGACCAAACTAGATGCGATTAGAGAATTTCCGGTCCCCTCAACGAAAAAAAAAACAGGTCAGAGCCTACTTAGGGCTTATAAATTTTTATAAACGATTCCTATCAATAGAGAGTATAGCCACACTAACTCTTTGTGGCTTACGAGCAAGAATAAGGCTTGGAAGTGGACTGCAAGCGCGCAAAAGGAATTCGAGGACGTGAAACGCGCCTTTTTAGCCGCGCCCCTGTTAGCCCACCCTGACCTATCGAAGGATTTCTGTTTAGGAACGGACAGCTCAAAGGTCGGAATAGCTGCAGAGCTGTTTCAAGAAATTGAGGAAAATGGGGTGGTACGGCGAAAGACGACTGCTTCCGCGAATCGAGTACTGCCAAGTGTGAGCGCAATTACTCTGTGCCTGAACTTGAAGCTCTTGCCGTCGTCTTCGGTTTCTTTAACTTCAGAGGGTATTTGTTTGGGAGGACGACCAAAGTATATACCGATCACCGCGAATTAGAATTTCTAATGTCAGCTAAGTTGACGCACGGTAGGTTGGCCAGGTGTGCATTGTTTCTCCAGGAATTTCGTTTTACCGTGGTTCACATACCCGATTGGTTTGACGCAAGGAACCAATGATGAACTTAATGAAAATAACTTCAGTGTCTTATATCTCCGTGGCGTTACTTTCCAGAACTTTATTACATCCTCCCTTCAGGACATGGCGCGAGAACAAGATAAGGATGAGAGTTTGAGAGATATGAAGGACAACTGGCGTGATCAGACTCATCCGTTGATCCGACATTACTACCTAATTAGGCGAAATATCTTGTTCCGACGTAGCCACTCCGACCAATCGAACTGGGTTGTGCGCATTCCAGATGTGTGGGTCAACAAACTCATCTGGTTTACTCACCTAAGCTACGCGCACTATGGAACCCGCAAGTGTTACCAGAAACTCCGTGATACCTGTTACTTTCTAAATATGGCCACTTGTAAGCTTTGTCAAAAATTTATACCTTCCACAGTTACACACCAAGCTCCCCTCTTTCCTATAATCCCTTCTCGGCTTCGTGAGTTAGCTGCGGTCGATCTCTTCGGACCACTACCACGCACAAAGAATGGCTATTCTTACATCTTTGTGGCAGTGGAGGTAACTTCAAGATTTGTTACCTTGACTCCTTTAAGGAGAACGATCGGACGGTCCGTTGCTCAGGCCTTTATCAAAGACTTCTTACGACAAGTCGGGCCTGTAGAGAAAGCATTGCGGACAACGGTTCTCAGTTTCGTTCCCTTGTCTGAAAAGAAATCCTGCGGAGGAGACGCATGAGGCCGGTTTTCATATCTATTTATCACCCTGCGTTACATCCTTGTGAGCGGGTGATGAAAGAACTGGGAAAGCTGTGCCGCCTGTACTGCTACCGTCGCCATAAGGCTTGGAATAGGTTTATACAAGGGTTTCAGCACGTCCTGAACGACCTCCCAAACAGCTCCACCTCTATGCCCCCAGTGCTGGTACTTAAAAAGCAGCACCCGGAGGACAAGGTGCGTGAAACTGTGCCTCTCGACCCGCCGGTACGTCTGAGACCCCGTGACATTATAGAACGCGCCCTGGCAAATGTTAGACATGCCGCAGAGAGGAGACGACGGCAAGACAAAGTCAGTCGCGCATGCTGTTGTGGAAGAACTAAACAACAGGTTTGCAGGAAGATGGTTGGGACGCCATGGTCCTCTTTCATGGCCCGCAAGGTCGCCCGATTTAACACCAGTAGATTTATTTTTGTGGGGATATCTAAAGGATCCTTTTTGTGTCACTGAGCCCACATCCCCAGATGATCTAAAACGGCGCATCGAGGACGCACGTCGCTCCGTCACACCGGCGATGTTACATCTCATCCGCAGATCCTTTCGACGGCGCATTGCATTATGCATTGAAGAACATGGACACACATTTGAACATCTCATGTAAATCAACTTCCCACCGCCATAACATCCATCACTCACCACACAGCCATGTATTATGTACAGGGTGTGGTATCTGCCCCTGAAACTTTGAAGGGTTGTATCTCCCAAACTAACAGTGACAGGAGTGTCGTTTAAATTGATTTGGACGCAGCTGGTTTCAACGAATCCAATGCACGATAGAAAAAACTATTGTTCCGTTTAAAAAATTATATCTTTGTGCTGTAACTCTTTGGAAAATGATACAATAAACTATGTTCATAGCTCTTCAAAAAGTGCAACATTTCTTGCGTTGACCTACCGCATTAAAATTTCCCGTAATCTATTAATATATATGTTACAGTGGCAAACACACTTAGTAAAACACCCCATATATATATATATATATATATATATATATATATATATATATATATATATATATACTCTGCGTGTATCGTGCTCTTATTATGTGGCAGTTCGTGGTTAGCAGAAACAACGTTTTATTAGAAGTAAACACCTAAAATACGAAAAGTTCAAATTCACGGTCTGATGCACGGACCCTATTAATCGTTGCAAACTCAACAGCTCTTAATTTAAATGACGTCCTAAAGCTAATTCTCGTATCACCAGCAATCATTCTCATATGTTATTCCCAGTATAAATCTGAATTCAACACTGTGGGAAAATACAAGCCTAGCGTTACTGCATGAAGGGTGGGGGTGTAGCTAATTCTCTCTTCTTTCTGTAAAGTCGTAAAAATAAAATTGTCCTAGGAGCCAGCGGCAGACAATATTGCCGAATTTAGCGTAAATTAGTGCTGCCGAAATTCACGCAACTAACAAATTCACGAATTTTGTGGATTTTTTAAATTTCTTATTTTGACCTCAGAAAATAAGTGGGGTACTACAGCCGAGTAAATACGGTTGATGGATTTATTAATGTTTTCATAATTTCCTGGACGGATTAAAAGGAGTGAGCCATGAGGTAACTCTCGAATTTAGATTTGTAAGCGCCTGTGTTAGTACTAAGATTCTTGAGTTCTTGTACCAGGTTATTGCAAATGGATGCTGCAGAATACCGCACGCCTTTCTGAACCAGAATGAAGGAAATAAAGCTGCTTACTTGTGGGAATAAGCTGATAATGTTAACAACAAATAATCAAAAAACGCCTTCCTAACATGAAAAAAGCCACTTTGTTTAGCCAGCCGATACAATGGACCTCGAAAGTTAAACATCTCGGTGTTATAATTGACCAACGACTCACCTGGAAGGAGCAAGTGTCGAAGTGCACACACGTCACATAGAGCGGGCGCCCTCTACCTCCTAACACTAACAACTGAAAGGGGTACCAGACTTCAATTCGTCCAACAATGGACTATGCCTGCCAAGTTTAAAAATAAGATACTTCGCCACGTGTTTCAGGTACCGCCTGACTTCCCACACCAGTAACTACAAAAAGCTGCACAAGAAAACGCTGTCCTGGAGAGGTTCCAACGAATAGTACTTAATTTCTATGCAAACACGCGGAATTCCACGAATCCTCTAATCAAACAATTTGGTCAACCAAACGAACGGACGACCGCAATAAGGGGCCAGTTGCTCTATTGACTGGAGTATATGGTGACCCAGCCAAGTTCACTGTACACTTTCCCTGAACCAGTAGGCCCGATTCATTTACGATGTCCAAGTCCCACACACAATAATAACTGGAATTAGAAGACCGGGCCGTAATGATTAATACTATTGTATAGTAAATTGCTACGCAAAGCCAGAGATCAGGGACCGATGTCGGCGATGGGACTCCCTAGCGTAAGTAAACAGTTAGGATTTTGTGGCCGGCCGCACTGCGGCGGGCGCCTTCACGTCACAGCAGGTAATGGGCCAGGGAATCGACGAATTGGAGCTTTGGGCAGAATCCCGGCGCGATAAATAGCCTACCGCTCGTCTCGGACCAGCAGCGGCCTTCCCCCGCGGAGCAGCCACGCCGTCTGCCGACGCCTGCCCCTGGCTCCTGGCTCTGCACGGCCACCAGCAAACAATCCGAAGGAGAGTAAACATCTTCACGCCTAGTTTTCAATCATTCTTCATCAATTCATTTGTAAATAGTATTCTATTCATATCGATAGTTTTCTGTTTAATTAATTTTTCCCAGACCTTCAAGAAGCCATTGAATTTGAGATTTTAATTATTCTTACGAGAAGTATTTGGTTGTCATTAAATTGAAGTAATTGAAGATTTTTTAACTAGCCTCAGATGGAGGACTTTATTTAAAAGTAGTATAAACCCATACAGCGCTCTGCACGCACTTGCATTGTAAATATTGCCGCGAGAGACCACGACCACCAACTGCCGGCGTGGCGCAAGGGATAGCGTCACGGACTGCGGAGCAGAAGGTCGCCGGTTCAATCACGCCCACCGGCAAATATTTATTTCATTGTAATTTACAATTCCAGAAGGTTCTACATCTTTCTTATGTTCAGTTGTAAATTCTACTTGTTTCTTATGTTAACTGTTCTTCTAATTTCTGGTAAATTCTGTCTGTGTATAAATAGCAGAGCACTCTGCCTGAGAGGCAGTCAGTGCTGCGTGTATGTTGAGTTCGTAATAAACGTGCTTTCAGTATAAGTGCTGTGTTTAGTTGCCTTCGAAGTCAAGCCTACTTCCATTGCAACGTGACATTGTTTGGCGGAGGCGCCGGGTACACAGTGCAACAGCTGCATCACCGTGGCTCCGATTAGGCAACGTAAAAGCCGTCGCTTACACGGACTGGAACCGGAATACAAGGGATACACCGAGTACATCCTTCCAAAAGTTCTTATTATCAGAAGAACGACGGAGACGAAACCAGCAATAAGCCAGCTGCACATAAGACACCCATCGGTGTTCTCTGGAGACGCTGGACAGGACCCCAACAAATGGCTAAAAGGGTTAGACCGAGTCGCCAAGTACAACAGGTGGGATCATACAATGTGATTGGCTAACGTTTATTTCTACGTGGATGGAACAGCCCAATGGTTCGAAAACAACGAAGACAAGTTGAATGACTGGGAGACGTTCAAGGAGGAACTTAAGAAGACGTTTGGAGACCGCCAGCGACAAATCCGCTCGGCGGAAGAACAACTGAGGAACCGGGCCCAAAGACATGGTGAGCCGACACAATCGAACATACAGAGTGTTTTGGCCCTGAGTAACGTAGTCAATCCGAACATGACTGAAGCGGACAAAATCACGCACCTGACGAAGGGAATTGCAGAAGATATGTACCAAGCTCTTCTGATAAAAGACGTCGCTACGACAGAAGAGTTCATCAAGTGGTGCCAGCGTATTGAAGAGATGCAACAAAGGAGGGTTGGACGCAAGAAGTATGACAGACTCCCAAATGTAGTCCCTATGGCCGTTGTGGAAGACCAGCAGGACTTGGCTTCTCTCATACGACAAATCGAGAGTGAAGAATTACAACAGTGCATGGCAGCTGGGGCTATTAGACCGAGCGAGCATCAGATTATGGCCATGGATGTGAGCCCTGTAAGTCACTAGGTAGCCGACGCCGCTGAGGACGGGGTATTTCAAACATTAGCTCCTGTCTGCCCCGTCAATCGCACCCGACGTGAAGAATGGCGTCGCCCTGCTATGACTTACGCTGCAGCCGCCAAACGGCAGCCCATGAACCGACCGACGCGACCACCGCCAACTCCCCCGGTAACTATGACGTCCCGCAGAAGAACAGACGTCTGGAGGACAGACGACAACACACCACTGTGTTTCCACTGTGGACGCTCTGGACATGTCGTACGCTACTGCAGAGAGAGGAGGCGAGTATTCGATGATTATTTTACCGCAAGACGTCAGCCGTCGGAGCAGTTCTATCCAAGGCAGTCACCTGCTGATGAGTTCAGTCGACCTATGGGAAGAAGCCCATCGCCGTACCCTAGACGAGGTCGCTCCCCGACGCGCCGCAGCCGTTCACCATCGCCGTACAGAGGTACCATCCGCTCCCCTAGCCGCCGCGCCCAGGAAAATTAAACGAGGCGACCATCTACGGAGGTGAGGCCGCAGAAGATGAAAATCCTCCATGGACGACAGGCGCCAAGATGTCGGGAAATCTCATCGACGTCATAATCGACGGCCAACCTGTCCGGGTACTTGTTGATTCAGGAGCCTCTTTTTCTGTATTATCGGATAATTACCGTCGCACACTAAAGAAGACAATGTTCTGTGATACGGGAGCAACTGTGCTGAAGGTCGCGAATGGAAAGTACGTCCATCCAGCAGGAACTTGTGTCGCAAGAATAACCATCAACAACAGGACGCAGCCGTTTGAATTCGTCGTGTTAACAGAATGTAGTCACAATGTCATCCTCGGATAGGTCTTCCTTCAGGCATCCCAAGCTATCATTGACTGTGGAAGATCTGAGCTGCAAATTGAAGAAGTTGTTCCGCCAGATACACGTAATACAGAATTTTCTGGAAAGTTATTCGTCGTTGACAATGTGGCGATACCGCCGTTGACAATGAGAAGAGTTGCAGTCACAAACACAGATGACTGGTTAAACTGTGAAGTTCTTGTTGATAGTAAGAAGTTTATCAGGCTCACAAAAGAAATTTACATACCAGCGGCTATCATAAGCATTACCGATGGTCAAGGAGAGATTTGGATCACAAATTGTCACGAGCAGTCACAACTTATCCACAAGGGAATGTGTATCGGGACAGCTGAACCAGTCCAGGACGGCGAGCTCAACGTCATCAATGAAGACCCATGCCCTGCTATTAGTACAAACAACACGCTGGCGGAAACAAACGGGGAACTGCCAATAGGGCCTGGACTGACCAAGGAACAACGCCAACGTGTTTTAGGTATACTACGCCAATTTTCGGGTGCATTCACACCTCAGCAGGGGAAAAGTCAGACGAAACGGCCCACGATAAAGCACCGTATCAATAATGGGAACCATCCGCCAATGAGCCAGCGTTCGTATAGGTCGCCAGCTGAAAGACGGATAATTCGGGATGAAGTGGAGAAGATGTTGCAAGGTGACATTATTCAACCTTCGGAGAGTCCTTGGTCGTCTCCGGTGGTCGTCGTAAAGAAGAAGGATGGCACGTGGCGATTCTGTGTCGACTATCGGCGTCTGAACAGTATCACAAAGAAAGATGTCTACCCATTGCCGCGTATTGATGACACCTTAGACTGCTTGAAAGGAGCTACATACTTCTCAACTATGGACATGCAGACAGGTTACTGCCAAATCGAGGTTGACGAGGCTGACAGGGAGAAGACGGCTTTTATTACACCTGACGGTCTCTATGAATTTAAAGTAATGCCTTTTGGATTATGTAATGCTCCAGCCACATTCGAACGCATGATGGACAACTTGCTTAGACACCTAAAGTGGACGACGTGTTTCTGCTATTTAGATGACATTGTCGTTTTCTCGAAAACGTTTGAAGAACATCTGAGTCGCCTGTCAACTGTGTTGGAGTGTGTTCAGGCTGGAGGTTTCTGCCTCAATCCAAAGAAGTGCCTCTTCGTCGCCAAAGAGATAAAAATCCTGGGGCACCTAGTCAACGGAGATGGTGTCCGTCCTGATCCAGATAAAGTAAGGGCTGTCACAGAATTTCCAACTCCTCAGCACATTCGTGATGTGAGAAGTTTTCTCGGGCTGTGCTCACACTACCGACGTTTCATAAAAGGATTTTGTAATAAGGCACGACCATTACAAGAACTTCTGCAGGGAGACGCAAACTTTTACTGGGATGAGACAAAAGAAATAGCTTTCCGAGCACTTAAGGAGGCTCTAACTTCCACACCAGTACTAGCCTTGTACGACGAGAATGCAGAAACGGAACTTCACACAGACGTCAGTGGCTATGGGATTGGTGCAGTGCTTGTACAAGTTCAGGATGGTGACGAAAAAGTGATAGCCTATGCATCAAGAGTACTCTCAAAGTCCGAGATAAACTACTCTACAACTGAAAAAGAATGTCTCGCGGTTATCTGGGCTATCAACAAGTTCCGGCCGTATTTATTCGGCAAACCATTCACCGTCGTGACAGACCACCATTCTTTGTGTTGGCTGACTAGCTTGAAGGATCCATCAGGTCGACTAGCAAGATGGGCACTAAGACTCCAAGAGTACGATGTCACAGTGGTATTCTAGAACGGGCGCAAACACAAGGATGCCGACTGCCTTTCGAGGAATCCATTAGTGGAACACAACAGCATTAATGAAATTTCAGCTCTCACTGAATTAGATGACGTACAGCTGAACAGAGGAAAGATCCAACACTATTAAAAATGATAGAGGCCTTGGAGAAAGGAGAACCGACCAATGGAGAGTTCCAACTTATAAACGGAACATTGTACAAGAGCAACTACGACCCACTGGGCCTCAAATGGCTACTTGTTGTTCCAGCTCATCTCCAGCCAGCTATTTTCAAATATTTCCATGATGCTCCAATATTCGGTCATCTGGGATTCGTGAAGACCCTACACAGAATCAGACGCAGGTATTACTGGAAAGGTCTCTACCGATCTGTCAAGCACTATGTGAGTCACTGTAAAGAGTGCCAGCGACGGAAGCATGTGCCGCAATTACCTCCAGGACATCTCGTACCGATTCCGCCGGCAGCAGCTCCATTCCACCGAGTTGGGATCGATCTTTTAGGGAGGTTCCCGAAGTCGACAACCGGTAACCGTTGGATAATAGTCTGCACTGACTACCTCACACGCTACGCTGTCGCCAAACCTGTGACGACTGCAGAAGCTCCAGAGATCACAAAATTCCTTGTATAAGACATTATTTTGAAGCATGGAGCACCACGTGTCATGATATCTGATCGTGAAAAAGTATTCCAGTCAAAACTAGTATCAGAGGTATTGTCACGGTGCGACATTGTCCACAGAATGACAACTGCATTCCATCCTCAGACAAATGGTCTTACGGAACATTTTAACAAAACGTTAGCCGACATGCTGTCGATGTACGTCGATGTTGAGCAGAAGGATTGGGATACAATTCTGCCAGTCGTGACATTTGCTTACAATACCGCAAGACAAGACACCACAGACTTCACTCCGTTTTTCTTGCTCCATGGCCGTGAAGCTGAGACGACAATGGATACACTGTTCCCGTTCCAACCGGACGACACTCAGGATGACTATGTTAAACAGCTCATCACCAGGGTCGAAGAAGCAAGACAGCTGGCTCACATACGGACACTGGACGCCCAGGAGAAGGACCGTCGGCGGTATAACGACAAGCACCGACCTGTTGTGTACAGTCCAGGAGATCTGGTATGGATTTTTACCCCTGTACGGAAGGTTGGACTGTCAGAAAAGTTATTGAAGCGATACTTTGGTCCGTATCGTGTCATACGCCGCCTGTCAGACGTCACATACGAAGTTGAGGATTATGAGCCGTCGTCGAAACGTCGAAAACGAAGAGACATTGTTCACGTCCTGCGCATGAAACCTTACTACGATCCTGAAGAGCAGGTAGGCGACAATGGCTTCTTGTTCAAGGACTTTAAGGACGGTAATGTTCCTGATGACGCCATGACAGGAACGTCTGTCGTCGATAATCGCGGAGAAGGGAAGGATTCTCTTGAACTATCATACAGAGGACCCATGACACGGTCAAGATCCAGGACATTGCAGCTGGCTCCACAGGGATCATAACAGCGGGTCGCTGTTTCTCCAGGAGAGGGAGCAATGCCGCGAAAGACCGCGAACACCAACTGCCGGCGTGGCGTAGGAGATAGCGTCACGGACAGCGGAGCAGAAGGTCGCCGGTTCAATCCCACTCACCGGCAAAAGTTAAGTTCTTTATAATTAACAATTCCAGAATATTCTACATCTTTCTTATGTTCACTTGTAAATTCTACTTGTTTCTTATGTTAACTGTTCTTCTAATTTCTGGTAAATTCTGTCTGTGTATAAATAGCAGAGCACTCTGCCTGAGAGGCAGTCAGTGCTGCGTGTATGTTGAGTTCGTAATAAACGTGCTTTCAGTATAAGTGCTGTGTTTAGTTGCCTTCGATGTCAAGCCTACTTTCATTGTAACGTGACAATATTTAGTGGCCTAGTTCCACGAATAAAGTACTATACGAGAATTGCGTGAGTGAACTCTTTACAAACATTTCTGGAGGTTTTCGCTATTACTGGTAGGTTCGGAAGTATCTGAGTTTTCTCAAACTAATAACATAGCGAAATGCTGCAAAAAGATATGTAAAATAAAAAAAAAAATGTTTGAGTGGATTCGAACTCGGAACTTTACACTTAAGCTGAGTGAGATCGAGCACGATACGACGTCATACAGCTCCCTAGTTCAGAGAACAACACTTCCTCGAGACTCTTCCACTCTAACGTAGCCGCAGCACCGGCTGGCCGGCGATCCATTTTTTTTCACCATGTCTGTACATTGAGCAAATGGAAAAGGAAACTAAAGACAAACTTTGAAAGGGAATTATGAATAATGGAGAACATATGGGAATTTTTAATTTTTCCTATTACACTGTTCATCCAGATATCACAAAGGAATTGTAGTGGATACTAGTCTTAAATATAGGCTATAGGATGAACATAAATGGGCAAAACGAGGTGGTGAAATGTAATTTAATTAAATCAGTTAATGCTGATGGAATAAGATACTAAATGTAGCAGATATATTTTGGCATTTAGGCTTGCAAATAACCGGCCAGGGCTGAAATAGGGTGGACATTAGGACAGCTGACCACTAATAGCAGGAAGGCATTTACGCAAAAGAGGAACTTATTGCCGCCGATTAGAAATTTGAGTCTAAGGAAATTGTTAATAGAATATTCCTTTGAAGCAGGGCCGGCGCAAGACACGTGCGAAACGTGCGGCCGCACGGGGCGGCACTTTCCGATTGGCGGCATATCTCCTGCCCACCCACCCCCCCACCCTTCTTTTGTAGGACAAACTCAACATTCATGCCCAAGTGGGGATTCGAAAGCAAACCTCGGAAGGAGCCGCTTCGGGATCTGTGGCAAGGCGCTTTGACTACCTGTCGGCCGCCCGTGTTGAATAATGGGAGGCAGGAGGACTAACTTCAAATATTCAAATGTTTGTTAAGCTTATGGGACTTAACTACGGGGTCATCAGTCCCTAAACTTACAAACTACTTATGAACTACTTACGAACTAGGACGGCACAAATATCCATGCCCGAGGGGGGATTCGAACCCCCGACCGTAGTGGCCGTGCTGACCGTGACTGGAGCGCCTCAGTCACCTCGGCCACCGCGGCCGGCGGACTAACTTCTTGTCGTGTTTACGCCGTAGTAACACAGAGGGGGAAGCAGTCTGGCGTACACGCCAGTATTCTTATGGAGCGTTGCCAGTCTGTTACGCGTCTTGCGTTTACTCACAACTAATATTGCAGAAGACGAAATCCAATTTGGAAATTCAAATGTAATGTTCGATACTGCGATTATGTGTTAAGCATCGAGCATATTTGCTAAGCCCTTCAATGGCAGTTTCCGAGTATGTATTCTTCCCGCATTATGGATAAATATGATTGGACATTACTAGTCAAACACGTCCTACACCTACAATGACTAGAAGTATTCCGAATGGGTAAATACGCTACGAGTAATTACAAGGGATAAGGACATTGGTAGTAAGCCTGGCATAAATTGGGTTTCGACGTATTTTTCAAAACTTTTGCTATCCGTTTCTGAGTGATAGTCAAACATTTTGGTTTTTGAGACGTGAAACAACTGTCTGCGCTTGCATGAACAACAATTAAACTCTGACCGGCACTTTTGTTTGACAATACTACTCGCACACTATCACTTTGCAACATTTATTTACTGTATACGGTTTTCCACTGAATACATTATCTGTTCACAACAACTGAAAAATGTTTATTTACGTTAATTTTATAAGTTGATGTTGCGCGGGATTAACCGAGCGGTCTAAGGCGCTGCAGTCATGGACTGTGCGACTGGTCCCTGCGTAGGTTCGAGTCCTCCCTCTGGCTTGGGTGTGTGTTTTGTCCTTAGGATAATTTAGGTTGAGTAGTGTGTGTGAACTTAGGAACTGATGACTTTAGCAGTTAAATCCCACAAAATTTCACACACATTTGAACATTTTCGTAAATTCACAAGGCTTGTTAAAATTAGCTATATTTCTTCAATCAGGTTTGACTCCATTTTTTAGCTGGTGTCCAGCGACTGTTTTGTACAAATCTGTAGAAAATGTCACCAATGAGACGCATTTTTTTTTTTATTTTCCAGATCTACATGTATTTCGGGTACAGTGTGGCTATTCTCAAGGCTTTGAGTTATGTTTACATCTATACAGACATGCTGAACAAACTGTCAACCTGGCGGTTTAGATGTAAGCACATATTAAAAGATTTGGAGACTGTCCACTCAGCGGCAGAATCCTATGTAGATGAGAAAAAAAAATTGCGATTGATTGCTGACATTTCCAATATTTTTTTAAATGAAATTCCACAAACGTTATGAAACAAAAAACGTCGGGTGAGGGGGGCGGCAATTTAGCAGCTCGCACGGGGCGGCACTTGGGCTTGCGCCGGTCCTGCTTTGAAGATTATCTTTGTACGGATGTGGAAAAAAGACAATATGTAGTTATTATCTAAAGAGAATATAATGCTATAGAAAAATGTTAAATATGATATGGGTGGATGGAACGAAGTAAAGGAAATATATTGCACAGAACTGGAAAAATTTGAAATTCATTGTGGCGAGTGGATAACTTGATCGGAACCTAAGACATATACTGAGTAAAGCTTGAAAGACGGCTGTCTGCCGTCTTCCCTAGGTATTTAACTTTGTAAATTATACAAGTTTACAATACGGGCTTATTTTTGCTAAACGAGAACCCTTTTCGTTCGGAGGCGTGAGGAATAGCATTTCATTTCATGTTTTTAAATGTTACTTTCTGTAATATTGCTGGGATTTTATTATGCTAATAATTTATCATTGTGTCTTTGAATGTGGCAATATGAACGCTTTCTCCGTGACGCCACTGTCCCTGTGAGTATGTGTACTTGCTTTATTCTGTATGTGCATGTATGAGTATCTTCTAGCATGGCAGTATGAGTGTATGTATGAGAATTTTCGTCGTCGGCTGCTGGCTGCGCGCTTTGCATCTCTGGCTTCGTGTCCATAGGTAGTCGTTACCAACCTCTGCTTTTGATGCTACCAAAGAGGTTCCTCCACCCCTTGGTTTCAAGTTGAGTTGGCAATGCCTCGGCAAGAAGCTCTCCCCACCACCTCGTTTTTCGTGGTTTTTGCCGATTTCCGGCCGCTGAGGAGGGTCTCACCGGCTGGCCGCCTTCGACATTCGGTGGCTGCACTTCGACCTGATAACACGTTCTGATTTTATTCCCTCCCTTGAGATGGTAGCGATTCTTTGTCTGGTGTTCAAATTAGATTTCAGAACTTAAGTTTATTTTTCGGAATAAGTTTCTCCCATCATGTACGGAAGTGTATTCAATTTCATTTCGCTGATTTTGTGTAGGTAAACGCGGTGAATATGCAACTAATTCGGTTTGATAACAGCTGAGAATCGGCAACCTTTGTGAGCCTACCTGGCGGTGTACGAACTGGGTTTAATTTCTTTCTAGGTTCGTGGGATGCAACCAATGTGCGGCATTATTTTTATTCTGTGCAGTGCAAGTGAAATATTCGTATCAGTTTTCTCCTTCAGACAATGATAAGTACTCAACGTGGTGTGTTCTTACAACAAAGATTTCAGCTACCCATGTCTGCTTCTATGCCCTTGAGGCAACAAATCATGTATGTATCTTTTTACATCGCGATCTCCAATCCGTCTATTTTAAATTGCTGTTTCGTTTCAAACTTGTACTTTGCATTCAAAAGCTCCTAGTAAATTCTCTTCTAACCATCTACAACGCCGTTTATTAGCTTGCTTATGAAATACTACGTATTTATAGGGACTTCATGCGCCGGCCGCGGTGGCCGAGCTGACTGAGGCGCGCCAGTCACGGTCTGCACGGTCACTACGGTCGGGGGTTCGAATACCCCCTCGGGCATGGATATTTGTGACGTCCTTAGCATTAAGTAGTTCATAAGTAGTTTGTAAGTTTAGGGACTGATGACCCCGTAGTTAAGTCCCATAAGCTCTACAAACATTTGAACATTTGGACTTCATGCCGTATTTCTTAGTTCATTTTCTCCCACTTTGAATTTATTCCACTTTTCTGAATTTCTGAAGACTGGACTTCGTCCATCCGAGTATAACCTCACAAATAGCGTCTAACTGTATTTCTTTAGCTTCCTAATGATATCCTACGCATTTCTAAGTGTTGCATGCAGAAGCTATTTTTCTTTATTTTTCGGAAATTGTATTTTGTATTTTTACTGGTTTTCGGAACCACGTGGTTCCGAACTCAGACTTCAAGGGTTTATAGCTAGTCACTTGAGTTCTCGCCACTGCTCACATACCAGTGAATTACTATTGTGTAGTTTTGCTTCGTAATCTACGATTCCGTTGATTTTTGTTGAAATGAATACGACCTGGTCATCAGTCCGTAGCTTACAAACTACTTAAACCTAGGTAAACTAACTTAAGGACATCACACACACCCATGCCCCAGGGAGGACTCGAACCTCCGACGGCGAACAACCGAGCGCTCCGCAGCGAGGCGCCTTAGACCGCTCGGCTACGCCACCGCGGCAATACGACCTTCAAGAACTTCGCCTTGAGTGGTGTGAGAAAATGTAATGTAGCAGACACGTGCCGTGTTTCTCAGTAGCCTGCATGTTCACAGTTTGATTTTAAAGGAAATTAATCTCGCTATTATCGCGTACCATCTCAAGCAAAGAAACACAGACCAGAGCCACCTACGATGTTTATTATCCTTGTGTTGTGTGGTACATCCTGGTTCGCAGAATTTCGCCTACGATAGCGACGCCTGCTTCAGCTTCGTATCGTATCGTATCAGCGGCTACACCGGTAGCGGGGGCTGTGTGGCGTGGCCTGGGCGGTTTTTTAGGTTAGAGGGCCTCGGGAATACACAAAATGGATTTCAGTCTCAAAGGGGGCAGGTCAGACACAGGAAGAAAGCAGATCTAGGAACAATTGGTATAACAATTGTAAATTGTCGTAGCTGTATTGGGAAAGTTCCAGAGCCCCAAGCGCTGATAGAAAGTACTTCGAACAGTTAGTTCATGAACCCACTAGAATAGTAAGTGGTTGCGAAAATACCCTTGATCTCCTAGCAACAAATAATCCTGAGCTAGTAAAAAGCATCAAAACAGATACAGGGATTAGCGAACATCGAGTTGTAGAAGCGAGACTGAATGTCGAAATGCCCAAATGCACCAAAAATTAACGAAAAATATATCTATTCAATAAAGCAGATAAAAATTCGCTTCACGCTTTCCCGAGTGATAGTCTCCAGTCTTTCAAAACTAAAAATGCGAGTGTAGATCAGTTGTGGCTTACTTTCAAAGACATAATATCAGTAGCAATCGAGAGATTTATAGCAAATAAATTAATAAAACAGGGGGCTAACCCCCCGTGGTACACAAAACAGGTCAGATCACTGTTGCAGAAACAAAGAAAAACGCATGCAAAATTTAAAAAGACACAGAATCCACAAGACTGGCAATCTTTTACTGAAACTCGCAACCAAGCGCGGACTTCAATGCGAGAAGCCTATAGTAGTTACCACAACGAAATTCTGTTACGTAATCTTGCAGACAATCCAAAGAAATTCTGGTCATATGTGAAGCACACTAGCGGCAAAACACAAACAATACCTTCACTACGCGATAGCAATGGTAATACTACCGATGACAGTACTGCTAAGGCAGAATTACTAAACACAGCTTTCCGAAATTCGTTCACCAAAGAAGACGAAGTGAACACTCCAGTATTCAATCCAAGAACAGCTGCCAGCATGCGAAACTTAGAAGTAGATGTTCCTGGAGTAGTAAAACAACTTAAGTCACTAAACAAAAATAAATCTTCCGGGCCTGATTGTATACCAACTAGATTCCTCTCAGAGTATGCTGATGCAATAGCTCCGTACTTATCTATCATTTACAACCGATCACTCACCGAAAGATCCGTACCGAAAGACTGGAAAGTTGCCCAAGTTACTCCAATATTCAAGAAAGACAATAGGAGTGATCCCCAAAATTACAGGCCTATCTCATTGACGTCGATTTGCAGTAGGATTTTGGAACATATACTTTGTTCGAATATTATGAACTACCTCGAAGAGAACGACCTATTAACCAGTAGTCAACACGGATTCAGAAAGTATCACTCTTGCGAAACACAGCTTGCCCTTTATTCACATGCAGTGTTAAGTGCCATCGACAAGGGATCTCAAATCGATTCCATATTTCTGGATTTCAGGAAGGCTTTTGATACTGTATCCCACAAGCGGCTTCTTATGAAATTGCGTGCTTATGGAATATCTCCCCAATTGTGCGGTTGGATTCACGATTTCCTATCAGAAAGAACACAGTTCGTTGTAATTGACGGTAAGTCATCGAGTAAAACTGAAGTGATATCTGGCATTCCACAGGGAAGCGTCATAGGTCCCCTATTCTTCCTCGTGTTTATAAACGATTTAGGAGACAATCTGAATAGCTCCCTTAGATTGTTTGCGGATGATGCTGTCGATTATCGGTTAGTGAAGTCAACAGAGGATCAAAATCAACTGCAAAGCGATTTAGACAAAATTTCTGCATGGTGCGAAAATTGGCAATTGACACTAAAGAAAGAAAAGTGTGAAGTAATACACATGACCACTAAAAGAAATCCGCTGAACTTCAATTACGCGATAAACCAGTTAAACCTTAAGGTCGTAGATTCTACCAAATACTTAGGAGTTACAATTACGAACAACTTTGACTGGAGAGAGCACATAGAAAATATTGTGGGGAAGGCGAACAAGAGGTTACGTTTCATCGGCAGAACGCTTCGAAGATGCAAAGAGACTGGCTACATCACACTTGTTCGTCCTCTCGTGGAGTACTGTTGCCTCACCAGGTGGGATTCACGGAAGACATAGAGAAGGTTCAGAGAAGGGCAGCTCGTTTTGTTCTATCACGTTACGGGGGGGAAAGCGTCACGGAAATGATGCACGAATTGGGGTGAAAATCATTAAAAGAAAGACGTTATTCATTGCGGCGTGATCTGTTTGCGAAGTTTCAATCACCGACTTTTAGTTCTGAATGTGAACATATTTTGCTAGCACCCACCTACTTAGGGAGACGTGACCATCCCCATAAAATAAGAGAAATCAGATCAAAAACGGAACGATTTAGGAGTTCTTTCTTTCCGCGCGCTATTAGAGAATGGAACGGTAGAGAAAAGTTGTGAAAGTGGTTAATAAACCCTCTGCCAGGCACTAGAATGTGATTTGCAGAGTGTCTATGTAGATGTAGATAAGTTGGCTGAGTTTCGCTTTGCTTCGCGCGTGTGAGTGGCTGAATGCTTGCTGATTGTAAATCCCTCCCCCGACGATGTTCATTTCAGATTACTTTAAGTTAGTAGTTCAAGGAGATGCATTTTTATTGTTTAACAAAATTGGTTCGCCCATTTGCTCCAGTTTTAACTGAATAAATAATTTATTGTCAGAGAATTTTTGTTCTAATTATGAATATTAGTTAATGTATACTCTTCCTTTTATTTAATGTTGTTTTTCACCAATGCTGAAAACAAATTCAGATGCATATTACCATGTTTTTTAATTCCGTTGCACCATAAATGTTCTTACAACCACCTTCAAGAAATGGTTTAGTTCGGGATGGCTTGTATATTAATGATTTTGTGTAATTCTCATGATGTACGACGTATGTTGGCCACCGTCTCTTTGTATTCCTGTTGCTAAAGTAAAGTTTGAGTCAGTTCTAAATTCTGGGCCAGGGAACAAGATTCTGTTGCAGGAAGTAGTCAGTAGTTCACGTGAATCCTTTAGCTGGATTTACGGTCAGAATTATATGTTTAAAGTAAGCTCTTAATTGGCTCCTTTCAGCAAGAGTTAATTTTATAATTAACGGTGGTCTTTAAAGCTCGAATAGTTGATTTCGAAATGCGGGTGTTAAAATTATAGAAATTTTTGGAAGATGACGCAGGCTCAATTAATGTATGTGGGTGGCGGTAGTTACTCAGGGATGAAGGAGGCTTGCACAAGACTTTCTTTGACACCTCAGGAAACCTATATTTTGGACCGACACCAAATTACCTACGAAGTGAAACGCGTGATATTCCTTCTACGCCGTCGACACGTCATAAATTAAATTCAAGATTTGGTATCCTTGTTAGTTTTGTAACTTCCATAGGCAACGATCTACGTATACAAATATTATAATTTTGTTCGGAAAGTGATCTTTGAAGTGATATTTGAAGTTTGTTATTTTGTATCATGAAAATTATTAGCTTCTCTCTATCAGAGACATGGCGTAGATAATCTAATTCCTACGGGTTACGCAACGTGCAGAAGGTACGGTGCCCTGACGCCGGTCACGTTACAGAATCGACACGAAGGGATGGATATTAATCAAAGCGAATACCAGCTCTCTTACATATTTAACTGTGAAATCCTTCCCGTTATTGACTGTGGTTTATTGGATTTGTGACGCCCTTCCATTCCGTATTCTGTCGCTAGAGAAGGCTTACACAGTCCATCTTGACCTAGGCGTAAATGTGTCCCCCATCAGTGACATCGTCTGTACATGTCGGATGTAAACGAATCCAAATTGTAACGATCCTGTCGTTTCTATATGTCGAACGTAAGCGAATCGAAATTGTAACAAACCCTTACAGTGTACGTCTGAATATATCTCGTAATCATAAGCCAAAAATCTCACAGTTTGATCGTGTTACACAAATAGTATTTTTTTTTTTTTTTTTTTTTTTTTTTTTTTGTAAACTCTGCTTAAAATTTGCCAGTGTATATATGGATTGTTTTCTTAGACATTTAGTTATTTATTGTTTGAAATATTTCTTGTGGCAGACAAGGATTGACGTCATAGTTCTATAGAAACACAGTATTCGTTTAATGAAATACTGAAGTTGAAGATAGTCTATAAAACGTTCACTGGAGTCCAAAATACTTTCTTTTGCGAATTCCTATACTGCTGGGTTGTGAAAGCTAAAAGTATTTTGCCTGCTCCTACAAATTTCGTACTGCAAGTTATCTTTACAATGCCAAAGCAACTTTGCAGGTTGTGAACTCGACAGTGTCTTTTATTGCGATTTAAGTCTCTGCCAGGGTAACTAAGAAGAAGAAATCCACTGCACCCCAGAATGTACGTAACATTATGTTTCCAGCAGATGGTATCGACTTCACTTTTATTATTCTGGACTTCATCTCTGTGGCTTGTCCGCTGGACAGAAGTGCGAACAGTGACGCTGCGTTACATCACAGCAACGAAGATAATCGCACAGTCCTATGAACATGGTCGACAGACTCATCTTCGTACTTGTTCTTGCTCAATATTCCAGAAATTCAGCATCCTGCTTTATAAAGTTACAAAGTACTCAGTACTTCTTATAATAAGTACTACGATTATTCCTCGCGTGTATATATACACAGAGATACTTAACACGACTGCAGGCTGAAAGAAATGAAACTGTATTTTGACTTTACTAATATTTTCAACAAGTTTCCGGCTTATTTAATCATCGTCAGGATGGAGCTGTCATGCATGAGAGACGCTTGTGTGTAGGAAACTCAATATTACAAACAAAGATTCTACGTATCCCGCTCATCATTCGTATTACCATCAAAGGTAGAAAATTGTATTCCATAATTTTATAGTGTCAAATACAGGAATGACCGAAAATACATCATATTAAAATATATTGGTTGTATGGACACAATACTAAAGGCTGTAAGGAGAACAACTGAGGTATAATAACAATACTGTTGTGGTACGTGTTGTTGTAGATGAATGTGATCATGTGTACTGAGGTCAGGGACTGTTGGCTGGTTCATTGGATCAAATGAAGCTTAAGTTTCGTTATTTCTGCAGCTGCAACTGAACATTTAGAACTGAACGTCGATTTTAGGTTAGTTGGTTAATTTTGTTTGTTATGTGCTTCTAACAGTGTCTTTGTCTCTGTTATTTGGTACCTTACACACTAGTGCCTCTTCTACACCTCTGTCAGTTATTGCCTGAAGATTGTAGGAAATACACAAATATTGGTAGGTAAAGAACTCAGTATTGTATAGAACGGATTAATATTTTTACTCCTTCTTTCGCGTTCCTCCAATGCATCCAATACGGTCTGGGAGTCATTTTGGATGACCAGTAGTTTATGTGCTAGACATTGTATAATCGTTTAGTCCAGTCACTTGATAGTTTGACCTGAAAACTTTTCATAATCCTGAGGGACGGAACAGCTAAGGTCGGTCGTCGATCCATAGACTTAGAGACTGCTTAAAATTATGCAAAGGACCACACACTCAGGAGGACTGGAGACTGCTACGGTAGAGTTACCACCCAAGGAGCGCTCATAGTCCCGCTAGAATCAAAAGCGTTTAAAATTTTTACTTTTCCACCTCGTATTTTTCCTCATATTGAAAAAATTGCAAAATAAATAAATGAAAATAAAAAAAATAAAAAAATTTTTTTTTTAGGATCTCTCTTTTCGAATTGATTTTGTTATGAAATTAGTTATGTGAGATATTAAGCTAAAGAAAATCTATTGTGATTTGTGTATTAACCTTTCTTGTGAAATAAATAAATGAATGTATGAACGCTGAAAGTCCACCCCCACTCGCGTTTTTGTTAAAACCTCTTTTCCATATTGTCGCGTTGAAATGGAAGCAGCCTTGACTTCGAAGGCAACTGAACACAGCACTTATAGTAAAAGATGCTTTATTACGAACTCAACATACACGCAGCACAAACTGCCTCTCGGGCAGAGTGCTCTGCTATTTATACACATAAAGAATGTATCAGAAATTCGAAGAACAGTTAACATAAGAAACAAGTAGAATTTACAAGTGATCATAAGAAAGATGTAGAAACTTCTGGAATTGTTAATTACAAAGAAATCAATTTTTGCCGATTTTATTTTATTTTATTTTATTTTATTTATTTTTGCGCTTTAGACCGCTTTTTTATTTATTTATTTATTTATTTGGAAAAGGGACGACAAAAGGAAAGGAAACTGAAGCGCCACCGCCACTTTGACCATAATAAAAAAAAGAACCTCAACTTCTTCAGGCGTTGGCGCCTAACTAAAACTACCCCTAGAAACTAACTATATAATGGAACAGAAAGAAAGAAAAGGTAGGGGAATGTGTAGGAGACAAAACAAATAAATTCTCTTTATTCAAATTACTATGATTTTATTTCATTATTATTATTTTTTTTATTTAATATATCTTGATGTTCGTTATATAGTTCAGAAGATCTCGGTTCCCTGCGGCTAGTAAGTTCAGTTACGGCTTCTCGTAGAATGTGCATTCCGTTGAACACTTCAAGGAGGGATAGCAGTTCAAACATTTAAAATTCTTCTCTTTTGACTGAACACATTCCAGCTGCGGGGAGGGTCGTTGAAGGTACTCCCAAGGAAGTTGGAAAAGTATTGTCTGTATTTAGGATGTCGTACAATTCTATAATGGCGATCCGTGAGATAAGTCCAAAAATCAAGTTTCGATTTTGCATTATGTCCAAAAAGATAGTGTATGGCATGTCCGCGAATCCAGTTCACAGCATTGGTCTTAGCCTTTGGAAAATACACTCGGTCCGGAAATAAGAACGAATGAGGAGTAATACTCTCTGGAATAGTTCTCGTGAGGAAAGCTGTAATACGGCGAATCAGTTGCCAAACGTTAGCAACAGTACCACAAACAAAACGATGTTCGTCAGTGTCAGCCACCCCACACCTGGGACAGAGAGGTGATTCGGCGAGGTGGATGCGATGAAGGCGAAATCTGCAAACATGCTTACGATTGACAGTTAGGTACCAGACCGCCTGTACATCAGAATCAAGAAAAGAAGCAGATACAGAACGCTAGATGGAGCGGCAGTAAAACTGGGTAAATTTTTTTTCAGTCGGGTTTGATGGTAGACTTCTTTGTAGAACATCATAGACAGCTTTAGTTTTGCTTAAGTACGGGTTGGACAAGTTGAGGTGGAGATAGCTAAGATCAAGAATAAAATATCTGATATAATGGAAAGGAACTGGAATAACCGACAGGATGTCCGGAGCTGACAGCGAGGCCGGCGTATAAGTTGACAATAGAGTCCAGTCCCAGCTGCCACCAGTGCCATATCGTAAACAGCGCTAAGTATCTTAATTTAATTTGTGTCAAATTTAATTTGCCAGTCTAGTTCATTTTCGTTAGTACTTCTGTTTCAAGAGGTTTATTCCCGCGTACTTGGCAGATTTCGTTAGTACTACTGTTTTAATAGTTTATTCTATCGTATTTGATAAATGCCGTTGTGTTTAGTCTTCGTCTTTGACTGGTGTATTTTAAAACAAGTCATAGACCGTTACTAAAGCTCGTTATCAGTCAGTCCAGTGACAGCTGCCACCAGTGCCACATCGTAAACAGCGCTAAGCTTATATTCCAGCGCGTTTGATAACGGTGTATTCCAAAGATATTCTTGTTTATTTTGAAAACTGCCGGACTCAGTTTTGTTGATTTCACAGTGTAGTTACCACTGACCACAGTTCAGTCAGCAACCAGCTGCCTTTATTAGAGTACTAGGCTACTTAAAAGTTGATTATTTAGTTTTCCACTGTCTAGAGTTAATTGTATCGATAGGATGGTTAGGATGTGTGCCGCCTGTGTGCAGACGCAGGAGGAGTTGGCCGCAGTTCGCGAACAGCTGAGCGTGATGTGGTCTACGGTCAGTCGTCTTCAGGCTGCTGTTTCGGGGTGCAGCGATGGTGGGGAGTCTGGTGCGTCGAGTGGGACACCTCAGGTGTCTCACGCATCGCTCTCTGTGCCTTCTACCGAGGCACCTACAGGTGTACCGGACGTCGTCGAGCCGCCTTCTCCGCAACAGGAGTGGCGGGTTGTACGGCGTTCACGTCACTCGAGTCGGAAGGCCAATTTGGAGGCTGGACGTCCGTCCGCTCCCGTTCGTCCTGTGAGTGAACGTGTGGCCACTCCTTCAGCAGGGTCCAAGCAGGTGAACGGGGGGAGGGGATTATTAGCTATTGGAAGCTCCAATGTTAGGCGCGTGATGAAGCCCCTTAGGCAGATAGCGTCCAGATCCGGAAGGAATTCCAACGTGCACTCCGTGTGTCTGCCGGGGGGCCTCATCCGAGATGTGGAGGCGGCCTTGCCGGCGGCTATCGACGGTACGGGGTGCAGTCGACTGCAAGTCGTAGCTCACGTCGGCACCAATGACGCTTGTCGCTTGGGTTCTGAGGACATCCTCAGGTCCTACGAGCGGCTGGCGGAATTGGTGAAGGCTGCTGCATTCGCATGCGGGGTGCAAGCAGAGCTGTGGATTTGTAGCATTGTTCCCAGGGTGGATCGGGGTCCTTTGGTTTGGAGCCGAGTGGAGGGTCTGAACCAGAGGCTTCGCCGACTCTGTGACAGTCATGGCTCCAGATTTCTGGATCTGCGTTATCGGGTGGAGAATTGTAGGGTGCCCCTAGATAGATCAGTGGTGCAGAGTGTCTAAGGAAGAGGCTACTCGGGTAGCAGAGTACTTGTGGAGTGCACATGGTTTTTTTTAGACTAGGTGCTAACTCTGATGAGCACTCGACCGTCAGCATTCAAACAGCGAATTCAGGCCACGTTCGGAACAAAAATTCGAACATCAAAATATTAGCCCCGAACTTACAGAGTATTCCCAAATTTGCCGCACTGTATGGAAGTTATTGCGCTCAGATAGTTTTAGGCACCGAAAGGTGGCTAAATCATGATGTGGCAAGTTCAGAAACATTTAGCGAAGCGTGGAATGTATATCGGAAAGATAGATCGGATACAACTGGAGGAGGAGTGTTCATCGCTGTGGACAAAGATATTGTTTCCACTGAGATCGAGGTTGAATGTACCTGTCAAGTTATCTGGGCACGTATAACAGGTCTAAAAGAAGTAAAGGTAATAGTTGGGTGTTTATACCGACCCCCCCCCCCCCACCCAGTGCTGCTGTAGCAGTTTTAGAATCATTCAAAGAAAGTCTACACCAGGTAGTGCATAGGTATCCGGGCCATGTAATATTAGTCGGAGGAGACTTCAACCTTAAGAGTATAGATTGGGACCTCGCTAGTTACATTTCAGGCGGTACAGACAAGCAGTCTTGCGAGCTACTTTTGGACACATTCTCCGAAAACTGTCTTGAGCAGTTAAATCGGCAATGGAAATATTCTATACCTTATAGCCACAGCAGGCCTGACCTCATTAACGATGTCTGTGTAGAGACAGGAACCAGTGATCATCATATCGTCGATGGTGACCAAAGTTAATAAACCAATCAAGAAGGCTAGGAGCGTGTTTTTGTTGGGAAGAGCCGAAAAGCAAATGTTACGATCGCACTTAGAAAATGAATGGGCATCGTTTAATTCCGGGACTATGGATGTAGAGGAATTGTGGACTAAATTTAAGTGCATTGTAAATAAAGGGTTAGAGAAATATGTGCCAGTAAAGACGATTAAGGATGGAAAAGATCCACCATGGTATAATAATAAAGTTAGAAAGCTGCTGAGGAAGCAAAGACTGTTGCACTCTCGATTCAAAAAAGAACACGCAAATGATGACAGGCAAAAGTTAGTAGAGATTCGTGCAACTATAAGAAGATCGATGCGCGAAGCATACAATTATTATCACAGCCATACCTTAGCAAAAAATGTTTCCGAGAACCCGAAAAAATTCTGGTCCTATGTAAAATCGATAAGCGGGTCAAAGCCCACTGTCCAGTCACTCGTTGATCATTCCGGGGCAGTAATAGAAGAAAGCAAACGGTAAGCTGAAGTTCTAAATTTAACCTTTAAGAAATATTTCACGCAGGAGGACCGCACAAATGTACCTTCATTTGATCAACGTACTAATTCCGAAATGGGGGACATAGCAATAGGTATTTCCGGTATAGAGAAGCAGTTGAGAGAGCTAAATACGAAAAAGTCTGCTGGTCCGGATGGAATACCAGTTCGGTTTTACATAGACTATTCTGCGGCAGTGGCCCCCTACTTAGCTTGCATTTATCGCGAATCTTTAATTCAGCGCAAAGTTCCTAGTGATTTGAAAAAAGCGCAGTTGACTCCCGTTTATAAGAAAGGAAAGAGAACTGACCCATACAATTACAGGCCAATATCGTTGGCATCAGTTTTATCTAGAATTTTAGAGCATAATCTCAGTTCCAATATAGTAAATTTCCTTGAAACGGAAAAGCTTCTTTCCATGAATCAGCACGGGTTTAGGAAGCATCGTTCATGTGAAACTCAGCTTGCACTTTTCTCACATGACATCTTGCGAGCCATGGATGAAGGGCAACCGGCGGATTGTGTTTTTCTCCACTTCAAAAAGGCGTTCGACGCGGTGCCACACTGCAGACTGCTAACATGTAAGGACAGTTGTGGGTAAGGCGGACAGCCGACATCGGTTTATTGAGAGAATTTTGGGAAGATGTACTTCACCTGTAAAGGAGCCCGCGTATAAAACACTTGTGCGACCACGTCTTGAGTATTGCTCAAGTGTTTGGGACCCGCAGCAGATCAGTTTAAAGGAAGACATAGAGGCGGTTCAGAGGCGAGCAGCTAGATTTGTTACCGGTAGGTTCGACCGATACGCGAGTGTCACGGAAATGCTCCGGCAACTCAATTGGGGATCGCTGGAAGAAATACGACGTTCTTTTCGTGAATTTCTGTTGAGTAAATTCAGAGGGCCAGAATTCGAAGCTGAGTGTAGTACGATATTGCTGCCGCCTACTTACATTTCGCGTAAAGATCACAAAGACAAGATAAGAGAAATTAGGGCTCGTACGGAGGCATGTAGGCATTCTTTTTTTCTTACAGTGTACCCTCCGCCACGCACCTTACGGTGAATTGCGGAGTATGTATGTAGATGTAGAAGACCAGTAAGGCTCGTCGGGCAACGTGTCCATATCGTCATCTGGGAGCTTATAAAGAGGGCACGAGCTCTATCCGGTACGTGATACAGACCGAGCTGCCGAACTGCCTCTATGTCTTCCTTTAAACTGATCTGCTGCGGGTCCCAAAAACTTGAGCAATACTCAATACGTGGTGGTACAAGCGTTCTATACGCGGTCTCCTTTACAGATAAAGTACATCTTCCCAAAATTCTCCCAATAAACCGAAGTCGGCGGTCAGCCTTCCTCACTACTGTCCTTACATGTTCGTTCCATTTCATATCGGTCTGCAATGTTACGCCTAGATATTTGACCGACGCGACTGCATCAAGAAGCTCACTGATAATGCTGTGTTCGAACATTATGGGATTGTTTACCTACTCATGCACATCACCTTACATTTTTCTGCATTGAGAGCTAGCTGCCATTCTTCGCACCAACTAGAAATTTTGTCTAATTCATCCTGTATGCTATTACAGTCAGTTACAGAGGACGCCCTCCCATACACCACAACATCATCAGCAAACAGCTGCAAATTACAACTTACTCTGTCCATTAGATCATTTATATACATAGAAAATAATAGCGGTCCTATCACACTCCCCTGGGGCTCGCCTGACGATACACTCGTCTCTGATGAACACTCGCCGTCGAGAAAAACGTACTGCGTTCTATTACTTAGGAAGTCTTACAGCCAGTCACAAATCTGTGGACCTATTCCATAAGCTCGTATCTTCGTTAGCAGTCTGCAGTGTGGCACAACGTCGAACGCCTTTTTGAAGTCGAGAAAACACAACACGCCTGTTGCCCTGCATCCCAAGGGCAAGCTGAGTTTCACATGAACGATGTTTCCTGAACCCGTGCTGATTCATAGAAAGAAGCTTTTCCGTTTCAAGGAAATTTACTCTATTCTAACTGAGAATATGCTCCAAAATTGTACATGAAACTGATATCAACGATATTGGCCTGTAATTGTGTGGGTCAATTCTCTTTCCTTTCTTATAAACGGGAGTCACCTGCGCTTTTTTCTAATCACCAGGAACTTTGCGCTGAATTAAAGATTCGCGATAAATGCAAGCTAAGTAGAGGGCCAATGCCGCTGAATACTCTTTGTAGAACCGAACTGGTATTCCATCCGTACCAGGAGACGTTTTCGTATTTACCTCTCTCAGCTGCTTCTCTACACCGGAAATACCTATTACTATGTCCTCCATTTCGGAATTAGTACGCTGATCAAATGGTGGTACATCTGTACGGTCCTCCTGCGTGGAAGATTTCTTAAAAGTTAAATTTAGAACTTCAGCTTTCCGTTTGCTTTCTTCTATTACTGCCCCGGAATGATCAACAAGTGACTGGACAGTGGGCTTTGACCCGCTTATCGATTTTACATAGGACCAGAATTTTTTCGGGTTCTCGGAAAGATCTTTTGGTAAGGTATGGCTGTGGTAATTATTGCATGGTTCGCGCATCGATCTTTTTATAGATGCACCGCTAGTAACTTTTGCCTGTCATCATTTGCGTGTTCTTTTTGGAATCGAGAGTGCAACAGTCTTTGCTTTCTCAGCAGATTTTCAACATCATTATTATACCACGGTCGATCTTTTCCATCCTTAATCGTCTTTACTGGCACATATTTTCTAACCCTTTATTTATAATGCACTTAAGTTTTGTCCATAATTCCTCTACATCCATAGTTCCGAAATTAAACTATGCCCATTCATTTTCTAAGTGCAATCCTAACATTTGCTTATCGGCTCTTCCCAACAAAAGCACGCTCCTAGCCGTCTTGATTGGTTTATGAACTTTCGTCACCATCGACGGTAAGACGATACTATGATCACTAATTCCTGTCTCTACACAGACATCGTTAATAAGGTCAGGCCTGTTAGTGGCTATATGAGCTAAAATATTTCCATTCCGCGTGGGTTGCCGGTTTAACTGCTTAAGACAGTTTTCGGAGAATGTGTCCAAAAGTAGCACGCATGACTGATTGTCTGTGCCGCCTGAAATGTAACTAGAGAGGTCCCAATCTATACTCTTAAGGTTGAAGTCTCCCCCAACTAATATTACATGGCCCGGATACCTGTGCACTACCTGGTGTAGACTTTCTTTGAATGATTCTAAAACTACTACAGCAGCACTGGGGAGCCGGTAAAAACACCCAACTATCAACTTTACTTCTTTTAGACTTGTTATACGGGCCCAGATAACTTCACAGTTACTTTCAACCTCTATCTCAATAGAAACAATATCTTTGTCCAAAGCGATGAACACTCCTCCTCCAGTTGTATCCGATCTATCTTTCCGATATACATTTCACGCCTCGCTAAATATTTCTGAACTTGCCATATCATGATTTGGCCATCTTTCGGTACCTAAAACTATCTGAGTACAATAATTTCCATGCAGTGCGGCAAATTCGGGAACTTTGTATCTAATACTTTGTAAGTTCGCGGCTAATATTTTGATATTCGAATTTTTGAGCCGAATGTGGCCTGAATTCGCTGTTTGAATGCTGACAGGCGAGTGCTAATCAGAGTTAGGACCTAGCCTAAAAAAACCATGTGCACTCCACAAGTACTCTGCTATCCGAGTAGCCACTTCATTAGTGTAGTGCACCCCTGATCAATCTTGGGGCACCCTAGAATACCCCACCGGATAACGCAGATCCAGAAATCTTCAGCCATGACTGTCACAGAGTTGGCGAAGCCTCTGGTTCAGACCCTCCACTCGTCTCCAAACCAAAGGACCCCGATCAACCCTGGGAACAATGCTACAAATCGACAGCTCTGCTTGCACCCCGCGTGAGAGGTCAGCAGCCTTCACCAATTCCGCCAGCCGCCCGTAGGACCTGAGGATGTCGTCAGAACCCAAGCGACAAGCGTGATTGGTGCCGACGTGAGCCACGACTTGCAGTCGGCCGCAACCCTCACGCTCGATAGCCGCCGGCAAGGCCACCTCCACATCTCGGATGAGGCCGCCCGGAAGACAAACCAAGTGCACGTTGGAGTTCTTTCCGGATCTCTACGCTATCTGCCTTAGCGGATCCATCACGTGCCTGACATTGGAGCTCCCAATAACTAATAATCCCCTCCCCCCGTGCACCTGCTCGGACCCTGCTGAAGGAGTGGCCACATTTTCACTCACAGGACGAACGGGCTTGGCCTCCACATTGGCCTTCCGCCTCGAGCGATGCGAACGGCATACAAACCGCCACTCCCCTTTCGGAGAGGGCGGCTCGTCCACGTCCGGTACACCTGAAAGTGCCTCGGTAGCAGGCACAGAGAGCGAAGCATGAGACACCTGAGGTGTCCCACTCGACGCACCAGACTCCCCACCACCGCTGCACCCTGAGACAGCAGCCTGAAGACGGCTGACCGTAGTCAACAGCACACTCAGCTGTTCGCGAACTGCGGCCAACTCCTCCTGCGTCCACACACAACAGTTAATTGTCGATACAATTAACTGTATAAAGTAGAAAACTAAATAGTCAACTTTTAAGTAGCCTAGTACTTTAATAAAGGCGGCTGGCAGCTGACTGAACTGTGGTCAGTGGTAAGTACACTGTCAAAACAACGAAACTGAGTCCGACAGTTTTTAAAATAAACAAGAATATCTGTGGAATACACCGTTATCATACAAGTGGGAATATAAGCTTTCTCAAAGCAGAACACGAAATAATGAAGTGACAATATGACACGTAGCTTTTCAGCAGACGAAAACTATACACACGGTATTTATCAAAATACGCGAGTATAAACTCTTAAAGCAGTAGCACAAACTAAATGTGTCAAGTAGGCGAGAAGAAACCTCTTAAAAACAGAAACACTAACGAAAATTAAGAAATTAACTGGCAACGAAATTTCACGCAATTAAATTATGATACGTAGCGCTCTGGGTGATGGGGCAGTGACAACAGCTGGCACTGAACTGACTGCTAACTGACTGAATGATAATCTGCCAAGTACGCGGGAATAAACCTCTAAAACAAAATTACTAACGAAAATGAAGAACTACACCAGTCACAGACAAAGACTATAACGGTATTTATCAAATACGATTGAATAAACTATTAAAACAGTAGTACAAACGAAAATGAAGAACTAGACTGGCAAAATAAATTTGACACAAATTAAATTAAGATACTTAGCGCTGTTTACGATGTGACACTGGCAGTAGCTGGCACTGTCTCATACATCTTGCATACCAGGTGGAACATTTTTTTCATAACTGGCTCTCCTAACAATAATAGCAGTTCAGACGGAACAACATCTACTCCAGGGGCCTTGTTTCTACTCAAATCTTTCGGTGCTCTTTCAAATTCTTCTCGTAATATAGTCTCTCTTATCTCATCTTCCTGTACTTCGTCTTCCATTTCTAGAATACAGTTTAATTCCTTTGTATAGGCCTTCTATATATTCCTCCCACCTATCAGCTTTAGCTTCTTTGCTTAGTACTGGTTTTCCATCTGAGCTCTTGATATTCATGCCACTGCTTTTCTTGTCTCCAAATGTCTCTCTTATTTTGCTGTAGGTGGTATCCATCTTTCCCCAAGTTTATACAATCTTGCATTTCTACTCAAGCTACTCCTGCTTAGCCAGTCTGCACTTCCTGTCAACCTCCCTTTTGCCTGCTTCACTTGATGCATCTTATATTTTCTACTTTCGTCAATTAAGTTCAGTATCTCCTGTGTTATCCTAGGGCTTCTATTAGTCTTTGTCCTGCCTATATGATCATCTGCGGCCTTTACTACTCTATCATTCAGAGGCACCCATTCTTCTACTACTGTATCACTTTCACCCTTTCAGACATTCCTCGTCTACTGCTCCCTCTAAAATTCTCAACCACCTCTGGTTCCTTCATTTTGTCCAGATTCCATTTCCTTAATTTTCTACCTTTTTAAGTTTTAAACTAGAGTTCATAACTAATAATTTATGGTCAGAGTCGATGTCTGCCCCTAGATATGTCTTACAGTTTAAAACCTGCTTTATAAACCTTTTCCTTACCATTATAAAGTCAATCTGATACCTTGCAGTGTCTCTTGTTATCTTCCAAGTGTCCATCTTCTTTCGTAATGATTAAACCACGTGTTTGCAATGATTAAATTGTGCTGTGCACAAAATTCTACCAGGTGATCTGCTCTTTCATTCCTTTTTCCCAGTCCGTATTCACCTAATATAATTCCTTCTCTTCTCTTCTCTTCCCTATTACCGAGTTCCAGACCCCCATCACAGTTAAGTTTTCTTCTCCTTTAATGGTCTGAACAATTTCTTTTATCTCCTCATACATTTCTTCGATCTCATCGTCGGCAGCGCTAGTTGGCATATAAACTTGTACTAGTGTGGTCGGTGTTGGCTTCGTGTCTATTTCTGCTACGATAATGCATTCACCATCTGTTCATAGTAACTTACCTGCATTCCTATTTTCTTATTCCTTATCAGACCTACCCCTGCGTTACCAGCAACTGATTTTGTATTGATAACTCTGTACTCACCTGACCAGAAATATTGTTCATCCTGTGGTGTCGCACAAGTCCGCTCGTGGCCACCACTGAACGACATCGTTAACTTGGGACTGAGATAGGAACCAGTTAAGACTACGGAATTAGATAGGCACCAGTGAAGACTTGGCTATCGGATAGGCACTAGGCAGGCCTCTAGCTCAACTATGTATCAGCATTCTGCAGTACTGAGCTATGTAAAAGTTAAGTATTGTATACATTCTGTGCAATATATATCTCGTTCTAATTTACTCTAGTGTTTCTAGTTTCTGCTGTCCCACTGGCTGCTCCCCTCCGTACCTGCACAAGCGTGCTATCTTTATTCCTGTGTCGGTCTTCCTACTAGGCCACCGACACCTACGACGGAAACGAGACACAAAAGCGGCGACGAGGCTGGGACACAAAACATCCTGCCACCGAACTTCACTAATCCCTACCATATCTAACTTTAACCTATCCATTTCTCTTTTCAAATTTTCTAACTTACCTATGCAATTAAGGGTTAGAACATTCCACGCTCCGACCCGTAGAATTCCCGTTTTGTTTTTCTTGATGACGACATCCCACCGAGTAGCGCCCGCATGGAAATCCAAATGAGGGACTTTTTTACCTCCGGAATATTTTACCCAAGAGGATGCCATCGTCAAATATTCGTACAGTAGAGCTGCATGTCCTCGAGAAAAGTAACGACTATAGTTTCCCCTTGCTTTCAGCCGTTCGCAGTAACTGCATGGCAAACCCATGTTAGCTGATATTACAAGGTCGTCTCAGTCAATCATCCAGACTATTGCCCCTGTAACCACTGGGTTGCTGCCCCTCTTCAGAAACCACACCTTTGTCTGGCCTCTTATCAGATAGCCCTCCTCTGTGGTTGCAGCTGCGGTACAGCACGCAATCCACCCTACCTCGGCAATGTCTGTGGTTCATGAGGGTTAGTAAAATTTAATGAAGTTGATCTACTCGGACGTTTTGTAAATTCTTTTCAGTTAACTAATTTATTTGCCCCTCTACGGAAGCATCCACATGAGGTGCCATTTGTAGCGTACGTTTGCGGCAACCAGTGGTACAGGGGGCCAGTAAGGCCATGTGCAAGCTCTTGTTCTGAGGCGCTACGCTGCGGATTGTACGCCCCTCTCCCCCTCCCTTCCCCCCATCGTTGTTTCGAGGTCTCCCACTGCCCTTGGTGTGCGTGTTGTCCTTATGCCGTCCTCTTACTGACGTGGAAACGCACGTGGAGGAAGTGGTGCCGTTGCAGCGTGGAATTCCACGTTCCATTGCCCTGCGAAGCGTGGACTGTTATGTTATGTTAGATTTTTGCTTCGTGGAGTGGAACGTGGCCAATGAAAAGCGACCTGGTTTTCATGTGACAAGCAGAACTTTTGATCCGCCATATTGCAAACGGAACTCCGTATTTCGTGCCTTCTTTCGTTTTAGCGTACGATGTATAAATATAATATTTTTAAAGTGCCAGATAATTGAAGAACTTTTGAAAACTCATCATTTTAGGTATGATTTGTTACAATAAATGACTGGAAACTATATATTCATAGCTTTAAAGGATATCGTATTTCACGTTAGTCAGTGTTATAATTTGTATACCGTGAAAGAATATCGATCCTATACTACGGTTCAACGCCATTCTATGTTTCAAATGTTCAATTGTTTGTATAGTCTATGGGACTTAACTACGGCGTTATCAGTCCCTAAACTTACAAACTACTTATGAACTAACTAAGACTAAAGACGGAACAAATATCCATGCCCGAGGGGGGATTCGAACCCCATAATGGCCGTGCAGACCGTGACTGGAGCGCCTCAGTCTTCTCGGCCACCGCGGCCACGCCATTCTATCACAGGAGCGTCTTTATGATACTTTGTAATAGATAAATAAGATAATACAACATGTTTCACGTGCGTTGTATACCACAAATACAGCGCATTGTCGCAGAGGAGAAATACCGTAGTCGGTAGCGCGTTGAGCTGCCGGCCGCCATGGCTCAGCGCGCCCGGTCAGGGGGCTCAACGTCTTTTGTAATAACAAAGCTGAGCCAAATATTCATCTCACAATCATGAACAAATTGAACCACCGACCGCAAAATATAGTTCTAACCTGGAAAAAAAAAAAAAAAAAAAAAAAAAAAAAGCTGTGGAGAAGCAGTTTGGGAGTAGCTCGGGTTCGCGACCCCGTAGTACTAAAATATTTTTATTTTTTCCTCTTTTGTTTCCTTAATGTTTCTGGTTCTTTCTTATTAATTTAAGTGTAATATCCGATATTCGTTGTTATTTCTTTTTAAGACGACTGATTAGCGTGGTCGTTGCGTTACGAGCTATGGACGAAAAGAGATTTAAATAACCGGTTTGCATCTACACTCTCCCAGATATTTTAATCATTTCGTTTAATTATGGTTAATCAACTTATTTGTTAATTTAATACAATTATAATATTCGGTATTCGACATTATTTATTTGAAACTAGACCGAACTTTGTCCACGACAGAATTTGTCGAGTGTTTCGTTCTAGGCCACAGGAACAAATAAAATTAAAGACAGTACCCTACGTCACTCGGTTTTCCCCACGGTTCTTGAATTAAGTTGTAGTTCAGTATACTGTTGGAACAGCTTGACAAAAAAAATTAACCTTCATTCGTTTGCTTCATCTTTCATTGAAATTATTGGACGAAGTTTTCTTTATGTATTTTTCGAAATGAAACACATTCTACATGAGCTCCGACAGAAAAATACATTTTGCTGAACGACTGTTGCATATTTCAGGTCAAGACGCAGATTCGTATTATGCTCATTAAGAAAGGTCCCACAGAAGAGATAATTTGTAAAGAAGTAGATGTTTTTCTCGAACTTTTCAGAATCACTTATTGTATCAAATTCTTTTACCTCTCGATTGGTTCCTGAAGATAGATTTCAGACTTTGCGCTTATTCATCATGAACTCACTGTGTTATAAAAGAATCTGTGATCTATTAAAAGAACTCCGTAATTTTAACATTAATTATATTTGAATTTTTGTATTACTGAAGCCCTGGTTATTTTATGGTGCCACTACTTTCTCTGTGACGGCAACCCACGAGCAAGACTCCGCTATCCCTCTTTGGGTCGCGATCCACACATTGAAAAACACTGCTTTAGACCATTCCGTGAGGAATCTAATATTTTATTGTGTTTTGGGAAGATAATCTAGTAACTTTTGTTTTAACTTAGTGTGACCAAATCACATTAATGCATGAGGCTTTTGACATTTTCGAAATGTTCAAATGTTTGTCAAGCTGAAATGACGTAACTGCAGAGTCATCAGTCCCTAATCTTACAGACTATTTATGAATTACTTTATACTAAAGACGACACAAACATGCATGCCCGAGGGGGAATTAGAACCCCTTACGGGGCTTTGATATTTTATTTGCATGCTGACAAGCCAATAATAATGTTGGTGAATGAGTGTGTGTTTACAAGTTTCCTCATTTTTTGTGTTGTGATGAATGAAATGAAAGGTCCGAAGTTAGCAGTTTTATCTGATGAAACATGAAATCGGAATAAAAATTATAAACGATCTTGGCTGTTGTCCTTAATGAACTGATTGAAAGGATGGCAACCCCAATATGGCTAACTTTTAGCTCTTAGCAAAATGTTGGTAATGATTAATTGACACCGTATGCAAAATTCCATCCCCCCAGTCGCTATTTACCTACTGTATTCCTTCTCTTGATTTTCCTTCTAACTGAGGTCCCCCATCATAATTACCTTTTCTTCTCCATTAACTACCTGAATAATTAATTTATCTCTTCATACATTTTTTCAGTCTCTTCATCGTCTGCTTGGCTAGTTGGCATATACACTGGTACAAACGTTTTGGCTATTATTGATTGATTGATTTTTCCAGGGAAGCCAAAACAGTCTTGGTCCAACCCGCCACTGCCCTCACCGAAATTAAGTTTATTGTGCGGTATCGCTACCTGTATATCTAGTAAAGCCAACCAATGTCCTTGAACAGTGTAAGAAGTCCCTTTACCAGGTCTTTATTAGACACAATTTCTACCGGTCTGGTTGTCCTAAATGTTCTGTGCCTTTTACTCTCCAATGCAATGCATTCGAAGATTAGATGTGATGCAGTTTCATCACCGTCATCACAGATCCTACATTTAGGGTCCTCTTCTGTTATTCCCATAGTATATAGGTGTTTTTTGAAATTCCCATGGCCTGTCAGCAATCCAACCATGAGTCTAATCTCTCTCCTGTTCAGGCCCAGGATTGGAGAGCTTGTTTTAAAACATGGCTTTGGCATCATTACCTTGCCATGTTTTTGTTGGTAGACTTTGGTCCAATATTCTATGTGCTGTCTTCTGAGCCAGTTACGTAGCTCCAATTTGATGATTACCTTGGTGATTGTCAGGACAGGTTCCGGTCCAATAAATGGAGTCTCTGCCCCCATCCTGGCTAATCTGTCGGCATGTTCGTTGCCACTGATCCCCTAGTGGCCAGGGACCCACAATAGGTTTACTCTATTGCTTTCCCCTAGCTCCTCCAGAACCCTATGACATTCTGCAACAATTTTAGACCTTGTTTCAGAAGCTGTCAGTGATCTCAGGGCTGCCTGGCTGTCTGAATAGATATAGATGCTACGATCTTTGTAGCACCTACGCAAATTCTCCTCCACACATGCCCTGATGGCAGTGATTTCAGCCTGGAATACTGAAGCCAGTTTCCCTAGAGAGATGACGCCCTCCAGTCTTGGCTGCACCCCGTATACCCCGGCCCCAACGCCTTGGTCCGATTTTGACCCATCAGTGAACCAGACAATATCCCCCGTACGGTGTCGAACTATTTTCTCTCACTGCTTCCTACTTCCAATTGTTATATTGAAAGGCTTGTTGAAGCATTATGGGGTTATAATATAGTCGGCTGGCATTTACCCAACCTTTCCTATAATTTCCTCACTCACTATTTTAGTGTGTGATTCTGGATATCCCAAAGATTTCCAGTTGTTGCCAGTCTGTATGCACCAGCCGCTGCCTCAATCTTGACCCAAAGGTGTAATGGAAGCATATCCAGCATGGTTTCCATCCCAGCAGTTGGTGTGCTGCTAATTTCGTCTGTTATGGCTTAGCAGGCTAATCTCTGCACCTTACCAAGCTCCTTAGCAGCAACCTGCTGTTCTACCTTCTTCCACCACACGACCGCACCATAGGTGATCCTGGGTCTAATCACTGTGGTGTATATCCAGTGCATACCCTTGGGGCTCAGACCCCAATTTTTGCCACAAGCTCTCCTGGTACTCACAAGAGTACCTTTTGCCTTGGAGCAAATATTCCTGATGTGAGAGGTCCATGTCAGTTTCTCATCTGGGGTAACCCCTAGATATTTCACTGTCCCCTTCACAGGTAGCGTTTCATTGAAAAGCTTTAGATTCCAACTTGAATGTTGGATGTGCTTTTTTGTGAATGGTACAACAACAGTCTTCTTAGGACTAACCCCCAGATCCTGTTTTCTGCACCAGTCTTGCACAATGTCCAACGCACCTTGTGCCATATTCTTTACTGTGTCAGCAAATTTGCCAAGTATTACTATGACAGGATCATCTGCGTATCCTTGGCAAAACTACTGCCTAGAGTTTAATTCTCCAATGAGATCATTCACCACTAGATTCCACAATAAATGGGAAAGAACTCCTCCATGTGGGCAACCCATAGTGGTATTGATTACCATTTTTTCATTCATCATGGTAGCTTCTACCTTTCTTCCACTGAGCATGGCCCTAGTCCACCTACATATAGTGATCCCTAGGTCATGCACCTCTGCTGCCCTAACCATGGAATCGAAGGTCGTGTTGCTAAAAGCCCCCTCGATGTCCAGGAAGATACAGAGGGCTATTTCCTGAAAGTGTAGTGCTTTCTCCACCTTCCCAACGAGTTGGTGGAGAGCTGTCTCACATGATTTACACTGGCTGATATGCATGTTGGTTTGAATGTAGACGAGCCCTACTTAACGTCCTTCCTCCAACATGCACATTAACCAGCTTTTCCAATGTCTTAAGAATGAAGGAGGACAGGCTGATTGGTCTCATATCCTTGGCCTTGGTATGATCAATTCTCCCTGGTTTAGAAATGAAGACAACCTTCACTGCCCTCCAGGCATTGGGAATGATTCCTGCTGCTAGGCTAACCCTGAATAACCTGCATAGGAATCTAATAAGATTTTCTCCCGCTTGTTGCAGGAGAGCTGGAAAGATTCCATCGGGGCCAGGTGACTTGAACAGTTGAAATGTTCCCACCGCCCATCGGACCTTACTGAGATCGACACACTCCTTGGCCAAATCCCAGTCCTCTTTGCAAATACCTGAGAACTGTTGTCTCTCTGGAATCGCATTCTGGTCTGAGTTATCCCCCAGAGTATATTGAGGAAAGTGAGTCTTGAGGAGCAGTTCCAGCGTTTCATGTGCTGTCTTTGTATACTCCCCATCCTCCTTCCTCAATGTTCTTCCTGGATTAGTTGGTACCCTAGTGAGGATTTTATGAAGTCTCGCTTGAGCAGCTGTGCCCTCCACTTCCTCACAGAATACCTTCCAGGATGCCTCCTTTGCCCATCTGATGGCAAGGTTGTAATTGACAAGGGCCTCACGATACTTTGACCATTATCCTTTGTGACTCGCATGGTTAAACAGTCTTTGTACCTGTTTCCTTTGCATTTCCAGGTTATTATTCCACCAAGGCACACTCCTATTTGTGCACTTCTTGGTGATTGAGTAGTTGTCCTGGTATGAGGTCACTATAGCAGAGGTTACGGCCTCTGCTACTTCCTCAAACTCTGCTGGATTCCTTATCGAAGTTTTAATTTCCGATAGGCTGAAGTCAAGGTCTTTCCTATATGTCTCCCAGTCCGTTTTCCTGGGGTTCCTACAGGCCATGGTCTGTCTGGTTCCCATTTCAACCTTGAATTTAATATACATGTGATCTGATGAGGATGGCTCCAGGACCACATGCCACTGTTTGACGTAAGTTCCCATCATCATGGAACCAACAGTTATGTCAATTACTTCTTCCCTTCTACTATTCCTGAATGTAGGTTCATCACCCCTATTCAGGATCTCCAAGTTGTTAGATAGGAGAAATTCAAGAAGGTGCACACCTCTACTGTTGGTGTCCTTGCTGCCCCACGATACATTGTGGGCATTGGCATCACATCCCACCACCAGTTCGTCACCTTGCCAATGGCAGGCTTCTTTCAGTTTCCTCACTTCCAAAGGAGGAGGAGAGCTGTCTTCGTAAGGAAGGTATGCTGAGGGCAAAAGAATTTCTCTCGTGATACCTTCCTCACGTTGCTGCATCCTGATGGTCACCAGGTCCCTGGAACAAAAATCCATCATTGGTAGGAAAGGTATTCCATTTCTAACATAAATGCATGTTCTCGAGTTTTTTTTAGATTTCTGGCATAAATCAGCTTACCTCCAGTACCACCGAGGCCCGATACACCCCCTTTGTATAAATAGGGTTCTTGTATCATGGCCACGTTCACCTCCTGTCTCCCCAGGCGACGGATCAGGGCAGCAGTGGCCCCTTTACTGTGCTGCAGATTTATCTGCAGCACTTCCAGTCCCCATCTTGCTGCCATTATTGCCTTTAACGTCTTTGATTACCCTGACGGCGACCTGCAAGAACCCTAAAAACAGTTTCAGGCCTTGCTCTCTCAATGCCTTCAGGGACTTCTCTCCGACCTCCACCACCAGGGTTCGTCCTTCCGGAATGACCTTTTGGTTAATTACCCTCCAATCCTCTGTCGAGACCTTTGGATTCTGGATCCTTATTTTCTCGAACAGAGTCTTTGGAGGGACATCCTTAAGGATCTTTGGTACCTATATTGATACCTTTGCGGTCTTCAGGAGTTCGGCTGCTGTCTTGACCTGCAGCTTCACATCCTCCCACGGGGATATCATGGGCACCTTGTACTTAATCCATTCTGCTGAGTGCTCCCCCTCGCAGACAAAAATGAGGGCACCGCGATCTAGATAGACCCTCCATCGGTCCTGATCCCGTTGTCTGAGTATCTGAGGTCTCAGATTGCCCCTCAGATTCTTTTAAAATAATTTTTTTTTCTCCGTGTTCATCTTAGTCCCACGAGATTTGGGGATTTATATGGTCCACACCACGATAACCCCGCGCGGTGCAAGGCTACTTACACAGGGAGGTCGCCCGGTATCCCTGAGGCACATCCACCCATGTGCCACGCACCCCTCGGCACGGATCGCATCACACCTTGGGTTGGGAAGGGAAATGGGAGAGGACTGGGAGAAGATAAGGAAGACGGGACGTTGTGGGACACTCTTAGTCTCATCCATCAGCTCAGGTCTTTCCGGCAGTAGGTTCTCTACCTTTGGTATAGCCCTCAGCTTACCACGGATGTTCAAGCCTCTCCACCCGCACGGACAGTGCTTTGTCAAGGTGGTGGCCCCCGGAGAGGTTTGGCTATTATAAAACGTAGTAGCTTTCATAGCATTCCTATTGTCTCATTCATTGTTACATCTAATTCAATTTTACCCTTTATGATTAGGTAATTACAATCATTTACTCATCTAAACCAAAGACCTGATCATCCTGCCAACGAACTTCACTAAATCTCTTTATATCCAACTTGCATATGTTCATTTTCTTTTTCTAACTTTCTAACTTACCAAGCCGATTAAGCGATCTAACACTGCCTGTTCCTGTTCATAGAAGTAACTATTATCATGTACTCACACGATAGAACTTCATATCCTCGGGAAAAGTAATTGTTGTAGTTTCGAGATAAGACATTTTTATTGCACCAAAGCTCCTTCCTTATTAGACTGACCAGTTTTGGCCTTAGTCAATTTTCATAAACCACCTTTTACAAAAAAGCCAACGGCCGTGCCGCAATGGATACATGGATTCCTTGAAATCGCCGAATTTAAGCACTGTCTTGCTTGTCTCTCGCTTGACTGGCTGCCCGCCTGTTCTCTCGATCTTCCGCATGTTTACGATTCGGCGTCTGCTTCCTTGGCTTCATGCAAGCGGTGCAATGCACGTTTGATGTTCAGATGTATGTAGTTGACATGGGACTTAACTACTGGGTCATCAGTCCCTAAACTTACAAAATAGCTTATACTAAAGACGCCACAAACATCCATGCCCGAGGGGGATTCGAACCCCCGACGGGGAATGGCCTCGCGCATCGTAGCATAGTGCCTAAATGCGCTCGGCCGCTCCGCCGCGGCACGCGTTTGATCGGAAGTCATTACGGCTCACCGGTTTTGAAAGACAAACACGGATTTGGGATACGCTTCGTTTGCCACGGGAAGAAGTACTAGTCCTAACAGATTGACTTCTACTTGTATTTGGTGTTCTTGAAATTATCGATGTTCAAATGTTTGTAATTCTTATGGGACCAAACTACATCAGTCATCAGTCCCTAGACTTACGAACTACTTAAACTAAGAAACTTCCTGGCAGATTTAAACTGTGTGCCGGAACCGGGACTCGAACCTGGGACCTTTGCCTTTCGCGGGCAAGCGCACTACCGACTGTGCAATCCCGACACGACTCACGATGCCGCCTCACAACTTTACTTCCGCCAGTATTTCGCCTCCTACTTTCCTAACTTCACAGAAGCTCTCCTGCGAAACATACAAGACTAGTACTCCTGGAAGAAAGGATATGGTGGAGACATGTCATAGCCACAGCCTAAGGGATGTTTCCAGAATGAAACTATCACTCTGCAGCGGAGTGTGCGCCGATATGAAACTTCCTGGCAGATTAAAATTGTGTGCCGGAACCGGCAATCGCTTGCCTGCGAAAGGCAAAGGTCTCTGGTTCGAGTCCCGGCAATCGCTTGCCCGCGAAAGGCAAGGGTCTGAGGTTCGAGTCCCGGTTCCGGCACACATTCTGGAAACATCCCTTAGGCTGTGGCTAAGCCATGTCTCCACAATAACCTTTCTTCCAGGAGTGCTAGTCTTGCAAGTTTCGCAGGAGAACTTCTGTGAAATTTGGAAAGTAGGAGGCGAGGTACTGGCGGAAGTAAAGTTGTGAGGCGGCATCGTGAGTCGTGTCGGGATAGCACAGTCGGCAGTGCGCTTGCTCGCGAAAGGCAAAGGTCCCAGGTTCGAGTCCCGGTTCCGGCACACAATTTTAGTCTTCCAGGAAGTTTCATATCAGCTCACACTCCGCTGCAGAGTGAAAGTTTCATTCTACTTAAACTAAGTTTAACTAACCTAAGAACAACAAACACATCCATACCTGAGGGAGGATTCGAACCTCCGACGCGGGATCCGTAACGTGGCGCTCTAGACCGCTCAGCTACTCCCGCGCGGCTGAAATTATCGGATGATGACGTTTGTGACAAGGTTGTGTCCGAAAGACGGGGTTCGGATATTCAAACAGGTGGACGGCTCTATTAGTGAACATGCTGGACAGGGCGTTCGGGATGTAAGGATGTTTAATTTGGCTTTCCAATGTCGCAATTCAGTGATTTAAACTGCTTTGCGTCTGTTCGGTGATGTTGTTGCAAATGGTATTACCAATGAAAACTGGTCGGATTCATATTACTATCAAGTAGACAGTGGTGTCCATACTGTGAAGATCAGCTTATGGAAATGTATTTCGTCTTACTTGATTATCGGAGTAGTCGAGCTTTTGTTTCATACCCTGGACAGCCGGCCGCGGTGGCCGAGGTGACTGAGGCGCTCCAGTCACGGTCAGCACGGCCACTACGGTCGGGGGTTCGAATCCCCCCTCGGGCATGGATATTTGTGCCGTCCTAGTTCGTAAGTAGTTCATAAGTAGTTTGTAAGTTTAGGGACTAATGACCCCATAGTTAAGTCCCATAAGCTTAACAAACATTTGAACATACCCTGGACAACAGAAAACTTTTGGGATTTGAAATACTGTAGGCCACCCCTTCGTGGTGCCGGCCGCGGTGGCCGAGGGGACTGAGGTGCTCCAGTCACGGTCTGCACGGCCACTACGGTCGGGGGTTCGAATCCCCCCTCAGGCATGGATATTTGTGCCTTCCTTAGTATAAGGTAGTAGATAAGTAGTTTGTGAGCTTAGGGACTGATGACCCCGTAGTTAAGTCCCATAAGCTTGAAAATTTGAACCTTCGAGGTGACTGTCCACACAAAGGTGACGCCCTGTGCAGTTGCCTGGGGAACGATCGCTGCCGCCGTCCTGCACGAGTTTGCTCCCGGAAATGTCGGGAGGTTGGTCAGTGGAGGCGAAGGCACCGGGTTCGTACCCTGTCCCACATGCCAAATCTGTGAGTGAAGAACCCGCCCCTGTTCAGGAATCGATGAAGGCTGTTTCGGAACCCGACGCCCCGTCTGCTACTCAGTCAGGTGATGATGAATCGGAAGTGACGGTCGCGAAAAAGAAGAGGCGCCGCAGCCAGGAGTAGAAGGAAAGGTCGCCTACGGACGACAGTAGCAATGAGGACGACGAGTCGACTTCTGACTCCGCAATTTCGCAAAAGCCACCGGCGAACCCCGTAGGAGCGAACGCAAGGATGCGCGCAAAAATCAGCATTCTTCGCGTGTCGAAGTGCAGACCTGGGGCAAGGGGAAGGGCGAAGAGTAGGCGGCTGCGGTGTCTCAGCGCCTCTCACAGTGATGTCACGCAGACAAGGTCGTACTACGTCACACTGACCAGGCCAGCTTACTGGCTGGCCGCTAGGAGGCAGGGGGCGTGCCCCAGCCATTCCGCACGCCTTGTCTCTAGGTGGTGTGCTAGCGCGGATGCAGTGGCCGCAGCGCACCTTGGGGGCGGACCCCGCCCACCAACTCGTCTCCTATGTATGTGTTCTATTGTGCGCGAGAATGTCACCACTGTCAATATTAACAATATTGAAAGCGCACATAAGCTTGAGTCCCTAAAATATTTTCTAAAAGTTAAGGCAGATATCGTCTTTTTACAAGAAGTTAAGACCGCTGAAGTTGAGTTTGTTAGGTCTTAATTAAATTTTAATCTTTGATCCAGAAACACTTTGTGGCACTGCAGTTTTAATTGACCAAGTATGGAATTTTAGAAAAGTTGTCCAAGTACCGGATGGACGAGGCATCGCCTGCACTGTAGAAGACGTGTAGAAGAAGGCGCGGTTCAATGTCAAGATACTGCTCTTCAGCTTAAAATCTAGCAGACTTGAACTCAGTGCTTAGGAAATAGCGCAAGTTTTCGTACTGTAATAGATAAGTACTGCTAAACCCACACTGCTTAATATGTTGAAAACTTACAGAAAGCGTTTTGGCGTCGATACACTGTTGAGATTTACCTTTAGTGCTTGAAATATGCTGTCTGTGCAGAGCTCAGTAATGCAAGTAACCTTTTACCACGGGTCACGCGCATCGAGATAGAACGTCTGTCGCTACAGCGAGCTCCATCGGAACGCACAACCGTCCGTAGTCAAACCGTCGGCAATATCCCTTGTATGGCACCATCTGTTTATCATATCACGCGGGAAATGAAATGTCGGAAACAATGTCAGCTGCATTTTTTTCATTCGAGTAATGGAGAGCGTCTCGCTAATGCTGCTGTGATGTTGTCAGAGGTACATCGTTACTTTACCGCACTATTTCAACGTGCAGACATAGAAGATGCTGCGGTTCACTCTCTTATACAAGGCCTCCAACATCCTGTCGCGCGGGTGGATTGGATGGCTCTCCACGGATGTGTCACAGAAGATGAGGTCATCAATGCACTTAGAACGAGCGCCAAAGGCGAGGTTTCTGGGGCTGATGGTCTGCCTCCTGCATCTCAGTGTCTGAAATTTGTTGGGGCCACTGTCAACGGCGTACTGGTTCCTGCAGCCTTTCTAGACGGCGTTATCGGTTTGTTACCGAATGTGGCGCAGCTCACCTACGGAGACTGTAATTTGTTTCGCTGCTCGACTACGGACTGCTCTGACCAAGGTGATCAGCGAGTATCATTGTTACAGGGAAAAGAATTTTCAATACCTTACTCACATAGGGACACCATTACATTTACTGCAAACACACAAACGCCTTTAGCGGTGTTGTCCGTCTACATTGATAAGGCATTTGATAAGGTGAACCATGATATTTGCGGAAGGTTATGTTCAAACTTGGTTTGGCACGGAATTTACTACCGCCATCACGCACCTGCTGACAAATTCAGCCTCACGAATAATGATCAGTGGTTGTCTGTCACAACCGGTGCAGCGACAGAGAGTTTAGTGAAACAAGGCTGCCCTCTAACGATGGATTTCATTTGCTATCGCGTTGGACCCCCTCTTCCGAAAACTGACCCCCATGTGCCAGGGGATGATGGTGGGTGTTACGACCTCGGCCTGTTTGTCAGCCGGTGGGACGTGGCGTACTCAGTGCTGCGGCTGACGGCAGCGCGTTAACCGACGTAACACTGTGCTGCTTCCTATACGTCCGTCATCTGTGCAGATACGTACACTTGACAGCAAAAAAAGTGTATCACCCCTGAATTCCTAAGTGGAGACCGCACCCGACGCTATGCAACCACCATTGCACAGCTGCGTCGCAGGTCGTCAAATCATTGCACAGTACAGTTATTACCTACCCACAATAGGTATTAAGTAAGTCTCTTATTTCTCCTTATGGCATTCAGGCAAGGTACAAACCAATACTTTCGTGCAACAAATATTAGAATAAACGTCATTAGAGATGAGACAGTAACACTTGTTTTTGTGTCCCAGCCTCGTCGCTGCTTTTGTGTCTCGTTTCCGTCGTAGGTGTCGGTGGCCGAGTGGAATGAGACCGACACAGGAATAAAGATAGCACGCTGGTGCAGGTACGGAGAGGAGCAGCCAGAAACTAGAAACACTAGAGTAAATTAGAACGAGATATATATTGCACAGAATTTATACAATACGTAACTTTTACATAGTACTGCAGAATGTTGATACATAGTTGAGCTAGAGTCCTGCCTAGTGCCTAACTGATAGCCAAGTCTTCACTGGTGCCTATCGGATTCCGAAGTCTTTACTGGTTCCTAACTCAGTCCCAAGTGAACGATGTCGTTCACTGGTGGCCACGAGCGGAGTTGCCGCAGAGGGCGCTCGTGGCTGTCGTCGTAAGAACGCCGCGCCGTGCGTGCATGGCGGCGCGCGGCGAAAGTAGGTGGCGCGCACTTTGGACTTGTGCGACACCACACTTGTAAATTAAATTTAGTTGCAATAAGTGGAAAGACAGATACGTATCACACTTGTTTAGTGATATGATATGTTTTTGTTCATGATCTGAATGTGAATGCACTGTTAAGCAAAAAACAGTTGTATGCTCGATAGAGATGCTATTACAGGTCACGCACTTTTTCGTGGCGCCTCTCTGATCGGCGGAAGTCGGCTGAGCTCGTGTGTCAACGGAATGTTTATGCTCTCTACCAAACTTACCTCTTAACAACATTGTACACCGTAGACCTCGTCACTGTATTGTTGATTTGTGCTTCGTGTTGATTATTGTCTTCCATTTTGTTATTTGCTAAAATAAGTCCACATACCCCGACGACTTCTTTTATAAGAAAGAAGGCTGACCTTGAAAGTGGTGTGAAGAATGTTAATTCTGATTTTTATTCTGATACGACAATAAAAAGAGGCAGAGAGCGTTGTTACACCCGCTTAATAAGTCCCTTTCAAATATTAACATTTCGTAGATATGCGTTCCACTTTTCTATTACTCAAACATTAAAGTGATGCTTAATTTCGTGTTCCATCTGTAACGCCTTAACCCCTTACATGTTGTCTCTTTTAAAACCTGTAATCTATACGCCGTAAGCTGCCGGCACTGGGGGAAAGATCCAATCCGCTATGAGCTGAATGCAAGCTTCAGCTCCCAACATTATCCGCTCAGGGGCCACGTTTAAGTGCGCGTGATCTCTAGGCATAAATAGACGTAAAAGACTGACGTTTTTATTAGTTTCTTATACCGATGTCTGAACCCAGAAATAAATGATAATCTTAGCACTGCACCAGGAGTTGAATGAAGCTCCTATTGCTGCTGACAGGTAACCGCTGAAGATACGTAATATAGTGCAATTCACAGATGTCATACATCATAAAGTTGTGGAATAGAATACAGTGTATTGATGATTTGTTAACTAAGCACAATCAGATGTCACATATCAAATATGTTCACAAATAGCGTTATACTGGTACCTGAAATGACGATACAATTATTTTTCCCCGGCGGGGACTCGAACCCAGCACCATTTGCTATTGTATAATAGGAAGGAATACTGCTGATATATTTATTGTTTCTTCCAGGCACTCCAATCCTGCACATATCTTGACCTGACACCATGAGGCGTCAACTATCACACTGTCGTTCACCAGTAGTTAGGATCACACCGTTCGTAGAGACGTGGAAGGGGTTTGGTATTTTGGAAAACTTTGTTTAATTTAGTAGCGCATGGACATGTGCAATTTTGATTTGAAACAAGGCAGAGTCCTGCGTTCTTTATTGCCGTTACTGGAGGTGTAGACGATATTTTTGTGGCCGTTAAAAACTGTTACCCCCAGCGGGAATCCGACCCATACCTTAGCTAATACAAGTTAAGCTCATCCCTGCCTCCAGCGAATTACAGATGCGTTGGCATAATGTTTTGTCATAATGGAGTACTCATTAGACAGTGCGACCAGTCAAAGTGCTCAGAGGTGTCTGGCTAGGTAAGACATTCTTGGCCGCACGGGATGGCCACGTAATGTGAGGCGCCTTATCGCGGATTTTGCATGATATTATACTACGTTTTAGTATGCTACATTACGATTTGTTATGTCATTCTGTAATAAGCTTATTTAACTATGATCTCATTATAATAAAGACTGTTGGGTAACTGTTCCCACGATAACTTGAATATTAGGCATTTTTATAATTATGAAGAACATGGATTATGCGTTAAAAAATTGAAATTCGGAAGGTAACTTCGTTTTGACATTTATTCACCACGTTCAGGAACACAAACAGACTTCGATGAAGGAGGTTTCTGTGATTTACTAGTGTGGTCAGTGCCAAGTTATCCGATAACTGGCAAGTGTGTCGAGCAATTATTCTTCACGGTGTGGTTGCCTTCAATAGTCATACTGAGGTTACAAAACAGCTATGTGGTTTCTGATACAATGTCGCAGCGAAAATGCGATTACATGCGAAGCATAATATCCAACTGGGAAGGATGGGGGAGAACATCAGTCTCTGCCATTTCAAAGCTTGGATACTGGTATTTGTCGGAATAGATGTCCATTTTAATGGTGACAATAGTGCTTGCACGGTAAGGTTCAGTTGTCCATTATATCCACGTGCTTTTCCAGAGTCATCGACAGAGAAATAATGAAAGTGATTGAAAAAAAAAAATCTGCCAACACAAAATTGTGAAAAGAATCACGGAGATGCAGATAAATATTTCAAGGGAGGGGTAGCAGGAGGGAGGGCGGGATCTAGGAATAAACAGGAGCGCAGAACTGGGAAATAAAAGAGTGAAATGCTTGCAAAGTACTCCTTACTTATATATCACAGTTTGTTTTAGGGCCGAGAGAAAAGAAACGAATGTTTTACAGAACGAAGGATGGATTATCGGAGATATAAAAGAACACTGCTACATAGAGAGGACCGATGGACAGTAAAGAAAGCAGACATTAAAACAGACAGTATTGTTTTAACGGAAACCACAACTTTTTACAGCTTTTTGAGGGAATAGACCAAAAGGGCAACTGAGGTTATAATGTAAGGAAGGTGACAGAAAGAGAGAAAGGTGGAAAAATTAACAACGAATAAATACAAGACAAATCGTTTGCATATTTTGTTAAGGACTGAGGGTGTATTAATGGATGGAGGGGAGGAAAGAGACGTATTTGAAATAACAAAAATTACTTTAACAGCGTCCATCTAAACTCAAAAATGTTCAAATGTTTGTAAAGCTTATGGGACTTAACTGCGGGGTCATCAGTCCCTAAACTTACAAACTACTTACGAACTACTTAGGAACTAGGTCGGCACAAATATCCATGCCCGAGGGGGGATTCGAACCCCCGACCGTAGTGCCATCTAAACTGATTACTCTGTATGCATGGAGTCTAAGTATAAATGAATAAAAATAGGATATTGAGTGAAATGAGAAGCATTGAATTACTATTTGTGCCACGGGCGGGAATCGAACCCAGACCATACTCTCTTTAACTCAATGTTTTTCCTTTCACTTAATTTCTTTGACATATTGACGCGGAAAACTCTCTCTAGGAATATAAATTTATAATAAAATAGGATAATAAAGGAACTGTATACTTAAAAAAAAATCAATTTAAAGGCAGTTCAAAGGAAAAAGAAACTCATATTTTATTTTTTATAGTCTCACTTAGGAGATTAAAAAATGCATTTTAAAGTACTAATAATTGATTCAGAATCCCTCATTATTTGTTACTTTCATACTACATCTCAGCGTAGAATCTATAACGCCGTCAGACCAGCTGCTCTTCAGTAAGAGCGATGATTATCTCGAGTTGATTGCTCGCAGTGAGATGGCCAGATTTGTATTTCGGCTATCTGCTTTTACTAATCCAGGAAGTAAACATTCTGTATTTACGTCAGAGCCCCACTCTGCGCTGTGCCGGGGTCTGTTGGGCATCACAGCGACCGCCAGCTTGCTGGCTTCCACCAAGCCTCGCCTCGGCACGAGCTGTGGTTGACCGGCCAGCCCATAGCTCTCGAGCCACGGCTAATACAGGCACAGACCGCAAAACCAGGCTCAAACGTTTCTGCCAACCTACCCAAGTGTGTAGTATTAACTACCACAGCTAGAGCTATTTTGCTATAAAATGAGCAGCCACTTTATCCTTTGACATTTCATTCAAATATTTAATGAAGTTAAAGAATAGAATCATGATAAACGCAGCTACCACATAATGTTCACCTAGATAGCAATCATACGACACAGGAAACAATCTTTTTAGCGCTCTGCATTAGATTTAGACACAAGAAAATATGTATTCAACCTAGAAAACTACGTATGTTTTAAAATTAAACAATTCTGGTGGGAACAACACAAATATATATATATATGTGTGTGTAGTATATCATTCACGTTTTGTGTTCTCATTGTCTCTGAAACAATAAGTGCTACGAAACAGAAATACATTCTGCTGAGGCCCTTCATTTACACGATTGTTCTGTTATTCATAGTGAAGTGTTTCGTAATGGGTTCATAGGATCGCTTTAGTTTCTCGACTGTTCCAGGCTTATCGAGAAAACAAGTGCCAAACAGGATATATGAGAGTTCTAATTACCATTATATTAATCTTAACATTCAAATCAAATGTTCGAATGTGTGTGGTATGCTAAGTTCAACAGTCCCTAAATCTACACACTACTTAAACTAATTTATTCTAAGGACAACACACACATACCCATGCCCGAGGGAGGACTCGAACCTCCTATGTGAGCAGCTGCCCGATCCATGACATGACACCTTAGACCGCGCGGGTGCTCTGTGTGGCCTTCTTACGATTGTAACATACTTTGTACGGTAATGAGTACAAAAGCTCTTTGCATTTGTAGGAGAAGGTTGGTGATTGAAATCTCATAGAAGAAGCGTGCTACACTGAAAACTCTTTTGTTTTAATATTTTGCTTCCCCACCTCATCCCCCTGCCGTCTCCGCCCCCCTCCCCAACCTAAGTAGTAAAATAAATAAATAACAGGCGCTTGTTTCGTAGTTAACGTTGTTTTCAATTGTACCCACCAGAAATTTTGTTAGGTGTATAATCCTTAAATTTGTTATGTTTATCGATTTCTCAAGGACTGGCGAAAATTTTCTGGTAATCATGTGGTGAATTATACGCATATTTATGTTTAGGGTCAATTGTCGAATTTGCATCGTGAAGATATAACTTCAATATCATTTTAAAATTGGCTCTGCTTTTCTGAGGTGCTTACTAGGCAGCAGCATAATCTGCCACAAATATTTCTTAATTCGATATAGCAGTTTGTAGCTCTGTCAGAGAGTGGGTAAAATGTTACTCTCGCACCAATTTGTAACTGAGAGCTACTGCCTCTTATTATTTAAAGAGCGTCGACATTTTCATGAAGGAAGCGAACAGCTGCAGCGTGAATCGCCTCCTCATTGCCCTTGTGAAGGCCGATGCAGATAATTTAGAAAGTAGGGATCGAGAATAGTTGTAGTAGCTACGTGAAATTCATCACCCTTGTCTGTATCATATATCTGTTAAGTAAATGACACACCGAAGTTCAATTTTCAGACATTTTAATTGGAATACCACCAATAAGTGAATCTTGAAAGGTTCTTCTATATACATATATATGTCGTGACTGTTCTTTCGAAAGAACAGACACCACATAAATATACATAATTAAGGAGAAGACGAGAACAACTCCAGCCTTCAGCGCAAATGCACACTACGCCTGAACTCTCGAGGTAATCGGCAAAGTGCTACGAGCAGTGAGTGCAAGTTGGAAACGGCAACTACGTGAGCAGTGTGAGGAAGTTTGAGTCTTGTGGGTGACGTGGGGGGGGGGGGGGGAGGAGTGCTAGCCCGCACATCTGCGATGATCGTTGTTTTCCCGCTCGTGCAGTGGTTACCGTAATTGCTCAGATAGCAGTAGGAACTGGACCCGAATTCCGGCTGGGTACAACTGTTCAACTTCCCCAATGCGTGCACTTAGTGGCCACAAGCAGCTTGTGTCGGATTATTTCTTTTAATCTAGATTCTTCTCTCTCATTCCAGGAAGCAGTACAACTATCACCAGACATGATCCACCGTGTTGTCATTTCACTACCATAGTCGTACCAGAAAGATCATTTGTCTACAGGCAATGTCTTTCTCGAGTGGTCCAACACCTTAGGAGAACATCTTGTGCACACATTATGCATGGCTTAATTACTTCTCTTACGACGTGAGGTCGAGCATTGATGTATTTATAGTGAGGGAGACGAATGGAATGTTGCACAGATATATAAAGAAAATAAAAGTAATCCACAGAGTTACAGATCCATTGTATTGATATCGACATGTAGCAGGACGTTTGAACAAATACTTTTTCCAGCGTTATGAAATATCTAGAAAAATTAAATTCTAAATCTTTACTCTTGTGAGACTTTGGCGATACTATATTTTCATGATCTACTGAGTACTCTCAAACTAATTTCACATTTATAGAGTACCAAAACGATTTTTGGTATCTTCAGCCATAATCAACTTCGAACCATAATGCTTTCCTAAGTTGTGCGACTGGACTCGTGATGTCCTATCTGCAAGGTAATAGTTTGCAGTAAGAGACGAGGAGTCATCGAGTGAAAAGGACGTGGCAAGTGTAATTCATCCAGCAAAGTGAAGTAGACTTCTCCTGATTCGAATATATATTCGAAATATTTAATAAACAATCAGAATATTGCTCTTAGATTTGAGGCAGTTAATACTGCCCACTAGTAAACTCAGAAAAGCAAAGTCAATTGCGAAATGAATTTGAATTTGTATCTTCACGGCGAAAATGGCGACAATTGTTCGAAGATGATGCTGTCGTTTATCGGTTAGTGAAGTCAATTGAGGATCAAAAGCAACTGCAAAGCGATTTAGACAAAATTTCTGCATGGTGCGAAAATTGGCAATTGACATTAAATAAAGAAAAGTGTGAAGTAATACACATGACCACTAAAAGAAATCCCCTGAACTTTAATTACGCGAAAAATCAGTCAAACCTTAACGTCGTAGGTTCTACCAAATACCTAGGAGTTACAATTACGAACAACTTTGACTGGAGAGAACACACAGAAAATATTGTGAGGAAGGCGAACCAAAGGTTACGTTTCATCGGCAGAACGCTTCGAAGATGCACCAGCTCCACCAAAGAGACTGCCTACATCACACTTGTGCGTCCTTTCCTGGAGTACTGTTGCCCCTTGTGGGACCCGTACCAGGTGGGACTGACGGAAGACATTGAGAAGGTTCAGAGAGGGGCAGCTCGTTTTATTTTATCACGTTACGGGGGGAAAGCGTCACGGAAATGTTGCAAGAATTGGGGTGGAAATTATTAAAAGAAAGACGTTATTCATTGCGGCGTGATCTGTTTGCGAAGTTTCAATCACCGTCTTTTAGTTCTGAATGTGAAAATATTTTGCTAGCACCCACCTACTTAGGGAGACATGACCATCCCAATAAAATAAGAGAAATCAGATCGAAAACGGAACGATTTAGGTGTTCTTTCTTTCCGCGCGCTATTAGAGAATGGAACGGTAGAGAAAAGATATGAAAGTGGTTAATGAACCCTCTGCCAGGCACTTTAAAGTGATTTGCAGAGTATCTATGTAGATGTAGATGTAGAATTGACCTTAAACATCAATATGCATTTGGCTCTGAACATAAGTACTCAGAGTTTCGTCAGCATTCTAGATATCGATAAGCAAAACAAATTTGAAGGTTATACATATAACGAAATTCCTGGGGGTGCAATTAAAAACAATGTTAACTGTGAATAAGACATGTTTTGGCGAAGGTGAAACAAACGGTCTGTTATTGACACTACCATTAGGAGATTTACACGTCTCCTAAGGAGACTGCCAACTCTACAATTGTTCCCCCTCTTATGCAGTACTGCTGAGTAGTGTGCGATTATTACCTGATGTAATAGAGGGAGGACGTCGAGAAAGTTGAAAGAATGTATCAGATTATAACTCGCCCATACGCTATTTGGCACTTGTATTTATTATTATTATTATTATTATTAGTAGTAGTAGTAGTAGTAGTAGTAGTTGTAGTAATATTAGTATTTCGAGCTTAGTATAAGCGTGGAACAGTCGAGGAACTGAAGCTATTATATGAACCCATTACGAAACACTTCACTGTGAATAACAACAATCGTGTAAATGAAGAGACCTAGCAGAAGGTAATTTCCGTTGTTTAGCACTTATTGTTTACAGACACATTGACAACACTTTATAAATATACAAAACGTGAATGATATACTACATGTATACATTTGTGTTGTTGCCACCAGAACTGTTTAATTTTACAACATGCTTACATTTCTAAGATAATTTCATATTTCATTACGTCTAGATCTAATGCAGAGCGCTGAAAAGAGAGAATAATTTTCTGTGTTACATGATTGCTATCTATGTGAAACATTATATGGTACTAGGTTTATCATGATTCTATTCTTTCACTTCGTTAAATATTTGAATGAAGTGTCAAAAGATAACGTGGCTACTCATTTTATAGCAAAATAGCTGTAGGTGTGGTAGTTTATAATACACGTTAGGGTAGGTTTGCAGAAACTTTTCATATTTCAAGGGTTGAGTCTCGCTGTATTAGCCGTGGCTTGCGAGCTACGGGCAGGCCGGTCAACCACAGCTGGTGCCGAGGCGAGGCTTGGCGGAAACCAGCCAGCTGGCGGTCGCGGTGGCGGGCAACAGCCCCCAGCACGGCACAAAGCGGGGCTCTGACGTAAATAAAGAATGTTTACTTCCTGGCTTCATAGTAAGAGCGGAAAGCAGAAATACAAATCAGACCGTCTCACTACGAGCAATCAACTCGAGATAGAGTCGTCGCTTTTACTGAAGACAAGCTGGTCCGATATGCTGAGATGCATAACGGAAGAAACAAATAATGAGGGATTCTGAATAAAGTATTAGTCCTTAAAATGTTTTTTTTTAATCTCATCTCTATTTTCATATTTCGTAAGTGAGACACTGTGGAAGATCTCTTGCCAAAAGAAATAAAATATGTGTTTCTTTTTCCTTTGAGCTACCTTTAAATTGAAGTTTTTTTAATATACAGTTCTTTTATTATCCTATTTTTATTATAAATTTATATACCTAGTGACATTTTTCCGTGTGAATATGTCAAAGACATTGAATGAAGGGAAAAGTATTCAATTAAAGTAAGTTGGAATTCTGGGTTCGATTCCCGCCCATAGCACAATTTTTATTTGACCAGTTTTCCGTATCAATATGTCAAAGACATTGAGTGAAGGGAGAAGTATTAAATTAAAGTTAGTATGGAGTTCTGGGTTCGATTCCTCCATGCGATACAAATTTTAATTCAATGCACCTCCTTTCACTCAATATCCTATTTATTTATTACATTTAGACACAGCCTCCATGCAAATAGAGTAATCTGTTTAGATTGACGCTGTCAAAGTTAATTTTGTTATTTCAGATACGTCTCTTTCCTCCCCTCCATCCATTAATACACCCTATGTCCTTCACAAAATACGGAAACGGTCTTGCATTTATATATACATGTGGCGTCTGTTGCGAGAGAACAGACGTCACTTCTGATCCTGCAGTTGTTATTATTTAATATTCATAGAATATATGACATCAACTGCGATTCGGCAAAGCTGAAAATGTGTACCCAGCCGGGATTCAAATCCGGGGGTCCTGCTTTCTATGCAGTTGCGCTGACCCCGACACCACTGGGGACGCAGTGATCACCGCACCTGCAAGGACTACCTAAGCACGCCTCCCGTCAGATACAAATTCCCAGCTTCGCCCTGCCCATAGTACTCAAACTCGTAGTTTAACTAATTCCCGTAAGAGTAAGGGCTTCAAACTTTGCCCACCCCTCCCCACTATATTCTATGAATATTAAATAATAACAACTGCAGGATCAGAAGTGACGTCTGTTCTCTCGCAACAGACGCCACATGTATATACATAATATGCCGGTGACGGGCAATAATCCTATTGTTAGTGGGGAGGGGTGGGCAAAGTTTGAAGCCCTTACTCTTACGGGAATTAGTTAAACTACGAGTTTGAGTACTATGGGCAGGGCGAAGCTGGGTATTTGTATCTGACGGGAGGCGTGCTTAGGTAGTCCTTGCAGGTGCGGTGCTGACTGTGTCCCCAGTGGTGTAGGGGTCAGCGCAACTGCCTAGAAAGCAGGAGACCCGGGTTCGAAGCCCGGCTGGGTACACATTTTCAGCTTTGCCCAATCGCAGTTGATGTCATATATTCTATGAATATTAAGGTCTTGCATTTATTAATAGTTAATTTCTCCTCTGTTCTCACTCTCTCTCTCACTCGTTGTCGCCGCTCTTGCATCATAACCTCAGTTACCCATTTGGTCGGTATCCTCACAATACAGTGATAAAATCTATTGGTTTCCGTTGACAGCATGCACTCTCTTTTCATTTATGCTTTCGTTACTGTATATCAATCCTCTCTATGAGACCTTGTCCTTTCATACCCCATTACCTACAAATATTCTGCGTTGTGTGAAATACAGAGCTCTGGTGTTTGGATTGACCTCGTCAGCTTTCATTCCAACAAACTATATCGTTACACAAGGTATATATTTCCCGTTTTCTAATGCGTAAACGACGCTCCTTGCTACTTTTAAGATGCGTAATATTTCATTTATTATGGTAAGAGCTATGTTACATTCTTGAGCGCCGCGCAGAGTAGCTGCGCGGTTTAAGGCATCATGTCTTGAATTGGGCATCTGCTCGCGTCGGTGGTTCGAGTCCTTCCTCGGTCTTGGGTGTCTGTGTTGTCCTTATGTTAAGATAGTTTAAGTAGTGTGCAGACTGATGACGTTACCAGTAAAGTCCAATAAGATTTCATACACATTTTTCATACAAACTTGAGCGAAACGAGACTATAGTTAAATAAGCATACAGCAACATGTCATACAAAATCATCACAGAGCATGCTAAAACGTAGTATATTATCATACGCAATGCTACGTAATTCTACATACTGTATATAACTTTTTTGTTATAGTCCTAATGGACAAATCACCTGAGGTCATTAGTCCCTACCTAGCCTTACATGCTACTTTAATTAATTTACGCTAAGGAATATACGCACGCACTCACACACACACACAACTACACATGCCCGAGGAAGGAGTCGAACCTCTGGCTGGACCGACCGCAACTCCGCGACAAGACGCCTCAGACCGCGAGGCCAAGATATTACTGTTTCGTATACAGATACCGCCGAATTATTTTACTTCTCGTACTATGTGTTCTGCACTCCATTTTGAGGAAACCATTATACTACCACATCTGAAAATCGGTAGTTGATCGGGCTGATGCCATCTTGTAATGGCTAAGATATGGTTTGATTCCTGCTGGGGAAACAGTTTTTAACAATCGAAAACATCCCCCTCTCCACCTCCAATAGTGGCAAGTAAGGAATTTAGGACTGTGGCGCCTTTAAAATCACATTACACATCTCCATTCGCTACTGACTAGAACAAAGTAGGATTACTTTTCGTTGTTTCTTCAAAATGCCAAACCCCTCCAGGTCTATACGAACGGCGCGATCGTAATTACTAGTAAACGAGATTGGGAGAGTTGTTACCTAGTCATGTGAGGTCAACGCTGACGATAGGCGCGGAGTTGGAGTCCCAGACAGCACAACGTTATTTATTGCGCTACTTCAAAATGTTTGTAAATCTATCGGGCCGCAGTGGAGTAGCCGATTGCGGATTGCGCGGTTGATCGCCGTCAGAGGTTCGAGTCCTCCCTGGGGCATGGGTGTGTGTGTGTTGTTCTTAGGTTAGTTTACCTTAGTTTAAGTAGTTTGTAAGCTACGGACTGATGACCACGCAGTTTGGTCCGATAGATTTACAAACATTTTTTTGAAATCTATGGGACTCAGCTGCTTGGTTATTAGTCCGTAGCTTACAAACTACTTAAACTAAGGTAAACTAACCTAAGGACAACACAAACTCCCATGCCCGTAGGGGGGACTCGAACCCCGACGGCGAACAGCCGCGCGCACCGCAGCATGGCGCTCCAGTTCGCACCGCTAATCCACCGCGCCTTGCGCTACTTCTAGCCGAACATATGCACATCCCGCTAATGTTGAGAACAGTAACTATCTATGCGTATATGTATATGTATAATAAGTAGCGAATAGAGCAGGGGTTGGGTTCCTGCCGGGAAAGAAGTCAATTGTATCGTCATTTCAAGTTCAAATATAGCGCTATCTGTGAATTATTTAATAACTGACGTATGATCGTGCTTCGTTAACGATTCATATAGGTACTGCGTTCTATTCCACAATTTTATGACGTCTGACACATGTGAGTTGCACTGTATTATAAACCTTTAGTGGTTACCTCTCAGAAACAATTTGAACTTCATGCCATCCCTGGTGCAATGCTAAAGTTAACCATACATTTATGGGTTCGGACATTGGCCTTGTAAACCGATACCAATGAAAACGTCAATGTCTTACGTCTCTTCATGCCTAATCTAGTCTCGATCAGAAAAGGAAGCTTTTTTTGGTCAACAGTGCGTTCAAATTCAGAGCACGAACAAAAACTCATTGTGTCATTGAATGAGTTTGATAAAGTACCCGATTTGTCACTTATTGTAATTAAATTGAATTTACGTTGCTCTCTCGACTCTAATAACTTGTATTCTAATGTTTTTTGTATGACGGTATTTAATTACATGTGGACCGACTGTCATAAGGAGCAATGTTCTCTACTGCTTCTTTGGTACCCACTGTGAATAGCCGAACGACTGTACTCTACAGGGGTTTTGAATGTGGAGCACCCGCAACACAGCTACGTTAGTTGGGTTGCATTCAGCAGTGATCCACTTTTTTTACTGTCAAGTGTATATTTGGTTTACGACATTGACAAGCATACCAACATAGGAGTATCGTTTCAAGTCAACCTACAAAGGACGACGTCTTACAAGCGGCGTCTACTACTTAACACTCTTATGGCTCTAACAAAGTTGCTTTTCCGTAGATATTTCGCACTGAGACAACAAGTGTTTTTCATTAATGTTTTCCTGTTGGCAAAGGCGTGGTTCCGAGTGCAAGATTTTCACCTACCTAAGGAAATAGGCAGAGGAATCGTGCAGGCATTGTATTGGTTACGTTGGAGGGGGAAAGATCTTCAAAGTCTCCCACGCGAACTGCACGCTGTCACCAGCAGAGGGAGTATTTGGACTGATCCACTTGCCGGTAAGTGAGCCGCGCTCTTAGTACACCGCACACACGCCGTCTGTGGAAAACACACTCCGGGCCTATACCTGAGTTGTTCCGCTTCCATCACCGGTATCACAGGTCGCTCCATTTAAACCAATGGCAATTCCTTTCCCTCTAATGTATGTACGCCAGTTTTTCATGCAGAAGAGTTACATACCAACTGAATATTTCGAGCCGCGCAATAGGACAGCAAATAAATTGTATGAAGCAGTCAGAGGAAGACCGTCGCCTAAAGTTCGGAACCTTCGTCTAATATGGAAGATCGTGTGGCAGAACATCTCGGCCTGACATCTCTCCCCGCCCGCTACGGTCGGTGGTTCGAATCCCCCCTCGGGGGGCCGTCTTTAGTATAAGGTAGTTGGTAAGTAGTTTGTAAGTTTAGGGACTGAGAACCCCGTAGTTAAGTCTCATAAGCTTAACAAACATTTGAACATTTTGAATCTCTCAAAATTGCCAATTGAGCAAGAAAAGGGGGGAAATAACAAGCTTACACAGTAAGGTGGCTAACTGAGTGTTAATATTGTCGCGTTGAAATGGAAGCAGGCTTGACTTCGAAGGCAACTGAACACAGTACTTACACTGAAAGAACGTTTATTACGAACATAAATACACGCACCACTGACTGCCTCTCGGGCAGAGTGCTCTACTATTTACACACAGACAGAATGTATCAGAAATTAGAAGAACAGTTAACATAAGAAACAAGTAGAATTTACAAGTGAACATATGAAATATGTAGAACATTCTGGAATTTTTAATTACAAAGAAATAAATTTCTTGCCGGTGGGCGGGCTTGAACGGCGACCTTCAGCACCGCAGTCGGTGACGCTATACCCTGCCCCAAGCCGGCAGTTAGTTTACGTGCTGTCTCGCGGTATTGTTCCGTCTCCTGGAAAAACAGCCACCCGCTGTTATGCTCCCTGTGGAGCCAGCTGCAATGTCTTGGATCTTGACCTTGTCATGGGTCCTCTGTATGGCAGTTCAAAAGAATCCTTACCTTCTCCACGATTATCGATGTCAGGCGTTCGTGTCGTGGCTTTATCAATAACATTACCGTCCTTAGAGTCCTTGAACAAGAAGCCATTTTCACCTACCTGCTGTTCAGGATCGTAGTAAGGCTTCATGCGCAGGACGTGAACAATGTCTCTTCGTTTTTGTCGTTTCCTCATAATCCTCAACTTCCTATGTGACGTGTGACAGGCGACGTATGACTCGATACGGACCATAGTATCGCTTCAATAACTTTCTGACAGTCCAACCTTCCGTGCAGGGGTAAAAATCCATACCGGATCTCCTGGGCTGTACACATCAGCTCGGTGCTTGTCGTTATACCGCTGTTGGTCCTTTTCCTGGACGTCCTGTGTCCGTATGCGAGCCAGCTGTCTTGCTTCTTCGACCCTGGTGATGAGCTGTTTAACGTAGTCATCCTGAGTGTCGTCCGGTTGGAACGGGAAAAGCGTATCCATTGTCGTCCCTGCTTCATGGCCATGGAGCAGGAAAAACGGCGTGAAGCATGTGGTGTCTTGCCTCACGGTATACTAAGGAAATGTCACAACTGGCAGAATTGTATCCCAATCCTTCTGATCAACATCCACGTACATCGACAGCATATCGGCTAACGTCTTGTTAAAACGTTCCGTAAGACCATTCGTCTGAGGATGGTATGCAGTTGTCATTCTGTGGACAATGTCGCACCGTGACATTACCTGTGATACTAGTTTTGATTGGAACACTTTTCCACGATCAGATATCATGACACGTGGTGCTCCATGCTTCAAAATAATGTTTTCTACAAGGAATTTTCCGATCTCTGAGGCTTCTGCAGTCCGCACAGGTTTCAAAAAATGTTCAAATGTTTGTAAATCTATCAGATCAAACTGCGTGGTCATCAGTCCGTAGTTTAAAAACTACTTAAACCTAGGTAAACTAACCTAAGGACAACACATACACCCATGCCCCACGGAGGACTCGAACCTCCACGACGAGTAACCGCGCACTACGTAGCGAGACGCTTTAGACCGCTCGGCTACTCCACCGCGGTGGCACAGGTTTGGTGACAGCGTAGCGTGTGAGGTAGTAAGTGCAGGCTATTACCCATGGGTTACCGGTTGTTGACTTCGGGAACCTCCCAAAAATATCGATCCCAATTCTGTGGAATGGAGCTGCTGCCGGCGGAATCGGTACGAGATGCCCTGAAGGTAATTGCAGCACACGCTCCCGTCGCTGACACTCACATAGTGACTCACATAGTGATTAACAGATCGGTAGAGACCTCTCCAGTAATACCTGCGTCTGATTCTGTGTAGGGTCTTCACGGATCCCAGATGGCCGGAGAACAGCTGCCTGGAGGTGAGCTGGAACGACCAGTAGCCATTTGGGGCCCCATGGATCGTATTTGCTCTGATACAATGTTCCATTTATATGTTGAAACTCTCCTTTTTTCTGTTTTCCTTTCCGCAAGGCCTCTTTCGTTATTAATAGTGCTGAATCTTCCCTCTGTTCAGCTGTAACGTCATCTAAATCAGTGAGGGCTGAAATTTCATTCATGCTGTTGTGATCCACTAATGGATTCCTCGAAAGGCAGTCGGCATCCTTGTGTTTGCGCCCGTTCTTGAATTCCACTGTGACGTCATACTCTTGGAGTCTTAGTGCCCATCTTGCTAGTCGACCTGATGGATCCTTCAAGCTAGTCAGCCAAAACAAAGAATGGTGGTCTGTCACGACGGTGAATGGTTTGCCGAATAAATACGGCCGGAACTTGTTGATAGCCCAGATAACTGCGAGACATTCTTTTTCAGTTGTAGAGTAGTTTATCTCGGACTTTGGGAGTACTCTTGACGCATAGGCTGTCACTTTTTCAGCACCTTCCTGAAATTGTACAAGTACTGCACAAATCCCATAATCACTGGCGTCTGTGTGAAGTTCCGTTTCCGCTTTCTCGTCGTACAAGGCTAGCACTGGTGCGGAAGTTAGAGCCTACTTAAGTGCCTGGAAAGCTCTTTCTTTTGTGTCATCCCAGTAAAACGTGGCGTCTCCTTGCAGAAGTTCTTGTAATGGACGTGCCTTGTTACAAAATCCTTTTATGAAACGTCGGTAGTATGAGCACAGCCGGAGGAAAATTCTCACATCACGGATGTGCTGAGGAGTTGGAAATTCTCCGACTGCCCTTGCTTTATCTGGAACAGGACAGAAACCATCTCCGTTGACTAGGTGCCCCAGGAATTTTATCTCTTTGATCTTTTATCTTCTTTGAATTCATAGAGGCCGTCAGGTGTAATAAAAGCCGTCTTCTCCCTGTCAGCTTCGTCAACCTCGATTTGCCAGTAACCTGTCTGCATGTACATAGTTGAGAAGTATGAAGCTCCTTTCTAAAGTGTCGTCATTGTGCGGCAATGGGTAGACATATTTATTTGTGATTTTGTTCAGCCGCCGATAGTCGACATGGAATCGCCACGTGCCATCCTTCTTCTTTATGTGGACCACCGGAGACGACCAAGGAGTCTCCAAAGGTTGAATAATGTCACTTTGCAACATCTTCTCCACTTCCTCCCGAATTATCCGTCTTTCAGCTGGCGACACTCTATACGAACGCTGCATAATTGGTGGATGTTCCCCAGTATTGATACGATGCCTTATCATGGGCCGTTTCTTCTGACCTTTCTCTTGCTGAGGTGTGAATGCACCCGAAAACTGACGTAGTATACCTAACACCCGCTGGCGTTGTTCCTTGGCCAGTCTGGGCCCTATTGGCAGTTCGAAGTTTGTTTCCTCCAACGTGTTGTCTGTACTAACAGCAGAGCATGGTTCTTCGGTGATGACGTTGAGCTCACCGTCCTGGATTGGTTCATCTGTCCCGATACTCATTCAATTGGAGATAAGTTGCGACTGTTCGTGATAATTACTGATCCAAATCTCTCTTCGACCTCCGGTAATGCTTATGGTAGTCGCCTGTATGTAAATTTCTTTGGCGAGCCTCATAAACGTTTTACTATCAACAACCCCTTCACAGCTTAATCGCTCATCTGTGTTTGTGACTGCAACTCTTCTCATCGTCAATGGCGGGATAGTCACATTGTCAACGGCAAATAACTTTCCAGAAAATTCTGTATTACGTGGATCCGTCGGAACAACTTCTTCAATTTGCAGCTCAGATCTTCCACAGTCAATGATAGCTTGGGATGCCTGAGGGAAGTCCATCCAAGGATAACATTGTCACTACATTCTGTTATCACGACAAATTCAAACGGCTGGGTTCTGTTGTTGATGGTTTTTCTTGCGACACAAGTTCCTGCTGGTCGGACGTACTTTCCATTCCCGACCTTCAGCACAGTTGCCCCCGTATCACAGAACATTGTCTTCTTTAGTGTGCGGCGGTAATTATCCGACAATACAGAAAAAGACGCTCCTGAATCAACAAGTGCCCGGACAGGTTGGCCGTCGATTATGACGTCGATGAGATTTCCCGACATTTTAGCGACTGTCGTCCATGGAGGATTTTCGTCTGCGGCGGCCTCACCTCCGTAGATGGTCGCCTCGCTTAGTTTTCCTGGGCGCGGCGGCCAAGGGAGCGGCTGGTACCTCTGCACGGCGACGGTGGACGGCAGCGGCGTGTTGGGGAGCGACCTCGTCCAGGGTACGGCGATGGGCATCTACCAATACTTCGGCGGAACTCATCAGCAGGTGACTGCCTGGGATAGAACTGCTCTGATCGCTGACGTCTTGCGGCAAAATAATCGTCGAATATTCGCCTTCTCTCTCTGCAGTAATGTATATGTCCAGGGCCCCCACAGTGGAAACACAGTGGTGTGTTGTCTTCTGTTCGTATGCGGGCGTGATTGTTGCTGTGGGAGTTGGTTGTGGTAGCGTCGGCCGGTTCATAGGCTGCCGTTTGGCGCCTGCAGCGTACGTCATAGCAGGGCGACGCCATTCTTCACGTCGAGTGCGATTGACGGGGCAGACAGGAGCTAATGTCTGGAATACCTCTTTCTCAGCGGCGTCGGCTCCCTCATGACTTACAGGGCTCACATCTATGGCCATAATATGATGCTCGCTCGGTCTAATAGTCCCGGCTGATATGCCCTGTTGTAATTCTTCTCTCACGATTTGTCGTATGAGAGAAGCGAAGTCATGCTGGTCTTCCACAAAGGCCATAGGGACTACATTGGGGAGCCTGTCACACTTCTTGCGTCCAACCCTCCTTTATTGCATCTCTTCAATACGCTGGCAACACTTGATGAACTCTTCTGTCGTAGCGACGTCTTTTATCAGAAGAGCTTGCTACATGTCTTCTGCAATACCCTTCATCAGTTGCGTGATTTTGTCGGCCTCAGTCATGTTCGGTTTGACTATGTTACACAGGGCAAAAACATTCTGTATGTACGACAGTGTCGGCTCACCATGTCGTTGGGCCCGGATCCTCAGTTGATTTTCCGCCAAGCGGATTTGTCGCTGGCGGTCTCCAAACGTTTTCTTAAGTTCCGTCTGGAACGTTTCCATTGTTGGGCAGTTCCGTACAGATAGAAATAAACGTTGGCCGAGCACATTGTATCATCCCATCTGTTATTCTTGGGGACTCGGTCGAACCCTTTAAGCCATTTGTTGGGGTCCTGTCCAGCGTCACCAGAGAATACCGACGGATGTCTGATGTGCAGTTGGCTTACCGCTGGTTTCGTTTCCATTGTTCTTCTGATGATACGGACTTTCGGAAGGATGTACTCGGTATATCACTTGTATTCCGGTTCTAGTCCGTGTAACCGACGGATTTTACGTTGCCTAATAGGAGCCAAGGTGATGCAGCTGTTGCACAGGATACCCGGCGCCTCCACCAAACAATGTCGCGTTGAAATGGAAGCTGGCTTGACTTCGAAGGCAACTGAACACAGCACTTATACTCAAAGCACGTTTATTACGAACTCAGCACACACGCAGCACTGACTGCCTCTCAGGCAGAGTGCTCTGCTATTTATACTCAGACAGAATGTACCAGAAATTAGAAGAACAGTTAACATAAGAAACAAGTAGAATTGACAAGTGAACATAAGAAAGATGTAGAACATTCTGGAATTGTTAATTACAAAGAAATAAATATTTTTCCGGTGAGCGGGCTTAAACTGGCAACCTTCAGCACCGCAGTCTGTGACGCTATCCCCTGCGCCACGCCGGCAGTTAGTTTACATGCTGTCTCGCGGCAATATAGATTTACATCCATCCGGGATTTAAATCACAATTAGGTCTTACATCTACATCTACATAAAGAGTCTGCAAATCACATTGATATCTATGGCAGACGGTTCCTCAAACCGCTTTTACTATTTTTCTCTGCCGTGTACGGCAAAAAGGAACACCTAACTCTTTCCGTTTTCGATTGGATTTCTGTTATTTTATTGAGATGATCATGTTTGCATATGTAGGTGGGTGGTAACAAAATATGTTCACATTCGTAAGAGAAAGCTGGTGAAAGAAATTTAGCAAATAAATCTCGTCGCAACGAATAATGCCTTTCTTTTAATGAGTTCCACCCCAAATCGTGCTTCATTTCCGTGATACTCCCACCCCTGTATCGTGATAATAAGAAACGTGCCGCTCTTCTCTGAAGTTTCTCTAAATAGTGCGTCTGTCCCACAATGGGCATAAATACTCCAAAATTCGACGCACAAGTGTTGTGAAGGATGTGGTTTTAGTAGAACTTTGGATCTTCTAAGTGTTCTACCAATGAAACGTAACCTTTGTTTCGCGTCCCTACAATATTTCTGTGTGTTCTTTCCCATTTAAGTTGTTCGTAACTATTATTTCTAGTATTTAGTGAAATCTACGGCCCGTAGATTTGACTGATTTATGGTGTAAATGAAGTTTACCGGATTTTTCAGTGCTCATATTGATGACTTCGAACTTTTCATTATTTACGGTTAATTGCCAATTTTTACATAACGCAGATATCGTATGTAAATCAGTTTGCACTTTCTTTTGATCTTCGGGTGACTGTACTAACCGAAAAAGAACAGCATCATCCGCGTACAGTCTAAGAGAGCTGATGTCATTGTCTCTAAAATCGTTTATAAATATAAGGGACAGTAGGGACACTATAAAACTTTCTTGGGGAACGCCAGATATTACTTATATTTTAATCGATGACTTTCCATCAGTTATATCGTAATGTGTCCTTTCTGTAGGAAATCACGAAACCAATCACACAACTTTGGCGATATTCCATAAGCGCGCAATTAGATTAGAATACGCTTCTGAGGCACAGTGTCAAAAGCCTTTCGGAAATCTAGAAATATCGAATCGATTTGAGATCCCTTGTCGAATAGCACTGATCACTTAATGTGAGTAAAGTACTATTATGTTTCACAAGGACGATACTTTCTGAATCCGTGTTCACTATGTGTCAATAGGTCGTTCTCTTTGAGATAGTTCATAATGTTTAGGGAAAGTATATGTTAAACTGCCTGAGAGTGTTTAAATAATTGGTTGTCCATTAAGACCATCGCAGAGGGAACGTGTTGGCAGCAGTGGGTCTTTTTGCCGGCCAGGTGTGGAAAGTGAAGAGGTGAGGTTCTGACAAAGGAACCAACGGCAGGGATTTACATATGCTGCCCGCGGTTGCAAGTAATGGGTGCCTGGCCCAGGAGGCCCTTTATGTTTCCCACTCTTACCTTCCCATCTGCTAGCTGTTTGTGGCCTACCCGTGCGTGAAATTATCGGTCCGCGCCAGAGGCAGCCGAAAATCATATGCTGCTGCCATTCACTTTGACATGATGCAACAGTCGCTGTCAGTGGCTGACCATCAATAGTTAGAGAAGACCCTTTAGTGCCACGTTCGGGAGATTTGTGGTTTAGCCTACAAGCCTCATGGATGTTAAAAGAAGTCTTTGGTTGTTCTACGTAACGTGGGTTCATTGCGTGTTGTTCACAAAATATCGTTCTAAATTATTTCATGTCCCTAGTATCTTTATTCTTTTCACATCTACTTGAACCGAACCTCATTCGCAAATACCAACATTCTAGCAAGATTGTTTGTGTGGCAATCCTCCGCATCAAATGTCGAATTAATAGGTTTTTTTCTTCTTCCGTTCTCCGGCTGCAGTCTCTTTATTTCATTCATACGATTTTCGCCCTCTCCTGTTTCAGGGCATAATCAGTGGATTAATTATCTAGAAATTACATTTTGTTTACAGGTGTAGCTCTAACAGATTATAAACACTTAATTTCGTTTGAATCAAAATAAATAAGGGTTTCTCACCATGTATAGTCTTGCGAATAACATCTTTGGTTTCCCTTCCACTTGGTAAAGGTTGAATTCGCTTAAATACACACTTCATACACTTTCTTCTTCATTTTTTCACTTTTTGGTTGCGTTAGTTCACTGTTTCACGGTCTTGTAGCTGTACATCAGTTACGAATTCGTTTGTTTCCTACGTGTTTCTAACTTGCCAAGTAGTCAAAATACAAAACGAGTTCTACTACTACTTGAGATTACACGCACACACAGACACATACAAAAAATAAAAAATTAAAAATATCATTGCTCCATAATTTTAGTACACGCAAGAGACACACGACTAATGAACATATTTAACTCGTCAACAAGTAGGAAACAAACGAATTTCAGTGTACCAACATATCCAAAACCTAAAAAAAAAAAAAAAAAATAAAAAAAAAAAAAAAAAAAAAAAAGAACGAAGTGCAAAAATTATAGAGTTGTGACTTCAACCTGTAACCAGTTTTGGAGAACAGCAGATATGAAACTTGCTTGACTATAACTCGTGAATAAACCTTATTAATATTGATTAAAACTGTTTATAAACTGTTAATGCTATATCTGAGATCAGGAATATAATTTCCAGATAACAAATCCACTGACGATGCCCTAAAATTGAAGACGGCGGAACAGCCTCTGGGTGAAATAAACCGACTTCAGCAAGTAAACGGCGGTTTTATAACCACAAATAGAATAAGTCCACATTCTAGTTTTCAACGTCGTCAAGAAAAGGGTACTAAGTACTCATCGAAAATTGAAGAATTAGGGTGGTTATGCCGAAAACCATTGAATTATCTGTAATAAGAAAAAAATTAGCAACCCAAAAGTTGCTAAGAGAACAGAAACATCATCAACAACGCATACATTATGCGGTTCTGAAATGGACAGTATTACCATGTACGTACGCGATCTCAGAATATGAAACTCCTCCTCCGTGTTTTCCAACTGTTCGCATACTGAAAATCTGAAATGACAACAAGCGATCAGTGAATGTTAACTAATTCACGATGTTGTTGCTATTAATCCTTCGAAAACTTCCAACTTTCCCTAGAACATTCATTATTTATTAACGAACTGACACTATTTACCTTACTTCAAAGGCCAGCTCGTATACTTGATAGTAAGAACATTAGTTATTACTGTGCTCAATACTTGAAGCAAGGAGTAGACTACATTGGTATGTATTTGTACAAACAAAAACAGTCATGGCGAGTAATTTATATTATGTTTTACCTGTACTTCATTGGAGTGTGTAAGTCAGAACCTGGACATTCTGTCCTGAAGAAACAGTTTCTGTGATTTCCATAGCTTTTCTCACTGGTACCTTTATAAGAGACGCTTCCTTTTTCAGTACATCAGCGCCACCGCATAACCTTATCGTAACACTACTACTACTGCAATTACTACTTCAGAAATCCCCACACTTTCGTTTAGCAGAACAATGACATTCCAGCAAAAAGGAACGGCGTATTCCTAAAGCAGAAGAATCACAAAGGGCAAAAGTGCTGTAGCGTTTCCCCGGCTTAAACCTTAAACCTCTTCTAACGACGAGGCAATAACTTATCGACTTTAGAACATGTCAAACTGTCAAATGAGCTGCACACATAACATGTAAAGGAAAATTATAAACAGTAAAATTTTGGAAACATTATGTAAAATATATTTGTCCTACGTCCACTGACATTATTCTTCTTAAATTGCAGTATTTTTGAAGTGGGAAGAAAATCAGTATATAACAACTTCAATATGGTCATACAAACAAAATTATAATTATTACGTATTCTTATTTATTAGTTTTCGAGCCCCGTAACTGAGACTAGTGTGACACACAATCTGCTCGAAAAAGATGTTCTACAGACTGGAAGAGTTGGAAGGGTAAATCATGCATATCTTTTTTTGAGCTGAAATAGAATTTATTGGGCCGGCCGCGGTGACCGAGGAGACTGAGGCGTTTCAGTCACGGTCTGCACGGCCACTACGTTCGGGGGTTCGAATCCCCCCTCGGGCATGGATATTTGTGCCGTCCTAGTTCGTAAGTAGTTCATAAGTAGTTTGTAAGTTTAGGGACTGATGACCCCGTAGTTAAGTCCCATAGACTCTATAAACATTTTAAACATTTTTTAATAAATTAACAACGGAAAACAAATTTTTACCAAACAAATATTTACAGTGTGGTTTCACAGAAATGGGTACACTTACATTTCTCTTATTTTTCACTTAAATGATTTTCTAAAACGTCTTATTCTACTAGGTGATTATGTTAATAATGCCTACTCTTCATCGTCGTTTCTCTTGCCTAACCTCTATGGAGAATCACAATGCCAGTTATCTGTGCACTGGCGGTCCACATCTATTTCGCAGGTGCAATTTAAGGCTCAAACGTAGCACTACAAATATTCGCTAAATTCCTGCCGCGCTGGTCTCGCCGCTGCCGTCGGAGGTTGGAGTCCTCCCTCTGGCCTGGGTATTTCATAGCATATGCCAGTTTAAGTAGTCGCTAATCTAAGGAGCGATCACCTCTGCGATGTGGTCCCTTAGATTTATAAACATTAGAACATGGGGTAAATTGCCAAATATCGGTGTCTTTAAATTTAGAGAAAAAATTTTGAACTGTCCAAAATGTCAGGCAAAATCATTGTGTTTAGGTAATCTGGTCACAAAAACGAAGCCGACATTTATTTTATTTATAGCAGTTCTCGTGGTAATAGTGCACTTTGTGAATTCATTTCACGATACGAATTGTTTGCTTTCATAGATACAGGTGGTCCTTGTTCACTACATCACTACACACTGCGCATAAGGCTAAAAGAGTTCCGGCCGCGGTGGCCGAGGGGACTGAGGCGCTCCAGTCACGGTCTGCACGGCCGCTACGGTCGGGGGTTCGAATCCCCCCTCGGGCATGGATATTTGTGCCGTCCTAGTTCGTAAGTAGTTCATAAGTAGTTTGTAAGTTTAGGGACTGATGACCCTGTAGTTAAGTCCCATAGACTATACAAACATTTGAACAATCAGGTTTCGCGAAGATTGTACTAACTTGTATAGCTTGGCTTCAGATCGTGATGGTATGAGGCGTGGCTGAGTATATATCCCATCTCATTTTATAGTCATTCTGTGTGCAAAGTAGATATTTTATGTGATACTGTGATTCCTGTCCACAGTTCACCTACCTGCAGGTAAGTACTGTATAATTAAATTATTTATGCTTTTGCTTTCTAATAAGTGTTGACCTGTTGGAGATTATTTGGCCACCTCTGACTCTGTTTCCTCCTGCTGGCGCCAACACTTTGAACGATGATAAAATATAACAAAATTAGCCTAAAGCCCCATCTATCGAAAGTATATCCATTTAATTTAATGTAGGTGGGGCACTAGATTTTGTACCTTCATTCAATGAACACAATAGGTCGTTTGTAGACATTGTGTGCAAGTTGTTCGATGCCAAGAAGAAGTTGCTCAGTGACCGGCGGCCAGTGCACACGTGACCAGCAGCAGCTCTACATTGTACGGTAACCGGTTTCTTAATAGAAGCGACTTATTTTCATTTCGTGTGTGCTTTCTTTTACAGTTCTTAAATCTTTAGTGTGGTCGCGTGTTTGTTTACTAAGAATCTCGTTTAGTTGTCAGTTCAGGTGTTATTTTGATTTATTAGCTCGCGTATATATTTTTCAGATTCGCCGTTAATAAACAGTTCAGTGTTAGGTCTATATTTTTCGAAACTCACTGTTTATCAAACTTTTCGTGCTTCTGTGTATATTTACTTAGATTCGCGTTCAATAGTTCAGTCTATTCATCCTCAGTGTAAATCCGCCACTCACTGCTTTTGTTTTGATCATACTCGCGGTTGGTAGTCCTACACTTCAGTTGCTCAGTGACCGGCGGCCAGTGCACACGTGACCAGCAGCAGCTCTACATTGTACGGTAAACGGCTTCTTAATAGAAGCGACTTATTTTCATTTCGTGTGTGCTTTCTTTTACAGTTCTTAAATCTTTAGTGTGGTCGCGTGTTTGTTTACTAAGAATCGCGTTTAGTTGTCAGTTCAGTTGTTACTTTGATTTATTAGCTCCCGTATATATTTTTCAGATTCGCCGTTAATAAACAGTTCAGTGTTAGGCTTATATTTTTCGAAACTCATTGTTTATCAAACTTCTGTGTCCTCAGACGTACTTACTTGGAAGTTACATAGGTTTTTAGAATGGCTAGGAACTGTGACTGCTGCGAACGGATGGAGGCAGAGTTGGTGACTCTTCGCTCGCAGCTTCTGGCGGCGTTGGCTTCGCTGGAAACGCTTGAGTCTGCGGTGGGTGGGCGCCGCTGTTGTGGGCCGCTCGCGGGGGTACAGCAGACGCCCTGTGCGTCTGTTGTGCCCTCCAATCGGCCTGCGGCTGTGGCCAGCCCGCTCACTGCCCGCGAGGAGGTGGCCCCCCAATCTGTGGTGGATTGGGAGGTCTCCTCAGCGCGTGTCAGGCGGCGTAAGACTTCCCGGGGGACCGAAGTGGAGGCCTCCCCGGTTAGTCTTTCCAACGGATTCGAGGCGCTGTCTGTGGCAGAGGATGATGCTTCTGACGCAGATGGTGTCGCTTGTCCTGTACTCGCCCCCCTGCCTTCAAGATACAGGCTCTCATAGAGGGTGGGTTTGCTAGTAGTTGGGTGCTCCAACGTTAGGCGGGTTATGGTGCCCCTTAGGAAAATGGCTGCTAGGGAGGGGAAGAAATCCAATGTGCACTCCATGTGCATTCCGCGGGAAGTCATTCCAGATGTTGAACGGGTCCTTCCGGATGCATGAAGACCACAGAGTGCAGCCAGCTGCAGGTGGTGGCTCATGTCGGGACCAATGATGTGTGTCGCTTTGGATCGGAAGAGATCTTCTCTGGTTTTGAGCGGCTATCAGAAGTGGTAAAGACTGCCAGTCTTGCTTGCAAGATGAAAGCGGAGCTCACCATCTGCAGCATTGTCGACAGGACTGACTGCGGACCTTTGGTTCAGAGCCGAGTGGAGGGTCTGAATCAGAGGCTCAGGCGGTTTTTCAACCGTGTGGGCTGCCGATTTCTCGACCTGCGTTAAAGGGTGGTGGGTTTTCGGGTTCCGCTAAATAGGTCAGGAGTCCACTATACTCAGGAAGCGGCTACACTGGTAGCGGGGACTGTGTGGCGTGGACTGGGCGGTTTTTTAGGTTAGAGGGCCTCGGTAATACACAAAATGGGTTTCAGTCTCAAAGGGGGCAGGTCAGACACAGGAAGAAAGCAGATCTAGAAACCATTGGTATAACAGTTGTAAATTGTCGTAGCTGTATTGGGAAAGTTCCAGAGCTCCAAGCGCTGATAGAAAGTACTGAGGCACAAATCGTTATAGGTTCTGAGAGCTGGCTGATGCCTGAGATAAGTTCGGCCAAAATTTTTTCAAAGGGCCAAATGGTCTTCAGAAAGGATAGAATAAATAAAAAAGGGGGTGGCGTGTTTATTGCTGTTTCTAACGGTTTATCCTGCAGCGAAACTGAGACAGATACTTCCTGTGAGTTGGTCTGGGTAGGGGTTATACCTGACAACCGGAATAAATTAATAATTGGATCTTTTTATCGGCCCCCTGACTCAGACGATGCGGTTGCCGAAATGTTCAAAGAAATCTTGAATCACATTTCAAATAGGTATCCAAAGCATACTGTTATAATCGGTGGCGACTTTAATTTACCCTCGATATGTTGGCATAATTACGTATTCAAAACCGGCGGCAAATATAAAACATCGTCCGAACTAGTTCTGAATGCTTTTTCTGAAAACTACTTCGGACAGTTAATTCATGAACCCACTAGAATAGTAAGTGGTTGCGAAAATACCCTTGATCTCCTGGCAACAAATAATCCTGAGCTAGTAAAAAGCATCAAAACAGATACAGGGATTAGCGAACATCGAATTGTAGTAGCGACACTGAATGCCGAAATGCCCAAATGCACCAAAAATAAACGAAAAATATACCTATTCAATAAAGCAGTTGAAAATTCGCTTCACGCTTTCCTGAGTGATAGTCTCCAGTCTTTCAAAACTAAAAATGCAAGTGTGGATCAGTCGTGGCTTACTTTCAAAGACATAATATCAGTAGCAATCGAGAGATTTATACCAAATAAATTAATAAAACAGGGGGCTGACCCCCGTGGTACACAAAACACGTCATATCACTGTTGCAGAAACAAAGAAAAACGCATGCAAAATTTAAAAGACACAGAATCCACAAGACTGGCAATATTTTACTGAAACTCGCAACCTAGCGTGGACTTCAATGCGAGAAGCCTATAGTAGTTACCACAACGAAATTCTGTCTTGTAATATTGCAGACATTCCAAAGAAATTCTGGTCATATGTGAAGTACACTAGCGGCAAAACACAAACAATACCGTCACTACGCGATAGCAATGGTAATAGTACCGATGACAGTACTGCTAAGGCAGAATTACTAAACACAGCTTTCCGAAATTCGTTCACCTAAGAAGACGAAGTGAACACTCCAGTATTCAATCCAAGAACAGCTGCCAGCATGCGAAACTTAGAAGTAAATGTTCCTGGAGTAGTAAAACAACTTAAGTCACTAAACAAAAAAGAAATCTTCCGGGCGCGATTGTATACCAACTAGATTCCTCTCAGAGTATGCTGATGCAATAGCTCAGTACTTAGCTATAATTTACAACCGATCACTCAGCGATAGATCCGTACCCAAAGATTGGAAAGTTGCCCAAGTTACTCCAATATTCAAGAAAGGCAATAGGAGTGATCCCCAAAATTACAGGCCTATCTCATTGACGTCGATTTGCAGTAGGATTTTGGAAAATATACTTTGTTCGAATATTATGAACTACCTCGAAGAGAACGACCTATTAACCAGTAGTCAACACGGATTCAGAAAGTATCACTCTTGCGAAACACAGCTTGCCATTTATTCACATGAAGTGTTAAGTACCATCGACAAGGGATCTCAAATCGATTCCATATTTCTGGATTTCAGGAAGGCTTTTGACACTGTACCCCACAAGCGCCTTCTTATGAAATTGCGTGCTTATGAAATATCTCCGCAAATTTGCGGTTGGATTCACGATTTCCTATCAGAAAGAACACAGTTCGTTGTAATTGACGGTAAGTCATCGAGTAAAACTGAAGTGATATCTTGCGTTCCACATGGAAGCGTTATAGGTCCCCTACACTTCCTCGTGTTTATAAACGATTTAGGAGACAATCTGAATAGGTCCCTTAGATTGTAAGCGGATGATGCTGTCGTTTATCGGTTAGTGAAGTCAACAGAGCATCAAAAGCAACTGTAAAGCGATTTGGACAAAATCTCTGCATGGTGCGAAAATTGGCAATTGACACTAAATAAAGAAAAGTGTGAAGTAATACACATGACCACTAAAAGAAATCCGCTGAACTTCAATTACGCGATAAATCAGTCAAATCGCAAGGTCGTAGATTCTACCAAATACCTAGGAGTTACAATTACGAACAACTTTGACTGGAGAGAACATACAGAAAATATTGTGTCGAAGGCGAACCAAAGGTTACGTTTCATCGGCAGAACGCTTCGAAGATGCATCAGCTCCACCAAAGAGACTGGCTACATCACACTTGTGCGTCCTCTCCTGGAGTACTGTTGCCCCTTGTGGGACCCTCACCAGGTGGGACTGACGGAAGACATTGAGTAGGTTCAGAGAAGGGCAGCTCGTTTTGTTCTATCACGTTACGAGGGGGAAAACGTCACGGAAATTCTGGTATCCCGGAACGATATGTTTGAGAGCCCGCCAGACCACATGGACTATGACAGCAGCCGTTAGGCGGCGCGCACAACCTACTAGCGCTGCCATCGCCACTAGAGCGCTGCACGCCGTGGCGCGCCTACCGCGTCGGTCAGCTGCGCAGAGAGCCGCACTATATAGGGCCGGAGCCACAGCTCGCTCCTCGTTGGCGGCAGTTTTCGCCGAGAGGCCGTCCCGCACGCACCCTCGCTCGCTCGCGCTCGCGAACGAGGAATGACACTAGTTGCTGCGACGGGGCACATCGCTGCGATACTAGAGCACTTGCTCTTGTTGACCAGCATTGTGCCCCACAAGAAGACGCGACAACGACCACTGCAGTGCTACCGTTGCCAAAAGTTTGGCCACGCAGCACTGCAATGTAACAACGCAGCCGCGTGTTTAAAATGCGCAGGGTCGCACGATACACGCGACTGCACGGCACCAAAGGGGGCTCCACACAAATGTGTGAACTGCGGCGGCGCACACGCCGCGAACCACCGCCGCTTCCCTTACGTCACACGGTGGGAAGATGAGCAGGCAGGAACAAGCGTCTTGACAACCGCCACTACAGCCAGGGGATCAGCGAGGACCGAGACTCGACCTGCGAGCCCGCCAGCACATGAGCAGGCCACGGCACAACATTCAGAGCACACCATCGCTGCGATTTTATCGGCGATGGAGGAGGAGCGTGCCGCTGCCGCTGCCGAAGTGCAGCACCTCCGAGAGGAAGTTCTCTCTTTAAAGAAGCCGAAACCACGACGCACTCTGTCGCATGCGACCACTCAAACGGACGATCCCGAGGAAGTGATGGTCGTCTGTACACAAGGGGACATGGCGGTTCACACAGTTGAGCCAGCACTGCGAACACAGACTCAAGATTCGTCACCGTCCACGGGATCGGTATCCACTCCCAAGAGCGAAGAGCAAATTGAATACGAGAAGATGCACTCCTTAGTGAAAAGCACAAAAGACCTACCACAATTTATGGAATTTGCAGCACAAGAAGCGGATACATTTAAAGCTGGACAATCGCCCATTCCTTACTATTTAGCGGCCGTCAAACCCACTAAGCCCCACAGGCCTTTGGACCCGCGGCTCTTGAAACCGATTTTCAAGTACTTTCACAAAACTGACACACTCTACGTCAATACCTATCCAGTCTTAACGAAAATTCAATGGCGGTATATATTGGACATGATCGCTGCCGAAAAACAGGAGAAACAGAATCTACCAGTTACCATCTAGGACCATCAGAACACTATACATCAATATGGAGCTTACACTTCAGCTATAGGAGAACTGGCAACATCGATACTTGACAGATAATTTTGATGTCGGGAATGCAGGACAAAAAGGACCTTTGTGAGCCCTAATCCCCTGCAGTGAGTACAATAAAGATAAAAGAATCCTCTTACCTTTCACCCTGGAAGTCCAGCCGCCAAAGGCGGTAGTACTTCGGCTGCAGCACCAGACAATAAAAAAAAAAAAAAAAAAAAAAAAAAAAAAAAAAAAAAAAAAGGCTCGCTCCTCAGTCTTGTGTTGACTGCGCTCCATTTACCTTCGCTATTCATTGGGTTCGTACTCTGCTCTGTCACGGTTCAGATTTGGCTTTCGTTTGGATCTTTGTTTTCGATTAGTTGTTGTTATTGTCGTCTCTGTGGTTTCCTGGAGTGTTTCTCGTCAGCGGCGACGCTTGATCGGTCGGTCGTCGCTAGTCGCTCCCGACCCAGTCAGGTCTTCGGTCGCTATAGAAATGTTGCACGAATTGGGGTGGAAATCATTAAAAGAAAGACGTTATTCATTGCGGCGTGATCTGTTTGCGAAGTTTCAATCACCGACTTTTAGTTCTGAATGTGAAAATATTTTGCTAGCACCCACCTACTTAGGGAGACACGACCATTCCAATAAAATAAGAGAAGTCAGATCGAAAACGAAACGATTTAGGTGTTCTTTCTTCCCGCGCGCTATTAGAGAATGGAACGGTAGAGAAAAGTTATGAAAGTGGTTAATGAATCCTCTGCCAGGCACTTGAATGTGATTTGCAGAGTATCTATGTAGATGTAGATGTAGAATATCAACGTTTGATCGCACACGGATTGTTGTTTTATGACATACGTCGAGTCCATCTGCTAGTCATAGGTCAAAGTGACGACCTGGAATCGTTTTCAAACTGCAGATAATGTGCATGATTTTCCTCGTACTGGTCGCCCTAGCGCAACAACTGTGGCAGGCGACAGATTCAAACAGGTTCAAGTGTTTGTAAACCTAAACTTCTGAGATCATCAGTCACTAGACTTACAAACTACTTGAGCTAAATGATGCTATGGACAACACACATACCATTGCCCGACGGAGGATTCGAATACCTGACGGGAGCGCACGCGCAATCCGCGAGATGGCGACGGAGACGGAGACGGCGCCAACATCGTCGTGGCGGCCAGACGACCGGTATCAGGAACTGCTACCATCAACAGTGTCTTTGCAGGAGTCAAGTGTAAAACCCGACCAGACCTGATAACAACTAGCTTTATTCTAGGCGGCCATGGAGAGACCCGTCCCTCAAACACCAAGCTCCCCGGTATACGCAGGCGCAAAAGCACCAAGAATAGACTATGAAAAAAGGTGCTAACTTCTCATCACAGACGAGTGACAGTTACGTCTGTTGCCAGATGATCGTCGACAACGAGTATGGAGAGAGGCTGGTAATTCTGCACGCTAGTGGCATAAGGTTAATCGAGTAAAGCAGAAGTTCTGGGCGGAGGCTTCGGACGCCTTTGTTGCCAAACTCAAGACAGCAGAATACAGGAATTCAACGTTTGGTTGAACACTATCATCAGCATTTCGGGGAAGAATTACAGCTTATGAACGTCAACTCCCTAGTCCATCTTGTAAGTGCCGTTAAATATGTCATAAATTACTCAATGACCAAATATATCGGAAACCAAACGTTGTATAAATTAATAGAATGAATCACATAAAACCCTCCCCATCATGCCCATAACACTATCAGCCTTCTCCCACATCTCATGCCACATCCCACTATCAACACTCCACAGCTAATGTCAAATAAAATCACATACCCACCTTTCCCCTAAACATGAGACCCTCCGAACATGTCACAAATATTGAAATAAAACTCCCAAACCTGCTCGCTCCCTGCTAACAACCACTCAAAGTGTTGTAAAGCTCGTAGAAACTCGCAGTGCTCGTTGAGACTCAGAGACTCGGAACGCTCATTGGATCTTTTAGCGACGTTTCTCACAATGACAAAGGACGTTCTGAGAGCGGTAGCAGACGGAATGAACGTTCTAGTGGACAGGCCTGGAACCAGCCGCGGCCTGCGGCGGTGGCCGAGGGGACTGTGGTGCGCCAGTCACGGTCTGCGCCTCACTACGGTCGGGGGTTCGAATCCCCCATCGGGCAAGGTACTAATTTAATAAGAAATTTATGTCATTTCATGTTAGTTGAAAGCGGTGCCCACGTTAATATAACCGATTTTTCTGTAGTTTTATTTTTATAGCCACTTAAACATGTAGTGTTGAAGATTTATTTTCATATTACTTACCTAATAAACAGTTATACAATAAACATGAGGTAATTGTGATATTTGCGTTCAGTTTGTCGGAGAATGTTGTTGCTGATGCGCACGTTGCGCGCTCGTGACGGATATTCATTATGAGTAAGAGATCCAAAAGAGAAATATTGAGTTAAACAGTTTGCAGTCTTCGCTATGAATTTCTACCAAGCGCTCACCTATACCTACATCCACGTACGTACATAATCTGCAATCCACCGCAGAGTATGTGGCGGAGGATACCTCGTCCACTACTAGTAGCACGGGTAACGACCAATGGCCCGGGTTCGATTCCAAGCCCAGTTCACATTTTCAGTGTCGCCATTGTTTAATTTCAATGCCCTATTGCAGCCAGTGTCAATTCTGTACTTCCTAATACTTCTTCCTTCCCCTTCTTCATAAATAATTTGCAAAATGTATTATTGGTTCATGAGCAGTGCCTGATTTTACTACTGTGTGTGTCTGTGTGTCTGTGTGTGTGTGTGTGTGTGTGTGTGGTACATGTCAACATGGTGAATGATTATTGAATTTTCTATATGCGTGTATGGCCATCTTCCAATGGTTTCTGTCTCCACGTTGACCGCCATTTCTAAATACTCTGAGCCCAGACCTGTCTATTGTCCAGCATCGTCGCTTGAGCGATGGGATTACCCAGGTTCAGGTATCTGAAAACCAGATACTCACCCTTACCCTCCCAGGTGCAAGCTACCGCTGCTTCCTGCCTGCTAGCCGCCCCCCTCACCCCAACAGCTTTCCACGCTGTTTCTGTTACCATAATACATACCTCCACATTATGTGGCACAGTAATTTACTAAATACACATAACTAGCACAAATTTTTCTTGATTTTATCTAATAAATAAAGATAAAATATTTTATGGTTTGGAGTTCAACACTGTTAATAATTTTGTGGTGGTGTATGAAGTAGCATGAACCTCCTATGATCTACCGGGTGGTCAAAAAGTCAGTATAAATTTGAAAACTTAATAAATCACGGAATAATGCAGATAGAGAGGTAAAAATTGACACACATGCTTGGAATGACAAGGGGTTAGGGGTTTTATTAGAACAAAAAAAAAGTTCAAAATTGTCCGAAAATTGATCAGAAAAGCCATAATTGTTATAACAAATTGAGACAAATCAAAGTTGATTTTCTTTACAGGAAATGCTTAATATGTTCCCCATCATTCATCAATAATATCTGTAGTCGAGGAATAATGTTGTGAACATCACTATAAAGCATGTCCGGAGTTATGGTTAGGCATTGGCGTCGGATGTAGTCTTTCGATCCCGATACACTTGCGACTTCAGGTAACCCCAAAGCCAATAATCGCACGGACTGAGGTCTGGGGATCCGGGAGGTGTTTATCAACCAGGCTGGGGATGATGCGATTCTGTAACATATCGGCGTACCTCTCACCCGTCATGGTAGCAATTGAAAAACCAGAATCACGCAGATCCTCGAAGAAAAATGACCCGTTAATGGTAGATGTGGTTGTAATAAAACCCCATGTCATTCCAAGCATGTGTGTCAATTTTTACCCCTCTATTTACATTATTCCGTGATTTATTATATTTTCAAATTTATACTGACTTTTTGATCACCCGGTATAAAAGATACATCATAATTTCAAACTTACACTAGTTTGCAGATAACAGGTTTATGTACACTGTAACAATACTGTCAATGTGCAATTTATGCAGGAAAATGTATTCTCGGAGAAATCTCCTAAGGTTGTTATAAAATTGATTTCAGTAGATAATTTGAGCGGTTGCACAGTGGTAGAGTGCCAGACTATAAATCCAAAGGTCGCGGATTCGATCCTCGCCAGGTCCTACGGTTTTTATCTGTCACTTTCCACATCTTTCACCTCTGGCAGTATTGCTCATGTGAAAAATACCGAGAAGCACCGTGGTTGGGAACCCACGTTAAATTGTAGGTCCCCCTATAAGTGGCTGGGTAAGTCTGTTCGAAGGTCGGAGGAAGGCAACGGCATTCCACCTCCAAACAGGACCATGTCTAGTGAAGCACTGTGGTGTTCAAACCAATCTTCAGATTGTTGACTGCTTTACCTTTTTTTTTTTTTTTGTTTTTTTTTTTTTTTTTTTTTTTTTTTTTGTTAATTGAGAACAGGAAACAGCTAGATTCCTGTCTCGGTCATGTTAGTCAAGTAGTGCACATTTTTTGTTGGGAACCTAGAAGTTCATCTACAACAAATTCCTATGGTATCACATGTATGATATATTATTTATATCTACTGAAGTGTTACCTTGTTCAGCTGGATACAAGAATTTTCTGCCTCTCAGTTCTAAAGCATATCAACTGTACTGTGCAACAATGTATGAACTAAACAGAAGAACGAAGGAAGCACTTCATCATTCTAGCAGCATCTATATCAGATGCAGTAACACTCTTCTGCGGATTTCCCTTTGGGTCCTTCCAGTCATTGTTTCCTGCACCCCTAGATACAAAATCTCAAAATGCTGTCCTGTTACTTGACTCACAATATGGTTAAGATATGTTAAATTTCAATCATGTCTCGTTTACTCAGGGTAAAAAACTGTAAATTGAAAGACGGCTGTCTGCCGTCTTCCCTAGGTTTTTAACTTTGTAATTTATCTAAGTTCACTAGGTCATCCTTTTAGGTAAACGAGAACCCCTTTCATTCGGAAGCATTTCATTTTATGTTTTTAAATATTAGTGTCTGTAATACTGTTTTAACAGTGCTGGGATTTTATTATGCTAATAATATATCATTGTGTCTATGAATGTGACAATACGAACGGTTTCTCTGTGACGCCACATACATGTTTTATTCTGTATTTGCATGTATAAATATCTTCTAGCATGGCAGTCTTAGTGTATGTATGAGAATTTTCTTCGTCGGCTGCTGACGGCGCACTTTGCATCACTGGCTTTGTGTCGATAGGTAGTCATTACCAACCTCTGCTTTTGATGTTACCAAAGAGGTTCCTCCACTCTTTGGTTACAAGTTGGGTTGGCAATGCCTGGTAGCGAGCCTCGGCAGGACGTGCGAGTCTAGAATCTCCCCACCACATCAGTTTGCTGGGTTTTTACCGATTTCCGGTGGTGGTGGGGACTGAAAGGCCGACTTCCTCACATTGTGGCTGCGCTTCGACCTGGTCAGACGTTCTCATTTTCTTACCTCCCTTAAGATGGTAGCGATTCTTTGTCTGGTGTACAAGTTAGACTTCAGAATTTATGTTAATTTTTCCAGATAAGTTTCTCCAATCATGTACTGAAGTATATTCAATTTCATTCCGGTGATTTTGCATAGGTAAACGTGGTGAATATGTAACTATATACTCCACATGGTGTGTTCTTAGAACAAAGCCTTCAGCTACCCCTGTATCTGTTTTTAGGCCCTTCAGACAAGAATCGTGTATGTATCTATCTGATTTCCCTTAGTATATCACGATCTCCTCTCTGTCTATTTTAAATTGTGTTTTTTTTTTCAAACTTTTACTTTGCTTACAGACTCTGTCAGTAAATTCTTTTCAAGCCTTGTACTATCCCCTTTATTAGCTTGCTTATGAAACACTACGTATTTCTAGTGTCTGCATGAAGTATTTCGTAGTTGATTTACTCCGACTTAGAATATATTCCGCTTTTCTGATTTTTGAAGACTGGACTTCGTCCATCCATTTAAAACCTTCCCAATCGCGTCTAACTATATTTCTTTAGCTTCCTTATGATATCCTACGAAATTTCTAAGGCTTGCATGCCGTAGCTATTTTTCTTTATTTTTCGGAATTTGAATTTTGTATTTTTTACTGGTTTTCGGAACCACGTGGTTCCGACACCGACTTCAAGGTTTTATAGCTAGTCACTTGAGTTCACGCCGCTGCTCACATACCAGTGGCTTACTATTGTGTATTTTTGCTTCGTAATCTATGATTCCGTTGATTTTTGTTGAAATGAATACGACCTTTAAGCACTTCACCTTCAGTGGGGTGCGAATAATGTAATGTAGCAGACACGTGCCGTGTGTCTCAGTAAGTCTGAATGCTCATGGACTGATTTGAAAGGAAATTAATCTCGCTATTATTGCGTACCATCTCAAGCAAAGAAACACAGACCAGAGCCACCTACGATGTTTATTATCCTTGTGTTGTGTGGTATATGCTGGTTCGCTGAATTTCGCCTATGATAGCGGCGCCTGCTTCTGCTTCGTATCAGCACTCCGAGTTGGGTGAGTTTCTCTTTGCTTTGCGCGTGTGAGTGGCTGAATGCTTGTTGGTTGTAAATCCCTACCCCGACAGCGTGGCATGGAGGGCTGCATCAAACCAGTCTGCGGACTGAAGACCACAAGAACAACATATACTTAGTGTTAGATGAGAACGGTGATTTAATTTAGTCAGTGAGACATATGAGATCGTATAAACAACTTACGGGTATGTTGCCGGCAGACGTCGTCGACAAAAGCCGATATTTCGGCAGGACGACACCCTGCCATTCTCAACGCACAACTGCACTTAAGGAAGCAATGTGCAAGTGTATATAATACTTCGGTTTGCAAAGGGTAAACAAGGAAGATAATACACACAGTACAAGTCCCTGCAGAGTCAACACAACCAAAGATGACCAAACATCAAAATATCGATAGTGACTTAATCAACAGGTGAGGCAGCATTAATTTTGTCCCTCTGTTTTTTGACGAGAGACAGTGCCGGATTCTAAGCAGAATTTAAACAAAAACCACCATCTCTGTTTATAAGGTCGCTTGCTAATGTAATTTCAACAGCTTCCTTAATAACACTATCCCAATAGGTGGAAGTGCATGCCAGAATTTCCGTATTGTTGTATTCCATAGGATGACCGGTGCCAAGATAGTGTTCTGCAACAGCGGATTTGTTTGGCTGTTGTAAGCGCGTGTAACGTTTATGTTCAATACACCGGTCTTTCACAGTCCTGATTGTCTGACCGATATATGACATGCCACAACTACAAGGAATACGATATACACATGCCTTACGCAAACCAAGATCATCCTTTACGGACCCCAACAGGGCCTTAGAAGGTGGTCGAAAAACACATTTCACATCATATTTCCGCAAAATACGACCAATTGTGTTGGAAATACTTCCTGCTTAAGGCTAAAAGGCCATAGATTTAGGTGCCACTTCATTACTATCGTCACTCACCCGTTGCACAGAAGGCTGATAGCGCAATGCACGTTTTATCTGTCTCTCACTATAACCATTCTGACGAAAGGTCTCCTCGAGATGGGACAACTCAGCTGACAAACTTTCAGGGTCTGAAATGACATGTGCCCTGTGAACCAAGGTACGAAGTACTCCATCATGCTGAGCTGGATTGTGACAACTGTCAGCTCGCAGATACAAATCAGTGTGAGCAGGTTTCCTATAAACAGAAAGTCCTAATGTACCATCAACCTTCCTTCTGACCAACGCATCAAGGAAAGGAAGACAGCCATTCTTTTCCACCTCCATAGTGAACTGAATATACGGGTGAATTGAATTTAGGTGTTCCAAAAACCCATTTAAATTCTCACAACCATGAGGCCAAACGACAAAAGTGTCGTCTACATATCTGAAAAAACACGCAGGTTTCAGAGTCGCTGACACTAAAGCACGTTCCTCGAAATCCTCCATAAACAAATTGGCCATAATAGGTGACAATGGACTTCCCATTGCAACTCCATCAGTTTGTTCATAGTGAGTTTTCATGTTGTGTCTCTCTTCACTCGCGTTCCTCTAACAGATTCGTTGCAGCTAATTGAGGTTAAGTTTGGTGTCGAGTTAACAAATCTTTTTCGACATGTGCTGACTTCCACTTACTTTTTATTTAATGGTCAGTACTATGTATAGGCAGTAGTATGTATAGGAAGTATAAAAATTTAATTGTGTGTGGAGATTTCAACATTAATTGTGTAGGTGATAGCTCAAGGAAAAGTCAGCTGTTAAATCTATTTAATTCCTATAACATGATGCAAACAGTATTTTTTCTAACGAGAGTGCAAGTAAATAGCAGTTCTACCATGGACAAAATTTTTGTTCATTCTTCATTGTTAGAGGGGCACTCTGTCAGCAGAATAGTAAATGGCCTATCAGACCACGATGCCCAACTTTTCATTCTAAAAAGTATTTGTTCTCAAACAAATGTTAAACATAAATATCAACTACTCAGAAAAGTTAATCCAGTTGCAATTGAAACCTTTTGAAGCTTAATTAAGGAACAAGAATGGCAGAATGTTTATATTGCTGATAATGCAGATGATAAATATAATGCTTTTCTGAACACATTTCTTATGATGTTTGAAAGTTGCTTTCCGCTAGAACGCTCAAAACTACTTCCAGTAACAGACAGCCAGGGTAGCTGACAAAGGGGAAAAGAGTATCATGTAGAACTAAGCGGGAGTTGTATCAAAATTTTAGAAGCAGTCAGAATGAAGATGCAGTAGCTCATTACAAAGAGTACTGTAAGGTTCTGAAAAATGTCATTAAGAATGCAAAAAGTATGTGGTAAGCAAAAAGAATAGCAAACTCTCGGGACAAAATTAAAACTATCTGGTCAGTCATGAAGGAAGTGTCTGGTCAGCAGCAGCAGGTAGAAGATATAACGTCAGTGCTTAGTACGAATGTTTCTGTTACTGACAAGTTAGATATATGTGCAATATTCAATAATCACTTTCTGAATATAGTAGGGGAACTAAACAGAACTCTAGTTTCTACAGGTAATCATATAACGTTTTTAGAAAATGCCATTCCGAAGCTGTTACCTGAAATGGTCCTTCATGATACTTTCATAGGTGAGATTGAATCAATAATTAAATCACTAAAGACTAAGGACTCTTGTGGATATGATGGGGTATCTAGAAGAATTCTAAACTACTGTTCTCCAAATTTTAGCCAAGTACTAAGCAATATTTGTAATTTTTCCTTTCAGAATGGTCAGTTTCCTAACAGATTAAAATACTCAGTAGTGAAACCACTTAATAAAAAAGGAGAAAGGGATAATGTAGACAACTATAGACCTATTTCTATGCCATCGGTTTTTTCTAAAGTTATTGAAAAGGATGTATATTCAAGATTAATTGATCATTTCAGTTCACATAATTTTTTGTCAAACGTACAGTTTGGTTTTAGAAGTGGTTTAACGACTGAAAATGCTATATTTTCATTTCTCTGTGAGGCACTTGATGGGTTAAATAAGAGGCTAAGGACGTTACAAGTCTTATTTGATTTAACAAAAGCGTTTGATTGTGTTGATCACAAAATATTGTTGCAGAAGTTGGAAAATTATGGAATACGGAGAGTAGCCCACAACTGGTTCACCACTTACTTTAATAATAGACAACAGAAGGTAATTCTCCGCAGTGTAGAAAATGGCTATGACGTGCAATCCCAATGGGGCACAATTAAATATGGGGTGCCCCAGGGGTCTGTTTTGGGACCATTGCTGTTTCTTATTTATATAAATGATATGCCTTCGAGTATAACAGGTGACTGTAAAATATTTTTGTTTGCTGATGATGCCAGCTTGGTAGTGAAGGATGTTGCTCGTAATACTGACACAGTATCAAATAATGCAGTTCAAGAGATAAGTTCATGGATTGTAGAAAACAAGTTGATGTTAAATCACAGTAAAACTCAATTTTTACAATTTCTAACACATAATTTGACGAAAGCTGACATTCTGATTACACATAATGGGCATGTGATAAGTGAGACTGAACAGTTCAAATTTCTAGGTGTTCATATAGACAGTAAGCTGTCATGGAGAACCCATGTTCAGGATCTTGTTCCAAAACTAAATTCTGTTATATTTACCATTAGAACAATATCTGAGATAATTGATTTTTCAACACGAAAAGTAGTCTATTACGTTTACTTTTACTCACTTATGACGTACGACATTGTTTTTTGGGGTAACTCGCCTGATTCAAAAAGTATATTTCTGGCTCCAAAACGGGTGGTTCGAGTAATATCTGGTGTAAGTTCGCGAACGTCATGTCGACCCCTTTTCAGTAGTCTGGGAATTTTGACTCTGGCGTCACAATACGTTTTTTCTTTAATGTCGTTTGTTGTTAATAATATCAGCTTATTCCCACGAGTTAGTAGCTTTCACTCGGTGAATACTAGACAGAACTCGAATCTACATTTGCATCACACCATCTTAACACTTGTGCAGAAAGGGGTACAGTATTCTGCGGCATCCATTTTCAATAACCTGCCAGAAGAACTAAAAAATCTTAGCACTAATCCACACGATTTCATATCTAAATTGAAGAGTTACCTCATGGCTCACTCCTTTATTCTGTCGAGGAACTCCTAGAAAAGTTAAGCAATTAAGCTAATTCATTTTTTTCTTTATTGATTCTTTTCACTTTGTCTTAAGATTGTCGTGTGCAAAGGACTACTTAAAAATTTTCTAGTACCATTCTTGTGTAACAATGTATTGACTTGTTCCACGACCATGAAGTCTCACTCCTCAATTGGGTCCTATGAAACAGAAAAAAAACAATAAAAATAAAAACACGAGGGAGGAAGTAGGCACTGCGTTTATTCCATATACCGGCGGACTCTCGGGGAAGGTCGCCCGCATTTTGAAGAAACAACAGGCTGGAACTGTCTTTTGTCCGCCGAATAAAATTCGTGCACTGGTGGGGAGCGCCAAAGATGATCTCGGTTTGAGGAAGGCCGGCGTGTACCAGATTCCGTGTCAGTGTGGCACGTCATATGTTGGACAGACGATGCGTACCGTCGAGGATCGATGCGATGAACACCAGAGGCACACACGATTGATTTATCCAAGCAAGTCGGCGGTCGCTGAACATTGTTTGTCGGAGAATCACGCGATGGAGTATGAAAGCACTAGGACTCTGGTACAAACGTCGAGATAGTGGGACTGCGTCGTTAGAGAGGCCATTGACATTCGCACTAGTGACGACCTCATAAACCGTGACCGTGGCTATAATCTTAGCAAAGCTTGGGAACCATCGATTGGGTTAATTAAGAGTAATTCTAGCAAACGTAACGTAGTGACGACTACAGCGGACAGAGTCCTCACATCGACGTCATCTCAGACGCCGTCGCAATCGGTTCCACTGCGCGGCCGCGGCGCGGGGCGCGGACCATGGAGGGAGCGCTGCGCGGGCCGAGGGTATTTAAATGGCCCGCTACCGGGGAAAACCAAAATACAAGTATATACACCCAAACCGAACAGTAGCTCAAAACACCACATCCCTGTTCCCAAACCTAGCAATGACGATGACACCCCTAACAGATGGAGAAGAAACCCCGACCCACCTCAGTGAAGAAGAACTAAGAAGAAGACACCCAAGAAACTGAAAAAATTAAACCACAAAAACAAACTACATACAAACATTGTAGCACCCAGTCACTGCACACAGCAGTGGGATCTGTAACATAGTCATAAGAAAACCTAATATAAGATTCCCACCAAATCCTTTTTATTACTATGCAATAAATTTTGTAACCCACCTAAAATAAATATGTTGTAATAAAGAAATAAATATTATTGAAAACTGTAAATATGTCAACTATGGCTGAATAGAGCATGTAAGCTCTCAAACAGCCCGCCCATTCTCCTTCAGAGATGGGAATGAAAAGAATAAAAAAAAAATAAAAATAAAAAAAAAAATAAAAAAAAAAATAAAAAAAAAAAAAAAAAAAAAAAAAAAAAAAAAAAAAAAGGGCTAGAACCCAGTTTCCTTCGAGCAGCCGTAGCGTGCCGGCATGTTTCCAGGAGGTCAATCCCTCAGTTCACCTGATGATGGTGACATGTATGATCGCCGAAATATTGTGCCCGTTGGACACTATAGACTGGCAGTACACCCGTGGATATTTTGAATATTTCAAAGGTGTTTGAGCACAACAATCTTTTTTTAATTTAAAATTAGTACATCGTGGTCTGAAAGGCCATTCACTATTGTGCTATCAGAATGCCCATCTAATAATCAAAAATGATTAAAAATATAGTGTGTGGTTTAGCTTCTACGCACCTGCACTCTCGTTGTAAAGAATACTGTTGGCAACAGGCAATAACAATTGAGTAAGTCTAATAGCATTATTTTTCTTGCACAATCACACAATTAATGTTGAAATCATCACATATAATTTTTTTATCCGACCATAATTGCTACGACCTGTTAAGCAGGGTCGACATGTAACTTAATACAGCGTCACTAGCATCAGCGTCGCTAGGCAGTTGCTGTGCGATTCTATCACTGTAGTAGACTAATCAATATTTTGCATAGGTGACACAAAGGCCACTTGGCACAAATCGATCAGTCACTTGCGTAATAAGATCTGTAAAAAACAGTGCCCAATTCCCAAAGGCGCGAATGATCAAATAGAGACTTCTACAGCGTAACCACCGGACAATGTAACGTCCGTGAAGTAAACACAGGTTCTACAAGGTCCGAATCTTCGGAATCAAACACAAGTCTATCCAGGGGACCGTTTAAGACAATGTCCTCCCTGCGAATCTAAACGGAGTATTGCGTGTCTCCCGAGGTCCGTACACTTCGGACGCTCAAACAGGAGTCTCCCGAGGCCCGTACACTTCGGACGCTCACACAGGAGTCCCTCGAGCTCCGAACACTTCGGACGCTCAAACCGAAGTCTCCCGAGCTCTGTACACTTCAGACACTCAAACCAGAGTCCTCGTGCCTCCTCGCGCTCTGCTGCAGCTCACGGGAAGTGACGGGCGGCCACACCCATGCGAAAAAGACGCACCAATCTCTGCTAACGGCTAATAGTTAGACCAATCGGATGGCGTAGTGCCGTTGACAAATTGTTTAGCTGTCATTCTAAAATAATTTGCCGAATCAAGACGCGTTCTCTGCGGCTGCCAAGAGGCTCCGCCTACGCCACCAAAGCTTACCGCGGATTTCACCGTTCCCAGGGTGAATGCCCTGCAAGGAATTTCAGCTTGCTCCTAGCTATGGTCACACAACCTAAAAATGTTAACGTTGTGCTATATATACAGCCGCTGGAGCCAAACCCCTGGGGTGCCAGACAGGCAGCAAGCTTTCCTCTCAACCTAACCATTTGTCACACTATGTTCAAACTCTGCTGCATTCAAGGAAGTTTTTTAGATAATGCCTAAGGGCAATACGTCTCCATAAACAGCCCAGGGCCCAGAGCACTCTCCTATTGTTTGTATCCGGCAAATTCCTCTCTTGCGAAACGACCGAATGACTAAAAAGGCAGTCCCCGCTATCGCCCACCGTAAACCGTGGTCCAGCATTGTGTAAAGCGTCCCACACACTCTAAAAAATTCTGCCAGGTATACTCCGCCCCCCGGACGTAGCTTGGCTTTGAGCAGGTCAAGCCAGTCCCTCTCGTCCTTCCCCGAAGGCGAGCGAAAGTTGGTGGGAGGGGAAGACCTCCAAGAGCTTTTCTGCTCTTTTCTCACTTTTTAGAGTGTTGTGTGTTGTCTTTAGGATCGTTGAAGTAGTTTGTATAGTTAACGACAAGACCATAGTAGTATGTTCCAACAGGTTTACAAACTTTTAAACATTCGTATTCCAGCTGTCTTCCCCAAATGTTTTCACCTATTACAGCTCACGACATGTCCTATTATTTTGTGCCTTCTTCGTGTTAGTGTTTGTCATATGTTTTTCCTTCGACGATTGTTTGGCGTTGTCTTATCAGTCTTGCTAATTTTCAACATACGTCTTTGACATCACATCTCAAATGCCCCTGAGGTGTGGACAGACATCTAACACTTATCAGCTTATATACAGACATAGAATGTGCCTCAGACAGTGCCCCAGAGGCATGTTCGATGTATCAGGTTATGCAGTGAGTTTGAGATGCTATTGTAATCGACCTTGTTCAGTCACTGATGCTCTACCGAAAGCTACTATAACGTATAAAGAAAAATCCAGCTATTATCTTAAATAATCTACGGTTTTGAATCATACACTGATTGCTGGGTAGCAATGCCTGGGTAGAGATCCTAATTCTCACTTAAGGTGGGTTGTCCAAGAAGCGGCTGTTACCTGCGATTGCGGCTCGGCCCCCCTCCCTTTTCCGGCCGTGGCGGACGGCGGCGAGTCGGGAGCACGATGGCAGCCGCTGCCGTTTACCAAGGCGTGGTTACTGGTCGGCGACTCTGGAAATTCATGACGAAAATAAAATTTCCGATTTTTTGCTGTTAAAAATACTGCATGTTAAGGAAGTAATGCTACATCAGTTACCACATTTAGTTTTTCGTTACAGATTATCGTTTTCCTTTAAAAAATTAAAAAGCACGACTTTCGGTTGTGCGTGTTTCTTTCACTTTTTATTACATCTCTGTCCAGTTTGAGGAAACTAACACGCAAAAAAAAAAAAAAAAAAAAAAAAAAAAAAAAATAAATAAATAAATAAATAAATAAATAAATAAATAAATAAAATAAAAATAAAATAAAAAAATGGTTTTTGCATATCTTATACTTTCATACTCCAGCTTGATAACGAAGTGTCTATTTTCTCAAAATTCCTCATAGTTATTCAGATACTTAATTTTTAAGTAACCTATTACATTAAACTCGATGTGTTTACATCGAAAAATGTAGTCGCTGGCTACTTTGCGTGTGGTTCATTTTAGGTCATACATTGTTGCGGATGAAATGAAGCCAATAATTCGAAATTATTTTTAAAGTTGATATCAGGACGATACCTGTCTCCGTTTTCGAGATTTTTTCTCGTATATCTACGGTACGGGAGCGCCGCGACTAGCGCACCAGTTCTCTCCGCGTGCAACGTGAATTGTGCGGATGTAACAATCATCACATCTTATAAACTGTTGAAGATATTGAACCCTTTTATTTAAATGGTAGTCTGGGAAGGAATTCATGTGTTACACAATCATTAATACTCAAAGCTTTTTTTATCTACAGGTATACAGAAATTACTTAAGTTTTTTTCCATGAAACGAGGTATTAATTAAACAGAATTTAACGTTTATGGAGGTTTATTTCCGTCTATTGCAACTAAATGAAAGGCGTTTCGCTTCTTTATTTGTCAATCATCATCAATGGCAGTTTTTTACTGTCAATTCAATGTGCGACTTCATGGAGCTGTGTGTTTATTCCCCAGAGGGATGGAAGTTTTGGTTCTTTATTTCATCACTTTGCCATGTACTTCACTGTGACATTGCAGATTTTAACTGTTAGGGTTTTCTATACATTAATTCTATTTTTGTGACACATGACCATGAACGCTGTTAAAACATTTTTATTAATAGGCTCCTTTTAAATGACGACACGAAATTCATACTTGAGTTTAGATTAAAGGTCAGCCAATGTGCACATGAATTGGAACTTGCAGAGAGTGACATACAGAGAAAATCCTATAACAGATTCAACAAATCTATCAGTGCAGCTGAAAAAATAAATAAAAATAAAACGCAGTGACGCTAAGGTAATTGTTCTTTTATTTTCTTATTTACGATTGCGGGGCTGTTTATAAGACCAGGAGTGTGTTTATCTGAAACTCCTGATGCAGCTTGCATCTCTGTCGTCTCGGGCGTTTTTCTTTTCTTGTCTTTTTTTTTCGTTTTTTCGCTGATTCACCTTCTGTATTGCCTTTGAAATAAGCCCCAGTTTTCGAGAACGTACAACTGGGGAGATCAAAATATAGCAAACACATACCAAACAAAAGATTTTTCTGTAGCTTGTTAAATGTATCAACAACAGTTGTAAGACTGTTTGCTGTATTGTTATAATTTATTTCATTCTGACCGGTTTCTGTCCTAAACCATCTTCCAGGGCATATGGAAAACAAAAAGATTTTAAAATATCGATGATATTCATCCATACCGTACACGAGACATTTGAATCTAAATGGTGCACCACAACATTTATTTTTGTTCATATAAACTAAGATAAGTTTTACGGCGCGCCACAAAACGGACCGTATTGGTATGAATGAAATTAATGAAAATATTACATTAACGTTGGCATGCATTCCCTTCCACCTGAGGAATAACCTAAACAAAAAAATTAGTTACCACCGGTCACAGTTTTTATTTCCAACCTTAATTTCTCCGAATATTTTCAGTCTACTCTTATATATGTCACTAGATTGCCATGAAATCTAAATTATTCAACGTACAAAGGCAGTAGCTTCATGGCGAGATGATCTCATATCTTATGAGTGGTTCATATCCGTCTTTCTTCGGTCCGCTTGGCTCGCCATCTTTCTGCCGCTGCCTTGAGTCGTCCAACTCCCATCGCAACACTGCTCACTGGTGCAGTCCTGCGATTGCCGCCACATCAGCCGCGCGCCGCACTCCAAACTCAAAGTGCGCATGCGCGAGCAGTCTGCCTCTGACGTCACGAGCCGATCCCTCGCAGCCGCAGGCAGCAATCGCGCCTTGGACAACCCACCTTAGGAGCGCGCTTATTTAGCGTCAGGCGAGCGTATGGTAGATCTTTGGTTGCCGGCAACGGGTTGCGCATTGATTCGGGGATCGGGTGGTTCACGTGGGGTGTTTTTCATCTTTGGGATGGCTAGCGAGAAGGGCGAGTCGGGCAATCGTCACCGACCATAGTGGACAGTCAGGACGATCGTGTCCATGAGGTTTGGAGGTGGCACCGGTAGTTGAGCCGGGTTTGTGTTGGGACAGAATAGTTTGAATTATGATGAGCCCTTTCGTGGAATGCTGCTGATGTTAAACTGCCTGATACTCCTAGTTTGACTGGCCTTGAGTTGGTTAAATTGGTAGCACTTTGAAGTTTCGAGTAGACTTCTCATATTGAATGCGATTTCAGTGGAGCGGTAAAATTGTTTCCGTTTGTTAGTATATGTCAGTTTTGGGAGACGTTGAACGGGCAGTTACATTTAATACTGTTTGTGTTGCCCAGTTAAGGCACCTGACGCTCTAAGGATTTTCAAATTGCAAGCGAGTCTCAGAAACAGTTTTTCTTGAACTATTTCAGTATTGGAACTGTGATTTGGTTTACTAGTGTCACTTGGTAGGGAAGACGCTGCACTAGTGATCAAATTTGCTTCTGTGTCTCATCATTTAGGTGTCCGGCGTCTCTAAAACTAATAGTGACTCTTTGTTTGTTTTAGAAGCTACTCTTATCGTACTGTTGTTTGTGGCAAGCTCAGGGTGGTGCAGAGGAAGCAGGGACCAGCCAGCAAGTTCAACGAGCAGCTGCAGCCGAGGTCTTGGTGGCGAGCATGTAACATCGGACAAAGCGGAAGATTTATTGTATGTTTATAGAGCTTATTAAATTTCTTCGAAGCTTCTTCGAAGTTTATAAATATCGCCAAGCAGTGCATGTTGGGCGGGCAGTACACTAATGAGAATCTGTTTACAGGATGTAAACCATTGAACTCTGTAAAGGCGGAGTGTGCTTATTACTATTATAGCTCACCTGAAAGCCATAGCTATGACACTCTAGTAATACTTATTTCACAAATTTTAGTTTATTATGAAATCAGTTTAATGAAGTCCTTTTAAATTTTATGCAATGTGTGTAAACCCAACACCCAGCGTTGCCAAAGTCGTTCATTATTAGAGCTAAAAAAAGGGGGAAATAATTTTTGATTAACTGATACCTGTTCTTAGTTGTACGGCCGGGAACCCATGATATTTGAATGTTAGCTGGAACACTATGAAAAAGACTTTTTTACGTGTAAGTGGTTTTGAATTGTTATAAAAAGAATGTACAAAGGTTTGGTTAACTTATCAATTTGATAGTGAGACTTACTTTGTTTGCTGAAGGTTGATATTGTCATATACTGCACTGAAAAATGAAATTTGAAAAGGGTTGCTTTCTTTTGGTCGCATTACTTATAGTTGTAAAGTAAACTTACTAAATGCATTTTACTGCAAACAGTTGGTTAATTTAAATGTGATTGTCATTACTTAGTGTTAAGGGGGACATTTATGTTAATTGTTCATGTATCATTTGGTAACAACTGCTCAAAGACGAATTTATGTATTTCTGGGTGTGTTTAATATTGTTAATAATAATTGTTGAAATCTCAGACGCTTAGCACTCTAGGACCCTTGTGTCCAAGCTAACCCGCTCAATGGTTTATCTTGCTAAGGCAAGTGGTATCAGACCTGTAAACAGAAATAATTACAAGTTTAGTTTCACCACATTTAGTACTCTTGCACAAAATTCAAATATCTTTTTAGTGCAGTGTTTAGAAACATCGATGAACTCAACTGAAATACCATTTTTCAAGTACATTGCCACTGCAAACAACTCCTGAAAAAACAGGCAGTTTACTTGTTCCCGGGTACAGAAACCTCTGAATTGTGATATCATTTAAGAAGAGCTCTGAAATCGTCAGATTCAACGTCCAGCAGCAGTTCACTAATTCATCTTTAATACCTTGCATTTTAATTCAATACACTAATTTTTCTATTACTTGGATACCTAGTCTTTGTCGAAAGTAGTTCCTTTGTTAGAGGGACTTCCTATAATCAGCAATACATATCATTTGATTTCAGTTTTAAAAAGTGCAGCTGTAACATCCAGTACTACAGGAATTTTCCAAATAGTGATCCCCCATCCTTCACTTCGCTGTCACCTACAAGTTTTACTAATGTTCCCTTCCCATACCTATTACAATACAGGCCGTACACAGAAATCCGACCTGTTGACAGACTGAACCGGTACCACTGAAATGTGCGCCATGCCTTTCTGTCATCAATGCTTCGTCTCAAGAACTCGGAATTATATAATCAACAGTCTCTGTTGCAGCTTTTATGTTTGTTTTATTCAATTACTCGTTTCGCGCTGTTAGCGCACGGTCAGACTGGAACAACAGGCAAATGCTTTATACCGTGTCCGTATACCTAAAAGTCAGCGAAGCTGGGGTGAGCAAATTGAGAAAAATTAGAAACTAACTTGGATGGAGAGATGGGCCTTCTGATGCATCTGAAGCGGTGGAGGGAGCGGTTTAACAATTTTATGATGTTGCCGTTAACGACCCATACAAAAGAAGTATACATACAAAGTACATAACGGCAAAGTACATAGACAGGAACAGAACGAAAATCAATAAAATATTTTTGTATGTTGAAACTCACCATGGGAGAAGAAGAGTCGGGGCCGCGGTAGGTTCGCGTTTACAAATGGCGGTATTGTTGTCACTTCTGTGACCGTTGAACACAGCAGTATGGGCAGACGGGAGCGAGCGGCCACCAAGTCATCCAAAGAAGTGGCTCCTATAAGTGTTTATAGAAAACTCTCGTTTCGTGCTGAAGGACCGGGGGGATGAATACCGTAGTTTTTTCGGGGGGGGGGGGGGGGGGGGCAACGGAACATCGTTTAAATCATCGCTAACACAATGTCAGAGATCTCCAGGAGGCTTTGTAGTAATTTGTATTAGTTTATTATCAGAGTCGAAACCTATTTAACTGCCAAAACAAACGTAGACTATTATCCTCACTGCGTATAACCCTTCGGTTCCTTAAAGTGTTTGTCGCATATTATTTTCAGTCTCTTCTGCTGATAATTTAGAAACCTGCAAGGGGAAATGAAATTCACATGGTAATGAATTCTTACATTATGTCACTTGTAGACCCATTCATAGAAAATAGTGTTCCCATTGCGTAAATGTGAGCCAGTATTATTATGGCCTTGCAGTCCTAAAAGCCGACCGCGGTGGCCGAGGAGACTGAGGCGCTCCTGTCACGGTCTGTATGGCCACTACGGTCGGGGGTTCGAATCCCCCCTCGGGCATGGATATTTGTGCCGTCCTTAGTCTTAGCTAGTTCATAAGCAGTTTGAAAGCTTAGGGACTGATGACTCCGTAGTTAAGTCCCATACGTTCTACAAACATTTGAACAGTACTAAAGCTGTACAAATGCATCTCCGTAAAAACAAGATTAAACTATCTTTGACACTCATTACTTTCTTAATTTTAAAATTAAAATAAACAAAATATACCTAAATGTCATTCTTCTTCATTTGTACAAATCGTGATGTACACACACACACATATACATCACATTCACTTGATTACATATTGCAAGAAATGCCTTGTAGGCTCATAAACCTGTCGTTGTTGCCATTTAATTAAGCAGTTTAAGCGCAAAGGTGACATACGAAACTAGTGAACTTTCTTAAATATTCCATAAATATCTAAACGCAGTAATGTGTTTAAATGATTGGGGATAGTTTAAAAAATTGTAAACATAACAGTCCTCTTCCTAAAAAGAGTAGAAATACTGTCGTAAGCGACGATGGGCCGTGGTAGATTCCTCTCCACTTAATTTGCACCGTACGCCTTCTTTTACATGCTGGATGTATTCCAACGCCGCGGTGGTGAGGCCGAGCGCTCTAAGGTGCTTTTCTGCAGATCACTCAGTTGCTCGCCGTCTGGGGCATGGGTGTGTGTGTGTGTGTTGTCTTTAGGATCGTTGAAGTAGTTTGTATGGCTAACGACATGACCATAGTAGTATGTTCCAACAGGTTTACAAACTTTTAAACATTCGTATTCCAGCTGTCTTCCCCAAATGTTTTCACCTATTACAGCTCCCTAGTATTTCTTGATGTCTCACGACATGTCCTATCATTTTGTGCCTTCTTCGTGTCAGTGTTTGTCATATGTTTTTCCTTCGCCGATTGTACGGCGTTGTCTTATCAGTCCTGCTACTTTTCAACATACGTCTTTGACATCACATGTCAAATGCCCCTGAGGTGTGGACAGACATCTGACACTTATCAGCTTATATACAGACATAGAATGTGCCTCACACAGTGCCCCAGAGGCATGATCAAAAAAATGTTCAAATGTTTGTAAAGCTTATGGGACTTAACTACGGGGTCATCAGTCCCTAAACTTACAAACTACTTATGAACTACTTACGAACTAGGACGGCACAAATATCCATGCCCGAGGGGGGATTCGAACCCCGACCGCAGTGGCCGTGCAGACCTTGACTCAAGCGCCTCAGTCCCCTCGGCCAACGCGGCCGGCGAGGCATGATCGATGTATCAGGTTATGCAGTGCGTTTGAGATGCCATTGTAATCGACCTTGTTCAGTCACTGATGCTCTGCCGATGACTACTACAATGTGTAAAGAAAAATTCAGCTATTATCTTAAATACTGTGCGGTTTTGAATCATACACCGATTACTGGGTAGCTCATTCTACAGATGAGTGACTGAAATGAACGGAGATGGAGACGCCGAGATATCTTTAAGCACTTTCCAGATCCAGGGGACAGTGGATTTGGTGTTACCGTTATGTGCTTGATACAGGAAGAAGAGAATTGAGTGTGAGAATTGAAGCAACGAAGAAACTGATGGATATGAAGTGTGTGAAAATCACGTCGCTCATTTAGTTAGACCCGTCAGTATATGACGGATCGTGTGTTACATATGAATCTTCTATGTTGACTATAAACTTCGAGGTCTAGCCTCTTGGAAATCCTTACGAACGTGTGGCGCTACACTACATCACAGTTTTAGTGTTCCGGAAGGTTCAGTGACGTATGCTTTCCGTCTCAGCTTACTGCGAAATACTTTCCTTAGCCATTTTGTGCGTAGTTCCCAACTTCGATTTTCATCCATTCCTACTCACTCTATTATTGTAGAAGGCAACTGGGTACTACTACGAAGTATGGGAAGAACTGCTTCACTTCCTAATTAATAGTGTAGGATATTGGTTATTCATGTGTGGCGTGTGCTGTAGTAATAAACTAGATTTGTGGTCGTCTTGTATCCATAGCAAGTAAATGACGCGTAATCACTACTGTCTTTCACTAAGTAACGTTGAGGAACTCTGATAACATGGGCTTTCCATGACAGATTACTGTCTATATGAACACCTAGAAATTTGAACTGTTCAGTCTCACCTATCACATGCGCATTATGTGTAATCAGAATGTCGTCTTTCGTCAAATTATGTGTTAGAAATTGTAAAAATTGAGTTTTACTGTGATTTAACATCAACTTGTTTTCTACAAGCCGTGAACGTATCTCTTGAACTGCATTATTTGATACTGTGTCAATATTACGAGCAACATCCTTCACTACCATCAGTACTAACGATCTAAACTTTTAAATCCGGATTTATTGCGGGTGGTTAGCTATAGTTCCATAATTTGTTACAAAAAAATTGATGACACAACAGATCGATAAATACTTGTCCATAATTGTTGTTCATTTTAGAATAATATGGCCATTCGGAAACAGAAGGTCACAAGCAAGCTGTAAGGCGACTTACATCGTTATAGAAATACGATGTAAATCGCTTTCGATACAGTGGGAAAAGAGGGTTTCAGATTCCCACATCCACAAGAACGCTTCACGACTGAAGATAATTTGTATTCGACAAGAGGAGAGGCAATGGTTTGAGTGGGGACGCAGTCAGAATGTTTAAGTTGCAGAAGCGACGGATTAACGAGGCCAGAGGGACGTTTCGGTGGTCACCTCGCAACCCGCTAATTGCAGACGAGTCGTGACTCGCTCGTGACCCCGCTGCACATCAGGGCTGTCCAGCGAACGCCCGCTTTCGCCAGCTCGCCGTCTCAGCCGCCTCATGACGGACACTTCCACGCTACTACTCATGGGAACAGTTCTATCACTACTAAGATTTCATTAATTATTTCCTTCGAGAAGCCCATCAGAGCACCTGACGATTGTATCACTGCCCGATACTGAAGTAATGTGACATTTGGACATATATATACGAGTGTGGGGAAGGTTCAACTACCTTCAGCTGACCTTCGAATCACACCTTCTATCGTAAGAATTGATTTAGGGAACTTTTCCCCCACTCCATTTCGAAACTGCTAAAACATTAACCTACGTCGGAAAAAACACTTTACTGACATCTCTCCGAAAGAGTTGGAGATACATGTACGCATTGAAACGATGTTTTAAATCATCTCGAAGTAATAAGTAATTAAGCTCGGTTGGTGACTTAATATATTAATAAATTTTATATTATTTTAGTCAATTAACAATTATTTTTCATCTTGAAATTTCACAGATGGGAGATTGAAGTATACCTTTGTAGTAGGATGTATTGTATGTATATTTAGTGCTACACACTGAACGATCATTGCTTTTAGTGTATTTCTGTACTGCAACTTGTGATTTATTTCCAAAAATAAATTTTTCTATAACTTTGAGGAATTCATATTTTATATATCAGTGGTATAAGCTGTGAAGTAGCAAACAAAAATATATACACTCATCGCCATTACATTTGCTACACCACGATGATGACGTGCTAGAGACGCGAAATTTAACCGACAGGAAGATGTTGCGATATGCAAATGATTAGCTTTTCAGAGCTTTCACATAAGGTTGGCGCCTGTGGCGACACCTACAACCTGCATACATAAGGAAAGTTTCTAACCGATTTCTCATCCATGAACAGCAGCTGACCGGCATTGCCAGGTGAAACGTTGTTGTGATGCCTCTTGTAAGGAGGACAAATGCGTTCCATCAAGTTTCCGACTTTGATAGAGGTCGGATTGTAGCCTATCGCGATTGTAGTTTATCGTATCGTGACATTGCTGCTCTCGTTGATCGCAATCCAATGACTGTTAGCAGAATATGGAATCGGTGAGTTCAGGAGGGCAATATGGAACGCCGGGCTGGATCTCAACGGCCTCGTATCACTAGCAGTCGAGATGACAGGCATCTTATCCGCATGTCTGTAACGGATCGTGCAGCCACGTCTCGATCCCTGAGTCAACCGATGGGCAAGTTTGCAAGACAACAACTATCTGCACGAACAGTTCGACGACGTTTGCAGCAGCATAGACTCTCAGCTCGGAGACCATGGCTGCGGTTACCCTTGACGCTGCATCACAGACAGAAGCGCCTGCAATTGTGTACGCAACGATGAACCTGGGTGCAAGAATGGCAAAACACAATTTTTTCGGATGAATCCAGGTTCTGCTTACAGCATCTTGATGGTCGCATCCGTATTTGGCGACATCGCGGTGAACGCACATTGGAAACGTGGATCGTCATCACCATACTGGCGTATCACCCGGTGTGATGGTATGGGGTGCCAATGGTTACACGTCTCGGTCACCTCTTGTTCGCATCGACGGCACTTTGAACAGTGGCCGTTACATTTCATATGTGTTGCTACTCGAGGCTCTACCATTCATTCGATCCCTGCGAAACCCTACATTTCAGCAGGATAATGCACGACTGCATGCTGCAGGTCCTGTACGGGCCTTTCTGGATACTGAAAATGTTAGACCGCTGCCCTGGCTAGCACAGTCTCCAGATCTCTCACCAACTGAAAACGCCTGGTCAATGGTGGCCGAGCAACTGGCTCGTCACAATACCCCAGTCAGTATTCTTGATGAACTGTTGTGTCGTGTTGAACCTGCATGGACATCTGTAGACGCCATCCAAGCTCCGTTTGACTCAATGCCGTTATTAAGACCAGAGGAGGTTGTTCTGGGTACTGATTTCTCAGGATATATGCACCTAAATTGCGTGAAAATGTAATCACATGTCAGTTCTAGTATAATATATTTGTCCAATGAATACCACTTAATCATCTGCATTTCTTCTTGTTGTAGCAATTTTAAATGTTCAAATGTTTTGCCGGCCGCGGTGGCCGAGGGGATTGAGGCGCTCCAGTCACGGTCCGCACGGCCACTACGGTCGGGGGTTCGAATCCCCCTTGGGCATGGATATTTGTGCCGTCCTAGTTCGTAAGTAGTTCATAAGTAGTTTGTAAGTTTAGGGACTGATAACCCCGTAGTTAAGTCCCATAGACTATACAATCATTTGAACATTTTTTTTTCAAATGTTTGTTAAGCTTAAGGGACTTAACTGCTGGGTCATCAGTCCCTAAACTTACAAACTACTAATGAACTACCTTATACTAAAGACGACACAGACATAAATGTCCGAGGGGGATTCGAACCCCCGACCGTAGCGGCCGTGCAGACTGACTGGCGCGCGGCAGACCCCTCGGCCACCGCGACCGGCGTAGCAATTTTAATGGCCAGTAGTGTACCTTACATAACAACTGCTTGTATGTCGTACAAAACAACCTGAAATAAAATATTTCTAAGTGTGAATAGTAAGGATGTTTTCCAAATATAACCGTTGCATTACGGAGAGAAATTGACAAAATTAAAAGTTTTCACATCCAAAGGAGAAAGCCCGTAATGTAAGATCTTCAATGCCTGTCGCATAATACTTAATTTGTCGTTCACGAAAATGTTCAAATGTTTGTATATCTATGGGACTTAACTGCTCGGTTATTAGTCCCTAGCTTACAAACCACTTAAACTAAGTTAAACTAACCTAAGAACAACATATGCATCCATGCCCGAGGAAGGATTCGAGCGTCTGACGCGGGAGGCCACACGATCCGCAACGTGGCGCTCCAGACCGCTCGGCTACTCCCGCGCAGCTGTCTTTCACGATAAAGAAATTTAAATTCTGTTGCAAAAATATGGAAAGGTGCCGAGGAATTTTATTTTTGAAGACTTATACACGCAATTATAACTGTTGGCAGTGATATAAACTAGTATTAGGTTTTGTAATTTATTGTCATAATAGTAAAGTTGAAAAGTTTAAGATTTTTATAAATTTTGATGTTGTGGTAAAAGTATGTAGGCAGTTAAACATGGCCACTTCTGCGAACAGTGTTGTGCTGTTTTCTACGTAGTTAGCAATCTACCATTGCTCAGGGAAGTCATTCAGTTAACAGAATGTTTTCGCAAAATTAATTTAGAGACGATGATGACAACTGCAGCCTCAAATCGTGTAGGCATAATTTCATCTGAGCAATCAGCTACGTTTACAGCAGAAGCTGAAATCTGTGAAAACCAAACTTTATGTTATCAGCACGCGGTGATATTATGTCGTCAGAAAGTAGAAACACTTTGTCAAAGGCTACCTTATTTCAGTAAGTTAGGCCTGTTCTGACAGATTTTCGTACTATTATGAACAAATTTATTAGTCCTATAATACCATATTGTCCACTAGTGTGATTATAAAAGTAAGAAAACTGAAAAGAACAATGATAGGCTAAGTGAGGGACTTGGTACTACACAATCAATTTCTTCCACATCGTTTGGAAACTATGTATGCTTCCAAACCAACGAATAATTGCATCAGTGTATATAGTGGGAGGCAATGTTCCACTACTATATCAATCAGTATATATCATTAGGTGTGAGGAGAAGCTGCAGAGGTAGGTAAATATTGCCATATCTGTGTTAAAACTGAAAAGTCTTTCATGGCAAAATATGGATATACAGAGGGACAACAATGACTCTACAAGGAGGCATCAACCCAGAACAGATTCATAGCTGACGGGGAAGGCTGAGAAAGTAATACAAGAAATATATCAACAAAATAAAATATCATGACGATCGCATCACTTATAGAGTTGGTCTTTGCATTCATTGTCGATACATATATGAGAAAAGTAATGAATATACCAGTGTTGAACATACAAAAGTCACTTTGAGTTCTCGAACCTTCTGGTTTAGTTCAGAAGGTCACAGAAGTCAGAACAAATGATATGAAAAACCATGACAAGTGTGAAAATGAGTATAATCGCTATTTTTATATTAATTCTCACGTACAGCGTGACAATAACGATCACAACAGATCGTCCAATAAGCCCATTTCTACTGACGTCATAGTTTAAATGATGTCAAAGTTTAATTATGCTACAAGTAAAACGTTCAAATGTTTGTACAGGTTATGGGACTTAACTACGGGGTCGTCAGAGCCTAAATTTACAAACTACATATGAACTGGCTAATACTAAAGACGTCACAAATATCCATGCCCGAGGGGGGATTCAAACCCCTGACCGTAGTGGCCTTGCAGAACGTGTTTGGCGCGCCGCAGACCTAATTATGCTACAAAATTTTATTTATGCTAATAATCGTAAACGTAGGTGACAGGGACAAAGAGAAAGCCCTGGGTGTAGGATAAGTTTCTATAATGAGTGGCAGAGTAGACAAGAAAATCATCAAACATACCAGAATTGCAAAATCCAAGCCTTGAGAGACGTAGGAGGACGGAAACAACCGACTATCGGCTTCTGTGCAAGAAAACTTGTTGCAACCTCATTATTACATGATATGGCCATTGTGGAGTACTGTAGGATCTCTGACAGACAAATTTAATACGCAAGGGTCCTTAAAAATGAAGAGATTGTTTTTCAAACAATTTATACATCCTCTGCCTACACATTCCTGTTATACTTAAATTTTAAAGAATTTTCAAAAGAAAACTACGAAAAGGTCAAAGGGCTATGGGAGAGTCCTCATAGGTGATACTGTGAAAGACTATATATTGAAATAAGACAGAAGAGCTATAACATGAGTTGATGATGCTGTGGAAAGAATAAAGGCTCCAAAATAGAAATAGGCATTACATGTCACAAGAAGAAATACTGAATATGGACAATAGCAAAATTAGAGTGGAGTTCCAAAGAAAGATGAAGAACACAAGGCAGATCTCCCTACTGATGGGTTGAGCTTGTTGCCGCATTCATCTGGTAGACGCAGACAAAGAAGCATGTAAAGACAACTATTTAAATTGTATTTGCTAACTTAAAATTAATCAGCTTACACCTTCTAAAGACTGAATTATCTGAAAAGATGGTAATTACATTAGAGACAAACTACAGTCGGAGATTACTGCATAGGTAATCACTATTCCTAACAATGTGATTTTGAAACAGGCTCCGCTGTAACCTCCAGTGATATGTTCACAGAATGTGTAAACTCGCGAAGTTACCACTTTTACTTATTAGCAAGTAAGAGATTATGATAACTTGAAGGAACCCTACGTTTAATGTAAAATTACAGGCCTGAGTGGCAAATTTATCAACAGAATGGACGATCCTAGTTCTAGCCGGAGTAGGGGTATGGTGTACATTACATTTGGAAGTACTACCGGAAAGGCATACAAAAATCGAAATTTCTTCTCGGCAACGACACTTTTTTGTAGACGGTGTTTAAATATCTGTAGATATCGTACAACATGATGTTAACGATGATATATTTTGCTAGGACTTAATTGTAAAATAACAGTGATGAGTGCAATATAATTATACATTATAAATTAATGTGTCCTGACTTGGGTTCTGTATTTAATCTTATCGGTTTCCATAAGATTTTATTAAATTCTACATCTACATCTACATGGGATACTCTGCAAATCACATTTAAGTGCCTGGCAGAGGGTTCATCGAACCACAATTATACCATTTATCTCCCATTCCATTCTCGAATAGCGCGCGGGAAGAAAGAACACCTGAATCTCTCTGTTCGAGCTCTGATTTCTCGTATTTTATTCTGATGATCATTTCTTCCTATGTAAGTGGGAGTCAACAATATATTTGAGTGACTGATATATTAAGAGAATTTATGTTTATAATTTATTACTGAAATAATTCGTTTCATGTAGGGGAGACCGGGGCATGTTGGCCATATTTTTTGTTTTTGTTAATATTAATTTGACATATTTAAATTTATGAAATTGTTGTTAAATATTAGATAGGTCTTTACTGAATCTGGATGCCAGTTATTAAGCTTGAAATATCAGGTATAATATTTGAAAAAAATTATTTATTGAACATATGTCAAGTGGGCCAATCTGCTCCTACCTAGGGGTAAGTTGGCCCAGAGGCTGGTGCACGTGGAACCATGTAGTCTTTTGGTAAGTATAACTAGGAAATCAAAATAAAACTAACAGTTATCAAGAAATATACTTTAATGTACATAATACCAAGTTCAATATTGCGTTAAATGCTTAACATTGAGTACTATGAAAACAGGACAGGTTAAACTTATTACGATTTAATGTGTATTAATACAAACCAGTCAGTTTTAATCAATGACCAGTTCCAAAGGATAAGTACAGTTTTAACACTCAAAATAGTCCACGGATTTTATTTTTCACGCATCTCTGATGAGCACAACGCTTATAGTTCGTGAACTGACTTCCTTGTTCTCCAGTTGACTGTTTCAAAAAGGCACTGTGACTCTTCTTCATCGTCATCATTGTCACCATCTTTCCTTTTTGAAAAAGGAGTTTTCTAGCCTGTGATATAATTTTTCTTCATTATTTCTTTCCAATCCTTTGGTCCAATGTAAAGGGTTAAAATTCAATTTCTGTTTCCTGAGTTTCAATTACCTGTGCAAACGGACATGAGGCCTGTCTGCACTTAGCACAGTACTTCCAGTATGATTTTCTTGGAATCCCAAAGTATTCGCTAATAGTCCTCAGAGATCTTTCCTTTCCTTTTACTTCTAAAACTGCTCTTAGCATAGTGTATTCAAAAATCATTCCCCTTTTATTCTTTTATAATTTCGGATCATTTTATGATACTAAAAATAAAACAAAGGTTGAAACCAGAGCCGTAACTCATGTTTTGAAAACAAGGAAGTGAACGACATTCCGACTTCTCAGATCACTGTTTAAGATTAAAATAAAATTTAGTCGTTGGCGTTTACTCAAAATAAATTCTGTTGTTTAGAGAACTCACTGTAGCAATTAAGTCTGTATACCATATAGAAATAATCCTTAAGGTACCACCTTTTATTATACTACTCACCCCGTTGCGCCTAAAGCAAGCAAAACTTAAATCAAATTGTCAAATTTTTGTAAATCTATCGGACCAAACTGCGTGGTCATCAGTCCGTAGCTTACAAACTACTTAAACTAAGGAAAACTAACCTAAGGACAACACACACACCCATGCCCTAGAAAGGACTCGAACCTCCGATGGCGAGCAACCGCGTGCTCCGCAGCGAGGCGCCTTAGACCACTCAGCTACTCCACCGCGGCGAAACTTAAATAACACAGATTAACCGACGAGTAGAATTTTACTGAAATACACACACAAACAATTAAGAACTACAGGTTTTCCAAAACTTTGCCGCCTGCGATATTGGCCCTCTTTAAGGAGAGGGACAGTTCTGCCTACTTTCTGATTGATTCCCAGGACGATCTAGCGTCTACGGTATGAACTAAATTCGACTAGGCCATCTTGAACCCATGGCCAACGTGACTCTGTCTCCACTAGCTTGTGCCATATTTCTCACTTAGAGTGATATATCGTACCTCGTTGGGAGTATGAACTGTCGAGCTGCAAAGCGAGTCCATCTGGGAGAATAACGATAAATTAAGACAGGAGTGAAACTTGAACAGGATCTGTTTCAACTGGTGTCTAGTGGTAAAGAACATCGCTCGAAGCCTGTCTGCACCACGAATTCTCCAGTCTGCCTTTTAACTTAGCGCTTCCTTCTTAATGATGTGAAGTTTACCAGAAATGACACGTGCTCAGGATTTCACATTCTGTCTAACTGAAAGACAATCGCCCAGCCATTGAAAAACATGGAATTAGTATTAATCAAATGTATTAATATGTGCAGCCTCCAACCACGAATGTTTGGTATTAGCACACAGACTGACCGGTGGCTGCCACCAGCACTGCATTGCAAGTTGTTACAATGCCCGCCACACAAACCGACACATTTCCCTCAAAGCATATAGCGTACAGGAGCCGTGACATACTCGAGACTTCAGAGAATTTGGTGACGAACACTGCGCGGCACGCCGAAAAGTGCATGGCTTTGGATATAAATATTAGCTAATCAAACCCTGACAAGAACCTAAAACTAGATTGTCGAATTTATTTACAGATACAGCTACATAACCACGATTACAGCAACTCGCAACATCAACCATAACAAAAAACACTAATTTTGACGAGGCCATTGAGTCTACCCGTACAGGCTGCACGGTTTCCTGGTGTCAGGTCGCATGTCATGTTGACGTCCTCTGGCTGCACGGAACTCACGGCGGCGTTCCTCTCAGCTCAAGTAGTGCTCATCAGCCAGAGAGAGCCACGTTCCTGTATCTGTGTACCTTTGCCACAGAATAAGGAGTATACAGAAAGGAAACTCCCGCTGCAGTCTGTCGTCCAAAATTTAGTGCGCATGCGCGGAATCCGCCATCTTGAAAAGCAGTAAACGCGTGGTCACTTCCTACTCTGTCGTGTGGTAATGCGCCGTCTTTGTTTGTTAATTGTGTATTTTAGCTGCCTGAATCGCATAAAAGTAAACTAGTATTTGGTGCAATGAAAAGAAAGAACTGTGCGTCAGTAGGTGTACCTGTTCCGTTTTTATTACGAGCAGCCATAAAAGTAAAGGCGGCCGATGGTGTACAGCACCTAATTGCCACAATAATTCTCATACAAATAAGGATATAAGCTTCTTCACCTTCCCAAAAGATGTTGAACGGTTAGTGAACGTCGCTATATGTGTGGTAAAAGTTAAATGTTATCAGTTTCGAATGAGAGCAATGTGTGCATAATTATTAAAAGTGCGTGTGTAGAAGGAGATTGGTCTCCCTATAACGCGCCTGAAATATTTCGCCTGAGTGGGCCTTAGGAAAGGAGAAAATGCTCTCGAAAGTTTTTCCAAGAGTACTGTACATCTTATTTAGCTATCTGTTCGTGACTAATGGCATAGCGTAATGATCAAGCGCCCTGGGATCAATCCCAGGAGCTTCCTATTTTTTTTTTCTTCATTACGCTACACCGTTTATTCACGAACAGAGAGCTGAATAACATGTACAGTGCTATTGGAAAAAAACTTTCGAGAGAATTTCCTCCTTTCCTAAGGCCCACTCAGGCGAAATATGTCATGCACGTTATGTGGAGACCCACCTCCTACACAAGTAACTTGGGCTAAATCGGCGGGTCCCGATTGCCGACCTCCCCATGTTACGATATTCAAACAACTGGAATAAGGGGAATAATCTTGCTCTATGGTTGGCAGTTTCTTGTATCTACCTTTCTTTGGTCGGTAAAGTAATTGTCCTGGTAAAAATAACATTATGTTGCCAACATTGAAACATTACTCCTCTACTGCCGCAGGTAAAACTGAACCAGTCAAATCGATGACACTCATCCTGCCTCCTCCCCTTGTTCTACGCTGCTTAGGCAGGTAAAATTTTACTTACGGCAATGGAGGCGTAGTGTGCTAATGTTGGCAACGAATGCTCTTCGGATACTGGAACAAATAGATTAAGGGGAATAATTATTTTATGCTGTTCCTGCTCTATGGTTGACAGATTTTTCTATATACCATTCTCCGATCAGTAAATTAATTTTCCTCTTAAAGAAAATACAACTTTTCCAACATTGAAACACAACTACATCACTGCCATAAGTAAAATATAACATATAGGTATGTTTTAAAGGCAATATTTATTTCCAGTGCTAAGAAACGGACTGTGAATTCAAGGAGAGCTGATTTACTTAAAAATATATTATCCAATATTTAGTAAAACTTTTTGTCAGAGTTAGAATTTTCTATTTCTTGAGGTTCACAAACAGAGACTTGAAATATAAAACCAAAATTGAAAAATAAAATTCAGAGTGATAAAAGTGACCCATCGGTAAGGTACAAATGGTGTGCAATGTTCTAGTGAATGCATATTGACAAGAAAGAATAAGAGGAAAATGATGAACACTTTTTCCTTTGCTATAACTGAAACAATGTGTGCCACAATACGACAAGTACAGATTAAGTTTGTTATGTAGTTTTATGTTTCGGCTACCTGTCCTTCATTTGTGTGTAATTTAACAGTTTTATATATGCCCAGACTTTACTTCTGTGTAATCGCACTGTACTGCTAAGTCTGACTTGTGCAAATTTATTCGTGTCAAATAAAACCTGGCAGTTGTAAAGTCACTTTCTTGTCTATAACTAATTTCCCAAACGTAACTTCGCGTTACTCGGGATTTTTATTTTTCTGGAAATAAGCACCAAATAAAACGATGCTTGATTCCATCGTACATTTTCGCAGTTGTATTAAAATTTAGGCCTACTTTTTTTTCGTTGGGTTACAATTAGGTGCAATAACAGGGTGCAAAATAGAGGAGAGCATAATGAAAAGCCGTTTCCTTTCGTAAAAGTCGGTGAGGTTAGCTGCAGTTCGGAAAAAGTCCATTTCCAGCCAAAGTACTAAGTGGCTATAGTTCCGCGTTTACTGCTTTTCAATATGGCGTCGAGCGCAACGCTTGGTAACATACAGATCAAAGGCGCCGCCTCCAGCTTTCCCTTCTGTATACTCCCTATTCTGTGCCTTTGCCACGTGCATACAACGTGGCTTTGAAGCGCTCTGAGGCGTCTGGAAACTTCGCCCGGAGACAGTCCGTCATGTCACAACATAACAACTCGGATACGATCAAACTTCGGAACTGACCTTCTTCGTATGGCAAAACTACAATAAATAGAAGCAATATACTGCCTTTATGACAAACCTATTGGCCGTCTCGGGCACTCCGTCACATTGGCACTGCGCTCGCGTGGTAATTTACATCTTTGTGCTGCTTGATGGACAATATAAGGAAGTGTTTCTCACTCTTCACTAGGTATTCTTTTAGACGAGACAATGATCACAATTATGTTGCGAGACTAATTTCTGCGCAACGACACTAATAGGAACCCCCTCACTGTGATGTAGAGAACAAAATTTGAAGCAGCGAATTTTGTGGTCTAGCAAGCCACCCGAGATTCCGATACGCTAGTAATAAATAACGCAATCGATATTTCATCTACATTTGGCCCGAAACAGTTGTAGGCAAAGATGTAGATCAACTTGTTTCTTAGACGGTTTAATTTAAAAATGCATATACTTTGAAACCAGGAAAAGGAAAAATTTTGGATCGAATTAATTCAATGGAAAGTATGATAGATGAAACGGTCGCAAATCGTGATCTCTACTTGATACCTTCCATTTTCTGCGACAGAACTTCAGCACTCTTTAACCACGGAAATGTGAAATGTGGCAATGTTCTCCGAAATAACCCACACTTAAACGAACTTATTTGTGTATTTAAAAACCAAAATGCTTATCTAGAAAATATCACCGAAGCTGCATATCGCTTCCTTCTTGCATTATACGATTTATGTATGTCGTTAAATAAATATTATATACAAACGATTCAGAAAATAAAGACATAAAAATAATTTTAATATTTCTGCGCTACTACAGACAGATTCAGCAGCAGGAAAACATTCGTTCTGAGCCTAACCCCATGATCAGCGTTGGTATGGAGTACAATAAAATGCACAGTGATTTGAATGAAGACAAATAAGAAGACGAAAGGTTGGGCTAAGTGCTGCCATCACCCTCGTGCCCTCATTCAACCCTATTTCTTGAAAACGCAGAATGGCTGGCACGACAGATACTTTGTGGATGCAGATAGGCTAGATTAACGTTCTCCGTTATTTGCGGGAATTGCAGTAGTTTCTGGGATAATTTGTAAGTGCCACTATAAGACTGATTTGTAGGTGATTGTTCTTCAGTAGATCTACCACAAAATCGAAAACTAATGGAATAAAATTGAAGAAAATAACCATGTCACGGGTAACGTGGAAGAACAATCTATCCGTGAGATTTTGTTCGGTTATGAATATGAAGTCGGAAAAATTGATCTGTCAAGGACAGCGAAGCAAAGGATGATGCATCTAATTTAATGATCATTGAATCATATGTAGATGTTACAAAAGAAAAGATGCTACAGATACTGTACCTCGTTGTTATATTGCCGCGAGACAACACGTACACCGACTGCCGGCGTGGCGCAGGGGATAGCGTCTCCGACTGCGGTGCAGAAGGTCGCCGATTCAATGCCACCCACCGGCAAAAATTAATTTCTTTGTAATTCCAGAAGTTTCTATTTCTTTCTTATGATCACTTGTAAATTATACATATTTCTTATGATAATTGTTCTAATTTCTGGTACATTCTGTATGTGTATAAATGGCAGAGCACTCTGCCCGAGAGGCAGTTTTTGCTGCGTGTATGTTGAGTTCGTAATAAATCGTCTTTCAGTATATGTGCCGTGTTCAGTTGCCTTTGAAGTCAAGCCTGCTTCCATTTCAGCGCGAAATTGTTTGGTGGAAGCGCCGGGAATCCTGTGCAACAGCTGCATCACCGTGGCTCCGATTAGGCAACGTAAGAGCCGTCGCTTACACGGGCTGGAACCGGAATACAAGGGATATACCGAGTACAACCTTCCGAAAGTCCGTATTACCAGAAGAACGATGGACACGAAACCAGCGGTAGGCCAGCTACACAGCACACACCCGTCGGTGTTCTCTGGAGACGGAGGACAGGACCCGAGCAAGTGGCTAAAAGGGTTCGACCTAGACGCCAAGCACAACAGGTGAGATCATACGATGTGCTTGGCCAACGTTTACTTCTACCTGGACGGAACAGCACAGAAATGGTTTGAAAACAACAAAGACAAGTTGAATGACTGGGAGACGATCGAGGAGGAAATTAAGAACACGTTTGGAGACCGCCAATGACAAATCCGCTCGGAGGAAGAACAACTGACGAACCGAGCCCAACGACATGGTGAGCCGACACAGTTGTACATACAGAATGTTTTGGCCCTGTGTAGTAGCAAAGTGAATCCGAATATGTTCAAATGTTTGTAGAACTTATGGGACTTAACTACGGGGTCATCAGTCCCTAAGCTTGCAAACTACTTATGAACTACCTAAGACTAAGGACGGCACAAATATCCATGCCCGAGGGGGGATTCGAACCCCCGACCGTAGTGGCCGTGCAGACCGTGACTGGAGTGCCTCAGTCCCCTCGGCCACCGCGGCCAACAATCCGAATATGACTGAGGCCGACAAAATCACACACATGATGAAGGGTATTGCAGAAGACATGTACCAAGCTCTTCTGATAAAAGACGTCGCTACGACGGAAGAGTTCATTAAGTGGTGCCAGCGTATTGAAGAGATGCAACAATGGAGGGTTGGCCGAAAGAAGTAAGACAAACTCCCCAATGTAGACCCTAGCCGGCCGCGGTGGCCGAGGGGACTAAGGCGCTCCAGTCACGGTCTGCACGGCCACTGCGGTCGGGGGTTCGAATCCTCCCTCGGGCATGGATATTTGTGCCGTCCTACTTCGTAAGTAGTTAATAAGTAGTTTGTAAGTTTAGGGACTGATGACCCCGTAGTTAAGTCCCATAGACGATACAAACATTTGTAGACCCTATGTCCGTTGTGGAAGATCTGCATGACTTCGCTTCTCTCACGACAAGTTGTGAGAGAAGAATTACAACAATTTATGGCAGCCGGGAGTATTAGACCGAGCGAGCATCAGATCATGGCCATGGATGTAAGCCCTGTAAGTGACGAGGGAGCCGACGCCGCTGAGAAAGAGGTCTTTCAGACAATAGCTCCTGTCTGCGCCGCCAATAGCACGCGACGTAAAGAATGGCGTCACCCTGCTATGACTTACGCTGCAGCCGCCAAACGGCAGACCATGAACCGGCCGACGCGGCCACAACCAACGTCCCCACCAACCATGACGCCCCGCAGAAGAACAGACGTCTGGAGGACACAAGACAACACACCACTGTGTTTCCACTGCGGGCGCCCTGGACATGTCGTACGCTACTGCAGAGAGAGAAGACGAGTATTCGACGATTCTTTTGCCACATGACGTCAGCCATCAGAGCAGTTCTATCCCAGGCAGTCACCTGGTGATGAGTTCCGTCGAAGTATTGGAAGATGCCCATCGCCGTACCCTGGACGAGGTCGCTCCCCAACACGCCGCTGCCGTCCACCGTCGCCGTGCAGAGGTACCAGCCGCTCCCTTGGCCGCCGCGCCCAGGAAAACTAAGCGAGGCGACCATCTACGGAGGTGAGGCCGCCGCAGACGAAAATCCTCCATGGACGACAGTCGCTAAAATGTCGGGAAATCTCATTGACGTCATAATCGACGGCCAACCTGTCCGGGCACTTGTTGATTCAGGAGCGCCTTTTCTGTATTGTCGGATAATTACCGCCGCACACTAAAGAAGACAATGTTCTGTGATACGGGGGTAACTGTGCTGTGAAGGTCGGGAATGGAAAGTACGTCCGACCAGCAGGAACTTGTGTCACAAGAAAAACCATCAACAACAGAACCCAGCCGTTTGAATTTGTCCTGTTAACAGAATGTAGTCACAATGTTATCCTTGGATGGGACATCCTTCAGGCATCCCAAGCTATCATTGACTGTGGAAGATCTGAGCTGCAAATTGAAGAAGTTGTTCCGACGGATCCACGTAATACAGAATTTTCTGGGAAGTTATTTGCCGTCGACAATGTGACGATACCGCAGTTGACGATGAGAAGTTGCAGTCACAAACACAGATGAGCGAATTTACATAATAGCTGCTATTATAAGCATTACCAGTGGTCGAGGAGAGATTTGGATCACTGATTATCACGTGCAGTCACAAATAATCCACAAGGGAATGTGTATCGGGACAGTTGAACCAATCCAGGACGGCGAGCTCAACGTCATCAGTGAAGACAACACACTGGAAGAAACAAACGTGGGCCGGCCGCGGTGCCCGAGGGGATTGAGGCGCTCCAGTCACGGTCTGCACGTCCACTACGGTCGGGGGTTCGAATCCCCCCTCTGGCATGGATATTTGTGCCGTCCTTAGTGTAAGGTAGTTGATAAGTAGTTTGTAAGTTTAGGGACTGATGACCCCGTAGTTAAGTCCCATAACTTAACAAACATTAACATTAAACAAACGTGGAACTGCGAATAGGGCCCAGACTGACCAAGGAACAACGCCGGCGGGTGTTGGCTATACTAGGTCAATTTTCGGGTGCATTCACACCTCAGCAGCGTAAAAAATCAGACGAAGTGGTCCACGATAAGGCACCGTATAAATACCGGGGATCATCCACCAATTAGCCAGCGTTCGTATAGAGTGTCGCCAGCTGAAAGACCGATAATTCTGGAGGAAGTGGAGATGATGTTGCACGATGACATTATTCAACCTTCGGAAAGCCCTTGGTCGTCTCCGGTGGTCCTTGTAAAGAAGATGGATGGCACGTGGCGATTCTGTGGCGATTATCGGCGGCTACACAAAATCACAAAGAAAGATGTCTACCCACTGCCGCGCATTGACGACGCATTAGACTGCTTGAAAGGAGCTACATACTTCTCAACTATGGACATGCAGACAGGTTACTGGCAAATCGAGGTTGACGAAGCTGACAGGGAGAAGACGGATTTTATTACACCTAACGGCCTCTATGACTTCAAAGTAATGCCGTTTGGATTATGTAATGCTCCGGCCACATTCGAACGCATGATGGACAACTTGCTTCGACACCTTAAGTGGATGACGTGTTCAAATGTTCAAATGTTTGTATAGCTTATGGGACTTAACTACGGGGTCATCAGTCCCTAAACTTACGAACTACTTATGAACTAGCTAATCCTAAGGACGGCACAAATATCCACGCCCAAGGGGGGATTAGAACCCCCTACCGTAGTGGCCGTGCAGACTGTGACTGGAGCGCCTCAGTCCCCTCGGCCACCTCGGCCATCAGATGACATATCTTTGCTATTTAGATGACATTGTCGCCTGTCAACTGTGTTGAAGTGTGTTCAGGCTGCAGGACTCCGCCTCAATCCTAAGAAGTGCCTCTTCGTTGCCAAAGAGATAAAAATCCTGGGGCACCTAGTCAACGGAGATGGTGTCCGTCCTGATCCAGATAAAGTAAGGGCAGTAACAGAATTTCCAACTCCTCAGCACATTCGTGATGTGAGAAGTTTTCTCGGGCTGCGCTCATACTACCGACTTTTCATAAAAGGATTTTGTATAAGGCACGTACAATACAAGAACTTCTGCAGGGAGATGCCACGTTTTACTGCGATGAGACACATGAAAGAGCTTTCCGGGCCCGTAAGGAGGCTCTAACTTCCGCACTAGTTCTAGCCTTGTACGACGAAAATGCGGAAATGGAACTTCATACAGATGACAGTGGTTATGGAATAGGTGAAGTCCTTTTACAAGTTCAGGAAGGTGCTGAAAAAGATATAGCCTATGCATCAAGAGTACTCTCAAAGTCCGAGTTAAACTACAACTGAGAAAGAATGTCTCGCAGTTATCTGGGCTATCAACAACTTCCGGCCGTATTTATTAGACAAACCATTCACTATCGTGACAGACCACCATTCTTTGTGTTGGCTGGCTAGCTTGAAGGATCCATCAGGTCGACTAGCAAGATGGGCACTAAGGCTCCAAGAGTATGATGTCACAGTTGTATTCAAGAACGGGCGCAAACACAAGGATCTACATCTACATCTACATCTACATCTACATAGATCTACATAGATACTCCGCAATTCACCGTAAGGTGCGTGGCGGAGGGTACACTGTACCACTACTAGGCATTTCCTTTCCTTTTCCACTCCCAAATTGAACGAGGAAAAAAAGAATGCCTATATGCCTCCGTACGAGCCCTAATTTCTCTTATCTTGTCTTTGTGATCTTTACGCGAAATGTAAGTAGGCGGCAACAAGATCGTACTACACTCAGCTTCAAATTCCGGCCCTCTAAATTTACTTAACAGAAATTCACGAAAAGAACGTCATCTTTCTTCCAGCGATCCCCAATTGAGTTGTCGGAGCATTTCCGTGACACTCGCGCATTGGTCGAAACTACCGGTAACAAATCTAGCTGCTCGTCTCTGAACCGCCTCTATGTCTTCCTTTAACCTGATCTGCTGCGGGTCCCAAACACTTGAGCAATACTCAAGACGTGGTTGTACAAGCGTTTTATACGCGGTCTCTTTTACAGATGAAGTACATCTTCCCAAAATTCTCCCAATAAACTGAAGTCGGCTGTCCGCCTTACTCACAACTGACCTTACATGCTCGTTCCATTTCATATCGCTCTGCAATGTTACGCCTAGATATTTGAACGACGCGACAGCATCAAGAAGGTCACTACTAATGCTGTATTCGAAAATTATGGGATTGTTTTTCTACTCATGCGCATCACCTTACATTTTTCTACATTGAGAGCTAGCTGCCATTCTTCGCAACAACTAGAAATTTTGTCTAAGTCATCCTGTATGCTATTACAGTCAGTTACAGACGACACCCTCCCATACACCACAGCATCATCAGCAAACAGCCGCAAATTACAACTTACTCTGCCCATCAGATCATTTATATACCTAGAGAATAATAGCGGTCCCATCACACTCCCCTGGGGCACGCCTGACGATACACTCGTCTCTGATGAACACTCGCCGTCGAGAACAACGTACTGAGTTCTATTACTTAGGAAGTCTTCCAGCCAGTCACAAATCTGTGAACCTATTCCATAAGCTCGTATATTCGTTAGCAGTCTGCAGTGTGCACCGCGTCGAACGCCTTTTTGAAGTCGAGAAAAACACAATCCGCCTGTTGCCCTTCGTCCATGGCTCGCAAGATGTCATGTGAGAAAAGGGCAAGCTGAGTTTCACATGAACGATGTTTCCTAAACCCGTGCTGATTCATGGAAAGAAGCTTTTCTGTTTCAAGGAAATTTACTATATTCGAACTGAGAATATGCTCCAAAATTCTATATGAAACTGATGTCAACGATATTCGCCGACTGCCGTTCGAGGAATCCATTAGTAGAACACAACAGCATGAATGCCCTCAGCCCTCACTGAATTAGGTGACGTTACATCTGAACAGACAGAAGATCCAGCACTATTAAAAACGAAAGAGGCCTTGGAGAAAGGAGAACCGAAGAAAGGAGAGATCCAACTTATAAACGGAACACTGTATAAGAGCAACTACGATCCACTGGGCCCCATTTCCACGATGCTCCAATATCCGGTCATCTGGGATTCGTGAAGACCCTACACAGAATCAGACGCAGGTATTACTGGAAAGGTCTCTACCGATCTGTCAAGCACTATGTAAATCACTGTAAAGAGAGCCAGGGACGGAAGCATGTGCCGCAATTACCTCAATGGCATCTGGTACCGATTCCGCCGGTAGCAGCTCCATTCCAACGAGTTGGGATCGATCTTTTAGGGAGGTTCCCGAAGTCGACAACCAGCAACCGATGGATAATAGTCTGCAGTGACTACATCACACGCTACGCTGTAACCAAACCTGTGCCGACTGCAGAAGCTCCAGAGATAGCAAAATTCCTTATAGAAGTCATTATTTTGAAGCATGGAGCACCACGTGTCATGATATCTGATCGTGGGAAAGTATTCCAGTCAAAACTATTATCAGAGGTAATGTCACGGAGCGACATTGTCCACAGAATGACAACTGCATACCATCCTCACTCAAATGGTGTTACGGAACGTTTTAACAACACGTTAGCCGATATGCTGTCGATGTACGTCGATGTTGAGCAGAAGGATTGGGATACAATTCTGCCAGTCGTGACATTTGCTTACAATACCGCAAGACAAGACACCACAGGCTTCACGCCGTTTTTCCTGCTCCATGGCCGTGAAGCTGAGACGACAATGGATACGCTGTTCCCATTCCAACCGGACGACACACAGGATGACTGTGTTAAACAGCTGATCAACAGGGACACTGGACGCCCAGGCGAAAGACTGTCAGCGGTATAACGACAAGCATCGACCTGTTGTGTACAGCCCAGGAGATCTGGTATGGATTTTTACCCCTGTACGGAAGGTTGGACTGACAGAAAAGTTATTGAAGCGATACTTTGGTCCCTATCGTGTTATACGCCGCCTGTCAGACGTCACATACGAAGTTGAGGATTATGAGCCGTCGTCGAAACGACAAAACGAAGAGACATTGTTCACGTCCTGCGCATGAAGCCTTACTACGATCCTGAAGAGCAGGTAGGCGACAATGGCTTCTTGTTCAAGGACTCTAAGGACGGTAACGTGACTGACGAAGCCATACAGAGGAAGTAATGCCGCGAGATAACATGTACACCGACTGCATTCAGCGATGGTCGTGAGCGGCTCGGCTCGGCTTGCCGAGTTGCCCCGCTAGCGTGTTTGTTTACTTCCACGTCGCGTCGCGTATTAAGTCTTGTGTCCGTCTTCCGCGAACACCATGGCGCATACATATCGCCGAGCGACCCTTAAAGTTTCTTTTCTTGCCCATCACGTGCAACCCCGTGCTCATGAAGTTGAAACGTTCATACGTGAAGAAATTCGTTTAGATCCTATTGATGTTGTTGTAATCCACTTTTCGATCACGAGGAGTGTCGTTTATATTAAAATGACGAAAATGTTCAAATGTTTGTTAAGCTTATGGGACTTAACTACGGGGTCATCAGTCCCTAAACTTACAAACTACTTATCAACTACCTTATACTAAAGACGGCACAAATATCCATGCCCGAGGGGGATTCGAACCCCCGACCGTAGTGGCCGTGCAGACCGTGACTGGAGCGCCTCAGTCTCCTTTTTTTTTTTTTTTTTTTTTTTTTTTTTTTTTTTTTTTTTTTTTTTTTTTTTGGGCCTCCAAACCTCCCCTTCTAGCCCAGCCTTTCGCTCTCCATGATCGCCTTCATTGGCGAGGCTTCATTGCCTGTAACTGAAATCATCAATCTCCTTGGATTTAAAGTAAATAAATGTTTTCCATTCGGACAAAAGGAGTTGTTACAGTTTCGTCTCCAATGCATTGATTTATTTCCACAACAGATGGTCGTATACTTCTGACGAAAATAATTGGGCTCCTGCCCGATAAGAAAGTCAAAACAAATGTTGGGGTCCTCCACAAATAAGTAAATAAAACGTAAGAAAAACCGAATAGAAAAGTGAAATTGAATAAAATAAAAATACTTCTCCCACGGTAGTTTCGTCTGCACAGTGCTTCAAAGCTCGTCTTCTCGATAAGGTGGGTTAATATTCCGTGTCTTCTATACGTAACTCTTAGAACATCATACCTGTATTGTTGTGTGTGCAGTTTGTCATCTCGTAACTTTGATGCGTCCGTGCTCCGAAATTTCCGAGGTCATGAGTAGTACATTTCACAATTTTTTCCCTCTGTTTCTATTGTGCTATTTTTTTTTTTTTCCTTTTTTTTTTCAGTTTGACTGACTTGAACTATCGTCACATTTTTACCATAATTTGCAGCATGTTACCATATGTATCTTTATAGTCCCGGAGTCCTTGTATGGCGCTGTGTTCGTATTCGAGGTATGCTCGGTAATCGTCAAGGGTGGTGTGACGATTGTCAAGAGCGTATACAGCCGTGTGTCCTAACATCCAATTCGCAGCGTTGTTTTTTCTTCGTGGATATCGTAACTTGTCGGGTCTGAGTAATTCCTTGACGTCGACGGTGTGTGCAACCGTACGGTCGATTATCGCCAGGCGTTGTCGCATTTCTGTAATAATCTGTCCCGTAGTTCCACAGGTGAGCCTGTGAGGTAAAGTGTCAACGAGACCACATGTGGCGCAAGCCGGCGAAGGACACATCTTGATGTTGTGGCGCTTTTCGGCCGTGGGAACTTTATCATTGACGATCATGTACCACGCAGATCTAATGCGTGATGGCAGTACAGAGCTATGGACATTCTTCCAGATGACGTTCCATTTGACATTTGGGTACTTCTGTATTACTCTGTTATCACTTATTCCTCTGGTGAGAAAGTCGTAGATCTTGGCGTTCGTATAAGGTGGGAAAACGTCGTCGGCATGGTGGATGTAGCTGAATTCGCTGTAGTAATACCGGATGTGACGGAGGGCTATCGGTATCAAGTCTTCGTTTAGCGGAGGGCTGAAGCTGCATGGCCTCAAGAGAGATGTGAGGTCCTTTATTAAACTCGGAGAGGTTGTGGTGACGGTTTTATGTATCCGGTTTATTAGGAGAGTCCGACACTTGTGTTTGGCACTGATGAGACCAAGTCCTCCCCGTGAAGTTGGTAATGTTAGTGTTTCAAAACATACTTTGAAGAGATGGCCTCTCATTACGTACCAACAAAACGCTTGTTGTATGCTTGTTGCGAGTGGGTCGGATACTGGCAGGATTTGGCCAAGGTAGCACATTCTGCTTGCTATGGAGATTTTAACTGTATGAACTCTTTGCAACAGATCTAATTCTCTGTCGGAATAAATACGCGTTGTAGCTCTGATCTTGTGCAGCATGCCGGTCCAGTTCTTCGTTGCCATAGCATCTGGCTCCGCTCTCCAGAAGACGCCGAGACTTTTATGTTCCGTGGCTGTCTCGCACCAATCGCGGTGCGTAGCATCACCAATTCCTGCACCTATATTCAGCAGTATCGTCTTCCTGGTGTTGAGCTGTGCACCAGTAACCTCGGTAAAATCGTTTACAATGGTCCGCACCGCCATGAGGTTTGCAGTGGATTCAACAGCTAAGCAGATGTCGTCAGCATAGGCAATACAGGTCACCTTTTTGGCTCCTATGTTGATTCCTTGTGATCGACAGTTAATGTTGACAAGCAGAGGTTCGACTGCAATGGCATACAACGCCATGGATAAGGGGCAGCCTTGCCGGATAGACCTTTTAATAATTATTTTGTCTGTCAGGTGTCCATTGAGCAAAACACGCGAGGGAGCATCAGAAAGGAAGTGCTTGATTAATTTGACGAAACGCTGGCCAAAACCCATCTTCGTCAGCACTTTAAGAAGGTAATCATGGTTGATGCGGTCATATGCCTTTTCGAAGTCTAGGAAAAGAAGCGCACCAGGATCTTGATTGTGCTTCAGGGTGCATATGACGTCCCGTAACTCGCAGGCAGCTGTTATCGCGCTGCGCCCAGGCACTGCAGCATATTGATGTGGTCCCAGTATTTTTTGGAGCAATGGTTGCAGTCTCTGTTTAGCAGCCCTCGTTATGATTTTAAAATCTGAGTTTAACAATGTGATAGGTCTCAGTTCGGTGATCTTTTTACTATTGCCTTTTTTGGGTATAGGCACAATAAAACCTTCCTTAATTTCGTCCGGAACAGAGTCGAGTTGCCACATTTCATTGGCCAGTTGAATCAGTGTTTGGGCCAGCAGATCCCAAAATTGTTGGTAAAATTCAGCGCAGAGTCCGTCAGGTCCGGGAGACTTTCGCTTCGCGGCGTTGAACACGGCCTGTTTTATGTCGTCTTCAACAAATGGGCTCTCAAGTGTGGCAACGTCTTCATGTGACAGGAGGCAACGTATTTCACTGAGGACTTCATTGCAAAGTGCTTCATCGATTTCGTGGGTGTCATATAGTTCTCTGTAGTACCTGCATACGTGTGATATAATGTCCCGTTGTTGTGTGACTGCGTTCCCGCCACTATCTTCGACCACCTCGATTAACTTTGCTTTCTGACGCTTCATTATCCGTAACGTATGATATAGGGAAGCTGTTTCTTGCGACGCAATGTCCTTCGGTTGCGACCTTGTGATCGTGCTTTCCATTTGTTGGCGATACAAATTCGTTATTTTCGCTTTATAATTCTGTATTCGGCGGTAGGTGTCTGTTATCGGAACGTCAGTAGAATGGTACAGCTCGCGGAGACATGTGAAGTAAAACTCTATTCTTTGTTTGTACCAATATGATTTCTGGTAAGCATATCTTTTAACCGTTGCTCGAAGCTTCGGTTTGGCGCAAGATAGCCCCCATTCTATGGTCGTCCGGTACCTGGTCTGAGAGCGCTTGGCCTGCTCCCACGCCTGTTGCACTTCTGTGTGCAGCTGTTGGTCGCGCAACAGACCGCTATCCATCCGCCAATAGCCTCTACCGCGAAAGACTTGCGGTCGTCGGAGATTGACATAGCACTGGTGAGCACTATGGTCGGAAAAGCTGACGGGTGCAATATCACTATTGGCGACATTTCTGCGAAGGGCGTCAGAAACGTAGATCCGATCTATTCGACTGGCGGAGTTGTTGGAGATATGCGTGTACGCTATGCGGTCGCCGTGGATTATTTCCCAGGTGTCAAGGAATTTCAGTCCTTGGATGAGGTGGTCGAGTTCGATACATTTATTAAAATTCGGAGTTTGGTCTTTTGGTGAAATTACGCAATTAAAATCTCCTCCAATAATACAGTTATTGGCGTAGGTGTTAATTAGAAATGGCACATCAGTTCTGTAAAACGAGGAGCGTTCTTGTCTGCGATTACTGCCGGATGGTGCGTATAAGTTGATAATCTGAATGCCATTGATGTTACAGGAGATGCCGCGTCCATTCGTAAGCCGTATAATGTTTGAATGAGGGATTCCGTCACGTAAAAGAATTGCAGTTCCAGTATGATCCTCTTTGCTGATGTTCGCGATTGTGAGAAATCCCGCCACCTGTGGTTCTACACAGACTTCTTGTAGTAGCCCAATATCTACGTTAGTATTATACAGGAAGGTCGTGAGGGCTCGAAGTTTGACGTGGTTCTCAATTCTATTGATATTGATCGAAGTAATGTTGTACGTAAAATTAGCAGACATTAGATTATCTTTTATGTGTGTAACCATAAGCACGTACAAGTAGGGTTAGAAGCAGACACACTAACAATAGAATACTACTTTCCCACGTACACATACTTGAACACTTGCAGTAATACACTATATCAGTGTTCCTTATTACCCTCCATGTCATCATCCGCAAACCACACAGGGTCCGGCGGTTTTTCTCTCGTGTCGTCGGACTCCATAGGCTCGCCACTAGTAACTGCGGCCACTTTCGACGCTTCCGACTGGTCGTTTTTGAGTTTGACAGCTACCCTCTGCGCTACCATACGCAATTCCTTAGTGGCCTCCGTAACACCTACGCGAGCAACACGAACTTTCTTTTTCTCAGGCGACGAACGGCCTGTCGCATCGTCCGGTAAGTTAGAAGATGACTTCTTCGTTTTTTTGGAAGCAGGATTTGCAGGTGCAGGGGCAGTCGAATTTGAATCACTTGTCTCGGCAATATCACCAGTGGCAGGTGTAGGTGTAGGTGAGGGAGGGTCTCCTCGTTTTCCAGTTTGTAATTGTTCCATACTGTTCAACGGCTTAGGTGGAGGGACGTTTGTGGCATCACGGATGGCTTTCGCTGATTCACGGGCCTCATTCTCGTCTCTCGTGACAGACTCTGCTACATTGGTATCGTCAGCGATGTAATCTTGTGCGGAACGCGTTTCGGAAACAAAAGGAGAGTGCCCGTGCTCCGCAGAGGCGTCGTGAGCGCCGGACATGTGCACGTCATCTTGTACGGCGTGTGCGCTTGGCTGCGGCGCGGCGGCAGAGGCTGCCGCCGCAGTGACGTCACCGGGCAGGTTGGCCGCGCTCCGCTCGCGCGTAAGCAAACGGCTGGCGACTGAGGCGTACTAGGCCCGCGGTCTGCCGTCCGCGTCTACCTCGGCAGGCAACTGTACAGGTTTCTTGCGCGGACATTCCGCCCTAAGGTGGCCTGGCAAATTACAAGCAGAACAGGTACGCGGTTGTCCCTCGTACACAACAAGGGCCCGGAATCCAAATACGTTCACAAAGGACAGTATATGACATTTCAAATCGATCTTCACAGTTCGTACACCGTTGTCAACCTTGTAGTGCATGTTACCTCCCCATTTATCAATAGTTACGCCATATACGGTGCCGTACTTCGAAAGGGCCTCCGCGATATATTGCAAATCTAGCTCAAACGGTAACAGGTGAACTTTAACGGTGCGAAGGCCTAACCCGGCATAAGTAATGGTAACTCGACTCACCTCACCAGAGCTGGTCTTGTACTCGGCACTCCCGTTGGTCATGGTCATTATCTTCTGACAGATTTCGTCGTTCCTCAGTTTCACCACATATACGTTGCTCAGGAAGTCGTAAGACATACCAAACAGATCTTCTTCAGGTACGTTAAACTTTCCGAAGAACCAATCGTCGAATTCGAATATTTTTGGACGTTCTATATCGAAACTAAAACCAAACTTCAAAGTATACTTTCTCAACTGTGATTCCATTTCAAATTAATAACTTATCAATGCAAGCAAGCGCGAATGTAAACACCAGTGAGCGACACTGGCGAGAGAGCCCCGCACATGCGTCCGACCGCTGCGACGGCCGAGCCGCGACTTGGCGCATACATATCGCCGAGCGACCCTTAAAGTTTCTTTTCTTGCCCATCACGTGCAACCCCGTGCTCATGAAGTTGAAACGTTCATACGTGAAGAAATTCGTTTAGATCCTATTGATGTTGTTGGAATCCACTTTTCGATCACGAGGAGTGTCGTTTATATTAAAATGACGAAAATGTTCAAATGTTTGTTAAGCTTATGGGACTTAACTACGGGGTCATCAGTCCCTAAACTTACAAACTACTTATCAACTACCTTATACTAAAGACGGCACAAATATCCATGCCCGAGGGGGGATTCGAACCCCCGACCGTAGTGGCCGTGCAGACTGTGACTGGAGCGCCTCAGTCTCCTCGGCCACCGCGGCCGGCTCCTTTTGAACTCCCAAAGGTAGTCGTCGTCTCGGCTTTCGAACCATACGGTAAAGTTATCGGTTACCTAGAAGGAAAATGGCAAACCTTCAGTACATACCGTGTTCTCAATGGTGTGCGACAGGTAAAAATTGAATTAAAGAGACACGTGCCGTCGTACGTAACAATTGGTGGAGTGCGAGCCATAATTATGTACGATGGTCAACCCCGAACTTGTGCAGGATGTGGCCAGAAAGGCCACGTCAGATCGGAATGCATGCAACGGCGCAATGTACAGACGCCGATCGGAGAAAAAGTAGCCCCAGCTGGGACCACACCACTTCCTGTCACTTATGCCAAGGTCGTCCATCATGCGAGTGCTACTTCTCAAGTAATTTCTGATCTGTCCCCGACATCCACACGGGATACGGCAGATACCGAAGAGCAACCTTCCTCAACGCTGCCAATGTTAGATCTTGCACAGTCGACTCTTCCGAGTATAATGTACGCTCCTGTGGCTCAGATGCAAGTTGATCCGGGAGTTGTGCCTACTTCTGCCTTCCTAGAGACTGGTCCGGTGATTGATGACAGCCGCCCACCGTCGGATTCTGAACAACACGTTCGTAAACAACGATCGCCAAGGAAGAGGAAGACACGCAGCCTTTCTTCTTCTGATGATTCTCCGTTTAGAATAGATACCAGGAATGATGACGAGGAAGACATCGAGCAGCTGACCGATGGAAAGGTGTCTGATGCAGATGGCGCGCCCCAGGCGCTTTCCATGTACGCTCCCTCGTCCGTACAGCCGCTGACTCCAGCACAGGTGGCTGCTGACGTACATCACTCTGAGGCGATGAGAGACCTCTATCATCAACCGGACGATGCATATGGCAGCTGTCTTTCCACCGCCTCTGCATCCTGGGCAGAAGATACAGACATAGAGACGATGGGAGTGGATGTATAAGCACCATCAGATTCCAGCCACCGCCAGGAACGAAATACTTTCTTCGCAGAAGGGGTTTCGCCACTCTTTTTAGGGCCACATGATGATATGGTACTAGGTGGTGACTTCAACTCTACGCAGTGACCTCAGGACCAATTACCATACCACTCACCGTGCGCGGCTCTTGAACCTATCCTCAATCGCCTATCAGTTATCGACACATGGCGCCATTTCCACGCTGATCGTCTGGGTTTTACCTATTACACCGCACATTCCTCGAGCCGACTGGATCGCATTTACATCTCGCGACCCCTCATAGGGGGAACTCGACAGGCAGAAATATGGCCTGTTGCTTTCTCCGATCATGAGGCTTATTTTTGTGATGTAATTCTCAGTCGGCTTGCTGTGTGGCACTGAGGAGGATTATGGAAACTGAACGTATCACTTCTTGCTTCGCCAGAAGGTCGTCGGATAATAGAAGACACATGGACCACATATCAACGTCGCCTACAAATGTATCCGTCTACCATATCATGGTGGTTCCACTGTGCAAAACCCGCTATCCGCAAAACTCTAATGCGATATGGTAAAAATGTTGCAAATTGGAGAAAAAGCACGATGGACTTTTACTACAGGATCCTACGGGACTGTTCATTGATGCCTATCACCCCAGAGCGCCAGATAATGATGAAACGTGCTAAAGCCCAGATATCAATTCTCATGCGACGGAATTTGGATGGAGCGGTAGTAAGATCTCGTAGTACTGACAGTATGCCTCACGAAAACCCATCGATGTACCATATATTCAGGACCGACGATATCGACTGAGGAAGTTGATTTATGCCCTAACGGATGAGCAAGGGAGACGATACGATACACAGTCTACCATCGGACATGCGCTTTATACTCACTACCAACAGCTCTATGCAGAAGTTCCACATTCGCCAGAGCTGATTGAGGAAGTATCACATCTCACCTTCAGTGCTGTTCCAGGAGATGAGGCAATGGAACTGGTTGCGGACGTAACTTCTGATGAAGTCCTCAATTCGATACGGGCAGGATCCGTTAATCGCTCCTCAGGACCTGGCGGTCTCCCGCTTGAATGTTATCGTACGTTCTGCAATCTTCTTATACCCAACTTCACTTCCATCTGTCAGGAGCTGATGTCTTCTGAGGTGCGCATTCCAGATGCCTTTACGGAAGGGATCGTTGTTCCTGTCCCCAAGCCCCTTGGTGGCATCGGCATCAGTGATTATCGCCCCATCACACTCCTTAACAGTTATATGAAGAGCTTCACTTGCCTTTTGGCCGCGCGTCTCAAACACGCTGCTCGATTTGTCGTGTCGTCAGACCAAGCATGTCGATACACGGATATGATCGCCGTGGCACGGGCTAACGCCTCTCCGGTGCACTCGCGTCGTTGGATTTCAGCCAGGCTTTTGATCGAGTAGATCATTCCTTTCTTACCACTGTCCTATGTCATATGGGATTCCCAGACGTGATAATTACGGTGGTGATGCGCCTACTGAGGGGTGCTTCATCTAGAGTCCTTTACAATGGCAGACTAACCCCACCGATCGTAATTGGTCGCTCTATACGACAGGGTTGCCCCCTTTCGGCGCTCATGTATGCCTTCGCCTTGGAACCCTTGCTCTGTGTCCTTCGGCAACGTTTGATGGGGTTACCCATTGATGGCTACCGATTCTGTTGTACAGGATATGCTGACGATTTAGTCATCTATATACGTGATGTTGATGAAGTCCGGGCAGTCTTGACGTGGGATGCGACATATGGCGAGGCTTCGGGTAGCTTTCTCAATGTCCGTAAGTCGCACGGTATGTTTATCGGCACAGGTTTCGCTGCTGGGTGCACTGCGACACTCGCCACCCAAGATACCATCCGCTGTTTAGGCATTGACTTTTCGGCTGATCTCCGGCGTTCGGCCGCTTCCAACTGCCGACGCCTACATCAGCAAATGAGGACTGGTCTTATTGATCATCGCCTAAGATCCCTGAATATTCTTCAGCGAGTTCGATATGTCAATGTCTATATCGCATCCCGCGTTCCCCATGTCGCACAGGTTTTCCCCTTCCCACTTACCATTGTCAATCGAATGTTAGCAGCGATGGCCTCATTCGTCAGCAATGGCTTGTTGTTCAAAGTCAATTATGAATCGCTCACCCTTCCCCGCGACCGTGGTGGGCTCGGTCTGTATCACGTACCGGATAGAGCTCGTGCCCTCTTTATAAGCTCCCAGATGACGATATGGACACGTTGCCCAACGAGCCTTACTGGTCTTCTACATCTACATACATACTCCGCAATTCACCGTAAGGTGCGTGGCGGAGGGTACACTGTAAGAAAAAAAGAATGCCTACATGCCTCCGTACGAGCCCTAATTTCTCTTATCTTGTCTTTGTGATCTTTACGCGAAATGTAAGTAGGCGGCAGCAATATCGTACTACACTCAGCTTCGAATTCTGGCCCTCTGAATTTACTCAACAGAAATTCACGAAAAGAACGTCGTATTTCTTCCAGCGATCCCCAATTGAGTTGCCGGAGCATTTCCGTGACACTCGCGTATCGGTCGAACCTACCGGTAACAAATCTAGCTGCTTCTAGGCGAGCAGCTAGGTTTGTTACTGGTAGGTTCGATCAATGGTGTGAGTGTCACGGAAATGCTCCGGCAACTCAATTGGGGATCGCTGGAGGAAATACGACGTTCTTTTCGTGAATTTCTGTTGAGGAAATTTAGAGGGCTGGAATTTGAAGCTGAGTGTAGTACGATCTAGCTGCCTCCTACTTACATTTCGCGTAGTGATCACAAAGACAAGATAAGAGAAATTAGGGCTCGTACGGAGGCATATGCATTCTTTTTGTCCTCGTTCAATTTGGGAGTGGAATAGGAAAGCCGGCCGCGGTGGCCGCGGGGACTGAGGCGCTCCAGTCACGGTCTGCACGGCTACTACGGTCGGGGGTTCGAATCCCCCCTCGGGCATGGATATTTGTGCCGTCTTAGTTCATAAGTATTTCATAAGTAGTTTGTAAGTTTAGGGACTGATGACCCCGTAGTTAAGTCTCATAAGCTTAACAAACATTTGAACATTGAACATTTTGAATAGGAAAGGAAATGCCTAGTAGTGGTACAGTGTACCCTCCGCCACGCACTTTACGGTGGATTGCGGAGTATGTATGTAGATGTAGACAGGGGAAATACCCTCAGACTTCAAGACGAATATAGTGATTCCAATTTCTAGAAAGGAAGCGCAGACAAATGTGAAAATTATAGAACTATCAGTTACATAAATCATGGTTGCAAAATACTAACACGAATGATTTACAGAAGAATGGAAAAACTGGTGGAATCCGACTTTGGAAAAGATAAATTAGGATTTAGGAGAAATGTAGGAACTCGTGAGACAATACATTACGACTTATCTTAGAAGATAGATTAAGGGTACCGAATCCTACGTTTTTAGCATTTGTGGATCTGGAAAAAGCTTTTGAAAATGTTGACTCTTTCAAATGTTCAAATGTTTGTAAATCTATCGGACCATACTGCGTGGTCATCTCTACGTAGCTTACAAAATTTGTTGACATCCAATATTAGTTTAAATGTTAAGAAGTCCTTTCTGAAAGCATTTGTGTGGAGTGTAGCATTGTATGGGAGTGAAACGTGAACGATAAGGAGTTCAGACAAAAAGATAATAAAGCTCTCGAAATGTGGTGCTACAGACGAACGATGAAAATTAGTTGGGTACATCATGTAACTAATGACGGTGTGCTTAACAGAATTGGAGAGATAAGGAGTTTCTGGCGTATTCTGGCTATGAGAAGGGATTGGTTTGTGTGAAACATTCTGAGATATCAAGGAATCGTCAACTTAGCATTAAAAGGAAGTGTGTGGGGTAAAAAACGTAGGAGGCCGAGGGGCGAATACAGTAAGCAGATTCAAACGGATGCGTGTTGTCGTACCTATTCTCAGATGACGACACTTGCATCATACCAGTCTGCGAAATGAAGACTTGTAATATTCATTTTAATTGTTTATTACTTTCTTTTGCTTTTAGCAGATTTGTAATTAATTCATTGCACTATTTCCTTGCTTCTTTATTCTCATACTGATCCCTCCCCGCAGCTTTGATGCCTGGTGACTTCCTTTCTTCAGCGTATACCATTCCGGATGGCCAGCAATGTATTATAGGTGTACTGCAGAGAAATGAGGAGGAAGTAAATGAGTGGCTTAACTTCATTAAAAAAAGAATTAGATTGATTTGGTAGATTCTGAGACATCAAAACTAGTTAGGGTCGAAGTGCATGAAGTAAAAACCGCGGAAGGACGCCAAGAGGTGAGGACGATAACCAGGTTGAAATTAGTGTACGTTTTACCTTTTATGCACAAATGAAGAGGATTGCACAGAGTAGAAAATGGTGGAGAGCTGTAGGAAACTAATTTTGAGACTGAACACCCCAACAACGTAGCAGTCTCACATAATGTGAAGTTTTGTTAGTAGTCCTTCACATGATACTTGGCGTCTGTCTTCAGACTTCGGCTATGAAGATTTGCCAACATTTACATGATTTTCCCGAGTGATACAGACAGACTTATGGTGATAAGTGATGCCTTCCTTAATTTACGATCAGCACTCTTTTACTGGTATTTTAATTATAGGTCCCATGCATTTGAGAAGTATTCTATGATGGAACGGATGGCTATTTCAAACAATTCTCCAATTTTAGATGGCTACGATTTCTCTTTAAGTTGCCAGAAAGTGATACAGCTAAGTATTTTCATGAGTCAATTGATTCTATTTTTGACTAACATCATTTTCTTACGATGCTATGCTTTTTCTTTTTTGACTTGCGTAACTTTCGATTTATGTACATTCAACGCAAATTACTAATTGCTGCACCACAACAAAAATGTCTAAAGATCTGACTGAAGATTTCAGGGTGCGTTTATCAGACAGTTTCCTATTATAGCTAACTGAATCATCTGCGAAAAGCCTGACGTTGTTATTCATACTGTCCCGCAGAGTATTAATATTGGTTTCAAAACATTTCCTTGAAGTATGCCTGAAATTACTTTTCCTAACGGTGGACAAATAACATGAGCATCTAATATCCTAATATAGACATAATATTTATTAGTAAGGAGGTGGCAAACCACTGGTTTTGAGAACACTTGTAAATCTTCGTGGAACAGGTTCGTACAATGTGTTTATAGTTGACATCATTATGCTATGTAACATGGCATGAAAAATGTGGAAAAGCGCGCCAGTCGCCAAGCGTATTTGGAAACAGACAACTGAAAGTAAGAATCACTTAAGAGAAAGCAATGCCTGTATGACGTGTTCTGGTGCATGTATAAAGCAAAAGTCGTCAACAAGGCTGCTAAATTGCCTCAGATGATATATAAAGTACACTGGTTTTTCTGGCATTTATTTGGTAGCTTCTGCAAGACGATAAGAATTTGACACTGTATAAAGCGCCAGCAAAGTGTACGGTGAGCCACGTTACTGCGCACATCACGACACAGGAGGACCATTTACTATTGTAATTAAAGCCTTCACTTCATACTGTGTGTGTAGAGAAAAACATCAATACGTAACACATACGCCATATTTCTTTATGAGTAAGGAGTTAGTCTATATTTGGCTTTGAAAACAACTGTGTAGTAATCAGTTTGTTGTCGGCGATGGTAGGATATACATTCACACTTACCGACCATTGGTGGTAATGATAGAAACAGTCGAATATCGCGATAAAGATGCCCAATTCATGACGGAAACTCTCGCTGGAGGAAGCAGTCATACCGTATCGTAAGTTTCTTTGGGGTTTTTGTAGGAAGCAATGTTTAGCTGTTTCAGACCTTCCATGAATACTGAGCATCAATCGTACAATATTACTTACACGAGTGTTACTTTTTGCAGTAGCATTAAGTGTTGTGGCCACAGTCGTTGTTAGTGCGTTGTCTGTAAACTTGGTGTTTCGTCCACTATTCCTCTTTCCCTTGTTTAATGTACGCTTTAATTCGCTCAGTCTAGCTAGCCGCTTTGACAGTGAGAAATAACGCACTTCATCCCCCATTTGTATCCACCCTCAGAGAATAAAACGTATAACATACTGCAAGGTTGCGTCCGAAACGTGTTTCATCAACTGTGCCTTGTGGTCGCCTTTAAGTGGTTCAAATGTTCAAATGTTTGTAGAGCTTATGGGACTCAACTACGGGGTCATCAGTCCCTAAACTTGCAAAATACTTATGAACTAGCTAACACTAAGGACGGCACAAATATCCAGGCCCGAGGGGGGATTCGAACCCCCGACCGTAGCGACCGTGACTGGCGCGCCGCAATCCCCTCGGCCACCGTGGGCCCTTTAAGTGGTCACACGTACTCAGTAGTGGCAACTTGCTGTATACTGCATGGTGTTATTATTTTGTCCATCCCTGTACTTTCCTCTTTGATTTTCAGTCCAAAAGAATGTTCTTCAGCTCTCAATACCAAAATTCGTCAATAAAGTCACAAATTTAGATTAAAAAAAAGCGTCTTTGCGATACTGATTACAATGGATATTGAAAGTTAGGAAATTAGGTCCCTATAGTGATGGACATTTTCGTGCGAAGAATGCGATTACTTAAATTTGTGAACGAAACGGAAAATGAAATGACATTATAATACATAAATGATCATAGAGTGGTTAATGTCTCGTGTGCTTTATGAGGGGCGTGTCTGTGTGTATACACACACACACACACACACACACACACAAACACACACACATAGACAGAATGGTACGCAATGCCCGCTACATTAATATATTCGCAAGATAGCAGATGGCTACCTGGGAGCTAGCGGCTGTGATTTTGTGGAATAGGGCCCGGGGAACCGTTAGGCGTCAGCTCGGCGACCCCGCTAATTGCTGCGGAGGGTTTGCGATGCCTCGCCGCCGCCAGGTTAATAGTTTACGCTGGCTATCGACACGCGGCTCTCTTGTCGTTTCCTTATTTCCGCGCCCAAAGTGGCGATGACGCAGCCGTACGTGCCGCCGCGTCTCACGTCCACGAACGCTGCCCGCTGCCCGCCCGTCTTTCCGATATCGGCGAGAGGATGCCGAGCTGAGGCACAACAATAACTTCTAATTCAAGTGGTCCGATGCTTAAAGACTTAGACTACAGCAAAGACGCACCATAGTTCTCACCGGTCGAGATGGCGCAGTGGTAACACACTGGACTCGCATTTGGGTGGACAACAGTTTAAACCCGCCCTCTGATTAGATTTACCGTCATTTCTCTTAAACAAGCCTTTCAAGTGGCACGACTGATTTCCTGCCTCATCCTTAGCAAAAAAAAAAAAAAAAAAAAAAAAAAAAAAAATCTGATGTGGGATTCGTCTCTAACGACTACGTTGTCGACGGCACGTTATACTCTGGACCTCCTTCGTCTTTAGTCTACAGTCTCCATATTTATTTCTCTAAGAAGGGTAATAATTCTGATGCGAAAACCTATCTACTAGACGTATATCGCTTATAGAATAGACTCGTTTAACCCATTCTGAAGTGCCATGTCACGGAATGCGCGGACGCTTGCCTTTGAACTTCGAGTCCTCCCTCTGGCATGTGTGTGTGTGTGTGTTTTATTGTTAGCATAAGTGGAAGTGCGTAAGTTTAGTGACCGATGACCTCAACAGTTTGTTTCCTTTGGGTTACAAAAAATTAAACATTTTATTACAAGGAGGTATCTCTTAAAAGAACGGCTTCCTCCATGCCAACCAGCATAGATTCCGAACACATGAATAATACGAATGACGCCTTGAACTTGAACTTGACATCGTGAAAGTGTCATGTGACCAGATACAGAATGTCACAAAACAAATTGACTTGATACCACATAAGTGATTATGAAATGTTGAAACTTTTATCATTACTGAGAACAGTAGTTGGCTTCTAAGCGACTCGAGCAGCTTTACATAAATCGAATAAAAGTAGTTTATCATGAGTACACGATCAATGATCACAATTAGAACAAGGCAATGTACAGATGTAGTTGCGTGCAACATTTTGCAGTATTATGAAACGGAATGATTACCCATACCGAGTCGTAAAGCAACGAAAAACATTAAATAAAAATTGCTTATATTTCTATGAAATGAAACCGCTGCGCTCATCGGTCCTTAGACTTACACAGTGCTTAAACTAACTGACGCTAACAACAACACACACACACATACACACACATACACACACCCATGCCCGATGGAGAACTGGAACCTCGGATGGCGAACGGCCGCGCGTGCCTTCATGCGCACGGAGTACCTAATGTTCTAATGTTTGCTAATCTTATGGGACTTAACTACGGGGTCATCAGTCCCTAAACTTACAAACTACTTATCTACTACCTTATACTAAGGACGGCACAAATATCCATGCCCGAGGGGGGATTCGAACCCCCGACCGTCACTGGAGCGCCTCAGTCCCCTCGGCCACCGCGGCCGGCCACGGAGTACCCTAGCATATATCCACACACTACCAACGTACCGCCCTTGGCGATTATCCTTATTATTCTCGTCGCTGATACCTAATGAACAACTACCACATACATGGGGTGGACAAAACTGATTGGCCACCTAACATAGACAAATATTTACTAACTACAAAGAAATGACCCACTATTGGGTTTGAGAACAGCTAAAATCTGATTGATTCCTAGTAGTAATATCAGTCCGCAAAACCCTCCTGCATTTTTAATATTAAATATACTATGATTACTTTAAATATGTCTCTTTATGCAGTATAATTATCTTGTAGTAAGCTATGGTTTTGTTATTAAAAAGTTATTTAAATATTAGTTTAATAGAAAGATGCCAGGCGTAGCACTCCATAATGTTCCGTTGGCGCCAAAATGTAGGCACAGGCGTGGAGTGTTACTCCTGGCGCAGGCACTCGAGCGAGAGGCCACAGACAGCCGCGGAGGAGTAGCCGAGCGGTCTAAAGCGTCTCGCTGCGGAGCGCGCGGTGCTCGCCGTGGAGGTTCCAGTCTTCTCTGGGGCATGGGTGTGGGTGTTGTCCTTAGGTTAGTTTACCTAGGTTTAAGTAGTTTGTAAGCTACGGACTGATGACCACGCAGTTTGGTCCGATAGAATTACAACCATTTGAACATTTTAGGCCGCAGACAGTTAACAACCGAGTCAGTTGAGCATCTTAAGAGTCCAGCGAGAGGCATCACACAGTTCACATCTAAGAGTCGATGTAAATCGTGTGATGATTTCTCGTAAAAATGTTTTATATTGCAAATTGTTTGTGGATCTTAAATACATAGTTGTGGCTTACTTTAACGGACCAGTGAATTATAAATAAAACAAGAAAAGCCACTGGCAACTCGAAAACTCGTGCAGCATACTTTATTTAAGAATCAAAGGCTAGCCACATTATACTACAATTTCAGTCTCACATCAAGAAACAACGGATCTACGACCTCAGTGCAGCTTCTGCGCAGGAGACAACAGCAGCGAAAGAAGATACCAGGTTAGTGAACAGAAACTTCATACCCTGACGAGGTAGAATGCAATACCGCCCCTCATGTGCAGTGCATTTTTCTGTCACAAAACATTGGCATGAAGTGTCCTGGTAACAGGACCGAGGGTGAAAGGAGGAAAAAAATTGTAAACTTTCTTATTCACTTTCAAATAATTAAATTTCTGGAACCTTAAAGACAATTTACTTCATCTTTTTCTCCTTTTATTCCGCCGCGGGCTGTAAATGTGGTCCACAGTCTCTGCTCTAAAACTCTGCCAATGTGTTCAGACATTCGGATTTTGCTCTCCTGTGAGATGTTTAAGAATTTTCTGATGCTGTACAAAGAAAGTCTAAACCCTTTTATGTGTACGTTGCGGTGCATAATCGTGTTTCAGTATGATAGTGTTTGTTAGAAATAGGAGGACGAGTCAGTAAATATGTCGAAAACTGAGGTACACACGTCAGTATTGCGTTTATAAGTCTGAAAATTGCTTTACTTTTCAGTTGACTCCACCTGTAAATTTAAACACTCGTCTCCTCATTCGAGAAGACCTTAAAAGCTTGGAGCTTTGAATTTTTGTGGCAGCGTTTGCATTCTGTAAGTGACGCTTTTGAGCTGTAACTTTATTTGGTTCCACAAGACGGATGTGGCAGAAAAATGCCGCTACACAGCGTGCTGTACTGACTCACTCTCGTACCAGCAGATTGCTGAGATATTCTCTAAAACGTATCCGGTCAGTGAGGGTAATGAAACAAACTATTGGATACCATGATATAGATGCCTAAATCATTAAGAAACCTCATCATGCTTCACTGCAGGTAGCAGGTATGCTGCGTCGTGAACTTATACTGGGGTGCTTGAAACATGCTTTTATGCCAGAAGTAAGGTGAACGATGATTCATCTGGGCGTACCACATACTTCTGGTCGTGAGTTGTCCAGATTTTATGCTCGTGCCACCACTTCGTTCGTAGCTTTGCGTTGGCTTCCACTGTTAATGGTTTAGAAACCACGCTCATTGTTAAGCTCCAGCCGGACTGTTTTTATCGAAACACAATTAATCGAGTGAGTTTTGAGATTGTCAGTTGCATTTACCGCGCTAGTTTCATGTTGTGTGGCAGAATCGCTCTTAATGCTCATCAGTCGCTGTTACATATATTCGGGTTTCGCCCAATACTTCCGCTCTCGCCACTGTTATTTTACTTTGTTTAATATATCCTGTCATTACCTCGGCAACTTTCAGTACTGACACATTTAATTGTGCAGCTGTTTTAGTCATGCTCCAACTAACTATGCTCCGTCGAATTCGTGCTTTGGAGTGTGAGAAATCTCGCGCATCCAACCGAGGCTCGCTAGTGAGCATTACCAACCCAACTTTTAACCAAAGGGTGGAGGAACCTCTTTGGTAGCATCAAAAGCAGAGGTTGGTAACGACTACCTATCGACACGAAGCCCGAGATACAAAGCGCGTAGCCAGCAGCCGATGACGAAAATTCTCATACATACACACAGACTCCCATGCGAGAAGGTTCTCATACATGCACATGCAGAATAAAGCAAGTACACATTAACAAGGGGACAGTGGTGTCACGGAGAAATCGTTCATCTTGCCACATTCATAGACACGATGATAAATTATTAGCATAATAAAATCCCAGCAATATTACAGAAACTAACATTTAAAAACATGAAATGAAATGCTGTTCCTCATGCCTCCGAACGAGAGGGGTTCTCGTTTAGCAAAAAAGGCCATCTAGTGATCTTAGATAATTTACAAAGTTAAAAACCTAGTGAAGACGGGAGACAGCCGTCTTTTATCACCCCTCGTCGATTGAAAATTTTGATGGAGAATGAGGCAATTTTATTGACTCATTGACAGCAAACTTTTCTAATCTAACATCTGGTCTCCTTCTAAGCATAACAGAAAAGCTTGGGAATGTCACTAAAAATTTACACATTATACACAAATGATATCACATTAAGATACTAAGTCAATGGAGATGCAAATGTGGCTGGTGAGACCACAGGGTTGGGACAACATACGTAAACAATTCAAAATTACAAATAAACATACATAAAAAATCATAAATACAGAACATATACGACATTGAAAATAACACACACTGAAAATGAAAACACACGTAACATTCCATATGCAACAGTGACAGCAAGTGTGAAAAAAAAAAATCACTTGATAAGTTTGTGAAGGCAAAGTGAAAATTCAACAAGGCAGAAATGCTCAAAAACACAAATTCATAGACTGACACTTAAACAAACAAAATATATGAAATGTTTCTAGAACCAAGTAAAATCGAAACCTAGTCATAATTGATGTCTTTCATTTTATTAATTTAAACAAGGTAGTCAAGAGAGCTTATATTTTGTTTTAAAAATTAGCAGATGGCCAATGTCAACACTGCTCTATGTCAAGGAGCTTCAGTCCTTTACGTTAGCAGCACAATCATACAACTCCTACTTAATGAATAATTTGTTTGCATGGAATCGCTGAGGGCGACCAAAATTTATACGTTCATTAAGAGGATCTTAGCAGGTGAGTTACATTTCGCACTCTTAGAGCGTTCACTGTTTTGACTGCTCACACCACTTTAACACTCATTGACGGCACGTTTTGTGACTGTCGTCCACTCAACACTTTTTTCAACAAATAAACACTGTTTTTCTCGTATCGAACCGTATACTAGGGTCCTTGAAGGGGAAGGGAGACAATCTTCCATATGCTACTTGGACACTACACCCACGAGTACAAGAAGATACCCTTGCTTTTTGTTTCTTCCTGGGCTATAGTTCTTGTTCCAAGGCTCTCAGGACTGCTCCTCGTCTCCTCCTCCAGAAAAATGGTTGGCCCCTGGTAATGAGGCTACTCTCCTCGCCTTCTTCTTCAAGGTGGTACGGAGCATTTTGCAACACCGCCCCTCTCAAAAGTCCGGCAGCACCATTGGGCTTGTTACTCATATCCCGGTTGACTACATAACTTGTAGAAGAAGGTTCGTAACACTGTCCTTCCAGTGCCCATTTCTTGCATACGTAGCATGGAGCTAATTTGTGCTCTGAGCACAAAATGGAAGACATTAAGCCACAGCGTTAGTTGAGATGGGGACCTCTAGTGTGAGGAATTACTGAATTAGTAGTTTAACAAGAGTCCCTGACCGGATGGGGGAGTCCCAGTCAGAGTGGGAAATTCTTTTGTCATCTCATTCATCCCATTGGGCTCAGCACGAGTGAGTGGTCTAGTGCACACATTGCATGTGTAAATATCTACAAGTTTTCTTCGCTTCCCAGACTATTCAAATGTTTTTCAGAGTAAGGTGAAGGGCGTGGTCAGTTCACCTGTTTTTAAGCCTTCCAACACCTGTTTCTTAGGCAGGTGGAGCGGAAGGATTAGCATTTGAAGGTTGCAACCCCCGTCCATAACCGGAGCGGCTATTGTGAGCGTTGGGTCCGGGCCGCGCGGCCGCTGCCACAGAGTAACATATACAGAGGAGCAGCTCCCCCTAAACCACTGTCCTACGCTTCCCTCGTAGTTCCGTAAGATGCTAGCAGCTGTCAGCCGGATCGCTGGCTTAGGGTGCCTCTCACACGTCAGAGGGTAGAGTGGAGGGGAGGCTGAGGGGAGAGCTCATGCCGCCTGCCACGAGGCCACGGCTGTGTCCAGCTTGCTGGCGTTTGAGGGGAGGTGCTGGTGGGGACAGCTGCTACCTGCCGCCTGCTCTGGCCAGTTTAAAGAGCTGCTTCTGACCGCAGCGCCATCATGGAACATCTTAAAGAACTGCTGGAAACTCTCCCTCCCCGCACCCCTGAGCGTAGGACCGTGCCCTTACGGAGGTTTCCCGTCTGTATATATTTGTATGCGGTGCTGCTAACATGGCGATTTGCCGAGGGCGACCTTTCTGATGGGACACCGGTTTCGCGCGCGCCGGTGCTGTCGTCTGGAGATGGGACCCGCTATATGTCTCGCAGCCCAGCCTACCCCTTGTGAAGTCTGCGATATGTTTGTACAGACAGCGTGGAGTCTGGCTGATGCGTTGTTCCACCGTGGGCACAGTCACTCTCATTATCTGTTAACACTTTGGTACACACTATTACTAGAAGAAACACTGAATTTATAAAGAACACCAATGCTTCAAATTATGGAGAGCCCACTTAAAACCTATATGGGAGTGTGACTTTACACAAGGCTCCCCAAATTCATACAAAAGAAATACATTCACAAATATAAATTAATAAAAAATCAGGACCCATCATTTCAGGTCCACACGAGTGAACTTGGTCACCCAGAGGTCAACTGACATCACAGATTTCCATACAAAATACTTTAAAATTAAAACCCAAATATTAATATTAACTGATATAGTAAAATCAGTCATTAAATGGAACTGTTTGGTTCCAAGTTAATCATATTTAACTTAATTTTTTTTAATTAACATTTTACATAACGAAATGGTAAATAGAACTCCAAGGTTCTAAGTCCTTATAGGTCACATTACACAGTGATACACATCAATAATAAATTCGAAACATCGTAAAGCTATATTTTAATGGAACATCGAGAGTAAAGTTGTAATAAACAAAATAAGGTCCTGTACAAACAACTGTGTCTTAGCTATCATAATTCAGCCTACAGTCATATCAAGTCATAGTCTGTTAGTTTTAGATAGGGGCATTTGGCCAGGAAGTCAGGGTAAACATGCAGCATACAGCTCTATGCAGAGATTAACTACCACACCACTATCTACAGCCTGGGCGCAATTTCCTCTAACTACTGCACGAGGCGCGAGTCACTTGGGTGCGACTGGTGACCTGACTCCACACGGTTCAAGTTCCGGACTGGTTCCTATAAACATACCCTACACAAATCTCTCTTGCAGAGGCGAGAAAACATATTTACATGTGTTACTCTAGACAGAATAAAATGAAAAGACACTATATACAGGGTGTTACAAAAGGTACGGCCAAACATTCAGGAAACTGGTTAGTGTTAATCACGAACGTGGTTTTGCAGTCAGTGCAATGTTTACAAATGTGGACTTGGCAGATGCCCATTTGATGTATGGATTAGCACGGGGCAATAACCGTGGCGCGATAAGGTTGTACCGAGACAGACTTCCAGAACGAAGGTGTCCCGACAGTAAGACATTCGAAGCAATTCATACATCAAATGGGCATCTGCCAACTCCGCATTTGTAAACATTGCACTGCCTGCAAAACGACGTTTGTGATGAACACTAACCAGTTGATGCTGTGTACTGATGTGCTTGATGCTTATACTGTAGAGCAATGAGTCGCATGTCAACACAAACACTGAAGTCAACATTACCTTCCTTCAATTCGGCCAACTGGCGGTGAATGGAGGAAGTACAATACATACTAACGAAACAATTGGGTATTTTGACAATTGTCTACACGAATTATTTCAATTTACATTTAAAGAGAAATACTAAAACGGGCTCTAACATGGAAATTAAGCGTTTCCGGACACATGTCCACATAACATATTTTCTTTCTTTGTGTGTGAGGAATGTTTGCTGAAAGTTTGGCCAGACCTTTTTGTAACACCTTGTATATCAGATGGAATAAAGTAACACCCCTTAATTATACACAAGCATTGATCAAAATTACGCTAAAATGTTAGCAGTCAACAAGTTTGTAGCAGATATATAACATCCAAGTGGGGTGAATTCTTCACGGAAATCAAGTTGCAAATTGCAACACAAGGAAAAACATATAAAATAAAAAATGCAAAACCAACATATGCAATAACCCTAAATTAGCCAAGTGAGATCTAAGGTAAATAAATTAAAACATAACACATACATTCTTACCAAATTGATGTCGGAAAAATTAAGAAAAGCAAATTGTGGTTCACAGGAAAATAGGGTTTACTGTCCTATTGATGTTGAACAGTCATGTGTCTTCGAGTGCTCAGCCGAGGCGGTTAGTTACTTGACACGGATTTCGTCCTTCTTGAATTCCTTCATTTTATTTTCACTCGTCAAATGTTTTGCCTCTTCTAATGGTACATAGGCCTCTTCCAAAGATCAGATCATCTCACGGCCTTTCCTTTAATTTACGTATATGAAAAAATACAAGTTGGTTCTATTAACACGCCAGGGCATATATTGTCAAATGAAATTTAGGTGAACCCTTTTGTTCGTGCTCTCCAGCGACCTTCTGGCGGTCGAACTGCACACCTTCTGATACTCAAACGGACAATCCTTAGACAAAAATATCGAGGCCCCTAAGCATCAACACCACGGTGCATCATTGCGCAACAAAAATCATATGAATAACGGCGTTGGCGCCTACCACGGCGTCTTATTAATATGCCATTCATCGGGGAGATTTTAAGATTACCGCCCAATAGAAATACTGGTAATTAATCGCATTTGATAATTAAACAGTAAGAAGTTCACTGCAAACATTGACCATGCCAATGCACTAAATGTTACACAATTTTAATCTTATTAATTATGGTAGCAATGTATGTATGCAGTTGGGTGACAACATTTATAATTATGCCAAAGGTAGAAATTCTCCACGTCGAGATTTGCTGTCTGCTTGTAGCTGACGGGAGGCCAACAAGCAGGCCGAAGTTGGTGGGTTGTTCCAGCTTAGGATTTTCCAGTTCGTTTCTGGTGAGGGGTGAGAGGGACAATGGCGAGTGCCAGGCACAGTCCAGTGCACAGCGTGAAATAAAATATTCCAATATTACTGGCATTTGAAGTAATACGATGCAGTTAGGAACCTTTAAGGCCCTCATTACAAAATAGCCTTTTGACAAATAAACAATACATTAGCTGATATAGTCACATCTGACATAATATGTTTAATTGACAATGAAAAGTAATAAATTATCAATGAATACAAGACAGTTACACAACTAGCATGGCAATGTTTGTTTATAAAAATAATATATTAACTATTTCTAATTTTATTTTCAATTAATCTTGTGTATTTTATCTTGAAGTATTCAGTTAAATCACTTATCTGTGACATAAGAAATTGCACGATTATGATAAATAGTACAAAGTATGTGTATACCAATATAAAAACCGAAGAAGACAATTTATTTAATGTGTAGTGTAATTATTTTGAATTTAAGTAGAGTTTTAGAAATGTATTGGCTGAGCGCTGTACGTTGGCAAATCGGTTAGAACAGCTCACATGGGGAAGTTGATAACGTAGGGGAAAAAACCCCGGCAGTTGAGCTTTTGGCGCGCGTGCGCGCGAGGGCAGGAAGTGACGACTCCGGAGCACATGGGGAGCTGGTCGGGCGGCGTCGCTCTGCATCAGTCGGCATGTGGCTCTCGAGGTGGAGACTTTAGATTTGTGTGTGGGGATCGCCACGTGTGGTTGCTCGTCGTAGACTGCACCAAGTTGAATCGAGTGCTACTGTGTGTTTGTGAATATTTAGCCGGTGGAACAAGGTGTGCATTGCATTGAATTAAAGTGACTCTGATTTGTTAATGTAACACGTGTCGTCGCATAGGCATGAACATAGACGGTGTTAGAGACAGCCACGTGGTGTGAAAACAATTTGCGACAAATATTCATTTTATCTGGGGGCTCACGAGCTATAATTTTATTTGATAAATGCGTCGACGTGCAGACGTATCAGCCACTGGGATCTAATATTGTGAAATAAACAACATAAAGTGAACTTTCACGTGTTTCAAAAATAGTAGTTAGTACATCACTTTCTCTTATGAACTTGATTTTATTATGAATTTGTTTTGTTAATCATATGCGGGGAAGGAAAGCTGCGAACGTGTGATATCATCCCCTAGAAAACGAGTCAAACAGTCTCAATCACAGTTCCAGTGTTTTTGCATGTTTAGGAATTTGGTTCGCAGCTGGTGGTTGTGAGTTTTAAAAATAAAACTTTATCTATTTTAAACTCTCACCCCGACCTTCACTCTCGCATTTGGAGGCTCGTTACGGGATAAGTTCACGTTGGACTTGCTCGGACGGAGAGATTAGGGAGTGTATAGGACAGTGAACAGTTACGAACAGTTGCAAACAAGTGCGCGGAAGCGACGGACAATTTCAAGTGTGTGTGGCGGCTGGCAGCAGAGAGCGTGATAAATTCACACCGGTTTTGCTCGGACAGCGAAATAGGGTGTGCATAGGACAGTGATAGTGGACAAAACAGTTAGCATAATCGGACGATACGTAAACGCGTCGCGCGGTTGACGACGGTTGGTGACTGGCAGAGTTCGGGCGCGGGAATCCGTAACAGGCGATCGACGGCGCATCGGCCCGGCAGCAGTGAGCGGCGGCGCGCGGGATTCTTGTGTGTTGATCAAGCTTTCTTGCGGCACCGATAATGGAGCACGTTTTTAAAAAGTCGCCAAGCGACGTAGATTCAGAGGGTAGCATACCAGAAAGTCCAGAGAGGGTAAATACTGGGGGAATGTTGATGACACCGGAGATGATCGCAGCCATGTTAGCGAGTTTTAGCTGAAAGTTAGAATAAAAAATAGTAAATTTAGAATCAAAAATAGAAAATTCAAACTTACATTTAGAATCAAATTTAAGATCAGAAATAGGAACTGTAAAATCAGAAATAGAAACTGTAAAATCAGAATTGAAAGCAGACTTTAAGGCAGACATGGGGCACTACAAAATTCAATGTTTGCATTAAAGGCAGAAATAATCACAGACATTGACAAAAAGATAGGAAGTCTAACAGAAAGTTTTGAAAATAGGAAAAAGGAGATACATGCCAGAATTGGTGCTATTGAGACTGAGTTAGAAGTTAGATAATGTGAAACAAATATGTGATCACAGGAATGAGGGCACTATGCAGGCATTGGCTGAGGTTGACAAGACGATGGTGGCAGGTATTGAGGAAACAAAAACTTTGCTGTAACTTTAGGAAAAAGGTAGAACAAGTAGTGACAGTAAACAATACTGAGATTGAGAAGGTGAACACTAGAATAAATAATCTAGAATTGTGTGCTGCATCAGGAAACATTAATTGGTCCATCGTGCAGACACCTAATGGCAAAAAGTTTTCAGGAGTGGGTAATTATCATCCAGTACATTTTTTGGCTGCATGCAAGGACCAATTTGTGCCTGGTATGTCAGACCAGTGTAAAGTGAAGTTAGCAAAGAGAATGCTTGACTGTTCTGCTCAAACTTGGACAAATCAGTGTGCTGATAAATTTGTTACATTTGAGGCGTTTGAAAAATTGTTTTTAAATAAGTTTTGGGGGGAAGCCAAGCAAGCTAAGATACAAAATGAATTCTTGAACGGGCCAAACTATGTGAAAGGGAGACAGAGCATGAAGGAATTTTGTCAGGAGGAACTTGATAAACTAGTGCATTTAGATACACCTTTGAGTCTTTTAGCAGTAATTTCCACTTTGTGTAGGAGGTTACCTGCAGATTTGCATTGGCAGTTTATTCACCATCCCACAAATTCATCTGATTTTCATTGAATTTGTAGAAAAGATAGACCAGGGTTTAGTTATGGAACGAGAGCTCAGGGGAACACAGCATGTGAACCACAATGAAAACAGATGCAGTAGAAATGTGGGTCACAACCAGGGAAACCACAATAGAGAGAGGAATTTAAATGAAAATTGGAGAGGTAACAATAACAGAGGAGACAACTGGGAGAATAGAAGCAAGAGGGAAACATGGGAAAATGATAGGATAAATCAAAGGCAGGAAGGTGGAAATAGGCATCAGTGTTCGTTACGCGCCTCCCTAATTCATCTGCCCTACCATCTACTAATTCGACTCTCACAATGAATTTCTCCTCAAGGGAGTGGATATTTGTATTCACTTCATCTACTCGGTGGGAGAGAGCAGAGATGGCTTCTATGTTCCCTGTAATCCTAGTAGTGTTCTTGGAGATAGCACTCACTGCTATCTCGTACCTTTCCTGTACGAGCTGCACGATAGCAGTGCGTAGCCCATCTAATTTGCACCTCTGCTCGTCAAGTTTCTTGTGAACGACCTAAATGCACTCCGCAGAAACTTTAATCATCTCGGCCCGGACAGCTGGCACGGAACTACCTTGTGCATCCATTCTCTCTGTTTTTCTTGAACTGAAATATTCGGTGCTTTTATTTCTGCTGTCAGTTCCTTCATGAAAGCCCTGATGTCGCCTAAAATCGTGTCGGAACCCGACACCGGCGTAGTAACGGAATTGGAAGTACTTTGAGAGGTATCAGAAATCGCCATATGGGTCGACGGCGTATTTTGTTCACCCCTGCTATCGCTTCCGGTAGCGTCCACGTCTAAAGTAGTATCGGTAACGCGGCCGTCTCTACCCGCCACGTTTCTTCTCTCCATTCAAAGATCTAACCAAGTGGATTTTTCACGGTCCTCACTTCGGTTCAATCGCGTAGAACGAGTGGAAACTGACAAGGCAGAACTAGTATCCATCTTTAGAATTCGTTCAGAACGACAAGAGGTTACCAACACAAAAAGTAGCCTACCAAAAACACGCATAGCAAAACACGAAATAAAATCTTCACACGCAATGCACAGGGCTGTGCTCTTTTTACAAAAACAATAATTTAAATAAAACAACGCTACCATATTTACCCAAATTTAATACAACTAAAATACACGAGTGCTGAAAACATTAACTGAAATAGATTAATGCGCCCTGCTGAAAACATACATTCACACACTGGGAGAAAAAGGTTAAAATATTCAAGCACGAATTTAAATCAAAAGAAATTACTTCATTGAACAGATGATCCGCTAGAAGAGCGAATCGTGGCAGCGGTAATCCAACTGAAAGACTACCGTTAATTGTAAAATTAACTCTAGCTGAAAGGAGCCAGTTAAAAAGCTTATTTTAGGCATATATCTCTGGCCGTAAAACCAGCTAAAGGAATCGCGTGAACTACCGACTACTTCTTGCAACAGAATCTTGTTCCCTGGCCCAGAATTTAGAACTGACTCAAACTTTACTTTAGCTGCAGGAAGACAAAGAGACGGTGGCCAACGTACGTCGTAGATCATGATAATTACACACAATCATTAATATACACACCGCCCCGAACTAAACCATTACATGAAGGTGGCTGTGAGAAAATTTATCGCTCAACAGAATTAAAAATATGATAATATGCATTTGAATTTGTTCTCATCACTGGCGATAAAAAACTTTAAATAGAAAGGGAGGGTATTCATAAACTAATATTCATGAGATGGAATAAAATTTTGCTGACAATAAATTATTTATTCACTTCAAACATGAGCAAATAGGGGAACCATTTTGTTAAACAAAAAAATGCATCCCATTTAAAATAAATTTAAAGTAATCTAACTGAACATCGTCGGAGGAGGGATTTACAATCAACAAGCATTCAGCCACTCACACGCGCGAAGCAAAGCGAAACTCACCCAACTCAGCGTGTTGATACGAAACAGAAGCAGGCGCCGCTATCGTAGGCGAAATTCAGCGAACCGAGAAAATAAACTTCGTAGGTCGCTCTGGTCTGCCCTTCTTTATTTCAGATGGTAAGCGATAATAGCGAGATTAATTTCATTCAAATCAAACCGTGAGCATGCAGAATTATTGAGACACGTGTCTGCTACTTTACATATTCGCACCCCACTGAAGGCGAAGTGCATGAAGGCATTCATTTCCATTAAACCAACGGAATCATGGATTAGGAAGCAAGAATACACAATAGTAAGACACTGGCATGTGAGCAGTGGCGATATCTCAAGTGACTAGCTATAAGCCCTTGAAGTCGGAGTTCGGAACCACATGGTTCCGAAAGCAGTAAAAAATACAAAATTCATTTTCCGAAAAATAAAGAAAAATAGCTACGGCATGCAACCCTTAGAAATGCGTAGGACGTCATACGGAAGCTAAAGGAACACAGTTAGATGCCGTTGGGAAGGTTTTACACGAATGGACGAAGTCCAATATTCGAAGTCAGAAAAATGGAATAAATTCAAAGTCAGCGTAAATCAACTAGGAAACACGGCGTGTAGCCTCTATAACTACACAGTATTTCATAAGCAAGCCAATAAAGGGGTCGTACAAGGCTAGAAGAGTATTAACTTACAGAGTCTGAAAGCAAAGTACAAGTTTGGACATGAAACAGCAATTTAAAATAGGTCGAGAGGAGATCGCGATTTACTAAAGGAAACCAGAAATATACTTGCATAATTTCTTGCCTGAAGGGCATAGAAACAGACACAGGGGTAGCGCAGACTTAAAAAATTCGTGTTCCGACCGGGTTTCGAACCCGCGACCCTTCTGTTTCCAGTCGAGCAGTTTACTCTGAGACCACCAGACCCGACTGCACAGAGACGCTAGAATTCTGAGGTCCTTGATCAATTTCCTTTCGATCACCCAAAAGGTTGCCCAAGCAACTGTGGCCGACGCAGATCTTGAAATCATGTTGCACTACGTCGCCACAGGGTGGCCCCTCGCAGTGGCGCAGATTGTTAGCCCGGTGGTTCGACGCTACTTATCAGTGTTACAGGCCGTAGTTTTGCTTCGTATAGAAGAAGACCCGTCGCGTGTGGTGATCACTCAGTCATTGCAACATCAGTTACTGCACCAAGGGCATTAGGGTGTGCTCCGCACAAAACAACAGGTGCGCAGACATTGCACATGGATCGGTATGGACGCGCACATACAGAGGATGACGACTCATTGCCAAGTTTGTGCTGAAAACGAACCCACCCCTTCTCAACGGTTCTCCGAATGGCCCAAACCGATCGCACCATGGGAGCACCTGCATTTAGACTTTCATCTACATCTACATAGATACTCTGCAAATCACATTCAAGTGCCTGGCAGAGGGTTCATTAACCACTTTCATAACTTTTCTCTGCCGTTCCATTCTCTAATAGCGCGCGGGAAGAAAGAACACCGAAATCGTTCCGTTTTCGATCTGATTTCTCTTATTTTATTGGGTTGGTCATGTCTCCCTAAGTAGGTGGGTTCTAGCAAAATATTTTCAAATTCAGAACTAAAAGTCGGTAATTGAAACTTAGCAACCAGATCACGCCGCAATGAATAACGTCTTTCTTTTAATGATTTCCACCCCAATTCGTGCAACATTTCCGTCACGCTTCCCCCTCCCCCCCCCCCGTAACGTGATAGAACAAAACGAGCTGCCCTTCTCTGAACCTTCTCAATGTCTTCCGTCAATCCTACCTGGTGAGGGTCCCACAAGAGGCAACAGTACTCCAGGAACGGACGCACAAGTGTGATGTAGGCAGTCTCTTTGGTGGAGCTGGTGCATCTTCGAAGCGTTCTGCCGATGAAACGTAACCTTTGGTTCGCCTTCCCGACAATATTTTCTATGTGTTCTCTCCAGTCAAAGTTGTTCGTAATTGTAACTCCTAGGTATTTGGTAGAATCTACGACCATAAGGTTTGACTGATTTATCGCGTAATTATGCCAACATATCGAGGGTAAATTAAAGTCGCCACCGATTATAACAGTATGCTTCGGATACCTATTTGAAATGTGATTCAAGATTTCTTTGAACATTTCGGCAACCGCATCGTCTGAGTCAGGGGGCCGATAAAAAGATCCAATTATTAATTTATTCCGGTTGTCAGGTATAACCTCTACCCAGACCAACTCACAGGAAGTATCTATCTCAATTTCGCTGCAGGATAGACCGTTAGTAACAGCAATAAACACACCACCCCCTTTTTTATTTATTCTATCCTTTCTGAAGACCATTTGGCCCTTTGAAAAAATTTCGGACGAACTTATCTCAGGCGTCAGCCAGCTTTCAGAACCTATAACGATATGTGCCTCAGTACTTTCTATCAGCGCTTGGAGCTCTGGAACTTTCCCAATACAGCTACGACAATTTACAATTGTTATACCAATTGTTTCTAGATCTGCTTTCTTCCTGTGTCTGACCTGCCCCCCTTTGAGACTGAAACACATTTTGTGTATTCCCGAGGCCCTCTAACCTAAAAAACCGCCCAGTCCACGCCACACAGCCCCCGCTACCCGTGTAGCCGCTTCCTGAGTATGGTGGACTCCTGATCTATTTAGCGGAACCCGAAAACCCACCACCCTTTGACGCAGGTCGAGGAATCTGCAGCCCACACGGTCGCAGAACCGTCTGAGCCTCTGATTCAGACACTCCACTCGGCTCTGAACCAAAGGTCCGCAGTCAGTCCTGTCGACAATGCTGCAGATGGTGAGCTCCGCTTTCATCTTGCAAGCAAGACTGGCAGTCTTTACCATTTCTGATAGCCGCTCAAAACCAGAGAGGATCTCTTCCGATCCAAATCGACACACTTCATTGATTCCGACATGAGCCACCACCTGCAGCTGGCTGCACCCTGTGCTCTTCATGGCATCCGGAAGGACCCGTTCCACATCTGGAATGACTCCCCCAGGTATGCACACGGAGTGCACATTTAATTTCTTCCCCTCTTTAGCAGCCATTTTCCTAAGGGGCTCCATCACTCGCCTGACGTTGAAGCTCCCAACTACTAGCAAACCCACCCTCTATGAGAGCCTGTATCTTGAAGGCAGGGGAGCGAGTACAGGACAAGCGACACCATCTGCGTCAGAAGCATCATCCTCTGCCACAGACAGCGCCTCGAATCCGTTGGAAAGACTAACCGGGGAGGCCTCCACTTCGGTCCCCCGGGAAGTCTTATGCCGCCTGATACGCGCTGAGGAGACCTCCCAATCCACCACGGATTGGGGGGCTACCTCCTCGCGGGCAGTGAGCGGGCTGGCCACAGCCGCAGGCCGATCGGAGGGCACAACAGACGCACAGGGCGTCTGCTGCACCCCCGCGAGCGGCCCATAATAGCGGCGCCCACCCACCGCAGTCTCAAGCGTTGCCAGCGATGCCAACGCCGCCTGAAGCTGCGAGCGAAGAGTCACCAACTCTGCCTCCAACCGTTCGCAGCAGTCACAGTTCCTAGCCATTCTAAAAACCTATGTAAATCTCAAATAAGTACGTCTGAGGACACAGAAGTTTGATGAACAGTAACTTTCAAAAAATATGAAGTTAACACTAAACTGTTTATTAACGGCGGGTCTGAAAAATATATACGCGAGATAATAAATCAAGATAACAACTGAACTAACAACTAAACGCGATTCTTAGTAAATAAACACTCGAGCATACTAAAGATTTAAGAACTGTAAAAGAAAGCACACACGAAATGAAAATAAGTCGCTTCCATTAGGAAGCCTGTTATCTTACAATGTAGAGGAGCTGCTGCTGCTGCTGCTGCTGCGGTCGCGTGTGTCCTGGCCGGCGTTTACTGACCAACTTTGCGAGTCCATTCTGGAATACCAGATGGCTCACCGTTGTGGATGCTTATAGTGAATCTCCTTTTATGTTCCACATGACCTCTACGATTACTCGCAACAACCTCCAAGCCGTTGACTCTGTCACGTTTTTTGTGAGAACATTCAAGACACAGATGGCCAAGCTCAAGTACCACCACACGCGTGAACATGCTCTACTGCATTTCCTCGTCTCCCACCGCTCCCAGCGACGCACCGGACCGTCACCTGCGGAGTTGTTGCACGAACGGCGGTACTGCACTCTGCTGCATCTCATTAATCCACCACAGACGCCACCCGCTTCGCAGAATCAGGCGCAGTATCTCGCAAACGCATCTGTCTTTGTCAAGTCCAATAGTGGACTCAGGCGTTGGGAGCGTGCCACCATCATTCGACGGCTTGGCACTAACATGCCTTTATTGCAGGTTGCAGATGGCGTGCAGCGCAGATACAGAAATCGTATTCGCTTTTGTGTACTAGAGGATGCTGCCGCTGAGTTTTTGTCGACAGATTTGCTGTCCCTTCGGATGATGGCGACCATGCCTTATCCGACGTCGCGGGTTCGGCCGACTTCTATTCTCGGACTCGAGGCCGTGGAACTCGACGCTTGGCCTCCAGCATCACCCCATCTGATGTCCCATCCTGCATCAGACGTCCTGGGTCAACCGACGTCCGCCATCGTGTATTCATCGTCGCTCGTCGAGGATTCTTCTGACGCAGCGGACAAGCAGGGGGTCGCCTCCACACCGGTCGTCGAGATCGTCGCTCCTGCACCTACATCTTTTCCTCTTGTCCATGGGAGCGAGACCTTCGGTGACTTTCCCGCCTGGAGTTCGGTCCAAGGACAGGTCGGATGGTGGGTCGCGACTGACGGTTCAGTGCTGGGCGCAGATTCGAACCCCGGTGCCGCGACTGTTCCCACGGTCACACCTTCCCTTCGCCATCGTTTCGCCCACTTTTTTTATTTTGGAGAAGAGTCGCTATTGGTCACAACGGCGGCGATCAACACACGTCGGCGGGCAACTTGGCCGGGGTCGGGCGCAGACTTTGCCTGCTTCACGCGCCGGCAAACAGGAAGAAGGGGGCTGGCCTACATATGACGCAGTCAGTACCAAGTAGATCTACGAGTCCAACAGCTCCATCGACTACAGCCATCAATCTGGAGTGCTATTGCCTCATGTCTTCGTAGTATTACCTAGCAGAACTGTATAATCCCTAGTACGAAGTTGTACTACCATGAGCACATCAAAGTTCAGTGTTTGACTGATCTAATAAATAGTTCGTGTGGACTAATCAGTTAGTTGCAGACCTATGTACACGCCTTGCTCGTCACGGTCCAACTCCTTCTACTGCCGCATGCCAAAGTCACAAAACAAAAACTTGTATCCACAGGAATCACCAGTTTGCTTTTCAGGTTCTAAACTCCTCCTTAGTCACTTTATTTCCTGTAATTTTGATCTACACAAAAGAGACTGTGGTGCCTACAACAGTAACGACGCCAAGTAGTGCACATTTTTAAGAAACGAGTCATGTTGGCAGAGTGGTGCAGGGGGAATCGCGAGCAGAAAGTGCAGGCACATCATTGCCTGACCACGCCAGGCGATGCCGCTGGTGCGCATTATGAGCCGGTACGTGATAGCGAGAAGATAGCCCGTGCATGATTCACTTGAAGAATAAGTCTACATGTGATCAAGGGGAGGTTTGATGAGCTATGGGCTCCGAGAAGGTACTTCATGTGTGGGTTCCCTAAATGTGGAACAAAAAAATGGTGAGTTGATTTTATTGATTAGACGAGGTAAGCAAGCTGGCGCTGTGTACCACTTCTCAGACCGACATTATCAAGCTGATAGGGTAGTCTTTCATTGTTACTTTTTATTGTAAATTATGAGACGTATCTCTTTTTCAATAATGTACAGCAAGCTCAATTGCCCTTTTTTTAGGTTAAACTGCTAGGATTTTCTTTCTTACCATTTATTTTATCGAGTCAGTGATATAAAAATCGTTTTGAAAAAGTCTTCGTGTTATCAACTATGTAAAAGAAAGAAAAGACTGTCCACGCTTTCCGAAATGCCAAGAGACTTGAAATATAATGCAAAACTCTGAAACACTCAGTGTATTGTACGTGCTTTATACTGCATCTCTTTTTTATGATTTATCAGATCCTGACTGTTTTGAGAAATGCTTGCACATGAGTGAGCATGGCAGTTGCGTGTCTCTTGCAAATTTAATCTGATTTTGAGTTAATTTCTCTTATCTTTCCTTTGTGAACATTACGCGCAATGTAAGGAGGCGGCAGGAAGATAGTTCTACATTCAGCTTCAAATTCCGGCCGTCTAAATTTCCTCAATAGAATTTCTCGAAAAGAACGTTGTGTTTCCTCCATCGATCCCCATTTGCTGCTTACATCTGATGAAATGATAAAAACAGTTTTTTATGTATTATGGAATCCAGTGTCAGTTATAGCTAAATACTACACAGTCTGCCAATATTCAAAGTTCTCTACTTACGCTAGCTATTTCATTGTTTAACAGTAAATCTGACGCACGTAGAAGCAGTAAAACCAGTCGTTATTTCTGTTGTGACTTCGTCGTCTTTTTTTTTAGTACTCATCCCGGTCTAGTTGTCAGTAAAGGTAATTGTGCAGGTATCGAAGACTACTGTAACATCTATTCAGATTAATAATACAAGTTTTATTGACTGAAACTGATAATACTCAACTTAGGAACATAAGTCTGTTTCTTCTTGCTTCTCGCGGCGGCGTCCGTATGAGGCTAGCTGCGTTGTGACCTAGTTACTGCTAAGTTCGTAGCTGCGTTCTTACTTATTACTGTCCTAGTTATGTCTTTGTAGCTGCTTAGTAATTGTCCGACTTCTCACTAGTAACTGTCGTATTCCTGAATAGTAACTAACGGGCGTCCAGACGTATGTCGGCCTGGAATAGCCCCTTGTAAAGGGCGCGCATCTTCGGTTATTTCCTCCAGGAAGCGCGGCGCCTGCTTGCTATTGGCTTTCGGTCGATCGCTGACTTCTCCACGATCGTTAACTACGTCTAGCGTGTGGCGCTGACTTTACGCCGCAACATCCATTCCCCCTAAAGCGCCGAACCGTTGTCGTGTATGGAGCTCGACAACGGGGGAGGAGGCAGGCTCGTGGACGTACTGATGGACCGATGTGACTACATCAGCTGATGTATTGTTTATTTATCAACAGGCTATTTTGTAATGAGGGCCTTAAAGGTTCCTAACTGCATCGTATTACTTCAAATGACAGTAGTATTACAATATTTTATTTCACGCAGTGCACTGGACTGTGCCTGGCACTCGCCATTGTCCCTCTCTCCCCTCACCGGAAACGAAAACTGGAAAATCCTAAGCTGGAAAAAGCCACCAACGTCGGCCTGCTTGCTGGCCTCCCGTCAGCTACAAGCACACAGCAAATCTCAACGTGGAGAATTTCTACCTTTGGCCTAACTATAAATGTTGTCACCCAACTGTGTACATACATTGCTACCATAATTAATAAGATTAAAATTGTGTAACATTTAGTGCATTGGCATGGTCAATGTTTGCAGTGAACTTTATACTGTTTAATTATCAAATACTATTAATTACCAGTATTTCTATTGGGCGGTAATCTCACAATACCCCCTCTTGCGGCAACCAAACCATGTGCAGGATGGCGCAAGTAGCACCAAAATTAATACTTTCAAATAAGCAAAATTTAAAATTACAAAGTTATTGAATCGGATTGACTCAAACACTATACCAATTATGACCTCAACTAATACAAAAAATAAAATAAAAATAAAAACAAACAGGGCATTGAGAAAATTTCCCAATATTTGTACCATTAAGACCACTTATAGTGTGTGCATATTTTTAAGAAAAGAATCCTTATAACTAATTACATCCATGAAATTTAAGTGTGCCTGTTGTTTATATACAGAATTGGCACCAAATTTATAATACTATTAACCTTTTGTCTTTAGAGGACCTTGTCCTACATGGAAAAACTAGAATTATCACTATAAAAACTTTTGACGGTGTACCTTCCACTTGTTTAAAGGAAATCTCTCACCACTTTGACACTGAGAACCCCAGCGTCATCATTGCAGCAACTCTGGTCCATGGTGTATGGTCCTATGTCTCCATCATTTCAACCAACATGCTGTTGCAGCTCTGATTCATGGCACTGGATCAAGCGTTCTTGTTCACACACGTCATATGCACCCTACATGGAACAGGAAGAGCAGAAGGCACTCATGAGTCAACATAGACAAAAGTTTGTCTGGACACCAGGATTCGGTTGGATTTGAATCCCACCCCTCTGCCATCCAGACTTGGTGCAATTGAAACTAAGCATTGAGACATGTACAGTAACATGCAAATCAACAGAATTAAGAACTCAAAGTGGCTTGTGTTAGTCATGATCAGATCAACCCAAAACACCATGCCTGCACTCTCATCAGCCATAGCTTCAGATGAAACAGACAAGAAAATATGTGGCATACTTGGAGTATTACTCCATCAAATAAAATACCAACAACCTGTGTGATATTCCTGGCCTGTGGCCACTTCATATTTCTGGCCGCTGGCCGTTTCTTTGCTAACATTGTACGTATCTTAAATGTGGAAGAAAGACAGATGTGCAGCATATGTTGAAATGTGGTGTGAGGAGCAGTAGCATATGGCGCAGTAGGTGCTGGTTCCCGTGGGAAAGCCCGCCTATGTTACTGGTGCTCTCCTCGCATTGGCTGCTGCATTTCACGTCACGTGATTTCTTTTGATTTTTATCAACTAAATATTAATTATTCAGAGCTGAGAATTTATTATAAATATCTCTCAAGGACAGGCTAGATTTGGACAGTTTAAAAAGTTTAAGTTGCCTTCTCTTATTGTAACAAGAGAAGAGCGATTATGCAGAAGGCGCGCGACGGCCCTGTTTTGGCGCGAAATAGAGCGTCAGGTGCCCTCTCGCAACGCGCCGCAGTTTCAGTCTCGAGCTGACCACTATACGCGCCGGACCGCGCCGGTCATGAGTAAAGATTTTTGTAATAGTGATAACAGTCGAGGTCTCAACATGAGCTATGGGCAGCATAGGCCGTATCATATGAACAATAGTTGCTCATTATTTTAATTATTTATTTAATAAATGGCATCCCTGACAATTATAAATCTCGCGAGTCGCTTATTATGCTTCCATCATACAGAACTTATTTTAGCCTCACTTGTATGCTGTAGAAGAACCTACGACCTGTGTGCTATCTTCTGCGCTGGGGAAACAACTATAGAAGACAACAAGTTAGTCAGAACTCTATGCTTTCCGTAAAGTCTCGGAAAGCAACTACGACACCTCGTGCGTACTGTAGGGCGGTACAAACGCACACTGCTACGCAACAGCATCCGCAAGGATGCGGAGGTTTTAGGGGACTTGTGGGAGGAAGCAGTACTAACTTCTACGACCGCAAGTAAAACCTTAGGAAGCTTGTACATGGCATCCCTTGCGGGGAATGAAACATGTCGGAACGAAATATACAGATACAGTGAGGCGATAAACGGTGGAAGTGATTCGCGAACTGTTAGACATCAAGAATTTTATAAATAAAGTGACCGTTAGCCAGTTGATGTAAGCGAGTGAAGCAAGTGCAAGTGTTGAGTTCGCGGTCCATTGGATTACGTAACTTCAAGACTCGAAGAGCTACAGAACGGCGGCGTCGCAACACTTCACCGGCCACGTCAACGGAACAGCCACGCTCAGCGCCATAGCAGACAGAAGAGGGGTGCGGCGCCTCAAAGGAACGGCCGTAAACATCGCCAGCAGCGCCAGACGACGACTCCATCTATCAGCGGAGCTACAACCACCAGCCTTCACGTCGCAACAACTGCACATCGCGACGCGAGTAAAAAAACAGGAGTAAGTGCCAACTCCTGTAAATTATAATTAATTGTGTATGTCTGTTAATTAAATTTGGAAATTAAAAACTAGCGTAAAAAGTATATTAGAAATGGAAAATGAGGGAAAGACTAGGTATTATCTCAGAAGTAGGGACGGAGAATGTGTTCAAAATACAGGTAATGATCATTCAGGTCAACTACCTCAGATGCAGGGTGACAATGTCAGTCCATATTTTGTAGCGAATATGAGTGAATTGCAATCTAATATTATCCAGGATATGGAGATTAATCAGATCAATAGCACACATAACGTAGAACAAAGTGCTGTTGAAAATTCTGTAAGTGACGTGCAGAGAGATACACAAGTTTGTCAATCTGTCGCTCCTAACCATACTGACATGGTAAAGCTGGATGCAGCTGTCAGAGAAGATTTGTCTGGCGCCTGCATAACAGAGGAGCAGATGGAGGTATCAAGTGACAGAAGCCATAGCACAGCTTCAGCTGATACGTTGCCAGTAGAAAGTAGTGGAGAGAAGGAAACTGCTTTTGACAATAATATTATATCAATGCTTAGTGATATGTTAGCTAAATTAAATCATAACATGCTTGCTAAGTTAGCAAGAAGCAAAGAAGAACAAAATCAAAGCATGAATAATTGGGCAAATGAAATTAAAACAGAACAAAATCAGAGCATAACTAAGTGGGCAAACGAAATTAATGCAAAATTTGATCAAAACAAAGAAGAACAAAGTAAGTTGGTGAATGAAATTAAAACAGAACAAAAACAAAGCATGAATAAGTTGGTGGAAAAACTTGACCAAAACATTGAAAGATTAGACCGTGTGATAGAGGAAATACGTACACCAATGGCTAGTGTAAATAATAAAAAATGTTCAAATGTTTGTTAAGCTTATGGGACTTAACTACGGTGTCATCAGTCCCTAAAGTTACAAACTACTTATGAACTACTTACGAACTTGGACGGCACAAATATCCATGCCCGAGGGGGGATTCGAACCCCCGAACGTAGTGGCCGTGCAGACCGTGACTGACCGTGATCTGCGGGGGCGGTGGAGGCCGCGCGGTCTGCGTGTTGCGTGAATCTGCCGAGAGAAACGCAAATGGATCGCAGGGTACATGACAAGGTCGAATTTGGTTGCGGTGCCTGCGAATGATACCATCGGGACCTGAAATTTCAAAATGTGCGCACCGCAACGTCGAATGATCTCGCCCCGCTCTCACCGTCTGTGACCGCCAAAAACTCTGAAAAAGACTGGGTTACGCGCAGCGAAGCGATACTTGCGTGCCGACGGCGCGGTGGGTGGGGCAGATGGAGCAGGCTGAGGCCGTGTAGAAGCTCAGCTGGCGACGATCCTTCTCTCGGATGCGAGCAGTAGGAGGCGAGGAACAGTTCCAAAGCTGCCTCCCGCGAGTGCTACGAACGAAGTTTGCACATCTGTTGCTTAAATGTCCGGACGAAGCGTTCCGCAGCGCCGTTTGACTGCGGGTGAAACGGTGCACTGGTGAGATGCTTAATGCCATTGCGTTCACAAAAGGAGCGAAATATTTGCGATGTGAATTGAGGGCCGTTGTCAGAGACCATCAGTTCAGGGAGACCTTACAGACAAAAAATTGAAGACACGCCATAATCGTGCTAGTAGATGTTGCAGAAAACGGGCAACCACTAAAAGCATCAACCGCAATAAGTCACTTAGTGTTCTAGAACGGAGCAGCATAGACAATATACACTCTTTGCCAAGGTGAATTTGCATTAGGCCCGCAAAAAATTTCTGAGGTGGGGCTGACTGATTGGTAGCGCACACTAAACACCGTGACGTCATCTTCCCTATTTGGGCGTCCATACCCTGCCAAGTACAGTGTCGTCGTGCCAGTTGCTTAGCGCGAGCCATTCCCCATTGTTCTTGGTGAAGTAAGTACAATACTTCGTTCTGCAAACGTCGCGGAATCATACACGCGATTGTCCACTGTCATTGGAAACTAGAATCACACCTCTACATACTGAAAGTTCATTCCTACTAGCAAAATAGCGACGCAACAGTGAATTTGAATGTCACGCTGTGAACGAGGCCACTCTGTACGTATGTAGCGCAGCCAAATTTGTAAATCAGGATATTTTTCTGTAGCCCGAGCAATTTTCCTATTCTCCAACGGGAAGGATTGCTACAAACTATGTTCCTGTGCATCGATCTGCCAACACATCTCAGAAGCATCAAAGTCTTTGTCACGGCCAACCGGAAGACGGAAAAGTGCGTCGGCATTTCCAAGGCGAGTGATGGGTCTGTACACAATCTTATATTGATACTGTAATAAGAGCAGAGCCCAACGTTGCAATTTGTGTGCTGTGCATGCGTGGATTCGTAATACCATCCTCGTCGCCTTTTGTTGTGACCTCGTCGCGTTTTTGTTTAGTACTCCTACCAGTCTAGTCGTCAATAAAGATACTGGTGTAGGTTCAAATGTTTGTTAAGCTTCAGGGACTTAACTACGGGGCATCAGTCCCTAAACTTACAAACTACTTATGAACTACCTACAACTAAGGACGGCAAAATATCCATGCCCGAGGGGGGATTCGAACCCCCGACCGTAGTCTGGTGTAGGTATCGAAGTAAACTGTAACATCTATTCAGATTAATAATACAAGTTTTATTGGCTGAAACTGTGAAAGACAACCGTTAATTGTGAAATTAACTCTATCTGAAAGGAGCCAGTTAAAATCTTACTTTAATCATATAACTCTGGGCGTAAGACCAGATAAAGTATTCGCGTGAATTACTGACTACTTCATGCGACAGAATCTTGTTCCCTGGCCCAGAATTTAGAACTGATTCAAACTTTATTTTAGCAGCTGGAAGACAAAGAGACGGGGCCAACAAACGTCGTAGATTACGAGAATCACACACAATCATTAATATACTAGCCACCCCGAACTGAAACATTTCATGAAGGTGGCTGTGAGAACATTTATGGCGCAACGGAAATAAAACATGATAATTTACATGTGAGTTTGTTCTCAGCACTGGTGAAAACCAACATTACATAAAAAAGGGAGGATATTCATAAACTAATACGTACGAGAAGGAAAAATTTCACTGACAATAAATTATTTATTCAGTGCAAACATGTGCAAATGGGAGCACCAGTTTAGATTAACAATAAAAACACATCCCACATTGAACTACTAACTTAAATTAATCTGAACTGAACATCGACGGGGGAGGGATTCACAATCAACAAGAATTCAGCCACTCACCCGCGCAAAGCAAAACGAAACTCACCCATCTCAGCATGCTGATACGAGGCAGAAGTAGGCGGCGCTATCGTAGGCGAAATTCAGCGAATCAGTATGTACCACACAACACAAGAAAAAATGAACTTCGTAGGTCGCTCTGGTCTGTCTTTCTTTACTTGAGATGATACGTGATAATAGCGAGATGAATTTCCATTCAAATCAAACCGTGAGCATTCAGACTTACTGAGACACACGGCACATGTCTGCTACATTACATTATTCGCACCCCACTGACGACGAAGTGCTTAAAGGTCGTATTCATTTCAACAAGCCGGCCGCGGTGGCCGAGGAGACTAAGGCGCTCCAGTCACGGTCTCCACGGCCACTACGGTCGGGGGTTCAAATCCCCCCTCGGGCATGGATATTTGTGCCGTCCTAGTTCGTAAGTAGTTCATAAGTAGTTTGTAAGTGTAGGGACTGATAACGCCGTAGTTAAGTCCCATAGACTTTACAAACATTTGAACATTTGAACATTTCAACAAAAATCAACGGAATCACAGATTACGAAGCAAAAATACACAATAGTAAGGCACTGGTATGTGAGCAGCGGCGTGAACTCAAGTGACTAGCTATAAAACCTTGAAGTCGGTGTTCGGAATTAGAGACACAGGGCACGTGTCTGCTGCTTACATATTCGCACCCCACTGAAGGCGAAGTGCTTAAAGATTGTATTCATTTTAACAAAAACCTACGGAAACACAGATTACGACGCAAGAATATACAATAGGAAGGCACTGATGTGTGAGCAGTGGCGAGAACTCGAGTGACTAGCTATATACCCTTGAAGTCGGAGTTCGGAGCCAAAGGGTTCAGAAAACCAGTAAAAATACAAAAATTCAATTTCTGAAAAATAAATAAAAATAGCTACGGTATGCAACCCTTAGAAATGGGTAGGATATTATAAGAAAGCTAAAGAAATACAGTTAGACGCGATTGGAAAGGTTTTACATGGATGGACGAAGTCCAGTCTTCAAAAATCTGAAAAATTGAATAAATTCAAAGTCGGAATAAATCAACTAAGAAATACGGCATGCAGCCCCTAGAAATGCGCAGTATTTCATAAGAAAGCTAATAAAGGGGGTTGTACAAGGCTAGAAGAGAATTTACTGCCCCCTCCCCCCCCAGTAAATTCTCTGAGTGCAAAGTACAAGTTTGAAAAACGAAACACAATTTAAAATAGACAGAGAGGAAATCACGAGGTACTAATGGGAATCAGAAAGATATATACATAATTTCTTGTCTAAAGGGCATAGGAACAGACACCTGGGTAGCTGAAGGCTTCGTTCTAAGAACACAACACGTGGAGTACATATCACTCGCGGAAGGAGAAAACGGAAAGAATACTTCACAGAATCAAAATATTCCTGCGTATTATTAGCGTTCCACAAACATAGAAATAAATTAAACAGAGTTCATACACCGCCAGCTAGTCTCACACAGGTTATCGATTCCCAGCCATTATCAAACCGAATTAGTTGCATATTCACAGAGTTTACCTATGCAAAATCACCAAAATTAAATTGAATACATTTCTTTACATGATGGGAGAACCTTATCCCGAATAATGAACCTAAGATCTGAAGTCTAACAAACCAGACAACGAATCACTACCATCTCAAGGGATGAAACAAAATCCGAACGTCTTACCAGGTCGAAGTGCAGCCACAGAATGTCCAGATCGGCCATCCATTCCCCTCCACCTCCGGAAATCCACCGGAAATCGGTAGAAACCCCTGGAAAAACCGAGGTTGTGGGGAGATCTGAAACTCGCCCATCCTGTCGAGGATCGCTAACTGGGCATTGCCGGCCCAACTTGTAACCAAAGGGTGGAAAACCTCTTCGATTGCATCGAAAGCAGAGGTTGTTAACGACTACCTATCGATACAAAGAAAGAGAACACTAGTAGCAAGCAGCCAGCAGCCGACGACGAAAATTCTCATACATACTTTCAGACTACAATGCTAGAAGATTCTCATACATGCACATACAGAATAAAGCAAGTACACATTCTCACAGGGACAGTGGCGTCACGGAGAAAGCGTTCATATTGCCACATTCATTTACACAATGATATATTATTAGCATAATAAAATCTCAGCAATATTACAGAAACTAACATTTAAAAACATGAAATGAAATGCTATTCCTCATGCCTCCGAACGGGAGGGGTTCTCGTTTGGCAAAAAAGGCCGTCTAGTGAGCTTAGATAACATACAAGGTTAAAAACGTAGCGAAGACGGCAGACAGCCTATGGGCTAGCTGCCCTGGGACCTAGTTACTGCTAAGTTCGTAGCCACGTTCTTACTTAGTACTGTCCTAGTTCTGACTTCGTAGCTGCCTAATAACTGTCTGGGTTCTCACTAGTAACTGCCCTATTCCTGACGGGAGTACAGATGGCCTAGATATAGCGCGCATCTTGGGTTACTCCCTCTAGGATGCGTGACACCTGTCTTCTCCACAATCGTTCTCTACGTCTGGTGTGTGTCGCTCACTTTACGCCACAACAATTTCCAACATATCAAAAAGTTCACAAGCAGTTACTCGTGAAATTTTGTTGCCATTCACTTCATAGAAAAAGAATTATAAATAGGTGACTTTCGTAAGTAGTACGTTTTGTGTCTCGCTGCAGAAGGCACTAGGTTCACTACAGGATTGCACTGTACATAGTCATTTTGCTTGTCCCAAACCCTTTTCCATTGCACTGTTTTAAGCACACAAGCTCACAACAGAGTTTCGCAGTAGGTGCAGAAAAAATTTATTGCATTGGAGACTGAAGAGAAATACTGTCCAAATCCACAGCATGTATGACATTGACGGCATGAACTGTTCTCGCACTCTGTGAAGCACTGTTCCAAATGGCACCATTCTTTGAATTTTTGTTCTGCATACACACTGTCTGTACATGTCCCGATTTGCCACATTGATAACAGATGGTGTTGCGCACGTTTGTGGCGAGATAGACACTGGGGGCAAGATTTACGAACATTTTTGGGTTAAGGACTGCAACTCTGTAATCCAGTCTTGTTGCGTTTGGTCCAGTGATTTTCTCAGTCTGAAAAATCGGTATCTCGCCGCAGCTACGACAACTTTTCTCTCATAATGAGCATTCAGTGCATCTACTAGTGCATCAAAGGCTATATCGCGAAGAGATGCATGGGGGAAAAGTTTCTGCAGTAACACGAAGGTCTTTGTGCCTACTACAGAGAGGAACAAATGCTTGACTGTCTGACCTGTAATTTGATGAGCCGCGACGAGTTCTTGAATTTGCGCCAAGTAATCGCTCCATTCTTCCTCACGTTCGTCGTACTGACGAAACGTAGGAAGCGGTGCGGCGGCAGGTGTAGGTGGCTGAAGCGATGGCTGTTGTTGTTGAGCTGCCTGCGTCGTCAATTGGGTCAACCGCTTGGAGTAGCTGCGTCATTTGCGCCGACTGTAACTGAATAATTTCCATTAAGTTTGCGTTCGGGGTAGTGGCCATGCTGTCCGATTGGGCCCCGCACATACAAGAAAATTAGAACAAAACACAAATGCAATTTGAAACAAGACTCTCTGCAACAAAAAAATCCACAAAACACATAACAGAATATCTTCCCCCAAAACCCAAAATTCTTATAATAAGGGTGGGTGGGAGGGAGCAATTTCTGCGTGCTCCGACTGCTGCTGTCTGGCTGCTGCAAGTGGGCTGATCCACGGTTCTTCTATGCCTCCCCCTCGCCATTCTTGTATCCCATCCTTATCGCCACTTTTGTATCCCATCCTCGTTGCCACTTTTGTGTTTCATTGCCGTCGGTTGTCCTAGGTGTCGGTGGCCAAGTAGAGAGAGACCGACACAGGGAAATAGGATGCACGCGTGTGCGGGTACAGAGTCTGAGGTGACCAGCCAGTGCGACCGCAGAAACTAGAAACACTAAGCTAGATTAGAACAAGATATACATTTCGTAGAGATAGTAAAATACTTAACTTTATTAACTGAAGACTAGTGGAATGCAGATACATAGTCTAAGTAGAGGCCTACCTTCTGATGAGAGTTTTATCTGGTACCTATCCTGTTGCCAAGTGGCCGATGCAGTTTAGTGGTGGCCACGAGCGGGGTTGCAGCAGAGGGCGTTCGTGGCTAACGTCGCAAGAACACCGCGCCGTGCTTCCATGGTGGCGTGCGGTGAAAGTATGTGGCGCGCACTTCAGACTTGTGCGACACCACAGTACGCATTTACAGACTAAATTTCAGCACTAAAACACAAAACATTACGAAGTAATTGTGATATATATATTGTGTGTATTAATACAGATCTAGCAATTAACTTCTTGTGGGAGCATTTTTGTTCTGGTAACTTCACCGAGCCATAGTAGTATATTACCAGAAAGACAATGACAACTAACAACTTTCACCGCAGGGCTCTCGCTGCATTAGCCGTTTTATTTTTAGTTTCTTATAAAGACGTCTTTCTGTTAGCTACAAACCAAACGTATATATACAATTAGAGCATTTGGTGTATACAGATAGATAGAGTTACGCAATTAATATAAGAAATGGTATTTTGTGGAAAGATAAAGGACTGGCTGTGGACTGTGGCAAGCGTGTCCAGCAGCTGCTAGACAGCAGAGGTATAGCGGCTTAAATCGAGTTGCCGGTCGGGAGTTGTGGAAATCGGCGGAAATTTTTGTAGGTCCATGCTCTGTAACCAAAACTAATGGGGAATTTCTTAAGGAGTGTCTGGAAGACATCTGCGAGTTTCACACTCCAGTAATTCAATTAAATAATCTATAAAATTATTTACCATCAATATTTAAGACATCTACGATGTCGGAATAATTACGCACATCTTATGATTCTGAAAATAATTTCAATATCTCAAAAATTACGAATGTTTATGACTGCTAAATCAAAATATAGAAAAATAAAGTTTAAAATAACCATGTTTTGAATGCTCCACGAAATTTCAGCAAATTCTGGTTTAGATGATAACTTATTGTGTCTAGCTATCATCTCGAAAGCGTCACACTTGTATATATTTATTTAAAGACTGGTTTTTAACTTATAAAAATTGATAACGGAAATATAAACAAATCATTATATTCTCCACAGTAACACTGAAAATGCAAGCAATATGATTTAACTCTCGAATCTTTACTTCATTCTGTAGATTTATTGTAGAATTTTCTAGTAAATTATGTAAATATTGTGTGGCATGAGCGTCAAGCTCATGAAAGCTCGTCTTATCATTCAACGTCCACAGTCACTTTGAAAAATTTCTCGACGTTTTCATACGTAATTTCAGTTTTGACACATCCTTCGCATGGATCATATTCAACACACACACACACACACACATACACACAAAAAGTAAAATCAGACATCCTTCTGTAAACTATTGAAAATAAAGAAATGCTGTTATAAACCCATGGAATAAACATATGGAAGGATAAACTCATGCATGGTTTATAAATGAGCCAAACCTAAAAACAGCTCTGTACTCAGAGGCTTGATCGTTTGTGTTCCGCTGGATTGAAAATGGACCGATTCTGTTTCACGCCATCTCTCGAATGTTTTGGAGGAGCTAGTGCAGTTTGTCGGCAGCAAGTGAGTGAGAACGTGGTTGATTAAAGAAGAATGAAATTCTTTATTGTTAATTTGCTAAGAAATGCTTCGAATTAACCAAAACAAAAAATATGGGTTGAATGGGGAATGTGTCTAGACGGAGGATAACACATTACTCATTTTTACATTTCCTTTATACACAAAATAAGTGTGTGGTACAATTATGGCACTCCGTGCATCGACACTATGCCAGAGATTCACATCGTGTTTTATATTTGTCCTTCATGCATTGGACATAGTAATAGCTACTTCAGTTTTCCACATAAAGGACTTCACAAATGGAATTCATTACAAACACGTGGTTCTATTGCAAAATGAACCAACAGTTGGTGAAAGTAAAAGCCTCACAGGTAGTCTTTGAAGCATAGTTCTGAGATTTCAGCAGACTGTTCTGAAAATTTGTAATGCAGATATCAGTGGGGTTGATCTGTTGGGTTACTTGCTAATAATGATTCGGACAAAGAAGTGGTATATGACAATGCTTTATCATCTATCCCTTTCACGCCCTGCACGCACAATTGTGCGGTTCTGGTTTTGCTCGCTTTATTTCTTTGCGATTCACGCTACGAAGCTCACGCCTGCATCACACATTCCTGGATGGACTGTGTTAACGTGCGTGACGTTATCCTTTTTGTTTTTTCATTTTTCTACATTCTACACTGGGTGCACCAGGAGTCGGGAAACTTGCAGTACACATAAAATGGCGGCAAGAAAGACTTGTTGACAAAGTGTTGATAACCTTGTTCTGACATGTGAAGCTATCATATCTGACAGCCAGTTGATTTTATATGTTCGTTTGATATTATGTCATTCCTTTCAAAAGGCATCTTACTGTAAGATTGTGCAGATCATAAAAAAATGTAGTGAACGATACAACCAGGCCACTCTGTCGGTACAAACTTTTTGAAAATATTTTTTTCCTTTTTTGTAATGAATTACTGTATTTATTTTGTATCTCAATTGTCCCTCTCCGTATTAATGTCACGTCACCTACAACCTTGGGTTTGAAATGGATGCAGGATATGGCCACATAGCCACTTGGCTATTGTGGCGACGGAAGAATGATTTTTCCATGCCAGTTGTGCACTTAAAATCAGAATTTGGTAGCCGAATATGCAAAACAAACCATTAATTCTGTGAAACGCAATACAGAATGCTCCAGCAATGAAGTTGATCATAAAATGATGAAGAAAAAAAGAAGTGGACTATCTGCACCTGTTCCTGATGTCTGCATTAGATAGGACAATGTAGGACATTTTCCGATATGGGGAGATCAAACGTTTGTAAACCTTATGAACGAAACTGATATGGTCATCATTCCCTAGACTTACAAACTACTCAAACTAACTTATTCAGTCACTCCATTACGGCTATGGGGAGATAGACAACGATGCAAATTTCCACGGTGCACTACTAGATCCTGTGTCCAGCGTGAGAAGTGCCAAGTTCATTTGTGTGTAAATAAGGACAGAAACTGCTTCCAGATATTCCGTACTGTATAAATAAGAATAATGCTGTGGAATCTATGCCGTTGTACAGTAAATAACTATGCTATTTAATAAGGTAGTGGTAAATAAGACTTGAGTGTTAGATATTAAACCTTACACGCCTTATTTCTCCTATATTTTGGAAAATTAAACTTTATTGAAAGCTTGTCAGTATGTTTTAGGTTCCTCAAAACCAGTACATATAAATTTTCATTAAAAAACAATCAAGTAGGAGAGTGTTAAAGAAAATAAGCCGCGCGATCTGATGCACCATGTCACGGATTTCACGGCCGCTCCTGTAGGAGATTCCAGTCCTTCTTCGTGCGTATGTTATCCCTGGCATAATTTAGTTGAAAAAGTGTGTAAGTCTAGAGGCCGATGAGCTTAGCAGATTGATTCCTTAGTTATACAAACGTTGAACTTTTGGTAAACAATGAGAAGTATCCCCGCATAAATAGCGAAGAAGAAATGATACGAGTAATATTAACTAGTCGATTGGATAGGATGTTTGGATATGTAGAACCACATCGGTGACAAAATGAAGCATTGCAGACGGAAATGTAAAGGGACAAGCTGCATGGGAAGGCATGTGGAATGTTTCCAGAAGTGAAGTGAGGAAGATGTGCGTAAGTCAGTACTCTGAGAAGATGAGGAGAGAAAGTCGTGTTGAGCCATAGCACATCAGCTACGAGACTGTGCAAACGTGACATTGCCTGACTACAGACTGACCTGAAGCTCGTAAAAGCTCTCTGTAAGCTTATTTGTGACGGCTGTCGCAGGAAGGTTTGACTACAGAAGGATGGAGACGGCAGTAATTTAGCAGGACTGGCCGGCGCAGGCAGGTGTGGGCGCGCGCCGTATGGTATTCAGTGAAACTCGCGGGTCACGGGTCGGCCGAGGAAAGCGCGTCGTGGCTTTCTCAGGCGCTTTCCAGCCCATCCTCCGCAACCTTCACTCTAAATGTATCACTCGCATCCTAATACCCTCAGTGCGCTGCGTTTTGAGCACTAACTTCTCTCTCACAATACTATTGATATATGAATTGCAGACCACTCTAACTAAATCTTTGCACAGAATTAGGGTTGTTACTCGCAGCGTTTCTGAGCAAATCACTCTGAAAATCTTGAACATGACTGTTGTCAGAATCTGTACGAATTATCACAATAGTAAGCTTACAGCCAATCAGGTAATTTTGAAACATGTGACCTAGGTTTCGACACTTCATAGGAAGCAATTGTAACTCAAAATTATATGTACTGAGTTACAGGGTATCGTGAACTTATTGCTCACTTCGTAAAATAAATAGGAATAACAGAGGAATAACACTGAGATGCATAACAATCTGCGGCATTATAATGCATTATAAATTAGTATCATTGAAGTAATAAATTTAAAATTTATTACTTCAATGATACTAATTTTATTCGCTAAGTATATTGCAAACACTATCCCCTTATGACACTGAATGTACCAACAAAACAATTTCCTTCTACGACTTATAGTTTTGGAGGTGTAACGTCATAAACGTTGAGAAGCGTGGAAAACTGCCGCAACCTATTTGTTCGCATTTTATGCGCAATAGTACCGCTCATCCGATAGAGTTGAAACTTTGTACACTTGATCTTCAAATCACGAGGAAAGTCGTTGTATAACTAAACTTATTGTGCTGCATGGCAGATTGTAATTTACCTACTAACGTCGACAAAATCTACGGGTTTGATCTGATCGTGATGAAATTGTACAATTAACCTTAAATACAAAAGGAACACCACCGACTACCTTAGATTTGATTTCATACAATATAATGTTTTATAAGCAGGTCCCTCCACACTTCCGGTAAATGAACCGAGTGTTTCACCTGCTTTTTCTACACAGGCGGGAACTGTGAGCAAAAATTTTGAATAATCTGACCCTCAGTCCATAGAAATTGCCATCCACAAAAAAGAACAATTAGGAAATGTGGGACACTCAGAATTTCGAGAGTTTCCTTCGAATGACGCAGATAATGATGACAGAAATGAGAACAGCAGCACCATTGAAAAACAAATAGAGGACGACAGACGTGACGCCCCATCAAGTGCTCTACAGATTCGACCACAAATGGGGACAGTGTGCAACAAGCGACTTCAGTAAATATACCTGAAAGTATGTGGTCTTTACCTTATGTATAAATGGTTGCTTGTTACCAGTTTGCTTAGAATCGACTATACAATTAATATGTTAATCAGGTGCTATAAATTTGATATGTAAATCATATAATATTTACGGCAATTGGTTTACAAATCAAAATGATGTGCAAATAGCCAGTAAGAAGAGTGAAAACTCTTAATACTACCTTAATGTCATCAGTGAAATTAATTTGGTAAATCATTTCACTTATAATCTAGGCCTTCTGAAATCAAATTTAATGGTTGCCACTAGCTGTTAGTTTACTAAATAAAAGAAAAAAATTGTATATCTAAAGTGAATTTATTATAGACAGTCACTAACTGCAAGCGGTGGCGACATTCGAGATTTTCATTTCTCAATAACAATAACTGGTAATATAATGAAATATTTTCCCCTGACCTACCTAGCTTTACAAGGATATTTCCTCCAAAATATTTCAGTCAAAGGTGCTTGAAATGAGGTAAGCATAAATTTGAACAAATACTGTACCCTTACTTTATATTTTACAGCCTGACCAATACAACACGAATGTGACCATATGCCATATACAAAAAGATCAGTTTGAAAGACAATAAAATACAATTAATTTAAAAAATAGGTGACTTCACATGAAATTGAAAATTAATTAAGGTTGCTGACGAATATAAAGGTTCTGAATGGCTAAGTCACAGGAGGGAAGTGGCAAAACCATGATGTATAAAATCAACAAGTGAAATTTAACCCCAACTCCGATCCCAGTCTATTTCCCCTCTGGCACACAATAAACTCCCACCTAACTACTACCATTCAACTCCCCTTCCTCAGGAGATTTGTTGGTGCAACCTTACCATCTTCCTGTAGAACACCGTTGGAGTTGTAAAAGACCAGCTGATGACAGTGCAGTGTTGACAGCAGCGAACGCGAATGTGGATTGACACAAATAGAACAGGTTTTGTCGGTTGAGCCGACGACAATACAATAGTGAAAAAAAAACTGTTCTCTCAAGAAATGGTAAATATTGTGATTAAGAGTGGTGTAGCTGACAGGGAACACACACTTGAGAAAATTACAAGTTTCAATTTGTACTACAGTAGCCACACAGAACTCTAACACCTGACTGTGTAGAAAGCACACTGAAATAATTCAAAGTCCGCGATCTGGCTAGGAGAATAGCTTCAGCCAGAGACTTGGAGACAGCACAATCTGGCCAAGTAATGGCCAGACCAGAGTGCCTTCTCTCTACACCAAATTGTCACAACTGGAAATCTTCCTCTCAAGCCCCTCCCATCGGTGACGTCAATCCAATCAAAAACTTGGCTTAATGTTCAAACCAATGGAATACAAGAACTATTTTTCAACATGCCAGGCTCCTCCCCCACGAAACTATCCCACGCTGCACTCTTCATGTAAGTCAGCATTTCTCAGAAATCCATGTGCAGACCAGAAGGACGCCAACTTTTACAGCCTCTGCTCATTGTACTCCAGTCGCAACCAGAGAGACTCCGTACACAATCCAGCACTGTAACGACAAAAAGAAAAACAAAATACAACCTGGCCTCAGGTCAGCCATAAACGTGCCCAGCCCAAATATATATGTCTATCTGCAGACGGAGCAGTTTCACCACAGGTAGTGGCGGCCAGCGGTCGTCCTCCAGGCGTTGTCAGAAGAATGCCTTAGTTCCTACTACAGAGAACTTGGCGTCAATAACCCCCGCCCCCTCGTGGAACCACTAAACTGCCGGTCTGCTGGTGCCCCCAGCGCCTTCCACCTCAGAAGACAATTATCCCATCAGTGATACAATAATGAAAAGGAGTCATACTCTCAGTGAAAAGAAATTTACCTCCCAAACTTCTATCCTCTGATAATTACAAGACAAATGAAATATATTAAACATAAACAAGGTAATACTATTGATATCCCTCCGGAATAAATCCAGGCAATAGTGTCCAAATAAAATGGATAAAATACTTCTGAAATAGGACCACCACCTCTCAATGCCCCCTATCGACTAATTTTTGGATTTGAATGGTCACATTTAAGGGGTAATGTGTCTAATTAACAGGAACAATTTTCCTTTTTATTATAAAATCGAGTATAATTATAGCCAATCAAATATTTTCTAAAAAACATCATCCTATAAACACTATAGAAAATTTAATACTACACTTACGCTATAGGTCCCCACACACTCCCTAGCTTTCTGTTTGTTGGAGAGTAAAAATGAAATGGATTTATATTGGTGAAATTCCCTTTGGCCATCCAGTCCGCAAATACCACAAATAAAATACAATCCTATTGATCAAAACACATTCATACAATGTCCCTTGTCGGTCTTCTGGGCCCTAGGATTTAATAAACAACCCGCACCCAACAAAAATAAGAAAATGAGAGATACAGAACTGGAAGGTAAACAGTCTAGTAACTAAAGATAACATAACAAGAACTATTAATGACCACAAGTATCTATTCTAGAAGTTTCATATAGAAAAAATTTAAAATTTAAATTTTATACTGTTTTATCATAAAATATTAAAAAACCAATGTTGTACAACATACATTAACACAAATAAAACAAATATCATGAGGACGTAAAACAGATACAAGAGAGATCATTTATAATATCCTACAATTTTACAAAGCATAAACATACATAATATTTTTGATTCATTTTCTTTAATAATTTTTTTTAATGTCCATTTCAAGTTCATGCTGAAAAAGAGTAAAAATTCACATTCTGAATTCACAAACAAAAATTAAATTCTGAGCCTAAGACTGCGAAGTTGAGCCGAGACTGTCACATAATAGACACACACTGGTAAACAAAGCAGAACACTTGACAGCTATAGTGCATAGTACACGGTGACGGTGGTCCAGGTAGTGCATGGCTGTGCACCCAATTTAGCAGGACTTTCCCATGTGAAGGTCGAATGGTAAGGCTCGGAGGCCCCACCCTTTTACGATGATGCAGACCCCATTTCGTCGATCCACAGGCGACGATCGGCTCCGCAGATCTCAATCCCGGATAAGAACACTCGTGCAACCACATGGGGACTGAGATCCTGGCACCGTGTCGACGCGGAGCAATGGCGGTGTATTTAGGCAGCGTGGTCACAGCAGGGGAGTGGCCTTGTGGGTTGTAAAACTCGTCGGCGTCCAGCAGTCTGCACAGGTCGCAGGGAGGGGAGTCGCTTTTGTGCTACCCTCTCGTCCCCGTGGTGCACCGCCCGCTCCCTGTGGCGTGCCCGGCGCTGAGCAGACTGGCTCTCCCGACTGCCATGGTATGGCGAAAGGCGTGTTTGCCACTGCTGGCATGTGCTGTTGGATCGTTGTTCCACCAGCTGACCTATACGCAATGTAAACAGACCATCCCTGGAGACTCTCCCTTTTTGATTTCACTGTGTCATTCACATAACGGGTCGCCTGCACTCATCAGGTGTCTCGCCATGCTACCATCGCTCGTCTCAGCAAGCTGACGCCATTTCTGACTTGTGATGTGTTGTGCTTCTGGAGTCGACGAATATGCCACCATTCTGCGTTTTCTGCACAAAACTCATGCACTTGTATTGGACTCAGATTACTTTTTTTCATATATTTATATGATGAAAAATTTATGCCCATCTAATGATCTTACATAGGCCAAAAATGGAACACTACACAACATTCGTTTTAATTAAAAAAATTTTAACTTTACAAAAAATTCTATTATTATAAAATATTATTTTGGTCCCTTTTTGTCCCAATTTAGTTTTCAACTATAAGCTCTACTGATAATAGTCATAATGTCTATGTGTCAAAAGGAAGATGTCATGTCAGTCTAGTCTTTTCAACACTACTGTAACAAACAACATCATACAATAGAATTTCAAGAAGAAAGATATGTTTCTACTCAAAGTTTGCTAGCTAGAAGAGGATTGGAGAGAAGAGTTGGGATAAAGGGAAGGGATTGTATAATTTCCTCATTCCTATCCTTTTATTGGCTGAAAGATACAATTTCTTTATTTAATCGGACATGTTGTCCTCTCCACTTCTGCACTTCTGTCCTTGTTTCATTATACTGGTAGTTGGGAGCTCCAACGTTAGGCGGATGATGGAGACCCTTAAAGAGATGGCTGCCAAGAAGGGGAAGAAGGCCAACGTACACTCTATGTGCATACCGGGTGGAGTCATTCCACATGAGGAACGAGTCCTTCCGGATGCCATGAAGGGTACAGGGTGCAGCCAACTGAAGGTGATGGCTCACGTCGGTACCAATGATGTTTGTCGCTACGGATCTGAAGAGATTCTCTCGGGTTTTGAGCGGCTATCTGAAGTGAAAGCAGAGCTCACCATCTGCAGCGTAGTTGACAGGACCGACCGTGGACCTCTGGTACAGAGCCGAGTGGACGGTCTGAATCAGAGGCTCAGACAGATCTGCGATCGTGTAGGCTGCAGATTACTTAACTTGCGCCATCGGGTTCTGGGTTTCCGGGTTCCGCTGAATAGGTCAGGAGTCCACTATACGCAGGAAGTGGCTACACGAGTAGCGGGGTCTGTGTGGCGTGGACTGGGCGGCTTCGGGGAAAAACAAAATGGGCAATCTCAAAGGGTGCAGGTGGATCACAGGAGAAATGTAGATCTGGGAACTATGGGTATAACAGTTGTAAACTGTCATAGCTGTGTCGGGAAAGTACCAGAACTCCAAGGGTTAATAGAAAGCACCGAAACACACATCATTGTAGGCAGTGAATGTTGGCTCAAGCCGCAACTAAGTTCAGCAGAAGTATTTGCAAAAGATCTGACTGTGTTCAGAAAGGATAGATTAAATAAAATAAGTGGAGGCGTGTTTGTCGCCGTCACAACTAGTATTTCGTATAGCGAAGTTGAAATTGATGGTTCCTGTGAGCTATTATGGGTATAGGTTGTACCTGAAAATCGTAAGAAGTTAATAACTGTTTCCTGTTACCGGCCTCCCGATTCTGACTATACAATAGCGGAAAGGTTCAAAGAAAACCTGAGTCTAATTACAAAAACTTACCCGACCCACACGATAATAATAGGCGGTGATTTTAATTTACGATCAATCAGTTGGCGAAATTATATTTTCAAATCAGGAGGTACGCATAAAACATCGTGTGAAATTGTACTCAACGCATTCTCTGAGAATTACTTCGAACAATTAGTTCATGAGCCAGCTAGAATTGTAAATGGATGTGAAAACACACTTGATCTCTTAGCAACAAATAAACCTGAGTTCATAACTATCTTCAAAACGGATACAGGTATTAGTGAACACAAAGCTGTCATAGCGAGATTGAATATCGAAAGTTCCAAAGTTACCAAAAATAAACGAAAAGTATATTTATTCAGGAGAGCAGATAGAAATAAAATACATTGCTTCTTGAAAGACAGCTTCCACTCGTTTCTAACACTAAACGTAGGTGTAGACCAGATGTGGCTCAAATTCAAAAAAGTGCTATCGACAGCAATTGACAGTTTTATACCAAATAAATTAATAAAAGGAGGAGGCGATCCCCCTTGGTACACAAAACAAGTCAGGACACTGATGCAAAAGCAAAGGAAAAGGCATGCTAAATTTAAACGAACACAAAATCCCCAGGATCGGCGATCCTACACAGAAGCTCGAAATTTAGCGAGGACTTCAATGCGAGATGTCTACAATACTTATAACAACGAAACTCTTTCTCGAAATTTGACTGAAAAGCCAAAGAGATTTTGGTCATATGTTAAATATATTAGGGGCAAAACACAAACAATACCCGTACTACATGATAGTAATGGCGATCCTGCCGATGACGGCGCTACTAAATCAGAGTTACTCAACATAGCTTTTAGAAATTCATTCACCAAAGAAGATGAAAGCAATATTCCAGATTTCGAATTACAAACAGAGGCCGTAATGAGTAACGTAGGATATCATCGGAGTAGTGAAGCAACTAAAATCACTTAACAAGAACAAGTCTTCTGGTCCTGATTGTATACCCATTCGATTTCTATCTGATTATGCTGAAGCGATAGCTCCTTACTTAACAGTCATATACAACCGCTCTCTCATAGAATTATCTGTACCAAAAGATTGGAAAGTTGCACAGGTTACACCTATATTCAAGAAAGTCAGTCGGAGTAACCCACTAAACTACAGGCCTATTTCATTGACGTCAATCTGCAACAGGGTTTTGGAACATATCCTGCATTCAAATATTATGAATTATCTCGAACAGAACGATCTATTGACCCAACGGATTTGACGGATTTAGAAAATATCGTTCATGCGAAACACAACTAGCTCTTTATTCAAACGAAGTGATGGGTGCTATCGACAAGGGTTCGCAAATCGATTCCGTATTTCTTGATTTCAAGAAGGCTTTTGACAGCGTACCTCACAAACGGCTTTCAATCAAATTGCATGGTTATGGTACATCGCTCTAATTTTGCGATTGGATAGGGGATTTTCTGTCAGAGAAGACACAGTTCGTAGTAATCGATGGTAAGGCATCGACTAAAACAGAGATGATATCGGGCGTTCCACAGGGTAGTGTTATTGGTCCTCTGCTGTTCCTTATTTACATAAACGATTTAGGGGAAAATCGAAGTAGCTATCTTAGGTTGTTTGCAGATGACGGCGTCATTTACCGTCTAGTAAAATAATCTGAAGATCAAAACCAACTGCAGATCTATCTCAATAAGATATCAGTATGGTGCAAAAATTGGAAATTAACTCTAAATAATGAGAAGTGTGAAGCCCACATGAGTACGAAAAGAAATCCGTTAAATTTTGTTTACAAGATAAATATTCAAAAGTGAAGTCCGTAAACTCCACAAAATACCTGGGAATTACTATTACCTCAGACTTAAATTGGAAAGATCACGTAGATAATGTCGTGGGAAAGGCGAACCAGAGACTGCGTTTTATTGGCAGAACCCTTAAAACATGCAACAGAACTACAAAAGAAACTGCATACACTACGCTTGTCCGTCCATTTTTGGAGTATTGCAGCCCAGTGTGGGATCCTTATCAGGTGGGTTTGACGGAGGACATCGAAAGAGTCCAAAGAAGGGCATCTCGTTTCGTATTGTCACGATACAGGGGAGACAGCTTTACGGAAATGATATAGGATCTTACGAAACTCCAATCGCCAACATTCTCTTCCGAATACGAAAATATATTGTTGACTCCCACTTATATAGGTAGAAACGATCATCAGAATAAAATGAGAAATCAGCGCTCGAACGGAAGGATTCAGGTATTCTTTCTTTTCGCGCGCTATTCGAGAATGGAATGGGAGATAAATAGTATAATGGTGGTTTGATGAACGTAAATGTGATTTGCAGAGTATCCCATGCAGATGTAGATCATCTGAAATTAAGTATGGTGTGTTAACAATATAACTTGTTCAAATCTTATACACATTCAAGTAACACTATCTGGTAGAAGAAAGGTAACATAATGGTGTTTCTATTATAAATATCTCTTTCGGTGGACTATGACACTTGTGGAGACACATTCTATTGTCGCTCATTGGCAATAAACAAATGCGACAATCCTATCAACCTGAAATTGTCCTCACGGCGACCACCATGGATGAATAATCTCAAATCCCATAGGCCCTACACACCATAGCTTGGCCATAGAAAAATCGCACTGACGTGTTTTACGGCCCACTTTAGATTTGTAGTTTTATAAGTTTTTGCAAACATTTTGGACCAAAATAATAATCTAAATAATAAAAAATTGATTAATAATAGTGTCTGAAATCCTTTTCGAAAAAAAAAAAAAAAATTAGATAGTGGCGGGTTCCGAACCACTGACCTTCAGCGTCACAACCCATTGCGCTGCCCACTACGATACAGCTAACAGTCAGCAGCTGTGCCCTTTAATCTCATACTATTGATGGCAGTTGTTAACTGATGCTAATATGGCATTTGTAGACAGTAGATTATCATTTCTCGTACGAAAAACGACGCGTTTTTGTCAATTCTTCAGTGCGCCATTGCTTTGAAATGACAACGTGTAAGTTACAATAAGAAAATCATCAAATACGCAACGCAAGATGGCGTATACCACATAGAGTTCTGGGCGAGGAATGTCACGTGACATCCGCGAACGGCTGGTTTTCGTTAATTCAATGGAGGGTGCAAATATCTATCAAACGATACGAGATATGAAAAAACACGTTGTAGAGAGAATGAAACTTTCACTCTGCAGCGGAGTGTGCGCTGATATGAAACTTCCTGGCAGATTAAAATTGTGTGCCGGAACCGGGACTCGAACCTGGGACCTTTGCCTTTCGCGGGCAAGCGCACTACGGACTGTGCTATCCCGACACGACTCACGATGCCGCGAAAGGCAAAGGTCCCAGGTTCGAGTCCCGGTTCCGGCACACAATTTTAATCTGCCAGGAAGTTTCAAAGTTGTAGAGAATTTGCTCATCTACAAATTCGTTTATTCAATTTTCGCGTCAGATGAATGGTTAATCCGTTATTTTCATTTAAATTTCGAACTGTCAAAAGACGATCGCAAAGGCCCACTTTTAGTGTTACTGCCGTAACCTAAAGTGGGCCAAAAACATAAGGGAACAAAGTTGTAGAGAATTTTCCCCTCTACCAATTAGGCTATTCAATTTTTAATTAAAATTACATTACAAACGGCTTTTTTTGGTATTACTAACGTATTCTTGTCTGGAATATTTCAAAAAGCGAGGTTCTGGTCTCTGGTAGCCAAAAATTATGTTTGTAAAATTTGGTGCCGATCGGTTGAACGGTTCGGAAACACGTTACAGCCAGACAAATCGCCGTTATTTTTGCAAATATCTGAAACGAAACAAGATATGAAAAAAACATAAGAGAGCAAAGTCGTAGAGAATTTTCTCCTCTACAAATTCGGTTATTCAAGTTTCGTGTCAGATGAATGGTAAATCCGTTATTTTCATGTAAATTTCGAGCTGTCAAAAGACGTTCGCGAAGGCCCAGTTTTAGTGTTACTACCGTAACCTAAAGTGGGCCAAAAACAGTAATATCCTTCTTTACAACGAAGGCAAAATCTCAAGTGTCAGACATTGTGGAATGGAAAAAGAAGAAAAAGCAATTAACCTACTAAAAGCGCACTCGCCGTTATGGTTCGCAAATTCAAAAACGACACGGAATAGAGCGTCCACTAATAGAATCATCCAAAGTCCAGAGCACCAAACACGAGGACTCAATCCCTATAAGATGGATTCCATAAATTCGCACAATTGCAAACAACATCAACAGACTTTACAATAATTTAACCAGACAACGAACTGAAAAATCACCTTGCCATCGGCAACATATGACAGCCACTGTATTTTCGACAGAGAAACCTGTTTTCTGCCAGACACAAGAGGTGAAGTAAGCAACGTTGACTGGAGTATGACAGTAATCTGTTCGAAAAACTATCCATCATGAGCAACATTTTTCTCTAGGACAAACAATGACAACAACTACAAAAACATATTCTTATGTCTACAGTACTTATTCTAAACATAGGACAACAATAAATTTTGCACATAATACTTGCTATCAAAATATTCTATAATACTTGTTATCAAAATATATAATTCCGAGTGCCTCTGCGGAGCAACTATGCACACATGCCGCAGCTACATCGCGTCAGTTGTGGTTGTTCCGCCAGTAATTGTCATTGACGCGAGGGGCGGGATTGGGTGGCCGGATTCCAACTACATCTGGACCCTGTGGTGAGGGATATTATATGGTCCTTACTTTGCTTGCAGGCGCCATTGATTACCGTTGCCCTGTTCGGCCAATAGTTATTAGAGTGGTTGGGCCAATGCTGTCCGTGTTGTTACTGGTTATGATAATTACCCTATTAATTACCGGTGTGTCCACTATTATTATCGTGATCCCGCCAATTATCTTGATTCTTCGAATCGCGGTACTTGTTGCCGTTCTTATTTGATTTACTCTTCTGATCCCATTTGTCAGAATTGTTACCTTATTTCCCTTCCCAGAATGGGGCAGAATTCACCTGTCGGTTATTATTATCTTTACGTTTCCTACCAATGTCACACTCCATCATTTATGCCTCTTGTAACGCGCTGACAAACTGATCGATGGTGCCATTGCATTTACCAATCACCGCCCGCTGCACGTTCACCGGCAGATTCGTAAAGCAATATCTCATTATCTCTCGGTCGGAGAATTTGTTTTCTTAACCAAGGACTTCAAAAACTTTTCAGCGACCTTGAATCCTGCGCTTTCCATGTCTTTTCCGAAAGGTATCTCGTCCCTGATCCTTCCCTGCGCACGAGCAGACTAATATGATCCCAAAAACTAGGACTTGAATTGTTCGAGTGTTGTACAATCAGCGGCGACCGTCCGCAAGTGCTCAGCAACACCCCCTTGTAAATGTTGTTGTTGTTGTGGTCTTCAGTCCGGAGACTGGTTTGATGCAGCTCTCCACAATACCCTATCCTGAGCAAGCCTCTTCATCTCCACATAAGAACGGCAACCTACATCTGTCTGAATCTGCTTACTGTATCCATCTCTTGGTTTTACCCCACACACTTCCCTCCAACGCTAAATTCACAATTCCTTTATGTATAAGATGTGTCTTACCAATCTATCCCTTCTTTTAGTCAAGGTATGCCAGAAATTTCTTTTCTCCCCAATTCTGTTCAGTACCTCCTCATTAGTTACGCGATCCACCCACCTAATCTTCAGCATTCTTCTGTAGCACCATAATTCAAAAGCCTCTATCCTCTTCCTGTCCGCACTGTTTATCGTCCATGTGTCACTCCCATACAAGGCAACACTCCATACAAATGCCCTCAGAAAGGACTTCCTTAGGCTTAAATCAATATTCGATGTTAACAAATTTCTCTTTTTCAAGAACGCTTTTCTACCCATTGCCATTCTGCATTTTATATCATCTGTACTGCGACCATCATTTGTTATTTTACTGCCCAAGTAACAAAACTCATCTACCTCCTTTATTGCTTCGTTTCCCAATCTAATTCCTTCAGCATCACCTGATTTTCTTACACTGCACTCCATTACCCTAGTTTTGCTCTTGTTAATGTTGATCTTATATGCACCTTTCAGCACACTGTCCATTCCGTTCAATTGCTCTTCCAGGTCCTTTGCTGTATCTGACAGAATTACTATATCATCGGCAAAACGCAATGTTTTTAATTCTTCACTCTGAACTTTAATTCCTTCTCCAGATTTCTCCTTGCTTTCCTTTATAGCTTGCTGAATGTACAAATTGAATAACAATGGAGAAAGACTACAACCCTGTCTTACTCCCTTTCCAACCACTGCATCCCTTTCATGCCCTTCAACTCTAACAGCCGCTGTCTGGTTTTTGTACAAGTTGTAAATAACTTTACGCTCCCTATCTTTCACTCCTGCTTGCTTCAGAACTTGAAAGAGTTTATTCCAATCAACATTGTCAAAAGCCTTCTCCAAATCTACAAAAGCTAGAAATGTAGATTTGCCTTCTCTTAATCTATCTTCTAGGATAAGCCGTAAAGTGAGTATTGCCTCCCGTGTTCCTACATAACTCCTGAACCCAAACTGATCTTCCCCGAGGTCGGCTTCTACCAGCTTTTCCATCCTTCTGTATATAATTCATGTTAATATTTTGCAACCATGACTTATTAAACTGATGGTTCTGTAGTTTTCACACCTGTCTGCACCTGCTTTCTTTGGAATGGGGATTATAACATTTTTCTTAAAGTCTGAGGGTACTTCGCCTGTCTCATACATCTTACACACCAGGTGAAACAGGTTTGTCATGGCTGGTTCTCACAGAGACTTCAGTAGCTCTGAGGGAATATCATCTACTCCAGGGGCCTTTTTTCGACTTAGGTGTTTCAGGGCTATGTCAAATTCTTCTCTCAGTACAGTATCTCCTATTTCATCTTCATCTACATCCTCTTCCCTTCCTACAATATTGTCTCGAAGTTAGTTTCCTTTGTAGAGCCCCTGTATATACTCTTTCCCCCTTTCAGCTTTCACTTCTTTGCTGAGAACTGGTTTTCCATCAGTGTCCTTCATATTCATAGAGCCGTTTCTCTTATCTCCAAATGTTTCTTTTATTTTCCTGTAGGCTGTATATATTTTTCCCCTATTTATACATTCTTCTACATCCTTGCATTTGCCTCCTAGCCACTCCTGCTTAGCCATTTTGCACTTCCTGTCAATCTCATTTCTTAGTCGACTATACTCCATTTTGCCTGTTTCATTTACTGCATTTTTATATTTTCTCCTTTCATCGATTAAATTTAGTATCTCCTGTGATATCCAAGGATTTTTTGTAGGTCTTGCCTTCCTACCTATTTTGTCCTCTGCTACCTTCACTATTTCATCTCTCAATTTTACCCATTCCGCCTCTACTGTTTTATTTTCCCCTGTTTCTGTCAATTGTTGCCTAAAGCTCCCTCTGAAATTCTTAAGAACTTCAGGTTCCTTCAATTTATCCAGGTCCCATCTCCTTACCAGTCACGGTCTGCACGGCCACTACGGTCGGGGGTTCGAATCCCACCTCGGGCATGGATATTTGTGCCGTCCTAGTTCGTAAGTAGTTCATAAGTAGTTTGTAAGTTTAGGGACTGATGACCCCGTAGTTAAGTCCCATAAGCTATACAAACATTTGAACATTTGATTTTTTAAACCTGTTTTGCCTTTCCTTAATATCACATATTTCCACTGAAATTTTCTTTATCTCTACCTTATTCGTTTTAACATCCCTTTTTACTTTCACAATTTCTTCCCTGTTTAAAGCTATTGCCTTTTTGACTTCCACTACTACTTGCTTTACTTCGCCAATTTCTTCTCTAATCTGTTTTATCCCTTCCTCATTCTTTCTTTCACTCTCCTTAAACATTAACTTGGAATCTCTCTGCCCATTCTGAATTAAAATTTAGAATTTGAGCAAATTCAGAATTACTGTTATGCTTCCCCCACACCCGAGGATGACGCCCTGGAATGCACTGTTTTTGTAAAATTCCTTTAGGAGTAGGACGCCGCATCGTCACTATAAGCATAATTTTTTTCATACTACTGGTTTCCTGACGGCTGTTTTGTACAACTATCTCATCGTGACTGGAATCAACATGAGAATGGCAAAACGAATTACAATTACAGTATTTGAATCTTGCGAGAAATCGCGGCGTTTCCGAGTTAAGGGACTTTTTGTCTCTCGTTTTGCATCAATATCCGTTATCACTCATCGTGATCGGATTATTACTGTTGCAACCTAAAAATCTTGCACGATTCCTTGTTAACATTTACAAAAATATGCCAAACATCTATAAAGTGGTCTCATTCTCTGCATACAACGACCACTAGAGAATACTCTAATACAGGTTGGTACCATAAAATAATGATATTCGCGAAAATGAATAATCTACAATTAATATTTTCACAAATAAAATTATTTTCCCCTCCAAAATAATACCTCGACTATGCTTACCACATCCTTTCAACGCTGTCAGCGTGGTACAAAAATCACCTGATTCAGCAACAGCTAGGAAAAAATAAGATTATGCACAGAGCCACATTTATATTCTTTAAACAATTGGACCTGTATTGCAAGGAAAGCAAAGTGACTGCATCTCAGCATCATCCACTGCCCCAAGATCCTGGCAGGGATCGCCAATTGAAAGTATGTAGTCTTTAACTTATGTATAAATATTTGCTTGTCACCACGAATTGACTATACAATTAATATGCAAATCAACTGCTATAAATTTGATATGTAAATAATAGAAGATTTAATGTAATTGGTTTACAGATCAAACTGAAATTATTTTCGTAAATTGATGCAATCATTTTGCTTATAACCTACTTCTGAAATCAAATTTAAGGGTCGCCACTAGCTTTTTATTTATTAAATAAAAAATATATCTAAAGTGAATTTGCTATAGACTGTCACTAACTGCATGCAGTGGCAACATTCAAGCTTTTTATTTGTCAATAACAATAATTGGCAATAATGCACACTCTGTGCCCTAGGACAACCGGCGGAAACGAGGCACAAAAGTGGCAACGAGGATGGGATACAAAAGTGGCGACGAGGAGGGATAGAAGAACCGTGGATCAGCCCACTTGCAGCAGCCTGACAGCAGCAGTCAGAGCACGCAGAAATTGCTCCCGCCCATCCACTCTTATTATAAGAAATTTGGGGGAACGATATTTTGTTATGTGTTTTGTGGACTTTATTGTTGCAGAGCGTCCTCTTACATATTGCATTTGTGTTTTGTTCTAATTTTCTTGTATGCGCGGCGCCTAATCAGTCTGCCTGGCCACTACCCTGAACCCAAACATAATAGAAATTATTCAGTTACAGACGGCGCAAATCACGCAACTACTTCAAGCGGTGTCCCAGTTGATGGCGCAGGCAACTCAGCACTAACAGCCGTCGCATCAACCGCACACAACTGAAGCTGCATCGCTTCCCACGTTTCGCCAGTACGACGAACGTGAGGAAGAATGGAGCAATTACTTTGCGCAATTTCAAGAACTCGTCGCGGCTCATCAACTTACAGGTCAGACAGTCAAGCATTTGTTCCTCTCAGTGGTGGGCACTAAGACCTTCATATTACTGCAGAAACTTTTCCCCCATGCACCTCCTCGCGATCTCGACTTGGATGATTTCGTAAATGCACTGATTGCTCATTATGAGAGAAACGTTCTCGTAGTTGCGGCGCCGTACCGATTTTTCAGACCAAAAAAATCACCAGACCAGACCCACACGCAAAGGATTACGGAATTGCAGGCTTAACCCGCAAATGTAAATTTACTTGCTCTTGTGGACTTTCTTGTAGTGATGTCATGTTAAGGGTTGCGATCACACAGAACATTCAGGACCCCAAAATTAGGGCAGCGTTTCTGAAACAGTTTGACCCCTCATTAGATACTTTACTGCAGCTTATAGAAGCGCATAATACCTTTGACTTAGCAGATGTAGAAATGCAAAGCCACAGTGTTAATTCAGTGTGCCGCAACAGACGCTTTCCTAGACACATTTCTCAATCTACCCCTAGTGATTATTACAATTCTTCTGAACACTCAGTGAACAGTAGCTAGTGTAAAAGTGCGACACAAAGGTCGCCCCGTCTAGTTAGACAAAGTAATTTGACAAACGGGCGCCGACGTTCTTTGCAGAAAAACGTTCGTAAATCTTGCCCCCAGTGTGTATCTCGCCACAAGTATGCGCTGTGCTTTAGACGCAACGCCATTTGTTGTCAATGTGGAAACTCAGAACATGTACAGACAATGTGTAGGCAAAACAACCATTCAAAGAACGGTGCCGTTAGAAACGGTGTTTCGCAGAGTGCGAGAACAGTTTATGCAGTAAATGTCATACACGCTCAAATGTTCAAATGTTTGTAGAGTCTATGGGACTTAACTACGGGGTCATCAGTCCCTAAACTTACAAACTACTTATGAACTACTTACAACTAAGGACGGCACAAATATCCATGCCCGAGGGGGGATTCGAGCCCCCAACCATAGTGGCCGTGCAGACCGTGACTGGAGTGCCTCAGTCCCCTCGGCCACCGCGGCCAGCTCATACACGCTGTGGACTTGAACAGTGCATTGCTTGAATCTCAAATGCAAGAACGTTCTTCTGCGCCAACGGTAAAACTATGTAGTGAGTCACGTCGCAAGTGCCGCCGAGAGCGCCAAACTGTGCAACGAAAAAGGGTTCAGGACAAGCATAATGACTATGTACAGTGCAATCCTTTAGTGAACCTAGTGCCTTCTGCAACTTCTCCTTGTAAAAGTGCCCAGTACTGTGTGGCTAGTGACAGTAGACTGGATGTAGCTACTCAAAGTAATTTTAGTGTAGTAGCTGGTGCATCTGGCGTAGCTTCGCACACTTGCACGGAGCCGATCCGGTGGTAGTGCCAACTAGGAACAGTGTTATTAACCTGCTTTGTGCCGATTCTGCGCCGCTTCCTACTGTACGCAGGCCGCGCTACCTAAAACGCAGCAAACATGCTGTAGCAGACGTTGCCCACATTCGCGCACCTGTCGAGCGCCACAAGCAAAAACTTTTTGTGACTCTTTCCATAGAAAATCAGTCTGTGCAATTTTAGCTCGATACTGGTTCTGCTGTCACATTAATGAATAAAGACACTTATAAGCTTCTGGGTTCGCCAAAATTGTCGCCGTCTCAACTAGTACTCACAGCGTACACAGGACAAGGTGTCTCTTTTCAAGGTGTTGTTTTTCAGGCCAAATCGACACAGAACATTTTTGGACTAGACGCATTTGGTTTCTTTGGCCTATCAATTCAAAGAGATATCCTTCAAATTTCGTCAGTAGTGCCTCAGGACGAAATCAATGCATTGTGTGAAAAATACAGAGACTTGTTTTCGCCAGAACTAGGTTGCGCAAAATACTTTGTGCAACAAGTACCTTTAAAAGAATCTGCAGTACCACAATTTCGTAAAGCTAGACCAGTGCCTATCACAATTCGTGATAAAGTTGTTGAAGAACATAAACGTTGGCAGGATAGTGGGGTGATTTCTCCTGTTTCTGCGAGTCAGTGGGCCTCGCCTTTAGTGATTCTAATCAAGCCGTCAGGAAAGCTTCGTCTATGTGCGGACTTCAAATCAACAGTGAACAGTCAAACAATTATCCCCTGCCCAGATCCGAGGAACTGATGGACAAATTAGGACAGTCTCGCTTCTTTTCTAAGATTGATTTAGCAGAGGTATACTTACAGATTCCCCTTGATGACGAGTCAAAAACGTTTTTCGTCATTTATACTCACATGGGCCTTTTTCAATTTCAGCGCCTACCCTTTGGCAGTTCTTCCACCCCCAATATTTTTCAGCGTTTTTTGGAACAGCTGACAGTTTCTGTATCGTGCTGTTCGAACTATTTAGATGATATTGTGGTCTCAGGGCGCACAGTTGAAGAACATTTATCAAACCTGGAGTGCCTTTTCAAAGTGTTGACTGCAGCAGGTCTACGTTGCAATAAAGCATAGTGTTCCTTTTTTTTTAAACTGTAGAGTACTTAGGCTGTGTGATTAATGCCCAAGGAATCCATCCATTACAGTCACATCTTCGAGCAATCAAAGACTTGCCTCCTCCTAAGAATGTGCATGAATTGCAAGCAGTAATGGGAAAGCTTAACTATTATTTAAGATTTATTCCTAATGCCTCTCAGATTGCAGCTCCACTGCATCGCTTAAGTAGGAAGAATATTCCTTTTGTATGGTCTAAAGATTGCCAGGTTGTCTTTGACAAATTAAAGTCTGCACTACTCAGTGATGCATGTTTGATTCCCTTTGTCCCAAAGAAGCCTGTAGTGCTAGCAATGGATGCCTCTTCTTACGGCCTGGGCGAAGTATTGTCACATGTTATTGCATCTCACGATCGTCCTATTGCCTTTGCGTCCAAGCTACTGACGCCAACGCAACAGAATTACAGTCAGATAGAAAAGGAGGCCTTAGCAATCATTTACGGCGTCACAAAGTTTCATCATTATCTCTAAGGTAGAAAATTCTATTTGTTGACAGACCACAAGCATATCACGTCGTTGTTCTCACCCACAAAGCCAATTCCGCCACGAACAGCACAAAAGCTTCAGAGGTTGTCCTCGATATTGTCTAATTATCAGTATGAGATTTTGTACCGACCTACCACTAAACATGCCAACGCGGACACACTTTCCCGACTTCCGGTTGGCCAAGATGTGTCGTTTGATTCTTCAGAAATGGCATGTTGTTAGATAGACTCCAGAGATGCTTCCGCTGTCGCAGACTTCCTTTTGAACTCTCGTCGGGTTGCACAGGAAACAGCTGCGGATGCGGACCTAAGTTCGCTCTGGGTGGCCTGCCAGAGCCAAAGACATTGAACGGCCTCTATCTCGACGTTATTTTGCACAACGTCATGCATCGTGTTTATGTCGGGGTGTCCTGTTGTTACATACCGACAACGACCAAACAAGAGTGATTAGTTCCTCGTTCCATGCAACGAGAAGTTTTACTCCTCTTGCATCGAGGACATTGGGGTACTGTTCGGACAAAGCAACTGGCCAGATGTCATTGTACCTGGGTTGGTATGGACGCCCAGATAGAGAGCATGACGTCACAGTGTACGGTTTGTGCGGAGCATCAGGTAGCTCCTCCGCTAAGTTTCTCGTATAGGAAACACCCCATAGGACCATTGCAACGTTTACACATTGATTTTGCCGGACCTTTCTGGAATACGCGCTGGTTAATCACTGTAGACGCTTTCAGCAAGTTTTTTCCTTTAGTGATTGCCATGAACTCAACGATGGCGTCCAGTACAATCAGTGCCTTAACATCTATATTTTGCATCGAAGGTTTGCCTGAAACTATCGTCAGTGACAATAGACCTCAGTATGTTAAAGCGGAATTTCATGTGAATGGCATTCAGAATATCACCACCGCACCTTTTCACCCTCAGTCCAATGGTGAAGCAGAACGTTTCGTTCGAACATTCAAGTCTCACATGGAAAAGATGAGAGGTCAGCACTCCAGGCAGTAAGCTCTTCAAATTTTCCTGTCTACGTATCGGTGCATGCCACGTGACGGCCCGTCTCCTGCCGAGATGCTCCACGGCCACCGTCACCGCGCTCTCCTTCACCTGCTGCAGCCTCCCACGCACCGAGTCGGTTCGTATGGCGCTACGCGTTTTCAGGTTTCTACACCGGTGCCCTACAGGGTGTTTGCTGGAAAGAAGAAATGGATGCCGGACACCATTCAGCGCGTGCTCGGTCGCAGTATGTATGTTGTACATTCTTCCACAGAGTCGGAGCTGCAGCGCCACGCAAACCAATTGCGCCTGCACAGGCCGCGCGATCCTGTCTCTGGTTTCTTGATTCCAGATCCAGTTCACCGCCAGGGAGCACAACCACATCGCTCGCCGACGGGCCCAGCGTCCTCGGACTACGAGATCGTCCCCATGGAGGCCGACGAGCCTCCGACGCAGTCGTCCCCGCCTCCGCCTCCGTCACTGTCGCAGCTGCCAGCGTCGCCGAGAGGGTCTCCGGCACCGTGAGTGCCCCCGCCACCTGGGCCACGCACCTCAGAAGAAGATGACCTGCTCCCTCTGGGCGGAGGTGTGCGCCCTTCCCCTCGTTTTGGTGGGTGTTCCCGGGAATCGCAAGGTGTATACCGGGGCGCGGACGGCGTCTGGATCCAAGCCTCAGCTACGACGCCCGTCCCACCAGTAACGCCCCCGCCCAGGCCCTCCTCCCAGTGCCGTAGTGCCGTCGCCGTGGCCCTCAGCCCTACGCCACGACGGCGGCGGTTTGGGGGGGGGGGGGGGGGAATGGGTGTGGTGTCGCACAAGTATGAAGTGCGCGCCACGTACTATCGCTGCGCGCCGCCATGCACGCACGGCGCGGCATTCTTACGACGTCGGCCAAGGGCGCACTCTGCTGCAACTCCGCTCGTGGCCACCACTGAACGGGATCGTTCACTTGGGATTAGAAAAGGCACTAGGACTCATCAGTAGGCAAGCCTCTATATAGTTAAACTATGTATCTGCATTCCACTAGTCTGCTGGCCTCCAAGTTAAGTATTGTACTATTTCTACGAAATATATATCTTTTTCTAATCTACTTAGTGTTTCTAGTTTTTGCTGTCCCTCTGGCTGGTCACCTCAGACTCTGTACCTGCACACGCGTGCATCCTATTTCCCTGTGTCGGTCTCTCTCTACTCGGCTACCGACACCTAGGACATCCGGCGGCAACGAGACACAAAAGTGACGACGAGGATAGGATACAAAAATATATATACAAAAAGATCAGTTTAAACGACAATAAAATACAATTAATATAAAAAATGGGTGACTTTACATTAAACTGAAAATTAACTAAGGTTGCTGCACGAATATAAAGGTTCTGACTGGCTACGTCACAGGAGGGAAGTGGCAAAACCACGAAGTAGAAAATCAAGAAGTGAAATCAACCCCAACTCCGATTCCAGTCTATTTCGATCTACAGAAAGCGTCCCTTCTGGCACACCATGAACCCCCACCTAACTATTACCATTCAACTCCCCTTCCTCAGCAGATGCGTTGGCGCAACTTTACCGTCTTTCTTTAGAACAGCGTTGGAGTTGGCGAAGACAAGCTGATGGCAGTGCAGTGTTGACAGCAGCGATCGCGAATATGGACTGACACAAATAGAACCGGTTTTGTCGGTTGAACCTACGACAATACAAAACTGTTCTTTTAAGAAGTGGTAAATATTGTGATTAAGAGTGGTGTAGCTGACAGGGAACACACATTTGAGAATATTACAAGTTTCAATTTATACTACAGTAGCCACACAGAACTCTAACACCTGACTGTGCAGAAAGCGTACTGAAATAATTCAAAGTCCGCGATCTGGATAGGAGAACAGCTCCAGCCAGAGACTTCAACACAGCACGATCCGGCCAGATCGCGACCAGAGTGCTTTCTTTCCACAAAATATATCACAACTGAAAATCTTCCTCTCACGTCCCTCCCATCAGTGACGTCAAGCCAATAAAAAATTTGGTTTAATGGTCAAACCAATGGAATACAAGAGCTATTGTTCAACACGCCAGGCTCCTCCCTCACGAAACTATCCCATGCTGCACTCTGCACGTAAGTCAGCACTTCTCAGAAACCCATAGAAATTGCGGACCATTGGAACGAATCTTCAGACGCTTAAATGACTAAACCGCCGACCAGACGCCAGACGCCACAAATATTCAATAAACTCGGGCGCACATGCAGACCAGAATGACGACAACTTTTACTGTCTGTGCTCAAGGTACTCCAGTGCCCTTCCGGCGCGTCGCGACCGGAGAGCCTCCCTATACAATCCAGCACCGTAACGGCAAAACAAACTACCTGGCCTCACGTCAGCTACAGACGTGCCCAGCCCAAATATATATGCCCATCCGCAGACGGAGTGGTTTCAGCACGGGTGTTGGCGGCCAGCGCTCGCCCTCCAGGCGGTGTCGCCAGAATGCCTTAGAATCTACTTCAGAGAACTTGCATCCAGCAACCCCCGCCCCCTCGCGAAACCACAAACGTGCCGGTCTGCTGGTGACCCAGCGCCTTCCGCCTCGGAAGACAACTATCCCATCTACAATTTTCACAATAATCAGAAACAGTCATACTCCCAGTGAAAAAAAAAAATTACCTCTCAAACTCCTATCGTCTGATAATTACAACACAAATGAGAGATATTTAACATAAACAAGATAATACTATTGATATCCCTCCAGAATAAATCCAGTCAATAGTGTCTAAATAAAATGGAGAAAGTAATTCTGAAATAGGGAAACCACGTCTCATGCCGTATCAAAGGAAATCCTCTGTCAGTGGCTTCATCACCGGATTCTTCCGAAAAGACGTCAAACACATTTCCAGAGCGGTCCAGGACGCCCAGGAAATCTCGGAAACGCAACAGAAAGAGGAGACTGGCTCATCAGAATGTGGAAACCTTGGCTCCTCCCTTAAGGGAGAGGCTACGTACCATCAGAGAAAACGCAAAGGCGGGTAAGGAAGATTCTCTGGAAAGAAACGACGACAGACTGAACTTGGATATCAGGGTGCTCGATGACGCCGACACAATCAGATAAGGACCAACAGGAACAGACAATTTATCCATTACTGTTGATAATCGTTCTCCAGCTTGTCTCTCCCACTGGGCAGAAGATAGAGAAAAAGACGACTCACTTATACTTACGGAAGCGACAAATAAAACGGCAAAATAAAGTAGTACAAAGACTGAAGTATGTGAAAACTTCAGAGACAAGAGAAACCGATATAGGAGTACTCACAGAATATAGCCTGATTGTCACAACCACTATTTAAAATGCAGCAAACTTATCAAATTACGACCTTAAATGTGAACAGGATACGAAGTAATACTAAAATCGCTGCCCTTAACCCTCTCAGACCCTCTGGCTACAATTGTGTATATAACTTTTACAGTGTCTAAGATAGATTAGAAACATTTTTTCTCAATTGAAACTGCATATGACTATGAGTGTTCAACCTTTTCATCGTGCACACTTACTGTCAACTGATGAAGATCACTATAAAAATATCAAATAGTCAGTCTTGCACTGCGCAGCAGCTTGTGAACTCCACATAACGCAAGTTGTGGGTTACTAGTATTCCACCGTACAACTGAAAATTAGTAGTAATTATTTCGCATGGCAACTATTGAATGATCAATTTATTTAGTACAAGCCGGCCGCGGTGGCCGAGGGGACTAAGGCGCTTCAGTCACGGTCTCCACGGCCACTACGGTCGGGGGTTCGAATCCCCCCTCGGGCATGGATATTTGTGCCGTCCTAGTTCGTAAGTAGTGTTTGTAAGTTTAAGGACTGATGACCCCGTAGTTAAGTCCCATAGACTATACAAACATTTGAACATTTGAACAACAACATTTAGTACAAAAGTTTGTGCTACAAAATTAAATATTTTAGTCCATAAAAAGAAACCTTGCTTCTCAGCATATTCAATTTTGTAGTATGTGATTGGATGCATACAACAGCTTAAATCTTGCTTCTAAAATCATTAAAAACGTAACTTAAGAGGAATACTGCAATAAATAAATAAATAAATAATAAAAAAAAATTCCTTCGTCCATAAAAAATTCAGGTCTGAAAGGGTTAAAGACTTCCTCTACCAATCGGATACAGATGTTGCGTTATTGCATAAAGTACTTTTTACCCGCTGACACATCGCGGAATACAAAGAAATTTTAAATGTAGCCCCAGAAAAAGCATGTGGCATTGCCATACTAATCAAGGATGGAATCGAGGTTACCAATAAGCTTTCTTAGAATCAGGGAGAGGCATAAGGTGTAAGATTTTAAACATTAGAGTCATCAATGTATATTTACCATCCGGAAACAATGCTCGCCAGGATAGGGCCAATTTCTTAAAAAATTATATATTTTTACTGAAAGACAATCCCGCCAAAGTTATCATAGGCGGAGATTGGAACTGTGTCATAAACAGAAAGGATCAACAACCAAATTTCAATGTCTCCAAAGAACTAATGAGCCCCGTGGAAAATTTAAGGGCGTATAGGAATTAAAGTTCCCAACGTCTGACAAATTTACGTACTTTAGCAACAAAGCGCAAAAGTGGGATTGATCGAATATGTGTTACTTCAAATTCAGGAACTAACATCCGTGCAGTCGAAGTAGTACCAACCGCATTTTCCAATCATCTATCGGTGAGGTGTAACATCGGACTTACGAAGCAGAAGACATACTGGGGCCGGTCTTTATGGAAACTAAACATTGACATGCTTCCCGAAACTGCTTTATCTGAGCAGATGGACGAATCTTGGCAGACGTCTTTAAGACAGACTCACAAATATAGATCCACTATATATTGGTGGACACTTTGTGCAAAACGAAATTAGTATCAACTCGAATGTCATACGGACGCGAAAGAGCTAGGTGGTTTAGAGACACAGTAGAATTTCGTTACTCATGTTTGAGAGATCTCTATGAGATGCCAATGTCAGAGGAAGTCAGAATCATCATCAATAACGTAAAGGCTAGCCTGATCAGTCTTAAAACAAAACAAATGGAAGGACTTAGAATAAAACTGTGTGTGCGAACTATGGGGAAGAAGAAACTGCATCACTATATCACCTAATTAAAAACAAAACAAAAAAATAGAAGGAGAACTTTTATAGAGAAACTCCGCACTGAAGACCATGGGATTTTAGAGCAACAAAAAGGTATTTTAAACGAGTCTCACCGATTTTAGTACTTGTTATACAGTGAAGACCACTACCCACCGTCTGACGCAAAGGAATCATTTAGAAACAGTGGCGTCGAGAATACAGTAACTGAGGAACAATAAAGAGGTCCCAAAAGTGAAATAACGTGCGAAGACGTTCTAGAAATACTAAAAAATACAACTGTAAAGAAATCGCCAGGTCCAGACGGTTTAACCTTAGAGTTTTGTCTAACTTATTGGCACATCATAGGCAATCAATTCACAGACGTCAGTAATGAAGTGTTAAATGAAGCGCATGTTCCTGACGAAATGAAAGAGAACGGTACTGTACTATTTCTCAAAGGAAGAAACAGAGAAGTAAAAGAACTTACAAATATAATGTCTATTTGTTTAATGAACTCTGATTACAAAATCATAGCCAGGGTAATGAAATAAAGACTTCGACCTGTCTTGAATGAAATAATTAGACAGCATCAAACATGTCTTCCTGGTACGAGTATTTTTAATACTTACAGGGACGTCATCTAAATTTTTTATACAACCTTGGGCAGGGCAGGCATAGCTTTTATCGATTTTTCGAAAGCCTTCGAAAGGGTAAACCACGAATATTTATTCGAAACAATCAAATATATGGGTTTTCAAGTAAATTACTTGGTTGTTTTAAGAAATCTAAATGATCAAATGTTTAAATGTTTGTAAATCTATCGGACCAAACTGCTTGGTCATCAGTCTTTTAAGAAATCTCTTGAAAGGAATAAAAACTATAATTTTAATCAATGGCCACTGTGCTAGACCAATAGAGGTAAAAACTGGCGTCCCACAAGGCAGTCCATTGTGAATGTTGTCATACATTGTTGTCCTGGAGTCCTTATTACGAAGGCTTAACAATGAGCTAAAGGGTAAACCATATTAGCCGAAAGTCGTGGAACTAATGGTTACACTGATGATGTTGGTGTACTTGTAAGAAGTCCATAAGATGTAGTAAAACTGACGGAACTCCTTCGGCTCTACTGCAGTGCTACAGGAGCCAAAATAAATGAAACAAAGAGGTCTTTCTTAAATCTTAACGATTTTACAAATGTTAGACTAGAGTGGGCGCAATCAGTAGTCCATCACACAGCCTTAGGCAAGATATTCTACAGAGATCCTTTAAAGACAATAACTATCAATTGGAAGAAGATATCAAGAAATATTCGAGGTGCCCTAATACTAAACCAAATTAGACATTTAAACCTGATTCAGAACATTAAAATCATAAACTGTTCTGTTTTCTAAAAGCAAGCTGTGTGGGGCAAATATTCCCAAGAACAATAGAAATATCGAAAAATATCATGACTACACTTTGGCAAGGTGAGATCTCTAGGGTGGCCGTCACTACGATCATACTGCAGCCTGAAGAGGGAGGCCTAGGGCTCACTGACATCCGAACTCTTTAGATTATGGAAGCGTATCCACACAGTGTCACATCTGGCCTATTTAATGCAGCAAAACCAGAAAGCTTGCAACCACCTGTCAATATAAATAGCATACATTATAAGTTGAAGCACATTCGGTGCTTCTAGCAAGAGATGAGTTACCTGCTAGTGTCATAGAAGATAAACATAAACGAACATTATGGACCATCTTAAAACAAAAGAAAATAGAAAGAAACTGGAACAAAAGAATCAAAATCAAAATTGGAAGTCCGTTTGGAAAAAATTATAATAAAGTATTACCTTCAGATGTGCGAACAGCATGGTATAAGGTCGTAAATAATATCATCTGTACAAATGACAGACTGAGCAATATTGGGAAAAGCAATAATGTCTGTCAGAAATGTCCAGCAGCAGACACCATAAAACACCGTTTTGTCTGTGAAGTAAACAAAAATATTTGGGACGACGTGAGGAAACAGATTGCTTTTATAAAAGGCAGTGATGGTAGAGAAATCACAATAAACGATATAATTCTACCACAAAATGTATCTTCCCCCGAACAGAAGAATAATGCTATTATATGGCTAACTGGTCATTACATCAACTAAGTCATTCACAACAGAGGCGAAGATAACATTCTGGAATATGAACAGTATTTACATACAGTATATTACAAAGAACATAGGAGGAAAAGGCATCAAAAACGCTTTGGAAATGGATTAAAAGCATTGTTCGAAAGACGGGGAGTGGGATAAGGCAAAATAAAGAGTGCATGTTAAAGTAGGGGACAGCTGCTAAGGGTGAAGTACGGTGGGGACTTGATGGGCCCCGTGGCCGCTACGGTAGCCGTGAAGGCCTCAGCAGAACCCTGAAACGGCAATGCAGCTACCGAAGAACGTAAGTTGACAGAAACACATGATGAGCAACTCAATTAGTCGACAAAATGCCTGATCGAGATTCTGGTAATTGCAAATACGTTAACATAAAAGAAAAAAATGTGTTGAATTTATATATCAGAAGAAATTTCTATATTTACTTATGAGAAACTACATTTTATTTTATTATCAACAGTAGAAAAATTTAGTTTGCTGTTAAGTTAACCACTGAAGAGTCATTTCTTAACATACAATATTTATAATTTCACATTCAAAATAGATGAGTTTCACTGATAAATTAAAAAGATTGTTGTTACTGCGACATGCGTTCACGAAGAGCGGATACTAACAAGACAGTTCTAAAACAAGAGCAGGACAACAACAATCGAAATTAGTTTGTGGAATGTACTGCTTAAGCAGTGCATAAACAAGAAAACAAACTTTGGAACTGTCAGTCTGCAGGAAACCACACACATAACATGAACGAAGACCGCAAGAAAAGAAAACTGCGCACGGTCAGAGGTCTAATCAAAAAAATAATAATAAAAAAGAAAAAGAAGGGAAAAACAAAGTGGTAAAACGTCTGCCTAGTAAGAACGTAGGTCCGGTTTCGATTCCCGGCCGCATCACAAATTTGAATTCAATGCGTCATCTCTATCTGTAATGTCTGTGACATGTTCGAGACGAAAAACAGTCTCAGGGTTTGTAAATACTCAGAGATTTGAAAGACAACAAAGCACCAGGAGAAGATGGAATAATCGCTGAAATGTTGAAAACAGAAAGTGAAAAACTGGCCCAGAGTTATCAGAAATTATTTGTGGCATGCTGGAAAAATTCCGGAGGATTGAAAATGTACATTGATTCGCTCAGTTCTCTAGAAAGGGGAGAAATCAGATATTAATAACTATAAAGGAATTTCTCTCCTCTCACTTGTATATAAAATCTTCTCTAAATCCCTACTCAGCAGATTGCAAAAACAAACAGACCACTTGATCCGAGATAATCAGGCTTGATTCCAAAAAGGGAGATCTTGTGCGGAACAAATACTGAACCTACAAACCATACTACAGATTCGCAAAACCAAACAAACAGTAATCACCTTTGTAGACTTCAAGAAGGCATATGATTCCATTGATCAGCAGGCCCTGTTCAAAATGACAGAGGAGTTTCAAGTCGACACTCAAACGAGGGGACTGATCAAACAATCTCTGACCAACACAACATCAAAAGTTAATATCTGAAATTTCTGAACCGTTCGAAATCAGAACTAGTGTTCGACAGGGAGATGGATTATTCCCACTACTATTCACTTCAGTTTTGGAAATAGTGCTTTTTGAACGGAGGAAAGAAACTACAGCTATAAACACTGGCAGACTTCTTAGAGACAAAATTCACCTTCATTGCTTAGCTTTTGCATATGAACTAGAAATCCTTTCGTGTAACAGACAAGTAGCATTCTACTCCATAGAAAAACTGCATGAAATATCCGCAAAAACCGGACTCCAAACTTCAATCGACAAGACTCAGTTTATGGAAGGAACTAAATCAAAATTCGTCAATCGACCATTAATCAGTAAATGTGGAGAATTCAAGTATCTAGGCGAACTTATTCAGCCAGCAGGGATAATACAGAAAGCTAACAGAGAAAGAACTGCTAAACTGCATAGGGCATACAAAAGATGTTTATCAGAAATGTAAAATTACAAAGCTACGATACAGTCATCAAACCAAATGCACTTTATGCATCTGAAACACTTATAATTGGCGGAAGGTCACAATGAAAAGCATCGAGAAAAAATAGAGGAACGTTAGCCTTCAAAATCCGCAGCAATTTACGAAGATCTACAAGAAATGGATATTGCTGACCAAATCATTCAAGATAGAATGAAATTTAGAATAACATTATTGCACCACTTGATGCCAACATAATAATTTGCTTGTTAATGAAATGTAGTCTTGTTCTCAGCACGTGTGGGAACACACAACAATCATTGCTGAAGTCGCAACGGAATCCATACTCAGTTCGTGTTTGCGTTTGTAATCTGAACTTTGATCTTTATTTTATGTAATTAACGTATTTCATAATTGCCAACTAAGTGTTTATAATCTGTGCTATATGCGTATATGGTATTCTGTTGCCATCAGTCACTGTTAGAAACTATATGTCATTCCACCCATGATCACATTTATATTTTGATTAATACTCATGTTAATCTTTGGTCTTTACTCGATGTAATTAATGAACTACTTGATTGTCAAATAAACGAATTCTAATTGAACTACAACCGGACTTGTCATTCAGTCAGACAGTTGTTCTGATAATCAATCACACTAACAGGGCCTTACATAACGCTGTCAGTCGATGCCAGGCTAATTAGTCACAATATGATAGCCATACCTACACAATTTGATAGAATCGAAATTCCACCAACCTCTCCTTCGGAAATTAGGAAAATCATAAACTCTCTCAAAAGTAAAAGATAATATGGAATTGACGGCATTTCCAGCAGGGTATTAAAAGCTTGTTCCCAAGAGATAAGTAGGAATCTCAGTCATATATGTAATGGCTCTTTAAAGCAGGGTATTTTCCTGTATAGACTGAAATATGCTATCGTTAAACCTTTGCATTAAAAAGGGGATATGTCAGATGTCAACAACTACCGCCCCATCTCACGTCTGACAGCTTTATCCAAAATCTTTGAAAAAGTTATGTATTCTCGAGTTGCTTCACATATTAGTAAAAATTAAGTGCTAATAAAATGTTAGCTTGGTTTTCATAAAAGCTTTTCAACATAAAAAGCTATATATACCTTCACTGATGAAATATTAAATGCTTTGAATAACCGGACATCACCAGCTGGCATTTTTTGTGATCTCTCAAAGGCTTTTGATAAGTTAGATAAGCTTAAGTATTGTGGCATGAGTAGGACACTGCACAAATGGTTTAAATCATACTTAACTGGAAGAGTGCAGAAAGTTGAAATAAGCAGTTCACATGATAGAGATGAAACAGTTAATTGTTCTGACAGGGGAGTTATCAAAAAAGGGGTCCCACAAGGTTCGGTCTTGGGTTCTTTGCTGTTCTTAATATACAGGGCGTCCCCAGATATATCTGAAACTACAAAAGATATTGAAAAACGACTTTTATGGTCATGAACGTACGGCGGGGGCTTATGAAAGTAGGTACTATGAGAGACTCTAAAACATGAAGAAATATTATTTTCAACACAAACTTATGTTTTTTAAATGGATACCCCATATTATTCCTTAAGCAGTCGATAGAATGAAAAATCACAAAAAGAATGGCGTTGGTTGCATCACATGTGTCAATTAATTCCAGAGAAACAGCAAAGCGAAGTTGACGGTTGAAATACATGAGGCATGGTGCTAACGCATGTCCGAGGCTCAAGCAAGACTCACGGTTGAGTCTCGGACACCCGCTAGCAGTGTGTGTAGAGCTTATGGGATTTAACTAAGGGGTCATCAGTACCTAACTTATTAACTACTTATAAACTAGCTTATACTGAGGACGGCACAAACATCTATGCCCGAGGGGGGATTCAAACCCCCGACCGCAGCGGCCATGCAGACCATGACTGGCACGCCGTAGACCACCTCGGTCTCCGCGGCTGGCAGCAACATATCACCTACATCTTCATTAGACAGAGTGACAAAGAAAATTATTTCATTTTTTTATGTGATGCCCCTTACTGTCTTTAACAAAACTTTTATGAAACCAAACTACACCTACTATGTGTCAAAATTGTATTAACATTTCTGAGCCTGTATTCTATTAAGTTTCTTGACCGAGAAGAGCAACAGTGATAGTCAACTTGAAAAGCTAATCATTTGGAATGAAGTGCCAGTACTGATAAGCTCTTGCCTCAAATATGTAGCGATTGACCATTCTTAAAGCTACTGTCCGTCTCTGTTTAAAGCTGATACACATGACTGCTGAGAGTGGTGGTGGCACAAAGAAATGGCGGCACATCATCTTAACAATGGTTCTAAGGACCATCCCTGCGCTGCGTGGCAGTGTTCTGCAGAGAGCTTCCACTGTTGCTACATTATTATGTGGGAAAGGCGTCTCATCTCTCACTACACAATGCAACGTTGCTGTCATGTGTCCTCTCACATTTGGCATTCTTGTGGTTTTATTTTACAACATGCCAAAGTGCATGCATCATGTTGAGGTACTGATCGTTTGTAAGACCCACTTGGTCATCAACTAACAACGCAGTGTTCGCGGGAATTGGCATAACCGACCTACTAGATGGCAGTAATGCAAATTTTAGCAGCGTATGCTGACTGGTGTGTAACAGACCGTCAGCTGCATATATAAGTACTAGTGGCAGCATAGTGCCTTGGCAGTGGTAGAGACGTATATTCTGCATCTATTGTGAATGTGTATGAGTCATATAGATAACAGTAAGAGGACTTTGCATTTGTGATTGTATTGTGCACAATGAGAATTGATGCTAACAAGGTTTTCAAAAATTGTTCAAATGTTTGTACAGCTTATGGGACTTAACTACGGGGACATCAGTCCCTAAACTTACAAACTACTTATAAACTACTTACGAACTAGGACGGCACAAATATCCATGCCCGTGGGGGGATTCGAACCCCCGACCGTAGTGGCCGTGCAGACCGTGACTGAAGCGCCTCACAGACCCCTCGGCCACCGTGGCCGGCAACAAGGTTTTATTAGAGTACAGTGGGTCGAGTGGTTGCTGGGAAACCCCTCGTGGGTGTGCACGTAGATGGTGTTAGAGAGCCAATTATTTAGCAGGAGGCCAGACTCCAAACCGCCACGGTGTGCCTATGCCCTGTAGGCAGAGGTAGAGGTGGTTCTGGTGCCGCCATTTAGGCGTAATGAAAGAATATTGGTCAGTGAAACATTGATTTTGGAGTGGTACACGTTGCTGTGTACTGCGGCCAGCGTAAATCGGTCTCCAAGTGACCGAGTTGATGACGTCGATGTCCCCCCACCTTACTGTGCGACTGAGTACGCCAGAGTTCGGCGGGCGGTAGTAGGCGAGCCTGCTGCAGCGCCGTCGGTCGTCGAACTGTATCGAGGTACGGAGGAAATATTGGAGTTCGGCCTCACTGAGAATCGCCTGTCGACGTTAGTATCATTAGGATCAGGTTTTCGTATCAAATTGATATAAAATTAAATAGGTAGTTTTTGATTAATTATGCCACCAAGTGATCTACATCTTCCCGCCCGAACTCCAACCCTACACGTCCTCCCTCGGCCAATTGCCCGACCTCCGATCAGAGGACCCCGCCTCGCACTTCTGGGAACTGCTTCCCAGTCGATTGACAGCTTTCATGAAGTTTCACATCATGCAGGAGCTCTTGCAGAAACAAAGGAGCGTCGTACGTAAACAGCTACCTGTGCACCACCCCCCTCAATAGGTGCAGAATTGTCCGCACCAACACCCCCACGAGTTTGGGGTGCCTGCTCCTCTAGCAGGTTGAGACACGTCCACCTCTGGGGAAAACCCAGCGCTGCCTCTGGCCCCACCACACTGGCGCCACCTTGAACATGTCCAGACCTGTCCACCCCCGCCAGACTGACGCTGACGCTATATCTGATCCCCCCTGCCCGCCACCAGCCGCCCGCCTCATTCCTACCGCCCTTGATTAATTTTATTAAATTTACATGTCAAATTACCTGCAATCCGTCCCCGCCCCCACCATCCCCACACCACCCCCACACATCCGAGAGGTCTGAACTTATACAGTCCAATTATGTGATATATGTTTGGACCTATGCCATAAGGAGGAGAAATCGCATCCTGGTGACTGAAAGTGGCTGGTCATTGTTTACACAAGCGGCCAAAACAGATCCAGTGCGTTTGCTGAGGCCCGACCCCACCACCCCTGATTAACTTGCATATCAAATTAATTTTGAGGAACTTAACCGCTCACCACCGCTCCCACCGATAGTCCTGAAGATTGCCTCCCCAGCATCCCCAAAAATAATTTTTACGAAAGTTATTACTTAGCATTGTACAAGTTGTATTACACTATCATTGGAAAAAAGAGACCCCCCTCCCCCCCCCCGGTGAGATATCATGAGATAGCAAGAGATTTTGCTGGAACCCCCCCCCCCCCAAATCTCACGTGAGGTTTTTAAAAATGGTTATTTTAGTGTAAATATGTTGATATGTTAACCGCTCACCACCGCTCCCACCGATAGTCCTAAAGATTGCCTCCCCAGCATCCCCAAAAATAATTTTTACAAAAGTTATTACTTAGCATTGTACAAGTTGTATTACACTATCATTGGAAAAAAGAGACCCCCCTCCCCCCCCCCGGTGAGATATCATGAGATAGCAAGAGATTTTGCTGGACCCCCCCACCCCAAATCTCACGTGAGGTTTTTAAAAATGGTTATTTTAGTGTAAATATGTTAATCTGTGCTTCATTACGTTGGATTTATAAAAATATACTATTTGCTGTTTTTTTTTATTTTAGAGTAGTTAAAACTTGTATTTAACCCATTAACCCTAGTATCCTGTTTTGAGGACAGAGAACATATTTCTTTATAAATGCATAATAAATTATTAATTGACAACTGTTACTGTTCTATGTCATTTATTGATCCTTTTTAGAAGATATTTATGCTTACAGGAAATTGAAAGGAAGAAATCCTTTATGCATTATAAATAAGGAATAAAAAATTCAATTTAAACAAAAAATAATTTGGGACTTTATGTGTTAACACAGAAAATATCGAATAATGACATCCTTTCCACGTAGGCCACGTAATAATCATGGTAACTTATTCTGAATACGTTGACTGAGCCATTGAGTCACTAAACATTTACTGTCAGTAGTCACGTGGCATGAACACACTCGGGGGCATTGTACCAGTGCGTTTTTCGCTCTTGGTGCTGGCTACACATGCGAGAAACTTGTTGCTGGATTTTGGTCCACACGGGGGCAGAGGTAATCAGTAAATGCGTATCAATGCGTCATTAAAACTGTAACCGTCATTTGTGTGAGAAAATTGTGATTTGCACTATGCACTTTTCTGAGGTGGGGCTGACTGGTTGGTAGCGCAAACTGAACACTGTGACGTTATCTGCTCTATATGGGCGTCCATACCCTGACAAGTTAAGTGTCGTGTGCTTAGTGTGAACCATTCCCCAACGTTCTTGGTGAAGTAAAATCAATACTTCTTTCTGCAAACGTCGCAGGATCAACTCACGTGGTTGTCCACTGTCATTTGAAACTAGAATGACACCTCTACAGACTGAAAGTTCAGTTCTTCTAACAAAATAGCGATGCGTAATCGGGGTCTGTTTCAGAAGCCCGATCAATTTTCCTATAATCCATCGGGAACGTTTGCAACAAACTATCTTCCTGTGCATCTATCTGACAACAAGACGTCTCAGAAGCATCAAAGTCTTTATCAGGGCCAATCGGAAGATGAGAAAGTGCGTCGGCATTTCCATGGCGAGCTGTGGGTCTGTACACAATCTCGTACTGATATTGTGATAAGAGCAGTGCCCAACGTTGCAATTTGTGTGCTATGCGAGTAGGAATCGGCTTGGCTGAATGAAACAATGACTACAAAGGCTTGTGGTCAGTTACTAAATAAAATTTCCTACCATACAAGTAGTGATGGGATTTTGTGTCACCATACACTATTGTTAAAGTTTCTTCTCAATCTGAGAATAAGGGCACTGTGTGTCTGTCAAAAGTTTAGACGCAAACGCTATCGGACGGTCCGTATCCCCATGTCTATGTAAAAGTGCTGCTCCTAGACCAAACGATGGAGCATCCATTTTGCGAAAGAACGGGTTTTTTCTGGATCTAAGTGCACCAAACATCGATCACTGAGCAATGCGTCTTTTAACTGTTGAAATGCGCGTTGTCATTCTTCTGTCCAAACAAAATGAACATTTTTACGGCGTAGCCGACGCAAAGGGGCTTCAATTTGTGCTGCATTGGGAATATATCTAATGTAGTAAGTTAGCTTTCCCAAGACGAATTGTAGTTCTTTGACATCTTTTGGTGCTGGCAGGTCACGAATGGTAAGCAAATGTGATTGCATGGGGTGCACACCCTGACTGTTTATCGCGTGTCTTAGAAACTGCAGTTCCAGTTTGAAAAAGTCACAATTATCTAAGCGACACTTGAGACCTGCATCTGACAAAACTTGACATAATTGTCTCAAATTTGCAATGTGTTCTTCTGGAATTTGGCCTGACACAACTTTGTCGTCCAAGTAGTTTGAACAACAAGACGCCCTAGCTGTAAGCTGTTCCAAATATCTTTGAAAAATTGCGGGTGCGGATGCACTCCCAAATGGTAGACGCAAATATTTAAACAAGCCCAGATGAGTATTTACAACATAAATTTTCTGTGATTATTCGTCGAGTGGCAGCTGAAGGTAGACATTACGAAAAACTATCTTTCATCAATATTTTCCTGTAGCTAATCTGTCCATTAAATCTTCTGGTCTCGCCAAAGGATAACTGGCGACAACAGTTTATGGATTTACTGTAACCCTGAAATCAACACAAATGCTTATGCTACCTGACGGCTTCGGCAAAATTACAAGCGTACTTGGCCACTGCCTAGTTTGTATTGGTTCAATTGCACCATTTTCTTCCAACGTGCGAAGTTCTTGTGCTACTTTGCCGCGTAAAACGAGCGGTACATCACGAGCTTTGCAAAATTTTGGTTTGGCATTTTCCTTGAGAGTACTGTGTGCAGCAAAATCTTTAGCTTTTCCTAGTCCAGCAGAAAATAAATCTGGAAAGTCTTTCAGCAACTTGTCGACACTGGCTTTGGCATCAAAAGTGTTCACTACTAAAACATTGTCTTGCAAAGTAAAACCAAAGAGATCAAAAGAATATAAACAAAAAATATTCTCTCCTTCGTAAGACTTAAAGCACTTGAAATGTCACTATTTGCATTTGCGAACGGTACTCTGTAGGTAGTGAACACTGTCCTAGTACAGGAATTTCATTGCCTTTGGATGCTGCTAACCTTGTTTTAGCGCTAGACAGGCGTGGCGATCCCATATGTTCATAAGTTTTGCGATTAAGCAATGTAACTAATGCACGTGTGTCTAATTGAAATTTAAAAAAAAGGTCGTTCACACGCAAACTGACATATATTTTTCTGGCCTGGCGTACAACTTGTGCTACTTCCGTGTCCTTTATATTACGAGGGGCAGCCACTAGTTTGGAAAACACTGCATTTATTGAATAAGTATTGTCTCGTCGCTGCTTGGGCCGGGAGGGCAACTTCTGTTTCTTTTGCTGCAAGCAGTCTGTATATGACCTTTCTTGCCGCATGCATAGCATTTCGCTGACCGAGATGGACAGTTCTACCGTGTGTGCCACGAAAAACATTTCGCGCGAGACTTCAGTCCCTTATTAGGCAAGGCTCTGTGTCTATCAACATGTTTACGCTTTGAGCGGGCAGGCGGAAAAGCATTGCGGCCGGCGCGTGACGTAGGTAGACTACACAGTGGACTTGAATCGCTGAACCTGAATAGTAGTGATCCAAAATCTGTCCTACTTGATGGAAAGACGGATCTGAAATTTCCCTCAGTCTACCGGCAGGAATATTATAGACATAGAATCAAGTAACATAACATCTGAATACAAAGCTCCCTTGAATATCTATTATCCACTGCGGAAGAACTGATACCTAGCGGCCACTACATTGATTTGCTGTTCATAATATGCCATGAGGGCTCCTATCACTGAATCTGAAAGTTCAGAAGGTTCCGCAGTTTTTCACAAGACGGAACGCTGGGGGGCCAGCACACGATAACAGAAAATGAAGTTTGACAGTACCTTTTATCCTGTGCACTGTGGCGTAGGTTTGAAACTGTTGCAGCCAGTCTGTCCAGTTTTCCTTTGCTTCGTCATACTGTCGGAATGATAGAATTACTGGAAGTGGTGGATGCTTGAGTATTTTGTTGGCCAGGTGTGGGCAGAAGTTGTTGTACAGTGGATGGGAGCGAGGCAACTTGTTGGCTCTGCAACTGAAACATCTGCATTAGCTGCTGTTCATCGAGTGCAGGAAGCTGCGGCGCATTGGCAGGGATACTTGTGTTAGTAGGGGTAGTCATGGTGCAAAAACAACAAGCAGAAAAAATGAAGAAAAAATAGAAATTTACGCTATTCCCTGCAATAGAATGCACAAAGGATTATATGCTGGTATCGACGAGACCTGTAATAAAGCAAAATAATAGCGCAACTTACTTTCAGACATTAACATATCGTCGCAATCTGGTTTTTCTCCTCGTCGCCATTTGTTGTATCACCCTCGATTGTATTTATTGAGTACTCGTCCCGGTCTAGTTGACAGGAAAGGTACTGGTGCAGGATCGTGGTCAGCTAAAACAGTTCTATAGAGATTAGTATTACAAGTTTTATTGGCTGAAGAATACAATACTCAACTTTAGAACATGTGTCTGTTTCTTCTCTCTTCTCGCGGCGTCTTCCGTATGATGCTAGCTGCGCTGAGACCTAGTTACTGCCGAGTTCGGGCCGAGGTCTGACGGGCGTCCAGGCGCATGTCGGCCTAGATATACCCGCTTGTAGAGGGCGCGCGTCTACGCTTACATCCTCCAGCGTGCTATTCGTTTTCGGTCGACCGGTGCCTCCGTTACGATCGTCCTTTTGTATCTGGCATGTGGCGCTGACTGCACGCCACAACAGAAACACCAGTCAATTTTCAGTGTTCTTATTAGCCCAGCAATCAATTTGTAAAAAAACAGCACGACTGCTCTCTAAGGAATTTGTTAGCCGAGGCCACATGGATGGGACTGACACACAGTACAATTTGTAAACATTGGCTGTCTTCGTTTAAACAGTATTCTGATTTAGCCCGTAGGGGTATATTGTAGCCTGCAGCCCGAAACGCCAGTTATAAAATCGATATAGTGAATACTGGTAATTTTATTGACACCAGAACTCTTGAATCGAGAAATGAATGTATTCGTCGTCAATTACATTAAACAATCGATTCCAACTGCCCTATCAGTGTCCACAATCACGTGCCTGTTCCCTATACAGCCTCCTTCCAGGCGAAAGTAATGGATGGATACTAGTACCTCGCACATTTTCAGTTTGTTAAAAAAATTCCCAGCGTAATCTTGTGGGGTGCCCAAATCCAGGAGCCACCCTCACGGAGCTGGAGATGGGAGCTCCTCCATTACAACATCTAGTTTAACATCGGATAGCCCTTCTGTATAAGGTACAGCCAAATGATTTGTTGGATGTTCTCCAGTGTTTCCTTGCCGAGTTTCTCCAGTATTCTGAGTGCTGTCACAATGCTGATGCCTGGTAGGAGATATTGTAACGTCGCCCTTTCTCCATGGCTCGCAAAGGCGAGCTTCTCGAATTTATTACCCATGTGTAAGTTAAATGATCAGCAATTATTTACCATCGCATACATCTGACACCAGTCGTAAATTAAACACCACTAACACACGATCAAACAGATAATACTTCGTAAAGTACACAACGCAAAGTGTTTCACTACCACAAGAACATAATACTAAATCGACTTCTTTGGAGGTCTGTCAAAACACAACATCATCCACAAGTGGAAACAGACACTGCAACGCATATTTTAGAGTATTTCAAAACCTTTTTACTTAAATTCTATCCCAACGAGCCTGCGACACTCTATTTAACAACAACCATTGCCAACCCAACGACGGAACAACAAAAGGATCTAACAATCCCAGCTCCCAGTGTTGTTTGTAAATCCTCCCCCCAGTAGCGTTACGTTCTGTGTAATTTATGTTAAATTCAATGCTGGGCATCGTCAGTATTATATCATGTAAATGGGATGCATTTTTATTGTATTAACAAAATTGGTTCCCCATTTTGCTTGCGTTCGACCTGAATAAAAAAGTTAAGTTCAGTATAATTTTGACTTACCTATAAATTGTAGTTTTCGAGCACCTTCCCCCTTTTTATTTAATATTACATTTCTGCAGTGCTGAGAGCAAGCTCAGATACAATTTTTTAGGTTGAAGTTCCGTTGCGCCATAAATGTTTTTCTTAGCCATCTGTTCAATGAAATAGTTTTTTGCTTTAAATGCGTGCGGAATATTTAAAAAAAAAATTCTGCCAGTGAGTGAATGTGTGAAATTAGCAGCAGGCATTAATCCATTTCATTTTATATTTTCAGCACTCCTGTGTGTCAGTGTAATTTTTTTATTTTATTTTGGATGTGTTATTTTATTTGTGCGTGAAAGTTTTAGTTCGTGATTTGTTCGGCCAAACGTGTGTTTGTTACTTTTGTTGTTCTAAACTAATTGTGATGATGGAGAATAGTTCTGCCTTGCCGTTTCCACTCGCTCTACGCGACTAAACCAAAATGAGGACCGTGAAAAGTCGTCTAGGTCAGATCTTTCGACCGAAAGGGAAATAGTAGCGAAAACAGACGGCCGCGTTCCTGTTGAAAACGCGACTGGTTTAAAAATAGACGCGACCGGAAGTGAGAGTAGGGGGCGAAAAACAGTAAACCACATACCAATATGCCGGTTTCCGCTTCTTTGCAAACTAGTTCAACCAGTGTTACTAGGCCCATGTGCGTTTCTGATACGACTCTAAGAGACATTATGGCTTTCATGAGAGAAATAAAAGCAGGGATGGAAGCGCAGAATGCTTCAGTTCAGGAATTAAAAGCACAGATGGAAGCACAGAATGCTTCAGTTCAGGAATTAAAAGCAGGGATAGAATGGTTCAGTCCAGGCCGATTTTATCAAGCTTTCTGTACATTGCAAGGAGGCGCAAACTGACACCATTCAGGTTATTAACAATAATCTGGGTGGGTTGCTTACTGATATAGTGTGGCTAGTTCAGTTACGGCATGGGGTATCAATGCATGGTATCTTAGAAAACACGACTAAATTTTCAGGGAATGCAGAAGCTATATCTGCCCTCTCCGACCGTGTAGATAGTAATATCCATTCTCTTGAGGAGAGAGTCGATTTGGTAGACGGTTGGGCGAAAACGCGCACCAATGAACTAGGCGCTTGCATTGAACAGCTTGCCACCTAGGTTACGCAGCTTCTACAGACTGTGACACAACAACACAGTGACCAACGGTGCTTTCGTCATGTGTGCATACAGTGTGTAATATAAAACGATGCTTTGTGTATTTTTCCTTATTATTTGTATTTTTTGTAATTTATTACGTATTTGTATATTTTGTTTCTGTAACATATTTTCATTGTCCTGCTAACTTTCGTATATGCGAAAAATAATATTATAAATGTAGTAGACACGCTGGGTTAGCAAAGAGTTTGCTATTGTATAGAATCATCTTTGAGTAGCGAGTTTTATATCGCTGGTAGCGCAGAGGCGCACAGCGAGAAGGAGTCGTTGTTAGGAAGTAGCTGCGGACAGACGGATTCGTGAGACGGTGCGTTCAATGGTGTACGGCAAAAGTACGTGAAGGAGAATGCATGTTGGATTGGCACTAGTGCAGGAGACGGCGAAGAGGCAATATTATTTATTCATACGGGCACAGCTCAAATAATTAATAAATGCATCAAGAGGAAAGCTGTGGGCCCTAAATTGCAATTAACATTCGTCGCCAAGAAGAGCCTGTGTTTGCCAATTGTCAAGTGCCAACAGTCTCCAATCAGCAGCACCACGTCGCACACCAAATTCAGTAAGATCTGTCCAGTTTGTCTTAGCATGTACAGCTAACCAGCGTATTAGTGATGATTGTTCAATAGTGAACACTGTTATTTGTGAACCTGTGTTTAAAAATCATTACCCATAGTCATTATCCAGACAGGTACTTTCCTCATCCATTGTTTTACCGGGAATATTCAGAAAAGTTATAGAAAACTAAAAATCAAAGTCATTAATTCGTTCAGAAAAGTGTAGCTAAATGTAGCTTATGCCAATGATGCTGATTAGTAGGTCGCTAAGTAGAATGAAACTGCTAGACTAACTTCCAATTTCAAGAGATATTTCAATAAATGTGCAAAAGATTAACTGTTTACCATTGCATATTATTTTGAGGTAAAATTTTTACTTGCAAGTACTGATTAGTGAAAATAGTGATTATTTGCATGTGCATAGCTTTTCCACCAAATTAAGATAATTAGGCACACGGGTCATTTTTCTAATTATCATATACTAACCGGTAGTGTAGGACGGGTAGGGTTATAAGACCACGGAGCTTGCGGCAGAAAGGGCAGTTCCCGCTGTTGTAGATGAATCGGAGGAAGTTCGCGACTTACTCCACTTCAAGGAACAACAGTGGGAAATTGACCGTAGGTGTCGCGATGTAGCGGCCGAGCTACAAGAACGCATCGCGCATCTGGAATAAGTCTCCATTGCACCCCCACCTCCCCCGCACGTTGAAAACGCCTCCCGCAGTTTGTGTGGAAGTCGGCCCTGTCGTTCCGACTGTGGAGATGATTTGGATTTCGAGGAGGAGGAAGTCGAACCTCTGCATGCCCATCCACACATAAGAGAAAGACAGAGCCGGGTGCTTGTGCGAGAGCCAGTTGAGGCATTTGATTATAACCACTTTTTGACGGTAAAAATGTACCAGGTCTTCTGAAACTCTGCAAGCTGGATACATCCCCATGTGTGGCTAAAGCAATTCGATAATTCTCTGCTTCCAAACTGGCCAGAAGGGCAGAAAATCGAGTATGAATGCGGATATCTCGAGGGAGAGCCCGCCACGCGGATGCGACCTCTCTTGAGATATTGCCGCTACTATGAGGATTTTAGGAAGCATTTCCTGTCTGCCTACTGTTTGGAGAGGCAGCAGGAACGAGTGAAAAGTAGCATTTTAATGATGCCCCACTTTGCAATTGCAGGAGTTCCTGGGAATTCTTCCAAGGAATGATGCTGAGAAGTCAGTTCCTCGATCAGCCATACCCTCTGCGCGAATTACTTAGAATTTGTGCGTTGAAGCTCCCACCAAATGTGTACAATGCCGTCCTTGCGGGAAGCTGCAAGGAGGACATTGAGTTCTTCCAGGCTTAACCGGAGAACGTGGAGTTTGATGAACATTATGGACCTAGAAGAGATGGCAACGGCTCTTCTAGGAGAAGTAATCGGAGCAACAATAGCGCTTCGAACAACCACCAGGCGGAAAGTACTAGCAGCGGTGAGTCTGGACCTTCCAATGCTGAGAATTAGCCACAGCGGACGAACGAGGAAGGTTATTGGCGTGATTATCGAGCAGACAAACGGCGAAGGTTCGGGAACGGTAATAAGGGTTACTGACCCAACCAAGGCCCGAGAAAACCACACTACAGGCCAACAGAAGACGTGGAAATCAGGTCCGCTGATCCACGCCATAACCAACCGAAAGACCCCGCCCGTAGCAAAAGCCAGCAACCTGCAGTTGATTGTCACGCGATCAACATGCTCAGAAATGAGCACATACTTCCTAATTTTCTGTTTTCTAGAATAGATTTAGTAATATTCTTACCAAGTATGTGATTTGTGTTTGTAAATTTATGCTGTATTTTGTATGCCTTTTTCAGTATTTCCTTAAGTGGTGTTTTTACTTGTGCGATTTCATATCGCCATAACGCGTCTTTATGTTGTATGTGTGTTTTGTGTACTATAAGGTGCACGCCGCTATTGGCGTGGTTAACAACAACTTACCAGTTCCACCTAGTCAGCTGTTCGACGTACGTTACCTTGACGCTCCGCTTTGTACTTAAATAATTATTAGTGTAACATATCCAAGTGTCTCTGTTAGCTAAAATGCTGCCCACCTCACATAGTCCCTTTTTTGTCCATGATTTTATCTTTTGTTTCCATCATGAGGTTCGATGGGGCATAATATAAGTTGTTTAGGCCAAGTTAACTATTTTATTGTGTATATATTGGTTATGTAATTTGTGTCCCTGTTTGTCGTTTTAAGTGTGTGTGCTATTCTTCACTGTCAGTGAAGCTAACCTTGTATATCGAGTGCTTGATTTTGTATCGGCAATCTCCCCATTAGGTAACATGGTAACAAGACGCCATGGTAGGTACCAATGCCTTAATTCATAGGATTTTTAGTTGCACATGGATGTTCTGTGGTGTTGATGCTTAGGGGTTTAGATAATTTTGTCTAGGCATTGTCCATCTGAATAAAAGGAGGTATGTGATTCGACCGGTAGACAGTCGCGACAGAGCACGAATGAAGGGGTTCATATAAATTTCATTGACAATATACACCCTGGCTTATTAATAGAACCAACTTGCATTTTTTCAGATACGTTTTGCTGGCCAATTTTGTAAATTAAAGGACGTGTGTGATCTGTGGAAGAGGCCAGAATCACATTCAGAAGCAGAAAAGTATATATATAATTAAAGGAGTTGAAGAAGGACAAGCCCAATGTCAAGGAACTGTCCACCTAATATGTACAACGAGAACACATAACTGTCTAACGTCGATAGGATGGTGAACCCTGATTTTCCTGCAAACACTAATTCTCATTCTTAATTTTGCAGCATGATTGTGGTAAGATTAGGTTACATTGTAAGTCACTAATACCTTAGATCTCACTTTATTAACTTAGGATTGTTTAACATGTGAGGACTTGTAGTGTTTATTTTATGTGTTTGTACATTTGATCATGTCCTTTCGTTTTGTTCTACTTCCAAGATGTATTATCTCGTTCTTTAGTTAATATGTGTAACTCTATTTTCTCGCCTCTGGTGTAAGTCTGTGTACAGGCACTAACCAGCATGTGGAACCAGACCGGCGGGCTCAACAAACCTCCCTTCCTGCCTCGCGCAATAGTTACAATAATTTGCGCCCAGGCTGTAGGTAGTTTTCTCCTAATTAGTGTTTCCGTAGCTCTGCACAGTGGCTTGGTAGTTAGTTTTTGCATAGTCCTGCATGCTGCATGGATGAAGGTAGCTTTGCCTCCATAAAAATAACACAGACTATGACCTGATGTGGCGAATTGCCCTATGGGCTGAATTATAGTAGCTAATGTACAGTTTCTTTTACTGGACCACATTTAATTCATTTAAAATATGATTCTCGATGTTATATTACGTTATAGAATAACCATTTTATTACTGATATGTAACTCTGTGTGATTCAATGTAATATGTAAATTTTTGTGTTTTGCTCTTCAATATGATTTGAAACAGAATTTTTATATCTGTGAATATTGTATCGTTAATGTTAAAATGTTTTATGTAATTTGAAGCAAAAGAACTAAGAATCTAGGAGTTCTATTCACCATTTGGCTAATTTAAATGTTAATTTTTGTATATCTTAATAAGGGTTTTAATTTTAAAATGTTGTGGCTAAACATCTGTTGATGTCAATTGTATTTATGTTAAATGTTTTTTTTTTTTTTTAAAGAATTCGAGGGCTCTCCACGATTGTGACACGATGGAGTTCCACGTAAGATTAGGATGTCTTGTGGTAACAATGTCTGCCAAAGTGTTGACAGATATGTGGAGGTCTCTGTGGCCAAGGCGGAGGCATGCGTCAGTTGGAACCCACACTAGCCTTGTGTGGGGGAGCTGTACGAAACCGATATCGGAGGTAACAGGCGTTCGGCGGGAAGCCGGAAGACGAGCAGCCGACCTGCCTTAACAGGTAGAGGATGATTAGCAGCCACATAGGAACTGCGGGCTACACAATGCCGGCTATCGGCGCACACAAATGATGCGGACGCGCTGGTCTGAGTCGCTCTTGTGGTGGTCAGCCTTCGGAGCTGCCCAGCACCCGTCGAGCCACCTGCCACAGGAACAAGGGCCGCCAGGTGCCCTAACCACACCCTCCTAATCACGTCGGATGCAGTTGGATAGCTGAGGAACAGACACAAAGGGTTAAAAGTATCTTCTTATGTGGGTGGGTTTTAGTTTCCTCCCAGTATCTTCTAGAAGATCGTTTCCCTCCCGCTTCGAAGGCCCTAGTCTACGGTCGAACCAATGAGTACAATGTTTGTGCCTTAAAAACCTGTGTTGAGTGGACGACAATGTGAAGGACTGCATCAGGTGGGATAGTGATCAGTCAAAACAGTGAACGCTTTTAGAGTGCGAAATACGATTCACTTGCTAAGAGGACCTTTCCCTGTAGCAACCATTGTCGCCCTCAGCAATTTTAAAATATGACGGTAATGAACATGCTGCCAACAGCGCGGGCTGATATTATTATTACACTTTTTCTTAATTTTGATTACTTATGGAGACATATCACCACTGTGTTTTTGCTTGTTTATGTACCATTTTGTGTTTTCACAAGACTTATTACTAATCATGCGATACAACAAAGCAGGACACGAATAACCATGTGATTGCTTTTTGTTTGTTTTTCAATGTCATGTATTTTCTATATTTATGATTTGTCTATCTATGTTTCTTTCTACATTTTGGATTGTTATACATATTGTCCCAATCCCGTGGCCTCACCAGCCACATTTGCATCTCCATTGATTTAGTTTTTATAGGAATTATTATGTTACAATGTGCTTTTTTGTTGTTGTTTGTATTTGCTTTGTATAAGTGATGTGCCCAAGCTGTCTATGTTGCCCATAAGGCAACCACATGTTAACTTAGAAAAGTTTGCTATCTCTGATGTAATATAATTACCTCAGCCTACATCAAAATTTTCAATTAATGAATGGGTGATGAAAGACAACCATCTGTCGTCTTCCATATATTTTTTATAAAATCGTAATTTATTTGATGTAGCTAGATTAGCATTTTTTAAAACTAGAACCTCACTCTTTTCCAGGCATCAGGAATAGCACTTTTATTGCATGTTTTAAAATATTAGTTCCTGGAATGTTAGTAAATATTTCTAGGATTTTGTTATTTTAATAATTGTTATTATGGTTATGAATGTGGCAATAAGTACGGCTTCTCCTCTATGCCACTGTCTCTGTGAGAATGTGTACTTGTTTTACCAGTTTCCGGTAGCTTTGCTTCGAGCCCTCTGGCCGCTCGGACTACACACTTTATACTCGGATCGTGGTGAGGTAAGGTTGGTTCTGCTCTTGTGTCTGTGGTGGTGGTAGCGATTCATTGTCTAGAATGTTTAACTTTGATATACAATTATCGAATGTTGTGACAATTGATTAAATACCCGGGGTATATCCGTTTCGCAACTCAGTCTATAACCAATTTTTTGGCTTGAGGCTTTTATAAAGAAACCCGGCAGTCAGCTGTCACAGCATTCGGTAGAGCATGAACCATTTACTTTTATTGGCAATGCCCATAATAGCGTTATTAGGTGCAAATCATATAAATAAAAAGACCAAATCAAAAAGCATTTTGAAAAACGAGGGTAACTTTCCAAGTTTAAGTAACGGAATACATCGATCCTTAATTACAACTCGTGTGGAACGCAATTTTGCAGCTAAATATGGACACGGTGTAAAGAAATTCGGTGTAACGCTACAGGTATGTACTCTAAGTGTCGTATAACGTACATACATTTATCGGCAATTATTTAAAAACAATTCTAACCATAGTCAAACATTTTGAACTATCCAAAAAAAGTTCCGTCTTTCCGAAATCGTTCGTCACATAAGGTGTCTGATAATAAACGGGAAGTAGTTGAAACGTTTTGAGTGCTACAGGAACAAAATTAGATTAAATATTGCTATTCCTTAGGTTTTAACTCCGCAAACGACTTCTCTGTAGGTAGATGGGCAACACATTCTGATTCAAAGTATCCGTTCTTTTTGAGCAAATCCAAACGAGAGTGCATCTTTACAAACACGTTTTCTTGCGTCCTTTAATGTAGAATTCATCCTGCGTTCCGCTAAATTCAGCCAACACACCGACGCGTGACCCACATCGACGACTGTTTACTGTTAAGGAAATATTGTTTTAATAGTCGTATTTTGTAGTAAATAGAATGTACAGTAAAACTCACCAAATACTCTCCATTGGGAAAATTACAGGTAGTTTCTATTAAAGCGGTAAAAATGTAGGCAAATCAAAAGGTATTGGATTTCGAAAGTTACCTTCTCTGTACTTATCGATTTAATAGCTGGAGGCGTAAATGGAAGACATAGAAGTAAATTTTAGCTAAAAACTATACTGGATGTTATAAAAGCTACAAAAAGTTTAAACTAGTAAGCCCTAAAAGATTAAAATAGCACTCCAAAATAGTTTAAACTACTTCCCGTTTATTATCTAACACGCACTATTTAAAAAAAAATGTCTGTAGGCTGTTGCATATGTAGTCTTAAAACGACGAGCATGTTGTTGGATTGCTTAAAACAATAAAACGCTGTGATATATAAGACTACAATAGCTTGTAAATTATACTCTGTCAGCTTTTAGTTTCAATTATCTACCTGTAAATTACATGGATATTCGAAATACTGACTCCAGCAAGGACGATATAAGTATTACGCAGAAGAGCTACTTTAAAGCAGGAGAAACATATTTCTCCCATTACAGGCTGTTATTCTTCACATTACGGCCGAGTGTGGACACCTCGAATTAGGTCTAGTACCTACAAGCAGTGTTATTCCGCAAGTCCTAAGAAAGATAAAATCCATCGAACAGGATTAAGCCTTTCCGATTAAAGAAAGTACTCCTCTGAGTGCAGTTATTGTGCTATGTGCACGGAAAGACAGCTGGAAATGGAGGAAATGGAAGCTCGAATGTATGGCGAAGACAACTGCTCTAAAGGAAGCATACCAATTGCATTTGGAAAAAACGGAGTGTATTGCAGATCCACAAGCACGACACACTTATTTGTTTAAACACACTATATGGAAAACTCTCGCTGTGACTGAGGAATATAAAATAATCACATTTACAGTACACAGCAAGGGAGAGTGGTCACATGTTGGAGTACACGCCGAAGTTAAAGGAAACGATTGCGTTTATTACATTAAAGGTAAAAGTAGGCCACTGTACGAAATAAAAGGTTATTTCTGGTAGGAGGTACCCAGATAAGAGTTTACTGTTATAAAAAAGATTAATTTTAGCAGTAAAACTAGCAAAAAGGTCCGTGTGAACTACCGTCTACTCCCTGCTGCAAAACCTTATTCCCTGACATACATTGAGAACTGACTAGCTTCAAATTACAATAATAACACGAAGTTAACGATACAATGGCCAATATTCGTAGCAGCTCACACGAAATTACACACAGGCATTGATAAACAAATCACAACAATTATAGTTATTTCATAAACGTAGCTAAGAAAACATTAATGGTGCAACGGAACTTAAACATAAGAAATTGCATCTGAGCTTGTTCTCAGCACTGGTGGAAAACAATATTAAATAAAACGGGGAAGGTGCTCGAAAAGTACAATTTATAGGCAAGACAAAATTATACTGAATTTAACTTGTTCATTCAGGTCGAACGCAAGCAACATGGGGAACCAAATGTGTTAATACAATAAAAGTGCATCCCATGTACGTAACTTATTACTAACGATGCCCAGCATTAAATTTAACATAAATTACACAAAAGGTAATGCTATTGGGGGGGGGGGAGGATTTACAAACAACACTCATTCGTCCACACACACGCAATGCATCAGCGAAACTGAAGTGCTGAAGTGCTGATGTCAGGCAGAAGCAGGCGCCGCTATCGTAGGCGAAATTCAGCAAACCCGGAGGTACCACACAACACAATATACAATAAAACTGTGAGGATGGCTCTGGTCTGTCGTGCCTGATTTGAGATGGCGCGTTAGTATAGCAAAGTTAAGTTGCATTTAGATTAGACCGCGAGAAAACACGCTAACGGAGACACACAGGTACGTTACATGATAGCACTCCACTGAAGGTGAAGTGGTTAAAAATTGGATTCAATACACAAAATCACGGTGGACTCATAAGTTGCAATCTGAAAGTAAACTATCTAGCCAATGGTTTTAAGAGAAGTGGCGTGAATTCAGGTGACTACCTGCAAACTCTGAAGTCGGAGTTCGAACCCACGTGGTTTCGAAAACCGATAAAAGTGTATATACTCAATTTCTGAAAAATAAAGAACATTAACTACGACATGCAATCCCTAGAATTGCGTAGAATTTCATAAGGAAGCTACTGAAATGCAGCAACAGGCGATTGGGAGCGTTCACAGAGACAGAAGAAGTGCAGTCTCAAAACCTGTAAAAGTGAAATAATTACAAAGTCGGAAAAATAAAAATAAAAACTACGTCATGCAGCTCAGAGAAATGTTTAGAATTGCAAAAGGAAGCGAATGAAATGCAGCTACATGTGATAGGGAGCGATTACAGAGACTGATGAAGTACAGTCTCAAAAAAACCAGACAAGTGAAGTAATTATAAAGCCGGAAAAATAAAAATGAAACTACGGCATGCAACCCTTAAAATACATAGAATTTCATAAGCAAGCTATTGAAGGAGGTTGCACAAGACTCGGAGAGAATTACTGACAAAGACTGAGTGCATACTACAAGTTTGGAAAAGAAACAGGAAATTAAAGTAGGCGGGGAGAGAAAATTGCGAAATGTTAGTGGAAATCAGAAGGATACACTCAAAGTTACTTTCCTGATGATCATGGAACACACAATAGTGGACGCTGAAGGCTTCGTTCTCAGAACCAACCACCACATTGTGAAAACCTAGCGGCCAGGTGGCGCAGGAAATTCCCGGAAATCCATGTTAACAGCGGTGGTAGGGAGACTCTACCTGTAGGAGGCTCGACGATAAGCTTGTAACCAAAGGGTGTAGAAACCTCTTTGGTCGCATCAGTAGCAGGGGTTGGTAACGGCTATCACTCTGAGCCAGAGAGAACCGTGGAAAGCAAGCTATTACTACCCACATTCAGACAGCCATTAGATTCTCGCACATCCACTTAAGAGTAAAACAAGTACACATTCTCACAGGGACAGTGGCGTAGCGGAGAAACCGTACTTATTGACACATTCATAACCACAATAATAAATTATTAAAATAACAAAATCCTAGCAATATTAACTAACATTTCAGAAACTAATATTTTAAAACATGAAATTAAGTGCTATTCCTCATGCCTTGAAAAGAGTGGGATTCTAGTTTTAACAAAATGCTAATCTAGTGACATCAAATAAATTATAGTTTTATAAAAAATATATGGAAGACGAAAGACGGTTGCCTTTCAAGGGATATATGAAAAATGTGTTTCTAAAGTTACACACTCGTTTAGATCTTCTTAAAAGCAATGGTTACGTTGTTTCTAATTGTATCGGGGTTGATGTTGTCCATCTAACAATAGAAAGCTATTTACAGAACTGAAAACAGTAGGAATAATAACATTTAATCAGCATTCGTTTGCAAAGTTATACACCTAAAATTCTATACGACGATGCCATAAGATTCCGTATCAGAAGAGATGGCAGCGTACACACAAAGGATGTGGAGAACTATAACGTTTGTGTTATGCCGGAAATAAGAGGTAAAATGAAACTACCCGAATGTTTCCGTCTCGAAGAGTTGCCAGAAGGATCAGAACTAGTTGTAAAAGCCTTAAAAGAGGTAGTTTACCTGAATAATCAGGGATACGATATGGGGTTCGAAAACGTACCTTCTTTGTACTTATCCAATTACTGGTTGAAGAAGGAAATGGAAGATTCCAATGTGGATTTAAACTACAAGTTAATAATTAAAATGGATGTTGTTAAAATCACGCCAAACAGAAAAGCAAAGAGTTCGTTTTCGTGGAGTTTATCACACATATCGACAGAAACTCTCAAAAGTCATATTTACATATGGTTTTTAAACAGAGGGTGTCGACAAATCTAGCTACGGCTGGGACTTATAAAATATTTGCATTTACAGTAGAAATTATTTGTGAAATTAAAACCCTATTCAATTACAATATTTAAGAAGCATGGTGTAGACTATTTTGCATTGCTGGTTGTTAGGCATGTTGGGAAGAGTTGACGATCATGTTACTGTCAAAATATTTGCACTTACAGTAAACAGCCAGGGAGAATGGTCACGCATCGGTGTGATGGCCGAAATTAGCGCAACGCAGTTTGTATTCTACATTAAAGGTGCTTGTAAAGATGCACTCTCGTTTGGATTTGCTCAAAAAGAACGGATACTTTGTATTCAAATGTGTGTCAATCTACCTACAGAGAAGTCATTTGCGGAGTTAAAAACTATAGAATAGCAATATTTAATTTTGTTGCTGTAGTACTCAAAACGTTTCAACTACTTCCCGTTTACTATCTAAGGCCCGCTGAATTTTTTTTAACACGTTCGTCGGCTGTTGCAAACATCATCTATACGAAGAGATATATTTATTTTTTCCTCAGACACCTTAGGCGACGAACGATTTCCGAAAGACGGAACTTTTTTCTTTTGGATAGTTCAAAATGTTTGACTTTGGTTAGAATTGTTTTTAAATAATCCCTCGATAAATGTATGTAGGTTATATGGCACTTAGATTACACACCCGTAGCATTACACCGAATTACTTTAAATCGTGTCTATATTTAGCTGCAAAATTGAATCGCAATTATCTCTAAGTGAGCGATGCTGTTTACACCGCGTCACGAAAAACTCCGGTGTGAGAAGGGTTGTGGTATGCATAGGCGCACCGCACGATGGTTTGTGTGTGTGTAAATTACGTGGAGATTCTTAATATTGACGTCATCAAGGAAGATATAAGTATTACACAGAAGAGCTATATTGCAGAAGGATAATCACGTTTCTCCCAGTCCAGAACATTTTCCTCACAATTCCCTCGGAAACAGTTATCACAGAATTAGGTCTGGTACCTACAAAAACATGGTCGTTCCACAAATCTATCCCTTACCAAAAATCCTAAGAACCCCACATTTACTGTGCTCTATGTGCCTATATTTATAGCGGAATGATGACTCGTTTTAAAAACAAATTGTAATCTTAAAAATTCTATTTATACATTCCGCATTAGTGTGGAGTAGTATTGCCTTAAGAGTTGCGTCGGCCACGGTGGCCGAGAGGACTGTGGCGCGCCAGTCACGGTCTGCACGGCGAACACGGTCGGGGGTTCGAATCCAAATGTTCAAATGTTTGTAAATCTATCGGACCAAACTACGTGGTCATCAGTCCGTAGCTTACAAACTAATTAAACCTAGGTAAACTAACCTACGGACAAACACACACACCCATGCCCCAGGGAGGGCTCGAACCTCCACGGCGAGCAACCGCGCGCTCCGCAGCGAGGTGCTTTAGACCGCTCGGCTACTCCACCGTGGCGGTTCGAATCCCCCCTCGGGCATGGATATTTGTGCCGTCCTTAGTATTAGCTTGTTTGGAAGTAGTTTGTAAGTTTAGGGACTGATGACCCCGTAGTTAAGCCCAATAAGCTCTACAAACATTTGAACATTTTTAAGACTTGCGTTATTTAGAAAATAAAAGTTAAAATCCCGACAGAAGAGCTATATTAAAGCAAGAGAAGATATCTAGCGGAATACGTCCCCTTAGTATTACTACCACGCACCATCCATCTGGCCTGCATTGACGATACGCTTTAAAACCCATATTGGAAATAGAGGTGGGGGGGTATCGAAGCCAAGAAACGGAAACTTGAATATATGGTTAAAGCAGATGGTATAAAAGGCGGATACAAACTAATGCTGGAGGAAGAAGAAAAGCCTAGCCCTTACTAAAAAAAACTAAGAACCTCACTTTTTTTTGCTCTATGTGCCTATAATTATATTGGAATGACGACTAGTTTTTAAAAAAGTTAAAAATTAAGGTGGGTGTTATTATAGCTCTAACAAGTACCTCTGTTTCAAATAGCATCCAAAATGTTTCAACTAATTCGGAAAGATATGCAATATTTCCAAAGTGCAGCGCTGTTCTGTGTGTCAATCCCATCAATATGGTCTCAGCTAAAAATACCTTAGAGAGCAGTTGTGTTGTTTCTTGCAAAATGTTTGCAAGAATACTCGAAAACTGGTGTGCAAGTAAATTTTCCAGATCTAGAAAAGCTTATAAATTATGTTCTGCCAGCTTTTAGTAATGACTGTAATCGAGAGGGAGTTGTATTGTTAGTCATGGAAGCCGGTAATAAAATCGTTTGGAGGAACTGCTTCCTAAACGCAGTCACGGCGTATTTTACACTCTGACCGAAGGTTACCGTGTTTTTTAAGACTCGAAGCAAAAAGTGTGCTGCGACGGAATATCCGAGCGCACTAGGACGTCTCGATGCGATGCGTGCGGTCGTTCGCGACATCTGACGTTCAAAGAGTTTAGTAATTTCTCGCGCGTTTGACGAATTGTTTGCTGTTTTTCCGGATAATTCGTTTCCTTAAAAAAATGCAATCCTCGTGATAATAAGAAAGACAGAGATCACAATTCTCTCTAAGTGAGGGATACTGTTTATAGCACGTCACGAAAAACTACGGTGTGAGAAGGGTTGCAGCATTCATAGAGGGACCGCGCGGGAATTTATCTCAAAGTATGAATTTTATTACAGTGCAATTGTGCGATCGTATTTCACGTCCTCGATGGTATGTGTGTGTGTGTGGCCGTTGCGTGCGGGCGCCCACCACCCTCTACATCCGGCCGCGTCATCTTCTCTTCATTTTGTGAATTTTCTCCTGACAAGCGAGAGGGAGTCGACATCCGGCCGCGCGTGCCTCTTCACTTGCAGCCCCTGTCGTCCTGCTCCAGACCGGTCCCACTTGACGTCTCGCCGTTTTTTTCGGCACTTGACGCCTCATCCACCTGCGTCGCGCCATTTCTGCGATGCTGCGGGTCCGTGACGTGATAGAAATCAATTTTTATATGGAATTACGGTTCTGTATGGAAGGGGGAGTCAGTTATTTACATAAACAGCCATGGCTCTAGTAATATAAAATACTCGGAACATGCGCGCTGTGGGGGATTCTGAAGTCGGAGGTCTCGGGTTCGATTCCCGGAATGTGAACTTGAGCTGCGTGGTGGGAGAGGGAGGGGTCTCTAGTCAGCGAGTGGTGGGGGGGGGGTATCGTAGAAGTCATTAATCATGTCAAATTTTATAATTAGGGCAAAACATCACGCAAATATTTTATAATTAGGGTCATAAATCGTGAATGAATCACGGCTGATCTGGTACTTGTCCTATTGTGTTCTGGTTACCGCCCTCATAGTGTCGGTGACCTTGACCTTGACTTCTAGGGAGGAGGAGGAGGGGTGAGTGGAGGGGGGTGACAGCCTGTTATTCACCTCCCAATTGTCTTTTAACCAGCCCTTCATACCTACTGATGGGCACATGAAATACATCATGTATTGTTCCAGATCAGTTCGTCTTGTTCTCAACCAGAATCTTTCTGCTACCCTTCTATCAGTTGTTCTGTTTCCCCCATGCCCCAATATTATATGATCAGGTGCCATAAGTAGTACCTCTGTTTGTAATGCTGCTGGACCTACCACACATGGGCCACATTTGGTTGTTCTACATAATATGCCATTTTGTACTATGAACTGTGCTTGCTTGCAATACAGCTGGCATTCTTGATAACTTGCTTGAACTTTCTTTAGCTCTTTCATATCAAACCCTAACCCTTGTAAAGTCCTATCTTCCAACTAAGTACACTAGCATTCACGTGTTTTACTCCTGGTTTGCGCCAGACGTCATATTGGAATTCACTTAGTCCCCAAGCCCATCTCCTAAGTCGACTTAAAGGATCTTTTAACCCATACAAACAACGCAAAGATTGTGGTGTCGCACAAGTATGAAGTGCGCGCCACGTACTTTCGCCGCGCGCCGCCATGCACGCTCGGCGCGGCGTTCTTACGACGTCAGCCACGAGCGCCCTCTGCTGCAACTCCGCTCGTGGCCACGACTGCTGCATCTGCCACTTGGGATTGAGATAGGAACCAGTTAACACTTAGGAATCAGATAGGCACCAGTTAAAACTTGGCTATCGGATAGGCACTAGAAATCATCAGTAGGCAGGCCTCTATCTAAACTACGTATCAGCATTCTGCAGTCAAGAACTACGTAAAAGTTAAGTATTACCAAGACTCTACGAAATATGTATCTTGTTCTAATTTAGCCTAGTGTTCTAGTTTCTGCTGTCCCACTGGCTGGTCACCTCCGTACCTGCACAAGCGTGCTTCCTTTATTCCTGTGTCGGTCTCTCTCTACTCGGCCACCGACACTAAAGACAACCGGCGAAAACGAGACACAAAAATGGCGACGAGGCTGGGACACAAAAAAAGATGATTGATGAGTGACTAAAATAAATGTTTAAATGTTTGTTAAGCTTATGGGACTTAACTACGGGGTCATCAGTCCCTATACTTACAAACTACTAATGAACTACTTACGAACTAGGACGGCACAAATATCCATGCCCGAGGGGGGATTCGAACCCCCAACCGTAGTGGCCGTGCTGACCGTGACTGGAGCGCCTTAGTCACCTCGGCCACCGCGGCCGGCAGTGACTAAAATAATCTTACGTCCATACACATTACATCTACAATAAGAAATACCATATATTACAGCTAACATTTCTTTCTCAGTGGTGGGATAGTTCTGCTTAGCCTTGTTAAGCTGACGGGATGCATATGCGACTGGATGTTCCTTCCAATCAATCACTTGTCCCAAACCTACCCCTAAAGCTGTTGAACTTGCATCACACGATAGTATGAATTATTTTGAGAAATATGGAAACACTAATACCGGACCTGAAATAAATACTTCTTTTAATTCTTGAAACGCTGCTTGACAATCAGGTGTCCAGCTAAACGTAACCCTTTTCATAACAATTTTGTCAGAGGTTATGCTATTTCTGCAAACACCTTCACGAAACGACGGTAGTAGCTTGAAAGTCCCGCGAACGTTTGTACTTGTTTTACTGTTAGAGGAACTGGAAGCCGGCCGCGTTGGCTGAGGGGACTGCGGCGCGTCAGTCACGGTCTGCACGGCCACTACGGTCGAGGGTTCGAATCCCCCCTCGGCCATGGATATTTGTTCCATCCTTAGTATTAGCTAGTTCATAAGTAGTTTGTAAGTTTAGGGACTGATGCCCCCGTAGTTAAGTCCCATAAGCTATACAGACTTTTAAACATTGAAGAGCTAATACGAACATTTTAACATTTGAGGAACTGGAAAATCACGTACTGCTTCTGCTTACTCCATCTTGGGTGATTGTATGCCCCAGATAGTTCACTTGCGTTTGGGCAAAGTGATATTTCTCTATACTATGTGTAAGGTGAGCGTTTCCCAAGCTCTGAATGTGTTCGTCAAAATCTTTTGAAAACACCACTATGTTATCCACGTAGAACATGCATTTACTAGGTTTTAAACCTCTGAGGACTCCATCCAAAAGACGTTGCACTTTTTAATGCAAAAGGCATTCTACAGTATTGGTAGTGGCCAGAATTTGTTGCAAATGCTGTCTTGTGTATATCGTCCGGATGAACCTATATTTTGATGATATCAACTTTTTATATCTCAAAAAGAATTTACATTGTCCCAGATTATCTAACGTTTCCGTTATGTTAGGGAGCGGATATGCATCTAATACGGTTATATTGTTCAAAAATCTGTAGTCACATCAAAATCGATATTTCTTTGCTCCATCGTTTTCGGCGTTATCACGATGCTAGACGACCATGGGCTATCGCTATCTTCTATGATTCCATCTCCTAACTGTTGCTCCACAAATTATAGTACCAAAGGTTGTAAATGCTTTGGTAGCCGATATTGTTTCCTAAATACTAGCAAGTGATTCCCTGTTTGTGTCCTATGCTGCGTGATTGATGTAGCAGGTAACAATGACTGCAATAATTGTCAATCCTCGCCCTCAAGGTGTCGCACTTCGTCTAGCAACGCAGATAAGTCGACGGTTTGCTCTGTCTCATTTCGGATACCAAGATCCTCAACATCTTCTTCATCACAAACTTCCAGCGTGGCTACTAGTAATCCATTCGAAAGAGGAACTTCGTCTTCCCCAAAATTGTCTACGCTCACTGATACTATGAGTTGACCTATAATATCCCTTGTACGCATAATACATGTGCATACAAAACAATGCTGGTCATCAAATACCTCAGTACTTAGTAGTGGTTCTACTAGGCATACTACATCCTGTAGAACTCCAACGCCTATGGTACCCAGCTCAGTCTTCCCATACCTGGTGGTACTTTGTAATGCGAATCTATTTTAATGTACTTAGACACCGTTTATTTGATGCCACTTCTACAGTGGGCGCAACTCGTGATACGGAAACTTTGCAACCGTTTTCCCCAACGGAAATAATTTACCATCGAGTTCAACTGTACGTTGCCAAAGATCGATTTTAGCATGATGTCTAATGAGAAAGTCCAACCCTAGGACCGCAGCGTCATCTTGTCCCATTGTCGGCAACACCTCCATTCGCTCATGAAGCCTTATGTTTCCAATTATAAACTCGAACCGTGTTGTCCCAGTTGCCTCTACCGCATTGCCGACTACTGCGTGGTAAGTACACCTTGGTTCCTGTAGTCTGCTCTTATGCACGTGATCCAGACTGACAACCGATACGTGTGCCCCTGTGTCTATCAAAGATTCACACTGCTTCCCTTTTACCCAAGCCACTAACAAACAATCCGTCTCTGTGTGCTGTTTAAATACGCTTAACCTTGACAGGAACTCTTCTCGACTGCAGGGAGAGTTCCGCTTCCGTTTAACGATTTCTTTTCCCTTGTGTTATTACCTCGCTTCTTCGACATACACTCGAAGTTGACAATTGAAACATTGCGGTTGGCGAAACTGAGCCTTCATATGTCCTTTTCCACCACAACAGTGACTTTCCTTGTTTCACATAAATAGCTGTTCCTCCTCCACGGCCTAGCTGCACTATTCATTTCCTGCAGAGTACCCCCTCGACGTCTTTTGCATTCTCCAATCTAACTCTGCGTGACAATTCCGAAGAAATTCCCCCCAGGAACGCATCCCGTGCCCTCTCCTCAGCGTCTCTCAAGAATGCTGCATCTGCATCTGGTTTACCTGTCAGCTCACATTTAACATGTGTATACTATCCAAAAATGATTCGACTGTTTGATTTGCAATTTGTTTCCAATAATTTAGTTTTTCTCGAAAGAATCGTACACTATTCTGCCTTTGTCTTAACCCATCTGCCAGTTCTGTAAACGTAGTTACTGTACTCAGCATCACGTGGTACATAACATGTGTCTTGGCCTCACCCGACAAGCACAATAACGCCATGCGCAATGTCCTTTTCTCCGACCAACTACACAAGCTAGCTGCGGCTAACCGTGTATAAAAATAGTGATGTCCTCCGATAACTTGACAGAAAAAGTGGAAACTATGGTAGCGGCTGTAGGATTCACGGACGGAAAAACTGTTGGCAGTACTGTTTTCACTTTCCAGACCCTAATTGTGATGAATCTCACTTTAGATTATTTAATTCTTGACCAATTTGCTGATTTTGTCCTTGCAACATCTTAACTTGATCCATGAGAGCGGCTACCGTCTCTGATGTAGTTGCTCGCTTTTGTGCCATATTTGTGCCGTTTTCTTAACTATTCCCATCAAGCCCAAAAAATCATCCAAAGCACACAAAAATATATCTACTTCAACTTCATCTCTTAGCCAGGACACTTACTACAATTTCTCTTGAATGACCATACTTCTCACCATTAGAATACATTAGAGGGGGAAAAAACTTATTGTGAAGTGCACTACGCCTAATAATTACGAACTTTACAGACTAGTGGTACTATGTACGCTCAGTGCAATATTCCCTTTAAACTATGACACATCAATACTCACTCGGTCTGACAAAGGCTATTTTCACGTGATTGCAAACTACTCTGGACATGATCGTCACTAAAAGACATAAGTGAAGATAAGAAAAAAACGTTTGACTTACCCCACAAATTCCTCTACTGCTGCATGGTTTCGGCGAAGGCTTCACCCACTTCGTAAGGGGTGACAGACACACCGACACCACTTTACAGAGGGTCGAGCGGTTGCTGGCACACCCCTTCGTGGGTCTGCACTTAGATTGTGTTGGAGAGATGGTAATTTGTCAGGAGGCGACTCCAAACCGCCACAGTGTGCCCGCAGGAAGAGATACGGGTGGTCCTGCTGCCGCCGTTTAGGCGTTAGGAAAGAAGATTGGCCAGTAAACATTTTATTTGGAAGTGGTATACGTTGCTGCGTAACTCGGTCTCCAGGGGAAAGGGTTGATGACGTCAGCGTTCTCCCGCCTTACTGTGCGACTAAGTCAACACCGCCTAGATACAAGGCCTCACAAACAGTCCGTGCCACGTCACACCTTTTGCTGCCCGCGCAAGCTGACTGGCTGGCCGCTGGGGCACAGCCCACTGCCCCGTAGCTTCAGGCAGTGAGCTTGCGAGGGCAGCCTGTAGGTGTGACGTGTGTATCTGGACGGTGTTGACTGTGTCCGCACTAGCTCGGCGGGCGGAGGTAGGCGAGCCTGCTGCCGTTGTGGAACCGTACGGAAGTACGGCGGAACTTTTCAATTAGAGATTCACACTTTCCGACTGGTGATTCTCAGTCCCCACCCTAAGGGCTGTCTCACATCGTCTTCATACTGGACCGCGTTGACGGCTGTCTCGTGGTCGTGATGTGTGCTGACTCCTGGCCTACCGGCAGGTAGGCGTTCCCCATTGGAACGCTGCTGCTTCGGTGAACAGGACATGGAAGTCCTCCCAGATACTTCATCTGCATCCGTAGTCGGTTGCAGCACCGGAGTGGAACTCTTAGGTTATGCAGATGTCGACATCCCACCGGTTGTCAGTTGATGTAGAAGAGTACGGGAGTTCTATAACAGACTTTCACCGTCGTTATTACATGTGAGGAAATCGAGTGCTAACGAAGTGTAAGCCATCTATTTGTCTGACCGACTAACTATGAGCTCAAGTGCTTGAGTATATATAGCGTGTGTGGAGTGGGTGATATTTCTCCCATGCGCTCCGTCGTGACCACATCGGCCCTGTCATACCAATGTGTCGGCTTTTTACATTTCTCCGTGTTCACTTAACAAGTTAGCTAGTGGTTCGTAAAGGCTCTGGATACGCTTTGTTACGTTAGACATAGGCATTGCTTCCTCAAGTAACGAAGTGACGTGATACTGTAAGCTCGTAGTGTTCCGTTTAACTGCCGCTGATGCGCGCTACTCAGTCCTGCGCGTGGGCGTCCATTCCTGTCAGCTTCACCCAGTAAGTATAGTGCAAGGCAGCTACTGTTTTCCTTCCACGTTCTATCGACACACTCGCAACGTTGCCACATCAATCAACTCAAGACTTAGAAAATTTACCGCTATACTTCTGCTAAAGAGCTGGCGTGCAACATGAGGTACGATTGTCAGAGTGATATCAGTGTCTGGAATATCACGTTCGTATACTATTGACCCTATTATTAACTTGCGAGGTATACTTTTGAGTAATCATATATTCCGAGTGTTGGCCGCTAAATTTATCATTTGCACAGAATGTACCACAACTAGTTAGATCACTTTGTAGCCGACGAAGTGCAGCTACCAGGCGTGACACAGTCTCATAAGCCTTGGCAGTTCTGTGTGGAAATACCAGGCCATGTTGCCTCTAGAGCAGTCCATAATTGCGAAAATATTGCAGGATTTTTATAACAACTGGCCTCTCGATTATGTCCTATAACTGTTAGGTGGAATTCGTACCGTCGATCAGGATGGACGGATAATTCTATTGAATAATCCAGTAAGTTGTTGAAAACAACCGCGAACCATTTTTGCCCGACGATATGACGCATTATTATCCATAAGGAGCACATAGTTGTCTGCGGATATCAAGACCATGAATGGCGGCAAATGATCTCCGGGTAGCCCAACACAACAATTTACAGTCAGTTATCGGATGTTATGAACAAGAGGATAAGTCCATTTGATGTAAAATCAGGCGGTATCATTATAAAACCACCGCAGTGCCTTGCTGAAAACTTAGGCCGGTGGCCTCGTGGAGTCTTGCATCACACTCCAACGTTATCATCCTTCAGCTGTGTTGTTGTTGTTGTGGTCTTCAGTCCAGAGACTGGTTTGATGCAGCTCTCCAACCTACTCTATCCTGAGCAAGCCTTTTCATCTCCTCATAAGAACGACAACCCACATCCATTTGAATCTGCTTACTATACGCGTCTCTTGGTCTCCCTCTGCGATTTTTACCCCACACACTTCCCTCCAACGCTAAATTCACAATTCCTTGATGTCTAAGAATGTGTCCCACCAATCTATCCCTTCTTTTAGTCAAGGTATGCCAGAAATTTCTTTTCTCCCCAATTCTGTTCAGTACCTCCTCATTAGTTACGCGATCCACCCACCTAATCTTCAGCATTCTTCTGTAGCACCACATTTCAAAAGCCTCTATCCTCTTTCTGTCCACACTGCTTATCATCCATGTTTCACTCCCATATAAGGCAACACTCCATACAAATGCCTTCAGAAAGGACTTCCTTAGGCTTAAATCAATATTCGATGTTAACAAATTTCTCTTTTTCAAAAACGCCTTTCTACCCATTGCCATTCTGCATTTTATATCATCTGTACTGCGACCATCATTTGTTATTTTACTGCCCAAGTAACAAAACTCATCTACCTCCTTTATTATTTCATTACCTAATCTAATTCCTTCAGCATCACCTGATTTATTTACACTGCACTCCATTACCCTAGTTTTGCTCTTGTTAATGTTCATCTTATATGCACCTTTCAGCGCATTGTCCATTCCGTTCAATTGCTCTTCCAGGTCCTTTGCTGTATCTGACGGAATTACTATGTCATCGGCAAAACGCAATGTTTTTAATTCTTCACCCTGAACTTTAATTCCTTCTCCAAATTTGTCCTTGCTTTCCTTTATAGCTTGCTCAATGTACAAATTGTTACCAACCGAATTCGGAAGTCATCTGCGCAATCCAAATTTTTCCAATCGTCTTGGGTGTAAACGACCTGTTGACGAGTCCATGAGATGCACTGCAGGTGATGTCGCGTTGTTAGAAGAGGCACTCGAGTCGATCATCTGCTGCCATAGCCCAGGTGACTATGACGAAGCAATCTAATCCCCTCTAAACAACAAGTAACGCCAGACAAGGACACATTGCAGTGTTTCTCACCTTGTGGGTCGCAACCCCCTGGGGGGTCGCAAAGTCGTGTTCGGGAAGTCACGGTAAAAGGAGAAAGTACTTCACACCCACATCAGCGCACGTGTGGCTACTTGCTTGTTCCGCAATACCTAAACTGCCTAGGAAAAGTGATTTTTTTAAACTTACTTAATACTTTGTTATAATCAGATCTGGTTAGAATATAACAGAATTTTTTTACAGTAAATACGCCATGTTAACGATAAATTTACGAAAATCTTGAATAATAATTAAAAAAAAAAAAAAAAAAAAAAAAAAAAAAAAAAAAAAAAAAAAAAACAGAAATTCCCAGCTTGGTGGTCCAAAATGAAATATTTATTTAAAAAATTACACGTCGATTTCGTTTCCATGATGGAAAAACATCAGCGCAGATTTCAAGTTCAAAATGTTCAAATGTTTGTAGTGTCTATGGGACTTAACTACGGGGTCATCAGTCCCTAAACTTACAAACTACTTATGAACTACTTACAACTAAGAACGGCACAAATATCCATGCTCGAGGGGGGATTCGAACCCCCGACCGTAGTGGCCGTGCAGACCGTGACTGGAGCGCCTCAGTCCCCTCGACCACCGCGGCCGGCAGATTTCAAGTTATCATGACTCATGTACTCCGCATAAAATATTCAACAGTCAGATTCATAAAATGATTTTAAACTTTGAAGACATTTTTAGTTATTTTATGAATCTGACTGTTCAATGTTATATGCAGAGTGCATGAGTCATCATGACTTGCAATCTGCAATGATGCTCTTCCATGAGAACGAAATCGACAAGTATTTTTTTAAATAAATATTTTCATATTGTACCACCAAGCTGGAAATTTCTTGTTTTATATTACAATATTGTGGTGGGCTGACACAATCTCCATTATGGAGTTAAATTACGAAAAGCCTCAATACTGTTTTCAGGAAGCAAAGGATAGCTAAATTAACAAGAGGCAGTAAATCATTTGAGAATTTCTAAAAAACATAAACATTTTAGAAACTGCTTATACAGTGGGACTGAACGAGCATAATTTGCCTCTGAATCTTACCTGCATCACGAAAACTTCGCCATGCAAGGTATGTTTTTCCACCGAAATTAATGTAAAAATAGGATATTGTGTTCCATTCCGGAAAATAGATAAAAAATTCACCCTAAAATGTAGAATATCGTACCCTTTTTTACAATAAAGTTTTACCTACAGAAGAAAATATAAAATTCGCTGTCTTTGAATTCAAAAACGTTATTATGTTATAGTACAGTGAGGGAGGGGACTCGCCAGAATCTTTTTTACTTGGAAGGGGGGTTGCGAACTAAAGAAAGAAGACAAAGACTGTCCTAAAAGATGCGTTCTTAGTATGTCCACATTGATTTCCGTACTTATTTATTTGTCCCTAAGTTGTTGTTCTTGTGAGGAGTTAGAGGGGACTAAACAGTTCGGTCATAAGTCCCTGTCCCTAAGTACTGACAATTAGACAGGGTGAATCACCTAACACTTATACCGCAAATATTGCGGAAACGGAAAGTGCGATTGATGTGCGGTTTTCACAGAATGGATTGGTAGTCAAGGACTCGTATTATTAGCCAATAAACAGATTGTAAAAATACCTAGAAAGGATAATTTTTAATCTAACATACAATTTTTCAAATGGAATAATGGTTATTTCTATCATGCACTGGAAATTGAGACACCAGCTGTGTACAAAGAATTTTGAATGAAATTTTTATCACGTTTTGTTTGGCAGCTACAACCATTCAAAGTTTAGGGGGCAGAGGCTACGACAGCGTAACTGACTGGCTGGTCGTCACGAGACAGAGTGCCGTGCCTCATGGGGCAAGCCACTCGGCCAGTAAGCTACGCTATCGCAGCCTCCGCCCCCGAAACTTTGAACGGTTGTAGCTGTTTACACGTCCTCGTCGCAATTGGCTTAGTCCTTCCCGGCCTGCCTCTCAGAAAAGGTTCTATTCAGGACGTTTGGAATGCTTGGTATCTAAAACAGCTACACTGTTTAGTTATCCAAGTTTTATTTACTGAAGAATACAGTATACTCAACTTGTATCAAGTATGTCACTTCTCGAGGCAGCGTCTTCTTCCTCGGTGCCAGCAGCGCTGAGTCCTAGTGACTGCCTGCTTCAGAGCAGAGTTCAGACGGGCTCTTCCAGACGCATGTCGACCTAGATATAGCAGCTTGTAGAGGGCGCGCTTCTAGGTTGCTCCCTCCAGGATGTGCGTGTGATTGGCTGCCGGTCGTCTGCTGCCTTCTGCACGATCGTTCCCGTGCGTCTGGCTTGTGGCGCTGATTTTCGCCATAACAGTAGCTGCCAAACTAAACGTTATAAAAATGTCATTCAAAATTCTTTGTACACAGCTGGTGTCAAAAATTCCAGTGCATGATAGAAACAACCATTGTTCCATTTAAAGAACTGTCTGTTTGCATAAAAAATACACTTTCTAAGTAATATTACAATCTTTTTGTCAGCTAAAACTACGAGCCCCTAACTACCAATCTATTATGTGAAAACCGCACATCAATCGCATTTTCAGTTTCCGAAATATTTGCGATGCAAGTGTTAGGTGATTCACCCTGTATGCAAACGACGGTGTTCTCGGTCAATTAAGGGCAATTCGTTGGCCATTGCTATGTCCGTGGTGAGGTACAGCCCGAAATTTGGTATTTTCGTCACAATTTTGACTCTGTGGCCCACGGCCTCACGGGCTATGGAAATTTCAATTTTCGAAGTTGATGATTCAATGCATCTAACTCTAAATATAATTCTGCGTTTAAAGTCTGTTAATTCCCGTCATGTGACCATAATAATGTCGAAAACAATTCAGATGAATCACCGGAGTACAAATAACAGCTATGACCAAGCACCGCCCTTGTACAACTTGTGTACGCGGCAGTACCGCAGTCTGTGTTATCGCTTTCTGATGACTTTTACCAGCTTAGTGTCCTACAACTGCACCAGGCCAGTCCAGTCAACATGTCTATCCAGTTACTAAGGAGCGACAATTTCTGCGTTTACCAATATCACGATGGTAAAAATGTGCGAAACAAGCACTGAAAACAAGTTGATTCACTACCAAATAAAAGGGCGAAACCCAGTTGTCATCACTGGGAAAGGTGGTTCCAAACAGCGTTTCCTTCCGACGAACTATGTATTGCTATCAGAATACACATATGGGGCAAACCATGGCTGGGGAATTCTACTAGCCTCTCCTGACGAGTTTCCGAGGGATGTTCTGGGCCCACGGCAACACTCCATCTCGTTCAGAGCCATAAATGCTGCTTCTATAGGCTGTCAAATATTCTCTCTCTATCCGTATTCTCCTGACCTGGCAGCCAGTGACTTATTCTTTTCTCACATGTAGAAAACATTTCATGGAAGGCATTTTCAGAAATACGGGGACATGATTTTTGAATTGAATCACCAACTGAGAAGGCAAAATACAGATTTATGCAACCATTTTCTGTGGCAGGTTATTAATCGTTTCAAGAAGTGTGTCACACTGAGAATGTGCATACATTGACCGGGATTACAATCGTCTTCAAGTTTGGTGAATGCAGCTTGATTCACCCTAGCAAATCCAACTGTGTCTTAATGAACGTTTTGTAATCAAAGAGCTGCTTGAGGATTATATAAATTATGATAGTTACGGGTGCTGGGACTACACCATTTAGTCCCTTCTCTTCGTTTGCTTGCTGATGTAAAGGCGGATTAAAAAAAACAACAAAAGGACCAATTCGTTAACTGCTATTACACTGCTCTTCGACGATTAGTAACGGTTAGGCTGGAGACGTCCGTTTCCAATTAGCACGAGGCGAACAGCGAGAGCACTGGGATAAATCTGCTCTTTGCCGACCACACACAGCAGTTGGTACCTCTTGTCGGATATTCCCACAGCGATATGCAAGAACGGGCTGTTCGCCACACTAAACGGTTGGCGATGCTTTCTTGTGAGACGAGCCCTCTCCTTTTTCCTACGAGAGTGGGTCACGGTTGCTCAGCGAGCAACTGGAACGTAACATAAAGCGGCAGTCGTCGCTCGAGATAAGCAGCCTCAGCTGAATTAATCTCTCTGCAAACATGTGTCCGAAGAAAGGGGCAGGCAGTTGGCGGTTGCATTTCTTACGACAGTGTGCTGTCCCACTCGCTCTTCGATGATGAATGCCTTTTATCGCTGGCCGTCGGTGCAAGATCCATTTCAAATGAGCTGTAAGTACCAAAACTTTTCCCAGTCAAAGGAGCGAGTCATTTCGTAACGGGACACTTTCGAATGTGGATCGCCATACGTCTTCGGTTGTTATGTTTAAATCCTTTTGCTGTTACTTTCAGTTCATGCACATATACCGAGTGAGGAGGCGCAGTGTTTAGCAAACTCGACTTGCATTCGGTAGGCCATCGGTTCAAATCCACCTCCGGTCATCCAAATTTAGGTTTTCCGCGTTTTCGCTATATTATACTCAATAGGCTGAGTGGTACTCCTTCCTTACGGTATTTACGAAGGCCATATAATCGAGGAGGTGCAACACAATAAGAATTGTGACACTTGATAGTCTCCCGTAACAAAGAATTAAGTCTTTCAACAAACGTAGCGTCAGCACTGATCCTGTAATATTCTCAGTGAGAAAGTAACCACTGCATCTTTTGAACATAACACGACTCCTTCGCCGCACGAAAAAGCCGCGTGGTCTAAGGCATCATGCTACGGACTGGGCGTCTGCTCCCGCCGGAAGTTCGAGTCTTCCGCCGAATATAAGAGTGCGTGTTTTCCTTACAGTAAGTTAGTTTAAGTAGTTTGGGCACTCCGAATGATCGTAAATGAGCCACCTGAGCTGCTATTATTACTCATAGGCGTACGCGCCCAGTCATCACAGGACAAGCTGCAATAGGGGGCAGCTTAAAAACATCCTTTTTAATAGAACTAATAAAATCAGCCTAGGGTAAACGCTGAGACGTCGGTGCAAATTTTAACCCTGCGTCACAGCCTTATGATAATTGCCGTTTTAGAAGAAATTCAAATTAACAAATTTATATTTCTTTGCCATTTTACATCAACATTAAACACAAAAACATAGAATGTCAAAGAATATTACCTATTGTCCTTTTCACTATAGGATCAATGTCAGATACTACTTTTCCAACAGCCGCGGTGGAGTAGCCCAGCGGTCTAAGGCGCCTCGCTGCGGAGTGCGCGGTTACTCGCCGTCGGAGGTTCGAGTCCTCCCTGGGGCATGGGTGTGTGTGTGTGTTGTCCTAGGTTAGTTTACCTTAGTGTAAGTAGTTTGTAAGCTACGAACTGATGACCACGCAGTTTGGTCCGATAGATATTACAAACATTTTTTCAATAATGCTAATTCGAAGACAAATAGTGTAGTTGAAATGTGCCAATGAGTTTCTGGGGGTGGATTCCGTATTCCTCGATACATAAGTAAGCACTCAAGTCTCTACATAGACTTAATCGTATCTGTCTAGTCTACGAGACTAATTTTTATATAGAAGTAATCACACAAACTTTAAGATGTAGGTATGTAAGTTCAAGCTGTAGACAAGTTTTGACGCTTGTCATAATAACGCGAATATCAGTGAAACTGCACAAGCCCTTTGCAAGCTGAAGAGCAATATGGTTACTTGATTTAACTGCAGATGATTCGTTGAGTGTTACTCCTGAAAACGAAAATTTATATTCATAAAGAAACTGTTTGGTAAGTTATTGAGACGGTTATTTCTCTGCTACTATTTGAGGAGAATGTTTCTCAGTTATTGCTCTTAAAAAGTGTTTTATTTAGAACACTAAACATCTCGAAGAACCCTTCCCATAGAATAAACATATTGAACATCATGCACAGCTATGTTGATGTGTCTGACCACTTTGTAGTTGCCGACACGACCATCATGCTACTTTCATTTCATTAACTGCAGCCAATATCAGTTTTAAGGGGAGTGCACACTCAGGCTTCAAAATAAGTAAAAAAAAAAAAAACCTGTTTCATGTATTTGAAGAGTTCAGTCTTAAAGTGCAGTTCTCAAAGCAAAATTCCGGCTCAGATAACCAAGTAAAAGAAGCGTGTCTTTACTATTTTTCTTAATGGAATTGTAGTTAATTAATTGACGATCCCCATCTATGGATCTTAAATAAAATGATAAACGGTGGCAACAGAAACGCGGGTTAGTTTTCTCTCCTCCAAAGGGGAGCAAGAGACAAGATATTTTATTTTACTACACAACAATTACAAAATATATAGTGTGGGAGAATTTAAATTAGGATAAAGGGTTAACGTTTAACAAAGTGATTCATTAATCAAAATATCCATGGGTGTACTGCCGGTCTATAGTGTCCAACGGGCACAATATTTCGGCGATCATACATGTCGCCATCATCAGGTGAACTGACGGACTGAGCTCCTGGAAACGCGCCGGCGCGGAGATCCGCACGCTACGGCGGCTCGAAGGGAACTGGGTTCTAGCCCGGTAGCGGGCCATTTAAATACCCGCGCCCGCGGAGCGACCCCTCCGTCGTCCGCGCCCCGCGCCGCGGTCCCGCAGTGGAACCGATTGCGACGGCGTCTGAGATGACGTGGATGGAGGGCTCTGTCCGCCGTGGTCGTCACTACGTTACGTTTGCTAGAGTTACTCTTAATTAACCCAATCGCTGGTTCCCAAGCTTTGCTAAGATTATAGCCACAGTCACGGTTTATGAGGACGTCACTTGTGCGAATTTCAATGGCCTCTTTAACGACGCAATCCCAGTATCTCGACGTCTGTACCAGAATCCTAGTGCGTTCATACTCCATCACGTGATTCTCCGACAAACAATGTTCAGCGCCTTAACAGCTTCAGGCTGGATGAGACAGATATCATGGTGAGTTTTGACGTCGTTTCGTTGTTTACGAGGGTGCCCCTTCGAAAGTCACTAGATTTGATTGGTCAGAAGTTTGACGAGAAGACCACCGAACTTTTTAGGCATGTCTTGACCTCCACGTATTTTCTTTTCAATGGCGAATACCACGAACAAACGGAGGGAGTCGCCATGGGTAGCCCACTCTCCCCTGTGGTCGCAAATTTGTACATGGAGAATTTCGAGGAGGAAGCCCTGGCATCATCTGACTGGAAACCTACTTGCTTTTTCCCTTATGTAGACGACACTTTCGTCATCTTGCCACATGGTGTGGATAAACTCCTTGACTTCCTTACACATCTGAACTCCATACACCCCAACATCAAATTCACTATGGAGACTGAAACAGAGGGTAAATTGCCGGTCCTTGACGTCTTCGTCAAGAGAAGAGCTGATGGCACTCTGGGTCATGGTGTGTATCGGAAGACAACGCACACTGATCTGTATTTACACGCAGACAGCTGTCACCACCCTTCACAGAGGAATGGGGTACTTAAAACTAATACATAGGACGCGAACCATCTCCGACGCAGAGAGTTCAAATGTTCAAACGTTTGTATAGTCTATGGGACTTAACTACGGGGTTATCAGTCCCTAAACTTACAAACTACTTATGAACTACTTACGAACTAAGACGGCACAAATATCCATGCCCGAGGGGGGATTCGAACCCCCGACCGCAGTGGAAGTGGAGACCGTGACTGGAGCGCCTTAGTCCCCTCGGCCACCGCGGCCGGCACGCAGAGAGTCTACCGCAGGAATTGGACACCTGAGAACTGTATTCCGAAAAAATGGGTACTCAGAGTGGCAGATTCAGCGGGCTCTCCGCCCAACAACTGCAGCACAACCTGTGGAAACCGATGAAAACACAGGAAGTAGGCACTGCGTTTATTTCATATACCGGCGCACACTCGGGGAAGGTCGCCCGCATTTTGAAGAAACATCAGGTTGGAACTGTCTTTTGTCCCCCGAATAAAGTTCCTGCACCGGTGGGGAGCGCCAAAGATGATCTCGGTTTGAGGAAGACCGGCGTGTATTAGATTCCGTTTCAGTGTGGCAAGTCATATATTGCAAAGGCGATTCGTACCGTCGAGGATCGATGCGTTGAACACCAGAGGCACACACGATTGATGTATCCGAGCAAGTCGGCGGTCGCTGAAGATTGTTTGTCGGAGAATCACACGATGGAGTATGAAAGCACTAGGATTCTGGTACAGACGTCGAGATACTGGGATTGCGTCGTTAGAAAGGCCATTGAAATTCGCACTAGTGACGACCCCATAAACCGTGACTGTGGCTATAATCTTAGCAAAGCTAGGGAACCAGCGATTGGGTTAATTAAGAGTAAACCTAGCAAACGTAACGTAGTGACGACCACGGCGGACAGAGCCCTCCATCGACGTCATCTCAGACGCCGTCGCAATCGGTTCCACTGCGGGACCGCGGCGCGGGGCGCGGACGACGGAGGGGTCGCTCCGCGGGCCGAAGGTATATAATCGCCCGCTACCGGGCTAGAACCCAGTTCCCTTCGAGCCGCCTTAGCGTGGGGATCTCCGCGCCGGCTCGTTTCCAGGAGCTCATTCCGTCAGTTCACCTGATGATGACGACTTGTATGATCGCCGAAATATTGTGCCCGTTGGACACTATAGACCGGCAGTACACCCGTGGATATTTTGATTATTAAATACGCCGGGAGAAACTCAAGAATCACAAAGTGATTTATTTTCCAAGACATAAACAACAAAGGGGAAGAGACCGATTTAAATATAATAAACACCCACCTTACAAAGAATACACATTTACATACGGTTATATGGCCCTAATACTGCCCACCTGCAAATGTAGTTCTAGTTTAATTAATAATGATTATTTTTCAGAGGGGAGAAGGGAAGAATTTATACACATTGTCACACATATACATGCGCCAAGCCATGCAGGTACTTACCGGCACAGAAACAACAACGCCAGCAGCATAACGCGGTACGGAAAAGCAGGTTCACTCACGCACCAGTGAAAGAAAAACTTTGTCCCGTAGTTTATGCTCTTGTAGCTTAGGCTCAGGGTAGCTAACAGCGCGAACAAACGCATGTGGTAGCAGACCACGTGGGGTACGATACAAACGCGAAGTGTAAGTTTCCAGAGAAATTCAGAATATCGTTAAATAGGAAACTTCGCTAAATAATACTTAAAAACCGGGCGTTCTGGTGTTCGTTTTGTACACGGGAAAGATAACTACTTAATGGTAAAGGTTTCAGGTCAAAACAACACTCTACAAGCTCATATTTTAGAATCCCAAAAATTGAAACAAATACTTTTAGCACAAAGCCCGCGAGATAGGTCGTTCAACCATTCGTTCTACCTAGGGGAATGATATCTGGCTAATAAGCAAGGTTGCATAAAGGTAGGACATGCTACAGGGTCAGATCGCTAAATTTGAACAAGTTGGAAAAATTCGATTTCGTCAGTAATAATCTCCCGAGATATGTCGTATAACCATTCGTTCTACTCGGGGGAATGATATCTAGCTAATAAACAACGTTACAGAATCCTACAGTACTTCGCGGGGTTGGATCACAAAAAGTTGGAAAAGGGAAAAATTACAATTTCTAAAAAAACAAACACGCGAGGTATATCGTGTAACGATTTATTCTACACAGGGGAAGAAGAGCTATCTAATAGGAATGACTATGGTATAGAACACGCTATTTGACATAGACGTGGGGCAGCGAGTACGGAAGTTACAAGCTTAAGAGTACCAAAATTCTGGGAACATTATCCCGTTACACGTACTAGAAATCACAACATCTAAGCAAGGTTATAGTTAACAACTCGTGCGCATAGGGTGATGGAGTAAGCTGAGGACTTTATCTCATACCGTTCACGCGTTCTATGGACAAAGGGCAGACACCGGAAGAATTGAAAAGTTGCTGAAAAATATCAAATTTACCGACCAAATGAACATAAGAAACGTTTAAACATGTTTAAATGTACGAAGGAAGGTCTCTGCAGTCAGGGAGTGCAAGGATTCTGTTAACGAACAGCAGTGAGGCCGCAAAATCATCATGAAAATAGCAATCCAGAAGAAAATTAAATAAAATCTCACCGCTACGCATAGCGATGATGTTATAGCGAGAACTAGAGACGCGAATGAGAATTTTCAACTTACAATCGAATCCGAACAACGTTTAGCCACGTGCTCAGAACAGAGCCAACACCCCGCCAAAGGCCTGCCAGCGACGCCTCGCCGCCCTCTGCAGTGGAGGGGGCGACAGGGGAGTGAATGGGAACCTTCGCTAAGCATCTTTGCCTCTGACTGGAAGTTTCAGAACTTGACCAGCGCCTTAGGCAGCTGCTACCATGCTGTTTGAACCAGAAGACAACAAGAGCAATGAGGCGCCGCCGACTCTTCTTTAAACTGTTTTGTAGACAAGTCCCATTCATTCTGCGCAAGCGGGAGTCAGTGGGAACATATCATAGCACACGCCCTCACACAAGAAAAACAGACATTTTAAATTATGAAACACAACAAAATAACTCCATATTTTGGACAAAAAAATATCTTGTACATCTGGTATCTCGCATAATGTGAATGGAGCGTCTCTCTACACTGAAAAAGTGTCTGAAGCACCGGGGGATAAAATAAATGGAACTCGCTATATGGACGTTTTCCAAGATCCCAAAACGATTTGGCTGTATTCAAATTACAGACATGTCTAAGAAATGTTTGAAATATGGACTGTGTAAGGGACTATGACACACCGAAAGATGCCGAAGATAATTTCTGATTTCTTTCACCATTACCATGATCATTTTTACTTCGAATGTCGCGTAAACCCAAACAGGCAGAAAGAAGTTGCAAGGTTTCCAGGAAAACTAGAGCGAAACAATTCCCAGCTAACCTTTAGATATCAATAATATGCCTCTTGACTGTGTAAATATAAACTAGGGAATAGACAGAACTCCTGTTCATTACAATCATAAAGGTCCTAGGCAATAGAAAGTTGCTCCCGCTCAAGAAGTATGTGAATAGAATTTTATTCAGAAAATTCAAGGAAAGGGCTATCTGGTGTTGAAATTAAAAGAGGATGCCTTGTATCAGCAGGAAGGGAAAACTTTATGGTGCCGATAAATTTTAATGGATGTTAGTCTTGTAGTAACATAATTTTCTTGATAAAATGTTAATATCTTCTTTACCGAAGTTTGTCTTCAAAACTGAGCGTGCTCATGAATACTACTGGCCAAACCTGCGTCCAGAGCTGCGTACGGCAGGCGGTGTACCCTGCTTCTGGTAGTACTTGAGGGCAAGTGTCACTCCGTGCAAGTGGCACAAACTCGGTAACCTCCGTGCCTTCGTCAGCCTGAACAGCCTACATGGTGTACTAAATCACCAAGTGAGTTTCATCTGGCCTCTTCAGAAGTACATAGTGATTCTAGTTGTGTTCAAGAGAAATCTCCGCCGTCACGGTCGTCACAGACATCACGTAAGATCTGCTGCAGAGTATACCATTGCTCATAAACTGAGCTCCTGACGACATGATTCATGCTTCGATTGCAATGGTGATCTGTGGCGTAGAAACACGTTAGATCAGCGAAGTGGGCCGCCGACGGCGTGCCATTGGCCCGTAGTAGAAGTCGAGATACAAATTTCAGGAGCTTAATCAGGTTCACTCGTCATTCAGCAAGTACAGAAAGACAAATGCCCTATAACCCACACATGGGAATGGCTAACTACTTTCGTTTAACGTTATTAACTTATTCACTAACATCTCGTTCAGGAAAGCCAGACAGTCTTATAGACATACGTGATAGATCAGGATTTAATATAGTCCTTACAAGAGGAGTGAGAGTGGCGAGATATTCAAACATTTAGATGATCTTGCAGTGTTTTTTTTTTTTTTTTTTATCAGAGCAGAAAGCGTCATGATCAATTAAATGACATTTCTGGGAAATTAACCGCTCTCTTATAAGGTTGGGTACTGGATTGGAAGTGTACTTACGAACAGTCAACTCCAAACATTTGTCACAAAGCAAAAGCAAAAAAATCATGACTGTAATCGTAGGTACCAGTGACACATTCAGTCTTTCAAAGTGTCCCACTGGTGAAAGTTTAATAACTGTCAATTCTCAAATCCCACCGATCCACGAACATTCTATACTACTATTCGTTGTCTAATACCCGTCCCAATGTTTCATTACAGCTTCCAAATTGATCAGACAAAGGGATACACTTCTGTCAGTGAACAAAACTGATTGTAAAAACACTGTGTAAGTTTACTTAATTTCCAGCAACCTCTAACAGATGCAGAAAGTTCCTAAATAATCTTATAATGTTAAATATAAAGTATTGTTACTTAGTTGAAAGGTGTAGTTTCTAACTACGAGTTTTACCTTCTTACCAATATTAATCGTGTAGCGGGTCTCCTGTCTTACTGGATTCAATAATTCATAAAAATGCATCGGGCGTTCTCTCTTCCCTACCCTGTTCTCGACCCAGCATATCAAACCTTAATATGAGTTCCTCAATGCCATATTTAAAAAAATGATATAGCTAGAAAACTAAAACTAAAGGAGCTATAAGTTAATATTTTATGTACATAATACTGCTGTTCATTTTTTCGTCAGTGGTAAAGACAGGCCATTACTTTTGAAAAAGAGTGCTGTATGCAGCATCACACAGTTGAACACTAACAATTGACTGTTTGAACAACTGAGATACTCTGTAGTTCCACTATTTTAAAAACAAAGAACTACAATAGTTTCACAGTCCTTCGTATTTATCTCTATACTTGGTTATGGCGTAACAGCTGAGAGCCAGGTTGTAAAATAGTAAGTAATGTAGAATTTACACATCTGTCCAGTTTTTTTTTTTCTTTCTTAATATATATTGTATTCTACTAACAACCGAAAGAAGTGTCAATGTTGTTTTAGTTGCAGTTCGATAGTTTAAAGCAGATTATATAATTAAAATTTATTTGATAGGATCTCATAATAATTTTTTTCAATAGAATTAAACAAACAGAAGCAAATAATAATCAGCAAGAACTTATTCAATATTGTAATGAATATTAAAAGACATTAAGAAAAATATTAATTAGTACTCCTTTTGCCGTTACTGAATTTCGAGTAACTTGTACCTACCCATAACTACTATTATCTAATAATGCTGATGAAGAGTATTCGGTACAGAGGGCTTCTCACTCCCAAACAACCAAAGAAATGTTTCCGAAATGTCCATCTGTGGCATTTGGAATTTAGTTGAAACTCTCTGGCGCTTATTAGATAATGGCTGGGAAATATTATAGCTCTACTATCATTATAATGTCGTGGGAAAGGCGAACCAGAGATTCCGTTTTATTGGAAGAACCCTTAAAAGATATGACAGAACTACCAAAGAGACTGCATACACTACGCTTGTCCGTCCTTTTTTTGAGTATTGCTGTCCAGTGTGGGATCCTTATCAGGTGGGTTTGACGGAGGACATAGAAAGAGTCCAAAGAAGGGCAGATAATTTCGAATTGTCACGATACAGGGGAAACAGCGTTACGGAAATGATACAGGATCTGGGATGGGAATCATTACAACAACGGCGCTTATCGCTGCGGAGTGGGCTACTTAAGAAACTACAATCGCCAACATTCTCCTCCGAATGCAAAAATACATTGTTGACTGACACTTAAATAGGTAGAAAAGATCATCACAATAAAATTCGAGAAATCCGAGCTCGAACTGAGAGATTCAGCTGTTCTTTCTTTCCGCGCGCTATTCGAGAATGGAGTAGGAGATAAATAGTATAAAGGTGGTGCGATGAACCCTCTGCCAGGCACTTAAATGTGATTTGCGGAGTATCCCATGTAGATGCAGACGTAGATTCTTGGCCTTCCTGACTCCAAATATAATTGCAAAAGCCGAAGCTACGCCGGATTAGTAACGTCCAGATAGCAATTCATGTCCTAGTTGAGTATAGGAGTGGTATAGTACATGTGACGAGAATGGAAGAAAACAAAGTTTCAATGCGATAATGACCATTGCCGGAACTAGCTATCTGTGATAATCGTGGTTTTACAATGAAGGTTTTCTAGCAGACTTCTCCGACCTGCGGGATTTAAAGTAGACAAGTAATTACTTGTAAACAAAAGTGTTATTCCGAGGCTCTTGGAAAGGGAGTCGTTGTGCAAGTGTGCTCTGGAGTAGCTGAGGAGCTGCTTCCGGAATGTGAAGGTCTTAATATAGCAACACTTAGGACCTCCACTCTGGCGCTGGCCGCTACATGGCCACAACGCTCCATCTCACATACTCTTCCGTTCTTCCTGTATATCCAACTTTTAAATTTTATATTTTGGGCTGTTCGGTCGTTTTAAGGGAGCAGAAATATAACGTAGTAAATTTTCATGGTACTGACAACAGGCGAGAAAATACTTTGTGAACTATCACAGGAAATGTTGGCTTTAATATTCCATACAATGGGAGCAGACAGGGAAAAAATGTAGACTTCAACATTCCACACAATGGGGACAGACAGGGTAAAAAATACTGAGCACTGTAAGTTAAAAATAATAATGGAGTGATAGTATCTATTAATGTATCGCACCCAAGTGATAAGGTCATGTGCTTATCGAACATCAGTGCATGATTTCCCTCTGTTTGCCATAATCTCCACAAGTTTGTTCCGTACGTACCGCATACCTACCTCAACGCGACCTGGATATCTCGATGATTCAGAGACCTTTCTATTCCCTAAGTATCTGTCCACCGATAGCATACCATGTGGCATTCAGTTTCGACGAAAGTTCAGTGTTGTTCATTAGCAGCAACTGTGCCACTTCAATGTACCATCAAAACGGGACGCTCTGTGAAAACGAAAGTTTTTTATGAAGTTCTCTGGGTCAATTACACGTCGAGCATATTCCCTACAAAACCGCTCCTCTGTAAGCAATTCTGGTGCGAATATACACAGTGGAATGTGCTATGAGGACTGCCACGTTAAGTGGTACGTTCCATTGTTGTTTGTACAGAGCAGCGTGTCATTCGTTCCCGCCAAACCTACTGGTTGTTGTTGTTGTTGTTGTTTTGAGGGGACTAAACAGCTAGGCCATCAGTCCTCACACCAACTGGTTTATTAAAAAGAAAACGTTCAAATGTTTGTAAAGCTTATTGGGACTTTACTGCAGGGCCATCAACTTATACTAAAGACGACACAAACATCCATGCACGAGGGAGGATTCGAACCTCCGACGCGAGAGGCCTCGATATGCGCAACGTAGCGCTCCAGACCGCTCGGGTACTCCCGCGCCGCCAACTGTCTTCGCTCCCAGGGGCAATTTTCAGTACACTTACTAAATATCGCAAAACAATGGGTCGACTTAACGAGTGTACTACACGCTCTGCCGAGAATACAGTTCGAAACAGACCAGACATCACGAGAAATGCAGGTGAAATGTTCGTGCCTGAAACTCTTGTGACAGTTACAGTTTTAAAAGTTAACACTAGACACATCTCAATCAGAAATATTGAAAGTTTTGGATCAGTGTAATCGCAATTAAAAGAACTCTGGTTGAGGTATACATCACTTCCGCCATATTTATATCTTCGATTTCTTTCTAAATACCGAAATGGTTTCTACAAGATGGACTCGGTCGATGCCCACTCCCCAATCCATAATCCTTCTAAAATACGAATCACACAGATTTACTGCAAGAAGTCTTCCACGATAACTGTTCTCTGATAAAGAAATTTCGTATGACTCAGTTGCCTTGTCCAAGTCTCTCAACTGAAAGCCACTTTTTATCCTAAAGTGGTAGAATACACACTATTTGGTTCTTTTACAGCAAGTACATAAGTGAATACGTGCACGATCAAAATCAACTCGCTTTGATTCATGACAACTGTCAAACACTGCAATAAGGTGTTCTTTAACACAAATATCTGATCCTCTATCAAAGGTATAAGGAGTAAATTAGTTTCAGCCCATTGTAAAACGGTGTATCGTATCCGTATTCCACGCCGCAGAAAAGAATAAATAAATAAATAAAATCAGAGTTGAATCTGTAAATATCTTCTATTGATTTTGTAGGGGATTTTCAACTGGTGTAAGATGTGACAATTTTGACACAAGAATATGTGTCACGTTAACTGAAATAATTGCACTTGGGTTAATCTCACCGTTTACCTTATGACGGTGGTAGTCAGCTGTGAAGCAGGCATCACCGACAGGACTCTAGTTAAGTGCAAGCCATCTATTTTCGTTTACTCGTCCGCTTTCAGTCTAAATTTTTACGTTTGTTTCTTGTTTTTGTGTTTAGTGGGCCCAGTCTCGCGTATAATTTTCCAAATAATGTAATTTTATAGCAGTGATTTGCGCATTCTTCAACTTGTCAGTTTTTTGTTTTGTTTTCGTACGAGTTTTAGCACCACAAGTTTACCTTAGTAATCCTCTGTCGAGTCTACATCCCGCGTTTTTATCTGTTAGTTTTTCTGGTTACTGTAATCATTGCCAGTTTCAAGCTGTGTTAACTTCGACTGCACAGCTTGAGGCAATGGTCGAGGGGCGACGTTGCTGTTGGCCGGTCGTGGGAACCGAAAATTTATTGTTGACTCCCCCTTACATAGGTAGAAATGATGATCAGATTAAAATACGAGAAATCAGAGCTCGAACGTAGAGATTCAGGTGTTCTTTCATCCCGTGCGCTATTCCAGAATGCAATGGGAGATAAATAAAATAAAGATGGTTCGATGAACCGTCTGCCGGCCACTTAAATGAGATTTGCAGAGTATCCCATGTAGAGGTAGTATATGCCGGCCGCAGTGGCCGAGCTGTTTGCGGCGTGCCAGTCACAGTCTGCACGGCCGCTACGGTCGTGGGTTCAAATCCCCCTCCCCCTCGGACGGGAATGTTTGTGTCGTCTTTAGTGTAAGTAGTTCATAAGAAGATTGTAAGTTTAGGGACATGACCCCGCAGTTAAGTCCCTCAAGCTTAACAAACATTTGAACATTTTAGATGTAGTGTTTAATAAGGCGATGAGAGACAGAATTATCAGAAAACTAAGATGCTGATTTTAATGTCTAGGTTTAATATAATTGTGCTACAAAGAGATAATCATTAGGGCGGGAATTGGTGTTTCGGTGCATGAAACCACCAGTGCAACTGAGTTCGTGTGCGAGCATTGGTGGTTTCATTTACCAATGCCCAAGCAATGGCTCTTTAATTTATGGACACTTGTAGAAATTATAAAGGTAAGTGTTAATTAGAGTAAAACATAATTTGTTGATTAGTGAATTTTGTTACATGCTGTATATAAAACTACAATCAAGGTTGTAACTCACCGCGTAGACGTTTGTTGAGCTGTGAGAGACACACACAACCTCCCTTTCGGTGACAGCCTTCTTCACAAGAAGAACTTAAACTCTGATTCTTATAATCACAAAGGCAGATTACGACATCGTTTCAGTATGTCTCATAATTACCTCTAATGTGGGACAATATGCAGTTGCAAATAAGTAATAATGGCCAACAACTTGGTATCACACTACCGCTTACCCACGACAACACACAAGCCACACCAAGAAGACTATAGCAAAAGCTAAAGATTTGCCCCTCTGAGGGAAATTAGAAATGTCCGCCATAAATCCCAACAGATAATTAAACTCAACTTCTTGATTTCCACACCTAAATACTTGCTAACACAAGACGAAAGGTGCAAACCGACATAGACAGATTCTACAGTGGCAAAGTTCAAGTAAAATACTGTTATTACCCAACAAAATTAAGGTCTCCAGCCTAATTAGGCATAAATCAATTGTAAACCTATTCTAATCACTGCTAATACTTCACTATTTGATCATTATTTTTGGTAGAATTGATTTTATAAGAAATAAGTAACGCATACCCACTAAAAAGTACACAGATTGACTATATGAATAATCTACAGCACGAATTACAAATAAACAAATCTGCAGTCTCATTTGATGATGGCAGACACAGCTCACAATACTGGTAGCAGTCTAATGTTGTTGTAGGACCAAGGAATATTGTGAATATTGGGAATAAAGGTGGTAACTGTGTCTCTGGTAGTAAGATTCGAAATGAAAATGAGAGGGTAGGATTACGGGAGCGGTGGATAGTTGGTTGGTGAAGTTAAGCAAGGGTAGTCAGCTCAGTTTCCATTTGTTTTTCCAATCAGAGGCTGAAGGCCCAATAAGACGGTTCAGATAAGTGATGAAAGGCAGAAGGAAAAGTTGAATAAACCAATCATTTCATAACTCAATATAGGGCTGAAGGCCCGAAGCAATTTCTCATAATACCAACAATCATAGAGGTAGGCTCGAAATGTAGTAAAAACAACCCTTTCAAATACGATAAAAGACACAATGAGCCCAGCAATTTAAGCGAAAGTAGAAAATTTTTAATGAAAAGCAACCCTTGTAAATACGATAGAATTTACAATTGACCCCTGCAATTAAAATGAAAACAGCTCAGCTTAATTATCAAAATCACGCTAAAGTGGCGCTCCAAAATTTAACTGACACAGCCCTTTAAAAATACAATTACCAAAACACACTAAAGACTTGCTCAAAAATTTAAGTAAAAGGTGAGTTTTACTTTAACTAATTGAGGCTGGTAGCAGGAAACTGCGCTGATTAATATCAATAGGCAGCAATGAGCTCAGAAATTCAAATGAAAGCAGTTCAGCTTAGTTACAGGGAAATCACACTAAGATGGAGTTCCAAAATTTAAGTTAACGCAGCCCTTTAAGAATACAATTACCAAATCACAATAAAGACGAATTTAAAATTTTAAGTACGGTCTGAGTTATACTTCTAAAGTAAAGGCTGATAGCAGGAAACCCCGCCCATTGATATAAATTAGAAGAAGGCCATTTAAACAACACAGAATAAAATTTACAAATGAGCCTACCAATTTAAATGACAGCAGTTCAGCTTTATTACAACAAAATCACACAAAGGTGGGGCTCCAAAATTTAAGTAAACACTTGCCTTTAAAATACAATTACGAAAACACATTACAGACCAGCTCAAAATTTTTACTTTAATAATAAAGGCTGATAGCAGGAAACCCCGCTCAATGATATGAATAGGCAGAAGGGGAATTAAACAACACACAATAAAATTTACAAATAAGCCCTGCCATTTAAATGACACCAGTTCTGCTTAGTTACAAGAAAATCACACTGAGATGGGGAGCTGGCTTCTCGTTAATTTAATACACCGACACAGGTAAAACAGATGAGCTGACTGAAAACAGAAGGAGAGGAATAAGGTGCCCAACGGTCAACAAGAACTGCGGTTCTGACACAAGGAGCTTACACAAACGGACTGAACGCCAAATTACAACCGCGGGGTGGCGATGCTTCAAGGAGGGAAAATTTCTAAAAGGAGAAGTTAAAAATAATAATAATAAAAAAAACAAAGCTATACAACTACCACCCGTGCAGATGCGAGCTAGCAATGGGGCACAAAACAGATAAATTACCCAGTTACGTTAACCAAGTTAATGAATACAGAGTACTTGCTACTCAGAGTAAAGAGAAAAAAATAATTCAATTGAACGGAACTAGATGTGCGGCATAACACACGAATAAACAACTAACGACGTAGGCACAGGCGACGACGGCCCCTGGGGAACTACCACCCATCCTGACAAATTCGCGGAGCAGGACTGTATCACTCATTTATTTCTTACTCCACGAAAAGTGCAGGCACCCTCGCGATGGTGTAGGAGGAGGGTGTCAACCAACGCCCAGAAACATTTCATAGATCCCAGATGAAAAGCTGGAACGCGCGAGATGCAGGCGAGGCTGCGTGCGGAGTACCAGTTGTTGACATCTCCGATGCTTGGCGAGGGACGGACAGGGTGTCACACAACTACTAGGAATGCGACCACATAGCCGGGAGTTGAGATTAACAGCGCACGCCAAAGTGCTGTTATTACTTGATAGAAAATCCTCTCTGAACCACCTCTTCAGCTGCTGGCATGCATGGTTCCCACCGGCGGACAGAGTCTACATCTACATCTACATGGGATATTCTGCAAATCACATTTAAGTGGGGTTCATCAAACCACCATTATACTATTTATCTCCCTTTACATTCTCGAATAGCGCGCGGAAAGAAAGAACACCTGAATCTCTCTGTTCGAGCTCTGATTTCTCGTATTTTATTCTGATGATCATTTCTACATATGTAAGTGGGAGTCAACAATATATTTTCGCATTCGGAGGAGAATGTTGGCGATTGGAGTTTCGTAAGTAGCCCACGCCGCAGCGATAATGGCCATTGTTGTAATGATTCCCATCCCAAGTCCTGAATCATTTCCGTAACGCTGTCTCCCCTGCATCGTGGCAATACGAAACGATCTGCCCTTCTTTGGAATCTTTCGACGTCCTCCGTCAAACCCACCTGATAAGGATCCCACACTGGGCTGCAATACTCCAACGTGGACGGACAAGCGTTGTGTATGCAGTTTCTTTTGTAGTTCTGTTGCATGTTTTAAGGGTTCTGCCAATAAAGCGCAGTCTCTAGTTCGCCTTTCCCGCGACATTATCTACGCGATCTTTCCAATTTAGGTCTGAAGTAATAGTAATTCCTAGGTATTTTGTGGAGTTTACGGGCTTCACTTTTGATTATTTGTCTTGTAAACAAAATTTAACGGATTTCTTTTCGTACTCATATGGACTTCACACTTCTCATTAGAGTCAATTTCCAATTTTTACACCATACTGATATCTTATTCAGATCGTTCTGCAGTTGGTTTTGATCTACAGATTATTTTACTAGACGGTAAATGACGGCGTAATCTGCAAACAACCTAAGAGAGCTACTTAGATTTTCCCCTAAATCGTTTATGTAAATAAGGAACAGCAGAGGACCAATAACACTACCCTGGGGAACGCCCGATATCACCTCTGTTTTAGTCGATACCTTACCATCGATTACTACGAACTGTGTCCTCTGTGGCAAGAAATCCCCTATCCAATCGCAAATTTGGGGCGATATACCATAACCACGCAATTTGATTAAAAGCCGTTTGTGAGGTACGGTGTCAAAAGCTTTCTGTAAATCAAGGAATACGGAATGGTTTGCGAACCTTGGTCGATAGCACCCATCACTTCGTGTGAATAAAGAGCTAGTTGTGTTTCGCATGAACGATATTTTCTAAATCCGTGTTGAGCTTGGGTCAATAGATCGTTCTGTTCGAGATAATTCATAATATTTGAACACATGATATGTTCCAGAACCCTGCTACAAATTTACGTCAATGAAATAGGCCTGTAGTTTAGTGGGTTACTCCTACTGCCTTTCTTGAATATGGGTGTGACCTGTGCAACTTTCCAATCTTTTGGTACAGATCCTTCTTTGAGAGAGCGGTTGTATATGGCTGTTAAGTAAGGAGCTATCGCTTCAGCATGATCAGATAGAAATCTAATGGGTATACAATCCGGACCAGAGGTCTTGTTCTTGTTAAGTGATTTTAGTTGCTGCACTACTCCGACGATATCTACTTCTACGTTACTCATTACGGCCTGTGTTCGTAATTTGAAATCTGGAACAAGACGCCGCGCCCGGCCCCTTAATCAAATTAACTCGACCCTGGCGCTGCCATGCAACCTATCAAATGACTGCATGATACTCTCTCCGCTATCCCCGCAGCGACCGACTCACTCATCCGCCACGGATGGAAAGGAAAACACCAGTCAGAAGACAACTGACGCGCGATAGTCGGACAGCGCCACGAGCGACGCCAGCACAGAGAGATCGATGGTACTTGCGCTAGTAATGAAATCGAGGACAGGGTCAGTCGATGAAACAGGAGCCGACACGGCACAGAAAATAGTTTTTGTTTCTCAATAAATCTATATTACTAACCAAAGTTATTAATCAGTCCACTGTAAAACTGGTTGATGTTTGATTAACATTTAATCATTCCACTCCACTTCCTATCACTAATTAGTTCTGTTCAAAATAAAAACACCTGTTTAGCACTGAAAAAGGTTTATTATGAAATTAATGCTTTACTCTATGTTTTAATTTTTATTTCTCTTTTTCTTTTAATAACTGAAACAAACTCTTCATTTAATCTTTGCTCAAATTACTAGTGGTGGCCCTTAAACTGAACTACCACGCTCTGACCAAAATTTAAGAAAACTATGAATATATGTATTTGATTTACAAAAGCGTTTTAATTTGTAAATTAGTAAGTAACACAAATTTTTATAATTGCTATCCACAAGCCACCACACAATAAATCTCAAAGTTATATAGTCATTAAAATTAATATTCCACATAACCTATCCACTTCAGTGCTCTCATCACTCTCATAATCTGAGCACTGAATTCACACAAATATAATTTTACGCACTCGCGGATATATACGTTAACAGAATACGACCGTACTGGAGGTGTGACATAATATTGTCACGATTGGAAAGTTTAGTTTTAAGTTACTGCTTTTTATTATGCAGCCGGCCGCGGTGTTCGAGGAGACTGAGGCGCTCCAGTCACGGTCTGCACGGCCACTACGGTCGGGGGTTCTAATCCCCCTCGGGCATGGATATTTGTGCCGTCCTTAGTATTAGCTAGTTTATAAGTAGTTTTTAAGTTTAGGGACTGATGACCCCGGAGTTAAGTCCCATAAGTTTAACAAACATTTGACAATTTTTATTATGCATAAAAACAAATTCAAATGTTTGTTAAGCTTAAGGGACTTAACTACGGGGTCATCAGTCCCTAAACTTACAAACTACTTATGAACTACTTACAACTAAGGACGGCACAAATATCCATGCCTGAGGGGGGATTCGAACCCCCTACCGTAGTGGCCGTGCAGACCGTGACTGAGGCGCCTCAGTCCCCTCGGCCACCGCGGCCAGCGCATAAAAACAAACCCAATAATGAGGTCCATGCTTGCATACAATTCTAAATAAAACAAATTTGTCTATGGTGCAGCAACGAACAATAATTGTGGCTGGCCATAGCATTAATGTGCAACAGATCAGCAGAAAAAATGATGGCTAATAAATTTCTTCTTAGCGTCGATACAAATAAGCCAAGAGCCACCAAATTGTCAGTACACTTAACACGTAATCCGAGGAAAAATCATAGCAGCTCTTGAAGTAATTGCCTCGCATGCTTTAAAATCCCACAGCGACTGCGTCTCACTGTGTGTCCGACCGGGCCAACCAGATGCAAGCACACGATCCTCAGTCTCCAAGGTTCTGCGGCGCGCTAGCGTATTTTGGCGCACATTTACACCTTGTCCTGCCACGTTGGCACTTTCCGTTTTGTGTAAAATTGCACAGGCTTTGTGTATGAATGACGTTATAAAACTCCCCAACCATCAACCTTAATAAGCATTACAATATTAACAAAACTCCATAATATGGACAAGACTTGCTATATATATATATATATATATATATATATATATATATATATATATATATATATATATATATATAACTAGCTATACCCGGCCACGCTTCGCTGTGGCTCACTCTCATATGAAATAAATAGAAAAGCAAATACTGTAATTCAGGTGAACATAGGATCACCGAGAAAATGCTTCAATCAAATAAAAATCGTTCGTTGGGCTACTATGACTGTGTGAAACGAAAGTTATAAAAATATAGTTTTGCAGATACTCATTTTTTTAAACCAATAAGGTACATTACATTTTTGTCATTCATTTTCTCCACAAACATACATATCAGTTTACCGACTCTGGACCATGCGACGTATAATTGAGCTTAGTAAATAGCTATTGTTTTCTACATTCTTTCCATCTATCCTGCTTCCCTATTATCTACCTCTTCATCTTCCCTTTATCTGATTCCTAGCCTCTGTTCATCACTCCCTTTCCTTGCATCCATCTTCCATCTCCTCCTCCCCCTCAGGGGCTCAGCATTAATTTGCTGAGTACGGGCTTGGCGAACCCGGGGTCCTGAGCTGGGGACTGGTAAGCGCCGCCAGTCCTCTAGACACCGTAACGTCTGGGCACGCTTCAGCGACCACAGTGAGGCGCGGCGGTGGAACATTGTGTGTACTGGGGAATGGGGATCTTGGCTTGACCGCCCGGGTCGCGAGGATGGTACAAACCTCTATAAAAAAAACCTTCAATCCCAAGGTGTGCTACGTGCTGATGGGATGCATGGCTGTTGAAGAGGAATAGTCGCTAGCGAGCAACCTCTGGGGATATTGCCGCACCTCAGTTGTATAAGGCTTACCTAGGCACGCGGGGCTCTGTCTAGGCGGACACGTACTTCCCTAGCTGCTCGTGGGACCGAGATGAGCAATTCCAATTTGTCCCTCGAACCTTCCAGTGGGATGGGTGTACCACTGGGGGGTACCAACACCCAATCCAGAAAGAGGGCTAGGATATCCAGTCCTCCTGATTCGGGGAGTAAGTAAAAGTATTTTGTGAATAGTAACAGAACACAGGCTGTTGTGCAGAATGTGTTTATTGTTGTGAAACGAAAGGACGGCTCGTTTGAGGGAGTATCTCCCTTCTATATTCAAAAGGGCCTTGAGGGAATTGCTGGCAGTTTAAAATCAGTGAAACGTTTGCGAAATGGGACATTACTGATCGAAACATCGAGTTCCCAGCAGGCAACCAACCTGCAGCAGGCGAAATTCCTGGGTGAATATGCCATAGAGGCGGAGTTGCATAACACCTTGAACTACAGTAAAGGCGTAGTTACCTGCCGAGATATAGTAAACATCCCTTTGGAAGAACTGAAATCTGAATGGGCACACGAGGGTATTTTGGATGTGCAAAATATTATGAAAAGGGTGGATGGTGAGTTAGTGAAATCGGACTCATTCATCCTTACCTTCAATAATCCCCACCTTCCAGATCATGTCAAAGCAGGTTTTCTTCGTTTGAATGTTCCACCTTATGTCCCCAACCCAATGCGCTGCTTCAAATGCCAGCACTTTGGGCATACCACCCTGGGGTGCAAAGGTGAGGCCACCTGTGGCAAATGTGGCAAGCCGGCGCATGACGGCGCAGTGTACACCACCTGCCAACTGCTCTGGGGATCACCCCGTCTGGAGTCGTAATTGTAAAGTCTTCCTTGAGGGAAAAAAAGGTGCAGGAAATAAAGACCACGAAGCGCATCTCGTATGCTGAGGCCAAGAAAATCTTTCAGGCCATGCAACCACCAGCCTTTGCCGCGTCTTTCGCTTGTGTTGTCCAGAAGCCGATAGTCAAATGTGATGCTGTCACGCAAACTGAGTCTGTTTGTGTTGGTACTAGCACCTGCACTTGCCAGTGCACCTGCCAGGCGGCTGCTGCAGTCGTTGAAGATTCCAGTCCGGTTGGTCCCCAAACATCGGAAAAAGGCACTGATCCGCCTCCTGTGGAGATGATGGTCCCCCCGGTAGTACAGGTTGTGCAGAAATCCACCACAACCACTACCTCTGCAACAGGCACCCATCTGAAGCCACCTAAGGCTAAAAAAGCAGTCAAAAGTATCTGTCACAGGATAAAAAAGGAGTTACTTTGTTTGAGCCTGTCCATTTACGTGTAACAGATGCTCCATCCGACTCTCTGTCTGAGCCAATGGACCTTGATGTGCGTTTTGGGCAGCCAAACCGCCCCAAGTCGGACCCTCTACCCCATAGCGTCTCGCTGCCTCGGCGGAGAGAGAAGGTGAGGGTGAAACCTCCGTAAGCAATGGCTCCCATACTACAATGGAATATGCAGGGCTTTAGGACCCATGTGGAGAAATTTTGTCTCTTATCTCAGGGTCGAGCTCTGTGTATGTGTCTCCAGGAGACAAATTTTAAGCCTTCCGACTCCCCTGAGATACGTGGTTACACTCTACATAGGAAGGTTGACGTAAGTGGGGTGAGAGCTAGGGGTGGGGTGGCTATTTTTGTTTGTACAGCCCACCACTCTGAGCCCCTCTCCCTCACCACAAGCCTCCAAGCAGTCGCAGTATCTGTATATGTGCGTCATCGACTGACTGTTTGCTCCCTCTATCTACCCCCTCATGATATGCTTAATGAAGAGGACCTCAAGGACCTTCTTACTCAGCTTTCCCAGCCATTTATTCTGTGTGGAGACTTTAATGCACATAATGTGCTTTGGGGCTCTGTCACTACTTTCCCCAGGCGTAGAGCCATTGAGCGGCTCCTCTTGTCGTCGAATGCACATTTACTCAACACCGGTCAACCCACACACCTTTGTACTGCGACAGGGTCATTATCTCCCATAGACCTCACTCTTTGCTCTCCATCCCTTGCCCACACTATACAATGGGACGTGGTCGATGATCTCCATGGCAGCGATCACTTTCCAATCTCCATTTCCCAACCGTATGGAATCGAACCTGATGGACACCCGCCACGATGGATACTCAGTAGAGCGGATTGGGCACTTTACAGCCAACTTGCCCACTTTGAACATCGTGACAATGTCACAGAATGGGTGTGCCATATTATTGCCGTGATGCACTCCGCCGCAGATGCATTCATTCCTCAGTCTTTGGGACGTCGAAAACGGCAGCCAGTCCCGTGGTGGAATGACGAATGCCGATCTGCCATCAGGACCAGGCGGGCGGCTCTGCGTCGGTTCAAGTGTCGTTCGACTTTAGAGAACCTCGCTGTTTTTCGGGTTGCAAGGGCCAAGTGTCGTCAGGTTATTAGAGAGAGCAAACGGAGGTCATGGCAGCAGTTCCTGAGTTCCATTAACAGTTCTACAACCAGCACGAAAGTATGGGAGACCATCAGGAGGATTTCTGGAAGAGGAGGAAGGTGCCCCATAGCAGTTGTGATAGGTAACGGAACTTTACAAACACGACCAGCAGACATTGCCCAGATGATGGCTACTTACTTCGCTTCCGTTACTGCCACTGCTAGTCAGGATCCAGAATTCCGGCGCTACAGAGTGGCTGCTGAGAGGGGCCCCCTGGACTTCAGGTCTGGGATTACGGAGGAGTACAACCGCCCCTTTTCCCTGTGGGAATTAGATTCTGCATTGTGTGTAGCCCGAGACACTTCACCTGGTCACGATGGGATCCACTATGCTATGTTACGGCACCTTACAGATCGCAACAAAGTTATCCTCCTTAACCTTTTTAATGCCATTTGGATGTCAGGACACTTTCCTTGTGGAGAGAGGCTATTTTAATTCCCCTTTTAAAACCCGGTAAAGATTCCACATGCCCCAGCAGTTACCGTAGTGTTGCCCTCACTACTTGCATTGGAAAGACCCTGGAGCGGATGGTCAACCGCCGCCTTGTCTGGATGTTGGAATCCAGGCAGCTCCTTAGTCGCTTCCAGTGTGGGTTCAGGAGATATCGTTCCACCTTCGATAACCTGGCCTCTCTGGAGGCGGCAATACAACAGGCTTTCCTGCGCCGTCATCACCTTCTGGGTGTATTTTTTGATATTGAGAAGGCCTACGACACTACTTGGAGGCATCTCATACTCAGGCAGCTTCACGAATGGGGATTTCACGGTTGCCTTCCACCGAGTCGGTGGCGTGCTCCCTGACCGCTTTGAGCAGGAAAACGGTGTCCCTCAGGGTAGTGTTTTAAGTGTGACGTTGTTTGCTATAGCCATTAACAGTATCGCATGTGTTGTGAAAAGTCCTGTCCAGTGTTCACTATTTGTTGATGACTTCTCTGTTTTCTGTACTTCTTCCAGCCTTGCAACGACAACTCGTCAGTTGCAGCTCACTCTCCGGCGGCTCGACGAATGGGCACAGAAGACCGGTTTTAAATTTTCAACAGAGAAGTCTGTGTGTGTTTGTTTTAACCGTTCTCGTTCTATTTTTAACTTACCTGAACTGCGGATGAGAAACACCGTTCTGAATTTTAAAGACACTGTGCGTTTTCTGGGTGTGACATTTGACTCTAAACTTACCTGGTTGCCACATCTTAAAGATTTGAAGAGACGGTGCCTCAAGGCACTAAGTATTTTAAAGTGTCTTAGCCACACTTCGTGGGGAGCCGACAGGACTTGTCTGCTACGATTTTATAGAGCATTTGTGCGTTCTCGCCTTGACTATGGGTGCACCGTGTATGGGTCAGCAAGCCCCTCTTATTTAAAGATGCTGGACGTGGTGCATCATCAGGGGCTTCGGCTCGCGACTGGGGCATTCCGCATGAGTCCCATACCATGTATCTGCGCCGAGGCTGGTGAGCCACCACTTCACATGCGGCGACAGTTCCTCGTGGCACGCCAGGCATATATGACTTTGTCCTCGCCAAATACACCAGCCCATCCTGTCGTTGCCCACCCTCCTGCGGAACGGCTTTTTCGTACCAGGCTACGGGCAACGAGGCCTTTTGGGATACGTTCTCAAGATTGTCTTTTGGATATGGATGTGTCTGATTTTAATGTTTTGCAGCGAGGTTGGAGTAAATGTCCACCCTGGCTCCTCCAGCGGCCGAGATTACGTTTAAAGTTGACACATTTTCAGAAGCATTCTACTTCCGAGTTTATATTTCAATCTCTGTTTTCTCATAGTTTAGATCGGCATCGTGATTTTACCGTGGTGTACACGGATGGGTCCAAACAGGGGGACTCGATAGGCTGCTCCATAGTGTTCCCCAACACCACCATCAGGATTCGCCTCCCTCCTGCATACTCTGTTTTCTCAGCAGAACTCCATGCGATCCTGCGGGCGCTGGAGCAAATGCAGCGGGTTCGTGGTACGCAGTTTCTCCTGTGCTCAGATTCTCTCAGGGCGCTGCAATCCATAATTTCTATGGTGTTTTGATTTCACTGCTAATATCATGATTGATCTCACTGAAAATTAACCATTAGACATGAACGTACCTAAAATGCGTTTCCACGAAAAGTTGTTACTTTAGTGTCGCATTTTTACCATAGCACCTGACCGGTATGCAAGGCAGAAGTTGGTTCCACTTCAGTTTCTGATGCTCACTTTTTTGGCAGTTGGAGAATTTACAGCGTGATCTGAGATATAGATATAAAAACATCTGCTTTCTTTTGCCTCTTTTAATGGCTATGTATACACCAGTTTCGTTTTGCACGCGCCTATGGCAAAGAGCTTTTTTATATGAAAGTTTCATTGGCCTCCTTGTATAACTATAATCGAAAATCGATACGTCATTTTTCATGTTGATGTATTTGTATAATGATTTCGGTAAAATTTCACTTGCGGCAGCAGCTGGTGATGCCAAAATCTCTTGACTCCCCTTTGAAAACTCAGTTACATAGCCTACTATTTTGAAGATTCCACTTGACTGTCTAATAAAATTTCGATATGGTCTAAGACGCCAAGACACAAACTAACCAGTTGAATATCAATCTATATTGTATTTTGAACATTATTTCCTTGTCCATTAAACGGTGAAATTTTACTTATGGCAGCGGCGGCCTAGTGTACTGAAGGTGGCAGGGATCGTCAAATGATCCCAATCACATATAATGAGTGGCATCTTCTTGCGTGTTGACCATGAAGCAAATAATTGTGGTTAGCAATACCGTTGAAGCTCTTTGGAAACCCAATCACGTAGAATGAATCTTTTTTTTTTTTTTCTTTTTTTTTTTTTTTTTTTTTTTTTTTTTTTATTTTTTTTTTTTACCATAAAAACCATTTAATTCAGTTCCTGCTCCGTCGTTAATACGTTCTTGTACGAACCACTCTCCAGTCAATAAATCAATTATCCTTGTAAACTGAACATTTCGTTGCCAACATTACTACTCTATGCCTCTCAAAATGTAAGCAAGCAATAACATAGGCTGAGGGGAACATTCTCTGGTGTTTACAATGTAACAGATAAAGTGGGACTGATAACCGTTGTAGTTTAGTCCCATCCAAAATCCAACACCAAGAACAACAAATACGTCTTCGCTTGCTATCTGGTTGACAGGTTCTTGTATGTACTTCTGTCTTGACAGTAAATTAATTATCCTCATGAAACGAACAATCCGTTGCAAAATTAGCAAGCTACACCGCCGCCTTAGGTAAAATTTAATAATTACCTCAAAATTCTAAAGGTAACTAAATTGTATATGTGTTATCCACTATCACCAATGATTGTTTGCACTTCGGGGGGCTATTATTTGGCACTCAAGGAATAGATGTTGATGGTACATCAGTTTGTGGAGTGGCACGGTCGTCCTCCCAGTCGTTCGACTCCACTGCACTCCGCTTGGTAATTCTCAGTATACGTATAACAGGGGAAACTGCACAAAACACCTTCCAGAGAGATCACAACAGTTTGTAACGCGAAATAGATAAAAGACAATATTCTGAGTGACTGACTGTTTAAATGAATGAGTCATCGCCCAGCCAACACCCCTGACGATAAAAACTTGAAATTTGCAGAGGGTGGCATCGTTTAAGAAGCGATTTTTCGATATTCCGTCCCTAAGGAAGTGAAATAGGGGATGGAAAGTTTTATCAAAATACGCTGTTATCAAGTCTATTTTGAAGCTAGACCCACATTATTTGGTATAGGGATTCTTGATTAGAATTAAAAAAGGCGTCTGTCAGCTCTTGCTGAAAACCTGCCATCAACGAGGGTGAAATAAGAGATGAAGGATTTTTTTTTAATGCTGCCATTAAGCCAATTTTTGGCCTGAACTACAAAAGTTGGTATTTGGATTAATGGTTAGAATTAAAAAAAAAGCACATATGTATATACCCTCCCCCTCTTCGTCACTGCCTAACCTTCCTGTATCTCGTCTTAAAACTCCAACTTAGGACCATGGTTAGTGTTATATTCAAGATCTTATATCTCCGAAATGTTTTGACTGAATGCTTTGAAATATTGATACAACGTACTACTGGAATACGCACATGTATTTACATACCAATTTTTAAAAAAAAAATATGTCATATAATTATGTATCTAAATTTTATAATGTGGAACAGTTGTTACCAAAAATCGCAAAAGTTTGACATATGTAGGTTATGTGTAATATATTAAACGAATAGGTATCTAAAACCTGCCTGTGTTACAGTGCAACGTTGTGACAAATTTGGAGCTCAATCGGTGAAGAACTTTTTGAGATTTTAACAACACACAAACCAACCGAACATTTCTGTATAAAAATCATTAACGGAAAACTACATTGCGATATGTCTATACATAATCGGTCATGCCAAAGATAGACAATAAAGATATACTTCCTTCATAAGTATATAACATAGTAAAAAAAATTACAATGATGAATTTCGAACATACTTATTCATGGTGTTACAAGCCTCACAGACGCACAACGCTGCTGCGTTCCGAGGAGATGAGATGAGAGGGGGAAGGGGAACAGGAAGGATGCAAGGAGATGGACCGCTGCCTTACCGAGCATGTAATGTCACTGCAGCGTTGTGCCCTTGTAATTACATACAGGTTTAGCGTGAAGGCAAACAGTTCGGAGATACGTTCAACAGAAATGTCGTACAAAGGGACAAATGGTGTCCAGATGGTATCGATTTAATAAAAGAGGTGGTGGCGTATTTATCGCTGTCGCAAGCGGCTTACCCTGTAGCGAAATTGATGTAGGTAGTGGTTCCTGCGGGTTGTTATCGGTAGATGTTATACCCGACAGACGGAATAAATTAATAATTGGTTCTTTTTACAGATTCCCTGACTCAACGATTAGATAGCATAAATATTCAAAGACACCTTGGGATCAAATTTCAAGACGTTCCCAAAGTATACTGTTTAAATAGCTGGTGATGTATGGGCAAAAATACATGTTCAAAAGCGGAGGCAAGCATAAAAGAACTGCGAATTTGTACTGACGCATTCTCCGAAAATTATCTCGAGCAAGTAGTTCATGAACCCACTGCAATAGTAAATTGTTGACCTCCTAGCAACAAATAATCCTGAGCTAATTAAGAGCATCAAAACAGACACATGTACTAGTGAACACAAAGTTATCGCAGCGAGACTGAATATCGGATAGCCAAATTCACCAAAATTAAACGAAACATGTATTTATATAGAAATACAGATAAAAATTCAATTAGCGCTTTCGAGACTGAGGATGTTCTGTCTTCAGAAACTAATAATGTGAGTATAGATCAGACGTGGCTTACTTCAAAGAAATAATATCGATAGCTATGAAGAGATTTATACAAGTAAATTAATAAAAGACGCGGCTGAACCTCCTTGGTACAAAAAACAGGTTAGATCACACTTTCAAAAGAATTAAAAAGTGGCTCAAATTTTGACACACACAAATGCCCAAACTGGCAAATCTTTAAGAGAAACTCGAAATTTAGAGGTTACTACTAATAGTTTCCACAAAGAAACCCTGTCACGTAATTTGGGAGAAAATCTGAAATAATTCTGGTAGTATGTAAAGTATACTAGCGGCAAAACACATTCAATACCTTCACTACGCGATAGCTGCGGTGATGCTACGGCTGATAGCTCTGCTAAATCAGCATTGCTAAACACAACTTTCCGAAATTTCTTCATCTAAGTAGACGAAGCAAATACTCCAGATTTCGAAACAAACTACTGGGAACTACAATTACGAACAACTTAAAGTGGAAGAAACACATAGAAAATGTTGTAGGAAAGGCGAACCAAACGTTACGTTTCATTAGAAGATGCATCAGTTTTGACGGATGATGTAGAGAAAGTTCAGAGAAGGGCAGCCCATTTTGTATTATAATTATATAGGTAGAGGTTGTCACAGAAATTACGCACGCCTTTGAGTGGAAATCATTAAAGAGGGCGTTATTCGTTGCGGCGAGATTTATTTGCAAAATTTCTTTAAGCAACTTCCTGTTCCGAATGCGAACACGTTTTGTTACCTCCCACCTACATAGAGAGACATGATCATCATAATAAAATGAGAGAAACCAAGTCGAAACGGAAAGATTTAGACGTTTCTTTTTCAAGCGCACTATTAGAAAACGGAACGGTGGAGAAATATCATAAAAGCGGTTCGATGGGACCACTGCCACACACTTAAATATGATGAGCGGAGTATGTATGTAGACTGTTGTTGGTTTCATTTTGAAGGGGACTGAACTGCAATGGTCATCAGTCCCTTTCTCCGATCACAGTCGCTAAAATGATACAGAAACTAACGTGTTAAACTGCTTGAAAATGAGGATGTAACATGTCAAAAATGAAAAAATACAGCAAATAAAATGGAAGAAAAAGAGGAAGATGTAAAAGTGCACCAGATAATGGGTGATAACAGAAATAAAATTAGGACATCCAGCCACTACGTAACACGTTAAAGTCAATTGCCTACAAGTATTAGGCAAGTGGAAAATATACACATCATGGACACTTCGCTAAAGCTCAAATGGAACGATACAGTCCACTCACAAGAATAAAATTTAAAACTGAAACAGTCATAGAGGCATTGTGAAAGGCGACCGTCTGTCGTCTTCCATATATTTTTTGTAGATTTCTGTAAAGCTATAATTTATTTAAAGTTGTTAGATTATCATTTTGTTAAAACTTGAACCCCACAATTTTCAAGGCTTTTCTTTATTTCATGTGTTAAAATATTAGTTAATATTGCTAGGTTTTTCTTATTTTGTTATGTTAATAATTTTTTATTATATTAATTAATGTAGCATAAATGTGGCTTCTCCGCTACGCCACTGTCCCTGTGAGAATGTGTACTTGTCTTACTTTTAAGTGGATGTTCGAGAATTTATGGCGAGTCTCTCCATCCCAACCACCGCTGTTTCTTGGATTTTCCGGCTTCCGGTGGCTTCCCGCGTCTTATGGCCGCTCGGTCTGGTTATTCTGGGCTGGTCGTCTGGTGAGGTAAGGTTGGGTCTGCTCTTGTTTTTGGAGATGGTAGCGATTTATTGACTAGCACGTTTAACTTAGATTCGTGAACTTAGAATAATTTTTTGGAATATTTTCTCCGATCGTGTGCGGAAATGTGTTCTCGTTTTTCAATTCAGTGATTTCCAATAGATAAACGCGGTGTGTGTGATTCTAGTTGCAGTTTGATAATGGCCTGATATGTTAAAACCTTTTGTGATCATGTGTCGGTGTATGAAATTTGTGTAAATACTTTCTAGCTTTGTGGGGCCCAATTTCTAATAGGTGATATGTTTATTTTATACAGTGCATGTAAATATCTTCTCATCGTTTCCTTCCATGAGTGATATGTGTTCCACGTGGTTGGTTCATAGGACAAAACCTTCAGCTTCCACTCTTGTTTGTTCCATCAGGCAAGTAACTATGCGGTTATCATTCTGATTTCCACTAACATTTCGCGATCTTCTCTCCCTGCCTATTTTAATTTTGCTGTCTCTTCTCCACATGGTAATACGCACCCTGTCTTTGTCAGTAATTCTCTCTGAGCCTTGTACAACCTCCTTCAATAGGTTCCTTTTGTAATTCTAAACATTTCTATTGGTTGTATGCTGTTATTCTTAATTTTATTTTTTCGACTTTGTAATTATTTCACTTTTACGAGATTTTTGAGACTGGACTTCATCCGTCTCTGTAAGCGCTCCCTATCGCGTGTAGCTGCATTTCTTTCGCTTCTTCGTGTAATTATAAGCATTTCTAGGGATTGTATGGCGTTGTTCCTATTCTTTTTTTCAACTTGTAATTATTTCATTTTTGTGGCTTTTCTGAGACAGGACCTCATCCGTCTCTGTAATCGCCCCCTATCGTGTGTAGCTGTATTTCATTCTCTTCCTTATATAATCCAAATTAAAATGTTTGTATAGCTTATGGGACTTAACTACGTGGTCATCAGTCCCTAAACTTACAAATTACTTACGAACTAGCTATCACTAAGGACGGCACAAATATTCATGCCCGAGGAGGGGATTCGAATCCTTGACCGTAGTAGCCGTGCAGACCGTGACTGGAACGCCTCAGTCCCCTCGGCCACCGCGGCCGGCTCCTTATATAATTCTAAGCATTTTCAGGGGTTGCATGTCGTAGTTAACTTTCTTTATTTTTCGGAAACTGAATTCATTCCATTTTATCGGTTTTCGGAATCACGTGGGTCCGAGTTCCGACTTGCGAGGTTTGCAACTAGTTGCCTGAGTTCACGCCACTTCTCATATAAAACCAGTACCTTGATCGATTGCTAACAGACTGCAACTTAAGAATCCACCGTGATTTTGTATAATGAATCCGATTTTCAACCACTTCACCTTCAGTGGAATGCATTCATGTAACGTAGCCGTGTGTCGCCGTTAGCGTGTTTGCTCGCGGTCCAATTCAGATGTAATTTAACTTGGCTACACACATGCACCATCACAAAACAGGCACGACAGACCAGAGTCAGCTTCAATGTGTTTTTGTATATTGTGTTTGGTGCTGAATTTCGCCTACCATAGCGGCGCCTACTTCCGCCTCGTCTCAGCACGCTGATTTTGTTGAGTTTCGCTGTGGCATTGCGTGTGTGACAGAGAATGAGTCTTGTTTGTGAATCCTTCCCCCCAGTAGCGTTAAATCATGTGTAATTTAGGCTGTGCACCGTCCGCATTAATACATGTAAGAGATGCACTTTTTTTGTATTAACAAAATTGGTTCTCAAATTTCCTTGTTTTCTATCTGAATAAACAAGTTTAAGTTCAGTATAATCCGTAAGTTGCCTATAAATTGTAATTTTAGAGTACCTTCACTCTTTTATTTAATATCGTTCTTCACTAGTGCTGAGAACTAGCTCAGATGCAATTTTTATCTCTAAATTCCGTTGCGCCATAAATGTTTCCTAGCCAACTTTCTGAGATAACTTGAATTGTGGTGGCTTTCTTATTAACATCTGTGTGTAATAACGTGTGAGCTGATACGTATATTGACCACTGTACTAACTTCCTGTTATTGGAGTAATTTGAAACGAGTCTGTTCTCAGTTTGGGCCAGGGAAGAAGGCTTTGTAGAAGGAAGTAACCAGTAGTTCACACGGACCTCATTTGATAATTTTAATGATAAAACAAGGCACTTGTTTCGTACAGTGGTCGACTTTTAATTGTCAGGTAAAACAAGAAGTAAGACGCCAGGGAGATTAAAATCTGCCTCTGAGCGACTCAGTTGGTACATTCTAGTAATATGTAGGCGGCAGTCAAACGCACACCACATCGACACTGAGGAGTATCCTCACGTCGGGGAAGGTGACCGTGCGTAAACCAAATATGGACGATACGGAGCCAACAGAGAACGACAGAGTCTCTACTATAGATGACCTCCACAGATTTGTAGGGTGCGCCAGTCAGTACTCCACAGACCGAGAACTGTACTGCCTAACATATAACGGAGATCCGAAGATTGGGTACCTATATCAAGGAAACGTTTATGGGTAACCACCTTTGCGAACCTGTTGCCTTCTATCCCGACGTGCCCTGGAGTCCAAAGAAATTCCTGGCCTCCCACGTTGTTCGATGGCGTATATGGCATCTTGGATGGCAGTTACCGAAGGATGGCGAGGGAAAGACTGATGGAGGGCTTGCAGACCGCTCAGGTAGTCGCTACAGATCAGAAAGGACTCCCCGGGGCAGGAACGGATATGCTCGAGTGTGTGAATAATGGCTTCCAGTTTATAGTCGTCGGCAGAGAGCGGAGATCATTATGTTCTGTATGTGTATAGGTGAAGTACACACGACCTTCTACCTTTGAGCCATCTGTGTAGATTACTGAAGAGCACCGGGATCCATCAATAATTGATAGAAATTGGTGACAAAGTGTTTCAAGATAAACAGAGTTTTTGGAATAGTGCGGCGATTCCAGTCGAACGTGTGACCGACCTATACCCCATGGTGGTGTAAGCGACTGGTAATTGTAGGGCGTTGAGATGCCGCCATCATTTCTGCTTAATCTGGCGAATATGTGGTAGCCCTGTTAGTCGGTCATCAAATACCAGTCATAAAAAAAAGATGAGTTTCCACTATATTGGGTAGCTGGCCGTCAAGATAAAACTCTGGATGTGGGTGGACTATCCGAAGCAGACAGAAGTGCATAACGCACGTCTTGGCGGCAGAGAACTGAAACCCATGGCAGAGTGCCCACGTCTGCGCCTTGCGTATGGCTCCCTGCTGCTGGAGTTCCGGGCATGGATATTTGTGCCGTCCTAGTTCGTAAGTAGTTCATAAGTAGTTTGTAAGTTTAGGGACTGATGACCCCGTAGTTAAGTCCCATAAGCTTAACAAACATTTGAACATTTGATTTGCTGCTGGAGTTCAGCAAAACGCATGCTTGAAGAACTAAATAGTATGCAGAAGTCGTCACCATGTAATGAGGGAGATACAGCTGGTAGGGCATTAATAGCCACAACAGAAGAAAACTCAACACAGAGCCCCGGGAACATCGTTCTCCTGGATGTGCGAAAAACTGAGAGGCGCCGATTTGCACACAGAAAGTACGAAGTTTTAAAAATGTTGGATAAAAATTTTAAGCGAGCCACGGAGATCCCCACCCAGTTAACGTAGTAAGGATGCGGTGTTGCCAGGTCGTGTCATAAGCCTTAGATAAATAAAAAAAGACGGGTATCAAATGTTGGCGTCTTGAAAATGCTGTCCGGATGACAGACTTAAGGTGGACCAGGTTATCCGAGCCTGAACGCCCCTTGCGGAAACCACCCTGGCATGGAGATAGTAGACCCTGAGACTAAAGAAGCCGGTATAACCGCTTATGCAACATTGGTGATACTGGTGAGTCGGTAGCTATCCAATTCATGTGGGTTTTTGCCAGGTTTCAGCACAGGAATGATTATACTCTCCCGCCACTGTGAGGGAAATACACCATCGCTCTATATGCGATTAAAATGACGAGAACTTGATGCTTTGACGGCGCCGCCAAGCGTTTTAACATTTGGTTGTGGATGTAGTCCGGCCCAGAGGCTGTGAGGGCAATGAGTAAGGGCATTGAGGAACTCCCATTCACAAAATGGAGCTTTGTACAGTTCCACATAGCGGGCCGAGGTAGACAGAGGCTGTGAATAAGGCACAGGTGTCGGTGCTTTGTTGTTCGGTTCGATTTTGACGCCGGCCGCGATGGCCGAGGGGACTGAGGCGCTTCAGTCACGGTCTGCACGGCCACTACGGTCGGGGGTTCGAATCGCCCCTCGGGCATGGATATTTGTGCCGTCCTAGTTCGTAAGTAGTTCATAAGTAGTTTGTAAGTTTAGGGACTGATGACCCCGTAGTTAAGTCCCATAAGCCTTACAAACATTTGAACATTTTTTCGATTTTGACAGGGACTAAACTTCACAGGTTATCGGTCCGTTTTTCCAGTCACGCAAATTTAATTAAAACAGTTGTATAAAAGGACTCTGGTAGCGTGTGTGATCTTTGTCCACACCTGGGATGGAGAAGTACGTGAACCAATGGTAGACACGTACCTCTCCCAGAATTGCTCTTTGCGTCGTCGGATTGACAGTCGACCTCGGGCATGGAGCTTCTTAAAAACAATAAGGTTCTCCATAGACTCGTGCCACTGTGACGATGAAGAGCTCGCCTGCAGTCTCTAATGGCTTCTGCGATCACTGACGATCACCAGGGACTGTCCTCTGTGTGTGTGTGTGTCGGGGGGTCCAGAAGAATTAGGGACTACACACTCGGCCGTAGAAATAATGGCTAAGGTAAGACTGCCGATGACGACATCTATGTTGCCATGTGTTGGGGAATCAATCGTAGGGACAGAAGTAAACTAGCCCAATTTTCCTTATTAAGATCCCATCTGGGGAAACGTCCAGTTGCTTGACGCTGTGGTAGGAACAGGAAGATCGGAAAGTAATCACTACCACACAAGTCGTCATGCACTCCTTAGTTGATGGTAAAAGGTCAGGGCTATATATTAATAGGTCGATGGGCGAGTAGATGCCATGTGCCACTCTAAAATGGGTGGAGGGCACTATTATTTAAAAGGCAGAGGTCAAGGTGAGATAGTAATGTCTCGAATCCCCCATTATGGCCAGTGATCACAGTGGGTTTTGGGCATGGAAATCACCCAATACCAGGAAAGATGGGCGGTAGTTTGGAATCAGTTCAGCCAGGACGAGTTGTGGTATTTCAGAATCAGGAGGGACATAGACATTGCTGATTGTAATGTCCAGTGCAGCCCTTACTTTGTCAGCCACAGCTTCCAAAGACGTCTGGAGGGGAACAGGTTCGCTGCTGTAGACAGAGATAAGGACGTAAATACATACGCCACCTGATACTCTGTCATAGACAGCGGGGTTTCAATAATCACCCCGATAGCTTGTAAGGCACGGGTCCACGACGTGGGCAACCTGGCATCCTGCTGGGCAATGCAAAAGCTTCTAAAGTGCTGAAGAGTTGTCATAGCACAGCTAAGTGGGAAGGGGGGGGGGTATGGAAAGTTCTTCGAGGAGAAAAGCCATGATGGGAGAGATGAAACGGGTTATTCCATAGGTTCACAAGTAGCCTCCAACTGAGAGCTTACAGGATCAAGGAGCATTGGTTTCAGCGATCCAGTAAGGGCGAGATCCTTGGGAGATGCGAGGATCTCCACCTCATCCTCAGAAGCAGAAGTAGGAGGTGGTGGTTCTGAGACCACCAAATATTCTTATATCTTCTGTTTCTTCTTTTTCCTATCCTGTTGTGCACTTTTTGGTGCCATGGGCTGGGAGGGATTCTCTGAAGTAGTTTCAGAGGCCAACGAAAATCTGGTAGCCCTGTGACCCGCAGGATGCAGATACTTCAGGCACTGGCTGGGATCCTCGGATGTACTCGCTGGAGCCTCAGAAGACAGTGTCCCGAGGGACTCCTTCTTGGCGAGAGGCGTAAGAGGAAGCTCTCGCCTCTGCAACTGGGGTGGGAAGGGGGGGTTCGAGGCTAATGACCCAAATGGTTGGGGGCAGAGTGCTCCCACATTAGGTATCGTGGGAGCGACAGAGCATTGTTCTCCAGCCTTCAAAGGAGCAGATGGAGAATGGTGGCCCTTGGGGTCTGCAGAAGATGATTGTACCTTTGGGGCTGTCATCACCACAGAGGATAGAAAGTAGTAGAGCTGCCTTCGGGCGCACGAGGTGTATCTAGCTTCCCCCACTCCCTGAGTACAAGCGCCGGGGGGTATCCCGTAAGCTACGCCTGGGCCCACAACGCATTTTCCGCTGCGCTTTCATTCGGTAATCTTTCTAGTGCGTTCCGTTGTATGTTCCAGTTACAGTTTACAGATACGACGTAAGTCTATGTGATGCAGATATTATCGTGCGTCGACATTTCCCAGCTTCAACGTGTGTCAGTGTGTGACGTATCGATGTAACAACAGGAAAAAGAAAACAAACGGTTTAGAGGTAATAAAAATTACCTCTCACCGTTTTCCTCAAGATTCAGAACTGCGGCAGAAATGGATTCGAGTAATAAGGGAAGATGCCAGGAAACCTAAAAATCACAGCCGTCTTTGAGGTGCCCATTTTAAAGAAGATGACTTTGACAGAAGTTCTCCGTTTAGAAGATATTTGAAAAAAGATACGGTTCCATCGATATTTGCGGGACATCCATCACACTTACAACCATGAACATTGACTTCAAAAGAGTTCTAAAGCGGGTTCTCTCGCTAATTTCGCCGCCAATACCTGTAAAAATTCTAAAAAACTTATTTGTAAACAGCTACAGAAGAAACTGAAATAGCCCAACGAAAAGCAACTGAGACATGGAAAAATTGAAGAATATAACACTTAAACATAAGAGACGTGATTACAACTAAATATTGCTAGTTTAGTAGATATCTTAAAGGAATTAAGTAAGAAAAAACTTATTCAGAAAGAACAAGGTGATTTATTGAACATTATTTCAGAAACATCATTCTGTCTTATGCAGACAGAATCACAGAGGCTTATCAACCCAAAATTGAAGAAAGTTTATGATAAGTGCATACGAAATTTCGCAACGACGTAGCATTTTTTTGTCCTAAAGCATACACCCTCGCTAGACACACTTTTCAGACTTGTCTTCCTCATCCACGAACAATATCTAAGTGGTATTCATAACTAAATGCCGAACCAGGTTTTAGCTCAGAAGTCTTCCAAGTGCTCAAAGAAAAGTGCAAAACTCAACATGGGTTGGTGTGCAGTCTGATGTTCGATGCAATGGCCATTCGGCAACATAATTACTGGAACGGAGAAAAATTGTGTGGTTACATGGACTAGGTTGCGGAAATACTGACGATCGAGCTCCGATAGCCAATGAAGTGTTTGTTATACATTTAGTATGTGTGAATTCGTTGTGGAAAATACTCCTGGGCTACTTTTTCATTAAAGGAATCACCATTGAGCAAATTTATTTGCTGTTACTCAAGTGTTTGCAACTTCTATCAGACATAACATCAAAGTTGCATCAATCACTTGCGATGGTACGTCATCGAATTTATCTTGTTTTGAAAGGTTTGGTTGTACTCTGAAAGATCCGAAACAGCTGCAGACACATTTCACAACTGGATCTCACCATGTCAGTGTTTTCCTGGATCCATCTCACATGTTAAAGTTGGTGCGCAATTCTTTACATGACTTGAAAGAACTAATGGACTCTAATGGGACAGTGAGTTTGGGAACTAAAATGAATGAAGAAAGAAAATGTACGTTTCAAGTAGCAAGAAATGAAAATTCAGTTAGCATCTCAGCTGTTAAGTAGAAGTGTTGCGAATTCTTTGAAGTAAAAAAAAAAAAAAAAAAAAAAAAAAAAAAAAAAAAAAAAAAAAAAAAAAAAAAAAAAAAAAAAAAACATTCCCCGATTTGAAGTCTGTGAAGGTACAATCGATTTCATTACAATGTTCAATGATTTATTTGACGTTCTGAATTCGAGAAGTATTAAAGGAAGATGTTTGAAACAAGCCATCAATGAAAATAATGAAGTTGACGTTTTTCTCATGCTAGATAAGGTAGAACACTACGTCAAATGCTTAAAGACAAGAATGGCCGCTTTGTACTCAGTGGCTCCCGGAAAAGTGGCTTTATGGGTCTTCTTGTTCGCATATATAGTACGCGGAATTTGTATGACAGACTCACAAAACACGACATATAAGTAAAGTACATATCAATGTATAAAGTAAGCCAAGATCATCTGAAACGATTGTTCTCTTACATCAGAAGAGGAGGAGGAAACAACGACAACCCAAGTGCTTACGAATTCTGCCATTTGTTCAGAAAAATAATTACTCATAAACAATTACTTGAAACTGAAGCTAGCAGTTCAAACGCCTTACCACTTGATAAATTAGATCTTCTGGGACTAAACATTATAAGTCGACCACTGTAAGTGACAAGAGCCTTGCTTTGTCACTAAAATTAGGAAATAAGGTCCGTGTGAACTGCTGATTAATCCCTGGCCAACTGACAACAGACTCGTTTCAAATTACTTCAATAACAGGAATTAATACTACAGTGGTCAATATACATAGCAGCTCACACGTTATTATACACAGATGTTAATAAGCAAGCCACCACAATTCAAGTTATCTTAGAAAGTTGGCTAGGAAACATTTATGGCGCAACGGAATTTAGACATAAAAATTGCATCTGAGCTAGTTCTCAGCACTAGTGAAGAACAATATTAAATAAATGAGGGAAGGTGCTCTAAAACTACAATTTATAGGCAACTTACGGATTATGCTGAACATAAACTTGTTTATTCAGGTAGAAAGCAAGGAAATTTGGGAACAAATTTTGTTAATATAATAAAAATGGATCTCTTACATGGATTAATGCGGACGGTGCCCAGCCTAAATTATACATGATTTAACGCTATTTGGGGAAAGGATTCACAAACAACAGTCATTCTCTCACACTTACACTCAATGCCACAGCGAAACTCACCAAAAACAGCGTGCTGAGACGAGGCGGAAGCAGGCGCCGCTATCGTAGGCGAAATTCAGCAAGTCGGAGGTAGCAAAAAACGTAATAGACAAACACTTTGAAGCTGGCTCTGGTCTGTCGTGCCTGTTTTGAGATGGTACGTGTGTACAGCAAGTTAAATTACATTACAGGAACGCACTCCACTGAAGGTGAAATGGTTGAAAGTCGGATTCATTATAAAAAATCACGATGGATTATTATGTTGCAGTCTGTCAGCAATCGATCTAGGTACTGGTTTTATATGAGAAGTCGCGTGAATTCAGGCGACTAGCTGCAAACCCCGAAGTCGGAGCTCGGACCCACATGGTTCCGAAAACCAATAAAATTGAATAAAATCAGTTTCCGAAAAATAAAGAGAATTAACTACTGCATGCAACCCATAGAAATGCTTATAAGTACATAAGAAAGCGAATGAAATACAGCTACACGCGATAGGGGGCGATTGCAGGGACGGATGAAGTTCAGTTTCAGAAAAACCGCAGAAATGAAAAAATCACAAAGTCAGAAAAATAAAACAAGAATTACGTCATGCAACCCATGGAAATATTCAAAATTACACGAAGAAGCGAAAGAAATGCAGCTACACGCGATAGGGAGCGATTACAGAGACGGATGAAGTCCAGTCTCAAAAAACTCGTAAAAGTGAAATAATTACAAAGTCGGAAAAATAAAATTAAGAATTACAGCATGCAATCCATAGAAATGTTTAGAATTGAATAAGGAAGCTATTGAAGGAGGTTGTACAACGCTCAGAATGACTTACTGACAAAGACAGAGAGCGAACTACAAGTTGGACAAGAACCGAAAATTAAAATATGCGGGGAGAGAAGATCGCGAAATATTAGTGGAAATCAGAAGGATACCCGCATAGTTACTTGCCTGATGGGCATGGAACAAACAAGAGTGGAAGCTGAAGGCTTTGTTCTGTGGACCAACCACGTGGCACACAATCACTCACGGAAGGAAACGATGAGAAGATTTTTACATGCACTGTATAAAATAAACATATCACCTATTAGAAATTGGGCCCCACAAAGCTAGAAAGTATTTACACAAATTTCATACACCGACACATGATCACAAAAGGTTTTAACATATTAGGCCGTTATCAAACTGCAATTAGAATCACACATATCGCGTTTATCTATGGGAAATCACTGAATTGAAAAACGAGAATACATTTCCGCACACGATCGGAGAAAATATTCCATAAAATTATTCTAAGTTCACGAATCTAAGTCAAACATGCTAGTCAATGAAACGCTACCATCTCCAGAAACAAGAGCAGAACCAGCCTTACCTCAACAGATGCACAGACCAGAATGGTCAGACCGTTGGTCAGGGGCGCGGGAAGCGACTGGAAGCCGGAAAATCCCTGGAAAAGTGGTGGTGGCGACGGAGAGCGATTACACTAGCGCTGGAGTAGATCCGCTAACTAGCTCGCAACCAAAGGGTGTGGAAACCTCTTTGGTCACCTCAGCAGCAATCGACTCTTAGCCAGAGAGAACAATGCAAAGTGAGCTATCACTCCCCACATTCAAACAGCCATAGATTCTCGCACACACTTAAAAGTACAACAACTGCACATTCACACAGGAACAGTGGCGTAGCGGAGAAGCCGTACTTATGCTACATTAATTGATATAATAATAGATTATTAACATAACAAAATAAGAAAAACCCATCAATATCAACTAATATTTTAACACATGAAATTAAAATGCTATTCCTCCAGCCTTGAGTGGCGTTCTAGTTTTAGGTAAATGGTAATCTAGCGATATTAAATAAATCATAACTTTACAGAAACTATACAAAAAATATATGGAAGACGATAGACGGTGGTCTTTCAACAAAATCAGTAAATTGAGCAGTGAAGAAAAAATTAATTTATCTACGCCGAAATCGAATCTGTTGGACTCTCCTGTTTCAAAAGAAAATAAGGAAGACGAAGACTTTTTTCCAGAAGTGGAAACAGTTTCTTAGACTTTATTCGTAGATGTTGTACATTACATTGCAGGTTACGTTGTTCGAAGTCTAGGGGGCAAAATCAAGTGTGAAGAATGTTTACAGGCTATCGGAATGGACCACAAGAACAGACCGTTTAATTTGGCTATGACTCTGCTGTCAGTTAAGAACTGAGGGGTATTGGTGCAGCCATCTTCGGATGTTACCAGGATCTGTAAGATTGCTGAATCTATTTTAGGATGAAGTCTTCGACACCTAAACTGACAAGTAATCTCAGTCATCACATTAAAATTTACTTAGTCATTGTGCAAACATGAGATGTTTTTGTAGAATCACCACGTTTGTCAAATCCTATAGAAGACGACTACAGGAACTTGTTAATTGAAAGCACTGGGAAAATTTATTTCACAATTAAAATTGAGAAATATATTCGTGAGCGAAGCCAGAAAATTAAAGAAGATAAACTTAGACAGAAACTGAAGAAGTTAGTGCACGTCATAGGTCAGTAACACATGTAATAATATTCAGATGTTAAAAAATAAATGGCGGGCCGCGGTGGCCGATGGGACTGAGGCGCTCCAGTCACGGTCTGCACGGCCACTACGGTCGGGGGTTCGAATCCCCCCTCGGGCATGGATATTTGTGTCGTCCTTAGTATTAGCTAGTTTGCAAGTAGTTTGTAAGTTGAGGGACTGATGACCCCGTAGTTACGCCCCATAAGCTATACAAACATTTGAACATATTTATTTAAATCGGCGAAGTAGTTTAGGAGGAAACGTATAAAATAATCAAACAAACTTACTTCCTCTTTTGTAATATGTACGGATTAATCGACACATTTATGTAATTCACTTGTAGACTAACAAATATAAAGCAAATTTGTTGGAAAGGCGAGATACGGTTGCGAGTAAACAAGCAGTAATAGAGAAAACAAGAGCGAGATGTGTGGTGCGTTACAAAAGGCGCGGTGGGTCCTGACAGGGCGGGCACACGGCTGCCACCTCTGCTACCTTCTGTGCTTGTGCTCATCAACACAGTGGGCGCTAATGATGTAACAGCAGCAAAGCAAGTCATCATCGGGACTGAGTGGAGCCGTTCATACTTTTCTCTGGCTTCTACATCTACATGTACATGGGGTACTCTGCAAATCACATTTAAGTGCATGGCAGAGGGTTCATCGAACCACAATTATACTATTTATCTCCCATTCCATTCTCGAAAGCGCGCGGGAAGAAAGAACACCTGAATCTCTCTGTTCGAGCTCTGATTTCTCGTATTTTATTCTGATGATCATTTCTACATATGTAAGTGGGAGTCAATAATATATTTTCGCATTCGGAGGAGAATGTTGGCGATTGGAGTTTCGCAAGTAGCCCACGCCGCAGCGATAAGCGCCGTTGTTGTAATGATTCCCATCCCAGATCCTGTATCATTTCCGTAACGCTGTCTCCCTCTGTATCGTGACAATACGAAACGAGCTGCCCTTCTTTGGACTCTTTCGATGTCCTCAGTCAAACCCACCTGATAAGGATCCCACACTGGGCTGCAATACTCCAAAAATGGACAGACAAGCGTTGTGTATGCAGTTTCTTTTGTAGTTCTGTTGCATCTTTTAAGGGTTCTGCCAACAAAACGCAATCTCTGGTTCGCCTTTCCTACGATATTATCTACGTGTTCTTTCCAATTTAAGTTTGAAGTAATAGTAATTCCTAGGTATTTTGTGGAGTTTACGGCCTTCACATTAGATTGATTTATCTTGTAAACAAAGTTTAAAGGATTTCTTTTCGTACTCATGTGGACGACTTCACACTTCTCATTATTTAGAGTCAATTGTCAATTTTTACACCATACTGATATCTTATTCAGATTGCTCTGCAGTTGGTTTTGATCTTCAGATAATTTCACTAGACGGTAAATGACGGCGTCATCTGCAAACAACCTAAGAGAGCTACTTAGATTTTCCCCGAAATCGTTTATGTAAATAAGGAACAGCAGAGGAGCAATAACACTACCCTGTGGAACGCCCGATATCACCTCTGTTTTAGTCGATACCTTACCATCGATTAATACGAACTGTGTCCTCTGTGACAAGAAATCCCCTATCCAATCTCAAATTTGGGGCGATATACCATAACCACGTAATTTGATTAAAAGCCGTTTGTGAGGTACGGTGTCAAAAGCTCTCTGGAAATCAAGAAATACGGAATCGATTTGCGAACCTTGGTTGATAGCACCCATCACTTCGTGTGAATAAAGAGCTAGTTGTGTTTCGTATGAACGATATTTTCTAAATCCGTGTGGACCTTGGGTCAATAGATCGGTCTGTTCGAGATAATTCATAATATTTGAACATAGGATATGTTCCAGAACCCTGCTACAAATTTACGTCAATGAAATAGGCCTGTAGTTTAGTGGGTTACTCCTACTGCCTTTCTTGAATATAGGTGTGACCTGGGCAACTTTCCAATCTTTTGGTACAGATCCTTCTATGAAAGAGCGGTTGTATATGACTGTTAAGTAAGGAGCTATCGCTTCAGCATAATCAGATAGGAATCTAATGGGTATACAATCGGGACCAGAAGACTTGTTCTTGTTAAGTGATTTTAGTTGCTGCACTACTCCGATGATATCTACTTCTACGTTACTCATTACGGCATCTGTTCGTAATTCGAAATCTGGAATATTGGTTTCGTCTTCTTTGGTGAATGAGTTTCTAAAAGATATGTTTAGTTACTCTGCTTTAGTAGCGCTGTTATCGGGAGGATCGCCATTACTATCACGTAGTGAAGGTATTGTTTGTGATCTGCCCCGAGTATATTTAACATATGACCAAAATCTATTTGGGTTTTCAGTCCTATTTCGAGAAAGAGTTTCGTTGTAATAAATATTGTAGGCACCTCGCATTGAAATCCTCGCTAAATTTCGAGCGTCTGAGTACGATCGCCAATCCTGGGGATTTTGTGTTCGTTTAAATTTAGTATGCCTTTTCCTTTGCTTTTGCAACAGTGTCCTGACCTGTTTTGTGTACCAAGGGGGATCGCCTCCTTCTTTTATTAATTTATTTGGTATAAAGATGTCAATTGCTGTCGATACCACTTCTCTGAATTTGAGCCACATCTAGTCTACACCTACGTTTAGTATTAGAAACGAGTGGAAGCTGTCTTTCAAGAAGCAATGTATTTTATTTCTATCTCCTTTCCTGAACAAATATACTTTTCGTTTATTTTTGGTAACTTTGGGACTTTCGATATTCAATTTCACTACGACAGCTCTGTGTTCACTAATACCTGTATCCGTTTTGATGCTTGTTATGAGCTCAGGATTATTTGTTGCTAAGAGATCAAGCGTGTTTGCACATCCATTTACAATTCTAGTTGGCTCATGAACTAATTGTTCGAAGTAATTCTCAGAGAATGCGTTGAGTACAATTTTGGACGATGTTTTATGCCTACCTGCTGATTTGAAAATATAATTTCGCCAACAGATCGAGGGTAAATTAAAATCACGACCTACAATTATCGTGTGAGTCTGGTACGTTTTTGTAATTAGACTCAGATTTTCTTTGAACCTTTCTGCTATTGTATCGTCGGAGTCGGGAGGCCGGTAAAAGGAACCGATTATTAACTTCTTACATTTTCGGGTACAACCTCTACCCATAATAGCTCGCAGGAACTATCAACTTCAACTTCGCTACATGAAATACTAAATTTGACGGCGACAAACACGCCCCCACCTATTTTGTTTAATCTATCCTTTCTGAACACCGCTAGATCTTTTGCAAATACTTCTTCTGAACTTATTTCCGGCTTGAGCCAACTTTCGCTGCCTATAATGCTGTGTATGTCAGTCTGTCTGGGGTCTTTATTTCCATGATTTTACGATCTTTGCGTAGAATGGTACAGTCAGCATCGGGATGTGATAGACCCATGCATTACCTGCAGAAAAATAAATAAATAAATAAACGAAATGTAGCGAGAGGCGTTCAACGAATTCGAAAGTAAAGTTCTATGTACTTTCTTGACTGAACATGCTAAGAAATTTAGGTCTTATGTCAAAGCTGTAGGTGGATCAAACAAAATGTCCAGGCACTCTGTGACGAAAATGGTACTAAAAAAGAGGATGACACTCTAAAGGCTGAAATACCAAATGCCTTTTTCCAAAGCTGTTTCACAGAGGAACTGTAGTTCCGTCTCTAGATTGTCGCACAGATGACAAAATGGCAGATACCGAAATAAATGACAGAGGGATAGAAAATCAATTAAAATCGCTCAAAAGAGGAAATGCCGCTGGACCTGATGGGATTCCATGACCCCCTTCTTGCAGTGGTGTACCGTATGTCTCTAGAAGAGCGTAGTGTTCCAAAAGATTGGAAAATGGCATGTCGGACTGCAGGAGAAGATCACGATGGAAAATAATCCCCTGGTTCATGTTTAATGGGGTGATGGAGACAGGAACATCCGCTAGCTTGTCGCAGGTAGCGCCTGCGACTGGGCAGGCGATGCTGTTTCTATAAGAATGGACCCACTCCTTATCTTGGACATATAGAGACCGACATAAGTGCTCAAACATAACCATATCGTTATTCAAAGAAAGTATACATAAATACAGCTGGTCCAAATAAACTCCAGTCTTCAATTAAACACATACTCTCATAAAAATCAACACCAACGTATTTACACTACAAGAAAGAAAGTAAATAGTCAGTTTACAACTGGACATAAGTATACTAACAGAAAAAGCTAGAATTTAGTTATCATCCCCTTTCTTTGAATTAATGCCTCGAGTCATTTACGCATTGTCTGTATATTGGTTTTGGTGAGCGCAGAGTCCGTATTTCTCCACTCGGTTTGAAGAAGTTCTCTCAGATGATCTTTACTTCGGATGTGATGTTTCCTCACTCGCTCATCAAGTTCGTTCCAGATGTTCTCAATGGGGTTTAAATCTGGTGATTGGGGTGGTGTCTTTAGCATGTGAAGAATGTTGTACACGATCCAAAGCCTTACAATTTCAGCAGTATGCTTTGAATCATTGTCCTGCTGGAAGTAATAATCAGTTCCTAATCCCAGCCTCTCTGCACTCTTCTTAAAATTGTTTTCAAGAATCCTCTTGTATTCCAACTTGTCCATGATTCCATTTATGAACACCAGTTCCTCAACGCCAGTCGAAGTTTTACACTTCTGCTTCCCATGTTTTACAGTAGGTACCATGTTGTTAGGATCCCACACTGTATTTGGATTCCTCCATTCTTTAAGACGTCCAGTGCTGTTGTATAGGCAGAATTTTCTCTCGTCCGAGCAGAGAACGCGGTCCCAGAATTCTAAAAGTTTCATCAGATTTTATACGCTTTTTCTTATTCACCAGATTGACGTATGGCTTCTTCCTCGGAACACGCGCATTGTAGCCAACACTATTTAAAACCCGTTCAAGAGTTTGTGTAAACCACAGCGCCAAAATATTTCTCAAGGTATCCTCCAGTGTCAGATGCCGTAATTCTTGGATTCTGCTCCACCATTTTTGTTATTTATTTCCTGTCTCTGGAAGTGAGTTTAGAAGGAGCACCAGTTTTAAGCCTGTTTACAACACTATTTGTTTGTTTGAAGTGCTCAATGATGCAGATCACTGTATTTTTGATTCTGCTGAGTACACTGGCAGTTTTGGTAAGAGATTTGCCTTGTTTGTACCTACTGAATGCAAAAGTCTCTCTTCCACCGTTGTCTCCCTTCCTTTACGTCCTATTTTGTATAATGGTGATTACGAGAACTCAGCAACTACGCGTTACTGTGTCGAGCCATAGCAGAGATACAACTGCTGAGTGCTTGCGGCCCTTAGGGTACATTCAACACCGTTTCTCCTCACGCGACTGGGTACGTTCGAAAACTTAAGTCGTTTATTAGGAGGGACAGTAGAATAACTGTATTTACGATTGTGTGGTAAATGCATGCAATATGGTAGCCTCAATATAGTTTTAGAGACGCAAGAGGTTAATTTTTGTATATTTAAAAATTGGATGCTGCCAAATAAATATTACGTTGTTTACAGTACATACAATGTGTCATATAATATTTTTTGAATACTTATGTCGGTCTCTGTACCTGTGACTTCTCCACACCTATCCTCGAGATTCTCTACAAAGAGAAGTAGCTTTGTTGGCATGAGTGATTTCTCATGTGTCGTTGTACGCACCAAAATTTTGGGGGAGTTAGGCTCATCCCTACCTTCAGCCAGGGAAGGGAACGATCGCGAGTCATACATAATCTGCTCTTGCTTAGTCAGAGAAGTTGCTTTGTCGTCTGCCAACGCTATTTTTCGCTCGTGTCAATTTGTTTCCTCGAGCAGCTACGGAAATATACGTCCACCCAGGCAGAACCCCGCTTGCTTGGGTAAGCCTAATATAACTGAGGTGCGGCAGGTTCCCCAGAGGTTGGTCGCTAGCGACTGTTCCGCCTCAACAGCCATGCACTCCTCAGCACGTAGCATACCTTTCACACCTGATACTTGTTATATAGAGGTTTTTAACGTTGTCGCGTCTTGGACGGATAGTCTCTGTGACGTGCTACCCTCTGTGACGTGCTACCCTAGACCCCAAAAGTGTTAGTTGAACGATCCAAAACAAGGTGCAGAAGAGAACACTTTTACTGCGGATCTCTATTAACTCTTGTGGCGTCACTACTAGCGTCATCTGGCCTGTTGCAATGTGTACACAATTTGTCTGGATGCTTGACACTAGTGTTTGTGATGTACGGTGTCGTGTTTCTGTTGATACGGATGGATGTACATATAAATAAGCAGCTGCCGTGGAGCAGAGCTCAGACTCACCTTAGATTAATAATCGTTGACAGTAACCAAATGCTTTACACACTATTAATGCACTGGAAATTTACCCCAATAGGTTTTTGTTGTTGTGGTCTTCAGTGCGGAGACTGGTTTGATGCAGCTCTCCACCCTACTCTATCCTGAGAAAGCCTCTTCATCTCCTCATAAGAACAGCATCATACAATCATTTTAATTTGCTTACTATCTTCAGCATTCTTCTGTAGCACCAGATTTCAACAATCTCTATCCTCTTCCTGTCCGCACTGTTTATCGTCCATGTTTCGCTACCACACAAGGCAACACTCCACCCAAATGCTTTCAGAAACGACTTCCTTACACTTAAATTAATATTCGATGTTCACAAATTTCTCTTTTTCAAAAACGTTTTTCTTGCCATTACCATTCGGCATCTTATATCCTCTGAACTGCGACCATCACATGTTATTTTACTGCCCAAAACGCATCTGCCACCTTTATTGTCTCGTTACCTAATTTAATTCCATCAGCATCACCTGATTTTCTTAGACTGCACTCCATTACCCTTGTTTTACTCTTGTTAATGCTCATTTTATATCCACTATTCAACAGACTCTCCATTCCGTTAAACTGCTCTTCCAGGTCTTCTGCTGTCTCTGACAGTATTACAGTGTCATTGGCAAAACGCAATGTTTTTATTTCTTCACCCTGAACTTTAATTTCTTCTCCAAATTTCTCCTTGCTTTCCTTTATAGCTTCCTCAGTGTACAAATTGAATAGCATTGGAGAAAGGCTACAAACCTGTCTTACTCCCTACCCAACCTCTGCATCCCTTTCATGCACTTCAGCTCTGATAACTGCTGTCTGGTAATAGTTCAAGTTGTAAATAACCTTCCGTTCCCTATATTTTACTCCTGCTGCTTTCAAAATTTGAAAGTGTACTCCAATCAACATTATCAAAAGCTTTCTCCAAATCCACAAAAGCTAGAAATGTAGGTTTTGCCTATGGCGTTAAGGAAAGACAAAACCCAATAGTTATCGGCGTTATCTGTGAAAGTTACTCAGCTACCTTCCACTTTTGTCAGAACAAACTTCGTGCAGAACGTTCTTCTCGTACCAGGATTCTGGACATCAGGGGATATTCTGAGGATTTATTTTTTAAGAATTAAAATTACAACTTGTTTAAAACTGCACCATTGACTAAATAAGAGTTCTGTTTTACGCCAGTGAACACGGAATCGAACATGTAATATGTCTGTTGTCGACAGCAATCAAGAAATGCAAAACATGGAACGTTAAATACTACTGGATCCCTACCCACAACACGTGTCTTACTGGCTTGCGGCCGGCCTCGGTGGCCGAGAGGACTGAGGTGCTCCAGTCACGGTCTGCACAGCCACTACAGTCGGGGGATCGAATCACCCCTCGGGCATGGATATTTGTGCCGTCCTTAGTATAAGGTAGTTGATAAGTAGTTTTTAAGTTTAGGGACTGATGAACCCATAGTTAAGTCCCATAAGCTTAACAAACATTTGAACTGGCTTGTGTCACTTCTTATTATGCTCAAATATTTAAGGAAAGGGTTTCCAAAATAAAATGGTCAATTTAGAAAATAGTTATTGAAAGACGGCTGTCTGCTGTCTTCCCTAGGTTTTTAACATTGTAATTTATCTAAGTTCACTAGAGGGGCATTTTTCTAAACGAAAACCCCTCTTGCTCCGATGTATGAGGAATAGCATTTCATTTCATGTTTTTAAATGTTAGTTTCTGTAATATTGCTGGGATTTTATTATGCTAATAATTTATCATTGTGTCTATGAATGTAGCAAGATGAACGGTTTCTCTGTGACAGCACTGTCCCTGTGAGAATGTGTGCTTGCTTCATTCTGTATGTGCATTTATGAGAATCTTATAGCACGGGAGTCTGTCTGTACGTATGGAAATCTTCGTCGTCGGCTGCTGGCTGTGCACTTTGCATCTCTGGCTTCGAGTCGATAGGTAGTCGATACCGCCTTCTGCTTTTGATGCTACCAAAGAGGTTCCTCTACCCTTTGGTTACAATGTGGGTTGGCAATGCCCCCTAGCACAAACATATACAGAGGAGCAGCCACCCCTAAACCACTGTCCTACGCTCCCCTCGTAGTTCCGTAAGATGCTAGTAGGTGTCAGGCATATCGCTTGCTTAGGGTGCCTCTCGTGCGTCAGAGGGTAGCGTGGAGGGGAGGCTGAGGGGAGAGCTCGTGCCGCCTGCCACGATGCCACGTGTCCAGCTTTCTGGCGTTTGAGGGGAGGTGGTGGTGGGGACAGCTGCTACCTGCCGCCTGCTCTGGCCGGTTTAAAGGGCTACTTCTGACCGCAGCACCATCATGGGACATCTTACGGAACTGCTGGAAACCCTCCCTCCCCGCACCCCTGAGCGTAGGACCGGGCCCTTACGGAGGTTTCCCGTCTGTATATATTTGTCTGTGCCCCTAGCAAGCCTGGGTTGGATGCGCGAGTTTATGCTCCCCCACCACTGCGGTTTTCCAGGGGTTTTTAACCCTCTGAGTGCTGCACCTGCGCGTCCGGCTGGCAGAGTCCAGCCTGCCCTGGCGGCCGCCTAATCCGCCTACCTGCGCTGGCCGCCTGTTGTGTGTGCCTGAGCACTCCGCCTGGCCGTCCTCGCCCTGGCCGGAGTATTTCTGGAACCAGTCTCGCAGTGTGCTTGCTGACGTTACAAATAAACAGAATATCTGGATACTTATTCCTTAACTTTGAATCTTGAAATAATTGCCCGACAGACAATGTACACTGAAACTCCTTACGCTATTAACATGTAGCCCCTGGGTCATTCCATGTCAAATAGCCTAATTTCGTAACATTTTCCTGCTCTACCATGAGGGAAAAATTTATGTGAACATTCGAACATGTCGCCAATCAATCAATAATGATAGATTTTAAGATTCGTTGAAGCAATGCTGGAGGAGTTATAATCATTTGTTTGACGCCATGCGCAATTTTGCAAAGGGCGAGAGTAAATTCCTGGCGACTTTGAGCTGTTGGGAAATATTTCGATGAAATATATGAAACTTGGCCATCGTGTACAAATGTATGCGTTCTCATAGGAATAATATTGAAAAGAATTTTACGTGCTATATACAATCAGAAAAGTTTAAACAAAGTTGCTCTAAAAATTTGTGACCCAAAACACTTTAACGTTTGGCCTGTTGTATCTTAGGGACTTACCAATACTAAATAAATTAAGTGTAAAAGTGAAGATATTAAAAAGGATAAAAGTGCGGTATTTTCAACCTTATTTTGCAAAAACCTGTGTTCTATAAAACTTTCCAAACTGGGCTTATTAGATAGAACATTATTTTAACTGCAAAAAAGTGTAAATAGTCAACCAACCCAACAATGGTAGATGATTTGAATCAAAGGTGAACGCGTAAATCACGGCGCGAGAAAAGTGTAAATTTTGGGTTCTGCTGCTGCATGATGCTCATGAAACTTAATACTTAATAGGTTGGCAAGAGAAATTTCAGCGAATGTTCATATAAAATTTCAACAAAATCTGCAATGGTCGAACAGGGAGTGCTAGGTGAGCTGACATGGAATGGCACTCTTCATCAAAGGCTTTCTTTTATTTGCGTTTAGTTCTTAAGAACCATCATAAGGTCTTTGTATACATCTGAATTTCATTTGGCATATTGATACTTAATTATCTGATTTTTATACGCAACTTGCGATTCAAAGTCTCTAGAATCCGTAACGAAAAACGTTGACGTTCTTCTGTACTAGCGCAGTAATTCTCGCGCAAACTAATTTCGACGAAAGCATCAGAAGCCGAGACACACTTTTGAATCTAACCACTATATTTTGAGAGCATTAATCCAACAAATTATCCGCAGGGAAACTTAAAAACAAAATATTCAAATTTACTTAATTATTTTGATACGGGACGCAATTTTTATTGTGCAGTAGAAATAATCGATGATGTACAACTTTTGCTTAAGAATTAGATAAGGAAATACTCAAGTTTCTAAACTACCTAATTAAACGTCACCTTTAATTCCTAATGAACGTTTGTGCTTCAGAAACAGGCGAGTTTGTGCAACTAACCAATTTGTCGCAAGACGCCCTTTCCAACTTTGCGAATACATTTCGATTAGGTAAACCCAGTTAATTGTCTGCAGGCAACGATCAATCAGACCGAGGTTTCTAAGTACCTATATTTATGTCTGAATAATTTGTGCTTATCATAAGGAGATGAATGTCTAGGCCTATAATTTTTTCACAAATCCAACCCTTTACTAAATATCACTAGAAAACTGTAGCCTCAGTTGCGGTAAAAGATATTTATTTAAGCGGAGACTAGTTTCGGCCGAAGCCCAGTTTCAAACAAACATGTAGAAAAGAAATGTGACAACCACATTTTAGCAGTTAATAAAGTCATAGGATATGGATAGCTGTAATGTGATTGTCACAGTCTTTGGGCTTCGCTCGACGCTAGTCGCCATTTAAATAAATATCTTTTACCGCAACCCAGGTGAGAATATTCTAGAAATAATAATGCCAGAATTCTTTGTATAATTAACACTTTAACTGCCAATCCCGTCAATTGACGGGATACAAAAATTTCCGTAGACTGCCGATCCCGTCAATTGAGGGAATTCGATTTTTCATGTTTATAAATACGAAATCCCGTCCATTGACGATCTCAGCATCTCTTCATTGTGCCGCAAGGGGTAAGTAGAATGTTATAAAAGGAGAAGACAGGTCTTGTTCGAACTGTAATGAAAAACAGGAAGGGAATGCCTTAGGCCTTAGGCTTTGAAATCACTCAACATACAAAGAAGGGAACAGATATTCCGGAGGAGTGGAAATCTTTTGGCTATGTGCTGGAAAGACAAAAGAAATGTATATATGCTAAGTACAAGACACAGGGAAGAAATGATATAATTATGAAGACAGAAGATGTACACAAAAAACAAAAACCTGCTTGTGTTGTGGAGTACAACAAAATGAAGGTCGGGGTTGATCTGTCCGATCAAAGGATGTCATACAGGGCTTTCGAACATAGAACAGTGAAATGGTGGAAGAAACTTGCATTTCTCTGTCTCCTTATGGTGCCTGGTATATGCAGGTATTCTCCATAACAAAATAAAAGTTGAGGAGATGCCTCTATCTAAGTTCATAAAGGTGTTGTGTGCAGAATTGCCAATGTGTGACGACGGTCTCCCAAACAAATTTCCGATAGAGGCCACCTGAGCAGGTTATCTGCAGGAAAGCATTTTCTAGAAAATATTCCACCTCCCACAGGTAAAAGTAGAATTCAAAGGATGTGCAAAGTATGCTCAACCAGAGGAAAAAAGCAAACTGGAAAGGCAGTAAGAGAAGACACATCATACCAGTACAGAGAGTGCAAAATCGCAATGTGCAAAGAACCATGTTTTACATTGTATCACACGAAATAAAATAAAAATTACACTGTGTGAAAATAATGAGTGTAATAAGTGTTTTTATCAGTGTTTTATTATTGAGAGTGGAATAAAAGCTTTTCTACTACGGCAAGCATGATGTAAAAACTTTATGATTTACGTAAACTTTTTTCTTTTTTCCAAAAAATGACATTGTTTGAAAATATGTGGAAAAGGAAGTAAACATTCAAAGAAACTGAAAGTAGGTAATCAGGAAGAGCAAGTCCAAGGCTTTCAGAAAAGGTTATTACCACATTTAAATATTGTCTACTTTTTCTAATACAAAATACTAAATATTGCTAAAAACACCTGGCATTGGCACAGTTTACAGGGCCGGCAGTCCAAGTGTTAATAATATCTAAGGTTTAATATCTATCAAGAAGTTACGGAAGAATTCATAAATTTGCACTAAGTATTTATTTTTACATCCTATGTTCGAACATTTGAAGCAACCAGTCTGTGTTTAACAGAGATTGGATGTTTCAAATCTTCATACATCAGTTGTTTGTCAACAAAGTAATTCATCCGGAGAGACTTTTAAAGCTCAGATAATTCGGTGTTTCTTTTTTCTTTTTGTCTTTGTTTGCACTGTTATATTTCCCATCCTTCTTTCTCATCCGGGCTTTTGACCGGCAATGGCGAAGTCAAAAATATTTTTAAACAATTTTTTCAGAAGTGATGGCTTAATTTCATCTTCCAGCTGTAGCAACTTCGCTAAAAGTTCTTCTTTGTGTGATATGTTTCAAAACATGGGTCAACACAGAAAGGTGCATTGCATCTTTTGAATTCATACTTCGTTTCTCTGCGCACATTCTGTTTCGAGCAGACTGCACATCTACGCCACAGTTCGCGTTTATTGGACTGGTCACTTGGAATCACATGTGGAAAGTGCCTCCCAGTAAAGTGAAGAGGATTCTCGTCAGCAGAGCGTCTTCCTTTCCTATCTCTCCTCTGTTCTGTAGAAGAATTTTCTACAAGTTCTCGTACCAGACATAAATGAAAATCTGCTAATGACATTTTTCTCCCTGTCTCTAATCTGTGAAGAGTGCGAGCATTCAAAACACAAATGTCTACAACATGAAAAAAAAACTGTTTGTACCATTTAACATATTTACACACAGATGCAACAGAGCTTAGTAACATGTCAGAGTGATCTACTGCGCCCATATTTACATTGTAGTCGACAACACATTGCGGCTTCATTAGTTCTCGCCGGTCATCCTGTTTGTCTTGCCCATGTCAAGCATTTCTGTACCGTTACAGGTAGTCAGCATGAACACGTCTCTCTTGTCGCACCACTTGATGGCAAGCATTGTGTCAGTTGTTATAAATTCAACTTCTCCTCGTTTCAGTTTCTTCTGTAGCTTCGTAAAATTGCGCCTGTTGCTACGTATAGTACCGCATGCTGCTGTTCTCTGGTTGTGAAGCCAGAGGAACAAGGCTTGACTTGTGTACCAGTTGTCGACATACACAGTATGTCCACGTTCAAGGTATGGCTTCATTAGTGTTGCTACTATATCTCCCGATTTCCCCAAATTGTGGACTTCAATTTCTGTTGTTGTGCCTGTGTACATTGAAATCCAAGACGTATCCAGTTTTCCAATTGCACAACACGAATGTCTTGATCCCAAATCTGCTTCGCTTTGAAGGAATGAACTGTTTAAACATTAAGCGACCTTTGAACAATAACGGGCTTTCATCGACACAGAGTTTTTATATGGATTAAATGCACTTAGGAACCCTTACGAACTGTATCATCTATTTACCGAATTTTAAACAATCTGTCATCCCCACGATTGGCCGAGTTGTCACTAAAATGTAGCATTTCTCAGAAGTAGCATAAAACGGTCACAGGACATAACTGTGCCAAAAATTGGAGTACTTATAGTACATCTCTGGACCAATATTTCTTTATTCTCAACTTTTTAACACGAGCCATGAGAAGCCAAAGACCAATGAAGCAATACAGTTCCTCAAAACTTGTATATTTCCAGGTGGATAGCGAAGAACAAACTGATTCCAACGTATTTGCCATGGTGAACGTATAAAATTGGTTTGTTTCAAGTGCTATAAATTTCAGCAGATCTTCTGATAAAATAGCGTGAAAAACGATAGAAAGCTTGAATCACCCGCCAGTTGGCAATTATGTCCTGAAGATGAGTCATCAAATGTATGAAGTGCTGGACTAAATTCACGTGTTTGCCAATCACATTTCTCGTTATTATGGCGTGGCCTTTTACGGATCAATTCGTCTTCATTTTCAGAATCTGAAGAACTGTGCTGAAGAGCTCTGCTAGGTGAAGTATGTGGAGGTGTATTACTACAAAATTCTTCTGATGAATCATCATTGTCACTACATTCACTGAAGATGCCACCCTCACTATCACTCCTCGTCAGTATCTCCAGTATCTCTTCTTCAGTGCAATGACGACGATGTGCCATTTCTCTGTCGAACTCTAAAAATCCTAACGAAATGGCAGAAAGCTAAACGACACCACAAAAGCAGAACGCAGATAGTCACATGAACCAGATAGCAGGACTGTCGAACAGCAACTGTGAAATGTGTAGCAGAGTGTTTCCCAGAAAGCAGAGGCAGCGGCACAGAAAAATAAATAGGGAACATCCATCTGGTGCAGTGGAAGGGACAAAAGAACTCGGGACAGACCTGCACGCCGCCCTGCGGCTGATCACGTCCGCAGACCCGCAGGCAAAGGGACCGTCTGCAGTGTAAGCCGGCATTAGCGCCCAGGTACCTGCCAGGCCGTGCGGTGAATGCCGCCTGCAGGGCCCGCTCGAAATACCACTGCCGTGGCAAACCACGTCTGTCAGCCCCACGGCCAGGTGGGGGGCTGCGGGGTATCCCGTCTGCGGCACTTGAAGGGTTAACGATTCCCGGTGGATTTCCAATGGCGTCGGGTCTGGCGGGCCGATTGACATTCTGTGGCTGTGCTTTGACCTGGTAAGACGTTCTGATTTACTTTCCTCCATTGAGATGGTAGCAATTCATTGCCTGGTTTGCTAGATTTCAGATCTCAGGTTCATTTTTCGGGATAAGTTTTTCCGATCATGTATGGAAATTCCGTAAGTTGCCTTTTGGACTCAACATCAGTTCTGCTGCATTCATCCGCGGGTTTAACAGTATCTTTCCAGACGACTTGCAGAAACAGGTAACCACGTACGTGGACGACGTACTTATAGCAGAGAACTCATGGGAGTGCCATAATTACGTTCTAAAACAGTTACTTCAGGTGTTCGTACAGTCGGGATTGACTGCAAATCTAAAGTAATCAGAGTTCGGCCACTGAGAAGTGAAATTTCTTGGTCATATTATATAGGGGGATGGCATCCTACCAGACCCGAACAAACTAGATGCGATCAGAGAATTTCCAGTCCCATCTAATAAGAAATAGGTCAGGGCCTACTTAAGGCTCATAATTTTTTAGAAAAGATTCCTATTGATAGAATGTATTGCTACTCGAACTATTTGCATGCTTACGAGCAAGAATAGAGTTTGGAATGGACTGCGAGCGTGCAAAAGAAATTTGAGGACGTGAAACGCGCCTTGTTAGCCACGCCCCTGTTAGCCCACCCTGACCTGTGGAAGGATTTCTGCCTAGGAACGGACAGCTCTAAAGTTGGCAAAGTTGCAGAGCTGTTACAGGAAATTGAGGAAAATGGGGTGGTACAGTGAAAGACGATTAGACGATTGCTTTCACGAGTCATGTGTTAAACAAGTGTGAGTGCAATTACTCCGTGACTGAACTTGAAGCTCTTGCCGTCGTTTTCGCTTTCCATAAGTTCAGGGGATACTTGTTTCTGAGGACGACCAAGGTGTATTCCGATCACTGTGCATTAGATATTCTAATATTGGCTTAGTTGACCCACAAAAGGTTGGCCAGTTGGGCGTTGTTTCTCCAGGAATTTCATTTTACCATGGTTCATATACCTGGGAAGGAGAAAGTGGTATTTGACGCCCTTTCTCGCTCTCCGGTAGGTTTGACGCAAGGGACAAATGATGAATTGAATGAGAACAGCTTCAGTGTCTTATATCTTCGTGGTGTTGCTTTCGAATATTTTATTACTGCTTCCCTTCAGGACTTAGCACGGGAACAAGATAAGGATGCGATTGTGAGAGATCTGAAGGCCAAATGGAGATATCAGAACCATCCGTCGATCAGGCATTACTAACTTATTAGGTAAAATATTTTGTTCCGGTGTAGCGACCCCGGGCACTCGAACTGGGTTGTGTGCATTGCAGATGAGTGGGTCAAAAACTCGTCTGGTTTACTCAACTAAGCTACGCGCACTATGGGCCCAGCGAGTGCTGCCAGAACCTCCGTGATACCTGTTACTTCATAAACTGGAAAGAAGCATCTGGAAAGTGCCGGCCACTTGTAAGCTTTGTCAGAAATCTAAACTCCGCACAGTTACATACCAAGCTCCCCTCATTCCTATAATCCCTTCTCGGCTTCGTGAGTTAGCTGCGGTCGATCTCTTCGGACCGCTACCACGCACAATGAATGGCTACTCGTACATCTTTGTGGCAGTGGAGATAACTTCAAAATTTGTTACTTTGACTCCTTCAGGAAGAGCGACCGACCGGTCAGTTGCTCAGGCCTTGATCAAAGACTTCTTACAACAAGTCGAGCCTGTAGAGAAAGTCATTGCGGATAATGGTTCTCAGTTCTGTTCCCCCGTTTGGAAAGAAATGCTGCGAAGGAGACGCATGGGGCCAGTTTTCATATCCGTTTATCACCCAGCGTCAAATCCTTGTGAGCGGGTGATGAAAGAATTGGGGAAGCTGTGCCGCCTGTACTGCTACCGTCGTCATGGGGCCTGGGATCGGTATATACAAGGGTTTTAGCACATCCTGAATGACCTCCTGAACAGCTCCATATCTATGCCCCCTGTACTGGTACTTAAGAACCAGCACCCGGAGGACACGGTGCGTGAAACTGTGCCTCTCGACCCGCCGGTACGTCTGAAACACAGTGATGTTGTCGAACGCGCCCTGACGAATATTATAAGTGCTGCAGAGAGGAGGCGATGGCAAGACAATATCAATCGCGTGGTAAGAGTGTTCCAGGTTGGCCAGAAGGTCCTAGTATGCTCGCAACGACTCTCTAGCAAACGTCACTCGCTTACGATGAAGTTGTTCCCCCTTTTTGTCGGACTATAACGTATCAGACGGATAGCCCATGAGAACGCCGTGGAGCTAGAAACCCTCCGCACCAGGAAATCCCTAGGGCTCCACTATGTCTCGAGACTGAGATTCTGCCGCGTTTAGCCAGGCATCCTAATTATCGATGAGAAGAAGAACGAAATTTATCCAAGATGAGCCAATGTGCAACAAGTCAAACCCCACTCCATACAGCAATGTACCGAGCAACATCGATTTAAGCGAACGCTTTGCTTAGCTGTTGAATAGAACAACACAGAATTATATCTACCTAACAGATACTTTACCGAGCGAGTTACTGCTCTCTGACAACAAGGAACCTGTCTTCTGGTATCTTCTCCTAAACCCTGTATGACTGAAACGTTCTACTCGAGAAGCTATAAGTCTTTACAACAATTAACTGTTGCAGATACAAACTATTACAGATTTTAGGTAATCACTTTGACAAAGTACGGGATTACAACCCATTTTTAGATCAAAAGTAGCCACAGGTCGGAGAAATTCAAAACCACTGGTTCCTTATCTAGTAAGTCACTAGAGGTTATTCGAAGAATGCTTTTTGCGTGATCATTTTATACAAAGAACCATTTAAAATAAAAAAAGCACGTTATTGTACAACTCTTTAACCCTAACCACTTCTTCTTGTACTCGGTGAATGTCCAAATGCGGCTCATACTAAGAAAAAACTGGGTGATTCGTACAGACTATACTAATTCTCTCGCACAACAGAGCTAGTACCATTAATCTTATGCTTTCGTAGACTTTTTATTAAGATAGTAAAGAAGAACACAAGTTTTACAGCACAAAACTTTTATTACATTTATCACACATGTTTACATACAGGAAACAAGGTTATAAAATGTTCAAATGTTTGTAGAGTCTATGGGACTTAACTACGGGGTCATCAGTCCCTAAACTTACAAACTACTTATGAACTACTTACAACTAAGGACGGCACAAATATCCATGCCCGAGGGGGGATTCGAACTCCCGACCGTAGTGGCCGTGCGGACCGTGACTGGAGCGCCTCAATCCCCTCGGCCAACAAGGTTATATATATATATACATCTAGACACAGAATACAACTCTTACTTTATTTTTGTTAGGTGTAACTTTAATTTTGTCCAATTTAATTTGTAACTTGCACTTTAGATCCACATCGGTGTCTTCTATTTCCGTTCCAGCCAGAAGTTCGAAAGGTACAGGGAAGGCATGTTCTCGAACTCCATTACGTATCTTCGTTTCCTCCCGCATTCCACCTCCTTTATAGCTTTTATAACCAGCTCTTCACCTTTTGGCAATGCTTCTAGACGAGAACAATAGGGCATTTTAACTTTTCCCATTATTTCCTGTATAGCACTCTGCGTTCCTATGCGTGTACGATCCAACTCCTCTGATACACAATCCTGTGGTAATTTCCGTATGGAACACTAGGTTTATGACTATTGCAAAAGATTGCTTGTTAGATATTATTATTCCATCCGTTTTTAGCTCACCAAGTCCTCCACATTTTTATACAATGTAGCCCTTCTCGAAACGAGAATGCAACACGTTTTTCGCGTAGAAGACAATCTGTGTTCCGCTATTTTCGGCCAGTACACCGACACGTGACTAACCTCCCTGACTGTTTACTGTAAAAGCAAATATTTTATAAATCCCACTCGTAACCAGATTTCACCACAACCTCTGTTTAAAGCCATATGTAAACCTGGCTCGCACATCTGCCATAGCTTCGTCTTTCGCCAGCATTAGTTTGACCTCGTCCTTTATGGTAGTTGCTTTAGCCATATATTCTAGCTTCCTTCTCTTGGCGTCGATATCCGCCATTTCCAGTTTTCTTTTTCGCGCACATAAGACATTAACTGCACGTATCGGTGTAATTTCTTTAATGGGGAATGGCTTAAGTCTGAGCGATACATTTACTCTTTTTCGCTGGACTTGTGGAATGACATTGTTTGTATGTGCCAGACCTTATTCGGCGATATCTATATCTGGATGCAGTGTGGAGAACAATGTTCTGGATTGTGAGAAGTATGTTTTCCCTGTTTTAATGTAGCTTTTAAGTGTACTACTTATATCGTCTTTGCTGGCGTTAGTATTACGAATCTTTATGTAATTTACAGGTAGACAAATGAAACTAAAAGCTGATAGAAAATAATGTATAAGCTTTTCTCGGTCTGGAAGTTTTACCTGTACACCTGTCAATTTTCGGGTATTTTTATTACCCCAGTACATAAATTGCAGGACACTATAAAACACTACATAGCGACTGTGGTCAAAGGAGTTTCTTATTCGCCTCCGCATGGCGGAGATGGGCACACTATACATTGAAGCACTTTGCAGATACCGTTTATTCTCGTTTAAAATACTTAAGCAGTCTTGCACAAGGTCGAAAACACTATACATCCAGTAATTGTATATTGTAGCCTTCAGCCTTGTAATATATTGTTCCTGACCAAACGACGAAGTAAGTGTATCAAATGCAGCAAATAGACCTCTATGTCTCTTTTTAGGGTAAATCACAAAATTCACACCACAACCAGTGGATTCTCCCCTAGTAAGACTCCAGGACGTTCTCCAAATTATGGTTTTGACTGATATTTCCAGGCGAACTACTAAATAACCTTCACATAGGCGAGAGGTATAATACTTCCGTAGATTCTAGGTGCCTTCTTCGGGACTTGTGGTATAGAGACAGATTGACCAGACAGCAGACTACGGCTCCTTACACTGTTAGTTAATTAGATTGAATAGTACGGTGCTGCACTCTGCCGTCTGGTTAATCTGTCTCTATACCACAAGTCCCGTAGAACACACCTAGAATCTATGGAAGCATTGTACCTCTCCCCTATGTGGAGGTTATTTAGTACTTCACCTGGAAATATCAGTCATCTCGTATGGTAAAAACATCGTTTGTGTCAGATGCGAGGAAATGTTACAGTATTTGTCAGTAATACGCATGTGTGCAGTTGTCTCTTTATGAGTTGTAAAGGCTGTCTTTATTGGGATGATGGTGTATTAAGAGCTATGGTACAGCCGTGGCATTTCGAGGGGTTGGCGTCTGGCGGCGGCGGCTGGCGGGGATGGATGGGGCGGCGTGTCGGCCAGGTGTGTGGCTGAGGTGCAAGTACAGACGTGTCGAGGGGTGGCACTCAGGGAGGTGCAAGTGTTAAGTGCACCAGTGTTTAGTACACCTCCATGTAACCTGTCAATCATCCTTAAGTGTGGCATCCTTTAACCCGCGGTCCGGCAATTGGCTGAGTGCACGGCGGCCGGGGTGTGCCCAGGTGGTACCCTGTGCTGATACCCTCTTTGCCCAATTGCTTGTATCAATACCATGTGGATCGTTATGACTTTGTTCTACCTAATGACCTTCCTGTAGATACGACTATTGAGAACCTAGGCAGAACATTCACACCCGAGCAAAACAGTGGATTCTTAGCTGACTTTGAGAGTGATGAAGTATAAGATCTTCTTATTAACTCTCCTCATAAATCACCGGGTATGGATGGGCTCCCCAATGAATCTTATGTGCGTTTCGGCCCTTATTGTGTGGTACATTTAATGCCATGTTGAACGAGGTGATACGGAATGCAGTTGTACCCGCTCCTTCAAAGTGGGAAAAATTGTATTAGTACCTAAACATCTCGGTCGCAATACAGTTGGAAATTTGCGTCCTATCACATTACTGAATTCTGATTATAAGACAGTGGCGAGGGCGATAAATCGCAGTTTGTCTGTCTTGCTGGGAACTGTTGTTGGTGAGTATCAAAGCTGCTTTCCTGGTCATTCGATACTTACATCAGTGGCTGAGTATCATGATGTAGTTTCAGTAGCTTCCGTTACTTCAGTCCATTGTGCATTTTCCTTTTTAGATTTTGATAAGGCCTTTGATCGTGTAAATCATGGTTACTAACTTCGAATACTGGAGAAGCTTGGGTCCAATGTCGACAATGGGAAGGTGTTATCTAACTTGTTCATGGGAATTGTGACTTCAGTTGTTGTCAGTGGTCAACTGACACCCCCGATTCCCATCCGTCAGGGAGTGCCACAGGGAAGTCCTCTTTCGATGTCTTTGTTTGTATTCTCTCTAAAGCCACTTCTCCGGGAGGTTGCGACTCAGCTTCAGGGTTGGACACTTACTGGAAAAACTATTGCAGTTCGTGCTTATGTTGATGGTGTGATGGTTTTACTCCGTCAAATTTCAGAGAAACACAACCTAAAGATTATAATCGGTGATTACTGCCACACTTCGAGAGCGCGAATTACTGAGGGCAAATGTAAACTACGATAATTTACGAGGTTTTGATGCAGCAGTAATCACGTGGGCTACTACTGTGGATCACCATACAACTCTCGGAATTGTCGTTCATCCTTGTCCGCTCCGAACGGCGACACTCAATTGGAAATCTATTACTGATAAGATTCACGGGGCAATACCAGAACATGAAAGACGTTCTCTTACCCTTCTTCAGAAGGTACGAGTCTTGGAGACATATGTGTTCTGCAAATCATATTATATTGAACAATATTTCCGCTACCCTCCATGACGGCTAAGAAACTTAAGCAGTTATCTGGTCGTTTTTTTATGAAATATGCGATATGAGGTTGTGACACAGCCACGTTCCCTCGGCGGATTGGGCCTTTGTGGCATTAATAAAAAATCCTGTGTCTTATATGATCGGCGCACCACATTGGCAGTTTCTAAAGAATTACATACCTTAACGTCTCGGCTATTCTCTTTAGTCCGTCCCCCTGTTGATATAGGTCATATAAATTATAAATTGAGACAAATTCGGGAGTTATATCTAGCTTTGAGTTATCTGGGTGCTGACATACAGCAGCGACCGATGCTCACGACAAAGTTCTTGATGGCTCGCTGGTAAGGGATCCCCTGACCTAATCCCGTATAACTATCTACCACGAACAGCCTCGAAAATTGTGTGAACTAACATCAGTCTCCCCATTCTAACAATGGAAGTGGCCTCATCCTGGTACAAGGTTGTAAACAATGTGATTTCCACCAACGGTTATATCGTATTGGACTTAGTGACACAGACAAATGTAATAAGTGAACATCTTTAGATACGCTGCAGCACCGATTCACATGTTGTGGTCGTCAGGCTAACTGGGGTCGTCAGGCTAACTGGTCTTAGCTCAGGAAGCAGTTGGCCTTCCTCACTCGTTCTGCTGAATCTGCATATTCCACCGACATCATTCTGTGGCCAACCACGTGACTTTTTCCAAACACAAAAACTAATACCGTTATGTGGTTGATTGGTCACTTGGTATATTACGTTGTGTCTAGGATGGATGGTGATGATCATCTGGCTTTTTGCCAGTTCATGTCTACAGCCTACTAGTCCGGCTCACAACCGCCACACTTTAGAGAACAGTTGGCTAACATGCTGCAGCTTACATTTAACAGAGAGGGAATTGGATAATTCAGAAAACAGCTGCTGCCGTGTGAGGGGGCAGCTGAGGTGAGGCGTGGCCAGGCCTCGGGCGTCGACGACTCGCTTTCCTTGTCTGGACCAGCCTGCAACTGACTGTGATATTGTATCAGCTAGAGCAGGAGTTCTCAAACTTTTCGAGTCGCGGAGCACCTTTGAAAAGTGGAACTAAAGGCGGAGCATTAAATTTTACGTCAGATATATATACTGCTTTTGGTAAATTCATTGACAGTATTATTGACGAAGTAAGGCATTTTCACAATTTAAGCACACAAGACATTAACATTAATAACTGTAAATGAAAATTTTGTATTTTTATTTTCATAATGAATTTGTTCTACCAAGAACTGACGGAAGAATAGGTTAACATGAATCACTGTAAATGTTTATTTTATCCACAATTTCACATTTCAGAACTTCGCGCACTTACAAAACAGTAAGAAAACATTTGAGAAAAAAATCAGCAGAACAAGTATTGCATATTGACTTTTTTTTACACACACGGATCAATAGGTATTTAAAAACATAGTTACAAGCTTGTCTTGGTTTATGAAAAAAAAGGGCTGTCAATGAGAAGGATGAGACTGGTTTAATTTGCACAATCTGGTTGAATATTGGAGAGTCCCAATCGAATATCTTGCTCTACGTTGAGACGGGATATGTATTTTATTTTAGTTCAAATATATGCAAAAAAATCGATTCGCATAAATATGTGGTTGAGGGAGGCAGAAAAAAATAAGTTTAGCTTTATCTGAAAAGGTTTTGAACTCGTTCTTTAGAGTACACCAAAAATCAGAGACTGATTGCTTACTTTGAAACTTTGCGGTTATCTCGGAATCTAATTTCAAATCAATACTGCTGCGACGTCAAAGAGGCTGGCCTTTTCGATACAGAATACGGCTTTACAACCCAAACATTTTCTTTAATGTTTTCTTGCAACCTATATGGAAAATATGAGTTCAAAGTATCAAGCAAACATAATAGGTGAACTTCGAACACATTTAAAATATCCTCAAAATGTCGGATTCGAGTTGATCGCCGAAGACTTTTGTCATTGTAAAACTATCCAGGTTTCCATTTTTGAGTGATTCTGCCCAAAAGTTCACCTTCTTTTTCAATCCTTCGACATTAGCATTAGCATCAAAAATAGTCACTGCTTTTCCTTGGGCGGACAGCCATAAACCATTAAGTTCTGTAAAAATATCGGCTAAATACGCCAACTTCATTACCCAACGATCGTCGTACAACTTCTCTCCCACATCGAAGTTATTTTCAGTCAAGAAGACTCTCACTTCATTTCTCAGTTGAAAATGACGCATTAAACTTTTACCTCAGAAGAACCACCTCACTTCTGCGTGAAGAAATAGAAACGTATACAGACCACCCATGACATCAGACAAGGTTTTGATTTTCAGATCATGATTTTATAACATTTATTATTGTAACTGTTTCGTCAAAAACTGTTTTCATAGAAGGTGGCATTTTCTTCATTGCCAGAGCGTGTCGGCGAAGTGTACATTGACTACTGCTGCACCCCTTGCCTTTTTCTTTTATTTTTGCGACGGCACCAGATGTTTTATCAGTCATCGCGTTTGCTCCGTCTGTGCACACGTCGACACAGTTGTTCCATGGTATGTTATTCTCTGTGAAAAATTTGTCCAATAATTAAAAAATTTCAGTGCCGGCTGTCGTAGTCTTCAATGGTTAGCACAGAAGAAGAACCTGTTGAAAAGAGTCCATGTATGGATAGCGCACAAATACCATTAATATTTCCAAACCAGCTACATCGGTTGATTCATCCATATGAAGTGAAAATGCAGTGGATTTTATTCGTGAAATTGAAGTACCTTTCACATCCTCTAATAAGCCCCAGATTCGTCGTGAAATTATATTATTTAACAAAGGAACTGTTTCTAAGATTTTAGCAGCATTTTCGGCCAACATGCATTCAACAATGTCTTTTACAGAAGGCTTTATAAGCTTTTCAGTGGTAGTGTGCGATTCATCAGGTTGTGCAATTCTGTAACTTACAAAGTAAGATGCTATCAGTGTCTTTTCGTTGACTGTTCTTGAATGGTATATCCTGCTTTTCTGCACGTGTCTGAGCTCAGTATACTTCCTTCTAAAAAAAAAAAAAAAAATCCTTCGGTTTATCCTTGCATCCTGGATGCACCCTCTCAAAATAACGACGCAGTTTTGCTAGGAACATTGAACTATATGGCAGGACTTTGCCGCAAATTACGCACTAAGGTTGATCGTCAGTGCTCACAGAGAATCCAGTATCCATGTAAGAATAGTGATATCTTCTTTTTGAAGTTTTGGGAACTGTGTGGCTGGTCTCCGCGGAAGTACAGCTAAGTAACTTGGGGATTTCAGGAAGCGGTGTTGCAGTTTTTTGTCGCTGATTCGCCCGAAAATTGGGCTCAAAGCATGGAACATTCTCGGTATGAAAATAAACTTAACCTTCAGATAATAAATCTGTAAAAGAGACTACTTGCTGTTCATTCGATCCAACCATTTTCTTACCCTTATCTCAAATTCGCCAAGAAAAAATGATAAAAGTCTGTCTGGAAATGAGGGAATAACAGGAATTTTGCTTCGGGAAACTAGTGGCGACCATAAGTAACCATTTATCTAAATATGTGGAGCGATTTTAAGTGGTGATTTTTTGTATCACACTATACTAAAACGGATGCATATTAGCTATATCTGAATCACTTTGAATATCGTCTGTGTGGTCACTGGAATTGCTGTCAGAATTTCATTATTAGGTCCTCGTCCGTCGATGTCAACGAAGTTTGGTTTGCAGCAATTTTTTGCCAGTTATCCTACCAGCGCACATTTTCATTGCTCCTTGCTACGTCATACTTAATGATTTCAGAGAACTAAAATAGCCGTTGTAGCCAGTCCATAATGTCTTGTTTTCTGAAAGTTACAGCAGCACTTTGTTGTGAGATGAGGCCCGTACTCCACGCTTAAAAGCCATTTGAAGCTAATGCCTGCATTTTGTGCACCATAACACTTGACTGTAAGTTCACTGAACATAAAGTAAGTCTATCGGGCGACGACATTTTTCCTACAAGGATTCGAATTAGGAGCTGTAGGTGTCTTAATTCCAAAACTTTCTAAATATATATGACAACAGAAAGCAAGCTACGATTTGAGACTATAAGATGTAAAAAGAGTAAAGTTCTTAACAAAATAGTTTGTTTGCAGTTGCTTGATAAAGCGTGCGGATTTGACCTTGTTCCTTGCAATAGACGGAAACTTCACCAACGGACAAACTTCAGCAGCACATGTAATTCTGTCTTATTTCCATGTAAAAACTTTCGTGATGGTACAACACAAGAAGAAGTCACTGTGTACTAGGCATTCCTTTCCCTCCAAATGTTCAAATGTTTGTATAGTCTATGGGACTTAACTACGGGGTCATCAGTCCCTAAACTTACAAACTACTTTTGAACTACTTACGAACGAGGACGGCACAAATATCCATGCCCGATGGGGGATTCGACCGTAGTGGCCGTGCAGACCGTGACTGGAGCGCCTCAGTCCCCTCGGCCGGCCCTTTCCCTCCCCTTCCCTTTTCTCTTTGCGGGCTGTACTCGCGCCTCTCCCAAAATAAAAAATTAAGAGAGAAATATGGCAAGGCATGTGTCAGCAGGACAAACAACATAGCGAGCGCGTGGAGCACGAAAAACAACTAAGCTCGGTTGCCGCCAAGCCCCTACCACTCGGCTCACGAAAACGTCAATCACAGTAGTGTCCAACGGATTTTAATGATGCACAATGACTGATAGCGAAGCATGAGTGCTATAAAAACTTATTGTACATGACAGGCACTTGCGGACTCCGGCAAGCAGCTGACATTCAGCTCGGACGTGACCTGTTCAGTTACAAGCCGCCTGGTCCTTACACATTACTTATGCACGGCACCCGCAAACGGTAACAGATTACGGAATATGCTTCAGCAATTCAACTTTAAATTGGCATACCCCATATAGTATAGAAATTTTATGCGCACTGGACCATCTTTCTGTGTTGCACAGGTTTTCCACATGGAGACACAAATGATCCCTTTTGACTTGGAATTTGTGTTCATTTGGATAGTTCGCATGCAAAGATCGACATGAGAGTGGACACATCACCAACAGTTGCAGGATAGTCGTTCAACTTCATTGTTCCACCCATAGATTCAACATTTTTTTTTTTTTTTTTTTTTTTTTTTTACATTTTCGAGCTCACAAATTTTACAAAACCAACGTTGCTGATAGTCAGAAGGTGGATCCCGATAATACCTTCAAATACTATATTTACTTGATCTTCTAATTAATCATTGTTCAACCTCAAATGATTTAGGACGGACAAAGTTACGGTTGAACGTAAATTTCAGGGAATCGTTATTACTGAATAGTACTCATTTCTAACGAGGTACAATACACAGACGTAAACGCTGCAGCTAACGGAGAGTATGGCGCAGCACTGAGCACGGCACTTCCCGACTACCGAAACATTCGGCGAACACATGGAAGGTGTGAAACATTATTATCTACGTAACTGTACTCGATCGCTAGATCGAAATCTTTGTCCAATTTATTGATTAAAAATATTAAAATATCCCGACCTTGTCACAGAGCACCTGGAGTTCTTTCGCACAACACCAAGTGCTCTGCGGAGCACAGTTTGAGAAACTCTGTGCTAGAGTGTTCAGATGATTCTGATGTCAACACTATTATGATGATTGTGTTAAATTATTTTGAGAAAAAAAAAGTTTAGTTGTTTGAACACTCCAATCCTCCCTCGGGCATGGATGTTTTTACTGTCTTTAGTGTAATAAGTTAGTAGTTTGTTTAGGGACTGATGACCCGCAGTTAAGTCCCATAAGCTTTACAAACATTTGAACGACCTTTACGCTTGTAACACGCTGCTGGCGTATAAAAAGATATCGCCCACTGTAAGTGAAGATTAAAGGGAATTAACACTAATACGACTGTTCATTTACGTTTAGCCGAGAAGATTCAGCTGAACAATACCTCCCAGTGAACATTCTAAGAAATATACTAGTAGGGTGTTACTTTTTGCGTTCCTTAGTAGTTATTATAGTGTGTACAATCTATCACAGGCATCCCACCGTCAATATGGGAAGGAAAATTCCCATATGTGCGACTGGAAACAAGAGAGTATCCGCATCGGGCACAAAGGTCAGAGTGCAGAATGATACCGGCGAAACGTGGCTGTCACTGGCGCCAGGGAAAGTGAAGATGAGCCTGAGCGGCCGGGAGAAAGCCGGCGCCGTGATTCAGATCGCAGAATGCGCTACCGACCGCCGCCGCCGCTTCCTGCTCCGCCTGCCGCAGCGTAGCAGGCACCAAACGAAACGTGGACAAACCGTGCTCCAGGGGAATATTAAATGTTCAAATGTTTTTATATAGGTTTCAGAAATTACTGCAACCAGTCTCCTTTTGTTTCTTCTTAATGAAGATTTATTTAAACCATTACCGGTTTCAAGCTGCCTAGCAGCTCATCATCAGATGGTATACATTTATTGCAAATTACATTTGTATCTGTGGCAGGGCAGAAAACGAGAAAAAAGTAAACACTAATTTTGGTATGCTATACTGAATAATTACAATATAAGTCTGTCTTCGAGGCATTACTTACAGTTATGCGCTTCACATTTAGTTTGTCCATATTTGGTCCGCTTATGGATAGGATTTCACTACACTTCCTTTCCATCAACATACCACAGCAACTCCCACGACTTTTAAGTGGTAAAATTAACAAACACTTTACACGCATTACAACTTTACAGCCACTACCACAACTTTCAGCTTGTAAACAAACCAAAGAGTATGTTTGTACCACAAGATAAGAACTATGTGAAATCAAAGACTGACGAAAGCTTATCTTATTATAGGATATAAATATGATGCCAATTTAGATTACAATGGATAAAAGTTCAAATGTTTGTAAATCTATCGGACTCAACTGCTAGATTGTTAGTCCGTAGCTTACAAACTAATTAAGCTAAGTTAAACTAACCTAAGGACAACACCCATGCCCGAAGGGGGACTCGAATCCCCGACGGAGAACGGGTGCGCGCACCGCAGCACGGCGCCCCAGTGCGCTCGGCTGATCCGCCGCGGCAGGAGAATATAGACCGAGTGAAGTGTGTGGTTTGGTACATTTCACATTTTGCGTACTTGAAGGATAAAATGGGAATCAGTTTCTCCCGACAACATCGTTATAATTATACACTGTTTACGGTTTATTTCTAACGTCAAATTTGTACGCAGTTTAGAGATTTCGACGAAATCTTCCGTCGATACTTGTCACGAAGAAATTATAGTAGTGGCTGCCATTTCTGTATCCTTTTATAGCGCACAGGTGGCCTTTTATTGATCAGTCTGCATACCGTTGGATAAAATGTTCCCAGTGTTCTTGCCGCGTCAAATATGGGTAAGAGAGCAAGGTTCACACTGAGGAAGGTATACTGGAAAGCATGGTCTCTTACCCATATTTGATGCGGCAAGCGAACTGAGAACTTTTCATGGAAGGTCTCCGTCGCGAAACACTTGGTTTTTTCATACTGCGAGAAACTGTGACACTAGTACTAGTACTAGGGTACTAGTATCCTCGTTAACAATTCAGCGCAATTTTCTGTGTTTTCTCAGCATTGCGAGTTTGCTTCCTCACACTACAGATACTGTAACCAGTGTCCTCGCACGTTCTGTATTATACTGCTCTTTTAATAACTTAATAATAGTGTGTAGAGGCGTGGGATGTGCAGCGTGCCGCCACGTGACGTACGCCCATCAGTCTCAGCTCTCCATGGAGTACAAAAGATACAACAAAAGACACAGAGTCAGTTCCTCCTAAAGAAAACGACGATGTACTAGTCGGACGCTCAAAGCTTTTTGCCCTGGTGAGACCGATCGCACAATGTGCGTTCACAACGGTCTGTGTCCGGCTGCAGCCATGAGAACTAGTTGGATGCTACCCTGTTTTAATTCCTAATAGTTTTTTTTTAGTTAATTCCACACGTGTATTTTGTAATTACGTTTGTACTCTTGTGCAATTAGTTTCTTTGTACGGTACTACTCGTCCCATTTAGTGATTTATCATATGACTCCTCGAACTTGAAACCGCTGGGGAATAGTTTAATTTTATCTGTGTAATCAAGAAAACTAAGCAAAGAGGGGAAAGCTGAACCGTGGAAGGAATATATAAAAGGGCCTATGCAAAGGAAATAAAGTTGGAGGTGGAGGTGGAAGAAGATGAGGTAGGAGATATGATACTGCGAGAAGAATTTGACAGAGCGCTGAAGGATTTCAGTAGAAACAAGGCCCCTGGGGTAGATGATATTCCGTCTGAACTGCTGATATCGTTAGCAGAGCCAATCATGAAAAAATTGTTCCACCCGGTATGCAAGATGTATGAGACAGGGTAAATACCCTCAAGACTTCAAGAAGAATATTGTAATTCCAATTCCAAACAAAGCAAGAGCAGACAAGTGTGAAAATTATAGAACTTTCAGTTTAATAAGTCATGGCTGCAAAATACTAACACAAATTATTTACAGACGAATAGAAAAACTTGTGGAATCAGACCTTGGAGAAGATCAGTTCGGATTTAGGAGAAATGTAGGAACACGGGAAGTAATTATCATATTACGACTTATCTTAGAAGATAGGCTAAGGAAAGGCAAACCTACATTTTTAGCATTTGTAGATTTCGAGAAAGCTTTTGACAATATCTACTGGAATACACTCTTCAAAATGTTCAAATGTTTGTAAATCTATCGGACCAAACTGCGTGGTCATCAGTCCGTAGCTTACAAACTACTTGAACCTAGGTAAACTAACCCAAGGACAACACTCACACCCATGCCCCAGGGAGGACTCGAACCTCCACGGCGAGCAACCGCGCGCTCCGCAGCGAGACGCTTTAGACCGCTCGGCTACTCCACCGCGGCACACTATTCCAAATTCTGAAGGTAGCAGGGATAAAATATAGGGAGCGAAGAGTTATATTCAACCTGTACAAAAACCAGACAGCATTTATTAGAGTCGAAGGGCAAGAAAGGGACGCAGAGGTTGGGAAGGGGTAAGACAATGTTGTAGCCATTCCCCAATGTTGTTCAGTCTATACATTGAGCAAGCAGTGAAAGAATGGAAGGAGAAATTTGGAGAGGAGTTAAAGTTCAGGGAGAAGAAATAAAAACTTGGCGGTTTACCGACGACATAGTAATTTTCTCAGAGACTGCAAAGGATCTGGAAGAGCAACTGAATGGAATGGACAGTGTCTTTATAGAAAGATATAAGATGAACATTAACAAGAGTAAAACGAAGGTAATGGAATATAATATCAGAAAATCAGGTGATGCTGAAGGAATTAGATTAGGTAATGAGGCAATAAAAGTTGTAGATGAGTTTTGTTATTTGGGTAGCAAAATAACTTCTGATGGCCGATGTAGAGAAGATATAAAATGCAGAATGGCTATGGGAAGAAAAGCATTTCTAAAGAATCGAAACTTGTTAACATCCAATATTAATTTAAATGTTAGGAAGACCCTTCTGAAAGTATTTGTCTAGAGAGTAGCATTGTATGGGAGTTAAACGTGGACGATAACGAGTTCAGACAAAAAGATAATAGAAGCGTTCGAAATGTGGTGCTGCAGACGAAAGATGAGAATTACATGGGTGGATAACGTAACAAATGTGTAGGTGCTTAACCGAATTGGGGAGAAAAGGAGTTTCTGGCATATCCTGACTAAGAGAAGGGATAGATCGGTTGAAAACATTCTGAGACATCAAGAAATCGTCAACTTAGCATTAGAAGGAAGTGTGTGGGGTAAAAATCGTAGAGGGAGACTGAGGGACGAATACAGCAAGCAGTTCAATAGGATATAGGTTGCCGAACTTATTCTCAGATGATGGTACTTGTACAGGATAGAGTAGCGTGGAGAGCTGCATCAAACCAGTCTGCGGACTGAAGACCAGAACAACAACAACAACAACAATCAAGACGCCCGCCATCTCTCCTGCTGCTGTTAGCATCGTCGTTGTAGGATTTCAGTTTGAGTAACTGTCGCTAACCATTGGCGTGTGATTGAGTTTTTTGAACGTGCGTGTTTTTCTTTTTAAATTCCTGTGTGTATGAAAATGTTTTCTACGTAACTCCACTTTCATATACGGGCAGATTCAAGTTTCATTATGGACAATAGTAATAGTAACTTGTGTAACTAAATTGTACAGGTGGTGCACTTCTTGTAATTTATCTGGTCTTCCCCACCCCTATGTTTTTTTTTTCAGAATACAGAGACTTTATTTAAAATTAATTACTCCCTGTGTTCCTCATTTCACACCACTCATTTTTCTTAGTAATGAATTCTGTTTATTGTGTTTTGCTAACATTTGACTGCTCGCTTCACGACTTAAGCAGATAAATTTCCGTTGCACTGAAACAGAGGCTAATTTAAATTTTTTTCATGGATACAAAGTGAGTTTAATGTTTTGTGTGCTGAAAATGATTTTATCTGGCGACGAGTATAGTAATTTATTTTTGTGGTTTGTGGCTGATACTGTATTTGAGTTCTATTTGCAGTCGAATTACGAATCTGGGTGCCCAGCTAGGTTATTTCATGATAGAATATTTTTACTTAATTTATTTACTACGAGTTTAGTTAGAAAGCTAGTTACAGCTAACGTGCAGTCTATAACCACCACAGCCAACTTCTTTCAATTGGCCTAACGCTGGCATTTTCTGATTTTATTTAAAATTTTGATGAATTTATTGTCCCGATTCACGAATCCCTGGAATGTGTGTGAATGAATGAGTAGACTGCAGACTCGTAGATACAGTGAGTGTCTTATTTCATCACCAGTGTTATTTACATGTGCTTTTGAGGGAGACGATTTATTTACCGGTGTGCGCGAAAAACAGTTTGCGTGTGAAACCTTTTTGCGTGTGGAATTTATTTGCGTCTGACAAAATAAGAGGGACCACGTGCACTGACCATGTGTGTATCCAGGAAGTTGACCTCTTGTTCAAAAATTTTCAAATGTTTGTAAATCTCGGACCAAACTGCGTGGGCGTCAGTCCATAGCTTACAAACTACTTAAACTAAGGTAATTAACTTAAGGACAACAAGAACAAAAGAAGCGTGATAGGTCTAGAGAAATAAATTACAATCCAGTTGCTGTTGAGAACGAAAACATGCGCGTTACCTTATGTAACGAAGGCGGTGAAAGTTGAGAAGCATTTTCGGACACTGAGAATTTAAGTAATATTGAGGGTATAATTAACCGACAGGCCACGCCGTCCGGGTTTGAGGCACGTGTTGAGGGACGTGTGGATGGTGTAAATGCACAGGTAGAGGAAGTGCGTACCGACGTCGACACAGTAAAATCATACCTGAGCGTAGTTAGAGAGCGGGTTGATGATTTTACTAGCACAGTCAGCAGGCTAAAAAACACGCTCGACTCTGGTGGAAGAGCTGTCGCGGGTCCGTGAGCGCCGCACGAGTAACGGGCGCCAGCACGTGCACATTGGAGCAGACGCAGACCCAGCATTTCAGGATGAAGGCGTGCCCCACAGAACAGACGATCCGTTAGGGAAGGAACAAGTAGTCGGGACACTGATAGTAGTTTCGACCACAACCATTTCCTAACATTAAGGAATTTTGAAGTGTTCCAGAACGCGCCTGGTGGAATACATTCACGCGCGTGGGTGGAACAATTCGATTTCACTCTTCTTCCTGACTTGCCCGAGGGCCATAAAATAGAGTTCGTATGCGGACACCTGGAAGGTGAACCCGCTACCCGTATGAGATCTTATCCTAAGTACGAGGGGAGTTATGATGATTTCCGTCATTACTTTCTCGTGACATATTGGTCTGATACACAGCAGGCGCGTGTAAGGCAGAGCATTCAAAGGATGTCCCCGTTGAGCCACTCTAACTTTGCGAGCCCCACAGAATATTTTCAGGATATGCTCATCAAAAACCATTTCCTGACGAAATATATCCGGTCTCTAAACTTTTCGAAATCTGCCTCGGTAAGCTACCCCATCCTTTGGGAAACGTACTCATAGCTGGAAGGCGCAAAAACGACCTGGGACTGTTTCACTCATTGCTGGAGGACCTGGATTTCGATTATGAACGTCCACAAACAAGTTCGCCCACCAAAACGAACAGTGATGAGAGACAGTCATGCCATTTCAGCTTACTGGAACGGAAACAGTTCGTCTCAAACACAATCGTGAGGGAACTAAAAGAGCTGGCCGCGGTGGCCGAGGGGACTGAGGCGCTCCAGTCAAGGTCTGCACGGCCACTACGGTCGGGGGTTCGAATCCCCCCTCGGGCATGGATATTTGTGCCGTCCTTAGTCTTAGGTAGTTCATAAGTAGTTTGTAAGTTTAGGGACTGATAGCCTCGTAGTTAAGTCCCATAAGCTATACAAATATTTGAACATTTTTTTTAACTAAAAGAAGTTCCAGCGGAATGGGCAGTTTCGAAAAAGAAACGGCTACCAAGGAGACAAATAGGGTAAAAAGCATCGCAAGTGGAGCAATGACAACTGGCGAAGTGATAACGAAAGCACGCCGCCGAAAGATGTTGAAATCAGGTCGCCGGATCCCACTCACAATAAGTCGGACTTCCTACTCGACTGATAAAAACGAACAGGTGACGGAACGTGTGAACCTCATAGTTTTCGAGGATCTACGTGAGGTTCTCCTAGACGAAAAGGCAGAATCGAATGACAGTGTGGTACAACCCGTAATCAGCATTTCTGTGAAGGATGTTGATTGAACTGCGCTGCATTCTGGACACTGGCAGTGTGGTGTCAGTAATTAGCGCACCATGCTGCTCTTCACCTTGGGGAAGGCGAAGTACGCTTCCTGCAAGATAAGATCTTAAATTTAACGAGTTCACCACGAGGGTGAGTCCCGCCGGTTTATGTTGTCACTTCCTATTTGATTACCGTGCGATTTACTTGCCTGATCCCGTAATGTACAACTACGACAATCCATAGATCTTGCTAATGGATTGTGAACAAATTGATGTTCTCAGTGAAATTGACCGAAAGGTGAATTCGTTAGTGGACGCCCCAGCGGATGCCAAGAATGAATTGGCTGAAATCTTGCGTAATCATGCGAAAGTATTTTCTGTACCCCTGGTACTACAACAGGCTTGAGATATAAATTTGAAGTCCGCCCACATAAAAAGTTTTTCGTTCAGCCCTATTTCATACCGTGGGTGTACAGGCGGGAGGTGGAAGAGGAAATTGCACGGATGATAGCCGACAGAGTAACTGAACCAGCAGTGAGTTCGTACAACAGTCCCTTACTTATTGTCCCTAAGAAGGATAAGTCCATCGGTTATTTTCTGGACTCGAGGCAAATTATTACGAACATTGTGCCTGAAACTGATCGGCCTCAATGTCAGACGAACTCCTGAAAACGTTCCATGGTGTCCTTGTACTTTCCTCGATTGATTTGCGTGCCAGCTTAAGGCAAATCGAGCTGGACCCCGTTTGTCGGCCATACACGGCTTATTTGTGCTTTGGAAACTGCTATCAGTTCCGCAACCTTCCTTTTGGGCTAAACATTCGTTCGTTTGCATTTAACCGTGGCTTTAATAGGATACTTCCAGAGGATTTCCGTCAGTGCAACACCACTTACGTGGACGATGTGTTGATTGCAGAGGATTCATGGGCAAATCACCATTGGTTATTAGAATGGCTGCTGCATGTATTTTAGCAATCTGGCGTCAGGATTAACCTAATGAAGTCAGAATTCGGTTGGCCATAATGTAACTTTCTCGGTTACGTCATTACGGAAGAAGGTATTCTTCCCTATGAGAGCAAATTAGATGCGATCAGAGACATTCCTTTTCCGACAACAAAGAAACAGTGCATGCCTTTCTCGGGCTGATAAATTTCTATAAAAAATTCGTGGCTCTCCATATCAAAGGTACACCTACCCTCTGCTCACTCACGAGTAAAAATAAGGGTTGGAAGTGGGACATAGTTTAAAGCCGGCCTTTCTGGCCGCGCCACTGCTTGCACACCCCGATCTCTCTAAAGACTTCTGTCTTATTACGGACAGTTCGAAGACAGGGATTTCCGCCGAACTCTTCCAAGAGATCGAAGAAGATAGGGTTGTGCAGAGAAAAACGATTACCTTTGCGTCCCGCGTTCTCACAAAAAGTGAGATGAATTACTCGGTGACAGAGCTGGAAGGACTAGCTGTCGAGTTCGGTTTCACGAAATTTCGCGGATTTCTGTTCGGCCAAAAGACCGAAGTGTATACTGATCACCGTGCTCTGCAATTCCTCATGACGGCAAAATTGACACACAGTCGGTTGGCCAGGTGGGCACTTTATCTCCGGGAATTTCGTTTCATAATCGTGCATATTCCCGGGAAAGAGAATGTATTGGCTGTTGAAATGTTCAAATGTTTGTTAAGCTTATGGGACTTAACTACGGGGTTATCAGTCCCTAAACTTATCAACTACCTTATACTAAAGACGACACAAATATCCATGCCCGAGGGGGGATTCGAACCCCCGACCGTAGTGGCCGTGCAGACCGTGACTGGAGCGCCTCAGTCTCCTCGGCCACCGCGGCCGGCTGTATTGGCTGACGCTCATTCTTGTTCCCCAGTTGGTTTGACTCAGGGAACAAATGATGAGCTCAATGAAAATAATTACAGGTTGCTCTCTTTACGTGCTGTAGCGTTCGAAAATTTTATTTCCGCTTCCCTCCATGACATAGCGTGGGAACAAGACAAGTATCTGATTGTGAAAGACGTGAAGGCTTTATCGCATGACATCAACAATCAGTCGATTAAGAATTAATACCTAATTAGGAGTAATATCTTATTCCGTCGTAGGGACTTCAGGAAGTCCAACTGGGTTGTGTGTGTGCCGGATGAGTTGGTGAACAAACTCATTTGGTACATGCACCTGATCTACGCACACTATGGGCCCTGTAAACGTTTCAACAAGCTCCGTGATACCTGTTACTTTCCGAACATGGGAAAGAGGATCCGTAAAGTGCTTGCCATTCGTAAAGCGTGTCAGAAGGCGAAATCCCCCACAGTGTCTCACCATGCCCCTTTGTTTCCTATAATCCCTTCTCGTTTATGAGAAATTCCTGCCGTGGACTTATTTGGTCCGCTCCCATGGACAAATGGTGAACACAGTTACATTTTCGTTGCTGTCGAGTCGACCTCGAAATATGTAACGCTGACACCATTGAAAAGAGCTACGAGTAAGTCTGTATCACAAGCCTTTGTGAAATACTTATTGACCCAAGTTGGGTACGTCGAGAAGTTCGTGTCTGACAACAGGCCTTAGTTTCGCTCTCCTGTCTGGAAGAAGACGCTCCAGCGGAGACGCATCAGGGCTATTTTAATTTCCATTTATTACCCAGAGTCAAACTCGTGTGAACGTGTTATGAAGGAGTTGGGAAAATTGTACTGCCACTGACGTCCCCACGCCTGGGATCAGTATATACAGGGGCTCCAGCATGTGATTAACGAGTTGACAAATGATTCCACCTCAATGGCACCAAGGGTCGTTTTGAAAAATGAGTTGCCAGAGAACAAGGTGAGGGAAATAGTACCTGTTAACCCCCCCCCATCGGTCAGATTAAGGCACAGTGTTATTGTCAATTGTGCCATTGCATACGTCAGGCAAGCCACAGAAAAAAGGGCCTGTATGATAGGAAATATCGAGTTGTACGCCACTTCGGACTCTTTCTACTCGGCCACCGACACCTACAACGGAAACGAGACACAAAAGCGGCGACGAGGCTGGGACACAAATGTGGCGACGAGGATGGGATACAAAAGTGGCGACAAGGAGTGATAGAAGAACCTTGGACCAGTCCGCTTGCAGCAGCCAGACAGCAGCAGTTGGAGCACGCAGAAATTGCTCCCGCCCACCCACCCTTATCATAAGAATTTTGGGGGAAGTTATTTTGTTCCGTGTTGTGTGGACTTTTTTTTTTTTTTTTTTTTTTTTTGCAGAGCGTCCTCTTTCATATTGCATTTGTGTTTTGTACTAATTTACTTGTATGCGCGGCGCCTAATCGGTCAGCATGGCCACTACCCCGAACCCAAACTTAATGGAAATTATTCAGTTACAGACGGCGCAAATCATGCAACTCCTTCAAGCAGTGGCGCAGTTAACAGTGCAAGCAGCTAACCAACAACAACCGTCACATCAGCAGCCCACACCTGCCGCTGCACCGCTTCCTACCTTTCGCCAGTACGACGAATGTGAGGAAGAATGGAGTGACTATTTTGCGCAGTTTCAAGAACTCATCGCGGCTCATCAACAAACAGGTCAGACAGTCCAACATTTCTTTCTCGCCGTAGTTGGCACCAAGACTTTCGTGTTACTGCAGAAACTTTTCCCCCACGCATCACCTTGTGATCTAGAATTTGATGCAATAGTAAATGCACTGAATGCTCATTACGAGAGAAAAGTTCTCGTAGCTACAGTGCAGTACCAATTTTTCAGACTGAAAAAATCACCGGAACAGACCCACATGCAATGGATTACGGAACTGAAGGGCTTAACCCACAAATGTAACTTTACTTGTTCTTGTGGACTTTCTTATAGTGACGTTATGTTAAGAGATGCTATTATGCAGAACATTCAGGACCCCAGAATTAGGGCAGCAATTCTGAAACAGTCTGACCCCTCATTAGACAGTGTACTGCAGCTTACTGAAGCGCATGATACCTTTGACATAGCAGATGTAGAAATGCAAAGCTACAGTGTTAATTCAGTGCGCCGCAATGGACGCTTTCCTAGCCGTAGTTCTCAGTATAGCACTAGTGATTCTTATTTTTCTACCGGTCGTGCTGAACAGATAGTGAACAGTATCCAGTGTAAAAGTGCGACACAAAGGTCGCCCCGTCGTGTTAGAAACAGCAATTTGAATAATGGGCGCCAACGCTCTTATCAGAAAAATGTTCGTAAGTCTTGCCCCCATTGTGTATCTCGCCACAAGCGTTCGCAGTGCCCTAGCCGCAATGCAACCTGTTATCAATGTGGCAAAACAGGACATGTACAGACAGTGTGTATGCAAATTAAAAACTCAAAGAACGGTACCGTTAGAAACGGTGCTTCACCGAGTGCACGAACGGTTCATGCTGTCAATGTCATAGACGCTGTGGAATTGAATAGTGCTTTACTTGGTTCTCAATTGCAGAAAGTTCTTCTGCACCTCCTGCAAAACTATGTAGTGAGCCACGTAGCAAGCGCCGACGAGCGCGTAAATCTGTGCAACGGAAACAGGTGCGGGACAAGCAATATGACTATGTACAGTGCAATCCTGTAGTGAACCTAGTGCCTTCTACAACTTCTCCTTGTAAAGTGCCAAGTACTGTGTAGCTAGTGACAGTAGACTTGGTGTAGCTACTCAAATTAATTTTAGTGCAGTAGCCTCGCATTGCGCGGACGCCGATACGGCGGTAGTGCCATCTAGTGACGGTGTTGTTAATCCGCCGTGTGCCGACTCTGCACCGCTTCCTACCGTACGCAGCCCGCGCATGCGGAAGCGCCGTATACAAGCTGTATTAGACCTTGCCCACATTCGCGCACCTGTCGAACGTCACAAGCAAAAACTTTTTGTGACTCTTTCCATTGACAATAAGACTGTGCAATTTCAGCTTGATACTGATTCCGCTGTTACATTAATAAATAAAGACACTTATGAATTTCTGGGTTCGCCAAAATTGTCGCCGTGTCAACGAATGTTAACGGCATATACAGAACAAAATATTCCCGTGCTGGGAACGTGTAGCCTGCCCGCCTCCTTTCAAGGTGTAACGAAAACAGTTGCTTTTGTTGTTCTTCAGGCCAAATATACACAGAACATTTTTGGACTAGATGCATTAGATTTGTTTGACTTAACAATTCAAAGAGATGTGCTTCAAATTTCGTCAGTAGTGCCACAGGACAAAATCAATGCATTATGTGAAAAATACAGTGACTTGTTTTCGCCAGCGCTAGGTTGTGCAAAAGACTTTGTGGCACATGTAACTTTAAAAGAATCTGCAGTACCAAAATTTCGTAAAGCTAGACCAGTGCCTATCGCAATTCGTGATAATGTTGCTGCAGAACTTAAACGTTGGCAAGATAGTGGGGTGATTTCTCCTGTTTCTGCGAGTCAGTGGGCCTCGCCTTTAGTAATTATACCCAAGCCGTCGGGAAAACTTCGTCTCTGTGCGGACTTCAAATCAACAGTGAACAGTCAAACAATTGTAGACACTTCTCCCCTGCCCAGACCTGAGGAACTAATGGACAAATTAGGACAGTCTCGCTTCTTTTCTAAGATTGATTTAGCAGAGGCATACTTACAGATTCCACTTGATGACGAGTCAAAAAGTTTTTCGTCATTAATACTCACATGGGCCTTTTTCAATGTCAACGCGTACCCTTTGGCAGTTCTTCCGCACCCGCTATTTTTCAGCGTTTTTTGGAACAGCTGACAGTTTCTGTACCGTGTTGCAAGAACTATTTAGATGATATTGTGGTATCCGGACGTACAGTTGAAGAACATTTAGCAAACCTGGAGTGCCTTTTCAAAGTGTTGACTGCAGCAGGTCTACGTTGCAATAAAGCAAAGTGTTCGTTTTTTCAGACTGAAATAGAGTATCTAGGCCATGTGATTAATGCCCAAGGAATTCATCCCTTACAGTCACATCTTAGAGCAATCAAAGACTTGCCTCCTCCTAAGAATGTGCACGAATTGCAAGCAGTAATGGGAAAGCTTAACTATTATTTCAGATTTATTCCCAATGCCTCTCAGATTGCAGCTCCTCTGTATCACTTACGTAGGAAGAATGTTCCTTTTGTATGATCTAAAGATTGCCAGGTTACCTTTGACAAATTAAAGTCTGCACTACTCAGTGATGTATGTTTCATTCTCTTTGACCCTTAGAAGCCTGTAGTGCTAGCAGTTCATACCTCGTCATACTGTCTGGGTGCAATATTGTCACATCGTATTGGTTCTCACGATCGTCCTATTGCCTTTGCATCCAAGCTACTGACGCCAACGCAACAGAATTACAGTCAGATAGAAAAGGAGGCCTTAGCAATAATTTACGGCGTCACAAAGTTTCATCATTATCTCTATGGTAGAAAATTCTATTTGTTGACAGACCACAAGCCTCTCACGTCGTTGTTCTCACTCACAAAGCCAATTCCGCCACGAACGGCACAAAAGCTTCAGAGATGGTCCTAGATATTATCAAATTATCAGTATGAGATTTTGTACCGACCTACCACTACACATGCCAACGCGGACACACTTTCCCGACTTTCGGTTGGCCAGGATGTGTCGTTTGATTCTTCAGAAATGACATGTTGTCAGATAGACTGCAGAGATGCTTCCGCTGTCGCAGACTTCCCTTTGAACTCTCGTCGGGTTGCACAGGAAACAGCTGCGGATGCAGACCTAAGTTTGGTAGCACGTTTTGTTCGCTTTGGTTGGTCTGCCAGAGCCAAAGACATTGTGCGGCCTCTGGTTCGACGGTATTTTGCACAGTGTCATGCATTGTCTTTAAGTCAGGGTGTTCTGTTGTTACATACCGACAACGACCAAACAAGAGTGATTGTTCCTCGTTCCCTGCAACGAGAAGTCTTACGCCTTCTGCATCAAGGACATTGGGGTATTGTGAGGTCAAAGCAACTGGCCAGACGTCATTGTACCTCGGTTGGTATGGACGCTCAGATAGAGCGAATGACGTCACAGTGTACGGTTTGTGCGGAGCATCAGGCAACTTCTCCGCAACGTTTCTCAGACTGGCCACGCCCCAAGGGACCATGGCAACGTTTACACATTGACTTTGCTCGACCTTTCTGGAATACGAGCTGGTTAATCTTTGTAGACGCTTTCATCAAGTTTCCTTTCGTGATTGCCATGAACTCAACGACAGCGTCTAGTACAATCAGTGCCTTAGCATCAGTGTTTTGCATCGAAGGTTTGCCTGATACTATCGTCAGTGACAATGGACCTCGGTTTGTTAGTGCGGAATTTCAACAGTTTTGTCGTGTGAATGTCATTCAGCATATCACCACCGCACCTTTTCACCCTCAGTCCAATGGTGAAGCAGAACGTATCATTCGAACATTCCAGTCGCACATGGAAAAGATGAAAGGTCAGCACTCCAGACAGCAAGCTCTTCAAATTTTCCTGTCTACGTATCGGTGCATGCCACGTGACGGCCCGTCTCCTGCCGAGCTGCTACACGGCCGCCGTCACCGCACTCTCCTTCACCTGCTGCAGCCTCCCACGCACCGAGTCGGTTCGTATGGCGCTACGCGTTTTCAGGTTTCGACGCCGGTGCTGTACAGGGTTTTTACTGGTATGAAGAAGACATCATTCAGGCATCATTCAGCGCGTGCTCGGTCGCAATATGTATGTTGTACGTTCTTCCACATGGTCGGAGCTGCGGCGCCACGCAAACCAATTGCGCCTGCACAGGCCGCGCGATCCTGTCCCGGGTTTCTTGATTCCAGACCCAGTTCACCGCCAGGGAGCACAGCCGCATCGTTCGTCCCTGGACTACGAGATCCCTATGGACGTCGACGCACCTCCGACGCAGTCGTCGCCGCCGCTGTCGCCGCCGCAGATGCCAGCGTCACCGAGAGGAACTCCGGGACCGTGCGTGCCCCCGCCGCCTGGGCCACGCACCTCAGAAGAAGATGACCTGCTCCGTCTGGGCGGAGGTGGGCGCCCTTCCGCTGGTTTTGGTGGGTTTCCCGTTGGATCGCAAGGTGTATACTGGGGCGCGGACGGCGTCTCGATCCCAGCCTCAGCTACGACGCCCGTCCCACCAGTAACGCCCCCGCCCAGGCCCTCCTCCCAGTGCCGTCGCCCTCAGCCCTACGCCACGACGACACGGCGGTTTGGGGGGGGGGGGGAGGAGGGGTGTGGTGTCGCACAAGTCCAAAGTGCGCGCCACCTACTTTCGCCGCGCGCCGCCATGCACGAACGGCGCAGCGTTCTTACGACGTCAGCCACGAGCGCCCTCTGCTACAACTCCTCTCGTGGCCACCACTGAACGACATCGTTCACTTGGGACTGAGATAGGAACCAGTTAACACTTCGGAATCACATAGGCACCGGTGAAGACTTGGCTATCGGATAGGCACTAGGCAGGCCTCTAGCTCAACTATGTATCAGCATTCTGCAGTACTGAGCTATGTAAAAGTTAAGTATTGTATAAATTCTGTGCAATATATATCTCGTTCTAATTTACTCTAGTGTTTCTAGTTTCTGCTGTACCACTGCCTGCTCACCTCCGTACCTGCACAAGCGTGCATCCGTATTCCTGTGTCGGACGCTTTCTACTCGGCCACCGACACCTACGACGGAAACGAGACACAAAAGCGGCGACGAGGCTGGGACACAAAATCCCCTTTCCCTGGTTGGATAACTGGGGTAGGCTAGGGACACGCAAGTCGCCGAAGTGGCGTCCAATTGAAAGACTTGCACCAGGCCAATGAACAACACGAAATTATTATTATAACAAACAATTTGGGGAACAATGTGTTTCATGTTGACATAGTGAAGTGTATGTCTAAGTGTATAGGGCACGAATACGACGTTTCACCGCGGGTGAAGAAGCCGGCCGTGGTTCCATGCTGGCCGCCGAGCATCCCAGTCGACACGACGTGCAGGGAGCAGCCGAATGCCGTGACATCACCGGGTATCCCCACGCGTGGCAGAGGCAGACAACGCAGTGGCGGTCGGGCAGGCGAGATGTCCCGGGGCGCGGCTAATGATGGTCGCTCCCCTTACCAACCAGCTGAACCGCCTCATGTTCCTTGCGGTATGGGTCGCAGCTGTGTGTGCTGGCACCACCACCTGGAGAGAAGGCCGCGGCGCTCTCGTGTGACGTCAGGCAGAGTAGGTTGTGCGCGCATAGGTGACTGGCTCGCTGCTTCGGCATAGTGGGCTGTGCCCCAGCGGCTACCCAGTCACGCAACCTACTCTACCTGATGTCTCACAAGAGCGCCGGGGCTTTCTCTCTAGGTGGTGGTGGTGCTGGCAACGTCCACCGCCAAAGAGTCTCCACGGCTGCTGCCCGCCGGCCGCGGTGGCCGAGGAGACTGAGGCGCTTCAGTCACGGTCTTCACGGCCACTACCGTCGGGGGTTCGAATCCCCCCTCGGGCATGGATATTTGTGCCGTCCTAGTTCGTAAGTAGTTCATAAGTAGTTTGTAAGATTAGGGACTGATGACCCCGTAGTTAAGTCCCATAAGCCTTACAAACATTTGAACATTTGGCTGCTGCCCAGGCCGATAGGGGCGTAGAGTCTCACGCGCCAAGTTTGACGGCGCGCGAGACAGATGACGCACGCTCCAGTCGAGCAGTGGGCCATGCCCACCCGTAGCAGCCGTCATTCGCTGATGGAGAACTGCTGCTGCGTGTCGGAGCTCATCCGGACCATTAAAAATATCTGCTGCTCGAGTGCAGCAGGGTCACGATACAGATGTCACATGACATTGCAGGACACAATGTCAACACCTGGCACATAGCATCACATGGCACAAATGTCACCACTGACGTCTAGCAACATCGGACATCGACATCAAACCAAAATTACCTAGATATTGATGCCACTGCATCATCTATCAGGCACCCTCCGGCCAACACAGGAGCGGCTGCCAATAAACCAATTAACCTTTCACGAGTTTCTCGTGCAGTCCTCAACAGATTGTTTCCAATGCTCACGGTACAATCCTGTTCAGAACCGTGCTAGATGATTGCCAAATAGGAGACGAAACTGCGCCGAACTTCTGTGAGAATTCTTTTTTCTGATTGGTCGCTGAGACCGAGAATCATGATAATTTTGTGCTCGTGCACTGTGCTACGGCACTTTCAATTCCACGTCCTTACTGGATGTCGGAGGAACATAACCCTATGCCGCGAAATTGTGGCAAGTCATCCTTGTGACCACTCACCACTGAGGGTGCTCACAAATTCCTGTTCCCATGGACCAAACTGAAGATGATGATGGGCCACCAACGTCGGAGCGTCAGCCCAGAGGATATTTCGTCGGAGCGAGGTGTTCCTGGAGCTGGTGAAAGGGACATTTCTATGAGCGTGGACGCCGAACCACAAGTGATTGTCATTGTGTTCAAATCAAAAAGTGCCGGTTGTAGTACCTCGCAGTAACCCCGAAAATGAAATACCGCCCTATCGATGTCCCCAGATTTCAATCCGAAATGTGTGACAAGTGTTTCTTGTAACAATGTGGACGCTCACCATAGTGCCACAACATAAACAACCCATCAAGTGAGGAGATTATAATAATTATGATACTTTGTGTTGAAATTGATTTAAAATTTTGTGTACTTAACCAAATTATGTTCCATTTTCAATTTTCAACCGTAAAGTTGTAAAAATTGTTTTTTTATTCTACTATGTTCCCTCCAAACATTTTGTGAACTGACCGTTCAGCTAACATGCACTTACCTTTTCTTATCTTTAATATTTATTTAATTTTGATTCTAAACTCATTGAATATTTGCATTCTCCATTTGCTTTTAAATTGTTCAATTAATTTGATTTTTTCTTATTTTCATGAAAACCCACATGTTTGCCCACTACATATGTATTCTTTCTGATACATTGTAGTATGATCTGGACCCAATTCAGTATTACAGGAATGGTTCCAGATTACTTGTCACCCCAAAGGAGAGGGTAACGAAGCACGTCCACCGAATTTGTGTCCGTGTTCCATATGCTATTTTACACACATAAATGTATTAGTACCGTCGTTGGTCAATTTAATATCCATCTTTTGTGTATTTTACTCATTTAATTAACTGACTAGGATGCTAATTAATTTATTTAAATTGCTATTTATTTTCCTGCCCCACACATTTATGAATATTTTCCTCCAGCGTGTGTGTACTTGTATATTTGTATGAATGTGGAAGGTTGCTTTAACATTGAATAACTGCTGTGCAATGGCTAGCAATCTTGCCCTGGTGAGATCGATCGCACAACGTGCTTTCGCAACGGTCTGTGTCAGGGTGCAGCCAGTTGGTTGCTTTCTTGTTTTAATTTGCAAATAGTTTGTTTCTTATTTAATTCCACAGGTTTATTTTGTAATAACGTTTATACTGTTGTGCAGTTAGCTTTCTGTTCGGTACTGCACGTCCCATTTAGAGATTTTTCATATGCCTCCTCGAACATGAATCCGCTAGGCAATCAGTTTAATTTTATCTGTGTAATCAAGATGACCGCCCTTTCTCCTGCTGTTGCTAGCATCGCCGTTGTAGCATTGCAGTTTGAGTAACTGTCGCTGACCATTGACGTGTGATTGAGGTTTTTGAATGTGTGTGTTTTTATTGTAAAATTCCTGTGTGTATGAGAACGTTCTCCACATTGATCCACGTTCATATACGTGCAGATTCAAGTTTTATTATGGGGAATAGTATTAGTAACTTGTGTAACTAAATTGTATAGGTGGTGCACTTCTTGTAATTTATCTGGTCTTCCCCACACCTATGTCTTTCTCAGAATACAGAGAATTTATTTAAAATTAATTGCCGGCCGCAGTGGCCGAGCGGTCTGCGTCGCGCCAGTCACGGTCTGCACGGCCGCTGTGGTAGGGGGTTCGAATCCTCCCACGGACATGGGTATTTGTGTTGTCCTTAGCGTAAGTTAGTTTAAGTTAGTCAAGTAATTAGTGTGTAAGTCTAGCGACTGATGAGCACGACGTTTGGTCGCGTAAGACCTCACACACATTTGAACATTTTTTTTAAATTAATTACTCCCTGTGTTCCTCATTTCAAACCTGTCATTTTTCTTAATAATGATTTCTGTGGTTTTATTGCGTTTTTGCTAATATTTGGCTGCTCGCTTGCGCTGAAACAGAGTCTAATTTAATGTTTGTTCACGGAGCAGCCATTATTAAGTTGTTGCCATTGCTAGAAAGTTAGTTTAATCTTTTGTGTGCTGAAAATGATTTTATCTGGCGACGACTATAGTAAATTATTTAGGTGGTTTGTGGTTGATACTGTATTTGAATTGTATTGCAGTCGAATTATGAATCTGGGTGCCACAGCCAGGTTATTTCATGACACAATATTTTTACTTTATTTATTACGAGTTCAGTTAGAAAATTAGTTACAGCTAACTTGCAATCCATAACCACCACAGCCAATTTCTTTCAAGCTTGGCGTAGTTGTGTATCACATCCACGCTAACTGCCAATGGTATTAAATTGTAGTCTCCAGAAACATGCTGTTAATAATTACCACTGGTATGAAATCAAAACATAGGGCGCCCCAGCAGAACACTTCAGTCACAATCGTCATTATCTTTGTGTGAGCCATTGAATAGGACCCTGCTTTTATCATTTCCATGGATTCCTCAAAATTCATCGTAAATATTACGGTATTTACTCTCTACGTTTCGTTACTTCAAATGGCACCCCCTCAAATTATGAAGTTTAGCCGTAACTGCATTTCTTTCAGATGTCTTCAGAAATGGACGAAAAGTAAAAGAAATTTTAAAAATAAACGTATTATTGGCCTATTTTTCGGACCAGCTTTGAAATTATTTAGGACAAAAATATAAAGAATGTAAATTAAATATATATATATATATATATATATTCAACTTGGAGAGCGATATGAAATATTAATTTTTATTTATTTTATTTCACAAAAGTTTTATATATTTAATTTGCTACAGTTTTATGAAAATATTATTATTCGTTATAGATTTAATTTTATATTATTTACATTTTATATTATGTACATAGCTGAATGATTTTAGAGAAGTGTTTTGAGAGGATGACTGTGTACCTGGATTTACTGTCTCCATCGTTACCGTAAGATACGTTGGAACTACGAAAAATAGATGAGAATGAGATAGAGAGAAACAGGAAAAGAGAGAAAGGGACGAAGAGGGGGGGGGGTGGGAAGCGACTAGTATCCGAAGCAATGCATGAAGATAGGGGGGGCCGCCGCATTCAGTCGCTACGCTACGATGTAAGAGTCCGTTCCCCGTCGTGGGTTCGAATCTTCCCCCCCCCCCTCCCCCCCCCCCTTGGGCATGACTGTTTGTGCTGTCTTTAGTATAAGTTAGTTCATAAGTACTTTGTAAGTTTAGGGAATGACGACCCCGCAGTTAAGTTCCATAAGCTTAACAAACAGTTGATTTTTTCTTGGGGGCCACGTTACGTTTCGCGCCGCTGCTCTCTTTGGAGGTTCGTTCGAGTCCTCCCTCGGGAATGGATACATGTGTTGTCCGTAGCATAAGTGTGTTTAAGTATTTTGTACATATAGGGACGAATGACCTCAGCAGTTTGTTCAAAATAAAATGTTCAAATGTTTGTAAATCTATCGGACCTAACTGCTAGGTCATCAGTTCGTAGCTTACAAACTACTTAAACTAAGGTAAAATAACCTAAGGACAACACAAACACACACCCATGCCGCAGGGAGGACTCGAATCTCCGACGGCGAGCAACCGCGCGCTCCGCAGCGAGGCGCCTTAGAACGCTCGGCTACTCCACCGCGGCGCAGTTTGTTCCCTTTGGTTTAGAAACATTTGAACATCTGTAGATAGTTACTTTCCCAGTCTACATTCGCGACCCAAACACAGAGCCAATTTCATTGGTGCTCTGCACTTTGGCTAAATTAATATAAATTATAGACAGATGCAAATCTTCATATATCAGGTACGATATTGAGAACAGCTTTATAAATTACTCTACAACAAACATGAAACTACTTACATCGTGCCGGCCGCGGTGGCCGTGGGGACTGAGGCGCTCCACTCACGGTCTGCACGGCCACTACGGTCGGGGGTTCGAATCCCCCCTCGGGCATGGATATTTGTGCCGTCCTTAGTCTTAGGTAGTTCATAAGTGGTTTGTAAGCTTAGGGACTGATGACCCCATAGTTAAGTCCCATAAGTTCTACAAACATTTGAACATTTAAGTTACATCGCAGAATGAAATAAAAGTAGATAAATTCGATGATTTCAGGCATGTGTGTGATCAATTTCCCTTTCTTTTTCTTGTTTCCATTTTCTAGCATGAGACAAAACACCGATAAAGTAATGTAGCTGAACGAGTTATCGTGGCGGCGAATTGCCATGTCTCTTACTTTGGGGGATGGATTTCATTTTCGGCACAGGTGTTTCAACTGCGCCCTCGGCCACGTCTTTAGCGTTTCTTGTCAAAACATGCTTATGTCTCGTACAGCGTTTCTGATCAATGTCTTGGTGACCAAAGGCAACACTTCACCTTTCGCCTCTCGATTTGTTTTTTTCTTTCGAAATCACATTTACGTAATAAATGGTATTGGACCTTTGGTTTTTTCCGTTCGCTGGATACTCTAGTGACGAACAATAAGCTCAAGCTGTCTTCTTACTGGTAATGGAGTGAGAGACAGCCGAGTGGCCTTTCTGCAGCAGAAGCGCTTTCGCTTTCACTTGTCACAGGCCGCCGGAGCGCTCTTCCCGGCGACAACTCAATTCTCCGCTCGGTTTCATCTCACTCGCCTTGCTCCTGTCACACAGATTCTCGCAGCCCTTATCACAGCAGGGATTGGCAGCGTCACGAGGTGCCCAGCACACCTCATAGGCCGGCCGCGGTGGCCGAGGGGACTGAGGCGCTCCAGTCACGGTCTGCACGGTCACTACGGTCGAAGGTTCGAATCCCCCCTCGGGCATGGATATTTGTGCCGTCCTTAGGATTAGCTAGTTCATAAGTAGTTTGTAAGTTTAGGGACTGATGACCCCGTAGTTAAGTCCCATAAGCTATACAAACATTTGAATTGGAAACACCTCATAGCAAACGCCTAATGCTTACTACTTTGCATTTTCGCCATTCTGCGTCGGATGAATCAAGTGCGGAACAGCAATAAAAAGAGTTGTAAAAAGAAACCGTGGTTTTACTTGACATCTCATAATATGTAACGTAATTTGAAAGTTTATAATATTCGTGTACGTGTGCGTGCGTGTATGTGTGTGTATGTGTGTGTGTGTTTGTGTGTGTGTGTTATTTAAATGGGGTAAGGCCGGTATAATTGGACCTCGTTTTTTAACGTCATTTTACACAAATTTTGCTAGGTTAAAGATCTGGTATACAGTTTGTTAATATGTATATATGACCTGAAACACTTCATGCACCTTTTTACTGTTACACTGATCACACTTGAAGTTCTTGTTTCTCTTCTTTCTGTTCGGTGGACCATCTACTCAGGGGGTACTCGGGTTAGAAGGACCACCAACTATGGACCTCTGGTATATGTTACTTCATCAGGGTGTATCATAGGAAATACACGTCATCACAAGTATAAACATTGTTTACTATCACGTATAAAGCTATGAGATGCTCGAAAAGTGATAAGTATACAGCCCTAAATTATAAGTAAGTTTGATAATATAATTAGCAAACATAGCTTGTCTAACTTCTTTTATTATGGTTCAGACCATTTAATTGCTTCCATTTTTCCGAGTATCTTGCCTTCGACAGTAATAGCATTTATTTTCTAGTCTAATCCTGCGCGAGCATGACACACACTTAATCAAAATGTCATCTCGTTTTATATCACTTTATTTCTCTCTACACAATCACAACTTTCTCCCCAGAACTTGTTTTCCTCCCGTTTTCATCTATTTTTCCCTGTCTTTCTTCTTTTCCTCCCTTTCTTTCTTCTATTCTTCTTTTATCTTCATCCTTGACTCTTTTCCATATCTTTTCTTTTTAAGGGCAATAATATTTTATGGAGAGGTTAAAATCGTTGATGTCGTTTGACCCTTTCTTTTAAGAGTGTGAAATTTATTGACACAAGTCACTGGACGTATTATGTCGAACAACGTATAGGAGAATACAGTTTCATGTCTATTCTCGTATTGTTCAGAGGATCCTGGAACGGGAAAATTTTCATAACTTCTTAAAGTACCACCATTATTATCATTTCTTGAGTTGCTAGTAGCAGCAACAGCGACATCATCTCTTGAACTATCCAAGATTTTTAAGTGGGTCAATCCCAATCCTAATTGTCAGAGATAGGTGGACCAGCTCCCTGTTTAGACGAACAACGCTATTGGCAAGCTATTTTAGGTTAATAGTGTACCCAATTATAAAACAAAATTCCATCATTGATATTACGTCCAAATCATTTGATCTAACTTAATCACATAACAAAGAAATCTGGTATAACTCTTTTTCAACTCTCCAAGAGAAATAAACGACGTTTTCTTCTAAAATACATACGAAACTCACGACCAAAACTAAACGTGTATTCGTCTACTCAAGAAAACACTGACTGCAGCGCCGCCAAATATTCCACTGGTCATTCGACACCGGTGCTCCAAATAACGTAGATTTATCCTGTAATTTTTAACTACGTCAGTTTCGAAATAGAATTAAAAAGGAATATACATTAAACCAAATTAAAGAATAACTATTGCTCTGTGTGAGCGCAATATGTGATGGGACAATAACAGAAAAAGGAAGTTTTCAAGTCTCACGTGCTGGCAGTACGAAAGAGATTTAAAAATAAAAAGTATCGAAAACACGTTACGTTATTCTTGTACACTCTTTTTCATTTCTTTGTCAGAGACTTCATCATTACTTCACTTATCTATCTTCGGTTATATATCATACATCTTAAATAGTGCTAACTATTGGAACGCAACTACAAAATACGAAGAGACTTCAGTGCGTTTTCCCTTCAGTTCATTACATTTATTGTGTGCTCGTGTTTTTATTTACTTCCAATTCGCGTTAAATATCTGATTAGTGTTTTATTCCGCCGTGTGAATCGCGTCGCGACAGCCGTCTGTCTTTGTTTTGAAACAGGGTTACCGCTTAACAAACAGCGTAGTCTTGCTTTGAGTGCATCGCGACTGTAGTTTCTCTTTTCTCGACTATAATCATGAATAGGAACTGTGAATGCAGCGTGCGGATGCAGTCTGAGCTGGTGGCACTTCGCTCCCAGCTTCAGGCTGTGTTAACCTCGGTTGCACAGCTGGAGGCTGCGATCGAGGGGCGTCGTTGTTGTTGGCCGGTAGTGGGGACCAAACGGACTCCCGTCGTCTCCACCGATCGGCCTGCGGCAGCGACATGCCCTGATACTGCTAGCAGTGAGGCAGACTCCCCACCTGTGGTTGCGTGGGAGGTCGCTCCAGTGCGTGGCAGGCGGCGCAAGACAATCCGCGGGACCGATCGTGAGGCCTCCCCGGTAGAGGCTGTACCTGATAATCGTAAGAAGTTAATAATTGGTTCCATTTACAGGCCACCCGACTCTGAAGATACAAAGCAGAAAGGTTCAAAGATACATGAATCAAATTACAAAAACGTATCCGACTCATACGATAATAGTAGGTGGAGATTTTAATTTACCCTCAATCAGTCTGCGAAATTATATTTTCAAATCAGGAGGTACGCATAAAACATCGTGTGAAATTGTACTCAGCGCATTCTCTGAGAATTACTTCGAACAATTAGTACATGAGCCAATTAGAATTGTAAATGGATGTGAAAATACTCTTGATCTCTTAGCAACAAACAACCCTGAGCTCATAACGAGCATCAAAACGGATACAGGTATTAGTGAACACAGAGGTGTCGTAGCGAGATTGAATACCGAAAGTCCCAAAGTTACCAAAAATAAACGAAACGTATATTTGTTCCGAAAATCAGATAGAAATAAAATACATTGCTTCTTGAAATATAGCTTCAAAAAAATGTTCAAATGTTTGTACAGCTTATGGGACTTAACTACGGGGTCATCAGTCCCTAAACTTACAAACTACTTATGAACTACTTACGAACTAGGACGGCACAAATATCATTGCCCGAGGGGGGATTCGAAGTCCCGACCGTAGTGGCCGTGCAGACCGTGACTGAAGCGCCTCAGTCCCCTCGGCCACCGCGGCCGGCAAGATAGCTTCCACACGTTTCTAACACTAAATGTAGGTGTAGACAAGATGTGGCTCAAATTCAGGGAAGTGGTACCGACAGCAATTGACAGTTTTATACAAAATAAATTAATAAAAGAAGGAGATGATCCTCCTTGGTACACAAAACAGGTCAGGACACTGTTGCAGAAGCAACGGAAAAGGCATACTAGATTTAAACAAACACAAAATCCCCAGGATTGGCGATCCTACACAGAAGCTCTAAATTTAGCGAGGACTTCAATGCGAGATGCCTACAATACTTATCACAACGAGACTCTTTCTCGAAATTTGACTGAAAACCGTAAGAGATTTTGGTCATATTTTAAATATACTATGGGCAAAACACAAACAATACCCTCACAACGTGATAGTAATGGCGATCCTACCGATGACAGCGCTACTGAAGCAGAGTTACTAAATATAGCTTTTAGAAACTCATTCACCAAATAAGACGAAATCAGTATCCTGGATTTCAAATTACGAACAGAGGTCGTAATGAGTAACGTAGAAGTAGATATTATCGGAGTAGTGCAGCAACTAAAATCACTTAACAAGAACAAGTCTTCCGGTCCGGATTGTATACCCATTAGATTTCTATGTGATTATGCTGAAGCGATAGCTCCTTACTTAACAGCCATATACAGCCGCTCTCTCAAAGAAGGATCTGTACCAAAAGATTGGAAAGTTGCACAGGTCACACCGATATTCAAGAAAGACAGCAAAAGTAACCCATCAAACTACAGGCCTATTTCATTGACTTCATTTTGCAGCAGGGTTTTGGAACATATCCTGTTTTCAAATATTATGAATTATCTCGAACAGAATGATCTATTGGCCCAAGGTCAGCATAGATTTAGAAAATATCGTTCATGCGAAACACAACTAGCTCTTTGTTCACACGAAGTGATGTGTGCTATCGACAAGGGTTCGCAGATTGATTCCGTATTCCTTGATTTCCAGAAGGCTTTTGACACCGTACCTCACAAACAGCTTTTAATCAAATTGCGTGGTTACGGTATATCGCACCAAATTTGCGACTGGATAGGAGATTTCCTTTCAGGGAGGACACAGTTCGCAGTAATCGAAGGTAAGGCATCGACTAAAACAGAGGTGATTTCTGGCGTTCCACAGGGTAGTGTTATTGGTCCTCTGCTGTTCCTTATTTACATAAACGATTTAGAGGAAAATCTAAGTAGCTCTCTTAGGTTGTTTGCAGATGACACCGTCATTTACCGTCTAGTAAAATCATCTAAAGATCAAAACCAACTTCAGAACGATTTGAATAAGATATCTGTATGGTGTAAGAATTGGCAATTGACTCTAAATAAGGAGAAGTGTGAAGTCGTCCACATGAGTACGAATAGATATCCTTTAAACTTTGTTTACATGATAAATCAATCAAATGTAAATGCCGTAAACTCCACAAAATACCAAGGAATTACAATTAATTCTGACTTAAATTGGAAAGAACTTCACAACTTCACAACAGTTATAAAGAGGATATCAATATTAAACATCTTTATTTCTGTAATAAATATTATACGCTGGTGGTGGTAGTTGAAATTAAATTTAGAGTGGAAATTAATTTAAAAACATGGCCCTGCGTTATAAATTGTCGGTTTCAAATCTGATGTAAGCTTCGTGTCTGTCAAGCTGCATACAATGTCAAACAACGGTTTATGTAATATTTTGTCCTGTAAATTAATTCTGCTGCGGCGGATATGCTGCGCGTACTGAAGCGCCGTGTTGCGGTGCGCGCAGCCGTCCGCCGTCGGGGGTTCGAATCCCCCCTCGGGCATGGATGTTTGTGATGTCTTTAGTATAAGGTAGTTTATAAGTAGTTTGTAAGTTTAGGGACTGATGACCTCGCAGTTAAGTCCCTTAAGCTTTACAAACATTTGATCATTTTTTTTAAATTAATTCTCAGCTAAAAAAAAAAAAATAAAAAAATGATTTACCAGTATTTAATTAGTCGCCCCAGTAACTCGAATACGCATCTGCACTGCATCACAGTTGAGGTACTTCCCATCCACCTTATAAATGTCCAACGGATGCGTCACGTGCAATTCGCGGAAGCTGAAAATGTGTAAAATATCTACGTGCACGTAATGAATGCCTATGTGATTTACAAATTTTCGATCAGGATCCATCTTTAGCTGTGGCATATGCTACACTAAAATATATGAAATGCTTCTTTCTGAAAAATTCAAATTGATAATTACTTTCATTAATTACGTTATTAAATATGATCAAGTAAGTCATTAATGTTTGCAAGTTATGGTGCCTTTCAGGTTTTATCTCTAGAAATGGTACTCTGTGATATACGCAAAAAGCTCTAATCAATTAAAATGTTCACTGTGTTTTTTAAAACTTCAATCACCTTCTTAATATTACGTGTAACTGGAAAATCTCTATACTCAGTCGTATTTACCACTTACAGATCTGTATCAAATTGCTTGCAAATCATTGTTTTTCTCCTTTTTTTATACGGTTATATTTTTTTTAAATAAAATGTCAATGTTCATAAACATTAGTATATGTTTGCCTACTTGTGGATTGCCAATTCTATCACAACCTTCATATGAAACTTTTGTACACTATCTTTCGCTCTCAAAACAACAGAAGTGCTTTATTAAAAACAATTTATAATTTTCTGTTACGTAAATTTGTTTCAATCCTTTTTGTTCACTGTTTATAGTTACAATGCTGTCTATTATTGTGTGAAAAATGTGCAAAGAAGAAATTTTGGTTGTTATAATTTTTGTCAAGTTATTGTTCACTACTAAATATTTTATAACACACTATTACACATCTTTTATCATGCCTCTTCTCCTCGTCCTCCGAGATTTCCATGTGCAACACAAGAATCCTTTTGTTGATGGTACAGCTGCTTTTCCATTCACCAACACAATCCAATAAACAACGTACAATGTCACTTTCAAATACTGTGGATAAAAATATTTTTTGCATCCATAACAGTTCTTGTGGGTCTAAATACGCGATTGCGTGTTCGTCTCCCGGTTGAGACACGAAACGTCGGCCGTCGATGGCGCACGACGCGATTGTTTGCGAATGGCGCTATCCAGAGCCCGATACTGTTTGGCACTCACTTAAGCTTCGTCACTCCCGCACTGAATAAAGTAAACTTTTGTTCACAGTAGATACATTTACATCGAATGAACCACGCGATATTTTATGGCGGTGCCGGCGATTGCACCCGATCCGCGAATTCCGACCGCAAACGACGCGACCCACCACTCGACTACTCCGTCCTCACACACACGAGTCTCAGCATGCTCTGCGCTGATCGTTTTTGTTTACAAAATTATGTCTCTGGCTAGCAGCTACATTTTTATCTCTGCTCAACTGACATATGTGATCAAATGATGCATGAAAATAATAGCAAACATACAAATAAAATAAAAGAATTACACGATACATACATGTTAGTCTATCGAGAATACAAAATAATTAAAAGCATACTTTTTAGAATGTGATGTGGAGGCGTGTAAAAGTAAGGTTCATCTGTGACCTTACAACACAATGACTTCGCATTGGACTGCTAACATAATCTGCTATTGAAAATAGACTAATTTATGGTTATGTAAGTAAACTTAGTTCTTACATGATTATATTTAGCTGTATAATCGAATTCAAGACATTCGTAAGTTATAATTATTCTGCGAATTGTCAAGTCGTTACATTCAATCTAATTTCGTTATATTACACTGCAAATGCCAAGTAATTATAGTTATTACAGAAGTAAAGATGTCGAGCATTAATATGGTCGCTCTAAATGCATTTAGATAAATACTTACAGAACAATGCATGACAAAACTGTCGAAGAGGTGCTTTCATAGACACTAATTTAAAAAAAATCAAATGTTTTTAAATCTATTGGACCAAACTGCGTGGTCATCAGTCCGTAGCTTACAAACTACTTAAACCTCGCTAAACTAACCTAAGGACAAACACACAGACCCATGCCCAAGGAAGGACTCGAACCTCCACGGCGAGCAACCGCGCGCTCCGCACAGAGACACTTTAGATCACTCGGCTACTCCAACGCGGCCACTAATTAAAGTAAACGACTTAGTTTTACAATAGATCTCACAACATCTGCGGAGGAAAAAATCTTTATACGTTTTTAATGTTTTTGATGGTATCTGATTTCATTTTTTTTTTTTTTTTTTTTTTTTTTTTTTTTTTTTTTTTGTGTAGTCCCTTTGTCTTCCCGGATAACATTTCATGTAGGTCAGCTACAGATTTTGTACTGCATGTCTCATTTAGTTTTACTCAGAAATTTTGATGTAACAAGTTTTGGCACGTCTGGACGGTAAGCGATATTTAGTCACGTTGCACTCGTGAGCCAGCTTGAGCTGAATGGTGTAGACTTTTCACTCTCCAAAGTGCCATGTACGCTTGACCACATGTCCAAAATTATGACGAAAATTGTATAAATAAATGTAAAGTAACCGGCAGCCTGCAATATTCAAAACCGATGCCACCCGCATTGAATAATCGACATGCGATAAAAATTATAAATTCAATAATATGTAGCTAAACTCAAAATTTGAAATTTCTGTGTCTGCTAGAAATATTTTGTTTTTTTGATAATCGCTGAGTTAATGACGAATTTGATTTTCAACAGTCAGTATTTCGTAAACTATAAGAGATAAAATAGTTTAATTTGAGAATACAGCTAGTTATTGTACGTCCTCGTCGTCACTAAAACCTAAGGCTGCTATCTTTATCCGCATAAAAGATAATAGGGCATGAATGTGTGATAAATGGCTTCGAGAAACGGATACTATTGCTGTCTGGTCAACTTGAGGCAGTGCGACATTGTCTCGAGATACTGACTACCTTACAGACAGTATACACACATTCCACTGAATGTGCGTTCAAAATTTGTCATATTACGACACAAAGTTCATGAGATATGGAGTGATAAACAATGCCTCATCAGGCATGACGATTTGATTTACTGCATTTCTCCAACTATCTCTATTCGCGACGTATTTTGCAAACATTTTAAATATACACCACTGGATGTACCTTCGAAATAATATCGTATTACGACTATAGGTCAGGTGCTATGACGTCAAAGAAAATGAAATGCATGAAAATTCGCCATAATAAGCATGAGATTCTAATGTACTACGTATTTACTATCAACTCCATTAACAACACATTCGTAGCCAGTTTCCTAATATTCCACTCTACAAATCTGGTAAATAACTTTTTTGTAGGGCACATAATTAAGCAGGTATTGTATATATAACGCGAAAGGTCATCACGCACTCACTCATTTACTGACTAAAGACGAAATCTCAAAAACTAATGCACCTATGAAACTGAAATTTTGCCGGTATATAGTTTATAGGTAGAAGACGTCAGCTAAGAAAGTATTTTGTGATAGGACAGAATTAAAATGCTTGGGGGAGGATACGTTTACTACGGACTGACGAAATCTACAGTTTCATTCCGATCATCACGAAATTTTGCAAGCTTGACCTTCAGTAGAAGAGAAAGGTCAGCGCATACCTGAAGTTTCATGCGGAGCATGGGAGAGGGTATCTTGCAACATAAAAATGTACGCCTAAATACCTTGGTCGTGCCATAACTTGAGAACAGCTCGACCGATTTCACAGATCTTTTTGGGTTGTTTCGTTATTCTCAGAACATGGGTTGTCTAAATTAAAACTGGAAAATTTGAGAACAACGAAGTGCGTTTTTCAATGTGACCCTGTTTTTATTGCATACAAATCTGTAGTTTTTTACGATATTGATAAAATTTTGCATATCTGAGCTTAAGAGGAATGTCACTGTCTGTATAAAATTTCGGTCGTTGCATGATGGAGAGTACTTAACGTACGGACTTTGACAAAATACATAGTTTTGCTTCGATATTGATTAATTTTTGCACACATGGCCTTTAAACTAAGACGAAAGGATGTGTGCTATCGACAAGGGTTCGCAAACTGATTCCGTATTCCTTGATTTCCAGAAGGCTTTTGACATCGTACCTCACAAACGGCTTTTAATCAAATTATATCGCCCCAAATTTGCGACTGGATAGGGGATTTCCTCTCAGAGAGGACACAGTTCGTAGTAATCGAAGGTAAGGTTATATCCAGTGTTCCACAGGGTAGTGTTATTGGTCCTCTGCTGTTCCTTATTTACATAAACGATTTAGGGGAAAATCGAAGTAGCTCTCTTAGGTTGTTTGCAGAAGACGCCGTTATTTACCGTCTAGTAAAATCATCTAAAGATCAAAACCAACTGCAAAATGATTTGAATAAGATATCAGTGTGGTGTAAAAATTGGCAGTTGACTCTAAATAATGAGAAGTGTGAAATTGTCCACATGAGTACGAAAAGAAATCCGTTAAACTTTGTTTACAAGATAAATCAATGAAATGTGAAGGCCGTAAACTCCACAAAATACCTATGAATTACAATTACTTCTGACTTAAATTGGAAAGAACACGTAGATAATGTCGCAGAAAAGGCGAACCAGAGAATGTGTTTTATTGGCAGAACCCTTAAAAGATGCAACACAACTACTAAAGAAACTGCGTACACTATGCTTGTCCGTCCTTTTATGGAATATTGCTGCCCAGTGTGGGATCCTTATCAGGTGGGTTTAATGGAGGACATCGAAAGAGTCCAAAGAAGGGCAGCTCGTTTCGTATTGTCACGATACAGGGGAGACAGCGTTACGGAAATGATACAGGATTTGGGATTGGACTCATTACAACAACGGTGCTTATCGCTGCGGTGTGGGCTACTTACGAAACTACAATGGCAAACATTCACCTCCGAATGCGAAAATATATTGTTGACTCTCACTTACATAAGTAGAAATGATCATCAGAATTGAAATACGAGAAATCAGAGCCCGAACGGAGAGATTCAGGTGTTCATTCTTCCCGCGCGCTATTCGAGGCACTTAAATGTGATTTGCAGAGTATCCCATGTAGATGTAGATGTAGATGGGTACCTAAATGTTGGTATATGGTACATGACAGTGGGTAACCTTGTAGAAAACTTTATGGGAGACGGATAGGTGGAAACGAACTCAGAGATGGGAGAGAAAGAGATGGATGCAGAGAGAGGAGGGAAGGGGAGGTGGACTACGAGAGTGTGAAATAAATAAATACCCGGGCAACGCCGGGTTTACAGGTGTGTTATGTTTTAAACTGACTGAAGTCCGAAACCCAAAAAAGCTATGATACGCACAGGCCCTTCTTTAAAACCCGTTGAGAAGCACGGGAATATAAGCAAGTATTTTATTATTTGTGATAATAAAACTTTGTAGACTGCCAAATAACATTGTAAATTTAATAAATGTCCATCTGATTACACGTATTTTTCACGTTATATCAATTATTATATAAACAGTAACGAATATGAGTATGTTGAAAAAAAAAGTGACGAACGGGACTTGATCCTGCGCCCAACGACTAGCTACCACGGTGGTAGGATTCTCTCTTCTTCCTTTGGTAAATTAAATTCTTGTCTTCATTTGTTGAATGAACTAAAAGAAATATCCTCCTTTGTTTCTTTAAAGGTGAAAACAACAGCCTTTTAAGCGTTTTATAATTTAAGAATGCAACTGGAGAAAAAAAAGGAAATAATAATGATTTTTAATATTTCTCCTCTGACTTATGATTCCCTTCTACGATCTGAAACATAACTACTGACAACTTCTGAAATGTAGAATAAAGTACTTTTCCCGGTTTCTTTCTCCTTACTGACGATTTCAAAGTTCGTCTTCGCGAGGTTAAATGATTTAGTTTCCACGCGTTTCCGTGTCCTTTCTCAGGTTCTTCTTTATTTTTCTCATTTTGTTTATCTTCTCTGACTCCGAAATGCGTCAGCGGTATAGAACACAGCTTTTTTAGTAATACAACTGATAATAAATTCTTGGTGATGTAACAGTTTATGCGTAAGGAATGATATTTACGTATAGTATGAGGAGTAAAATAAAATAAGGTAAAAATAAAACGTCTCTCCTCTAGAGCCAAAACGTGATGAGATGAAATCTTTGTTCTTTTATAAAATGATTCTGTTCAGCAATAATCGTTCCATAGTTGATCGTTATATTTGTTTTTCCTAAATTTGTTTATATATTTTCACCTTTTTGCTTTGTATGAACAACCAGGTATAACGTTTTAATTGTAATTCATATGATGGTTCTATTGAGGAAGTTTGCGTATTGCTTTCGATAATCCTTTATTTGCAATAGTTTGTGGTGCTGTATTTTAATGTAACTCCAGAAATCTCCTTCGCTCTTCTCCATGTTTGTTACTATGTAAAACACCGCGTGTCCCTTTAACCAGTTCACTGCATTTTGCTTCGTATGAGGGTAAAGTTCTTCGTCTGAGTGTAGGACGCTCGCAGGTGTTAGGGTGTGCGGCGAAGTTCGTTGCATAATAGCAAGTTTGTACCTGAGTGACTGCCAAATGTTGTGGACGTTTTTTCAGACAAACTGATGTTCGTCTGTGTCATTCAGATTGCAGGTTGGGCACAAAGGAGAATTTGCTAGGTATATTTCGTGGAGTCTTTGGTTTGTTGGGACTTTACAGTTGACAGCATAATACCACAGTGCCCTCACGTTGGTTGGTAAGTGGGGATTGTGAATTTTTCTCCAGATTATTTTCCAGTTGAAGTCTTTACACTTCTTTTCAATGAAGTTCTTACTATGAAACTTCATAACGTTTCTGTAGATTGCTTTGACTTTATCCATGTCCATCTCTGATATTCTCATACTGATATAGCTATATTCTATTAAAAATGTTGTTTCAAATGATACAATTCAGTGGGAATGTGGCGAACATTGATTGGGGTAGCACAGCTGGGCGGCGCTATTTCATATAATAGAAATGCCGCTATGGTGTTCGGCAGTTTGGTCCACTGTTAGTATATTTTGCTAAGGTACTGCGTTTGTGCTTTATTATATACATCTATTATGTTAAGGCCACCGATGTCAACTGATAGTGTTAAAGTGTCGTATTTGACTTTAAAAATATGTCCACGGCTGACGAAGTGGCCAAAGGCAGCTAAGATCGTGTCTGCCACAGTCCTCGGCATTGGCAGGACTTGCGCCACATACTTTATTTTAGGTGTTAGAAAGGTATACACCAGTTCCACTCTTTGTACTTCATCGAGTGTCCTGAGTAAATTTTGGTATGTACTGGCACGTATGCTGTTAAGTATTCTTCTGTAATTTAGTGCAATTATTTGCTGGATATGGGGCGTGTTTTCAATTCCAAGGTATTTCAAAGTGAGAGTCTTTTTTATTTCCCCTTGGATGGGATCTCCTAAACCTCGTCCGATATCAATTACTGCGTATTTTCGTCTGTTCAGTTTGGCACCAGACGCGAGTTCGTACATTTGTATGATATCTAATAATCCGGCGATCTCATTATTGTCTTTGACCAGGACCGTGACGTCGTCGGCATAAACTTTACAGGCAATGTTTTGCCCGCGTAGTAATATGCTACTTATGAACTAGCTAATACTAAGGACGGCACAAATATCCATGCCCGAGGGGGGATTCGAACCCCCGACCGTAGTGGCCGTGAAGACCGTGACTGGAGCGCCTCAGTCCCCTCGGCCACCGCGGTCGGCTGGCCATTTACCATTATTATAGAGGTTGCATTATTTAGTAGGTTCTTCATGATTATGATGTAGCTTTGCGGGAAGTTCTACATCTACATCTACATCTACATGGGATACTCTGCAAATCACATTTAAGTGCCTGGCAGAGGGTTCATCGAACCACAATTATACTATTTATCTCCCATTCCATTCTCGAATAGCGCGCGGGAAGAAAGAACACCTGAATCTCTCTGTTCGAGCTCTGATTTCTCTTATTTTATTCTGATGATCATTTCTACCTATGTAAGTGGGAGTCAACAATATATTTTCGCATTCGGAGGAGAATGTTGGCGATTGGAGTTTCGCAAGTAACCCACGCCTCAGCGATAAGCGCCGTTGTTCTAATGATTCCCATCCCAGATCCTGTATCATTTCCGTAACGCTGTCTCCCCTGTATCGTGACAATACAAAACGAGCTGCCCTTCTTTGGACTCTCTCGATGTCCTCCGTCATGCCCACCTGATAAGGATACCACACTGGGCTGCAATACTCCAAAAATGGACGGACAAGCGCAGTGTATGCAGTTTCTTTAGTAGTTCTGTTGCATCTTTTAAGGATTCTGCCAATAAAACGCAGTCTCTGGTTCGCCTTTCCCACGATATTATCTACGTGTTCTTTCCAGTTTAAGTCTGAAGTAATAGTAATTCCTAGGTATTTTGTGGAGTTTACGGCCTTCACATTTGATTGATTTATGTTGTAAACAAAGTTTAACGGATTTCTTTTCGTACTCATGTGGACGACTTCACACTTCTCATTATTTAGAGTCAATTGCCAATTTTTACACCATACTGATATCTTATTCAGATCGTTCTGCAGTTGGTTTTGATCTTCAGATGATTTTACTGGACGGTAAATGACGGCGTCATCTGCAAACAACCTAAGAGAGCTACTTAGATTTTCCCCTAAATCGTTTATGTAAATAAGGAATAGCAGAGGACCAATAACACTACCTTGTGGAACGCCCGATATCACCTCTGTTTTAGTCGATGCCTTACCATCGATTACCACGAACTGTGTCCTCTCAGACAAGAAATCCCCTATCCAATTGCAAATTTGGGGCGATATACCATAACCACGCAATTTGATTAAAAGCCGTTTGTGAGGTACGGTGTCAAAAGCTTTCTGGAAATCAAGAAATACGGTATCGATTTGCGAACCTTTGTCGATAGCACCCATCACTTCGTGTGAATATAGAGCTAGTTGTGTTTCGCATGAACGATATTTTCTAAATCCGTGTTGACCTTGGGTCAAAAGATCGTTCTGTTCGAGATAATTCATAATATTTGAATACAGGATATGTTCCAAAACCCTGCTGCAAATTGACGTCAATGAAATAGGCCTGTAGTTTAGTGGGTTACTCCTACTGCCTTTCTTGAATATAGGTGTGACCTGTGCAACTTTCCAATCTTTTGGTACAGATCCTTCTATGAGAGAGCGGTTGTATAAGACTGTTAAGTAAGGAGCTATCGCTTCAGCATAATCAGATAGAAATCTATACATTATGCGGAAGAGGTACTCATGGTTGACTCTATCTAATGCTTTTTCAAAATCTAATGAGACCAGAGCGCACTGTAGTTTACAAGTTGCTACGAATGAAATTATGTATCTGTAATCGCAGAGTGTGTGGTGAATGGGCGTGTTTTTTCCTACGCTCGATTGATATCGTTCGTTACTGATTTCAGTCTTTCATTCATGATGCGTGCAAATATTTTGTAATCGCTATTCAGTAAGGTAATAGGTCTTAGATTTTCTACTGATTGTGCTGTAGGGTTTTTTGGGATTAACACGACTACTCCTTATATAAAATCATACCGGATGTTGGTGTTGGGATTCATTAGTTCTTTGCATATGCACGTGAGCTTGGGTAACATCTGTAGGTTGAATGTCTGATAAAGCTCTGCCGGAATTCCATCGGGCCCAGGAGATTTATTTTTCGGGCTCCGCATTATCGCGTCTTCAACTAAAATTATTTCAACTAAAAGGCTGTCTGCTTCTTCCCGGTCAAGTAGTCGTGTCATTCCTGTTGTCAGGTCATTTTGAGCGGTTATGTCCGTCGGTGTATTATTTAATAAGTTTGTGAAATAATTGTGAATTTCCGTCTTGATCTCATGTTGCAGGGACAGTGGGCTACCATCTGTCGATCGTAGTTTGGTTATTATTTTTCTGTGTTGTGCTTTTCTTTCGTTTATGACATGATAAATTGTTGTATGTTCGCCCTGCACTTCAGTTTGAAGCCTTGCTCTTATTTTATAACCTTCGAGCTGTTTGCGTTTTAATACAAGAAGTTTGGCTTGAATTCTTTTTATCTCTGCTTGGTTGTCAATTACAGACGCATTAGACGCGTATATATCTCGGAGGACTTTGAAGTAAAATTCAACTGTCTGTCTGTGCCAGGCTGTTTTCTCACGACAGTAATTTATCATCGCTCTTTTGATCATGGGTTTCGCGCATTTCATCCACCATGTGAGTGCCGAGGGATATGAAGGGAATCTGTTCTCGCACTCTTTCCATACTTCATTAAATACCTCATGAGATGCTGGATCTTTTAGATTGGTTACATTCAGTTTCCACAGACCACGTCCCATGTAAGTTTCTTGCTTGTGTATATTTATGGTACAGATGTAAGCTGTGTGGTCCGAAAAGATTGTGGGCCATAATTCGGTTTGCAGAATACGCGTCTTCAGGTTCTCGGACACGTAGATCCTGTCAATGCGGCTTGCTGAGTGGCTAGTGATGACCGTGAAGCCAGGCAGTTCTCCGTTATTGTGCTCTCAGGTGTCGATCAGCTTGAATTCTGTGACTATAGCGTTGAGTTCTGCACAATAATTAAAATTTGGTATCTGATAAGACGCAATTATAGTCACCTCCTAAAATTGTGTATTTATATCTTCCCCGGAAGAGAGACACTATGTCGTCTTTGAAGAATTTTGCGCGTTTTCTTCTGTTGCTGGTGCCAGATGGTGCATACACATTGATTAGTCTCGTGTTATGGATGGTAGCTGCGATACTTCGGACGTTTGGTAATTTTTCAACGTCTTTCACGATTATGCTTTCTTTCGTGAGTATCTCTGTTCCAAGTTCTTGGTCGTTCCCTGAATTCACAATTACGTTAAAACCTGTTATGAGGTCTAAATTAATGTCTGTCACCTCTTGCAGCAAGGCGATGTCGGGATCGGCGGCGTACAGCATGTCCTGCAGGGCCTTAAGTTTGAGATGGCTGCGAATTTTGTTTATATTTATCGTCCCGACCCTGTAGGCTTGCACAGCAATGTTGATTCCTATATGTGCTGAATTTTGCCGCTCATATTAGTCGATACCTCCTGCTCTTATTGCATCGAACGCGGCGGTGACTTTTCTTTTGATTTGTCGTCTCTCCGTCCGGAAAACGAGGCAGTTATTGTATTTGTAACTTCTTTCATTTCCTCGTCTTGAGGAAATTCTACAATTTCATCCGCCCAGGTACATCCGTCAGTTTGGCGCAACTTGTTCTCAGGACTTTGCTGAGTCGGAGTTTTGTTTTGGTGCACTTTCCTTGTACTATTGTCTATTTCATCGCCCTGTTGGTGATGAATTTCGATATCACGTCAGTCTTCTTTGTTTTTCGTTGGCTGGTTCCGTTGGGATGTTACTGATATTCTTTCGCTTAATTTTTTACCAATTTCCTGCGCTTTCTAGCGTAGCGTCTGTGCTTTGTATTCTGCGTCAGGAGGTGCTAACCGCCGTTTCTTGTGCTTTTTAGGGGATGATCCAGATTTCGGACGTTCTTCATCTTTCGAATTGGTCCTCAGATCTTGAGTGGCTCTGCCCTCCTCTTCTCTCCGCACATTTTCTTCCATGTCCCCTTCAGGCTTTTTTTCAAGTTCTTCGTCAATGACTGTTCCCGTTGTGTTGGAAGAAGGAACAGACATTACTTCAGTATTACTTACCTCCATTGGCAGCCATTGGTTGTCATCATTTGTCTCATCGGGGTTGTTCGTTGCGTCGCTCAATGCCTGGGTTGTGGTGCCGCGGATGGCTGTGGAGTACGTCACTGGCAGTGACGTCATCGTCATGGGGCGACCGGCTCACTCGCCGGCAGCTGCGTCACCCTCCGTTGTATACATTCGGTTCGAACATGTCCAGTCTGTCCACAGCCGGAGCATGTACGTGGCTGACCGTCATATATCACGATCGCTCTATACCCGCATACATAAATATACGAGGGGATGTGCTTTCGAAGTTCTATCTTTACTTGTCTGAAGCCATTGAGGACGGGGAAAGTTTGAAATGTCGTCCATTTTTCTGCAACATTAGTGATAATTCGTCCGTAAGGTCTAAGAACTGAATTTATCTCTTCCCCGCTAATTTCGAAGGGAAGTTCAAAGATTCAAACTGTTTTAGTGGCGAATCATACATGATCGACTCGCACTTCACCGACATTCCCGTCACAGTGGTTAAATTTTAGAGTTCCTCCATATTGTTCAATTACTGTAGCACAGCATGCAGTACTAATTATTTTAACATAAACTGTGCTACTGACGATCGACAGAAGCTCAGCTTCACAACGTCTCGTAGAATGGCTTCCACTTCAAAGATTTTGGGTCTCGCAAAGCGTTCATCGAATGTGAGCTTCAAAGTATCTCGTCTAAGGGGTTCCGTCATTTTATGTTCTATTCGTTTTTAGCTACAGCCATTACTACGCCGCAAGAGCGTGCAACTCACCACACACGAATAGCGCGCAGCGAGGATGTAAGCAACACTTCCACACAGCTCGCCTCCTGCAAGCAGACTGAAGCCTTGGCTGCCGCTGCATCAAGTCAAAACGCGTCCCTGGCCCAAATATGACAGTACATTAATTACGTCTAGTTAGAAATTCTGGTTGATTTAGAAAAGGGTGTCCTTCCTTCTTTCTCTGAGTAATCAGTGAACAGTAGGGGCGTGTGGGGGAGGGGGCAGGAGGTAGAGGATATTAGTGAACGTAGATTTTGATGCAACAAAATTTTCAACACGGTATTTAAGAGTACTTTGGGACGGGATAAAATGCACTCACGTTGTACAGCATTCGTCATCACATCAAACTCGGTACGTCCTCTATCCATTGTATCATTACTGTATCGACTAAAATACTATACGGGACTTGCATTGTAAACCCCTAATCCATCCATATGCACTGGCAAGCCTCATTCAAAAACCTATGTAATCCCTCATACATTGGTAACCTTCTGCATGTTTCTCTGCATTCTTACTGGTAAATGAGAAGGAAGATAAAGCGCATTCATTGTTGCAAGTAAATATCTGAAGACGTTATCATAAATAGTAAGGAACGAAAAAATTGAATATCCTGCTCTATTCGTGGTAAAAAGTAACACACCCACATTCTAAACCACCTTTTCGCCGCAAATAACTCGACGAATGATGAATATAACTATTATTGTGTTCGTGTTACCTATGTTACGCAAATTAAGAAAACACGAAGGGGAGTAACACTCTACGTACAAGTAATTTTCATACATCATTCCATAGAGCATCAGGTTGACGTCTTTACCAGAAATGTCCTCTAGATGGCTTAATATGAATCTCTCCCTTCAATAAACTTGTGAGTTTTAATGGACGCCACAGTGGCTTCTATCGTGTTATAAATCTGTTAGTAGACAGAGGACTGCTTTTTAGAAGTAAGTGATGATTTACAACTGTTGTGTTTCTCACAACGTTGAAAACATGATGTTTTGGTGCTGCCAAAACGGCAGGCAAGCTACGTATGCCGTTTCTTATTTTTTGAACAACATTTTTTCCTTAATTTAAAAATAATAGGAAAACCATTATTGAGTTTTATGACTAGAACTCCTAACTAATAAATGTAATGACTGCATTTATATTACTATCACATATAAATATTTTCATCCACAGTTCCCTTCCGAATTAAAATGTGGAGCCCGTATATAGAATAATAACCTCTGTTCGTATTTCGTAGCAACGTTTCTCTTTCATCATTAAATGGTATTTGAAATCATACTGAGAGATTAGAAAACCTTCAGAATCTTGGAGCTCTTGTAGAGGGGTGAACATGTAATGTTGTGAATAGGAATACATTCTAGGAAACGTTGGCGAGCTTCGATAGTGCAAGCTCTTTGCCTTCCATACTTTGTGAGGAGATATTATGGACCAAAATATGAAAACAAGCCCAGTAAATAAGTAATGGAAAACGCGTATCCTCAGAGCTACGAGCACTTCTTCGTCTTGGATGTTGTCAAATATATCTCCCAACTGCTCAAGTCATACTATCTCCTAGCATATCCTTTCTAGAGTCTATATTCACAAGACGTATTTCTTGTTTTGGTTCATACTACCTCCCCCAAAACTGCGGAAAGCAAAACAACTTGCGTAAGAAGAAATTTGGTGCACAGTATCGACGTTTCTGAAGGGTTAATAGCGTGGTTGCATGACATTTCCAGAAATCTTTTTCCCTCTTCAAGCGCTCCAAGTCTATAAAAATTTTGTTACATCAACCTGTATCAAGTCCCAAGTTACCGGTACTGTGATTTGACTTTGAGAGGAATATTGTGTCGCTCCATAACAAAGCAAACGTAAAGTTCTGGAAGATGAAACGAAGGTAGTATTTACGATCACAGATCTCAGATATACAATGTTCCAGGTGATGATGATGATCTCGTAGCATTTATTGCCGTTTTCAGCCTGCGTGGTGCAAGTCTTCTCAGCAGACGCAACTTGGGCGACTTGCGTCAGTGATGATGAGGACGACGCAATAGGCAATCCCCGAGGGAGAAAATGTGCGACTCGACAAAGAACCCTACGTGCCTGTCCACGGAGGCGGATATTTTCCAGGTACAATCCTCATACTTGATTGTTCAATCGATGAGGTATTTTTAAATACTTACAAAAGTAATACGCTTTCATCCACTTCTACTTTTTTATTTAAGTAATCCTTTGGTGTAATGCTTTTGTGATAAGTTAAGGGGAATGTTTAAACGCTCATTTTACCGAGATGGTCACAGCAGTCTTTCGACAGAGATACACAGCAACGGGACAGAACATTAGCGAGAACAGAACGCGGTCATTAATGTGTGTGTTGGCAGAAAGGAGTAAAATTTTTAGCGGCGGGCTGTGCAGCCACGTGCGCCCCTATCTGTCAAGGGCCGGCGCCTGGCCGCCAGGAATAGCCCTGATAACACTACACACGCTCTTCCTCATACTCTGGCTGTCATCTTCCAACCTAAATAACATCACATATCTTTGTGTTTGCATATACATGCCTATACCACTTGCTTTGATTCTCCAGTGTACATTAGGAAGCAACACGAAATACACGTGAGTGTCATGTTGGCTGGTGGCTGTTTCAGTATAGCTTCTAAGATGACGTGAAACTACGCATACTAGAGTGAGCTGTGAGCAGTTTTCCGAAATCTTCATAGTTTTCGTCGTTATGAGCTATTAGGTTGTGTTTTGTGTACATGTATAGACTGAAATTAGAGCCGGTCAGCAGGCGCAAGACAGCCGGAAGTGCGGCCGCTGCTCGGGAGGCAAATCAAAAGACGTAACATCTCTACTGTGTGTTATCAAAGAAAACTCTTGAGAAAATATTCCTTCCGTGTAAAAAGATGACCATACTAAATATGTTACAAAAGACAATGACTGATGGTCATGATCGACAGCAGACATAACAAAAAGAACAATACCGGTACACTAGTTAACAGAAAATGGCAGTCTGGTTTTCTGCTAGTCTGGTAGTACTGATGTCGATGGCTGTATAATAGTGCCCTTTACCGCATATTAGCGAGATTGCATTGTTTGCTGGCGAGATTAGCGGCGACAGTACATTTTTAAATCTACTGTCGCTGAATGCCATCAATACATTTTCACTCCAATAGGACCATAAGAACGGCTAACATCTAAAGGACAATAATTTATTGTTCCCTATTATAAAATCTAAACATCGCAATGAGGAATGCAAAATCATTTAGAACTACAAAAGGAACATCTTCTGTATGATGTCCGGTGTGTGTGGGTGGGTGGGTGCATAGGTGGTTGCTTGGGCGGGTGTGTACAAATCTACAGCTTCTTATTAATTTTGAATCAGAGAAACGATTATAACTATGTAGATTATTCATTTCTGTTAATCTAGCGAAAAAATATCCATGTATTTCAAATGTTCAAATGTTTGTATAGCTTATGGGACTTAACTAGGGGGTCATCAGTCCCTAAACTTACAAACTGCTTATCAACTACCTTATACTAAGGACGGCACAAATATCCATGCCCGAGGGGAGATTCGAACCCCCGACCGTAGTGGCCGTGCAGACCGTGACTGGAGCGCCAGGGGGTTGGAACACTTGCGAGGAGTGACACTTGCGGGGAACCCAGGGCTCTTGGGGCGGCTAATGGCTTTTCCTGGGTACAGGCACACCAAAAGGTCTAGCACTGCTGTTGTCAAGTTTCCACACTGTCAACACAACACGAAACTCAGTGAAATTTCACAACCCTTTGCAAGCTGAAGAGCAATATAGTAACTTGTTCTAACTACATATTAATTCGTTGAGTGTTCCTCCTGAAAACAAAAAGGTATTTTAATAGTGATAATGTTTGGAGAGTTATTAAGACATTCTTTGCTACTAGAAGACGATGACTTTCCACAGTCATACCTCCTAAAAGCATATTATTCAGAACACTAAGCATATCAAGACACCTGCGCAAGCAATAAATATATTAGGCATCCTGCACAGATACGTTGATGTAATTGACCGCTGTGTAGTTAACCCCACTATCACGCAACTTCCATCTCTTTAAAAATAGCTACTATGCTTTTTAATAGGAGACGCAACCTTAAACCTTCAATTAAAAAACGTTAATAATAAGTCAATGAGTATTTTACATACTTGAAGCGTTTATTCGTAGACCCCAAAACGATTTGGCTGTATTCGAATTAGAAATACACCTAAGAAATGTATGAAATACGGAATGTGTAAGGGAATGTCACACCGAAAAATGCTAAGGATAAATTCTATTTTCCATAACCGTCATATAGAACCATTTTTACTCCGAACTTGGCATAAACCAACAGGGAGAAACAAGTTGCAAGACTTCCAGGAAAAATGAAGCGAAATTGACAGCCAATAGTTGGTTATAAATTACATTGCCTTTTTACTGTATAAATATAAATTACGGAATACGCGGAACTCCTGTTCAGTACAGTCGAAAAGGTCTAAGGTAATAGGCAGTGGTTTACAATCAGATATCCGTATCACTCTCCTCCTCAAGAAGTCTGTGAGAAGATTTATATTCAGAACATTCAAGAAAAAGGTGTTGAATCTACAAGAAGCAGCTCATTTACTCAGGAAGGGAAAACGTTACGGTGCCCGTAAATTTGAATGGCTGTATGTCTTGTAGTAACATTCATTTTTTGATAAAATGTTAAAATCCAATATACCAGAATTTTGTTTTTCTAAACTCAGTGCCAACTTTTTTTATTTATTTATTTATTTATTTATTTATTTATTTATTTTTTTTTTGTCGAAATTTTTGCAGGAAGTTGTCTTGACGTGATTTCATACTTCTATGCATTAATATTATCAAACATGTAATGCCGGCCGCGGTGGCCGAGGTGACTGAGGCGCTCCAGTCACGGTCAGCACGGCCACTACGGTCGGGGGTTCGAATCCCCCCTTGGGCATGGATATTTGTGCCGTCCTAGTTCATAAGTAGTTTGTAACTTTAGGGACTGATGACCTCGTAGTTAAGTCCCATAAGCTTCACACACATTTGAACATTTGAAACATGTAATTTGTGTCACAAATTGCGCGGCCAGCCCGGACGGAGGTTCGAGTCCTTCCTCGGACATGGGTATGTTTGTTTCTACTTTGCCTAAGTTATTTTAAGTAAGATTAAGTAGTGTGTAAGTCTAGCGACCGATGACCTATGTAGTTTGGCCGCATAAGACTACACATATACACGTAATTTATTTATTTCATCACAACATTTAAGTACTAATAATTAAAGAAACTTAAATATAGAAATTTGAAATAAACACTGAAAACAAATGATTGGTATTTCTCATAAAATGAATGCACAGAACCGTTGAATTATGTCTTGTGAATGTACCTACAAAATCTGCCATATGAAAATTGTAGTGTGAGTCCCAAATTTGTTTTTTTATGTAATAACATTAAAAACATATTCAAAAATTCAGAACTCGAAAACCAGTGAAGTTATGGACTTGAAGCGTTTTGTGTTGCTAAATCTTTACATAGTAGACACGATTTTAAAATTTGGTTGCTATCGCCAAAGTAGACGAAACGTTAAATTTTTTGGTGTAATCTTCGCCGTGTAGACTGTATGTTGTAGAAGTCTACGTCGAACCTAATTAGAATCATACCTCTGAGGAAAGAACGTTGTTTGCACTTCTCCTGCGTTTCCAGTCGCCGTGCTGTGCTACGTAACGACATCGTACCGTTCCACTTTACCGAGAGCTATATATGTATTGGTGTGATGTTTGCTCTTTCGAAATAAGACATCACACCAATATATGTATCATTTAGACGCAAAGATTCTGGGTTCTGTTTTCGTCGCTAACGCGACTAACAACGTTAGATCTCGTGTGTAAACAGTTAAAGGTTATGAGTGCCACTGGAAAAATGCATAAGTAACACCTGTTGTTTGAGACTTGAAGATAACCTGAAATTAGCCGAAATCGATATCACATAATAAACATAAGGTGTAGCTGTCTATATTTCATAATGCTATTCCTAACATATTTAAAAGCTGCTCAAAACCACTTACAAAAAACCTTTATAATGAGATTGTATATAATTCCACGATCAAATTGTGTTTTAGTTGTTTGTAGTAATACACCCAAAGATCTGCCCTTGCTTTTAGTGCCTTGATCAGCTGTTTATTTCTAGAGGTATTACTAGGGACAGGAAAAATTCGCATTTGCGATAAATGCGAATATAGATGCGAATTCTGACTCAAAATGCAGTAAATCCGAAATTGTAGTTAGCAACGGTTGCACTCAATTCCGATTTCATCACATTCCTCTTCAAACGGTGCTGTATTGTAAATCGAGTGATATTTGTATGACGTGTTATTTCCCTGTTGAATGAGGCTGTGATATCTCCGGGCCATTACTACAGCTCCACCTCGCTCGGTGGGCCTTTCCCTGAATACGGCACAGGTAGCGGCTGGAGGGCGTGGAGTAGGGGTGGTGTATCCCTAATTCTGGAACACCCTGTTCACTACCTGCAGCGTCCGGGTCTCCCCGCAAGTGTCTACACATTCCCATTCCGCGCAAGTGTCACTTCCCGCAAGTGTCACAAACTCCATTTTTAAATCTACTGTCGGTGAATGCCATCAATACATTTTCACTCTAATAGGACCATAAGAACGGCTAACATCTAAAGGACAATAATTTATTGTTCCCTATTATAAAATCTAAACATCGCAATGAGGAATGCAAAATCATTTAGAACTACAAAAGGAACATCTTCTGTATGATGTCCGGTGTGTGTGGGTGGGTGGGTGCATAGGTGGTTGCTTGGGCGGGTGTGTACAAATCTACAGCTTCTTATTAATTTTGAATCAGAGAAACGATTATAACTATGTTGATTATTCATTTCTGTTAATCTAGCGAAAAAATATCCATGTATTTCAAATGTTCAAATGTTTGTATAGCTTATGGGACTTAACTACGGGGTCATCAGTCCCTAAACTTACAAACTGCTTATCAACTACCTTATACTAAGGACGGCACAAATATCCATGCCCGAGGGGAGATTCGAACCCCCGACCGTAGTGGCCGTGCAGACCGTGACTGGAGCGCCTCAATCCTCTCGCCCACCGTGACCGGCATCCATGCATTTCCAGTCACAACAGCAATGTCTGTAAAACACCGGAAAGATAAATGAATTGGCAATTATTTGTTTCTCGAAGAAAATACATACATAGAATAAAACAATGTTAGGCAGCGCTTCCGTAGTTCCCTGCAAAATTGCCGAATTACAAATGCAAATATCATAATTTCGAACCCTGGTCATTCCTAGGATTCTTATCCCTCATGTATGACTTCTTTCATTTCTGCTAATGAAACTTCCTGGCAGATTAAAGTTGTGTGCCGGAACTGGGATTCGAACCTGGGGCATTTGCCTAAGCGGAAAAGTACTCTATCGTCTGAGCTATCCCGGCACGCTTCACGGGCCTTTCTCACAACTTTACTTCTACCAGTACCACGCCTCCTACTTTCATAACTTCACAGAAGTTCTGCGAACTTACAGAACTAGCATCCTGGAGGAAAGGATGTGGTGGAGACATGGCTTAGCCACAGACTAAGAGGTATTTTCAGAATGAAATTTTTACTCTGCAGTGGAGTGTGCGTTGATATGTAAAGGCAATGGTCTCCACCATATCCTTTCTTCCAGGAGTGCTAGTCTTGCGTGTTTGCAGGAGAGCTTCTGTGAAGTTTGGAAAGTAGGAGGCGAGGTGCTGGCGGAAGTAAAGTTGTGAGGCGGCATCGTGAGTCGTGTCGGGATAGCACAGTCGGTAGTGCGCTTGCCCGCGAAAGGCAAAGGTCCCAGGTTCGAGACCCGGTTCCGGCACACAATTTTAATCTGCAAGGAAGTTTCATATCAGCGCACACTCCGCTACAGAGTGAAAGTTTCATTCTGGAAGCATCCCTTAGGCTGTGGCTAAGCCATGTCTCCACCCTATTGTTTCTTCCAGGAGTGCTAGTTTTGCATGTTTCGTAGGAGAGCTTCTGTGAAGTTTGGAAAGTAGGAAGGGAGGTACTGGCGGAATTGAAGTTGTGGGGCGACATCGTGAGTCGTATCGGGATAGCTCAGTTGGTAGAGCACTTGTCCGCGAAAGGCAAACGTCCCAGGCTCGAGTCCCGGTTCCGGCACTCAGTTTTAATCTGCCAGGAAGTTTCATATCAGCGCACACTCCGCTGCAGAGTGAAAGTTTCATTCTATGTTTGGAGATCTTTATAATGATTTATTGTGCATTATGTAATGGCATATCCTTAGTTCTGAAAAGACACTGCTTAAGTTGCGCTAAGAAAGAAACTACTGAATCTGTCTGAAATGATAGTTTGAACTATCACTAAACTATCAGTTTAGGGACTGATGACCCAGTAGTTAAGTCCCATAAGCACTACAAACATTTGAGTTTGATCAGTAATTACATTCATCTACACGCCAAGTGGCAACAGTAACATAATGTGTTATTAGAGAAACTTCTCGAGAAACGTTTAATAATAATTACGGGGCAAATATAAACATCGCAAAACACGAGAAACTAAGGGCCACAATAAGTAAAATCTCGTCAGTAACTAGATGAAAAGCATGTTTTGTCGACTCAAAAATAGAATAACAACGAATACGAACCATCAATTTTGTTTTGCAAATGACAAACTATTCAAAATCAGAAATAAATCATAAATAAATATGTACAGTCCATAATATAAGGTACTGTGTAGGCCTAATTCTCGGCACAACAAAAACACACAATTTTTGATGCTAATTAAGTGAGATGCACAGTGCAACCAATATGTAAACCAATGAATAGCAGATACTATCCAACTCCTCCTAGCTGCATTATATTTTTTTAAAAATTGGTGAATCTCAAAAGACTTGTGTACAGTATTCCAATAATTTTCAGAATTGAATAAAGTTATCCCACATATGATAGGGCGGAATGTGCTGAAAATTGTATGGGAATATAACACGAATTTAAGTGTCTTGCATACTGCGGAATATTCTCATTGTTTAATTATAGGAAAGGTTAGCGCACCTATAAAAGAGATGACGATCGGAACATTTGTGTAACTTATTCGTGAGTACTGTTCGAATGTTTATTATTAGAGGAGGGCATTGAAATAATTAAGAAACGTGTTGTATTTTTTCCTTATACGTTTTTTCAACTGAATAATTACAAAAGTGCTTCTTGAACTATAATGGCAATCATCAGAAAGAAAGAGACGTTTTCTTTACGACCAAATAATTTAAAAACGTTAAGAGTATGTGTAATGCATTAGACGCCAGAATGGGTCAAATGTCAAGAACTTACATTTTGCTTACTGGACGTGATGACGAAAAAAAAGAAAAAAGGTAATGTTTTGTAAGTAAGCGTATAGTGAGTGAATTATCCTCACTGGAGATGGAGCTGAGAAACAAACGACTAGCACTAATACACGGAAATATCCACCTCACACCGTAAGTTTGCTTGTGGAGTGTATGGAGTATTACTTGAATACGCCTTCGTAAAGATTTGTATTCCTGGGGAGTGTAATAAAACTGTCTCTCTTCGTCTTATAGATCAATGACTCGGCGGACCTCATTAGCTTCAATCTTACACTTTTTGTAGATGGTCGAACTATCAATGAGAACTTTCAATCCTATAGAAATAGCGGTAAAATCTTGTTAGATCTAGACATAATATCAATCTGGTACAAACACAGACAAGTTCTTCGTGTGAAGATATACGAAGGGTTTTCACTTAACTTTAAAATCGTGGATTCCTACGATTACAGGTTCAAAAAGTCATATTTAGAACGAGTAATCTCATACAAACGTTTTGAGTAACAATGTGTAGATATCCGAACAGGAACTATGACATGAGTTCAGTTGAGAGTGCGGCACATTGCTGGCTACTAGTTACTGCTAGGGATCTGTATAACGTTAGTCTGTCTACACACACGTTGAATACAAAACACGTTGGCGGAGCATATTTCAATACTGTTCCAGTTTATTGGATCCATTTCAGAGATCGGTACGAAAGACTTGAAGGAGACACTGTGAATATGCAGATATGATAACATGGTTGTCCTTATTTTTATTTGATGCGTTTTAAATGGTTTCCTGTAAATTTAAGAACAATGGGTTCGTTTAGGTAATAACTTATTTTTGCTGCCAGTAATGATTTCTTTTCATCCATACCTTTCACGACGCGGCTATTGTTATGATTCCAGCATTAAAGTGCGTCTTTCTAGATGTTATGGTATTTGTGAGTGATAATTGCCATGTGTCCGATTCTGCGTTATTGCCGCGGCGGAATAGTCGCGTGCGCTGAGGCGCCTTGCTACGGTGCGCGCACAAGTTCCACGTCGGAGGTTCGAGTCCTCCCTCGGGCATGTGTGTGTGTATGTTGTTCTTAGCATATGTTTGTTTAAGTAGTTTGTCAGATTGTGGGCCGATGACAACTGCATATAGGTCCCATAACATTACTCACACAGAAACACGCTAAATTTTGTAGTTTCCGAAGGATCTTTATATAAATTCGCCATTAATTACATATGTGTAAAAACTGTCATTATTTACATGTGGCTTTCAAAACCTTAACATGGTGTTGTGTTGTGGTCTTCCGTCCGCAGAATGGTGTGATGCAGCTCTCCACGCTACGCTGTGGTGTGGAAACCTCTTCATCTGGGATTACGAATGGCAACCTACATCCTTTTCAATTTGCTTACTGCATTCGTCCCTCGTCCTCCCGCTCGATTTTTACTCCGCACACTTCCTTCTAATGCTAAGTTGATGATTCCTTGATGTCTCAGAATGTGTCCCACCAATCTATCCCTTTTCTTAGGATATGCCAGAAAGTTAGTTACGTGATCTACCCTTCTAATTTTCATCATTCGTCTGTTGCACCACATTTCAAAAGCTTCTATCCTCTTTTCGTCTGAACTCCTTATCGTCCACGTTTCACTCCCATATAAAGCTACACTCCAGACAACTGCATTCAGAAAGGACTTCCTAACATTAAATTAATATTGGATGTTATCAAGTTTCGCTTCTTTAGAAATGCCTTTCTTCCCATAGCCATTCTGCATTTTATATCTTCTCTACTCCAGCCATCAGAAGTTATTTTGCTACGCAAATAACAAAACTCATCTACTACTTTTATTGTCTCATTACCTGATCTAATTCCTTCAGTATCGCCTAATATTCTGACATTCCGTTCCATTACCCTCGTTTTACTCTTGTTAATGTTCATCTTATATCCTCCTTTTAAAACATTGTCCATTCCATTCAATTGCTCTGCCAGATCCTTTGCGGTCTCTGACAGAATTACTATGTCATCGGAAAACCGCAAAGTATTTATTTCTCCTCCCTGAACTTTAATTCCTTCTCCAATTTTCTCCTTGCATTCCTTCACTGCTTGCTCAGTGTAGATATTGAACAACGTGGGGAAAGGCTACAACCCTGTCTTACTCCCTTCCCAACTACTGCAACCCTTTCATGTTTTTCGACTCTGATAGTTGCTGTCTTGTTTTTGTACAAGTTGAATATTATTCTTCGCTTACTATATTTTACCCCTACCTCCTTCAGAATTTGAAAGAGTTTATTCCAGTCAACATTGTCAAAAGCTTTCTCCAGATCCACAAATCCTATAACCGTAGGTCTCCCTTTCCTTACCCTATCTAAGTGATTTTGTAAGCTGTAATGCTTTAACTTATGTATTTTTTTAATATAGTGACTAAGTGCAATGTTGTACTTGTTATTTTATACCCAATGCTTTGACAAGATGACCAGATTATAACATGTATGTGACCAGATGATGTTGACACAGTGCACCGAAACCGGTCGTCATTTAATAAATTGTTAGTGTGCGATCTTGGCTTTCATTTTGAAAACTATAAAACAATTACATCGCCTCCAGACCAGAATATGTCAGGTAATCTTAAGTGATATGAGTATTGCCTTGCGTGTTCCTACATTTCTCCTAAATCCAAACTGAGCTTTCCCAAGCTCATTCGTCTGAAAATAAATATTGTTAGAATTTTGCAGCCATGCCCTATTAAAGTGATAGTTCTGTAATTTTCACATTTGTCTGCACTTGCTTTCTTAAGATTGGAATCACTATATTCTTCTTGAAGTCTGAGGGTATTTTTCCTGTCTCATACATCTTGCATACCAGGTGGAACAATTTTTTCATCTGCCCCTGGATATGACTTACACTTGAAAACCTGGTTTCTAAACCTATGCCTTACCATTATAAAGTCAATTTTCTTTAATGATGATTAAACCTAGTGTTTGTGATGATTAAATTGTGCTCTGCCCAAAATTCTACCAGCCGATCTCCTCTTTCATTCCTGATCCCCAGTTCATATTCACCTACTACATTTCCTTCTCTTCCCTTCCCTACTACCGAGTTCCAGTCCCCTATCACAATTAAAATTTCTTCTCCTTGAACGGTCTGAATAATTTCTTTTATCTCCTCATACAATTTTTCAATCTCCTCATCATTACCAGAGCTGTGGTATAATAAAAAGTACCCTCTGCCACCCACTGGACTGTGCTTTTCTTAGCATAAATGTTAGTTCAGAAGTCGCGTGGTCTGGTGTGTCAGGTCACGGATTGCAAGGCGGCTCCCATCGGAGTTTCAAGTCTTCCCTCGTGGATGGATGAGTGTGTTGTCCTTTTCATAACTTCACAAGAGCGGGGTGCTCCACAGTCCACATCCGATGACGAAAAACTAGTAGTGTATGTTCCAGAAACATTATTGGTACCTATATTCAAATGTCTGTTGTATCAAAACGATTTTCGCTTGCATCTATCCCCTCGCTAGTTGACGGACCAAAGACGTTCAGCTCAAATTCATACATTTCTTCTTCAAAATCTGAAAGTTTGTAGCATGCTAACGAGAGGATTATTAAAAAAATTAATTCGGTATTTGTATTGAAATTATTTAAAGAAAATCAAAGATTTTAACTAGATGGAGGGAAGAGATTTTTCTAGGCATTTAAAAAAAAGTCAGTCTGCTTACAGTAAAAGAAAATAAATTTGTCCTCCCGGCCCAAACAGCGACAAGACAATAGTTATTCAATAAATGCAGTATTTTCCAAACCAGTGGCTGCCCCTCGTAACATCAAGGACACTGATGTAGCACAATTCGTCAGGCCAGAAAAATGTACGTCAGTTTGTGTGTGAATGACATTCTTGTGAAATTTCAATAAGACACTGGTGCAAAAGTCACATTGATCAATCGCGAAACATATGAACAGTCAGGATCGCAGCGCCTTTCTCTCGCTAAAACAAAGTTAACAGCATACAATGGCAATGACATTCCTGTACTAGGACAGTGTTCACTACCTGCAGTATACCGCTGACAAATAAGCACAGTGAGATTTAAAGTGCTTAAATCTTAAGAAGGAGAGAATATTTTTGGCTTAGATTCTTTTGATCTTTTTGGTTTTACTGTGCAAGACAATGTTTTAGTTGTGAACAATTTTGATTCTCAAGACAGTGTAGACAAGTTGCTGAAAGACTTTCCAGATTTATTTTCTACAAGACTAGGGAAAGCTAAAGATTTTGCAGCACACATTACTCTCAAGGAAAATGCCAAATCAAAATTTTGCTAATCTCGTGATGTACCGCTCGCTTTAAGCGACAAATTAGCACACGAACTTCGCACATTACAAGAAAATCGTGCAGTTGAACCAATACAAGCTAGCCAGTAGGCGAGTCCGCTTGTAATTTTGCCGAAGCCGTCAGATAGCATTTGTGTTGATTTCAAGGCTACAGTGAATCCACAAACAGTTGTAGACAGTTATCCTTTGCCGAGACCAGCAGATTTAATTGACAGATTAGGCGCAAGAAAATATTTCTCTAAAATAGATTTGAGCAATGCCTACCTTCAGCTGCCACTCGATGAAGAATCACCGAAAATTTGTCTTGTCAATACACATCTGGGCTTGTTTAAATACTTGCGTTTACCGTTTTGCAGTACATCCACATCCGCAATTTTTCAAAGATATTTGGAACAGCTTACAGCTCGGGTGCCTTGTTGTTCAAACTACTTGGACGACATTGTTGTGTCAGGCCGTACCCTAGAAGAACACTCTGCAAATCTGAGAAAATAGTTTCACGTTTTGTCAGACGCAGGTATCGAGCGTCGCTTAGATAAGTATGACTTTTTCAAACCGGAACTGCAGTATCTAGGACATGTGATAAACATTCAAGGTGTGCACCTCATGCAATCACATTTGCTTGCCATTCGCGACCTGTCAGAACCAAAAGATGAGAAAGAATTACAGTCCGTCTTGGGAAAGTTAACGTACTATATAAGGTTTATTCCAAACGCAGCACAAATTGCAACCCCTTTGCATCGACTACGCCATAAAATGTTCGTTTTCTTTGGACATGCGAATTCCAACGCGAATTTCAGCAGTTAAAAGGTACTTTGCTTCGTGATCGATGCTTGGTGCACTTCGATCCAGAAAAACCAGCTCTTTTGCAAGTGGACGCGTCATCGTTTGGTTTAGGAGCAGTACTGTTACATAGACATGGGGATACGGACCGTCCGATAGCGTTTGCATCCAAACTTATTACGGACACACAGTGCAGTTAATCTCAGATTGAGAAGGAAGGTTTAGCAATAGTGTATGGTGTCACAAGATTCCATCACTACTTGTATGGGAGAAAATTTTATTTAGTAACTGACCACAAGCCTTTGTAGTCATTGATCCAGCCAAGACAATTCCTACACGCACGGCACACATATTGCAACGCTGGGCATTGTTCTTATAGCAGTATCAGTATGATATCGTGTAATTGAGAACTGAGTGGTTCAAATTACTCTAGTAACAGGAAGTTAATGATACAGTGGCCAATATACTTAGCAGCTCACACGAAATTACACACAGGCATTAACAAACAAGCCACCACGATTAAAGTTATTTAATACAGGTGGCTAAATAAAAACATTTATGGAGCAACAGAACTAAAACATAAAAAAATTGCATCTACGCTTGTTCTAAGCACTGATGAAAAACAATATTAAATAAAAGGGGGAAGGTGCTTGAAAACTACAATTTATAGTCAAGTCAGAATTATACTCAACTTAACTTGTTTATTGAGATCGAACGCAAGCAAAATGGGGAATCAATTTTGTTAATACAATAAAAATGCATCCTATTTACATGATGTAATACTGACGATGCCCAGCATTGAATTTAACATAAATTACACAGACCTTAACGCTAATGCGGGGAGAATTTACAAACAACACTCACTCGCTCACACACACGCAATGCAACAGCGAAACTCACCAAAATCAGTGTGCTGAAACGAGGCCGAAGCAGGCGCCGCTATTGTAGGCGAAATTCAGCAAACCCGGAGGTACCGCACAACACAATATTCAATAAAACTGCGAAGATGGCTCTGGTCTGTTGTGCCTGATTTGAGAATGTGCGTGAGTGTAGCAAATTTAAGTTGCATTTATATTAGACCGCGAGGAAACACGCTAACTGGAACACACGGCTACGTTACATTATCGCACTCCACTGAAGGTGAAGTGGTTAAAAATCGGATTCATTACACAAAATAACGGCGGGTCTCAAGGTGCAATCTGACAGTAAACTATCTAGGCACTGGTTTTATGAGAAGTGGCGTGAATTCAGGTGACTAGCTGCAAACCCCTGAAGAAGGAGTTCGGACCCACGTGGTCCCGAAAACCGATGAAATGTATAAATTCAATTTCGAAAAATAAAGAAAATTAACTACGGCATTTAACCCCTAGAACTGCGTAGAATTTCATAAGGAAGCTACTGAAATGCAGCAACATGCGATTGGGAACGTTCACAGAGACTTAAGAAGTCCAGACTCAAAATCCGGAAAAGTGAAATAATTACAAAGTCGGAAAAATAAAAAAAAAAAAACTACGGCATGCAACCAATAGAAATGTTTAGAATTACATAAGGAAGCGAATGAAATGCAGTTACACGCGATAGGGAGCGATTACAGAGACGGTTGAAGTCCAGTCTCAAAAAACCAGAAAACTGAAATAATTACAAAGACAGAAAAGTGAGAATGAAAACTACGGCATGCAACTCTTGGAAATACATAGAATTTTATAAGCAAGCTATTGAAGGAGGTTGTACAAGAGAGAATTACTGACAAAGACTGAGTGCATACAACAAGTTCGGAGAAGAAACAGCAAAATTAAAATAAGCGGGGAGAGAAGATCGTGAAATGTCAGTGGAAATCAGAAGGATGCACGCATTTTTATGTGCCTGATGGGCATGGAACAATCAATAGTGGAAGCTGAAGGCTTTGTTCTAAGAACCAACCACGTGGAACACATATCACTCACGGGAGGAAATGATAAGAAAGATTTCACATGCACTGTACAAAAATGAAAATAACGTCTGTTAGAAATCGGGCCCCACAAAGCTAGAAAGTATTTACACAGAGTTCGTAGAGCGCCACATAATCACAAAAGGTTTAAATATACCAGGCTGTTATCAAACTGCAACTAGTAAAATATACACCGCGTTTATCGGTTGGAAATCACTAGATTGAAAAACTAGAACACATTTCCGCCCACAAGCAGAAAATATATTCTGAAAAATGAATCTAAGTTCAAGAGTCTAAGTTAAACATGCTAGACAACGAATCACTACCATCTCCCTGGACACAAGAGCAGAACCAACCTTACCTCACCACGATCCGAGCACAAAGTGAAGAGCAAGCGGCCAGAAGGCGCGAAGCTACCGGAAACAGGGCAAAACCCGTAAAACAGCGGTGGTGGGAACGCGATACTCGCCCTGGAGAGGGCTCGTCGACTGGCTTGTAACCAAAGGGTGTAGACACCTCTTTGCTAGCATCAGCAGCAGATGATGGTAACGACTAACTATCGACTCTGAGCCAGAGAGAACTATGCAAAGCAAGCTAATACTACCCACAATCAGACAGCCATTAGATTCTCGCACATGTACTTTAAAGTAAAACAAGTACACATCGTCACAGGGACAGTGGCCTAACGGGAAAGCTGTACTTATTGCCACATTCATAAAGACAATAATGAATTATTAAAATAACAAAATCCTAGCAATATTAACTAACATTTCAGGAACTAATATTTTAAAACATGAAATAAAAATGCTATTCCTCATGCCTCAAAAAGAGTGGGGTTCTATTTTTAACAAAATGCTTATCTAGCGACATCAAATAAATTACCATTTTATAAAAAATATATGGAAGACGACAGACGGTCGTCTTTCAAGACCCACAACTCGCCATGGAAATGCCGGCGCACTTTCCTGTCTTCCAGTTGGCCAAGACAAATACTTTGATGCTTCTGAGATGTCGTGTTGTCGGATACATGATCAGGAAGATAGTTTGTTGCAATCCTTCCCTTTGGACTATACGAAACAGACTCCGATTTACAAATTTTGCTGCACTAAATTCTCGCAGAATGGCCTCGTTCACAACGTGACATTAAAAATTCACTGGTGCGTCGTTATTTTGATAGAAGAAATGAACTTTCAGTAAATGGAGGTGTCATTCTGGTATCAACTAACAATGGACAGTCGCGTGTGTTGATTCCGCAAATTTTGCAGAAAGAAGTATTGCACTTACTGCACCATGAACATTGGGGAATGGTTCACACTAAGCAATTGGCACGATGACACTGTACTTGGCAGGGTATAAACGCCCAAATAGAAACGATGACGTCACAATGTGCAGTGTGCGCTACCACACCGTCAGCCCCACCTCAGACATTTTTTGCTTGGCCTAAAGCACATTCACCATGGCAACGAGTGCATATTGAGTATGCTGGTTCGTTCTGGAACACTAAGTGGGTTACCCGTTTGCAGTGCCAACGTCTTCTACAACTTCTAGTAGCGCCGGTCGCGCTGGCCGAGGGGACTGAGGCGCTCCAGTCACGGTCTGCACGGCCACTACGGTCAGGAGTTCGAATCCCCCCTCGGGCATGGATATTTGTGCCGTCCTTAGTATTAGTTAGTTCATAAGTAGTTTGTAAGTTTAGGGAGTGATGACCCCATAGTTACGTCCCATAAGCTATACAAACATTTGAACATTTTTTGAACTTCTAGTAGCACGATTAGGGCGTTGTGTTCAATTATTTCTCTGGAAGGTCTTCCTGAACTGATAGTCTCTGTCAACGGCCCTAAGTTCAGATCGGAAGAATTTCGTTCCTTTTGTGAACGCAATGGAATTAAGCATCTCACCAGTGCGCCATTTGAGCTGAAGTCAAACGCCACTGCGGAACGCAGCAGATGTCTAAACTTCGTTCGGAGCACTCACGGGAGGCAGCTTTGCAACTGTTCCTCACTTCCTACTGCTCGCATCTAAGAGAAGGATCGTCGTCGGCCGAGCTTCAACACGGCCGCCTCCAACGCACCCTGCTCCATCTGCTCCGCCCACCGCGCCGCCCGGAACAACAGCAGCCGCCGGCACGCAAGTATTTCTTCGCTCCACGTAACCCAGTCCTTTACAGGGTTTTCCGTGGACGCAGACAGTGGGAGCGGGACGAGATCATCCAACCTTGCGGTGCTCACATGTTTGAAATTTCAGGTCACAATGGCATCATTCGCAGACACCGCAATCAAATTCGTCCTTGTTATGTACCCTGTGATCCTTGTGCGTTTCTCTCGGCAGATTCACGCAACACGCAGACCGCGTGGCCTTCGCCACCCGCGCGACCTCGGCGGTTACCCCCGCCGCAAATCCTCATGGCACCGCGGCCCGATGCCATGGAGTCGGAGCCCACACTGCCTCCGCCGCCGCTCGAGGTACCGATTGACATCGACCGGCAGGACCAACATACCACACAGCATCCGACACCGACATCGCCACCGACGTCGCCATCTACTGGGCCACAGGTCGTGGAAGTGGGCCCTTCGGAGGTTTTCACAGAGGACATTCCCTTGCGGGCTCAGGCCAGATAGCGGGGCCCGGCCCGTAGTCTGCCGGCCTCTGAAGCTACAGCCTGTGGTCCATCAGTACATCCATGAGCCTGCCTCCTGCCCATTGTTGCGCTGGATACACGACAACGGTTCGGCATTTTGGAGGAGAGGGATGTTCTGGCATAAAGTCAGTGCCAAACGCCAGACATAAGAGTACGATCGTGGAGCAGGCGGCGATTCTTCCGAAAGCCAATCGCAAGCAGGCGCTGCGCATCCTGGAGGGAGTAACCGAGGATGTGCGCCCTCTACAAGCGGTTATATTTAGGTCGACATACATCTGGACAGCCCGGCAGTTACTAGTCAGCTACGAAGTCAGAAATAGGACATAAGTAAGTCCAAATGCGGCTTCTAACTTAGCAGTCATTAGGTCTCAGTGCAGGTAGCATCATACGGACGTCGCCGTGAGAATCGAGAAGAGAAAAGAAACAGACTTATGTTCTAACGTTAAGTATTATAATTTTTAGTCAGTAAAACTTGTATTATTAATCTGAATAGTTGTTACAGTTGACATTCATTCCTGCAGTAGTACCTTTCCTGACAATCAGACCGGGACAAGAAAACAACAAAAGACGACGAGGTCACAACAGGCCAGGAATATTGTTTTGGTAGAACCACTTTATCTATACTGCAAGCCAGTCACTCTTCCACTCACGCAAGTGTGCACTGCAGGGGTTTGCTTAAGTTCGTCCCGTCTGTAGGGGTTTATCTGTGATGCCGTCGCTGTTTTTTGGAAATGGCTCCTCTGGTATCTGCAGATAAGGGCTTTCTCTGCCCTGCGTCCGTTGTTGCCATTTATCTAGAAGCTCCTAGAGTCAGGGTGGTTTCGCCCTGAACATCCTTACTATAAAGCCACGGCAATTCGCGAGGGTGGCCCCCATGAAGCGAGAGAATGCGGTTCGGTGGCTGCTGACGAAGTTGATAGTTGGGGTGATCGCTGCCGGCACCCCCCAGCTAGCGCGACACTCCAGGCGTGGCGTGCGCAAATGCCTCCATCGGCAATGTCACTGGCCGAAATATTACAAGCTGAAATCTCCAAATCGTCTGTAATCGAAGATGGGCGACCGCAGTAATCCTCATCATGGACGTTGTCACAGCCATCTTTGAATTCTCGTAACCAGTTACGCACTTTGCCTTTACTTGTAACAGTATCACCATCGCAAATCTGTCGATGAATTTCTGCAGTAGACAGGTTCCTTGGGGACACAAACCATATCGCCGCGGTGGAGTAGCCGAGCGATCTAAAGTGTCTCGGTGCGGAGCGCTCGGTTACTCGCCGTGGAGGTTCGAGTCCTCCCTGGGGCATGGGTGTGTGTGTTGTCCTTAGGTTAGTTTACCTAGGTTTAAGTAGTTTGTAAGCTACGAACTGATGACCACGCAGTCTGGTCCGATACAATTAAAAACATTTGAACATTTTTTTGAACAAACCATATCACTGAGGGAACGTCACACGCTGCGGACGAGTTGATAGTCTTAAACACTTTGAAAGCACAGAACAGAACCGTACATGTTAGCTACAGAGCTGAAACTGAACACAGTTGATCCCGAGGCATGCCGGTACACGACGCACGCGCTCATAGTGGTATGGGCGCGAACTACTGGTGTCTACAACAAAACGAAACTTACTTGAAAACGCGTCTCGTATAATACGCAGTAAGCTGTTTCATGAAGACAACACATTACAGATGAATCACAAAAACCGTTATCGGCTCGATTTCTTATCACTACATGTAAATAATAATACACCAATAGTCAAAAATACTGAGAACTATATTACATAAGCATAATCAAATCTCTCGTTCCAGCAAGTCCTCCTATCGTAGCGAGTAGTGATAGAGGATGACTTCCAGAAGGATGTTGGTTTAAAACTGCTACTATGAAATATTTTTTTTTAAATATCAAAGTTTACGACGTAATGTAGGTGTTTCTGAATCATAACACATTCTGGGGCTTTCTATTCAAATGTTCAGATGTTTGTATAGCTTTTGGGACTTAAGTACGGATCATCAGTCCCTAAACTTACAAACTACTTATGAACTAATGCTAATGTCGGCACAAATATCCATGCCCGATGGGGGATTCGAACCCCCGACCGTAGTGGCCGTGCAGACCGTGGCTGGAGTGCCTCAATCCCCTCGGCCACCGTGGCCGGCCCTTTCTATTCATATAACGGTAGTATAGTATATAATGCATGATGTTACTGTAAGAGAGTGTTCTCTCAGGAATTAGTGACATCGATTTGATGACTTTGGTATGATAAGAAAACGGAGTATGCAATTCCTGGAAGTGATACGGTCAGCAATGATAATTCTGTTGAGAATGGACTTCTTGGAAATGAGACAATCAGCAGTTACATTTCTGTCCTTCCTTCTCACAAATATTTGACCTCTGCTCTGTAGCCGCGGCGGAGCGGCCAAGCTCATTGAGGCGCTATGCTGCGATGAGCTAGACCGTTCCCCGTCGGGGGTTCAAATCCCGCATCGGGCATGGATGTTTGTGCTGTCTCTATTATAAATTAGTTCATACGCAGTTTGTAAGTTTAGTGACTGATGACCCCGCAGTTAAGTCCCTTAAGCTTAACAAACATTTGAGCAATATTTTGGCCTGTATATGTAACGATTTCCGGGGATATGGTTAGGGTCAAGCCTAGGAGAAACGTTTAATAGGCTACCTGTAATAGTAAAAGACACTTAACGTGCGGTATAAAATATTTCTCCAAACAGCAATCAAAGGATTAATAAATAAATAAACTGCTGATAAGTAAGAAACTGACGATGTCATTTACATTGTTCGGTTCTAAGAAATATTTCCTGTTTACTTCTGACTATCTTGTTATTAGCGAGCGTGTGGTGAGGCAGATATTCCTTGCTTATCTCAATATTGGACTGTTTATTGTCGGAAGTGTCGCGATTTCCGAGAATGTGGTTAGAACGATATTACTTGCTTGTCACCGATATTTGGTGGTTTATTTCTGAACATTTTTCGATTGCGGAGTATTTGGTTAGCCAAGATCCAATGAGGAAAACTTTAATTTCATTTGCAAATGCATACGGCTTACTTTCAGAACACTAACAGCGCCGTCTCCTGGCATCTCTACATATTAATGCTGATCCCACAGTTTTGAAGATATTTGCAACTGGGAATTCCTCCATAATCCGTTAGAAATATTCATTTTAATCATAATTTGATGTTGTCTACACATACTACAAACTGGCATTACATAATTCTCTAGGCCTGTTTCCATTAAGGGCATTAGACTTTTTAACATTTCAGCATAAACCCATCACTCACTTATTAAGGCCTACAGAAGACGGTAGTGTATTGTGTCTAGTTATTTTCTTAATTTTGTGTCCCTGCCTCATCGCCGCTTTTGTGTCTCGTTTCCGTCGTAGGTGTCGGTGGCCGAAAGACCGACACAGGAATAGAGGATGCACGCTTGTGCAGGTAGGAGGTGACCAGCCAGTGGGACAGCAGAAACTACAAACACTAGAGTAAATTAGTACGAGACATATATTTCTTAGAGACTTAGTAATACTTAACTTTTACATAGCTCAGTACTGCAGACTGCTGATACATATTGAGCTAGAGGCCTGCCTAGTGCCTATCCGATAGCCAAGTCTTTACTGGTGCCTATCTGATTCCGAAGTGTTAACTGGTTCCTATCTCATTCCCAAGTGAACGATGTCGTTCAGTGGTGGCCACGAGCGGAGTTGTAGCAGAGGGCGCTCGTGGCTGACGTCGTAAGAACGCCGCGCCGTGCGTGCATGGCGGTGCGCGGCGAAAGTAGGTGGCGCGCACTTTAGACTTGTGCGACACCACACTTAACATACATGAGTGACACTGCATATAATGTAAGAGATGCTGGTAATAACAACGCCCTACTAAAGGATAAACTTCTCGAATTCGTATCAGAAAAGGAAACGTATTTTGAATACTGACATGCCTGTCCATGTTTCGTGCTTAGTTTAATTTTATTAAGAAGTCCCGTAGTATTTTAGAAACACGAACGCAAAGAACGAAAAATAAAATGAATACGACTCACTATCACTACATCAAGATAATCGTGCGAAAGTTGCTACGATACGAGTTTTTGTTTATAACGTATCGTACCGAGAACGAAGTGTTTTTATGCTACCATTAAATAAGGCAATACTGAAGCATGTCACTTTTGCAGCAGCCTGTAATCGAACAACGTTTATTATGATATGATAGCTACTGAAATAAACCAATTCAGATTACACTAGCATATCACGTTTGCACCGAGTTATGTGACCGTAAGTCGATAGCTGTCCGTGCAATCTTCGATAAGCGTGTGACGTAAAAATGACGTCACGTTTGGTACAAGTTCTGTGAGCGAACCGCGCTCGACCAACACCACCTAGCGAAAAGGCCTCACAAAGGCCGGACGATGTCACACTGACCAGGCCCGAGACCGGTGAGAAAGACAGGCCTGGGGACACTGCCAGGTTACGTGATAAGAGTAGTGCCGAGGCAAAGCGATCGCGAAGCGGGCTGCTTGGGTACTTAGAGACAATGGGCCGTACCCCAGCGGCCAGCCAGTCAACTTCGCGATCGGGTTGCTTCGGCACTACTCTTATCACGTGACCTGGCGGAGTGCCCAGGCCTGTCTTTCTCGCCGGCCACTGACCAGGCCGCAGCCACCAGCTGAATGGCTGCCGCTGGGGCACGCCCACTGCCTCGTAGCTGACAGCCTGGTCAGGGTGACGTGTCACTGACTGTTGTGAGGCCTTGTCTCTAGGTGGTATTGGCTCGATACACCGATGGCGCGTAACGCTGCCACCGCGGTCGCATTCTCTGCGAGAATGTTCCTAATACTGTCATTGATTACTGCTGGAAACCGGTGAGTGATATTATCACTGCTTCAGATACTACGCATTGTTGGTGGGAATATCTGTCTTTTAATTCGACAAGTTGAGTACGGAATAAAAGTTCAAATGTTTGTAAATCTATCGGACAAAACTACGTGTTCATCAATCCGTAGCTTACAAACCACTTAAACTGAGGTAAACTAGCCTAAGGGCAACACACACACACACACACACACACACACACACACAGAGCCATGCTCCAGGGAGGACTCGAACCTCCGACGGCGAGCACCCGCGCGCTCCACAGCGAGGCGCCTTAGACAGTTGAGTACGTTGATAGCTCGGTACAAGAAGGTGACATTACAATTAAAGGAACCCTTACGTCCCTGAGATGTTTCAAAAGTTCAAGCACTGAAATTGTTTAGCGAATGTGTTTCCTTTAATTCCTTCTTGCTCAATTCTGAACGTAATCTCTAAATACGACCGTGTCCTTGGAGTTATGCGCGAAATACCGTCTGGATCAAAGATTCCTGGTTGTGCTAACATTAAGTTTTTTAGACGTACTGCACAGTTTATTATTCATGATGTTGTTGATGTGGTCTTCAGTCCGCAGAAAGGTTTGATGCAGCTCTCCATGCTCCCCTGTCCTGTGCAAGTCTCTTCATCTGACAATAAGTTCGCAACCCATATACTTTTGTATCTGTTTACTGTATTCGTCCCTCGGTCTCCCTCTACTATTTTTACCCCACGCACTTCCTTCTAAGTTGAAAATTCCTTAATGTCTCAGAATGTGTCCCACCAATCTATCACTTCTCTTAGGATATGCCAGAAAATCCTTTTCTTCCAAATTAGGATAAGCACCTCCTCATTAGTTATTATTTTGCTACCCAAATAACAAAACTCATCTACTACTTTTATTTCCACATTACCTACTCTAATTCCTACAGCATCGCCTGATTTTCTGACATTCCATTCCATTACCATCGTTTTACTCTTGTTAATGTTCATCTTATATTTTCCTTTCAAGACTTTGTCTATTACATTCAAATGTTCTTCACTGATCCTCTTCGGTCTCTGACAGATATCTTTGGAAAACCGCAAAGCCTTTATTTCTTCTCCCTGAACTTTAATTCCTTCTCCAATTTTCTCCTTTCATTCCTTTACTGCTTGCTCATTGTACATATTGAACGACATTGGGGAAAGGCTAAAATCCTGTCTTACTCACTTCCCAACTACTGCGACCCTTTCATGTTCATCGACTCTAATAGTTGCTGTCTTGTTTTTGTACAAGTTGAATATTATTCTTCACTCTCTGTATTTTAGGCGGGCTGATGACCATTGTAGTTTTGTCCCCCTTAAACACCCTAATAACAACAACAACATCTCTATATTTTACCCTTGCTACCTTCAGAATTTGAAAGAGTGTTCAAGTCGACATTGTCAAAAGCTTTCTACAAATGCTAAAAACGTAAGTTTGACTTTCCTTAGCCTATATTCTAAGATTAGTCATAATGTATTGCCTCCAGTGTTCCTACATTTCTCCCAAATCCAAACTGATTTTCCCAAAGGTTGGCTTCCACAAGTTTTTCCATTCGTCTGTAAATAATTCGTATTAGTGTTTTGCAATCATGACTTAGTAAACTGATGGTTCTGTAATTTTCACATTTTTCAGCAGTTGCTTTTTTGAAACTGGAATTATTATATTCTTCTTGAAGTTGAAAGATGGCTGTCTGCCATCTTCGATAGGTTTTTAACTTTGTAAATTATCTAAGTCCACTAGATGACCTTTTTTGCTAAACGAGAACCCCTTTTTTCAGAGGCATGAGGAATAACATTTCATTTCATGTTTTTAAATGTAAGTTTCTGTAATATTGTTGGGATTTTATTATGCTAATAATTTATCATTGTGTCTATGAAGTGGCAATATGAACGGTTTCTCCGTGTCGCCACTGTCCCTGTGAGAATGGGTACTTGCTTTATTCTGTATGTGCATCTATAAGAATCTTCTAGCATGGGAGTCTGAGTGTATGTATGAGAATTTTCGTCGTCGGCTGCTGGCTGCTCGGTACAAGTGTTTCTTTGGCTTCGTATCAATAGGTAGTCGTTGCCAACCTTTGCTTTTGATGTTACCAAAGAGGTTCCTCCACCATTTGGTTACAAGTTGCATGGGTAATGCCCATTTAGCGAGCCTCGGTTGGACGCGGGAGCTTAAGCTCTCCCCTCCCCCTATCACGTTTTTCGTGGGTTTTGCCGATTTCCGGCCGCTGGTGGCGGGCTCCTGGGCCGTCTGGAAATTCTGTGACTGCGCTTTGACCTGGTAAGACGTTATGATTGTCTTTCCTCCCTTGAGATGGTAGCGATTCATTGTCTGGTTTGTTAGATTTCAGATCTTAGGTTTATTTTTTGGGATACGTTTCTTCGATCATGTACGGAAGTGTTTTCAATTTCATGTCAGTGATTTTGCATAGGTAAACGCGGTGAATATGCAACTAATTCGGTTTCATAACAGCTGCGAATCGGTAACCTGTGTGAGACTCGCTGGTTGTGTATGAACTCTGTTTAATTTCTTTCTATCTTTGTGGAACACGACTAATATGCAGGAATATTTTTATTCAGTGTAGTGCATGTGAAATATTCTTTTCTGTTTCCTCCTTCCGCAGGTGATATGTACTCCACGTGGTGTGTTCTTAGAACAAAGCCTTCAGCTATCCCTGTGTCTGTTCCTATGCCCTTCAGGCAAGAAATCATGTATGTATCTTTCTGATTTCCATTAGTACCTCGCGATCTCCTCTCCATCTATTTTAAATTGCTGTTTCATTTCCAAACTTGTACTTTGCTTTCCATCAGTAAATTCTCTTCTAGCCTTGTACGACCCCCTTTATTAGCTTGCTTATGAAATACAGCGTATTTCTTGGGGCTGCATGCCGTATTTCTTAGTTGATTTACTCCAACTTTGAATTTATTCCACTTTTCTGACTACTGAAGACTGGACTTCGTCCATCCATGTAAAACCTTCCCTATCACATCTAAATGTATTTCTTTAGCTTCCTTATGATATCCTACGCATTTCTAAGGGTTGCATGCCGTAGCTATCTTCCTTTATTTTTCATAAATTGTATTTTTTATATTTTTTACTGGGTTTCGGAACCATGTGGCTCCGAACTCCGGCTTCAAGTGTTTATAGCTATTCACTTGGGTTCTCGCCACTGCTCACACACCAGTGCCTTCCTATTGTGTGTTCTTGCTTCGTAATCAGTGTTTCCGTTGGTTTTTGTTGAAATAAATACAGTCTTTAAGCACTTCGTCTTCAGTGGGGTGCGAATATGTAATGCAGCAGACACATGCCGTGGATCTCAATAATTCAGCATGCTCACGGTTTGATTTTAATGGAAATTAACCTCGCTATTATCGCGTACCATCTCAAGTAAAGAAAGACAGACCAGAGCGACCTACGAAGTTTATTTTTTCTTGTGTTGTGTGGTACATACTAAATGTTGCCTACAATAGCGGCGCCTGCTTCTGCTTCATGTGAGCACGCTGAGTTTGGTGAAATTCGCTTTGCTTTGCGCTTGAGTGGCTGAATGCTTGTTGATTGTAAATGCCTCCCCCGACGATATTCAGTTCAGATTACTTTAATTTAATTTAGTAGTTAAATGAGATGCACTCTTTATTGTTTAACAAAAATGGTGCCCCCATTTGCTCATGTTTGAACTGCCTAAATAATTTATTGTCAGTGAAATTTTTCCTTTTCATAAATATTAGTTTATGAATACCCTCTCTTTTTATTTGATGTTCTTTTTCATCAGTGCTGAGAACAAATTCAGATGCATACTATCATATTTTTAATTCCGTTGCGCCATAAATGTTTTCTCAGCCACCTTCACGAAATTTTTTAGTTCACGGTGGCTCGTATATTAATGATTGTGTGCAATTCACGTGATCTACGATGTATGCTGCCAACCGTCAGTAGTATGGTGAAGCAGGTATCAGCACAGGGTACCACTTCGCTACCTGTGCACACTCTGGCAGCCGCGCGCTTGGCCGCTTTCCCGACCACCGATTAAAGGAAGCCACCACACTCAAACAAAGGGATGATTGACAGGGTACATGCAAGTGCACTTAAGCCTGGTGCACTTAACACTTGCAAGTAAACAACACCCCCGTCCACCCCCAGAACCGCCTCCAGACAAACGGCACCTCCGACAGGTCCAGACCTGTCCACCCCCAGCCGCCAACTGACACCACATCCACCCACCCCCAGCCACGCTTCTGGCTGACACGCCGCCCTCAATACGCTGTGGACATGCTCCGCCTCCGAAGGTTGCGATCTAATAATAATTTGCACATCAAATTAACAGCCGACGACGCCGACGACGCCCGGCAATTAAAATGCCCGTGCGCCACACCTCGCACCTCAGTCAAAGATGAGTGTTGAAGGAAAGAAGGTTCGTTTTAATACGGATGCTAACGTGACGCATTTAATGATCAGTTGGAGATTTTCATACACAATTGCTAGTAAAGGCGAGTGGCAAAGATATGCACTAGATCGGGAGCGCTTCCACCGACAAATACAGCAAATGGACCGTGTCCTAGCACCTATGATCCAGAAACGCATCATATGAGAAAATTATATCACCAGCTTCTTCTTCTCTGTCAGTCATCCTGAAACTGAATGAATTTATATATAGCTAACTGTAGGCCTCTACTTGACTTAGTCGATAACATGTCGTAGTGGGAGAAACAACAAGAGTTCATAGTTGGTGACTTGTCTGGTGATGGGTTGGGAGAGGATTCCCAGAAGTAAAAGAATGGATCACTACTTCCTGATAATATACGTGCAATAATTGTAGGACCATCCAACTGTGGGAAAACAAATAATCTTACGACATTGCTTACCCATATACATGGCGTTTACATTGAACATGTTTGCGTATTTTCAAAACACTTTTGCAGCCTAAATACATGCTATTACACGAGATACTACGAGGTGTAAAAGGAGTCACCTATACAATGTACAGTGAAAGCGCTGATATGCCCCCTCGTGAACAAGTAAAGCCCAACACGGTATTCATATTTGATGATGTGGCAGTGGAAAATCAAGACCAAACTCGACGATATTTCTGTTTCGGGAGGCATATGGGTGTCGATGTATTTTATTTAAGCCTAACGTATTCCCAAATCCCAAAACAGTTGCTGTGGGATAATTCACACTTTATTATAGCATTCAAACGAGACAATTTGAATTTAAAACATATTTACAACGCCCATGTAGGAACTGATATGTCGTTCACCGATATTGTAAAGATCTGTGCAGACTGCTGGAATCATTCGCAGTACGGGTTCCTCATTGTAGATAAAACACGGAAACTTAACGATCTTCGGTACAGATGTATCTTTCAAGATTTTCTGCATATATAACAGCGCATTGAGAACAGTGCGACGGTCTACGCAGCGACATGGACAAATTCGCACATACGTGGAGTGATCGAGATGTACAAAGACAAACACATTCCCCTATACTTGGATGCGAAGCTTAAACGTGGAGTTGAAGAGGTTCTTAAGGATCTAGTGGAGTATTATGATGGAAACGAAAAGAACCTGCGCAAGGAGTTAATTACGTTATATGAACGTTAGCTTGATGACGTCAGCAATCATCTACTAACCTTCTACGAGAGTAAAGTTGAAGATGGGCGCAAGGACCTACAGTCATACAGTAAAAGTGTTCAGAATATGATTAGAACTTTAATTGAGGGCGTTAAAGGACTTGATAAGAAAATTAGTGACCTACCCATGAAAGTAAATTTTTTTGAGAAGGAAAAATTTCAAGTGGATGGACTTGTTATTGAGAAGAAGAAGAAGAACACATATATAAAACTTTCTTAACAATTTCTCTCGGAAACGGTATGAACGGTCCTCGTTTAAACGTTTAACAGTATCCTAGCTCCATCTCCAGCGCGATCACAAAGACAGTGTTCTGTCGACAGGCTACATAAAGTAAGCACATGCTAAATGTATTTAAAAAAATCATACCTTTTTGAGCATCCTCTCTCAAAAAACATCTAAGCTACATGTACAAATAATCAAAACCTTCTATGCAAGACCTCTGCACACACAGCACTTTGACGAGGATAGGGCACATTGCATCTATTTAATGGAACTGGACCCAGCTGAGTGCTTGACGCCAGATGACACTGTCGACCTCCGTCCCAAAAGGAAACATGCTTTCACATTGAAGCCCCATCTAACAACAACCCTCTCTCTCTCGTGCAAACCATACCAGTCGCACTTAAGATTACCAAGTTCTGAAATGTAATACTCCCTCTCGTACGCTGATATAATACACATAATTCTTTCCGAAACATACCAACAGTTCCTTAGATCGGTGCATCACTGTCTACCACAGACGTTTTCGATCTTCCTGTAAACCAACACTTATATGGTTTTATACGCCTTCCTACAATTCGGAAAATTCGAGTAGTTTAATTAACGAGTGTGGTGTCGCATAAGTCTGAAGTGCGTGCCACATACTGTCGCCGCGCGCCACCATGCATGCACGGCGTGGCATTCTTATGACGTCGGCCACGAGAGCCCTCTGCTGCTATCCCGCTCGTGGCAACCACTGAAACACATCATTCACTTGGGACTGAGATAGGAACCAGTAAACGCTTCGGAATCAGATAGGCACCAGTGAAGACTTGGCTGTCGGATAGGCACTAGGCAGGCCTCTAGCTCAACTATGTATCAGTATGTGTTTCTAGTTTTTGCTGTCCCACTGGCTGGTCACCTCCTACCTGCACAAGCGTGCATCCTTTATTACGAGACACAAAAGCGGCGACAAGGCTGGGACACAAAAGTGGCGACGAGGAGCGATAGAAGAACCGTCGACCAGCCCGCTTTCAGCAGCCAGACAGCAGCAGTTGGAGCACACAGAAATTGTTCCCGCCCACCCACCCTTATTATAAGATTTTTGGGGGACTATATTCAGTTACGTGTTTTGTGGACTTTTTGTTGCAGAGCGTCCTCTTTCACATTCCTTTTGTGTTTTATTATAAGTTACTTGTATGCGCGGCGCCTAATCGGTCAGTATGGCCACTACCCCGAACCCAAACTTAATGGAAATTATTCAGTTACAGACGGCGCAAATCACGCAACTACTTCAAGCACTGGCGCAGTTGATGGCAACTCAACAACAGCTGTCGCATCAGCAGCCTACACCTGCAGCCGCACTGCTTCCTACGTTTCGCCAGTACAACGAACGTGAGGAAGAATGGAGCGACTATTTGGCCCAATTTCAAGAATTCGTCGCGGCTCATCAAATTACAGGTCAGAGAGTGAAGCATCTGTTATTATCTGTGGTGGGAACTAAAACCTTAGAATTACTGCAGAAACTTTTCCCCCATGCATCTCCTCGTGATCTAGACTTTGAACAAATTGTAGAAGCACTGAATGCTCATTATGAGAGAAAAGTTCTCGTAGCTGCAGCGCGGAATCTATTTTTCAGAGCGGAGCAATCACACCAGGAATGGATCACTGAATTCAAGTGCTTAACCCGCAAATGTAAATTTATTTGCTCTTGTGGTCTTTCTTATAGTGACGTTATGTTAAGAGATGCAATTACGCAGAACATTCAGGACCCCAGAATTAGGGCAGCAATTCTAAAACAATCTGACCCCTCATTAGACAGTGTACTGCAGCTTATTGAAGAGCATGATACCTTTTACTTAGCATATGTAGAAATGCAAAGCCACAGTGTTAATTCAGTGCACCACAACAGACGCTTTCCTAGCCGTAGTTTTCAGTCTAGCCCTAGTGATTCTTATAATTCTACCGGCCGTGCTGAACAGACAGTGAACAGCATGAACGGCACAAAAGCTTCAGAGATGGTCCTTAATACTGTCTAATTATCAGTATGAGATTTTGTACTGACCTACCACTACTACACACTTTCCCAACTTCCGGTTGGCAAGGATGTGTCATTTGATTTTTCGGAAATGGCATGTTGTCAGATTCAAGAGATGCTTCTGCTGTCGCAGACTTTCCTTTGAATTCTCATCGGGTTGCACAGGAAACAACTGCAGATGCAGACCTAAGTGTGGTAGCACGTTTTGTTCGCTTTGGTTGGCCTGCCAGAGCCAAAGATATTGATCGGCCTCTGGTTTGACCTTATTTTGCACAACGTCATGCATTGTCTTTAAGTCAGGGTGTTCTGTGTTACATACGGACAACGACCAAACAAGAGTGATTGTTCCTCGTTCCCTGCAACGAGAAGTGTTACGCCTCCTGCATCAAGGACATTGGGGTATTGTTAGGACAAAGCAATTGTCCAGACGTCATTGTACCTGCATTGGTACGGATGCCCAGGTAGACAGAATGACGTCACAGTGTACGGTTTGTGCGGAACATCAGGCAACTTCTCCGCAACGTTTCTCAGACTGGCCGCGCCCCAAGGGACCATGGCAACGTTTACACATTGACTTTGCCGGACCTTTCTGGAATACACGCTGGTTAATCGTTGTAGATGCTTTCAGCAAGTTTCCTCTTGTGTTTGCCATTATCTCAACGACGGCGTCTAGTACAATCAGTGCCTTAACATCAGTGTTTTGCATCGAAGGTTTGCCTGATACTATCGTCAGTGACAATGGACCTCAGTTTGTTAGAGCACCTCAGAAGAAGATGACCTGCTCCCTCTGGGCGGAGGCGTGCGCCCTTCCGCTGGTTTTGGTGGGTTTCCCGGGGATCACAAGGTGTATACTGGTGCGTGGAGGCCGTCTCGATCACAGCCTCAGCTTCGACGCCAGTCCCACCAGTAAAGCCCCCGCCCAGGCCCTTCTCCCAGTGCCGTCACCGTGGCCCTCAACCCTACACCACGACGACGCGGCGGTTTGGGGGGGAGGGGTGTGGTGTCGCACAAATATAAAGAGCGTGCCACCTACTTTCGCCACGCGCCGCCATGCACGCACGGCGCGGAATTCTTACGACGACAGCCAAGGGGCGCCCTCTGCTGCACTAAACGACATTGTTCACTTGAGACTGAGGTAGGAACCAGTTAACACTTAGGAATCAGATAGGCACCAGTGAAGACTTGGCTATCGAATAGGCAATAGGCAGGCCTCTAGTTGAACTATGTATCAGCATTCTGCAGTACTTAGCTATGTAAAAGTTAAGTATTACTAAGTCTCTAAGAAATATATATCTCATTCTAATTTACTCTAGTGTTTCTAGTTTCTGCTGTCCCACAGGCTGGTCACCTCCTACCTGCACAAGCATGCATCCTTTATTACTGTATCGGTCTGTCTACTCGGCCACTGGCACCTACGATGGAAACGAGACACAAAAGCGAAGACGAGGCTGGGACACAAAACATGTATTTCTCTCAGTTTTGGGCACCAAAACCTTCGTGTTACTGCAGAAACTTTTCCCCCACACATCTCCTCGTGATCTAGATTTTGAGCAACTCGTAGCTGCATTGAATACTCATTATGAGAGAAAAGTTCTCGTAGCTGCGGCGCGGTACCGATTTTTTAGACTGAAAAAATCACCCGATCTGTCATACCAGCAGTGTGGGGCTTAACCAGCAAATCTAATTTTACTTTCTCTTGTGGACTTTCTTATAGTGACGTGAAGTTGAGAGATGCAATTACGCAGAACATGCAGGACCCCAGAATTAGGGCAGCAATTCGAGAACAGTCTGATCCTTCATTAGACAGTGTACTGCAGCTTATAGAAGCGCATGATACCTTTGACTTAGCAGCTGTAGAAATGCAAAGCCACAGTGTTAATGCAGTGGGCTGTAACGGATGCTTTCCTAGCAGTAGTTCTCAGTCTAGCCCTAGTGATTCTTATAATTCTACCGGCCGTGCAGAACAGACAGTGAACAGTAGCCAGAGTAAAAGTGCGACACAAAGGTCGCTCCATCGTATTAGAAACAGTACTGTGAACAACGGGCGCCAATGCTCTTATCACAGAAACGTTCCTAAGTCTTGCCCCCAGTGTGTATCTCGCCACAAGCGTGCGCAATGCCGCGGTCGAGTAGCCGAGCGGTCTAAAGCGTTTCCCTGCGGAGCGCGTGGTTGCTCGCCATGGAGGTTCGAGTCCTCCCTGGGGCATGGGTGTGTGTGTTTCTCCTTAGGTTAGTTTATCTAGGTTTAAGTAGTTTGTAAGCTACAGACTGATGACCACGCATTTTGGTCCGATAGATTTACAAACATTTCGTGCGCAATGCCCTAGTCGCAACGCGATTTGTTATCAATGTGGCAAATGAGAGTCCATTGCCAGCTGCCCCCAGTGCCACATCGTAAACAGCGCTAAGCTTATATTTCCGCGCGTTTGATAACGTTGTATTCCACAGATATTCTTATTCTGAAAACTGCCAGACTCAGTTTTGTTGATTTGACAGAGAAGTTACCACTGACCACAGTTCAGTCAGCAGCCAGCTGCCTTTATTAGAGTACTAGTCTACTTAAAAGTTCTTTACCTAGTTTTCTACTTTCTGCAGTTAGTTGTATAGGATGGGTAGGATGTGTGCCTGTGGTGTGCAGACGCAGGAGGAGTTGGCCGCAGTTCGCGAACAGCTGCGTGTGCTGTTGACTACGGTCAGCCGTCTTCAGGCTGCTGTCTCGGGGTGCAGCGATGGTGGGGAGTCTGATGCGTCGAGTGGGACACCTCAGGTGTCTCACGCTTCGTTCTCTGTCCCTGCTACCGAGGCACCTTCAGGTGTACCGGACGTCGTCGAGCCGCCTTCTCCACAAGGGGAGTGGCGGGTTGTACATGTTCGCGTCGCTCGAGGCGGAAGGCAAATGTGGAGACTGGACGTCCGTCCGCGCCCCTGCGTCCTGTGAGTGAAAGTGTGGCCACTCTTTCAGCAGGGTCCGAGCATGTGCACGGGGGGAGGGGATTATTAGTTATTGGGAGCTCCAATGTTAGGCGCGTGATCGAGCCCCTTAGGCAGATAGCGTCGAGATCCGGAAGGAATTCCAACGTGCACTCGGTATGCCTGCCGGGGGCCTCATCCGAGATGTGGAGGCGGCCTTGCCGGCGGCTATCGAGCGTGAGGGTTGCGGTCGACTGCAAGTCGTGGCTCACGTCGGCACCAATCACGCTTGTCGCTGCTGCCTTCGCATGCAGGGTGCAAGCAGAGCTGTCGATTTGCAGCATTGTTCCCAGGGTTGATTGGGGTCCTTTGGTTTGGAGCCGAGTGGAGGGTCTGAACTAGAGGCTTCGCCGACTCTGTGACAGTCATGGCTGCAGATTTCTAGATCTGCGTTATTGGGTGGGAAATTGAATCGGTCATTTCAAAAAGGTCATTAGTCATGAAAGTAAAATTTTACAGGAGAAGGAAAAAACGTTCTACAGCATAAACAATTTATTTATTTATTTTTATTTTAATATCAATATTTAGTGAGATGCCAAGCACTGTTTTGCACTGTATATTTTTGTTTTGTAATTAATAGTTTAACCACAATATTAATTTAAAAATTGCTGACTTATGACCTTTTTGCAATGAATGACTGTGTGTTGCAACAAATGAAAGTATTACTTGCAAATAATTGCCTATTTTATTGAAAAATCAGTTAATATTTAACACAGTAAAATGAAATGTGAATATTATTATCTGAAGTTACATTTTTCGCAACATTTGTGTGTTTTATAACAACATGGAAATAGAGTACAATAAACCAAATCAATCTTCTTGATCATCATCATTATTTGTTCCCCATTCCGTTGGCCATTCTTGCATTTGGTCATAAAATTCCACATATTCAGATGGAATATACCTCTTCATTTTCAATAAATCTTGTAATTTTTTTTACATTGATCGGCACTTGCTTTCCAGGATACGCCAATTTGATGGGAAGTACATGATGCTTATTGAAGCTTTGGAGGAGATGGAATGTCTGAGACCATCGATGAATTTCTCTGTCTTTACTTAGCAGGATAATGTGCATCATACTGAAAAGTCATCCATTTTGAAGGAGAAAGAGAGACTTTTTGTTCCTTGGGAATTTTTCCCATGCTTGAGGAAGGCTTTTTAAAATAGGCAGGCCACCAGTTTTAAAGGGTAATACAGCAACATTATCAATAGCTTCCGCTGAGTATTTACTTGATGCCTTTTTGATCATTATGGCATACTCTTCAGGTAAATAGATCCGGTCATGACGTCTAACTTTTTTTTTTTTTTTTTTTTTTTTTTTTTTTTTTTTTTTTGGTGGTCGCAAAATCTCTACTGTTTGGAAGCAAACTATGCCCGCGTATAGGGAAGTAATGTTTCATCTTCCTAAATCTCCCAGTTGATACAAGTGTTAAACAAAAGCGAATCATTGGGTGATTTTTGTTTTAACCAGCACACCCGTCAGAGAACAGATGACGCTCATTCACATCTTTTGAGATATACTTCTCGATGTAATTATATAGAAATGAGCAAACCTCATTTGCGCCTTTCTTCGCTTCGCCTTCATGGCACACATAAAAGTGTGACTGCTTGGTTTTCATATTATGTATGCCACAAACATTCTTAATTTAGGATCCTCTTTTCACGGTCTTCTACTCTTGACTTCTTGAACTTTGATTAGCCCTTGCAGGAAGTTATCAATTACGATAATGATTAAATTGCATACTATGCAGGTATATGCTTTTACTTCCATAATGAAATCAAGTACACGTATTTTACTCACTTGCAGTCATCTCCTGTACTCCGACTCTGAATTTTCTTACCTTGCTAATTCACGTATACCACTCCCTTTACTTTTGAGTCACGAGTAATATTCCTTTTGTACTCATCAGCCTTTCTTGTCCGTTTCTTGCCTATATGAGGCGTTTCAGAGTTCGAAGAAGACGCAGACATAATTACACCTCGACAAATAAGTGGCTTCTGAATGCGACAGTAATGACCTACTATTTGAACCTACAATGCTGTAAGCACAACAACGGATTATTGTAGTAATGCTAAGCTCAGACGACAAAATACGCGGGAAAGCAGCGCAACGCCGCCAATAACTTCTGCGTTCGATTAAATACACCTCCACACAGTCATTGCAAAAACGGCATGAGTCAATGACTCATGACCTTTTTGGAATGAACGAAGATTTCAAGGCTCGATAGTGACACCATTTGAAAGTTGACTTCTGCCCTTCTTGTACGTATAAATCCGGCTACACTTTCCCATCCTTTTCCAATGGATAACTCATTTTCGTAAGAAAGTTGACTCATGACCTTTTTGCAGTGATCGATTCAATTGTAGGGTGCCCCTAGATAGATCAGGGGTGCACTACACTAAGGAAGCGGCTACTCGGGTAGCAGAGTACTTGTGGAGTGCACACGGTTTTTTTTAGGCTAGGCACTAACTCTGATGAGCACTCGCCTATCAGCATTCAAACAGCGAAGCCAGGCCACGTTCGGAACAAAAATTCGAACATCAAAATATTAGCCGCGAACTTACAGAGTATTAGAAACAAAGTTACCGAATTTTCCATACTGCATGGAAGTTATTGCGCTCAGATAGTTTTAGGCACCGAAAGATGGCTAAATCATGATGTGGCAAGTTTAGAAATATTTAGCGAAGCGTGGAATGTATATCGGAAAGATAGATCGAATCCAACTGGAGGAGGAGTGTTCATCGCTGTGGATAAAGATATTGTTTCTACTGAGATCGATATTGAAAGTATCTGTGAAGTTATCTGGGCCCGTATAACAGGTCTAAAAGAAGTAAAGCCGGCCGCGGTGGCCGAGGGGACTAAGGCGCTCCAGTCACGGTCTGCACGGCCACTACGGTCGGGGGTTCGAATCCCCCCTCGGGCATGGATATTTGTGCCGTCCTAGTTAGTAATTAATTCATAAGTAGTTTGTAAGTTTAGGGACTGATGACCCCGTAGTTAAGTCCCATAGACTATACAAACATTTGAACATTTGATTTTTGAAAGAAGTAAAGTTAATAGTTTGGTGTTTTTACCGGCCCCCCAGTGCTGCTGTAGCAGTTTTAGAATCATTCAAAGAAAGTCTACACCAGGTAGTGCATAGGTATCCGGGCCATGTAATATTAGTCGGAGGAGACTTCAACGTTAAGAGTATAGATTGGGACCTCGCTAGTTACATTTCAGGCGGTTCAGACAAGCAGTCTTGCGAGCTCCTTTTGGACACATTCTCCGAAAACTGTCTTGAGCAGTTAAACCGGCAACCCACGCGCAATGGAAATATTCTAGACCTTATAGCCACAAACAGGCCTGACCTTATGAACGATGTCTGTGTAGAGACAGGAATTAGTGATCATGATATCGTCATAGCGTCGATGGTGACCAAAGTTCATAAACCAATCAAGAAGGCTAGGAACGTGTTTTTGTTGGGAAGAGCCGATAAGCAAATGTTACGATCGCACTTAGAAAATGAAGGGGCATCATTTTAATTCCGGGACTATGGATGTAGAGGAATTGTGGGCTAAATTTAAGTGGATTGTTAATAAAGGGATACAGAAATATGTGCCAGTAAAGACGATTAAGGATGGAAAAGATCCACCTTGGTATAATAATAATGTTAGAAAGCTGCTGAGAAAGCAAAGGCTGTTGCACTCTCGTTTCAAGAACACGCAAATGTTGACATGCAAAAGTTAGTAGAGATTCGTGCGTCTATAAAAAGATCGATGCGCGAAGCATACAATAATTATCACAGCCATACATTAGCAAATGATCTTTCCGAGAACCCGAAAAAATACTGGTCCTATGTAAAATCGATAAGCGGGTCAAAGCCCACTGTCCAGTCACTCGTTGATCATTCCGGGGCAGTAATAGAAGAAAGCAAACGGAAAGCTGAAGTTCAGAATTTAACCTTTAACAAATCTTTCACGCAGGAGGACCGCACAAATGTGCCATCATTTCATCAACGTACTAATTCCGAAATGGGGGACATAGCAATAGGTATTTCCGGTGTAGAGAAGCAGCTGATAGAGCTAAATACGAAAAAGTCTGCTGGTCCGGATGGAATACCAGTTCGGTTTTACAAAGACTATTCGGCGGCGTTGGCCCCCTACTTAGCTTGCATTTATCGCGAATCTTTAATTCAGCGCAAAGTACCTAGTGATTGGAAAAAAGCGCAGGTGACTCCCGTTTACAAGAAAGGAAAGAGAACTGACCCACACAATTACAGGCCAATATCGTTGACTTCAGTTTCATGTAGAATTTTGGAGCATTTCTCAGTTCGAATATAGTAAATTTCCTTGAAACGGAAAAGCTTCTTTCCATGAATCAGCACGTGTTTAGGAAACATCGTTCATGTGAAACTCAGATTGCCCTTTTCTCACATGACATCTTGCGAGCCATGGATGAAGGGCAACAGGCGAATTGTGTTTTCTCGACTTCAAAAAGGCGTTCGACGCGGTGCCACACTGCAGACTGCTAAGGAAGATACGAGCTTATGGAATAGGTTCACACATTTGTGACTGGCTGGAAAACTTCCTAAGTAATAGAACGCAGAACGTTGTTCTCGACGGCGAGTGGTCATCAGAGACGAGTGTATCGTCAGGCGTGCCCCAGGGGAGTGTGATAGGACCGCTATTATTTTCTATCTATATAAATGATCTGATGGACAGAGTAAGTTGTAATTTGCGGCTGTTTGCTGATGATGCTGTGGTGTATGGGAGGGTGTCGTCGCCGGCCGCGGTTGCTGAGGAGACTGAGGCGCTCCAGTCACGGTCTGCACGGCCACTACGGTCGGGGGTTCGAATCCCCACTCGGGCATGGATATTTGTGCCGTCCTAGTTCGTAAGTAGTTCATAAGTAGTTTGTAAGTTTAGGGACTGATGACCCCGCAGTTAAGTCCCTTAAGCTTAACAAACATTTGAACATTTGAGGGTGTCGTCTGTAACTGACTGTAATAGCATACAGGATGACTTAGACAAAATTTCTAGTTGGTGCGAAGAATGGCAGCTAGCTCTCAATGTAGAAAAATGTAAGGTGATGCGCATGAGTAGAAAAATAATCCCATAATGTTCGAATACAGCATTAGTAGTGAGCTTCTTGATGCTGTCGCGTCGTTCAAATATCTAGGCGTAACATTGCAGAGCGATATGAAGTGGAACGAACATGTAAGGACAGTTGTGAGTAAGGCGGATAGCCGACTTCGGTTTATTGGGAGAATTTTAGGAAGTTGGTTGGTTGGTTGGTGTTGGGGGTTTAAAGGGGACTAAACTGCTTGGTCATCAGTCCCCTGTTCCCAGCTAAGAGATCACAGGGTTTCATGTATGATTAAAATAAGCGCCCTGCAACTAGTACAAAAGACGTACAGGAAGACAGTGTTGGTCATAATTGCAACATAAAAAGGAAAAGGGAACCACAGTAGTGGTGGAACAAATAATCAACTAAAAATCACAGCAGATGTTGTTGGCTGGCTGATCACTAGGATAATAATGGATGAGCCAGCCATTCTGCACATGCCAGTCGGAAAAGAGTCTTACAAGACATAAGTGACAACAGATTAAAACTATAAGCGGTGTATGCCTGAAGATCATGCATACGAACGCACCGCTAAAGCTTGTGATAAAAGCCCGCTGCGCGAATAAAACCTAAAACACAGTCAGCCATAGAGGCGTCGTCAGCTAAAATCAAAGGGAGTGCAGGAGGCAGCTTAAAAGACTGCCGCAATGCGGCTAAAATTGGACAGTCCAACAAGATGTGGACTACAGTCAATACAGCTCCACAATGACATTCTGGCGGTTCCTCTCGGCGTAAGAGGTAGCCGTGCGTTAGCCACGTATGGCCGATACGCAGGCGACAGAGAACGACTGAGTCCCTTCGAGAAGGCCTTAGGGAAGTCTTCCAAGCTGCTGTCGTGGGCTTGATTCCACGGAGCTTATTGGGCGTACTCATTGTTGCCCATTCCGAATTCCAAGCCTCAAAGATCTTTCGGTGGAGACCCAAGCGGATATCGCCTTCTGGGGTACCGATATCCAGGCGCTGGCATGTGATGGCCTGCTTGGCCAGCTGATCAGCGCGTTCGTTCCCTGGAATGCCGATGTGGCCTGGGGTCCATATGAAAGCCACAGAACGGCCTGACTTGCCAAGACTAAACACCGTGACTTGGATGGATCGCACCAAGTGGTGCCTGGGGAAGCAGTGGTCTAGAGCGTGCAAGGCACTCAGGGAGTCACTACAGATAAGATATGACTTCCTGGGGCATGCTCTGAGATGGTCGAGTGCACGGGTTATTGCGATTAGCTCTGCCGTAAAGACAGTACAGCCAGAGGGCAGGGAGCGCTGTTCGGTGTGGTCGCCATGAACATAGGCGTAACCCACTCTGCCGTCTACCCGGGAGCCATCAGTGTATATGACGTCTGCATCACGGAATGTGTTAAGTATGTCCAGGAACTGGTGTCGAAGTAATTGTGGTGAAATCGACGCCTTTGGACCGCCGGACAGTTGCAGGTGAAGCTGGAGGCGTGGGATGGTCCAAGGAGGAAGATTAGATAGGCAAGAGAATGCAGGACGGAGAGGAAAAGACTCTAGGGAAGAAAGAAGAGAATGTACACGGACCGCAACTGGAAGACCCGATCTGGGTCGACGTTGCGGAGAGGGAAGGTCGGTATTTGCAAACAATAACCTACGATTTGGATGGTGAGGTGTAGCGTGGACATGGACAATGTAGGAGGCCAGCAACTGTTGCCGGCGGTACCTCAAGGGAGGGATGCCAGCTTCGGCAAGGAGGCTAGGCAGAGGGCTGGTGCGGAATGCCCCTGTTGCTAAACGGACACCACTATGTAGAATGGGATCCAAGATCCTCAGTGCTGAAAGTGATGCAGAGTCATATACTTGGCTCCCATAATCCAGGCGTGATTGGATGAGCGCCTGAAAGAGGTGCATGAGGGTTCGACGGTGAGCTCCCCAGGCAGTATGGCTGAGACATCGCAATATGGCGGCACCTAAATAGGTGCCGCCAGCACTTCTGCTTCAGCTGACGAAGGTGTGGCCCCCAAGTCAGTCGGTTGTCAAACAGCAAGCCGAGAAACCGATGGCTTTCTGCAACATGAAGCTGGTCAGCAGCTAGGTACAGTTCTGGGTCAGGGTGAACAGCCCGATGACGACAAAAGTGCATCACCCGGGTTTTAGAAGCTGAAAAAGTAAAGCCATGTGTCGTGGCCCATGACTGTGCCCTCCGGATGGCTCCCTGAAGACGCCTTTCAGCAACACCAATGCTAGGAGAGCTGTAGTATAAGCAGAAGTCATCGGCGAATAAAGAACAACAAACCGATGATCCCACTGCCGCAGCAAGACCGTTTATCGCTATTAAAAAGAGCGGTACGCTGAGAACGGAGCCCTGTGGGACTCCATTCTCCAGCACTCGGCGTGAGCTGAAGGAGGTACCAACTCTCACCCTAAAAGTGCGTAGCGAGAGGAAATTCTTGATAAAAATTGGGAGTGGACCCCGTAAGCCCCAATCATACAGTGTAGCGAGAATATGGTGGCGCCATGTCGTGTCATACGCCCGCCGGAGGTCAAAAGAGACGGCAACTAAGTGCTCACGTCTAGAGAAGGCTGTACGGATGGCCGACTCCAATGACACTAAATTGTCGATAGTGGAGCGACCCTGGCGGAAACCCCCCTGTTGTGGGGCCAGTAGACTCCGATCTTCAAGGATCCACATAAGACGGCGACTCACCATACGCTCAAGCAACTTACACAGGACGTTAGTCAAGCTGATGGGGCGGTAACTGTCAACTGCCAGCGGATCTGCTCCCGGTTTCATAACAGGGATAATAATACTATCCCGCCAATGGGACGGGAAAACACCCCCTGTCCAGATCCTATTAAATAAGGCGAGCAATTTCTGATGGAAGTCCGCTGACAGGTGACGGATGAACTGGCCATGTATGCGGTCTGGTCCCGGAGAGGTATCGGGACATGCAGCAAGAGCAGTGGTAAACTCCCATTCCGTAAATGGAGCATTGTACAGTTCCCGGCGGCGAGTGTGGAAAGATAGAGGATTTCGCTCCACCCGTTGTTTAAGGGAGCGGAAGGAGGCACTATAATTTGCTGTCGCGGAGCATCTTGCATAATGCTCTGCCATGCACTCAGAAATTACGGCTGGGTCAGTACAGAGAGTTCCATCGACGGTCAGAGATGGGATTCCCGCTGGTGGGCGGTATCCATAGAGGCGCCGTACCTGAGACCAGATGCAAGAAGGGGAGGCACGAGAGCCTATAGAGGCGACGTACCGCTCCCAACACTCCTGTTTACTTTGCCTGATAAGTCGTCGGGCTCGGGCCCTGAGCCTTTTAAAAGCTATCAGATTCTCAAGTGTAGGGCGGCGCCGGTGGCATTGTAGTGCTCGCCGATGGTCCCGTATAGCCTCAGCAATCTCTGGCGTCCACCAGGGCACGACCTTGCGCCGAGGGGAACCAGTGGTGATCGGAACGGTCTCCTCTGCAGCTGAGACTATAATAGCTGTGACCTGTTGGACTGCCGTATCAATATCATTTGGTAATGGAACAGAAGCCGCAGCAGCCGAGGTGTAACGCTGCCAGTCTGCTCGATGTAGACACCATCTGGATGGGTAGCCTGCAGGTTCAAAGTGCTGGAGTGACAGAAGGATGGGGAAATGGTCACTCCCGCAAAGGTCGTCGTGGACCCTCCAACTCAAATGTGGGAGCAGGCCTGGGCTACATACAGATAGGTCAATAGCAGAATATGTGCCATGTGCTATACTAAAATGTGTGGGTGCACCGGTGTTTAAGAGGCATATGTCCTACTGTGTCAGTAACGTTTCAACGTCTCTACCACGTCCCGAGGGCTGTATACCGCCCCAGAGAGGATGGTGGGCGTTGAAGTCCCCCAAAAGGATAAATGGTGGGGGTAGCTGCGCGACCAAGGCAGTGAGGTCAGCAAGGGAAATGACCTCATCTGGTGGGAGGTATAGAGAGCAGACAGTTATGTCCTGCATTGTTCTGAGTCTAACAGCCACTGCCTCGAGAGCCGTGTTAAGAGGCACGGCAGCACTAGAAACAGTGGTGAGGACATAAATGCAGACACCTCCAGATACCCTGTTGTAGTCAGCGCGGTTGTTATAATAGCCCCGATACCCACGGAGGGCTGGGGTCCGCTGGACAGGAAACCATATTTCCTGTAGGGCTACACAGAAAGCAGGATAGCGGCACAGTAATTGCTGCAGCTCGGGTAGGTGGCGGAAAAAGCCGCCACAGTTCCATTGCAAGATCATGCTACTTCTTGATTGCTGAGGCATGGCAGTATCGACGGTGCTGTTGGTTCCACAGAAGCACCGGTCGTCGCCGTCGGTGGAGGCAGGGCCTCTACATCCATCGCCTCCAAAGTCTTGGTGATAGCCAAGTCCTCTGGTGAGGCGAGGAGTTCCACCACGTCCTCAGATGTGTGAGGTGGTGGTGGTGGTGGTGGTGGTGGCGGCGGCGGCGGCGGCGGCGGCGGCGGCGGCGGCGGTGGCACAGTGTCCACCGTGGAAGGCGTTTGCTTAGCAGCCTTCGACTTTTTCTTCTCTCGCTCCTTTTTAGGTTTCTCTTGCTGGGAGGGCTTTGGGGCCTCGACCTCAGCCTCAGGGACTGAGGAGGACCTTGAAGCCCTGCGACCACGAGTCAGAGTAAGTGGCTGTGTCAGCCACTCACTGGTACCCACATGATCAGTGGGAGAAACCATAGGAGGAAGGGAGCCCAGGGACCCCTTCCTGGCGAGAGGTGCCGGAGAAGGCTGCTGCTTCTCCGGCTGGGTGTTAGGGACCGGAGTTCCCAACGGGTGTGTGGCAGTTGCCCCCACAGGAGGTGGTGGGGGGGGCAACAGAGGAAGGGCCCCCAACCGTCAAGGGGGCAGTTTGATGTTTTCGGCCCACAGGGGCCACAGAAGGTGGCGTGACATGGGAGGTTGACGTCCCCATACCGGTCGGAGACGACGCAATGGCAGCAAAGGATGACGACATCCGAACGGGATGAAGACGCTCATATTTTCGTCTGGCCTCTGAGTACGGTAATCTATCCAGGGTTTTGAATTCCATGATCTTGCGTTCTTTATGTAGCACACTACAGGTCGGCGAGCAAGGTGGGTGTTGCAGCCCACAATTCACACACACAGGAGGAGGTGTACATGGCGCGTCCGGGTGTGATGGACGCCCACAGTCCCTACAGGCGGGGCTGGAAGTGCATCGGGAGGACATATGCCCGAACTTCCAGCACCGAAAGCATCGCATAGGGGGAGGGATGTACGGTTTTACTTCACACCGGTATATCATTATCTTGACCTTCTCAGGCAGTACATCGCCCTCGAAGGCCAAGATAAATGCACCGGTGGCAACCCTGCGATCTTTCGGTCCCCTGTAGATGCGCCGGACGTAGTGAACTCCTCTCCGCTCTAAATCAGTGCGCAATTCGTCGTCAGTCTGTGACAGAAGATCACGGTGGAATATTAAGCCCTGGATCATGCTGAGCGTCTTATGCGGCGTGAAACTTACGGCGACGTCTCCTAGCACGTCACAGGCGAGTAAAGCCCTTGACTGTGCAGGGGATGCCGCTTGTATTAAGACAGACCCGCTTCTCATTTTAGAAAATGATGCGACTTCGCCAAATCTATTTTCGATGGTTTCAACAAAAAATTGCGGCTTAGTATTAGTAAAGGATTCCCCATTAGCCCGAGTACAGACTAAGTACTGGGGTGAGTAAGGCTCAGATCTGTTAAGGGCCTGACGTTCTTCCCAAGGTGTGGCCAGGGAAGGGAACGATCGGGGGTCATACTGTGCACCATTAAATTCGTTTCTTCCTCTCTTAGAGACGGCGGTTTTGCGCCCGCCTACGCTGTTTATGGCTCGTTTCATTGTCGTCCCACGAGCAGCTAGGGAAATAAGGTCCACCCAGGCAGAGCCCCGCTTGCCTGGGTAAGCCTTGTACAACTGAGGTGCGGCAGGTTCCTCAGAGGTTGCTCGCTAGCGGCTGTTCAACCTCAACAGCCATGCATCTCCTCGGCACGTAGCACACCTTGAGATTGAGGGTTTTTTTATAGAGGTTTGTACCGTCCTCGCGACCCGGGCGATTAAGCCAAGATCCCCGGGCTCTGAAACGTACAACGTTCCACCGTCGCGCCGAACGATGGTCGTTGAAGCACGCACAGAGCTTACGGTGTAGCGGACTGTTGGCGCGACACAGCCCACAGCTCAGGACCCCGGGTTCGCCAAGCCCGTACTCAGCAAATTAATGCTGAGCCCCTGAGGGGAGAATTTTAGGAAGATGTACTTCACCTGTAAAGGAGACCGCGTATAAAACGCTTGTACGACCACGTCTTGAGTATTGCTCAAGTGTTTGGGACCCGCAGCAGATCAGTTTAAAGGAAGACATAGAGGCAGTTCATAGACGAGCAGCTAGATTTGTTACCGGTATGTTCGACCAATGCGCGAGTGTCACGGAAATGCTCCGGCAACTCATTTGGGGATCGCTGGAAAAAAGACGACGTTCTTTTCGTGAATTTCTGTTAAGTAAATTTAGAGGGCCGGAATTTGAAGCTGAGTGTAGTACGATCTTGCTGCCGCCTACTTATATTTCGCGTAAAGATCACAAAGACAAGATAAAAGAAATTAGGGCTCGTACGGAGGCGTATAGGCATTCTTTTTTTCCTCGTTCAATTTGGGAGTGGAATAGGAAAGGAAATGCCTAGTAGTAGTAAAGTGTACCGTCCGCCACGCACCTTACGGTGAATTGCGGAGTATGTATGTAGATGTAGATGTAGACATGTACAGTCAGTGTGTATGCAGAATGTAAATTCAAAGAACGGTGCCGTTAGGAACAGTCCTTCGCAGAGTGTGAGAAAAATTCATTCTGTAAATGTTATACACGCTGCGGATTTGAACAGTGTTTCTCTTGACTCTCAAATGCAAGACAATTTTTCTGCACCTATGGCAAAACTATATAGTGAGCCACGTCGCAAGCGCCGTTGCGCGCGTAAAACTGTGCAAGGGAAACAGGTTCAGGACAAGCAAAATGATTATGTACAGTGGAATCCTGTAGTGAACCTAGTGCCTTCTGCAACTTCTCCTTGTAATACTGCCCAGTACTGTGTAGCTAGCGACAGTAGACTTGATGTAGCTACTCTAAGTAATTTTAGTGCAGTAGCTGGTGAATCTGTGGTAGCTTTGCATGCTTGCGTGGAAGCCGATTCGGCGGTAGTGCCATCTAGCGACAGTGTTAATTATCTGTTGTGTGCCGATTCTGCGTCGTTTCCTTCACTACGCAGCTTGCACATTTGCAAATGCAGCAAACAATCTGTAGCAGACGTTGCCCACATTCGTTCAGCTACCGTGCGCCGCAATCAAAAACTTTTTGTGACTCTCTCCGTAGAAAATAAGACTGTATCAGCTTGATACTGGATCCGCTGTCACACTCATGAATAAAGACACTTACGAGTTTATGGGTTCGCCAAAATTTTCGCTATCCAAATATTCCCGTGCTGGGAACGTGTAGCCTGCCCGCTTATTTCAAGGTGCAACCAAAACTGTCGCTTTTGTTGTTCTTCAGGCCAAATCTACACAGAACATTTTTGGAATAGATGCATTCGACTTGTTTGGATTATCAGTTCAAAGAGATGTGCTTCAAAATTCGTCAGCAGCGCCTCAGACAAAATGAATGCATTGTGTGAAAAATTTAGTGACTTGTTTTCGCCGGAATTAGGTTGCGCAAAGGACTTCGTGGCACATGTAACTTTAAAAGAATCTGCAGTACCAAAATTTCGTAAAGCTAGACCAGTGCCTATCGCAATTCGGAATAAAGTTGCTGAAGAACGTAAACGTTGGCTGGATAGTGAGGTGATTTTTCCTGTTTCTGCGAGTCAGTGGGCCTCGCCTTTAGTAATTCTAATCAAGCCGTCAGGAAAATTTCGTCACTGTGCGGACTTCAAATCAACAGTGAAAAGTCAAACAATTGTAGACACTTACCCCCTGCCCAGACCTGAGGAACTAATGGACAAATTAGGACAGTCTCGCTTCTTTTCTAAGATTGATTTAGTAGAGACATACTTACAAATTCCGCTCGATGACGAGTCAAAAAAGTTTTTCGCCATTAATACTCACATGGGCCTTTTTTAATTTCAGCGCCTACCCTTTGGCAGTTCTTCCGCCCCCGCTATTTTTCAGCGTTTTTTGGAACAGTTGACAGTTTCTGTACCGTGTTGCTCGAACTAATTAGATGATATTGTGGTCTCAGGAGGCACAGTTGAAGAACATTTATCAGAAAAATGTTCAAATGTTTGTAAATCTATCGGACCAAACTGCATGGGCATCAGTCCGTAGCTTACAAACTACTTAAACCTAGGTAAACTAACCTACGGACAAACACACACACCCATGCCCCAGGGAGGACTCGAACCTCCACGGCGAGCAACCGCGCGCTCCACAGCGAGGTGCTTTAGACCTCTCGGCTACTCCACTGCGGCATTTATCAAACCTGGAGTGTTTTTTCAAAGTGTTGACTGCAGCAGGTCTACGTTGTAATAAAGCAAAGTGTTCGTTTTTCCAGAATGAAATAGTGTACCTAGGCTATATGATTAATGCCCAAGGAATCCATCGCTTACAATCACATCTTCGAGCAATCAAAGACTTGCCTCCTCCTAAGAATGTGCACGAATCGCAAGCAGTAATGGGAAAGCTTAACTATTATTTCAGGTTTATACCCAATGCCTCTCAGATTGCAGCTCCACTGCATCGCTTACGTAGGAAGAATGTTCCTTTTGTATGGTCTAAAGACTGCCAGGTTGCCTTTGACAATTTAAAGTCTGCACTACTCAGTGATGCATGTTTGATTCCCTTTGACCCGCAGAAGCCTGTAGTGCTAGCAGTGGATGCCTCGTCTTTCTGTCTGAGCGCAGTAAAGTCACATCGTATTGGATCTCACGATCGTCCTATTGCCTTTGCATGCAAGCTACTGACACCAACGCAACAGAATTACAGTCAGATAGAAAAGGAGGCCTTAGCAATCACTTACGGCGTCACAAAGTTCCATCATTATCTCTATGGCAGAAAGAGTACGAAAGAGTTAAAAAATATCCAGATCAGAAAAAGAAATATGGCAACATGTTGAAAATCCTTTTAGGGTTGTTAGCTGATTTTAATAGTTTTTGCTGTTTCTTCCAGGTTTGTTTACAGACAATTGTCTTAATTTCATGTTAAAAAAAAAGGAAAGTTGATATGTATATAGTGACTGTGGGTCGTGGGGGCGGCTGCTGCAGTGCTGCTGGCCGCCATAGCCGCGGCAGGCTGCGCTCCTCTCCTCTCTCCAGAAGTGGTGTTTTGTTTAACGTTAGCCTGGAGTACATTCTGTATGTACTGGTTTGGAAGTTCAGTGCCGTTTGTCACATTTCAAACGAAGGAGGTTCTGTTAGCTGGTTTTTAATGGTAAAAAAATAAAAAAAAGAAGCAGTCAGTTCTGCTTGTATGTTGAGTTCGTAATAAACGTGCTTTGAGTGCTGTGTTCAGTTGCCTTCGAAGTCAAGCCTGCTCCCATTTCAACGCGACATTGTGTGGTGGAGGCGCCGGGTCCCTGTGCAACAGCTGCATCACCGTGGCTCCGATTAGGCAACGTAAAAGTCGTCGCTTCACGGACTAGAACCGGAATACAAGCAATATACCGAGTACATCATTCCGATAGTCCGTATCATCAGAAGAACCCTGGACACCTGCCAATTGAGTACAAACACCGAGAACCAAACTGTCAAACAATTCCTTGTTCTCTGCAAAGTTTTTAAACCCAGGGTAATGTTTTATCATTATACATTTTAAATAGACCAAATAGATGGAAATATTATGACAAACTTTTAAGCAAGAATTCTACAAGATTTAAATTCAAGAATATCTATATAGACTGTATCAAGACTGTATTGAAGTTGGGCAGTAATTTAAAGAGAAACTAAGTGCCAGAAAATATATTTTTGATTGAAAAACAAGCATAAAGCATATGAAGCTCGCCGTTTGAAGGCATATCTGGAGAGTGCAAGGACGGGCCTGAAGTGGAGATGGGAGGCCTGCAAAAAAAAAAAAAATAAATAAAAAAAATGAATAAATAAATAAATAAAAATAAAAAATGGACACGAAATCAACGGTAGGCCAGCTGCACATCAGACACACGTCGGTGTTCTCTGGAGACACTGGACAGGATCTCAATAAATGGCTAAAAGGATTCGACCGAGTCGCCAAGTACAACAGGTGGGATCATACAACGTGCTTGGCCAACGTTTATTTCTACCTGGACGGAACAGCCCAGCAATGGTTCGAGAACAACGAAGACAAAATGAATGACTGGGAAACGTTCCAGGCGGAAGTTAAGAAGACGTTTGGAGACCGACAGCGACAAATCCGCTCGGCAGAAGAACAACTGAAGAACCGGGCCCAATGACATGGTGAGCCGACACAGTCTTACATACAGAATTTTTTGGCTCTGTGTAACACGATGGCCGTTGTGGAAGACCAGCATGACTTCGCTTCTCTCATACGACGAACTGTGAGAGAAGAATTACAACAGTGCATGGCAGCCGGAACTATTAGAAGGAGCAAGCATCAGATTATGGCCATGGCTGTAAGCCATGTAAGTCACGAGGGAGCCGACGACGCTGAGGAAGAGGTATTTCAGACATTAGACACTAGCTCCTGTCTGCCCTGCCAATCGCAGCCGATGTGAAGAATGGCGTCGCCCTGCTATGACATACGCTGCAGCCGCCAAACGGCAGCCTATGAACCGGCCCACATGGCCACAACCAACTCCCCCAGCAACAATCACGCCCCGCAGATGAACAGACGTCTGGAGGACAGAAGACAACACAAGTAGGATACAAAAGCGGATTCCGGGGCCATAATAATCAATTTGATATCAAATTAATCAGAGCAATTGCGTAATTAGAGTAATTGAATAATTGCAATTACATGTACTTAGAGTAATTACATGTACCGAGAGTACTTACTATTATATGTACTTAGGGTAATTAGGGTAATTGTTTATTTATTTATTGTAATTGTTTATTGTTATTGCAATTGCACGTGTTCACTCCTCCACGTCTGGCATGGAACTGAGTTCAACCCAAGCCATCACGTGACTATCTATGTCACCCCTACCAGTCACGTGACCACCCCCTTCCCCCACCCCTCCACAATAACAGGCTCAGACTCATTCACTTGGGAGCACAGCCCGCGACCACCCCCTCCCTACTACAACCGTCCAATGAGAGCACACCATTAGACCATCGACCAATCAGAGTGAAGCAGCCTGTCTTCGTGCTCAGTCGGCTCTCTACAATCATTCAGACGTCGAGTGTTGGAGGGATAACATCATCATCATGAAACGACAGCAGCAGCAGCAATCCGGTTCGTCTCAGTCTAGGAGGAAGACGAATAATAATCAAAAACGTAAGTTATTATTATTATTATATGCATGTATGTGTGCGTGCGTGTGTGTGTGTGTGTGTGTGTGTGTGTGTGTGTGTGTGTGTGTGTGTGTTTGTGTATTCATGCTTGTTTTTCTTCACAGAACCCGATACTGCAGTGATGCTGAATGATGATGTAGAGTTTCTGATGCAAACCCCAATCATTGATCTCACTGGTCAACAGCATTGGAGTCCACCTCCTGTTGGAGGAGGAGGACAAGAATCACCATCCAGCAAGCCGTTTAGCAATAATAATCAAAAACGTAAGTAGTTGTGTGAAAAAGTATTATATGCATTTATATCTTCCACATGCGTGTGTGCATGTGTGTGTATTCATGTACTTCATGCTTTTTTCCACAGAACCCGATACTACTACAAATATGCTGAACGATGATGTGGAGTTACTGAGGCAGATTCCGATTGCCGCCTATGAAGACAGTCAACCAGTTCCGGACACGTTGAAACAGGAGTGCAACGGCAGTCCACTGGTGCACCATGAACCTTCAACTTACTGGCCGCCTTCATACGATCCATCGCGAGGATGCGATGTAACGGATGACTGGCCGTGTTCATCGTGCGACGGAACAAAAAGTGTGAATCCTCCTCCGACAGTGCTACTTTTTGCTTCCATGTATAACTTAACAGCTAGTGGTTCCAAACGTATAACAGTTGATTTAGAACCCAGTGACGACTGGCAATGGGAAGTAGCTATTGAAGTTGAAAACATTAAACAGGGTACTAAAGTACGGTTTTACAATCATGCATGGGATGAACTAGTCTCAGTACTGCCTATTATTTGTGAGAAAATGACTTCTGAATATAATCCAGCGCGCCCACCTCCTGAAGTTTCCTTCGGTGTAACTGTAACTGTATTGGAAATGTATGGAGATGCCGCCTTAATGATTTCAGATGGTAAATCTTGTACTTACATACGACATTCCAGTGTTGTAAATTTAATTAATTTATGTGATGCGATACGACTTGCATCTGACAGACTGTTCTTGTGGTCGTGTTATGTTAAAGCACTCCACGATGATATTGTGACTTACCTACGTAGTCATAGTGTACATCTGGATGATGTACATCAGTGTATATCTGTGTGTGTTCAATCAGTACCCAAGTCAACACCTGTAAATCCAGTAAGTGTGAATTCCTTAGAAGCCAAATTTACCGATGGAATACCTGAATACTTTGTTGCTCCTCCTGCTGTGAACCTAATACGAAGTGAATTTCTAGAGTATAGAAGACAATTGTTTGCTAAATACTGTACTGCTACTGCAAACCCACAAGCGGATGAACAAAGAAAAGAATGTAAACCTTATTCCGATGTTGATTCTGTATTCAGCCATTGGAATGAATAAAAAGTATTTAAAAAAATCTGTGTTCATTACATTATTTATAGTATCTCCCATCTCATCTAAAGTCATTGCACAAACGTTCTTCTGTATATATGCCCATTGCACGCCTGTACGTGACATAGTCAGTAACATGGCAGGGTGGGTGAAACATCACCCAAATTTTACTGTTGAAGACTGGTCTGTGGGAGAAGAAGAAGGTCGTAAGAAGAAGAATGGTGTGCTTCTTCCAGATAATATACGTGCGATAATTGTAGGACCATCGAACTGTGGCAAAAGAAATCTTCTCATGACACTGCTAACCCACATAGAGGGAGTCCGCTTCGAACATGTCTGCATTTTCTCAAAAACTCTCTCACAGCCTAAATACCAGATGCTACACAAGATATTAAAAGGTTTAGATGATGTGACATACACCACGTATAACCAGAGCGCCGATATCGCGCCTCCAGAGAACATAAAACCGAACACTGTCTTCATATTTGACGATGTAGCCGTGGAAAACCAGGACCAAATTCGACGATATTTCTGTTTCGGGAGACATATGGGTGTTGATGTTTTTTATCTTTGTCAAACATATTCTCGAATCCCAAAACAGCTGTTGCGGGATAACGCAAACCTCATTATAGCATTCAAACAAGATAATTTGAATTTAAAACATATTTACCTAGCCCATGTGGGAACCGACATGTCTTTCAATGAGTTTGTAAAAATGTGCGCAGATTGCTGGAATCATTCTCATGACGGGTTTCTCGTTATAGACAAAACCAGAAAACTGGATGGTGGTAGGTATAGACGAAACTTCCAAGACTCTTTTTCACATAAATAGCTGTGAGAAACGGTGGTTACATCATTTCACACAACACCATGGATAAATTCGCACGTATGTCGGGCGGGCGTGGTGCCCAGAGACAGAACATTCACAAGTATGTAAACAGCAAAATTGAATCATTTCGTGATGAACTAGTAGAGAGTGTGAGCAAACATATTGTCACGTTGCAATGGAAGTAGGCTTTGACTTCGAAGGCAACTAAACACAGCACTTATACTGAAAGCACGTTTATTACGAACTCAACATACACGCAGCACTGACTGCCTCTCAGGCAGAGTGCTCTGCTATTTATACACAGACAGAATTTACCAGAAATTAGAAGAACAGTTAACATAAGAAACAAGTAGAATTTACAAGTGAACATAAGAAAGATGTAGAACCTTCTGGAATTGTCAATTACAAAGAAATAAATTTTTGCCGGTGGGCGTGATTAAACCGGCGACCTTCTGCTCGGCAGTCCGTGACGATATCCCCTGCGCCACGCCGGCAGTTGGTGTTCGTGTTCTCTCGCGGCATTGCTTCCTCTCCAGGAGAAACAGCGACCCGCTGTTATGATCCCTGTGGAGCCAGCTGCAATGTCTTGGATCTTGACCGTGTCATGGGTCCTCTGTATGACAGTTCAAGGGAATCCTTCCCTTCTCCGCGATTATCGACGACAGACGTTCCTGTCGAGGCTTCATCAGGAACATTACCGTCCTTAAAGTCCTTGAACAAGAAGCCATTGTCGTCTACCTGCTCTTCAGGATCGTAGTAAGGCTTTATGCGCAGGACGTGAACAATGTCTCTTCGTGTTTGACGTTTCGACGACGGCTCATAATCCTCAACTTCGTATGTGACGTCTGACAGGCGGCGTATGACACGATACGGACCAATAACTTTTCTGACAGTCCAACTTTCCGTACAGGGGTAAAAATCCATACCAGATCTCCTGGGCTGTACACAACAGGTCGGTGCTTGTCGTTATACCGATGACGGTCCTTCTCCTGGGCGTCCAGTGTCCGTATGCGAGCCAGTTGTCTTGCTTCTTCGACCCTGGTGATGAGCTGTTTAACATAGTCATCCTGAGTGTCGTCCGGTTGGAACGGGGACAGTGTATCCATTGTCGTCTCAGCTTCACGGCCATGGAGCAGGAAAAACGGAGTGAAGCCTGTGGTGTCTTGTCTTGCGGTATTGTAAGCAAATGTCACGACTGGCAGAATTGTATCCCAATCCTTCTGCTAAACATCAACGTACATTGACAGCATGTCGGCGAACGTTTTGTTAAAACGTTCCGTAAGACCATTTGTCTGAGGATGGTATGCAGTTGTCATTCTGTGGACAATGTTGCACCGTGACATTACCTCTGATACTAGTTTTGACTGTAATACTTTTCCACGATCAGATATCATGACACGTGGTGCTCCATGCTTCAAAATAATGTCTTCTACAATGAATTTTGCGATCTCTGGAGCTTCTGCAGTCGGCACAGGTTTGGTGACAGCGTAGCGTGTGAGGTAGTCAGTGCAGACTATTATCCAACGGTTACCGGTTGTCGACTTTGGGAAACTCCCTAAAAGATCGATCCCAACTCGGTGGAATGGAGCTGCTGCCGGCGGAATCGGTACGAGATGTCCTGGAGGTAATTGCGGTACATGCTTCCGTCGCTGGCACTCTTTACAGTGACTCACATAGTGCTTGACAGATCGGTAGAGACCTTTCCAGTAATACCTGCGTCTGATTCTGTCTAGGGTCTTCACGAATCCCAGATGACCGGATATTGGAGCATCATGGAAATATTTGAGAATAGCTGGCTGGAGATGAGCTGGAACAACAAGTAGCCATTTGGAGCCAGTGGATCGTAGTTGCTCTTGTACAACGTTCCGTTTATAAGTTGGAACTCTCCATTGGTCGGTTCTCCTTTCTCCAAGGCCTCTATCATTTTTAATAGTGTTGGATCTTCCCTCTGTTCAGCTGTAACGTCATCTGATTCAGTGAGAGCTGAAATTTCATTAATGCTGTTGTGTCCCACTAATGGATTCCTCGAAAGGCAGTCGGCATCCTTGTGTTTGCGCCCGTTCTTGAATACCACTGTGACATCGTACTCATGGAGTCTTAGTGCCCATCTTGCTAGTCGACCTGATGGATCCTTCAAGCTAGTCAGCCAACACAAAGAATGGTGGTCTGTCACGACGGTGAATGGTTTGCCGAATAAATATGGCCGGCACTTGTTGATAGCCCAGATAACCGCGAGACATTCTTTTTCAGTTGTAGAGTAGTTTATCTCAGACTTTGAGAGTACTCTTGACGCATAGGCTATCACTTTTTCGGCACCTTCCTGAACTTGTACAAGCACTGCACCAATCCCATAGCCATTGGCGTCTGTGTGAAGTTCCGTTTCTGCATTCTCGTCGTACAAGGCTAGTACTGGTGCGGAAGTTAGAGCCTCCTTAAGCGCTCGGAAAGCTCTTTCTTTTGTCTCATCCCAGTAAAATTTGGCGTCTCCCTGCAGAAGTTCTTGTAATGGACGTGCCTTGTTACAAAATCCTTTTATGAAACGTCGGTAGTATGAGCACAGCCCGAGGAAACTTCTCACCTCACGAATGTGCTGAGGAGTTGGAAATTCTGTGACGGCCCTTACATTATCTGGATCAGGACGGACACCATCTCCGTTGACTAGGTGCCCAGGGATTTTTATCTCTTTGGCGACGAAGAGGCATTTCTTTGGATTGAGGCGGAGACCTGCAGTCTGAACACACTTCAACACAGTTGACAGGCGACTCAGATGTTCTTCAAATGTTTTCGAGAAAACGACAATGTCATCTAAATAGCAGAGACACGTCGTCCACTTAAGGTGTCGAAACAAGTTGTCCATCATGCGTTCGAATGTGGCTGGAGCATTACATAATCCAAATGGCAATACTTTAAATTCATAGAGGCCGTCAGGTGTAATAAAAGCCGTCTTCTCCCTGTCAGCTTCGTCAACCTCGATTTGCCAGTAACCTGTCTGCATGTCCATAGTTGAGAAGTATGTAGCTCCTTTCAAGCAGTCTAAGGTGTCATCAATACGCGGCAATGGGTAGACATCTTTCTTTATGATACTGTTCAGCCGCCGATAGTCGACACAGAATCGCCACGTGCCATCCTTCTTCTTTACGAGGACCACCGGAGACAACCAAGGACACTCCGAAGGTTGAATAATGTCATCTCGCAACATCTTCTCCACTTCCTCCAGAATTATCCGTCTTTCAGCTGGCGACACTCTATACGAAAGCTGGCTAATTGGCGGATGATCCCCAGTATTGATCCGGTGCTTTATCGTGGGCCGTTTCGTCTGACTTTTTCCCTGCTGAGGTGTGAATGCACCCGAAAATTGGCGTAGTATACCTAGCACCCGCTGGCGTTGTTCCTTGGTCAGTCCAGGCCCTATTGGCAGTTCCACGTTTGTTTCGTCCAGCGTATTGTCTGTACTAATAGCAGTGCATGGGTCTTCATTGATGACGTTGAGCTCACCGTCCTGGATTGGTTCAGCTGTCCCGATACACATTCCCTTGGGGATAAGTTGTGATTGCTCGTGACAATTTGTGATCCAAACCTCTCCTTGACCATCGGTAATGCTTATGATAGCCGCTGGTATGTAGGTTTCTTTTGTGAGCCTGATAAACTTTTTACTATCAACAAGAACTTCACAGTTTAACTAGTCATCTGTGTTTGTGACTGCAACTCTTCTCATTGTCAACGGCGGTATCGTCACATTGTCAACGACGAATAACTTCCCAGAAAATTCTGTATTACGTGTATCTGGCGGAACAACTTCTTCAATTTGCAGCTCAGATCTTCCACAGTCAATGATAGCTTGGGATGCCTGAAGGAAGTCCCATCCGAGGATGACATTGTGACTACATTCTGTTAACACGACAAATTCAAACGGCTGGGTCCCGTTGTTGATGGTTATTCTTGCGACACAAGTTCCTGCTGGATGGACGTACTTTCCATTCGCGACCTTCAGCACAGTTGCCCCTGTATCACAGAACATTGTCTTCTTTAGTGTGCCGCGGTAATTATCCGACAATACAGAAAAAGAGGCTCCTGAATCAACAAGTGCCCGGACAGGTTGGCCGTCGATTATGACGTCGATGAGATATCCCGACATCTTGGCGACTGTCGTCCATGGAGGATTTTCATCTGCGGCTGCCTCACCTCCGTAGATGGTCGCCTCGCTTAGTTTTCCTGGACGCAGCGGCTAGGGGAGCGGCTGGTACCTCTGTACGGCGACGGTGAACGGCTGCGGCGCGTCGGGGAGCGACCTCGTCTAGGGTACGGTGATGGGCTTCTTCCCATAGGTCGACTGAACTCATCAGCAGGTGACTGCCTGGGATAGAACTGCTCCGACGGCTGACGTCTTGCGGCAAAATAATCATCAAATACTCTCCTCCTCTCTCTGCAGTAGCGTACGACATGTCCAGGGCGTCCACAGCGGAAACACAATGGTGTGTTGTCTTCTGTCCTCTGTGTTGTCTTCTGCGGGGCGTCATAGTTACCGGGGGAGTTGGCTGTGGTCGCGTCGGTCGGTTCATGGGCTGCCGTTTGGCGGCTGCAGCGTAAGTCATAGCAGGGCGATGTCATTCTTCACGTCGGGTGCGATTGACGGGGCAGACAGGAGCTAATGTTTCAAATACCTCGTCTTCAGCGGCGTCGGCTACCTCGTGACTTACAGGGCTCACATCTATGGCCATAATCTGATGCTAGCTCGGTCTAATAGTCCCGGCTGCCATGCACTGTTGTAATTCTTCTCTCACAGTTCGTCGTATGAGAGAAGCGAAGTTATGCTAGTCTTCCACAACGGCCATAGTGTTACACAGAGCCAAAAAATTCTGTCTGTAAGACTGTGTCGGCTCACCATGTCATTGGGCCCGGTTCTTCAGTTGTTCTTCTGCCGAGCGGATTTGTCGCTGTCGGTCTCCAAACGTCTTCTTAACTTCCGCCTGGAACGTTTCCCAGTCATTCATTTTGTTTTCGTTGTTCTCGAACCATTGTTGGGCTGTTCTATCCAGGTAGAAATAAACGTTGGCCAAGCACATCGTATGATCCCACCTGTTGTATTTGGCGACTCGGTCGAACCCTTTTAGACATTTGTTGGGGTCCTGTCCAGCATCTCCAGAGAACACCGACGGATGTCTGATGTGCAGCTGGCTTGTTGCTGGGTTCGTCTCCATCGTTCTTCTGATAATACGGAAGGATGTACTCGGTGTATCCCTTGTATTCCGGTTCCAGTCTGTGTAAGCGACGGCTTTTACGTTGCCTAATCGGAACCACGGTGATGCAGCTGGTGCACAGTGTACCCGGCGCCTCCACCAAACAATGTCACGTTGCAATGGAAGTAGGCTTGACTTCTAAGGCAACTGAACACAGCACGTATACTGAAAGCACGTTTATTACGAACTCAACATACACGCATCACTGACTGCCTCTCAGGCAGAGTGCTCTGCTATTTATACACAGACAGAATTTACCAGAAATTAGAAGAACAGTTAACATACGAAACAAGTAGAATTTACAAGTGGCCATAAGAAAGATGTAGAACCTTCTGGAATTGTCAATTACAAAGAAATAAATTTTTGCCGGTGGGCGTGATTAAACCGGCGACCTTCTGCTCGGCAGTCCGTGACGCTATACCCTGCGCCACGCCTGCAGTTAGTGTTCGTGGTCTCTCGCGGCAATATTGAAGGGCCTATCAGTAAAATAAATACGTTATTCAGTGACAAAATCAAAGACGTTCGAAAGGAATATACAAATTATTATAGACTTTTCCTGTTACGTAACAATGAAGCACATGCAACACTTGATGATATGGATAGGAAACTAAACATCCTTGAAGAGGAAGAAGATGATGGCGAAGAAAAAGAGGTTGAGGCTGTTACAGTTAACAAGCCTGCGAAGAAGAGGAAGAAGATGAAGATTGACGTACATATAAAACAGAGTGCAACACCAAAAACCGATTAGTATTTGCCAGCATGTCAACCAAGCAGAAACTTATGCAAGCGCGGAAGGCTATTCGCGAGAAGCTACGACTGTTGCGTTTAGGACAATTGAAACAAGATAATACGCTACGAGAAACCTTTAAACCAGTTACGGATTCTCTCAAACAAATTTCCGCCGACATCAACAACCGCGCTGATATCGATGGAGATGGCGATAATGGTGTTACAGAATTTTTCAACAGCCACAACGAATCAAGAATAGACAAAACATATGGTGTCAGCAGAGTAAGACCGTATATGCTAGGTACAAATTGGTGATAAAGAGTATCAAAGAACGCAAGGGCTATTGAGTCTCATCTTCTTAAAATCCCCGAGAACATCAAACTACCCGTCTACAGATCTCGACACTTATCGGGAAATAGTGCTTCTGACGGACCTACATAAGGATGCTGATGGGAAACCGAAAAGCGTAACCTCCATGAAATACAAAAACGTTATAAAGCACATACTAGATAACGATAAGAAAAAAGTACTACAGGAGATGGAATTGATATACAGCATAAAAGTGTGAGCGGTCCAGCTCCTGAGTATATATACTACAGCCGACCGGACTATTTAGTAGACCGCTTACGGTTACTGATGGCATCTGCCGCTGCCGGCAATACTGCGCACTCGAATGAGGTTGTTTCAATAATTTCACAGCTTAGAGAGAGAGGTGTCATCGAATAAGAATGGAGACAGTGGTTGACGAACTCCATAAGCCAGCACGTAAAACATACCCTCGTAGAACTGTGATGATCAAAGGTTTGGATGACTTGTGGCAGGCTGATCTTGTGGATATGCAACAGCATTCTCGTGTGAATAAAGGCTACAAATATATTCTAATGATCATCGATTCATATTCTAAATTTGCATGGGCACTACCTCTGAAATCGAAATTTGGTAAAGATGTTACACGTGTGTTTGAAAAACTGCTGCAGACTGGGACGTGCAGGTGTCCTAAAAATCTTCAAGCAGATCATGGAACTGAATTTTACAATAAATATTTCAAGACTGTGATGACTCGGTATAACATAAACCATTACTCAACATTCACCCATTTAAAAGCAAGTATTCTGGAGCGTCTAAACAGAACAATAAAAACAAGAATGTGGAAGCTATTTAATCTACGTGAATCATACAAATGGACTGATATTCTTCCTGAAATAATCGCTCAGTACAACAGAACCAAACAGAGCACGATAAAAATGAGACCAATCGATGTTCGTGATAACGAACTTCTAAACACCGTTACTTCAGAATTAAAATGGTTGATCACCACAGACAAAAATTTAAAGTTGGAGACTTTGTGCGTATTTCAAAACACAAAACCACCTTCGAGAAATCTTACCTACCAAACTGGTCAACTGAGTTATTCACCGTCTCAAAGGTGCAGCGAACGAATCCTAGAACTTATATTTTAGAGGACCGCAAGGGGGAAAAAATTGCAGGTTGTTTTTACTCTGAAGAACTGCAGAAGAGTTCTAAACCAGACGTGTTTCTCATAGACAGAGTTGTGAAACACCGTGGACATCGAGTATTAGTTAAATGGCTCGGTTTCCCAGATACGGAAAACAGTTGGATTGACACAGACGAAATGCTATATAACGAGATGCAAGTAGCGCAATTGCATCAGTAGCATACTATGTCCTGCAGAAGACGCATCAGAGGAGGTGGTGGTGTTCTCGATAAACTACCAGTTGACCTCCACATCCCCGGATATAACTACTGCGGACCTGGAACAAAGCTTAGAAAACGACTAGCACGGGGTGATAAAGGTATTAATCTGCTCGACGAGGCGTGTATGGAACACGACATCGCATACGCATCGAATCAAGACCGTCACACTGCAGATCGTATTTTAGCGGATAGAGCAACCGATAAGGAAAAGGAGCGATATAGGTATTGGTCAGCGTCTTGCAGCATTAGCAGTGTGGTGTCGCACAAGTCCAAAGTGCACGCCACCTACTTTCGCCGCGCGCCGCCATGCACGCACGGCGCGGCGTTCTTACGACGACAGCCACGAGCGCCCTCTGCTACAACTCCGCTCGTGGCCACCACTGAACATCGTTCACTTCGGACTGAGTTAGGAACCAGTAAAGACTTCGGAATCCGATAGGCACCAGTGAAGACTTGACTATCAGTTAGGCACTAGGCAGGACTCTAGCTCAACTATGTATCAACATTCTGCAGTACTATGTAAAAGTTAAGTATTGTATAAATTGGGTACGTCGTACACACATTGGCGCCAACGTTTCATTCTGTCTTTGTCGTCTGCTCATCTCGAAACTGTTTCTCTCTTCGTTCGTTCTTCGTCGCCATTTTAAAGTTTCGAAATGTCTTTGTAAATATTAGAACTGTAACAGAAAGTGATTTATTTGTGAAAGGAACCTCAAAAAACGAAATGCCACAGCAAAACTTAGGCGCGAACTGTGAAATTAAACACTTTTTAGACTTTCGACACACTCCATTACTGAATTTAATTTTTAAAATTAACAGTACGGTACTTAATATAACCTGTCAAGTTTTAAATATTGTTTTGCAAACTTCAAGCACTACCAGTGATATGCATTACATGGTTATTTTAAAAGGGAAGTGGTGGCTTCTAAAACTGTCTCCTTTAGCAAGAAATCGAAGCGTAATACCAAAAGAACAGCATCCCTCCAAAACATCTTTCTTTTTTATTTTTATTTCAATCATTTAAAGTAGCAGGTCTACATTTTAATAATGTATCGTTTAATTTTAGCATATTTTAAAAATTAATGATTTCACACCGTAATTAATGTTTGGTAGAAACTGATACAACACCATCATATTTTACGTATGTTTCCCATTTTGGTTTACAATGAAAAAATGTAATTATTCACACTCGAAAGCGTTAACGCATTGGCCGCGATTTGAGCGTCAGATATGTTTACGTTGGCTCTCGACGAATTCAACTGAATATTGGCTCCAATGTGTGGACGCTGTCTCAGAAATGTTGGCCAACGTTGGCGCCAGCGTTGGTACCAGTGTGTGAACACGGGGTAAGAAAGAAGTAACGCCGCCTGCGGGGTTGAATAGGACCGGTCCGCCGGTGCGCGGTGAGAAGAGGGGGGACGCGCGCTAACTGCCACGGGGGGAGGGGGGAGGGGGTCTCGGCAACGGACCGCGCTGCGCTGCGCTGGAGGGGGGAGAAGGGGTCTCGCGCCACAGCCGTCATTCGCGCTCCGAGCGCCGAGCAGGCAGGACGTGCGCCGGCCAGCAGCTGGCGGTCGCCCGGCGTGGGTACAATTTCCCGCGGCAGTGCGTAAATAAAATAAGATCCCCGTATACCACTCGCCTCTTCGTGCTGTGCTCCAATTGTTTTCTTGCGTGTGTCGGCTCGGAAATAGATTATGATGTTACACAGTGCAGTGATCATTCTTTTAATACGGTTTTGTGTGTGTGTTAGACGTTCCTATGAAAAACAGAGCTCGTTTCAGTTAGGTGTAGGACAATTAATAATATTAATAATAACGTTATTGAACTGCTGTTTTTCCACGAAATACTGTCACAGTGCTTTTAGTGTTGAAATCCCCAGGTGGACGAGTCTCGACCTGTTATTGTTCACTGTGGGAAGGGGGTGGTCACGTGCTGTGCTCTCATTGGACCGTGGTGGTCACGTGACTGGTAGGGGTGATGTAGATAGTCGTGTGATGTCTCCAGGGTGAGCTCAGTTCCGCGCCAGACGTGGAGGAGTGAACACGTCCAATGGCAATAACAATAGACAATTACAATAAATAAATAAACAATTACCCTAAGTACAAATAATAGCAAGTACTCTTGGTACATGTAATTACTCTAAGTACATGTAATTGCAATTATGCAATTACTCTAATTACGCAATTACTCTAAATAATTTGATATCAACATGATATCAATTTGATTATTTTGGCCCCAGAATCCGCTTTTGTATCCTACTAACACACCACTGTGTTTCCACTGTGGGCGCCTCGGACATGTCGTACGTTACTGCAGAGAGAGAAGACTAGTATTCGACGATTATTTTGCCGCAAGACGTCAGCCGTCAGAGAAGTTCTATCCCAGGCAATCACCTGCTGTCGAGTTCAGTCGACCTATGGAAAGAAGCCCATCGCCGTACCCGCCGCAGATAAAAATCCTCTGTGGACGACATTCGCTAAGATGTCGGGAAATCTCATCGATGTCATAATCGATGGCCAACCTGTCCGGGCACTTGTTGATTCAGGAGCGTCTTCCTCTGGACTGTCGGATAATTACTGCCGCACACTAAAGACGACAATGTTCTGTGACACGGGGGCAACTGTGCTGAAGGTCGCGAATGGAAAGTACGTCCATCCAGCAGGAACTTGTGTCGCAAGAATAACCGTCAACAACAGGACCTAGCTGTTTGAATTTGTCGTGTTAACAGAATGTAGTCACAATGTCATCCTCGGATGGGACTTCCTTCAGGCATCCCAAGCTATCATTGACTGTGGAAGATCTGAGCTTCAAATTCCAACGGATACAAGTAAAACAGAATTTTCTGGGAAGTTATTTGTCATTGACAATGTACGATCCCATCTTTGGAGATGAGAAGAGTTGCAGTCACAAACACAGATGAGCCATTAAACAGTGAAGTGCTTGTTGATAGTAATAAGTTTATCAGACTCACAAAAGAAATTTACATACCAACTATCATAAGCATTACCGGAGGTCGAGGAGACATTTGTATCACTAATTGTCACGAACAGTCGCAACTGATCCCCAAGGGAATGTGTATCGGGACAGCTGAACCAATCCAGAACGGCGAGCTCAACGCCATCAACAAAGAACCATGCTCTGCTGTTAATACAGGCAACACGCTGGACGAAACAAACGTGGAACTGCAATAGGGCCCGGACTGACAAAAGGACAATGCCAGCAAGTATTAGCTATACCACGTCAATTTTCGGGTGCATTCACTAACATCAGACGAAACGGCCCATAATAAAGCACCGTATCAATACTGGGCATCATCCGCCAATTGGCCGGCCGCGGTGGCCGAGGGGACTGAGGCGCTCCAGTCACGGTCTGCACGGTCACTACGGTCGGGGCTTCGAATCCCCCCTCGGGTATGGATATTTGTGACGTCCTTAGTCTTAGCTAGTTCGTAAGTAGTTTGTAAGCTTAGGGACTGATGACCCCGTAGTTAAGTCCAAAAAAAAAAAAAAAAAAAAAAAAAACACATCCGCCAATTAGCCAGCGTTCGTATAGAGTGTCGCCAGCTGAAAGACGGATAATTCGGGAGGAAGTGGAGAAGATGTTGCGAGATAACATTATTCAGCCTTCGGAGAGTCCTTGGTCGTCTCCGGTGGTCCTGGTAAAGAAGAAGGATTGCAGGTGGCGATTCTGTGTCGATTCCCGGCGTCTGAACAAAATCTCAAAGAAAGATGTCTACCCATTGCCGCGAAATGACGACACCTTAGACTGCTTAAAAGGAGCTACATACTTCTCAACTATGGACATGCAGACAGGTTACTGGCAAATCAAGGTTGACGAAGCTGACAGGGAGAAGATGGCTTTTATTACACCTGACGGCCTCTATGAATTCAAAGTAATGCCATTTGGATTATGTAATGCTCAGTCCACATTCGAACGCATGATGGACAACTTGCTTCAACACCTTAACAGGAAGGTGCTGAAAAAGTGCTAGCCTATGCATCAAGAGTACTCTCAAAGTCCGAGATGAACTACAACTGGGAAAGAATGTCTCGCAGTTATCTGGGCTATCAACAAGTTCCGACCGTATTTATTCGGCAAACCGTTCACCGTCGTGACGGACCACCATTCTTAGTGTTGGCTGACAAACTTGAAGGATCCATCAGGTCGACTAGCAAGATGGGCACTAAGACTCCAAGAGTACGATGTCACAGCGGTATTCAAGAACGGGTGCAAACACAAGGATGCCGACTGCGTTTCGAGGAATCCATTAGTGGAACACACCAGGATGAATGAAATTTCAGCCCTCACTGAATTAGATAACGTTACAGCTGAACAGAGGGAAGATCCAGCACTATTAAAAACGATAGAGGTCTTGGAGAATGGAGAACCGACCAATGGAGAGTTAAAAGTTATATATGTGTTCTTCTTCTCAATAATAAGTCCATCCACTTGAAATTTTTCCTTCTCAAAGAAATTTACTTTTACGGGTAGGTCACTAATTTTCTTATCAAGTCCTTTAACGCCCTCAATTAAAGTTCTAATCATATTCTGAACACTTTTACTATATGACTGTAGCTCCTTGCGCCCATCTTCAACTTTACTCTCATAGGTTAGTAGATGATTGCTGACGTCATCAAGCTAACGTGCATATAACGTAATTAACTCCTTTCGCAGGTTCTTTTCGTTTCCATCATAATACTCCACTAGATCCGTAAGAACCTCTTCAACTCCACGTTTAAGCCTCGCATCCAAGTATAGGGGAATGTTTCGTCTTTGTACATCTCGATCACTCCACGTACGTGCGAATTTGTCCATGTCGCTGCGTAGACTGTCGCACTGAACTCAATGCACTGTTATATATGCAGCAAATCTTGAAAGTTCCGTCTGTATTGACGATCGTTAAGTTTCCGTGTTTTATCTATAATGAGGAACCCGTACTGCGAATGATTCCAGCAGTCTGCACAGATCTTTACAAAATCGGTGAACGACATATCAGTTCCTACATGAGAGTTGTAAATAGGTTTTAAATTCAAATTGTCTTGTTTGAATGCTTTAATAAGGTTTGAATTATTCCGAGGCAACTGTTTTGGGATTCGGGAATACGTTAGGATTAAATAAAATACATCGACACCCATATGCCTCCCAAAACAGAAAAATCGTCGTATTTGGTCTTGATTTTCCACTGCCACATCGTCAAATATGCATACCGTGTTGGGCTTTACTTGTTCAGGAGGGGGGATATCAGCGCTTTCACTGTACATTGTATAGGTGACTCCTTTTACACCTCGTAGTATCTCCTGTAATAGCATGTATTTACTCTGCGACAGTGTTTTTGAAAATACGAAAACATGTTCAAAGTAAACGCCATGTATATGGATAAGCAATGTCGTGAGCATATTTGTTTTCCCACAGTTGGATGGTCCTACAATTATTGCACCTATATTATCAGGACGTAATGATCCATTCTTTTACTTCTGGGAATCCTCTCCCACCCCATCACCAGACAGGTTACCAACTATGAACTCTTGTTGTTTCTCCCACTACGACATATTATCGACTAAGTCAAGTAGAGGCCTACTGTTAGCTATATTTAAATGCATTCAGTTTCAGTATGACTGACAGAGAAGAAGAAGTTGGTGATATAATTTTCTCATATGATGCGTTTCTGGATCATAGGTGCAAAGACACGGTCCATTTGCTGTATTCATTGGGGGAAGTGCTCCTGATCTAGTGCATATTGCTGCCACTCGCCGTTACTAGCTGTTGTGTATGCATTTGTATTAAAACGAACGTCTTTCCTTCAACGCTCATCTTCGACTGAGGCGCAAGGTGCAGCGCGTGAGCATTTTCATTGCTGGGCAGCGTCGTCGTCGGCGGTTAATTTGACATGCAAATTAATATTAGATTGCAACCTTCGGAGGCGAAGCATGTCCCCAGCGTACTGATGGCGGAGTGTCAGCCAGATGTGTGGCTGGGGCTGGGGATGTGGCGTCAATCTGATGCCTGGGGTGGACCGGTCTGGACCTGTCGCAGGTGCCGCACGTCTGCCTGGGGTGGACACATCTGGACCTGTCGCAGGTGCCGCCCGTCTGCCTGGGGTGGACAGGTCTGGACCTGTCGCAGGTGCCGCCCATCTGCCTGGGGTGGACAGGTCTGGACCTGTCGCAGGTGCCGCCCGTCTGCCTGGGGTGGACAGGTCTGGACCTGTCGCAGGTGCCGCCCATCTGCCTGGGGTGGACAGGTCTGGACCTGTCGCAGGTGCCGCCCGTCTGCCTGGGGTGGACAGGTCTGGACCTGTCGCAGGTGCCGGCCGTCTGCCTGGGGTGGACAGGTCTGGACCTGTCGCAGGTGCCGCCCATCTGCCTGGGGTGGACAGGTCTGGACCTGTCGCAGGTGCTGCCCATCTGCCTGGGGTGGACAGGTCTGGAGCTGTCGCAGGGGCCAACCGTCTGCCTGGCGTGGACAGGTCTGGACCTGTCGTAGGTGCCGCCCATCTGCCTGGGGTGGACAGGTCTGGACCTGTCGCAGGTGCCGCCCGTCTGCCTGGGGTGGACAGGTCTGGACCTGTCGTAGGTGCCGCCCGTCTGCCTGGGGTGGACAGGTCTGGACCTGTCGCAGGTGCCACCCATCTGCCTGGGGTGGACAGGTCTGGACCTGTCGCAGGTGCCGCCCGTCTGCCTGGGGTGGACAGGTCTGGCAGGTCTGGACCTGTCGCAGGTGCTGCCCATCTGCCTAGGGTGGACAGGTCTGGACCTGTCGCAGGTGCCGCCCGTCTGCCTGGGGTGGACAGGTCTGGACCTGTCGCAGGTGCCGCCCGTCTGTCTGGGGTGGACAGGTCTGGACCTGTCGCAGGTGCCGCCCATCTGCCTGGGGTGGACAGGTCTGGACCTGTCGCAGGTGCCGCCCATCTGCCTGGGGTGGACAGGTCTGGACCTGTCGCAGGTGCCGCCCGTCTGCCTGGGGTGGACAGGTCTGGACCTGTCGCAGGTGCCACCCGTCTGCCTGGGGTGGACAGGTCTGGACCTGTCGCAGGTGCCGCCCATCTGCCTGGGGTGGACAGGTCTGGACCTGTCGCAGGTGCTGCCCATCTGCCTGGGGTGGACAGGTCTGGACCTGTCGCAGGGGCCAACCGTCTGCCTGGCGTGGACAAGTCTGGACCTGTCGTAGGTGCCGCCCATCTGCCTGGGGTGGACAGGTCTGGACCTGTCGCAGGTGCCGCCCGTCTGCCTGGGGTGGACAGGTCTGGACCTGTCGTAGGTGCCGCCCGTCTGCCTGGGGTGGACAAGTCTGGACCTGTCGCAGGTGCCGCCCATCTGCCTGGGGTGGACAGGTCTGGACCTGTCGCAGGTGCCGCCCGTCTGCCTGGGGTGGACAGGTCTGGCAGGTCTGGACCTGTCGCAGGTGCTGCCCATCTGCCTAGGATGGACAGGTCTGGACCTGTCGCAGGTGCCGCCCGTCTGCCTGGGGTGGACAGGTCTGGACCTGTCGCAGGTGCCGCCCGTCTGTCTGGGGTGGACAGGTCTGGACCTGTCGCAGGTGCCGCCCATCTGCCTGGGGTGGACAGGTCTGGACCTGTCGCAGGTGCCGCCCATCTGCCTGGGGTGGACAGGTCTGGACCTGTCGCAGGTGCTGCCCATCTGCCTGGGGTGGACAGGTGTGGACCTGTCACAGGGGCCAACCGTCTGCCTGGGGTGGACAGGTCTGGACCTGTCGTAGGTGCCGCCCATCTGCCTGGGGTGGACAGGTCTGGACCTGTCGCAGGTGCCGCCCGTCTGCCTGGGGTGGACAGGTCTGGACCTGTCGTAGCTGCCGCCCGTCTGCCTGGGGTGGACAGGTCTGGACCTGTCGCAGGTTCCACCCATCTGCCTGGGGTGGACAGGTCTGGACCTGTCGCAGGTGCCGCCCGTCTGCCTGGGGTGGACAGGTCTGGACCTGTCGCAGGTGCAGCCCATCTGCCTAGGGTGGACAGGTCTGGACCTGTCGCAGGTGCCACCCATCTGCCTGGGGTGGACAGGTATGGACCTGTCGCAGGTGCCGCCCATCTGCCTGGGGTGGACAGGTCTGGACCTGTCGCAGGTGCCGCCCATCTGCCTGAGGTGGACAGGTCTGGACCTGTCGTAGGTGCCGCCCGTCTGCCTGGGGTGGACAGGTCTGGACCTGTCGCAGGTGCCGCCCATCTGCCTGGGATGGACAGGTATGGACCAGTCGCAGGTGCCGCCCATCTGCCTGGGGTGGACAGGTCTGGACCTGTCGCAGGTGCCGCCCGTCTGCCTGGGGTGGACAGGTCGGGACCTGTCGCAGGTGCCGCCCATCTGCCTGGGGTGGACAGGTCTGGACCTGTCGTAGGTGCCGCCCGTCTGCCTGGGGTGGACAGGTCTGGACCTGTCGCAGGTGCCGCCCATCTGCCTGGGGTGGACAGGTCTGGACCTGTCGCAGGGGCCGCCCGTCTGCCTGGGGTGGACAGGTCTGGACCTGTCGTAGGTGCCGCCCATCTGCCTGGGGTGGACAGGTCTGGACCTGTCGCAGGTGCCAACCATCTGCCTGGGGTGGACAGGTCTGGACCTGTCGCAGGTGCCGCCCATCTGTCTGGAGTGGACAGGTCTGGACCTGTCGCAGGTGCCGCCCACCTGCCTGGGCTGGACAGGTCTGGACCTGTCGCAGGTGCCGCCCATCTGCCTGGGGTGGACAGGTCTGGACCTGTCGCAGGTGCCGCCCATCTGTCTGGAGTGGACAGGTCTGGACCTGTCACAGGTGCCGCCCATCTGCCTGGGCTGGACAGGTCTGGACCTGTCGCAGGTGCCGCCCATCTGCATGGGGTGGACAGGACTGGACCTGTCGTAGGTGCCGCACGTCTGCCTGGGGTGGACAGGTCTGGACCTGTCGCAGGTGCTGCCCATCTGCCTGGGGTGGACAGGTCTGGTCCTGTCGCAGCTGCCACACATCTGCCTGGGGTGGACAGGTCTGGAGCTGTCGCAGGTGCCGCCCATCTGCCTGGGGTGGACAGGTCTGGACCTGTCGCAGGTGCCGCCCGTCTGCCTGGGGTGGACAGGTCTGGACCTGTCGCAGGTGCCGCCCATCTGCCTGGGGTGTACAGGTCTGGACCTGTCGCAGGTGCCGCCCGTCTGCCTGGGTGGACAGGTCTGGACCTGTCGCATGTGCCGCCCATCTGCCTGGGGTGGACAGGTCTGGACCTGTCGCAGGTTCCGCCCATCTGCCTGGGGTGGACAGGTCTGGACCTGTCGCAGGTGCCGCCCATCTGCCTGGGATGGACAGGTCTGGACCTGTCGCAGGTGCCGCCCATCTGCCTGGGGTGGACAGGTCTGGACCTGTCGCAGGTGCCGCCCATCTGCCTGGGGTGGACAGGTCTGGACCTTTCGCAGGGGACAACCGTCTGCCTGGGGTGGACAGGTCTGGACCTGTCGTAGGTGCCGCCCATCTGCCTGGGTGGACAGGTCTGGACCTGTCGCAGGTGCCGCCCGTCTGCCTGGGGTGGACAGGTCTGGACCTGTCGTAGGTGCCGCCCGTCTGCCTGGGGTGGACAGGACTGGACCTGTCGCAGGTGCCGCCCATCTGCCTGGGGTGGACAGGTCTGGACCTGTCGCAGGTGCCGCCCATCTGCCTGGGGTGGACAGGTCTGGACCTGTCGCAGGTGCCGCCCGTCTGCCTGGGGTGGACAGGTCTGGACCTGTCGCAGGTGCCGCCCATCTGCCTGGGGTGGACAGGTCTGGACCTGGCGCAGGTGCCGCCCGTCTGCCTGGGGTGGACAGGTCTGGACCTGTCGCAGGTGCCGCCCGTGTGCCTGGGGTGGACAGGTCTGGACCTGTCGCAGGTGCCGCCCGTCTGCCTTGGGTGTCAGGTCTGGACCTGTCGCAGGTGCCGCCCATCTGCCTGGGTGGACAGGTCTGGACCTGTTGCAGGTGCCGCCCGTCTGCTTGGGGTGGACAGGTCTGTACCTGTCGCATGTGCCGCCCGTCTGCCTGGGGTGGACAGGTCTGGACTTTTCGCAGGTGCCGCCCATCTGCCTGGGGTGGACAGGTCTGGACCTATCGCAGGTGCCGCCCATCTGCCTGGGGTGGACAGGTCTGGACCTGTCGCAGGTGCCGCCCGTCTGCATAGGGTGGACAAGACTGGACCTGTCGTAGGTGCCGCCAATCTGCCTGGGGTGGACAGGTCTGGACCTATCGCAGGTGCCGCCCATCTGCCTGGGGTGGTCAGGTCTGGACCTGTCGCAGGTGCCGCCCATCAGTCTGGGGTGGACAGGTCTGGACCTCTCGCAGGTGCCGCCCATCTGCCCTGGGTGGACAGGTCTGGACCTGTCGCAGGTGCCGCCCGTCTGCCTGGGGTGGACAGGTCTGGACCTGTCGTAGGTGCCGCCCATCTGCCTGGGGTGGACAGGTCTGGACCTGTCGCAGGTGCCACTCATCTGCCTGGGGTGGACAGGTCTGGAACTGTCGCAGGTGCTGCCCGTCTGCCTGGGGTGGACAGGTCTGGACCTGTCGCAGGTGCCGCCCATCTGCCTGGGGTGGACAGGTCTGGACCTGTCGCAGGTGCCGCCTGTCTGCCTGGGGTGGACAGGTCTGGACCTGTCGCAGGTGCCGCCCATCTGCCTGGTGTGGAAAGGTCTGGACCTGTCGCAGGTGCTGCCCATCTGCCTGAGGTGGACAGGTCTGGACCTGTAGCAGGTGCCGCCTGTCTGCCTTGGGTGGAAAGGTCTGGACCTGTCTCAGGTGCCGCCTGTTTGCCTGGGGTGGAAATGTCTGGACCTGTCGCAGGTGCCGCCCGTCTGCCTGGGGTGGACAGGTCTGGACCTGTCGCACGTGCCGCCCGTCTGCCAGGGGTGGACAGGTCTGGACCTTACGCAGGTGCCGCCCATCTGCCTGGGGTGGACAGGTCTGGACCTGTCGCAGGTGCCGCCCATCTGCCTGGGGTGGACAGGTCTGGACCTGTCGTAGGTGCCGCCCATCTGCCTGGGGTGGACAGGTCTGGACCTGTCGCAGGTGCCGCCCATCTGCCTGGGGTGGACAGGTCTGGACCTGTCGTAGGTGCCGCCCGTCTGCCTGGGGAGGACAGGTCTGGACCTGTCGCCAGTGCCGCCCATCTGCCTGGGGTGGACAGGTCTGGACCTGTCGCAGGTGCCGCCTGTCTGCCTGGGGTGGACAGGATTGGACCTGTCGCAGGTGCCGCCCATCTGCCTAGGGTGGACAGGTCTGGACCTGTCGCAGGTGCCGCCCGTCTGCCTCGGGTGGACAGGTCTGGACCTGTCGCAGGTGCCGCCCATCTGCCTGGGGTGGACAGGTCTGGACCTGTCGCACGTGCCGCCCATCTGCCTGGGGTGGACAGGTCTGGACCTGTCGCAGGTGCCGCCCATCTGCCTGGGGTGGACAGGTCTGGACCTGTCGCAGGTGCTGCCCATCTGTCTGAGGTGGACAGGTCTGGACCTTTCGCAGGGGACAACCGTCTGCCTGGGGTGGACAGGTCTGGACCTGTCGTAGGTGACGCCCATCTGCCTGGGGTGGACAGGTCTGGACCTGTCGCAGGTGCCGCCCGTCTGCCTGGGGTGGACAGGTCTGGACCTGTCGTAGGTGCCGCCCGTCTGCCTGGGGTGGACAGGTCTGGACCTGTCGCAGGTGCCGCCCATCTGCCTGGGGTGGACAGGTCTGAACCTGTCGCAGGTGCCGCCCATCTGCCTGGGGTGGACAGGTCTGGACCTGTCGCAGGTGCCGCCCGTCTTCCTGGGGTGGACATGTATGGACCTGTCGCAGGTGCCGCCCATCTGCCTGGGGTTGACAGGTCTGGACCTGTCGCAGGTGCCGCCCGTCTGCCTGGGGTGGACAGGTCAGGACCTGTCGCAGGTGCCGCCCATCTGCCTGGGGTGAACAGGTCTGGACCTGTCGCAGGTTCCGCCCATCTGCCTGGGGTGGACAGGTCTCGACCTGTCGTAGGTGCCGCCCGTCTGCCTGGGGTGGACAGGTCTGGACCTGTCGCAGGTGCCGCCAATCTGCCTGGGGTGGACAGGTCTGGACCTATCGCAGGTGCCGCCCATCTGCCTGGGGTGGTCAGGTCTGGACCTGTCGCAGGTGCCGCCCATCAACCTGGGGTGGACAGGTCTGGACCTGTCGCAGGTGCCGCCCATCTGCCTGGGGTGGACAGGTCTGGACCTGTCGCAGGGGCCGCCCGTCTGCCTGGGGTGGACAGGTCTGGACCTGTCGTAGGTGCCGCCCATCTGCCTGGGGTGGACAGGTCTGGACCTGTCGCAGGTGCCGCCCATCTGCCTGGGGTGGACAGGTCTGGACCTGTCGCAGGTGCCGCCCATCTGTCTGGAGTGGACAGGTCTGGACCTGTCGCAGGTGCCGCCCATCTGCCTGGGCTGGACAGGTCTGGACCTGTCGCAGGTGCCGCCCATCTGCCTGGGGTGGACAGGTCTGGACCTGTCGTAGGTGCCGCACGTCTGCCTGGGGTGGACAGGTCTGGACCTGTCGCAGGTGCCGCTCATCTGCCTGGGGTGGACAGGTCTGGACCTGTCGCAGGTGCTGCCCGTCTGCCTGGGGTGGACAGGTCTGGACCTGTCGCAGTTGCCGCCCATCTGCCTGGGGTGGACAGGTCTGGACCTGTCGCAGGTGCCACCCGTCTGCCTGGGGTGGACAGGTCTGGACCTGTCGCAGGTGCCGCCCATCTGCCTGGTGTGGAAAGGTCTGGACCTGTCGCAGGTGCTGCCCATCTGCCTGAGGTGGACAGGTCTGGACCTGTCGCAAGTGCCGCCTGTCTGACTTGGGTGGACAGGTCTGGACCTGTCGCAGGTGCCGCCTGTTTGCCTGGGGTGGACATGTCTGGACCTGTCGCATGTGCCGCCCGTCTGCCTGGGGTGGACAGGTCTGGACCTGTCGCACGTGCCGCCCGTCTGCCTGGGGTGGACAGGTCTGGACCTGTCGCAGGTTCCGCCCGTCTGCCTGGGGTGGACAGGTCTGGACCTGTCGCAGGTGCCGCCCATCTGCCTGGGATGGACAGGTCTGGACCTGTCGCAGGTGCCGCCCATCTGCCTGGGGTGGACAGGTCTGGACCTGTCGCAGGTGCCGCCCATCTGCCTGGGATGGACAGGTCTGGACCTGTCGCAGGTGCCGCCCATCTGCCTGGGGTGGACAGGTTTGGACCTGTCGTAAGGGCCAACCGTCTGCCTGGGGTGGACAGGTCTGGACCTGTCGTAGGTGCCGCCCATCTGCCTGGGGTGGACAGGTCTGGAACTGTCGCAGGTGCCGCCCATCTGCCTGGGGTGGACAGGTCTAAACCTGTCGCAGGTGCCGCCCGTCTGCCTGGGGTGGACAGGTCTGGAACTGTCGCAGGTGCCGCCCATCTGCCTAGGGTGGACAGGTCTGGACCTGTCGCAGGTGCCGCCTGTCTGCCTGGGGTGGACAGGACTGGACCTGTCGCAGGTGCCGCCCATCTGCCTGGGGTGGACAGGTCTGGACCTGTCGCAGGTGCCGTCCAACTGCCTGGGGTGGACAGGTCTGGACCTGTCGCAGGTGCCGCCCATCTGCCTGGGGTGGACAGGTCTGGACCTGTCACAGGTGCTGCCCATCTGCCTGGGGTGGACAGGTCTGGACCTGTCGCAGGGGACAACCGTCTGCCTGTGGTGGACAGGTCTGGACCGGTCGTAGGTGCCGCCCATCTGCCTGGGGTGGACAGGTCTCGACCTGTCGCAGGTGCCGCCCGTCTGCCTGGGGTGGACAGGTCAGGACCTGTCGTAGGTGCCGCCCGTCTGCCTGGGGAGGACAGGTCTGGACCTGCCGCAGGTGCCGCCCATCTGCCTGGGGTGGACAGGTCTGGACCTGTCGCAGGTGCCGCCCATCTGCCTGGGGTGGACAGGTCTGGACCTGTCGCAGGTGCCGCCCGTCTGCCTGGGGTGGACAGGTCTGGACCTGTCGCAGGTGCCGCCCATCTGCCTGGGGTGGACAGGTCTGGACCTGTCGCAGGTGCTGCCCGTCTGCCTGGGGTGGACAGGTCTTGACCTGTCACAGGTGCTGCCCGTGTGCCTGGGGTGGACAGGTCTGGACCTGTCGCAGGTGCCGCCCGTCTGCCTTGGGTGGACAGGTCTGGACCTGTCGCAGGTGCCGCCCATCTGCCTGGGTGGACAGGTCTGGACCTGTTGCAGGTGCCGCCCGTCTGCCTGGGGTGGACAGGTCTGGACCTGTCGCAGGTGCCGCCCGACTTTTTTGGGTGGACAGGTCTGGATTTGTCGCAGGTGCCGCCCATCTGCCTTATGTGGACCGGTCTGGACCTATCGCAGGTGCCGCCCATCTGCCTGGGGTGGACAGGTCTGGACCTGTCGCAGGTGCCGCCCGTCTGCATCGGGTGGACAGGTCTGGACCTGTCGTAGGTGCCGCCAATCTGCCTGGGGTGGACAGGTCTGGACCTGTCGCTGGTGCCGCCCATCTGCCTGGGGTGGTCAGGTCTGGACCTTTCGCAGGTGCCGCCCATCGCCTGGGGTGGACAAGTCTGGACCTGTCGCAGGTGCCGCCCGTCTGCATGGGGTGGACAGGTCTCGACCTGTCGTAGGTGCCGCCCATCTGCCTGGGGTGGACAGGTCTGGACCTGTCGCAGGTGCCGCCCATCTGCCTGGGGTGGACAGGTCTGAACCTGTCGCAGGTGCCGCCTATCTGCCTGGGGTGGACAGGTCTGGACCTGTCGCAGGTGCTGCCCATCTGCCTGGGGTGGACAGGTCTGGTCCTGTCGCAGCTGCCACACATCTGCCTGGGGTGGACAGGTCTGGACCTGTCGTATGTGCCGTCCATCTGTCTGGGGTGGACAGGTCTGGACCTGTCGCAGGTGCCGCCAGTCTGCATGGGGTGGACAGGTGTGGACCTGTCGTAGGTGCCGCCCGTCTGCCTGGGGTGGACAGGTCTGGACCTGTCGCAGGTCTGGACCTGTCGCAGGTGCCGCCCATCTGCCTGGGGTGGACAGGTCTGGACCTGTCGCAGGTGTCACCCGTCTGATTGGGGTAGACAGGTCTGGACCTGTCGCAGGTGCCGCCCGTCTGCCTGGGGTGGACAGGTGTGGACCTGTCGCAGGTGCTGCCCATCTGCCTGGGGTGGACAGGTCTGGACCTGTCGCAGGTGCCGCCCGTCTGCCTGGGGTGGACAGGTCTGGACCTGTCACAGGTGCCGCCCGTCTGCCTGGGGTGGACAGGTCTGGACCTGTCGCAGGTGCCGCCTGTCTGCCTGGGGTGGACAGGTCTGGACCTGTCGCAGGTGCCGCCCATCTGCCTGGGGTGGACAGGTCTGGACCTGTCGCAGGTGCCGCCAGTCTGCATGGGGTGGACAGGTCTGGACCAGTCGTAGATGCCGCCCGTCTGCCTGGGGTGGACAGGTCTGGACCTGTCGCAGGTCTGGACCTGTCGCAGGTGCCGCCCATCTGCCTGGGCTGGACAGGTCTGGACCTGTCGCTGGTGCCGCCCATCTGCCTGGGGTGGACAGGTCTGGACCTGTCGTAGGTGCCGCCCGTCTGCCTGGGTTGGACAGGTCTGGACCTGTCGCAGGTGCCACCCATCTGCCTGGGGTGGACAGGTCTGGACCTGTAGCAGGTGCTGCCCGTCTGCCTGGGGTGGACAGGTCTGGACAGTCGCAGGTGCCGCCCATTTGCCTGGGGTGGACAGGTCTGGACCTGTCGCAGGTGCCGCCCATCTGCCTGGGGTGGACAGGTCTGGACCTGTCGCAGGTGCCGCCCGTCTGCCTGGGGTGAGCAGGTCTGGACCTGTCGCAGGTGCCACCATCTGCCTGGGGTGGACAGGTCTGGACCTGTTGCAGGTTCCGCCCATCTGCCTGGGGTGGACAGGTCTGGACCTGTCGCAGGTGACGCCCGTCTGCCTGGGGTGGACAGGTCTGGACCTGTCGCACGTGCCGCCCATCTGCCTGGGGTGGACAGGTCTGGACCTGTCGCAGGTGCCGCCCGTCTGCCTGGGGTGGGCAGGTCTGGACCTGTCGCAGGTGCCGCCCATCTGCCTGGGGTGGACAGGTCTGGACCTGTCGCAGGTGCCGCCAATCTGCCTGGGGCGGACAGGTCTGGACCTGTCGCAGGTGCCGCCCACCTGCCTGGGGTGAACAGGTCTGGACCTGTCGCAGGTGCCGCCCGTCTGCATGGGGTGGACAGGTCTGGACCTGTCGGTGCCACCCATCTGCCTGGGGTGGACAGGTCTGAACCTGTCGCAGGTGCCGCCTATCTGCCTGGGGTGGACAGGTCTGGACCTGTCGCAGGTGCTGCCCATCTGCCTGGGGTGGACAGGTCTGGTCCTGTCGCAGCTGCCACACATCTGCCTGGGGTGGACAGGTCTGGACCTGTCGTAGGTGCCGCCCATCAGTCTGGGGTGGACAGGTCTGGACCTGTCGCAGGTGCCGCCAGTCTGCATGGGGTGGACAGGTCTGGACCTGTCGTAGGTTCCGCCGGTCTGTCTGGGGTGGACAGGTCTGGACCTGTCACAAGTCTGGACCTGTCGCAGGTGCCGCCCATCTGCCTGGGGTGGACAGGTCTGGACCTGTCGCAGGTGTCGCCCGTCTGCCTGGGGTAGACAGGTCTGGACCTGTCGCAGGTGCCGCCAGTCTGCCTGGGGTGGACAGGTCTGGACCTGTCGCAGGTGCCGCCTGTCTGCCTGGGGTGGACAAGTCTGGACCTGTCGCAGGTGCCGCCCATCTGCCTGGGGTGGACAGGTCTGGACCTGTCGCAGGTGCCACCTGTCTGCATGGGGTGGACAGGTCTGGACCTGTCGTAGGTGCCACCCATCTGCCTGGGGTCGACAGGTCTGGACCTGTCGCAGGTGCCGCCCTTCTGCCTGGGGTGGACAGGTCTGGACCTGTCGCAGGTGCCGCCCATCAGCCTGGGGTGGACAGGTCTGGACCTGTCGCAGGTGCCGCCCATCTGCCTGGGGTGGACAGGTCTGGACCTGTCGCAGGTGCCGCCCATCTGCCTGTGGTGGACAGGTCTGGACCTGTCGCAGGGGCCACACGTCTGCCTGGGGTGGACAGGTCTGGACCTGTCGTAGGTGCCGCCCATCTGTCTGGGGTGGACAGGTCTGGACCTGTCGCAGGTGCCGCCAGTCTGCATGGGGTGGACAGGTCTGGACCTGTCACAGGTGCCGCCCATCTTCCTGGGGTGGACAGGTCTGGACCTGTCGCAGGTGCTGCCCGTCTGCCTGGGGTGGACAGGTCTGGACAGTCGCAGGTGCCGCCCATCTGCCTGGGGTGGACAGGTCTGGACCTGTCGCAGGTGCCGCCGTCTGCCTGGGGTGGACAGGTCTGGACCTGTCGCAGGTGCCGCCCATCTGCCTGGGGTGGACAGGTCTGGACATGTCGCAGGTGCCGCCCGTCTGCCTGGGGTGGACAGGTCTGGACCTGTCGCAGGTGCCGCCTGTTTGCCTGGGGTGGACATGTCTGGACCTGTCGCAGGTGCCGCCCGTCTGCCTGGGGTGGACAGGTCTCGACCTGTCGCACGTGCCGCCCGTCTGCCTGGGGTGGACAGGTCTGGACCTGTCGCAGGTTCCGCCCGTCTGCCTGGGGTGGACAGGTCTGGACCTGTCGCAGGTGCCGCCCATCTGCTAGGGGTGGACAGGTCTGGACCTGTCGCAGGTGCCGCCCGTCTGCCTGGGGTGGGCAGGTCGGAACCTGTCGCAGGTGCCGCCATCTGCCTGGGGTGGACAGGTCTGGACCTGTTGCAGGTACCGCCCATCTGCCTGGGGTGGACTGGTCTGAACCTGTCGCAGGTGCCGCCCGTCTGCCTGGGGTGGACAGGTCTGGACCTGTCGCAGGTGCCGCCCATCTGCCTGGGGTGGACAGGTCTGGACCTGTCGCAGGTGCCGCCAATCTGCCTGGGGTGGACAGGTCTGGACCTGTCGCAGGTGCCGCCCACCTGCCTGGGGTGAACAGGTCTGGACCTGTCGCAGGTGCCGCCCGTCTGCATGGGGTGGACAGGTCTGGACCTGTCGGTGCCACCCATCTGCCTGGGGTGGACAGGTCTGGACCTGTCGCAGGTGTCGCCCATCTGCTTGGGGTGGATAGGTCAGGACCTGTCACAGGTGCCGCCCATCTGCCTGGGGTTTACAGGTCTGGACCTGTCGCAGGAGCCGCCCATCTGCCTGGGGTGGACAGGTCTGGACCTGTCGTAGGTGCCGTCCGTCTGCCTGGGGTGGACAGGTCTGGACCTGTCGCAGGTGCCGCCCGTCTGCCTGGGGTGGACAGGTCTGGACCTGTCGTAGGTGCCGCTCGTCTGCCTTGGGTGGACATGTCTGGACCTGTCGCAGGTGCCGCCCGTCTGCCTGGGGTGGACAGGTCTGGACCTGTCACAGGTGCCGCCCGTCTGCCTGGGGTGGACAGGTCTGGACCTGTCGCAGGTGCCGCCTGTCTGCCTTGGGTGGACAGGTCTGGACCTGTCACAGGTGCCACCCGTCTGCCTGGGGTGGACAGGTCTGGACCTGTTGCAGGTGCCGCCTGTCTGCCTGGGGTGGACAGGTCTGGACCTGCCGCAGGTGCCGTCCGTCTGTCTGTGGTGGACAGGTCTGGACCTGTCGTAGGTGCCGCCCATCTGCCTGGGGTGGACAGGTCTGGACCTGTCGCAGGTGCCGCCCTTCTGCCTGGGGTGGACAGGTCTGGACCTGTCGCAGGTGCCGCCCATCTGCCTGGGGTGGACAGGTCTGGACCTGTCGCAGGTGCCGCCCTTCTGCCTGGGGTGGACAGGTCTGGACCTGTTGCAGGTGCCGCCTATCTGCCTGGGGTGGACAGGTCTGGACCTGTCGCAGGTGCCGCCCATCTGTCTGGGGTGGACAGTTCTGGACCTGTCGCAAGTGCCGCCCGTCTGCCTGGGTTGGACAGGTCTGGACCTGTCGCAGGTGCCGCCCATCTGACTGGGGTGGTCAGGTCTGGACCTGTCGCAGGTGCCGCCCGTCTGCCTGGGGTGGACAGGTCTGGACCTGTCGCAGGTGCCGCCCGTCTGCCTGGGGTGGACAGGTCTGGCCCTGTCGCAGGTGCCGCCCATCTGCCTGGGGTGGACAGGTCTGGTCGTGTCGTAGGTGCCGCCCGTCTGCCTGGGGTGGACAGGTCTGGACTTGTCGCAGGTGCCGCCCATATGCCTGGGGAGGACAGGTCTGGACCTGTCGCAGGTGCCGCCCATCTGCCTGGGGTGGACAGGTATGGACCTGTCGCAGGTGCCGCCCATCTGCCTGGGGTGGACAGGTCTGGACCTGTCGCAGGAGCCGCCCATCAGTCTGGGGTGGACAGGTCTGGACCTGTCGCAGGTGCCGCCAGTCTGCATGGGTTGGACAGGTCTGGACCTGTCGTAGGTTCCGCCGGTCTGTCTGGGGTGGACAGGTCTGGACCTGTCGCAAGTCTGGACCTGTCGCAGGTGCCGCCCATCTGCCTGGGGTGGACAGGTCTGGACCTGTCGCAGGTGTCGCCCGTCTGCCTGGGGTAGACAGGTCTGGACCTGTCGCAGGTGCCGCCCGTCTGCCTGGGTGGACAGGTCTGGACCTGTCGCAGGTGCCGCCTGTCTGCCTGGGGTGGACAAGTCTGGACCTGTCGCAGGTGCCGCCCATCTGCCTGGGGTGGACAGGTCTGGACCTGTCGCAGGTGCCACCTGTCTGCATGGGGTGGACAGGTCTGGACCTGTCGTAGGTGCCACCCATCTGCCTGGGGTTGACAGGTCTGGACCTGTCGCAGGTGCCGCCCATCTGCCTGGGGTGGACAGGTCTGGACCTGTCGCAGGTGCCGCCCATCAGCCTGGGGTGGACAGGTCTGGACCTGTCGCAGGTGCCACCCATCTGCCTGGGGTGGACAGGTCTGGACCTGTCGCAGGTGCTGCCCATCTGCCTGTGGTGGACAGGTCTGGACCTGTAGCAGGGGCCACTCGTCTGCCTGGGGTGGACAGGTCTGGACCTGTCGTAGGTGCCGCCCATCTGTCTGGGGTGGACAGGTCTGGACCTGTCGCAGGTGCCGCCAGTCTGCATGGGGTGGACAGGTCTGGACCTGTCACAGGTGCCGCCCATCTGCCTGGGGTGGACAGGTCTGGACCTGTCGCAGGTGCCGCCCATCTGCCAGGGGTGGACAGGTCTGGACCTGTCGCAGGTGCCGCCCGTCTGCCTGGGGTGGGCAGGTCGGAACCTGTCGCAGGTGCCGCCATCTGCCTGGGGTGGACAGGTCTGGACCTGTTGCAGGTTCCGCCCATCTGCCTGGGGTGGACAGGTCTGAACCTGTCGCAGGTGCCGCCCGTCTGCCTGGGGTGGACAGGTCTGGACCTGTCGCAGGTGCCGCCCATCTGCCTGGGGTAGACAGGTCTGGACCTGTCGCAGGTGCCGCCGTCTGCCTGGGGTGGACGGGTCTGGACCTGTTGCAGGTGCCGCCCATCTGCCTGGGGTGGACAGGTCTGGACATGTCGCAGGTGCCGCCCGTCTGCCTGGGGTGGACAGGTCTGGACCTGTCGCAGGTGCCGCCTGTTTGCCTGGGGTGGACATGTCTGGACCTGTCGCAGGTGCCGCCCGTCTGCCTGGGGTGGACAGGTCTTGACCTGTCGCACGTGCCGCCCGTCTGCCTGGGGTGGACAGGTCTGGACCTGTCGCAGGTTCCGCCCGTCTGCCTGGGGTGGACAGGTCTGGACCTGTCGCAGGTGCCGCCCATCTGCCAGGGGTGGACAGGTCTGGACCTGTCGCAGGTGCCGCCCGTCTGCCTGGGGTGGGCAGGTCGGAACCTGTCGCAGGTGCCGCCATCTGCCTGGGGTGGACAGGTCTGGACCTGTTGCAGGTTCCGCCCATCTGCCTGGGGTGGACAGGTCTGAACCTGTCGTAGGTGCCGCCCGTCTGCCTGGGGTGGACAGGTCTGGACCTGTCGCAGGTGCCGCCCATCTGCCTGGGGTGGACAGGTCTGGACCTGTCGCAGGTGCCGCCAATCTGCCTGGGGTGGACAGGTCTGGACCTGTCGCAGGTGCCGCCCACCTGCCTGGGGTGAACAGGTCTGGACCTGTCGCAGGTGCCGCCCGTCTGCATGGGGTGGACAGGTCTGGACCTGTCGGTGCCACCCATCTGCCTGGGGTGGACAGGTCTGGACCTGTCGCAGGTGTCGCCCATCTGCCTGGGGTGGACAGGTCAGGACCTGTCGCAGGTGCTGCCCATCTGCCTGGGGTGGACAGGTCTGGACCTGTCGCAGGAGCCGCCCATCTGCCTGGGGTGGACAGGTCTGGACCTGTCGTAGGTGCCGTCCGTCTGCCTGGGGTGGACAGGTCTGGACCTGTCGCAGGTGCCGCCCGTCTGCCTGGGGTGGACAGGTCTGGACCTGTCGTAGGTGCCGCCCGTCTGCCTTGGGTGGACATGTCTGGTCCTGTCGCAGGTGCCGCCCGTCTGCCTGGGGTGGACAGGTCTGGACCTGTCACAGGTGCCGCCCGTCTGCCTGGGGTGGACAGGTCTGGACCTGTCGCAGGTGCCGCCCTTCTGCCTGGGGTGGACAGGTCTGGACCTGTCGCAGGTGCCGCCCATCTGCCTGGGGTGGACAGGTCTGGACCTGTCGCAGGTGCCGCCCGTCTGCCTGGGGTGGACAGGTCTGGACCTGTCGTAGGTGCCGCCCGTCTGCATTGGGTGGACATGTCTGGACCTGTCGCAGGTGCCGCCCGTCTGCCTGGGGTGGACAGGTCTGGACCTGTCACAGGTGCCGCCCGTCTGCCTGGGGTGGACAGGTCTGGCCCTGTCGCAGGTGCCGCCCATCTGCCTGGGGTGGACAGGTCTGGTCGTGTCGTAGGTGCCGCCCGTCTGCCTGGGGTGGACAGGTCTGGACTTGTCGCAGGTGCCGCCCATATGCCTGGGGTGGACAGGTCTGGACCTGTCGCAGGTGCCGCCCATCTGCCTGGGGTGGACAGGTATGGACCTGTCGCAGGTGCCGCCCATCTGCCTGGGGTGGACAGGTCTGGACCTGTCGCAGGTGCCGCCCATCTGCCTGGGGTGGACAGGTATGGACCTGTCGCAGGTGCCGCCCATCTGCCTGGGGTGCACAGGTCCGGACCTTTCACAGGTGCCACCCATCTGCCTGGGTTGGACAGGTCTGGACCTGTCGCAGGTGCCGCCCATCTGCCTGGGGTGGACAGGTCTGGACCTGTCGTAGGTGCCGCCCATCTGTCTGGGGTGGACAGGTCTGGACCTGTCGCAGGTGCCGCCAGTCTGCATGGGGTGGACAGGTCTGGACCTGTCACAGGTGCCGCCCATCTGCCTGGGGTGGACAGGTCTGGACCTGTCGCAGGTGCCGCCCATCTGCCAGGGGTGGACAGGTCTGGACCTGTCGCAGGTGCCGCCCGTCTGCCTGGGGTGGGCAGGTCGGAACCTGTCGCAGGTGCCGCCATCTGCCTGGGGTGGACAGGTCTGGACCTGTTGCAGGTTCCGCCCATCTGCCTGGGGTGGACAGGTCTGAACCTGTCGCAGGTGCCGCCCGTCTGCCTGGGGTGGACAGGTCTGGACCTGTCGCAGGTGCCGCCCATCTGCCTGGGGTAGACAGGTCTGGACCTGTCGCAGGTGCCGCCGTCTGCCTGGGGTGGACGGGTCTGGACCTGTCGCAGGTGCCGCCCATCTGCCTGGGGTGGACAGGTCTGGACATGTCGCAGGTGCCGCCCGTCTGCCTGGGGTGGACAGGTCTGGACCTGTCGCAGGTGCCGCCTGTTTGCCTGGGGTGGACATGTCTGGACCTGTCGCAGGTGCCGCCCGTCTGCCTGGGGTGGACAGGTCTTGACCTGTCGCACGTGCCGCCCGTCTGCCTGGGGTGGACAGGTCTGGACCTGTCGCAGGTTCCGCCCGTCTGCCTGGGGTGGACAGGTCTGGACCTGTCGCAGGTGCCGCCCATCTGCCAGGGGTGGACAGGTCTGGACCTGTCGCAGGTGCCGCCCGTCTGCCTGGGGTGGGCAGGTCGGAACCTGTCGCAGGTGCCGCCATCTGCCTGGGGTGGACAGGTCTGGACCTGTTGCAGGTTCCGCCCATCTGCCTGGGGTGGACAGGTCTGAACCTGTCGTAGGTGCCGCCCGTCTGCCTGGGGTGGACAGGTCTGGACCTGTCGCAGGTGCCGCCCATCTGCCTGGGGTGGACAGGTCTGGACCTGTCGCAGGTGCCGCCAATCTGCCTGGGGTGGACAGGTCTGGACCTGTCGCAGGTGCCGCCCACCTGCCTGGGGTGAACAGGTCTGGACCTGTCGCAGGTGCCGCCCGTCTGCATGGGGTGGACAGGTCTGGACCTGTCGCAGGTGTCGCCCATCTGCCTGGGGTGGACAGGTCAGGACCTGTCGCAGGTGCTGCCCATCTGCCTGGGGTGGACAGGTCTGGACCTGTCGCAGGAGCCGCCCATCTGCCTGGGGTGGACAGGTCTGGACCTGTCGTAGGTGCCGTCCGTCTGCCTGGGGTGGACAGGTCTGGACCTGTCGCAGGTGCCGCCCGTCTGCCTGGGGTGGACAGGTCTGGACCTGTCGTAGGTGCCGCCCGTCTGCCTTGGGTGGACATGTCTGGTCCTGTCGCAGGTGCCGCCCGTCTGCCTGGGGTGGACAGGTCTGGACCTGTCACAGGTGCCGCCCGTCTGCCTGGGGTGGACAGGTCTGGACCTGTCGCAGGTGCCGCCCTTCTGCCTGGGGTGGACAGGTCTGGACCTGTCGCAGGTGCCGCCCATCTGCCTGGGGTGGACAGGTCTGGACCTGTCGCAGGTGCCGCCCGTCTGCCTGGGGTGGACAGGTCTGGACCTGTCGTAGGTGCCGCCCGTCTGCATTGGGTGGACATGTCTGGACCTGTCGCAGGTGCCGCCCGTCTGCCTGGGGTGGACAGGTCTGGACCTGTCACAGGTGCCGCCCGTCTGCCTGGGGTGGACAGGTCTGGCCCTGTCGCAGGTGCCGCCCATCTGCCTGGGGTGGACAGGTCTGGTCGTGTCGTAGGTGCCGCCCGTCTGCCTGGGGTGGACAGGTCTGGACTTGTCGCAGGTGCCGCCCATATGCCTGGGGTGGACAGGTCTGGACCTGTCGCAGGTGCCGCCCATCTGCCTGGGGTGGACAGGTATGGACCTGTCGCAGGTGCCGCCCATCTGCCTGGGGTGGACAGGTCTGGACCTGTCGCAGGTGCCGCCCATCTGCCTGGGGTGGACAGGTATGGACCTGTCGCAGGTGCCGCCCATCTGCCTGGGGTGCACAGGTCCGGACCTTTCACAGGTGCCACCCATCTGCCTGGGTTGGACAGGTCTGGACCTGTCGCAGGTGCCGCCCATCTGCCTGGGGTGGACAGGTCTGGACCTGTCGCAGGTGCTGCCCATCTGCTTGGGGTGGACAGGTCTCGACCTGTCACAGGGGCCACCCGTCTGCCTGGGTTGGACAGGTCTGGACCTGTCGTAGGTGCCGCCCATCTGCCTGGGGTGGACAGGTATGGACCTGTCGCAGGTGCCGCCCATCTGCCTGGGGTGGACAGGTATGGGCCTGTCGCAGGTGCCGCCCATCTGCCTGGGGTGGACAGGTCTGGACCTGTCGCAGGTGCCGCCCATCTGCCTGGGGTGGACAGGTCTGGACCTGTCATAGGTGCCGCCCGTCGTCCTTGGGTGGACAGGTCTGGACCTGTCGCAGGTGCCGCCCGTTTGCCTGGGGTGGACAGGTCTGAACCTGTCGCAGGTGCCGCCCATCTGTCTGGGGTGGACAGTTCTGGACCTGTCGCAGGTGCCGCCCATCTGCCTGGGGTGGACAGGTCTGGAACTGTCTCAGGGGCCACCCGTCTGCCTGGGGTGGACAGGTCTGGACCTGTTGTAGGTGCCGCCCATCTGCCTGGGGTGGACAGGTGTGGACCTGTCGCAGGTGCCGCCAGTCTGTCTGGGGTGGACATGTCTGGACCTGTCGTAGGTGCCGCCCGTCTGCCTGGGGTGGACAGGTCTGGACCTGTCGCAGGTGCCGCCCATCTACCTGGGGTGGACAGGTCTGGACCTATCGCAGGTGCCGCCCATCTGCCTGGGGTGGACAGGTCTGGACCTGTCGCAGGTGCCGCCCATCTGCCTGGGGTGGACAGGTCTGGACCTGTCGCAGGTGCCGCCCATCTGCCTGGGGTGGACAAGTCCGGACCTGTCGCAGTTTCCGGCTATCTGCCTGGGGTGGACAGGTCTGGACCTGTCGCAGGTGCTGCCCATCTGCCTAGGGTGGACAGGTCTGGACATGTCGTAGGTGCCGCCCGTCTGCCTGGGGTGGACAGGTCTGGACCTGTCGCAGGTGCCGCCCGTCTGCCTTGGGTGGACAGGTCTGGACCTGTCGCAGGTGCCGCCCATCTGCCTGGGGTGGACAGGTCTGGACCTGTCGCAGGTGCCGCCCTTCTGCCTGGGGTGGACAGGTCTGGACCTGTCGCAGGTGCCACCCATCTGCCTGGGGTGGACAGGTCTGGACCTGTCATAGGTGCCGCCCATCGGCCTTGGGTGGACAGGTCTGGACCTGTCGCAGGTGCCGCCCGTCTGCCTGGGGTGGACAGGTCTGGACCTGTCGCAGGTGCCGCCCGTCTGCCTGGGGTGGACAGGTCTGGACCTGTCGCAGGTGCTGCCCATCTGTCTGGGGTTGACAGTTCTGGACCTGTCGCAGGTGCCGCCCGTCTGCCTGGGTTGGACAGGTCTGAACCTGTCGCAGGTGCCGCCCATCTGACTGGAAGGACAGGTGTGGACCTGTCGCAGGTGCCGCCCGTCTGCCTGGGTGGACAGGTCTGGACCTGTCGCAGGTGCCGCCCGTCTGCCTGGGGTGGACAGGTCTGGACCTGTTGCAGGTGCCGCCCGTCTGCCTGGGGTGGACAGGTCTGGACCTGTCGCAGGTGCCGCCCGTCTGCCTGTGGTGGACAGGTCTGGACCTGTCGTAGGTGCCGCCCATCTGCCTGGGGTGGACAGGTATGGACCTGTCGCAGGTGCCGCCCATCTGCCTGGGGTGGACAGGTATGGGCCTGTCGCAGGTGCCGCCCATCTGCCTGGGGTGGACAGGTCTGGACCTGTCGCAGGTGCCGCCCATCTGCCTAGGGTGGACAGGTCTGGACCTGTCATAGGTGCCGCCCGTCTGCCTTGGGTGGACAGGTCTGGACCTGTCGCAGGTGCCGCCCGTTTGCCTGGGGTGGACAGGTCTGAACCTGTCGCAGGTGCCGCCCATCTGTCTGGGGTGGACAGTTCTGGACCTGTCGCAGGTGCCGCCCATCTGCCTGGGGTGGACAGGTCTGGACCTGTCTCAGGGGCCACCCGTCTGCCTGGGGTGGACAGGTCTGGACCTGTCGTAGGTGCCGCCCACCTGCCTGGGATGGACAGGTCTGGACCTGTCGCAGGTGCCGCCCATCTGCCTGGGGTGGACAGGTCTGGACCTGTCGCAGGTGCTGCCCATCTGCCTGGGGTGGACAGGTCTCGACCTGTCACAGGGGCCACCCGTCTGCCTGGGTTGGACAGGTCTGGACCTGTCGTAGGTGCCGCCCATCTGCCTGAGGTGGACAGGTATGGACCTGTCGCAGGTGCCGCCCATCTGCCTGGGGTGGACAGGTATGGGTCTGTCGCAGGTGCCGCCCATCTGCCTGGGGTGGACAGGTCTGGACCTGTCGCAGGTGCCGCCCATCTGCCTGGGGTGGACAGGTCTGGACCTGTCATAGGTGCCGCCCGTCTGCCTTGGGTGGACAGGTCTGGACCTGTCGCAGGTGCCGCCCGTTTGCCTGGGGTGGACAGGTCTGAACCTGTCGCAGGTGCCGCCCATCTGTCTGGGGTGGACAGTTCTGGACCTGTCGCAGGTGCCGCCCATCTGCGTGGGGTGGACAGGTCTGGACCTGTCTCAGGGGCCACCCGTCTGCCTGGGGTGGACAGGTCTGGACCTGTTGTAGGTGCCGCCCACCTGCCTGGGGTGGACAGGTGTGGACCTGTCGCAGGTGCCGCCAGTCTGTCTGGGGTGGACATGTCTGGACCTGTCGTAGGTGCCGCCCGTCTGCCTGGGGTGGACAGGTCTGGACCTGTCGCAGGTGCCGCCCATCTGCCTGGGGTGGACAAGTCTGGACCTATCGCAGGTGCCACTCATCTGCCTGGGGTGGACAGGTCTGGACCTGTCGCAGGTGCCGCCCATCTGCCTGGGGTGGACAGGTCTGGACCTGTCGCAGGTGCCGCCCATCTGCCTGGGGTGGACAGGTCCGGACCTGTCGCAGTTTCCGGCTATCTGCCTGGGGTGGACAGGTCTGGACCTGTCGCAGGTGCTGCCCATCTGCCTGGGGTGGACAGGTCTGGACCTGTCGTAGGTGCCGCCCGTCTGCCTGGGGTGGACAGGTCTGGACCTGTCGCAGGTGCCGCCCGTCTGCCTTGGGTGGACAGTTCTGGTACTGTCGCAGGTGCCGCCCATCGTCCTGGGGTGGACAGGTCTGGACCTGGCGCAGGTGCCGCCCTTCTGCCTGGGGTGGACAGGTCTGGACCTGTCGCAGGTGCCGCCCATCTGCCTGGGGTGGACAGGTCTGGACCTGTCGCAGGTGCCGCCCATCTGCCTGGGGTGGACAGGTCTGGACCTGTTATAGGTGCCGCCCATCGGCCTTGGGTGGACAGGTCTGGACCTGTCGCAGGTGCCGCCCGTCTGCCTGGGGTGGACAGGTCTGGACCTGTCGCAGGTGCCGCCCATCTGCCTGGGGTGGACAGGTCTGGACCTATCACAGGTGCCGCCCATCTGCCTGGGGTGGACAGGTCTGGACCTGTCGCAGGTGCCGCCCATCTGCCTGGGGTGGACAGGTCTGGACCTGTCGCAGGTGCCGCCCATCTGCCTGGGGTGGACAAGTCCGGACCTGTCGCAGTTTCCGGCTATCTGCCTGGGGTGGACAGGTCTGGACCTGTCGCAGGTGCTGCCCATCTGCCTAGGGTGGACAGGTCTGGACATGTCGTAGGTGCCGCCCGTCTGCCTGGGGTGGACAGGTCTGGACCTGTCGCAGGTGCCGCCCGTCTGCCTTGGGTGGACAGGTCTGGACCTGTCGCAGGTGCCGCCCATCTGCCTGGGGTGGACAGGTCTGGACCTGTCGCAGGTGCCGCCCTTCTGCCTGGGGTGGACAGGTCTGGACCTGTCGCTGGTGCCGCCCATCTGCCTGGGGTGGACAGGTCTGGACCTGTCGCAGGTGCCGCCCATCTGCCTGGGGTGGACAGGTCTGGACCTGTCATAGGTGCCGCCCATCGGCCTTGGGTGGACAGGTCTGGACCTGTCGCAGGTGCCGCCCGTCTGCCTGGGGTGGACAGGTCTGGACCTGTCGCAGGTGCCGCCCATCTGTCTGGGGTTGACAGTTCTGGACCTGTCGCAGGTGCCGCCCGTCTGCCTGGGTTGGACAGGTCTGAACCTGTCGCAGGTGCCGCCCATCTGACTGGAAGGACAGGTCTGGACCTGTCGCAGGTGTCGCCCGTCTGCCTGGGGTGGACAGGTCTGGACCTGTCGCAGGTGCCGCCCGTCTGCCTGGGGTGGACAGGTCTGGACCTGTTGCAGGTGCCGCCCGTCTGCCTGGGGTGGACAGGTCTGGACCTGTCGCAGGTGCCGCCCGTCTGCCTGTGGTGGACAGGTCTGGACCTGTCGTAGGTGCCGCCCATCTGCCTGGGGTGGACAGGTATGGACCTGTCGCAGGTGCCGCCCATCTGCCTGGGGTGGACAGGTATGGGCCTGTCGCAGGTGCCGCCCATCTGCCTGGGGTGGACAGGTCTGGACCTGTCGCAGGTGCCGCCCATCTGCCTAGCGTGGACAGGTCTGGACCTGTCATAGGTGCCGCCCGTCTGCCTTGGGTGGACAGGTCTGGACCTGTCGCAGGTGCCGCCCGTTTGCCTTGGGTGGACAGGTCTGAACCTGTCGCAGGTGCCGCCCATCTGTCTGGGGTGGACAGTTCTGGACCTGTCGCAGGTGCCGCCCATCTGCCTGGGGTGGACAGGTCTGGACCTGTCTCAGGGGCCACCCGTCTGCCTGGGGTGGACAGGTCTGGACCTGTCGTAGGTGCCGCCCACCTGCCTGGGATGGACAGGTCTGGACCTGTCGCAGGTGCCGCCCATCTGCCTGGGGTGGACAGGTCTGGACCTGTCGCAGGTGCCGCCCATCTGCCTGGGATGGACAGGTCTGGACCTGTCGCAGGTGCCGCCCATCTGCCTGGGGTGGACAGGTCTGGACCTGTCGCAGGTGCTGCCCATCTGCCTGGGGTGGACAGGTCTCGACCTGTCACAGGGGCCACCCGTCTGCCTGGGTTGGACAGGTCTGGACCTGTCGTAGGTGCCGCCCATCTGCCTGGGGTGGACAGGTATGGACCTGTCGCAGGTGCCGCCCATCTGCCTGGGGTGGACAGGTATGGGACTGTCGCAGGTGCCGCCCATCTGCCTGGGGTGGACAGGTCTGGACCTGTCGCAGGTGCCGCCCATCTGCCTGGGGTGGACAGGTCTGGACCTGTCATAGGTGCCGCCCGTCTGCCTTGGGTGGACAGGTCTGGACCTGTCTCAGGGGCCACCCGTCTGCCTGGGGTGGACAGGTCTGGACCTGTCGTAGGTGCCGCCCACCTGCCTGGGATGGACAGGTCTGGACCTGTCGCAGGTGCCGCCCATCTGCCTGGGGTGGACAGGTCTGGACCTGTCGCAGGTGCCGCCCGTCTGCCTTGGGTGGACAGGTCTGGACCTGTCGCAGGTGCCGCCCATCTGCCTGGGGTGGACAGGTCTGGACCTGTCGCAGGTGCCGCCCTTCTGCCTGGGGTGGACAGGTCTGGACCTGTCGCTGGTGCCGCCCATCTGCCTGGGGTGGACAGGTCTGGACCTGTCGCAGGTGCCGCCCATCTGCCTGGGGTGGACAGGTCTGGACCTGTCATAGGTGCCGCCCATCGGCCTTGGGTGGACAGGTCTGGACCTGTCGCAGGTGCCGCCCGTCTGCCTGGGGTGGACAGGTCTGGACCTGTCGCAGGTGCCGCCCATCTGTCTGGGGTTGACAGTTCTGGACCTGTCGCAGGTGCCGCCCGTCTGCCTGGGTTGGACAGGTCTGAACCTGTCGCAGGTGCCGCCCATCTGACTGGAAGGACAGGTCTGGACCTGTCGCAGGTGCCGCCCGTCTGCCTGGGGTGGACAGGTCTGGACCTGTCGCAGGTGCCGCCCGTCTGCCTGGGGTGGACAGGTCTGGACCTGTTGCAGGTGCCGCCCGTCTGCCTGGGGTGGACAGGTCTGGACCTGTCGCAGGTGCCGCCTGTCTGCCTGTGGTGGACAGGTCTGGACCTGTCGTAGGTGCCGCCCATCTGCCTAGCGTGGACAGGTCTGGACCTGTCGCAGGTGCCGCCCATCTGCCTGGGGTGGACAGGTATGGGCCTGTCGCAGGTGCCGCCCATCTGCCTGGGGTGGACAGGTCTGGACCTGTCGCAGGTGCCGCCCATCTGCCTAGCGTGGACAGGTCTGGACCTGTCATAGGTGCCGCCCGTCTGCCTTGGGTGGACAGGTCTGGACCTGTCGCAGGTGCCGCCCGTTTGCCTGGGGTGGACAGGTCTGAACCTGTCGCAGGTGCCGCCCATCTGTCTGGGGTGGACAGTTCTGGACCTGTCGCAGGTGCCGCCCATCTGCCTGGGGTGGACAGGTCTGGACCTGTCTCAGGGGCCACCCGTCTGCCTGGGGTGGACAGGTCTGGACCTGTCGTAGGTGCCGCCCACCTGCCTGGGATGGACAGGTCTGGACCTGTCGCAGGTGCCGCCCATCTGCCTGGGGTGGACAGGTCTGGACCTGTCGCAGGTGCCGCCCATCTGCCTGGGATGGACAGGTCTGGACCTGTCGCAGGTGCCGCCCATCTGCCTGGGGTGGACAGGTCTGGACCTGTCGCAGGTGCTGCCCATCTGCCTGGGGTGGACAGGTCTCGACCTGTCACAGGGGCCACCCGTCTGCCTGGGTTGGACAGGTCTGGACCTGTCGTAGGTGCCGCCCATCTGCCTGGGGTGGACAGGTATGGACCTGTCGCAGGTGCCGCCCATCTGCCTGGGGTGGACAGGTATGGGACTGTCGCAGGTGCCGCCCATCTGCCTGGGGTGGACAGGTCTGGACCTGTCGCAGGTGCCGCCCATCTGCCTGGGGTGGACAGGTCTGGACCTGTCATAGGTGCCGCCCGTCTGCCTTGGGTGGACAGGTCTGGACCTGTCGCAGGTGCCGCCCGTTTGCCTGGGGTGGACAGGTCTGAACCTGTCGCAGGTGCCGCCCATCTGTCTGGGGTGGACAGTTCTGGACCTGTCGCAGGTGCCGCCCATCTGCCTGGGGTGGACAGGTCTGGACCTGTCTCAGGGGCCACCCGTCTGCCTGGGGTGGACAGGTCTGGACCTGTCGTAGGTGCCGCCCACCTGCCTGGGGTGGACAGGTGTGGACCTGTCGCAGGTGCCGCCAGTCTGTCTGGGGTGGACATGTCTGGAGCTGTCGTAGGTGCCGCCCGTCTGCCTGGGGTGGACAGGTCTGGACCTGTCGCAGGTGCCGCCCATCTGCCTGGGGTGGACAGGTATGGGACTGTCGCAGGTGCCGACCATCTGCCTGGGGTGGACAGGTCTGGACCTGTCGCAGGTGCCGCCCATCTGCCTGGGGTGGACAGGTCCGGACCTGTCGCAGTTTCCGGCTATCTGCCTGGGGTGGACAGGTCTGGACCTGTCGCAGGTGCTGCCCATCTGCCTGGGGTGGACAGGTCTGGACCTGTCGTAGGTGCCGCCCGTCTGCCTGGGGTGGACAGGTCTGGACCTGTCGCAGGTGCCGCCCGTCTGCCTTGGGTGGACAGTTCTGGACCTGTCGCAGGTGCCGCCCATCGTCCTGGGGTGGACAGGTCTGGACCTGGCGCAGGTGCCGCCCTTCTGCCTGGGGTGGACAGGTCTGGACCTGTCGCAGGTGCCGCCCATCTGCCTGGGGTGGACAGGTCTGGATCTGTCGCAGGTGCCGCCCATCTGCCTGGGGTGGACAGGTCTGGACCTGTCATAGGTGCCGCCCATCGGCCTTGGGTGGACAGGTCTGGACCTGTCGCAGGTGCCGCCCGTCTGCCTGGGGTGGACAGGTCTGGACCTGTCGCAGGTGCCGCCCATCTGTCTGGGGTTGACAGTTCTGGACCTGTCGCAGGTGCCGCCCGTCTGCCTGGGTTGGACAGGTCTGAACCTGTCGCAGGTGCCGCCCATCTGACTGGAAGGACAGGTCTGGACCTGTCGCAGGTGCCGCCCGTCTGCCTGGGGTGGACAGGTCTGGACCTGTCGCAGGTGCCGCCCGTCTGCCTGGGGTGGACAGGTCTGGAACTGTTGCAGGTGCCGCCCGTCTGCCTGGGGTGGACAGGTCTGGACCTGTCGCAGGTGCCGCCCGTCTGCCTGTGGTGGACAGGTCTGGACCTGTCGTAGGTGCCGCCCATCTGCCTGGGGTGGACAGGTCTGGATCTGTCGCAGGTGCCGCCCTTCTGCCTGGGGTGGACAGGTCTGGATCTGTCGCAGGTGCCGCCCATCTGCCTGGGGTGGATAGGTCTGGACCTGTCGTAGGTGCCGCCCGTCTGCCTTGGGTGGACAGGTCTGGACCTGTCGCAGGTGCCGCACGTCTCCCTGGGGTGTACAGGTCTGGACCTGTTGCAGGTGCCACCCATCTGACTGGGGTGGACAGTTCTGGACCTGTCGCAGGTGCCGCCCGTCTGCCTGGGTTGGACAGGTCTGGACCTGTCGCAGGTGCCGTCCATCTGACTAGGGTGGACACGTCTGGACCTGTCGCAGGTGCCGCCCGTCTGCCTGGGGTGGAGAGGTCTGGACCTGTCGCAGGTGCCGCCCGTCTGCCTGGGGTGGACAGGTCTTGACCTGTCGCAGGTGCCGCCCGTCTGACTGGGGTGGGCAGGTCTGGACCCGTCGCAGGTGCCGCCCGTCTGCCTTGGGTAGACAGGTCTGGACTTTCACAGGTGCCGCCCGTCTGCCTGGGGTGGACAGGTCTGGACCTGTTGCAGGTGCCGCCCGTCTGCCTGGGGTGGACAGGTCTGGACCTGTTGCAGGTGCCGCCCGTCTGCCTGTGGTGGACAGGTCTGGACCTGTCGTAGGTGACGCCCATCTGCCTGGGGTGGACAGGTCTGGACCTGTCGCAGGTGCAGCCCTTCTGCCTGGGGTGGACAGGTCTGGACCTGTCGCAGGTGCCGCCCATCTGCCTGGGGTGGACAGGTCTGGACCTGTCGCAGGTGCCGCCCATCTGCCTGGAGTGGACAGGTCTGGACCTGTCGTAGGTGCCGCCCGTCTGCCTTGGGTGGACAGGTCTGGACCTGTCGCAGGTGCCGCCCGTCTGCCTGGGGTGTACAGGTCTGGACCTGTCGCAGGTGCCGCCCATCTGCCTGGGGTGGACAGGTCTGGACCTGTCGTAGGTGCCGCCCGTCTGCCTGGGGTGGACAGGTCTGGACTTGTCGCAGGTGCCGCCCATATGCCTGGGGTGGACAGGTCTGGACCTGTCGCAGGTGCTGCGCATCTGCCTGGGGTGGACAGGTATGGACCTGTCGCAGGTGCCGCCCATCTGCCTGGGGTGGACAGGTCTGGACCTGACGCAGGTGCCGCCCATCTGCCTCGGGTAGACAGGTCTGGACCTGTCGCAGGTGCTGCCCATCTGCCTGGGGTGGACAGGTCTGGACCTGTCGCAGGGGCCACCCGTCTGCCTGGGGTGGACAGGTCTGGACCTGTCGCAGGTGCCGCCCGTCCGCCTGTGGTGGACAGGTCTGGACCTGTCGTAGGTGCCGCCCATCTGCCTGGGGTGGACAGGTATGGACCTGTCGCAGGTGCCGCCCATCTGCCTGGGGTGGACAGGTATGGGCCTGTCGCAGGTGCCGCCCATCTGCCTGGGGTGGACAGGTCTGGACCTGTCGCAGGTGCCGCCCATCTGCCTGGGGTGGACAGGTCTGGACCTGTCATAGGTGCCGCCCGTCTGCCTTGGGTGGACAGGTCTGGACCTGTCGCAGGTGCCGCCCGTTTGCCTGGGGTGGACAGGTCTGAACCTGTCGCAGGTGCCGCCCATCTGTCTGGGGTGGACAGTTCTGGACCTGTCGCAGGTGCCGCCCATCTGCCTGGGGTGGACAGGTCTGGACCTGTCTCAGGGGCCACCCGTCTGCCTGGGGTGGACAGGTCTGGACCTGTCGTAGGTGCCGCCCACCTGCCTGGGATGGACAGGTCTGGACCTGTCGCAGGTGCCGCCCATCTGCCTGGGGTGGACAGGTCTGGACCTGTCGCAGGTGCTCCCCATCTGCCTGGGGTGGACAGGTCTCGACCTGTCACAGGGGCCACCCGTCTGCCTGGGTTGGACAGGTCTGGACCCGTCGTAGGTGCCGCCCATCTGCCTGGGAAGGACAGGTCTGGACCTGTCGCAGGTGCCGCCCATCTGCCTGGGGTGGACAGGTCTGGACCTGTCGCAGGTGCTGCCCATCTGCCTGGGGTGGACAGGTCTCGACCTGTCACAGGGGCCACCCGTCTGCCTGGGTTGGACAGGTCTGGACCTGTCGTGGGTGCCGCCCATCTGCCTGGGGTGGACAGGTATGGACCTGTCGCAGGTGCCGCCCATCTGCCTGGGGTGGACAGGTATGGGACTGTCGCAGGTGCCGCCCATCTGCCTGGGGTGGACAGGTCTGGACCTGTCGCAGGTGCCGCCCATCTGCCTGGGGTGGACAGGTCTGGACCTGTCATAGGTGCCGCCCGTCTGCCTTGGGTGGACAGGTCTGGACCTGTCGCAGGTGCCGCCCGTTTGCCTGGGGGGGGACAGGTCTGAACCTGTTGCAGGTGCCGCCCATCTGTCTGGGGTGGACAGTTCTGGACCTGTCGCAGGTGCCGCCCATCTGCCTGGGGTGGACAGGTCTGGACCTGTCTCAGGGGCTACCCGTCTGCCTGGGGTGGACAGGTCTGGACCTGTCGTAGGTGCCGCCCACCTGCCTGGGGTGGACAGGTGTGGACCTGTCGCAGGTGCTGCCAGTCTGTCTGGGGTGGACATGTCTGGACCTGTCGTAGGTGCCGCCCGTCTGCCTGGGGTGGACAGGTCTGGACCTGTCGCAGGTGCCGCCCATCTGCCTGGGGTGGACAAGTCTGGACCTATCGCAGGTGCCGCCCATCTGCCTGGGGTGGACAGGTCTGGACCTGTCGCAGGTGCCGCCCATCTGCCTGGGGTGGACAGGTCTGGACCTGTCGCAGGTGCCGCCCATCTGCCTGGGGTGGACAGGTCCGGACCTGTCGCAGTTTCCGGCTATCTGCCTGGGGTGGACAGGTCTGGACCTGTCGCAGGTGCTGCCCATCTGCCTGGGGTGGACAGGTCTGGACCTGTCGTAGGTGCCGCCCGTCTGCCTGGGGTGGACAGGTCTGGACCTGTCGCAGGTGCCGCCCGTCTGCCTTGGGTGGACAGGTCTGGACCTGTCGCAGGTGCCGCTCATCGTCCTGGGGTGGACAGGTCTGGACCTGTCGCAGATGCCGCCCTTCTGCCTGGGGTGGACAGGTCTGGACCTGTCGCAGGTGCCGCCCATCTGCCTGGGGTGGACAGGTCTGGACCTGTCGCAGGTGCCGCCCATCTGCCTGGGGTGGACAGGTCTGGACCTGTCATAGGTGCCGCCCATCGGCCTTGGGTGGACAGGTCTGGACCTGTCGCAGGTGCCGCCCGTCTGCCTGGGGTGGACAGGTCTGGACCTGTCGCAGGTGCCGCCCATCTGTCTGGGGTTGACAGTTCTGGACCTGTCGCAGGTGCCGCCCGTCTGCCTGGGTTGGACAGGTCTGAACCTGTCGCAGGTGCCGCCCATCTGACTGGAAGGACAGGTGTTGACCTGTCGCAGGTGCCGCCCGTCTGCCTGGGGTGGACACGTCTGGACCTGTCGCAGGTGCCGCCCGTCTGCCTGGGGTGGACAGGTCTGGACCTGTTGCAGGTGCCGCCCGTCTGCCTGGGGTGGACAGGTCTGGACCTGTCGCAGGTGCCGCCCGTCTGCCTGTGGTGGACAGGTCTGGACCTGTCGTAGGTGCCGCCCATCTGCCTGGGGTGGACAGGTCTGGATCTGTTGCAGGTGCCGCCCTTCTGCCTGGGGTGGACAGGTCTGGATCTGTCGCAGGTGCCGCCCATCTGCCTGGGGTGGATAGGTCTGGACCTGTCGTAAGTGCCGCCCGTCTGCCTTGGGTGGACAGGTCTGGACCTGTCGCAGGTGCCGCACCTCTCCCTGGGGTGTACAGGTCTGGACCTGTTGCAGGTGCCACCCATCTGACTGGGGTGGACAGTTCTGGACCTGTCGCAGGTGCCGCCCGTCTGCCTGGGTTGGACAGGTCTGGACCTGTCGCAGGTGCCGCCCATCTGACTAGGGTGGACAGGTCTGGACCTGTCGCAGGTGCCGCCCGTCTGCCTTGGGTGGACAGGTCTGGACCTGTCGCAGGTGCCGCCCGTCTGCCTGGGGTGGACAGGTCTTGACCTGTCGCAGGTGCCGCCCGTCTGACTGGGGTGGGCAGGTCTGGACCCGTCGCAGGTGTCGCCCGTCTGCCTGCGGTGGACAGGTCTGGACCTGTCGCAGGTGCCGCCCGTCTGCCTTGGGTGGACAGGTCTGGACTTTCACAGGTGCCGCCCGTCTGCCTGGGGTGGACAGGTCTGGACCTGTTGCAGGTGCCGCCCGTCTGCCTGGGGTGGACAGGTCTGGACCTGTTGCAGGTGCCGCCCGTCTGCCTGTGGTGGACAGGTCTGGACCTGTCGTAGGTGACGCCCATCTGCCTGGGGTGGACAGGTCTGGACCTGTCGCAGGTGCCGCCCTTCTGCCTGGGGTGGACAGGTCTGGACCTGTCGCAGGTGCCGCCCATCTGCCTGGGGTGGACAGGTCTGGACCTGTCGCAGGTGCCGCCCATCTGCCTGGGGTGGACAGGTCTGGACCTGTCGTAGGTGCCGCCCGTCTGCCTTGGGTGGACAGGTCTGGACCTGTCGCAGGTGCCGCCCGTCTGCCTGGGGTGTACAGGTCTGGACCTGTCGCAGGTGCCGCCCATCTGCCTGGGGTGGACAGGTCTGGACCTGTCGTAGGTGCCGCCCGTCTGCCTGGGGTGGAAAGGTCTGGACTTGTCGCAGGTGCCGCCCATATGCCTGGGGTGGACAGGTCTGGACCTGTCGCAGGTGCTGCGCATCTGCCTGGGGTGGACAGGTATGGACCTGTCGCAGGTGCCGCCCATCTGCCTGGGGTGGACAGGTCTGGACCTGTAGCAGGAGCCGCCCATCTGCCTGGGGTGGACAGGTATGGACCTGTTGCAGGTGCCGCCCATCTGCCTGGGGTGGACAGGTACAGACCTGTCGCCAGTGCCACCCATCTGCCTGGGGTGGACAGGTCTGGACCTGACGCAGGTGCCGCCCATCTGCCTCGGGTAGACAGGTCTGGACCTGTCGCAGGTGCTGCCCATCTGCCTGGGGTGGACAGGTCTGGACCTGTCGCAGGGGCCACCCGTCTGCCTGGGGTGGACAGGTCTGGACCTGTCGTAGGTGCCGCCCATCTGCCTGGGGTGGACAGGTGTGGACCTGTCGCAGGTGCCGCCCGTCTGTCTGGGGTGGACAGGTCTGGACCTGTCGTAGGTGCCGCCCGTCTGCCTGGGGTGGACAGGTCTGGACCTGTCGCAGGTGCCGCCCATCTGCCTGGGGTGGACAGGTCTGGACCTGTCGCAGGTGCCGCCCATCTGCCTGGGGTGGACAGGTCTGGACCTGTCGCAGTGCCGCCCATCTGTCTGGGGTGGACAGTTCTGGACCTGTCGCAAGTGCCGCCCGTCTGCCTGGGGTGGACAGGTCTGGACCTGTCGCAGGTGCCGCCCATCTGCCTGGGGTGGACAGGTCCGGACCTGTCGCAGTTTCCGGCTATCTGCCTGGGGTGGACAGGTCTGGACCTGTCGCAGGTGCTGCCCATCTGCCTGGGGTGGACAGGTCTGGACCTGTCGTAGGTGCCGCCCGTCTGCCTGGGGTGGACAGGTCTGGACCTGTCGTAGGTGCCGCCCATCTGCCTGGGGTGGACAGGTGTGGACCTGTCGCAGGTGCCGCCCGTCTGTCTGGGGTGGACAGGTCTGGACCTGTCGTAGGTGCCGCCCGTCTGCCTGGGGTGGACAGGTCTGGACCTGTCGCAGGTGCCGCCCATCTGCCTGGGGTGGACAGGTCTGGACCTGTCGCAGGTGCCGCCCATCTGCCTGGGGTGGACAGGTCTGGACCTGTCGCAGGTGCCGCCCATCTGCCTGGGGTGGACAGGTCTGGACCTGTCGCAGGTGCCGCCCATCTGCCTGGGGTGGACAGGTCTGGACCTGTCGCAGGTGCCGCCCATCTGCCTGGGGTGGACAGGTCCGGACCTGTCGCAGTTTCCGGCTATCTGCCTGGGGTGGACAGGTCTGGACCTGTCGCAGGTGCTGCCCATCTGCCTGGGGTGGACAGGTCTGGACCTGTCGTAGGTGCCGCCCGTCTGCCTGGGGTGGACAGGTCTGGACCTGTCGCAGGTGCCGCCCGTCTGCCTTGGGTGGACAGGTCTGGACCTGTCGCAGGTGCCGCTCATCGTCCTGGGGTGGACAGGTCTGGACCTGTCGCAGGTGCCGCCCTTCTGCCTGGGGTGGACAGGTCTGGACCTGTCGCAGGTGCCGCCCATCTGCCTGGGGTGGACAGGTCTGGACCTTTCGCAGGTGCCGCCCATCTGCCTGGGGTGGACAGGTCTGGACCTGTCATAGGTGCCGCCCATCGGCCTTGGGTGGACAGGTCTGGACCTGTCGCAGGTGCCGCCCGTCTGCCTGGGGTGGACAGGTCTGGACCTGTCGCAGGTGCCGCCCATCTGTCTGGGGTTGACAGTTCTGGACCTGTCGCAGGTGCCGCCCGTCTGCCTGGGTTGGACAGGTCTGAACCTGTCGCAGGTGCCGCCCATCTGACTGGAAGGACAGGTGTGGACCTGTCGCAGGTGCCGCCCGTCTGCCTGGGGTGGACACGTCTGGACCTGTCGCAGGTGCCGCCCGTCTGCCTGGGGTGGACAGGTCTGGACCTGTTGCAGGTGCCGCCCGTCTGCCTGGGGTGGACAGGTCTGGACCTGTCGCAGGTGCCGCCCGTCTGCCTGTGGTGGACAGGTCTGGACCTGTCGTAGGTGCCGCCCATCTGCCTGGGGTGGACAGGTCTGGATCTGTCGCAGGTGCCGCCCTTCTGCCTGGGGTGGACAGGTCTGGATCTGTCGCAGGTGCCGCCCATCTGCCTGGGGTGGATAGGTCTGGACCTGTCGTAAGTGCCGCCCGTCTGCCTTGGCTGGACAGGTCTGGACCTGTCGCAGGTGCCGCACCTCTCCCTGGGGTGTACAGGTCTGGACCTGTTGCAGGTGCCACCCATCTGACTGGGGTGGACAGTTCTGGACCTGTCGCAGGTGCCGCCCGTCTGCCTGGGTTGGACAGGTCTGGACCTGTCGCAGGTGCCGCCCATCTGACTAGGGTGGACAGGTCTGGACCTGTCGCAGGTGCCGCCCGTCTGCCTTGGGTGGACAGGTCTGGACCTGTCGCAGGTGCCGCCCGTCTGCCTGGGGTGGACAGGTCTTGACCTGTCGCAGGTGCCGCCCGTCTGACTGGGGTGGGCAGGTCTGGACCCGTCGCAGGTGCCGCCCGTCTGCCTGCGGTGGACAGGTCTGGACCTGTCGCAGGTGCCGCCCGTCTGCCTTGGGTGGACAGGTCTGGACTTTCACAGGTGCCGCCCGTCTGCCTGGGGTGGACAGGTCTGGACCTGTTGCAGGTGCCGCCCGTCTGCCTGGGGTGGACAGGTCTGGACCTGTTGCAGGTGCCGCCCGTCTGCCTGTGGTGGACAGGTCTGGACCTGTCGTAGGTGACGCCCATCTGCCTGGGGTGGACAGGTCTGGACCTGTCGCAGGTGCCGCCCTTCTGCCTGGGGTGGACAGGTCTGGACCTGTTGCAGGTGCCGCCCATCTGCCTGGGGTGGACAGGTCTGGACCTGTCGCAGGTGCCGCCCATCTGCCTGGGGTGGACAGGTCTGGACCTGTCGTAGGTGCCGCCCGTCTGCCTTGGGTGGACAGGTCTGGACCTGTCGCAGGTGCCGCCCGTCTGCCTGGGGTGTACAGGTCTGGACCTGTCGCAGGTGCCGCCCATCTGCCTGGGGTGGACAGGTCTGGACCTGTCGTAGGTGCCGCCCGTCTGCCTGGGGTGGAAAGGTCTGGACTTGTCGCAGGTGCCGCCCATATGCCTGGGGTGGACAGGTCTGGACCTGTCGCAGGTGCTGCGCATCTGCCTGGGGTGGACAGGTATGGACCTGTCGCAGGTGCCGCCCATCTGCCTGGGGTGGACAGGTCTGGACCTGTTGCAGGTGCCGCCCGTCTGCCTGTGGTGGACAGGTCTGGACCTGTCGTAGGTGACGCCCATCTGCCTGGGGTGGACAGGTCTGGACCTGTCGCAGGTGCCGCCCTTCTGCCTGGGGTGGACAGGTCTGGACCTGTTGCAGGTGCCGCCCATCTGCCTGGGGTGGACAGGTCTGGACCTGTCGCAGGTGCCGCCCATCTGCCTGGGGTGGACAGGTCTGGACCTGTCGTAGGTGCCGCCCGTCTGCCTTGGGTGGACAGGTCTGGACCTGTCGCAGGTGCCGCCCGTCTGCCTGGGGTGTACAGGTCTGGACCTGTCGCAGGTGCCGCCCATCTGCCTGGGGTGGACAGGTCTGGACCTGTCGTAGGTGCCGCCCGTCTGCCTGGGGTGGAAAGGTCTGGACTTGTCGCAGGTGCCGCCCATATGCCTGGGGTGGACAGGTCTGGACCTGTCGCAGGTGCTGCGCATCTGCCTGGGGTGGACAGGTATGGACCTGTCGCAGGTGCCGCCCATCTGCCTGGGGTGGACAGGTCTGGACCTGTAGCAGGAGCCGCCCATCTGCCTGGGGTGGACAGGTATGGACCTGTTGCAGGTGCCGCCCATCTGCCTGGGGTGGACAGGTACAGACCTGTCGCCAGTGCCACCCATCTGCCTGGGGTGGACAGGTCTGGACCTGACGCAGGTGCCGCCCATCTGCCTCGGGTAGACAGGTCTGGACCTGTCGCAGGTGCTGCCCATCTGCCTGGGGTGGACAGGTCTGGACCTGTCGCAGGGGCCACCCGTCTGCCTGGGGTGGACAGGTCTGGACCTGTCGTAGGTGCCGCCCATCTGCCTGGGGTGGACAGGTGTGGACCTGTCGCAGGTGCCGCCCGTCTGTCTGGGGTGGACAGGTCTGGACCTGTCGTAGGTGCCGCCCGTCTGCCTGGGGTGGACAGGTCTGGACCTGTCGCAGGTGCCGCCCATCTGCCTGGGGTGGACAGGTCTGGACCTGTCGCAGGTGCCGCCCATCTGCCTGGGGTGGACAGGTCTGGACCTGTCGCAGTGCCGCCCATCTGTCTGGGGTGGACAGTTCTGGACCTGTCGCAAGTGCCGCCCGTCTGCCTGGGTTGGACAGGTCTGGACCTGTCGCAGGTGCCGCCCATCTTACTGGGGTGGACAGGTCTGGACCTGTCGCAGGTGCAGCCCATCTGCCTGGGGTGGACAGGTCTCGACCTGTCGCAGGTGCCGCCCGTCTGCCTGGGGTGGACAGGTCTGGACCTGTCGCAGGTGCCGCCCATCTGCCTGGGGTGGACAGGTCTGGACGTGTCGTAGGTGCCGCCCGTCTGCCTGGGGTGGACAGGTCTGGACTTGTCGCAGGTGCCGCCCATATGCCTGGGGTGGACAGGTCTGGACCTGTCGCAGGTGCCGCCCATCTGCCTGGGTGGACAGGTATGGACCTGTCGCAGGTGCCGCCCATCTGCCTGGGGTGGACAGGTCTGGACCTGTCGCAGGTGCTGCCCATCTGCCAGGGGTGGACAGGTCTGGACCTGTCACAGGGGCCACCCGTCTGCCTGGGTTGGACAGGTCTGGACCTGTCGTAGGTGCCGCCCATCTGCCTGGGGTGGACAGGTATGGACCTGTCGCAGGTGCCGCCCATCTGCCTGGGGTGGACAGGTCTGGACCTGTCGCAGGTGCCGCCCATCTGTCTGGGGTGGACAGGTCTGGACCTGTCATAGTTGCCGCCCGTCTGCCTTGGGTGGACAGGTCTGGACCTGTCGCAGGTGCCGCCCGTTTGCCTGGGGTGGACAGGTCTGGACCTGTCGCAGGTGCCGCCCATCTGTCTGGGGTGGATAGTTCTGGACCTGTCGCAGGTGCCGCCCGTCTGCCTGGGTTGGACAGGTCTGGACCTGTCGCAGGTGCTGCCCATCTGACTGGGGTGGACAGGTCTGGACCTGTCGCAGGTGCCGCCTGTCTGCCTGGGGTGGAAAGGTCTGGACCTGTCGCAGGTGCCGCCCGTCTGCCTGGGGTGGACAGGTCTTTACCTGTCGCATGTGCCGCCCATCTGCCTGGGGTGGACAGGTCTGGACCTGTCGTAGGTGCCGCCCGTCTGCCTGGGGTGGACAGGTCTGGACTTGTCGCAGGTGCCGCCCATATGCCTGGGGTGGACAGGTCTGGACCTGTCGCAGGTGCCGCCCATCTGCCTGGGTGGACAGGTATTGACCTGTCGCAGGTGCCGCCCATCTGCCTGGGGTGGACAGGTCTGGACCTGTCGCAGGTGCCGCCCATCTGCCTGGGGTGGACAGGTATGGACCTGTCGCAGGTGCCGCCAATCTGCCTGGGGTGGACAGGTCCGGACCTGTCGCAGGTGCCGCCCATCTGCCTGGGGTGGACAGGTCTGGACCTGTCGTAGGTGCCGCCCGTCTGCCTTGGGTGGACAGGTCTGGACCTGTCGCAGGTGCCGCCCGTCTGCCTGGGGTGTACAGGTCTGGACCTGTCGCAGGTTCCGCCCATCTGCCTGGGGTGGACAGGTCTGGACCTGTCGTAGGTGCCGCCCGTCTGCCTGGGGTGGACAGGTCTGGACTTGTCGCAGGTGCCGCCCATATGCCTGGGGTGGACAGGTCTGGACCTGTCGCAGGTGCTGCGCATCTGCCTGGGGTGGACAGGTATGGACCTGTCGCAGGTGCCGCCCATCTGCCTGGGGTGGACAGGTCTGGACCTGTAGCAGGAGCCGCCCATCTGCCTGGGGTGGACAGGTATGGACCTGTTGCAGGTGCCGCCCATCTGCCTGGGGTGGACAGGTACAGACCTGTCGCCAGTGCCACCCATCTGCCTGGGGTGGACAGGTCTGGACCTGACGCAGGTGCCGCCCATCTGCCTCGGGTAGACAGGTCTGGACCTGTCGCAGGTGCTGCCCATCTGCCTGGGGTGGACAGGTCTGGACCTGTCGCAGGGGCCACCCGTCTGCCTGGGGTGGACAGGTCTGGACCTGTCGTAGGTGCCGCCCGTCTGCCTGGGGTGGACAGGTCTGGACCTGTCGCAGGTGCCGCCCATCTGCCTGGGGTGGACAGGTCTGGACCTGTCGCAGGTGCCGCCCATCGTCCTGGGGTGGACAGGTCTGGACCTGTCGCAGGTGCCGCCCTTCTGCCTGGGGTGGACAGGTCTGGACCTGTCGCAGGTGCCGCCCATCTGCCTGGGGTGGACAGGTCTGGACCTGTCGCAGGTGCCGCCCATCTGCCTGGGGTGGACAGGTCTGGACCTGTCATAGGTGCCGCCCATCGGCCTTGGGTGGACAGGTCTGGACCTGTCGCAGGTGCCGCCCGTCTGCCTGGGGTGGACAGGTCTGGACCTGTCGCAGGTGCCGCCCATCTGTCTGGGGTTGACAGTTCTGGACCTGTCGCAGGTGCCGCCCGTCTGCCTGGGTTGGACAGGTCTGAACCTGTCGCAGGTGCCGCCCATCTGACTGGAAGGACAGGTCTGGACCTGTCGCAGGTGCCGCCCGTCTGCCTGGGGTGGACAGGTCTGGACCTGTCGCAGGTGCCGCCCGTCTGCCTGGGGTGGACAGGTCTGGACCTGTTGCAGGTGCCGCCCGTCTGCCTGGGGTGGACAGGTCTGGACCTGTCGCAGGTGCCGCCCGTCTGCCTGTGGTGGACAGGTCTGGACCTGTCGTAGGTGCCGCCCATCTGCCTGGGGTGGACAGGTCTGGATCTGTCGCAGGTGCCGCCCTTCTGCCTGGGGTGGACAGGTCTGGATCTGTCGCAGGTGCCGCCCATCTGCCTGGGGTGGATAGGTCTGGACCTGTCGTAGGTGCCGCCCGTCTGCCTTGGGTGGACAGGTCTGGACCTGTCGCAGGTGCCGCACGTCTCCCTGGGGTGTACAGGTCTGGACCTGTTGCAGGTGCCACCCATCTGACTGGGGTGGACAGTTCTGGACCTGTCGCAGGTGCCGCCCGTCTGCCTGGGTTGGACAGGTCTGGACCTGTTGCAGGTGCCGCCCATCTGACTAGGGTGGACAGGTCTGGACCTGTCGCATGTGCCGCCCGTCTGCCTGGGGTGGACAGGTCTGGACCTGTCGCATGTGCCGCCCGTCTGCCTGGGGTGGACAGGTCTGGACCTGTCGCAGGTGCCGCCCGTCTGCCTGGGGTGTACAGGTCTGGACCTGTCGCAGGTGCTGCCCATCTGCCTGGGGTAGACAGGTCTGGACCTGTCGTAGGTGCCGCCCGTCTGCCTGGGGTGGACAGGTCTGGACTTGTCGCAGGTGCCGCCCATATGCCTGGGGTGGACAGGTCTGGTTCTGTCGCAGGTGCTGCGCATCTGCCTGGGGTGGACAGGTATGGACCTGTCGCAGGTGCCGCCCATCTGCCTGGGGTGGACAGGTCTGGACCTGTAGCAGGAGCCGCCCATCTGCCTGGTGTGGACAGGTATGGACCTGTTGCAGGTGCCACCCATCTGCCTGGGGTGGACAGGTACAGACCTGTCGCCAGTGCCACCCATCTGCCTGGGGTGGACAGGTCTGGACCTGACGCAGGTGCCACCCATCTGCCTCGGGTAGACAGGTCTGGACCTGTCGCAGGTGCTGCCCATCTGCCTGGGGTGGACAGGTCTGGACCTGTCGCAGGGGCCACCCGTCTGCCTGGGGTGGACAGGTCTGGACCTGTCGTAGGTGCCGCCCATCTGCCTGGGGTGGACAGGTGTGGACCTGTCGCAGGTGCCGCCCGTCTGTCTGGGGTGGACAGGTCTGGACCTGTCGTAGGTGCCGCCCGTCTGCCTGGGGTGGACAGGTCTGGACCTGTCGCAGGTGCCGCCCATCTGCCTGGGGTGGACAGGTCTGGACCTGTCGCAGGTGCCGCCCATCTGTCTGGGGTGGACAGTTCTGGACCTGTCGCAAGTGCCGCCCGTCTGCCGGGGTTGGACAGGTCTGGACCTGTCGCAGGTGCCGCCCATCTGACTGGGGTGGACAGGTCTAGACCTGTCGCAGGTGCCGCCCATCTGCCTGGGGTGGACAGGTCTGGACCTGTCGCAGGTGCCGCCCGTCTGCCTGGGGTGGACAGGTCTGGACCTGTCGCAGGTGCCGCCCATCTGCCTGGGGTGGACAGGTCTGGACGTGTCGTAGGTGCCGCCCGTCTGCCTGGGGTGGACAGGTCTGGACTTGTCGCAGGTGCCGCCCATATGCCTGGGGTGGACAGGTCTGGACCTGTCGCAGGTGCCGCCCATCTGCCTGGGTGGACAGGTATGGACCTGTCGCAGGTGCCGCCCATCTGCCTGGGGTGGACAGGTCTGGACCTGTCGCAGGTGCTGCCCATCTGCCAGGGGTGGACAGGTCTGGACCTGTCACAGGGGCCACCCGTCTGCCTGGGTTGGACAGGTCTGGACCTGTCGTAGGTGCCGCCCATCTGCCTGGGGTGGACAGGTATGGACCTGTCGCAGGTGCCGCCCATCTGCCTGGGGTGGACAGGCCTGGACCTGTCGCAGGTGCCGCCCATCTGTCTGGGGTGGACAGGTCTTGACCTGTCATAGGTGCCGCCCGTCTCCCTTGGGTGGACAGGTCTGGACCTGTCGCAGGTGCCGCCCGTTTGCCTGGGGTCGACAGGTCTGGACCTGTCGTAGGTGCCGCCCATCTGTCTGGGGTGGACAGTTCTGGACCTGTCGCAGGTGCTGCGCATCTGCCTGGGGTGGACAGGTATGGACCTGTCGCAGGTGCCGCCCATCTGCCTGGGGTGGACAGGTCTGGACCTGTAGCAGGAGCCGCCCATCTGCCTGGTGTGGACAGGTCCGGACCTGTCGCAGGTGCCGCCCATCTGCCTGGGGTGGACAGGTCTGGACCTGTCGTAGGTGCCGCCTGTCTGCCTTGGGTGGACAGGTCTGGACCTGTCGCAGGTGCCGCCCGTCTGCCTGGGGTGTACAGGTCTGGACCTGTCGCAGGTGCCGCCCATCTGCCTGGGGTGGACAGGTCTGGACCTGTCGTAGGTGCCGCCCGTCTGCCTGGGGTGGACAGGTCTGGACTTGTCGCAGGTGCCGCCCATATGCCTGGGGTGGACAGGTCTGGACCTGTCGCAGGTGCTGCGCATCTGCCTGGGGTGGACAGGTATGGACCTGTCGCAGGTGCCGCCCATCTGCCTGGGGTGGACAGGTCTGGACCTGTAGCAGGAGCCGCCCATCTGCCTGGGGTGGACAGGTATGGACCTGTTGCAGGTGCCGCCAATCTGCCTGGGGTGGACAGGTACAGACCTGTCGCCAGTGCCACCCATCTGCCTGGGGTGGACAGGTCTGGACCTGACGCAGGTGCCGCCCATCTGCCTCGGGTAGACAGGTCTGGACCTGTCGCAGGTGCTGCCCATCTGCCTGGGGTGGACAGGTCTGGACCTGTCGCAGGGGCCACCCGTCTGCCTGGGGTGGACAGGTCTGGACCTGTCGTAGGTGCCGCCCGTCTGCCTGGGGTGGACAGGTCTGGACCTGTCGCAGGTGCCGCCCATCTGCCTGGGGTGGACAGGTCTGGACCTGTCGCAGGTGCTGCCCATCTGCCTGGGGTGGACAGGTCTGGACCTGTCGCAGTGCCGCCCATCTGTCTGGGGTGGACAGTTCTGGACCTGTCGCAAGTGCCGCCCGTCTGCCTGGGTTGGACAGGTCTGGACCTGTCGCAGGTGCCGCCCATCTGCCTGGGTTGGACAGGTCTGGACCTGTCGCAGGTGCCGCCCGTCTGCCTGGGGTGGACAGGTCTGGACCTGTCGCAGGTGCCGCCCATCTGCCTGGGGTGGACAGGTCTGGACGTGTCGTAGGTGCCGCCCGTCTGCCTGGGGTGGACAGGTCTGGACTTGTCGCAGGTGCCGCCCATATGCCTGGGGTGGACAGGTCTGGACCTGTCGCAGGTGCCGCCCATCTGCCTGGGTGGACAGGTATGGACCTGTCGCAGGTGCCGCCCATCTGCCTGGGGTGGACAGGTCTGGACCTGTCGCAGGTGCTGCCCATCTGCCAGGGGTGGACAGGTCTGGACCTGTCACAGGGGCCACCCGTCTGCCTGGGTTGGACAGGTCTGGACCTGTCGTAGGTGCCGCCCATCTGCCTGGGGTGGACAGGTATGGACCTGTCGCAGGTGCCGCCCATCTGCCTGGGGTGGACAGGTCTGGACCTGTCGCAGGTGCCGCCCATCTGTCTGGGGTGGACAGGTCTGGACCTGTCATAGGTGCCGCCCGTCTGCCTTGGGTGGACAGGTCTGGACCTGTCGCAGGTGCCGCCCGTTTGCCTGGGGTGGACAGGACTGGACCTGTCGCAGGTGCCGCCCATCTGTCTGGGGTGGACAGTTCTGGACCTGTCGCAGGTGCCGCCCGTCTGCCTGGGTTGGACAGGTCTGGACCTGTCGCAGGTGCTGCCCATCTGACTGGGGTGGACAGGTCTGGACCTGTCGCAGGTGCCGCCTGTCTGCCTGGGGTGGAAAGGTCTGGACCTGTCGCAGGTGCCGCCCGTCTGCCTGGGGTGGACAAGTCTTTACCTGTCGCAGGTGCCGCCCATCTGCCTGGGGTGGACAGGTCTGGACCTGTCGTAGGTGCCGCCCGTCTGCCTGGGGTGGACAGGTCTGGACTTGTCGCAGGTGCCGCCCATATGCCTGGGGTGGACAGGTCTGGACCTGTCGCAGGTGCCGCCCATCTGCCTGGGTGGACAGGTATTGACCTGTCGCAGGTGCCGCCCATCTGCCTGGGGTGGACAGGTCTGGACCTGTCGCAGGTGCCGCCCATCTGCCTGGGGTGGACAGGTATGGACCTGTCGCAGGTGCCGCCAATCTGCCTGGGGTGGACAGGTCCGGACCTGTCGCAGGTGCCACCCATCTGCCTGGGGTGGACAGGTCTGGACCTGTCGCAGGTGCCGCCCATCTGCCTGGGGTGGACAGGTCTGGACCTGTCGCAGGTGCTGCCCATCTGCCTGGGGTGGACAGGTCTGGACCTGTCTCAGGGGCCACCCGTCTGCCTGGGGTGGACAGGTCTGGACCTGTCGTAGGTGCCGCCCACCTGCCTGGGGTGGACAGGTGTGGACCTGTCGCAGGTGCCGCCCGTCTGTCTGGGGTGGACAGGTCTGGACCTGTCGTAGGTGCCGCCCGTCTGCCTGGGGTGGACAGGTCTGGACCTGTCGCAGGTGCCGCCCATCTGCCTGGGGTGGACAGGTCTGGACCTATCGCAGGTGCCGCCCATCTGCCTGGGGTGGACAGGTCTGGACCTGTCGCAGGTGCCGCCCATCTGCCTGGGGTGGACAGGTCTGGACCTGTCGCAGGTGCCGCCCATCTGCCTGGGGTGGACAGGTCTGGACCTGTCGCAGGTGCCGCCCGTCTGCCTTGGGTGGACAGGTCTCGACCTGTCGCAGGTGCCGCCCATCTGCCTGGGGTGGACAGGCCTGGACCTGTCGCAGGTGCCGCCCATCTGCCTGGGGTGGACAGGTCTGGACCTGTCGCAGGTGCCGCCCATCTGCCTGGGGTGGACAGGTCTGGACCTGTCGCAGGTGCCGCCCATCTGCCTGGGGTGTACAGGTCTGGACCTGTCGCAGGTGCTGCCCATCTGCCTGGGGTGGACAGGTCTGGACCTGTCGCAGGGGCCACCCGTCTGCCTGGGGTGGACAGGTCCGGACCTGTCGTAGGTGCCGCCCATCTGCCTGGGGTGGACAGGTGTGGACCTGTCGCAGGTGCCGCCCGTCTGTCTGGGGTGGACAGGTCTGGACCTGTCGTAGGTGCCGCCCGTCTGCCTGGGGTGGACAGGTCTGGACCTGTCGCAGGTGCCGCCCATCTGCCTGGGGTGGACAGGTCTGGACCTGTCGCAGGTGCCACCCATCTGCCTGGGGTGGACAGGTCTGGACCTGTCGCAGGTGCCGCCCATCTGCCTGGGGTGGACAGGTCCGGACCTGTCGCAGTTTCCGGCTATCTGCCTGGGGTGGACAGGTCTGGACCTGTCGCAGGTGCCGCCCATCTGCCTGGGGTGGACAGGTCTGGACCTGTCGTAGGTGCCGCCCGTCTGCCTGGGGTGGACAGGTCTGGACCTGTCGCAGGTGCCGCCCATCTGCCTTGGGTGGACAGGTCTGGAACTGTCGCAGGTGCCGCCCATCTGCCTGGGGTGGACAGGTCTGGACATGTCACAGGTGCCGCCCGTCTGCCAGGGGTGGACAGGTCTGGACCTGTCGCAGGTGCCGCCCATCTGCCTGGGGTGGACAGGTCTGGACCTGTCGCAGGTGCCGCCCATCTGCCTAGGGTGGACAGGTCTTGTCCTGTCGCAGGTGCCGCCCATCTGCCTGGGGTGGACAGGTCTGGACCTGTCGCAGGTGCCTCCCATCTGCTTGGGGTGGACAGGTCTGTACCTGTCGCAGGTGCCGCCCGTCTGCCTGGGGTGGACAGGTCTGGACCTGTCGCAGGTGCCGCCCATCTGCCTGGGGTGGACAGGTCTGGGCCTGTCTCAGGTGCCGCCCATCTGCCTGGGGTGGACAGGTCTGGACCTGTCGCAGGTGCCGCCCGTCTGCCTGGGGTGGACAGGTCTGGACCTGTTGCAGGTGCCGCCCGTCTGCCTGGGGTGGACAGGTCTGGACCTGTCGCAGGTGCCGCCTGTCTGCCTTGGGTGGACAGGTCTGGACCTGTCGTAGGTGCCGCCCATCTGCCTGGGGTGGACAAGTCTGGACCTGTCGCAGGTGCCGCCCATCTGCCTAGGGTGGACATGTCTGGACCTGTCGCAGGTGCCGCCCGTCTGCCTGGGGTGGACAGGTCTGGACCTGTCGCAGGTGCCGCCCATCTTCCTGGGGTGGACAGGTCTGGACCTGTCGCAAATGCCGCCCGTCTGCCTGGGGTGGACAGGTCTGGACCTGTCGCAGGTGCCGCCCGTCTGCCTGGGGTGGACAGGTCTGGACCTGTCGCAGGTGCCGCCCTTCTGCCTGGGGTGGACAGGTCTGGACCTGTCGCAGGTGCCGCCCATCTGCCTGGGGTGGACAGGTCTGGACCTGTCGTAGGTGCCGCCCGTCTGCCTGGGGTGGACAGGTCTGGACTTGTCGCAGGTGCCGCCCATATGCCTGGGGTGGACAGGTCTGGACCTGTCGTAGGTGCCGCCCGTCTGCCTGGGGTGGACAGGTCTGGACCTGTCGCAGGTGCCGCCCATCTGCCTGGGGTGGACAGGTCTGGACCTGTCGCAGGTGCCGCCCATCTGCCTGGGGTGGACAGGTCCGGACCTGTCGCAGTTTCCGGCTATCTGCCTGGGGTGGACAGGTCTGGACCTGTCGCAGGTGCCGTCCATATGCCTGGGGTGGACAGGTCTGGACCTGTCGTAGGTGCCGCCCGTCTGCCTGGGGTGGACAGGTCTGGACCTGTCGCAGGTGCCGCCCATCTGCCTTGGGTGGACAGGTCTGGACCTGTCGCAGGTGCCGCCCATCTGCCTGGGGTGGACAGGTCTGGACCTGTCGCAGGTGCCGCCCTTCTGCCTGGGGTTGACAGGTCTGGACCTGTCGCAGGTGCCGCCCATCTGCCTGGGGTGGACAGGTCTAGACCTGTCGCAGGTGCCGCCCATCTGCCTGTGGTGGACAGATCTGGACCTGTCGTAGGTGCCGCCCATCTGCCTTGGGTGGACAGGTCTGGACCTGTCGCAGGTGCCGTCCGTCTGCCTGGGGTGGACAGGTCTGGACCTGTCGCAGGTGCCGCCCATCTGTCTGGGGTGGACAGGTCTGGACCTGTCGCAGGTGCCGCCCGTCTGCCTGGGTTGGACAGGTCTGGACCTGTCGCAGGTGCCGCCCATCTGCCTGGGGTGGACAGGTCTGGACCTGTCACAGGTGCCGCCCACCTGCCTGGGTTGGACAGGTCTGGACCTGTCGTAGGTGCCGCCCATCTGCCTTGGGTGGACAGGTCTGGACCTGTCGCAGGTGCCGCCCGTCTGCCTGGGGTGGACAGGTCTGGACCTGTCGCAGGTGCCGCCCATCTGTCTGGGGTGGACAGGTCTGGACCTGTCGCAGGTGCCTCCCGTCTGCCTGGGTTGGACAGGTCTGAACCTGTCGCAGGTGCCGCCCATCTGACTGGGGTGGACAGGTCTGGACCTGTCGCAGGTGCCGCCCGTCTGCCTGGGGTGGACAGGTCTGGACCTGTCGCAGGTGCCGCCCATCTGCCTGGGGTGGACAGGTCTGGACCTGTCGAAGGTGCCGCCCGTCTGCCTGGGGTGGACAGGTCTGGACCTGTCGCAGGTGCCGCCCGTCTGCCTGGGGTGGACAGGTCTGGACCTGTCGCAGGTGCCGCCTGTCTGCCTGGGGTGGACAGGTCTGGACCTGTCGTAGGTGCCGCCCATCTGCCTGGGGTGGACAAGTCTGGACCTGTCGCAGGTGCCACCCGCCCGCCGCGGTGGCCGAGGGGACTGAGGCTCTTCAGTCACGGTCTGTACGGCCACTACGGTCGGGGGTTCCAATCCCCCCGTGGGCATGATTGTTTGTGCCATCCTTAGTTGTAGGTAGTTCATAAGTAGTTTGTAAGTTTAGGGACTGATGACGCCGTAGTTAAGTCCCTTAAGCTTAACAAACATTTGAACATTTTTGAGGTGCCACCCGTCTGCCTGGGGTGGACAGGTCTGGTGCCGCCCGTCTGCCAGCGGTGCCGGGGGTGTTAATTGCACTAGTGGTAAGTGCACTTTCATGTAACCTGTCAATTATCCTATTGTTCCAGTGTGGCAGCATCTTTTGATCAGCGGTCGTGCAGTTGTCGGAGCGCATGGCGCTCGGGGTGTGCCCAGGTAGCGAAGTGGTACCCTGTGCTGATACTGGCTTTGCCACACCGCTACCGTCTCTTTGTCATCCTGCTGCTAAGGTAAAGTTTCAGTCAGTTACAAAATTCTGGGCAAGGGAACAAGATTCTGTTGCAGGATGTAGTCAATAGTCCACACGAAACCTTTAGCTGGTTTTATGGCCAGAGTTCTATGTTTCAAGTAAGCTTTTATCTGGCTTCCTTCAGCTAAAGTTAATTTTACAATTAACGTTGGTCTTTTAAAGTCCGTAGATTTTTTCCCTGTCTCATACATTTTGCTTACCAGGTGGAACAATTTCTTCATGACTCGCCCTCCTAACGAAATCAGCAGTTCAGACAGAATATCATCTACTCCTGGTGCCTTGTTTCGACGCAAATTTTTCAGCGTTCTGTCAAATTCTTGCCGCACTTTAGTATCTCCTATCTCATCTTCCTGTACTTCATCTTCCACTTCTAAAATACTGCCTTCAAATTTATTTATTTCGTACAGGCCTCCTATATATTCCTTCTCTCTTTCAGATTTCCTGTATGTGCTTGGTACTGGTTGTCCAACTGAGTTCTTGATATTCATAGCACTGTTGTTCTTGTCACCAAGTGTTTCTTTCATTGTCCTGTAGGCAGTATCTATCTTTCCCTTAGTTATACATTCTTCTAAGGTCTTGCATTTCTCATCAAGCCCGTTCTGCATAGCCAGTCTGCACTTGCTGTCAACTTCATTTTTCAGACGTTTATACTCCTTTTTGCATGCTTCACTTGCTGAATTTTTATATTTTCTGCTCTCATCAATTATGCTCAGTATATCCTGTGTTATCCAGGGATTTCTATTAGTCCTTGTCCTGCCTATATGATCCTCTGCGGCTTTCACCATTTTAACTCTCAGAGCTACTCATTCTTATCTACGGTATTACTTTCCCCCGTTCCAGCCAATCCTTGCCTAATTCTCCCTCTGAAACTCTCAACCACCTCTGCTTCTTTCAATTTGTCCAGGTTCCATCTCCTAACTTTTCTACCTGTCTGCAGTTTAAGTTTTAATCTGCAGTTCATAAGCAAGACGTTATGGTTAGAGTCTATATCTGCCCCTGGATATGTTTTACAGTTTAAAACTTGGTGCCTAAATCTATTGCTTACCATTCTAAAGCCAGTCTGGTACCTTCCGGTGTCTCCTGGTCTCTTCCATGTATACAGCCTTCTTTCATGATGATAATCCAATTGTTGGTGATCATTAAATTGTGCTCTGCACAGAATTCAACCAAGCGATCTCCTCTTCCATTCCTTTTCCCAGTCCATATTCACTTACTACATTTCCTTCTCTTCCTTTCCCTACTACAGAGTTCCAGTCCCCCAACGCAATCGAGTTTTCGTCTTCCTTAATTTTCTGAATAATTTCTTCTATTCCTCATACATTTATTCATTATCCTTATCATCGGCAGAGCTAGTTGGCATATAAACTTGTATTACTGTGGTCGGTGTTGGTTTTGTGTCTATCTTTGCTATGATAATGCGTTCACTATACTTATCCGCATTCCTATTTTCTTATTCATTATCAGACCTACTCCTGCTTTACCACCAACTGATTTTGTGTTTACAACCCTGTACTCGCCTGACCAGAAATCCTGTTCATCCTGCCTCCATACTTCACTAATCCCTACCATATCTAACTTGAACATATCCATTTCTCTTTTCGGATTTTCTAAAGTATCTACGCGATTAAGGATTAGAACATTCCACGCTCCGATGCGCAAAATGCCTGTTTTATTTTTCTTGATGACGACATCCTCCTGAGTAGTCCCCGCCCGGAGTTCCTTATGGGGGACTATTTTACCTCCGGAATATTTAAAAAAAAAAAAAAAAAAAAAAAAAAAAAAAAAAAAAAAAAAAAAAAAAACTTAAACCTTAAGGGACTTAACTGCGGGGTTATCAGTCCCTAGACTTACAAACATCTTATGAACTATCTTATACTAAAGACGACACAAACATCAATGCCCGAGGGGGGATTCGAACCCCCGACCGCAGACGGCCGCGTGCACCGCAAAAAATTTTATCTAAGGAGACACTATCATCATATATTCATACAGTAGGGCTGCATGACCTCGGGAGAATTAACGATTGTAGTTTCCCCTTGCTTTCAGCCGTTCGCAGTAACTTCATGGCAAAGTCATGTTAGCTTATGTTACAAGGCCAGCTTAATCAATCATCTAGACTGTTGCCCCTGCAACTACTGAAAAGGCTGCTGCCCCTCTTCAGAAACCACACTTTTGTGTAGTCCGTCGACAGATAGGGGAAGGTTGTGTACCTTTAACCACATTGTACCTTTGACCACTATGAGTTCTGGAGCCATGTGTGTTTGCAACAAGCAGTTAATGCTGTAAAGGCAGGAGATATGACCGTAGGCAAAGCAGCAGAACACTTCGGCATAAAAAAACTTACACTGATTTTTCATGTGAAAAAGTTCAGTGCATCTGGAAAAGAGACGTTTGTATATTCACCAAACTTCGCTGTGAAAAAGTTTTCAATAAGGAGGATGAATTGTTGCTGGTTAAACATAGAAAAGAAGCTGCGAAGATGCACCATGGTTTGAGCCTGATGATTGTAAGGCAACTGACATACCAATACGCTGTGGCCAACAATAAAAATTTTCTTCTATCCTGGAAAACTGAAGAGAAAGCTGGACTCAGTGTTTAAAAGATTTTCGTAAGAGGTTCTCAGGTGAACAGTCTTTAGTAAAACAAGAAGGAACTAGCCTTGCTCGAGCCACCACCTTCAATCGTGAGACTGTGAATCTTGTTTTCCAGAACTATAAAGAAATATTATCGCGATATCCTTTCCAGCCATCAAACATTTGGAACCTGGACGAGACTGGAATGTCAACAGTCCATGTTACCAACAAAATCCTAGCCCCAAAGGGGTTTAAGCAAATTGTAACTGTCACGTCAGAGGAAAGAGGCGCAAATGTGACAATGACTACTGGACTGAATGCTACAGGAAACAATACCACCGATGCTATTTTTTCCAAGAGTCCAGTTTAAGGAATTTGTTGCATGGTGTACCACCCGGGTCCATTGGAGGAACATCGCGTTGAGGATAGTCCAATGGCGAGCTTTTATTGGAGTTTTTGAAGCACTTCATTCAACATTTCAAGCTTGATGCAGGAACTGTGTTCAACATTTTGCAGCTCAAGTGTTAAAAGCAATTGGGAAAAATAAATTTGAAGTGAAATTTATGAGACAATACAGAAAGCATATCATCATTTTGCCGCATGTGGATGACATCAGTGCTGTGTTAAATGAAGAAATTGTTGCGAAGTTCACACGAGTGCAACCACAAAATCGAGATCAAATAAAGTTTTTACAATATTTCATTAAAATGATAACACAACATGAAGAAGTTACATTTTTATAATATTTCTGTCTTGTTTAAAAAAAGGAAAATTTAAGGTCACTTGTCATACTAATGTTCTTTATTCTTCGGATGGTCAAAGGTACAACAGGAGATGGTCAAACGTACAACCAGTGCATTGTACCTTTGACCAATTGCAGAATCCTACTAAAAATAATATTTCGATGAAATTGTTTAAGACAAATAAAATTAAATAGCATTACAATATGATATAACGTTTGTACTGTCAACTGACATAATAAAAATAATGTTTAAAATGTTTATTGGTCATTTACAATTAATACCTCCAAAATTGGTCAAAGGTACACAACCTTCCCCTACCCTTCCGATATGGTTGCACCTACGGTACGGCTATGTGTATCGTAGAGGCACGCAAGCCAACCCATTTCGGCAATGTCTGTGGTTCATGGTTGTGGTATTGATGATAACAAAGTACCATCAAGATTGCAGGTTCAGTTTGAAGGCAACACTTACATCATCTATTTATCAATGGATGATTTAGTTTGCTCCAGGTAAAGGCCAACTGTTCAAATGTTGTCAATGAAACCAAAAATGTCACTAACATGAACTATATAAGTGACTTCCCTGCTCTTCAAACAGCCAAATATGTAAACATACCAAGGAGAGAGGCATATTCTATGCAGCAAACCTCTCTCTTTATGGAAAAAGTTGACAATATCTCTCCGCCAACAGTTTTGAAATAATTGTTTCCGAAACCAAATAAATAAAAATAAATATCGCCCTATTTCTGATAAAGAAGCACCAGAACATGAAACAAAAAATTCAGAAACTTTTGATAACTCTCTAACATCGAATATTGGTCGGGAAGATCAGGCAACAGAAATGTCATAACTGACGTAACAGTTGTTTGTCGGACTACGACTTTCAGCAATGCGCCATGCGTCTCAATTCCTGTGTTTGCATCAGAAGATTAATTCCAGTCTGCAACAAGATTATACGGGGCAGCCCGTGCCTTCCCTTGTAGATAGTCCCACCAGAATTCTCCCCAGAGAGAGGACTGCGATGATAAAACATTCTGAATGTGCTTCAATAATATGAGATATATCCATGGATGACATGTCGCGGTGTGCTGCACATGCTGAGGGGATCCCTTATCATTGGAAGAATGCAAATCGTATGTGCGACCAGCAAATGTAAAAAAAAAAGGTTATCAAATGTTCAAATGTTTTTTAAGCTTATGGGACTTAACTACGGGGTCATCAGTCCCTAAACTTACAAACTACTTATGAACTACTTACGAACTAGGACGCCACAAATATCCATGCCCGAGGGGGGATTCGAACCCCCGACCGTAGTGGCCGTGCTGACCGTGACTGGTGCGCCTCAATCACCTCGGCCACCGCGGCCGGCAAAAGGTTATCAATCGACAAAAAATACGCAAAGGATTATGCAGCCTTGAGACAAATGAATGACAAAAACTTCGTCAGGATGAAAGATAAGAACGTATGCAGCAAATTACTGAAGTTGAAACTGGCATTAGGAAAGGAAACAGTATTTAAAATTGATCAACGTCGCATCCATGATAAAATACAACCCAAACCTAATGATGACACGGCCGTCCTCTAATAACTCTAATATTGTAGCTACAAATGATACACGGAATACAAGACAACATGCAAAATGCATGCAAGTATATCGCCAACATTCTAGAGCTATGGAGTATGTTTTAGAATTCAACAATGATATCATATTTTTGGAAAAGTCCTTTCGGTCGAACAATAACGTTGTTGGGATTGTGAGAAGGTTCAGAGTATTTAGCATGGGAGGTACGAGGAAAAGAGCAGCGTGGGAGTCACCAACAAATTTATAGATGATATAATGCCGCGCCAACTTTCAGATAAAGACATTGTGGTCCGACAAGTCATCACTGGTTCTCACAAATTTTGTGTAGCCAGTTTTTATACGGGTATTAAGTGCGACATCGATAATGGACAACATTTGAAAATTCGTGCTCATTGTCGTCGACATTAGCGCTCGGTCATCTATGGGCACGATAGAATTACTATTAACAGGGGGCGAGAAATGGAAGATTTTAATAATCTTTTCGTTATGAATGAAAACAGTGACATTTAAACGTTCGAGAACAGTACTGAGAAAAGTAAAGTAGATTTAACTTCCTCTAATACTTGTCTCGTACTGTCATTGCACGACTGGGAATTATGCGATGACGAAAGTTGTTCGGATCATCGAATTATAACATTTAATATACACACACCTTCAGTACAACTCAATGACAGTGGATTGCACAGTATCAAGTGAAGAGGCAACGGTAAAAATGATGTCATTTGCAATCAGATTTTCAGGAGATGCAATTTGAAGTTTGAAACGCTTTGTGACGAATGCTTGGGTATGGACTGGAAACTATGTGCACTAGTCGTTAGGGTATTTTATTGTCTCATATTCTTAACAAATTGCATAATTTTTATTTTCATATTATGGTCATAATGTCCAATTTTCAATTATTGGTACGTACTGTTATTGGAAACAATGATGAATGACAGATTTCAGTGCAACAAATCTGACATTCATCATGTCTGTAATGTCTTTAGTTCTCACGGTTGGACTGAATGCTTTGCTTCTTCCTGTCACTTGCTTTTTGTCTTTTCATCTCACAAAATGGCAGTTTCATGTAATAATCCTTAGTTGCTGGGCCAAAAAACTACATCTAGTGCTGGAGGTCCCTAAACTTCTCAAGTGAGAATGGAATGAGATCTGTAAGAGATCATAAAGGGCATTTTCTTCATAACTGCACAAATTGATTTCAAAACATTTTACTGACTGGGCCGGCTTCTTGAGATGATAAACGCAATTTCTTCATAACGTCAAACATTCTGCCGTTGCTTTTTCTCTTCCTAGAAGACTTATCTGTGTTAGAAACATTTTGAAAGTCATCTCCTTCATTTTCCACACCTTCCATATTATCGACTTGCAAATAAACGACACAGAAATACCACTGCAATTACGACGACCTATAACGTACGAATTGCATCCATGGAATAATACTTATGAAACCAAAAGACTGACAACAAGAAAAGCAGCGATACCAACACAATGTACAAGAAATACAGAATACAATAAACAAATTCGGAAACATGCGAGAATAATACTCATCATATTCCCCTATGCAACAATTGACATTTAGAGTTGTTTTCGTTCATAGGTGATTTTCAGATCATTACTACACAACGACTATCAGTGTTCTCGTCATATAAGGCAGTATGTGCATTCTACTTGTCTTCAGCTATGCACTGCTGCTACTAACTCATTTTCGATAAAAATGAGACATCCATCATTTTTACCGTTGCCTCTTTAAGCGGATAGCCAACGACGCAAATTTTTCCGGTTTTGAAGAGTCTATTGAACTAGAACAGAAATCAAACTGCCTCAATGACTTTACTCGTCACGGAAAAAGAACTGGTAGCAGAAAGGGAAATGGATATTAACAGGTTGTTGACTGACTAAGAAACATTTATCAACACAACATGTAAGAATGCCTTCACAATAAACGACGCTTTACGATTGAAACAAAAAGAGCTGTCGGTCAACCTGGTCAAGCTGGTTACAACTGAATTAACGATTCATAGGAGAAAAAATGCTGCCAGGCAACTGTGTCAAAGAACACAGAATGACATATATTAAGGACTCGGCGAGGAGATTTTTATCTTAAGCAGTAGAAGGAATACACAGAAGCGATTCATCAAGCAAAACTACCATCTTGGAAGGAATAGTGTACTTTCACGCCTGGCAACAATCCGTGGAATGCTGTCTATCGTTTGACGTCAGGGAAAATACGAAACACTTCTTTCACGACGATTCTACAAAAACAAGATGGCGTGATGAAAGTAAACCTAGAGGATACACTCAACTCCATGCTGGATTACTTCATTCCACTGGATAACGAGGACAAAGATACTGAATACCATAAAGAAGATAGGTACTTTACTGAAACAGTTGGAAGTACAAACGACGATGAAGATTTCAAGACGGAGGAAATTTGTACTGTACTGGAACAGATGAATCCTAAATAGTCTCCAGGAGAGAATGGCATCAATAGTACAGTTCTAAGTAGGGCGTTCAACACGATTCCTCAATTTTTACCACGATCTACAATCATTACCTTCAAATGGAATGCTTCCCCAAGCTATGGAAATAATACTTTTAATAAATCGAATACTGTATTTTGTATACTCCAGAGATCTTCTCCATAAGAATCAGTAAAGTTTCATCCCACGAACGGGCACGGCTGACGCGCTAATGGTGGTGAAAGAATCTGTAGAGACTAAGTTCACAGCTAAACTGTGTGTCATCCTGATAAATATGGATGTACAGGCCTTCAGGGGCTCGGCATTAATTTGCTGAGTACGAGCTTCGTGAACCCGGAGTTCTGAGCTGTGGACTGATATGCGCCGCTAGTACTCTAGACCATAAGCCCCGGCCATGCTTCAGCGACCACCGTGTGGTGCAGCGGTGAATCTTTGTGTATTGCAGGGAGCAGGGATCTCTGCTTCATTGCGCGGATCGTGAAAAAAAAACTCTATAAAAAAGCCTCTATCCCAAGGTGTGCTGCGTGCTGATGGCATGCATGGCTGTTGAGGTTGAACAGTCGGTAGCGACTGACCTCTGGGGATACTGGCGCACCTCAGTTGTATAACGTTTACCCAGGCAAGCGGGGCTCTGCCAGGGTGGACCATCCCTTCCCTAGCTGCTTGTGGGACCGAGATGGAGTCTTCACGTGTTTGTAACCCAAGCGGGATTGGTGTACGGTCAGGGGGTACTCGCACCCACATATCTTGAGCGGTTGAGGAAAGCCAGTCCTACTGAGACACAAAATGCCATTAGTAACAGGGCTCAAGGAGTCGTAATAAATAATGTCTTTGTTGTTATTAAGAGAAAATGGGGTACATTCGAAAAGGTCTCTCTGTTTCTACATTATTAAGGGATTGGAAGGACGTGCAGGAACAATGAAATCTAGTAAGATGCTGCGGAATGGCCCTTTGTTGAGACGTCCAGAGCAAAGCAGGTGGATCTTCTTCTGAACTAAGTGAAGATGGGTGAATATGATTTTATTGTGGAATTACACAACACCCTAAATTCCAGCAAAGGACTGGCCACAAGCTGTGGTCATTGTGGATATCGAGACGGCAGAACTAAAACAGGAGTGGGCATCACATGGTATAATAGACGTTGAGCAAAGGACCCAAAGGAACAGCCATAACCTTCATTGATACTTTCAATTCCCCATGATTGCCAGAACATTTTATGGCAGCATTTCTCCATCTGAAGGTTAGGCCTGTTATACAGAAACCTATGAGGTGTTTTACATGCCTGCGCTTCGGTCATACGACACAGAATTGTGGAGGTCAGCCAGCCTGTTGGAAGTGTGGCTAGCAGCTCACGAATCTGGGGTTGTCTGTCCCTCCCCAGTAACTTGTCTAAACTGCTATGGGAGCCACCTAGTATGGGGTCGTGGCCGGCCGCGGTGGCCGGGGAGACTGAGGCGCGCCAGTCACGGTCTTCACGTCCACTACGGTCGGGGGTTCGAATCCCCCCTCGGGCATGGATATTTGTGTCATCCTTCGTATTAGGTAGTTCATAAGTAGTTTGTAAGTTTAAGGATTGATGACCCCGTAGTTAAGTCCCATAAGCTTAACAAACATTTGAACATATGGAGCGTGACTGCCCTGTCTTTGTTGAAGAACGAAAAATACAAAAGATAAAAGTGTGAAAACTTATTCCATACGTGGACGGAAAAAAAGAATATAAAGCGACGCAGCATCCTGTGTTTCCGACCTCCTACGCTTCACTACTCCAGTAACCCACGCCCACGGTCGACAACTCAACGCAGAACATCTCATTTTCACAGGCAGCACTTGTACCTGGATGTCTACGTTCCAAAATCAGGTTAATCGAGATATTGCAATACAGGCGGATCCAATAGAAGTGAAAGACGAGATAGTTATGGCAATCATTAAAACGACACCCGAAAAGGAGACTGCCATTCCTCAGGAACATGCCATTCCAAAGGAGCGCACTCCCCAACAGCAGAGAGCTCCCCAGAAGCAGGGGACCTCCAGAAGCAGAGTGCTCCCCAAAAGCAGAGTGCTCCACAACCTGCACTTACTTCATCTTCTTCCAGCAAGAAGAAATGAAGGAAGGCATCTCGACGTTCGGCCGAAAGCCTCCCCTAGGCATCATCGGAAGTCGTTGTGACAGCCATAACTGAAACGAGGATATCATAATGGAGTTGGATCCCTCATCACCAGAATAGTCAGCCCTTTTTCCACCGCTCGCTCAAACAGCGCCTCAGATTCTTGGCACAAATATACAGTCAGACTAGAACCACACCGCTGAAATAGCTACCATACTCCAATGGAACATGAATGGATTACGGGCTCATTTGGAAGACTTAAACCTTCTTATGAAGTGCAGGCACTTCTGTGTGTCCCTTCAAGAGACACATTTCAAACAGTGTGACACACCTGTACTTAGAGGCTACCACCTTTACAGAAAGGATAGGGTGCAACGCAGTGTGGCAGTGTTCATGAAGCCTCCCCTAGACATCATCGGTCGTCGTTATGACAGCCATAACTGAAACGAGGATATCATAATGGAGTTGGATCCCTCATCACCGGAATAATCACCCCTTTTCCCACCGCTTGCTCAAACAGCGCCTCACCTTCTTGGCACAAATATACAGTCAAACTAGAACCACACCGCTAAAATGGCTACCATACTCCAATGGAACATGAATGGATTCCGGGCTCATTTGGAAGACTTATACCTTCTTATGAAGTGCAGGCACTTCTGTGTGTCCCTTCAAGAGACACATTTCAAACAGTGTGACACACCTGTACTTAGAGGCTACCACCTTTACAGAAAGGATAGGGTGCAAGACGGTGTGGCAGTGTTCATGAAGCCTCCCCTAGGCATCATCGGTCGTCGTTATGACAGCCATAACTGAAACGAGGATATCATAATGGAGTTGGATCCCTCATCACCAGAATAGTCAGCCCTTTTTCCACCGCTCGCTCAAACAGCGGTGTGGCAGTGTTCATCAAGATACATTCCATTCCATGCCTCTGCCCTTAACTACAACGCTACAGGCAGTTGCAGTCCGTGTGTTGCCTAACTCTGTATTTAACACCTGGAGAGCCTCGTGATGATGCCCTCTTGACACACCTCATGATGTCCTTTCCCACCCCTTTCTCCCTTTAGTAGACTTCATTTCACATAATGCATTATAGCAATCCAACACCAGTTGCCCCAGGGTTCGAATGGTTGAGCGTCTGATACTGTCGACAGAAGTAATTTTACTGAACACAGGGAAAGTCACACACTTCAGCGTTAGTACAGGTACGTCTTTAGCCACTGATCTCTCCTTCTGCTCGCCTGCTCTTCCAGACATTACCCAGTGATGACGACGACCTTGATGACTACCCTATCCGGGCCAATCTGCCAGATGGAATGGACCGTGTCAGGCAGCCGTCGAGGTGGCTCATAAAAAAGTTGACTGGCCGCTTTTTAAACAATTGGCTGTTTTAGAGCAGCACGAAGGCATTGAGAACTGGGTGAATCACATTACAGCCGTGATTCACGCTGCGGCCGATGCGTCGATCCCCAAATCGAAGGCCAAATTTAAGAGGCAGTCTGTTCCTTGGTGGAACAAGGAGTGTCGTTCTGCAATTAGGTATACGAGCGCAGCTCTCCGATGATTCCACCGGTGCCCTACTGATGAAAATCTTGCAACTCTTCGAGTGGCGAGAGCACGGGCGAGACGAATTATTCGAGGCAGCATAGAGGGTCCTTGGCAAGAGTTTCTGAATTCTATCAATAGGTTCGCATCAGCAATCAGAGTATAGGGAGCCATTAGGAGGATCTCGAGGCAAAACTCCCGACCACCAATAGCAGCTGTACGGGGGCAGGTGCGTCTTCTGACATTGTGAAGGAACATTGCTCAGGTAATGGCAGAATCGTTTTACACCATCACATCAGATTCTAGCCAGAATTGAGACTTTCGCCTGCATCAGGCTATACAGGAGACAGTTGGTTTTGATTTCCGGTCCACCTATGGTTATTAATATAACCAACCATTCTCACTGTGGGAGCTGGAGTCTGCGTTAACAGTAACTCGTGATACTGCCTCCGGCGACGATGAAATAACGTACAGTATGCTGCAACAGCTGGAATCGCAATCGAAGCAGAAAACTGGGGCGCCTTCCTACGTCACACAGACTATGATAGTAAAACACTACAAGTGTTCTTGGCACCATAATTTGGTTCAATAGTGTATGAGAACCAGACAGTATGAGCCAAATCAGCTAACTGTTCAGCTTCTAGGTGGAATAATAACAGACTTACATTAAAGGGAAAATATAGGAAGGGGAAAGGGGAAGGGGTAATATAGGAAGACTCGGATTCCAATAAGCATTTGGCCTTTGAAATTCAGAATTTCTGTTGAGTCTTTAAGGAATCCAACGTGAATTCTAAAGCGATATTTTTTTTTTAAAGCCAGGGCCATTTTCCCAAACTGTCCATATAAGATGGAGCACATACATTTTCCTGAATGCCCTCAGCGGGGACCAGTCATGAAACTTAAAACTTTGTACTCGTACCAACGATGTTTAAGAAATTGATATTATGGCTTTTATTTACTGCACTGTCCCCCAACACATACGGATGAGAGGTTGTGAAAGAGTATTCACAGGATGTTTCTGAATACATTTTTTGTTTTGCTTTATCTTCGGGTAACTTGATGTAACATACAAAACAGCAACTTACAATTTCTGTCACAACATTTTAACTTTTGAGAGAATGCGAATAAAAACAAATAATACGAACTGACAAAATATACATACCATAGGATAAATTTGTAGTTAATATGCCATTAAAAAAAACCTAAGTGAGAAGCACCATGAAATGAAGAGATCTTTACTTGGACGGCGACTAAAGTTAGACGCAGCGAGCGGTATCTCCTATGTATATTTTTTCACTTTTTATTATTTGTTTCTATTCGCCTTTTATCATGCGTCAAAATGTTATTCCAAAATTGTAAGATGCCACTTTGTATGTTCCACCAGGTCATCCGTAGATGAGCAGAGACCGAAACGCGTGACAGAAGAAAAAATATTCAGAACCATGCTTTGAATACTTCTTCGCAACCTTTCAGCCTTCGTAGAATCATTCCTATAACTGAATTGATAATGGTCGCACATCTCTACTACGACTTTCAGTCACATCTAGGCTTGACTTAGCAAATGTCATGGGAAATGGGATATAGCAGGCGCAGGTGTATTGTCTGTGCACCATATTCTTTCTGAGCCAGCTGAAGTTATACAGAAGACCTTACGAGATTTGGTTGTGGAAGTAATTTGCGTAACAGACGAAGTCGGTGTGAGCTGACGCCGTTTTCACGGGATACGGCAGTCGGGGTCCGACGGCTGAGGATTTCGATGTGGACTGGTGCAAAAAATCAGCTTAACATGTTCAGACGTGGCCAGACTGTATGATGAATTGTGTCACAGTCCACAGTCCACTACAGCCCAAATACCGCCCGCCTTGGATTTTTTAAAATTTATTTACGGATGTTTACCGAAGCCATGAGCTCAACGAACATGGTGGCAGATTGTCATTACTCGTTAGGTGTCATTATTGAACGATGCCTTGTGAAAGTGGCTGAGTTAAATAGGGAATAGCTCAACAGCAAAATACAAGGCACACGTCTCAAGCATGAGAGTGGCTCCTTAACTTTGCTTCAGAATATTTGGATTTTAGATACATGTGCAAGAGGAAAGCATGGTGTAACACACATAAATTTCCGCCTCTGCCCCCCTCCCCTCTGTGATGATAGTCCGAAAACTCAACCAAACATCTGGACGTTTCCTATGTAGAGACGTATTTTTTAGTTGGATGCGAAGCGAACACGAGGCCTCGTCCACTTCCTCACATAGAGATAAGAACTGAGTATTTTTTATCAAACGCGCCATTTTAACACGCGCTCACGCCATGCATTCACTCACATCTTTACTGTTTGCCGGTCATTTCAACCCATCACCTACCCCCTCTCTACTCCTCAAATTCGTTCCAACCTCCTTATCACCACCCCACACTCCACTCTTGCTAATATGGCCACAACAATTAAAAATTGAAATACATAGTGGAATATTACGGTGTTTAAAGATGTTTGAAGACTTCTAACGTGTCAAAAACATGCTTCGGTACTAGCTTATTGCCTCTTTTCTGAAAAGACACCGAGAGAGTTGTTGCAGGGGTAACTTACTGGACTATCATTTTGGGGAACTTTGGTTGAAATCCACCTACGACAAACGAGATTTAGTGTACCGTGATTTCTATGAACTACTCCAGGAAAATTCCTGGCTGGTTCTTTGAAAGGACACAGCTAATTTCGCTCAGCATCCTTAAAAAAATCCGAACGTAACTCCGTCTCTATGATCACGCTGTGAACGGGACGCTAAACCCTAATCTTCCTTCCTTCCTGATGGGAAGGCCTCGATTGCCGCTCCCCTGCGGAATGTGAATCGCCGACGACTACATGGTAAATGTTGGGCTTCCTTATATTAAATTTTTACTCTGCTTCTGAGTGCTGATTTGAAACTTTATTCTGGAAATACCTCTCTGGCTGTGCCTAAGGCTACTCACCACAATAGCTTTTTTCCAGATGCTCTAGCCTTGCCTGGAGAAATTCTATGAAGTTTGGAAGGTATGGGGCTAGGTGTTTGAGGAATTTATGGTGTGAGAACATGCCCCGAGACATTCTGAGGTAGCTCACTCGATACAGCGGCTGTCAAAGGCCAAGGTCGTAGTTTCGTGTGCTGATCAGGCACACAGTGTTATTCTGTCAGGAAGTTTCAGTGAGTGTGTTGTAATTAAATGCATAAAAATGGCGGAACCATGTCAAGCAGCAGCACAGAGGAGGGGGGGGGGGACCCTAGTGGCCCTATATCGGGATTTGACCCCTCCGCAGTTTTTCACCAGCCTGAAGCTGGCTACTTCAATTCATGACTGCACCGTCAAACTGAGCACGATGGCACAAAGATAAGTCTCCTCAGGGGCTCAGCATTAATTTGCTGAGTATGGGCTTGGCGAACCCGGGGTCCAGAACTGTGGACTGTGTCGCGCCAACAGGAAGTCACACAGTTAGCTCTGTACGTGCTTCAGTGACCATCGTTCGGCGCGACGGTGGAACGTTGTACGTTTCAGAGCTCGGGGATCTTGGTTTAATCTCTCAGGTCGCGAGGAGGGTGCAATCCTCTATGAAATAGCCCTCACTCTCAAGGTGTGCTACGAGCCGAGGAGATGCATGGCTGTTCAGGTTGAACAGTCGCTAGCGAGCAACCTCTGGGGAACCTGCCGCACCTCAGTTGTATAAGGCTTACCCAGGCAGGCGGGACTCTGCTTGGGTGGACGTATAGTTCCCTAGCTGCTCGTGGTAACAGAATGAAACTAGCAATTATCAGCGCGGGTGGTCGCAAAAACGCCGTTTCTAAGCGTGGAAAGCTACAGCATACGACTCTAAGTCATTCCCTTCCGTGGCTCCGCCATGGGAAGAACGAAGGGCCTTCAACCGTTCCGAGCCGTACTCGCCGCGACACCTTGTCTTTTCCTGCACCGATGGTGAATCTTTCTTGTCCACGAAGCCACAGTTCTTGAAGACAAGTGTGGTGAGGTGGCGTCTTTCTCACAAATGAGAAGTAGGGCTGTTTTGATACGAACGGCGTCCCCCGCTCAGTCGAGGGCATTATTGGCCTGCGACAAACTGGGTGATATTCCCGTCAGTGTCACGACCCACCAGTTGCTCAACATGGTACAAGGTCTTATTTACCACTGGGATTTATTGTACAGTCCGATGAAGAGTTACGTAAAAACCGGGAACGCCGAGGTGTTTGTGGTGTCGCACAAGTACAAAGTGCGCGCCACCTACTCTCGCCGCGCGCCGCCATGCACGCACGGCGCGGCGATCTCACGACGACAGCCACGAGCGCCCTCTGCTGGAACGCCGCTCGTGGCCACCACTGAAGAACACCGGTCACTTCGGACTGAGATAGCAACGAGTTAGGATCTTCGTAATCTGATAGGCACGAGTGAAGACTTTGCTATTGTACAGGCACTAGGCAGGCCTCTAACAACTATGTATCAACATTCTGCAGTACTATGTAAAAGTTAAGTATTGTTACATTTTGTGCAATATATCTCTTTCTAATTTACTCGAGTGTTTATAGTTTCTGGCTGCTCCCCTCCGTACCTGCACCAGCGTGTCGGTCTCATTCCACTCGGCCACCGACACCTACGGCGAGGCTGGGACACAAAAGCGGCGACGAAGTTGGGACACAAAAGTGGCGACGAGGAGTGATAGAACCTTGGACCAGCCCGCTTGTAGCAGCCAGACAGCAGCAGTCGGAGCACGCAGAAATTGCCCCCGCCCACCCACCCTTATTATAAGATTTTTGGGGGGAACATATTCTGTTACGTGTTTTGTGTACTTTTTTGTTGCAGAGTGTCCTCTTTCATATTGCATTTGTGTTTTGTTATAATTTACTTGTATACGCGGCGCCTAATCGGTCAGCATGGCCACTACCCCGAACCCAAACTTAATGGAAATTATTCAGTTACAGACGGCGCAAATTACCCAGCTTCTCCAGGCCGTGTCGCAGTTGACGACACAGGCTGCTCACCAACAACAACAGTCGTCACATCAGCAGCCCACACCTGCCGCCGCACCGCTTCCGACGTTCCGCCAGTACAACGAACGTGAGGAAGAATGGAGTGACTATTTCGCGCAGTTTCAAGAACTCGTCGCGGCTCATCAAATTACAGGTCAGAGAGTGAAGAACCTTTTCTTATCGATTGTGGGCCCCCAGACTTTCGTACTATTGCAAAAACTTTTCCCTCTCGCATCTCCTCGTGATGTAGACTTTGACCAAATTGTAGATGCACTGAATGCTCATTATGAGAGAAAAGTTCTTGTAGCCGCTGCACGATACCGATTTTTCAGACTTAAAAAAATTACCGCAGCAATCACACCAAGAGTGGATTACGGAATTGAAGGGCTTAACCCGCCAATGTAAATTTACTTGCTCTTGTGGACTTTCGTATAGTGACGTGATGTTGAGGGATGCGATTACGCAGAACATTCAGGACCCCAGAATTAGGGCAGCAATTCTAAAACAGTCAGACCCTTCATTAGACAGTGTACTGCAGCTTATAGAAGCGCATGATACTTTTGACTTAGCTGATGTAGAAATGCAAAGCCATAGTGTAAATTCAGTGCGCCGCAACGGACGCTTTCCTAGCCGTAGTTCTCAGTATAGCACTAGTGATTCTTATTTTTCTACCGGCCGTGCTGAACAGACAGTGAACAGTAGCCAGAGTAAAAGTGCGACGCAAAGGTCTTCCCGTCGTGTTAGAAACAGTCATTTGAATAACGGGCGCCAACGCTCATATCAGAAAAATGTACGTAAATCTTGCCCCCAGTGTGTGTCTCGCCACAAGCGTGCTCATTGCCCTAGTCGCAACGCAACCTGTTATCAATGTGGCAAATCGGGACATGTACAGTCTGTGTGCATGCAAATTAAAAACTCAAAGAACGGTGCCGTTAGAAACAGTGCTTCGCAGAGTGCGAGAACAGTTCATTCTGTAAATGTTATACGGGCTGTGGAATTGAACAGTGCTTTAGTTGGTTCTCAATTACAAGAAAGTTCTTCTGCACCTATTGCAAAACTATATAGTGCACCACGTAGCAAGCGCCGACGAGCGCGTAAAACAGTGCAACGGAAAAGGGTTCGGGACAAGCAAAATGACTATGAACAGTGCACTCCTGTAGTGAAAATAGTGCCTTCTGCAACTGCTCCTTGTAATAGTGCCCAGTACTGTGTAGCTAGTGACAGTAGACACCAAATAGCTACTCAAAAGTGTAGTGCAGTAGTTAGTACATCTGGAGTAGCGTCGCATTGCGCGGACGCCGATCCGGCGGTAGTGTCATCTAGTGACAGTGTGGTTAATCCGCTGCGTGCCGAGTCTGCGCCGCTTACTTCACTACGCGGCCCGCGCAGACGCAGCAAACAAACCGTAGCAGACGTTGCCCACATTCGCGCACCTGTCGAGCGCCGCAAGCAAAAACTTTTTGTGAATCTTTCCATTGACAATAAGACTGTGCCATTTCAGCTCGACACTGGTTCCGCTGTCACATTAATAAATAAAGATACTTATGAACTTCTGGGTTCGCCAAAATTGTCGCCGTCACAGCAAGTGTTAACAGCTTATACAGGTCAAAATATTCCCGTGCTAGGAACGTGTAGCCTGCCTGCCTCTTTTCAAGGTGTTACGAAAACAGTTGCTTTTGTTGTTCTTCAGGCCAAATCTACGCAGAACATTTTTGGACTAGATGCTTTTGACTTGTTTGGTTTATCAATTCAACGAGATGTGCTTCAAATTTCGTCAATAGTGCCTCAGGATAAAATCAATGCATTGTGTGACAAATATAGTGACTTGTTTTCGCCGGAACTAGGTTGTGCAAAAGACTTCGTGGCACATGTAACTTTAAAAGAATCTGCAGTTCCAAAATTTCGTAAAGCTAGACCAGTGCCTATCGCCTTGCGTGATACAGTTGCCGAAGAAGTTAAACGTTGGCAAGATAGTGGCGTGATTTCTCCTGTTTCTGCGAGTCAGTGGGCCTCGCCTATAGTAATTATACCCAAGCCGTCAGGAAAACTTCGTCTCTGTGCGGACTTCAAATCAACAGTGAACAGTCAAACAATTGTAGACACTTATCCCCTGCCCAGACCTGACGAACTAATGGACAAATTAGGACAGTCTCGCTTCTTTTCTAAGATTGATTTAGCAGAGGCATACTTACAGATTCCACTTGATGACGAGTCAAAAAAGTTTTTCGTCATTAATACTCACATGGGCCTTTTTCAATTTCAACGCCTACCCTTTGGCAGTTCTTCCGCTCCCGCTATTTTTCAGCGTTTTTTGGAACAGCTGACAGTTTCTGTACCGTGTTGTTCGAACTATTTAGATGATATTGTGGTGTCCGGACGTACAGTTGAAGAACATTTAGCAAACCTGGAGTTCCTTTTCAAAGTTTTGACTGCAGCAGGTCTACGTTGCAATAAAGCAAAGTGTTCGTTTTTCCAGACTGAAATAGAGTACCTAGGCCATGTGATTAATGCCCAAGGAATCCATCCCTTACAGTCACATCTTCGAGCAATCAAAGACTTGCCTCCTTCTAAGAATGTGCATGAATTGCAAGCAGTGATGGGAAAGCTTAACTATTATTTCAGATTTATTCCCAATGCCTCTCAGATTGCAGCTCCACTGCATCACTTACGTAGGAAGAATGTTCCATTTGTATGGTCCAAAGATTGCCAAGTTGCCTTTGACAAACTAAAGTCTGCACTACTCAGTGATGCATGTTTGATTCCCTTTGACCCCCAGAAGCCTGTAGTGTTAGCAGTTGACGCCTCATCGTACGGTCTCGGCGCTGTAATCTCACATCGTATTGGATGTCACGATCGTCCTATTGCCTTTGCATCCAAGCTACTGACGCCGACGCAACAGAATTACAGTCAGATAGAAAAGGAGGCCTTAGCAATCATTTACGGCGTCACAAAGTTTCATCATTATCTCTATGGCAGAAAATTCTATTTGTTGACAGACCACAAGCCTCTCACGTCGTTGTTCTCACCCACAAAGCCGATTCCGCCACGTACGGCACAAAAGCTTCAGAGATGGTCCTTGATATTGTCTAATTATCAGTATGAGATTTTGTACCGACATACCACTAAACATGCTAACGCGGACACACTTTCCCGACTTCCGGTTGGCCAGGATGTGTCGTTTGATTCTTCAGAAATGGCATGTTGTCAGATAGACTCCAGAGATGCTTCCGCTGTCGCAGATTTCCCTTTGAACTCTCGTCGGGTTGCACAGGAAACGGCTGCGGATGCAGACTTAAGTGTGGTAGCACGTTTTGTTCGCTTTGGTTGGCCTGCCAGAGCCAAAGACATTGATCGGCCTCTGGTTCGACGTTATTTTGCACAACGTCATGCATTATCTTTAAGTCAGGGTGTACTGTTGTTGCATACCGACAACGACCAAGCAAGAGTGATTGTTCCTCGTTCCCTGCAACGAGAAGTGTTACGCCTCCTGCATCAAGGACATTGGGGCATTGTTAGGACAAAGCAATTGGCCAGACGTCATTGTACCTGGGTTGGTATGGACGCTCAGATAGAGGACATGACGTCACAGTGTACTGTTTGTGCGGAGCATCAGGCGGCTCCACCGCAACGTTTCTCAGACTGGCCACGCCCCAAGGGACCATGGCAACGTTTACATATTGACTTTGCCGGACCTTTCTGGAATACGCGCTGGTTAATTGTTGTAGACGCTTTCAGCAACTTTCCTTTTGTGATTGCCATGAACTCAACGACAGCTTCTAGTACAATCAATGCCTTAACATCAGTGTTTTGCATCGAAGGCTTGCCTGAAACTATCGTCAGTGACAATGGACCTCAGTTTGTTAGTGCGGAATTTCAACAGTTTTGTCGTGTGAATGGCATTCAGCATATCACCACCGCACCTTTTCACCCTCAGTCCAATGGTGAAGCAGAACGTTTCGTTCGAACATTCAAGTCTCACATGGAGAAGATGAAAGGTCAGCACTCCAGGCAGCAAGCTCTTCAAATTTTCCTGTCTACGTATCGGTGCATGCCACGTGACGGCCCGTCTCCTGCCGAGCTGCTACACGGCCGCCGTCACCGCACTCTCCTTCACCTGCTGCAGCCTCCCACGCACCGAGTCGGTTCGTATGGCGCTACGCGTTTTCAGGTTTCCACGCCGGTGCTGTACAGGGTGTTTGCTGGAAACAAGAAGACATGGTTGCCGGGCACCATTCAACGCGTGCTTGGGCGCAATATGTATGTTGTACGTTCTTCCACAGGGTCGGAGCTGCGGCGCCACGCAAACCAATTGCGCCTGCACAGACCGCGCGATCCTGTCTCCGGTTTCTTGATTCCAGACCCAGATCACCGCCAGGGAGCACAACCACATCGTTCGTCCCCGGACTACGAGATCCCTATGGACGTCGACGTACATCCGACGCAGTCGTCGCCGCCGCTGTCGCCGCCGCAGATGACAGCGTCACCGAGAGGGACTCCGGGACCGTGCGGGCCCCCCCAGCTTGGGCCACGCACCTCAGAAGAAGATGACCTGCTCCCTCTGGGCGGGGGCGGGCGCCCTTCCCCAGGTTTCGGCGGGTTCCCTGGAGGATCGCAAGGCGGATGCCGGGGCGCGGACGGCGTCTCGATCCCGGCCTCAGCTACGACGCCCGTCCCACCAGTAACGCCCCCGCTCAGGCCCTCCTCCCAGTGCCGTCGCCGTGGCCCTCAGCCCTACGCCACGACGGCGCGGCGGTTTGGGGGGGAGGGGTGTGGTGTCGCACAAGTACAAAGTGCGCGCCACCTACTCTCGCCGCGCGCCGCCATGCACGCACGGCGCGGCGATCTCACGACGACAGCCACGAGCGCCCTCTGCTGGAACGCCGCTCGTGGCCACCACTGAAGAACACCGGTCACTTCGGACTGAGATAGCAACGAGTTAGGATCTTCGTAATCTGATAGGCACGAGTGAAGACTTTGCTATTGTACAGGCACTAGGCAGGCCTCTAACAACTATGTATCAACATTCTGCAGTACTATGTAAAAGTTAAGTATTGTTACATTTTGTGCAATATATCTCTTTCTAATTTACTCGAGTGTTTATAGTTTCTGGCTGCTCCCCTCCGTACCTGCACCAGCGTGTCGGTCTCATTCCACTCGGCCACCGACACCTACGGCGAGGCTGGGACACAAAAGCGGCGACGAAGTTGGGACACAAAAGTGTTCACTTTGTCAGGCGTGTTTATATTGGACCAAAAGATCACAGGGTTACCACCGGTGCATTCATCCTGCCCTTCGAAGGTGATACACTGCCCGAGAAGGTCAAGGTAATGATCTACCAGTGCGACGTCATGCCGTACGTCCCTCCCCCTATGAGGTGCTTCAGGTGCTGGACGTTTGGGCATATGTTCTCCCGGTGCTTTTCCAGCCCCACATGCAGGGAATGTGGGCGTCCATCTCATCCAGACGCTCCTTGCACCCCACCTCTAATCTGTGTGAACTGTAAGCAGCTCCATCCATCCACCTCACTCTGCGGACTGTACAATTCTACACAAAGAACGGAAGATTATGGAAATAAAGACCTTGACCGCCTATCATACAAAGAGGAAAGAAAGGAGTTTGAGTGATCCATCCGGTGAACTTGACCACCTGTTTTGCTGCTGTAACCGTAATCTTTTTTTTATTTATTTTTTTTTTTTTTTATAAATCTATGGTACTTAACTGCTTGGTTATTAGTCACTAGCTTACAAACTACTTAATCTAATGTAAACTAAACTAAGGACAACACAAACAGCCCTGCCGAGGGGGGAATTGAACCCCCGACGGTGGACGGTGGACGGCCATGCGCATAGCAACATGGCGCTCCAGTCCGCATGGCTAATCCACTGCGGCTAACCGTAATCCCCACACACTATGGGTAAGACTCATAACAAGGTGTCGCCTCCTTCTGTAGCCCCTACAGCCCATAAATCTTTCACTGAACCCTTATTATGTGTGGGCGACCCTTTCATTAAGGCTCCAGGACCTGTTATGGGGGCAGCTTCCCCCCAAACATTGGGGACACCAGTCCTTAACCCCCAGCCAGGGAAGCAACAACTTTCTATGGCACCTCAAGCTCGGAAGGGGTCCCTCGGGACTCTCCCTTCTGAGGATTGTCAGAATGCACCAGGGGATCCCAGCCAATGGCTGAAGGATCCGCAAACTGCAGGTCGAAGGGCTTCTGGCTCTTCCAGTCCCTGATGTCACTCCCAATTATCCCTCCCAGCCGTTAACACCAAAGGGCCAGCGAGAGGGAAAACAGAATAAGAAGGATAAGAAAAAAGACTCTTCAGTGGCACGAAAGAAACGCTCCATCATATCTTCTGTCTCTGAAGATGAGTTGGAGATCCTCGCATCCCCTGATCCCCCGAAGATCTCGCCATAACAGGATCGCCAGAACCCATGGTTCTCGATCCTGCAGATTTTGAGGAGTTGGCAGCAGGTGCCCCCTGTGGAATAACCATTTCATCCCTTACTTTATGGCTATTCAGATCGCTGCAAAAGAGATCTTGCAGTGGAATTGCGGTGGATTTTTCCAGCATCTGGCTGAGCTGCAGCAGTTACTGTGCCACTTCCTGGTGCTCTTTTTAGCACTACAGGAAACTTGGTTCCCTGTTGGGAAGACCCCGGCCCTTCAACGCTATATGGGCTATTTTAGAAATCGTTCTGCCTATGACACAGTTTCTGGTGGAGTTTGCATTTACGTCCTAGCCTCTCAACCAAGCGCTGCGATGCCTATTCAATCACCTCTAGAGGCAGTCGCGCTCCGGGCATTGCACGATTTTACTCTATTTTCTGTATACCTCCCACTCGACAATTATGTCTCTCCTGTAAGACCTTGCTGCTTTGGTCGTCCAACTTCCCCCACCCTTCCTCGTTTTGGGAGATTTCAGCGCCCACCACACTTTTTGGGGTGGCACACAGATCTTGGCCCAGGGTGGAGATTTTGAGACTCTACTGACGCAACAGAACATATGCCTCCTCAACACCAGTGCAGCTACGCATTTTAGCGTAGTGCATGGCACGCATTCCTCCATTGGTTTGTCTGTCTGCAGACCAATCCTTCTTCCACATGTCACCTGGAGGTTCCACGACGACTTGTGCAGCAGCAACCACTTTCCTATCTTCATGTCGCTCCCACAGTGTCCGCCTGCTGACCGTCTGTCTCGCTGGTCCCTCCATAGGGCTGACTGGCCAGCTTATTCCTCAGCTGCTGTGTTTTTCTCTCCCCTACCGTCTGTTAACGATGCCGCTGTTCAGCAGGTCAAAGAGGCCATCGTTTCTGCAGCCTAGAAAACTGTCCCCACCACACTCAGCTCGCTCCACCGTAAGTCAGTGCCCTGGTGGACACTGAGATCGCTGAAGCCATCCAGGAACGTCGGTGACCACTACAGCGCCACCGACACCACCCTTCTATAGATCACCTTATTGCCTTCAGGCATCTCTGGGCACAGGCCCGGCGACTGATCCAACAAAGCAACAGGGACTTCTGGGAGAAGTACGTTGCCTCCATTGGTTCCAGCGCTTTTTCTTCATGGGTGTGGTCGCAGGATCGCCGCCTCTTCGGGCACTGCCCACCGGTGGGAATAACGTCTCTCTGCATTCAGGGTACAATCTGTACTGAACCTGTCGCCATAGCTGAGCAATGGCAGATCATTATGTTTGCAGATCGGCGACTGCTGCTTGTCCGCGCCCTGAAGGAACGAATGGAATGACACCAACTATCCTTCCGTTACGCGACGCCACTAAATGTACAACATCCCTTTTACTGAGTGGGAGTTCTAAAGTGCCCTTGCTGCCTGCCCTGACACCTCCACTGGACCCGATCGCATTCACACTCAGTTCCTCCGTCGTGTATCAGCGGACTCTAAACACCAGCTTCTCGTACTGCTCAATCGTCTCTGGGCTGAGGGTTTTTTCCCGTCCCAATGGCGGGATAGCGTCATTACTCCGGTGATGAAGTGTGGGGCGGATCTGCAGTTGGTTAAGAGTTACCGACGGATCAGCCTCACCAACATTCTATGCAAGCTCCTCGAACGGATGAGGAGTCGGAGGTTTATGTGGATCCTCGAGCACTGGAGACTCTTGGCCCCACAACACGGTGGGTTTCGTCACGGTCGCTCCGCTATCGACAGTCTCGTGTCGCTGGAGTCGGCCACTCGTATAATCTTTACTCACTGCGAGCATCCGGTTGCTGTCTTCTTTGATCTGCGGAGGGCGTACGACACCACCTGGCGCCACCATATACTGTCTACACTGTATGTCTGGGGCTTATGGGGTCCACTTCCTGTATTCATACAGAACTTTCTCGCTCAGCGTTATTTTCGTGTTCGTGTTGGTATTTGTCTCAGCTCACCTCATTATCAAGAAAACGGTGTCCCACATGGTTCCGTTCTTAGTGTCCCTCTTTTTTTAGTCGCAATTAATGGTCTTGCAGCGGCTGTGGGGTCATCGGTTTCCACCTCCTTGTATGCCGATAACTTCTGCATGTATTTTAGTTCCACCAAAATCGGTGTTGCTGAATGGAGGTTGCAGCTAGCGTTTTCCCATGCTTTTCATTTTCTGCCCCTAAAACCTGGTTAATGCATTTCTGTCGACATCGGGCGATACACCCGGAACCCGAATGATATCTGGCTGACGACCTGTTGCGTGTCGAAGAGACGCACCGCTTTTTAGGCATGTTATTAAAGGACCGTCTCACTTGGGTGCCATACCTTCGCCAGCTCAAGAAAAAGTGCTGGCGACACCTCAATATCCTGAGCTGTATCAGCCATACTGTTTGGGGAGCTGCACGCTCAATGCTTCTGCGGCTGTATCAGGCCCTCATTCAGTCACGCCTAGACTGTGGGTACATAGTGTACGATTCGGCTGCGCCTTTGGTATTACAGACCTTGGAACCAGTACTACATTGCGGTGTCCGTTTGGCGACGGGGGCTTTTCGCTCAAGCACTGTCACAAGCTTCCTCGTAGAAGCTGGGGCCCTTCCCCTGCGGTTCCGTCGGCAACATCTGCTAGCTTCTTACGTTGCCCATGTTCAGGCCTCGTCCTTCTATCCGAACCGCCGGCTCCTTTTTCCAGACGCTGCTCTCCCCATCTCTCTGTGACGGCCCAGGTCGGGTCACCCGATCTCAGTCCGTGCTCGTTCCCTTCTTTCGTTCCTCGAATCCTATCTACTCCATACCACATTCCAATATTCCTTTCAAACCCCTCCTTGCTGCATTCCTTGTTTGCAGCTCTGTCTGGATGTGTTCCGTGCATCGAAGGACTCAGTTTTCTAATACATCTCCGTCGCAGGTTCCTGTAACTCCTCGATTCGTTCTGTGGCGCTGAAGCCATTTACACAGATGGTTCCGTAGCAGATGACCGTACTGGTTATGCGTATTTTCATGACGACCATGTGGAACAGCATTCTCTGCCGCGCGAGAACAGCATTTTTTCCGCAGAGCTGGTCGCCATTCTCAGGGCTCTGGAACAGCTCAAAGCCTGCCCCAGGGGGTCATTTGTCATCTGTTGTGACTCCCTGAGTGGCTTACAGGCAATCGACCAGTGTTTCTCTCACCAATGATTAGTGCGGTCAATCCAAGATACTGCATACTTTCCCGGCCGATCTGGCTGTTCTGTGGTCTTTGTGTGGACCCCGGGCCACATCGGCATACCGGGGAATGAACATGTTGATCGATTGGCCAAGCAGGCCACTATGGAAACACCTCCCGGAACCAGATCTCATATTGGCGTTTGGCCGGAAGGTGCAATAGGTTTGGAGCACCGAATGGGCTACCGCGAGTACGCTGAATAAGCTTCGGGCAGTGAATCTGTCCACGGCTCTGTGGAAATCTTCACTGTGGCCCATACGTCGAGGGTCGGTTGTCCTCAGCTGCCTTCCGTGTTTTGTGCCAATTTTCTATAAAGTTTGTAATGATTTTATAATTGTTTTATATTGGTTTTGCCGGAAGACGTTATCTGTTCATTTGCTTTCGAACTGGAACATATTGCAGAAATTAACGAAATGTTCTGGATTTTTGAACGGTTCCATTTTTCCTGTATGTAATTCACTATTTTGAACAGTGATGCTCTTATAGTTTTTGACAATGTGGTTGTGAAACCATATAAGGAATCTATAAATTCGTGTTCAGATTGATATAATTTAACAATTCTAATTAATAATGTTATAATTTCTAGATATGGTACTGAATCTGTGGTGTCTGTATTTTCAAATTTTCGTTTCCTACCCCTTTTCTTAGGTGATGAAATGGCACTCGCGTCTTCTTCAATAACTTCTATATCTTTACTTTCAGTTTTAAGCATTTCTTGTTCACTATCAGAATAATCTGAAGATGAAACAGCAGTGTTACTTTTATCATTAGACATGGCTTTCAATCAAAATAACTTGTTAACTTCTTTTTGATTTGGTCTAAAATAATATATGTCTTCCTTTCCTTCTTTGAGTAACCTAAAATATTTTAAAATTACGATTTAATTTGTATTTGTGTATCATGATGATGAATATATTTATCAACAAATTTAGTATGTATTCTTTCTCCAAATGTTGCTTTCAAACATGAGGCCCCGCCCGTGTGTCAGTGTGGATCAGTTTTGACAGTTCTGATGGACTGTCCAGTTATGGCAGTCTTTTAATATTCCTTCCCTTAGTTTTAAGCGACGATGCCTCTGTGGCTATCTCAGTTTTAAGTTTTATTCGCGCTGGTGGTTCTTACAATTCCATATAGTGGTGGGTGCTATAGCTTGATACCTCTGGCCCGCACCTATCCAGCGCTTTTAAATACTTTTTAAGACTCTTATGTAAAATGTCTAGGGGTTTTTAGTGTGTGCAGCATGGCTGGCTCATCCTGTATTATCTTTGTGATCAGCCAGTCATGGTCTTCCGCGGTCTAGTTTTTAACTTAGTTCCTGACCTGGTTTTTTACCTGTGTCTTTCTTTTATGTTGTCAAAACAACAACAACACAAAGATAAGACACTGGACTGTCATTCGGGAGAACGCTAGATCAGCCCACCTCTGGCCAGCGTCATGTACGTGTCCCGTAATTTCCCTGAATCACTCCAGGCAGATTTCTCCTTGCAACAATTAAGCGAGTTCAAGTTAAGTTCATAGACCTCAGAAATATAGGAAGGCAAAAATTAAGAAATGGGAACGAAGGAAGACAGAGAAGCAAGTTGAATATATAAAGAAAGTTAGAAATAATTTACCATCATATATGTTACAAGAAGGAAATGTTGAGTGGTCTACATTCAAAGAAAGTATTATTGAAGCTGCAGTCGAAGTATTTGGTAAAACTAGCACAAAAAGGAACTCGAAGAAATGACTCCAGAGTAAATGAATTACAGAAGCAATACAAAGATCACAAGTTACAAGCAAAGACAACTGTGTCAGAAGAAAACATAAAAGATTGGACTGATTTCATAGATAAATTTGAAAAAGATAGTAAAGCCAATTTGAAACTACTGCATCGAACAGTAAGAAATATAAAGAGAGACAACGAATACATAACAGCGCTAGAAACACCAGTTGGAAACGTAGTCATGTAAGAGACAGAGCTATGGAAGATCACAAAATCCTATTTTGAAAATCTGTATAGCAGTAGTGGAGAGCCCAGTGGTGTAACAACTCATACCATTTTAAGAAGTTAAAGCGAGCTTGATCAAGAGATTCCACTAACATGTGACTGTTGGAATGCCTGAGAAAGAAAAATGTACCCAGATGACTAATTCAGAGAGTGTAAATGCTTTACCATGGCTGCTGCAGTTGAGCTCAGATAGGAAATCATTATTCTGATTGGTTCAAAACAACTAAAGGTGGTCAGCAAGGCAGTGCCCTGTCATGGACAAAGTTCTTAAAGGAATGAAGCAGAACAACAACAAAGACATCAATGCATTTGCATTTGCAGATGATGTTGTAATGTGGGGTAATACTGAGAAGGAAGTTCCGGAGAGACTGACCACCTGCAATGAGCGACTCAAAGCACTTGGATTAACAATAAATAAATTAAAAACGGTTTCAATGTCAATCAACAGACATAATAAGAAAGGAGAAATAAAAGTGGATGCTACACAGCTGGAAACAGTAGACCAGTACAACTATCTCGGATGTATCATTTCAAGCAATGATAAGATACACCATGAGATCAATAACCGAATTCAAAAGTCAGCTCAGTTTGGACTCTGTTCTGGAACAAAGAACTTCCCTTAAGATCAAAACAGATTCTCTTCGGATCATACTTTAACCCCTATAGCGTATGGCCTGGAAACCGACACAACCACCAAACAGGTCGACAGCAAACTACAAGCTGCAGAACTGAAGTTTCTTCGAACTATGGTTCAGAAAACCAGGAGCGATATGATCAGAAATGAAAAAAAGTAAGGGAAGAGGTCGGATTGTAGCCATCGTTGACAGAAATAGTGACAAGAGCCCGTGACATGGTTTGGCCATGTCAAGCGAATGGATGATGGAAGAATTGTAAAACAGTGACTACACACGGATGTGATTGGTAGAAGCTCAGGAAGAGATGGCTAGACCCAGTGAAGGAGGACAGAGGAGTAAGCCGTGGGAGAAGAATGTACATGGGCAGACGCCAGTGGAGAGCAGTCGTAAACCGCACCCGGGAAAATGGAGTGGAAAACCGATGATGATGAGCATGATGACTCCAAGAAAATGTCGGCATGATTCCCAATCAAAGGGCAAAGCGAAATTCCTTCCCCATTCCTTACAAAAATATGTCTCTAATGACCTCGATGTCGATGGGACATTAAAGCCTAAACTTCCTTCGTCCTTCCTTTGCGTAGTAAAATGCATTTTCTGTTTTCACGAATATTTCGTGACGTAAAAAGGAAAATGAAAATAAGACATAAAATATATGAACAAAATGATAAAAACAATCAAAGTAAAATGTAGAGTTATATTTTGGGATATAGCAAGTTAGCATGACGGCGACAGGGAAGGCTGAGGGATTTTTGTTTCTTTGAATCAAAATGTTCAAATGTTTGTAAAGTCTATGGCACTTAACTACGGGGTCATCAGTCCCTAAACTTACAAACTACTTATGAACTACTTACGAACTAGGACGGCACAAATATCCATGCCCGAGGGGGGATTCGAACCCCCGACCGTAGTGCCCGTGTAGACCGTGACTGGAGCGCCTTAGTCTCCTCGGCTGTTTCTTTGAAGTGGCGCCTTCAGTACCTATAACTTTCTATTTATTCTTTTGTATAGACACTTGGAAATAAAAATAATTATCATGAACGATCGCGAAAATAGGTAGATTCGGGTTCGAATCCCTGTCCCGCACACATTTTCATGCGACACCAGTAATTTGCACAGCTGTTGCTTCGTCATATTCACAAATGTTTACCCATTTCCTGTATTTTGGTAGTTATAGTTGCTGCAGTGTCGACGTTTTCTTCTGACATTTCATTGTTTAAAACGTAAATGCTAGGAAATTGCACGCTGCAGTCACTTTGCGGTTCCTAGACATACGTTCCGGAACCTCTAAATGTCGGTCGTCAAGATAAGCTAAGAAATTGGGCTAACGATGCCTGGGACTGCGCCGTCTGTAAGAATGGCGGCGGTCAGTGGCTTAGGCGAAATACCGCTATAGTGTGTGAGCCCCTGCCTTGCAGTCTAACGGGAACCGTGACAAACTAATTTCGAGGACCGACAATTAGTAATGCATGTCATTAGCTTACTATGTCAGATACTGGGAGAAATAATTTTTTGTGGTACTTCATTTTCCCAGGCGGCATGTTGTTCTTCCTTCTTGCTGTTATATTAACAGAACAGGTCAGAAGTAAAGGAATTCAAATCCACTGTCCGTGTCCGGACTGCTAATGAATTATGTATTATAGCCGCATCGCTAATAGGAGCTGTAAATATTCATAACGTTAGCTGTAAGCCTTGTCGTAAGATGGAGAAGACATTTTCCTCACCTCAGCTGGTGTGCAGAGTGGCATCCATTTATTTTGCGTCAGTTATTAGTCACAGTTATTTGTCAGCTGCATGTCCTCAGTTTCGAAAACACAGAATATAAGGCGATATCTTTGGTTTGCTGTGGAACTTGATCGGAGCGCTCCGTTCAAATTTCTCATTAGCAGAATGATCGCGACACAACATTACTTCTTTCTTTATACCATTCAGCTATTCGCATATACTAATTGGCATTTAAACTAATATGCAGGCTTTCTTTTCTCACTATGCATTTTAATTAATGTCGTCCTTCTGTTATGCCACACATCACACTACCTACGCTATACTTTCTGTATGTAATTGCTGTGGTGTCGCACAAGTACAAAGTGCGCGCCACCTACTTTCGCCGCGCGCCGCCATGCATGCACGGCGCGGCGTTCTTCCGACGACAGCCACGAGCGCCCTCTGCTGGAACCCCGCTCGTGGCCACCACGGAAAGACATAGCACTTCGGACTGAGATAGCAACGAGTTAGGACCTTCGTAATCAGATAGGCACCAGTGAAGACTTTGCTATTGTACAGGCACTAGGCAGGCCTCTAACAACTATGTATCAACATTCTGCGGTACTATGTAAAAGTTAAGTATTGTTACATTCTGTGCAATATATATCTCTTTCTAATTTACTCTAGTGTTTATAGTTTCTGGCTGCTCCCCTCCGTACCTGCACCAGCGTGCTATCTTATTCCTGTGTCAGCCTCATCCACTCGGCCACCGACACCGACGACGAGGCTGGGACACAAAAGTGGCGACGAGGCTGGGATTAACAACACTGTCACTAGATGGCACTACCGCCGGATCGGCGTCCGCGCAATGCGAGGCTACTACAGAGTCACTAACTACTGCACTACACTTTTGAGTAGCTACTTGATGTCTACTGTCACTAGCTACACAATACTGGGCACTATTACAAGGAGCAGTTGCAGAAGGCACTATTTTCACTACAGGAATGCACTGTTCATAGTCATTTTGCTTGTCCCGAACCCTTTTCCGTTGCACTGTTTTACACGCTCGTCGGCGCTTGCTACGTGGTGCACTATATAGTTTTTCCATAGGCGCAGAACTACTTTCTTGCAATTGAGATCCAAGGAAAGCACTGTTCAATTCCACAGCCCGTATAACATTTACAGAATGAACTGTTCTCGCACTCTGCGAAGCACTGTTTCTAACGTTACTGTTCTTTGAGTTTTTAATTTGCATACACACAGACTGCACATGTCCCAATTTGCCACATTGATAACAGGTTGCGTTGCGACTAGGGCAATGAGCACGCTTGTGGCGAGACACACACTGGGGGCAAGATTTACGTACATTTTTCTGAAATGAGCGTTGGCGCCCGTTATTCAAATTATTGTTTCTAACACGACGGGGCGACCTTTGCGTCGCACTTTTACACTGGCTACTGTTCACTGTCTGTTCAGCACGGCCGGTAGAAAAATAAGAATCACTAGTGCTATACTGAGAACTACGGCTAGGAAAGCGACCGTTGCGGCGCACTGAATTAACATCAGTGTTTTGCATCGAAGGCTTGCCTGAAGCTATCGTCAGTGACAATGGACCTCAGTTTGTTAGTGCGGAATTTCAACAGTTTTGTCGCGTGAATGGCATTCAGCATATCACCACCGCACCTTTTCACCCTCAGTCCAATGGTGAAGCAGAACGTTTCGTTCGAACATTCCAGTCGCACATGGAAAAGATGAAAGGTCAGCACTCCAGGCAGCAAGCTCTTCAAATTTTCCTGTCTACGTAGTATCGATGCATGCCACGTGACGGCCCGTCTCCTGCCGAGCTGCTACACGGCCGCCGTCACCGCACTCTCCTTCACCTGCTGCAGCCTCCCACGCACCGAGTCGGTTCGTATGGCGCTATGCGTTTTCAGGTTTCTACGCCGGTGCTGTACAGGGTGTTTGCTGGCAACAAGAAGAAATGGTTACCGGGCACCATTCAGCGCGTGCTCGGTCGCAATATGTATGTTGTACGTTCTTCCACAGGGTCGGAGCTGCGGCGCCACGCAAACCAATTGCGCCTGCACAGGCCGCGCGATCCTGTCTCCGGTTTCTTGATTCCAGACCCAGTTCACCGCCAGGGAGCACAGCCACATCGTTCGTTCCCGGACTACGAGATCTCTATGGACGTCGACACACCTCCGACGCAGTCGTCGCCGCCGCTGTCGCCGCCGCAGATGACAGCGTCACCGAGAGGGACTCCGGGACCGTGCGGGCCCCCCCAGCTTGGGCCACGCACCTCAGAAGAAGATGACCTGCTCCCTCTGGGCGGGGGCGGGCGCCCTTCCCCAGGTTTCGGCGGGTTCCCTGGAGGATCTCAAGGCAGATGCCGGGGCGCGGACGGCGTCTCGATCCCGGCCTCAGCTACGACGCCCGTCCCACCAGTAACGCCCCCGCCCAGGCCCTCCACCCAGTGCCGTCGCCGTGGCCCTCAGCCCTACGCCACGACGGCGCGGCGGTTTGGGGGGGGAGGGGTGTGGTGTCGCACAAGTACAAAGTGCGCGCCACCTACTTTCGCCGCACGCCGCCATGCATGCACGGCGCGGCGTTCTTCCGACGACAGCCACGAGCGCCCTCTGCTGGAACCCCGCTCGTGGCCACCACGGAAAGACATAGCACTTCGGACTGAGATAGCAACGAGTTAGGACCTTCGTAATCAGATAGGCACCAGTGAAGACTTTGCTATTGTACAGGCACTAGGCAGGCCTCTAACAACTATGTATCAACATTCTGCGGTACTATGTAAAAGTTAAGTATTGTTACATTCTGTGCAATATATATCTCTTTCTAATTTATTCTAGTGTTTATAGTTTCTGGCTGCTCCCCTCCGTACCTGCACCAGCGTGCTATCTTATTCCTGTGTCAGCCTCATCCACTCGGCCACCGACACCGACGACGAGGCTGGGACACAAAAATTGCGTTTAAAGACCCATTGGTAACCTGTTACCATACGTTTGTAAGAAAATAGTCATCGAGCGTTGTTCTCTTTGAGGTATATTATTTCAGTATTATTTCTCTCGAGCTATTGAACTCAAGAACGGTACTTGTTTTAAGGTATGTAAGAGTGCACATTTATGCAACCTAATTAACAACTTTTGTAGTCGTTATCTTTGAGTGTAAGTCTTCCACGACATCCGTAGTATTGTGCTTTTAATTTATTGTACTGAAATTTTTTTTCATTCCATAATGGCAGGCACTATCATGTGCAAACGCCCTGAATTGCGTCCCGCTTCATATACATCCTTTGCAAATAACGTCTCGACGGTTCCCCTAATCGCTTCGCGGTGAAGTCGTTGTACCAATCAAAATGGATACACTAGAGAAAATTATTCTTTATGGCGGTCGTTATAGATGTAAATTAATACCACAATATCTCTGTATATAAAAACGTTGTGTTTGAAAATCTCAAAAATTTCTTCACCGATTGATCTGCAAATTTGTCAAAACGTTGTACTGTAACACTCTTGCGATTTTTGGCTTGAACTCTTCCACACTGTAAAATTTATATAAATTCGTATGTGATGTATATTTAAATAACAGGAGTGGAAAAACATCCGCGAAATCCAGTAGTACGTTGTATCAATATTGCCGCGAGAGAACACCGACTGCCGGCGTGGCGCAGGGGATAGCGTCACTGCGGTGCTGGAGGTCGCCGGTTCAATACCGCCCAACGGCAAAAAATTTATTTCTTTGTAACTAACAATTACAGAATGCTCTACATCTTTCTTATGTTCACTTGTAAATTATACTTGTTTCTTATGTTAACTGTTATTCTAATTTCTGGTAAATTCTGTCTGTGTATAAATAGCAGAACACTCTGCCTGAGAGGCAGTCAGTGCTGCGTATATGTTGAGTTCGTAATAAACGTGCTTTGAGTATAAGTGCTGTGTTCAGTTGCCTTCGAAGTCAAGCCTGCTCCCATTTCAATGCGACATTGTTTGGTTGAGGTGCCGGGTACCCTGTGAAACAGCTGCATCACCGTGGCTCCGATTAGGCAACGTAGAAGCCGACGCTTACACGGACTGGAACCGGAATACAAGGGATATACCGAGTACATCCTTCCGAAAGTCCGTATCTTAAGAAGAACCGTGGACACGAAATCAACGGTAGGCCAGCTGCACATCAGACACCCGTCGGTGTTCTCTGGAGACGCTGGATAGGATCCCAATAAATGGCTAAAAGGATTCGACCGAGTCGCCAAGTACAACAGGTGGGATCATACAATGTGCTTGTCCAATGTTTATTTCTACCTGGACGGAACAGCCCAGCAATGGTTCGAGAACAACGAAGACAAAATGAATGACTGGGAAACGTTCCAGGCGGAAGTTAAGAAGACGTTTGGAGACCGACAGTCTAATTCTCATTCGTGCCTTTTGTGGAGACAGTCTGCTGTCTCGAGGGAAGCAACGAAATGATCTAACCATATGGTTCAGAGATGGTCGAATACTTCAAAATGAGAGATTTGATTTAGAATCCCTGTGCAGCACAATAATTTTCAACGTCTCAAAATGTTCAAATGTTTGTAAAGCTTACGGGACTTAAGTACGGGGTCATCAGTCCCTGAACGTAAAAGCTACTTATGAACTAGCTTATACTAAAGACGACACAAACTCCATGCCCGAGGGAGGATTCGAACCCCTGACGGCGGACGGCCACGCGCACCGCAACACGGCGCTCCAGTACGTGCGGCTAATCCGCAGCGGCTTCAACGTCTCAGTTTCATGTATAAGAGCCATGTCACCCTAAACGACAATGTTTATATATAAAGCAGTGTGTCCGTTTGTTTGTATGTTTCTTTCTGTGTACGTATTGCATACAAATCTACAGTTTCGTTCCATTCAAAATGTTCAAATGTTTGTAGAACTTATGGGATTTAATTACGGGGTCATCAGTCCCTAAGCTTACAAACTAATTATGAACTAGCTTATCCCTAAGGACGGCACAAATATCCATGCCCGAGGGGGATTCGAACCCCCGACCGTAGTGGCAGACCGTGACTGGAGCGCCTCAGTCCCCTCGGCCACCGCGGCCGGCTTTGTTCCATTGTTTATGAAATTTAGCACGCGCATGCTTCAACCAGGAGGACGGTAGCCGTAAATATAAGGCCCACGTATAACACGTAGTTTACGAGATATGTCGTCATAAACAATGAGATTAAAGAAAAACTGCTAAATCACAACAAATTGTTGCACATTTACTCCTACACCACTGGAACGATTTCAAGCAAATGTGATACATATAGTCCTTACCGCGACGTAACAGTTGCTAAGGGTTAAGAATCACATGCGACACATGGTTCAGGATGTAAGACGACATAAACAACAGGAATTGCAAAAGACTGCCACAAAATGCGACGAGCCTTTACTCATAAACTGTATGAGAATCAGAGTACTTAGCAACTTGCAACGCACATGAAGAATATTTTCAAACCTTTACTATATTTTTTCTCGCTGACAACCGCAGTCAAATGATGAATGGAAAAAAAGGTTCTCGCTTACTACGTTTCCGTTGTTCATGGATTAAGATTACAGCATTCCGCATGATGTTAAAATTTATAGTTTCTATACTAAAAATTGTAGGAGCAGGAAATTTTACAAAATGTTCAAATGTTTGTAGAGTCTATGGGACTTAACTACGGGGTCATCAGTCCTTAAACTTACAAACTACTTATGAACTACTTACAACTAAGGACGGCACAAATATCCATGCCCGAGGGGGGAATCGAACCCCCGACCGTAGTGGCCGTGCAGACCGAGACTTGAGCGCCTCAGTCTCCTCGGCCACCGCGGCCGGCCGAAATTTTACAGATAGTATACACATACATAGTTGAATGTAACTTCGAAACTGTATTACATTACGACACGTAGATCATGAGATATGAGAACATAAACAGTTATGTTCATGGAAAACCGCTCTATTACACACCAATTTTTAATCTATTACTTTTTACTACTAATTGTATTCGAATCAGCTTTTATAGACATACAGCACTTATACAAATGAATTTATAACTGATAAATTATACAATTGTACAACATATATATATGTATAAATATGAGATCGCACGAATTTTACATGCCGTCTTTCTTTGTGTGAATACTGGTCTTATAATTTTGTACATTATGCAAGACAGCCTAATTTTTTGCATATTCCCTGATAAATAGACATACTTTTTAGAGAAAGGAGATGGACAGAGAGAGAAGAGAAAGGAGAAGTACTAACTCGCGGCAGGAATATGGATTCGAATCTTGGGCCAGCAAAGAAATATTCATGATTTCTTTTGAAGCCGTAGAAAGAGGGCCCTGGACTAGTAGTAAAAAATAATTTTAATATCTCTTCATGTATTATCAACGACAACGGTAGTTGATGTTTCTAGTCAGACATGCGGGCATCTAAAGCGTCTCGCGGTTGCTCGCCGTAGATGTACGAGTCCTCCGTGGGGCATGGGTGTGTGTTGTCCGTAGGTTAGTTTACCTAGGTTTAAGTAGTTTATAAGCTACGGACTGATGACCACGCAGTTTGGTCCGATAGATTTACAAACATTTGAACATTTTAACATGCGGTCAGCTTCATTCCTGTTTCGTGTCTAATCTCGTTATCAAACCCTAGGCTTATACTAAGTTAAACTAACCAACGGACATACATACACCCATGCCGAGGGAGGACTAGTAACTCCGACGACGAGGAACCTCGAGCGTTAAAGGCGAGGCGCCTTTATCACTACACCACTGCTTAGTTTAAGTAGTTTGTATGTGTAGAGACTGATGAGCATTGCAATTTGGTCCAACAGCTTTACAAACATTTTATCTGAAATTATACAGTGCAGGTACTCAACTGGCGTCACACGTTTCTACCTGCATGACAATCAGTTGGTAACTAATTTGTGTAACTCTTTTCCCCTTAGAGTGTAACTTTCACTGTAGTTAGTATTTGGGAATATGTACGCTGAGTACGATTATTAACGCGACGGATGAAGAGTCTGTATGTGTTGTGCTTGCTCATTACGATAATTTGCTTAAATATTGTTTCGAACCAACTAGTTACAATATTCTTTGAATTGCAAGGGACAGAATAAATTCGTGTGTTTAATAAAGCCTATTTAAGTTGTAGTGGTTGTACTCTTAGACTTCAAACGTCAGAAGCATTTATTGCTGTAAATTCCTCACAGTCCGTTCATGTTGTTGTATTCTTCAGTACTGGTTTGCTGCAGCTGTCCACCCTACTCTATCCGGAGCAAGCCTCTTCATCTCTTCACAAGAACATCTACCAACATCCATATGAATCTGCTTACTATATGCGTTTCTCGCTCCCCCTCTGTGATTTTTCCCCCACACACTTCCCTCCAATGCTAAATTTACGATTCCTTGAAGTCTAAGAATATGTCCTACAAATCGATCCCTTCTTTTAGTCAAGGTATGCCAAAAATTCCTTTTGGTCACAATTCTGTCCAGTACCTCTTCATTAGTTATGCGATCTACCCACCTAATCTTCAGCATTCTTCTGTAGCACCACATTTCAAAACCCTCTGTCCTTTTCCTACCTAAATTATTTATCGTCCAAGTTTTACTCCGGTACAAAGCAACACTCCACACAAATGCGTTCAGAAAAGACTTTCCGCGTCGGAGGGAGAAATACTGGTGGCAAATACAGACAATAGAATTCTACTTCCAATGTCTAAGGGAGTTATATAAACTTGATAGGACCGTCATCAATAATTACACCAAAATTAATAAAATACAAGTCAAAATTCGTCTGCTCAGATCGAAACAGCTGGCAGGCGTTAAAATCAGATCAAGAGCCACGAACACAGCACCCAATGAAGCAACGTCTGTATTCCACCTCATACGTGAAAGGACAAGAGGTTCTACGAACATACTGTCAGAATTAAAGTTGCATGATGGAAGAACACTAAAAAATCAGAAAGACATCAGAAATACGATTCAAAATTATTACGCCAATCTGCTGGCCAACCAACCAATAGATGCAAATCTGATGTATGAATTGACATCCAATCTGTCATGAAGACTCACCCCCGACGATGGCAGGCCTCTGATGGAAAAAATAGATGAAGATGACTTGAAAGCCGTAATTTTTCTAAGCCCAAAAAACAAATCTCCCGGACAAGACGGCATTCCTATAGAAGTCTATCAAACTTTCTGGCGTGTGATGAAGGATAAACTTCTATCCAGTTACAATGAATTACTGGATCCAAATGTTTCTATTCATCAAGAATTCGAATAAGGAATAGTTGTCTTCATTCCAAAAAGTCCAAGAAGTAATTCAATTGAAAAGTTGCGCCCCATTACATTGCTTAACAGCGATTATAAAATCGCAGCTCGTATCCTAACACAAAGGATAAAACGTGTGATACATCTTTTTACTGGGCCTCATCAAACTAGTGTGGGCAAAGATAGTACCATCCTTCAGACTTTATCAGGATACAGAGACATTTTGGCGATAGTTGATATCTGCAAACTATGATGTGCGATAACAACAATTGATCTCGACAAGGCGTTCGACAGAGTCAACCATCAGTTCATGTTTCATACAATGCAAGAAATGGGTTTCCCACGCCGGTTTACCGACATAATAAAGAACTTGCTACAGGGTAGCACTTCAAGAATTTCGATTAACGGCCAGCTAGGCAACGTGATCCAAATCAGCAGTTCGGTCAAACAGGGATGCCCAATGTCGATGACCTTATTCGCCATCGCAGTAGAGCCACTACTCGCAACGCTGACACGCCGGCTGCGAGGTCTGCAAATACACGGTCTACATATCGTATGCCACGCATACGCCGATGACGTAGGATTCGTCGCAAACAACGCAGCGGAAGGCGAGTCGGCGTTGCGGACCATTAAGGAGTAGTAAGCGGCGTCAGGTGCCAAATTAAACTGGAACAAATCCGGCCTCATGAATATCGGACTTGGTATAGACTGGCAACACCGCGATCAACTGAAGGAGACCAAAAGTATGAAATGTGTGGGCATTGATTTCAAAAATACAATTCAGCACACCATTGCTGCGAATTATAAACATATTCTCACGCAGGTACGAGCCGCCGTACAATCCTACAATACAAGACACTTAGATGAACTGCAAAAAGTTCAGCTGGCCAATACAAACATTTTGTCAAAGGTTAACTACGCGGCACAAATTTTACCGATGCCTGCAGCCATCGCAGAGTGTATACTAGCAGCTATTGGGCACTTCGTAAGTCGTGGACGGATTCTTAAAGTCAAATATGATACACTCACACTACCTACTCGATCTGGTGATTTGAATTTAACAGATGTGCTCAGTAAGGCCAAAGCTCTCTACGTTTGCCGCACTTTCAAGCAGTGGCGAAAAGCTCCAGACAGTCTCATTTCACACCTTCTAAATGAGATTGCTCCGAGTAATATCGTAGCACCTATCAATGTCGGCCATATCCCCAATGGTCTTTATCAATTGAAATCATCCCTTTTGGAATACAGCTATGTCCGTATGCGAATACCTGAGAGCCACATAATGCATGTCAAAGCCATCTATAGGAACCTAATGGAAGTCAAAGAAAGAAACGTGATAGAGCATAAATACAAAAACAAAAAGCGGTTAGTCATATGGGAAAATGTACACAGCCCACATCTACCATCACATGTGAAGGCTCAGTGGTACTTCGCGGTGAACAGAAAAATTCCGACCAACTCTAAACTTCATGCACTTCACCTGGCAGCGCATCCCACGTGCACCGCATGCGGCTTAGTCGATAGCGATGAACATCGGTTCGTATGTGTAAATGGCAAGGAGATATGGGACTACATGGCACAGAAAGTGGCGATGATGAATCGAACTATTCCCCAGTATATGACACCCGCAAACGTACTGACTCCGGATGACAAACCGTATCCTACAACCAAACGGAACGCGACGGATTGGTTAAAAGGACAAACGACGTACTACCTTTTAACGTCACCTGACAAATGCAAACAAGACTTTTTAGTATATTTGACAGAACAGCTACACGAGCTCCGAAGTAACAAGAAGTATAAAGAATACTTCGCAGATGTCTTAGATAAGACGATATTACTTTAAACAACTCAGAAACGACTCACTGAAAGATTAGAAATTTTGCACACAGGAAGAGAAAAGAAAAAGATTAGTCCTTTATCTACAAAAGTTACCACTTAATTACCTTCGCAGACTCTTAAACATGTGCTCATCAATTTGAATTACTTTTTTCTCGCCCAAAACATATTTTAATTTGAAGAAGAAAAGTTTTGTTCATTTATATCATTACCTTTTATAGAGAATTAGTTGACAGGTGGCGCTAAAACTTATTTCAAGCTCCAGTGTTCGAGTCACTTCAATAGGCAGCAGAAGATGTCTTTTTTTATGTGAAGGACGGCCGTGACGCCAATTTAAGCAACTTACTCTATCCAACCAGACGATAGAATTTGGAGTTTTGTATACAGTGACAGTAGCATGAGAGAAAAAAAGTGGTTAAGGCGTTCGAAAAAAAAAAAGGAATAGAGCTTCTGGTCAGAGGGCTGAACGTCCACTGTAACAAAAAAGCTGAGCCAGATGATCACCGAACAACCAAGCACGAAAAATGAAACGACCGCAGATCATAGATCTTCCAGCATAGATCTTCTCTGGAGACGCTGGACAGGATCGCAATAAATGGCTAAAAGGATTCGACCGAGTCGCCAAGTACAACAGGTGGGATCATACAATGTGCTTGTCCAATGTTTATTTCTACCTGGACGGAACAGCCCAGCAATGGTTCGAGAACAACGAAGACAAAATGAATGACTGGGAAACGTTCCAGGCGGAAGTTAAGAAGACGTTTGGAGACCGACAGCGACAAATCCGCTCGGCGGAAGAACAACTGAAAAACCGGGCCCAACGACATGGTGAGCCGACACAGTCTTACATACAGAATGCTTTGGCCCTGTGTAACACTGTCAATCCGAATATGAGGGAGGCCGACAAAATCACGCACCTGATGAAGGGTATAGCAGAAGACATGTACCGAGCCCTTCTGATAAAAGATGTCGCTACGACAGAAGAGTTTATCAAGTGGTGCCAACGTATTGAAGAGATGCAAGAAAGGAGAGTTGGACGCAAGAAGTATGACCGACTCCCCAATGTAGTCCCTATGGCCGTTGTGGAAAACCAGCATGACTTTGCTTCTCTCATACGACGAACTGTGAGAGAAGAATTACAACAGTGCATGTCAGCCGGAACTATTAGAAGGAGCGAGCATTAGATTATGGCCATGGATGTAAGCCATGTGAGTCCCGACGGAGCCGACGCCGCTGAGGAAGAGGTATTTCAGACATTAGCTCCTGCCTGCCCCGCCAATCGCACCCAACGTGAAGAATGGCGTCGCTCTGCTATGACATACGCTGCAGCCGCCAAACGGCAGCCTATGAACCGGCCGACGCGGCCACAACCAATTCCCCCAGCAACAATCACGCCCCGCAGAAGAACAGATTATTTTTCCGCAAGACGTCAGCCATCAGAGAAGTTCTATCCCAGGCAATCACCTGCTGATGAGTTCAGTCGACCTATGGGAAGAAGCCCATCGCCGTACCCCAGGCGAGGTCACTCCCCGATGCGCCGTAGCCGTTCACCGTCGCCGTACAGAGGTACCAGCCGCTTGCCTAGCCGCCGCGCCCAGGAAAACTTAGCGAGGCGACCATCTACGGAGGTGAGACCGCCGCAGATCAAAATCCTCCATGGACGACAGTCGCTAAGATGTCGGGAAATCTCATCGACGTCATAATCGACGGCCAACCTGTCCGGGCACTTGTTGATTCAGGAGCGTCTTTTTCTGTACTGTCAGATAATTACCGCCGCACACTAAAGAAGACAATATTCCGTGATACGGGGGCAACTGTGCTGAAGGTCGCGAATGGAAAGTACGTCCATCCAGCAGGAACTTGTGTTGCAAGAATAACCATCAACAACAGGACCCAGCCGATTGAATTTGTCGTGTTAACAGACTTTAGTCACAATGTCATCCTCGGATGGGACTTCCTTCAGGCATCCCAAGCTATCATTGACTGTGGAAGATCTGAGCTGCAAATTGAAGAAGTTGTTCCGCCGGATACATGTAATACAGAATTTTCTGGGAAGTTATTCGTCGTTGAAAATGTGATGATACCGCCGTTGACAATGAGAATAGTTGCATTCACAAGCACAAATGACTGGTTAAACTGTGGAGTTCTCGTTGATAGTAAAAAGTTTATCAGTCTCACAAAAGAAATTTACATACCAGCGGCTATCATAAGCATTACCGGTAGTCAAGGAGAGATTTGGATCACAAATTGTCACGAGCAGTCACAACTTATTTCTAATTGAATGTGTATCGGGACAGCTGAACCTATCCAGGACGGTGAGCTCAACGTCATCAATGAGGACCCATGCCCTGCTGCTATTACAGACAACACGCTGGAGTAAACAAACGTGAAACTGCCAATAGGGCCTGGACTGACCAAGGAACAACGCCAGCGGGTGTTAGGTATACTACGCCAATTTTCGGGTGCATTCACACCTCAGCAGGGGAAAAGTCAAACGTAACGGCCCACGATAAAGCACCGTATCAATACTGGGGATCACCCGCCCATTAGCCAGCTGAAAGACGGATAATTCGGGAGGAAGTGCAGAAGATGTTGCGAGATGACATTATACAACCTTCGGAGAGTCCTCGGTCGTCTGCGGCTGGTCCTCGTAAAGAAGAAGAATGGCACGTGTCGATTCTGTATCGACTATCGGCAGCTGAGTAGTATCACAATGAAAGATGTCTACCCATTGCCGCTCATTGACGACACCTTAGACTGCTAGAAAGGAGCTGACATGCAGACAGGTTAGTGTCAAATCGAGGTTGATTAAGCTGACAGGGAGAAGACGGATTTTATTACACCTGACGATCTCTATGAATTTAAAGTAATGCCATTTGGATTGATGTAATGCTCCAACCACATTAGAACGCATGTTGGACAACTTGCTTCGACACCTTAAGTGGACGACGTGTCTCTGCTATTTAGATGACATTGTCATTTTCTCGAAAACATTTGAAGAACATCTGAGCCGCCTGTCAAGTGTGTTCAGACTGCAGGTCTCCGCCTCAATCAAAAGAAATGCCTCTTCGTCGCCAAAGAGATAAAAATCCTGGGGCACCTAGTCAACGGAGGTAGTGTCCGTCCTGATGCAGATAAAGTAAGGGCAGTCACAGAATTTCCAACTCCTCAGCACATTAGTGATGTGAGAAGTTTTGCCGGCCGCGGTGTCCGAGGGGACTGAGGCGCTCCAGTCACGGTCTGCACGGCCACTACGGTCGGGGGTTCGAATCCCCCCTCGGGCATGGATATTTGTGCCGTCCTAGTTCGTAAGTAGTTCATAAGTAGTTTGTAAGTTTAAGGACTGATGACCCCGCTGTTTTCTCGGGCTGTGCTCATACTACCGACCGACTACCGACCTTTCATCAAAGGATTTTGTAACAAGGCACGTCCATTGCAAGAACGTCTGCAGGGAGACGCCAAGTTTTACTGGGATGAGACAAAAGAAACAGCTTTCCGGGCACTTAAGGAGGCTCTAACTTCCGCAGTAGTGCTGGCCTTGTACGACGAGAATGCGGAAACGGAACTTCAGAGATACTCTAGTGGTTATGAGATTGGTGCAGTGCTTGTACAAGTTCAGGAAGGTGCTGAAAAAGTGATAGCCTATGCATCAAAAGTACTGTCAAAGTCCGAGATGAACTACTCTACAACTGAGAGAGAATGTCTCGCATTTATCTGGGCTATCAACAAGTTCCGACCGTATTTATCCGGCAAACCATTCACCGTCGTGACAGACCATCAGTCTTTGTGTTGGCTGACTATCTTGAAGGATCCATCAGGACGACTAGCAAGATGGGCACTAAGACTCCAAGAGTAAGATGTCACAGTGGTATTCAAGAACGGGAGCAAACACTAGGATGCCGACTACCTTTCGAGGTATCCATTAGTGGAACACACCAGCATGAATGAAATTTCAGCCCTCACTGAATTAGATAACGTTACAACTGAACAGAGGGAAGATCCAGCACTATTAAAAACGATAGAGGTCTTGGAGAAAGGAGAACCGACCAATGGAGAGTTAAAACTTATAAACGGAACATTGTATAAGAGCAACTGCGGTCCACTGGGCCCCAAATGGCTACTGGTCGTTCCGTCTCATCTCCACCCAGCTATTCTCAAGTATTTCTATGTTGCTCCAATATCTGGTCATCTGGGATTGGCGAAGACCCTAGACAGAATCAGACGCAGGTATTACTGGAAAGGTCTCTACCGATCTGTCAAGCACTATATGAGTCACTGTAAAGAGTGCCAGCGACGGAAGCATGTGCCGCAATTACCTCCACGGCATCTCGTAACGAATCCGCCGGCAGCAGCTCCATTCCACCGAGTTGTGATCGAACTTTTAGGGAGGTTCCCGAAGTCGACAACCGGTAACCGTTGGATAATAGTCTGCACTGAGTACCTCACACGTTACGCTGTCACCAAACCTGTGCCGACTGCAGAAGCTCCAGAGATCGCAAAATTCCTTGTAGAAGACATTATTTTGAAGCATGGAGCACCACGTGTCATGATATCTGATCGTGGAAAAGTATTCCAGTCAAAACTAGTATCAGAGGTAATGTCACGGTGCGATATTGTCCACAGAATGACAACTGCATACCATCCGCAGACAAATGGTCTTACGGAACGTTTTAACAACACGTTAGCCGACATATTGTCTATGTACGTCGATGTTGAGCAGAAGGATTCGGATACAATTCTGCCAGTCGTGACATTTGCTTACAATACCGCATGACAAGACACCACAGGCTTCACTCCGTTTTTCCTGCTCCATGGCCGTCAAGCTGAGACGACAATGGATACGCTGTTTCCGTTCCAACCGGACGACACTCAGGATGACTATGTTAAACAGCTCATCACCAGGGTTGAAGAAGCAAGACAGCTGGCTCACATACGGACACTGGACGCTCATGAGAAGGACCGTCAGCGGTATAACGACAAGCACCGACCTGTTGTGTACAGTCCAGGAGATCTGGTATGGATTTTTACCCCTGTACGGAAGGTTGGACTGTCAGAAAAGTTATTGAAGCGATACGTTGGTCCGTATCATGTCATACGCCGCCTGTCAGGCGTCACATACGAGTTGAGGATTGTGAGCCATCGTCGAAACGTCAAAAACAAAGAGACATTATTCACGTCCTGCGCATGAAGCCTTACTACGACCCTGAAGAGCAGGTAGACGACAATAGCTTCTGGTTCAAGAACTCTAAGGACGATAATGTTCCTGATGAAGCCACGACAGAAACGTCTGTCGTCGATAATCGTGGAGAAGGGAAGGATTATCTTGAACTGTCATACAGAGGACCCATGACACGGTCAAGATCCAGGACATTGCAGCTGGCTCCACAGGGATCATGACAGCGGGTCGGTGTTTCTCGAGGAAAGGGAGCAATGCCGCGTGGCGCAGGAGATAGCGTAACGGACTGCGTTGCTGAAGGTCGCCGGTTCAATCTCGCCCACCGGTAAAAAATTTATTTCTTTGTAATTAACAATTCCAGAATTTTCTACATCTTTCTTATGTTCACTTGTAAATTCTATTTGTTTCTTATGTTAACTGTTCTTCTAATTTCTGATAAATTCTGTCTGTGTATAAATATCAGAGCACTCTGCCTGAGAGGCAATCAGTGCTGTGTGTATGTTGAGTTCGTAATAAACGTGCTTTGAGTATAAGTGCTGTGTTCAGTTGCGTTCGAAGTCAAGCCTGCTCCCATTTCAACGCGACAATATGTCAAAGCATTCGGCCAAGAACTTTCGGATATAAAAGATTGTGAACATAAGACTAAACATCGTTCTAAGTTAGATTTCTAAGACGAGGTACAGAAAGGGTAGACAATGACGAAGAGGGGAGTGGAGAGACACAAGTACTTTTTTAATTGTAAGAATGACTCCAAATACAAATTTTTGTAGTTCAGGCTGCAAAACTAGGTTAATAGCAGCATTTTTCAACAATCTTTTCAGCCCCTATTTCACCCCCTTAGGGACGGAATATCGAGAAATCGCTTCTTAAACGTCACCAACAGGGTAAGATGAACACCCTCTTTAAGTTTCAAGTTTTTATCATCAGTGGTTTTGGCTGGGCGATGATGAGTCATTCATTTAATCAGTCAGTCTTTCAATAACTCGGAACATTGCCTTTTATTTATATATAATATGCGTTGCAAGCCGTTGTAATCTCTCTCGAAGGTGATCTATGCAGTCATCCCCATTATATCCTGAGTATTATCAAGCGGAGCGCATCGGAGTCACAAAGTCGCTTACTACGTGGGACTACTGGGAGGACGATCCTGCTACTTAAGGAACCGCTGTACGGTGAACAGATGGACTCCCCAAGAGTCAAATAATAGCCCCGCATAATCCAAACAATCAGTGTTGATATGGACAACATAAACGTCAGGGATATGTACATACTGATATAATTTCGTCATCCTTACAGTCTTGAGATAATGATTAAATTTATCCTAAGGCTGCGGCGCAGCTTGCCAATGTTGGCAACGGAATGTGCGTATCGGCAGCGGAGAGTAGTAATGTTGGCAAGGATATCTTCAGTTTAGAAGTATAATTGATTTATTGACAGTGGTTCGCACGGAAACGTATAACGACAGAAGAGAACTGCATTAAATGGTTATTTTATGATAAAAAACTATTCATTCAAAATACTCATTCTGATAAGGATCTCCTTGGAATTACCACTGCGTTATAGAAAACAACATCCGAGCAACTCTCGGGAGCCAGATGCTTTATAATAATGTTTGCAATTGACGTAGCTGGGTCTCTAACGATATATATCGAGTGTGCGCTCCTAATTCCCTGCCGACAAAATATGGACATTTACCATCGTAGAATTAATTGGAACTGAAGGGGTTATTTTACTTACGGCAGCTGCGGCATTCCGTGCTAATGTAATATTTCATGGTAAACGCAGAACATTATTAGCCTTATTGTCTGTAACTAAATCTTCAAAGAGCAGCCAAGAGATTTTGACAACATCAGCCGCTGCCGCAAGTGAAATTTTACGGAAATTATACAAATAAATCAATATGAAAATAACGTATCGATTATAATTTTACAAGGAGGGCAATAAAACTTACACAATTCAAAAGGCGTTTTGCCATAGATGCGTGCAAGACGAAAATCATGTGTATACGTAAGAGAGGAAAAAGGAAGGAGATGTTTTCACATCTATATCTCTGATCACACTTTAAATTCTCCAGCTGCCAAACAAGTGAGCGTCGAAAATTGAGGTGGTACCAACTTGTGACTTGCGTACTATGGTAAAAATGCGACACTTCAGTAACAACTTTTCGTGTAAAAGCATTTTATAATGGTTAATTGTCAGTAAGATAGATCATGATATTAGCAGTGGAAATCAAAACACCATAGAAACGAATTCTGAACAAAACGTTTTTTTACTGTGCGTCGTTATTTCATTTTATGTAACAGTAACTTTGTGATAGTTTCCAGCAGATAAAACATAATTTCAAGCAATTCCTTAATTTTTAATTTCTTCATTTTATATGGGTACGACGAGCGAAATACGAGACGTGCATAGAGATAGCTGGAGGAGGAGATTGAAGATGGATGGAAGGTAAGGGAGTGATGAACAGAGGCCGGGGATTAGGTACAGGTAGGATGAAGAGGTAGATAGTGGGGAAGCAGGAAATACACATAGCGGATGGAAAATAGATAGAAAGAATGTAGAAAACAATAGTTTTTACTAAGATGGTCCAGAGTCGGTAAACTGATCTGTATGTTTCTGGAGAAAACGAACGACATAAAAGTATTCTATCTTAAGGGTTTAAAATAATGTGTATCTGTGAAGCTAACCTTTCGTTTCACATGCTATACTTTCGTTTTACATAGCCACTGGAGCGTAACGAGCGAACAAATATTGGTATGACTGAAGCATTCTCTCGGTGATTCTATGTTCACATGAGTTACATTATTTCCTTTTCTGTTTATTTCATATGAGAGTGAGTCACAGCGAAGCGTGGCCGGGTTTAGCTAGTCTATATCTATAAATGTGAATGTCTGTTCGGTGTACGTTTATCACGACTGAACCACAAGACGTAAAGAGCTAAAAATTTGTACAGTTACTAATGTCTACCCGGGGAAGGCTTTAGGCATGGTTTTATGGCGATCGGATATATATATATATCCGATCGCCATATATATATATATATATATATATATATATATATATATATATATATATGTGTGAATGTCTGTTCGGTGTACGCTTATCACGTCCGAACGCCAAGACGCAGAGACTTAAATATTTGTACAGTAACTAATTTACACCTGAGGAATGTTTTAGGCATGGTTTTATAACGATCTGATAGATATTTAGTAATTTGAAGAATATAACGTGAAATGCAGAACAATAATTACTCTTTGAAAATCGTTTTATTGGTTGCTGTTGTTGTTGTTGTTGTGTGTTTAAAGGGGACTCAACTGCTGGGTTATCAGTCCCCTGTTCCCAGCTAAGAGTTAACTTTTAAAAGTTTCCTTTTGTCACTTAGTACTCGAAGTCCAGTATACTTCTAGTACAAAGAGACAGTCAATGGTAAAATGACGTAAAAAAGAACAAGACAAGAGTTGACAAAAATAGACAGAAAACTAAAACAAGGCAGCAGAAGCGTGTGGCTGGCTGATCACAAGGATAATACAGGATGAGCCAGCCACTCTGCACACTTGAAAATCCTTAATTTAAAGCAAGTCATAAACCATAAAATGACAGCGGCCTATTGTTCTGGAGGGGTGAAGCCCGACAAGGCGGGCCTATAGGCCCCACCATTAAATAGACCAATAAAAGCCAGTTGCGCGAATAAAACCTAAAACACGGTCGATCATAGAGACATCGTCAGATAAAATCAATGGGAGCTCACAAGGCAGCGTAAAAGCCTGCCTCAAGTCGGTAAAAGTAAGCAGTCCACCAGAATGTGGACCACAGTCAATAGGGCACCACAACGGCAAGTTGGTGGGTGCTCTCTTCGTAAAAGGTAGCCGTGTGTTAACCTCGTATGTCCGATACGTAGTCTGCAGAGGACTGCTGACTCCCTACGAGAGGCTCGCAGGGAGGATCTCCACACAGCTGTGGTGGACTTGACTGTACGCAGCTTGTTTGGAACGTTCAAGGCATCCCGTTCCGAGGTCCAAATCCCCAGAACCTTACGGGTCAGTTGTAGTCTTAGATCCCTTTCTTGAAGTCCTATCTTCAAGGGCCGTGATGTGGTGGCCTGCTTGGCGAGGCGATCAACCCGTTCATTTCCTGGGATGCCTACGTGGCCCAGGGTTCAAAGGAAAACCACCGAACGTCCTGATTCGCTGAGGGTAAATATGGTGTCCTGAATGGACCGAACCAAGTGGTGCTTTAGCATAAACTGGCCTAGCGCCATCAGGCCACTCAGGGAGTCACTACAGATAACTATGGACTCCCCAGGGCAGTTGCGGAAATGTGAAAGAGCGCGCGAGATGGCCACCAGCTCAGCTGTGAAAACGCTAGTCCTACAGGGTAGGGAATGCTGCTCAACGTGGTCACTATGAACATACGCGTACCCAGCACGTCCGCCTACAAGGGAGCCATCAGTGTAGACGACTTCTCCACCACGGAAAGTATCTACGAGTGCCTGGAACTTTCGACAAAGGACCATTGGCGTAACTGAGGCTTTCGAGTCACCGCACAAATCTAGTCGAAGCTGTAAGCGAGGTACGAACCATGGAGGTGTAGGTGAAAGGTATCGGAATGTGGTAGAGATGGGAAGGGATGCGATGGACGAAAGAAGGGAACGAACACGAACCGCAATCGGGAGACCCGACCGTGGACGTCGTCGTGGGGAAGGGAGGACAGCAGCTGGGAACAGAAGCCTGTGGTTTGGGTGGTCAGGTGAGGTATGAATATGGGCGACATATGAAGCCAGTAGCTGCTGCCGGCGGATTCGGAGGGGGGGAACCCCAGCTTCAGCAAGGAGACTTGTCACGGGACTTGTACGGAAGGCACCCGTCGCTAAATGGACGCCACTATGGTGTACTGGGTCCAAGGCCTGCAATGCAGATGGGGCTGCTGAACCATACACAAAGCTCCCGTAGTCTAACCGTGATTGAATCAGCGCCCTGTAGAGCTGCAGAAGACTCGAACGAGCGGCTCCCCAACTAGTGTGGCTGAGGCAGCGTAGAATATTAAGGTACCGCACGCACTTCTGCTTGAGCTGGCGAAGATGGGGCACCCAAGTGAGTCGTTTGTCGAAGAGCAGGCCAAGAAATCGGTGAGTCTCTTCGACACGAAGAAGTTCATCATATAAATATAGCTCTGGGTCCAAATGGACAGCTCGACGGCGGCAGAAGTGAATTACCCGGGTTTTAGATGGAGAAAACTGGAACCCATGGGTTGATGCTCACGACTGCGCTTTTCGAATGGCTCCCTGTAGACGCCTTTCAGCTACCCCAATGCTAGCTGAGCTGAAGTATAGGCAGAAGTCATCGGCGAACAAGGAGGAAGAAACCGATGACCCCACTGCCTCAGCAAGTCCATTGATGGCAATTAAAAATAGGGGTACACTAACGACAGAGCCCTGTGGGACACCGTTCTCCTGGACGCGAGAGGAGCTGAGGGAAGTACCAACCCGTACTCGAAAAGATCGGAGGGAAAGAAAGTTCTGAATAAAAACCGGCAGCGGACCTCTCAATCCCCAACCGTGCAGTGTAGCCAGAATGTGGTGGCGCCAAATGGTATCGTAGGCCTTTCTGAGGTCAAAAAAGACGGCAACAAGGTGCTCACACCTGCTAAATGCCGTACGAATGGCGGACTCCAGTGCCACTAAGTTGTCAACAGTGGAGCGGCCATGGCGGAAACCCCCTTGACGTGGGGACAACAGACCCCGACGTTCAAGTACCCACATAAGCCGCCGGCTCACCATACGTTCGAATAGTTTGCACAGAACGTTGGTGAGGCTGATTGGGCGGTAACTATCAGCCACCTGTGGATCAGCACCAGGTTTTATCACCGGAAGAACGATGCTTTCTCGCCATTGTGACGGGAAAGCCCCCTACACCCATAAATGGCTAAACAGGGCGAGAAGCTGGTGTTGAAACTCCACGGAAAGGTGCCGAATGAACTGGATGTGGATCCTGTCCGGACCTGGAGAGGTATCGGGGCATGCAGCAAGGGGAGTGTCGAATTCCCATTCACTAAAAGCAGAGTTGTACGATTCTGTTCGACGTGTGTGGAACGACAGCCGTCGCTGTTCTACCCGCTCTTTCAGTGCACGGAAGTCTGCACTGTATGCCGCAGTTGCGGAATTGCGAGCATAATGCTCCGCCATATGCTCAACAATAGCAGTGGCGTCAGTGCATACAGTACCCCTGATCCGTAAGCTGGGGATGGCTGTTGACGTGCGGTACCCAAAGAGGCGCCTAACGTGGGACCACACCTGAGATGGTGAAGCACGAGAGCCAATGCTAGCGACATACCTCTCCCAGCTGTCCTGTTTGCTCTGGCGAATGAGCTGTCGAGCTTGGGCCCGAAGCCGTTTGAAGGCTATCAGGCTGTCCAGGGTGGGGTGGCGTCGATGGCGCTGTAGTGCCCGCCGACGCTCCCGAATGGCTGCAGCAATCTCTGGCGTCCACCAGGGCACAGACTTGCGCTGATGGGCGCCAGAAGTGGTGGGAACAGTGGCCTCAGCGGCAGAAACGATAGCAGCAGTGACGTGACCAACCGCCGCGTCCACATGGGCAGGCACAGGTACAGGAAAAGTAGCAGAAGAGGTATAATCCCGCCAATTAGCTCGACAGAGGGACCATCGAGGTGGGCTGCCTGCAGGTTGGAAGTGCAGGTGCGACACAAGGATAGGAAAATGGTCGCTGCCACAAAGGTCATCATGGGTCCTCCAGCGAAAATGTGGGAGCAAACTCGGACTACATAAAGAGCGGTCGACTGCCGAGTAAGTGCCTCGCGCCACGCAGAAATGCGTGGGGGCCCCAGTGTTTAAAAGACAGATGTCCTGCTGGGACAGAAGTGTCTCGACGTCCCTACCACGAACCGTCGTCTGCGTTCCACCCCATAATGGGTGGTGGGCATTAAAATCTCCCAAGAGGAGAAATGGTGGGGGCAGTTGCGCTACCACTGCAGCAACATCAGTAGTGGAGACGGGGGAAGGTAAATGGAACAGACGGTGAATTCCTGCCCCGCTCGGATGCGAACAGCAACTGCCTCTAGGGTCGTTTGGAGAGGCACAGCAGCGCTAGGAACAGTTGCGAGGACGTAAACAGCGACACCACCTGAAGCCCTATCGCATATATCGCGGTTACGGTAAAAGCCCCGATAGCCTCGAAGGGCTGGGGTCCTCTGAACAGGAAACCACGTTTTCTGCAGTGCTATACAAAACACCGAGATGTGGCATAACAACTGCTGCAACTCAGCTAAGCGGTTGAAGAAACCGCCGATATTCCATTGGAGGATAACTTTGTCTTCTAGCTGAGATGCCATAAATAGTAGCTGAGGAGCAGGTTATTCCATCACATCGCCATCTGCCTTGTGTTCAGCATCAATGGTGTCTTGATCCATAGGTTCTATTGGATCAGTAAGTGCAAGATCCTCGGGGGAAGCGAGGATCTTGACTTCATCCTCTGAACCAGAGGATGTGGGTATATGTGGCGTTGGAGCCACCAAGGGTTCTTTTTTCTTGTGGTTTTTTTCTTAGCCTCTCGCTGGCCCTTGGGTTTTAAGGGCCGGGAGGGCTTCTCAGGCATGGTCTCGGGGGCTGACGAAGAGTAGGAGGCCCTTCGGTCAGCAACAAGGGGATCCTGCAGCAATTTGTTGGGATCCTCTTTGCCACGTGGAGAAGCCTCAGAAGGGAGCGTCCCAAGGGACCCCTTCCGAGCGAGAGGGGCCGGAGAAGGCTTCTCCTTCTCCCCAATGTTTGTGCGGTTGGTGCTCCCACAGTGAAAAGAGTGGGAGCCACCGAAGAGGAAATGCCCCCTGCTGGTAAGGGGGCAGGGGTAGTTGATTGGGCTTGGGAGCCCACTGGCAGTGGTTCAGTACGCGGTAATCGAGGCACTATGGATGACGACGTGGCTGCTGTGGCATAGGAAGTGGTCAGATGTACGGGATGGAGCTTTTGATACTTCCGTTTTGCTTCTGAGTAGGTCAGTCTGTCCCGGGTCTTATATTCCATAATTTTCCGCTCTTGCTGCAATACTGAGCACGTAGGTGAGCAAGGGGAGTGATGCTGGCCGCAGTTTACACATACCGGAGGAGGGGTGCAAGGGACGTTTGGATTGACTGCACGTCCGCACTCCCGACACGTAGGATTGGCATCGCATCGGGAGGACATATGCCCAAACCTCCAGCACTTAAAACAACGCATAGGGGGAGGAACGTAGGGGCTTACGTCACACCGGTAGACCATCACCTTGATCTTCTCGGGTAATGAATCACCTTCGGACCCCTATAGACTCGCCGAATAAAATGTACTCCCCGGCGTTCTAAGTTAGCACGTAGTTCTTCATCAGACTGCACCAACAGGTCTTTATGGAATATTATCCCCTGGACCATATTCAAGGTCTTGTGTGGCGTTATCGTTACGGAAAAATCACCCAGCTTGTCACAGGCAAGCAAGGCCAGTGACTGGGCTGGGGATGACGTCGTTATTAAGACTGACCCAGAGCGCATCTTGGACATTCCTTCAACCTCACCGAACTTGTCTTCCAAGTTCTCAACGAAAAACAAGGGCTTTGTGTTCTTGAACGATTCTCCATCATTACGGGTACAAACAAGGTATTTCAGAGCATAAGCCTCACCCTTCTGTTTTGCCCGACGTTCCTCCCATGGTGTAGCCAGGGAAGGGGATCATACTCTACCGCATTGAAGTCATTCTTACCACGCTTTGAAACGCCATATTTGCGTGTGGCGACGCTATTGATTGCTCGCTTCATTTTGTTCCCACGAGCAGCTAGGGATCTAAGGGTCCACCCAGACAAAGCCCCGCTTGCCTGGGTAAGCCTGATACAACTGAGGTGCGGCAGGTTCCTCAGAGGTTGCTCGCTAGCGGCTGTTCAACCTCAACAGCCATGCTTCTCCTCGGCACGTAGCACACCTTGAGATTGAGGTTTTTTTTTATAGAGGTTTGTACCGTCCTCGCGACCCGGGCGATTAAGCCAAGATCCCCGGGCTCTGAAACGTACAACGTTCCACCGTCGCGCCAAACGATGGTCGTTGAGGCACGCACAGAGCTTACGGTGTAGCGGGCTGTTGGCGCGACACAGCCCACAGCTCAGGACCCCGGGTTCGCCAAGCCCGTACTCAGCAAATTAATGCTGAGCCCCTGAGGGGTTTATTGGTTGCATTGTTGCTTGAGTGTTGATAATGATAAAAGGGTGGAGTATATTGGGATGGAAAGTTATCGGTGTATATAAAATTCTACGTCTGTGTGTGTGTGTGTGTTAATATTTGGCTCTGTAGCGAAAACTACAGAACGCAAGCGAATGGTCTGTGTGTAATTGTTAACGGAAGTCTCCAGTTGTACACCATAGCAGTTCCATGCCGATAGCTATAAGGGGGTGGAAGATATGGTCGTTGAAAGTATAAAAAAGTATTAAAAAAGTATTAAAAAATTGGACTGAATGCCAGCGATTACGTTTGCGACTCTATAGCAAGGAGGTTACATACAGGGAAACGTGATGCCACATACCATTTCTGTGGCCTATGCGTGATACAATGTCTTCAGCTCTTTCTCTGTAAGGATAAGCATACGAATAAGGAAATATAAGAATAAATAAATAAAGCAGTAAAAAAGAAATTTCTTTTAATACAAATAATGTAGCTTACCAGAATGCCCTAAAATGAAAATGAAATGAATTTGGACATTACTCTCAGAATACATGTCGAGATACTGCAACATAGGCTATAAGGAATAATGTATGTATTATTTATTGCAAATCATTAACCACTTCACATAATTTTATTTTTTTATTTAAATGTTGATTAATAATGTTTGTTTCTAAAGAAGGTATTGTATTTCATTTCATCCTTCAAAACCAGTCTCATAGTACACTACTGAAAGATAGCTTATCTATCATAATCAACCAACACGCGAGCGGAGCCGCGGGTTCAAGCTAGTAGTAAATAAAAGACAACTCGTTATGAAATTCTTAACATTTGTAAACAATAACCATATCAAAAATATTGCCACACTCAATAGAGTCTGATATAACTAACTCTGCCACATAATACATTCAGTAATCCTTAGACAACGAAAATAAGTGTTCAAATGTTAGTAAATCTATCGGACTCAACTGCAGGGTTATTAGTCCGTAGCTTACAAACTTCTTAAACTAAGGTAAACTAACCTAAGGACGACTCATAGAAATTCGAAGCACTTTTGCTCTCTAAATCGTTTTTTCACAACTATGAAATATCGTTTCTGTGGCGAGTGCTTTTGTGTTATCGAATTGTTAAACTCCAATAACTGCAGGAAACCTTCCATGTAAACGACAATACTAACGGTGTTTCGCAAACAATTTGTCTGTACTCAGAATGGAACAAATGATAGGTCCAACTATCTTGAAAGTAATATTTTGTTCTGGTCCAGTTTTAACTGTGTATCACCAACAACGTTTTAAGAAGAATGACAAAGATCGTCATAGCTTACTAGTCATCAAGATTTGCTAATTATAGGGGTTTTCACCCCAAGTATCATTTATCAAATCTGAAGTTGAAAAACTGTCTTCTTTATTATTTTTCAAATGTCCGTTCATTTATTGGCCCAGGAACTCAGTTAACCCATTATGTGCCCATTAACAAGTAACAAAGTACCCTGAGGTGCAGTCATCGGCGGGATTTACGAACCCAATAACTAATTTTATGATAACTAGGTGAAGTAGTCGACTTTTTTTTCAACAGTAGCGACATGCTATTCAATTACGTTCTTCCTGACCGGGAATCGAACCCCAAAAATACCGAAGTCCATTCTAAACACTAATAGACGTTAAATCTCACATGTTTACGCAACAGGAATCAGGTTGACCGCATGTCTGACTAGAAAGAATGACATCTACACTTCAAATTCAAACGTTTGTAAATCTCTCGGACCAAACTGCGTGGTAATCAGTCCGTAGCTTACAAACTAGTTAAACTAAGGTAAACTAACCTAAGGACAAGACACACACCCATGCACCAGGGAGGACTCGAACCTCCGACGGCGCGTAACCGCGATATCCGCAGCGAGGCGCCTTAGACCGCTCTGCGACTCCACCGTGACCGGCTACTACTGTTATTGTTGATAATACATGAACGAACATTAAAAATTATGTTTTACTACTACGCCAGCGTCCTCTTTTTACAGCTTCAAAAGAAATTATGAATATATGTTTCAGTTCTTAATAAACCTGCTTTCAGTATAAGTGTTGTGTTCAGTTGCAAACCCTGCTTTCGCAGTCAAGCCTGCTTTCAGTTCAACCCGACATTTATTAGTGGAGGAGCCGAGTATCCTGTGTCACCGTGGCTCCGATTAGGCAACGTAAAAGCCGTCGCTTACACGGACTAGAGCCGGAATACAAGGGATATACCGAGTACATCCTTCCGAAAGTCCGTATCATCAGAAGACCCATGGACACGAAACCAGCGGTAAGCCAGCTACACATCAGACACCCGTTGGTGTTCTCTGGAGGCGCTGGACAGGATCCCAATAAACGGCTAAAAGGATTCGACCGAGTCGCCAAGTATAACAGGTGGGATAATACAAGTGCTTGGACAACGTCTGTTTCTACCTGGATGATTCTGCACAGCAATGGTTTGAAAACAACGAAGAGCTGAATGACTGGGAAACGTTCCAGGCGGAAGTTAAGAAGACGTTTGGAGACCGCCAGCGACAAATCAGCTCGGCGGAAGAACAACTGAAGAACCGGGCCCAACTACATGGTGAGCCGACAAAGTCTTACATACAGAATGTTTTGGCCCTATGAAACATAGTTATCCCGAATATGACTGAGGCCGACAAAATCACACACCTAATGAAGAATATTGCAGAAGACATGTACTAAGCTCTTTTGATAAAAGACGTCGCTACGACGGAACAGGTCATGAAGTGGTGCCAGCGGATTGAAGAGATGCACCAAATGAGGGTTGGACGAAAGAAGTATGACAGACTCCCTAATGGTAGTCCCCATGGCTGTTGTGGAAGGCCAGCATGACTCTGTTTCTCTCATAAAACAAATTGTGAGAGAACTATTACAACAGTTTAAGGCAAACGGTACTATTAGACCGAGCGAGCATCAGATTACGGCCATGGATGTAAGCCCTGTAAGTCACAAGGAAGCCGACGCCGCTCAGGAAGAGGTATTTCAAACATTATCTCCTGTCTGCCCCGGCAATCGCACTCGACTTGGAGAATGGCGGCGCCCTGCTATGACTTAGGCTGCAGCCGCCAAACGGCAGCCTATGAACCGGCCGACGCGGCCACAACCAACTCCCACGGCAACTATGACGCTCCGCCGAAGAACAGACGACTGGAACACAAAAGACAACAAACCACTGTGTTTCCACTGTGGGCGCCCTGGACATGACGTACAGTACTGCTGAGAGAGAAGGCGAGTGTTCGATGATTATTTTGCCGCAAGACGTCAGCCATCAGAACAGTTCTATCCCAGGAAGTCAGCTGCTGATGAGTTCAGTCGAGCTATGGGAAGAAGCCCATCACCGTACAATGGACGAGGTCGCTTCCCCGCGCCGCTGCCGTTCACCGTCGCCGTACAGAGGTACCAGCCGCTCCCCCAGCCACCGCGCCTAGGAAATCTCAGTGAGGCGACTATCTACAGAGGTGAGGCCGCCGCAGATGAAAATCTTCCATGGATGACAGTCGCTAAGACGTCGGGAAATCTGATCGACGTCATAATCGACGGTCAACCTGTCCGGGAATTGTTTGATTCAGGTGCTTCTTTCTCTGTATTGTCGGATAATTACCGCTGCACATTAACGAAGACAATGTTCTGTGCTACGGGGGCAACTGTGCTGAAGGTCGCAAATGGAAAGTATGTCCAGCCAGCAGGAACTTGTGTCGCTAGAATAACCATCAACAATAGGACCCAGCCGTTTGAATTTCTAGTTTTAACAGAATATAGTCATAATGTTATCCTCGGATAGGACTTCCTTCGGGCATCCCAAGCTATCAATGACTGTGGAAGATCTGAGCTGCAAATTGAGAAAGTCCTTCCGACGGGTACATGTAATACAAAGTTTTCTGGGAAGTTATTTGCCATTGACAATGTGACGATCCCGCCGTTGACAATGAGAAGAGTTCCAGTCACAAACACAGATGACTGGTTAAACTGTGAAGTACTTGTCACTTAACGTCATCAACGAAGACCCATGCTCTGCTGTTAATACAGACAACACGCTGTTGGAAACAACCATGGATCTGCCAATAGGGCCCGGACTGACCAAGGAACAATGCCAGAGGGTGTTAGCTATACTACGCCAAGTTTTAGGAGCATTCACACCCCAAAAGGAGAAAAATCAGATAAAACGGCCTACGATAAGGCACCGTATCAATACTGGGGACCGTCCACCAATTAGCCAGCGTTCGTATAGAGTGTTACAAGCTGAAAGACGGATAATTCGGGAGGAAGTGGAGATCATGACATTATTCAACCTTCGGAGTGTCCTTGGTCGTCTCAGGTGGTCCTCTTAAACAAGAAGGATGGCACGTGGCAATTCTGAGTCGACTATCGGCGCCTGAACAGAATCACAAAGAAAGATGTCTACCCATTGCCGCTTATTGACGACACCTTAGACTTCTTCAAAGCAGTTACATACTTCTCAACTATGGACATGCAAACACGTTACTAGCAAATCGAGGTTGACGAAGCTGAAAGGGAGAAGACGGCTTTTATTACACCTGACGGCTTCTATGAATTCAAAGTAATGCCATTTGGATTATGTAATGCTCCGGCCACATTCGAACGCATGATGGACAACTTGCCTCGGCAGTTTAAGTGGACGACGTACCTTTGCTATTTAGATGACATTGTAGTTTTCTCCAAAACATTTGAAGAACATCTGAGTCGCCTATCAACTGTGTTGAAATGTGTTCAGACTGCAGGACTCCGCCTCAATCCAAACAAGTGCCTCTTCGTCGCCAAAGAGTTAAAAATCCTAGGCCACCTATACAACGGAGATAGTATCCGTCCTGAGCCAGATAAAGTAAGGGCAGTCACAGAATTTCCAACTCCTCAGCACATTCGTGATGTGAGAAGTTTTCTCGGGCTGTACTCATACTACCGACGTTTTATAAAAGGATTTTGTAACAAGGCACGTCCATTGCAAGAAATTCTGCAGGGAGACGTCATTTTACTGGGATGAGACAAAAGAAACAGCTTTCCGGACACTTAAGAATGCTCTAACTTCCGCACTAGTTCTAGCCTGGTACGACGAGAATGCGGAAACTGAACATCACATAGACTCCAGTGGTTATGGGATTGATGCAGTGCTTGTGAAAATTCAGAAAGGTGCTGAAAAGGTGATAGCCTATGCATCAAGAGTACTCTCAAAGTGCGAGATAAACTAAACTACGACTGAGAAAGAATGACCCTCAGTTATCTGGGCTATCAACAAGTTCCGGCCGTATTTATACGGCAAATCATTCACGGTCGTGACACACCAACATTCTTTGTGTTGGCTGACTAGCTTGAAGGATCCATCAGGCCGACTAGCGAGATGGGCACTAAGACTCCAAGAGTACGATGTCACAGTGGTATTCAAGAACGGGCGCAAACACAAGGATGCCGACTGCCTTTCGAGGAATTCATTAGTGCAACACAACATCATGAACGAAATTTCAGCCCTCACTGAATTAGGTGATGATACAGCTGAACAGAGGGAAGATCCAGCACTATTAAAAACCATAGAGGTCTTGGAGAAAGGAGAACCGACCAATGGAGAGTTCCAACTTATAAACGGAACATTGTATAAGAGCAACTGCGATCCACTGGGCCCCCAATGGCTACTGCTCGTTCCATATCATCTCCACCCAGCTATTCTCAAGTATTTTCACGATGCTCCAATATCTGGTCATCTGGGATTGGCGAAGACCCTAGACAGAATCAGACGCAGCTATTACTGGAATGGTCTCTACTGATCAGTCAAGCAATATGTGATTCACTATAAGGAGTGCCATCGAGGGAAACATGTGCTGCAATTACCTGCAGGGCATCTCGTATCAATTCCACCTGCAGCAGCTCCATTCCACCGAGTTGGGATCGATCTTTTAGGCTACGGTCGGGGGTTCGAATCCCCCCTCGAGCATGGATATTTGTGCCGTCCTTAGTATAAGGTAGTTGATAAGTAGTTTGTAAGTTTAGGAACTGATGACCCCGTAGTTAAGTCCCATAAGCTTAACAAACATTTGAACATTTGTACTTGATCTTTTAGGGAGGTTCCCGAAGTCGAGAACCGGCAACCGATGGATAATAGCCTGCACTGACTACCTCACACGCTACGCTGTCACCAAACCTGTGCCGACCGCAGAAGCTCTAGAGATCGCAAAAGTCTTCGTATAAGACATTATTTGAAGGATGGATGTTGTTGTTGTTGGAGCTTTAGGGCACTCAACATCGTGGTCATCAGCGCCCGTTGAAGCATAGAGCACCACGTGTGTTGATATCTGATCGTGGAAAAGTATTCCAGTCAAAACTAGTATCAGAGGTAATGTCACGTTGCGACATTGTCTACAGAATGACAACTGCATACCATCCTTAGACAAATGGTCTTACAGAACGTTTTATCAAGACGTTAGCAGATATGCTGTCAATGTACGTCGATGTTGAGCAGAAGGATCGGGATACAGTACTGCCAGTCATGACATTTGCTTATAATACCGCAAGATAAGACACCACAGTCTTCACTCCGTTTTTCCTGCTCCATGGCCGTGAAGCTGAGACGACAATGGATACGCTGTTTCCGTTCCAGCTGGACGACACTCAGGAAGACTATGTGAAACAGCTCATCACCAGGGTCGAAGAAGCAAGACAGCTGGCTCGCATACGGACACTGGACGCTCATGAGAAGGATCGTCAGCGGTATAACGACAAGCACCGTCCAGTTGTGTACAGCCCAGGAGATCTGGTATGGATTTTTACCCCTGTACAGAAAGTTGGGCTATCAGAAAAGTTATTGAAGCGATACTTTGGTCCGTATCATGTCATACGCAGCCTATCAGAGATCACATACGAAAAGACAAACACGAAGAGACATTGTTCGCGTTCTCCGCATGAACCTTTACTACGATCCTGAAGAGCAGATAGGCGAAAATGGCTTCCTGTTCAGTGACTCTAAGGATGGTAATGATACTGATGAAGCCACGACAGGAACGTCTATCGTCGGTAACCGTGCAGAAAAGAAGGATTCTCTAGGACTGCCATACAGAGGACCCATGAGAAGATCAAGATGTAGGACACTGCAGCTGGCTCCAAAGGGAACGTAGCTGCGGGTAGCTGTTTTTTCAGGAGAGGGAGCAATGGCGCAAGACCGCAAGTTAACCGACTGCCGGCGTGGCTTAATGGATTGCTGAAGGTCGCCGGTTCAATCCCGACCAACGGCAAAAATTTATTTATTTGTAATTGTCATTTCCAGAATGTTCTGCATGTTTCTTATGTTCACTTGTAATTTCTACATGTTTCTTATGTTAACTATTCTTCAAATTTCTGGTACATTCTGTCAGTGTATAAATAGCAGAACACTCTGCCCGAGAGGCAGGCAGTGCTGCGTTTATGTTTCACTTCGTAATAAACCTGTTTTCAGTTTAAGTGCTGTGTTCAGTTGAGAACCCTGCTTTAGAAGTCAAGCCTGATTCCATTTCAACGCGACAATATAATCATCAAAAAGCAATGTGTTTATTTCTTCACCCTGAACTCTAATTCCTTCTCCATCATTGGTTTCCTTCAGAGCTTGCTAAATGTGTAAATTGAATAACAATGGATAAGGTTACAACCCTGACCTAGTTCGTTCCAAACCACTGCGCCCCGTTGATGCTCTTCAACTCTAATAACAGCTGCTTGGTTAATGTAAAAGATGTTGATAACTTTCCGTTCACTATATTTTACCCCTGCTGACTTCAGAATTTGAAAGAGTGTATTCCAATCAATATCGTCAAAAGCTTCCTCCGAATCTAAAAAAGCTAGAAATGTAGGTTTGACTTTCTTAATGTCTCTTCTAAGATAAGTCCTCAGGTGAGTATTGCCTCCCGTGATGCTACATTTCTCCTGAATCCTTCTGTAAATAATTCGTGTTAAAATTTTGCAACCCCGACTTATTGAACTGATGGTTCTGTAATTTTCTTTGGAATGGGGATTATCACATTTTTCTTCAATTATTAGGGTATTTCGCCTGTCTCATTTTACTCACCAGATGAAATAGTTTTGTCATGGCTGATTCTCCAACAGACTTCAGTAGCTCTGAGGGAATGTCATAACAACTCACATATAGCATCCATGTGCATCGAATAGAATTTTAAGCTGTAATATCAAATTTTTAGCGTTATCATGGAATATTTTGACTAAAATGAACATTGATTTTTAAAACAACTCCAAAAGTTATATTATTCGCATCACACGGCAGTGAAACTATTTTCCTAAACTTACTTCAAGGTTATAGGGGCTAAATAATTTATCCTTCTTGAACAGGTGCCTTGTGAGGATCCACTAAGCAGCTACAAAAACTTCATCCAGATCAAAATCGAAAATATCTGTATCTGTTCTGTCGTTTGAAAGTTCAAAAATGCAACACAGCCTGAGACATAAAGGCTGTGGAGTAGGGGCTGGTGTTATGAAGCATTTTCCCACCTTCTCATATTATACCCCTGTGTCACAAAAATATGGCTGTAACAGAAATTTTAGTTATTTTACTTTAGTTCCATTCCTACATTCATGGTGTCTACATTGTTTTATCGGTAATAAAATATTTATACTATCTTATTTGAAAGGAGGAGCATTCTTATGTTTTTTGATATCGATATTTTTTGCCCTAAATTGGATGATAGCCTCATTTGAGTGTCAAAAAACGGGTGAAATTGGTTTGATAAGCCGTGTAAATGAATAAATTTGCTTTAAAACCGGCCTAGTCTAAGCAGGCGTACTTTGATGAGTTGCCCCTTTTCATCAGTAACAGTCACGACGCGGCACCTGAATTGTAGTGTTTAACTGCATTCTGTGTGTGATAGTGTTGGTCATTCTCCCAGCGAGACAGGAAGAACTTTTCGATAGTATGAGGATTTAGTGCTCAGTTCATATGATTAGCTCATTTTCCTTACTTTGCAAATGTTTAAAATATGTAAATCATTACTCGTTTCTGTTCAACAGCAACCACAGTTAACGTTCTTCTTAATGAAAATTTAAATGACTCAGTTAGTGAATTTTCCGATTTGACCATTCATTAGTTACTTTTGATCATACCCTGAGACCCTTTGTGTATTGTATATTTACTTTATATTAACTGTGAATAGGGTAAATTCATAAGACAAATGTGTATAAAGCCAGACTGCCAACTACTTTGTGGAAAATTACAGTAAATACTAGTCTAACAAATACATGAATACACTGTGAGTTAGTTTCGAAACTTGAGAAGTTAATACAGAAACCGGTCAGTCAGCATTTAATCCTTTTTACAATATAAATATTGATTTTTGTTACGTTTCCGTATTAAAAGTCATTTTGTGAGATGAAAGAATGCAATTATTTCAAGTGTAGTTTATTTGCTAATATGATTTTTAGTTTTTGCGTCTTCTGCAGAAACATCGAAAGTGGAATTGCGCTTCTTTGATATAATGATCCACAATTAAGAGAATGAACGATGGCGTTTCACTAAATACTAATCTAAGAAAAATATGAATACACTGTGAGTTAGTTTCGAAACTGCACAAATGTACAAGTCTATTCAGACACCCGCCAAGTCCAGCATTTAATCCATTTTAACGACATAAATATAGGTTTTGTTACGTTTTCGATTCTAAAAGTCATTTTGAGACATGAAAGAGTACAAATAAAAATACATATCAAGCGTAGTTACTTTGCTCATATGCTTTTCAGTTTTCTACCTCTCCTGCAAAAACATGGAAAGTGTACTTGTTCAGCGTAGTTACTTTGCTAATATGTTCAAAAATGTTTGTTAAGCTTAATGGACTTAACAACGGGGTCATCAGTCCCTAAACCTACAAACTACTCATGAACTACCTTATACTAAAGACGACACAAACATCCATGCCTGAGGGGGAATTCGAACCGCCGACCGTAGCGGCCGAGCAGACTGTGACTGGCGCGCCAAAGACTGCTCGGCCACTGCGGCCGGCCTGCTGCTAATATGCTTTTCAGTATTCTGCATTACTGCAAAAACATTGTAAGTGGACTTGCGCTTCTTTAACATGACGGTGCACAATTAAGAAGCTGAATGATCACTGTTAGTTTCAAAACCGGACACATCCAGAAGCCAGTACAAAAAATGGCCAAGTCCAGCATTTAAACCATTTTAACGACATTTGTATTTATTTTTGTTACGTTTTAGATACTAAAATTCATTTCAGACATGAAAGACTGCATATGAAAATATGTCGCAAGCGTACGTACTTTGCTATTATGCTTTTCAGTTTTCTGCCTCTCCTGCAAAACCATTGAAAGTGGGCTTGGTCTGCATAGTTACTTTGCTAATATGGTTTTCAGCTTTCTGCCGTACTGCGAAAACATTGAAAGTGGACTTTCAATACTTTGATATAACGATGCACACTTAAGAAGTTGAATGATGACATTTCAGTAATTTCTAGTCTAACAAATGCATGAATACACTGTAAGTTTTGGAACTGGACACATCTACAGTGTAATACAAAAACCCGTCGGGTCCAGCATTTAATCCATTTAAAAGGTAAAACAATCAACAAATCAACAATCTGAAGATTGGTTTGAACACCACAGTGCTTTACTAGGCATGGTCCTGTTTGGAGGTGGTATGCCGTTACCTTCTTCCGACCTTCGAACTGACTTACCCAGCCAGTTATAGGGGGACTACAGTTTAACGTGGGTTCCGAACCACGGCGCTACTCGATATTTTTCACATCATCAATAGTGCCAGAGGTGAAAGAAGTGGAAAGTGACAGATAAAAATCCTAGGACCATTTAACGGCATCAATATTGATTATTGTTACGTTTTCGATACTAAAAGTCATTTTGTGACATGAAAGCTGCAGATAGAAATATATCTCAAGCGTAGTTACTTTGCCCGATGCTGAAGGAAATAGGTTAGGTAACGAAACAGTAAAGGAAGTATAAGAGTTTTGTTGCTTGGGCAGTAAAATAACATATATCGGTCGCAGTACAGAGGATATTAAATGCAGAATGGCAAAAGCGTTTTTGAAAAAGAGAAATTTACTTACTTCGAATGTTAATTTAAGTGTAAGGAAGTTTCTGAAGGCATCTGTATTGAGTTTTCCTCGTACGGAAGTAAACCTTGGACGATAAGTAGCTTAGACAGGAAGAGGATGAAGGCTTCTGAAATGTGGTGCTACAGATGAATGATGACGATTAGGTCCGTAGATCGCGTAAGTAATGAAGATGTACTGAAAAGAATTGGGGATAATAGGAATCTTTGGCATACCTTGACTAAAAGAATAAATCGATTGCTAGTACACATTCGTAAACATGAAGGAATCGTAAATGTTGCATTGGAGGGAAGTGCGTGGACTAAAAATCGCAGAGGGAGACTAAGAGACGAATATGGTAAGCATATTCAGATGGATGTAGGTTGCTATTTTTATGAGGAGATGAAGAAGCTCGCTCAGGATAGAATAGGGTGGAGAGCTGCATCAAACCAGTCTCCGGACTGAAGACCGCAACAACAATAGTTACTTTGCTAATGTGGTTTTCCGTTTTCTGTATCTCCTGCAAAAACATCGAAAGTGGGCCAGGTCTGCGTAGTTTGTTAATATGTTTTTCAGTTTTCTGCCTCACCAGAAATCTTTGAAAGTTGACGTGATTAGGGTAGTTACTTTGCTGATATGTTTTTCAGTGTTCTGCCTCATCGGGAAAGACATCATAAGTGGAATTGGGGTTCTTTGATATAAGGATCCAAAATTAAAGAAATGAATGATAGTATATCACTAAATATTTATCTAATAAAAACACGAATACACTGTGAGTTAGTTTCGAAATTGGACAAATCCATAACGTAATGCAAAAGCCTTTCAAGTGCATATTTTAATCTATTTTAACGACATAAATATTGATTTTTGTTAATTTTTCGATACTAAAAGTTATTTTGTGACATGAAAGAATGCATATAAAAAAATATTTTCATCGTACTTACGTTGCTAATATGCTTTTCAGTTGTCTTCGTCTTCTGCAAACAATGAGGGTGGGCTTGGCCTTCTCTGATATGAGGATCCAAAATTAAGGAGACGAATGATGGCATTTCACGTAATACTAATCTAATACATACATGAATACAATGTGAGATACTTTCAAAACTGGACAAGTCTGCAAGGTAATAAAAAACCGGCGATATACAACATTTAATCCATTTTAATGACATAAATATTGATTTTTGTTACGTTTTAGATACTAAAACTCATTTTGTGACACGAAACAGGGCATTTAGAATTACATTGCCAGCTTAGTTACATTACTAATATGCTTTTCAGTTTTCTGCGTCTCCTGCAAAAACAATGAAAGTGAACTTGGCAATATTTGATATGAGGACCCAAAATTAGGGATACGAATGATGGCATTTCATTAATTATACATTAGTATTAAATGGGAAATTAATGAGGTGATGATAAGCAAATATTATATTTATGTTGTTCTTTTCTTTCTCTACATAGTGAGTGAATTGTTTCTTCTGCTTTTATTTCCATTTTCTTATTTCCGGACTATGATTACTCTCACCTCCTAAATGTCAGTTTTTGTGGTCCATTACAAAATAATACTGCTTTTCCTGAATTCAGAAATCTTCCTCCAAGTACTACTTTCTTTCATCTACTAACGTTACCTCCAATTAATACTACTTTCTTTATCTCTGTACACTCGTAAGCTTAGTGCGTTATTGTGTGAATTCAAATTCGCTTAGAAATGGTTTCAACTTTGGTTCGTTGTGTCACTTAAAGATTGTAAAAATGAATTCTGGCATGTATGACATACTTTGCTAACATGAAGCGCCATGCGTGGCTCAATGAGACAGATAGCAGTTCAGAAGGCGAGGTATCTTCTGAGAGGCCAAAACAACGTGTGATTCCTGAAGACCGTAGTTGCCTTTCAGTAGTTACGAGGGCACAACGAAAGGATGACTGTCTGATCTAGCCATGTAACATCAGGCAACATCCATTGATCTAATGGTACTGAAGAAGATTTAATACAAGGGGAAACTACAGCTAATATTTCTCCGGACAACATGCAGCCTTACTGTGTTATTAAATGGATATAGCGTTCTCTTAGGAAAATATACCGAAGGTAAAATAGTTCCCCATTCGGAAATCATGGCGTGAACTGCTCATTACGATATCAACCTCAAGAAAAGCAGAATTGGCTTCTACTGATCGAAGAGTGGTAATTAGGTTGTTATGTTAGACAATTTCGAAACGGAAAACAATCCGGTTGGATATAGGTCTAGTGGGGATTAATGAAATTCAGAGACAGGATGAAAAGTACCAGTTCTAAAGAGAATAGAAGATATAAATACAAAATCAAATTGAATTAATGCAGAATAGGTTCAATGATATATAAGGAAATATGGATGTCGGTATGGACACCATAGTGAAAGTATTATGATAGCCAAGATATACCAAAGCCAAACATCTCCATAGTTGTACAAATCTATACCTCAAGTAGCTAGCCAGATAAATAAGATACACCACGAATGTTTGATCAGATGAAACAAATTACTCAGATAGTTAACGAAGCGGGAAACGTAATTATCTTGGGGGAAGAAAATTAGATTGTGGTAAAGAAAGAAATGGAAAATAGTTGGCGAATGTTTACAATATGAACATGGCAATGAAGGAAGAATGAATGAAAGAAAATTAGGGTTGAACGACCCATCGACATCGCGGTCATTAGAGACGCGACAGGAGGAGGGAATGAGAGCCGAGGCCGTCAGAGAGACTGGTTAAAGGATCACGAGGAAAGAGACCAGGAGTCACTGCAAGGATTCAGTGACAGGTGATAAGGTAGGAAATTAGGGAACGGGATGTGGATATGTCGAAGGCACTACAGTGTCTAGAAAGATTCAAAGGAAGGCGAGGCAACAGCTGTCTGAAAAAGGAGAAAGGAGACGAATGAAGAAATTGGCGAAGTGAGATACTTATGGCAGGAGAGGATCAAATACGTAAAAAAGACGAGACCTAGTGAAAGCCTTGATAACACTGGAGGTAATGAATTAAAATGATGAATGGAGAATTAAAAAAAAACAGGAAATGAAATTAATTACAAACTTTTAATAAACGAGAGTAACAAGATTTGAAAAACACTAACAAAGAGTTAAAAGAGAGAACACGTGGGCTAGTAGAAGCATGAATAACTACGAGAAAACTGATACTGCCTAAAGGGAAAATTAAAGTGAAGTTTAGAAGACAGAAGAGGAACTGTGTGAATGTCAGGTGTTTAGAGGACTGAGTAAGGAAGGGAAAGCTGAAAGGAAGAAGGAATATGCAGATAAGTAGTACAAGATAACTGACCATTAAGAAAATACTGTACATAGGGAAAAGAAAGTAGATGAAGATAAGGTCAGAGATAAGATACTATAAGAATTTGAGAGCGCACCGAAAATCTATAGACGAAACAAAGCACCCTGAATATAGAATAGACGACAGGCCCTGAGAACTACTAATATTCTTAAGAAAACGACCAGTATATATATAACACCAGCAAAAAACAAGGTATTTTAGACTTGTAAATTAGTATTCCTGTCTCACTTACCAAACTGTAATCTAGTGCACAGGTGGAGAACATGGTGGGCTTCATCGCCGGGGCCACGGAGCGATTCACGGCTGGCTAGGAGATTTTCCCCACTCGGGGACTGGGTGTTTTGTCTTCCTCATCCTCATTGACACGCAACTTGCATAAGTGGCGTCAGCACGCTTGGCCTTGCCATCTTCCCCTCTTTCCTTCGCCTCCCGCCACCCTCCCTCCCCGTGAACGCTAGGCCTTGCCCTCTTCCCTTCTTGCACTTCGCTTTTCACACCCCTCCCTCCCCTAGCACGCGTGGCATTGCCCTCTTCCGCTCTTGCAATTCTGTTCCCGCTCCCCTCATCCCCTAGCATGGTTGGCATTGCCCTCTTCCCCTCTTGCCCTTCGCCGCGCGCTTCCTTCTCTCTCCTAGCACGCTTGGCATTGCCGTCAACCCCTCTTGCTCTTCGCCTTCCGCTCCCCTCCCACACCTAACACGCTTGTCCTTGCCCCCATCCCCTCTTGCACTTCGCGAACCGCCCCCCTTCTTCCCCTAGCACGCTTCTCCTTGCCATGTTTCCCTCTTTCCCTTCGCCTCCCACTCCCCTCCATCCCCTAGCACGCTTGGCCTTTCCCTATGCCCCTTTTAACTTTCGCCTCCCACTCCCCTCACTCCCCTAGCAGGTTTGGCCTTACCCTTTTCATATCTTGCACTTCGCCTAACGCTCGCCTCCCTGCCGTAGCATGCTTGGCCTTGCCCTCTTCCCCATTGCCCTTCTGTGACCACGCCCCTCCCTCCCCTAGCACGCTCTGCCTTACCCTCTTCCCCTCTTGGCCTTCGCCTCCCGCTCCCCTCCCTCCCCTAGCACACTTGGCCTTGCGCTCTTCCTCTCTTGCCATTCGCCTCCCACTCCCCTCCATCCCCTAGCACGTGAGGCCTTGCCTTCTTCCCCTCTTGCCCTTCGACTCCCGATCCCCTCCCCCATGGCACGCCTGGCATTGCCCTCGTCCCCTTTGCTCTTCGCCTCCGGTTCCTCTCCCTCCCCTAGCACGCTTGGCCTTTCCCTCTTCCCCTCTTGCCCTTCACCTCCCGCTACCCTCCCTCCCCTAGCACGCTTGGCCTTTCCCTCTTCCCCTCTTGCCCTTCACCTCCCGCTACCCTCCCTCCCCTAGCATGCTTGGCCTTGCCCTCTTCCCCTCTTGCACTTCGCCACCTTAAACCCTCCTTCCCCTAGCACGCTTGGCCTTGCCATGTTCACATCTTCCCTTCGCCTCCAACTCCCCTCCCTCACCTAACATACTATGCCTTTCCCTCTTCACTTCCTGCCCTTCGCCTCATGATCCCCTCCCCCCCCCCTGGAACGCTTGGTATTGCCCTCTTCCCCCTTGTTCTTCGCCGCCCGCTCCCCTCACTCCCCTAGAACGCTTGGCCTTGCCCTCTTCCCCTCCTGCCCCTTACAACCCGCTACCCTCCCTCCACTAGCACACTTGGCCTTGCCCTCTAAACGTCTTGCCCTTCGCCTCCCGCTCCCTTCCCTCCCCTAGCATGGTTTTCCATGCCCTCTTCCCCTCTTGCACTTTGCCGCCCACTCCCCTCCTTACACTAGCTCGCTTGGCCTTGCCATTTTCCGCTCTTTCCCTTCGCCCCCACTCCCCTCCCTCCCATAGCACGCTTGGCATATCACTCTGCCCCTTTTACCTTTCTCCTCCCGACCCCTCACTCCCCTAGCAGGTTTGGCCTTGCCCTCTTCATATCTTGCACTTCGCCTCCAGCTCGCCTCTTTCAAGTTCAAGTGTTTGTTAAGCTTATGGGACTTAACTACAGGGTCATCAGTCCCTAAACTTACAAACTACTTATGAACTACTTACGAACTAGGACGGCACAAATATCCATGCCCGAGGGGGATTCGAACCCCCGACAGTAGTGGCCGTGCTGACCGTGACTGGAGCGCCTCAGTCACCTCGGCCACCGCGGCCGGCTCGCCTCCTTCCCCTAGCATGCTTGGCCTTGCCCTCTTCCCCCTTGAACTTAACAGCCCGATCCCCACCATCCCCTAGCACGCTTGGCCTTTCCCTCTTCCCTTCCTGCCCATCGCCTGTCCGCCTCCCTCCTCCAACATGCTTGGCCTTGCCCTCTTCCCCTCTTGCCCTTTGCCTCCCACTACCCTCCCTGCCCTCGCACAATTGGCCTTGCCCTTTTCCTCCCTTGCCCATCGACTCCCGCACCCCTCATTCCCCTAGCACGCTTGGCCTTGCCCTCTTCTCCTCTTGCCCTTCGGCTCCCGCTCACTTCCATCCCCTAGCACGCTTTGCCTTGTCCTCTTCCGCCTTGCCTTTCGCCTCCCACTCCCCTCACTCCCCTAGCACGCTTGGCCTTCCCCTCTTCCTCTCTTGCCTTTGCTTCCCACTACCCTCTCTCCCCTTGAACGCTTGGCCTTGCCCTCTTCCCCACTTGCACTTCTCTTTTCGCTCCTCTTCTTCCCCTAGCACGCTTGGCCTTGTCCTCTTCCCCACTTGTCCTTCGCCTCCCGCTACCCTCTCTCCCCTACCACAATTGGCCTTGCCCGCATCCCCTCTTGCCCTTCGCCACCCGTTCCCCTCCCTCCTCCAGCATGCTTGGGCTTGCCCTTTTCCCCTCTTGCCCTTCGCCTACCGCTACCCTCACTCCCCCCGCAGGTATGGCCTTGCCCTCTTCCCCTCTTGCACTTCGCCTCCCGCTCTCCTTCCTCCCCTAGCACGCTTGGGCTGGCCCTTTTCAACTCTTGCCCATCGCCTCCCGCTCCCCTCCCTCCCTTAGCACGCTTGGCTTTGACCTCTACCCTCTTGCCCTTCGCGTCCCGCTACCCTCCCTTCACAGTACACTTGGCCTTCCCTGCTTCCCCCCTTGCCTTTCTCCACCTACTCCCCTCCCACCACTAGCATGCGTGGCCTTGCCATCTTTCCCCTTGCCCCCTCCCCTACCACGCTTGGCCTTGCCCCCTTCGCCGTTTCCCTTCGCCTCCCGCTCCCCTATCTCCCCTAGCACGTTCTGCCTTGCCCACTTACCCCTTGAACTACGCCTCCAGCTCCCCTCCTTCCCCTAGCATGCTTGGCCTTGCCCTCTTCATCTTGCCCATCGCCTCTCGATCCCCTGCCTCCCCTAACACGCTTGGCCTTGCCCTCTTCACCTCTTGCACTTCGCCACCCGCTTTCCTCCGTCCCCCAGCACACTTAGCCTTTCCCTCTGCTCCTCTGGCCCTTCGCCTCCTGTTCCCCTCACTCCCCTAGCATGCTTCCCATTGCCCTCTTTCCCTCTTGCCCTTCGCCTCATGCTCCCCTCCCTCCCCTAGCATGTTTGGACTTTCCCTCTTCTGCTCTTGCCCTTCACCTCCTGCTCCCAACCATTCCCTAGCAAGTTTGGCCTTGCCCTCTTCCCCTCTTTCCCTTCGCTTCCCAATCTCCTCCCTCCCCTAGCACGCTTGGTCTTGCCCTGTTCTCCTCTTGCGGTTCGCCTCCTGCTCCCCTCACTCACCCACCCTATCACGCTTGGCCTTGACCTCTTCCCCTCTTGCCCTTCGCCACCCGCTCCCCTCCTTTCCCTAGCACAGTTGGCCTTGCTATGTTCCCCTCTTGTCCTTCAACAATCGCTCCCCTCTCTCTCCTAGCACGCTTGGTCTTCCCCTCTTCCCCTCTGGCACATCACCACCCGCACCCTACCCTCTTCTAGTGCGCTTGGCCGTGCCTTCTTCCCCTCTTGCCCTTCGCTTCCCGCTCCCCACCCTCCGCTAGCATACTTTCCTTTGACCTCTTCCACCTTGCCCTTCGCCTCCCGTTACCATCCCTTCCGTAGCACCCGTGGCCTTCATCACTTCATCCCTTGCCCTTCACTTACTTCTCCCCTCCCACTCATAGCACACTTGGCTTTGCCCTCTTCCCCCTTGCCCTTTGGCGCCCGCTCCCCTCCCTCCCCTAGCATGCTTGGCCTTAACCCTCTTCCCCCTTGCCCTTCGCCTCCTGCCTCACTCACTCCCCTAACACACTTGGCCTTATCCACTTTGTCTCTTATCCTTCGCCTCCCACTCCCCTCCTTCCCCTAGCTCGCTTGGCCTCTCCCTCTTCCCCTCTTGCACTACAACTCCCACTCCCCTCCTTCCCTTAACACTCGTGGCCTTGCCAAGTTCCCCACCTTCCCTTCGCCTTCCACTCCCCTCCCTCCCCTCTTGCCCTTTGCCGCCATCTCGTCTCCCTCCCCTAGCTCACTTGGACTTGCTCTCTTCCCCTCTTGCCTTTCGCCTTGCTCTCCCCTACATCTACTAGCTTGCTTGGCATTGCCCCTTTCCCCTTTGCCCTTCGCCCCCCTACCCTCCCACCCCTAGCATACTTGGCCTTGTCCTCTTCCCCTCTTGCCCTTCGATTCCCGCTCGCCTCCCTCCCCTAGCTCTCTTGGCCTTGCATACTTCCCTCTTGCTCATCGCGTCCCACTCCCCATCCCTCCCCTAGCATGCTTGGCCTTGCTCTTTCCCCTCTTGCCGTTCACTACCCACTCCACCCCCTCCCCTAGCACACTTGGCCTTGCCCTCTTCCCCTCTTGCACTTCGCCTCCCGCTCCCTTCCTCCCCACGCACGCTTGAGCTTGCCCTTTTCCCCTCTTCCCCATCGTCTCCCGCTCGCCTCCATCCCCTAGCACGCTTGGCTTTTCCCTCTTCCCCTCTTGCCCTTTGCCACACGCTCCCCTCCCTGCCTTAGCAAGCTTGGCCCTCACCTCTACCCCCTTGCCCTTCTCGTACCGCTACCCTCCCTGCCCAGCACACTTGGCCCTCCCCGCTTCCCCCCTTGCCACTCTCCACCTACTCCCCTCCCACCCCTACCATGCTTGGCCTTGCCATCTTCCCCCTTGCCCTTCAGTGCCCGCTCCCCTCCCTCCCCTAGCACGCTTGGCCTTGCCCTCTTCGCCACTTCCCTTTGCCTCCCGCTCCCCTCTCTCCCCTAGCACGTTCTGCCTTGCCCACTTCCCCTTGAACTACGCCTCCAGCTCCCCTCCTTCCCCTAGCATGCTTGGCCTTGCCCTCTTCATCTTGCCCTTCGCCTCTCGATCCCCTGCCTCCCCTAACACGCTTGGCCTTGCCGTCTTTCCCTCTTGCACTTCGCCACCCGCTTCCTTCCGTCCCCCAGCACGTTTGGCCTTTCCCTCTGCCCCTCTTGCCCTTCGCTTCCCACTCTCCTCCCTCCCCTAGCACGCCTGGCCTTGCCCTCTTCCCCTCTTGCCCTTCGCTTCCCACTCTCCTCCCTCCCCTAGCACGCCTGGCCTTGCCCTCTTCCCTCTTGACGTTCGCATCCCGCTCCCCTCCCTCCCCTAGTACGCTCTGCCTTGCCCTATTCCCCTCTTGCCCTCTGCCGAACGCACACCTCTCTCCCCTAGCACACTTGGCCTTACCCTCTTCCACTCTTCCCCTTCGCCTCCCATTCCCCTCCCTCCTCTAGCACACTTGGCCTTGCCCTCTTCCCTCTTGCCCTTTGCCTCCCGCTCCTCTCACTCCCCCAGCAGGTATGGCCTTGCACTCTTTCCCTCTTGCACTTCGCCTCCCACTCTCCTTCCTCCCATAGCACGGTTAGGCTTGCCCTCTTCCCCTCTTGCCAATCGCCTCCCGCTCCCCTCCCTCCCCTAGCATGCTTGGCCTTTCCCTCTTCCCCTTCGACACACGCTCCCCTCCCTCCCTTAGCACGTTTGGCCTTGCCTTCTTCCCCCTTGCCCTTCGGTGCCTGCTCCTCTCCCTCCCCTACCACGCTTGGCCTTGCCCTCTTCCCCTCTTTCCTTTCGCCTCCCGCTCCCCTCCCACCCCTAGCACTCTTGGCCTTGCCCTCTTCTCCTCTTGCCCTTCGGCTCCCGCTCACTTCCATCCCCTAGCACGCTTTGCCTTGTCCTCTTCCGCCTTGCCTTTCGCCTCCCACTCCCCTCACTCCCCTAGCACGCTTGGCCTTCCCCTCTTCCTCTCTTGCCTTTGCTTCCCACTACCCTCTCTCCCCTTGAACGCTTGGCCTTGCCCTCTTCCCCACTTGCACTTCTCTTTTCGCTCCTCTTCTTCCCCTAGCACGCTTGGCCTTGTCCTCTTCCCCACTTGTCCTTCGCCTCCCGCTACCCTCTCTCCCCTACCACAATTGGCCTTGCCCGCATCCCCTCTTGCCCTTCGCCACCCGTTCCCCTCCCTCCTCCAGCATGCTTGGGCTTGCCCTTTTCCCCTCTTGCCCTTCGCCTACCGCTACCCTCACTCCCCCCGCAGGTATGGCCTTGCCCTCTTCCCCTCTTGCACTTCGCCTCCCGCTCTCCTTCCTCCCCTAGCACGCTTGGGCTGGCCCTTTTCAACTCTTGCCCATCGCCTCCCGCTCCCCTCCCTCCCTTAGCACGCTTGGCTTTGACCTCTACCCTCTTGCCCTTCGCGTCCCGCTACCCTCCCTTCACAGTACACTTGGCCTTCCCTGCTTCCCCCCTTGCCTTTCTCCACCTACTCCCCTCCCACCACTAGCATGCGTGGCCTTGCCATCTTTCCCCTTGCCCCCTCCCCTACCACGCTTGGCCTTGCCCTCTTCGCCGTTTCCCTTCGCCTCCCGCTCCCCTATCTCCCCTAGCACGTTCTGCCTTGCCCACTTACCCCTTGAACTACGCCTCCAGCTCCCCTCCTTCCCCTAGCATGCTTGGCCTTGCCCTCTTCATCTTGCCCATCGCCTCTCGATCCCCTGCCTCCCCTAACACGCTTGGCCTTGCCCTCTTCACCTCTTGCACTTCGCCACCCGCTTTCCTCCGTCCCCCAGCACACTTAGCCTTTCCCTCTGCTCCTCTGGCCCTTCGCCTCCTGTTCCCCTCACTCCCCTAGCATGCTTCCCATTGCCCTCTTTCCCTCTTGCCCTTCGCCTCATGCTCCCCTCCCTCCCCTAGCATGTTTGGACTTTCCCTCTTCTGCTCTTGCCCTTCACCTCCTGCTCCCATCCATTCCCTAGCAAGTTTGGCCTTGCCCTCTTCCCCTCTTTCCCTTCGCTTCCCAATCTCCTCCCTCCCCTAGCACGCTTGGTCTTGCCCTGTTCTCCTCTTGCGGTTCGCCTCCTGCTCCCCTCACTCACCCACCCTATCACGCTTGGCCTTGACCTCTTCCCCTCTTGCCCTTCGCCACCCGCTCCCCTCCTTTCCCTAGCACAGTTGGCCTTGCTATGTTCCCCTCTTGTCCTTCAACAATCGCTCCCCTCTCTCTCCTAGCACGCTTGGTCTTCCCCTCTTCCCCTCTGGCACATCACCACCCGCACCCTACCCTCTTCTAGTGCGCTTGGCCGTGCCTTCTTCCCCTCTTGCCCTTCGCTTCCCGCTCCCCACCCTCCGCTAGCATACTTTCCTTTGACCTCTTCCACCTTGCCCTTCGCCTCCCGTTACCATCCCTTCCGTAGCACCCGTGGCCTTCATCACTTCATCCCTTGCCCTTCACTTACTTCTCCCCTCCCACTCATAGCACACTTGGCTTTGCCCTCTTCCCCCTTGCCCTTTGGCGCCCGCTCCCCTCCCTCCCCTAGCATGCTTGGCCTTAACCCTCTTCCCCCTTGCCCTTCGCCTCCTGCCTCACTCACTCCCCTAACACACTTGGCCTTATCCACTTTGTCTCTTATCCTTCGCCTCCCACTCCCCTCCTTCCCCTAGCTCGCTTGGCCTCTCCCTCTTCCCCTCTTGCACTACAACTCCCACTCCCCTCCTTCCCTTAACACTCGTGGCCTTGCCAAGTTCCCCACCTTCCCTTCGCCTTCCACTCCCCTCCCTCCCCTCTTGCCCTTTGCCGCCATCTCGTCTCCCTCCCCTAGCTCACTTGGACTTGCTCTCTTCCCCTCTTGCCTTTCGCCTTGCTCTCCCCTACATCTACTAGCTTGCTTGGCATTGCCCCTTTCCCCTTTGCCCTTCGCCCCCCTACCCTCCCACCCCTAGCATACTTGGCCTTGTCCTCTTCCCCTCTTGCCCTTCGATTCCCGCTCGCCTCCCTCCCCTAGCTCTCTTGGCCTTGCATACTTCCCTCTTGCTCATCGCGTCCCACTCCCCATCCCTCCCCTAGCATGCTTGGCCTTGCTCTTTCCCCTCTTGCCGTTCACTACCCACTCCACCCCCTCCCCTAGCACACTTGGCCTTGCCCTCTTCCCCTCTTGCACTTCGCCTCCCGCTCCCTTCCTCCCCACGCACGCTTGAGCTTGCCCTTTTCCCCTCTTCCCCATCGTCTCCCGCTCGCCTCCATCCCCTAGCACGCTTGGCTTTTCCCTCTTCCCCTCTTGCCCTTTGCCACACGCTCCCCTCCCTGCCTTAGCAAGCTTGGCCCTCACCTCTACCCCCTTGCCCTTCTCGTACCGCTACCCTCCCTGCCCAGCACACTTGGCCCTCCCCGCTTCCCCCCTTGCCACTCTCCACCTACTCCCCTCCCACCCCTACCATGCTTGGCCTTGCCATCTTCCCCCTTGCCCTTCAGTGCCCGCTCCCCTCCCTCCCCTAGCACGCTTGGCCTTGCCCTCTTCGCCACTTCCCTTTGCCTCCCGCTCCCCTCTCTCCCCTAGCACGTTCTGCCTTGCCCACTTCCCCTTGAACTACGCCTCCAGCTCCCCTCCTTCCCCTAGCATGCTTGGCCTTGCCCTCTTCATCTTGCCCTTCGCCTCTCGATCCCCTGCCTCCCCTAACACGCTTGGCCTTGCCGTCTTTCCCTCTTGCACTTCGCCACCCGCTTCCTTCCGTCCCCCAGCACGTTTGGCCTTTCCCTCTGCCCCTCTTGCCCTTCGCTTCCCACTCTCCTCCCTCCCCTAGCACGCCTGGCCTTGCCCTCTTCCCCTCTTGCCCTTCGCTTCCCACTCTCCTCCCTCCCCTAGCACGCCTGGCCTTGCCCTCTTCCCTCTTGACGTTCGCATCCCGCTCCCCTCCCTCCCCTAGTACGCTCTGCCTTGCCCTATTCCCCTCTTGCCCTCTGCCGAACGCACACCTCTCTCCCCTAGCACACTTGGCCTTACCCTCTTCCACTCTTCCCCTTCGCCTCCCATTCCCCTCCCTCCTCTAGCACACTTGGCCTTGCCCTCTTCCCTCTTGCCCTTTGCCTCCCGCTCCTCTCACTCCCCCAGCAGGTATGGCCTTGCACTCTTTCCCTCTTGCACTTCGCCTCCCACTCTCCTTCCTCCCATAGCACGGTTAGGCTTGCCCTCTTCCCCTCTTGCCAATCGCCTCCCGCTCCCCTCCCTCCCCTAGCATGCTTGGCCTTTCCCTCTTCCCCTTCGACACACGCTCCCCTCCCTCCCTTAGCACGTTTGGCCTTGCCTTCTTCCCCCTTGCCCTTCGGTGCCTGCTCCTCTCCCTCCCCTACCACGCTTGGCCTTGCCCTCTTCCCCTCTTTCCTTTCGCCTCCCGCTCCCCTCCCACCCCTAGCACTCTTGGCCTTGCCCTTTTCCCCTCTTGCACTTCACCTCTCTCCCTCCTACCCCTTGCATGTTTGGCTTTGCACTCTTCCCCTCTTGCCCTTCGCCTACCGCTACCCTCCCTGCCCTCGGACTCTTAGCCTTGCCCTTCGCCTCCCACTCCCCTCCATCCCCTGGGACGTTTGGCATTGCCGTCTTCCCCCTTGGCCTACGCCTCCCGCTCCCCTCCCTGCCCTAGCACGCTTGGCTTTGCCCTCTTCCCCTCTTGCAATTCGCCAACCGCTCCCCTCCTTCCCCTAGCACGCTTTGCCTTGTTTTGTCCCCCTCTTTCCCTTCGCCTCCAACTCCCCTCCCTCCCTTACAACGCTTGGCCCTTCCACTTCCACTCTTGCTCTTCCCCTCCCGCTCGCCTCCCTCCCCTACCACGCTTGGCCTATCCCTCTTCCACTCTTGCCCTTCGCCTTCTGCTCCCCTCCCTCCCTTAGCACGCTTGGCTTTGACCTCTACCCCCTTGCCCTTTGCGTCCCGCCACCCTCCCTCCCCAGCACACTTGGCCTTATTCGCTTCCCCCCTTGCCCTTCTCCACCTACTCCCCTCCCACCCATAGGATGCGTGGCCTTGCCTTCTTCCCCCTTGCCCTTTGGTGCCCGCTCCGCTCCCTCCCTTACCGCGCTTCGTCCTGCCCAATTCCCCTGTGGCCCTTCGCCACCCACTCCCCTCTCTGCCCTGGCACGATCTGCCTTGCCCACTTCCCCCTTGCCCTTCGCCTCCCGTACCCCTCCCTCCTCTAGCACACTTGGCCTTACCTACTTCTCCTCTTGCACTTCGGTTCCCACACCCCTCTCTCCCCTAGCCGCTTGACCTTTCCCTCTTCCCCATCGCCTCCCGCTCCCCTCCCTCCCCTACCACGCTTGGCCTTGCCCTCTTCCCCTCTTGCCTTGTTCTCCCGCTACCCTCCCTCCCCTAGCACATTTGGCCTTGCACTCTTCCCCTCTTTCCCTTCGCCTCCCGCTCCCCTTCCACCCCTGGCACTCTTGGCCTTGCCCTTTTCCCCTCTTGCACTTCACCTCTCTCTCCCCTCCTACCCCTTGCATGTTTGGCTTTGCCATTTTCCCCTCTTGCCCCTCGTCTCTCGCTCCCCTGCCTCCCCTAGCACGCTTAGCCTTTCCCTCTTCCCCTCCTGCCCTTCGCTATTCTCTCCCCTCCCACCCCTAACACGTTTGGCTTTGCACTCTTCCCCTCTTGCCCTTCGCCTACCGCTAACCTCCCTGCCCTCGGACACTTAGCCTTACCCACTTCCCCATTGCCCTTCGCCTCCCACTCCCCTCCATCCCCTGGGACGCTTGGCATTGCCCTCTTCCCCCTTGCCTTTCGCCTCCCGCTCCCCTCCCTGCCCTAGCACGCTTGGCTTTGCCCTCTTCCCCTCTTGCCCTTCGCCTTCCGCTCCCCTCCCTCCTTTAGCATGCTTGGCTATGACCTCTTCCCCCTTGCCCTTCGCCTTCCGCTACCCTCCCTCCCCTAGCACACTGGGCCTCCCCAGCTTCCCCCTTGCCATTCTCGTCGTACACCCCTCCTACCCCTAGCATGCATGTCCTTGCCCTCTTCCAATCAGGCCCTTCGCCTCCTGCAAACCTCCCTGCCCTCGCACACTTGGCCTTGTCCACTTCTCCCCTTGCCCATCGCCTCCCACTCCCCTCCATCCCCTAGCACGCTCTGCCTTGCCCACTTCCCCCCTTTCCCTCTGCCTCCCGCTCGCTGCCCTTCCCTAGCACACTTGGCCTTCCCCTCTTCCCCTCTTGCACTTCGTCACCCGCTCCACTTCCTCCATTAGCACGCTTGGCCTTCAATTCTTCCTCTCTTGCCCTTGGCCTCCAGCTCGCCTCCCTCCCAGGAGCACGCTTGGCCTTTCCCACTTCCTCTCTTGCCCTTCACCTCCCGCTACCCTCCCTCCCCTAGTACGCTTCGCCTCTCCCTCTTCCCCTATTGCACTACGTCTCCCGCTCCCCTCCTTCCCCGAATACGTTTGGCATTGCCACTTTCCCCTCTTTCCCTTCGGCTCCAACTCCCCTCCCTCCCCTCTTGCCATTCACGCGCGTTCGCATCTCTCCCCTAGAACGCATGGCCTTGATCTCTTCCCCTCTTGACCTTCGCCTCCCACTCCTCTCCCGCTCCTCTTCCACCCCTAGCACAATTGGCCTAGTCCTCTTCCCCCTTGCCCATCGCCTCTTGCTCCCCATCTCTCCCCTGGCACGCTTGGCCTTGCCCTCTTCCCCTCTTGCCCTCCGCCACCCGCTCTCCTCCCTTCCCTAGCATGCTTGGCCTTGTCCTCTTCCCCTCTTGCCCTTCGCCTCCCGATCCACTACCTCCTCTAGCACGCTTGGCTATGGCCTCCTCCCCCTTGCACTTCGCCTCCCACTACCTTCCCTCCCCAAGAACACTTGGCCTTGCCATCTTCCCCCTTGCCCATTGCCTCCTGCTCCCCATCCCTTCCGGCATGCTTGGCGTCTCCCCCTTCACTTCTTGCCCTTCGCCTCGCGCTCCCCTCCCTCCCCTAGCATGTTTGGCCTTGCACTCTTCCCCTCTTGCACTTCGCACCCGCTCCCCTCCCTAGTACGCTTGGCCTTGCCTCTTCACCTCTTACCCTTCGCCTTCCGTTACCCTCCCTCCCCTTGCACACTAGGCCCCCCTTGCCCTTCGCCATCTGTTACCCTCCTTCCCCTAGCACGCTTGGCCTTGCCCTCTTCACCCTTGCCCTTCGCCTCCCGCTACCCTCCGTCCCTTAGCACACTTGCCCTACCCCACTACCCCCATGCCCTTCTCCTCCTACTCCTCTCCCTCTCCTAGCATGCTTGGCCTTGCCCTCTTCCCCTCTTGCCCTTCGCCACCCGCTCCCCTCCCTCCCCCAGCACACTTGGCCTAGCTCTCTTCCCCCTTGCCCATCGCCTCCTGCTCCACATCCCTCCCCTAGCACGCTAGGCCTTGCCCTCTCCACTCTTGCCCTTCGCCTCCCGCCCCCTCCCTCCCCTAGCATGCTTGGCCTTGCCCTCTTACCCTCTTGCCCTTCGCCTCCCGATCCCCTCCTTCCCCTAGCACACTTGGCTTTGCCCTCTTCCCCCTTGCACTTCGCCTCCCGCTACCGTCCCTCCCCTAGCACACCTGGCCTTTCCCTCTTCCGCTCTTGCCCTTCGCATCCCGCTCCCCTCCCTCCCGTAGCATGCTTGGCCTTGCCATCTACCCCCTTGATCTTCGCCTCCTGCTCCCTTCCCATCGCTAGCACTCTTGGCCTTACCTTCTTCTCCCTTTCCATGCGCCTCCTTCTCCCCTCCTTCCCCTAGAACGCTTGTACTTGCCCACTTTCCCTCTTGCCCTTCGCCTCCCAATTGCCTCCCTACCCTGGCACGCTTCGCCTTGCCCTCTTCCACTCTTTCCATGCGCCTCCCACTCCCCTACCTACCCTAGCATGCTTGGCCTTGCACTCTATCCCTCTTGCCCTTCGTCTCCTGCTCCCCTCCCTACCATAGCACGCTCAGCCGTGCCTTCTCCCCTCTTACCCTTCGCCTTCCGTTACCCTCTCTCCATCGCACACTACGCCCTGCCCTCTTCCCCCTTGCCCTTCGCCTCCCGCTACCCTCCTTCCCTTAGCACGCTTGGCCTTGCCCTCTTCACCCCTTGCCCTTCACCTCCCGCTCCCCACCTTCCCCTAGCACGATTGTCCGTGCCATGTTCCCCACTTTCCCTTCACCATCCAATCCCCTTCCTTTCCTAGAAGGTTGGCCTTTCCCTCTTCACCTCTTGCCGTTTGCCTCCCGCTTCCCTCCCTCCCCTAGCATTTTTGGCAATGCCCTCTTCCCCTATTGCCTTTCGCCTCACGCTCCGCTCCCTCTTCTAGCACGCTTGGTCTTGTCCTCTTCCACTCTTGCCCTTCGCCAGCCGCTCGCCACCCTCTCCTAGCACAATTGGCTTTGACATCTTCCCCCTTGCCCTTCGCCTCCCGCTACCCTCCCTCCCCTAGCACGCTTGTCCATGCTCTCTTCCCCTCTTGCCCTTCGCCGCCCACTCCCCACTCTCCCATAGCACACTTGGTTTGACTTTTCCCCCTTGATCTTCGCCTCCTGCAACCCTCCCTCCCCTAGCAAACTTGGCCTCTCCCGCTTCCCTCCTTGCCATTCTCCTCGTACTCCCCTCCTACCCCTAGCATGCATGGCCTTGCCCTCTTCCAATCAGGCCCTTCGCCTCCTGCTAACCTCCCTGCCCTCGCACACTTGGTCTTGCCCTCTTCCCCTCTTGTACTTCGTCACCCTCACCCCTCCTTCCCTTAGCACGCTTGGCCTTGCCATGTTATACTCTTTCCTAGCGCCTCCCACTCCCCTCCCTCCCCTAGTATGCTTACCTTTCCCTCTGCCCTCTTGCTCTTCGCCTTCGGCACCCCTCACTCCCCTAGTATGATTGGCCTTGCTCTCTTCCCCTCTTGCCCTTCGCCACCCGCTCCAATTCCTCCACTAGCACGCTTGGCCTACCTTTCTTCCTCTCTTGCCCTTCGCCTCTCGCTCGCCTCCCTCCCAAGAGCCAGCTTGGCCTTCCCACTTCCTCTCTTGCCCTTCACCTCCCGCTACCCTCCCTTCCCTAGTACACTTGGCCTCTCCCTCGTCCCCTCTTGCACTACATCTCCCGCTCCCCTCCTTCCCCGAATACGTTTGGCATTGCCATGTTCCCCTCTTTCCCTTTGGCTCCCATTCTCCTCCCTCCCCTCTTGACATTCGCGGCGCGTTCGCCTCCCTCCTTTAGAACGCATGGCCTTGCCCTCTTCCCCTCTTGACCTTCGCCTCCCGTTCCCCTCCCACCCCTAGCACACTTGGCCTTGCCATCTTCCCCCTTGCCCATTGCCTTCTGCTCCCCATCCCTCGTGGCACGCTTGGCCTCTCCCTCTTCCCCTTCGTCTCATGCTCCCCTACCTCCCCCAGCATGTTTTGCCTTGCACTCTTCCCCTCTTACACTTCGCACCCGCTCGTCTCCCTACCCTAGTACGCTTGGCCTTGCCTCTTCCTCTCTTGCCCTTCACCTTCCGTTACTCTCCCTCCCCTTGCACACTAGGCCTGCCCTCTTCCCCTCTTGCCCTTTAGCACCCGCTAACCTCCTTCCCCTAGCATGCTTGGCCTTGCCATCTTCTCCTCTTGCCCTTTGCCGCCCGATACCCTCCTTCCCCTATGACACTTGGCTTTGCCCTGTTCCCCCTTGCACTTCGCCTCCCACTACCGTCCCTCCCCTAGCACACTTGGTCTTACCCTCTTCCCCTCTTGTCCTTCGCATCCCGCTCCCCACCCTCCCGTAGCACGCTTGTCCTTGCTTACTTCCCCTCTTGCCCTTCGCCTCCCACTTGCCTCCCTCCCCTGGCACGCTTCGCCTTGCCCTCTTCCACTCTTTCCCTTCGCCTCCCAATCCCCTACCTACCCTAGCATGCTTGGCCTTGCACTCTATCCCTCTTGCTCTTTGTCTCCCGCTCCCCTCCCTACCATAGCACGCTCAGCCTTGCCTCTTCCCCACTTACCCTTCGTTTTCCGTTACCCTCCCTCCCTCGCATGCGCTTCCCTCCTCCTCATAGCACGCTCTGCCATGCCCTCTCCCCCTCTTGCTTTTGGTCTCGCGCTGCCCTCCCTCCCCAAACACGCTTGGCCTCTCCCTCTTCACCCCTTGCCCTTCGCCTCCCGCTCCCCACCTTCCCCTAGCACGAATGTCCGTGCCATGTTCCACACTTTCCCTTCGCCACCCAATCCCCTTCCTTCCCTAGCAGGCTTGGCAATGCCCTCTTCCCCTATTGCCCTTCGCCTCACGTTCCGCTCCCTCTTCTAGCACGCTTGGTCTTGTCCTCTTCCACTTTTGCCCTTCACCAGCCGCTCGCCACCCTCTCCTAGCACACTTGGCTTTGACATCTTCCCCCTTGCCCTTCGCCTCCTGCTACCCTCCCACCGCTAGCACGCTTGTCCGTGCTCTCTTCCCCTCTTGCCCTTCGCCGCTCACTCCCCACCCTCCCGTAGCACACTTGGTTTTACTTTTCTCCCTTGACCTTCGCCTCCTGCAACCCTCCTTCCCCTAGCACTCTTGGCCTTGCCCTCTTCCCCTCTTGCCCTTCGCCCCCGCTCCACTCCCTCCCCTAGCATGCTCGGCCTTGACCTCTTCCCCTTTTGCCCTTCGCCTCCCACTGCCCTCGCTACCCTAGCATGATTGGCCTTGCCCTCTTCCCATCTTGCCCTTCACCTCCCGCTTCCCACCCTTCCCTAGTACGCTTGGCCTTCCCCTCAATCCCTCCAGCCGTTCGCCTCCCGCTCGCCTCCCTCCCCTAACACACTTGGCCTCTCCCTCTTCCCCTCTTGCACTACGCCTTGCGCTCCCACGTTCCTCTAGCACGCTACGCTTTGCCTTGTTTCTCACTTTCCCTTTGCCTTCCACTCCACTCCCTCCCTGTTGCCCTTTGCCGCCAGCTCAACTCCCTCCCCTAGCATGTTTGGTCTTGATCTCTTCCCCTTTATGCCCTACGCTTCCCTCCCCCCTCCCTCCCCTAGCACGTATGCCTCGTCCTCTTCCCCTCTTGGCCTTCGCCTCCCAATCCCCTCCCTCCCTTTGCACACTTGGCTTTCACTCTTCCCCCCTTGGCCTTCGCCTCCCGCTTCCCTCCATCCCCTAGCAGGCTTGGCCTTGACCTCTTCCCCCTTGCCCTACGACTCCTGCTCCCCTCCATCCCCAAGCACGCTTAGCCTTCTGCTCTTCCCCCTTGCCCTTCGCCTCCTGCTCCCCTCCATCCCCTAAGACGCTTGGCCTTTCCCTCTTCCCCTCTTGTCCTTCGCCTCCCGCTCCTCACCCTGCGCTATTACGCTTGGCCTTTCAATCTTCTGCTCTTGTCCTTCGCCACCCGCTGCCCACCCTCTCCTAGCACGCTTGGCCTTGTCCTCTTCCCCTCTTGCCCTTCGCATTCAGCTCCCTCCCGTCCCCTAGCATGCTTGGCCTTGCCCTCTTCCCCCTTGCCCTTCGACTCCTGCTCCCCTCCATCCCCAAGCACGCTTGGCCTTGCCCACTTCCCACTTGCCCATCGCCTCCCCCTCCCTTTCCCTCCCCTAGGACGGTTAGCCTTGTCTTCCTCCCCTTTTGCACTTCGCCTCCCACTTCTCTCCTTCCCGTGGCACGCGTGGCCTTGCCCTCTTCCCCCTTTATTTTCGCCTCCCACTAACCTCCATCCCCTAGCATGCTTGGCCTTGCCCACTTCCCCCTTGCCCTTCGGCCCCTGCTCCCTTCCCTCCCCTAGCATGCTTGGCCTTGAACTCTTTCCCCTTGCCTTTCGCCTTCCGCTTCCCTCCCTCCCCTAGCACGCTTGGCCTTGCCCTTTTCCCCTCTTGCACTTCGCCGCCTGCTCCCCTCCTTCCCCTAACATGCTTCGCCATGCCATGTTCCATTCATTCCCTTCGCCTCCCACACCCATCTCTCCCCCATCACGCTTGGCCTTTACCTCTTCAACTCTTGCCCTTCGCCTCCCGCTCACCTCACTCCCCTAGCTCGCTTGGCCTACCCTCTTCCCCTGTTGCATTTCGCCTCTTGCTAATCTCCCTCCCCTAGCACCCTTGGCCCTGCCCTCTTCCCCTCTTCCTCTTTGGCTCCCGTTCCCCTCCATCCCCTAGCTCGATTGGTCTTGACCTAATCACCTATTGCAGTTCGCCTCCCTCTCCCCTCCCTCCCCCAGCACGCTTTTCTTTGCCCTCTTTCCCTCTTGCCCTTCGCTTCCCGCTAACGTCCCTCCCCTAGAACACTTGACCTTGCCCTCTTCCTCTCTTACACTTCGCCTCTCGCTCCCCCCTTCCCTTAGCACCCTTGGCCTTGCCCTCTTCCTCTCTTGCGTTTCACCTCCCGCTCCCCTCACCCTCCTACCACGCTTGGTCTTCCCCTCTTCCCCTCTTGCACATCGCCATCCACTCGCTACGCTCCTCTAGCACGCTTGGCCTTCCCCTCTTGCCCTCTTGACCTTCGCCTCCCGTTCCCCTCCCACCCCTAGCACACTTGGCCTTTGCCATCTTCCCCCTTGCCCATTGCCTCCTGCTCCCCATCCCTCGTGGCATGCTTGGCCTCTCCCTCTTCCCCTTCGCCTCCCGCTACCCTCCCTCCCATCACACAGTTGGCCTTGCCGTCTTCCCCCTTGCCCTTCGCCTTCCGCTCCCCTCCCTCCACTCGCACACTTGGCCTTGCCCTCTTCCCCCTTGCCATACGCATCCCGCTCCTCTCCCTCCTGTAGCACGCTTGGCCTTGCCCTCTGCCCTTCTTGCCCTTCGCCACCCACTCCCCTTTCACATCTTGCATGCTTGGCCTTGCCATTTTCCCCTCTTGCCCCTCGCCTTCCGCTCTCCTCCCTCCCCTGGCATGCTTGGCCTTGCCCTCATCGCATCTTGCACTTCGCCTCCCACTACCCTCCCTACCCTCGCACACTTGGCCTTGCCCTCTTCCCCCTTGCCCTTCGCCTCCCTCTGAACTCTATCCCCTGCTCCCCTCCTCCCCCTAGCACGTTTGGCCTTTCCATGTTCCCCTCTTTCCCTTCGCCTTGCACACTTGGCCTTGCCGTCTTACCCTCTTGCCGTTTGACTCCCGCTCCCCTCCGTTCCCTCGCACACTTGGCCTTGCCCTCTTCCCCACTTGCCATTCACCTCCCGCAACCTTCCCTCTCCTAGCACGCTTGGTCTTCCCAACTTCCCCACTTGCTCTTCACTACCCGCTCGCCACCCTTCTCCTTCACGCTTGGGCTTGCCCTCTTCCCCTCTTGCACTTCGCCTGCTGCTCCCCACCAACCCCTAGCACACTTGGCTTTCACCTCTTTTCCCTTGCCCTTCACCTCCCGCTACCCTCCCATAGCACGCTTGGCGTTGCCCTCTTCCCTTCTTACCCTTCGCCTCCCTCTGCCCTTCCTGCCCTAGCAGACTCTGCCTTGCCCTCTCCCCCTGTTGCCTTTCGCCTTGCGCTCCCCTCCCTCCCCTAGCACGCTTGGCCTCTCCCTCTTCCACTATTGCCCTTTGCCTCCCGGTACCCTCCCTCCCATAGCACACTTGATCTTGCTCCCTTCTCCTCTTGCCTTTTGCCTCGCGCTCCCCTCCCTCCCTCTTGCCCTCTTCACCATGATCCCATCATTTCCCTAGCACGTTCCTCTCTTTCTCTTCGCCTCCCGCATACCTCCCTCCCCTAACACATTTGGTACTTGCCCTCTTCCCCTGTTGTTCTTCGCCTCAAGCTCCCCTCCCTCCCCTAGTACAATGTGCATATCCCTCTTCCCCTGTTGCCTTCGCTGCCCGCTACTCTCCCTTCCCTAGCACGCTTGGACTTGCCCTCTTTCCTTTTTGCCTTCGCTATAGCACTCCCCTCCCTACCCCAGCAGGTATGGCCTTGCCATCTACCCTCTTGCTCTTCGCCTCCCACTCCCCTTTCTCCCCTAGCATGCTTGGCCTTGTCCTCCTCCCGTCTTGCCCTTTGCCTCCCGCTACCCTCACTCTCCTTGCACACTTGGACATGCCCTCTTCACCTCTTACCCTTCACCTCCCGCTCCCCTCCCTCTCCTAGCACGCTTAGTCTTCCCATCATCCCCTCTCACCCTTCGCCACCCGCTCGCCACCCTCATCTAGCTCGCTTGGGCTTTGCCTATTTTCCCGTCTTGCTCTTCGCCTACTGCCCCCCTCCGTCCCATAGCACGCTTGGCCCTGCCCTTATTTTTCCTTTTGCCCTTCTCCTCTCGCTCACCTCTCTCACCTAGAACGCTTCGTCGTGCCCCCTTCCCCACTTGCCCTTCGTCTCCCACTAAGCTCCCTCCCATCGCACACTTGTACTTGACCTCTTCTCCCCTTGCCCTTCTCTTCCCGCTCCCTCCCTCCCCTAGCATGCTTGGCCTTGCCCTCTTCCCCCTTGCCCTTCCTCCTCCTGCACCCTCCTTCCTGTAGCACACTTGGCCTTGTCCTCTTCCCCTCTTGCCCTTCGCCTCCCACTCCATTACCTCCCCTAGCATGTTTGGCCTTGCCCTCTTCCCCCTTGATCTTCGCCTACCGCTCCCCTCCCACCCCTAGCACGCTTGGCCTTGCACTCTTCCCCCTTGCCTGTCACCTCCTGATACCCTCCTTCTCGTTGCAAGCTTGGCCTTGCCCACTTCTCCTTCTGATCTACGCCTCACACTCGCCTCCTGATCTCCTCCTTCTCCTTGCATGCTTGGCCTTGCCCACAACTCCTTCTGCCCTTTGCCTCTCACTCGCCTCCTTCCTCTAGCATGCTTGGCCTTGCCCTCTTCCCCTCTTGCCTTTCGAATCGCGCTCTCCTCCCTCCCCTAGCACGCTTGGCCTTGCCATCTTTCCCGCTTGCCCTTCACCTCACGCTACCCTCCCTCCCATAGCAAACTTGCTACTTGCCCTCTTCCCCTCTTGTTTTTGGCCTCAAGCTCCCCTCCCCCCCCCCAGCACGATGTGCATTTCCCTCTTCCCCTCTTGCCCTTCATCGCCCTCAGCTCTCAATTCCCTAGCACGATTGGTTTTGGTCTCTCCCCCTTTTGCCCTAGCCTCCCACTCGCCTCCCTCCTCTAGCATGTTTGGCCGTGCCATCTTCCCCTCTTGCCCTTCGCCTACCACTCCCCTTTCTCCCCTAGCACGCTTGGCCTTGCCCTCTTCCCCTCTTGCCCTTCGCCTCCCGCTACCCTTACTCCCCTTGCACACTTGGACTTGCCCTGTTCCCCCCTTGCCCTTCGCCACCCGCTACCCTCACTCCCCTTGCACACTTGGACTTGCCCTCTTCCCCTCTTGCCCTTCGTCTCCTGTTCCCCTCCCACCCCTAGCACGCTTGTCCTTGCCCTCTTCCCCCTTGCCTTTTGACTCCCACTGCCCTTCCTCCCCTAGCAGGTTCTGCTTTGATCTGTTGCACGCTTGCCTTTCGCCTCGTGCCCCCCTCCCTCCCTTAGCACGCTTGGCCTCTCCCTCTTCCCCTCTTTCCCTTCGCCTCCCACTCCCCTCCGTTCCCTAGCACGCTTGGCTTTCCCTCTTCCCCTCTTGCCCTTCGCCTCCCACTACCCTAACTCCCCTTGCACACTTGGACTTGACCTCTTCCCCCTTGCCCTTCGCCTCCCACTACACTCTGTCCCCTAGCACACTTGGACTTGCCCTCTTCCTCTCTTGCCCTGTGTGACCCGGTCCCCTCCTTCCCCTAGTACACTTGGCCTTGCCCCTCTTCCCCTAGCACGCTTCTCTTTCCCATCTTCCCCTCTTGAACTTCGCCTCCTGCTCCCCTCGTTCCCCTAGTACGCTTGGCCTTGCACCCGTCCCTTCTTGCCGTTCGCTTCCCGTTACCCTCCCTCCCCTAGCACGTTTGGCCTTGCCATCTTCCCCTCTTGCCCTTCGCCTCACGCTCCCCTCCCACCCCTAGCACGCTTGTCCTTCCTCTCTTCCCCTTTTGCACTTCGCCTCCTGCTCCCCTCCTTCCCCTAGCAAACTTGGTCTTCCTATCTTCCCCTATTGCCACACGCCTCCCGCTTCCCTCCCTGCCCGGCACACTTGGCATTGCCCTCTTTCCCTCTTGCCCTCCGCCTCCCGCTTCCCCACCCTCCCCTAGCACACTTGGTTTTGACCTCTTCCCCCTTGCCCTTCGCCTCCCACTATACTCTGTCCCCTAGCACACTTGGACTTGCCCTCTTCCTCTCTTGCCCTGTGTGACCCGGTCCCCTCCTTCCCCTAGCACGCTTGGATTTTCCCTCTTCCCCTCTTGCCCTTCGCCTCCCGCTCCCATCCTTCCCCTAGCACGCTTGGATTTTCCCTCTTCCCCGCTTGCCCTTCGCCTCCCGCTCCCCACACTCCCTTAGCACACTTGGGCTTGACCTCTTCCCCTCTTGCCCTTCGCTTCCCGCTCCACTCCCTCGCCTAGCACGATTGGCCTTGCCCTCTTCCCCTCAGGCCCTTCGCCTCCTGCTCCCCCCTTCCCTCGCACACTGGGCCTTGCCCTCTTCCCCTCTTGCCTTGCGCCTCCCGTGCCACTCCCTCTCCTCACACGCTTGGACTTTCCCTCTTCCCCTCTTGCCATTCACCTCCCGCTCCCCTCCCTCCCCTAGCACGCTTGGGCTTGATATCTTTCCCTCTAGCCCTTCGCTTCCCGCTCCTCTCCTTCGCCTACCATGCTTTGCCTTGCCCTCTTCCCCTCATGCCCTTCGCCTCCTGCATCACACCCTTCCCTGGCAAACGTGGCTTTGAACTCTTCCCCCTTGCTCTTTGCCTCCTGCTACCCTCCCTCCCCTAGCACACTTGGCCTTCCCCTCTTCCCCTCTTGTCCTTCGCAACCCGCTCGCCACACTCCTCTAGCACGCTTGGCCTTGCCCTCTTCCTCCTTGCCCTTCACCTCCCACTCCCCTCTCTCCTCCAGCACGCTTGGCCTTGCCCCTTCCCCTCTTGCCCTTCGCCTCCCGCTCCCCACACTCCCCTAGCACGCTTGGCCTTGCCCTCTTCCCCTCAGGCCCTTCGCCTCCTGCTCCCCTCCCTTCCCTAGCACACTGGGCCTTGCCCTCTTCCCCTCTTGCCCTGCGCCTCCCGCGCCGCTCCCTCTCCTCACACGCTTGGACTTTGCCTCTTTCCCTCTTGCCATTCGCCTCCCGGGCCCCTCCCACCCCTAGCACGCTTGGGCTTGACATCTTTGCCTCTAGCGCTTCACTTCCCGTTCCCATCCCTCGCCTATCACGCTTTGCCTTGCCCTCTTCCCCTCATGCCCTTCGCCTCCTGCTCCCCTCCCTCCCCTAGCACACTTGGCCTAGCCCTCTTCCTCTCTGGCCCTGCGCTCCCGCGCCCCTCCCTCTCCTCACACACTTGGCCTTGCCCTCTCACCCTCTTGACCTTCGCCTCCCGCTCCCCTCCCTCCCCTATCACGCTAGGCCCTGCCCTCTTCTGGTCTTGCCCTTCGCCTACAGCTTCTCTCCTTCCCCTAGCACGCTTGGCCTGGCCCTCTTCCCCTTTTGCCCTTCGCCTCCCGCTCCGCATAATTCACCTAGCACGCTTGGCCCTGCCCTATTCCCATTTCCCTTCGTCACCCGCTCCACTCCTTCCTCTAGCACGCTTGGCCTTGCTCTCTACCTCTCTTGCTCTTCGACTCCCGCTCCCCTCCCTCCCCTAGCCCGCTTTGCCTTGCCCTCTTCCCCTCTTGCCCTTCGTCTCCCGCTCCCTTCTTCCCCTAGCACGCTTTGCCTTGCCCTCTTCCACTCTTGCTCTTCATCTCCCCCTCTCTTCTTCCCCTAGCACGCTTGGACTTGCCATCTTCCCCTCATGCCTTACGCCACACGCTCACCTCCTTCCCCTAGCTCGCTTGGCCTAGCCCTTTTCCCCTCTTGCCCTTCGCCTCATGCTCACCACCCTCCCCTAGCACAATTGGCTTTGACCTCTTCCCCTCTTGCTCTTCGCCTCCCCCTCGCCTCCCTCCCCTACCACGATTGGCCTTGGCCTTGCCCTCTTCCCTTATTGCCCTTTGCCTTCCGCTCCCTACCTGCCCTAGCCCACTTGGCCTTCCCCCACTTCTCCTCTCGCCCTTCGCCTCAGGCTACCCTCCCTCCCTAGCACACTTGGCCTCTCCCTCTTCCCCTCTTGCAATTCGCCTCCCGCTGCCCATTCCTCCCGTAGAACGTTTGGTCTTGCCCTCTTCCCCTCTTGCCCTTCGCCTCCCTCTCCCCTACCTCCCCTAGCACGCTTGTCCTTCCCCTCTTTCCCTCTTGCCCCTCTCCTTACGCTTGCCTCCCTCCCCTAGCACGCTTGGCCTTGCCCTCTTCCACACTTGCCCTTCGCTTCCCGCTCCCCTCCTCCCCTAGCACGCTTGGCCTTGTCCTCTTTCCCTTTGCCCATCTCATCCGACTTCACTTTCTTCCCCTAGCACGCTTGGCCTTGCCCTCTTCCCCCTTGCCCTTCGCCTCCCGCTCCCCACTTTCCCCTAGCACGCTTGGCCTTGTCCTCTTTCCCTTTGCCCATCCCCTCCCACATCCTTTCTTCCCCTAGCACGCTTGGCCTTGCCCTCTCCCCCCTTGCCCTTCGCCTCCTGCTCCCCTCCTTCCCCTAGCACACTTGGCCTTGCCCTCTTCCTCTCATGCTCTTCGACTCCCGCTCCCCTCCCTCCCCTAGCCCGTTTTGCCTTGCCCTCTTCCCCTCTTGCACTTCGTCTCTCACTCCCTTCTTCCCCTAGTACACTTGGCCTTGCCCTCTTCCCCTCTTGCCCTTCGCCTACCGCTCACTCCTTTCCCTAGCACTCTTGGCCTTGCCCTCTTTCCCTTTGCCCATCCACTCTCACTTCGCTTTCCTTCCCTAGCACGCTTGGCCTGCCCTCTTTCCCCTTGCTCTTCGCCTCCCGCTACCCTTACTCCCCTTGCACACTTGGACTTGCCCTCTTCCCCTCTTGCCCTTCGCCTTCCACTCCCCTTTCTCACCTAGCACGCTTGGTCTTGCCCTCTTCCCTTCTTGCCGTTCGCTTCCTGTTACCCTCCCTCCCCTAGCACACTTGGCATTGCCCTCTTTCCCTCTTGCCCTCCGCCTCCCGCTTCCCCACCCTCCCCTAGCACACTTGGTTTTGACCTCTTCCCCCTTGCCCTTCGCTTCCCACTACACTCTGTCCCCTAACACACTTGGACTTGCCCTCTTCCTCTCTTGCCCTGTGTGACCCACTCCCCTCCTTCCCATAGCACGCTTGGATTTTCCCTCTTCCCCTCTTGCCCTTCGCCTCCCGCTCCCATCCTTCCCCTAGCACGCTTGGATTTTCCCTCTTCCCCTCTTGCCCTTCACCTCCCGCTCCCCACACTCCCCTAGCACACTTGGGCCTTGCCCTCTTCTCCTCTTGCCCTGCGCCTCCCGCGCCGCTCCCTCTCCTCACACGCTTGGACTTTCCCTCTTCCCCTCTTGCCATTCGCCTCCCGCTCCCATCCCTCCCCTAGCACGCTTGGGCTTGATATCTTTCCCTCAGGCCCTTCGCCTCCAGCTCCCCTCCTTTCCCTAGCACACTGGGCCTTGCCCTCTTCCCCTCTTGACCTGCGCCTCCCGCACCGCTCCCTCTCCTCACACGCTTGGACTTTCCCTCTTCCCCTCTTGCCATTCGCCTCCCGCTCCCATCCCTCCCCTAACACGCTTGGGCTTGATATCTTTCCCTCTAGCCCTTCGCTTCCCGCTCCTCTCCCTCGCCTACCATGCTTTGCCTTGCCCTCTTCCCCTCATGCCCTTCGCCTCCTGCATCACACCCTTCCCTGGCAAACGTGGCTTTGAACTCTTCCCCCTTGCTCTTCGCCTCCCGCTACCCTCCCTCCCCTAGCACACTTGGCCTTCCCCTCTTCCCCTCTTGTCCTTCGCCACCCGCTCACCACACTCCTCTAGCACGCTTGGCCTTGCTCTCTTCCTCCTTGCCCTTCACCTCCCACTCCCCTCTCACCCCCAGCACGCTTGGCCTTGCCCCCTTCCCCTCTTGCCCTTCGCCTCCCGCTCCCCACACTCCCCTAGCACGCTTGGCCTTGCCCTCTTCCCCTCAGGCCCTTCGCCTCCTGCTCCCCTCCCTTCCCTAGCACACTGGGCCTTGCCCTCTTCCCCTCTTGACCTTCGCCTCCCGCTCCCCTCCCTCCCCTTTGACGCTAGGTCCTGCTCTCTTCCGCTCTTGCCCTTCGCCTACAGCTTCTCTCTTTCCCCTAGCACGCTTGGACCTGCCCTATTCCCCTTTCCCTTTGTCACCCGCTCCCCTCCTTCCTCTAGCACGCTTGGCCTTGCTCTCTACCTCTCTTGCTCTTCGACTCCCGCTCCCCTCCCTCACCTAGCCCGCTCTGCCTTGCCCTCTTCCCCTCTTGCCCTTCGTCTCCCACTCCCTTCTTTCCCTAGCACACTTTGCCTTGTCCATTTCCCCTCTTGCCCTTGATCTCCCCCTCCCTTCTTCCCCAGCACGCTTGGACTTGCCCTCTTCCCCTCATGCCATTCGCCTCCCGCTCCCCTCCTTCCCCTAGCTCGCTTGGCCTTGCCCTCTTCCCCTCTTGCCCCTCGCCTCATGCTCACCACCCTCCCCTAGCACAATTAGCTTTGACCTCTTCCCCCTTGCCCTTCACCTCCCACTACACTTCCTCCCGTAGCACACTTGGCCTTGTCCTCTTCCCCTCTTGCCCTTCGCCTCCTCCTCCACTATCTCCCCTAGCACGCTTGGCCTTGCCTTCTTCCTCCTTCATCTTGGCCTCCTGTTCGCCCCCCCTCCCCTTGCACGCTTGGCCTTCCACTCTTTATCCTTGCCCTTAGCCTCCCGCTTCCCTCCTTCCCCTAGCAAGCTTGGCCTTGCCCTCATCCCCATTTGCCCTTCGCCTCCCACTCTCCTCCCCCCATAGCACGCTTGGCCTTGCCCACTTTCCCTTTGCCCTGCGCCTCCTGCTCCACTCCTTCTCCTCAATCGCTTGGCCTTGCCTTCTTCCCCTCTTGATCTTCGCCTCCCACTCGCCTCCCTCCCCTAGCACAATTGGTCATGGCCTTGACCTTGCCCTCTTCCCTTATTGCCCTTTGCCTTCCGCTCCCTACCTCCCGTAGCACACTTGGCCTTCACCCACTTCTCCTCTCGCCCTTCGCCTCCCGCTACCCTCCCTCCCTATCACACTTGGCCTCTCCCCCTTCCCCTCTTGCAATTCGCCTCCCGCTGCCCATCCCTCCCGTAGAACGTTTGGCCATGCCCTCTTCCCCTCTTGCCCTTCGCCTCCCTCTCCCCTACCTCCCCTAGCACGCTTGGCCTTCCCCTCTTTCCCTCTTGCCCCTCTCCTTCGGCTTGCCTCCCTCCCCTAGCACGCTTGGCCTTGCCCTCTTCCCCACTTGCCCTTCCCCTCCCTCTCCCCTTCCTCCCCTAGCACACTTGGCTTTTCCCGCTTCTCTCTTGCCCTTCGCCTCCCTCTACCTTCCCTCCCCTAGTACACTTGGCCATGCCCACTTCCCCTCTTGCCCTTTGCCTCCCTCGCCCCTACCTCCCCTAACACGCTTGGCCTTCCCCTCCTTCCCTCTTGCCCCTTTCCTTCCACTTCCCTCCCTCTCGTAGGACGCTTGGCGTTGCCCTCTTCCGCTCTGCCCTTCGCCTCCCGCTCCGCACATTTCCCCTAGCTCGCTTGGCCTTGCCCTCTTCCCCTCTTGCCCTTTGCCCCCGATAGCCTCCCTCCCCTAGCACGCTTGGCCTTGCCCTCTTCCCCCTTTCCCTTCGCCACCCGCTCTGCCCTCCTTCCCCTAGCACGCTTGGCCTTGCACTTCTCCCTTCTTGCTCTTCGACTACCGCTCCCCTCCCTCCGCTAGCACGCTTTGCCTTGCCCTCTTCCTCCCTTCCCCTTCGCCTCTAGGTCCCCTCCTCCCCCTAGCAAGTTTGGCCTTGCCGTCTTACCCTCTTGCTCTTCGACTCTCGCTCCCCTCCCTCCCATAGCACGCTTGGCTTTTCCCTATTCCCCTCTTGTCCTTCGTCTCCCGCTCCCCTCCATTCCCTAGCACGGTTGGCCTTGCCCTCTTCCCCTCTTTCCCTTCGCCTCCCGCTCCCCTCCTTACCCTAGCTCGCTTGGCCTTGCCCTCTTCCTCTCTTGGCCTTCACCCCCCGCTCCCCTCCTTTCCCTAGCACGCTTGGCCTTGCCCTCTTCCCCTTCGCCTCCCGCTCCCCTCCCTCCTCTAGCACGCTTCACCTTGCCCTCTTCCCCTCTATCCCTTCGCCTCCCGTTCCCTTCCTTTCTCTAGCACGCTTGGCCTTGCCCTCTTGCCCCTTGCCCTTCACCTCCCGCTCCTCTCCTTCTCCTAGCACGCTTGGCCTTGCCCTCTTCCCCTCTTGCTCTTCGACTCCCGCTCCCCTCCCTCCCCTAGCCCGCTTTGCCTTGCCCTCTTCCTCTCTTGCCCTTTGTCTCCCGCTCCCTTCTTCACCTAGCACGCTTTGTCTTGCCCTCTTCCCCTCTTGCTCTTCGTCTCCCCCTCTCTTCTTCCCCTAGCACGCTTGGACTTGCCCTCTTCCCCTCATGTCTTTCGCCTCCCACTCCCCTCTTCCCCTAGCTCGCTTGGCCTTGCCCTCTTCCCCTCTTCCTCTTCGACTCCCGCTCCCCTCTCTTCCCTAGCACGCTTTGCCTTGCCCTCTTCCCCTCTTGCCCTTCGTCTCCCGCTCCCCTTCTTCCCCTAGCACACTTGTCCTTTTCTCTTCCCCTCTTTCCCTTCGCCTCCCGCTCTCCTACTTTCCCTAGCACGCTTGGTCTTGCCCTTTTCCCCTCTTGCCATTCGTCTCCCGCTCCCCTCTCTCTAGCTCACTTCGCCTTGCCCTCTTCCTTCTCTTTCCCTTCGCCTGCCGCTCCCCTCCTTTCCCTAGCACGCTTGCCCTTGCCCTCTTCCCCCTTGCCCTTCGCCTCCCGCTCCCCTCCTTCCCCTAGCACGCTTTGCCTTGTCCTCTTCCCCTCTTGCCCTTCGTCTCCCGCTCCACTTCCTCCCCTAGCACGCTTGGCCTTGCCCACTTCCCACTTGCCCTTCGCCTCCCGCTCCCCTCCTTTCCCAAGCACGCACGTCCTTGCCCTCTTCCCTTTTCGCCTTCGCCTCCCCTCTCCTCCCTCCCATCTCCCCCCGCTCCGCGCCTCCCAGTGAAGTCTCAGTGACTGACGTTTTGATCATGTGCCACTTTATCTTCAGTGTTAATTTTGTGCTATGATCTTTAATTTTAATTCGAACTCCATCGCGACGCCGGCAGAACTGGTATTGCGTGTGGTTTTTTAATGCGTGTCTTTGTTATTCGTCGCCGTTTTCATGTCCTAACGTCTATGTATTCAAGCCACCGTGGCCGCGGCTTATGCTGACTAAATGTGTGATTTTATTGCATTCGTCCATTAATTTCTTCTTGATGTGTTATAAATTCATCGTTTATGTCATCGTACCTATGTTTCGTTCGTTTCTCCTCGGGCTGCCAGCCTACCCCTCCGGGACAATAAAATACGATAATAATAATCAAAAGTCTTCGTCAGACCTTGTTGCCTCACCTGAAGATGAAAGGCAGATGTCCAGCGAAATATCGTGTTATGACGTTTACGACGACCGTCTTCATTCCCTACATCAGGTTGAACATTTCATTCGCCGCGAAAATTATAAATTTCGTAAGTGATTCTCTTGTCTTAAGAAATCAAATGTTCAAATGTTTGTAAAGTCTATGGGACTTAACTACGGGGTCATCAGTCCCTAAACTTACAAACTACTTATGAACTACTTACGAACTAGGACGGCACAAATATCCATGCCCGAGGGGGGATTCGAACCCCCGACCGTAGTGGCCGTGCAGACCGTGACTGGAGCGCCTTAGTCTCCTCGGCCACCGCGGCCGGCTTGTCTTAAGACATTACATTTTGCTTCTGTTGTTATATATATACTTTGGCATTTTTTTCTGACTGGAATCGAATGACTAGCTAATGAAATTGTTTGATTCGATTCTTATGACTTACATGTAAGCCAAACCGAGTGATACATTCGATGTTGACCTGTGATTCTGCAATAGTTTACAGCAAAATGAGAGACACATAGTTTTGTACATGTCCATTCGGCGATAATCTGAGTGAACACGTCCTTGAAAAATATTCAGTGTAATATTGCAGAATTAATATCGTCGGAACGGTGAGATATATGTAAAGAAACCGCAAATAAAGGTGTTAATGTTTTTAATGTACGTTACAACTGTAGATCTAGATTTGCCGAAAAAGTCATTTTCCTCGAATCTTTTCCATTATTTTTCTTTTCATATCGATATTTCACTCGAGTAAGATTAATGTAACTATACGTAATATTAAGTAGACACCCCATGATATTTTGTATCAGTTTTGCTGCTCACATTCAGTGGATAATTTGTGCTGCAGCCACTTTTACTTTTCTGATATCAAGGAGTTTTATTTTTGACTTTGAATCATAAAAATATTGCTTTTTTGTCCGTAAATTCATTATTTCGGGGGTGGCGTTGGGCAGGCCCCTGCGGGAATCACCCCTTAATATGACTTAGCTTCATCGTCACGAATGCAACGATGTATAAATATTTTTAGCGTTTCACACAAATGCGTCTTTGGAATAAGACATCATCGTATATAATTGAATTTGGTATTAACGATACCATACGTGTTGCCATCAGTCAGGTAACGAAGTGCAAAATAAAGTAGAACGGGGAGGTGTTTTCGAAAAAAAAATTTTTTTTGACAGTTCTGGGCGCTGCGTTGCATTTTACGTTGGAAAACATCGCAGTTTTAAGTTGATGTTTTTTTCTGTGTATGTGTTACGCTTCATCGGCCTTCTTTCAGTGATATTACTTAATATCTTTCAATGTCTTCTTTTACCTCATAAAAAGGCGTACGGTCATGTACAAAACATAGGGTCTCTTATTTTGCTCTACACTACAACCTACTCAAAACCGATCAAAATCGAAGTATATATATTCCTTTTGTAGGTTGACTTGTTAGCATTGCAGAACAGTAGCAAATATTAATCAGACCCAATAATTCCGCTCTGCCCTAGTCAGTAAATAATGATGTTCACAGAGATCTACAATACGGATATCATCTGGTGGCAGATGCGTAGCGTGTTGAAAGTTAGCAGTGCGTCGTGAATTCCTAAACATATTTGTGGCTCGAGTGTATCTGGTACTGGTGTCAGGGTCGGAAATAGGCTGATAATGGTGTTCCAGCTGGTGCCTTTCCGGCTGGAACTGGTTCCGTTTTACGTCGAGGTCCGAAAAACGTCTCGCCGGCTGAAGGTAAGACGAGTTAGAGCAGTCGGCTGCTGAGATACGCGATCGCAGGCATCCGGCGGCCCCGTTAAGCGTTCCCAGCGCGCGTGAGAATGGCACACACCTGCTTCCGCTCCACAAATAGCCGCGCCAAGCCACCCGGCCTATTGCTCTTTCGTGTCTGAAAAATTCTACGCAATCAAAATTTTATATAATAGTAGAAACAAGTGCAAAGTATACCTACAGTATTTACCAAAAACTAATTGTGTAGAGAAAGGAAGGAAGCTTAAGGTTTAACTAGAGACGGCGCACACGCTCGGATGTTTGGGAGGAAGTTTTCCGTGCTTCTTCAAAAGCACAATCCCTGCAGTTGCTAAATGTCAAATGTTTGTAAATCTATCGGACCAAACTGTGTGATTATCAGTCCGTAGCTTACAAACTACTTAAACTAAGGTAAACTAAGCTAAGGACAAACACACACACCCATGCCCTACCGACCTCCGACGGCGAGCAACCGCGCTCCGCAGCGAGACGCCTTAGACCGCTCGGCTACTTGGAGCGATTTGCTTGGAGCGATTCAGGGAATTTACGGAAAATCGTAAATCTTCATGGTCGGAGTTGGATTTGAACCACAGTCTTTCCGAAAGCAAGTCCAGTCTGTTACCACTGCGCCACCACGCCCGGCTTTGTCGAGAGGAAGTAAAGTAATTTTTACTACGTTTGTACTGTACGTACAACATGCTGGCAAACGTAAAAAACCTTTAATAAGGGAATCAACGCTTTGCAACTATGTAAACTGTCCAGTGATGTCGAACACGGTGATAGATAAAGTTTTGATCATTTTTATAACTTCCTTTAAGTGCTGTGTAGTATAACAGTCGTGGACGGCAGAACCTCGTTCCAGTTACTGTCTTAATAACTTTAACCCACAGCACGAGAAGGAAATGACAGTATTCTATAAATGAATTCTTTGCCCTATATGAACTGAGTTTTCTGTTTGAATTGACACTTTTAATAATCCGTTCCCCATCGAGGGTTCGAATCCCCCCTCGGGATGTTTGTGCTGTCTGTAGTATAAGTTAGTTTATAAGTAGTTTGTAAGTTTAGAGACATGACCCCGTAGTTAAGGCCCATAAACGTAACAAACATTTGAACATTTTGAACTTTAAATAATGACAGAACAATAAAAATGGTGTGTAAATAGCGTTATAGCAACAACGCAGTTCAGTGACAAATCAGACAAGGCAGCATGGGTCGGCAACGAACAACTCAAAACCAATACGGCACCAACTCTCCAATTAAAACCACTCACAATTTGGGACTCCGTACCCCAAGTTGCAGTTCTCACATCGCACTGATTTGAAACCTTCCATCTACAGAAAAACTAGTCTCAAAATACGGGTTTCATTGTTGTTAGTATTCTCGAAATACGTAACAAACAAAAATGAACTTTAGACGTTATAACCGATATATTGTTCCCACAAGATTCGTACCCAAAGACTGGAAAGTTGCACAAGTCACTCCAATCCCTATATAAAAGCGAAAGGACACTCATTCATACACTCACTCACTGACTAAATACGAAATCCCGAATACTACTTCACCTTCGAAGCTGAAATTTGGCAGTAATATAGTTTACAGGTAGTAGACGTCAGCTAAGAAACGATTTTGCGATAGGAGTTCAGGAGTTATGACGTCATAAACAATAAAAACTTCCCCGTCTTGCGGCACGTGATACAGTGAGTTTATCAGTCCACTATTTGAGAAAGAGATCACTTAGCGATTAGCAACAAACTTTAAACGTAATTTAAAACCTTTGGGAGACTTTTTCTCGCTGACAACTATAGCAAAATGATGAAAGCGAAAACGTTTATCGCTTACTACTTTTCCGTTGTTCACGGAGTAAAACTACGGTACAACATTGAAATTTATAATTTCTACTCTACATATTGTACCTGCAGGAAATTTTACAAATGGTATACACACATATAGTTGAATGTACCTTCTAAATTGTATCACAAGACACGTAGTTCATGAGATACGAGCACATAAACAGTAACGTTCATGGAAAACCGCCCCATCACCCACCAAGTTTTTATCTATAACTTCTTTACTACTAATTACATTCGCTACAGATTTTTCAGACATACAGCACTTATACAAAAGAATATATACCTGAAAAAATATACAATTGTACAGCATATAACTCAGTAAATATGAGATCATATCTACTGCCATGGGTAAAAACTTTTCACATCAGGCATCACGTTTTATTACATTTCTTATTTACTGCCAAGACACTACTGTATTCCAGTGAGCATAAGGAAATTTCTGAAAGATGACAGTGCTGTTGAAAACCTTGATGCAATTTTGAACTGTGAAGCGCATGCATCTGTAGGAAGAAGCTATAGATATCTATAAAGCTACAAGGAAAGAAAGAGAATGTAACACGAGTACATCCGACGAATACCCATTATTTCCGACAGATCTGGCTTTTAACTTTAAGGGACTGCAATTTGCAGTGGGACTTGAATTTTCTATTATCTACATCAATAAATGTGAATGTCTGTTCGGTGTACGTTTATCACGTCTGAACCACATAACACAAAGAGCTACAAATTTGTACAGTTACTAATGTCTACCCGGGGAAGGCTTTAGGCACGGTTTTATGGCGATCGGATAGCTATTTATCTATATATATTAATGTGAATGTCTGTTCGGTGTACGCTTATCACGTTCGAACGAGAAGACGCAGCGACTTAAATATTTGTACAGTTGCTAATTTATACCTGAGGAAGGTTTTAGGCACGGTTTTATAGCGATCTGATAAATATTTAGTAATTTGAAGAATGTAACGCGAAATGCGGAACAATAATTACTCTTTGAAAATGGTTTTATTGGTTGCATTGTTGGTTGATGGTTGATAATGATAAAAGGGTGGAGTATATTGGGATGGAAAGTTATCGGTGTATATAAAATTCTACGTGTGTGTGTTAATATTTCGCTCTGCAGCGAAAACTACAGAACGCAAACGAACAGTCTGTGTGTAATTGTTGTCCGAAGTCTCACGTTGTGCACCATAGCAGTTCCATGCCGATAGTTATAAGGGGGTAGAAGATATGGTGGTTGATTTCGTCAAATTATGAAAAAATTCTGACTGAAGGCGACGTTTGCGACTCTGCACCAAGGAGGTTACATAGAGCGAAACGCGATGCCACAGACGATGTCTATGGTCTATGCGTGCTACGCCGGGTTTTCAGCTAGTGATTAATAAATCACAGGGTAATCTACTCAATACTGTGTAGTATATTTGAAATCTCCATCTTTATATCGCTTGCTTAGGCATGGGCTCTCCGCAGAAAATATTCATATTATATCCTGGAAAGTCACAAAAAATATTGTTTATAGTCAGGAAGGAAGGAATATTCGCGTTTAACGCCCCGTCGACAACGTGGTCATTAGAGGCGGAGCTTACGCTCGGATTTTTTGGGTAAGGCTGGGAAAGAAAATCGTAATTTCAAGTTTCTGTGTATACTATGCTTATAATTATGGTGTAGTACAGCAAATCTCCAAATGTACTATATGAACATTCGTGGGGTATCACAGCTCAACTGAGAGTACCTTGAGGCAAAATATAAGCTTCATTTCATCAAAATCGGATCGAGGAAGAAAAGATACTGTAATATGTAGTTTCTGGTGTATGCTACGCTTGAATTGCAGCGTAGTATAGCAAAGAGCCGATAGAGGCGCTGTTACTTACATAGGACATAAAATAATTAATAAATGGCGATGCTGCGTTTTTTATTCACATAAATAAGGTGTAATACACTGAAAAAGGGCTACGATTTACGATTTTTCCTTACGGCAGCGGTGTAGTGTATTGATGTTGGCAACGACCGTTGAATCCTTTTTTTTAAAAATCAGCCACGTACAACGAAGAGAATAATTCCTTGTTTTGATAATGAAATGAATAATTAATGTTGTTCCGATCAGTAAATGAGCGTTGCCAACGTCAACATAGTAAACGTTGCCACTGCAAGTAAAATTTAACACAGATACGACAAAAATAAATAAATAAATAATAATAAAAATTACTAGCTGTATCCCGCATGCCTTGCAATCCCATGGAAAGAAAAAAGTGCGTCTTTCCGCGGGTCTCATTTGAATTTAAAACATGACGTTTTTTCACGTCTATCGATGTTTTCATTTACAAAGAATTCTTTGCAAGGAAACACGAATTAATGTAGTTTCCTTTCTGATTTCGGTGCATACTTGTTACATATTGAGTCCATTTTGTTTACGAATGCCTAGAAAACGGTGTAGTACATTTCAGAACAAATTGAGACCCTGTTAGTTACGTAGTGCGCCAAAGAACTAATAGTTGGCGCTGCTGAATTTTTAAATTTTTCATTTCTTTTCGATGGTATGGCATAGAACAGCAACGCACCATTAAATGTGCTGTTGGTTTTGTGGTGCTGCAAAGAAACAATACATGATCGTGCATAATGTGCATATTCCTTCAGTAACAGAAGTATTTTGAATTAAGAGCCGCAATCGTATTTCTGCAAATACAAACAAACATTGAACAGCGAGTTGCTCATTACACTTCATATATTCACAGCTTAACGACATTTCTTTGCTTCTTTTGACAGGGAACATTTGAATATAAAGCATAACGACTTTCCTTCGCTTCTATCGATGCTCCAAATTTCTTTGCAAGTAAAATCGAATTTATGCAGTTCCTATTCTGCTTTCGGTTTATCCTCATTACATTTTGAGTGCGTTCTTCTTTTGGAATGCCTCAAAAACGCCATAGTACAGGAAAGGACAAAGTGGGGTGACGTTAGTTACTTAGTACACCAAGTAAGTAATTATGGCGTTGCTGCGTCTTTTTTCTTTCTTTTCTTTTTATTCTTTCTTTTTTTCATTCTCATACCCATAGTATAATAATCTACAAGAAGGGGTACAATTTTACTTACGGCGGCGGCGTTGTGCGCTGATGTTGGCAACGGCCGTGTAATACGTTTTCAAAAATCATCCTCCTAAAGCGAATAGTTCGTCATCAAGGACAACAAACTAAACCACTGCCACTGCAAGTAAAATTTAATCCAGGTAGGACAATTGTTTTTCTTCTTAGCTGTATCCCACATGCTTTGCAATGTCATGGAAAGTAAATAAGTGCATCTTTTGATGGGTATAACCGCTAAATTATATAGAGTAGAAATGTATATAGAGTGAGCAATGCGTTCTGTGCATCTTCTCAACATTAAGCTGGAATTACTACGTGATATTGAAACAAATCCACCCTTTCCACACATTTATCTGCTATTACGATTGCTTTTATCGCATTGTCTGCAAAGAAGTCCCATCTCCTTCTCGCAGAGCAACCACATAACATGAAATAATATTTAAATAAATGTGTCACAGAAGCAACAGGAAAGTTGAGGAAGCGTCGCTAAAAGGGCCATTTACACATAGCGTCTTAACCGAACAAAAAGGGACCAAGATAAAGTCAGCGATTATTAGATTTTTCCCAATATCATGGGACATTTGCACCATAATGTTGAGGACACAAAAGCTGTTCTGCGCATCTGAATGCTCACTCCAGAGATATTTCTGTTCTCTGCCTGCCACTAGGGATAATATACACGCGCGATCGACAAATTCATCAGAAACCTCTCTGCTTTCATAACTGTTCGGTAGAATATTGTAATAAAAATGTGTAATTACTTCTTTTGCAGATGCAATTGCACTTAGTTATAATCCGACTCCTGAATATATAGTTCTACTACACAAGGGTGATTTCAACTTCGTGCTTTACGAAGAAATCACTGCAGGACGTGGGGACATGTATTAGCTGCAACAGTGGCCGATGCTGGTAACATAGTCTAGACAATTCACTGGAAATACTATATTTAATGGAAAGTTCTATACCGACGACAAGCTGACGCCATTCCTTCAAAGATTACCCAGATTTACTTTATCGCACATTCACCACCAAGACGTCGTATTTAAACAGATATGAAATGCTCTGTTGATTTAATTACCAGACTTTCAGCATTCGTCGAGGTTTCGATAATAGGGAGCACTGCATACAGAATAACTACATTGTCTCCAGTGCTATACTGTAACATACTAATAACTCAGCATACACTAACTGTGAGAGATAAACAGTTTAGTACTACACCACAGAACCAATACATGGTGCTGTTATTATTATCATTACTATTTCTCATCTCAACGAAACAAGAGTTTTCAGAAGTTTACGCCAAACAGATAATTACACACCGCGATCTTAACTTCATGAACACAACTTAACATTGAATTTACATCGTTCCGGAGTACGGACTTTAATTTCAGTGTTGGTATGAAAACTTTATGAACATTCATCGTTTTCGACAATGACTTCTACTTAAATTTGACATCTCCACAATGAGAATCGACAGAGGGATCCAACAAGGATTCTGTTTTTGCTGACCTAGGTCCGGAACCTTTAAAATATATATATATATATATATATATATATATATATATATATATATATATATATATATATATATATATGCACAGGTCCCTCTTTAACAACCGTTGCGAAGCACGGAAATACAAGCTAGTATTCAGGAAATGTAACAGGAGTGAATCACAAAATTACAGGCCCAAATTATTGACGTCGGTTTGCAACAGGATTTTGGAACTTAAACTTTTTTCGAACATTATGAACTACGTCGAAGGGATAGACTTTTGACCGATAAACAACACGGATTCAGAAAGAATCTTTCTTACGAAACACATCTAGCTCTTTACTCACATGAAGTGATTAATGCTGCCAACAAGGGATGTCAAATCGAATCTATATTACTGAATTTACCGAAGGCTTTGACATTGTTCCTCTCAAGCGACTTCTAGTCAAACTGTGTGCTCATGGAACATCGTCTGAGTTGTGCGAATGTATTCGTGTTTTTCCGTTGGGAAGGAAACAGTATATAGAAATTGACGGAAAGTCATCAAGTAAAAAGGAAGTGATATCTGGCGTTTCCCAGGGCAGTGTTATAGGGTCACAAGTGTTCCTTGTCTTCATAAACGATTTAGGAGACAATCTGAGCAGCTCTCTTAGAAATTTCACGGATAGCGCTGTCGTTTATTAGTTATTTATTCAGCAAACCAGCAGCTAAATGATTTAGATATTTGCACAGTACAGAAATTGATATTTGACCCGAAATAATGAAAATTGTGAAGTCATCCACGTGAGTTCTAAAGAAATCCGTTAAACTGCATTTACACGATATAAAGGCTCTAAATTGAGCTAAATACCTTGGAATTATAAATGAAAACTACTTTGGAGAGAACTGATTAGAGAGAACACACAGAAAATATCGTGAAGAAGGCGAACCAAAGGCTACGATTTATTGACAGAAGACGTAGAAGATGCTATGGTTCTACTAAAGAAACTGTCTACATTACAGTTGTCCATCCTATTTTGGAGAATCGTTGCGCATTATGCCACTTTCGCCAGGTGGGACTATAAGAGGAGATAGAAAATGTTCAGAGAAAGGCAGCTCGTTTCGTATTATGGCGATACAGTGGACAGTGTGTCACAGAAATTGTGCATGAATTGGGTGGAAAACGTTGAAAGAAATGCCTTATTCGTCGCGGCGAGATCCCCCCAATTTCTCCTTTGTTAGCAGCCACCTACATATCGAGACAAGAAAATAAGAAAAACAAGACCGTAAATGGGAAGTTTTTAAGGATCCTTCCCCTTGCTCTGTTAGAGAATGGAACGGTAGTGAAATATTATGAAAGTGGTTCGATGAACCTTCGACCATGCAATTAAATGTGATTTGTAGTGTAGATATGTAGGTGTCGAAAATCTGACGAAAAACACGTCGTTCTGTGCGGTATACCGCAATAGGCAATGTCATGCGAAGTGAGTTTTTAGATGTAGATTTTACATAGGATTAACACGGTAACGTCAGATTTCGCTCTTGTACGCAATAAATTACACTGCCTCTATAAACCGTATCCACCGTACAACATATCAAAGCAGAAATGGTTTAATTAATTGCCGGGGACTTATCACTCAGAATTATGAGATACGAGTCGGCAAGACTCAGCACGTCTGAGAATGTCCAGCACAGCTCTAGACGAAGCGTGAATGTTTCATGCACCACAGGGATAAGTACAACCCGGAAGAACCATCAAAATTATGCATGATTTCCTCGTACTGTTGCTCATACCGTTTGTGTGTCTGCTACATGATGTGGCCCAGCCCGCTTCCTTGTTAACATCCGGACTTATCTCAATGTTTCCTTTCCTGGTCGATGGATCGGACGTAGTATTCCAGTTTCATGACCAGCTCGTTCACCGGATCTTAAGCCGTGCGATGGTTATCGGGCCATCTCAGAAGTATCGTGCAAGCAGAGCCCATTCCAGGAGTGCAGAGAGTGAAGCAGTATATTCCTGCCATCTGAGCGTTCGTGTTTCACAGACTGCATGAGTACGCTTGAGCTGAGGTACGTGGAAACCATTTTCAACAAATACTGTAACTGTGGCTACATGGTAGAACGCGTATTAAACCGCAGTCTCTGTAACAAAGTAACATGGAACAAATGGCATCTTGCAAGATAACCCTGTATTTACGGACATAAATTCATTAGACCTTTTTTCCTCCCGTATCTTCTCCTAGGTCAATCCCTTGAGTTTGAACACGGGGGAAAATTCACCCTGTATATTTGGCTTCTTCTCTTCACGCAGTGCCAAGACTTCGATGAAATATGGATGAAAAACTGTAGCAAGGACATGAAAATCCTACAGTTCATTAATTACTCCTTTCTTTCAGGGAAGTGACTGAACATTCTTTCGGCAATTAAAATATTGTATTCTTATTTTCAGTAGCATGTATCTAGGAAAGGAAATGCCCATGGCACTACAAAAGGCGCAGTTGGTTTTAATTTACACTCCAGGTCACTTATGGTCTCTTTAAAAGACCAGAGTGATTTAATTATGCCCTCCATTAGATCAGGATGATACGAAGCTGAAACGATAGTACTAGCTGCGACAGTCCGATTAATTGCTTTGCTATAGTTGTCAGTCCAAAGATCACATATAATAGCACAATCGCTGTGGTCAAATACTTTCATTAGTCTGGGTATGTTCACACTAGATCAAAAACATCTTGAATATGACGAGACAGAGTTCACGAAAAAAGCAAAATGTTCGGTGGTTCACTGTGTCGTACTTGGCGCCATTACTGATTAGTCATTGTGAAAGGATACCAAAATGTTCTGCAGTGAGGAAGTCCACTGCACGCACTTGTCCTACCAACGCTTCTGTACTGCTATGTTCACATGTCTCACATCCCTTTCTCCGGCAATTGACGTAACGCTCAGGATCACACATCTCCCTTTCAACCAGTATTCTGTCGAATAGAACTCCTATATTTATCTCGTATCCCTTTTACACAAGAAAACACTTCGTCTACAAAGTTGAAGGCAACAAACATTAAAGTGAAAAATTCATGATTTTAATTCTCGAAATGGTCCCAAGTTGAAATTTGGTGGACTGTCACCGTAGTAAATAAGAAATATCTTCCAAATTTGAATGAAATCAAAGGGGTAAAATTTTGAATTCTGTTCGCAGACATATCGTTCTTTAATTCTTATTTAACAGCAACATTGGTCCGTGACTAAGTTTGTAGCTTTATGTAGAACTAAGTTAAATTATACTATGAATGGTCGAAATGCACTAGGTTTTATATTCTGTAATGTGCATGTTGAACTTGTATTTGTCTGGCACCTTAGGAGGATGTCGAAGGCGGAGACAGAACGGACATCACGCCGCCAAGACAAAAATGTTCAAATGTTTGTATAGCTTATGGGACTTAACAACGGGGTCATCAGTCCCTAAACTTACAAACTAATTATGAACTAGCTAATACTAAAGACGGCACAAATATCCATGCCCGAAGGGGGATTCGAACCCCCGACCGTAGTGGCCGTGCAGACCGTGACTGGAGCGCCTCAGTCCCCTCGGCCACCGCGGCCGGCCCGCCAAGACAAATTGCCAAATCTCGAGTAATGAGAAGCCCGTGCTTGACAGTGCTAAAATTATTTAAAAGTCACTGGAAGGTGAATAAAAGAGCAGCTTGGTTACTCAAGACTCAAATTACTCTCTTAGACAGTAGCTTTCCAAGACAGTTATCTTAAATATCTTCCATTATAATGGCAAGAGGGAAATTGAATCAATAATGAAATTTATGAAGACTAAGGATTCTCTTGCATATGACAGGATATCAAGTAGAATTCTAAAGTGCTTTTCTGCATATGTTAGTCCTCAACGTAGCCATATTTGTAATTTTTCCTTTAGGATAAGACGACTTCCGGCCGATTAAAGTACTCAGTAGTGAAGGAGAATGGAAAAATACAAGGTTGTAATTTGTATAGTAGCAAAAATGCTGTGGAGACACTATGCAATGGAATCTACTGTTGTCGCTGATCACGCGCGTTGTTAAAATGCCTTCCTTACCTCCGAGCAAATCGACTCGCACGTCCCACGTCAGCGGCGTATGCACAATCGAGAGAAACACACTTGTGACCAGGCGGTCTAACGTAACGGTGTCACTAAGTTTTCGAAATATGAACTATGGAATTAGACCAAGATTGAATGTTCCAGACAGACCGCTAATGGACAGTATTACTGTTCGTTTTGGAGCATCATCTGCGACCACGTTTGCGACAACACTTTGTTCGCAACACAGCCATCATTTTGCACGACAATGCGCGGACACGTACATACGCCCCGGAATTAAATCCTTGTGACTTTGATTTCAGTCTGAAGATGAAGGAGCCACTTCGTGGCATTCGCTTCAGAACTGTTCGAGTGGGGACTCGAACCCCCGACGGCGGACGGCTGCACTTTTTACTGTTTATGAGATACAATTCAAGAAAAACTGACATTTCGGTTACAAAGAACGGGCATATGATTCGTGAGACTGAACAGTTCAAATTCCTAGATGTTCGGATAGGTATTAAGGTGTCGTGGAAAGGTCACGTCCAGGTCTTATTCAGAAAATAAATGCTGCTTCGTTTACCATTAGAATAGTATCCGATGTAATCACAGGTCAACACAAAAAGTAGTTAGCTCTCCTTATTCTCCTTCTGTCATGGGGGTATGTAGTTATTTTTAGGAGTAACTGTTCTGATTAGAAAAGGATATTTTTGGCTCAGAAACTTTCGGGGCCAGTAATATGCGGTGCAGACCTGTAGTCGACCCATATTCGGTAATTCCTACACTGGCTTCTAAATACGTATTTTATTGAATGTCGTTTCTTGTTAACACTATCAGCTTATATCGAAGAGCTGGCAGCTTTCACTCGGTTACAACTATGCGAAAATCCATTTGTATAAAAGCACCTTGACAGTGGTGAAAGGCGTGCAATATTCTGTTGCATCCGTTTTCAATAAGCTACCACAGTAATTTAAAAAATCGTAACAGTAATCCAAGCAATTTAACATCACGAGGCACTCTTTCTGTTCTATCATGGAACTCCAAGGAAAATTTAAAAAAGCTTATTCTTCCGTTAGGTTATTAATTAATCGTAAGACTTGTCGTCTGCATAGGATTTTGACACGTTTCAGTTATGTTATTAATTCGTGTACTGACTCGTTCCATGACTACGGAGAATTTCTTGTTAATTGTGCCCTGTGGAGTATTATATGGGTGAGAATTGTCTCTCTACATACCGACAGTTCCAGGCACGGCACAAGCTCACGTTCTAGAGGTCACTCCTCGGAGGCGATCAAAATACGCTGCTTCGGCGGAGCATTCCGGACCATATTCCCACGCGTTTAGACGTATTTCTCTTTGTTTCAAGTAGCAGGCAATTATTCGGTGTGATGGCGCGAACGCAGGAGATAAAACCGTCCCTAATGCGCTTTTCTACGACGTTACGCCCGGCGAGAGTAGTTTTTCCCGCGCTGCGGGGGATCCGTGCACATTTGGTAGCGACTGCAATGTGAATGAAAGGGCGCGTTAGCCACAGGAAGCCGGCTCAGGTTTTTAGGGGGCTCTTCCTGACCGCGCCGCTTCCTGCCGCCGTCGCCGTTCCCACAGCCGTGCCGTACCACAGCCTCTCCTGTAAACCGGGCCATGCCTATGCGGGGTCATCAGACCCTAAACTTAACAAACTACTTATCAACTGCCTTATACTAAAGACGACAGAACCATCCATCCCCGAGGGGGGATTGGAATCTCCGACGGGGAATGGCCTCGCGCATCGGAGCATAGCGCCTCAATGCGCTTGCCCAATCCGCCGCGGCGGCAATTGTCTGAGCCGAGTCGTGTCACGCAAGTCGACTGTTACAATTGATAGCCCCTTAACACCCTGACAAGGTAGAAACAATATTCCGGGAGTGGAAATTACTAATCATTATTGTACCTCGAAAAAATTTAACAGTTGTTCGAGACGTTTCTTCTTGCCGATGGCCGCCTGAGATTAGTAATATTGTTATTATCTACTATGTAGAAGTTACTCATAGTCTAAAAGAGGTGAATAACTGAATTCTGTCTGTTCATTCAGTATCAAATTTGGGGCTGTGCGCATCTGTTTTTTAATTTCCAAACTTTCTAGATGCGTCAGTTTTGCACCTTTACCTTCTACAAGTAGGCTAAGACTTCTGCGTCTATGGCGTATTTGTGCTTTTGTTCTAAGCAGTATTGGGCAAAGGCAGAATATGGCTTTCTTAAACTGCAGCTTCTGTTGTGTTCCCTAAGCCTAGCAAAAATTGACCGACCTGTCTGTCCTATATGACAGGACTGGCACTCTTTACACCACTGTTCATAATGGCGTCCGTTTGTCCTTTGAATTGAATAGACTTTTACCTAAGGTATGTTGGGCATAGAAATATACTGATAATTTCTTTGCTTTCTAAATATTTCATAGCCTATTGGAAATTTTACCTATGAAAGATAACCTACACCATTTAATTTTTGATGTTTCAGAGGAGCTTACTGTGTAGAGTAGGGATCTTGCTTGTTTCTTCTTTTTCTTGTCCGGAATTTTGTCTGTTATGGAGGAATGAAAATCATTATTTGTTGCGACCCATACACAGTCTAGCGGCCCGTACACAGGGTGATCCGTCTCTTCAGTTGTATTTGCACTTCCGCCCAGCACGAATATGTAACTTTTTGATCACCTGGATGGATCTGATGAACCTCACTACACAGACAACAATCTGGCTACCCATCACGTCGCTTTTTGTCACAGGCCAAACAAATTTTACCAATTGCCGACTTTTCTATTCTTTTAACAAAAAATGACAAGAACCGCACGGTAGACTTCTTTTTAACCTTTTTGACGAAAAGGGCCAAGGTGCTTGCGGTACCACCTAACCATTAACCCCGTTATTCATCATAAATCACTTATATGGAAAACTTTTAAAAAGCGCCTGAAGATGCAACTGTAGGTTGCGAAACCGGTTGTGGGGATCTTCACGACTCCAAGTGGAGCAAGGACTTTCATTCAGACTCTTACAATTTTAACACCTAATTTTTAAAGCATATGTTAACCAGGAGCGACGCACAGTACAAAGGCGCACTTTGTAAATACCGTATCTTCTCTTTTAGAACACTTAAACAAGCTTCTTGCACAGATCCATAACCACAATCCTCCATCCTGGTAATGCCACCTTCTCGACTCAGCGAAAAAATATATGTCCTAACAATCAACTGTCTGAACGCTTTATAAAACCGATTACTTTGCTTACACCAAGGCTCGTGATTTTTCGACAAATTTATTTTTATTCTACACTTCGAAGCAAACCACGTTAAGCAGTCGTTCCAATTGGCTTGTGATCGCCCGCAACCATGTTGCTATTGCTCCTTCCATCCGAAAGTCATGCTCGGTTTAAAAAGTCCTCTCGAAATCTTGGGTGTGTTGTCCAAATCCAGGAGATAGAAGCCATCTACACGAAGCTGCTGCTGTAGAATAGATGATGGCACCTCCATTAAAAACATCGATTAGTTGCACTTTATAAGATACTAGCTCAAACCCGCGGCTCCGGTCGCGTGTTGGATGATTATGATTGATAAGCTATCTTTCAGTAGTGTGCTATGAGACTTGTTTTGAAGGAACTGAAAACTATTCCTATCAGATTTCAGAAGTATATGCACTTATCGTTTATCAGGAATGTAAGAAGTGTAGCTCAAATCACATGTAAAAATGGACTCGTTTCGAAGAATCCAATCACGAAATTCAACAATAATGATTGTAATAATATCGCAGATCGAACACTTGATGTAATGGGCGAAACGTAAAATCGATTTTTTAAGAGATGTGTTAAAAGAAATTTCCTTTTTACTGCTTTATTTATTTATTCTTATATTTCCTTATTCGTATGCTTATCCTCACAGAGAAAGAGCTGAAGACCAAAGATATGGTCTGTGACATACGTTTCGTTGTATGTAACCTCCTTGCTATAGAGTCGCAAACGTCATCACTGGCTTTCCGATTTTTTAAAATTATCTGACGACTTTCAACCACCATATATTCCACCCACTTATAGATATCGGCATGGAACTGCTATGGTGTACAACGAGAGACTTCGGAGAACAATTACACACACACCTTTCGTTTGAGTTCTGTAGTTTTCGCTGCAGAGCGAGATATTAACTCGCACACACGTAGAATTTTATATACACCGATAACTTTCCATCCCAATATACTAAACCCTTTTATCATTATCAACCCTCAAGCAACAGTACAACCAATAAAACCATTTTCAAAGAGTAAATATAATTTTCAAAGAGTAATTACTGTTCTGCATTTCACGTTATATTCTTCAAATTACTAAATATCTATCAGATCTCTATAAAACCGTGCCTAAAACCCTCCCCACGTATAATTTAGTAATTGTACAAATATTTAAGTCTCTTCGTCTTGTCGTTCGGACTTGATAAGCGTTCAACGAACAGACATTCACATTAATATATATAGATGAATAGTTATCCGATCGTCATAAAACCGTGCCTAAAGCTTTCCCCGCGTAGACATTAGTAACTGTACAAATTTTTAGCTCTTTATGTCTTGTGGTTCAGACGTGATAAACGTACACCGAACAGACATTCACATTTATAGATATAGATATACCCACAGTTCGTACATATTTCCTCACTGTATTCCAGAAATAGTAGGTTCGTCTTATCTCCAGCGTTTGCAGTATCGAACTTGCTGAATTTACTTCGCAAGTAGATCCGCTCACACGCACTCTATTGACTACAACTAGCGCACTTTAAGTTACCAAACTATAGGAGTTTTATAAAACACGTTAATTTTCGACGAGAGCATTATGATTTACCACAGCAGGCATATCCGCTACGTAACATAATGCAAACCAGCTGTAAAGTAGACAACACTAGCATACGATTAAACAGGCGATGCTTCGACGAAATATCACTGCAAAAATATATATATATATATATATATATATATATATATATATATATATATATATATATATATATATATATATTTATTTTTTTTTTTTTTTTATAACCACCAAAGTCGGTTTTCTTTAGACCTCTACTGCGATGTGTATTTAGGGTATATCAATACTTTTTACTTAAATTCCGTCCCATCTAGTCTACAACACTCTGTAAGCGCCAAAAATTTCCAACACAGTAACAGAAGTACATCTGCAGTCGGCACTAACCTACAACAACAAACGGATATAGCCATTCCAACTCTTTTTTCTGTCCCAACTAGCATGCTGCAAGCTCTGTATACGTTCGTAACAACCCAGACAGGGCTATCCTTACATCCGTCACTAGCCCAGTACCTACTCTATGTTCCCCCGCATAAACAAATTACCACATACGGTGTTATAACCGCGATCAGTGACAGACAAGATCTCCCAGATACAGCACATTTTTTAATAAAGTTTCGATCTCTCTCTCTCTCCACCCAATAGCTGTATCCAACCACAACTTTGTTTCCAAGGCATAGCCCGGCAGACAATATTTCTGGAATGCTTTCTATCAGTCAATAGACTACATATCTCAAACATTCGCGCACAAACCACTATCGCATTCAACTCCTTCTAACAAATTATTGCTCTCGATAAACATCTGTAACACAGTGTCAAAAATGATCGACGAGCACACGCACAGAACAGCTAACAAGAAAAGATCTAGATCAAAAGCCAAGTTCTTATAATCGTTACAAGCAGCAACGCAAAATAATCTACACCATTTCGAACTGATACAACACCAGATTTTTTTTTATCAATCTCCAAGAACAATCCTTTAGAGACTAAACATACGATTAAACGCACCTGCCAACGTAAGTAACTAATCCTCTTTAAGTTATCTAACTCGATGCTTATCGACCAAAGAACATTAATTTACCACTGCAATCATCTCCGACATGCTACCGTGAGACGTCCATTCGTAAACACAGCTGAAAGAAGATATAAATACCCCACATCCATTGCACATAACCATGCTAGTAAGTATCTATATGCATTTCCACAATTGTGGATCACATCTGCGTTGCATCGAATCGCACGACTAAACATTTCGAAATAGGTATTTCGCGCAAGCTAGCATATATACTCACATTCCATCCTATTTCTGGCTGCAGGCGAGTGCGGACCTGTTGACTCTTCGTAGACTCCGGTTTGGAGCGTGTACGTCCTATACATGTAAACATACCTGTCCACGCTCGCACCTGACCTGGAGAAATTATCGGTTTAATTTTTCCTGGCCGCACCAGATTCCAAATACACGCGAGCTATTTTTACGAAGATAGAATTGCATTGATTGTAAGAACAGATATACAAATAAAAAACGATCGAAATGCTGCAGCTGTACCATAGCTCTTAATACACCATCATCCCAATAAAGACAGCCTTTACAACCCATAAAGAGCAACCGCACACATGCTTATTACTGACAAATACTGCTAACTCTTTAACCATAACCACTTCTTCTTGTACTCGGTGGATGTCCAAATGAGGCTCATACTAAGCAAAAACTGGGAGATTCGTACATCCTACACTAATCCTCTCGCACAACAGAGCTAGTACCTTTAATCATATACTTCCGTAGATAGTAAATAAGAACACAAGTTTTACAGCACAATACTTTTACTACATTTAGCATATATGTCTACATACAAGGTTATTTACATCTAGACACAGAATACAACTCGTTCTTTATAATTCTTGTTATGTGTAACTTTAATTTTCTCCACTGTAATTTTTTTAACTCGTACTTTTATATCCATATCGGCGTCTCCTATTTCCGCTCCAGCCAGAAGTTCGAAAGGTACAGGAGAGGTATGTTCTCGAATTCCATTACGTATATTCGTTTCCACCTTCATTCAAACTTCTTTATAGCTCTGCACCCTCTGGCAATGCTCCTAGACGAGAACAATCGGGAATTTTAACTTTGCCCATTATTTCCTGTATAGCATACTGGTTATACTGTCCGTATGCATCCCTATGTGTGTACGTTACCAACGCTTGAGTAATTTCGGTATGGAACACTAGGTTTACGACTATTGCAAACGATTGCTTGTTATTCCATCCGTTTTTAACTCTGCAAATTACTGTCCCCCAGTCCTCCACATTTGGATAAAATGTAGTCCCTTCCTCAAACGAGAATGCAATACATTTTTCATGTGTTCCGCTATTTTCGGTCGGTACACCGACTCGTGACCAATCTCCCTGACCGTTTACTGTAAAAAGCAAATCTATATCTATAAATGTGAATGTCTGTTCGGTGTACGTTTATCACGTCTGAACCACAAGACATGCGGCGGTTGTGTGTCTTCCCTATTGCCGGGAGGTCCTTACAGCTGTTGTGTTTCGGCACTCGCCACCGTCGCGTTTCAGGCGAATGTTTTGAGATATGCAGGATTCGAATCCATCTTATAAAGTGCAACTAATCGATGTTTTTTAATGGAGGTGCCATCATCTATTCTACAGCAGCAGCTTCGTGTAGATGGCTACTATCTCCTGGATTTGGACAACACACACAAGATTTCGAAGGGATTTTTTTAAACCGAGCATGACTTTCGGATGGAAGGAGCAATAGCAACATGGTTGCGGGTGATCACAAGCCAATTGGAACGACTGCTTAACGTAATTTGCGTCGAATTGTAGAATAAAAATAAATTTGTCGAAAAATCACGAGCCTTGGTGTAAGTAAAGTTATCGGTTTTATAAAGCGTCCAGACAGTTGATTGTTAGGACATATATTTTTTCGCTGGGTCGAGAAGATGGCATTACCAGGATGGAGGATTGTGGTTATGGATCTGTGCAAGAAGCTTGTTTAAGTGTTCCAAAAGAGAAGATACGGTATTTACAAAGTGCGCCGTTACACTGTGCGTCGCTCCCGGTTAACATATGCTTTTAGAGATTAGTTATTCTGCAATTTGATTACTTGGGTATTAAGAGTGCCCGAAAATTGACCACTCTCTCGGACTGAGAAAAGCTTATACATACGTTTTTTAGTTTCAACTGTAAATTACTTGTAGAGTTGAGCAAGGAGCTATATTTTTTTTAGCATTCCAGGACTTTATTCTCCACGGACGTAGATATCGCCTACGTTATTCCACAACTCCTAAGAAGGGGGGTAAACGAAAACTGGGTTGTATGACGAAGATATAGGCTTTAAAGGATGCTATTGCATATGTGCAAGCCCGGTTTAAACAGATAGTGTGGAGAAATCTAGCTACGATTACGTCTAAAAAAAAAAAAAACATTTGCTTTTACACTAAACAGGCGGGGGGATTGGTCTTGCATTGTTGTATTGACCGAAAGTAGGGGAACACACGACAATCGTGTTTGTACTGTGTGTGACTCCCATCCATTCCTTAGAGCAGGTTATGATCGAAGTATGCGGGTGTAAGTTGCGATATGTGTTTGCGAACATTATATTACATGTACTCAGTTGTACTGTAACAAAAAAAAGTGTAAACACTCCATGTTCTATATAGGATCATGTGTTGCGGTGTGTGGGTTAGCATCTTCGTTTGCGGTAGACATCTACTTGTAATTGAAATAATAAATCTTAGTTCGGATTAATGGACTGCACAAGAAAGGAACTTGGAGTAGGAATTTTGTGGGTAAAGGGCGGGTGAGCTGGAAATCGGTGTTGCATTGGGCAGGTAAAGTACTACTTCGGTTCTGTGGTTGGTGTCTTTTCGAAGAGAGGTGTTGTTAGGCCAATACTTTCAAGAAAAAAGGAAAGTTTTAGTGTAGACGGTCGGAAATCAGTAAATTATTTCACGTATTCTTTTTTATTTCGACTCTCAATTGCACAATAGGGTTTAAATGTCTTCTGTGAAATATCGGTGTTTGACCTGCGTCAGATAAATGTAGTTTGCATCGTAACAGGACATAGAGATTCCTTAGATGGGTATACGCAGGAAGATGTGTACTGCTGTAGCAAGGAAATAAGAGGTAAAATTAAACTACCCGAAATCTCGGAAGGCGCATCTATACCTCGATCTAAAAGGAAACGTAACAGGGCAAGATCGCTAAGAGAGAGAGTGTTAAACTTCGGAACTTTCGGTATGGCTCAGCTCCATTAAATAAATGTGATGCGCGCTATCCTTGTCAGAGTGGTGCGTCTGCAGAGGTCTTCCGTAGAAGATTTTGATCATTTGGAGATGTAACTTAGTTGTTTTTAAGAGATTTTGTTTAAACATGTTTCTTTTATCTAGCCTGCCGAGAGAGCGCTCTGCGTTCTGGACGATTGTTAACGGTGCTTGCAGATGTATATTTAGAGACGTTGTGCTAGATGTCATTGCCGATTTTCGTTATTTGAATTTTTTGTATTAACAATATCTCATCTTCTGCTGGTGCTGTTGTAGCTGTTTTATCGAAAGAGTGGTTGGCATACAAGTTTGTTGTGTTACATTCCGTTCGAAGGCTGTTGCTTGTATCGTCTAAACGAAGAGATACATTTATTTTGCTTATAGATCTAAGGTTGCGGTCGAGTTCCGAAACAGACCATTTCTTTTCTTTTGGTTAGTCCCGAATGTTTAGCTCTGGTTAGAATTGCTTTAGTATATCGAAAGAATATATGTTAAGACGGATTCGTAAGTTTGTGACGTTCGTTGCCGTTTATTATGTAACCTGCGCTATTATTAAACACGCCTGTCGGCTGTAGTCTATGCGAAGAGCATGGAGAGAGATAGGAGTGTTTGCGCATCGATAAATTCTTACTTGCAAATTTTGCATACGAGTTTTAATATTTTACTACAAGCTGTAGTGTACGGTTATTATTTTTTTTCCCAGAGACCAACTAAGCATTTCTGTTCTAAATTGTTTTTTAGCAATACACCGAAATTCTTGTTAAAAATACATACGAAGAACAATATGGTAGCTTTATTTTTTCCGAGAATAATAAACGGCGGAAATTATTGCATAAATCGAGATCTGGCGTACGGATCCCTGTGGCGCGCTTAATAAATATGCAATTTAATTGGCTGCTGACCTGGCGGGGCGCGGTGCTGTAAAAAGAGTGCAGTACGCCCCTGCCCGGGGCACAGGGAATGGCTGGCGGGGGCAGTGTCGATGCGGTCAAGACAATCGTGAATCGTCGCGGTATTGCTTGTTCCGACCTCACGGGAAGGGCGGGTCGCGGCGTCCTTTGAGAAGGGGTCACGAGCGTGGAGGAAGGGGTGGCATCTGTCGGTGGTGGTGGCGGCGAGGGGTGGAAGGGGGTGTTGTCAACCAGGTGTGTTGCCGATGGTGTGAGTACAGACATGTCAATCATCCTTAAGTGTGTTATGGCGGCGTCCTTTGATTAGCGGTCGGACGAGTAGGGTTGATGAAAATTAAAAAGGACCTAAATGTAAACTGACAATCATCCTGTCCTTCCAGGAAGACTTGTCAATCATCCTGTCAATCATCCTTTGGCGGCATCCTTTGATCTGCGGTCCGGCAATTTCCGAGCGTCTGGCGTCAATGACAAACAAAAGACGGGCGAATCTCACTGCGCTGATAACCCTATTGCTATACTACTATCATCAACCTTTTTAATGTATTTAAATTTTCTTTAACCTTCTCATTGTGCAAAATGTCAGCAATTTTTTTTTCTGATAAAGCAGTAAATGTTCTACCCGTCGAGTGCCGTAAGTTTTCGATGCTGTAAAAGATTTTATATGTGCTGTAGATATCTTATGTTTATCCAGAGCTGTGATTAAATACGGCAAATTTGCAAAACCGGTGGTATTCCAAGGCGTTTCTTCAGTTGCAAACAATAAGCATGGGCAGCAATAAAATTTGTTTAGTTCACATGAACATGACAGCCACATGTACTTATAATTATTAATGTCCCTTTTGTAAGGGTTCTTGTTCTTTTCTTTCTGCTCACACTGCAATTGTGGAAGAGCTGGAGTAGGCCTTCCCTGTTTTAAAATCACCAACTTGTCTTCGTTTTTCAGCTGCGAGAATGGTCTGTTCAGTAACTGTTTAATTACACATTGCCTGTCCAAGAACTGCCAAAGTACACTGCACACTATAAACAACACCAATACAGTTGTTGTGAAACATAACAAACTCACAAACATGCTCATTGTTGTTTTAAACTGATGCGGAGTTTACCAAGAACGAGTCGTGTCCGTTCGGCATAGCGAAGGCTGCGGCAGTGAGCGTCCCAAGCTCTGTTCCCCCACTGTTGAAATGAAGTGAACGAGATATATTCCACTCTACGCGCTAATTCTTCATGGCAGAAACAGGCTTCTATTGCCATTTTCGTTAATACTGTTTCTTAATTTCTGGTTTGTTTTAGATATGGGCTTTGTCGAGAGCTTGGATAGCCCACAGTAAACGTCACTGGTATTAATATCTTTTCTTTTAAATTTACTGGATTTGGAAAGCCCGATATTCAGTCTCATTACGACAACTCTGTATTCACTAATGTCTGTCTGTGTCTGTTTTGATGCTCTTTATTAGCTCCAGATTATTTGTCACTAAGATGACAAGTATGTTCTCACAAACATTTACTATTCTAGTGGCTTCATGAACTAACTGCTCGAGATAATTTTCGGACAAAGCGTTCAGTACAATTTCGGATGGTGTTTTATGCTTGCCTCATGCTTTGAAAATGTGTTTTTGCCAACATATCGAAGGTACGTTAAAGTCGCCACAATTAAAAATTCTATGTTTTGGGCGTGTTTTTCAAATTTCATCCAGGCTCTTTTTGAACAATTCTGCAATCCAATCATCTTAGTCAGGGGGTCGGTAAAAGGAACCAATTATTAATTTATTTTGGTTATCAGCTTTAACCTCCACCTATACTAACTCACAGGAGATATCTACTTCAATTTCGCTACAGGATAAACCGCCTGTGACAGCAATAAATAAGCTAATACCTATTTTATTCAATAAATCTTTTCTGAATAACAATTGCCCCTTTGTAAAAATTTAAGCTGAATTTATCTCCAACTTTAGTGCCTGGAGCTCTAGTACTTTCCCCACACAGCTATGACAATTTACAACTATTAGACCAATTCGTCTTAGATCTGTGTTCGTCCTTTGAGAGTGAAACCCTTTCTGTTTATTCTCGAGTCCCTTTATCCAAAGAAAAAAAATTGAAATTAAAGAGATTTAAAACGCTCAGTCCAAACCACGCAGCTCCCGCTACCCCTGTAGCCGCTTCGTGCATGTAGTGGACTCCTGCTCAGAGTCTCTACTCGGCTCTGTCCAGTCCACAGTCAGTCCTGTAACTATACTGCAGTTGGCGAGCTCTGATTTCGTCTTGAAAGCAAAACTGGCAGTCTTTACCAATTCAAATAGCCGCTCATAACCTGAGAGAATCTCGTATGGTCCAAAGGGATACACATCATTGGTACCAACGTGAGCCACCACCTGCAGTTGGCTGCACCCAATACCCCTCATGGCATCCGGAAGGACCCGTTCCTCATCTGGAATGACTGCACCTCGTATGTACACGGAGTGCACGTTAGCCTTCTTCCCCTCTTTGCCAGCCACCTCTCTAAGGGGTTCCATCACCCGCCTATGGTTCGAACTACCAGCAACGAGGATCCACGCTCTGTGAAAGCCCAGATCTTACAGGCAGCGTGATGAATTCAGATTGAGCGACACCATTCGGCTTAAGAACATTGTCCTGAAGAGATAGAAACTCAAACCTGTTCCCAAGACGAACCAGTTAAGCCTCACGATCGGTCCCCCGGACGCCTGCCACGAGCTGGAGCGACCACGGGTGGGATGTCTCTCTCTCACTGCGGGCATGTCGCTGCGACAGGCCGATCGGTGGACACACCGGCCATCCGTTCGGCTCCCGCGACCAGCCATAAACAACGACGCCCCTCGATCGCAGCTTCAAGCTGTGCAACCGAGGTCAACACAGCTAGAAGCTGGGAGCGAAGTGTCACCAGCGCAGACTGCATCCGCTCACAGCAGTCAAAGTCCTTATACATGATTACAATACACAGAAAAACTAACGACTAGAAAGACGCGATGCAGACTCGACTGGTAGATTAGATATGGTATCAATCCAACGAAAACACAACAGACGACTGTCGGGCTTCACGCGGTGGAAAAATACACTAACGAGATGCTTAACGCGAAACTAAATCTAATATACACACAGAAAGTCAAAATATGTCGCTTCCAGTTGGAAGCCAGTTACACTTACAAATTGCAAGTGCGCTCTGTACTGCATTGAAAGAAAGTCTACTCTGTTTCTTAAACGCGACTATGAATCTAATATGTACGACAGCACAGGATAAATTATCAAACTGAAACGAAAACTTGCAGAGAAAAATCAAAATACACACAATCAGAGCAGGCTTATAATCAGAAGCCGGTTTCACTTACGAAGGCGGTGTGTGCTGTGACTCAGTCGGCAGCTAAACACTTTCATTGGAAGTTTCATCGTCATCAATACCGGTATCGAAATAGAAAGTAAGAAAAGTTATGATTTACACGGCACCAGATGATTTAAAACATATATATGTGAAATAAAATGAGATCGACACCGCCGCGGCAGATCGGCCGAGCGAATTGAGGCGCTATGCTACGACGCGCGAGGCCGTTCACCGTTGGGGGTTCGAATCTCCCCTCGGGCATAGATGTTTGTGTCGTATTTAGTATAAGGTAGCTGATAAGTAGCTTGTAAGTTTAGGGTCTGATGACCCCGCAGTTGAGTCTCTTAAGCTTAACAAACATTTTAACATTTTTGAAGATCCACACCCTCATTTTCCATTGGTATTGTCAACATAACTTTCATTCTCGCTTACTTCTGTCCCTTTTTTTTTTTTTTTTTTTTTTTTTTTTTTTTTTTTTTTTTTTTTTTTTTAACAAAATGTCTATAAAACTGGGAGAAAAGTAAGTAAATTCGTTCTGCCTGCAATCGTTTGAAAATCTGGATCGTCAATTGTATCACAGTCACTTGATAATTCTCCAGAATCCATCATATTCGCTAGAAATAGCAACAGGTTGCAATGCAGGAAAGCACACGAACTTTACCACTAACTAGCTGTTCGCTTTCTCTAATGCGGCTGCAGTGAGGTGCACTTTGTTGGCAGCAGAACGAACCTGGAGCTGTCACGCTCGGCAAGTAAATTAAAAACGACCTGTGTGAGTGTGCGTACGTACGTGAGGCTAACTCCATATTTTTTGGAAAGTGAACTCGTACCACCACTGAAATAAGCACTTCATATGTTCGTTCCGTTCCATATCACTTTGCAGCGTTACGTCTGATTATGTAATTGACTCGACTGTGTCAAGCAGCATACTACTAATGCTGTATCCGAACATTACGGGACTGTTACCTTACTCATGTGTACCACCTTACATTTTTCTACATTTAGAGCTAGCTGCAATTTCTCGCACAACCTAGAAATTTTGTCCAAGTTATCCTGCATTCTACTGCAGTGATTCAAGAAAATGCCACTTTGCTGGAAGACACAGCATCATCAGCATACAGCCACAGATTGCAATCACTCGGTCCATCAGATCATTTACATGGGTAAATGAGAGATCTCTGATCTCTGATGAACACTCGCCATCCGAAACAACGTACTGTGTTCCGTTACTTAAGGAAAAGTTGAACCATTCACACATTTGTGTACGTATTCCATATGCTTGTACCTTTGTTAGCAGTCCGCAGTGCGGCACTGTGTCGAACGCCTATCGATAATCGAGAAATATTCAGTCTGCCTGTTGCCCTTCATCAATAGCTCGCAAGATGTCATGTGGTTAAATGGCTACAGTTATCAAGCCCAAATCTCAAATGGGATGACCACCTCTGGTAACCTCTATAACCAAATTTCCTGATGCGATATTTCCATTCTCAGTGCACATGATACACAGTCCCTAACAAACTGTTCCACATCACGCCTTCTATTGCTCCACCAAAATTATTGTGCCGCTCGCCTGTCCATTGCACGATTCCCACCATGACCCAACTACGCATGGTCATAATACAGTTGCAACACTTCCTCTTGAATCACTGCCAGTGATATGATGTGTGGTCTCCTTTTCATGACTCTGAACAAGAAATCCTCAAGCACAACAAAACGCAGCTGTGATTAAATTCCTGACCTGCTTTTTCTTCACATTCACATTAAAACACACAGCTGTTCGGTGCACTCAAAGCAGCTACCTTTCGACTGAATGTTTCCACATTCATGTGTTTTCTTATTTGCTTATGGATGACTTCATAAGCAAACTCACTGAGATTGAGAGCCAAATGTGTTTTAGCTGATTGTATAAGTCTTTTACACCAAGGAACTATTACAACGCCACGTGATTAGTCAACACTCTTAGCTTCCCATTGTACAGTCGTTAACAGAATTTGCGAAACCCCTCGCTTAATCGCTACGCTCAACCGCAAAGATTTGCTGCCTATTTGGAAATATAAACAGCTAGGGGACACGATCGTACTTACTCTCGATTACACGTGTATCTAACACAAAATCTAAGAGAAAAATAGTTATCTTCCTGTACTGCAGCCAGTTGTCACAACACGCGCGCTTTCTGTGCGGCGAGAACGGAACTTGGAAAACGAATTTTAGAAACTGCTTTGCGTTTATGCCATCGAGTTTTAAGATGTTGGCGACCGACACATTTCTTTCCAGATTTCTTATTGTTTCAATGAACGAAGACAGCAATATGAAATGAGATGCTGAAGTTTTTAAATATTGTCGGTCGTTCCAATGGAAAACGTGCATGCGTAACACAGAATTAACTGAATTAAAAGACAGAAAGAAAGTTATCGACGTTAACCACTACTTAAGTAACCTTCATCACACAAGTGCAAGTCGACAAATGCCTGGTGGGTGCTACACCGGCACACATGCTGGAGACACGCTACAACACTTATTCGTTGAGCGAGCAGACAAAACAGACCCTGTTCTAAGCACTTTGTTACGAAGCGCTAAGGGCTACAGTGCAGCATGGTGTTCGGAGGGATCGTAAGACGGCTGATGTTGCAACTACGATATCAGCATAACAAACATAAGCCATCAGTGCTACCGCAAATCACAGTTCCCCTCAGAGAAATGGTAATGCTATAATAAATTTCCGGATATACTTGATCAGCCTTGGATCAAAAGTTTTAACGATACCCAAAAATAAATAAATAAATAATAAACACTAGAATTTGCAGGATATAGTGGACATGAATATTACAAATTGCACATGTAATATAGAAACAAATAATACAATTGCTCCACTAAAGCCGACCGCAGTGGCCGAGCGGTCTGCGGCGCGCCAGTCACAGTCTGCACGGCCGCTACGGTCAGGGGTCGAATCCCCCCTCGGGCATGGATGTTTGTGTCGTCTTTAGTATAAGGTAGTTCATAAATAGTTTGTAAGTTTAGGGACTGATGACTCCGTAGTTAAGTCCCTTAAGCTTAACAAATATTTGAACATATTTCTCCACTAAGAACAGCAAACGTATCCAAAACTACCAATGTGGGCAAGTGATTGTGAACATCCACAGCTGCATGTAAAGGATTTATAGTACATGTCATATTACAATACCTAATTCTGCCATTCCACCCCATATTAAACCGTTATAATACCAGATACGATTATGTTAAATGATTCTGCAGAGAACCAAACTATGCTAAAAGATAAGCTTATTTATTATATCTCACCAGATGGCCAACTATTGATCACCGAGCGACAGTTGGATTACTGTGTTTTTCACATTTTTATTTTATTTTGAAATATGGCTCATTATGTTGCTCACGTAACAAAAACAAGCGCACGTTATAATTGAGTAATAATCTGTATCCCAAACATTGTGAGGAAATTATTGTTGTCACTCACAGTTTTATTCCATAACTACAAATATATATTAATGATAAATCTTACGATAATCTTCTGGTATGGGTTTATCACTGGCGAGTATCGAATACTTGACGTTTCGAATACTAATCAAAATTGTCTCTTGGATTTAGAAGCAGACGCCGTTTATTCTGATACGAACGTTGATGTAGCAAGAGAGCGTTACACAACGGTGGGATTCAGTTACTATGCGGAATACAAAACCACGGTTTTTCGTCAAAAGGGTGCGTGGTTTCCATATAAGATCAGCCATTTCTGAATACGATATTGGCCTATGTTCTGCAGAGGTTCGAAAAACGGCTATGCTGAAGTATGTGTTGGAGGCGCCGGTGTAAATGCGCAAGACGAATTCGTAGGGTCGAGACGATATCCGCAGCAGGTTTGTTTCTTATTATGCACTCATTTGTAACGAGTGCACGAGAATACAAGTTGCAATCCGTATATTTCACATACGTAAATTTTGTGCCCAATAACTACTTTTGAAGCGAATATACTATTAAAAAGTTTTTACTTTTCACTCACCCAGTTGATATGACGACTTATAATAACAAAGAGAACTATAAAAGACAACTTTTGTATAACTGAACGAAATAGACAGTCTGTTTTCATACAGATGTTCTGACCAGATTATCACTGCCACCGGAAAAATGCAACAAATATCCTATGAATTGTAGCGTAAATTTATTTCACAGACATAATTTTTGATCATGTTTCTACATACAGAATTTCCTTAAACGTAGGTTTCAGGGCACATATCGTACGATTTTATGAATATCAAACATTTTAGTAGCCACAATTCATTACCTGAAATAAGTGAATACTGAAAAACGCTGCCTTTATGCGGGTTCAAAAATTAACAAACACATATCAAGAGTGTATTAACTACGACGACAATCTTCGAATGCGATTGTCTCGACAGAGGCTGACAATTGCCGCTTATGCATTTGCGTGTTGCAAGTCTCAACAGTAGAGATCATTCGATGGGTTTCACCTACTTGGCCCTAACTGTGCGAGAAGAAACACGAATATGAAACTTTTAAATTCCTACAATTTCTCCCCTTTGTGGGCATAGCAAAAGTAAAAACACTCGCCAAAATTTTCCAACTATAGATAAGCGCAATATCAGCTCATCAGCATTGCAGATGTCGGTGTTGCGTAGTGGCTAAACGATTAGCTTGTGAATGAAACAGCATGGGTTCGAAAACAGCCCCTTCGAAAATATTTTTCTGTTGTTATATTAGCCCTAGCACTTTAAACTATTAAGTGTGAAATTGAGGTGCATAATTAATATATGGTGTTTCTTTAAAACTAATGTGAATAATTAATATACCTTATATAATGATTTAATTTTCATAATTCGTTGATGATTTAAATGGAAATAATATTCCAAAAATTGTAGCAGGTATTTACATGCCGAAATTATATGTTGTTATATCCCTGAGGCAGGCGCGATTAAGATTGTTACTTCAGCGAGCGCGTGCGACACTCAGTGCCGCCTACATTTAAATACATAGAAAAGCTACATTTTTTAAAATTTTGGGTGGATTAATTATTTATTGTGTATAACATCATTCTTAACAGAAACTTTTAATATGATCTGTATACATATATAGAGGGTGCATGGGAAAATTAAAATTGTTACAATATATCTGACATAAGTTTCCAGGATATTTCGTAAGCGCTACTACATATCAAGAATAACACATTTTCTTCCTCCGGAGAATCTCTGCAATCATTACATGTGACAACATTGTGGCAATGTTGTTTGGAAACGAATATTTTGTAGCTATTGCGAGTCACAGTAGTTTTATTATTTTTTCACCACCACGAAGACGGCACCTTACAGTCTCATCGTGATTGGCGGGAAGTGATCGATGAGGTGACCGAAATTCTTGAATATCTCTTCATAGAGTAGAGAGCTGAGCCCTTTCTTTCAAATGGCTGTCCATCAGAGCCAAGGCGAGGTTTGTTAGATAGGTTCTTCTTCTGAAACTTTTCTCTGGATTGTTTGCAAAGAACAAGACCTGGGAATTTATCCCAGCAGTATCCAGATAACGAAAAAACAGTGCTAAGGGCCATCTTCTTGAGGTCTTTTGTGTAGAATAGGATGTACACATATAATCCACAGTATCGACTCCGCCTAGTCCAAATTTACAACAACGGTGTCTATTTCAGCAGTTCTATGAATTTTTGACAGGAAAAGCACAGCCTTGTTCCTTTTTGTTTGGCACGAAACAAGACAGAAGTCATCTTGAAATCCCAAAAGACAGTTTCCAATTTCTCGCGATCTGTTCTGTAAAAATTCCGGAGGAATTTCCTTCTTGTTCTTTTTCAATGTTCCAATGAACGTTAGCCCATTTTCTAAAAGATGCTGGGCTACAGGGTAACTACTGTAGTAGTTGTCCGTAGTTACATTCCCGTGAATTCCCTTGATTGGCTCAACCAATCACTTCACAATATCCATTGGCTGGTTAGATGCGACATATGGTCCAGGATTCTGTCTGCCGCAGTATACTTCAATATTAAAAGTATAAAATATCTTGCTATCACACAATGCATACAACTTCAATCCATACTTAGCGGGCTTATTGGGCATGTAACTGAACAAAACCACAACGTCCGCGAAATGGGACAAGCATTTCGTCTACGGTTGTGAACTCCCCTGGACTGTAGTTATCTCTGCATTTGTTCAGAAATGCTGTGTGGAGATTGCGCATGGCAGCAAGTTTCAGTTGCTAGTCGTTCTTTTCTTGTAGAAGTATAATCAAACCTGAGAGACCGGAGCAAGAACAGAAAGCGCTTGTAGCTAAATGGTCCCTTAGAATAATCATTCCTGTTCCATTTGATGCCCACAGTTCTAATACATTTGTGCGTCCTCCTTTGTGTACAGCAATGAGAAACAGTTCTCCTAAAAGAGCCGTTATTTCAGAAGCAGAAGTAGTTTTGCAATATCTAGCCCTTGAGAAATTGACAGATAATCTCTTGTTATTTATGTACTTGTTTGTGTTTTCAACAACATAATCAATTATCTCAGGATCAAAAAATTTGCGAAAACTTTCAGTTTCAGTTTTAGCTTCTCCACCATTCAGTTTCGGGCCAGGTAGGACTTTGATTATATTCTTACGTTTTGTTTCCTCTGGTAGTGCTAACAGATTATTTATCCACAAAGTTTCTTGGTCCTTACCAATATAAAAAAGGCAGTCATCATGTGGCATTTCTATCACTTCATTCTCGTCATTGCATCACTGCTCAGATTGGCTAGAATGATCTGCAGTTTAAAATATTTCTGCTTCCTCATCGCTGTCAGAGAAATCAGCGTAATCTTCTTCGTCAGATGATTGCAGAAGAAAACGTTCAATTTCTTCTGGTGTTAGTCCTTTCCTTTGTGCGGACTAGGGAGACAATAAAATAATTCTAATATCAAAGCAATGTTAATAACGAAATCATCATACACCCACAGAGTTGTAAAACAAAGCTTCTAATCATCAAAACATCCGACAGTGGTACGGCTACGTATACTCACATTACCGGGCGCGTGCGGTACGCGTTGCCGTCTCGGTGCAGTCGTCCACTTCACAGGTGAGTCACAGCTGTTATGGTGAGTATATCGGTGGCGCAGTGCTGTAATTTGGCGCGTGACTAAACCATCGAAGCATATCTAGCACCATTTTTGCGTGCTCGCACGCTGACGTAATTATTGAAAGAAAACAAAATTGGCGGCACTGTATGCAGTCACGCGCCCGCCCATGGATATAGGGTGTTCAACGTCAAAGAAACATACACTTCACACTATGCAGATTTTATCAAAGTATTTTAAGTAAGAAATTTAATACGAAATATGCTTCGGTGCAAAGCATACTACATTCAAGTTTTTGCCTAAAAAACTTTGCACTGTTGATTTTGGTGCATACCAAGTGCATCAAATCATTGGTGTGGGGAAAAGGACACTGTGTTGATGCTGTACGATTGAATGTGTTTTAATTGAGTCTCCTCTTGACATCAACATTCGTGGAACACTTTAAATAAAATACAATCCAAGCGCTTCTCCACTACGCTACTCACACTGAGAAACTAGGACTCAATAAGCAGCTTATACACCATCAATTTTATGTGGGAAACTTTCGCGACCGTATTCGCTTTCCCTTTGGCCAAATCCAGCTAGATATTTTGGGGATTTGAAGAATTCGTCTGTGCCCTTCTTCTCGCAGAGTTGGAAAGAATTCGGTAAAACCCATCCCGCGATCTACTCAGGTCAGTCATAAAGACTATACGGTATAACCTGAATGACGTCGAATCGTTAAAGCAAACTTCAAACCCCTCGTTGTGAGAGAAAATTCTGGGAGTGAGTACATCCTCGTCCATGGTCTACTGACGGAGATGGGTAGTCAATGCGAAATTCAGAATCGTCTTACTGCTGCAGTCGTAAAAATTGTGGCAATAAAGTGAATGGAGTCGTTTGTCTCTTTATAAAGAAACTATCCGCTGTAGCTAAAAATGTCAGATCAATGAAACAGCAACCAATCTAAATCATTAATACGAAAGTATTTCTGACGGTATTGTGACTAATGAGTGTTCTATAGTTGAGCATGATGTAACAAGAGAGTAAGTTTGCGAAAAATTTAGAACAAAAAGTGTGTTATACGTATACTGACCACTCAGGCTCCTAAACACCGACATGCAAGGTCTTGATATATTGAGGTGGTCATTCTACAATCAATCGGTGTTGTATTTCCTCGGACTGTATTGAAAACGGAACAGTTTTTTTAATAAATGAAGCGCGTCAAGTTACCACAAAAAGGTGGTCGGATGCTATGACACCCTGAATTATTATTTAACAGTTTCAAATTACCGGCACACCTAACGAATGAATCATTTTTTTAAACGTCTGAGGCAAACTAAATAACATTTGATAAGATTTAGCTGTAGTAAGTTGTCGTGTAAGAAACTTTGTTTATATACGCTCGCCGTGCTGTGAAGTGCCCCGTTTACTTCCGTGTAAACTTATCGCCGGCCCCAACAACAATGTTAGTAGAGCTTACGGGACTGAAACTACGGGGTCATCAGTCCCTAAACTTACAAACTACTTATGAACTAGCTATTACTAAGAAAGGCACAAATATCCATGCCCGAAGGGGGATTCGAACCCCCGACCGTAGTGGCCGTGCAGACCGTGACTGGCGCGCCGCAGACCGCTCGGCCGGCTCGCCACTGACTGGAGGACGAGACCTCCGCTGCGAGTGAGCGGAGTAGAGGAATGCCTCGCCTTTCCTCGACTGCTCACGGATGTGTTTGGACTTGTCTTTTCTTATATGGACAGTTTGCCTTATGAGGTCTAGTTATCCTGATACCGATCTACTAAGGGATTCTCGTCCTTGGTTATGTTATTGTGCACTGATTTAAAAGTAGTGTAAATGTTTGGTTTCGGATGCCCGCCCGTTAGTTGCCATATTTAGCGGTAATTCGTAAATTGCTAAACAACAAGTGTATAATAATTTCTTTAACTTGAAACATGAACAAGTCGTGATGCTTTGAAAATGCTGTGTTTGGACTACTAAAATTGTATTGTGTTGAATGTGTAACACATTAAACTAGAAACAGCTTTCAAATTATATCTTAATGATGGCATGGCAGTTACATATTGATTTGGACATCGACGTTGTTTGTTGGATTTTAAGTTTTTTTAAATATAATTTCCATAGTTTTAGCTGCAAGCAAATAACTAGCATACGGGAAATCTGATGGTGACACAAAGTATGCTGTTCTATAACCCAAAAATAGAATAAGTGTAGACCAGATGTGGCTCAAATTGAAAGAAGTGGTACTGATTGCAATTGACAGTTTTATACCAAATAAATTAATAAAAGGAGGTGATTCTCCTTGGTACACAAAACAGTTCAGGACACTGTTGCAAAAACAACGGAAAAGGAATACTAAATTTAAACGAACTCAAAATCCCAAGGATGTCGACCCCACACAGAAGCTCGAAATTTAGCGAGGACTTAATTGCGAGATGCCTACAATACTTCTCACAACGAAACTCTTTGTCGAATTTTGACTGAAAACCAAAAGAGATTTTGGTCGTATGTTAAATAAATATTGGCAAAACACAAACAATACCCTCACTACGTCATAGTAATGGCGATTCCGCCGATGATAGCGCTTCTAAAGTCGAGCTACTAAACATAGCTTTTCGAAACTCATTCACCAAAGAAGACGAAACCAATATTCCAGATTTCGAATTACGAATAGAGGGCAGAATGAGTAACGTAGACGTAGATATAATCGGAGTAGTGAAGCAACTGAAATCACTTAACAAGAAAAAGTCTACTGGTCGGCACTGTATACTCCTTAGATTTCTATCTGATTATGCTGAAGCGACAGCTCTTTACCTAACAGCCATATACAACCGCTCTCTCAAAGAAGGATCTGTACCAAAAGACTGGAATGTTGCACAGGTCACGCCTGTATTCAAGGAAGGCAGTAGGGCTAACCCACTAAACTACTGACATTGGCGTCAATTCGCGGCAGAGTGGAACATATCCTGTATTAGATTATTTATTTTTAACTATCTCGAACAGAATGATCTATTGACCCAACGTGAACACGGATTTAGAAATTATCGTTGACGCGAAACACAACTAGCTCTTTACTCACACGAAATGATAAGTACTATCAACAAGGGATCTCATATTGATTCCGTATTTCTTGATTTCCAGAAGGCTTTTAACACCGTACCTCACAAACGGCTTTTGATCAAATTGTCTGGTAATGGTATATCGCCCCAAATTTGCGACTGGATAGTGGATTTCCTGTCAGCGAGGACACAGTTTGTAGTAATCGATGGTAAGGCATCGACTAAAACAGAGGTGATAAAGGTGTTCCACAGGATGGTGTTATTGGTCCTCTGCTGTTTCTTATTCACATAAACGATTTGGGAGAAAATCTAAGTAGCTCTCTTAGGTTGTTTGCAGATGACGCCGTCATTTACCCTGTAGTAAAATCATCTGAAAAGCAAAACCTACTGCAGAACGATCTAAACAAGACATCACTCTGGTGTAAAAATTGGCAATTGGCACTAAATAATGAGAAGTGTGAAGTCGTCCACATGAGTACGAAAATAAATCCGTTAAACTTTTTTTACAAGATAAATCAATCAAAACTGAAGGCCGTAAACTCCATTAAATACCTTGTAATTACTATTACTTCAGATTTAAATTGGAAAGAACGCGTAGGTAATGTCGTGGGAAAGGCGAACCAGAGATTGCGTTTTTTGGCATAATCCTTAACAGAATTACTAAAGACACTGCATACACTACGCTTGTCCGGCCATTTTTGGAGTATTGCTGCCCAGTGTAGCATCCTTAGCAGGCGTGTTTGACGGAGGACATCGAAAGAGTCCATGCTCTGGCAGACTACAAAGTTCTCACTTCACTGTACTAGTCATTACCCTCAAATGATTATGAGTCTACAGTTTATCGAGGCTTCACGAACGTTACCTTAAACATAATGTACCCGAAACGCACAAGACAGTAATTTAACCAATGTGGGAAGGACAGTATTAAATATAAAATGTAATTTACCCCAGATGGCAGTGTTCAGATGGTAGGCTACACACCACTTCCTAGACTCCCCACAAGACAACTCAATTATCAGTACTCGACAGTCACATGCGAATGGCCGTGCGATTCTAGGCGCTTTCAGTGGGAATGCACGACCTTTCCCGCCGGAGGTTCGCGTCCTTCCTAGGGCACAGGTATGTGTGTTGTCCTTAGGATAGGTACAAATCAATGTAAGCAATTTTTTAAGTACAGGGACCGATGACCAGAGTAGTTTGGTCGCATAGGTTTACAAACATTTCATTTGAACTACTCTACACCGAATTCCAGCATTTAGGTGTAGACTGCTACACAGAAGCCTTGCCTATCACCAAACAGTAGTATTTTGGTGTTGACCGAACACTTTTCGACACGACCTGTCAAATTGGGTACTGCAAAAATTACTACTGAGACCAACAGTAACGGCCTAGTCTATTCTAGCACGCTACGCATCTGATAGGTGAGGATTATTCATGGCCGCGGTGGAGTAGCCGAGCGGTCTAAAGCGTCTCGCTGCGGAGCGCATGGTTGCTCGCCGTGGAGGTTCGAGTCCTCCCTGGGGCATGGGTGTGTGTGTTTGTCCGTAGGTTAGTTTACCTAGGTTTAAGTAGTTTGTAAGCTACGGACTGATGACCACGCAGTTTGGTCCGATAGATTTACAGACTTTTGATTATTCATGCAGCAGTATACCCAATGGTGCGTTTGACAGGGCTTTTATTACAAGTACAGTGGCAAGGACGCCTCGGTGGCCACTATATCTCGGCTGCTTGTTGTACATCTACAGGCCCGTGCATTCCAGATCTCCTAGTGTGGGCGTACTGCCATGCTCCAGAGGTCGGTAGTAGACCTCCATTACCGAGTGCTAGACGTCGTTCATCTGCAACTTCAGAGACCGTCATTCTCCTCGTTTCAAAATTGCAATATGAAACTTCACTTCTTGCAGGAGTGCTAGTCTTGCGTGTTTGCAGGAGAGCTTCTGTGAAGTTTGGAAAGTAGGAGGCGAGGTACTGGCGGAAGTAAAGTTGTGAGGCGGCATCGTGAGTCGTGTCGGCATAGCACAGTCGGTAGTGCGCTTGCCCGCGAACGGCAAAGGTCCCAGGTTCGAGTCCCGGTTGCGGCACACAATTTTAATCTGCCAGGAAGTTTCATATCAGCGCACACTCCGCTGCAGAGTGAAAGTTTCATTCTGGAAACATCCCTTAGGCTGTGGCTAAGCCCATGTCTCCACCATATGCTTTCTTCCAGGAGTGCTAGTCTTGCGTGTTTGCAGGAGAGCTTCTTTGAAGTTTGGAAAGTAGGAGGCGAGGTACTGGCGCAAGTAATGTTATGATGCGGCATCGTGAGTAGTGTCGGGATAGCACAGTCGGTAGTGCGCTTGCCCGCGAAAGGCAAAGGTCCCAGGTTCGAGTCCCGGTTCCGGCACACAATTTTAATCTGCCAGGAAGTTTCATATCAGCGCACACTCCGCTGCAGAGTGAAAGTTTCATTCTGGAAACATCCCTTAGGCTGTGGCTAAGCCATGTCTCCACCATATGCTTTCTTCCAGGAGTGCTAGTCTTGCGTGTTTGCAGGAGAGCTTCTTTGAAGTTTGGAAAGTAGGAGGCGAGGTACTGGCGCAAGTAATGTTGTGAGGCGGCATCGTGAGTCGTGTCGGGATAGCACAGTCGGTAGTGCGCTTGCCCGCGAAAGGCAAAGGTCCCAGGTTCGAGTCCCGGATCCGGCACACAATTTTAATCTGCCAGGAAGTTTCATATCAGCGCACACTCCGCTGCAGAGTGAAAGTTTCATTCTGGAAACATCCCTTAGGCTGTGGCTAAGCCATGTCTCCACCATATGCTTTCTTCCAGGAGTGCTAGTCTTGCGTGTTTGCAGGAGAGCTTCTGTGAAGCCAGGAAGTTTCAGTAACGTTTATGTAAAAGCGCCCCATCACGCATCATATTTTAATGTATTACATCTTTATAACTAACTCTGTTCACAACGGATTTTACCGACATACAGCACTTATACAAATGAATATATAACTGCAAAATTATACAATTGTGCAACATATAATTCAATAAATATGAGATCGTATATACTGCTCAAATGTTCAAATGTTTGTTAAGCTTATGGGATTTAACTGCGGGTTATTGGTCCGTAAATTTACAAACTGCTTATGAACTAATGCAAACATCCATGCCAGAGGGAGTATTCGTACCTCCGAAGCGGGAGGCCGCGCGACGCACAACGTGGCTCTCCAGGCCGCTCAGCTACTCCCGCGCGGCGTATATCCTCAAAATGTTCAAATGTTTGTAAAGCTTATCGGACTCAACTACGGGGTCATCAGTCCCTAAACTTACAAACTACTTATCAAGTACCTTATCCTAAGGACGGCACAAATATCCATGCCCGAGGGGGGATTCGAACCCCCGACCGTAGTGGGCGTGCTGACCGTGACTGGAGCGCCTCAGTCACCTCGGCCACCGCGGCCGGCCCAGCGTATATCCTGCAACACGTATTCCAGTCAGCTTAAGCTTCCTGGATAGCAGTGGTGCCAACAAGGGGTGGGAGTATCAAAACGCAAATTGCGTTATTGCAGTTTCTGGAGTGGATTGGGGATTGAAAAATTAGTACTTTTTGTCAGTCGGGGGGAGGGGGAGGGCTTTCTAAAACAATTTACAAAACTTGAAACAAAAGATATTTAATTTCAATATTAAATGACAGAACAGGGCCGGCCGCGGTGGCCGAGGAGACTGAGGCGCTCCAGTCACGGTCTGCACGGCCACTACGGTCGGGGGTTCAAATCCCCCCCTCGGGCATGGATATTTGTAGCGTCTTCAGTATAAGGTAGTTGATAAGTAGTTTGTAAGTTTAGGGACTGATGACCCCGTAGTTAAGTCCCATAAGCTTAACAAACATTTGAACAGAACAGGACCTAATATGTCGGTTGTGTGTGTACTTGTTAATGCAGGCGATAGCTATAGACTTTTATAAAGTTACAAGGAAAGGAAGAAAAAGAAACGGAATACATCCAAAGAATACCCATTATTTGCGACAGATCTGGCTTTTATCTTCAAGAGAATACAGTTTCGAATGAGACTTGCTTTTTCTATTACGATTAATAAACCACATGGAAACCTATTCATTACTGTGGAGTGGATTTGATATGCCCATGTCTTTTTGTCACTTACTCAGGTCTGGCCTCACCAAAGAAATTTTTCATATTAGATCCTGGACAAGTAACAAGAAATACTGTTTATAATAAAGTTGCGAATTAAGTGAATGTATGAATGTTACATATTATATGTATTTTGATTACTATCTTTCTTTGTTTGGATACTGTACATAAAATTCTATATATTATACGTAAGACAGCCTTATTTCTTACATATTCTCTGATAAATATAAAATTTTATTAGGAAGGAGATAGACAGAAGGAGAATGAATAGGAGTACTAACTCAAGCCTTGAATAAATAAATAAGTAAATACCCCAGCAACGCCGGGTTTTCCGCTAGTTTAACAATAAATGCCACCTGATTTTCAGAGAAAGTGATAACAAGCTATTAATCTTGAAAGACGGCTGTCTGCCGCCTTCCCTAAATTTGAATCTTGTATTTTATTTAAAGTCGCTTAACGACACTCTATTCGTTTTCTGAGGCATGGGGAGTAACGTAGCCTTTCAGTTCTCGTTTTTAAATGTTATTATGAGTAATTGCATTTAACTTCATTTGTGTCAGATTTATGTTATTAATTTATTAGTGTGTCAATCAATGTGGCAACACGACCGGCTTCTCCGTCTCGCGACCGTGCCTATAAGAGTGTAAAATGTTTTGTCTCTGCATGTGTGAGTATGAGAATTTTTTGGCGTGCTTTTGTGTCTGGAAGTATGAGAAATTTAGCCTTGGGCGATGCTCTCTGGGCCTGCGTCGATAGGTGGCTAGTACCGAACTCTCTTTCTATGCTCTGAAAAGAGGTTTCCACACCCTTTCGTTGCAAGTTAGGTTGGCAAGAGGCTGGTGTGAGCCTATACGCGCCCTTGTGTGAATCTCTGTGTTTCCCCCACCATCCCCGGCTTCATCGGCCTTGCCGATTTCCGGGCGGAGGCCCACGTGGCGCGCCAAAGTCTCACTCGTTCGGTGGCTGTCCTTCGGAATGGTGAGTTAGCTCTGCTCTTTCAGCCTGGAGATGGCAGCAATTCGTTGTTCAGTTAGTTCAACTTACGTTTTAGAACTTGCATTCATTTTCGGAGTAAGTTTCTCCGAGCATGCATCGAAAGATGCGCGACTAATAAGCAGGATTTTTGCTTCTTGTGACTCGTGTGCAATTTTACTGTTCGTTTTCTCTGTCCGCGAGTAACATGTACTCCACGTGGCATGTTCTCAGAACAAAGCCTTCAGCGGAACCCGTGTTTGTTCTATGCCCTTCAGGGTAGAATGACAGAATGTATCCTTCCATTTTCTGGTAGTACTGAGCGATCTTCCCTCTTCCGCCTGTTGTAAATTGCTATTTTATTCTCGAACTTGTACTCTGTTCCCAACTGCGGTTTGTAAATTCTTTACTAGCCCTGTACAACCTTTCTCATTTGCTTTCTTATGAAATGTTGCGCATTTCTATAGGTTGCATGCTGTATTTCATATTTGTTTAAACTTTGATGATTTTTTAGATAGGATTTCACCCTTCTCTATAAAGTTCGTGCTATCGCGTGTATCTGTGTTTCTTTCGTTTCCTTACAACATTCTACGTTTTTCTATGGGTTGCATGCTATAGTTAATTTTCGTAATATTTTAGTAACTGATTTTCTTCATTTTACTGGCTTTCGGAACCACGTGGTGCGCGCCTCAGTTAGTTTGCCTGCACTTGGTTTAGCTTCAAATGCAAACAGATTTTGTTGCTGTACGCGCCATCTCCAGTTAAGAAAGAATAGAACCAGCCACGTTATTTTTATTGTGTTGTGTCCTTCGCCTTGGCTCGTTGAAACTTCCCCTACGAGATCAACGGCCGTTTCTGCCTTGTTCAGCACGCTGATTTTACGAAGTTTCGCTTGCATTGCGTGTGTGTGTGGATGAATGCTTGTTATTTGTAAATCCTCCCCCAACTAAAATTCAATTCAGTGAAGATAAACTTAAATTTCTATTATGGGTATTTTTAGCATAAGATATGATAGTGCTTGGGATGCGTTTTTATTGTGTAACTAAATGGGTTCCCCCCACGTGCTTGTGCTTACACTAAATAAAAGCATTTTGTTCAATACAATCTTATCCTATTTTTAATACAGTAGTTGAGAATACCTACTCCTTTCTTTATAAATATTGTTTCACGTGTGCTGAGAATAGATTCAGATGCTGATTATTGTTAATATTTCCGTTGCGCCTCTTGTTTCGTCCGCCACTTTCATAAAGTAATTTATTTGTGGTGGCTCGTTTCATAGTAAGTGTGATTCCTGTGAGCTACAATTCATATGACCGCTGTTTTTCTAACTTGCCGCTGTGAGAGTAATTTAAGGTTAAACTAGTTCTCAATTTGGACCAGGGAACAAGTTTCAGCCACACATCAAGTAGTTTACATGAATCTTTTAACTGGCTTGTACACCCAGAACTATAATTTTTAAAAGTAATCTTTCTGTGTTTTCTGCTACTAGAATCATTTCATTAAATTATTGTTGATTTTGGTTTTGGCTCCTCTCGTCAAGACTCTATTTACTAATTTTATAACTGTGAGTTTTTCATTAAATTAATTGATGGCAGATTTGATTACACTATTTAAGCAGTGCATTTTTTATTATTTACCAAGACTTATATCAGGTTATTCTAGTAAGCAGACACCTACAGTGAATGTGCTCAGCTAAAATAGCTACATTTTCACATTACATCTGCAGTGGTCAACTTTCAATCTTAACTTATTGATTTTCGAAGCTCTAATAACAGGCACTCGAAAGCAGTACTCATTTGATAGGTTTTTATGGAAATTTTAAAAAAAAAATCACGTAAGCCTGCGCGAATTATTCAAAGTTTGATAATTTTGGTCAGCTGGCTTTCAGCAAATGTAACAAATACAATTTTCTTTACAGGTGTTACAAGGACAATTTAAAATAACACAAACTAATAAAAGTTGTACAATGTTGCCTGCCTGGGTGACACCAATGTTCAGAACAGCAATGGCTCAACAACAACTATGCAGTAGGTGATCCACGAGGAAAAAGGAGGCAAACCCTTGTAGTTAGAAGACTGGCACAAATACACCGTGGGTGGACCAAAACCACGGAGGGAAAATTTACCCTATCTACTATTACGGCCGCTCCCCGGGTAGGTTACGAAGACGTGGACAACTACAAACCAGAAGAAGTGCCAGTAACACCTAATATGTTGTTTAAAAATGTTTGTATAGCTTATGGGACTTAACTACGGAGTCATCAGTCCCTAAACTTACAAAATACTTATGAACTAACTAAGACTAAGGACGGCACAAATATCCATGCACGAGGGGGGATTCGAACCCCCGAACGTAGTGGTTCAAAATGTTGAAATGTTTGTAAATCTATCGGACCAAACTGCGCGGTCATCAGTCCGTAGCTTACAAACTACTTAAACCTAGGTAAACTAACCGGACAAACACACACACCCATGCCCCAGGGAGGACTCGAACCTCCACGGCAAGCAACCGCGCGCTCCGCAGCGAGACGCTTTAGGCCGCTCGGCTACTCCACCGCGACCGTAGTGGCCGTGCAGACCGTGACTGGAGTGCCTCAGTCCCCTCAACCACCGCAGCCGGAAACACCTAATACAATGACGATGATCAATTCAGTAGAGTAAGTATGACTGGCAGAGCACGGTTAGCAAAACCTGCTACCGCAAACTAATTACCCTAGAAATTCACTCACACACACACACACACACACATGCATAAACAAAGACAACGAAGCCGTCGGCGGCTGGGGCTCCGCTACCTACTTCCAACAATAACAGATCATGAAACACCCTTCCGGGCTGCACACCCTTTAAATATCGCTTGTCGTTCAATACACGCCAAAGGGAAGATGCTCGCGTGCAAAAGTGAGTGGAGCAAGCTATGACAGTGCTGAACTGGTCGGCTCTCAGGGGGCGAGTTTAACGTGTAGAGCCATTCAGCTGTCCTTGACTCCTGCTGCTGCCCCGACAATTCGCGCTGCCGCCACGTCGTGCGTCGTCTGTCTACTACTCCGGCCAACTGTGTATTTCCTGTTCGCCTCGCCCGTAGTGCTTGCTTGCGGATTGCACGCTACTGCCTTCGTGGCCGAACGCGAACCACTGCTCACTGTAGATAAACTCTCCGAGGCGCTCTAAAACCTCGCGTTAACGCGGACAAGTGAATGAGGAAAACAGGCGGCAAAGCCGGAACGGACGGTAGATATCACTTATACATGGCACAGTGATACTTGCGCCAGCGAAAAGACCCGCGGCCAAGAGCCGCCACGGCTCAAAATATTTTTCACTTGTACGATATCAATATTCTCCTTCGTGCCTTTAATGCAAGAAAGCTAGAATATATTCTACTTCACAGTGTTCATATAGCTATATGTGGCCTTATGTATCTCCTGCAAATATTTACATTGATATGAGGTTCTTTCGGCCTACTAGATTTTACCAATGTTTCTAGATCATGCGATACAATCATACTGCTGACACCTTTCGGCTTCTCAATCATAGCATAGTCACGTTCGACGAGAAGAAACGAATAACCACTAACAAGAAACGTCTGACTTATTTAGTCAAAGTGGCCTTTTGCAAGAAGATGCAGAAGAGCGGCAATTTTGTTTTTTCAGGTGCAATTATAAGTTCAAATTGTCCAAATTACCAGCTTTCTCAAAGTAGAGGGAAGAAGAGCAATAAATTTTATAACTGAGGAAACAATTTCATTCCCATCACTCTAACACTCTCATTCTAGAGACACATATATGCATCTTCATTGTCAGAAACATGAACGCACACATAGAATCAAGTAGTTGGCAGGAATAGTGCATCTCGCAATTTGTCCATGAACGATATACATCGACTGTGTTTACACACTTTGAGATCTTCTCTTTCTATTTTTTACAACGTTAACATGACCACTGGAAGACATTCTGTGTCACACATGGTAAACACGCTACCTGCATCTAGTAAGAACACGTGACAACTGGGCCCTTATCAAGTAAAAGTACCACTGGAGATACAGCTCTTGCCATGTTCCAAAGACTGTAAATACTAAAAGAACAATGCTGAATCATAAATGTATTCCGCTTGGCACGCAGACGTCTTTAAACCATATAACTCAAATTTGCGTGTTTTGGCACTTACGCCCTTTGTAATTTATAGTATTTGTATATTCTCCATCAGGCACCGTATGGTATGTGAGGTAGGATACGTTTTACTACTATTGCTCATTTCCTCTCCCGTTCCATTCCAAATAGAGGAAGGAAAAACGACTGTCTACATGAGTAAGTAAGTGCCCTACTTTTTCTTATTCATGTGATCTTCGGGGGAAATGTATATTGGGGGATTTACAAATTTTCTCAGTATTTTTCCTCGAACAGAACGTCGTCCTCCCTCGGGGCCTCAAGGGACGTCCGTTTGAGATCGCAAAGCGTCTCCATACCAATTGCGTGTTGATCGAACTTAATGGTAACAAATATAGCTGCCCGCCTCTGAACTGCCTGCTTTTAATCCGAGTCGATAGGTATCCCAAAACAAACAGCAGCATTGATGAATGGGTCGCACTAGTGATTTACATGCGATCTTCTTTAGAAGATACCTTCCTAAATCACTCCCGTTAAAATGAAGTTAACCTTTCGTCTTTCATACAGCAATCCTTACATGTTCGTTTCGTTTCATATCAGTTTGGAACGTTACGTCTAGATATTTAACCGACATAACTCTGTCAATTAGAGCGCTTGTAATGGTGTATGCGGAAATTACGGTAATGGTCTTAGTACTCGTCAGTAGTAACTTACAGTTTTCGACTTTTACAGGCAGCTACCAACTACGAATGTTGCCTGTGTAATATGTATCCCTCAACGGGGACTCCTTCCAGTGCACCACAACACTCAGCCTCACATTGATGCTCACCCTGCCCCTCTGATCATTTATGCATGTAGATAGTAGTCGAATGTTTTTTTTTTTTTTTTTTTTTTTTTTTTTTTTTTTTTTTTTTTTTTTTTTTTTTTTTAAATTGCCAAAATTCAGATCGTAAATTCTTACTATTATCAAATATCTTAAATTACTCTTTGAAGAATGCTTATGAAATCCAAGCAACTCAGACCATCGAAAATAAATTTTATAAGAAATACCGTTATAACACTGTATGTGCATACAATGGATTACTTTGTTCGTATCTGATACACACCTTACTACTGCAGCTCATTCAAAGTATCAACATCAAATGGAGCGCGATTCAGCGGCGTGCAATGGTCTGCCGTATTCAGAACGAAATAAAAATTCGAATGGCTAGAAAGATGTATACTGTTATTCAGAGTATTATTAATTGTAATATGCCTGTAGTAAAAGTAGCGTTATAGTTCAATAAATACACTAAACATTTAATTTAACTTTGTATATGTACGGCGAAATGAAGTTATTGCATTTTTCGTGGAGAGCAATCTAGTTGGTAGTGGCGCATGGGTTCTCCAAACGGAAATTTCATTTGCCTGCGCCTCCACCGCTCTTATCACATTCCCCGACTTCGTAATTGTTGGGAATCTCCCCGTCCGCGGCCGAGAGCTCGTTGAAGGGTCCAAATAAATTAAATTCCGATGGGGCGTCTAGAGACAGTGGGGGAGAATTTTCACATAGCAGCCTTCTAATCCGATGTGCGCACAGCTTCCAGTGTGGTAGCATCTACACTGCTTCCATCAGCACACATATATATTACATTTCAGGCTGGTTTCTATTCTTACTGTAGATAAGTTTCTATTTTGTGGAAATGCTTCGTTCGCCACAAATCATCCTAGTGCCTTTTAAAGACAACCTATGAGTCTTATTTGTGCAATTTCGGATCAATGAGCATTTCTCACTATATGCCGAAGAAAGGTATTGTAAGTTATGTGTTAGATTACATATTCTTAATCTTCATACGAGAAGAAGAAACACACCATTCTGCTAGCTGGCACGCGCCTACGTGTCAAGCGTAACTATACCAGTCGTCAGCACTCGGTCAGAGAGTTCACTTGAATATGAGATAGGTGTGTTTCAGCAACCTACTCCAGGAGAATCTGTGGCACGGCGCGGTGCTTGGGCAAACAGAAGCATGACAGTTACATACTCGGGTAGTAAACAGTATTGGTCGCTCGAATTACAATAAGACGCGTAATACCGACGCATGTTGTCTACAGTCTTCGTCGTGAAGGTTGTCTTGATGGAAACCGCCACATATTGGGTTTCTCATTAACACAGCACCACACTGTAATGGTGGTGGGGATTATAGATGAGCATTACGGGTGGGATTTTAAGAAAAAGATTTTTTTGGCTCTGTCATATCTCGACGTAATACCTAGTTTAACAGCCAACGTATTTACCTTTGGAAAGGGTGTGTAGCCTCTGTCTAAATACGCTCGTGACGAAGCGCAGCTCTTCTTTGAATCGCTTCTACAGCTTCAGTAAATCCTCCTCAGTTAACATGGGGCAACAATAAGTAAGAGTGAAGAATTGCTCTAACGAGGGTTTTGTGAACGATGTCCATGATGTGTCAATTACAGTTGTTTAAGATTCTTCCCAGACACACAAAACTGGCAACTGGTTTCCGCCAACCTAGACTTATTAAGGCATACAATCCCAAAACGTGAGGACAGATACTCTTAAATACCTAACACTTTCTAGTACTCCTAGAGACTGATCATCCACCGTGTTGTCAAGAGATATCAGACATCTTACATTACATAACATGAAATCTCTAGAAATGTGGCTAAAACGATCCAGTTTCGTTCTGTAGGACAAACGAAGAGTAAGAGAATCGACACGGATCTTGAAATCACTGTCATCACTTATCGTCTGCTTGTTGCTTCTGCCGTTTTCTAGTGTATTGCAGATAATTCCCTTTTTATAGATATCAAACGTCCTTCAAAGTGCTATATTACGTTAGGTACACTTCCTTTAGAGGCTATTAATTTAATGACTTAATCGATTTCCATCTGGAACTCACTTGAATGAATATATCCCGCGACTCTTTCACACGAGTTGACATGCCTTAAGGATCCCTGAGTCAACAGATGGGGACCTTTGCAAGACAACAACCATCTGCACGAACAGTTCGACGACGTTTGCAGCAGCTTGGACTATCAGCTCCGAGATCATAGCTGCTTTTACCCTTGACGCTGCATCACAGACAGGAGTGCCGGAGATGGTGTACGAACGACGAACCTGGGTGCACGAATAGCAACATCTTTTTTCGGATGAATCCAGGTTCTGTTTACAGCATCATGATGGTCGCATCTGTGTTTGGCGACATCGCGGTGAACGCACATTGGAAGCGTGTATTCGTCATCGCCATACTGGCGTATCACCCGGTGTGATGGTATGGGGTGCCATTGGCTACACGTCTCGGTCACCTCTTGTTCGCGTCGACGGCACTTTGAACAGTGGCCGTTACTTTTCAGATGTGTTACGACCCGTGGCTCTACCCTTCATTCGATCCCTGCTAAACCCTACATTTCAGCACGATAATGCACGACCGAATGTTGCAGGTCCTGTACGGGCCTTTCTGGATACGGAAAATGTTCGACTGCTGCCCTGGCCAGCACATTCTCCAGATCTCTCAGCAACTGAAAACGTCTGGTCAATGATGACCGAGCAACTGGCTCGTCACAATACGCCAGTCACTATTCTTGATGAACTTTGGTATCGTGTTGAAGATGCATGGGCATCTGCACCTGTATGCCTTCCAAGCTCTGTATGACTCAATGCCCAGGCGTATCAAGGCCGTTATTACGGCCAGAAGTTGTTGTTCTGGGTACTGATTTCTCCGGATCTATGCACCCAAATTTCGTGAAAATGTAATCACATGTCAGTTCTAGCATAGTATATTTGTCCAATGTATACCCGTTTATCATCTGCATTTCTTCTTGGTGTATTAATTTTAATGGCCAATAGTGTAACACGTCGTACAAAGATCACATCGCTGAAAATACAGTCCCCAGTGAAGTGAGAAACATGATGAAATCAATATTGAGTGTTACGTCGTTACTGGCTGAAACCGCTGCTACAACACTAGGCATTGAACAAAAGAGTCTCTGTACGTGATGCTGACGCTTAGAGCCTATGTTGCTTCGAGATATTGCCGAAGCTGACGTGGTGCAGCAGACAGTTTTGACCAGTCGTTTAGTTAGTTAATATTTATACTGTATGTTACATGATGCTAATAAAGTCAACTGTATTAAAATCTACTCTATCCATTTCATAGTTTTTAAGAAATACCTTTTCAAATTTATTAACAAAAAATATTAAATTTTTTCTGCAGAAAATATTTTTTGTGAACTTCCTAATGGGGGAATATTAATGAATGTAGTACCAGAAGTGGATTTTTTTGTGTTATATAGAGTCTCTGAAAATTTCATTCATTTATATATCACAGTTTCTGATATAATGAGGCACATCTACTGAAAATTTCAATTTGAGGGAAATTGACTTTAGAGATAAAGCTTTTGAAATTTGTAACTTACACTTAATTAAAACTGTCCTGTTGCATATGACGGCCATTCTTTGGCCTTTATCAGCAGGTGTTGCAGCTTCTTGGATGTTTGTCTTGCTTTCTTGATCATATTAGATGCAGATATGTCTGCATTGGCTATCCTCATTTTATCGCAGTGTTGCAGCTCGGTGATCATATTTTCTCCAGGATTAATTCCCAGCTTTTTCAGTACCCAAAAATTTCCATTATTACCACAATTGAATGTAATAATAGCATTATGAACGCCTAGTTTCATTGTATGAATGCCTACAAATACAGTTTTAGGAAGGCGGTTCCAAATTCTGCTGTTGAAACATTTATTTGGGTTCTGTGTCTGCCCATGCAGACATTTCATTAGAAGGTCAGAATGAGCCAAGTCTGAAAATAGGTTTAACTGCTGTAATAACAGTAGCAGGAAGAGAATGATGGTGAGAATAAGACTCTCTAGTTGCCTGAGCCCTATTGTATTTGCACCAAATATTTTCTCCTGCTGCAGACAATGCATGGTATGGCTTATCACCAATAAAGGATTTATGGAAGAATATGGCCCAAACATCTCTCTTCATTGCCTCCAGATCTTTATTTCTCCTAATTGCCTGCCCATAATATACACGTAAACGAGCACTGCAAACGTCAGTATAACAACTACTCGCAATCACGCTTGAACAAAACTAACCTCGTGTTTTGAAAGTGTGTTGTTAAAAAACAGCAGAAGCAAAAGAATTCAGACAGTTGCATCCCAAGGATAGCCAACACACTCGGGAATAAAAAAAAATTCCTAACGTGCAATGTAGGGGATATAAAGATCTAAAATATATGCAGAAAAGTGGTCATGACACATAAACACACGTGGTAGGAAAATGCCCTTTAAATGCCCGAAAAAAAATGTTCAGCAAAATACTTTTCGGAGTACTTAAATAAAAGCTTAATATATCGAAATATGATGAAAACCGAAAATCGACTTTTTCGACCTGAACTACAGTGCGGCCCCCATAATGGTTCGGGGTGGTATCGGATTCCCCTCATAGACCACTCTAACGCGCACTGGCGGCAGTCCAAGTAAGAAGCTTTACAGTGTTTGCACCTGTTTCCCTCACAGCTTTGGAGTTGTAACCTTACACTGCCTCATATCACGAGGTAAGCCACCTTGAATTGCAGTCTTGGCCGCCCTGTCTTTCCGATCTGTCGCGATACCACCGCGTATCTAAAACTTTTGCAGTATGCAGAAGCAACATGGACCGCTTCACCCCAACAATACATTCAGACTCTTGGATTCAATAGCAGCGGTTAAAGGCAGCAATGACGGCAAAACTCAATATTGAATTCACCACTCTCCTCATTTTACAATGGGGTGTATTTTCAATCGTGTGATCTTGGGACAACGTGTTATCTCACAAATAAATTTGTCAATGAAATCTCCAGTACTTAATAGAGCTGCATTTTGCACGGAGCGTGTCTTCCTAGAAATTGCTACCATGCTGGATCAAAGTAAAGTTCTATTTTATTGTAACAAGAATACGTATTCGATGTTAGTAATAATGCTTTGCCGCGCGAAAATGGCAGTGCGATCTAAGGCGTCATGCCACAGACTGCGCTCTCCCTTTCTGTCCTCCACAGGCACGGATGTGTGCGTTGTAATAGATTGTAAGTCTAGGGACCGATGACCACAGCAGTTTGATTACTTAGGCTTACAAACATCTGAATTTGAATTTGAATTAAATAATTGCTTCTAACTGTACGATTCAGCTCTTACACTGAACTAAGAAATGTCCTTTCGTACCTTAATTGCACATACTCAAGCGATTACCTGCGAATTCTTCTAGTCAACCGGTCGTGTTCATAGTGCCACTCTAAAAAGAAAAAAAATAGCAATTCATAGTCCAAGAGGACTCCTTTGACTTAACTGGATTGTACGTTGAAATAATTCAGGTGCTGCGTCCCTAAATTTACGCCGGACAGGGATGTCAACTCTCTAGCTTGACGCGAGCTCTTGCATTAACTGCCGCCTCTGTCATTAAGCTCGCATCGGGACCATAACTGTATTCCCGATCGTCTGAATCCGCATTGAAGACCGTCGTTTGTGCCCGTCAGATATGTTTGTACAATTATTGGGGTGCGACATGCACTGTTATTGTTGTTAGTGTGGTCATTTGGAACATCAGAAGGGAAAATGCGACTTACCACTCTTAGGAGAGACGCCAGAGAGCATCTGTCTGAAAGAACAGACAATCTAAATATAACTGTATAAGCACATTTTCAACATCACTACTGTGAAATATACTGCATTAGGAAATATTACGGGACAGTGGACATAGATATTGCTAGTTTGTTGTTTGCCACTACACTCCTCCTGTGCCCGCAGCAATTGTGTGGGAGACGTGACTGAACACGCAACGTTGTCGTGTCGTCGGCTGCTACCTTTCCAACAGACTGTGATGGCAGGTGCCTACGGATGGGAATTTCGATTTCGCCGGTGCTTCAGGCATTCGGCTTCACTAGTTCAACCCTGTCCAGGGTGTATCGTAAATTGTTGGATGAGGGTGTCGCAGTATACAACCAACCGACTACAGGCGTCCAGCCACTCCATGACCGTGACCGGCGACATCTGACACAAATAGTAAATACTGACAGAAAGGTATCAGTACAACGTATCACGGCACATTTCAACACGCGACACGTCTCCAAGCTTGCAGTCCATAGGAAAATGAGTGCTATGGTGAGAGGGGCGCTGAAATCCGTACACGGCTGCAACTGGTAACATAACGTTGTCGGTCACCACCTCTTGGCATGGGAAGCGCACAACGTATTGAGAAGGTGTGCATAGTACTGGTGCGCACTCTGGGACCACCTCCATCCGTTTTTGGTCTTCCAACATCCGGTATTTCGAGATAATAACGCTCCCACGCCGCCAGTTGTACGAACACAACGACCGAGATAGCTACCCCATAGAGCGTATCTGGGAAGGTAAGCCACATGCTATGGATCCTGCACCCACCAACAGACCACAACTAGTTGCCGCTCTGGAAACGGTGCGGTGTCAGCTACGTCCAAAGTAGTACCGAGCACTTGCAGAGTCGACTCCACGACGTTTCACAGCAGTTCGCTGGGCCAGAGGATATTCCATGACTTTTAATAAGTCTGTGTACATCTCTTCTATTGCAAGGTCTTTCCTACATCGTACTACAAAGTGTAGCAAACAGATAAGAAAAAGTACATTTTAATTGTCCGTGGAAGCAGTAAGTATTTGATAGTGTTGCTACAGTGGACAGTGGGTAAGCGAAGCGCATACATTAATTCTAATGGAACCAGGGTATATTTGTGTAATGTTCTTAGATTGCAGTTTCATCTTTGCTTGCAACTGCATAGTGGAAACCTATTATTCCACATGGGAAAAGGCAGGCATTCGTATAGTGATAGAGGCGACATTTGGTCTCAGCTCGATGTCACATCCTATCCTGAAGCTATAGGAATTAGCGACGTAGGGTCTATGAGCTACTCAAAACTAAGTAACAAAAACAATACATCTGATTACTTTTTTGTCACATTATAAACTCATATATAATTAGGGGCATAATTTTACTCTATTTCAGATAAGTGAAGATGTAAATTCAAACAATTTCACATTAAATTAACAAAATTATAATTTATACTATTAAAAACAAAGACGATTAATTTTTTTAAATTTCTTTTATTGCATTGTCGTTCCTGTTACAAGTAATATCAAATGTTTCGTGGTTAAATACTTTGACGAACACAAACACAGTACATAAGATTTAAGGATTTAGAAAAGAAGGCACTTCGGCTATACACGATTTATTGTTTCACATAAAGAAAACAGACAAGTTTTACAAAGCAGAATTAGAGAAGGTCTAAAAATTGTTGTGCAATTATAAACCAAATCCAATTTACTGAGAGGCCATTGTCCCTCTTTGTCAGATATTTTTGCCTGAGATGGTTCCTCTCTTTCAATTAGTTACTGAAGTCGAAAATGGTGAATTCAATAGTTTTGATATTTCTATTACATGTGTACAAGTGCACCTTCCGTCTTCAGTTACTTTAAACCTTTGATAATAGGCTTTCTATTTACCATGACCTGTTAACATTGGTGTAAGATTCGGATATATTAGGAGTTTTGTCGATAAATGTTATCGGATTGTAGGTAATTACAGTTTAGTGCTCTCCCTGTTTTTAGTTCTTTGCCATAAAAAGAACATTCCATGTCATTGGTTACTTTTCTGGAAGATGTTTTACGTAGCACCATATATTTTCAATGGTGGTGGTTTTGTACAGGAATGAACAACAACCATAATTTCTTCCATAATATAATGTAAATTAAACAAAACAAATATCTTTTGACCGTGATGTATGCAACTGTGAAGTGTCACATGCAATATCACGTACTTCACATCCGAAAATGAGGAACTGTAATAGCATTTATCAATGTAGTTGAAGACAACTCACATCACATATCTGTAAGTGGTAAAAAAACATCCCATGTATGAAATCACCGTTCTGTGGATATCTTATTAGATCACAAAAGGTGGAAAATTCATTTGCCGTTGTTCAAGGCTACTAGTAACCGATCTAAGTGAAATGCTCTCCATAGTACGCTATCTCGCAAAACTGCTGTGTCATATCTCTTCTTGAAAGAGCTGAACATGTCGTAACATCATGTAGACGAGCTTATTCCGTGATGGAAGAAATTACGTTGTGAACAATTAAGTTGTACGTTTTTCACTGGCCCAGTTACAATAGCATTATACAATTCACAAAACATCACAAAGTTTTATTAAACAAGGGGTCAGTAGCAGGTGTAAGAGAAGTACCACATTAGTGAGCAGCTTCTCCGCTTTCAGATGAATCACTGTTAGAGGCTCTGCAATCTCCAGCCTGCCCTGACACCATCGGTCTTAGTCATACGACAAAAATTCCTATTTGAATACAATACCTGCTGAATACATGTTTGTTTCATTACGTGGCTACCCAGTCCAAATTTAAAGTGGATCTTTTTACGGTTTTCAGTTTAGAAACGCTGGAATCCGAAATATCTGCGTGACTCTTACATAGAAATTAATTAAGTATAAGACAAACAATGTAAGTGACATGTTATAGCATGTAGAATCCGTGGTGTCTCAAACGCCTAATTCATATAAGAGAATTACAATTTATTGTGCTATGACCGTCAGAATTCCAGATTTCACTAAATGAGTGCTGAGGGTAGAAGGTGATCTCCGCACGTTTGCAGGTTTTGTTTGCGCCTTATTTATATATTTGCAGCTATTTCTCACTTAATATGACTTCTCAACTATATTTTTCTTTATATTTCCCGTCCGTTTCAGGGTGTCGAAATATATTCAGCTGCGGTGATTTATAAATTTGTGCCGGACCGCTAATCAACGCAGATTTCCTTGCCACTTTGGTCGCGTTGACCATGTCGGCTACGCTTTCCGACCTGCACAAATTCCAGTGTAGCCGCCCTCTGCTACTCTAGTCTCCCCGTCCACCGTTCCTCTTGCCTGTACAGCAGACCTATATTCCCGCGAAGGTTCCGATGTTACTTGTGCGTCTACATTTAAATTTTCACCTGTCTTTAGGGGCAGTTACATAATCTAATGTATAATAATGAACGTTTGTTTGTATTTTCATTTGTTCATATTTTATGCGCTGCCGTATCGTTCAAGTGATTTCGATTAAACTTTGAAAACATACTTCTTGCACTTTTGCGGAGTTTATAGACGTAATTATATCACTGTACGACACATTAGTTGCACTACTGTAAGGAAGCGGCAGAGTACTTGTGGAGTGTTCAGGTTTTCTTTAGGCTAGGCTCTAACTCTGATGAGCACTCACCTGGCAACACTCAGACAGCGAATTCAGGTCGCATTCGGCTCAAAAATTCGACTATCAAAATATTAGCCGTGAACTTTCGAAGTATCAAATACAAAGTTCCCGAATTTGCCGCGCTGACTAGAAATTATTGTGCTCAGATAGTTTCAGGCACTAAAAGCTGGCTAAATCATGATGTTGCAAGTTCAGAAATATTTAGCGAGGCGTGGAATATATATCGGAAAGATACATCGGGCACAACTGGAGGGGGAGTGATCATCGCTGTGGACAAAGATATTGTTTCTACTGAAATCGAGGTTGAAAGTAACTGTGAAGTTATCTGGGCACGTATAACAGATCTAAGAGAAGTAAAGTTAATAGTTGATGTTTTTACTGCACCCGCCCCCCTCCCCCTCACAGTGCTGCTGTAGCAGTTGTAGAGTCATACAAAGAAAGTCTACACCATGTAGTGCGTAGGTATCCGTGCCATGTTATATTAATCGAGGGAGACTTCAACCTTAAGAGTATAGATTGGGTCCTCTGTAGTTACATTTCAGAGGGTACAGACCAGCAGTCTAGCGAGCTACTTTTGGACACATTCTCCGAAAACAGTCTTGAGCAGTTAAACCGGAAACGCGCGCGCCATGGAAATATTTTAGACCTTATAGTTACGAACAGTCTTCACCTTATTAATGATGTCTGTGTAGAGACAGGAGTTAGTGATCATGATATCGTCATAGGGTCGATAGTGACCAAAGTTCATGAACCAACGAAGAACGCCAGGAGCGTGTTTCTGTTAGGAAAAGCCGATAAGCAATTGATAGGATCGCACTTAGAAAATGAATAGACATTGTTTAGGTCAGGTACAATGGAAAAAAAAATGTTCAAATGTTTGTAAATCTATCGGACCAAACTGCGTGGTTATCAGTCCGTAGCTTACAAACTATTTAAACTAAGGTAAACTAACCTAAGGACAACACACACACCCATGCCCCAGGGAGGACTCGAACCTCCATGGCGAGCAACCGCGCGCTCCGCAGCGAGACGCTTTATACCGCTCGGCTACTCCACCGCGGCGGTACAATGGATGTAGACGAATTGTGGAGTAAATTTAAATGCATTTTAAATAAAGGATTAGAGAAATATGTGCCTGTAAAGTCTATTTAGGATGGAAAAGATCCACCGTGGTATAATAATAACGTTAGAAAGCTACTGAGAAAGCAAAAGCTGTTGCACTTTCGGTTCAAAAAAGAACACGCAAATGATGACAGGCAACAGTTAGTAGAGATGCGCGCGTCTATATGAAGATCGATGCGTAAAGCGTACAATAATTACCACAGCCATACCTTAGCAAAAGATCTTTCCGAGAACCCGAAAAAATACTGGCCCTGTGTAAAATCGATAAGCGGGTCAAAACCCACTATGCAGTGACTGGTTCATCATAGTAACAGAAGAAAGCAAACGGAAAGCTGAATTTCTAAATTTAACCTTTAACAAATCTTTCACGCAGGAAGATGACACAAATGTACCATCATTTGATCAACGTACTAATTCCGAAATGGAGGACATAGTAATAGGTATTTCCGGTGTAGAGAAGCAACTGAGAGAGCTAAATACGACAAAGTCTCCTGGTCCGGACATAATACCAATTCAGTTTACAAAGAATATTGTGCGGCATTGGCCCCTTACTTAGCTTACACTTTGCGCGTATCTTTAATTCAGCGCAAAGTTCCTAGTGATTGGAAAAAAGCGTAGGAGAACTGACCCACATATTTACAAGCCAATATCGTTGACATCAGTTTCCTGTAGAATTTTGGAGCATATTCTCAGTTCGAATATATTAAACTTCCTTGAGACAGAAAAGCTTCTTTGTATTAATCAGCACGGGCTTAGGAAACATCGTTCGTGTGAATCTCAGCTTGCCCTTTTCTCGCATGACATATTGCGTGCCATGGGTGAAGGGCAACAGGCGGATTGTGTTTTTCTCGACTTTAAAAAGGTGTGTGACGCGCTGCCACACTGCAGACTGTTAACGAAGATTCGAGCTTAAGGAATAGGTTCACAGATTTGTGACTGGCTGGAAGACTTCCTAAGTAATAGAAAGCAGTACGTTGTTCTCGATGGCGAGTGTTCATCAGACACGAGTGTATCGTCAGGCGTGCCCCAAGGAAATGTGATAGGACCGCTATTATTTTATGTCTATATACAGGGTGTTTCACTAAGTGTGTTTGCCTCTGTAACTTATAAAATAATAGGTGACAGGAAATTTTAATGCCGTAGGTCAACACAAGAAATGTTACACTTTCAGCAGAGCTATGAACATAGTTTATTGTATCATTTCCCAAAGAGTTACAGCACAAAGATATAATTTTTAATGGAACAATAGTTTTTCTATCGTGCAATGGACTCATTGAAACCAGCTGCGTCCGAATCAATTTAAACTACATTCCTATCACTGTTAGTTTGGGAGCTAAAACCCTTGAAAAGTTTCAGGGGCAGATAGCATACGCTGTACATAATACATGGCTGTATGGTGGGTGTTGGATGTTATGGCGGTGGGAAGTTGATTTACATGAGATGTTCCAATGTGTGTCCATGTTCCTCAACACATAATGGAATGTGCCATCGAAAGGATCTGCGGACGAGATGTAACATCGCCAGTGTGATGGAGCGACATGCGTCCTCGATGCGCCGTTTTAGATCATCTGGGGATGTGGGCTCAGTGACATAAACACGATCCTTTGGATATCCCCACAAAAAGGAAATCTACTGGTGTTAAACTGGGCTACCTTACGGGCCATGAATGAGGACCATGGCGCCCCAACCATCTTGCTGCAAATCTGTTGTTTAGTTCTTCCACAGCCGGCCGCGGTGGCCGCGGGGACTGAGGCGCTTCAGTCACGGTCTGCACGGCCGCTGCGGTCGGGGGTTCGAATCCCCCCTCGGGCATGTATATTTGTGCCGTCCTTAGTCTTAGCTAGTTCATAAGTAGTTTGTAAGCTTAGGGACTGATGACCACGTAGCTAAGTCCCATAAGTGCTACAAACATTTGAACATTTTTTAGTTCTTCCACAACAGCACGCGCAGAATGGGCTGGGTGACCATCGTGCTGCATCCACATATGGACTCTCGTGTGTAGACACACATGTTCAAGGAGACCACCCAAACTGTCGGTTATAAAAGCGCGATATAACTCACCTGTTAGTGTACCTGAGAAGTAGTGTGGACGGACGATTTCATCCCCAAGGATTCCACACCACAATAGACCACCTACGTTTACGGTCGACAGGTCGTACGCACCGAGGATTGTCTGCGGCCCAGTTGTGCATGTTATGGCGATTCACTAATTTGTGAACGTGGACTCATCAGAGAACATGACACTTTGTAAGGACTCCAGCATGCAGTTACGCATGGCCCACTCACAGAATGTCAGTCTTGCACGGAAATCGTTCCCATGCAGCTCCTGGGTCCGTGACAGGCGGTACAGGTGAAACCTGTGGCCGTGTACTATACGCCACACAGATGTGAGACTGACACCAGCGACTGCAGCAACGGCTCGTAAGCTGACATGAGGATCTTGGTGTAGTGCAGCTAAAACAAACATCTCCATCTCCTCATTTCTTGCAGGTCTTCGTCTGTTACTGCGCCGCATTACCGAGCTGCCTATTTCCCAAAGTCGTTGTTCGGCACGTAAGAACGTAATAGCTGCTGGGGCTCTTCACCCAGGATATCTCACGGCATACGACGTGGCTGCTTCAGTGGCATCGTGTCGGCACTCGCCGAGCATCAGCAACATGTCAACGTACTCGTTGTTCGTGTATGCCAGCGTCATCCGATGTCAGTTACTGTGGTATATTGAGCCCCGGTTGTTCGTGTGGCTCCAACTGTCGGGTATACGGCCGTATGCGGCGACAGTCGGCAGTCTAACAGCGCATCGAGGAAGCATCTTGCTCCATGACACCGGCGACGTTGCAACTCGGCCGCACCACATTTAGAAGGCGTATTGCATTATGCGCAGCGTTTGTGGTATCTTCCCCTGATACTTTGAACGGTTGTAGCTCCCAAACTAACAGTGATAGGAATGTAGTTTAAATTGATTTGGACGCAGCCGGTTTAAACGAATCCAATGCACGATAGAAAAAACTATTGTACCATTCAAAAAATTACATCTTTGTGCTGTAACTCTTTTGTAAATGATACAGTAAACTATGTTCATAGCTCCGTAGAAAGTGTAACATTTCTTATGTTGACCTACCGCATTAAAATTTCCCTCACCTATTATATTATAAGTTACAGAGGCAAAGACACTTAGTGAAACACCCTGTATATGATCTGATGGACAGAGTAACTTCTAATTTGCGGCTGTTTGGTGATGATACTGTGGTGTATGGGAGGGAGTCGCCTTTAATTGACTGTAACAGCATACAGGATGACTTAGACAAAATTTCTAGTTGTTGCGAAGAATGGCAGCTAGCGCTAAGAGTTACAGTCCACCATAATGTTCGTAAACATCGTGTGGCGATTTCCGCCCACCGCCTCATCGCGCTATGAAGACGACAAAGAGGGTTGATGGTATTTTCGAGAGTGAAGATATCATCCTACATATAATTTCCACTGGTTCTCTTTCGGTTGATGTTGCAACCAAGATATCAGCATAAATTTAACAAACATAGCCAGCTGTGTCACCACAAATTACAGTTCCTCTCAGGGAAATTGTATTGCTGTAATAATTTATCGGATATAATTGATCGACCTTGGAAGAAAAGTTCTAATGGTAACCAAATAAAAATGACACTACAGATGAAAGGTACAGTGGTATTGAATATTATAAACTGCACATGTTATACAGAAACGAATATTACAGTTGTTCCACTAGGAACAACAAACGTTGAAAGTAGCCTGTTAAATTATTTAAGCAAGATCTCGGGCAGTTGACACCTGCTGCTCTAAATTACTTTGCGAGTGGCCTCAGTATTTGTGCAATGGATATTTATCTAGCTGCTCACTCCTTAAGGGAGCAGCCAACGTTTTAACAAACATAAAATCAGTGTTAAAAATGAATGAATAGATAATTAAACCTGGGATGGGGAGCTTGAAATTATAAAGCAGAGGTTTGATACTTTAAATCATCATCTATTCAATAAAGTGAATAAGCAAATAAATGTGGGTAGGCCAAATTAAGCACACACCTTGTACAAAAATGAATTAAATCATAAAGTTACTGCCCACAATAAAATTGTTTCTGCCCTTTAGGAATATAGAGGTAATGTGGGAGGAAAATTGCAAACACACAATGGATAGATGAAAGCACATTCATTCATTCAAACACAGACATGCGCATAATGCTTGCAGTAAATTACTCATGTAGGAACAGTTCATAGCAGCGACAAACAAAGCGTCGGCGGGTGTCTTGAAGCACAAATTTAAAAATCACTATGCACCATACGAACTCATGTTCAGGGAGGCAGCGGCATCCTATTCTTAAGCACCACGTGGTGTGTGACCAGGGCGGATAGAATTTGCAAAGAACTTAATTTAGAATAAGGAAGTAAAACACGCATGAGATTTCATATAGAAGAAAGCTAGTATCAGTAAAAGCATGGCTGAAGGATGAAGTATCAACCATTACGAAAGCACATGGTGCAGTCAGTCATGCCAAGATAGGAAAGATGGAATCAAACCAGAAAATCTGAGAAATATTTAGCATACTCGTGTATACAGCCACGTCATGAAAATGTTAGTTAAAAAAGTGCAAGGAAATTCAAACAGACTAAGTTTACATAAAGGCTGAAGGCACAGAAAATACAAATATTAAATTTGCACTAAATTATTCGAGATTTGTAAGTTAAGAAACACTTTGCCATGCATAGCGAAAGAATTACTCATGAAAACTATCACTGATAAATCAAGACTGTCTGATCACAAAGAAAGCAAAGTTGTAACAGCCTGCCATCTCCTCAGTATGATTGGACGAAGTATTTACTTCCACGGTCACAGCAGGAGCGAAGCCCTAAGGCCACGCCAAAACCTTCCACACCACACAGCGGATGTAAAGCGCGCTAAAAACACATACAGAGCGCGTTCAGAGCATAGTGTCTACCAACATTCTCTACCTGAGGAAGATAAAACCCTGTTCAACGGCTCCCAGAGAGGTTTCTTCTCACCTCTTTCGTCCCAGATTAGGTTGGCTCCACACTAAGAACACGGCCACCTCGCCATCTTGCCAAGTAAGCTTGTCTCTGGCCATCCAGCAGACGCCAGCGCAGACGGCAAAGGGAGCCATGCGTTCTGAATTAAAGTAAACGAGGCCCTAATGCGCGAGGCGGCAACTGTAAGCCATTGCGCGGCAGTCAGTCAATATTAAAAAATAACCTTCCACATTCACATGAACACACAAGTTCAATCACACAGGTGGAAACAAATATAAACATGGGGCATTGATCATTAATAAAGAGAATAAAAATAATTAACATACTAATAGACAATATTAGTAAGTGCTTTTAAGTCCTTGTGAAGATCATTTTTGTTCATGTTATTGTAGGTATGAAATGAGGTGTTTGTTGGGAAAAGGGATATATTATTTATGACAAATTTCATTAAGGAATAAATATACTGAGAGGCAGTAGTTAATATACCTAGTTCTTTGTAGAAGTTTTTGCAGGATGTCCGTGAATTTACACCACAAATAATACGGATTACACGCTTTTGGACAATGAAAACTTTTTCTTTACTTGAAGAGTTACCCCAACATATTATACCATATGACATTATGGAATGAAAATAAGCAAATCATGCAAGCATTTTTATTTTTATGTCTCCTATGTCTGATACCACTCGTGTTGCAAATACAGATTCGTTAAGTCGTTTCTGCAGCTCTGTGGTGTGCTCCTCCCAACTGTATTTATTATCAATCTGTAATCCCAGGAATTTTATGCTGTCAACCTCTTCTATCTGCTCTTCTTCATTCTTTATGCATATACTGGATGGGAATCTCTTACATGTTCTGAACTGCAGTTAGTGAGTCTTTTCAAAGTTTAATGTCAATGAGTTGGCTTTAAACCATTTATTAATGTTAACGAAAATATCATTACCAGACCTTGCCAGAACTATGCTCGATATGCTATTTATTGCAGTACGTGTATAATCTGCAAACAAAACGAACTCTGCTTCCGGCAGTATAACTGATGAGAGGTCATTAATGTACACAAGAAAAGGCAATGTCCCTAAGTTGGATCCTTGTGGAACACCACATGTAATTTCTTCCTAATCTGTTGATGACTGTTGGCTTAATTCACAAGTCCCTTGCACTGAAACCCTTTGTTTCCTGTTAGTGAGGTATGACTTGCCATTTTGCAGCAATTCCCATGACACCAAAGAATTCTAATTTACTTAAGAGGATGTTGTGGTTCACACTATCAAATGCCTTTGATAAAACACAGGAAATACCTGCTGCTTGTAATTTATTATCTAATGAAGTAAATACATTCTCACTGTAGGTGTAAATAGCCTTCTCGATGATGGAACCTTTCATAAATCCAAACTGTGTTCTAGACAATATGTCACTTGATGTTAGGTGATTGAGAAGTTGCTTGTACATTACCTTTTCTAGAATTTTTGAGAATGCCGGTAAAAGTGAAACTGGTGTGTAGTTTGATGATATCTCTTTACCCCTTTCTCGAACAGAGGTTTAATATCTGCATATGTTAACCTATCAGGAAATGTACCAGTTGTAATAGACTGGTTACAAAAATAACTTAAAATTGTGCTGAATTCACAAGAACACACCTTAATTAACTTTGTTGATGAAACTTCCTGGCAGATTAAAATTGTGTGCCGGAACCGGGACTCGAACCTGGGACCGTTGCCTTTCGCGGGCAAGCGCACTACCGACTGTGCTATGCCGACACGACTCACGATGCCGCCTCACAACTTTACTTCCGCCAGTACCTCGTCTCCTACTTTCCAAACTTCACAGAAGCTCTCCTGCAAACACGCAAGACTAGCACTCCTGGAAGAAAGGATATGGAGGAGACATGGCTTAGCCACAGCCTAAGGGATGTTTCCAGAATATTTGTTGATATTTTATTGTAACTACTAGAACTGTTTGTTTTTAAAGATTTTATTATGTAAGTTATTTCTTGTGGTGAGGTGAGTGACATTCATGTTCTTGAAGTTATTTGTAAATGCTAGTTTCAAGTATTCAAGGGTATTATCTACTGACCCAGACCATCCCATACTATCAGTAACAGATATAAAGTACTTGTTACATAGATTTGCCACACTATGCCCATCAGTTACTAATGTATCATCTACTTTTAATGCTATCTGTTCCTGTTTTTTTCCGTTTCTACCAGTCTTCTCTTTCACTATACCCCATATTGCTTTTGTATTGTTGTCTGATTTTGCCATCTTTTTCTCATAGTGCATTTGTTTAGATGTCTGAATTACTTTTTTCTAAATATTTTACAGTATTCCTTATATTTAGCTCAGTCATCATCACTGGAACTACTCTTAGCTGATAGATACATTTTCCTTTTTGTCTTACATAAAATCTTTATTCCTTGTGTAATCCATGGTTTTATTATAGACTTCTCTTGAATTTGAGTTACTTTTAGTGGAAAACAGTTTTCAAACATTATAGTGTCATTATTAATGAATATGTTATCTTTCTCATTGATACCATGAGCACTATAAACATCTTTACACGTCATATTTTTTAGCTGTTTTCAAAAATTCTGAATTTTTGAAGGATTGACAACTCTCCTATATGTAGATTTAGCAGTGTTCATATTCTACTTAGTATTTGTACCTAAAAGAAGGAGCTGTATATGATGATGTGAGAGACCATTAATGATTGGTTTTATGATATGACTTTGTTCCTTTGATTTGTCTATAAAAATATTCTCAGTGGCTGTCCTAGATGATTTAGTTATCCTAGTTGGAAAGTTTACAGTATGAGTTAGATTGAAAGACAATGTTACTGACTGCAATAAATCTTTACTGGAAGACTGAATAATAAAATCAGTATTCAAGTCACCAGCAGCTAAGATTTCTTTGTTTTTTTTCGTTAAATAATAATAGAGCTTCTAGATGATTTAGGAATAGATTATAATATCCTGCAGGAGCTCGATAAATAGTTACAATTATAGAGCATCTGTTACAGAACTCTATTTCTTTTGAACAAACTTCGAAATGCTGCTCTAGACAGAATTTATTTATATCAATATTGAAAGACGGCGGTCTGCTGTCTTCCCTAGGTTTTCAACTTTGTAAATTATCTAAGCTCACTAGACGGCCTTTTTTCTAAACGAGAACCCCTCTCATTCGGAGGCATGAGGAATAGCGCTTCATTTTATGCTTTTAAATGTTAGTTTCGGTAATATTGCTGGGATTTTATTATGCTAATAATTTATCATTGTGTAAATGAATGTTGCAATATGAACGCTTTCTCCGTGACGCCACTGTCTCTGTGAGAATGTGTACTTGTTTTATTCTGTATGTGCATGTATGAGAATCTTATAGCATGGGAGTCTGTGTGTATGTATGTGAATTTTCGTCGTCGGCTGCTGGCTGCTCGGTACTAGTATTTCTCTGGCTTCGTATCAGTATGTAGTCATTACCAACCTCTGCTTTTGATGCTACCAAAGAGGTTCCTCCACACTTTGGCTACGATTTGGGTTGGCAATGCCCAGTTAGCGAGACTCGGCAAGTTGTCCGAGTTTCAGCTTTTCCCCACCACCTCGTTTTTCATGGGTTTTGCCGGATTTCCGGCCGCTGGTGGCGGGCTCATGGGCCGAGTGGACATTCTGTGGCTGCGCTTCGACCTGTTAAGGCGTTCGGGATTTTCTTTCCTCCCTTGAGATGGTCCGCACATTAGTGACGTTCCACAAAGCTAGAAGAAAATTAAACAGAGTTCATACACCGCCACCTAGTCTCACACAGGTTATCGATTCCCAGCTGTTATCAAACCGTATTACCTGCATATTCCCCGCGTTTACCTATGCAAAATCACCGAAATGAAATTGAATACATTTCCGTACATGATCGGAGAAAAAAAAGGAACCTAAGAAAGACTTCAGATCTTAGGTTCCTTTTTTTTCTTGTAAACAAAAATAATTTCTTGAAGTTATTATTTAATCAGTACATTTCCATTCAGTTTGTGCCTACTAGAACCTGCAATCATCTTGTCAGTATTTAGCATATGTGCGAGGTCCGATAATTTATTTTATGTGTGATTACATTTGGCAACGATTCATATAAAGAAAGTTCTAGAAAATTCGTACACGGTCGTCTGCACGGAATACCAAACTTAATTGCACCGAGTTCACTCTAGGACGAGATTACCTTGAATTACAATGACAATTTCTTACAGCAAGGCTTTATTATGTACTGAATGCAGTTGTAGAGGTCGGTAAAGGTGAGCTCGTCCTTTCTTTTATACCTACCTGCCGAAGCACTTTCATGGTATCTGTCACAATTACTTGCAGTTTAATTATTTCTTTCATTCGCTCATTACATTCAGAATATTTTAGTGAATTTCTCAGAATTGTTTCCAAATTTTAATCCTATTAGAAATTAATTTCATTTATTTACGAAATAAATGATGATGATACACGATCCCCAACATTAATAGGCAGGTAGTGTTATATCACGGTTTGATTTGAATGGAAATTAATCTCGCTATTATCGCATACCATCTCAAGTAAAGAGAGACCAGAGCGACCTACGAAGTTTACTTTTTTTGTGTTGTGTGGTACATCCTAATTCGCTGAATCTCGTCTACGAAAGCGGCGCCTGCTTCTGCCTCGTATAAGCACGCTGAGTTGGGCGAGTTTCCCCTTGCTTTGCGCGTGTGAGTGGCTGAATGCTTGTTAATTGTAAATCCCTCCCCCGATGATGTTCAGTTCAGATTACTTTAGCTTGATTTTCAATATGGGATGCATTTTTATTGTTTAACAAAATTGGTGCCCCCATTTACTCATGTTTGAACTGAACAAATAATTTATTGTCAGTAAAATTTTATTCCTTATTATGAATATTAGTTTATGAATACCCTTCCTTTTTTATTTAATGTTGGTTTTCTCCAGTCCTGAGAATAAATTCAGATGCATATTACCATATTTTTAATTCCGTTGCGCCATAAATGTTCCCACCTTCATGAAATGGTTTAGTTCGGGGTGCTTGTATATTAATGATTTTGTGTATTTCTCGTGATCTACGACGTATGTTGGCCACCGTCCCCTTGTCTTCCTGTTTGAGTCAGATCTAAATTCTGGGCCAGGGAACAAGATTCTGTTGCAGGAAGTAGTCAGTAGTTCATGTGAATCCTTTAGCTGGTTTTACGGCCAGAGTTAAATGTTTAAAGTAAACTGGCTCCCCTCAGCTAGAGTTAATTTTACAATTAACGGTGGTCTTTCAATATTCTTGAATTTATGGCAGTTTTTAATAAATGTGGCAACTCCTCCTCCATCCATATCTACTCTACTGATGTATGAAGCTGAATGAAATCCTGGAATATTTAACATATCTATACCAGTGGTCACATGATGTTCAGAGAGGCAAATTATGTCAATAGCGTTAGAGTAATCTATTTCATCAATACAATTGAGTAGTTCATCAAGTTTATTTCTGAGTCCTGGTATGTTCTGATGTAATAAAGAGAACTGATATTGCATACTAATGACTGAACAAAGATTTTCTGGAATATTCTGAGTACTTTTTGTTAAACATTGTTTGCTAAACTCTATCTCCTGTTTATCTGTTTTCTCAAACTGAGGCTGTTTTCTAAGCTCTCTCAAAACTGGTTTTCTTTCCCCCATCAATATCCTAAAAAAGGCATTCTTCTGACACCTGTAACCACTGGTATTTTACCATTCGAGACAGTGCCCCCCCCCCCCTCTCGCCCCCCGTAAGTTACTTGCAATGAATCCAGACAGTTTTCCCTTCCCTTTCCTGTTGATGTGTAGGCCATGGCTAGTGTAGTCCCACCTGCAGATAGCATCCGCAGAAATCAAACCAATATTGGATCGCCGGCCGCGGTGGCCGAGGGGACTGAGGCGCTCCAGTCACGGTCTGCACGGCCACTACGGTAGGGGGTTCGAATCCCCCCTCGGGCATGGATATTTGTGCCGTCCTTAGTCTTAGCTAGTTGACAAGTAGTTTGTAAGCTTGGGGACTGATGACCCCGTAGTTAAGTCCCATAAGTTCTGCAAACATATGAACATTTTTGAACAATATGGGATCCCATCTCTAACATGAGCAGCCGTTCCAGCTCCAAGTTCATTCTCCTTACGGAAGAGTTCAAATGAGGCCGATCATGGCATCTCAAAACAGACGCAAATCCCACACTAGTAGACTTCGTTGCTGATGATATCGTCACCAGGCCACCCTCTATGGAATATTCAGAGTCTTTGTGAAAGTTTTTTCCCGGACCGCCCACTATAACCACGGTATCCTCCATTGTGAAACCTATATCCTCTGTTACATGACCCAGAGCCGCCAATGTTTGTGACCTGGTACGCTGTACCTAGCTCTTCCTGCAGCAGTTGGCCAACACCTCTACCATGAGACCTACCTAACAACAAGACTTTCTTTGTTTTCACAAATTTGCCTACCTTTTTCAAATCCCTCTTGAAAGCTTGTTGTGCCCTTTCTACAGCTTCAGCTACGTGAGGCTCACCCGATTCTGACTGAGGCAACAGGTCAAATCTATTTTTCAGATTAATGACAAAGCTATCTGAATTTGTCCTAAGCCTGTTCCCCCTGTTACCTGTTGCCACATCCCACCGCTGTACACCTTTCTCCCTCTTTAACCTTCTCACTTGCCTTATCTAATTCAGCTTGAAGAGCTGCAATTTTCCCCTTCTGCGCCATTATTTTCCTATCTCTAGTGCAGATCCAACAAAACAAGTGGTGAGCCTCATTTATCTCCCCGTTTCCCATGCCACTATATTCCTCACAATAAAAGAACCCACTACAACTATCACACCACACCCCGGAACTAACGATCCTACGGCATATAACACACTTTTCACCCATGGTAAAAACAGAAATCTTAAAAACTTGATTAACTATTTACTAAAACGTAAAACGTTACAGCCACAGGCACTTAGAAACTGTTCACACCATTTTGAATAGAATAAACTGAAAGGGCACTGAACCAATGAATGAAAGAAACTTGCTCATGAAAACAAAGTTAGGCCTACAAACACGGATAACTACACATTTTTGCTAAATCACGAAATTTTAATCTACACTGTTTTACGTTTATTTGTGGTTGGTAGACTTTATAAACCTTAACTACATTATGCAGCGAGTGAAAAATAGAAGAACTGGTAAGTAGATACAAGTTTAAGACACTGTTTATAACTATTCGCGCGCATTACATTGAGTAATAATCTGTATCGCAAACATTATGAGGAAATTAATGTCAGTCATAGTCTTATTCCGTGACCATGAAAATATATCGATAGTGCGAAATGCAACATGTGTAACAGACACTTTTGTTGCATCAAATGTAGGAGGAGGAAGGAAGGAAGCTTAGGGTTTAACGTCCCGTAGACAGCTTGGTCATTAGAGACGGAGCTAACGCTCGGAGTTTTGGGTAAGTATGGGGAAGGTAATCGGCCGCGACCTTTGAATGGAACCATCCCGGCATTTGCCTGGGGTGATTTAGGAAAATCACGGAAAACCTATATCTGGATGGCCGGAGGTGGATTTGAACCACCGTCCTCCCGAATGCGAGTCCAGTGTCTTACCACTGCGCCACCTCGCTCGGAGCATCAAATGTATTTCTTTAAACTATCGTATCCAACCTATAATTATATTTTTATTCCGTATCTTTCAATAACGACGCAAAAGCTACGTTTTTTGTGTAAACAACATTACGAATATTAAATCGTTGTGACATTCAAATCCGTAGTGGTTTAATCTAATCCAGTATCACTCCCGACGGTAGTACGAGGACAAGAATTTCGAATAACGACGAGCCCGGTGTTCGCCACTTGCCATCCCCAGAGGTTAAGAAGATCTTTTGGGTGTCAGTTTGTCACTGGCGAATATCGAACACTTGACGTTTCGCATACTAATCAAAAACATTAACCCGTCAAACCACCCGAACCTACAAATACATCATGCAGGAAGAAGACGTCTGATCAATCACCTTAGAATGAAGTTGGCCATCTTTTCCAAAATGCAGGCATTAATTTGATACTGCGAACAGCGAAACCATGGAGTTAGAGTAACTTGTTAAATCTCGAGCCTAAGAGTCGACTTTTACTGTTTCTTCATCGTAGCAAGAGCCTTACTGAGTACAAATACCGAGACAAATGAAGAAAATTTAGAGTAAAAGATTCGAACGCTGGTCTCATGGATTTAGAAGCCAAAGTCGTTTATTCCAATACGAATGCTGACGTTGTTGAAAGTTTAAGGGGGCTAAAACTGCAATGGTCATTAGTTTCCCATTCCATCACTAAGCATCACAAGTAAAACCATAGACGTGAAAGAAAAGCGCCCAGAGTTTAAAATTGCAAAGTTGGAGGATAATCCCAAGGAGACCACAAAATATCAACAAAGTCGACAAAAAACAAAACGAAAAGAGACGATCACACAAAGATACCTAACAACAACAGGAAATAAAACAAAGAAGCCAATGTCTGTGCTTGGCCGACCATGAGGTTAAAAAAAAAGAAAGGAAAAGTCACACACGGCAGCACAAGGAAACCTCCAGTTAGAGAGAGTGATAAAAAAAAAACCTGCTTGAATAAACTAAAATCTGAATCTACAGTTGTAGCATCGTCAAGTAAAACATCTGATAAGACGTCAGGGAGTTTAAAACTCCGCCGCAAGGCGGCTAAAACAGGGCAGTCCAAATGGGTGTGGGCTATTGTCAAACAGGAGACACACTGACATTGGCGCGGGTCCCCACCACGAACGAGATGTCCATGAGTGAGACACGCATGGCCAATGCGGAGCCGACACAGCACGGCAAGAGGCAAGCATGGAGGAACACCACACTGTCATGGCGTCCTTGACAACCTATAGTTTGTTGGAAGTGGTCAGGCTACACCACTCAGCATCCCAAAGCTGACGTACCCGGAGGCGCAACAATGAACGGATATCAGAAGCCGGGAGGCAGATCTCCAGAATGGACGCACAGACAGCCTGCTTGGCAAGCCTGTCAAATGTTCATTGCCTGGGATACTCATATGACCCAGAGACCAGTTGAACACCACTGATCGCCCTGACATTTCAGGGGCACAAAATTTCTCCTGTATGGCCAATACCAGGGAAGACCGGGGGTAACACTGGTCCAGAGCTCTAAGGCTGCTCATGGAGTCGCTGCAAATAAGAAAAGACTTACCTGAGCAGGACCGGATGTGCTTGAGAGCTCGGTAAATGGTCATCCGCTCTGCAGTGTAAACACTGCAGCCATCCGACAGAGAGTTCCAAATAGTCCCCATGAACATAAACATATCCCACGTGGTCAGCAAACAGAGAACCATCCGTGTAGATCAGGTCATAACTGGGAAACTACGCAACGACAGCCGAGAACTGACGTCGGAGAGATTCCGGAGGAACTGAGTCTTTGGGCCAGTGTGCCAAGTCCAGCCGAGTAGACGGCCTTGGAAATCACCACGGAGGGATACGTGCACGGACCCGATATAGAGATGGAAGAGGAAAAGACTCAAGCTCCAACAGGAGGGACCGAACTCTAAAGGCGATCCTATGGCCTGATCGGGGGCGTCATTGGTGGGGGGCGGACGACACTCAGAAAAGAGGAGACGACGGTTTAGATGGCCTGGGGAGCGATGTACATTGGCTGCATAAGCCGCGAGACGGTGTTGCCGGCAGACCGGCCGCCACTAGTAAGCTGTTCTGGGGCTGGTGCAGAAGGGACCCGTAGTGACACAAACACCACAGTTGTGAATGGGGTCCAGTGCCGAAGGTGACGCAGACCGATAGGCAATGCACCCAAAATCGAGACGGGACTGCACCATTGCTGTGTATAGCCGCAACAGAGCGGTTAGCACCCCAGGTCATATGACCCAGGTGGCGGAGAAAGTCGAGATGTCGCCAGCACTCCTGGATCTCTACTACGTTAAGTAGTTCGTCGTCGAGATAAAGTTCAGGGTAAGGGTGAACAGTCCTACGCCGAGAGAAGTGCATCACTCTGGTGTTTGTGGCAGAAAACTGAAAGCCATGTGTAAGCGACCAGGTCTGTGCCTTCCGAATAGCGCCCAGGTCTGCGCCATCCGAATAGCGTCCTGTAACCTGCGCTCGGCAACTTGGGTGAAAGAGATACAAAAGTCGTGAGCGTAAAGAGAAGGTGATACTGACGATCAGACCGCTGTCGCTAAACCGTTGATGGCCACTAAAAATTAAGGGACACTTAAAATAGAGTCCTGAGGGTTACCATTTTCCTGGATATGAGAGGTGCTCCGGGAGGCACAAATTTGAACATGAAAGGCACGGACAGCTAAAAAATTCTGGATAAAAATCGGTAAGGAGCCCCGGAGACCCCAGTCATGTATAGTGTTGAGGATGTGTCGTCGCCAGGTTGTGTCTCATGCTTTGTGCATATCAAAGAAGACAGCAACAAGGGAGTGGCGCCTGGAAAAGGCTGTGCGCATTACAGACTCGAGGTACACCATGTTGTAGGTGGTAGAGCGAACCTGGTGGAAACCGCCCTGGCACGGAGCCAATAAGCCCCGAGTCTTAAGAATCCAACACAACCGCCGACTTACCATCCGCTCCACCTGTTTGCAAGGAACGTTAGTCAGTTTAATGACCCGATAGCTATCTAGGGAAAGAGGTTGTTTGTCGAGTTTGTGTGTATTGGCCCACTTCAGGTTACGGTAGTAACACTAAAAGTGCGCATTTGCGATAGTCTTTTGACAGCTGGAAATTTAAATGAAAATAACGGCTTAACTGTTCATCTGACACGAAAATTGAATAACCTAATTTGTAGAGGAGAAAATTCTCCACAGCTTTACTCTGTTATGTTTTTTTCATATCTCGTATCTTTTCAGAGATATTTGCAAAAACATCGGCGATTTTGCCAGTCTGTCTGTCTTGTCCGTAAGGTGTTCCCACTTCTTAAGCCGAACCGTTCAACCGATCAGTACCAAAATTTACAGACATAATTGTAGGCCGTCAGACACCAGAACCTCCCTTTTTCAAATTTTTCGGATAAAAAAATAGCTAATTTACACTAAAAATGCCGCTTGTAATGTAATCGTAATTGCAAATGAACCGTTCCTCTGACACGAAAATTGAATAACCTTATTTGTAGAGGGGAAAATTCTCTGCAGCTTCGCTTTTTTTCATATCTTGCATCGTTGCAGGGATATTTGCAAAAATAACGGCGAATTGACAATGTCTGTCTGTTAGTAACGTGATGCTATCTTTTAGGACGAACCGTTCAAACGATCGGCACCAGATTTTGCAGACATAATTGTTGGTCACCACAGACTAGAACCTCGCTTTTTCAAATATTTAGGGAAAAAACGTTACTAACACCAAAAAAGCCGTTTGTAATGTAATTTTAATTGCATATAAACCGTTCATCTAACTCGAATATTGAATAATCGAATTTGTAGAGGAGAAAATTCTCTACAACTTTGCTCTCTTATGTTTTTTTCACATCTCGTATCGTTTGAGAGATATTTGAAAAATTACCGAGATTTGACACTCTTCTATTGAATTAACGAAAACCAGCCGTACGGAGATGTCACTTGACATTCCTCGCCCAGAACTCTTTCTGGCATACGCCATCTTGCGTTGCGTAATTGATGATTTTCTTATTGTAACTTGAACGATGTCATTTCTAAAGAATTGCGCACTGAAGAATTAACAAAAACGTGTCGTTCTTCGTACGATAAATGATAATCTAGTGTCTAAAGTGCCATATAAGTATCAGTTAACTGCCATTAATTGTACAAGAATGAAGATCGCATACTCCAGTTGTTACCATGGTGTAGTACATAGCGCGTTGGACTGACTACCCAAAAAAAATTTTTTTCTCCTTTATTCTTAAAAGGGCTTCGGGCATCCTTATTAATTAAATAGAGCTATGTTCTTCAATGTTTAGAGTTGTGCATATGTAAAAATGCTCTCTGTTTCTGCTATATCCTGAACATGCCGTGAAATACGTAACAACGAATTGAACAATGGCCTTCTGAAGCATATGCACGTAAACTGTGAGGATACTGTAATAATGATCATTCTGAACAACGTGCTGATACAGGTAGTTTTGTATATATAAAGGAAGTTCTAGATCTCTGTGGTAAGTGTAGTTCCTTAATGAAACGAATGGGAAGTGTATACTTTGCAACAAATAATCTTCTTTTTTTTCTAAGCGTTTATTCACTATTTATTGAATATATTGAAAGTCATTAATTAGAATCATTGCATCTACTAAAATATTTGACATGGTTGCTATGGACGCTTTTAACGAAGATGTTGTTACCTTTCCTGTAGTTCAGCTATGAATTCGTTCATGTTACTCTGTAAAATAAAAAGCAAATATTCTATTTTAAACCGTGAGTACGTTTTCTTTACAGCTAAAATCACAAACGGAATAAGTGTGGTAATACTGAATTCCACATAACTCTAGTACTTAACATATATAGGGTAAGGTCGGCCGAATCGGGTAGGGAGATGAATCGGGTCAATTTTAGAAATTCCCGCCTAATCGCCATGTACGAAGTAGTATGGGAAGTGCTGCCACACAGCGGTGCCTGTTGGAACTCTGTGTATGAGTTGGAAAGTTATTGACGTTGTCAGGCGTGCTTGTTGTTGTGTAAACATTTGTGGAAGATTGCGCTGTTCGCTGTAAGTTCTTAAAATTTTCTCCTTTGTAAAACAGCTTTGGATTCAAATTCATATATCTCTGGTAATTATTTTAGTAATTTGTTAACTATTCGTTTAGAAGTAAGTATATAATGGAGAAAGGGTTATGATGATAAAGGGGCGCAGATATGCTTTTGCAGGAATGCCAACGTGGGGAAAAAATAATTTTCATTTCTAACGAATCGGGTCGCAATCCGGGTGAAGAGGGTAAGTATGTAGCCCACGCCGCAGCGATAACCGCCGTTGTTGTAATCATTCCCATCCCAGATCCTGTAGCATTTCCGTATCGCTGTCACCCCTGTATCGTGACAATACGAAACGAGTTGCTCTTCTTTGGACTCTTTCGATGTCCTCCGTCAAACCCACCTGATAAGGATACCACACTGGGCAGCAATACTCCATAAAAGGACGGACAAGCGTAATGTATGCAGTTTCTTTTGTAGTTCTGTTGCATGTTTTAAGGGTTCTGCCAATAAAACGCAGTCTCTGGTTCGCCTTTCTCACGATATTATCTACGTGTTCTTTCCAATTTAAGTCAGAAGTAATTGTAATTCCTAGGTATTTTGTGGAATTTACGGCCTTCACATTTGATTGATTTATCTTGTAAACAAATTTTAACGGATTTCATTTCATACTCATGTGGACGACTTCACAATTCTCATTATTTGCCAATTTTTACACCATACTGATATCTTATTCAGATCGTTCTGCAGTTAGTTTTGATCTTCAGATGATTTTACTAGACGGTAAATGACGGCGTCATCTGCAAACAACCTAAGAGAGCTACTTAGATTTTCCCCTGAATCGTTTATGTAAATAAGGAACATCAGAGGACCAATAACACTACCCATTGGAACGCCGGATATAACCTCTGTTTTAGTCGATGCCTTACCATCGATTACTACGAACTGTGCCCTCTCTGAGAGGAAATCCCCTATCCAGTCGCAAATTTGGGGCGATATACCGTAACCCCGCAATTTGATTAAAAGCCATTTGTGAGGTACGGTGTCAAAAGCCTTCTGGAAATCAAGAAACACGGAATCATTTTGCGAACCCTTGTCGATAGCACACATCACTTCATGTGAGTAAAGAGCTTGTTGTGTTTCGCATGAACGATATTTTCTAAATCCGTGTGGACCTTAGGCCAATAGATCATTCTGTTCGAGATAATTCATAATATTTGAAAACAGGATATGTTCCAAAACCCTGCTGCAAACTGAAGTCAATGAAATAGGCCTGTAGTTTAATGGGTTACTCCTACTACCTTTCTTGAATATCGGTGTGACCTGTGCAACTTTCCAATCTTTTGGTACAGATCCTTCTTTGAGAGAGCGGTTGTATATGACTGTTACATAAGGAGCTATCGCTTCAGCATAATCAGATAGAAATCTAATGGGTATACAATCCGGACCAGAAGACTTCTTCTTGTTAAGTGATTTTAGTTGCTTCACTACTCCGATGATATCTACTTCTACGTTACTCATTACGGTCTCTGTTCGAAATTTGAAATCTGGGATATTGATTTCGTCTTCTTTGGTGAATGAGTTTCTAAAAGCTATGTTTAGTAACTCTGCTTTAGTAGCGCTGTCATCGGCAGGATCGCCATTACTATCACGTTGTGAGGGTATTGTTTGTGTTTTGCCCCTAGTATATTTAACATATGACCAAACTCTCTTAGGGTTTTCAGTCAAATTTCGAGAAAGAGTTTCGTTGTGATAAGTATTGTAGGCATCTCGCATTGAAATCCTCGCTAAATTTCGAGCTTCTGTGTAGGATCGCCAATCCTGGGGATTTTGTGTTCGTTTAAATTTAGTATGCCTTTTCCGTTGCTTTTGCAACAGTGTCCTGACCTGTTTTGTATACCATGGAGGATAACCTCCTTCTTTTATTAATTTATTTGGTGTAAAACTGTCAATTGCTGTCGATACCACTTCTCTGAATTTGAGCAACATCTGGTCTACACCTAGATTTAGTGTTAGAAACGAGTGGAAGCTATCTTTCAAGAAGCAATGTATTTTATTTCTATCTGCTTTCCGGAACAAATATACGTTTCGTTTATTTTTGGTAACTTTGGGACTTTCGATATTCAATCTCGCTACGACAGCTCTGTGTTCACTAATACCTACATCCGTTTTGATGCTCGTTATGAGCTCAGGATTGTTTGTTGCTAAGAGATCAAGTGTGCTTTCATAATCATTTACAATTCTAGTTGGCTCATGAACTAACTGTTCGAAGTAATTCTCAGAGAATGCGTTGAGTACAACTTCGCACGATGTTTTACGCGTACCTCCTGATTTGAAAATATAATTTCGCCAACAGATTGAGGGTAAATTAAAATCTCCGCCTACTATTATCGTATGAGTCCGATACGTTTTTGTAATTTGACTCAGGTTTTCTTTCAACCTTTCTGCTGTTGTATCATCAGAGTCGGGAGGCCGGTAAAAGAAACCAATTATTAACTTCAATGCTTTTATTTCGATTCATTGCAGTTATTATCTTGTTTCGTTTTTTATTCATTCGTTTTCAGCTTTTTATTGCAGATGGGGAAATATAAAAGAAAAACCGTTACTTTGGGGAGTGAGGATGACATGCAAAATGCAATTAAAGCTTACCGGGAGGGTAGAAGTCAGCGCCATGCAGTGGAATTGCTTGGGGTACCGCATTCCTGTCTACAACGGCGACTGCAAAGTGGAAAGGAATATCCAGCAAAGGTAAAAGGTGGTCCGAAAACAGGAAGCAGTACTTCTTACATACCCAGAAAATATAAATGTAACACAAAATATATTGGAAAAGAAAAATCTCATCCCAGCCCAAAAAATTGCAGAAACGTCAGGTTAAGAACAGACAAGACCTACAGCATCAATCATCAGCGTCAAGTTCATCAGAATCCTCCGAAGAAACAAATGACGTTGACATATCTTGTGAACTCTGTAACATTAAATACAACGATCCAATATCGCCGAAACTCGGTGACTGGATTCAATGTCAAAGAAATGGCAGTGAATGGTACCATGACAATTGTGTTGGTGCAGTAGGGAAGAAGAGATTTATTTGTGGAAAATGTGTTGCTATTTTAAAGTGATGCACACATTTTCGTACTGACCCTATTCGCCAAATTGATAACCCGATTCCCCTTACTTGAAGAAAGCGAATAGGGTCATGCTGCTCAGTTTTCAGATTTATTATGTGAAACTATGAACAATATTTACGAAGTGTTATATATTTGAATTTATAAACAAAAGAACATAGTTTTTGTGGATATACAGTGAAACTTTGTTCGTGTGTAAATTTGTCTTTTATTTCGATTTTAAGAAATTTTGACCCAATTCAGCCGACCTTACCCCACAAAGTTATTTGTTATATTTACAACAGTTATTTTAACAATATATCCCCAGTTTATATACATGTGATAAAGAAGTCTATGTTTACAATTCGTTGCTATGTATTTCATGGCATGTTCTCGAAACAGAACAAATGCACTTTTCAGAGAAAGCATTGTTACCTTTGAACAAGTCTGAATCTTGCAGAATAGAGTTGTGTTCAGTTAACAAGAGTGTGCGAAAACCTTTTAGGAACCAAGAGGAAATATATATACAGTGTGTCCCAGTTATCTTGTCTACCCAAAATATCTCTGGAACAATAACAGCTATTGGAAAACGACTTTCACCGGTATCAATGTACGGCTAGGGCCCATGAATGTACATATTTGGAAACATTCTAAAACGAAAGCAAATGTGTTTTTAACACAAATTTATGTTTTTTCTTTAATGGACAACCTATATTTTTTCTTCAGCAATCCATAGCAGGACAAATCACATAAACAATGGCGTTGATTGAATCGCAATATTCCAATTACATCCCGTGATATTCCGACGAGAAGTTGACGCTTGAAAAACCCGAAATACACTGCTAGCGCACGTCCTGAGGCTCAGGCGTGAACCCCATGCTGCCCGTAATCGCGATGTGATTGACATGCGTAATCGCACATCCATACTTATCAAGAGGTCCGAAACGAACAATACGGTTTGCTGCCATCAACTCTCTAAAGCACATAATGGTTTCCCTTTTGCTCGTTTTATGTGCCTACGTACACAATACGAACCAGTACCGATCGATATACACCAGTCAGGTTGTCTTATTTATCCTGCACACGCAAAATAAGGTTTATCTAATGCGTTAAATGAGCCATTGTGCCTTTCGCGCACTCTTTCATCCAGGGCCTAGCCCTACCTAGACACGTGTCCCAGTAGTTCCCACTACAGCCACAGTTACCACTTCGCCTTGTTTGTGATTTGCGACCCATGCAAACTCCTGTACGCCACCACCCTCCGAGCATCCCATTTGTCGTTGCTTTGGCGTCCAGTACACCGCTTGCCAGTGTAGTAGTGCATCAGAGTAGTCTAGTGACGGCACGGAGGCAGTACACATTGTGAATAAACGATGTGTTGTGGAACTTATACTGTATTATGTACACACATGAAGATACGGTAGAAATGCTGCTGATCTATGGAGAATGTACGTTGACGGGAAATACGTTATTAGATTGCTTGGCCGGCCGCGGTGGCCGAGGAGACTGAGGCGCTCCAGTCACGGTCTGCACGGCCACTACGGTCGGGGGTTCGAATCCCCTCTCGGGCATGGATATTTGTGCCGTCCTTAGGATTAGCTAGTTTATAAGTATTTTGTAAGTTTAGGGACTGATGACCCCGTAGCTAAGTCCCATAAGCTTAACAAACATTTGAACATTTTTGTAAAGAAGACTATTCCCTGACAAGCCGTGGCCTTCGCGCCGGATGTTTGGTCGTCTCACATCTCGTCTACGTGAAACGGAAAGCTTAAATCCAAGACCTCGACATCGTCCTAGAACACGCACAGATAAAAGTGTTGAAGTTGCTGTGCTCTCTACCGTAGCTGTGAATCCTCACATCAGCACACGTCAAATTGAACGTGAAGTTGGTGTGTCGAAATCAAGTGCACAGCGTATTCTTCAACGTCATAAATTTCATCCTTACCATGTTCATTTACACTAGGATCTTCAAGGAAATGACTTCAGCAACAGGGTAACATTTTGTCGGTGGGCTCAGCAAAAACTTCTGACTAATCCAAATTTTTTCCAAGATGTTGTCTATACCGACGAGGCATCATTCTCCAACAAAGGAATTGTCAATATGAGGAATGTGCATTATTGGTCCGCAGACAATCCAAAATGGCTCCATCAGGTAGAGCATCAACGTTCGTGGAAAATGAATGTTTGGTGTGGGATTATTGGAGATAACGTTATCGGACCTTTCTATGTAAATGGCGTCCAAAATGGCAGACAGTACTCCAGATTTATACGACACAATCTTCCTGTTCTCTCGGACACCGTACCTCTGAACAGACGAGTGGTCATGTGGTATCAGCATGACGGATGCCCTGCACATAAAGCATAACGACTTAAGAGCACGACGACTTCTGAACCGTAAGTTCCCTGGTAGGTGAATTGGACGTGGTGGCCCAGTTAGGTGGCCAGCCCTATCTCCGGACCTTACACCGCTGGATTTTTTTCTTTGGGGAGCAGTGAAGGATGCTGTTTACCAACATTAACCAACAACACCAGAGGACGTGAAGCAACGCATTATTGATGCTTGTACAGCCATCAAAGAGGAAACAGTAGCACAAAGTAGGGCATCCTTCATCCGCAGAGTGACCCTATGTATGCAAGCCAATAGTTATCACTTTGAGCATGATATGTGAACGCTATCTTTCGTATCTAGTGCTGGTATCAGAATGCAAGTTTCTACAAAGGGCTATTTTATCCAGTGATGTTCAGAAACATTTGTATGAAACAATTTGTCATGTAACACATTAAACATAACATTGATAATTATGTGATAATAAAACTAAATGGTTAAACATGTTTACATTCATCTTCTATGTCTTACTTGAACTTCCCAAATCAAAACATTTTTTTCCTAAACAACGGTAAAAGTTTTAGTCCACTTGCTTGGTTCACTAAAACCATCAACATGAATTTTACTATTATGAGTGAATGATTCACTGTCACTTGAGCTAGATCTACAGTAACGTAAAGTATTAACATTGAACGGCATTACCTTATATATAGAGTGTTTCACTAAGCGTGTTTGCCTCTGTAACTTATAAAATAATAGGTGACGGGATATTTTAATGCGGTAGGTCAACACAAGAAATGTTACACTTTCTGCGGAGGATTGAACATTGTATCATTTTCCAAAGAGCTACAGCACAAAGATATAATTTTTAAATGGAACAATAGTTTTTTTTCTATCGTGCATTGGAATCGTTGAAATCAGCTGCGTCCAAATCAATTTAAACTACATTCCTATCACTGTTAGTTTGGGAGCTAGAACCCTTCAAAGTTTCAGGGGCAGATAGCACACGCTGTACATAATACATGGCTGTGTGGTTGGTGATGGATGTCATGGCGGTGGGAAGTTGATTTACATGAGATGTTCCAATGTGTGTCCATGTTCCTCAATACATAATGCAATGTGCCATCGAAAGGATCTGCGGACGAGATGTACCATCGCCAGTGTGATGGAGCGACATGCGTCCTCGATGCGCCGTTTTAGATCATCTGGGGATGTGGGCTCAGTGAAATAAACACGATCCTTTAGATATCCCCACAAAAAGAAATCTACTGGTGTTAAATCGGGCGACCTTGCGGGCCATGAATGAGGGCCATGGTGCCCCAACCATCTTCCTGCAAATCTGTTGTTTAGTTCTTCCACAACAGCACGCGCAGAATGGGCTGCATCCACAAATGGACTCTCGTGTGTAGACACACATGTTCAAGGAGACCACCCAAACTGTCGGCTATAAAAGTGCGATATAACTCACCTGCCAGTGTACCTCGGAAGTAGTATGGACCGATGGATGATTTCATCCCCAAGAATTCCACGAGTTTGTGACACTTGCGGGGAGTGACACTTGAGGGTAAAGGGAATGTGTAGACACTTGCGGGGAGACCCGGACGCTTCAGGTAGTGACAGGGTGTTCCAGAAGTAGGGATACACCACCCCTACTCCACGCCCTCCAGCCGCTACCTGTGCCGTATTCAGGGGAAGACCCACCGAGCGAGGTGGAGCAGTAGTAACTGCCCGGAGATATCACAGTCTCATTCAACAGGGAGATAACGTCATACAAATATCACTCGATTTACAATACAGCACCATGTGAAGAGGAATGTGATGAAATCGGAATTGAGCGCAACCGTTGCTAACTACAATTTCGGATTTACTGCATTTTGAGTCATAATTCGCATCTATATTCGCATTCATCGCAAATGCGAATTTTTCCTGTCCCTAGTAATACCTCTAAAAATAAACAGCTGATCAAGGCACTAAAAGCAAGGGCAGATCTTTGGGTGTATTACTATAAATAATTAAAACACAATTAGTTCGTGGAATTATATACAATCTCATTATAAAGGTTTTTTGTAGGTGGTTTTGAGCAGCTTTTAAATATGTTAGGAATAGCATTATGAAATATAGACAGCTACACCTTAAGTTTATTATGAGATATCGATTTCGGCTAATTTCAGGTCAGCTTCAAGTCTCAAACAACAGGTGTTACTTATGCATTTTTCCAGTGGCACTCATAAAGTTTAACTGTTTACACACGAGGTCTAACGTTCTTAATCGCGCTAGCGATGAAAACAGAACCAAGAATCTTTGCGTCTAAAAGATACATATATTGGTGTGATGTCTTATTTCGAAAGAACAGACATCACACCAATACATATATAGCTCTAGGTAAAGTGGAACGGTACGATGTCGTTATGTATGACAGCACAGCCGACTGGAAACGCAAGAGAAGTGCAAACAACGTTCTCTCCTCAGAGGTATGATTATAATTAGGTTCGACGTAGACTTCTACAACATACAGTCTACACGGCGAAGATTACACCAAACAATTTAACGTTTCATCTACTTTGGCGATAGCAACCAAATTTTAAAATCGTGTCTACTATATAAAGATTTAGCAACACAAAACGCTTCAAGTCCATAACATCACTGGTTTTCGAGTTCTGAATTTTAATATGTTTTTAATGTTATTCCAGAAAAAACAAATTTGGGGCTCTCACTACAATTTTCATATGGCGATTTTGTAGGTACATTCACAAGACATAATTCAACAGTTGTGTGCATTCATCTTATGAGAAATATCAATCATTTGTTTTCAGTGTTTATTTCAAATTTCTACATTTAAGTTTCTTTAATTATTAGTACTTAAATGTGGTGATGAAATAAAAAAAAAACTACGTGTATATGTGTAGTCTTGTGCGATCAAACTACATAGGTCATCGGTAGCTAGACTTACACACTACTTAATCTTACTTAAAATAACTTAGGCAAAGTACAAACAAACATACCCATGTCCGAGGAAGGACTCGAATCTCCGACCGGACCGGACGCGCAATTTGTGACACAAATTAAATGTTTGATAATAGTAATGCATAGAAGTATGAAATCACGTCAAGACTACTTCCTGCAAAAATTTCAACAAAAAAGTTGGCACTGAGTTTAGAAAAACAAAATTCTGGTATATTGGATTTTAACATTTTATAAAAAAATGATACAGCCATTCAGATTTACGAGCACCATAACGTTTTCCTTCCTGAGTAAATGAGATGCTTCTTGTAGTTTCAACACCACAGTAGCCTTTTTCTTGAATGTTCTGAATATAAATCTTCACATAGACTTCTAGAGGAGGAGAGTGATACGGATATCTGATTGTAAACCACTGCCTATTACCTTAGACCTTTTTGACTGTACTGAACAGTAATTTATATTTATACAGTTAACAGGCAATGTAATTTATAACGAACTATTGGCTGCCAATTTCGCTTCATTTTTCCTGGAAGTCTTGCAACTTGTTTCTCCCTGTTGGTTTATGCCAAGTTTGGAGTAAAAATGGTTCTATATGACGGTGATAGAAAATAGAATTTATCTTTAGCATTTTTCGGTGTGTGACATTCCCTTACACTTTCTGCATTTCATATATTTCTTAGATGTACTTGTAATTCGAATACAGCCAAATCGTTTTGGGGTCTACGAATAAACGCTTCAAGTATGTAAAATACTCATTGACTTATTATTAACGTTTTTTAATTGAAGGTTTAACGCTGCGTCTCCTATTAAAAAGCATAGTATCTATTTTTAAAGAGATGGAAGTTGCGTGATAGTGGGGTTAACTACATAGCGGTCAATTAAATCAACGTATCTGTGCAGGATGCCTAATATATTTATTGTTTACGCAGGTGTCTTGATATGCTTAGTGTTCTGAATAATATGCTTTTAGGAGGTATGACTATGGAAAATCATCGTCTTGTAGTAGCAGAGAATGTCTTAATAACTCTCCAAACATTATCACTATTAAAATACCTTTTCGTTTCCAGGAGGAACACTCAACGGATTAATATGTAGTTAGAACAAGTTACTATATTGCTCTTCAGCTTTGAAAGGGTTGAGCAATTTCACTGAGTTTCGTGTTATGTTGACAGTGTGGAAACTTGACAACAGCAGTGCTAGACTTCTTGGTGTGCCTGTACTCAGGAAAAGCCATTAGCCGCCCCAAGGGCCCCGGGTTCACCCGCAAGTGTCACTCCGCGCAAGTGTCACTCCCCGCAAGTGTTCCAACCCCGAATTCCACACCACACGTTTATAGGCCACCTACGTTGACGGTCGACAGGTCGTACCCACCGAGGATTGTCTGCGGCCCAGTAGTGCATGTTATGGCGATTCACTACATCATAATTTGTAAACGTGGACTCATCAGATCATAACGCTTTGTAAAGACTACAGCGTGAAATTACGCATGGCCCACTCACAGAATGTCACTCTTGCACGGAAATCGTTCCCATGCAGCTCCTGGGTCAGTGACAGGCAGTAGGGTGAAACCTGTGGCCTTGTACTATATGCCACATAGATGTGAGACTGACACCAGCGACTGCAGCAACGGCTCGTAAGCTGACATGAGGATCGTGGTGTAGTGCAGCAAAAACAAACACCTCCGTCTCCTCACTTCTTGCAGGTCTTCGTCTGGTACTGCGGCACATTACCAGGTTGCCTGTTTCCGAAGTCGTTGTTCGGCATGTAAGAATGTAATGGCTGCCGGGGCCCTTCGCCTAGGATATCTCACGGTATACGCCATGGCTGCTATAGTGGCATCATGTCCGCACTCGCCAAGCATGAGCAACATGTCAACGTACTGATGAAACTGGCCCGCTTTTCTTTTGACTGTTAACTAGCCGTGTTTGTGAAGTTAACATTTGACTGCTTGCTCACAAAATCTAATTACGGCGATATTCACACAGCGGCGGAAGTATACAGTTCCCTTAAGCAAAACTCTGATCCTATAAGTTAAGCAAACAGTTCTACCTTTACTGTAATCTTTAGGGGAAACTGCACACAACTAAATAATGATCCACACTTATGGATCTAAATCAGAAATCATAAATGTTGGCAAAGGAAACGCAAATATTCTCTGCTCCAGAAGGGAGCAGAGACACAAGATACATGAACAAATTACCCTGCATTAATCCAAAATAAACGATGAGGGGAGAATTTAAATTAGCACAATAGGATTATAGTTTAACAAATTAATTTAATGTTCAAAACAAGAACAACAAGGGGGGAAGACAATTTTTTTACAATTACAATAAAAAACACACCTTACAAAATATTCAAAATATCCACAATTACATGGTCCTAAAATTGTCCACCTGCAAAGTTCAGTACAGGTTAATTACGATCACATTTCATAGGAGGGAACGGAGGAATTCAGAACACTCACACACAGATCCACACGCCAAGCCATGCAGGTACTTACTAAGAACCCGACACCAATACACCAAGACGACAGCCAAGCAATGTGGAGAATGCAGATCGAAGTTTCACTTCCGCACAATGAAATAGTACTTCACTTCCATAAAGTGTCAAGCTAGTGGCTTAGGCTCATGATCAACTATCAGAAACAAACGCACTTGGTTTAAGACCACAAGGTGCGATGTACAGATGGAAGTTAAAGTTTCCCTAGAACTTATAACTATACATTAAATCAAGATTTCATTAAATAATATCTAAAAACGGTCGCTCTGGCGTTCGTTTAGCACAGGGAGAAGATAACTACAGAAGGTTAAAGTTGCTAGATCAATACAGCACTCTACTAAGTTGGAACACAAAATATGCAAGAAGTTAACAAAATCAATTTCGAAGAGAATAACATGGCGAAATATATCGTGGCACCATTCTTTCTGATCAGAGGAATGATATCTATTAGATAAGAAAAGTTACAGATTGCTACAGCACAACACAGAGTTCGGTCACAGAAATTCAGAGAAGTGAAATAATTCTATTTCATGAAAATTAAAAACATGATAGACGTTGCGCAACGGTTCTTTCTACACAGAGGAAAAAGATCTATTTAATGGTAATAACCACGACAGGGAACACGCTAATCGTCACACACCTGGGCCGACAAGTACACAGATTACAAGTTAGAATGGACAATTTTCGGGGAAAATTATCACGCTACACTCACTAGGAGTCACATTAGCAAATTATCTATACAATTATTAACCACTCATGTGCACTGAATGATGAAAAGCTGAAGGCTTAGTATGATCTCGTCCACGTATTCTGTCGACAAAGTACGAACTGTATAGGCATCGCTTGTCCCCGAAAATATTACAATTCAACTACGATAAGAACGCGAAAGACACTGAACACATTTAAACAGGCGAAGAAATGATTTAAAACTTATGAAGTGCAAGAACTATGCTAACGAAACACCATCAGAGTCTCGGATTCAGATTCCAGCAAAAATCGACATAAAATTAGCAATCCTGTTCAAAAGTAAGTAAAATGTCACTACTACACATAGTGTAGCTGCTACTTCCAGAATTAAACTCGTGAAAAGGCATAAGTATGACTATGGAGCCTGAACTAAGTCGAGCCACGAGGCCACAGCAGAACCAAACCCACAGGTACTTACCCTACCAGGAACCAAGAAGCGAATGAATAGCTCTCTTCACCACTGCTTAACCGTTACCTGCGAGGGGTAGTGGAGGGGAGCCCAGAGAGCGTCACCGTTCGTCAGGCAGGTAACCTGACCAACTCCCAGCCAAGGAGGTTAAGAGCAAGCTACATTAGGAATCTTTGCTAAGACTGGGTTCTGCTCAGCAGTTGCCAAACCTACTTCTCGCCTAGAGACATTCAACACCCTGTGTTTGAAAGAAACTACGACACAAAACAGACGAGGCGCGCCTAGCAGTTCCTAAACTTTCTTACATACAAAGTTTCATTCATTCTGTGGAAGCCAGGGCCAGTGGGAGCACATCACAGTACACACTAACAGATATTTGAGACCTCATGTACAACATAGACATTTAGAATTTTGTACACAGATGAAACTAAATCAATATATAATGCCTGGTAACTCGCATATTGCGAGTGGAGTGTCTTGATACACTAATAAATTGTCTTAAGCTCGTCATCATTTGTTAATGGGGAGTAAATTAAATGGTGTTTCATCACCTCTTCCTTAGTGAGAAAAAATTGACTGAACTCAAATTTATCATATAATTATGAGCTTCAGGCACTTTCTTATTTACCAGGTTGTCCTTAGAAAATCATGGCATAAAATAGAGCACGGGCAGAGTGGACTGGCTTCTTATACAACTAAATCATAAATCCAATTAAGAAATCAAAAGAAAACAAATGGTGTGTTTGCTGGTGTGGCTGGTTAGACCACAGGTTGGGGACATACATCAGTATAATATTAATACATAGGTCACATAAAAACACATCATAGACAATATCAGACAGAAAGAAAAAACAAGATAAGTATTCAAACACTCTCATTGTAGTCTGTCACACATTCGTAGGTGTGTCCTTGCCCAAAGGCTAAATTTAAGTCTCGATTTTCAATATTAGAAGTTCAAAAACATAGCTTCAGGTCCACTGCAATCTTGTATCAACACATCTTTGTGCGTCACACAGGTGTGTTTGGTTACAGTTATCAACACGACTTTTGATCGCCACACGTGTTTAACACGATTTAGTTCTAGGGGCGTGGGGAGGGACTTTCTTCCAAAGCAACTTGGAGGACACTACTGACCGCACTGTAAGTATATTTATACTGCTCGAGTGTCTCTGACAGTAGATCCGGCACCAGCACAGCAGCACCTCGGTTACGTCGCCTCACGCACGACCGATTTGGAGAACGTCTCATTGTCGCTACGGATGGAACATCAGCTTGCCTGAGCGTCAGTGACAGTGACTATCCCACTGCATCAAGTTTTCACCCGTGGTATCGTCTTGCATTATGTGGGGCCGTTACCTTGTTACCCTCTCCTGCCCACACATAAGCAACAGACGAGACTATTATTGCACAAATTGACTGTGCACTTACTGGGTGACAGGTTATGCAGCTCTTCTGGCACAATACAGCGAGGGACTATGTCAGTTTTGTGATTCTTTGACAGCTCGTGGCAAGCCGATGGTGTGAGGTCCGCGATCGAGCTGCAGTCCGCGTGAGATCTCCTCTGCTGCAGAACCGGGAGTCGATCGCCAGGCGCCCGCTGCCCTCAGCGTTGTCAGCCAGGGACGCCTCTGGGCTGGACCGGAGTCGTCCACCGTGCCGTATCAGTCAGCTGGCGGCTGCTGCTGCGGGGGCGTGTCTGCTATCGGCGCAGTGAGGATGGCAGGCGCTGTCTGGCGCATTTGGTTGCCGGCGGGCCTGCCCTGGCAGCCGGCGGTGGGACCAAGGGCCGCGCTGGCCTTGCAGGCGCGCCGTGCTGCCGCTGCAGTTTCCCAGGTGTCTCACACCTCACAAGATTCTGAATGTTAAACCTCGTCGCCTGAAATTGTCCATTCTATAGGACGACGTTCCTCAGATCTTTACAATCACATATTTAAAAAACAAAAAATATATATGACCTCACAATAGTTGTTTTAATAAAACAAATAAAATTAAGTCACTGCTGCCATAGCAGACGTATCACTTAAGACTAAGTACAAGAAAAGAAATTTTACAATTGAGACAATGTGATAATCTATGAGGCAAAAAAAAAGTAGTTATCCCTACGTGGCCAATACATACACAGATTCACGCACACAGGGAGGCAGCAAGCAGAAGGCGCGCGAGCGGCAGAAGCGCGGAATTGAAATATGGCTGAGCGGTAGTGTTACAAGCAAGGGCCGGCCGCGGTGGCCGCGGGGACTGAGGCGCGTCAGTCACGGTCTGCACGGCCACTACGGTCGGGGGTTCGAATCCCCCCTCGGGCATGGATATTTGTGCCGTCCTAGTTCGTAAGTAGTTCATAAGTAGTTTGTAAGTTTAGGGACTGATGACCCCGTAGTTAAGTCCCATAGACTATACAAAGATTTAATTTTTTTTTTACAAGCAAGGCACTACAAACATTGGCAATGGCGCGTTGCGCTGCTACTTGTCATGCATTATCTACCCCTTAACCCAAGCTACATTACCGCATCTAACTACTGGCGCCATTCCTTCTCTCTTGCGTGCTGGGTTGTCTGAAAATGGAGAACAAACACAAGCACAAACACTTTGCGTCTCCCGGTAGCGGAAATTAGTTTTAAGTATTAGTGACTTGGTATCCCGTTTCAGTGGGTTGTAACATTGTATCGTTCTTCATGATATGTAATTGGCAAACCAACCGCACCTAGGAGTGGCGTGCCGTCATGAAGCAACGAACGTTCACAAAATGCTATTTGCACAACAAAACAAGGTAAACAATTTGAATTTTCCCCAAAATATTATGCTAGAGAAACACAATAATTACCGAAATAAATGCATGCTCCGGAAATACCTGGAAATAAAAGACATCTTTAATATGCAATATATTACAACAATAAAACACATTACGCCAATATGAGAGAAAAACAGCAACAGTACTAGAAACTAACACATGTTAAAATGCAGGGTAACACAATAAAACACGCTATGCCTATATAATAAAAATGCAACATCAGATAATTACAGACACAAAATACATTATTGTATAATGTCTAGGGAAAGAAAACACAATAAAAACATTAACCTGGATAAGAGAAAATGTACATCATATTTTTTTGTGTCCCAGCCTCGTCGCCGCTTTTGTGTCTCGTTTCCGTCGTAGGTGTCGGTGGCCGAGTGGAATCAGACCGACACAGGAATAAAGATAGCACGCTGGTGCAGGTACGGAGGGGAGCAGCCAGAAACTAGAAACACTAGAGTAAATTAGAACGAGATATATATTGAACAGAATTTATACAATACTTAACTTTTACATAGATCAGTACTGCAGAATGCTGATACATAGTTGAGCTAGAGGCCTGCCTTGTACCTGTACGATAGCCAAGTCTTCACTGTTGCCTATCTGATTCCGAAGTCTTTACTGGTCCCTATCTCAGTCCCAAGTGCCCGATGTGGTGGCCACGAGCGGAGTTGTAGCAGAGGGCGCTCGTGGCTGTCGTCGTAAGAACGCCGCGCCGTGCGTGCATGGCGGCGCGCGGCGAAAGTAGGTGGCGCGCACTTTGTACTTGTGCGACACCACAATATTAAATCACACAAGATGATATGACACATACAATACATCGATTATTTACAGCTTCATTTATTTACGGGACTCCTGAAATAAAAACATATTATTGTTTAGTGCACCAAGAGCGGAACTTATACACCTGTTTTGTGATGGGCGTTACTGTACCCATTTCTACTGCTTCGTAAACTTGAAGAGCCATACTGTTCCGAATCTGTTTTCTCCTATTCCATAAAACTCGTGGGCTCGCGTCTAGTCGTCTGTGTACTTCTATACCAACCCTCTTCTGGTCTTTCCGAATTACACGTTACTCAGGTACGGTCTGAAACATTACACTGGAATATTTCATTACTGGGTGTACTACGAATGGTTACTTATAGCGCCCAAGTTTCAGAAAATTCTAAGAATCATTCCGATTCATCGTGCGCTTTTTCAAAGACAAATAACACGTCTCGAGAGCCAGGGCAACCTTTCCCCAAAATTAATAACGTCAACCCCACTTGGGCCGTGGAAGCCTGTACAGGCACTACGGTGGCGGTACCATCATGGTACTAAATAAATACTATGACTCTCTGGAGACCGTGCACGCGGACACTTGCCGCGTTAATTGTATTGCACTTCCCTCTACCTAAATGGAGGTACTTAACACAATCCTACAGCAAGGACACTGCAACACATATAATGACTCCAGTTACTCGGTACAGACAGTACAGGGAATTGACACTTCTCGCGTACATACACGCGACCAAAAGACAAGAGCTTAGGAACTTCAAAAACATTCACGTTTTTGAACAAATCTTAGCAGAAATCGTACCGACCAGCGCTCCAAAAGACACAATAGCTGGCGTCACCACAACGAAGGGCAAACACCAACTATTTGCGCAGAACCGGGACGCATTTACGCGTCTACTGACAGAACAGTACAAGTACGAATTACTCATCCGAGCTATTGAATCGACGCAACGCTGAATGTGCTACAAAATACAGACAAACCCTTACGACACAATGATCGTGGTACCTTGGTTGACACGGTACATATAGATACACAAGACAACAACAAAAAAACAGCAAAAAGGAACCTATAAATAAAATAAAATATACACATTAATACACTTATTCCCTACAGAATCTTAAGCTAGAGACGTGGTGCACACCACGGGACTTCTTGGTCCGAATGGTCTCTAGCTCAACAGCATTTTCATGCGCAATTCTTTTCACCCGAAAGGGACCGACAAATACTGGGAAAAACTTGCGGGTCAAGGCATTGCGCTTACTGGAGACCTTGTGAGATCGTACGAGGACCAACCACAAAGCGACGCACAACACGACATACCTTGTCTTGCTGTCGTCTTCTTTCCGCGGCCTTACGGATGTTCTTTAATTCAAGGTCGACTACTGCCTTGTGTCTTATGTTAATGGGTGGGTCAAAAGGCACCACCTCGCGCACCTTGTCCCCCTCGTATTCATTTTTCAGAACGAGCTTTGGTGACATAGATGTTGAATCACTCGGGAGCTCATTGATAATGTGCTGGAAACCTTGTATGTAATGATCCCACGTACGATGACGTCAGTGACAATGCAAGCGGCACAACTTCCCCAGTTCCTTCATAACACGTTCGCACGGGTTTGACTGCGAGTGATAGACAGAAATGAAAATCGGTTTAATACGTCTCCGTTGTAGCGTCCTTTTCCAGATAGGAGAGTGAAACTGAGAAGCGTTGTCTGAAATGACTTTCTCGACGTGCCCGGCATGAGTTAAGAAATCGTTTACAAAAGCCCGCGATACAGATTTTCTGGTTGCCTTTCTCAATGGGGTGAAGGTGACAAATTTTGAAGTAAACTCGACGGCAACAAAAATGTAGTAGTGCCCGTTTTACTGTCCGCGGCCCGAATAAGTACACGGCAGCCATTTCTCGTAAATGAAGGAATGATAGGAAACAAAGGGGCGTGGTGAGACATAGTGGGGGGCTTGGCCTTCTGACAGGCCTTGAAGGTTGCTAGAACCCTCCGGATCCTCTTTTCCATATTTATTAAGTAACAGGTATCATGGAGTTTCATGTAACATTTACGTGGGCCATAGTGGGCATAGCTTAGATGTGTATACCAGATGAGTTTATTCACCCATTCACCGGCCGCGGTGGCCGAGGGGACTGAGGTGCTCCAGTCACGGTCTGCACGGCCACTACGGTCGGGGGTTCGAATCCCCCCTCGGGCAAGGATATTTGTGCCGTCCTAGTTCGTTAGTAGTTCATAAGTAGTTTGTAAGTTTAGGGACTGATGACCCTGTAGTCAAGTCCCATAAGCTATACAAACATTTGAATCACCCATTCATCTGGAATGCACGCAACCCAGTTGGACTTGATGGGATAGCGACGTCGATACAAGATGTTGAACCTAATTAGATAGTAATTCCTGATCGACGGATTGTTATTGTCATTCCATCTAGTTTTCACGTCTTTCAGGATGGGGTCTTTGTCTTGCTCTCGCGCTATGTCTTGGAGGGAGCTAAAAATGAAATTTTCAAAGGCTACGCCACGCAAATACAGCAAACTGAAATTATTTTCATTAAGTTCATCGTTCGTCCCTTGAGTCAATCCTGCCGTGGAACCAGAGAGAGCGTCTGGCATTACATTCTCTTTCCCGGGTATGTGTTCGATCGTGAAATGTAACTCCTGGAGATATAGCGCCCACCTGGCCAGCCGACCGTGCGTCAGCTTAGCCGACATTAAAAACTGCAAAGCACGGTGATCAGCATACACTTTCGTCGTTCGGCCATAGAGAAGTCCACGAAACTTCGTGAAACCGAAAACGACGCAAGGGCTTCCAGCTCTGTCACCGAGTAATTCTTCTCGCACTTGGTGAGAACGCGGCTAGCAGACGCAATTGTCTTCCTGCGCATTACCCTGTCTTCCTCAGTCTCTTGGAACAACACGGCAGCTATTCCCGTCCTTGAAGTATCCGTCCCAAGACAGAAGTCCTCAGTGAGGTCAGGGTGTGAGAGCAGGGCGCGGACAAGAGCGCGCGCTTGAGGCTTTCAAACTCTGATAGCGCGTTTGCGTCCCACTTCCAAGGCTTGTTCTTACTGGTGAGTGCGCAGAGGGATGGGGTGGCCAAGGTATCAAGTGATAAGAAACGTTTATAATAATTTATAAGGCCGAGGAATGAGCGCACTTGCTTCTTAGTGGTGGGTATAGGGAAGCCTCGAATCGCGTCGAGTTTACAGGGATCCGGCAGAATGCCGTTTCCCGTAATAATATGCCCCAGGAAATTAACTCGGGGACGACCGAACTCTGATTTTCTTAAGTTCACGGTAACACCGGAACTTGCAAAGACACCTAATAGCTCCTCTAACACTTCATTGTGGCCTTCCCATGATTCTTCTGCAATTAACACATCGTCCACACAAGTGGTGATGCGATTACGCAGTTTTCCAGGAAGGATGCTGTTAAAGCCACGAATGAAGGCAGCGGAACTGATGTTCAACCCGAACGGAAGTTTCCTCAACTGGTAACACTTCCCGAAACATAGAAATGCCGTGTACGGGCGACAAGCAGGGTCGAGCTCGATTTGCCAGTAGCTGGCACGCAAATCAATTGACGAAAGCACACGGACACCGTGGAACTTCTGCAGAAGCTCGTCTAGCGTCTGTGGCCGATCTGTCTCGGGTTCGATAATGGTATTTATCTGCCGTGAATCGAGGACGAGTCGTATTGATTTGTCTTTCTTGGGAATAACTAATAAGGGGCTGTTGTAAGAGCTCACAGCATCTTCAATTACGCCATCCTTTTTCATTCGTTCAATTTCCTCTGATACCTCGTCTTTGTACACCCATAGTATACCGTAAGGCTTGACAAAAAACTTAGTATGTTCCCGCACTTTGAATTGATAACGAAAGTTCTTAATGGTACTGGGGGCATCAGAAAAAACTGAAGCATGCTTATGCAAAGTGCGGGACGTTTCAGCCTTAGCCAGAGGTGGAGCGTCTTCTATCGAACTGACCTTTTGTTCAATCTCTGACGCAATGTCGGCTTGTTCATCCGAATTAAGCAACAACAGCGTCGGTTGACCGCAATCAGAGGTTACCGGGTCGGCACCACATATCGCCCGATAATCGGTTAGGAAGTCACAGAGAAAGTGACAAGAGGGACCATCGGAAATCCACGTCGTAGTGCATTCGTCAAATTTTAACTTCATGTTTGACCTATCAAGTGACAGGCGGACTTCACCTTCTCCAAAGTTCAGTGTGGCCTGGTGCACTACTAAAAATTCAACACCGAGCAACACGTCCACAGCGAGCGACGGCACAACTATAAAATTGCCGACGAAAGTATAGCCTTGGCAGTTAAATTGAATTTCGGCCTGCTTCCTAACCTCCACGCTCCTTCCAACCAAAGTTCCTTTAACCTTGGTGCGTTGAAGAGGTAGCACTGGCCAAGAACCTACTGCCAGGCATCGGTTAAAAGCATCCTCGCTCATTACCGATATAACACTTCCCGTGTCTAACGTACACAGTAATTTCACGCCCCGAACTTCAATTTCCATGATGGGTTTTACTGTCGCCCCTGTCGTGTGCGTCTCCTCCTCCAGAAGAACCTCTCGTAGGTCGTCAAATTTTAAATGGTTTACGCGTTCCGTAGTCACAGTCACAATCGATTCCTCCGCTATAAAAACCTCGCTCATATCCGTAATTTTTGTTGCCGGTTCCGTTGCCTGTTCGATTAAGTTCACCGAATGTGAACGGAGGGCGGTCGTCATTCCTTCGAAGTCGACGGACCCGGCAGACTTTCGGGTTTATTGTGTCGGGGTCAGGCGATCGCACCTCGACGCCTTGCGGAGGTGTCGGCGGCCTTGGCCTTTGATGGCCATTTCTACCATTACTGTTACCCCATCGTTTCTTTTTGCGCCCCTGATTTTCTGACACGGAACCTTTCCTTGCCTGCCATGCGCCGTCGTACGGACTCGGGCGCTCGTTTTTCCCTGCCGAGCTCTGCGTACTTGCATTGCTGTCCGCGTCATGCGGGCGCGGCAGGAGATGCTGTCCCTGATACCCGTTCCTTTTAAAACAGCCACTCCAATTTGAACTACTTGCCGGCGGCTCATAATCAAACTCGAGCTCATCTAGCATCGCCTGAAATTGCTCAAGGTCATCTTTGCATCTTCCGGCAATGATGGCGTTGCGCAATCTCCTCGGTAACTTCGTTAAGCAGATTCTAATTAGTTCAGGTATCGGCTATGGAAAATCCAGGAACTGGTTCTTCATAAGCATCACCTTCACGAACTCAGTAGGGGTTGAGTACTGGGAGGGGTTGTAATGCGGCATCATTAAGATGCTGTGTTTCACGCGATCCTGATGGGTTTCAGCCGGCTGCGGTGGCCGAGGTGACTGAGGCACTCCAGTCACGGTCAGCACGACCACTACGGTCGGGGGTTCGAATCCCCCCTCGGGCATGGATATTTGTGCCGTCCTAGTTCGTAAGTAGTTCATAAGTAGTTTGTAAGTTTAGGGACTGATGACCCCGTAGTTAAGTCCCATAAGCTTAACAAACATTTGAACATTTTTTTGATGGGTTTCAGACCAGTAGGACGCGAGACAATGCTTACGGAATCCCCGGTAATCGAGCCCGTTTCTTAGCAATGCGAGCATCCTATTGGCGGGCTCGCCTTCAAGCAACCCAACTACAAAGTCAACTTTATTACACTCCGGCCAATTTGGAGGGAGGCTGTACTCAAATTGATCCAGCCAAGCGCGGGGGAGGATACCGGTGGGAGCGTTTCGAACTTTGGCACGGTGAGGAACTGGTTGTATTCAAAGGCAGGAGCTGGTTCTCGGCTACTGCGGTTTGCCCTGTTCGGACAACTCACCACACGTGGATGATGCGCAACTTTATCATCTTCAAAAGCCGAATCGGCGTCCTTATCAGATTCGGCGCCGCGGCCACAGCAAGCATTACTGACCGCGTCAGACGGCCGCTTATCCGTCCGCTCACGCACGGTAATAGCGTGGCTACTAGGCGCGGGCTCTCCGCCGGCGACCCGCATTTCATTCATTCGGCCGGTGATATACCCGAGCTGGTTCTTCAGTTGAACAATCTCAGATTCCACCGTACCTACATGTCCTCCTACGGCACCAACAGAAGAGATCACTTCATCAACGCGACCGGCCACTACACCGATGAGCGCATCGATTGTATCATCTCGGTTACTCACGTCCCCGACACGTGCTTCTGCATTGTCGACGCGCGCTTTCACCTCATTAACTCTCGTTACCATACTTTCGCCGATCTCTTCCTGGTTTACTCTGATGGCGTCGGCGTTCTGTTCAATCCTTTCGGATACTACCTTCGCCATCTCGTCCACGTGACCGAGAACCTCGTCCTGTCGCGTTTTTACACCGGCTATCTCTTTTTGAAGGGTGATTATAACCTCCTCTTGCCTACCGAGATTCTCTTGCACTTGTGTTTTCATTCCACCTATCTCGCTTCGAATTTCAACGAGGTGGGCGAGTAAAATTGCTAGATCGTTGTCCACAGGGGCGGCTACTGGTGCTGAGGCGGGTGGAGCTTAGCTGCCGGGCCGGCAACTGCTTTGTCTCCAAGCGGACGCGACTCGCGATCAAGCGCTACCACATTAGGAGCGCCACTGCTGCCGGCTGGGTACTCTGGATTTTCCGTGTTACTGGGGTGTTTGTCCACGGGAGCGGTTATCCCCTGGTTCGAAATGTCTAAGTTTTCAACCGACAGGGCTACCCGAGAATCTAACAGCTCGTTACTTTCAGTTTCACGCGACCTGTCTCTTTTACTCCCTTGCTCTTTCATTGCTGCACGCCTACGCGTTTCAATCGCCGAAGATGCACTCACACAGTCACACAATTGCAGGGACGGGTAGATATTTCAATTAAGAGAATAATTAAAAAAAATATATCAGAACACGCCAGAAGGACGAACCCTGGCATCGGTACGCCAAGTGAAACTCGCCCACAGTTCTTTTGACTGTTAACTAGCCATGTTTGTGAAGTTAACAACTGACTGCTTGCTCACAAAATCTAATTACGGTGATATTCACACAGCAGCGGAAGTATACAGTTCCCTTAAGCAAAACTCTGATCCTATAAGTTAAGCAAACAGTTCTACCTTTACTGTAATCTTTAGAGGAAACTGCACACAACTAAATAATGATCCGCAGTTATGGATCTAAATCAGAAATCATAAATGTTGGCAACGGAAACGTAAATATTCACTGCTCCAGAAAGAAGCAGAGACACAAGATACATGAACGAATTACCCCGCATTAATCCAAAATAAATGATGAGGGGAGAATTTAAATTAGCACAAAAGGATTATTGTTTAACAAGTTAATTTAATGTTCAAAACAAGAACAACAAGGGGGGAAGACAATGTTTTCTACAATTACAATAAAAAAAACACACTTTACAAAATATCCACAATTACATGGCCCTAAAATTGCCCACCTACAAAGTTGAGTACAGGTTAATTACGATCACGTTTCATAGGGGGGAACGGAGAAATATCAGCACATTCACACACAGATTCACACGCCAAGCCATGCAGGTACTTACCAAGCACCCGACACCAATACACCAAGACGACAGCCAAGCAATGTGGAGAATGCAGATCGAAGGTTCACTCGCGCACAATGAAATAGTACTTCGCTTCCATAAAGTGTCAAGCTAGTGGCTTAGGCTCATGATCAACTATCAGAAACAAACGCACTTGGTTTAAGACCACAAGGTGCGGTGTACAGATGGAAGTTAAAGTTTCCCTAGGACTTATAACTATACATTAAATCAAGATTTCATTAAATAATATCTAAAAACGGTCGCTCTGGCGTTCGTTTAGCACAGGGAGAAGATAACTACAGAAGGTTAAAGTTGCTAGATCAATACAGCACTCTACTAAGTTGGAACACAAAATATGCAAGAAGTTAACAAAATCAATTTCGAAGGCGAAATATATCGTGGCACCATTCTTTCTGATCAGAGGAATGATATCTATTAGATAATCAAAGTTACAGATTGCTACAGCACAACACAGAGTTCGGTCACAGGAATTCAGAGAAGTGAAATAATTCTATTTCATGAAAATAAAAAGCACAATAGATGTTGCGCAACGGTTCTTTCTACACAGAGGAAAAAGATCTATTTAATGGTAATAACCACGACAGGGAACACGCTAATCGTCACACACCTGGGCCGACAGTTACACAGATTACAAGTTAGAATGGACAATTTTCGGAGAAAATTATCACGCTACACTCACTAGGTGACACATTAGCAAATTATCTATACAATTATTAACCACTCATGTGCACTGAATGATGAAAAGCTGAAGGCTTAGTATGATCTCGTCCACGTATTCTGTCGACAAAGTACGAACTGTATAGGCATCGCTTGTCCCCGAAAATATTACAATTCAACTACGATAAGAACGCGAAAGACACTGAACACATTTAAACAGGCGAAGAAATGATTTAAAACTTATGAAGTGCAAGAACTATGCTAACGAAACACCATCAGAGTCTCGGATTCAGATTCCAGCAAAAATCGACATAAAATTAGCAATCCTGTTCAAAAGTAAGTAAAATGTCACTACTACACATAGTGTAGCTGCTACTCCCGGAATTAAACTCGCGAAAAGGCATAAGTACGACTATGGAGCCTGAACTAAGTCGAGCCACGAGGCCACAGCAGAACCAAACCCACAGGTACTTACCCTACCAGGAACCAAGAAGCGAATGAATAGCTCTCTTCCCCACTGCTTAACCGTTACCTGCGAGGGGTAGTGGAGGGGAGCCCAGAGAGCGTCACCGTTCGTCACGCAGGTAACCTGACCAACTCCCAGGCAAGGGGTTTAAGAGCAAGATACATTAGGAATCTTTGCTAAGACAGGGTTCTGCTCAGCAGTTGGCAAACCTACTCCTTGCCTAGAGACATTCAACACCCTGTGTTTGAAAGAAACGATGACACAAAACAGACGAGGAGTGCCTAGCTCTTCCTAAACTTTCTTACATACAAAGTTTCATTCATTCTGTGGAAGCCAGGGCCAGTGGGAGCACATCACAGTACACACTAATAGATATTTGGGGCCTCATATACAACATAGACACTTAGAATTTTACATACAGATAAAACTAAATCAATATATAATGCCTGGTATCTCGCATATTGCGAGTGGAGTGTCTTGCTACACTAAAAATGTCTGAAGCTCGTTAAGATTTGTTCATGGGGACTCAATTAAATAGAACACGTTATGTGGACGTGTTTCACTCGTTGTTTGTGTATGCCATCGTCATCCGATGTCATTAATTGTGGTATATTGAGCCACGGTTGTTTGCGTGGCTCCAACTGTCAGGTATACGGCCATGTTGAGCGACAGTCGGCAGTCTAAGAGCGCATTGAGGAAGCTTCTCGCTCCGTGACACCGGCGAGGTTACAACTTGACCGCACCACATTTAGAAGGCGCAGTGCATTATGCGCAGCGTTTATGGTATCTGCCCCTGAAATTTTGAAGGGTTGTAGCTCCCATACTAACTGTGATAGGAATGTAGTTTAAATTGATTTGGACGCAGCTGGTTTCAACGAATCCAATGCACAATAGAAAAAACTAATGTTCCATTTAAGAAATTATATCTTTGTGCTGTGACTCTTTGGAAAATGATACAACAAATTATGTTCATAGCTCCGCAGAAAGTGTAACATTTCTTGTATTGACCTACCGCATTAAAATTTCCCGTCACTTATTATTTTATAAGTTACAGAGGCAAACACACTTAGTGAAACACCCTATATATATATATATAGGTCGTTTGTTCATATTCGTTCTGGGTTGTTCGTTGAGAAATTTACTGAGTTTTGTATTACAGATGGCGTTGAACCAACACCGTCTGAAGAGAACGCCTGTGCACTTCCGTACCACGTCACGGCACGCAAAGTAGGTCGCGATTGTGGTGCTCACGGCTCACTGGCTAGCCTAGCTGATGGGGCACAGTCCACCGTCTCTCAAGCGGCCAGCCAGTGAGCTACGTTCGTTCCACGGCATAGTCATTCATAACCAGTGAAGGCAAGGAAAATAAACTTTGAACTACCATGGCAAGACAGGTGATAATATTTTAATGGAAAGATATAATGAAAATGTGGGATAGATATTCGAATGTTCAAATGTTTGTAGAGCTTATGGGACTTAACTACGGGGTCATCAGTCCCTAAACTTACAAACTACTTATGAACTAACTTACACTAAAGACGGCACAAACATCCATGTCGGAGGGGGGATTCGAAACCCCGACCGCAGCGGCCGTGCATACCGTGACTGGCACGCTGCAGACCGCTCGGCCACTGCGGCCGGCGGGAGAGATATTAAAATGATAGTTCGAAGAGGTAAAAGTTCAAAAAAGAGTATGTTTGTCAAATCTAAACTCAAATATTATAGCCGGCCGCGGTGGCCCAGGGGATTAAGGTGCTTCAGTCACGTTCTGCACGGTCACTACGGTCGGGGGGTTCGAATCCCCCCTCGGACATGGATATTTGTGCCGTCCTAGTTCGTAAGTAGTTCATAAGTAGCTTGTAAGTTTAGAGACTGCTGACCCCGTAGTTAAGTCCCTTAAGCTGTACAAACATTTATTTCAAATATCATATAATTTTAGCTGTTTGTTAAAATACTGTCAGAAAGAATGTTACGTGTTGGGTGCATAGATATTACCACAATACTAGAGTCGTAATCATATCACCATTATGTTTACAAAAACTTATAAAATTACAAATCTAAAGTGAGCCGTAAAACACTTCAGTGCGTTTTTTTTTTTTTTTTTTTTCAATGAGAGATAACCGTATTACGCTTCAAGATTAATTTAGGGAATAAATGAATTAACATGCTGTGATAATTGTAGTACAGAAGATGAAGCAAGTATAAAACATCATTGTGGAAGGAGCACATTGGTCTGGAAGGGCGATGCAGGCCAAGTCAGAGTATTTTGTTCTCGAAGTAGGTTGCAAAGCACTTTGCACGACATGTAGTAGTAATATTACCGGTACATCGATAGTATACAAGGTAATGGCCACCAACTTTGCTCGTGGTGTAAGGAACTAATACAAGATTACTTTCGAAGTCTTCTTAAAAACTTTGAACTAGCTGACACATACAGAGACTATAATAAGAGGTTCGAAACTTATTTTATTTTTTGTTCATACAACAGCGTATTTTGTTTCACCGTCAGGTTTCCCGCAGGTTAGTTCTTTGCTTGCAGCCAAAGCTATCAAAATTATATATATATAAACTTAAATCCAACAACAAACTACGTCGATGTCCAAATCAATATGTAACTGCCATGTCATCATTATGATATAATTTGAAAGCTGCTTCGAATTTAACGTATTACACATACGACATAATACAATTTTAGTAGACCACACACACCTTTTGGTCCACTTTAGGTTACGGTAGTAACACTAAAAGTAGGCCTTTGCGATCGCCTTTTGACAGCTCGAAATTTAAATGAAAATAACGCCTTAACCATTCATCTGACACGGAAACTCAATACATGAGTTTGTAGAGAAGAAATTTTTCTACAACTTTGCTCTGTTATGTTTTTCTCATATCTTGCATCGTTTCACAGATATTTGCAAAAATAACGGCGATTTCACGATGTCTGTCTGTCTGTCCGTAACGTGTTCCCACTTTTTAAGTCGAACCGTTCAACCAATCAGCACCAAATTTTACAGACATAATTGCAGGTCGTCAGACACAGGAACCGCCCTTTTTTAAAATTTTCGGACATAAAAAAACGTTATAACACCAAAAAAAGGCATTTGTAATGTAATTGCAAACGAACTGTTCATCAGACACAAAAATTGAATAACCGAATTTGTAGAGGAGAAAATCTATACAACTTCGCTCTCTTATGTTTTTCAATATCTTGCATCGTTGTAGAGATATTTGCAAAAATAACGGTAATTTGACGATGTCTGTCTGTCTGTAACGTGTTCCTACTTTTTAGGTCGAACCGTTCAATCTATCGGCACCAAATTTTACAGACATAATTGTTGGCTGCTAGAGACCAGAAACTGGCTATTTCAAATATTTCGGTCAAAAAATACGTCACTTACACGAAACAAAGCCGTATGTAATGTAATTTTAATTGCAGACGAACCGTTCACCTGACACGAAAATTGAATAACGGAATTTGTAGAGGAGAATATTCTCTACAACTTTGCTCTCTTATGTTTTTTTTCCATATCTCGTATCATTTGAGATATATTTGCAAAAATAACGGAGATTTGACACCCTCCATTGAATTAACGAAAACCAGCCGTTCGGAGATGTCACGTGACATTCCACGCCCAGAACTCTCTCTGGCATACGCCATCTTGCGTTGCGTATTTGATGATTTTCTTATTATAACTAACACGTTGTCATTTCAAAGCAATGGCGCACTGAGGAATTAACATAAACACGTAGTTCTTCGTACAATAAATGATAATCTAGTGTCTAAAAATGCCATATTAGCATCAGTTAACAACTGCCATCAAGGTACGAGATTAAATGACGAATTTTGTAATTGTTGGCCGTAGTGTAGTGGTCAGCGCGTAATGCATGTGCTGAGTGGTTCGTGAAGAAAACACAATGTCGCATTCCTCGTCGCCGTCTAGAGACCGGCCAGCCCTCCCCCCTTGCCGGAATCCAGAACAGCGCTGAAGAAGTCTGGCTACTGGCACTCTTCCACCTCCATCCACTCCCTAGCCGGAACCATTCTTACTTTACTGTTAATAAAACAATAAAGAGAAGAAAACGTAGGTACACCGCATAAAACGATGAAACGTTTAGTATTGTACTTGACAGCGGAGCGGCCTTTTTTAGTGCAGCTAACAAGAGTGACGACCTCATCAGCGGCGAAAGCTCTGCGGTGGTAATTCACGGGACCACGTGAGCCACACAACTAAGCATTAAGGGCCAAGAACCACAAAACATTTTTAACCTATAGAAAAGAGCATTTCGTGACGATTACATAAATGTACACTTCATGGCCTTTTTCATTTTCCGTCCCTTCTTAAAGTTACCTCGAATGCTATGCTGCACAGTTGCTACGCCGATCTGTGAGTATGGCGAGCTCCGCAATAAGTGGTTTATTCTTTTCTTTCTTCCGCTTTCACGTCGTTAGTAATACAGGGTGAGTCTCCTAAAATTAGCACCCCTTTTGTTTCGTGAACTGTTTCACATATCCTAAGCAGCTTATTGGCAATTTAAATTGCGCTATGGGGCACTACTTTGGTATGTGATAAAGAGTTGTAACTCCTGGATCGATCTAGATATTGAAGCAAGTTAAAAAAATAATAATGAAATAGAAAGACGCGTCATATTTTCATTGACTAGCATTGTAATCCACCACCTCCCTCCCCTCTCCCCAGCCCGCTGCTTTGACAGACTATGAGATCTAATATATACACAACAACTATGGTTGTATTATTTCATTAATGAACTCAAGAAAAGCTCCGGTACGAATTAAATCATACAGCAATACAGATACCAATTAAATACAAACACAAATAAAATAAAAAGAAGCAAAACAGCAACACAAAATATTGCACCTACAACAACATATTTACTCAGTAAATTACATTTATGTGCCTCGCTGAGAGTTCATCGGACCGCTTTCATAGTATTTCGTTACCGTTCCATTCTCTAGCAGTGCGCGGGAAAATGGGGCACCTAAATCTTTCCAGTTTCGATCTGATTTCTCTTATTTTATTATTATGAGAACGTCTCCGTATGTAGGTGGGTCCTGAAAAAATATGTTCGCAATCACAAGTAAAGGTGGTGAAAGAAATGTTGACGCATATCATCATCTTCTTCAAATGAAAACACTATTTATCGTGGAAATAAAACTTAAGAAAAAGTAAAACAGTCCTCAAATCACACAAGAAATCTCCAATATTGCAGAAACCAATTGGAAGAAACTTTCACAGAAAATGAGAGACCTAATAAAACTCGGCCAACCCCTACGAAAACGGAAACAGGTTTTGGAACGCAATGTGCGACCGAGCGATTGAGCAGAGGACCTTTTGCCTGCAAAAACTTTAACAGTCACAAATCACCTGAAAATTTGGAGACTTTTAAGTCAGTGTGAAAACTTTCTTCTAAAAATGTTTGAAAAGCAAAACATAACCACGATAACAGTCATCTCAGAGAGATCCAGGAAGTTTCACCAGAAACAACCCAGAATATCCACAGGACCTTCAGTGAAAACATGACGAGATACCAACCACTCAATCTATGTTTTCAAAAACGTGACGTAGAGTGCACGCAGGATAAGTTGGCGCATGCGGCTGGGGAGAGCAGTAGTGGTGGAGGCAGCAGGGAGAAGCGCTGCAGGGCGAGTGGCCAGCCCAAGTGCCTCCCCTTCCCAACCAAGCATATTGTCCACCTTATCCTGCATCATTGGAAACAAACACGAAGAACAAGTGTGCAATTATGGCTCAATACTTCAACAATTTGCTCAACTGTAAAAGTCTCCCAGAAAAAAATGCGCTAATAAACTCCTGAAATCAATCCAGACTCACAGCCACAGATCCTACATGAAATCATTGAAATAACGAAAACATTGACAAACAACAGAGCACCAAGTGAAGGCGGTTTGATAGTAGAAATTTTAAAATTGAATCATGAAAAAACCACACCCAAAATTCACAAGATTAGTGAAAACTTTTGGCTCACAGGAAAAACCCCAGAAGAGTTGAAGTCGGCTCCCACTCACCCACTCCATAAAGAAGGGGTAAAACTGATCCAAGCAACTACAGAGGAATCTCCCTGCTCCCAGTCACCTATAAAATTCTTTCCAAATCCCTATTAAACCGACTGCAATCACAGATGAACCCCAAATTGCCGAATATCAAGTAAGCTTCAGAGAAGAATGTTCCTGTAGCGAACATATTTGGAATCTCTGCACGATCTTATCCATAAGACACTGCAGGATTAATACAGTGATTCTATAGACCGAGACACACTCATTCCGACTCTTAAAGAGGTGAAGGTTGATCTGAAGTCTCGAAATCTGATCCAAGATACCCACAGTAAAGCTCAGTCCAAAGTCAAATTCGTGGGAGAATTATTGGAGCCCTTGGAAATCAAAACCGGTACCTGGCAAGGCTATGGTCTTTCAACCAACCTATTGAAGGCAGTCTTAGATAAAGTAATTCGTACATGGGAAAGAGATGTCAAAGGAATTGAACTAGGCAGAAATAAGAAAAATACAACACACATAAAATGCCCTGCTTTCGCAGACTACATGCCGTAGAAAGACCCCACGCAATTTCCATGAAAACCAGTCTACAAATTTCTTATGACAAAACACAAATACAAAATCATTAGATAAACTCCCACTAATAAATAAGAACGGAAAAATTTTACAAGTCAGTAAGTAGTGACCGAAGTGGCCGTGCAGACTGCGACTGGCGCGCCACAGACGGCTCGGCGTCTGAGGCCGGCGGATCCGGTGCGATACTCAGAAAATCCTAAAATTAGAAATTAATGAGTTTGTACGGGAATCGTCAATTCGGATTAGATTCGTGTTTAATGCGCTGCTTTGTCGTTCATACGACTGCGATATAGTTTTGCACACTTGTCCTTCAAAGTAATAGAAACGGTACTGTGCGCATAATAATTCGTACCCTACATGGCGGGGGGGGGGGGGGTACTTTAGAACAGAGTCCGACAGTAATCTGCAGTTTTATTCCGAGCTTCATGTAAATTTTGCACGACTGACTTTCAAATCGTAAGGAATGTCTACATAAGATTCGGTGCAGTGAATGGCGGATGTACTATCATGGGCAAAATTATCGGAACGACCAGAATTGCGTTCCGCCTGGTGGGCGTACATGTCTTGCGGGTACTCTAATCGCTTCCCGGTATACTCGTTTGACCATTCAAAAGGGATCCACCAGACAAAACTGCTTTTCATGGCAATCATTGCGGATGTAAATTAACACAACGACATTGCAACTGTAAGGAAAAAAAAAAGTTCAAATGTTTGTAAATCTATCGGACCAAACTGCGTGGTCATCAGTCCGTATTTTACAAACTACTTAAACCTTGGTAAACTAACCTAAGGACAAACACACACACACCCATGCCCCAGGGAGGACTCGAACCTCAACGGCGAGCAACCTCGCGCTCCACAGCGAGACGCTTTAGACAGCTCGACTACTCCAACGCGGCCTCGACTACTCCACGTTATTACCATAACCGACATATAAGAAGTATTGCCACTTTCAGTAGAGTTAGATATAACAAAATCTGTCACATAAAACTTTCATTACTTCTTAGAGAACATTTAATATTAATACCAAAAACAGATTATACGACAGTATTGGAAATGCTAAAGTTCAGTAGCAGTCCTAAGTACTTTCGCTCTCTCAATCGTTTTCTCACACCTGCGACACGTCGCACTTGTAGCGAGCGGTTTTGTACAATCGGTTGTTGAACTAACAAGATAATAAACACTCGATTGACAACAGAAAACGCTCTAGTGAAACTTCAATATTAACTGCATATCACGAAAAATATCTCTACACAGTGACTGAACGAAGACTTGTAGACATTTTTGAACTTGGAACCATATAACGAACTATCTTGTTCTAGAATCAAACCTATAACCAGCAATCATTGCTAGCCAAGCAAAGCATTCGTGTTTTATAGATACTCGATCATGACAAAGATCGTCATAGCTGAGTAGGCATTCTGATATGTGAAATATCGGAGATTTCGCCACAAGTATCAGTACTAAAAACTGAACTTCTTTTGGATGATAAATTAGTAAAGTATTGGAATTTTCCCACCAGCAGCGATATAATTGCGTTATACCTGACAGAGAATCGAACCCCGAACCTATTGACGTCTTTAGTGTAGGCGAATACTTGTTACATCTCAAATGATAACTCAACAGGCTTAGGATACGTGCGTGTGTGACTAGAAACAACGGCAACAATCGTTGTTATTGATAGTGCATGTGGAGACATTAAAATCATTTTCCACTAGTAGGCCAGTGTGCTCTGTCTAGGGCTTCAAATAAATTCATGAAATTTTTGTTATATACCCGGATTTGAGCCCACGTATGTGCCATTTGTGGTGACCTAGACGAGGCTGCAGCCTATCAAATATAATAATATTCATGTGACCTTAAACGACCACTGCTTGATAAGAAAAAGATTTTGTGATGTAGGGCGACAGAGTTACTGACTGCCGTGGATTCTGGTTTTAGCGGCCAACCATAAATCGGCTGTGTCCTACTTGACAGCGAATTGGTTTTCGTGTAATATGCATTTTGAACTACGTTGCAAGTTTATGATCTTAGTTCGGCGTTACAGAAGATTGAGTAGATATAATCGTACCGGTAAAATATATACGTCTTAAGAAGGGAATCGAACCCACACAGGAGAGAAGTGATAACAGAAGCGTTCGGCCAGGCCAATATGCCAAGAAGACGTCCGTGACGAAGACGCGTTTAGCATAGATTCTAGAGGCAGCGAAGATAATGTACCGCTAAATGAAAATATTAACTACAAGATAGCTTCCACACAGAATTTTTACGAGTCTAACGTCTGCGAGATGTGAAGACGACTCTAGCCACCACATCCTGATGCGAATCTATTATCAAATTTCCGCTATTTCAACCAGTTCCTTACTTTGGAAAGCAACACACATTTTCGAAAGCAGTTGAGCAACCATCAAAACAATTTATATCTGGACTGAAGCGCTCTTCAACATGGTTTATCAATAGCATTAGCACGAAACCTGCTGGTTTCTAGAGGCACGGAATCGGTAAACTACGTGAGCATTGTTAGTCACTTTCATGTAATATGAGAGGATCCCGTCGCCGAAATAGCTAAACAACTTTTCTTCTTTCTGGTTACTTGTAGCTCTATCACAGAACAGTAATTTTTTTCCAAATCATACTGTCTCGATAAGTTGAAAACATAGTTTCTTCGCAGGTGAATACGCTACCCCATAGCTAGCGAGAAAGCATGTTATTTGGTTCTTCCTTACTGCCCTAATAGTTGCTAGACCAGATAAATCGAAACGTCAAAGAAGAGATTGGTTGCAACTTTCTCGTGGAACGACATTAGTGGTACCAAAGACACGAATTAATAACTTTATGTGAAGCCTTAAGTGAAAATCACATTATTGAATGGAAATCACATGAAAAATTAAGTGACTGTGTGTGTGCTAACCAGGAAGTAAGTGGAAGTGTGACCAGCACACGCTTTCTTGGCGCCAGCCTGCCACTGAGATGAGAAATACCTGGCGCACACCAACAAGTCTTTCTCTAACTACAAGCTTTCCTACTGCTACTCCAACATAGAAAAAAAGTGTTTGGGAAATTATTTGAGCGATTCTTCTGTTCAGTAGCTGTCGTAGGTAGTTCTGTTTTTTCTGCCTTTGCGAAATGCGTCGTCCGAAACGGCTTACTATTCCGGCATCACAAAACGCTATTAATATTTTGAGCATGATAAAATTAAATATAATATACTGGAATATGATTTCCCTTGTGAATGATTCCATTCACATAAATGCAAAAATGTAAAGATAGCATTACAGTGATTACAAAAAGCTAATCGTTTCCGATCAGACAAACCGTGCAAATAAATCTTTCTCATTCACTGGAAACTCGGAGTTATTTGTGAAAAGTTAAGCATCTGAACGAATACAATGTTAGTTCGATTCCAGCTTCTAAGTGACAGGAGAAGCATTTGTAATGATAACGAAAAAAGGAGATGAATGTGTATTTCATTCTTTAAAAACCAAAGGGACTAAAAGTAACAATTACAGTGTATCTGCTGGCGTGCTTTAATACGATTTCTATATAGTATTTCGCAGTTGGCGTAGTTCGTTCGTGGTTTCATTCCAACGAACCCTCTGTGCTTTCACAACAGTCATACAATAATTATCTATACGTATTAAAATATGCTTATATGTTACAAACATCATTTTTGTTTTATTTTGGAGTTTATGAGAAATGCTAAATCACGTCTTTAAGATAGACCCTGTGCATATCAAGAGGTCACGCATTGTAATTATTTATCGGTTCTTGCTTGAGTGTCACACAGGAAGAGATGTTTGGTTTCGTAACTACAGCTGACTTAAGTACATGACCACAATAATCTGGCCTTCAAGAGGTAAACTGCTTTGAAATCGACTGGGAAAAATACTTTCCCTCCAGATGACTACACCAGTTAACGAGAAAAGAGGAAGAGATGTTAGGGTTTAACGTCCCGTAGACATCGTGCTCATTAGAGACGGAAGTTCACCATGGGGAACTTATTTTTCCCAGCTATATCAGTAGTCCATCTGTTGCAAGGTCCAGTTTCCGTGGACGTCTGCAGAGGAACACTGTACTTAGAGGGTTGGCATTTGTGAGCGGGCAATATCGTAACCGGATTGTTTTGGGGAAATGATTTATGTTTCACACGGCTTATCTTAAAAGGTAGATTAAGGACAGGCAAACATACATTTCTAGCTTTTGTAGAGTTGGAGAAAGCTTCCAATCCTCCCTCGGGCATGGATGTTTGTGCTGTCTTTAGTGTAAGTCAGTTCGTAAGTAGTTTCTACGTTTAGGGACTGATGACCCCGCCGTTACGTCTCATAAGCTTAACAAACATTTGAACATTCTGAAAACAGCAGGAGCAACATATAAGGAACGGAAGGTTATTTACAACTTGTACAAAAACCAGACAGCAGTTATCAGAGTTGAAGAGCATGAAAGGGATGCAGAGGTTCGGTAGGCTGTAACACAGGGTTGTAGCCTTTCTCCAATGTTGTTCAATTTGTATAGTGAGCAATCTATAAAGGAAAATAAGGAGAAATTCGGAGAAGGAATTAAAGTTCAGGGTGAAGAAATAAAAATCTGGGGTTTTGCTGGTAACATTGTAATTCTGTCAGAGACAGCAAGGACCATCAGGACCAACTGAACGGAATGGATAGAGTGCTGAAAGCAGCAGATAAGACGAACATTAGCAAGAGCAAAACAAGGGTAATGGAGTGCAGTCTTAAAATATCAGGCGATGGTGAAGGAATTAGATTAGGTAACGAATCAGTAAAGGTGGTAGATGCGTTTTGTAACTTGGGCATTAAAATAACATGTGATGGTCGCAGTACAGAGGATATAAAATGCAAAACGGCAATTGGGAGAAAAGCGTTTTCTAAAAAGAGAAAATTGTTAACATCGAATATTAATTTCATTTTCGTAAGTCCTTTCTGAAGGCATTGGTGTGGAGTGTTGCCTTGTATGGGAGACAAACATGGACGAAAAACAATGCGGACAGGAATCTGTTATGAAATGAATGGGACAATAAATAAAAGTATTTTTCATAACATAGACTAACCGAGAAAATACTGAGTCAATCAATACATAATATTTTGTTTCCCCTTTTTCTAGATAAACATAAAACTGACATTGCTTACCAAATCTAGAGCGTGCCATATGTAGTAGGGTATTATTCTGTGTTAAAAATTCTGATAGGATTATTTTTCAGTTGAATGATTATAACGTTCAAACAGAATTTTCGATCATAGATCTTACAAAACGTTTGTTATATTTCTTAAATTATAGAATGAACGTCATTAAATGTCATGATCATGTCACGTGTTCGAGAAAGCTCTGTTATTGGCTGAAACTCTCATAATTTCACACAACACGAGAAAGAAGATTCTATATGTAGGTTGTAGCAGTGTTAGCGAAAGGTATTAAATTTTTTCTTACTTTTTCGGCGTACCATACATTTTCGTAATGGAAAATGCATTTACAACTTTTATGTACGATTGGATAAGAATTTTGTGATGATCGATAGGAAAAGCCTTCCAAGAGCTGATACGTTTATGGTACCTTAGGGTTTTGATAACAATCCACAATCTCGCAAGAGGCGGAAGTATCTGGAGAAACTGCTGTCTCTTGTCGAGCAGCTACTAAGGTATTTGGTAAGAGCCGCGGAGTTTGATTGTAAGGTCGCGAGTGCGAATCCACTCTCTCCTGTTTTTCTTTTTATTTTTCTTCTTATTCTGTTAACAGCATTTCGCTGACTCGATGTGTTGTCAGTCGAAAGAAACCTCCAATGTTTCCTAACCCAACAGTAATAGCGAAAACTACCAGTAATAATTGAATAGAAGTGCTCGTCAATATGAGATCTGTTGACTGTCCCCTCGCCAACAGCAGGCAGCGGCTGCTAGCTACGGACCCAAGCCACGGCCGCCACGCACCAACCCCGCCTAACGACCTGTTGACAGCGGCGTACGGCTTTGTTTCTCAATTATCGTTTCCTTACATGAGGTTCTACTACTTATATTCAATTATGTATTGCATCTAAAAGCCTTTGTACTCTGTTTGCTGACTGCTATTGGGTAAAGCACTTGAAAAATGATTCTATTGTTTCAAGATACAACGATTTCGCATTAAAGCTTTACCACATTCAAAAATCCTCGCTATGAGACACATGTGACTATTATCTGTCATGCGTCTTTTCATTCGTTATTTAAGATCCAGAAGTCGGTGTAGGTGTGCTGCACTAAAAGCAACGAAAATAAAAATGGTGACCATTATTGCATTTTTACTGAACGTCATCATTTCGCTGTTTCAGCATTCCTGCTCGCTATAGTTACTAGTGACGAGTATAGATTAAAAATCAATTAAAAACTTATCACTGGCTTGATTTATAAACTTGATGAGAATACAGGTGGACATAATATGGTGTCTTAGAATTAGTGTTTGCACTACTAACTCCACACAAGAAGTGTGTCTATAGTAATTGGTATTGGTGTAAACAACCGAGATACCGTTCAATCGCACTGTAGGAAAAAGCAGCGGATAAAACTGCATCAGATATTACTAGTAGACTACTGATTTCAGAATTAAACACCCAATAAGTTGGTTTTGGAAGACATCTCTCTCTCAATTGTTTCGGTAATATGCCCTGAAATATTTGTCTTTTGAGCAGCTAATCGAAAAACCAACTAAACATTTTCTGTCCGAGCAAAAATGCATTTAAAACGTGGTTTCAAGACATATTCCAAACAATACCAGCTGTTTTCTACATGTGTGGAATTCATAAACTGAGTCTGTTTCAGATAATGTGAGAGAATACTGGAAATAACTAGAAGACTTTTGACAGAGAAGTATTCATATACCAGGTGATCAAAATGTCAGTATAAATTTGAAAACTTAATAAATCACAGAATAATATAGATAGAGAGGTAAACATTCACACACATGTTTGGAATGACATGGAGTTTTATTAGAACAAAGAAAAAGTCCGATAGATGGCGCTTCATCTGATCAGAAATGCAATAATTAGCATAACAAATTAAGACAAAGCGAAGATGATGTTCTTTACAGGAAATGCTCAATATGTTCACCATCATTCCTCAACAATAGCTATAGTCTAGGAATAATGTGAACAGCACTGTAAAGCATGTCCGGAGTTATGGTGAGGCATTGGCGTCGGATGTTGTCTTTCAGCATCCCTAGAGATATCGGTCGATCACGATACGCTTGCGACTTCAGGTAACCCCAAAGCCAATAATCGCACGGACTGAGGTCTGGGGACCTTGGAGGCGAAGCATGACGAAAGTAGCAGGTGAGAACACGATCATCACCAAACGACGCGTGCACGAGATCTTTCATGCGTATAGCAATATGGGGTGGAGCGCCGTTCTGCATAAAAATCATACGTTCCAGCAGGTGTTTATCAGCTAGGCTGGGGATGATGCAATTCTGTAACATATCGGCGTACCTCTCACCTGTCACGGTAGCAGTTACAAAACCAGAATCACGCAGTTCCTCGAAGAAAAAAGGCCCGATAACGGTAGATATGGTTCTAATAAAACCCCATGTCATTCCAAGCATGTGTGTCAATTTTTACCGCTCTATCTACATTATTCCGTGATTTATTAAGTTTTCAAATTTATACTGACTTTTTGATCACCCGATATATCCCCGATATATGGATACTTGTAGCTACTGTCACATAAATAGCTAAAAAAAAAAAAAAAAAAAAAAAAAAAAAAAAAAAAAAAAATTAAAAAAAATAATAATAATTCTCTGGAGAGATCGGAATGAAGGCCAACCCAAAACATAGTTCAGAGATTACCACACAGCACAGTATATATGCAATACCTTCCTTATTGATCAATTTTTCGCCAGAACAGATACAGCATCACGTAAGACACCAGTTTAGCTGCAATTTATACTTGGAACAACTTTTCTTAACCCAAAATCATGAAATAACAGTCTCATGTCACGCAATGATTGATAAACTGGTCACATCATTCAATGGAAATTACAGTAAACATTTGTTAAAGATCTGAGCCTAATTCTGTGCCAACCAGGAAGTAAATTGTCGGTAACAAACTTGCCAAACTTATTCTGCGATGTTGCCAAGTTTTGGTCATGCTATTAGAAGGAAGAATACGGGCAGACAATGGATAGTGATTACAATTCGCGTGGCGGCCGAGGGCCATTATATGGCAATGACTCTTACTCGTATTTCTGTAACTAGCTGTAAGGAATCAAGCATAGTAACGAATAATAACACATAGATACAGCTGCCGCTAACATCATAGATCAACTGTCACAATTATTTGAGTTTTCTGTCTTAATCGAACTGAAATCCAAAGCTCTATTACCAGATGTGATTTACATTTTCAATCACATCCAGTGGTTATACTAGAAACAATATAAGTCAACTACAGTTTATATTGATATGGTTATTCATGGCACAACCCCCAAAGAGAAGCACACAAATGCAGAGACAGCTACACCCCACTGTTTACAAAAAGTGAACATCGAGGAGATGACTTCGTAAACTACAAATAACATACAGTTCCATAGCATGAAGGGCGTTTGTTGTCAGAACATAGAACAAGTGGCAAATTACGCGAACAGTAATGTATAGAAACATTCATCTTTAAGCCAAGATACTTTTCATATATCGTTGATGGATAACGTCTAATTATTTACTACTTCAGTTCACATTGAAGTGTACAGACATCTGTGGTGTCCATTTTCAATCCCACAATCGAAAAAATAGATCGTATGATAGTTGCTTTTTCAGACAATTATTCCAAAATTTAATTTGCTTTCATATTAAAGAGACTTATTAGCATCGTTTCCTTAGTCTTGTGAAGGCGGTTTGTTGTGTCAAATTTATGTGCATCAGGGCTCAAATTGTAAATAATATTCAATATCTATCAAATATTTCAAACAATAATGTCAGTTTTATGCTGACTGCAATAAAGAGATTTATTTTACACCAGACGCTTTTCATTTTTAAAGCATCTTCTGTGGTCTGTAAATGATACAAAATGTTTGTACAGTTTGTTTTCGATACATAGATTAAAAACAGTATAATTCAGTATTTAATTTTTGCTTTTTGATATAAAGTGACTTTAACTTTATATGTTGAACAGTTTATGTAGGTTGAGATGTATTAGTTTAAATTTCATGTATAGGCCACTTGGAAATGCCTGACAGGGCGTCCGTACTATGTTTGGTATTGCAGTCTGCATAAGAAGGATTACATCTTATAATCAATTTTAACAGCTGGCCACACAACCAAACATAATAATGTTCGCTTTGAGTCTAACTGAAATATGGAAACAGTGGCTGCTGCTGGAAACGTTTGTATTGTGCGATTGTTTCTGGTCAATTAAGGCCAAATAAGGATTTTCTCGTTTAAAGCAAAATCTCTCATGTATCAATGATCTTACGGCCTTTAAGAAGTCTCCATGAGTGACTGAAAGCCAAGATTATCCATTATCAACAGCTTTTAAACTTGCATTATGCAACGACATAACGAGATAACTACATGTTCAACAATCTGAGCGTTGTACTAATTTTCTATGTAGTGCTTCACTGTCAGTACATGTTGTTATTCACTGACTCCCTGGTGGTATCATTCATGAATGAAGCCTCTATCCTGATACAAGCTAATTGTTAATACGACAGCAAAGATGGGCAGTTCTGGTATTTGCAGAAACTATCCAAACGCTGCCGGTTCATGGCGCTGAATTATCACTACGTCCGATTGTAACACAGACTTATTTTCTGCTTGTCCAACAGTAACTTACTAGTGGGTGAGTAGTCGTGGTGCCCCACACGTAACACAGAGCATAATATACCATTTAATCGCAGTGAAATTCCACGTACTTGCCTCTTTCTGTCATCATATTTATTTTCTGCTCTTCTTTTGGAGTAGACTGTTACCCCACTTTGGAACTGATAACAGTCGTTTCAGTCTATCACACCACAGTTCACACTCACGCTCTTAACTCTAAAGACGAATACGATAGTAAATACTAATAGTTTATTGTAGTGAATATCTAACGTCTCCATTCTTCTGGTTTCACCTTTCAAAATGCAGTAACCAGTGACATAACTGCGCTTATGACATAAAATTACAGATGTAGCTCGCAAAGTACTCTCTCATCTGACGATTACAAACTGAAGTGATTCATAGAATTTCCTTGGTTGAATTCATTGCTTGTGTTTCCAATTAAACCAGAAGAAGAAGAAAAAACATTATTGAAGTGTGATGTGAGTGTATGTTTACAGTTACAGCGGTAGACATACCGTTGAGATATGAGTATCGCTTTAGTAAAAGTTAAGGCATAATTTAGCTGTTGTAATTAATTATTTCATGTTTAATTAAGCATATTGCTGTCCATTTAAATAATGTTTTTCTCACCGTCAGACGTTTGTGTATAGTGCTTGATACTTACATTTGTAGAGCTGAGACATTTCCCAACCTACTGAAAGGGTGTAAATGTGGCACGTTATCCGGCTGTTATGACAAATAGAGTGTGTCTTGAATCAATACTTATTATTTTTCTGGTAATGAATACTAACTATACGCAAATTTATGAACTGTTTGTTACGTCACAAAGTTTTTATTATTACAATTTAAAAAGTTCATAAAATTAATCGTTAATTCAACCACATGGACCTAATTATCCATAGCCATTTAATGACATAAATAGCCCTACATGATGATTCACACAAAACTGAGATAGAATACCGCAATGATTCTGCAAAGGAAACCATTGTGATCATTTAATGAGAGAGCAAGAAAAATTTTCGCATATCACATCATTATATATAAAAACACCGATTCCCATAATACACATTTTTGAAATGTGGAACTGACAACGTGCTCATCGGACATTTGTATAATTGATTATTAGTATTTACCGTGGATATCATCCGACGAAGTGCATAATTTGGCGATATACAATTGCTGAAAACATGTAATTCTGTCAATATTAGTAAAATGAATGACAGCGTAATGTGCCACTTACGCTACGTTCTGACAACAGCAGACCTTCCTCCTTCGGAACTTTACATTACTTGTAACTTATAAAGTCATCCTCTGGATGTTCACTTTTTGAAATCAGTGCTGTGAAGCTGTCTCTGCATTTGTCTACTTCTCTCTGGCGGCTGTGCCACTGAAAGCCATATCAATATTCATGTTACTTACTCATTATGCTTACAGTATATTCACTGGTCATGGTCGAAAATGTGAATTGCAGCTATTAAAGACCTTTGGTTTTTAGTACAGAACACTGAAGACAGAAACACTCAAATATTTGTGATAGTTTATTTATGATGTTAGCGGTCGCTGCAGCTTTGTGTTATTATTTGTTACTACGTTCTATTCCGTAAAGCTAGTTAGGGGACTGAGGCGCTCCAGTCACTGTCTGCACAGCCACTAAGGTCGGGGTTCGAATCTCCCCTTGGATATGGATATTTGTGCCGTCCTTAGTAGTAGTTAGTTCATAAGTAGTTTGTAAGTTTAGGGACTGATGACCCCGTAGCTAAGTCCCATAAGCTAAACAAACATTTGAACATTTTCGTAAAGCTAGTTTCAGAAATACGATTAAGCCTCTGTCCGTCGGCAGCCATGTGGGCTGCAGCCACTATCCAGTGCGCTCGACTTGTCAGCTTTCTACTAATAGCATTACCTAAACTTGGCAACACCGCAGAATAAGTCTGTTACCGACGACTTGCCTGGTTGACACAGAATTAGGCTCAGAACTTCACTTGATGTAACCCGTAATTTCCATTGAATGATCTGATTGGTTTATCAATCATGGTGTGACAAAACACTATAATTTCATGGTTTTAGATCTATAAAACTTGTTCCACGTATAAATTGCTGCTAAATTGGTATCTTACGTGATGGTCTATCTGTTGTAATTTTAGTTTAGTTTAACTAGAGAAGTTCTGTGTGTTTGTGTGTGTGTGTGTGTGTGAGAGAGAGAGAGAGAGAGAGAGAGAGAGGTTCTGATTTTCTGTAGGTACGTGTGTGGGTAGGCTTTTGTTGTTGTTGTTGTTTTATGTGGTCGTATTATGTGGTGGATTTCAGGGAGCGGGAAGTTTGTCTTTGTCTACTATGTGTTCTATTAGTTTAAATAATGTTTGGTTACTGATGTTTACTTGGTCATTTAATATGTGTTTCTTGAGGATGTTTCCAATTCGGTGTGTCTGTTTATTTCTATAAGTAAGTGTGTACCAGTTTGTTTGTTGAGTTTCTGTGTTATGTCCTTCGTTTGTGTTGTTGTTGTTGTTTTGGGGAGTAGTTATGAGTGTTCCGAGACCTTGGTTTTGTGTGTTTTGTTTCTTATTTTGCATTCTTTTATTCAGTTTTGTAATGAGGATTTCTTGGTATTCATTACTCTTTGCTAACTGAATAATTACGTCCCGCTCCTTGATGTAATTGTGTTTGTCTAATAGTATTGTGTTTAATCTATGTAACATGTATCTGAGAGCTGATTCCTTTTGGGCCTGGGGGTGGTTCGAAGACTAGTGTAATATTATGTCTGAAGCAATACCTTTTTCTGTAGGTGCTGAATGAGTGTGTCTTATTTTTCTTTGTGATGGATATATCCGGGGTGAACTTTATGTTCTTGTGTATTGCGTTTATTTCTGTGTGTAGTTGGTCTATTTTATTTTCTGGTTCATATATCAAGCAGAGGATGCCATCCATATATCTCCACCAGTATATTATACTGTATTTGCCTGGTACTATTTCCTCAAATATTCTTTTTTCTATTCTGTTCATGAAAATGTTTGCTAACTTCCCTGAAATTGGAGATCCCATTGGTAGACCTTCTGCTTGCAGGTAGAACTCTTTATTGAATTAAAAATATTTTTTTTCTATAATGAGGTGTAGGAGTGTACTTATTTCTGTTGTGTGTTCTTGTGATGACTGATTGAAGGTCTGTAGGTCTTGTTTTATTATTGTTTCTTTGACTGGGATTGTGGAGTTGATGTTTTCAACCTCAAATGATATCAACATAGCCGTGTCAGGGGTATATATGTCTTTTATGTTAGCTCCACTGTGTTTTTAATGCTCTGTCATTATGTTCTTTATATTGTTGTGTGAGTACATTTAGCAAGGGTGTATGTAGGTGCTCTTCTGTAATTTACAATTGCTCTCATTGGGTTATTTATTTTGTGAAGCTTTCGTTGGTTCCAGAGTTTTGGTGCATTAGGTTTCATACGTGTCATATCAGCCTTTTGTTTATCATCCAATGTGTATTCAACAGTTTTTAGTGTGTTTTTCATTTTTGTATTGAATCTGTTTTTTGGGTCTGACTGTAGTTTTGTTATTTTATTTTTTGAAATGAATTTTTCTGTCTTTTTATTGTATTCTTCCTTGTCCATGAGGATCACTGAGCTTCCCTTGTCTGATTTAGTTATTATTATGTTTTATCTTTGTAGTTTTTCTCTAAGGGTTTTCAGGCTTTTAAATTCTGTGGTAAATTGACTTGTTTTATTGTGTTGGTGTCTTGTATCAATGATTTTTTTAAATTTCTTTACCTATCCTATTAATTGTCTTGTTAGGCCTATGTTTACGGTGTTTCTCTCCTTTCTCTGTTCTTGAGAAAGTATATGTTCATTTTCCATTTTGAAATATTCAACATAATACTCATTTACTTTTGTGTTTACATTGTGTTTTTGACCTTTTTCTAGTAGTTCTGTTTCTTCATCAGTAAGCTTGGTGTCTGTGAGGTTTACAAGACTGGGATAGAATTGATGTGTATCTGTCTGTGGTGTTTGACTGTATGTGTTTGTCCATTTGTGCAGTGGTATACCTTAGGTACTTGACGCCCTCGGCATGAATATCAAATGGCGCCCACTAAAGAACCCCCAGGATGCAAAGAACCCACCCACTTATCAATACGAAGATATTAATTTTTCCCTTGAGCTAAAAAATGTAAAGGCGTTTCTTGGCCAAACACAATAAATAAAAAAATGTGTGTGTGTGTGTGTGTGTGTGTGTGTGTGTGTGTGTGTGTGTGTGTGTGTGCAATATTGTTCAGTTACAGAAATTTAAGAAGAAATGAAACTAATTAACAGCCCAAACTGAAACGTGTTATGAAGAATTAAGAAACAGAAACACTCATTTAAATAAAAAATTTCGTTATATTTTACAAAGTCTATTTCAAAATACTTTGAGTAGCTAGGAATACATATATGAAATTTAACTTAACGCTGTTATTACGCTCAGTTAATCTACTTGAATGCTACTTTCCTAGCTTTGATTTTTGCAAAATTTTCAGTTAATTCCTAGTTTCGCTACCTCTTCGTGTTCAATCGATAAAATGGCTAAATTTGACTAACGTTCCTGTCCTATGGACGATCTTAAATAATTCTTCATCAGCTTTATTTTACTGAAGCTTCGCTCACAAACGTCCACCGTAACAGGAAGTGTTAATTAAATTCTAGGAGCTGTTTGGGTGTTAAGATATTCATCTACTAAAAAAACTCTTGAATCTTTTTAAGAATGTCAAGTGGAGTTGCTTTTACAACATCGTTATTCAATGCTTTAGCTTGCATTCGAAGATTTCCAATTCGTTTGACAGCTCAACTACATCTACATCATGAGAATATTTAATCGCAAGATCTGTAGAACGTTTAAGGAGAACACGAATTGGCTCTTTTTTTTTAGAGCTTCTCCAGTTAGAAAGTAGAATTCTGAAGATACTGAAGCCATTTCCTCATTCCTCTTCGTGAGTTCTGTCAGGATTTGATCATGAACCAAATTCATTTCTTTCTGAAACTCCGGCTTTGAGACGAGACAACCATCATGCGTTTGTTTGAATGTGAAGGACGTTGGCTTTTTCAGCAAAATTACTACCCATACAGATTTCTTGCGTTTGCTTTGTTGAATAGTCGATTGCTGGACCATTGCCTCCATCTCGGATTTCCTGAATCGTATTTGACAATCCCTTTATGATTTTTCTAGCCTTGTCGACTGTAACTTACTCTTTTTGAAGTAACTTGTTGATTTTATCAATAGAGACTAGAATCCTTTCCCACAGACGCAAAAGACTTACTAATTTGAAGTCTATTTTCTTGATGAGTCCTTATCCACCCACTGACGATTCCAGGTTCCATTTGTCTTGGTTAATATCAGCCATTTCCTTCAGATCTGCATACAGTTCGTTCAGCGTTCTTTTTAAAGAGGCGACTGTTCTTCGTTTTTGTAGACCATCTAGTGTCACAATGACCCTTCAAAGTAGTGCCGAAGTTCCTTAACAGACTGTAGAGCCACTGAAGAAAGTCAATATCTTTTGAACTGTTCCAAAAATGTAATCATTATAGGCGAAACAGCAGCAGCATGCTATACGATAAGGTTTAAACTATGTGCAGCACATGGCACAAACCAAGCACTATCATTTTGTGTGAGAATTTGAGCTTGCACATAGATTATTTTCCAGCCATATTGCCACGATTTTTATAACTCTGACGTCAGCAATTATCAATACTTAGACTATCTTCTTTCCGTTTGTTAAGAATATCGACTTAAATGCGCAGTTAATATTGAAGTTACACTAGAGCGTTTTCTGTTGTTAATCAAGTTTTTATTATCTTGTTAGTTCAGCAACCAATAATTGAAAACTGTTTGCCACAGCAACAAAGTGTGCTATTGATAGAAAACGATTCAAAAACCAAAAGTACTTAGCATTGGTACAGCACTTTGCGAATCCAATACTCTCGTAAAATATGTTGTTGATATTAATATTAAACGTTGTCAAATGATTACTGAATGTTTTATGTAACAGATTTTGATACATCTAAGTCTAATGAGTGTGGTAATAGTTCTGATATGTCGGTTATTGTAATAACGTAGAAATTCCTTGTAGTTGCAGTATCATGGTGTTAATTTTCATGTGGATTTATCGCTATGAAGAGCAGTTTTCTCTAGTGGATCAATTTTGAACGTAATTCAGGTCGTTCTGATATTTTTGCGCATTATAGTAACTTACTCCAGACTTGGGCACTGTTTTACCCATCCACCATGAAATTTTGTGTACACAGAGAAGGGAGGTTATGAACAGAGAAAGGGGCATGAGATATGCAGAAAGTTTGGGAAGGTGGGCACAAGATGGAAAAGATGAAGAATTCGGAGGAGAAGGACAGATCGCAGAAGGAACAAAGAGGGAGGGTGTACTGCTCAAAACAATTACGGGATCATACACAATATACATATGCTAATGAATTTTGTTCAGATTTTGGTTACAATTGTAATATGTGTCGGGTAGTGTACGATATTTTGCTGTCTCAACTATCTACTTGAGGTTTACATGGCGTTTACTTAGAACGTTTACTTTCACAGAATGAGAAGGATTAAACAGACATTAAAAATTACCAACTGGGTATTAACATTTTTGATACATTGTCCACCACATAAAATTGTCTGCGTAATCTGATAATCCTGTCATCAATGCCGACATTAAAACGTTTTTTAAACAGTTTTCACAAAAATCGGAAAAGTTAATGCCTTCGCAATCATATCCTAGCATTCATTAGGAAAGAATACTCCAAATTGGTAAAACATTAACAATCACCTCCCAGATACGATTTTCATGTGTTCTCTCAGCTACGGCTACTTAATGTCGTAGTGAGTTGTAAGATTAACTTACTGGTGGTTCCATTCGTGTATTATTTTTTACTTTATCACGCTAGGCATATATTAAAGTTTCTAAATTGACGCAGAAGAGAGTTTACAAACCTGGGAAGAGGCGATGAAAGTTGAGTGCCACACAGTTTCAGCCGTGTCAGGGGCATTGCAATGTGGAGCCTGGTGAAAGTTTGTATGTAGGGCCGTCACTGACAGTACCAAACTGCTCGTCGGCCAAGACTCCGGAAATACGCCTGTCGCCCCTGCTCTGTGTCCCCGCACTTGTCAAACAACTTCCTCGCCACAACACGCCGTCTCGCCAACGTGAAACTAGCATCCAACCAAAATTATCGAATAAAAATAACTCCTAATATTTCCCCCATCCTGCGCCGTCTGCTAGGTCATTCACTTCCAGACGAAATGTCTGCGTAGACTATACACTCTACCTCGTAAGTTCAGCATCACAAGTTATGAAATTTATAGTGTTTTTTTGTAAATTCAACAAGTAAGATATGCAGGAGATACTTACGCAATATACTCTTTCAAATAATGGCGAAGCAAGCTGGGGGCGGCGAGTGCAGTGGGCGCTGGCTACCAAGCCTTGCACTAGCTACTCGCTGCCAGTGCTTCAAAAAATGTTCAAATGTTTGTATAGTTATATGGGCCTTAACTACGGGGTTATCAGTCCCTAAACTTACAAATTACTTATGAACTACTTACGAACTAGGACGGCACAAATATCCATGCCCTAGGGGGGATTCGAACCCCCGACCGTAGTGGCCGTGCAGACCGTGCAGTCCCCTCGGCCGGCGCCAGTGCTTATTCACTACAGTCGTACGTGCTATTCCCTTCTCTCTGCTCTCCCCTCCGCCCCTTCCATTCTGTCAATCGCCACCTCTCTATCTGTCCATCTCCTTCTCCTCCTCAGTTCTGGCCTCGTGAAGCGACGTTTTAGTTAAAAGGCATTTTACGCCACTGGCGAGCGATCAACAGTTTATATAAAACAATTCATTGAGCCAAGATCGCTAAAAATTTACTTTTGTCACTTAACCGGTTTCGACGAGCTCAGTCGCCATCTTCTGAAGGTCACCTTCTGAAGATGGCGACTGAGCTCACCGAAACAGGTTAACTGACTAAAATAAATTTTTAGCGATCTTGGCTCAATGAATTGTTTTATAGAAGCGACGTTTATTGCCCTGCACAAAACGACGGCTTGCGGGTGAAAACATACATGTGCCGAATTTCATGGTAATTTCTAAAACGGTGTCAAAATATGTTCCCACCGTATGAAACATTCTGAAGACAGTGATCTTCCTGTTGTTTTGATAGTAAAGTGTGCAAAATTTCATCAAGACTGGAACAAAACTATAGATTTATATACAATACAAACACACTGACACACTATATATAACCGTACTATCGTGAAGCATCTAAAACCTCGTCGCTCGTTAGTCATGTGACAGTACCTCGTTAGGTGAAAGAGTCTTTGCAAAGTGTCAATGGGGCACGATAGTAACATGCCAACAATGCGGTTTTTGAAAGATTGTTGATCTTATCCGGATTATGGGTCGGGTTTGGTGGTCTCGGCATAAAGGTCTTGTTTGGAATCCTAAGGGTCACGAGTTCTAAACCCGGTCGGATCATGGAATTTTTTCCGTTCTCCTTGTAAAGCAGCCTTCACCTTTCAATGATGTAAGGAGTCACTCGGTTAGGTTTCTGCGTTAAACTGTAAGTCCCGTTTCGTCGGTTGTGTAAGTGGGGTAGGTTAGGAACACGAAATTCGAAGTGGTGTCCAGTTGAAAGACTTATACCTGACCATTGAGGCACACGAAGTGTTATTATATTAAGAATAGTGTTTGAACGTTTTCTCGAAAATAATTTAACAGACGCTTCGCAGGATTTTGATAAAATCAATTGTAGCCCATGTTTGCGATTAAATGCTAGTTCCACAACAATTTATCTCTTATACAGACAATTTTAAATTTAAAAAACAAAATGTTGTGCAATATATATTCACTGAGAGATAATCTCTGCTCATTTACGACATGTGCAGCAAGTGGTACCTATAACTGTGGTGAATGGGGAAATGAAAGATGCGCAAAACTGCTTCAGAGAAGCTGAAAATGAAATTAAAAAAGATTCAGTAACGAATCATTAATCTACCTTTGACCCCTTTAATCCATCCTTTGGGGAATATCTGATTACCGCATTTACGCATTAAACATTGTAAACCAGAAAAAATTAATAATCTCTGTCATTAGCATAGATACAGGACTTTCGTATAAATTAACTACACACCTGCCAAATTTCAGCTTCATAGATGACGTATTTTTCGATATTTCGTGTTTAGTCAGTACGTGAGTGACGTTTTGCTTGTATATACAGAGATTTTTTTTTTTTTCGTCGTTCCTCTGTCAAGAGAGTTTATAGTCTCAGCCTGGCCCTTCGCACGCTTACAGCACCGAAAAAAAATCAATTTGCAATGATATATTCGGATTCATTACAGATATTACTTTTTTCAAGTTAAACTGCCAAAATTCTGCGTCTAAAGAAATGCCATTGATCGCATTCTTAAACTACAGTGCGTTACCGGACGCAGGAGAATGATTTATGCCGCAAGGTATCTCTATCTATATAAAACCGAAAGGACATTCATTAACTCACTCACTCACTGACTAAACATGAAATCTCGAAAACTACTTCACCTATGAAGCTAAAATTTGGAAGGAATGTAGTTTATAGGTAGAAGACATCAGCTAGGAAAGGATGTTGCGGTAGGACCGATAGTTCAGGAGGTATGACGTCATAAACAATGAAAACGTCCCCGTCTTGGCCACTATTTGAGAAGGAGAGCAGTTAGCGAATTGCAACAGAACTTTTAACATAATTTCAAACCTTTAGGAAACTTTTTTCGCTGACAACCCCAACAAAATGATGAAAGGAAAAAAGTTTCCCGCTTACTACTTTTTCGACGTTAATGCAGTAAAATTACGGCATTTGGCATGACGCTACAATTTATTACTCGTACACTATTAACTGTAATCGTGAGAAATCTTACAGACAGTATACACACATACCACTGAACGTAAGTTCAAAATTTTGTCATAGTACGATATGCAGTTCATGAGATATGGAGTCGTAAACAATTAGGAACATGAAAAACCGCCTCATCAGGCATGACGTTTTGATTCATTGCGTCTTTCCTACTATCTCTGTTCGCGAAGTATTTTGCAGACTTTTACATATACACCACTGGATGTACCTTCGAAATAATATCGTATCAAGACATACAGTTCAGGTGCTATGACGTCAAAGACAATGAAATGCATGAGAATTCGCTCTAATAAGCATGAGGTGGTAATTTACTGTCTTAACACTAAACACGAAATCTCTAAAACTAATGCACATATGAAGCTGAAACTATGCCGGTATGTAGTTTATAGGTAGAAGACGTCAGCTAAGAAAGTATTTTGCGATAAGACAGAATTAAGGTGCATGGGGGAGGATATTTTTACTATAGACTGATGAAATCTACAGTTTCATTCCGATCTTCACGAAACTTTGCACGCTTGACCTTCAATACAAGAGTGAGTTCAGCCTCTACCTAAAGTTTCATACGATGCATGGGGGAGGATATCTTGCAACATAAAAATGTATCCCTAAATACCTTGGTCGTGCCATAACTTGAGAACAGCTCGACCGATTTCACAGATATTTTTGGGTTGTTTTCGTTATTCTCAGAACAAGGGTTGTATGACTTAAAACTGGAAAATTTGAGAACAACGAAGTGCGTTTTTCAATATGACCCTGGTTTTATTACATACAAATGTATAGTTTTTTGCGATATTGATGAAATTTTGCGTATCTGAGCTTAAAGACAAGAGGAATGTCACTGTCTGTACAAAATTTCGGTCGTTGCATGATGGAGGGTACTTAACTTACGGACTTTGACGAAATACATAGGCTTGCTTCGATCTTGACTAATTTTTGCACACATGATTTTTAAACTAAACAGGAAAGTCACTGGGTACATAAATGTTGGTGTGTGAGAGGGTAACCTTGTAAAATACTTTGCCGAGGGAGGGAAAGGTGGGAACGAACAAAGAGATGGGAGGGGAAGAGATGGATGCCGAGAGGGGAGGGAAGGGGAGGTGGACTACGAGAGTGAAAAATAAGTAATTACCGAGGCAACGCCGGGTTTACAGATAGTTTATGTTTAAAATTAACTGAAGTCCGGAACCCTAAAAAGCCATTTTACGCACAGGCCCTTCTTTAACAACCGTTGCGAAGTACGGGTATATAAGGTAGTAGCTTATAAAAGGTAAAATACATATGTACAAAAGTAAACTGAATTGCTTACGAATATTTTTTTCTTTTTTATGCGCGAGGGAAGTAACAAGTACTTTCTGTTTCCTTGATGAAAATTGTATGAAAAATCTCCCAGAATTACTTTTTAAGGTATAAAAAGTAAATACATTTATTTAAGTATTGTTGCGACTTTTATTGTGGAAACACTTTTTTATGACATGAATGAGAAAGCAAATGAAACAATCAGCCTCTCAGCCAAATGAGCCCTGCTGACATAAACAATATTATTACTACACATTTACCTGGAGGAAGGGTGACCAAGTGCTCAGATGTGCAAAAGCAGTACTCAGTCAGCAAACTACAATCAAACCGCAAATTTTTTAACGTATTTTTAATACCTAGACTCGTTTACCATTGCATTACTGCATGGTACACGCAAAATCACGAAAATTGACAGAATACGATAGGGCCTACTATCTTCTTGTGCGCTGTTTCGTGCAATTACTCTTAACAGTGAGACACGTTTGCCAGGACGTGGTACACGCAAAACAACAACCCACGCCAAATAAGATTACAAGATTCGTTTGTTTATGTACTGCTGCGAAAGAGCTATTCTCGATTTTTTTAATTTCGTTTCTACTCGTTTGTTTTATAAACATATTTATCTGTTTGTTTTACGATAAGGCACCACAGCAAGAGAAACACTAAACATGCATTAGAATTGCACCATGTAATGCTGCCATTGGTTAAAGAAAAAAAATTCGAACAAATTCGTGGTATAACAAAGTGCGACTTTTAAATTAGTGACTCTTGGCTGTTTCTATAACACACTGTTTACAACAACCAAAAATCCCCACCACATCAGTCAGAAACAAAATATCTTGATCTTCATTGTTTTATTTGCTTCATTAATAATCACTTGAACTATGTTATTTATAGAAAGAAGTTGTTCCTAAGACAATTCAACAAAACTGCTTACAAAAAGTCAACATAATATTTTTCTTGCTTCATCACTTGTGTCATATAAATTCGATCACTAACCTTTTCGCCGTGTCCAAGATGAATCTTTTACTGGATGTCTCAGCCTACCATGGGTTATTAATGATCCCACTGAACGAATAAAACGGAAAACGCTCTCACTTTTAAAGAAGAGTTCCTTGTCAGAGGATGTTGTTAAGAAACTTCCCCCTGGAGATGCTGTCCCTCCGAGACTGTATGGCCTACCTAAGGGTCACAAGCATGGAATTCCTCTTCGTCGAAGCAGTAGCTCCGCTGCCAGGGAAACGTGGGAGTACTGGCCCGGGGTTACACCATATGTAATTCTGCATTTCAACAGTCTTTATTATTATTTTTGTGTCCCGACTTCGTCGCCGCTTTTGTGTCCCAGCCTCGTCGTAGGTGTCGGTGGCCGAGTGGAATGAGACCGACACGCTGTTGCAGGTACGGAGGGGAGCAGCCAGAAACTATAAACACTCGAATAAATTAGAAAGAGATATATTGCACAGAATGTAACAATACTTAACTTTTACATAGTACTGCAGAACGTTGATACATAGTTGTTAGAGGCCTGCCTAGTGCCTGTACAATAGCAAAGTCTTCACTGGTCCTATCTGATGACGAAGGTCCTAACTCGTTGCTATCTCAGTCCGAAGTGAAGTGCGAAGTGCCCGATGTCCTTCAGTGGTGGCCACGAGCGGCGTTGTACCAGAGGGCGCTCGTGGCTGTCGTCGGAAGAACGCCGCGCCGTGCATGCATGGCGGCGCGCGGCGAAAGTAGGTGGCGCGCACTTTGTACTTGTGCGACACCACACCCCTCCCCCCCAAACCGCCGCGCCGTCGTGGCGTAGGGCTGAGGGCCACGGCGACGGCACTGGGAGGAGGGCCTGAGCGGGGGCGTTACTGGTGGGACGGGCGTCGTAGCTGAGGCCGGGATCGAGACGCCGTCCGCGCCCCGGCATCCGCCTTGCGATCCTCCAGGGAACCCGCCGAAACCTGGGGAAGGGCGCCCGCCCCCGCCCAGAGGGAGCAGGTCATCTTCTTCTGAGGTGCGTGGCCCAAGCTGGGGGGGCCCGCACGGTCCCGGAGTCCCTCTCGGTGACGCTGTCATTTGCGGCGGCGACAGCGGCGGCGACGACTGCGTCGGATGTACGTCGACGTCCATAGGGATCTCGTAGTCCGGGGACGAACGATGTCGTTGTGCTCCCTGGCGGTGAACTGGGTCTGGAATCAAGAAACCGGAGACAGGATCGCGCGGTCTGTGCAGGCGCAATTGGTTTGCGTGGCGCCGCAGCTCCGACCCTGTGGAAGAACGTACAACAAACATATTGCGCCCAAGCACGCGTTGAATGGTGCCCGGCAACCATGTCTTCTTGTTTCCAGCAAACACCCTGTACAGCACCGGCGTGGAAACCTGAAAACGCGTAGCGCCATACGAACCGACTCGGTGCGTGGGAGGCTGCAGCAGGTGAAGGAGAGTGCGGTGACGGCGGCCGTGTAGCAGCTCGGCAGGAGACGGGCCGTCACGTGGCATGCACCGATACGTAGACAGGAAAATTTGAAGAGCTTGCTGCCTGGAGTGCTGACCTTTCATCTTCTCCATGTGAGACTTGAATGTTCGAACGAAACGTTCTGCTTCACCATTGGACTGAGGGTGAAAAGGTGCGGTGGTGATATGCTGAATGCCATTCACACGACAAAACTGTTGAAATTCCGCACTAACAAACTGAGGTCCATTGTCACTGACGATAGTTTCAGGCAAACCTTCGATGCAAAACACTGATGTTAAGGCACTGATTGTACTAGAAGCCGTCGTTGAGTTCATGGCAATCACGAAAGGAAACTTGCTGAAAGCGTCTACAACAATTAACCAGCGCGTATTCCAGAAAGGTCCGGCAAAGTCAATATGTAAACGTTGCCATGGTCCCTTGGGGCGTGGCCAGTCTGAGAAACGCTGTGGAGGAGCCGCCTGATGCTCCGCACAAACTGTACACTGTGACGTCATGTTCTCTATCTGAGCGTCCATACCAACCCAGGTACAATGACGTCTGGCCAGTTGCTTTGTCCTAACAATACCCCAATGTCCTTGATGCAGGAGGCGTAACACTTCTCGTTGCAGGGAACGAGGAACAATCACTCTTGCTTGGTCGTTGTCGGTATGCAACAACAGTACACCCTGACTTAAAGATAATGCATGACGTTGTGCAAAATAACGTCGAACCAGAGGCCGATCAATGTCTTTGGCTCTGGCAGGCCAACCTGAGCGAACAAAACGTGCTACCACACTTAGGTCTGCATCCGCAGCTGTTTCCTGTGCAACCCGACGAGAGTTCAAAGGAAAGTCTGCGACAGCGGAAGCATCTCTGGAGTCTATCTGACAACATGCCATTTCTGAAGAATCAAATGATACATCCTGGCCAACCGGAAGTCGGGAAAGTGTGTCTGCGTTAGCATGTTTAGTGGTAGGTCGGTACAAAATCTCATACTGATAATTAGACAATATCAAGGACCATCTCTGAAGCTTTTGTGCCGTTCGTGGCGGAATTGGCTTTGTGGGTGAGAACAACGACGTGAGAGGCTTGTGGTCAGTCAACAAATAGAATTTTCTGCCATAGAGATAATGATGAAACTTTGTGACGCCGTAAATTATTGCTAAGGCCTCCTTTTCTATCTGACTGTAATTCTGTTGCGTTGGCGTCAGTAGCTTGGATGCAAAGGCAATAGGACGATCGTGAGATCCAATACGATGTGAGAGAACAGCGCCTACACCGTACGACGAGGCGTCAACTGCTAGCACTACAGGCTTCTGTGGGTCAAAGGGAATCAAACATGCATCACTGAGTAGTGCAGACTTTAGTTTGTCAAAGGCAGCCTGACAATCTTTGGACCATACAAAAGGAACATTCTTCCTACGTAAGTGATGCAGTGGAGCTGCAATCTGAGAGGCATTGGGAATAAGCCGGAAATAATAGTTAAGCTTTCCCATCACTGCTTGCAATTCATGCATATTCTTAGGAGGAGGCAAGTCTTTGATTGCTCGGAGATGTGACTGTAAGGGATGGATTCCTTGGGCATTAATCACATGGCCTAGGTACTCTATTTCAGTTTGAAAAAACGAACACTTTGCTTTATTGCAACGTAGACCTGCTGCAGTCAAAACTTTGAAAAGGCACTCCAGGTTTGCTAAATGTTCTTCAACTGTACGTCCGGACACCACAATGTCATCTAAATAGTTCGAGCAACACGGTACAGAAACTGTCAGCTGTTCCAAAAAACGCTGAAAAATAGCGGGAGCGGAAGAACTGCCAAAGGGTAGGCGTTGAAATTGAAAAAGGCCCATGTGAGTATTAATGACGAAAAACTTTTTTGACTCGTCATCAAGTGGAATCTGTAAGTATGCCTCTGCTAAATCAATCTTGGAAAAGAAGCGAGACTGTCCTAATTTGTCCATCAGTTCCTCAGGTCTGGGCAGGGGATAAGTGTCTACAATTGTTTGACTGTTCACTGTAGATTTGAAGTCCGCACAGAGACGAAGTTTTCCTGACGGCTTGGGTATAATTACTAAAGGCGAGGCCCACTGACTCGCAGAAACAGGAGAAATCACCCCACTATCTTGCCAACGTTTAAGTTCTTCGGCAACTGTATCACGCAAGGCGATAGGCACTGGTCTAGCTTTACGAAACTTTGGAACTGCAGATTCTTTTAAAGTTACATGTGCCACGAAGTCCTTTGCACAACCTAGTTCCGGCGAAAACAAGTTACTATATTTGTCACACAATGCATTGATTTTATCCTGAGGCACTATTGACGAAATTTGAAGCACATCTCTTTGAATTGATAAACCAAACAAGTCAAAAGCATCTAGTCCAAAAATGTTCTGTGTCGATTTGGCCTGAAGAACTACAAACGCAACTGTTTTCGTAACACCTTGAAAAGAGGCGGGCAGGCTACATGTTCCTAGCACGGGAATATTTTCACCTGTGTAAGCTGTTAACACTTGCTGTGACGGCGACAATTTTGGCGAACCCAGAAGTTCATACGTCTCTTTATTCATTAATGTGACAGAGGAACCAGTATCGAGCTGAAATTGCACAGTCTTATTGTCAATGGAAAGATTCACAAAAAGTTTTTGCTTGCGGCGCTCGACAGGTGCGCGAATGTGGGCAACGTCTGCTACGGTTTGTTGTCTGCGCTTGCGCGGGTTGCGTAGTGAAGTAAGGGCCCACACTCGGCACGCAGCGGATTAACAACACTGACACTAGATGACACTACCGCCGGATCGGCGTCCGCGCAATGCGAGGCTACTGCACTAAAATTACTTTCAGTATCTACAACAAGTCTACTGGCACTATCTACACAGTACTGGGCACTTTTACAAGGAGCTGTTGCAGAAGGCACTATTTTCACTACAGGAATGCACTGTTCATAGTCATTTTGCTTGTCCCGAACCCGTTTCCGTTGCACTGTTTTACGCGCTCGTTGGCGCTTGCTACGTGGTGCACTATATAATTTTGCCATAGGCGCAGAACTACTTTGTTGTAATTGAGAACCAACTAAAGCACTGTTCATCGTCACAGCCCGTATAACATTTACAGTATGAACCGTTCTCTCACTCTGTGAAGCACTGTTTCTAACGTGTCTGTTCTTTGAGTTTTTAATTTGCATACACACAGACTGTACATGTCCTGATTTGCCACATTGATAACAGGTTGCGTTGCGACTAGGGCAATGAGCACGCTTGTGGCGAGACACACACTGGGGGCAAGATTTACGTACATTTTTCTGAAATGAGCGTTGGCGCCCGTTATTCAAATTACTGTTTCTAACACGACGGGGCGACCTTTGTGTCGCACTTTTACACTGGCTACTGTTCACTGTCTGTGCAGCACGGCCGGTAGAAAAATAAGAATCACTAGTGCCATACTGAGAACTACGGCTAGGAAAGCGTCCGTTACGGCGCACTGAATTTACACTGTGGCTTTGCATTTCTACATCAGCTAAGTCAAAAGTATCATGCGCTTCTATAAGCTGCAGTACACTGTCTAAGGAGGGGTCAGACTGTTTCAGAATTGCTGCCCTAATTCTGGGGTCCTGAATATTCTGCGTAATCGCATCCCTCAACATCACGTCACTATACGAAAGTCCACAAGAGCAAGTAAATTTACACTGGCGAGTTAAGCCCTTCAATTCCGTAATCCACTCTTGGTGTGATTGCTGCGGCAATTTTTTAAGTCTGAAAAATCGGTACCGTGCCGCAGCTACGAGAACTTTTCTCTCATAATGAGCATTTAGTGCCTCTACTATTTGTTCAAAGTCTACATCACGAGGAGATGCGTGAGGGAATAGTTTTTGCAGTAACACGAAAGTTTTGGGGCCCACCACAGACAATAAAAGATGCTTAACAGTCTGACCTGTAAGTTGATGAGCCGCGACGAGTTCTTGAAACTGTGCGAAATAGTCGCTCCATTCTTCCTCACGTTCGTTGTACTGGCGGAACGTCGGAAGCGGTGCGGCAGCAGGTGTGGGCTGCTGAAGCGGCGGCTGTTGTTGTTGGTTAGCTGCCTGCGCTGTGAGCTGGGACACAGCCTGGAGCAACTGGGTGATTTGCGCCGTCTGTAACTGAATAATTTCCATTAAGTTTGGGTTCGGGGTAGTGGCCATGCTGACCGATTAGGCGCCGCGTATACAAGTAACTTATAACAAAACACAAATGCAATATGAAAGAGGACTCGCTCTGCAACAAAAAAGTCCACAAAATACGTAACAGAATATGTTCCCCCAAAAATCTTATTATAAGGGTGGGTGGGCGGGAGCAATTTTTTTTGCGTGCTCCGACTGCTGCTGTCTGGCTGCTGTAAGCGGGCTGGTCCAAGGTTCTATCCCATCCTCGTCGCCACTTTTGTGTCCCGACTTCGTCGCCGCTTTTGTGTCCCAGCCTCGTCGTAGGTGTCGGTGGCCGAGTGGAATGAGACCGACACGCTGTTGCAGGTACGGAGGGGAGCAGCCAGAAACTATAAACACTCGAATAAATTAGAAAGAGATATATTGCACAGAATGTAACAATACTTAACTTTTACATAGTACTGCAGAACGTTGATACATAGTTGTTAGAGGCCTGCCTAGTGCCTGTACAATAGCAAAGTCTTCACTGGTCCTATCTGATGACGAAGGTCCTAACTCGTTGCTATCTCAGTCCGAAGTGAAGTGCGAAGTGCCCGATGTCCTTCAGTGGTGGCCACGAGCGGCGTTGTACCAGAGGGCGCTCGTGGCTGTCGTCGGAAGAACGCCGCGCCGTGCATGCATGGCGGCGCGCGGCGAAAGTAGGTGGCGCGCACTTTGTACTTGTGCGACACCACAATTATTATTACCTAACATCAAAGAAATTGTTCCAAAGACAATAACTGAGTTAAGCTCAAGATCGAAAACAGAAATTTACACTTCAAATATTATAGCAATTAGAAAACAATTCCATGAATCGAATGGGTTAAACAATACATCCAACAAGGATTAACGTAAACAGAAATTCACACTTCAAAATTATAGCAATTACAAAACAACTCCACGAATAGAACCTCGCTCGGAATGAAATCAAGTCACAGTGCTAATCGGAATTGCTGGCTCACGCAAAATTTGAGTTACACCAACAGAATCAAACTAGTTAGACCTTTTAAATTTCCACATTAAACCTGAATGCACAACACACTTACGCCACCTAATATTCTGCTCTACTAAAACTTGAACAGTTTCACACAAAATTGAAAGGAACACTTTGCAAATGATAGCAGGAAAGTTAAATTATAAACACTAATCATCCGAGTCTTTCAACCTTTTAAAAACACATATTTACAAATAATTAGAGGAGACGTTTACGTAACTTAACGTGTTTTACTGGTGTACTCCAGGATCTGCCAGGACTGCGTGGCTTGTGCTCCTCGTGCCCGTGTGCACGTATGCGTTGTTTCTGCGCCCTCACAGTTGACAGCATGCACGTGTGCACCAACACCCGACAACCTTGTGCTGCAACAGACTAAAGGCGCGTCTAAGCATGCAGTTCATCGCACCCCCTTTTCCGGCACCAAATCCAGTATGTTGGAGCCCACACCAGTGTTAATGTCCAACTCCAGTACTGACTAGTTCTCGAAACAACTCTGAAGATAACTAGACCCACCGAGAGCCTCGTGCTGCAACAGACCATGAGAGTAGCGCCCCCACAGTCCTCCCGCAGGCCCAGGTGCACGGCGCCCCCTGCACAAACCGATGAACGCTCCGCCAAACTGAGGCGCGGCACAACATTCCAAATCCGGCACGGCTCAGTCCTGTTGTGAGCAATTTGGGTGCCGCTACCTATAATTTGGTCAAATATTTAGCTTCTGTTCTCGCTCCTCATGTTGGAAAGTGTGAACATCACATATTGAACTCGTCACATTTTATTCGGCTGCTGAAGTCAGATTGTCTTGGTCCATCAGACTTGCTTGTCAGTTTTGATGTTGTTTTCCTTCTTACCCAGGTTCCTCTTGAAATGTCCTTGTCATTAATTAGTGAAAAATTGGATGATGAAACAGTCAAGTTATGTCGTCATGTGCTGACATCGACGTATTTCATTTTAATGATGCCTTTTTTTCAACAAACTGACGGAGTGGCTATGGGGAGTCCTCTTTCCTCCATAGTCGCAAACCTTTTTATCGAAGACTTTGAAGACATGGCTCTAAGGACGTCGTTTCTTAAGCCTGCCTGTTCTTGGAGATAACGTCGAAGACATATTTTATGGTGTGGCATCATGGAATGGATGCTTTAAATCATTCTTAGATAATTTTAATTGTTCCATCCCAGTATTAAATTTACAATGGAGGTTGAGAAAGATGGGAAACTTCCTTTTCTGGACGTTTTGGTTCAAAAGAACACTGATTGGGACCTTAGGACATAGCGTATATCGCAAACCCACACATACCGATCTTTATCTTCATGTGGCGAGCTGTCATCCGCCACACCAACTTATGGGGTTCTTGCGTACTCTAATGAAAAGAGATTACGTCATCTCTATTGCCGAAGATTTGGGTGAAGAACTGGAGCATCTGAAGGTTGTCTTTAAACAGAATGGGTACACTGCCCAACAAATTTGTCGTGCGTTTCAATTTGGTCCAAAAGGTGAACCATTAGAGGACAAGTACAAGTCTATTGCCTTTTTTCCTTTCGTTGCGAATATTTCCTCGAAAATTTCAAGAATTTTAAGAAGATTTGACATTAAAAATATGATGCCATAATTGTTTAAGTAGATTCCGCGATTATATTTTTTGGACAAGGAATTGATGGTACCGAATGTTTGAATTTGAAATAAGTTAGTTAAAGTACAGCACAAAATGAACATTAAAGCAAATAAACCGCGGGTTGCATATTAAAGTTGGGCACCATACAAGCAACAGCACGTTATAAGACTTACGGAAAGCATCTAGCTGGATCCTGGGCTTCGTATTATAGAAGCTGGAAATGATAACCCTTTTTTTTAATAAGTGAACGTTGGAGATACTTTCCATAGTAGATCAATGTTCAGACTCTTCACTTCGCTTTTCATTGTTGTGTGACCGTGGGTCGAATGATTTATTGAAATTTTGCAGACAATGCGAAGCGATTGTAATGGCGTCTGAACATTAAACTATTGCGGACGTCGAGGAGCTGAAAACAGTAGAAAATAAGTATTTGACGTGGAGGGATTCATTTAAATAAAAGCCAAAGAGAGGGGATGATTTTAAATTTAAGTAATATATTTTTACATCTTGCATCACAATTACTTACATTGTATGGATACATGAATGTAAGACGTCCGTACAGAACGAACATAGACAAGACAGTGATTAAAACGACTATCACGGATCCGTCTTCTCGCTTGTTTGGGAGTAAAAAATGACGAACGAAATTAAATTAGTTGCATTACGAGTCAGAGGGAACCGGAGGCGATAAGCATCGCTGATCAAAGATAAACAAAAGAAAATTTAAGTGTATCGTTACACTGCCACCACCAACGTCTAAGGCCCTCCTTGGGTCAATCAAAAGTGATTTAGAACTGAGGAAACCCGGTGTTTATAGAATTCCATGTTATTGTGGTAAGACTTATATTGGCCAAACGACCCGCACAGTTCAGGATCGGTGTGTGGAACATCACCGTCATACACGTTTATTTCAACCTGCAAAGTCAGCTGCTGCTGAACATTATCTGAATGAGGGACACAAGATGTTATATGACGAAACAAAACTGATTGCTCCTGCTTCCCGCTACTGGGAATGTGTTCTTAAAGAGTCCATAAAAATTCTTATAGCCGATAATATTATTAATAGGGACAAGGGCTTCCTTCCAAGTAAAAATTGGAACCCAATCTTATCTGATATTAAGCAACAACGGTCTTCATTTCGACCTGAAGTTTCTTTTAACTAGTCTTGTTTCGACCCATCTTTCTGTCGATTTTCTCCACCGGCACGCTACTAGTTCTATTGCGCCTAGAGGGCTTCTACTTTGGTTTCACGCACGCGCGGTGGGTCGTCAGCGGTGTATAAAGGGGCCGCCGTTTCTGTTCTGCCTCAGTTTCCGGGGAGTAAGTATAATCAGCGCACTCACCTGAAGATTGCAGCCAGTTGGTCTGTCGAAATATTGTGTTTAGTTGACGATGGTATCCGGCAGCAGACCCGAAATGAATATTATCAGTTATTACGCTGGGAAAGTCTACGCAACCACATCATGTACCTTTAGGGGGAGGGGATGGTAAATCGTTTCAAGGAGTTTGAAAAATTTCGCAAGAAGAAAGGCAAGCTGCTGAGTAAACAAACATTTTAACTAGATGCCGGTCACTGTTCGCGAGTGGGTCGGCTCCCAATCCGTGGTGGATTGGGAGGTCTCCTCAGCGCATGTCAGGCGGGGTAAGACTTTTCGGGGGACCGAAGTAGAGGCTTCCCTGGTTAGCCTTACGAACAGATACGAGGCGCTGTCTGTGGCAGAGGATGTTCCTGACGCAGATGGTGTCACTTGTCCTGTACTGATCCTTCTGCCTGCAAGATCCGAGCACTCAGAGAGGGTGGGTTTGTGATTAGTTGGGAGCTCCAACGTTAGGCGGGTGATGGAGCCCCTTAGAGAGATGGCTGCCAAGGAGGGGAAGAAGGCCAACGTGCACTCCATGTGCATACCGGGGAGAGTCATTCCAGATGTGGAACGGTTCCCTCCGGATGCCATGAAGAGCACAGGGTGCAGCCAGATGCAGGTGGCGGAACCAACAATGTGTGTCACTTTAGACCGGAAGAAATTCTCTCTGGTTTTGAGCTGCTATCAGAGGTGGTAAAGACTGCCAGTCTTGCTTGCAAGATGAAGGCAGAGCTCACCATCTGCATCATAGTCAACAGGACTGACTGCGGACTTGTGGTTCAGAGCCGAGTGAAGGGTCTGAATCAGAGGCACAGACGGTTCTGCGGCCGTATGGGCTGCAGATTCCTCGACTTGCGCCAAAGCATGGTGGATTTTCGGGTTCCGCTAAATGGTTCAGCAGTCCACTATACACAGGAAGCGGCTACAGGGGTAGCGGGATTTGTGTGGCGTGGACTGGGCGGAGTTTTAGGTTAGAAGATCTCAGGAACACACACAATGGGTTTCAGTCTCAAAGGGTGCTGGCCAGACACAGGAAGAATGCAGATCTAGGAACCATTGGTGTAAGAGTTGTATATTGTCGTAGCTGTGTTGGGAAAGTTCCAGAGCTCCAAGCGGTGATAGAAAGTACTGAGGCACAAATCGTTATAGGTTCTGAAAGCTGACTGACGCCAGATATTTGTTCGGCCGAAATTTTTACAAAGGGCCAAATGGTCTTCAGAAAGGATAGAATAAATAAAAAAGGGGGTGAAGTGTTTATGGCTGTTACAAACGGTTTATCCTACAGCGAAATATTGAGACAGATACTTCCTGTGAGTTAGTAAGGGTGACAACCAGAATAAATTAATGATTGGATTTTTTTTCGGTCCCCTGACTCAGCCGATGCAATTGCCGAAATGTTCAAAGAAAGCTTGAATCACATTTCAAACAGGTACCCAAAGCATACTGTTATATTCAGTGGCGACTTTAATTTACCCTCGATATGTTGGCAGAAATACGTATTCATAACCGGCGGTAAATATAAAGCATCGTCCGAACTAGTTCTGAATGCTTTTTCTGAAAACTAGCTAGTTCATGAACCCACTGGAATAGTTAATGGTTGCGAAAATAGCCTTGATCTCCTAGCAACAAATAATCCTGAGCTAGTAGAAAGCATCAAAACAGATACAGGGATTAGTGGACATAGAGTTGTATTAACGAAACTGACTATCTAAATTCCCAAATGCACCAAAAATAAACGAACAATATATCTAATCTATAGAGCAAATAAAAATTCGCCTCACGCTTACCTGAGTGATAGTCTCCAGTCTTTCAAAACTAAAAATGCGAGTGTAGGTCAGTTGTGGCTTACTTTCAAAGACATAATATGAATAGCAATCGACAGATTTATAGCAAATAAATTAACAAAAGAGGGAGCTAACCCCCCGTGGTACACAAAACAGGTCTGATCACTGTTGCAGAAGCAAATAAAAACCGCGTGCAAAATTTTAAAAAACACAGAATCCCTAAGACGGGCAATCTTTTACAGAAACTCGCAACCTAGCGCGGACTTCAATGCGAGAAGCTTAGGGTAGTTTCCACAACGAAATCCTGTCTCGTAGTCTTGCAGAAAATCCAAAGAAATTCTGGTCATATGTGAAGTACACTAGAGGCAAAACACAAACGCTACCTTCACTACGCGATAGCAATGGTAATACTACAGATGACAGTACAGCTAAAGGAGAATTGCAAAACACAGCTTTCCGAAATTCATTCACCAAAGAAGACTAAGTGAACACTCCAGAATTCAAACCAATAACAGATGCCAGCATGCGAAATTTAAAAAAAAAATGTTCAAATGTTTGTAAATCTTATGGGACTTAACTACGGGGTCATCAGTCCCTAAGCTTACAAACTACTTATGAACTACTTACAAACTAGGACGGCACAAATATCCATGCCCGAGGGGGGATTCGAACCCCCGACCGTAGTGGCCGTGTTGACCGTGACTGGAGCGCCTTAGTCACCTCGGCCACCGCGGCCGGCTGCGAAATTTAGAAGTAGATGTTTCTGGAGTAGTAAAATAACTGAAGTCACTAAACAAAAACAAATACTCCAGGCCAGATTGTATACCAACTAGATTCCTCTCAGAGTATGCTGAAGCAATAGCTCTATACTTAGATATCATATACAACCGACCACTCAGCGAAAGATCCGTACCCAAAGACTGGAAAGTTGCCCAAGTCACTCCAATATTCAAGAAAGGCAATAGGAGTGATTCCCAAAATTACAGGCCCATCTCATTGACGTCGATTTGCAGTACGATTTTATAACATATACTTTGTTGGAACATTATGAACTACCTAGAAAAGAACGACCTATTAACCAATAGTCAACAAGGATTGAGAAAGTATCGCTCTTGCGAAACACAGCTTACCCTTTATTCACATGAAGTGATAAGTGCCATCGACAAGGGATCTCAAATCTATTCTATATTTCTGGATTTCCGGAAGGCTTTTGACACTGTAACTCACAAGCGGCTTCTAATGAAATTGCGTGCTTATGGAATATCTCCCCAATTGTGCGATTGGATTCATGATTTCCTATCAGAAAAGACACAGTTCGTTGTAATTGACGGTAAGTCATCGAGTAAAACAGAAGTGATATCTGGCGTTCCAGAGGGAAGCGTTATAGGTCCCCTACTCTACCTTGTGTTTATAAACGATTTAGGAGACAATCTGAATATCTCCCTTAGACTGTTCGTGGATGATGCTGTCGTTTATCGGATCAAAAGCAAGTGCAAAGCGATTTAGACAAAATTTCTACATGATGCGATAATTGGCAATTGACAATAAAGAAAAGCGTGAAGCAATACACATGACCACTAAAGGAAATCCACTGAACTTCAATTACACTATAAATCAGTCAAACCTCAAGGTCGTAAATTCTGCCATTTTGTGTCTCGTTGACGCCGGTTGTTCTAGGTGTCGGTGGCCGAGTAGAGAGAGACCGACACAGGAAGAAGGATGCACGCGTGTGCTGGTACAGAGTCTGAGGTGACCAGCCAGTGGGACAGCAGAAACTAGAAACACTAAGCTACATTAGTACAAGATATATATTTCGTACAAATATGGAAATACTTAACTTTTAGAAGTTTCATTACTTCAGACAAGTGTAATGCTGATACATAGTTTAACTAGGTAGAGGCCTTCATGCTGATGAGAGACTGCTCTAGTGCCCCTCCTATTGCCAAGCACAGAACAACAATAAATGAGAAGCGCAACTCCCGTGTTAAAAAATGGAAACACGGAACGACAGCAGCGCCCCAAGTAATATGGAAATGAACTAAGAACGTAAACAATTGTTCTACTTGTTACCTATCTTTAATGTTTAACATTTGTCACAAAGGGTCAAAATTTTCGAATGAATTGTCGTCTTAGGCCTACTATATCTTGACGTCAGTACCAATTATACAAACAGCTAGTTATATGTGATAATCTTCTGGTGCACCATTTTCCTAATTTACCTTCACAGTAGTAACTATGAAACAGCTTTGGACATGCCTATAGCAGTATTACAGTTGAACAACGGTGCCCCCTCTCGCCTCAAAGTTTGGATTCTTAGTTTATTACCTAATAAATATGGTTTTGTCATTTAATATTGAAATTAAATATCTTTTATTTCACGTTTTGTAAATTGTGTATAAACCACGCCCCAGGCTGGTCAAAAGTACTAATTTTTCAACCCCCCCAGAAATTTTAATGACGCAGTTTACATAATGACAATCCCCCCCCCCCCATCGTGGCCACTGCTGCTGTTGGAATAATTTTTATACTAATGGTTATAATTACTATACTGCCACCAAAAATATGGTATCCTCTTTTCCACAGCTTACTTAACAGTTGGTGAAGCATGTAAAAAGCATGTAAAACAACTATTAACCAATGACTTCCTTCAAAATGTTCCTACATCTTTTAATATGTGTAACTGATTCAAGACAAAAGCAAATAAATCATCAAATTAACTGAAAGTAAAATAGGAAACAGGGATAAAAATAGTAAAATGAAAACAGAAAGTAATTACTGTGTTTTTTTTATTTTGTAACATGAAAAGCATTATAATTAATACATAAATAAATGAAAACTAAAATTAATTTATACTTTTGTATTTTTTCAACACAAAAATTTGACGGTTTAAACAGCCTTAAACTTTTTATTCAGTTTCTCCTTTGAATTTGTTATTAGGCCTACAGGTGGTGTTATTCCAATCTCTGACATACTTGTAAATCAAAGTGGTACACATTTCCTCAATATATACTGTGCAGAAAAGTGTGTTTCACAAAATGTTATTCCCTCAGGAAATGTAAACAGTGAAAAGAATTTATCTTCTTATTTTTCCTGGTGACCATATTTATCTAAAAATGCATACAACTGATTGTGAACATTTGCTAAAAAGGACATTAGTTTGTCACTTGCATATATTAATTGTGTGTTGGAGGTATCAAATTCCTTGAAATTTGCATATATATGATCCTCTGTAGGTGTTGCTGAAAACAGAGTTGTTTTACAATCACCACAGTTGGTTTCAGAAGTTACACCCAAGTTTTTCAGAATGTAACCAGCTGTATATGCCAATGCCTGTCTGTCATTCGTGACATCGACCTCCTCAACACCACTGTCACCACCACCACATGCACTATTTGCAAGGACACTGTATAAAGCATTTTATTAACTGTGCAGTGGTCAGCTGTGGGGTCAATAAAGCTATCATTATGAGCTCCCAGAAATTGCGTTAAATTGCTCAATGGTGTGCATCTATCATCCTCACAGTTACCTAGTGACTTTACAGGTAGGGACAAGTTATTGATTATAACCGTTTTCAGTGCTGCTTTGAACTGAAAACAGATTGGGTTCGTGTTTGCATCACCATGCTGCCTCACACAACAAAAAACATTCTCCAGTGGGTCTTGATTGAAAGCCCTCATGCTTAAAAAATTGAAACAAATTTTCTTTACTCTATTCCAAATGAACATTAGTGATCTTGCTGTAGTTTGCCAACCACTTATGAAACTGAACATTTTTGTTTTATCTCTGCCTGTTCCTAGCGCCAACAACTTCCAATCATTCATTTCTTTTAATACACTGTACCACATTTCAACATGTGACTCTGCAGACAGAGCACACTTATAAGATTTTCCATCTTGTGGATAGTAATGGGAGCTGTTTAATGAATCAAACAAGCAGTCTATCTTTTCAACAAATTCTGCAGTGTATATTGCTTCTGCAGGCAAAATATTAAATGCTACATAGGTTTCAATAACTGCAGCAACTGAATGACTGAGCTGGGCTGCAGCTACCTTAACTTTCATTTTAGTAAAAGTATCCTTAAAATCAAAATGATTCCTATGCAACTTTGGCAAAGTCTTAAACATATTCTGTTGATCTAGAAGAAAAGCCCTGTGAATAAATTCAAAACTGGCCTCTTTTTTAAACCCAATTTGTATTTTATTTCCAGAATTATTTCCTAGAAGAGCATTTCTAATATTCTTTAACAGTTGGGGAACATCATGAACCACTGCAACAGGTTCACCACTGACTAAAAACTGAAACGGACTGGTTTCAGAAGAAATGTCACTGCAAAGTTCTTTCAGTGCTTTTTGGTTGCTTGCACCCTGGTAACGAACTGTACAAACTACCTTAAGCCCTATTTCTTGCAATTGCCCAATAACATAGGTAATGAGAACTTTTAAAATTGTACTTGAAACTGAGTTCTGAGTGAAGTAATATGCAACAACCTTCTTCCAAGTTTTATGTATGTCTCTGACCATAAATACTAATGCATGATTTGCATATAAATTTGACCTTCCTAAGTGTCCTAAATCCTGAAACCCTGAAATTTCTTGCTTGCTTGCATCATAATACAATCCTCTTTCCAAAGACATTTCATCAAACAACAAAGCACAATATTTGTCACTGTTAGATAGTGAATCAACTTCTGATTTTAATACGTTCAACCCAGCAGGATTTAATCTTGGCTCAAAAGGTACAGCAGAAAACAGAGATTTCAGATGCCTCACAGACGGAAGGGAAAAATGAACTGACAAATATTTGTATAGCCGAGGGCTTCGCTTTTATAAGGACAGAGCAAATGCCTTATCCTCAACTGTCCATCGCCTTGCATTTGCTGGTCGATGAGCGTTTCTTAATTGGCTGTTTATGCAATCTCTCGCTACAGAATTTAAATTGTTTTCTATGAAACAGAAAATATTGTTCTCATATAAGTCTTTGAGTGTTTTAGTACACTTTTCTCATGGTGTAGCTTTGATTTACGTTTTGCTAGTCTAACTACAGTATTCCTATGAATCTTGTACATTTTGGATTTTATTGAACTTATGTCTTCTTTCGAAAGCCCCGTACCCAAAACACCACTTTCCTCATTAAGAGGTGTTTCAGATAAGAATGAGTACTCACCATCTGTAGATTCACTTTGAGAAGGGACGAAAACTGTACGTGTATCACTCAAAGTACTACTGTGTGCACCACAACTAGCGCTGGGTAATTCAATAGTAGCATTAGTTTCGCTTCTAGTATTAGCAGACTGTATGTAATTAACTTCTGACATGGCACATCTAGTGCTTCGTAAATCACTAACACCAGGTACACCTGATCCACTACTGGTTTTAGTAGCTATACAAGGAGCGGTTGTCAGATGTTTTGGAAACACACCCCTGTTTAGCCTATGCCTAGTTGCATTCATAAAATCTTTTTCGCAAAAATGGTCCTCACAAACAAGAAAACTAGCACAGTCCACATCAGGTGACAGCTTACAAACACTTTTACACTTCTGAAGTAACTCTTGCGGTTGACTGGGAAACCTGTAGAAATGCTTGTTGATGAACAAACGTAGTATCCAGATGAACAACCAGGGAACTTGCAGGAGTATTTCAACGTCAATTTCTTGAGTTGAATATCCTAAGAAAAACACAAATCGTGATTATATTCACTAGAATAGCTGTTAAAGAAACATAAAATAAGTAACGGAAATCACACAGCTTAATTTGATACTGCAATAAAAGACATTTAATTCATCTTTAATTAAAATATTGTCAGTTAAATATCATACCTTTGTATTAATTGTGGACATTTTTAGCAGGAATTCTCTTCCGTTCCAAGGTAGAGGCTTTGAAATATAGTACAGAATGTTATTGTGACGAAGATATTAAAGATTGCTATTCAGAAATCAGAACGCCACAATAGAACAAGCCGCCTGTGTAGCTGCCCAGCTCTCATTGGACAGTTGTCAGCCAATTACATCGTTTCCAGATCACTCTAGCGCCCCTAGTGATAGGGAAATGAACTACCCGGTATGTTTTCAGTTTTTATATATAGCTTTCACCCCCGTGTTGCCAAGTGACCAATCCAGTTTAGTGGTGGCCAAGAGGGGGGTTGCAGCAGAGGGCGCTCGTGGCTGACGTCGTAAGAACGCAGCGCCGTGCTTGCATGGCGGCGCGCGGCGAAAGTACGTGGCGCGCACTTCAGACTTGTGCGACACCACATGGCAAATAGCTAGGAGTTACAATCACGAACAACTTAGACTAGAGAGAACACACAGAAAATATTTTGGGGAAGGTGAACCAAAGTTTTTCATTGGCAAAACGGTTCGAAGATGCAACAGCTCCACCAAAGAGACTACCTACATCACACTTGTGCGTCCTCTCCTGGAGTACTGTTGCCCAGTGTGCGACCGTCACCAGGTTGGACTGACGGAATAAATTGAGAAGGTTCATAGAAGGGCAGCTCGTTTTGTTTTATCACGTTGCAGGGGGGAAATCGTCACGGAAATGTTGCACGATTTGAGGTGGAAATCATTAAAAGAAAGACATTATTCGTTGTGGTGAGATCTATTTGCTGAATTTCAATCACCGACTTTTAGTTCTAAATGTAAAAATATTTTGCTAGCACCTACCTACATAGGGAAACATGACCATCCCAATAAAATAAGAGAAATCAGATCGAAAACGGAACGATTTAGGTGTTCTTTCTCCCCGCGCGCTATAAGAGATTGTAACGGTAGAGAAAGGTTATGAAAGTGGTTAATGAACCCTCTGCCAGGCACTTAAATGTGATTTGCAGAGTACCTATGTAGATGTAGAAATGACAACGAAAATAGGCATGGTTGCTCCACCAGGCACAGCCAATGCGTTTATGGTAGGATGGATCCTACAGTCAAAAACAATACGGCACACTGACAACAGGACATTTCTAAACCGTTAATCTGTGCTACACATTAAATAATCCGACATAGCATCTTCGTTATTCTCTGTCGTGACATGTAAAATAGACATTACTCGGAGCCTTATCCGCAAGATCAGGGTCACGCCAAGCAATCTCCAAACTTCATTGTAGGCACTAAATTGTTTATAAGAGATTCTCGAATCCCATACTTCTCAGTTTGGAACGCAACATTATATACAGTGATTCGTTATTAAACAAGTTACATTGTAATGTTCTGGTATCTGGGAACTTGCGATTTCTTGCATCAGGTGACGTAGAACCTAACGTTTGCTAACAATACGTTTGGCTTACGGACTGCTACTCCACCGTGTAAAGTGAGTGAAAGTATTAAGAGTGGGTGAATTGTTGACTTCCCGTACAGAGGCAATACGTTTTCCGAGGATTGCCACGCGTCCTTCGGAGAGCAAAGTCTTATCGGCTTGGGTAACGAACGCTTTTTGGAAGCAGACAGCGTGTGGCCCGGCCACCTTCTTCCAACTGCGGCGCTATTTATACATGCTTGTTGGAGCCTCCGTCTCCGCCTGACACTCAAACTTTCTTCAAAGTTCTAACGCCAACCTGAGGATTACTTACCAAGACGGACATTGAGATGATCATCGGATACAAGTCTGTAGATCTATGGCACCAAACTACAGCGGTCATCAGTACCTAGGCCTACAAACTTTTTAAAGCCGGCCGCGGTGGCCGAGGGGACTGCGGCGCGTCAGTCACGGTCTGCACGGCCACTACGGTCAGGGGTTCGAATCCCCCCTCGGGCATGGATATTTGTGCCGTCCTTAGTTCAAACGTTTGTTAAGCTTATCGGACTTAACTACGGGGTCATCAGTCCCTAAACTTACAAACTACTTATGAACTACGTACGAACTAGGACGGCACAAATATCCATGCTCGAGGGGGGATTCGAACCCCCGACCGTAGTGGCCGTCCTGACCGTGACTGGAGCGCCTCAGTCACCTCGGCCACCGCGGCCGGCCCGCCCTTAGTGTTAGCTAGTTCATAAGTAGCTTGTAAGTTTAGGGTCTGATGACTCATTAGTTAAATCCCATAAGCTGTACAAACATTTGGACATTTTTGAAACTTCTTAAACTAACCTAAGGACAACATACACACCCATACCCTAGAAGATTCTAACCTTCGGCAATCAAATACATGCTTTTTTCGGTTTTAATAAGTTGCATCTTAAATAAGGCAGTGGTTTTCCTGCTCGTTAACGGCAACACTGCAACGGAAACCGATTAGTTAATCGCACACCGCATTCCAAGATTATTTCGCTGATCAAAACGAATTTCCTTGTTTTGAGTCGCGTACGGTTATTCTCGATAAATTATCCCTGAGATTGCATATTACGGGAAAAAACTGTTAAATTACACTACAGATACGTACCTCACGATACCAACTCAACGTAGTGGCATAAGGATTATAAATTGAACACCGCTGCGTGTCTTGTCCTACACTATTAAAAAGAAGTTCGTTTTATTGTCCACTTTTCCTTGTAATGTTCTGTACGAATGATACATCATATTTAACCGACTACAGCGTCATCCACCACGAGTAGAAAATAATATGTATAACAAACCGTAAGTGGTTTTTTGGCGAGGAATCTGAATGTGCTACAAAATCAATGGGAGTTCCTAATTAAGATTTCAAAGTGCCCCCTCTCCTCTCAGGGGGCGCGGATGGTTGTCTAATTTCAAGTCAGATAGGTATCCCGATTGGAGATATTCATTTTGTGTCGGGGACATTTGTGGGTATGATGCGTATTTTTGGAGTTATTTCGATATGCTAGGTTAAATCAGACACGCTGGATACACGTTGCACCAGTACTCCATCGACAAAACTTGGCATACTATGCAGGAAAATCTTGTAAGGACTTTTGCATACGAGGGCCGTGGTCACCGGAGACTCGATATAGTCTAAATGTATTTCGTTTGATTTCCAGCCCTGGTTTACCTTTGCATCTGAGAAACGTGTGTATCTCGACAGTATGACCTGTGTGACCTGTTGCACAGAAACTTGACGGTACTTGACAACGGTAATCGTCAGTACTGCTCCATTGCGTCTGCGTTTGTTTCTTCCGGCAGTTGATACTGATATACGACATTATGGGTAGATTTCATTATAACGTATTTGACGATCTGAGCCTCACGTATGGCTTCCATGAATATACTGGCTACGTTGTCCCTTAATTTTTGCAGCCTTGTTTATTGTGTTGTATATTTCGACGACTATATATTACAAGCGGTTTTATTGTTTTTACCGGAACAAAGACAAGAACTGTAAAATGTGAATTAAATGATTACTCTGCCAAGAGCCATTAAGGACTGTTGTACCTTATGCCATAACACTCAGAAAATATACGTTTACTACTGTTAATTTTTTTAAATATTTTTTTTATTTAACCGGTGGAAATAACTGACTGCTACTCTAAAACAAAAAGTAAAACTTAAGATAACTTAGAAGCTGTTGCATTTGATCGTGAACCGTTACTTTCTACCATTAAACCTCCGATTGCTTAAAGAATCGAATTTCGTACAAAACAACCACATAGTCCGATTACTTTGTTAATATGAAGAATGTTCGACGTTAAGCTCCTAGTTGATATAATTTAAGAAATAGTTTGTTATCCTTCAAATTTGTTTGAAATCGCTAAATCACTATGAAAAACTACATGAATAAAGTCTGAGTATTTTGAGCTCCATTTAAGATTATCGACCATCTCAATTTTCATAACGTTTCATTTTCTGAGACGTAAAATGGTATAAATTTGTAGGAAAGTTGAGTGGTATATGTGTATACTGTTATGTGAAATGTGTTGCAAATAGATTTGGTAGTAAAGAAGAAATAATTGAAATCGTTATATATGGGGCTCAAGTCGTACTTTATGAATCGCGAAAGTGTAGTAAGCGATAATTTTGTTTTCGTTTCATCGATTTGTTGGTGTGTGTGTGTGTGTGTGTGTGTGTGGGTGGGTGGGTGGGTGGGTATGTGTGTGTGTGTGTGTGTGTGTGTGTGTGTGTGTGTGTGTGTGTGGAAGGGGGGGGGCAGTGAGAATTGTTTCATAAAGGTTTGAAGCTACGCACAAAGTTCGTTGGTAGTCCCTAAATATTTTCATTCCCTAATACTGGAGAAATAACTTGTGCCTTTGCGCGCCACTGGTTCTAGACAAACACAAAGATTTCAGGCATCCTCATCTTAAGCATTTAACAGAAGATTATACCTAATATTATCAGAAATTTTGTGGGAGGTTTGTAGAAGACCATCCTGTTATCTAAGGCTTTGGTATAAACTATTTTTTCATAACGTAATGATAACTTGTATATTTGCCGATATTGAATTATATGTATACAGCTACCTTATATATGTATAGAAAATGGCAGCTGAACCAACCATTAAACTAAAAATATGTAAAATTAAATTAGATGTCGAGGCATTTTACCTCATTACAAACAGCGCATATTCATTCTGGTTTTTAAATCTTATACTCTAGACTTTGGCATATAATGATATTGAGCACATTTTGTAACAAATGCTACATTTATAACCAATATTCAAAGACATGTCTCACATATACTGACAACAGTTTGGCATTATGCCACACTGTCTTACATACACTACATAGGTCTTGTCTCCAATGAATGATATTGTTAAAGTTAGACATGAAGATAAAAGTCCCCTGTCAGCTTATTTCCTAATAAATACTGTATAATCCATATTTGGAAACGTTTCCAACATTCCATGAAACTAACAAGTCAAAAAATAGACACACAAAATTCCAAAGAACAAAAAAGCTGTTAACGGGGCGTGATTGATCCATTTATATGAAATGACGCTGGCTTTCTCTTACTATTTCACGAAATGATGCTATTATACTTACACTCCCCGCTAAAACCATGTCACATTTACATTTATTACAACGCGATTTGCTTGCAGACTTGAATTTCAGTCAAAATCGTTTATGTAAATAAGGAATAGCAGAGGACCAATAACTCTACCCTGTGGAACGCCCGATATCACCTCTGTTTTAGTCGATGCCTTATCATCGATTACTACGAACTGTGTCCTCTCTGACAAGAAATCCCCTATCCAATCGCAAATTTGGGGCGATATACCATAACCACGCAATTTGATTAAAAGCCGTTTGTGAGGTACGGTGTCAAAAGCTTTCTGGAAATCAAGAAATACGGAATCGATTTGCGAACCTTTGTCGATAGCACCCATCACTTCGTGTGAATAAAGAGCTAGTTGTGTTTCGCATGAACGATATTTTCTAAATCCGTGTTGACCTTGGGTCAATAGATCGTTCTGTTCGAGATAATTCATAATATTTGAATACAGGATATGTTCCAAAACCCTGCTGCAAATTGACGTAAATGAAATAGGCCTGTAGTTTAGTGGGTTACTCCAACTGCCTTTCTTGAATATAGGTGTGACCTGTGCAACGAACCAATTGAATCCAATAACATAGCTATTCGTCAACCATAAATTTTGTGAATGCATGTAACAGGGAGACATGCAAGAATTTGGCAAAAGTTTGTCTATATCGTGAATGGGTTTAAATCCTGTCGTGTTCAGTCGAAATATATGTCAAGTAGTCGAGTACGGTGGTCAATTTCTGGTGAAAAATGGCGTAAATTGTGTGTCCGAGTATCTATATTGTATCATTTCGCTTACTGGTTGGAAAATCGTTACATTGCGGCACTAGAGCATCGTCAATGTTGATAGACCGCGTGTCCACCCGGTTTATAAGCCGCAGCATGTCGCGCGCAATCTCCCACACACCACTGTGATTCCGGCAAACGAAGCGGTGCTCGAGTGAGTCTGGAACACCGCATGCTTCACAGGCGTCCGTAGGGACGAGTTTGATTGCAAACAGCTTGTCGTTAGTCGGAAAGGTGCGGTGGACAACGGAGTACCAGACACTGTGGACCGCTGGTGGGGTGACGTTGGAAGCCAAGTTCTTCCACACGGCTGGCCAGTGGACCCAAGGGAGCCGATACTCCCACTTACAGCGCGCCGGAGCCGGCCGAGGGGACTGAGGCGCTCCAGTCACGGTCTGCACGGCCACTACGGTCGGGGGTTCGAATCCCCCCTCGGGCATGGATATTTGTGTCGTCCTTAGGATTAGTTAGTTCATAAGTAGTTTCTAAGTTTAGGGACTGATGACCCCGTAGTTAAGTCCTATAAGCTATAGGAACATTTGAACAGCGCGCCGGAGTTCCGTGGAGGGCGGCAGTGATGTCGGAGACCCGAGAGCTGGGGGTGTCGGCGAGCAGCAGGTAGCTGTCGTCGATGAAGTGTCGCCGGACGTAGTTTAGCTGGATCGGCACGTGGCAGACGTCGACCGGCGCAGTCGGGGAGCCGGGTCGGTATTCGCGGAAGAGGGCGGCCGTGGGGCTGCGAGGGTCCTTCGTCATCGCGGCCGACGTCCTCTTCCACAAGAGTGCCGCGCACTTCGTCCGGAAGTCAACCGGGCCCAAACCCCCGTCCTCCGGTGCGAGGGTGCAGATGTCTTGCGCCACTTTAAAGATGGAGCCCCGCCTCAGATACCAGTACACCGCCCGCTGTACGGCGCGTGCCAGCTGTTTGGGCACGGGCAGCACCTGGGCCAGAAACCGAGCACGGGCCAAGACGTGGCTACCGAGTAGGGAGACCTTGTCACGCAGGGCGAGGCGGCGAGCCGCGTAGATCCTGGCGACGGCGCGGATCTTGCAGAGGGTGGGGCGCTAGTTGAGAGCCTCCAGCCGCTGTGGATTCGGCGTCAGCAAGATGCCGAGGACCTTTTGCTGCTCCTTAACGCAGAACCATTTTCCGGTTAGGGAGTGCGCTCGAGGCGTCAGCGGGAGTAGAACGGTCTTGCGACGGTTTACCACGGCCCCAGTTGCGCGCTCGTACCGCTGTAGCACACCGTACAGGGTGTCCACATCCTCAGGACCGTCGACGAAAACACCGAGGTCGTCGGCGTGTGCTTTGCATGTGAGGCGACTTTCAACAACCGAGATTCCTTGGCATGCTTCTGCAATGGTGCGGAGGAGGGGATCCAAAGCAATGGCAAACAGCGCCATTGACATGGGGCACCCCTGACGCAATGAGCGACACAGTGGAAATGGCTCAGTAAATTGATCGTTAACCCGTACTCTAGATTCTGATGACCTACTTGTTTTGGTTACAGCTGACTCGAGAATGCAATTAGAACACAAGGCAACACATGTCCTGGTAACTATAGGACAATGGTGCACACAGAACAAATTACAGATGGCAGCACATAAGACAGTCTACATATTACTAAAAGGAACCCTAATCAGGGACCCAACAATAAAACACAACAACATCAAAATACGCAGAAAACACAATACACGTTATCTTGGTGTCCAATTGGACGAACGCTTGACCTTTAATGTACATATACGACTGACGACCGACAGGGCCACCAAGATGACTCAAAAACTTGCCAGGCTAAACACCACAACGTACAGACTACCCACACAAACACTACGTACATACCACATAGCCCTCTTCGAGTCAGTAATCTGCTTCGCGGCCAGTTCATGGGCACAGCGTCTGGCACTACAGACCAACATTGCCACTGTTAGGAAAGGTCAAAGAAGTGTCCTATTAAGGCTAACTGGAGCCTTCAAACTACCTCAGACGAAGCACTCTGCGTGGTACTGGGGATACCACCAATAGACCTTACCATACGACTAAGAGCTGCTATGTACTGGCTGAAGGCGGGGAAATACGACAAGGTCCACGAACTTGTTGGACAAGAGATAACAGAATGGAGGCAACTAATTAAATGGAGAATGGACACATGGCAAAGGGAATGGGAAAACTGCGAGAAAGGAAGACGTGTCTATGACTTTTTCCCGAATATAAGGGAACGTCTTTGAATGGGTCATATCAATCCCAGCCGGGGTATGATCCACTTCCTAACGGGACACGGCCCCTACCCCACACACCTGACACGTGTTGGTCTCAGTGACAATCCATGCTGTACGTGTGGAGAAATTGGGACCCCAGAACACACTGTCATACACTGTCAGCTCTACAAAACACACACTCACACTATGTTTGACACGACTAAAGACCTAAACGAACTAATACGAGATAAGAACGGATGGGACATAATGAACAAGCTGACGGACGAAGTCTCACTACAAAAAAAAGCACGAGTACACACAGAACGTAAGACGTAATGCAACAAGAAACGCCCACAACAGAAGACAAAACACTTATGATGAATCTGACACTGAAAGCACAAACAGTACAGATTACACCACAGATGACAGCCTCGACACAGAGGACGATATAAATACTTGCGAAATGTAACCTACAGATATAGCCAATCATAAGAGTCTCAAAATGAGAAAACTCCAGGATGGCAGAGCTCGAAGTAAATTCCGAGGCCTCCCACCCTGGACTTTCCTCTCTTATTCTTCAGACTGTCACTCAAACCAATCTTTCCTATCTTCTATTATTCTCTTCTTAAAATAGTTGATGTTTTTAAGTTGCCTTTCTATTTTCCTTATGATAAGTTTTTACGCTTTTCTTTGTATTATTTATCTAATTACTGTAAATGTATAAAGAAAATAATGTATCATAAAAAAAGGTAAAGCAGTCAACAATCCGAATATTGGTTTGAACACCACAGTGCTTTACTAGGCATGGTCCTGTTTGGAGGTGGTATGCCGTTGCCTTCCTCCGACCTTCGAACTGACTTACCCAGCCAGTTATAGGGGGACCTACAGTTTAACGTGGGTTCCGAACCACGATGCTACTCGGTATTTTTCACATGAGCAGTACTGCCAGAGATGAAAGAAGTGGAAAGTGACAGATAAAAATCGTAGGACCTGGTGGGGATCGAACCCGCGACCTTTGGATTTTAAGTCTGGCACTCTACCACTGTGCAACCGAGGCGCACATAATGTCATAGTCGCATAAATGTATCACATAGATTTTGTAATCAAATTCAAATGTTTGTAGAACGTATGGGACTTAACTACGGGGTCATCAGTCCCTAAGCTTACAAACTACTTATGAACTAGTTAAGACCAAGGACGGCACAAATATCCATGCCCGAGGGGGGATTCGAACCCCCGACCGTAGTGGCCGTGTAGACCGTGACTGGAGCGCCTCAGTCCCCTCGGCCACCGCGGCCGACGATTTTGTAATCACGACCAGCTATATACCCAAAGGCAGCTGGTCCGCAAGAAGGGTAAATAAATAAATAATTAAAAAATCTAGATTCTGAACCGTGGACGTGAATGGTATCACAAATCCCATGATAACCATTACTTTTCTTAGGTATATATGACTAACACGGTCGAAGGCTTTACTATAATCTATTAAAAGTACCGCAGCCGTTCGCACCCGTGCACTCTTGACATAACCGATACAGTCACGGTATGCTAGAATGGCGTCAAAAATGTTCCTGTCTCTGACAGCACAGGTTTGATGTTGTGAAAGGACGGTGGGTAAAACCGACCTTATCCTTGATGCCACACAACGGGTAACAATGTTAAAGTCCGCGTTTAATAAGGTAATTGGTCGAACATCATGGACACTCGGTATGTCGGTCGACTTCGGTAAAAGTGTGATAATACCCTCTGAAAAATCTGTGGGAATCGCAGCACCATTCTGTATATCACGCGCAATGTTAACAAATGCATCACTAAAAAGATTAAAAAACTTACGATAAAATTCCACCGGTATCCCGTCAGGGCCATGTGATTTTCCCGTGGGGCTCCGACGAACGGAATCATAAAGTTCATTGGCCGTGAAAGGATCATTTAAATGCACCCTGTCCCTGTTGCCTAGAGCACTAGGCACAGAAGTTAAAAAATCTCTCATGGAGTTATCGTCAAGGTTCGCATCAGTGAAAAAGGTGCTAAAATGTTGGTAGACATCAGCGATAATGTCCCGCATGGCGGTGGTTCGAGTCCCGTCGCGACATTTCCACGAGGAAACATTGAATTGCTGTCGGCTCTTTGGCTCCCTGTTTAAGTGATAAATGGACAGGGGCTCATCCTGGCTGCGCGCATCGCGATGGCTGCCGCCCCCGCAGCGCGGGCTGTGACGTCACGCGCTCCGACAAGTCGCGCAGACAGTCCTGGTGGAAGCGACGGCACCGCGCCGCCTCGCGACTCGTCTCGCCTGACCGCCGGTTTTGCTATTGCCACCCACCATTCTAAATCGCTGATATTACCCGGCCTATCGCGTACAATCTTTTGCCACTTTAAGTTAAAATTATCAATAGAATGTTCATCTTCTAAAAGGCTACAATTGAATTTCCATAAGGTTTTGCGACGAGGAACACTCGGTTGCGCTACAAGTAACTGGCGATAAAAACTACTGTGATTGGAAAAGATCACTGGTCGTACTTCCGCTAAACGGACATTGTCCCTGAGGTGGGCCGACACATTTATTCTATCGAGTCGACTACGACCCGTTGGATAAAAGTGCGTAAAATAAGTTGTATCGGGATATAATACCCGCCACACGTCAACTAGTCAATTAAAAACTGCAGTTCCTGGCATTTAATAGGTCGTGGTTCTTGATCACGATCCTCTAAAACAGCATTAAAATCACCCCAAGTACTAAAGTATCAACATTGTGAGATAAAAGATAAGAAAGATCATTACTATAAAACTGTGCCTTCGCCGGCTTGTTATTGCCGGCCGGTCCATAAACGTTTATAAACATAATTCCTAAAATAGTAATTGCAATCCCACGACCGTTAGGTATTAGTACAATATTTGCAATAGGCAAGTCGGATTGCACTATGATAGCGGTTCCGGTAGTGTCAGAGGGTAAAACGTTGTCCACCACAATAAAATCAGTAGAAGTATGTAAATATAAAAGCGCATCGCGCGTAACTTCTTGCAGAAACGCGCCATGTCAGTGATTGTCACATAAAAAGTTCTTTAATGCCAACGCCTTGTGGGCACTTCTCAGTTTACTGACGTTAACCGTTAAAATACTCCAGAGTCCCGGATTAAAAGTCATTGTAATAAAACAACACAGAATAAAATGAACTACAGTCATTAAAAGCTGTAAAATCGGTGAAAATCGTGCTGCGAAATAAAACAGAGCGGCCACACAACACAATAAGGAAATTTTCACTTCCCGTCATCATCCGCCGTAGTCTCCGTCCAATCGACGCGCTCGCCGGGGGGGGGGGGGAGGGGCGGCGGGGGTGGTATCAGGTCGCCCGCGACCGTCACTGATGCTGCGCCTGGCGCAGTCATGTCGATATCGCGCAACAGAGCCTCCACCGACTGACGAGCGTTTTCAGTTTTACGGCGAAGTTTGTAAGTGACAGAATATATAACGCTTAGATATTGCTCTAATTCGCATTTTAATGAGTTATACCCTAAACCTTCCTCAAGAATCACGTCGTCCATTCGTCACAACCGTATGCAAATACGTTCGTAGTTTCTGATTTTACCGAGAACAAACACTGCGGGAGGACTTTGTTTTATATGTATAGATTACCACAATTTGAATCTAGATTTTGTCATTTTCATTGTAGTAAGGTGTAAATGTAAAACTAATAGAAGCCTATTTGGACTATGTTAATTATCGCTACGTGCAGTATGGATGTTTCGCCTGCGGCATGTCGGACAGAACTGTCACCCTACACATACTTGTATTTGCCCTGACGGCCTGCTGACATTTTCTGCGCAGATACAGAAATAGAATCCGACTCGTTACTGTAATCCAGGTGTGGCTGCGAGCAAGAGGCCAGGAAACACTGCAGTAGTGGCGTGCGCAGGGCTTCGAATGTGGGCTGCACAAAGAAGAGCAGAAACTTGAGGGTCGACGTCATGGTCATTAGAGATGGAGTACGCACTCCGATAGTTCCCCTCGGGGACGGGGAAGGAAACCGGCCGTGACCTTTGAAAGGAAATGTCTCGGATGCCGGCAGGCGTATCTCAACCTCCGTCCTCCCGAATATCCATAAATACGTAAGAGTACGATGGGTTTGAAATGTCTTGTGAACAGTACGTTCCGAGGCATACTGAATAATGCTTGATGTCTGGCGAGTTTTATGGCCAGCGGACGTGTTTATACTCAGAAGAGTGTTCTGAAATTGTGTGTTTTCTTACGGACATGTCCGAAAGAACAGGTACCACATGTATAACTTATACACTGAAGATGCAGAAAACTGGTACACCTGCCTAATATCGTGTGAGCACGCAGAAGTAAAGAAACACGGCGTGGCTCTGCACTTGACTAATTTCTGAAGCTGTGCTGGAGGGCATCCAGTAGGGCTGTCCACAAAGAGTACGAGGGAGATAAGATGTCTCATGAACAGTACGTTACAAGGTATGCTCAATAAGTACAGTTTGATGGCCAGCGGAGGTGTTTAAACTCTGAAGAGTGTTCTCGGAGCAACTCTGTGGCAATTATGAGGTATCGCGTTGTTTCGCTGAAATTGCTTCAGTCCGATGGAGTACACCGTGCACATAAATGGATGCAGGTGGCCAGCAAGGATGTGAAAGTCCGCGTCATCTGTCAGAGTTGCATTAGGGTCCCATATCAATCCACGATTACAGGGCCACCACCAGCTCGAAGAGCTTGGAATTGTCATGTATTCATCACGTTCTCTCCATGCCCATAGGCCTTCGTCCGCTCGATGCAATTGAAAACGAAACTCGATAGACCAGGAAATACGTTTCCATCAGTCATCAGTCCAATGTCAGTGTTGACGGACCCATATGAGGCGAAAACGTTTATATCGTGTTGTCAGCATTAGTACACGAGAGGGTATTCGGCTCCGAGAGGCCATATCGATGATGTTCCGTTGAATGGTTTGCACGATGACACATGTTGACGGTCCATCATTCAAATCCGCAGCAATATGCGAAAGGGTCGCACTTCCTTCACGTTGAGCTATTCTCTTGGGTTGTCGCTGTCCCATTCATGCAATGATGTCGGGGATTTGATGTTTTACCGATATTCACGGCGCACTCGTACGGGGAAATCACCACCTCGGACATGCTGTGCCCCATCTCTCGCCCGCCGACTATAACACCACGTTCAAACTCGCGTAATCGGTGATAATATCTGCGACTGTAGCCGCAGTAAACGGTCTAACGCCTACACCAGATACCTCTTCTCTTGTATGGGTGTTTCCCACCTCGGCGCCGCGCCGTACAGTTAATGTTCTCATAGTTTGTGTTACAATACGCATGCCTATACCAGTTTCTTCGGCACTTCATTGTACAATAACTATTGATTCTGGTTCATACAGTTAGTTACAATATATGAAAACTGCGAAATTTTTGACTGTCAGGAGTAGTTTACAACGGGGAGCTTCAGTGAGAAAAAATGTGAAGTTTCCGTGGTATGAGTGAGGTGAGTAAAGAGATGTCTACCAGGGGAAAGGAAGCGCCAGGTTCCCACGGCAGGCATTTAAACACTAGCGAGCCCAAGCATCCTCCGTTGCATAAGCAGAATGTTAATTGCCTGCCGAGAAAGGTGTTCACAAAATGAGATTCACAACAGGTCTAGAGAAAGCTCATTCAGGCCTGCGGCTAATGGAAGTTACACATGTGTCAGTTCTGCCTTCCATTCTCTCCTCAATGAATCGTACCGAGAGACGCGGCGAACCCACACCGAGCGTCTACAGAAGGTGGTTCACAGTTCCTGTTATATCATTCACTGGGTGCTAGAGGGCTACTAGAAGATAAAATTTTGATACGGTACTCGTGTACAAAAATGTACGGTCTGAAGGTAAAATAATATCACCGGTTGCACAATATTCACATAGATGACAAAATGAGCGACAGCAATGTTTCGATTGGACTGCCTCCTACGTGATGAATGTCGTCCTCTTCACAACAGGAGAGCGCGCCTCGTGTGTCACACCCTCCAGTTTGATATTATTGTTGCACCAAACATGCACGTCATGTCACAATGAAAACATGCGGCCGGCCGCAGTGGCCGAGTGGTCTGTGGCGCGCCAGTCACAGTCTGCACGGCCGCTACGGTCGCGGGTTCGAATCCCCCCTCGGGCATGGATGTTTGTGTCGTCTTTAGTATCAGGTAGTTCATAAGTAGTTTGTAAGTTTAGGGACTGCTGACCCCGCAGTTAAATCCCTTAAGCTTAACAAACATTTGAACATTTTGAAAACATGCTCATCCTCTTTTCTGCCTGTGAGTGTGTCGTAAAGCTGGGTATTGCAAAGTACAAAAAATGTTTGAAAATCTATCGGACCAAACTGCGTGGTCATCAGTCCGTAGCTTACAAAGTACTTAAATCTAGGTAAAGTAACCTAAGGACAAACACACTCACCCATGCCCCAGGGAGGACTCGAACCTCCACGGCGAGCAACCGCGCGCTCCGCAGCGAGACGCTTTAGGCCGCTCGGCTACTCCACCGCGGCCGCTCGAGCGTTGTGTATATTGCAAAGTGACCCGGTCGTCATACAAACGGTAGATTTTCGAATTGGGTTCGTTACCAACGCTTTATGTATAAAATCTCTTCTGTAACCGGTGGAAGACTGTAGTAGGAAACTTAAAACACCCTGAATAGAGATTCCAGAAACGACATTTTATATAGACTGTAGAAAAGCTGCATCTTTATTAATACGCTGACTAGTTTCATGCTGTGTCCATTTTCTTAACTCGCCTATTGGAGAGAAAAATATTCACTTTTACTGTACGATACATGGACACAATAATCTTACATGTTATTTTTATGTCTTAATTACATTCATTGAAATTTGGACACACTATATGTCACGCTTTTGATTTCAAATACTTCGTAATTTACTGTGTAAGAAAATGCAGGACCACGAGTTGCTTTAAAATAATTGTATTTATTACGTTTATTTTAAAGCAACTTGTGGGGCTGCATTTTCTTACAACGTATATGACGCTGATATAGTTGCTGCTACAGGCCAGCGAAGTTCAGAATAATCAAATATTTTGGCTAATTTTACAATCTGTTGATCCAAATAAGTTTATTGTAAGCTCTTAATTATTCTTTGAATTATTTCATTTACTTCCAGTTTATGGTAATATCATTGATCATATACAGCGTGACATACCTTCAGAACTATTTCAAGTTTGTATTGTGTATTTTACTGTAATTTATTGATGATATTGGTGTTGTGGTACTATAATTTACTACTTGGGTTGCACGTTTGGAATATTGTACTTTTATGTTGGTCTAGGTTCTATGCAAAATTGTCTATGCATTTTTTGTTGCGCATTTCCGTTTATTCATATAACATGATGCCGTAGTCTATGTATGAAATTTTACTCCAGTCCTCGATTCTGATGAAGATAAAAATTCTAAACGTGTCGATAAACATACCACCACATCACCAAGTATGGCCTGTAAATTTTAACAGCAGAGTCCTTCCTAGCACTGCCTAAATATTTGAAATTCATCTTAATGGGCGCATACCCCTTGGAAGACTCACGTCTCGTCTGAAATTCAGAGTATTGGATGTCAAGGCCACATCACTGTATGCTAGTACGTGGCGATATGTGGAAGACAGAGTCAAGGCACAAGTGTTTGGGAGCACACATTCCAGTGCATAATGTTGCGAAACGAACAACCCCTACTGCAGTATGAGGGCCATTACAGCAGGTGAGGGATCATGGTGAATGGATCATGTACTGAGACCCAAGTCGAACCGGATTGAGAATGACTAAAGAATGACCGACCGACCGTTGGAATATGCATCGATAACAATAAGCCACATAAATCCCAGAAAGGGACCCATGGAGTCAAGACGATGAGTTCTCAGGGGTAACGTGTAACAGGCCAAGGGGTAAATGCCTGAGGCTGAGCACATGTTGAACAATTGCAGACGATTGACTCCATGTCTTTCTTCAGTCGTGGCCATTAGACATGCCTTCTTGCTAAGGGTTTCACTTAGGACATACCTCAATGTCCACAGTGAAAGAGATAAATAACCTGGGGACATAAGGTTGGTGAGATGATCACTTGGTGGGTATTGCCCTCTGCATCTAATAGGAGAACATCATCACCAACTGACAATTGATGAGATATATGGGACCAGGCCTGGATCCACCCATGAAGACCATGACCCATTGTAAGATAGATTCATTGAGTGTGTCTGCCATAATGCGAGTGCCCATGATGGAAAAACCCATTAAAAGTGTTTTACCATTCGATATCAATGTGGAAACAGGAATTTTAGTGCTGGTCAAATGCCAGGTCAGGTCCTGAAGGTAAATGAGACAGCACATCTGCACTGTAATGTTGTGCAGTACACGTTTACATAATAGTGTAATTGTAAGAACTAAGGGAAAGAGCTCAATGCTGGAGTCTTTGAGTTGTTCAGTCTGGGAGCCAACAGTGTGGCCCAAAGAGTTCTACCAGCGGTTTGAGGTTGTAATGAGAGTAAACTTGGTCCCAAAATGGTACACATGGAATTTCTTAACTGCATATATGATCTACAATACCTCCTTCTTTTTCTCAGATTATTTTCTTTGAGTGGCTGTCAGAGTCTAGGACTTTGGTCGTTCAGTACCATCATCATTAGAGTGTACCAACATTGCTCCAAAACAGAATACAATGGAGAAAAGGATTTAAGGCAGGATGGTGAACACAACTGTTTCTTCGGCTGTCAAAAAGAATGCCCACAGGCATCTGACCACTGGAAGTGTACGCCCTTCTTCCACGGGAGCTTGAGTGCGCGTATAATGTGAGATATTTGCGGAAGGAACTTGCCCCAAAAATGCCTGTAGGTTTTGGAGGTGTGGCAGATCAACTACAGTTGAAATGTTGCAATCAGTGGGTTTACTCCCATCATTGGAGAGCAAATGGTCAAGATATTTTACCTGTTCCTGGAAAAACAGGCAATTTAGTAAAGAGAGTGCATAGATTATGCAGTTGATCCTGGCGCATAGCCACAATAAAAATGATGTCATCAACGTAGTTCATACAACCATTAAGTACACGTCTACTGCACAACATTCCAATGCAGACGTGCTTTCTCATCTGTTCTCAGAACCCGACCTGGTATTTGACCAACACAATATTTCCACATTGATGTCGAATGGCAAAACACATGTCTCTGGAAGATGGTCAGTGCAGAAAAGATCTCAAATGGCGAATATTTGTATTTGAATTGGCCAAAGGGTGTATTAATGACCATATTTCGTTGCGATTCTTCATGTAGTGCGATCTGTAAATATGCGTCACAAAAGACGATCATTGAAAAATATTCACCTCTAACAAACTTTGTGAAGAGGTCCTCTTGACACGGAATGGGGCAGGTTTCTACTTGTACCTGGGCATTGTTGGTTGATTTAAAATCTCCACAGTGTTGACTTTATTACCACTGTCATTGGTGTGGCCCAGACCCTTGTTTTGACCGGTGAAATTACCCTGGTTCGTGCAGCCAACCATAGGGAGTCCGGGGGGGGGGGGGGGGGGGGAATACCCAGCAGAAACAGGGGACTGCACCTCGTCATAAAGTAATATGTGACTCAAATTTTGTGGTGCACACCAGGACTGGTTCAAATAGAGATGCAAAAGTGACACAAAGGTCATCGAGTTCCTGGAAGGGAATTAAGTCCGAGACAGAGAACCCAAACAGCGAAAATGCATCTAGGACGAATATGTTTCCAGTTGAATGGCTGATGACAACAAATAGTCTTACAGGTTGTGTGACCTTTTTGTATGCTGCCATAGTGCTAAATAGGACATTTAAGAGGTATAGAGCTGCCACCAAATAAAATGAACCTGCAGGAGGGTGCGTCCTATGCTGGGTAGTCCAGACAGGCATATATTGGAAGGTTCACCAGGGAGACCGTCTCTCCTGTGTCCACTGCAAAACAGACATCTTGATTTGATATCATGATATCAATAAATAATTTGTTGGCACTACCATCATCCCAGGGACTGGTGGCCTGGAGTAAATGTACTGGCCCTTGACGCCATTGAGGAGTGGAGTTTGACTGTCCCGATGCTTGATGACAAACAGAAGAGAGATGCCCATCTTTTCCAAAATGTTCAAATGTTTGTTAAGCTTAAGGGACTTAACTACGGGGTCATCAGTCCCTAAACTTACAAACTACTTACGAACTAGCTAACACTAAGGACAGCACAAATATCCATGCCCGAGGGGGGATTCGAACTCCCGACCGTAGTGACCGCGCAGACCGTGACTGGAGTGCCTCAGTCCCCTCGGCCACCGCGACCGGCCATCTTTTCCACAATGGGTACAGTGTGCCCAGCGATCTGGACAGTTTGCCAATTGGGGCATCGTAAAACAATCAGGACAAGAAGGGAAACCATGTCGCTTACGCCGACAAGATGTGACAAGGTGATTAGAGGCCACTAACACGTCGGTCATGGACTGATCATGACACTGCTGGCAGGCCAAGGACTTACAATTGTTCCGTCCCCTTTGTGGCGGTTGTACAGCTGCTGCCTGGAACAAGCAATGAAGTGTTCATCTGCTGCCGGCACTATCCTGAAAGAGTGAGCTATTTTCACAATGTCCTCCAATGATAGATCGTCCACCTTGAGGGCTACCTTACGCACTTTCAGGTCTGGAGCCAGTTGGACCAGTACATCACGGATCACAGATTTGTTTATGAGGTTTTACAAGACGCATTGGAGCAAGTGATATCGCAACGCCAACACAGTCCTTGCAAATCCGTAATCCACAACTCATATGACAGACCGAATTGTTTTCGTATTAATGGAATTCGAGGTGCCACGTGACAACGTGAAATCATTGTGAATAATAACTTGATAACATTGCGCACATTTCCTCGAGTGTTAGTGCCAGCAGATTAGAGAGGGAAGCCAACATATTTAGTAAGAAAAATGTCGCTTGGAAAGCACAAGAAAGAAAGAGCGACCGTTTTAGGGAGTCATCAGAGACTTGAAAAGCGAAAAAGTGCTGTTTCAGTCATTGAAAATTAGTCTCCCAATCCTCTTTTGTATCACGAAATGGCGAAAACGTAGGTGAACGGAAATCCGCTGGAGACGTGACCACTACCTGCACAGGTTGCGAACCCTGAAACCTCTAAGCATTCCACCAAAAAGTTAGTTTCCTGTCGTAACAAATCAGTTTGTTGTTGCTGCCGGAGCATCTATTGTTGTTGCTATTCCATGAGTTGCACGAGCGTTTCATGCATGAGATGCTGTTAACCTTTTATTGCCTCACCAGTTATTGACAATGCAGTCGAACCGGATTGGGAGTGGCTAGAGAACGACAGTATACCAAGGGTGTCGGCAGACAGTCCCCACAATCACCAAGTAACGACACAAACGGAGGACGCACACAACAGCAATTCGTAATTGCCAGTCCAAAAGGAGAACCAAATCGAAACGAAGACGTAGCCAAGTACGAACTAGAAAACAACGACGTAGCAAGTGGACAATATCAGAACAAGGGGCAAGACACGACAGAGGATCGTGATTCGCTGACCTGAGGGAGGGAGCATAAGGTTGTAATGGAGTTCACAGCATTTTAGTGCTTTGCCTCTCAGTTCTTCATGGCTTCTCAGGAGATTGTCTTCTCTGTGTTTAGATAACAGGATCGGTCAGAAACGTCCAAATTTAGGAGAAGGTGGGCCAAATGGTGTTTGCAGAGCACTGCAGCTACTGGCCCAGCACACAGAGTTTTCTATTGATAGATTGGGTGGCCTTTGCATTGAAAGCCCACGCTTGATGCAGTCCCAGAAGCGTGATACCTAAGCTATGATATTTATGTGGTTTGAATGGAAATCTCCAGGAAGGTGCAAAGCCACCAGAAGGGCACAGTTTTACAGGGACTGCAATTTTTTTATTCACGTTTCAGCAGCTAATCCCCAGACGATGGAGGCATAGACTTGGATGGGACAAAGGAGAGACATGTACAGGGTGACACGAAGGTGATGAGATAGTTGGGAATTAGCATTGAGGACAGGGTAGACCTTATGGAGAAAGGAACGGTCTATGCTTCTCATGTGACAGATGTTGACGGCACTAGATATTCTGCCTTAGGTTGGCATGGTACCAGACTACGACCTAAGCAGAGGGGCAGCAGATTATGTGGGATGTTGCATCGAGACACCATTAGGAACAGGGTTGTCCACAGTGGGTTGGAGCTGGTGGCAGAGAATTGCTGCATTCATACTGTGGCTAAAGAGCGCTGTATCATAGGCATACATGTGCTCGATTGTGGGGAAGTCGGCAGTGGACAGGGAGTACAGAACGAGCATCAGTACAGAGCCCTGTGATACTCCTGTAGGGTATGGTGCATGCTGGAATGTCTATCTTCAGCCCGCGCATGGACCATCTAGTCATCCAGGTACAAGCAGATGAAATGAACATGGGACGCTGGCACCCCAAATTCGAGCACCTTGAAGAGGAGGCCACAATACCATACACAGTCAAAGGCATGCGACACGTCCATACAGATGTCCCCAAAGAATTCCGAATACTTGACAGCACCGAAGGCTTTCCAACGAGCCCCAGCACTTGGGGCAGTAGTTGGGGACATGCCACTGGTCCTTCTCAAGCTTTGGTACCGCCACTATCTCTGCATGTTTCCACTGGATGGAGAAACTGCGGGTATGGAGGATGGTGTTGAAGTATCAGTAAGGTAGGTACCGGCCTGTAGAGTCACCTCCTTGAGGGGAGTATTGGAGACCACGTCAGGGCCTGTAGCTTTCCTGAGGTTGAGGTCCCACAGTTTGTGTATCGTTTCCTCGGTAGTAGTTTCGTCGATGACATCATCAGCGTCCTGTAGCTGCGGGTACTGGGGTTGGCGCTGTCTATCAAGGGGTCATGGACAGCGTCCACTGCATCTTTTACTGGTGTGAAGGCCGCCTCATCAAGTATATCAGCTTTTGCGTTGGGTTAACACAGCTTGGCCATTCACCAACAATGGTGGGGTGCTTTGGCGATGACGGAGGAGTTGCATAGTCATCTTTCATGCTGACCAATTTTCAAAACGCAGTGCAGCGACCCCATTGCTCCATTTGCTGTGGCAATCGTTTTCTACAGCCACTTTGATCACATGGCACATACGGTTGAGGAGATGCTTGAAGTCGGGATTCGGCATCTGCTGCCATTCAAGGTAGACGTGATTCTTTTCCTTCTTCAAAGGGAGGATGTCTGTAGGCAGTTGGCAGCAACAATCCGGATGCGTGCATGGCAGAGGAGGCGTAGCCACATTCGCTGTGTCAAGGGCAGCTTGTGTGAAGTGCAGGACCACCGAGCCCTCTCTCACTTCTTTAGCGGACAGTGAAAGGCGAGCTTTGTAGAGATGGCATCTTCAAACGATTCCCTTGTCATTCATTGTAGGGAGATACCATGGCTGGTGCACTGCAAAATGTCGCGTTGACATCAAAGTACATTGGAACATGGTCAGGTGAAAGGACAATCCTGGTGGAGCGTAGATATGGTACAGAATGCCCTTGACCACCGCAATGTCGATGAAATCTGCTTGACCTCATGCTGGGAAGATAATAGGATCATAGGAACCCACCATAAACGCATCATGCTGATCAGCTCCATGAAGGAGACTGCAACTGTTGGCGTTAATGCAATGAGAGTGCCAGATGATATGCTTGGACTTAAAGTCGCCAACAATGAATGCTTCACCACTCAGCGTTAACAGGGTGACGAAATCAGATGGTTCCAGTTGGCGTTACGGTTGCTAACACACCAAGATGGGTTGACGCTTCTGATCGAGGTGTGGACGACGATACCAGTGGGTTCTAAAGATGTCAGCTCATGGACGACTACTTCATAGTGGTGCAGGCCATAACGTATGATGATGGTGGTGCCACCACTTGGTGTCAGCTAGTCCTTGCTGTATCAGGTGCAGTTGACTGCCCACACATCATCTCCAAGTTTCAATTTAGTCTCTTGCACGAGGCAGATATTGACAGCTTCATCTCAAACAAATTGGCGGAATTCTCCAGCTAGGGTGCTGATACCATTGTCGTTCCACATGGTCATGGAAAGACCTGTAATGCTGGCTATGATTGACGTAAGTGGTGTGGAGCTGAAAACTTCCTGGGGAGGTGTCGGCATAGTAGCAGTGAGCTGTTGCGATAGAGCCTCGATTAGTCTCGTCACACTGGTCACAAGGGCCCCGAGTTGGGCGATCAGGCTGCAGAAGTCGGTGGGCGATACAGCAGTGGCACCAGGGTCAATGGAGGCAGTCGCACGAGTACATCGCCTATTGGTCCCTCGGGTTGCTGGTCCATGGTCAAGGGTGGTTGAATTTCTTTTGTAGCACGTTGTCGACCATAACGACATGTTGATTGGGTGGACTGAGTAGGGGCGTCAGCAGGGGCAGAGTTTGACTGTTCCTCAGGCGTAGTAGAAGCTGCAGCAGCAACAGGATCCCACGCTGGCGCCACACAGGAGCAGAGGGAGCAGCAGCATCTTCAGGTGGTGGGATGAAACACTGCTGGCCGCTGCAGTGGAGATAACCCCAGAGCAAACTGGACCTGCCCTCCCTGCACGGGATGTAGGTCGTTGTCCTCATCGGTGGGAGATGGCCCTATTCTAGCATAATAGCTTACCACATGTTGGCCTCCACAGAGCACACAGGTCACCTTCTCGGTGCAGGCGACTGTGCTGTCACGGCCTCTGTGTTTTTCAGCATACCTATCCCGAAATGAACTGCGGCGAGTGACGTGGTTCGTGCCTCGGCATCCGAAAGATTTCACGGAGAACGTCTAGGAAGAGACAGAGGTTTTCAGTCCAGACAGTGACATTATAACCCAGCTGAGCTGGTAGAGCCTCATAGTCTGCACGTTATCAATGGCGACACCGAGGAGCTGCTTCCCAGGCAGGATACTGAACGTGTTTGTGACGTCGATGAAGGTCGACTGTCCAGTTGCATCGTTTTTGCTATCCTGCGGCCTATAACAAAGCAGTCAGCGTCGTGGGCGGGACGAGATGTCACCTTGCTCCCATTCTGCAGACGCCGTGGTGTAGTATACGTGGCAGCGTCTCTTACCTTTTGGCGAATTGCGAGCACTGGCAGTCGCAGTTGGCACTATTCGATTATTGCCCCCAGTCATTTCACACTGCACGAGTGCAGTGGACAGCTCGTCATCTTCAGATTCAGTAGGCGGAGCTGTCAGCGCGGTTTCCTCATTGTCCATATCAGCATCCATCACCCTGTCTGTCACACGTGCAGGGCCGACGCAGCGCTCCGCCACAGTATTTACGCATCGCGACAAACACTGAGCGTCTAGTGCCGCGGCTCCGTGCTCCATACAGCGCGGATAGGTGGGCGTGTCTTTACTGTAGCGGCGACGACTGTGGGCACATGTAAGACGCGCTGTCCTACGCCCACGTGTTCGGCCAACTCTCCAACTCGTGCCAATGGCCATGTCGGAGTAGGTCGTCACCTATGTGAACGGCTCTTGCAATCATGCACCGCCATGGGCATATCGTGGTCGAATGGTCCTTAATCCCTCCTACCATCGGATATGCAGTAGTGACTGTAGGAAATGGCACAGTTTCGGATTACGAGAACATTATTGTGGGCTACCCACATCTTTAGCTGATGTCGAATGGCATCTTCATATAGGATAATTATCACAAGACGTGTAGTGTGCTGCAGTGGTTTCAGTTGTATGGCTGGAAAGTAACGGCGCTACCTTAGTCAGCAGCCTGGACTGAGCTAGGGCCGGTGAACACATCTGGGCGCTGACAAACGACTGGCCGTAAGTTTATCAGAACTACCTAATCTGCAGACTCCTTAAGAAAACTAGAAAGGATCAGCACAATCTTTGTCACCCACAGTCCTGCTGTACTGAATTACAAAGATGAAACGAAAAAATATTTAGGTGATAGCCATGGTGGTTTGGCTCGGCATAATCTTCGCCAAGCAAAATACTATTGTACTGGTTTACAAAGTTGGAACAAACCACAATTAGTTCAATTGATTCCATGTCAATTGGTGGGGCTTTCGCTGCATATACAAGTAGAATGCAATGCAGCATCAGGTCTAATGTTAATATACTTCATTAATTATGTTGGCAACTAGTGTCCGTGGGCATGCCACCATCTTCATGCACTACATGATAAGACACTGGACTCGCATTCGGAAGGACGGTGGTTCAAAATGTTCAAAATGTTCGTTAAGCTTATGGGACTTAACTACAGGGTCATCAGTCCCTAAACTTACAAACTACTTACGAACTAGGACGGCACAAATATCCATGCCCGAGGGGGGATTCGAACCCCCGACCGTAGTGGCCGTGCTGACCGTGACTGGAGCGTCTCAGTCACCTCGGCCACCGCGGCCCGCACAGTGATTCAAATCCACCTCCGGCCATCCTGATTTAGGTTTTCTGTGATTTCCTTAAGTCACTCCAGGCAAATGCCGGGATGGCTCCTTTGAAAGGGCACGGCCGATTTCTTTCCACATCCTTCCCCAAACACTCCGAGCGTAAGCTCCGTCTGTAATGACCACGCTGTCGACGGGACGTTAAACTCCAAGCTTCCTTCCTTCCATGCACTACATATAAATGAACACAATTGTCTCATACATATGGTTCCAAAGAATACAGTGAATAAATAATGATATACTGCAATGTAGGAGTATACCATAATATTGAAATATTTAGTTAAATGTATAGCCTGCAGATGGTGGCGTGGCGACCGAAACTGGTTAACAAAATAAATTAACATTGATACTGATGGTATATTTCATTCCACTTATAACATCATTAAACCGGTAGCCACGGTGGTTTGGCAAAACACAATCTCTGACACGCACAGAAGTACTGTACTACATTAAAAAGATATAACAAAGCACTATTAATCTGGTAGGAATGGCGGTTTAGCTCTGCACAATCACTGCCACACAAGATGCTGATGAAATTGATTACAAAGATGAAACAATTCACTATTAAGCTCGTAGCCATGGTGGTTTAGTTCAGCACGATCTTTGCAATGCAAAATACTATTCTACTGGACTACAACGATGGAACATAGCACAATTAAGCTGGTAGCTATGTTGGTATAACTCAGCACAATCTCTGCCTGGTAAAATGCTATCGTACTGGATTACATACATGGAATAAAGCAGTATTCATCTGGTAGACATGGTGGTTTAACTCGGCTCAATCTCTGCCACGTTAAATGCTATTGTACTAGATTACAAATGTGGAATAAAGCACTATAAAGATGGTAGACACGGTAGTTTAGCTCAGCACAATCTCTCCCAAGAAAAATGCTATCGAATCGGATTTTAAACAAGGTACAAAGCATTATTAAGCTGGTAACCATGATGGGAGGTACTGGTAAGCTGGTAGCCATGGTGGAAAGCACTATTAAGATGGTATCCAAAGCCGTTTCGCTCAGGAGCACCTCTGCCACACAAAATGCTATAGTACTGGACTACAAAGTTGGAACCAAGTACTGTTACGTTGGTGGTCATGATTAATCTCTGACTAGCAGGATGCCATTGTATTGGATTAGTAAGATGGAACAAAGCAATGTTTAGCTGGTGGTTTTGCTCAGCACAATTTGTGCCACGCTAAATGCTATTGTACGGGAAAGCAAAGCGGATAAACGTGCGCATTGGGGCGCCGTGCTGCTGTGCGCGCTGACCATCGCCATCGGGGGCTCGAGTTCCCCCTCGGGTAGAGCTGGACACCGTTAATGGAAAATTTAGCTTTGTTAATCATTAATCTGTTACTAAATGACTTAACTTCCTTAAACGTTAAAGCGTTACTTTACATACAATTTACCAGAAATGAACGTTCATCGTTAAGTAGTAAATGTACTGTGCATCCGCGAAAACTCGCCTTCAGTCTCCAAATTTATACATTGGCGCTTGTTTTATTATTGAAGTGAGCAATTAAATGAAACGTATTTTCCTATCTGATATATAAAATGTGGTGTCGCACAAGTCTAAAGTGCGCGCCACCTACTTTCGCCGCGCACCGCCATGCACGCACGGCGCGGCGTTCTTACGACGTCAGCCACGAGCGCCCTCTGCTACAACTCCGCTCGTGGCCACCACTGAACGACATCGTTCACTTGGGAATGAGATAGGAACCAGTTAACACTTCGGAATCAGATAAGCACCAGTGAAGACTTGACTATCGTACAGGCACTAGGCAGGCCTCTAGCTCAACTATGTATCAGCATTCTGCAGTACTGAGATATGTAAAAGTTAAGTATTACTAAGTCTCTAAGAAATATATATCTCGTTCTAATTTACTCTAGTGTTTCTAGTTTCTGCTGTCCCACTGGCTGGTCACCTCCTACCTGCACAAGTGTGCATCCTTTGTTCCTGTGTCGGTCTTTCTACTCGGCCACCGACACCTACGACGGAAACGAGACACAAAAGCGGCGACGAGGCTGGGACACAAAATAAAAAAAAAAGTTTTCGTTGAGCAACTTTAATAGGACTTGGAGTATAAATAAAAACTAGTGTTATTCGGACATTCCATCCTGGCACTTGGCTGCGAGCGTAAAAAAATGAGGACTAATCACATACTACGATATAATGTTGCAAAACCTCTTTCGCTAGAGTCGTTCGCTTTGGCGGGCGGAAGTGTTATGTTCTGTGAGATGATTAGTCTTCTTTTACATAATGAAGATTTTGTCATTTTTTATGCTCGCGGCCGGCCGCCTGGACATAGTGTCCTAGTAATACATAAAGCTCTGTTTGTTCAAATGTTTGTATAGCTTATGGGACTTAACTACGGGGTCATCAGTCCCTAAACTTACAAACTATTTATGAACTAGCTAACACAAAGGACGGCACAAATAACCATGCCCGAGGGGGTTTTCGAACCCCCGACCATAGTGGCCGTGCAGACCGTGACTGACGCGCCGCAGTCCCCTCGGCCACCGCGGCCGGCAAAGCTTAAAAACTGTACGCTTGTTTTGGAATGTTGAACCTTTCGTTAAATCAGACAATAAATTGTTCATTAACTTAGCTATTTGATTTAATTATGGCCCTGATATTAATGTATAAGAAACAGTGCATTAAATTGATTATGTGCGCAACGGATATTTTTAACAAAACCACTGTGTCATGTAACCTTTTGAAACAGACACTGACTATACTCAAGAATTTTGACTGCGAGAAAGATATAAGAAAAACCACAAATCACTTTCTTAATGCTTGACTGTGAGAACCTATATAGGTCAGCCTCCAATTATTGAAATCCAGATCAACTATTATCTTACTATGGCACCAATAATGAAATATGTTCAATAATATTGTTCAAATCAACACTCCACTAAATCAAGTAATTATCAAATGAAGGAAGTGGGTTAATTTTCTAACTACGTAAATGAAATATGAAACAGGGTTAACTTGCTTATTATTGATAAACAGCATTACATTACTTACATGATACAACTTCTGACTTGCTGGCAAAGCAGCCTCTGCTCTACATCGGAGCCATACACACAACCCAACCGCTCTCTAAGCGAGCTGAACCACTAGTGTTAACTCTCTGTGTCTCTGCACGAGCTACAATGCTATGCAATACATGATCTTTGCCAGAGATGAAACTTTACACATATCGATACATACAGTAGAAGCGATATTATACATTTTCTTGCAAGCAAGTTACTCGACACAAAACAGGAGGCACAATATTAGACATTTTCTTATTTTCTTATATTTTATGGACACGTTTCATCACCCCCCTCCTACCTATTAAAATTTTGTAGGGTGGGTGATGCCAATGGCATTGCCTAGCCAGCAAAATTACTGAATTTCAAGTCCACAAATCCATTAATGACATCCAAAATATAACAAGATCAAACAACAGATGGAGTACATAAAAAATTTAAAAAAAAAAAATGTGACAGTCATAAATACATGCCATTTTACAGAACAGTACCATCAAAAGTCATGCATGGAGAGGTACAGGGTGTGACAGGCATAAGCAAATGTCAAAATTTACAGAACATCAGCAATAAGTGGAATATATGACAATTATACATAATGGTAAACATAAGTATATATATAGAATTTCAGAAAACATAGTTTGACAAATGATATAGTGGAGAAAATGAGATAACTAGAAGTAATACACAAATGGAAAAAAAAATATACAATAATAAACATGGACATATACAAAATTTCACAAAAGATATTTTAACTAATGTCATCATTCGTTAAAGAAAATGTGGTAATTACAAGTAATACAGACAGTAGTGTAAGTTCCATGGGTTTAAATTTTGTACAAGAGATCAGTATTTTTGGGAACATAAAATGAACATTTATATCTTGTGCACAATGTAGTCTATGTAAATTTTTAGTGCACTTAGTATAAGATAGAGTGTCAGTTTTGTATTCTGTGATGCATTTAAAATGCTATACTTTCATGGATGCTAGAACATACATGTAAAATTTTTGGCTACATAGGCTTCTGATCATGTACAAAATAATATTACTGCTTCAGCACAATAGGGTTTCAATATAACGTTTGTCAATCGAATAGGCACAATGACATTTCTGACAAAGTATATGTATCTATCAAGAGCACAATTTTATTTTGGTCACTGACTGTAAAAGAACCATGAAATATACCTAAACACTGGTAATGAGCCTGTGGACAACGTTTGCAATGGGAGGCACTGAATAGTATATGCACACGAATAGCACATTAGCTCCTAACATTCATTTTAGGTCTGCACACGAACACAAAACACTGTAAGATTACACCACACTGTAGGCGGGCTGACTGGTTGCATTGAAGTGGAAGTCATGGGGAAAAGGTTCTGATGTATTCCTCCATGCAATTCGACAACCAAGTGTGCTCCAACCAACAGAGCTATTAGCCGACTGCATCCGCAGCAAACTGGTGATGGGTGGCCAAGGCTGCAATGGACAGTACTGTGTGGCCAAACATCATCCAACAAACATCTTCATTAAAAGGCCCAAAATCAGTGGTGTATAGTAACTCGTCCATTGTTCTGTGTGCATTCTGGAATCTCGTGTGCGAAATCGCCACTTCCCATGCGTGTCCAAAGTACATGAAATAAAGCATTTTACACACAAATTAGTAACATAGTCATGATATTTCAGTTTAGACTGAAAGAAAAGTCATTGATTAGAACATATCTACAGAAATATTTTCCCACAAATTCAAGTGGTACAAATGGGGTCATGGTATTAAACCATATTTTAACATTACAAGTAGTGTCTTGAAGACGGATACATTTGAATACTAATGAGTAATTTAATTCTTATTTTAGAGTATCTACAACATTCGTGTCATTTCATATAAGCACAAGGCTTTACATACTATGTACATATTGCTTTACAAACACATAATCGTATGAAATACATTGAGGGTGCTTGTCATCAATTTGGCATGATATAACTTAAATTGACATTCCAATTACCATTAGTTCATATCTCTTTAAATTAATATATATCACTATGATGGTGATTACATTACCACAAATTATAACACTTAAATTACATAAGTTGCCATGGCCAGGCTTTTGTCTCAACTGAGCTACATATTTCATTGCCTTAAGGTATAACACATCAGGGTAGTTTCGTGAGAATATCAAAAGAGGTTCAAGTCAACAGTTCATGTCTGTGTCTGTCTGGGTCAACAGTAGGGTCAAACAAAACAGTTAGTGCAAATTTTGGCACAGTACTAGATGTACATCACAGTAAATCATCCAATAACATAAACACAGACGTAATATTCTTTAGGCATAGCTGCAGATTTTCATCAACAAGATCATCAATAAAATTTAGCAGATAGCAGTAAGCAAAAGCAAAGTATTTCTGTGCATTATCTTTCTAGACTTAACTAGGCGCAATTTATGGCATAGCTGCAAGTTTGCAAGATAGATGGCTGTGTGCGACGTATAAGCATAACCATACATTGTCATTGAGCTTCATTATAAAATTAATTAGCATAGTGGTAGGGCTTAGGTATATAATTAGTGAGCATAGCGGTAAGCTTTGATTGCAAGAGCAATACGCATAGCTGCAAGCATAATTAGAAATATTCATTACACATAATTACAAATAATTACAGAGCATCAGAAGGACATGAATCTCACCAATCACACATGCCATTGAAGGCACAATGCATCAACATACAAAGTGGTGCACATAAGCACAAAGAGAAAACACAAAAGGGCAGTGCGAGTAAGCACATAAGAAAAGAACAAAACATAGCATCATTAGCAACATAGCGATTCTCCTCATAATTGCTTCATAATCATTGTATAATCTCGTCATCATTAGCAACATAGCGATTCTCCTCATAATTGCTTAGTCTCGTCCACGTAATTACATTTATCAAACATCTTTAACTGTTACCAATACCTTCCTTACCATCATTTATCCATAAACAATAATGCATTTTAAAGACCACCATGACATATTGTGTATTGCCTTACTCATCATCCTCCATAATGTTCTTGGCTTACCAATTGCTCATGTCAACTCAAAATCTTCTTCGCTCGCTCAGAACTTCGTAAGTTATGCAATTAGTAATACAGAAGAATATTTTCTGAAACATAGGAACTTGATTAGATTACACAATCAAAAATTTCCATTAATTTTATTTGTCTTGCACAGCCACAGAGTTCGTTATATGCAAATTGCAAGATAATCAAAGTTTCGTATGACAATATCCCAGCGTAGCACAGAGTATAAGTATTCAGAGTTAGAGAAAAGTAACAGTGAGAAAAAGAGGTGGATAGAGCGCACTAAGGAAAGGCGGAAGAATAGTGACACTCAGCTCGAGAACGGGGCACCAATCGCCACTTGGTGTGTCCAAAACAGATTAATGGACTCTCTACCCCAAATTTATGCCTTGAAAATCCTTTTTGATGAATTAGAGCATGGATTAGCAGGTCTGATTTCAATGTTTTGCTCTTGTCTTTCCGGGGTATGCGATCTGCTTTGCCCCTGATTCGTGTTTTCGTATCGCGGAAAGCGGTCACGAGAATTATCGCGTGTGCCCTCCCGACTACGCTCCTCAGCGTTATTGTTGTGATTTTCAGTCTCGCGATCACTATCAGTATTGCGTCTATCACGCCAATTAGTATCATTCGAAGTATTGCTGTTTTGATAGTAATTATTGTAGCGTCCTCCGCGACCAAAACCACCACCTCGGTTGCGGCCACGAAAACTTCCACGGTTAATTTCACGATCATGAAAATCACTGTTCTCATTGTCGCGTCTTTGTTTGTAAGTTTCATTAGTGAAAGAATTATTTTTTTGTTTATCGTCGTACTCTGAATAACGTTTAGAACGCGGCGGGCTTTGTTGCGACCGGCGATCATCTAATTTTCTGACCTCAGCCTTGTATTGTTGATTAATGGTCATTTGACCTTGTTTGAAACGGTCAAGGGCGAGATATTCATTAGTTTCATTAAACGGGGTAGGATGCGTTACATCAGAACTTTTGTCAGTGTTATCACTGATTTGGGTAATTTTAACGGTAATATCCTCAAACTGTTTATTAATTTTATTGATCTGTTCCGTCGTGCCTGACTGGAAGTTCTGCAACTTTTCGTCAAATAGGTTACTCTGTTGCTTCAATTGAGCGAGTTCGGTGGTTTCTATATTTTCGACTCGTGACGCAAGGTTTTCCACTACCGGGTTAATCTCGTCGCGAATATCCTGTCTTATTTGCTGAGATTCACATTTGAAAGTATTGAGCAGTTGTTCCCTGAACCGATTGTTGTCCTCATTTATTTTATTAATACTACTTTGAATACTCGCAAACCTCGAATCGCACGTTTGTTCAAATTTCTCAAGTTTTTCATCTAATTTCTGAAATTGTAATTGATTATTGTCAAGTATTTCATTTAATTTCTGAAATTCCTGAGATTGTTCCTCAAGTTTTTCATTTAGTTCCTGAAATTGTGACAATAAAATTTGCATGAAATCATTCGGTAATACGTTTTCCATAGCTGTCGCACATGTACCTTTTGTAGCAGAGCTAGGCGGAACCGATGCATTATTTTCCGCAACCACGTTACAAGAATCGGAATTCTGTATTGTCGAATCCTGTACTTTGTCATTATCCATATTGTCTATTCCTGAACTAATCTGTTCTGCGTTTTCGAACACGGACAATCGAGATTATGCGAACCGTTAATTATCACACGAGTTCCGCGGTACTAGAATTTTAATCACAACAAACATCAAACAATATAAAAGAAAGACTTGTTCAGTAGTAATGCAATTATTTGTATATTCAATTCATCTACTATAAACAATACTACACAATCTCAAGAATGGTAAGTAACAGACTACAGAAACAATTACTATGCTACTGTTGCTACAACAGAGGATGGTGCTACAAAAATTAAATTAAGAGCCAAAGGGTAAGTTGGTTAGTGGAAAAGACAAACTAACTGAAATAAGACTACGTATCTAACTACGTCACGATCCTGTTTGTGAACTATCCTGGCAGGGTCGCCAGATAAAAACTGTACGCTTGTTTTGGAATGTTGAACCTTTCGTTAAATCAGACAATAAATTGTTCATTAACTTAGCTATTTGATTTAATTATGGCCCTGATATTAATGTATAAGAAACAGTGCATTAAATTGATTATGTGCGCAACGGATATTTTTAACAAAACCACTGTGTCATGTAACCTTTTGAAACAGACACTGACTATACTCAAGAATTTTGACTGCGAGAAAGATATAAGAAAAACCACAAATCACTTTCTTAATGCTTGACTGTGAGAACCTATATAGGTCAGCCTCCAATTATTGAAATCCAGATCAACTATTATCTTACTATGGCACCAATAATGAAATATGTTCAATAATATTGTTCAAATCAACACTCCACTAAATCAAGTAATTATCAAATGAAGGAAGTGGGTTAATTTTCTAACTACGTAAATGAAATATGAAACAGGGTTAACTTGCTTATTATTGATAAACAGCATTACATTACTTACATGATACAACTTCTGACTTGCTGGCAAAGCAGCCTCTGCTCTACATCGGAGCCATACACACAACCCAACCGCTCTCTAAGCGAGCTGAACCACTAGTGTTAACTCTCTGTGTCTCTGCACGAGCTACAATGCTATGCAATACATGATCTTTGCCAGAGATGAAACTTTACACATATCGATACATACAGTAGAAGCGATATTATACATTTTCTTGCAAGCAAGTTACTCGACACAAAACAGGAGGCACAATATTAGACATTTTCTTATTTTCTTATATTTTATGGACTCGTTTCAAGCTCTGTTTTTAATAATAATAATAATAATAATTGAGCAATAAAATAAAATATACGACAGACTCGAAATATGTAACTTCACTGAAAATCATTTTACGTAAGTTATCTACTGACTTTAAGAAAAATTAACATATTAAAATTCTCGTCTGACTGTTAGGGGTGTTTGGGAATCAAAGTATCTTTTCCCCATTGGAAAAAGACGTTCCACTGCAGACCTGAAGGTGTAGCGGTAATATATTTTATAAAAACATCTATTAAAATATTTTCCTCAAGAAATACCACGTCGTTAAATGAATATTTTGATTTCATGTCCAGACAAATTTTCATTAGACACTGTGCTTTACTTAAACATATTTGGGCTGTGGTCTCCTTAGAATGAATGACAAATTTTTAAAAAATCTTGCACAGATGGTACGTTATAAATAAAGAACTAAACGCAGCTGGTCTAAAATATTTATTTAATTGCAGCCAACATAAGACGGCGAAACTGATATAATTAAACTTATATGCTGATTTCCTGATTAGGTGTGTCAGCCATATCTCGATTCTCGCAGCCTCCATTATCGATTGTTTCGCGGAATGCAATTTAAATTTCTTCCTGTTATCTATAACAAAGTTCAGTTTGAAAATTGTAATGAAAATGTACTTTTCCTGCGTTCCTGTCCCCATTCACCATTAATACCTACGGCGAGCAGATACTCCATAATTTAGAACGTTAAAATACTTATTTGTTTAGTACGTTATCGGTGAACGTACTATTAATTAATAAGGACAGAAGACAAACCTTTATTGTCGTTGAAACGTTATTGTTCGCCATTGTTATCACTGATGGGAACAAGAAGTGGTTACAAAAATAACGGATTAACGGACTTAGGACAGGTTAACGGAAGTTAAAGAGTACGTTAATGTTTTCTTTTTAATTAACTTAAAAGTTAATCTTTTACTCAATAAGTTAACTTCGTTAATTAACGATTAACGGACTTGTGCCCAACTCTGCCCTCGGGCTTGGGTGTTTGCGTTGTCCTTAGGTTAGTTTAAGTAGTTAGTAAGGTATGGATTAATAACCCAGCAGCTGAGTCCGATAGATTTACAAACGTTTGAACATTTAGAATTTTTGATAACAAGGATACAACAAATCAGTATTAAGCTGGTCTATCTGGTGATTTTAGTCAACACAATCTCTGCCATATAAAATGCTATTGTACTGATGGTTGGTTGTTTGGGATAGCGGACCAAACTGCTAAGGTTATCGGTCCCCTGGTGGGGAGGGGAAGGAGTGAGGATAGGAAACGAGGGGAAGGGAAAGGAAATGCAGTGCAGAGAGGAAAGAAGGAAGAGAGACTGCATGTTCGCCACGCACCTACTCACGAAAGAACCGCTGCTGCACTGAATTACAGAGATGGAACAAAGCATTATTAAGCTGTAGCCACGGTGGTTTAGCTCAGCAGAACCTCTGGTGGGCAATCTGCTAGTGAACTGGATGTAAGAATGAACTAATAAGCTGGTATCCATGGTGATTTAGCTCAGCTCAACCTCTGCCACACAAAATGCTATTGTTGTGGTACACAAAGACGCTACAAAGCACCGTTATGCTTTATGCTTGTTGCCATCTTGGTTTACTTCAGCACATTCGCTGCCGCTGTTGTACTACAGTAGATTTCAAAGGTGGATCAAAGCAATATTAAACTTGTATCTATGGTGGTTTAGCTCAGCACAACCTGCGCTATGCAAAATGCTATTGTACTGGATTACTACGATGGAACAATGCACTATTAAACTGGTAGCCATGGAGGTTTAGCTCAGCACCGTCTCACCCACGCGAAATTCTGTTGTACTGGATTACAAAGATGAAACAAAGGGCTCTTAAGCTGGTAGCCACACTGCATCATCTCAGTACAATCTCTGCCACACAAAATGCTATTGTACTGAGTGAAAAAGGTAGAACAATGCACTATTAAGCTGGTAGCCATGGTGGTTTAGCTCGACATAATCTTTGCCACAAAAATGTTATTTTACAAGATTTCAAAGATAACACAAAGCACTATTAAGAAAGTAGCCATGATGGTTATCTCAACAAAATCTCTGCCGCGCAAAATCGTATTCTATTGAATGACAAAACAAAGCATAAAGCATTATTAAGCTGGTGGTTGAGCTCAGCACAATCACTGCCAGGCATAATGGTGTTGTACTGGATTACAAATATGGAACAAAGCACTATTAAGGTGGTAGCCATGGTTGTTTAGCTCAATACACTCTCTGCCATACAAAACATTATTTATTATACTGGATTAGAAATATGTAACAATGGAATATTAAGCTGTTAGCCGTGGTGGGAAGCATTATTAAAATAGTAATGATGGTGGTTTGGCTCAGCAGTATACACTTTCTGTGGACGCAACGAATCAACAGGAACTTGCAGTGAATAATTCATTACCATACCTACCAAATACAGAAAAATCGTTATTCCTGCGACTGTTGGACTATCTTCTTCCGTATGGAAGAACAGGTAGAATAAAAGTGTGCAGTGATAAAATCTCCCAAAAGTAGTGCAACTTAACTCTTCCTCTTACTGTTTTCTATATTTTGACAGAACATTTGTGTTGTATCCACATAAACTGATAAATGCAGATGAATCATATTACGAAACGTATATTCATACTTCAGGGTACTAAGACGTTCGTCTATTTAATTTGTTTAACCGCGAATATTATACAATTATCATTTATGAATAATTAGCCACAGTTATAACGAAGAGCAGAACCATTAACTATTCTGACATCAGCCTCATATATTCAATGTACAAAAAAAGGTTGTCGTAAACTCAGCACTAAACATTACCTGGGAGGTACTAATAAATGCTCCAAGCAGTGAAGGGAAATTTATATATGTCACTTTACACCAAGCTGCATGTTTTCTATCTGTCTCTTTCTCCTTCTTATCTTTCTAACGACGTCTTTTCTCGCGGCGCCGTTTCGATTCTGCTTGATGAGAGTATGTTTACTGTTAGCTCTTTCCCATTTCATTGTGTAACCGTAACAAAGGGTCACCGACTATAAAAGAGCTCTTTTGCAAAAATTGGGCACCTCATGATTAGAAACGTGCGGGCAGGACTGAGCAAATGCGCCGGCGGGTGCAGCCTGACTCACAGATGACGCTACGCTCTGCTAGCTGCTTCGTTTCTGGAGTCGCCGTCAGATGTCAGGCGTGGACAGCGCGAGCAAAGTGGCGACTGCGGGCTGTTCGACACTCACGAATTTGAATTTGATGGGACACTAGGTACAACCGGCCCGGGCCTCAGGTCTTGGAGGACTCCAAATATCTCGAAAGTAAAGTTTTTATTTATTTATTTTATTTTTATTTTAGTGCGCTTGACATCTCGCTTTCCGGGGCCTCCAAATCCCATGAATGCATTTTTTTTTAGACTGGCCCCGGTCTCCAATTTTTTTTTATAGTAATACATGTATTTCCAAGTGGATGGGGAGCCTCATTTTGTTTCGCCGCCGCCCCGGGCCTCCAATAGCCTTATACCGCCACTGAGTAGGTATGCTGTAATGTGTAGCGTCGAGAAATTAACAACTTCAGTCTTCCTTGATTTGACCAAAGCATTCGACACAGCAGACCATACAATTTTACTAAATAAATTAGACGCATTAGGAATGAGAGGGGTAGGAAACATGTGGTATCACTCATACCTGCAAAACAGAATGCAACAGGAGGGCCGGCCGCGGTGGCCGAGGGGACTAAGGCGCTCCAGTCACGGTCTGCACGGCCACTACAGTCGGGGGTTCGAATCCCCCCTCGGGCATGGATATTTGTGCCGTCCTAGTTCGTAAGTAGTTTGTAAGTTTAGGGACTGATGACCCCGTAGTTAAGTCCCATAGACTATACAAACATTTGAACAATTTTGAAGCAACAGGAGGAAATCACTCAAACAAACTCCAGTAATACTTCTAAACAACTTTATAATCCTGAATACATTAATATAGGAGTCCCCCCAAGGAAGTGTGCTGGGCCCAGTCCTTTTTCTAATATACATTAATGATTAAAATTGTGTGCCGGAACCGGGACTCGAACCTGGGACCTTTGCCTTTCGCGGGCAAGCGCACTACCGACTGTGCTTTCCCGACACGACTAACGATGCCGCATCACAACTTCACTTCTGCCAGTACCTCGCCTCCTACTTTCCAAACTTCACAGAAGCTCTCCTGCAAACACGCAAGACTAGCACTCCTGGAAGAAAGGATATGGTGGAGATATGGCTTAGCCACAGCCTAAGGGATGTTTCCAGAATGAAACTTCACTCTGCAGCGGAGTGTGCGCTGATATGAAACTTCCTGGCAGATTAAAATTGTGTGCCGGAACCAGGACTCGAACCTGGGACCTTTGCCTTTCGCGGGCAAGCGCACTACCGACTGTGCTTTCCCGACACGACTCACGATGCCGCATCACAACTTCACTTCTGCCAGTACCTCGCCTCCTACTTTCCAAACTTCACAGAAGCTCTCCTGCAAACACGCAAGACTAGCACTCCTGGAAGAAAGGATATGGTGGAGACATGGCTTAGCCACAGCCTAAGGGATGTTTCCAGAATGAAACTTCACTCTGCAGCGGAGTGTGCACAGTCGGTAGTGCGCTTGCCCGCGAAAGGCAAAGGTCCCAGGTTCGAGTCCCGGTTCCGGCACACAATTTTAATCTGCCAGGAAGTTTCATATCAGCGCACACTCCGCTGCAGAGTGAAGTTTCATTCTGGATACCTTAATGATTTTCCACAAAGTGAAAAAGCATGGTGAATCAGTACTGTTTGTTGATGACAGTAACATCTTAATCAGTGCTGAGTCACCAAGAATGCTAAAACTTATCCTACATGTGAAGAAAATCAATAGTATTAGTTTCCACTTAAATAGAAAACGAAGTAAAAACAATCTAAAAGTGAATGACGAGAGCATAGGAAGTGTATCAACAACTAAATTTTAAGGCATGTATGTTGACTCACAACTAAAGTGGTCTGAGCAGACTGTAGTTCTAGGGAAGAGAATAGCTTCAGCATGCTATGCACTTCGAGTAATAAACTCAGTATGCAGCAGCTTGTGCACAAGAACTGCTTACTTTGCATATGTACACTCTCTAATTAGCTAAGGCATAATCTTTTGGGGTTCAAATGAGCAGAATGGACAGGCTACTTTTAAACTGCAAAAAAAAGGCTGTACGAATAATAACCAATAGCAGCAAAAGATCTCATTGCTCAGAGTTATTCAAATCTTTGGGTATGTTGACTGTTCCATATGAATACATCTTACAGACAGTAATGAATATAAAACAACACATTGATCAGTTCCCAACAAACAGTTCTATACATAAACATGGAAACAGATTCAGGCATCACTTATATCCGTCTAGGAAAAAACAATACAAAATCCCAAAATAGTCTGTTATTTTATGGAATGAAATTATACAATAATCTTCCACAAGGAATCAAAGAAAAAACTGAAATAAGTGAATTCAGGATATGAATATAAAACTACCTTCTAGAAAAATGTTATTATACTGTCAATGACTACATGAAATGATATGTAAAATATGTATATATAAAAATGATCAACTTTGTTGTAAGAGGTAAAGCAACATCTCCAGTTCTATACTGAAATATTATAAACAATCATTTAAACTTACAAAGCAGTATAATTTTTTCTCATTTTGTATATATCAGCAAATTTATGAATTTATGTACCTTGCATTTAATATTTATTAATTTACATAACTGCATTAAATATTTATGAAATTGTGTAACCGCATAGAATATATATGAAATTGTCTAACTGCATTGAATACGTATGAATTTGTGTAACTGCATTGAATATTTATGTAACTACATCGATTATTCATGAATTCTTGTACATCTACAATGTAAACCTATGTTGACAACATCCACACAATTTCGATTGTCTACGGATGGATAAATAAACAAATAAATAAACGAATACATTTACTGATACAGCGACTGGTCTCTTATTTTACCTGAGAGAACCATTGCACTACGGTGCAATTAGCCCAAAAAACGTCCTAACCAGGCATCTCAAGTAAAAGTTTACCCTCAACTCCAAACTGTTCTATAAAGTCCACATATTGTTTGGTAAAAAGTTACACCATTTCGAGGGTCGGGTTTGGGGGGAAAGGGGTGAAAAATTTTTACCAGTTTTTCTGCAATATTTCGGAAACTATGGGGTTTTGCGCGAAAAGTACCAAGTAGAAAAATAATATACATTAAATTGCGAACAAAAATGGTCATATGCATAATCCTGCTAAAGTGAACGGTTTCAGAGTTACGGAAGCTGAAAAAATAGAAATTTCTGGAATTTTTTTAGATTTTTTTGGAAAAATGAAATTTTACAGAAATAAGTAAACAATTTTATTAAAAAGTAATAGTGAACAATGGTATTGTAGTCCAAGAGCGGCTAAGAGTCAGCACGGGAACGCCACAACACAGCCGACCGCAAAATAAAAGGCAGCTGTGATAATCACTGGTAGCTGTGTGTGCTGAAGGACAAGGCTGGTAAGCTAATTACTCTCAGTAGAAAGGCTGTGGACAAAATAATTCAGTGCAGTGAAACTGCTGTTAAAGACAAGTTCCTAAAGAATGAATCGCTGCAGGTACATAATAAATGTCGACAAACTTATACACTACGTCCACAAGTCACCTCAACATGACAAGGAACCTCCATCAAAGATTCCCCGTGAATCATCTGATTTTAAAACTTATTTTTCTTTGTGGTCGTAAGTGTGTAAATGCAGGAACCCAGCTGAAAAAAATTGGAGTTCAGTACAGAAACTTGAACCGATTGAAAGCATTGGAACGGAAGCAAATAACAGGCACGACAAGTGGGGAGATGAGGTAACTGTGAGGCTGTCACAGACCTCGTCAGTTGTGATGGGAGTACCACTGGCACCAGGCATTTCAAAAGCCAGGATCATCAAGGCCTGAGAAAGGAGTGCAACAACCAAAGACGCTGTTGTAAAGTTGTGACATTATTGGAAGAAAATAATGAGTGTCAATACGTTTCTGAAGAATTACAAATTATGTTCCTTCAACTGAGTCCCGATATGATAAACATATGAAAAGAAAACTTATCCAGCCCTTGGTAATAGCTTGAATTTAACAGAATTACCAGGGAAAAGAAGTGTGATTTGTTTCTCATGAGCAACTAGTAACATTTTAACAGTCAAATGGTATAGAAATCGGAACACTGATAACGAAGCTCACGAGGAACTGAGAGGGATCATAACTGCAGCAGTTATTATTCGACATGGGATAAATTCCAGAAGTTACGATTATTCTTAGTTTCCAACAATTGTAGAGATTTATAGAGGAGTTGAACTGATACCTGTACTGCTCAATGTCTTGACAACTGAAATAATACAGCCTACTTCTAAAAGACAAGCACCCGAGAAATTCAACGGACGAAACAAATTACTAAAAGAAAAAAAACTTCGGTATGTCATAGTATAATCAGCGCTATACGTCCAAGTTCATTTTTGTCCCCTGTCCAACTTGGAACGGGTGTTTCATTAGACAGAAAATTTGTATCAATGTTCCTGATCGACATCCTGTGCAATTTGGGTGTTTGTGTACCGTACAAGGAAGCTTTGAAATATGAGTGATTGGTCACTTCCCACGAGAACACGTGAAATGAGAACTGATACGTGCAAATTGTTTTCGATTATGCAGACTACAATGTCCACACTATGGATTGCCATAACACGTTTCATGTCATGGGCTGAATTTCTTATATAACACCTAAAACCGCCCTTCAGGTAGAGAACAATGAACTTCAAAAGATTATTACTGCTCAAGCTGTTGAAAAACGAGTCCGTTTTGATTTGCAAACTTCTAGAGCCCAAGTACATCTGGCTATTCCAAAACAGATGCTACAAACATGGCTTCCCTGGAAATAAAACCACTATCATCTGAACATGGCGGAACACTTAATTTCGTTTTGGTTGAGTGGTACCTGGTTGGAAGGCCCAGAAGAATGTAAACTTGCTTGGAGTGGCTGCATGGAAATTTTGTAAGCTGCACTGTAGTTCCTCTTCCATTCATCAACTTGGGTCCTTCAAATCCGTCACTAATTTATACAGCTCTTCCTTAAGCTACCACAAAAGGCCCCAGCAATGGACAAAGCACATGAGTGGTGACTGATCAGCCTTTGTACGCCAAGGCTCGTGAAACAACAGCAGCAGCACCTGATGGCAGCCCACTGAAGTCACTCTTCATTCGACTAGGATGTTTCACTTGTTAATGTCCCTTTTCTCAGCGATTGGATACATCATGGTAGGAAGTGGCCTGGAGGAGTTGTACAGTACTGTTTATGCCAAAAACAGCGTTCATCAAATGATGAATGGGTAAGTTTACTACAGGGTCATTCGTGCTCTCTTCATTGTCGAAGAAGCATTCATTACTGTAGTTTTGAAAACTACACCTTTCAAGGGTGGTAATGCATCTTCTGAAGAGATTACGCAGTCAGATGCAGCGAATTTGAAGAGGACTGACTATCTCACATTTCTTTAAAGTTATAGAAAACCTCTAAAAGCTTCAGTTTTAATATATTACTATTAAAACGATATAATTATTATACAGATATTTATAATTTTAAATTATTTATGTTGGAAAGATATTCATTCTTAATGCTCCAGTGTCCAGAGGAAGTTCAGCGTGGGTTTTGTCCGTGCCACAGGTTTATAGGGCCTAGGCCTGTGGGAACTTCTTTTCCCTTAAAAAGGGCGCTTCTTGAGAAGGTGGCGAGGATGTCGTTCCTTCAAGTGCTTATCACTGACATACCACCGGTCGCAAAAAACGCAATTTGCCTTTAGAAAACGCAATTCTGTACAAAAAAGAGCTTCTTTAGTGATTTTCCAGAAACTCTAAAAAAGTATGAAAAATTTGTAATTTTACAACCTCTGTAACTCTGAATCCCTTCACTTTAGCAGGATTACGCACGGAACCATTTTTGTTGGCAATTTATTTTTCTACTTGTCACTTTTCGCGCTAAGCCCCATAGTTCTCTAGATAATTAAGAAAAACTGATAAAAGCTGCTAATTTCTTACTTTTCACCCTCTTCCCCCCAAATCCGATAGTGTAACTTTTTACCAAATAGTATGTGGACTATATAGAACAATTTGGAACTGGAGGGAAACTTTTACTTTGAATGTCCCGGTTTAGGTCTAATTGCACAGTACTAATTGAGGGAGCTATCGGGCTGTCTTTTTTCTTTTCTTTTAATACCATTCAAGTGACCTTCTTCATCTGCTTCAGTCACACTGAACGGCTTTTATGACATTTCCCTAAAGTTCTATTCCCTAATGGATTTCTCTTGTTTTTTAATGATGATCAGGTCTCCCTATGTAGGTGTGTGTGTGAGGATACAGGGTTTTAGGTTAGTAACCTCTTTGGTACGTTTTGGCCGAACGATAGTTATCGTTGGCGTGCAGCGAGAGCTGCTGGCAACAATGCTTAGGTTGGAATGTTCTTTGTTTGTTGGCCGCAGAGCGAGGCGGTAGCATGTTCAAAATGTTTGTAAAGCTTATGGGACTTAACTACGGGGTCATCAGTTCCTAAACTTTCAAACTACTTATGAACTACTTACGAACTAGGACGGCACAAATATCCATGCCCGAGGGGGGATTCGAACCCCCGACCGTAGTGGCCGTGCTGACCGTGACTGGAGCGTCTCAGTCACCTCAGCCACCGCGGCCGGCGCGGTAGCATGTCGGCAGTGAGTTCGTAAGCTGCGTTTAGTGGTGGGTAAAGTTTTTGCCATTCCGTCGTATCGCATATGGGTTGCAGTTGCATATTGAAATGTTTCAGTGTGGACTTGTAGACATTCATCGTAGTGGCACGCGGTTATTTAATCAGTGTATTTAAAGGGAAGAGTTTTTAACACTTGTCGTTCCATAATAAAGGAGGTTAACAAAGTTTATTGTTATGGATCAACCCGGTAATTGTCCGCATCCCATACCGTAAAATCATTGGAACAATTATTAAATGATTAAGCAGCAATAGAATATAACGGCAACTTCGCCCATCGAGGATTAGGTGGACGCAGCGGTGACGTTACAGATGCAAACAAAATTTGTTCGCATTTGGAAGAGAGAGTTGGCAAATAATAATAATAATAATAATAATAAAAATTCGCAAGTAGATCTCGCTGCAACAAATAACGCGTTTCTTTTAATAATTTCCAGCCCCAACTCGTGCACCATTTCCGTCATACCCCTTCCCGATACCGTGATGATACAAAACGAGTTATCCTGATCTGAACTTTCACTAAATCGTCCGTCAGTCACACCTTGTGTTGCCCCCGCCAATTCCCAGCAATACTCGAAAATAGGACTCTCAGATGTAGTGTAGGCAGTTTCTTTAGTAGAAATATTCCATCTTCTAAGTGTTCTGCCATTGAAACGTAGCCTTTAGTTCTCTTTCCTTACAATATTTTCTATGTGTGCTTTCCAATGTCATTTGTTGTAATTGTTATTTCTAGGTATTTAGTTGAAATAACGATCTGTAGATTTGACTGATTTATCGTGTAAATGAAGTTGAACGGATTTCTTTTAGTGGTCATATGGATGACTTCAAACTTATCATTATTGAGAGTCAACTGTCAATTTTTGCACCGTGGAGGTATCTTATCTAAATCATTTTCCGGTTGCTTTTAATCTTTTGGAAACTTTACTAACCGATAAATGATAGCATCATCCGGAAACACTCTAAGAGAGCTACTACGATTGTCTCCTAAATCGTCTATAAAAATGCGGAACCGTAGGGGCCCTATACCACATCCCTGGGGAACGTCAGATATCACTTCTGTTCCACTCGATGACTTACCGACATTTAGAACGTACTGTATCCTTTCTGACACAAAATCACGAATCCAATTCACAACTGTGGCAATAGTTCATAAGTACGCAATTTGATTAGAAGACGCTTGTGACTTAGTGTCAAAACCCTTCCGGAAATCTTGAAATACGTAATCTATTTCACATCCCTTGTCCACAGCACTCATCACATCAGAATTTCTTTGGATTTTCTACCAAATTATGTGACAAGGTTTCTTTGTGGAAACTATTATAAGCGTCTCACATTGAAGTTCGAGCTAAATTTCTAGTTTCTATAAAAGATTGCCAGTCTTGGGGATTTTGTGTCCGTTTCAACTTGGCATGCTTTTTTCTTTGCTTTTTCAAAAGTAATCTAACCTGTTTTGTGTCCCACGGCAGGTCAGCCCCCTCTTTTGTTAATTTCTTTGATATAAATCTATCAATGATTGTCAACAACATTTCTCTGATTGTAAGGCACATCTGATATACACTCACATAGTTAGTTTCAAGAGACTGGGGATTTTCACATGTGAGAAATCCAATATTCAGTCTCGTTATGACAACTGTGTGTTCACTAATCCCTGTATCTATTTTGATGCTCCTCATTAGTGGGTGCTAATTCCGCCGTCGTAGCTCAGTGCCAGCGTTTCTGACTACCACGCAGGGGGCCCGGGTTCGATTCCCGGCAGGGTACTAGGTGTTGTGTGTTGTCCTCATCATCATTGGCAAGTAAGTCGCCCAAGCAGCGTCAAATAAAGAAACTTACACTCAGGCGGCCAAACAATCCCGTAAGGGTTATCCCGGCCAACAAATCCAAACGCTCATTTCATTTATTTTCATTTGGCGCTGAGAGGTTAAGTATGTTTTCACAACAGTTCACTTTTCTAGTGGGTTCATGAACTAATTGATGGATATAATTTTCGGAATATAATTTCGTTAAATGTTTTATGCTTTTCTCCGGTTTTAAACGTTTATTTTTACCAACATTTGCAGGTAAGTTGGCATCAATTAAAATTTTATGCTTTGGGTACGTTTCTGAAATTTGCTCCAAGCTTTCTTTGAACATTTCTGCAATCGAATCATCTGTGTCAGTGGATCGGTAAAAAGAACCAGCCGGCCGCGGTGGCCGAGGGGACTGAGGCGCGCCTGTCACGGTCTGCACGGCCACTACGGTCGGGGGTTCGAATCCCCCCTCGGGCATGGGTATTTGTGCCGTCCTTAGTGTTAGCTAGTACATAAATACTTTGTAAGTTCAGGGACTGATGACCCCGTAGTTAAATCCCATAAGCTATACAAACATTTGAACATTTTTGAAAAAGAACCAATTATTAATTTACTCTGGTTGTCAGGTATAACCTCGATCCATGCCAACTCACAGGAACTATCTACTTCAAATTCGCTTCTGAAAGCAATAAATACGCCACCACCTATTTTATTCAATCTCTCCTTTCTGAACACCATTTCCCCTTTGTAAAAATTTTACCGGAACTTATCTCCCGTTTTAGCCAGCTTTAGGTACCAATTATGATTTGAGATTCAATAGTTTCTATTAGCGCTTGGATCTCTGGTAATTTCCCCCACACAACTACGACAATTTAGAACTGTTAGACTAATGGTTTTTAGATCTGTGTAGTCCTATCTTTGACCTGTAAATTTCATGTATATGTCAAACTTCACACAACCTTAATCTATATGTACTGTATTGCACTACGAAGTTGAAACCATTATTGTAGAGAATTCAGACGTATATCGAGATAGTAATCCAGAAAACTCGACTACCACAATATTGAGCCGTCATATGAAGGTGCGGTCTCCCTGTAGAACGGGGCCCACTTCTAATAAGCCGAAGTATTATTTAGGGACTCGCCCAAGGACGAAGTGTTCGGAAATAAAAGTATCTAGACAGTGCATATTATACACGATTACAAATGCCACCTGCGTTGCCATTTATGTGACGGTCGCACGCTCTGAATACAATATAGCAAATTATTTTTCTGAGATCCTCCTACAGGTCTATGCAAAACTTTGGATTTTATCACTCAATACGTCGTCTTGAACTCACCGCAATCTCGGAAAATACCAATGGACATGAAACGAATGTCGCATACTGGCTGTTAACTAGCCAACAATTGATAACATTCATTTTTCCACAGAGTCCGCTAGTGTGGCGTAGGCACGTTGAAAGTAGCTTGTTAAATTTTCTATCTAAGATCTCGGGCAGTACAGATCTGTGAATCCAAGTTAAAAGACTCACTGCTGCTCTAAATTAATTTACAAGTGGCGACACTACTTGCACAACGGAAATTTATCTAACTGCTCACTCCTTAAGGGAACTGCCAACGTTTTTACAAACAAAAAATTAATGTTAAAAAAGGAATAGATAATTAAACATGGGACGGGTAGCATGAAATTATAAAGCATTATTCAATAAAATAAACAAGCAAATAAATGTGGGGAGACCAAATTAAACACAATAAGGCACACATGTTGAACAAAAGTGAATTAACTTATAAAGTTGTTGCCTGTAATAAAATTGTTTATGCCCTTTATGAACATGGAGGTAATGTGGGAGGAAATTTGCAAATACACAGTGGATAAAGGAAAGCACATTCATTCATTCACAGACACGTGCATAATGCTTGTGACACTTTACTCATGTGGAAACACTTCATAGCAGTAGCGAAACGAAGCGTCGGCGGCATTTTGATGAGATGGCAGGTGTCTTCAAGCTGAATATTATAATCAACTATGCAACAAACGAACTCACATGCAGCAAGGCAGTGGCATACACCACGTGGTGTGCGACCACAGTGAATTACATAGAATTTACAAAAATAACTTAATTTAGTATAAGCGAATAAAGCACACATGAGAATTCATATAGAGGAAAGCTAGTATCAGTAAGAGCATGACCGAAGGCTGAAGAAATGACCGTTACGAAAGCACATGGTGCAATAGGTCTTACAAAGACAGGAAAGACGGAATCAATCCAGAAAATTTAGCACACTCGCAGATACAGACACGAAGCGGAAACGTTAGTTGAAAACAACAAGGAAATTCGAACATACTAAGTTTACACAAATGCTAAAGACCAGAAACGTGTATTCTAATCTGAGAAAACCGGACACAAAATCATCACTGAAATGAAATGGCAAATACTAAATTTACAGTGAATTATTCGAGTTCTGTAAATTAAGAAACACTTCGTCTCACATAGTGAAAGGATTACTCGAGAGAACTATCACTGACAAACCAAGACTACCTGATCACAAAGAAATCAAAGTTCTAACAGCACGCCATCCCCTCATCACGAATCGACGATATAATCACTTCGGCGTTCACAGCAAGAGTGAGGCTTCGAGCCACGCAAAAAGCCTTCTCCTCCACACACTGGATGTGGGGCTCGCTATAAGCGATCCAGAGAGCGTTCAGAGCCTACTGTCTACCAACCCTCGCTACCTGAAGAAGATAATAACGTCTTCTGGGTGAAAACTACAACCCACACTTATGTACACTTTACCACTGCCAAGTTTCAGTGTCCACGGTCGTAGTCGATTGCCCCTCTTTCCGGCATCTCGCCTCGCCGACGTCACTTCCTCGCTGACTCAGTGCCAGTGGTTGGATCAGTCATCATCTCACATTAGGCACAGAGGAAGAGGAATTTTGTGAGCACCCTCAATCGCGATCGATCACAAGCGGTAGTGCCACGCCTTCGTGGTACAGGATTTGTGAGGTTCCGACATCCGAGCAGGACCCGAGGATGTGAAATTCCAAAGTGCAGAAGCACGGAAGTGTGTTAAGCGAGGAGGTTCCTTTAAGTCTTCCGTCACTCGCTAAGTCGTAGGAGTGCGGAGACGAATGTCGGGGCAAACGCAGAATAATGTTTGCCGGTGTCAGGAAACGAATAGGAGATCTGTCAGATAGTTAGAAAAATTGGAGACCTAAGGTGGGTGATGCCACGGCATTGGTGTCCTAATACTTGCAACTACGGGTCTGGTCGTGACAGAAGCTAGACATCTGTATTGTGCCCCTGCTGCTCTCGTTAAGTGGCGAGCAGCAGGGCACATGTTGCTATTGGATCTGCACTGGCCTCACTTCCTAAGTGGGCCGAGTTGTAGCCGACGGCTGCATCTGGGGGCGTGCCCGCCGTGTCGTCAGGAGCTGACGTCGTCCGCGTGTCTGGAAGTGCCCGGAAGCTTGGCGGGGTGTGACGACAGCGCGCACAGCTGGGCTGCCCGTTCTCCCAGCGCTTCAGAGACCCAATGTCTAGTCGGTACGAATCGGTGGGGTTCCCCCACGACGTGGTACTAGCTTCCTAGGGTTTTATCTGCAGACGGAGAAGTTAGTACTGCTTCCTCCCACAAGTCACCTAAAACCTCCACATCCTTGGGGGTGCTGTTACGTAGCAGTGTGCGTTTGTACCGCCCTACAGTACGCACGAGGTGCCGTAGTTGCTGTCCAAGTCTTTATGGAAAGCATAGAGTTCTGACTAACCTGTTGTCTCCTATAGTTGTGTCCCCAGTGCAGAAGACAGCACACAGGTCGTTGGTTCTTGTACAGCATACAAGTGAGGCTAAAATAAGTTCTGTAAAATGGAAGCATAAGAAGCGACTCGCGAGAATTTTAATTGTCAGGGATGCCATTTATTAAATAAATAATTAAATATGAACAACTTTTGTTAATACGACACGGCCTATGCTGCACATAGCTCATGTTGAGACCTCGACTGTTATCACTATTACACAAATCTTTACTCACGACCGGCGCGGTCCGGCGCGTATAGTGGTCAGTTCGAGACTGAAACTGCGTTGCGTTGCGAGAGGGCACCTGACGCTCTATTTCGCGCCAAAACAGGACCGTCGCGCGCCTTCTGCGAAATCGCTCTTCCCTTGTTGCAATAAGAGAAGTCACCTTAAACTTTTTAAACTGTCTAAATCTAGCCTGTCCTTGAGAGATGTTTATCATAAATTCTCAGCTCTGAATACTTAATATTTAGTACATAATAAACAAAACTAATTTCAAAAGAAATCACGTGACGTGAAATGCAGCAGCCAATGCGAGGAGAGTACCAGTAACATAGGCGAGCTTCCCCACGGGAACCAGCACCTACTGTGCCATATGCTACTGCTCCCCACCCCACATTTCAACATATGCTGCACTTATGTCTTTCTTCCGCGTTTAAGACACGTACGATGTTAGCAAAGAAACGGCCAGAGGCCAGTAATATGAAGTGGCCACAGGTGAGGAATATGACAGTGGGAAGCAGGAGTGCCACCCCGGTTCTTGTGGCAATGGGAGCGGGAGCTTCTGGCAGCCGTGTGCCACGCACCAACTCTGTCCTTGACACTTAGAGAACACTTCAATTGCTTATGACCGTCCGTTGTCCAGTGGTGTTCATCATGCTAGTACAACGTGGTCACATCAACATAGAAATATGAAATTACATAGATGATTTAAAAACTAATTATTGAGAACATTAAAGTAAATTACATAACCTTAAACAAACTAGACTACTCGGGTCCATAGGCTTTACAAAACGTGACGCAATACTCATCAAAGAAAAGTTTTAACTTTTGAGAAATGTTTAATAAATTTCCTAGTACTATGACAGGGACTTAAAAACGCTAATTTAGTAAGGTGTCCACAGGCTCTGCAGAGACCCACACACACGAGGAGGCGCAACGTTGGTAAGAAGCAGATCGCAGGAGCAGCTGCAAAGTATTTAAAGTGACCAGCCAGCAGGCTAAGGTCGCGCTGCTGTTATCTACTACGCAAACTAAATGTTGGGCCAAACGCAACGCTACATCTACATATTTACATTATCTATTGGTTACCATTTAGTTTCCGACCCCTTGCACATCACTGGATTGCTCCTGGCTCTCCGGCGAGTACCTGTGGCATCTTTATAGAAGTAAAAACAAGTTTTGTGTGATTAGTGGCACTTGACTCGCTTACTGTCCATTCGGGACAGCTGCGTCACGATGTGATGAGTGCTCCAGCGGTCCCTTCATTCCTTAAAACATTCTATAGACAAAATCTCAAAATATATATAAAAGCATACATTCTCGTTAAAAACTAAGCTTGGTATTTAAATCAACAAATGGATAAATTGACATCCTAATCCTATAATCAGAAAAACACTAAAACAAGACGTGAAAATACATAAACACCTAGAACAATAAAGAAAATAAAACACATTTGATTAAGGCAAACATATAAATCACAATCTACCTGTTGCCTGTAAAAACATAAATCAAGACACACACTTGTGATTAGGTGGCCTTGTTCTAGGCTTCTCATTAATCCCTATAATTATAAATAAAAACACGTTACCTAGGTTTTAGCTAAAACTTACAAAAGAAAATCATTTTGGAGTACATGTTCCCTCTTGTATACCACTTATGGTGTTTCAAATTCGGTCACTCGTCTCGCACTCTGGTCGCATTAATCATGGGCTCGTCATTGTATACTGGGATGCGTACTTTTTCTCATCAACAAAATTCAAGTGGGCCTGATAAGCTAGATTATTCAGTACGTCCTTTTCGCCTATTATATGGCGTGAATCACAGTTTCCTGCAAAATACAGCTTGAAAATTCCGTTAGGGATGCACACAGTTAAGGTTGTCTTGTTAAAGATTGCGTTACAGATTCTTGATTAATTGGTAAATTAGATACGCCACCCACGTGGCATTACAAACCCATGTTCTAGTAACATAACATTTGCCATATAACCTCCTACGCTTCACCAAGCGCTAACCCATTTCTATCCGGAAGGGAGCACCGTTTACGGCAGCTTACAAAAAGAAACATATTGGCGACATCAAGGACGCAGGGCACACACATACTGGCTGTGGCAGTACTAATTACCTTCCTCCCTGCTCTCGAGGAACATGCCTTTCCAATTCACTCACTGATGGTACTGGACATCAGTACAACTTAAATCACTAAATTTACATAGCACAGCTGAAAAGAAAGCACACCCTAAATTATTACACTTTGTTTTGGTACTAGTTGTAGTTAGATCGCATATCTAGTGCAGCAGTTGAATAACACGAACAAACTACTGCCGCGGTGAAGTAGCCGAGCGGTCTAAGGCGTCTCGCTGCGGAGCGCGCGGTTGCTCGCCGCGGAGGTTCGAGTCCTCCCTGGGGCATGGGTGTGTGTGTTGTCCTTAGGTTAGTTTACCTAGGTTTAAGTAGTTTGTAAGCTACGGACTGATGACCACGCAGTTTGTTCCGATAGATTTACAAACATTTGAACATTTGCACAAACGACTGAAAATTAAACTAAATTTACCCATTACACAGGCACTCCACGGGAAAGTAGCAATTAAACGTCTGCTTAGCGGAGCCGACATTACTGACGGTACCACAAAATGTAAGTGCGCGCAACGAGTCAGCAGGCCTTACGTGTCAGGTGACTGTACTCAACTTTACTTATCTCACCCAGCGCTGCTTATACCCATATGCAGGATATCAAATATTACAAATGCATATCTACGCGTCACGTTGTCATCGCCTTCTTTAACGCCGAAGAATCAGTGGAAAACACATACAAAATATACGTTAAATATATGGAACCTAAAACCTATAGAAAATACACAAGAAAAATAAACATACACCGGATCCTCCTTTAAGAGGACTTCCGTTACATCGTCAAACTTCATCCGTCTGGCGTTTTCTGGCCATTTCCCGAGGACTGCCGATTAGAACCATTATTTTGCTTCTTCTCCGATTCCTGATTTTGATTACTATTATTATTCCCCTTTCCATGTTTGACTGGAAAGTTGTTCAGTTCAACAGGGGGGGGGGGGGTCGTAATCAAAATCTAGGTCTTCTAGGAGGGCCGGAAACTGCTCTACGTCGTCTTTGCATCTCCCTGCTAAGAGAGCGTTGCACAGACATCGCAGCAGCTTACCCAAACTAATTCTAATAAGTCCAGGCACCAGATATGGATTGGTTAAATAATAATTCTTATTTAACATGTCTCGGAAGAACTCGGCCGGGCTGGTGAAGGGGGGCATCATTTGGATGTTGTGGCGCATGTGGTCCTGCTGGTTCTAGGACCAGTAGGAAGCTAAAACGTATTGTCAGAAGCTCTCGTAGCTTTCGCCATACCGGGGGAACAACCTCATTCGTGTCGCGGGCTCTCCTTCCACGTGTCCGCAAACCAACTCGATTTTATGCCCTTCGAATCAGTTCGGTTGAAGGGAGAAGTCAAATTCATCTACCCACGCCTGTGAACGTATTACACCGGGCGCGTTCCAGAACACTTCAAATTTACGCACCGTTAGGAAATGGTTGTAATCGAAGCCCGGTGCTGAGTCCCGATTACATCGTGCAGTCGTATTTTGCTTGCGACTCAAAATTGCTCAGGGCGGCTCACTTTCTGAGTCGTGGCCTGTACTCCAATCTCGTGCGCAGCCGTTCCTGCCCGCGGCCTTCTGCAACTGCACACGTGGTTAGCGTGTTCGCAACTCTCGCCTGGGGCTTAGCTCTACCTGTGCAGTCCTTTGCACTACCTCATCTAGCGTGCTCTGCAGCGGTCATAACATCGATGCACCCAGAAACTGCACCGATGCCGGTTTGAACTGTTCCTAAGCGTTATTCCACGTGTTCACCTGCACGAGCATGTCGTCGAACCGCGAAACTATGGCTTCGACGTGCTCGGCAAGACCGCCGACCCGTGTCTCTATGCTACGTGTTTTTATCGTTTCTATTTCGGCGCTGTTCCTGCTTACTCCCTGAGCTCTCGATTCACGATCTGCTCTTTTATTTCGTAGAAATGATCGATAGAGTGTTGATCTATTTTAGAAAACCCTTCCGCAGTGCATTGATCTGTTGTTGTTGTTGTGGTCTTCAGTCCAGAGACTGGTTTGATGCAGCTCTCCACCCTACTCTATCCTGAGCAAGCCTTTTCATCTCCTCATAAGAACGACAACCCACATCCACTTGAATCTGCTTACTATACGCGTCTCTTGGTCTCCCTCTGCGATTTTTACCCCACACACTTCCCTCCAACGCTAGTTTCACAATACCTTGATGTCTAAGAATGTGTCCTACCAATCTATCCCTTCTTTTAGTCAAGGTATGCCAGAAATTTATTTTCTCCTCAATTCGGTTCAGTACCACCTCATTAGTTACGCGATCCACCCACCTAATCTTCAGCATTCTTCTGTAGCACCACATTTCAAAAGCCTCTATCCTCTTTCTGTCCACACTGCTTATCGTCCATGTTTCACTCCCATACAAGGCAACACTCCATACAAATGCCTTCAGAAAGGACTTCCTCAGGCTTAAATCAATATTCGATGTTAACAAATTTCTCTTTTTCAAAAACGCCTTTCTACCCATTGCCATTCTGCATTTTATATCATCTGTACTGCGACCATCATTTGTTATTTTACTACCCAAGTAACAAAACTCATCTACCTCCTTTATTGTTTCGTTACCTAATCTAATTCCTTCAGCATCACCTGATTTTCTTACACTGCACTCCATTACCCTAGTTTTACTCTTGTTAATGTTCATCTTATACGCACCTTTTAGCACACTGTCCATTCCGTTCAATTGCTCTTCCAGGTCCTTTGCTGTATCTGACAGAATTACTATGTCGTCGGCAAAACGCAATGTTTTTAATTCTTCACCCTGAACTTTAATTCCTTCTCCAAATTTCTCCTTGCTTTCCTTTATAGCTTGCTCAATGTACAAATTGAACAACATTGGGGAAAGGCTACAACCCTGTCTTACTCCCTTTCCAACCACTGCATCCCTTTCATGCCCTTCAAATCTGACAACCGCTGTCTGGTTTTTGTACAAGTTGTAAATAACCTTACGCTCCTTATATTTTACTCCTGCTTGCTTCACAACTTGAAAGAGTTTATTCCAATCAACATAGTCAAAAGCCTTCTCCAAATCTACAAAAGCTAGAAATGTTGGTTTGCCTTTTCTTAATCTATCTTCTAGGATAAGCCGTAAAGTGAGTATTGCCTCCCGAGTTCCTACATTTTTCCTGAACCCAAACTGATCTTCCCCGAGGTTGGCTTCAACCAGCTTTTCCATCCTTCTGTATATAATTCGTGTTAATATTTTGCAACCATGACTTATTAAACTGATAGTTCTGTAGTTTTCACACCTGTCTGCACCCGCTTTTTTTGGAATGGGGATTATAACATTTTTCTTAAAGTCTGAGGGTACTTCACCTGTCTCGTACATCTTACACACAATGTGAAACAATTTTGTCATGGCTGGTTCTCCCAGAGACTTCAGTAGCTCTGACGGGATATCATCTACTCCAGGGGCCTTGTTTCGACTTAGATCTTTCAGTGCTCTGTCAAATTCATCTCTCAGTATAGTATCTCCTATTTCATCATCATCTATATCTTCTTCCCTTCCTACAATAGTGTCTCGAAGTTCATTTCCTTTGTAGAGCCCCTCTATATACTCTTTCCACCTTTCAGCTTTCCCTTCTTTGCTGAGAACTGGTTTTCCATCAGTGTCCTTGATATTCATAGAGCTGTTTTTCTTATCGCCAAATGTTTCTTTTATTTTCCGGTATGCTGTATCTATTTTTCCCCTATTTATACATTCTTCTACATCCTTGCATTTGCCTTCTAGCCATTCCTGCTTAGCCATTTTACACTTCCTGTCAATCTCATTTCTTAGTCGTCTGTACTCCATTTTGCCTGTTTCATTTACTGCATTTTTATATTTTCTCCTTTCATCGATTAAATTTAGTATCTCCTGTGATATCCAAGGATTCTTTGTAGGTCTTGCCTTCCTACCTATTTTGTCCTCTGCTGCCTTCACTATTTCATCTCTCAATTTTACCCATTCCTCCTCAACCGTTTTATTTTCCCCTGTTTCTGTCAATTGTTGCCTGAAGCTCCCTCTGAAATTCTTAAGAACTTCAGGTTCCTTCAATTTATCTAGGTCCCATCTCCTTATTTTCCTACCTTTCTGTAGTTTCTTCAGTTTCAGCCTACAGTTCATAACCAACAAGTTATGGTCAGAGTCTATGTCTGCCCCTGGGTATGTCCTACACTTCAAAACCTGGTTCCGAAATCTATGTCTTACCATTATAAAATCTATCTGGTATCTCCCGGTGTCTCCTGGTCTCTTCCACGTATACAACCTTCTTTTGTGATTCTTAAACCAGGTGTTTGTTATAACTAAATTATGTTCCGTGCAAAATTCTACCAGGCGGCTTCCTCTTTCATTCCTTTTGCCCAGACCATATTCACCTACTATCTTCCCTTCCCTTCCTTGTCCTACTACCGAATTCCAGTCTCCCATAACAATTAAGTTTTCCTCTCCCTTAATTGTCTGAATAATTTCCTTTAGCTCCTCGTATATTTCTTCGATCTCCTCATCATCGGCAGAGCTAGTTGGCATATAAACCTGTACTACTGTTGTCGGTGTTGGCTTCGTATCTATCTTGACAATGATAATGCGATCGCTGTGCTGGTTATAGTAGTTTACCCGCATTCCTATTTTCTTATTCATTATCAATCCTACTCCTGTGATACCCCCGACTGATTTTGTATTTATAATCCTGTACTCACCTGACCAGAAATCCTGTTCATCCTGCCACCGAACTTCACTAATCCCCACTATATCTAACTTCAACCTATCCATTTCCCTTTTTAAATTTTCTAATTTTCCTACTCGATTAAGGGATCTAACATTCCACGCTCCGACCCGTAGAATGCCAGTATTGTCTTTCCTGATGATCACATCCTCCTGAGTAGTCCCCGCCCGGAGATCCGAATGGGGGACTATTTTACCTCCGGAATATTTTACCCGAGAGGATGCCATCATCATATGTTCATACAGTAGAGCTGCATGTCCTCGGGAAAAATAACGGCTGTAGTTTCCCCTTGCTTTCAGCCGTTCGCAGTAGCTGTGTGGCAAAGCCACATTAGCTGATGTTACAAGGCCAGCTCAGTCAATCATCCAGACTGTTGCCCCTGTAACTACTGAAAAGGCTGCTGCCCTCTTCAGGAACCACACGTTTGTCTGGCCTCTCCACAGATACCCCTCCGCTGTGGTTGCACCTACGGTACGGCTATCTGTATCGTTAAGGCACGCAAGCCACCCCACCTCGGCAATGTCTGTGGTTCATGGGAGTGGTGCATTGATCTATGTAAGTAAATTGTTGCGCACCTGATTGATGCATTTTATGTAAGCGGTCGGTAGTGATTTGTTTGAGGAGCGCAGTGGACGAGGGCTGGCGGCTGGCCACAGCGCAGCCCGGCTCCCGCTAACTCAGCCGTCGCCTTTGCTTTCTAACTCAAATATTATCTTCTGAAAGAAGCTAATCTCCCACATTCGCAGTGTCACTTAAAGCAACGTGCTGATTTACAGTAACAATTGACTCAATCTCCTGCGACCCATTAAGCTTCTCCTTTTCCTGTTCCTTAAGAGCAGCTCGCCTACGTGTTTCAACTGTAATGATATCCATTTTCAAAATCATGTTAAAGTATCCACAAGCAAATATCAAACAACAGGTTCCTGGATACCCACGTGGTCAGAACATGTGGTGCTTCTGTATGAGTATCACCCATAAAATTATTTTAGCTTGCAAAGCAGTCATAATTGCACCCGCGTTTCACAGTGAATAAACTCGACAATTATTTTCTCCCAAAATACCCGTGAATACATTTGTTGATCACTATTGCAGGAGCAAAAAAAAAAAAAAAAAAAAAAAAAGCACTGGCAATGCGCGGCTGAAATCGCAATTGAAGTACACTAGAGCCTGCGGTTTCTACTCATTCGCAAGCACACACACATTCAAGGGATGTGAGGGCGTCTAGATTTGAAATTGAAATCAGGAGACGACAGAAGGACGAATCCTGGCAGCAGTAAGCCAAGTGAAAGTAGCTTGTTAAATTTTCTAAGTAAGATCTGGCGTAGTAGAGAACTGTGAATCCAAGTTAACACGTTCACTGCTGCTCTAAATTACTTTACGAGTGGCCACAGTACTTGCGCAATGGAATTTTATCTAACTGCTCACTCCTTAATGGAGTAACCAACGTTTAACAAACAAAAAATTAAAGTTAAAAAAGGAATAGATAATTAAGCCTGGGACGGGTAGCATGAAATTATAAAGCAGAGATTTCATACTTTAAATCATCACCTGTTCAATAAAATAAACAAGCAAATAAATGTGGGGAGACCAAATTAAACACAATAAGGCACACATGTTGAACAAAAGTGAAGTAACTCTAAAGTTATTGCCTGTAATAAAATTGTTTATGCCCTGTATAACTATGGGGGGAAATTTGCAAATACACAATGGATAAAGGAAATCACATTCATTCATTCACAGAAATGCGCATAATGCTTGTGACACTTTACTCATGAGGGAACACTTAAGAGCAGCGTTGAAACGATTCGTCGGTGGTGTTTTTATGAGATGGCGGGTGTCTTCAAGCACAATATTAAAATCAACTATGCACCAAACAACCTCATGTGTAGGGAGGCACTGGAAATACTATCAGTAAGTATCACTGAGGTGGTAGTGTGTACCCCCTCCATTTTTAATCGTAATTAATATTAACCGCAAAATCTAGTTTTTCTCGCTTTTCGACTACTTACAAGTCTTAATATGTTAATTCTTTATTTCATTTGCTCGATAATATTGATTTGTAGTTGTGAGGATATATAAATGTCATTTTGCGGTTATTTTTTTATTTTTCTAACTTTAATTAAGTGAAAGTACTCATCAACCAAGCTGGCTGGGCCAAGTAAACGGCCGGCCGCGGTGGCCGAGGTGACTGAGGCGCTCCAGTCACGGTCAGCACGGCCACTACGGTTGGGGGTTCGAATCCCCCCTCGGGCATGGATATTTGTGCCGTCCTAGTTCGTAAGTAGTTCATAAGTAGTTTGTAAGTTTAGGGACTGATAACCCTGTAGTTAAGTCCCATAAGCTTAACAAACATTTGAACTAACAAACATTTGCCAAGTAAACGTGTTTATTTATTTATTTTCATTGAGATTGTTGTGTCATGTTAATCCTGCACATAACCATTATCCCACTGCCCTGTACGGAAGTAACAAGCAGTCAGCTTTGTCTGCTAGATGGTGGTAGTGTGGTAAGTAAAATGGAGCAGAGACTCTCTTCAGGGCTTTTGCATGCGAAAGTCAGGTATCAGGGATGTTCTTTGCGAGGTGGATGAGCAGAAGAGTTGAATGGCAAACGGCAGTTGGCATCGGCAGTCAGGTTATACTGGCAGACAGGAGGCAAGCGAGCGGCTCCTTGTTCTCGATGGCTGGAGCGCTTGCTGGTAGGACGGTGCTCCCAATATTGCAGACAAGGGATTGCTAACATACCGCAAAGCTCAATAGTTTATCGCGCAAATTATTTTGTAATGCCACAAGTTGTCCTGGTAATTATCAAAAATAGGATTCGCGTAATTGTTTTGATCTTGTAATTTACATTGTGAAAGTGGACAAGCCATTAATTTGAATGTTGGTAAAGCATGGTGTTACACAAAGCCACGTGGCGGTAAATTCAACTTTTGTAGTTTATTCAGAATTGCTTTCATCATAATCTTCAACTATATAACCAATATTTCGAGTACAAATTCAAAGTTTTGACAGCATACCGTTTAATAAATTTTCCCGATTTTTTCTTTGTGTGACTACCACATGGTTCAAAATATATGTAACCGTGATTGCATCCAGTTATCCGATAGTAAAATGTTGTTAAATATTCGTGATTTTGTTGCTCCTGAAATTTTCTTGTTGGGGAGACACTTGATTAAATTTTGCCATCCCAAAATTACGAAGTTATGCATGGGTTTCGCATACAATCGGTAGCAATACACAGCAGCAGCTAAATTTATTGTGTGAAACAAATGGAAAACAGCTTAATGAACTACTAGGAATGCTAGTGGATTTCAGAGATGTCGACTTTGAGTAATTTTCACAAACTGAGATTTGATGGAGACAATGTGCTCAAGGTATAAGAGGTTGATAGCTAAGATTCAAAATAACTTCTGATGTTCAAAATTAACAAGTGTAAGTAATATAACTGAATTTCTATAAACTTGTACGTAATTTCTATGCAGTTATTGTTCACGTTAAAACGTGTGAAATCAAACAAACTCACTTGTTCATTTAATTAAGTATTTGTATTATGATAACCTATTAACTATTTTCCCATCAACAGATACCTTGTCCATTGCGTCTTAAAAGCAAATAGAGTAACTAATGTTGTGAAGCGCTTAACATTGGTGGAATCGGAAGATTCACTTAAACTTTATTCCAATATTGTGTTTTGTTTTGTTGCAAAGAGCAGAGGCTCTTTACACACATAACGTGTAATATTAAATACTAGAATGTTGCAAGCCATGAAAAGCACTAACAGGATCAGTTCAGGCAGAGTTAGAGAGACTGTACATTCAAATGTGTTAGCTAACAGTAGTACAATGGCAATCAGCTGTTTTGCTAAAACAAGAGGTAGATGAGCTGTTCTTGCAACCTTGTCCTCCTAAGTAATATCACTGATACCGTGACACGTTTATCTAAATATGCTTGATAATTTGGAAATTTTCGTTTATTTTTCTTGTATTGTGTAATAAGCTTTTTGAAAAGTAGGTGTGGGAATAATACAATCCCTCCCTGAGTAGCATTGGCACAGGATTATGTAACCTACAAATACGCTACTTTAGTAATTATTTAAAAGTAAACATCCAAAAGGATCATAAAATGTTTAATAAGATAAGTTTGAAAAGTTAAATAAACGTTACGTTTTATAAATGCTTCCTAAAATTAGACAAAATAACGACACCAAAATTATGTCATCTAACAAGTAAAAAGACAGTCTGGCATTGGGATGCTGAGTGCAAAAAGGAATTTGAGGCTCTAAAGTCAGCCCTTTTAAATGCACCCATACTTATGCACCCTGACTTCATCGGATAGCTCCCGATGTAGGTTAGGCGTTTGTATCTTCCAGGAGTTGGAAGAAAATGATCTAGTTCCACGTACAGTAGCTTTAGCCAGCAGAGTGTTAACTCCTGCGTAACGAAACTACATGGTAACAGAGGTAGAAGCTCTTGCCATCTTGTGGGGGTTCACTAAATTTAGATATTACCTATTTGGTCACATAACGAAGGTATATACAGACCATAAAGCACTACAATTTCTACTATTAGCGAAACGTACCTACGGTATGCTGACGCGATGGGCGTTGTGCTTACAAGAATATAAGTTCAAAATCATTTATATTCCAGGTCCGAAAAATATTGTGGCCGACGCCCTATCTAGAAATCCTGTAGGTCTTCAGGAAGAAGTTGATCATGAGACCAAGGAGAACCTTCTCGATATATTATACTTGAGACAGGTTCCATTTGAAAATTTTATTACCACGGCGTTAGAAAACATCCAACGTGAACAAGATAAAGACGACGTTTGGAAAGGAATAAAACAGAAACTTCGTAACGATCGTACGACTAAGCTCATCCTGAGAGTTCACTATGGCTTCTTTGTGTGCCAGATGAAATGGTCGACAAGCTCATATGGTATACGCACCTTGTGTATGGTCATTATGGTGCACGAAAATGTATAATGAAACTTAAAGAATCTGTTTATTTCATCAGGAGAGTAAGAATAGTGCTAGCGAAATGCCACATCTGTCAAAAGGCTAAACAATCCAATGTGTGCATGTCAGCACCTCTTTTCCCCATTATCCCCACTAAGCTGAATGCTTTAGCAGCAGTCGACTTACTTGGTCCACTCCCTGTTGCTACTAACCGGTACAGATACGTGCTTGTTGTAGTAGAACTAGCGTCCCAGTATGTCACATTTACTCCCCTACGGCGTGCGACAGGGCGCACTACGGCAGCAGCTCTAGTTAGAGATTTTCTGGGTGAAATAAATAGAGTGGAGTACTTAATTTCCGATAACGGACCACAATTTAGATCTATTGCTTGGAAGACTGTACTACGTCGAAAACGTATTAAGCCCATTTACATATCTGCCTATCACCCGGCTGAACGTGCTATTAAAGAACTAGTTAAATTATGCAGAACTTACTGTCATAGGAGACGTCGTACATGGGATCAATATGTTAAGGATTTCCAAGAAATAATAAATGAATTACCTCACGGTGTCACTGGGGTAAGTCCCAAGACAGTACTTTGGAATGTACAACCACCAGATAAAATTCGGGAGGTTGTTACATTTACACCCGACAGAAGACTGAGGCACAGTGACGTGGTAAAATTGGCCATAGGAAAGATGACAGCAGCAGCTAAAAGAAGAAAAGAACAATACAACAGTAAAAGGAGAGCGCTATACCTCCAAGTTGGCGATACAATATTACTCCGTGGTCACAAACATTCAAGTAAAAGCCAATATGTTTTCAGCAAATTCTACTCGATTTTCAACGGTCCTTTCAGTATCAGTAAAGTGATACATCCTAACGCAGTAATGGTTGAAACATTACGTACTCACAAGTCTAAGGGACTACACCATATTTCTAACATAAAACGCTGGAGAGAATAAATTGTGTGTTTTCGTAATCCACAACGTCGGGAATCAGAGTTTGTAAGTAGAAATATTTCATGTTTTCTTTAGATATATATTTAGTGTCACATTTGTTACTTGTGTGAAATGAAGATATACTCATGAATTTCTGCTTAACATAGTTTGCGAGATGTAAATGTTTTGGTTATGTTGGTTTTATGTAGAATTAGAGCTGAGTACAGATAACAAGGTCCCAAGGCTCATTTACTATTATAATGCTTTCTGCCTGAACTGGTCATTGTTGTAATTTTTTATGTAGGCAATGTACGGCTTATATTTGAATAATTTGCACGCCAAAGTTGCGTAGCTTTAATGCCAGGTACATGTGTCGTATTAATAGTAGTGGTCGCCAAAGAACACTGCATAGTATGTTGCAGGACCAGTAAATAAAGAAACGCAGATTTCAACGTTTGGGTCTGGAACAAAGGTTAGTCCGAAAGGTAATAAGCTCCGGACATGGACCTGCAATACAGAAATGAAGCATTTATCTTGCCAAGAAGTCGGAAGAGGACAAGAAATGTTAAATGAGTATGTGGTAAAATAAGATGACATTGAGTATGTGGTAAAAATATCATGACATTCCAGGTTAAATAATATAATATCTAAAGATTGAAATTATAATCGTCATAGTTGAAATAGATTGCCTAGTAATAATGGATAATTACAGAACACATAATGATGCATAAGGAAAGCTAATTTCGTTACATGTAAATCAACATAATAAACATGTGCTTCCTATGTTTCAGCAACTGTAGATTTTTACTGTATTGTAACCATAACTTGTTTGAGTACCTAAGAAGGAAAATGGTAGAAGGAGAGATGTCACCTAAGTAATTTCGGCTGATGATGACAAAAGACCACATAAGGAGGAGTATTTTTTTGTGTGTGACTAGAACGTATAGTAGTAGAATATTTTCTTTTAGCTCTTGTAGTATAGAAGCATAGCTGTGGTAGATTCTGTGTGTCTGAGCCCATATATAAAATTTTGTTTCTTTCATGGAATGAGTTACTAATATCGCATGAATGCGAACTGCATGTGTTGACGAAATATAGTAGCTGTCATGATCATTCATAACAAATATTTAAATTGGGTTTAAGGTATAGATAATTGAATAACACCAACAGAAATAACCTTATCCCAGCACCATAAGAAATAAACCAACTTAAGTAATTTAGGAGAATGGAGAGTAATAAAACTCAACTCGAGAGTAAATAAAAGAGAAATGATTTGCAAATTTTAATAATTCGGTTAAAGGTATAAATAATACAACAGTACAAAGCTCTGTAATTTCTGATTTTTGTGAATCTCACCATTATGATTGTGTGTGTATATATTATTAGTATGTAGTTTTGTGCCAAAAAAAAAATACTTTCATGCTGCTTAAAGACCATTATATGTCCTTGCTTTCATAAACAAAGGAATAACAAGATGGTCGTAACTTTTTTTTGTTATATTTTTATTTCTGAAATTAATTTTTATAATTAACGCTATGTTGTTATAGTTGATGTAAGATGCAAATTTTGAGGCCAAGGTTCGATTCCCCGGTACTCCTTACATTTTGTTCAGTTCATTTTACCCCTCACAATGTAAACCCTTTATTTATGAAATATAAATTTACTTAAACGTTTCAGTGTGCCACGAACGTTGATGTCATGAGGTGTCTCAATTAAAACACTTTCAATCCTACAGCATCAGTTCAGTGCTACAATTCCCATCTATACACTTGGTATGCACAAAAATCAACAGTGAAAAGTTACTTACTTAAAAACTTGAATAAAGTATGCATTGCACCGAAGCATATTTCGGATAAAATATTTCGCTTAAAATACTTTGGTAAAGTCTGCATAGTGTGGAGTTTTTCTTTGACGATGAACACCCCAAGGAATGTAATATAACTTCGGCATATAAATACATGCTACAATTTTTTAACTATTATTTTCATTTAATACTTCATCGAATTATGAAAATTAAATGATGAAGTAAGATATATTAGTAAATTAAATTAGTTATAACGAAACCAAATATATTAATTAAGCATTGAAATTTTTATAATTGATAATTAAAACTACAAGGGTTAATATAAGATAAGTATTTTGGAAGGGACGGGATTCAAACCCGTGCTGTTTCAATCAAAAGCTAATCGTTTAGCCACTTAGCAACACCGAAAACACCGTCATCAGCAATGGTGAGCCTCAATATTAGCTGATATTGCACCTATCTGTAGTTGGAACATTGGGCGTGTGTTTTCTCTTTTCCTATGGCTTACACAGGGGAGATATTGTAGGAATTTAAAAGGTTCATATTCGTGTTTCTTCTTGTACAGATTGGGCAAAGTAGGTGAGACCCATCCAGCGATCTCTAGTGTTGAGACTTTCAACACGCAAACGCATAAGGGGATATTATTAGCCTTTGTCAAGACAATCGCATTCCGAGATCGTCGTTGTAGTTATTACACTCTTGGTATGTGCTTGTCAAGTTTTGAACCCACATAAAGCCAACGTTTTCCAGCATGCACTTATTTCAGCTAATATATTGTGACTACTATAATGTTTGATATTTATAAATCCATACGATATGTGCCGTGAAAGTAACGTTTATTATCTACCTGTGGAAAAACTTACACTATGACTCACACGATCTGTTGCATTTTTCTGGTGGCAGTGTCAATCTGCTCAGAACATCTGACGCAAATAGACTGTCTATTTCGTTCATTCATCCAAAACTTCTCTTTGTTATCATATGAACTGGCTGAATGAACAGTTAAAACTTTTTGATACTATATTCGCTACCACAGTTGTTACTGAGCAGAAAAGTTACGTATGTAAAAATACGGATTGAAACTCGTGAAAATGAATGAATAATTAAAAATAAAAGTGCTGCGGATGTCAGCTCCATCCTAGGACCTCGTGGTACGCATCTGTGCATTTATGCCGGCGCCACCCACACATATTATAGCATAGCCGTTTATCGAATCTCTGCAGGAACATAGGCCTACTACCTATTCATAAGTGGCAGGAAACTATGCACGCTTTTGACGAAAAACCGTGGTTTTGTATTCTGCACAGTAACTGAAACCCACCGGTGTGTAATGCTGCCCTACTACAGAATAAACGGCTGCGGCTTCTAAAACCAAAGGATTAGCTTTAGAATCTTTCACTCCTCTAATTGCTACGATGGAGAATCACCAAAAGTCGACTCTTAGGTTCGAGATTTTACAAATTATTCTATCTACTTGTTTTTGCTGTTTGCATTATCAAATGAATGCCTGCTTCTTTGAATAGATGACCGACTTCATTCTAAGGTGATTGTTCAGACGTCAACTTCCTGCATGATGTATTCATAGGTGCGGGTGGTTTGGCGGTTTGATATTTTTGATTAGTATGCGAAACACATCGCCTTCGATACTCGCCAGTGACAAACTCACCCCAAAAGATCTCTTTAACCTCTGGGGAAGCCAAGTGGCGAACACCGAGCTCGCCAGTATTCGGAATTCTTGTTGTACTACTGTCTGGAATGAAACAGGATTACATTAAACGACTACGGATTTGAATGTCACAGCGATTTAATATTCCCAATGTTGCTTACATGAAAAACGTAGCTTTTGCGTCGTTATTGGAAGAAACGGAATAAAAATATATGTGTTGGATGCGATAGTTTAAACAACTTCATTTGATGCAACACAATTCTTTGTTGCACATGTTTCAATTGTATTATCAGTATATTTTCATGGTTACGGAATAATAATTTCCTTACAATGTTTGTGATACAGATTGTTACTCAGTTATGTGTGTTTTTATTGTTATGTGAAAAACATAATGAGCCATATTTCAAAATAGAAGAAAAATGTGAAAGTGTCAGTAATCGAACTGTCCCTCGCTGATCAGTAGTTGGCCATTTGACGAGATAAGTAAGCTTATCTTTATCATTTGTTTGCTTCTCTGCACATTCATTTGACATAATCGTATCTGGTATTATAATAGCCCCATATGTTGTCGAATTCTTAATATTAGGCATTTCAATAAGACATGGACTATGGAAAAGTACCAAACATCTGATGAGAACTGTAATTTGTGGTGGTACAGCTGGCTTATGTTTGTTAAATTTGTGCTGATATCTTAGTTGCAACATCAACCGAAAGAGAACCAGTGGAAATGACACGATACCTTCACTCTCGGAAATACCATCAGTGATCTGCCTCGCCAAACGGTTGTCGTCTTTATAGCGCAACCGAGGCAGTGGCAGGAAACCGTCAGCGATACTCGGAACATGATGCACCATGATATAACCCTTAGCTTCATAACAAAGTGTTTAGAACAGGATCTGTTTTGGCTTCTCTCTCAACGAGTAAGTGTTTAGCGTGATTCCAGCGAGTGTGCCACTGTAGCACCCACTAGACATTTGTCGACTTGCACTTGTGTGATGGTTACCTTAAGTAGTGGTTAATGTCGATAATTTGCTTCCAGTCATGTAATTGAATTAATTCTATGATATGCATGGAATTTACCATTTAAATGTGTCAGCAACTTCCGAAAATATTCACGGACTGCAGCGTCTCAATTCTAATTGCTGTATTTGTTCATTGAAACTATAAGAAAAGAAATGTGGAAAGGAATTTGTCGGTCGCGAATATCTTAAAAAGCTATTGCGAATACGCAAAGCAGTTTCTAAAATCAGTTTTCGAAGTCGCCTTCACGTCGCTTAGAAAGAACGCGTGTTGTTACAACTGGCTGCGATACTGGAAGATAACTTTTTTCCACTCAGACTTCGTGTTAGATGGGTAATAGACAGTATGTACGATCGTGTTGCCTAGCTGTATATACTTCCCACCAAGCAGCAGAACTTTGCGGTTGTGTATAGCGATTAGGCGAGGGGTCTCGCGAAATCTGTCACCGACTGTACGTCGAGCAGGTGGTGAAGGAAAGCAAGGAAAAATTTGGAATAGGGATTAAAGTTCAGGGGGAAGAAATAAAAACATTGCGTTTTGCTGATGACATTGTAATTTTGTCAGAGACAGCAAAGGACCTGGAAGAGCAGTTGAGTGGAATGGACAGTGTGTTGAAGAGAGCGTATAAAGTAAACATTAACAAGAGCAAAACAAAAATAATGGAATGCGGTCTTAGAAAATCAGGCGATGCTGAAGGAATTAGATTAGGTAACGAAACAATGGTGATAGATGAGTTTTGTTACTTGGGTAGTAAAATAACATGCGATGGTCGCAATACAGAGGATATAAAATGCAGAATGGCAATGGGAAGAAAAGCATTTCTGAAAAGAGAAATTTGCTAATTTCGAATATCAATTTAAGTGTAAGGAAGTCTTTCCTGAAGGCATTTGTGTGGAGTGTTGCCTTGTACGGCAGTGAAACATGGACGATAAGCAGTGCGGACAGGAAGAGAATAGGGGCTTTTGAAATGTGGTGCTACAGAAGAATGCTGAAGATTAGGTAGGTAGATCGCATAACTAATGAAGAGGTACTGAACAGAATTGGTGAGAAAAGGAATTTTTGGCATACCCTGACTAAAAGAAAGGATCGCTTGGTAGGACACATTCTTAGACATCGAGGAATCATAAATTTAGCATTGGAGGAAAGTGTGTGGGGTAAAAATCGCAGAGGGAGACCAAGAGACGCGTATAGTAAGCAGATTCAAGTGGATGTGGGTTGCCGTTCTTATGAGGAGATAAAAAGGCTTGCTCAGGATAGAGTAGGGTGGAGAGCTGCATCAAACCAGTCTCCGGACTGAAGACCATAACAACAACTGCCATTAATAATACAAGAATGAAGGTTGCACATTCCAGATGTTATCCGTGCTGTAGTGGATAGCGCGTTGGACTGTAATGCTCGTGGTCAGTGGTTCGGAACCCGCTACTAGGTGTAAGAAGAGGATTACTGTCAAAAGATTTTTTTTCACGTTAATGCCTGACCTCACACACCGAATATTACCAAACAATTCTTACGGAAATTTCAATGGGATTTGTTTGATAATCCTCCATACAGCTCAGACCTCTCTCCTAGCGACTTTCATCTCTTCTTACACCTAAAATCTGTGCTTGGTGGTCAACACTTCAACGATGATAAAGAGCTGTTACCACATGGTTGAATACACAGGCGGCAACCTTCTGTGAAGGATGCATGCAAAAACTTGTGGCACGCTATGACAAGTGCCTACAAAATTTCGGCAGTTATGTGGAAAAGTAGTTTAAGAGATGTAGAATTTTGTGCAATAAAAATTTCTTCTGTATCTGTGTACAGTTTCATTTTATTACCAAACGGAACTTACTTTCTGGGCGCGCCTGTATGTTCATATTTGTTCTGGGTTGTTCGTTGAGAAATATAATCAGTTTTGTATGGCAGATGGCGTTGAACCAACACCGTCTGAAGAGTACGCCTGTGCACTGCCGTGCCACGCAACGAAGTATATAAACTACATAGAGAGGCTGTCTCTGGGTTAATAGCGCTCCTTGTGGCAGCAACCAGGAACTGTGGCCGCCATTTTTTTCAACGTCTAGTGCGCGGAATACGTAAGTTAAACCGACGCTATTTACGTGTTTTGGTTTCAAATTTTATGTATCGTAGTAAGCTTGAAAGGTAATTTATTAAAGCTTATTCGAATCTATCAGGACTAGCACTTTTCATTCTGGAAACATCACTTAGGCTGTGACTAAGCCATGTCTCCACCCCATCCTTTCTTCCAGGAGTGCTAGTCCTGCAAGATTCGTAGGAGAATGTCTGTGAAGTTTGGAAGGTAGGAGGTGAGGTAAAGGCAAAAGTAAAGTTGTGACGACGGACTGTGAACCGTGTCGGGATAGCAACGACGGTAGAGCGCTTGCCCGCGGGTTCGAATCCCGGGTATAGCACACAATTCTAATCTGCCAGGAAGTTACATATCAGCGCACACTGGGCTGCAGTGTGAAAATTTGATTCTGAAAATTGCACTCGACTGTGTTTCAAGAAGAATTTCTACTACCATGAAAATCCTTCGTATCTGATGTGTCGAAAAATGCCGTTGAAATTTCTAATTTGCTCCCTAACTGGCAAATCGTAACGTGTAGCTTCAAATAAACCTGTTTATAATGGGTGGCAGTACCATTTCTTAGTGTCTAGGAAAAGAATCACATAAACCTTTTACCGAAAAACATTTATTTTTATTTTTATTTTTTATTTATTTTTTTTTTTTTTATTTTTTTTTTTTTTGTTTTTTGTTTTTTTACAAAGTTAAATTCTTTATTTAAGTATGAGTAAAACACAATAGCTCATTTATCTCCCAAGAAAGCACGAAACAATAAACAACTTTTTTAAATTTTTATCGTAAATTACTGACCAAAAATAGCAAGAAGCAATTAAATGGCAGCATAACACAAAAAGTCAAATTGCTTTATGTTAATTACAGGGACTTTGCATTTTTAAACTCACAATTACATGCTGCCTGTAAGAAAAAGTTAATTATCCTAATGCTAAGATTCTTTCCCTCCATCCCTTCCTCACCATCTCTCTCTTTCTCCTCTGTTCTCTCTCTCTCTCTCTCTCTCTCTCTCTCTCTCTCTCTCTCATTTTTCGTCAGGCCACCGTTGAGTATTGGAAGAACACTGGTAGTCCATTCCCAAATGTTGTCTACTAAGGTTTCCAATGACAGTCGGCTCCGCTGTAAAGAGCTGTTCACGTTTAAAGCTTATTCCAGAAGCAGCATCTGGCAGGAACTTCCGTCTTCTCCTGCCATGTTGTCAGTGGGGCACGAGGTGGTTTCAAAACAGAGTTTTAACCATATTACTGATGAATTTGCTCGTCAATACGCGAGGAAAAGATGTTTTGTGTTATGTATGTAAAGCGGAAGACCCTTTATCTACAAGTAATTTAATTTCTTATAAATACATAGCATGTCAAGTGTTGAAAACATGTAAGTGTATATCAAAAACAATACATGTGAACCTTTTTCGGTTTTCAATTTCGTTAAATTGGAAGGATTCCAATACCTAATTTTTTTATTAGTAACGTTTAATAATTGCCATACTTAATAAGACTCCTTGTAGTGTTAATTATTTTGTTACATAAGAGTCGGTGTTGGAGCGGCAGGTGTGCACGACATACACTTTCACTGAAAACATCGGACGTCGGGGTGATCGCACTGCATCCCGTATAGTTTGTCAAATGTTTGTAATTCTATGGAACAAAACTACGTTGGTCATCAGTCCCTAGTCTTACAAACTACTTAAGCTAACTAACCTAATGACAAAACACACATCCGTGTCCGAGGGTTCAAAATGTTCAAATGTTTGTACAGCTTATGGGACTTACGGCACAAATATCCATGGCCGAGGGGGGATTTGAACCCCCGACCGTAGTGGCCGTGCAGACCGTGACTGGAGCGCCTCAGTCCCCTCGGCCACCGCGGCCGGCCTGACCGAGGGAAGATTCGAACCTCCGACGCGGGATCCGTAACGTGGCGCTCCAGACCGCTCAGCTACTCCTGCACGGCTATAGTTTGTATCTTGTTCAGGTTAAGGAGAAGGTTAGGTTAGGTTAGAATCTATTCTGGGTCTGAAATATATTAGATTTCAATTTCCTGGGGTTCAGTGGATTCCACCGACATTTTTATACTTGGAAATGAGTGGTACCATGCGACTTTTGTTATTAATGAAGACATCGAATGCATACGAATGCGCTACAGCTGTCTCGTAAGCAGAAATTGGCGATGATTGTGTACTGTCGTCAGTTGTTGCTACTACCAGATAAGCTTTACGAAAATGTGAGGTACCGGTCAAAGGAGAAATTTCTATTACATACTCGTGACATAACGAGGTGTCACTGACAAGCAATATTACAGTTCTGCTGAATTTATTTGAAGTTGTGCAGATACATACCGGTTAACCTCCATGCTTTAAATAGTGAAGAACTACCCCAGTTAGGTAAGTTCATTGCTGATCACGAGTTTCAAGAATTTATTCGCATGTTCAGGTGCATTTCTTTACACAAGCACCGGTACGGTGAGTTTAATGTGTAATTTTCTGCCACTATTGCACTGCAGTTGTCTTTTTTTAGGTTACTGATGTTCGGTAAATAGGACAGAACAAATCTTGAGGTGTGTATTTTGTCCTAATGTTAGAAACCATAATTTTCTCTGTCTCCTTAAATGTATTGTGCCTCTTCCATTACTCAGAAAATCAAACATAATAATCATGACTCAGGCCTACCTTCATACAATAACCAGTAGTTGTGACGATTTTTGTGTTGTGATATCGAATGAAATGGAGCACACACAACACTTGCAAAGACAAAAGTACTGTTTAGTATGTAAAAGACTTGCCAGTATTTATTATGTACGATTTCCCTCGCCGCCGCCTCTGCGATGTACCAGCTTCGATCAATTGTTTTCATAACCGAAATGCCCGCCTCCGCGCACTTGTGCGAGTGCCGTCCCCATTGTATTTATTTATTATTTTACAAACGTTATTACTTACCGACGAACTCTGTCCTACACCAACACTGGAAAAAGGAGCCAATTATTGCGTACTTTGTACAGTACAGTTACCTGGAATAACATGGAACTTGTACCTGAGAGTTTAGTAAAGAAATCACTACCGCCCCCGCCTGACCATCCACCACCGCCCCCTATTATTTTTATTGCTAATTTGGATATGAATCGCGACATCCTATGTCTTAATTAGAACATTACGTCAGTACAAACGGTTTACTACATCGAACCTTAAGTACAACTCGCAATTTTGCAGGTAAATATAGACACAGCATTAAGAACTTCGGTGTAATCCTATGGATAGGTGTTGTAAATTTAACGACAGTTATTTAAAAACAAACATTTAGGACTATCCAAAACAACTGTTCTGTCTTTCGGAAATCGATCGCCCCCCCTAGGTGCCAGGCCAAAATAAATTTCTCTCTTCGCATAGACGACGCTTGCAACAGCCGACGAAGAGAAAAAAAAATGCGCACGTTTGAATATAATGGTAATGACTGCCACACATTATCTTAACAAATGCTCTTTCGATGACGAGATTATTTAAGATTATTTAAAAACTTTTCCAACCAGAACCAAACATTTGGGACTACCCAAAAGAAAGGAAATGTTCCGTTTCGGAATTCATCCGCCAACTTAGGTCTACAAACAAAATAAATGTATATTAAATATTGATACACTCTGTTAGGTATTGTAGTAGATTTACAACTCGTATGGGTTGCAAAATTTACATATAAGATATAATAAAGAATTTCATCTGCCACAGGTATTTGGCAATACCACCAAACACGCTCATCGTTTTGACTATGCCTGCAACAGCCGACGAACGTTAGATAGTAAACGGGAAGTAACGGTAACGAACGCCACAAACTTGTATGTCAAACACTTTTTTCGTAACACAACAACAACAATAGCAGAAGACATTATTTATTTAAAAAATCGAATTTACTGCTGGAAATAGCGAAAATCGACAAGGACATCTGATGATTCAACCACAACGTCTGCATAGAAACTATAGATTTCGAACACTGGAACTTTCACACATGGCATTTTACTGCCCACTCCGTCACTCAAACTCGGTTATACCTGGAAGGAAAGCGTCTACATATAGATCTGCAAGCGATGTTATCAGTCTTCCAGTCTGGACTCAGAGAATGGATCGACACACAACCTGCTCTGTTAGACTGCACTAGACTGTAATCCACTTACTATCCAGTTCTGCGCCCAGTGGCGTAGCTAAGTAGTTTGGCACCCGGTGCGGTGATCCAACTTGTCACCCCCCCCCCCTCCAACACCACCGCCACCACCACTCTCGCCAACCTTACAAAGAATGGAAAAAAATTTCAAGGAGAGAGGAATAAATTTTTGATACACATAATAAAATGAGCAAAATAGAAAGTTAATTAGTTTGTAAACAGTCTGTATGAAAGGAAATAAATAAAACAATTTTTTATAAATAACATAGTTTAATCAATTGTTAATAAAGCAGAACAAATAGCTAAAGAGCGTCTTAATGACTGGTGACTTTCACATGCAGTTTACAATCTCACCCGTCTAACGTTCTCTGTATAAAATTTTGAAATTGCATGGTCAAAGTCAGTAGCTTTAGCCACACTATTTTCATTTGACAAAATTGTCAAATTAGAGAGTCTTGCTTGGCTCATTGTAGAGCTAAGGCAATTCTTAATGAGTCTCAGCTTTGAGAAACTTCTCTCACAGGTAGTTACCGCAACACACAAAGAAAAATCTTAATGGAAAAGTGAGGTTCGGGACAGATTCAGATATTTCTTATTCAATAACAAACTGTAAAACTCTTAAAGATGTCCATCCAAGAGATTTTTTTTTTTTTTTTTTTTTTTTTTTTTTTGGGACATTAGCAACCTGCAGAAATCTTCGCAACCGTAGAATTTCTGCGAGGATATCTACAGAAATCTCATCGTAATTGTCAATTAAACATTTTATAATCATGGGAAGTTCCTTTTCTGAATCGGATTTTTGGGCTCCAAAACAGCACAATGTTCTGATATACACTCCATGTTTCTGCAACGTGTATCGATTTCTTGTTGGAACTGTCGATCCACTCTAATATTGAACTTCTCAGTTCCTGGTGCAAAGTCAGCGTCTCGTCTGCAGCCTGTTCCCCAGGTGTCATTTTCTTATTCCTAATATTTCTTATTTTTCCGACAGGAATACCCATCTCGTCACAAGTGTCCTTCGCACAATAAAGGCTTCGTCCACAAGCAAATAGAAATGTCCATATTGATTTATAGCAAACACTTCTTAGTTGACTTTAGATTTTTAGTCAAATATTGCTTAAAAGAGCAATCTTCCTGAAATGCAATAAGTTAGTAATCAGTTGTCTGTTGTTGTATAGGAGAAAATGCCTTTATGCATTTTTACGGAGGTCAGACATTCATGAACAGCAAACAGTAAGGGGATTTGTTCTAGCCGGCCGCAGTGGCTGAGTGGTCTGCGGCGCGCCAGTCACGGTCTGCACGGCCACTACGGTCGGGGGTTCGAATTCCCCCTCGGGCATGGATATTTGTGCCGTCCTTAGTATTAGCTAGTTCATAAGTAGTTTGTAAGTTTAGGGACTGGTGACCCCGTAGTTAAGTCCCATAAGCTGTACAAACATTTGAACATTTTGTTCTATTTGACGTCAAAATTGCATCAAATAATAAATCCATATGGTATTTTTTTGTAATTGGCTATGATTTTTCTTACACACTATACCAGAGCTTTTCAAACTCTTCCTAGTCGCAACACCATTTCGAATATATAAAGAAGAAACACTTACACTGATTTGAATTAGAAAGATTTATCTATATAAATGATACTTTGAAGGAATATTAATTTTCATGATTCACTTGTACTTAAGGTGCACACTGAACGAACTGAAGGATGTTTAGTATTTTTTGCACAATGTTCTGTCTTATTTAATCTTAAGATTTTGCTGTTGTTGCGACACTCTTAGTGGCACTACGCGACACCCCCGGGTCTCCTGACATCCAGCTCGGAAAGCTCTGCACTGAACATTATAAAGTACCACATTGATAGCCACGGCGGAAAACAGTTCTGGTTTTATGTTAGACTAGTTCATGCAGGTTTGACCACTTGAACACACTAGCACAAAGTAAATTCGTGATATATAATTAATATGGCTGGTTTGGCTAAATGGCCGTTTATTTTAACGTTCAAATCACGAAAAAGGAACACAGTGAGCGTTTATATTCTAAAAGTGGCAGCAACATCTGAATAAGTATCGCAATCACTTTTAAAGCTAGGAGAAACATTTGATTCTCAAAAAAATCATTAAACAGAAAAAAATCAGGCATTTGGCATCAGCAATAAAGAAACCCCTTGTTATCTTTCTTACAACTATGGGAAGAAAAAGTTGTATTAAAAAATTCATAAATAATTCCATTTACTTACGTGTAAATGAATAAATATTTCATTCGATCTTCTGAATACTGCGGAAGAAAACTCTGGCGTCCGGTCACTCACGATAATAGACAAAGAATGGCAACAGCTCTGTAGGTTCATACCATTAGCAATGATACATTAGCGTGGAAAAAAAAAGAAAAAAAAAAGAAACCTCTGGCAAGTTTTGTCACCCCCTTGGAGTTGGTACCCGGTGCGGACCGCGAGTTTGTGACACTTGCGGGGAGTGACACTTGCGGGGAAAGGAAATGTGTAGACACTTGCGGGGAGACCCGGACGCTGCAGGTAGTGAACAGGGTGTTCCAGAAGTAGGGATACACCACCCCTACTCCACGCCCTCCAGTCGCTACCTGTGCAGTATTCACGGAAAGGCCCACCGAGCGAGGTGGAGCAGTAGTAAAATAAATTACGTGTATATATCTAGTCTTATGCAGCCAAACTACTTAGGTCATCGGTCGCTAGACTTACACACTACTTAATCTTACTTAAAATAACTTAGGCAAAGTACAAACAAACATACCCATGTCCGAGGAAGGAGTCGAACCTCCGAACGGACCGGCCGCGCAATTTGTGACACAAATTACATGTTTGATAATATTAATGCATAGAAGTATGAAATCATGTCAAGACTACTTCCTGCAAAAACTTCGACAAAAAAGTTTAGAAAAACAAAATTCTGGTATATTGTATTTTAACATTTTATCAAAAAATGAATGTTACTGCAAGAGATACAGCCATTCGAATTTACGAGAACCATAACGTTTTCCCTTCCTGAGTAAATGAGCTGCTTCTTGTAGTTTCAACACCACAGTAGCCTTTTTCTTGAGTGTTCTTAATATAAATCTTCACACAGACTTCTCGAGGACGAGAGTGATACGGATATCTGATTGTAAACCACTGCCTATTACCTTAGACCTTTTTGACTGTACTGAACAGGAGTTCTGCGTATTCCGTAATTTATATTTATACAGTTAACAGGCAATGTAATTTGTAAACAACTATTGGCTGCCAATTTCGCTTCATTTTTCCTGGAAGTCTTGCAACTTGTTTCTCCCTGTTGGTTTATGCCAAGTTCGGAGTAAAAATGGTTCTATATGACGGTGATAGAAAACTGAATTTATCTTTAGCATTTTTAGGTGTGTGACATTCCCTTACACATTCCGTATTTTATACATGTATTTGTAATTCGAATACAGCCAAATCGTTTTGGGGTCTACGAATAAACGCTTCAAGTATGTAAAATACTCATTGACTTATTATTAACATTTTTAATTCAAGGTTTAAGGTTGCGTCTCCTATTAAAAAGCATAGAAGCTATTTGTAAAGAGATGGAAGTTGCGTGATAGTGGGGTTGACTACATAGCGGTCAATTACATCAACGTTTCTGTGCAGGATGCCTAATATATTTATTGCTCGCACAGGTGTCTTGATATGCTTAGTGTTCTGAATAATATGCTTTTAGGAGGTATAGCTGTGGAAAGACAATGTCTTGTAGTGGCAGAGAATGTCTTAATAACTCTCCAAACATTATCACTATTAAAATACCTTTTTGTTTTCAGGAGGAACACTCAACGAATTAATATGTAGTTAGAACAAGTTACTACATTGCTCTTCAGCTTGCAAAGGGTTGTGCAATTTCACCGAGTTTCGTACCGGCCGCGGTGGCCGAGGGGACTAAGGCGCAACAGTCACGTTCTGCGCGGCCACTACGGTCAGGGGTTCGAATCCCCCTCGGGCATGCATATCTGTGCCGTCCTAGTTCGTAAGTCGTTCATAAGTAGTTTGTAAGTTTAGGGTTGATGACCCCGTAGTTAAGTCCCATAGACTATACAAACATTTGAACTTTTTTTTTCACCGAGTTTCTTGTTATGTTGACAGTGTGGAAACTTGACAACAGCAGTGCTAGACTTCTTGGTGTGCCTGTACCCAGGAAAAGCCATTAGCCGCCCCAAGGGCTCCGGGTTCCCCGCAAGTGTCACTCCGTGCAAGTGTCACTCCCCACAAGTTCCAACCCCACGGACCGCACTCCCCCCCCCCCCCCCCGCACCACGCTAGCTACGCTACTGTCTGCGCCTTCCAAGAAGTAAGGTAGTTGAATTTTACCTCTTATATCCCTTATAAATCAATTACTGCAGTGGTACACATGTTCTTGCATATATCCATCTAACATAGCATAGGGAATCTATCGACCATACACTGCAAACGATTCTTTACATCATTTAACTCACACAGGTCAAATACCGATAATCCAGCACTCCATAAGACGTTTAAAATTGTTCTTTTAAACCAAACTGCACCCTATTGTACACTCGTTGACAGAATTCGCGAGACCCCTGGCCAAATCACTATGAGTAATGGAACAAACAGAGTTCTATCCCAGGGCACCCATAATGCATTGCACAATGACGTTATCCAAGATGGCGTCGTTTCCGGTTCTGGAACAAAATGTCTGCCGTGACCACGTGACCTGATCCCTATTGCCGGTTCTGCTGCAGGGTACTCATAATACATTGCACGATGACTTCATCCAAGATGGCGTCCCCCGGGAAATTTGAATTTAGAATTTTCCTTGAATGCTATTCTCTCTTTCCAAATTTTTTTGCTGGGAAAAACTTTTTTTTTCTACCACTAGATGTCAGCACAAGAATCCCCCACCCTCCCTCCCCTACGAAAATGGCGGGAACATCTTTCAGTTTGCTTCAGGAGCTCAAAGGGAGAGGTCAAAACAGCAGCAGCAGAGTTCAACACTGAATGTGAGTAACGTTATTGAATGTGTGTAAATATGCAAATTACCTCATTACACCCAGTACTCCTGATTCAATAACCCCCCATCACGCATTTGCTCCCCAGGACCACGCCCCTTTCCCATATTGCCGCTTCTGCGCCAGGGTACCCATAATGCATTGCGAAATGAAGTCATCCAAGATGGCGTCGTTTCCTGTTCCAGAACAACATGGCCACCAGAGAAAATCCATCCTCACTCAGTCTGCTCCAAGAGGCAGCAGGGTGACGACCTCTTCCCTCCAGAAGCAGCAGTTGCCATGTAGTTCTTAAGTATTGTTTTACAACATCAATGTTTTTAAACAATTCTATGTAACATCAAAAATTTATTGCGGCAGGAAAGCCACAACTTCCGAAACATCACTATGTTTATCGGAAATCATTAGTTGGATAGGAAGTGAGTCACAAGGGAAACAAATCAAAAATAATTTTTGGCTGGAAAGCCACAATTTCCGAAACATCACTGTGTTTATCGAAAATCGTTACTCGGATAGGAAGGGAGCAACAACCACAAAACACAAGAGATCAGCCCTTGCAATTTATCTGATTGCTGTAGGAAGGATGCCCAGCAAACAATCACAAATTAACAAATTAGTAAGAAACCAATTCCTGGTTGGTCTGGAAACTTTCACCTGCAGGTTGCATTTTTCTTTCTTTTTTTTTTTTTTTTTTTTTTTTTTTTTTTTTTTTTTTTTTTTTAAGTTTTCTCAGAAGTTCTGTCTTCTTTGAAAGCTGAACTTTATGTGTGCCATGTCTACTGCTCATTATTAAGACAGTTATACGTTAGCAGGACTTACGAGAAATCGCTCTTTCGTCCTACTCAGATGGTGGTCACCTTTGTTATCGGAGGTCCTCACCTTCTGTTATGGTGGATCTTCAATAATTGCACGTGGAACTCTCACACGGTGCCATCTTGCGGGATTTACTGTGCCCGTATATTCTAGGTGCCTGGTGGTCGGTCGGAGGATTTCTACTTTGCTTAGAAAGTTCCTTGTGTGCTTTATTATAAAGTCGTGTATAGTGTCCATATGGAGCTCGTCATACAACTCTCTCGTTCTGGGCCATCTAGGAGCTCGTAGAATGAGTCTGAGGCACTTGTTGTGCAGTACTTGTAACATTTTTATATTGGTGGGACATGCCGTTCCTCAAGACGAGCATCCGTGTATCATGGCAGGGAGGACTGTGGTTTTGTATAAACGTACTTTGGTCTGTGTGGCCATCTGGGTACTGTACACTAACGGAAACAATTTACGGATTAATTTAACCATTTTTCTTTCTTAAGTAAAATGTGTTGTCTAAATGTTAACTTATTATCGAGTTGCACTCCGCGGTAAGAACTTGTGGGGACCAAGGAATATTAGTGTTGTTTATGCGTAGATTATCGCGTAGATCAGGTCGTCGCCTGGTGAACATCACTGTCTTGGTTTTGTCGGCATTTATCTTGATCATATTTTGATGTGTCCAACTTTCAGTAAGCGTAACCTGACGCTGGAGTCAGATGATGGCGGCGGTCAGTCGCCGACTGCTAGCCAAGAATGCAGTCTCATCTACGAACTGACCAATTGTAACTTAGAGGACGGTCGGTAGGTCGTTAACATATAGGATACACAGTGTCGGAGATAAGACAGAACCTTGTGGCATGCCTTCCTGGAGTGTTCGAATACCAGACCGTTGATTTTCCAGCCGTACAAAGAATCGTCTGTCTGTTCGGAAATTGTCCACTAGTTTGATCAGGTGTAGTGGGATTAATCAAAGATTATGAATTTTAACTATTAAGTTAGCCCTCCAGACTTTGTCGTACGCAGTCTCGATGTCTAAAAACGCTGCAGTCGTGTAATACGCCCGGTTCATATTATAAGGCAGAAACTCTGTACCTCGCAACAGTTCGGTTGAAAGGTGAGGTTGGAAAGCGTATTGATGTGGTCGTATTACATCGTGTTCTTGTAATGGAATTCTGAGTCGGTATAGGATGATCCTCTCAAAGATCTTGGACATAGTCGGTAACAAGCTTATGGGTCTATCATTGCCAGGTTGTCGTGAGTCCTTTTCAGATTTCGGTATAGGCTCAATTCGTGACGTCTTCCAGTAAGAGATGAAATATGACAGTAACAGACAGCTGGTTAGGATTCTTGTTAAAGGAAAAAGTGGCACCCTGGGAAGGTGTTTCAAGTGGACGTTGGATATGCCGTCTGGTCCTGGACCCGAATGCGTTCCCAAGTTTCTGTTAATTTTTCGGATTTCTGTCGGTGTTGTCAACTGTGGTTGTGTGTCCTCTCTTGCTCGCTGTATGACCTGAAGTTGCCGTTCTATGTCCCGAATGTATTCTGTTGCTCATAGGTTTCTGCAAACAGTTCTGCCTTGTGAAAGGGATCGAACACTAATCCTGCTGGTCCAAGTAAAACTGTTTTTGGCGCTTTAGGAGTTTTCATCGCTTTAAGGAGGTTCCAGTCCTTACGATTATGGGGCAGAAAAGACTCCATTCGATCTTCCCACATTTCTTGTCGCCACTCAACGGCCCGCCTATGTAGTTCCCAGGTAAGTCTACGCAGTTCGTGTTTGTCTTCTGGATTTCTGAATCTTGTCCACCTCTTTATGACACTATTTTTCAGCGATTTTAGATCTTGGATGAGAGGAGAAAATTCATCCGTGGCCCTCCTTTCAAACTGGACCGAGACCTTAGCCTGTGTATGTGCTTCTTTTATGTTTCTGGACAATTCATTTATAGAGTTATCAATGAAAGCGGTGGACGAGACATGGGCTGTGGGGCGTATATGTCTCTGTAAGTAATGTGCATATTGGTCCCAGTTCGTAATGTACTTCAAGGGAGGTCTCGGAGGTTCAATAGCCCTGTTTAAGTGACCAATCACAGGGTGATGATCTGAGGTGAGGTCATATATCGTGACTAGGTTCGGGTTAAACATCAAATTCTTGATCATGGTGATGTCCAGCACATCCGGTTCCTTGGAATGTGTGTAACATCGACGGGTCCGTAGGTTATTTCTTATAACACTCTTCTAAATTGTACAGTTGTTGGCCCTTAGGATTATTTGCGTGGGAATTCCACGCAAAATCCACGCATAAAATAATTTTGTCAAAACTATCGAAAATGGTGAGAAGATCATCTTCGTCCATAGGATTAGCTGGACGGATGTAACCAGCCACCAGCGTGACATTTCCATACTGCGTGTTTATAGTGACTGCAGTGACTTCGAGCGTGTTCAGCGATGGTAAAGTTTCGACTGAATGGGGGATGAAGTCACGTAAATACATGGCGGTGCCCCCCCCCCCCCCTCGCATTCCCTGACGGTCTGTCCGATATCCCACCATGTTCGGAATTTTGAAGGTCTGTGCTCTTCTCAAATGTGTTTCTGTCAGGAATAAGATGTCCACTTTGTGGCGAGTTAGAAAATCACAGAGTTCTATTTTCTTATTTCTGACACATTTGGCGTTAAAATTATAAAATGTTAAGTCGCAGGTCTTGTGTATCCTCGCAGCCATTATGGAGCAAAGATTTGCATTACACCGTCCACTAGGACCATTAATTTGATAATATGTCAGGTGCTGTGTTAAATTGACGGAAAGTATTAGTTATGACTTCAAAGATGTTTCGTTGACGAAGATTTGAAAAGAATGAGTGAATGCCTCTAACAGTCTTAAGTATTTCAGCAAATTCTGATTTCGGTTGGTCTTGAATGGCATTTGATGTGTCCGCGGCGGTATGTTGTGCTCCAGGGATCTTCCAAGGATTCTTTTTTCGTAAGACCGGGAACTGTTGTGGATTCTGGATGTCAACCTGTGTTTGGGGTTGATTCGTTTGTCGTTTCGACTGAAAGGATTGGGCTTGTGCTGTGTATATGCGCAATGCTTCTTGAAACTTTTCACGCCCTCTCCAAGAAGCAGCGTGATCCTTGTTACAATAACATACGTCGGTTTATGGCCGCGTGGTTTATCGCAGTCTTTCGATAGGTGGTGTCCTGTACATCTTACGCAACGAGATGGCAGGTTGCAATAATTCGCTGTGTGGAAGAATCTCTGGCACCTTTTACACTGCGTAGGTCCATCTTTATTCCTATATGTTTTCACAGTTTCTCTCGTATCTAGGATGTGTTTAATATAATATATAGACTCACTTTCTGGTCCTGGCGGTAAGGAGAAGCAGTAGACAGGTTGCGGGATAAATTTCTGTGTGGCGTCATTCCGTGATTTGAACTGAAACACAGTGGCACTGCGGAATCCCCGTTATCGTCATTCACTTTCTCCATCTGTTTCCGGCACTTCCGCCGGCAGATATTTTATGACGACTTTTAACACTTTGTCGTTTGGATTTTGATGGGTATAGAACAATATATGATGTGCATGGAAAAATTGAAAACATGCTCTGTGGTCTTCTATTGAGGCAAAATGATATTTAATCGAATCACCTTTTTGAGTGAAACACACAAGATAATTGTGCAATATTCTGCAAATTTTATTTGTTACTAGCCGGTTTTCGGCAGTTACGCCATCGTCAGGTAAACACTACAGAGATATAGTTATGCAGCTTAGAAGTTCACAGGTCAAAGATCTTAAGTTGTTGTACAGATAGTATGTATACAGAAATGTCTTAAAGAAAACTAGTGTTATAGGTATAATTACATCATTGAACTTGTAGAACTTTGATAAAATATGTGACACAAAATATAAATTACAACACAAAGAAATAATTAGTAACATATAAAATTGAACAAAATGGTCTGTTGATTAACTGCACAAATATTCAGAATATAGAAGGGTGAGTATAAGATGAATGAAACATCTGTGAATATATAGATCCATTGTATGAGCTATTACTGGCATAAATGTGCATTAATAACAGAACTAATTTATATCAGGCAAGTAGGCTATGAAACTGTGGTAGGGATGTGACGCAAGTGAAAAGGAGTCAGTGGTTTATGTGGGCCCATTAGATTCTGCAGACAGAAGTGGTGAGTAGGGAAACTGAGTTTGATCATTTAGCATAAGGTGTGGAGAAGTTGACATATGTTTATTAATTTCCAGTATTTCTAAAAAGTTCATTTTCTTCCCTTTTTGGATATGATATAGGACATCTTGTTTAACATGGGAGCTGTGGTTTTCATTTAGTAGATGGTCTGCAAATGTTGAGTTCCCTTTCCTGAGTTTGCAACTTCTGTGATGTTCTTTCAATCTAGTGCTTATTGCTCTGCCTGACCGCCCAATGTAGAATTTTCCACAGTTGCAAGTGATCTTGTATATCCCACTCTTTTCCAAAGATGGAAATTTGTCTTTGCCATTGGGTAGAAAGTGACCAATGGTATTGTGCACATAAAAGGAAGTTTTGAAATTCCTGGATTTACGTTTTTGGCAACATGAATAGAAACCTTTCCTAAATATGAGATTGTACACCATTTGTTAGCTTCTTGGGGTGTTGAAGTGTTGACAACAGGGTAAAGAAGGGAAGAGATCGGTTATTTTTGTTTTTTTGTGCATTATGGAGTCTACGAAGAGGGTAGCCATTGTTTGCTGCTATTTGTCTGATGGTGTTTAATTCAATTTGGAAATATTCTGTACTCATGGGGATAAATAATAAACGATGAATCATGGAATTAAATGCTGCATGTTTGTGAGTGATTGGATGCTGTGAACTGGCTGGAATTACAATGTTTGTGGTGGAAGGTTTCCTATAAATGCTGAAGGTGTGGGAATGATTGCTGATGTCTATAGTTAGGTCTAAATAATTTATTGTGTAGCCACCAAACTCCATTGTGAACTTGATACTTTTGTGAGCAGAATTTAACTGTTTGAGGAAAGTTTGAAGCTGCCTGGTAGTACCTGTCCATAAGCACAACACATCGTCAACATACCTAAACCAATATCCAACCTTGGAAGAGAGTGGGTTACTTTTCAAGAATTTTTCCTCAAAATTACTCATGACTATTTCTGCAAGTATTGGACTCAGGGGGGAACCCATAGCTAGGCCATCCAGCTGATTGTATATCTTGCCACTGAAATGGAAGTAATTTTGTGATAGGCAAGTGTGTGTGGCTAATTTTATGTCATCTGTGACAATTGGATTGACTCCTGATTTGTGTAGTAAGTCTGTGAGGTTATTTAGGCATTCATCTACAGGTATATTGGTGAATAAGTTACTGATATCGAAAGAAATTAGTTTGGAACTAGGAGAGATAGGGATGTCTTTTAGTTTTTTCACTAAATCAGTTGAATTCAGAATATCATGCCTTGGTCTGAAGTAGGTTTTACTTTTGATGATGTCATTTAATTCTTGAGCTAATTTGTAACATGGGGCTGAAAATGAGGATACTACCAGGCGAACTGGAAAATTTTCTTTATGAAGTTTGGGAAGGCCATACTGTCTAGGAGCTATTGGATTCATGTTGGTGAGGAAGTAGGTGTCAGATTCAAAAAATATTCTTTTGCGCTGTTTAATTACAATTTTCACTTTATCATTATAAATGAGTGTAGGATCTTTCCGCATTTCTTGGAAATTATTGGAATTTAGGAAATCTACTTTGTTTACATATTCACATCTGTTCATTAGGACGAGAGTGTTACTTTTATCTGACCTTGTAACTATAACATTGTTATCACACATTTTCTTCTTGAAATTGGTCAAAATTAGTCTTTCTTTCGTTGATGAGGCACTAACAACAGCGTGTGAAGTTTCCAATTCATGTGCTACCAAATATTTGGTGGAGAAGTCCCCACCAAACGCATACTCTAGATCTATTTTCATTCATTCCAACTGTTTTTCGGAAACTTCTGTGATGGAGCGCATTTTTAGCCTTTTCCCAGTACATTTCGTTTTTCGACAGGTTCTGGCAGATGTTTATTACTGGATAACTTGTTGATTTTGGCCTTCTGTCTATCGAACGTGTCATTTACGATGTCATTAATTTCCAGTCTCAGTTCACTGTCCATTACATCGAACTCTACTTGGTGTAAAAGACCTGAAATTGCCATGTGAGCTACTTTCAGGTGTGTACTCACGTGATCACGAATACTGAACCACCGTTTCAATTCTTTCACCCACGTTTTTTGCGCCACCTCAACCGCCTTCTTAGAAGCAGAAGACTTTGATTTTATTCTAACACACGCATACTTTATAACAAGATTTTTCTGTATACACTGACTGTTAAACCAAATATGTTGGCATGCTTTGGCTTTCTTCTTTAACAACCTCTTGTAAATGACGGAAATTTGTGCTATTTTAGCACTTTTCATTGTATTTACAGACTGTTCCGTCGGTTCTTGGCAGAATATTTGAATCATTTTGAGTGATACACACAAGATAATTGTGCAATATTCTGCAAATTTTATTTGTTACTAACCGGTTTTCGGCAGTTACGCCATCGTCAGGTAAACACTACAGAGATATAGTTATGCAGCTTAGAAGTTCACAGGTCAAAGATCTTAAGTTGTTGTACAGATAGTATGTATACAGAAATTTCTTAAAGAAGAATGGAATGGATCTTAGGGTTTAACGTCGCTTCGACTGCGTGGTCATTAGAGACGGAGCTCACGCTCGGATTTTTGGGTAAGGATGGGGGAAGGAAATCGGCCGTGCCCTCTGAAAGGAACCAGCCAGACATTTGCCTGGAGTGATTTAGGGAAATCACGGAAAACCTAAATCTGGATGGCCGGAGGTGGATTTGAACCACCATCCTTCTGAATACGAGCCCAGTGCGTTACCACTGCGCCACCTCGCTCGGTGTCTTAAAGAAGACTAGTGTTATAGGTATAATTACATTATTGAACTTGTAGAACTTTGATAAAATATGTGACACTGGGCCCGTAATATGTTTCTTAAGTTCTATATATCAGATATTTTCCAGTGTATTGAATAGTTATGGGTGGAACTTTGAACGGTTTCTCCTTTGGCTGACCGGCACCAGATGTGGATACGCCCTGATTTGTCGTGTGGGAGCTGCCTCCTGGTTGTCTGTATCTGTGCTCAATGGAGCAAATTTGTTTGGCGTAGTCACTACAGGCCGTTTCTTAAGTGTTGCAGTGGGGAGCTGTGCATGTTTTCGCTTGGTCCCGGACTTAACTTGTTGAAAACCTTGATTTGCGTCGTGTTCGTCAAGTTCCATGTCCTCAGAGCGGGTTTTCCCGTCCTGGGGGTCCTCTTCAGGTGAGTCGTCTGTGAGCCAAGGAAACCCACATTGCGCTACAAGTTTCATTGCTCTTAGGTCTCGGGCTCTGCGGTCCTGATTGGTAATTACCGAGTCCGTGTCTTGAACATGGTTTGTACTCGTTGTGGCTGGGTAGGGTATGTTGTCTAGCTGTAAGGAATGTGAGACGATTGTCTATCCATGGAAGTGTCCCTAGTCGCAGATGCTGTTCTTGACCGCGAGCCCGTGTTTTGCTTGGAAATACACCGCCTGTCCGTCCGTAGACGGGCACCGGAACTGTCACCATCAGCTAAGCTCATCCTACTGCTGCAAAGTTCAGCAGCGGCGTTGTTCATGCCGACACGGCCATCAAAAGTAACATCCGCGCCAAGTCGGCTCTTTTGTGAACGCTCACCCCCGGAACCGTGGATGGCGGAAAATAAAAACAGGGTATGATCTATCGCTGAAACTGCGTACTACACAAGCATCAGGAATAACAAGTAACTAATAAACTACAAGCTATCGATACACACGCAGTTTTCACACTTGAAACTAATGTGACGATGTCCACTCACTCAGACCAGTACAATATATACTACAAAGTCTGTGCACTCAGTTTTGGTAACGTAATAGAAAGCACCTTAATTACAGATCATATTGCATACAAAATTAGATATACATATACTTGGGATAGGTTTTGTCAGATGCACGATTCAAACCCAAGCTCCCTTTCTGGGTTCTAGATCTTAAAACTAGCGCCTTAGACCGCTCGGATATGTGAGTCGGTATGTTTGATGTGTTGTGTTATGTGCAATCTGTCTGATCTAAAGACATCTAGAATCGAAGGATGCGTCGTTCCTCTCGCCCTTATTGGTATTATTTCGTCTTCGCATAGAAATATCACTCAAAAGGATAATTTGGAGAACGAGTCGGAGTCATACTAGGACATGATCCGTTGGTTGCGGTGTGAATTTTTGTGCTCAGCAGCTTGATTACCCTTAAAAAGAGAGAGAGGTCGGTGTGTTGCATTTTAAGTTTTTCGTGCCTCAGCTCAAGAATATTCTTCTGTTGACAGACCCTTTTACCCGTCGGTGGTGTGACACTTGCGAATTGTCTGCTTCTGCAGTTTTATCGATGTGCACTGATGTAACTGTAGTCGACGATATGCTTACCTAAAGTACGATACAGTATATATTTCACTAGAATCAACTAACTTGGTCTGTATGGTTATTAATACTGTAGACTGTTGCTACTATGGAAACATTCTGTAAGATGGGTGTGGTGTATACGATATATGTAATAAGAGTTGAATAACGAATACAGTGTTCTGTCTCTTCATTTTGTGTTTTTCCGGGTTCTCAGAGGTATGTTGTGTGGCTGTTAACGTCTATGTGGAAAACACGGTCGATGATTGGTTCGATTCTGTGGTTAGTATAGTGCTGACCCTAACTAGAGGCGTTTACATTCTATTTTATCAGCTCTGATTCATCCTCTATACCCGGATGTAACATTCAAAGGATCGAGTGGTAAGATACAAAAAAGCTCTTGTATGTTGTACGTACCTGTGTGGTGTCTAAATATATGATCTATCAACATGATTTCCTCTTAAAGATAAAGACGTGGTTAGTTGTAGGAGACGTACAACCTCGCGATGTATTTGGATTTAAATAGTTCCCCAGCTACAATATTACGGGTCTATTTACCTTAAAAATGGATAGAAGTGGGTCTGTTGTGTCTTTTTTTTTTTTTTTTTTTTTTGTAGCTCTGCAATTTTCGCGATGTAAGATGGGTTTGCTGTTGGTCCTAAGATCTGTAGGTGAGGGATCAAGTGTGGAGAGGATCGCTCCAACGTCGTTGTGATTACCTAAAATATGTAGTAGTTTGCATCTGTAGCAGCTATTCGTTGTTAAGACTTATAGCTTTTCGTGCAGAACGTTTCGGTTTTACAGGACTATTGATCTGGAGAAAATACCGGAAAATAGGTTATGTGTCAAAAGAGCATTGCTTCGATTGATCGAGTATCTGTTAGTTGGTCAGTTATCGGAGACGTACTTCTGTGCTGTTCTAGTCTCTAAAGGAATGCTCTTGACATTCGATAACAATTTTCGGATGTTGTAGGTTAGATTTGACTGTTGTTACGGTCTCTTACAGGGAGTTGAGTTGTAAAGCAGAGGCGTCGTGTAGTTGTAGATGCACCCATAGAAACAATGTGTAATGGTTGTACTTAGGATGCGGTGTATTCATCTCGACTGTAAGTGTTGTTTACGATGCGATTGGATGCCTCCTGCTAGAGTTGTGGTGATGTTTGTGGTGGAAAAATATTGTTCTTCCGTCGAGAAGCGTAGGGTTCGACACATCTCTGATAGTTTGGTGTCTTGGATGCATCTTGCTAGCGTTTCGGAGGTATTTGCGGTGGTAAATTATTATTCTTCGATCGAGAAGCCTAGGGTTCGACAAATCTCCAATATAAACGAAGGCTTCCGCGGCCGTTGTCATTGTTAATAAAACTCTTCTGGGTATTGGACCGCATCGTCAATATATCAAGTATTTCACCAACGTTTCGGCCGCTATTGCAAGCGGCCATCTTCTGGGTGTTATGTTCAGCAGTAAACATAACACCCAGAAGATGGCCGCTTGCAATAGCGGCCGAAAAGTTGGTGAAATACTTGATATATTGACGATGCGGTCCAATACCCAGAAGAGTTTTATTAACAAATCTCCAATAGTTTAGTGTCTTACAGGATTGTTTGTGGCAATAAAATACTGAACTATATTGATTTGGGCTGGAATACAGTGCGCTGTGGCTACTCTAAATCTAGTCGGCGGGGTGTCTGCAGTACCTTGTTTATGTTTTCTACAATGGATAGATTCATTTGTAGCTTGGGGATGACTATAATGTTAGACCTGTCACTTGGTTGGATTTGGCTGATGTAACGGTTTCTTACAGGGAGTCTCGTAGGCAAGTCGGGTTAGAACTTTACTATGATGGGTGGAATTACTCTAAAATTGTCGCGGTGACGCCTATTTGCTATGACCTATGTTGTTATGTTACGATGGACTCTAAAGAAATCAGGATGGAAATATGGTCAATTAGTTGTAAAATGTTTGGCAATTTGACGTTTCTTGCACTGGACTCTTAGATCGATTGATAACTGTAAGTTGTTACCCTAAGTGGTTATCGATGTCTTTAAAAGGTGTATTTTAGGTAGGGCTTTAAACAATTTTAATTGCGTTGTATGCTTTGGATGGACTTGTTCTTCTGCTTAGATGTTAATGGAGAAGAAATAAAGTTTTAAGTCTGTGATAGTTCGAAGACTCTATAAAGAAGTTGATTTAGGATTATGTTCTTAAAACTTTATGTTGTGTACGATACGAAGTATTGCCTGTTTCATCGTGTGTTATTGGTGTTTAATTTACGAGTGGCGTGTGATGGTAAATTATTTGTGACCTTTTAACTTATACATGCGTAGTAAATTCGACAAGTTCGTCATGGAGATACAGCTAAGTTACCATCTGTCCTGCCTGGCTGTGGCGTTTTTGGAGCACTCGGAATACTGGAGAAACTCGGCAAGGAAACAATGGCGAACAGCTCGAGAAAATCATTTGGCTGTACCTTATAAAATTGGGCGAGCCGATGTTAAACTAAATCTCCATCTTCGTGCTGTTGGGCATCCCATACGATTTCGCAGTGATTTTTTATTATTTAGATTATTATCTTGAACCGAAATGTTTACAAAACCTTATAAAACTACAAATCTAAAGTGGGCCGTAAAACACGTCAGTGCGTTTTTTTAACAAACTGGATATGTGTAAGTACTTAGTATCCACCCATTACTTTCGCTTGGATGGAGGCTGTATAAGGCAGCTGGAATCGAATGACGTCGCATACATTTATTTGTCGAATCACGAGTTCTTGTGTCTATAAAATTACCGGTAGTCACCTCATCTATTTTATAACAGGAGTTTGCGGGATACTTTTATCTCTTCTTTGGCATTACCGGACTGGTGGGGTTACAGTATACACTTGAGGACTAGATCGGGAACTGGGACAGCCAATATTTACAAACTGCAGCCCTGTACTGTGTCTCAATCCCAGCCCTTCCATAGAGAGCAGTTCTTGGGCTGTGTTTTGCTGGGTTAATAAGAACACCGAAAATTGACTGGTGTGTCCGTAAATCTATCGAACTCTGGGACGTTTGCAGTCTGAAGGGGTAGTTGACTGCGTTACATTGTAATGCGTAGAAATATTATGATCTATGTCGCGTTTTCCTGCGTTATGTACTGTCGTTTGAGCCCTAAGGCGCACTACTTTCGTCTTTAAAGGTTTTTGTTTGTGTAATATTATTCCGAGAGAGAGGATGATAGTGCATACGGCCTCGTTGATGAATTTTTGTTACTGTTATTATTAGGATGGGTCATCTATCATCGCCTGTACTTTGACGTAGGGCTTCGAAATATGAGAGGTTTGGTGGCTATAAATTTTCCGGTGTTGCAGTGTGTAGGTTAGCATCTTCGTCTGCGTTAGACAGCTACTTTAAAAAAATAAATCCGAGTTCGGTTTAGTGGAATGAAAAAAGAAGTCACAAGAACGGAACTTGGAGTAGGAATTTTTGTGGGTAAATGGCTGGTCGATCTTGTTCTGAAAATCTATGTTGCATTGGGACAGTTAAAGTACTCTCTCGGTTCCGTTGTTGCTGTATTGCCGAATAAGGGTGTTGTTAGGTCCATACTTTCGAGAAATAAACTTTTAGTGTAGACTGTCGGAAATCGGTATATTATTTCGTGGATTTTTTTTTCTTGTTACTCTCCGTTGTACAATACGCTTTAAACGTCTTCTGGGCTGCTCGAATTTTGGTATTTGACCTGTTGTAAAGAATCGTTTGTATTGAAACGGTGTCGATTGATTTCTTAGATGGGTAAACGCAGGATGTGGAATTAACCAAGCGATGTGTCTGCAGAGGTCTTGTGTAGAAGGTTTTGATCATTTGGATATGTAACTCAGATGTTTTTTGAGAGAGGATGCTTAAAAAGGTAGGAATTTTTTTAACATTTAGCATATGCTTATTTTATGTAGCCTGACGAGAGAACACTGTGTTTGTAATCGCGCTAGAAATCGAGCTACGATACCGTTAAGCGTTTAAACGAGGATCGTTCATACCGTTTCCGAGAGAAATTGCTAACGAAGTTGTGTTACACGCTTACAGTGTTTGACACTCGTGTTTGGGATGGTCGTTACCGTTACATTACGTTCGTCAGCTGATTTGAACATCGTCTATACAGTTATTTTGTCTAGGCTAGCAGACGGAACATTAGTCCTAAAATGCACGACTTAGGTTTCAAATGTTTTAAATCTATCGGACCAAACTGCGTGCCCATCAGTCCGTAGCTTACAAACTACTTAAACCTAGGTAAAGTAACCTAAGGACAACACACACACCCATGCCCCAGGGAGGACTCGAAATTCCACGGCGAGCAACCGCGCGCTCCGCAGCGAGACGCTTTAGACCGCTCGGCTACTCCACCGCGGCCGGGAATTGTTTGTTCAGATGGTTTGTAACTATATGACTTTACTACTGTTACTCTATCGAAGTGCTGGAGAGAGGTTCAATTTGGCTGAAGATAGTCATGACTCGACGTTGTTACTGTTTTTTTTTTTTTTTTTTTTTTTTTTTTTTTTTTTTTTTTTTTTTTTTTTTTTTTTTTTAGGTGCGATAGACGTTTGATAATTTTGATAGTGTTGAGAGCGCCTCCAGTTTGCAGACATCTGTTGACAAGCGCGCGTGTGGCGAGAAGCATGTTTGCTTTTAGTACGAGACAATAGCCGCTTCCCCGCAGGTAGACGAGTGTCGCCGGAAGGCCCACGTGGTCCGCGACTGGGCTGGCGCTCGTCGGGACCGTCGCGTTTTGCGACTTGCCTGGAATGTGGAAAGTTAGGTTTCAAATCTTTATTAACAAAATAAAGCGTGCTCTTGTAGGTTCAGGCGTCCTTGGGTCTCAGGGGCCCTTAGCCGACCTACACTTTTGTCGTTTTATTTCTTCTTATCTTGATTCTTCTTGCTGTCAGTACTCTTCATATTCTTCTAGTAGGGCTAGGGGCACTTTTATTCGGTGACCCTGTCTTGGTTGGGCGATTCCTACCTCTCTCAGTTGTGGTAGTGTTTCCCTGAGGGCTTCTATTTTCCTAAACATGTTGATGGCTTTCTTCCTGATTTGTGTTTTGAGGGTTTCCATTTGGGTGGCCCCATGTACTACTCTGGTTGGTTCCCAAGCGGGGGGGGGGGGGGGTCCCCGACTATCCATTTGAGTACTTTATTTTGTACTACCTGTAGTGATGTGATCTTGGTTTTCGACGCTATTCCCCATGAGGTACTCCCAAATAGTAGGGATGGCAACACTGTTGATTTATAAAGTCTATTTTTGGATTCCTGTTTGAGTTCCTTGCTAGTAAAGAACGGGACTAGTGCCTTTGCCATTTGTGTGCATTTCTGTTTTTTACCTTGTATATGTTTGTTAAAAAACAAACCGGAGTCGATCTCTATCCCTAGGTATCTAACATTTTGGGCCCATGTCAGTCTGCGACCTAGCACCTCCTCCGCCTCCAGTCAAGGCCGTTTCTTTGAGAAGTAGACCATGGTTGTCTTGTCTGCATTGAGGGTTACCTTGTTCTGCCGACACCAGAGTACCACTTGATCCATTTGACGTTGAAGGCGATTTACGTTCTGGCGGCCGCTGGTGAATAACGCCGCAAACTGCGCTAGATGGACGTTATCGGCTCTTGGGAGGTCGTTGATGAAGACGTTAAACAAGGTCGGCGAGAGAACTGACCCTTGCGGAATTCCGGCTGCTAGAGTCTTCTGTTCGGACTTCTGATCGTTGACTGTCACCAGTATCTTCCTGCTCTGGAGGTAACAGTCCGGGATGGTCGTGTTGGTGGCTAGTTTGAGGATCAGTTTTTCATATCAGACCTTGTCGTAAGCCTTCTCCCAATCGAGGAAGGCCGTCGCTGTACAGAAGGAGTAGTTCGTGTTATGTGCTATGTGTTCGACTACCCTCAGAACTTGGAGTTCGGCAGACAGTTTTTGTTGGAAGCCGAATTGTTCGGGCTGAATCGTTCCGTCCGTGATCAGTGGTCGTTGGATGCGTGATAGTATCACCCTCTCGAACGTCTTGCTCATGGTACTCAGCAGGCTGATCGGGCGATAGTTGGCTGGGTGTTGTACGTCCTTCCCAGGCTTGGGGATAGGGACGATTCTTGCGATCTTCCATTGATGCGGGAAGAAGTGCAGTTGCATACATGCGTTGAAAATCCTCGTCATCAGGGCCAATGGTTTCTGCAGCATTTCTTTTAGATGTGTGTTAGTGATTTTATCGATGCCTGGAGCTGATCTTCCTCTTCGTTGTCGGGTGATCTTCCTCACTTCTGACGGGGTCGTTAGTAGCAGTTGTGTGGTTGGAGGTCTTCTTAGTAGGTCTTCCGCAAATTGGTTCGTCCTGTCCTGTCTTCTTCGTCCTGGTGGTGTTGGAGGAGCGTGTATTGAGCTTCGTAGCAGTCTGCGAAGGTTTCCGCGATTAGTACTGGCTCGAAAGTTAGTCCTTGTCCTGTGCTGATGGTTCTCTTCGCGGTTTTTTTACCCTCGAATTGCCTTCACCAGATCCCATTCTTCTTTATGTTGGCGCCTGAACTGTTCCATTCAGTCCTCCCACTGCTCGCTTTTCCACTCTTTTACGCGGTCTCGCAGTTCGCGTTGGAGTTGGTGCATTTTTCTTCGGTCCTCCGGGTCTCTGTATCGTTGCCACCGGCGCCGGTACCTGTTTTTTCTGGATCCGCAGTTCCTCGAGGAGTGGGGTCATTTCGCTTGGTGTTGTGTTTCCATTATCGTGGTGGTCGAGGCCTTGAGAGCTGCAGTCCTGTTTTTATTCGTGAGGTAGTCCTCTCCTTTCGTTATTTCTTCTTCCGTTGTGAGGGGGATTGTGAGCCGTACACTGTTTGTCAGGGTCCTTCTATAGGCGTCCCAGTCGGTGGTGTCGTTAATCTTCTGCAGGTCCGGTATAGTCGCTCTTGTGAGTGTGATAACCACTGGAATGTGATCCGACGCGAGGTCGTTTATGGCTTTGAGTTCCAGTTCTGCTGGCACATTCTTCGCTACTACGATGTCCATGACGTCGGGTCTGTGTCGCCTGTTGTAAGGGTAGTATGTTGGATCCGTTGGTCCGTGAACAACCAGGTCTAGTTCGTCCGCGATGCCGATTAGTCTGTTCTCATTTGCGTTATTGACTCGCGAGTTCCACGATTGGTGCTTAGAATTTAGGTCACCACCTATAAGTGTGGTCTCAGAGTTGTTCCATGTCTTTTTGTAAGAGGGCGTCTCTCGGGCGGAGGTACGTCGCCACCAGCGTGATGTTGCCGCTGTTTGTGCGGACGGTGACGGCTGTGGCCTCTATGCTGTTCAATGCTGGTACGTCTTCATGGTGGTGTAGCAGTGACCTTCGTAGGAAGATGGCTGTCCCTCCCCGCAGTATGAGCGGGCGGTCTCTCCTGTAGGCCACCATGTTTCTTAAGTTGTACGGTTCGTTTCCTCTCAGGTCGGTTTCGTTTACCATGAGGACGTCCACCTTGTGGGCCGAGACGAATCTTTCTACTTCCGTCTTCTTCCCTCGGAGTCCGTTTGCATTCCATATAGCGATTGTCAGGTCTCTTGTCGGTTGCTGTCTTCTGGCCATTTAATCGAAGAAGGACATTATTTCCTCGGCGAGCGCTAGGAGTTTGCTCACCGGATCTGAGATTTTTAATCTTTGTGGCCGTTTGCTTTATCTTCGTCATTGTGTCTGGCTTCAGGAGGTGGTGAAGAGTGTCTTAATTTGATTCAGTGCTTCCCCTAGTGAGGTCGTGGTGCCATTGGTGTCCTGTGCTTGGGTCGCTGGGTTCTGCCTCCAGGCCGTGGTTGTTTGTGCTTGTTTCCGTTGACGCAGCGGCGGGAAGTTTTCCGTCGTATTTGCCGGCGGGGGTGGAGGTGGCGGCGTCTTCTGGGCTGTTGGCTGCCTGTTTCTTCTCCCTTGTAGATTCACTGCTGGACGGAGGGGTTTTATCTCCTTCTGGAATTCTGTGCATCCGCAGAAGTTTGCTGGATGGCCTTGTTGTCCACAAAGTGCGCAGGTTGGCGTGTCCGAAGGTAGCAGCTTGCACGACTCTGATGTGTGTGGGCCTGCGCATTCTACACAGCGTGACGGAAGGTGGCAGTACCGCGCTGTGTGGCGTAGGCGTTGACAATTCTTGCACTCTGGCGGCCCCTCTCTAGGTTTGTAGTTGTCCACTCGTATACGTGTGTCCAGTAGGTATTTCTCCCTGTAGATGGCCTCCGACTTCTTTGTCTTCGGAAGAGATACGACGTAGACGGGGATGGGTGTCAGTTTCTTGCTCCCTTCGTCCCGCTTGCTGTATTGATGTATGTCCTTTACTGTGTACCCTTTGACCAGGAGGGCGTTAACCACTTCCTGAAGCAGGATTTATTCCGGTAGGTACTTCAAGACGATCTTCAAGTTCCTATCCTCAGGTGACTGATGGGTGTAATAACCCAAGTTCTTCTCCTCAATTAGTTGGTTCGCCTTCCGGTAGTCGTCCATTGTCTCCAAGTGGTACTGGACGTGGTCTCCTTTGTATACTGCTTTGAGGGAGCCGTCGATTTTGGTTTTGATTTCTCCGTTTAGGTGCAGATAATCCTTGGGGTGGTACACCACTAGTGGTGGTGGTTTCACTGATGACCTCGCCACCTCCTGGTCGCCCTCCTGGGTGGACAGCGTCGGTGGTCTGTACTGCGTAGGTAACTTCCTCCTGTCGCGCCTTCTTCGGCTGCGCGGCTCCGTTGTCGTTTGTGGCGGTTTCCGGGATTTTCTTCTTCTTCTCATTCTTTTTGTTCACGACCGTCTGGAAGCCGGCCACGTCTTCGTCTTCTTCGTGGCTGTCCAGGTCCATGACGAGTCTTGGTTCTTCGTCCGAGTCGTACTCGGACGAGGTCTCTCGGTTTCTTGACGGCGATTGGTCTTGTGCCATGGAGTCTCATCTGGCCCATCGTTACTTCTTTTCCTCGGCACCCATCTTCCCGCGCCAGATGATGTCCCTGATGGTTTGCCGCGCCTCGAACGGCAGGTCGCCGAGGTGGGTGCCGTAGACGACGATGTCATCTTCGTTGGCCGGTGGAGGTGGGGTGGGAGGAGGGGGAAGCCCTACCCGCGGTGTTTTGCTCTAACTCTGTCATTCTGGCCTTCACGACGCGGGCTTGTCCCGCCTCAGCAGGGGCCCTGGCCGTGGAAAGTCCCTAACACTATCTCCTAGTTCGCGCTATATCCGAAACTCCTGTTCCTACTTGCGCCCTAGCCCTACGACACGACAATTTGCTCGCGTGCGTAAACGCACGATTCTCTTGCTCCGAGTGGCTCAGGCGATGCGCACGCTTCGGCTGCCCAGCTCGGAATGCTTGGAGAAGAGAGACTGGGGCCCCTTATCTACACACAAAGCTTTCCCCAGTGTCCTGGCAGTTTGTTTTGAAAAGGCTGAGACTGGATGGAGGGGGTAACAGGTATCAGCGACATCTATCGACAGGGTTTGAAAGGAGTGGGGGGAAACAGGAATCAGCGGCCTCTATTGCCAGAAGTCTGAACTGTCTGAGTTCTGCTTTGTTCACCAGGAGAGAGACACATACAGTAAATCGTTATCTTGCGCGCGATTTTGTAAATGATTGCATATGTAGCTCCGTAATTAGGGTATATGCACGTAGTTTTGCAGATGACTTTCGTTATGTTCCAAGTATATGTACATATAATTTTGTATGCAATATGATCTGTAATTAAGGTGCTTCCTGTTACGTTACCAAAACTGAGTGCACTGCCAGCCGCGGTGGCCGAGGAGACTGAGGCGCTCCAGTCACGGTCTGCACGGCCGCTACGGTCGGGGATTCGAATCCCCCTCGGGCATGGATATTTGTGCCGTCCTTAGTTGTAAGTAGTTCATAAGTAGTTTGTAAGTTTAGGGACTAATGACCCTGTAGTTAAGTCCCATAGACTCTACAAACATTTGAACATTTTCTGAGTGCACTGACGTTGTATATATTGTACTGAGTGAGTGGACATCATCACATTAGTTTAAACTGTGAAACCGCGTCTGTATCGATAGCTTGTTGTTTAGTAGTTACTAGCTATTGCTGATTCTTGTGTAGTAGGCAGTTTCAGCGAGAGCTCAGAACCCGTTTTCAGTTGTGGGCGTTCACAAAAGAGCGGATGTTACTTTTGATTTCCGTAACGGCATGAACAACAACGCTGCTGGACTCGGCACCAGTAGATTGAGCATAGCGGATGGTGCTCGTCAACGGACGGACAGGCAGTGTACGTCCAAGCAAACGACTGGCTCGCGGTCAAGGACAGCATCTGCGATCAGAGACACTTCCATGGATAGACAATCATCACAATCGTCTCACAAACGATATTCCTCACAGCTAGACAACATACCCTACCCAGCCGCAACGAGTACAAACTACGTTAAAGACACGGACTCGATCATAACCAATCAGGACCGCAGAGCCCGAGACCTAAGAGCAATGGAACTTGCAGCCCAATGTGAGTGTCCTTGGCTCACAGACGACTCACCTGAAGCGGACCCCCAGGACGGGGAAAACCGCCCTGAGGACGTGGAACTTGACGAACACGACGCAAATAAAGGTTTTCAACAAGTGAAATCCGGGACCAAGCCAAAACATGCACAGCTCCTCACTGCAACACTTAGGAAACAGCCTGTAGTAACTATGTCAAATAACGGGCCCAGTATAAGCAATTTATAAAGGTGATTCCATTAAATATCATTTTGCCTCAATAGAATACCACAGAGCAGCTTTTCAATTTTTCCATGCACATCATATATCGTTCTATACCCATCAAAATCCAAACGACAAAGTGTTAAAAGTCGTCATAAAATATCTGCCGGCGGAAGTGCCGGAAACAGATGGAGAAAGTGAATGACGATAACGGGGATTCCGCAGTGCCACTGTGTTTCAGTTCAAATCACGGAATGACGCCACACAGAAATTTATCCCGCAACCTGTCTACTGCTTCTCCTTACCGCCAGGACCAGAAAGTGAGTCTATATATGATATTAAACACATCCTAGATACGAGAGAAACTGTGAAAACATATAGGAATAAAGATGGACCTACGCAGTGTAAAAGGTGCCAGAGATTCTTCCACACAGCGAATTATTGCAACCTGCCATCTCGTTGCGTAAGATGTACAGGACACTACCTATCGAAAGACTGCGATAAACCACGCGGCCATAAACCGACGTATGTTATTGTAACATGGATCACGCTGCTTCTTGAAGAGGGCGTGAAAAGTTTCAAGAAGCATTGCGCATATACACAGCACAAGCCCAATCCTTTCAGTCGAAACGACAAACGAATCAACCCCAAACACACGTTGACATCCAGAATCCACAACAGTTCCCGGTCTTACGAAAAAAGAATCCTTGGAAGATCCCTGGAGCACAACATACCGCCGCGGACACATCAAATGCCATTCAAGACCAACCGAAATCAGAATTTGCTGAAATACTTAAGTCTGTTAGAGGCATTCACTCATTATTTTCAAATCTTCGTCAACGAAACATCTTTGAAGTCATAACTAATACTTTCCGTCAATTTAACACAGCACCTGACATATTATCAAATTAATGGTCCTAGTGGACGGTGTAATGCAAATCTTTGCTCCATAATGGCTGCGAGGACACACAAGACCTGCGATTGAACATTTTGTAATTTTAACGCCGAATGTGTCAGAAATAAGAAAATAGAACTCTGTGATTTTCTAACACGCCACAAAGTGGACATCTTATTCCTGACAGAAACACATTTGAGAAGAGCACAGACCTTCAAAATTCCGAACATGGTGGGATATCGGACAGACCGTCAGGGAATGCGAGGGGGGGGGCACCGCCATGTATTTACGTGACTTCATCCCCCATTCAGTCGAAACTTTACCATCGCTGAACACGCTCGAAGTCACTGCAGTCACTATAAACACGCAGTATGGAAATGTCACGCTGGTGGCTGGTTACATCCGTCCAGCTGATCCTATGGACGAAGATGATCTTCTCACCATTTTCGATAGTTTTGACAAAATTATTTTATGCGGGGATCTAAACGCTAAGTATTTTGCGTGGAATTCCCGCGCAAATAATCCTAAGGGCCAACAACTGTAGAATTTAGAAGAGTGTTATAAGAAATAACCTACGGACCGAAATGAGTCTATATATGACATTAAACAGATCCTCGATACGAGAGTAACTTTGAAAACCTATAGCAATAAAGATGGACCTTAGCAGTGTGAAAGGTGCCAGAGGTTCTTTCATACAGCCAATTATTGCAACCTGACAGCTCGTTGCGTAAGATGTGCCGGACACGACCTATCGCAAGACTGCGATAAACCACGCGCCCATAAACCGACGTGTGTTAATTGTAACAAGGATCACGCTGCTTCTCGGATTGAGTGTGAAAAATTTAACGAACTACCGACCGTCCGCTAAGTTACAATTGGTCAGTTCGTAGATGAGACTGCATTCTTGGCTAGCAGTCGGCGTCTGACCGCCGCCATCATCTGACTCCAGCGTCAGCTTACGCTTACTGAAAGTTGGACACATCAAAATATGATCAAGATAAATGCCGACAAAACCAAGGCAGTGATGTTCACCAGGCGACGACCTGATCTACGCGATAATCTACGCATAAACAACACTAATATTCCTTGGTCCCCACAAGTTCTTACCGCGGAGTGCAACTCGATAATAAGTTAACATTTAGACAACACATTTTACTTAAGAAAGAAAAAATGGTTAAATTAATCCGTAAATTGTTTCCGTTAGTGTACAGTACCCAGATGGCCACACAGACCAAAGTACGTTTATACAAAACCACAGTCCTCCCTGCCATGATACACGGATGCTCGTCTTGAGGAATGGCATGTCCCACCAATATAAAAATGTTACAAGTACTGCACAACAAGTGCCTCAGACTCATTCTACGAGCTCCTAGATGGCCCAGAACGAGAGAGTTGTATGACGAGCTCCATATGGACACTATACACGACTTTATAATAAAGCACACAAGGAACTTGCTAAGCAAAGTAGAAATCCTCCAACCGACCCCCAGGCACCTAGAATATACGGGCACAGTAAATCCCGCAAGATGGCACCGTGCGAGAGTTCCACGTGCAATTATTGAAGATCCACCATAACAGAAGGTGAGGACCTCCGATAACAAAGGTGACCACCATCTGAGTAGGGCGAAAGAGCGATTTCTCGTAAGTCCTGCTAACGTAGAACTGTTGTTATAATGAACAGTAGAATTGGCAGACATGAAGTCCAGCTTTCAAAGAAGGCAGCACTTCTGAGAAGAAAAAAAAAAAAAAAAAAAAAAAAAAAAAAAAAAAAAAAAAAAAAAAAAAAAAAAAAACATTGATGTTGTAAAACAATACTTATGAACAACATTGCAACTGCTGCTTCTGGAGGTTCTGGAGGGAAGAGGTCCCCACTCTGCAGGCTCTTGGAGCAGACTGAGTGAGGACGGTATGGTCCTGGATTTTCTCTGGTGGCCATTTTGGTCTGGAACAGGAAACGACGTCATCTTGGATGACGTCATTTCGCATGCATTATGGATAAGCGGCAGTAGGGGAGAGGGGCGTGGTCCTGGGGGGGGGGGGGGAATGCGTTAAGGTGGTTATTGAATCAGGAGTACTAGGTTCGAACACCAGGGTATACAAGGTAATTTGCATATCTACACTCTGCTGCTGCTGCTTTGAGCTCACCCTTCCAGCTCCTGGAGCACATTGAAGGATGTTGCCGCCATTTTAGTAGGGGGAGGGAGGGTGGTGGGTTCTTGTGCTGACATCTGGTGGTTGAAAATATAAGTTTTTCCCGCCAAAAACAAATTTGAAAACAGAGAATAGCATTCAAGGAAAATTCAAAATTCCAATTTAGTGGGGGACGCCATCTTGGATGACGTCATCGTACAATGCATTATGGGTTCCCTGCAGCAGAACAGCAGTAGGTATCAGGTTACATGGTGACGCGCGGCCATTTTGTTCCGGAACCGGAAATGACGTCATTTTGGATGACGTCATCGTGCAGTGCATTATGGGTACCCTGGGGTAGAACCCGCTTTGATCCATTACTACTATGCACAGCCGCACTGTTCTACTGCCTGATTGGAAGTATAAACAGCTAGAGGACACGATCGTACATACTGTCGATTACACGTCTAACTGAGACGAAATCTGAGAGGAAAAAAGTTATCTTCCAGTATCGCAGCCTGCTGTAACAACATGCATGCTTTCTGCGCGAAGTGAAGGGGACTCCGCAAATTATTATAGAAACTGCTTTGAAGTTTTTGCCATAGTGTTTGAAGTTATTCACGACCGACACATTCCTTTCCGCATTTATTATAGTTTCAGTTAACAAAGACAGCTATAAGATTTGAAATTCTTTAGCTCATGAATATTGTCGGACGTTACTGACACATTCGAATGGAAAAAAATGTGCACGTGTAACATAGAATTAATTCAATTACAAGACAGGAAGCAAATTATCAACATTAACCACTACTTAAGTAACCTTCATCACACACGTGCAAATCGACAAATGTGTAGTGTGTGCTACACCGGGCCGGCCGCGGTGGCCGAGGAGACTAAGGCGCTCCAGTCACGGTCTGCACGGCCACTACGGTCGGAGGTTCGAATCCCCCCTCGGGCATGGATATTTGTGCCGTCCTTACTCTTAGTTATTTCATAAGTAGTTTGTAAGTTTAGGGACTGATGACCCCGTAGTTAAGTCCCATAGACTATACAAACATTTGAACATTTGCTACACCGGCACACATGCTGGAGACACGCTACAACACTTATTCGCTGAGCGAGCAGACAAAACAGATCCTGTCTGTTGGGAACACTTCGTTCCGAAGCGTTAAGAGTTACAGTGCAACAATGATGCTCGGAGGGATGGCGTAACGGTTTCTGCTCACCGCCTTGGACGACAACCATTTGGCGCGGAAGATCGCTGATGGTCTTTTCGAGAGTGAAGATATCATTCTATATGTATTTTCTATTGGTTATTTTTCGGTTGATGTTGCAGTTGAGATATCGGCATTAATTTAACAAATATAAGCCAGCTGTGTTAGCACAAATTACAGTTTCCTTCAGAGAAATGGTATTGTTGTAATAAGTTATCGGACATAGTTAATCGACCTTGCAACAAAAGTTCTAACGGTACCCAAAGAAAAATAAACACTAGAGTTGCAGGATATAGTGGTCATGAATTTTATAAATTTCACATGTAATATAGAAACGAATATTACAATTGCTTCAGTAAGAACAGCAAACGTATCCAAAACTACCAATGTGGACAAGTGCTTGCGAACATCCACAGCTTCATCTAACTGATCCATAGTCCATGTCTTATTTAAATACCTAATGGTTGGCATTCGACCCCATATTGGGCTGTTATAATACCAGATACGATCATGTCAAGTGAACATGCAGAGAACCAAACTATGCTAAACGATAAGCTTATTTATTGTATCTCACCGGATGGCCAACTATTGATCAGTGATCGACAGTTCGGTTACTGCCTTCTTTACATTTTGATTCTATTTTGAAATATGGCTTATTATGTTTATCACGTAACAAAAAACAAATGCACCTGAAAAATGAGTAATAATTTGTATCGCAAACATTGTGAGGAAATTATTGTTGTCAGTCACAGTCTTACTCCGTAATCATGAAAATATATTGATAATACGTAAAGAAACATGTGCAACAGAGAATTGTGGAGCATCAAATGTATTTCTTTAAACTTTCGTATCCAACTCATAATTATATTGGCCCACTTTAGGTTACGGTAGTAAAACTAAAAGTGGGACTTTAGACAGCTCTAAATTTAAATGAAAATAACGGCTTAACTATTCATCTGACACGAAAATTGTATAACCGAAATTTGTAGAGGAGAAAATTGTCTACAACTTTGCTCTCTTATGCTTTTTATCATATCTCGTAGCGTTTCAGAGATATTTGCAAAAGTAACGGCGATTTTGGGATGTATGTCTGTCTGTCCGTAACGTGTTCCCTGTTTTTAAGACGAACCGTTCAACCGATCAGCACCAGACATGATTGTAGGCCGCCAGAGACCAGAACCTCCCTTTTTCAAATTTTTCGGACAAAAAATACGGTAGTAATACCAAAAAAAGCCGTTTGTAATATAATTGTAATTGCAAACGAACCGTTCATCTGAAACGAAAATTGAATAACCTAATTGGTAGAGGAGAAAATTCTCTACAACTTAGCTCCCTTATGTATTTTTTTTTTTTTCATATCTCGTTCGTTTGAGACATATTTACAAAAATAACAGAGCTTTGACACCCTAAATTGAATTAACGAAAACCAGCAGTTCGGAGATGTCACGTGACATTCCTCGCCCAGAACTCTCTCTCGCATACGCCATCTTGCGATGCGTATTTGATGATTTTCTTATTGTAACTTACACGTTGTCATTTCAAAGCAATGGCGCATTGAAGAATTAACAAAAACACGTCGTTCTTCGTACGATAAATGATAATCTAGTGTCTACAAATGCCATATCAGCATCAGTTAACAACGGCCATCAATAGTATGAGAAAAAGGACTCATCTTTTGATTGATAACCGTAGCGTAGTGGGCAAGGCGTCGGACTATGACGCTAAAGGTCGCCACTACGTTAATTTTTCCGCTAAAAGGGTTTCAGACACTCTTATTAATTAATTTTTTATTATTTAGATGACGCTAAAGGTCGCCACTACGTTAATTTTTCCGCTAAAAGGGTTTCAGACACTCTTATTAATTAATTTTTTATTATTTAGATTATTATTTTGATCGAAAATGTTTGCAAAAACTTATAAAACTTCAAATCTAAAGTGGGCCGTAAAACACGTCAGTGCAATTTTTTTTAATTCCGTATCTTTCAACAACGACGCAAAAGCTACTTTTTTTTTGTGTAAGCAACATTATGAACATTAAATCGCTGTGACATTCAAATACGTAGTGGTTTAATATGGTCCAGTTTCACTTCATCCGGTAGTACGAGGACAAGAATTCCGCATAACAGCCGAGCCCAGTGGCATCTCCAGAGGTTAAGGAGATCTTTTGGTGTGTGTTTGGCACTGGCGAGTATTGAACACGTTTCGCATACTAATCAAAAATATCAACCCGCCATACCATCCGCAATCACCTTCGAATGAAGTCGGCCATCTTTTTCAAGAAGCAGGCATTAATTTGACTCTGCGAACAGCGAACCAAGGAGGTAGGATAACTTGTAAAATCTCGAGACTGAGAGTTGACAGCGTTTCTTCATCGTATCAGAAGTCTTATTGTGTGAAAATAAGGAGAAAAAATGATGAAAAATTAGAGGAGTAAAAGATTTGTACACTCATCTCTTGGATTTAGCAGCCGACGCCGTTTATTCTGATACGAACGCTGATGTAGTAAGACAGCATTACACATCGGTGGGTTTCAGGTACTATGCAGAATACAAAACCATGGTTTCTCGCCAAAAGGTTGCGTGGTTTCTAGATAAGGTCTGCCACTTCTGAGTAGGTTGTAGGTCTATGTTCCTGCAGAGGTTCGCAAAACGGCTATGCTAAAATATGTGTTGGTAGTGATGGCGTAAATAAGTAGATGCGTAAGACGAGGTTCTAGGATCGAGCTGAGAGCCGCAGCAGGTTTGTTTCGTTGTTGTTGTTGTTGTTGTTGTTATTGGGGCTTTAGGGCGCTCGATATCATGGTCATCAGCGTCCATACTAGAAAGAGATGAGTCTAATACCGCTAAATGGTGCAGGAGACAGGCAGGGGAAGAGACAATACGAAAAGACGTACGCTCTTCCTCCTACATCATATGCATAATAAAGAAAGGTACAGTGGCACTAATAAGACACTAGACAAAACAGACAAATGGGGGACAAGGCTAAAAAGACGGCGGGCTAAACATAGAGGGATGGACCGAACGATCCTATCTACATTTTAGAACCGTCGACCTAAGATCTTTGGTAGGAGGTCGACCAAAACACAAAATCGTAAAACACGTACCACTGTCATTTCACTGTCACCTAAAATGGAACGGAGGTCATCCGACAAACTGGCGTGTTCCCTCGCGTCTTCGTAGGAAACACAAGTACTTCAAATATGTTGAACGGTTATCAGCACACCACAAGCATCACAAGTAGGGGGCTCGTCGCCACAAAGAAGGAATCTATGCGTCAGGGGGCAGTGTCCTATTCGAAGTCTTGTTAAGCAGACTTCAGCACACCTGACAGGCTGTATGGATGTACGCCACGGCCGAACTGTCTTTTATTGACCGCAACTTCTTATCCACGACGGCGAACCATTCTTGGTCCCAGAGGCGCATGACAGAGCTCCTAAGAAATGACAGCGAGGCACGGAGAGGGAGAGGACAATCAGCTACGTTCGGAAGCCGACAGGCCTCCTTGGCCGCGGTATCGGCCAACTCGTTTCCACGGATACCCACATGGCCAGGTACCCAGCAGAAGGAAACCACCTTTCCTTGCCGTTGCAACTGCAAAAGGATATCTTGGATATTCTGGACCGTCTTATCTGCTGAGTACAGATGCTGAATGGCTGCAGAGCACTTAGTGAATCGGAGCAAAGCAGAAAGGTAGACGCAGTATGACGTTTCATATGCTCCACTGCTTTCAAAACAGCGTAAAGTTCTGCGTCAAATACCGTGAACTGGCAAGGCAGACGGTATCTGAGGATTCTGGTAGGGAACACTACAGAGCACCCAATAGTATCCCCCTGTTTCGACCCATCTGTATAAATAACATTAAATGAATGATGGCTATTTAAAATGGCACGAAACGTGTCCTTAAAAACATAATCTGGAATTAACGGTTTGTTGCACTCAGTCAAGTCTAAAATGAGGTTGGGCTTCACTAACAGCCAGGGTGGCGCTTTGCACTAACCCTGACGCTGTATGTTGATCGGACCGAGATCCAGTAAATGCTGCTGCGCTCTGATGCCAAATGGTTTCGACCCTCGTTGTCGTGCGTTGTAGAGTCGCTTCAAGGGGGCCGGGATGTCAATAGTCACAGAAAAAGCCGGAGACGACGGAAACGACCGGAGCTTTAAGGCGAGTTTAGCAATAACGAAACGCCGCCGGACGTATAATGGCGGCTCTTCTGCCTCGGCGCACAGGCTAGGTATAGGGCTTGTCCTATAGGCTTCCGTAGCCAATCTGATACACTCGTGGTGCACAGAATCCAACATCTTCAGAGACGTTGGGGATGCCGAGCCATAGACCACACAACCGTAGTCGAGACGGGAGCGCACGAAACTCTTATAAAATTGCAGCAAGCAGTATCTGTCTGCACCCCAATTTTTCCCGTTCAAGCACTTCATGATGTCCAGTGCTTTCAGGGCTTTTATCTTGAGCTCCTTCAGGTGGGGTAGCCAAGTAAGTTTGTCATCAAATAAGAGACCCAGGAACCACACCGCCTCCTGAAAATGTAAAACAGTATCCCACAACAGTAGTTGCGGGGGGGAGGTAAAAAGTGAACGACCACGATTTAAATCAACGCATACGGTTTTCCCAGGGGAGAAGTTAAAACCTGTTCGAGCAGACCAGTCTTCTAGTCTCTTAAGTGTCAACTGTAACTGGCGTGAGGCACATGCGGGACTAGAAGAAGAGCAAAAAACAGCAAAGTCATCCACATACAAAGAGCACTGCACAGGATTCCTTAGAGCAGACGTTATACCGTTGATCGCAATTGCGAACAAAGTGACACTTAAAACACTCCCCTGCGGAATTCCGTGAATCTGAGGAAATTTATCGGAAAAAGCATTTCTAAAACAACGGTCAGCAAGGAAGGAACGCAGAAAAGTGGGAAGGCGTGCCCGAAATCTCCATTCATGCAACTGACTTATGATAGTGTGTCGCCACGTAGTGTCATATGCCTTGTGAATGTCGAAAAAGATTGATATTAGGTGCTGCTTTCGGAGGAACGCCTCCTGTACAGCCGCTTCCAGGTAGGTGAGGTTATCAAGAGTGGACCGATATCTGCGAAACCCACATTGGAAGCGACTAAGGAGGTTCCGAGATTCGAGAGTCCAAAGAAGTCTCGAGTTGATCATGCGTTCCAGAGTCTTACCGACACAGCTGGCTAAAGTGACACTACGATAGCTATCAGGGAGCGTGCGGTCCTTCCCGGTTTAAGAATGGGTATCATTATGTATTCCCTCCAGGGGATAGGATATACCCCTTCTGTCCATAACTGATTAAAAAAATTAAGAAGAACAGTCTTAGAAATTAAGATGCCGTAGCATGCCATAGTGTATCGAGTCGGGCCCAGGGGCCGTATCGCGAGCAAAAGCTAATGCCGTGTCCAGCTCCCACATAGAAAATAAAGCGTTATAAGCCTCATCATTAGAAGAGGCGAAATCAAGGCGTCTCCTCTCCTGAACCGCGCGGTAGGCGTGGAAACCTGGAACTGGACTCGGGGACGATGTTATCTTATAAAAGTGCTTTGCCATCGTCTGAGCAATCTCGACTGGTTCAACTTTAAGGATTCCATCGTCCTTTATGGCAGCCAACCGGCACGAACTCCTTTTCCCAGATATTTACCTTACGGAATCCCATACTGCAGTGGCGGAAGTGGAACGATTAATGGACTTCAGAAACACGTACCATGAACGCTTTTTACTCTCCTGCAATATACGTCGGGCTCTTGCCCTCGCTTGCCGAAAGGCTGCAAGATTCTCTGCCGATGGAGAGCGCTTGAATCTACGCAGCGCTGAGCGCCGGTCGCGTATGGCGCGCCGACACTCATCGTTCCACCAGGGAACGGGTGACCTACTGTGACCTGACGATTTAGGAATAGATGCGTCTGCAGCTGAGTGTATCACAGCTGTTATGTGATCCACCCAATCATGAATATTGTCCCGATGCTCAAGAACAGCTAGCTGGCTATAAAGAACCCAATCTGCCTTACTGAGCAACCACTTTGTTGGGTAACTCTCAGGTGGCAATCGCTGTAGAAGGTGAACACTGATAGGAAAGTGGTCACTGGAGTGAAGGTCATCTGCTGCCTGCCATTGGACAGAATCTGCAAGAACAGGAGAACAGAATGGCTGAAAAGGACCCTGTTGCTGCACAAAAATGTGTCATCGCACCCGTATTCAGGAGACAGGAAGAGCCTGAACGGAGTACCCGTTCGACTACTCGGCCCCTGGGACAGTTAGACACACTACCCCAAAGAGTTTTGTGGGCGTTGAAATCTCCCAGGAGCAAAAACGGCAGGGGAAGTTGATCGAATAGTGCTAAAAGGGCATCTTCGTCCAACGGCCCATGTGGCAGGAGATAGAGAGAGCAAAGCGTTAACTGAAACGACACAAAATGCAATGTGACAGCAACTGCTTGTAGGGTGGTAGTGAGGGGTACATGCGAAGAGTGAAGTGTGTCTTTGACAAACACCGCCACTCCCCCCTGAGCCCTGTCGCCACTTAGGACATCAGTACGATATAAGTGATAGCCCCGGAAAACAGGGCGTTCAGATTCCTTAAAATGTGTTTCCTGGAGGCACATACACACAGGCCCGGCCCATGTGAGGACTTTTAATTCGTGTAGATGGATTCTGAAGTCATTTAAATTCTACTGTAGTATGTCCATTACCTTTTAATAAGGATTGGCGTTACCGACCCTTTACTCCTTGTTGGGGAGCTCGGAGTCCCTGGCGGTGGGCCAGGACAACTTGGTGGATCCCCGAGAAGGACCACCTCCATTGCAAGATCATCCGCAGCAGCCGTTGCCGCTGATTACCTGCTGGATGTTTCGTCACCAAATCGTTGTAGCAGCGGCAACTGTGGCAGCTGCTTTGTTTGCTGGCTGTTTTGGTGCTAACTCTTTTGCAGCGGTGGAGACCGCTGATTTTATTGCTGGCTGGTGAAGTTCCATTTCACCAGATTTAGCCTTTGACCTTGAGGCACGTTTGACTTTGCTGGTTGATAAGCCTGAAAGTTCTTCTTGGGGTGCACTCGTCAGTGCTGGGGGAACAGTTGTTGGGGATAACGGCAGGGCCGCATCACTCTGAGATGTTTGGGTGGCTGAGTCCCTGGCAGGCGCAGGGATAACTGTATCCGGCTTTTGACACGTGCAACAACAGGAGCAGGAGTTGGTAGCAGTGGTTGCTACTTCCATTTGAGTTGACACACTAACTTTGGCCGCTTGCTGTTTCACCACTGAAGCAAATGACGTAACGCATGATGGAGGTTGCATGGCTTTAAACTGCTTCTTTGCCTCGACATAAGGCACACGACGTGTCACTTTTATTTGTTGAATTTTTTTCTCGTCCTTGTAGGTGGGGCAATCTCTACTCCAAACCAGATGTGAGTTGGAGCAATTAACACATACCGGTGGAGAGGTGCAGTCCACACCTGTCTCATGAGCTGACTGACCACAGTTCCCACACGTAGCACGACCGTTGCACTCAACCGTAGTATGACCATACCGTTGGCACTTGAAGAACCGCAACGGGTTTGGATAAAAGGGACGAACTTTTAAACGTAAGGATCCAGCCTTAATATGACTGGGCAGAGCCTGTGAATTAAACGTTAAGATGAAGGTAGAGGTCTTCTCAAGATTTCCACTCACTCTCTCATAACAGTTTGCACTTCCGTGACGCCTTCACTAGCCCATTCCTGTTTGAGAACACCGACATCTTCATTCACGATATCTTCACATGATACAACCCCGCGACAAGAATTTAAGGTTTTTTTGCAGCTCTGCAATAACTGGATATTCACCCAAAGATTTCGCTTGAAGAAGTTTCTGTACTTGACCAGAGGTCGCGGTTTCTATCAGCAGCGTACCATTACGAAGCCTCTTTATGGACTTCAAACCACTCATAATCCCATCAATTGCCTTCTGAATGTAGAATGGGGACACATTCGCAAAGGAACCCTCCATTCGTCTTATTATAACAAAAACATTTTGACACGTTTGTACCCTGTTCCTCTGACTAAATCTACGTTTTTGAGGAGCGCGCTCAGGAGAGTTGCCGTCACGACTTCGCTTGGTTGGATGGGAAGGAATGCTCACCGGTGGCCCATCCGATTCTCTGAGAGCATCAGAAAAAAACTGAAAAGACACCATGAGCGTCCCACGAGTAGCTAGGGAAACATTGTCGACCCAGGCAGAGCACCGCATGCCTGGGCAAGCCTTATACGTCTGAGGTGCGGCAGATTCCTCAGAGGTCGCCCGCTTACGACTGTTCTGCCTCAACAGCCATGCATCCCCTCGGCGGAAGCTCACCTTAGGATTTAGGTTTTTTTTTTAGAGAGGTTTTACTATCCTCGCGACCCAGGCTGTAAAGGCAAGATCCCCGGTCTCCGGACAACCGACATTCCACCACTGCGCCACGTGGTGGTCGTTGAAGCCTACCCGGAGGTTACGGTGACAGAGGACCGTTGGCGAATATCAGTCCCCAGCTCGGGGACCCCGGGTTCGCCAAGACCGTACTCAACAACTAAACGTTGAGCCCCAGGAGGGGGTTTGTTTCGTAATATCCATTCATTTTGATGAGTGCACGAGAAGTTACGACAATTTGCAATCGGTATATTTCACTTACATAACATTTAACTATTAGTTATGAAATTTCATTGCATAAATAATATATTCGATTTTGTTATAACTAATTTAATTGAGTAATTAATTTTCACAATTAATTTTAATTTTCACAATTCGCTGTAGTTTTAAATGAGAAAATATTTCCAGAAATGCCGAAGTTATACTACATTCCTTAGGATGTTCATCGTCAAAGAAACATCAACTTCACACTATGCATACTTTATCAAAGTATTTTAAGCCAGAAATTTGATCCAAAACACGATACAGTGCAAAGAATACACAATTCAAGTTTTTAAGTAAAAGAGTTCTAACTATTGCTTATGGTGCATTCCAAGTGTATCGAACCATTGGGATAAGAAAAAAGGGGCATTGAATTGATGCTGTACAATTGACTGTGTTTTAATTGACATCAACATTCGTGGAACACTGATATGTTTAAGTAAATTTAAATTTCATAATTGAAATGATAACATTGTGTGACGTAATATAAAATGAACAATAATCTATGAAGTACCGGGAATCCAACCTGGGCCGTAAAATTTGCAATTCAAGCGCTTGTCCACGATGGTACTCACATTCTTCGAAGATTGGGCCCCAGTAAGCAGCTTATATACCATCTACTTCTAAGTGGGAAACTTTCACGACCGTATTCGCTTTCCCCTTGGCGAGATATTTTTGGCCGTCCCCGGTGGCCGAGGGGACTGCGGCGCGCCAGTGACTACGGTCGGGGGTTCGAATGCCCCCTCGGGCATGGATATTTGTGCCGCCCTTAGTGTAAGATAGTTCATAAGTAGTTTGTAAGTTTAGGGACTGATGACCCCGTAGTTACGTCCCATAACCTATACAAACAATTGAACATTTTTTGAGATATTTTGGGCCTGTTTCCGTCTTCTCGCAGGGTTTAAACGAAATCGGTTAAAACCCGCCTGTAAGTTGCCATATTTAGGGGTAATTCTTACGAAGCTAAACAACAAATGTATAATAACTTCCTTAACTTGGAACATAAATATTTAAAAAAGGTGTGTGTGGTCTACTAAAACTGTATTTTGTTGAAAGTGTAACACATTAAACCCGAAGCAGCTTTCAAATTTTTTCTTAACTTGAGGACACGTGCAAATACTTCGCACCGTTAGTGGAATGCCAAAAAAGTTGGGGGAAAATGGAAGTAACGTTGAATGCTTACGCAAAGGTTTCTTCAGAATCAATCAATGCAAGTGTTTAAAAGCGCAAATGGAAGAGCTTGTTCCGCTGAGTGTTGTTAGGTAAAAAAGAACTGTGTGCCTTAATTAGATCCGAAGATATCGTAAGACAAACCGATTGATATATTCAATGCAAGGACAGGAGGATACCGCGTTTGAATAAAAATAATGTATGGAGAGACTACAGTTAATTCTGATACATAATGAAAAATCTATGAATGAATAAATTCCTTTAGTTTAAAGCAAAAATGAAGGAAATGGGTCGCATAGAAGGTCCTGAGCGACTGACTTTAGTTTGCAGCAAGAACAACACTACAAGAAATATACAGAAGGAAATCCCGTTTGAGTATAGAAAAAAGGAGTAGAAAGTCATGTAAATTCTGATACTTGATGACAAATCTGTGGATGAACACCTTTCGTATAAAACAAAAGAGGAGAAAACCGGGCCGCGCGGCAGTAGCCGAGCGGTCTGGAGCGCCACGTTACTGATCGCGCAGCCTCCCGCGTCGAAGGTTCGAATCCTCCCTCGGGCACGGATGTTTGTGTTGTCTTCAGTATAAGTTATTTCTTAAGTAGTTTGGAAGTTTAGGGAGTGATTACACCGCAGTTAAATCCCATAAGCTTTACAAACTTTTGAACATTTTTTTGAGGAAATCGAAATCAAATGTGTGTGAGGTCTTTTGCGACCAAACTGCTTGGTTATCAGTCGCTAGACTTACAAACTAATTACCTAACTAACTTACGCTAAAGACAATACAAACACCTATGCCCGAGCGAGGATTGGAACCTCCGACCGTAGCGGCCGTGAGGATTGTGACTAGCGCATAGCGCGCCGCAGACCGATGGGCCATTGCGACCGGCTGAGGGAATCGATCGAGTAGTTTGGTCTGGCCGACTGACTTTAGTTTTCATAGATTATTTTAATATATAAGATGATGACATGGAAGTTACATATTGATTTGAACATCGAGGTTGTTTGTTGGTTTTAAGTTTATTATTTTTATTATTATTTCGATAATTTTAGGTGCAAGCAATGAACGAATCTCCAGGAAATCTGATGGTGAAACAAAGTACGCTGTTGTATGAACAAAACATACAATAAGTTTCGAACCTCTTATCATAGTCTCTGTATCTTTCAGCTAGTACAGAAGTACGTATTGGACACGGCTTCAAGAAGCATTAGAAAGTAATCTCGTATAAGTTCCATTACACACAAATAGATGATGGCGATTACTACTATATATGTCGTACAAAGATCCTTGCAACCTACTTCGAGAAAAAACCTTTGAAAACCCGTGACCTGAAAGAAAAAATCACATGTTTTTCGTGACCGCTTACCATCAACAATAGTTATTTTTCATTTTGTTTAATTTTTTTTTAATTTTTTATTTTACCTTCATCACTCTTCCAGGCCAAGCTGCTCCTTCCACAATGCATTTTTATACTTGGTTGGTCTTCTGTACTATAATTGTTCACAAAATGTTTATTTATTTATTCCCTAAATTAATCTTGAAACGTAATACAGTTCTCTCTCATTGAAAAAATACACAATAAGAAAACGGAACGTTAGATTACAGCGTTAAAACATACTGAATGTGCTTTAAAAGTAATAAACTAAAAATCATTTCATTTCTTTGGTGAATTCTTGTTTTTATTTTACTGAACCTCGGTGTTTCTCAAACTGTTTCACACGTTTTCTTTTTTGCCTATGGTAGACAACGAGTGGGTCTTATGAGTAGCACTCTTACACCGTTACATACTAAACCTTTATAAATAAATAAACTTCTTCCGCTAATGTTGCTCAGAAAAACTTATAGCTGCGGTGGAGTAGCCGAGCGGTCTAAAGCGCCTCGCTGCGGACCGCGCGGTTGCTCGCCGTGGAGGTTCGAGTCCTCCCTGGGGCATGGGTGTGTGCGTTTGTCCTTAGGTTAGTTTACCTAGGTTTATGTAGTTTGTAAGCTACGGACTGATGACCTCGCAGTTTGGTCCGATAGATTTAAAAAAAAAAAAAAAAAAAAAAAAAAAAAAAAAAAAAAAAAAACCAACCGTATAGCCGCCTTCTGCTTCCGCAACGATTCGAAACCTATTGGGTAATCTTGTTTCTTATTATATTGATGTGAAATTACAGACACCACACCAATATAATAAGTATTTACACGCGAAGATGGCGTTTGCTTCAATCACTTCACCGCAGATGCGGTCATACGTTCGATCTCGCACGGAAATCCGTAACGGCGAATGTAAGAGGACATGGATGACGGAGGCGCTACAACAATAGCGTGCGACTTGTGGCAGTTTGAGATGCACAATGGGCGAACACGGGTAGCGAAGTGGTTAAGGCGACCGCTGGCCCGAAGCGGGGGACCCGGGTTCGATTCCCGGCCCGGCACACGTTTTCACTTGTCGCCATTGTTTAATTACTATGCCCTAACACATCCACTGTCAATCCTTTCCTTCCCAATCGTTCTTCCTTCACCTCCTTCATAAATAGTTCCAAAATCTTTTTTCTCTTTTTGCGGGCCTGTTTGCAGATGTGTTTAAAACAATTCTGCAAAACATGTATTTTTAGAGATTGACTGAATTTAGAAAATGCTTACTCCTTCTGTCTGGAAAATAAATATAACGAATCCTGAGGAAAATTTGTTTGTGCGTCCAGTTTAAACTTACAGCTTCTCCTTAAAATAAAAGTAAGTAACACTTCTTTACAAGAAATAAATTCTCTAACTGGTTAAAAAAAACGAAGAAAACAACAACAACAAATATCTACTAATACTGCTCTGCCGCGGTGGAGTAGCCGAGCGGTCTAAAGCCTCTCGCTGCGGGGCGCGCGGTTGCTCGCCGTGGAGGTTCGAGTCCTCCCTGGGGCATGGGTGTGTGTGTTTGTCCTTAGGTTAGTTTACCTAGGTTTAAGTAGTTTGTAAGCTACGGACTGATGACCACGCAGTTTGGTCCGATAGAATTACAAACATTTGAACATTTGAACACTGCTCTATATCGAGTATAGCCACCTTTCGCCTCAACTACGGCTGGAAGTCGTTCGGACTGTGAACCCACAACTCTACCCACATAACGCGGAAATTCGAGTAACTCGTTCCAAGAGTCCTGAATCGCACCAGAAAGCTGGCGGCGACTCGACGGCGAATGGCCCTTTTCTCTTATTATTCTGGCCAGTTCTGCCCAAATATAACGAGACGAACCACTATCTCGAAAGCAAAATTACAGATTGCATTTTCATGTTACGTTATTCAGCAATCAGCGTTATGTATGCAACCGTGGAGTGGGGGAAAACAAGAGACTAGCGCTGTCGCAGTCTGTTCCCTGCTAGCAGAGTTATCGCAGTGGGTGTACACGCAACGTAAGTTTCTATACGCACCAAATGTCTCATTTGGCTGAGGCAGACAAGGATTACATAGCAAGGACTATGGGCGTTCATAAGTCAACGGTTGCCAGGTGGCTCAAACCGATTAAAGAGGATGGTAACCAAATCAAATGTTCAAATGTTTGTATAGTCTATGGGACTTAACTACGGGGTCATCAGTCCCTAAACTTACAAACTACTTATGAACTAACTATGACTAAGGACGTCACAAATATCCATGCCCGAGGGGGGATTCGAACCCCCGACCGTAGTGACCGTGCAGACCGTGACTGGAGCGCCTCAGTCTCCTCGGCCACCGCGGCCGGCCGGGATGGTAACCTGAACGAACGGCCTCGTTCTGGTGCTCGCTGCAAAACAACAACAGCTCATGATCGGCAGATATGTCTCTTCGGTGTAAACCATCCATTCCTCAATGCACGATATATTTATCAGGCTTTGACCCCTGCTGTCAGCAGTAGAACGCTCATTCGTCGTTGAGGAAAGGTGGACTGAAAGCAAGAAAAAAAAAACGTTCAAATGTTTGTTAAGCTTATGGGACTTAACTACGAGGTCATCAGTCCCTAAACTTACAAACTACTTATCAACTACCTTATACTAAAGACGGCAAAAGTATCCATGCCCGAGGGGGGATTCGAACCCCCGAACGTAGTGGCCGTGCAGATCGTGACTGGAGAGCCTCAGTCCCCTCGGCCACCGCGGCCGGCGAAAGCAAGAAACACTGCTTTCAATGGGACATTGTGCGCTTCCCCCCAGAGAAGCCCGCATTGCTTTTGCTGCAGCAATTATCAACAGACCTCTGGCGTTTTGGTGACAACTGATTTTCACCGATGCAAACGTTTCCTGTGCGGCATCGACAGGAAGAGTACTAGTTTACCTGCCAAAAGCTGCCAGTTATAACTCCAAATAGATTTACAGTTACCGAAGAAGTGGCAGGGATTCGGTAAAGGTATAGGCATGCATATCGGCCGAGGGGTGTGGACGCATCTGGGCGGCTATACGTGATTCTGAGCAACATTAGCAGAAAAAGTTATTATTTATAATGGTTTAGTATGTAACGGTGTAAGAGTGCTACTCATAAGAACCATCCTTTGTGTATCATAGGCAAAAGAGCAAACGTGTCAAACAATTTCAGAAACACCGAGGTTCACTAGAATAGAAACAAGATTTCAGCAACGAAAAGAAATGATTTTTAGTTTATTTCTTTTAAAGCGCATGCTGTCTGTTTTAACGCTCTAATCAATAATTTCATTTTATTATTGTGTTCAAAATGTTCAAATGTTTGTAGAACTTATGGGACTTAACTACGGGGTCATCAGTCCCTATATTATTGTGTATTTTTTCAATGAGAGAGAACTGTATTACGCTTCAAGATAAATTTAGGGAATAAATAAATAAACATATTGTGGACAAATATAGTACAGAAGACCAAGCAAGTATAAAAAATCACTGTAGAAGGAGCAGCTTGGTCTGGAAGAGTGATGAAGGTAAAATAAAAAATAAAAAAAATTAAACAAAATGAAAAATAACTATTGTTGATGGTAAGCGGTCACGAAAAACATGTGATTTTTTCTTTCAGGTCACGGGTTTTCAAAGGTTTTTTCTCGAAGTAGGTTGCAAGGATCTTTGCACGACATATATAGTAGTAATCGCCATCATCTATTTGTGTGTAATGGAACTTATACGAGATTACTTTCTAATGCTTCTTGAAGCCGTGTCCAATACGTACTTCTGTACTAGCTGAAAGATACAGAGACTATGATAAGAGGTTCGAAACTTATTGTATTTTTTGTTCATATAACAGCAGACTTTGTTTTGTATCCCATCCTCGTCGCCACTTTTGTGTCTCGTTTCCGCCGGTTGTCCTAGGTGTCGGTGGCCGAGTAGAGAGAGACCGACACAGGGAAATAGGATGCACGCGTGTGCGGGTACAGAGTCCGAGGTGACCAGCCAGTGGGACAGCAGAAACTAGAAACACTAAGCTAGATTAGAACAAAGATATATATTTCATAGAAATAATACAAAACGTAACTTTGAGGGCATCAGACTAGTGTAGGCGGCCGCGGTGGCCGAGGGGACTGAGGCGCTCCAGTCACGGCCTGCACGGCCACTACGGTCGGGGATTCGAATCCCCCCTCGGGCATGGATATTTGTGCCGTCGTTAGGATTAGCTAGTTCATAAGTAGTTTGTAAGCTTAGGGACTGATGACCACGTAGATTAGTCCCATAAGTTCTTCAAACATTTGAGCATTTGAAGACTAGTGGAATGCTGGTACATAGTTTAACTAGGTAGAGGCCTGCCTACTGATGAGAGACTTATATGAGTTAGCTGATAAACTGAACAAACTGAACAACAAGGTTGTTGTATAATGGAACAACCAATGATATTGATGAGTTAGCTGATAAACTGAACAAAGTTCATCCCAAAATACAATTTACAGTGGAGCATGAAACACAACCTGGGATCAATTTTCTTGACCTGTACATAACACATCAAGACAACAAACATAAATTTCAAATATACAGGAAACCTACCACATCAGATGCCATAATAAATAATACATCATGCCACCCAAATCAGCATAAACTAGCGTTCTTCAAATCAGCACTTAACCGAATACATAAAATTCAACCCGATACCATTGCTAAAACTAAAGAAATAAATATTCTAAAAACCATAGCATTGAACAATGCTTATGACCCAACCATTGTAGATAAATTGGATGATAATATTAAATCCAATCAAACAACAACAAACGAATCCTCAGAAGCAGAAGAAACCAAATTTATCTGTATGCCATTTCTCGGCAACATCTCATACAAACTGGCTAAGCTGCTTAAACCACACAAGGTCAAAGTAAGCTTTCACACTAAAAACCAAATAAAAGACAAAATAGTTCATAACACTAAAAGAACCACCACACTCTTTCACAAATCTGGTATACATAAATTAACATGCGACAGCTGCTCCTGCTACTACATAGGGCAAACAGGAAGAAGTTTTAATATCCGATACAAAGAACATACAGACGCACTCCGTTTAAACAACTTACAAAAATTCTCATTTGCTGCCCACCTTGCAGAAAACAACCATTCCATTACAGGCATTAATACCAACCTCAATATACTACACTCTGTAGACAAGGGACTAAAAATGGATCTCCTTGAACAATTAGAGATTTTCATCCACAAACATAAATCACCACACACAATTCTAAAGGAGCAGACAGAATTAGCAAATACCTCATTCTTGCAGTATTTTGAAGACTCTTTAAAATTGAAGAATTAGACAATCATTCACAAATACCCCCCCCCCCAATTACACACACACACACACACACACACACACACACACACACAACACCAAAAAATCTCCTTGCACTTACACTGTTTCTTTCGTCTTCTTCTACTTCATCCCACTTCACCTCATCCCTTACACCAGCACCCACACTACTCCCTACCAAAGCCCAAAATTATTTTGAAATTTTCGAATCAATGAATAACACACAAATACAAATGTCCTATATGCCACCTAAAACAACACATGTGAAGCATGAAAACAGATGTTATAGTATTCACAAAATCAATACTCCTGATATTAACGTAACTATCATTCTGAAATCATATTATATACATATGTTAACTTTGAATACAACTTTTGATCTTATGTAATCTAAATTGGCATCATATGTATATTCTGCTATAAGATAAGCTTTTGTTAGTCTTTGGTTTCACATAGTTCTTATCTTGTGGTATAAACATACTCTTTGGTTTGTTTACAAGCTGAAAGTTGTGCTAGTGGCTATAAAGTCGTAATGTGTGTGAAATATTTGTTAATTTTAACACTTAAAAGTCGTGGGATTTGTTGTGGCGTGTTGATGAAAAGGAAGTGTTGTGAAATCCTATCAATAAACGGACCAAATATGGACAAACTAAATGTAAAGTACATAACTGTAAGTAATGTCTTGAAGACAAACTTATATTGCAATTATTAAGTATAGCCTACCAAAATTAGTGTTTACCATTTTCTCGTTTTCTGCCCTACCACAGATTCAAATGTAACTTGAAATAATTGTATACCATCTGAAGATGAGCTGCTAGGCAGCTTGAAACCGGTAATAGTCTAAATAAATCTTCATTAAGAAGAAACAAAAGGCGACTGGTTGCAGTAATTTCTGAAACCTTTTTCAATAAACAGTAGCAGGTTCCTACACAATGGATATAAGCTTTAGAAGTAGAAAAATTCTGTGACCTTTTCTATCAGACCATAAATCAAGTCAATAAAAACCACGTAAAGATTTTAATAGGGGATTTTAATGCCCAACTGGCAAAGGAAAGGAAATACAGAGATGTAATTGGAAAATGGGCTCCCCATAAACACACCAGTAGAAACGGGCAAAGGCTTGTTGAAATCTTCAGAACATATGGACTCATCTTTCAATCAACATATTTTGAAAGAAAACCAAGCAAGCTTATTGACATGGAAACATCCTGATTGGACGAAAGGAGAGTGGCAGCTGGACCATGTCTGCATGGACAAATTCTTTCATAAATAAATTAAAAATGTTAAGGTACTGAGAGGAACAGACACAGGTTCAGATCATTATATGATCAACATTAAAATCAAATTCACCCCATTAAGTAAAAAAAAAGACAGAGAGCAATTGGAGATAAAAGAAAGTATGATCCACATAAATTAATAGAAATGACAAGTATCAGAAAAACACACAGAATACAGTAATAACAGATAATCTTCAGGAACTAATACCAATCTTGAAGCAACATGCCGAAGAATCGGCCCCAGTAAACCAACGTAAAAAACATGCTTGGTGGACTATGGAGTGTGATGAAATTCACGACGAAAGGCATCAAACTTGGATAAAATTTCAGACTCACAGAACAGAGGAAAATGCATATAACCTCAAGAACATCAGGAAAAAATTCTCTCAAATTATCAGAAAAACAAAGCGGCTATATCAAAAGGATGTACTGAGTTCCATTGAAGAAAACTACCACAAAACCAATTCCAGGGATTATTTCAAAGCCTTTGATAAACAATTGCGTAAATTCAACCCTCCCACTTTACTGCTGAGAAATAAAGATGGAAGAATAGCTCATAATAACAAGGAAAATGCAGAAATCATGGCAGAAGCATTCAGCAAGCTCTTGAACTGTGATGAACCTGAAAAGCTTTTAACAATAGACACAAGCACCCCTGTAACAACCAAACCAGAAAATATAAGCCCACCTACAGTACAAGAAATAGAAACTGCACTTAAAGAAATGAGAAACTACAAAGCCTGTGGTGAAAATCAAGTGTTTGCGGAAATGTGGAAGTATGCTGGCACAACAACTCGGAGGTCTCTACATACTATTTACAAAAAATTTGGACAACAGAAAAATTCGCAGAAGAATGAACCACAGCTATAATTACCCCACTTCATAAGAAAGGAGACAAAAGTGATCCAGATAACTATAGAGGAATCTTGCTCTTGGATTGCACCTATAAGATTTTTTCCAAGATTTTACACAACAGGATCAGAGAACAACTGGATAAGGAACTGGGGGAATTCCAAGGAGGCTTCAGACCTTGGAGGAGCTGTGCTGAGCAAATAATTACTTTAAAATTAATCTTGGCTTATTACCGCAAAAGAAACAAGCCTTTCTCAATTACATTTATAGATTTTAAGAAAGCCTATGATTCTATCCAAAGAACCTTATTGTTAAAATTTTTTAGACATTTCGGACTCCACCAAAAATTAATCAGACTGATAGAACTTACCTTGACAAACACAAATTCAAAAATTAAGTTCAGAGGGGAACTTTTAGGATCATTCATGATAAAAACTGGTTTAAGGCAGGGATACGGTCTGTCACCCCTTCTTTTTAATTGTGCCCTTGAATACATAATGAGGGAATGGTATAAGGCCAATCCAAAGAATATTAAAGTTGGAACACAAAAAGATAACATCAAGTTGAACTGTTTAGGATTTGCTGTCGACCTCGCCCTTCTTTGCAAACAACATTCAAGAAACCAAACAACAAATACGATCATTACAGGAAATAGCCCAGTGTATTGGCCTTAAAATATTCTTTGAAAAACTTAAATAATGGTAACAGAACCACGACTGGCAAACAAAATTAGAATTGGAGTACATAAAATAAATATTGTTGAAAAGTTTAAATACTGGGAGAAATAATAACCCATAACTTGAACGAGAAACCATCATGGCAGAGTAGAAGAAATAAACTTATTAAAAAGCATCATGTTACCAAGAACACACATAATAAAAAATGCCTCTCAACAGCCACAAAACTGAAACACTACAAAACAGTCATACAGCCACAAATAACATATGCTAGCGAAACTATATTTAAAACAACCAACACTGTAGCAATAGACAGGCTACTCAAAATAGAAAGGAGGATAGTCAGAACTTGCATAAATAAGAAATACCAAAAAGACGGGATTTGGATAATAGCTTCAAATGAAACTGTTTATAAAGAAGTAGAACCAGTGACAAGCACAATGAAAAAGAAACGGATCTCTTTCCTAGGACATTTGATGAGAACACCAGAAAATAGAATCAGCAGGAAGATAATTGAAAAGTTATGGGACAGCAAGAGCAACATAAGATGGATCATAGAAATCAAGGAAGACATGACGAAACTACAGATAACGATTGAAGATTTGAAAAACAAGACAGACACACTCAAGATACTTCAGGACAAACACGTCACACTACCAATAAAAATTAACAAACAGAAACTGGGAAGGGTGATTTCGGATGAGGAGAGAAGAGCACGATCTGAAAGAATGAAAAAGTATTGAGCCAACAAAAATATAAATAAAAATAAAAAATAACAGAAGAACCTAATTCATAATATTTATGTTGACCATAAAATAAAAAATAAATAAGTAATAAATAAAAAAGTAATAAGTAAATTAACCACTGTATTATTAAATTAACATGCTTATTTTTGAACTAAATTGTGTTAATGCATAACAACAAATTGTAATAACCTTTGTAATATTGACTAAAGTGGTGCAATGAAGGCCATAAAATAAATAAATAAATGTGTAACTGTGTTTTCTCGCCTCTGCGGGAGCGATTGGTGTAAGTCTGTTTATAGGGACTAACCTCCAATTTGCAGAGTATGGAACCAGACTGGTGGGCTCAAGAAAACTCCCTCCCCACCTCGAGCGGTAGTTAGATTAAATTGCGCCCAGGCTGTAGGTAGTTAGTTTTTGTAGTTAGTCTTTGCGTAGCACTGCATGGTGACTTGGTAGTCAGTTTTTGCATAGCACTGCATGCTGCATGGATGAAAATAGCTTTGCCTCCCTAAAACTAACACCTGACGGGACGAATTGCCCTGTGGGCTGAATTATAGTAGATTAGGTACAGTTGCTTGCAATGGACCATGTTTAATTTATTAAAAAATACCATTCTCGATGTTACATTAAGTTATAGCATAACAGATTTTATTATTCCTATGTACCTCTGTAATTTCAATGTAATATGTCAATTTTGTGTTTACGTATCAATTTGATTTGAAACAGAATTCATATATCTGTGAATATTGTATCTTTAATGTTAGAATGTTCTACTCGCCATTTGGCTAACGTAAGTGCTAATTTTTTATATCTTAATGAGTGTAATAACTTTAAAATGTTATGGCTAAACATGTCAACTGTATTTTTGTTGAATGTTTTTTGAAAAAGAATTCGAGGGCTCTCCATGATTGTTATATGATGGAGTTCCTTGTAAGTTAGGGTGTCTTGTGGTAACAATGTGTACCAAAGTGCTGACAGATTTGTGATGGTGTCTGTGGCTGAGACAGAGATAGTTACCAGGGGTTTCGCTGAAAGCCGCAAGACGAGTGGCCGACCTGTCATGCCTCCATAAGAGGTATCCAGGAGAGCGGTCCCAGCCGGCTAGTTTGGATGATTAGCAGCCACACAAAACTGCGTGGCCAGCTGGCTACACAATGAGCTACTGGCTGTCAGGACACGACCGTCGATGGTCCATCGCTGTCAGTTAATTTGTTCTGGTGGTCAGCCTTCACACCCGCCCAGCACGCGTCGGGCCACCTGCCACAGGAACAAAGGCCGCCAGGTGCACTAACCTGACCCTCCTACTCACGTCGGATGTAGTTGAATAGCTGAGGAAGGGACACAAAAAGCTTAAAGTATATCCTTATATGTGCGGGTTTAGATTCCTCCCCGTATCTTCTAGAAGAATGGATCCCTCCCTCTTCAAAGGCCCTAGTCTACGTTTCGAACCGACGATGAGATCAGTGTTTGTGACTTATAAACCAGTGTTGAGTGAACGACAATGTGAAGGACATCTCAGGTGGAAAAGTGGTGTGAGCAGTCAAAACAGTGGACGCTCTGAGAGTGCGAAATACGATTCACTTCCTAAGAGGCCTTTTCCCTGTAGCGACGCTGGTCGCCCTCAGCAATTTTAAAATAGAACTTTAATGAACCGGCTGCTAACGGCAAGAGGTGATGCTTTTATTTGACTTTGTCTTAAATTTTAATTGATTATGGAGACACTTCCTCCATTCGTTTTTACTTGTGATACAACACAACAGGACACGTTCAACCATGTGATTTTTTCTGTGTATTTCAATGTCATGGAGGTACTATATTTATGATTTGTCTATCTGTGTTTCTTTGTAAATTTTGGATTGTTATACATGTTGTCCCAATCCCGTAATCTCACCAGCCACATTTGCATCTCCATTGATTTAGCTTTTATAGGAATTAGTATTTTACAATGTGTTTTATTGTTGTTGTGTGTATTTGATGTAATCAAGTGACATGCCCCAGCTGTCGATGTTGCCCATAAGGCAACCACATGTTAGTTTAGGAAAGTTTGCTGTCTCTGCTGTAATATAATTACCTCAGCCTACATCAAAATTTTCAGTTAATGAATGGGTGATGAAAGACGACAGTCTTTTTTATAAAATTGTAATTTATTTGATGTCGCTAGATTAGCATTTTGTAAAAACTTGAACCCCTCTTTTTAAGGCATGAAGAATAGCATTTTATTTCATGTTGTAAAATATTAGTTTCTGAAATGTTAGTTACTATTGCTGGGATTTTGTTATTTTAATAATTTATTATTGTGGTTATGAATGTGGCACTGTCCCTGTGAGAATGTGTACTTGTTTTACTTTTAAGTGGATGTGTGAGGATGTAATGGCTGTCTGAATGTCGATGGTAATAGCTCGCTTTGCATGGTTCTCTCTGGCTCAGAGTCGATAATTAGTCTTTACCAACCCCTGCTGCTGATGCAACCAAAGAGGTTTCGACACCCTTTGGTTACAAGCTAGTCGACGATTCTTCTCCAGAGCGAGTCTCACGATCTTCTCTTCCCACCACCGCTGGGTTTACCAGTTTCTGGTAGCTTTTCCTGCCTGGTGGCCGCACGGACTTCTCTTTTTGTTTGGATTCAGTGAGGTAAGATAGATTCTGCTCTTGTGCTTGTGGTGATGGTAGGGATTCGTTGGCTAGCATGTTTAATTAAGATTCTTGAACTTATATCATTTTTTGGAATATTCCTTCCGATTGTGCGTGGAAATGTGTTCTAGTTTTTCAGTCTAGTGATTTCCAAACAGATAGACGTGGTGTATGTGTTACTAGTTGCAGTTTGATAATGGCCTGGTATATTCAAACCTTTTGTGATTATGTGGCTGTGTACGAACTTGGGGGGAATCTCTCTAGCTTTGTGTGGGCCGATTTCTAACAGACGATATGTTTATTTTTGTACAGTGCATGTAAAGCTTTGTTATCGTTTCCTTCCACGAGTGATGTGTGTTGCACGTGGTCGCTTCTTAGAACAAAGCCTTCAGCTTCCACTATTGTTTGTTCCATGCCCATCAGGCAAGTAACTATGCGTGTATCCTTCTGATTTCACTAACATTTCACGATCACCTCCCCCACCTATTTTAATTTTGCTGTTTCTTTCCCGAACTTGTAGTATGCACTCAGTCTTTGTCAGTAAGTCTCTCCTCCTTCAATAGCTTGCTTATGAAATTCTAAACATTTCTATGGCATGCATGCCGTAGTTTTTATTTTTCCAACTTCGTAATTTTTCCACTTTTCCGGGTTTTGAGACGACTTTTCCCTTCTCTGTAATCGCCCCCAATCGCGTGTAGCTGCATTTCATTAGCTTCCTTATGTAATTCTAAACATTTCTAGGGGTTGTATACAGTAGTTAATTCTTTTCGGAAATTGAATGTATTCATTTTATCGGTTTTTGGAACCACGTGCGTCCCATCTCCGACTTCCGGGTTTGCAGCTAGTCACCTGCAATCACGCCACTTATCACAAAACCAGTGACTAGGTAGTTTACTCTCAGATTGCAACTTAAGAATCCGCCGTAATTTTGTGTAATGAATCCGATTTTTAACCACTCCACCTACAGTGGAGTGCGATCATGTAAAGTAGCCGTGTGTCGCCGTTAGCGTGTTTACTCGTGGTCTAATCTAAATACAACTTAACTTGCTATACTCACGCACCATCTCAAATCAGGCACGACAGTCCAGAGCCATCTTGGCAGTTTCATTGTATATTGTGTTGTGTGGAAGCTCCGGCTTCGCTGAATTTCGCCTACGATAGCGGCGCCTTCTTCTGCCTCGTTTCAGCTCGCTGATTTTGGTTAGTTTCGCTGTTGCATTGTGTGTGTGTGAGCGAGTGAGTGTTGTTTGTAAATCCTCCCCCAGTAGCGTTAAGTTCTGTGTTATTTATATTAAATTCAATGCTGGGCACCATCTGTGTAAGATAGGTTAACTTAAGTACATTATTTCAGTGGGATGCATTTTCATTGTTTTATCAAAATTGGTGCCCTATTTTGCTTGCGTTGGAGTGCAACTGTTTGTATAACTTATGGGACTTAACTACGGGGTCATCAATCCCTAAACTTACAAAATACTTATGAACTACTTACGAACTAGGACGGCACAAATATCCATGCCCGAGGGGGGATTCGAACCCCCGACCGGAGCGGCCGTGCAAACCGTGACTGCGCGCCGCAGTCCCCTCGGCCACCGCGGCCGGCCTTGCGTTCGACCTGAATAAACAAGTTATGTTCAGTATAACTGTGACTTGTCTATAAATTGTAGTTTTCGAGCACCTTCCCCCTTTTATTTAATATTGTTTTTCACCATTGCTGAGAACAAGCTCAGATGCAATTTTTTATATTTAAGTTCCGCTGCGCCATATGTTTTTCTTCGCCACCTTTATGAAATAACTTTAATTGTGGTAGCTTGTTTATTAATGCCTGTGTGTAATTTCGTGTGAGTTGCTACGTATGTTGGCCACTGTGTCGTTAACGTCCTGTTATTAGAATAATTTGAACCTAATCAGTTCTCAATTTGGGCCAGGGAACAAGGTTTTGTAGCACGAAGTACCCGGTAGCTCACACGGATCTTTTGCTAATTTTATTGCTAAATTTAAGCTTTTTCAAAACATTAAATTCTTATCTGGGTACCTCGTACCAGAATTAAGCTTCTGTTTCGCACAGTGGCCTACTTTTACGTGGTAAGTCTTTTAAGATAGGTAGCTTGGTGAAATGCTGCCCATTTGCTTCTTAATCTGTTACTGATAAACACTACATATCAATAATTGTAAATATAATGTTATAAGATTATTATTATAGTACCGAGATTTATCGGCTTTTTATCTCTAAGGGATATTTAAATTGTAATTACCCCGTTTGATTCTCCCAAGTCTCCTGAATCCATTCATATAATTATATTTGCCGAATGATTATTTCATGATTATATATGGATTTTTAGAATAATGTTCATGGCTATATCGTATTTCAGTTGCAATCTGGAATAGCTGCCCTCGCTCAGCCAAGTGTTTCCTGTTTCAGAGCACGTTAGTGAAACCCTGACTACCTGTCCATTCACTAGGTTCAAACTGTTAGCCAGCCGGGTGGGGAACCCAACAGCCTGACAAAATCCGCCTTTCACATGGAAACAATCAGGTTCCTCCTGTATCTGTAATATCACACGTATTTAAGTTTTTAAACTAACATTAGTTATGATTTAATTGATAGCACCTTAAGTCATTAAGGTGCTATCAATTAAGAAATGCTCTCAAGTCTTAAGCAACGGAAATTGCAGCGAATAAAGCTGTCAAAGACACAAAAATGCGAACATCTATCAGCATCGGCTGTCATTTATTGCTGAAATGCAAAATTTCGTGTCGACATCTACATTTACATGGGATATTCCGCAAATCACATTTAAGTGCCTGTCAGACCGCTATTGCCAGCCACTAACAATAGGGCTTCCACATGGCATACATTGTCCACGACACTCGAGTGGCCGCGGCAGTAACCGACCAGGCTGGAGCCACACGTTACGGCCTCCCGCGTCGGAGGTTCGTATCCTCCCTCGGACATGGATGTTTGTGTTGTCTTTAGTATAAGTTAGTTGATAAGTAGTTTGTAAGTTTAGGGACTGTTGACCCCGCAGTGAAGCCCCATAAGTTCTACAAACACTCGAGTGGTCGTGCATTCCAGTAGATAAACAATCGTTACCTAGCTTTGGCATAAATACGATTTACATTGCCAGGAAACCAAACCAGACACTAAATTCAGAGATCAGAGAGAAAAGTGAAGTGGACTTTACATTTGTGAACAGCAAGTGCCGTGAATTATCGGATCAAGTTACATGTACAGCACTTACTACCGATTTTTGCACTGTGTGTCAAGTGCTTATCAGATACAAAGATAAACATGGGTAAGAAACAAAACGAAATGTACTTAATGCTTAACGAGACATCGGACACTACTGTTGCCTTAGAACCAAATAAACTGGAAATATACGCGACCAATCACTGATATATTGTTGGGGGATTCGGAGTTACCCCACATATCTTCAGGATTGTACCCAGATTAAAGTAATAAATGTGGGCATTTTTATATGTTGTCGTAAGAGGCATGGTAAAAATGGTGAACAAGCCACATATTGAAACATTTCAGTTGTAACCAGCATTAAAAGATCAGAGTAATTTTGTTGCTTGAGTAGATTTTTCTCTCTAACAAAATGTCCAAGACAATGTTAACATTTCCGTCGCTAATGAAAGTAATTATATTACATAATTTCGCTGCCAGCACATCATCTACCACGGTACTACCAACGGACTCTCTGTTTGGCTATCAGGAGATACTCAGTCCAGGAGCAACATTCCTTCAAACTGCACGTTCATTTATTTATTTATGTAGAAACTATTCACTTGGGAGGAGTCATCTCTGCGGAAGAAACTTTTCTTTCCGGGAACTGGAATGTGATGCGTATTAGTAAAATGTCTGTTCCTTTTCTTTTTGTAAACCAATTTGTATTCATTACTCGTGGAGGATGGATGTGTATATGAGCTAAAGGATTTTTCGGAACGGCCACAACGCAAACACGTGCAGGCGATTAGGCGCGCAGGCGGCAGCCAGCAACTTAACGAGCGTTGCTATTCAATTTGGAAAATGCTCGGTGCTGGCGCGCGCCTTCCAATCTTGCAGCCATTTACTTACACGAGCTGTTATTACCGAGTGATAAAGCATCTCGCCCGCCGACAAACGTATTCGCCCACTGGAGAGCTTCTGTAATGATTCTCAGATTATTTGCTGGGTAGTTACTTTGTTTCTCCACAAGGCCACTCAGGATGGATATAGTAGCTTCTTAAGGCAATATTGACTCCGCAGATGTTATCTCAAAAATGAACATTACGCAAAAACTCTCGCCTGCAAACGAGCAGCAGCTCGGCGGATAGAGTGTACAGCGCATTTTATAAACTTTAGTCAACTTTCTTATATCCTTCTTTCTTATATTCATAGCTCAAAAATCTTTTGAATATTAGTTTTTGAGTTTTATTTCTGTCTTCTGGACCAAACTGCAATTTAACACTACAGTACTGAAAACCAGAAACAAGACTTGGAAATACAGTACGTACCGAGTGAGGTTGTGCGATGATTACGTCAATGTTGTTCACATTCTGTAAAGGTTGTTTCAAACCTCAGTCTCGTCTTGGTGTTTTCGTTTATCGTGATACAACTACATTCACTGATGGATATGGAAATTTCCCTGACGTTACAAACGTCACGGGACAGATACAAATGGCGGGAGTATTGCGTATGCAAGTTATAAGTGGGCGGCACATAAGCAGTGCTTCTACCTCTACTTGTGTGACGCATATGAAAAGCTTTCCGGAGTGATTGTGGGAATGCGGACTGACTGTTGGTACCAGGCGCATGGGACATTACATTTTAGAAATCATTGTGAAGAGTGTGCTGGAAAAACTAAATATTACTCACCACAGGCTGACGCCCTGCATCTGACAGAGACCAGTGATGTTCGCGTAGTGCTAACAGAGAAGCAACACTGTGTGAACTAACAGCAAAAATCAGTGTGTGACTTACGTCTGACGCGTCCGATAGAACAGCGAGACACAAATGTTCAAATGTTTGTAAAGCTTATGGGACTTAACTACGGGGTCATCAGTCCCTAAACTTACAAACTACTTATGAACTACTTACGAACTAGGACGGCACAAATATCCATGCCCGAGGGGGGATTCGAACCCCCGACCGTAGTGGCCGTGGAGACCGTGACTGGAGCGCCGTAGTCTCCTCGGCCACCGCGGCCGGCAGCGAGACACAATTTACCGTTAATTGGCTATGGCATCGGACGGCCGACGCCAATGCTATTGCTAACAGCACGACTGACCTTGTGGTTGCATTCTAGACGATTGGAAAGCCGGGGCTTGATCATACGATTCCCGATTTCTTTTGGTAATGGCTGATGGTAGAGTTGGAGTCCGGTAGAGTAACTCGTGGGCCCAATTTTCAGCCAGCAGCTGGAGGCCACATAATGTGTGGGCTGTTATTGCGTGGAATGGACTGACTCCTCCACTGCAGTCATTGACTGGAAGTCATTATATTCGACTACTTGCACAGTAGTGCCAGAATCAACTGCGACGCAGACGGGCAAGTCACGATGCTCGTATGCTCGTAGATATGGTGGTAAAATACAAAAAGCTGCAATTATGGCGTGGGAAACAACTGAATATGACACCACGACTGATTTTGTAATAGTTGAAAAACGCTTGATTTTCATAAGTACACAGTGAGCATGATAAACCGTGTTACGATGCCTTTTTTTACCGGACTGTTTTTGTTCAGGTGGACACGTCGTATTAATCATTTATTAGAAGTATAAGATCCGTAAAATCGAGCTTATTACTTTACTTGGGTTTGCAAGCGAGTACAATTAAGTAGTAACACTGTGTCTACCTGTCTGTTTTGAAAGAGTTAATTTGCGCCCCCACGCGAGTTGAGTGAGAGCGACCCGCGAAATATAAAGCCGGTGAGTCTACCAGAGGAGCTGCAATAGATGCGCTCACTGACAAATCCGATCTTCCTAATGGTAACTCATAAGCTACTGAAATTTAATGTTATAGAAATAAGTTTAAAATTAGACGACTGGATCGTGTAACTAATCTGGAGGTACAGTACAGAACTGGGAAGAAAAGGAACTTGTGGAATATCTTCACTAACAGAAGGGATCGATTAGTTGGAGGCCGCGGTGCAGTGACCGAGCGTTGTAAGGTGGAGCGCGCTGTTGCTCGCCGTCGGAGGTTCGAGTCCTTCCTGAACCGCGCGCATGTGTGTGTGTTGTACATAGGTTAGTTTAACTTCATTTAAGTAGTTTGTAAGCCTAGGGACTGATAACCGCCGCAGCGGAGTGGTCGAGCGCATTGAGGCACTGTGCTCCAATGCGTGAGGCCGTTCCCCGTCGGGGGTTCGAATCCCCCCTCGGGCATGGATGTTTGTGTTGTCTTTAGTATAAGGTAGTTCATAAGTAGTTTGTAAGTTTAGGGACAGATGACCCCGCAGTTAAGTCCCTTAAGCTCCACAAACATTTGAACATTTGACTAATAACCAAAAAGGTTAAGTCCCATAGATGTACAAATAATTAAACTTTTTTTTATTAGTTGCATAAATTCTCAGGCATCTAGGAATCGTCAGTTCAGGGAAGTCTGAGGGGTAGAAAACGCAGACGGAGAGCAAGAGGTGAATGTAGTAAGCGGGTGTTGGTCATCCACAGACGAAGAAGCTCGACGCCGTGTCACAGATTGCTCGCCGCTGCCATTCCTCCCTAGGACTTGTGTGTGTGTTGATATTGTAAGTAGTGTGTAAGTCTAGTGACGGTTGACGTCAGTAGTTTGCTCCCTTGTGTTTATAAACATTTCAACATTTGATTTTGATGAAAAGGTTGCACAGGATAGGGTAGAGTATAACGCTGCATTAAAAAAATCTTCGGGCTGAAGACGACAATAACAACAAGCCTTCTTGTGACTGGTTTACATAAACTGTCGGAAGCACTCCGGTGAATCTGACGAGCGGCTTCCTCTCGGTCGTATCGACAACTTATCGCGGGAAGTAACTCCATAGTACCACACGCATTTTTTCTAACTTAGATCATTGGTTAACCATCATCATCATTATTGACTGATTATGCCTTTCAGCGTTCAGTCTAGAGCATAGTACCTCTAATAAACTTCCCCCATGATCCCCTATTCAATACTAACATTGATGCCTCGTCGAATGTTAAGCCTTGTAATTCAAAGTCATTATTCACCGAATCTAAGTACTTTCTCCTTGGTCTACCTCGATTCTTCTTACCCTCCGCTGCCGAGCTCATGAGTCTCTTAGGTAACCTTGCTTATCCCATGCGTGTAAGATGACCCCACCAGCTCAGCCTGTTCGCTCTAACTGCTTCATTATGGTGTTCATTCCCAGGTTTTCTTTGTTTTTCTCATTATGCACACTCTCCTGCCATTGTTCCCATCTATTAGTACCTGCAATTATTCTTGCTACTTTCATATCCGTAACCTCTACCTTTTGAATAAGGTAACCTGTATCTACCCAACTTTCTCTACAATGACAAAGTTGGTCGAAAGGTAGGGCGATGCACTACTAACTTAGTTTGGTACTTACTTTATTCTTGCAGAGGAGAGTAGATCTTAGCTGAGCACTCACTGCATCAGCGTTGCTACACCTCGATTCCAGTACTTTCACTATGTTGCAATCCTGTCAGAAAATACATCCCAGGTACTTGAAACTGTCTACCTGTTCAAACTTTGTTCCTCCTATTTGGCACTCAGTCTGTTTAAATCTCTTTCCCACAAACATTATATTTGTTTTGGAGACGTGATCTTTATATCATAATCCTTACACCTCTGATTGAGCTCTGAAATTGTAGTTACTCTGTTACTCACAGTACTGCTATTAACATCTACATACTGCTGGTGGTCCACGCACCTTGTAGAGCATTTAACGCTCTTTACTCACTTTTAGGAGCAACTGTGCAAGCTAGAGAAAATTTGTTTCTGGACTAAAATGCACTCCAACATGGTTTGTTTGTAGCTCTAACTCGAAATCAGTTGGTTTCCACAGGAATGGAATCGATAAACTACCTCATCATTGTCAATTACTTTCAGATAATATGGGAAGATGCCGTCGGGGGAACAGATAAACAACTTTTAACGGAGGAGTTTTCTTAAGAAGCCCGTATTTCGTTTCATTCTTGACAAGAGGACCCGTGCAAATACTTCGCACCGTTAATGGAATGACAAAAATGTTGGGGAAAGATGGAAGTAAAGTTGAATGTTCACACATAGATTTCTTCATAATCAATCAATGCAAGTGTTTAAAGGCGCAAATGAAAGAGATTGATCCGCTGTGTGTTGTTAGATCAAAAAGAACTACGTACCTTAATTAGAACCGAAGATATCGTAAAATAAACCGATTAAAATATTTAGTGCAAGGACAGAAGAATGCCGCATTTGAATAAAAATAATGGATGGAGAGACTTAATTCTGATATTTGATGAGAAATCTGCGAATGAATACCTTTCGTTTAAAACAAAAATGAAGGAAAACGGCCGGGTAGTTTCGTCCGGCCGAGCTCGACGGCTTATACGGCAAAGTACGCAAGACTTTTGGGAAAGGTACGTCGCCTCTATTGGATCTCGTGCCTCACCTTCTCGGGTGTGGCCCCAGGTTCAACGTCTTTTTGGGTACCACCCACCAGGGGGAATCCCCTGTCTTCGCTTACAGGGTACTGTCTGCTCTGACCCGCTTGCTGTCGCAGAGCAAATGGCACAGTTTTATTCAGGCATCATTTCAACTGCAGCTTACAGTGAAGCCTTTTGCACCAAAAAAGAACGAGTTGAGCGGAAGCCTCTGTCATTTTACATGCATCGCCAGGAGCCGTACAATGCACCCATTAGCGAGTGGGAGTTTCAATGTGCCCTTGCTGCATGCCCCAATACTTGTCCAGGACCAGACTGTATCCATAGCCAGTTTCTTCGACATCTTCCTGTGGACGCTCAGAACCAACTGGTCACCTTGTTCAACCGTCTCTCGGCAGAAGGTGTTCTTCCCTCACAATGGTGGGAAAGCAGCAGCATCTCAGTGATAAAACCTGCAGCTGACCCACAGGTGGCTGACAGTTACTGTCCGATCAGCCTCACGAACGTTCTATGCAAGCTCGTTGAACGTATGGTGAGTCGGCAGCTTATGTAAATCCTCGAAGACCTGGGACTCTTCGTTGCACAACAAGGGGGTTTGCGTCAGGGCCGCTCCACAAGTGACAATTTTGTGTCATTGAAGTCGGCTATACGTACAGCTTTTACCCGACGTGAACACCTTGTTGCTGCATTTTTCGAACTTCAGAAATCGTCCGACACAATCTAGCGCCACCACATACTGGCTACATTGTACAACTGGGGCTTATAGGGCCCACTTCCGGTCTTTATCGGGAATTTTCTCTCCCACCGCTCTTTTATGGTTAGGATGGGTATCACTCTTAGTTCATCACACATCCAAGAGAATGGTGTCCCACAGGGCTCTGTCCTTAGTGTGCCTCTGTTTTTAATCGGCATAAACGGGCTTGCCACAGTTGTGGGATCCTCTGTCTGTTCCAGCTTGTTTGCTGATGACTTTTGTCTGTATTTTAGCTCTGTTAGTATTAGCGTTGCTGAGCGGCGGCTAAGGGAGCCATCCAAAAAGCCGAATCATGGGCCTCTACACATGGTTTACAGTTTTCAGTGCAGAAAACCCGCGTGATGCACTTCTGTCGCCGCCAGGCAGTTCACATGGATCCCGAGTTATATCTGGGTGGTGAATTGCTCATTGTTGAAGAGACGCATCGGTTTCTTGGGATGATAATTGACAAAAGGCTTACTTCGGTGCCAGATCTACGTCAGCTGCGACAAAAATGCACGCGACATCTTAATATTCTCCGCTGCTTGAGCCATACTGCTTGGGGCGCTGCTCGTTTCACCCTCCTGCAGCTGTACAAGTCCTTGATACAATCAAGGCTTGACTACAGGTGCCTGGTATACGACTCGGCAGCACCATCCGCCTTGAGGATCCTTGATCCCATCCACCATAGTGGTATCAGGCTGGCGACTGGGGCCTTCCGCACCAGCCATGTGCCAAGTCTTCTTGCTGAAGCAGGGATTCCTCCATTACACTTTCGCCGGCAGCAGCTTCTCGCTAGCTATTTTGCTCGAGTCCATGCCACGCCACACCATCCGAATCGCAGGCTTTTGTTTCCGACTGTTACCCCTCCTTTTCCACCACATCGACCTAGATCAGGTCTTTCAATCGCGATCCGGGTTCGTACACTCCTTTCCTCACTTCATTCCCTACCTCTCCCTGACGCTTTTTCCTGCCCATCCCGTATCCCTCCTGGGTCCATCCCCCGTTTGAAGCTTCACCTGCAATTGTCCTGCGATACAAAGGTGTTAGCTTCACCACTAACACTCCGTTTTAAGTTTCTAGCACTCCTTGTTTCTCACCGTGATGCAGAAGTCCTCTACACTGATGGCTCCCTGGTAAATGGCAGGGCCAGTTACGCTTTTGTTCATGGCGACCACACAGAACAATGATCACTGCCACCTGGCTGTAGTATTTTTACAGCTGAAATGATCGCCATATCTTGTGCTCTTGATCACCTAAAAACATACCCTCAGAAGTCTTATGTCGTGTGCAGCGACCCCCTTAGTGACCTGCAAGCACTTTCCCAGTGTTTCCCTTCCCATCCGTTGGTGCAATCCATTCAAAATGCCATCACTTCTCTCGGCAAGTCTGGCTGTTCGGTGGACTTTATTTTGACCCCCGGCCACATTGGCATCCCGGGGAACGAACGGGTCGATCGGCTGGCTAAGCTCGCCACCACCGCTCCTCCCCTGGATATTGGTATCCCAGAACAGGATATCCAATTGGATTTGCGCCACAAGATTTTTGAGGCTTGGAACACACAATGGGCAACACTGAGCACTCCCCAAAAGCTGCGTGCGATCGAGTCCTCTACGGCCGTCTGGAAGTCGTCTTTCAGGCCTTCCCTGTTGTCCTGTGTCGCTTACATATTGGCTATACGTTGGCTGACACATGGCTACCTTTTACGTAATGAAGACCCACCGAATTTCCGTTGTGGAAGTTTGTTGACTGTGGTCCACATCATGTCGGACTGTCTGCTTTTAGCCGCCTTGCGGCAGTCTTTTAATCTACCTACTGCGCTTGCCTAGATTTTATCTGACAATGTCTCAATCGCTGACCGATTTTTACGTTTTATACGCGCAGCTGGATTTTATCGTTCTATTCAGTGGTGGGATCTTGCCTGGTGTCTTAGGCCCCCACCTCTCACCTTTTACTCTGATGTTTTTCTTACTTCTACCCTGTTTTTTACCTCCGAGTTTTTAGTATTTGCAGAGTGACTGGCTCATCTTGTATTTCTTTGTGATCAGCCAGACACTGTTCCCTGCTTTATTTTAGCTTAGTTCGACACTTCTTCTCTCTTATTCCTGTCTTCTTAAGTGTTGTTCAGAGTATAAAGTTCATTGGCACTGTGTGCCCCTTCCGCCTCTCTTCTGGGTGTTGAGCTATATTTTACCTTTTTCAACTTGGATGTCTTGTCTTCGCTAGGAACAGGGGACTGATAACCATACAGTTTCGTCCCCTCTAAACCCCAAACAACAACAACAACAACAACAACAAAATATGACAACTGCCCAGAATATACGTTTTACCTGCATCTTAATCGCTCATCGGATATTAGTGACTGTTTTTAATTTCTGTTACTAAGATTGCAGCTTCTTTGTTAGATTTATATGGTTGGAGGAAAATCTTTTCATAGTAAAGTCCGACTAACTCAGGACAAGATTTTTATTTTTCTGATAGTATTCAAATAAAGGCATAACTTTAGACAAATTAAATGTGCAAAGAAACAAAAAAAATGGAATGTGAACACTCGTTGCCGAGCAGACAAACATTTTGAGCCACAGGCTCTAAGATTAATTAACAAATAGACTTGCTGGTCTCCTAAACATATAAATTTTAAACATGTTTCACGCCACACTGGATGGAAAACGAGAGATAAAAAGGGATTTAATGGACTCGTAACGATATCCCTCTTCACAGACGCACTCGCTCAACAACCACGTTCACACTGCACTCCACGTTTTTAGCTAGCAAAGGAAATTAAAAAAAATGGATCAGCAAAACGGGTGGCCGTTATTAACTTCTGATTTTAATGCACGACGTGTGACACGCAATGGTATCTACTGCTCAAATCTTATAGAATCCCAATACATGGCTCCTCGACTTCCAGAAAATTAAGTACCCCCCAGAAAAGAAAAAAGAAATATTATTAGAAATTTCTTGTGTCCCTACAATTCCACTGTACGATAAGACGCCACTCTGCTCAGTTGCCACCAAGCTCCGCCACGTGGCCTCCAAGGCTCATTCTGATTACAGAAAATTCCAAAATCAATGAAATACCGGACAACCCGCGGTAGAAAATGAGATGTTGCTTGTTTCCGTGGCTGCTATGGACCACTGAAGGTGCATCATTACTTTGAAATTGCTTTTTGTAATGGCGCGAAAATTTGTCTAAGTCCCATTACACAAACTTACAATTCCGTAAATTCTCACGGCATTTTCTCCGCACAAACTTTAAAATGAGGGTTTTCCAAAAGCTTTACTAAATCAAACAAGCAAACGTCGCAAAATCTCAAAGCGTGAGGTGGCAAGCGGATACTAAGTCCCGACCGTTAACGTTAGTATCAAACTATTTTACTTAATCTAATTGACCAAAAAACCACGAAAATCGCTAAACTTTCTGTCAACTATTGCGTTGCGAGTCACATTCAGTACAATAAGATACATGTTTTTCCTACTTGCTTACCACATTAACAGCAGTCGAGCACAGGACGTCCGTCCTCCCGGACCTCCATGCTAACAGTGCCAAACATGGCGTCTCCTGAGCCCAACAAACCGTCTTTTTTTTTTTTTTTTTTTTTTTTTTTTTCCAAACGCGTTGAAGATACTTGCCATTGGCCGGTTTCTGCCGTCAAGACAAGCGACACCCGAGAAAGACACCACTGCCAGTTCGCAATTATTCTTCATGAAACTGTCATTATCATTTGATGTACTATGGAGCTAGCCCATAGGGCTTAAATGGAGCGTACTGCAGTACCGCTTCAAACCCTCTGCCATGCACTTCAATATGATCTGCAGACTATCCATGAAAATGTGGAATACGAACAGCGAATGACAGTACCATTTGCGCACGCGTGCCCAGTGTTGCGAGAGGAAATTTTTGTTTACTGTTGCACGTCTCCTTATGTTCCCTTGTAAAGGTGCTTTTACCGTTCCTAACTGTATTCCAATTCATTATTCCTGTTATTTAATAACAATTTGTTCTGTTTGAGCAGAGAGGACTGAACTTCCCTAGTACGCAAAGAAAGAAATGCATACTATGTAAATTTGTTTAACGATATGTGAAGCAGGTATATGGAAAATATTTATGTTCAAACAATTGGGCACTGTATGTAACAAATATTGACATAGAAACAATGAGCAAATTTGAAATAATTTTAAGCATTTATACTGGGTAAGTCAAGAGGAAAGTTAGGTGATTGGAGGTACTAGTACTGGCGATTCTGAAAAAAAAAACACTTCTAATAAACATATGCCATTTTCTTAACCGTTTCGCCGGCCGCAATGGCCGAGCGGTCTGCGGCGCGCCTGTCTTAGTCTGTACGGCCGCTACGGTCGGGGGTTCCATTCCCCCCTCGGGCATGGATGTTTCTGTCGTCTTTAGTATAAGGTAGTTAATACGTAGTTTGTAAGTTTAGGGACTGATGACCCCACAGTAAGGTCCCTTACGCTTAAAAAACATTTGAAACACTTAACCGTTTCAAGGTAAGCCAATGAAAACAACGAGGAACGGGTAAAGTACACGCGACAATAAATTAAGATGCTGCTATGTTACGGTTTGTTGAACTGTGTAAGTTTCCTCACAGAAGATGTTGAAATAGTCCACTGTCAACTTCACTGCATTTTGCTGCTCTTAGGTGTTGTGTTGCCGATTGGAGCACACTTCCGCAGTCCTTTTCACGAGCAAAAGGATGTAAAATACGTGTGATAACTTGCTCAGACACCTCCAGCAACAGTAATGCACGGGTGACGGCGCCGGCCAAGTAATGACGTTGTTACGATACTGTGCCACTGGCCGGACCTCCGTAATCATTAAAGGACGTACAAACTTGTTATGTCAAATGGATATTCTTGGTGTATTCTGGTAACACTTTTTGAAGAGGACGAAGATACCGTGTCTCATTAAGACGGTTGTCGAAGACAACTGGACCAATGAGTTGGTCGTTAATAATACTGCACCCCAAGTGTAATAGTGTGTGTCCTGATATGTTCCTACTGATCCCTGCTGGCGTGGTACGAATGAAACTTGTGCACAAGCGTTTCTAGTACGGGTCTGCGATGCCTCGTTTGCCTTTCTGTCGTCTGCTCCAACTCCATGGAAGCAGCCTGCTCGGCCGCGTAGGCTCCTGCGAGACTTTAGCCCAGACACGGTCCCCACTCAGTGCTGGAAATCCTTTGAGCTCGCCGCCCCCTCCACTGGAAGCTGACCACACGTTTGTGAGAAAACGGAACGTGTAAAAGCACAGGCTGCCTGCAAGGTCCTACACTCGCCCTTCCGCCGTACTTGCCACCGCTGCTAAGTGTGGGGAAAAGTGCATTTCGTCAAAAATAAAGCACAACTAATATTTTTCTGTGCCGTGTATACGGGTAATGGTTTCGTCTATCGTGATATAGGAGTTATTAAGATTTTTTAATTGCAAGGCCATTTGTTTTCTACAAGCATTTGACAACTGTCACGAACAAAAGCACAGCTCGATGAATCTAAACAGTATTATAAAATTGGCTGTATGTATGTATGTACGTTCCACATCGTACTAAATTACTGAACCGATTTCAACCAAACTTGGTTGCTTACTATCAGTCAACAATCGCTGTCGGGGTAAGAACCACCTACGACACATACGTCTGGAGATGTGTCGCCATAAACATTAACATTCGTGAAAAACGGCCGCATCGTACGATAATATTCTACATCTGCTCCTAAACGAACTGTCCGATTTCAGCCAAATTTGTACACGTATTCTGTAAGATCAGGAATCAGTTTCTAAGGCGGCAAACAGCACCTACGATACATAGTTCACATGCTATCACATGCTATCACTGACAACACTAACAAAATGAGGAAAGGAAAAAAGTTCATCGCTTAATACTTCTCCGATGTTCATGGTGTATATCTACGGCATTTGGCATAACGTTGCAAGATATTACTTCTACAATGTAAAATGTATTCGCGGAACATTTCACAGACAGTACTCGTATATATCGTTATTATATCACAGTTTGACACAGAGTTACTGGGATATAAATTATAAGCAAATTGGTTCATCATGAAGCATGAGATTTCGATTTATTACGTCTTTACTGCTAACACAATTCACGACACATTTTGCAGTCATTAGGCACCTACACCACTGAATATACCTTCAAATTTACATCATAGTACGACATATTTCATGAGATATGACGTCGTAAACAAGGAATTTTACAAATAACTGCTACATCAGGCGCCGGCCGCGGTGGCCGAGGAGACTAAGGCGCTCCAGTCACGGTCTGCACGGCCGCTACGGTCGGGGGTTCGAATCCCCCCTTGGGCATGGATATTTGTGCCGTCCTAGTGCGTAAGTAGTTTGTAAGTTTAAGGACTGATGACCCCGTAGTTAAGTCCCATAGACTATACAAACATTTGATTTGCTACATCAGGCGCTATTTTTGCACACCTCTCTGCACGGCCACTACGATCGGGGGTTCGAATCCCCCCTCGGGCATGGTTATTTGTGCCGTCCTTAGTCTTAGCTAGTTCATAAGTAGTTTGTAAGCTTAGGGACTGATGACTCCGTAGTTAAGTCCCATAAGTTATACAAACATCTGAACATTTTTTTGCACACCTCCTCCTAAAATAACATCAGACAGACACTCTACGTGAGGTTAAATCCACATGCTACACAAATGACGTTGTAAACAATGAGTCATAAAAACTATCCCAGTGATTTACGAGGTCTGCAACTCTGGAAAATAATATTATTGTAGGACACATAGTCAAGGATATATGATGTCATAAGTATTGAGCTGCATGTGGTGGGCTTCCCATCGCGCGCCATCTCCACCGTGACGTTGTCATGAATGTGGGGGCAAACGTTGACGAATTGTTGTACGTGGGTCGCGTCGTCAAAGTGCCAAGTCGCACGGCGCCTCCCACCATTACAAAGAATATCGATATTTCAAACTTCTGTCTCATAGTTACAATCACGGGGTTTCTTAGACGTGCCCCTTTAATTCTGTTGTCCATTGTGATTGCACATCAAGGTATACTAATGTTCCATTCGGCATTGCAAGTTCTTCAAAAAATGTTCAAACGTTTGTAAATCTATCGGGCCAAATTGCGTGGTCATCAGTCCGTAGCTTACAAACTACTTAAACTAAGGTAAACTAACCTAAGGACAACACACACACCCATGCCGCTGGGAGGACTCGAATCTCCGACGCCGAGTAACCGTGCGCTCCGCAGCGAGGCGCCTTAGACCGCTAGGCTACTCGACCGCGGCTACATGTTCTTGGCACCATCTCCATCGTCCTAACCCATTATGGGACCAGCTGAATTATCTTTCCACAAAAGGAGTTCAGGTAGGAGGATAACAGTCACACCCTTCTCTCAGGACAGAACGTGAAAAGCTGAATAATGTTGACTTCAGATGATTGTGGAAGCCATAGGACATTTGACAATTCTTTTTCTGTGTCGATCACTAAACACACAATTTCTTTTGCTTTTTGCCTTAATGGGTGATGTTTTTCCGATTTTCCCTGAACGTAGTACATACACTGGTGACGAAAATTAAAGCAACAAACCGATATTTTCCCGTCCTGTGTCGAAGACACGATATTATCATACAAACTGTCAACAGATGTCGGTACATTCGTAGATGGCATTCCGGACTGCGTAGAAGTGTGCTAACGCTGGCGTCAGGGCAGCTATCAGAAGGGGGAGTGTTTGCTGGGTAGCCCCACACAACACATGCACATGCAGACCTTCTGCAATGAGAGCAGCACATTCTCAAACCAATGTGGCCCGATGGTTTAATATGCATCGTTCAAAATGTTCAAATGTCTGTTAAGCTTAAGGGACTTAACTGCGGGGTCATCAGTGCTTAAACTTACAAACTACTCATGAACTACCTTATACTAAAGACAATACAAACTCCCATGCCCAAGGGGGTATTCGAACCCCCGGCCGTAGCGGCCGTGCAGACTGTGACTGGCGCGCCGCAGACCGCTATGCATCGTTCTGTTGTTTCTCGGGTGTGGCGACAGTCTATAGAGACTGAGACTGTATCCCGAATACCAGGTCAGGACCGACCACGTGTTATATCAGAATGAAAGGATCTTTATTTGGCTGTAAGGTAACATCACCAGCGCCTTAGTACAACACCTCGCAGCATCTGCTGGAGGAGTTGTATCGAGGCAAACAGTGTACAAGCGGCTTCTGTAGAGTGGAGACGTGCAGTATGCATACCCCTCACAAGAAGGATCGAGCAGTTGAGGGACGGACAGTTGCCCAATGTCCTTTACATATATGAGTAACGGGTGGTCTGGAAAGTCATTTTCAAGGGCATCTGGAGGAAACGATTTCGGGACCCGGCCTCTGTGGTAGAGGCTGGTATGAAGGGGATTCCTCATTTCAAAACAATATAAATAATTGAACACGTGATATTCTAGTACAGAAGGTCCCAAACGTTTTTCGTTATGGAACCCTCCAGATGACTTCTCCCCCTAGGAACGCTATTTCTACCCTAGATTTTCACTGATGTAGTAGATTTGGAAATAAAGGGAAAACATTCTTGAAATATAGAAACATTGGATATTAGAAGGAACGTTTATTTTGGCACGACAAACAATGGGTATCACTACAAAATTTTAGCTTGGTGTAAGAAAATGTAGGTATCATCACAACACTTGTTTAGGTACAAGAAAGTATTAACACAAACATTTATATTGTTCAAGAAAAATATTGATATAAAGGCAAACTTTCATCCTGCTACAAGAAATTGTTTAAATTAAACTTAATGTGATGAATTAAATTGTATCATTGTTGTGCTTACAAGATTAGAAACTGGGCTTTATATCCGACAGCAGGATACGTAAATCCTGGGCGGTTTCCAAGCTACTCCCAAATTTGCTTTTCGCGTGTCGCCTGCGTTGTTGCCTCCTTTGTCGTTCACTTTGTCACTGAGCAGAGCTATCATTATCTGTGATTTGTTTCATTTCATTATTTTTATTATTTACCGTGTCTAAACAAATATCAAACTCAATTTCAAATGTTCAAATGTTTGTTAAGCTTATGGGACTTAACTACGGGGTCATCAGTTCCTAAACTTACAAACTACTTATAAACTAACTTATACTAAAGGCAACACAAATATCCATACCCGCCGGAGGACCGAGCGAGGTGGCGCAGTGGTAACGCACTGGACTTGTATTCGGAAGGATGGTGGTTCAAATCTACCTCCAGGCATCCAGATTTAGGTTTTCCGTGTTTTCCCTAAATCACTCCAAATCTCTTACCAATTGAAAACTTCTGGTTAATGGTGGCCGAGCAACTGGCTCGTCACAATACGCCAGTTACTTCTCTTGATGAACTGTGGTATTGTGTTGAAGCTTCATGGGCACCTGTACCTGTACAAGCCATCCTAGCTCTGTTTGACTCAATGTCTAGTCGTATAAAGGCCGTTATTACGGCAAGAGATGGTTGTTATGGGTACTGATTTCTCACGATCCATCCACCCAAATTGCGTGAAAATGTAATCACATGTCAGTTCTAGTATAATATATTTGTCCTATGAATACCCGTTTATCATCTGCATTTCTTCTTGGTGTAGCAGTTTTAATGGCCAGTAGTGTAAATGTTAGAACAAGGTTTATATCAAAGAAACGTTTGGAATGGTTGTCCGGAAAATTCGGAAATTCCAGAAAATGTTTCATGCACGTAATCTCATCAGTTGAGAGTGGTTCAACATATTTAGAATTTTTTGTTGCATTTATAATTGCTAGGGCAAGGTTCGTGTGAAAGAAAAGTCGCATGTAACACTAGAAAATAAAAATAATAAAAAAACTGACGCATGCATGTAACCTCGTATCTTCAGAACAGCTCAAGCTATTTGGATGATTCTTCGTTATTCGGTTTATAATTGTAATGAAAAGGTTTTTATGAAAGACAAGCCTGGCAACGTTGTCCAGATAATTAGGGATTTGTAGGATGGAGTGCAGGAGGGAAGAGGAAAAGGAAATGGACAAATGAAGGGGCAAGGACATGTTATACGGAAGTGGAAGAGATGAAGGAGTTGCGACACATATCACACTCCCATACTTATTTTGTAACAGCGAAGCATTACTGGGTTTGCTAGAATACAATATCCCCCAAAAATATGTGCTATATCCACAACTGACGGGAAGCGAATTATTAGACGATATTACTTTTTTGGCCCCCACGATATCATGTCAACTGTTAGTTGCAGCACAGTTATGCGTAAGACCTTTTTCATTGGAATTTTTGTTCTGATTAATCTTATATAGGACATAATTTTCGCTCAACCTCTTACTTGACGATGTATTTTACAGGAACTATAGAAACCGAAAATGTTTTCCATCTTTCAACCTCTTACCGAAAATTTTATATGATAGGAGTGGCAACCTTTTATCATACATTAAGAGTAGCCAACTAAAGAATTTGGTTCTCTGTAGAAACTTTTTCTTTAATTATTTCGAAATAAATGTTAATTTTCCCGTACCACGCAGGGAGGTGTGTTGAGGCCTAATGTGAGTATTGCTAGCTATTGCGTTAAGGAATAAAATGTATATATTGAAACAAAATGTATTCATCGTCCACTCAAACATACATTGTTTCTCAAATTCTCTACACAAAAATTTTGATTGTGATTGTTAGAAAAGCTATGACTTTTCAGAGTTCATTAGTGAATCTGTACAGTTTGCAAGAGACATTTAGCCGACTTTGTGTCATTTGCAGGGAACAGCACGAGGAGGTAGCCTCTCTTTGTCGCCCATTATATTCATTTACAGGATGATTATTTATTTACAATTATTACAATAGGGCGATCGGCTTGAATTGAACCCCTTTTCAGTATTTATAAGCGTTGCTGTAACTTCAGCCATTTCCTTTTCATTGCATTTTCTGGGAATGGGCCACGCAAATCAGAAATGGTTTTATATTTCCGTCAACTTGGACTCTTGTAAGGGCCTTTGAAACTATATCATCTGTCTTAACTGCATATTTCTTTCTTCTTTTCCCACCTAGATTTACTAGTCGGTCAAATCGATGCCCTTGATATTCTCCGTCCTCTAAGAATTTTTACTAAGGAGTAAAAATTTGGATGAACATTCGAAATTATCTACGATTCAATCCTTCTGAAACACTATTTGTGAGGTGACGCCTTCGTGCGCAGTTCAATATATCCCTTGGCATGTCTTCATTATCCAGCCATTGTTGAACAAAATAGTCGTAAAAGTCCTGCAGTTTTTCATTAGTTGGGGTGCTCTCCTGAATGCATAGCCACCCATCATCTAACTTGCAGGGGAATGTGAACCAAAGCGGAACACAATCTTATGTGAAAACGAATTTCTTCGTTTTCCTTGTAGGCCGCAATTCTGCACTTGCCTCCACAAGCACTGATTGAAATGGTAGTTGGAGCCATTAATCTTTGCATCGGGAAACAAATGTGTTGCTGACTGGATGAGTGCAGATTCAAAATTCATCATGATAGCTGTAGGATTCCATCCAAATACGTTGCTCTTTACAGCTGTGAAAAAGCGATCGTACGTTTCTCGCTTTTTATTGGGTAGCAAGGCGTACACGATTGGAACTGTGTTTGTTTCCTCCTCAGAAGTAGAAATATCGGCACGAACAATAAATAACTGTCCAAACTGCTTGATGGAGCTTTTGAACGTTCTATCGAAAAAGGACGAATTGCAGTCTGTTAAACAGGGTTTTCCCCTTTCGCTGGCGAACCCCAATATCCTATCATTTGGTCCTCTATCGTCATCTGTAAGTAAAAATTTGCTCTCATCATTCATTAGAAAATTATATTCTTGCAGAAATATTCCTGCAGCATCGATCGGATCTTGAGTAGATTCCATGCTTTTTTCCTGTATGCGTTGCAGCGATCTTTTTGTAGTCCTGTGTGACGGCAGTGATGTGACGATGTCGTATTCTCGATTGAACAGCGGCCGTATTTCTTCGGCGTAAACATAAGAAATTGAGGTGTTCGTTTCTTTTGCACGCCTTTTGGCGTTTGCCACATGTTTTAGCACTTCTTTAGCAGCGACGTCCGGAATACATGTATGGCTGCCTTCGCCTAAAACTGAGTTGTTTCTGGTGGATAGTCTTCCATTACACTTCTTGCTTACGTTTACGCACCGCCAATAACTTATATCTTCATTGTTACTATATTCCACTATGTACTGGTAACCGTTATAAATCACTAGAGGTTTCCCTTTCGTTGTCGTGGTTAATTCCATCTATACAACACTTACGAATCAGTAAGTGAGGCGCTATGCTACGATGCGCGAGGCCGCTCCCCGTCGGGGGTTCGAACCCCACCTCGGGAATAGGTGTTTGTGTCGTCTTTAGTGTAAGGTAGTTCATAAGTAGTTTGTAAGTTTAGGGACTGATGACCCCGCAGTTAAGTCCCTTAAGCTTAACAGACATTTGAACATTTTTGAACACAACTTCTCAGAGAGAGACTAGCGGCAGTACTGAAGTGCGGTGCTGTAGTGACAGATGTTTGGTGTCCCCGCTACCTGCTAGGCCGGGTGAAGGTGAGGCTCGCATTCTGGAGGACCCGCCTCCGGCCATCCGAAATCACTCCAGGCAAATTCCGACATGGCGCCTATCGAAGGACACAGTTGACTTCCTTCCAGTTCCCGGTAAACACTATGCTCCATCTACAGGACGTTAAACGCTACTGTTCTTTCTTCCCCTTCCACGAACAGTGAATCACGTCTGCCTCCAACGACCTCCAGAGATGGCATACAAATAGCACGAGCTCACGGCAGACACAATTGAGTACAAAAAATGGGAAAGGTTGTACGTGCCACAAACTAACATTTTCAGTATTCAAATAAATGTGTCTTAAATATTGGATGATTATATTAATTTTATGAAAAAATATGTGTATATCAAAATACCTCTACAAAATATCAAAACAAATTTTTTTATGAATAAGTATAAAGGGAACAAAACTGATGTTGAAAAAGAAGTAAGTGCCATCCTTTCGTTTTCTGGAAAACGCTGTAAGAGCCTTACTTAGTTTTTGAAAAGGATGTAAGTCCAGGGTTTATGTAAAAAAAAAAAAAAAAAAAAAAAAAAAGATTGTGAGTCCATTGTAGTTTTGAGAACGTTTAATAATTTTACGTATTCTTTCAATGCTAGGCTAATATAAAAATGGTATAAAATTAAATTTTGGGTTGTTTTTTGAAGCAAAGTTGTTTGTATGCAGTTTATTCCACTTCTGCTTTCATCGGTAGGTATAAGCTACGTGAAAACCAAAAACTGAATCAGATCTCTAAATTTATTTTGGGTTTCTCAGCTATATATATATATATATATATATTTTGACTTTTTATTCACTTTCGAAATTCGTTCTGATACAGTTGATGTTTTTGACAAAATCAATTTTATTTTAAAAACACGTATATATACCAGAAATCAACTGAAAAAGTTATAAGCATTTAGTAATCGAAATGAACTTACCATACTGTACTTCTTTCCTCCAAGCAGTCCTATTCCTCATCTTCTTCTTACACCTCCATGTTGCAGGCCTCTTCAGGTTTGTTCTCCAACAGGGCTCAGTAGAAGTCTTTGTCTTCTTCTTTCTCTATATAACCTATCATTCCCAAAAGATCATCTTTCTTTTCTTGTGAGATTTTGGATTTAAAGTGTAATTTTGGCAAGTCTTTGTTCCAAGTTACCATATCATCCACCTTCAAGACCTAAAACTGATGCAACTTTCACTGTACTAGGATTCTTGTGGGAAACGCGGAAGTGAGAAATTTTACTTATAGCCAGATCTTTTGTATTTAGGTACTCTTTAGCAAGGCCTTTAAAATCTATGAAGTCATCAGTATTCATAGATACTACAGTAAAAGGTGTTGTCAAATTTGAACTTGCAATTTACGCTTCAAGATCTTTAGGTGTTACCGCTTTCGCAGCTTTGCGTTTTTTCTCTATCACCCCAAAATCTCGGTCACAGCTCATGTAGCTGTGTCCACTTACAAGATATTTCACATCAATTGAACGATAAAATCCTTTGTGGACTAAATAAATAATAGACATTAACATCATCTGGTTTTTGTTTTGTGCTCTGCAATTATCGCACCATAACACAAGGCTTTTACGAGGAAAATGGCTTCCAGTAGAAGCAACTTTGAACAAACAAGAAGCTATTTCGTTAGCGCCACGTCCTCCAATCCCTTCATGCCACATACACATATATGCAGAGCCATTGTCTCCAACACGTATTCCTAGATTGTAGCAAGCTAGCTGTCTACTATAAAACATAGTGCTATGTGTAAGCACCACCCCCATGAACCACAGACATTGACGAGGTGGGGTGGCTTGCGTGCCTCAACGATGCAGATAGCCGTACCGTAGGTGCAACCACAACGGAGGGGTATGTGTGGAGAGTTCAGACAAACGTGTGGTTCCTGAAGAGGGGCAGCAGCCTTTTCAGTAGTTACAGGGGCAACAGTCTGGATGATTGACTGAGCTGGCCTTGTAACATCAGCTAATGTGGCTTCGCCACACAATTACTACGAATGGCTGAAAGCAAGGGGAAACTACAGCCGTTACTTTTCCCGAGGACATGCAGCTCTACTGTATGAAAATATGATGATGGCATCCTCTCGGGTAAAATATTCCGGAGGTAAAATAGTCCCCCATTCGGATCTCCGGGCGGGGACTACTCAGGAGGATGTTGTCATCAGGAAAGACAATACTGGCATTCTACGGATCGGAGCGTGGAATGTTAGATCCCTTAATCGGGTAGGAAAATTAGAAAATTTAAAAAGGGAAATGGATAGGTTGAAGTTAGATATAGTGGGGATTAGTGAAGTTACGTGGCAGGATGAACAGGATTTCTGGTCAGGTGAGTACAGGATTATAAGTACAAAATCAGTTGGGGGTATCACAGGAGTAGGACTGATAATGAATAAGAAAATAGGAATGCGGGTAAACTACTATGAGCAACACAGTGATCGCATTATCATTGTCAACATAGATACGAAGCCAACACCACCAACAGTAGTACAGGTTTATATGCCAACTAGCTCTGCCGATGATGAGGAGATAGAAGAAATATATGAGGAGGTAAAGGAAATTATTCAGACAGTTAAGGGAGGGGAAAACTTAATTGTGATGGGAGACTGGAATTCGGTAGTAGCAAAAGGAAGAGAAGGAAAAATAGTAGGTGAATATGGACTGGGCAAAAGGAATGAAAGAGGAAGCCGCCTGGTAGAATTTTGCACGGAACATGATTTAATCGTAACAAACACGTGATTTAAGAATCACAAAAGAAGGTTGTATACTTGGAAGAGACCAGGAGACACCGGAAGGTATCAGATAGATTTTATAATGGTAAAACATAGATTCCGGAACCAGGTTTTAAAGTGTAAGACTTACCCAGTGGCAGATATAGACTCTGACCATAACTTGTTAGTCATGAACTTTAGGCTGAAGCTGAAAAAACTGCAGAAAGGTAGGAAAATAAGGAGATGGGACCTAGATAAATTGAAGGAACGCGAAATTCTGGACAATTTCAGAGGGACCTTTAGGCAACAATTGACAGAAACTGTGGGAAATAAAACAGTAGAAGAGGAATGGGTAGCACTGGGAGATGATATAGTGAAGGCAGCAGAGGACAAAGTAGGTAGAAAGGAAAGACCTACAAAAAAACCTTGGATATCACAGGAGATACTGAATTTGATTGATGAAAGGAGAAAGTATAAAAATGCAGTAAATGAAACAGGCAAAACGGAGTACAGACGACTAAGAAATGAGATTGACAGGAAGTGCAAAATGGCTAAGCAGGAGTGGCTAGAAGCCAAATGCAAATCTGTAGAAGATTGTATAAGAAGGGGAAAAGTAGACACCGCCTACAGGAAAATAAAAGAGACATTTGGGGACAAGAAAAGCGACTCTACTAATATCAAGAACTCAGATGGGAAACCAGTTCTCAGCAAAGAAGGGAAAGCTGAAAGGTGGAAAGAGTACATAGAGCAGCTCTACAAAGGAAATGAACTTAGGGATGATGTTGTGGAAAGGGAGGAGGAAGTGGATCAGGATGAAATGGGAGATACTGTGCTGAGGGATGAATTTGACAGAGCCCTCAAAGACCTAGGTCTGAACAAGGCCCCAGGAGTAGATGACATACCCTCAGAGCTACTAAAGTCTCTGGGAGAACCAGCCATGACAAAACTATTTGAACTGGTGTGTAGGATGTATGAGACAGGCGAAATACCCTCAGACTTTAAGAAAAATGTAATAATCCCCATTCCAAAGAAATCAGGTGCAGACAGGTGCGAAAATTACAGAACCATCAGTTTGATAAGTTATGGTTGCAAAATTTTAACACGAATTATCTACAGGAGAATGCAAAAGCTGGTAGGAGCTGACCTCGGGGACGATCAATTTGGATTCAGGAGGAACGTAGGAACCCGGGAGGCAATACTCACTTTACGTCTTATCTTAGAAGATAGATTAAGGAAAGGCAAACCTACATTTTTAGCTTTTGTAGATTTGGAAAAAGCGTTTGACAATGTTGACTGGAGTACACTCTTTCAAATTCTGAAGTCAGCAGGGGTAAAATACAGGGAAATGAGAGTTATTTACAACTTGTACAAAAACCAGACCGCAGTTATTAGACTCGAAGGGCATGAAAGGGAAGCATCAGTTGGAAAGGGAGTAAGACAGGGTTGTAGCCTTTCTCCGATGTTATTCAATTTGTACATCGAGCAGGCGGTGAAGGAAAGCAAGGAAAAATTTGGAATAGGGATTAAAGTTCAGGGGGAAGAAATAAAAACATTGCTGATGACATTGTAATTCTGTCAGAGACAGCAAAGGACCTGGAAGAGCAGTTGAATGGAATGGACAGTGTGTTGAAGAGAGCGTATAAAATGAACATTAACAAGAGCAAAACAAAAATAATGGAATGCGGTCTTAGAAAATCAGGCGATGCTGAAGGAATTAGATTAGGTAACGAAACAATGAAGGTGGTAGATGAGTTTTATTACTTGGGTAGTAAAATAACATGCGATGGTAGCAGTACAGAGGATATAAAATGCAGAATGGCTATGGGAAGAAAAGCATTTTTGAAAAAGAGAAATTTGCTAACATCGAATATTAATTTAAGTGTAAGGAAGTCTTTTCTGAAGGCATTGGTGTGGAGTGTTGCCTTGTACGGAAGTGAAACATGGAAGATAAGCAGTGCGGACAGGAAGAGAATATAGGCTTTTGAAATGTGGTGCTACAGAAAAATGCTGAAGATTAGGTGGGTAGATCGCGTAACTAATGAGGTGGTACTGAACAGAATTGGTTAGAAAAGGAATTTCTGGCATACCCTGACCAAAAGAAGAGATTGCTTGGTAGGACACATTCTTAGACATCGAGGAATCGTAAATTTAGCATTGGAGGGAAGTTTGTGGGGTAAAAATCGCAGAGGGAGACCAAGAGACGTGTATAGTAAGCAGATTCAAATGGATGTGGGTTGCCGTTCTTATGAGGAGATGAAGAGGCTTGCTCAGGATAGAGTAGGGTGGAGAGCTGCATCAAACCAGTCTCCGGACTGAAGACCATAACAACAACAACATGTGTAAGCATTGGAACAAACATAACTTGTTGTAGGTCCATGCATAAGGATGTATAAGTAGCAGTTGGAAGCGGTGAAGATGTAATATCTTGTTTCATACACTTATGAGCCTTTTCCCATTTTCGGTGATAAAACTCTTGCTGGGCTCTTACTTCCTGTTTTGCCTTCTCGCTGGTTGTACATTGCAACTTTGCCTTCAAAAAGTCACACGTTTTACAGGTATCAACTGCAAGAGCTTTAAATTTTAGGTTTGCGAAAACTTGTTTTAAAACTTTTGCGTAAAAACTGTATGTAACTGCACTTGCAGGATTTCGTTTTTTAAAAGCCACGTACATTCGGTGTTTATTTTAAGTCATGTGACAAAATCTCATTACTTGATTTTTTTCGGCTGTAGTGACTTTCATATCTGGGGAATGAGTTTATATGATATCTTACAAGATTTCGATCATCTTCTGTAAATTTATACTTGCGTGTATTTGATGCAGGAGTTTTCCCTCTATTGTCCTCATAAACCAAGCAACCTGATTTCTTTTTTGTTTGTAAAACAATCAATTTCCTTTCAGATATAGAAAAAAATTCTTTGAAGGTTTTTTTGCAGACTTGTACATTTTCCCCTGTACCATCAGGTATGTTATAAGCAAAAGTAAAAGTCCGCCTACTCTCTGCTGGACTTTCGTACGTCCCGTGACGTCTGCGACCAATAGGTAAAAACTGAATATGGTTCAACAAATATGTTCCTTGGCTTTGTTCATCAACTTTATAAAATTCCAAAAACAATAGCTGTTTTTGTTGAGTGCTTATGTTTGTACACTTGTACAGCAGCTTGCCTGATGGTCGTTTTCCCACCACTGTTAATGTACGGCTGGCCCTTCACGTCTCTTACGAACAATCGCCTTCTTCGTAACCTTTTCCATTTTCTGCTTGGTACACTAAACACACAACCGAAGCACACTCTACAACACACACGTGAAACGACCGAAATGGCTGGTGTGTCAACGTACTGTCACCATGTGTAGCTTAGGCACATACATGACGGCGGTGGCACTTACATCCCTTCCCACCTCATCTTGCACAGTGCTGCTATCTTCCAACTGCTCTGGAAACTAGTAGCAATTTTTCTGGCACTTGCAACCTTTCTCGTTTTATTACCCTTGGCTTATACAACCCATTTCACTAAAAAAGTCATTGTTTTAAATCTTGGCACTTACATCCTTTACCTTTTTTTTTTTTTTTTTTTTTTTGTGTGTACTCAATTGTTCTACACCGGAAGAGTAAAGCGGCCTCGCAGAACGTCACACCGATTTCTAGTTAGCGGTGATAGCCTTCAGACTTCATAGCTCTGCGGCCTTAACGCTTCAATAGAACAATGAAAGGACAGTTCAATAGTGCTTAGCAAACTGAACATTGTAGAACATTGCAAATTCTGTAGCTAGGTTTATGTGTATTGTTAGTGTCAGCCGGACTGAGGCGCTCCAGTCACAGTCTGCACGGCCACTACGGTCAGGGGTTCGAATCCCCCTCGGGCATGGATATTTGTGCCGTCCTTAGTTGTAAGTAGTTCATACGTAGTTTGTAAGTTTAGGGACTGATGACCCCGTAGTTAAGTCCCATAGACTCTACAAACATTTGAACATTTGTTAGTGTCAGATGTGGACACTGGACTCGACAACGGAAATGACAGGTACCTGTGTAGGGCGACAGTTGTTGCAGATGTTTGCATTCTGGTCTGTCATATTTAGTCCAGCGCGCGCCCGCTGACGCACCAATCACAACATTGCAACGGACAGCTGTCGCTCAGTCTAATTCTACGGCCACTTATATTCTACGGATATATAACACTTCTCGGTGGTTGAATAATCCATTCTGTGGCAAACTGATTATAATGAAACTTATTTATGAAAGCGAAAATACTATTAAGTGACACACACTTCTCAGTCTGAAGAATAGAAGAACATGATACAGCTAATAAATTTAGTTTGCAGAATCGATACTCACATTTGATTAACACAGTGTTCAAATGTTTGTTAAGGTTATGGGAATTAAGTGCGGAGTCATCAGTCCCTAAACTTACTACTTATAAACTAACTTATACTACAGACAGCACAAACACCCATGCCCGAGAGGTAGTCGAACCCCCTACGGGGAATGGCTTCGCGCAACGGAGCATAGCGCCTCAATGCGCTCGGCCACTCCACCGCGGCATAACACCGTCTCTGGACAACATTTTAACTTATGTAACTTATAATTACAAATCATTTTTATTCATACCATGAAGATAAAAATACATGCTATCAATGAAGATTACTTTTTGCTAAAGAATCAACGTCCGGAAGCACTTTCTGAGCGCTGCCAATTTCGAGGAAAGCTTCTGTGGCTAGATTTACCCTCTTCACTGCAGAAAGAAGGTGGATCCAAACATCGATTTAATCACGGCTGCGAAATTGTGAAATCGTGGAAATTTTTGTTGCGGGAAGTTTTTATAAAAGTTCAACAGACTAACGTTGTTATCACATTTATGACTCAACTGCCCGTTACACTGTAGTTATAACTGGAGCTTATCTTCCACACTGTTCACATCAACTGAAAATGGAAGTGAAAATACATTAAACTTTTCATTTAGCTTCACGAAATCCTCCAAACGGACCTCAAATTCTCTGAGTAGATCATGGAGAATAGTTTGGTACAGCTGATGATTCTGTTTTGGTCTCATAGTTAAAGATGAGCAGTACTCCCATTTTCGAGTTGCCCAGTCCACACTGAGAGTTTCATCTTAAAGGCTTGACTCCACTCGAACATGTCTTTAGCCTTGCAGAGACAAATTCAAAACACAGGCATGGTACGTCATGTCGCAGAGAAAGGCCAAATCTGCTGTGCACTGCTGACTCTTGAGTTCCGGGACGAGCTTACCACACGTAAGCTCAGAAAACCTTTCAAGGACATTTCCACGTGTCAGTAAACGTATTTCACTCTAATACGGTACATCACCATAACTGCTTTCCAGATCTTCCAAAATGCTTTTGAACTGGCAATGGTTAGGAGCGTTACTGCGGATAAAATTAGTTGCACGAGTAACCACATCCATCACAAATTCTCCTGGTGCATAATGCAATGAATACTAAGATCTGATGAGAAATGGGTAACAATTTTAGCATCTATCTTTAAAAGTGTCACGAAACCATATTTCGTCCAACCATAGCCGCCGTGCCGTGCATAGCCACAGAAACAAGATTTTTCCATTGAACGCCCATATTACCAATACTTTGTTGCACACATGCGAAAATATCTGGCCCCGTCTTAGTGTCTTTCATTGGAAGTAATTCGAGTAGCTCTTGTGTGACGGCGAGACTACTATCTACTCGTAAATCGCCCACTGAGCAGTATTAGAAAGGTCTGTGCTCTCATTCAGCAGTAATTTTTTGTTGTTGTAAGAATCACTACCTTTACTTTTAAGACACAATCGCATACCCTCCTTGCGCTGACGTGTGGTGCACTAATGTGGATGTGTTTGCTTTCGCGTTGAAGCCATATTACAAAATTCTTCGACGTGAAAATATTGTTTTAATTGTATAAACTTAATGCCTATCTTTCAGTGAAGTGGCTTAAAAGAGATATTAAATGAATGTACTGCGTCTACCGACAGGAGGGCCGTATTATAGGATAAATTGTGAATCCAACCCTACCTCTTCTCTCCGATGAGCCCCAGAGTTTTAAATTGACTCCCTCTGTAATATTAGTGTGTCACCAAACTTCTTTAGAGCATGAAATATATCATCTTAAGACAATCAATGAATAACAGGTGATTAATAATCTAGACTTAATGATATTCTGTCACATATATTAACACCCACTGTGGAATATAACTTTGAATGTGTGATGAGTGGTTCCACACAGCGCAGAACATTTAACAAATGCCAGAAATTACTGAATGGAAAATGTTTATGCAGTATACCATTACACAATTAATAGTGAGAGAACTACAGTAATTTTCTTGTCGTCCATTAATTCCCTACCAAGTGTCTAATTCACAATTGCAAGGCGCGATATTGACCAATATTTTTCTCACCAACTACGTTGGGCACATAACTTCATACTTAAAAAATTAAATATTTCTCAGCCATTGTTTACAGTAAGATTTTTTATATAAAAGCTACCTTACAACTGAAAATAAGTATTCATTTAATAAATACAAAATAACTCCTGTCTATACACAAGTGAAGTTATTTTGTCTGTTCACATAAGAGCACTGGACAGAAAATGGAGGGAAGACGGACGAACGGGAGAAGAGCACTGATAAAAAATCGCACTGACGTGTTTTACGGCCCACTTTAGATTTGTAGTTTTATAAGTTTTTGCTAACATTTTGGACCAAAATAATAATCTACATAAAAAAAAATTAATCAATAAGAGTGACAGAAACTCTTTTAGCAAAAAAAAAAAAAAAAAAAAAAAAAAAAAAAAAAAAAAAAAAAAAAAAGTTGTGGTGGGTTCCGAACCACTGACCTTTACCGTCAAAGTCCAACGCGTTGAGACTACACTACGGCTAGCAGTTACGCTCTTTAATCTCGTATTATTGATGGTCGTTGTTAACTGTTGCTAATATGGCATTTTTAGACACCAGATTATCATTTATCGTATGAAGAACGACGTGTTTTGGTTAATTATTCAGTTAGCTATTGCTTTGAAATGACAAAGTGTAAGTTATAATAAGAAAATCATCAAATACGCAACGCAAGATGGTGTATTGCAGAGAGAGTTCTGGGCGAGGAATGTCACGTGACATCTGCGAACGGCTGGTTTTCGTTAATTCAATGGAGGGTGTCAAATCTCCGTTATTTTTGCAAATATCTCTCAAACGTTACGAGATATGAAAAAAAAACACAAGGGAACAAAGTTGTAGAGAACTTCCTCCTCTACAAATTCGTTTATTAAATTTTCGCGTCAGATGAACGGTTTATTTGTAATTAAAATTACATTACAAAAGGCTTTTTTGGTATTACTAACGTATTTCTTGTCCGAAATATTTAAGAAAGCGAGGTTCTGGTCTCTGGTAGCCAACAATTATGTCTGTAAAGTTTGGTGCCGATCGGTTGAACGGTTCGATCTAAAAAGTGTGAACACGTTACAGACAGACAGACGTCCTCAAATCGCCGTTATTTTTGCAAATATCTCTGCAACGATGCAATATAAAAAAAAACATAATAGAGCAGAGATGTAGAGAATTTTCCCCTCTAATAATCAGGTTATTCAATTTTCGTGTCAGATGAACGATTCGTTTGCAATTACAATTATATTACAAACGGCTTTTTTTTTTGTATTACTACCGTATTTTTTGTCCGAAAATTTTGAAAAAGGGAGGTTCTGGTCTCTGGCGGCTTACAATTATGTCTACAAAATTTAGCGCTGATCGGTTGAACGGTTCGTCTTAAAAACAGGGAACACTTAACGGACAGATAGACATCCCAAAATTGCCGTTATTTTTGCAAATATCTCTGAAACGGTACAAGATATGAAAAAAACATAAGAGAGCAAAGTTGTAGAGAATTTTCTCCTCTACAAATTAGGTTATTCAATTTTCGTGCAAATGAATGGTGAAGCCGTTATTTTTGTTCATATTTCGAGCTGTCAAAAGACGATCGCAAAGGTCCACTTTCAGTGTTACTACCGTAACCTAAAGTGGGCCAAAAACGGGTCGTATTTTCTATTTCCTTGGGGAACTCTTCAGTTGCTCTAGAGCAGTGTTTTTCAACATTTCTTAATACGCGACCCCCTTCTAAGTATAAACAATTGTGGCGATTACCCAGAATCTTAAGAAAACTATGTCAACGACTTTTTCTTTCTATTGATACTATACTGATCAAAAAGCCAAGCGCGCTGTGGAAGCTAGTCGCAGTGCGAAGACGTGGAAGCGAAATAAGGTGACAGCATCCGTGGATGCGTGTTTCTGCCATCAGATGTCTGACTACTCCATCAAGTAGAGACGTGATTGCTGAGTCTTTGTGCTTCGCAAAATAGAGAAGTTTCTCAAAAAACCTGGGCAGCCGTCCCTCTCCAGTGAAAGTGGCAGTGCCGAAGCGAATCACAATGGAAAAAAAATATAGGCTCTCTGACTGTTAGTTTTACTGTCATGAAGAATACATCTCAGTTTCTAATTTACAGCGAAGTACTATCACATGGGAGTGTGACATCATCAAAACACATACATTACCTCCCAAGTACACGTTCCACGGAAGTTAATAAACAGCTATATAGTTCTTCCAAATGAAACCAAAAACCCTTAACCAGCAGCAAACACAATGACTCAGTTAGTAAAATAGTATTTATATTTGAGGAGTAAAATATCAATGAAGAAAATAACAATTATTAATAACCATACGTTTTCGATTATTAACTTGTTTTCCTACTTTAACTGCATCTTTAAGTGATTTTTATGCATCCAGTGTCAACAAGAAACAACTGTTAAGCATCAACCGAAACGCAAGTTGTCCCACCCAGAAGTTATGTGGTCTTGGCCCACTCATTGCATCTAGTGAACAACCTGTACACAACTCAGTGTCTCGCCGCCCTAGTTGTATTCTGTAAACTGACATCGTGAAACGCCTTCCCGTGCAAACCTTAGCGAATTTGGAGCGTTCCACAGGTCTAAAATAAATCCGTATTCATTACTATAAATAAGTACGACATATAAATTTAAGAGACTTGGTATGCTTTCAGGAAATATTTTCACTTTGGTGTGGCATTCAACCGTTACACATGATCGCCACGATGTGGCCATACTGCTCTTACTTCGTATTCCCTTAAATAAGACTTGGCGACCCACAGGTTGAGAACACTACTGTAGAGGGTGATAGGAATCAATGTTCCCTCTACCACTTTACGTACATTCTGTCCTTATTCATTACTCTCATTAGAATTATTAGTGACTCCTATCCATATTTCTCGTAAAGTTCATGCATTTGGCGGATAATACACACTCTACAGTCATGTGTAGTCGCCACTAATTCGTGTAGCGCGCTGTAGAAGGTCGATAGCTTGTAGTTACTCCCTGTCACGCAGTGGGGCAGATAAATTTGAGTATCATGAGTTCGATCTAAAGTTGGCAGACCAGTGAAAGACAGAATTCCATGACGAAAATCCATTCACTTATCCCCCAATACGGTGTTACACACATTTCTTACAAGTCGTGCACACATTTATTAATTTCATTTATTTATTTGGTTATTGAGCCTAATCATATTAAGGCCATCTTTACTTCGCTTACAGAAAAACATGAATTTTATACAGTTATTTTAATAACCTGCTATTTTTCCATCCCATGCAACGCAGAAACTCTCAGTCATAGAAAACAAATGAACTTTGCCTGTAGGAAATTTATGTAATTTTACTGTGACCTAGGAAACATTTTTGCTACGAGACGTCGTTCTCAAGAGATTCAAGAAAGGCATAAAAAGGTGGCCTGTAAACGTCCACCCACTGCTAGAAACACACCCAATTCTTTTGGACATTCAGTATGTTGTTCATGTGAATCGCTCCTACGACTGTACAAAGATGTGACAGCACACGGACATTTTCCTCTATTTTCCCTTAGTTACATGGCCTAATTGAGATTTTTCACAATTTCCATGAATCGGTCCAGCGAATACTGGGATATTTCCTTTGGAAAGGGCGTAGCCATTGTCTTACGCGCTCAGTCTTTAATGACCTCACTGTCGACGTGATATTAAAATGTAATTTTCTGACCTTAACAGCCTTGATTCACATCGTCCTCTGTTCAGATGTCAGTAGTTAGTATTTTATATCAAAGAGTGAAATTTTACTGTGTATGTAGACCGGTTTCCTGAACAAATTAGTTTCGTAAAGGACAGACGGTAAATAGATGAATGGATAAGGGTTTTAGAGCGCACGACATCGCGTTTTTTAGCATCCGAACAAGGTAATAAGAGACAAGCGTGAACCAGTTAATCAAAACGACCAAAAATCAACAATATAGATAAAGGGACGCAAAACTAGATCACAAATGTTTGCGGGGAAACTAAGAGAAAAAAATGGGCAGTGCAAGTCAATGTTATAAGTTTGCTTCCTAAGGGAGAAATTGTGGAAGATCAGATAGCCATGGCTAGCTGATCATAGGAATAATAAGGATGAGCCAGCCACTCTGTAACCTCCAGCATAAAAGCAGCTCAGGGTCCAGACAAACCCCAAAATTCTAAAACCCTGGCCACATTCGCTTCATTACCACTGATGACAGGTCAGTAAGATATAAGACAGTAAGATATAAGACATACTCAGTTAAAATGTGGCGTAAACTTATCTGCATACCAGAACGGGGGAGGGGGGTCCTCTCGTCGTAGTAAGGAGACATGGATGAATGGACAGTGCGGGTAACGGTGACTGGCGAGGCCGGCAGGAGGATAGCCACGGCCGGAGACTGCGCTTCAGTGATACCAGCGTGTTTCCCGGCTCCTCACACAACTGCAGGCACCGACGATATATCCCGCTATACAAGGGAATACGCCGCTGTGTTATACAATGCTTTCTGCGGGTCTCCTTGGCCATTCGATCAGCTTCCTCATTTCCTCCCTTTCCCACATGTCGTGGTTTCCAACAAATCGACATCTCCTATACCTTCAGGATAGCGTGAAGCCCTGCTGAAAAAAACGGTATATTCGTCGTAAAAGCAAAATGTGAGGACACGGTTGGGGAACGTTACGGAACAGCCGACGAATCTCCTTGTTTGGAATCATCATTGTACACCCCTATATACCCGACATCTAGATCAGTACAAAACACAGACGGGAAGATAAAAGCTGCCGCTGCCTCTGACTACAATGTAGTTAGAGCTTAAACACGTCTTGGCTGGCGGACAAGCCAGGGTGGAAATCAGCTCCAAGCTTGACGTAAAACATTAAAATCAACCACTCACATATGTAAATGGTAATCCCTTGTATGGATCCCGTAAGTCATTTCAGGATTACCATCGGTAGGGTATGCTGATGTGAAACGTGTGAATAGCATTTTGTATACCTAGCACACCTGGAGTAAATTCAAATTCAAAGCTGAAATTTATGTAATTCTATTGGACCCAACAGCTTGGTTATTAGTCCCTAGCTTACCAACTACTTAACCTAAGGTAAACTAAACTAAGGACAACACAAACATCGATGGAGGATGGGGAAATGGAACCCCCGACGGCGGAGGACCGCGCATACCGCAACACGGCGCTCCAGTACGCGGCCTGCAGTAGCCGTCGCCCGATGTAGTGTGGTAGCACACCAGCCTCAGCGGTATGGAGTTTCTGAAAGCCTGTGTGCGAAAATGGTGTACTGTGTCCAACATCTTTAAATACAATGGCCGTTGCCGTTCAGACTCATACACCGTGCATTCGTAATCGAGCCAAAGTCTCATAAACGGTCTATGGAGACGGAGTAGACAAGACCTGCCCTCTCCCCGAAGTGTGGCTAAGACTGTTGTGTCGTCCTGGTCAGCCTCTGTTTCGTCTTTCCCCGGCCTAGCATTCAGAAAAGGTTCTGGGCAGGATGCGTTGACATCTATAACATCTATTCAGATTAATAGTACACGTTAATTTACTGAGCTGTACAAAGATAGTCAACTTTTGTAAAGTATGTTTCTTCTCTTCTCGCGGCGTCGTCTCCTGTAAGATGAGTCCTAGTGACTACCTATTTGGTAGCCGCTCGTCCAGGCGCATGTCGGCCTAGATATAGCCACGCGCGCTTCTCCAGTTACTCCCTCCGTGATGCGCGGCGCCGGCGTGTCATTGGCTGCACGAGCGTCTGACGTGTGATGCTGACTTTACGCCACAACAAAGACATTTTAAAATGTTCAGTGCTTTGAAGTGCCGTCGTTTCAAATGCTTCAGCTCTGGCAACCATGGAGTCAAATGCGATGGCCCGAAACCTCACTGTGTCTTTAAAATTCAGAACCTTCTTCATCATTCGCAGGTCAGGCAAGTTCAAAACAGTTGTGCAAACAAGCTTCTCGGTTGAAAACTTGAAATCAGTCTTCTCTGTCCATTCATCCAAATGTCTAAAAGTTAGTTGCAAATGATGTTTCGTTGTTGTAAGACTGTAAGAAGAGAAAATCACAGAGAAGTCATCAACAAACGAGGAACACTGCAGAGGACATTTAACCACTGATGCCACATTATTAACAGCTATGGTAAAACGAAGTCACACTTAAAGCACAGCCCTGATGTATACCGTTATCCTGCTTCAAGCGATCAGAAAGGGCGTCACCGACTAAAATAGCGCGGGGAAAGGAAGGACTGAAAAAAGTGAAAGATAGCCAGTAAAACCCTCCAAGTTGTATCACAGTCCATCTCGATATCACAAAATACACGCAAAAAATTAAGGAGGCATAGGAAATACTGTTGTATAGTCACTTCCAGGATGGCCAGCTTAACAAAGGTGGAGAGATATCTCCTGAAACCACACTGAAAGCGACTAAGGATCTGCCTGGACATCCAAACAGGGCAGCGGTTCACCATCCGATACCCTCTGTTTCCTACACATCAGACGAGGAAAACACTTATATAACTATTCGGGCTTGTAGGGTCAATTCCAGGCTTTAAAAGAGGGATTAAAATTTCTTCTCCCCATGTGATGATCTGACACCCAAATGACATGAAAAAGGCCGAGGAGAATTTATTTGCTTCCGTCAGTAGGGCACTGTAGCTTACTTTATTGTATCATATCAAGACCAGGCAACATATTCCCATCTATATATCGCAGAATCGAGCTTCCTCATGGCACAAGGGTGGCTGTAATCTTCATCATTGGTGAACCAGAAGTCCAAATTGCACCCCTCCGCAGCCAAACTGTGGCGCTGGAAAGCAGTATCCTGAATGGCAGTGGGAGTGACTGTGGCAAAACAGGGCGCCATAGACCGCACTATGTCTCGTGGGTTGGTCTGGAAAGTGCCATTTCCCATTACAGCAGCCTATGTCCGCTTTCCTCCTCTTCCATTTATCCTCCTGATGGTGTCCCATACTTTTGAGCTTTTCGTGCAACGAGTAATGGCATTCAGAAACTGTTAACACGATCGGTCCTCCCTCTCTCGTATACAAGTTTGTCGACACATTGCCCTCGCCAGCCGAAAGCCTGTAAGGTTCTTCACATCTGGCCGCCTTTTGAACGTATGCAGAGCCGCGTGCCTCGGCTTTACTTCAGTGTAGCGTTCGTCACTCCACCAAGGGACGGGTTGCCTTTCCGAACTGTGGAATGGATGCTACAGCGGGATGGTGAATCGTTTATGTGATATGATCCATCCATTCATGAAGACAGCGCGATGATCGAACTCATTTACTTGTCTGTAAAAGATGTAGTCCTCTATAATGAGCACCCATCAACGCATTATTTTCTCTCGGTCTGGCAGATGACTCCAGATTGGAAAGTGATCACTTCAATGCAGGTCATTCACCACTTCCCGTTGAGAAGTCTGGGCAAGGGTTGGAGAACAAAGCGAAAGGTAGATGGCAGAAAATGACCCTGTTCCATTACAGAAGTGTTTGGGCTGTTCAGCTATGAGTAAATGTGCGCTTGACGATAAGAGAATCCTTTCGATTCCTCGACTTCGCGGCAGGTAGTTGCAGAGCCCAAAAGCACATTATATGCGTAAATCAGCACAAAGGTTGATTTAGGTAGCTGGATGGAAAGGTCATTGAGAGCCTCTTCACTCAGAGTATCACGAGGGGCACATAGGTTGCGCATATATGTTCAAATGTTTGTATAGCTTATGGGACTTAACAACGGGGTCATCAGCCCCTAAACTTACAAACTACTTATGAACTAGCTAATACTAAGAACGGCACAAATACCCATGCCCGAGGGGGGATTCGAACCCCCGACCGTAGTGGCCGTGCATACCATGACTGAAGCGCCTCAGTCCCCTCGGCTACCGCGGCCGGCTGCGCGTATATGCACACAGCAACTGCCTGTGACCTTCTGGGGAGAGAGAAAGGGGCCTCGGAGTGATAGGCTGTGTTGAAGAGGATAGCCACTCCGCCTTTAGCTCTCTCTCCGCTACGGTCCTCCTTTCTGTGGAAAACATAGCGCTATATCTCAGGGTTGTCAGAAGGTTTGTAATTTGTCTCCTCTAGACAAATACACAGTGGTATATCCTTTGTCATTAATCTTAGTTCCTCCACATGTGTCCTGAATTCCTGCAAGCTCCATTGGGATTTGCTGCACTTTGACCATTTCTTTCCGACCACGTGGGGACATGGAACTCGGTGGAGATTGGCGCGAGATGTTACAAAACGTCACTTTTAATGAATGCAGTACAGCGAGCAAAAGAAAGATTTTTGTTACAGGGTTGCCAAGTTACAAAACGTTATGCTAGTTTTAATTAAATATCGGGAGGAGAGGAAGGATACTGACATCTACTGACTGGAAGACACACCTCCTCAGATTCATATAATATGGGGGATAAATATTACTTCTGTGATGGTTTGTTTCAGGCACCTTAAGAAGATATCTCACTCTGTATGTGCTGAGCCGTAACTGGACCTCTCATAGAAGACATGTCACAATCCGACGTTGATGGATTGGTCCCAAGTTCAGTATGGTAGGGAGAGGTCTAGTTTTCTTGTGATACCGTCGATGCCTCATTGGATTAAGCCTTCTTTCGCTTCTTATGTCTCTTTGGAGACCGCTGGTTCCGAGAATTTGTTTTCGCGTCAGACGACGGAATTGAGTTTCGCCAATCAGGTGCAAAGCCGGCCGTGGGCTCTACCATCTGATCCACTTCCATTTTGTCATAGCTATGCTCTTCCACTGTTTCCTGCACCGGTGGAGCGGGGGGGGGGGGGAGAGACCGTGTTAGTTGTCAGTCTTTCCTCTTCTTGTCGTCCTGACACCGTCATTCCCCTCAGGGGCTCAGCATTAATTTGCTGAGTACGGGCTTGGCGAAACTGGGGTCCTGATCTGTGGGCTGTGTCGCGCCAACAGTCCACAACACCGTATTCTCTGTGCGTGCTTCAACGACCATCGTTTGGCGCGACGGTGAAACGTTGTACGTTTCAGAGCCCGGGGATCTTGGCTTAGTCTCCTGGGTCGCGAGGACGGTACAAACCTCTACAAAAAATAAATAAATAAATAAATAAATAAAAAAAAATAAAAAAAATATTTAAAAAAACTCAATCTCAAGGTGTGCAACATGCCGAGGAGATGCATGGCTGTTGAGGTTGAATATCCGCTAGTGAGCAACCTCTGAGGAACCTGCCGCACCTCAGTTGTATAAGTCTTACCCAGGCAAGCGGGGCTCTGCCTGGGTGGACCTTTAGTTCCCTAGCTGCTCGCGGGACGAAACTGACGAGCTAATTAAAGCGTGGCCGGTCGCGAAAACGGCGTCTCTAAGCGTAATAAAGGAGATTTCAATGCTGGTTATAATTCCCGTTCGTTCCCTTCCTTGGCCACGCCATGGGAGGAATGCAGGGCCTTAAACAGATCAGAACCATACTCGCCAGAATATCTCGTCTGCTCCCATACTGATGGTGGATCTTTCTCGTCCACCAAGCCACAGTTCTTCGTCGACCAGCTTGAAGACAAGTACGGTGAGGTGGCGTCTTTCTCCAAAATGAGGAGTGGGACAGTCTTGATACAGACGGCATCCCCAGCCCAGTCTAAGGCATTAATTGCCTGTGACAAGCTGGGTGATATTCCCGTCTCTGTCACACCCTACAAGACGCTCAACATGGTCCAGAGTCTCATTTACAACCGGGATCTCCTGTCACAGTCAGATGATGAGCTGCGCGCAAACTTGGAATGGAGAGGTGTTCACTTTGTTAGGCGTGTTTATAGGGAACCACAAGACCGTAGAGTCGCCACTGGTGAATTCATCCTGGCCTTCGAAAGCGATACACTGCCCGAGAAGGTCAAGGTAATGGTCTATCGGTGCGACGTCAAGCCGTACGTCCCACCCCGTATGAGGTGCTTCAGGTGCTGGAAGTTCGGACATATGTCGTCCCGATGTACGTCCAGCCCTACGTGCAGAAAATGTGGGCGTCCGTCACATCCAGACGCTCCGTGCACCCCACCTCCCGTATGCGTGAACTGTGGGCAATTACATCCGCCTTGCTCGCCTGACTGTAGGGTAAGGTGGTACAAATTCGATATAGGTACAATTACGATCAACATAAGGTTTCGCGCCATTTGCCAGTCTCTTAGTGTTGGTAGCACTTGCCTTTGTGTGGCGTCGTAGTGTAGTAAGTTTCTACAGCTCCTCCTGTGTTTTCCAAGAATACACCACTTTGTACTACGGAGATATAATTTTTTTTCCTGTTAAGAGGTAAGTGAAGCTACTTAGTCTAACGCGCTCTTATAAATTTTCTAGTTTTCACGCGCTTACAAATTCTATATTAGTGAGGCTAGAAACTTGTTTTCCATTCGGGCGTGTTCTGAGGCACCTACAGAGAAAGCCTCTGTGACATGTGCTGCCATTTCTTGGCGGAATTCACTACTATTTACTCGTGAATTCACTCACCCCAGTAGTACATTTTCGATCAGAAAAATGGTACAATTTCGATCCCCTAGTACAATTTCGATCAATGCAGTTTTTCAGTTTAGTCCGTCACGATTGGTTACCACAGGCATATTATACACAATTATTGCAAATAAATTCTGAATATTTAAAGATTTTCCTACGCGATTTTTAAAGACACGTCTTATTTTCTAGATGCCACGAAAACGAGCAGAAAAGAAAATCTGCATTAAATGGAGTCCAGCTTCCTTAGATGAGGCAATAAAGAGTGTAATAACTGGACATTTGAGCCTTCGAGCTGCTTCACAATTATATGACATTCCTTTCAGCACTTTCCATGGTAAAGTGCAAATTAAAAAGAAAATGCAAGCTGGATTAAATCCAACTCTATAAACAGAATTGGTCTGTCGCCACTCCAGTTAAGAAAAGCTGCATTTCGGTTAGCTGAGAAAAATAATTTGAAACATTCATGGAACTTAGAAAGCAAGGTTGATGGAATCGACTGGTTTAGGGCATTTGTTAAGAGACACACTCACCGTAGCCTGAGAAAACCCAAGGGTCTTTCGCGAGCCAGAGTTGAAGGCTTAAATAAAGCAGAAGTAAGTAAATATTTTCAGAATGTAGAAAAAAATCTTAAAGGATTATGATTTGTTTGATAAACCAGACTCAAACACCGGCTTAGATGCTGTAGAATATTGTCGGGAAAATGGGATAGAACTTTTGAAATTGCCTCCGCACAGTATACATGTACTGCAATCATTAGATTGAACTTTCTTCAAGTCCCTAAAGGCTCAATATCACAGAAGTGCAACTAACTGGATTCATCGCAATCCCAATGAGAACATTACAAAACAACGATTCTGTACTATTTTCTGGGATGTCTGGGGCAAAGATGCGTCCATTGGGAGCGCGGTCAAAGGGTCCTAATGCAAATACATTGTTCCCGAGGAGAAATTGGCACCTTCAACGTTATTCGAGCTCCTGCTACTTTAATCTCCACCAGTCAAGCTACTAACAGCATTATGGGAGAAGAACCCTCATCGTCAAATGATGTAACTGAAGAACACGGCAAATCCGTAACGCCAGGGTCCAGTACAATGTCTCAGCACGATGCTGTCAGGGACATTTTGCCAAGTCCAGAGAAAAAATTATCGTCTCGGAAGAGGAAAACACAGACATAGCTAGACTCACTTCAGATGATAACCTGGATAACCTCCACAGCAAGAGGAAACTTTTTCAACAGGGCACAAGGAAAACAATGAACAACTGCAACAAGAATAACGAACGGAAATGTACGTCTGTGAGTAATGATAAAAGACGTTTACCAAGCTTCAATTCGCCAGCAAACAACGAAAATAACTGTGGATTTTGTTTATTGAATTATTATTGTGCAGAATCAGTAGCTAAGGTTGACTGGATTCGCTGCCAAAAATGCAATGTTTGGTACCACGAAGTCTGCGTTGGTGCCCGAGGGAAAAGGTGCTTTATATGTGGAAGATGCAGGTGATCAAAATTGTACCAGGAAGTGATCACAATTGTACCTAGTGTGGTACATTTCGATCAATTCTTCTCAATTCTGTAACCTGTTTTTGTATTTATACCAACTTTTGTAATTGTATAATATTTGTGTTACATATTCATTAAAAATCCAAGAACAAATGCCCTCGATAAAATTATTTGTTTTCTCAATATATTTCCAATTACAATAACAACTGTCCGAAATGATCGCAATTGTACCACCTTAACCTACTCTCCTGCACAAGCAACGGAAAGTCATGGAGATCAAGACTCTGGACCGTCTTACATATTCTGAGGCGAGAAGACAGTATGAACGGCTCCATCCAGTGCGCCTAACTACATCTTTTGCTGCCGTTATATCTTCACCACCTACTCCGAATATGACTCCTAAACTACTGCGTCCCTCTACGGGCCCTAGGGGCCACCACTCTGCTGCTGTTCTATCAGTGGGTGGAGGCTCTCCTCCATCCCTCCTGTAACACCTGCTGTGGGGCAACCCCCCACAACCATCGGGGACACCACTCCCCACCTCCCAGCCGGAGAAGAAACAGCCTCCTCCTCTCACTCGGAAGGGGTCCCTCAGGACAGCCCCTTCCGCGACTTCTCACAGTGCTTCAGAGGATCCTGGCCGGAGGCTCAAGGATCCCCAAAGTGTTGGTCGAAGGGCTTCCCGCTCTTCCTCCACTCCTGACGCCACCAAGAAGCCCTCACAGCCCATCCAACCGAAAGGACATCGAGAGGGTAAGAAGCCAAAGCCATGTGGAAAGAAGGAATCCGTGGTGGCTGCACAGTCACAGCGTCCCTCATCTTCTACTTCAGAAGATGAGTTAGAGATCCTCACATCACCTGAGAATTTCGCTCTGACTGATGCACCGGATCCTATGATTCTGGATTCACCAGAGGCAGACCGGTTGACAGCAGATGTTCCCATGGAATAACCTGCTCTACATCTTTATCATGGCCCATCAGCTGAAAGACACTGTAATTCTTCAGTGGAACTGAAGCGGTTTTTTCTCTCACTTAACTGAGTTGCGTCAACTTTTGAGCATAACACCAGCTCTCTGCATTGCTCTCCAGAAGACCTGGTTTTCAGCAATGCTGACCCCTGCCCTTCGTGGATACAGGGGATATTATTGTAATCGGCGTGTGTACAACAGAATCTCAGGTGGCGTCTGTGTGTATATCCTTAACTCTGTGTATAGTGAACATGTGCCCCTTCAGACATCATTAGAAGCTGTGGCTGTCAGGGTAAGGATACCACAAGACATAACCATCTGCAGCCTGTGTAAAGTAGGTCGATATCCTTTGGTTGGAGTTATCAGGTGTGAACTATGTCCTTGGTTAGGAATTTATATATATATATATATATATATATATATATATATATATATATATATATAGGACAGCAATTAATTATCTTGGGTCGCCACCATATTTCTCCAAAATATGGAAAATGGAAATGTTACTGATCAGCTATGATGTGATCATATTTTCAAACATATAATGAATATTCCTACTCGATTGCAATGTATCAGTTGTACCAAGCAAACAAAAATGTACTTGAAAAAATTATTAGTAAACTGTGGAATTTAACTATTCTGTTTCCCCTCCAAAATAGTGAAAAAGGAATGTTCTTAAATGAAAGACGATCTGCTTAAAATCAATTTATTATAATTAAACATACAAAAAATTAAATTAGATGACATTTCGTATCATGTAAAACAGATAATGGTATTCAAACAATTTTTTTTTATAAATGTCAAAATATTGGGTCACAAAAATGACTGGCTGAGTCAAAGGTAAAGGTTTTGCAAAACAGAATGCTATTAGATTGGCTACACAGGGGGTTGAAATTATTGTTAGCCCTAAGCTCCCCAAAGTAAATAGGCAGATCTCAAAAGAATAAAATAAGGGACTGAATCCAACAAGTCTGATTCATATAACCCTCTAGCAAGTGCGACACCTTACCTACACAGATGATCATTGGCGGCAGCGTCAAGCAGGGTCGACATGTAACTTAACACAGCGTCACTGGTGTCGGCGGTTGCTGTGCGATTCTATTACGCTTGTAGACTAATCAATATTTTGCATAGGTGACACAAAGGCCACTTGGCACAAATCGATCAGTCACTTGCGTAATAAGATCTGTAAAAACAATGCCCGATTCGCAAAGGCGCGAATGCTCAAATAAAGACTTCTAGCAAAACGAAAACTAAACTGTAACCGCTCACAGCGTAACCACAGGACAATGTAACGTCCGCGAAGTAAACACAAGTTCTACAACGTCCGAATCTTCGGAATCACACACAAGTCTAACCAGAGGACCATTTAAGACGATGTCCTCCCTGCGAATCTAAACGTAGTATTCCGTGTCTCCCGAGGTCCGTAAACTTCGGACGCTCAAACAGGAGACTAGCGAGGTCCGTACATTTCGGACGCTCAGACACGAGAGACTGTCACACCTCGCGCTCTGCCGCAGCTCACGGCAAGTGACGGCGGCCACACCCACGCGTGAAAAGACGCACCAATATCTGCTAACGGCTAATAGTCAAACCAGTCGGATGGCGTAGCGCCGTCGACAAATTGTTTAGCTGTCATTCTAAAATAATTTGCCGAATCAGGACGCGTTCTCTGTGGCTGCCAAGAGGCTCCGCCCACGCCACCAAAGCTTCCCGCGGATTTCACCGTTCCCAGGGTGAATGCTCTGCAAGGAATTTCACCTTGCTCCTAGCTACGGTCACACGACCTAAAAATGTTAACGTTGTGTTATGTATACAGCCGCTGGAGCCAAACCCCTGGGGCGCCAGACGGGCAGAAAGCTTTCCTCTCAACCTAACCATTTGTCACACTAACTGTGTTCCAACTCTGCTACTTTCTAGGAAGTTTTTTAGATAACGCCTAAGGGCAATGCGTCTCCATAAAGAGCCAGGGCCCAGAGCACTCTGCTATTGTTTGTATTCGGCAAATTCCTCTCTTGCGAAACGGATGAATGACTAAAAAGGCAGTTCCCGCTATCGCCCACTGTAAACTGCGGGCCAGCATTATGTAAAGCGTTCCACACACTCTAAAAAAATTCTGCCAGGTATACTCCGCCGCCTGTAGTGTCGGCGCCAAACAGGTCAAGCCAGCCCCTCTCGTCCTTTCCCAAAGGCGAGCGAAAGTTAGTGGGAGGGGGAGACCTCCAAGAGCGTCTCTGCTCTGCGTGGCCTGACTGTGCCCAATACGTAAAACCACTTTTTAGCAGCCAAGCTGCGCCAATAAACATTAAAATCCCGAAAAAAAACATAGAATGTACTACAATCCCAGGAGCCCATCACCCCTGATGTGTCCCCAAAGGCACAGAAATCTAAATAAATAAAGATCTACAAAGAAAAATGTTACATATTGCAATAATTAGCGTAAAGAGAAAGGTACAGTAACACAAGGTTAGTATGAAAAATAAACTAATTACAGCCCCCGTCTCACAGTGGAAACGTATTCGTAACCACTTCCTCTGCTTCGTGAACCGGAATAGCTGCACAGCATTAAGAATGTATTATTCTAAATGTTTACTAAATTACGCGCTTTATCTTAATTGTCTGTTCATCAGATACGCATTGCATTAATGGTGAGAACATCGTGACATTTGAATGAATCTTCTCAGCTACACCTCGTTCCCTAAGCGTGTGAAAAACTTTAAACCACGGAAAGACATTCAAATTGTTCGTGTGTAACCCCTCAACATGCACTGTAGTTAATATTTAACATTATTTTCATGATTATCATGATCATAAGGACTAGGTTTCAAAGCACATTAAGGTAATATTAAAGCAAATAAAACTCATGATAATAGTACTTTTAACAACTAATCAATTATTTATTTACAAAACAGACATTTGCGTTTCTCTTAATCTTTCATAGATTCATATCGTTTGAGTAAATTTTTAGGTCACGTGCGTATAGTATTAAAGAAAAAGTTCCGTGATGGGAAACGAAATAAGAATTCTAAGTAAGGTAAAAAATATATATGCTTGTGATTCAAGGATGACTTGCACGTTTTCTATATATTTTATAAAGAAAGTATTTGGACTCGAACAAACACATATACACCAAAATCGTATGAGAGATAATGTAAAGATCCTTTACTGTACTAGTGATACTCCCTCATCTGCAAAACTCTGCAGTCGTCCGTTAGAGGCCTCTGCGTGTGCCATGCCGCATTGCACTTTGACCTCTCGGTTCGCCAGTAGGGACGGTGCAGTGTGCCTCCGAAGTTGCGTTTTGTGATGTTATTTGTTTGGTGAAGCGTCAGATGGGGCGACGATTGCTAATCGGTCCTGCTAATGTATTGCGATTAGTTGAGATGAAGTTACGAAGAACCCTTCTTCGTGAAGATGGTATTAGTGTAGAAGATGAATCATTTGCATGCTTTGTCGTATCTGTTATGGTACAGAAATATGAGCATAAGTTAGATACTGTTGTTACGTTGTAAGTGGAAATATTGTCGCGTATGCATAGAATCAAGCTAATTTCCATAGTTCAGTGGAACAGTAATTCTTAGCAGAGAAGGCAGAAGCGTACACATGACAGATGAGAAGACTACTTAATGTATACACAGTCCAAGAGTGCGGACTGTGAGAGAACACGAGGGGCCGGCCGCGGTGTCCGAGGAGACTGAGGCGCTCCAGTCACGGTCTGCACGGCCACTACGGTTGGGGGCTCGAATCCCCCCTCGGGCATGGATATTTGTGCCGTCCTAGTTCGTAAGTAGTTCATTAGTAGTCTGTAAGTTTAGGGACTGATGACCCCGTAGTTAAGTCCCATAAGCTGTACAAACATTTGAACATTTGATTTGAGAACACGAGGGCAGGCCAGCCTTTGCTGATACGCTACGGACAGTTTGGGCGGAAGGGACGGCGACCGCGTGAGAAGGATGGTAGGTTCTAGGTGTGGGCGTCGCCTATAAAAGGCCCGGCATCTTGCCTTGTCTAATGGTCGGTCAAGTGGAGCGTGTCACAGGGTATCAGGAGTTGGACGTAGAATACTACGATGTAGTCGACGCTTCATACTAAGCGCTTGCCTCTGCTGCTAGGGATTTAAGCTCAGGGAAGAACGAGAGGTCTTGCAACCGGATGTGTAATTACAACACTTGTATATCAATCTGTACATAGGGAATGTGCCAGGTGGCGATTCCAGCATTAAGTAACCTATTTATTCGGGAAGCTTATTTCTTCCTGGTATCCTCGCTATCCCGTACTCTACCCCGTCCAATAGCCTAGCAGGCGACCAATCAGCTGCCGTCGTTCGAGATAGATCATCTCGGTAAGTCCATTGACGCGCATTCGTGCAGTCCTTCTCACTCCGTCTCAGGACTCGTCAGTGGGATACGACATTGTTGCTATCATGATCCATGTATTTCACCTAATCAATAATTTCATTTATTAGACACTTATTGTAACTACTCAGAGATTTGTGGGCATCGACGGTGTTACGCTGGAAATTCATCTACATTACCATTAGGACCTACACATTATTTCATCTTAAAAACTAATCTGCTGTTTTATTAAAACAGTTAAGGGAATGGAACATGATTTTCTATACGTGTTGCTTCGTGAGTAAAAAGTGCAAATTCTTTAGTGTACTGCAGCTATTATTTTACTTTATAAAGCATGGTACTATACTGCTGGCTATCCAGAATGGAACGCAGACATCGTATTCCAGAGAATAAATATTGTACAAAGATCAAAGAATTGAAAATACACCCCTACGTGATGGTAACGAAGTATTGAGTGCTGTTGCCGTGGCTGACTACAACCGCTGCTACAAAGAAAGAGTGAGTCCCTGGTTGCAGTATGAAAGTTGTTAATAATAAAAATATTGTAATGATTGTTATTGATCAAAATGAATCTATAAGGATTGGCAGTGTAATTAAAATAGTACTGTTTAGTATTGTACTCGCAGGTTGTCAAATAAAAATGGCCTGACTATACTTTAGTAACTTCTCAAGCGATTGTGTCGTGTGTTGTTGTGTTTGTATGGGCAGCTGTAAAATTAATCTGCACTGTAACTCAAACTTGCTAATCTGACTGAACACTTTATCCAATTAGTTAAGCATGATTTTAAACAAGAACCAAATATGTAATAAAAACCAATTCTGACCCTGTGACTTTATTCATATAATGAGCAATTCCACCTCCGGTAGAATATAATCTGTTTCATTAAAGACTGTAACTGTTTGGACAATAGGACACCATCTTGCTGCAGAACTGACTGATTGCTAATTAGTTCTGAGTTCGACACTGATTTTATGGCGTACCTGTGCGCAAGGACACGTGTGCAACTGCCCTCAGAATTACTGCCAAAAAATGCTGCTGCTGCAAGGTCAAAAACTAACTACAGAATTCGCATTAATGTAATTACAACTTACCAACTACACAAATACTAATTTTGCCCATCTATGTAGTATTTAAAACAAATAATTAATTGGGTTTTGGTATGAATGACTAATACGAAACAGACCTGAGGTTAAGGTTTAAACTGAAGCACTTTATATATATATTTTTTTTTTTCATAAAAGGAGAACATGAACTTAAATAATATTAACAAATCGTCCTAGAAACTCATTTACTTCTACCGTCACTTTCAACACAAGAAAAACCAGCTAATACTTTACACAATGTAAGTAAAAAAATCGAAATTGTCTACATCACACTTCGTCAGCTTTTTTTCAGGCTGAAAACATATTACATTCATGCACTATACTTTTAATTATTTTAAAGAATGGACATAAAAGACGGAAATTAAACCCTTCATGTTGAATGTCTGTCAGAGATGGACTACAGTTACGCGAACAGCCTAATAATGAAAAGATTACTCTCCTTACCTTTATTCTTCATAATCTCAAAACATTTTCAAATTCAAATATTTCATATTATCACACATACAAAGATTCAAATGATTCAAGCTCACACTGGAATTTGAGACTACATTCTAAGGCTGCTTGCACAACTCTAATCCTGCTCACCCGTCGGAGGCCGGCAATCAAACTCAGTTAGCTCAAACGCGGGACAGATCATACCTAAGATTGCCTTCGAGGAGCCAAAGATATGATTTTACAGACATTCAACGTTATTAACATTGTATACCTACATTTCAAGCAGCCTATGCTGCCTCCACTTACTTAATATCGTGTAGCAGCGTCTGGTGTATCTAGGGCCAACCGTACCGCAGTCGTCGACCACACGTTTTAGGTATCTGCAGGACAGTGCAATCCAATGGGCAGGAAGGAGCCTTCGACATTGCGAGACACGTGTGGTGCACGTGGCAGTGATGACGTGTGGCGGCTGGCAAGCTGCTGAGCTGTGGCGGGACAGCAGACTCGCTTCAAGAGTCCAGTGCTGGCGGCTGAGTGTACAGCCGGTCTTATGGACTGGGAGTTCAATCCAAAATAGCTGCTGCAGGATGTGTAAGGCATCAGCTCAACCATCTCTCAGCACGTCACTACATAATGTGACAAACGTGGTGGTGCGGCAAGAATCGGGAATCGCCAGTAAAAATAATGCCTCAAAGCCTCACACTGGATTACTAATGTGTGTTATTAGAACACTGAAAACGGAATGGTTCTCTGAGGCATCCTAAACAGGAAATACGATATCTTTGAAGTTACATAAGCAAGACAATTTGTAATTCTGGTGGAAATAACTGACTGCATGATAAAACATGTCATATAAAACAATGAAAACGTCAACGGCTCTTTTATTACAGAATCAGTACTTGTTCATGTGAAAGTGCGTGTGGAATGAAATTGTTCGACATACATTCATTGGGACCTTTTTGGAACCCACCTGAAGTGATGCAGGAAACGTAAAATTACACTACTAGCGATTAAAATTGCTACACCAAGAAGAAAAGCAGATGACAAACGGGTATTCATTGGACAAATATATTATACTAGAACTGACATGTGATTACATTTTCACGCAATTTGGGTACATAGTTCCTGAGAAATCAGTACCCAGAACAACAACCTCTGGCCGTAATAACCGCCGTAATACATCTAAGCATTGAGTCAGAGTTTGGATGGCGTGTACAGGTACAGACGCCCACGCAGCTTCAACACGATACCACAGTTCATCAAGAATAGTGACTGGAGTATTGTGACGAGTCAGTTGCTCGGTCACCAATGACCAGCCGTTTTTAGTTAGTGAGAGATCTGGATAATGTGCTGGCCAGGGCAGCAGTCGAACATTTTCCGTATCCAGAAATTCCCGTACAGGACCTGCAACATGCGGTCGTGCATTATCCTGCTGCAAGGTGTGGTTTCGCAGGGATTGAATGAAGGGTAGAGCTACAGGTCGTAACACATCTTAAATGTAATGACCACTGTTCAAAGTGCCGTCGATGTGAACAAAAGGTGACCGAGACGTGTAACCAATGGCACCCCATACCATCACCCAGGGTGATAGCTAGTATGGCAATGGCGAATACACACTTCCAATGTGCGCTCACCGCGATGTCGCCAAACACAGATGCTACCATCATGATGCTATAAACAGAACCTAGATTCATCCGAAAAAATGACGTTTTGCCATTCGTGCACCCAGGTTCGTCGTTGCATACACCATCGCAGGCGTTCCTGTCTGTGATGCAGCGTCAAGGGTACTCACAGCCATGGCATCCGAGCTGATGGTCCATGCTGCTGCAAACGTCGTCGAACTGTTCGTTCAGAGGCTTCTTGTCTTTCATTTGTCCCTATCTGTTGACTCAGGGATCGAGACGTGCTTGCACGATCCATTACAGGCATGCTAATAAGATACCTGTCATCTCGACTGCTAGTGATACGAGGCCAATGGGATCCAGCACGACGTTCCGTATTGCCCTCCTGAACCCACCCAATTCCATATTCTGCTAACAGTCATTGGATTGCGTCCAACGCGAGCAGCAATGTCGCGATATGATAAACAGCAATCGCGATAGGCTACAATCTGACCTTTATCAAAGTCAGAAATGTGAAGGTACGCATTTCTCCTCCTTACACGAGGCATCACAACAATGTTTCACCAGGCAATGCCGGTCAACTACTGTTTGCATATGAGAAATCGGTTGGAAACTTTCCTCATATCAGTACGTTGTAGGTATCACCACCGGTGCCAACCTTGTGTGAATGCTCTGAAAAGCTAATCATTTGCATATTATAGCATCTTCTTCCAGTCGCTAAAATTTCGCCTATGTAGCACATAATCTTCGTGATGTAGCAATTTTAATGCCCAGTGTGGTGTCACACAAGTCTGAAGTGCACGCCACGTACTTTCGCTGCGCACCGCCATGCATGCACGGCGCAGCGTTCTTAAGACGTCGACCAGGAGCGCCCTCTCCTGCAATCCCCCTCGCGGCCACCACTAAACTGGATCGGGCACTTGGCAATAGGACAGGCACCAGAACAAACTCTCATCAGTAGGCAGGCCTCTACCTAGTGAAACTATGTATCAGCATTACACTATTCTGCAGTCATGAAACTTACGAATGTTAAGTATTGTACTATTTCTTCGAAATATATACCATGTACTAATCTAGCTTAGTGTTTCTAGTATCTGCTGTCCCACTGACTGGTCACCTCACACTCTGTATCCGCACACGTGTGCATCCTATTTCCCTGTGTCGGTCTCTCTCTCTACTCGGCCACCGACACCTAGGACAACCGGCGGCAATGAGACACAAAAGTGGCGACGAGGATGGGATAGAAGAACCTTGGACCAGCTCGCTGCAGCAGTCAGACAGCAGCAGTCGGAGCATGAAGAAATTTCTCCCACCCACCCACCCTTATTATAAGATTTTTGGGGGACAATATTCTGTTACGTGTTTTGTGGGCATTTTTTGTTGTTGCAGAGAGTCCACTTTTACATTGCAATTGTGTTTTGTTCTAATTTTCTTGTATGTGCGGCGCCTAATCGGTCAGCATGGCCACTATCCCGAACCCAAACGTAATGGAAATTATTCAGTTACAGACGGCGCAAATCACGCAACTACTCCAAGCAGTGTGCCAGTTGATGGGGCAGGCAGCTCAGCAACAACAGCCGTCGCATCAGCCGCCCCCATGTGCTCCCTACGTTTTGCCAGTATGACGAACAGGACGAAGAATGGAGCGATTACTTGGCGCTATTTCAAGAACTCGTTGCGGCTCATCAACTTACAGGTCAGACAGTCACGCATATGTTCCTCTCAGTGGTGGGCACAAAGACTTTCGTATTACCACAGAAACTTTTCCCCCACGCATCTCCTGGCGATATAGACTTCGATCAACTCGTAAATGCACTCGTAGCCATGGCACGGTATCCATTTTTCAGACTAAAAAAATCACCGGATCAGTCACATCAGCAATGGATCACAGACTTGAAGGGCTTAACCCGCAAATGTAAATTTACTTGCTCTTGTGGACTTTCTTATAGTGATATCATGTTAAGAGATTCCATTACGCAGAATATTCAGGACCCCAGAATTAGGGCAGCGATTCTGAAACAGTCTGATCTCTCTTTAGATAGTGTACTGCAGCTTATTGAAGCGTATGACACCTTCTACATGGCAGGTGTAGAAATGCACAGCCACAGTGTTAACTCATTGCGCCGCAATGGACGATTTCCTAATCGCAGTTGTCAGTCTATCCCTAGTGATTCTTACAATTCTACCAGCCATGATGAACAGTCAGTGAACAGTAGCCAGTGTAAAAGCGCGACACAAAGGTCTGCCCGTCGTGTTAGAAAACGTAATGTGCATAACGAGCGTTGATGCTCTTTTCAGAAAAATGTTCGTAAATCTTGCCCCAGTGTGTATCTTGCCTCAAACGTGCGCAATTCCATAGTCGCAACGCCATTTTTTATCAATGTGGCAAATCTGGACATGTACAGACAGTGTGTATGCAGAATAAAAATTCCAAGATCGATGCCATTAGAAACAGTGCATCGCAGAAAGCAAGAACAGTTCATGCAGTAAACGTCATGCACACTGTGGACTTTAACACTGCTTCTCTTGATTCTCAAATGCAAGAAAGTTCTTCTGTGCCTACGGCAAAACTATGTAGTGTGCCACGTCTCAAGTGCCGTTGAGCACATCAAACTTTGCAATGGAAAAGGGTTTGGGACAAGCAAAATGACTATGTACAGTGAAATCCTGTAGTCAACCTAGTTCCTTCTGCTACTTCTCCTTGTAAAAGTGCCCAGTACTGTGTAACTAGTGACAGTAGACTTGATGTAGCTACTCAAAGTGTGTTTAGTGCAGTAGTTGGTGAATCTGGGGTATCCTTGCATGCTTGCACGGAAGCTGATCCGGCAGTAGCGCCATCTAGGGACAGTGTTATTAATCTGCTGTGTGCCAATTCTGCTCCTCTTCCTTTCATACGCAGCCCGCACACGTGAAAGTGCAGCAAATAAACTGTATCAGACGTCGCCCACATTAGTGCACCTGTCATGCGCCACAAGCAAAAACGTTTTGTGACTCTTTCTGTAGACAATAAGACTGTGAAATTTCAGCTCGACACTGGTTCCAGTGTCACATTAATAAATAAAGACACTTATGAACGTCTTGGTTCGCCAAAATTGTCACCGTCTCAGTAAGTGCTAACAGCATATACAGGACAAAATATTCCCATGCTGGGAACGTGTAGCCTGCCAGCCTCTTTTCAAGGTGTTACCTAAACTGTAGCTTTTGTAGTTCTTCAGACCAAATCTACACAGAACATTTTTGGGCTTGTTTGGCTTAGCAATTCAAAGTGATGTGCTTCAAATTTCGTCAGAAGTGCCTCAGGACAAAATCAATGCATTGTATGAAAATATTGTGACTTTTCTTCGCCGGAACTAGGTTGTTCAAAAATCAAATGTTTGCATAGCTTATGTGACTTAACTACGGGGTCATCAGTCCCTAAACTTTCAAACTACTTATGAACTAACTAATACTAAGGACGGCACAAATATCCATGCCCAAGGGGGGATTCGAACCCCCCACCATAGTGCCCGTGCAGACCATGACTTGAGCGCCTCAGTCCCCTCGGCCACCGCGGCCGGCGAACTAGGTTGTGCAAAAGACTTTGTGGCACATGTAACTTTAAAAGAATCATCAGTACCAAAATTTCGTAAAGCTAGACCAGTCCCCTCAGGGACTCAGCATTAATTTGCTGAGTATGGGATTGGCGAACCTGGGGTCCTGAGCTGTGGGCTGTGTCGCGCCAACAGTCCGCTACACCGTAAGCTCTGTGCGTACTTCAACGACCATCGTTTGGCGCGACGGTGGAACGTTGTACGTTTCAGAGCCCGGGGATCTTGGCTTAATCGCCCGGGTTGCAAGGACGGCAGAAAGCTGTATACAAAAGAAAAAACTCATTCTCAAGGTGTGCTGCGTGCCGAGGAGATGCATAGCTGTTGAGGTTGAACAGTCGCTAGGGAGCAAACTCTGAGGAACCTGCCGCACCTCAGCTGTATAAGGCTTAGCCAGGCAAGCGGGGATCTGCCTGGGTGGACCTTATTTCCCTAGATGCTCGTGGGACGGAAATGAAACGAGCCATAAATAGCGTGGGCGGTCGCAAAAACGCCGTCTCTAAGAGAGGAAGAAATAAATTTAATGGTGCACAGTATGACCTTCGATCGTTCCCTTCCCTGGTCACACCTTGGGAAGAACGTCAGGCCCTTAACCGATCTGAGCCTTACTTGCCCCAGTACTTAGTCTGTACTCGGGCTGATGGGGAATCTTTTACTAACACTAAGCCACAATTTTTTGTTGAAACAATTGAAAATAGATTTGGCAAAGTGGCATCATTTTCTAAAATGACAAGTCGGTCTGTCCTAATACAAGCGGAATCCCCAGCACAATTAAAGGCATTACTCGCCTGAAACAACCTGGGAGACGTCACCGTAAGTTTCACGCTACATAAGATGCTCAACATGATCCAGAGTTTAATGTTCCATCGTGATCTCCTATCACCGACTGACGACGAATTGCGTGTCGACTTAGAGCGACGAGGAGTTTACTTCATCCGGCGCATCTACAGGGGACTGAAAAATCGCAAGGTTGCCACCGCTGCATTTATCTTGGCCTTCGAAGGCGATGTACTTTCTGAGAAGGTCAAGATAATGATATACCAGTGTGATCTAAAACGGTACATTCCTCCCCATATACGATTCTTTCGGTGCTGGAAGTTCGGGCATATGTCCTCCCGATGCACTTCCAGCCCCACATGCCGAGACTGTGGGGGTCCATCACACCTGGACATCCCGTGTACACCTCCTCCTGTGTGTGTGAATTGTGGGCTGCAACATCCACCTTGCTCGCCGACATTTAGTGTGCTCCATAAAGAACGGAAGATCATGGAATTAAAAACCCTGACAGATTGACGTATTCAGTGGCCATAAGAAAGTATGAGCGTCTTCATCCTGTTCGGATGTCGTCGTCCTTTGCAGCCATTGCGTCATCTTCGATCACTATGGGCGCATCAGTCTCCCATGTCTCGCCACCTCTTGTGGGCCCTGTGGGCCAACAACATCAAACTGCCCCCTCGACGGTTGGGGGCGCTTCTTCTGTTGCCCAACCACTACCTCCTGTGGGGGCAACTGCCCCACAACTGTTGGGGACTGCAGTCCCTAACACCCAGCTGGAGAAGAAGCAGCCTTCTCCAGCACCTCTCGCCAGGAATGTATCCATAGGCTCCATTCCTACTATGGTTTCTCCTGCTGATAATGTGGGTACCAGTGAGTGGCTGAGACAGCCATTGACTTCGGGTTGTGGTTGTAGGGCTTCAAGGTCCTACTCAGTCCCTGAGGTTGAGGTCGAAGCCCCAAAGCCCTCCCAGCAAGAGAAACCAAAAAAGGAGCGAGAGAAGAAAAAGTCTAAGCAAATGGATTCCACGGTGGAAACCGTGGTATCACCACCACCACCACCACCACCACCTCACATATCTGAGGACGTGGTGGAACTCCTTGTCTCACCAGAGGACTTGGCTATCACCAAGACATTGGAGGCGATGGATGTAGAGGCCCTGCCTCTACCATTAGTGACGACAGGTGATTCCGTGGAACCAACAGCACCTTCGATACTGCAAGGCCTCAGCAATCACGAAGTAGCACGATCTTGCAGTGGAACTGTGGCAGTTTTTTCCTCCACTTACCTGAGCTGCAGCAATTACTGTGCCGCTATCCTGCTTTCTGTGTAGCCCTACAGGAAACATGGTTTCCTGTCCAACGGACCCCAGCCCTCCATGGCTATTGGGGCTACTACAACAACTGCACTGACTACAACAGGGTATCTGGAGGTGTCCTCGCCATTGTTTCTAGTTCTGCCGTGACTCTCAACATGGCTCTAGAGGCAGTGGCTGTAAGAATCATAACAATTCAGGACGTAACTGTTTGCTCTCTGTACCTCCCACAAGATGAAGTAGTGTCCCTTGCTGACCTCACTGCCTTGGTCGTGCAACTACCCCCACCATTTATTCTTTTGGAGGACTTCAACGCCCAGGACTCTGGGGCAGTATACAGCCCTTGGGACGTGGCAGACACGTTGAAACATTACTGACACAGCAGGACGTAGGCCTCCTAAACACCAGACACAGCAGAACGTATGCCTCCTAAACACCAGTGCACCCACACATTTCAGTATAGTGCATGGCATGTATTCTGCTATTGACCTATCTGTATGTAGCCCAAGCCTGCTCCCACATTTAAGTTGGAGGGTCCACAATGACCTATGCGGGAGTGAACATTTCCCCATTCTTCTGTTGCTCCAGCACTTCAAACCTGCAGGCTACCCATCCGGATGGTGTCTACATCTGTCTACTGGCGGCGTTACACCTTGGCTGCTGTGGTTTCTGTTCCACTACCACCTGATATTGATAGGGCAGTCCAACAGATCACTGCTGCTATGGTCACAGCTGCAGAGGAGACCATTCCGATCACCACTGGCTCCCCTCTGCTCAAGGTCGTGCCGAGATTTCTGAGGCCATCTGGGACCGTCGGCGAGCACTGCAACGCCACCGGCGCCGCCCCACAATCGAAAATCTGATAGCCTTTAAAAGGCACAGGGCCCGAGCTCGACGATTCATCTGACAAAGTAAACAGGACTGCTGGGAGCGGTAGGTTGCCTCTATAGGCTCTCGTGCCTCCCCTTCTCGCGCCTGGTCTCAGGTATGGCGCGTCTTTGGATGCCGCCCACCAGCGGGAATCCCATCTCTGACTGTCGACGGCACTGTCTGTACTGACCTGGCCATTATTTCTGAGTGCATGGCAGAGCATTATGTGATTTGCTCCACAACGGCAAATTATAGTGCATCCTTCCACTCCCTTAAACAACGGATGGAGCGAAATCCTCTATCTTTCCACACTCGCCGCCAGGAACTGTACAATGCTCCAATTACGGTGTGGGAGTTTGACACTGCTCTTGATCCCTGCCCCGATACCTCTCTGGGACCAGACCGCATACATAGTTAGTTCGTCCGTCACCTGTCAGCGGACGTTCACCACAAATTGCTCGTCTTATTTAATAGGGTCTGGACAGTCTGCTGGACCCACAACAGGGGGTTTTCGTCAGGGTCGCTCCACTATCGACAATTTAGTGTCATTGAAGTTGGCCATCTGTACAGCCTACTCTAGGTGTGAGCACCTAGTTGCGGTCTTTCTTGACTTATGGAGGCATATGACATGGCATGGAGCCACCATATTCTTGCTACACTGTATGACTGGGGCTTACGTGGTCCACTCCCAATTTTTATCAAGAATTTCCTCTCACTAGGCACTTTTAGGGTTAGAGTTGGTACCTCCCTCAGCTCATACCGAGTGCTGGAGAACGGCGTCCCCCAGGGCTCCGTTGTGAGTGTACCGCTCGTTTTAATTGCGATAAACGGTCTTGTTGCGGCAGTGGAGTCATTGGTTTGTTGTTCTTTATTTGCCAATGACTTTTGCTTATACTACAGCTCTCCTAGCATTGGTGTAGCTGAAAGGCGTCCTTAGGGAGCCATCCGAAGGGCACAGTCATGGGCCACAGCACATGGCTTTACGTTCTCAGCTTCTAAAACCCGGGTGATGCAATTTTGTCATCGTCGGGCCGTTCACCCTCACCAAGAATTCCAGCTAGCTGCTTACCAGCTTCATGTCGCAGAAACACATCGGTTTCTCGGCGTGCTGTTCGACAATCGACTGACTTGGGGGCCACACCTTCCTCAGTTGAAGCAGAAGTGCTGGCGGCACCTAAATAAACTATGATGTCTTAGCCACACTGCCTGGAGAGCTGACCATGGAACCCTTATGCAACTCTTTAGGGCGCTCATCCAATCACACCTGGATTATGGGAACCAGGTGTACGACTCAGCATCACCTTCAGCACTGCGCATCTTGGATCCCATTCCTCATGGTGGTGTCCGTTTAGCAATGGCGACATTCTACACCAGCCCTGTGCCTAGCCTCCTTGCTGAAGCTGGCATCCCTCCCCTGAGGTACTGCTGGCAACAGTTGTTGGCTTCCTACATTTCCCATGTCCACGCTACACCTCACCATCCACATCGCAGGTTATTTTTCCAAATACCGACCTTCTCTCTCCACAACGTCGACCCAGATCGAGTCTCCTGGTCGCAGTCTGGGTACGTTGTCTTCTTTCTTCACTCGAGTCCTTTCCTTTCCATCCTGCATTCTCTTGCCTATCTCATATCCCTCCTTGGACCATCCCTCGCCTCCAGCTCCACCTGCAACTGTCCTGCGATCCAAAGGTATCGATTTCACCACAATTACTTAGACACCAGTTTCTGGACATACTTGGCACATTCCGTGATGCAGACGTCATAAACACTGGTGGCTCCCAGGTAGACGGCAGTGTGGGTTACACCTGTGTTCCTTGGCGACCATACTGAACAGCGCTCCCTGCCCCCTGGCTGTACTGTCTTTACTGCAGAGCTGATCGCAATAACCCGTGCTCTCGACCATCTCAGAGCATGCCCCAGGAAGTCATATCTTGTCTGCAGTGACTTCCTGAGTGCCTTGCACGCTCTCGACCAGTGTTTCCCCAAACACCATTTGGTGCGATCCATCCAAGTCACGGTGTTTAGTCTTGGCAAGTCATGCCGTTCTGTGGCTTTCATCTGGACCCCAGGCGACATTGGCATTCCAGGGAATGAACACGCTGATCAGCTGCCCAAGCAGGCCATCGCCTGCCAGCGTCTGGATATAGGTACCCCAGAAGGCGATATCCGCTTGGGTCAACACCGAAAGATCTTTGACGCCTGGAATTCGGAATGGGCAACAATGAGTACACCCAATAGACTCCGTGCAATCAAACCTTTGACAGAAGCTTGGAAGACTTCCCTAAGGCCTTCTCAAAGGGATTCAGTCGTCCTCTGTTGCCTGCATATAGACCATACGTGGCTAACACACAGCCACCTCTTACATCGAGAGGAACCGCCAAAATGCCATTGTGGCGCTCTGTTGACTGTAGTCCACATCTTGTTGGACTGTCCTCTTTTAGCTGCATTGCAGCAGTCTTTTAACCTGCCTACTGCGCTTCCTTCGATTTTAGCTGACGACGCCTCTATGGCTGACTTTGTTTTAGGTTTTATTCACGCAGCTGGTTTTTATCATAAGATTTAATGGTGTGTTCGTATGCCTGATCTTCCCGGCATACACCACTCATAGTTTTAATCTGTTGTAACTTTTGTCTTGTCAGTCCTACTTCCGACTGACAGTTTTAGCCGTGCAAAATGGCTGGCCCATCCATTTTTATCCTAGTGATCAGCCACCCAACAACATCTGCTGTGATTTTAAGCAAACTTGACTATTGGTTTCACCTCTGTTGTGGTTTCCTTTTCTTTTTCTGTTGTAATTTTTGCCCACACTGTCTTGCTGTACATCTTGTGTACTGGTTACAGGGTGCTAATTTTAACCATAAATGAAATACTATGATCTCTTAGCTGGGAACAGGGGACTGCTGACCCAGTTGTTTAGTTCCCTTTAAACACCCAACACCAACCAACCAACTAGACCAATGCCTATCGCCCTTCGGGATAAAGTTGCTGAAGAACTTAAACGTTGGCAGGATAGAGGGGTGACTTCTATTTCTGTAAGTCAGTGGGCCTCGCCTTTATTGATTCTAACCAAGCTGACAGGAAAATGTCGTCTCTGTGTGGACTTTATTTAACAGTGAACAGTCAAACACTTGTAGATACTTACCCCCAACCCAGATGTGAGGAACAGATGGACAAATTAGGACAGTCTCGCTTCTTTTCCAAGATTGATTTAGCAGAGGCATACTTACAGTTTCCGCTCGATGACGAGTCAAAACGTTTTTCGTATTTAATACTCACATGGGCCTTTTACAATTTCAACGCCTACCCTTTGGCAGTTCTCCCGCCCCCGCTACTTTTCAGCGCTTTTTGGAACGGTTGACAGTATCTGTACCGTGCTGTTCGAAGTATTTAGATGATATTGTGGTCTCAGGGCGCACAGCTCAAGAACATTTATCAAACCTGGAGTGCCTTTTCAAGGTGTTGACTGCAGCAGGTCTATGTTGCAATAAAGCAAAGTGTTCGTTTTTCAAACTGAAATAGAGTACCTAGGCTATGTGACTAATGCCCAAGGAATCCATCCCTTACAGTCACATCTTCAAGCAATCAAAGACTTGCCTCCTCCTAAGAATGTGCATGAACTGCAAGCAGTAATATTGTGTCCCACCCTCGTCGCCGCTTTTGTGTCTCGTTTCCGTCGTAGGTGTCGGTGGCCGAGTAGGAAGACCGACACAGGAATAAAGGTAGCACGCTTGTGCAGGTACGGAGGGGAGCAGCCAGTAGGGAGCAGCCAGTAGGACAGGAGAAACTAGAAACACTAGAGTAAATTAGATCGAGATATATATTGCACAGAACTTATACAATACTTAACTTTTACATATCTCAGTACTGCAGAATGCTGATACATAGTTGAGCTAAGAGGCCTGCCTAGTGCCTAGTGCCTATCCAATCAATAACACTGATTTCCAAGTGTTAACTGGTTCATATCTCAGTCCCAAGTGAACGATGTCGTTCAGTGGTGGCCACGAGCGGAGTTGTCGCAGAGGGCGCTCGTGGCTGACGTCGTAAGAACGCCGCGCCGTGCGTGCATGGCGGAGCGTGGCGAAAGTAGGTGGCGCGCACTTTCGACTTGGGCGACACCACACCCCTCCCCCCCAAACCGCCGCGCCGTAGTGGCGTAGGGCTGGGGGCCACGGCGACGGCACTGGGAGGAGGGCCTGGGCGGAGGCGTTACTGGTGGGACGGGCGTCGTAGCTGAGGCTGGGATCGAGACACCTTGCGATTCGCCGGGATACCCGCCAAAACCAGCGGAAGGGCGCACGCTTCCGCCCAGATTGAGCAGGTCATCTTCTTCTGAGGTGCGTAGCCCAAGCTGGGGGGGCCCGCACGGTCCCGGAGTCCCTCTCGGTGGCGCTGTCCGCTGAGGCGGCGACGGAGGCGGAGGGGCCGACTGCGTAGGAGATCCATCGGGATCTCGTAGCCCGGGGAAGCTGGGCCCGGTGGCGAGCGATGTGGCTGTGCTCCCTGACGGTGAACTGGGTCTGGAATCAAGAAACCGGAGACAGGATCGCGCGGCCTGTGCAGGCGCAATTGGTTTGCGTGGCGCCGCAGCTCCGACCCTGTGGAAGAACGTACGACATACATATTGCGACCGAGCACGCGCTGAATGATGCCTGGCAACCGTGTCTTCTTGTTGCCAGAAAACACCCTGTACAGCACCGGCGTGGAAACCTGAAAACGCGTAGCGCCATACGAACCGACTCGGTGCGTGGGAGGCTGAAGCAGGTGAAGGAGAGTGCGGTGACGGCGACCGTGTTGCAGCTCGGCAGGAGCCGGGCCGTCACGTGGCATGCACCGATACGTAGACAGGAAAATTTGAAGAGCTTCCTGCCTGGAGTGCTGACCTTTCATCTTTTCCATGTGGGACTTGAATGTTCGAACGAAACGTTCTGCTTCACCATTGGACTGAGGGTGAAAAGGTGCGGTGGTGATATGCTGAATGCCATTCACACGAGAAAACTGTTGAAATTCCGCACTAACAAACTGAGGTCCATTGTCACTGAAGATAGTTTCAGGCAAACCTTCGATGCAAAACACTGATGTTAAGGCACTGATTGTACTAGACACCGTCGTTGAGTTCATGGCAATCACAAAAGGTAACTTGCTGAAAGCGTCTACAACGATTAACCAGCGCGTATTCTAGAAAGGTCCGGCAAAGTCAATGTGTAAACGTTGCCATGGTCCCTTGGGGCGTGGCCAGTCTGAGAAACGTTGCGGAGGAGCCGCCTGATGCTCCGCACAAACAGTACACTGTGACGTCATGCTCTGTATGTGAGCGTCCATACCAACCCATTGGGGTATTGTCCTAACAATACCTTAAAGTCGTTGATGCAGGAGACGTAAGACTTCTTGCTGCAGGGAACGAGGAACAATCACTTTTGTTTGGTCGTTGTTGGTATGTAACAACAGAACACACTGACGGAAAGAAAATGCACCTCGTTGTGCAAAATAACGTCGAACCAGAGGCCGCTCAATGTCTTTGGCTCTGGCAGGCCACCCTCAGCGAACAAAACGTGCTACCACGCTTAGGTCTGCATCCGCAGCTGTTTCCTGTACAACCCGACGAGAGTTCAAAGGGAAATCTGCGACAGCGGAAGCATCTCTGGAATCTATCTGACAACATGCCATTTGTGAAGGATCAAACGAAACATCCCGGCCAACCGGAAGTTGGGAAAGTGTGTCCGCATTGGCGTGTTTAGTGGTAGGTCGGTACAAAATCTCATACTGATAATTAGACAATATCAAGGACCATCTCTGAAGCTTTTGTGCCGTTCTTGGCGGAATTGGATTTGTGGGTGAGAACAACGACGTGAGAGGCTTGTGGTCAGTCAACAAATAGAATTTTCTGCCATAGAGATAATGATGAAATTTTGTGACGCCGTAAATGATTGCTAAGGCCTCCTTTTCTATCTGACTGTAATTCTGTTGCGTCGGCGTCAGTAGATCGGATGCAAATGCAATAGGACAATCGTGACATCCAATACGATGCGACAAAACTGCACCCAGACCGTACAATGAGGCATCAACTGCTAACACTACAGGCTTCTGTGGGTCAAAGGGAATCAAACATGCATCACTGAGTAGTGCAGACTTTAATTTGTCAAAGGCAACTTGGCAATCTTTGGACCATACAAAAGTAACATTCTTCCTACGTAAGCGATGCAGTGGAGCTGCAATCTGAGAGGCATTGGGAATAAACCTGAAATAATAGTTAAGCTTTCCCATTACTGCTTGCAATTCATGCACATTCTTAGGAGGAGGCAAGTCTTTGATTGCTCGAAGATGTGACTGTAAGTGATGGATTCCTTGGGCATTAATCACATGGCCTAGGTACTCTATTTCAGTCTGAAAAAAACGAACACTTTGCTTTATTGCAACGTAGTCTTGCTGCAGTCAAAACTTTGAAAAGGCACTCCAGGTTTGCTAAATGTTCTTCAACTGTACGTCCGGATACCACAATATCATCTAAGTAGTTCGAGCAAAACGGTACAGAAACTGTCAGCTGTTCCAAAAAGCGCTGAAAAATAGCGAGGGCGGAAGAATTGCCAAAGGGTAGGCGTTGAAATTGAAAAAGGCCCATGTGAGTATTAATGACGAAAAACTTTTTTGACTCATCATCAAGAGGAATCTGTAAGTATGCCTCTGCTAAATCAATTTTGGAAAAGAAGCGAGACTGTCCTAATTTGTCCATTAGTTCGTCAGGTCTGGGCAGGGGATAAGTGTCTACAATTGTTTGACTGTTCACTGTTGATTTGAAGTCCGCACAGAGACGAAGTTTTCCCGACGGCTTGGGTATAATTACTAAACGCGAGGCCCACTGACTCGCAGAAATAGGAGAAATCACCCCACTATCTTGCCAACGTTTAAGTTCTTCGGCAACTGTATCACACATTGCGATAGGCACTGGTCTAGCTTTACGAAATTTTGGAACTGCAGATTCTTTTAAAGTTACATGTGCCACGAAGTCTTTTGCACAACCTAGTTCCGGCGAAAACAAGTCACTGTATTTTTCACACAATGCATTTATTTTGTCCTGAGGCACTACTGACGAAATTTCAAGCACATCTCTGTGAATTGATAAACCAAACAAGTCGAATGCATCTAGTCCAGAAATGTTCTGTGTAGATTTGGCCTGAAGAACTACAAAAGCAACTGTTTTTGTTACACCTTGAAAAGAGGCGGGCAGGCTACACGTTCCTAGCACGGGAATATTTTGACCTGTATAAGCTGTTAACACTTGCTGTGACGGCGACAATTTTGGCGAACCCAGAAGTTCATAAGTGTCTTTATTCATTAAAGTGACAGCGGAACCAGTATCAAGCTCAAATTGCATAGTCTTACTGTCAATGTAAAGAGTCACAAAAAGTTTTTGCTTGCGGTGCTCGACAGGTGCGTGAATGTGGACAACGTCTAATACCGCTTGTTTGCTGCGCATGCGCGGGCGGCGTAGTGCAGTAAGCGGCGCAGACTCGGCACGCAGCGGATTAACAACACTGTCACTAGATGACACTACCGCCGGATCGGCGTCCGCGTATTGCGAGGTTACTACAGATTCACTAACTACTGCACTAAACTTCTGAGTAGCTACATCAAGTCTACAGTCACTAGCTACACAGTACTGGGCACTATCATAAGGAGAAGTTGTAGAAGGCACTAGGTTCACTACTGGATTGCACTGTACATAGTCATTTTGCTTGTCCCGAACCCTTTTCCGTTGCACTGTTTTACGCGCTCGTCGGCGCTTGTGACGTGGCTCACTACATAGTTGTGCAGGAGGCGCAGAAAAATGTATGCCCCCACTGCAAAAGCCAACACTTCCAAACCTCCTGCCCTAACCTCGCCGCCACCCCCTCCTGTAACACCTGCGGTGGGGCACACCCCACCTACTCTTACAAATGTAAGTCCCGCCCCCCTCCCACCAAAGAAGAACTCACCGTCCCTGTCCGTCCCACTGATCCCCCAATCCCCGCTAATAACTCCTTATGCCCACCCCCCCACAGCAGAGGACATCATCCGGTTCCTGACTATTGTCCTCCAAAATATCCACCCTTTCCAGCGCCCTCACACCCTCCACCAAGTCTCCCTGGCCGCTCGCTCCCTCTTCAACCTTGATTTTAAGGTTACAACCTCCCAAAATCACATCCACTTCACCTTCTCCCGAACCGACCGTCCTCACACCCTAGTTTAGTCCCCACACCCGCTCCCTTTTCCTCTCCCTCTCCCCACCTTTCAACCTCATTATGGCGCAGCAACGATTTAACATCCTGTACTCCAATATTCGCTCCCTTCCCACCAATAAGCTCCTCCTGATGAACACCTTAAACCAACACCGCGTGGATGCCCTTCTCCTCAACGAAACCTTCCTCCTCCCTCACATACATATCAGTACCACACCCTATCTATATCCTACACCGTCACGACTCTCCCCATCCCCCTGCACGAGGTGGAGTGGCTTTCGGCCATCTCCGACACCACCCAGTTCGGCCACATCCCCTCCTCAACATCCCTTATGAACATCTCATCCACACCCTCTAGCTCCCTTCCCTCACTGTCACCTGTGCTACTATTTATATCCGCTCCCATGTTCCCATCCCTTATGACTTCCTTGCTCACATCGATAGCACCTTCACAACCTACGTGGTCGCCGCTGACCTCAATATCCACTCCCGCACTCCTGCCAAACTCCGTCGGTGGCATCAGTTCATTCCTACCATCAATGGCAACATTGTCCCACTCCCACGCCACACCCGACCCTGTAGCAACACCACCCCTGATGTCGTCATTGTCTCTCCCAATCTGCTTGGGCGCTTCACCGCCGACGTTCTTGACCCCATAGGCAGTGATCACAACCCTGTTCTCCTTACCCTCACACACAATGTCCATCGCCCACAGAATCCTCGGCCACCTCCACCTCCTAAACTCGTCCATGACTACTCCCGAGCAGACTGGGATGCCTTTCGCCTCTCCATCACCCATCAGGTCGAAAGCCACCATCTCCCCCTACACTCTCCCGATGATATCGACGAAGCTGCCTCCTTCCTTCAGCAGACCTTGTCTGATGCTATCCATTCGCACATCCCTACCAAAGCTGTCCAGCCGCACCGTCCCACACTCCCTCCACAGGCTGTCCTTCTTCTGCGGGAATCCCGCCGCCTGTACCGCTCCTTCCTGCGAACCCGTGACCGGGATACACTCCTCCGCCATCGGCAACTCCAGCGACATGTGCGCAGCCTCCTGACTGCCAAAAAACGCCGGGACTGGCATCAGACAGTGACACGGCTTAATGCCCACATCCCAATCAACTCGTCTCGGTATTGGAACGCCTTCCACTGCCTCACTGGATCGAAACCTATGCCCACATACCCTCTCCTCCACCTTGACCAGCCCCTTCCTGATAATGCCAGTAAGGCTAACCATTTTGCCTCTTTCCTCTCTGATGTATTCTCCATCCCTGACAATCCTAACTTTGAATATTCCTTGTTCCCAGATGTCCATGAAAAAACCGATGTCACCATCCCACCCCTGGCTCCTGGCTTCCATTACCTGGACCACATCCCCCCCATCAGACATTAACACCCCCATCACTGCACACGACATACAATTGATACTGCGCACCAAACAAAACACATCTCCCGGCCACGAACGCATCACATAACGCCACCTCAAAGAATGTCCCCTCCCTTTCCTCACCACTCTTGCTTCCCTCTATACCACCATCCTCTACACTGGCTGCTACCCCCCCCTGTGGAAATCTCCCGAGTCCTCATGTTCCTAAAACCCAACAAACCCCCCTCTGATGCCTCCTCCTACCGCCCGATTTGCCTCACCCCAGTGTTCAGCAAGGTCTTCGAATCCATTCTGTCCCGTCGCATCCATCACCACCTCCACCTCCACCGCCTTCTCCCAGACACCCAATGTGGCTTTCGTCCTTCCTTCTCCACTGACGACCAACTCTTTCGACTTACGCAACTCCTTTCCCTCCAGCTAAATTCCCGTCGTGCCGCCATCTTTGTGTCCTTAGACCTCGAACGGCCCTACGATCGGGTCTGGCATTCTGGCCTGCTCTTCAAACTCCAAACCTATGCTCTTCCCATCAACCTCGTCCGGGTCATTGCCTCCTTCCTCTCCGACCGCCCCACCTATGTTACCGTCCACAACACCGACTCCCGTCTTTTTTATCCCTCTTCTGGTGTGCCCCAAGGCTCTGTCCTTTCTCCCCTCCTGTACCTCCTGTATACCTCGGATATGCCTAAGCCTGCCCCTCCCGTACACCTTTTCCAATATGCTGACGACACCGCTTTCCTTTCCTTAGCTCCCACCCTTGCCCGTTCCAACCGCCTGCTCCAAGAACACCTTGACCTCTTTGCCACTTGGTGCAACCAGTGGCTCCTGTCTATAAATCCTACCAAAACCCAGGCGATCATCGTAGGTCGTACAACCCGTTCCTTCCGTCCCCGAGATTTTTATCTGACCCTCCATAACCGTCCCATTCGTCTCACCCCTACCCTAAAGTACCTGGGCCTCACTATTGATCGCACCCTCTCCTGGACTCCTCATCTACGCACTATCCAAGAAAAAGACCGCTCCCGCCTCCGCCTCCTCAAACTCCTTGTTGGCCGAACATGGGGCCTCAACCCTTCTACCATCCTCTATACCTACAAATCCCTCATCCGCCCAGTCCTCTGTGTCGCCCATCCCGCCTGGATCTCCGCTCCCCCATCTTTCTACAAATCTCTGGAGATACTGGAACGCCATGCCCTCTGCCTCGCCTTTCGTATCCCACTTTATCCCCCTTCCCCCACGCGGATCCTCTATGATCTCATTACCTTCCCCAGACTCGTTCTGTTTATTAAAAATCTCCGCTTCCGTTACATATCCCGCAAATCAGATCCGCCTAATCCTCTAGTCCATCCCCTCCTCTCTGCACCAGGTACATTGCCACGCCTCCATCATTGTATTCCCCCTGCTCTCCACTTGTCCACCCTCCGGATCCTCTCCCGTGGCAACTTCTGTACCCTCCCCCTCCCGGATGATGCCCTCCGACCTGACATCTACCCTTCATACCAGCTTTGATCCTTCTCCTTGCTCCCTCTCCCCCTTCTCTCCCTGAGGGCCCCGACTATCCCTCCCTTCCTGTCCCTTCTCCCCTCCTCCGTCCCTCCGGATCCTCCTCTTACCGCCCCCCCTATCCTTCTTCCGCGTGGCTTCCTGGGACATCATCCCCCCCCCCCCGTCCCTTCCCTACCGGCTGTGTGGCTCCTCCCCACCCTCCCCATCTCCTTTCATCTCTTTTCCCCCCACACCACATCTTCAATGCTGTCAGTGGCCAACCATCTACGGAACCTCCTTTGTGCTTCGACAAGTGTGGTGTGTTTTAGTTTAAATTGTTTTATCTTACAACAGTGGACGGCCAACCCGCAGCCGACACCGTCAGTTTTAACTTGTGTATCTCTGGAAGTGTGTGTTGTGTTTTTTGTTTTAACTCCAAATAGCGGACGGTCTCACCATGGCCGCCGCCCTATGCTCATTTTAATTGTGTGTGTGCGCCACTGACATTCGAGTAACTGTTTTTATTCACAACTTTCGCCATTCGAAGTGTCTTATGTCACCACTGTTTCCTCCATTTTATGTACTTTGTTTTATCTCCATTTTAAATCTCCATTTTATGTCTGTATTTACCTCCAAAATTTTATCTTCTTTGTGTTTTTATGTTCTCCGCTGACAAATTTTATTTCTGTAGGCCGAAGAGCGCAAGTGAGCGCTGCCGGCCCGCCCCTTTTTTAGGGGAATTGAAACGACAATAAAGAAAAAAAAAACAGAAAAATTGTTTTGCACTTTAGAATCAAGAGAAACACTGTCCAAATCCACAGCGTGTATGACATTTACAGTATGACCTGTCCGTGCACTGTGCGAAGCATTTTTTCTAACAGGACCGTTCTTTGAGTTTTTAATTTGCATACACACAGACTGTACATGTCCCGATTTGCCACATTGATAACAGGTTGTGTTGCGGATAGGGCATTGCGCACTCTTATGGCGAGGTACACACTGAGGGCAAGACTTACGAACATTTTCCTGAAATGAACGTTGGCGCCCGTTATTCAAATTACTGTTTCTAACACGACGGGGCGACCTTTGTGTTGCACTTTTACACTGTCTGTTCAGCACGGCCGGTAGAATTTAAAGAATCACTAGTGCTATACTGAGAACTGTAACTACGAAAGCGTCCGTTGCGGCGCACTGAATTTACACTGTGGCTTTGCATTTCTACATCTGTTAAGTCAAAATTATCATGCACTTCTATAAACTGCAGTACACTGTCTAATGAAGGGTCAGACTGTTTTAGAATTGCTGCTCTAATTCTGGGGTCCTGAATGTTCTGCGTAATTGCATCTCGCAACATCACATCACTATAAGAAAGTCCACAAGAGCAAGTAAATTTACATTTGCGGGTTAAGCCCTTCAACTCAGTGATCCATTCCTGGTGTGACTGCTCAGGTAATTTTTTAAGTCTGAAAAATCGGTACCGAGCCGCAGCTACGAGAACTTTTCTCTGATAATAAGCATTCAGTGCATCTACAATTTGATCGAATTCTAGATCATGAGGAGATGCGTGGGGGAATAATTTCTGCAGCAACACGAAAGTCTTTGTGCTACGGCGAGAAAGAAGTGTTTTATTGTCAGACCTGTTATTTGATGAGCCGCAACGAGTTCTTGAATCTGCGCCAGATAATCACTCCATTCTTCCTCACGTTCGTTGTACTGGCGAAACGTAGGAAGCATTGCGGCGGCAGGTGTGGGCTGCTGAACCGGCGGCTGTTGTTGTTGGTTAGCTTCTTGCGCCGTTGGCTGGGACACTGCTTGCAGGAGTTGTGTGATTTGCGCCTTCTGTAACTGAATAGTTTCCATTAAGTTTGGATTCGGGTTAGCGGCCATACTGACCGATTAGGCGCCGTGCATACAAGTAACTTATAACAAAACACAAATGCAATATGAAAGAGGACGCTCTGCAACAAAAAAGTCCACAAAACACGTAACTGAAAATGTTCCCCCAAAAATCTTACAACAAGGGTGGGTGAGCGGGAGCAATTTCTGCGTGCAACGACTGCTGCTGTCTGGCTGCTGGTCCAAGGTTCGTCTATCACTCCTCGTCGCCATTATTGTGTCCCAGCCTTGTCGCCGCTTTTGTGTCTCATTTCCGTCGTAGGTGTCGGTGGCCGAGTAGGAAGACCGACACAGGAATAAAGGTAGTACGCTTGTGCAGGTACGGAGGGGAGCAGCCAGTAGGACAGCAGAAACTAGAAACACTAGAGTAAATTAGATCGAGATATATATTGCACAGCACTTATACAACACTTAACTTTAACATATCTCAGTACTGCAGAATGCTGATACATAGTTGAGCTAAGAGGCCTGCCTAGTGCCTATCCAATAGTCAAGTTTTCAGTGATGCCTATCTGATTTCGAAGTGTTAACTGGTTCCTATCTCAGTCCCAAGTGAACAATGTCGTTCAGTGGTGGCTACGAGCGGAGTTGTCGCAGAGGGCGCTCGTGGCTGACGTCGTAAGAACGCCGCGCCGTGCGTGCATGGCGGCGCGCGGCGAAAGTAGGTGGCGCGCACTTTGGACTTGTGCAACACTACAAGTAATGGGAAAGCTTAATTATTATTTCAGATTTATTCCCGATGCCTCTCAGATTGCTGGATCACTTACGTAGGAAGAATGTTCCTTTTGTATGATCTAAAGTTTGGCAGGTTGCCTTTGAAAAATTAAAGTCTGCACTACTCAGTGATGTATGTTTGATTCCCTTTGACCCACAGGAGCCTGCAGTGCTGGCAGTGGATGCCTCTTCTTATGGTCTGGGTGCAGCATTGTCACATCGTATTGGATCTCCCGATCGCCCTATTGCCGTTGCATCCAACCTACTGACGCCAACGAAACAGAATTACAGTCAGATTGATGGCGTTACAAAGTTTCATAATTATCTCTATGGCAGAAAATTCTATTTGTTGACTGACCACAAGCCTCTCACGTCGTTGTTCTCACCCACAGAGCCAATTCCACCATTAACGGCACAAAAGCTTCAGAGATTGTCCTTGATATTCTCAAATTATCAGTATGATAATTTGTACCGACATATCACTAATCATGCCAATGCGGACACACTTTCCCGACTTCCGGTTCGCCAGGATGTGTCATTTGATTCCTCAGAAATGGCATGTTGTCATATAGACTCTAGAGATGCTTCCGCTGTCGCCGACTTCCCGTTGAACTCTCGTCGGGTTGCACAGGAAACAGCTGCGGATGCACGTTTTGTTCGCTCTGGGTGGCCTGCAAGAGCCAAAGACATTGGGCGGCCTCTGGTTCGACGTTATTTTTCAACGAGGTGCATTTTCTTTCCGTCAGCGTGTTCTGTTGTTACATACCAACAACGACCAAACAAGAGTGATTGTTCCTCGTTCCCTGCAGCAAGAAGTCTTACGTCTCCTGCATCAACGACTTTAAGGTATTGTTAGGACAATACCCCAATGGGTTGGTATGGATGCCCAGATAGAGAACATGACGTCACAGTTTACGGTTTGTGCGGAGGATCAGGCAGCTCCTCCGCAAACTTTCTCGGACTGGCCACGCCCCAAGGGACCATGGCAACGATTACACATTGATTTTGCCGGACCTTTCTGGAATACGCGCTGGTTGATCGTTGTAGACGCTTTCAGCAAGTTTCCTTTTGTGATTGCCATGAACTTAACGATGGCGTCTAGTACAATCAGTGCCTTATCATCAGTGTTTTGCATCGAAGGTTTGCCTGAAACTATCGTCAGTGACACTGGACCTCAGTTAGTTAGTGCGGAATTTCAACAGTTTTGTGGTGTGGATGGCATTGAGCACATCACCACCGCACCTTTTCACCCTCAGTCCAATGGTGAAGCAGAACGTTTCGTTGGAACATTCAAGTCTCACATGGAAAAGATGAAAAGTCAGCACTCCAGGCAGCAAGCTCTTCAAATTTTCCTGTCTACGTATCGGTGCATGCCACGTGACGGCCCGTCTCCTGCCGAGATGCTCCACAGCCGCCGTCACTGCACTCTCCTTCACCTGCTGCAGCCTCCCATGCACCAAGTCGGTTCGTATGGCGCTTCACGTTTTCAGGTTTCTACGCCGGTGCTGTACAAGGTGTTTGCTTGCCACAAAAGATGGATGCCAGGCACCCGTCGGCGCGTGCTCGGTTGCAATATGTATGTTGTACGTTCTTCCAAAGGGTCGGAGCTGCGGAGCCACGCAAACCAGTTGCACCTGCACAGGCCGCGCAATTGTGTCTCGGGTTTCTTGATTGAAGACCGAGTTTACTCCCAGGGAGCACAGCCACATCGCTCGCCGCCGGGCCGAGCGTCACCGGACTATGAGGTCGTCCCAATGGAGATCGACGCGCCTCCACTGCACTCGTCCCCGTCGCCGCCGTCGCCGCCGCAGCTGACTGCATCACCGAGAGGGGCTCCGGTACCTCCGCCTCCCCTAGTCTGGGCCACGCACCTCAGAAGAAGATGACCTGCTCCCTCTGGGCGGAAGTGTGCGCCCTTCCCCTCTTTTCTGGATTTTCCGGGGATACCGGGTGGATACCGGGACGCGGACGGCATCTCGATCCCAGCCTCAGCTACGACGCCCGTCCAACCAGTAACGCCCCCGCTCAGGCCCTCCACCCAGTGCCGTCGCCGTGGCCCACAGACCTATACCTCGATGGCGAGGCTGTTTCGGGGGAGGGGGGGGAGGGGTGTGGTGTCACACAGGTCTGAAGTGCGCGCCACGTACTTTCGCCGCGCGCCTCCATGCAAGCACGGCGCGGCGTTCTTTCGACGTCAGCCACGAGCGCCCTCTGCTGCAACTCCGCTCGTGGCCACCACTTAACAGGATCGGGCACTTGGCAATAGGACAGGCACTAGAACAGACTCTCAGCAGTAGGCAGACCGCTACCTAGTGAAACTATGTATCAGCATTACACTAATCTGCAGTCATGAAACTTATAAAAGTTAACTACTATAATATTTCTACAAGATACATACATTGTACTAATCTAGTTCAGTGTTTCTAGTTTCTGCTGTCCCACTGGCTGGTCACCTCAGACTCTGTACCCGCTCACGCGTGCATCCTATTTCCCTGTGAAGGTCTCTCTCTCTTCTCGTCCACCGACACCTAGGACAACCGGCGGCAGTGGGACGCAAAACCCAGGAGAGTAGAAGTCAGGTTGATCATATGAAGCTTGTGGCCTCTCCCATTGTGTAGACAATTCCATTAAAACTATTTCAATGACACACTGCCTCTGTTCAAAACATAGGTTGTATTTAGCAGGATACACTCGTTTGTTGTTACACTGGAACTAAAAACCAATATTTTTCAATGTATGTTTTCACGAATTTTCTCGTAACGAGTTAACCAGAGATGTTGGTTTTATTTAACAACCTTGACTATGTTTCGAACAAAAAGGTGGTTCGAATTCCTATGCGGACAACCTGAATAAATGTTCAAACAACTTACGGGTATGTTGCCGGATGACGTCGACAACCGCCGATATTTCGGCAGGAGAACACCCTGCCATTCTCAAGGCACAACTGCACTCAAGGAGGCAATGTGCTAGGGTATTTAATACCTCGGTTTGCAAAGGCTAAACAAGGAAGATACACAGTACAAGTCACTGCAGTTTCAAACACAACCAATGATGACCAAACATCAAAATATCGATAGTGTCTGTTAATCAACAGGTGAATCAAAAGGCAGAATTAATATTGTGCCTCTGTTTTTTGACGAGAGACAGTGCCGGATTCCAAGCAGAATTGAAACAAAAACCACCATCTCTGTTTACAAGGTCGCTTGCTAGTTTAAACAGCTTCCTTAAGAAGACTATCCCAATAGGTGGAAGTGCATTCCAGAATCTCCGTGTTGTTGTATTTCATAGGATGACCGGTGTCAAGACAGTGTTCTGCAACGGCGGATTTGTTTGGCTGTTGTAAGCGCGTGTAACGTTTATGTTCAGTACACCGGTCTTCCACAGTCGTGATTGTATGACCAATATATGACATGCCACAACTGCAAGGAGTACGACATACACCTGCCTTACGCAAACCAAGATCATCCTTTACGGACCCCAAAAGGGCCTTTATCTTAGGAGGTGCTCGAAAAACACATTTCACATCATATTTCAGCAAAATGCGACCAATCTTGTTGGAATTGCTTCTTCGTGTAAGGCAAAAAGGCCATAGATTTAGGTGCCACTTCATTACTGTCGTCGTCACTCACCCATTGCACAGAAGCCTGATAGCGTAATGCACGTTTTACCTGTCTCTCACTATAACCATTCTGACAAAGATGTCCTCGAGATGGGACAACCCAGCTAACAAACTTTCATGGTCTGAAATGACATCTGCCCTGTGAACCAAGGTACGAAGTACTCCTTCACGCTGAGCTTGATGGTGACAACTATCAGCTCGCAGATACAAATCAGTGTGAGTAGGCTGCATATAAACAGAATGTCCCAATGTACCATCAACCTTCCTTTTGACCAACTCATCACAGAAAGGAAGACAGCCATTCTTTTCCACCTCCATAGTGAACTGAATATTCGGGTGGATTGACCCCCTGTGGCTTCGGGGGTAAGAATAGGCCTGCGGTATTCCTGCCTGACGTAAGAGGCGACTAAAACGAGTCCTCATACGTTTCGGCTATACATCTGTGGTCCCCTATGTGGGTTTGATTTTCCATTTCTCTAAATTATTCTGAAGAGCGATCCATTTGGGGAAGGACACCTTACATGGTGCAACATGTAATTCTCGTGCCATGTCATCTTATGCACCCATCATGGAATGGACTTACAACTGCGGCTTCTATTCTGCCATTGGGCACGCCATTTCCTTTTCTGTGCAAGTTGCGTCCATTGTGCACTGATATCCCAGCACTCTCATTTATGATGGTTCACATACCGCTAGAAAGCGAGCACGGTAGCCAGTCCATTGTGGTGGGGTCGTCATGTACCTTCTTGGCTGAAGCCCCCTGACAACACAGGGATGGCTCTATCGATGCCAGAGCTGAATTTTACTCATGCTAGCCAAGGAGTAGATGCTTGTCGCTGTGGGGCATCAGGACTCCCGGCAATGGTAATTCCACCAGGTGACGTTGCTGTGGCTGGGTGGCGCCCGTGACGAGAGCCCCTGATCAGAGTGAGTGGCATCGAGGCGGAGACAAAAGTCGGGTGATGTTGGCGGACGTACAACCGCCGTCTCAAAGAAAGGAAATTTTAATGCCTCCATGTACGACCCCCAAAGGTTCCCCTCCCTGGCTGCACCTTGGGAGGGATGTCGGGCCGCAAAAGGAGAGTGAAGAATATTCCCCGAGATATCTCGTTTGCAGCAGGACTGATGGGGACTCATTTTCAGAGAGCAGGCGTCAGTTCTTTGTAGATCATCTGGAGGACAGGTTTGGGGAAGTGGAGTCACTATCTAAAATGCGCAAAGGTTCTGTTTTAGTCCACATAGTATCTCCTGCCCAGTCACGGGTGCTACTCGCCTGTGACAAACTGGGTGACGTTGCAGGGACCATTACTCCCCACAAGTCCCTGATTATGGTCCAGGGTGTAATTTTCCATAGACATTTGTTGCTGCAGACCGTCGACGAGCTAAGGGCGAACCTTGATGACGAGGAGTTCATTTTTTCCAGCGCGGCCATAGGGGTCCAAAGGATAATAGGAACGCTACAGGTGTCTTCATCTTGGCTCTTAAGGGTGATACATTGCCTGAAAAGGTCAAGGTGATGATCTACCGTTGTGACGTGCGGCCTTATATTCCTCCGCCTAATACATGTTTTCAATGCTGGAAGTTCGGCCACATGTCTTCCCGTTGCACTTCCAGTGCTACATGTAGGGACTGTGGGCGTCCAGCACATCCGGGCGCCCCATGCACACCGCCTCCCATCTGCGTCAATTGTGGTCAGAACCATCCTCCCTGCTCGTCGCAATGCCCCGCACTTCAACGGGAGGGGAAAATTACAGAGTATAAAAACCTGTACCGTATATCATGTAATGAGGCGAAGAAAAAATTTGACCGTTGCACCCTGTTACTATGAACAACTAGTTCGCAGCAGTAACATCGTCGCCACTCTCCTTGGCGGCCGTATTTCCTACTTCATCTGTTCCTGTGGGCCCCCAGGGCCGCCAACCTAAGCCTGCCCTCGCAGTGGTTGGGGGTTATCCTTCTACAGCTCCCAAGGCAAAAGCCTCGGGTTCAGCTGCCACCTCTCTGCCAGAGAAAGGTCAACCCTCTCCGGCTTCCCTCACACGGAAGGGGTCCCTTGGGACACTTACTTCTGCCAGTGTCAATATCGACACTAACCAGCAGCAGGCGCGCCCGCAGACTGCTGGTCGCAGGGTTTAGCGCTCCTCCTCACTCCCTGTGGCTGAGTCTGAGAAGCACCTACCACCAGCGAAGCCCCCAAGGGAACGGAGGGGTAATCTAATGCAAAAGAAGGACACCACACTGGAGACCACGGTGGCTTCCGTGCCACCAATCCCTTCCACCTCTGCCTCTACTTTTGAAGATGAGGTGGAGATTCTTGAGTCACCAGAGGACCTCGCTTTCGGAGACTCCCTCGACAAAACGGACAATCTAGATGACAAACCTCCACCGGTGGATGCAAGTGATGCTGAGTTATAGCCCACCGCACACAACCACTCTCATCCTCCAGTGGAAGTGCGGTGGTTTCTTACCCCACCTGGCTGAGCTACACCAGCTTCTGAGAACGACACTTGCTTTCTGCATTGCTCTCCAGGCACCCTGATTTCCAACAATGCGGGCCCCTGCCCTTCATGGCTACAAGGGATTTTACTGCAATTGTAGCACACATGACAGGCTCTCAGGTGGAGTGCGTGTGTACGTCCTCACCTCTGTGTATAGTGAACCTGTGACCCTTCGAACACCATTAGAAGCAGTGGCTGTCAGGGTGAGGACCACACAGGAGTTAACTGTCTGCAGTATCTATTTGCTGCCAGGTGGTGACGTATTTCTGAACGTTTCGGCTGCACTCGTAGCTCAACTACCCCTACCTTTCTTACTGTTGGGCGACTTTAATGCCAACAGTCCCTTGTGGGGTGGTTCTACAATCTCTGGTCATGGCATGGTTGTCGAGGATTTACCAACTCAACTCGACCTCTTCCTCTTAAATACAGATGCTCCGAAAAATTTTAGTGTGGCGCATGGCACATTTTCGGCCATTGATATATCCATCTGCAGCCGCAGCTTCCACCATCTGTTCACTGGAGAGCCCATGATGACTTGTGTGGCAGTGACCATTTCCCCATGTTTTTGCCACTCCCACAATGCGAGTCCCCAGCACGCCAACCCAGGTGGGTTCTGCACAATGCTAACTGGGAAGACTATGCTTCTGCTGCCATCGTTGGCCCTCCCCCACTCGAGAATATCGATGTGATGGTCGAGAGCGCCACACGTTCTATTATTTCTGCTGCAGAAGCTACCGTTCTGCATTCATCAGGATGCCCACGGCGTAAGACAGTGCCGTGGTGGTCGCCGGAGGTCGCTGAGGCCATTAAAGACCGCAGGCGGGCCTTACAGCGATACAAACGGCACCCCTCTCAGGAGCACCTCATTAATTTTAAACGGCTTCGCGCTCGTGCTCGCCAGTTAATAAGAAGACGGAAACAGGAGTGGTGGGAGAGGTACGTTTCCACTATTGGGACGGGTATCTCAGCCTCACAGGTCTGGAGTAAAATCAGGCGGCTACAGGGATTACAGACGCCAGCGGGAATCCCTGGGATCTCCAAAAATGAAGTTATATGTACGCATGCAGAGATGTTTGCTGAGCATTATGCTCGTGCCTTTGCCTCTGCAAATTATCCACCGGCCTTCCGTACATTGAAAGAGAGGGTAGAACGCCAGTCTCTCTCCTTTACTACCCACCGCTCTGAAACTTACAACACTCATTTTACTGAGTGGGAGCTCCTCAGTGCTCTTCAATAATGTTCTGACCCGGCGCCTGGGCCTGATAGTATCCATAGGCAAATGCGTAAGCATCTCTCAGCATATAGTCGGCATAATCTTCTTGCAGTCTATATCCGTATTTGGTGTGATGGTGTTTTCCTGTCACAATGGGAGGAGAGTATCATTATCCCAGAGCTTAAACCCAACAAACATCCTCTTTCCCTGGATAGCTTTCAGCCCATTAACCTGACTAACGTTCCACGTAAACTGTTGTAGCGGATGGTCAGTCAGCAGTTGTGTTGGATTCTTGAGACTCAGGGATTATTGGCTTCATGCCAGGCCGGTTTTCGCCGGGGTCGATCTACCACCGACAATCTGGTGTACCTCGAGCCTGCAATCCGCACAGCCTTTACCCAGCGCCACCACCTTGTTGCCGTCTTCTTTGATATGCACAAAGCATATGATACAACCTGGCGACGACACATCCTCAACACTTTACATGACTGGGGCCTCTGTGGCTCCCTACCGATTTTTATTCACAATTTTTAGCTGTCTGTACCTTTTGTGTCCAAATTGGTGCCTCCCTGAACAACTCTCATATCCAGGAAAACGGCGTTCCTCAGGGCTCTGTTTTAAGCGTTCCATTATTTTTAGTTGCCATCAACGGTTTAGCGATAGCGGTTCGATCGTCGGCCTCCCCTTCTCTTTATGCTGATGACTTTTGTATCTCTTTTAGTTCCTGCAGCACGCAAGTTGCCAAGTGTAGGTTGCAAGGCGCTATTTGGAAGGTGCAGACTTGGGCGCTTACCCATGGCTTTAAGTTTTCTGCCACCAAGACCAGAGTGATGCACGTCTGTTGGCGTAGGAAAATTCACCCTCACCCTGAACTTTATCTTAACGACGAACTACTGACCATAGTAGACAAGCATCGATTTTAGGACTGGTCTTTGATGCCCAGCTGACGTGCCTTCCCCACATTCGTCAGCTGAAACAGAAGTGCTGACGGCGTCTCAACTTTCTCCGCCACCTGGGTCATACGACCTGGGGTGCTGACCTCTCGACGCTGTTGCGGCTTTACACGGCACTGATGCAGCCCCGTCTCGATTTTGGGTGCATTGCCTATGGGTCTGTGGCACCTTCAGCACTGCACCTACTGGACCCCATTCACAACTGTGGGGTTCGCATCACAACGGGTGCTTTCCGCACCAGCCCAGTGAACAGTTTACTAGTGGAGGCTGGGATCCCACCTTTGTGGATCCGCCGCCAACACCTGCTCGCAGCTTATGCAGTCGACATATATTGCTCCCCAGGCCACCCGAACCGTCGTCTTCTATTTTCTGATGTGATCGTCCGCCCCCATCAGCGTAGCCCCAGATCAGGTCATACGATTGCCTTACTAGTTCGGTCCCTCCTCCTGGAGCTTGAGTCTTTATCCCTTCCATCTCCATATCTGGTCCATGCGCGTACACCCCTTTGGTTCTTGCCAAGGCCGTCTACTCAGCTGGACTTGGCCCATGGGCCCAAAGACTCCACTGGAGGCGCTCCGCCATCAGTTCTCGGCTGTTGTAGCGGAGTTTTCTGGTTATGACCTGATCTACACTGATGGTTCTCTGGTTGATGACCACATGGGATTTGCTTATCTTCATGGTGACCGTGTGTAAGAGCACTCTCTGCCGAATGGCTGCAGTGTTTACACTGCAGGGCTGGTGGCCATTCACAGAGCTCTCGTGCACAACCGGTCCTGCTCAGGTGAGTCTTTTATTATTTGCAGCAACTCCCTGAGCTGCCTTAGAGCTCTGGACCAGTGTTACCCGCGGTCTCCCCTGGTGTTGGCCATATAGGAGACGCTTCGTGTCGTTGAACTGTCCGATCGATCAGTGTTGTTCATCTGGGCTGTGGGTCTTGTGGGTATCCCGGGCAATGAACGTGTTGACAGGCTTGCCAAGCTTGATGACGCAGCTTTATCTGTGTTGGGGAAAGGTTTGAATTTCGCACCGACGCCTAAGCGTTTACCGGTCGTTGATGTCATAAGTTCTATTGAACAGGCTGTTTCTAAACTAGTTTCCGATTCTCCAGAAGAGGCTAGGAGGGAAGCTTCTCGTGTGTTGACGGGGGCCGTCCACCCAAGTGTAATATAACAGCAACTGAGGCGTCTGCTTTACGGTCTCCCAGGATTGATCCTGCTATTGTTATCTTGCCTGCGCACAAGGGAAACACCACAGTTTTGTTGAATAAGGACGAGTACATTCAAAAGATGCGATGTCTGCTTTCTGATTCGGCATATCGTAGGATCGGTGCTGACCCCACAAAGAGTGTTGAGAGAAAGACTAATAACCTCCTGAAGAAAAGTTCTTTCTCACAGGAGACCATCATGAGTCTTAATTCTTACTGTGCTGTACCGCCTAGATTGTATGGCCTTCCTAAGGTCCACAAAGAGAAAATTCCTTTGAGGCCTATAGTGACTAACATTGGTGCTCCGACATATGGTGTAGCTAAACATCTTGCTAGTTCCAGAATGAAACTTTCACTCTGCAGCGGAGTGTGCGCTGATATGAAACTTCCTGGCAGATTAAAATTGTGTGCCGGAACCGGGACTCGAAGCTGGGACCTTTGCCTTTCGCGGGCAAGCTCACTACCGACTGTGCTATCCCGACACGACTCACGATGCCGCCTCACGACTTTACTTCCGCCAGTACCTCGCCTCCTACTTTCCAAACTTTACAGAAGCTCTCATGCGAATGTCGTGAGGCGGCATCGTGAGTCGTGTCGAGATAGCACAGTCGGTAGTGCGCTTGCCCGCGAAAGGCAAAGGTCCCAGCTTCGAGTCCCGGTTCCGGCACACAGTTTTAATCTGCCAGGAAATTTCATCTTGCTAGTTTGTTGAGTCCAGTGGTAGGCAGGTGTGAACACCACATTAAGAACTCGGCGGATTTCTGACGTCGATTTTAGGGATTGCGTTTGACTGACTGATATTTTAGTGAGTTTTGTTGTTGTGTCTCTCTTAACTCGCGTTCCTCTGTCAGATTCGTTGCAGCTAATTGAGTTTACGTTTGGTGTCGAGTTAACAAGTCTTTTTCGATCTGTGCTGACTTCCACTTACTTTTTATTCAATGGTCAGTACTATGAACAAACGGATGGAGTTGCCATGGGAAGCCCGTTGTCACCTATTGTGTCCAATTTGTTTATGGAGGATTTCGGGGAACGTGCTTTAGTGTCAGTAACTCTGAAACCTGCGTGTTTTTTTAGATAATGTAGACGACACTTTTGTCTTTTGGCCTCATGGTAGCGAGAATTTAAACGGGTTTTTGGAACACCTAAATATTGATATACTTACATATTTCCGCGCGGGAGTAGCCGAGCGGCCTGGGGCGCCACGTTACCGCACACGCGGCCTCCCACGTCGGAGGTTCGAATCCTCCTTCGGGCATGGATGTATGTAATTTAATTTAGTTTAAGTAGTTTGTAAGACTAGTGACTGATGACCAACATAGTTTGGTCGCACAGAATTACAAACATTTGCACATTTTGAACTTACATATAACATATACAATTGCTGGAATATATATTTCTGAATTTCTTTTCACAAATATTTCGTTTTTTACGGATTATTTTCTTATTTGTCATTGTAGCATAATTTCGAACTTAACCGTCAACACTTTAGTTAATGTTCTGACGCTTTAAACATTAGGCACTACAGATATTCACAAAATCCAAAGTGTTTAAATTTAACTTTAGATCTATGAAGTACAAAGATGTGACACAGAGATACATAGGAACTTATGTATAGATAGTACCGATGCTGTGGTACATATTTACCTGGTAGTTATTTACGTAGGAGGCATCCATATGTTTCCGGTAACTTTTAGTGAAACTCCTTCCTGTATGGACTATGTAGGGTTGTGAGCCATCGACACATAAAACTTTGTAAATTCCTGATCTGCTGTGGTATTGGCTGTTTGTCTTGGTACAGTGAATAGTTTTCTGTTGTAGCTTCTTGTTGGTGCTGAAAGACATTGTATACCACTGTTACGGAAAGGGGTAGCTAATTGTTACGGAGCTTTTCCTGTAAATGGGATACGAACAAACTTGTGAATTTTTGTTGTGAATATAATAAGAATGGACGTTACTTATTTTTGATTTTGTTGGAACTTTGTAAATTACATCTAGGTTGTATCCATTTACGTGTTGACATTGTTAATTTCTTTCTGTTCATTAACATGTGTGAGTTGAACTTTGTGTTTACAACTAAGTAGGTCTGAGGAGGGCTACTTTGTGCTGTACTATGTGACAGAAAGCGTGATCTATGACCATTGAACTGATAGTGAATTAGAGGTACATTTGCAAAACTTGTTTTTTTTTATATATACATAGGAAATTGCAATATAAGTAAAACTGATTCATTTTTCAACTTGATGTTCTACAGTGAAGTTGATGTTGTTGTCCATGTTACTGAGAGCATTCCCAAGTTTTCAGTTTCCTCAGTATATTGAAATCATCCACATAAATTTTGTAATAAAGGATTTTATCAGAAAATAAGCAATCTGATTTTAATAAATGATTTTCTGTGTGATTAATGTAAATGCCGTCAAGGATTCCTGCCAAACTGCTTCACACTTAAAGAATAGTCAGTATTTCGGATATAAACATTAATCCGTATTTGTGTATCCTGGAGCGCTACATCATCCGAACTTAGAGGAGAGACAAGCTGTTCCAATTGTATACTTGTGTCATACGGACGCCATTTGTAATGTTGATACAAATGTTCCAGATAGTTTAGCTGGTGTCAGGACAGGTAAATTCCACAATCCCTCTCAAAATATGTCTTTACTTATCTACATCTACGTAGATACTCTGCAAATCAAATTTAAGTGCCTGGCAGAGGGTTTATTAACTACTTTCATAACTTTTCTCTACCGTTCCATTCTCTAATAGCGCGCGGGAAGAAAGAACACCTAAATCATTCCGTTTTCGATCTGATTTCTCTTATTTTATTGGGATGGTCATGTCGGCCACCGTGACGCTTTCCCCCTTACTTACTACTTACTACTTAAAAAAAAGAAAATAAACATGAAAAACCTTTTCAAAATTTAGGTTGTTTACGAGCTACATTTCATATCTCTCCCGCTGTCCAGAGCAGCTTCATTATTTGATTCAATTATTCGTACACAGGGCAGCTTCGTTGCGTAACGGGCGACAACACATCTTTCCACTTTTCTCTCAGCCGGCTGCCAGCTTGTCTGATGTCGCCAACGAGCTCAGGACGCCTTTTAGCCAACAAATACGGCATTGAAGTTTGTTTGTTTGTTAAGCTTATGGGACTTAACTAGGAGTCCTCAGTCCCTAAACTTACAAACTACTTATGAACTACCTTATACTAAAGACGGCACAAATATCCATGCCCGAGGGGGGATTCGAACCCCCGACCGTAGTGGTCGTGCAGACCGTGACTGAAGCGCCTCAGTCTCCTCGGCCACCGCGGCCGGCGGCATTGAAGTAACGAACCCTAATGTTTTCCGTATCTGGTTTCAGCAACGTAGTCAGACGTCAAGTAGGAACGAAGTTCGTGCCGCTTGTCTTGTGGTATCACAGAGTGCGATTTGTTTTATGTAATAGTGTCAAAAAAAGGAAAACTTTGGCTTGAAAGAGAAGTTGCTACAAAAGTGTTCAGTGAATAAATTTTTAGATCGAACTGACTACAAATGAACAGTGTGACGTGAAAGAATGCACTGTTACTACAGCTTCATCAGTTGATAATGCTGATGTTTCGTTTGTTTCGTGGAAGCAGGAACTAGTGACTGTCCCATTAGCATTAGCGGAAACAGATTGTGACATTGTTACTGCACAAAAAACCGGAGGAGAACAGCATCACCAAGAGGAACGAAAATCTTGTGTGTTTTACATAATAAATTCATCAAATCTTATGAGCTGTCCGTGTATACACACACAAAATATATACTTGTGCATAGAAAAATTAACGTGTAGACAATATTAAGTTCTAGAAAATACTTAGAGGGGCCCCAAAACCGGACTTCGCAGGGGGGTCCAAAACTCCTTAAATCGGCTCTGCCTGGTGTTATTGATTCAACGATTCTTTCAGCTTTTTGTCCCATGTTGCAAGTGCAAGCGCATTCGCCGTCGAGAAACAGGACCTATAAGAGCAAGAGAATTGAAGTAGCCCACATTCTCTGAATCAATTATCAGCTATTTATAGCACTGTCACTTGGTTATTAACCAGCCTCTGTGTTTAATTTCTTGTATGTTGAATTTCCTGTACAACAACGATTCATTTCCAGGAAAGATCTATAGCTTTGCAGTCTTCCGACAAAATTGCTATACGTGTACTCTTACGAGTTGGGTTCTACAGTTTTTACGCCTCAGTTTTTCCTTCATATGTTAGAGTGACGAATCTTACACCACTTTGAATGCGTCCTCGTCCGAAAATTACCGTAATAGATTATTGCTGTTTTCCTTAGCCAGACACTGGTATCTTGCAGGTCTCCGCGGTAGCCTATCTTGTACAAGTCTTTTTACCTGTACTGCAACCTAAATAGATTTCAACTTGCTCGAACTGTTGAGTCCTGCATATGTCTCTAACACTTTTATTCTTTCCACCCCCGTGTCTTTTGTCTCCATTATCAAATTAACAATTACTTGGTGCTCCGTGCTTCAATTTAGCCCTTATTTTTCTGAATATTGGTCATTACGTTGCTATTTCCCGTTCAGATTCAGTGCCTACTAGATCTATTCATCTAATCTTCAGCATTTTCTGTTCTTTTCTAATCAAATCAATCATCTGAAGCATCCCTTCACACAAAACACACAAGTAATTGCATAATATGTAATACGTTTATATTATAATTGCGTAGGCTTGCGCGGCGCCACGCCCGATCGGCTCAAGGCATTGAGGTGCCATGCGAGGCTGTTCCCCGTCGGGGGTTCGAATCCCCCCTCGGGCATGGATGTTTGTGCCGTCATTAGTATAAACTAGTTCATAAGTAGTTTGTAGGTTTAGGGGCTGATGACCAAGCAGTTAAGTCCCATAAGCTTTACAAGCTTTAGAACATTTGAATTTGAGCTTCCGCGGCCAGAATCTGTTGACATAAAAGTTTTCTGTGCGGTGTACCGCGTCATATTGTAAGATGGCTAATACTTTAATAACCAACGTTGCGGCCTTCGTTATCTTTTGGGTATACTCATCTGAGTTGGTTGTTACGTGGCATTATACTTTGTTGTTACTATTAACTGTGACATTACGTCATATTTTTAAAAAAATCATCGACGTTATTCGAACTCGAGATTAAAACTTAAGAGACTGCAGAGAGATAGAATAGTTAAGAGATGGAACCTAGACAGACTGAGGGAACCAGAGGTGGTTGAGAGTTTCAGACGGAGCAAGGCTGGTCTGGAACGAGGGAAAGTAATACAGTAGAAGAAGAATAGGTAGCTCTGAGAGATAGAGTAGTGAAAGCAGCAGAGGATCATATAGGCAGAAGGACGAGGCCTAATAGAAATCCCTGGTTTACACAGGATACACCAAACATAATTGATGAAAGGAGAAAATATAAAGATTCTGCAAGTGAAACAGGAAAAATGGAGTACAAATATCTGAAAAATTAGATTGACAGGAAATGCAGACTGGCTAAGCAGGAGTGGCTAGAGGACAAATGCAGAACCGTAGAAGATTAACTAGCAGGAAAATAAAAGAAATATATGGAGACAAGAAAAGCAGTTGTACAAATATCAAAAACTCAGACAGAAAACCAATACTAAGCAAAGAGAGGAGAGCTGAACTGTGGAAGGAATATATAGAGGGCCTATCAAAGGAAATAAACTTGAAGGCAGTATTCTAGAAATAGAAGACGAAGTGGAGGAAGATCAGATAGGTGATATGATACTGCGAGAAGAATTTGACAGAGCGCTGAAAGATTTGATTCGAAACAAGGTCCGTGGAGTAGATGATATTCCGTGTGAACTGCTGATATCGTTAGGACAGCCTGTGGTGTCACACAAGTCTGAAGTGCGCACCACGCATTTTCGCCGCGCGCCGCCATGCAAGCACGGCGTGGCGTTCTTACGACGTCAGCCACGAACGCCCTCTGCTGCAACTCCGCTCATGGCTACCATTGAACTGCATCGGCCACTTGGGATTAGGACAGGCACTACGACTCATCCGTAGGCAGGCCTCTATCTAGTTATACTATATATCTGCATTCCACTAGTCTTCAGTTAACAAAGTGAAGTACTATAATGTTTCTTCGAAATATATCTCTTGTTCTAATCTAGCTTAGTGTTCCTAGTTTCTGCTGTCCCACTGGCTGGTTACCTCAGACTCTGTACCCGCATACGCGTGCATCCTATTTACCTGTGTCGGTCCCTTTCTACTCTGCCACCGACACCTAGGACAACCGGCGGAAACGAGACACAAAAGTGGCGCATTCAGTGCATCTATTATTTGAGCATTGAATGCTCATTATGAGAGAAATATTTCGCAGAGCTGTGGCGCGGTACCGATTTTTCAGACTAAAAAATCACCGAACCAGTCACATCAAGAACGGATCACAGAGCTGAAGGGCTTAGCCCGCAAATGTTAATTTACTTGCTCTTGTGGACACTCTTATAGTGACGTTATGTTGAGGGACGCTATCACACAGAACATTCAGGACCCCAGAATTAGGGCAGCGATTCTGAAACAGTCTGACCCCTCATTGGATACTGTACTACAGCTTATAGAAGCGCACGATCAGAGGCGGATCCAGGGGGGGGGGGGGGGGCAAAGGGGGCAATTGCCCCCCCCCCCCTGAAGCGCGAGCGCGAACTTTTTTTTTCTGCCATGTGTTTTAGAAGGCTGAAATAAACCATGGCACGCAGTTTATTTCAATTTATATACCTTGTGTAACTGGGGCAGAACTGGAGGACCATTCCATTGTTTACCTAGATGGTTGTGGAAAACCGACTACAAACCAAACTGATCTAGTCGCCAGTGCCGTTCGTTATGCACGAGTTGAGCTCGAACCTAGGCTGGTTGAAAAAATTCACGCTTCTTCCATGGCATACTCATTGGATGAGTCCACACAGTTGTAGAGCAGCAAGTAAGCAGACAGAACGCAAGGCGGTGTGGCCAGTCTCGCTTACGTTGTCGGCTAAGGGCTGAGGCAGTTTATTGCAGCCTGTCCTGCCCCGCTAGCCGCTACCTGCCTTGCCTCAGCACGCAGCTCCAGTGTGGCTTCACTTCGCAGTCACCAGCTGGAGACCGTCGCACTTCGTGTTATTGTGGAAATTGTGCGAAATACCATGGTGAGTCTTTTTTAACATTTGTAAATTTTACGTTTGTGGTAAAGAGTGCAAGATATCCCTTTTTACATGATTATTATTTATCAATGTTCTTGCCGTAATTTATTTAAAAATGCAACCTCTGTGTAGTACTAAAACATTCTGGTTCTTTATGGTTAACTATAAATTTCAGTCGGGATTCTCAATACAGAAACTTTTAGATGAGTGAAGGGATGATTGGAAAAGAACATACCATAATTCTTCACTAATACTAAACTTCCAGTCTAATCTCATACAGTTCAGAGAATCTGTCCACTCAATGTAAAAATTTCATACCAGTCTGAAGCAAAGATTAGTAATATTTTAGTACTGTTTTAGAAGCGTTCATCAGTGCTATTTTTATCAGGAGACATTATTTTGTAGGATCCCCAGGACATTGACATACCGTACAATAATAATACAGTTGACACGAAGCTCAGGGGAGAAGAAGCTACAAAGTCGTAATGTGATGCTGTAAAAATAATACTTTTAAATTTACTCTGCGAATTGGTTTCTAGCTTCATTTCTCACCTTTATATTTCATAATTTATTCAAGAAACCCACAGAAAATGAAGCAGTCATTTTACTTGGCATATTAGCTTCTAATACCTCGTTAACCTTTATACTGCACTAGTTTATTGACTTCGCCGGTTCATTCCACAACATTTTCTAGTAAAGCGCACTTCTCATGATTTTGAACATAAAAAAATGTTCAAATGTTTGTAGAGTCTATGGGACTTAACTACGGGGTCATCAGTCCCTAAACTTACAAACTACTTACAACTAAGGACGGCACAAATATCCATGCCCGAGGGGGAATTCGAACCCCCGACCGTAGTGGCCGTGTAGACCGTGACTGGAGCGCCTCAGTCTTGCACAGCCGTCAACCACTTTTCAAGACATCTTCGTACATCTTTCAACTACAGCTGCATTCAGCAGCCACCCAGTTTTATATTTGTCTTCTACCAGAGCTTTGATATTTATATAGGCCTACACATAAATGTATTACCCTCACAATCTGTGACCTGCTATTAATGAATGTTAGGATTCCAAGACCTTCAACAAACAATTTACTTTCTTTTTGAAGTTCTGGAGTGGATAAATGAAATATGTCAAGTAATGTTCGTAGATGTTTTTCCTTGAGCTCCTTAATGATCGTAGGTGCGTTACACCGTGAGGGAAAGTATGACTTCAGTTCAGGGAACACATGAATATTTAAGTCTTTTTATCCCCGAACGTAATAATGACCATATTGTTTTACTCTTGTGCAACAATTTCTTACATTCAGTTGTGAAAACTCATTAAGATAAATACTCCAGGCTTTATAATTCTCGAAATACTCAAATAATTTGGAACTTCTACTTTCGATATCGATCTTCAGTTTGCCCACAACTTGATGAAGGTATTTATTTAGGATATATGAGCTTGTCACGCGACACCAATCTAAAGCTTTTTTTTAGAGAGAGACTTATTCCCATGTGAGTCACGACTCATTTCTCCAAACCTCCGTGATCAAATGTGGTACTTATTTGAAGTAATTTGTAGTAATATACTATTAAATGAGTCATGTCGACAGTGTACGGTTACAGCACGAAGTTTTACCATGTGGGGTTGCCTGCATGGTCTAAGGCTTCATGCCATGGATCGGGCGGCCGAGCCCGGCGGGGGTTCGAGTCCTCCCTCGGGTATAGTTGTTTGTGTTGTCCTTAGCATAAGTCAGTTTAATTAGTGTTTAAGACTAGGGACTGATGACTGCAGCAGTTAAGTCCCATAGGACCTTACACACAGCACGAAGTTTAACGAAGCTTATCGATCATAACTGTTCAGTCAGGGGCCATGAGGTTGAACACCGACTTCAATAATAGCTTGTTCCATCATTCAGTTTTGCCATCGTCGGACATCCCCCCCCCTTCCACACACACACACACACACACACACACACACACACACACACATACACACACACTAATAAAAAAAGTGTTGCGAGATTTACCTCTGAACAGCATTTATGCTGCCACGCTTGTTGTGATCCAGTTCCTACAGAAACGCGCGTGAAAAAAAAGTCGAATATCTGCAGAGAAACGTTCGAGGGGCTACTGTGAACAGCCGCGATAAATATTATTGTGTTGGATTCTGGCATATTTTAGAAGTGAAACATGTTTTACTTAATTCAACCAAATTTTCTTTCAGTTTTGCACTGTTTCTTGCGGAAAAAATTACATGATATTTGCCGAGACGCCCTCTCCTCTCCACCACTTAAGATTTTCTGAGATTCGCTTCTATTCTCCCCCCCCCCCAAGCACTTCACGTAATTTATGATTTTTGGATGCCCCCTTATGTATTTGTACCAAAACGTATGACAACCCATGCCCGAGGTAGGGATTGAGCCTCCGGTGAAAGCGGCCGCGCAGTCCCCGACGATATGGTGCCGTAGACCGTGCTGCCATCCCCGCGCGGAAAAACTATTTCATTTTTCTATAGCAAACCTTTACAACGTGATGAAACACTGAATGAGGCCTTCGGGAGACCTGGGTTAGTCCTAAGTCGGGCCATCAAAATTAGGATTTCTGTGGTTACCCTGATCGCACCAGGCAAATTCTGAAATTCAAAATGTTCAAATGTTTGTTAAGCTTATGAGACTTAACTACGGGGTCATCAGTCCCTAAACTTACAAACTACTTATGAACTACTTACAAACTAGGACGGCACAAATATCCATGCCCGAGGAGGGATCCGAACCCCCGACCGTAGTGGCCGTGCTGACCGCGACTGAAGCGCCTCAGTCACCTTGGCCACCGCGGCCGGCAATTCTGAAATGTTTCGTTGAATATTCCACGGCCATTTCTTTCCTCTCCGATAATAAAAAAACGCAGATCAAAAGTTCTTCCTCTGGTAACCACAGCTTTTGACAAGAAGGAAAACATTAAGCCTTTTATAGTTTCCTTTTCAGTGAACGTTTTCGACTTTCAACATATTGAGAGCTTGAAGTCAGCATGTCGAAGTTTCTAGTTTCAAAACACCTGTTTCACTAGGCATTCACAAAAATTTTACCGTATATAAGTTAGAAGTCAAAATCTGCACAACAAAGAGTGGATGCCTCAGAGTCTCTCTACAAACATTCAAGCCAAAAACGAGGCAATATGGCTTGAAGCGCGATAAGGACAAAGAAAAAAATAAAAAGAATCTTCCTGTCTTCGGCAACAGCTTATAGGTTACATAAACGCAACAAATTTTAAGAAAAAGCAATTCATGTGTAAGAATAATAATATATTACATACATCAGCAAACATTTATCTTTAGTGGAAGGAAGGAAGGAAGCTTGGAGTTTAACGTCCCGTCGATTATCTTTAGTTTTAAATGCAAATGCAACAAATTTTAAGCAAAAGCGAATCAACTTCAACCCTTGTATATAACATATTCCGTACGTGTTATCGACAGTACGTTGTGTTGCATTTACATTTTGATTTAACTTAAATAAAAATGCATTTTATGTTACTGATAGTGGTTTACTTCAGTTGTTATGATCTAGGAAATTGTCGTTACTATAATAGCTCCAAAGTGAAATAAAAGGGACACATTACTCCTTATATTCCTGAAATCAATTAGTAGCATATTGTATTAAAATTGGTAACTCGTTTACTCCCATTTTTGTTTCATTACATTGGTCATCATAAAATGAAAATTTAATGATATTAAATAAGAAATCCGCAACTTTTACTGCTGCGAATATCATTCTGCTTATGTACCCCGTGTGTCTTTCGTTTTTCTTCCAGAAAATGGAGCTACTTACCTCTTACTTTCCTTCATCCCACAGGCAAATCAACGACCAACATCCTCAGTGAAGCGAACCCGAAGCATCGACTCATTTTTTATGCCTGTCCATAAGCGTACTGCAACTTCTGGGTGTCAGCTTGATGTGGAAGAACGTACTTAGGATGTGATTCCTGTCACAGCAGCTTCTTCCCAACCCGTCCAGTTTACCGCATGTGTCAGTTTTAGTGACGTGTCGCTGACGCCTACTTCTCCTGAATCTAATTCGTGTGCTGAGTCTAGTGTCCCCTATGATATTGGAAATTTCTTAGATAAAAGTGTTGATGACTACACAAAATATCAACTATTATCGAACTCCTGGCAACCGAACGATGAGTATGAATTTCCATTTTCCTTACACGTGATGAAAGGTAAAGAGGTGAAGCGATATTTTGGGTATAAATACCTCATCAAATACCCTTGGCTTGTCTTTTCACATGCACGTAAAGGTTTATTTTGTAAATATTGTCCGTTTTTTGCTACTGGAGGTGTTGGTGGAGGTCAAAAAACTGTGCCAATACAACAACTTGTGACCAAACTGCTCACTAACTTCAAGGATATTTCAGGGCAGAATGGCGATTTGGAAGCACATTCCAGTCACATTTATCACAAAAGAGCTGTAGAACAGGGGAATGCATTCCTCAACACTTTTAATTAACCTCACTTGGAGGTAATAAACCGTGTACACCAACAGCGCAGCAAAGAAGTGGAAGAAAACAGGGAACGACTTCGCCCTATAGTCGAAACAGTTATTTTCCTTGGCCGGCAAAATCTAGCATTCCGTGGACACAAAGATGATGGTCAGATTTTTCTAAAATTTTAGAGAATTACTGAGACTTAGAGTGTCTGATGGGGATAAAAAAAACTAGAGCAACACCTGCAGTCAGCTTCTTCAAATGCTACGTATATAAGTAAGACAACTCAAAATGCTCTCATTTCATGTTGTGGGAAAGAGATTTCTAAGCAAATTTTGAGTAGCTTACACTCATTCCAGTTTTATTCTATACTTTTTGACGAGACAACAGATGCTTCTTACTCATCTCAGCTAAGCCTTACGTTACGATACATACATAACGATAATATCCGTAAGGACTTCATCAGTTTCCTTGATGCGTTTCCTGAACTTGCTCATTCGAATCTCGAAGATGGCTACTAGTCTGATGACGATTGCAACGAATCCAGGCAGCTAGTTAACACAGCACAGCAGGTAGACAGAACTTCCATAGGTGAAGAGTTATCGTTAACTGGTAAGGCTCTTGGTAAAATTGTCCTATACCAGCTGAAGAATAGGCTCAATCTTCCGCTGGAACGTTGTGTTGGAATTGGAACTGATGGATGTGCAGTTATGCTTTCCGAAGCTCGAGGTGCTGCCACTGAAGTGCAGAAGGAGGCAAAGAACGCTGTTAAGACACCATGCTACAGTCACAAACTAAATAATTCTATATCCCGTAGTTCCAAGGTGCCTGCTATCCGGAATGCTGTATCTGTCATGAAAGAAGTTATTAATTTCTTCAAGACGCATCCTAAAAGAAAAAGTGTCTTAATGAACATCTTGGGTTGCGCACTAAAATCACTTTGTGAGACCCGGTGGGTAGAGAGGCATGAAAGTGTCCTTCAGTTTTCAGCTGATCTTGCAAAAATTGTGGAGACTCTCGGAAAGATTGCTGAATGGCGTGACCCGAGCACAGCTGGTAAGGCTGCTTCTCTCATCTTAAATTTGTGCATCTCACAGTTTCTATTGTCATTACTATGTCTGAACGATGTGCTGTCTCTAACGCAGCCTCTAAGCAAACTTTTGCACAAACCTGCAATTGACCTCAATGACAGTGCTTCATGTACAGGTATGGCACGAACGGGAAAAGGCTTTGGCATTTTCCGGACGGGGTTTGACAGGAGCAGCAAATCATACTCGGACACGAGTGTTGCGGTGTAACGAAATGGTTGTATTTCACAAAAGGGGATACAATATCTGATATTACGGCCTGAGGAGAGCCACCAGTGGTGCAACAGAAGTAATCATTATGATTTAAGGTGGAGAGCGAGCCCAGGGGGCTGCAGAGCGGGGAGCGTGCTATCGGGGCGAGAGCCGGCGGCAGACAGACCTTTACCGTCTGTAACGATCTCGCAGCTAGGTAGTAGTACTGAATCTACGTAATTGCATTAATGCTGTGATTGGTTGCGATCCGCGGTGTGGACTTCAGCACAGGTGCTCTGATCAGCGGGTTCCGCACCCGCAGTTGCATGGATCGGCGACACGTGCCGATTGCTGAGCACAGATCGAATCGGACCAGGGGGGTTCAGAATACGCGCGGCAGCGGAAATGTGACACGCATGACGCAAACGTATGGCAGGGGACATCGGACTACCTCTGCCCTAAGGCACGTGCGGCAAGACATGGAAAATCATGTCGAAAATTACGGGAAAAAATAAAAAAAATATAATATGCTGTTCTCCACTGGTGTACACTCCTCCCCCTTCCATGGGAATGGTTTACCATGCGCAAAAATTAGTGAAATTAGAATAAAAAGTTCCATGGTTGGTGGCGGCGGGTAAAAAGGGTCTGTTACAAATTATATTGACACTTATAAATTGAAATCATTATATAGAAAAGTACAAATTGCTTCTCTTGAATTGTGGCGTAAGCCAAGGGCGCCTTGGTCGGCTCACAGAGGTTCGGGTGGGATGGCCGGTAGCAGTGCCCCAGTAGCGTGTTGATTGATGAAGTCAGAAGTTGCTGGCTGCTGTCAGTCAGCTGCTGACCGGAATGGCAAGGCTGAAACACTTTCACACTTGCCTTAGCGAGGGGCCCATTTGTGCGGTAGCATGCCTCCTCAAGAGGTTTTAATGAGCACAGCGTTGGTGGGCAATACCCAATAAGAATTAACAGTATTAAGATAGGGTAATCTAAAGTTTTACATAGTAGGAATAGTGCTCCATTTACGGGCTTACTAAGTCTTTGAAACAAGAGTACCTACATTTACATCAAGCAACATAACCAATAAACACAACGAAGGTGTGGCCTAACACTAAGTTACAATATTAATATCAGTTACCAAAGAGGGATTTTACAGTACGGTTGGTTATAGATTAAATGCAAAATAGTAACTTTCTCGACAGGAGATTTGCACCAATGTAACAACATTATGAGGATCTAAATTAATCTCTTTGGACATGTAAAATACGTTACAAAAACTATATTCTTAGCGCTAAGGTATCTTAAAAAATAAGGGTGGACCATGCCTTTATATAAGATTTCACTTATGGAAAGTGCCATGCGGCTACCATTCAGGAACCTCTGCAGGGGTGTTTCGTCTGAATGGGCTGCAGCATCCCTTTCGACATAATTCCCATACAATTAGTGCAACCACGATCAAGGTAAGAGGGATATCGTTGGTAGCATCACAGTCCTATGATAATTTGGCCTTTCTCATGTTTTAGTAACTTGTTTAGCAAATAGTGAAGATGGTAATTATTAAAGTGAGGCATTTTCAACCAGTTGGTGGACGCAGGCATAGCAGTGGATAAATGCAACATATTGTAGTGAAGTGCAACTGTGCAGGTTCTTTGGATATAGGATTAACAATGTCGCAATGTGAACGGTTGACCAGCAATCCACTGCTGAGATCCTGACACGGTAAGTGAGTGATACAAGGTATGTAGTCTATCCTTTCAGAAAGCACCCCAGACTCGGAAGGCTGGACTTGGAAATGCGGTAGCCTCAGGCGCGTACCAATACAGATAATAAGATTACCATTTCATTGTTGCCAAAATACCCGCGACAACAATCACCAATACGAGCGCAAACAGGCACGGCAACAATGCCAAACGCGGTTATAGTGGACGAACCCCACACGGGTCCATTAACAGTCGTTCTGGTCAGGCCATGGATGATTCTAAGTAGTATCAAGTCCGGTCACTTAAAACTGGAATTAATCTTTAAGCGGTGGAAATTGTGAAGGACAGTAAGCTTCCGAATTATCGTCTGAGTGTAGTAGAGAAATAAAGCAGCGGCTCATAAACAGCGACAAATTTGCAAGTCACGCGCAGCAGGAGTCAGGAGTGTAAGTTGCCATCTGTCGGGAGCTCACTGGCAGCTACAATCACGGGTACAGTGACAGGGTGGCAGAGCATTGTCTATCTGGAATTAGCTGACGAGTGCGGATGGCTGGCTGAGCTGACTGAGTAGGCTGATAGCGCAATAATCCAACCTATGCGGACTGCTGTGGTGTTACCACAATTCCTGTGTAAAACGTATATGGCGTTAGCAACGATCAAATACGCAAAAGGCGACTAAGCCCCAATTCTGGTAGGTATTTATTTTACAATTCAGGAATTCTACTTTCAGCGCATTGAGCATCCTTAGGCGACGAGCGATGCTGACTATGAAGTTACAGAAACATAAAATTGGAATGCCTTTTATCTTCAAAAGTATCTTCTGGTTTGGGAAAAGGATCGAATGACAAAATAGATTTGTGCATTACCGAACATAACGATAGTACTGGGTATATCAGTGGCTATAGCAGATGTTCCACTTTTCCACAAGAACATCGTTCGGAATAGGCTCAGGTAGGAAGCATTACATGAAATTGTTTGACATTTATAAGAACGATTACGTATGTGTTTCGATTATAGTGAAACAGAACATTAGTATGGACGGACTGATGCCTGGCGGTCGCGGTGTGGCAGGTGTTGGCCACGTGCGCTACACAGCTGACAGCGTCAAATGCAGCATCGGCAGGCGTCAAGTGGCTGCGGCTGGGAGGGGGGAGGGGTGGTGGACACTGGACAGTGACCCAGTGACACCACGCGGCCATGTAATCATACGGCGCGGATAGGGCTGTCTGCTGAGCGCGCGAGGCTCTCCATTTAAACACTCTCTACTTCTATACTGCAGCTCATTATTGTCTCCGCAATTGCAACAATGAAATGCCTAATGGCAAATCGAGGCATAATAGTTGGCGTCAAAAGGGTTTTCCAAACTGAGGCATCCTAGTTTACATGTGAAACTTAAATCTAAACATAAGCACATATGTAGTAGGCGGCGGTATTACTACAAACAAAAAGGCATGCGAAATAAAACATGTGCACTGGCTCAAACATTTCTATTTTTGTGCAAAGAGCATACAGCACCATCAATCCCTGGATAGTAATCCATAGGAATGCTTGGATCTTAATGAATATTTAGTGCATGTAGGGGGAAGTTGAGCTTTCTTTTTACTAATTTCTCTTGAACGACCGGCCGATCTAGGTGCGGTTGAAACTGCAGCAACACGGATTTGGCGTCACTTGCCCATGATATGATTTTAATCTGTCGAAATGTACGACGACGGTTGTTGTTGTTATGGTCTTCAGTCCGGAGACTGGTTTGATGCAGCTCTCCACCCTACTCTATCCTGAGCAAGCCTTTTCATATCCTCATAAGAACAGCAAACCACATCCACTTGAATCAAGAAAGTGTCCTACCAAGCGATCCCTTATTTTAGCCAGGGTATGCCAAAAATTCCTTTTCTCACCAATTCTGTTCAGTACTTCTTCATTGGTTATGTGATCTACCCACCTAATCTTCAGCATTCTTCTGTAACATCACATTTCAAAAGCCTCTATCCTCTTTCTGTCCGCACTGCTTATCGTCCATGTTTCACACCCGTACAAGGCAACACTCCACACAAATGCCTTCAGAAAAGACTTCCTTATACTTAAATTAATATTCGATGTTAGCAAATTTCTCTTTTTCATAAATGCTTTTCTTCCCATTGCCATTCTGCATTTTATATCCTCTGTACTGAGACCATCACATGTTATTTTAATGTCCAAGTTACAAAACACACCTACCACCTTTACTGATTCGTTACCTAATCTAATTCCTTCAGCATCACCTGATTTTCTAAGACCGCATTCCATTATTTTTGTTTTGCTCTTGTTAATGTTCATTTTATACGCTTTCTTCAACACACTGTCCATTCCATTCTTCCAGGTCCTTTGCTGTCTCTGACAGAATTACAATGTCATCAGCAAAACGCAATGTTTTTATTTCTTACCCCTGTACTTTAAGCCCTATTCCAAATTTATCCTTGCTTTCCTTCACCGCCTGCTCGATGTACAAATTGAATAACATCGGAGAAAGGCTACAACCCTGTCTTACTCCCTTCCCAACTGATGCTTCCCTTTCATGTCCTTCAAGTCTAATAACTGCGGTCGGGCTTTTGTACAAGTGACGGTGCGGCCAGATAGTTGCAATTCTGCATTAACGGGTGACGTCAAACGTGTTATCTGATATGGTCCTTAGAACAAAGGAGTGAATTTTTTAGTTCGTCCCTTTTTAATGTCTGTATTTCTCAACAATACCCAATCCCCGGGGCTGGTAAGTGGGTAAAGTGGCTCCTTTGTTTCCACGCCGCAATTGACGAGCAGTGGCTCTTCTGTTGTTCTTTTGCACCTTTTTCCAAATGGCTTTGGCCGCAGTGGCCGAGGTGACTGAGGCGCTCCAGTCACGGTCAGCACGGCCACTACGGTCGGGGGTTCGAATCCCCCCTCGGGCATGGATATTTGTGCCGTCCTAGTTCGTAAGTAGTTCATAAGTAGTTTGTAAGTTTAGGGACTGATGACCCCATAGTTAAGTCCCATAAGCTTAACAAACATTTGAACATTTTTGAACAAATGGCTTTTAAGCGACGGGCCAGGTTTTTCACCTCTTGAGCGTCTACACCAGGATGTAACTTATCTAATTCGAAAGGCGAATTCATAGGGCGACCATAAATGACCTCGTACGGGGTGTGCTCTGTTGCTTCATGTATTCTGCTGTTATACGCTGACGCTATGAATGCTATATACTTATCCCAGTTCGTGTGCGCACTATTCACATAGTGAGATAACATTTTGACTATGGTTTTATGCACCCTCTCTACTCTACCATTGGCTTTAGGGTGGAAGGTCGTTGTTCGCCATTTCTTAATTCTCAGTAGCTTACAAACTTGGATAAATAACGTGGACATGACATTTGATCCTCTGCCCGTAAGAATAGCTTCCGGGCTTCCAAAAGGCAGTATCATATGGTTAACAAATGCTTGGGCTACTGTTTCTGCAGTCATGTCTGCGAGAGGCACCAATATTAGATACCTGGAGAAATGGTCAATTATAGAGAGAATGTATGTGTTATTTTGCAGAGATTGCGGGAATGGCCCTACGACGTCCAAAGCAACGAGCTGCCATGGCCTAGAGGTTTCTGGTACAGTTTGTAGGGGTATTAGGGGTCTGGCAATTTGCGTTCTCTGAGCACATGAGAGGCAACCACTTATATACTGATCTACATCTCGCCGGCGTGTCTTCCACCAATAACGAGTTGCAATTCGGGCATTAGTGGCTCTTTTACCACTGTGACAGGCTTGTATACTATCATGGCACTGTGCCAGGATCTGAGGTCGCAAAGATTTCGGTATGACAATACGGTTTCCTAAGAGGGTCTTTCTGTACAATACATCGTCTACAAGCACGAAATCTGGGTGGTTTACATATCCCTGACATTCCCCATCTGCTTTTTGTTCCTTTATTAAATCGTCAACAAGCACATTGTCCACATTTACGATTCTTATTTTGCGGCTAAGGGCGTCAGCATTCTGGTGCAGTTTTCCAGGTTTGTGTCTGACAACGTAATCAAATTCGCTAAGTCTCAGAGCCCACCTGGTTAAACGACTACTTGGATCCTTAATGCTTAGCATCCACTGCAAAGCAGCATGATCGGTTACAACTGTAAACTGTCTACCATACAGGTAACATCTGAAATAGTTGATACCGAAAACTACCGCTAATAATTCCTTTTCGGTGGTGCTATAGTTTTGTTCAGCCTTGTTAAGCTGACGGGAAGCATAACCAATCGGTTTTTCTCCTCCATCCTGCTCTTGGCTTAGGATACGTCCCACAGCAAAATTCGAAGCATCACATGACAGAATGAATGGCTTTTCGAAATCTGGATAAATTAACAAAGGGGAGCTAGTTATAACCTTAACTTGCTTCATGGCAGTATCACATTCAGGACTCCAATGAAATGCTATTCCTTTCTTCAACAGGTTAGTAAGTGGTTTGGTCACTGTGGCATAATCCTTTATAAAACGGCGATAGAAATTACATAATCCTAAGAAACTTTGTAGTTCTTTGACATTGGTAGGGACTGGAAAGGTTCTGACAGCTTCAGTCAAACGGGGATCTGGTTTCACTCCATCAGAACTAATAATGTGACCTAGGTACTGGACCTGTGATTCTGCAAAGAAGCACTTTTCTAATTTTAAACTTAAGTGCGCATCCTGGAGCCTTGTTAGAACATTCTTCAAGCGCTCCGCATGCTCTTCAATGGTTTTCGAAAATACTATAATATCGTCAAGATATACAAGACAGGTGATAGGTTTCAGCCCACGTCACAGTAAATCGGCGAAACGTTGGAAGGTAGCAGGGGCATTTCTCAAACGAAAAGGCATTCTCAAAAATTCATACAACCAAGACGGAACAATGAATGCCGTTTTAGCTCGATCTTCAGGTGCTATTTCAATTTGGTGGTAGCCCGATTTCATATCTAATGTAGTGAAGTATTTACAGTTTCCGAATCTGTCCAAGGTTTCATCAATTCTTGGCAGTGGGTAGGTATCAGGCGTGGTAACCTTATTTACGGCCCTCAAATCCACGCACATACGATATAATTTCTCTCCATTCACAGATTTTTTAGGCACAAGCACGATTGGTGACGACCAAGGACTAGTTGAAGGCTGAATGATTCCTGCCTCTAGCTGCTCCTGGATGATTTCATCAACCACAAGTTGCAGGTGATAAGGGAGCCGATATGCTTTTTGTGCAATCGCTCTGGCATTCCCAGTAGGAATTTCATGATATACCAAATCAGTGGCAGGGAGGTACTTTCGGTCTGCAAATAACCAGGCATATTCTCTTAACACTGAGTATAACAGTTTCTGATCACCTTCGTTCAAAAGGGTTAACTTCCTCTTTAAACACTCCTCTAATTGTGGCGTGACGGCAGGCACTTCAATAGGAAAAACTGTCGCTTCTCTCTTTGGATATTTGTTACTCTGAACTGGCGGCACTTCGCCTCTTTCCACAAACTGCACACTGTCCCACGCGGAATTACAGCTACTTTCGTCCCAAAATTATCTAAGCTCACCGGTACTCTAAATTTTCCACCCTGTTCTTCAGCAATATACAGGCTTCTCTTAACATGAACTTGCATTTTATCCAGTACTTCATTTTGCGCGAACGGATCGATCAAAAGTGAGGTTGGATTCATCTCTAGAAGTTCAACTGCTACCCAAAGGATCTTTCCCGTTCCACCGTTTATTGTTACAGGGGTTGTTGCCTTTACCACTGCAGTTCGCGGCTTATCGGAGTTCGGAAAAACGGCGCCATTCTCCGGAACTCCTCACGTTTGTTCAGTGTGAGCGCTGCCGAACCGATGAATTGCTTCACCGAGTTGTACGGTTTGTGATCGGTAATCAATAACAACCTGAAACTGGCTGAGAAAATCGTTCCCTAGGATTACGTCAAACTTTCGTCCCTTCTTAGGTAATACTTCCATCCCGAAAGGGTATCTTTCTTTTCCTACTTCCAGGTTAACAAAAATTTTGTGTCCCAGCCTCGTCGCCGCTTTCGTGTCTCTTTTCCGTCGTAGGTGTCGGTGGCCGAGTGGAATGAGACCGACACAGGAATAAAGATAGCACGCTGGAGCAGGTACGGAGGGAAGCAGCCAGAAACTAGAAACACTAGAGTAAATTAGAACGAGATATATATTGAACAGAATTTATACAATACTTAACTTTTACATAGTGCAGTACTGCAGAATGCTGATACATAGTTGAGCTAGAGGACTGCCTAGTGCCTAACTGATAGCCAAGTCTTCACTGGTGCCTATCTGATTACGAAGGTCCTAACTGGTTGCTATCTCAGTCCCAAGTGAACGATGTCGTTCACTGGTGGCCACGAGCGGAGTTGCCACAGAGGGCGCTCGTGGCTGTCGTCGTAAGAACGCCGCGCCGTGCGTGCATGGCGGCGCGCGGCGAAAGTAGGTGGCGCGCACTTTGGACTTGTGCGACACCACAAAAAAAATGTTCAAATGTTTGTTAAGCTTAAGGGACTTAACTACGGGGCTATCAGTCCCTAAACTTACAAACTACTTATGAACTACCTACAACTAAGGACGGCACAAATATCCATGCCCGAGGGGGGATTCGAACCCCCGACCGTAATGACCGTGCAGACCGTGACTGACGCGCCTCAGTCCCCTCAGCCACCGCGGCCGGCCCAGGTTAACATAACAGGCCCCCAATGGCCAAACTAGATTATCGCCTAATCCACGGATACGGCAACGGGGCGGTTTTAATGGTCTCTTGTCGTCTTTGGACAAAAACAAAATGCTCACTTGAGCTCCGGTATCTACTAACAACTTAACGCGTTTCTCTCCTATCTTTCCTAGTAAAATCACGTTTGCCACCTCAGTGTTCCCATCGAAATTTATTGGGTTTATGATTTTTAACGAGGGCGGGGAGGGGTGGTTACACCCGACCATTTCCGCCGGCCGCGGTGGCCGAGGGGACTGAGGCGCTTCAGTCACGGTCTGCACGGCCACTACGGTCGGGGGTTCGAATCCCCCCTCAGGCATGGATATTTGTGCCGTCCTAGTTCGTAAGTAGTTCATAAGTAGTTTGTAAGTTTAGGGACTGATGACCCCGTAGTTAAGTCCCATAAGCATTACAAACATTTCGACCATTTCCCCGTCGGTTTTGACCGTTCCCTCGATTTGCAGGCGTCACGTATCGGTTATGCGCTTGCCCATTCTGATTCTGCCGACAATGCATACCCAAATGCCCCATAGAGCGGCAGTGTGGACAATAGGGCGCAAGACACTCGTCCGCATTGTGGCCGCACCTGGCTTCTTGTGCAAACACTCGCTTCGGCTCACGGCTACGCATCGGCGCGGCTACAAATCTGCTCGCCTCTTCGTGTAACATGGCCAACCTAACAGCTTTGTGCAATGTAGTAGGGGAGGAAACCTTTACCTCACCTCCAATCTGCGGATCTATACCTCTAATAAAGACATCCACTGCCCTGGCTTCAGCGTCTTCAAGCAACACCTCATTTCTTACCGCGTCTCCGGTTAAGATGTACGTTTTACACGAAACACATCTAATCCGGTCCGCGTATGCACCAAAACACTCACCGGCCTTCTGCCTCATCGTAGAAATCTGGTCCCGGTAATAACTAGTACCTCTCTTATCGGTAAATCTCTGAATTAATCCTTGCGCCAGTACTTCAAAATGTGTGGCGTCTCTCAATACGGCTACCGACTCCACAAATGTGCGTGCGTCCCCAATTAATTTGAGCCTCAGAACATTCGAAAGGAATCCGTCTGGCCACTGGCACAAACGGCCAACGTCACGGATATTCTGCAGAAAACTTTCGACATTCTCATTATTCTTTCCAGAAAAGGAAGCAATAAAATATACCGCTGGAAAAGTAGTGGTTAAACTACCAACTGAATTCACTACCGAAGTGGCGGCTACCTCTCCCACCTTGTTCAGTGACTCACGTACAACTCCTTTTTTTTCCTTTACCCGCTAATCCTTCAATACGCCCCAGGAAGTCTGTAAGCTGATCTTCCTCCTCTTCATACTCAGGTGTTTGTGTCTCGGCTTCCATGGTATCCACCACAAGGCGAGACTGATACCTCCTAACCATATTTGCTAAATCCTTGCATTGCAAGTCTAATTGATTAATCCTTTCCACCAAGCCACGGTTTTTTCCTAACAACAATGCAATTTGCTCCCTTTGCAAGTTTACAGTTTCCTTCCCGCGGGGACATTGTTATAAGTTACGGGACAGAACCTACTTAAAAATTACGTTGATGCGCCAATAAAACACTTTACAAGGAGGATTTAGAACATGGCTGACAGCACGTACTTCAACTATTTATTGATGCAGTGACGGCGAGACGGACTGCAGGCAGCAGAAGGCGGCGACGGACGACGGCAGCATCAGCAGCGGATGGACATTGTCGGCGACGTACGGCGGTAGCGGCTGAGTCGGCTACCCAGCTGGAGCCGGTGGCAGCGCGTCATCGCGCGTCTGGCAAACACAGCACTCCGGCTGTGCACACCTCAAGGTCACGCGGCCAGGCAGGCAGCGCGCTGAACAAAGCGTCGCCGAATGCGTCGCGTTTCTAACAATTAGCTCTCGCCCAACACACGCTCCCAAACCCCGGAAAACTGGTGCGGATCCGAAGATTCCGATTCTGACGCCAAAATATGTGCAGGTATGGCACGAACGGGAAAAGGCAGTGGGCGTTTTCCGGATGGGGTTTGACAGGAGCAGCAAATCATACTCGGACACGAGTGCTGCGGTGTAACGAAATGGTTGTATTTCACAAAAGGGGATACAATATCTGATATTACGGCCTGAGCAGAGCCACCAGTGGTGCAACAGAAGTAATCATAATATTTTAAGTAGGAGAGCGAGCCCAGGGGGCTGCAGAGCGGGGAGCGTGCTATCGGGGCGAGAGCCGGCGGCAGACAGACCTTTACCGTCTGTAACGATCTCGCAGCTAGGTAGTAGTGCTGAATCTGCGTAATTGCATTAATGCTGTGATTGGTTGCGATCCGCGGTGTGGACTTCAGCACAGGTGCTCTGATCAGCGGGTTCCGCACCCGCAGTTGCATGGATCGGCGACACGTGCCGGTTACTGAGCACAGATCGAATCGGACCAGGGGGTTCAGAATGCGCGCAGCAGCGGAAATGTGACGCGTATGACGCAAACATATGGCGGGGGACATCGGACTACCTCTGCCCTAAGGCACGGGCGGCAAGGCATGGAAAATCCTGTCGAAAATTACGGGAAAATATAAAAAATATAATACTGCTTTTCTCCACTGGTGTACATTCACACGTAAAGAACACAATTAACATTCTTGTGAGAAGTCGAGAAAATTTGGTCACTAGCTTCAGTAGCATATGCATGCAGAGAATCTTGCAGATAAACTTGGCGTCGAGCTCAATATTCCTCGCATACCTCGCCACGGTCGATGCCAAGTTTATCGCGACAACCCTCAAACAAATTCGGCAGAAGAATATTACAGAGTAACAGTCTATGCTCCCTTACTGGACTTCATTATAAGTGATTTACGAGAAAGATTCTCTGCTGAAACTTTGGATGTTTTTAAGCTTTGTGTTTTCAGTCCAGAAAGTATTGTGAAGATCGCTGCAGGTGAAACTGAAAGAATTTCAGTCTCTCATCAGTCGCTTTGGTTCCCTGCTTGATGTAGACAAAAACATTGCTTCTCACATGTTAAGGGATGAAATATTGTTGTGGCGAGAGAAATGGAATCAAGAAAGGGAACATGTGACAAGGATGTATATCCTCTAATACATAGGCTTTTATTAGTACTGGCAACACTTCCAGTAACAACTGCATCTGCCGAAAGATCATTCTCGACGTTGCGGCGGCTGAAAACGTATTTAAGAACGTCGATGAAAGAAACCGCCCCCAAGTTCTTGCACTTATGCATATTCTTTACCAGATTCCTATAGATATAGAAAAAGTAATTACAAGATTTTCAAAAACTGGCCATAGAAGGAGATTAGAATTTCACATTTAAGATCGATATTGTGTATATTGTATTTAATATTAAATTTCACCATGTTCATAATTTTTCATTTTTATTGATTATTGTTGCATAAGAAGAAAGAATGTTATTGTTAATACTTGCAGTCATGAGAAAAACAGCTTACTATGAGTATAATATAATGTAATTAACAATGTAAGATGATAAAACTTCCCATTCCATTCTTGTGGCTTCTTATGTGAACAAAAATTTTGCAGCCAAGACGGTCTCTCATACATGAAATTTCAGATGATTTCCTGAATACACTCAAATTTACTATTAAACATTTGTATCCTCATTATTGCATATAAACACATATACAGCATTCTGTCAAAATTTGAAAGCAATTAGTAAACTAATTTCAAACATTGAAGACTGGACACAAATAACCGTTTGCATTTTTATATTCTTTATGTCAGCAGACATATATATATATATATATATATATATATATATATATATATATATATATATATATATATATGACTTAGCCGATGTAGAAATGCAAAGCCACTGTGTTAACTCAGTGCTCCGCAACGGACGCTTTCCTAGTCACAGTTCTCATTCTAGCCGTAGTGATTCTTACAATTGTACCGGCCGTGATGAACAGACAGTGAACAGCAGCCGGTGTAAAAGTGCGACACAAAGGTCGCCCCGTTGTGTTACAGAAAGTAATTTGATAAACGGGCGCCAACGCTCTTATCAGAAAAATGTTCGTAAATCTTTCCCCCAGTGTGTATCCCGCCACAAGCGTGCGCAATGCCCTAGGCGTAACGACATCTGTTATCAATGTGGCAAATCAGGACATGTACAAACAGTATCTATGTAGCATAGAAATTCTAAGAACGGTGCCGTTAGGAACAGTGCTTAGGAGAGTGCGAGAACAGTTCATGCTGTCGATGTCGTGCACGCTGTAGATTTGGACAGTGTTTCTCTTGAGTCTCAAACGCAAGAAATTTTTTCTGCATCTACTGCAAAACTCTGTTGTGAGCCACGTAGCAAGCGTCGTCGCTCGCGTAAATCTGTGCAACGGAAAAGGGTTTGGGACAAGCAAAATGATTATGTACAGTACAATCCTGTAGTGAACCAAGTGCCTTCTGCAACTTCTCATTGTAATAGTGCCCAGTACTGTGTAGCTAGTGACAGTAGGCCTAGACTTGATGTAGCTACGCAAAGTAATTTTACTGCAGTAGCTGCTGAATCTGGCGTAGCTTTGCACGCTTGCGCGGAAGCCGATCCGGCGGAAGTGCCATCTAGGGACAGTGTTATTAATCTGCTGTGTGCCGATTCTGCGCCGCCTCCTTCCGTACGCAGCACGCGCATGAGCAAGCGCTGCAAACAAACTGTAGCACACGTTGCCCACATTCGCGCACCTGTCGAGCGCCAGAAGCAAAAACTTTTTGTGACACTTTTCATAGAACATAAGACTGTGCAATTTCAGCTCGACACTGGTTCCGCTGTCACACTAATGGCCAAACGTCATTGTCCCTGGGTAGGTATGGACGCACATATAGAGAACATGACGTCACAGTGTATGGTTGTGCGGAGCATCAGGCACCTCCTCCGCAAAGTTTCTTGGACTGACCATGCCCCAAGGGACCATGGCAATCTTTACACATTGATTTTGCCGGACCTTTCTGGAATACGCGCTGGTTAATCGTTGTAGACTTTTTCAGCTAGTTTCCTTTTTGTGATTGCCATGAACTCATCGACGGCGTCTAGTACAATCAGTGCCTTAACATCAGTGTCTGGCATCGAAGGTTTGCCTGAAACTATCGTCAGTGACAATGGACCTCAATTTGGTAGTGCGGAATTTCAACAGTTTTGTCGTGTGAATGGCATTCTGCATATCACAGCTGCACCTTTTCACCCTCAGTCCAATGGTGAAGCAGAACGTTTCGTTCGAACATTCAAGTCTCATATGGAAAAGATGTGTGAGGTCAGCACTCCAGGCAGCAAAGTTCTTCACATTTTCCTGTCTACGTATCGGTGCATGGTACGTGACGGCCCGTCTCTTGCCGAGATGCCCCACGGCCGCCGTCACCGCACTCTCCTTCACCTGCTGCAGCCTCCCACGCACCAAGTCGGTTCGTATGGCGCTACGCGTTTTCAGGTGTCCACGCCGGTGCTGTGCAGGGTGTTTGCTGGCAACAAGAAGAAACGGTTGCCAGGCATCATTCAGCGCGTGCTTGGTCGCAATATGTATGTCGTACGTTCTTCCACTGGGTCGGAGCTGCGGCGCCACGCAAACCAATTGCGCCTGCACAGGCCGCGCGATCCTGTCTCTGGTTTCCTGATTCCAGACCCAGTTCACCGCCAGGGAGCACAGCCACATCGCTCGCCGCCGGGCCCAGCGTACCCGGACTACGAGATCGTACCCATGGAGGTCGACGCGCCTCCGCCGCTGTCACCTCCGCAGCTTGCCGCGTCACCGAGAAGGACTCCGATACCGTGCGCCCCCCCCCCCCCCAGTCTGGGCCGTGCACCTCAGAAGAAGATGACCTGCTCCCTCTGGGCGGAGATGTGCGCCCTTCCCCTCGTTTTGGTGGGTTTTCCGGGGGATTGCAGGGTGGATACCGGGGCGCGGACGGCGTCTCGATCCCAGCCTTAACTACGACGCCCATCCCACCAGTAACGCCCCTGCCCAGGCCATCCTCCCAGTGCAGTCGCCGTGGCCCTCAGCCCTATGCCACGACGGCGCGGCGCTTTGGGGGGGGAGGGTGTGGTGTCGCACAAGTCTGCAGTGCGCGCCACGTACTTTCACTGCGCGCTGCCATGGAAGCATGGCGCGGCGTTCTTACGACGTCAGCGACGAGCGCCCTCTGCTGCAACTCCGCTCATGGCCACCACTGAACTGCATCGGCCACTTAGGACAGGCACTACGACTCAACAGTAGGCAGGCCTCTATCTAGTTATACTATGTATCTGCATTCCACTAGTCTACAGTTAACAAAGTTAAGTATTATAAAGTTTCTTCGAAATATATCTCTTGTTCTAATCTAGCTTAGTGATTCTAGTTTCTGCTGTCCCACTGGGTGGTCACCTCCGACTCTGTACCCGTACACACGTGCATCCGATTTCCCTGTGTCGGTCTCTCTCTACTCGGCCTACGACACCTAGGACAACCGGCGGAAACGAGACACAAAAGAGCCAGTCATGAAAAAATTGTGCAACCTAGTATGCAAGATGTATGAGACGGGGGAAATACTCTCCGATTTCAAGAAGAATATCGTAATTCCAATTCCAAAGAAAGGAAGTGCAGGCAAGTGTGAAATTTACAGAACTATCTGTTTAATAAGTCATGGTTGCACACAAAGCATGTACAGACGAATGGAAAAACTTGTGGAATCTGAATTCAGGGAAGTTCAGTTTGGATTTAGGAGATCTGTAGGAACACGGGAGGCAATACTCACATTGCGACTTATCTTAGAAGATAGGCTAAGGAAAAGCAAAACTAGGTTTTTAGCGTTCGTAGATTTGCAGAAAGCTTTTAACAATGTCGAATGTAATACACTCTTTCAAATTCTGGAGGTATCAGGGGTAAAATATAGGGAGCGAAGAGCTATATTTAACCTATACAAAAACCAGACAGCGCTTATTATTGTCTAAGGGCAAGAAAGAGACGCAGAGGTTGGGAAGGGAATAGGATAGGGTTGTAGCCTTTCCCAAATGTTGTTCAATCTGTACATTGAGCAAGCAGTGAAAGATTGCAAGGAGAAATTTAGAGAGGGAATTAAAGTTCAGGAAGAAGAAATAAAAACTTTGCAGATTGCCGATGACATAGTAATTTTATCAGAGACTGAAAGGATCTGGAAGAGCAATTGAATGGAATGGACGGTGTCTTGACAGGAAAATATAAGGTGAACATTAACAAGAGTAAAACGAGGGTAAGGTAATGGAGTGTCAGAAAATCAGGCGGTGCTGAAGGAATTAGATTAGGTAAAGAGACAATAAAAGTAGTAGATGATTTTTGTTATTTGGGTAGTAAATTAACTTCTGATGGCCGAATTAGAAAAGATATAAAATGCAGAATGGCTATGGGAAGAAAAGCGTTTCTAAAGAAGCGTATCTAGTTGTTGTTGTGGTCTTCAGTCCAGAGACTGGTTTGATGCAGCTCTCCACAATACCCTATCCTGAGGAAGCCTCTTCGACTCCACGTAAGAACGGCAATCTACATCTGTCTGAATTTGCTTACTGTATCCATCTCTTGGTCTTTCTTTGCGGTTTTTGCCCCACACACTTCCCTCCAATGCTAAATTCACAATTCCCTGATGTCTAAGAATGTGTCCTACCAATCGATCCCTTCTTTTAGTCAAGGTATGCCAGAAATTCCTTTTCTCTCAAATTCTGTTCAGTACCTCCTCATTAGTTACGTGATCCACCCACCTAATTTGCAGCATTCTTCTGTAACACCACAATTCAAAAGCCTCTATCCTCTTCCTGTCCACGCTGTTTGTCGTCCATGTTTCACTCCCATACAAGGCAACACTCCATACAAATGCCTTCAGAAAGGACTTCCTTAGGCTTAAATCAATATTTGATGTTAACAATTTTCTCTTTTTCAAAAACACTTTTCTCCCCATTGCCGTTCTGCATTTTATATCCTCTGTACTGAGACCATCACATGTTATTTTAATGCCCAAGTTACAAAACACATCTACCACCTTTACTAATTCGTTACCTAATCTAATTCCTTCAGCATCACCTGATTTTCTCAGACTGCACTCCATTACCCTAGTTTTGCTCTTCCTAATATACATTTTATATGCACCTTTCAGCACACTGTCCATTCGGTTCAACTGCTCTTCCAGGTGTTTCGCTGTCTCTGACAGACTTAATATGTCATCGGCAGAACACCATGTTTTTAATTCTTCACCCTGAACTTTAATTCCTTCTCCAAATTTATCCTTGCTTTCCTTTATAGCTTGTTCAATGTACAAAAGCTTAAAATGTAGGTTTGCCATACCTCAATCTATCTTCTAAGATAAGACGTAAAGTGAGTATTGCCTCCCATGTTCCTACATTTCTCCTGAACCCAAACTGATCTTTCCCGAGGTCGGCTTCTACCAGCTTTTCCATCCTTCTGTAAATAATTCGTGTTAATGTTTTGCAACCATGAGTTATTAAACTGATGGTTCTGTAGTTTCACACCTGTCTGCGCCTGCTTTCTTTGAAATGAGGATTATAACATTTTTCTTAAAATCTGAGAGTACTTCGCCTGTCTCACACATCTTACACAACAGGTGAAACAGTTTTGTGATGAATGGTTCTCCCAGAGACTTCAGTAGCTCTGAGGGAATGCCATCTACTCCAGGGGCCTTGTTTCGACTTAGGTCTTTCACTGCTCTGTCAAATTCATGACCAGCCAGTCTACAATAGCTTAGGGAAGTAATTAAGAAATTTTATTTCAAAACTTCGCCTAAGTTTTACAAGCGTGATTCCACTGCGACATACGCCTTGACAACGTGATCAAGGCTGTCCACCTTGCAGGACAAAGCCGGTCAAAACCAGTATTGAATGCTGATTCTAAAATCACGCCACCCTTCTGGTGTCCGTGCTGAAACTACTGACATTTCCATGCTACTGTGGAGCCAATAGCAGACACCCACGTTTGATCACGTGTGCTACTGCTGCAGGAGTCAGAGGTGCGAGAATCAGTTCCTTCGCTCTCTTCAGTTTGAGTTCTCGAACAGAACAGACGCACTCCAGAGGTCCAGTCTCTGTGCGGGGCGAACGGCCGCATGCCGTCCGCTCCCGCCTAGCGGCTGTTCGGCATCAGCCACCAACTTTTCCGTTTTCTAAGCCGCTAACTTAGACTGGCACTCATTCATTGCATCCGACCCCAGGGCGAGTCCCGCCATGTATTCCGTAGTTTAGAATATACCAAATATTAACTTAAAGCCTATCTTTTATTTGCCAGTCAGCCACCCTTTCCTAGGGCGCCTACAAGCCTTCACCGTTCCACCTTCCATCCTGACAACGCCTCCAACTCATTTCTGCAGCACTGGGTTGGGTTGTACAATTTTAGTATCATCAAGTGCTGTATACCTGTAAGTTCATTTCCTTCGTAGAGCCTCTCTATATACTCTTTCCACCTTTCAGCTTTCCTTTGTTTGCTTAGAACTGGTTGTCCATCTGTGTTCTTGATATTCATACAGCTGTTTTTCTTATCTCCAAATATCTCTTTTATTTTCCTGTAGGCTGTATCTATTTTTCCCCTATTTATACATTGTTCTACATCCTTGCATTTGCCTTCTGGCCACTCCTGTTTAGCCATTTTGCACTTCCTGTTAATCTCATTTCTTAGTCGTCTGTACTCCATTTTGACAGTTTCATTTACTGCGTTTTTATATTTTCTCCTTTCATCCATTAAATTTAGTATGTCCTGAGATATCCAAGGATTTTTTGTTGTTCTTGCCTTCCTACCTATTTTGTCCTCTGCTGCTTTCACTATTTCATCTCTCAATTTTACCCATTCCTCCTCTACTGTTTTATTTTCCACCGTTTCTGTCAATTGTTGCCTAAAGGTCCTGAAATTCTCAAGAACTGCAGGTTCCTTCAGTTTATCCAGATCCCATCTCCTTATTTTCCTACCTTTCTGCAGGTTTTTCAGTTTCAGCCTACAATTCGTGGCCAGTAACGTTTGGTCAGAGTTTATATCTGCCTCTGGGTGTGTCTTACAGTTTAAAACTTGGTTCCGAAATCTATGTCTCACCATTATAAAATCTATCTGGTATCTCCCGGTGTCTCCTGGTCTCTTCCACGCATACAACCTTCTTTTGTGATTCTTAAACCAGGTGTTTATTATAACTAAATTGTGTTCCATGCAAAATTCTACCAGGCGGCTTTCTCTTTCATTCCTCTTGCCCAGACCATATTCACCTACTATCTTCCCTTCCATTCCTTGTGCTACTACCGAATTCCAGTCTCCCATAACAATTAAGTTTTCCCCTCCCTTAATGGTCTGAATAATTTCCTTTAGCTCCTCAAATATATTTATTTTATCTCCTCATCATCGGCAGATCTAGTTGGCATATAAATCGGTACTGCTGTGGTCGGTGTTAGCTTCGTATCTATCTTGACTACAATCATGCGATCACTGTGTTGCTCATAGTAGTTTACCCACATTCCTAATTTCTTATTCATTATCAGACCTACTCCTGTAATACCCCCAACTGATTTTGTATTTATAATCCTGTACTCACATGTCCACCCCTCAGGGGCTCAGCATTAATTTGCTGAGTACGGGCTTGGCGAACCTGGGGTCCTGAGCTGTGGGCTGTGACGCGCCAACAGTCCACTACACCGTAAGCTCTGTGCGTGCTTCAACGACCATCGTTCGACGCCACGGTGGAACGTTGTACGTTTCAGAGCCCGGGGATCTTGGCTTAATCGCCCGGGTCGTGAGGACTGTACAGACCTCTATTAAAAAAAAACTCAATCTCAAGGTGTGCTACGTGCCGAGGAGATGGCTGTTGAGGTTGAACAGCCGCTAGCGAGCAACCTCTGAGGAACATGCCGCACCTCAGTTGTACAAGGCAATCGGGGCTCTGCCTGGGTGGACCTTTAGTTCCCTAGCTGCTCGTGGGACCAGAATGAAACGAGCAATTAAAAGCGTGACCAGTCGTGAAAACGGCGTCTCTATGCGAGGTAGAGGAGATTTTAATGCTACTTGCTATAACCCCCATTCGTTCCCTTCCCTGGTCACACCGTAGGAGGAACGTCAGGCTAGATCCGCAAATGAGCCACATTCTCCAAAGTTCCTAGTATGTAGCCGCATGGATGGTGACTCTTTTACATCCTCAAAGCCTCTTTTCTTTGTGGAACACCTTGAGGACAAGTACAGCGAAGTTTCCGGAATGTCAAAGATGCGAACCAGCGCAATGCTCATAGAAGCAGCATACCCGGCCAAGTCGCGTGCGTTATTTTCCTGCGACAAGCTGGCAAATGTCCCTGTGAGCATCACACCACATAAGTCGCTCAATATGATCCAAGGTATTATTTTCCATAAAGATCTGTTGTTACAATCCAACGACGAGTTACGTGCCAACTTAGAGCGAAGAGGAGTCCACTTCGTCCGGCGTGTCCATAGGGGACCAAAGGATCACATGGTTGCCACTGGTGCTTTTATCCTGGCCTTCGAGGGCGATACCCTGCCTGAGAAGGTGAAGGTAATGATTTACCGTTGCGACGTGAAACCTTATATTCCTCCCCCTATGAGGTGTTTTAAATGCTGGAAATTCGGCCACATGTCCTCCAGATGTACTTCCACTGCTACATGCAGGGACTGTGGACGTCCAACACACCTGGACGTTCCATGTACACCGCCTCCAGTCAGTGTTAACTGTGGCCTAAATCATCCTCATTGTTCGTCGGATTGCACAGTTCTTCGTAAGGAACGGAAGACCTTGGACCGGCTTTCTTATTCTTAGACAAGAAAGAAGTATGGGCGACTTCACCCTGTCACCATGACCGCCTCTTTTGCAGCAGTGACATCGTCACCATCCTCTTTTGTGACTGCAGCAGACAACAGTGTTTCTCTCTCCACCGGCTGTCAGGGCCATCAACTCAAGCCTGCCCCCACGATGGCCGGGGGCTCCAGTCCTCCTTCTGCTCCCAAGCCAATTGCTTCGAGAGCAGCCCCTAACCCTCTGTCGGAGAAGCATCAACCTTCTCCGGCTGCCCTCATTCGGAAGGGGTCCCTAGGGACGCTCCCTTCTGCAGCTTCCACTGGTGCCGGTGCCGGCACTAGCCAGCAGCAGGCAATGCCGCCGGCTGCTGGCCGTAGGGCGTCAGGCTCTCCCTCTGTCATCGCAACGGAGGCTGAGTCCACAAAGCCCCTCCTTCCAGCGAAGCCCCCAAGGGATACGAGGGATAGGAAGAAAAAAGGATAAGGGTAAAGAAACCCCGGTGGCCACTGTGCCACCCGCTCCCTCCACCTCTGCCTCTGAGGACGAGATACTTGCATCCCCCGAGGATCTCACTCTCTTGGTCGGATCAGACGCGATGGACTTCGAAGCTGATGCATCGCTACCAGTGGATGCAAAAGGTGCTGAGGTATAACACGTAACATCTTCTCATTCATGCCTTCCCAGTTGTCGGACACTGTCATCATCCAATGGAACTGCGGCAGTGTTTTCACCCACCTGGCTGAGCTACGAAAACTTTTGAGCGTTACACCTTCTCTATGCATTGTCTTCCAGGAATCCTGGTTTCCAGCAATGTGGACCCCTGCCCTTTGGGGCTATAGGGGATACTTCTGCAATCGTAGCGTGTATAACAGGGTGTCAGGTGGAGTGTATGTGTATGTCCTTACCTCTGCATATAGGGAACCTGTGCCCCTTCAGACACCGTCGGAAGCGATGGCTGTCAGGGTAACGACAACACAAGAGATCACTGTCTGCAGTCTCTACCTCCCTCAAGCTGGCGATGTCTCTATGGCTGTCTTGGCTGCACTTATTTCGCAACTCCCGCCACCTTTTTTTGCTATTGGGGGACTGTAATGCCCACAATTGCCTGTGGGCTGGTTCCACGATCTCTGGCCGTGGCAGAGTTGTTGAAGACCTACTTTCTCAGCTTGACCTCTGCCTCTTGAATACAGGTGCCCCCACATATTTCAGTGTGCCACACGGCACATTCTTGGTCATTGATTTGTCGATATGCAGCCACAGCCTTCCGCCATCCATCCATTGGAGTGTTCATGGTGACTTGTGTGGCAGTGATAATTTTTCGATCTTTTTGTCACTCCCACAACGTCGGTCTCCAGCGAGCCCTCCTCTGTGAGTTCTTCACAGGGCTCACTGGGAAGGCTACACCTCTGCTGCATACGTTGGCCCTCCCCCACTCGATACCATCGATGTGGTGGTTGAGAGCGCCACACGATCCATTTTGTCTGCTGCGGAAGCTACTATTCCACATTCCTTGGGGTGCCCATAGCGTAAGACGGTGCCGTGGTGGTCGCCAGAGATCGCTAACGCCATTAAAGACCGTAGGCGGGCCCTACAGCGATACAGGCGGCACCCTTCATTTTAACACCTCATTTCGTTGTAAACACTCCATGCCCATGCTCGCCATTTAATTCGAAGACGGAAACGGGAGTGTTGGGAGACGTCGTCTCCACTCTTGGGTCAGGTATCTCCACTTACCAGGTATGGAGCCGGATTTGGCGTTTACAGCGATACACAATAACAACAATCCCTGGGATCTCCGTGAATGGAGCCATATGTACGGATCCAGTCATGCTTGCAGAGATGTTTGCTGAGGATTATGCTCGTGCTTCTGCCTCTGCAAACTACCCACCGGCCTTCCGTACGTTAAAGGAGCGGGTGGAACACAAGCCTATCTCTTTTACCGCCCGCCGCACTGAGGCTTATAACGCTCCATTCCGTGAGTGGGAGCTACTTGGTGCTCTCGCTCAATGTCCTGATACGGGCCCTGGGCCTGATAGCATCCATGCCCAAATGCTGCGACACCTGTCCGCAGAAAGCCAGGGTAATATCCTCGGCATTTTCAACCAGATCTGGTGCGATGGGGTATTCCCTTCGCAGTGGCGGGAGGGTATCATCATATCAGTGATGAAACCAGGCAAAAACCCTGCTTATTTCGATAGGTATCGACCCATCACTCTGACCATTGTCCTTTGTAAGCTGTTGGAGGGCATGGTCAGTAGGCGGTTGTGCTGGATCCTCGAGACTCGGGGCTTACTGGCTCCATGCCAGGGCGGGTTCCATCAGGGTCGCTCCACCACCAACAACCTGGTGTACCTCGAGTCTGCAATCCGCACAGCATTTTCCAGATGCCAACATCTTATAGCCGTCTTCTTTGACATGCATAAGGCATACGATACAACGTGGCGACACCACATACTCACTACTTTACATGGGTGGGGCCTACGGGGCTCCCTTCCGATTTTTATTAATAACTTTTTAGCTGTCCGCTCTTTTAGAGTTCAAGTTGGTGCCTCTCGAAGCACCTCTCATGTGCTGGAAAACGAGGTTCCTCAGGGCTCTGTCCTGAGTGTTCCCTTATTTTTAATAGCCATTAATGGCCTAGCGACAGCAGTTAGGTCGTCAGCATTCCCTTCATTATATGCTGGCGACTTCTGCATCTATTTTAGCTCTTCCAGCACCCAAGTTGCTGAACGCAGACTGCAGGGAGCGATTCGGAAACTGCAGTCCTGGGCTCTTGATCACGGCTTCCAGTTTTCTGCGGCCAAGACTAGTGTTATGCACTTCTGTCGGCGTCAGACTGTTCACCTACATCCTGAACTTTACCTCGACAACCACTTACTTCAAGTAGTGGAAGCACATAGGTATTTAGGGCTGTTCTTCGATGCCTGGCTGACGTGGCTTTCTCACATTCGTCAGCTGAAGCGGGAGCGCTGGCGCCATCTGAATGTTCTTCGCCACCTGTCCCATACCACTTGGGGCGCTGATCGCTCCACACTATTGCGACTCTACACAGCACTGGTACAGACACAGCTTGACTTTAAATGCATCGCTTTTGGCATTGCACCTGTCGGACCCCATCCACCACTGTGGGGATCACATTGCGACAAGTGCCTTCCATATAAACCCAGTGAACAGCTTACTTGTGGAGGCTGGAGTCCCACCTTTGGGGATACGCCCCACCACCTGCTAGTGGCTTATGCAGTCAACGTATATTGCTCCCCAGGCCACCCGAATCGTCGTCTTCTATTTTCTGATGAGATCGTCCGCCCCCATCAGTGAAGCCCCAGATCAGGTCATACGATTGCCTTCAGTGTTCGGTCCGTCCTGCTGGAGCTTGAGCCTTCTCCCCTTCCATCTCTCTATCAGGTCCATGCACGTACACCCCTGTGGTGCTTGCCAAGGCCGTGTACCCAGCTGGACTTGGCCCATAGGCCCAAAGACTCGGTTCCCTTGGAGGCACTCCGCCGCCATTTCTCGGCTGTTGTAGCAGAGTTTCCTGGTTACGACCTGATCTACACCGATGGTTCTGTGGTTGATGGCTGTGTGGGATTTGCATATACTTATGGTGACCGTGTGGAACAGCACTCTCTGCCGAATGGCTGCAGTGTTTACACTGCAGAGCTGGTGGCCATTGACAGCGCTCTTGTGCATATCCAGTCCTACTCAGATGAGTTTTTTCTTATTTTTAGTGACTCCCTGAGCAACCTTAGAGCTCTGGACCAGTGTTACCTGCGGTCTCCCCTGGTGTTGGCCATACAGAAGTCGCTTTGTGCCATTGAACAGTCCGGGCGATCGATGGTGTTCATCTGGTCTCCAGGTCATGTGGGTATCCCAGGCAATGAACGTGTTGACAGAATTACCAGGCAGGCTGTCAGTGCATTCATTTTGGACGTCGGCCTCCTGGCGTCTGATCTCCGTTCATTGTTGTGCCACTGGGTTCATCAGTGTTGGGATGCCAAATGGCATAGCCTGGGCACACCCAACAAGCTTCGGGTTGTAAAGGAGACCACGACTGCATGGCGTTCGTCCATACTGGCCTCTCGCCAGGACTCCGTGGTGCTGTGTAGGCCCCGCATTGGGCATACGTGGCTCACCCACGGACATCTTCGTGGTGAGGCCCCGCCCCAGTGTCAGTGTGGCTCTCATTTGACAATAGTCCTCATCCTAATGGACTGCCCTGTTTTAGCCGATTTGCGTCGTTGTTTTAACATCCCTAGCGTTTTATCAGATGTTTTACGTGACGATGCTTCAGCAGCAAATTCAGTTTTAAGTTTTATTCGAGCAGGGGGTTTTTATCAGTCTCTCTCACTGGACTTTTCCTTGTGCTACCGTGTGGTTGACTTTTTTTACTCCTGTGGTCGGCCAACCACTGACATCGGCTTCTTAGTTGTAAAGTGTCTTTGTGTGATTGTGTCTTTTCTTTTAGTTCCTTGTCCTTTTTGTTGACGTTTTATGAACTCAGTCGGATTCCCATCCCACTTCATACACTTACACTCTGGACGCATTTCTTTGACGTCTGCGGTTTTATTTTTGACGATTAGCGATGGAATGGGGGACTGATGACCATTGTAGTTTTGTCCCCCTTAATCATCCAACTAACAACAACTCACAGGACCAGAAATCTTGTTCCTCTTTCCACTGAACTTCTCTATATCTAACTTCAACCTATCCATTTCTCTTTTTAAATTTTCTAGCTTCCCTATCTGATTAAGGGATGTAACATTCCACGCTCCGATCCATAGAATGCCAGTGTTGTCTTTCCTGATGATCACATCCTCCTGAGTACTTCCCACCCGGAGATCCAGATGGGGGACTATTTTACCTCTGGAATAATTTACCCGAGAGGATGCCATCATCATATGTTCATACAGTAGAGCTGATGTGCCCGGGAAAATTAACGGCTGTAGTTTCCCCTTGCTTTCAGCCGTTCACAGTAACTGTGCCCCACAGCCACGTTAGCTGATGTTACAAGGCCAGCTCAGTCAGTCATCCAGACTGTTGCCCCTGAAACTACTTAAAAGGCTGCTGCCCCTCTTCAGGAACTACACGTTTGTCTGACCTCTGCACAGATACCCCTCCGCTGTGGTTGCACCTATGGTACGGCTATCTGTACCATTGAGGCACGCAAGCTACCCCACCTCGGAAATGTCTGTGGTTCATGAGAGTGGCGAAACTTATTAACGTCCAATATTAATTTAAATGTTGGGAAGTCCTTTCTGAAAGCATTTGTATGGAGTGTAGCTTTGTATGGGAGTGATGTTCAAATGCTTGTAAAGCTTAAGGGACTTAACTGCGGGGTCATCAGTCCCGAAACTTACAAACTACTTATGAACAACCTTATACTAAAGATGACACAAACATCCATGCCCCAGTGGGGATTCGAACCCCCAACGGCGGACGGCCGCGCGCACCGCAGTACGGCGCTCCAGCACGCGCAGCTAATCTGCCGCGGCTGTATGGGAGTGAAACATGGACGATAAGGAGTTCTGACAAAAAGATGATAGAGGCTTTTGAAATGTGATGCTACAGACGAATGATGGAAATTTAGATAGGTAGAACACATAACTAATGAGGAGGTGCTTAACCGACTTGGGGAGAAAAGGAGTTTCTGGCATATCCAGTCTAAGAGAAAGGATAGATTGTTAGTACACATTCTGAGATATCATTGAATTATCCACCTAGCATTAGAAGGAAGTGTGAGAGGTAAAAATCGTAGAGGAAGACCGAGGTCCGAATACAGTAAGCAGATTCAAGAGGATGTGGGTTGCTGAAATTATTCTCAGATGAAGAGACTTCCACAGGACAGGGTAGCGTGGAGATCTGCATCAAACCAGTTTACGGACTGCAGACCACAACAACAACAACTGTGTATTACAGAAGTATCACTTGATATGATGTTCGACCAACACTGAAGGATCTGGTTCACTTACTAACATATGTTTGCACGTTTCTCTGCATTCACTCGGTTTTCCGTGCTTCGGTCTCCTTCATAGTGTACTCAAGTTTAATTGTGTTTCACGTATAATTTTTATGTCTATTTACTGTGATACTTCTACCTGGGTGACTAACAAATCTGACGCTATCAACACGTTGTCTGTGACAATTGATCCCCAATTTCTATGTGACACAGTAGTAAGACAGTGGTCTTATATTTGAGAATCAAAGGTTGAAATCACGGTCATCCAGAAGTAAGTCTTCCGTAAAACATCTGAGGTAATTAGAGGGCTGGCTGGAATGTACTGAAAGTACAATTCCCCAATCTCTGCATGTCCTCATTGTCGATAGACAGCTAGACCATAATATTCCTTATATCGTGTAGGTCATTTCTATAATGATACACTGCAGATACAACGATTAAAGCTTCCATTCAATGTCAGTTCTGGCATTTCATTACATCACTTATTACTTCTTTCGTTTCTAGCAATCTCTGTTACTTTGAAAAATACCAAGTAGCACTGTTGTTTGAGCGCACCTTTACTGTAGGTCCCCCTGTAGGTAGCTGGAGAATTACCTCAAAGATAAGAAGGCATGGGTATAACACTTGTGGCAGGAACATTTGTAGAAACCCACCGTTGTAGTCAAACAAACTTCCCAGTTGATGACAACATTACCCTTCCGGTCTTCCATTTCTGTGTTAGTTACTCGAATTCCTATGGTCTCTTTGATGGTAATTTAGATACCAAATGAAAGTTTTTCCCCAGTTAACTCTTCAAATTTGGAGCCTATTGCATATGAGAAACACATGTTATATTTGTGCATGTCTGGAGAACGTTGCATAGATTAAATCGTTATACGTGAATTTTGAAGATTGAATTTCATGCTAAATCAAGGCCTGCAACAGTAAATGAATATTTGACTCGTCGTGGAAATGTTACAATATTTGGAAACCCCAAGCGTACGACATACTGAAGTCATCGGTCCCTAGATTCACACATTACTTAAACTAACCCATGCTAAGAACAACACACACCCATGCAGAGGGAGGACTCGAACCTCAGGCGGGAGCGGCCGCGCAATTCATGAAATGGGGAGAGAGTGTTACGGAAATGATGCAAGAGTTAGGATGAAAATCATTAAAACAAAGGCACTATTCATTGCTGCGAGACTTATTTGCGACCCCTTAGGGGCTCAGCATTAATTTGGTGAGTACGGGCTTGGCGACCCCGGGGTCCTGAGCCGTGGGCTGTCTCGGGCCAACAGTCCGCTACACCGTAAGCTCTGTGCGTGTTTCAGCAACCATCATTCGGCGCGACGTTGGAACGTTGTATGTTTCAGAGCCCGTGGATTTTGGCTTAATCGCCTGGGTCACGAGAATGGTACAAACCTCTATACAAAACCACTCAATCTCAAGGTGTGCTACGTGCCGAGGAGATGCATGGCTGTTGAGGTTGAACAGTCACTAGCGAGCAACCTCTGAGGAACCTGCTGCACCTCAGTTGTATAAGGCTTACCCAGGCAAGCGGGGCTCTGACTGGGTGGACCTTTAGATCCCTAGCTGTTCGTGGGAATAAAATGAAACGAACAAAAGATAATATTGGTGGACGTATAACCGCCGTCTCTAAGCGTGGGAAGTTTAGTGCTACTTCATATGACCCTAAATCGTTTCCTTCCTTAGCCACGCTCTGGGAGGCACACAGGGCAGCTAACAGAAATGAGCCATATTCACCTAGATATTTGGTATGTACAAGGAGCGATGGGGAATCATTTACGACAGTGAAGCCTCAGTTCTTTGTGGACCACCTGGAGGAGATGTTTGGAGACGTTGAGTCCCTCTGCAAAATGCATAATGGTTCCATGTTGATCCATACCGCATCCCCTGTCCAGACGCAGTCGTTGCTTGCTTGCAATAAGCTAGGACATTTCGCGGTCAACATTACGCCACACAAGTCACTGAATCTGGTCCAGGGCATTATATTTCATAGGGATCACGTCTTACAGTCTGATGAGGAGCTGTGCGCCAACATCGAGCGGCGAGGTGTTCACTTCGTCTGGCGCATTCATCGTGGGTCTAAAGACAATAACGGTGCCACTGGTGCCTTAATTTTGGCCTTTGAAGGCGATCCTCTGCTGGAGAAGGTGAAGGTGATGTGCTACCGGTGTGATGCGAAACCTTACATCCCTCCTCCTATACGATACTTACAGTACTGGAAGTTTGGACATATATTGTCGTTGCCCTTCCAGTGCCACTTGCCGGGATTGTGGACGTCCAGCCCACTCGGACACCCCATGTACTGCGCCGCCCATCTGTGTGAACTGTGGCCAGGAGCATTCTCCCTACTTGTCACAATGCCCTATTCTCCACAAGGAAAGGAAAATCAATTAATATAAGACCATGGACCGGCTGACCTATTCTGAGGCTAAAAAGAAATATGAGCGCTTACACCCAGTTACCATGACCACCTCTTTTGCGACAGTCACATCATCGCCGTTGTCTTTGGTGACAAGTGCCTTTTCCACTACTTCCTTATCTGTGGGCCCTCAGGGCCGTAAACCTCCAACTGCCCTGAAGGTGGTTGGGGACTCCCTTCCTTCTTCTGCTCCCAAGGTAATTACCTCGGGAGTAACCTCCACCCTTCTGCCGGAGAAACAAAAACCCTCTCCTGCAGCCTCGTTCGGAAGGGGTACCTTCTGAGGGTTCTGCCAGTGTCACTGACGACAAGCCAGCAGCAGGCAAAACCGAAGGCTGCTGGACACAGGGCCTCACGCTCCTCCTCAGTCCCAGCGGCTGAGTCTGAGAAGCCAGCCCTGCCGGCGAAGCCTCCGACGGACAAGAAGGATCAGACGAAAAACGCTGAATGTGAAGAGTTGAACGATACCATGGTGGCTCCCATGCCACCACCCCACTCCACCTCGATCTCTCGGGACGACGTGGAGATTCTAGCGTCCCCAGAGGACCTTGCTGTTGGGGACATCCCAGAAATAATGGATGCTGAGCCAGACAACCGTCAGTCAGTTGATTTGAGTGACGCTGGGTTGTAATTTTCCGTCTCTTACCATTCATGTCTTCCCAGTTATCAGACACCATCATCCTTCAGTGGAACTGTGGCAGTTTCTTCCCCAACCTGGCTGAGCTACGACAACTTCTACGTGTAACACCTGCTTTGCCTGTGTTGCCTTACAGGAAACTTGGTTTCCAGCAAGGCAGACCATAGCCCTTTGTGGCTACAGGGAATATTATTGTAACCGTAGTTCATATAACAGGATATCAGGTGGTGTGTGTGTATGTTCTCACTTCTGTTCATAGTGAACCTGTGCCCCTTCATACACCAGTAGAAGCAGTGGCTGTCAGGGTAAGGACAACACAAGAGTTTACTGTTTGCAGCCTTTATCTCCCTCCGAATCGTGATATCTCTCTGAATGTTTTGGCTGCACTTATATCGCAACATCTCCCCCCCCCCCGCCTATCTTCTTATTGGGCGACTTCAACACCCATAATCCATTGTGGGGTAGTACTACATTTTCTGGCCGGGGCAGAGTCGTCGAGTCTTTACTCTCTCAACTCGACCTTTGCCTCTTAAATACTGGTGCCCCCACACACTTTAGAGTGGCGCATGGCACGTTTTCGGCCATTGATATATCGATCTGCAGCCACAGCCTTCCACCATCCGTCCACTGAGAGCCCACGACGACCTGTACGGCAGTGACCATTTCCCCCTTTTTCTGTCCCCCTCAGGGGCTCAGCATTAATTTGCTGAGTACGGGCTTGACGACCCCAGGGTCCTGAGCCATGGAGCTGTGTCGCCTCAACAGTCCGCTACACCGTAAGCTCTGTGCGTGATTCAACGACCATCGTTCAGCGCGACGGTGGAGCGTTGTACATTTCAGAGCTCGGGGATCTTGGCTTAATCGCCCGGGAGGCGAGGACGGTACAAACCTCTATAAAAAAACCTCAATCTCAAGGTGTGCTTCGTGACAAGGAGATGCATGGCTGTTGAGGTTGAACAGTCGCTAGCGAGCAACCTCTGAGGAACCTGCCGCATCTCAGTTGTATAAGGCTTACCACTCTGCCTGGGTGGACCTTTAGTTCCCTAGCTGTTCGTGGGACCAGAATGAAACGAGCAAATAAAAGCGTGGCCGGTCGCGAAAACGGCGTCTCCAAGTTTGGAAGAGTTGCTTATAATGCAGCGACGTATGATCACAGAACGTTCCCTCCCTGGCCACCCCATGGGAGGAACAGCGGGCTAAAGACTGGGATGAGGCTTACTTACCTAAATATCTTGTTTATAGCCGAACAAATGGGGAAACTTTCATGTAGACAAAGCAACTTTTCTTCATTGAAAGCCTTGAGGATGAGTTTGGTGAAGTCTCAGGCATGTCAAAGATGAGAAGCGGTTTGGTACTGATCGAAACAACGTCATCCGCCCAATCGAAATCATTGCTTGCTTGCGATAAGCTGGGTTACGTTCCGGTCAGTATAACACCCCATAAATCGCTTAACATGATCCAGGGTCTGATCTATCACAGGGAATTTCTTTTACAGTTGGATGACAAGCTATGCGCCAACCTAGAGCGATGGTGTGTCCACTTCGTCCGGCGCGTGCATAGGGGTCCGAAGGATAATAGGGTAGCCACCTGTGCTTTAATCTTGGCCTTTGAAGGTGATACCTTGCCCGAAAATGACAAGGTCATGATCTACCGGTGTGACATAAAGCCTTATACCCCTCCCCCTATGCGCTGTTTCAAATGCTAGGAATTTGTACATATGTCCTCCAGATGTAGCTCCAGCCCAACATGTAGGGAATGTGGGCGTCCATCACACCCGGATCCTACTTGTACTCCTCCACCTATCTGTGTCAACTGTGGGCAGCAACATCTGCCCTGTTCTCCAGACTGTACAATGCTCCGCAAGGAGCGAAACATTATGGAATACAAGACCCTGGATAGACTGACGTATACAGAGGCACGTAAAAAATATGAACGGCCTCACCCAGTTTCTATGACGATGTCTTTCGCTGCAGTTACGTCGTCACCACCTCTTTGGTTACCTATCGTGTAACAACCTTCTGCGGGCCCAAAGGGCCATCACAGCTCATCTGCCTCTTTCAAGGTCGGGGGCACTGCTCTCACAGCCCCCCCCCCCACTACCACCAGCAGGGGCACCTCCACCCCACACCATTGGGGAGACCAGTCCCCACCTCCCAGCCAGAGGAGGAACAGCCTCCTACGGCTCCCCTCGCTCGGAAGGGGTCCCTCGGGGCACTCCCTTCTGAGGCTTCTCCTAGTGCTCCAGCGGACCCCAGCCAATAGCTGAAGGATCCAAAACCTGTGGGTAGAAGGGCTTCCCGTCTTCTTCCATCCCTGGCGTCATTACAGAGAAGCCCTCACGGCCCTGCAAACCTAAGGGCCAGCGAGAGGGACGGAAGAAGAAGACAAAAGACTCTTCGGTGGCTCTGAAGCCACCTGCTACCTCATCTTCTACGTCAGACGATGAAGTGCAGATCCTCGCATCACGTGAGGATCTTGCACTCACTGAATCCCCAGAACGACTGTTCCTGGATTCTGTAGGTTCTCAATCGGCTGCAGCAGATGAACCTATGGAATGACATTTTTTATATTTCGGATGATGGCCTTTAAAGTCACTAACCACCAGCTTCTCCAGTGGAATTGCGGCGGTTTTTTCCAACATCTGGCTGAGCTGCAACAGCTAATGAGCAACTTCCATGTGCTCTGCATAGCGATGCAGGAAAGGTGGATTCCTGTTCAGAGGACCCCAGCCCAAAGTGGCTACTGGGGCTATTTCAAAAATCGCCCCTTCTGTGACAGGTTCTTTGGAGGTGTGTGCTTCTATGTCCTTGCCACTGTCCCCATTGCAGCTGTGCCCCTCAGCACGAATCTCGAGGCAGTGGCTGTTAGGATAAGAGTAAGGCAGGAACTAACGATCTGTTCCCTCTACCTTCCTCCAGATGAGGTTATTTGCCGTGCTGACCTTGATGCCTTGATCGCTCAAGTTCCCCCGCCGTTTCTCCTTCTGGGGGATTTTAACGCCCACCACCCTATGTGGGGTGGGACACAGACCTCGGCTCGTGGTAAGGATGTGGAGATGCTCTTGATACGGCGAAACCTTTGTCTTCTTAATACAGGTGCTGCGACACACTTCAGCATAGCTCATGGCACATACTCGGCCATCGACCTTTCTATCTGTAGCCCGAGTCTCCTCCCTCATCTGAACTGGAACGTCCATGATTATCTCTGTGGCAGCGACCATTTTCCCATCTTTCTGTCGCTCCCAGAGACTCAACCCGCACACCGGCTACCTCATTGGTCACTCCATAGGGCTGACTGGCCGGCATATGCTACGGCTGCAGTGGTAACAACTCTGCTTCCGGCTAACATTGAAGTGGCTCTCCAGCAGGTCACGAAGGTCATAATTTCCGCCGCTGAGAAAACTGTGCCGACCGCTTCTGCGTCACTTCGACGTAAGTCGGTCCTTTGGCGGACGCAGGAAATCGCTGAGGCCATCCAGGAACGTCGGCGCACGCTCCAGCGACACCCTTCTCAAGAGAACCTAATCGCCTTTAAACGGCTCCGTGCACGAGCTCGGAGATTGATTCGCCAGAGTAAGAAGGATTCCTGGGAGAGGTTTGTCGCCTCTATCGGAACTCGCGCCTCCCTTCCTCGGGTCTGGACCCCAAGTACGCACCTCTTCGGATATCTCCCACCAACAGGAATCCCACCGCTCACCATCCAGGGTGCACTCTGTACTGACCCACAAGCCATATCTGAGTACATGGCAGATCACTATTCACGTTGCTCCGCAACTGAAGCATACAGTGCAGACTTCCGCACCTTCAAAGCGAGGGTTGAGCGGAAACAGTTATCATTCTGCACACGACGCCGGGAACTTTATAACGCCCCATTTAGTGAGTGGGAGTATGAAACTGTTCTGGCTGCATGCCCCGATACTTCTCTGGGACCAGATCAGATACACAGCCAGTTCCTCTGTCACTTTTTGGCTAAGTTTCAACACGACTTTCTCTCCCTGTTTAACCGTATCTGGGCAGATGGGGTTTTCCCATCACAGTGGCGGGAAAGCACCGTCATCCCAGTGTTGAAACCTAGAGCAGATCCATTGGTGGCTGACAGTTACCGCCCAATCAGCCTTACCAATGTGCCCTGCAAGCTGCTGAACGAATGGTGAGTCGGCGGCTGATGTGGCTCCTTTAAGACCGGGAACTTCTTGCCCCACAACAAGGGGGATTTCGTCAAGGCTGTTCCGCCATTGAGAATCTCATCTCGCTTGAATCGGCTATTCGCACTGCCTTCACCAGGCGCGAACACCTCGTTGCGGTCTTCTTTGATCTGCGAAAGGCGTATGATACAACTTGGCGCCACCATATTCTGGCTACACTGAGGGGCTCTCTTCCAATTTTTATACAGAACTTTTTATAGCCCCGCTCTTTTCAAGATCGTGTAGGCACCTGTCTCAGCTCTCCTCATATCCAGGAGAATAGTGTCCTGCAGGGCTCTGTTCTCAGTGTTCTCCTCTTCCTGATTGCTATCAATGGTCTTGCAGCATTGGTTGGGTCATCAGTTTCCTCCTCCCTGTTTGCGGATGATTTTTTATCTACTTCAGCTCCACCACTATTGGTGTCGCTGAACGGCAGCTGCAGAGAGCCATTATAAAGGCACAATCATTGGCCTCCGCCCATGGCTTCCACTTCTTGGGCTCTAAGACCCGAGTAATGCACTTCTGCCGCCATTGGGCACTTCACCTCGATCCAGAGCTGTACCTGGATAACGAACTCCTTCGAGTTGAAGAAACACACCGCTTCCTCGGTATGGTTTTTGATGCCCGGCTGACTTGGCAGCCGCACCTCCACCAGCTGCGACAGAAATGCTGGAAATATCCTTCGATGTCTCGGCTACACGGCTTGGGGAGCAACACTTCTGCAGCTCTAAAAGGCCCTCATACAATCGCGCCTGAACTACGGGATTATCGTGTATGACTCTGCAGAGCCATCAGCACTACAGGTATTGGACCCAGTCCTCCATAGTGGTCTCCGTTTGGCGACAGGGGCCTTTCGCACAAGTCCAGTGACAAGTCTACTAGCAGAAGCAGGGTTTCCACCCCTGCGTTTCCGCCGGCAGCGCTTACTCGCTTCCTACGCTGCCCATGTACATGACTTACCCAACCATCCAAATTACAGGCTTCTCTTTCCGGATGTTGTCCTTCCTTCCCCACAACGGCGGCCAAGGTCGGGTCTCCCGATTGTGGTCCGTGTTCTTTCCCTTCTCTCTTCACTTGAATCCCTTCCTCTTCCTCCCACTTTTCACTACCCTTCCCGTGCTCCTCCTTGGTCTGTACCACGTTCACAGCTTCGGTTAGACATGTCACATGACTCTAAAGCCTCTGTTTCACCGATGACTCTCCGCCGCCAGTTTCAGGCGGTACTTGGTTCTTTCCACAGCGCGGAAATTGTCTACACAGACGGGTCTCTCGTTGATGGCCGTTGTGGGTGTGCCTACATCACGACGAGTACATTGAACAACACTCCTCACCCTGTGGGAGTAGTATCTTTACTGTGGAGCTGATCGCTAGCCGTCGGGCGTTTGAGCACCTTCTAGCCTGCCCCGGGAAGTCGTATGTTATCTATAGCGACTCCCTGAGAGGCTTGCAAAACCTTGACCAGTGCTTTCCAAAACACCCCCTGGTGCGGTCAATCCAGGACTCTGTTAATCTTCTTGTTCAGTCTGGCAGCACTGTGGCCTTCTTTTGGACACTGGGACACATTGGAATTTCGGGGATGAACGCATGGATTGGCTGGCTAAGCAGGCAATTACTTCCAGCCCCTTAGAAATTGGTCATCAAGAGAGGGACCTCCGAGTACAGTTCCACCGGAAGGTACTTGGGCTTTGGAACACTGAGTGGGTTGACTCACCTGCCCTAAATAAGCTCCGTGCAGTGAAGCGCTCTACAGCTCCATGGAAGTCCTCTCTGAGGGCCTCTTGGATGGAGTCAGTTGTCCTTTTTCACCTGCATATTGGTCACACGTGGGTGACACATGGCCATCTACTTTGACGGGAGGATCCTCCACAGTGTCGCTGTGGCACTTTCTTAACAGTGGTCCATATCCTAGTGGACTGTCCCCTTTTAGCTGCCTTACGACAGTCCTTTGACCTGCCAGCTGCGCTTCCTTTTATGCTTGGTGACAACACTGCTACAGCTGGGTTTTATCATTTTATCTAGAGGTGGGTACCTTAGCCTGATCTCTCAGGCACCCATCTCTCACAGATTTTTACTCTTATTATTTTGTGCTGTCTTACTTGCTTTTACTCGTATGTTTTAGAATGTGCAGAGTGGCTGGCTCATCCTTTATTATCCTCGTGATCAGCCACCCACAATATTCTGCTGTAACTTTTTAACCCAGTTATGTTTATTTACTCTTTGCGTTTTCTTCTGTGAGTGTTCTGAGATCATTGTTCCTCATGATTGTGTACTCATTGTGCGTATCTTTTGTGTGATTCAGTGCTCGTCTTTTAGCTTGCGTTACACCGTAATGACTTTGCTCGCAACAGGGGACTGATGACTGAGCAGTCTAGTCCCCTCTAAACTGCAACAACAACAACCCCTTTTTCTGTCACTACCACAACGTGAGTCCCCAGGACGCCCCCCCTCCCCCCCCCTCAGGTGGGCTTTAAGCAGGGCTAACTGGGAGGATTACTCGTCCACTGCTATTGTTCGACTTCCCCCACACGATATATCGATGTGGTGGTCGAGGGCGTCACTCACACCATTGTTTCTGCTGCAAAAGATGCAATTCCATGCCCCACAGGGTGCCCATGGCAGAAGACAGTGCCATGGTGGTCGCCGGAAATAGCTGAGGCTATTAGTGATCGTAGGTGGGCCTTACAGCGTTACTAGCGTCACCCCTCTCAGGAGCTCCTCATCACATTCAAATGGCTTTGTGCTCGTGCTCGCTAGTTAATAGGAAAACGGAAACAGGAGTGCTGGGAGAGGTACGTCTCCACTATTGGGACAGGTAGCTTTGCCTTGCAGGTCTGGAATAAAATCAGGCGGTTAAAGGGATTACAGACACCAGCGGGAATACCTGGAACATCCACGAATGGAATTCTATGTACGGACCCGGCCACAATTGCAGAGATGTTTGCCGAACATTATGCTTGCGCCTTTGCCTCTGCAAATTATCCACCGACCTTCCATACATTGAAGGAGCAGGTAGAATGACAGTCTATCTTATCGTATGTCCCGACACGGCGCCTGGGCCTGATAGCATCCACAGCCAAATGCTGAAGCAACTCTCTGCAGACAGCCGGCGTAATCTTCTTGTGGTCTATAATTGCATTTGGTGTGATGGTGTTTTCCGGTCACAGTATCACAATATCAGCATCCCAGTGCTTAAACCCGACAAACAACCTCTTTCCTTGGACAGCTATCGTCCCATTAACCTGACTAACGTTCCATGCAAACTGTTGGAGCGGATGGTCAGTCGGCGATGTGTTGGATTCTGGAGACTCGAGGCTTACTGGCTCCAAGCCAGGGCGGATTGCGCCATGGTCGATCTACCACCGATAATCTGGTGTACCTCGAGTCTGCTATCGGCACTCCCTTTTGCAGACGCCATCACCTTGTTGCCGTCTTCTTAGATATGCACAAATCATACAATACAACCTGGCGACGACACATTCTCAACACTTTACATGACTGGGGTCTCTGGGGCTCCCTACCGATTTTTTGCCGGAATTTTTTAGCTGTCCGTACCTTTTGTGTTCAAATTGGTGCTTCTCTGAGCACCTCTCTTATCCAGGAAAACGGGGCTCCTCAGGGTTCTGTTTTAAGCATTCCATTATTTTTAGTTGTCGGTTTAGCGACAGCGGTTGCATCGTCAGTATCCCCTTCTCTTTATGCTGACGGCTTTTGTCTCTCTTTTAGTTCCCGCAGCGTAGGTTGCAAGGCGCTATTCGGAAGGCGCATGCCTGGGCGCTTACCATGGCTTTCAGTTTTCTGCCACCAAGACCAGAGTGATGCACTTCTGTCGGCATCAGACAGTTCACCCTCACCCGGAACTACATCTTAACGACGAGCTACTTTCCTCAGTAGACACACATCGTTTTTTAGGACTCGTCTTTGATTCCCAGCTGACGTGGCTTTCCCACATTCATCAGCTGAAACAGGACTGCTGGCGCTGCCTCAACCTTTTTAGGCACCTGGGTCATACAACCTGGGGTACTGACCAATCGACGCTGTTGCGGCTTTACACTGCACTGGTGCAGTCCCGCCTCGATTTTGGGTGGATTACCTTGGCTCCGCATCACCTACGGCCCTGCACCTACTGGACCCCAATCACAACTGTGGGACTGTCAGGGGCTCAGCATTAACTTGCTGAGTACAGGCTTGGCGACCCCAGGGTACTGAGCTGTGGGCTGTGTCGCGCCAACAGTCTGCTACACCGTAAGCTCTGTGTGTGCTTCAACGACCATCGTTCGGCGCGATGGTGATATGTTGTACGTTTCAGATTCCGGGGATCTTGGCTTAATCGCCCGGGTCGCGAAGACAATACAAACCTCTATAAAAGAAACCTCAATCTCAAGGTTTTGCTATGTGCCGAGGAGATGCATGGCTGTTGAGGTAGAACAGTCACTAATGTGCATCCTCTGAGGAACCCGCCGAGCCTCATTTGTATAAGGCTTACCTAGGCAAGCGGGGCTCTGTCTCGGTGGACCCTTATTTCCCTAGCTGCTTGTGGGAACACCATGAAAAGACCACGGAACGTTGGCGGACATACAACCGTCGTCTCCAAGCGCGGTCGAGGCGATTACAACGCTGCACAATATGACCCCCAAACGTTTCCTTCCTTGTCCACACCATGGGAGGAACGTAGGGGGAAAATTCAGGATGAGGCTTATGCCCCAAAATATCTGGTCTGCACGCGAAATGATGGGGAATCATTTATGACGACAAAGCCAATGTTCTTCACCGAACATTTAGAAGATAAGTATGGAGAGGTAGAGGGTTTGTCTAAGATGAGATCTGGGTCAGTTCTGATAATGACGTCATCCCCAGCGCAGTCACGGGCTTTGCTAGACTGCAACAAGCTGGGTGATGTTTCCGTTTCCATCACGTCACATAAGAGCTTAAACATGGTCCATGGCATTATTTTCCACAGAGATCTTCTGCTGCAATCAGACGACGAATTGAGAGCTAAGAGAGTGGCGAGGTGTGCATTTCATCCACGCCGGCCACAGTGGCTGAGGGGACTGCAGCGCTTCAGTCACGGTCTGCATGGCCACTACGGTCGGGGGTTCGAATCCCTCCTTGGGCATGGATATTTGTGCCGTCCTTAGTGTTAGCTAGTTCATCAGTAGTTTGTAAGTTTAGGGACTGATGACTTCTTAGTTAAGTCCCATAAGCTCTACAAACATTTTAATTTTGAATTTCATCCACCGTATCTATAGGGGTTGCCACCGGTGCCTTCATCTTGGCTTTCAAGGGCGATTCATTGCCTGAGAAAGTAAAGGTGATGATCTACCAGTGCAACGTAAAGCCCTGTGTTCCTCCCTCTATGCACTGCTTCAAGTGCTGGAGGTATGGTCATATGTCCTCCCGATGTGATGCCAACCCAACATGTTGGGAGTGCGGGCGTGCATCCCATCCGGTCGTCCCTTGTACACCACCTTCAGTGTGTGTCAATTGTAATCAGCAGCATTGTCTTTGTTCTCCCACTGCACTGTACTCCACAAAGACCTTGAGATCATGGAGTACAAGACCCTGGACTGGCTGACATGTGCAGAGGCCAGGCGTAAGTACGCGAAACTCCACACATTGACCATGACAACACCATGCCCTACAGTAGCTTCACTGTCGATCCCCACAGTCGTCAGACCACAACGTGTACCACCAATGCCAGCAGGCCCCCAGACCCAATCCACTCCACCTGCCCCCTTGACAGTTGGGGCGCTACTCCTTCGGTTGTTCTCACACTTTTCACGTTGGGAGCGACAGACGAACCATGACAGGGGACGTCGGTCCCCACCCCACTGCCAAAGAAACAACAGCCTTCTCCGGCTCCTACGCCCGGAAGGGGTTCCACGGGACAGTCCCTTCCGAGACTTATAGCTGTGGGATCATGGATCCAAGCAAATGGCTGAAGGATCCCCCGGTTGCTGATCGAAGTGCCTCCTGCTTTTCATCAGCTCCTGCCACCCCTTCTGAGAAGCTCCCACAACCCTTCACACTGAAGGGTCAGCGAGAGGGCAAGAAGAAAGAAAGGAAGAAAAAGGATTCTTTTGTGGCTTCCAAGCCACCCACACCCACATTCTCTGCTTCAGAGGATGAAATCGAGATCGTCGCTCACCTGAGGATCTCGCACTTCTTGATTCACTTGACCATAGGATATCTGCATAACCAGAATCACCTGAATCTATGGTCTTAGATTCTGTAGATCCTGACCATTAGGCAGCAGATGTTTCTATGGAATTATCTCCTCCTCTTATTTCTTTTCTTATATGACCTTACAGTGTGGAGAACGAGTTATTCTCCAGTGGAAACAGTTTTCCTTCTACACTCGTCGTCGGGAACTATATAACGACCCGTTTAATGAGTGGGAATTCCAAACTGCCCTTGCTGAGTGCCCTGATACCACTCCAGGACCAGATAAGATTCACAGCCAATTCCTCCGATACCCTTCACCAGAGTTTCAACGCCGTATTCTCGCCCTCTTTAACCACCTATGAGCAGAGGGAGTTTTCCTGTCGCAATGGCGGGAAAACACTATCATCCCGGTGCTGAAACCTGGTGTAGATCCCCATGTGGCTTACAATTACCGTCCGATCAGCCTCACCAACGTTCTCTGCAAGCTCTTCGAACGTATGGTGAGTCGGCTGCTTATGTGGATCCTTGAAGAGCGTGGACTCCTTGCTCCACAACAGGGGGGCTTCCGCCAGGGCCGTTCTACCATTGACAAACTCGTGTCTCTGGAGTCGGCCATTCGCACTGCCTTCGCTAGGCGTGAGCATTTGGTTGCTGTATTTTTATTCGCAATTTCCTCTCCCACCTCTCGTTTCAGGTGAGGGTTGTGGCATCTTTTATCTCCCCCCATATTCAAGAGAACGGTGTCCCAAAGGGCTCCGTCCTCAGCGTCCCATTGTTTTTAGTGGCGATGAACGGTCTTGCTGGGACTGTGGGGTCATCAGTCAGTTGCTCGGTGTTCGCCGATGACTTCTGCCTGTATTTCGTCTCAATCTACATCTACAACGATACTCCGCAAGCCACTCGACGGTGTGTGGCGGAGGGTCCTTGAATATCGATTTTCCCTACTATTTCAGTCATGTATTGTTCGCGGAAAGAAGGATTGTCGGTATGCCTCTGTGTGGGCTCTAATCTCTCTGATTTTATCCTCACGATCTCTTCGCGAGATATACGTAGGAGGGAGCAATATACTGCTAGAATCCTCAGTAAGGGTAAGTTCTCGAAACTTCGACAAAAGCCCGTACCGAGCGACAGAGCGTCTCTCCTGCAGTCTTCCACTGGAGTTTAGCGATCATCTCCGTAACGCTTTCACCATTACCAAATGATCCTATAATGAAGCGCGCTGCTCTCCGTTGAATCTTCTCCACTTCCTCTATCAATCCCACCTGGTACAGATCCCACACCGGTAAGCAGTATTCAAGCTGTGGCCGAACAAGTGTACTGTAACCTAGTTCTTTTGTTTCTGGACTGCATTTCCTTAGAATTCTCCCAACGAATCTAAGTCTGGCATATGCTTTACCGACGATTGATTTTATATGGTCGTTCCATTTTAAATCCCTCCTAATGACTACTCCTAGATACTTTATGGAATTAACTGCTTCCAGTTGCTGACCTGCTATAGTGTAGCTAAATGATAAAGAATCTTTCTTTCTGTGTATTCGCAGCACATTACACTTGTCTACATTGAGCTTTAATTGCCATTCTCTGCACCATGCGTCAATTCGATGCAGATCCTCCTGCATCTCAATACAATTTTCCATCGTTAGAACCTCTCTATATACTACCGCATCATCCGAAAAAGCCTCAGTGAACTTCCGATGTTATCTGCAAGGTACGCCTGACATAACTCCTACTTCAGAAGACTTCTCTCCATTGAGAATGACCTGCTGCTTTCTGTTATCTAGGAATTCCTCAATCCAATCACACAATTACTTTGTTCATTAAACTTTCGCGGGAAACTGTATCAAACTCCTTGCGGAAGCCGAGAAACACAGCATCTACCTGAGAACCCGTGGCTATAGCCCTCTGAGTCTCGTGGACGAATAGCGCTTCCTGGGTTTCACACGAACGCCTTTCTCGAAACCCATGCTGATTCCTACTGAGCAGATTCCTAGTCTCGAGAAATTTCATTATATTCGAACATAATACATGTTCCAAATTCTACAACTGACCGACGTTAGAGATATAGGCCTATAGTTCTGCACATCTGTTCGAGGACCCTTCTTGAAAACGGGGATGACCTGCGCCATTTTCCAATCTTTCGGAACGCTATGCAATCTCTGCGGGAATCTAGGGAAGGAACTACAGTGCAATCTTCCTCTGTGAAACGGCTTTGAAAAAAGACATTTAGTAATTCCGCCTTTAGAGTGTAATCCTCTGTTTCAATGCCATTTACGTCACAAAGTGTCTGGACACTTCGTTTTGATCCACCTACCGCTTTGACATAAGACCAAAATTTCTTAGGATTCTCAGCCAAGTCAGTACAAAGAACTCTACTTTCGAATTCGTTGAACGCCTCTCGCATAGCCCTCCTCACACTACATTTCGCTTCGTGTAATTTTTGTTAGTCTACAAGGCTTTGGCTACGTTTACGTTTGGAGTGAAGTTCCCTTTGCTTACGTAGCAGCTTTCTAATTCGGTTGTTGTACCATTTCAGCTCCGTTAGCATCGGCGTAGCTGAACGGCGGCTGCAGGGTGCCATCCGAAAGGCCCACTCATGGGCCTCTACTCGCGGATTTCAATTCTCCCCAGAAAACCTACGTGATGCACTACTGTCGCCGTCGGATAGTTCACCCTGACCCAGAGCTCTATCTACTTCAGGTCGAGGAAGCATCGCTTCCTGGGCATGGTTTTTGATGCCCGGCTAACCTGGGTGCCACACCTACGTTAGCTGAGACAGAAGTGTTGGCGGCATTTAAATATTCTTTGATGCCTTCGCCATACTGGTTGGGGAGCAGCCCATTCCACCCTCCTTCAGCTATACAAGGCCCTTATGGCACTTATTCAGTCGCGGCTTGATTACAGGAGCTTGGTTTATGAATCAGCAGCCCCTTCTGCCTTGCGGGTCCTAGACCCCACTCACCACACTGGTGTGCGTCTCGCAACAGGGGCTTTTCACACCAGTCCAGTACCGAGCCTTCTAGTTGTAGCTTGTGTTCCCCCTCTGCGTTATCGCCGGCAACAGTTGTTGGTGACTTATATTGCCCGGGTTCATGCTTCACCCTGCCATCCGAACCACAGGCTTCTCTTCCCACTTTCTGCACTCCTTCCCGCCATCATTATTCTGCGGACTGGCTCTTTGTGATTCATAATCAAAGGCAAAGTATTCCAGTAATACCTGAACATCGTCCTTGCACCTACCCGCGAGCCTCCGCGGTAGTTTTCCCAGGCTAATCCGAATCAGGTCCGGTCCTGAGTACGGATACGACAAAAAGTGATTTTTCGTAATCATGTCCTGGAAGAATTCAGTGGGAGTTGCAAAACTAGACTGGGTAAACGGCGGCATCATCTGTATGTTATGTCTTAGTCGGTCCTGTTGGTTATCCGACCAGTAAGACATAAGGAAATGATGGCGGAAGTTGTTATAAGTTTCCCCATAAAGTGGAAACTTCTAAGTGGCCGCAAACAAATTCAATTTTGTGGCTCTCTGGCCAGTTTGGTGGCAACGAAAAGTCGAATTGTTCTATCCACGCGCGCGGATGGATACCGCCAGGCGCGTCACGGAACACTTCGTACTTTCGAACGGTAAGAAAGTGATTGTAATCAAACGCCGGACCCGACGCCTGATTACTCTCAATTGACCTACTCGATCGCCTATTGAGACTCGCGCGTGGTTGTTCAGGCTCGTCTTCAAATGCAGAATCAGCACCTCCGTCTGACCCGGCATTACGACTTCCGCAGTCATTCCGTTCCACGCGGCCGTTGTACGGCGACGTTGCACGATCGAGAGCTTCCTGCCGCCGAACCACGTTTTCATGCGGTCCGACTGCATGAGTATTCCTACAGCGGACATTGCTGTTCATTTCTAATTGCGCCATTTTGAGCGTAATCGTGTCGAGATTGCTTTTGATGTCGCCGACTACGGCAGGTACGTCGTCGACGCGACCATTCACTTCCCCGACACGCGCTTTTATAGTGTCGATACTTTCACTAATAGCCCCTATCTGGGTTACAGTGTCTTCCACCCGAGCTCGAATTTCACCAACATGTTCACTCACGCCCTCTGCACGTGTATCAATACCATCAACCCGCGAATTGATTGTTTCAATAACACTCTCATTTTTCTTTATAGCTTCGGAGTGGCTAGAGATAATTTCAACAGGGGTTCAATTGTACTGGTCATATGTCCTTTGAGTTTATTTAATACCTCAGCCTGTTTAGCACCTTGTTCCCTAACGCTTTGCATTCATTCACGAATTTGAGCAGCTTGCTTACCAGTGTGCTCCCTAACGCTTTTCACTTCGTTACTAATGGCCGGCCGCAGTGGCCGAGGTGACTGAGGCGCTCCAGTCAGGGTCAGCACGGCCCCTACGGTCGGGGGTTCGAATCCCCCCTCGGGCATGGATATTTGTGCCGTCCTAGTTTGTAAGTAGTTCATAAGTAATTTGTAAGTTTAGGGACTGATGACCCCTTAGTTAAGTCCCATAAGCTTAACAAACATTTGAACATTTGATTTCGTTACTAATTTGAGCAAACTGTGCGGACAAAAACTGCAATAGGGCGGGATCTATGGTGGACGTAGGCCCACTTGTTGCATTAACTAGACCTGCGTTGTTACCAATCACGGCCGTCGCCACGTCTTCCGTGAGGCATGGAACTACTCGTTTCTACGCCCACGTGCTCGCTAGTAACTGGTGAATTTACAGTCGTACTAGGGGACACCGATTCAATCACTGGCGGTAGTTGAGGATTTTCTGTATGATTATTCAACACTTTCTTCGACCTTTCACTCCTGTCCTTACCCTTTTCTACTACTTTTAACACGGCTTTTCTGCGCATTTCTACGTTTGAGTTCGTGGAAATCGGCATTTTAGAACACACAGAAAACAAACAACACAAAATATGCAACGATAGCCTGGCGACCCACGTGGCAGAACACGGGTGCCTCAAAAGGTTTCACACGCAATAATTTTCCAAAGCACTTAACGTACACATGTACCTTCCTGAAAATATACAAATAAATAAAACACTGCTGAAAAAAAATCACTAAATACACGCGCTTGCTGTACTACTCACACATACACACACGTACTGGGCAGGTGGACGAAATTAAAATTTAAAATAAAATTAGAAGATGCCAGTAGGACGAATCCTGGCAGCTGTGAGCCAGGTGAAACATTACTGCCCTATGCTTGTATTACTAGTTAGTGGATGAAATGACTTGCTCTGCAGGTTCCCAAGTGGAACAACGAAATCAATTAATCCTTCTCGCAACACAGTTTAGAAAATAGCCTATCTGCAGAGACTTAAAGGTTAAAACGCAACGGAAAGCTTCGCCACTCCCTGACGGGGAGAGCCAAGTCTGACTAATATTTAAATTAAATTTGAGAGGGGTGCTAAGGAACAGAAAATACGTTTAACAAGTATTATTCTGAGAACGCTTATGAAATGGGGAGACCAATGTAAAACATTAAAAGCACACACCTCACATAAAATTAAACATAGAACTTGATAAACGGCCCATTTGATTGCCCACCTATCAACAAAGCTGATATATTAGAAATTGGGGTAAAATTGTCGGTGAGTAGACATACATTCATTCACACACACTCATCAAAGCTCTCACGGCACTTACTCAACAGCGACTAGCGTCTGCACCAGAAAATGAGGGGAAGAGTAAGCTTGATACACGCGCACATATTAATGTAAAACTCGACTGCTATTCCGTAATCGGGACACATCGTTGTTCACAGGCTACTGGACTGGTTCTCATCTCAACTCGCAAACTTGAAATACATAGAACTAAAACACGACGCGCGGAAGAATTGAAAAAATAGAATCATTAACCTTTATCGCCTGAGGGGCCTTAAAGCAATTTGATGATCGGTATCGGATTCATAATAGGTAACACACGTGGCATGACTAACAGACAAAGCAACTTCGTTGAAATTTGAATAAATCACTGGTAAATTACTGCGGAAACAAGATAATCGAATAGCACTGTTTAATTATAATCGCGAACCAAACTGAACATTTTCAAGGGCTGAAATCCTAACATGAACAAAGGAACAAAGCCACACGTGGTTCGGTTATCATAGCCTCACGTCAGATAACAAAAGTTTTAACACTAAACTAGTTAGTTCTAACCGAAATATTCACGCGTATTACGAACGAAATCTTGAAGCAGTTTAAGACTGCTGCGAGCATTGCGACTCAGAAGCTAACACCATGAAATTATTCAGCAATGGTCCTCAGAGCAGCAGTCCAGTTACAGCCGCTTACCTCGAGCACGTCCGACGGAAGAGTGCCCTGGCCGCCGCGTGCCACGACCGATTCACCGTATGCGAGGAGGGGTGGGGGTTAGTCCTGTGAAGTTGGCACCCCTTTTTTGGAAAATGTACATTTTTTTCAGAGTTCTAGACAGATATACAATAGTTCTGGAGTTCTCTGTACAAAATTTAAATAGTTCTGCATAATTTCGCCGAAAAAATAAGAAAAATTACCACAAAATTTAGTTTTTTCAAAATAATTTTTTGCCTAATTGTTCAAACATTGTTCTGATCACAGCTCTAAATAGCTCTCAAAGAGTTCTGCAAAAATTCCTAATGATATTTTTTTGCCCAGATAATAGTTCATGAGTTAATTGCGTAAATAGGGACATAAACTACACAAAATTACGCCAGAGTCGTGTGAAATTGGCACCCCTTGTTTCAAAAATGTAAATTTTTTTCAGAGTTCTAGACCGATATGCAATAGTTCTGGAGTTCTTTGTTCAAAATTTGAATAGTTCTGCAGAATTTCGCCGAAAAAATAGTAAAAATTACCGCAAACTTGAGTTTTTTAGTTTTTTCTTAAATAATTATTTGCCTATTAGGACAAACATAGTTCTGATCACAGTTCTAAATAGCTGTCAAAGAGTTCTACAGGAAATCCTAATGACATTTTTCTGTGCAGATTATACTTTATCAGATAAATGCAGTAATATGGAATTCATTTTCACGTTACTGTAAATTGACACCATTTTTTCGAGAAATACACATTGTTTTTTGGGGTTCTGTGTACATATACTATAGTTCTAGAGTACATGTGAATATTTCTATGTAATTGCCCGAAAAAAAATTATGTTCACAATTTTGAATATCTGATAAGCTGTCTTATTTGTGCCCCTTATTCGAGAAATATACATTTTTCTTAGGTCTTCACAGATATTCTATCCGCTGCACATTCAATTTGTTGTTTTTACGTCTGAGTGATTACTGCTTATCGTAAACAAGAACTATTGCACATGTCCCTAGAACTCTGGAAAAAAGTCTAACTTTTTAGAAAAAATGGGTGCAAATTCCACAGTAGCATGTAAATCAATAATCCATTATTGTAATTATCTCATAAAGTATAATCTGTACAGAAAAATGTTATAAGGATTTCCTGTAGAACTCTTTGACAGCTATTTAGAACTGTGATCAGAACTATGTTTGCGCTAATAGGCAAATAATTAATTAAAAAACTAAAAAAACTCAAGTTTGTGATAATTTTTACTATTTTTTCGGCGGAATTCTAGAGAACTATTTAAATTTTGTACAGAGATCTCCAGAACTATTGCATATCTGTCTAGAACTCTGAAAAAAATTTACATATTTGAAAAAGGGGTGCCAACTTCACAGCACTCCCACTATTCAGAATTGCGATATTTCACGAAATTCTGCAGAACTATTTAAATTTTGTACAGAGAACTCTAGAACTATTGCATATCAGTCTAGAACTCTGAAAAAATTTTACATTTTTCAAAACAGGGGTGCCAACTTCACACGACTCTGGCGCAATTTTGTGTAGTTTATGTCCCTATTTACGCAATTAACTCATGAACTATTATCTGGGCAAAAAAATATCATTAGGATTTTTTGCAGAACTCTTTGAGAGCTATTTAGAACTGTGATCAGAACTATGTTTACGCTTATAGGCAAATAATTATTTGGAAAAAACTAAAATTTGTTATAATTTTTTGTAATTTTTTTGGCGAATTAGTGCAGAACTATTTAAATTTTGTACAGAGAACTCCAGAACTATTGCATATCTGCCTAGAACTCTGAAAAAAATTCACATTTTTGAGAAAAGGGGTGCCAACTTCACAGTAGCGTGTAAATGGATTCCCCATTATTGCAATTATCTCATGAAGTATAATCTGCACAGAAAAATGTCATTAGGATTTCCTGTAGAACTCTTTGAGAGCTATTTAGAGCTGTGATCAGAACTATGTTTGAACAATTAGGCAAAAAATTATTTTGAAAAAACTAAATTTTGTGGTAATTTTTCGTATTTTTTTCGGCGAAATTATGCAGAACTATTTAAATTTTGTACAGAGAACTCCAGAACTATTGCATATCTGTCGAGAACTGAAAAAAATGTACATTTTCCAAAAAAGGGGTGCCAACTTCACAGGACTGTGGGGGTTGTGACCAGCTAGCGAGCCCGTCACCAACGGCCGGAACCAGAGGATTAGTCTCGGTATCACAGCATCTCTGCAGCTCACCGACAGGCAATACTTTGATGTCAAAGAAAGCGTTGCTTCAGAGAGGGGACTGAGTAGACGATTACATGATTACAGAGATGTAACCAGCTCGTCTGCAGAGCGCGGAGGCAGCACTCCACATTGATATTGCAACAAGCAACTAAGCGACACATTCCACACACACACACACACACACACAATCATTCAGTGGCGATGTTAGTCAGGGCAATATACAACATAACACATAAAATATTACGAGATAATTAAAAGAATAAGACACAATGTTGGGGCGTCATAAAACAGTTGCATAAGCGAATTTACAGAGTCGTCTAGCAACACAACAAATATAATTGCTTCATTAAATAATATGGAACATCACATCATTATGTGGATGTGTTTCAACTCCATTGTTTTAGTTTTTATGGCAATTATTATTTTTCAATGTGTACTTTTGTTGTTGTTGTATTTGCTGTTTTTGAGTGATGTGCCCCAGCTGCCTTTGTCCCCATAAGGGAACGACATATTAGTTATGAAAAATTTGCTGTATATGATGTCATATAATTACCTTTGCCTACATCAAAATTTTCACTTAAGGAAGGGGTGATGAAAGACGACCGTCTGTCGCTAGACTGTCGTTTTGTTAAAACTTGAACCCCACTCTTTTCAAGGCTTGAGGAATAGCATTTTTATTTCACGAGTTAAAATATTAGTTATTATGGCTAGGTTTTTCTTATTTTGTTATGTTAATAATTTATTATTATATTAATTAATGTGGCATAAGTACGGCTTCTCCGCTATGCCACTGTCCCTGTATGATTGTGCAGTTGTTGTGTGTGCGAGAATCTATGGCTGTTTGAATGTGGGAAATGATAGCTCTCTCTGCATCGTTCTCTCTGGCTCAGAGTCGATAGCTGCTGAGGTGTCCAGAGACGTTTCCACACCCTTTGGTTGCGAGCTAGTTAGCGAACCTACTCCAGCACGAGTGCACTCTCTCTCCGCCCCACCACCGCTGTTTCTAGGATTTTCCGGCCTCCGGTCGTTTTCCCGCGGTCGGTGGCTGCTCGGTCGATTCGTTCTGGGCTGGTTGTCTGGAGAGTTAAGGTTGGTTCTGCTCTTGTTTCTGGAGATGATAGCGCTTCACTGACTAGCACGTTTAATTTAGATTCATGAACTTAGAATCTTTTTTTTTTTAATATTTTCTCCGATCGTGTGCAGAAATGTGTTCTCTCTTTTCAGTTCAGTGATTTCCAATAGATAAACGCTGTGTGTGTGATTCTAGTTGCCATTTGATAACAGCTTGGTATGTTAAAACCTTTTGTGATCATGTGGCGGTGCATGAACTTTGTGTAAATACTTTATAGCTTTGTGGGTCCCGATTTCTAATAGGTGATATGTTCATTTTTGTACAGTGCATGTCAAAATCTTCTCATCGTTTCCTTCCATGAGTGATTTGTGTGCCACGTGGTTGGTTCGTAGAACAAAGCCTTCAGCTTACACTCTTGTTTCTTCCATGCCCATAAGGCAAGTAACTATGCGGGTATACTGATTTCCACTAATATTTCGCGATCTTCTCTCCCCGCCTCTTTTAATTTCGCCGTTTCTTCTCCGACTTGGAGTACGCTCTCTTTCTTTGTCAGTAATTCTCTGTGAGCCTTGTACAACCTCCTTCAATAGCTTCTTCATGTAATTCTAAACATTTCTATGGGTTGCATGCTGTAATTCTCAATTTTATTTTTCTGACTTTGTAATTATTTCCTTTTTTGTGGTTTTCCTGAGACAGGACCTCATCCGTGTCTGTAATCGTGCCTTATCGTGTGTAGCTATATTTCATTCGCTTCCTTATATAATTCTAAGCATTTCTATGGGTTGCATGCTGTAGTTAATTTTCTTTACTTACGGAATTTGAGGAACCCGCGAAACCTCAATTGTATAAAACCTACCCAGGTAAGCGGGGCTCTTCCTGGGTGGACCTTTAGATCCCTAGCTGCTCGTGGGAACAACATGAAGAGACTATTGAGCAACGCTGGAGGGAGTTTAACCACCGTCTCTAAGAGAAGAAGAGCTGACTTTAATGCGGCCACTTATAACCCACGCACATTCCCTTCCCTGGCCACACCATGGGACGAACGTTGGGCAAGTTCTAAAGATGAGCCATATTCGCCTAAATTCCTCCTGTGTAGCCGCACGGATGGTGAGTCTTTCGCGTCTACGAAGCCTCTTTTCTTTGTGGAACATCTTGAGTACAAGTACGGCGAAGTTTCCGAAATGTCAAAGATGCGAAGCGGCGCAGTGCTCATAGTAGCAGCATCTCCGGCCCAATCGCGGGCGTTACTTGCCTGTGACAAGCTGGGTGATGTCCCTGTGAGCATCACACCACATAAGTCGCTCAATATGGTCCAAGGTATAATTTTCCACAGAGACCTTTTGTTACAGTCCGACGACGAGTTACGCGCGAACTTAGAGCGTAGAAGAGTCCACTTCGTCCATCGTGTCCATATGGGACCAAAGGATCACAAGGTTGCCATCGGTGCTTTCATCCTGGCCTTTGAAGGCGATACCCTGCCTGAGAAGGTCAGGGTAATGATTTAGTGGTATGACGTGAAACCTTATATTCCTCCCCCTATGAGATGCTTAAAATGTTGAAAATTCAGCCACATGTCTTCTAGATGTACTTTCAATGCTACATGCAGCGACTGTGGACATTCCGAACACCTAGACGCGCCAAGCACACCGCACCCCCCCCCCCCAATCTGCGTGAACTGTGGCTTTAATCATCCTCCTTGTTCGTCGGATTGCACCATTCTTCGTAAGGAACAGAAAATTATGGAACTTAAGACCTTGGACCGACAAGCCTGCCCCTGTAGTAGTCGGGGGCTCCATTACTCCTCCTGCTTCCAAGGCAATGGCTTCGGGAGCAGTCCCCAACACTCTGTCAGAGAAGCATCAACCTTCCCCGACTGCCCTAATTCAGAAGGGGTCCCTAGGGACGCTCCCTTCTGCGGCTTTTGCCAGCGCTGGTACTGGCACTAGCCAGTAGCATGCAGCGTCGCAGGCTGCTGACCACAAGGCACCGCGCACTCCCTCTGTCACTGAGACAGAGGCAGAGAGGCAGAGTCTGCAAAGCCGCTCATTCCAGCGAAACCCCAGAGGGATAAGAGGGTGCGAAAGAAAATTGTTAAGAAAGATGAGGCTAAAGATACCCCGGAGGCCACTGTGACACCCGACCCCTCCATCTCTGCCTCTGAGGATGAGGTGGAGATACTTGCATCCCCCTAGGATCTTGCTCTCTTGGACGCATTAGACACAATGGACTTCAAAGCTGATGCGTCGCTACCGGTGGATGCAAAAGATGCTGAGGTGTAGAACATAACATCTTCTCATTCATTCCTTCCCAGATGTTGGAGACTGTAATCCTCCAATGGAACTGCGGCGGTTTTTTAACCCACCTGGCTGAGCTATGACAACTTCTGAGCGTCACACCTGCTGTCTACATTGCCCTTCAGGACACCTGGTTCCCAACAATGCAGACCCGTGCCCTTCGGGGCAATAGGGGATACTTCTGCAATCGTAGCTTGTATAACAGGATGTCACGTGGAGTGTGTGTGTATGTCCTTACCTCTGTATATAGTAAACCTGTGACCCTTCAGACATCGTTAGAAGCTGTGGCTATCAGGGCAAGGGCAACACAAGAGATCACTGTCTGCAGTCTCTACCTCCCTCCAGATGGCGATGTCTCTACGACTGCCTTGGCTGCACTTATCTCGCAACTCCTGCCACCTTTTTTGCTATTGGGGGACTTTAATGCCCACAATCCCCCGTGGGGTGGTTCTACGATCTCTGGCCGTGGCAGAGTTGTTGAGGACCTGCTTTCTCAACTCGACTTCTGCCTCTTGAATACAGGTGCCCCCACAAATTTCAGTGTGGCACACGGTACATTCTCGGCCATTGATCTGTCAATAAGCAGCCACTGCCTTCCGCCATCCGTCCATTGGAGTGTCCATGATGACTTGTGTGACAGTGATCATTTTCCGAACCTTTTGTCACACCCACAACATCAGTCCCCAGCACACCCTCCTCGGTGGGCTCTTCACCGAGCTCACTGGGAAGGCTACACCTCTGCTGCCATCGTTGGCCTTCCCCCACTTGATACCATCGATGTGGTGGTTGGGAGCGCCACACGATCCATGTTGTCTGCTGCGGAAGCTACTATTCCACATTCCTCGGGGTGCCCTTGGCGTAAAACGGTGCCATGGTGTTTGCAAGAGGTCGCTCGCGCCATTAAAGACCGTAGGCAGGTCCTACAGCGATACAGGCGGCACCCTTCTCTTGAGCACCTCATTACATTTGAAAGGCTCCATGCCCGTGCTCGCCATTTAATTAGAAGTCGGAACGGGAGTGTTGGGAGATGTACGTCTCCACTATTGGGTCAGGTACCTCCACTTCCCAGGTCTGGAGCCGCATATGGTGTTTAGAGGGATACTCAACACCAACAGGAATGTCTGGGATCTCCAGGAATGGAGTCATCTGTATGGATTCAGTCACGCTTGCAGAGATGTTTGCTGAGCATTACGCTCGTGCTTCTGCCTCTGCAAACTTCCCACCGACCTTCCGTACATTAAAGGAGTGGGTGGAACGCCAGCCTATCTCTTTTACTGCCTGCCGCACTGTGGCTTAGAACGCTCCTTCAGTGAGTGGGAGCTACTTGCTGCTCTCGCGCAATGCCCTGACACAACCTTTGGGCCTGATAGCATGCATGCCCAAATGCTGTGACACCTGTCAGCAGAAAGCCTCGGTAATATCCTCGCCGTCTTCAACCAGATCTGGTGCGATGGGGTATTCCTTTCGCATTGGTGGGAGGGTATAATCATACCGGTGATAAAACCAGGCAAAAACCCTGCTCAGTTGGATAGCTATCGACCCATCATCCTGACCAATGTCCTTTTTAAACCGTTGAAGCGCATTGTCAGTAGGCGGTTGTGCTGGATCCTCAAGACTAGGGGCTTACTGGCTCCATGCCAAAGCGGATTCCACCAGGGTCGCTCCACCACCGACAACCTGATGTACCTCGAGTCTGCAATCCGCACAGCCTTTTACAGGCGCCAACATCTCATAGCCGTCTTCTTTGATATGCACACAGCATTTTATACAACATGGCGACACCACATGCTCACTACTTTACATGGGTGGGGCCTCTGAGGCTCCCTTCCGATTTTTATTAACAACTTTTTAGCTGTCCGTTCTTTTCGAGTTCAAGTTGGTGCTTCCCGAAGCACCTGTCATGTGCGGGAAAATGGGTTTCAAATGTTCAAATGTTTGTAAAGCTTATGGGACTTAACTACGGGGTCATCTGTCCCTAAACTTACAAACTGCTTATGAACTACTTACGAACTAGGACGGCACAAATATCCATGCCCAAGGGGGGTCTCGAACCCCCGACCGTAGTGGCTGTGCAGACCGTGACTGAAGCGCCTCAGTCTCCTCGGCCACTGCGGCCGGCTAAATGGGTTTCCTGAGGGCTCTGTTCTGAGTGTTCCTTTATTTTTAGTAGCCATTAATGGCCTAGCGACAGTACTTCGGTGGTCAGTATCCCCTTCACTATATGCTGACGACTTCTGCATCTACTTTAGCTCTTCCAGCACCCAAGTCGCTGAGCGCAGACTGCAGGGAGCGATTAGAAACGCGCTGTCCTGGGCTCATGCTCACGGCTTCTAGTTTTCTGCAGTCATGACTAGTGTTATGCATTTCTGTCGGTGTTGGACTGTTCACCCACACCCCGAACTTTACCTCGACAACCACTTGCTTCAAGTAGGTGAAACACATAGATTTTTAGGGCTGGTCTTAGACAAATGGCTGACGTGGCTTCCTCACATTTGTCACCTGAAACAGGAGTGCTGGCGCCATCTGAATGTTCTTCGCCACCTGGCCCATACCACTTCGGGCGCTGATCGCTCCACACTGTTGCGACTCTACTCAGGACTGGTAAAGTTGCGGCTTGACTTCAGATGCGTTGCCTACGGTTCTGCATCGTATTCGGCATTGCACCTCTTGGAATCCATCCAGCACTGTGGGGTTCGCTTCGTGACGGGTGCCTTCCTCACCAGCCCAGTGAACAGCTTACTTGTGGAGGCTGGGGTCCTACCTTTGAGGATGCGCCACCAACACCTGCTCGTGGCTTATGCAGCCAACGTATATTGCTCCCCAGACCACCCAAACTGTCATCTCCTCTTTTCTGATGTGGTCATCTGTCCCCATCAGCGACGCCCCAGATCAGTTCATAAGATTGCCTTTCGAGTTCAGTCCCTCCTGCTGAAGCTTGAGTCTTTGCCCCTTCCATTTCCCTATCGGGTCCATCCACATACACCCTTGTGGTGCTTGCCAAGGCCGTGTACCCAGCTGGACTTGGCCCATGGGCCGAAAGACTTGGTTCCCCTAGGGGCTCTCTGCCGCTATTTTTCGGCTGTCGTAGCGGATTTCCTTGGTTATGACCTGATCTCCACCGATGGTTCTCTGGTTGATGGCTGTGTGGGATTTGCCAATAACCATGGTGACCCTGAGGCTGAGGAACAGCACTCTCTGCCGAATTGCTGCAGTGTTTACACTGCAGAGCTGCTGGCCATTCACAGAGCTCTCGTGCATATCTGGACCTGCTCGGGTGAGTCTTTTCTTATTTGCAGTGACTTCCTGAGCAGCCTTAGCTCTGGACCAGTGTTACCCGTGGTCTCCCCTGCTGTTGGCCATACAGTAGTCGCTTTGTGCCATTGAACAGTCCGGGCAATCAAAAAAAATGTTCAAATGTTTGTTAAGCTTATGGGACTTAACTACGGGATCATTAGTCCCTAAACTTACAAACTACTTATGAACTACTTACGAACTAGGACGGCACAAATATCCATGCCCGAGGGGGGATTCGAACCCCCGACCGTAGTGGCCGTGCTGACCGTGACTGGAGCGCCTCAGTCACCTCGGCTCCGGGCGATCAGTGGTGTTCATCTGGTCTCTGATTCATGTGGGTATCCCAGTCAATGAACATGTTACGTGTTGACAGGCTTGCCAAGCAAGCTGTCAGTGCGTCCATTTTGGAGATCGGCTTTCTGGCTTCTGATATCCGTTCATTGTTGCGTCACTGAGTTCATCAGCATCAGGATGCCGAGTGGCGTAGCCTGGGCACACCCAACAAAGCTCCGGGTTGTCAAGGAGACAATGGCCACGTGGCGTTCGTCCATGCTGGCCTCTCGCCGGGACTCGGTAGTGCTGTGTAGACTACGCATTAGGCATACGTGGCTCACCCATGAACATCTCCTTGGTGGTGAGGACCCGCCGCAGTGTCAGTGTGGCTCCCGTTTGACAGTAGTCCACATCGTGGTGGAATGCCCTGTTTTAGCCACCTTGCGCCATAGTTTTAACATCCCTGACGTCTTATCAGATGTTTTACGTGACGATGCTGCAACAGCAAATTCAGTTTTAAGTTTTATTCGAGAAGCGGTTTTTTATAAATCTCTGTAACTGGACTTTTCCTTATGCTGCCGTGTGGTTGACTTTTCCTGTTTTACTCCTATGGTCGGCCAACCACTGCCATCGGCTTCTTTGTTGTAAGGTGTCTTCGTGTCATCGTCTCTTTTCGTTAATTTCTTGTCCATCTTGTTGATGTTTTATGGACCCAGTGGGATTCCCCTCCCATTTTGCAAACTTAATCTCTGGGCGCATTTCTCTGATGTCCACGCTTTTATTTTTGACGCTTCGTGATGGAATGGGGGACTGATGACCATTGTAGTTTTCCCTCTTAAACATCCGAATAACAACAACAAAGAGTTTGCACCTCCATTTAGTGGAGGGAGCTGTAGTCTCTCTTGTTGATAGAAGGAATTATTTTGCAAATGCCGCGGCAAGACACCCAATTTCTGTTGAACCATTGCTTATTCTGTAAGTCGCCGTGGAGGCGCCGCCGCCCTGATTCAAATCGGGTTTTCGCTGGAAAAGTGAAGTAGGCATTCGGGATTTATTTTTGTCTTCTCGAAAAGGAGAGTTCGGTGCTAGTTGCGAGGCATAATAATTTTCCAAACATTGTATCAGTAACCTGAGCTATAGCGTAGTAAAATTTAATACTGTGCACTTCTAACCAAATTTGCCAGTGATGCTTTGAGGTCCCCACAGTTAAGAACGATGTGCGCGTAAGTACGATGATGTGGAATAAAAATACGAATATCCTTGGAAGTAAAATGACCGGCCACACGAAACTTATAAACAAGGACAGATGCAAGATACAGCGACACACTGACAATCATGATTTGCGAGCAGTGCGTGAGGAGAATTTGAGATTAAGGAACACAAGTAAAAGGTGGTATGACCGACAACTCGGTAACATTTTAATTATGATATACATGCGTAATTTGTATTGAGTTTTATTTTGTCGTTTGTCATGTTGTCTTGCGCAAGACCATTTCCTTATTATGATGCTTTCATGTATCAATGTGTTCATATAATTGTCGTTGTGTTGTTGGAACAGGACTGTCACATTAATCAACTGTTTTATGTATTCAGGTAATGATACTTGTCATTAAGTAATATATGGTTATAAATGTACGTTTTGGCCAAAACGACTCTTAATCTTGCTGTGCGTATTTCAGGAATGACAATACGATAAATTGTTGGCGAGTGCAACTGCTTGTGCAGTCTGCCCTCCACATTTATATGGACGTATCTACCATTTTATAGATGAAAGCAAATGCTGTGTGCGGTCTGCTATTTCCAAAAAATGTACCGTTGGGAAATGTATACTTTGGAGTGCGACTTCTTGATGCGGTTTGGCACCTCATAAACAGACTGAAGAGGCCAGGTGTGTGGAGAATATAAGAGGTTTTCTCCCAGGAGATGTAAAATTGTGTTTTGTCTGTCTGAGTTTCTACACTCCACTCCACAGACAGCTGACACGGAAGAGGACGTCTGCATGTGCGCAAATAACAGCAGTTTTATTTTTTTTTAAATGTTTTACAATGCCGCAGCAGCGCCATTATTTTATGCAAATTGCCTGTCCCCTGCGCTAAACTGATGCTGCCTCCTTGTGAAGTGTGAATCTGAGAATGCTATAACCAAATACTAACACTACCTACTTTACTCTACGATAAATTTTCCTTATATCATAGGTGAAGAAGTAAAGATTTCTAATGCTCTCTCGGGACTAAGTTACACCAACTATAAATTTTGTAGTGTCTTAGATTAGTTTTATAACAACCACCCTATGTAAAGCTATGTGGTCCTTAAATTTGTAAGTTTTGTTATTTCTTAATTTGGGTATGTTCATGTTATTATCGCGCCGCCAAGTGACTAAAACGGACGGCAAAGTGTATGCTCGAGGGCAACTAAATGTTTAGATTCTGAGCAGACTTGTAAGGCAACCACACACAGGCGTGCAGCTACGGCACGGGTCGGCGAGAGCCAGCCGCGCTCCGGCCGCCACTGCTTCTGGCAGGTTACGTCATCGCCGCCGTCCACTGTAGACGCCTGCCGCCGAGCTTCACCCCCCCACCACCCTACACCTCGACCTTTCCCAGCGGAGTGTCGTCGGCCCCCTCTGACGTCACTGGTGCCGGCGGGCACTCTGCGGTCGGCGTGGCTCTGGGTGCGCGCTCGCCTGGTGCGTGTCACAGCCAGCACGGGCGTACGACGAGCGCCGCCACATCGCGCGCCGTCCTTCCGCTGCAGTCTACATCGACACGCGGTAAATATGTGGACTCTGCTGGAACGCCATTCTACGAGAGCAGCAGAGCGCGACACCGCCGTCCCTCTCTAGCGACTGACTGGGGCTATGCGAGGCTCCAGTCGAGAGAAGAGACGAGGGCTTCACAACTTTACCCTTGCAATCGACACTGATCCCTGATACTAGGCACCCTCTCACACAGAAGGTGCGCCCACAATTCTCGGACAATTCAGTTGTGCAACCAATAATATTTCATGCCATTGCCCTATGGAGAAACGTGTCACCAATAAGCTGTAGCTCGACAGTTTGGTATCGCATCCACAGCACCGAGACACCACGACCGAGGTATCTTCGAGGCGAGGCGTAGTCTCCTCCGAGTTTCTTGCAAAGTACGTGCCCTCCCCGACGATGTCCCTAGGCTCAATTCCGTTGAATCTGTGACTAAGTACTCGAGTGTGCGTGGTTATATCAAACAAAACAAAAATTTTAATAAGACTTGCAATGACTTATGCATGAGCCTGTAATTTTCTATATAATCTTGTTTTACAATGATTTTGTGATTTTATGTATTAGGAATCTGTTTGATGTTACCCTCCACCAACATTTTGGTCTAACCAACCACTTGCACACTACCTTTTCTATTATTTTATTAACTGATTGACTATGAATATTGTTTCATGTATTTTAATGTGTTTTGTGTCAGATTATAACTGCTATAGTATAATGCCCTGCCCATACTGCCCAATTTTCAGATTAAGTTTTTATTTTCTGATTTTCAATGTCCATTGCGTTTGTGTTTAAAAGCTGAAGCCAATCTTCTATTACTAGCCTGCCTTCAGATCTTTTCTACTCCTCTAAAAGGAAGGTGATGAAACACGTCCACATAATGAAGTGAACATGTTCCATGTATTTAATGAAGCAATGACATTTGTTGTGTTGCTAGGCGACCCTGTAAATTCGCTTATGCAACTGTTTTATGACGCCCCAAATTTGTGTCTTATTCGTTTAATTATCTCGTGATATTTTATGTGTTATGTTGTATATTGCCCTGACTAACATCGCCACTGAATGATTGTGTGTGTGTGTGTGTGTGTGTGTGTGTGTGTGTGTGTGTGTGTGTGTGGAATGTGTCGCTTAGTTGCGTGTTGCAATATGAATGTGGAGTGCTGCCTCCGCGCTCTGCAGACGAGCTGGTTACATCTCTGTAATCATGTAATCGTCTACTACAGTCCCCTCTCTGAAGCAACGCTTTCTTTGACATCAAAGTATCGCCTGTCGGTGCGCTGCAGAGATGCTATGATACCGAGACTAATGCTCTGGTTCCGGCCGTTGGTGACGGGCTCGCTAGCTGGTCACAACCCCCACCCCTCCTCGCATACGGTGAATCGGCCGTGACACGCGGCGGCCAGGGCACTCTTCCGTCGGACGTGCTCGAGGTAAGCGGCTGTAACTGGACTGCTGCTCTGAGGACCATTGCTGAATAATTTCATGGTGTTAGCTTCTGAGTCGCAATGCTCGCAGCAGTCTTAAACTGCTTCAAGATTTCGTTCGTAATACGCGTGAATATTTCGGTTAGAACTAACTAGTTTAGTGTTAAAACTTTTGTTATCTGACGTGAGGCTATGATAACCGAACCACGTGTGGCTTTGTTCCTTTGTTCATGTTAGGATTTCAGCCCTTGAAAATGTTCAGTTTGGTTCGCGATTATAATTAAACAGTGCTATTCGATTATCTTGTTTCCGCAGTAATTTACCAGTGATTTATTCAAATTTCAACGAAGTTGCTTTGTCTGTTAGTCATGCCACGTGTGTTACCTATTATGAATCCGATACCGATCATCAAATTGCTTTAAGGCCCCTCAGGCGATAAAGGTTAATGATTCTATTTTTTCAATTCTTCCGCGCGTCGTGTTTTAGTTCTATGTATTTCAAGTTTGCGAGTTGAGATGAGAACCAGTCCAGTAGCCTGTGAACAACGATGTGTCCCGATTACGGAATAGCAGTCGAGTTTTACATTAATATGTGCGCGTGTATCAAGCTTACTCTTCCCCTCATTTTCTGGTGCAGACGCTAGTCGCTGTTGAGTAAGTGCCGTGAGAGCTTTGATGAGTGTGTGTGAATGAATGTATGTCTACTCACCGACAATTTTACCCCAATTTCTAATATATCAGCTTTGTTGATAGGTGGGCAATCAAATGGGCCGTTTATCAAGTTCTATGTTTAATTTTATGTGAGGTGTGTGCTTTTAATGTTTTACATTGGTCTCCCCATTTCATAATGAATAATACTTGTTAAACGTATTTTCTGTTCCTTAACACCTCTCTCAATTTTAATTTAAATATTAGTCAGATTTGTCTCTCCCCATCTGGGAGTGGCGAAGTTTTCCGTTGCGCATTAACCTTTAAGCCTCTACAGATAGGCTGTTCCTATACTGTGTTGCGAGTGTTAATTGATTTCGTTGTTCTACTTCATAACCTGCAGAGCAAGTCATTTCATCCACTAATTAGTAATACAAGCATAGGGCAGTAAAATTTGAAGATGCAGATGTGGCTGGTGAGACCACAGGTTTGGGACAACATGTATAATAATGCAAACTTTACAAGGAAACATAGATAGACAAATCATAAATATACATGAGGTTGAAACACACACAAAAAAAAAAAAAAAAAAAAAAATCACAATTTTGAATTTGTCTTGTTATGCTAAAACAGTTCCTCAATAAAAAATGGATAAAATGTTTTGAAAATCATTCCAAATTAGAAAAGAAGATATGTTCATGACATTTTTAAAGTTGCTGAGGGCGACCAGGGTCGCTACAGGGAAAGGGCCTCTAAGAAGGTGAATCGTATTTTGACTCTCAGAGCGTTCACTGTTTCTACTACTCACACCACTTTTCAACCTGATGCTGTCCATCACATTGTCGCCCACTCAACACTGGTTTTTAGGTCAATATACACTGTTATCATTAGTTCGAACGTCGACTAGGGTCTTTGAAGAGGGAGGGAGGGGGACAAACTTCTAGAAGGTACTGGGTGGACGCTAAATCAAATGTTCAAATGTTTGTATAGTCTATGGGACTTAACTACGGGGTCATCAGTCCCTAAACTTACAAACTACTTATGAACTACTTACGAACTAGGACGGCACAAATATCCATGCCCGAGGGGGGATTCGAACCCCCGACTGTAGTGGCCGTGCAGACCGTGACTGGAGCGCCTTAGTCTCCTCGGCCACCGCGGCCGGCGTGGACGCTAAAATCCGCACACATAAGAAAATACTTTTACTTTAGTGTCTCTTCCTCAGCTATTCAACTGCATCCGACGTGAGTAGCAAGGTGTGGTTAGTGCACCTGTCCGCAAGTCTGGTGTCTCTTGTACCCGTGACAGGCGGCCTGGCAAGTGCTTGGGTGGCTGCGGAGGTTGACCCCCAGAAAAGATTAGCGGGCCAGGGTGGCTGGGCACCAGCGCAGCTTGTGTGTTGCTGCTAAGCACCAGGCCGGCCGCTGTGGCCGAGGGGACTGAGGCGCTCCAGTCACGGTCAGCACGGCCACTACGGTCGGGGGTTCGAATCCCCCTTCGGGCATGGATATTTGTGCCGTCCTAGTTCGTAAGTAGTTCATAATTAGTTTATAAGTTCAGGGACTGATGACCCCGTAGTTACGTCCCATAAGCTTGACAAACATTTGAACATTTTTTGCTAATCACCCAACTCTTTTGTGCACGCTGAGGGTTGGTGGCATTGTGTTTCCGGCCGGTCGCGTAGTTTGTGTAGCCGGCTGGAGTCGCAGTTAGCAGTTTTGGGCAGGGCGGCCGCTCGTCTTCCGCCTCCCCGTGGACCCTGCTAACTCCCAGGTTGGTCTCGCACCGCTGCCTGGTGCGAAGCGGGCGTCAAGTCCACGGACGCATGTCTCCGTCTTGGCCTCAGACACCCTCAGATATCTGCCAACACTTTCGGGCACCATGTTACCACAAGACATATTAAACTTACGAGTAACTCCATCGTGGTACAAGCGTGGAGTGCCTTCTCATTTAAAACAAAGCATTTAACAAAAATACAAATAACCTCGATAGAGGTTCATAGAAAAACATTTTAAAATTAGAACCCTTATAGGTATACAGCAACAAAAAATTCATTTAAATTAGCCATATGGCGACCACAACGTCTAAGCCCTTAGCCCTTAATAAATATTTTAACATTAAGGATACAATGTTCATAGATATATACAAAAAATTCTACTTCCCATTAATTGAAGGGCGAAACACAAAAATTGACATATTACATAGAAATAACACATAATAATAGAAGAATAATAGTTTATCCTCTAACTTAATATCTCATTGAACATAATATATTTGTAATCAATAACTTAAACTTTAAGTCAGGACTCTCAGGGTTAGTGTTAGTGAAGCAAAGCTATTTTTACTCATGCAACATGCAGCGCTATGAAAAAAAATTCACTAACAAGCTCTATGCAACACTACGCAAACTAACTACTGCATAACTACCTACTGCCTGGGTGCAACCTAACTAACTAATTACAGCGCGAAGAGGAGAGGGAGTTTTCTTGAGCCCTTGGTCTGGTTCCTACGCCGCAAATTCGTGGTTAGGGCCTGGAAACAGTCTTACGAAAATAGCTCATGCAGAAGCGAGATAAAACCATGACACATATTAACAAAAAAAGTAGTACATCTTGGAAATAAAAAAGACAAAACATGATCAAGTGTGCAATCACATAAAATAAATACTACAAATTTACACAAGTTAAACAATACTAAGTGAATAAAATAATCTAAGGTAACATTGACTTACAGGGTAACTTAATTTTTTTTTTCAAAAATTATTCTGCAAAACAAAAAATGGAGATTAGAGTTTCCTATCGATGTTAGAAATTCAGGTGTCATGGTACATGTAGCGCGGACGGCTCCTTGACCTGGAGATTGCTCCTTTTATTTTTGTTTGTATTTCCTGACATCTGTGATTCTGCCCTCTTGTGAATGTTCTTCTGGCCTCTTCTATAGATCACGCTCCGTCCTTTAATTTACAAAATTTCCCTGCAAAACGTTTCTGAAAAATATAAGTTGGTTCTATTAATAAGCCAGGGTGTATATTGTCAATGAAATTTTGATGAACCCCTTCGTTAGTGCTCTGCCGCTACCGTCGTCCAGTCGAATCGCAGACCTCCTGTTATTCAAACTGACAATCCCTAGACAAAATTATCTAGACTCCTGAGCATTAACACCATAGTGCATCTACGTGCAACTAAAAATCCTATGAATTACGGCGTTGGCGTCTACCACGGCATCGTATAAACATGCTACCTAACGGGAAGATTGCCGATATCAAATTTACAGTAAAGCACTTGCTAAACAAGGCTAGTTTCACGCACAGTGAAAAAGAGCATACGAACTTAAAATGATATACAGGGACACAAATTATCATAAACAAGATATAAAAAAATATACGCAATAAAATTCTTAACATGGCCTAAAGAACTTTGATTATGCACCATCAATCCTCACAATGGAAGCAAAAAGATAAAAGCATGGACAAAAAAAAAAAAAAAAAAAAAAAGGGGGGGGGGGACTATTTGAGGCAGGCAGCCTTATAGCTAACAGAGACACTTGAACATGTCAAACTAATAATTTTTTTATGTACAAAACGGAGAGTCAAGGAACCGTACGTTGAACAGCCTACCAGATGGAACTGGCAAGTTGCTGTTATCCACCCCAATATCGGCGTGTACCGTATAGTACACAAAACACGGATACAACATGAAGATGCGTTATGGCGAAATGAAATCGCACAACAGACACATACATATACAAAGGACACAAATAACAAAGTACACTATTAAGACAAACCATCCAAAGAAAACACTACAAAAGACGTTCTAAATACAGCCTAAATCTACAAATACAAATGACATGAGTGGTAAGAATATCACTTAAATTTACCTCAGTAAACAGAAAATTACACAAAACTTATGACACAAATAGGCATATATGCTCCTTTCCAAGCAGGTTGATCAAGTGACAATCAACTACAGAAAATTATCACTGGCTTTTGCTAGGACCAGGATCATTCAATTTGCTATGGCATGGGTCGGCGGACAGGATTTCCACGTCTTCTGTTGGTGGGTCGTGAGGTTTTCACGAGCCTTTATCGGGCCAGTAGCCTATATTACTGTTCGGTGCTTGTTTTCTCACTTACCACACCAATAACCGTGACCGTTCCTAAGCTGCAGCTGATTCTCAGCGTTGGAAGGACCGGACTCTGCACTGCTATTACTTTCCGTGCGGTTGTTCCTAGTGCTATTGTCGCCTCGATTCCTTCTCCTAGAAGAGCGATTGCCATCTCTGCTAGGATTGTAATCTTTGTCATATTCTAAGTCCTCCAGATAAGCCTGAAAGGACTTAATGTCCTCCTTGCAGCTTTCCGCAAGGACGGCATTATGCACATTTTGTGGGAGCTTCGACGCAAAAATTCTTGTCAATTCACACGGAGGGTATAGGTAGTCGAGGAATTGATTTCTCTGCATCATTCCTTGAGAGAATTCTCCGTTACTCCTGCAATTGCCGTTAGCAAAGTGGGGCATCATTAGAATGCTGCTTTTTACTCGTTCCTGTTGCCTCTCCGACCAGTAGGCAAACAGGAAATGTTCCCTAAAATCATCGTAGTAGCGGCAATATCTTAAGAGAGGTCGCATCCGCTAGGCGGCCCCCACTCGAGATATCCGCACGCATACTCGAATTTCTGTCTTTCTGACCAGTTCGGAAGCAGAGAGTAATCGAATTGCACTAGCCACACACGTGGGTGTATCCCGCTTGCAGAGTTTCGGAAGACCTGGTACTTTTATACGGTGAGAAAGTGGTTATAATCAAATGCCTGCACTGGCTCTCGCACAGGCATTCGATTCGGTCTTTCCCTTATGGGAGGATGGGCACGCAGAGCTTCAACGTCCTCCTCCTCAAAAGCCAAATCATCTCTGCGGTTGGAATGATAGAACTGACTTCCACAAGTTCTTCTAACTCGGCCGCCACATCGCAACGCCTATGGTTAATTTCCCACTGTTGTTCTTTGTATCGGAGTAAGTCGCGAACATTTACAACAGCGGGAGCTGCCCTGTCTCCCGCTGTCTGTAGAAGCTGCGCCACCGAGGTGGCCAGTTCTTCAAAGCTCATGCCTAGTTCAGCTGTGCATGCGCCTAGTCCATGGGTACGCGTTTTCGGCCGACCATCTACCAAATCGACTCTCTCGTTAAGAGAGTGGACCTCAGTCTTAACTAATTCGACTCTCTCCTCAAGAGAGTGGATTTTAGTATCTACACGATCAGAGAGGGCAGATATAGCTTCTGCATTGCCTGACATTTTGGTCGCGTTTTCTGAGATACCATACATTGCTACCTCCTGAACTAGCTGCACTACATCGGTGTGCAACCCAGCCAGATTATTGTTAATAACCTGAACGCTATTAGTTTGCGCCTCCCGGCATTGTGCAGGAACCTTAACAAGTTCGACCTGGACTGAAGCATTTTGCGCTTCCATCCCTGCTTTTAATTCTGCTTTTAGCTCCAGAACAGAAGCATTTTGCGCTTCCCTCGTGGAACCTACTTCTGATTTCATTTCTGCTTTTATTTCCAGAACAGAAGAATTCTGCGCATCCATCCCTGTTTTTAATTCCAGAGCAGAAGCATTTTGCGCTTCCATTCCTGTTTTCATTACTGTTCCCCGTCGGGGGTTCGAATCCCCCCTCGGGCATGGATGTTTGTGCCGTCTCTAGTATCACCTAGTGCATATGTAGTTTGTAAATTAAAGGTCTGATGACCCCGTAGTTAAGTCCCTTAAGCTCTACAAACATTTGAACATTTTTTTATTTCTCTCATGAAGGGCATGAGGTACTTAGTGTCGTATCAGATACGCACACGAGCCTAGTAACACTGGTTGAACTAGTTTCCGCAGTATCAGAAACCGACATATTGGTATGCGGTTCGCTTTGTTCGCCCCTGCCTTCACTTCCGGCCGCGTCCATGTTTAAACAAGTCGCGATTTCAACGGGAACGCGACCGTCTGTACTCGCTACTCTTTCCCTTTCTGTGGAAAGATCTGACATAGACGACTTTGGTTTAAACGCCTAGAGCGAGTTGAAACAGACGAGGCAGAACTATTCTCCATCGTCACAAGTAATTATGAACAGAAGTAACAAACACAAGAATAGCCTAACAAAGACCGCGTAATAAAACACGAAGTAAAACCTTCACTCGCAATGCACTGTGGCTGCGCTCTTTTTACAAAAACAATTAAATAAAATAACCCTCCCAAAAAATACGCAAGAAATACACTGAGAGATGTGCTGAAAACACAAAAAGGAAATAGATTAATGCGCGCTGCTAATCTCACACATTCATCCATTGGGAGGGAAAGGAAAAAAAATTAACAATATTCCCACACGCATTTAAAGCAAAAAAAAAAAAAAAAAAAAAAAAAAAAAAAAAACTATTTCATTAAATAGAAGACCCGTCAGAAGAGCGAATCCTGGCAGCGGTAAGCCACATAAAAGTCGACCACTGTACGTAACAAGAGCTTTGTTTTATCACTAAAAATAGCAAATAAGGTCCGTGTGAACTACTGATTACTCCCTGCTACAAAATCCAAATTGACCCAAACTGAGAACTGACTCGTTTCAATTACTTCAATAACAGGAAGTTAATACTAAAGTGGTCTATATACATAGCAGCTCACATGTCATTACACACAGACATTAATAAGCAAGTCACCACAATTAAAGTTATCTTAGAAAGGTGGCTAGGAAACATTTAAGGCGCAACGGAATTTACACTTATGAAAATTAGCATCTGATCTTTTTTTCAGCACTTGTGAAACAATATTAAATAAAAGAGGGAAGATGCTCTAAAACTACAATTTATAGGCAACTTATAGATTATGTTGAACTTAAATTTGTTTAATTAGATAAAAACGAGCAAAATGGGGAACCAATTTTGTTAATATAAGAAAAATGCATCTCTTATATGAATTAATGCGGATGGTGTCCAGCCTAAATTATACAAGACTAAACGATACTGAGGGTAATGATTCACAAACAACTCTCATTCTCTCACACACACGCAATCCACAGCGAAAGTCACCAAAAACAGCGTGCTGAGACGAGGCGGAAGCAGGCGCCGCTATCGTAGGCGAAATTCAACAAGTCGGAGGTAGCACAAAACACAATACACAAACACTCTGAAGCTGGACCTGGTCTGTCGTGCCTATTTTACGATGGATGTTTAAGGGGGCCCAAACTGCAACGGTCATCAGTCCCTGTTTTACGATGGTGCGTGTGTACAGCAAGTTAAATTACATCTGTATTGTACCGCGAGCAAATACGCTAACGGTGAAACACGGCTAAGTTACATGAACGCACTCCGCTGAAGGTGAAGTGGTTGAAAGTCGATTCATTATACAAAATCACGGTGGATTCTTAAGTAGCAGCCTGTTAGCAATTTATCTAGGTACTTGTTTCAAGTGAGAAGTGGCGTGAACTCAGGCGACTAGCTGCAAACCCCGGAAGTCGGAACTCGGACCCACGTGGTTCCGAAAACCGATAAAAATTAATAAAATCAGTTTCCGAAAAATAAAGAAAATTAACTAAAGCATGCAACCCATAGAAATGCTTAGAATTATATAAGGAAGCGAATGAAATACAGCCAAACTCGATAGGGGGCGATTACAGAGACGGATGACGTCCAGTCCCAGAAAAGCAACAAAAATGAAATAATCACAAAGTCGGAAAAAGAAAATAAGAATTACGGCATGCAACCCAGAGAAATGTTCAGAATTACATAAGGAAGCTATTGAAGGAGGTTGTACAAGGCTCAGAGAGAATTATTGACACCGACAGGGTTCGTACTATAAGTCGGAGAACAAACGCCAGAATTAAAATAAGCGGGAAGAGAAGATCGCAAAATATTAGTGGAAATCAGAAGGATAGAAGGATACCCGCATACTTACTTGCCTGATGGGCATGGAACACACAAGAGTTGAAGCTCATGGCTTTGTTCTAGGAACCAACCACGTGGAACACATATCACTCACAGAAGGAAACGATGAGAAGAATTTTACATGCACTGTATAAAATGAACATATCACCTTCTAGAAATCGGGCCCCACAAAGCTAGAAAGTATTTGCACAGAGTTCATACACCGCCACATGATCACAAAAGGTTTTAACATATCAGGCTGTTATCAAACTGCAACTAGAATCACACACACCGCGTTTATCTATTGGAAATTACTGAATTGAAAAACTAGAACACATTTCCGCACACGATGGGAGAAAATATTCCAAGCAGTGATTCTAAGTTCATGAATCAAAGTTAAACGTGCTAGTCAATGAAACGCTACCATCTCCAGAAACAAGAGCAGAACCAACCTTACCTCACCAGACGACCAGGCGAGACTGAATCACCATGCGGCCACCGGGCCGCGGGAAAGCGACCGGAAACCGGAAAATACAAGAAAAAGCGGTGGTGGGACGGAGAGTGAATAGGTCCGATAACTAGCCCGCAACCAAAGGGTGTGGAAACCTCTTTGGTCACCTCAGCATCTATCGACACTGAGCCAGAGTGAACGATGCAAAGCGAGCTATCACTCCCAACATTCAGACAGTCATTGATTCGCGCACACACTTCAAAGTACAACTGCACATTCACACAGGAAGAAGCCGTACTTACGTTACATTAATTACTATAATAATAAATTATTAACACAATAAAATAAGAAAAACCTTATAATATTAACTAATATTTTAACACATGAAATAAAAATACTATTCCTCAAGCCTTGAAAAGGGTGGGGTTTAAGTTTTAACAAAATGATAATCTAGCGACATCAAATAAATTATAACTTTACAGAAACTATACAAAAATATATGGAATACGACAGACAGTCGTCTTTCAACACATAAGAAATTCGGCAGTTCACCTCTGATTTGTTTCTGTGTGTTCCATTAAACCGTTCTGGTGATGATGACGGTTATACATCCTAATATGGCTTCTAACATCACTAATACGTACAACCCAATATTTACATACCGGCCAATGGCGCGTTACAACGTAATCTGAGCTCATCTTCTGTCTGCTTCACCAGGGCACTGAAACACGTCAACGCGTGACAAGTCACCTATCTAAGTGCAAAACAACATGGAAGATAAGTTTTCACTACACATTATTTCATTCAAATATCGAGGCGTAATATTGCAGAGCGATATGAAATGGAACGAACATGTAACGTCAGTTGTGAGTAAGGCGGACAGACGACTTCGGTGTACTGGGGGAATTTTGGGAAACGTACTTCATCTGTAAAGGATACCGCGTATAAAACGCTTCAGCATTGCTCAAGTGTTTGGGACCCGCAGCAGATCAGTTTAAAGGAAGACATAGAAGCAGTTCAGAGGCGAGCAGCTAGCTTCGTTACTAGTAGGTTAGACCAATACGGGAGTGTCACGGAAATGCTCCGGGAACTCGAATGGGGATCGCTGGAGGAAAGACGAAGTTCTTTTCGAGAAATTCTGTTGAGGAAATTTAGAGGGCCGGAATTTCAAGCTGAGTGTAGTACGATCTTCCTGTCGCCTACTTACATTTCGCGTAATGATCAAAAATACAAGAGAAATTAGGGCTCGTACTGAGGCATACAGGCATTCTTTTTTTTTTTTTTTCCTCGTTCAGTTTGGGAGTGGAATAGGAAAGGAAATGCCTAGTGGTGGTACAGTGTACCCTCCGCCACGCACCTTACGGTGGATTGCGGAGTATGTATGTAGATGTAATATAGCATAATTTTTCCACTACAGACGGTTACCTATATTCGTCGTTATTGACGCATTGTGTGCCACAGCTAGTGATCTACGTCTACATAGATACTCTGCAAATCACATTAAAGTGCCTGGCAGAGGGTTCATTAACCACTTTCATAACTTTTCTCTACCGTTCCATTCTCTAATAGCGCGCGGGAAGAAACAACACCTAAATCGTTCCGTTTTCGATTTGATTTCTCTTATTTTAATGGGATGGTCATGTCTCCCTAAGTAGGTGGGTGCTAGCAAAATATTTTCACATTCAGAACTAAAAGTCGGTGATTGAAACTTCGCAAACAGATCACGCCGCAATGAATAACGTCTTTCTTTTAATGATTTCCACCCCAATTCTTGCAACATTTCCGTGACGCTTTCCCCCCCGTAACGTGATAAAACAAAACGAGCTGCCCTTCTCTGAACCTTCTCAATGTCTTCCGTCAGTCCCACCTGGTGAGGGTCCCACAAGGGGCAACAGTACTCCAGGAGAGGACGCACAAGTGTGATGTAGGCAGTCTCTTTGGTGGAGCTGGTGCATCTTCGAAGCGTTCTGCCGATGAAACGTAACCTTTGGTTCGCCTTCCCCACAATATTTTCTATGTGTTCTCTCCAGTCAAAGTTGTTCGTAATTGTAGCTCCTAGGTATTTGATAGAATCTACGACCTTAAGGTTTGATTGATTTATCGCGTAATTAAAGTTCAGCGGATTTCTTTTAGTGGTCATGTGTATTACTTCACACTTTTCTTTATTTAGTGTCAATTGCCAATTTTCGCACCATGCAGAAATTTTGTCTAAATCGATTTGCAGTTGCTTTTGATCCTCAATTGACTTCACTAACCGATAAACGACAGCATCATCCGCGAACAGTCTAAGGGAGCTATTCAGATTGTCTCCTAAATCGTTTATAAACACGAGGAAGAGTAATGGACCTATAACGCTTCCCTGTGGAACGCCAGATATCACTTCTGTTTTACTCGATGACTTACCGTCAATTACAACGAACTGTGTTCTTTCTGATAGGAAATCGTGAATCCAATCGCACAATTGGGGAGATATTCCATAAGCACGCAATTTCATAAGAAGCCGCTTGTGGGGTACAGTGTCAAAAGCCTTCCTGAAATCCAGAAATATGGAATCGATTTGAGATCCCTTGTCGATGGCACTTAATACTTCATGTGAATAAAGGGCAAGCTGTGTTTCGCAAGAGTGATACTTTCTGAATCCGTGTTGACTACTGGTTAATAGGTCGTTCTCTTCGAGGTAGTTAATAATATTCGAACAAAGTATATGTTCCAAAATCCTACTGCAAATCGACGTCAATGAGATAGGCCTGTAATTTTGGGGATCACTCCTGTTCCTTTCTTGAATATTGGAGTAACTTGGGCAATTTTCCAGTATTTGGGTACGGATCTTTCGCTGAGTGATCGGTTGTAAATTATAGCTAAGTACGGAGCTATTGCATCAGCATACTCTGCGAGGAATCTAGTTGGTATACAATCTGGCCCGGAAGATTTATTTTTGTTTAGTGACTTCAGTTGTTTTACTACTCCAGGAACATCTACTTCTAAGTTTCGCATGCTGGCAGCTGTTCCTGGACTAAATATTGGAATGTTCACTTCGTCTTCTTTGGTGAAAGAATTTCGGAAAGCTGTGTTTAGTAATTCTGCCTTAGCAGTACTGTCATCGGTAGTATTACCATTGCTATCGCGTAGTGAAGGTATTGTTTGTGTTTTGCCGCTAGTGTACTTCACATATGACCAGAATTTCTTTGGTTTTTCTGCAAGATTACGAGACAGGATTTCGTTGTGGTAACTACTATAGGCTTCTCGCATTAAAGTCCGCGCTAGGTTGCGAGTTTCAGTAAAAGATTGCCAGTCTTGTGGATGCTGTGTCTTTTTAAATTTTGCATGCGTTTTTCTTTGTTTCTGCAACAGTGATCTGACCTGTTTTGTGTACCACGGGGGGTCAGCCCCCTCTTTTATTAATTTATTTGGTATAAATCTCTCGATTGCTACTGATATTATGTCTTTGAAAGTAAGCCACACCTGATCTACACTCGCATTTTTAGTTTTGAAAGACTGGAGACTATCACTGAGGAAAGCGTGAAGCGAATTTTTATCTGCTTTATTGAATAGATATATTTTTCGTTTATTTTTGGTGCATTTGGGCATTTCGACATTCAGTCTCGCTACTACAGCTCGATGTTCGCTAATCCCTGTATCTGTTTTGATGCTCTTTACTAGCTCAGGATTATTTGTTGCTAGGAGATCAAGGGTATTTTCGCAACCATTTACTATTCTAGTGGGTTCATGAACTAACTGTTCGAAGTAGTTTTCAGAAAAAGCATTCAGAACTATTTCGGACGATGTTTTATATTTGCCGCCGGTTTTGAATACGTAATTATGCCAACATATCGAGTGTAAATTAAAATCGCCACCGATTATAACAGTATGCTTCGGATACCTATTTGAAATGTGATTCCAGCTTTCTTTGAACATTTCGGCAACCGCATCGTCTGAGTCAGGGGGCCGATAAAAAGATCCAATTATTAATTTATTCCGGTTGTCAGGAATAACCTCTACCCAGACCAACTCACAGGAAGTATCTGCCTCAATTTCGCTGCAGGATAAACCGTTAGTAACAGCAATAAACACTCCACCCCCTACTTTATTTATTCTATCCTTTCTGAAGACCATTTGGCCCTTTGAAAAAATTTCGGCCGAACTTATCTCAGGCATCAGCCAGCTCTCAGAACCTATAACGATTTGTGCCTCAGTACTTTCTATCAGCGCTTGGAGCTCTGGAACTTTCCCAATATAGCTACGACAATTTACAACTGTTATACCAATGTTTTCTAGATTTGCTTTCTTCCTGTGTCTGGCCAGCCCCCTTTGAGACTGAAACCCATTTTGTGTATTCCCGAGGCCTTCTAACCTAAAAAATCCGCCCAGTCCACGCCATACAGCCCCCGCTACCCGTGTAGCCGCTTCCTGAGTATAGTGGACTCCTGACCTATTTAGCTGAACCCGAAAACCCACCACCCTTTGACGCAAGTCGAGAATCTGCAGCCCACACGGTCGCAGAACCGCCCAACACGCGCTGAGACCTCCCAATCCACCACGTATTGGGGGGGCTACCTCCTCGCGGGCAGTGAGCGGGCTGGCCACATCCGAAGGCCGATCGGTAGGCACAGCAGACGCACAGAGCGTCTGCTGTACCCCCGCGAGCGGCCCACAACAGCGGCGCCCACCCACCGCAGTTTCAAGCGTTGCCAGCGAAGCCAACGCCGCCTGAAGCTGCGAGCGAAGAGTCACCAACTCTGCCTCCATCCGTTCGCAGCAGTCACAGTTCCTAGCCATTCTAAAAACCTTTGTTTTTTCCAAGTAAGTAGGTCTGAGGACACAGAAGTTTATTAAACAGCTTCGAAAGATATGGATCTGACACTAAACTGTTTATTACCGGCGAATCTGAAAAATATACACGCGAGCTAATAAATCAAAATAGCAACTGAACTGACAACTAAACGCGATTCTTAGTAGATAAACACGCAAGCACACTAAGGATTTAAGAACTATAAAAGAAAGCACACACGAAATGAAAATAAGTCGCTTCTATTAAATAGCCGGTTACCGTACAATGGAGAGCTGCTGCTGGTCACGTGTGCACTGGCCGCCGGTCACAGCAACAAGCGGTTAGCGTCCCTGGCTGTTCTTCCTTCGGGGACTGAGAGTTTCCGTTGTCCTAATCATTTCGACTCGTAATCATCCACGCGCAAGCTGTGCGTGTCGTGTCAGATACACATTCACCAGTATTAATAGACAGCTAATAATGCCATACGATCTTTTCATTTTCGTGCATTAGGTGCACTTTTTATTTTTCAAGTATTGTGAAACTTAGATACCTTTTTCGTTTCAGATACTTCGTATCTCTTGTCGGAGGACAAATATCGTCCGCTTGGCAGTGTGTCCCCGAAAACAATACAAACAAAAACTAAGGTTAAGGAGAAGCAAAAGCTTGAAAACGATTCCTGTGTGTAAAGAAAGGCCACTTCCGGCGGCCGACGGTTGCTGCTGCCCCAATTAGGGCTTATCTCAATGCGCGTCGCCGCGTGGAACTGACCGCGGGTCCCTGGGAATGCAGTAATGAATGAGGCCGCCGTCATTATCACTTAATTTAGCCCGCCTAAGGTTATTGCACCTCGACGGAATTTTTTCTAATTTTCTATCCCTCGTGTCTTCCTGTGTTGGACAGGCATCTTAAATTTCACCTAAATGAGTCAGGCCTTCGTCAACAAAGCTTTCTTGGCCTCCCTTCTCACGACTCACAATGGAACTTCCTAATAAACATCGCGTAGCTCTTAAGATGACGAGAAGCGAGCCTATTGCTTAGCATTCAGTCACAGTGAGAGCGATTATTACAGACGGACGTAGCTTTGCACCCGCAGAAAAACTGCAAGACACAAAAGTTTTACTGATCACGCCCCAGACCGTGTCTTTGGTCAATTAAGTTAATTATTGACAGGAAACCTAATTCTATTGTCTCTTCATTACAGAGATATCCTATTGGATACAGTATACCCTTACCTTCCTCTGGTCTGAGCCGTCGACTTAAGGTGAAACAGAAACAACGGGGTTTAAAATGCCAGTGAACGATGTATTACTTTACATTGAACTACTCATCTAAAGTAACGAGGCTAACTTAATGTACACTCGGTAGTCAAATATTGAGTGTAACAGTCTTATCGTAAAAATTTTAATGGACATTCCAGTATATTCGACGCCTTCTTTCTCGGCTTTGGAATATTTATCTTCCTCGTGGATTAAATTAAAAGTAGGCTACCATTTATGATATGTGCAGAAACTAGAAGGTGAAATTTGATTTTCGCTTTACAAGCCAGTGACAGTACGAGATATTACGAAGCCACTGAACTCACACCTCACCTGCGAAACATAAGAAGTACGTTTTTTGGTGTACTGCTGCCAGGACACGCCGATGTTTTTTGTAAACCAATTTTTCTGTGAAGTACCGTGCTCCATTCTACCACACTAATTTAAGTCGATACGCTTATCTAAAAATCTCCATTCATCTATCAAAATATTTAACAAAAACCGCCACACGCCCAGGTCTTGCCTCATCTGCCTACTAATTTTATAGAGGGCGCTTTTAGAAGGTGAGCAGTACCGTACCGTCAGAAAACTCTCTAGTGCAGTGATTACATTAGATTGCACTCATATCAGTATAAATCGTGCGTTATATCCGGTGACGATTTATCCACGGCACCGTAAAACGTTTATAACCATCTATGTAAGAAAGTGTGAAGTGGGATTAATGCAAAAATATTTCTAAAAGCCACATAGCATTCTAGCAGCGGCATTTCACTGTCTCTGAGGCGTTTGTGACATCTGGTTAGTTAAAATCGATGCGTTGGCATTTGTTGCATCAGTGCTTCCTGGCAGATTAAAATTGTGTGCCTAAAGCGGGACCTTTGCATTTGGCGGGCAAGCGCTCTATCACTGAGCTATCCGGACACGACTCACAGTGCGTCCACACAACGTTACATCTGTCAGTCCCTCGCCTCCTATTTTCCAAACTTCACAGAAGCTCTCCTGCCAAACTGAAAGACTAGCAATGGATGGGATTGTCACACAGTACATGGCTGCACATTGTAACCGAGCGAGGTGGCGCAGTGGTAAGACAATGGACTCGCATTCGGGAGGATGGTGGTTCGAATCCATCTCCGGCCATACAGATTTACGTTGTCCGTGATTTCCCTAAATCACTCAGGAAAATGCCATGATGGTTCCTTTCAAAGGACACGGCCGAATTCCTTCCTCACCCTTACCCAAACAACCCGAGCGTAAGCTCCGCCTCTAATGACCATGCTGTCGACGGGGCGTTAAACACTAATCTTCCTTCCTCCTGTACTTTGTAAATTCGTTTTCGAGCCGGTCAGTAACCTATTCTGTAACCCCTCCAGTCTGGTAATGCCAAATGAAGAGGTAAGAGTATCGCACAAACATCTGTTATAAAAATCGATGAGGTGACTACCTGTAATTTTATTATAAGGTATAGCCAAATGATTTGCTGTATGTCTTCCAGAGGTTCCTTGCCGAGTTTATTCAGTACTCCAAGTGATCCCATAACGCTGCCGCAAGGTAGGAGAAATGATAACTTTACCTTGTCTCCATGGCTTGTATTGACGAATTTGCCGAATTTACTACGCATGTATAAGTTAAAAGATCAGCAATAATCCTAAATCGGCTTCTTTAGAGGTCTGTCGCAACTCATATTTTAAACACTTTTTACTTAATTTCTATCCCAACTAGCCTGCGACACTATGTAACAACACCATCTCCAACCCATAGACAGAACTACAGCAAAAAGATCTAAACATCCCAGCTCTCTTCTACTAAAGTTATAAACTAACTAGAAAACGGAAATCTCGGTAACTCTGCGTCGTTGGCGAATCCCTATCGAACATCTAATCGTTTGACCATGCATCTTTTTGCATTGCACACTCCACCAGACAGCGTTTCTGAAATGTTTTCTATCAGTAACTAAACCACATATCTCGTACGTTTAACAATCACTCGAGCAGAAACTCATCGTATCCCCCCTTTCTAACAAATCAATACATTCAATAAACATATGTAACACAGCCAATTACATCGTAAAAATGACTGACACACATAGAACAGCTAACAAGGAACGATCCAGATCAACACCAAGCTCTTTTCTTGTATGCAATCCTTACAACTAACGACGAAAAAAAAATGGTCTAGACAATTGAGAGCAAATAAAACACTGAAATTTATGGAGCGCCAAGAGCAGTCCTTTAGAGACTAAACAAACGATTAAACACGCCTTCCAACCAAGATAACTACCCAGCTTTAAATCACCAAACCATAGGGTTTATTGAAGTCGATGCTTTTCGACTGAAGAACAATAATGTACCACAGCGAGCATCTCCGCTACGCTACCGGGAGACGACCAGTCGTAGAGTAAACAGCTAACCAGCGGTCTTAATGCAACATCGACAAAAGAAAGGCCACCTCTACAGGCCATAAAGAGACATCCACGCACAATCGTAATACCGACAAATACTGCAACACTTCAACACATCATTCCCTCGCAGGTGACACAAACGAGGTATTTACCGTAGGAGTTGACTACAACAGTCTTTATAACATGCATGATGAAAATATAGTTAGCGATAACCTATTTTACACACACACACACACACACACACACACACACAAACATTTGGATGGGCGCTAAATTGTTAAGCATAAAGACTTGGTTAGTTGCAGGTTTCGTACAACCTTGCGATGTATTTGGATTTAAATAGTTCTCCAGCTACATTATTACACAAATGCATAATTCGACTAACATTCTGCTGTCTTAATAGAAATGGATCCGAAGGTTGTGATGTGTATTTCTTTGTTCTGTGGTTCTGTTTACCTTAAAAAGGGATAGAAGTGGGTCTCTTGTGTTTTTTACGTAGCCTTGTGCATTTTTTTCGATGCAGGATGTGACATATAAACAACCTAGATGGAGCGCTCATCTAAACTTTACCTTCCGTGCGTATAAATTACATATACAAATGTTACTTGTTGTTTGCTGTCGAACATAAGACGAATGGCACAGAGGCTGTTTTGTACATAGATTGGTGGAACACGTGGTTCTTCGTATAGAATGAGCAACAATTGTGTGTCTTACTAGGTGTGGTTCGTTTTGTCCTAAAACAAGGTTGTATGTGTTGTAATCCCATAGTTTTCATGTGAAAATCATCGACCTGTGGGTCGCTTTGCCCTAAAAAGATGTAGAGTTGGATGTGATGTGTTGTAAGCTGTTGTAGGACAGTATCTTTTTCGTGATGTGGGAATCGAATTAGACGCATTCTAGGTTTCTTCTCTCTGTTTAAAGAGCCTTTTACTCTTCTGCGGTGTATATAGACCAACCTTACGAGATGTTTGCTGTAGGTCCTAAGATCTGTAGGTGGATCAAGTGTGTTGAGGAACACTCCAACGTCCTTGTGATTACATAAAATATGTAATAGTTTGCATCTGCAATAGGTATTTCTTGTTAAGACTTATATATTTTCGTTTAGAATGTTTCGGTTATACAGGTCTATGGATCTAGGAGAAAATACCGGAAGACAGGTTGTGTGTCAGGAGAGTAGTGCTTCGATTGGTAGAGTATGTGTTAGTTATTGGAGACGTACTTCAGTGCTGTTTTAGACTGCAGCTACGCAAGCGTTCGTTTAAATCGCGATTTAGCGCTCATCCAACTGTTTGTATGTATGTATGTATGTATGTGTGTGTGTGTGTGTGTGTGTGTGTGTGTGTGTGTAAAATAAGTTATCGCTAACTATATTTTCATCATGCAAGTTATAATGGCTGTTGTAGTCAACTCCTATGGTAAATACCTCGTCTGTGTCACCTGCGAGGGAATGATGTGTTGAAGTGTTGCAGTAAATGTCGGTATTACGATTGTGCACAGACGTCTCTTTATGACCTGTAGAGATGTCCTTTATTGTATCTATGTTGGACTAAGAGAGGTGGTATAGCTGTTTACTTTACGACTGGTCGTCTCTCGGTAGCGTAGCGGAGATGCTCGCTGTGGTACATTATTGTTCTTCGGTCGAGAAGCATCGATTTCAGTCAGCCCTATGGTTAGGTGATTTAAAGCTCGATAATTCCTTCGTTGGGGGGGTTTTCAGTATCGTATTAGGGCTACATGGTGTAGGCTTCTTTTTTTCCGTTGTTAGTTGTAAGGAATAGGTACATACATATAAGAAAAGAGCTTGGTGTTGATCTGGATTGTTCCTTGTTAGCTGTTCTATGTGTGTCAACCATTTTTACGATGTAACTGGGTGTGTTACATATGTTTATTGGAAGTGTTGATTTGTTAGAAGGGGGATACGACGACTTTGTCCTCGAGTGATTGTCAAACGAACGAGGTATATGGTCTAGTGACTGATAGAAAACATTTCAGAAATGCTGTATGGTGGATTATACAATAAAAAAAGATGCATGATTAAACGGTTAGATGTTCGAGAGGGATCCACCGACAATGCAGAGTTACCGAGATTGTCGTTTGCTAGTTAGTTTATAACTTTTGTAGAAAAGTGCTGGGAGGTTTAGATCCTTTTACTGTAGTTCGGTCGATGGCTTGGAGATGGTTGTTGTTACATAGTTTCGCAAGCTAGTTGGGATATAAATTAAGAAAAAAGTGATTAAAATATGCGATGCAGTGTGTTTCCAGTTTTGGATGATATTCTGATGCAGTGTGTTTCCAGTGTTGGATTATGTTCTGTTGCGTTAGACATCTAAAGAAGCCGATTTAGGATTATTGCTGATCTTTTAATTTATACTTGAAGTTCGTCACTAGAAGCCATGGAGACAAGGCCAAGTTATCATTTCTCCTACCTTGCGGCAGCATTGTGAGAGCACTCGGAATACTGGAGAAACTCAGCAAGGAACCTCTGGAGAACATCCAGCAAATCATTTGGCTGTACCTTGTAATAAAATTACAATAAAATTACAGGTAGGCACCTTATCGATTTTATAATAGGCGTTTGTGGGATACTTTTACTTTTTCGTTTGGCATTAACAGACTGGAGGGGTTACAGTATACACTTACAGCTTGGAAACGAGGATAGCCAATATTTACAAAGTGCAGCCCTGTACTGTGTGTCAATCCCATCCATGTGTCCTCGGCTAACAAGTTCCTTAGAGAGCAGTCGACTTATTTTTTGCAAATTGTTTACTTGGTTAATAAGAACACTGAAAATTGACAGGTGTTTCCGTAAATCTAGCGAGCTCCTCTGCCTAATAGGATGTTCTCGGTCTGTGACACTCTTCTCGCACGTGTGCTGTCATTTTGAAGACCTAAGGTGTACTACTTTCGCCTCTAAGTTGTTGGTTTAAACGTTTTTGTTTGTGTAATACTATTCCGAGATAGGATGATAGCTCAGATGACCACGTTGATGAGTGTTTTTACCTCTAGAGGGTCTACTAAATTTCGTTGTGTTTAAACATTGTCTACTATTATTATTAGGATGGGACATCTGTCAGGGTCTGTACTTTGACATAGGACTTCGAAATATGTGAGGTTTGTTGGTGTTTTGCGGTGATGGCTCTAAACTGATCTGGTGTTGCGGTGTGTAGGTTATCATTCTATGCATCTTCGTTTGCGGTGCACCTGTCGAGAGGGGTGGCATACAGGTAGGCGTTAACATGCAACAGGGTGGTGTAAAGGTATTTGAAAGGTAGTGGAAAGGTAGATCAGAATATGGTTTAGTGGAATGAAAAAAATAATCACAGGAAAGGAGATTGTTTTGTGTTTGGCGTAAGAATTTGTTCTATATTTTGGGCAAAGGGCAGGTCGAAATTGTTCTAGAGAACTGAAAATCTGATGTAAGTGTGTTGCTTCCTAGCTATCGGGTGGGTAAAGTACTACCTCGGTTCCGAGGTTGCTGCATTGTCGGGTATCTATTCGAAGAAGGGTATTGTTAGGTCAATGGTTTAGAGAAAAAAGAAGTTTTAGTGTATACCGTCGAATATCGGAAAAATATTTCACGCATTTTTTTTATTGCGACACTCTGTTGTACAATAAGATTTAAATGTCTTCTGGGACGCTCGATTATCGGTAACTGAACTGTTGAAATACTGGATGGGAGACAGCTATACCTCGATCTAAGGAAACATAGCAGGGCAAGATTTCTACTAAAGAGAGAGAGTATTAAATTTCGGAACTTTCGGCCTGGCTTAGCTCCATCGCATTGCGTTTAAATAAATGCAATGTGCTGTGTCTGCAGAGGTTTTGCGTAGAAGTTTTTGATCATTTGGATATGTAGTTCAGATGTTTTTGAGAGAGAATTTATGCTATTTTGTTTAAAGAATTATCATATGTTTGTTTTATTTAGCCTGCCGAGAGAACACAGTGTTGTGTGTGTGTGTGTGTGTGTGTGTGTGTGTGTGTTACTCCTCGGTCTGCGTTCGGGACTATTGTTAACGGTGCTTGCAGATGTATATTTAGACGCATTCCTAACAGCTTGGTGCTGGTGTAGCCGTGGCTGACTGACAGAGCGTCTTTCGTTATGTTCGGTAAAATGCCTTGTGTGTAAGCTGCAATGTTGGAAATCTTTAGTTTCTACGCAGACGTTGTGCTAGATGTCTTTGCCGATTTTCGTTATTTCCACCAGAAAACTCGAATTTTTTTACAAACAATATGTCTTCTGCTGCTGCTGTTGTTGTGCTACGGAAAGAGTGTTTGACATACAATTTTGTAGCGTTTGTTACCGTTACATTCCGTTTATCTAACGCAAGCTATTTTTAACATGTTCGACGTCTGTTGCAGAAATAGTGTAAACGAAGAGATACATTTATGTTGATTGTAGATGTGAGGTGGCGGTCGAGTTCCGAAACAGAGGATTTCTTTTCTTTTGGGAATTCCCAAATGTTTGCCTCAGGTAATAATTGTTTTTAAATTATCTGGACATTGAAAGAGTATTATTTTTGTTAAGATGGATACGTAAGTTTGTGGCGTTCGTTACCGTTACATCCCGTTCATTATCTGTCCTGCGCTATTATTAAACACGTCTGTCGGCTGTTGTATATATAGTCTATGCGAAGAGCTTAGAGAGAGAATGCTTAAAATAATAAAACGTTATGATACTTTGTTTAAACATTTAGCATCGGAATAATTGGCTCCTTTTGGCCCACTTTAGGTTACAGTAGTAACACTAAAAGTGGGCCTTTGCGATCGTCTTTTGACAGCTCGAAATTTAAGTGGAAATAACGGCTTAACTATTCATCTGACACAAATAACCGAATAACCGAATTTGTAGAGGAGAAAATTCTCTACAACTTTGCTCTCTTATGGTTTTTTTTTTTTTCTTTTTTTTTCATTCTCGTAGCGTTTCAGATATGTGCAAAAATAACGGCGATTTTGGGATGTATGTTTGTCCGTCTGTCTGTCTGTCCGTAACGTGTTCCCTGTTTTTAAGACGAACCGTTCAACCGATCAGCACCAAATTTTACTGGCATGATTGTAGGCCGCCAGAGACCAGAACCTCCCTTTTTCAAATTTTTCGGAGTAAAAATACGGTAGTAAAACCAAAAAAAAACTGTTTGTAATATAATTGTATGTGCAGACGAACCGTTCATCTTACACGAAAATTGAATAACCTAATTTATAGAGGAAAATATTCTCTACAACTTAGCTCCCATATGTTTTTTTCATATCTCGTATCGTTTGAGACATATTTTCCAAATTAACGGAGATTTGACACCCTCCATTGAATTAACGAAAACCAGCCGTTCGGAGATGTCACGTGACATTCCTCGCGTATTTGATGATTTTCTTATAGTAACTTACATGTTGTCATTTCAAAGCAACGGCACACTGAGGAATTAACAAAAACACATCGTTCTTCGTACAATAAATGATAATATAATGTTTACAAATGCCATATTAACATCAGTTAACAACGGCCATCAATAGTATGAGATTAAAGAACTCCTGTTTTGATTTATAGCCGTAGAGTAGTTGGGCATACATCAACGAACTGAATTTATGAACGTGTATCAAGCATCCTGACTGCCACATGTGCCGCAGACACTGCCTATGCCAAAACACATAGCAAGGAGCCTAAAGGCGGAATTCGGATCATTCGTCAATTACAGAATGATATTTAAAATAAAATACGAATCCCTCACCCTACCAAAGGAACGTGACGGACTAGGACTTGTTAATGTTCATGACCGAGCGATATCTCTCTGCACCTCAAGCTGTGGAAGCGTTGCCCGTCCAGTCTCATGGGCCTACAGATAGAGGCTTTAACACCGACTTCCGTCGAGCCACCGGTGGAGCGTACTAACAACCCGACAGTATTTTCCTATTTTGGAAGTTTTTACCTAGAATATAGCTACATTAAGGGCTTCCTACCTGTTACTCGCTTACCAATGGCCAGAGACATCAAAATTTAGTAGAGATTCGTGCGTCTATAAAAAGATCGATGCGCGAAGCATACAATAATTATCACAGCCATACCTTAGCAAATGATCTTTCCGAGAACCCGAAAAAATTCTGGTCCTATGTAAACTCGATAAGCGGGTCAAAGCCCACTGTCCAGTCACTCGTTGATCATTCCGGGGCAGTAATACAAGAAAGCAAACGGAAAGCTGAAGTTCTAAATTTAACCTTTAAGAAATCTTTCACGCAGGAGGACCGCACAAATGTACCATCATTTGATCAACGTATTAATTCCGAAATGGGGGACATAGCAATAGGTATTTCCGGTGTAGAGAAGCAGCTGAGAGAGCTAAATACGAAAAAGTCTGCTGGTCTGGATGGAATACCAGTTCGGTTTTACAAAGACTATTCTGCGGCGTTGGCCCCCTACTTAGCTTGCATTTATCGCGAATCATTAATTCAGCGCAAAGTTTCTAGTGATTGGAGAAAAACGCAGGTGACTCCCGTTTATAAGAAATGAAAGAGAACTGACCCACACAATTACAGGCCAATGTCGTTGAAATCAGTTTCATGTATAATATTGGAGCATATTCTCAGTTCGAATATAGTAAATTTCCTTGAAACGGAGAAGCTTCTTTCCATGAATCAGCACGGGTTTAGGAAACATCGTTCATGTGAAACTCAGCTTGCCCTTTTCTCACATGACATCTTGCGAGCCATGGGATGAAGGGCAACAGGCGGATTGTGTTTTTCTCGACTTCAAAAAGGCGTTCGACGTTGTGCCACACTGCAGACTGCTAACGAAGATACGAGCTTATGGAATAGGTTCACAGATTTGTGACTGGCTGTAAGACTTCCTAAGTAATAGAACGCAGTATGTTTTTCTCGACGGCGAGTGTTCATCAGAGACGAGTGTATCGTCAGGCGAGCCCCATGGGAGTGTGATAGGGCCGCTATTATTTTCTATGTATATAAATGATCTAATGGACACAGTAAGTTGTAATTTGCGGCTGTTTGCTGATGATGTTGTGGTGTATGGGAGGGCGTCCTCTGTAACTGACTGTAATAGCATACAGGATGACTTAGACAAAATTTCTAGTTGGTGCGAAGAATGGCAGCTAGCACTCAATGTAGAAAAATGTAAGGTGATGCGCGTGAGTAGAAAAAACAATCCCATAATGTTCGAATACAGCATTAGTAGTGAACTTCTTGATACTGTCGCGTCGTTCAAATATCTAGGCGTAATATTGCAGAGCGATATGAAAAGGAATGAGCATGTAAGTACAGTTGTGAGTAAGGCGGACAGCCGACTTCGGTTTATTGGGAGAATTTTGGGAAGATGTACTTCACCTGTAAACGAGACCGTGTATAAAACGCTTGTACGACCACGTCTTGAGTATTGCTCAAGTGTTTGAGACCCGCAGCAGATCAGTTTAAAGGAAGACATAGAGGCGGTTCAGAGACGAGCAGCTAGATTTGTTACCGGTAGGTTCGACCAATGCGCGAGTGTCACGGAAATGCTCCGGCAACTCAATTGGAGATCTCCCTGGAAGAAAGACGACGTTCTTTTCGTGAATTTCTGTCAAGTAAATTTAGAGGGCCGGAATTTGAAGCTGAGTGTAGTACGATCTTGCTGCCGCCTACTTACATTTCGCGTAAAGATAACAAAGACAAGATAAGAGAAATTAGGGCTCGTACGGAGGCATATAGGCATTCTTTTTTTCCTTGTTCAATTTGGGAGTGGAATAGGAAAGGAAATGTCTGGTAGTGGTACAGTGTACCCTCCGCCACGCACCTTACGGTGAATTGCGGAGTATGTATGTAGATGTAGATGTAGATGTACCGCATCCTGCTGCAGCGCCGGGAACCTAATATTATGGAAATAAAACATCGCAGCGTGCACTGGAGAGTGGTTTGGCGCACAGTGAATGCACCAATGCTGAACTCCGACGTACGATCGACTTGGTGAACAATAAACAGATGACTAGAGAGAGACTCCATAAGATTCATCTAACTGATTCGCCAATGTGCGTGAAATGCGACGTGCCAGACACTGAAGAACACCGATTACTTTGCGGGCCGGCGGAAGAGATCTGGTATTTTGTGCGCCAAATTTTGACTCTCTTTTTACGGGTGTCACCAGCTGCTGCCGATTCACGCATATTATTCTATCCGGACAATACCTACTACCCAAGGATAAAATACAATGCTGTCACGTGGATAAGAGGCCACGCAATCCATTACTTGTTTGGAAGTGGTCTCAAAGGGGTGATGGATTTCTGGAACTACCTCAACTAACGTCACTGTGCAGTTTGGAAAAATCCGAAGTACGGTCAATATTTTTCGAACTTCTTGAAGAGTATCTTTCACGATCCGCCCCGCAGCTGGATCATTCATGGCAAGAGATGACAATAAAACAGTCATAAAAAATGAAAAAAATGGGAACAGATTAACGGTAACTCCAAAACATTTCGAGAAGACATGCTATGAATATTTGGCAGCGGAAATCGTGGAGTAAAACGTAGAATATGCGGACTTCAGGAATGTTGATTTCTTTTTCATAATTATTTTCTCCTATTACTTTTCTTTTCACCACAAATGTCCGTCATAAGCAGGTGGTTTTATTTTGTTAGTATTACAAACCCAAAATAAAAGAAATTATTAAATATTTAATTTAAAAAAAAAAGAGAAAATATCCTCTTCAAGCTACATCCTCCATAAAAAATGTACGAACCTGCTAAAAAAAAAAAAAAATAAAATAAAATAAAAAAAAAAATTTGCGTAGTGGGCAAGGTGCTGGACTGTGACGCGAAAGGTCGGTGAGTCGAAACCCGCCACTAACTATTTTTTTTCCTAAAAGGGTTTCAGACACTCTTATTAATTATTATTTTGGTCCAAAATATTTGCAAAAACTTATAAAACAACAAATCTAAAGTGAGCCGTAAAACATGTCAGTGCGATTTTTTTCCTATGCTAGGGTACCTCTGCAAATAATAACTTCAGTAAAAAAGAATTCTAGGGGCGCGGGTTCGAGTCCTCGACCGGGTCGCCCGGGGGTGGCAATCTTTAGGGGTATCGGTGAGGTGAAGGTGGGGGCGGTAGCGGGGGCGCGGGCCGAGGCTGTGCTCACCACGTGCAAGAGGCAGTTGCCCTTGTTACTGATAAAAACATAGCTTGTTACAATTGAATTGATATGCACATTTAAATAAATTTTTTGTGTCCCAGCCTCGTCGCCGCTTTTGGTGTCTCGTTTCCGTCGTAGGTGTCGGTGGCCGAGTAGGAAGACCGACACAGGAACATAGGTAGCACGCTTGTGCAGGTACGGAGGGGAGCAGCCAGTGGGACAGCAGAAACTAGAAACACTAGAGTAAATTACAACGAGATATATATTGAACAGAATTTATACAATACTTAACTTTTACATAGTTCAGTACTGCAAAATGCTGAGACATAGTTGAGCTAGAGGACTGCCTAGTGCCTATCCGATAGCCAAGTCTTCACTGGTGCCTATCTGATTCCGAAGTGTTAACTGGTTCCTACCTCAATCCCAAGTGAACGATGTCGTTCCGTGGTGGCCACGAGCGGAGTTGTAGCAGAGGGCGCTCGTGGCTGACGTCGTAAGAACGCCGCGCCGTGCGTGCATGGCGGCGCGCGGCGAAAGTAGGTGGCGCGCACTTTGGACTTGTGCGACACCACACAATTAATTGGGGTCGGTGCATGTGAGGCGTCAGTCAGGCGGGGGTGGAGGGGTGGGGGATACCGGTACTTGGATGACGTCATCAACAGAGTAACGGTACACCGGTGGTCGGCCAAGTGGCTGTGGGCTGAGGGGGTACCTGTCGTCGATGACACTAACGTCGACGATCGATTCTCGTTGATCCGAGACGCCCATTACTATACTACTTATAGTTTGCCCAGCCATCTAAGAAAAAAAAAAAAAAAAAAAAAAAATGAAAGGCGATTTGTCAATATGTATGCCAGGAATGACCTTCCCATAATGCGACACGCCCACTAGGGGTTTGGACGGAATGTTTGTAAAATTGGTGCCCATGAGACAACATAAACCCACAAGCACCTCAAATGAAATTTTGAGATATGGTGTGCTCGTTACATCTCAGAGCCATACCAATCCATTCTCTTGCACTAAACCAGAGGAAGCTTGTGGTTATCAATTTAAAACAAGTGCTCCTTTAACTGGGTTGCACAGTGCATCATTTAAAATTTATAGGAAATAACATTACGGATAAGCAGAGAATATATTTTTCGTTTGTAACCTAATACGGTCCAGCATCTGCAAGATGTTACGTATGACCTCCTTGTAACTGCTACTCTTTACAAACTGAAATTTTAAGACAAACTGATTTCCCAAAGACTAACAGAAACATGCACATATTTATGTTACACCCTTCAATGCCGATGATGCTTGCTGATCTTGCTTTCATGTTTCCATTTGGTTTGATTATCGTGATTTCGGCCTGTCCGGTCACACGATAGAAAGGGCTACTGCACTTTCACTATGTCATCTCGCTGCCCCTTCATTACAGTTGGCACATTTTTCTTTGCAAACTCAAATTTTCATTCCACACTCATTATTTCTGGGTGTTGCAAATTTTTGCTAATTTCATCGTATATTAGGTTCAGTTGTCGGTAGTTTCCGACACCACAGGAATGCTTTGGTGAAATAGTACTGGGTATCTTATACCTTCCCATCATTTTCAACTATGAACTTTCTGATCCAGCAAAAAATACTGATGTTTACACAGATGAAAAGCACGATGCAACTTAAAACTTTATACTGCACACCAAGCATGGCTAAGAGAGGAAAGCAACAAAAGTGAGCGAAAAAGTCCTGTGGATAATCGAAAACTGATCTCCTAACATTTGTATTTATAGCCTGTCCTTTATACACACAACCCCAAGCAACAGAAGTAACTACATATTCACTCACACCATGCGGGACCTGGAGCTCCTGGACGAAATGTTAAGACAGAAACCGAACAAGGAACCCCAAACATTTAAAAGTTAATGATTTCTTCCAGAGTGTTCAAATTAGCAGTTTAACACTGATCATAACCTAGACAGCACCATAATCAGGAACTTAAGACCTGAGAAACAAGGCAACGAACTTCAAAAGGTGAATGCTGATGATAAGTAATCTCATAATTCATATGTCTCTTATCTGTCACACAATCACTGAGAGAACTTGTTTGATAATAAAGATGATTTTGAAACACGGCTTGAAAACTTGAATTTCTGAACAAAGGACTTCGGCAGACGGAAGTAAGTAGGAATTTAGTAGGCTTGTACATGATGGTCAACAAGTCATATCCTCTCCTGCCTACAGATATTTAGATTTCATATAACTCGTCGTGGTATGAGGTAGGGTCATTCTTTGGAAAGGAGACAGGCTGTTGTTCGCAATGCAAACTGAGGCTCTGCCCCCAGTAAGTGAGTTGTTGAGCGGATGTCATACCCGAAATTGTATAGTTGCACAATACACGGAGCGGTTTGACGGCTTTCGAGACCTCATTCCAGTTCAGTGCCATCTGAGATATGAAACTAACATTAGTTGCATAGATGCATGTGCTGCAGTGATACCTCAGCAGTTAACTGATACGGTGTCATCGGCCAAAATACTGCGAGATATTTAATGCTAAAAATATTTGAATAATCTAAATTGTTAATCTTATTTCAGAGTGTTTTATTATTTTTTTAAAAAGGACGATGTAAAGAATGAACCTTATATTATCTCTCTATTTGTATGACGTATTAAAATTCTGAAGCTCCACTTAGTTGTTTAAATCGACACAATCTTCTAAAATATCCAGCAGACCTGATTTTTGCGTAAACTGTAATGATGTTCCGTTCGTTTTGGTTGATAAATGTTCAAAAGTATCTGAAAAATCAGGGGTTTGCCTAAACTAACGCCTTTTTCAAAAGCATCCTCTCAATTTGAATTTTGCATAAATGAGCACCATAACCAAAAATATTTGCATAAAGTCAATTTGCAAACATTGTTACTATGTTCAAAAATGTCAAAGCTACCTGGATGTTGTGCAAATTAGTCGCATGCTCAAAAATATTGAAACGACCTGAAATGAGTGTTAACTGATCTCTGGTACAAAACTTTCCCTGTGGTCTCACTTTTTTGTGAACTGGCCTTTTCATAAGTAGCCAAACGACGTGAAATATATACTACCACAAAGCACATTGGCAACATGCCCAAAAGTATAGGAATGAGTTGAACTGTTTCAACATTAAAGCAAGCTAACTGTGACAGGTGGAGGCAAGGAAAACATCGTGATGTGTTTATCACCAGTTTGTCCAGTCTGAACGTATAAGATTTTGCAGGAACATGACAGACACTCAAATAGTCGCATCTGCATGTTTTTGCCTACATGCAGCACTTTCGTTACTCAGAAACTATTGTGTGATACAGTGGTGGCATACCTACAGGAATTGACGTATTCTGTCTGTTAGGGTAGTTCAGAAATAACATAAGTACGTATCACAAGAAAAATGCACCATGTGGAAGGGAAAAGTTTGCTCTTTCTACCAAAGTGACATTATCATACATAAATTATCTATATTATTTGTCAGAAGTTTGTCTTAGTGCAACTAAAGTTGAAACCACCATCAGTCAAACTTTATACCAACTCCAATGTTACTGTATTAACTGTATATTGTAGTACAAAATGTTTGTCATTTTACTTATCCATTCATTCATTGGAAACTAATGAGCATTTAATGAATCAGAGTACTGCGACAACTGTAGCGGATTTACAGAGGTATGCCGTAAACAACCTGCTTTTAATCGACATTTCAAAGTCAACCCAAAATTATTTTAGACCTATAAAAAGGAAAGAATTTTAGTACGATACAAAATGGATTTTGTGTTTCTGCTGATAATGTTATTCTACAGTGGGGACGACATGGCACTTCACTCCCACAAATGACAGTGTTACAGCAAAAACGAACTGGCCTATCATCAACATTATGCATCACAACTGTAACATATTACAGAAAAATTGTAACAAAATTACCCTATATCGTTATCTTACAGCTAAATTGTTATAAAATGCCCCATCATTGCTACTTCACAAAAAAAAAGAAAAAAAAAGTTCAAATGTTTGTAAATATATCAGACTCAACTTCTAGGTTATTAGTCCGTAGCTTATAAACTACTTAAATGAAAGTAAAGTAACCTAAGGACAACACAAACAGCCGTGCTCGAGGGGAAACTCTAACCCCCGACGCGCGCACCGCAGCACGGCTACGTCACAATATAATTACAGCAATTTACGCCATACAGTTGAAAACATGGTCAGTGATGGGCTCTTGTTATTACCCAAGATAATATTCTCGGGCAATGATGGTCAGTTGATATGGTGAGTGCTAGTACCTCAATTCAGCTGGAGCCAATAACGGTCAGTTGACATGGTGACTAAAAAATGTTCAAATGTTTGTAGAGCTTATGGAACTTAACTACGGGGTCATCAGTCCGTAAACTTACAAACTACTTATGAATTAGCTAATACTAAGGACGGCACAAATATCCATGCCCGAGGGGGGATTCGAACCCCCGACCGTAGTGGCCGTGCAGAACGTGACTGGCGTGCCGCCACTACCTGGGTAGTACAGAATGGGGTCCTGTTGCTCACTTGACACGGTTACTGCCATTACCGCACATGGGCATTTATCTCGACTTTGTGAAATATGACAGGCTTGGAGATTACATCAATGTACTGAACATAAACTGTTCTCATCAAGCGTAAACATGATGTTATTTCCATTTATTCCTTCTACATTTAGAACAAATATTTACTCACCGGCAAGCTTGCTTACTAAGTACAGATATACATCTATCATAGTCTTTCTGACATTACACACACGTGTTGTGAAGGTAGTTTGAAGTGTGGAATGAGATCTGAATCTGAGGGATGCGAAGGAGGCATGTTCAGTGCTAATTTCTATTTAATTAATAAATTTAGGGCGCATATAAAGAAAAGGTTTCATGGACAGAGTTGGCAACATCTGTGCATTCACATTGACGCAGTCTCCAACCATGTAATATTTTGTCTGTTCAAGTACAATGGCAGTTGTGGCCCATCCAAAGGAATGAAGGGGATGGTAGTAATCCTGTCACATTACCATCATTACACCATAATAATATTCAGGGCAATAGTTAGTACCATATTAACTGCCGCTGAAAATTACGCTGAATAATGGTAGTCAATGTGTCAGCTCACCATCACTGTGCAACATAATCTGGAATATTTACAATGTCTCTATACCAACAGAGCATCGACGCTTCTCACAAGTCATTATCATCTTCCTTTCAGGGATTAGGCTGTTGCCTGTTCCGAACTCACAAACAACCATTTCCATCTTTTCCGTGGTCTTCCAATATCGCTTTTACCATTCGGTTGGTATTCCAGGATCTTCTGGGAGATTCTGTGCTCTGGTATTCTAAGAAGGTGTTGCCTCCAATTTTCTCGATATTGTGTGATTTGCTCATTGATGCTGATAATATTCAATTCATTTCTGATGTCTCCATTTCTCATCATGTCTCTTCCAGTGCAGCCATTTCTCTCTCTCAGGAACCTATCTCTGCATTTTGGATTTCACGTTCTTGTGTCTTTGTAGTAACTCAGCTTTCGCTTCCAGTACAGGAACTGCCATCACTTGCTAACATTTTAAAATATCTTTTTGTACTCTGTGGCCAAATTCGCTATATGTGGGGTATATTATTAGAATCACAAGATGTCATAGTTTTTATATGAGGACACGGTTGTATTTAAATCTGTATTGTATCCAAAACTGTAAATTCCGTCACGTCTCTATACGGGATAAAATTTTTGTGTAGTCGCCACACGGCTGCCATCAATAATATTCTTCTGTTGTCAGGATGATATTTTCATTCTGAAGCGGAGTGGGTGCTGATATGAAACTTTCTGGCAGATTAAAACTGTGAGCCAGACCGGGATTCGAACCTGAGACCTTTGCCTTTCGCAAGCAAACGCTCTACCGACTGAGCTACTGTTTTTTTTTTTTTTTTTTTTTTTTTTTTTAATTGCTCTATGGGTAGTTCTGTCTGTCGCGGACGCTGTTCGTGTTGGTTCGTTCTTGTTCGATGTGTTGTTGGCTCAGCTTTTTTATTACAGAGGGCGTTGAGCCCTCTGGCCGGGCGAGCTGAGCCACGGCGCCCGGCACTACTGTGACACGCTGCGCGGCACGTCCTCACACATTTAAATTCACAATATCCTTATATTCGGGTGTGATAGACTTGCGAGTGTCGTAGTAGAGCTTCTGTGAAGTTTGAAAGGTAGGCAGCGAGGTACTGGTGTGAAGCGTGTCAGGATGAGAGAGCGCTGCCCGCCAAAAGCAAAACTCCCAGCTTCGAATCCCGGGTATTCATACAGTTTTAATCTACCAGGAAGTTTCGTATCAGCGCAGAGTGCGTTGAAGAGTAAAAATATCATTCTGGACATATCCCCTACGCTGTGGCTAAGCCATGTCTCCACAATATGTTTTCTTCCACGAGTGATAGTGTTGAAAGTTTCGCAGGAAAACTCTGTGAAGTATGGAAGCGAAGTACTGGCGGGTGTAAAATTATGAGGACGGCCCGTGAAACGTGCCAGGACAGCAAGAAAACAAAAAATAAAATTAAAACAAGCAAAAGTCCAAGGTTCTAATCTGCCAGGACGTTTCATTCCTCTGTGGTTTTACTATGGTAGGAGTACTAGCTATGACTCTAAAGTACTATTTCATTCTTTTGAATTTCCATTGCATTTAATTTGTGTTGGTCCCGTATATTGTACATGAGTAACTTTGTTTTCATGTCACGCTGCAGAAAGTGTAAAATTTCAAATTTGAACCGTTGTTGCATTAGTCAATGACAAATGCTCATTCTTTTCCACGACTTGAGCGATATAGCTCACATATGTAATCTGGTATATGTGATTTAGCACAGTAAGTAAACTTTTAAATTTTTTATTATAAATATTTTCACTTATAAATATTTTCACTTGAGCACGACTTAACTCATTTTAATTTATGGGTAAGAAATTTATTTCATTCTGAATAATACACCCATAATGATGTTAATACTTATATATTGCTCCGCGAGGGGACGAATAGTGACTGCCGGCGTGGCGCAGGGAATAGCGTCAAGGACTGCGGTGTTGAAGGTCTCAGGTTCAATCCCGCCCCACGGCAAAAAAAATTATGTCTTTGTAATTAACAATTCCAGAATGTTCTACATCTTTCTTATTTTCACTTGTAAATTCTACTTGTTTCTTATGTTAACTATTGTTCTAATTTCTGGTAAATTGTGTCTGTGTATAAATAGCAGAGAAGTCTGCCAGTTGTGGAGCGGCCCCCGGGTCTGCAGTGCTCGCCGCTTGCAGTGCTCGCTAACTTCGTGCGCGCTTGTGTGTCATTTTGTTGAGTATGGATCCTATGTTTGGTAAATTTACTTTGAAGTTCCGTTTACCGTTCGACTGTCCCCATCCTAGGATTTACGACTTTGATTATTGGTTGCACGAATCCCTTGGTCTTCGTGAAGGTGAAGTTCTCGGTATCGGTTACGATTTTCTGAGTAACGAGTACTGGGTAAAACTGCGACATGACGAAGTCTGTCACCGAGTTATGAGCAACACGAACGGGTCTGCCGTCTACACCGTGGAAGGCAGTGTGGTGTGTACTGCATCGATCGCCTACACTGGTCTCGGATTGCGGAATGTTAGGATTTATAACCTGCCTTTTGAAATGGACGAACAAAGTATCAGAAACTCACTACCTGCGTTTGGTACGGTTTACACAGTAACAACGGAACGTTGGACAAATAACAGGTTCTTTAATGTGGACAACGGTGTGACAGTGGTAATAATAGATCTTATGAATCATGTACACTCTTTGACAAAAAACCTGGCCGCCGGCTGGCCGCCCCTGAGCCTAAGTCCGAACCGATCGCGACATGGGACAATAAACGTGGCCGCGCTGATTCGCTCTAAGTCCAGCTATCTGCACTGTGCAGGTATGGCACGAACGGGAGAAGGCTGTGGGCGTTTTCCGGACGGGGTTTGACAGGACCAGTAAATCATACTCGGACACGAGTGTTGCGGTTAACGAAAAGGTTGTATTTCAGAAAAGGGAATACAATATCTGATATTACGGCCTGAGGAGAGCCACCAGTGGTGCAACAGAAGAAATCATTATGATTTAAGTAGGAGAGCGAGCCCAGGGGGCTGCAGAGCGGGGAGCGTGCTATCGGGGCGAGAGCCGGCGGCAGACAGACCTTTACCGTCTGTAACGATCTCGCAGCTAGGCAGTAGTGCTGAATCTACATAATTGCATTAATGCGGTGATTCGTTGCGAACCGCGGTGTGGACTCCAGCACAGGTGCTCTGATCAGCGGGTTCCGCGCCCACAGTTGCATGAATCGGCGACACGTGCCGGTTGCTGAGCACAGGTCGAATTGGACCAGGGGATTCAGAATGCGAGCGGTAGCGGAAATGTGACGCGCAGGACGCAAACGTATGGCAGGGGCCATCGGACTCCCTCTGTCCTAAGGCACGTGCGGCAAGACACGGAAAATCATGTCGAAAATTACGGGAAAAAATAAAAAATATAATACTGCTGTTCTCCACTGGTGTACACTCCTCCCCCTTCCATGGGAATGGTTTACCATTCGCAAAAATTAGTGAAATTACAATAAAAAGTTCCATCGTTGGTGACGGCGGGTAAAAAGGGTCTGTTACAAATTATATTCACACTTATAAATAGAAATAATTATAAGAAAGTACAAATTTCTACTCTTGAATGGTGGCGTAAGCCAAGGGCGCCTTGGTCGGCTCACAAAAGTTCGGGTGGGATGGCCAGTAGTAGTGCCCCAGTAGCATGTTGGTTGGTGAAGTCAGAAGTTGCTGGCTGCTGGCAGTCAGCTGACGACCGGAATGGCAAGCCTGAAACACTTTCACACTTGCCTTAGCGGGGTGCCCATTTGTGCGGTAGCGTGCCTCCTCAAGAGGTTTTAATGAGCACAGCGTTGGTGGGCAATACCCAGTAAGAATTAATAGTATTAAGATACGGTAATCTAAAGTTATACATAATAGGAATAGTGCTCCACTTACGGGCTTACTAAGGCTTTGAAACAAGAGTACCTATATTTACATCAAGCAACATAAACAAACACAACGAAGGTGTGGCCTAACACTAAGTTACGATATTAATATCAATTACCAAAGAGGGATTTTACAGTAAGGTTGGTTATAGATTAAATGCAAAATAGTAACTTTCTCGACAGGAGAAATGTACAACAAATGTAACAACATTATGAGGATCTGAATTAACCTCTCTTGAAATGCAAAATACGTTACAATAACTATATTCTTAGCGCTAAGGTATCTTAAAAAATAAGGGTGGACCATGCCTTTATATAAGATTTCACTTATGGAATGTGCCATGCGGCTAGCATTCAGGAACCTCTGCAGTAGTGTTTTGTCTGAACCAACTGCATCATCGCTTTCAACATAAACCCCATACAATTAGTGCAACCACGACAAAGGTAAGAGGGATAGCGTTGGTACTTGATAGCATCACAGTCCTGTGATAATTTGGCCTTTCTCATGTTTTAGTAACTTGTTTAGCAAATAGTGGGGATGGTAATTATTAAAGTGAGGCATTTTCAACCAGTTGGTTGACGCAGGCATAGCAGTGGATAAATGCAGCATATTGTAGTGAAGCGCAACTGTGCAGGTACTTTGGATGTAGGATTAACAATGTTGCAATGTGAACGTTTGACCAGCAATCCACTGCTGAGATCCTGACACGGTAAGTGAGTGATACAAGGTAAGTAGTCTATCCTTTCAGAAAGCGCTCCAGAATCGGAAGGCTAAACTTGGAAATGCGGTAGCCTCAGGCGCGTACCAATACAAATAATAAGATTACCATTTCATTGTTGCCAAAATACCCGCGACAACAATCACCAATACGAGCGCAAACAGGCACGGCAACAATGCCAAAAGTGGTTATAGTGGACGAACCCCACACGGGTCAATTAATATTCGTTCAAGTCACGCCATGGAAGATTCTACGCAGTATCAAGTCCGGTCACTTAAAACTGGAATTAATCTGTAAGCGGTGGAAATTGTGAAGGACAGTAAGCTTCCGAATTATCGGCTGAGTGTAGTAGAGAAATAAAGCAGCGGCTCGTAAACAGCGACAAATTTGCAAGTCACGCGCAGCAGGAGTCAGGAGTGTAAGTTGCCATCTGTCGGGAGCTCACTGGCAGCTACAATCACGGGTACAGTGACAGGGTGGCAGAGCATTGTCTATCTGGAATTAGCTGACGAGTGCGGATGGCTGGCTGAGCTGACTGAGTAGGCTGATAGCGCAATAATCCAACCTATGCGGACTGCTGTGGTGTTACCACAATTCCTGAGTAAAACGTATATGGCGTTAGCAACGATCAAATACGCAAAAGGCGACTAAGCCCCAATTCTGGTAGGTATTTATTTTACAATTCAGGAATTCTACTTTCAGCGCATTGAGCATCCTTAGGCGACGAGCGATGCTGACTATGAAGTTACAGAAACATAAAATTGGAATGCCTTTTATCTTCAAAAGTATCTTCTGGTTTGGGAAAAGGATCGAATGGCAAAATAGATTTGTGCAATACCGAACATAACGATAGTACTGGGTATATCAGTGGCTGTAATAGATGTTCCCCTTTTCCACAAGAACATCGTACTGAATAGGTTCAGGTAGGAAGCATTACATGAAATTGTTTGACATTTATAAGAACGATTATGTATGTGAAACAGAAGATTAGTACGGACTACGGACTTATGCCGGCGGTCGCGGTGCGGCAGGTGTTGGCCACGTGTGCTACACAGCTGACGGCGTCAAATGCAGCATCGGCAGGCGTCGAGTGGCTGCGGCTGGGAGGGGGGAGCGCCGGTGGACACTGGGCAGTGACCCAGTGACGCCACGCGGCCTTGTAATCATACGGCGCGGATAGGGCTGTCTGCTGAGCGCGCGAGGCGCTCCATTTAAACACTCTCTACTTCTATGTTGCAGCTTATATTCCTTGCATTATTGTGTCTGCAAATGCAACAATGAAATTTCTAATGGCAAATCGAGGCATAATGGTTGGCATTAAAAGGGTTTTCCAGACTGAGACGTCCTAGTTTACATGTGAAACTTAAATCTAAACATAAGCAAAACATATGTAGTAGGCAGCGGTATTACTACAAACAAAAAGGCATATGAAATAGACCATGTGCACTGACTTAAACATTTCTATTCGTGTGCAAAGAGCACACAGCACCATCAATCCCTGGATAGTAATCCATAGGAATGCTTGGATCTTAATGCATATTTAGTGCGTGTAGGGAGAAGTTGAGCTTTCTTTTTACTAATTTCTCTTGAACGACTGGCCGATCTAGGTGCGGTTGAAACTGCAGCAGACGGGTTTGGCGTCACTTGCCCATTATATGATCTTAATCTGTCGAAATGTACGACCACTGTGCGGCCAGGTAATTGCAATTCTGCATTAACGGGTGACGTCGAATGTATGATCTGATATGGTCCTTCGAACAAAGGAGTGAATTTTTTAGTTCGTCCCTTTTTAATGACTGTATTTCTCAACAATACCCAATCCCCGGGCTGGTAAGTAGGTAAAGTGGCTCCTTTGTTTCCACGTCGCAATTGACGAGCAGTGGCTCTTTTGTTGTTCTTTTGCACCTTTTTCCAAATGGTTTTTAAGCGACGGGCCAGGTTTTTCACCTCTTGAGCGTCTACACCAGGAGGTAACTTATCTAACTCGAAAGGCGAATTCATAGGGCGACCGTAAATGACCTCGTACGGGGTGTGCTCTGTTGCTTCATGTATTCTGCTGTTATACGCTGACGCTATGGACGCTATATACTTATCCCAGTTCGTGTGCACACTATTCACATAGTGAGATAACATTTTGACTATGGTTTTATGCACCCTCTCTACCCTACCATTGGCTTTGGGGTGGAAGGGCGTTGTTCGCCATTTCTTAATTCTCAGTAGCTTACAAACTTGAATAAATAACGTGGACATGAAATTTGATCCTCTGTCCGTAAGAATAGCTTCCGGGCTTCCAAAAGGCAGTATCATATGGTTAACAAATGCTTGGGCTACTGTTTCTGCAGTCATGTCTGCGAGAGGCACCAATATTAGATACCTGGAGAAATGGTCAATGATAGAGAGAATGTATCTGTTATTTTGCTGAGATTGCGGGAATGGCCCTACGACGTCCAACGCAACGAGCTGCCATGGCCTAGAGGTTTCAGGTACAGTTTGTAGGGGTATTAGGGGTTTGGCAATTTGCGTTCTCTGAACACATGAGATGCAACCACATATATACTGATCTACATCTCGCCGGCGTGTCTTCCACCAATAACGAGTTGCAATTCGGGCATTAGTGGCTCTTTTACCACTGTGACAGGCTTGTATACTATCATGGCACTGTGCTAGGATCTGAGGTCGCAAAGATTTTGGTATGACAATACGGTTTCCTAAGGGGGTCTTTCTGTACAATACATCGTCTACAAGCACGAAATCTGGGTGGTTTACATATCCCTGACATTCCCCATCTGCTTTTTGTTCCTTTATTAAATCGTCAACAAGCACATTCTCCACCTTTACGATTCTTATTTTGCGGCTAAGGGCGTCAGCATTCTGGTGCAGTTTTCCAGGTTTGTGTCTGACAACGTAATCAAATTCGCTAAGTCTCAGAGCCCACCTGGTTAAACGACTACTTGGATCCTTAATGCTTAGCATCCACTGCAAAGCAGCATGATCGGTTACAACTGTAAACTGTCTACCATACAGGTAACATCTGAAATAGTTGATACCGAAAACTACAGCTAATAATTCCTTTTCGGTGGTGCTATAGTATTGTTCAGCCTTGTTAAGCTGACGGGAAGCATAACCAATAGGTTTTTCTTCACCATCCTGCTCTTGGCTTAGGATACATCCCACAGCAAAATTCGAAGCATCACATGACAGAATGAATGGATTTTCGAAATCTGGATAAATTAGCAAAGGAGAGCTAGTTAAAACCTCCTTAACCTGATTCATGGCAGTATCACATTCAGGACTCCAATGAAATGCTATTCCTTTCTTCAACTGGTTAGTAAGCGGTTTAGTCACTGTGGCATAATCCTTTGTAAAACGGCGATAGAAATTACATAATCCTAAGAAACTTTTCAGTTCTTTGACATTGGTAGGGACTGGAGAGGTTCTGACAGCTTCAGTCAAACGGGGATCTGGTTTCTCTCCGGTCCGCGTATGCATCAAAACACTCACCGGCCTTCTGCCTCATTGTAGAAAGCTGGTCCCAGTAATAACTAGTACCCCTCTTATCGGTAAATCTCTGAATTAATCCTTGCGCCAGTACTTCAAAATGTGTGGCGTCTCTCAATATGGCTACCGACTCCACAAATGTGCGTGCATCCCCAATTAATTTGAGCCTCAGAACATTCAAAAGGAATACGTCTGGCCACTGACACAAATGGCCAACGTCACGGATATTCTGCAGAAAAACTTTCGACATTCTCATTATTCTTTCCAGAAAAGGAAGCAATAAAATTTACCGCTGGAAAAGTATTGGTTAAACTACCAACTGAATTCACTGCTGAAGTGGCGGCTACCTCTCCCACCTTATCCAGTGACTCACGTACAACTCCTTTTTTTCCTTTACCCACTAATCCTTCAATACGCCCCAGCAAGTCTGTAAGCCGATCTTCCTCCTCTTCATACTCAGGTGTTTGTGTCTCGGCTTCCATTGTATCCACCACAAGGCGAGATTGATACCTCCTAACCATATTTGCTAAATCCTCGCATTGCACGTCTAACTGATTAATCCTTTCCACCAAGGCACGGTTTTTCTCTAACAACAATGCAATTTGCTCCCTTTGCAAGTTTACCGTTTCCTTCAAGACGCTAAAGGCTTCACTTTCCCCAATATCCACTTGAACGTCAACATTTCTCGCTTGTTGCTCAGCTAACTGCTTCTGAAGGCGTGCATACTGCCTCTCAAACTCTGCTTGCCCAACCACAAGGTTAGAAACTTGCTGTGGTAAGGAGTCTACAATTTTATCCTCACCATTTCCAGTGACTATGTCCCGCGGGGATCCTTCTCGTGACATTGTTATAAGTTAAGGGACAGAACTTACTTAAAAATTACGTTGATGCGCCAATAAAACACTTTACAAGGAGGATTTAGAACGTGGCTGACAGCACTTACTTCAACTATTTACTGATGCGGTGACGGCGAGACGGACTGCAGGCAGCAGAAGGCGGCGACGGACGACGGCAGCATCAGCAGCGGATGGACAATGTCGGATTCCGGCATCGGATACTGGACCCTCGACTGTTACGGCGACGTACGGCGGTAGCGGCTGAGTCGGCTACCCAGCTGGAGCCGGTGGCAGCGCGTCATCGCGCGTCTGGCAAACACAGCGCTCCGGCTGTGCGCACCTCAAGGTCACGCGGCCAGGCAGGCAGCGCGCTGAGCAAAGCGTTGCCGCATGCGTCGCGTTTCTAACAATTAGCTCTCGCCCACACACGCTTCCAAACCCTGGAAAACTGGTGTGGATCCGAAGATCCCACTTCTGACACCAAAATATGTGCAGGTATGGCACGAACGGGAGAAGGCAGTGGGCGTTTTCCGGATGGGGTTTGACAGGACCAGCAAATCATACTCGGACACGAGTGTTGCGGTTAACGAAAAGGTTGTATTTCAGAAAAGGGGATACAATATCTGATATTACGGCCTGAGGAGAGCCACCAGTGGTGCAACAGAAGAAATCATTATGATTTAAGTAGGAGAGCGAGCCCAGGGGGCTGCAGAGCGGGGAGCGTGCTATCGGGGCGAGAGCCGGCGGCAGACAGACCTTTACCGTCTGTAACAATCTCGCAGCTAGGTAGTAGTGCTGAATCTACGTAATTGCATTAATGCTGTGATTGGTTGCGATCCGCGGTGTGGACTTCAGCACAGGTGCTCTGATCAGCGGGTTCCGCGCCCGCAGTTGCATGGATCGGCGACACGTGCCGGTTGCTGAGCACAGGTCGAATTGGACCAGGGGTTTCAGAATGCGAGCGGTAGCGGAAATGTGACGCGCAGGACGCAAACGTATGGCAGGGGCCATCGGACTCCCTCTGTCCTAAGGCACGTGCGGCAAGACACGGAAAATCATGTCGAAAATTACGGGAAAAAATAAAAAATATAATACTGCTGTTCTCCACTGGTGTACAGCACAATCTGGCAACACTGTAGACTGCGGGAGTTCATACAATACTTCTTATATGCAGTTAGTAGACAAGAAGTTCACCTACATTCGTGGTCTTGCGGAAAAGTGCCTGACTTGCGTGCGAGTCTTTGCGATCGAACCCGACTGTTGACAAAAATTTTTAATTCACGTCCCTCGTGCATGCTGATGCCACATGTGTAAGGGGAGCATATGCGTAACGTATTTCATTTTTTATACACTGTTAATAACATTTCGGCCCAATAACATCGCTTCCTCTGGCCGCAGCACTTGGCAGAGCTCTCCGCGGCCCACTCGCCGGCAGCAGCGGTGGCGGCGCTGCGCTGCCTTGCCTTCTGCCAACAGCGCCTGCTGCCGCTCGTCGCCCTGGATGTGTAAAATGCTGTAGTGATGCTGAATGGTGATCCACAAAAAAGGTTGCGATGTGTATTTCATACGCGATATGAACGGAGCAGACAATCCATTTTGAATGATGAGCATATTATTACACTAATACATAATCCATTAGAGAGGCAAAATATTGTCATAGTCGTTGATTTAATCCAATGGCACTCTGCGAAGAATAACACTTATTTGTGGTTTAAATCTCGATCCTTTTCCTTTCAGAAAAGCCCTTCATGTAATTTGTTATCATCATCAGTTCATATGTTTACATCACGACACAATGAGTAACTCACTAAAATGTTTTAGTGTTGTTCTTTCATTCCTTACGGTAAATGTATGAGCTAAATTATGTGAATACGTTTCAGTGCACGTTCTAAAGCAACACAGGCACACTGCAAGGTTCCTGTCTTCATGTCTCATTTCTACAGCAGATATTTCGCATCAATGGAGGTCAATTCTAATTCCTTCAAAGGCGTCTGTATGGTAAAGCAAAGAACACATCTAATACCATTTCCATAACTTGGAGTCGACCTTTCTGAAATACTTATTGTATAAAGCTTTTCTTCTGATTCTGTTAAAGAGTTTCTTCTTGCAATCTGCAGCGTATAAAGTAAAATAAAACGAAGTACAATGAAATTCCATCCAAAAACGCACTTTCTCCGACCCGAATTAGAACTGTCGACTCACACCAGGGTTGCATCACAAGACACAAGCAGAACCGCACAGCCAACCACACGCTGGGGCAGCGTGTCCTCAGTCTCGCATATATTCAATGCTGAGCCTCTTACGCATCGCGAAAGATAACCTGAAAGTCACCTACACGAATAACTGCATTCCTTGAGTGCAAAATTTCTGTCTCTCATATCACGTGGGCATTATAGAGCATGAGTAATGAAAGTAGAAGAGGAATGTCAAATGAACTTAGCTATACAATTCAGTACCACTTGCGGAAGTAACTGCACTGTCACAGTGTTGCCAAATATCAGCAACGATGTTGCCAGTTCTTAGCTGTACTAGGAAGACCTGTGTAGCGATAAGCGACGTTAAATCGCGCTCGTCTCATGTAGGCTTCTAGAGGGGAGTCGCACATTTCGGTTAATATGCGGCGCTATTTCCTGATAGATTCCATCGTCACATTTAGAATGCAAATATTTAATTCGTCCAATGAGGCCGAAACCAGCAATTAAATTTTTTGAAGCTTTACAGCATTATGATATATTTTCAGCAAATGACTAGAGAAGTTGAAAATACTGATGTGCTTGCAACATGTCGTAGGTCAAAGACTGAGATACGTAAACATCCATCACGATTACAGTTTCAGACCCGCTCAAAAAAAAAAAAAAAAAAAAAAAAAAAAAAAAAAAAAATATATATATATATATATATATCTAAACCACTTGTTTTGTTACATTTCGACAAAAGCTAATTTTTTTCATTAAAAGTTACTGGAAATTGATGTTGCTCCATCAGTCACGAAAAACTTCGCATCTTGAAAGTGACTGCCTTTCAAAATGCAGCCTTACGACGGAAGAAGCAATATTTCAGGTCTTCTACGTGAATACATAAATGTGTTGGTTTGCTTGAAAGCCAGGAGGAAAATAGTTAACTGATTATTTGTGCAACACAGTAATCATTTCATTTGAGGATTCAGGAGACTGGATACTTATAATTACGGCCATGATCACAGAAACTAAACTGTATATGTGGGAAATGTGCAATTCTGAGGTTTTTCCTCTGCAAACACATACATATAATCTATATGCTACAAAGCAGCTTACTGATTTCGCGGTGTTACAGCCTTTTTGGACCAACAAATGATGATAAGAATCCGAACCCATGTTCTGATGGCTTCTTCGAACGTTGCAACCTACGACTTGCATATTGCTTGGTATCTGTCGTCATGATGATAAATCAACAGAAATTGTTACAAACTTTTTACGTGTTTTCTCCTATTGTCCTATTTTTCGTCAAGCCACACATTCTTTCTGGTGTCTTGGCCACATGGAAAGAACGCTTTTGCAACTGAATTAATGATAATAATGATGGTAATAATGATAGTAATCAATGATGTTTATGGCATTACAGCAGAATGACAACGATTACAATAATAATAGAAAATGCCGATCTCTTGGTTGACACACTGCAATGAGTTTTGCTATTTCGTTGCTGAATACCGTTTAGGACATTTTTCAGAGGAGAAAAATAGACCTGAAGCCACACACATCACTAGTACAACGATACCTCACTAATCAACTATGTTTGCTGTAGGTCAGGGGACGAGAATGGCGCCACCAAGCTAAAATGAGATTACTCGTTCAGTTGTCTGACAAGTTGGCAGTTAATACAGACAGTCCCGACATAAAACACAAAATTATTTGCAATTTAAGCAGGGGTTTACCTTTCTGCTGTCGAAAAATTATTGCATGATAACAGATTCATAAAAATGCAATGACTAATCTCTTATCCTCATGAATATTGGAAAATAATCCGAATTCTGGAACTGAGGAAACGACAAGAGTTGCCTAGCGTCATAAGAAATACTGTTAAGCTGTAGTACTTCTTGGGCATCCCACAATATCCTCATTCCTACAAACAGCATGCTTCAACTGGCTTTTAGCCACGCTGCGCTGCCAAAGCCCATTCTAAGTAAGGCTTCAGCCCGAAAGCAGACAACAGCATTGAAAAATGCTGATGAATAGATTACTTACCCTCATCAACTTCTGGGGAGAGTTTCTTTTAACAAACCGAAGAAGTGTGGAACGACTACTTTCTCCAAAGTTCCTACGGACGTTTGTCCCAAATTGGACGTATATACGTTCAGTCTTGCCATACGCGGCTCACATTCCAGGAATATCACCAAAATGAGCATCTGGCAGGTACCGTCGTAGAGCAGCTATTTCGCAATTTTTTACCAGTAATCATAAAATTGACCAGACGGCTTTTGCTGCAGAATATAGCGACTTCTATTACATCCGCGTAACCTTTCCCGATAAAAAACTTTTCTTCGTATAGTAATGTCCCTGTTTAGGTGAATTATAATGATAATGTTAGTGTTTAATGTTGCTTCAGAAGAACTTTTTGCCTGAAATATTTTTATCTTTGCAGGTGATTCAAAGTAATTGTAATAATTAGTTTCCCCTCAAATTACTCCATTCATTTGATCTATTATTTGTAAAGTAATTGCAACCGCCAAAAGTTAAATTGTCCTATAAACCAAACCGGTTGGTTATTTTAGGTCTATCGTCCATGGGCAGAACGCTTTCATCTGAAATCTGAAATATCTCCACGAAAGGCAGAGAAGCGGGCGGTTCTGTCATAGTAGAGTAAGGCTCGCTTAGCCGGTCCTCTGTGGAGAAGAGATGGAATTATATGTTGTAGAAAGAAGTCATACCTAAGAAACTTGCATATTAATTTTATTTTTCTCATGTATTTATATTTTTCAGGCTTATATTCGCCTTTACTTCTCACAAAATAATGAGATATATTTTTCTCTGTTAGTAGCTACCTTTGGTCGTTTCCGACCGCATTACATTTTTCGTTGTCTCCAGCTGGATCGTACTTTGTCTCTGCCGGTCCAAGATTTCACGTCGAAAGAAAACATGTGCTCCACATCATTTCACAGGAGGCGGTCGTATTTTTACCGTTGGTATATTTAATTGTACGAATACTGCCCATAACCGTAAACAGTTTGCTCTTGCTGTTCGTCTCCTTAATACTGTTAAACACATTTTTCCCTATAATTCTCCTCGTGAAGTGGTTGAACTGTTGTGCTTTATTATTGTTAGTACCATTAGTTTTTATTTCAAGTCGACCTTTGAATTTGAATTTTTTATTACCGCTATATTTGTTTGTTCAATATGTTTCACAATATTGAAGATCAATAAATTCTCATATCCATTAACATAAGCTAGTTAGAGCTAATGTATAACGGTCATTTTTGTCTTGTTTCATCTGTAAAAGTTCCTCTGAAAATGTGGAACACTTATTTTAACACCCTTCATTTGAAACCGATGTGTAGGCAGAGGACATTCACGGATTACTCATTTATTAACTTATTTATTAACTTCATAGTGATAATTTGGATCAAATTAATTTACAAATTTTGTACTCAGTCCATTAAATTTTTATAATAGCGGTAAAATTGCAGCCTTGCGCATTCTACGACATCTGTTCAAAATCAATGAATAAGAGATAGGTCAATACGTTTATTTACTATCTTTTAACAAGCAACAGTGGAACTGCTTTCCTTAATACTGTTTTAAACCATGGCACAATTCATCGATCAATTTTAATAGTTGTAACACGTGTTGATTAGGTTGCTTTCTTGACTACTGTGTGTTTGTTACAAATTTTACAATTGATTTTACACTAACGATAGGCCAGAAACTTAAGGTAACTCAGAACCGCGTGACAGTGCAATATTTACTCGCATTCGTTTTTGCTACGAAGCGAGTTAGTGTAGTGGTAACACACTGGACTCATATTCGGCTGCACGGCGCATCGAACTGGCCTTCGGCCATTTGGGTTTGAGTTTTCCATGATTTTCCTAAATCAGTCTAGGCAAATTCCGGGAATGGTCCCTGCGGCAGGGCACGGCCGAATTCCTTCCACATCCTTATCATAACAATCCGAACTTCTGCTTCGCTCTAATGACGCCCTTGTCGCGGGGACGTTAAATCGTAACCTTCTTTCTTTCGTGTCTCGTGTGCAATAGAGCTTACTTCGTTTATGTTTCCGTGTGTTGTTACAAATTTTGCAAAAATGTTTGTAGAGCTTATGGGACTTAACTACGGGGTCATCAGTCCCTAAACTTAAAAACTACTTATGAACTAGCTAATACTAAGGACAGCACAAATATCCATGCCCGAGGGGGGATTCGAAGCCCCGACCGTGGTGGCCAAATTTTGCAGTTCACTTAAAACCAACTTCCCTGTGAACAAGAGGCCGTAAGCTTTCGACTTAACTTAGAACTGGATGACACTGCTTTATTAACGCCATTTCTTAATGGATGTGTGGTGGAGGGCACTTTTTATACAACCGCTGTTTCAGCCTGTTTCTATTCCAGTCGTGAATGGTTCGCCGTTAAAACTATTTCTGGTAAGACTTAGTGTGAGTTCATATCCCCCTATCCTTTACTTTCGCGATCTTTCCGTGACTAATAGGTAAGAGGGGTCAGGTGAAAAAGAAATAAAAGAAATGTATCGAATGTCTCTGTTGTATTCTCATGAAAATGTTTGAAATTGAGTGAAAAATTTCACATATACAATACTTGAATAGTGTGAAACAATCATTCAAATGGAAAATGCATATAAACGTGGTTTTAAAATAGACTAAGACGTATAAAGTAACTTTTGCCCGCTCAAAAATTGCTACCGTGTTAAAGATAGTTCCAAAAAATTTTCGAATTTTTAATAGCTATGTCAAGCATTATAGTAACACTGGAAAATAAAGTGCTCTTGCTTCATGAGTAATGCTAGCAGTAGCGTTTAGTTGCCACCGACTTGAAGGGTAATTTATTTCATTACCTTTCTGAAGTCGATAAGAGGTATGACGCGGTGGCGGCAGCCACAGTCGTTTTGGTATGTGCGGCACAACGGGCCAGCGAAGGCGCGCGTGTCTGGAAATGGAGAAGGCGGAGCGCGCCTGCTGGAGGGAAAGGATAGTTGTCTCTCTGAATAGACGAAGCCATCAAAGGGAATCTAACAGATGTTCGGTAAACCTCCTCGAACTTTCGCGTTCGTTTTGACTGTAACATAAGAAATAAATGAAATTCACGAATTACATTAAACATTGCAATGGTTAGTAAATTAATGTCGTCCACTATCTGCAACGATACCGATCGAATGATAATCTATCGACGTGAGATACCTGACACCTAAAAGTCGCCATTAAGTTTGTACTCTGAAACCTATCACCGCGCTGTAATGAGCAAATTGCAATTAAAACTATATCTGCAACGCATCCGGGCATGAGACTACGTAACATTTTATGAAATCAACAAGGCAGGCAACAAACACAGGTCCGGAATCTATTGAGCACGTCATCAGGGAACGTGCTCAAAATTAGTGTTGCATTCAAATGGAACGCTATTTAACGTAACAAGATGTTCTACCAATAAGGTCACTTGTAATTTCCATATTGACCTGCGGACATATAATTTTATCAGGAAGCAAACTGGAAGGAAACTGGAAAAAATTTGAGTATTTAGGAAGACTTTTCTCCGACAAATTGTGAGTTTATGTTAGTTAATAGAGTAAAGAAAACATAACGATAAGGTCTACCTAGGAATCAACCATAAACCGAGAAACAAAACTGGTAATGCGCTCAATGAGGTATTAATTGATTTTTTCTCTCTTTAAAATAGCTGGCCACGTGGCATATATGCAATTTGGAGAGCACAGTATCTCGAGCCTGAGTGGAATTATGGATCCTAACATGCAGGACGCCAGCTACAAAAACTCGTTCATCAGGCCACCAATGTAATCAAGATTTTCCTACGTCGTAGTAGGGCCTATTGTTTCGCAACTTCGGCATCATGTGCATAATGAGGATGTGAGTCTGATACGTAATTCTGCAGTCAGTTGACTTCTTCGTGTCACCTACATTAAATATTTTGAAAAATTAACATCATAATATGCACAATGTAGTAGTTAACTGAAGTTGTGTTCAAGAAGTTCGTTTCATACATTAACTACTACTCTCTTTCACGTTGCGAGCAATCTGCCTCAGCTGTGAGTAAATCAATGAAGTAGGGTTTACACCAGTAATGTCTAGCTGTATAATAGTCAGTTTCTAAAAACCTAGCCCATTTCGAAATCGGATCATTTTTGTTGCAAAAATTGAATCTCATCATTTCGTCTCGTTACGTCTTTAATTTATCCGCATACTGTCAAACAAAACCATCCTTGCCAACTGTCTCCTGGCAAACTCACAGCAGATGCCATAGCCACCTATTTCAAGAATATAAAGTGACATCACAAACAAAACGAAAGAACATTTTCTTGAATTAAATTATCAATTGTTCTAAAATTATGGTAAAATTGTAAATATAGATAGAACAACTTATTTGTAAATTACTTCAAATGTTGTCATCCCATAGAGTATATAATAAATTCTGAAGACTCATCAGCTGTTTTTTTTTGTTTTTTTTATTATTATTAAGAACGTTGCTTCACAGGTCCACGACCGTTTTCACATTTTTAAAGACCCATCTTCAGGTGTTAATTTTTTTCATATAAAAATTCATTATAGTGACCCAAGGTTTTAATTGCTTTCATCTGTCATGGGAACAAAATTTCATTAATTAGGCCTGGATATATATGGAACCAGTCAAACAAAAATTATCACTGTCATTCAGATTAAAAACCAAGGACGTTAAAATGTGGAACAAATAGTCACGTAATTTTGATTACTGTATTTCCATGAAACCAGTAGATCGCCGACGAAGTGAAGGAGTACAAACCAAAGAAGACTGTCCAAAGAATCGAAGAAACCGATAGAAGATGGATTTGTATTTTGTTCATCTATGCATCAAGTATTACAGCAAGGTAAAAAAAAAACTTACGAATATGCACAACCACCAACATTCTCTGTTATGTTTCAGCTTCACGAGGACTAAATTCAAAACATGCTTGTGTAAACATGATTTCATTATAATACTCAACTGCATCGATGGGTATATTTCCATAATAGCTGCTCGTTTAGGTATTATTCCTTGAATTTGAGACGCGTATGACAAGACTCAGCTCCATCTGCACTGCAGGTCTTGGACCCGGTCCATCACAATGGCATCCGTTTAGTAACAGGGGTCATGTACAAGTTCTGTGACAAGCATTCTAGCTGAGGCTGGGGTTCCCCCCCCCCCCCCCCTGCGATTCAGAAGACAACAGCTAATGGGTTCGTATGTTTTCCATATTCATGCTGTACCTAACCACCCAAATCACAGGCTCCTCTTCCCAGCTGTCACACTTCCTTCCCCGTGACGACGGGCGTACTCGGGTCTTCCGATTGCGGTCCGTGTTCGTTCCCTTCTTTCTTCCCTAGAGTGCCCTCCCATTCCTATCACCTTTCAGTACCGTTCTCGTACTCCTCCTTGGGTCATTCCTCGCCTCCAGCTTCAGTTGGACTTGTCCCGAGACTCCAAACCCTCTGTTGCACCAGCGACCAGCGACTCTCTGCCATCAGTATCAGGCCCTTCTCGATTCGTACCGTAGCGCTGAATTTGCATACACCGATGGTTCCCTAGTTGATGGCCCTACTGGGTATGCCTATACCCATGGCCAGCATATTGAAAAACATTCATTACCCTGTGGGAGTAGTGTGTTTAAGGCGGAACTTGTCGCCATTTGGCGGGCCCTTGAACATCTCAGAGCCTGCCCCAGGGAGTCTATGGTTTTCTGTACTGACTCCCTGAGTGGTTTGCAAGCCTTCAATCAGTGCTTTCCGAAACATCCTTTGGTACGGTCCATTCAGGAAGCTGTATACAGACTTGGTACATCTGGTCGCACTGTGGTCTTCCTCTGGACTCCAGGCCACATTGGCATAACAGGAAATGAAGGTGTCGACCACCTGGCGAAGGAGGCTACTACCTCAACCATGCTGGAAATCGGTCTCCAGGAGAGGGATCTCCGGACGGTGCTCAATCAGAAGGTACTGGGACTTTGGAATACTGAGTGGGCTGAATCGAACGCACCGAATAAGCTCCGTGCTGTTAAGCCCTCTACGGCAATGTGGAGGTTCTCCCTGCGAGCCTCTCGTAGGGAGTCCGTTGTACTCTGCCGACTGCGCGTTGGCCATACGTGGTTAACGCACGGCCACCTCTTGCATCGAGAGGGCCCACTAGTTTGCCGTTGTGGCGCCCTGCTGACCGTGGTCCACATACTGTTGTATTGTCCGCTTTTACCCGCTTTGCGGCAGTCCTTTAACCTACCAGATTCGCTGCCTTCAGTTTTAGGTGACAATGCCTCCTTGGTCTCTACTGCTTTACATTATATTCGCGCATCTGGTTTCTACCATTCCATTTAAAGGAACGCGCTTCTGCCTGATTCAAAGAACCTCTTTTTTACGCTGTTTTTAAGTTATTGATAGCCTCTACCGTTTCGGTTGAGGTGGTTTTTTAGTGCGTACAGTATGGCTGGCTCATCTGTTTTTATCCTAGTGATAAGCCAGCCATTGCATTCTGCTGTGGAATTGTACTTTTATCTCTTTTGTGCACTCCTCTGTGTATCAGTGAAGTGTTTCTCTTCGTTCTACAACCATCAAGGAATTCTCTTATCCGTGTTCTCTCTGTGTTTTCCTTCCGTCAAATGTTACACCACTGCTTGGAACAGGAGACTGATGACTTTGTAGTTTAGTTCCCCAAAAACAACAACGACAAACTTTCTGTTACAGTGTTTGATAACCCTTGTGTTCTCACTGTGTTTAGTTAGTTTATTAGCGACACTTGAATTTGTTCTTGTTTATACAAAAAAAGTGTAAAGTTTTTGTTGTGGTGTTATTTGCCTTTAATTGATACTAGTAGCAGCAATATAAGTTGTTGTTGTTACTAGATTTGTAGAGACTGAGATTTGTTGATTGCTCTAGTTAAGGTACTTCCTCGGTCTTTTGTAGAAACGTAACTTACATAGTGTAGACGTATAGGTTTCATTAAAAAGTAACTGTAAAATTATACCATGAGTGAAAAGCGTAGGCTCTGTCGTAGGGGAGTGCATAGTAGGCTGAGGTGTGGGACTTGTAGTAAGTATTTTCATGGGGGAGGGGGGATGCAGTGGGGAAGCCAGTGGGCACTGTCATGAGGTTTGCTCTTGGAATTGCAGGATACGCAGCAGGAATAAGATGATAGAGCAGCAGTAGCGTTTGATCTGCGCGCTTCAGGTGCAGTTGAAAAACGCTGAAGAGGAACCAGGTAGGTTGAGGAGGGGAAGGGGGGCTGGGGAATGGGAACTGGCAGTTGGCAAGAAGGTAGCTGGGAGGAGGTATTCAGATAGCTTCACTTTGCAAGTTGCAAATACGTTTGACCAACTGTCAGAGTTGAATGGAGATGAACCTCCTGTAGCTGTAGGCGTAGGAAGTATGCAAGACCTCAGTTGTTAGGAAGCCGAAATCTGTAGAGGTCTATTAGAAAGAAGTAGGTTCTGCTGGTAGGCAGTTCTCATAGCAGAGGTGTTGGCCAACAGTTGCAGGAAGTACTTGGGAGTGAGTACCAGGTCACCAGCATAGTGAAGACCAGTGCAAGGTAGCTCAGGTTACTTATAACATAGGGGATTTATTTAGGAATTTCTCAAAGAGGATCAGGTAGCGATAGTGGGTGGGACCGGGAATAGTCTTGATAGGGACAGGGAGTATGATATAGATGGTGATCTGATAGCAACTCAGAAATGTTCCTGTCGTGCAGCTGTTTCAGTTTCATGATAGGCGTCGTCTTAATACAGCTGTCAGGCGTATTAAAATGAGGCTTGAGGAGACGCTGATGATTAAGGGCATGGATCACATTGCAGTGGTGCCAGTTGAGACTATCCAAAGGTCAGATTTCACTAGGCACGGTCTGCACCTCAATAGGTATGGGAATGGGACGTTGGCAAAGCTCAAAGGTGACAGTGTAGAAGGAGGGGAGGGGTGTCACTTATGGAAAAATTCCTGTAGTAGTGGGTGTTAGGGCTCATCTTTTTTAGACTGAAGACAGCTGATAGCTATTCCTGCTTAAAGGAAATCCCTCTAACAAATGAACCACTTTCGAGAAAGTTTAAGAATCTAAGTAATAGGCAATTATTATATTCCACCAAAATATACAAGGTATTAAAGTTAACGAACTGCTTATTGATGTTGATTCTGACATTATTGGTATTTCAGAGAACTTTTTAAGTGATGTGACAATTCAGAGACTTCCTTTGTCATAATACAGGATTTCTAGGAATTCCTTGCAGTGTTTGAAAGTAGCCATGTATGTTAAAAACGATTTTTTATCGGAGTCAATCGATTTTTCTAAACACTGTACAAAAAAAAATTTGAATCTTGTGCAGGAGTTGTCAATGTTAATGGTACTAAACTAGTAATTGTTGTTATTCATAAGTCTCTTAACTCATATTTTAAATTGTTTCTGTCCAAGCTAGAACTTATTCTGGGTTCATTTTATAGGAAGTCTAAAAATTTAGTTGTGAATGGAGATTTCAGCATTAATTGTGTAAGTGATAGCTCAAGAAAAAGTCAGCTGTTAGAACTATTTAAATCCCATAACCTGAAGTTAACAGTATTCTTTCGAACGTGAGTGCAAAGCAGTAGGAGTTCTACCACTGACATTATTTTTGTTCATTCTTCATTATTAGAGGGGCACTCTCTCAGCAGAATAGTAAATAGCCTATCAGATCACGATGCACAAATTTTAACTCTGTAAAGTATTTGTTCTCAAACAAACATTGCACATAATAATCAACTACTTAGAAAAGTTAATGCACTTGCAATTGAGACCTTTGTAAGCCCAATTAATGAACAAGAATCGCAGGATGTTCATAGTGCTGATATTGCAGATGATAAATATAATGCTTTCCTGAACACATTTCTTACGTTGTTTGAAAGTTACTTTCCGCTAGAACGCTCAAAACAGAGTACTTCCAGTTACAGGCAGCCAGGGTGGCTGACAAAGGGGATAAGGGTATCATGTAGAACAAAGCAGGAAGTGTATAAAAATGTTAGAAGTAGTCAGAATGAAGACGCCGTAGCTCATTACAAACAGTTCTGTAAGGTTCTTAAAAATGCCATTAAGAAGGCAAAAAGTATGTGGTATGCAAAAAGAATAGCAAACTCTCGGGATAAAATTAAAACCATCTGGTCAGTCATGAAGGAAGTGTCTGGTCAGCAGCAGCAGGTAGAGGATTTAATGTCACTGCGTAATAGAAATGTTTCTGTTACTGATAAGTTAGATATATGTGAAATATCCGATATCACTTTCTGAATGTAGCAGATGAACTAAACAGAACCCTAGTTTCTAGAGGTAATTATGTAACATTGTTACAAAATGGCTTTCCGAGGCTGTTACCTGAAATGGTCGACCATGATACTTCCAAAGGGGAGATTGAGTCAATAATTAAATGACTAAAAGCTAAGGACTCTTGTGGATATGATGGGTTATCTATCAGAATTCTAAAGTACTGTTCTCCATTTGTTAGCCCAGTACTAAGCCATATTTGTATTTTTTCCTTTCAGAATGGTCAGTTTCCTGACAGATTAAAGTACTCAGTAGTGAAACTACTTTGAAAGAAAAGAGGAAGGGCTAATGTAGACAACTAGACACCTATTTCTATGCCATCGGTTTTTTGTAAAGTTATTGAAAAGGCTGTACATTCGAGATTAATTGATCATTTCCGTTCACATAATTTGTTGTCAAACTTACAGTTTGGTTTTAGAAGTGGTTTAACGACTGAAAATGCTATATTTTCGTTTCTCTGTAAGGCACTTGATGGGTTAAATAAAAGGCTACGGACATTAGGCATCTTCTTTGATTTAATAAAAGCATTTGATATTGTTGCAGAAGTTGTAACATTATGGAAGACGACGAGTAGCTCACAACATGCTCACCCCTTACACTCCCTACTTTAATAACAAATAGCAGAAGGTAATTCTCCGCAGTGTTGAAAACGGCTAGACGAACAATACAATGGGGCACAGTTAAGTGTGGGGTGCCCCAGGGTTCTCTTTTGAGACCTCTGCTGTTTCTTATTTATATAACTGACATGCCTTCGAGTATAACAGGTGATTGTAAAATATTTTTGTTTGCTGATGATAACAGCTTGGTAGTGAAGGATGTTGTTAGTAATATTCACACAGTATTAAATAATGCAGTTCAATAGATAAGTTAATGACTTGTAGAAAACAAACTTATGTTAAATCACAGTAAAACTCAGTTTCTACAATTTCTAACACATAATTTGAGGACAGCTGGCATTTTGATTACACATAATTGGCATATGATAAGTGAGACTGGACAAGTTCAAATTTCTAAGTGTCCAAATAGACAATAAGCTGTAGTGGAAAGCCCGTGTTCAGGATCTTGTTCCAAAACTAAATTCTGCTTTATTTACCATTAGAACAATATTTGAAATAAGTGATTTTTCAACACGAAAAATAGTTTACTACGCTTACTTTCACTCACTCATGACGTACGGCGTTATTTGTTGGGGTAACTCGAGTGAAACAAAAAGGATATTTTTGGCTCAGAAACGGGCGGCTCGAGCAATATGTGGTGTAAGTTCACGAACGCCATGTCGACCCATTTTCAATAGTCTAGGAATTTTGACACTGGCGTCACAATACGTATTTTCTTTAACGTCGTTTGTTGTTAACAATATCAGCTTATTCTCACTAGGTGAATACTAGACAGAAGTCGAATCTACATTTGCATCGCACCACCTTGACGCTTGTGCAGAAAGGTGTGCAGTATTCTGCAGTATCCATTTTCAGTAAGCTGTCCCAAGAATTCAAGAATCTTAGTACTAACACACGCGCTTTCAAATCTAAATTGAAGAATTACCTCATGCCTTACTCCTGTTATTCTGTCGAGGAACGCATAGAAAAGTTAAACAAATAAGCTAATTCCTTTTTTTTTTTTTTTTTTTTCGTTGTTGATTCTTTTCACTTAGTCTTAAGATTGTCATGTGCATAGGACTACTTAAAAATTTTCTATTACCATTTTTGTGTTAAACTTCATGTATTGATTTATTTCCATGACCAATTACTCCTCAATTAGGTCCTGCAGAACAGAAAACCATATTATATTAAGTACTTACATTCAAATACGTTGTCTTTTCCCCTTGCTGAAGACCTACCTCATCCTTTTCCCAAACGATCGCCTGTTTCAAACAATAATCCGTTGCTTACCAATAAATTGTCGAAATGGCACTCATTATTATGTACGTTTTGTTTAGTTTAGTTTCTGACAACTGGTAGCAAAATATATAAAAAGGAGCACATCGTCTCAATCCAAAACTGGTTACTCTCTCCACAGTAGGCCTACACGCTGCTTAGAAAAACTCTCACAGAGATACATTGAGAAAAAGATAATAAGATCTCTCATATTAATTGCTGGTAGTTTCCTCACTCGTTATTCACAAGTGGGAAATAAACGTAAGGAAAATAAATGGAAAGTTACAGTGACGATAGTATACACAGGAAATATTTTGTGATAGAACAGGAAGCTCTTACGCTATAAATCTCAGTATGTTTCTTTCTACAAATTTCTGGTTTCTTCCCATGTCACATTTAATGTTTGTTTAAATTCATCCTTCTTAAGTGTTAGCAATATAGTCACCCATTTTGACAGGATTCCAGAAACCAGGGAACATCTATTTGTGAACTTTTTCTGCTCAGTTTATGGAAACAAAGAATATTATGGTTTCTGAAGACACTCCTGGTGTATTCACCTTACTTTTCAGTAATTTACCGCGAAATTAAATCCACTAATGGAGACAGAAGACTGAACACATGTGAGATTAGGTTGTGTAGCGGTTTGCGCAGAGTAACTAGCCTCCTGTCCCGTTGAGAGAACCTAACAGGTTAATAAACACATCCGTAGTCGTGCCGACAACAGCTCACGAGGCGCGCAAGCTCTCCAGTAAGCCGCGGAAAGTAGTCGTCTTTTACTCCGTAACATTCACTAAAACGCAAGCAATCTTACCAAATATTGGCAAGAATTAACGCAAAAAATTAGTTGACAGATCTTTTTTCTGCAGTGTCTTGGTCAGCTTTAAAATTTTCGCGGCTCTCAGAATTGTGCCATTGCATAATACAACATATTACCAGTAAATGTTTTGATATTCATATAATTTTCTCTTACCTTAGACGCCAAAATTATTTTATTATCCTCATAACAATACGTTTAGCTATATAATTTACAACATAATAGATCACAGTATCTAGATAAAATTTAATATCTTTCATTAATACTACTGGCAAATATTGTCATAGGTATCATATCTACGTCTGAAAAGCACATCGTAATAATAACATTTAGGCAAGAATCAATTATGTGTTAATTCTAATGAACTGTCACTTTCTAAAGTTGTCTCACTATCAACAAATTGTGTGGTACTCAGAGAGTACGCTCAATCTCACTTGAGTAATTCTTGTTGACGAACAAAAATGTGTCTGCAATCAGCATACGATACAGATTTATGCCACTTCTTAGTTATGTTTGTCACCAGGCACGTTTTAAGAGTGTTTCTGACGGGTTCACATTACATGTTTAATATGGGTATCCATGATTCCTTATCAGGAATGTCGACTCCAAGGTATTCGATCATTCTTTAACCGTGTAAGCAATGGCTCCAAACATGATTTACTTTCTTCCTTTCCAGTTGCACCGTGAACAGGAAAGGGCAGAGTATTTGTCGGACGAAATTTTAAGTTCTAATAACCATTAGTTAAATAAGACCATTATTTTATTTTATTTGTGGCAATAAATTTTTACATTATCACTACTGGTATATATACAGGCTGAACCGTAAATGAGGAAAAATATTTCGTACAAAGTCTTACACATTGAGCTAAAAACAAATTCGTTTCCCCCATGTTCAAGTATCAATAATTCACGATGCAATTGATTATGGAAAACTAAAACCATCAGTTGTAAATATTTCTTTTTTATTCGTGTGTCTCCATCCTCACTGCGTGAAATATACGTTAAAACATTGCATTTAAATATATGTACACAGGTTAAAGGTCTGACATCTCATGCTGGAAATCCGCGTGACTAGCGTTTACACATTTTCTGCACTTTTAAGGAGAGCACTATTGCCTTTAGCTGCTTCACAATCGAGACAGTGAAGGCATATCGCAAGGAATACAGATATAGCTGTTCAGCTAGAAACAAGTTAGTGGAGTATTTAAGGTCTACGTGCTTTCGCAAACCATGCACGGATTCATTAAGAATTGTATGAATACACTTTCGTCGCAATTGCCGAGCTCTCTGCATTTAATAGACGTTAGGAACATTCCGTTTGTCTGGCGTGTAGACCAGCTGACTTAATATTAAGAGTAGTACATTGTCCGTCTCTCTCTGGCTGCTCATGGCATTCTCTAGAAAAAGTAGCGGTAGTTAAAAATCATCAAAAAACATTCAAAATTATTTACAGCAACAAATGCCGCAAAAAAACACAAACTACGTATGGATAAACGGTAAATATGTGTGCTATACCTAAACTATCTAGTTTAAGTTTCAAGTGATGTTTCGGTTTCTCTTACTGACGTCTGATATGGGCATACAAATAAGCATGCCTTTAAGGCTTACCAGATTTCATGCTTTGATCCATCAGCAAATGTTATTACTTCTAAGGCGTAAGTTTTAAATATATTCAGAGAGTATTAATTCGACCATCTTATGACACATGGTTGCTTTCCACAAACAGTTAATTTCCGTTTTGTCGTGAGATTCAGTAAATGGAATGGTTTCTAGAGAACGGGTTTACACTATTTCCAAGAGGACATTAGCGATGGTACAAAAGATCTAATTGCAGAGGAATGGAAATGGAAATCCGATACGTTATTTGAAAAGAATGCTGATGCAGTAAGCATGAAGTGGTTTAGTGAGCCTGCAAAAGTCTTACATTTGGATGGCCGGACGAGGATTTGAATCGCCATCCTGCCAAATATGAGTCCAGTGTCTTACATGCTGTCAGGTAGAAAAATAACGTTTCTTACGTCAAAAAATACTTTTAGTTTTTGTCCCTTGTCATTTTGTCTAACGTTTATTATAATCTGTAACTGTGTAATGTATGCAGATCCTTCTACAGGTGCTGTAATCTATTCATTTTCAGTTACAAATGACCTCCCGACCAAATCGGACTAAACACTTCACACCGCAATTTGTATTTTAGAGTTCCTATTTTTATTTTTTACCAAAGAGCTTTGAGATCATGCGCAATGTCTTATGGAAACATGGTTTTATTTCTGTTTCGCAATCCTCTCTTTTTCTCATTTATTACTTTTGTTTCCTTAGACCAGACGACTTTGATAGTATTACCATTTTCTTTAGATTTGGGCAAGGTTTTGGTTACGAAAACCTACAGGAGACAAATTGTAGGGTATCTTTAGTCACTAAAAAATAATTTAGCTGTGAAGACGACGTTGTGAAGCGTAATTAGGTACGATTCAGAAACATTGTATAATATGCGCTAAGGGAAGTTGTGAGGGATGAGAATGGCACATGTAGTTAGAACGCAAAGGGAGGTTCTTCGAATTAGGGGATGTCAAAGCCTAATATACAAACAGAAGCCAAAATAAGAATGGGGAGAGTCAGTTGAGAGTCATTAAATGAATTTCAAAGTAAAATTTTGTCACACAATCTGACTAAAAATACTAACAAGTATGGATCTTACTTAAAGTCAGTAATCGAACTGAAATCGTCTGTTCAGTCTATCACTGACCAAAACTGCACCGAAACTGGAGAAGCGCTGCACGAATGTGATATTGAACTAACCTATTCAAATACAACTAACTTACACGAAGAACAACACAAACACTCATGCCCCAGGGAGGACTCGAACCTCCGACAGGGCGTTTTAGAGGCGGTACGGCCATTTCCACCCGACGAGAATCTATTACGGAATGGAAATTACTAAAACTGCAGTGGAAACGCAGATACCTTTGTGGCTGTACAGTGATAATACAAAAAAATAAAGAAAAAAAACCTTGATCTCTTTCTGGGAGTGCTGTATCGCACGCCACTGGAGAAACCGAGGGTACTGAGAGGTTTGGGGAAGAAATAAGAAATTAAAAAAGAAAAACAAGCACAAACATATCATACTCGTAATTAAGAAAGGACGTCGAAAGGATGCTCTTAATTATAGATTTATATCGCTGGCGTAAATTTATTCTAGTATTGTGGAACATTTTTTATTGTCACGTATTATGAAGTTTAGTGAGAACAAAAACATCTCCTCTATAAAAAGCACCAAGATATTTGTTGAAATTCAAATTGATCTGTTCGCCCATGGGATATAGAACACTCTTGTTGATGTCGTGTTCCTGGTTTTTGGTGGGAACCGATGTCGTTCCACACACTTTCTTTTAGTCAACAAAATAGCAACTAATCGACTATCATACCAAATTTATGGTTGGATAAAGGACTTGCTTGGAGAGGAAACTCAGAACCTCGTTCTTTTAACGCAAGAAAATCAGCAAATGTAAGGGTAATTCGGAAGTAATCCAAGGACGTGTTAGAGGGCCGCTATTATTTACAATGTATATTAACGATCTATTAATCAACGTTGGATCCTCCTGCTATAAATTCTCTATGGCTCTTGGTGGATACCAGAGGCAGCGGCTTTGCGCTGGCCATACTGCTTGATGTTAGAAGAACCTGCAGCTAGTGAGCCAGTCACTTAAAGTGTCTCTTCGTCAAATTAATGAATAAGTACGTAATACAAACTTTTGCAATTTGAATAGCCCCATCAATATCAGTAGCTCCCACAGACGGATTACATTAGAGTTTCATGTAACTATCGAATAAAACCAAAGTTCACACTGGGTTAAATTTATTACAAAAATGTAAAGACTCTTTTAGAAATATTGAATGAATTTACAGTACAATAATTCATTGACATTCACAGTTATACAGAGAAGACATTGGCAAGAGAATGTAGAGCTGCGGTTGAGAATAAAGCGGTTAAAAATTTCAAACATGTTCAAATGTTGGTATAGCTTATGGGACGTAACTACGGGGACATCAGTCCCTAAAAGTACAAACTACTTATGAACTAGCTAACACTAATGACGGCACAAATATCCATGCCCGAGGGGGGAATTCGAACACCCGACCGTAGTGGCCGTGCAGACCGTGACTGGCGCGCCGCAGTCCCCTCGGCCACCGCGGCCGGCTAAAAATTTCCACGTAAAGTATAGTGAACACCGAACCAGAAATAAGACGCTAAGAAAGGTAAGTAAATATAAGCTTGCTTCACATTGTCGCCACCCTCATATCGTATCGGATGCCTGTCACTCCAACTGCAGCAGCTGTACCTATTTTGCAGTACAGTCGAGACAGAGGCGTAGATACCGACACATACGGAGGAGACATTTGTTGCAGTACCATGCAATTGGATTTCGAAGTAACATTTTTAACTAACAAGGAAACCATCAGGTTAGTTTGGGATGATACTTGGCATGTTAGTAGTATACGTCAGAGGTGTTCATTCATACCAGTTTTAAAGCGCTCTATCCAGAAAATTCCGTGAAAAAGGGATCCATAGTTTAAGCGCAACACAGATACATCGTATATATTAATTAGTGTAAATATAGATGTAGTAGGACGAAACGGCTTAGACAGTAGCATGCCTGACACGTCATGCGTATGATAAAGATTCGATCCTAACGGGAGGGACATTTTACTTTTATTGTTTGTTTTACAAAATTAATTAAAAAAATTAAGTATACAGAATATTATCAATTACATAAAATATTCCTTTATTTTATAGATGAAGTGACGGTTGCAGCTAATTAAAATTTTAATTACAATATAGAGTTGAATAATTTCAAATGCATCTCATAATTAATGTAGGTATTTTAAAGCGTTGAACGCTATTGTCATTAATTTAATTACAAAGTTAGGTGATAGTGTAAGTTCTGGAAAGATCATAAAAATTCGTTGTCAATTCGTGGAACCGGTTTCTTCGTGGAGAAGTAGATTATACATGTTGCCCTATTGTTTACATACAAACAGACAGACAGTCAAGAAGAGTCAAGACTGTGTGTAAATACAATCTATAGTCTATCAACAGCAGTAATCACTAATTTTAACGAAATGATCCGATATGCGTTGATCGTTTCCAGGCCGTGTAACGAAAAATAAGTTTCCAGGAAGGTCAACGAAGAATGTTTTCCCTCAGATCTTTTGAAGGGTATACAATCGTCCTTTGTTGATTGTGCAGGCTGCCTAATTTTTTGTTTTGTATTAAGTGTTCTTATGAAAATTATCATTGTGATGCTTTCACATAAAATACAAACTAGTCCAATGAACATGATATTGCGAAAAAATTTACATAATTGAGAATCGATCCGGAAGCTTACTATGGAAGTAATTAATGTACCTACATTAAACATGCATATTAAGTTATTCAACTTACTAAAAAGAAAACTTAAGTGTAATCTAATTCTCATTTAAAGTAGCTCTGGCAGTCATTTGGAAAACCAAAATTAGTTTATTTATTTGGTTTTAAAACAAGTACTTAAAAAACTTTTTCTTGAGGGTAGGTTCGAAGAGGCTCGGCGACATGAGAGGTAATGAAACTACCAGCTGAGCTATTTGACCTTGACAGCCGGTCGCGGTGGCCGAGGGGACTGAGGCGCTCCAGTCACGGTCTGCACGGCCACTACTGTCGGGGGTTCGAATTCCCCCTCGGGCATGGATATTTGTGCCGTCCTTAGTCGTAGCTAGTTCATAAGTAGTTTGTAAGTTTAGGGACTGATGACCCCGTAGTTATGTCCCATAAGCTATACAAACAGTTAAACATTTGAATTTGACCTTGATACAGGTCTACTGTAATTGCCAAGAGTATCTGTGGTATATATACTGTGGTTAAAGCTTTGGAGCCCCTTTTCTGGATAGTTCGCCTTAAAAACTTGTATTGACGTATACTACTCACATGCCTAGTCTCACCCCAAACTGAAGCTCTTCTTGTAAGACCTAACTGATGAAGCAGTATGCGTTTCAGTCTAATGTTTCCCGTTCATACTCGTCTTCCTCAATGTACGGTTTGTAGCAACTATGCATACATAAGTAGAAGATGCGTCTGAAACGTTGGGTCATTTTAGAAATCGCACTGGCGAGGATGAGGTGCACAGGCCAGCTCTGGAGGGACATGTCAACAAGCGACCCTGAAGTGCACGCTAACAGAGCAGTGACAGAACACGCAACATGGAGCGCAATGTGTTAACATTAAGTTTTCTTTCAAATTATGCAAAACAGCGACGGCGACGGCGACCCATGGCCTGTTAGTGAAAGTGTGTGCAGTGAGCAAGATGTGGAATTTCCTGCACGACATGCCTGTCCGCACACTGTGATCCGCGTGCTCAACTTTCTCGCCACACGTAAGGTCACTGTGCTTCCACACCCTCCTTATTCTCCAGACTTCTTCCCCGCCTTAAATTAGCCCCGAAGGGCTTACAGTTCACACTGGTTTCGGAAATCCAACAACGCGTGACCGCAGTGCTCCGAGCGATTCCACAAGATAGCGTTTGCTGACAGTTTCCATCAACTGTACAACCGATGTCGGAAGTGTATTGTAGCAAATGGCAATTACATTGAACGCCACTTAAAGTATTTTGTTTGTAACTCTTGTTTGCTATATTTCCTGAGACCATTCACGAAAGTTTCCAGATGTACCTTATATATGACTTTTACAAGTTCAAGACTCTGGTATATCTTCATTTGCTCCAATCAGAGGGTTGTACACATGTAGCCATAACTGTACTCTTCACCGTTTTTAAAAAGTAACTTGTCTCGTGTTGCCGTACATTATATACTATTATTGTATCCACATAGTTAAGAAGCACTAGTTGAAGGACCAGCGTTGCCTAAGCATTTATTTATTCCAAACGTCAATATGGCCAAAACCTCTTCTTCCCCTCTCTCTGACCACCTCCACCTCTTCCCTCTTTCAGTCTATTTCCTCCTATTCCCTCACTCTGACCATCTTCTCCAGTTCATTCTTTCTATCCATCTCATACTCCCTGCTCTTTGTCCATCTCATGCTGTTCCCTGTCTTACTCCATCTCATCCTCCCCTTCTCTCCTTCCATCTATTTCTTTTGCTTCTCTGTGTCCAGTTCTCTCTGTCCATGTCTTCCTTTCTCAGTCCATCAGCTCATGTTCCTTCTCTCTCTCTCCATATGCTCCTGATCACTCTCTTTGTCTGTTTCCTCCAGGTCCCGCTCCCTATCCATCTCCCTCTCTATGCCCAATTCCTCTCCTCCAGTTCCCTGCCCCTATCCACCTTCCCCTGTCCCTCTATCTGTTCATCTGCACCTATCCATCTCTTAATCCCCCTCGCTACCCTTCACCTCCTTTTTCTTCCCCTCTGTACAATTCCTCTCTTTCCAACTAAAACTTTTCTGTATTGATCCTCTCCTGATCCCTTTCTCTGTCTGTCTCATCTTCTCCCTCTCTCTGTCCATCTGCAGCTCCTTCCACTCTGTCCAAGTCCTTCTGTCCTCTCTGCCTTTCCATCTCTTCCTCATCCCTCATAGTAAGATGTATAGTACAATAGAAAAATAGAATGGTTTGCAGGACCAAGCCGCTTTCCTTCTTGAAAGGGGATATAATTTATGCTTATTAACAGAGGTCCTCTCCAATAAGGTTGGCAGGAATGTTCCTACAGCGATAACTAATTTATGTATTATACATGTACATTGGTATCAAAAATTATTCACGATATTATCACATAAACTGTCAATAGCCACATAATTGCGTACAGTCGTGTTCGGCATGGAAGCATACAACCATGCTAGTGAAGATGTGAAGGCATCTATCAAATGAAGTATTGATTTTGAGTAGTCCCACATCCACAGTCACTACGTACACTCTCAGAGACAGTGCAGTATGGCACAGAAAAGATGCATAGCAGCACAAACAAAAATATACAGACGGGAAACCTCCGTAAGGGCCCAGTCTCACGTGCAGGGAGGTTTTAAGCAGTACCGTAAGATGTCCCATGATGGCGCTGAGGCCAGAAACAGCCCTTTAAAACTGGCCAGAGCAGGCAGCAGGTAGCGGCTGTCGCCACCACCACCTTTCCTCAAACTCCGGCACATTGGCACAGACACCGGACACAGCCGTGGCCTCGGGGGTTGGAACACTTGCGCGGAGTGACACTTGCGCGGAGTGACACTTGCGCGGAACCCGGGGCCCTTGGGGCGGCTAATGGCTTTTCCTGGGTACAGGCACACCAACAAGTCTAGCACTGCTGTTGTCAAGTTTCCACACTGTCAACACGAAACTCAGTGAAATTGCACAACCCTTTGCAAGCTGAAGAACAATATAGTAACTTGTTCTAACTACATATTAATCCGTTGAGTGTTCCTCCTGTAAACAAAAAGATATTTTAATAGTGATAATGTTTGGAGAGTTAGTCTCCGCTACTACAAGACTATGACCTCCTAAAAGCATATTATTCAGAACACGAAGCATATCAAGACACCTGCGCAAGCAATAAATATATTAGGCATCCTGCACAGATACGTTGATGTAATTGACTGCTATGTAGTTAACCCCACTATCACGCAACTTCCATCTTTTTAAAAATAGCTACTATGCTTTTTAATAGGAGATGCAACCTTAAACCTTCGATTAAAAAACGTTAATAATAAGTCAATGAGTATTTTACATACTTAAAGCGTTTATTCGTAGACCCCAAAACGATTTGGCTGTATTCGAATTACAAATACATCTAAGAAATATATGAAATATGGAATGTATAAGGGAATATCACACACCGAAAAATGCTAAAGATGAAGTCTATTTTCCATCACTGTCATATAGAACCATTTTTACTCCGAACTTGGCATAAACCAACAGGGAAAAACCAGTTGCAAGACTTCCAGGAAAAATGAAGCGAAATTGGCAGCCAATAGTTGGTTATTAATTACATTGCCTGTTAACTGTATAAATATAAATTACGGAATACGCGGAACTACTGTTCAGTACAGTGAAAAAGGTCTAAGGTAATAGTCAGTGGTTTACAATCAGATATACGTATCACTCTACTCCTCAAGAAGTCTGTGTGAAGATTTATATTCAGAACATTCAAGAAAAAGGTGTTGAAACTATAAGAAGCAGCTCATTCACTCAGGAAGGGAAAACGTTATGGTGCCTGTAAATTTGAATGGCTGTATCTCTTGTAATAACATTTAATTTTTGATAAAATGTTAAAATCCAATATACCAGAATTTTGGTTTTCTATACTCAGTGCCAACTTTTTTTTGTCGAAATTTTTACAGGAAGTAGTCTTGACGTGATTTCATACTTCTATGCATTAATATTATCAAACATGTAATTTGTGTCACAAATTGCGCGGCGGGTCCGGTCGGAGGTTTGAGTCCTTCCTCGGACATAGGTATGTTTGTTTGTACTTTGCCTAAGTTATTTTAAGTAAGATTAAGTAGTGTGTACGTCTAGCGACCAATGATCTAAGTAGTTTGGCCGCATAAGACTACACATATACACGTAATTTATTTATTTCATAACCAAATTTAAGTACTAATAATTAAAGAAACTTAAAAGAGAAATTTGAAGTAAACACTGAAAACAAATAATTGATATTTCTCATAAGATGAATGCACACAACCGTTGACTTATGTCTTGTGAATGTACCTACAAATTCTGCCATATGAAAATTGTAGTGTGAGTCCCAAATATGTTTTTTCTGTAATGAGATTAAAAACATATTAAAAATTCAGAACTCGAAAATCAGTGAAGTTTTGGACTTTAAACGTTTTGTGTTGCTACATCTTTACATAGTAGACACGATTTTAAAATTTGGTTGCTATCGCCAAAGTAGACGAAACGTTAAATTTTTTGGTGTAATCTTCGCCGTGTAGACTGTATGTTGTAGAAGTCTACGTCGAACCTAATCATACCTCTGAGGAGAGAACGTTGTTTGCACTTCTCCTGCGTTTCCAGTCGGCTATGCTGTGCTACGTAACGACATCGTACCGTTCCACTTTACCGGGAGCTATATATGTATTGGTGTGATGTCTGTTCTTTCGAAATAAGACAACACACCAATATATGTATCATTTAGACGCAAAGATTCTGGGTTCTGTTTTCATCGCTAACGCGATTAACAACGTTAGACCTCGTGTGTAAACAAAATGTTCAAATGTTTGTATAGTCTATGGGACTTAACTACGGGGTCATCAGTCCCTAAACTTACAAACTACTTATGAACTACTTACGAACTAGGACGGCACAAATATCCAGGCCCGAGGGTGTATTCGAACTCCCGACTGTAGTGGCCGTGCAGACCGTGACTGGAGCGCCTTAGTCTCCTCGGCCACCGCGGCCGGCGTGTGTAAACACTTAAAGGTTATGAGTGCCACTGGAAAAATGCATAAGTAACACCTGTTGTTTGAGACTTGAAGATGACCTGAAATTATCCGAAATCGATATCTCATAATAAACATAAGGTGTAGCTGTCTATATTTCATAATGCTATTCCTAACATATTTAAAAGCTGCTCAAAACCACCTACAAAAAACCTTTATAATGAGATTGTATATAATTCCACGATCAAATTGTGTTTTAGTTATTTGTAGTACTACACCCAAAGATCTGCCCTTGCTTTTAGTGCCTTGATCAGCTGTTTATTTTTAGAGGTATTACTAGGGACAGGAAAAATTCGCATTTGCGATAAATGCGAACATATATGCAAATTCTGACTCAAAATGCAGTAAATCCGAAATTGTAGTTAGCAACGGTTGCGCTCAATTCCGATTTAATCACATTCCTCTTCACATGGTGCTGTATTTGAAATCGAGTGATATTTGTATGACGTGTTATCTCCCTGTTGTATGAGGCTGTGATATCTCCGGGCCGTTACTACTGCTCCACCTCGCTCGGTGGGCTTTCCCTGAATACGGCACAGGTAGCGCCTGGAGGGCGAGGAGTAGGGGTGGTGTATCCCTACTTCTGGAACACCTTGTTCACTATCTGCAGCGTCCGGGTCTCCGCGCAAGTGTCTACACATTCCCTTTCCGCGCAAGTGTCACAAACTCGTGGCCTCGTGGCAAACGGCTCGAGCTCTCCCCTCTGCCTGCTCTCCACGCTATCCTCCCATGTGCGAGAGGCACCCTCGGAAGCGCCTGCAGTGTGGTCTACCGGTACTAACCGCCTAACATCTGCTAGCATCTTATTCAACTACGAGGAGAGCGTAGGACAGTGGTTTAGGGAGGGGGGGGTGGGATTCTACTAAGGATAATTACTCTGTGAGACCAGACACTCTGCTGTGTGTGCGTGATTGGTGGAAGGGGGGCCGTAATGGAAGCACAGTATTCTCAAATCAATATGGCCAAATTGTTTAATATGAATCGTTTTGTTGATTCTCGGATGTGGCGGCAGTTAATAGAGATTGAACTGCATCCCGAAGTCCAGTGCAGCGACGGCCACGTATGACATCAGAAGGAGATGATCGTTATTTGGCCAGCAAGGGTCATCTGACATAGTAGCACCCACTGCAGAGTCGCTGTGTGCCTACCCCTGATGCACCTTCACGAAATGGGACATCTCAATTGGAGTCCACAGCATGCCGTGGTCGAAATGTGCCAATGCTCAGTCCGGATTTGCTCTGGAGAATGATTCACGATGGATTCGAATATGGAGGAAACGTGAAAAATGATTACCGAGTCTGATATCGAGGAGCGTCCCTAATGGTGTGGACAGGGATTATCTTGACCACTTCATGAAAATCTACGGAAGAATCTACACGGTTTAAACGCTGTCAGCTATCGTGATAAGATCTTTGGACCTACGGTAAGGGGAAGAAAAATATTGTTTTGTAGAGAGAGAAGTTTGAAAGTTTCTCCACATTTTCTTTTTTTTTCCGCGACCTTCTCCATGTTGCCATAGATTTCGAGTGACTGAATTCGGTTGTTCCGAAAGTGCAAATCTTCAAATGTTTGGGAATCTATGGGACTTTACTACTCTGGTTATCACACCATAGGCTTACAAACTACTTAAACTAAGTTAAACTAACCTAAGGACAAACACACACCCCTGTCCCAGGGAGGACTCGAACCTGCCACGGCGAGCAACCGCGCGTTCCGCAGCGAGGCGCTTTAGAGCGCTCGGCCACTCCACCGCGGCTACGAAGCTACGAAAGTGCAGTAGGCACTTAGTTGCTATCCAGCCACGAGTGAAATGCAGTCCCAAATGATGACAACCTGCTGTCTTGTAGCCCAGTGCAGAAGACGGCACGCAGGTTTTTTAGGTTAAATAGCGAAGAACTAGTCTGGGAAAACAAATTATTCAATGGATGCAATTTTTTTATTTACGCAGAGATAAAGAAACTGGATAAATAACAAACTGTGTTTTAATTTCCTCTGTATAAGATTAACATTGACGATTTATGTTGTTTCCACAGGGTTAAAATGCACTTCTGCTATTCTACGACCGACCGTATCGGGCAGCTGTGATGACGGAGTCTAGACAGCGGGATCCACCTTGGTCTGCTGGCGCGACAGAACGTTTTGTCTGCCTTTTCGTTTTACTTTAGTTTATTGTTTTAGTAGTCCAGTGGATAGTTCCGCTTAGCGCATCGCGTGAGCAGGTTGTCACTACTTTCACCTGTGCCACACAGCCGCCTTAGTTGTTGCATTACTCTTGGCAGCGGTGTTATCTGCCCGCGCCATGATGTCTGTCAAGGCCTCACAATAGCGCGTGCTTCGTCACACTGATCAGGCCGCGGCCACCAGCTGAATGACTGGCCACTGGGGCACGCCCCCTGCCTCGTATCGGCCAGCCAGTAAGCTGGCGGCCGCGGCCTCGTCAGTGTGACGTAGCACGGCCTGTTGTGAGGCCTTGTCAGAAAGTGGTGTTAATTCAGCCCAGCTCTCTAGAAATTCATGATTGGTTGGGTGATGTTATTCATGTTACGCCTGATCAGGAAGATACTGTTTTAATTCTGATTTGTATGCATTATTTGTGAAGTTCTATGATCGTTTACAAGTAGACCAGCTTCTCTCTCGGATTGGTTCTAGTGTGATGTTTACACATCGTGACGGTTCCACTTCTCAAGTGAAAAAGCGGCACTCGAATATATATCGGTTAGGTTGTATAATTTCCCTCCCGAGGTAGACGATTCCTTTCTTAAAGCAGCGTTGCTTCCGTTTGGAGTCATACGAAGTATCCGGTGGGAACGCTGGCAACCACAGTGTTAAAATGGTATCCAGACTGTGGTATGTGTGTTAAAGAGTATTCCTTCACATTTGACAGTTTGTACTTACCGGATCCACATTACATATGAAGGGCAAGAGGGAACATATTTTTATTGGAATAAAACTGGTCATCTCGAATCAAATTTTCCACGTCGTGTTACGGTCTTAAAGTCTGCTTATCATAAACGCCATCCATTTACGTTAGCAGAATTAGTGTCATCGGCACCTGATGTCACTCTGTCTCTTGATGCAGGCGACGTAGGGGGATATTATCCCCAACGTCTCACGAATTCCCGTCATTACCGGTGAGCACCCGTGGTGAGTGACAAGTTAAACATCGGCGGACTCAAGACGGTGTGGATTTTGAAGACGCCATTCCTCAGACTCGTCTAAAAGAGACGGAGCTGATGGAAAGTGCATCTTCTTGCAGTAATGGATTGTCGAATGATGTACATTGTGATTCTAGTATTACGAGTGAAGACACCGACTTCTGTTGATGCTGATATGAGTGTAGAGTCCGCGTTCCCCACTTCCGCCGTTGCCACGACTCATACTGTGGGTCTCGATGTTTCCTCGGGGACATCAACTGCTGACCGGTCCTTACAGTGTTAAACTGTGTTACCTTCCTCCCCCCAACTTCTCCGGGGAAGCAGCAGGATATTACCGCTTCTTTATTTACTGGTCAGGTGTTGCAGCTCGCCACTGGTGATTCCTTACGTGTCTCTTCTCTAAAGGCCCCTCGGCCGGCTTTTACGCCTCAATGATCCCTCTCTCGAAGACGTCATTGCTGACGTGTGGACGAAGGCGATTCGTTCCCAAGCGCAGCATCCCACCATTATAGAATGGTGGGTTACCGTTGCTAAACCACAACTTCGATCTGCGCTCAGTCGGTTTAGTGCTGAAAAGGCGACTGAAATACGGCGGACTAGGGAATTTTATTATTCTGTCCTCCGTGATCTCTATGTTAATGCTCAGACAGCAACCTTGAGGATTATATATGTACACCATGTGAAGGTTAAACTTCTACAACTAAAACGAAGGTAACTGGATGGCGTCCGGTTGCGCGGCCAGCCTCTTCCAGGATGAGTTCTTACTCGGCTTCACAAGCGATCTCAGAGGACGTGTAAAACTGCAATTTATTCTCTTGACGGGAACTATGTCTTCTCAGTGTGACATTATGCGTTAAATTTATCAATATTTTCCCGAGCTTTACACTGCAGGGGATTCCGACGGTCTAGACTCTGGATTTTGCTACTTTCACTTCTCTCCTTAATAATGTCGTTACTCCTACTCTTCAAGAGGAGCTTCAATATTTCATCGCGATGACATATTTGACATTGTGGTTCCTCACGTTCCCACAAGTCGCCTCGTGTCGATGGTATCCCGAAGGAATTTTATGTTTGCTTCTGATCACTGAGAGGGGACACAATAACTTCCATTGTTAATGAAGTGATGTATGGGTGCCAAATACCGCCCTCCTTTAAATTCGCTAGGATTGTATTAATTCCTAAAAAAGCGAGAAAGTTGCGTGTAGATCAGGTCCATCACACTCCTGGACTATAATTATAAAGTAGTAGCCTTGCTGCCTGACATCATAGCGAGCCATCTAAGTTGTATTTCGGATCGTGCTCTTTTGACTACCGTTGCTGAATGTCGCGATCTTATTATCATTGCTTCCGTCGTCCCTGTGACAGGCGCATTGTTTATTGATCTTCATCAGGCGTTCGACCAGATTAATCATGCCTTTCTAATGTAGGTGTTAACGACTGTTGGGTTTCACGATGATGTACATTGGATGTTAACCTTATTAATTACTGGCATTCAGGCATCTATTGACTTGAATGGTCGTCTTACTCCCCCCGTAGAGATCTGTCAGGGCGTTTTTCAAGGGAGTCCCTTATCTATGTCGTGATTTTTCTGGAACCGTTGTTGTGATCTAAGTAGTATGGTAGTGGGCATTGAGCGCCATTGAGATTCTACCCATGATGCATTGTGCGAGTACCACTATCCCCACCCCTCCTCCCTCGGCCAATTGCCAGACCAATCCCACCCCCCCCCGGCTGTTTAGTGTAAAAGCAAATATTTTTCCCCACACTATGTGTTTAAACCGGGCTTGGACATATGCAATAGCCTACTTTTAAAAGCCTGTATAACCCAGTTTTCGTTTACCCTTCTTCTTAGGACTTGTGGAATAACGTAGACGATATCTACGTCTGAGGATAATAAAGTCCTGGAATACTAAAAAAATATAGCTCCTTGCTCGACTCTACAAGTAATTTACAGTTGAAACTAAGAAACATAATGTCCGAGAGAGCGGTCAATTTTCGGGTACTCTTAATACCCAAGTAATCAAATCTAAAAGCGTATATTAACCGGGAGCGACGCACAGTACAACGGCGCACTTGTCTTATCCTCGCCCGCAACCACATTGATGATGCTCCTTCCATCCGAAAGTCATGCTCCGTTAAAAAAAATCGCTTCGAAATCTTGTTTGTTGTCCAAAAATCCAGGAGATAGAAGCCATCTACAAGAAGATGCTGCTGTAGTATAGATGGGAGCGCCTCTATTAAAAAACATCGATTAGTTGCAGTTTATAAAATATATACCCAAAGGACGTACATATTTCCCTCATGCATTCCAGTAATATTAACTTCGTCTCCAGCGTTTGCAGTATCGAACTTGCTGAATTTACTACACACACACGCACTCCATTGGCTACAACTAGCACCAAACTGTAGGAGTTTTATAAAACGCGTTGATTTTCGACGACAGAATTATGACTTACCGCAGCAGGCACATCCGCTACGTAACATAATGCACACCAGACAACAGTAGCATACGATTAAACAGGCGATGCTTCGACGAAAGATCACTGCACCACCAAAGTCGGTTTTCTTTAGAGCTTTACCGTGACTTATATGTAGGGCATATCAAAACTTTTTACTTAAATTCCGTCCCATCTAGCCTACAACACTCTCTGTAAGCGCCAAACATTTCCAACACAGTAACAGAAGTACACCTGCAGTCGACACGAACCTACTACGCCGGCCGCGGTGGCCGAGGGGACCAGTCTGCTTCAGGCAGCGGTGCGGTGAGGTGGACGTGTTTACGTCCCGCCGCGGAGAATCGGGCGCGCGCGCGGCTGTTTACCGTTTGTGTTTCTCGCGAGTGACTACTTATTGACACGCAATGGAACACTCATACAGGAAGGCAACTATCAAGATCACTTTCACGCCTGGATACGCACGACCCAAAGCATTTGAAATCGAACGTTTCATGCGGTCGCGTCGTTCAAATATCTAGGCGTAACATTGCAGAGCGATATGAAATGGAACGAGCATGTAAAGACAGTTGTGAGTAAGGCGGACAGCAGACTTCGGTTTATTGGGAGAATTTTGGGAAGATGTATTTTGTGTCCCAACTTCGTCGTAGGTGTCGGTGGGGAGCAGCCAGAAACTACAAACACTAGAGTAAATTAGAAAGAGATATATTGCACAGAATGTAACAATACTTAACTTTTACATAGTACTGCAGAATGTTGATACATAGTTGTTAGAGGCCTGCCTAGTGCCTGTACAATAGCAAAGTCTTCACGGGTGCCTATCTGATTACGAAGGTCCTAACTCGTTGCTATCTCAGTCCGAAGTGACCGGTGTTCTCTAGTGGTGGCCACGAGCGGCGTTCCAGCAGAGGGCGCTCGTGGCTGTCGTCGTGAGATCGCCGCGCCGTGCGTGCATGGCGGCGCGCGGCGAAAGTAGGTGGCGCGCACTTTGTACTTGTGCGACACCACAATGTACTTCACCTGTAAAGGAGACCGTGTATAAAACGCTTGTACGACCACGTCTTGAGTATTGCTCAAGTATTTGGGACCCGCAGCAGATCGGTTTGAAGGAAGACATAGAGGCGGTTCAGAGGCGAGCAGCTAGATTTGTTACCGGAAGGTTCGACCAATGCGCGAGTGTCACGGAAATGCTCCGGCAACTCAATTGGGGATCGCTGGAAGAAAGACGACGTTCTTTTCGTGAATTTCTGTTAAGTAAATTTAGAGGGCCGGAATTTGAAGCTGAGTGTAGTACGATCTTGCTGCCGCCTACTTACATTTCGCGTAAAGATCACAAAGACAAGATAAGAGAGATTAGGGCTCGTACGGAGGCGTATAGGCGTTCTTTTTTTCCTCGTTCAATTTGGGAGTGGAATAGGAGGGGGAATGCCTAGTGGTGGTACAGTGTGCCCTCCGCCACGCACCTTACGGTGAATTGCGGAGTATGTATGTAGATGTAGAGGAAGAGCTAAAAATCGATCCCGAGTATGTGATTGGAATTCATTTCTCTATCACGAGCAGTGTGGTATATCTGAAATTGAGCAATGACACAGTATGTGACAAACTTGTACGTGACCATGCGGATGGACTAAAATTTAAACATGCCGATGGCAATGTTGGAGCAGTTTCGATCGACCACGCAGGAATCCGCACTATAAGAGTCTTTGAGCTGCCCTTCGAGGTTCCGGAACATGTAGCGATCAATGCCTTACAACCGTATGGACGTGTTATCAGTCATGTTCACGAAAAATGGACCACATTTACGAAATACCCCGTACTGAATGGGGTGCGACAAGTACGGATTGACCTTACAAAGCACGTTCCGTCTTACCTCACTATCGGAGGTTGCAGAGCCATAATTATATACGATGGTCAGCCCAAGACCTGTTCTGGCTGTGGTAAGGAGGGCCATCTACGTTCGCAATGCATCCAAAGGAGGATCACACAAGTTCCGGCGGGCGAAACTGCACCACCACCCACGACCGTTTCTATGCCTCTTACCTACTCTGCCGTTACTCGACAAGATGTTCCGTCGCACGATACTGAGTATCAAGTGGTGGATGATTCCACAGTAGAGGTGACACAAGATGATGACAACGCTGCCAAGATGACGGTCGTGGAACCCGCTCCGGACCAACCACAACAGACTAAAGTGGCTACAACGGAGGCGTCTATGGACGTCGATCGGCTGGTGCCACCCACGGCCGCTTTTGTGCCCAACGCACCCGACGACCAAGCCTCTGCACAGGATGCGGATACGGATGTACGACAACGCAAGCAGAGATCCCCCAAACGACGGAGGAAACGACGTCGCACACCATCAGATGATAGTTTTCTACGTACAGACCGGGAAGATGACGAGGACGCCACGATGGAGACTACTGGAGCCTCTGGCGACGAACAACATCACAACGCTGAACTTGAGGACCCAGGACACACCAGTGAGACCATCTCTGACGTCCCGCAGGAAGTCCCACAACTTCGCACGATAAACGAAAATACGGTGCCAGCGGCTGTGGCTGCAAAGTTCCGGACACAGGGCCCCTCTTGGACAAGTGAACTCGACGACGTCGATGAAATCCAGGCTCCGCTAACCGCGAGCACCGCGGTTGCGATGACACCGCCCACGGAGTCCCGTCATAACTAAAGTTTGCCGCTTCACTGGCACCACGAAAGGAGAACGCGCCAGCAATAACAATGCACGCTTACTATGCACGCCCAACAACGAGTAGGACAGCAACAAGCTTACCGCTTAGCATCCATCAACACCAATAATATAAGGTCGCAAATCAAGACTACTCTCCTAAAGGATATGCTGCGCGCGGCAGACATAGACATTGCTCTATTACAAGAAGTATACGTCGACGACTTCCCGTCTTTCTATGGCTACAACATCTTCATGTCACCAGCTTCAGACACTGGTAGCGGCGTAGCGATGCTCCTAAAGGAAGGTCTTGTAGCGGAGGATGTCATATACTTACCATCGGCACGAGGAATGGCTATAACAGTACTTGGAGTGCGCTTTATCAACATCTACGCACCGTCCGGCACGGACAAACGAAGAGAACGATCCCACTTTTTTGCCGAAGAAATAGCTCCGCTCTTTCTAGGGCGACACGCTAAATGCATCCTTGGCGGCGATTTCAACTGTGTGCCGTCGCCGAAGGACCAGTTCCCACACTATAATCCATGTCCAGAATTGAGAACTTTAACACAGGAACTTCGGATGGTAGATACGTGGGAATATGTACATGGAGATCGAACCGGGTACACTTACGTAACCAGCCAATCCGGCAGCCGCTTAGATCGTGTCTACGTTACGCGCTGCCTCCAACGTGACATCCATGACGCAGAGCTATGGCCAGCGGCCTTCACTGACCACTCGGTTTATATCTGCACGATCGGCCTCCAAAGGCAACAAGTGTGGCGAGGCCATGGAATATGGAAGATGAACGTGGCCCATCTTCAAGCTCCGGAGTGTCATCAAGTTATTGAAGAAGTTTGGAATAATTGCGTAAGGCGACGACGGACTTACCCTACGACATTAAGATGGTGGTTAGAACGCACAAAACCGGCGATACGGCGTGCATTCATTGCGTTGGGGCGCGAACAATCACGGTGGAAGTGGCAAACTTTAAACTTTTATTTCACTATACTAAGAGAATGCACATATCAGGCCCCTTGACCGGAACGACAAATGATGGTTCAACGAGCTAAGGCTGGAAGGTGCAGCGGTCCGTGCGAGGACAATGGATCGTGTTGCGGGTGAATGCGGTTGTCATATGCAGGATTCGATTCTACGCACATGTCTCTATACCACAAGTCCCGAAGAACGCATCTAGAATCTCGCCTATATGGAGGTTATTTAGTACTTCGCCTGGAAATATCAGTCAAAACCATAATTTGGAGAACGTCCTGGAGTCTTACTAGGAGATAATCCGCTGGTTGTAATGTGAATTTTGTGATCCGTGACCCGATTTACGCTAAAAAGAGAGATAGAGGTCTATTTACTGCATTTGAGCACTTACTTCGTCGTTGGGTGGAGAACAGGAGTATTACAATATACGATTACCGGATGGAGAGTGTTTTTGATCTTGTGCAAGACTCTTTAAGTTTTTTAAACGGTATCTGGAAAGTGTTTCTCCACCATGTGGAGTGCGAATAACAAACATCTGGGACAACAGATGCTTTGTAGTGTTTAATAATGTCCTGCAATTTGTGTACTGGGGTAATAAAAATACCCGAAAATTGATCGGTGTACAGGTTAAACCTTCCAGATCGATAAAAGCTTATACTTTACGTTCTATTAGCTTTTAGTTTCCATTGTCCACCTGTAAATTAGGTGGAGATTCGTAATACTGACAGCGGCAAAGACGATATAAGTAGTACACTTAAAAGCTACATTAAAGCAGGGGAAACATACTTCTCCCAATCCAGAACATTGTTCTCCACACTGCCTCCAGATATAGATATCGCCGAATTAGGTCTGGTACCTACAAACAATGTCATTCTGCAAGTCCAGCGAAAAGAGTAAATGTATCACACGGGCTTCAGCCATCCCCCATTAAAGAAATTACATCGCTACGTGCAGTTAATGTCTTATGTGCGCGAAAAGAAAACTGGAAATGGCGGATATCGAGACCAAGAGAAGGAAGCTAGAATATATGGCTAAAGCAACTGCCATAAAGGACGAATACAAACTAATGCTGGAGAAAGTCGAAGCTATCGCATATGTGTAAGCCCGGCTTAAACAGAGGGTGTGGAGAAATCTGGTTACAACTGGGACTTATAAAATATTTGCTTTTTACAGTGAACAGTCAGGGAGATTGGTCACGCGTCGGTGTACTGACCGAAAATAGCTGAACACACGAAAAACGTATTGCATTATCGTTTGGAGAAGGGACTACATTGCATCCAAATGTGGAGGATTGGGGACACTCATTTGCAGAGTTAAAAACGGGTGGAATAACAAACAATCGTTTGCAATAGTCGTAAACCTAGTGCTCTATACAGAAATTACCACAGGAGTTGGTAACGTACAGACATAGGGACGCATATTGCTATACAGGAAATAATGGGAAAAGTTAAAATAGCCGATTGTTCTCGTCTAGAAGCATGGCCCGAAGGTGCAGAGCTATAAAGGAGTTGGAATGCAGGAGGAAACGAAGATACGTAATGGAGTTCGAGAACATACCTTCCCTCTACCTTTCGAACTTCTGGCTGGAACGGTAATAGCAGACGCCGATGTGGATCTAAAACTACGAGTTAAAAAAATTACAGCGGAGAAAATTAAAGTGACACATAACAAGAATAATAAAGAACGATTTGTATTCTGTGGCTAGCTTCTCGAGTAGAAAGTTTCGGTCTTAAAGGGTTTAGGAGAAGATACCAGAAGACAGGTTGCTTGTTACCAGAGAGCAGTAACTCCCTCGGTAAAGTATCTGTTAGGGAGGTGTAATTATGTGTTTTTCTATTCCACAGCTAAGCAAAGCGTTCGTTTAAATCGATGTTGCTCGGTACATGGCTGCATGGAGTGGGGTTTGACTTATTGCACATTGGTTCATCTTGTTTAAATTTCGTTCTTCTTCTTCTTATCGAATTTCTGAAAATACTATGTTTCGTTTCTGTAAGAGCTACATCGCAAATTTGCGCTCATCCTACTGTCTGTATATGTATCTGCGTATAAAAGTTATAACGACAGCTCGTACGGTAAAAACATCGCTTGTGTCAGCTGCGAGGGAATGTTGCGGTATTTGTCGGTAATATTTGTCTCTTTATGGGATGATTTTGTATTAATAGCTATGGTATAGCTGCAGCATTTCGATCGTTTTTTATTCTTATGTCTGTTGTTACAATCAATGTAAATCTATCTTCGCGAAAATAGCTCTCTTGTATTCGGAATCTGGTGCGGCCAGGAAAAATTAAACCGAAAACTTTTAGCCAGTCAGGCGTCTACAAAATACAATGTTTGCAGTGCCCCTTATCTTACATTGGCCAAACTGGACGAGCCTTCAAAACTAGGTTCCAAGAACATCTTTTAACTAAGAAAGGCGCTGCCAAAAATAATTCGGCCTTTTCCGAGCACCTCAAAAGAAGCAAACACATTCAGCCCCCCCCCCCCCTTGAAAAATTACAAGTTCTTCACATCGCCCCCAAAGGTAAAAAACTCTCACTTCTTGAAGAATTAGAAATCACTAAGTTTGTAAAACGGTCCCCAGAACACAGTCTCAACGAACAGCTCATCACAAAAAATCAAACTTTTTACGACATCATGTTATCTATCTTTTTCCAAAATGACCCCCCTTCTGACAATTCACAACATCTTTCTCCCACCCCACCCTCAGGCCTCTAATAATTTCGTTTTCATTCATCTATTATTATTTCATACCAACATGTATCATTTCACAAGATTTATTCCCTCACGTCACAAACATCTCTAGCCGCTCATTCTCGCAGGCGTAACTCTGCCCATACCGCTCTGTTTAACGGTCGCAGTCATGTTCCGTAGTTATTAAGAATACTACCAGTTGTAAACGTGGACCTGCCGCGACAGCGACTCCTCTGCTGCTATGGTGAGTTTTATCATATAAAGCGTTTTATTAATTTCCATACCACACCCCTTTAGTCCCTAATTATTATAGCTCAAATAACCCTTACGCACTTTGTACGTTTACCTCTTTGCAGGCGCCCAATAACACAAATTGTTAAGATACCTCCTAGACAGCAATAGATACTTCTGCGACTCCATCTCCGCCCAAGTAAGTCCGAATTTCCAAATTTACTCACCTTAGCCACATTAGGTTCGCTGCGCACCAGGTACACGGACGGTAATAAAATATTTGTCTTTTTCCAGTCTGACGATGCGCTAACAGCGCGAAACGCGTAATTGGTAAATAAAATACTGCAACAGAGACTGAGCATTTTTTAATATTCAACACTGTTGCTGCACCAGCCACCATCACCACCATCATGGAATGGAGTGAAATGAATAAAAACCGAAAACTTCTCCAAGTCAGGTGCGAGCGTGGACAGGTATGTTTACATGTATAGGACGTACACGCTCCAAACCGACGTCTACGATGAGTCAACAGGTCCGCTCTGGCCTGCAGCCAGAAATAGCATGGAATGTGAGTATGCATGCTAGTTTGCGCGAAGTACCTATTTCGAACTGTTTAGTCGTGCGATACGATGCAAAGCAGATGAGATCCACAATTGTGGAAATACATATAGATACTTAGTAGCATGGATGTGGGGCATTTATATCTTCTTTTAGCTGTGTTTATGAATGGACGTCTCTCGGTAGCGTATCGGAGATGATTGTAGTGGTAAATTAATGTTCTTTGGTCGATAAGCATCGAGTTAGAGGATTAGTTACCTACGTTGGAGGTGCATTTAATCGTATGTTTAGTCTCTAAAGGATTGCTCTTGGAGATCGTTAAAAAATCTGGTGTTGCATTAGTTTGAAATGGTGTAGACTATTTTGCGTTGCTGCTTCTAAGGATTATAAGAACTTGGCTTTAGATCTAGATCTTTTCTTGTTAGCTGTTCTGTGCGTGTACGTCGATCATTTTTTACACTGTGTTACAGATGTTTATCGAGATTAATAATTTGTTAGAAGGAATGGAATAAGATGGTGGTTTGTGCGCGAGTGCTCGAGGTATATAGTGTAATGGCTGATAGAAAGCGTTCCAGAAATATTGTCTGCCGGGCTATGCATTGGAAACAAAGTTATGGTTGGATGTTAGGGACGGGTTATGCAACCAACGTAGTTATTGGGTGGAGAGAGAGAGATCGAAACATTATTAAAACGCTGTGTGTCTGGGAGATCTTGAGGTCGGGGGTTCGAATCCCCCCTCGGGCATGGATACTTGTGCCGTCCTTAATATAAGGTAGTTCATACGTAGTTTGTAAGTTTAGGGACTGATGACCCCGTAGTTACGTCCCATAGACTTTACAAACATTTGAACATTTGAACATTTGGAGATCTTGTCTGTTACTGATCGCGGTTATAACACCGTCTGTGGGGGACGTCTGTTGGTGACGGCTGTAAGGATATCTCTGTCTGGGTTGTTACGAACGTATACATAGCTTGCAGCATGTGTTGGGACAATAAAAACGAGTTGGAATGGCTAGATTCGTTTGTTGTTGTAGGTTCGTGTCGACTGCAGGTGTACTTCTGTTACTGTGTTGGAAATGTTTGGCGCTTACAGAGAGTGTTGTAGGCTAGATGGGACGGAATTTAAGTAAAAAATGTTGATATACCCTAAATATACGTCACGGAAAAGCTCTAAAGAAAACCGACTTTGGTGGTGCAGTGATCTTTCGTCGAAGCATCGTCTGTTTAATCGTATGCTAGTGTTGTCTGGTGTGCATTATGTTACGTAGCGGATGTGCCTGCTGCGGTAAGTCATAATTCTGTCGTCGAAAATCAACGTGTTTTATAAAACTCCTACAGTTTGGTAACTTAAAGTGCGCTAGTTGTAACCAATGGAGTGCGTGTGTGTGTAGTAAATTCAGCAAGTTCGATACTGCAAACGCTGGAGATAAGACGAAATTAATATTTCTGGAATACATGGGGGAAATATGTACGTCCTGTGGGTATATATGTTATAAACTGCAACTAATCGATGTTTTTTAATAGAGGCGCTCCCATCTATACTGCAGCAGCATCTTTTTTTTTTAACCGAGCATGACTTTCGGATGGAAGGAGCATCATCATCAATGTGGTTGCGGGCGAGGATAAGACAAGTGCGCCGTTGTACTGTGCGTCGCTCCCGGTTAATATACACTTTTAGATTTAATTACTTCGGTATTAAGAGTACCCGAAAATTGAGCGCTCTCTCGGACATTATGTTTTTTAGTTTCAACTGTAAATTACTTGTAGAGTTGAGCAAGGAGCTATATTTTTTTAGCATTCCAGGACTTTAGAGAGAGCAGGATATGATCGATGTATGCGGGCGTTGGTTGCGATATAAGTGTTTGCGAACATTACGTTGTATGTACTGAGTTGTACTGTAACAAAAAAGTGTAAACACTCAATGTCCTATATAGGATCATGTGAACATTACGTTGTATGTACTCAGTTGTACTGTAACAAAAAAATGTAAACACCCCATGTCCTATATAGGATCATGTGTTGCGGTGTGTAGGTTAGCATCTTCGTTTGCGGTAGACATCTACTTGTAATTAAAATAATAAATCTTAGTTCGGATTAGTGGAATGCATAAGAAAGGAACTTGGAGTAGGAATTTTGTGGGTAAAGGGCGGGTCGAACTGGAAATCGGTGTTGCATTGGGCAGGTAACTTCGGTTCTGTGGTTGCTGTATTGTCGAATAAGGGTGTTGTTAGGCCAATAATTTCGAAAAGTTTTAGTGTAAACGGTCGAAAATCGGTAAATTATTTCACGTATTTTTCTTTTATTTCGACTCTCCGTTGCACAATAGGGTTTAAATGTCTTCTGGGGCGCTGGAATATCGGTGTCAGATAAATGTAGTTTGCATCGTAACAGGACATAGAGATTGCTTAGATGGGATGTGTACTACTGTAGCAAGGAAATACGAGGTAAAATTAAAGTACCCGAATTCTCGGACGGCGCACCTATACCTCGATCAAAGAAGGAAACGTAACAGGGCAAGATCGCTAAAGAGAGAGAGAGAAAGTTAAATTTCGGAATTTTCGGCATGGCTCAGCTCCATCAAATAAATACAATGAGAGCTATCCTAGTCAGAGTGGTACGTTTGCGTAGAAGGTTTTGATCATTTGGAGATGTAACTTAGGTGTTTTTGTTTAAACACTTAGCATATGTTTCTTTTATGTAGCCTGCCGAGAGAGCGCTCTGCGTTCTGCACGATTGTTAACGGTGCTTGCAGATGTATATTTAGATACGTTGTGTTAGATGCCATTGCCGATTTTCGTTATTTGGAATTTTTTGTATAAACAATATGTCATCTTCTGCTGCTGCTGCTGTTTCATCGAAAGAGTGGTTGGCATACAAGTTACATTCCGTTCGATGGCTGTTGCTTGCATCCTCTAAACGAAGAGATACATTTACAGATCTAAGGTTGTGGTCGAGTTCCGAAACGGACCATTTCCTTTCTTTTGGTTAATTGGCTCTGGTTAGAATTGTTTTTGTATATCGAAAGAGTATATGTTAAGATGGATACGTAAGTTCGTGGCGTTTATTATCTAATCTGCGCTATTATTATTAATTACTTAATGACGCGTTACGGCTGGGACGGGTACCTGCTCCCTGGAAACTGGCCAATGCTGTGATTATCAAAAAATCTCCTCATAAAAATCCAATAAACCCAAAATCATATAGACCAATCTGTTTAATCAACAATCTAGCCAAGGTCCAAGAACGCCTCCTTTGTGGCCGCCTGCAGGCGCACAGGTAATTATTTGGACTAAACCCAACACAATATGGTTTCAGAAAGGGAAAGTCAATAGACGATGCAGCAACAGAAATGGTGCACACAACAACATCCAAATATGCATTGGCAATTCTCGTGGACATTGCTGGCGCCTTTGATAATCTCTGGTGGCCGGCACTGTTTGCGAGACTAAGGGAGCTAGGGGTACCTAAGGCCCTCTACAACAGTCTTCTGGATTACTGCAAACACAGGGCAGTAGAATGGTGCATGGGCACTCAAAAAGTGGTTAAGAAAAATCACCAAAGGGTGCCCACAAGGATCGATCTGTGGCCCCGTCTTTTGGGACATCACCTTTGAACCGCTCCTCAACCTCCTTGGGCAACAGGAGACGATCAAAGGTACCGTAGCGTACGCAGATGACCTGCTTGTCTTGGTCACAGCTGACTCGAGGACACAAATTGAAAACAAGGCTACACACATCCAGACAACGATAGACCATTGGTGCCAACAGAATAAATTGCAAATGGCAACACACAAAACAGTGTATATACTACTGAATGGCACTCTCATTAGGAACCCCATAATTAAACACAATAACATCAACATCCGAAAAGAGCACACAACACGTTATCTTGGTGTCCAATTTGACGAAAGTCTGACCTTTAACGAGCACATAAAACTGACGACTGACAGGGCTACCAAGATGACGCAGTCACTTGCCAGGCTAAACACAACAAAATACAGACTACCAACACAAACACTTAGAGCTTACCATTTAGCACTTTTTGAGTCAGTGATCTGCTTCGCAGCCAGTTCATGGGCCCAACGATTGCACTACAAACACATATTAATACAGTCAGGAGACGACAAAGGAGTGCCTTACTCAGGCTATCCGGAGCCTTTAACACAACATCGGTTGAAGCACTATGCGTCGTATTTGGGATACCACCTGCAGATCTCACCATAAGACAAAGGGCCGCCATGTACTGGCTAAAGGCGGGGAAGCTTGACAAAGTCCAAGAAATAGTGGGCCAAGCAATAACCGAGCGACACCAACTACTCAAATGGCGAATGGACACCTGGCAAAGGGAATGGAATAATAGTGAAAAAGGACGTCGATTATACGAATTCTTTCCGGACATAAGGGAACGTCTGAGGATGGGTCATATTAATCCCAGCTGGGATATGATTCATTTTCTGACAGGACATGACCCGTACCCAAGACACCTAACACGAATGGGACTCAGCAACATCCAAACTGTACATGTGGAGAGACTGGGTCACCAGAACACACGGTATTACTTTGTCAGCTATACAGAACACACACACACACTGTATGTTAAACAACACACAAAATTTAAACGTACTGATAAGAAATAAGCATGGCTGGGACACACTAAATAGACTGACGAATGAGGTCTCATCACTAAAGCGGGAAGAATACGCAAGAACGGTCAGACATAACATCATACAAAACACTAACACCATAACACAGGACACGTGGAACGAGACAAGCAATATAAGTACAAGCGACATGGATAATGAAACAGATGACAACCCCAGCACAGAAGATGACTTATTCCTAAGCAATTGAGCACCATAAACATTAGAATAAAAACCCCTTTTAGCTCTTAATGTACATGAAATGTACGACTACCACCTATGCAGGGAATTCCATGATGAAAGGGCTCGATGTTCATTCCAAGGCCTTCCACCTTGGTAGACTCTCCCCAACAACTTTTACTTTACCTACCCTTTCCTATCTTCTTTTATTTATCCTTCTTAATAATAATGATTTTTGAGTTGCCCTTCCTTTTCCTTATAATTTGTTGTATCCATTAGTCATAGATAGTAATCGAATTAAATTTAAAATTGTATAAATAACTAAATATGTAACACCATGCATTTCACCATTAACTTATCTAATTGTTACTATCATTACATATTTAAACTTAACGCTATATAGACTCTAACCATAACGTGTTGGTTATGAACTGTAGACTGAAACTGAAGAAACTACAAAAAGGTAGGAAAATAAGGAGATGTGACCTGGATAAGTTGAAGGAACCTGAGGATCTTAAGAATTTCACAGCGAGCTTTAGGCAACAGTTGACAGAAACAGGGGAAAATAAAACAGTAGAGGAGGAATGGGTAAAATTGAGAGATGAAATAGTTAAGATAGCAGAGGACAAAATAGGTAGGAAGGTAAGACCTACAAAAAATCCTTGGATATCACAGGAGATACTAAATTTAATCGATGAAAGGAGAAAATATAAAAATGCAGTAAATGAAACAGGCAAAATGGAGTACAGACGACTAAGAAATGAGATTGACAGGAAGTGCAAAATGGCTAAGCAGGAGTGGCTAGAAGGCAAATGCAAGGATGTAGAAGAATGTATAAATAGGGGAAAAATAAATACAGCCTACAGGAAAATTAAAAAAAAAAAAAAAAACATTTGGAGATAAGAAAAACAGCTCTATGAATATCAAGGACTCTGACGGAAAACCAGTTCTCAGTAAAGAAGGGAAAGCTGAAAGGTGGAAAGAGTATATAGAGGGGCTCTATAAAGCAAATGAACTTCGAGACAATATTGTAGGAAGGGAAGAGGATGTAGATGAAGATGAAATATGAGATACTGTACTGAGAGAAGTATTTGACAGAGCCCTGAAAGACCTAAGTCGAAACAAGGCCCCTGGAGTAGATGATATTCCCTCAGAGTTAATGAAGTCTCTGAGAGAACAAGCCATGACAAACCTGTTTCACCTGGTGTGTAAGATGTAAGAGACAGGCGAAGTACCCTCAGACTTTAAGAAAAATGTTATAATCCCCATTCCAAAGAAATCAGGTGCAGACAGGTGTGAAAACTACAGAACCATCAGTTTAATAAGTCATGGTTGCAAAATATTAACATGAATTATATACAGAAGGATGGAAAAGCTGGTAGAAGCCGACCTTGGGGAAGATCAGTTTGGGTTCATGAGAAATGTAGGAACTCGGGAGGCAATACTCACTTTACGGCTATCCTAGAAGACAGATTAAGAAAAGGCAAACCTACATTTCTAGCTTTTGTAGATTTGGAAAAGGCTTTTGACAATGTTGATTGAAATAAACTCTTTCAAGTTCTGGAGCAAGCAGGAGTAAAATATAGGGAGCGTAAGGTTACTCACAACTTGTACAAATACCAGACAGAGGTTGTCAGAGTTGAAGGGCATGAAAGGGATGCAGGGGTTGGAAAGGGAATAAGACAGGGTTGTAGTCTTTCTCCAAGGTTATTCAATTTGTACATTGAACAAGCTGTAAAGGAAAGCAAGGAGAAATTTGGAGAAGGAATTAAAGTTCAGGGTGAAGAATTAAAAACATTGCGTTTTGACGATGACATAGTAATTCTGTCAGATACAGCAAAGGGCCTGGAAGAGCAATTGAACGGAATGGACAGGGTTCTGAAAGGTGCATATAAGATGAACATTAACAAGAGCAAAACTAGGATAATGGAGTGCAGTGTAAGAAAATCAGGTGATTGGGAAACGAAGCAATAAAGGAGGTGAGTTTTGTTACTTGGGCAGTAAAATAACAAATGATGGTCGCAGTACAGAGGATATAAAATGCAGAATGGCAATGGGTAGAAAAGCGTTATTGAAAAAGAGAAATTTGTTAACATCGAATATTGATTTAAGCCTAAGGAAGTCCTTCCTGAAGGCATTTGTATGGAGTGTTGCCTTGTATGGGAGTGAGACATGGACGATAAAGGAAGAGGATTGAGGCTTTTGAAATATGGTGCTACAGAAGAATGCTGAAGATTAAGTGGGTGGATCGCATAACTAATGAGGAGATACTGAACAGAAAAAAAATTTCTGGCATACCTTGACTAAAAGAAAGGATAGTTTGGTAGGACACATTCTTAGACATCAAGGAATTGTGAATGTAGCGTTGGAGGGAAGTGTGTGTGGGGTAAAAATCGCAGAGGAAGACCAAGAGATGGATACAGTAAGCAGATTCAAACAGACGTAGGTTGCCGTTCTTATGTGGAGATGAAGAGGCTTGCTCAGGATAGGGTATTGTGGAGAGCTGCATCAAACCAGTCTCCGGACTGAGGACCACAACAACAACAACAACAACAACAACCCTTTCCTATCTTCTTTTATTTATCCATCTTAATAATAATGATTTTTGAGTTGCCCTTCCTTTTCCTTATAATTTGTTGTATCCATTAGTCATAGATAGTAATCGAACTAAATTTAAAATTGTATAAATAACTAAATATGTAACACCATGAATTTCACCATTAACTTATCTAATTGTTACTATCACTATATATTTAAACTTAACGCTATTAAAATGTAAAAGACAACACAAACCATACTTGGTCTAATTACGACCAGCTATATACTCAAAGGCAGCTGGTCTGTATCAAGGACATTTATGGACACTAAGTGTTTTTGGCCAATCTAAACTTTAAATGTGTATGATAAATGTATTCAGAAGAAATTTACCAATAAATAAATTTCACAAGAAAAAAAATATTGTTATTGAACACGTCTGTCGGCTGTAGTCTATGCAAAGAGCATCGAAAAATTCTTACTTGCAAATTTTGCATACGAGTTTTAATATTTTACTAATACAAGCTGTAGTATACGAGACCAACTAAGCATTTCTGTTCTAAATTGTTTTTTAGCATTACACCGAAATTCTTGTTAAAAATATATACGAAGAACACTATGGTAGCTTTATTTTTTCCGAGAATAATAATAAACGGCGGAAATTGTTGTTACATAAATCGAGTTCTGGCATACGGATAGCTGCGGCGCGCTATATAATAAATACGTAATTTAACTGGCTGCTGACCTGGCGGGGCGCGGTCGCCATAAAAAGATAGCAGTACGCCCCTGCCCTGGGCACAGGGGTCGGCCGGCGGGGGCAGTGTCGATGCGGTCAAGACAATCGTCGCGGTATTGTTTGTTCTCGCGGGTAGGGCGGATGGCGGCGGCCTTTGAGAAGAGGTCGTCAGCGTGGAGGAGGAGGGGGTAGCTTCTGTCGGCGGCGGAGGCGCCAGTGGCGTCTTTTCAGAAGCATTCCGGCAATCTGATTGCCGAGCGGGTTGGGGTCGCGATGCTGGCCTGGGGCCCTATTCTGTATCTTTCGTACCGTTCGGTTCGGTGTCTTTTTCTCGGTGGTTACGTCAATTTCGGTGCGGTAGCGAAAATGGTTATTCTGTACGTTTCTGCGGCCTGCTACCGCCCGAAACGGCCACCGAAATTTCGAGCGCTGCACCGAAAGCCGCTGAGGTTTCGGTGAGGCCGTTTGGTTCGTTTCGGTGGGCTTGGATTGCGAAGATAAATTATTATTTTAGCAATTCTGTGTCGTTTTAAATTCCGATAATGATACATCTGTTGTTTTTAAGTAATAAGTAACTGTAAAAAGTTAATTTTCAAGGTTGTCTACATATATTATCAGAATATTTCGTTAAAACTGCTAGCGTTCTAGAGTTTAATATAACGATATAGCACTTCTGTAAACTCTATTGCAATAAACTTTATCTTAAAATACGCATCTCGGTCATGTCTTTAATGCGCCGTTTCATTTATCCTGCAAACTCTCATATTACGGAAGTGTAAATACGAAATCTATCAAATACGGCGTCACCTTCGTTTTCGCCGTTCGCAAAGCTGTCGCGTCGTATTTGGCAAATTTTCGTATTTGTACGTGAGAATTACTCAAATATGCACTCCAGATACTCTGCCGCATTGAAAATCTTCATAAAATGAGCCATTTTCACCGCAATCTTAAGTTCCTGTCGTGCCAACTAGCACGTTACCGACGTATCTGAACGGTACTTAATAGTGTTTTACCTTACTTTTCCGTACAAATTGAGTATTTATTACTTACAGAAAACACTTTTACAACGTTAAAGTTAAAATGGAAAGGAATTTTGTGAAGTTAGATAGTGGAAATCATACAAATTAGCAGCAGTATAAATAACGGATAATCATTCCGCAAAGAAGTCAATGGAAACAAAGACCGCCTAGTCTTGTAGACGGTGTGGTCTAGCGGTTAAGGCGACAACCTCCTATCCTAAGTGTTTTAGGTTCGAATCCTTCCTGGTGCAAAATATTTTTTCACCAGTCATCTTGTTTGGAACACTTTTCTAGTGATGTAAGAGAAGCATGAACTGCAATATTCTTTAGCATGTACATGTAAGAGCGAGCGCCAGCAGTAGTTTCTTATACATTAGGGTTCACTTTTATTATAAAACAAAGGATGAAATTTCTGTGAGTGAAACAAACGTAGACTTTTTATTCATTTACTTTTTTAGTCTTGTTACAAATAATTCATGTGTGACTACTCTCAATGCTTGAAATGCAGTTTGAAACAAAGAAAAGTTTTCAGCCTTCATGTTGACGATCACATAATCTTCAATATGAAGACTGAAAATTTTTGTACGTTTCAAACTATTTTTTAAGCACTGATGAGAGTCTGACAGCGACCAAAATCAAATTTTGCGGCAGTAAAGAAATATTTGCGACTGCTCTTCATCATCCGTATATGTTAACAGCCACTGAGCACTTGGATTCAAGATGGAATCAAAAAGACGTTTCAGGTTTTGTCCAATTAACGACAGAAAATACTAAAACTGGTTATGAGTGAATCTAAAAAAAATCCTTTAGCTTTCCCGCATCGGCAAACAACTGTTTTGTTATTAAAATATTGTACGCTCTTTCTTCAGTACAAAAACATTGACTAATTTGCGTTTCTAAGAGCTGTCTCCACTAATATGTAATCCTTTTCCTTTCACGCAACTTCCATGTACTTCTGTAGTGCCAAAATAAGAAATTTTTCACTGCACTCTCTCTGCTGCTAACGCCGCGTCTTCCCTCCCAGCGCGTTGAACTCGCGCCGCCACTATGAACCGCACAATTCTGCTCTCGTCTAGGACAAACGGTAGCACCTAACGTTTTCCAACAAACGGCAAAAATAAATTCAAACCTTTCCGAAACTTTTTCTCGCTTACACCCCCACAAAAAAATGTAAAGGGAAAAAGTTTGTCGCTTACTACATTTTGGACGTTGATTTGGTAAAAGTTCTGCGTCAGACGTGGGATTTTAATTTATTACTTCACTATCACTGAATATATTGGCCGGAAAGTTTGCAGACATCGACAACATATAGCACTGAAGGCAATTATAAAATTATTTTGCTATGCGACGCTTAGTTTAGGAGATACGCTGTGATAAACATAGAGTACCGTGAATAAACAACTTTTCAGAAAAGTTTAAATATTCTCTGTTTTCAGTGACAAAACGTTTTAATTAAATTAAAAAAAAGTTTCAGTAGGTAGTTCTCGGAACACACTGTCGTGTTATGTGGCCAAATTATAAAATACCAGACTTTCATTTTTTTACATTTTGATGGGCTGTCTCTCATGGTAGAAAACGCAGCGAACGCCGGCCACGGCTGCCGTCCCCCCTGATCACCAGCAGTGCGCATGCGCGGAGAAGCAGTCAGGCGCTTCTGATTGGCTGATGAGAGCAGATCTGGCAATAGCGCCACCGTGAGCTTCGGTGTCCAGGAAGACGGACCGCAACGCCACCGAAAGGCATACAGAATAACATAATGGAGCTGCATCGATAACTCGACCCCTCGGTGCGCTCTCTGACCGAATCGAACTTTGGGGCGCCGAAAAGATACAGAATAGGGCCCCTGGTGTGTGGTAGAGAGTGCAAGTAAAGACATGTCGAGGGGTAGACAGGTCTGGACCTGTCTGGAGGTGCTGCCTGTCTGGAGGCGGCGCCGAGGGGTGGAGGGGGGCGTCGTGTGTGGCCGAGGGAGGTGTTGCAACCTGTCAATCATCCTGTGGCGGCGTCCTTTGATTAGCGGTCGGACAAGTAGCGAATCAAAAGGACCTAAATGTAATCATCCTGTCCTTCCCAGAAGACCTATCAATCATCCTGTGGCGGCATCCTTTGATCTGCGGTCTGGCAATTGGCCGAGGAAGGAGGGGTGGGGACAGCAGTACTCGCACAACGCATCGTTGGTTGAATCTCAGTGGCGCTCAATGCCCACTACCATACTACTCATCTATAGCTTCTCGTCTGAGTGACTCGTCGCTACTGGAAGAAACATTTAGAGTCAGCGCGTGTTAGGACGCTGTTATGGTGCTCCTTCGCACTCCTTATGACATATCGGTGCTTCGAGAAGTGTTGAATGCGCTTTGTCATCTTAAGGGTACACGTGTTAATGAGCAGAAATGTCGCTTACTGAAGTTGAATTGAGGTGACTGGGATTACATGGACATCAACGGTATCCCACCACTGATCGTTATGCATTATAATTGATAAGTGTCACTGAAGATGGCTGCAATCAATTGGAATTCCGTCATGGATAAGATTCAGGGAGCAATGAAGGAACACAAACTCCTTCACAAGGTTCGCGTCCTGGAAACCTTTGTGTCGAGTATAGCTTATTTCGTTGTACAAATTTTTCCTCTTCCTGCGATGATGTCCACAAGTTTCAAAGTTTATGTGGCAGATTTATCTGGCTACACGCCATGTATCGAGTGCGTTATGAAGTTATGGTGCGCTCCCGGCTGTTGGGAGGTTTCGCTCTTCCTGACATTCGGGTCAAATCTTCCACATTGTACATTCGTCGCTCTGTTCTGTCAAGTCCACAAGCCCCTCGATTACTTACAGCACCGCTTTTTGACTGTCTCAGACCAGCAAGTTTAATACCTCCTGTGCATTGTGGTAGGACGTATTATAAATTAAGGCTTTGAAAGTAGCTTGTTAAATTTCTTATTGAAAATTCTTTGGCGGTAGAGATCAGAAAAAGCAAGTAAAACGTTCACTGCTGCTCCAAATCACTTTGCAAATGGCCACAGGTCTTGCACAACGGAAATTTACTGTACTCCTTAAGAAAGAAGCCAACGTTTTAACAAGCACGAAAATAATATACAAGAAGGATAGATAAATAAACATAGGACAAGGAGCATGAAATTGTAAAGCAAGAGTTTGATACTTTAGATTATTATCCATTCAAAAAAATAAAGAAGCAAAAATGTGGGGAGACCAAATAAGCACGATGAAGCACACACCTTGTACAACAGTGAATTAAATTATTAAGTTACTGCTCATAATAAAAAAAATTTTCTGCCCTTTCTGAATATGGAGAGAATGTGGGATGATATTTGGAAATACACAGGGGATAAAGAAAGCACACTCATTCATTCACAGACACACACATAATGCTTGCGACACTCAATCGGGAACAATTGACGATAATTGCAGATCGGAGCGTCGGCGGCGTTTTGACGAGACGGCAGATGACTTCGAGCACAATTTAAAAGTATCCTAGGCATGAACCAACTCAAGTGCGAGGAGGCAGCAGCATACTATCCTTAAGTACCATGTGGCGTATGAACACAGTGTATTACATAGAATTTACAAAAAGAAATTAATTTAAAAAAACTCAAATGTTCAAATGTTTGTAGAGCTTATGGGACTTAACTACGGGGTCATTGGTCCCTAAACTTACAAACTACGTATGAACTAGCTAATACTTCGGACGGCACAAATATCCATGCGCAAGGGGGGATTCGAACCCCCGACCGTAGTGGCCAAGTGGACTGTGACTGGCGTGCCGCAGAGCTCTCGGCCACCGTGGCCGGCATTAATTTAAAATAAAGCACACGTGACAATCCAACAGAAAAAGCTGGTATCAATAAAGAACATGGCTGAAGGTTGAAGTAATGACCGTTACGAAAGCACGTTGTGCAATCGGTCATACCAAGATAGGAAAGACGGAATCAATCCAGAGAGAGAAAACAGCATGCTCGCGGAAATAGACACCACACAAAAACGTTACTTAAAAGCAGCAAGGAATTCAAAAATACTTAGTTTATGCAAAGGTTGGAGGCCACACACGTGTATTATAACTTGAGAAAACAAGACACAAAAATGATTACCAGATTGAAAATACAAATACTAAATTTACACTAAATTACTCAAGGTCCACAAAATAAGAAACACTTCGTCCCGCATAGCGAAAGAATTAATTAAGAAAAACAGGAATGCCTGTTCACAAATAAAGTTTTAATAACATGACATCCCCTTAGCATGATTCGACGAAATACTCACATCGGCAGTCGCAGCAAAAGTGAGTCCGAAGGCCCTTGCAGAGCGTTCCCTGGCCATACGTTCAGAGCATTGCCCCCACGAGGGTGGAGCTGGGTGACCCACAGTTCCAGGGCCTGGCGCTCAAGGGGACCCCGCCAAACCGGCACTGATGAGCTATTCAAGAGACAGAATCAGATGGTACTACAACACGATCGAATTTTATTTCAGCGTCCTCCGTGATTTATACAACAGTGCAATGCAGCAACCGGTTCGTCTGATAGAAATCAACCGTGTCAAAGCCAAACTGTTACAACTAATGCGACAGAAAATGGAAGGTTCAGTCGTTAGAGCTTGACAGGACTACAGAGTTGCGCACGAACCACCCTCCATGCACCACATAGTATGTGAAAAGAGGCGGTCCAAGAGGAATCTCGTCACGGCAATGCGGACAGAGGAGGACCGACTTTTAACAAGTCAGGCAGGAATTCGGAAAGGTTTTGTGGATTACTACGCACGATTGTACTCACAGAAGATACCAGATGAGGCGGCACTCAACGACATGCTTGCGGCACTGACACGGAAACTGGACCGCGAGACGGCGGTAGAGATGCAAGCAGACGTGACCGAGGAAGAGGTGAAGGCGGCCCTGGCGAAAGGTCGCCCAAACAAATCTCCAGGCCTCGATGGACTACCCATTGAATTCTACAGGGAATTTCAAGATATATTAACACCGACTTTGAGACAGATGTTTCAAGAACTACTGCACGCCGAAGTAATTATACCAACTGAATTTACCCAAGGTTTGATCATCCCCGTCCCGAAGACATCGACAGGACAATCGGTGCACAAATTCCGACCACTGACGCTCCTCAACAGCGATTATAAAATTTTTGCACGGCTTTTAGCAATGCGATTAAAACCAGCCCTCACAGTGTTAACAGGGAAAGATCAGACATGTATCGGTAAAAATCGTGCAATCCACAAGGCGCTTTGTGACTATCGTGATTTGATAGCAATCGCGCAAGCCTGCAGAATTCAGGCCGCGATGCTGGCAGTCGACTTGGAAAAAGCCTTTGACGCAGTCGGCCATGACTTCCTACGAGCCACGATGGTAGCGATGGATGTACCAATACCTTTTATCGCGACTGTAATGCGATTTCTGAATGGGACGAAGTCAATGGTACTTGTGAATGGTAATCCGACAAGACCAATCACTATCCAATGCTCCGTCAGACAGGGATGTCCTCTTTCCATGGGCCTACTTTCACTTGCAATTGAACCACTTCTGATGCAACTACATCGAACGTTAAGCGGCGTCAATTTAAGAGGGGATAAATTTGTATATCGTGCATATGCAGATGATGTGGTCCTCCTCTTCCGTTCAAATGAAGAGATTGCCACAGCTATAGCTCAGATAGAGCGATATGGAAAAGCGTCGGGTGCACAGATGAACATGAGAAAATCAGGAATCATGAACATCGGTTGCGGATTACCTGCGCAACCTGACAGACGCATCAAGTTGGTCACTGAGATGAAATGTTTAGAGGTGGTGTACACCAAGACCACACGCCGCACGATAGCTCTCAACTACAAACGCCTCTTGAACAATATCCGTGCATGTATCCGTCTACACTCACTACGCTCCTTGGATGCGCTGCAAAAGGTCGACTTGATAAACACCTACTTGGTATCAAAAATGACGTACTTGGCAAGGATTTTTCCGGTGCCAAGAGCGACTGCGCACAGAATCCAAGCAGCCTTTGGACATTACGTGAACCAAGGACATCTCTTTAAAGTCAGCTACTCCACGCTCTCACTCCCGGTGTTGGGCGGTGGTCTAGGACTCACCAACGTGTATGTCAAGGCTATGGCTTTGTTTGTGAGGCTGACACTGTGGCAATGGAAACGGGACCTCAGCAGTCTGATCGCTTTTCTTCTCACGGAAATTGCACAACCCAATCTGGACCCACCGATAGATCTCCATCATATCCACACGGCAATGTCCCACTGCAGTACATTTTTACTGGAATACAGTTACCTCAGACGTATACTACGCATAGATGATCTACCTGCGGTCCGTAAGGGGTACGGAACCCTCATGATGGGGCAATGACGGAACGTTGTTGAAGGCAAACACCCAACAGTCGACTGGAATGCAGTCTGGTGTAACGTACACTCCCCTAACTTGCCGACAGCGGCACGGACTACATGGTACTACTACGTGAACGGAAAATACCCCACGCAGTCACGTCTGCACAGCATTCACCTCGCGGCGACGCCGCTGTGCCAGACGTGCAACGTGCATGATACGGACACACACCGACTAGTCTGCGGAACGGCAAAGGACATTTGGCATCTGCTCTGCCGCCTTTTGGCCTTCGTTCAACGCACTGCGCCTCATGCTATTCAGATGACGACCTTACTCTATCCTGATGAGCTTCCATACCCGAATACGAAGAGAAATGCAGCAAACTGGCTGAAAGGAATGACAGTGCACTATATATTAGGCACAACGGAACACGACGTCGGTGATTATAGGACTTTTATAGAGAGTCAACATTCGAAAATTAAGAGGAATACAAACTACCGGAAAAATTACGCAAACTTTCTCCTGAAGCTGTTTGATGACTTCTTGGTGATCCGTTGAAGCCGGGCATGAGCAGATATTAAGTAATGTAACTGAAAATGAACTGGTTCATTAAAGAAAATTAGAGTTATGATCGAATTTACCGGTAATAAACACACCACGAGAAGACGGCCAAGGCTCCGGACAGTCCAGAAAGTCTCGTTAAATACGTTCCTTACGTTCGAGAAGAAGAAGAAAAAAAATCTTTTTAATTTTATTTATAACTCAAAGAATTCGGTAAGACTTCAAAACACAACGGTTAGGATGGGCCTTTTTGTTTCTTTTGTTGTCTATTTGTATTTAAAATAAAAGCCATGAAATTTAAAAAAAAAAAAAAAAAAAAAAAGAAATAAAAAATAAAAAAAATATAAAAAAAAACAACTTCGTAATATTTTTTTTCATTTCATCGTTAGTAACACACTGCAGAAATTACTTATCCATAACACATTGCGAGATTTTTTTTTTAATTCATGTAACTGTAGAATGTTATCCAGTATTTGATGTTACTCGTAAATGAGCACTCAAGAATTAGTAGCATCATTTTGGTGATTTCTGTATGAATGAGAGAGAACGATGCTAAAAGTGACGTCACTTTGAAGTTTGTTTACTTTTGTATCGACAGTGAATTTGAGATCCGCGAAACGAAGATGAATTCTGTGCTGTGTGAACAGTGTGGAATGAATTTCACCAGTCACATTGCACTGGAGTCCCATTCAAAACTTATACACAAAGAGAAACAACAATTTATTTGTGAAGTGTGCAACAAGTGCTTTAGGGATTCGTTTGGCCTGAATAGACACAACAAGAGTATACATCAAAGCAGAGATGGAAAGATTCTATTAATGGATGTAATTTGTCCATTGTGTGATTACAAAGGACTGCGGGGAACAATAAACAAACATTTTCTTGAAAATCATAATATAAACCTGGAGAAGAAGTGTTTCCTCTTTACCAGTGAAAATCAATTCAGTGAGTGGAAAAACAACATGGAACGTGATACCAAATCACTGTATATTAAACGTCGAGCATCAAAGAAGAATAGTGATGGAGAAACTGTTTCTCACCTATATTGCGACCGTGATGGACACTTTATTTCGAAAGGTGAAAACATTAGGGCAATCAAAGTATTGGGTTCCAATAAAATAGGTGGCCACTGCCCCTCCTTCATAAAGGTGACACAGGGTGACAATATATCAGTTGAATTTATAGCCACCCATGTCGGCCACAGCTGTGATGTTGGAAGACTGGCACTTTCTAAGGACGACAAACAAAAACTTGCGGCAAAAATTGAAATGAAGGTGCCAATGGATGAGATTTTGGGCAATATTAGAGAGTCTGTGGTTGGTGACAATGTAAGTCGTTTGCATCTGACAACCGCAAAGGATCTGCATAACATCATCCAACAGTACAATTTAAATAGTGATGCTGTGTTTCATAATAATGATTATGTCAGTGTGGATATGTGGGCAAAGAAAATGCAACATACTTCGAACATGATCGTCTATACAAACCTCGAGGCCTAACTATATATGATTAGCCACAACTGAGAGCAGAAGACTTTTGCCTTGTGATTGCAAATGACACCTTCGGCTTCTGACAAGATTTGAAAATGTCTGTCTTTGGCCTGCCGCGGTGGCCGAGGGGACTGAGGCGCTCCAGTCACGGTCTGCACGGCCACTACGGTCGGGGGTTTGAATCCCCCCTCGGGCATGGATATTTGTGCCGTCCTTAGGGTTAGCTAGTTCATAAGTAGTTTGTAAGTTTAGGGACTGATGACCCCGTAGTTAAGTCCCATAGACTAGACAAACATTTATTTATTTATGACTGTCTTTGTTCTGATGGCATCCATGGATTGAATGGCTACAACTTCGAACTATTCACCTTATTAGTTCTGGACGACTTGCGTCAGGGATTTCCCTGTGCCTTTATGTTCTGTAATAGAAGTGATACGGTAGTAATGGAACTGTATTACAAGACCATCATTTCCTGCTTGGACTCTGATTTGAATCCAAAATGGTTTATGTCTGACATGGCAGAATGTTTCTTCAATGCTTGAAAGTCTGTAAAACCAGCAACTGTACTGCAGTTGGTATGTAATTCATGCTTGGGGGCATAATTTACCTAAAATAAAAGGAAAAGAGAAGCAGGATGAGATTTTCAATAAGATGAAAATTATCATGTATGAGAGAGACACTTTTTCATTTAAAGTGATGGCAAAAAATTTGCTAGATGAACTGTATGCTAGTGAATCAAAATTTGCTAAATATTTTGAAAAGTTCATACATGATGCTCCAAAATGGTCTTATTGCTACAGAATGAATGCAGGCATAAACACAAATATGGCCCTGGAAAACTTGCATAAAAACTTAAAACATATCTACCTCAAATCAAGAAAGGTTAAAAGACTGGATAAGGGAACGCATGCCCTGATGAAGTTTTTGAGGGACAAGTTATATGACAGACTTATCATTCTGCATAGAGGAAAAGTTACAAAGAAGTTGTCCTCATTATGACAGAGACATAATTGGTCCAAGGACCTTTCAGAAAAATCTGTCTGCAAAGTAGAGAATGGTGTGTGGAATGTCATGTCACAAAAATCTGCTGAACTTTATATTGTTTCTGTGCAAAAAAAGTCAGTGTGACTGTAGCCTACGATGTGTTGACTGTTGTGCATGCATACACACTTTCAGCTGCACTTGTAGTGATGCAGCTATTGCGTGGAATATGTGTAAACATATCCATTTTGTGTGCAGGTTAAATCAATTCGTTGATATAACTGACACAAAAAACTTTGCAGTCAACGAAAAAAGGTACGAGGAAAGCTCTCAAGAAGAGAGAGTAATCCTCAAAGATGTATCCAGTAGTACATCAAAAGACAGGGCCGATTTGGAGAAAGAAAAATTACTTGCCATCGAGAAATTTTCAAGAATTGTAAATTCTATTGAGACAAATGAGGGACTACGAGCATTAAACAAATTTATTTCTCCCCTGGAGTTTGTGGTGAAAAATGCAGAAGCCAAGAATGTGGCAAACTATACCTCTGCTCCCTCCACTTCCAGGGAACCAGCCAATAAAAAAATTGAACCGCAAAGACGCCTTTTTTCAAACAAACAGAAGCATATTCGGGCAAAGGGCAGAAAAAGACCGAGATGCAGAAGATCGCATTGGAGCTGGTTTTGCCAAAGAAGAACCCCGACTCTCTGTAAAATCTGTACTATACCTATTTCTTTTTCAATGTAAAGAAAATAGCGTGCAACTGACTACAAATATGAACATTGAGTGACAACAGCTACTTAAGACACTAGCGCACAAACCTAGCTTTTACGTACTAGGACTCTTAGGTTATGCTTTGACCTTCTTCAGCTGCTTTGCCTAATGACTAAGCTTTGTTATCATTGATTTTAATATGTTATTGTTTGTTCCTTTTCTGATATGTACATTTACTTTTCCTTTCATTTAATTTTAATTTTTCTTTGCATTTTTGATTTCTCAAGCATTTTCAAGCACACAAACTAGCATGTTTTTTTAGTAATAATAAAAAATTTATTTGATGTTGATAACTTTTACAGTCCAAGGAGTACAAAATTGTTTCGGACAAGGTCTAGTGTCCGATACCACCTGTCGGCTTTGAATAATGACATCATATGTTATGCAGATACTTTACGTTCATGATACTGTTTTTTTTTGTCGAAGCTGACAGATGGTACCATACACTAGATTTGATCCCCATAAGAAAAATTTATGCTCAAATAACCAAAAATAGTGTATTTCATACTTCTTCTCTTACTACTAACAGTAATATTTCACATTTACATCTGTAAGAAATCCTATACTTCCAAATCAAGTTTTGGTATAACTGTAGACTGGGATACCACCCGTCTGCTTTGAGATGTAGGAAAACCAGTCTATGGGATATCTTAATACCCATGTAATGTACATACAAATAAGCTGTAGTTATTATAGATAACAGAATGTACCATCGATCACAAGTCTTAGTCCAAAAATTCTGACATACGAAGAAAGAACTCTCGGTTAACCTACACTTGACCACCAGAAAGAACCTACAGATCACTTTTTAAACACAAAATATTAATCTGTTTTGTTTGTAAACAAACTATCGTCTTTATCTCGTGCTCCACATAATCACTCACGCCTTCTACAAACACGCACGCACCTCAAAACTACCGCGCTGCGACGATGACGTCACGGGTAAAAGCTGACGGGCGGTATCCCCGTCTACAGGTGAGCCCAGTTATAGCATTTCGGGGACATGTAATAAGGTTTAATATAAACGTTGATGGATAGAATGACGTAATATATGACGTCCTTGGTCAAAGGTGACGGGTGGTACCGTACACTAGACTTGACCCCAAGCGCACAAACTAACATGTTTTCTAGTAATAATAAACAATTTGATCAGGATAACTTTTAGCGGCCATTGAAAACTAAATCATTTCAGGCCTTTGAATGATCAAAACAAACTGTAAAACTTCGCAATAACATATCAACAAATGAATAAACGATATAATACTGTTGCCACCGAAACGGAAAATAACGTGTCCACGTACAGTTAAAAAATGCATACATCATACGGTATTGACACACACACACATACACACACACACAGTATATAAAACAGCTTGAATTCTGTATTCACAACGAAGCTGCAATATTTTTGTCGGCAGTATTCGTAAACAAAACATATGACATTCAAGTCCCTCTACTTATTTTGATTTTATCCATTAGGAAATGGTTTTTCTGAAAGCCCGCGACTGAGAGATAAACGGATTTGTTTATAAATAACAGTCCTGCTACCAATCACGATTTTTTATTTAGGACGACGCATTTCGGAAAATCATTGCTACGGGATCTTAAAGTGCGTTTCTCTGTGCTATTTCATATTATTGAGTGTGTGAGTTACTGCTTCATTCTGCTGTCATTACTATATATAACTGTGTCCAACTCATGTGCAACAATATTATAAGTGATGATTGATATGTGTGAGAGCTGTCATAGATGCACCAGACGAAAACTATAAGTATAGCTTATCGAAAATTTCGCCACTAACTCCATATAAAGATAATCATAAACTACAATCGCACGTATTTATATATCACAGTAATGACAGCAGAATGAAGCAGCAACTCACACATTTCAAAACATCATAAATAATATGAAATAGCACAGAAAAACGCACTTGAAGATAATAATATAACGTCGTGCTAAATAAATAAAAAATCATGACTGGTAATTACCAGTATCGTTATTTACAACCACATCCTACTCAGTACGCACTATCCACTACAGCGGCACAGTCACTACGTTTACATGCAACACATCTTCCGGAAGATGAAAACCGATTTTCGTAAACCGTTTTTCGCTGTCGTGTTTACATGGCATAGCCTGAATCGGATTTCCTAGTTCACTTAACATGGCGGCTGGAAAACAGTTGATTCAGTTCCTTATTTAGTCTGCACAATCACTTATTTTTCTTTATTTAAATACACAGATTTATGTTCACTCTAATGTTTATACTTTTATTTCACATTAGAAAATATCACTCTTTCCATATGAGCCAAAAATTCTTAACAAGAAAACACAATCTGACAAGCCAAGAACGCTTCAAAATCGGTTGCGTTTACATGGGCACGAAAATCGATTGTGGAACTGGAAAACCGCTTTAGAGAAGCAGATTTCCAGAATCGATTTTGGAATGTTTACATGACCAACCAAAAGCGGAATTGGGAAATCGGTTTACGAAATCCGGTTTTGGGAGTCCATGTAAACGGGGTGAGTCTAATCATGTAATGTTTGACAGCGGTTACGAAAGTAAACACAGTGACGTCACGCCAAAGAGTGCTAGAAGTATTGCCAGATACTGCATCTTCGCCTTAAGCTCTCTCGCTGTCTCCAGACGCTTGTCTTCGGGAACCGTGGCATGGCGCCTCGACTACCCCTGTTGAACAAGGGGAGGGAGGAGGACTAATGTCTTCCTCGCCACTGTGGCAGCCCCGTCGTGTGTTAGCCGGAGGAACAGAGAGGGGGAAGCAGTCTGGTGTACTCGCCGACGCCAGTATTCTAATGAGTGCAGCGCTGCCAGCCTGTTACGCGCCGTGCGTTTACTCACAACTAATTTTACAATAGACGAAATCTAATTTGGAAATTCGAATGCAGTGTTCGATACTGCGATTATGTGTTAAGCCTGAAGAAATTTTGCGAAGACCTTCAATGACAGTTTCCGAGTGTTTTATTCTTCCCGCATTATGGATAAAAAGCGTTGAACATTACTACCGTCAAAATGTCCAACACCTACAATGGCTAGAAGTATTCCGAATGGGTAAATACGCTGCGAGTAATTATAAGGGATAAATACATTGTTAGTAAGCCTGCCATGAGTTGGGTTTCGACACATTTTTCAAAATTTTTGCTATCCGGTTCTGAGTGATAGTCGGCGTTTGGTTTCTGAGCAACGAAACATCTGTCTGCGCACTTTTGTTTGACAATACTACTCGCACAATATCACTTTGCCAACATTTATTTACTGTATACTGTCTTCCGTTGAATACATTATCTGTTCACAACCACTAAAAATGTATATTTACGGTTATTGCAGATTCATGGCGCGCGGGATTAGCCGAGCAGTCTAAGGCGCTGCAGTCATGGATTGTCCGTCTAGTCCCGGCGGAGGTTCGAGATCTCCCTCGGAGATGGGTGTGTGTGTTTGTCCTTAAGGATAATTTAGGTTGAGTACTGTGTCAGCTTAGGGACTGATGACCTTAGCAGTTAAGTCTCATAAGATTTCACAGACATTTGAATATTTCGCAATTTCACAAGGCTTATTAAAATTAGCTACATTTCTTCAATCAGGTTTGACTACATTTTTGATCGTGCCCAGCGACTGTTTTGTACAAATCTGTAGAGAATGTCACAAATCAGTTACAAGTTTTGTTTTTATTTCCCAGATCTACATAGCTTTCGGGCACAGTGTGGCTATTCTCAGTGCTATGAGTTATGTTTACATCTATACCGTCAAGCCGGCCGCGGTGGCCGAGGAGACTGAGGCGCTCCAGTCACGGTCTGCACGGCCACTACGGCCGGGGGTTCGAATCCCCCCTCGAGCATGGATATTTGTGCCGTCCTTAGTTTTAGTTAGTTCATAAGTAGTTTGTAAGTTTAGGGACTAATAGCCCCGTAGTTAAGTCCCATAGACTTTACAAACATTTGAACATTTATACCGTCAAGCTGAACGTAACTGTCAACATGACGGTTTAGATGTAAGCAGACATTAAGGCCCGGCGCACACTTGACGCAGCAGAGGCAGAGGAGAGGCAGAGGCGAGGCCTCCGTCCGTCTGTAACGCATGCTTTCTAATGGGGCAGCGCACACTTAACGCAGCCGAGGCGGAGGGCAGGCGTTTCCTCGGTCACGCCTCTGTCCGGTTGTCCGAGGCGCACAGTTTTCCTGCGCCTCTGTTCCACCTCTGTCGCAAAGTGAAATTTCAAGTCATCGGATATGCTTCGAAAAAAATTGTTTTATGTAGACGAATATAAGCTTCATCCTTCTCTGTATTTAGTTTCTTTGTAACACTTTCACTTTCTGCGTAAAAAAATTAAAAATATTATTTTCCGATTTGTGCGTGTTTTGCGCTTCGCAGCTTCCACAATCGATTTTGCAGAAACTACGCACTAGAAAAAAATTATTTTCCTGTATCATTTAGGCAAAAGCCACCGCATGACGTTGGGGAGGTTTTCTTTTCATTATTGTACATAGTTATTGTTATAATAAAAATTAAAGTACAACGCCACGCATATTTTGAAGAGTTCGCAGTGGAGAAAGTAGTCGCTGGCTAGTTTGCGTTTGCTGCGTTTTACATCATACATTACTGCGAACGAAATGTAGCTAACATATCGAAATTGTTTTTAACGGTGGAATGAGAGCTATATCTCTTTCCATTCTCGAGAAAATACGTGAGATACGCGTTTGACGCGCCGCGGTCGGCAGCTTGGCGCCACACGCGCGGCTCTTTCCGCATGCTGTGCCGAGTGCGGAGCTGCCTCGTGTCTCCCTTCTCCGTATGCTGCCGATAAAGACCCAAAGCTGGAAACGAACAACTTAATGAAATAGAAAGGCACCGAGATTCATAAACTAAAGATGTTGATTGTGTTTTTCACGGTCTGTAGTCTCTGGTTTCAGTAAACTTTGTGGCAAGCATGAAAGCAATATATAAGCTAAACTTCCCTTTGCTACTGAATAATAAGTTCGGCGAAACCAAAATGGACGTGCAACGTTTTTTTTTTTTGTTTTTTGTTTTTTTTTGTTTTTTTTTTGTTTTTTTTTTACACTATCAGGGACCTTCTTCAATTTCTTGAAACAAAATGTCCACCCCTTCGTGGAACTTCAGCTCACTGTTAAACCATAGATGATGCTAGGAACGTCTCTCGTCAGTATTTCTCAAGCTGAATTCTATACTACTTTCAGAAATTCAACATTTGCAAAAGTATTAGCATTAGCTTCACTAATTACTAACAAATATAATGGCTGCTGAAGGTAATTATCATTAGAAGTGATCACAGAGACAAAATAGGAATGCAATCTAATAAAATACTGCATGTACATGCACAGCTGCCGTCATAGAAGAAGAAAAAAGCAAACGTCAGTATCTTAGTACTCAGGTGCATGGAAGAGCTACGAATAAAGACCTAAGTAAGGAATCACTTTGCGTGCAAATGCAGTTAAACAAGGAAACTATGATTTGCAAAATTTTTCATATCGATATATCTTTCAATCTAAGACATGTGAAAAGCATACCAGGTGTCACCGAGAAGAAAAGTGTGTGTGATCGTATATACTGCGCCACAATCATGATTAAATATGACAGTTGTATAAAGGTTCATTCAATTATTGAATTTGCTGTGACACTTGTTTCACTGAATTATAAAAGAAATGAAAGAAAAATAAATCTTACTTTAATTAAATTCCTAAAACATATCCCTAATTTTTCTTTAGCGGGTATGACGTGTCACACTACTTTTTCTTCTCTGTTAAGTCCTTCTTACTCAGCATGTGACTCTCTCTGAGCTGTCGTCTGTTTAGTCGTAATAGCTCAAGAGCTTAAATGAGCTTCCGTGGACCAGAGAAATTCAGCATGTATTCGTCACTTTTGCCTGTTGCTCAACAGACCTTGCAGTGCTCTTATACTCTATCACAATACACACACACACACACACACACACACACACACACACACACAAATTAAATTAACTGAGTTTTGAAGGAGATCCAGGAATTAAATGTGATTGCATGGAGAGGTTTGCAGTGGACATGCAGCACGTGCTGTTGCCCTCCTCTGGCTGCGCTGACCAGCAGAGGCCCTGCGCCTCGCCTCTGCCTCTGCTGCGTCAAGTGTGCGCTGACCAGCAGAGGCCCTGCGCCTCGCCTCTGCCTCTGCTGCGTCAAGTGTGCGCTGACCAGCAGAGACCCTGCGCCTCACCTCTGCCTCTGCTGCGTCAAGTGTGCGCTGACCAGCAGAGGCCCTGCGCCTCGCCTCTGCCTCTGCTGCGTCAAGTGTGCGCTGACCAGCAGAGGCCCTGAGCCTCGCCTCTGCCTCTGCTGCGTCAAGTGTGCGCTGACCAGCAGAGGCCCTGCGCCTCGCCTCTGCCTCTGCTGCGTCAAGTGTGCGCCGGGCCTAAAAGCTCTGAGACTGGTCACTCGGTGGTCAAAACATGGGTAAATCTTCAGGTAAAATTTTCGGGCTGATCGGCCGTGGTCAAGATGTAAAACTTACTCCCGACGCTTCGTCTCCAACTGCGGGAGACATCTTCAAAGGTCTTCCGGCTACCGCCACTGTGGGCCCAGGGGCTCTCGCATTTATAGAGGGCGCAGTGTCGTTGGTGCAGTGTCGACATCCATATTTTATCTAACTTCAGACCTTCTTCTTTCCTATTAAAATTATTCTGGTGTTTGTGGACCTCTATTGCTTCTCTATACATGCGTGCATGGTACTGAGATGTCCTAGCTAAAACGCTCGTCTCGTTAAATTTTATTTCATGATTTCCTTTTTGAAAAACATGTTCAGCCACTGCCGATTTATTTCGTGTGGCCCAGACGACAGTTCCTTTTATGTGCAGATATGCGAGTGTTGACGCTTCCTTTTTTTTTTTTTTTTTTTTTTTTTTTTTTTTGTATCAATATATACTTTACCACAGCTGCAAGGAATTTTATAAACCCCAAGTGTTGCGTCTTTTGCTGATCTCAAATAGTCATTGATCTTTTTCGTGGGTCTGTAGATGGTTTCGACGCCATGCTTTGCCAATAGTTTCCCGATTCGATCGGTAATTCTGCTAATGTACGGCAGAAAAACTTTTCCAGATTGTTGTCGTTGTTGCTCAGAAATTCTGGATTCTTAACTTCTTTGATGGAGAGCTCGATCAATTTCCTTGGCAACATATCCATTTTTCTTGAAGGCCGACAGTAAGTGATTTAGTTCATCCTCCAAGTAAACTGGCTCACAAATTTTATTGGCTCTATCCACCAAGGTTTTAATGATACCTCTTTTTTGCCTCGGATGATGGTTTCACTCCTCGTAGAGGTATCGATCAGTACGTGTGTTCTTTCTGTATACCTTATGGCCCAGAGTTCCGTCCTCTCGTTTATTACCGATACATCCAGGCAATTAAATTGAAGATGTCTCTCGCAGTTGTAGACGAAACGTCGGGAGTAAGTTTTACATCTGGACCCGGAAATTTTACCTGAAGACAACGCTGGCCGTGAAAGTTTACATTGTATGATAGGTAGATCTGTAATCTGACATTTCCTACAGATTTGTTTAAATAAAATTCCACAAACGCTTTGTACAAAATTTAAAAAAACTGGGGGGGGGGGGGGCGGGGGCGGCAATTGAGTAGCTCGCACGGGGCGGCACTTAGCCTTTCGCCGGCCCTGCCACTTGGTTAATAAATACTAACTAATTTATAAGTAATCAGGCATTAGCTGAAGGCCCAGGAACGTCAAGTTACACTTCACTGACAGGCCAAATTACATAGCAATTTATCTGACTTGTTTACTCCCCTCAACTTAACAGTGTCACATATATTAATGTTTTTTACACATCGGTAGAATTTTGAGTAATATTTTGTAACCACAATAACATTTCACTAGCCACTAGGCTAAAACATCAAGCGTTATGTTCCCCTTATTTTGTCGCCACATTAGATCATCATGTTGCTTTAATTTGGGGAAATATTTGCATTCCAGATTCAGCCTTTACTTATTAACACTGGTTGCATGTTTATATAATGTTATATGTTCAACATTCTCAACAAACAACTCCTTCCATACGAATTAATTATTGTAAAGAAATTTACCAATGAATCACCCGCCAGTGCGAATTTTGGTAAGAAGCAGCCATCAAACCAACGCTGGAGAGTATGTTGTTGTAGCTGAGCAACCATCTCCAAACGAACCCCTCCCCAACTTGCAATACAAATATCGCTTCGTCTGATAAAATTTCACGTTACACACAGTAAACTAACCACACCTTCACACCCCAGTTTCATTAACAGAGCTAGGTCGAACTGACGGCACAAGTGAAAGACAAGGAACCTCACGGCCCCTTTCACTATTTCCTATTACACCTAATAATTATTAATTCCATCAATATACGAACGTATTATGACGGTGGCATTGTACGGGGTGGGTCGGAGGAACCTTGGTAACGCAGTTTTTTTACGCTACTCGCGGGGCACGAACCTATTCGTCCGGGCTGCCAATTATGGTGGCGGGTAGTGTCGGCTGCTACGGAGTTAATTTTTGAGAAAACCCCCGGTTCTTATACCACGTTTTACCCTCTACTGAGTTAGCGTCCGGACATTTGCTACTTGCCACGCCGCACACTTGCCACACTTTTCCCTGTCTCCTCCTCCCACCACCCCTGACAACTCTGTGGACGGTGTTCCGACATATGCACACTGCTCACTTCCGCATTTCGTCGTACGACCGTCAGTATGGAAGTTATTACAACGGCCAAGGGCAGGCCTTTTGCCCACTACAATGGTTACTCGATAATAAGGTGTGGATGTGCTTACTCCGAAAACAGGATTATTGCAAAGGAAAGCTGCTTTCGAAGAACGGAGACGTATTGAACGTAGAAACGCCCGTGAGGACCACCTAACATGCGACCTTTATTAATTGTAGAAATAAAAAGAGTGTATCAGACCTAAGTATCCTTAATTAACTTAATGATGGTCACAGTTCTGTTCACTATCAGTTAATCAATATGCGGTGAAATGTGACTCAACGAAGCAAATACATTAAACATCACTCAAATGATCCTCCTGCAACCAGAATGTATGGTTACATCTACCGCTTTTCAATTTGCAATTTCCTATTTAGGTAAAAGCTCCTACAGTTGACACGTTAAAAGTACTTTTTTCTACCTTCTAATATTATGACCATACCGTCAAAGATTGTGAGTTCTAAAATTATTCCTGTAACTTCAGAGCCGCAATTAGCTCCTAGAAATATTTTTGTTAAGCTGATAAGGTACACTTTAGGTTTTAAAAAGAATCTGAACTTTAGAATTGCACCAAAATATATACACCTTAAGACAGATCTGCTCTTATGATTGACAAGTTCGGCAGCTATAGAATTGAAATAATTCCCATATCTCCAAAATTAGACAAGGATAGAAATAACTTTACAGTAGACGTAGATCTCATGAAGTACATTTAGCTGTAGTCCTTAAAAATTAAAGTTTCTCACAATGTTGTTGATTATCTTTAATCAGGCCAGTAAAAGCTATGGAAACAAGGCAAGGAGCTTACTATTCAAAAATAATTGTTACAAACAAATGTATTAGACGTATTTTTCTTGTACATTAGAAACTTTTGAAAACATAGTTTATCATTTCGTCTGCAACATCACTTATTTGATAGGGTGATTTGCTTTGCATCACCAAGGGTATTTACTTTTATGTTATGTTTGCAGCAGTTCTCATTTCGAATTGTGGAATATTTGCTTCGTCTTATTTGATGACAGAATTTCTTAAAACTGCATTTAATAACTCCGCTTTAGTGACACAGTTTTCAGTAACATTACCGTCGCTATCACGCAATAAAGGCATTCACTTAGTCTTTCCGCTGCTGTAGATAACACAGGACCAGAATCTCTTTGGATTTTCCGCCACATTTCTACAAAGAGTTTCGTTGTGAAAAATATTAAACGAATGTCGCATTGAAGGCCGCGCTAAATTTCGAGCTTCAGTAAAACATCGGCAATCTTGGGGATTTTGAATTCGTCTAAATTTTCTTCAAAAGCCTTTTGTTCTGTTTTCTGTACCATGGGGGACCAGTTCAGTCTCTTATTATTTGGCAGGAATCCCTACAATGCTGTTGATACTATTTCTTTGAATGTAAGTCACATATGGTCTTCAATTACATAGTTAATTTAGAAAAAAATAGAGACTGTCTCCTAGGAAGATGTCAACCGAATTTTTATCTTTTTTTCCTTTTTTAATAGACGTATTTAGCGTTTAGTTTTGGTGAATATCTTTGTTACAGCTACAACTTTGGGTTCACTTATCCCTGTATCCGTCGTGATGCTCAGACGTATTTGTGACTAAGAGCTCAAGTGTGTTTCAGAAACCATTTACAATTTTAATGCGCTCGTGAACTAATTGTTCAAAATAATTTTAAAAAAAACCAATTTAGAACAATATCGGAAGATGTATCTGCCACCCTGTCAGAAGGTGTATTTTTGTCAACATACGGATGGTAAAGTCACCGCCAAATATAATTGTATGATTAGTGTACCTATTTGTGTTGAGACTCAAGTTTTCTATGAACTGTTCAGCGGCTGCATCATCAGAATGCCGGGTCAGCAAATTAAAATGTTCAAATGTTTGTTAAGCTTATGGGACTTATCTGCGGGGTCATTAGTCCCAAAACTGACAAACTACTTATGAGCTACCTTATACTAAAGACGACACAAACATCCATGCCCGATGTGGGATTCGAGCCCCCGACGGGGAACGGCCTCGCGCATCGCAGCATAGCGCCTCAATGCGCTTGGCCGCTCCGCCGCGGCAGTTATTAATTTATTCCGGTAGTCACTATAACATCTGCTCACACTAACTGACAGGTACTATCGACTTCAGTTTCGCTTGTGAACTAGTACATATATTGTGCTTTTTGTTTCTTTCGTAGTGCAGATCATAGGAATTATGGCATTTCCATTAAAAAACTAGGGTGTTTCCTCTGCGACTCAGCTAAACAATACAGAACAACATTGTACTTTACAAGCATAGCATTCTATATTCCTTCATTTCTTTATTTCAAACTAGCTGCTCCCCGCGGTGTTACCCGCGTTTCAATAGTTAGGCATTAAAGTAGAAAGAAAAGTAACGAAATAAAAAAGAAATCTAACAGAGAAACGAAATGTTGAGATTCTACAAATGCAAAGCGAACAAAAAAAAAAAAAAAAAAAAAAAAAAAAAAATGTAACGAATAAAGAAACTATCCTGCTCCTATAAATACGAACTAAACAAATGAAAGAAACAATAAATATAACAGGGAAATAAACCAACGAAGTCTTACAAACGAACGAAATCACCAGTGAAAGATTGAATCAGTGAAATCTAACCAGCAAAGTCACGTCAATACACTAAAAGCAAACGTTCGAATGCTATAAATAATCGAAATCACCAAAGAAACTATTATTCATTGAAATCAAAAGAGAATACAATTTTAAAGAATTACGGTAACATCACAAATGTTCGAAAGGTGACAGTTCAATACACGTCATCGAAAACCAAGGAGAAAACAATATTGAAGAACCTGGACAATATTACAATTGAATACACATTATACGTCCTGAGAAATATTTTCATGGGTGTTATATTGCCTGCCATCTGTTGAGTGCATTTGCTACTACTTTCGTTGCAGATGGGCGGAACACACAACGTTTCATATGTTAACTGCAGCGTACCGCCTGCCATATGTTGAATTCATTTGCTACTACTTTCGTTGCAGTTTACGTACGCTATTTATACATGGCAGTTCGCGCTTTGAACACAAAATAGGGCTTGGTATCTAGATCCCATTCTACACAAAAGTCAATGTTTTTTCTTGCCATAGTACTTAGAGCATATTTTATTTAAAGTCTTCAATTCATATACATACTTTCTTCATTTGTTACAACAAATGAAAATGAATGCGGCATAAAAGTCAACATTCACATTTCTTGTGTATGTAATTATATGTCAGTTAAGCCGTTTTGGCAGTATCCCAGAATCTTTTTGTATATTCGAAAGTAAAAAAGATAACAATAAGAAAGAAAAAAATTTTCACTATAGCAGGACACGAACCATTGCTGAAAATAATGGAAGTTATAACATTACGCATTAACCCTCGCGGCTAAACATGACATTCACTACGTGGCACCTCTGCTGTTGTATTAGAAACTTGTAACAACCGTTACGTATTTCTTCTTATGGATATATATTTCAAATAAATAACTTGTAATAAACATTTTGAAAAGTAGCCTATGTCCTAATCCAAGACATAAGAAATCTCTATATGAAATTTCACCTAAACCAGTGCTGCAGTTTTAGCGTGATGCGGTAACAAACATACAAACTTCCGAATTTATAATATGTATAGGATTTGTATGTCGACTTTAGGTGATCTGTCAAACATAGACCCTCTTATCTATATTTTGTAAACGTATTTTCTGTCATTGATTTCAATATTGTCCCAATTCACTTCATTAACTAACATTTCGCCGCAAAAGAGTAAATATATGAAGTGTATCGTTCTTCTTTCCTCCTTTTTTTCACGCAGTTGTAATCATTAACATATGTACAAATGCAGTGATCAAACTTGAATGATAAGAGAACATTCGAATTATCTTTATATCGTTGCTTTCATGTTCCTTCCATGGAGATGGACAGTTTCTATCGCAATCAGTAAGTGTGGAAGAAAGCTACCGTACAAACGGAGGGATAATGGATCCATATTTGTGGTTGGAAGAACTAATTACACACTGACATAACCGACGGGATTGCTTTAGTTTCCCAAAAGTTATAAATATTTCGATTTCGGGATATTGAAAAGAAGTTGTACATTTCGGCGAGATGTCGAACAAAAATCTCTCTTTCGTATTCGCTGTATCGAGTAAGATCGGAGACGGAGGTTTGGAAGCAAACAGCAGGAGTACGGGGAAGGGCGTCCCTTGCCTGAGGGGTCGCTAATCCGACTACCTGGCGAAGGGTCAGGTGTGGCAAAAGTCCGGCGTGGCAAGTGTCCGGCATCCACTGAGTTACCAACGCTATCATATATTTCTCCTTCCGCCGGAGACGGTACCGGCTCCATCATTCTTTCCATCCACTTTACACTGAGTTATTGCTACTCCTTTGTTTCAGTTCTTCTCCTACAGATTCACCAAAGGAGACATGTCCCTGATTAGTCGTTCGTATTACTACGTGACTGATTTCCAATCAGCACCAATCGTCACCACGGCCGTCCTCTAAGACTGCCCAATATCTAGTTCGCACCTACACCACGAATTGCCCAGTGATTCTTTTCCACATCATTGACTCCACATCGTAAATGATTTTCATTCTCGGAAAGACGCAGCGACGCACCGAGCCGCCGCCGTAGCCAACGCGACACTGCTAAGCCAGCATTCCACGCAACCCACGCTTCCGGCGCCGTAAGTCGCATTGGAAGACGACGCTATAGCGCCACAGTCAAACACGTTTTGCTACAATGCGTCCACTGAATTTCCCTCAAACCACATTATTCCTCCAACATCTAGCGATATCTAACGTCCACAAAAGACGTCGGGTGCAATTAACCGCCGCTCATTTTGTCCTTTTTCGTTGTTACATATTTATTACGTCACCAGCACGGGTTCGACAATGCAGACACAACTCTCGATTGTCAATCAATGTTTTTCCGCAACATGTCCGTGTTACACAACAGGCAAACCTCTTCTCGCAGCAAATGCCGCCATGTCGTAATTCATCACATCTCATCTACACGATAAATATCTTTCGCAAACACTGATTAACAAGTTCATGTTTACACAGCACATAAGAAACCGTCTCTATTTTACCCACATTTTTGTGTTTCCAATTTGCTACTCCAGCTTATTGCCGTCGCTGATTTACTTTCCGCGGCCTTACAAGCCGCCATAATTGTACTGTGCTCTTGTTGCAAGTTCGGTGTAACCATCGCGTAATTGCAAGAGGGGGGAGAATACACAATATTTTCAGAAAACACACAAGTACTAATATTGGCATTATCTTCGAGGCTGGTTTGAAGGTTACACATACACTTTTACTCCTCCAACACATCCTATTATTTGCAGCGCAACTATCGTATCACGTGTTACTTGATCAACAGATGTAATATTAAGATCATAGGGCATTGGTAACACAGGAACTGTTTTCATGTTGGCAGATGCACTGACATCAGATTTACAGTTTTCATTATTACTACTTTCCAATCAATATAATTCGAACACCTTTTGCAACCGCTAACCTCTAATGTATCGCTCGAGCACATTCTCAAGTGAACTGAAAGTTCCGCACTCACGAAGTATTTGCTGCCATAACGGTGCTGCATATCTAAAAATACCTAGACCCGTACCTACAATTCCACATACATCTACATACATACTCCGCAAATCACCGTAAGGTGCGTGGCGAAGGGTACACTGTACCACTACTAGGCATTTCCTTTCCTATTCCACACCCAAATTGAACGAGGACAAAAAGAATGCCTATATGCCTCCGTACGAGCCCTAATTTCTCTTATCTTGTCTTTGTGATCTTTACGCGAAATGTAAGTAGGCGGCAGCAAGATCGTAGTACACTCAGCATCAAATTCCGGCCCTCTAAATTTACTTAACAGAAATTCACGAACAGAACGTCGTCTTTCTTCCAGCGATCCCCAATTGAGTTGCCGGGGCATTTCTGTGACACTCGCGCATTGGTCGAACCTACCGGTAACAAATCTAGCTGCTCGCCTCTGAACCGCCTCTATGCCTTCCTTTAAAGTTTAAACTGATCTGCTGTGGGTCCCAAACACTTGAGCAATACTCAAGACGTGGTCGTACAAGCGTTTTATACGCGGTCTCCTTTACAGGTGAAGTACATCTTCCTAAAATTCTCCCAATAAACCGAAGTCGGCTGTCCGCCTTAGTCATAACTGTCCTTACATACTCGTTCCATTTCATATCGCTCTGCAATGTTACGCCTAGATATTTGAACGACGCGACAGCATCAAGAAGCTCAATATTAATGCTGTATTCGAACATTATGGGATTGTTTTTTCTACTCATGCGCATCACCTTACATTTTTCTACATTGAGAGCTAGCTGCCATTCTTCGCACCAACTAGAAATTTTGTCTAAGTCATCCTGTATGCTATTACAGTCAGTTACAGAGGACACCCTCCCATACACCACAGCATCATCAGCAAACAGCCGCAAATTACAATTTACTCTGTCCATCAGATCATTTATATAGATAGAAAATAATAGCGGTCCTATCACACTCCCCTGGGGCACGCCTGACGATACACTCGTCTCTGATGAACACTCGCCGTCGAGAACAACGTACTGCGTTCTATTACTTAGGAAGTCTTCCAGCCAGTCACAAATCTGTGAACATATTCCATAAGCTCGTATCTTCGTTAGAAGTCTGCAGTGTGGCACCGTGTCGAACGCTTTTTTGAAGTCGAGAAAAACGCAATCCGCCTGTTATCCTCCATCTATGGCTCGCACGATGTCGTGAGAAAAAGGCAAGCTGAGTTTCACATGAACGATGTTACCTAAACCCGTGCTGATTCATGGAAAGAAGCTTTTCCGTTTCAAGGAAATTTACTATATTCGAACTGAGAATATGCTCTAAAATTCTACATGAAACTGATGTCAACGATATTGGCCTGTAATTGTGTGGGTCTGTTCTAATTCCTTTCTTATAAACGGGAGTCACCTGCGCTTTTTTCCAATCACTAGGAACTTTGCACTGAATTAAAGATACGCGATAAATGCAAGCTAAGTAGGGGGCCAATACCGCAGAATAGTCTCTGTAAAACGGAACTGGTATTCTATCCGGACCAGCAGACATTTTTATATTTACCTCTCTCAGCTGCTTCTCTACACCGGAAATACCTATTGCTATGTCACCCATTTCGGAATTAGTACCTTGATCAAATGATGGTACATTTGTGCGGTCCGTAACCTTAATGTGCGGTAAATATGTTGTGAAAAGTGTGGGAATGCTCACTTCGCGTAGTGTACAATGCGTGGAGTTTGCCAATCACGCCGACGCAGCAGATGACCGCGCAGTTCGTTTTTACCCGTTCCCGAACTTTCAAGAATTCCAGAAACCACCTTCCTTGCAAATTCCAGTCCCTTCCGCTCCCCTGTGATCGACCAACGGCAGCATCCGTTGGCGATACCACCCGGTCATCAATACGCACGTGAACAATGCAAGCAAATACCGGAGATTTAGTAATACCTTGGCAAGCAGACACGTTCCGTGGAACGCGTTGCCTAACCAGCTTCAGCAGTCACGTTGTTCAGTTAACGTGCTTCAGTGAACCTCGGATATTCACAGTGGTTAAGAGTTTACCACTTCACATTTCCTCGTAACTAAGGTACGTACTGAACTCCTTTGCTACGTTGTACAATCGTTCTAATAAACATCAGTCCTAATAGATATTTTCTTTTTCTAGGTTTCCGCGCTAGTGAACTTTGGCTTAAAAATGTTCTTCGGAACTGTGATGTTAATTGGCGCCTCGGTCATGGGAGAGTCGCCTATTCGGATATACCCTACGTCTACGGGCGTTCTTTTTGAAAAATTGCCAGCAGTAGTGCACACACCACACCCCGTCGAAATCTCCGCAGAATTTAGCATCGCCATGCTTCAAGAGGAGGACTTGGCACTTCAGCAAACCGTTCGCCAATTAATGTCATATGAACCGCTAACTAAATGAACAGAAAGGAAGGAAGTAAGTCGCATTATATCCCGTTTACGTGCTCAGTTACGCAGTATAACTGACGGTCTCCCGCCTACGCGAGTAAAACGTGCACGGTTTAATGCAGGCAGCACTCTTTTGAAAACTGTTTTCGGAACACCGGACCACAGAGATGCAAAACATTCTAATCATGCTATAAGTGAACTGTCAACACTTACTCAAGGACTACACACTACGGTCACTCACCAGCAGATTCGCTTAACGCACATAAAGAATAATTTACTTACAGCTACTAGAAGAATACAAGTAACTGCTAATGAGTTGTCACAGCATTATCAATCTTTAACAAATATTGTACAACAGGAACTTTCCTCGCTTCATCACGCCGTCACTAACTTGACGAACACCATCAAACTCTCTCGAAGTATACAAATTTGACTATTCAAAGTCAACACTGCCCAGCCACACAAGTGCTACACAATGCCATTCAGTCAGGTCTACAAGGCGATTAAGCCCTCAGTTGCTACCATCTTCTATATAATATTTCCATTCAGTTGGCAGCCCCCAACAAATGCTTGCCGCAGTAAGCGAACAGAGTCTCTCCCTAATTTACGCCGCCGCCACAGTAAGGCTTACACGAACAGAAACGCAACTAAGAGCACACAACTCGGTTCCAGTGTCATGTACCAACTTCAATTATGAATGTTATAAACTGCATGTTTTCCCTACCATTTGGACTCCGTTTCGACAGTATGTCACGTGGCAAACTAATGATTCAAATGTTCAAATGTTTGTTAAGCTTATGGGACTTAACTACGGGGTCATCAGTCCCTAAACTTACAAACTAGTTATGAACTACTTACGAACTAGGACAGCACAAATATCCATGCCCGAGGGGGGATTCGAACCCCCGACCGTAGTGGCCAAGCTGACCGTGACTGGAGCGCCTTAGTCACCTCGGCCACCGCGGCCGGCAAACTAATGATTACCTCGTAGTCAGTGCAGATAGACAATTGCATACCACCCTCAGGAGTGATGAGTTCCATCAATGTCGTTTTCTCAGTAGATATGTATGTCAGAATCTAATTATGCATACACGTACAGATTACTGTGAAATTTCTCTGTTTGTATCAGAAGACGTTTCATCGTCATGTACTCGCTTGGTTACTCCTGTTTTAACCTCCATACTTAAACCCGTAGGAAATACTTTATTGTATGCCATACCAAACGCCACGGCGTTTACCTTTTTGTGTTATGATCCACTACAAGGACCTCACACTTATCATATTACGTTACAAGGAACTGGTTTAGTCTATAATATTACCCGCTGTGATGTATCCAAACCTGCTCGGCATATTGTCACATCCCATTGCACTTATGCACCCTTGAAGCTACCCCCTCCAGTTTTATATCTTCCAGAAACACCTTACCTTGCCCACTTGCACGAAGACTGGACAGAATTGCCAAAATGGAATTCTACCGGGTTGTTACACTCATTACAACAATTGGTCTGTAGGGGATCCCGCTCGCGAAATTGCAGACCCCTAATCTGCTGGATTTTGTCAGCTCCAGTCTACTCATTCCCCCTGTTCACATCTAAGCATATGAAGCAGTACTGACGTCACAGTCACACCAATTGAATTTACTATATAAACCACATCATTATACACCTCAATTAAGTACCAATGTTCACCTTTACTTAATGCCACTCAAATGTTACCACTTTAACACTTGTATTGCGTAGAATTATCATCAAACAGATATATTGTAATACACTCTCACTCTACACCAATGTATCTGTTTCACACGCCACTTACGAAATCTATGTAACTCACCTTCGTATATACTTAAGTGATATATCACACAAAGCTCATTTATTTGACTGGATGTTGTTATCCCCAATTCAGTTAATAATTCGCGACTCTAGTAAAAACTAGATTGCTACACCCAGTTTCATTACCACGATGCACCTTGAAACTACAATTTTACTACATTGTTACACCTACATTCATTATACGTCATAAACAACACCCAATCAGTAACGTTAGAATACTTAATACTAACAAGTCTAGCTTGCTACTCAATATTATGTATTGTATCAAATCAACCCTTATGTGTTAATTGTTGTGTTCTTTAGGAGCCTGACTCCTGAATGTTTAACATGCCATGAGCACCCCACTGAGTTGGGGCCAGCCTGTTGGCACCTGCCACCGCGCCCCTGGACCACGGCCTCACCCCGCCGCGCCGACGCCGTCGTGTGTCGTGACAGGGACGGCCACCGACCAGTAATGTACACTCAACTCATGTATTGAGGCCGTACAGCCTAGTGCATCAAATCTAGTAACCACACGACATACAATCGCTAACCAACTTCATCAACTACCTCCAGCCAATACTACAAACTTATTCACTAAAGAAATTGCACTGATTTTAGTGACAGGAACAATTAGCACAGAACTAGTAGTGTGACACTAAAAAGAACTAAAAACCATATACAGTAGTATATTAAGAAATCTCAAGCTTATATGTTGTTAATTGAATATATATGTTATGTTATTTGCCTTCTGTTTTGATAGCAGTCTCTGTTAAACACTTCTTGTTAGTTCAGTTTTGTTTGTTATAACTTTCTGAATTTTGTGTTAATGGAATTTACTAGCCCTCTGAAATATCATTTAACGAAACCAACAATCATCTCAAACCCCCCCCCCCCCCAACCACCCTTCTTCGGAACGGGGAGGGATTGTACAGATCAGCGCTCCTCCCCTAGCAACATGGTACGGAAATTAATTTATTTAAAAAAAAAAATCCAAATCTTTATTTTTTTCCTCTCCGACTTTAACCAACGCCCGAGTAAGTTGCAAACCGCTGACTTGACATTCGGCTCCCTGGTCGCCACAGGAGTGACCACGTGGGCCGGCGCTCCCTTCTAAGCCGCCACCGCGTTCACACGTCTTTCCTGCCTTCTCCCCCCCCCCCCCCCCTCTTCTTCTACACCACCGTGTTGCTCCGTGACGGGCGCCAATCCTTCGTAGGCCCCATTTCCTGTAACTGTTATCTTCCGTAATAAACCTTCAAGTGTGCCAGTAAATTCTGCATTTCTCATTTAGCCGACGCATCTAGCCCACAACATCCACTCAGCCACTACTGACAATCGACACCTGGTGCAATAGCACGTCTTCGAGCACTATTAGCACGTACTACCACTGATGGAGGATATGGAGATGGTTCAGAGAGGTGCAGCTCGTTTTGTATTATCGCGATATAGGAGAAAGAGTGTCACGGAAACGATGCACAAATTGGACTGGAAATCATTAAAATAAAGGCGTTCTAGTTGCGGCGATATTTATTTGCGAACGTATTTTGTAAGCATGCACCTGCATAGGGACGCATGATCATCGTAATAAAATAAGAGAAATCAGTTCGTAAACGAAAATATTTAGGTATTCCTTTTTCCTGTGCGCTATTGAACAATGGAACCGTAGAGAAGTATTATAAACGCGGTCCGATATACCCTCTACCATGAACTTCACTGTTATTTTCAAAGTAAATATGTAAGTGTATATCTGATGAAGCTTGAAAACAAAAGTACAGTGGACGAAAATTTTTAATAACAAAAGAAAAAAGAGGTTCTTCACCTACTTCATAGATGATAATCAATAAGTAACACACGGGGTCTTAGTTAAAACGAAATAGTGCTACTGGCACTGAATTTTGACTGGTGCTTGAAAGCGAAAAAGAAAGAAAGAGTGGTCGTCGTCCAGCGCGCACCTCTCCAGAGCCAGCACATTTTCACTTGTAAGTGAAACCGGCTTCTCTCTAGAAGCTACAGATTTTCACTTTTCAGTGCGCTTCCCCTTCAATTCATTAAAGTTATTGTGTGCTCGAGTTTTTATTTGATTCATATTTGCGTTAAATATCTGGTTAGTGTATTATTCCGCCGTGTGAATCGCGTCGCGACAGTCGTCTGTCTTTATTTTCTGATTAGAAGCGACATATAGTATTTTGATTTTCGTCTGCACGTTCTCGTCTTTATTTAATAATTTATACTGTGCTCTCGTACGTATTAGATTCAGATCCGCGTTTTAACAAACAGTATAGTCTTCTGCTGTGTGTGGATGCAGTCTGAGCTGGAGACACTTCGCTCCCAGCTTCAAGCTGTGTTAACCTCGGTTGCAGGGTTGGAAGGTGCGATCGAGGGGCGTCGTTGTTGTTGGCCGGCAGTGGGGACCGAACGGACTTCCGTCGTCTCCACCGATCGGCCTGCGGCAGCGACATGCCCTGATTCTACTAGCAGTGAGGCAGACATCCCACCCGTGGTTGCGTGGGAGGTTGCTCCAGTGCGTGGCAAGAGGCGCAAGACATTCCGGGGGACCGATCGTGAGGCCTCCCCGGTTCGTCTTGCGAACAGGTTTGAGGCGTTATCTGCTCAGGACGACGTTCCTGAGTCGGATGGTGTCTCTCACCCTGAGGTCACCACCCAGCCTGCGAGATCCGGGCTTTCACAGAGGGTTGGTTTACTTGTAGTTGGGAGCTCCAACGTTAGGCGGGTGATGGAGCCCCTTAGAGAGATGGCTACCAAGGAGGGGAGGAAGGCTAACGTACACTCCGTGTGCATTCCGGGTGGAGTCATTCGATATGTGAAACGAGTCCTTCCGGATGCCATGAGGGGGTACGGGGTGCAGCCAACTGCAGGTGCTGGCTCACATCGGTACCAATGATGTGTGTCGCTTCGGATCTGAAGAGATCCTCTCAGGTTTTGAGCGGCTATCTGAAGTGGTAAACACTGCGAGTCTTGCAGCGGTGGAGTACCCGAGCGGTCTAAAGCGTCTCGCTGCGGAGCGCGCGGTTGCTCGCCGTGGAGGTTCGAGTCCTCCCTGGGGCATGGGTGTGTGTGTTTGTCCTTAGGTTAGTTTACCTAGGTTTCAGTAATTTGTAAGCTACGGACTGATAACCACACAGTTTGGTCCGATAGATTTACAAACATTTGAACTGCCAGTCTTGCTTGCAAGATGAAAGCAGAGCCCACCATCTGCAGCATAGTTGACAGGACCGACAGTGGACCTCTAGTACAGAGCCGAGTGGAGGGTCTGAATCAGAGGCTCAGACGGTTCTGCAACCATGTAGGCTGCAGATTCCTTGACTTGCGCCATCGGGTGGTGGGTTTCCGGGTTCCGCTGAATAGGTCAGGAGTCCACTCTACGCAGAAAGCGGCTACACGGGTAGCGGGGGCTGTGTAGCGTAGACTGGGCGGTTTTTTTAGGATAAAGGGCTTCGGGGAAAAACGAAATGAGCAATCTCAAAGGGTGCAGGTGGATCACAGGAGAAATGTAGATCCGGAAACCATCGGTATAACAGTTGTAAACTGTCGTAGCTGTGTCGGGAAAGTACCAGAACTCCAAGCGTTAACAGAAAGCACCGAAACACATATCATTAAAGGCAGCGAAAGTTGGCTTAAGCCGGAAATAAGTTCAGAAGAAGTATTTGCAAAAGATCTAACGGTGTTCAGAAAGGATAGATTAAACAAAATAGGTGGAGGCGTGTTTTTCGCCGTATTTCGTGTAGCGAAGTTGATGTTGGTAGTTCCTGCGAGCTATTATGGGTAGAGGTTGTACCCGAAAATCGTAAGAAGTTAATAATTTGTTCCTTTTACCGGCCTCCCGACTCTGACGATACAATAGCAGAAAGGTTCAAAGAAAACCTGAGTCTAACTACAATAACGTACCCGACTCACACGATAATAGTAGGTGGTGATTTTAATTTACCCTCGATCTGTTGGCGAAATTATATTTTCAAAACAGGAGGTAGGCATAAAACGTCGTCCGAAATTGTACTCAACGCATTCTCTGAGAATTGCTTCGAACAATTAGTTCATGAGCCAACTATAATTGTAAATGGATGTGAAAACACACTTAAACTCTTAGCAACAAATAATCCTGAGCTCATAAAGAGCATCAAAACGGATACAGGTATTAGTGAACATAGAGCTGTCGTAGCGAAATTGAATATCGAAAGTCCCAAAGTTCCAAAAATAAATGAAAAGTATATTTGTTCAGGAAAGCAGATAGAAACAAAATACATTGCTTCTTGAATGATAGCTTCCACTCGTTTCTAACACTAAACGTAGGTGTAGACCAAATGTGGCTCAAATGCAAAGAAGTGGTATCGACAGCAATTAACAGTTTTATACCAAATAAATTAATAAAAGAAGAAGGCGATCCCCCTTGGTACACAAAATAGGTCAGGACACTGTTGCAAAAGCAAAGGAAAAGGCATACTAAATTTAAACGAACACAAAATCCCCAGGATTGGCGATCGTACACAGAAGCTCGAAATGTAGCGAGGATTTCAATGCGAGATGCCTACAATACTTGTTGTTGTTGTTGTTGTTGTGGTCTTCAGTCCGGAGACTGGTTTCATGCAGCTCTCCAGAATACCCTATCCTGAGCAAGCCTCTTCATCTCCACATAAGAACGGCAACCTACATCTGTCTCAATCTGCTTAATGTTCAAATATTCAAATGTTTGTAGAGTCTACGGGTCTTAACTACGGGGTCATTAGTTCCTAAACTTACAAACTACTTATGAACTACTTACAACTAAGGACGGCACAAATATCCATGCCCGAGGGGGCATTCGAACCCCCGACCGTAGTGGCCGAGCAGACTGTGACTGGAGCGCCTCAGTCCCCTCGGCCACCGCGGCCGGCCTGCTCAATGTATAGTCTTCCTCTGCGGTTTTTACCCCACACACTTCCCTCCAACACTAAATTCACAATTCTTTGATGTCTAAGAATGTGCCCTACCAATCTATCCCTTCTTTTAGTCAAGGTATGCCAGAAATTTCTTTTCTCCCCAATTCTGTTCAGTACCTCCTCATTACTTACGCAATCCACCCATCTAATCTTTAGCATTCTTCTGTAGCACCACATTTCAAAAGCCTCAATCCTCTTCCTGTCCGCACTGTTTATCGTCCATGTTTCACTCCCATACAAGGCAACACTCCATACAAATGCCTTCAGAAAGGACTTCCTTAGGCTTAAATCAATATTCGATGTTAACAAAGCCGGCCGCGGTGGCTGAGGGGACTGAAGCGCTCCAGTCACGGTCTGCACGGCCACTACGGTCGGGGGTTCGAATCCCCCCCTCGGGCATGGATATTTGTGCCTTCCTTAGGATAAGCTAGTTCATAAGTAGTTTGTAAGCTTAGGGACTGATGACGCCGAAGTTAAGTCCCATAAGATCTACAACCATTTGAATATTTGATGTTAACAAATTTCTCTTTTTCAAAAATGCTTTTCTACCTATTGCCATTCTGCATTTTATATCCTCTGTACTGCGACCATCATTTGTTATTTTACTGCCCAAGTAACAAAACTCACCTCCTTTATTGCTTCGTTTCCCAATCACCTGATTTTCTTACACTGCACTCCATTATCCTAGTTTTGCTCTTGTTAATGTTCATCTTATATGCACCTTTCAGCACCCTGTTCATTCCGTTCAATTGCTCTTCCAGGCCCTTTGCTGTATCTGACAGAATTACTATGTCATCGGCAAAACGCAATGTTTTTAATTCTTCACCCTGAACTTTAATTCCTTCTCCAAATTTCTCCTTGCTTTCCTTTATAGCTTGTTCAATGTACAAATTGAATAACCTTGGAGAAAGACTACAACCCTGTCTTATTCCCTTTCCAACCCCTGCATCCCTTTCATGCCCTTCAACTCTGACAACCACTGTCTGGTATTTGTACAAGTTGTAAATAACCTTACGCTCCCTATATTTTACTCCTGCTTGCTCCAGAACTTGAAAGAGTTTATTCCAATCAACATTGTCAAAAGCCTTTTCCAAATCTACAAAAGCTAGAAATGTAGGTTTGCCTTTTCTTAATCTGTCTTCTAGGATAGCCGTAAAGTGAGTATTGCCTCCCGAGTTCCTACATTTCTCATGAACCCAAACTGATCTTCCCCAAGGTCGGCTTCTACCAGCTTTTCCATCCTTCTGTATATAATTCATGTTAATATTTTGCAACCATGACTTATTAAACTGATGGTTCTGTAGTTTTCACACCTGTCTGCACCTCATTTCTTTGGAATGGGGATTATAACATTTTTCTTAAAGTCTGAGGGTACTTCGCCTGTCTCTTACATCTTACACACCAGGTGAAACAGGTTTGTCATGGCTTGTTCTCTCAGAGACTTCATTAACTCTGAGGGAATATCATCTACTCCAGGGGCCTTGTTTCGACTTAGGTCTTTCAGGGCTCTGTCAAATTCTTCTCTCAGTACAGTATCTCCTATTTCGTCTTCATCTACATCCTCTTCCCTTCCTACAATATTGTCTCGAATTTCATTTCCTTTGTAGAGCCCCTCTATATACTCTTTCCACCTTTCAGCTTTCCCTTCTTTACTGAGAACTGATTTTCCGTCAGAGTCCTTGATATTCATAGAGCTGTTTTTCTTATCTCCAAATTTTTTTTTTATTTTCCTGTAGGCTGTATTTATTTTTCCCCTATTTATACATTCTTCTACATCCTTGCATTTGCCTTCTAGCCACTCCTGCTTAGCCATTTTGCACTTCCTGTCAATCTCATTTCTTAGTCGTCTGTACTCCATTTTGCCTGTTTCATTTACTGCATTTTTATATTTTCTCCTTTCATCGATTAAATTTAGTATCTCCTGTGATATCCAAGGATTTTTTTGTAGGTCTTACCTTCCTACCTATTTTGTCCTCTGCTGCCTGCACTATTTCATCTCTCAATGCTACCCATTCCTCCTCTACTGTTTTATTTTCCCCGGATTCTGTCAATGGTTGCCAAAAGCTCCCTATGAAATTCTTAAGAACTTCGGGTTCCTTCAATTTATCCAGGTCCCATCTCCTTATTTTCCTACCTTTTTGTAGTTTCTTCAGTTTCAGCCTACAGTTCATAACCAACAAGTTATGGTCAGAGTCTATATCTGCCCCTGGGTATGTCTTACAGTTTAAAACCTGGTTCCGAAATCTATGTCTTACCACTATAAAATCTATCTGGTATCTCCCGGTGTCTCCTGGTCTCTTCCACGCATACAACCTTCTTTTGTGATTCTTAAACCAGGTGTTTGTTATAACTAAATTATGTTACGTGCAAAATTCTACCAGGCGGCTTCCTCTTTCATTCCTTTGGCCCAGACCATATTCACCTACTATCTTCCCTTCCCTTCCTTGTCCTACTACCGAATTCCAGTCTCCCATAACAATTAAGTTTTCCTCTCCCATAATTGTCTGAATAATTTCCTTCAGCTCCTCATATATTTCTTCGATCACCTCATCATTGGCAGCGCTAGTTGGCAGATAAACCTGTACTAATGTGGTCGGTGTTGGCTTCGTATCTATCTTGACTACGATAATGCGATCATTGTGTTGCTCATAGTAGTTTACCCGCATTCCTATTTTCTTATTCATTATCAGACCTACTCCCGTAATACCCCCAACTGATTTTGTATTTATAATCCTGTACTCGCCTGACCAGAAATCCTGTTCCTCTTTCCACCGAATTTCACTAATCCCCACTATATCTAACTTCAACCTATCCATTTCCCTTTTTAAATTTTCTAGCTTCCCTGCCCGATTAAGGGATCTAACATTCCACGCTCCGATCCGTACAATGCCAGTGTTGTCTTTCCTGATGACGACATCCTCCTGAGTAGTTCCCGGGTACTATTTTACCTCCGGAATATTTTACCCAAGAGGATGCCATCATCATATGTTCATACAGTAGAGCTGCATGTTCTCGGGAAAAGTAACGGCTGTAGTTTCCCCTTGCTTTCAGCCGTTCGCAGTGACGGTGTGGAAAGCCACATTAGCTGACAAGGCCAGCTCAATCAATCATCCAGACTGTTGCCTCTGTAACTACTGAAAAGGCTGCTGCCCCTCTTCAGGAACCACACGTTTGTCTGGCCTCTCCACAGATACCCCTCCGCTGTGGTTGCACCTACGGTACGGCTATCTGTATCGTTAAGGCACGCTAGCCACCCCACCTCGGCAATGTCTGTGGTTCATAGGAGTGGCCTACAATACTTATCACAATGAAATTCTTTCTCGAAATTTGACTGAAAACCCAAAGAGATTTTGGTCATATGTTAAATATACTCGCGGCAAATCGCAAACAATACCTTCACTGCGTGATAGTAATGGCGATCCTGCCGTTGACAGCGCTACTAAAGCAGAGTTACTAAACATAGCTTTTAGAAACTCATTCACCAAAGAAGACGAAACAAATATTCCAGATTTCGAATTACGAACAGATGCCGTAATGAGCAACGTAGAAGTAGATATCATCGGAGTAGTGTAGCAACTAAAATCACTTAACAAGAAGAAGTCTTCTGGTCCGGATTGTATACCCATTAGATTTCTATCTGATTATGCTGAAGCGATAGCTCCTTACTTAACAGTCATATTCAACCGCTCTCTCATACAAAGATCTGTAGCAAAAGATTGGTAAGTTGCACAGGTCACACCTATATTCAAGAAAGGCAGTAGGAGTAACCCACTAAACTACAGGCCTATTTCATTGACGTCAATTTGCAGCAGGGTTTTGGAACATATCTTCTATTCAAATATTATGAATTATCTAGAACAGAACGATCTATTGACCCAAGGTCAACACGGATTTAGAAAATAACGGTCATACGAAACACAACTAGCTCTTTATTCACACGAAGTTATGGGTGCTATCGACAAGGATTCGAAAATCGATTCCGTATTTCTTGATTTCCAGAAAGCTGTTGACACCGTACCTCAAAATGTTCAAATGTTTGTATAGTCTATGGGACTTAACTACGGGGTCATCAGTCCCTAAACTTACAAACTACTTATTAACTACTTACGAACTAGGACGGCATAAATATCCATGCCCGAGGGTGGATTCGATCCCCCGACCGTAGTGGCCGTACAGACCGTGACTGGAGAGCCTTAGTCCCCTCGGCCACCGCGGCCGGCTCCGTACATCACAAACGGCTTTTCATCAAATTGCGTGGTTATGGTATATCGCCCCAAATTTGCTATTGGATAGGGGATTTCTTGTCAGAGAGGACACAGTTCGTAGTAATCGATGGTAAGGCATCGACTAAAACAGAGGTGATACCGGGCGTTCCACAGGGTAGTGTTATTGGTCCTCTGATGTTCCTTATTTACATAAACGATTTAGGGGAAAATCTAAGTAGCTCTCTTAGGTTGTTTGCAGATGACGCCGTCATTTACCGTCTAGTAAACTCATCTGAAGATCAAAACCAACTGCAGAACGATCTGAATAAGATATCAGTATGGTGTAAAAATTGGCAATTGACTCTAAATAATGAGAAGTGTGAAGTCGTCCACATGAGTACGAAAAGAAATCCGTTAAACTTTGTTTACAAGATAAATCAATCAAAAGTGAAGGCCGTAAACTCCATAAAATACCTAGGAATTACTATTACTTCAGACTTAAATTGGAAAGAACACGTAGATAATATCGTAGGAAAGGCGAACCAGATACTGCGTTTTATTGGCAGAACCCTTAAAACATTCAACAGAACTACAAAAGAAACTTCATACACTACGCTTGTCCGTCCATTTTTGGAGTATTGCAGCCCAGTGTGGGATCCTTATCAGGTGGGTTTGACGGAGGACATCGAAAGAGTCCAAAGAAGGGTAGCTCGTTTCGTATTGTCACGATACAGGGGAGACAGCGTATCGGAAATGATACAGGATCAGGGATGGGAATCATTACAACAACGGCGCTTATCGCTGCGGCGTGGGCTACTTGCGAAACTCCAATCGCCAACATTCTCCTCCGCATGCGAAAATATATTGTTGACTCCCACTTACACAGGTAGAAATAATCATCAGAATAAAATACAAGAAATCAGAGCTCGAACAGAGAGATTCAGGTGTTATTTCTTCCCGCGCGCTATTCGAGAAATGAATGGGAGATAAATATTATAATTGTGATTCGATGAACCCTCTGCCAGGCACTTAAATGTGATTTGCAGAGTATCCCATGTAGATGTAGATGTACATTTCTTCTTACCGTTTAGTCTTACTAGCTTTATGAAGCACTATGTCAACACCCCTGTAGATGAAAGGAGCATAAAATTTAAATGAATGTAACTGGAATCCACACTGTTAATTACAACGTCATTGTTTATATAGTAACGTCATACCGTCATTATTCGTTACAAAGTTTCTCGCACTTTTACATAGTTCACTTTTGCAACACGATTATTGAATTGCACAATTAAATTCGTAATACAATATAACTTGAACATAGTTAAACTATAGTTGTGTAATTACTATATTTGATAGGAATAGCGGGAGCGGCGGGCAGTTGACTGGCAAAGTTAGACAAGGGTACTCAGTTCAGGTTCCTTTGACACATTTTATTTTAACCAAAATATTAAAAAGAACTCCCTTTTACAACTAGAGGCTGAAGGCCCGAACAAGACCATTTTTCTTCCCTTTAAAAAAATTTAGAAAAATATTAAACAGTTCAGTTAGGGTGACGCAAGGAAGAAGGCCGAAGCAATCCTTTATAAAAGTAAATAAAATATGGTAAACAAGACGATGAAGACGGGCTGCAAAATTAAGTAAAATAATCAGGCTGAAGGCCAAGTTAAAAAAGAATTTAAGTACGTTAATAACGGGCTGAGGGCCAGAAACACCTTTTATAAATACGATGAGAACAACACAGTAAAAGGGAGATCTATAATTTAAGTGAAAGCACCTCCTTCCGCAGAAAGCCAGTCCACATTTTTTGTTAACGTGGGCTAATAACGGGCTGAGCGCCCGAAGTAACTATTAATTCAAACTGCTGTATAAACTTCTTACAGCTTTCACAATAAACATACCGTTTACTGCATTCCTATATCGATCTTCGTTTTCGAGATATTTAATTTTGAAATTAGGTAGCCCTTTTCTGGACACCCTGTATATTTCTTCGATCCCCTCCTCATCGGAAGAGCTAGTTGGCGTATAAAATTGTACCCCACTGTAGTCGGTGTTGGCTACGTATCTAACTTAACTACGATAATGCGATCACTGCGCTGCTCATAGTAGTTTACCCGCATTCCTATTTTCTGATTGCCGCGGCGGAGCGGCCGAGCGCATTCAGGCGCTACACTACGATGCGCGAGGCAGTTCTCCGTCGGGGGTTCGAATCCCCTCCCCTCCCCCCCTCCCGCCCCTCCCGGGCATGGATGATTGTGCCATCTTCAATTTAAGCTAGTTCTTAAGTAGTTTGTACGTTTAGGGACTGATGACCCCGTAGTTAAGTCCCATAAGCTCTACAAACATTTGAACATTTTATTTTCTTATTTATTATTTGACCCTCTTCTATTATACCCCAACTGATTTTGTATTTATAATCTTGCACTCACCAGACCAGGAATAGTGTTCCTCTCTCCACCGAACTTCATTTATCCCCGCTAAATCTAATTTCAACTTATCCATTTCCCTTTTTAAAGTTTCTGACCTCCCTATATATCACAAATGTTACTACCAATACGCTCAGCTGTACCTTGCTCGGAGTATATGGAGATGTAGATCTCTGTCACTGAGGAAGCACCAGCAAGAGGATGTAGCTCGCCATGGCATTTAGTCCAATATAGACTTGTTCCTGACGAAGCTCTCTCCACACCGCGACTGATGAAGGGCCATCAAGTCTGGACATGGATGAGAATCACTGGGATGTCCTCGGTAGTGGTGTCGCACATTACTCGCTGTGTGTCGATGGGCTTCGACTCAAATGACTTACTAGAAATAGCGCAAACAACTTATGTCAGCGTAAAAGTCAACATCTAGGACATCGTTGCAGGCATTGTGAGTGGGCGGTAACATGTAGTCAATATTTTTATTCCATTAATTTTTTTGTCTTTGGGCAGAAGGGGAAGTTCAGTGTCGTTTTGATACACTATCTTTATTTATATTTGATACCACTTCTGTTTCTATTGGAGCATTTCGTCTAAGGAAAAGTCCTTCAATTATAGCAGTTTCTTAATGTATTTTTCTACGATTCTTTCGGATATCTGCTGTCCAGTGCACAAGCTGGCGACGGCAAGGGGGCGGTTGGTGTGCTTTCTCTCACGTAGCCTCGACAGCTGGTAAATTGGTGTCCATAAATTTACGTGTTTGAGCATTTGCCTTCGTAGAACTTCTCTGTTGCGAGACTGCCGACTCGGCTGTGGAAGGGAGGGCCTCCTGTCATGGCCTGGTACCTGTGGACGGAGAAACCGGTCGACGAGGGCTGACCGCGGCTACCTGCGAGGTTTTGTTTGGAATCACAGGCAGAACATTAAATGCTCTGGAGACGCACTTCAGGTCGGCCGCCTAACTGTCGCCACTAGAACACAATCGGACGTCCCTTCAGGGCGAAGTTTGCAGGAATCTGAATAGCACTCTCGCCAAAGCGGCGTGTCTTTTTCACGGCTATGAATGCCTAGGCGGTTTCTTTGGTTGTGGAAATGTTCTTCTGCGTGGCGAATGTTAAGAGGTTTGTTGGGCGCATAGTCGGTAGTCTGGGCCAGCTGGGCTTGGCGCCTATGGTCATAAAATTCATGTATTTTGAGACCTGACAACGAAAGAGGCCGTTCGAAAATTCCGGAGATGTCGTAGACTTGGGTACGGTATCGTCTCTGTGAGAACTTTGTTCGTATGGGAGGAGCTTGTAGGGGCGTCTGCAGAGTGCTCTGCGATTCGCCAACGCTTAGGATTGTGACAGTTTTGTAATTAGTCAGCAGCTTCTCGCAATATCTGTTAGCGGTGTGTGGTAATTGGAGCGCTCTGGCCGCGTATGCGCGGTCGCGGGTCGCGACCAGAAGCGCTGGGAGAGAGAAAGATTTTTCCGGGGATTTCGCTGGTAGGTCTTCGCAGTGTGCGGAACGAATTAGCTCTCGCGGTTTACTTGTGCTGTTGTCTGATCTTTGATTTTTTGTCCTGTAGGATCGCTTCCGGCGGCCACAGTACACTTACATATTTTGGAAGTCTCAGTTTGAGCATTCCTACTTTGCGGATCGCGTATATATTGAGATTTTGTGTGGCAAGTTTGACTTGGTGATTTGCCCTTGTGAACACTGTTTCGCAAGTGCAATACGATCGACTTGTCTGCTCGATATATAAAATTGTGCAGCCATTGTCTGTCTAGCAGCGCCGACGCTAGAGTGGCTGTTAGTTTAAATAATGTTTCTGCTTCACAGAACGAAGTGAGAAAACGGTCGCGTTTTACTTCAGCTCTGGTCTGCAGTCATCACCTGCCTCTGCCGAATCCTGTCTGCTCCAAATATTTGGTAATGTGTCGCCTCATCATTGCTAGGGCCAGTATACAGCTGTTTCTGAAGGAATTTCTCTGTATTTTCATAACCGGGCTTACTTGTTCAAATTACGAACTTCATCTGCCCTTTGAGTTTGTGCATTAGTAGCGGTAGTATGAATAATTATTCTTCCTGAAAAGGGTTTCCTTCTTCCTGGACTCAGCCAGTCAAGGCTGAGAATGAAACCCTATATATATAGGCAACGATTATTTCATGTTGTTAATTGTCAATTTTCTTTAACTTTTGCGTATAGGATCTCTTATTTTCAAAGTATGTGTAATGTTTCGATTGCTTTGTCATTTGCCAGGATGAATTGTTATGGTAAATAAATTGCACCTGAAGTGTGTATACTCTTTCAATTGAAAACTTCCCTATCATTCATAATTTTGGTGGGGCAAACAGATATTACTTAACGTGGGAGTGTGCCGAGTAAATTAGGTTAAATTGCTGGTACCCCTCATTGTAATATTGGTCAGGAATTTATAAAGCAAATGTGTTTGACCATATCATACGCCACCGAGCAAGTGAGGACAATAAAAAATAATAATAATAGTAATTTTCCATGTTTTTATAAACATGGTGGCGGCCCTAATTTAATTGTCAAAAATATGATGATTCACTTTGATATCTAAAAGTTACATAATTCATTATAACTATTTTAACAAGTGGGAATTTGCATGTTGAGTACTGTCGCAGTCAACAGAACTTGCACACTTAGTAAAGACACCCACACAAATAGAGACACACTTCTCAGCATAAATGTGACACCACAATACGAAATTTGTTAGTCTGCGTTCACGTATACATACATTCCATTTCCTATTGAGAAACATTTGTGTTTCCTTATACGGTATGTCCTGTGCTTGCTCAAGATTTATTTGGTTAATACTTTGAAAACGTCATCATTATGCGTGGAAACGAAGCTAATAGTGTTTCTGTAACAATGCTGGCCTGACAATCACATTAGAATCGCCTCCTTTATAAGACATCATAGGTTTTTACTCTTTTGGAGACACGCTACAGCAACTCGCGTACATCGATATTAGAACCACCTTATTTGTTTAATTCATTGCTTATATTTGGAGCATCGAATTATGATCCAATTTTTTTTTTAAAAAAAGCAGATTAAATAAACTGCTTTAAACAGAGAGAGACAGACCTCTTTTTGAGTGTTTTATAGCAAAAGACAGCTACGTTTATACTGCAGACGAATAACCTCTTACGACAATCTCACATTTGCATACACTGTGAAGTACAGCAGGTAGGTTTCTCTAAAGTACGGATTCATTCCACTCGAATTCATTTTTCCATAGTGAGACTTCGTGAAGGTAACTTTAAATAATGTGTGTGAATATCACTTTGCCCCTGGGTATTTGGGAGCACCGGTACAGCTTGTTCACACTTCTCTGGTGTGGTGCAGTGTCCTTGCACGGTGCAAAGAGATTCCGTGGTAGCGCACTCTTTAAAGAGTTGTTCTTGATCAGATATGGGTAAAACAGGTATGATATTTCAAATATATCTTAAGTTATTACATCCCCATAATAAAAATCATTTCGTCAATACAGTCGTAAACTGAATGTAGACTGTTGTAGAGTCCAAAATGAAATTTCCTATAGCAGATCAAACTTTACGGTAAATCGGACTTCAAACAAAGTAATTAGTTTTATACATGCTGTTTAACTTTAATCAGAGCTTCAAAGCCTGCCTCGATTGAGTTCAACTAAATTCCCAAGTCTCCTTCAAGATTAAGTCTGTTTCTGTACTTATTTTTAATGTACAACTCAGAAAACCCGTTTTCACACCTTCAAGTAGTAACAGATGGCACCAAACAACGGATTGCTTCTTTGAAAAGTGAAGAGTATTATTTTACTTGTTCCCGTCTCAAAATAGAGCAGAGTTTTCTTTTTGAAATCATCTTCTATAAAATAGTCGCTAGCCATGTCGATGAAAGTTTCTTTCATGATTAATTCTTCCAGTATTTATCTTGAAAATAAACTTCTTAACTAGTCGTATTTTACGTAACCTTCGAGAAAGTACTAACATAACTATTTTGAAGGACTTGTAAATGTCTAACTATGTCTTGAACTAAATATTCCATGGGAGCTAGTTTCTTGCCCTCTAAGTAAGGAATTTGCAAAATCTATTGTTCAGTACTTGTGAACTACAAAGATTCAACCTTCTTTTGAAAGACGATGTTGTGTTATCTGCTACTAAAACTTCCGTGCCTTGTCCTTGGAGGCTCTTATTGAAAGTGTGAAGACTGTCGAAGGTAGCTAAAAAAGCGAATCTCTATAATCACTGATCATCAGAGAAGAGAATTTTCATGGCTTTGTTTATGCCACTGAGAAACAAAAAAGCCTCGGACACCAGTTCAAATATTGGGCTTAATATCTTTTAGCGAAAGAGCTATCTTACTTCAGCATGTGTTTTGAGCCCTTGCTTTTATGAAGTTTGTAGCCTTTAACTCGTTTGTCGTAACAGTGCGAAGAGTATTAGGGATATCCTTAGAAGCCCATGCTTCTCCCTGGATTATACAGTGTGTACTTTATAGTTCGGTGTAATTTTCTTCATTATTGCTGCGATCCCTAGTGAATTGACGCCATCTGTACAAATACCAATACATATTTTCAGCAAATAGAAGTCAATCACAATGAAAACGTTTTCTGGTGCAGCATTTGACTCAAGCGTTTTGCGAAATAAGTATATTGATCTTGTATCTCCATAATAGCCAAATAGCCAAAACATTTAAAAAAAAGGGGAAAAAAACAGCAGGTGTGCCACTTTTGTGATATGAAATGCATATTCTACTCTATTTTCCGAGCGAAATGAGTGCACTATTTCTGTTTTGTTATTAACGTTTCTTCAGTATTTGAAAATAGATCTTCAGTTCCCCTTTTTACGGTATTGTTTGATAACGGAACTTTCGGCCGCTAAACTACTCGGACCACGTCTCTATTTGCAAGTACTACTAAGAGAGACTCACCTATTGCATGAGGTTTCTCTTTCTTCGCAATTTTAAAACTAGCCAATTATGATGCATTTACTAAGTTTGTATCTGAGTTAGTAAATTCTCTATTTTTATTCTTTTCTTTACAAATTTAAAAGCGTTTCCAAACATACAACGCATTGTGAAATTACGTGTATGTCGTCCTTAGGGTAAGTTAGTTTCAGTAGTTTGTAAGCCCAGAATCCAATTATCTTAACAGTTTGGTCGAATAGGATTATCAACATTTGTATTGGGTTTTTTTTTCTGCCCCGATTTTTACTGTAATGCCAAATTGTAAGTAGCTTTCATCATACCGGGTAATCAAGAAGTCAGTATAAATTTCAAAACTTAATAAATCAATGAATAATGTAGATAGAGAGGTAAAAGTTGACACACATGCTTGGAATGACATGGGGTTTTATTAGAACAAAAAAAAGGTATCGCTAGATGCATGTAAGATCTCTTGGGCGCGTCGTTTGGTGATGATCGTGTGCACAGCCGCCACTTTCGTCATGCTTGGCCTCCCAGGTCCCCATACCTGAGTCCGTGCGATTATTGGCTTTGGGGTTACCTGAAGTCGCAAGTGTATCGTGATCAACTGACATCTCTAGGGATGCTGAAAGACAAAATCCGACGCCAATGGCTCACCATAACTCCGGACATGCTTTACAGTGCTGTTCACAACATGATTCCTCGATTACAGCTATTATTAAAGAATGATGGTGAACTTATTGAGTATTTCCTGTAAAGAACTTCATCTTCGCTTTGTCTTAATTTGTTATGCTAATTATTACTTTTCTGATCAGATGAAGCACCATCTGAGGGACATGTTTTGAACTTTTTTTTTTTTTTTAATAATAATAAAACCTGTCGTTCCAAGCATGTGTGTCAACTTTAACCTCTCTGTCTACATTATTCCGTGATTTATTAAGTTTTGAAGTTTATACTGACTTTTTGATCACTCGGTATGTGCGGTTAAGTGTTAGTTTAGGTTTTCTTAATTGCATCCTTGGAGATAGAAGGAGTTTATTGTCTTAAAAATGTCCTCATGGTAACTTAAATCACAATCACGTATAAGTCACACAATCTAGTTAAACTTTACATTACAATTACAGTAATCATGAATGAGCTCGATTTCATACGTATACTGCAGTTTGAGAGCTCGATTCCGTGTAACGAAGCGCCTACGACAATAAAGCCATCGACTGCGCACTGACCGACCACTCCTGCTCTGCATCGCCGGACAATGTTCAACTCTTGGCAGTTGCACAAGATCCGATCGAAATATCGCCAGTGACAAAACAAGCTGGATCATTTCTAGCCAGGGCGCCAATGACTAAGAAAGGGAAAGCTCGGGAAGGTATATCGTAAATACAGTTCTAAACAAAAATTCTGTTGTATATTATACAGGAGTTACTTTCAATATTTTTCTCAATATCGTTAACTTTAAAACTAAAGCAAGGTGAGAGAATCATTTTACATGTTTTCTTGTTACTTGTTCGCATATCACCTGAAATTTCCGTAGCTACTATCATCGGGGCCGCGCGGAACTGCCGTGTGTTCTAACGCCTCATGCTACGGACTGGCCGGTCGTTCTCGCCGGAGCTTCGAGTCCTCCCTCGAGCATGCGTGTGTGTTTTAGCCTTTAGTGTAAGTTAGTTTAAGTAGTTTTTAAGTCTAAGAACTGATGACCTAGCAATTCGGTCCAATATGTTCCCAAACATTTATTCTGTTATTGGTACGCCTATTACCGTCTGGGAACATCTGCCTAGCAGATGCGTGATACAACCTCTGACAATAAAGTTCGGTGATCAGTGCTGTAATATTTACGCAGATGAACTTTGAACTACAGTTACCTTTGAAGTAGTCACCTCCCATAACTATTGCAATGCTGAGCTCTGTGATACGTGTCCTGGAAACTTTGCACGAAGCCTTCCTTTCGGATGGTTTTTTTAAAAAAAAAAAGTCTCGTCACATTTCATTGCATGTCGGAAATATCGTCAAATCTCTTTCCTTTCAAAGCGAGTTCGAGTCGAGGGAATAGGAAGAAGTCTGGAGCATTGTGATCCGGCGAGATGGTGCATGTTACAATTGCACTTTGCACCTCCCGAGCATTGTTGAACATCCCCGCGCCTGCCGGAGCCCAGACTTCTCTCTATTCCCTCGACTCGAACTCACTTTGAAAGGAAAGAGATTTGACGACATTCCTGACATCCAACGAAACGTGAAGTGACTTTTGAACACCAACCGAAAGGAAGACTTCGGGTAAGGTAACCGTAGTCCATAGTGCATTTACGTTAATGTTACAGAACTATTCATTGAACATTATCGTCAGAGGTTGTATTATATCTATTTTTCGTCCTATAACATGTCCCGAAACAATTCAGTTTATTTTCATTTGTAAATTGAGGAAAATAGACTGTAACAACTGATTAAGCAAGCGTTTCTCGACAGTTTTTTCTTTGCGGCACAACGTAGTACATTTCAGACTTTCGTGGTACCCTTGCATGTGATTTTGTCCCTATATGCAAAGAAAGTAAACGCAAACAGTACTTAGATACATTTTTATCATGCAAATTGCGAATTACAAATTGGGCCATTACCAGAAACGATTTGGTGATATTTTAATGTTCTGCGTATTTTATCTGCGGATGGTCAGAACACATTAAAAATCTCGCGTCATACGGCAGTCGAGAAACGCTGAGTTCATCAGTAGCAAATATGGACTCATTTAAACCTGTTTGTAACGACAAATAATAGAGAAGAATCACTGTCACGATTTGTGTTATCGTCACGGGTTCTCAGATTTTTTCCGCATTTTTTGATTTCCAGAAGGCTGTTGACACCGTACCTCACAAACGGCTTTTAACCAGACTGCGTGGTTATGGTATATCGCCACAAATTTGCGACTCGATAGGGTATTTCCTGTCAGAGAGGACACAGTTTGTAGTAATCGATGGTAAGGCATCGACTAAAATAGAGGTGATATCGGGCGTTCCACATGGTAGTGTTATTGGTTCGCTGCTTTTCCTTATTTACATATACGATTTGGGAGAAAATCTAAGCACCTCTCTTCGGTTGTTTACAGATGACGCCATCATTTACCGTCTAGTAAAATCACCTGAAGATCAAAACCAACGGCAGAACGATCTAAATAAGATATCACTATGCTGTAAAGTTAGTAATTGACTCTAAATAATGAGAAGTGTTAAGTCGTACACATGAGTACTTAAAGAAATCAGTTAAACTTTGTTTACAAAGATAAATCAATCAAAAGTGAAAGCCGTAAACTCCACTAAATACACAGGAATTACTTTTACTTCAGACTTAAACTGGAAAGAACACGTAGATAATGCCGTGGGAAGAGCAAACCAGAGACTGTGTTTTATTGGCAGAACCCATAAAAGATACAACAGAAGAATTAAGGAAACTCCATACACTACCGTTCTCCGTCCTGTTTTGGAGTATTGCTGCCCAGTGTGGGATCCTTATCAGGTGGGTTTGACGGAGGACATCGAAAGACTCCAAAGAAGGGCAGCTCGTTTTGTATTGTCACGATACAAGGTAGACAGCGTCACGGAAATGATACAGGTTCTGGCATGGGAATCATTACAAAATGTTCAAATGTTTGTTAAGCTTATGGGACTTAACTATGGGGTCATCAGTCCCTAAACTTACAAACTACTTATGAACTACTTACGAACTAGGACGGCACAAATATCCATGCCCGAGGGGGGATTCGAACCCCCGACCGTCTTGGCTCGTTTATAAAAACAGTTTCCGTAGAATGAGCTACTTCTACTATTTATAGCGACTTGTCAAAGATGTTTCTATGCATTCTAGTTTTGCTTCGTATCTCAAACAAATAGTTCCCTGTCTGTGCAATTTATTTGACATAATTTAAGCTTTTCTACTATTTCTGTGGCTATTTTTTCAGTTACTCGTCAAATTACATCACATTTTCAAGCTTTCCTGGAGGTTACTTAAAGAGGCAAAATTTGACGACAAAATGCATCTGTGTCAGAATACTTTTCATAAGCTTCTAAAACACACTCGGCTGGCTTTAACACGTACGTTTATACACAGCAAATCAATTCTATCATCTTACGGATACTACAGTTGCAACTGCGATACTGGAGATTTCGGTACGTATAATTAGGTCACGGAAATACAAGGGCCGCGTCGTCTAACACCGCAATTAAGTCGTCATGCTAGGGACTGGGCGGCCATTCCCGCCGGAGGTTCGAGTCCTACACACATGCCTGTGTGTGTGTTGTACTTGGCGTAAGTTAAAGTAGTTTGTAAATCTAGGAACTAATTACCGTAGCAGTTTGGTCCAATAGGTTTACAAACAATTGAACATTTTGAAATACAAGGAAACTCTGTTATTTATGTCCAATTGCATTAAAGAAACTGTCTCAATGTACTTCTGATCAGTACAAGTTGGTAGAAGGCACGAATCACCATGCGGATAGCAATTATTTCCAACATTAACATCCCAGTTGCCTATTGCTGTTTTTTTATTTTTTATTTTTATTTTTTGATATATATTGCGGCCCAAAAATCTTTACCTTCTTTCATTGTGGTTCAGATAAGCTGAAAGACCTTCACCCCTCAACTAAAGTGTAATTTTTTATAAGTACAGTGTTTCGACTCCTAAAGAAATTCGAGTGTCGAATTATTTAGATGTCGGATCACTTCTTTACTCCAATTCCTCAGTGGTCTGAGGTTAATGCCCGCACAACTGCTGGATACCGGAGTACTGCAGATGCGAATCCGGAGTGACAATGCGAACCGAGACAGTCGAAGGTTAGTCGGTATCTTACAAACACAGCACAGCGAGAGCTACGTCCTCGCAGCGTCATCGTGGCTGGCGCGTCACGCGCCGTGCCATTGACAGCAGAAATCCCCGCGGCGGTTGCGTCAGCCGCGGCGTGCGCGCGCCGCCGCCCGCCGGCCAATCAGCGGCGCGCCTGCCCCACTGCCGGCGGAAGGGCCGAGGGCCGGCCGCTTATACATCAGCTGGCGCGCCTCGTGACAGCCGCCACGGATATGGAGCGACACGAGCCGAGCCTTTGGGTGTTCGGATACGGTTCTCTTTGCTGGAATCCGGGGTTCGATTACGAACGCTGCCTCGTGGGACGCGTGCGTGGCTGGTCGCGGAAGTTCTGGCAAGGAAACGTCACGCATCGCGGAACTGAAGGAAAGGTGAGTCCGCCCGCCGAGCCTTCTAGTTTTTATTTTTTTTAATTACGGTGACGAGCTATTCCTGAGAATTTGGCAGCATTAAGATGATGCGAGTGAACTTCCTTCCGCGCTCAGATGGGGCAACCGAATGCGTATTAATCGGTAACTTCCTCGCTGCTGACGTATTGCCTGTTCCGTACGCTGCCGTTTAGTACGTTATAAAGTGCAGCTGTAATTATTTGTAACTTTGTGTGAATGTCGGTTTACCGGAACGGTAGCCGTCGTTGCAGAAATGGTGCTCGTTAATGTCACCATTTTACCATTTTAATTCCCGAATCGTCGGTGACATTTCATTGTCGGTGAAGCATTTATTTTAGTTTTAGAGAGCGGGTACCCTAAAATATGCGAAAGCTTTTTCTGTGATCAGCTGTAGTAATTAAGCGGAATTAAGATCGTTTGGCTGTCGCGGGAACAAATATTAGATTGCTTCTTTTCTTCGTGATGCTTAGCAACATATTGTCGATTATGGAAATGAAGTCTGTGAGGCGAGTGTAACTGGCGATTCGGAGATTACTTCTAATGCTGCAATATGGACTGTCACATCTTATACTTCGGCTGTTTATTCTCATATAACTATTAAAGCGTTCTGTCGTTTGTTTCCGGTTTTGCGTCACAACGGAACGAGTGCTAATGCGAGTAAGATTGAATTTGCACTTCAAAACGCACACGAAAGAATATAGTTGAGGTGCGGGTCGGGGAAAGCGCGTGTTCCTGGCGGCAACGCGGATGAATCCCGCTCGGTGACCTTGAACTACTTACAGGACGCTAGTCGCTCACCTTGCATGCTTCCGGTACTTTATTTAGGTTGTTAACAGCAAGTGACTTTCTTATTTTACTAATTATTCCAGTCGACCTTCGTGTCGTTTGCATGTACTCATGTTTGTTTGCGTGTAAGAGAGAAAGAAAGAGAATGAAATGGGCAAGGTATTAGTTCTTGGGTGGGTTTCAGGAAGTGGCCAAAGAATTCATACGTGATTATGTTAATAATCGTGCTGCATAAATGCGTACCTGTTTAATGGTATTTAGTACTCATCGAACCGATGCATTAACTTTTAAAAGGAAGGCGGAAAGCACAGTCCAGATTGTAACTTCGGGACAGATGGATGGGAAGAATAGGTGCTGACAGCCACATGACATGAGCTGAATGTTCTCTTCTCTCATGTCCTTTCATACCTTCTTCCCATACTGTCAGCGAACCTGCCTGTATTGCGGTCTGTGATGCCTTAGTCTTCAGAAGAGGCTATCACAATATAGCAGAGATTCGGACTACCACTTTACACCATGCCGTCATAGAAAACGTAACCGTTATTTTTTCCCTGTGTTGAATAATAGTCGAGAGTTACCTTGAACGCTCTTGTACTCTGAACGATGGGACAAAAGGGACGTAGTTGAAAAGCTCGCTGAAAACGTTCTGCTGGAGCAATGTCACTTATGGATGAAACTACGTATAGCATTTTGTCAGACCAAACTATTTCCTTGTAGGTAATGTACAACTTCAATTTACCAATTTACAAAATGAGAGTTATTTCTCTTACATTGTTCAGGTACTGTTTATTCTTATTTGTTAATAAAAGTAATCGTTCGTGGAAAATATTCACATTTATGCGGTACTCAAACCAACTGGATTAGTTTACAATAAAAGAAAAATTAGAAGACCCACTGAGTTTATTTCTAGTAAGAAATCACGTTGAAAAACTGTATCAATTTCTTTAATCCTAAAGGAGATCTATTATTTGCGCTAAAGATACACATCTTTCATTATTGGAAATGTTTTCTCGTATTAGAAAAGGCGATTGGTCCCGAATCCACGTTAATCTGCGTGTTCCCTTATAACTGGCTGGGTATATTTATTCAAAAATCGCAGCGTTGCTATGAAATACCATCTTTAGTAGTACCATGTCTATTCATCACTGTGATAATCAAACGAATCTTCAGGTTAATGAAGGCTTTACTTTAAATTTGTAAAACTAGTCTGTTGCGCTACTTGGCCACTCAGGGGTGAACGTGCGAGAGTTGTGACTCGTTTCAAATGAATCGTGAGTACGATGTAGCTATAAGATACACGTCTCAAATAGCCTTCCATTTCCGTTGCAGCTGTTGAAAAGGCTTTCTGTTTCGCCGTTGTCATCTAGACACATTGTGGTTAGTGAAGAGGAATCGCTTTACTGTCTAATAACACGATATTATCGTCAAAAATGATTGCATATCTACATCTACATAGATACTCTGCAAATCACATTTAAGTGCCTGGCAGAGGGTTCATTAACCACTTTCATAACTTTTCTCTACTGTTCCATTCTCTAATAGCGCGCAGGAAGAAAGAACTCTTAAACTGTTCCGATCTGATTTCTCTTATTTTATTGGGATGGTCATGTCTCCCTAAGTAGGTGAGTGCTAGCAAAATATTTTCACATTCAGAAGTAAAAGCCGGTGATTGAAACTTTGCGAACAGATCACACTACAGTGAATAACTTCTTTCTTTTAATGATTTCCACCCCAATTCGTGCAACATTTCCGTGACCCTTTCCCCCTTGTAACGTGATAAAACAGAACGAGCTGCCCTTCTCTGAACATTCGCAATATCTTCTGTCAGTCCCACCTGGTGAGGGTCCCACAAGGGGCAACAGTACTCCAGGTGAGGACGCACAAGTGTGATGTAGGCAGTCTCTTTGGTGGAGCTGGTGCATCTTCGAAGCTTTCTGCCAATGAAACGTAACCTTTGATTCGCCTTCCCCACAAGATTTTCTAAGTGTTCTCTCCAGTCTAAGTTGCTTGTAATTGTAACTCCTAGGTATTTGGTAGAATTTACTGCCTTAGGGTTGACAGATTTATAGTGTAATTGAAGTTCAGTGGATATCTTTTAGTGGTCATGTGTATTACTTCACACTTTTCTTTATTTAGTGATTATTGCCAATTTTCGCGCCACGTAGAAATTTTGTCTAAATCGCTTTGCAGTTGCTTTTGATCCTCTGGTGACTTCACTAACCGATAAACGACAGCATCATCCACGACCAGTCTAAGGGAGCTATTCAGACTGTCTCCTAAATCGTTTATAAACACAAGGAAGAGTAGGGGACCTATAACGCTTCCCTGGGGAACGCCAGATATCACCTCTGTTTTACTCGATGACTCACCGTCTGTGTCCTTTCTGATAGGAAATCGTGATCCAATCTCACAATTGTGGCAATATTCCTTAAGCACGCAGTTTCATTAGAAGCCGCTTGTGAGGTACAGTGTCAAAAGCCTTCCAGAAATCTAGAAATATGGAATCGCTTTGAGATCCCTTGTCAGTGGCACTTATCACCAAATGTGAATAAAGGGCAAGCTGTTTTTCTCAAGAGCGGTACTTCCTGAATCCGTGTTGTCTATTGGTTAATAGGTCGTTCTCTTCGAGGTAGTTCGTAATGTTCGAACTAAGCATATGTTCCAAAATCCTACTGCAAATAGACGTCAGTGAGATGGGCCTGTAATTGTGGGTATCACTCCTATTGGCTTGCTTGAATACTGGAGTGACCTGGGCCACTTTCCAGCTTTTGGGTACGGATATTTCGCTGAGTGATCGGTTGAATATGATAGCTAAGTATGTAGCTATTGCATCAGCATACTCGGAGAGGAATCTAGTTGGTATACATTCTGACCCGGAGTATTTGTTTTTGTTTAGTGACTGAAGTTGTTTTACTACTCCAGGAACAACTACTTTTAAATTTCGCATCCTGGCAGCTGTTCTTGTTTCGATATTGGAGTGTTTACTTCGTCTTCTTTGGTGAAAGAATTTCGGAAAGTTGTGTTTAGCAATTCTGCCTTAGCAATATTGTAATCGTTAGTTTTAGCATTGCTATCGCGTAGTGAAGGTATTGTTTGTGTTTTGCCGCTAGTGCACTTCACATACGACCAGAATTTCTTTGGATTTTCTGCCAGATTACGAGACAGGATTTTGTTGTGGAAACTATTATAAGCTTCTCGCATTGAAGTGCGCGCTAGATTGCGAGTTTGTGTAAAAGATTGCCAGTCTTGGGTATTCTGTATCTGTTTAAATTTTGCATGCGTTTTTCTTTGCTTCTGCAACAGTGATCTGGCCTGTTTTGTGCACCAAGGGAGGTCACCTCCCTCTTTTATTAATTTATTTGCTACAAATCTGTCGATTGCTACTGATATTATGTCTTTGAAAGTAGGCCACAACTGATCCACACTCGCATTTTTAGTTTTGGAAGACTGGTAGAGTTCTTAAGATATGCTTCGCGAGCTGAGTATCATTTTCAGGAGAACCTGTACGTTACGACGAGAAACTGAAAAGTTTCAGAAAAGTGGTTACGTTACTGATGTTTAGGCTCCAAAGCGACATCGTATTGGGCGGTCTGCTGAAAATATTGTCCGGTAAATAAGTGCGTCGCAAACCACGCCGTCATTTACTAGAGACAAGCATTTCGACTGCAATGTAGCGAAAACTGACCATGGATTTTGTCTTCGTCCTCCGAGGTTTGAACAAATAGCACAACTACTGTAACAAGACTATTTTCAACGACGTCAATTCGCGTTTTGGGTACTACAAAACCACAATTTGGACGACAAACTCGCAAGGAATATCTAGGTTTGAGGCACATTTTCAACTGAACGCCTACATCAACAAGCACAACTGTCGGTTTTCGGACTACGAGTAAACCTTCTCTAGCCGATGTATGCAGGCTGAGCTATTGTTCCGTGGGGATTTTAAGAATACAGATTTATTGGGCTTTCCTTTTTCGGGAATGTCGCAGAGAACTCAGTGGAGGTGAATGATGTACGTCATTGCAACGTAATAAGTGATTTTCTTTGGTCCCATATGCAAGTGGTGGATTTTGAAAACAAATAGCTTCACCAATTTCCGCGTCATGTCGTCTCATGGTCAGTAATTCCCACTAAGAACTTGAGATATCGCCGTTCGAATGATTATTTTGACATTGCTTGAAGAAAACCGAGAACGATGTCTTAGTTAAAGAACCTAACTTGGCGCGTCATTGCGAAACTTCATATAAAATGTTCGAAAACCTGATTAAAAGTTCTGTAAAAGTTGAAAGGGCCTATCAAAAAAATTTTGGCGGACTTTGATTTCTATACTTTAAAAGTATTTCCAGTATTCGATCAGCAAGTATGTTTTATTCAAAAATTATATTGTTCTTTCTTATTGGGACACTCCTTGTCGTTAATAATAAAAAAAGGGACGAACACATTATCACACCACATTAACTTCTGTAGACTGATTTCCTTTATCGCAACAACATGCTTTAATCACTGTTTAGGAAAAACTCAATTGTAGCATCTTACGCAGCTCTTTGTTCTTAAACTTACTCCAGAACTTAGTGACAAATATTTATAGCTATCATGTAAAGATCAAATTGGAACATTTTCTCATGCTAACACGACACGGGGCAAGAGGTGACATGCGGTGAAATTAGCCTTTGTCCAGCTTGGATCTGGTCTGTTCCTAAACTGAAAATTGTTGGCTGTGATCAGTGTCAAACAGTTGGGTTGAAGGGCTAGCAACTTCCCTGTAATGGTTAGTTTTCCAGGTCCTGTTAACAGACTTACATCACGTAGTAGCGAGAGGACGTACTTTTACTTTCCTCTTGAGCTCTCTGGCAGTTGGGAACTGATCGCCAGTCCTCGAGAACAAAAGCTCATGGCTGACATAAATCGACCAATTATTTTTCTAGAATGACACAACGGCTTCACTAGAAACTGTTGGCTATGAATAAATACGCTTTATCAGTGTCAGTCAAGCGGCAACGACGTCGGTTTTTAGCCTGAAAATAAGCATCGTAATAGCATTTGGTAACTCCTTATTCAGAATGAAACTTTCACTCTGCAGCGGAGTGTGCGCTGTTATGAAACTTCCTGGCAGATTAAAATTGTGTCCCGGAACCGGGACTCGAACCTGGGACCTTTGCCTTTCGCGGGCAAGCGCTCTACCACTGAGCTACCCCGACACGACTCACGATGCCGCCTCACAACTTTACTTCCGCCAGTACCTCGCCTCCTACTTTCCAAACTTCACAGAAGCTCTCTTGCGAAACTTGCAAGACTAGCACTCCTGGAAGAAAGGATATGGTGGAGACATGGCTTAGCCACAGCCTAAGGGATGTTTCCAGAATGAAACTTTCACTCTGCAACGGAGTGTGCGCTGTTATGAAACTTCCTGGCAGATTAAAATTGTGTGCTGGAACCGGGACTCGAACCTGGGACCTTTGCCATTCGCGGGCAAGCGCTCTACCACTGAGCTACCCCGACACGACTCACGATGCCGCTTCTGTGAAGTTTGGAAAATAGGAGGCGAGGTACTGGCGGAAGTAAAGTTGTGAGGCGGCATCGTGAGTCGTGTTGGGGTAGCTCAGTGGTTGAGCGCTTGCCCGCGAAAGGCAAAGGTCCCAGGTTCCAGTCCCGGTTCCGGCTCACAATTTTAATCTGCCAGTAAGTTTCAACTCCTTATTATTGTTCTTTAATACAGATCGAAGATGCGCAGCATTATCAACAGAAAATCTACATTGAGTTAGGAAAATATTAAAAGTTTGTTTCCCCATACACGACATTGAAGCGCTGAGCTTTCCCGATTCTTTTAGGCAATTGTACTACATAAAGAAGCACGTGTAGTTGGTTGAGAGAGCATTTATGTGGAGGGATTGGCCAGCGGGAGATTTTATTTTATGGAAGAGACATACCGATTTTACTTTAGTGACTTATGACTAGTTAGATTTTAAATGTTACCTCGTTTTCATCTTCTCGGAGTTTATCTGGCGAAATTGAAAATAAACATTGGGAGGCAGTTTCCTGAAGGAAAGCGAGGTACGTTTCTAATGCAGTGGTTGGCCAGCCAGCCAGAGTGCTACAAGGTATTTACTATTGCTAGTGGCACGGTGACTATTTTAACCACGCTTAGCGGTGCAGACGACCAATGCCTCACAGCGCTATAGAGTGTGCGGTTTCCTGGTCATCAAACGGAGGCACATTTCACAGACAATGTTGCCAGGTAGAACATGAGGCACTCTCATATTCTGTAGTAATACCAATCTGTTCTGTGCTTCCTCATCGTCATATCAAACATGTGACGGATGGTACCTTCATCAAGGTCATGGCTGACAATTTCCCATAGCGTGTAACCATTGACAGAAAGGCCATCTGCTGTTTTTTACTGGCAGCTGCCATGCTATACGTGTATACTGCAAAACGGTACTGAAATGGTGCTTTGTACCAAAATGTGACGCATATTAATGAAGCAAGCGTATTGCGGTAGTGAAGAGGAACATCTTCTGAATAGTCTTTTCATGCCATCTGTTGTGTGTTCACCGTTTCTGTAGTTTATCTATAGCTCGTTTTTAAACCACAAGTGGTACTTCAGATTCAACATGCCATGATTTTTGTAATGTGTATTGCAACTTTTCAAAATAATCATTGCAGTGGTCTTCTAACTAACGTTGCTTTATACACTCTGTACAAAATTAAGCAAGGAGAAATACGCAGCGAGAGCAAACAGTTGCGAGACTTGAAAACGCCACATATTGCAAATGGACTGGATGATAATGTAGAAATATGAGGAGTACGTGGTAATTATTTATACCTGAAGGCCGGCGGCAGTGGCCGAGCGGTCTGCGTCGTGCCAGTCACGGTCTGCACGGCCGCTGCGGTCGGGGGTTCGAATCCCCCCTCGGGCATGGATGTTTGTGCCATCTTTAGTATAAGCTAGTTCATAAGTAGTTTGTAAGTTTAGAGACTGAAACCCCATAGTTAAGTCCCTTAAGCTCTACAAACATTTGAACATTTTATACCAGAAGGCGGTATTTCGTGATTGATTGCATGGCTTCGTGTTCAAGCTTCACTAATTATACCGCGTGAATGTGGAATATTCTCCAGAAATGTGAGACTACAAGTTTAAAGAATCACCTACTCACTCTCCAGACCCTTGTTAGCTCAGTAAAATGTTCAAACGTTTGTTAAGCTGTGGCACCTAACTGCAGTAATCACCAGTCCGTAAGCTTACAGACTGCTTAAACTAACTTATGCTAATAACAGTACACACACTAATGCCCCAGTGCGTACTCGAACGTCCGACGGGAAATCTCATTAAAAGCAGTGTTTGGTTGTTTGAAGGCCAACCAGGTGCAAGTTTTGGACTATATTGGTATAGAGCCTTGAGATTCCTCACATATCCAGCCGCAACAGCGGTTGGGCTTACGCACGCGAATGGCGTCAGGTAGCCGCGTAACGATGTCATCAGATTAAGCCCCTCTATTGCCATATGGCGCGAAAGATAAGTCTGTCGGGAGTTGGCGAAATGTTTACCGCTTCAATCCGGTTTGAGAAAGCTGACTCACTTATCGACTCTTGTGTAATGAGGGGAAAAGACGATGACCGCAAGTTCTTATAACTGTACGAGCAAGTTGCGCGTCATCCTGTAAGCTTACTTCACTGTTGTCATTTTTGTTTTATCTGATTCTACTGGATTGGATGAAACCTATAAAGCGATAAATTTAAGATGTCCTTGATGATGACACACGTTTGACCAGTAGAACTTCTGTAGCTTACAGTATTTCGATACCTTGCTGTACTTGTCTTGTTTCTTGCCGTCAACCGGGGCACTGGCCAAATGCTCAGTCTGTAGGAACTGTTGGACGTCGCAGCCTTATGTACCTTCGATGTTAACCCATTAATGCCCAGAACTATTTTTTTGTTTTTGATTTTGATGAAATTAAGTCAATGTAGTTCTTTTAAGGGTAGTAACATGAATCAATGACTAAAACATTAATTTTTTAATTGTTACATTTTTATTTCACGTATGATAAAACATACGATGGGCATTAACATTTACAATTCACTAGTGCAATATCATTTTTTATGTATCAAGAAAACAATGTTGTATCTAATTTTATTAATTAAAACTGATACATTACTACTTTTCAAATCCTATACATATTACAAATGCGAAAGTTTGTATGTTTGTTACCGCATCACGCTAAAACTACAGCACTGATTTAAATGAAATTTCATATAGAGATTTCTTATGTCTTGGATTAGGACATAGGCTACTTTTCAAAATGTTTATTACAAGTTATTTATTTGAAATATATCCATAGAAATACGTAACGGTTGTAAGAAGCTTCTAATACAACAGTAGAAGTGCTCTGTAAGGTATGTTGTGTTTAGCCGCGAGGGTTAATGCTGCATGTTATAAAATCCGTATTTTGGGCAATGGTTCGTGTCCTGCTATAGTGAAATTTTTTTTCTTTGTTATTTTTATCTTTTTTACTTTCAAATATACAAAAAGATTCTGGGATACTGCCAAAACGGCTTAACTGATATATAATTACATACAGAAGAAATCTGAATGTTGGCGTTTATGCCGCATTCATTTTCATTTGTTGTACCAAATGAAAGAAGTATGTATATAAATTGAAAAATATATGCTCTAAGTACCATGGCAAGAAAAAACATTGACTTTTGTGTAGAATGGGATCTAGATACCAAGCCCTATTTTGTGTACAAAGCGAGAACTGACACGTATAAATAGCGTACGTAAACTGCAACGAAAGTAGTAGCAAATGCACTCAACAGATGGCAGGCGGTACGCTGCAGTTAACATATGAAACGTTGTGTTTTCCGGCCAACTGCAACGATGTATATTAATGTGAATGTCTGCTCGGTGCACGCTTATCACGTCCGAACGACAACACGCAGAGACTTACATATTTGTACCGTTACTAATTTATACCTGATGAAGGTTTTAGGCGCGGTTTCATAGCCATCTGATAGATATTTAGCAATTTGAAGAACATAACTTGAAGTGCGGAACAGTAATTACTCTTTGAAAATTATGTTTACTCTTTGAAAATGGTTTTATTGGTTGCATTGTTGCTGGAGGGTTGATAATGATAAAAAGGTGGAGTATATTGGGATGGAAAGTTATCGGTGTATATAAAATTCTACGTGCGTGTGTGTTAATATTTCGCTCTGCAGCGAAAACTACACAACGCAAACGAATGGTCTGTGTGTAATTGTTGTCCGAAGTCTCCCGTAGTATACCATAGCAGTTCCATGCCGATAGCTATAAGGGGGTGGAAGATATGGTGGTTGAAAGTCGTCAAAATATAAAAAAAAAAAAAAAATCGGACTGAATGCCAGCGATGACGTTTGCGACTCTACAGCAAGAAGGTTACATACAGCGAAACGTGATGCCACAGACCATATATTTGGTCTATGTGTGCTACAATGTTTTCAGCACTTTCTCTGTAAGGATAAGCATACGAATAAGGAAATATAAGATTAAATAAATAAAGCAGTAAAAAAGAAATTTCTTTTAATATGTCTCTTTAAAAAAATGGATTTAAAGTTTCGCGCATTACATCAAGTGATCGATCTGTGATATTATTACAATCATTATTGTTGAATTTCGTGATCGGATTCTTCGAAACGAGTGCATTTTTACCTATGATTGGATCCACACTACTTACGCTCCTGATAAATAGATAATCAACCAACACGCGAGCGGAGCCGCGGGTTTAAGCTAGTACACAAATAAGTCGTTAATGGTGTTGGGAAAATAGAAACAATCTGGATCAAGTCCAACATTCCATTGAACAATCTTTACCTGTTATATTGCAAAAAACAAGAATCTTGGTGAAGACCAACATTACATTTTATGCAACGAAATTTGGAGCATTTTCCACAATTTTTATACCTCCTATCAGTTAGAATTTTGTCCACAAAGTGTTCAACATTGTCTCTGCGGATATCATTTGGTACACCTTTCCTGGATCTTGGCATGGATCCTCAAGGTTTATTCATTGTAGGTGATGCCGCTGGAGCTCCAACAAACTCGTGTTACATATTGTAAGGAGCCAAGTTTTAGTCACTCATTTCCTATATATTCCAACCTCAAAATCACATTCTAATCGTCAAGATGAATCTTTTGAATATAAACTTGATGGGGTACAGACATTTTCAATGATAATAATTACAGTTTGATATGCAAATAACGAGATCATGTTGCAAGTTCAATAAGATAATGAAGGCTGATGCGTACACACATTTGTTGCGAGGCGAGGCACCTGTGTGGTGGCAAAACACTCGTCACCCCGACTCCCTCGCCTCGGCCAGAAAGCCACTGCCTTTGTGGGGAAAGACGAACCCTTAAAAATCTGTTAAAAGCTACACAATGCCACGCTCAACAAAGCATGTTTACTTGCAACTACAGGTGGAATGCAACTTACAACTGGCGCCACCGAGTCTGGGAAGAAATTCCTAAATAAGACGTTAGCTTTGTTAGCTGACTCACTACTGGCCAACATAACAGCCAGAATCATTTACATCACATGGTGGAAGAAAGACTAAATCCAGCTCATCATTTCGATCTGTTTCGCTGCAGATACTATCATCATCACTGAAGTAGTTTTACAATTTCTTCTGCATTACGGGGATTGTCTTATTGTAATAGCATTTATGTAACCTGACGATAAAATATAGTACATAAAAATCTAGCAAGACAGCTGGATTTGTTACTTTACTTGATTAGTAGAAAAATAAATGTTTTTTGAATCAGATTTAAAACTAGTGCTAGTTTCCCATTGTATAATATATCATACAACAAACAATCAGTCTATTATATAAGCCTAGATAAAGATTTTACAGGTAGAAACAATGTCATGCTCAATTGTTATTCTATGCTAATACTAAAACCAAAGTACCAGCATTTATATCAGTACAAGCAGCTTCAGTATAAAATAAAATTCTTATCTGTCACTCATCTTGACGGTTCAAAGTTCCATTAACATGAAATGGCTAACTGCACAACAATGGTATTATGTCACTGAAAACTACGATTATTCTGGAGTGGAACTCTTTGGCTGTACACATGAACAATTGTAAAATACCTACACCATTCTATCTAATTGTAACAAGACAAAATAAAAACATATGTGTGACGTATGATTTAACATACCATGGGCATTGCTGACAAGTGCTGAATAGCTAAATAGCTGCATGACCTGGCTCATATATTGGAACGAAACCTCTTCGTACCAATCAGTCAAGTTTGCAAGTAATGTAACACACGTAGCTAACTTTTACTTAGAGCAGTAAAACATTGTCGGGTATCTCTTTTCACGCATTTTGTTCCAGATTTGCAGATCGCTTAAAGAGTCTTTCAAAACACATCGACTCAAGAATGACAGCTTTTTTGACTTTCACAGAGCATCTTATCGAAGTCAGGGACCAAATTATATACGCCAAAAATTTATTTTGATGATAATAAATTACTGACGGCCGCGGCGGAGCGCATTGAGGCCGTTCCCCGTCGGGGGTTCAAATCCCCCCTCGGTCATGTATGTTTGTGTCGTCTTTAGTATAAGGTCGTTCATAAGTAGTTTGTAAGTTTAGGGACTGAGGACCCCGCAGTTGAGTCCCTTAAGCTTAACAAACATTTGAACATTTGTTTTGAATTACTGACTTTGCCTTAGGTTTAAGTGGATGTTACTGTAAGAAAAAAATTCAGAATCACGTAGATTTTTGATGAAATCTGTTTTTGCTGCACCATAAACGTAAGTTTGTCATTAGACATTTACTTCACTACTGTCATTAACATAACTACCAATAAATAACCATAAATTATAATAATCTTTCTTAAACGTACAGACGGGGAGGAGAAACCGTGTATATAATTGTGGCTTTCGGGTCGTTTAATTCGAATATTAGCACACTGTCACAGATTAAGCAAACTAATTCTGTTAGTTCAAAGTTGAATGAAAACGCTGAACCTTGGTATCGGTTTAAAACTGTATTCTGGATCGAGATAGCAGGGAGCGCACCGGGCGCCTAAGCAGCTGCCTCTGGAGATTTTTCTTAAGCTATAGTCATCCTTTCCTAAATCTTCCTATCGACGTTGTCAAAAGTTATTCTATCTTGGGAAAGATTCTGTGGAGACTAACAGAACACAAGTAGCCTCAGTGGCGTATGCTGGGTTTGTAACTTGGGCTATCACTTCTCTCATTTTCTAAGGTTGTACCGAGAAAGAAATGCTGAGAAAGTCGATATCTTGCGCTGTTTCCGAGATATTGATAGTGAACGTGCCAAATATCTCAAATTAGCAGCAAGCGAAGAAATGGTTACCGGCAAATGTTAAAGCGTTGAGGGGATATCCAATGACACTACACTCGCCCCCCCGCCTCCACCCCTTACCAGAACCCGTGATGGCTTTCCTATGAAATCTTTCGTAGGAACGCCTTCTTTTTATTGCAGATTTGGATTTTTCGTAAAAAAAAATGTGTAACTTTCGTTTCATGATAAATTGCGCTGTAATCAGCAAAAATGAAAGTGTAGCATACCTGTAACGAGCTTCTTCAGCATTTCTGTGGGCCTCATAGTACCAGGAAATATCTACTCTCTCTCTCCCTCTCTCTCCGCAACTGTTATTATTGGGCAACAATTTCGTAGAGGTGGGTCCAGTCTGAAACATTGAGATACAGGGTACAACAAACTGCCTGGCCGCGGACTGATAGCATGATCATAGTTTGGGTTTCAATCTATTGTGGGAGATGTCACGAGAGAGCATTAATATAAAAATTAAAAACTGTACTCTGATTTTCCTGATGTGGTGTGTATTTGTTTGAGATATTACCGTTTTTCAACAATTTCCACGTTTTACAAATAATCAAATGTTTATTAAGCTTAAGGGGCTTAACTGCGGGGTCATCAATCCCTAAACTTATGAACTACCTTATACTAAAGACGACACAAACATCCATGCCCGAGGGGGATTTGAACCCCCGACGCGGAACGGCCTCGCGCATCGCAGCATAGCGCCTCAATGCGCTTGGCCACTCCGCCGCGGCTCCACATTTTTAGTTTTGCCTACTACAGCGCTTTCTATCATGAAACGAAAAAAGAAATGTATCTTCCTGCAAAACACACTTTGTTCTCTGTAATAGGTGGCTTAAGAAAATGGACAAAGCCCGAAACTAGTCAGCATTTAAAATAAAAGCAGCTTTGGTGCAATATATAAAAATTTCTTTCCTACAACATTTAAGATCTGCAAAACGCGACGTATCAAAAACTTTTGTTTTATACAAAAGTTACATATTTATACACGGAGAATCCAAATAACTGTTTAATTACACATTGCCCATCTAGATTGAAGAATTAGCACTAAGAACTGTCACAGTTCACTGCACACTGTGAAATAACACCAATACTGCTGTTATGAAGGCCGGCCGCGGTGGCCGAGGGTACTGAGGCGCTCCAGTCACGGTCTACACGGCCACTACGGTCGGGGGTTCGAATCCCCCCTCGGGCATGGATATTTGTGCCGTCCTTAGTTGTAGCTAGTTCATAAGTAGTTTGTAAGTTTAGGGACTGATGACCCCGTAGTTAAGTCCCTTAAGCTTAGCAAACATTTGAACATTTTTTTGCTGTTGAGAAACGTAACAAACACACACACGCTCTTTGTTGCTTTAAACTGATGCCGAGTTCGCCGAGAGTCTATCGTGTCTGTTCGGCACATTTCGGAAGCACTCGTGCTTGTATTGCGAATTGCGAGAGGGATTCCGAATCCTTGGCGTGCTATATATAGGCCGCACTATCCCTCCCCTCCCTTCCCCTCACCTTAGCGAAGGCTGCGGCAGTGAGCGTCCGAAGCTCTGTTCTCCCACTGCTGGAAACAAGGGAACCAGACATATTCCACACTACGCGCTTATTCTTCCTGACGAAACTGGCTTCTATTGCCATTTTTGTTAATATTGGTTCACAATTTCTAGTTTGCTCTAGATATGGGCTTCGGTGATAGCTTTGATAACCCGCAATATACGGCACTGCAAGTAGAGTATATTTTGATAGCAGCTAAACCTTTGTTAGTAGTTAAATCTAGAGGTTCGTTCCAGCAGCTGCCAGACGGCTAATTTCAAGCGCTAAGAAACAGATATTACTGCGCATGCGCAGCTACTGTGACGTAAAAACCCTTGTTTGATACTTGCACTGCTGGAACGCATTTTGCACTGTTTTTGGCTGAGGCGAAGGTGAGTTTAAAGAAATAATTAAGATACTTTCCTTTCTAATAACGAAGAAGTGTAAAGGAGAAATTTCTGATCTCAAGTGAGATTGCAGTGATTTCGAAATAATAAAAAAACACGCTACAAACATACACGTATCACGTGATGGCTACCCCTTCTCTAACTCAGACCTTTCTGCGCATGCGCAAATTAGCAGCTTGACCGCACCTGAAATAATTTTCCGGGTAGCGTCTGGCTGTTTGCGGCAACTGCTGGAACACCAAACAGCCACACTCCAAGTAGCCAGAAGCAGGAGAAGGCGCTGCTGGAACACAATTTCAGCGTTGCGCATGCGCGTCAAGCAGTCTGGCAGCTGCAGGAACGAACCTTAGTATATTAAAATAATGTTTGTTAATTCATATGTTTGTCCGTATTTTATGTGCTGCCGTACCTATCATCCGATTGCGATGAAACTTTATCAACACAGTGATAGCACTTTGGCGAAGGTTATTGGCATAATTATATCACTGTACTATACATAGTTCTGGCGACATGACGTCACGAACACTAAGATGCGTGAAGACGCGCGGCATTGTGTATGACGTTTGAATTTATTACCGTTTCTCTACCTAGTACATACGCAATATATTTTACAAACAGTATCCATTTATCCCAATTAATTAAACTACAAACTGATTTCATAATTTAGAAGATATGACATCATAAACGCAGAGACGCGTAGGAAACTGTTTGTTCAATTTTGTGCTCGGCCGTACCGGTTATCCGATTGCGACAAAACTTTGCACATTTTATCTTCAACGCAAGAGGTAAGTCACTGTCTACGTAGGATTTTGTATCCTGCGTGGCAGAGGGTACTTTACGTACGAACAAAATCTACGCTTTTATTCCGATCTCGATGAAACTGCACCGATCACCAAGAAGTTCAAGAATTATACAGGGGGAGTCACGTAACACCTCTTTTATTTTGTGAACGGTTACACATATCGAAACGCTGTTTTCGGCACATGCTAGACCGTCGAGGGGCACATATATTTTTGTTTGCAGAACGGTTTCAGCACCGGTACCAACTGAGATATTCGAGCATGTACTTTTTTGTCGCTAAATTCATAGTAAGCGACAGCGACGTTAACGTGGATGGAAGGTCGGTAGACGACAGGAGCATACGTACAGCTGAATAGTCGTTCTCTGAGAAGAGATGACGAAGGTGAAAGTCAATTGTTCGTATCGACTGTGCATACAGCGTTCGCGGGACATGCGTATGGGAAAACAGTGACATTGTGGTCGCACAAGGATGCCGCTCTCACGAACGACTCGGTCGTTCAATCGAGTCGCGTGCCGGCCGCGGTGGCCAAGGGGCTGAGGCGCTCCAGTCACGGTCTGCACGGCCACTACGGTCGGGGGTTCGAATCCCCCCTCGGGCACGGATATTTGTGCCGTCCATAGTATTAGCTAGTTCGTAAGTAGTTTGTAAGTTTAGGGACTGATAACCACGTAGTTAAGTCCCATAAGCTATACAAATATTTGATTTTGAACAAGTCGCGTGCTCCTTCTGTGAAATCTGGAGACTACAACTGTGACTCGACAGCTCAGTGGTCTGTTAAATCGAGAGTCGAGCTTCACGTTACGGTCTGGCGTAAGATTTTTATCCGCGAGGAAACTTCCTAATGCCTTGATAAGCTCGTGTAATATTTTCATTCCGAAGAGACTGTCGAAGCGTATGTGAAGAGACTGGTAACGAAAAGCTGGCAGTGTAAGGGCGCAGGCACAGGCAGCATATTTTGGTGCGCTGTATTCTTAGGCGGGTGGGGCGGCCTTGGCGGCGACTCGCCTTGCAACTCCTCACTTGCCAGCTTCACTTCTCATCTTCTCTCACGTTAACTATGTATGTAAATGAATTTAAAAAAGTACCATTTGGGCATGGATATTTGTGCCGTCCTTAGTAGCTAGATCATAAGTAGTTTGTAAGTTTAGGGACTGATGATCTCGTAGTTAAGTCCCATAAGCTATACAAACATTTGAACATTTTTGATGACTATTTCTTTAATTATTGAGCACAGGTTTCGATGTCACTAGTAGATCGCACGTATCACACGACGAATACGTTACGTGAATTTGTGCTATTCACATGCAGATTCATAATTGACGGCGTTTCTCAATCACCTCATTTTTTATAATGGCCGGCCGCAGTGGCCGAGCGGTCTGCGGCGCGCCGGTCAGTCTGTACGGCCACTACGGTCGGGGGTTTGAATCCCCCTCGGGCGTGGACGTTTGTGTCTTCTTTAGTATAAGGTCGTTCATAAGTAGTTTGTAAGTTTAGGGACTGATCACCCCACAGTTAAGTCCCTTAAGCTTAACAAACATTTGAACATTTTTGTTATAATGAATGAAAACACACGGTTTGGATCATCAGTTCTGTTATTAATAATTACCGGTTTCGATGTGACTAGCAGATCGTCAACATGTCTGACACCGCAAAGTCCAGTTTTTCGATTAACACGAAACTAACGATACTTCCCTCTGATATTAGATTTATTTGTCGTTAGTTTTGTGTCAGCCTTACAACTATTGACAAAGCGCATTTTGCGGTGTCAGATCTAAGGACGATCTGCTAGTCATATCGAAAACTAATAACAGAAATAGTGAAGTGTTTTTTCATTCATTATAACAAATGAGATAACTCAGGAAAGCCGTCTATTATGAAGTTTCACTTATATAGGACTAACGTATATTCCCGTGCTTTGCAACGGTTGTTAAAGAAGGGCATGTGCGTATCGTGGCCTTTTAGGGTTCCAGACCTCAGTCAGTAAAATCCTTTTTGGATCGCTGTCAGTAAATTCATTTGTCTTAGCCAAGATGTCAAATGTAAGTAAAAGTCATCCTCTGAAACGATGCATCTTCATAAAGTTTACGGACTGATGGCCACGCAATTTGGTCCTATAGATTTAAAAACATTTGAACATTTTTTTTAATACAAAATGAAACATGCCAAAAGAAGCAAAAAAATGTGAAGTATTTAATACATAAAGTTAAATCAGTAACACTATGTTCAATGTTTGTTATTCCCAGGGATAAGATTGCTTAATTCTATCACAGATATTTGCTTCCTTGCTGTACTACCCCATACTTATTTCACAGCAGCGGCGTCTATTAGTTCTTTGGTGCACTACAGCGCCTCTATCGCTTGTTTTCTGTACTATGCCATCCATACTTCAAGCATAGCCTACATCTAAATATTTTTCCGTGATCTCACTTTTATGAAACGAAGATGCTCCATGCTAATCCGTGAAGTAGTTTAGGAGATTAGATGAGCAGACAGTTACTGAAAACACTTAAGATTACGATATATCTTCTTCCGTGATCTGATTTTGATGAAATCATGGCTATATGTTGCCCCAATATTAGTTCAAGTTTCCTGTGAAAACCGCATAAAAATGTGTCGGTATGTTTTTTTATGTTTGCGAAACGTGTTACAAATAGGCACATCTTCATGAATATGACGTAGCTTACATCATACATCAGTGATATTGGCCATTTTAAACATTTATTTAATGATCATTGATATCTCTTGACAATGTACTGAGGCATGGGAAAGCTGAAAGCCGCGCCGGCCGCTCGTATTAAGGCGCTACGCTACGGTGCGCGAGGCCGTTTCCCAATTCTCCCTCCAGCATGGATGTTTGTGCCGTCTTTAGTATAAGCTATTTCATAAGTAGTTTGTAAGTTTAGGGACTGATGACCCCGCAGTTAAGTCCCATAAGCTTAACAGACATTTGAACAAGTAGAAAAATAACTGGAAACTATTATTATTCTTACAGTTGGCTCTCTTTCCGCTAGATGCACTATTGTCGCTCCAAGCGTGAGACTTAAAACTTCCATAGCAGTTGTATGTATATGTTAGACTCTGTCAGTTTGTAATTGTATCAGTTCTATATTCATTGCGTTGAATCCTATCTATTAGTTTTCTGGTGCACTACGAAAGTAACAGTACGTCTATTGGTTCTTTGCTTCATTAGACCGTTCTGCCCTAGCATGAAATACACCTAAAACTTAAAATTACGATATCTTTACTTTCCCTGATTCGATTTTGATGAAAAGAAACCTATGTTATGCTTCAAGCTATTCTAAAATTACGTGTGAATCCCCACGAATGTTCGTGTAATACTTTTGGAGATTATTCTCTACAAACACACATGCGATAGCTTTCAGAAAAATGTTTAAATTGTGATATCTTACTTTTTCTGATCCGATTTTGTAAAATGAATCGTTTATGTAGCCGCACGACCCCTTCACGTTACCTGTGAAAACTTCTGAAAATTCGACTATTAGTTTTGGAGATTAACGTGATGAAAGAGAAAGACAGACATGACGGTTGTAGTTAAAAAACGTTAAATTGTGGTAGTTTTTACTGTGATCCGATTTTTATGAAACTAAATAAGCTGAAGTTACCTGTGAAAACCCCATGCGAATTTGTGAAGTAGTTTTGGAGATAAGTGGTTTCCAATACATGAACAGACACTGCGGTCACTGGAAACAGTTAAAATTACGATACCTATTTTTTTCGTGATTCTATTGTGATGAAATCAAGCCTAGATCATGAACCTATCTTCGCACATGTTTCCTGTGAAAACCGCATGAAAGTTCGTGCCATGATTGAAGCGAATAGCGACAGGCCTACTTTTCAGATTTATTATTCGTACAGATGTGTTGTACAATTGTATAATTTTGCAGGAATATATTGATTTGTATAACTGCTGTATGTCGGTAAAATCTGTTGCGAATACGGTTAGTAGTAAAGAAGTAATAGATTAAAACGTGATGCTTGATGGGGCGGTTTCCCATGAACGTTACTCTATACGTGCTCATATCTCATGAACTACGTATCGTACTGTTATACAATTTCGAACGTACATTCAGCTTTAAGTGTGTATACCTCCTGCAAAATTTCCTGCGAGTACAATTTGTAGTGTAGCAATTATAAACTGTAACGTCATACCGAATGCCATAGTCTTGCTCCATGAACATCGGAAAAGTAGTAAGCGATAAACTTTTTTCCTTTCATCATTTTGTTGGGGTTGTCAGCGAGAAAAAGGTTCGTAAATATTTGGAATTATGTTTACGATTTATTTCAAGCCTTTAGTTAAGTGCTCCCATTGTCAAATAGTTGACGAATAAAATCACGCTATCACCCGCCGCAAGATGGGGCACATATAATTGTTTAGTACGTGATATCGTAAGAACTATGTATCGTATGTGGTTTTTGCAACCACAGTAAATGATTCCTGACCTTAGAGAATATTTGTACGAAATTTGGTTGAAATCGGTCCATTAGTTTAGGAGTAGATGTAGAATATTATCGCATGATGCGGCTGTTTGTCACGACTGTCATTGTTTATGACGTCATATCACCTTACGTATGTCTCGTAGGTGGTTCTTACCCCAACAGCGATTGTTGCCTGATAGTAAACATGTGTACCAAGATTGGTTCAAATCGGTCCAGTAGTTTAGGAGAAGATGTGGAACATACATACACATACAGCCAGATGTAAGATTAGTCGTGGCTTGGTAACAGCCGTTGACTAGCAAGTGACAGCATTAGCACCGTTCCAGCCAAAGCGCGATCTCACACCAGTTAGAGACAGTACCAAACACTCATGTCATCAGCGAGAATAGGCAACAACAAAAAAGTAGCTTAGCGACAGCCTAGTATGCAAGAGGACCCGGGTTCGAATCCAGGATCGGCAAAAATTTTCAATTTTCCCCACTGATTGACTTCTGTGTCCATTAGCAACTAATATAAATTTCCTTGTATCTTGACAATATTTGCAGGACCAAAAATGTCCGAAAGAACACGAACACACACACACACACACACACACACACACACACACACACACAGGCAAATGCCGGGATGGTTCCTTTCAAAGGGCGCGGCCGATTTCCTTCCACTCCTTACCCAAAACTCCGAGCGTTAGCTCCCTCTGTAATGACCAAGATGTCGACGGGACGTTAAATCCTAAGCTTCCTTCCTTTTCTCCGCAGTCAGCTGCGCTTGCGCAAATACTGCATGCAGTTTCCTCACGCAGTACACGTCACTTTTCCGGAATCGTTCCCAAAATCTTAGCCGTACCTATTATTGATTTCACGTTTCGTCTCATCTCATATCGATTTTTAATTTTGCCCCTCGACATTTAAAAATATAAAGGAGTATAGAAGTTGATCATTGATATTTTGAAGTGATACTGTTGGGTTCTTTCTTTTGTTTACCCGTAATGGAGTTGATCGTGGCGGTCTACACAACTTTTACTACTTTATCATATGGGAGGCGATTTGTGTAAACTTCTTGTGCACAAATTTTCTGTTAATACCTGTCGTTTCAATTAAATAATGAAATAATAATATGAAATTCTCTTGCGCTTTTCAAGCTCAGTAGTATTTTTTGCAGTTGGATTTCTACCGCCTTCCTTATCCACGGAGATCTTAGACGATATTCTCAACAGCGCGATCTTTTAGCAACAATAGATACCGAATAGTTAATCGTTTTCTCTCATACTTCACACCTAAAACTGATACGGAAGAAATGTAATACGGAAGAAATGTATTATTAACACATTTCCCTCTTCTATGCATTATAAAACAAAATAATTTTAAAATCAGTAGGAACCGAAGTGCGGACGCAGATGTAACTAATCGAGAGGTCACAATAGAGGAAACCATGTTTCAGCTAGCTTCGAGGCTAAGTATTTGTCGCAGCTGTTCGCAGCGTTGGTCTGGATTTAATCCTTTAATGCATGACTTTTTATTTAAAGCTATTAATGTATAGTGCGTATATAATGAGAAAATATATTTAAAAAATTCCTTAAAATTACTATGCACTCCTAGCAACAAAATGTTCATTGTTGGTCAGCTATATAGTGTTTCCATGATGTACCAGATGGAGTAAATGTCACTATTATGCAACTCATCTTTTCAGAAAGAAACTCATAATGCAAGAGTAGTGTGTGATTGACTGTTTTTACGTGACAAAGGAGCAATACTAATGTAAAAAAAAGTACATGTTAGGAGTCACTCAATGTAGCTAACTGTCGAAATGATTCAGGAACATTCTGCCATTTATAATTTGTAGGTCGAGCTACTAGCATACGTAACACTATGTATACAAGCAGCTACAATTGAATTTGCGTTAATCAGTTTGAGAGATAGTGGAAAAAATAAGGTACATATCTTATCAGATACACTATGCATTAAAGGGTTAAGGAAACAAGGAAGGAACAAATGTTCAAATGTTTGTAAATCTCTTGGACCAAACTGCTATGGTCATCAGTCCCTACTACTTAAACTAGCTTATACTAAGGACTTAAACCTCCGTCGGGAGCGGCCACGCTGTCCGTGAAATGTCGCGCGGCTGTTCTCTCGCGGTTAACACAGGACTGCTGGACAGAAATGTGATCCTACTCTACCAAATGCACTATTGGCCATTAAAATTGCTACACCAAGATGAAATGCAGATGATAAACAGGTATTCATCAGACAAATATATTATACTACAACTGACATGTGATTACATTTTCATGCAGTTTGGATGCATAGATCCTGAGAAATCAGTACCCAGAACAACCACCTCTGGCCGTACTAACGGCCTTGAAACGCCTGGACATTGAGTCATACAGAGCTTGGATGGCGCGTACAGCTTCAACACGATACCACAGTTTATCAGGAGTAGTGACTGGCGTATTGTGACGAGCCAGTTGCTCGGCCACCATTGACCAGACGTTTTCAATTGGTGAGAGATCTAGAAAATGTTAGTCAGGGCAGCAGTCGAACATTTTCCGTATCCAGAAAGGCCCGTACAGGAATTGCAATATGCGGTCGTGCATTATCCTGCTGAAATGTAGGGTTTCGCTGGGATCGAATGAAGGGTCGAGCCACGGGTCGTAAAACTTCTGAAATGTAACGGCCACTGTTCAAAGTACCGTCGATGCGAACGAGAGGTGACCGAGACGGGTAACCAATTGCACCCCATACCATCACTCCAGGTGATACGCGGGTGTCCTGTCAAAAGCACCCAGTGACATTTGCACCCAGTGACATTAGCACCCAGTTCTGGTCGAGGGGCGGACCCCTTATCTCCCCGTCCGGTCTCTGCCCGGCAGGTAGAAGAACCGACGGCTGTGAGGTCGCATTGACACGGGCCGTACTTGACGGCAATAGCATTGCTGCCATTTATAATGGAAGCGAGCCTAAAGAACAACCAAGACATATTAATAAGATTTGTGACCTGGAAAAAGTCTTCGATAATGTAAGGTGCTGCATGATGTTCGCAATTCTGAGTAAAATAGGAGTAAGCTTGTAGGGAAAGCGGAAAATACATAGTTTGTATAAGAACGAAGTCGATACAATAAGCGTCGAAAGTCAAGAACGAAATGCTCAGATTAAACAGGGGGTAAGAAAAGGTTGTGGACTGTCGCAATCACTGTTCAACTTGCACAATGAAGAGACTTAATGTAGAAAATAAAGATGTTCCAGGCTCTGATAAAAGTTCTGGGTAAAAGGATATCAGTGATAAGATTTGCTAATGACATTGCTATCATCTGTGAAAGTGAAGGAAAATTACAGGGTCTGTTGAATAGAATGAAAAGACTAATGAGCACAGACCGTGGACTGAAGGTAAACCAAGGAAAGATGAAAGTCATAAGAAGTAACAGAAATAAAAATAACATCCGAATTGGTGATCACAATGCAGTGGTGTAGCCGGCCGCAGTGGCCGAGTGGTCTGCGGCGTGCCAGTCACGGTCTTCACCGCCGCTGCGGTCGGGGGTTCGAATGCCCCCTCGGGCATGGATGTTTGTGTCGTCTTTAGTATAAGCTAGTTCATAAGTAGTTTGTAAGTTTAGGGACTGATGACCCCTTAGTTAAATCCCATAAGCTCTACAAACATTTGAATTTGATCACAATGTACACCAAGACAAGGAATTCCACTACCTTTGCAGTAAACTAACTCACGAAGGAAGAAGGAAGAGGGACATAAAAAGTAGATTAGCACAAGCAATGAGGGCATTCACGGGAAAGAGAAATCTACTGCTGTCAAACATCGCCCTGGACTTTAGGCAGAAATTTCGCAGAACATAAGTTTGCAGTATAACATTGTATGTAACTTGGACTGCTGGGAAATGAGAACAGAAGAGAATTGAAACATTTGATATGTAGTTTATGGAGTTGTACAAAATATCACGTAATTTTTTGTAGATACTGCTTTTAAGTTTGTTTTGAAGCCATAAATGCATGGGTATTTATGAATTTTGGGCATTTGCCCACGCATACATTCTAGGCATTTGCCCCAACTTGCATACGTCGAGCCGGCCGCGGTGGCCGAGGGGATTGAGGCCCTCCAGTCACGGTCTGCACGGCCACTACGGTCGGGGGTTCGAATCCCCCCTCGGGCATGGATATTTGTGCCGTCCTTAGTCTTAGCTAGTTCATAAGTAGTTTGTAAGCTTAGGGACTGATGACCCCGTAGTTAAGTCCCATAAGTTCTACAAACATTTGAACATTTTTGCATATGTCGAGGCATTTTACATCACTAAGGGAAAAACAGAATGGAACATCAAGCAAATAATTGAGGATATAGGTTTCAATGGTACTCTGAAATGAAACGGTTGGCTAAGGATTTGGTGGAAGGTCGCATCAAAGCAGTCAGAAGACTGATGACTAGGGATGCAAACGATAAATCTACGTTTTGCCCCAAAACATCGATGTTAACAGCGATGGTTTGAACATCGATATATCGCCTATGTATCGGTGATAGAAGTCGAAAACTATCAACACCGTTAAATTCTGGTTCTAAGCCTTTTTACTGTATATGAAAAGGATGTTCTACAGTATTGTATGTTACGTTTAGAAAACAAAGGAAGAAACAAATATTTGGGTTTTATTTCCGAAAAAGTGATAATTTGCGAATGTGTGGTTACGTTACAAAAAAAAATTAATTCACAGAATATATGAGAACTGCGAATGGGCCAAGCTGAAAATGTGTACCCAGCTGGCACAAATACACAAATTGCACGAACCGAACACTACGATCTTCATAATCGTACTGACAGTTAGCAGTCATCCGCTGAGGTGGACGAGGACGTCGGGACTGCAGGCAGACTGTATCGAGAGAGCGTTTCCGGTGAGCGAGGACTGGGCGGCGTGGCATTACCGCGAAAACAGGGACGGCTTAGGGAGGGTACGGGCTGCAGGTAGGTCGTGACGTAGTAAACAGGTCAGGCTGGGTGCAAATGTCGCAGATTTGGGGTTGGGTGCAAATGTCACTGGGTGCTTTTGTCACATATCCGATACGCGAGTATGGCGATGACGAATACACGCTTCCAATGTGCGTTCACCGCGATGTCACCAAACACGGATGCGACCATCATGATGCTGTAAACAGAACCTGGATTCATCCGAAAAAATGTTTTGCCATTCGTGCGCCCAAGTGCGTCGTTGCGGACACCATAGCAGGCGCTCCTGTATGTGATCAGCGTCAAGGGTAACCGCAGCCATGGTCTCCTAGCTGATAGTCCATACTGCTGCAAACGTCGTCGCACTGTTCGTGCAGATGGTTGTTGTCTTATAAACGTCCCCATCTGTTGACGATCCGTTACAGCCATTCGGATAAGATGCCTCTCATCTCGACTGCTAGTGATACGAGGCCGTTGGGATCCAGCACGGCGTTCCGTGTTGCCCTCGTGAACACATCGATTCCATATTCTGATGACAGTCCTTGAATCGCGACCAACGCGAGAAGCAATGTTGGGATGCGATAAAACGCAATCGCGATAGGCTTCAATCAGACATTTATCAAAGTCGGAAACGTGATGGTACGCATTTCTATTCCTTATACGAGGCATCACAACAACGTTTCACCAAGCAACGCCGGTCAACTGCTGTTTGTGTATGAGAAATCGGTTGGAAACTTTCCTCATGTCAGCACGTTTTAGGTGTCGCCACCGGCGCCAACCTTTTGTGAATGCGCTGAAAAGCTAATCATTTGCATATCACAGCATCATCTTCCTGTCCGTTAAATTTCGCGTCTGTAGCACGTCATTTTCGTGGAGTAGCAATTTTAATGGCCAGGAGTGTACTAGTAACTTGCTTAACCATCTCGCTGCCACTCGTATTGTAAGTACAGATGTGGTCGTTTCATAAAAACACAAGTTCAGGCTCTGTATACCGGTTAAACATTTTAGTTTCTATAAACGTCTTGCAGTGAAATAGCGCACTGGTAACCATACTCAAGTGTTAACTGTATACATGTATATAACTGGAATTAATCTCACTTTCTGCCTACAATATTGGTGTTTGTAGTTGTCATGTATACCAGTAGGAATGTACTTAAAGATTATGGTTATAAAATGCAAACTTCCACCTTTACATTTCATATGTAAGAATACTAAAACTATTTTCTTTGTTATTTTTCCACAGCCTGGTCGTGTCGCTACGTTGGTTCAGGACAAAGAGGTGAGTCATGGCATTGTTTTGTTTGATAACGGTCACCATTAACATCTCACTGACATTAAGTACTACAAGAGAAACGCCGTCTGCTCAGTACATGTTGTTTTTGAGATACCTGCCAGAGTGGTTTATCATGTTAACGTCCCTTTGTATGTAAAGTATCTTCATTTGATGAATTGTCAGTGCTGCGATGCAGCTCTGCGAGAACTACTCTAATCCGTATTTCTTAACTTCCTCCTGGTAAGTTCAAATGTTAGTAAATCTAAGAGACTTCATTGTTGCGGCATTCAGTCCCTAGGCTTGCAAACTACTTAAAGTAAGTTACGCTAAGGACAACCCCCATACCCATCCCCGAGGGAGGACTGGAACCTCCGACCGTGAGCAACCGCGCGTTTCTCAGTGAGGCGCCTCAGCGCTGCACGCCCCTCCTCATTAGTGAGACCATATAGCAGATATTCAAAGTACTCGTCTGCTGTTTGTAAAAAAAAAAGCTAATATCGGCTTCCTTACCGTGTCCAATTCTGCTGACAGAACTACCAGAGTAAATATTTTACTGTCAAATGAGGGTTTTAGATCCGATTTTCAGTGTCTCCGCCATTATCTTTGCGCTTCTATCTGCGTTTCCTGTTTAAATCGGAGAGGATGAAGTTATTAATGAATAACTAGCGAATTGGATAGATCGCGACTTGGTTCAAGTTTTACAATCTTCTGTTTGGCATGACTTCTTTGATTTTGAGTGCAGTTTAGCACGCATGGCGAGACTCAAAACATCCAAGTCTGTCTGACTTTGAGTAATTCTTTGTGTGTTAAGGTGTATAACCCATACTCGAGGGCATATAATGAACAAAAAATTGGTTGCCACTACCACTTAGATCCCATATTCTAGTTTTCTACCATGTGGTACTATAAGTTTTTGGTGATACGCAACTTAAATCAATAGCACGAATAATCGCTGATGAACATTACACTACTTGCACTTGAAATCCTATCATTGGCAACAGAAGGAACTGTTTATAGAGTTGATGAAAAATTTAATGACGCATTGTACTGAAGTTAAGCAGTAAACTAAACGCAATTAGTGTATGAAATCTGATCTTATATCAGTTTTAAAACTGCACCGAGTTCACAGCGATGAAGACTTGACTTGCAGATGTGAAGACTCTAAACGCAGTTAAAACTAATGCTTGATAGCGATAAACATTTGGTTGCACTCATCACAACTTTATGGTGGGCAGGCTCGTGGACAGTCGCATGTTACACTCAAGAGGCTAAACTACTTCCCCTGAGCATCCGTAATGTTCATTTCTGGGGAGTTTGCTGACACTGTTTCTCTAGCAAACCTGGGTGTCGCATTTTCTTGGTGCAATTTCCCAAGTCTGTCAAATGCACAATGGATGCAGTAGATGAGCGTACGTACATAGCTAGTCGTATCACTCGCCCCTACCATTACAAAGCCTGACACACAGGGTCCGTGAATTCGTGAGCTGGTCTCTATACCCGTCCACGCCCTTCCTCCCAATACAACTGGAAACGAAACTCGTCAGACCAGGCAACGCGTTTCCAATCATAAAAAGTCAAATGTCTGCTTTGGCGGGCCCAGGCAAGGCTTAAAGTTTAGTGACGTGCAGTGCTCGAGGGCACACGAATGGACCTTCGCCTTCCAAAGCCCACATCGATGATATTTTGTCGAATGGCTCACAAAATGACACACGTTGATGGCCGGCACTGAAATCCGCATCAATATGCGCAAGGGTTGCAGTGATATCACGTTGAAAGATTTTTTGCAGTCGACGTTGGTCTTGTTTCGCAGATCTTTTTCCGGCCGCAGTGACTTGATATTTTACCGAATTGCCGATACTCACGGTGCACTCGTACGGGAAAATCGCAACCTCGTCGCTACCTCTGAAATGTTGTCCTACCTCTCGTGCTTCACTGTTCAGACTCTCATTCAGTCGTGATAACCTACCAGTGAGCGATATAACGTCTGCGCCAGATACCTGTTGTCATATATAGGCTTTTCCGACCGCAGCGCCGTCCTCTGTGTTTGCACACGCATGCCTATGTCAGTTTCTTCGGCTCTTCAGTGTATATTGCCCATCAGTAAGACGTGTTATTATTTTCAGTATTTCGTATGTACTCTTGCACATGGAAAAGATATTGCACCTTTATTATATCCTTCATATTGTACTAGTTGTAGTTCCAGGGCAAGTTACAACCCCCTTTCTTCTGATCTTGGAGGACTACGTAGTTTTAACCTTGAGGCATGTCTTACTAATTTTGGGGGTATGCATTAGGATTTGGTCTCGTTCATTTATAGTCTTTTGTTTTGGGCGAGGGCAAGGAGAATTTTATTTATTTTTTTCTGTGGAAACTTTTTAATCGCCCCGGCCAGCAGGCTGGGAAGGGTACAGGATAAGAAAGAGAATGAGGAAATTAAGACATAATGAATAAAGTAGGAAAATTGTTTAATGCAAAGAAAAGTGATAAAGTACTAGCAACACCGTGTGGAATTTATAAACTATATCTATAAAAATCGATGTATTTATGTATTTTATTCGTTATCATGTTCTACGTAACATGATTAAACACAATGCATACTATGCTTATACAATCTTCAAGGTGTTTAATCCATATTTACATACTAATATCACAGTGTGGCGTGTATGTAAAAATTTACGGACCGACTGTATAAACATCGCTGACTGGAGATCTGACATTACATTAAACTGTGCTCGGGGCTCCGCTGTATTGTATAACGCTGAACCTAGATCCGCCCTAGCTGGTTCAACGTTGATCACACAAAGAGATCACATGGGTGTCGGATTTTAGAATTTCTTTATATTTATGGTACCTCAAGTTCAGAACTTAAATAGACATCAGCCAAAGCCATTCCACACACCTCTAAAAAATTCTCGAGAAAATCGATTTCGAAGTTTTGCAAGTACACGTAAGTTCCACTAATTAGTGTCGGTGTAGCTCAGGTGGTCGCGTTCCGGCCTCACAACCATACAGTCGGTGGTTCCAATCACGCTGTGATAGATTTTCCCCCCTTGTTTTCTAATTCAGTTACACAAAATATTTTGGAATCTCTAATTCTACGTGTGTGACAGTTTTTGTAGACGAGCTGAAACCCTTGTCATCTAATACGATTGTTGAGTAAGTTATTTGCTTGTAAAGCCATAAACAGCTAAGGAGATGACTTTCTAAAAATAGCGTCGTAGCTCTTCACAAACTGAAGAATCAATGACTACCGTCGTCAACTAATAATAAAACCGGCACTGTAAAATATGTGAGTTATGTATTTTTACTGAAACCATCATTATTAACATCCTTCTATATAACACAGAAAATTACGATTAAACAAAAATAAGTGAATTTTTAGGAAAAATTAATATTAGATATTAAAATTGTGTAAGTATTCGAACACAACGAAAAAACTGTGACACGTGACTGTAGGATTAGAAGCAGCGACCTTCCTACTGGAACACTACCACCTCAGCTACACCGACAGATGCTGCAGGTGTTTTAGTTATTGGTACGGAATGTACTTGCCAAACTTTCGATTTTTTCGATAATTTTTGAGAGTTGCGTCGAATGGCTTTGGTTGATTGTTATTTGAGATCTGAACTTAACGTATCAAACATTTCTAAAATCCGATACTCGTGTAGTCTCCTTGTGAGTCACCACGGAAGATGCTTGGCAACGCCGATAAAATCGCCTATCGATATGATTATTGCGCCTCGACCGCAGGTACACAAAATTTGTTATCGAAGCTTTCATGTTGTAAAGATGGAAGTAAACAGGAAAGGAGCTATATTGAAAGTTCTCCTAACACGTAAAACATTTATTTGTAGAAGGGCAGAAGAGAAAGGAAAAATGCGACAAAAGTGACTGCGGCCTAGAAGGTACAGGTATGGAAACACGTTTGTTGATTTTAATTCTCACGGTATGAGAACAGGTCATGACAGTAAGAGTTTGAAACTGTGTAATTAAAATATTAAGAATAGGGCCACGAAAGTACTCGCACATAAACAGATATTTTTCGACTCTCTTTACAATTATTGCGATACATTTCAGTAAGCCCTGTATATTCGAAAACAGTAATGTGAAATATTTCTATCGACTAACAGTAGGCTAGAATGTTCTGACAGTATGCTTGAGTAATGCAGTACGGTAGTGTTGTAATTATCCTTTATGACCGATGCAGTACAGAGAACTCTCGAAAGGGGAGAAGAAAAATGCGGTGGCCGAGCGTACTGCGGCGCGTCAGTCACAGTCTGCACGGCCACTACGGTCGGGGGTTCGAATCCCCCCTCGGGCACGGATATTTTTGCCGTCCTTAGAATTAGCTAGTTCATAAGTAGTTTGTAAGTTTAGGGACTGATGACCTCGTAGTTAAGTCCCATAAGCTCTACAAACAGTTGAAAACATGCAGCACGAAAGTAGATTCGAACCCGAAAACTTATATATCAGAACCTACGACGCAGTTACGTGACGTACTCGTTTGGAATATATCCATAAAAGTTGTTTTAGTCATCAATGTGCATGAAGTTGTCATCGCACGATGTGTTCAGTAGTAAAAAATTATGACGAACTATATAGTTACTGATGCTCCAACTGAGAGCACATGTACATTGTGGACCGTGCTGTCGTAATTGATGAAGTTATCTACTCACTGCAGATATACATCACGGAAGCGGCGCTAGGGGCAGCCCTATAAGGGCGGTTTGCTCTTTCTCCGCTACCTGGGTGTTTGTCGTTCCAAATGTTAGACGTAAACTTTTACGTATATGTTAATAATTATCTCGATGCGGTCGCAAAACTTGACAGGATCACTAGGTGGGCTAATCTCGAGATTTCTCGGACATTTAATCGAAATTGCTCTAGCCGTCTTAGAGTCTGTAGGGAACATAAATACATAAATCTTCTTATATATTAAAAGAATCTACTAAAACTAAATTCAATTGGCCGGACCAAACTTCCCAGTCGATTTCCTTCATTTTTGTCTTAAACAAAAGGTATTCTTCCTCAGATTTGTCACGAAGTATCAGAATTTACATAACCCTCGCCTTCCTTTTTCTAAACTCAAACGCGATTTCCTTCTGTATATTTCTTTCGGGGATGTCCTTTCTGAAAACTAAAGTCAGTCGGTCAGGCCGTTCTATCCGACCGATTTCCTCCATTTTTGCTTTAAACGAAAGGTATTCATTCGCAGATTTGACATCGAGTATCCGAATTCACTCGGGTCTCTCCGTCCTCTTATTTTTATTCGAACGCGGTATCCCGTTCTCGCGTCGAATATTTTAATAGGTCGCTTTTACGATATCTTCGGTTCCGATCGAGGCGAGCAGTTCTTTTCGACCTGACGACACTCGGCCGATCGAGCTCTTTCATTAGCGCTTTTTGACACTCGCATCGGTCGATTCCGAAGAAAGCTACGGGTGAACATTCGACTCGACTCGCATTTTTTCGCAATTTTTCCAGCATCGGCAGGTGTTTTTTGCAGACGAATGTTACAGTGGAGGGGTGTGCGCAGGGCGAGGTGTGGGGCTGCGCGTTCCTGGTGCGCGGCGCGGCGGCGGAGCGGTACCTGGAGGCGCGCGAGGTGTGCCAGGGCGGCTACGGCACGCTGGTGGCGCGCTTCGAGCCGCGCGGGCGCGCCGCAGCCGCCTTCCCGGCGCTGGCGTACGTGGCGGCGGCCGGCAACCGCCTGTGGCTGGGCCCCGCGCCGCTACCCGCCGTCGCGCGCCACGTCGCCGCCGCCCGCGGCGCCGCCGGCCACAACGTCGAGTACGTGCTGCGCCTCGCACACTTCGTGCGCAAGTAAGTACTGCCGAGACCGAGTGCTTCCCGGAAGGTATCTCGCGTGTTATTCGTCGGCGCATTCGGTTCCGACACGATGCAGTTCCTCCTCACTCTGTCTGTAAACATCTGGATCGGACATTACCCGATAAGAGGCTAGGAAGAAGTAGTCGGCTTCCTATTTCACTCTCCTCGATTTCTTTTTGTGACGCCATCTGTCGAGGCTGACGGCGAGTCTCGTCGGAGTTTGTGACACTTGCGGGGAAAGTGAATGTGTAGACACTCGAGGGGAGACCCGGGTAGTGGACGGGGTGTTCCACAAGTAGGGATACACCACGCCCACCGGCCGCTACCTGCTCCCGACCCAAAATTAGCACGGGCCTATATTTCGCATTCGTTGAAAAATGCTAATTTTTCCGGTACCTACTGTTTACTTTGTACATATTTAAGAGCAGAAAATAAAGTTATCTCGCAATAATTCTGATAAAATAGTGTTTCACACCAAAATACCATTTATGACAATTTCGGATTTGCTGCATTTTGAGTCAGAATTCGCATCTATATTCGCATTTATCGCAAATGCGAATTTCTCCTGTCCGCAGTAATACCTCTAAAAATAAACAGCTGATCGAGGCACTAAAAGCGAGGGCAGATCTTTGGATGTATTACTACAAATAACTAAAACACAATTTGATCGTGGAATTATATACAATCTCATTATAAAAGGTTTTGTAGGTGATTTTGAGCAGCTTTAAATATGTTAGGAATTGCATTATGAAATATAGACAGCTACACGTTACGTTTATTATGAGATAGCGATTTCGGCTAATTTCAGGCCATCTTCAAGTCTCAAACAACAGGTGTTACTTATGCATATTTCCAGTGGCACTCGTAACCTTTAACTGTTTACACACGAGGTCTAACGTTGTTAATCGCGTTAGCGATGAAAACAGAACCCAGAATCTTTGCGTCTAAATGATACATATATTGGTGTGATGTATTATTTCGAAAGAACAGACATCACACCAATACATATGTAGCTCTCGGTAAAGTGGAACGGTTCGATGTCGTTACGTAGCACAGCGCGGCCGACTGGAAACGCAGGAGAAGTGCAACCGACGTTCTCTCCTCAGAGGTATGATTATAATTAGGTTCGGCGTAGACTTCTACAACATACAGTCTACACGGCGAAGATTACACCAAAAAATTTAACTTTTTGTCTACTTTGGCGATAGCAACAAAATTTTAAAATCGTGTCTACTATGTAAAGATTTAGCAACACAAAACGCTTAAAGTCCATAACCTCACTGGTTTTAGAGTTCTGAATTTTTAATGTTTTTAATGTTATTATAGAAAAAAACAAATTTGGGACTCACACTACAATTTTCATATGGCAGATTTTGTACGTACATTCACAAGACATCATTCAACGGTTCTGTGCATTCATCTTGTGAGAAGTATAAATCATTTTTCAGTTTTTGTTTCAAATTTCTACGTTTAACTTTCTTTAAATATTATTACTTGAATGTGGTGATGAAATAAATAAATTACGTGTATATGTGTAGTCTTATGTGGCCAAACTACTTAGGTCATCGGTCGCTAGACTTACACACTACTTAATCTTACTTAAAATAACTTAGGCAAAGTACAAACAAACATGCCCATGTCCGAGGAAGGACTCGCACCTCCGACCGGACCGGCCGCGCAATTTGTGACAAAAATTACATGTTTGATAATATTAATGCATAGAAGTATGAAATCACGTCAAGACTACTTCCTGCTAAAATTTCGACAAAAAAAGCTGGCACTGAGTTTAGAAAAACAAAATTCTGGTATATTGGATTTTAACATTTCACCATAAAATGAATGTTACTACAAGAGATACAGCCATTCAAACTTACGGGCACCATAACGTTTTCCCTTCCTGAGTAAATGAGCTGCTTCTTGTAGTTTCAACACCACAGTAGGCTTTTTCTTGAATGTTCTGAATATAAATCTTCACACAGACTTCGTGAGGAGGAGAGTGATACGGATATCTGATTGTAAACCACTGCCTATTATCTTAGACCTTTTTGACTGTACTGAACAGGAGTAATGCGTAATCTGTAATTTATATTTATACAGTAACAAGCAATGTAATTTACAACCAACTATTGGCTGCCAATTTCGCTTCATTTTTCCTGGAAGTCTTGCAACTTGTTTCTCCCTGTTGGTTTATGCCAAGTTCGGAGTAAAAATGGTTCTATATGACGGTGATATAAAATAGAATTAATCTTAAGCGTTTCGGTGTGTGACATTCCCTTACACGTTCCGTATACATTTCTGAGATGTATTTGTAATTCGAATACAGCCATATCGTTTTGGGGTCTACGAATAAACGCTTCAAGTATATAAAATACTCATTGACTTATTATTAACGTTTTTTAATTGAAGGTTTAAGGTTGCGTCTCCTATTAAAAAGCATAGTAGCTATTTTTAAAGAGATGGAAGTTGCGTGATAGTGGAGTTTAACTACATAGCGGTCAATTACATCAACGTATCTGTGCAGGATGCCTAATATATTTATTGCTTGCACAGGCGTCTTGATATGCTTAGTGTTCTGAATAATATGCTTTTAGGAGGTATGACTGTGGAAAGTCATCGACTTGTAGTAGCAGAGGATGTCTTAATAACTCTCCAAACATTATCACTATTAAAATACCTTTTTGTTTTCAGTAGGAACACTCAACGAATTAATATGTAGTTAGAACATGTTACTATATTGCTCTTCAGCTTGCAAAGGGTTGTGCAATTTCACTGAGTTTCGTGTTATGTTGACAGTGTGGAAACGTGACAACAGCAGTGCTAGACTTGTTGGTGTGCCTATACCCAGGAAAAGCCATTAGCCGCCCCAAGGGTCCCGGGTTCCCCGCAAGTGTCACTCCCCGCAAGTGTTCCAACCCCGTCTCGTCGTCCCCGAAATTCCGAGGACGACGGTGGGATCTCTGCGTGACGGCACCGTGCGTGCGACGATGCTGTGCAATTCAGTTTTGAACGACTGTCGTAAGCGTAGCACATTACGAAATTTGTCCAGGTAAATAGACCTTCCGCGTGGGAATGGGCGCTTCATTTAAGCAGCCTCTCCACGAACAGCCCGGCCGCTTCCCGTCAGATGTTCGAGCCCTCCTTCGGCCGTGTGTAAGTGAGGGGGGGAGTTGTCCTTAAAGTAAGTTGGTTTCAATTTGGTCTCTCAGGTTTACGAAAATGTTTGAAGTATAACTCATTATTACTGTACTCTAAACTTACCGAGGAAGGAAAATACGGTCCAACGTCTCGTCTGCCTGGGATAGTCTTTCTCGTCTGCGAGTGACGTGCGCCGTTATTATTCTACCGACAATTATTCGGCGAGAATTCTGCACGCGACGATCGGAGTTCTGAAACTGGATCCCCATAGTTTGAAGCTGAGCCGAAGCTCCAGTAGATTTTCCCTGGTACCTTACGACTCTGTCGTTATCAAACTATAATCCCTGAGCTCAGACTGATACAGTTACCTTTCGCCATTCTCCCTGAAAGTTAGTAACATTATCGCAAACACACCCTGTATAATTTGTCTACCTGGATGTTCAGCGACAGATATATAGCTAGATAAGAAGTACAAAACACTGAAATTTTGGAAAAGCACCATAGTTGCATTTGTAGAAACAGAAACAGGTTTAGACACTATCAAATAGAAGACTCGTGACAAGATCTGAATACATTATGAATGTCGAATGGAATGCAATGCACAATCAGAAACATTTATTCCTTCAGACCGTCTTGATTGCAAATTGAATGGATGACGCCAAAATTCTTGCAGACCTACTAGGCAGGTTCATATAAAATGATTTCTAATCCATGGTGTACAGCAATCAGTTAGAATAAATATTCCTTCAAACGGTCTTGCTTGCAAATTTGGAATCAAGACCGTTTGAAGGAATATTTATTCTAACTGATTGCTGTACACCAAGGATTGGAAATCATTTCAATCAGAAACATGTATAATAAAATACTTCAGTTATATGTAATAGGTAGCAAGCAATCGGAATGGTTTGGAATAGATAGAGGGGTGGGACGGAGAAGGAGATGTGCTCTCACCAATAGTCTTCAATATAGCTATTGTCAGGGGTTAAGAGAAAATCAAACGATAGTCATTATGTTGTTGTTGTTGTTGTTGTTGTTGTGGTCTTCAGTCCAGAGACTGGTTTGATGCAGCTTTCCACAATACCCTATCCTGAGCAAGCCTCTTCATCTCCACATAAGAACGGCAACCTACATCTGTCTGAATCTGCTTACTGTATCCATCTCTTGGTCTTCCTCTGCGGTTTTTACCCCACACACTTCCCTCCAATGCTAAATTCACAATTCCTTGATGTCTGACAATGTGTCCTACCAATCTATCCCTTCTTTAAGTCAAGGTATGCCAGAAATTTATTTTCTGTTCAGTACCTCCTCATTAGTTATGCGATCCACCCACCTAATCTTCAGCATTCTTCTGTAGCACCATATTTCAAAAGCCTCAATCCTCTTCCTGTCCGCACTGTTTATCATCCATGTCTCACTCCCATACAAGGCAACAGTCCATACAAATGCCTTCAGAAAGGACTTCCTTAGGCTTAAATCAATATTCGATGTTAACAAATTTCTCTTTTTCAAGAACGCTTTTCTACCCATTGCCATTCTGCATTTTATATCCTCTGTACTTCGACCATCATTAGTTATCATACTGCCCAAATAACAAAACTCATCTACCTCCTTTATTGCTTCGTTTCCCAATATAATTCCTTCAGCATCACCTGATTTTCTTACACTGCACTCCATTACCCTAGTTTTGCTCTTGTTAATGTTCATCTTATATGCACCTTTCAGCGCATTGTCCATTCCGTTCAATTGCTCTTCCAGGTCCTTTGCTGTATCTGACGGAATTACTATGTCATCGGCAAAACGCAATGTTTTTAATTCTTCACCCTGAACTTTAATTCCTTCTCCAAATTTGTCCTTGCTTTCCTTTATAGCTTGCTCAATGTACAAATTGAACAACATTGGAGAAAGGCACTAACCCTGTCTTACTCCTTTTCCAACCACTGCATCCCTTTCATGCCCTTCAACTCTGACAACCGCTGTCTGGTTTTTGTACAAGTTGTAAATAACCTTACTCTCCCTATATTTTACTCCTGCTTGCTTCAGAACTTGAAAGACTTTATTCCAATCAACATTGTCAAAAGCCTTCTCCAAATCTACAAAAGCTAGAAATGTAGGTTTGCCTTTCCTTAATCTATCTTCTAGGATAAGCCGTAAAGTGAGTATTGCCTCCCGTGTTCCTACATTTCTCCTGAACCCAAACTGATCTTCCCCGAGATCGGCTTCTACCAGCTTTTCCATCCTTCTGTATATAATTCGTGTTAATATTTTGCAACCATGACTTATTAATCTGATGGTTCTGTAGTTTTCACACCTGTCTGCACCTGCTTTCTTTGGAATGGGGATTATAACATTCTGAGGGTACTTCACCTGTCTCATACATCTTACACACCACGTGAAACAAGTTTGTCATGGCTGGTTCTCCCAGAGACTTCAGTAGCTCTGAGGGAATATCATCTACTCCACGGACTTTGTTTCTACTTAGGTCTTTCAGGGCTCTGTCAAATTCTTCTCTTAGTACAATATCTCCTATTTCATCTAAATCTACATCCTCTTTCCTTCCTACAATATTATCTCGAAGTTCATTTCCTTTGTAGAGCCCCTCTATATACTCTTTCCACATTTCAGCTTTCCCTTCTTTGCTGAGAACTGGTTTTCCATCAGTGCCCTTGATATTCATAGAACTGTTTTTCTTATCTCCAAATGTTTCTTTTATTTTCCTGTAGGCTGTATTTATTTTTCCCCTATTTATACATTCTTCTACATCCTTGCATTTGCCTTGTAGCCACTCCTGCTTAGCCATTTTGCACTTCCTGTCAATCTCATTTCTTAGTCGTCTGTACTCCATTTTGCTGTTTCATTTACTGCATTTTTATATTTACTCCTTTCCTCGATTAAATTTAGTATCTCCTGTGATATCCAAGGAGGTCTTGCCTTCCTACCTATTTTGTCCTCTGCTACCTTCACTATTTCATCTGTCAATGCTACCCATTCCTCCTCTACTGTTTTATTTTCCCCGGTTTCTGTCAATTGTCCATTGTTGCCTAATGCTCCCTCTGAAATTCTTAAGAACTTCAGGTTCCTTCAATTTATCCAGATCCCATCTCCTTATTTTCCTACCTTTTTGTAGTTTCTTCAGTTTCAGCCTACAGTTTATAACCAACAAGTTATGGTCAGAGTCTAATCTGCCCCTGGGTATGTCTTACAGTTTAAAACCTGGTTCCGAAATCAGTGTCTTACCATTATAAAATCTATCTGGTATCTCCCGGTGTCTCCTGGTCTCTTCCACGCATACAACCTTCTTTTGTGATTCTTAAACCAGGTGTTTGTTATAACTAAATTATGTTCCGTGCAAAATTCTACCACGCGGCTTCCTCTTTCATTCCTTTTGCCCAGACCATATTCACCTACTATCTTCCCTTCCCTTCCTTGTCCTACTACCGAATTCCAGTCTCCCAACAATTAAATTTTCCTCTCCCATAATTGTCTGAATAATTTCCTTTAGCTCCTCATATATTTCTTCGATTTCCTCATCATCGGCAGAGCTAGTTGGCATATAAACCTGTACTACTGTTGTCGGTGTTGGCTTCGTATCTATCTTGACAATGATAATGCGATCCCTGTGCTGGTCATAGTAATTTACCCGCATTCCTGTTTTCTTATTCATTATCAGTCCTACTCCTGTGATACCCCCAATTGATTTTGTATTTATAATCCTATACTCACCTGACCAGAAATCCTGTTCATCCTGCCACCGAACTTCACTAATTCCCACTATATCTAACTTCAACCTATCCATTTCCCTTTTTAAATTTTCTAATTTTCCTATCCGATTAAGGGATCTAACATTCCACGCTCCGATCCGTAGATTGCCAATATTGTCTTTCGTAATGACAACATCCTCCTGAGTAGTCCCCGCCCAGAGATCCGAATGGGGGACTATTGTACCTCCGGAATATTTTACCCGAGAGGATGCCATCATCATATGTTCATACAGTAGAGCTGCATGTCCTCGGGAAAAGTAACGGCTGTAGTTTCCCCTTGCTTTCAGCCGTTCGCAGTGACTGTGTGGCAAAGCCACATTAGCTGATGTTACAAGGCCAGCTCAGTCAATCATCCAGACTGTTGCCCCTGTAACTACTGAAAAGGCTGCTGCCCCTCTTCAGGAACCACACGTTTGTCTGGCCTCTCCACAGATACCCCTCCGCTGTGGTTGCACCTACGGTACGGCTATCTGTATCGTTGAGGCACGCAAGACACCCCACCTCGGCAATGTCTGTGGTCCATGGGAGTGGACGATAGTCATATCACATACAAAGTGTGTTTTCAGACCGTAATAATCATAAATTGGAAGAACAGCAAAATAACATCGGAAGGTAATTGAAGAAATAGTCATGCAGATAAGCTTAACAAAAATAAGGTTATGATAGTTAGGAGCAAAAGTTTTAAAAATATAATACAAAACTGATCAAATAAGTAGATATTTTCAAATATCTAAACAGATAACTAAGCAATCCAACTAAAAAAGGATGCAACTAGCATGAAACTTCAGAGAAGATAGAAAATTGATAAGTATGTTATTGTTGCATAATAGTCATGAATAGGATTTGGATAATACCTGCCAATGCTGTGATCATTTCATAGAATATGTATTATATACCAGTTGTGACCCGGCCCCGGTGGCCGAGGGGACTGAGGCGCTCCAGTCACGGTCTGCACGGCCACTACGGTCGGGGGTTCTAATCCCCCCTCGGGCATGGATATTTGTGCCGTCCTTAGTGTTAGCTAGTTCATAAGTAGTTTGTAAGTTTAGGGACTGATGACCCCGTAGTTAACTTTTGATCTACAGATTAGAATATTAGACAGACATAGTCTGAACAGAGTAAAAATTACAGAAATGCTCTTTCTGGCCGCCATGGTGGGTAGGGTGAAAGGGACAGGACAAGGAAAGAAAGAATACAAATCATATTATTCGTTAAAAGGAACTCTGAAGGGAAACAAATGGTTTGGTCACGTTAAAAAAAGGGCGAAGAAAGCTTTCGAAGAAGAGCTTTGGAATGGGCACAGTCTGGAGAAAGACCAATTGGAATACTACGAACGTGATGAAGAGTCCAATGGAAATAGGTTATGAATGGAAGAGAACTACACTGATAAAATGTGGCACAAAAGAGATGATTGGAAGAGGCTCTCTGAGAGACCTGCGTAAGTAGACTGTTCAGATGGTGAAAGGAAGAAGACAGAGTTTCCAAATTTATCAAATAACTTATGAACTATAAAAATGTATCAAAAACTGATCTAAAAATGGCATGAGTTCATAATTGTAGTAAAACTGAAATATTGATAATGGCAAATGCACACTTTTGGTATGATGTTCTGTAAGTTGTAAAATTCTCAAAATTGTAAGGGTTTATTTTTGTTGATGAATTTCAAATGAAAATGAAAAGTGAAGATACACTTGAGTCCAAAACAGCAGACTACATGTTGTCTGTGTACGTATGAAATAAGTTTCCCAGTTATTAGTTGTCAGTGGAATAACATTAATTTGTTGGCAGGGTTGCACCAGATTCGGACAAGGAGCTGTTGGAGCTGGAGCAGCTGGTGGTGGCGGCGGTGCACGACAGCCGGCAGGACCTGCAGGTGCTGATGGGGCCCACACCCGAGCCACTGCACTTCAGTCAAAGTGACGCTGACGGTGACGGTGACGGCGATGCACAACCCGCCGACTCGAATCGCCACTTTACGGCCACTGTGCCTTCCAAGAAGCTGCGTTGTCTCAACATGTAGACCGTTGCTGCTGCCTCTCCCACAATAAACACAAGACTGAATTTCTGTCGGGTCTCGTTACTTCTGTGTCGATGCGTTCGTGTGTTCCTTGTTTGCTGTCGTACTACAAAGATGCATTTATTAAGTCACATCACGCATCTAGTCTGTGCTGCACAACAGTTATTTATCGCAAAATTTTATTTGCGAATGATTAAATTTATTTGAATTTTTTATTTTTATACGTGTTGTTCAATTTTTCACCCACAAGGCAGAACTCTCTCTGCCCCTCCTAAGTTAAATATGTGTCTCCTGCATCCAGTTATTAGTTTTTTACTGGCTGAAGGTGGGAGAAACAGAAAGCTCTGCCCACATTGCTAAAAAAAAATAAAAAAAAATAAAAAAAAATAAAAAAAAATATTTGCTTAAAATTGAATTTTGCATACATGTATATCTTTCAATACCAAACTTCTAATATAACTATTATTACAAAGGGTCACTTTTCCCTTCACAGCTGGTAAATCTTTAATGTGGATCTACCACCAGATGGCACACCAGCACAATTAAGAGGGGATAAATTGAAATTTCTGCAAATTCTGGAACTTATGTTTTTCTATTGAACTATTAGCATACTATGTTATTTGAGGTGAACATTGTGGCCTAGTGCAGCATTAGGCTACACATAAATAATAACAGTAAGACAATGGTATTTTAGGTCAATGCTCAGTAATCAATTGCATGGATGTTATACTGGTTCTTTTCACCAACTGTCTTATAAGCTAACACTCTATGTAGTTATGTGATTAGATATGAACAAGTTTCTTTAAATCAGCAATAACACTAATAATGTGCCAATTTCTTGTAGTTTTCACATTCACTACCACAGTCAACAATCACCCATGAGTGAATTTACCAAAGGCAAATAGAGGTGGTTAAATAATGTAAAAATTATTTTGATGTATTAGAATTTCCCTTAAGGCATCATTCATAATATCAATTTGTTGCAAAATCCATAAATTTTTGTTAAGTGTGAACGTAAAAAAAAAAAAATCCTTGAAATGGAAGAAGCTTCTATCTACAAGACAGCAAAGTCTTAGAAACTGTTGATTTTGTGATATGACAGCTAGTTCTAAATGTAGTAAATACAATACAGTAGTGTTCAAATATAGCTTTATTAATGTACTGCTCAGCAAATTCTCATCAATTAAATATATAGGCATAATGTTGCACAGCATTATGAACTGGAATGAGCATGTAAGAATAGTTGAGGGAAAGGGGGAGGCTGGACTGCAGTTTACTGGAATAATTTTGGGAAGTTGTGATTCAGCTGTAAATGAAACCACTTATAGAATATTTCAGACTACTCATGTGTTTGGGATCCCCACCAGATTGAAATAAAGATAGGTAAGTTCCAGCAATTTATGACACTTGCTTTCAACCACATTCACGTTAGACACAAGGTAACTTATTTCTCATCAGCTGCCCTGCAATTTACACATAATACTACTTTCCAAAATAGAAAACTTACATAGAAAAGCTTATTTCAGCTAAAGACATGAAACGGATACCTGAAAACAATAACTTCTCAGACCTGTTTTTCATGTCACTACAAAACTTAAGTACTGTAATTATAATAATACAATGTAGTAAACTTCAATTATGAATCTTCTATTAATGAAACTGAGTGTAGAGAATTATATCTTCAAGAAATATAAAGTTGTTACTGAAGCCCAGGCAAAGGACAACTTATGTTGTTGAACTCATTCAATATATTTGCAATGTGTGTTGAAATCTAAAATATTGTAATGTTCCTCATAACTGTGGCACGTGGTATTTACTATAAAATACTGTGCACAGCACTTGCATTCTGGGATAATAGGGAAATTACTATTATTATTCTTTTTCTTATTAATGAAGTACATATTTTAATAAATCCCTGAGACTTAAACATTTAAAATTCTTAGGTATGTTTGAGCTGAAAAAATAGACTAATGCCTTTATCTTTATCATTAATTGATAATAAAAATACCAATAAATCAGGCAAACTGTAGACTCTACAGCATAACCACACTACATAAGGGAATAATTTTAACTGTGGAAGGTACAGGATGGCAAGTCAATAATATGATGACGGGTAGCAATCCACCATAAAGACAATTTCTGAACCACAGAGATGCATGTAAAAATGACAATCACATTCATTATATGCATGCCTGTGGCTCAGGTATTAGGTTTATCGTGCTACCCATCTTCACAGTATTAGAGAATAATGTACATCGCAATTGTACATCACAAAAAATTCTTAAATATAACATCTTCATCACATTAATTTTAATTTTAATTACACAAGTATATACATATGTGATATGTAAGAAAATTTCATAATTGGTCTCACAGATCCTTCCAATATAGAGATGTTTGGAAAGAGCTTCAGAGTCCTGACACCTCTCACCAAGAATAAACCTCTTTTTTCTGCATACAATGATTAATATCTAGGAGTCATTGTATGAAAAACATATCTTACTTAATTTCACAAATCACATTTGCCATAAACACTATGAACATCAATAAAATGTTGGAGTTCTCTAGTAGATGAGAATGGTCTTCGGTAGCTTTTTGAGCAGTATCATAATTTAAGTACATATCTTGAGACCAAATGTTAATACAGTCAGATCAACCATATTAACAAGCTGTGATGTATCATATTTTCTGGCTTAGTGACTTTACAGATTATTACTTACACTAAAGTAACAAAATACTCTCTTGATTACAGGAAGCATGATAACTGATGATTAACACACAACTGCAGGTAATTAAACTTTTTTTCCTTGATGAAGGGGGTTTCAATGGATGAGTTGGATGGAGAAGGGGTGGCTCCAGGGTTCCGTTACAAGGGGGCAGGGGGGGTCACAAATTTTTCGTGCTTTAGCATGGTTTTCCAAATCTTTTGTAGTCAACTATTGTAAAACTTAAATATGGGGGAGAGTATTAAACACCTGTTTAATATGCAGGTTACTTCTGTTGTAAATTCTCTATGCCCTGACCCTTCCCCTCACCTAAAGTAAATATCTTTTGCTACAGATGGAGAGGATTATAATATTAATCAAAGTAGTAATAGAATATATAAAGTATTTTATTAAATTGAAGTACAATTCACAAGAAAAATTGAAGCTGCCTGTTCTTAATCATTGCAGATATAGTAAAAACTGTATCAAAATCTCTGTGGATATGCAATAAAGCTAGACCAGTGAATCACTCTCCCCCCATGGTTATTTTAAGCCAAGTATGGAGGTAAGAGAAGTGAAAATGTACGTTCTCTTGTTGATGCACTAACCGGTAGTGTGACTAAAATTTGTAGAGCTGTGAAAATACAAGGATGCTGTTCATTGTCATACATCTTGATCATATAAAAAAAGGTACTCTGGATTTTTATGACAGCTTTGATATGTCTCTTCCACCTAGCCCTCAATAATTTGAACTCTCGTCATAAGTGCAATAGATTTACCTACAAGCTGCTTGTACACCTCTGCTATTTCTACCACAGTTGCAATGTCTTCTTTGCTGTATTATGTACATCACAAAAAATTCTTAAATATAACATCTTTATCACATCTGAACAGAGCCACTCCTTTGGATCCAAAATGATGTTCTCTAACAAGGGGACATAAAGAACCTTCTTCATTGGATTGAGCAGTTACATGATTTTCTCAGAATACATGATGAAAGTCCAAATGTGATTTCAATTCCACATACAACTGCTCTATGATTTCTTGAGCTTCAGAGAACTGCTGAACACCTAATCCACATTTTGTCTCTTCTGCTCTAGAATGACAGTGTTATCCTTCATTGCAATAATTGCTCTTTTTAAATCTGTAGCTGTTGACTGTTTTGACTTAAGATACCAGTTGAGTGACACAGTTATCCCTACTGTATGACTAAGAAAAATAAACATGAAAAATTGAACAATGGAACAAGAATAGTAATTTGTGTCAAATTAAGTAAGTTAATATGTCACCCAGAAGACAGCCCAGAGAATGAATTTATAACTAGATATAGTCTGTCAAAGGCATTGGGCTTCAGGTGCTGTTTTCCTCTAACATCACAGTAAAATTGTATGGAGGGAATTCTATAGTTTTCAAATTCTCACCTTGAAACTGAAGATGTTTGTCACGTCTCTCTACCCAAGGCATCTCACAGATCCCTACGTTGTTATTTTACCAAGCACTTCGTTAAAGCCACTACGTCTTTTTGCAGAGTTATTAACAAATGCTACTATCTTCACGTGTTGCAACAAACAGTGTTCGTGGATGAATTTTGCAAGACAATTGTTGAGTAAATGATTATTACAGGTACAATGTTTTGCGTTAATGGATATCCCGATAACCTCCTGAATGACATTCTTTGACTCTGAAACCATAACTGGACAGTGTCAATGCCATTTCCAACAAACATATTAAGATCAATATTAAATGTCTTGTTCATAACACGTGCATATGAGTGATAGTGCCTGCAGTTAAACGACCCCATTCATTTGCATCTATAGCACAAATCTTTTCACAAGCATCTCCCTTATTAATTCCTTTGTGTATGTAATAGGTAAGTTGAGCTAATCAATGTGAGAAACATCGGTGTTTTTGTCAACAATAACGGAAAAACATTGCTTCTCTAACTCTGAATAAAATCTTAACTCAAATTTCTTCTTTGCATACGTCAGTGGGTCGATATTGTGTGGTTGTGCTTATATTTGTGACATTCGAAGACTCGTTTCGTAAATCTAAATTACGACGTATCTTTGAAGCCCAATACAGTTCTGAAATTCCCGTGTTGCTAGTCATGAAATGGTCTTTCTCCTGAAGAGGAGCATCATTCATTAGTTTTTGCATTAAAAGTTCTTCGGTACAAATCCCCGTCGTCTCTGTGGCCACGTACAGATATATTTTGACAGCCACAGAAGACTATACTGCTGATAATAAAATTGGTTACAGCTGTTTCTGGTTCTTTATAACTCAATCTAACAAACCTTGTTAGAGACGTCATGTCAAAGACGATGTAAACATAGAGAAAAGTTTTGCAAACCTCAACAGCCCACCGATGATATTTATTTCGCTGATGGGCTAAAAGCGTTTCTTGTTCTCCAAGCAAATCACTCGCATCAGTGAAGTTTTCGTCTGAAAACCACCACAAGAGCCTACGGTGAAGAGAGTGTAATATTTGCAGTAAAGCCTTTCGCCTTCGTGTGACAGTATGAGGCAGTAAAAGTTTTTCAAATATCATTTGTGAGAATGTTGACTATTTGGCTTTCTCGGTAACGAGACAATAAGGGCGGGAAAGTGTTGAGCATCGCTCTAGCAGCATAGCCCTTCTGAGTGACGAGCGCAGACCGAGCCGAGAGCATCACACGGGACTGCCACATGTACGTCAGCAAACTCCTGCTTCCTTCTTATTGTAAAAAGTGTCAGTCATGCATAGCGTCACAACTGATTCACATTCTTCAAGCAGTCGGCCTCGCAAAATAATAATTGTCATTAGAATAAAATAATGTATCACGTTGTTTCCTTAATACGGCGAATGAAGTACTAGTAACTTCCAAAGAAAACATCTCCGGGCTGCAATTGTTTATTTCCAAACACAACTGAAACGCTTTCATTTCAGTTACTTTAAATTTTGTAATTGCTTCCGCTCAAATGAATTCAACTCCTGATTTCGGATTTGTTTCACTTCTCTCGCACACAAGGTCAGGGAATGAATTTTGCCTTGCAGTCTACGGCCTTATCCAGGGTTGGGGAGTAACGCATTAGATGTAACGCCGTTACTAATAACAGCTACTTTTCAAAGGTAACGGAGGGTAACGGCGGCGTTATTTGCATAAAGTAATTTTAACTATATTTAGGTTACTTTTATCACTTAACGATTTAACGAAATAGTGTTATTTTTTGTCGCAAATCAAGTAATTTTTTTTTTTTTTTTTTTTTTTTTTAATCTCAAGACTGCAGAGTACCATGCTTTGATTTTAGTGAAGAGAAAAAAGAAACAATATTTTTTTCTAAACCATGTTTTTAACAATCTACGTTGGAAATATATATATATATATATATATATATATATATATATATATATATATATTAGTACAATTATAACATTTAACAGTGATCAGTCATTGATAATATTTTTATTTTATAATTATGTAGGCAACAATGAGTATGTAACAATCATGTGACGTGTCGCACGTAAACAGTGTACAGTGTGCGATTATTTGATAGGGAGAAGGAAGAAGACACACGCATGCTTTGGTTCACTTATGCTCAAGTGTTCCAATTTTTGACGTTGGATGGAAATGATTCCTTCTGCTGCAAATTGTGTCGCGGTGGGAAAACGATGGAAACTCCAAAGCGAACTTTAGGATTCATGTAGAGGTTAGTTTTTTGATTTCTCTTTGGCGTTAAGGCGCGTTTACAATAAATCTGAAACATGTTCTGCAACGTTGTTCGCTGCTAGTTCTGGACTACGGTACCGATTTTCACATGCTGACAACACAAAAGTTGCGTTCCTTGGCAGTGTAGGTAAAGAAACAATGACCGTGGCTTGCTAGCGTTAAATGCTCCTTTGTAGAGATAGTGTTCGGTTTTTCTCTGTGTATCAACAGTTACATGTTATCTTTCCATGTGTTACTTTACGCAATAAAGTAGACAAGAAGCAACATACACGAATTCGTCACCTAATAAGAGGCAGAGGAGTTCCTGTGGAATGTTCGATGTCATAAGATTAATTAAAAAGAAGCATTACTCCCTACAGAAAATTGCTACATTGTTTGACGCCAGCCGTATGTGAAGTAGATAAAACAAATAAGTCTCTCATTTCTCAACACCGCAGAAATAACAGGATTCGTTATCTTGTTGTAAAGTTATGTTACTTGCCAGCCTGTTGTTTTTACAGCGCTTTTTATGAAGCAGAAATGAATATACATAGGTGGCAGTAGTGTGTACTAAACGTGGACATGGAAAGGGGATCGTCAGCAGCAGATTTCTTGTCTCATTCATTTGTAGTGTGAGTGACTATGAGGCTAAAGAAGTTTCCTTTATTGAAAATGACAATTTGGAATAATGTGAAAACATAAATAAATATACAATCAATTTAATATATGTTCAGTACTATTAATACAGCTGAATTACATTTACATAAGCCTTCATACAAATCTTTACATAAGCTTTCATTCAAAGCTTCACAAACTAAGTGGACAGTAATGACATGGCTGGCTTTGAAATGTGGAATAAATGTGCCAGGATTTCATAGGCACTTCCTGTTGCAGAGAAACATAGAGTAACAGCAGTCTTATCTCACAGGAGTTGTTTTTCTCAACTTTGTGCCTTTCTTTGAAACAACTGGCCCTGCAATATTCATTACAATTTCAAAATCTGATGGTGAGATCTTGGTGAAGTTACAAAAAGCAGAGATATCTTCCAAATTCAGCTCGCACAGCCTGTCATTCAAATTCAAATGTTTGTAAACTATGGGAACAAACTGCTATGGTCATCAGTCCCTAGACTTACAAACTACTTAAACTAACTTAAACTGAGGACGACAGACACACCGATGCCCGAGGGAGGACTCGAACCTCCGACGGGAGCGACCGCCCAGTCCGCAACGTGATGCCTTAGACCACGCAGCAGCGTACCATTCCCGCCACATGTTCTGTAGTATGTGTTTTGCCCTCGTCCGACAACCACGCTTCTTCATCTGCATTCGTCGAGTAGCCTTCTATTAATATTCAAATGTTTGCAAATCTATGGGACTCAACTGCTCGGTTATTAGTCCGTAGCTTACAAACTACTTAAAGTAAGGTAACTAATCTAAGGACAACACAAACACCCATGGCCAAGGGGGGACTCGAACCCGCGACGGCGAACGGCCGCAGCATGGCGCCCCATGAAGCCTGTCACTAATTCTTCCTCTTGACTTGTCATAGCGAATACACGGTCATTACTGCGAATATATAGCAGACAACAAAGTTGGCAGTTTTCACGGAGACGCGAACAACGAACTTTCGTGAGATGGAACGTTTAAAAATCATCTTTTGTCGAATATGAACGAACATTGAAATTGAGGTTCACTGAGAGAGAAGATGCTGTGGACAATTCATTTAATAATGCATTAATTATGTATTATTATTAATTATGTATGTATTATTGCATTTAATTATTGATTGATATTAAAGCTTGTTTCCTTTCTACATGTGTAATTTTCATTACGGATTTGCAGAAGAGGTACAATTACAACGATTAAAAGTATAAAAAAATCTTTAAAGATACTTCTGATACAGTTACTTTCAGTGTATAGTAATTGTAACTAAGTAAGCCGCGGCGGTGCGCGCGGCCGTTCGCCGTCGGGAGTTCGAATGTCCCCTCGGCCATGGGTATTTGTGTTGTCCTTAGGTTAGTTTAACCTAGATCAAGTAGTTTGTAAGCTACGGATTAATGACCACGCAGTTGAGTCCGATAGGCTTGCAAACATTTTAACATAAAAAAAAGTTCAAATGTTTGTAAATCTATCGGACCAAACTGCGTGGTCATCCGTCCGTAGCTTACAAACTACTTAAACTGACTAAGGACAACACACACACACACACGCCCCAGGGAGGACTCGAACCCCCGACGGCGAGCAAGCGCGCGCTCGGCAGCGAGGCGCTTTAGACCGTTTTTTTTTTTTTTTTTTTTTTTTTTTTTTTTTTTTTTTTTTTTTTCCCTTTCGTCTTGGGTTGGGTTGTGATATTTTGCAACTTTATTTTGTTTCTTCTTAATTTCTTTTATTATTTTATTTTATGTGTAGTATGAACAAAGTAAAACCGTCTTCTCCATGACGAACTTCTGTTGAAATGAAATTAATGAGTAGTAGTAGACAATAGCGAAGACTGGCGATAAAAACATTAATAAAAGGAAGAAAACAATTTTCGGAAGACCTCATTTTCTTCAGATTACTCCACTATGGACGCTGCCAAATCGTCATAGCATGTCTTCTCGTAGCATTGAACAGGTACCATTTCTGTTCGGCCACTTTTCTTCTTTTTTTTAATGATGTAGAAAAGAGAATGTTTGACATACAAAAGAAATGTATGATATTACGGGATGATACGAAAATAACTTTTCCATCATACGTGCAGATTTAATGAATAAAAAGCGGGGCATAGAAATCTTGAAAATTAAGCATCTTCCTTCACATAAGGGTGGTATGGGACTTTCCTCGATCGTTGCATGTCTCGTTCCGCAGCACCGCCACGTAATTAGTCTGCAATTTGGTACCGTTTGTGGTTTCATGGATTGGCACTTCCCATCAGTAGTCTCTTCTGTTCTTCTTCGTAAGACGTCAAAAGTTGTTTGGCACTCCCCAAATTTGTGGTGGGTTGATGAAAACACTTCGTAAATAATTCGCGAAGAGTTTTCGGTACCTCGGTGTTCGTTCGAGTACTCTGTGTGCGTCTTGTAGATAGTACCAGTAGTCAAGGCATGCCTTCTCTCCTCCGCCGAAGACGTAGTCGATTGTCATTGCCTTGATCCATGTGATCGCGTGATGTTTTGCAGGGGGAAAGTAATTATCGTCCGGACTCAGCAGGCTTCGAGGTTCAGTCATTTCCGGTGTGACGCGAAGATAACAGGCGATGATCTTTTGGGTCAGCCTCCAAACGCCGGACGTCGACGCACACGTGAGGCGATGTTCATCGGTGTCCAGGAGCTGGCAGTCACGACAGAGTGGAGAGTCTATTCGTCCGATACTGTGGAGTCGGTGTCTCGTCGCAAATTTTTTGTTGACGACTTGATACCAAGTCGAGCGCACTTGTGTGGGCAGGAAGGTGTGGTGTATAGTTTTCCACACCCGTGACCATTGTACAGTTGGATACTTGGTTTCTATTACGTTACGCGGAACAGGTTGTGGTAAAAGTCTTTTGCTGTTGGTGAACGCGTTGCGGGGAGACTTGAGATCATATAACTATAGTCGATGATGAAGGTCGACACATGACTGAGCTGTGCTGCGACGTGCGCCACCGGCACTGGCGGAAGTGCAGACACTGGCATCAGGACCTCCAGTAGCTAACCCGTGAGGGAGGGGTGTTGCTGGTCCATCGTTTTCTCATTTTGTTGATGGAGTAGCCGAGCGGTCTAAAGCTTCTCGCTGCGGAGCGCGCGGTTGCTCGCCGTGGAGGTTCGAGTCCTCCCTGGGGCATGGGTGTGTGTGTGTGTGTGTGTGTGTGTGTGTGTGTGTGTGTGTGTTTGTTTGTCCTTAGGTTAGTTTACCTAGGTTTAAGTAGTTTGTAAGCTACGGACTGATGACGACGCAGTTTGGTCCGATAGATTTACGAACATTTAAACATTTTTGATGTAGAGGGCGGCTTCCTGTGCTCGGACGTTTACCAGTCCCAACCCTCCACCGCTTAATGGGAGGGTGATTGTCATAACGTACTTAAAATAACTGTCCTAGTGATAGGTAATAGCCGAAGGCCGCCTGTATCCTCTGGCCTATCTGTACGGGTAAGGGGAGAACCTGTGCCACGTGGTTGAGTTTTGTTGCCACATAGAGGTTCAGATATTCCACACGTTGCAGGTGATTTAGTTCCCTGAGTAGGTTCTGGCGCACCATTACTCGTATGAGCTGCAGTATCCGCTGGTACTTTATCGCGACGGATCCCCGCACATCCTTCGTAAATGTGACACCCAAATATTTTAGTTTAGTAACTGTCGGGAGTGGGGCGACAGCGTCGGGTCCGAGACCGCGTCCGATGTCCAAAGCCGCCGACTTGTTGATGTTCAGAAGGCTGCCTGCGGCTTGCCCACGTATCGCTCTATCCAACTTAGCACTCTTCGTACTTCACGTGCTGAGCGAACCAGCAGTAGTAGGTCATCGGCGTAAGCCCTGTAGCGAAAGGTGACATCCATCAATGTGATGCCAGACAGCTTGTGGTTGAAACCTGCAAGGAGTGGTTCTAATGCGATCGCATAAAGGTAGGTGGAAAGGGGACAACCTTGTCGTATGGACCTATTAATGGGTATTGGGCCAACTGTCCTTCCATTGACCTGGACTTTAGAGCTGCCGACGATCAACAGACGCCGCAGAATGTCGATGAAACTCGGAGGAAATCCCATCCGTTCCATCACCCGTAGGAGAAATGTATGTTGTACTCTATCGAACGCCCGTTCAAAATCAATGGAGACGCTCGCCGCTCTCAGGCGGCACGCTGACGCGATCGCTATTAAGTCCCTGCAGTCTCCGGTGGCCATCTATATGTTGGCTTCCCCTCCATGAGACGTATGTTCTGTGGCAAGAACCATCGGCAACGTCGTCTTAATGCGGCCTGCTTAAAGCCTGGAAAATATCTTGTAATCAGCATTCAACATCGGAAGTGGGCGATAGTCGTTGACTGAACTTCCTGCTTTTGTCTTGTGAATCGGTATTCCTTCGACGAATGAAGGGGGTATAGTGCAGCCTGGTGACATAAGCTCACGGAACATGGTGACCCAGCGTGGCATCATTAAGTCCCGGAAGGCCCGATAGAATTCAACTGGTATTCCATCAGGCCCCGGAGACTTGTGAATCGCACCCTTGTTTAAGGCGTCCTCCACTTCTTCAGCCGTGATTTCCTCTGTTAGTGCTCTTTTTGCGATGATATCGATTGTTCGTGACACTTACTGTAATACTTCTGCATATGGGCTGGGAGATACACGATGTAGTTTTACAGAAAATCCCTCAGCAAAATTTATAGAAGAATATGAGCATTATTCAGCCACCGTGGTATGTCATGAATATAAGGTAACACACATGTAGGCAGCCTGCTTTCCCTCTCTCAACAGCCAAATGGAAGAGGACAGGAAATGGATCGTACTGGTATACATATCTACCACTAAGTATTGTACACTGGATTGCGGAGTATACAGGGTGTTCCACATTAGGTATATTTCTTTGCAACTTACAATTAATAAATGAAATTCGTATTTATTTAGGTTGGTACATTTAAAAAAACTTTATTGTTTTGGCTGAGTTTTAAATGTAGTCTATTTAGTTATTTTTCGGGGAGCTATATCACTCAGCTATAATATGGAATTCACCAGGAAACTAGGTTCGGTATACCACGAATATTGTCCTGTAATTAACATGAAACATACATTCAAATTCGTGATACCATCGACTTAACATCTCATCCACAGATCGTTTAGTAGGCGCCATGTGTTGTATCCAGGGAAATGGGAACTCGTTTTAGTACCTCAGTTAATTGAACATTCCACCACCAAATATCCATCTGGACACAGCCACTTACGTAAAGCATGTGGCATCCAGCCTTAAGAATCTTAAAACTTCTGGCTCTCTGGATGAAACTCATAAAAAGTCGATTTAAATTGATTTATGCACATCTAATTTACGTACACACACCCTAAGTTTTAGAAAATTACTTTGTTTGGTTAAAGTCGTAACTCATTATCGGTGATTTCCGAAAAGTTAGAAAGTGTAACGTTTCTTATGTTCATCCATCTATACAAATATACCTTTCAGTCGGTATTTTTAATGTGCGGAGAATAACACTCTGTGTGTGTTGAAGTTATGTAGACGTTCTCTCTAACTGCAAAATTCAGTAAATCTTACATTTCAAAAATTAGATAAATCGCCTCTTTTATTTGTGCTAGCAGTGACATGTGAAGACGACTTCTGCTACCATGTGTTCGTAAGTATACCAGTGCACGGTACACAATATACTACATGCACAAGATGTAGAAAATGCTTCTAGGAACATGAATCTGCTATAAACAGACCCAAATTCGCAGCCAGAATCACTACCACGCGTTTAACCATCAGTGCAAAAAAAAAAAAAAAAAAAATTACTAGTTCATAAAAGGGGAGGGTATGATCTCCAGACCTTACACCAAATCACAAAGCTGTCGTCTGCATCTCGTATAGTGAGGATATGCAGAACTGTACATGAGATGGGGATGTTGCCTCATCGCTCCAGTCACGGTCTGCACGGCCACTACGGTCGGGGGTTCGAATCCCCCTTCGGGCATGGATATTTGTGCCGTCCTAGTTCGTAAGTAGTTCATAAGTAGTTTGTAAGTTTAGGGACTGATAACCCCGTAGTTAAGTCCCATAAGCTATACAAACATTTGAACATTTTTGTTGCCTCATGTTAGTCACGGTACTGTCTGGCAGTGAGCTATATTCTGTCCTCCCATGTTCCTCATGTCTCCTTTATCAGTCATCCGTAATCCAAGCTTAACACTGTCCAGCACGATAATTCATCAAAAATACAAGCTCTAGAAATTTACACTTCGCAACAGAAGATCGGTGTAAAACAGCAGCCGTCTATCTCCGGAGACTTTCTTATCTGTATACTTCTTCTACATAGATACTCTGCAAATCACATTTAAGTGCCTGGCAGAGGGTTCATTAACCACTTTCATAACTTTTCTCTACTGTTCCATTCTCTAATAGCGAACAGGAAGAAAGAACTCTTAAACTGTTCCGATCTGATTTCTCTTATTTTATTGGGATGCTCATATCTCCCTAAGTAGGCGAGTGCTAGCAAAATATTTTCACATTCAGAAGTAAAAGTCGGTGATTGAAACTTTGCGAACAGATCACTTCTTTCTTTTAATGATTTCCACCCCAATTCGTGCAACATTTCCGTGACCCTTTCCCCCTTGTAACGTGATAAAACAGAACGAGCTGCCCTTCTCTGAACATTCGCAATATCTTCTGTCAGTCCCACCTGGTGAGGGTCCCACAAGGGGCAACAGTACTCCAGGTGAGGACGCACAAGTGTGATGTAGGCAGTGTCTTTGGTGGAGCTGGTGCATCTTCGAAGCGTTCTTCCAACGAAACGTAATCCTTGGTTCGCCTTCCCCACAATATTTTCTATGTGTTCTCTCCAGTCAAAGTTGTTCCTAATTGTAACTCCTAGGTATTTGGTAGAATTTACGACCTTAAGGTTTGACTGATTTATCGCGTAATTGAAGTTCAGCGTATATCTTTTAGTGGTCATGTGTATTACTTCACACTTTTCTTTATTTAGTGTCAATTGCCAATTTTTGTACCATATAGAAATTTTGTCTAAATCGCTTTGCGGTTGTTTTTGATCCTCTGTTGACTTCACTAACCGATAAACGACAGCATCATCCGCGAACAGTCTAAGAGAGCTATTCAGATTGTCTCCTAAATCGTTTATAAACAAAAGGAAGAGTAGAGGACCTATAACGCTTCCCTGGGGAACGCCAGATATCACTTCTGTTTACTCGATGACTTACCGTCAATTACAACGAACTGTGTCCTTTCTGATAGGTTATCGTGAATCCAATTGCACAAACCGAGCGAGGTGGCGCAGTGGTAACACACTAGACTCGTATTCGGAAGGATGGCGGTTCAAATCCACCTCCGACCACCCTGATGTAGGTTTTCCATGATTTTCCTAAATCACTCCTGGCAAATGCCGGGATGGTTCCCTCGAAAGGGCACGGCCGAATTCCTTCCACATTCTTACCCATACGTTCCGAGTGGAAGCACCGTCTCTAATGATCACGCTGTCGAAGGGACGTTAAACTCCAAAGTTCCAATCGCACAATTGGAGAGATATTCCATAAGCACGCAATTTCATTAGAAGCCGCCTGTGGGGTACAGTGTCAAAAGCCTTCCGGAAATCCAGAAATATGGAATCGATTTGAGATCACTTGTCGTTGGCACTTATCACTTCATGTGAATAAAGGGCAAGCTGTGTTTCGCAAGAGCGATACTTTTTGAATCCGTGTTGACTATTGGTTAATAGGTCGTTCTCTTCGAGATAGTATGTTGTTGTTGTGGTCTTCGGTCCGGAGACTGGTTTGATGCAGCTCTCCACAATACCCTATCCTGAGCAAGCCTCTTCATCTCCACATAAGAATGGCAACCTACATCTGTCTGAATCTGCTTACTGTATCCATCTCTTGGTCTTCCTCTGCGGTTTTTTCCCCACACACTTCCCTCCAACGCTAAATTCACAATTCCTTGATATCTAATAATGTGTCCTACCAATCTATTCCTTCTTTTAGTCAAGGTATGCCAGAAATTGCTTTTCTCCCCAATTCTGTTCAGTACCTCCTCATAAGTTACGCGATCCACCCACCTAATCTTCAGCATTCTTTTGAAGCACCATATTTCAAAAGCCTCAATCCTCTTCCTGTCCGCACTGTTTATCATCCATGTCTCACTCCCATACAAGGCAACAGTCCATACAAATGCCTTCAGAAAGGACTTCCTTAGGCTTAAATCAATATTCGATGTTAACAAATTTCTCTTTTTCAAGAACGCTTTTCTACCCATTGCCATTCTGCATTTTATATCCTCTGTACTTCGACCATCATTAGTTATCATACTGCCCAAATAACAAAACTCATCTACCTCCTTTATTGCTTCGTTTCCCAATATAATTCCTTCAGCATCACCTGATTTTCTTACGCTGCACTCCATTACCCTAGTTTTGCTCTTGTTAATGTTCATCTTATATGCACCTTTCAGCACACTGTCCATTCCGTTCAATTGCTCTTCCAGGTCCTTTGCTGTATCTGACGGAATTACTATGTCGTCGGCAAAACGCAATGTTTTTAATTCTTCACCCTGAACTTTAATTCCTTCACCAAATTTCTCCTTGCTTTCCTTTATAGCTTGCTCAATGTACAAATTGAACAACAGTGGGGAAAGGCTACAACCCTGTCTCACTCCCTTTCCAACCACTGCATCCCTTTCATGCCCTTCAACTCTGACAACCGCTGTCTGGTTTTTGTATAAGTTGTAAATAACCTTACGCTCCCTATATTTTACTCCTGCTTGCTTCAGAACTTGAAAGAGTTTATTCCAATCAACATTGTCAAAAGCCTTCTCCAAATCTACAAAAGCTAGAAATGTAGGTTTGCCTTTCCTTAATCTATCTTCTAGGATAAGCCGTAAATTGAGTATTGCCTCCCGTGTTCCTACATTTCTCCTGAACCCAAACTGATCTTCCCCGAGATCGGCTTCTACCAGCTTTTCCATCCTTCTGTATATAATTCGTGTTAATATTTTGCAACCATGACTTATTAATCTGATGGTTCTGTAGTTTTCACACCTGTCTGCACCTGCTTTCTTTGGAATGGGGATTATAACATTTTTCTTAAAGTCTGAGGGTACTTCGCCTGTCTCATACATCTTACACACCACGTGAAACAGGTTTGTCATGGCTGGTTCTCCCAGAGACTTCAGTAGCTCTGAGGGAATATCATCTACTCCAGGGGCCTTGTTTCGACTTAGATCCTTCAGGGCTGTGTCAAATTCTTCTCTCAGTACAGTATCTCCTATTCCACCTTCATCAGCATCCTCTTCCCTTCCTACAATATTGTCTCGAAGTTCATTTCCTTTGTAGAGCCCCTCTATATACTCTTTCCACCTTTCAGCTTTCCCTTCTTTGCTGAGAAATGGTTTTCCATCAGTGTCCTTGATATTCATAGAGCTGTTTTTCTTATCTCCAAATGTTTCTTTTATTTTCCTGTAGGCTGTATTTATTTTTCCCCTATTTATACATTCTTCTACATCTTTGCATCTGCCTTCTAGCCACTCCTGCTTAGCCATTTTGCACTTCCTGTCAATCTCATTTCTTAGTCGTCTGTACTCCATTTTGCCTGTTTCATTTGCTGCATTTTTATATTTTCTCCTTTCATCGATTAAATTTAGTATCTCCTGTGATATCCAAGGATTTTTTGTAGGTCTTGCCTTCCTACCTATTTTGTCCTCTGCTACCTTCACTACATCATCTCTCAATTTTACCCATTCCTCCTCTACTGTTTTATTTTCTCCTGTTTCTGTCAATTGTTGCCTTAAAGCTCCCTCTGATATTCTTAAGAACTTCAGGTGTGGTGTCGCGTAAGTCCAAAGTGCGCGCCACCTACTTTCGCCGCGCGCCGCCATGCACGCACGGCGCGGCGTTCTTACGACGTCAGCCACGAGCGCCCTCTGCTAGAACTCCGTTTGTGGCCACCACTGAACGACATCGTTCACTTGGGACTGAGATAGGAACCAGCTAACACTTGGGAATCAGACAGGCACCAGCGAAGACTTGGCTATCGGACAGGCACTAGGCAGAACTCTAGCTCAACTACGTATCAGCATTCTGCAGTACTAAGCTGTGTAAAAGTTAAGTATTGTATACATTCTGTCCAATATATATCTCGTTCTAATTTACCCTAGTGTTTCTATGTTCTGCTGTCCCACTGGCTGCTCACCTCCGTACCTGCACAAGCGTGCTTCCTTATTCCTGTGTCGGTATTTCCACTCGGCCACCGACACCTACGACGGAAACGAGACACAAAAGCGGCGACGAGGCTGGCATACAAAATCAGGTTCCTTCAATTTATCCAGGTCCCATCTCCTTATTTTCCTACCTTTTTGAAGTTTCTTTAGTTTCCGCCTACAGTTCATAACTAACAAGTTATGGTCAGAGTCTATATCTGCCCCTGGGTATGTCTTACACTGTAAAACCTGGTTCCGAAATCTATGTCTTACCATTATAAAATCTATCTGGTATCTCCCGGTGTCTCCTGGTCTCTTCCACGTATACAACCTTCTTTTGTGACTCTTGGACCAGGTGTTTGTTATAACTAAATTATGTTCTGTGCAAAATTCTACCAGGCGGCTTCCTCTTTCATTCCTTTTGCCCAGACCATATTCACCTACTATCTTCCCTTCCCTTCCTTGTCCTACTACCGAATTCCAGTCTCCCATAACAATTAAGTTTTCCTCTCCCTTAATTGTCTGAATAATTTCCTTTAGCTCCTCATATATTTCTTCGATTTCCTCATCATCGGCAGAGCTAGTTGGCATATAAACCTGTACTACTGTTGTCGGTGTTGGCTTCGTATCTATCTTGACAATGATAATGCGATCACTGTGCTGGTCATAGTAGTTTACCCGCATTCCTATTTTCTTATTCATTATCAATCCTACTCCTGTGATACCCCCAATTGATTTTGTATTTATAATCCTGTACTCACCTGATCAGAAATCCTGTTCATCCTGCCACCGAACTTCACTAATCCCCAGTATATCTAACTTCAACCTATCCATTTCCTTTTTCCAAAATCCTACTGCAAATCGACGTCAATGAGATGGGCCTGTAATTTTGGGGATCACTCCCATTGCCTTTCTTGAATATTGTAGTAACTTTGGCAACTTTCCAGTCATTGAGTATGGATCTTTCACTGAGTGATCGATTATAAATCATAGCTAAGTATGGAGCTATTGCATCAGCATACTCTGAGAGGAATCTAGTTGGTATACAATCTGGCTCGGGAGATTTTTTTTGTTTAGTGACTTAAGCTGTTTTACTACTCTAAGAAAATCTACTTCTAAGTGTCGCATGCTGGCAGGTGTTCTTGGTTCGATTTTGGAGTGTTTACTTCGTCATCTTTGGTGAACAAATTTCGGAAAGCTATATTTAGTAATTCTGCCTTAGCAGTACTGTCGTCGGTAGTATTACCATTGCTATCGCGTAGTGACGGTATTGTTTGTGATTTGCCACTAGTGTACTTCACATATGACCAGAATTTCTTTGGATTTTCTGCAAGTTTACGAGACAGGATTTCGTTGTTAACTACTATAGGCTTGTCGCAATGAAGTCCGCGCTAGGTTGCGAGTTTCAGTAAAAGATAGCCAGTCTTGTGGATTTGTGTCTTTTTAAATTTTGCATGCGTTTTCCTTTGCTTCTGTAACAGTGATCTGACCTGTTTTGTGAACCACGGGGGTCAGCCCCCCTTTTTTATTAATTTATTTGGTATAAATCTGTCGATTGCTACTGATATTATGTCTTTGAAAGTAAGCCACAACTGATCCACACTCGTATTTTCAGTTTTGAAAGACTGGAGACTATCACTCAGGAAAGCGTGAAGCGACGTTTTATCTGCTTTATTGAATAGATATATTTTTCGTTTATTTTTGGTGCATTTGGGCATTTCGACATTCAGTGTCGCTACTACATCTCTATGTTCGCTAATCCCTGTATCTGTTTTGATGCTCTTTACTAGCTCAGGATTATTCGTTGCTAGGAGATAAGGCTATTTTCGCAACCACTTACTATTCTGCCACTACGGTCGGCGGTTCGAATCCCCCCTCGGGCATGGATATTTGTGCCGTCCAAGTTCGTAAGTAGTTCATAAGTAGTTTGTAAGTTTAGGGACTGATGACCCCGTAGTTAAGTCCCTTAAGCTTAACAAACATTTGAAAATTTGAACTTACTATTCTAGTGGGTTCATGAACTAACTGTTCGAAGTAGTTTTCAGAAAAAGCATTAAGAACTAGTTCGGACGATGTTTTATATTTGCCGCCGGTTTTGAATACGTATTTATGCCAACATATCGAGGGTAAATTAAAGTCGCCACTGATTATAACAGTATGCTTCGGGTGCTTCGGGTACCTGTTTGAAATGTGATTCAAGCTTTCTTTGAACATTTCGGCAACTGCATCGTCTGAGTCAGGGGGCCGATAAAAAGATCCAGTTATTAATTTATTCCGGTTGTCAGGTGTAACTTCTACCCATACCAACTAACAGAAGTATCTGCCTCAATTTCGCTGCAGGATAAACCGTTTGTAACAGCAATAACAACGCCACCCCCTTTTTTATTTTTTCTTTCCTTTCTGAAGACCATTTGGCTCTTTGAAAAAATTTCGGCCAAACTTATCTTTCAGAACCTATAACGTTTTGTGCCTCAGTACTTTCTATCAGCGCTTGGAGCTCTGGATCTTTCTCAGTACACCTACGACAATTTACAACTGTTACACCAATGGTTCTTAGATCTGCTTTCTTCCTGTGTCTGATCTGCCTCCTTTGAGACGGAAACCCATTTTGTATATTCCCGAGGCCCTCTAACGTAAAAAAAAAACCGCCCAGTCCACGCCACACAGCCCCCGCTACCCGTGTAGCCGCTTCCTGAGTATAGTGTACTCCTGGCCTATTTACTTCATTGATGACCTGTTAAGACTTTTGATGGAACAAGTTTGCATTATTGTAGCCTGTGTTTAACAGTTGCTTACTTAACCTCGAAAAACTGTAATAAGTGAACACATATGGGAGGTAAAACCTCTGAATGTAGCACTTAATGTGTGCTGCAAAAAGGGTTCCAAGAGTGAGTGGGACATGAAGTTCCTAATACATCGTCAGTCAGGTAGGGCGCGCTGACAAGACGGAGGCGAGTTGTCACTGACGGTTGTGCGGCATGGAGGGAAAATGTAACGGTTTTCTCGTCCTTTACTGGTCACTTTCTAGCCTGCAGCCGCATTGTCTCCGCCAGCATGTTGTCATGTGGCATCCGCTAACGTCGGTGAGCGGAACCTACTTATGTATCAAGCGGGCCCAGTCCTTCTTATATAGCAACCATGACGTGTCAGTACGACGATTCTGTAGTATAAAGCGCGTCTTCAGAGACGGTTTCGATGCGGTACAGTTTGTTGTTGACTGGCAATCGCACATCTGTGACTCGGCAACTATTTTAATTCAGAAACACGTACCATTTTCCTGTCGTCACAACTGCTAGTTACCTTAATGAAGAGTGGCCGAGGGCGTTGAGGCGCTATGCTCCGATGCGCTAAGCCGTTTTCGTCGGGTGTTCGAATCCCCTCTCGGGCATGGATGTTTGTGTCGTCTTTACTCTAGCCGGCCGCGGTGGCCGAGGGGACTGAGGCGCTTCAGTCACGGTCTGCACGGACACTAAGGTCGGGGGTTCGAATCCCCCCTCGGGCATGGATATTTGTGCCGTCCTAGTTCGTAAGTAGTTCATAAGTAGTTTGTAAGTTTAGGGACTGATGACCCCGCAGTTAAGTCCCTTAAGCGTAACAAATGTTTGAACAATTTTTTTCCTTGGAATCGTGTAAACTTCGCTTTTGTGTATGCGTTGGTGTATTATAACAAGGTACAATCGCAAAGTGTTTGGCAAACATTGGCTCCATGCTTGGTACGCAGCCATAAGCGATCCACTAAATGATAGTAACCAAAGAGATAGACTACCATAGAGAGGCAAAATCGCAACTAGAGTGAAGCAAATTGAAGAACCGTCCGCCATGTTATCAGAAGTCTAGAGCAAGGCCGTACCCAGAGGGGGGGGGGAGGTCAGAAGGCTTGAAATCCCCCACCCCCTAAATTTTCCAAAGATAATTATTTTTAAGCACATAGGAATGAAATTTATTCGCAGTATAATTTATTTTCATAAGTAAATAACCAAGAGTTTCAAAACAGTGTCTGGTTCAATTCAGCTTAAAACGGACATTTCAATATTTCATTATTTCGCATGGAAGGACTGACAATACGTAACCGAGAGTGCTACTGCGCTTGCGCGAGCAGCGGAGACGAGCTGCACTATTAGTTGTTACAGTGGCTGACACACGAGCTACAGCGCTCTTTGCGGTAATCTGCGTAAACTCGAGCGCTAAGGTTTTGGTGGTCAGTACACTTGAGAGTAGTCTATCTATTGTATGTTCTTGTTGAACTTGAAGTGCTGTATTTAGTATATATTGTATTTAGTGTGTATTGCCTGTACAATTTTTGCTGCTGAAATAAGCCTAAAGTGTGTTCAGCATTTAAAGGCACTGAAAAACGACAAGTACTTCGTGCAAGAACACCAAATGTTTTGCCTTGTTTGTTCTCAGTGTGTTGTACTCACACAACATTCCGTACTAATGGCACTTAGCTGCCAGAAGAGTGAATCTACAGATGACCTATCCTGCAATTTCCTTCAAGTACACAGCATACAAAAACGCTAAGGTTTTAAGTAGTTACAGTGTGTTTTTTTTTTTTTTTAGATATTCCGTCTGCTGTTGTTTCATGTGGTTGATGAAACCACACTTTTGAGTGCCTTCTTTAAAATATTTGTATTTGTTGTTGACAATATCTCATCGATCATTACTGACATGCAACCATTGTAAAGTGAGGAAGCAGCAGTGACAGCCAGAATTTAGTTCACTCGCATATGTCGCGTTGCAATGGAAGCAGGCTTGACTTCGAAGGCAACTGAACACAGCACTTATACTGAAAGCACGTTTATTACGAACTCAACATCCACGCAGCACTGCCTCTCGGGCAGAGTGCTCTGCTATTTATACACAGACAGAATGTACCAGAAATTAGAGGAACAGTTAACATAAGGAACAAGTAGAATTTACAAGTGAACATAAGAAAGATGTAGAAACTTCTGGAATTGTTAATTACAAAGAAATACATTTTTGACGATGGGCGGGATTGAACCGGCGAAGGTCAGGACCGCAGTCAGTAACGCTATCCCCTGCGCCACGCCGGCAGTCGGTGTACATTTTCACCGATCTGCTCTTCAGGATCGTAGGAAGGCTTCATGCGCAGGACGTGAACAATGTCACTTCGTTTTTGTCGTTTCGACGACGGCTCATAATCCTCAACTTCGTATGTGACGTCTGAAAGGCGGCGTATAACACGATACGGACCAAAGTATCGCTTCAATAACTTTTCTGACAGTCCAACCTTCCGTACAGGGGTAAAAATCCATACCAGATCTCCAGGGCTGTATACAACAGGTCGGTGCTTGTTGTTATACCGCTGACGGTGCTTCTCCTGGGAGTCCAGTGTCCGTATGCGAGCCAGCTGTCTTGCTTCTTCGACCCTGGTGATGTGCTGTTTAACATAGTCATCCTGAGTGTCGTCCGGTTGGAACGGAAACAGCGTGTCCATTGTCGTCTCAGCTTCACGGCCATGGAGCAGGAAAAACGGCTTGAAGCCTGTGGTGTCTTGTCTTGCGGTATTGTAAGCAAATGTCACGACTGGCAGAATTGTATCCCAATCCTTCTGCTCAACATCGACGTACATCGACAGCATATCGGCTAACGTCTTGTTAAAACGTTCTGTAAGACCATTTGTCTGAGGATGGTATGCAGTTGTCATTCTGTGGACAATGTCGCAACGTGACATTACCTCTGATACAAGTTTTGACTGGAATACTTTTCCACGATCAGATATCATCACACGTGGTGCTCCATGCTTCAAAATAATGTATTCTACAAGGAATTTTGCGATCTCTGAAGCTTCTTCAGTCGTCACAGGTTTGGTGACAGCGTAGCGTGTGAGGTAGTCAGTGCAGACTATTATCCAACGGTTACCGGTTGTCGACTTCGGGAACCTCCCTAAAAGATCGATCCCAACTCGGTGGAATGGAGCTGCTGCCGGCGGAATCGGTACGAGATGTCCTGGAGGTAATTGCGGCACATGCCTTTGTCGCTGGCACGCTTTACAATGCCTCACATAGTGCTTGACAGATCAGTAGAGACCTTTCCAGTAATACCTGCGTCTCATTCTGTCTAGGGTCTTCACGAATCCCAGATGACCGGATATTGGAGCATCGTGGAAATATTTGAGAATAGCTGGCTGAGATGAGCTGCAACGACCAGCCATTTGGGGCATAGTGGATCGTAGTTGCTCTTATACAATGTTCCGTTTATAAGTTGGAACTCTCCATTGGTCGTTTCTCCTTTCTCCAAAGCCTCTATCATTTTAATAGTGCTGGATCTTCCCTCTGTTCAGCTGTAACGTCATCTAATTCAGTGAGGGCTTAAATTTCATTCATGCTGTTGTGTTCCACTAATGGATTCCTCGAAAGACAGTCGGCATCCTTGTATTTGCGCCCGTTCTTGAATACCACTGTGACATCGTACTCTTGGAGTCTTTGTGCCTATCTTGCTAGTCGACCTGAGGGATCCTTCAAGCTTGTCAGCCAACACAAAGAATGGTGGTCTGTCACGACGGTGAATGGTTTGCCGAATAAATACGGCCGGAACTTGTCGATAGCCCAGATAACTGCGAGACATTCTTTCTCAGTTGTAGTTTATCTCGGACTTTGAGAGTACTCTTGATGCATAGGCTATCATGTAAATGTAAATAGCAAAGGCACATCGTCCACTTAAGGTGTCGAAGCAAGTTGTCCATAATGCGTTCGAATGTGGCCGGAGCATTACATAATGCAAATGGAATTACTTTGAATTCATAGAGGCCGTCAGGTGTAATAAAAGCCGTCTTCTCCCTGTCAGCTTCGTCAACCTCGATTTGCCAGTAACCTGCCTGCATGTCCATAGTTGAGAAGTATGTAGCTCCTTTCAAGCAGTCTAAAGTGTCGTCAATGCGCTTCAGTGGGTAGACATCTTTCTTTGTGATTTTGTTCAGCCGCCGATAGTCGACACAGAATCGCCACGTGCCATCCTTCTTCTTTACAAGGACCACCGGAGACGACCAAGGACTCTCCGAAGGCTGAATAATGTCATCGTGCAACGTCTTCTCCACTTCCTCCCGAATTATCCGTGTTTCAGCTGGCGACACTCTATACGAACGCTGGTAATTGGTAGATGTGAATGCACCCGAAAATTAACGTAGTATAGCCAACACCCGCTGGCGTTGTTCCTTGGTCAGTCCGGGCCCTATTGGCAGTTCCAATTTTGTTTCCTCCAGCGTGTTGTCTGTACTAACAGCAGAGCATGGGTCTTCGTTGATAACGTTGAGCTCACCGTCCTGGATTGATTCAGCTGTCCCGATACACATTCCTTTGGGGATAAGGTGCGACTACTTGTGCCAATTTGTGATCCAAATCTCTTCTTGACCTCCTGTAATGCTTATGATAGCCGCTGGTATGTAAATTCCTTTGGTGAGCCTGATAAACTTTTTACTATCGACAAGCACTTCACAGTTTAATCGCTCATCGGTGTGTGTGACAGCAACTCTTCTCCTCGTCAACGGCGGGATCGTCACATTGTTAACGGCAACTAACTTCCCAGAAAATTATCTATTACATGTACCCGTCGGAACAACTTCTTCAATTTGCAGCTCAGATCTTCCACAGTCAATGATAACTTGCAGCTTTGTTGCATCTTTTCAATACAGACAGAATGTACCAGAAATGAGAAGAACAGTTAACATAAGAAAGAAGTAGAATTTACAAGTGAACATAAGAAAAATGTAGAAACTTCTGGAATTGTTAACTGCAAAGAAATAAATTTTTGCCGATGGGCGGTATTGAACCGGCGACCTTCAGCACCGCAGTCGGTGACGCTATCCCCTGCGCGACGCCGGCAGTCAGTGTACATGGTGTCTCGCGGCAATATGTACTTATTTCAGCGTGGCATGCTTTTGTAGCAGCTGACCCAGGCACATTTTTATTGCAATATTCTGTTGACACTTTCGTCTTTGTACTGAAATTTCACGTACCAAAAGTTACCTGTTTCAGCATGGCAACAACGAAAATTATTAACGACATCTTATTTCGACGTGTAATGCTTTTACGGCAGATGACATAGGCGCATTTTAACTGCAGTAGTTTGTTGTCACCTTCGTCTTGGTACTCAAATTTCGTTCACCAAAGTTTACAACCAAATCCTTTAACAGCAATTTTACAAGTTTGTAGAGTGAACAGGTTTAGTTGACACAAGATAAGTGTATACTAAACGTAATGAAAGCAGTTGTTACAACAGTAATAGTAATAATGAAGATCCACGGTCACGATTGTTCGTCATAATAGTTACTGGTCAGTGTGTTTCGCAGTCGTTTAGACCATGTACGTACATTAAAATCAACACAGATATTTTCGCAGCAGCACTTTCGTTGTTATTGCAAACCTCAGATAACTGTTATACTTCGAAATTGAATTGTAATACTGACAGGTTGGTGTATTTCATTTTTAGGAAATTTACTACCAGCCTCGTCAATTCTCATCTTCGAAAGAGTCTGACGGAACTTGATGCACATCCGTGATCAATAGTCAATCTTTATTTAGAACGTGGAATTGTAAATAGGTAAAATTCCAGAGTGGGTGGGCATACCAGCAGTCAGCCGATACCCAAACATGGCGGACCTATCACCGAGGAGGTTAAGATAGGGGAGATGGCACTACTATGAAAAGCTTATCTGTCGACTGAAGCCAGTCCGCCGTCAACGAAATATGATTCAGATTGAAGCACTGCGTGGTTCTTAACTTTCATACAATTAAATAACTCTCATTTCTGGTTCATGTTTGACACAGTACATTTCTTTGCACAAATACAGACCTTCCAGATAGGTGAACTGTGATTTATTAACCCAAAATTATTGACTCCACAATATGGCGACAACGGCTTCACTTGTGTAGCGTTGAGGGCACCTCCCCCTATTCTACGATAACTTGGTGAATCGCCCCTAGCGGCGAAAACCGACAATTGCTGCAATGCTCACATCGCGATGCTTTTTTTTTTTTTTTTTTTTTTTTTTTCTATGGTTGCCAACATCTGCCAGGTAACAATCCGCGGCTTCAGTAGCCCTTGTGCTGTTGTTTTGTCAATAACAAATTGTCTACTGCCGACCTTTCTTGTTTTATCCCTATATATTTTATTCGTATTACGATATAACATTAATAAATGATATAATCCACGTTATGGAGATATACCCGATAGGTTATTTTCCCTTTTGTTGGATTATTGAAATTTGTGATTTTGTAAGTTTGGATCGTGCTGTTAGGTGTGTTTTTGTTTCGTTTCTGTCAAAATAGGCGTCTGCTATCAACTTTGTGTCTGATGTTCTGACTGTATTGTGTGTTTATAAATATGATTTTGGTTCAACTAGCGACTTTCTGTGTGTGTGTGTGTGAGAGAGAGAGAGAGAGAGAGACAGAGAGAGAGGGAGAGAGAGAGATATATATATTCCGATTTGGTAATTTGGTAGAACCCGTGTACATCGAAGAAATGGCATTGCCATCGATATATGTAGAATGTTCGATATAGTATTTCTGAACCGGAGATTCGGGCGCTACGCGCCCTCACATACTAAAGAAAAAAAAAAAAAACTTCTTGTTTAACCTATACCTAACCTCCTTATGGCTACGCTGCAGATCCCTTTTTTCTTTAAAGTTAAAGTTAGGTTAGGTATAAGTTAAACAAGGTTTTTTTTGTTTTTTTTTTTTTTTTTTTTTAGTACGTAGTTTCGAACATTCCATATATATCGATGGCAATGCGGTTTCCTTCGATGTACACGGATTCTACCAAATTACCTCCGATTTTTCTGCATGTGTTAATGTGTGGGTAGGGATTTGTTTTTGTTGTTGTCTTATGTGGTCGTATTATGTGGTGATTTTGCGGGTGGAGGGGGTTTGTCTTTGTCTACTATGTAAATCTGACTATTTGCATGTCGGTTTCTATGGTGGTGGGATAGTGGTTTTCTTGCCTAAGGTGTTCTGCAAATGTTGAAAGGCTGTTGCCATATTTCCATGCTCGTCTGTGTTCTTGTATAACTGCTTTCTCTGCGGCATCTGAACTGTTTCTGATCGTTACATTGATATATTTAGGTACTAGGTTGTTAAATTTACAATATTTATTAAAACTGATGTGTTGAATTGTTTGAGGAAGCTTGAGATGGATACTTTGGTACTTCAGGTGAAGGCCTTCAGGAAATGCTTGACTGGGCATCATATACATATTTCTTCGTTTCTTGGCCTTGTCTTCCGCAGTTGCAGTAATACAAGAACACAGACGAGCATGGAAATATGGCAACAGCCATTCAACATTTGCAGAACACCTTAGGCAAGAAAACCACTATCCCACCACCATAGAAACCGACATGCAAATAGGCAGATTTAGCAATAAGAAACACCTCCTGACCCTCCAAGAGAATTTCCAAATTCAAAAAGCACTAATAGAAAAGAAACACGTATTAAATGACCAAGTAAACATCAGCAACCAAACATTATTTAAACTAATAAAACACATAGTAGACAAAGACAAACCTCCTCCACCCGCAAAATCACCACATAATACGACCACATAAGACAATAACAAAAACCAATCCCTACCCACACATTAACACATGCAGAAAAATCGGAATATATCACACACACAGATAGTCGCTAGTTGAACCAAAATCATATTTATAAACACACAATACAGTCAGAACATCACACACAAAGTTGATAGCAGACGCCTATTTTGACAGAAACGAAACAAAAACACACCTCACAGCATGATCCAAAGAACTCGAAAGCAAAGAACACACAAACAGACAACAGACAAACAAAACAAACGACATACAGAGCCTGCCAGGCCACAGAAATGGTTATGTTTCAAAAACTTTCGTAAGAAATGTTACTGTAAAAAGTGTAAAATAGTGTAAATAAGCAGTGACAGCAAGTGACAAGGTGCTACAAATCACACATGAAGATAAAAACATAAAAAATCCGTGAGTAATATTAATTGTCCAATTTATTCAGAATGAAAACAATCCAATTGCATGAGAACTGTTACAGATCGAATTTCGTAATAACTAAAACAAATAATGTAATACAAACCATTTATTGTACAGCTGACCACTGAAGATGCTTTAAAATAAAGCGAAACGCGTCTGGTCTAAAGTAGACTAATTTACAGTTGCAAAGGACGGTCCCATATCCTATACAAAATTGTATAACTGCAACTGCGGCAGACAAGGCCAAAAAACGAAGAAATTAGTTTTATCTGTATGTAAAATTCTGTCTATGTTGTACATGAGGCCCCAAATATGTATTAGTTTGTATTGGCCCTGGCTTCCACAGAATGAATGAAACTTTGTATGTATGAAAGTTTACGAAGTGCTAGGCACACCTCGTCTGTTTTGTGTCGTCGTTTCTTTTAAACGCTGGGTGTTGAATGTCTCTGGGCGAGAAGTAGTTTTGCCAACTGCTGAGCAGAACCCAGTCTTAGCAAAGATTCCTAATGTAGCTTGCTCTTAACCTCTTTGGCTGGGGGTTGGTCAGGTTACCTGCCTGACGAACGGTGATTCTCTCTGGGCTCCCCTCCACTAGCTCTCTCTGGTAATGGTTAAGCAGTGATGAAGAGAGCGATTCATTCGCTTCTTGGTTCCTGGTAGGGTAAGTACCTCTGGGTTTGGTTCTGCTGTGGCCTCGTGGCTCGACTTAGTTCAGGCTCCATAGTCGTACTTATGCCTTTTCGCGAGTTTAATTCCGGGAGTAGCAGCTACACTGCGTGTAGTAGTGAGATTTTACTTAATTTACTACAGGATTGCTAATTTTATGTCGATTTTTGCTGGAATCTGATTCCAAGGCTCTGATGGTGTTTCGTTAGCATATATCTTGTACTTTATAACTTTTAAATCATTTCTTCGCCTGTTTAAATATGTTCAGTGTCTTTCGCGTTCTTATCGTAGCTGAATTCTAATATTTTCGGGGATCCATGGTGCCTATACTGTTCATACTGTGTCGACAGAATACGTGGACGATATCAAACTAAGCCTTCAGCTTTTCCATCATTCAGTGCATATTAGTGGTTAATAATCGTATAGCTAATTTGCTAATGTGTTTCCTAGTGAGTGTAGCGTGCTAATTTTCCCTGAAAATTGTCCACCGAAACTAAGTTTATTGTGCGGTATTGCTACCTGTTTATCTAGTAAAGCCAACCAAAGCCCTTGAGCAGAGCAGGGAGTCCCTTTACCAGTTCTTTATTAGACACAATTTCTTCGGGTCTAGTTGTCCCAAACGTTCTGTGCCTTTTACTCTCCAATGCTCCAATGCAATGCATTCGAAGATTAGATGTGATGCAGTTTCATCACTGTCATCACAGGTCCTACATTTAGGGTCCTCTTCTGTTATTCCCATTGTATGTAGGTGTTTTTTGAAATTCCCATGGCATGTCAGTAATCCAACCATGAGTCTTAATCTCTCTCCTGTTCAGGCCCAGGATTGTAGAGCTCCTTTTAAAACATGGCTTTGGCATCATTTCCTTGCCATGTTATTGTTGGTAGACTTTGGTCCAATATTCTACGTGCTGTCTTCTGAGCCAGTTACGTAGCTTCAATTTGATCACTGCCTTGGTGATTGTCAGCACAGGTTCCGGTCCAATAAATGGAGTCTCTGCCCCCATCCTGGCTAATCTGTCGGCATGTTAGTTGCCACTGATCCCCGAGTGGCCAGGGACCCACAATAGGTTTACTCTATTGCTTTCCCCTAGCTCCACCAGAACCCTGTGACATTCTGCAACAATTTTAGACCTTGTTGCAGGAGCTGCCAGTGATCTGCCTGGCTGTCTGAATAGATGTAGGTGCTACAAAGATCGTAGCATCTACGCAAATACTCCTCCACACACGCCCTGATGGCAGTGATTTCGGCCTGGAATACCTAGGCCAGTTTTCCTAGAGAGATGACGCCCTCCAGTCTTGGCTGCACCCCATATACCCCGGCCCCAACACCTTGGTCGGATTTTGACCCGTCAGTGAACCAGACAGTATCCCCTGTACGGTGTCGAACTATTTTCTGCCATTGGTCCCTACTTACAATTGTTATATTGAAAGGCTTGTTGAAGCAGTATGGGGTTATAATATAGTCGGCTAGCATTTCTCCAACCTTTCCTATATTTACCTAACTCACTATTTTAGTGTGTGATTCTGGATATCCCAAAGAGTTCCAGTTGTTGCCAGATTTGAGTCTGTATGCACCAGCCGCTGCCTCCATCTTGACCCAAAGGTGTAATGGGGGCATATTCAGCATGGTTTCCATCCCAGCAGTTGGTGCGCTGCTAATTCCGCCTGTTATGGCTAAGCAGGCTAGTCTCTGCACCTTACCAAGCTCCTTAGCAGCAACCTGCTGTTCTACCTTCTTCCACCACACGACCGCCCCATAGGTGATCCTGGGTCTAATCACTATGGTGTATATCCAGTGCATACCCTTGAGGCTCAGGCCCCAATTTTTGCCACAAGCTCTCCTTGTACTCACAAGAGTACCTTTTGCCTTGGAGCAAATATTCCTGATGTGAGGGGTCCATGTCAGTTTCTCATCTAGGGTAACCCCTAGATATTTCACTGTCCCCTTCACAGGTAGCGCTTCATTGAAAAGCTTTAGATTACAACTGGAATGTTGTATATGCTTCTTTGTGAATGGTACAACAACAGTCTTCTTAGGACTAACCCTCAGATCCTGTTTTCTGCACCATTCTTGCACAATGTCCAAACCACCTTGTGCCATATTCTTTACTGTGTCAGCAAATTTGCCAAGTATTACTATGACAAGATCATCTGCGTATCCTTGGCAAAAGTACTGCCTAGAGTTTAATTCTCCAATGAGATCATTCACCACTAGATTCCAAAATAAAGGGGAAAGAACTCCTCCTTGCGGGCAACCTCTAGTCGTGTTGATTACCATTTTTTCATTCATCATGGTAGCTTCTACCTTTCTTCCACTGAGCATGGCTCTAGTCCACCTACATATAGTGGTCCCTAGGTCATGAACCTCTGCTGCCCTAACCATGGAATCGAAGGTCGTGTTGCTAAAAGCCCCCTCGATATCCAGTAAGATACAGAGGGCTATTTCCTGAAAGTGTAGTGCTTTCTCCACCTTCCCAACGAGTCGGTGGAGAGCTGTCTCACATGATTTACCTGGCTGATTTACCTGCATGTTGGTTTGAATGTAGAGGAGCCATACTTAACCTCCTTTCTCCAACATGCACATTAACCAGCTTTTCCAATGTCTTAAGAATGAAGGACAAGCTGATTGGTCCCATATCCTTGGCCTTGGTATGATCAATTCTCCCTGGTTTAGGAATGAAGACAACCTTCACTGCCCTCCAGGCATTGGGAATGATTCCTGCTGCTAGGCTAACCCTGAATAACCTGCATAGGAAACTAATAAGATTTTCTCCCGCTTGTTGCAGGAGAGCTGGAAAGATTCCATCGGGGCCAGGTGATTTGAACGGTTGAAATGTTCCCACCGCCCATCGGACCTTACTGAAATTGACACACTCCTTAGCCAAATCCCAGTCCTCTTTGTGAATACCTGAGAACCTTTGTCTCTCAGGATTCGCATTCTGGTCTGAGTTATCCCCCAGAGTATATTGAGGAAAGTGAGTCCTGAGGAGCAGTTCCAGCGTTTCATGTGCTGTCTTTGTATACTCCCCATCCTCCTTCCTCAATGTTCCTCCTGGATAAGTTGGTACCCTAGTGAGGATTTTATGAAGTCTTGCTTGAGCAGCCGTGCCCTCCACTTCCTCACAGAATACCTTCCAGGATGCCTCCTTTGCCCGTCTGATGGTGAGGTTGTAATTGACAAGGGCCTCACGATACTTTGCCCATTGTCCCTTGCGGCTCGCAAGGTTAAACAGTCTTCGTACCTGTTTCCTTTGCATTTCCAGGTTATTATTCCACCAAGGCACACTCCTATTTGTGCACTTCTTGGTGATTGAGCAGTTGTCCTGGTATGAGGTCACTATAGCAGAGGTTACAGCCTCTGCTACTTCCTCAAACTCTGCTGGATTCCTTATCGAAGTTTTAATTTCCGATCGGCTGAAGTCAAGGTCCTTCCTATATGTCTCCCAGTCCGTTTTCCTGGGGTTCCTATAGGCCATGGTCTGTCTGGTTCCCATTTCAACCTTGAATTTAATAGACATGTGATCTGATGAGGATGGCTCCAGGACCACATGCCACTGTTTGACGTAACTTCCCATCATCATGGAACCAAAAGTTATGTCAATTACTTCTTCCCTTCTACTATTCCTGAATGTGGGTTCATCACCCCTATTCAGGATCTCCAAGTTGTTAGATAGGAGAAATTCAAGAAGGTGCTCACCTCTACTGTTGGTGTCCTTGCTGCCCCACGATAGATTGTGGGCATTGGCATCACATCCCACCAACAGTTCGTCACCTTGCCGATGGCAGGCTTCCGTCAGTCTCCTCACTTCCAAAGCAGGAGGAGAGCTGTCTTCGTAAGGAAGGTATGCTGAGGCCAAAACAATTTCCCTCGTGATATCTTCCTCACGTTGCTGCATCCTGATGGTCACCAGGTCCCTGGAACAAAAATCCATCATTGGTATGAAAGGTATTTTATTTCTAACATAAATGCATGTTCTGGAGTTTTTTAGATTTCTAGCATAAATCAGCTTACCTCCAGTACCACTGAGGCCCGATACACCCCCTTTGTATAAATAGGGTTCTTGTATCAGGGCCACGTCCACCTCCTGTCTCCCCAGGCGACGGCTCAGGGCAGCAGTGGCCCCTTTACTGTGCTGCAGGTTTATCTGCAGCACTTCCAGTCCCCATCTTGCTGCCATTATTGCCTTTAAGGTCTTGGATTACCCTGACGGCGACCTGCAAGAACCTTAAAAACAGTTTCAGGCCTTGCTCTTGCATTGCCTTCAGGGACTTCTCTCCGACCTCCGCCACAAGGGTTTGTCCTTCCGGAACGACCTTTTGGTTAATTACCCTCCAATCCTCTGTCGAGACTTTTGGGTTCTGGACCCTTATTTTCTCAAACAGAGTCTTTGGAGGGACATCCTTAATGATCTTTGGTACCCATATTGATACCTTTGCGGTCTTCAGGAGTTCAGTTGCTGTCTTGACCAGCAGCTTCGCATCCTCCCACGGAAATATCATGGGCACCTTGTCCTTAAGCCATTCTGCTGAGTGCTCCCCCTCGCAGACAAAAATGAGGGCACTGTGATCTAGATAGACCCTCCTGAATTTGGGTCCTGGACCAGCGTCCCCCCCCCCCCAATCTCTTCTAAGAGGGCCATCTGCACGAGCTCCTCCTGTTGCGAGGTGATGCTCACCAGTGGGTATCCTTCTTGGACAACCGCCATTCAAAAGACCGAGACTGCAGTACTATAGGTCTGTTTCCCTATTTCTTGCCTCAGCCTTTTAGGATCACGCTTGTCCAAAGAGGAGGGAGTCTTAGATTCCTCCCTAACCCTCTTGCCACCTGTCTTTGACGTCGAGGGGGTCTGTGTATCCCCTTCGACCTGAGGCAGTTTCTTTATTGGGGTCTTGGGCTCAAGCCCTTTTGATTCCCTCCACTTATGTTTAGGAAGCCATTCTTTTCCTTCCTTTTGCTTCTGTTCCTTGAGAAGTTTCCTCCTCTGAGCCCCAGACAAGGCCTTAATCCTAATCTGGTCCAACTTCTCTGTTACAGTTCCCACTTCTTGCTCAGGTCTAGACCCTGTCTGAGAAGTAGGAGTGCACTCCATCGGTCCTGATCCCAATGTCTGAGTATCTGAGGTCTCAGATTGCCCCTCGGATTCTTTCAAAATAATTTTTTTCTCCGTGTTCATCTTAGTTCCACGAGATTTGGGGATTTATATGGTCCACACCACGATAACACCGCGCGGTGCAAGGCTACTTACTCAGGGAGGTCGCCCGGTATCCCTGAGGCTCCGTTCGAGACACATCCACCCATGTGCCATGCACCCCTCGGCACGGATCGCATCACACCTTGGGTTGGGAAAGGAATTGGGAAAGGACCGGGAGAGGATAAGGAAGACGGGGCGTTGTGGGACACTCTTGGTCTGATCCATCAGCTGAGGCCTTTCCGGCAGTAGGCTCTCTACCTTTGGTATAGCCCTCTGCTTCATGTGGATACGCAAGCCTCTCCACCCGCACAGACAGCGCTTCGTCAAGGTGGTGTCCCCTGGAGAGGGTGTTCCGACTTAGTACAGTGCGTTATTGATCTAACAACTTTAACCTTCTGTAGTTATCTTCTACTTGTTCTAAACGAACGCCAGAGCGACCGTTTTTGGTTATTATTTAATGAAATCTTGATTTAATGTATAGTTAGAAGTTCTAGGGAAACTTTAACTTCCATCTGTACGCCACACCTTGTTGTCTTAAACGAAGTGCGTTTGTTTCTGATAGTTGATCATGAGCCTAAGCCACTAGCTTGACACATTATGGAAGCGAAGTACTATTTCATTGTGCGCGAGTGAACCTTCGACCTGCATTCTCCACATTGCTTGGCTGTCGTCTTGGTGTATTGGTGTCAGGTGCTTGGTAAGTACCTGCATGGCTCGGCGTATGAATCTGTGTGTGAATGTGCTGCAATTCCTCCGTTCCCCCCTGTGAAACATGATCATAATTAACCTGTATTCAACTTTGCAGGTGGGCAACTTTAGGGCCATGTAATTGTGGATATTTTGAATATTTTGTAAGATATTTTTTATTGTAATTTTAAAAAATGGTCTTCCCCCTTGTTGTTCTTGTTTTGAACAATAAATTACTTTGTTAAACTATAATCCCTTTGTGCTAATTTAAATTCTCCCCTCATCATTTATTTTGGATTAATGTGGGGTAATTTGTTCGTGTATCTTGTGTCTTTATTTGCGTTTCCGTTGCCAACATTTATTTTTGATTTAGATCCATGACTGCCGTTCATTATTTAATTGTGTGCAGTTTCCTCTAAATATTGCAGTAAAGGTAGAACTGTTTGCTTAACTTATAGAATCAGTGTTTTGCTTAAGGGAACTGTATACTTCCGCCGCTGTGTGAATATCGCCGTAATTAGATTTTGTGAGCAAGCAGTCAATTGTTAACTTCACGAACACGGCTAGTTAACAGACAAAAAAAACAGCGGGCGAATTTCAAGGTCGCCGGTCGAATCTCATCCACCGGCAGATCTTTATTTCTTTGTAATTAACATTTCCAGAAAGTTCAACATGTTTCTTATGTTCACTTGTAGTTTATACATGTTTCTTATGTTAACTATTCTTCTAATTTCTGGTACATTCTGTCTCTGTATAAATAGCAGAGCACTCTGCTCGGGAGGCAGTTAGTGTTGCGTGTATGTTATGTTCGCAGTAAACCTGCTTTCAGTATACGTGCTGTGTTCAGTTGACAACCCTGTCTTCTAAGTCAGGCCTGCTTTCATTTCAACGCGACAATATCATGGATTTGAGTAGAATGACACATGTGGAAGATAACAGAAAAAAAGCTTTCATTGATTGTAGAAACAAAAAACAAAAAACCCTCTGTGGCCGGCAAGGGTTAGCATTCAGTGGCAGTAATGACCATGGACCAATATCAATCAATGATGAAGACTTTCATTAAATGACGGTAATTTTCGTGCCCTTTTAAGGATGAGACTCAAGTGCAGTGATCAAAATGTAGTAAGCCACACAGAAAATGCAAACTTGAATGCATTGTACATTACTCCTAAGGTTCAAAATGAAATTATCAACATTTGCAGAGAATTAATCCAGAAAGAAATTGTGGCAGATGTTAATAAGGCTAAGGTATTTTCTGTTCTTGTCGATGAAACAGCGGATATCACTGGTGATGAGCAAGTCTCAGTTTGTGTTAAAGTAAAAGACTTAATTTTGTCTTGTTTACAAGGATGATTTTTTATGTTTTATCAAAGCTGACGAGACAATGGGGGAGGGCCTAGCAAACACAATTCATTCTACTGCAAACGATTTAGGAGTTGAGATGACAAACATGATAGGGCAAGCGTAAGACGAAGCCTCTGACGTGAAGGGCTCATTCAAAGGAGTGCAGGCAACAGTGAAGAAAACTTTTGCTAAAGCACTATATGTCCCATTCTCTGAATTTGGCTTTATGTCACTCCTGCAGTGTCCCATGTGCTAGAAACTGTATTGGAACTGTAAATAGAGCGACAAACTTTATAAAGATATCTCCAAAAGAGGACAGCTCTATCGAAATCCTTCTTAAAATCGAAGTTACCTAATAATAAATGGGAAACCTTAACAGTCACGTGTGAAATCAGATGGGGGGAAAATCACAACAATTTCATGAAGTTTAAGAGATACTTACGGCTATTTTTGAAACCCTAGAAAGTTTTAACAAAAGTCAGGATATTGAGACATCATCTAAAGCATCGTCGTTCTTAAAGTGAATTTGTAGTATGCCTTTGTTTCTCGGCTAACACATTCGCTGACACAATATCTGTTTGTAAAGTGATTCAGTCTCCCTATTGTGACCTTAAGTCTGCAGTTAACCAAATATTGTTGGACATTTCGAAAACTTAAGGAAAACAATCGATCTTGCGTTTTCCAAGATTTTCAAAACAGCAGAAACTTTAATGAGTGATGTTGGTGAAGAAATTCATTTGCCAAGATTCGCTCCTGGCCAACGCAATAGACGTAACTACTCAACTGCAGAACCTCAAACCTATTTTAGAACATCGGTGGCAATCCCGACTCTAGACGATCTGATAGATCAGCTCAAATTCAGATTCAGCGACCACAAAGAGCTTCTGGTAACACTTCAGTGCTTTTTACCAACCTCAACAACTGAGAAAATCGATGTTGAATGTTTAAACTGTATGAATCTTAAACGTGGTTGACCTAGAGCTAGTATGCCGGCCGCAGTAGGCGAGCGGCAGTCACAGTCTGCACGGCCGCTACGGTCGGGGCTTCGAATCCTCGAGTCGTCTTTAGTATAAGGTAGTTCATAAGTAGTTTGTAAGTTTAGGGACTGATGACCCCGCAGTTAAGTCCCTTAAGCTTAACAAACATTTGAACATTTCTAGAGCTAGTATCTGATGAGTACTCTCTGTGGAAATTGTTTTGCGGGACAAAAATGGAACCGACAAGCCTTCTTGTGCCATTGAGGCCTGATGCGAATGTAATAGGGAACGTTTCCCTAACATATTTACGCTGCTCAAAATATTTGCTTCTTTGCCTGGGACCACTGCAAGTGTGGAAAAGACCTTCTCCACTGTCAAGCGATTGAAGACGTGCCTGAGAAACGTGTGTGGACACGACAGACTAAGTGGACTGTCTCTAGTGTCAGTTCACAGAAGCCATATACAGACGAAGTGATTAATGAATTTGCAAGGAAAAAGAACCGAAGAATGGATTTTGTTATTTAAAACTTGTAATATAATCGTTCTTTTCTAAAGATACAATTTATTTGTATTGTCTATTTATTTTCTCAGTTGCCAAAGTAATAGAGAAAATAATTTTCGTAATCTAATTAAAAGTTATTAAGCTTTTAACTTTGAAACTCTCTTTCTTAGATTGTCTAGTAATGATGTTAATACGAGAACATAAAAAATCCTCTTATTTTTTAGGTAAAATTCTCGAGTCAAACCATACTTTATTGTAATCCTAACTTTTGTTAACAAAAAGGTAAAAAGCTTAAAATGGCCTGGAAATGTGTTATTTGAACAATTTTTTGAGGGAGGGCCCCCGGACCCCCAGCCTGGTTACATAACCCCCCTCCCCGAAATTTTTTTCTGTGTATGGCCTTGGTCTAGAGCGGTGTGTTACATGACAGTAGGTTAGAATATTATTAAAACATAACTGTTTGCACCTTTCAGTCAGGACAATTTTACCGCTGTGTATTAACGCTTTGTACACACAGTTTCACGAAAGTGTCTGCAGCTTTATTTTAAGTACAGTACTCCCAGCGATCAGCTAAATTTGCAACTAAACGAAATGGGGAATTTAAGACCAATCTACGTTTATTTTTGTACGCCGTTTCGAAGAATGGTAGACGTTTCAGAGACTAACTCTTTACAGCAAGATTACATTAATTTCAATTCATTTAATGTCAGAAGCAGAAACTATTGCACTGGCCAAGGAAATACAGTCACACACTGGAGATTTATACATAAGCCACCCAAATCAGTAGAATATGCAATGAAGTTTGCAGTTTGTCGTAGGTTTTTATTTTATTTAAATGTTTGTAGAGGTTATGAGACTTAACTACGGAGTCATCAGTCCGTAGACTTACAAACTACTTATGAACTAGCTTATACTAAAGACGACACAAACATCTATGACCGAGGGGGGATTCGAACCCCAGACCGCAGCGGCCATGCAGACCGTGACTGGCGCGCCGCAGACTGCTCGACCACTGCGGCCGGCATCGTAGGTTTAATGAAGCAGTAGTCAATATTATGCTTGTCTTTCTCATGCATCAGATTCCCGTATTCTGAATCAGTATACAAGAAAACTGCCATTAGCGAATGCCTTGGTTCGGAATTTACCTTGGCATTTCAGCTTTTATGATGAAAAGTGCGTTAAATATATCCAGCCTTACTTCCTTCAATTCATACATAAATTTTGTTTCTAGATTTGAAGGACAAATAAGAGTGTTTCGTGTCAGAAACCAATTCTCTCTTTTTATTGCAACAACCCATTTCTTTGTCAGCAGCTTGTTTTTAATGGAAACCTTGGGTAAAATATGTGTTTAATTTTGTCAACATGTAAGTCAAATGCGCAAAACAATTGACATATAACATATGATATTTTAAAAAGTACTCTTTTGTTTTGATAATACAGTAATACGTTACATAAACATTAGGCATGGTTTCTAAAAGAACTGCTTATATTACTTGTTCACAGAGGTACTATCTCGATTTCAGAAAGCCACTGCCTGACTTCCGATAATATGGCGACTAGTAGTGGAACGTGGCACCGCAGGGAGTGCTAAAGATCGTCTACCTCTTTGGTAGCCATGCTGACTAATGAGTAACAGTCCGTCAGTTGCAGGTAATCTGCGCGCACTGCCTTGCTAGTGCTACAGAAGTATGTCCTGACTCTGTTGTATTTGTGTGTGAGTGTTATAGTGGACTATAAGTGGACTTTTGTGTTTCGTACACAATGAGAATTGACGCAAACGAAGTGGTAGAGGCTTCACACCACACTGAACTACCGTCTTCATCACGTCAATTACAAGAAGAAGAAAGAGATACAGCAAATGCTTTCTTCTTTTTGATCGCAAAACATAAATATGCCACTATCACTGACATCCTGGAGGATGGAGAACTGATGTCTACCGAGAACATTACTGATGTCGAACCAAATGATGAGCCTTTTACTAGTGACGTAGCTAATGACTATGATATTTTCGGGTATGTCAAGAAGGTAACTGATGCAAAACAGAGAGGCTGGTTGTTGAAAATCATTTTACATGAGCCAAGGACAGGAACTAACTATATCATAATCAGAGATATTATGAACAACAAGGGTAGAAAGGAGATACCGATTTAAGTCCATAAAATTGATATATTAATTCGAGTAATTGCGTGTACTTAGAGTACTTAGGGTAATTGTTTATTTATTTATTGTAATTACAATTTTTGTTATTACATTTGCATATGTTCACTCCTCCACGTCTGGCATGGAACTGAGCTCACCACACTGCATCACATGACTATCTACATCACCCTCACCCCTACCACTTGACCACTACCAACCAATGAGAGCACAGAACGTAACAACCACCTCCCCCACCATACCACGTGACCATTCCCAACTGATATTCTACAGTCATTCAGAAGCAGAGTGTGGGAGGGACAGCAGCAACATAGAAAGGATGCAATGACGGTAATTACATTTCAGTTCCGTAGTTGGGAGGTTCCTGGTACAACCACAAATTGGCGGGAAGACCAATTTCTGGTAGCCCCTCCAGTCCGATGGGACACCTTCACACTTTTTTTTTTCTTTATTGTCGTTTCAATTCCCCGAAAAAAGGGGCGGGCCGGAAGCACTCAATGGCGCTCTTCGGCCTACAGAAATAAAATTTGTCGGCGGAGAACATAAAAACACAAAGGAGATAAAATTTTGGAGATAATACAGACATAAAACGGAGATTTAAAATGGAGATAAAACAAAGTACATAAAATGGAGGAAACAGTGGTGACATAAAACACTTGGAACGGCGAAAGTGGTGAATAAAAACAGTTGCTCGAATGTCAGTGGCGCACACACACAATTAAAATGAACATAAGGCAGCGGCCATGGTGAGAGTTAAAATAAAAAAAAAAACACAACACACACTTCGAGAGATACACAATTAAAAGCTGATGGTGTCGGCTGCGGGATGGCCGTCCGCTGTTGTAAAATAAAACAATTTAACTAAAACACATCACACATTTCGAAGCACAAAGGAGGTTCCGTAGATGGTGAGGCACTGACAGCATTGAAGATGTGGTGTGGGGGGAAAAGGGATGAAAGGAGATGGAGAGGGTGGGGAGGAGCCACAGAGCCGGTAGGGAAGGGACGGGGGGGATGATGTCCCAGGAAGCCACGGGGAAGAAGGATAGGGGAGGGCGGTAAGAGGAGGAACCAGAGGGACGGAGGAGGGGAGAAGGGACAGGAAGGGAGGGATAGTCGGGGCCCTCAGGGAGAGAAGGGGGAGAGGGAGCAAGGAGAAGGATCAAAGCTGGTATGAAGGGTAGATGTCAGGTCGGAGGGCATCATCCGGGAGGGGGAGGGTACGTAAGTTGCCACGGGAAAGGATCCGGAGGGTGGACAAGTGGAGAGCAGGGGGAATACAGTGGTGGAGGCGCGGCAGTGTACCAGGTGCAGAGAGGAGGGGATGGACTAGAGGATTAGGCGGATCTGATTTGCGGGATATGTAACGAAGGCGGAGATTTTCAAGAAAGAGAACGAGTCTGGGGAAAGTAATGAGATCATAGAGGATCCGCGTGGGGGAAGGGGGATAAAGTGGGATACGGAAGGCGAGGCGGAGGGCATGGCGTTCCAGTATCTCCAGAGATTTGTAGAAGGATGGGGGAGCGGAAATCCAGGTGGGATGGGCGACACAGAGGACTGGGCGGATGAGGGATTTGTAGGTATAGAGGATGGTAGAAGGGTTGAGGCCCCATGTTCGGCCAACAAGGAGTTTGAGGAGGCGGAGGCGGGAGCGGGTTTTTTCTTGGATAGTGCGTAGATGGGGAGTCCAGGAGAGGGTGCGATCAATAGTGAGGCCCAGGTACTTTAGGGTAGGGGTGAGACGAATGGGACGGTTATGGAGGGTCAGATAAAAATCTCGGGGACGGAAGGAACGGGTTGTACGACCTACGATGATCACCTGGGTTTTGGTAGGATCTATAGACAGGAGCCACTGGTTGCACCAAGCGGCAAAGAGGTCAAGGTGTTCTTGGAGCAGGCGGTTGGAACGGGCAAGGGTGGGAGCTAAGGCAAGGAAAGTGGTGTCGTCAGCATATTGGAAAAGGTGTACGGGAGGGGCAGGCTTAGGCATATCCGAGGTATACAGGAGGTACAGGAGGGAAGAAAGGACAGAGCCTTGGGGCACACCAGCAGAGGGATAAAAAAGACGGGAGTCGGTGTTGTGGACGGTAACACAGGTGGGGCGGTCGGAGAGGAAGGAGGCAATGACCCGGACGCGGTTGATGGGAAGAGCATAGGTTTGGAGTTTGAAGAGCAGGCCAGAGTGCCAGACCCGATCGTAGGCCCGTTCGAGGTCTAAGGACAGAAAGATGGCGGCACGACGGGAATTTAGCTGGAGGGAAAGGAGTTGCGTAAGTCGAAGGAGTTGGTCGTCAGTGGAAGAAGGAAGGACGAAAGCCACATTGGGTGTCTGGGAGAAGGCGGTGGAGGTGGAGGTGGTGAAGGATGCGACAGGACAGAATGGATTCGAAGACCTTGCTGAACACTGGGGTGAGGCAAATCGGGCGGTAGGAGGAGGCATCAGAGGGGGGTTTGTTGGGTTTTAGGAACATGAGGACTCGGGAGATTTTCCACAGGCGGGGGTAGCAGCCAGTGTAGAGGATGGTGGTATAGAGGGAAGCAAGAGTGGTGAGGAAAGGGAGGGGACATTCTTTGAGGTGGCGGTATGTGATGCGATCGTGGCCGGGAGCTGTGTTGCGTTTGGTGCGCAGTATCAATTGTATGTCGTGTGCAGTGATGGGGGTGTTAATGTCCGATGGGGGGATGTGGTCCAGGTAATGGAAGCCAGGAGCCAGGGGTGGGATGGAGACATCGGTTTTTCATGGACATCTGGAAACAAGGAATAATCAAAGTTAGGATTGTCAGGGAAGGAGAATACATCAGAGAGGAAAGAGGCAAAATGGCTAGCCTTACTGGCATTATCAGGAAGGGGCTGGTCAAGGTGGAGGAGAGGGTATGTGGGCATAGGTTACGATCCAGTGAGGCGGTGGAAGGCGTTCCAATACCGAGACGAGCTGATTGGGAGGCACCTCCACACTGCACATATTTCTATATATAAAATCAAATCAGAGCATTCTGTTTGGTAACATGATAAAAAGAGCCTTAATTAGAGCTCATATTTCATTCAAAATTAGATGTGCATACAGATGGTTCATATAGAAGATCAACTGTAATGCCATATGAATGTACTCCCATTACACTAGTAATTATATAGAATTTTTAATTAAAATCGACTGCCAGAATGTCTCCCTGAAAGCAGCAGTACCAGCCGCTGACAACAGATGGCTCTGATCCCACCTCTCCCCCCACCCCACCCATACAATGGAGCCATGTGTGCAGACGCTGGCTACCTGCATCCTCCTCTGGAGCTGACCAGTCTGTATTGTGTCTCACTGCACCGGCTGTAGCCGCTGCGATCAATTCAGTCAGTCGAGTGCGGAGACGCAACACACAAGCCGACTGCCCACTCACCCGGCCTCAGCAGCCAGACAGTCATGTACTTGCGTACATAAGTGAAAGAACTACCGTAGTGCACTTACAGGGTGCGCCGCGGTGCATGTGCAATTTTTCTGGTCGACCCCAGCCCGCTAGCTGTGAATTAAAGCACCATGCCCCGCACCTTGTGAAAGAATTGCTGCGGAGCCCGCACCGAAAATTATTATTTAACCACCACACCACCCCCCATCCCTCAACCACCGTCGTGGCCATGAATTAAACTGCAGCGCCTCGCCTCGCGTGTGAAGCCCACGCCGATTATTATTTTATTTTGCATTACAATTTTTCTCTACGAACCTTAAAGCTCATTGTACTGACTCCACACCAACATCTGCGAGTTTCTAGAGTGATTTTATTTGCAGTGGAACAGTCTGCACACAAGAAAACAATTTGCTGTGTCTCTCCTGGCGAGAAAATCATAACTCAGACAGTATAGACCTCTAACAATAGTGGCCGTCCTCTCCATTGAACCCTTTGCCGATACCTGCTCCCCCTCAGCTTCGCTAGCCAGCTGAGAGTTACCTGTAAAGGCTAGGCAAATAGTTACACTCCACACGCGCAAAGAAGTGCTCGTCACAGCAATCTGCGGACAAACCTATAAAATTATAAAACTTATAACGCTTCTCAAAAACAGTGACAGCAACAACCGAATCATGCTTTTTTACGAACCTCTCTCTCTCTCTCTCTCTCTCTCTCTCTCTCTCTCCTAAAATAAATAAATGCATAGCACAAGCAAAACAATCCAGTAGATAATGTGAGAAATATGTTTTTTAATGTAACTTATGTCGCCCTTTCTCGAACAGGTATTATGTAGGGAAAAAACGCGTCAGGCTTATGAAAGATACGCATACGTCATAGTCCAATACACACACATGACCACATTTATATATTATTACGCACTGCATCTAGGTTACAAGTTCTCTGATCAGCACACTGCAATTACAGTAATCGCGTTTGGAAATATTATATTTTTCTTCTGCAGGAAGGGGCAGATGAGCGCAGAATCTCTCCCTGGTGACTATAACAGGTGTTACATGGCCGGAATCCATTGTGAAAGAATCCTTTCACCTACTGCATACACAAATTTCTGACAGCACCCCTCCATTAGAGCCTAAATCACACGTACTTTGCGGCAACGTCTGGGTTTCAGACACTTACCGAAATTGAGATTCTTTTTTCTCTGCATTTGACCCGTTCATTCTTAAACCTAGATCAATGTATCGCTATCTCCCAACCAGTTCTACGCCTTCCGACAATATTCTTCTAAACACTCTGGTATTTTAACTTTGCCCAATATTTCCCGGTTATAACAATCTGTGTGTACGCCACGGACTCTTATGATACTCGCAATTCCGTCTAGAACACTAGGTTATGCATAAAACGACCGCTTGCTAACTGTGGTTATTCCATCGGCTAAAATATGTTCTAATATAGCTCCTTGCTCGACTCTCCCAGTAATCTCTCCTACTGATCTTTAAAAGCGTATGTTAGCCGGGACTGTATGGATGAGGGCAATGCACAGCACAATTGCTCAATTGTTTTCTTGCGTGCGTCGCCTCAGAGAGAGAGCAAGAGACATTGTAATGATCATTATGTAGCATTTTGCCATAGTTTTGTGTGCGCGGGGGTGAGGTGCTATTTAGTGTTAGACATTCGAGTGGTTACTATGAAAAACAGAGCACGTTTCAGTTAGGTGTAGGGCGAGTAATAATAATAACGCTAAGTGCTGCTGGTAAATGTAGTGTTGCACATCGTTGTGTGTCCGCGTCGCCGGGGAACGGGCGGTGGTGCAGTTAAAAAATAATAATTTTTTTCGGCTTGGGCTTCACACAGGAGGCAGCCACCACAGCTGTGGCAGACGGCCAGGAGACAGGCTGTGGCATGGTTAAATAATAATTTTCGGCGCGGGGCGCGGTGTTTTAATTGCCGGCCGGTAAAATTGCGCCTGCACCGTGGCGGACCCTGTAAGTGCACTAAGATATATTTTTCTTTAGCATATGTACACAAGGACATGACTGTCTGGGGGCTGAAGCCAAGTGAGTGGGCAGTCGGCCTCCGCGATCGGCCGACTGAATCGATCGCAACTGCTACAGCTGGCGGAGTGAGATACAATAGAGACTGGTCAGCTTCAGAGGAGGATGCAGGTGGCCAGCGTCTGCGCACATGGCTTCATTGTGTAGGCGCTGGGTGGGGGGAGAGGTGGGATCAGAGCCATGGCTGGGACTGCTGCTTTCAGAGAGACATTCTGGCAGTCGATTTCAATTGAAATTAATATATAATTGCTAGAGTAATGGGAGTACATACATATGGCATTACAATTGATCTTCTATATGATCCATCTATATGCACATCTAATTTTGAATGCGATATGAGCTCTAATTGAGGCTCTTTTTATCATGTTACCGAACAGAATGCTCTCATTTGATTTTATGTATGGAAAGAGGTGCTGTGTGAAGATGTCCCACCGGATTGGATGGGGGAAAGTCTTCCTGCCAATTTGTGGTTGTACCAGGAATCTCTCGACTACAGAAGCCAAATGTAATTACCGTAATTGCATGCTTTTTATGCTGCTGCTGTCCGTCGGACACTCTGTGTCTTAATGACTGTAGAATATCAGTTGGGAATGGTCGAGGTATGGTAGGGGTGGGGGGTGATGTAGATAGTCGTTTGATGCAGTGGGGTGACCTCATTTCCATGCCAGACATGGAGGAGTGAACCCATGCAAGTGTAATAACAATAATTGTAATTACAGTAAATAAATAAATGCAATTGCAATTACTCTAAGTACACGTAATTGCAATTATACAATTACTCTAATTACGCAATTACTCTAAGTACACACAATTACTCTAAGTACACACAATTACTCTAATTAATTTGATATCAATTTTATGGGCATGAATCAGCTTCTCCATTCTACTAATGAGGAAAGAAAAATGAGAAACTTAGGGTCAATTGCAGACTATTTGGTCTAGTTTTCAAGAGGTAATGGATAATCTCAGGCTGTGCATAATGTTTATATAAGGCGGTGGGCACGCATTAAGCTAGAGCGCTTCGGTTGACTTATTTCGAAGTTAGACCTCCATGGGAGTGGATGCTTCAGGCAGTTCACGAAATTGTGAGTCGTAGAGTTACGCAGTTTGTAACGTACAAATCAGCTCAAGCACTATGAGAGAAAGAGAATTCTACAATTGTATTTGGTATTGAATTCACGGACACTATAGTTCTTAATTATTCAGCAGCTGGAATTATTAATACCGACTAACCTCTATTTAATTGCGACACTCACAGAGAGGCAGCACACTATCTAGTATGGGGAAAAGAGATTGGGTTGTCGGGGGGCAAGGTCAATGTCAAGGAACTGTCCGCCTAACGTGTACAATGAGGACACAGAACTGTCTAACATTAATAGGACGGTAAACCCTGAATTTCCTGCAACCATTAATTATCATTCTTAATTTAGCAGCATGATTGCGATAAGATTGGGTTACATTGTAATTCACTAATTCCTTAGATCTCACTTAATTAACTTAGAATTGTTCAACATGTGTGGATTTGTAGTGTTTATTTTATGTGTTCGTACATTTGATCATGTGTTTTCTTTTGTTCTACTTCCAAGATGTATTATCTCGTATTTAATTAATATGTGTAACTGTGCTTTTTCGCCTCTGCGTGAGCGATTAGTGTAAGTCTGTTTACAGGCACTAACCTCGAATTTGCAGCATGTGGTACCAGACCAGCGGGCTCAAGAAACCTCCCTCCCCGCCTCACGCGGTAGTTAGAATAAATTGCACCTGGGCTGTAGGTAGTTAGTTTTTGTAGTTAGTGTTTGCGTAGTGCTGCATAGTGGCTTGGTAGTTAGTTTTTGCATAGAACTGCATGCAGCATGGATGAAGGTAGCTTTGCCTCCCTAAAACTACTTCTACATCTACATAGATACTCTGCAAATCAAATTTAAGTGCCTGGCAGAGGGTTCATTAACCACTTTCATAACTTTTCTCTACTGTTCCATTCTCTAATAGCGCGCAGGAAGAAAGAACTCTTAAACTGTTCCGATCTGATTTCTCTTATTTTATTGGGATGGTCATGTCTCCCTAAGTAGGTAAGTGCTAGCAAAATATTTTCACATTCAGTAGTAAAAGTCGGTGATTGAAACTTTGCAAACAGATCACGCTACAGTGAATAACTTCTTTCTTTTAATGATTTCCACCCCAATTCGTGCAACATTTCCGTGACCCTTTCCCCCTTGTAACGTGATAAAACAGAACGAGCTGCCCTTCTCTGAACATTCGCAATATCTTCCGTCAGTCCCACCTGGTGAGGGCTCCAAAATGGGCAACAGTACTCCAGGAGAGGACGCACAAGTGTGATGTAGGCAGTCTCTTTGGTGGAGCTGGTGCATCTTCGAAGCGTTCTTCCAACGAAACGTAATCCTTGGTTCGCCTTCTCCACAATAATTTCTGTGTGTTCCCTCCAGTCTAAGTAGTCCTTAATTGTAATTCCTAAGTATTTGGTAGAATTTACGACCTTAAGGTTTGACTGATTTATCGCGTAATTGAAGTTCAGCGTATTTCTTTTAGTGGTCATGTGTATTACTTCACACTTTTCTTTATTTAGTGTCAATTGCCAATTTTTGTACCATATAGAAATTTTGTCTAAATCGCTTTGCGGTTGTTTTTGATCCTCTGTTGACTTCACTAACAGATAAACGACAGCATCATCCGCGAACAGTCTAAGAGAGCTATTCAGATTGTCTCCTAAATCGTTTATAAACACAAGAAAGAGTAGAGGACCTATAACGCTTCCCGGGAACGCCAGATATCACTTCTGTTTACTGTTATTTATATGTAACTCTGTGTGATTTCAATGTAATATGTAAATTTTTGTGTTTAACGCTTCAATTTGATTTGAAACAGAATTCTTATATCTGTGAATATTGTATCTTTAATGTTAAAATGTTTTCTATTTAATTTGTAGAACTATTCGCTATTTGGTTAATTTAAGTGTTAATTTTTGTATAAGTGTTTTAATTTTAAAATGTTATGGCTAAACATCTGTTGATGTCAATTGATTTTTTTTTTAAGAATTCGAGAGCTCTCCACGATTGTGATATGATGGAGATCCTTGTAAGTTTAGGGTCTCTTGTGGTAGCAATGTGTACCAAAGTGTTGAAAGACCTGTGAAGGGTCTGTGGCCAAGACGGAGGCACACATCAGTTGGATTCCACGCCAGCCTCGCATGTGAGAGCGGACAGAAACCGACATAGGAGTTACCAGGGGTTTGGCATGAAGCCGGAAGACGAGCGGCTGACCTGCCATACCCATAACAGGCATCCGGTCCAGCAGTGCCAGCTGGCAAGTTTGTATGATTAGCAGCAAGACAGAAACTGCGCGGCTACACAGTGCCGACTACCAAGCTATCAGCACACAAAAGACGCGGTCCGACTCGCCGCCGCTATGCTCTTCCGGTGGTCAGCCTGAGCACTCGTCGGGCCACCTACCACAGCAACAAGGTGCACTAACCACCCCTTCCTATTCACGTCGGATGCAGTTGAATAACTGAGGAAGAGACACAAACGTTTAAAATATCTTCTTATGTGTGTGGGTTTTAGTTTCCTCCCAGTATCTGCTAGAAGATAGTCTCCCTCGCTCTTCGAAGGCCCCTACGTTTCTAACCGATGAGAACAGCGTTTGTGACTTAAAAACAAGTGTTGAGTGGACGACAATGTGAAGGACAGCATCAGGTGCAAAAGTGGTGTGAGCAGTCAAAACAGTGGACGCTCTGACAGTGCGAAAAACGATTCACTTGCTAAGAGGGCCTTTCCCTGTAGCGACCCTGGTCGCCCTCAGTAATTTTAAAACATGGCTCTAATGATCTTATGGAGACATTTCATCCATGCGTTTTTGCTTGTTTATGCACTATTTTTCATAAGACTTCTTACTAATCATGTAATACAACACAACAGGACACATTCAATCTTGTGATACTTTTTGTTTGTGTTTCAATGTCATGTATGTTCTATATTTATGATTTGTCTATCTATGTTTCTTTGTCAATTTTGGGTTGTTATATATATTGTCCCAATCCCGTGGTTTCACGAGCCACATCTGTATCTCCGTTGATTTAGTTTTTAAAGGAATTAGTATTTTATATTGTGTTTTTTGTTGTTGTTGTTGTTTGTATTTGCTGTGTTTAAGTGACGTGCCCCAACTCTCTATGTTGCCCATAAGCTAACCACATGTTAGCTTAGAAAAGTTTGCTGTCTCTGATGTAATATAAGTACCTCAGCCCACATCCAAATTTTCAATTAACGTAGGGGTGATGAAAGACGACCGTCTATCGTCTCCCATATATTTTTTATAAAATTGTAATTTATTTGATGTCACTAGATTAGCATCTTGTTAAAACTGGAACCCCACTCTTTCCAAGGGATGAGGAATAGTTTTTTACTTCATTTTTTAAAATATTAGTTTCTGAAATGTTAGTTAATATTGCTAGGATTTTGTTATTTTAATAATTTATTAGTTGCTTATGAATGTGACAATAAGTACGGCTTCTCCGCTACGCCACTGTCCCTGTGAGAATGTGTACTTGTTTTACTTTTAAGTGGATGTGTGAGCATCTAATGGCTGTCTGAATGTGGGTGGTAATAGCTTGCTTTGCATGGTTTTCTCTGGCTCAAAGTCGAATGTTAGTCGTTTCCAACCTCTACTGCTGATGCGACCAAAGAGGTTTCTACACCATTTGGTTACAAGCCAGTCGACGAGCCCTCTCCAGGGCGAGTCACGCGATCTTCTCTCCCCACCACTGCTTGGTTTTGCCCAGTTTCCGGTAGCTTTCGCGCCTCCTGGCCGCTTGGTGGTGCTCGGACCGCGATGATGTAAGGTTGGTTCTGCTCTTGTGTCTGCGGAGATGATAGTGATTCGTTGTCTAACATGTTTAACTTAGACTTTTGAACTTAGATTCATTTTTTTCGGAATATTTTTTCCGATCGTGCGCGGAATTGTGTCCTAGTTTTTCAATCCAGTGATTTCTAACAGATAAATGCGGTGTATGTGTTAATAGTTGCAGTTTGATAACGGCCTGGAATATTCATACCGTTTGTGATTATGTGGCGGTGTACGAACTCTGTGTGAATTCCTTTTAGCTTTGTGGGGCCTGATTTCTAACAGACGAGTTTTTCATTATTGTACAGTGCATGTGAAATCTTTCTTATTGTTTACTCCCGTGAGTAATATGTGTTCCACGTGCTCGGTTCTTACAACAAAGCCTTTAGCTTCCACTGTTGTTTGTTCCATGCCCATCAGGCAAATAACTATGCGTGTATCCTTCTGATTTCCACTAACATTCCGCGATCTTCTCTCGCCGCCTATTTTAATTTTGCTGTTTCTTCTACGAACTTATAGTATGCACTCAGTCTTTGTCAGTAATTCTCTCCGAGCCTTGTACAACCTCCTTCAATAGCTTGCTTATGAAATTCTACACTTTGCTAGGGGTTGCATGGCGTAGTTAATATTTTATTTTTTATTTTTTGGAAATTGAACTTATACATTTTTATCGGTTTTCGGAAACACGTGCGTCCGAACTCCGACTTCAGGGGTTGGCAGCTAGTCACCTGAATTCACGCCATTTCTCATTAAACCTGTGCCTAGATAGTTTACTCTCAGATTGCAACTTAAGAGTCCGCCGTGATTTTGTGTAATGAATCCGGTTTTTAATCACTTCACTTTCAGTGGAGTGCGAACATGTAACGTAGCCGTGTGTCGCCCGGTCTAATCTAAATGCAACTTAATTTTGCTATACTCACGCACCACCTCAAATCAGGTACGACAGACCAGAGCCACCTTCGCAGTTTTATTGAATATTGTGTTGTGTGGTACCTCCGGGTTTGCTGAATTTCGCCTACGATAGCGGCGCCTGCTTCTGCCTCGTTTCAGCACACTGATTTTGGTGAGTTTCGCTGTTGCATTGCGTGTGTGTGAGCGAGTGAGTGTTGTTTGTAAATCCTCCCCCCAGTAGCGTTAAGTTATGTGTAATTTATGTTAAATTCAATGCTGGGCTTCGTCAGTATTAGATTAAGTAAATGAGATGCACTTTCATTGTATTAACAAAATTGGTTCCCCATTTTGCTTGCTTTCGACCTGAATAAACAAGTTAAGTTCAGTATAATTTTGACTTGCCTATAAATTGTAATTTTCAAACACCTCCCCCCTCTTATTTAATATTGTTTTTCTCCAGTGCTGAGAACAAGCTCAGATGCAATTTTTTTATGTTTAAGTTCCGTAGCGCCATAAATGTTTTTCTCATTCACCTTTATGAAATAACTATAATTGTGGTGGCTTGTTTATTAATGCATGTGTGTAATTTCGTGTGAGCTGCTACGTATATTGGCCACTGTATCGTTAAGTTCCTGTTATTAGAGTAATTTGAACCAAGTGAGTTCTCAATTTGGGCCAGGGAACAAGGCTTTTCAGCAGGGAGTAGCAGGTAGTTCACACGGATCTTTTGGTAATTTTACTGCTAAAATTAAGCTTTTTATTTATTTATTTTTCTAACAGTAAACTAAGCTTTTATGACGTTCAGTGGCCCGCTTTTGCACGCAGATGACGCTCGCTACTCATCACACTGCGTTCAGCTGTACGAGCAAGTAAGGATGTAAGGATGCTACCGTCGAGCCAATAACCGTGCCACACCCGTTCTGTACCAGACCCAAGCGGATCTGGATAATCTGAAGAGGGTAACAGAAAAACTAATGTAAAGAAAGCAGTTTTTGCGTCATTTACTGGTTTATCTATGCTACAATGCGCAAGGCCGTTCCCCGTCAGGGGTTCGAATCCCCCCTCGGGCTTGGATGTTTGTGCTGTCTTTAGTATAAGATAGTTCATAAGTAGTTTGTAAGTTTAAGGACTGATGACCCCGTAGTTAAGTCCCATAAATTCCACAAACATTTACTGGTTTATTTTACCCGTACGCGTTAGGGGGAGGGTTGTTTATTTACGTAATTGGTGTTTCGAGGCGTCTTTCTGCAGCTGCTTACCAATTGCAAGGCAGACTAGGTTTCGTCTTTTGCTGCTGATAAACTTGTATATATATGTGTATATACCGGGTGATCAACAAGTCAGTATAAATTTGAAAACTTAATAAATCATGGTATATTATAGACAGAAAGGTAAAAATTGATACATACGCTGGGAATGACATAGGGTTTTATTAGAACCATATCTACCGTTATCGGGCCTTTTTTCTCCGAGGAACTGCGTGATTCTGGTTTTGTAACAGCTACCGTGACGGGTGAGAGGTACGCCGATATGTTACAGAATCGCATCATTCCCAACCTGGCTGATAATCACCTGCTGGAACGTAAGATTTTTATCAAGATGGCGTTCCACCATTATCATCACCAAATGACGGGTGCAAGAGATCTTTCACGCGTCTATCAATATGTGGTGGAACGCCATCTTAATAAAAATCTTACGTTCCAGCAGGTGATTATCAGCCAGGTTGGGAATGATACGATTCTGCAACATATCGGAGTACCTCTCACCCGTCACAGTAGCAGTTACAAAACCAGAATCACGCAGTTCATCGTTTCGTTGTACTTATCATTCGCTTTATTTATAAACTGTTTCATTTGAAGCTAGTTTATAAACTCCGTCTATCTGGTATTTTTTATTTATGCATGTTCTGAATATACATCTTTTATTACAAGTAATCTGTTTATTGCTCCATTGTTGGTTGTTTTATATATAGTTTCACTACCATAATATGTCATTTGCGGCTGTGTGACTGTTTTGTAGTATTTCAGTTTTGCGACAATTCAAAGGACTTTTTGTTATATGTGTTCTTGGTAACATGCTGTATTTGAATTAATTTTGTTTAGTCTACTCTACTACGATGGTTTCTCATTCAGGTTGAGTGTTATTATTTCTCCCAAGCAATTTCAAAAAATTTTATGTTTTGTTCTCCAATTCTAATTTTCTTTTCCGGTGTTGGTTTCATTAGTATTATTTCTGTTTTTACAAAAGACATATGAAGGCCAATACCCTGGACTATTACCTGTAATGATTTTATTTGTTGTTTGGTTTCTTGAATGTTCTTGGTGCAAAGAGCGAGGTCATCAGCAAATGCCAAATCAATTATTGCATTAAATGAGTGTATACATTTACTGCACATATTTTTCTGTTATTTTAAAACATGAATAGGCTGTATCACAATTGTGTCTAACTGGTACATATAAAATTTCATGGAGATATGATCTATAGTTACCGTAAAAATGAGTTTTCACGAAATTTGGAAAACGTATTAGATCTATAAACCTCAGATTTTGGACAATTAACGGTATCTAAAACATATAAAAATTTATTTTCAAAGAAAAATTTAACCACCTACGAAAGCTGCAGAAAAGATTACTTTGCATCTAAAAGATAGGAACAGTAAGTGTTATTGAAACTTCCTGGCAGATTAAAATTGTGTGCCGGAATCGGGACTCGAACCTGGGACCTTTGCCTTTCGCGGGCAAGCGCTCTACCGACTGAGCTATCCCGACACGACTCACGTTGCCGCCTCACAACTTTACTTCCGCCAGTACCTCGCCTCGTACTTTCCAAACTTCACAGAAGCTCTCCTGCGAAACTTGCAAGACTAGCACTCCTGGAAGAAAGGATCTGACTGGCAATGCCAGCTGAGCCCACAGACGACCTACAGGTAAAGCAGGGAAACCATATTCATCGCACTAAACACAAACAAACCTAAACAGTCCCGCACACTTAGCCAGTTCTATGACCGAACTGCCTAACTACCTTGACAGACTTGGCTATGTTACAGGTATTCTGCCACAGCCGATGTTAACGGGTAAACTGCCGCAGCCGACCCAGGAGGCATCATTGGAGCTCAGCTGCAGCAGAACCTCGCATCAAAACGGACTGATTCTTTATGACGAACCTAGCAAAGTTAATGGTACTGAGAAAATACCCATCACTAACATTACCAACCCTTGCATGATCTGTCGCAGATAGCATACCGCTACTGCCCTTCATACCTACCCCACTGTCGCAGAGGTTTTTTTTCCCTTGGCTCTTGCCTTGGCACTTTTTTTCCTCTGCCCTTACATACCTTTACCCTTCGCATACCTTCGCATACCCATACCAATTCTATCTCCAGATGTACCGTATTAATGGGTGATCGTGCCCACACGTACGGATAACATCGCGGTTCCCACATCCCGTGATCCACCTTAGCAAACTAACCTAATTACGGAGGTGACAGTAGAACTTTTGTGATGGTCACCACGTTGGCGTGGGCGTGGAGGGGCCCCATCCTTGCGTTTTCACTGTGGATTAATGCTCTGTAGATGACACTGCAAGACTGATGTCGTCATCGTGCGCGATACACGCCGCTTCTTCTGTTCCTATTTTAATTCCAGAAACTGTGCGATTGATGCTGGCAAGCAGGGGTTCAACCGCTATGGCGTATAAGGCCATAGACTACGGACAGCTTTGTCTAATAGACCTCCTAATTGTTATTTGGTTGGTCAAGTGTCCATTAATCAGCACTCGTGACGATGCGTTGTAGATGCATTTCCTAAGTAGGAGGAGAAGTCGTTGTCCAAAACCCATCTTCGACATAACCCTAAACAGGTAGTCGTGACTCAAGCGGTCGCATGCTTTTTCGAAGTCCAGGAATAGCAAAGCGCCGGGTTGTTTGTTGTGTGCCAGTGTACATATAATATCAGGCAGTTCACACGCGGTTGATATCACACTCCGTCCGGGCAGCGCCCCATGCTGATGTCTTCCAAGTATTTTATATAACACCGATTGCATTCGTTGTTTGATGCTCCTTGTGGTAATCTTCATTGAGTAAGGCGATAGGCCGCATTTCGTGAATCTTTTTACTATTTTTCTGTTTTGTTAAGGGGATTATGATTCTATCCTTTAGCTCATGTGGTACAGCTGGAAGGTACCACATTTCATTAGCAAGCTGGGTTAAGGTGGGGCCCAGTATAGACCAGTAGTGTTTGTAAAATTCGGCGCTAAGTCCGTCTGGTCCAGGTGATTTTCGGTTTGCGGCATTGAAGACCGCCTCTTTGATATCTTCTTCACTAAACGGTGCCTCCAAAGACAGGTTGTCGTCATTTGATACGACGGGTTCTATTTCACTTACGACGCTGTTGCATAGCGTATCGTTAATCTCCTGCATGTCATACAAGTCTTTATAATAGCTGCATACTCTAGATGAAATGTCCTTTTGCTTATTGGCACCATCAATCGCTTCTATGAATTTGGCTCTTTCACGCCTTACTGTTCTAAGGGTGTGGTAAAGAGACGCTATTTATTCGGACGCTACATCCTTGGGTTGCGATCGTAGTATAGTGCCCTCCATTCGCTTCCGGTACAAAGTTGTGATCTTAGCTTTATACTTTTTGATGCGCCGGTAGGCGGAGACCTGAAAAGTAAAATTCGATGATTTGTTTGTGCCAATAAGACTTTTGGTATGCATATCGTTTGGCTGTGGACCGAAGTTTAGGTTTGGCTTTATACAGCCACCATTCGATAGTCGACCTGTATAGCTTCCGGCAACGTTTTAATTGTGTCCACGCCTGTTCGATTTCTTCATGTAACAGTTCGTCTTGCAGCAAGCTGGTGTTCATTTTCCAGTAACCCTTCCCACGGTATACTTGTGGTCGACGTAGGTTTATGTAACATTGGTGGACACTATGGTCTGAGAAAAAAACCGGCGCGATGTCACTGTTCATGACTTTACATCTTAGCGCGTCCGATACATAAATGCGGTCTATCCAATTGGCGGAATTGCCGGTGATGTGGGTGAAAGCAATGTGGTCCCCGTGAACTTTTTACCACGTATCGATTAATTTTAACCCGTGTACTAGATGGTCAAGTTCTAAACATTTATTGAGGTTTGGTGTTTGATCTTTGGCCGAGATGACACAATTAAAATCTCCTCCTCAACGAGGTTCTCAGAACACCCATATATTAAGAAAGGCGAATCATTTTTATAAAACTAGGAGCGTTCTTGTCGACGATTATTACCTCATGGTGCATACAAACATATGACTTGAACGCCATTGACTGTGCAGGAGATGCCTCTACCATTGGTAAGCCGTACTGTGTTAGTATGAGGAATACCTTCACGTAATAATATTGCAGTGCCTGTGTGGTCTTCTTTGCTGATGTTCGCTATGGTAACATATCCTGTTATGTTAGGTTCGACACACACCTCCTGTAATAGTCCTATGTCTACGTTGGTGCTGTATAAAAAGTCTGTGAGTGCCCTGAATTTAACCTCACTTTGAATCCTGTTGATGTTGATGGTAGTTATATTATACGTGAAGGTATCGTTCATTCTTTGAGGAAGAGTTAAAACCAATAAATGCGCCTATATAAAACACACTCACATACGCAAACAAACACGGAATATTATGCTGGGCCCTCATTTGTTTCCATTTTTTGTTCCCAGAAGTCGGCTAACGCTTTGTTTGAGTCTCCGTCCGAAGCCCTGCTATCTACGGTGTTGGACGCAGGTACTTCTGTTTTGTTAGCGTCGTTGTTTTTTAGTTTCTCAGCGGCCTGTTTTGCGATTGGGCGTAGCTGACTTGCGATTTCGGCAGCTCCACCACGAGCAACACGGATTTTCTTTTTTTCCGGTGAAGTTTGGCCTTTCATCTCTTTCTGAGATTCAGATGAGACTTTTTTTGATTTTTTGGAGATCGAACCTTTGCGGTCGTTAACGACTGAATCCTCGTTGCGTGCCTCCTGGGCATCTGGAAGATTTACTGCAAGTTGTTACTCAAGATGCCGCCTCACAACTTTACTTCCGCCAGTACCTCGCCTCCTACTTTCCAAACTTCACAGAAGCTCTCCTGCGAAACTTGCAAGACTAGCACTCCTGGAAGAAAGGATATGGTGGAGACATGGCTTAGTCCCAGCCACTGCCGAAGTGGACGTTCCTTGTAACCAGTTCTTCAGTCCTTTCGTTCACTCTTGTGAACTGTCCCTTTGAACCCGTTCGTTCGTGAACGACCCATCTCTTGAGTCTTTTTGTAACCGCTGAACTCAATATTTTAGAGTACATTAGTTTCCAATATTGAAACACGCGAAAATGACAGTTCATAAAAAAAATGAAAGATGATTTCTTTCCATGCAAACTAATTGGTACTTGTGTTCTCATTGTTTATATGAGAGCCGAGACTGGCTAAAGATGGTGTCTCCCCCCGTCGCGTGCGAAGAAGGCAGGCGCAACGTGTGCCGGGAGCGTGGTTAAGGCGGGAGAAGCATACACCGACTAAAAGAAGAACAGCTAAAGTCAGAAATTCTCGCAACCTGCCAATTAATACTTGTATAATTGTATCAGAATGTTTTCATTTAAAACAATATTTGAAAAACATTCCAAATGAATTTCCAGAGCAAAGTATATAATCCTTACATTTTGTAATAAAAGCAGATAAAATAGAAGAAACCTTCCCGAATGTAGAAGTTGCTACCCGGATCAAAAATGAATTACGAACGACTATGCTACAAAAACAACTTACTAATTTGTGAATCATGTGCATGGAACAAGTGACGTCCTTCAACAGTTGGACTTTGAAAACATAGTAGAAGATTCTGCATCTCAGAAATCCTGAAAGAAACCTTTAACAACAACGTAATTCCAATTTGCAAAACAGTAATGTTTAGTATTTTATTTGTGTATTTCTAACCATAATAACCAATAAATTCACTAAACAAATGTACATCGTTCTGATGAGTTCATTCAGAGGAAAAATCTGTTTTTTGTAGGGTCCCCTAATCTGTATGCCAGTCATCTTCATAGAAAGAGACATACTCTAAAAATTGTATAATTTTTATTCTGGAAATCTTTAAGGAAATCATTAATTTTAATGAAAGACTAATTTGTGGAACTAATCATTAGTATTTGGTTTGTAAAATTTTAAGCAACTAAGTCAGTAAATAAATGTAAATCATTGTGATGCATTCATTTAGTTTTTTTAAGGGCCCCAAAACACTGAGTGGCCAGGGGCCCCTGTATGGCTTAAGACGGCCCTCGTATCAACTTCTGCCTTGTGTACCGGACAGGTGCTATGGTAAAAATACGACACTAACAACTTTTCGTCGAAACGCATTTTAATGGTTAATGGTTAAGTTTCACTAACATCGATAATGATATTAGCAGTGGAAATCAAAACACCACAGAAACTAATTCTGACCAAAATGTTTAAGGCCGTCTTTATTTCATTTAATTTTATCAAACAGTAATTTTATGCTAGTTTCCAGCTGATAAGACATAATTTGAAGCAATTCCCTAATTTTTAATATCTTCATTTTATATACGTACGACGGGCGAAAGACGATACGGGCATAGAGATATATGTGGGAGGAGATGGAAGATGTATGGAAGGAAAGGGATTGATGAACAGAGGCCGGGGATTAGATAGAGGGAGGATGAAGAGGTAGATAGTGGCCAAGCAGGAGATAGACATAGCGGATGGGAAATTGATGGAAAGAATGTAGAAAACAATAGCTTTTTACTAAGGTGAATTATACGTCATGTGAGCCAGAGTCGGTAAACTTATCTGTATGTTTGTGGAGAAAACGAGCGACAAAAAATGTAATCTATCTTATGGGTTTAAAATAATGAGTATCTGCGAATATATATTTTTTATAACTTTCGTTTCACATAGTCACAGTAGCCCAACGAACGATATTGATTTGATTGAAGCATTCTCTCGGTTATTCTATGTTCATATTAATTACAGAAATGAGATTGACAGTAAGTGCAAAATGGCTAAGCAGGAGTGACTACAAGGCAAATGCAAGGATGTAGAAGAATGTATAAATAGGGGAAAAATAGATACAGCCTACAGGAAAATAAAAGAAACATTTGGAGATAAGAAAAAACAGCTCTATGAATATCAAGGACACTGATGGAAAAGCAGTTCTTAGCAAAGAAGGGAAAGCTGAAAGGTGGAAAGAGTATATAGAGAGGCTCTACAAAGGAAATGAACTTCGAGACAATATTGTAGGAAGGGAAGGGGATGTAGATGAAGACAAAATAGGAGATACTGTACTGAGAGAAGAATTTGACAGAGCCCTGAAAGACCTAAGTCGAAACAAGGCCCTGGAGTAGATGATAATCCTTCAGAGCTACTGAAGTCTCTGGGAGAACCAGCCATGACAAAATTGTTTCACCTGGTGTGTAAAATGTGACAGGTGAAGTACCCTAAGACTTTAAGAAAAATGTTATAATCCCCATTCCAAAGAAAGCAGGTGCAGACAGGTGTGATAACTACAGAACCATCAGTTTAATAAGTCATGGTTGCAAAATATTAACACGAATTATATACAGAAGGATGGAAAAGCTGGTAGAAGCCGACCTCGGGGAAGATCAGTTTGGGTTGAGGAGAAATGTAGGGACACGGGAGGCAGTACTCACTTTACGGCTTATCCTAGAAGACAGATTAAGAAAAGGCAAACCTACATTTCTAGCTTTTGTAGATTTGGAGAAGGCTTTTGACAATGTTGATTGGAATACACTCTTTCAAGTTCTGAAGCAAGCAGGAGTAAAATATAGGGAGCGTAAGGTTATTTACAACTTCAATTTGTACATTGAGCAAGCTATAAAGGAAAGCAAGGAGAAATTTGGAGAAGGAATTAAAGTTCAGGGTGAAGAATTAAAAACATTGCGTTTTACCGATGACATAGTAATTCTGTCAGATACAGCAAAGGACCTGGAAGAGCAATTGAACGCAATGGACAGTGTGCTGAAAGGTGCATATAAGATGAACATTAACAAGAGCAAAACTAGGGTAATGGAGTGCAGTGTAAGAAAATGAGGTGATGCTGAAGGAATTAGATTGGGTAACGAAGCAATAAAGGAGGTAGTTGAGTTTTGTTACCTGGGCAGTAAAATAACAAATGATGTTCGCAGTACAGAGGATATAAAATGCAGAATAGCAATGGCAAGAAAAGCGTTTTTGAAAAAGAGAAATTTGTTAACATCGAACACTAAGTTAAGCGTAAGGAAGTCGTTTCTGAAGGCATTTTTGTGGAGTGTTGCCTTGTATGGGAGTGAAACATGGACGATAAACAGTGCGGGCTGGAAGAGGATAGAGGCTTTTGAAATGTGGTGTTACAGAAGAATGCTGAAGATTAGGTGGGTGGATCGCGTAACTAATGAGGCGGTACTGAACAGAATTGGGGAGAAAAGCAATTTCTGGCATACCTTGACTAAAAGAAGGGATCTATTTTTAGGACACATTCTCAGACATCAAGGAATTGTGAAATTAGCGTTGGAGGGAAGTGTGTGGGATAAAAATCGCAGAGGGAGACCAAGAGATAAATGTAGGAAGCAAATTCAAATGAATGTAGGTTGCCGTTCTTATGAGGAGATGAAGAGGCTTGCTCAGGATAGATTAAGTTGGAGAGCTGCATCAAACCAGTCTCCGGGCTGAATACTACAATAACAACAACATTTCATCTTCATCTACTTCCTCTTCCTTTCCTACAACATCGTCTCTCAGTTCATTCCATTTGTATGGCTCCTCCAGGTACTCTCTCCATCTTTCAGGTTTCCCTTCTTTGTTGGGAACAGGTTTGCCATCTGCGTTCTTGATATTCGTAGAACTGTTTTTTCTTGTCCACAAATGACTCTTTTATTTTCCTGTAGGCAGTATCTATTTTCCCCTATTTATACATACTTCTACAGACTTGCATTTGCCTTCGAGCCACTTCTGCTTAGCCGAGACGAGACTGTATCAAGACGCTAATCACTAATGCTGCATTAAAACATTATGGGATTGTTTTTCCTACTCATATGCATCACATTACAATTTTCTACAATTAGAGCTAGCTGCCATTCTTCACACCAACTAGAAATTTTGTCTAAGTCATCCTGTATGCTACAGAATACATCACAGCATCATCAGCAAACAGCCGCAAATTACGTTACTCTGTCCATCAGATCATTTATATAGATAGAAAATAAGAGCGGTCCTATCGCACTCCCCTGGGGCATGTCTGACGATACACTCGTCTCTGATGAACACTCGCCATCCAGAACGAGTTACTACGTTCTATTGCTTAGGAAGTCTTCCAGCCAGTCACAAATCTGACAACCTATTCCATATGCTCGTATCTTCGTTAGTAGTCTGGAGTATGGCACCGCATCAAATGTCATTTTGAAATTAAAAAAAAAAAAAAAAAAAAAAAAAAAAAAAAAAAAAAAAAAACCACAATCTGCCTGTTGCCCTTCATCCATGGGTCGCAAGATGTCATGTGAGAAAAGGGCAAACTGAGTTTCACACGAACGATATTTCCTAAACCCGTGCTGACTCATAGAAAGAATCTTTTCGGTCGCAAGGAAGTTTACTATATTCGAACTGAGAATATGCTCCAAAATTCTACAGGAACCTGAGGTCACGATTTTGGCCTTTAATCATGTGGGTCAGTTCTTTTACCTTTCTTATAAACGAAAGTCACGTGCGCTTTTTTCCAATCACTGGGAACTATATACTGAGTTAAGGATTCACGGCCGGCCGCGGTGGCCGAGGGGACTGAGGCGCGCCAGTCACGGTCTGCACGGCCACTACGGTCGGGGGTTCGAATCCCCCCTCGGGCATGGATATTTGTGCTGTCCTTAGTCTTAGCTAGTTTGTAAGTTTAGGGGCTGATGACCCCGTAGTTAAGTCCCATAAGCTATACAAACATTTGAACATTTGAAGGATTCACGATAAATACGAGCTAAGAAGGGGGCCGATGTTGCAAAATATTCTCTGTAAAACCGAACTGATATTTCATCCGAACGACGGGACGTTAAACCCTAAGTTTCCTTCCTTTCTTATTTCCATCCGGACCAGGAGACTTTTTTGTATTTAGCTCTCTCAGCTGCTTCTCTACAGCGGAAATACCTACTACTATGTCCTCCATTTCGGAATTAGTACGTTGATCAAATGATGGTACCTTTGTGCGGTCCTCCTGCGTGAAAGATTTCTTAAAGGTTAAATTTAGAACTTTAGCTTTCCGTTTGCTTTTTTCTATTACTGCCCCGGAACGATCAACAAGTGACTGGACAGTGGGCTTTGACCCGCTTATCGATTTTACATAGGACCAGAATTTTTTCAGGTTATCGGAAAGATCTTTTGCTAAGGTATGGCTGTGTTCATTATTGTATGCTTCACGCATCAATCTTTTTATAGACGCATGAATCTCTATTAACTTTTGCCTGTCATCATTTGCGTGTTCTTTTCTGAACCGAGAGTGCAACAGCCTTTGCTTTCTCAGTATCTTTCTAACATTATTATTATACCACTTACAATGCATTTAAATTTAGTGCATAATTCCTCCACATCCATTGTACCGGAACTAAACGATGTCCATTAATTTTCCAAGTGTGATGCTAACAATTGATTATCGGTTCTTTCTAACAAAAACATGCTCCTAGCCTTCTTGATTGGTTTATTAACTTTGGTCACCTTTGACGCTATCACGATATCGTGATCACTAACTCCTGACTCTACACTGACATTGTTAATAAGGTCAGGTCTGTTCGTAGCTATAAAGTCTAAAATATTTCCATTGCGCGTGGGCTGTCGGTTTAACTGCTGAAGACGGTTTTCGGAGTACGTGTCCAAAGTTATCTCGCAAGACTGCTTGTCTGTACCTCTTGAAATGAAATTAGAGAGGTCCCAATCTATTCTCTTAAGGTTGAAGTGTCTCCCGACTGATAAATATATGACGTGGATACCTACGCACTACCTGACATAGACTTTCTTTGAATGACTCTACAACTGTTTCAGCAGCCCGGGGGGGGGGGGGGGGCTGTGAAAACACCCAACTATTAACTTTACTTATCTTGGGTCTGTAATACGTCTCTTTTAAAGAAATATGGCTCGATGTAGCCTCAGAGTCAAACGTACACGTCTCGTTTCATGCCCAGCAACTACAGTAGTTGCAGCTATTACATTGTACCCGTGATCCTACAGTCAAAAACTCTTTGCATAGGCTATCAAAAATCAAATATTAATATGTTTGTTATGCTTATGGGACTTAACTGCTGGGTCATCAGTCCATAAACTTACAAACAATTTATAAACTAACTTATACTAAAGACAACACAAACATCCAAGCCTGAGGGAGGATTCGAACCCTTGACGGGGAACGGCCTTGCGAATCGGAGGCATAGGCTGTCATTTGCGAAACGATAAAGAAATATAAAACAAAGTTAAATGATTAATTAATAAAAGAGGTTTTATTCTAACGTTTGTAAATTATGTAGGCAAAGCCAGATAATTCAGTTGAATAACATTTATACAGCACATGTCTTGATCTATAGGAATTGATCCTACACAAAAAATAGTATGAAATAAACATTTTAAAATTAGCAGAACAGATGCGTTAACTGCCTTTTGAGAATGGTAGCATCGACGATGCTCAAACAGTAAGTCGATTTCTCCATCACACAAAATAGTTAAAATTTTGGTCCAACGAATAACATATAAACAATCGTTAATACTCGTGTAGAATCACATACACTGTTGAATTACAATTCCATAACTGAATCGGAATAAGTTAAATTTATCATGCTGGCACTCATTAGCCCTTAAAGCCCTGACAAAGCTATCGCAAACTAATCAGTTGGGCTTCTTTTTGGGAGACCTGAATATTTTCCACTCTGACCGAAAACGGTAGTCTAATAACGAAATGTTGTGTTCATACACGTAAAAAAATTCTATTTGAGAATCTTCCAAAAAATTCTTCAGTATATTTTTGAAATTCATCCCACAACACGAAACTGGTGAGTTTCCATTTCTTTTGTGTGATACCAAAGAATCGCCAACAACGGTGAGCCGCGTGGGCAAAGGCGTCGTCTGCGCTCTGGCCAGTCGTCCCCGCCGGAGGTTCGACTCCTCCCTTGATCGTGGCTATGTGTGTTGTCCTTTGTGTAAATACCTTAAGTTGTTTGTAAGTCTAGGAACTTATGACCATAGCAGTTTGGTCCAGTAGGTTTACGAACATTTTCAGCTTTGCCCATTCGCAGTTGAAGTCATATATTCTGTGAATATGAAAACAATAACTGCAGGATCAGAAGTGACGTCTGTTCTTTCGGAATAGACACCACATGTATATATATAATGTGCCAGTTACAGACAATGATCATTTCGTTAGTGGGGAGGGGTGGGCAAATTTGGAGTCCTTACTCTTACGGGAATTGGTATATAGTGACTACGAGTTTGAGTACTCTGGCCCTGTGTCTCCAGTGGTGATGTGGTCAGCGCAAATGTCTAGAAAGCAGGAGACCCGGGTTAGAAACCCGGCTGGGTACACATTTTCAGCTTTGCTCATTTGCAGTTGAAGTTATATATTCTGTGAATATGCAAAATTTGATTTTGTGTCACAAGCAATATTCACAGCTGGATTTGATGGTGCCGCAGAACCAGTGCACTTTCTACAATCGCTCTACGGATCTCCATAACGTGGACCACGAAGCGCACAGTGGCTGAACCTTATAAAAGCGCATACAGTTGGAATAGAAGCATTCCTCTTGGTTTTTGGGGACAGCCATATCCGGTAAATAATAGACAGAACGGGAAGAACGTGCTAATCAAAGACAAGAGTGATGGAATACGTAGAAATACGTGATATCTATCGACGAAAGAATCCACAAAGAAACGAAGAAAACAGTAGTACGAAAAGAAGTTGGGCAGTGGATGAGGATCTGTTTCCGCAAATTTACGGAATTGAACTGAAAGTATTCTTAGTCGCCGATTAATAAGAGTTACGAAAGTGGTTGTCAGAAGGTGTCACGAGTTCAATAACATAACTGTAGATTTTCCATACCCAGTGATTGATATAACATTAGCGGAGGCGCTTGTACCGTCGATTTTGAATTAGGCGGGTTACATTTTACTCTTAGCTTACAATGTTGAAGCACCTTAAGCTGAAAACACGGTCGCTTAAAGTACTAACTATTTAAAATGTCTTATTCATTCGTGAGGAGCAGACCGAGCTCGCGTGCACCTTTTTGATAGTGCCGTCTTGCACTTTCGACGTAATTATGGTGTACGGTCTACGAATAGTCGTGGTGCGAAATGAGAGTTGTGCTGTCTACTGGCCACCGCTGCCCCATGCCTCAACTCTAATGCTTGTAGCTGCATTTCATATTTTACACCTACGTTGGAGCAAATTTGCACCATAACTCGTACAGGACTTGAGGAGTATTTTACACTTTAAGAAAGATTGCACTGTGGTGCTGACGTAATTTTTTTCTCATTTCCTTAGTGTCATACAATGACTTGCAACACTTGTACTTCCCTCAGCAGGGAGCGCATGTCTCGTTGTGCTGGGTACTGGGGCACGTACAAATTTGCCAAGGAGTCCCCCAGCGAACATGGGCTCAACTATGTACTGTCCGTTTGTGAGCTGTTGTCATTTCGTTGGTGTGAGAAAAGAGAAAAGTTACTGGCAGTGACGGATAATAAAATGTGGTTGGTGAAACGAATTTTCCGGCCTTGGCGTCCATCCTCGCCTCCGAATTGGGCGCCCAATGTCGTCTGACACATACTCCGGCAAGAGGACGCTGTCTGTCGCGAATCACTCTGCACTAAGTCCATTATATGCTGTGATAAATGGGCAGAAACAACTCTAGACAGGGAAATGATCTGTTTTACCTAACGACGAGACGAGTCGTCTTAAGAGCCTCGACTGCGGCCTGACTTTAGCCTGTATTGCGTTGCAGAGTGACTGGCTTTTCTCTTTTATTCACTGGTACCGACAAGTTGCAGCTAACTGCTGTGTTATTTTAACTGTGATACAAATGCAAATACATGCGGTGAAGCAACGTGTGTTAAAATATTAATGTAAGTATTAAGGAAATATGATTTATGTGACAACACATTTGACACTTTTGACATGCGTATTTGGTTGTTTACATATTATACGCTAATTTGCCCCAGTGGCAAGAATTTGAACGTATTTTCAAATAAAGCTGGGGCGGATCCAGGACAGCCTGCTGGGGGGGGAGGGAGGCGGTGTGAATGAATTCTCATCGGCAGCTAAACTCTGGCTTAGTAGAAAGACTCCAGTACTGGCCACCTCACGCCCAATCATACCAAAGTCTCGCAGTTTTGAAGACTCTGCGGGTTGATATAGACATATGGGCAAGGAAAAAAAAACTTCTGGGGGGGGGTCGAACTACCCTTCGCCAATGAAACAATGTGGTGGCAATTCAGACGATTTTCGCAACATCCAACACGTTTACATTTAATACAGATATTATGATCAAAGAACTTTGAACTACATATTTACTCAGCAAATCACATATAAGTGCCTGGCAAAGTGTTCATCCAACTGATTTCATAATATTTCTACATTGTTCCATTCCATAATAGCGTTTTGTAAAATCTAGTTTTCAATCTTTTAGTGACTTCGCCAACCGATAAACGACATGGCCGCGGGGGAGCGGCCGAGCGCATTGGGGCGCTATACTACTATGCGCGAGGCCGTTCCCCGTCAGGGGTTCGAATCCCCCCTCGGGCATGGATGTTTGTGTTGTCTTTAGTATAAATTAGTTCATATGCAGTTTGTAAGTTTAGGGACTTATGACCCCGCAGTTAAGTCCCATAAGCGTTACAAACATTTGAACATTTTTGATAAACTACACCATCGACGAACAGTCTGTGGAAAAAAGTTCTTTTTTTTTTCTTGTGGGACCCCAAGACTGACTCCCATTGGGAGTTTCTTCTTGGTGGGTGAGGGGCACATAGAGCAATATTACTGTATTTTTTATTCAAAATACGCTTTGGGAGGAAAATTGGGTACACCTGGGGTCCTTAGTTCCTTAGGAGAGGTGTCCTTGTTTTTATTGTGTAGTAGCAGATAGATGAATGCTTGGTAACTCGGCCTTTACGTCATGTGAGGAACAGGTCAGCTCATGGTGGGAGCCATCGAACCAAGGCTCGCGGCTCTTTATATTTACGGCAACGTTGGGGGTGTATGTTTCCAACCAATCGAAGTTGCGGTACATCATTTGGTAGTTGGTCGACCTTGTGGAAGAGATTCGTTGCGTAGTCTTCAATTTTTTCTCTTGCAAAGTCTTTTCATATAGGACCTCGTCAATTTCTCTTGTCCTCGTCCAGCGATGTGCGCCCAGTGTCCATCGTAGGCACCGGTTTTGGAGGAGTTGCAGGGACTTGATATTGGTTGCGCAATTAACACCCCAAGCAGGACACCTGTACAAGAGCTTTGGCTAGACCGTCGCCTAGTATAGTTGATATTTCGTCTTAGCGTCGAGATTTCTGTTGGCGAAGAATGATATGAGCGCGTTCACCATCTTTGTTGTGTCCTTCTTCCATAGTTGCGAATAGAGAGTGAAGGTCAGAGACTTGTCCAGTGTGACCCCCATGTATTTGGTCGACTTCGATCAGGGGATTGGTTGTCCCAAAACGTGCAGTGGGAACCGGTGGATGAATAGTCTCCTCTTGGTGAAAAATACTGTCGCCGTCTTGATGGGATTGATACTGATTTCGTTAGACAACGCCCATTCTTCCACAGCATTGATTGGCGTTGCGGAAAGGTGAGAACTTGGTTAATGTTTCGGCCAGAAGTGATGAATGCCGTATCATAAGCATAGAGACTGCAGGCGAGCAGTGGAATCGTTGGAAGGACTTTGATATATAAGTTGAACAGTAGGAACGATGTCACCGACCGTTGTGGAATGCTAGCCTTCAGGATTTTTCATAATGACCTTCGACCATCTACGGTGACAAATAATTTTTTTGTTTTGCAGGAAACAGTCCATCAATTTGATGTAACACTTAGCGAGAAGAGTCCGTGAACATAATTCGGTCATCAAGTTGTACCGCCAGACTTTGTCGTACGCCTTCTCAATTTGTCTGTGGTTGAAGCGGTGGCGTATGTGCTCCGTGATCGCTATTAACTGGAGTTCAGCGGAAACCTTATTTTGAAAACCAAAGTGCTCCGATCTGATTACTCCATGCTCTCGGAGACAGTTGGTAATCCGTTGAAGCATCACACATTCTAGGATTATGGCTAGTGTTGGTAAAAGTGTGATGGGACGGTGGTTGTTCGGTTGCGACAGACCCGTCGCGGCTCTTCCGAGCTGTTGGGAAGCAGGCGTGGACTGGAGCAGGTTGCGTCCTACTCGAATCTGTATCACTATTCCTCGTGATCTGTTAACCACAACCAAATGTTCAAATGTTTGTAGAGCTTATGGGTCTTAAATACGGGGTCATCAGTCCCTAAACTTACAAACTACTTATGAACTAGCTACAACTAAGGACGGCACAAATATCCATGCCCGAGGGGGGATTCGAACCCCCGACCGTAGTGGCCGTGCAGACCGTGACTGAAGCGCCTCAGTCCCCTCGCCCACCGCAGCCGGCAACCACAACCGCCAAGGCATGTAACTGCATCGATACTTTATCAACCATTTCGTCCTGCTTATTGACTTTCCCAGTCACCTTGTCAAAAATGATTTCCGCCACTTCCGATATCTGATTGTCGGTTGGTATTGCCAGGCCATGCTCTGTTACGTTTTGCTCTACAGCAACCATTCGGTTATCTAGGCGCTCGCTAACCTCCTTGAACTCTTGTCTAAAATCACCCACTTGCTTCTGCCTTGTTTCCCTGAACCTCTCCACTTTACTAATTTTACTGTCCTGCCCTTCAAGTCTATCGTCAGTCACTTTATTTTGTGAATCAAACCTATCCTCAAGCTTACGAATGGCTTCATTATTCCTGGTCTGTTCGCTCCTAATCTCCTCAAGGATCCGAAATTGATCATCCAATGTTCCATCAAATTTTCGATTCTGCTCATCAATACTCTGTTTCAGTTTCTGAAAATGAGCCTGGAAAATAGCGTGCTGGCCTGTCTTCCGGCCACGGGGCCGCCAGGTGATCGCGGTGGCGGCTGCCACCTCTCGCTTCCTCTCTCACTCTCTTCCTCCCTGCTCGCACATTCCTTCATCGTTAAACGGCTTTTAGCGCGTGTTAACATAAATACAAACCACAATTGCAATCAACAACTCTCCTACTCACTGGTTCGAGAAGTAATAAAACAAATCCTAACACCGTAATCGATTATTATGGCCCATCAAAGAAACACACAAAAATACTAGAAAAGCAAGACACACTAGAACTAGTACAGAATAGATGCATAAATACACAAAATCATTCCCATAACTAGCAAATCCAACGATGTTTAATAAAATTCCTTAAAAAGAAATACTGGATGAAATAGCACAATAAACATCTGACTACTCTCACAAGTTCTATTAGGAGTCGATCCTGAGACAGGGTTCGCCACGTGCATAGTTACCCTCGCTTTGCCAAATGCTTTTGATTTGGTCTTCTTTATTTATATGGTTTGCCCCCTAATAACGCTGACTTATATGGGCATTGCTAATAAAGGTAAATGGTTTATGCTCTGGCCGAATGCTGAGACAGCTGACTGCCGGGTATATATATATATATATATATATATATATATATATATATATATATATTAATCAAAGGCCTCAAAAAAATTTATATAGAATAAATTGCCCAACGGATAACAATACCCCGGGTATTTAATCAACTGTCACAACCTCCGATACAGAGTTGGGGTAAACTATGACAACTGCCCAGAATTTAGCATGTACCTGCATCCTAATCGCTCATCGGATATTAGTGACTGTATTTAATTTCTGTTATTAGGACTGCAGCTTATTTGTTAGATTTAAACGGGTAGAGGAAAATCTTTTCATAGTAAAGTACGACTAATTCAGGACAAGATTTTTATTTTCAGATAGTATTCAAATAAAACCATACCCTCAGACAAATTAAATGTACAAAGAAACAAAAATTGATTGCTCGTTGCCGAGCAGACAAACATATTAAGCCACAGGCTCTAAGATTAATTAACAAATAGACTTGCTGGTCTCCTAAACATATAAATTTTCAACGTGTTTCACGCCCACACTGCATGGAAAATGAGAGATATAAAGGATTTATCGGACTGGTAAGGATATCCCTCTTCACAGCACACTCGCTCATCAACCACTTTTACACTGCATGCACTAACCACTCCAATTTTAACTAGCAAAGGAAATAAAAAATGGTTCAACAAAGAGGGTGGCCGTTATTAACTGCTGATTTTAATGCAAGACATGACACACGCAACGGTATCTACCGCTCAAATCTTACAGAATCCCAATAACTCAAACATACACACCACACAAAAAATATTGTAAAGGAAATCTACACATGGAGCTTAGTCACACAACAAGCATAACTGACGCTCCTTTTTTATCGTACTGAACCACTCAACAAGATTTACGCCGGGAAGCACACGGCTCCGCGATTTCCAGAAAATTAAGTACCCACCAGAAAAGAAAAAGAAATATTATTAGAAATTTCATCTGTTCCTAGAATTATACTGTACGACGAGAGTTTTTTTTTCTCTGTGTATGTAACAATGATATAACCTGTTTTGTGGGGAAGGAGGAGCCTCTCTTTTGTTAATCTATTTGCTATAAATCTCTCGACTGTTGTCAATAATATTTCTTTGAGTGTAAGCCACGTCTGATACACGCTAACAATGTTGGTTTCGAAAGACTGGAGACGCTCACTCAAGAAAGTGTTCAGTAAATTTTTATCTGCATTTTTGAATAGATACATTTTGCGTTTGATTTTAATGCATCATGAAATTTCGATATTCAGTCTGGCTATGACAATTCTGTGTTCACGAATCCCTGTGTCTGTTTTGGTGCTCTTCACTAGCCACGGCTTATGTGCTGCTAAGATGTCTAGTGTATTTTCACAACCATGTGCCGTTCTACTGGGTTCATGAACTATTTGCTGCAATAGTTCTCGGAGAATGCGTTCCAAACAATTTCGGGCGATGTTTTAAGCTTTCTTCCCGGATTGAAAATTTATTTTTTCAACATATCGAGGGTAAGTTAAAGTCACAACCAATTACAACCGTATGCTTCAAGTTCATTTATTAAATTTGTTTCAAGCTTGCTTTCAACGTTTCGATAATCATATCGTCAAGGGATCGATAAAAGAACCAATTGTTAATTTATTCCGGTTGTCAGACATAACTTCTATCCATACCAACTTGTAGGAACAATGTACTTCAATTTCTTGTGACGTGCTTGTGACAGCAGTAGACTCGGCACCCGTATTTTATTCAATCTATCCTTTCTTAATGTCTTTTGTCCCTTTGCAAAAATTTTGTAGGAACTTGCCTCCGACTTAGCCAGCTGTCACTACCTATAACAATTTGTGTTTCACTATATATTCATGACAATTTACAACAGCTCTACCTATGATTCGTAGAACAGCGTTCGGCCTAAATGTAACCTGCACCCTTTGAGACTGATACCCTTTATGTTTCCGAAACCTTCTATTCTAAACAAACCGCCCAGTCCACCTCACACAGTTCCCGCTACCCGTGTAGCCACTTTTTGTGTATAATGTGCGAATGACCTATTTGAACGGAACCCACAACCCCACACAACACCATGGCGTAAGTCGAGGAATCTGCAACCTGCACGTTGGGCGTCTGATTCATACCCTCCAGGAGAACTAAGAAAATATGTCTGTAAATCTATGGGACTTACCTTCTGTGTTTATTAGTCCCTATACTTACAAACTACTTAAACTAAGTTTAACTAACCTAGGGACAACACACACATCCATGGCCGAGTGAGGACTCGAACATTCGACAGTGAGCTACCGTGTGCTCTGCAGCAAGGCGCCTTAGAACGCCCTGCCACTCCGCAATGGCAAGAACTAAAAAGTACATCGATTTTGCACACAGACACATAGAAATGTAGATCTGAGGGATACACATATGAGGAGCATGCATAACAAATTATGCAAATGAAACCTTCCATTTCTGTGGAACCACCATTGTCATTTATAAAATACTGTGGTTTCTAGTAATTATATTGGGTTAAATCGTCATATAACATATAGAAAATAAATTGAGAGTGTGTGTGTGAGTTGATCCACTTTCATACATTGTATCATCATAGGAATTTAGAAATGAACTATTTAGATGAAATTAACATTGGATGTTGTAAATATCTATAGTTACTAACGTCTAATACGCCAGTACCGTATTTGACATTTTAATATGGGAATGAGTAGTATAATGATGCCAGTACGACGCCACTGAGACAGCCGCGGTGGCTGAGGGGACTGAGGCGCTTCAGTCACGGTCTGCACGGCCACTACGGTCGGGGGTTCGAATCCCCCCTCGGGCATGGATATTTGTGCCGCCTTAGTCTTAGTTAGTTCATAAGTAGTTTGTAAGTTTAGGGACCGATGACCCCGTAGTTAGGTCCCATAGACTATACAAACATTTGAATTTTTGACGCCACTGAGATCGCATGTCAATTTAATTGTAACAACCTTTTCTTTTTTGTTTTTTTATCAGTAACAAGGACAACTGCCTCCACAAGTAGCACTTGTGAGAGCACAGCCCCTCGCCTCAGCTACCGCCGCCCCCCTACCAACAGCCCTATGATTACCGGGACTTCAACCCGCGCCCCTACAATTCTACAGAGAGATTACTTAGATGGATATATGCATGAAGATGTGTACTGCTGTAGCAAGGAAATAAGAGGTAAAATTAAACTACCCGAATTCTCGGAAGCTGCATGTGTACCTCGATCTAAGGAAACGTAACAGGGCAAGATCGCTAAACAGAAAGAGTGTTAAATTTCGGAAATTTCGGCCTGGCTCAGCTCCATTAAATAAATGCAATGCGCGCTATCCTTGTCAGAGTGATGCATCTGCAGAAGTCTTGCATAGAAGGTATTGATCATTTGGAGATGTAACTTAGGTGTTTTTGAGAGATTTTGTTTAAACATTTAGCATATGTTTCTTTTATGTAGCCTGCCGAGAGAGCACTCTGCGTTCAGGACGATCGTTAACGGTGCTTGCAGATGTTTATTTAGACGCATTCCTACTGACAGAGCGGCTTGCCTTGTGTGTTGGAAATCATTAGTTTCTATGCAGACGTTGTGCTAGGTGTCATTGCCGATTTTCGTTATTTCCACCAGTAAATTGGAATTTCTGTATGAACAATATGTCTTTATCTGCTGCTGCTGCTATTGTCGTTGTTTTATCGAAAGAGTGGTTTGTAGCGTTTGTTACCGTTACATTCCGTTCGATGGCTGTTGCTTGCATCGTCTAAACGAAGAGATACATTTATTCTGCTTATAGATCTAAGGTTGCGGTCGAGTTCCGAAACGGATCATTTATTTTCTTTTGGGTACATCCAAATGTTGGCTCTGGTTAGAATTTTTTTGGACATCGAACGAGCATTTGTTAAGATGGATACATAAGTTAGTGGCGTTCGTTATCGATACAACCCGTTTATTATCCAATGTGCAGTATTATTAAACATGTCTGTCGGCTGTTGTATATGAAATAACATTCATTAAAAAAATTAAAAATTATAGGGGTGCGGGTTCGAGTCCCGGAACGGGTCGGTACTCTTAGGGCTGTTGGTGGGGTGGAGGTGGGGGGCAGCGGTAGCGGAGGTGGGGGCTGTGCTCAAGCAAGTGCATACTTGTTACTGAAATAAAATGGAAAAAATAGGTCATTACAATTAAATTGACGTGTGATGTGCGGTATGTGGCATTTTTTCCCCTTAAGGCATAACTCCAAACATATATCGCATAATTAGACTGTAAGATGTAATTCCAAATATTTACGAAACATAAATAAATTAAGTGCGTATTGCAATCTGCACATAATAAAGTTCGAAGGACGGACCTCTGGCGGTGTCGGTGGCGGCGGTTAATTTGACATGCAAATTAATATTAGATTGCAACCTTCGCGGCGCGTGTCCCCGTCGTCGGTGGCGGCGTGTCGGCCGGGTGAGTGCCTCGGGGTTGGGGATGTGGCGTCAGTCTGGCGGCTGGAGGTGGGCAGGTCTGGACGTGTCGGAGGTGCCACCTGTCCGGCGGCGGCGCCGGGGGTGTTGTTTACTTGCGAGTGTTAAGTGCACTTTCGTCTAACCTGTCAATCATCCTATTGTTCGAGTGTCACGGCATCCTTCGATCTGCGGTCCGGCAATTGGCCGAGCGTCTGGCGTCGATGACACTATCGTCGACTGGCGAATCTCAGTGGCGTCGTACCGGCATCATTATACTACTGAAATGCAGAACATTTCGGTATTGACAATTAAGTAGATAACACGTAAGAAACTAAATATATGTGTAAAAAGTAATAAATGTGCATTCACATAATTGATATTTCTGCTCTATGTAAGTATATTAATATTTGTAATACACGTTGCTTCGTTAGATAAAAATTTTTGAGTGGTGTATATTCAATAGTTTTATTCGAGTGACACACTCCAGTATTCAATATGGGGACATTTTAATAATTGCAAAGATGGAGAGAAGTCAGAAACCAGTCATCGGGTGAATAAAACATCTTCACTTGTGACTGGTAGTGATAATTATTCTGTGCCCTCCGACTTATCTTAGAAGACATGTCGAAGGAAGACAAACCGACGTTTATAGCATTTATCTATTTGGTGAAGAAAGCTGTCAACACTGTTGCCTCGATACACACGTTGTAATACGAAAGTAGCAAGGATAAATTTGCGATTCCATCACAGACACAAAGGTCTTCTGAGGGCAGTCGAACGAAATGCATATGTTGTAATTGGAACGTAAAAGACTGAAATAAGGGCAATAGAATAGCCTGTAGTAAAAATAAATCAGACGATGCCAAATGAATTAGATTACAAGTAGACATTTGTATTAGTAGATGTCAAATGAATTAGAATACAAGTATACATTTATATTAGTAGACGAGTTTCACTTATCGGACAACAAGGAGCCATGTCGATGCTCACACTCGAGAATATACTCAGCTTACTCTGTAGGGTGTTGGCCAGCTCCTCAGAGAAATAGGAACAACGCAGCTGTCCCTTAGAGAGGATTTGTGAAACACAACAGGACGTTTCTAGACTGGTATATATTACTAGCAGCAACTTTTGATTATCTTCATTGTAGCTGGAAGAGGGTATCAGAGATCGTTGTCCAAAATAATATGTACACAGATGTATGACCAATGATTACGTTTGCCGGCCGCGGTGGCCGCGTGGACTGAGGCGCTTCAGTCACGATCTGCACGCCCACTACGGTCGGGGGTTCGAATCCCCCCTCGGGCACGGATATTTGTGCCGTCCTAGTTCGTAAGTAGTTCATAAGTAGTTTGTAAGTTTAGGGACTGATGACCCCGTAGTTAAGTCCCATAGACTATACAAACATTTGATCATTTTGAATGATTATGTTTATTTAGTGTATCAGCTGTATAATATACGAATAAAGCTTCATCCGAATGGGACATTGGTACTCGGCCTTCGTTTTTATTGTCCACTAATGTAACGGCGAGTAACTGGGCTGAAATGTTGCGGATGACAGGACGCCAGAGGCGAAACAGTTACGAGCACTCACAGGGAAAGAATCATTTCCCGACATGTGCTACTTGTAGGACCAGCGTATCCCCCCTGGAGAAGAGGATCTCTCGGGGGGCAGGTGAGCAGCGCTTCCGCGCTATCGCGCGTGGGAAAGGCAAACGCCGCATCCGGCCCCGGCCGCCGCCGCGGCCGCACAGCCGCTCCTTGTTCCTCGCTGCCACCAGACACTTCGATCCGCAAAGCGGCGTCATACTGTTGAACGACTTCTTTACTCTCACATCCCGCCATTCGCTTCAAATACTTTACCGAGCGAAACCTAATGTAATGTTAAAGACAGAGTCCAGTCCAAATTCTTGTCAATACGTGTCCAGTGTCTGGGCCACAGAGGTACTTCGTGTACAGTGGATAGAAGATGTACACTCAAACAACGAAGATTTAGTAAACGCACTTGTGCTGTGTGTTGTCCTGAGCTAGTCTTTGAATACGTAACGCCTTCTATTTCGTGAACGGTTAAAATATGGGACGAGCTTTTCTGTATATTGTATCGAGCAGAATGATACTTAACATGTTAGGCCATTTTAGAGGCTAGAGAAGTAGGCTTTTTGGAGCTATGTTGTCAGAAATCTACAAAATAATTGGAGAGTTCAAAAACGGGAAAGTATCGTGCATATCAGTAGTTGAATACAATAATTTTTGTGAAGCGTTGAATTCGAAACTGGCGGTTGTTCAGTATTTTTGCAGTGACGTTTCCGTTTTACTAGGGACAACAGCCGGACAAAAAGCTCCTGTAAGTCTGGAATTATAATAAGCTAATGAATTTCGTTCGATTATATATAACAACAGCTATAAAACTACTTAGGAGTTTTTCGATATATTGGGTGTCCTGACAATGCAGCCAGTGACATTAGTACCCAGTTCAGGTCCGCTTATCTTCCCTTCCGATCTCTGGCCGGCAAGTAGAAGAGCCGACAGCTTTCAAGTCGCATTGACACGGGCCGTACTTTACGACAATGCGTGGTCTCAACAGCATTACTGCAATTTATAATGGGAGCGAGACTAAAGAGGAACCAAGACATATTCGTGGGATTTGTGAGCTGGAAAAAGCAATCGATAATGTAAGGTGCTGTATCATATTCGTAAGTCTGAGAAAAATAGGAGTAAGCTGTAGGAAAAAAGACGGGTATTACATTGTTTGTACAAGTACCAAGGGGATACAATAAGCGTCGAAAGCCGGGCTCACCTGAACTGGGCAACTTGTACCTGTTGGTGTTAAACGGAAGACTCCAACTGTCCCCTGAGTGCACCTCCTGGCAGACCGACTCCACAATGCTTCCACATCTAAACGTACCTAGTGCGCAACCTCTGTTCTTCAGGAATAATCTCAATACTTTACCATGGAACTACATATAAAAACAAACATATTATATACAAATACAAAGATTTTATTACAAATTTGACATACAAAAATATTTACAGAAAACAAAAGCATTTAGTTTTGCTCATATTCTGATGACGGCTGCTTGGTATGAAACGCAATTTACAAAGTCTAATTTGCAAATTTCACCATTTCTTAGTAATTCTAATTTTTGTTGGCGGAAAGCGTGCCTCTTCTCGGTTTCTGAGTCCGTTTGGACGGTTATATTATTTTATGCTTTTATATCAGTTTGTCCATGCTTCAGACTTTTCACAGACTGAAAGATGTTTGGGTGAGGAGATTCACATGGAACATTGAATCCGGAATGAAAGCTTTCACAAGCGTTAGTCGTCCTCCACAAGGAAGCGCAATCTGCTGTCCAAACGTTTGGAGGAAAGACTGCTTGTTCTTCATCAGTGTAGTTTTCAGTTAGGTAATCCGAAAATTTTCTGATGTTGTCGTCTTGTGGTTGTACGCTGACAAAATCAGCTAAAACATCAGAAACATCTTGAGGATTTAAACAGATAAGCCCAAAGGTGTAATGCAGCCACTGGCCTCTTTCATTATCTTTATCTTTGTAGACCGAAGCCAAACCAAGTGACTATTTTTCGCCATCTGAAATATTGAGAAAAAAATGTTTGTAGAAATGAGATTTATTTTATTTTTTAGATGTAACGTAACTTTATGAATAACTATACTCTTCACGGAAAATGGCAAATAATGTCAGTATTCAGCATATTGTAAAAGGTAGGTGTATGAATGTAAGGATGCACTTTCTACATGACCACCGAATGCCATCCAATCGCGGTTGTGGTGGCTGATCGATATCCCTTTGTCTTGTGCTGTTAGTAAGGGAATTTCGTAGTGGTCGGTGGAAACAGGCGATTGCGAGTGGCAAAAGAACTTATTCTTGTACATTGTGTTCACACTCAGCGTGTAAAATGTTTTGAGTGGTGTTTCATGTGGCAGTGGGGAACAGAGACATATCAAGAATTTTTACAAAATATTAAATCAAAATTTTCTAGAACCGGACCTTTACATGTCATTATGAAGATCAAAGTCCTCGCCTTTTGTAGTTGTCACCTCCATTTATGACAAAGCAATCTGCACTTTCATCATCGATTTCAACCGTTTCGGCATACTCTTTAGACGAGTGCGAATAATATTGTTACGAATAAACTTTACGACCTTTCATGTGTTCAAGGTTGGTGGATTGGCATCAACTGCATTGCGTACAAGCTTTGACGGTCTTTCAACCAAAGCGCCGCCTTTTGTTTTTAGTGAATCAGATATCATTCTCCTGTTTAAAAAGTCTTCTGGAACAGGTGCGTGGTCCTGAGTGCCTTCCAAACGCGGAAATATGTGTTCGCTGCCTACTGTAAATAACAGCACACGGTGAACGTTTGCCGCAGGATCACCATCCACGTTCATCCGTTGGTACAACTCTTGTGTAAGGTTTCAATTTATAACCGTCACATATCAAATGTGTATTCCCACAATCACTAATAACAGGTTGCAAATCGCGACTTCCTGCCGTATTATTCGCTTCCAAGACTAAACTGAAGTACAAACCAGAACACTATGTGATTCTACACAGATGTCAGCGAGCTGGTCTCATTCACGGGACTGACGAGTTGAGTTACGGGGGGAACGCCTGCGGTCGGACCGTCCTGCTACCTGCGAGTGGAAGTTGCCCAGTTCCAGTGTGGGATTAACTGATTTTCCATAGTATCCTTCTAATGGCCACTAAACGTTGCCCTGTGCGGGTCTGCCCCGAAAGTCAAGAACAAAGTGCTCAGATCAAAAAGGGTGTAAGAAAAGGATGTGGACTGTCGCCAATACTGTTTAACTTGCGCAATGAAGACGTAATGTCGAAAATAAAGAAGAGATTCAAGGCGGTGATAAAAGTTCTGGTTAAAAGGATACCAGGGATAAGATTTGCTGTTAACATTGCTATCGTCTCTGGAAGTTGAAAGAGGACCGTCTGTCGTCTTCCATATATTTTTGTATGGTTCTGTAAAGCTATAATTTATTTAATGTCGTTAGATTATCATTTTGTTAAAACTTGAACCCCACTCTTTTCAAGGCTTGAGGAATGAACATCTTTATTTCATGTGTTAAAATATTAGTAAATATTGCTAGGCTTTTCTTATTTTATTATGTTAATAATTTATTATTATATTAATTAATGTGGCATAAGTACGGCTTCTCCGCTATGCCACTATCCCTGTGAGAATGTGCAGTTGTTGTAAATTTACGTGTGTGCGAGAATCTATTGCTTTTTGAATGTGGGGAGTGATAGCTCGCTTTGCATCGTACTCTCTGGCTCAGTATCGATAGCTGCTAATGCTACCACAGAGGTTTCCACACTCTTTGATTGAGGGCTAGTTAGCGAACATTTCCTCCAGCACGAATCTTGCTGTCCGTCCCCACCACCGCTGTTTTCAGGGATTTTCCGGCTTCCGGTAGCTTCCCGTGTCCGGTAGCAGTTTCCCACCTCATGACCGCTGGATGATCATTCTGTACTGGGCGACTGGTGAGGTAAGGTTGGTTCTCAAATGTTCAAATGTTTGTAGAGCTTATGGGACTTAACTACAGGGTCATCAGTCCCTAAACTTACAAACTACTTATGAACTAGTTACAACTAAGGACGGCACAAATATCCGTGCCCGCGGGGGGATTCGAACCCCCGACCGTAGTAGCAGTGCAGCCCGTGACTTGCGCGCCGTAGTACCCTCGGCCGCCGCGGCCGGCAAGGTTGGTTCTGCTCTTGTTTCTCGAGATGGTAGCATTTAATTGTCTATCGCGTTTAACTTAGGCATGTGAACTTAGAATCATTTTTGGAATATTTTCTCCAATCATGTGTGGAAATGTGTTCTCGTTTTTCAATTCAGTGATTTCCAATAAATAAACGCGCTGTGTGATTCTCGTTGCAGTTTGATAACGGCCTGATATGTTAAAACCTTTTGTGATCATGTGGCGGTGTATGAACTCTGTGTAATACTTTCTAGCTTTGTGGGATCCGATTTTTAATACGTGATATGTTCATTTTATACAGTGCATGTAAAAATCTGTTCATCGTTTCCTTCCCGTGAGTCGAGGGCCGACGCAAGGCACGTGCGGCCGGCACTTTCCGGGGGGCGGCAAAACTGACGGCCCGCTTTTTTTTCTGTAGTACTACAAACTCAACATTCATTCCCAAGAGGGGATTCGAAACCAAACCTCGGAGGGAGCGACTTCAGGTACTGTGGCATGGCGTCTCGACTACCTGCCGGCCGCCACTGTTGAACAAGGAGAGGGAGGAGGGCTAATTTCTTCCTTGCCAATGTGGCAGCGCCGTCGTGTTTATGCCGGAAGGGAAGCAGTCGGGCGCACACGCCGACGCCAGTATTCCTATGAGTGGAGTGCTGCCAGCCTGTTACGCGCCATGCATTTACTCATAACTAATTTTGCAGAACACGAAATCTAATCTGGAAATTCGAATGCAATGTTCAATACTGCGATTACATATTAAGCCTGAAGCAATTTTGCTAAGCCCTTCTTTCGAGTGTTTTACTCTTCCAGCATTATGGAAAAATGGTTGAACATTACTACAGTCAAACATGTCCAACACCTACAATGGCTAGAATTATTCCGAATGGGTAAAAACACCTGTCTCCGCCTGTATTAACAGGTAAACTCTGGTCGGCACTTTAGTTTGACAATACTACTCGCACACTATCACTTTGCCAACATTTATTTACTGTATAATGCGGGTGAATCCATGCTTCATCTAAGTAAACTACTGGTCGCTTTGATTCCGATGAAAACCTGAGAAAGTATGGTCTGTTAGCGACAATGCCCTCTCGTCCGCACAAACCGAACGTTATTTTTGAGACCGTCTGAAACGAAAATCCATAGAAACAACATTGCTTCTAAGGGTTTCCTTGCTAGCTTTGTAGCTCATTTATGTTTGACAAACGGGCGAAGATGACCTCGCTGTTGAGCGCCCTAAACGCCAATCATCATCATCATCATCATCATCATCATCATCTGTTTGACAAAAGATATGCAGTTTTCACAGTTCGTATTTCTATTGTTCGTAATGCCATAGAAATTACTGCCTGATAATACATTTATCCACATCATCGGTCACATACTTATTGTGAGCTTCTTGCTTCTTCTTCTTTGGCGTTGGTTTAACCGTAGCTTCGCTGTACCTCGTCACGTGACCTAGTTCCTGGCACTACCGCGTCACAACTTCGCCTGCAACGAAAACTACAAAATTAGTTTCGGTAGTTCGCCGAGGGAGTCAACATTGGTCAGAAGCACTTTCATTGGGTTTCGTAAGAACAGAAAAATTGGTGCGTCCGAAATTCTTGCAACTCTGTATGTAATAGGTAAGTGCTTTTCGTATAACGTACAATTAGTATTGCGCATTCACGTTACTCATAAGTTACAATTTTTCTCCTTCGAGATATCAGAATAGGAACTTTTATTTATATTATGATCTCTTCCTTCAAAAATTAGCAAGTCGGCAAATAACTAAATGCCGCGGTGGAGTAGCCGAGCGGTCTAAAGCGTCTCGCTGCGGAGCGCGCGGTTGCTCGCCGTGGAGGTTCGAGTCCTCCCTGGGGGATGGGTGTGTGTGTGTGTGTCTGTGTTGTCCTTAGGTTACTTTACCTAGGTTTAAGTAGTTTGTAAGCTACGTACTGATGACCACGCAGTTTGGTCCGATAGATTTACAAACATTTGAAATAAGACTGGACTTCATCCGTCTCTGTAATCGACCCCCTATCGCGTGTAGCTGTATTTCATTTGCTCCCTTATATAATTCTAAGCATTTCTATGGGTTATATGCATTAGTTAATTTTCTTTATTTTTCGGAAACTGAATTTATTCAATTTTATCGGTTTTCGGAACGACGTGGGTCCGAGTTCCGACTTCCGGGGTTTGCAGCTCGTTGCCTGAATTCACGCCACTTCTCATATAAAACCAGTACCTAGATCGATTGCTGACAGACTGCAACTTAAGAATCCACCGCGATTTTGTATTATGAATCCGATTTCCAAACACTTTACCTTCAGTGGAATGCGTTCATGTAACGTAGCCGTGTGTGGCCGTTAGCGTGTTTGCTCACGGTCCAATTCAGATGTAATTTAACCTGGGTATACACACGCACCATCTCAAAACAGGCACGACAGACCAGAGCCACCTTCAAAGTGTTTTGTATATTGTGTTTTGTGCTACCTACGACTTGCTGAATCTCGCCTACGATAGCGACGCCTGCTTCCGCCTCGTCTCAGCACGCTGATTTTGGTGAATTTTCGCTGTGGCATTGCGTGTGTGTGAGAGAATGAGTGTTGTTCGTGAATCCTTCCCTCAAGTAGCTTTAAATCATGTATAATTTAGGTTGGGCGCCGTCTGCATTAATCCACGTAAGAGATGCATTTTTATTGTGTTCGAAATTGGTTCCCCATTTTGTTTTTGTTTTTTCTGTCTGAATAAACAAGTTTATGTTCAGCATAATCCGTAAGTCACCTATAAATTGTAGTTTTAGAGCACCTTTCCTCTTTTATTTAATATTATTCTTTACAAGTGCTGAGAACAAGCTCAGATGCAATTTTTTCTTATATCTAAATTCCGTTACGCCATAAATGTTTTCTTAGCCACCTTTCTAAGATAACTTCAATTGTGGTGGCTTGCTTATTAATGTCTGTGTGTAATAACGTGTACTGCTATGTATATTGACCACTGTAGTATTAACTTCCTGTAGTTGAAGTAATTTGAAGCGAGTCAGTTCTCAGTTTGGGCCAGGGAACAAGGCTTTATAGCAGGGAGTAACCAGTAGTTCACACGGACCTATTTACAAATTTTAGTGACAAAGCAAGGCTGTTGTTACGTACAGTGGTCGATTTTTAAAGTGATAGGAATTACTAGATCTGTTGAACAGAATGAAAAGACTAATGATCACAGACCACGGTTTGAAGGTAAACCAGAGAAAGACGAAAATCATAAGAAGCAATGGAAATTAAAGTAGCGAGAAAACAAATCCGAATTGCCGATTACAATGTACACGAAGACGAGGAATTCTGCTACCTTCACAGCAAACTAACTCTCGACGGAAGAAGCAAGGGGGCATAAAAAGTAGAATAGCACAAGCAAAGACGGCGTTTAAGCGAAAGAGAAATCTACTGCTATCAAACATCGCTCTGGACTTGAGGCATAAATTTCTCAGAACATAAATTTGCAGCACAACATCGTTTGTTTGCGAAACTTGGACTGCTGGGAAACGAGAACAGAAGAGAATTGAATAATTTGAGATGTAGTTTAGAGAGTAGTATATAATATCACTTGTAAGTTTATCGTTTAAATCCATAAATGCCCAGGCACTCATTCTGAACATTTATCCCAACTGACCGCGAATGAGTAGCCGAGCGGTCTGGAGCGCCACGTTGCGGATCGCAACGCCTCCCGCGTCGGAGGTTCGAATACTCTCTTGGGCATGGATGTGTGTGTTGTCCTTAGGTTAGTTTAACTTAGTTGAAGTTAAAGCTATGGACTAATAACCTAGTAGCCGAGTCCGATAGATTTACAAACATTTGAACATTTGCCCCAACTTATAAATGTCGATGCATTGTAAATCACTATGGGAATAATTGAGGATATAGGTTGCAATGCTACTCTTAAATGAAACGGTTGGCAAAGGAGAGGAGTTGGTGGCAGGCCGCATCAAACCAGTCAGAAGACTGATATCTAGGGATGTTTTTCTTTGTATAGCTTATGGGACTTAACTACGGGGTCATCAGTCCCTAAACTTACAAACTACCTACTATCTAGCTAATACTAAGGACGGCACAAATATCCATGCCCGAGGGGGGATTCGAACCCCCGCCGTAGTAGCCGTGCAGACCGTGACTGCAGCGCCTCAGTCCCCTCGGCCACCGCGGCCGGCTCAATAGGGATGCAAATAAACATCGATGTTTTGCCCAAAACGTCGACTTTAACATTGATGTCTTGAACAGCGATACATCGTCGATGTATCGGCGGTAGAAGTCGAAAACTATCATCACCATTAAACCCTGGTTTTAAGCCTTTTTACGTATATTACAAGGATGTTCTACAGCATTGTATGTTATTTACATTTCCATCTGATTAGAAAACTAAGGAAGAAACAAACGTTTATTTCCGAATAAGTGACAATGTTCGAATGTTTGGTTAGATTACAAAGTAACAAATGTTCAAATGTTTGTTAAGCTTAGGGGACTTAACTGTGGGGTCATTAGTCCTTAAACTTACAAACATGAACTAACTTATACTAAAGACAACACAAACATCCATGCGCGAGGGAGGACTCGAAACCCCGACGCGGGAGGCCGCGAGATCCGTAACGCGGCACTTCAGACCGTTCGGCTACTCCCGCGCGGCACAAAATAACAGCTAATAATAAATTACTGCCCTCAAAACGAACCACTAATTATCTTCTCAGATGGATAGAGTCGGAGAACGAAGTACATTCACACGGATAAGTATTTCTGTATTTAAGAAATAGAAAAATGTTCGAATGTTTGTAAATCTATCAGACTCAACTGCTTGTCATTATTCCGTAGCTAACAAACTACTTAAACTAACCTAAGGACAACACAAATACCCTTGCCCGAGGGGGGTGGGGGGAACTCGAACCCCCGACAGCGAACGGCAGGGCGCCCCTGTGCACACAGCTAATCCTCACTGGCATTTAAGACATAATAATAGACATTATCCATAGACGAAATCTTTAATAAACAAAAATGTTTTCATCCTAATAGATTTTTGTCTAAGTAGTGTGTGCATAAGAGGATTTTATATGCTGCTTTTGGTTCATTAAAAAATAACACTTAATTGAGAAATTGAATGAAATAGTGCACATGACTTTGGACGGTATTGGACCTTTACGACATTAAAGAATGCAGAAATTGCAAAGACATACCGCAAATCGTTAATTGCAACAAAATTGTTAACGCTTTTAAGGATACTATTTGACTTAATGTCTGCTGGCGTCTGCCTCCTTTTTTTATGTCGATGTCCGATAATTAGATGTTTCGCCCACACGGGTGGCTGGCATTGCCGAAATTGCATCTCCCAATCGAAACTTCAACGAAGTTACCACAATTAGACTCTGATATCATGCTCACGAAACTTAAAATTCGACCACTGTACGAAACAAGAGCTTTGTTTTATCACTAAAATTATCAAATAAGGTCCGTGTGTACTACCGGTTATTTACTGCTACAACAACCTTGTTACCTGGCCCAAACAGAGAACTGACTCGTTTCAAAGTACTTCAATAACAGTAAGTTAATACTACAATGGCCAATATACATAGCAGCTCACACGTTATTACACACAGACATTAATAAGCAAGCCACTACGATTAAAGTCATCTTGGACAGGTGGCTAGGAAAACATTTATGGCGCAACGGAATTTAGACATAAGAAAAATTGCATCTGAGCTTGTTCTCAGCACTTGTGAAGAACAATATTAAATAAAAGAGGGAGGGTGCTCTAAAACTACAATTTATAGGCGACTTACGGATTATGCTAAACTTATACTTGTTTATTCAGATAGAAAACAAGCAAAATGGGGAACCAATTTTGTTAATACAATAAAATGCATCTCTTACATGGATTAATGCGAACGGTGCCCAGCCTAGATTATACATGATTTAACGCTACTGGGGTGAAGGATTCACAAATAACACTCATTCGCTCACACACACGCAATGCCACAGCGAAACTCAACAAAATCAGCGTGTTGAGACGAGGCGGAAGCAGGCGCCGCCATCGTAGGCGAAATTCAGCAAGTCGGAGGTAGCACAAAACACAACATACAAAAACACTTTGAAGCTCGCTCTGGTCTGTCGTGCCTGTTTTGAGATGGTGCGTGTGTGTAGCCAACTTCAGTTACATCTGAATTGGACCGCGAGTAACACGCTAATGGCCACACACGGCTACGTTACATGAACCCACTCCACTGAAGGTTAAGTGGTTGGAAATCATATTCATTATACAAAATCGCGGTGAATTCTTAAGTTGCAGTCTGTCAGCAATCGATCTAGGTACTGGTTTTATATGAGAAGTGGCGTGAATTCAGGCAACGAGCTGCAAACCCCGGAAGTCGGAACTCGGACCCACGTCGTTCCGAAAACCGATAAAATTGAATAAATTCAGTTTCCGAAAAATAAAGAAAATTAACTACAGCATGTAACCCATAGAAATGCTTAGAATTATATAAGGGAGCGAATGAAATACAGCTACACGCGATAGGTGTCGATTACTGAGACGGATGAGGTCCTGTCTCAGAAAAACCACAAAAATGAAATAATTACAAAGATGGAAAAATAAATATAAGAATTACGGCATGCAACCCATAGAAATCCTTAGAAGTACATGAAGAAGCTAAAGAAATGGAACTGCACGCAATAGGGAGCGCTTACAGAGACGGATGAAGTCCAGTCTCCAAAACTCGTAAAAGTGAAATAATTACAAAGTCGGAAAAATAAAATTAAGAATTACAGCATGCAACCCATAGAAATGTTTAGAATTACATAAGGAAGCTATTGAAGGAGGTTGTACAAGGCTCAGAGAGAATTACTGACAAGACAGAGTGCGTACTAAAAGTCGGAGAAAACACAGCAAAATTAAAATAGGCGGGCAGAGAAGATCGCGAAATATTTGTGGAAATCAGGAGGATACAAGCATAGTTACTTGCCTGATGGGCATTGAACAAACAAGAGTGGAAGCTGAAGGCTTTGTTCAATAAACCAAACACGTGGAACACATATGACTCACGGAAGGAAACAATGAGAATATTTTTACATGTACTGTACAAAAATGAACATATCACCTGTTAGAAATCGGACCCCACAAAGTTAGAACGTATTTACACAGAGTTCATACACCGTCACATGATCACAAAAGGTTTTAACATACCAGGCTGTTATCAAACTGCAACTAGAATCACACACACCGCGTTTATCTATTGGAAATCACTGAATTGAAAAACGAGAACACATTTCCGCACACGATCGGAGAATATATTCCAAAAAATTATTCTAAGTTCACGAGTCTAAGATAAACGTGCTAGAGAATGAAACGCAGACACAAGAGCAGAACCTTATCACACCAGAAGACCAGCCCAGAATGACAGACCGAGCGGCCACGAGACGAAGGAAGCAACCGGAAGCAGGAAGAACCAAGATCAGCGGTGGTGGGGGCGGAGAGGCTCGCCCTAGAGAATGCCCGACGACTAGACTGTAACCAAAGGCTGAAGAAATCTCTTTGGTAACTTCAGCAGCTACCGACTCAGAGCCAGAGAGAACGATGCAAAGCGACCTGTCACTCCCCACATTCAGGCAGCCAAGCACACATTCTCACAGGGACAGTGGCGTAGCGGGAAGTCAAATTTATGCCACATAAGTTAATATAATAAAAAATTATTAACATACCAAATTAAGAAAAATCTAGCAATATTAACTAATATTTTAACACATGAAATATAAATGATATTCCTCAAGACTTGAAAAGAGTGAGGGTCAAGTTTTAACAAAATGATAATCTAGCGACATTATATAAATTACAACTTTACAGAAATATACAAAAAATATGTGGAAGTCGACAGATGGTCGTCTTTCATCACCCCTTCGTTAATTCAAAATTTTGATGTGTGCTGAGGTAATTATATTACATCATATACAGCAAACGTTTCAAAACTAACATGTGGTTGACTTATGGGTGACAGCTGGGGCACGTCACTCAAAAATAGCAAATACAACAACAACAACATAGAAATACATATTGAAAAATAATAATTGCCATAAAAACTAAAACAATGGAGACGCAGATGTGACTGGTGAAACCAGTATAACAATGCATGTATAACAATGCAATATTTACAAGAAAACATAGATAAATCATAAATATAAAATATATATGTGGTTGAAAAGCACACACAAAAAAAAATTGTTGTTATGGTCTTCAGTCCGGAGACTGGTTTGATGCAGCTCTCCACCCTACTCTATCCTGAGCAAGCCTTTTCATCTCCTCATAAGAACGGCAACCCACATCCACTTGAATCTGCTTACTATACCCGTCTCTTGGTCTCCCTCTGCGATTTTTACCCCACAGACTTCCCTCCAATGCTAAATTTACGATTCCTCGATGTCTAAGAATGTGTCCTACCAAGCGATCCCTTCTTTTGGTCAGGGCATGCGAAAAATTATATATATATATATATATATATATATATATATATATATATATATATATATATATATATATATATATATATATATATATATATAATCACTATTTTGAATGTGTACTGCTATGCCAAAACAGTTCCTCAATTAAAAAAATGGATAAAATGTTTTTAAAATCACTCCAATTTAGGAAAAAGAAGTGCAGTAAGTAACACAGTATGTTCAGGACAGATTTTTAAGGTTGCTGAGGGCGACCAGGGTCGCTACAGGGAAAGGGCCTTTTAACAGGTGAATCGTATTTTGCACTCTCAGAGCGTTCACTGTTCCTATTACTCACGCCACTTTTCAACCTGATGCTGTCCTTCACATTTCCGTGCACTCAACATTGGTTTTTAAGTCAATAAACACTGTTCTCATTAGTTCGAACCGTCGACTAGGTTGTTTGAAGAGGGAGAGAGACAATCTTCTAGAAGGTACGGGGAGGAAGCTAAAACCCGCACACATAAGAAGATACTTTTACTTTTGTGTGTCTTCCTCAGCTATTCAACTGCATCTGTCTGTGTCAGAGGATGTTCCTGACGCAGATGGTGTCGCTTGTCCTGTACTCGGCCCACTGCCTTCAAGATCCGGGCACTCACAGAGGGTGGGTTTGTTGGTAGTTGGGAGCTCCAACGTTAGGCGGGTGATGGAGCCCCTTAGGAAAATGGCTGCTAGGGAGGGGAAGAAATCCAATGTGCACTCCGTGTGCGTACCGGGGGGAGTCATTCCAGATGTGGAACGGGTCCTTCCGGATGCCATGAAGAGCACAGGGAGCAGCAAGCTGCAGCTGGTGGCTCATGTCGGGACCAATGATGTGTGTCTCTTTGGATCGGAAGAGATCCTCTCTGGTTTCGAGCGGCTATGAGAAGTGGTAAAGACTGCCAGTCTTGCTTGCAAGATGAAAGCGGAGCTCACCATCTGTAGCATTGTCGACAGGACTGACTGCGGACCTTTGGTTCAGAGCCGAGTGGAGGATCAGGAAGCGGCTACACGGGTAGCGGGGGCTGTGTGGCGTGGACTGGGCGGTTTTTTAGGTTAGAGGGCCTCGGGAATACACAAAATGGGTTTCAGTCTCAAAGGGGGCAGGTCAGACACAGGAAGAAAGCAGATCTAGAAAACATTGGTATAACAGTTGTAAATTGTAGTAGATGTATTGGGAAAGTTCCAGAGCTCCAAGCGCTGATAGAAAGTACTGAGGCACAAATCGTTATAGGTTCTGAAAGCTGGCTGACGCCTGAGATAAGTTCGGCCGCCGGCCGAGGTGGCTGAGGGGACTGAGGCGCGTCAGTCACGGTCTGCACGGCCACTACGGTCGGGGGTTCGAATCCCCCCTCGGGCATGGATATTTGTGCCGTCCTTAGTCTTAGCTAGTTCATAAGTAGTTTGTAAGTTTAGGGACTGATGACCCCGTAGTTAAGTCCCATAAGCTCTACAAACATTTGAACATTTTGAAGTTCGGCCGAAATTTTTTCAAAGGGCCAAATGGTCTTCAGAAAGGATAGAATAAATAAAATAGGGGGTGGAGTGTTTATTGCTGTTACTAACGGTTTATCCTGCAGCGAAATTGAGACAGATAGTTCCTGTGAGTTGGTATGGGTAGAGGTTATTCCTGACAACCGGAATAAATTAATAATAGGATCTTTTTATCGGCCCCCTGAATCAGACGATGCGGTTGCCGAAATGTTCAAAGAAAGCTTGAATCACATTTCAAATAGTTATCCGAAGCATACTGTTATAATCGGTGGCGACTTTAATTTACCCTCGATATGTTGGCATAATTACGCATTCAAAACCGGCGGCAAATATAAAACATAGTCCGAACTAGTTCCGAATGTTTTTTCTGAAAACTACTTCGAACAGTTAGTTCATGAACCCACTAGAATAGTAAGTGGTTGCGAAAATACCCTTGATCTCCTAGCAACGAATAATCCTGAGCTAGTAAAGATCATCAAAACAGATATAGGGATTAGCGAACATCGAGTTGTAGTAGCGAGACTGAATGTCGAAATGCCCAAATGCAACAAAAATAAACGAAAAATATATCTATTCAATAAAGCAGATAAAAATTCGCTTCACGCTTTCCTGAGTGATGGACTCCAGTCTTTCAAAACTAAAAATGCGAGTGTAGATCAGTTGTGGCTTACTTTCAAAGACATAATATCAGTAGCAATCGACAGATTTATACCAAATAAATTAATAAAAGAGGGGGCTGACCGGCTGACCCCCGTGGTACACAAAACAGGTCAGATCACTGTTGCAGAAGCAAAGAAAAACGTACACTCAACGAGACAACCAGAGGAGCGTCGTGAGCGAGTCGCGATCGACCGACCGACTGAAAGAGTCGCCAGAATTGCGACTGACCTCGGACCGGACCACTGCCTGTACGACTGTGAACGACCTACCGACCGAGGGAGTCAGCATTAACTGAGACAACCAGAGGAGCGTCAGGAGCGAGTCGCGAACGACTCACCGACTGAGGGTTTTTGCAGAATTGCGACTGACGTCATACCGGCCCACTGACTGTACGACTGTGAACAACCTACCATGGAGGGAGTCAACACTAAAAAAAACAACTAGAGCAGCGTCGGGAGCAAGTCGCGGACGACCTACCAACTAAGGGTGTCGTCAGAATTGTGACTGACTTCAGACCGTATCATTGATTGTCCGTATGCGAACGACCTACCGACCGAGGTAGTCAACAATAAATGAGACAACCAGAGGACCATCGAGAGCGGTCGCAAACGACCAACCGAGGATGTCGGCAGAATTATGCCTGACGACGGACCAGGCTACTGACTGTTCAACTGTGAAGGCCTACCGACCGAGGGAGTCAACACTGAACGAGAGAACCAGAGAAGCGATGGGTGCGAGTAGCGAACGAGCGAACGACGGAGGGTGTAGGCAGAATTGCGACTGACGTTCTCTGGGCCACCAACAGTACAACTGTGAACGACCTACCGACCAAGGGAGTCAACCCTAAACGAGAGAACCAGAGGTGCGTCGAGAGCGAGTCGCGACCGACTGAAGCAGTCGGCAGAATTGTGACTGACGTCGGACCGGGCCACTGACTGTACCACTGTGAACAAACAACCGACGGAGGGAGTCAACACTAAAAAGGCAACTAGAGGCGCGTCGGGAACAAGTGGCGGACGACCGACCAACTAAGGGTAACAGAAGAATTGCGACAGACTTCGGACCATACCGCTGATTGTCCGACTGTGAACAACCTACCTACCGCGGGAGTCAACACTAAATGAGACAACCAGAGGAGCGTCAGGAACGAGTCGCGAACGACCGACCGAGCATGTCGGCAGAATTGCGCCTGACGTCGGACCGGGCCACTGACTGTTCGACTGTGAACGACCTACGAACTGAGTTAGTCAACACTACACGAGACAACCAGAGGAGCGTCGGATGCGAGTTGCGAACGAATGACAGACTGAGGGTGTCGGCAGAATTGCGACTGGCGTCGGACCAGGCCACTGATTGTACGACTGTGAACGACCTACTGACCGCGGGAGTCAACACTAAACGAGACAACCAGAGGAGCGTCGGAAGCGAGTTGACGGCTAACATAGGAGCATTAGGAACGAGTCGCAAACGACCGACGGAGGATGTCGGCTGAATTGCGCCTGACCTCGGTCCGGGCTACTGACTGTACGACTGTGAACGAACTACCGACGGAGGGCGTCAACACTAAATAAGACAACCAGAGGAGCGTCGGAAGCGAGTCACGACCGACCGACCGAGAATGTCGGAAGAATTGCGCCTGACGTTGGACCGGGCCACTGACTGTTCGACTGTGAACGACCTACCGACCGAGGGAGTCAACACTAAACGAGACAACCAGAGGAGAGTCGGAAGCGAGTTGACGGCTAACATCTTGTTAAAACGTTCTGTAAAACCATTTGTCTGAGGATGGTATGCAGTTGTCATTCTGTGGACAATGTCGCACTGTGACATTACCTATGATACTAGTTCTGACTGGAATACTTTGCCACAACCAGATATCATGACACGTGGTGCTCTATGCTTCAAAATAATGTCTTCTACAAGGAATTTTGCGATCTCTGGAGCTTCTGCAGTCGCCAGAGGCTTGGTGACAGCGTAGCGTGTGAGGTAGTCAGTGCAGACTATTATCCAACGGTTACCGGTTGTAGACTTCGGGAACCTCCCTAAAAGATCGATCCCAACTTGGTGGAATGGAGCTGTTCGGTACGAGATGCCCCGAAGGTAATTGCGGCACATGCTTCCGTCGCTGGCACTCTTTACAGTGACTCACATAGTGCTTGACAGATCGGTAGAGACCTTTCCAGTAATACCTGGGTCTGATTCTGTCTACAGTCTTCAAGAATCCCAGATGACCGGATATTGGAGCATCGTGAAAATATTTGAGAATAGCTGGATTGTGTTTGCGCCAATTCTTGAATACCACTGTGATATCGTACTCTTGGAGTCTTAGTGCCCATCTTGCTAGTCGACCTAATGGATTCTTGAAGCTAGTCAGCCAACACAAAGAATGGTGGTCTGTCACGACGGTGAATGGTTTACCGAATAAATATGGTCGGATCTTGTTGATAGCCCAGATAACTGCGAGACATTCTTTTTCAGTTGTAGAGTAGTTTATTTCGGACTTTGAGAGTACTCTTGACGCATAGGCTATCACTTTTTCAGCTCCTTCCTGAACTTGTACAAGCACTGCACCAATCCCATAACCACTGGCGTCTGTGTGAAGTTCCGTTTCTGCATTCTCGTCGTACAAGACTAGCACTGGTGCGGAAGTTAGAGCCTCCTTAAGTGCCCGGAAAGCTGTTTCTTTTGTCTCATCCCAGTAAAACTTGGCGTCTCCCTACAGGAGTTCATGTAATGGATGTGCCTTGTTACAGAATCCTTTTATGAAACGTCGGTAACATGAGCACAGCCCGAGAAAACTTCTCACAACACGAATGTGCTGAGGAGTTGGAAATTCTGTGACTGCCCTTACTTTATCTGGATCAGGACGGACACCATCTCCGTTGACTAGGTGCCCCAGGATTTTTATCTCTTTGGCGACGAAGAGGCACTTCTTTGGATTGAGGCGGAGACCTGCAGTCTGAACACACTTCATCACAGATGACAGGCGACTCAGATGATCTTCAAATGACAATGCCATCTAAATAGCAGAGACACGTCGTTCACTTAAGGTGTCGAAGCAAGTTGTCCATCATGCGTTCGAATGCGGCTTCATCTACATCTACATCTACATCGATACTCTGCAAATCACATTTAAGTGCCTGGCAGAGGGTTCATTAACCACCTTCATAACTTTTCTCTACCGTTCCATTCTCTAATAGCGCGCCGGAAGAAAGAACACCTAAATCGTTCCGTTTTCGATCTGATTTCTCTTATTTTATTGGGATGGTCATGTCTCCCTAAGTAGGTGGGTGCTAGCAAAATATTTTCACATTCAGAACTAAAAGTCGGTGATTGAAACTTCGCAAACAGATCACGCCGCAATGAATAACGTCTTTCTTTTAATGATTTCCACCCCAATTCGTGCAACATTTCCGTGACGCTTTCCCCCCCGTAACGTGATAAAACAAAACGAGCTGCCCTTCTCTGAACCTTCTCAATATCTTCCGTCAGTCCCACCTGGTGAGGGTCCCACAAGGGGCAACAGTACTCCAAGAGAGGACGCACAAGTGTGATGTAGGCAGTCTCTTTGGTGGAGCTGGTGCATCGTCTAAGCGTTCTGCCAATGAAACGTAACCTTTGGTTCGCCTTCCCCACAATATTTTCTATGTGTTCTCTCCAGTCAAAGTTGTTCGTAATTGTAACTCCTAGGTATTTGGTAGAATTTACGACCTTAAGGTTTGACTGATTTATCGCGTAATTGAAGTTCAGCGGATTTCTTTTAGTGGTCATGTGTATTACTTCACACTTTTCTTTATCTAGTGTCAATTGCCAATTTTCGCACCAAGTAGAAATTTTGTCTAAATCGCTTTGCAGTTGCTTTTGATCCTCTGTTGACTTCACTAACCGATAAACGACAGCATTATCCGCGAACAGTCTAAGGGAGCTATTCAGATTATCTCCTAAATCGTTTATAAACACGAGGAAGAGTAGGGGACCAATAACGCTTCCATGTGGAACGCCAGATATCACTTCTGTTTTACTCGATGACTTACCGTCAATTACAACGAACTGTGTCCTTTCTGATAGGAAATCGTGAATCCAATGGCACAATTGGGGAGATATTCCATAAGCACGCAATTTCATTAGAAGCCGCTTGTGGGGTACAGTATCAAAAGCCTTCCGGAAATCCAGAAATATGGAATCGATTTGAGATCCCTTGTCGATGGCACTTAACACTTCATGTGAATAAAGGGCAAGCTGTGTTTCGCAAGAGAGATACTTTCTGAATCCGTGCTGACTATTGGTTAATAGGTCGTTCTCTTCGAGGTAGTACATAATATTCGAACAAAGTATATGTTCCAAAATCCTACTGCAAATCGACGTCAATGAGATAGGCCTGTAATTTTGGGGATCACTCCTATTGCCTTTCTTGAATATTGGAGTAATTTGGGCAACTTTCCAGTCTTTGGGTACGCATCTTTCGCTGAGTGATCGGTTGTAAATTATAGCTAAGTACGGAGCTATTTCATCAGCATACTCTGAGAGGAATCTAGTTGGTATACAATCTGGCCCGGAAGATTTATTTTTGTTTAGTGACTTAAGTTGTTTTACTACTCCAGGAACATCTACTTCTAAGTTTCGGATGCTGGCAGCTGTTCTTGGATTGAATACTGGAGTGTTCACTTCGTCTTCTTTGGTGAAAGAATTTCGGAAAGCTGTGTTTAGTAATTCTGCCTTAGCAGTACTGTCGTCGGTAGTATTACCATTGCTATCGCGTAGTGAAGGTATTGTTTGTGTTTTGCCGCTAGTGTACTTCACATATGACCAGAATTTCTTTGGATTTTCTGCAAGATTACGAGACAGGATTTCGTTGTGGAAACAACTATAAGATTCTCGCATTGAAGTCCGCGCTAGGTTGCGAGTTTCAGTTTGTGCATTACATAATCCAAATGGCATTACTTTAAATTCATAGAGGCCGTCAGGAGTAATAAAAGCCGACTTCTCCCTGTCAGCTTCGTCAACCTCGATTTGCCAGTAACCTGTCTGCATGTCCACAGTTGAAAAGTATGTAGCTCCTTTCAAGCAGTCTAAGGTGTCGTCAATGCGTGGCAGTGGGTACACATCTTTCTTAGTGATTCTGTTCAGCCGCCGATAGTCGACACAGAATCGCCACGTGCCATCCTTCTTCTTTACGAGGACCACCGGAGATGACCAAGGACTCTCCGAAGGTTGAATAATGTCATCTCGCAACGTCTTCTCCACTTCCTCCCGAATTATCCGTCTTTCACTTGGCGACACTCTATACGAACGCTGGCTAATTGGCGGATGATCCCCAGTATTGATACGGTGCCTTATCGTGGGCCGTGGCGTCTGACTTTTCCCCTGCAGTGGTGTGAATGCACCCGAAAATTGGCGTAGTATACCTAACACCCGCTGGCGTTGTTTCTTGGTCAGTCCAGGCGCTATTGGCAGTTCCACGTTTGTTTCCTCCAGCGTGTTGTCTGTACTAACAGCAGGGCATGGGTCTTCATTGATGACGTTGAGCTCACCGTCCTGGATTGGTTCAGCTGTCCCGATACACATTCCTTTTGGGATAAGTTGTTACTGCTCGTGACAATTTGTGATCCAAATCTCTCCTTGACCACCGGTAATGTTTATGTTAGCTGCTGGTATGTAAATTTCTTTTGTGAACCTGATAAACTTTTTACTATCAACAAGAACATCACAGTTTAACCGGTCATCTGTGTTTGTGACTGCAACTCTTCTCGTTGTCACATTGTCAATGACGAATAACTTCCCAGAAAATTCTGTATTACGTGTATCCGTCGGAACAACTTCTTTAATTTGCAGCTCAGATCTTCCACAGTCATTGATAGCTTGGGATGCCTGAAGTAAGTCCAATCCAAGGATGGCATTGTGACTACATTCTGTTAACACGACAAATTCCTACGGCTGGGTCCTGTTGTTGATGGTTATTCTTGCGACACAAGTTCCTGCTGGATGGACGTACTTTCCATTCGCGACCTTCAGCACAGTTACCCCCGTATCACAGAACATTGTCTTCTTTAGTGTGCGGCGGTAATTATCCGACAATATAGAAAAAGACGCTCCTGAATCAACTAGTGCCCGGACGTCCTTGAGATTTCCCGATATCATAGCGACTGTCGCCCCTGGAGGATTTTCATCTGCGGTGGCCTCACCTCCGTAGATGGTCGCTTCGCTTAGTTTTCCTGGGCGCGGCGGTTAGGACTGCGGCTGGTACCTCTGTACCGTGAAGGTGAACGGCTGCGGCGCGTCGGGGAGCGACCTCGTCTAGGGTACGGCGATGGGCTTCTTCCCATAGGTCGAATGAACTCATCAGAAGGTTATTGCCTGGGATAGAACTGCTCTGATGGCTGACGTCTTGCGGCAAAAAAATAATCGAATACTCGCCTTCTCTCTCTGCAGTAGCGTACGACATGTCCAGGGCGCCCACAGTGGAAACACAGTGGTGTGTTGTCTTCTATCCTCCAAACGTCTGTTTTTCTACGGTGCGTGATTGTTGCTGGGGGAGTTGGTTATGGCCACGTCGGCCGGTTGATAGGCTGTCTTTTGGCGGCTGCAGCGTAAGTCATAGCAGGGCGACGCCAGTCTTCACGTCGGGTGCGATTGGCGTGGCAGACAGGAGCTAATGTCTGAAATACCTCTTCCTCAGCGGCGTCGGCACCGTCGTCACTTATATGGCTTACATCCATGGCCATAATCTGATGCTCGCTCGGTCTAATAACCCCGGCTGCCATGCACTGTTGTAATTATTCTCTCACAAATTGTCGTATGAGAGAAGCGAATTCATGCTGGTCTTCCACAACGGCCATAGGGACTACATTGAGGAGTCTGTCATACTTCTTGCGTCCAACTCTCCTTTCTTTCATCTCTTCAATACGCTGGCACCACTCGATGAACTCTTCTGTCGTAGCGACGTCTTTTATCAGAAGGGGTTGGTACATGTTTTCTGCTATCCCCTTCATCAGGTGCGTGCTTTGGCGGCCTCAGTCACATTCAGATTGGCTATGTTACACAAGGCCAAAACATTCTGTATGTACGACTGTGTCGGCTCACCGTGTCGTTGGGCCGGTTTCTTCTGTTGTTCTTCCGCCGAGAGGATTTGTCGCTGTCGGTCTCCAAACGTCTTCTGAAGTTCCGCCTGGAACGTTTTCCCAGTCATTCAGTTTATCTTCGTTGTTTTCGAACCATTCCTGGGCTGTTCCAGCCAGGTAGAAATAAACGTTGGCCAAGCACATTGTATGATCCCACCTGTTGTACTTGGCGACTCGGTCGAATCCATTTATTGGGATCCTGTCCAGCGTCTCCAGAGAACACCGACGGGTGTCTGATGCGCTGCTGGCCGACCGTTGATTTTGTGTCCATGGTTCTTCTAATGATACGGACTTTCGGAAGGATGTACTCGGTATATCCCTTGTATTCCGATTCTAGTCCGTGTAAGCGTCGGCTTCTACGTTGCCTAATTGGAGCCACGGTGATGCAGCTGTTGCACAGGGTACCCGGCGCCTCCACCAAACAATGTCGCGTTTAAATGGGAGCAGGCTTGACTTCGAAGGCAACTGAACAAAGCACTTATACTCAAAGCACGTTTATTACGAACTCAACATTCACACAGCACTGACTGCCTTTTAGGCAAAGTGCTCTGTTATTTATACACAGACAGAATTTACCAGAAATTATAAGAACAGTTAACATAAGATACAAGTAGAATTTACAAGTGAACATGAGAAAGATGTAAAATATTCTGGAATTGTTAATTACAAAGAAATAAATTTTTTGCCGGTGGGCGGGATTGAACCGGCGACCGCAGTCCGTGACGCTATCCCCTGCGCCACGCCGGCAGGCGGTGTTCGTGGACTCTCGTGCCAATATTATGAATACAGCATTTTCAAAAATTAAGCGTCTGTAATCGTCTGTAATCGTAGAGACCTTGGAAGTCGGCAATGATTTTCACACTCTATACGTCATTGTGAAATGCCTTGGACAAGACACACCGCTCGATCGTTTATACAGCTCGCTGCACAATAGCTTTGAATGGATTATAGTTAATCACTTGGCCATGTACAACTAGAGTATATGCAGCAGAGCATCCAGGGAAATTTGCCGAAAATTCATCTCTCGGTCCAGATTTAAGTATCTCGTTATGTTTGGAGGAGTGTATTACAATTATTGGCGCCAGCTCGTTGAATTTCCGTGACATCCATCCTCTTCATAGCATGAAAGGCAGAACCTCGCATACGCGTCATATGGTAGACTGGACATATTTTTGTCCTAGTCCAGCCGTAGGTTTTCGTATGGACTTCAAGAAGACTCTAACATTAGTTAAGTTGCAGTTTTCAAATCCAGTAGAATCATTTTCTAAATTCCCTCTTCTATTAGTCTGAAATGCAAGTATTATGAATCAGGGCGTTTCCGATTGAACATATGTTTCGATATCCCACTTTTGTCTGCTGGCCGTCAGTGGTAGAGAGTACTCAAACAGCTGCCACGAACAGGAAGTTAATAACAGTCAAGCACGTCAATAAAAACCTTTTAAAAGATCAATCGCTTCTCGTCCACTTCAGAGATATGAGGAATTTTCCATATTATTGCATTGATGATGATCTCATTCTCCACCACCCGGGAACAGCCCAGTGTTTCTAGGCGGGCTGTCGGGAGCTACGGGCTGCTCTCACTGGAGTTTCGAGTCCTCCTTCGTGCATGGGGATGAGTGTTCTCCTTAGGTTGTTTTAAGTTAGTTTAAGTCGTTTGTAAACCTAGCGACTGATGACCACAGTAGTTTGGTCTCAAAAATATACAAACGTTTGTACATTGAGTCTCATTCTCCTCTTGAGCTAGCTTCCTACAATGAACGAGTTGTTATCCGCAGCACTTCGTATCAGAATATGTTCTTGTTTAGCATCCATGATCATTCTCTGCATATCCTCATAGTAACCCATAAGCATCTTTAGAGATATGGATGCTGTAACCCGTTTGTACTCGTAAGCTGGTTGTTAAATCTGCACGCTTGTCGATAAATCATCCTCCATTTTTAGACCATTTTTATCTGAGAGCAATGCCGAAGCGAACGTTTTAACAGTCAATGCTGGTTCGATGTTGCGTGAACGGCCAATCTCAAGCCTGTTACGTACATAGCGCATCTTCTGGAACGGCAATGCTAAAGCATTGCGTGCAAGCTTCAAACCCGCCGTAGTAGAACCATCATTCTTCTTAAATTCTCCATCCTGTTATATGAAACTCTTGCATGGGAGGGTTAAAAAATCTTGGCTGAATGATGATCCCAATTTCATCAGTTTTGTTAGACGTGGTTGAAGCATATGGATTATCTGAAAATTATTTCTGACGATGCTTTTACATTAGCGATGACATCATTGTAGAGTTACAGAACTATGGACTTGAGAAACTCGTAGTTTGCACATGTTGTCCCTTTGCAGTTCTGCGGCGAAATGATGCTCTGCGAGGTTTTATACTTTAGTCCCATTCTGTCTTAGATGTCTCACGATGATTTTCTCACCTCGAAAGTAAATAAGTAGGTTATTGTTGACTACAACACGCAATTCCAAATAGTCCAATGTCTGGACGGTCACTGGGAAGCATACAGCATTGATTGGACTCTCTGTGATTTTGTACCTCGATCCAACTGAGAGGAAGAATCCGTAAATTGTATGAATCAATCAATCGTTGAGGTAGGAGCTAGTTTCAATGTTACACTCAACACTAATAGTGCTGAGTATATCCACGGTCTGATCACAGTTGTAAAATTTATTGGAAACTTCTTCAGAACCTGTCCCTTGGTGTAACTTAGTAGTTGGTCTATCGAACTTTCTGACTGAAATCAATTGTTGCATTTAGCGTCCTTACTTCAGATTTAAGAGTATTAATGTTTTTACGTAGCTCAATACCTTTTCCCGAACTGCTTTATAAAAGTAGATTAATATCATCAATGACATATGCACCAGACTCTATTTCAAGTATCTGTTTTACACCGTTAATTTCAATATGCAGTTTATTGTTGCCTTCTGTGATGTTCGGCCGCGCCGGAGCGGCCGAGCGCATTGAATCGCCGTGCTGCGATGCGCGAGGCCGTTCTCCGTCGAGGGGTTCGAATCCCCCTCGGGCATGGATGTTTGTGCCGTCTTTAGTATAAACTAGTTCGGAAGTAGTTTGTAAGTTTAGGGACTGATGACACCGCAGTTAAGTCCCATAAGATTTACAAACATTTGAACATTTATGTGATGTTCAGAATAGTGTTAAAAGTTTCCAAAGCAGTTATGGCTACATTCCGATCATCACTACTTAAATTACTTGGTGGAACGTAATTTGCACTCAACATTCACGATTGTTCCTCCTCTTTGATGTGAGAATGTACGACATGACAGTAAAACCGCAAATGGCAACATGTGATTGATGCCTTTCCTTATACTGGGTGACCAAACGTCAGTGTAAATTTGGAAACTTAATAAATCACGGAATAATGTAGATAGAGAGATAAAAATTGACACACATGCTTGGAATGACATGAAGTTTTATTACAACAAAAAAAGTTTAAAAAATGATGGAGTATAAACATTAATGAGAGTCTCAGCAGATGACAAGTAGGTCATAGGTTTTACCCTAGATTAATCTGGTGTTGAATGTTTCGGTAACAGTGTATGCACCGATGCTGTAATACAGTTGTTGATAAAACTCTTCTGGGTATTGGACCGCATCGTCAATATATCAAATACCCAGAAAAGTTTTATCAACAATGACAACGGCCGCGGAAGCCTTCGTCTACACTGTAATACAGTTGTTTAAACAAGACTGGCATTCAAGTGAATCTTCCGATCGGAACTGATAGTGGCTCACGAGAACACTGGGCATGCTTTACAGTGTTGTTCACAACATTATTCTTCGACTACAGCTATTGTTGAGGAATGGTGGTGAAAATATTGAGCATTTTCTGCACAGAACATCATCTTTGCTTTGTATTAATTTGTTATGCTAATTATTGCTTTTCTGATCAGACGAAGCGCCATCTGTCGGACATGTTTTGAACTTTTTTGTTGTTGTAATAAAACCCCATGTCATTCCAAGCATATGTGTCAAATTTTACCTCTCTATCTACATTATTCCGAGATTTATTAAGTTTTCTAATTTATACTGACTTTTTGATCACCCGGTAAAGAATATTCCTTGTAAACTTTCGGAGGAACAAGATGCACAAATGTCCGCCCATGAAATGTCAAACTCTAGTACTGACGAAAGTTGTAGAACATTTGTTTTTTGGTGGTAATGTTGAGTTCTTGAAGAATGTTAACATACGCTACCCAATTAGTTCAAAATGTTCAAATGTTTGTAGAGCTTATGGGACTTACCTACGGGGTCATCAGTCCCTAAACTTACAAACTAGCTAATACTAAGGACTGCACAAATATCCATGCCCGAGGGGGTATTCGAACCCAATGAGTCCCAGGTTCTCCACCAACATATGAATTCACTATTCCACATCACCTGATTCCGATATAGTCTTCGGTAATGTATCATGCATAAACACACCTCGAAAACTTGAATTTCTCTTTAGCAAACGTAAGCAGATCTATATTCGTAAGCGGTCTAATAGGATGAACAGCTAGCGGGCTTTTTATTATTTATAGAGAAGACCCAGTCCTTTCGTGTACGTAGAATAAAATTCATCCACATTTGAGTTTCTATTGCTCCATTAAAGCAGTCTATGATACTTGCTTGCAGATGAGTGAATGTTGAGTAGTGATTTACGCCACATCACTGTAGTACAATATTGAACAATCTGTTGCAAAACTCATTTCCACGATCTGTTTGAAGGTTGTCAATGCATCGATTAATTCCTATCTGCAGGAATTGTTCAAACACTCGTTTCACATTCTTCTCCGTTTTGTTTTCATTGCTAATGCCCATGCGAATTTGGAGTATGTGACAATGACCATTAAAATATAACTGAAGCCGTTTATTCACACATGAATGCTGTCTCATAACTACAATATCATCCACGAGTTTAATCATAACATGTCGATGGACGTTGGCAACTGTCAACAGTGCAGCTGTCAACAGTGGCAGCTGTGGTACCTCTGGTGTCTCCAGTCCCTGGTGCCACCATCGTTACAGTTTCCGACATCCCTGCTAGTCCACAGTCACCCTTCTTGCCTCAGCAATAGGTTGGAGATTTCGTAAGCCGCTCTATAATACTTGTGCGCTAGCACCGTCTGTTGCGGAGGTGGTCACTCCTTCTGAGAGTCCGGGCAGTCGCACAGGGTGTACCGACGCAGCATCAACATTGATATGAGGAATGGACAACTGTTCAATGCTCCACTATATTTTAGTGGCTGTAAACTTAGTTTCAGCCTTGTCCTACTGATGGTGCTGGTGAGGAAGATATTGATACCTATAAGAGGTGGCACTATGGTGTTGATGCGCGTAATGCTACGAGACATATATATACAGGGTGTACTTAAAAGATTATCGCAGACTTATGTAAACACCGTTCTAGTTAGTACACATTAATTTGAAATTTAGACTTGACCATTAGGTTTTACGTCGCATTTAGTTCACATTTCATGTACGGGTTACCTGTTACAGGAGGTGTTGGAAGCGTCTTCCCTGCATCTGGATGCAATACTGTGCTCGTCTCTGCAATGAGTTTCGAATTCTTGGAGTAGGAATGTTTGTCTCTCTGTCTATTTTTTTGGTAAAGGACTGATCTGTCTTGCTCTACAGAACTAAAAGTCTGTAGTAAGTGTGTTGCATCCAAACTATCGGGCAGGTAAATTATGTTCGTTATGTCCTCACGGTTAGGCGTGAGATGTTAGCGTAGTGACTCATCACCTCGCGGTTCTTGGTTGTTGTACTGGCGAGTGTCATTTCAAAGAAGGATGTTGTTAGGTCAGTGCTTTCTAAAAACTCGTAAAAGTTTGAGGTTTACATACACACAATTTATTCAGTAATTAAATGTAGAGTGTAAAACATCATCAATAACTTAACATTAGCGTATAAACAATATCCACTCCATCAGTTACGAAGATCCATTTTAATCTTTTCTGCAAACTTTGAGTAAGTTCAGTTGCAATACAATTTTTACTGAATTTATAATAACTAACAATACACTATTTGCGATAAAACTGAAGTAATTACAGATGTATTGCCTTCAACTTCTTCAATTTGCTATATATTCATTGTTTATTGTCACGCTAAAAACTGAAGGTCGTCCGCAATTCGAAGGCTGGTCGTTAATAGAGCACGACACTTTACGCTTACAACACGTGTTTGCTAACACAAGCATACAATTAGAACACACTGCCTACAGCTTGGAGTGCTCCGCTATTTATACATAGAAATAATTTTCTGGATCTATTTTTTTTATTTATTTATTTTTTTTTTTTTTTTTTTTAAGTAATGTATTCTTCTTCTGCACGTTAAGGTAGTGGATCTCTTTCCGCCTTGAAGTCCTCCGCAGGTAAGTGTGGAACTTCATCCAGAAGGAAACAAAATATGTCGACAACTTCTGTCACAGGAAAATAATAATAATGAGAAATAATAAGAATAACTAAAGGAATATGATAAAGAAACTGACACTTCTGTCTTCACACACATGTCATTTTCAGCACACTGTCTACTACCAGAGTTCGTCTTCTCGTTAATGGGGTTTGGTTGATTTCCGTTGGGGATCAAATCTTCTTTTCGTAAAAACCACTAATCTCTGCCATTTTGAATCTGTTTTACTTTGTCCTCTCTTAATTCCGGTAGCGCCACGCGCCAAAATGGCTATGCGTCATGCTTCTTTGACATCCTCTTTCTAATGTTTCAGTAGTGTCGTCGGGTTCATCATAAGCTAATATCGTTCGTTGCTCTTCGTTCTTCATATCTGCGTCAATTCTAACGCCACTGGGTAGTTTGCAAATAATGTTTTGTGTCGTGGATGGTTTAGGAGTTTCATAGCCTGATTTACACTATAGAGTCGAAAATCCTGGTAAGTGCCTTCCGCCGGTTTATTAATTATACAATGTAATGTGTGGCCGACTATCCAGGTCCACATGTTTTGTTTCGTCATCGGGAAATAGTTGAAATCAGGTTGTAGCATGGTTCCAATTGCTATTTCTTTGTGGTCTTTCTGCCTATCAGAGCAAGTTTCCTCCGACACCATTCGCATATCTTCGTGTTCTCTCCGCATACACACCTGTGTTGTAGTGTATCGATGAGGTCGCCACCCTTGCACGTAGGTGTCTTGGCCAGCTTTATTCTGTGACGTTTTTCCTTAGTGGCAATTGTTTCGTTTACGACTCGGTACCATGTTGATCTGATGTCTGTGTCGAGGATCTTGTTGTTGATGTTTTTCCACACTGTGGGCCACCGTATGTGTGCGTGTTTGGTTTCCATCCTGTTCTGCCTCCCGTTGTCGTTCATAAACTTGTGTATCTCTGCTGTTGTTTTATTTCTGATGGTGTTGCTCTGCCTTCGCAGGTAGCTTGCGTCTAGGAAGAACTGGCGAATATGATCCAGTTCGTGTGGTACGGCACTAAGGTTAACAGGAGCCTCTAAACTAAGTGGTCTGTATGAGTTGATGACTGCTCGGAGAGCACTTTGTGGTTGTTCGTCATAAATTAGGAGAGTTCGTCTTATCAGTAGTGCTCTGCATTTGGTGCCAACATCCACTACACCAAGTCCTCCTTCCCTGGGCGGAAGTGTCGTTACATCTATTCCGACTTTAAATATACTGCCTCGCCATAGATACCAACCTACCGCCGCCATCACTCTGCCTGCTATAGTTGCATTGACCTGAAGAATTTGGCCTACGTAACAAATTTTCGATAAGATTTTGGTGTTAACGAAGTGAACTCTTTCAAGTAAATTTTGCATACGACCGTAATTCTGTCGGAGACATCCTCTCGTCATATTTAAAATGTCTCTCCAAGTTGCAGCCGTTGTTCGCAGAGGACAATTTTACATGTTTATTCCGAGGAGTTTCAGGAAGTAGTCTTCTCCCTTATTCTCTGGGAACCCTCTTCCTAATGGCAGTAATTTCGTTTTCCGTATGTTCAGTTTGGATCCTGAAGTGTGTTCAAACTCGCCTACCACCGTGTGCACGTCACGCAGTTCCTGAGCGTTGTTAAGAACAACTCCCACGTCATTCGCGTACGCGATGCATTTGAGAGTGCTGGAGTAGATGTTCATTCCTTGGAGCCGTTGGCTGAGTCTCCTAAGTAGTGGGTCGATAGCAATGACAAAGAGAGTTATAAAGGACAGCCTTGTCCTACGGATTTCTCTATGGGAATTGGTTTTGTGAGATGTCCGTTTATCTTTACCCTTGACTTGGCATTGTTAAATAGATTTTTTAGCATGCAGACGAATTCTTCCCCAAACCCCAGACGGGTCATTATTGCGAAAAGGTACGGATGTCTGATCATGTCGAAAGCCTTGTTAAGGTCTAAGGATAAGAGTGCTGCTTCTGGACGTGTAAAAGCACAGTAGCTTATGAGCTCCCTATAATCAGTGAGACTTTGAAGGATCGTTCGTCCCGGTACTGCTGCCGTCTGACTTAGATGTATGATTTTATGCAACACCAGTTTGATCCTCGCTGCCATGACACGGGCTACTATCTTGTAATCCGAGTTGAGTAAGGATAACGGGCGGATTTTATGCATGTCGTTACAGGGGTATTCCTTGGGAATAAGGACTATGATCCCCTCGTTGAATCCATCCGGTATAATTGTCCCGTTGCACATGTCGAAGAAGCAGTTTTCCAATAGGTACCAAAATCGTTTGTAGAATTCTACTGGTAATCCGTCCGCACCAGGCGATTTGTTTCCCTGTGCTCTTTTCATTGCTGATCATAGTTCTTGTACAGTTACGTCCACCAACAGAGATTCCGCCTTTTGTGTATTCAGTCGGTCAGGTAAGCTGTTCATAATCTGCCTGAGCAACTCGTCGTCGACTTGCTCCGAAGCGTACAATTCCGTATAATACTCAGTGACGTATTGCTTAATTGCCCAGTGATCTTTCAACATGTTTCCGTCTCCTCTTCGAAGGCTGTGTATCAGTCTATTCCGCTTGTGACGTTGTTCATTCGCGAGGTGGTACAGCGAAGGTGCTTCCCCGGACAAGCTGTTGTGGTCTCTCGACCGGATTATGATGCCTTCCATCTGTTGTCTTTTTAGCGCCGTTAATTTTGCTTTCACTTTTTTAATTCGTAATATGGTGTCCGCCGTGCTGTTACGGCACTCGTGGAGTTCCCGGAGGCAACGGAAATAAAACACAGACACGCTCTTTTCGTCTTGACGCCGTTGAAAGCAATACGTTTTTAAGCAGCTGATTATCTTTGGTTTCGCACACTGGCACCACCATTGTATCGTACTTGAGAAGTTTCGTCGTCGTCTCATGCAGGTATCCCATACCTCTTCCACACGAAGCCTCAAACTATCTTCTGGGAGGACAGTGACGTTAAGTTTCCAGATGTTCCTTCCCCGAAAAATATCCTGTTTGGTCGTTTTCAGTTGACAGTGATGCGCCAAATGATCTGATAAATACACTGGCCATGTTTCAGGCCCAGTGACATTTGCTGTTAAGCACGGTGTTACATAAATCCTATCAATTCTACTCGCTGAGGTGGGGGTATAAAAGGTAAAACATTGACGATCTCCATGAATAAGTTCCCAAGTATCGGCAAATCGCATCTCTCGTATTACGCTGTCTAACTCCGCGCTGTATGGGATGCTGATCTTTTCTCTTAAGCACACAGTTAAAATCACCACCTAAAACGATTGCTTCTTCAGCTCGTCGTATTAGATACAGGAGGTCCTGTTCATAAAAAAGTGATCTCTTCGCCATGTGCTGGTTGCCTGAAGGAGCGTAAATGTTTATAAAACGAACGCCATGGATTAAACAAGACAACCCTCGGTCGTTTGATATCCGTTCTATATCAGAGACTACGATTCCCTCCTTAATCAGGAATGCCGTCCCAAAGGCTCCATCCAACGTCGTATTTAAAATCGCGTCATAGCCAGTAATATTTATCTGTAGCTCATAGTCGACCTCTTGTAACATCACGATGTCAACATTGGCGCTGTAGATGTAATCTCGGAGGGCGTCAACCTTCAGCAACGTCGTTATTTTATTGATGTTCAGGGTTGCTATTTTACATGTTTGGAGAAGTGACATCTATGGGGATAAGATCAAATGATCCCCTGTAACACGAGTAAAACCATGCACAGGCAGGAAAGACAAGTCATCCAACTAGTTGGAAGTTCAGACGCCCTCTGTCCGCCGGTGTTCATCGTGCAAGGACGCCTTGATGTTGTAAATCGTAAATGTAGTAACTTTTAGTAAAAATCCGGGTCATCATCTCTTTCCCGCGGCGGGCCCTCTTGTCCAGGAGGCGGTCCGCCGTGTGGTTCCACCTGCATTGTGGTCCTCGGCATCATCTTCCATGTCCTGGTACCAATCCAGCGTACTGTTGTCGGGGATCGGACGCTCCTTCTCCTCAACCGTGGATACTAACGGTTTATTCTTCTTTTCGGGACCTTTTGTGTCTTTTCCCGTGGGGGCAGAAGTTGCCGCTTTTCCTGTCGGTCGGTCCGACATGTCTTCCGTCCGCGATTTCTTATTTGCTTTAGAAGGCTGTGAGGCGCCGGCCGTGTCCTTCGTCGTGAGTTTCTGGCGAATTTGCGCCGCCCTCTCTCTCAGCGTCGGTGCATATTTTTCCGCTGCTTCATGAGCGATTCGACGCTTCTTATGTTCCTGGGGAGATACGTCGCCTACAGTTTCAGTAACCTCCATCTTGTCCGTCTCTGGTGGAGCGCTGTGCGCTTTGACCTCCAACATTGTGGAAGCCACTTCGGACGAGCCGTGGTGTGCCGGTGTCACTGTGGTTCAAAATGTGTTTTTGTAAATAATTTTAAAAAATTAAAACTAGTAGACCCTAATATTTAGGGCTATTCCTAAAATTTCCACTGCTGTGAAATATTAGGTCATCGCAGTAACTAAGAAAAGCGATCAGTGATAATTTAAGAACAATCCCGCGTCCCGGCAGTTAGAAACGCTCAAAAAACGCGTGGCATAAGAACTTAACAACTGGTGCAGCTGTTGAGGCATCGATGCACCTGTTGCCGTGTGGCGTGGCCTATTAGACGACGCGCGTGCACTGGCAGTGTACGAGACTTGCCTCCGTCTGGTCATGCGGCAGTTCCTTGCTGTCGTCGCCAGACATCGGTTGTGTCCTAAATGACACCATCCCGAGTATGGAAGAACTTCACGAAGTACAGTAGCAGTGAGGTACAACGCTCCATTTGCTTTAAAAAGCTACAAACATGCTGTGTCATTTTAGAAGAAAGCATCCAAAATGTTTCTTAGAAGAGAAGGTAAATTCGATTCATATACCTATTATTTAAGCTTGGAATAATAACTTTTAATGGATTATCGTATTGTTATGCTAACAAGTTTTATTAATGTGATTCCTTGAAAGCGAGGGGCTTTTTTAATAACCAATATGGGTTTAGGTAACATTGATCATGTGGTGCCTCGCGAGGTAACCGTGCGGTCTGAGGCTCCATGTCACAGACTGCTCGGCTGCTCCAGTCGGAGGTTCGAGTCCTCCCTCGGTCATGGGTGTGTATGTTGTCCTTAGCGTAAGTTAGTTTAAGTTAGATTAAGTAGTTTGTAAGTCTAGGGACTGATGACCTAAGGATTTAGGTCTCATAAGAACTCACACCCATTTGAACATTCTTTGATCATGTGGTACAGAGCTTTCTTAGTTCAATTTGCATAAATTTACAATGACAAGAATCATAATGTTAGTCGGAACTGTGGATTTATTTTTCGAAATATTTCTGCAGAACTGATTGAAGTTCATTTACTGACTGTAACTTATATATGTTGTGGGCATAACGAGATATTCGTATGCGCTGGCTCACAAGTCCAACTTACGGAGTGGTTGGCTCAATATTTGCAACTGCCGGTTGGAAATACTAGACCAGTAAATCTGTATGCTTCATATATCGTCTCCTACGGTCTCCTGGCTAGGCTTACAGACACTCAAGAAGGCGTAGTATTGGGAGGGGCTCTTGCAAAATATGAAAAGACTAGTGATTTGTCGGCGCCGAGGAGACTGAGGCGCTCCAGTCACGGTCTGCACGGCCACTACGGTCGGGGGTTCGAATCCCCCCTCGGGCATGGATATTTGTGCCGTCCTAGTTCGTCCTAGTTCGTTCATAAATAGTTTGTAAGTTTAGGGACTGATGACCCCGTAGTTAAGCCACATAGACTTTACAAACATTTGAACATTTATGTTTCATAAGTTCGATTCTGACTTGTCTAACGCCATTCAACACCTTGAATTTGTAAGCACCAGTACATATTTCAGCAACATTACTAAGGACGGTGCCATAACTCTTTAAAACACAGTCGATATCCGTGGCAGTAATTTCAAAAGGCAGTTCGAATATTCTAACTGCCCTGATACCTAGGCCCACTTGTGTTATGCGGACCTCTCCTATATTACCGGCTGAGTGCTTAAACTTTGAAATCCCTCCGCAAGATTCGACAACCGCGTCACATTTGGCAAATGGTAACCAATGACATCGTCGGTATTCAATTTCAATGATTCTTCTATAAAATCCTCAATCTCAAATGATGTCGGTCGTACTAATTTCGGGTCGAACGTCAATTTCAATGTGTCTCTTCGTGGTGATTGCGTCATCGTTAAGTCGTTCGAAATATCATCACAAACAAGTAAACACGCTCAGCGGCGTGACAGCGCTCTGCCGGCAGCGGCGAGGACGTTAACATCAGGCGTCCGCACAGCTCGCCCGCCGACAGCAGAATGGCAACTGCGACGCTAGCCACTACATCACGCATTCCGGCGGAAAACTCGTGGCAATATGCACTAATCAAAAAGTGAACCAGAGATAGTTGCACTGATAATGGAGTAGTTTACCTTGTCAGATGACTAGGATGGCTTCAGTCATTATACTGCCTGTCGATGTGACGTACGACACTACAAGCCTAATTCACTCGTCGTATTTCAGGTCTTACATTATAAACAGTGGCAGAGACCTTCAAAAGAGAAACTATACTTTTAACGTTAGAAGAGAGATAGTATGCAACAAGTATTTAAAAGAAACTAACGTTAATCAGCAACCCAATGCCGATAAAATGTCCAGTTCGGGTACTGATAAGATGTTGATTCATGAAGCCGACGAAAGTCGCAACTATAGTTCTGTAATAATTTAAACCTTCCTTTGCATCTGATAATGTTGTTATTACCAACTATCAAATATTGTCGCGTTTCAGTGGAAGCAGGCTTGACTTCGAAGGCAACTGAACACGGCACTTATACTCAAAGCAAGTTTATTACGAACTCAACATACACGCAGCACTGACTACCTCTCAGGCAGAGTGCTCTGCTATTTATACACAGACAGAATTTACCAGAAATCAGAAGAACAGTTAACATAAGAAACAAGTAGAATTTACAAGTGAACATAAGAAAGGTGTAGAACATTCTGGAATTGTTAATTACAAATAAATAAATTTTTGCCAGTGGTAGGGATTGAACCGGCGACCTGCAGCACAGCAGTCCGTGACGCTATCCCCCGCGCGTGGTCTCTCGCGGCATTGCTCCCTCTCCTGGAGAAACAACGACCCGCTGTTATGATCCCTGTGGAGCCAGCTACAATGTCCTGGATCTTGACCGTGTCATGGGTCCTCTGTATGACAGTTCAAGAGAATCCTTCACTTCTCCACGATTTTCGACGACAGACGTTCCTGTCGTGGCTTCATCGGGAACATTACCGTCCTTAGAGTCATTGAACAAGAAGCCATTGTCGTCTACCTGCTTTCCAGGATCGTAGTAAGGCTTCATGCGCAGGACGTCAACAATGTCTCTTCGTTTTTGACGTTTCGACGACGGCTCATAATTCTCAACTTCGTATGTGACGTCTGACAGGCGGCGTATGACACGATACGGACCAAAGTATCACTTCAATAACTTTTCTGACAGTCCAACATTTCGTGCAGGGGTAAAAATCCATACCAGATCTCTTGGGCTGTACACAACAAGTCGGTGCTTGTCGTTATATCGCTGACGGTCCTTCTCCTGGGCGTCCAGTATCCGTATGAGACCAAGCTGTCTTGCTTCTTCGACCCTGGTGATGAGCTGTTTAACATAGTCATCCTGAGTGTCGTCCGGTTGGAACAGGAACAGCGCATCCATTGTCATCTCAGCTTCACGGCCATGTAGCAGGAAAAACGGAGTGAAGCCTGTGGTGGCTTGCCTTGCGGTATTGTAAGCAAATGTAACGACTGGCAGAATTGTATCCCAGTCCTTCTGCTCAACATCGACGTACATCGACAGCATGTCGGCTAACGTCTTGTTAAAAAGTTCCGTAAGACCATTTGTCTGAGGATGGTATGCAGTTGTCATTCTGTTGATAATTTCGCACCGTGACATTACCTCTGACACTAGTTTTGACTGGAATACTTTTCCACGATCAGATATCATGATACGTGGTGCCCCATGCTTCAAAATAATGTCTTCTACAAGGAATTTTGCGATCTCTGGAGCTTCTGCAGTCGGCACAGGCTTGTGACAGCGTAGCGTGTGAGGTAATCAGTGCATACTATTATCCAACGGTTACAGGTTGTCGACTTCGGGAACCTCCCTAAAAGATCGATCCCAACTCGGTGGAATGGAGCTGCTGCCGACGGAATCGGTACGAGATGTCCTGGAGGTAATTGCGGCACATGCTTCCGTCGCTGGCACTCTTTACAGTGAGTCACATAGTGCTTGACAGATCGGTGGAGACCTTTCCAGTAATACCTGCGTCTGATTCTGTCTAGGGTCTTCACGAATCCCAGATGACCGGATATTGGAGCATCGTGAAAATATTTGAGAATAGCTGGCTGGAGATGGGCTGGAACAACCAGTAGCCATTTGGGGCCCAGTGGATAGTAGTTGATCTTATACAATGTTCCGTTTATAAGTTGGAACTCTTCATTGGTCGGTTCTCCTTTCTCCAAGGCCTCTATCGTTTTTAATAGTGCTGGATCTACCCCCGGTTCAGCTGTAACGTCATCTAATTCAGTGAGGGCTGAAATTTCATTAATGTTGTTGTGTTCCACTAATGAATTCCTCGAAAGGCAATCGGCATCCTTGTGTTTGCGCCCGTTCTTGAATACCACTATGACATCGTACTCTTGGAGTCTTAGTGCCCACCTTGCTAGTCGACCTGATGGATCCTTCAAGCTAGTCAGCCAACACAAAGAATATTGGTCTGTCACGACGGTGAATGGTTTGCCGCATAAATACGGCTGGATCTTGTTGATAGCCCAGATAACTGCGAGACATTCTTTTTCAGTTGTAGAGTAGTTTATCTCGGACTTTGAGAGTACTCTTGACGCATAGGCTATCACTTTTTCAGTACCTTCCTGAACTTGTACAAGCACTGCACCAATCCCATAACCACTGGCGTCTGTGTGAAGTTCCGTTTCTGCATTCTCGTCGTACAAGACTAGCACTGGTGCGGAAGTTAGAGCCTCCTTAAGTGCCCGGAAAGCTGTTTCTTTTGTCTCATCCCAGTAAAACTTGGCGTCTCCCTGCAGGAGTTCTTGTAATGGACGTGCCTTGTTACAAAATCCTTTTATGAAACGTCGGTAGTATGAGCACAGCCCGAGAAAACTTCTCACGTTACGAATGTACTAAGGAGTTGGAAATTATGTGACTGCCCTTACTTTATCTGGATCAGGACGGACACCATCTCCGTTGACTAGGTGCCCCAGGATTCTTATCTCTTTGGCGACGAAGAGGCACTTCTTTGGATTGAGGCGGAGACCTGCAGTCTGAACACACTTCAACACAGATGACAGGCGACTCAGATGATCTTCAAATGTTTTCGAGAAAACGACAATGCCATCTAAATAGCAGAGACACGTCGTCCACTTAAAGTGTTGAAGCAAGTTGTCCATCATGCGTTCGAATGTGGCTGGAGCATTACATAATCTAAATGGCATTACTTTAAATTCATAGAGGCCGTCAGGTGTAATAAAAGCCGACTTCTCCCTGTCAGCTTCGTCAACCTCGATTTGCCAGTAACCTGTCTGCATGTCCATAGTTGAAAAGTATGTAGCTCCTTTCAAGTAGTCTAAGGGGTCGTCAATGCGCTTCAGTGGGTAGACATCTTTCTTTGTGATTTTGTTCACCCGCCGATAGTCGACACAGAATCGCCACGTGCCATCCTTCTTCTTTACGAGGACCTCCGGAGACGACCAAGGACTCTCCAAAGGTTGAATAATGTCGTCTCGCAACATCTTCTCCACTTCCTCCCGAATTATCCGTCTTTCACCTGGCTACACTCTATACGAACGTTGGCTACTTGGCGGATGATCCCTAGTATTGATATGGTGCTTTATCGTGGGCCGTTTCGTCTGACTTTTCCCCTGCTGAGGTGTGAATGCACCCGAAAATTGGCGTAGTATATCTAACACCCGCTGGCGTTGTTCCTTGGTCAGTCCAGGCCTTATTGGGAGTTCCAAGTTTGTTTCCTCCAGCGTGTTGTCTGTGCTAACAGCAGGTCATGGGTCTTCATTGATGACGTTGAGCTCACCGTCCTGAATTCGTTCAGATGTCCCGATACACATTCCCTTCGGGATACGTTTTGACTGCTCGTGACAATTTGTGATCCAAATCTCTCCTTGACCACCGGTAATGCTTATGATAGCCGCTAGTATGTAAATTTCTTTTGTGAGCCTGATAAACTTTTTACTATCAACAAGAACTTCACAGTTTAACCAGTCATCTGTGTTTGTGATTGCAACTCTTCTGACTGTCAACGGCGGTACCGTCACATTGTCAACGACAAATAACTTCCCAGAAAATTCTGTATTACGTGTACCCGACGCCTCCACCAATCAATGTCGCGTTGCAATGGAAGCAGGCTTGACTTCGAAGGCAACTGAACACAGCACTTATACTCAGAGCACGTTTATTACGAACTCAACATACACGTAGCACTGACTACCTCTCAGGCAGAGTGCTCTGCTATTTATACACAGACAGAATTTACCAGAAATTAGAAGAACAGTTAACATAAGATACAAGTAAATTTTACAAGATTTAGAACATTCTGCATTGTTAATTACAAAGAAATAAAGTTTTGCTAGTGGGCGGGATTGAACCGGCTCCCTTCAGCACCGCAGTCCGTGACGCTATCCCCTGCGCCGCGCCGGCCGCCTGTGTCGTGTGGTCTCTCGCTGCAATATTTTAAAGAGAAAGGATTGCAATTTAACTAGCTGATGACAACAGCATCATTTGAGATGGAAACTCAACCGTGACATTTTCGACTATTCTTTCCTAACGTCACAATAAGCAATGTGCAGAATCTATTAAAAACCTCAGTCAGAATTTTCAAAGTTATAACTGCTTGGCGCTAATTTTCTCTGATTGTTTATCGGAAGATGGAAGAGACGTATATGCGAAGGTGAAAGTGTCTCTTGTTAGTTAAAATAATTTAAGTATGTTAAACAATGATCATCTTTTGCCATCAACACAAATTTGACTTATTCAGTTCCTTAATTGCATTTTATTTAAGATAGAATACGTATTTAAGTGCAAGCTTTCCCTTTAAGTGATTTTTTTATTACTAAATGTTTTCTAAGTAAAAGATTTACGTCACATTAAACCTGAATTGCTGATAGAACCAAAACATCCTCGTTACTATTGCTCAGCAATGTATAACTTTTTGTCGTAGTTGTTTCGTCCTAAGAAATCTTCAGTTTGAGAATGTAACGAATGGAAATACGGTATGAACATAATTTTTTTAAAAAAAAGGTACTCTGGTGCTCCTGAATATAATTCATTTTTGTAAGTTTCGTGAGATGAATTACAAACTTTACATATATTCAGTCGGAAACTTCCTGCACTAGTACGTTCTTAGTACAATTACAACGATAGTGGAAGTGAAGAAGTTTTGCTTAATTGAACTGGAACTTTGTACCAGTATAAACACAATCAATTTATAAATGTTTCGAAGTGCTATGCTTTTAAATAAATAACAGAGAAGTATCGTCACTCGTATTCCTCTTCAATGCCGAAATCCAAGTTTTCCGCCGAGATCCATGTAGCTTTTCATTTGGAAAAGAGAAGAACTTGAATATATGTGAAAGTACAACCAACAAAAGAACACTACAGGAACTCTTACAGCCTGAAACTCTACAGTTCATTATAACCATTCCATGTTATATCCATACAAATTGAGGCACTGCTGACTGACGCCAGCTGTGAGTCACTGTTTTTGTGAAGATGATAATGATGTTTTCTGCCCGTTATTCAACTCCATTACTACTGGTTAATCTTTCCCAGTACAAAGTTTCCACCATCCTTTACGTTGCTACGTATCATGCTTTATTTTCATGTCTGCCTTTTCCCTTAAGATGCAGTGTTTGTTATTTAGTCTCTTTTCAGTCAGCGTCCAAGCAAATTTATTTTCTTCGCCTTAATTGCTTCTAGTATTTGTCTTTTCTCATCCACCCTGTGAAGCACGATCTGATACCTTATTTTATATGTTCATTTACACCTTCCATTATTCCCCAAATGCACGTATAAAAAGTCTCAAACATTTCTCCTCTCCACGCGACAGTGGCCATGTTCCTTCACTGTACAGGCTAACGAACTATAAGAAAACATTTAATAAGTATATTCTTGACTTTTTCTTTAATGGACCACAGATAACACACCTTTCCGTAAACATTCATTTCTCGAGTACATGAAGTAGTACTAGTCATCTCGTCTCTTACCTCAAGTTATCAATCGATTTCGCTATTTCATTAGCAATTTGCACTTTGGTATTCCTGGTTTCTCATTTTAAAACATTGCTTTATCTTTCTTCACATTTATCTTCATCTCTTACAATATTGTTAACTGTCTTTTACACTGGACTCACATACGGAAAGACGTCGGATCAAACTCGCTTCCTCCCATCCAGATTTAGGTGTACCGTGATTTCCGTAAATTTCTCCAAGCAAATGCCGGGATGGTTCCTTGGGGCCGCGGTGGAGTAGCCAAGCGGTATGCCGGGCGCCGTGGCTCAGCGCGCTCGGTCAGAGGGTTAAACGCACTCTGTAAAAAAAAAAAAAAAAAAAAAAAAAAAAAAAAAGGCTGAGCCAAATATTCAACGATCAACCATGAACGAACTGAACCGAAGACCTCAAAGCATAGATATCAGTAGGGAAAAAAAAAAACGCGGTCTAAGGCGCCTCGCTGCAGAGCGCGCGGTTTCTCACCGTCAGAGGTTCGAGTCCTCCCTGGGGCACGGGTGTGTGTGTGTGTGTGTGTGTGTGTTTGTCCTTAGGTTAGTTTACCTTAGTTTAAGTAGTTTGTAAGCTACGGACTGATGACCACGCGCCGGCCGCGGTGGCCGAGGGGACTGAGGCGCTCCAGTCACGGTCTGCACGGCTAAACTCTACAAACATTTGAACATTTTTGATGACCACGCAGTTTGGTCCGATAGATTTACAAACATTTGAACATTTTTTAGATACACGCTCCGTCTGTAATTACCACGTTGTCAACTGGATGTTAAGCCTCAATCTTCGTTCCTTTCTTCTAATTTCCTTTTTGATGTAGTCCTAACTTTTTTTTTCGTACGTGAAACTAACTGACAGCTCATACAGATAAGTTGACAGTCGGCGCGGTGGCGACCACAATGCCTTTACGGTAGCCCCCATAAGCCACTACTTTATATAGTAGGGCAAGGGAGGTTAACATGACGACACTAAGCCTACGAATTTTTGCTATCCCCTTAATTAGGACCTGACGCCTACATTAATACTTAAGAGAAACTATTACAGTTTTCTTCCCAACTACAGATTTTGTAGTTTTTCTAAATGCAACATTTATGGCGATTACTTGACTTCTTTTAAAATGATGTCAAATTCGTCATCTTACACTCGTTTGCGGATAATATGACGAATGTGGGCGGATAATTTGCCGAAGGGAAACACAGTTGGATAAACATTAAAAAAATCATTTTATTTTAAGCAAAGAAGTGGCATACATTTGCTTTGCGCTTCGTATCTGTAGTAGTGATCTCGGTACAAGCAGCATGGGCCCATTTCCGACAGCAGAAACAATCGTACTACAGTCATTGCTGGTTTCACTAAGTTCCTCTCTAATGAAATCGTTACCTTCGTCGTCTTCAGTGTAGTTGACTCACATTGAGGGAACTTAAAAAATAGAGCCTCATCACATTTTTTTCCATTCCATTAGCTCCCTATTTGTCATTCCATTTGTGGTGTCGCACAAGTCCAAAGTGCGCGCCACCTACTTTCGCCGCGCGCCGCCATGCACGCACGGCGCGGCGTTCTTACGACGACAGCCACGAGCGCCCTCTGCTGGAACTCCGCTCGTGGCCACCACTGAAAGACATCGTTCACTTGGGACTGAGATAGCAACCAGTTAGGACCTTCGGAATCAGATAGGCACCAGTGAAGACTTGGCTATCGTACAGGCACTAGGCAGGCCTCTAACAACTATGTATCAGCATTATGCAGTACTGATCTCTGTAAAAGTTAAGTATTGTATAAATTCTGTTCAATATATATCTTGTTCTAATTTACTCTAGTGTTTCTAGTTTCTGGCTGCTCCCCTCCGTACCTACACCAGCGTGCTATCTTTATTCCTGTGTCGGTCTCATTCCACTCGGCCACCGACACCTACAACGGAAAAGAGACACAAAAGCGGCGACGAGGCTGGGACACAAAACCATTTTCCTCCTATTTTGTTTTATATTGCTTCTTCTTCATTTTGTCTGCCGTTTTGATCTGTAATGAGGGCCACTTTTATCTCTTTTTTAAAATTCAAATGTTTATAAATCTATAGGACTTAATTATCCTTGTCATCAGTCCATAGGCTTACAAACTAAAACTACCTTATGCTAAGGACAACAAATACACCCATACCCGAGGGAGGACTCAAACCTCCAACGGCGAGCAGCGGCAGAACGCTCTGGCAGTTGCCCTCTGCAGCATTCTCTACCTCCTGCACATCGATTCCTGTGGCCATTGCTGTCTGTTTGTCCTTCCTTTACACTTCATCTTCAATACTGGAAGTTAGTATGAAAAGCACATTAAAATGATTTACGAACTGTTTGGGTAATGTTGTAATGATTCCCATCCCAGATCCTGTATCATTGTCGTAACGCTGTCTCCCCTGTATTGTGACAATACAAAACGAGCTGCCCTTCTTTGACTCTTTCGATGTCCTCTGTCAAACCCATGTGATAAGGATCCTATACTGGGGAGCAATATTCCAAAAAAGGACGGACAAGCGTAGTTTATTTATGCAGTCTCTTTAAGTAGTTCTGTTGCATCTTTGAAGGGTTTTCCCAATAAAAAGCTGTCTCTGGTTCGCTTTTCCCACGACATTATCTATGCAAGGGCAGATTTAGGGAGAGGGGGCGGCACAAGGGCACGTGTCCTACCCCTCCAGACAACCTGAGAGAGAAAGAAGGGGTGAGAGAGAGGAGCAGGGGGGAGGGAGGGAGGGAGAGAATCTCAAATTAAGAATAATTAACTTTTACTTACAGACAGCATGCAACTGAGTTTGAAAGGCAAAATCCCTGTAATTAACATAACGTAAATTGACTTTTCGTGCTACTCTTCCTTTTAATTGCTTCTTGCTCCTTTTTGGAAATTGCTTGGGAGATAAATGAGATATTTTACACGTTTTATTCATATGTAAATTATTTAACTATGTGAAAAATATCGTGAATTTCTCGGGCTATGTTCCAGCTAGCGCATTCAGGTGAGTTCGGTAATCAGTTTATCACTCTGGATTCTTCTCCTAGACACTAAGAAATAGTACTGCCACGCATTATAAACAGTTTTATTTGAAGCTACATATTTCGATTTTCCAGTTATTGGAGCAAATTAGAAATTTCCATGGCATTTTTCCGCACACAGGATTTTCATGCTAGTAGCAATTCTTCTAGAAACATAATCAAATATAATTTTGTTGATCTGGAAAGCTTCCTTGATACCTAAAAAAAATGTTCAAATGTTTGTATAGCTTATGGGACTTAACTACTGGGTTATCAGTCCCTAACAAACTACTTACACACTAGCTAATACTAAGGACGGCACAAATATCCATGCCCGAGGGGGGATTCGAACCCCCGACCGTAGTGGCCGTGCAGACCGTGAGTGGAGCGCCTCAGTCCCTTCGGCCACCGCGGCCGGCTCCTTCATAACTCACCACGTTTTGCGTAGTAACTTTACAAAGCATGAAGAATAAATTGATTCAGTACAACGCGACACAGGAAATCTGATTTTAGGTTTTGAGGGAATATCAAACGTAGTGCGACATATTTACGGGTTGGTTGAGTGTTGTTCAGTGTATTGTTTGATAATGAAACAGCTACAGTATTTTTGTGAACGGTAAGTTGACGATTCGTGCGATGGCTGTTGGCAGCGGCAGGAGGCGTGTACTATGGCTGCTGGGAGGTGAGGAGCAGTGTTGGAAACGTTACCCGTAACAATGTATGCAGTAATATTTCCTGGCTACGGGCAGCGTACGGTAACGTTGACAGCGCTCCGAAATAAATGAATGTCCTGCAACTAGTGCAGATGTTTTCTGTTTCTGTATCACCAGGTAAAATAGTCTACACTTTTCGAACTAATATACCCAGGGTTGCAAGACTTCCTCTATACAGAGAAAAACTACTCTTTATCATCTTCTTCTCTATGTACTCTACACTTTCCCTTTTTTTTTTTTTTTTTTTTTTACACACATGATGTACTCTTTGTGAACTTCTCACAAAGGAAACTCCCCACCGCAGCCCCCTCAGATTTAATGATACGATGATGCAGTGGATAGCCCGCCAAAAACTGAACACAGACAAGCGCGAAAACAGAAAGTTGTAGGAAGTACGAAGAAATAAGGAAAATATAAACAGTAATAGTCGACCACTGTACGAAACAAGCAGCTCATAGCAGCTCACACGTTATCACACACAGACATTAATAAGCAAGCCACTACGATTAAAGTCATCTTGGACAGGTGGCTAGGAAAACATTTATGGCGCAACGGAATTTAGACATAAGAAAATTGCATCTGAGCTTGTTCTCAGCAATTGTGAAGAACAATATTAAATGAAAGACGGAATGTGATCTAAAACTACAATTTATAGGCAACTTACGGGTTATGCTGAACTTAAACTTGTTTATTCAGATAGGAAACAAGCAAAATGGGGAACCAATTTTGTTAATACAATAAAATGCATCTCTTACATGGATTAATGCGGACGGTGCCCACCCTAAATTATACATGATTTAACGCTACTGGGGGAAGGATTCACAAACAACACTCATTCTCTCTCACACACGCAATGCCACTACGAAACTCTCCAAAAACAGTGTGCTGAGTCGAGGCGGAAACAGGTGCCGCCATCGTAGGCGAAATTCAGCAAGTCGGAGGTAGCAAAAAACACAATATATAAAAACATTTTGAAGCCGGCTGAGGCCTGTCGTGGCTGTTTTCAGATGGTGCGTGTGTATAGCAAGTTAAATTACATCTGAATTGGACCGCGAGCAAACACGCTAACGGCGACACACGGCTAAGTTACATGAATGCACTCCACTGAATGTGAAGTGGTTGAAAGTCGGATTTATTATACAAAATCACGGTGGATTCTTAAGTTGCAGTCTGTTAGAAATCGATCTAGATACTGGTTTTGTATGAGAAAAGGCGTGAATTCAGGCGACTAGCTGCAAACACCGGAAGTAGGAGCTCGGACCCATGTGGTTCCGAAAACCGATAAAATTGAATAAATTCAGTTCCCGAAAGATAAAGAAAATTAACTACTGCATGTAAACCATAGAAATGCTTAGGACGATATAAGGAAGTGAATGAAATACAGTTACACGCGATAGGGGGCGATTGCAGAGATGAATGAGGTCTTGCCTCAGAAATACCACAAAAATGAAATAATTACAAAGTCGGAAAAATAAAATTAAGAATTACAGCATACAACCCATATAAATGTTTAGAATTACATAAGGAAGCTACTGAAGGAGATTGTACAAGGCTCAGAGTGAATTACTGACAAAGACAGAGTACGTACTACCAGTCGGAGAAGAGACAGCAAAATTAAAATAGGCGGGGAGAGAAGATCGTGAAATATTAGGGTAAATCAGAAGGATACCCGCATTGTTACTTGCCTAATAGGCATGGAGCAAACAATGGTGGAAGCTGAAGGCTTTATTCTATGAATCAACCCCGTGGAACACATATCACTCACAGAAGGAAACGATGAGAAGATTTTTACATGCACTGTACAAAAATGAACATAACACCTATTAGAAATCCGGACCCACAAAGCTAGAAAGCATTTACACAGAGTCCATACACCGCCACATGATCACAAAAGGCTTTAACATATCAGACCGTTATCAAACTGCAACAAGAATCACACACACCACGTTTATCTATTGGAAATCACTTAATTGAAAAACGAGAACATCACGATTGGAGTAAATATTCACGAATCTAAGTTAAACGTGCTACTCAATGAAACGCTACCATCTCCAGAAACAAGAGCAGAACCAACCTTACCTCACCAGACGACCAGGACAGAGTGATTAGCCGAGCGGCCACTGGGGCGCAGGAGGATGTGGGAAGCCACCGGAAGCCGGAAAATCCGAGGAACAGTGGTGGTGGGGACGGACAGCCAGACACGCGCTGGAAGGAAGGCTCGGTAACTAGACTGTAACCAAAAGGTGTGGAAACCTCTTTGGTAACCTCAGCAGGTACCGACTCTGAGCCAGAGAGAACAATGCAAAGCGAGCTGTCACGCCCCATATTCACACAGCCATAGATTCTCGCACACACTTAAAAGTACAACAACTGCACATTCTCACAGGGACAGTGGCGTTGCAGAGAAGCCGTACGTATGCCACATTAATTAATATAATAATAATTAAGATAACAAAATAAGAAAAACCTAGCAATATTAACTAATATTTTAACACATGAAATAAAAAATTTCAATCCTCAAGACTTGAAAAGAGTGAGGTTCAAGTTTTAACGAAATGATAATCTAGCGACATTAAACAAATTATAACTTTACAGAAATATACAAAAATATATGGAAGACGGCAGACGGTCGTCTTTCAACATGAGCGCATCAATCGCAAGATATGTAATATTTTATAGCTCTGTTAGACAGTGTTGTCGTGGTCCTGTGGTATAAGTATTTGCTTGTGACATCTCCTCTAGTATTTAAATGTTTATTTTTTGTTTCGCACAAAATTGTGAGCTGTACCACCAATCATTGACGTCTATATTCGGTTTCTGTGGCCTTTGCAATAGCCACACTGTACTTAAGCTGCAGTACACAAGGATCTTAAGTGTTCAATGTTATAATCAGAGAAGACAATGTAAAATGTATGGACCGTATTTTGAAATGAATAAATAAATATTGCATATTTGGACAATTCAATTGATATGTAGTCTTTTCCGGTTGCAAAAATATGGTCATCCTGAATATACCTTCATCTAACTACGAATGCACTACTGCATTCGGCACACTATGATGTCATTCTCAAGAGTTTATGATTACAAAAAATATTACAATTATGCAACCGCATTAAACAGCGAAGAGTTTAAAAATTTACCACAAAATAAAAAAGAGTATCAGGAGAATGGAACTTGACATTTATCAAAATGACAATCAAAGTATATGCGCCGTGAGACGTGGGCGCACCGTCGCGGTCAGGGGTTCGCGTCCTCCCACGGGAATTGTCCTTAGAATGAGATACCGTTGTTTAAGACTAGCAGTTTCGTTCGTTAGGTTTACAAACATTAGACTTTATTATTATTATTTTTTTTATTTGCGAACCGTATGCCCAAGGTATTTCTACAGTCACCATTAATTCATTTGGCATAATTAAAACATAATCCTGTGGGCATCATTGTAAATCACGCATTTTTCGACCATATTGTATAATTGTTTGAGTTTTCAAGTGGTCAGTCTTATTCAATATTACAGTCCAATTATTCCAAAGTTATTAGTATGTGGAAAAACCAATGCCAATTTCGCATGGCTTCCTCTGTATAGGATTTCGCATATACCCATTTGGTCAAGCTTAAAAACAGTTAACAAATCGAATTAATTCAGAGCCTGAATGCCCTGTGTTCAGCTGTGGGCAAGAGTTTCATCTGATGATAAAAGAATTCTCCGTGGTTTTTTATTTTTATTTTTTTTTAAATTCTGTTTTGTGGTACATTTTGAAACTGTTCACTATTAATGTGGTACGCCTTTAAGGACATGGTCACCCTCCTCAGCCTTGTGCCCCCCCCCACTAGAAAAAATTATGTAACCGCCACTGTATGTGTGGTGTCGCACAAGTACAAAGTGCGCGCCACCTACTTTCGCCGCGCGCCGCCATGCACACACGGCGCGTCGTTCTCACGACAGCCACGAGCGCCCTCTGCTGCAACCCCGCTCGTGGCCACCACGGAAAGACTTGTCACTTGAGACCGAGATAGCAACCAGTTAGGACCTTCGTAATCAGATAGGCACCAGTGAAGACTTTGCTATCGTACAGGCACTAGGCAGGCCTCTAACAACTATGTATCAACATTCTGCAGTACTATGTAAAAGTTAAGTATTGTTACATTCTGTGCAATATATATCTCTTTCTAATTTACTCTAGTGTTTATAGTTTCTGGCTGCTCCCCTCCGTACCTGCACCAGCGTGCTAATTTTGTTCCTGTGTCGGGCTCATTCCACTCGGCCACCGACACCTACGACGAGGCTGGGACACAAAAGCGGCGACGAAGTAGGGACACAAAAGTGGCGACGAGGAGTGATACACGAACCGTGGACCAGCCCGCTAGCAGCAGCCAGACAGCAGCAGTCGGAGCACGCAGAAATTGCTCCCGCCCAACCAACCTTATTATAAGAATTTTGGGGGAACAATATTGTTACGTGTTTTGTGGACTTTTTTGTTGCAGAGCGTCCTCTTTCATATTGCATTTGTGTTTTGTTATAATTTACTTGTATGCGCGGCGCCTAATCGGTCAGCATGGCCACTACCCCGAACCCAAACCTAATGGAAATTATTCAGTTACAGACGGCGCAAATCACTCAACTACTGCAGGCCGTGTCGCAGTTGACGGCACAGGCTGCTCACCAACAACAACAGTCGTCACATCAGCAGCCCACACCTGCCGCTGCACCGCTTCCTACGTTTCGCCAGTACAACGAACGTGAGGAAGAATGGAGCGACTATTTCGCACAGTTTCAAGAACTCGTCGCGGCTCATCAACTTACAGGTCAGAGAGTGAAGAACCTTTTCTTATCGATTGTGGGCCCCCAGACCTTCGTACTATTGCAAAAACTTTTCCCTCTCGCATCTCCTCGTGATGTAGACTTTGAACAAATTGTAGATGCACTGAATGCTCATTATGAGAGAAAAGTTCTTGCAGCCGCTGCACAATACCGATTTTTCAGACTTAAAAAATTACCGCAGCAGTCACACCAAGAGTGGATTACGGAATTGAAGGGCTTAACCCGCCAATGTAAATTTATTTGCTCTTGTGGACTTTCGTATAGTGACGTGATGTTGAGGGATGCGATTACGCAGAATATTCAGGACCCCAGAATTAGAGCAGCAATTCTGAAACAGTCTGACCCCTCATTAGACAGTGTACTGCAGCTTATAGAAGCGCATGATACTTTTGACTTAGCAGATATAGAAATGCAAAGCCATAGTGTAAATTCAGTGCGCCGCAACAGACGCTTTCCTAGCCGTAGTTCTCAGTGTAGCACTAGTGATTCTTACAATAGTACAGGCCGTGCTGAACAGACAATGAACAGTAGCCAGTGTAAAAGTGCGACACAAAGGTTGCCCCGTCGTGTTAGAAACAGTGATTTGAATAACGGGCGCCAACGCTCATTTCAGAAAAATGTACGTAAATCTTGCCCCCAGTGTGTGTCTCGCCACAAGCATGCTCATTGCCCTAGTCGCAACGCAACCTGTTATCAATGTGGCAAATCAGGACATGTACAGTCTGTGTGTATGCAAATTAAAAACTCAAAGAACGGTACCGTTAGAAACAGTGCTTCGCAGAGTGCGAGAACAGTTCATTCTGTAAATGTTATACGGGCTGTGGAATTGAACAGTGCTTTCCTTGGATCTCAATTGCAAGAAAGTGGTTCTGCGCCTTTGGCAAAACTATATAGTGCACCACGTAGCAAGCGCCGACGAGCGCGTAAAACAGTGCAACGGAAAAGGGTTCGGGACAAGCAAAATGACTATGAACAGTGCATTCCTGTAGTGAAAATAGTGCCTATCGCCGTGCGTGATACAGTTGCCGAAGAACTTAAACGTTGGCAAGATAGTGGGGTGATTTCTCCTGTTTCTGCGAGTCAGTGGGCCTCGCCTATAGTAATTATACCCAAGCCGTCAGGAAAACTTCGTCTCTGTGCGGACTTCAAATCAACAGTGAACAGTCAAACAATTGTAGACACTTACCCTCTGCCCAGACCTGAGGAACTTATGGACAAATTAGGACAGTCTCGCTTCTTTTCCAAGATTGATTTAGCAGAGGCATACTTACAAATTCCACTTGATGACGAGTCAAAAAAAAATTTCGTCATTAATACTCACATGGGCCTTTTTCAATTTCAACGCCTACCCTTTGGCAGTTCTTCCGCCCCCGCTATTTTTCAGCGTTTTTTGGAACAGCTGACAGTTTCTGTACCGTGTTGTTCGAACTATTTAGATGATATTGTGGTATCCGGACGTACAGTTGAAGAACATTTAGCAAACCTGGAGTGCCTTTTCAAAGTTTTGACTGCAGCAGGTCTACGTTGCAATAAAGCAAAGTGTTCGTTTTTTCAAACTGAAATAGAGTACCTAGGCCTTACAGTCACATCTTCGAGCAATCAAAGACTTGCCTCCTCCTAAGAATGTGCACGAATTGCAAGCAGTAATGGGAAAGCTGAACTATTATTTCAGGTTTATTCCCAATGCCTCTCAGATTGCAGCTCCACTGCATCAGTTACGTAGGAAGAATGTTCCTTTTGTATGGTCCAAAGATTGTCAGGTTGCCTTTGACAAACTAAAGTCTGCACTACTCAGTGATGCATGTTTGATTCCCTTTGACCCACAGAAGCCTGTATTGCTAGCAGTTGACGCCTCGTCGTACGGTGTGGGTGCCGTTCTGTCACATCGTATTGGATGTCATGATCGTCCTATTGCCTTTGCATCCAAGCTACTGACGCCAACGCAACAGAATTACAGTCAGATAGAAAAGGAGGCCTTAGCAATCATTTACGGCGTCACAAAGTTTCATCATTATCTCTATGGCAGAAAATTCTGTTTGTTGACAGACCACAAGCCTCTCACGTCGTTGTTCTCACCCACAAAGCCGATTCCGCCACGTACGGCACAAAAGCTTCAGAGATGGTCCTTGATATTGTCTAATTATCAGTATGAGATTTTGTACCGACCTACCACTAAACATGCTAACGCGGACACACTTTCCCGACTTCCGGTTGGCCAGGATGTATCATTTGATTCTTCAGAAATGGCATGTTGTCAGATAGACTCCAGAGATGCTTCCGCTGTCGCAGACTTTCCTTTGAACTCTCGTCGGGTTGCACAGGAAACAGCTGCGGATGCAGACCTAAGTGTGGTAGCACGTTTTCTTCGCTCAGGGTGGCCTGCCAGAGCCAAAGACATTGATCGGCCTCTGGTTCGACGTTATTTTGCACAACGTCATGCATTATCTTTAAGTCAGGGTGTTCTGTTGTTACATACCGACAACGACCAAGCAAGGGTGATTGTTCCTCGTTCCCTGCAACGTGAAGTGTTACGCCTCCTGCATCAAGGACATTGGGGTATTGTTAGGACAAAGCAATTGGCCAGACGTAATTGTACCTGGGTTGGTATGGACGCTCAGGTAGAGAGCATGACGTCACAGTGTACGGTTTGTGCGGAGCATCAGGCGGCTCCTCCGCAACGTTTCTCAGACTGGCCTCGCCCCAAGGGACCATGGCAACGATTACACATTGACTTTGCCGGACCTTTCTGGAATACGCGCTGGTTAATTGTTGTAGACGCTGTCAGCAAGTTTCCTTTTGTGATTGCCATGAACTCAACGACAGCTTCTAGTACAATCAGTGCCTTAACATCAGTGTTTTGCATCGAAGGCTTGCCTGAAACTATCGTCAGTCACAATGGACCTCAGTTTGTTAGTGCGGAATTTCAACAGTTTTGTCGTGTGAATGGCATTCAGCATATTACCACTGCACCTTTTCACCCTCAGTCCAATGGTGAAGCAGAACGTTTCGTTCGAACATTCAAGTCTCACATGGAGAAGATGAAAGGTCAGCACTCCAGGCAGCAAGCTCTTCAAATTTTCCTGTCTACGTATCGATGCATGCCACGTGACGGCCCGTCTCCTGCCGAGCTGCTACACGGCCGCCGTCACCGCACTCTCCTTCACCTGCTGCAGCCTCCCACGCACCAAGTCGGTTCGTATGGCGCTACGCGTTTTCAGGTTTCCACGCCGGTGCTGTACAGGGTGTTTGCTGGCAACAAGAAGACATGGTTACCGGGCAGCATTCAGGGCAGCGGGGGCGGGCGCCCTTCCGCTGGTTTTCGCGGGTTTTCCAGCGGATCGCAAGGTGTATACCGGGGCGCGGACGGCGTCTCGATCCCAGCCGCAGCTACGACGCCCGTCCCACCAGTAACGCCCCCGCCCAGGCCCTCCTCCCAGTGCCGTCGCCGTGGCCCTCAGCCCTACGCCACGACGGCGCGGCGGTTTGGGGGGGGGGGAGGGGTGTGGTGTCGCACAAGTACAAAGTTCGCGCCACCTACTTTCGCCGCGCGCCGCCATGCACACACGGCGCGGCGTTCTCACGACAGCCACGAGCGCCCTCTGCTGCAACCCCGCTCGTGGCCACCACGGAAAGACTTGTCACTTGAGACCGAGATAGCAACCAGTTAGTACCTTCGTAATCAGATAGGCACCAGTGAAGACTTTGCTATCGTACAGGCACTAGGCAGGCCTCTAACAACTATGTATCAACATTCTGCAGTACTATGTAAAAGTTAAGTATTGTTACATTCTGTGCAATATATATCTCTTTCTAATTTACTCTAGTGTTTATAGTTTCTGGCTGCTCCCCTCCGTACCTGCACCAGCGTGCTAATTTTGTTCCTGTGTCGGGCTCATTCCACTCGGCCACCGACACCTACGACGAGGCTGGGACACAAAAGCGGCGACGAAGTTGGGACACAAAAGTATGTACGTGTCTTTCCAATTTAAGTCTGAAGTAATAGTAATTCCTAGGCATTTTGTAGAATTTACGGCCTTCACTTTTGATTGATTTATCTTGTAAACAAATTTTAACTGATTTCTTTGTGATAGCTTATTTAGATCGTTTTGCAGTTAGTTTTATTCTTCAGATGATTTTACTAGTAAATGAAGGCGACATCTGCAAACAACCTAAGAAAGGTGCTTAGATTTTCCCCAAATCGTGTATGCAGATAAGGAATTGCAGAGGACCAAAAACACTACCCTATGGAACGCCCGATATCACCTCTGTTTTAGTCGATGCCTTACCATCGATTACTACAAACTGTGTCCTGTCTGACAGGAAATCCCCTATCGAGTCGTAAATTTATGGCGATATACCATAACCACGCAATTTGATTAAAAGCCGTTTGTGAGGTACGATGTCAAAAGCCTTCTGGAAATCAATTCGAGAACCCTTGTCGGTAGCACTCATCACTTCGTGTGAGTAAAGAGCTAGTTGTGTTTCTCATGAACGATATTTTCTATAATTGAAACCAGGATGGAAAATATACCACATCTGTTCCAGATGCTATTTAGGTGCACTGAAATATTACAACCGATATGTGTGTAAACGTAACGTCTGATGGCTAAATGCTGGCGTTTGTCTTTAGTACATAGTGTAGCACATTCGCTAGCATAACTTAGACCTTCATTTGTTGTCCTGTCTGAACAATCGTATGTAACTAATGATTCGTCATCTTAGACTCCTCGTCATGTTCTCTACCTTCCGCTAGCTGCAAGTAGGTCCTTATAGGGATATCAAATGGAAGCAGATGGCAATGTTTCTTTTATTGATAGACTACTAAGGAGACGCAGTCAGTCTGACAGCTGTCTCTCGCCCTAGCTCACTACTCGTATGGGGTGTACAAAATAGCACTAACTGTGGAAATGGAACATATAATGGTTAGACGTCTATTTGAATCATTAATAGAGCGACACCGAGATGCAAAAAATTCCGCGAAAGCCAATTTACGCAATTTCCGGAAGTAGCTTTCGGTGTGGGATCTAGCAAAATACGACAACCATCTCCGTAGTCGCCCCATAGAGATCGCGAACACAATATTAAAGCCATCCGCGCTCCGTAAGCGAACGTAATGAGAAGCAGCCCTGATGACTGCTACAATGAGAATGGTTTGCAGAGTACGGACTTACGCCTCTCATTCAATGTTTGTCGGTATTTAGTTTGAATGCGGTACGGTAATGAAGAAAAACAGAAGAGGTAGAAGGCAGGGGTGATGCAGATGCAGCGCCACGGAGCGGCAGCTGCGCGCTGGCGCAGGCGGCCAGGTGCGGCCGTGGGAACACACCATTCCCTAATTATCCGAGCTAAACTGTCTAATGCTCACGGAGGTCTTTTAGTAAAAGCGGATGTTTATTCAATGAGGGGTAACTACAGCCTCCACCGACAGTTCCTATTCTTAACAAACGATTTCGTCGCTCTGTCGTCCTCGGTGGTTAGTGTTACACTACACTCGTAGGCGGATCCAAAGGCGGGGGTCAAGAGGTCGTTCGTTAGAATGCTAAGCTAGCGTGCGTATCACTGCACTGAGTCTTCAAAATTGTGAGACTTTTGTCTGATTTGGCGTAGGGTAAAAAGGGGTATCCGGTACTAGAGTATATCTACTGAGCCCGAGTTTAGCTGATGATGAATATATATCTTTCTCCCCCCCCCCCCCAGAAGGCCGTCATGGATCCACCCCTGACTACACTCTCGCTAATCCGACCATTTCTGGCACTTACGGATGTAGAATTAGCACAAGTGTCGGATTATTGAGAGAACGGATAGAAATAAGATTCTATATAAAGTATCTGTTTGAAGGAACTTACGCCGCGGAGGAGTAGCCGAGCGGTCTAAAGCGTCTCGCTGCGGAGCGCGCGTTTACTCGCCGTGGAGGTTCGAGTCCTCCCTGGGGCATGGGTGTGTGTGTTTGTCCTTAGGTTAGTTTACCTAGGTTTAAGTAGTTTGTAAGCTACGGACTGATGACCACGCAGTTTGGTCCGATAGTTTTACAAACATTTGATCATTTGAAGGAACTTACTGCCCTTCTATTAGTTAGGGTTGCCAGATCTCCGGGCGCCGCCCGGAGTGCCCGGGTTTGGAATGAATTCTCCGGGTCTACGGGCCAATGACTCTCATCTCCGGGCTTGAATGTAACCTTCATCTTAACTTTTTTTTTTACGACGCTTTTTAAGTACTATGCTCATGTAGCGACGATCTGCATCGAACTTAACGTAACTTAAACTAAGGACGAACACAACATCCATGACCTAGGGGGGGGGGGATTCGTACCTCTGGCGGGAGCAGCCTCGCGCACCGTGGCAAGATGCCTCAGTGCGCTCGGCCATTCCCGGCCGGCTCCTCTCTAGTAATTATGAATAACTTTATATAAATGTCAATTCCTTATTGCAACAATACGCTACTTTTCTATTCTTCCTCTGAAAACTTTGCATTGTTGCGTCGGTAGTAATCGGCTAGCGCATTATTAAGCAAACAGTGTTGCGGCAACGTGTCAACTGGGACGTCTATTATTTGTGATCGTTCGTTCATTGTTCGTTCAGTGTATGTGTAAGTGCAGAATATGCAATATCTCATTTACTGTTAAGTACGACGGAGTGAAAGCTGTGAATAAACATTTACAATCAGAAAGACACAAAGCGAATATTACCACACAAAAGAAGAATCAGTCGCTTCTTAAATTCTTGCGGAAACAATTTTCTGCAGAAGACGACAAAGTCACTGCAACTGAATTAACTTTAACTTACCATGGTCTGAAACACCACCGTTCTTACAATTCTCAAGATTGTGGTAATAAGCTATATCCTTATGTTTTTAGAGATACCTCAGTGGCAACGAAAGTAAGATGCGGCCGAACAAAAACCGAGGCATTAGTAAAAAATGTGCTTCTGCCTTATGCTAAAGAGAAGCTACTAAGCGAATTAAAGCAAAATGTTCCGTTTTCATTCTGTTCAGACGCTACAAACAAGGGCAATAAAAAACATTATCCGATAGTTGTAACATACTTCTCCAAAAATGTAATCAACTTCTTGATTTCTACGAAGATGTTAACGAATCTGCAGAAGCCATCTCAAACAAACTAAAATCCATTTTATTGGAAAATGGTTTGACACTAAATAATGTAGTTTCGTATTCAGCTGACAATGAATCAGTTAATTTCGGGAAACACAATTCTGTCTTCACTAAATTGAAAGAAGAAAAGGAGAACTTAATCAAAGCCAATTGTTGTTGTCATATTCTACATAACTGTGTTAAATTTGGATTCAAGCTGCTAAAATATGATAAAGAAACTCCAGTTCTTAAAATATATTCAGACTTTTCTTCATCATCAAAAAATTCGGAGGAACTAAAAACATTTTGCGAGTTTGCTCAGCATGATTACAGTGAAATACTGCGACACACTGTAGTGCGATGGTTGTCTTTGGAGTCAGCTGTGGACCGTCTTGTTAAGATATGGCGAGTTTTAAAGATGTATTATGTAGCATGGGGTGAGGAAAAAACACATCCCCTAATTTGGAAGTTTATTAGTTCACAACAAGACGACATAAACGAGTATTCGCTAACACTACCAGAGTGCTTTCTGTAATTTTTAAAAGCAACTTTGCCTGTTGTTTGTAAAGCAAAATGTTCAAATGTTTGTTAAGCTTATGGGACTTAACTACGGGGTCATCAGTCCCTAAACTTACAAACTACTTACGAACTAGGACGGCACAAATATCCATGCCCGAGGGGGGATTCGAACCCCCGACCGTAGTGGCCGTGCAGACCGTGACTGGAGCGCCTCAGTCCCCTCGGCCACCGCGGCCGGCGTTTGTAATGCAATCAGACTTTTAGAAGAGGACGCACTTTCCACAGATGTTCACGAGATTTTGTTGGAAGTGAAAAAACAAATATAGTGTCGTAAGGAGAATACGTTTTATGGATTTGAAGTTAATATCTTTAGAACACCTTGCAGAAGAAGAAAAGAATATTGTAGTAATAGAGTGCACACTTGTTTACGACAGGTTATTAAACTATCTTGGTAAATGGTACAGCTTTAGTGGGAATGGCAATGTGTATGAAGTCGTATCAGTGCTAGACTTATGTCAACCAAAACTATTTTCATTTAAAGACTTGACCAAAGTGGGAAAGAAATTGAAAATTAGTTTTGATGGAAACGAACAGTATCAGGAGTTTTCTGTTTTGAAGTCTGTAGTATCAAATCTTGATAGGAAGGAAACTAATTGTTGTAAAGTGTGGAGCGAGTTTTTTGAAAAAGCAGATGCACCAAACTTGTTAATATAATGCAGCAAGTCCTCGCAATTCCTGTCAGTAACGCGCACGTTGAACGAGGGCTTAGTGTAATGAGTGAATTATGGTCGGATGCTAGAAACAGAATGTCCGTTGAACTTGTGAAAGCCGAGATATGTGTTCAGTTGAATTTGAAAATGAGATGTGAAGATTTCTACAACGTGGCTCTTAAAAACAAGACTCTTCTGAATACAGCGAGACCGTCAACCAGATATGAATAATAAGGTATGTGCCTATAACTATAATATTTTACTACTGTTATTTTTATTTGCTTAGGTGTAGGTTCGATTAGTGGTAAACTAGTAATGGCGGCATTAGTAAGTGATTCGTGATCATATATAGTAATAGAAGTTAATTTTGTTGTGTTTCTAAAACTTGTGACTGTAATGATACACAAATATCTGTTTGACGAAGTCTGCCCCCAATTAGTCAAATGTACAATCAGAAAAAAATCAACTGTTTGAGTGTCTTGTGGATGGCTATACTGCCCGCGGTGAACGAAGGCGGCCGAGATCAGGCACGTCTTTGCTGACCAAATTTGTTCCGCTAACTAGTTTCGGTGATTACACCATTTTCAAAGCATAGAATTTGGGGCAAGTTACATTATATACATTTTGGTAACTCAAGCTGTAAAAAACATCTAATCTTATCCAATTGACTCACATACCTAATAAAAATTAAGACACCGTTAAAACACACTGCACTGCACTACGCTAGAAATTCCATGTTTTGTGCAGCTGGAGCTACGAAAATGTATATAATATAAATTGCCCCATATTTTACGCTTTGAAAATGGTTTAATCACCGAAACTAGTTAGCGGAACAAATTTGGTCAGCAAAGTGTACAAATATGCATTTTTCAAAATTTATTGCTGCCGAGGATCGCCTCACCAAAATGTATAAAGTATTTTTTATTATTGGGCACGGTACGTGGATGCGTGAACGTAAATGGATAAATTTGTATTGTAAAAAGTAATGACAGTTTCTTAAGATATCATGCCATTGTCCAAATCTCCCGCAGTGCACTGTTATTTACTCATGTCACGACAGTGAAGTAATTTTCGCGTAAGTACAACATAATGGAGAACGAAGCACCAGTCACTGCCCACTGCACTCCCCTGTCGAACCTGGCAACTGCGCTGCTAGCTGTCAGAGCTCAATTCTCGCCGTACGTAGTATAGCACTGCCGATCAATTCACTATACAATTCGCGATCGTTGTTGATATCCTGTACTTCGGTGTATAATGTTTAATTTATATTACATTAGAATGTCGATTATCCGAACTAATTGGGGAACGTGGGTGTTCGGAAAACTGGTTTATTCGAATAATCGAAAGGTACAGTTTCATTTGCCAATAAGTACTTTACAGTAAATGTATTTATAACAACAGGCGTCTCTATTAGTACAGTAATAATCTCATATGTATCTCTCATAGAAAGGACAGCACTATTACGTTTAATCATTTTATGCCCTCAAGTTTACTTCTGTAAGTGGTCGTAACAGGGAGCAGACGGTAAGTGTGCCCCTTCACATGGGGCCAGTGAGAAGCTCTTCGCGATCCTTCACAGTGCGCGGAGCCGCAAGCGGCAACTCTTGGAAGGCGCAGCTGTCGATGTGAGCAGTTTTGATGCTGCCGCCACTTCTGCTGCCACGCCGACTGAAATGTGCCGACTGTTGATCCACAGCAACTGGCGGCCTGGCCATGAAGGCCACCCCTAGCAATGTTCCACCGGGGGGGGGGGTTAATACTTGCTGGGAGGGAGGAGATGATTAGGGTGGTCTGGTCTCCGGGCCTGCCTCGAGTTCGATCTGGCAACCCTAATAGTAGTGGCGGCAGAGCGTTCCAAATGATCGGAGCTGCGTTTGACACGATCCTTGACTTCAGAATCTAAGTTAGTTCCTACATTATACACTTGTCGTCTCCGGAAATGTCATAATACGCGAGCATTGTGATATAAGACGTGTTTCCTTTTGAAAGACATGTTACAGAACTGCAAAAATGCAAAGATTTGAAATAATGTTTGCATAGAATTGTTTAAGTAAGCATAGTTAAACTAACAATGTTATGCCCGAGAATTCATTGTCGTGCGCTTCTTTTCGGATGTGTTTCGGATTACTGAGAGACCGGACCAGTGAGGTCCGAGTTAGCGTGTTTATAGTGTTCAAGAAGCTGCATTGGCACCGAACCTCTGCATATATACTTGTGGGGGAACAATGGGCGAGAAAGTACGTAAGTCCTGTAATCAACATTCGTGTTTTCGCTAAATAACTTCCTTCGAAACTGACACAGCCAGTTCTTTCTCCATTGTTATCCTACCCGACTTTATGCTACTTCTTGAATGACTCTGTCGTCGACTGGGAAAATTTTCTACCATAGCTAGTATCAGAGTAGGTGGTCTGACAATACTTTTATAAATTCAAAGAATACTAACAGTAGTTGTTACAGAGCTATACATGTAGTTTCAATGTTTTCATAGTAGTTAAATTTTTAATACGAAGCCATTATGGTGCCCCATGAACGCTACGTCGGGTTGCCAGATGGTCGGGTGGGTTCTCCGGACTTTTCAAAAAAAAAAAATGTTCAAATGTTTGTATAGTCTATGGGGCTTAACTACGGGGTCATCAGTCCCTAAACTTACAAACTGCTTATCAACTACTTACGAACTAGGACGGCACAAATATCCATGCCCGAGGGGGGATTCGAACCCCCGACCGTAGTGGCCGTGCAGACCGTGACTGGAGCGCCTCAGTCCCCTCGGCCACCGCGGCCGGCTCCGGACTTTTCACACGATGTCCTGATGTCAGGCAAAATTCACAATCTCCCGACAAACAGCTTCTCGTAAGGTACTGCACAGAAGAATAATTTGAATTTACCATGGGCTTTTATTCGCTTCACTGTAGATTGGAAGAAACATCTTGGAAATTACAAGTAGAGCTTATATATACACTACTGGCCATTAAAATTGCTACACCAAGAAGAAATGCAGATGATAAACGGGTATTCATTGGACAAATATATTATACTAGAACTGACATGTGATTACATTTTCACGCAATTTGGATGCATAGGTCCTGAGAAATCAGTACCCAGAACAACCCACATGTGGCCATAATAACGGCCTTGATACACCTGGGCATTGAGTCAAAAAAGAGCTTGGATGGCGTGTACAGGTACAGATGCACCTGCAGCTTCAACACGATACCACAGTTCATCAAGAGTAGTGACTGGCATATTGTGACGAGCCAGTTGCTCGGCCACCATTGACCAGACATTTCAATTGGTGAGAGATCTGGAGAATGTGCTGGCCAGGGCAGCAGTCGAACATTTTCCGTATCCAGAAAGGCCTATACAGGACCTGCAACATGCGGTCGTGCATTATCCTGCTGAAATGTATGGTTTGGCAGGGATCGAATGAAGGGTAGAGCAACGGGTCGTAACATATCTGAAATGTAATAGCCACTGTTCAAAGTGCCGTCGCTGCGAACAAGAGGTGACCGAGACGTGTAACCAATGGCACTCCATACCATCACCCTGAGTGATACGCCAGTATGGCGATGACGAATACACGCTTCCATTGTGCGTTCACCCCGATGTCGCCAAAAACGGATGCGACCATTATGACGCTGTAAACAGAACCTGGATTCATCCGAAAAAATAACGTTTTGCTATTCGTGCACGTAAGTTAGCCGTTGCGAACACCATCGCAGGCACTCCTGTCTATGATGCAGCGTCAAGGATAACCGCAGCCATGGTCTCCGAGCTGATAGTCCATGCGGATGCAAACGTCGTCGAACTGCTTGTGCAGATGGTTGTTGTCTTGCAAACGTCTCCATCTGTTGACTCAGGGATCGAGACGTGGCTGCACGATCCGTTACAGCCATGCGGATAAGATGCCCGTCATCTCGAGTACTAGTGATACGAGGTCGTTCGATCCAACACGGAGTTCCGTATTGCCTTCCTGAACCCACCGATTTCATATTCTGCTAACAATCATTGGATCGCGACCAACGCGAGCGGCAATGTCGCGATACGATAATCCGCAATCGCGATACGCTACAAACCGACCTTTATCAAAGTGGGAAACGTGATGGTACGTATTTCTCCTCCTTACTCGAGGCATCACAACAACGTTTCACCAGGCCTGACAACTACTCTTTGTGTTTGACAAATCGATTGGAAACTTTCCTCATGTCAGCACGTTGTAGGTGTCGCCACCAGCACCAACCTTGTATGAATGCTTTGAGAAGCTAATCATTTGCATATCACAGCATCTTCTTCCTGTCGGTTAAATTTCGCGTCTGTAGCACGTCATCTTTGTGGTGTAGACTCGATTTATCGCCAAGGTTCTGGGAATGCAGTTAGTGTATCAAACAGGTTGCTTATATCATCCATACTGGAAAACTACTAAATGTGTGTAATTCGTATCAATGCGAAATAACAAGGGGTATCAAACTTTTAGAAAGTATGGGTAATTTTCTGATGTTCTGCAAACTTTTTTATTGGTCACAAACCGGCTTTCGGCTTCTTTGGAATCAAAAATTCCATAGCTCTTGTTAACAAAATTAAAGACATACAGGTCCCACCTAATTCTAAACTTGTATCGTTTGATGTCACCAGTCTGTTTACAAATATTCCCACTGATGAAAGTATTGGTATCCTTACTGATCTTTTGCACAAATGTAAAGTAAACCCTGTTGAAACACATGACATAATCATTGCTACAGAGACATGTGTGAAGCAAAATTACTTCCAATTTGAAAATAAATACTACAATCAGTCTGATGGCCTAGCTATGGGTTCTCCACTTAGTCCCATTCTATCTGAGATCTTCATGGATCATTTTGAGCAGATTTTCTTACAGAAGGAACCACTGAGGTGCAAAGTTGGATATTGGTTCAGGTATGTGGATGATGTGCTGTGTTTATGGACTGGTACCACCAGACAATTAGATTCCTTTTTACAACACTTAAATTCCCAACACAATAAAATTAAGTTCACTATGGAACTAGGAGGATCTTCTATAAACTTTTTAGACCTTACTATTGACAGCACAAAGAAACACTTATTTAGTATTTTCAGAAAACCCATAGTAACAGATACAGTTATCCCTGCTAGTTCCCAGCATCCACACAGCCATAAACATGCAGCTTTCCATTCAATGGTTCATCGCCTCATATCTGTTCCATTATCTGATTCTGCATTTCAATCAGAATTACAAACAATCAAACATATAACATCCGGTAATGGCTATAGCCCTGCCCTTATTGACAGTATAATGAATAAGAAGAAAATCAGAAAAACCAGAACACTTTTATATGCTGGCCAACAAGAACAAGTTAATAGTAAGAAAAACTGGTGTGTCATCTCATATTTAGGCAAAATTTCAGATCAAATTGGCAGAAAGTTAAAATCTCGAAATTACAGGCCTGCATTTTACAATACTAATAACATTTCTAAATATTTATTCAATAGTAAGGACAAAATTCAACCCCTATCACAGAGTGGTGTATACAAGATCACCTGCAAACATGTGGGAAACTGTATGTTGGTCAGTCTGGCAGGGCTGTAGCTATTAGATTATCAGAACACGAGAGAAACTGGAGGTTAAAAAAGACAGATTCAACCTTTGCTGAACATCTGCTCAGAGAAGGCCATGATTATGATATAAACTGTGAGATTCTACATCCCCTGAAGAAAAGCAGAAAGATGACACTACTGGAAATATTGGAAATCAATAAACATTTGGCTCAGGATGCTAGTTTAGTATTAAACGATCAGATCCAGTTCCCCTCTACACCTCTACTGAAATAAGTTTTATTTTCAACCTTCCTTTTCAACAAAAATAATCCTATTAGTTTTGATTCTTTACACATATTTATTATATTTTTATATAAATGTTAATAAGTCTCATAAATAAGTTTTTGCGATGAACTTTCCTGTGAAGTATCGATTGCCTGTGATAACATCTTTGTAAATCTTAACATCTTTGAAAACATGTGTACTACATTCAGTTGTCACCTGATGATGGCCTAAGAAGCCGAAAGCCGGTTTGTGACCAATAAAAAAGTTTGCAGAACATTAGGAAGTTGTTCCTTTTTGATATTATTATCATGTTCTGTCAAGTACCGACGGAGAAATCAATTAATTTTATGGGTAATTTCTTGTTTTAATGGCGCCGGAGTATAACAGAGACACTAACATAACTTTACTGGCAGACAATCGAAGTAATACATTAGATGTCTCATAAAAATCCGCTTTTAAATTGTCAGGTACCTAGGGTTACCAAATTTTCAAAATAACAACCGGGGGGTATTACAGATAATCTTTATTTCAACCACAACAGCTTACTTTTTTTTACAGAATCATATTTTTGACCTCCTCGAATTTTCTTAAGTAATTCTTTGTTCGTTTTGATATTGTCATAGAACTGAGAGCCAGTGATATCTTTGTAGTTGTACCTGATGATCAAATCTCTTACACATTGTACAGTCAGTCGACTTCTTTCATAAGTCCATTGTATATTTAATAATGAAAATACCATTTCCACAGCGGTATTGTGGGCAGGGATTGCGAAAAAGTACTGAACAATTTTTAAAAGTTCTGAATATTCATCTCTTGAACGATGATTCATGAACTCACACCATCTATCAGATACAGCTTTTTCCAAAAATGTTGGCCCAGTTTCGGATTTGAACTGTTCACACACTTTTACGCCAGTTATCTCATCAAACAATTCAATGTCATTCACAGCAGGCAAGCAGGCCTTCGTACAATCAGAGCGCTATTGCCAAGCTGGCGCAACAGATGGTCAGTTCACTCCCATAGTTGGCTAGTGCTGTGTAAGAAGCGGCGTGGTCACAAGAGACGGCTGGCAGCTAGCAAGTAATTTTAATCGAACTGTAATACAAAGTTATTCAACGACCATAAACGCGAAGTTGAGCTGCACGCATTGGTGAGAGTGACACCGGCGCCCCCTCGCCACTCGGCAGTGATGTGCGGGAGCGAGGTACGCATCCTGACTTTCCTCATAGCCACTGCGCGAATCGGCAGTTTCCGTGTACAAACAATACTCTTCAGAAGCGAAACTTGTAATTGTGCCGTGTGCCGCGACACTCATCTAGTTGTCAGCTTGTTTTTCTCTCTCCAGTTTTCCTCTGTCAGATCACACTTGACACCACAGAACAACAGTTTCACGTGTAGAACCAAAAAAACGGGGTATTTTTACCGTTTTGGATGTTTGCTACCGGGGGACTGAAATAGAGGTTAAAAACCGGGTGGACCCCGGAAAAACCGGATGATTTGGTAACCCTACAGGCAACAGATTCAACGACAGAACCTACAAATCCTCTTGAATCCTCCGTCTAGTCATCCCACAAAAAAAAAAAAAAAAAACGATAATAATCTTCCCCCACTCCTTTGGCGAATAGAATAGGAAGAAAACTGAAAATGGAATGTGATAAAAATCATCCACCACTGATGTGTAGAGCTCGTAAGTAGATGTAGGATGTGCACACCAATATCATCTTAGCACAGCAAAAGTGCCGCAGCGGAGCGCATTGAGGCGCTATGTGCCAATGCTCGAGGCCCTTCCCCGTCGGGTGTTCGAATCCCACCTCGGGCATGGATGTCTTTAGTACAAGTTAGTTCATACGTAGTTAGTAAGTTTAGGGACTGTTGACCCCGCAGTTAACTAATGTTCAAATGTTTGTATAGTCTATGGGACTTAACTACGGGGTCATCAGTCCCTAAACTTACAAACTACTTATGAACTGACATTCTGGAGTAGTCTGGTGTTCTGCAGGATGTTTTTATGCGCAATTTACGCCACAGACTAGATGTGACATCCAGGGAGCTGCTACATCTTCATCTGTCTATAGCAACATTCCTTACTGACCAAGAGTGGGACCAGGTGGATGGAGCCTCATGGGCCTTAGCGGAGTGCACCAGGAAGAAATCAAGAACCTGCCCACAAGCTAAGTTCGAGCGCCTCAACAACAAGTCACAGCAGGAAGAGGACAGGCGCACAGTGGTCAACTTAAGTGGTCAGCAATTTGATGAGGAGACACTTCAAGCACTCAGCAAGGGTCTAAACTTTGCAGTGACTCCCAGAAATGTGCCAGTGGCGGCCTTTATCAGTGCAGTTGAGCAGGCATCCAACACACTTCCTTCTAGTGTGGCGGAAGAAATCCGACGAGAAACCTGCAGGGCACTCACCAGGACCAGGATGCCCAAGTCTAACATCTCAAGTGCAGAAAAGAGGGCACTCAGGCAACTCGGGGAAGATGAAAACATTGTGGTGATGCCAGCTGACAAAGGTAACGCCTCCGTGATCCTATTGAAGGCAGATTATGATAGGAAGATGCAACAACTCCTGGAAGATCCTGCCTACGCGCCAATAAGGAGTGACCCCACCGACAAAGTGGACAAGAAGACAAGGACGCTACTGAAGAAGACAGGCCTACCTGACAACGTCATCAAGAAACTAATATCAAAAGCGCCAGTACCACCAAGGATGTACGGACTACCCAAAGTCCACAAGGAGGGGGTGCCACTTCGACCTATTGTTAGCAATATTGGGGCAGCCACCTACCCCACAGCAGCTTATTTGAAGAAGATGTTGTCACCTTATGTAGGGAAGTGCTCACACCACATTCGAAACTCAGAGGATTTTTTACAGCGCCTTCAGCAGCTACGCATCTCGGACTCAGACATCATGGTTAGCTTTGATGTGGTGTCCTTGTTCACCCGAGTCCCACTGAATGACTCGCTTAAGCTCATTGAGGAACAATTCGATGGTGCCATCTTGGATCTGTTCAAGCATGTACTGACCTCGACATACTTCCTCTACGGAGGTCAATTTTATGAGCAGACAGAAGGGGTGGCGATGGGTAGTCCCCTTTCACCAGTAGTAGCCAACCTATTTATGGAGAAATTCGAGGAAGAGGCACTAACATCAGCCACACATCAACCAAAATGTTTCTACAGATATGTCGATGACACCTTTGTCATCTGGCCCCATGGTAAGGAGGAGCTGGACAACTTCCTGGAGCACCTGAACTCATGCCACCCCAATATAAAATTCACCATGGAACTGGAGAAGGATGGACTACTCCCTTTCCTGGATGTGCTGGATAAGAGGAAGGCAGACGGCACCTTTGGGCACAGTGTTTATCGCAAGCCCACACATACGGATTTGTATCTACAAGCCAACAGTTGTCACCATCCAGCACAAAAGAATGGTGTGCTCAAAATTCTTATCCATCGGGCACAGGTCCTCTCTGATGCTGACAGTCTGATAACAGAGATGGCACACTTGCGGTCAGTATTCAACAGGAATGGATATTCTGCCAGAGACATCCAGAGGGCGTTTCACTCAGTAAGTGCAGTGAAGGAACCGGAAGAGGAACAGGAAGAGGCCAAGAGGGTGGCATACCTACCATTTGCAGGGCCAGTATCTGCCAAAATCAGCAGAATTTTGTCTAAACACAACATTAAGAGCATATTCTGCCTACCCACGAAGATCGGTGCACTATTGGGCAACACCGAGGACGACCTGGGACTACAGAGGCCAGGAATTTACAGCATACCGTGCCAGTGTGGGTTGGCATACATAGGCCAGACCACCAGGACGGTTCAAATCAGGTGCAAGGAACACCAAAGGCACACCAGACTGGGACAAGCCACGAAATCAGCGGTGGCTGAACACTGCCTAGAACTTGGCCACTCCATGGACTACAGCACCAGAATAGTAACACAGACGCCGAGATTCTGGGACAGTGTCATAAAAGAATCCATTGAGATTAAAATCAGTGAAAACCTTATTAACCGTGACACTGGATATCAACTCAGTGCAGCATGGAACCCAGTACTGGAGCTTGTAAAATCGCAACGAAAAACGACTAGGAGAGCACCTGGCACGTTGCAGACGGCAGAGGGAACGCCCAGCGCGGCGCAGACGGCAGAGGGAGCACCAGGCAGCAACCAGACACCCCCTCTCGGAAATGGACCAATCACAGAGCACCTGACTCGGCGCGACCGCATATGGAACGCCTAACGCCTAGGCATAAATACTGGACGCGTTCCAAACAGGGGCAAGTCCCATGAAGCACCTGAGGAAGACAGTGAGGCACACTGTCGAAATATTGTGCAAGTTTGACACAAACATCCGGCAGAACACCCGACTACTCCAGAATGTTAGCATTTCGCCGCGAAAACATGAAATCATACTTATGAACTACTTACGAACTAGGACGGCACAAATATCCATGCCCGAGGGGGATTCGAATCCCCGACCGTAGTGGCCGTGCAGACCGTGACTGGAGCGCCTCAGTCCCCTCGGCCACCGCGGCCGGCCCCGCAGTTAACTCCCACAAGCTTTACAAACATTTGAGCATTTTTTTAACACCAAAAGTAACTGCATCTAAAACTCGCTTAAGTACTTCTATTAAAAGTCATTTTTTAATTATGATTCATTCTCTTAACTATGAAACGTTTCCCCAGTCTTTCAGTTTGTTAGGCTGCACAGATGGTATCGTGCACCTCTATGTTAACTGATGTAACATTTAGACTTTATAAGTGCTGTATCATATTGCATCCTGAGGTCATAATGTGTATCAAAATGCTTATGTAATTTCTTACAACCGTGCAGGAGCGACAATTTTTCTTGTTGACAACAGTATCAACAGCCAACACTTCAACAGTCATTACGATACTTATTTTATTAATTTTCTTGAACGTATTAGATGCACTGTTAGCCTACCTTGGCAAACATTTGACGTTACTTTCGTTCCTCTGGTATATCCGTCATCCAAATAAGGAATTGAGTTCTATTAATGAAATATTCCTCCAGTAAGTCATAACACATTTGCGACGATGCTCTGTGCGATTCTGACACCTGTGCATGACATAAGCCAATTATTCTTTTCTCTTAATGACAGTATCAAATCCGTCACGTGTAAACATGCCAGAACATTCACACATAGTCTGTAGAACTATATTTAGAAGTAGGTATGTAATCAGCTGCTTGACGTGTTCCAGGCCAGGAATGTTGCTGGCTGACACTTTGGTGTCAGTGCTCCCTGGGAAACCTCACCACTATAAGGGGCGAGACTCTTTATAAGAAGAGCAGCTCCTCGTCATTCAAAGTGTAAATGTTGTAGGAATAGAATCAACGATATCATAACCCCATAGTAGTCCAGTTGCCCTCACACACGCTTCTGTGTTTCATTTGGTCTTCGAAGAGATGGAAGCAGTACCCGTTTGACCAGTGATTTCCAGTCTTTTTCTGTGACGGGACCCACAGCCCTACAGCGACTAATACTAATTTAAAAATTATATGTAATATGAAACTGAAGTTATTATATGTTTAATTGTTTATCGAGTAAGAAGTTTAGAAGTGGTGAAGGCAACATTATTAAAGAAGTTTTTTTCGAGACTAAGAAAAAGGACATCCGAAAATATAAGATTGTGTAAGTAGAATGCCATCAGGGATTCCGCGGTCGGAGTTTGAGTTCTCCCTCGGCTATGGATGTGGTGTTGCCCGATAGTAGTTCCTAAGTCTAGGGACCCATGATTTAAGCAGTTTGCTTCCTTGGAATTACAAATATTGGAATAATATTTTTCAATTTCATTAACTGCTATATTTGCAAGTATATGATAGTTTCCCTTTATTTTCACGGAAAAAAGAATTAGTAGTCTTTTATTAGTTATAATTTATTTCTTGTGTGTTTTAAATTTCTTTAATGCATAAATATGTAGGATTAGTTTCTGAATAATGGCGGTTTCCTTTGTGCAATGTGATCAGGGTGTACGTTGTACCACGTGGTGGTCAGTACATACTACATAGTAAGTCTGGTAACAGAGGGTCTGTTGCAATTGCTTACCCTGCTCATGCAATAGTGTTATGGAAATTATTCAGCGTGGTGTTAATTATTTTAAATTAAATTGCAGTAACTTGGTTTTTGTGTGGGGGCCACACTGATCACGCATTTTCTCCACTTAGATGGACATTGTAATGTTTCGTGATCCCCTGTTGTGTTCTAGCAATGATCAGAAGGTCGGTCATGCAAATCCCATTCACGGGTAATATTTTGTGTCCGTTCACACCACTTTGCTGCCCCTGGCGCGCAACGGCCGGACGGATTCAAATTTTATGGCTCACGCAGTAATTCTTCTTTGCATGCCTTGTGTGAATGTGGTAAATCATAGCGGGAATCAGAGAAAACTCCTGGTTCCATATCCTTGCGGGTAACGAAATTAATCTGTCTTTTTTGGAAACTTGCTAGGAGGCCCATTCAGATGATAGCAACAAAAGGTTGCACTTAAATTCTTTTTCATACTAAAAATTAGCATTTAAATTAATGTCACATAGTGTTTATCTTAAAGAATTAGTGGTTAAATAAATAACGATTTTATCCCACATGCGTGTCGAAGCAATTTCTAAATGTTCTATGACCCTTTCCTGTGGCCTGCAATGGTGCACTGAAGCATAAATAACAAAGTAACGTATCCGTTCCATTTGAGTACGTATATTGGTTCCGATTAATTAGGTCAGATGCGTTTGTAATGTTCTCCGTTGCACGGGTCAATCTTATGACTCGTCAATTTCATTAAAGATGTTGGGCGTGCTTATTTCGCACGTGGCGGGAACCCATATATGTACTCAAACTGGATAAAGCCTGCGTGGACAAGTCATTCCACATACAAACGTGTGGGAGCCATATTGCATCGCAATAGCTTGCAGTACGCACCTTCAGTGTACAAGTTATCGGGCACAGTGTCAGACAGAATGGTAAAATAAACAGCCCAGACACGAGGATACATATAAAAAAATTAAAAACGGCGACGGGTACGTTACACATGCGAAAATGACCTCTGAATACACGGAAGAATTTGTGTGTCTTGTTCTTGCTCTTCGATGACAGTTTGTGGGATTTCACCAAAATTTTCTCACCCACCTGAAATTCTAAATGCCTTGCCGTTCGCTTTTGCTTATTCTTTCTTTTCTGCGCTTCCTTCTCAATCCTATCTAGTGCCATCTGAATGAATCTGCGATGGCTAACTCTCCGTCCTGGCGGAAATTCTACAGCTTCTTCAACCTTGTCATCAGGGTATTTGTTCTTAAGCACGAGTAATGGACAGAGCCCAGTAGACCCATGGGGAACACCATTCAAAATGTTTTGAAATTCTTTGAGATATTCTGAACACAACCGATGTTCTTTATAGCAATAAACCCTGCAGAACTTCACGAGTTCTTTTATCACTCGTTCCGCTGGGTTCGACGCAGGCCTGTACTTTGATATGTAGACGGGCCCAATTCCTTTCCTCGTCAGCATTTTCTGCCAGATGACTGACCGAAACTGCGGCCCATTGTCCGAGATTAGTTTCTCCACGCGTCCTACCTCACCATAAAAATCTCGCACGAATGCGCGGGACACTGACCTTGCAGAAGCACAGCGATGTGGAGAAAGTGTCACGAACTTGGACGTCAGTTCGGTGGCCACCAATACATATCGATAGCCTGCAGCCGTTCGGGGCAGAGGGCCAAATAAATCGACTGCTCCTAATTCTCTGAGTTTTACAGGTACTATAGGAAACATCGGTGAGGTGGTACATCCGTGGGTGTGCTTGGCCCTTTGACAGATTTTACATTTCGCCAAAACCATCGCTACCCTACGTTCCATGCTGTTAAAATACACCGATTCCTTCAGTTTGTTACAACACTTAGTGGCTCCCAAATGTCCACATTTCAAGTGCACGTACCAGATCATTTTATTTACTGATTCATATGGCACGCAAAGTAGCCATTGGGAACTCTCGACATGGCGCCGTTACGTATAACATAATACTGTGTGATGACGTTGTCATTCCCGTTGACTAAACGCTGCTTTATTCCTCTCCAGACCGCATCCCTATCCTGCTCCAGATCGATGTTATCTAGAGCGGCAGTGACGAAATTTTCAAAGGCAACATTCCGCATAAACATAGCGTGATAGGGCATCGGCGACTACATTCTGCGGTCCGGGTACGTATACAATTTCTAATTGGAACTCCTGTAAATACAGTGTCCACCTTGTCAGACGACTGTGGGTGAGTTTTGCCGTCAACAGAAACTGCAGGGCCCGATGGTCGGTGTACACACGTGTACACCTCCCATACAGGTAATATTGAAATTTCGTAAAGCCCCAGACAATCGCAAGAGTCACGATCTCAGTATAATTACGCTCGGCTTTATTTAGTACACGACTCGCGAACGCCACAGGTTTCGGTACTATTTGCCCATTCTTTTCAAATTCCTGGAAAATGACACACCCTACTCCATTGCGCGAGCTGTCCGTGGACATGCAGAACGGCTTCTGTAAATCCGGATGAGTAAGAGAGCCGACAGTAGGGAGCGTTTCAATGCCAAGAACTCCTCCTGTGCAGCGTCGTCCCATTTCCATATCGCATTCTTTCCAGTCAGCTGGCACAGTCTAGGTGTCGTTATCTTTCCCAGTCTCATATATCGTTTAAAGAAATTTACCAGACCGATATATGCTCTCAATCTGCGCTTTGTAGTTGGTACCGGGTACTCACGGATAGCTTGTAGTTTTTCCGGGTCCGGTCGAATTCCCTGCGCCGAGATAATGTGACCGAGGAAAAGAATCTCTTTCTTTCCGAACTCAGATTTCTCTAAATTCACGCTCACATTACCCTTCTGCATGGCGTACAGCAACTCGTCTATCACGGCCACATGGTCGTTCCAAGATCTTTCTGCTATCAGGACATCATCCACATAACAAGTTACTTTTTGTTCGCAACCACGCGGGCAAAATCGAATCAAGGGCGCGGATAAAGGCAGCAGATGATACGTTTAGACCAAATGGCAACCTGCGGAACTGGAAGCACCGTCCGAAACACAGGAAAGCGGTGTATTTGCGACAGGAAGGTTCGAGTTCTATCTGCCAGAAACTAGAGCGAAGGTCAATCGAACTCAGAAACTTTACTTCATGAAACTTCTGCAGCAGTGTATCCAGCGTTTCCGGATGGTCTGTTTCAGGCTCGATAACCTCATTGATCCGTCTGGAGTCCAGGACCAGTCGGATAGAACCTCCCTTCTTCTTAACAACGTGTAAGGGGGAACTGTACGGACTAGCTGCGCGTTCGATCACCCCGAGGTCCAACATATTCTGAATTTGTTCCTCCACCTCACGCCGATACGCAAGCGGAATCGGGTAAGATGGAGCAGAAAACGGCGTGTGGGGTTTAACCATAAATCTATACTGAAAGTTCCGCATGGGTCCTGGTACCTCACCAAACAACCTCCTGTACTTGCGCAACGTGCGACTCAAGGCTCTCTGGTCCTCGGCATCGTGAATATGACTCACCTTTCTCTTAATAATCTCATCCACGTCTACCACCTGTTCCTCATCGGGAACGAGTAGTCCCGTCAAGCAAATCCAGTCCGGAGACCACTCGTCTCCTACTTCCAATACCATGCTCAATGGTTCCCTTGGATTCTCATCTCTCTCACTTTCTAAATCAAGGTTAATTCTTTCGTCACCACAGGTGACCGTCATTCGTGCATTCTCAAAGTCAAGTACCGCCTTATGTTCACGCAAAAAGTCCTGACCCAATACCACGCTCACTGTGAGCCCAGGCATCACCACAAAATTCTCTGTGAACACGTACGCCTGACATTTGAACCGCATCAAGGTTTGCTGGGTGACCGCTACACTTTTACTGCTAACGGCACCTCGTACTTTCGTCTTTTGCAACAGTAGAACTGGTCACTCGTTCTTGCCGTTGCAGTCTAAGAAAATCTCTTCTCTAATTAACGATGCTTCACTACCCGAGTCTAGCAGGCACTTAAACCTATTACAATCGATATCTATGTACACATAAGGGCACCTGATAGAGTTAACAACAACATCTTCCTGAAGCAAACTGTCTCGAATATCTTCCAACTGTACAAAACGCATGTGCATGGCCTCTACATCCACACAACGTTCGGGTGATAAACCCGGAATCACTCGATCCTGTCATAACGAACGTTGCCTGCTCCTCGCACGCCGTCCGTCATCCCTAGTACTTCTCCGCTCGGTTGAACGACCTATGCCTCTCGCGGTCATGATCGGATCGACGCTCGTCCCTTCGTCCATGGTTTGACCCGTTCTCAAAGTCATTCTGCCTCCTATACTTCTTAGATTTACTGCGCTATTTCTCATTATTCCAATTGCCATTATTATTCGAATTCTGATAACTGTTCCAGTTACCATTATTGTTAGCATTCTGATTACTGTTCCACTTACCATTATTATTAGAACTCCGATAAACGTTCCATGACTGTAGCGTGAACCGAACCACATCATTCGGTGTGTTAACACCCTTATCTGCCCGCAACTCCTGCAACAGTTGCTGGAACAGTTTTACGTCATGCATGTTTCGTCCCGCAGTTGAAATTTCATGCCGGCCGCGGTGGCCGAGGGGACTGAGGCGCTCCAGTCACGGTCTGCATGGCCACTACGATCGGGGGTTTGAATCCCCCCTCGGGCATGGATATTTGTGCCGTCCTTAGAGATAGCTAGTTCATAAGTAGTTTGTAAGCTTAGGGACTGATGACCCCGTAGTTAAGTCCCATAAGTTCTACAAACATTTGAACACTTTTTTTTTTTTAAATTTCATGCTGGAGTTGGTCCGGCAACTTAGACACACAAATTGTGATAAGTTCCGGTGCCGTGTACGGCTCATTGTGTACTTTTCGACCAAAGCTCGTCGAGGAAAGCGCGCTTAAAATCATCGTACGTAACGCAGTCTTTCATTTGACAGTGAATAATCGCGGCCGTTTCGCCACGCAAATGACTATTGCGAACTTCATCTTGAGAACATGTCCCCAAACTCCGGCAATGAATGCTCAACACCTTTGGGTGAATGTCATTACTCTCTCCAGGGAAAGCAGCATAGGACTGAACTGAGACGAAGTGTTTACGACACTCCTCCTCCATGTTCACAGCCGGCATCGACCCATTACTGCAAACACTGTGGCCGTCGCACTTCGTAAACTGGTGAGTCGTGCCTGAAGTTCGTCCAACTCGGCGTCCTCTTTTCCTTTTTGCTTGCTACAACTTTCCACCTGACTATCCACAGAAGTCTGTTCGCGACAGTTGTTCCCAATTACGTGAGTAACAGGCCCTGTTCTGTTTGAACTGGCTCTTATTTGTAAAGACAATTGTCCAACTGTAGACGCCATTTCAGCTACTTCCTGCGAAACCTTACCGATTGTGTCATTCTGCTGACTGTGTAGTTCACCTAAGGTCGCTACCTGTACGCAGACTCTTTCCATCAGTTTGCATTGCGGCTCTGCGACCTTAGTAACTGCGCCCTGCAATCGCTCTTCTGATATTTCGCTAACTGCTCGTTGCGACGCCTCATCCACAACTGATGTTAGACTCTCCTCTAACGCATCAACTCGTTTGCTAATCTCACAAACAGCTGTTTCTAGCTTCTGCTCTAAGTCTGTGATATGTTCACTATGCTCCTCAAAACGTACATTAAATGTAGCGCTTTGCTCATCAAACCGTAAGTTCATCTGTTCTAGTTTCCCATCTAGGTTCGTTTGCCCCTGCTCTAAGTTTGTGAGCTTCTCGGTGATTTTAACCCCTCATATACTGTTGCAAACAGTGCCATCATCATTTGCATGAGTGTAGCCGTATCAACCGCATTATGCTGAGCTGTATTACTGATCACCGCATTGCTATCCGTACCCTGATATTCGTCCGTCTCTTCTTGTGGAGAGCAGGTGTCGTTGTTCGCCTGCGGCTGTGCCTTTCGGCGGAGTCGCTATTGTCCGTGGACTAGAACGCCGCGGCGTTCTTCAGACCGGCTTCTAACGGAACCGCTTCCCCGGTGGGTGGTTGTTGACCTCCGTGCCCTGACATCTCGCTAGCGGCGTGTTTGCTCAGAAAATCGTCTTCCCTACCGCAACGCGACATTGATCGTGAGATAATCTGACTCATACCCCGTATACAAACACTGTATCTACCTCCTCAGGACTAACAATATGACTTATTCTCACTATACAAAACACTAGTACACATACAAACACAATGAAACAAAAAATAAATGCTGAAAGGAAATTACACAAAGGATTCAAATGTTCAAATGTTTGTATAGACTATGGGACTTAACTACGGGGTCATCAGTCCCTAAACTAACAAACTACTTATGAACTACTTACGAACTAAGACGGCACAAATATCCATGCCCGAGGGGGGATTCGAACCCCCGACCGTAGTGGCCGCGGAGACCGTGACTGGAGCGCCTTAGTCCCCTCGGCCACCGCGGTCGGCCACAAAGGATTAATTAACCATCTAAAAATTAAAACAACACGTGGCAAGTGGGTATCCAAACAACTCGATCCTGGCAAGAGTCGCCATGTGTAACATACCCGTCGCCGTTTTTAATTTATATATATATATATATATATATATATATATATCCTTGTGTCTGGACTGTGTATTTTACAATTCTGTCTGACACTGTGCCCGATAACTTGTACACAGAAGGTGTGTACTGCGGATGTTTTACGGATGTTTGTATAGCTTATGGGACTTAACTGCAGGGTCATGAGTCCCTAAACTTACAAACTACGTATGAACTAGCTAATCCTAAGGACGGCAAAAATATCCATGCCCGAGGGGGGATTCGAACCCCCGACCGTAGTGGCCGTGCAGAGACTAATCCTACACATTTATGCATTAAAGAAATTTAAATAAATTGGCTGGACACCGAAGGTCCGTAACTCCACCGCCTTCGCAACCCCTGACCAGATCGACCATCTACTTCAACCCTCAAACAAAACCTTTGCTGCAAGGCAGTCCTTGCCACAACTACATAGCCACAACCAAAGATTACAATATTACCCATGTTACCAACACCGAAAGAAATATTAATACATTCCACTCGCACTCCATAGTACACAAGGATGGGGAAAAGAGGAGAGTGACTTATAACAGGAAAGATATAAAATGTACACCTTCGCCATCTCTGTATCTACAATTGCTCTTTCAGTTTTGTCGTGTGAATGGCATTCAGCATATCACCACCGCACCTTTTCACCCTCAGTCCAATGGTGCAGCAGAACGTTTCGTTCGAACATTCAAGTCTCACATGGAAAAGATGAAAGGTCAGCACTCCAGGCAGCAAGCTCTTCAAATTTTCCTGTCTACGTATCGGTGCATGCCACGTGACGGCCCGTCTCCTGCCGAGCTGCTACACGGCCGCCGTCACCGCACTCTCCTTCATCTGCTGCAGCCCCCCACGCACCGAGTCGGTTCGTATGGCGCTACGCGTTTACAGGTTTCTACGCCGGTGCTGTACAGGGTGTTTGCTGGAAACAAGAAGAGATGGTTACCGGGCAGCATTCAGCGCGTGTTCGGTCGCAATATGTATGTTGTACGTTCTGCCACAGGAACGGAGCTGCGGCGCCACGCAAACCAATTGCGCCTGCACAGGCCGCGCGATCCTGTCTCTGGTTTCTTGATTCCAGACCCAGTTCACCGCCAGGGAGCACAGCCACATCGTTCTCCGACGGGTCCAGCGTCCCCGGACTACGAGATCGTACCCATGGAGGTGGACGCGCGTCCTATGCAGTCTGCCTCTCCGTTTCCGTCGCCGTCGCAGATGACAGCGTCACCGAGAGGAACTCCGGGACCGTGCTTGCCCCCGCCGCCTGGGCCACGCGCCTCAGAAGATGATGACCTGCTCCCTATGGGCGGAGGTGTACGCCCTTCCCATCGTTTTGGTGGGTTTCCCGTCCCACCAGTAACGCCCCTGCCCAGGCCCTTCTTCCTGTGCCGCCGCCGTGGCCCTCAGCCCTACGCCACGACGGCGCGGCGATTTGGGCGGGGGGGGGGGGGGGTGTCGCACAAGTATGAAGTGCGCGCCACGTACTTTCGCCGCGCGCCGCCATGCACGCACGGCGCGGCGTTCTTACGACTTCAGCCACGAGCGCCCTCTGCTGCAACCCCGCTCGTGGCCACCACTGACCTGCATCGACCACTTGGGAATCAGATAGGCACCAGTTAAGACTTGGCTATCGGATAGGCACTAGGAATCATCAGTAGCCAGGCCTCTATCTAAACTATGTATCAGCATTCTGCAGTCAAGAACTATGTATTACCAAGACTCCACGAAATATATATCTTGTTCTAATTTAGCCTAGTGTTCTAGTTTCTGCTGTCCCACTGGCTGGTCACCTCCGTACCTGCACAAGCGTGCATCCTTTATTACTGTGTCGGTCTGTTTCTAGTCGGCCACCGACACCTACGACAACCGGCAGAAACGAGACACAAAAGTGGCGACGAGGATGGGATACAAAAGCAACACTATACTTTGTCATTGTCATTCTCTTGTCAGAGGGGTTGGTTGCCGTGAACTGTGAGTCGGCGGTAGCGAGTGGGAGTCAGGGGGGAAGTAGACACACGGATTTAGGCGTTGTAAGCTGGTAATAACTTTCATTTTTATTGTAATTATGATATTTAAAAAGTAATAATAATAAGAATCATAAATCATAAAATGGTTTCACTTAAAGGACAGCTTCATTCTCCCCCCCCCCCCTTTTCTTTTAACTCAGCATATTATTGGCAAGTTGTTTTAGGCGGTAGGTTTTAAACGGTAGGATAGATACAAGTTTCAACTTTATTTATATTTCATCATTAATGTGCTGCAATTGACCAAGCTGCAGTCTACGGATAAGAGGTGAGTGAATTTAAATAGCCGGCCGCGGTGGCCGAGGAGACTGAGGCGCTTCAGTCATGGTCTGCACGGCCACTACGGTCGGGGGTTCGAATCCCCCCTCGGGCATGGATATTTGTGCTGTCCTTAGTCTTAGTTAGTTCATAAGTAGTTTGTAAGTTTAGGGACTGATGACCCCGTAGTTAAGTCCCATAAGCTTAACAAACATTCGAACATTTTTTGAACATTTTTTTTTAATTTAAATTTATTTATGATTCATATTCCGAGTAGGGAAGTAAATTGTTAAGCCTCTGTTAAATATTCCGCACGTACTTAGTACCCCCATTGGTTATGCTCTTACATTTTTGATACAAGAATCGTAAGCAACTAGTTAATCAGGTAGTTACCAATATTTCGTAGAAAGTACTCGATATACACCGCCTGCTTCTTGTTCACTTTTGTTATGTCAATCACATTCAGTCGTAGAAATCGTAACCCACTAGTTTATCAGGTAGCTACCAGAAGTTCTTCTCTATCGTGTGTTGCGCCTTTTCACACAAATATTAATTACACCACTTGCTGACGACACACTCATTAGATTATTAATAAAATTAGCTTACATTTTCAGAAGGTGTCGGTACACACCATAATTATTGCTAAGATCGCAACCGAATCCATACTTAGTTAGTTTTGGCATTTAATAAACTAAACTTTGATTTTTGCTTTATATAATTAGTCAATTATAAATTGTCGACTTAGAAGTTTTTACGCTATGATAGATTGTACAAGTCCCTCTTGTTGCTATCAGTTACTGTTATAGATTGTCTGTCATTCTACGCATGAGCACATTTACACTCGGTATTACTTGGTATGCACCCTACGTAGCTAATGAACTGCTTTGACAATACAATATTTTGTTTGTTAATGAGGTAAATATTATCCACAGCACGTGACGTTATATATAACAAGCATTTCTAAGGTTGCAATAGATGTCATGCTCAGTTTGTGTCGCAGTAGTAATTTAAACTTTAATCTTTAATTAATTAACGGATACATAATTGTCAACTTTAGTGGTTCTATTGTGCCATACTGATACACGTAATTCTGCTGCTGTCAGTCACTGTTAGATATTGTCTATCACTCCACCCACCATCACATTTATTTTTGGACATTAAATTTGTGTCAAACATTGATCAGTATTTAATTTAATTAATGAACTATTTGTCTGTCTGATTAACGAATCGGACCTTGTGCTACAACCGGACTTTTCATTCATTGTTTAACCAGACTCGTGGTCTGGATACTTAAGCACACTAACAGGGCCATAGACATTGATATCAGTTGATGCCAGGCTGATTATATTATTTACTCGTACTTTAATTACAAGCAATAAGATCAGTTTTTACATTCTCAGTGCTGTACCCGGCCAGGTAGGCACTGTTGTATCAGCACACAAATAGAAGCACACTCTCACACACGCTAGTTTCCGATCCCGATCATAATTTTTTATTTAATTTAAACATATATGTTTCAATTTAACGGTCAACTCCTCTAGAACCTTTCAAAGACACCTGTGCTTGTTCCCGAACAAGGACCTGCAGCATGGAACTAGCTTTTTTTTAAAATTCTTTTTTATTATGGCTTTTGGTTACAGTGACCATATAGCCAGCGGTTATTAGAGTGGCAAGATTAGAATAGAATTGAAATTCTTACATATAGCACAATATTAATAGGTATCTAACATCATACAACCTTACAATAAAAGTAGAACAATCGTATGTACAGAATAAGATATAAAACAATACATATTTAACAGTACTAGAGACAGATGTAATACATCGAAAGTGCAAACAGCATAAAACAAAATGAGAGTTGCAAGGACATATAAAGGTCAAAATATGAAATGTAATTACTTATGCAGTTTCAAGTTGTGCATGTTCAAGGTAAAACATCAGCTGTATGCCGTGACTTTGAGGTAGTCCTTCAGTAAACTGTACTTAAACTGGTCGAATCCATGAAGGAAGACAGTGACGCTTGTGGGGAGGGGTAACCAGCTTTCTGTAGAAGACACTTTGAGCGGCCGTGTACTCCGTGCACGCTAGTATAATGTGGTTGAGATCCGCCACGGCCGTTGGATCTTTGTCGCAATATCGAGAAGCGATTATTTTCAAAAGGTGTAGGTGGGCAGGGTAACATCCATGGCCCAGTCGCATCCGAATGAGAGACGTCGCATGACGTCTACTAAGCTTCATCGAAGAAACCCATGGTCGAGAGACATTTGGTTGTATATCTGCCAGGTGTCCTCCCTTAAACGCTTGAGAGAGGTGCCATTCGTGGTCCAAAGTGCGATAGGCAGCTTTCTGATTCGTTGATCGAAAGTCTTTATATGGAATCGGCGTGGGGCGGTGTTGTCCTTCCGTAATACTTCTCTTGGGAACTGGCTTTGACGGTGTGAACATCGGCACATCGCACGTGAAGCATACGATTCAGGACTCTTCTATATTCTGGGTTTGTATTTTAGGAAGTTACTTTTGTAATCAAATACCATATTTATTATGATCCATTATTATTCCATTGTCAAACGAGTAACCGAATAAAATATTACTATAGGGCACATCATACATTTACAAAAATGTAGACGCTTAAAAGTAGTCCGACTCGGAACCGAAAATCTTGCCATTCGTAAGCAGGGGTCTTACCCACTGAGGTACCCAAGCACGTGACTTGGCTAGTTCAGTCGGTAAGAGCATTGTGTGCAAATGGCACAGGTTAGTGTCTTAGTCTTGCACACGGATTTCAATTTCATCTACCTGCATGTTTCAAACCAGCCCACCCTCCGCTTCAGAGTGAAAGCATTCATTTTACACCTAATTAATATACGCTGCATTTTATTCTATCTAAGGTAACGAACCTTGTGGAAGTAAAATGGTTTAAGAATTATAAAGGTACAACTATCTTTCTAATTAATCACCACTAACATCGTGCTCCTTTTGTTAAGGTTTAGCGTTTTGTAAACTGCATCGTACTTGATCAGCGCCCTAACTTAGTTTTCGGAAAAGCAAAAATAATTTAGAGGAAAGGAAGCCTAAATGTGTGCTCACAGATATGAGAGTGTCTCTCTTCAAGAAGACGAGAGCATTTTTTCCAACTCTCCACCGAGACAGTGTTTTTTAATATTGTAATTACGTTGTTGGCAATATCTGTAAACTTTATAAGAAGCCAGATTTTTTGGTTAAATATTTCAGCAGAGCGGAATGGAGACTTATAGAATTATGCAGTGAATTTTTGTCCACAGCCAAATGTGGTCTCGAATTGAATGGTGTGAGTTATAGTTTCTGAAAGAAAATTTTTATCAGAAAGTAATTTTTAAGACTTGCCTGCTTTGGAGGCTGAAAAAATTCAACAGTTTTACTTGACAATTTGTGCCGGACGTAACAACTCGAACCCCCACAGATTTCCAAATGCAGCTGTTGAATTATTTCACCGTCCAAAGCAGCTAAGTCTTGAAGTTTTCCCGTCAATCAAAAATTTATAAGCTGCTTAATTGATTTGTGGCAGAGGTTTCATTGCTTGCAGATAATTAACCGTGCAGTAGTGGCGTGAAGTTTTATTGGTCCCGTGGGTGACAGCTGGAAGCCTGGAAGCCTCCACTGTTTAAATGTTCCCATGTAACTAACACCTTCTCCTTTAGACTTCCGGCAAAGGAATTCGTCGGATACCAATTATCGGTCTTTACGTTTCTGTTGTTGCCTGCAATTAGCTCCACCCTTCTACACTGTGTGGACTAAATCTGTTTAAAGTATGTTATATAGTATTTAATATAAATATAAAACAGAGTTATCATTAATATCACCACTAGAAAATACTAAAATTAAACACTCAAAAATGATTAAATCCCCTAGCGGAGAACAAACTGAAATGGAAATATCGTGGGTGACAATTGCCAACCAGAATACACAATCTGGAGGAACTCTTTTTTTATGCAACAAATTTATTTGTGTGGCTACACCCTCACATGTCAAAAAAGAATGGTGGAATACTGACCGTCAAAGTGGATCTCAAAGTTATACAATGTCACGTATGCGGATGGCTCATACGGATGACAATATAGCAAACACGATACGAGTGGGTGCAATATGTCACGCGCGCGACTACTCGATGGTTAAGAAACAGTTTGATTACTGATTTGAGGATGAACGTTTGCCCGAAGTTTCATAGCCAAACGAAAAGAGGGAAATGGACAAATGGGTTTCAAATCGTCCAGCGTGACAATTAATTTTGTAAGAAAAGATATTAGCTGATTTATAATAAAAATTTAGTTACTGATTTGGATGAAAATCAAAAATTTCTCCCGAAGGCTGCTGCTATCTGTGCAAATGAAGAGTCAGAAAGTTTGTCACTTCAAGGCCTGACTACATGATTTTGTGTCCCAACTTCGTCGTCGCTTTTGTGTCCCAGCCTCGTCGTAGGTGTCGGTGGCCGAGTGGAACGAGACCGACACGGTAACGAAGATAGCACGCTGGTGCAGGTACGGAGGGGAGCAGCCAGAAACTAAAAACACTCGAGTAAATTAGAAAGAGATATATATTGCACAGAATGTAACAATACTTAACTTTTACATAGTACTGCAGAATGTTGATACATAGTTGTTAGAGACCTGCCTAGTGCCTGTACGATAGCAAAGTCTTCACCGGTGCCTATCTGATTACGAAGGTCCTAACTCGTTGCTATCTCAGTCCGAAGTGACCGATGTCTTCCCGTGGTGGCCACGAGCGGGCTTGCAGCAGAGGGCGCTCGTGGCTGTCGCGAGAACGCCGCGCCGTGTGTGCATGGCGGCGCGCGGCGAAAGCAGGTGGCGCGCACTTTGTACTTGTGCGACACCACACATGACACAGAAAAAATAGTAGCGGTATACAAATTATGAAATTCTTTCTTTCATTTTGGAAAAATAAAATGAATATCACATGTTAGTATATATTTAAAATTTTCCGCTTTCTCTTGTTCTCAATAATATGATACTTATCGATTTTTTAAATATGTTCGATATTTTGTACATATAACTTGAAAATAAAATGTTTCGTGAAACGATTTCTCTAAAAGAATGAAATAGAAGAGGTTACATGCACCGTGCACGGCTACGAGTGTCATTCAGAGGCACGTTAAAGGTATCTCTACTTCATTTTTTACTTGCTTACAAATCATTTCACATAACATTTGAACGTTTCTTTTTAAAAAATTAATCTGGAAAACTGAAAAATACGAATTAAAACAATAAGGTATTGCTGAATCTAGTACGTCGTCGCTTCGGGCAAGGTATCACGCAGAAGCAATCTTTGCGAGGTAATTAGGGAAGTAAATCCATATCAAGTAGTATATAACTGTTCTACTTCCAGAATCCTTTTTAAAGCAACGATACACACGCCCCCATTACGTGATTGTTTGTGTCACATTTACAGTTACAATGTACTCTCTTGTGTACGTGATAATCGGCAGATGAGTTATAAAGCATGTCAAATTGAATAACCAGGCAATAAATATGTTACCTTGACAGAGCAAACTGTGGCAACGGACCAGTCAGCCTCCCGTTCCTCATATCTCTCCATGTTAACATACCAGAATTTACGCCAAATACAATGATGTATGCTGAAGTAAGCTTTTAATGGGAAGTTTTTGTGCTTACTTATGTACCGACGTGGGCAAAGCACATGTCCAATAATAAACAATTATTCTGTGATTCTCCGCTGCTGAATATATATCGGGCTGAAATTGTCGACAGAAGTACCTTATCTTTTTTACAGAATCATCGTGTTCTACTAGCGCTTTGCATAACAGATTTTCTATTTCTTGGTCAGCTCCGAGGCCGTATGTGCCTCACATCGAATCAGAGAGAGAGAGAGAGAGAGAGAAGTCTCGATGGTCAGCACACAAGACTCTCATTCGGAAAGAGAACGGTTCAACTCCAGGGCCAGTCACTCCGATTTAGCACAAACTTATTGTGGAAAGGTGTTTATCACACAATAGTTTATTAAAGGTCAACGCCTTTTCAAACATCGTCGTCACGCATGAGCAGTGCGACAACGTATAAAAATTATAAGAAACGAACGTAGTATATAAGAATTAATGTCTCAATAAGGTAATGGGCGTTCTGAATTAGGTTCTCGATGATTTTTCCAAATCTCTTCAGACGAAAGCTGAGGTTGGTTGCTTTGAAATGGCAAGGCCGATTTCCTTCCCATCCTCAATTCGAGCTTGTATTAAATCTGACACGACTTGGTTCTCGGTGGGATGTTAGACGGTAACCTTATGTGCAAGGATAATTTACGCGACTTGGAACCTCCATCACTGATAGCACACATTCTTCACTAAACCGAGTAAGGACGATACAAGATCAACGTAAAAGGAAGGAAGATTAGGGTTGTTAGAGACAAAGCAGTAGCTCAATAGCTCAACTAGAGAAAGCTACAATAGAAAGGGCTGTGTGGTCTGTTCAATAAGACCATCCACAATGTGACCAGACCAGTCATAACTGCCGTAATCAACAGCCTCGATTCGTCCTCTGTTACCATTCCTTCCCACTCTGGAGTAGAGAAAGCCTTTAAACACCGACTGGAGGAAAGTCTGAAAGTCGAACGTCCTGTCAAACGTAGAGCTGGTCAGAGAGTATTTCTGCCAGTGTTAATGGAATAGGCAGTGGCCTTATTTAACATACAAGTCATCTTGTACTTGAAGCAGTATATTAAAACACATCAATTCTAAATTAAAATAACTGGATAATTTGTTTTTAAACCTCCCTCCTGAACAGCAGCTCATCTGCATTAAACAGAGAAACACCCCAGTAGTAAGGTTAATAGAATGCTTTATTGTCGTCAGATTTATCCCTCCACTCAAGGTGAGGGCATTGCCTCCCTCTCCTCTTCCTCCCCCATAATGAAATGGCAAATTTAGCTTACTTCACCTCCACTTTGTTGGAGATTGCTGCTTACCTGTAGCCCACTTGTAATTGAAGGTGGCGGCGTTTTGTTTTCAAACAATTACGCTGAAGCAGACAGGGCAGTGAGCGCTAACGTGTCTGAAGTGCGGGATAACTTTTTTTGCAGACTGATTGGAGCAAGCTCCTGCCAGCGCACTCCTCTCCACGATGAAGCGATGTTTTTCAGGATGCCCTAGTACTAGTGTTTCACACGGATATGGTCCTTAGCAATAAATAGTGAGCAGTAGTTCAAACGCGGCTGAACCACGATAGTGCTTAACTAAAATTATTCACCGTGGGAAGTGGAGCAGTGGTAACACACTGGACTCGCATTCGGGAGGACGGTGGTTCAAATCCACCTCCGGCTATCCAGATTTAGGATTTCCCTGATTTCCCTAAATCACTCCAGGCAAATGACGGGATGGTTCCTTTCATGGCACGGCCGATTTCCTACCCGATCCTTACCCAAAAACTCCGAGCGTTAGCTCCGTCTCTAATGACGAAGCTGTCGACGGGACGTTCCTTCCTTCCTAAAATTATTCTGGGTGTTGGGGTGCGTCATAATGAAATGCTAAAACCGACGTTACGACTGTTTTTGGTTTTGGTGTTTCATATTAATTCGGCTTAATAATATTACACAAACTGCTGTTAGTTATGGAAGCCAACACACGTACACCTGATTATTTATTTACATTGGTTTGCTTATAACACCCCTAGTTCAGTCATATTTCCTTTATCGAATATGGAGTTGACTCCTTGTCTGTCTCGTCTAGTCGAAACTGCCTCTGATGACTTCATTGTCGAAGGGACTTCAAATTCTGTCAACAACAAGAATTGCTGATTCTGTCTGTAATACTATTCAGAACTAACAAATTACCGTGCCTGTAACTGTGTCGTGGTCGGCAAGCGGTTCTGAAAACTGGCCTACATAGAATGAGACAACAGATTAATTAAACAATTGTTCAAATATTTTTGCATAAAGAAATCAAGTAACTGGGTTACTTGTATCACGGAAATATATCTGTCAGACTTAAAATTTCTAGAGTCGGTAATAAAGGAAAGAAACATCCCTATTAATAAATTAGAGAAAAAATAGGGAACATCACTCGTGATTGTTGAGATCCGTGATTCGATTTTTCTGTTATTGTTCTCGCTGGTAAGAAATGTTAAGAACATTTTTCTTCGCCCTTCTCTCGAATTTTCCGTCAATTATTGTTTACATAAATGTGGAAAAGTATTGTTAATATTTGACAGGATCTAGAACGATTCTATGGCATGTGGTGACGTTGTTTACGCTTCCAGTCTTCTTTATATGCTACCATAAAGGAAGTGACTAGGCCGTCAGGGGAATAGCCAAACAATAAACTGTCCAGCTGTCCTTTGGCAGGAAAGCAAACAGTCCTATACAACCATTACAGGACGCGAGAGGCGCTGCAACTGGAATACTGTATCGCTTCAACGCGAGTGGCCATCCGACCGACCCAAATCCCCATAGCTTCCTTCCTATCCCATTTCACTACTCATATACTATTTATATCTGCGAGGTCTCTTTACTCGTACATCCTTGGTCTCTTAACTAGCGATAATAATAATAATTAACTATATTTCCTTGGCGGACTGTTCAGACAATACACAGGTGTCTTTCAGTAGTTGAACTGCCTTCATCTTTAGAAGAGGAGAACGAGGGATCTTAAATCGATTCCATATTTCTCGATTTCCAGAAAGCTTTTGACACTGCACCTCACTAGCGGCTTCTAGTCAAACTGCGTTTTAATGGAATACTGTCTGAGTTGTGCGACTGGATTCGTGATTTCCTTCCGGAAAATCAACAGTACGTAGTAACTGAGGGAAAGTAATCAAGTAAAACAGTAGTGGTATCTGGCGTGCCCCAGAGGAGTGTTAAAGAACCCTTGTTGTTCTTTATATTTGCAAACAATTTAGGAGACAATCTGAGCAGTTATCTTAGACTGTTCGCGGATGATGCTGTCGTTTATTGGCTAGTAAAGTCCCCCGAAGATCAAAAGCAACTACAAAACTATTTAGATAAGATATCCGCTTGATGCAAAAATTTGGAAATGCAAAGTGTGAAGTCATCCGTATAAGCTGTAAAAAAAATCGGTTAAACTGCATTTACATGATAAATCAGTCAAATATAAAGTCCGTAACTTCATCTAAATATCTGGGAATTATAATTACGAACAACTGTAATTGAAGCGAACATATGGAAAATATCGTGGGGACGGCTACGTTTCATTGGCAGAACACTTAGAAGATTCAACACTTCTGCTGAAGAAACTGTCTACATTGCCTACATCGCCTATTTTGGAGTATTGCTTCACATTGTGGAATCCTCACGAAGTGGGATTGACGTAGGACATAGAAAAATCTCAGAGACAGGCAGCTCATTCGTATGATCGCGATACAGGGAAGAGAGTGTCACAGAAATGACGCACGAGTTGATGTGGGAATCATTATTAGTTGCAACGAGATCCATTTGCGAAATGTTTCTCCTCCGAATGCGAACATATTTTGGTAGCACTCATCTACATAGGGAGACGTTATCAATATAATAAACTAAGAGAAATCCGATCTAAAGCGGAAAGGTTTAGGCATTCATTTTTCTGTCGCGCTTTTAGAGAATGGAACAATATAGAACTATTATGAAAACATAAACTCTCATCCAGGCACTTAAATGTGTGTACATAATATGTAGATCTAGGACTAAAATATGAATGAACCATAACCTTCATTTCTCTGCATTTCTGTACAAACCAGTGGCCATACAGACTCAAGACATTACGCCAAAGTAGAAATAGGATACCTTTGCAGCGTAGAAAGACTCAAGACATTACGCTAAAGTAGAAATAGGATCCCTTCGCAGCGTAAAGGACGTAACTCGAAACAAGGCCCCTGAAGTAGATGACATTCCCTCTGAGCTACTGAAGTCTCTGAGAGAACCAGCCATGACAAAACTGTTTCACCTGGTGTGTAAGATGTATGAGACAGGCGAAGTACCTTCAGACTTTGAGAAATATGTTATAATCCCCATTCCAAAGAAAGCAGGCGCAGACAGGTGTGAAAAATACAGAACCATCAGTTTAATAAGTCATGGTTGCAAAATATTAACACGACTTATATACATAAGGATGGAAAAACTGGTAGAAATCGACCTCGGGCAAGATAAGTTTGGGTTCAGGAGAAATCTAGGAACACGGGTGGCAATACTCACTTTACGGCTTATCCTAGAAGATAGATTAAGAAAAGGCAAACTTACATATCTAGCTTTTGTAGATTTGAAGAAGGCTTTTGATAATGTTGATTGGAATAAACTCTTTCAAGTTCTGAAGCAAGCAGGAGTAAAATATAGGGACTGTAATGTTATTTACAACTTGTACAAAAAACAGACAGCAGTTATCAGAGTTGAAAGGCATGAAAGGGATGCAGAGGTTGGGAAGACTGTAACACTGGATTGTAGCCTTTCTCCAATGTTGTTCAATTTGTATAGTGAGCAATCTGTAAAGGAAAACAAGGAGAAATTCTGAGAAGGAATTAAAGTTCAGGGTGAAGAAATAGAAACATGGTGTTCTGCCGATGACATAGCAATTCTGTCAGAGACAGCAAAGGACCTGGAAGAGCAGTTCAACGGAATGGACAGTGTGCAGAAAGAAGCATATAAGATGAACATTAACAAGAGCAAAACTAGGGCAATGGAGTGCAGTCTAAGAAAATCAGGTGATACTGAAGGAATTTGATTAGGTAACGAAACAATAAAGGAGGTAGATGAGTTTTGTTATTTGGGCAGTAAAATAACAAATGATGATCGCAGTACAGAGGATATAAAATGCAGAATGGCAATGTATAGAAAAGCTTTCTTGAAAATGATAAATTTTTTAACATCGAATATTGATCTAAGCCTAAGGAAGTCCTTTCTGAAGGCACTTGTGTAGAGTGTTGCCTTGCATGGGAGTGAGGAGACATTCTTAGACATCAAGGAATCGTGCATTTAGCATTGGAGGGAAGTGTTTGGGGTAAAAACAGCACAGGAAAACCAAGAGATGGATACAGTAAGCAGATTCAGACAGATGTAGGTTGCCGTTCTTAAGGGGAGTTGAAGAGGTTTGCTCAGGATAAGGTATTGTGGAGAGTTGCATCAAACCAGTCTCCGGACTGAAGACCACAACAACAACATTGCAGCGTATAAGTGAAAGACTACTGCTGCCCTATACCTAGCCATGACTGTTGTCACCGATTAACCATAGACATCTGTGATTCAACAGCAAAAACGAAAAAAAATGTATACCAGTACCGGATACTAAGTTGAAAAGTCAGATGCTCATTTCATGCTTTTGTTAGATTTAAGTTTTCTCGGCTCGTGGATACGTAGTAAAATTGTGCCTTTCATGAATGCTAGGCTGTTGGCAATAGCGGGGCCAGGCATCAGCGACCACCGACGGCCTCCCGCTGTGGGGGCCTAGCAAAACATCATTAAAATTTTAGCTTTTTTTCTTTTAATTTGATGTTTAACGTCGTTTTTCAACTGCTAGTTTATGTAAGACGACCTACATCTAACTTCCACTAGCTCAAGCTAATGACGAACACAACATCCGTACCCAAGGTAGGGATTCGACCCCGACGGGAGCGACCTCGTGCACAGTGGTTTGACGCCTTAGTGCTCTCGGCCATTCCCGGCTGGCAGCTATTTAGTTGATAGTATTTATTTTCTTATGAGTACAGCAGTGATGAAATTTTTCAGTTAAATACTTTGTGTTATCGAAACCGAGTTTACTGTTTTACACATTAAACAATGAAATTAATGCAACAAAACAAATAATGACAACCAGCTCAGTTACAGATAAGACAACAAGGTAGACAACAATGCAGTGAAAGCTGGCTGATAGCACACGCTGTGCAGTTGGCAACGAGCATCATCACCCCCAACAGTGGCGGGTACAGAATTTTTTTCCTGGGAGGTGGGGGGGTCACAAGCCTGCAAGCCTGAGGAGGGTAAACACGTCTTTAAGGGCTTTGTGAGACTAATTTTCACTCTCATACACACACACACACACACACACACACACACACACACACACACACACACACACATATATATATATATATATATATATATATATATATATATATATATATATCACTAAGTTTGTTTGCCTCTGTAACTTATAAAATAATAGGTGACGGGAAATTTTAATGCAGTAGGTCAACACAAGAAATGTTACACTTTCTGCGGAGCTATGAACATAGTTTATTGTATCATTTTCCAAAGAGTTACAGCACAAAGTTATAATTTTTTGAATGGAACAATAGTAGTTATAATTTTTTGAATGGAACAAAAGTTTTTTCTATCGTGCATTGGATTCATTGAAACCAGCTGCATCCAAATCAATTTAAACTACATTCCTATCACTGTTAGTTTGGGAGCTACAACCCTTCAAGGTTTCAGGAGCAGATACCACACGCTGTACATAATACATGGCTGTGTGGTAGAGATGGGCAATCTGCTCCTGAACTGATTCAAAGAGCCAGATCCTTCTAAGGACTGAGTGATAGATGAATCTGTAAAAAAGAGTGGTAGTTCATCCAATCCGAAAAGTCCCTCTGGTGACAGCAATGAGCTGCATAAGCACCCCTTGACACATGCTTCAGAAGTTTCCTAAACCCCTTGTCATATGCTTCAGAAGTTTCCTAAGCTACAAAATAAATGTGGTAAAGACCATGTGCAAGTATAAAACTGCAAAAAATGAGCGCCTAAACACGTGCAGCGCCTCCGTGCTGCGAGTCGAGAATCGGTGAGTCGGCAAGTCACACAAGCACCATTGTTCAGTGAGCGCGCAGCTCCCGAAACCCGCTAGCTCGCTGCTCCTCACGACTACGGCGATCGAGGCGATCCGACCGCCAACTGAGTCGGTGAGTTACCTGGTTCACCGGTTCACCTCTCCCCACCACTCTCCCGACTCCGCTCACTTGCGGAGCCGCCCGTGTGGCGCTGCTCATTATTCCACCTACTCCTCTGGCGAACCGCATGGTGCCGAACAAAGCGACTCCGCACATCTCTCTGTTCTCTCAACTCCTGTGTTCTGATAAAGCTTGCAGCTCACTTACAGAAACGATCATGTGAAGCAACAGAAACCGTCGTATAGGGTAATGTCCTATTTCGAATAGTACTCGAGATGAAACGTATTTATTTAATGTTACATGTTTTTTCTTAATAACAGGAAATATGCAGTCTTTAGCAAAAACGCATTACTGTACAAAATTAAACTATATAAAATTTCTGCGAAAAAGATCCTACTCCATTTTTCTCGAAGACTTGTAGTTTTCATGAAGAGAGAAAGAGAGACAAAGTCTTGTGCAATGTGCATTCTTTGTTGCTTAGATTTTGTAAGCCCATATCACGCAGTTTCCTGACTTGATAGACGAGTGTCCTGTAACAAATTATGCGTCTTTTATGCATCTACACTATTTTGGCCTGTTGAAAACAATGACTATATAATCGAATAACAAAGAAAATAACAATATGCATTAATGTTATCTATCTCTGAAACCATTCATTTTCGGGAATGTGTGCATTTGAAATTTTTGCTGCTGGCGGCAAATATTTGACAGTAACAACAAACTTGTTTCCCTAGAGAGAGAAAACACTAGGATGTCAAACGAGATGTGCCTAATTTCGTTTCTGAGAAAAATATCCTACTATAATGTTTCATTACGAATTTAATGTGTTTGGTACAGCGGGATGTGTGTCTTTGCAATTAAAGATAAAATATATTGGGAAGCACTTAAAATTATTTGACATGCTCTGTATAGAGAATATATAAAACTTGCACAAAAAACAGGTGAAAGGGATGTAGTTACAGGAATTAAAATATAACAACGAACGGAAATCGTACCAGCCCGAACGTTCCCCCTGTACTACGCCGACTGTAAGAGTATCACCGCAGTTATTTACCTAATTATTTCTTTTGGTAAGACTCTCTTCGAACTTAATCAGTTGTTGATGATTTGTACTCAAAAAAGAGTAACTCATTGACGACATAGTCAAAAGTATCTGTACTCGTCGTCGTATTTTCCAAGAATTTGGCTGGATATCTTCACAGTGTTTTTTTTTTTTTTTTTTTTTTTTTTTTTTTCTTTTCGTATTTGAAGTTATGAATGAAATAGTCGACGAACATTTCTCGCTTTGCCAATTTAATGGACATTACTCTTTTGACGCCTTATTTCCTAAAATATATAAAACTTTATTGCTTACTATAGAGCTATCATTATTTTACTGTTTATGTGTGCCAGACCTTAGAAACAGGTGATCGGTTCTAGCGGCCATCTTGTAGCGAGAATCTGTCGCGCTCACGTAATAAGACACCCAGCCGTGTCGCCGAATGTCGCTGCTTGTAGCTGCCGTGTCGCGTCGCTGAATATCGCGCGTTGTCGCTCGCTTTTGTTGCTCACGTAGCACGCGGCATTAGTGCGCATGGCTATTTTGCTGCGGCAGTTGCCACGTCCTGCAAGGACCTCTCGCGCTATCACGTTTCATTCAACGCGCTCAAACTCGCAAACTACACACTGTATAAATATGGTACTAGTATCATTTTTATTCTGCAAAATATTCTTTTTTTTAATGAAAATATACAAATATAAAAATATTTTTTTTTCTTTTTCCAATTATTTCACCTTCAAAAATATTTAAATTCTGTTATAACATTTTAAAATTTTAATGTAGGTGTTACTAACAAATTTTAATTCTCGAAACTACTAATGACTTACAATAAAATTATTACTCTTCTTTCTTCTTTCCCAATATGGCCAAATTAGATAAAGGTATAGTGACAAAAAAGCAATGTGACATCGTTTTACGTTTTTTATCAGTTGGTGAGTTGGTGAGCCATGAAAAAGAACTAGTTCATCCCAGTGAATGACTATTTCTGATCCGATCTCTGAAAAGATCGGTTTTGCCCATCTCTACTGTGTGGTGGGTGATGGATGTTATGGCGGGGGGAAGTTGATTTACATGAGATGTTGAAATGTGTGTCGATGTTCCTCAATGCATAATGCGCCGGCCGCGGTGGCCGAGGTGACTGAGGCGCTCCAGTCACGGTCAGCACGGCCACTACGGTCGGGGGTTCGAATCCCCCCTCGGGCATGGATATTTGTGCCGTCCTAGTTCGTAAGTAGTTCATAAGTAGTTTGTAAGTTTAGGGACTGATGACCACGTAGTTAAGTCCCATAAGCTTAACAAACATTTGAACATTTTTTTTGAATGCATAATGCAATGCGCCGTCGAAAGGATCTGCGGACGACATGTAACATCGCCGGTGTGATGGAGCGACATGCGTCCTCGATGCGCCGTTTTAGATCATCTGGGGATGTGGTCTCTGTGACATAAACACGATCCTTTAGATATCCCCATAAAAAGAAATCTACTGGGGTTGAATTGGGCGACCTTGTGGGCCATGAATGAGGACCATGGCGCCCCAACGATCTTCCTGTAAACCTGTTGTTTAATTCTTCCACAACAGCACGCGCAGAATGGGCTGGGTGACCATCGTGCTGCATCCACATATGGACTCTCGTGTGCAAACACACATGTTCAAGAAGACCACCCAAACTGTCGGCTATAAAAGCGCGATGTAACTCACCTGTCAGTGTACCTGGAAAGTAGTGTGGACCGATGACTTAATCCCCAAGGATTCCACACCACACGTCAATAGATCACCTACGTTGACGGTCGACAGGTCGTACCCACCGAGGATTGTCTGTGGCGCAGTAGTGCATGTTATGGCGATTCACTGCACCATAATTTGTGAACGTGGACTCATCAGAGAACATAACACTTTGTAAAGACTCCAGCGTGAAATTACGCATGGCCCACTCACAGAATGTCACTCTTGCACGGAATTCGTTCCCATGCAGCTCCTGGGTCAGTGACAGGCGGTACGGGTGAAACCTGTGGCCGTGTACTATACGCCACACAGATGTGAGACTGACACCAGCGACTGCAGCAAAGGCTCGTAAGCTGACATGAGGATTGTGGTGTAGTGCAGCTAAAGCAAACACCTCCGTCTCCTCACTTCTTGCAGGTCTTCGTCTGTTACTGCGGCGCATTACCAAGCTGCCTGTTTCCCGAAGTCGTTGTTCGGCACGTAAGAACGTAATACGTAATGGCTGCCAGTGCTCTTCTCCTGGGATATCTCATGGCATACGCCGTGGATGCTTCAGTGGCATTGTGTTGGCGCTCGCCAAGCATCAGCAGCATGTCAACGTACTGGTTGTGCCATCGTCATCCGATGTCATTAACTGTGGTATATTGAGCCCCTGTTGTTTGTGTGGCTCCAATTGTTGGGTGTACGGCCGTGTGCGGCGACAGTCGGCAGTCTAACAGCGCATCGAGGAAGCTTCTCACTCCGTGACAACGGCGACGTTCCAACTCGGCCGCACCACATTTAGAAGGCGCATTGCATTATCTGCAGCGTTTGTGGTATCTGCCCCTGAAACTTTGAAGTGTTGTAGCTCCCAAACTAACAGTGATAGGAATGTAGTTTAAATTGATTTGTACACAGCTGGTTTCAACGAATCCAATGTACGATAGAAAAAACTGTTGTTCCATTTTAAAAATTATAACTTTGTGCTGTAACTCTTTGGAAAATGATACAATAAACTATGTTCATAGCTCCGCAGAAAGTGTAACATTTCTTATGTTGACCTACCGCATTAAAATTTCCTGTCACCTATTATTTTATAAGTCACAGAGGCAAACACACTTAGTGAAACACCCTGTATATATGTGGCATGTAAGTAAATAATGGGTCAAGCGCCAGAAAACTGATTCAGAGATAATCAACGAAATGTGTATAGCACTTCAACAAAAGCAGTATAAAAGTTGAGGATCACTGTACAAACACAAAACTATATAGGTTTCTTGTCACATGCACGTTTTTATTCTATATTAATGGATTTAAGAACAAACTGATACAAAATTTGAAGATAAATAAATGTTCTGTTCGCAATAGGTTTAACATAAATATCGATACAAGTGCCATCATTTACATTTTCACTCATTAAACAAGTTTCTCGTAAAATAACTTATTCTCCTCTTTTACAAATGGTATCACTTCAGCTAAATCCCTTCTCTTTTCTTCAGACAGTCTACATTCACGGTGTAGTGTTTCCAGCTGCACGTGTTGAAGATCAGAAGGCTTCACGTTTCTCTTCAAGATGTAATATTCCTTGAACTCTTAGACGTCATTAAGAGTTGACCGAACTTGCAGTACCCCAGGCCGTTCAGCAGTCAGTCACAGTCAGCTCGTTTTTCTTCTTGGGTATGACCAGTTGTCGTGCACCTTTCTCAGTAGACAGCTGAGCAGTTTCGTTACTATCTTTATTTTCTCTTGACCTTTGTCTCTTCACTTTGCAAACATGAATATGAGACATTGTATAGTTATTTTGTCTCACTGTATCTCTTACTGAGTAGAAATCATTAAACAACTTAAGTTTCTGGTCATATGAAATGTGCCTGCATTTAAACTGACATTTACAGGAGACCTGAAAGGTTGAAGTAGTATATATAATTTACTAAATCAACATACCTAGGTATTTGCAGATAAGTAAATGATTCCATATAAGTTGTTAACTATAACCTCATAATCAGAACGATGATTTTTTACCATACGAAATTGGTTTCAATAATAAATTAAACGCATAAAATACTAGAACATAACTTATGCAGATTCCAACCCTTGTAATGAAAATTAAAACGACAATCGAGGCCTACCTGGTGCTTGGGAGCCTCTTTGGCTGGAACCACTGTGCTGTCTTTTCGAGTATACTCCTTTCCTTCGCTGCGTAATTTCTTCCTTTCACTTTGAGTACTTCTTCCACCTCTCTTTCTCTGTTTTGGTGCAGTTTTCCTTTCCATTATTCAATATTGTGTGTTATGTATCTGTAATAATTACTACATCAGTGTCCTACTGTTGCAAAAAAAAAAAAAAAAAAAAAAAAAAAAAAAAAAAAAAAAAAAAAAACCACACAGAGCTACTTCAACTGTCAACAATTCACACAAATACGTGCCAAGACACTAACAGAGAACATAGGAAGCATGACTCGTTATTTGAACATCGATGTTGGCGCTTGATGCCAGTGTCATATTGTGACAGCTGTAAACACTATTTCGCGCTGCTCTGGCGGTTGTATCAGAATATATGTTATTGGCGTTGGCGTTTACAGCTGAATTTCACCAATAAATCAAATTTTCAATTTTTGGCGTTTGACCCGTTATTTACTTACATGCCTCTCACACACAATATATATATCGAAATTGCTCCAGCAATTGAAGCAGAAGGAAACAAGGAACAGGCTGGTGTAACTCATTTTGGGAGAGACCTACTGGTTTGCTGGTAATAACTGAAGCTTAAAGTCGAGTCTCCATAATAAAAAATCCTATTGTAGGAAGAGATGTGGAACACACACACACACACACACACACACACACACACACACACACACACGCACACTCTAATATCCATTTTATAGTATATATACAATTCTTACATAATTCTTATATTTCATTACTTGTTGTTCTGGCATCATACAAGGCAAAATATAAAAAAGATGCTGCCATGTATGACGGTACTTCGTCCAATTCTGTCTATACTATAACACTGAGTACTTTTAAGCACCGTAAATGGGGTAATTTAGAAGAGTATGGTATATTTGCTCTTTCGCAATGCATAGCAACAATTTGCCGCTGAATTTCACTTTCGTATCCTAATTATGGAATGAAGTCTCAGAAAATCAGGCTATGCTGAAGGAATTAAAGTAGGTAACGAATAAATACATCTACATGGGATACTCTGCAAATCACATTTAAGTGCCTGGCAGAGGGTTCATCAAACCACCATTATACTTTTTATCTTCCATTCCATCCTCGAATAGCGCGCGGGAAGAAAGAACACCTGAATCTCTCCGTTCGAGCTCTGATTTCCCGTATTTTATTCTGGTGATCATTTCTAACCATGTAAGTGGGAGTAAACAATATATTTTCGCATTCGGAGGAGAATGTTGGCGATTGGAGTTTCGTGAGTAGCCCACGCCGCAGCGATAAGCGCCGCCGGCAGCGGTGGCCGAGGGGACTGAGGCGCGCCAGTCACGGTCTGCACGGCCACTATGGTCGGGCTTTCAAATCCCCCAAGGGCATGGATATTTGTGCCGTCCTTAGTCTTAGTTAGTTCATAAGTAGTTTGTAAGTTTAGGGACTGATGACCCCGTAGTTAAGTTCAAATGTTCAAATGTTTGTATAGCTTATGGGACTTAACTACGGAGTCATCAGTCCCTAAACTTACAAACTAATTATGAACTAGCTAACACTAAGGACGGCACAAATATCCATGCCCGAGGGGGGATTCGAAACCCCGACGGTAGTGGCCGTGCAGACCGCGACTGACGCGCCTCAGTCCCTTCGGCCACCGCGGCCGGCCCGTAGTTAAGTCCCATAAGCTATACAAACATTTGAACATTTTTTGATAAGCGCCGTTGTTGTAATGATTCCCATCCCAGATCCTGTATCATTTCCGTTACGCTGTCTCCCCTGTATCATGACAATACGAAACAAGCTGCCCTTCTTTGGACTCTTTCGATGTCCTCCGTCAAACCCAAAATAAAGGTGGTATATGAGTTTTATTACTTGGGTAGTAAAATAACATATGATGGTCGCAATACAGAGGATATAAAGTGCAGAATGGCAATGGGAAGAAAAGCGTTTTTGAAAAAGAGATATTTGTTAACATAGAATATTAATTTAAGCGTAAGGAACTCCTTTCTGAAGGCATTTGTGTGGAGTGTAGCCTTGTATTGGAGGGAAACACGGGTGATAAACAGTGCGGACAGGAAGAGGATTGAGGCTTTTGAAATGTGGTGTGTCAGAAGAATGCTGAAGATTAGGAGGGTGGGAGACCAAGAGATGAATACAGTAAGCAAATTCAAATGTATGTAGGATGAGGAGATGAAGAGGCTTGCTCAGAATGGAGTAGTGTGGAGATCTGCATCAAACCAGTCTCCGGACTGAAGACCACAACAACAACACACTAATTATTTTAAGTGAGAAACTGTATTTTCGCACTTTGCGACTTTTGGTTTGAGTGTTATGTATGTTGTTGTTATGGTCTTCAGTCTGGAGACTGGTTTGATGCAGCTCTCCACCCTACTATATCCTGAGCAAGCCTTTTCATCTCCTCATAAGAACGACAACCCACATCCACTTGAATCTGCTTACTATACGCATCTCTTGGTCTCCCTCTGCGATTTTTACCCCACACACTTCCCTCCAATGCTAAATTTACGATTCCTCGATGTCTAAGAATGTGTCCTACCAAGCGATCCCTTCTTTTAGTCAGGGTGTGCCAAAAATTCCTGTTCTCACCAATTCTCTTAAGTACCTCTTCATTAGTTATGCGATCTACCCACCTAATCTTCAGCATTCTTCTGTAGCACCACATTTCAAAAGCCCCTATTCTCTTCCTGTCCGCACTGCTTATCGTCCATGTTTCACTCCCGTACAAGGCAACACTCCACACAAATGCCTTCAGAAAAGACTTCCTTACACTTAAATTAATATTCGATGTTAGCAAATTTCTCTTTTTCAAAAATGCTTTTCTTCCCATTGCCATTCTGCACTTTATATCCTCTGTACTGCTACCATCACATGTTATTTTACTACCCAAGTAACAAAACTCATCTACCACCTTCATTGTTTCGTTACCTAATCTAATTCCTTCGGCATCACCTGATTTTCTAAGACCGCATTCCATTATTTTTGTTTTGCTCTTGTTAATGTTCATTTTATACCCTCTCTTCAACACACTGTCCATTCCACTCAACTGCTCTTCCAGGTCCTTTGCTGTCTTGGACAGAATTACAATGTCATCAGCAAAACGCAATGTTTCTATTTCTTCCCCCTGAACATTAACCCCTATTTCAAATTTTTCCTTGCTTTCCTTCACCGCCTGCTCGATGTATAAATTGAATAGCATCGGAGAAAGGCTACAACCCTGTCTTATTCCCTTCCCAACTGATGCTTCTCTTTCATGCCCTTCGAGTCTAATAACTGCGGTCTGGCCTTTGTACAAGTTGTAAATAACTCTCCTTTCCCTATATTTTACCCCTGCTCACTTCAGAATTTGAAAGAGTGTATTCCAGTCAACATTGTCAAAAGCTTTTTCTAAATCTACAAAAGCTAAAAATGTAGGTTTGCCTTTTCTTAATCTATCTTCTAAGATAAGACGTAAAGTGAGTATTGCCTCCTGAGTTCCTACGTTCCTCCTGAATCCAAACTGATCTTCCCCGAGGTCAGCTTCTACCAGCTTTTCCATTCTCCTGTATATAATTCGTGTTAAAATTTTGCAACCATGACTTATCAAACTGATGGTTCTGTAATTTTCACACCTGTCCGCACCTGATTTCTTTGGAATGGGGATTATTACATTTTTCTTAAAGTCTGAGGGTATTTCGCCTGTCTCATACATCCTACACACCAGTTCAAATAATTTTGTCATGGCTGGCTCTCCCAGAGACTTTAGTAGCTCTGAGGGTACGTCATCTACTCCTGGGGCCTTGTTCCGACCTAGGTCTTTCAGGGCTCTGTCAAATTCATCTCTCAGTATAGTATCTCCTATGTCATCTTGATCTACTTCCTCTTCCCTTCCTACATCATCGTCTCTAAGTTCATTTCCTTTGTAGAGCTGCTCTATGTACTCTTTCCAGCTTTCAGCTTTCCCTTCTTTGCTGAGAACTGGTTTTCCATCAGAGTCCTTTATATTCATAGAGCTGTTTTTCTTATCTTCAAATGTTTCTTTTATTTTCCTGTAGGCTGTATCTATTTTTCCCCTATTTATACATTCTTCTACAGATTTGCATTTGGCTTCTAGGCACTCCTGCTTAGCCATTTTGCACTTCCTGTCAATCTCATTTCTTAGTCGTCTGTACTCCATTTTGCCTGTTTCATTTACTGCATTTTTATATTTTCTCCTTTCATCAATTAAATTTAGAATTTCCTATGATATCCAAGGATTTTTTGTAGGTCTTGCCTTTCTACCTATTTTGTCCTCTGCTGCCTTCACTATTTCATCTCTCAATGCTACCCATTCCTCATCTACTGTTTTATTTCCCCCTGTTTCTGTCAATTGATGCATAAATCTCCCTCTGAATTTGTCCAGAACTTCACGTTCCTTCAATTTATCTAAGTCCCATCTCCTTATTTTCCTACATTTCTGCAGTTTTTTTCAGTTTCAGCCTACAGTTCATGTCTAACAAGTTATGGTCAGAGTCTATATCTGCCCCTGGGTATGTTTTACAGTTTATCACCTGGTTCCGGAATCTATGTTTTACCATTATAAAATCTATCTCATACCTTCCGGTGTCACCTGGTCTCTTCCATGTATACAACCTTCTTTTGTGATTCTTAAACCACGTGTTTGTTACGATTAAATCATGTTCCGTGCAAAATTCTACCAGGCGACTTCCTCTTTCATTCCTTCTGCCCAGTCCATATTCAGCTACTATTTTTCCTTCTCTTCCTTTTCCTACTACCGAATTCCAGTCTCCCATCACAATTAGGTTTTCCTCTCCCTTAACTTTCTGAATAATTTCCTTTAGCTCCTCATATATTTCTTCGATCTCCTCATCATCGGCAGAGCTAGTTGGCATATAAACCTGTACTACTGTTGTCGGTATTGGCTTCGTATCTATCTTGACAATGATAATGCGATCACTGTGCTGCTCATAGTAGTTTACCCGCATTCCTATTTTCTTATTCATTATCAGTCCTACTCTTGTGATACCCCCAACTGATTTTTTATTTATTATCCTGTACTCACCTGACCAGAACTCCTGTCCATCCTGCCACCGAACTTCACTAATCCCCACTATATCTAACTTCAACCTATCCATTTCCCTTTTTAAATTTTGTTATTTTCCTACTCGATTAAGGGATCTAACATTCCACGCTCCGATCCGTAGAATGCCAGTCTTGTTTTTCCTGATGACAACATCCTCCTTATTTAAGCCCTGATAAATAACCAGTTAACAGTGTCAAGGTTGAAATTGGACGTAATATCACGAATTGGAAACCTTCTATTGTTCAGACAAGCGGAAAAGCGTTCTAACTACAGTTGTCATTCAGGTAATTCTACATCTACATGGGATACTCTGCAAATCACGTTTAAATGTCTGGCAGAGGGTTCATCGAACCACCTTTATACTATTCATCTACCATTCCACTTTCGAATAGCGCGCGGGAAGAAAGAACATCTGAATCTCTCCGTTCGAGCTCTCATTTCCCGTATTTTATTCTGATGATCATTTCTACCTATGTAAGTGGGAGTCAACAATATATTTTCTGATTTGGAGGAGAATGTTGGTGATTGGAGTTTCGTAAGTAGATCACGCCGCAGCGATAAACGTCAACCGCCGTTGTTGTAATAATTCCAATCCCAGATTCTGTATCATTTCCGTGACGCTATCTCCCTTGTATCATGTCAATACGAAACGAACTGCCCTTCTTTGGACTCTTTCGAAGGCTTTCGTCAAACTTGTTAAGGATCCCACACTAGGCACCAATAATCCAAATGAGGACGGACAAGCGTAGTGTATGCAGTCTCTTTAGTAGTTCTGTTGCATCTTTTAAGCATTCTGTCAATAACAAGCAATCTCTGGTTCACCTTTCCTACGACGTTATCTACGTGTTTTTTCAGTTTAAGTCTGAGGTAATAGTAATTCCTAGGTATTTACTGGAGTTTATGGCCTTCAAATTTGATTGCTTTATCTTATAAACAAAGTTTAACGGATTTCTTTTCACGATCATTTGGACGACTTAACACTTACTATTAAGAGTCAATTGCCAATTTTTACGCCATAGTGATATCTTATTTAGATCGTTCTTCATTTGGTTTTGATTTTCAGATGACTTTACTAGACGATAAATGACGGCGTCATCTGCAAAGAACCTATGAGAGCTGCTCAGATTTTCTTCCAAATCGTTCATGTAGATAAGGAACAGCAGAGGACCAATAACACTACCATGTGGAAGCCGGATATCACCGCTATTTTAGTCGATGCCTTGCCATCGATTACTACAAACTGTGTCCTCTCTGACAGGAAATCCCCTATGCAGTGACAAATCTGGGGCGATATTCCATAGCCACGCAATTTGATTTAAAGGCCGTTTGTCAGGGACAGTGTCAAAAGCCTTCTGGAAATCAAGAAATACGGAATCAATTTGAGATCCCTTGGCGATAGAAGTCATCACTTCGTGTGAGTAAAGAGCTATTTGTGTTTAACATGAACGATATTTTCTAAATCCGTGTTGACCTTGTGTCAATATATCATTCTGTTCGAGATAATTCATAACATTTTAATACAGGATATCTTCCAAAACCCTGCTGAAAATTGACATTAATGAAATAGGCTTGTAGTTTAGTGGGTTACTCCTACTACATTTCTTGAATATTGATGTGACCTGCGCAACTTTCCAGTCTTTTAATACAGAGCCTTCGTTGAGCGAGCTGTTGTATATGGCTGTTAAATAAGGAGCTATCGCATCAGCATAATCACACAGAAATCTAGTGGGTACACGGTGCGGACCAGAAGATTTGTTCTTGTTAAGTGACTTAAGTTGTTTCACTACTCCGAGGATATCTACTTCAACATTACTCATTCTGCCCTTTATTTGTAATTCTAAATCTGGAATATTGGTTTTGTCTTCTTTGGTGAATGAGTTTCGATAAAGCTGTGTTTACTGACTCTGCTTTAGTAGCGCTATCATCGGCAGGATTGCCATTACTATCAAGTAGTGATGGTATTGTTTGTGTTTTGCTTATAATATATTTGACAAATGACCAAAATTTCTCTGGGTTCTCAGTCAAATTTCGAGAAAGGGTGTCGTTGTGGAAAGTATTGTAAGGATCTCGCATTGAAGTCCTCGCTAAATTTCGAGCTTCTGTGTAGGATCCCAAGTCTTGGGGATTTTGTGTTCGTTTAAATTTTGCATGCCTTTTTCGTTATTTTTGCAACAGTGTCCTGACCTGTTGTGTGTACCAAGAGGGATCACCTCCTTCTTTCATTAATTTATTTGGTATAAAACTGTCAATTGCTGTCGATAATGCTTCTTTGAACTGGAGCCACATCTGGTCGACACTTACGTTTAGGGTATGGAATGAGTCGAAATTGCCTTTCAAGAAGCAATTTAGTGTATTTCTATCCGCTTTCCTGAACAAATACACTTCTCGTTTATTTTTGGTAACTTTGTGACTTTCGATATTCAATCTCGCTACGACAGCCCTATGTTCACTAATACCTGTATCCGTTTTGATGCTCGTTATGAGCTCGGGATTATTTGTTGCAAAGAGATGTGTTGTTTGACATCCATTTACAATTCTAGTTGGCTCATGAACTAATTGTTCCAAGTAATTCTCAGAGAATGCGTTGAGTGCCATTTGGCACGATGTTTTGTGCATACCTCCTGATTTGAACCTATAATTTCGCCAGCAAATTGAGGGTAAATTGAAATCAGCACCTACTATTATTGTATGAGTCTGGTACGTGTTTGCAATTTTACACAGGTTTTCTTTGAACCTTTCTGCTATCGTATCGTCAGAGTCGGAGGCCGGTAATACGACCTGTATCCGTAATAGCTCACAGGAACTATCAGCTTCAAGTTCGCTACATGTGAAACTCGCCCGCTGTTCTTTGGACTGTTAACTAGCCGTGTTTGTGAAGTTAACAATTGACTGCTTCCTCACAAAATCTAATTACGGCGATATTCACACAGCGGCGGAAGTATACAGTTCCCTTAAGCAAAACTCTGATTCTATAAGTTAAGCAACAGTTCTACCTTTACTGTAATCTTTCGAGGAAACTGCACACAATTAAATAATGATCCGCAGTCATGGATCTAAATCAAAAATAAATGTTGCCAACAGAAACGCAAATATTCTCTGCTCCAGAAGGGAGCAGACACACAAGATACATGAACAAATTACCCCACATTAATCCAAAATAAATGATAAGAGGAGAATTTAAATTAGCACAAAAGGATTATAGTTTAACAAATTAATTTATTGTTAAAAAAAGAACAACATATGGTGAAGACCATTTAAAAAAAATACAATAAAAAACACACCTTACAAAATATTCAAAATATCCACAATTACATGGCCCTAAAATTGCCCACCTGCAAAGTTGAGTTCAGGTTAATTATGATCACGTTTCACTGGGGGGAACGGAGGAATTGCAGCACATTCACACACAGATTCATACGCCAATCCATGCAGGTACTTACCAAGCACCTGACACCAATACACCAAGACGACAGCCAAGCAATGTGGAGAATGCAGGTCGAAGGTTCACTCGCACACAATGAAATAGTACTTCGCTTCCATAACGTGTCAAGCTAGTGGCTTAGGCTCATGATCAACTATCAGAAACAAACGCACTTGGTTTAAGACCACAAAGTGCGGTGTACAGACGGAAGTTAAAAGTTTCCCTAGAACTTCTAACTATACATTAAGTCAAGATTTCATTAAATAATATCTAAAAACGGTCGCTCTGGCGTTCGTTTAGCACAGGGAGAAGATAACTACAGAAGGTTAAAGTTGTTAGATCAATACAGCACTCTCTAAGTCGGAACACAAAATATGCATAAAGTGAACAAAATCAATTTCGAAGACAATAAGATCGCGAAATATATCGTGTAACCATTCTTTCTGATCAGAAGAACGATATCTATTAGATAAGCAAGGTTACAGATTGCTACAGCACAATAAAGAGTTCGGTCACAAAAATCCAGATAAGTAGAATAATTCTATTTCATGAAAATTAAAAACACGATATACATCATGCAACGGTTGTTTCTACACAGAGGAAAGAGATCTATTTAATGGTAATAACCACAACAGGGAACTCACTAATCGGTGCACATGTGGGCCGACAGGTACACAGATTACAAGTTAGAATGGACAATTTTCTGGGAAAATTATCACGCTATTATCACTAGGAAACACCTTAGCAAATTATCTATACAATTATTAACCACTCATGTGCAGTGAATGATGGAAAAGCTGAAGGCTTAGTCTGGTATCGTCCACGTGTTCTGTCAATAAAGTACGAACAGTATAGTCACCACGAATCCCCAAAAATATTAGAATTCAACTACGATAAGAACGCGAAAGACATTGAACCTATTTAAACAGGCGAAGAAGTGATTTAAAAGTTATAAAGTGCAAGAACTATGCTAACGAAACACCATCAGAGCCTCGGAATCAGATTCCAGCGAAAATCGACATAAAATTAACAATCCTGTAGGAAATTAAGCAAAATCTCACTACTACACGTAGTGTAGCTGCTACTCCCGGAATTAAACTCGCGAAAAGGTGTAAGTACGACTATGGAGCCTGAACTAAGTCGAGCCACGAGGCCACAGCAGAATCAAACCCAGAGGACTTACCCTACGAGGAACCGAGAAGTGAATGAATAGCTCTCTTGACCACTGCCTAGCCGTTAGAGGAGGGGTAGTGAGGGGAGTCCAGAGAGCGTGACTGTTCGTCACGCAGGTAACCTGACCAACTCCCAGGCAAGGGGTTTAAGAGCAAGCTACATTAAAAATCTTTGCTAAGACTGGGCTCGCCCAGAGACATTCAACACCCAGAAACGACGACACAAAACAGACGAGGCGCGCCTAGAACTTGCTAAACTTTCTTACATACAAAGTGTCATTCATTCTGTGGAAGCCAGGGCCAATGGGAGCACATCACAGTACACACTAATACACCTTTGGGGCCTCATGTACAACAGAAACTTAGAATTTTACATATAGATAAAACTAAATCAATATATAATGCTTGGTATCTCACATATTGTGAGTGGAGTGTCTTGCTACACTCAAAAAAAAATGTCTGAAGTTCGTCAACATTTGTTCATGGGAGTCAATTAAATGGAACACGTCATGTCGACGTGTTTCACAGGGAAGACTACTTTTGACGGCAAGAAACACGCCTCCACTTATTTCGTTTAATCTACCGTGTGTGAACACTGTTAGATCTTTTGCAAACACTTCAGCTGAACTTATTTCCAGCTTTAGCCAACTTTCACTGCCTATAATGATGTGTGTTTTGGCGCTTTCTACTAACGCTCGGAGTTCCGGTACTGTCCGAGCCTCCGATTCAGACCCTCCACTCGTCTCCGTACCAGAGGACCGCAGTCGGTACTGTCGACGATGTGCAGACGGTCAGCTCTGACTTCATCTCGCGAGCGAGACTGGCAGTGTTTACCACCTAAGATAGCCACTCAAATCCGGAGAGAATCTATTCCGACCCAAAGCGACCCACGTCGGTACCGACACGAGCGACCACCCGCAGTTTGGTGCACCCTGTCCCATTCGTGGCATCCAGAAGGACACATTTCACATCTGGAACGACTCCTCCCAGTATGTGCACAGAGTGCACATTGGCCTTCTTCCCCTCCTTACTGGCCAAATCCATAAGGGGCCCCATTATCCGCCCAACATTGGAGCTCCCTACTACAAGCAATCCCACCCTCTGAGATTGCCCGGAGGTGACAGGACTTGTGGCACCATCCGGCTCAGGAACACTGTCCATCTCCAACAGCGCCTCTAACCTGTTTGCAAGACGAACCAGAGGCTTCTCGATCGGCTCCCCAGAATGTCTTACGGCGTGCGAGGGAGACCTCCCAATCCACCACGGACGGGGCGGCTGTTGCGCGCCCGCGACCGACCGACGGCAGGAGCGCCCATCCACAGCAGCCAACGGCGTCTGATGCTGGGAACCAACAGTCACCAACTCAACCTGCATCCGCAGACAACAATCACAGTCCGTAGCCACACTAAGCCCAAAGAAGAATTCAAGTGTAGGACTACAAACCGTAATTACCTTCAAAACAATAATTAACGAGCGGGATGGTACACTTAAATGTTTACGCGAATGTGAATCTAAATAAAGTTGCGAGCACAAAAAATTTAAGAAAAGAAAAAAGGAGAGAAAAAAATCAGGATAAGTCGCTTCTGCTCAGAAGCCGGATTTACTCACAACTGGAGAAAGCTGAAGGAGCTGTTGTCTGCTGACGTGTGAACTGATGATAATAAACAAACGGTAACTCGGTTTCCAAACAGACGGCTGTCGCAACGCGATTCACACAGCGGAATAATACACTAATCAGATATTTAACGCGAATATGAATCAAATATAAGCGCGAGCGCACGATAAATTTAATGAAGTTAAGGGAAAGCGCACAGAAAAGTCAAAATATGTTGCTTCTAGAGAGAAGCAGGTTACACTTACAACTGAAATGTGCTGTCGCTGGACAGGCGTCCACTGGAAGATGGCCATTCGGCGACTGCCACTTTCTTTATGTGGCTTAGGCAAATACCGGTGCACATCAACTTTTCTGATTTTAGGATTTTTATTAGTTCTACATACACCCTCCCACTTCACTGACAAAGAATGAAATCTAATACAACCTATGGAAGTTATGGTAAAAACGAACTAAATACACTCCAGAATCACCCCCATTTGATGGAACTGCTCTTATCAATGTACTTAACAAAAATAATTTTTAGGTCATCCTATCTGGAGGACCCTCAAGAGAAAGACGCATAGGGAGGAAATGGGAGGCCGGTGCATCAAAAAGAAGAAGAAAGGCTGAGACAGCTATAACGAACCAAGCTACGAGTTTCAGCATGATGAATTTTCTGGAGATACCTACTTCAAGTTTCTGTGGTCGCCAAAACAGAACTAGGGTCGAATGAATCTGTACCCTTTCTGATACAGCATCAGAATTGGGCAAAACTGCTGTTATCCAACATTCTGAGCCGAATAAGGAGTTAAGGAGTGAAAATATTTCTGATTCAGAAAATCGAGAAGACATTGTTCATAAAACAGTCATTTACTGAATTAGATCTGGGGAAGAGGGTGTTTCCAGTAACAGTCACAGCGTCTTAATTCAAACTGGTCCCCAACAAAACCTCCAGAAGTCAGGTGAGAGTTACCTCCAAAGTCGCAAATAAGACATTTTACTAAATTTCATTTTACAAGCAATTTGAGTAACGACGAAGAACAACATCGCAGATGGTTGGTCTATTCCACATCTCAAGATAAAGTTTCTTGCTTTCCATGTAGACTTTTTTCACATTTGCAGACACAGACGGTAAAAGAAGACTGTTGTGACTGGAAAGACATGAACAAAGTCAAGGACACATGGAGTGTATAATTAAATGGATGGAATTCTATAAAGGAATCAAATATGGGAAAACAATAGATAAGGAAAACGAGAGACTGATTAGGAAATCACAAAAGTATAGGTACAACTTGTTTGAAAGATTGATCGATATTATCAACTACTTAGCCTCACACAATGTGGCATTTAGAGGTCATCGAGAATCTCTTAACCTGAACTATATGGTACTGGAAACAGTAGAAATTTTATAGACCTATTTAATCTGTTATCCAAATATGATCTAACACTGAAAGAGCACTTGCAACGCTTTAATGAAAAGCAACTTTCAGAGCATTATCTGAGCCACGAGATCCAAAGTTAATTAATCTCATTAATTTCAACGTTTGTCATTAAAGAAATTGTAAAAAGAGTCAAACAAGCAAAATATTATGCCTTCATGCTCGATTGTACCAGTCATGTGAGCCGTGTGAAACAGTCAATAATATTAAGATTTTGCAAATCCTCAACTAGACAGATAGAGAAACACTTTGTTGAGTTTATTGTCGTTGCAGAAACAACGGCAGAGTATTTAACAAATGCAGTTTTAAAGAAAATAATTATCTAGATATAAAAAACTGTCGAGGACAAGGATATGATAACGGCGCCAATATGGTTGGCATTAATAAAGGTTTTAGAACAAGAATACTCAATATTAATCCACGAGCATTCTCCAAGCCATGCGGATGTCATTCTTGAAATTTGCTTCTCGTATATGCAGCTAACTCATCTACAACAGTTACAACATTTTTCTGCTTCATCAATAAAATTTGTGTGCTCTTTACAAGGTCTAGCAAGCGTTGGGAACTTATAAACACTGAATTAAAATTGACATTGAAACCTCTGTTTGAAACAAGATGGGAAAGCAGAATCAGAGAACTAAAAGCTATATTATTCAAATTTGTTGATGTCATCGAAAGCATGAATGACCTGAAAAATAAAACTGATGATTCTGAAACTCTTAGTGACTGTGAAGCAGGCTTGAATGAAATTTTTGTGTCCCTGCCTCGTCGCCGCTTTTGGTGTCTCGTTTCCGTCGTAGGTGTCGGTGGCCGAGTGGAATGAGACCGACACAGGAATAAAGATAGCACGCTGTTGCAGGTACGGAGGGGAGCAGCCAGAAACTAGAAACACTAGAGTAAATTAGAACGAGATATATATTGCACAGGATTTATACAGTACTTAACTTTTACATAGTTCAGTGCGGCAGAATGCTGATACATAGTTGAGGCCTGCCTAGTGCCTATCCGATAGCCAAGTCTTCACTGGTGCCTATCTGAATACGAAGTCCAAACTGGTTCCTATCTCAGTCCCAAGTGCACGATGTCGTTCAGTGGTGGCCACGAGCGGAGTTGTAACAGAGGGCGCTCGTGGCTGTCGTCGTAAGAACGCCGCGCCGTGCGTGCATGGCGGCGCGCGGCGAAAGTAGGTGGCGCGCACTTTGTACTTGTGCGACACCACAGAAATATTAATTTTTGAGGTTATTGTTGCAATACACGTGTGGTACGAGATTTTACTAAGTATGAACAATATAAGTAAACAATGGCAGTCGATTCAAATGAACCTGAATGTAACTGTTGACTCCTCACGTTCATTTCGTGACTGGATTCGAGAATTCCGTATTACAGAATTTGAAACATGTGTTGCAGAAGCACGATTATTTGTAGAAAGAAGTATTTACGAAATTGAGTCTGAGTTTAAAAAGAAAAGAATAGCACAGAAAAAACGAATGTTTGATTACGAACAAATTGATAAACCAATACGATCTGTTGAAATGCAGTACAACATTTTTAACACAATGGTAGATGCTGTAATAGTCGATAGTGAATGTCGATTCAAAGCGCTCGATGAATATTTTGAGCTCTTTGGTTTTGTTTTTGATATCAATTATTTAAAATCTCTATCCAAGGACGACCTTCCCAAGCATAGTAATGATTTAGTCCGAGAAGACGAAAATAGTAACATAAAGTCTTTAGAACTTTACGAGGAACTCCAACTTTTAAAATCGAATCCACTAGGTAAATCGTCAACTTACCATTAGAGGGAAGTGTGTGGGGTAAAAATCGTAGAGGGAGGCCAAGGGACGAATACAGTAAGCAGATTCAAATGTATGTAGGATGAGGAGATGAAGAGGCTTGCTCAGAATAGCGTAGAGTGGAGAGCTGCTTCAAACAAGTCTCCGGACTGAAGACCACAACAACAACCACTAGACTCAATCAAAGAACAAAACAAATTCTTCAGTACATTTTAGAAAACAATTTGGAAGAAGTATATCCAAAATGTTTATATAACAATCAGAATCATGCTCACAGTTCCATTCAGTACAACTTCGGCCGAGAGAAGCTTCTTAAATTTAAAATTGATCAAGATTTACTTGAGAAGTACAATGAACCAAGAAAGTCAATCTGCGTTGTCAGTACTGTCAATTGAAGAGGAGACTGCAGCTAGTACACTCCTGGCCATTAAAATTGATACACCACGAATATGACGTGCTATAGACGCCAAATTTAACCGACAGGAATAAGATGCTGTGACATGCAAACAATTAGCTTTTCAGAGTGTTCACACAAGGTTGGCGCTGGTGGTGACACCTACAACGTGCTGACATGAGGAAACTTACCAACCTATTTCTCATACACAAACAGCAGTTGACAGGCGTTGCCTGGTGAAACGTTGTTGTGATGCCTCGTGTAAGTAGGAGAAATGCGTACCAGCACGTTTCCGACTTTGATAAAGATCGGATTGTAGCCTATCGCGATTGCGGTTTATCGTATCGCGACATTGCTGCTCGCACTGGTCGCGATCCAATGACTGTGAAAGACCAACGTAGTAGTATAGCAGTAGCGGTTTCGGAACAGTGAGATTCGCCCGTCGACGATAGTGTCATCGACGCCAGGTACCCCCCACCATGATAGGCCAATTGCCCGACCGCAGATCAAAGGATGCCCCAACATTCGAACAATAGCGCACTTAAGGATGATTGTCAGGTTACATGAAAGTGCACTTAACACTGGTGCACTTAACTCTTGCAAGTAAACAACACTCCCCTCCAGCCCTGTTCTACTGGAGAAGCTATAAGTCTTTACAACAATTAACTGTTGCAGATGCAAACTATTACAGATTTTAGGTAATCACATCGACAAATAACGGGATTACAACCCTTTTTTAAGTCAAAATTAGCCACAGATCGGAGAAATTCGAATGAAAACCACTGGTTCCTTACCTAGTAGTTATTCGAAAAATGCTTTCTGCATGATCATTCTATACAAAGAACCATTTAAAATAAAAAACAGCACGTTATTGTACAACTCTTCTAATACTAACCACTTCTTCTTGTACTCGGTGGAGGTCCGAATGCGGCTCATACTAAGCAAAAACTGGGAGATTCATACATCCTATACTAATCCTCTTGCACAACAGCCTAGTACCTTTAATCTTATGCTTTCATGGAATTTTTATTAAGATAGTAAATAAGAACACGAGTTTTACAGCACAAAACTTTTATTACATTTAGAATACATGTTTACATACAGGAAACAAGTTTCAGTGTAGACTGTCGGAAATCGAAAAATTATTTCACACATTTTTTATTGTGATTCTCCGTTGTACAATAGGGTTTAAATGTCTTCTGGGCTACTCGAATATCGATATTTGACCTGTTGTAAAGAATCGTTTGCATTGTAACAGGACATAGAGTTTCATTAGAAGGGTATACACAGGCGGTAGAAATAAACTACCCGAATTCTCGGAATTGTCGGAAGGTGTATAAAACCATAAAAGTGATGGTTTATGGATAGACTGAAAATTTATGTGCGAGACAGCAATGTGTCGATCTGGGAAACTGTTGGTATGTTTTGGAAAGAATTATGTGTATTTTAACAGCGTACGAGAGGCAGTATTAAATTTCAGAACTTGATAATTTTGAGTGTGACTGGTATGATTTGCAAGAGAGAGGGAGAGGGTTGTTGTTAGATGGGGCTTGTATGTGAAAGCATGTTTGCTTTTGGGAGGGGGGTCGACAGTGCCCTCTGTTGTCAAAACTCAGCTGGGTCCAGTTCCATTAAATAAATGCAATGGGCACTATCCTCATCAAAGTGGTGTCTGTGCAGAGGTCTTGCGTAGAAGGTTTTGATAATTTGGATATGTAGCTCAGATGTTTTTTTGAGAGAGGATGCTTAAAAAGGTATGAATTTTTTTTTAACATTTAGCATATGCTTATTTTATGTAGCTTGCCAAGAGAAGACTGTGTTTGTGATCGCGCTGGAGATCTAGCTACGTTACTGTTAAGCGTTTAAACGAAGATCGTTCATACCGTTTCCGAGAGAAATTGCTAAGGAAGTTGTGTTACACGCCTACAGTGTTTGACGCTCGGGTTTGGGATGGTCGTTACCATTACATTACCTTTGTCAGCTGTTGCGAGCATCGTCTATACAGTTATTTTGCCTAGGATAGCAGACAGAACATTAGTTGTAAAATGCACGAGTTTGGGTGGAGATCATTACAAGAAGAGCCTTTTGACTCACAGAACCTCTAAGTATGCGGCTCTTGTTGGGGAATTGTGCGTTCAGATGTTTTGTAACTATATTTTTTGTGTCTCGTTTCCGCCGGTTATCCTGGGTGTCGGTGGCCGAGTAGAGAGAGACCAACACAGGAAAGTAGGATGCACGTGTGTGCGGGTACAGAGTCTGAGGTGACCAACCAGTGGGACAGCAGAAACTAGAAACACTAAGCTAGATTAGAACAAGATATGTATTTCGTAGAAACATGGTAACACTTAACTGTAACATAGTTCTTGACTGCAGACTAAGTGTAATGCTGCGACATAGGTTAACTAGGTAGAGGCCTGCCTACTGATGAGTCCGTTTCAGTGCCAGCCCTAATCCCAAGTGACCGATACAGTTCAGTGGTGGACACAAGCGGAGTTGCAGTAGAGGGCGCTCGTGGCTGACGTCATAAGAACGCCGCGCCGTGCTTGCATGTCGGCGCGCGGTTAAAGTATGTCGCGCGCACTTCAGACTTGTGTGACACCACACCCCTCCCCCCCCCCCAAAAACCGCCGCGCCGTCGTGGCTTAGGGCTGAGGGCGAAGGCGACAGCACTGGGAGGAGGGCCTGTGCGGGGGTACTGGTGGGACGGGCGTCGTAGCTGAGGCTGGGATCGAGACGCCATCCGCGTCCCGGTATCCACCTTGCGATCCCCCAGAAAACAGACCAAAACGAGGGGAAGGGCGAACACCTCTGCACAGAGGGAGCAGGTCATCTTCTGAGGTGCCCAGGCAGGTGGGGCCCGCATGGTCCCGGGGTCCTTCTCGGTGATGCAGTCAGCTGCGGCGAGGACAGCGTCGGTGTTGCGTCGACCTCCATGCGGATGATCTCGTCGTCCAGAGATGCTGGGCCCGGCGGCGAGCGATGTGGCTGTGCGCCCTGCCAGTGAACTGGGTCTGGAATCAAGAATCCAGAGACAGGATCGCGTGGCCTGTGCAAGCTCAACTACTTTGTGTGGTGCCGCAGTTCCAACCCTGTGGAAGAATGTACAACATACATATTCCATCCGAGCACATGCTGGTTGGTGCCTGGCATCCATCTGTTGTGTCCAGCAAACACCGTCCACTGATACGTAGACAGGAAAATTTGAAGAGCTTGCTGCCTGGAGTGCTGAACTTCCATCTTTTCCATGTGAGACTTGAATGTTTGAACGAAACGTTCTGCTTCACCATTGGACTGAGGGCGAAAAGGTGTGGTGGTGATATGCTGAAAGCCATTCACACGACAAAACTGTTGAAATTCCGCACTAACCAACTGAGGTTCATTGTCACTGACGATAGTTTCAGGCAAACCTTCGATGCAAAACACTGATGTTAAGGCACTGATTGTACTAGACGCCATCGTTGAGTTCATGGCAATCACGAAAGGAAACTTGCTGAAAGCGTCGATAATGATTAACCAGCGCGTATTCCAGAAAGGTCCGGCAAAGTCAATGTGTAAACGTTGCCATGGTTCCTTGGGGCGTGGCCAGTCCGAGAAACTTTGCGGAGGAGCTGCCTGATGCTCCACACAAACTGTACACTGTGACGTCATGCTCTCTATCTGGGCGTCCATACCAACCCAGGTACAATGACGTATGGCCAGTTGCTTTGCCCGAACAATACCCCAATGTCCTTGATGTAGGAGGCGTAATACTTCTCATTGCAGGGAACGAGGAACAATCACTCTCGTTTGGTCGTTGTCGGTATGTAACAACAGAACACCCTGACTTAAAGACAATGCATGACATTGTGCAAAATAACGTCGAACCAGAGGCCGATCAATGTCTTTGGCTCTGGCAGGCCACCCTGAGCGAACAAAACGTGCTACCACACTTAGGTCTGCAGCCGCAGCTGTTTCCTGAGCATCCTGACGAGAGTTCAAAGGGAAGTCTGCGACAGTGGAAGCATCTCTGGAGTCTATCTGACAACATGCCGTATCTGAAGAATCAAACGACACATCCTGGCCAACCGGAAGTCGAGAAAGTGTATCCATGTTGGCATGTTTAGTGGTAGGTCGGTAAAAAATCTCATACTGATAATTAAACAGTATCAAGGACCATCTCGGAAGCTTTTGTGACGTTCATGGCGAAATTGGCTATGTGGGTGAGTACAACGATGTGAGAGGCTTGTGGTCTGTCAACAAATAGAATTTTCTCCCATAGAGATAATGATGAAACTTTGTGACGCCGTAAATGATTGCTAAGGCCTCTTTTTCTATCTGACTGTAATTCTGTTGCGTTGGCGTCAGTAGCTTGGATGCAAAGGCAATAGGACGATCGTGAGAACCAATACGATGCGACAAAACTGCACCCCGACCGTACGACGAGGCGTCAACTGCTAACACTACAGGCTTCTGTGGATCAAAGGGAATCAAACATGCACTACTGAGTAGTGCAGACTTTAATTTGTCAAAGGCAATCTGGCAGTCTTTAGACCATACAAAAGGAACATTCTTCCTACGTAAGTGATGCAGTGGAGCTGCAATCAGAGAGGCATTGCAAATAAACCCAAAATAATAGTTAAGCTTTCCCATTCTGCTTGCAATTCGTGCACATTTGTAGGAGGAGGCAATGCCTTGATTGCTCAAAGATGTGACTGAAAGGGATGGATTCCTTGGGCATTAATCACATAGCCTAGGTACTCTATTTCAGTCTGGAAAAACGAACAATTTGCTTTATTGCAACGTAGACCTGCTGCAGTCAAGACTTTGAAAAGGCACTCCAGGTTTGATAAATGTTCTTCAACTGTGCGTCCCCAGACCACAATATCATCTAAATAATTCGAGCAGCATGGAACAGAAACCGTCAGCTGTTCCAAAAAAGGCTGAAAAATAGCGGGGGTGGAAGAACTGCCAAAGGGTAGGCGTTGAAATTGAAAAAGGCCCCTGTGAGTATTAATGACGAAAAAATTTTTTCACTCGTCATCGAGCGGAATCTGTAAGTATGCTTCTCCTAAATCGATCTTCGATAAGAAGCGAGACTGTCCTAATTTGCCCATAAGTTCCTCAGGTCAGGGTAGGGGGTAAGTGTCTACAATTGTTTGACTGTTCACTGTTGATTTGAAGACCGCACAGAGACAAAGTTTTCCTGTTGGCTTGGTTGGAATCACTAAAGGTGAAGCCCACTGACTCGCGGAAACAGGAGAAATCACCCCACTATCCTGTCAACGTTTAAGTTCTTCAGCAACTTTATCCCGAAGGGCGACAGGCACTGGTCTAGCCTTACGAAATATTGGTACTGCAGATTCTTTCAAAGTTACATGTGCCACGAAGTCTTTTGCACAACCTAGTTCTGGCGAAAACAAGTCAATAAATTTTTCACACAATGCAATGATTTTGTCCTGAGGCACTACTGACGAAATTTGAAGCACATAGTTTTGCAGTAGACGCAGACGAACGTTCTTGCATTTGAGACTTAAGAGAAACACTGTCCAAATGCACAGCGTGTATGACATTAACTGCATGAACTGTTCTTGCATTGTGCGAAGCACTGTTCCTAACAGCGCCGTTCATGGAATTTTTGCTTTGCATACATACTGTCTGTACATGTCCTGATTTGCCACATTGATAACAGATGGCGTTGCGACTAGGGGATTGCGCACGTTTGTGATGAGGTACACACTGGGGGCAAGAATTACGAAAGTTTTTCTGATAAGAGCATTGGCATCCGTTATTTAAAGTACGTTGTCTATCACGATGGGAAGACCTTTGTGTCACGCTTTTACACTGGCTACTGTTCACTGACTGTTCAGCACGGCCGGTAAAATTAAAAGAATTACTAGGGCTAGACTGAGAACTGTGACTAGGAAAGCGTCCGTTGTGGTGCACTGAGTTAACACTGTGGCTTTGCATTGCTACATCTGCTAATTCAAAAGTATCATGCGCTTCTATAAGCTGCAGTACAGTATCTAATAAAGGGTCAGACTGTTTTAGAATTGCTGGCCTATTTCTGGGGACCTGAATATTCTGCGTAATTGCATCTCTCAACATCACGACACTATTAGAACGTCCACAGAAGCAAGTAAAACTACATTTGCGGGTAAAGCCCTTCAACTCCGTAATCCAGTCTTGGTGTGACTGTTCCGGTGATTTTTTCAGTCTGAAAAATCGGTATTGCGCCGCAGCTACGAAAACTTTTCTCTCATAATGAGCATTCAGTGCATCTACTAATGCATCAAAATCTAGATCGCAAGGAGATGCGTGGGGGAAAAGTTTCTGCAATAACACGAAGCTTTTGGTGCCAACTATGGAGAGTGATCTGTAAGTTGATGAGCCGCAACGAGGTCTTGAAACTGCGCCAAGTAATCGCTCCATTCTTCCTCACGTTTGTTGTACTGGCGAAATGTAGGAAATGGTGCAGTGGCAGGTGTGGGCAGCTGATGCGATGGCTGTAGTAGGTGAGCTGCCTGTGGCATCAACTGGCACACCACTTGGAGTAGTTGTGTGACTTGCGCCATCTGTAACTGAATAATTTCCATTAAGTTTGGGTTCGGGGTAGTGGCCATGCTGACCGGTTAGGCGCCGCACATACAAGAAACTTATAACAAAACACAATTGCAATGTGAAAGAGGACTCTCTGCAACAAAAAAAAGTCCAAAAAACACGTAAAAGAATATCTTCCCCCAGAAACGTATAATAAGGGTGGGTGGGCGAGAGTAATTTCTGTTTGCTCCAACTGCTGCTGTCTGCTGCAAGCGAGCTGGTCCAAGGTTCTTCTATCGTTCCTCGTCGCTAATTTTGTATCCCATCCTCGTCGCCAGTTTTGTGTCTTGTTTCCGCCGGTTGTCTTGGGTGTCGGTGGCTGAGTAGAGAGAGACCAACACAGGAAAGTACGATGCATGCAGACAGTCTGAGGTGACCAGCCAGTGTGACAGCAGAAACTAGAAACACTAAGCCAGAGTAGAACAAGATATGTATTTCGTAGAAACATGGTAATATTTAGCTTTTACATAGTTCTTGACTGCCGACTAAGTGTAATGCTGAAACATAGGTTAACTAGGTAGAGGCCTCCCTCCTGATGAGTCCGTTTCAGTGCCTGTCCTAATCCCAAGTGACCGATGCAGTTCAGTGGTGGCCACAAGCGGAGTTGCAGCAGGGGGTACTTGTGGCTGACGTCGTAAGAACGCCACGCCATGCTTGCATGGCAGCACGTGGAGAAAGTATGTGGCGTGCACTTCAGACTTGTGCGACACCACAATATTATTTTACATTTGTTACTCTATCAAATGTGCTGGGTAATTTTACGACATTATTGGTTGGGTGTTATGTTTGTTTATCGGTTGTAATGACTGGCATTAGCAAAAACGTGTTAATCAGATACGAGACAACTAACCACTATGCTACCTCAAATCATTTCTCCATTAACATCTAAGCTGAAGAACAAGCCCATCCAAGGCATACAACGCAACTAACCCTGCTTAAAGCCTGGTTTGATATATTAAACTATATGTAGCAACGTAATGTCCTAATTAAAACACATGGTATCGCACTTTATAATTGGGAGTGGTGGTCGCTGGCCTGGTGGCTGGCAGGGTCAATTTGTTTACGAAACTTTTGTGTTATTCCAGGTAATTGTACTGTCCAAAGTATGCAATAATAATTGGAGCCTTTTTTGCCAATCTTGGTGTACGTCTATAAGCAATACCTTTCGTAAAAAAAGAAAAAAAAAAGAAAAAATTCTAAGGGCACAGGTTCGAGTCCCGGAATGGGTCGCGCGTGCGCTGGCAATGTTTATTATTGTCGGTGGGGGGGCGGTAGTGGGGGCGAGGGCCGGGTCTGTGCTCACGCAAGTTTCTGGAGGCAGATGCCCTTGTTACTGTTAAAAAAACAGACGTAGTTACAATTAAATTGATATGTGAATTTAATTTAATAACTGGAGGCGGAGGGTGGGCAGTTGGGCGTCTGTCGGGGTCGTTGTGTCGGCCAGGTGCGTGGGTGGGTGCGGGGGATGTGGTGTCAGTATGGCGGGGGTGGACAGGTCTGAGCCTGTCAGATGTGCCGCCTGTCTGGTGACACGCTGGGGTGGAGGGGGGTGTTGTTTACTTGCAAGTGTTAAGTGCACTTTCATGTAACCTGTCAATCATCCTTAAGTGGACTATTGTTCGAGTGTGGCGCCATCCTTTGATCTACGGTCTGGTAGTTGGCCGAGCGTGGTGGGGGTTCCTGGCGTCGATGACACTATTGTCGACGAGCGAATCTCACTGTTCCGAAACCGCTACTGCTATACTACTCATTGTTATTTGTAAAATTAATTCTAGCTGAAGGGAGCCAGGTAAAAGCTTACTTCAAACATATAATTCTGGCCATAAGAACCAGTTAAAGGGTTCGCATGAACTACTGACTGCTTCCTGCAACAGAATCTTGTTCCATGGCCCAAAATTCAGAACTGACTCAAAATTTACTTATCAGCAGGAAGACAAGAGATGCTAGCCAACACAAGTTGTAGATCATGAGAACTACACACAATCATTAATATACAACACACCGCGAACTAAACCATTTCATGAAGGTGGCTGAGAGAACATGCATGGCGCAACAGAATTGAAAGTATGATAATTTACATCTGAATTTGTTCTCAGCACTGGTGAAAAACAACGTTAAATAAAAGGGAGAGTATTCATTAACTAATATTCATAAGCACAACAAAATTTCACTGACAATAAATTATTTATTCTGTTCAAACATGAACAAAGGGGGAACCAATTTTTTTTAAAACAATAAAAATGCATCCCATTGAAGGTTAACTCAATGTAATCTGAACTGAACATCGTCGGAGAAGGGATTTACAATCAACAAGCATTCAGCCACACACACACGCGAATGAAAGCGGAACTCACCCAACTAAGTGTGCTGATACGAAGCAGATGCAGGCGCCACTATCGTAGGAGAAATTCAGTGAACCAGGATGTACCACAGGTGGCTCCTGTCTGTCTTTCTTTGATATGGTACGTAATAATAGTGAGATTAATTTCCATTTAAATGAAACCGTGAACATGCAGTCGTACTGAGACACACGGCACGTGTTTGCTACATTACATATTCGCACCCCACTGAAGGCAAAGTGCTTAAAGGTCATATTCGTTTCAACAAAAATCAACGGAATCATAGATTACGAAGCAAGAATACACAATAGTAAGGCGCTGGTATGTGAGCAGTGGCGAGAAATCAAGTGACTAGCTGTAAATCCTCGAAGACGGAGTTCGGAACCACATGGTTCCAAAAACCAGTAAAAAATACAAAAATTCAATTTTCGAAAAATAAAGAAAAATAGCTACGGCATGCAATCCTTAGAAATGCTTAGGATATCATAAGGAAGCTAAAGAAACACAGCCAGACGCGATTGAAAGGTTTGACATGGATAGACGAAATCAAGTCTTCAAAAATCTGAAAAATGGAATAAATTCAATGTCGGAGTAAATCAACTAAGAAATACGGCATGCAGCCCCTAGAAATACGTAGTATTTCATAGGCAAGCTAATAAAGGGGGGAATTACAAGGCTAGAAGAGAATTTACTGATGGAGTCTGAAAACAAAGTACAAGTTTGGAAACGAAATAGCAATTTAAGATAGACGGAGATGAGATCGTGATTTACTAAGGGAAATCAGGAAGATACATGCATAATTCCTTGCCTGAAGGGCATAGAAATAGACACAGCGGTAGCTGAAGGCTTTGTTCTTAGAACACACCACGTGGAGTACATATAACTCGCGGAAGGAGAAAACTGAAAGGAATATTTCACATGCACTATACAGAATAAAAATATTCCCGCAAATTATTCGCATTACACAAAGGTAGAAAGAAATTGAACCGAGTTCATACACCGCCAGCTAGTCTCACAAAGTTTACCGATTTCCAGCCGATATCAAACTGATTTAGTTACATATTCACCGCGTTTACCTATGCAAAATTACCGAAATGAAATTGAATACACTTCCGTACATGATCGGAGAAACTTATTCCGAAAAATGAACCTAAATTCTGAAGTCCAACTTGAACAAACGAGACAATGAATCGCTACCATCTCAAGGGAGGATTGAAAATCAGAACATCTTACCAGGTGTAAGCGCAGCCACAGAGTGACCAGACAGCCAACAAGTTCCCGCCACCACCGAAAATCGGTAAAAAACCCAGAAATTCGAGGTGGTGGGGACAGCCTAGACTCGCACGTCCTACTGAGGCTCACTACCGGGCATTGCCGACCCAACTTGTTACCAAAGGGTGGAGGAACCTCTTTGGTAGCATCAAAAGCAGAGATTGGTAACGACTACCTATTAACACGAAGACAGAGAAACACTTGTAGTGAGCAGCCAGCAGCCGCTGACGAAAATTGTCATACATACACTCAGACTCCCATGCTATAAGATGCTCCTACATGCACTTACAGAATAAAGCAAGTACACATTCTCACAGGGACAGTGGCGTCACAGAGAAACCGTTCGTCTTGCCACATTCATAGACACAATGAAAAATTATTAGCATAATAAAATCCCTGCAATATTACAGAAACTAACATTTAAAAACATGAAATAGAATGCTATTCCTCATGCCTTCAGACGAAAAGGGTATTCGTTTAGCAAAGAAAGCCCGTCTAGTGAACTTAGATAAATTACAAAGTTAAAAACCTACGGAAGGCGACAGACAGCCGTCTTTCAACTGTTAGCAGAATATGGAATCGGTGGTGTCGGGAGGGCAACACCGAACGCCGTTCTGGGGACGTTTGCAAGACAACAACCATCTGCATGAACAGTTCGACGATGTTTGCAGCAGCATGGACTATGAGCTCGTAGGCCATGGCTACGGTTACCCTTGACTCTGCATCGCAGACAGGAGCGCCTGCGATGGAGTACAAAACCTGGGTGCACGAATGGCAAATCGTGTTTTTTCGGATGAATCCGGGTTCTGTTTACAGTTTCATTATGGTCGCATCCGTGTTTGGCGACATCGAGGTAAACACACATTGGAAGCGTGTATTCGTCATCGCTATACTGGCGTACCACCCGGCGTGATGGTGTGGGGTGCGATTGGTTACACATCTCGGTCACCTCTTGTTCGCATCGATGGCACTTTGAACAGTGGCCATTATATTTCAGATGTGTTACGACCCGTGTCTCTATCCATAATTCGATCCCTGCAAAACCCTACATTTCAGCAGGATAATGCACGACCGAATGTTTGCAGGTCGTGTACGGGCCTTTCTGGATACGGAAAATGTTGGACACCACATTCTCCAGATCTCTCACCAACTGAAAACGTCTGGTCAATGGTGGCCGAACAACTGTCTCGTCACAATACTCCAGTCACTACTCTCGATTGACTGTAGTATTGTGTTGGAGCTGCATGGGCATCTGTACCTCATACTCAATGCCCAGGCGTATCATATATATGTTCATATGTTTGTTAAGCTTATGGGACTTAACTACGGGGTCATCAGTCCCTAAACTTACAAACTACTTAAGAACTACCTTATACTAAAGACGGCACAAATATCCATGCCCGAGGGGGGATTCGAACCCCCGACCGTAGTGGCCGTGCAGACCGAGACTGAAGCGCCTCAGTCTCCTCGGCCACCGCGGCCGGCCCAGGCGTATCAAGATCGTTATTACGGCCAGAGGTGTTTGTTCTGGGTACTGATTTCTCAGGATATATGCAACCAAATTGTGTGAAAATGTAATCACATGTCAGTTCTAGTATAATATATTTGTCCAATACCCATTTATCATCTGCATTTCTTCTTGGTGTAGCAGTTGTAATGGCCAGTAGTGTATTAATTGTGATGTGATCTTAAAAAAATTCAGTTAGGCGAAAAGCCGAAAAGTCTCTCTACTTTAATTTGATTTGTTTGTTGTTATTTGTCATTGCAATAATACTTGTATATTATACTAATAAAATTTTATTGTGATTATTGGTGTGTAATTCAGCTCATTTTATTTAACATTTTATTCCTTGAGGAAAAAATAAAAGGACCTCGCAAAGGTGAGTTCGCCGACGCTCAGATTTCGCCTAGCGCCGCCACTGACTGTTCTGAGTTAGAATGAAAGAATCATGGCCTGGTTTTGGTGAAGGCACAAGAACCGGCCCCACAACAAACAACAGGATACAAAATAATATGCAGGATTACATTTGAAAAAAAAATAAATAGTTTACTTGGCATGTTCCTCTGCATTAGTGTTTTTCAGCCTTTTTGAATATGCGACGCCCCTCCAAGTAAAAATAAGCTGGTGATCCCCTTGCAAATAAAAATATACAGGCGCCCCTCAACCTCTTTCTCACGAACCGTAACAAACCTCAAGAAAAACAAATTCAATCATTCTTTGTCCAGTTTTCTTTTAAATTCTTGGAGGAATGTTTTTGTGTATTTTTCGGAATGGAATACATTCCCCTATTTTTACATGATTGTCGACAGAAAAATATATTTTGCTCAACGAGTGTTTCATAATTCAGGCAAGATTCAGAAGCAAACTATGTTAATTAAGAAAGATTCAACTGTCTAGAGAATTTGTAAATAAGCATATCGTTTTTCGATTTTTTCAAAATTACTTATTGTATCATGTTCTATTACCTATCGATTGGTCCCTGTAAACAGTTTTATGACTTTGCGCTAATCATCATTAACAAACTGTATTATGCAACAATCAATGATCTATTGCTTTCATAACGGATGTTACACAAGGGAATCCGTAGGTTTAACATGAAATAAATTTCACGTATGCACAGGTTTTTACGGCGCAGGTACTTGCTGCTGTGACGGCGACCCCCCAGAAAGACTTTGCGCCCCACAGTTGAAAAACACTGCTCTACATTAATATTGCAGTTACGTGAGTGATTATTATATAGCTATGAAATTAATTTCAATAACGTTTTCAATTTATAGTTTATTGTAAGCATAAATCAGTTGAGGTGGGAGCAGACCAAGTGAAAAAACTTTTAACTGCAGTTTTGTGACTCCTTGACTCCCTTGTAGTGTGCTAAGCGCCCTTGATAAGCATGTACCGCCTATCAAAGTTACTCCTACTCAGATTTGCTCTGGCAGCTGGATTTCAACGAAGTCGCCAATGATTTTTCGTCGAAGAAAGCAAGGAAGATTCCATGTGTTATAATCGTATCTTAATTTGAATTATTTCTCGTATTATATTTTTTCCTCTTAATAGATTACTGAAATCTTCAGCAAGGATGAAAAGTAGAAGGTGTATATTTTTGTATCTTTCGTGCGTGTATTTCTTTCAGGGTCAGCATGCGTGCTAGAAATTGCTTATTGGTGTCGACAGCAGTAAAGATTGTGCTTAATGCTGTAGTTTACTGCTCTATATAAGATTGTTCATTCCTAAACTGAGTCCTTCTAGACATCATGTTTACTTCTTCAACTTTCTCAAATTCTCTCATGTTATCCTTTTTTATTTTGCCTGATTAAATTTAAAAATACTTTCAGTTTTTGTAATGTAAACATTAAATGACATGTAAAAGAGGTAATAGATGTTAACTTTAAATGTTTGTAAAGCTTATGGGACTTAGCTGCGGGGTCATCTGTCCCTAAACTCACAAACTACTCAAGAACTAACTTATACTAAAGACAACACACACATCCATGCACGAGGGAGGATTCGAACCTCCGACGAGGGAGGTCTCCCGTTCCACAACGTGGCGCTCCAGGCCGCTCGGCAGATGATAACAGTCATGGTGAGAGCAACTGTTGTATTTGATATTAAAAATTATTACACATGGAATTAGACGGAAATATCGTACACCACACATTTATGTACAATAGATCTGTGCTTACAAAACAAAAATAAACTCTATTTGCGTTTAATATTTTATTGTGTTAATAGTGGTGTGACATGTATGGATTGATGTAAATGGTGTTCATATAAATATTTTGTAGCTGAACAGTAATGCCGTTACCTTCCTGATATAATTAATTCAGTTTTTGAAAATGATTCTAGAATTTTTATTTTATTTCACCTTCGCTTACCGGTTATGGTGAGTCCGTGTCTGCTCAACAATAAAGTACTTTATTAAATACATTATTAGAGTGCACGACCGATTGACATTTTTATTACTACCTCTTCTGGATTAAGACCGTGTTCTTAGAATCTGTAGCAAGATTATAAGAACACTGCCTTACATCCCAGAAGATATACTAACAAAAATACATTATTACTTTGAGATTTTGCAACCAACCATTTTTTAGTTTTAACCGCGACATTGCTAGCCTTAAACTTATCCATTCTGACTAACTCAGTTCCCATTTTAGTCTCGGCAATTATTTATTTTATTTTATTAGGACCAAGTGTAGGACAGACGTTAAAGCTAAGGCCTTTAGCTAACAAATTCTGTTCATCTTTCGAAAATGTAATATTAATTAAATTAACTATCCTTTCATGAAACTTATGTACTTCCTCGACTTCATGCTCATAGTCAGTTTTATGTTATATACCAAGTTTTACAATCTTTCTTTCATGTCTATTCCCAATAGGTCCAAGGTAACTCTTTAGCCGCCTATTAATGTACTGAATGACCCATTTGAACTCATGGTGCGTCACACTATTGTGCAGTCTGAGTTGTACCTGCCTAGCTTCTCTAAGTAACAGATTTATAATTTTGTTATGCTTGTAGACTTAGTTGTAACTTCAACCATAACTGTTCACTCTTTCTTTTGACAGTTTGCGCCAAAAGAGATTTGTTATCATTGTTAATTCTCGCATATATAGGGGAAATGCCCAACTTAATACACCTCTTATTAAAATTTATTTTGCCCCTTCATTCTCTAGATGCTTGGCTAGGCAAATTGCTTAAAACTTCTGACATTATCAGAGCTGTAGAGGCGGTCTTGTTCAATTTCTTAAACGTTTTTTTTAAAAAATTATTAAGTTAAAAAATTATTAATTTTTTTAAAAAAGGCCTAGACCGCATAAGAACTTAAAATCTTACAAAGTCGTGACTAGTTTCGACTTTACAGTCATTATCAAACCTGTCACAAGCAAAGGAACCATCCTAAGACCCGAATAACAACTGCATTCCACAACAATTACAATGTACTAAAGTAACACAAATAAACTTTAAAATTACACTGCCTATTAAACAAAATTGTGACACTTTACCTCAGCATGGTAAATTAATAAAAGCAAGGAAAATGTGTGATCAATATTACAATTAGGCACAAAATTATCAACATGCCACAGAAAATGGAAAGATAAAAAATTAGATTGCTAGTTTCATAATTTTGAGGTTTTAGGCCAGAAAATCGATAAAAAATTTCGTTGGAAGCAATTGTTATTTGGTCCTTCCAATGGTTCCTATGCTTGTTACATGTTTGATTATGACTGTAAAGTATAAACTGGTGACCACTTTGTGAGTCCTTATGCGGCCCAGGCCTTTTAAAAATCTTAATAAACGAAGTTGCGCGCCACGTTTACAGGTAGTGGAGCAGCAACTGGCAGGCTGGTTGACACACAGCAGCGTCCCACCTGCCCGACTGATCTGGGGGAACATCTGGACACTCAGCCTAGTGGAATAGCGACAGACCGGCAAATAAAGTATCTACCTTTGAAAAGTTGCAGTAAATTGTCTGGTGCAGGCTGGCGGAGCTCTTGGTGCTTGACAGTGACGTTTCTCTTAGCAGAGAAGCATGCTATTACTAGCGGGACTCCGGAAGCTGGCTGCTGGGGTATCGTAGGCCCCCAACAGACAGCGCCTTAATGCCGACTTCCTAGCTAACGTTTTCCTTCAAATATTCCACAATAATAAGAGTTGGTGATGACAACCATTTCCCTAGCGTTGATCAAAATCGAAAGCGATTCCGCTAAATAAAGAAAAATAATAATAATAATAAATCAAAACAAATATCAGAGAGAAACAAAAAACGGTAATGTGCAAAATTTATTCAACATAGAAATAGGGAAGTGGAAACAAATGAAATAGAAAAAAAAAACCGAGAAGAATTGGCAAAATTTGCCGAGTACAAACAAAAACATACGTACACACACCAACTAATAACAGCCTAACACACGGAGAAAACAGCAGTGGAATGTAAAGTAGAGGGATTAACATCAACCACACAAGAACCTTCATAAATACAAAGCAAACGCATCTGGTGTGAAAAAAAATTGTCTTTACAACAGTTAGCATAAGATGGAAAACTGTTATATTGAATTTTATAAGCTCCTGCGGAAGATGGCCACACAACCAAACATAGAATAATCTTCCAACACGTTCGTCTGAAATGTACTCCTGTATGATGACCAAATGTGAACACTGTTGAAATAGGAAGGCGCTTTAGAAACGATTGAATCCAACTGCAGAGGGACAGAAAAAAATCAATGCTTTTGAAAGAAGGTAATGGTCAAACAACGCTCTTAAAATCTACTCGCCGGCCGCGGTGGCCGAGGGGACTGAGGCGCTTCAGTCACGGTCTGCACGACCACTGCGGTCGGGGGTTCGAATCCCCCTTCGGACATGGATATTTGTGCCGTCCTTAGTCTTAGTTAGTTCATAAGTAGTTTGTAAGTTTAGGGAATGATGACCCCGTAGTTAAGTCCCATAGACTTTACAAACATTTGTATTTGTAAAATCTAAAAAAGGAAAGAAAACTTTTTATGTGTAGTGATATGTACTGATGTGATGTGCTATTGAAAAATAAACACGTATGGAATGGTAAAATGTCGCCAAGGAAAGTTAAAGGAGTTTTAGAAAAAAATGCCAGAATTTCTATTGAAAATAATTAAGTGTCAAGAAACGGAGAGGACAGCAGAAATTACAGAAACCTTTAGAAACTGCTGATGGCGACTACGTGACAATGCTGCAAGATCTATTCGGGTGGCCACCGAGCCTTTTTAAATATCTACATAATATATATCACCTACTGAAAAGTATATGAAAGCTTATTCCGAAAGAAAAGTTTTATAATCTGACAAGTTACGTAGAAAACCAGTTGTACACAAGAAATCAAATTGGCTAATAACGTACTCACGGCGATACAAGAAGAACGTAGTCAAAGGGTTCGTTCCTAGTTGTGAGACGACCATGCCGCGCTCTCTTATATAACATTCCATTCATTTATTATTTTTCTGATCGTACCTTATTTTCTTGTTCTTTAGTGTGTCTATCCGTATTTGTAATGGCGGATTCTTTTATTTTCTAGCACAGTTCTGTTTCCTACTTATTTCACTATGGGCGCGTTGATTATGACTGGATCGTCCCATATCGAGTGGGGAGGAACACAATCGAGTGTTTAAAATAAAGCTTTGAAGGAATTAATTGGATGCACCACTATTTAATTATGCAAGTGTGCATTTTATACGTTGACTTTATTAAAAAATAAAATAATACAATAAAAAATAAAGAAAGGAAGAGACCGTGGCTATTGGAGGCCCGGGACGGCGGAAAAGCAACATGAGGCGCCCGTTCACATGTATTACTATAAAAAAGTAAGATTTGGATACTCCCCCTCCCCCTAGAACGAGAGGCACGGGTCAGTCTGGAAAAAAAAAAATTCTTTCGAGATTTGGAAACCCCAGATCGAGATTCCTAGGGCGCTCAAAAAAAAGTAATAAAAATAAAAAATAAACAAACAAAAATAAAAATAAATAAACGTGCTTTCGAGATATTTGGAAGTACGTCTCATTAACTTTATGAATTGTATAAAATAGATTTATTATTGGAGACAAAATATATATTTTTTTAATCAATGTTACCTTGACCAGTTTCAAATACGTTACTTAGCACAGCTTTTGAATTTTTGACTATGAAAGGTAACAACAATTTCAGTTTCAAATTCCATATAATTTTCATGTTACTGTTGTTACGCCACAGGTACAATCGATGTTTCTGACATGTAGACTGGATGTCTGAAAGCTCGGCGCATCCTGCACATTAATTAATTTGCAGTCAGTGTATTACACATGCACACACACAGCAGGCTGGTCTGAAACTGTATGTAAAAAATGCAACGGCAAGTAGAGGGGACCTAAACAAGCATCTATCGTATAGGAAGGTGGGTGTAGCGCTGAAGACTGCGGCATCGCTCCCCTTCCTGGTTGCGAGCAGAATGCAGAATACTAAATACAGTAGCGCAGTGGGCCCAGTGGGATCCACAATCTTTCTGGAAAAATTATCGTGACACGATGTATACATATAATGAGCATAGCATTTAATGGTAGTTTTAAAATCCTCTTACACAGAAAAATACTTCACACAAATTAAATGGTAAACTCAATTAGATTTTTTGTTTTGGTGTTAATGATACCTTCTGTAAGTATAATGAAACTTTCTGGTATACTGTATAAATGGTTTACGATGCAAAGGTTTCCTTTTTTAGTAAAAGTAAGTACAAAGAAACCCATTTAATGGTAGCTTAAAAATTGTACGCAATTCGAAATAGATGCAATTGTTATATGCAATTACTTTTCTGATTAACACTGTTTATTTTTAAAATTTTATACAAACTAAATGATAAACTCATTGAGTATTTTTTGGTATTTTTTGTTCTTGGTGTCAATGACATCTTTTGTACATGGATCGTTTGTTATATAAAGCTTGCCGTGGAAGAGTGGCGGAGCGCATTGAGGTGCTATGCTGCGATGGGCGAGGCTGTTCCCCGTTGGGGGGTTCGAATCCCCCCTCGGGCATGGATGTTCGTGCTGTCTTCAGTATAAGGTAGTTCATAAGTAGTTTGTAAGTTTAGGGATAGATAACTCCGTACATAAGTCCCATAAGCTTTAAAACATTTTAACATTTATACAAAGCTTACGATTTCTAAAAATACGTACAAACAAACTAGAAAATGAACGTTCACTTACCTCAATAAGTAGTTTTGGGTTCAAAGCTCTCTCTGTGAACACTCAGTACTCTTCCGCCTCATTTGATATGAGATGATGCTGCTTTAATCAAAATTTTCATAGAAAGACTGTATAAAATAAAATAAACCGCCACTATAAATATGGATACAAGCACTAAATCAAATTCAAATGTTCAAATGTTTGTATAGTCTATGGGACTTAACTATGGGGTTATCAGTCCCTAAACTTACAAACTACTTATGAACTAAGACTAAAGACGGCACAAATACCCATGCCCTGACCGTAGTGGCCGTGCAGACCGTGACTGGAGCGCCTCAGTCCCCTCGGCCACCGCGGCCGGCGATACAAGCACTATTCAACAAACAAATACGGTACGATCTCACATTCAGAGAAAGAATAAACATTTGGAAGGTCACTCATATGACATGCTGCAAATGGAACAGGACACAGCGTTTCCATGTCTCAGTTACAAACAAAAAGTATAACAGCTTTGGATCTGGTGTTGCCCTGAGTACAGTGCTTTCTTGTTTAGTGCTTGTTTGGTATTTCACTATTAACATTACAAATATTTCCTTTTTCAAAAAGTAAAAAATTTCCTTACACATTTTAAAGTCATCTGGCGACCCACCACCGTGGTGAAGTGGCCAAGTGCATTGAGGCGCTATGCTCCGATGCAAGAGGCCGCTCCCCGTCGCTGGTTCAAATCCCCCCTCCGGCATGGATGTTTGTGTCGTCTTCAGTATAAGTTAGTTCATAAGTAGTTTGTAAATTTATGGACTAATGATCCCGCTGTTAAGTTCCTTAAGCTTGACAAACATTTGAACATTTTAGCAACCCACCTCAACAGTAGTGGGTCGCAACACACCGGTACGGAATACTGCCGTACAGGATAATGTTTCAACAAGCTCGAGATCTGTATGACGTCCGTTGGATGTGATCTGTCAAAGTGTTTTGTAGACTTTGAAAGAAGCCTGTTATTAAAATAAGCAAAATCTCAGGCAGCTGAGATCTGCGAACGTAAGTTGCAACGCTCACTGCTGCTCTAAATTACTTTATGAGTGGTCACAGTACATGTGCAACAGAAATTTATCTAACTGCTCACTCCTTAAGGAAACAGCCAACTTTTTAGCGCACACGAAATAAACATTAAAAAAGTAAATGAACAGATACTTAAACATGGGCCGGGGAGCATGAAATCATAAAGCAGAGGTTTGATACTTTAAAATTATAATGTATTCAGTAAAATAACAAAAAAATGTTGGGAGAGCAAATTAAGCACACACCTTTCACAAATTTAACTAAACCATATAATTACTGCCCATATTAAAATTGTTTCTGCCCTTTATGAATATGGAGGTAATGTGGGAGGACATTTTCAAATATACGAGGGTAGCTGAAAGCACATTCATTCATTCACAGACACGGACATAAAGCAAGGTGGTAGATCACAATGTCCAAACACATGAAAGCAGCAATGAAATAAAGCGTCGGCAGCGTCTTGATGAGATGGCAGGTATCTCGATCACTAATTTTAAGTACACTCTGCACTGAACGAACTCATGTTCGGGGAGGCAGCAACTCACTATTCTTAAGTACCACGTGGTGTGCGACTACGCTGAATTTCACAGAATTTACCAACATAAATTAATTTAGAATAAGCGAGTAAAGCACACGCGAGAATTCGCATAGAAGAAAGCTAGTATTAACAAAAGCAGGGCTGAAGGCCAAAGTAATGACTGTTACAAAAGCGCGTGGTGCAATTGGTCATACAAGACAGGAAAGACGGAATCAAACAAGAAAATCTAAGAAATATTTAGCATTCTCGCAGATACAGAAACGACACGAAAAGTCAGTTAAAAACAGTAAGGAAATTCAAACACACTAAGTTTGCACAAAAGCTGAAGGCCACACACGTGTATTCTAACTTGAGAAAAACCAGACACACAATCAACACTGGAATGAAAATGCAAATAATAAATTTACACTGAATTTACTCGAGTTCTTTAAATTAATAAACATTTCGCCTCGCGTGGAGAAAGAATTACTCAAGAGAACTATCACTAAAAATCCAAGACTGCCTGATCACAAAGAAAGTAGAGTCCTAACAGCATGCCTTCCCCTCAGCACGATTCGACGGCGGAATACTTACTTCACAGTCATCGGAGCCAGAATGAAGAGTGAAGAGTGGAGCTCTAAGGTCACGGGAAAGCCTCCCCCCCATACACCGGATGTAGAGCGCGCTAAAAGCGACGCAGAGTGCGTTCAGAGACTAGTGTTTACCAACCCTTGCCACCTGACGAAGACAATTCCTTCTACAACCGCTCCCAGAGAGGTCTCCTGTCACCTCTTTCATCCAAGATTAGGTTGGTATGACACTAAAAACATGGCCTCCTTGCCACCTTGTTAAGTAAGTTGTCTCTGGCCAACCAGCAGATGCCAGCGCAGACGACAAACGAAGCCAAGGATTCTTAACTACTGCAAAACGAGGCCTAGAGCAGGAGGCGGCGACTGTAAGCCATTGCGCAGCAGTCAGTCAATATTAAAAGCAACCTTCCACATTCACATGAACACACCAGTTCAATCACATAGGTGGAAACATATATAAATATGGGGCAAACATATATAAATATGGGCATTGATCATTGATAAAAATAGTAAAATAATTAACACACAGATAGATAACATTAATGGTGCAGAAACACTTTAGGTTAAAGAATAAATTGAAATGGAAGGTGAGCACACAATCAGTGGACGTGTTTCACCACCCTCCGCTTAGGGGTGATTAATAGTCTGGAATCAATCCTGTCATACTGGATTGGATCCAGATTAAAATTGCTCACACATACAGAATGAGTAATTTTAAAATCTGCCTACTCTGGGCATCCAGTCAAGTTGTGGGCATCTTAAATTTTTTTAAAAAAGAAAATTAACACTATATGAAAAAAGATTTTGAAATTATTTAAACAACATTTAAAAATAGAAAAGAAAGTTGTGTGAAAAAAAAATTGGTCACTCATATGGGAGGGCAACAATACATGCATAAACAAAAATTTTACAAATTAATACAAAAGAATGACATACAAATGATACTTTTTTTTCACTCCTGGGAGTGTCTTTAAAGAAAAAGTCAAGTTCGCTTCACTATGGTGAGTGTTCACTTTCTTTTCTAACTACATTTACGACTGAAGTTTTTCCACACGGCGATAAAAATTTGGGGCATCGACGGGGAGGATGTACACTTCGGGATAACTGGGTGGAAACTACAACCCGCACTTATTTAACACTTTACTACTGCCAAGTTGTTTTTAGTGTCCATGGTCATAGTACATTGTCCCTCTTTCGAGCATCAGGTGCATTTCGCCTCGCTGACATCTCTTCCTCTCTGTTTCAGTGCCAATGTTTGGATCAGAGATTGTCTCGCATTCGGTACAGAGGAAGACAAATTTTGTGTGCACCCTTGCAGGCAAGCGATCACAAGAGTGAGTGCGATGCACAGTATTTGCTAGGATGGTGCAGGTTGCCACCAGCGGCTGAAGCCCCGGAAGCTGCCGGCCCGCCTCGTGCCAGTGTGGTGTTGACCGACTGTTTCCCTCGCCACTTAGAAAACACTTTTTTGGCGCATATTCGTTGCCCAGAGGCATACATTATGCTGGTGCAACGTATCACTCACAATTTTCACAACATACAAATACAAAAATTACACAGATAATTTATAGTCAAGTAGGTGAAAAAAATTAAAGTAAATTACAAAATCGTAAATAAACTACATTATTCGGGTCAGTTAGTCTTTACAAATCGTGACCTAACACTTATCAAACAAAAGTCTTAATACATGAGAAATGCTTAAGAAATTTCCAAATACTTCAAAAATGTTCAAATGTTTGTAAATCTATCGGACCAAACTACGTGGTCATCAGTCCGTAGCTTACAAACTACTTAAACTAAGGTAAACTAACCTAAGGATAGCACACACAACCATGCCCCAGGGAGGACTCGAACCTCCGACGACGAGTGACCGCGCGCTCCGCAGCGAGGTGCCTTAGACCGCTCGGCTACTCCACCGCGGCTCCTAATACTATCGCAGGAACTTAAAGCTAACTTAGTAGCACGGATGTTGTGGCCAAATTACACTCAGACACTCACACGAGAAGGCGCCAGCAGGAAAAAAAAACACTGCCAATAAGCAGATAGCAGACGGCGTGGCGTGCCGCTGCAATACTTATTCCTAATATCAAATTAAATTGACCTGCCACTAGCCAAAGCTCGCGTTGCTGCAATCTACTATGCAAACTACATTTTGAGCTCAACGCGTGCATCTACTGGCTACTGTCTAGTTCCCGACCCCTTGCAGATCACTGGATTCTTCTTGTCACACCGGCGAGTACCTGAAGCATTCTTATATAACTAACAGACAATTTATTATGATTAGTTGCACTACCGTCCATTTGGAGCACTAGCGTCAGGTTCCGTTGCTGCTCCAGCGGTCCCCCGATTCCTTAAAAAAAAAAAAATCATTCCCTAAGCAAAATCTCAAAATACATGTAAGCGCAAAGTCTCATTAGAAAATATGCATGCTATAAAAACAAGCAAATGGATAAATTAACATCCTAGTCCTATAATCAGAGAAATACTAAATCAAGATATGAAAATGCATAAACACCTGTAACAATAAAGAAAATAAAACAGTTGATTAAGTCAGACATCTTAAACTGCAAGGTCGTCTGAAAAACATATATCAAAACACACACTAGTTATTAGATGCGCTAGTTCAAGTTTCATCAAAAGAGAATGAGTATCATAAAATTAAACATGTTACCTCGGTTCCAGCAAACTTTACAGTAGGAAGTGATTATGGTACATATCCATAATTTGTACTGCTCGTAGATTTCCAAATTCGGGCATTTCGGGCATTCATCTCGCACTGTGGTCGCATTAATTATGGGCTCGACCTTGTACACTGGGTTGCGTACTTTTTCTCATCTACAAAATTCAAGTGGGCCTGGCACGGTAGTTTCTTTAGTACGTCCATCTCATTTGTTATACTGCGCCAAACACAGTTTCCTGAAAAAAAAAAAAAAAAAAAAAAAAAACCTCCGTTAGGGATGCACATGGTCAAGTTCGTTATGTTAAACCTTAAAAGTGGACCACTGTACGTAATAACAGCTTAATTCTGGAAGGAGGTACCCAGATAAGAGTTTACTGTTATGAAAAAGCATAATTATAGCAATAAAATTAGCAAAAGATCCGTGTGACCTACCGGCTACTCCCTGCTACAAAACCTTGTTCCCTGGCCCAAACTGAGAACTGGTTTGGTTCAAATTATTCTAATAACAGGAAGTTAACAACACAGTGTGCCAACATTCATAGCAGCTCACACGAAATTACACACAGGCATTAATAAGCAAGCCACCACAATTAAAGTTATTTGATAAAGGAGGCTAAGAAAAACATTTATGGCGCAACGGACCTTAAACATAAAAAAAATTGCATCTGAGCTTGTTATCAGCACTGGTTAAAAACAATATTAAATAAGAGGGGGAAGGTGCCTGAAAATTACAATTTATAGGCAAGTCAAAATTATACTGAAATTAACTTGTTTATTCAGGTCGAACGCAAGCAAAATGGGGAATCAATTTTGTTAATACAATAAAAATGCATCCCCTTACAGGAAGTAATACTGACGATGCCCAGCATTGAAATTAACATAAATTACACAGAAATAACGCTACTGGCGGAGGGGGGGTAGATTTACAAAAGACACTCACTCACTCATACATACGCAATGCAACAGCGAAACTCACCAAATTCAGCGTGCTGAAACGAGGCAGAAGCAGGTGCCACTATCGTAGGCGAAATTCAGCAAAGTCGGAGGTACCACACACCACAACTGCGAACATGGCTCTGGTCTGTCATACCTGATTTGAGATGGCACACGAGTGTAGCAAAGTTAAGTTGCATTTAGATTAGACCGCTGGCAAACACACTAAAGGCGACACACGGATGCATTACATGATCGCACTCCACTGAAGGTGAAGTGGCTAAAAATCGGATTCATGACACAAAAGCACGGCGGAGTCTTAAGTTGCATCTTGAGAGTAAACTATCTAGGCACTGGTTTTATGAGAAGTGGCGTGAATTCAGGTGACTAGCTGCAAACCCACATGGTTCCGTACAAAATGTAAATATTCAATTTCCGAAAAATAAAGAAAATGAACTACGGCATGCTACCCGCAGAAATGCGTAGAATTTCATAAGGAAGCTACTGAAATGCAGCAACATGCGATTGGGAGCGTTCAGAGAGACGGAAAAAGTCCAGTCCAGTCCAGTCTCAAACCCAGAAAAGTGAAATAATTACAAAGTCGGAAAAATAAAAGCTACGGTATGCAACCCATGGAAATGTTTAGAATTTCATAAGCAACCTAGTGAAGGAGGTTGTACAAGGGTCGGAGAGAATTACTGATGAAGACTAAGTGCATACTATGGTGAATGATCTCATTGGAGAATTAAACTCTAGGCAGTACTTTTGCCAAGGATGCGCAGATGATCTTGTCATAGTAATACTTGACAAATTTGCTGACACAGTAAAGAATATGGCACAAGGTGCTTTGGACATTGTGCAAGACTGGTGAAGAAAACAGGATCTGGGGGTTAGTCCTAAGAAGACTGTTGTTGTACCATACACAAAGAAGCATATACAACATTCAAGTTGGAATCTAAAGCTTTTCAATGAAGCACTACCTGTGAAGGGGACAGTGAAATATCTAGGGGTTACCCTAGATGAGAAACTGACATGGAACCCTCACATCAGGAATATTTGCTCCAAGGTAAAAGGTACTCTTGTGAGTACCAGGAGAGCTTGTGGCAAAAACTGGGGCCTGAGCCCCAAGGGTATGCACTGGATATACACCACAGTGATTAGACCCAGGATCACCTATGGGGCGGTCGTGTGGTGCAAGAAGGTAGAACAGCAGGTTGCTGCTAAGGAGATTAGTAAGGTGCAGAGATTAGCCTGCTTAACCATAACAGGCGGAATTAGCAGCACACCAACTGCTGGGATGGAATCCATGCTGAATATGCCCCCATTACACCTTTGGGTCAAGATGGAGGCAGCGGCTGGTGCATACAGACTCAAATCTGGCAACAACTGGAACTCTTTGGGATATCCAGAATCACACACTAAAATAGTGAATGAGGTAAATATAGGAAAGGTTGGGGAAATGCTAGCCGACTATATTATAACCCCATACTGCTTCAACAAGCCTTTCAATATAACAATTGGAAGTAGGGAGCAGTGGGAGAAAACAGTTCGACACCGTATGGGGGATATTGTCTGGTTCACTGACGGGTCAATATCGGACCAAGGAGTTGGGGCCGGGGTATATGGGGTGCAGCCAAGACTGGAGGGCGTCATCTCTCTAGGAAAACTGGCCTCAGTATTCCAGGCCGAAATCACTGCCATCAGGGAGTGTGTGGAGGAGAATTTGCGTAGGTGCTACAAAGATCATAGCATCTATATCTATTCAGACAGCCAGGCAGCCCTGAGATCACTGGCAGCTCCTGCAACAAGGTCTAAAATTTTTGGAGAATGTCACAGGGTTCTGGTGGAGCTAGGGGAAAGCAATAGAGTAAACCTATTGTGGGTCCCTGGCCACTCAGGGAGCAGTGGCAACGAACATGCGAACAGATTAGCAAGGATGGGGGCAGAGACTCCATTTATTGGACCGGAACCTGTCCTGACAATCACCAAGGCAATGATCAAATTGAAGCTACGTAACTGGCTCAGAAGACAGCACGTAGAATATTGGACCAAAGTCTACCAACAAAAACATGGAAAGGTAATGATGCCAAAGCCATGTTTTAAAAGAAACTCTGCAATCCTGGGTCTGAACAGGAGAGAGATTAGACACATGGTTGGATTGCTGACAGGCCATGGGAATTTCAAAAAAACCTACATACAATGGGAATAACAGAAGAGGACCCTAAATGTAGGATCTGTGATGACGGTGATGAAACTGCATCACATCTAATCTTCGAATGCATTGCATTGGAGAATAAAAGACAGCGAATATTTGGGACAACCAGACCCGAAGAAATTGTGTCTAATAAAGAACTGGTAAAGGGACTCCTTGCACTGTTCAAAGGGATTGGTTGGCTTTACTAGATACACAGGGAGCGATACCACACAATAAACTTAGTTTCGGTGCGGGCAGTGGCGGGTTGGTCCAAGACTGTTTTGGCTTCCCTGGAAAAATCAAATCAAATCAAGTGCATACTACAAGTTCGGAAAAGAAGCAGCAAAACTAAAATAGGCGGGGAGAGAAGATCGTGAAATGTTAGTGGAAATCAGAAGGATACACACATAGTTACTTGCCTGATGGGCATGGAACACACAAAAGTGGCAGCTGAAGACTTTGTTCTAAGAATCGACCACGTGGAACACACATCACTCACGGAAGGAAACAATAAGAAAAATTTTACATGCACTCTACAAAAATGAACATATCGTCTGTTAGAAATCGGGCCCTACAAAGCTGGAAAGAATTTACGCCGAGTTCGTTCAAAAATGTTCAGATGTTTGTAAAGTCTATGGGACTTAACTACGGGGTCATCAGTCCCTAAACTTACAAACTAGCTAATACTAAGGACAGCACAAATATCCATGCTCGAGGGGGGATTCGAACCCCCGACCGTAGTGGCCGTGCAGACCGTGACTGGAGCGCCTCAGTCCCCTCGGCCACCGCTGCCGGAACCGAGTTCGTATACCGCCACATAATCACAAAAGGTTTGAATAGACCAGGCCGTTATCAAACTGCAACTAGTATCACATACTCTGCATTTATCTGTTGGAAATCACTGGATTGAAAAACTAGAACACATTATGCGCACAATTGGAAGGAATATTCCAAAATATAAAGCTAAGTTCAAGAGTCTAAGTTAAATATTCTAGACAACAAATACCTACCATCTCTGCAGGCACAAGAGCAGAACCAGTCTTCCCTCACCCTGGTCCAAGCACAAAGTGAAGTCCGAGTGGCCACGAGCCACAGGAAAGCTACCCGAAACAGGGAAACCCAGTGGTGGTGCGAGAGAAGATCGTGAGACTCGCCCTGGAGAAGGCTCGTCGACTCGCTTGTAACCAAAGGGTGTAGAAACCTCTTTGGTCGCATCAGAAGCAGGTTGGTAACAACTAACTATCGACTCTGAGCCAGAGAGAACCATGCAAAGAGAGCTATTACCACCCACATTCAGACAGCCATTAGAGTCTCGCACATCCACTTAAAAGTAAAACGAGTCCACATTCTCACAGGAACAATAATAAATTATTAAAATAACAAAATGCTAGTAATATTAACTAAATTTCAGAAATTAATATTTTAAAACATGAAATAAATTGCTATTCCTCATGCTTTGAGAAGAGTGGGGTTCTTGTTTTAACAATATGCTAATCTAGCGACATCAAATAAATAACAATTTTATAAAAAATATATGGAAGACGACAGACGGTCGTCTTTCAAGCTTGCGTTACTGTTTGTTGATTAATTGATAAATTAGATATGTCACCCAGTTGGCATTACAAACCATTTCAACAGCTAGCACAATATGTTCCTTAACACCTTCTACGCTTCACCAAGTGCTAACCCGTTTCTGTCTGGGAGGCGGCACCGTCACGGCGACTTAGAAAAGGCAACACATTGGCAATCTCAAGGAAGCATACTGGCTGTGGCAGTACTAATTACCGTCCTCCCTGCTCTGGAGGAACATGTCTTTCCAATTCACTCACTGACGGTACTGGACATCAATACAACCTAAAACACCAAATTTACGTAGCACAGCTGAAAATAAAGGTACACCCTAAATTATTACACTTTGTTTTGATGCAAATCGTACTTGGATCGCATATCTGGTGCAGCAGTTGAAAAACGCGCAAGAATGACTGAAAATTTAAACTAAATTTATCCACTACTCAGGCGCTCCACGGTAAAGTAGCAATCAAACTTCTGTTTAGCGGAGCTGACAATACTGAGGGTCCCACGCGCACCGAATCAATATGCCTCACCCGTCAGCTGATTGTACAGAACACAACTCTCCCAGCACTGCATATGCAGGATAACAAATATTACGAATGCGTCTTCTTTGTGACACATTGTCGGCGCGTTCTTTGACGCCGTAAAACAGTGGAAAACAGATACAAAATTGTAACCGCAACTTCTAGACGACACGCTCTCGGCGCGTTCTTGAACGCTGTAACACATTGGAAAAAACACATATAAAAATACACTATAAAACATGTAACCCGTAACCTATAGAAAATACACAATCATTCTATAAAATATCTAAGACTAGAAACATGGTGTACACCACGAGACTTTCGGGTCCGTAATGTTTCCACTTCAACCGCGTTTTCATGAACAATCCGCCTTATGCAGAAAGGACCAACAAAAACTGGAAAGAACTTCCGCGTCAGAGCAAGACGCTTGTTGGACAGACGACGGGAATGAACCAAGACTTTCCCCCGACTTCAGAGTAGCGTACTACACGATGCTTCTTGTCATATTGGCGCCTTTTCTCAGCGGCCTGTATGATGTGTTCAATGACACGTTTAACCACCTCGCTGTGCCTCAATTTGACCGGTGGATCAAGAGGTACTATCTCCAGTACCTTGTCATCTGCACATTCATTTTTCAAAACGATCCTCGGCGACATAGAGGTAGAATCACTGGGCAACTCGTTGATGACGTGCTGTTACCCCTGTATATACTGGTCCCAGGCGCGATGACGTCGGTAGCAGTACAGGCGGCACAATTTCCCCAGTTCTTTCATTACACGCTCGCACGGATTTGACTCCGGGTGATAACGAAAATGAAAATAGGTTTGATGCGCCTCCGCTGGAGCGTCCTCTTCCAGACAGGAGAGCGAAACTGAGGACCGTTGTAGATAGTACCCTCTCGACGTACCCAGCTTCGAACAGGAAGTCTTTCACCAATGCATGTGATAAAGACCTACTCGTAGCTCTTTCAAAGGGGTTAATGTTACATATTTCGAGGTCAGCTCGACGGCAACGAATATGTAAATGTGTCTACCAGCTGTCCATAGTAAGAGACCAATCAGATCCACGGTAGCAATTCCTCGCAAACGAGAAGGGCGAATGGGAAACAGAGGAGCAAGGTGAGACACTGTGGGAGCTTTGGACTTCTGACATGCTTTACAAACAGCAAGAACTTTCCGGATCCTCTTTTCCATGTTTGGAAAGTAGCAGGTATCACGCAGCTTAACAAAACATTTACGGGGGCCATATTGTGCGTAGCTAAGGTGTATGTACCAAATGAGTTTGTTCACCAACTCATCCGGTATACACACAACCCAGTTGGACTTCCCGGGGTTGTTACGACGGAACAAGACGTTATTCCTAATTAGATAATTGTTCCTAATCGACGGATAAATCGCCATAAACCCTTCACGTCTTACAGAACCGGGTCCTTTTCTTATTCCCGCGCTATGTCGTGGAGGGAAGCAGAAATGAAATTTTAAAAACCTACGTCACGTAAGTAGAACAGGCTGTAATTATTTTCATTAGGCTCATCATTGGATCCGTGAGTCAAATCCACCGGGGAACGAGAAAGGGCGTCAGCCACCACATTATCTTTCCCGGATATGTGTACAACCGTGAAACAAAATTCCTGGAGATAGAGCGCCCAACTGGCCAACCATTCGTGCGTCAATTTCGTCGACATGAGGAACTTCAATGTACGGTGATCAGTATAGACCCTCATCGTTCGGCCGAAAAGGAATCCACGGAACTTGGTAAATCTGAAGATGACCACTAGGGCTTCCAGCTCTGTCACCTTGTAATTCCTCTCGCATTTAGTGAGAACACGACTCGCGAACACAGTTGTCTTCCTGTGCATGACCACGTCTTCTTCAAACTCTTGGAACAGCTCAGCAGCAATTCCAGTTTTCGAACTATCCGTTCCAAGGCAGAAATCCTTGGAAAGATCGGGGTGTGCTAACAGGCGCAGCCAGAAGGGCTTTCAAATTAATACTGCGCGTCCGCATCCCACCTCCACGGCTCGTTCTTACTCGTGAGTGTGCAGAGGGAAGGTGTACCCATCATTTGAAGAGGTAGAAACTTTTTGTAAAAATTTACGAGACCCAAGAACCCACATACTTGCTTTTTGTTGTCGAAACAGGAAAGTCTCGGATTGCATCTAGCTTACTAGCGTCCGGAAGAATACCCTGTCTCGTAATGATGTGCCCGAGAAAGTTGACCTGTGGCTGACCGAATTCTGATTTCCTCAGATTAACCGTTACCCCTGACTGCTGGAAAACATGCAATAGTTGATCTAAAACTTGGTTGTGGCTTTCCCACGAATTTTCCGCGATCAGTATATCATCCATGTAGGCCTGATTTCTCAGGCAAAATAGAGTGAAAGCCACGAATAAAGGCGGCAGAACAGATGATCAGGCCAAAAGGAAGCTTTCGGAACTGATAACAGGTTCTGAAGAAAAGGAAGGCCGTGTAAGACTGCCAAGCGGGGTCCAGTTCTATTTGCCAGTAGCTGGCCTGGATAGTACACGGACGCTGTGGAATTTCTGCAAGAGTTCATCTAACGTCTGCAGTCGACCGGTCTCCGGCTCAATTATGGTGTTTACTTGCCTCAAATACAGGACAAACCTGAGCGATTTATCCTTCTCGGGGACGATCAACAATGGACTGTTATACGAACGCACAGTGTGTTCTATGACGCCATCCACTAACATATGTGCAATCTCCTCTTCGACTGCTTGTATACCCATGAAATTTGGTATGGCTTGACAAAGAACTTATTGTGCGGCTGCACTTTAAACTTATATTGAAAGCCATTGATAGTGTCGGGGCATCGGAGAAAACCGTAGCAAAATGGAATCTAAATTAATTTTCGTTTGGGGTAGGGCACCCTGTAACGAACTCATTTTTCGGTCGATCTCGGCCAGGACGTCTACTTTCTCACAATCAACTAGAAGTAGATATGGGAAATCATACTCCGAGAGCACCGGATCTGGTGCGTATATCGTCCGATAATCTGATAAAAAGTAGCAACACAGACCCGCGGAACTCAGGCTTGTGGTGCACTCACTGAATTTTAATCTAACTTCTTTTCTGATTCAGCCGAAAGCGCGCTTCGCTTTCGCCAAAGTGCAAAGTACTATGGCGTGCCACCAAGAATTCAACACCGAGCAACACATCTACAACTAGTGACAGCACAACGATAAAGTTGGCCATAAAAACATGTCCCTGTCACGAGACTTCAATCTCAGCCTGCCTCCATACCTCTATGGTACGCCCAACTAAGGTGCCCGTAACCCGTGGTGCGTTGCAGTGGGAGTTCCGGCCGAGATGCTACTGCTTGACAACACTCGTATGTCGCCTCACTTATTACCGAAACGACACTGCCTGTGTCGAGAATGCATCGTAGCTCCACATATCTTACTGAAATAGTCAGGACGGGTTGTTTTAGATTATTGCTCATCTCGGGTTTCTCCTCTAAGAGGACCTCCCACAAGTCATCAAACCCTATCAGTCTTACTTGTTCTGTCCCCTGTTCGTCATAAGACTCCGAGCAGGAAGGAACAGAGCGAGAACGTCATTGTTTTGATGTCGATGGTCCAGGTTGCGCATTTGGTTTTTTGTTATGTTTAGGGTCGGGCGAAAGCACTTGGACACCCTGTGGCGGCGTGTTCGGGCGCTCCCAGTGAACGTGCTTGTAGTTTTCTTCACGCGTTTTTTTCATTATTGGCGTGCCAGTAATTGCCCCCCCCCCCCTTGCGCTCTTGGAAGTGACTTTTGTAGCCGCTCTCATTTTGAATGCGCCATTGCGGGTTTTGTTGGGTTTGCTGGCCGTTTCCCCAGGAGTGCCGATTACTTTGCTCCTTCTCTGGTGCCTGATTTTGATTATTGTTATTCCCCTTTCCCTGTTTGGCTGGAAAGTTATTCTGCGGAGGGTCGTAATGAAAATCTAGATGTTGAAGAAGTGCTTGAAACTGCTCCACGTCATCTTTGCATCTCCCTGCGTTGTGCAGGCGACGCGGCAGCTTACCAGGACACAGTTCAGGCACCGGGTAGGGGTGGCTTAAATAATAGTTCTTATTTAACATGTCCTGAAAAAACTCAGCCGGACTGGCAAAGTTCGACTGTCCGAAGGGCGTCATCATTTGTATCTTGTGGCACGTGGTCCTGCTGATTCTGTGATCAGTACGAAGCCAGAAAGTATTGCCGGAAGCTGACATAGCTTTCGCCGTACAACCTCATTCGCGTCGCGGGTTCGCCTTCCGGGTGTCCTCGCACGAATCCATTTTATGGCCTTCGGGCCAGTTCAGCAGAAGCGATAAGTCAAATTGGTCTACCCATGCCCGCGGATGTATTTCACCTGGCGCGATCCAGTGAAAGAACGTGTGTTTTTTTAAAACTTACATAAGACTGACTGTAATTACAGATCAAAATGACATGCAAATAGCCAGTGAGATGAGTGGAAACTCGTAATAATACTTAAATGTCATCTGTGAAATTACTTTCGTAAATTGATGCAACCATTCTGCTCATACCCTACTTCTGAAATCAAATTTAAATGTCGCCACTGGCTTTTTATTTATTAAATATTTAAAAAAACTAGAAAAACATATCTACAGTGTATTTACTATAGACTGTCGCTAACTGTATGCAGTGGCGGCATGCAAGCATTCCATTTGTCAATAAATAATTGGCAATATTGCACACTCTGTGCAATTGAAGTATTTTCCCCTGACCTACCTATCTTTACGAGAATTTTACAAGAATATTCCCTCCAAAATATTTCAGTCAAAGATGATTGAAGTGAGGTAGGCACAAATTTGAATATAAACTATATTCACGGTTTCTATTTTACAGCCTGACCAATACAACGTAAATGTGACCATATGCCACATATAATTACAAAAAGATCAGTTTAAAAGACAATAAAATGAATATCAAAATGGGTGACTTTACACAAAATATAAATTAATTAAGGTTGCTACACAAATATAAAGGTTTTGACTGTCTAAGTCACAGGAGGGAAGTAGCAAAACCACAAGGCATAAAAAAGGGTGAACTTTAACCCCAACTCCGATTCAAGTCGATTTTGATCTATAAAAACGTCCCCTCTGGTACACGATAAACTCCCACTTAACTACTACTATTCAACTCCCCTTCCTGAGCAGATGCGTTGGAACAACCTTACCGTCTTTCTGTAGAACAGCGTTGGAGTTGGAGAAGACCAGCTGATGGCAGAGTAGTGTTAACAGCAGCGATCGCGAATGTGGGATGACACGAGTAGAACAGGGTTCATTTTTTCGGTTAAGCCGACGACAATACCAAAGTGAAATTAAACTGTACTCTCAAGAAACGGTAAAAATTCTGATTACGAATGGTGTAGCTGACAGCGAACACGCACTTGAGAATATTACAAGTTTCAATTTATACTACAGTAGCCACGCAGGACTCTTACACCTGACTGTGCAGAAAGCGCACTGAAATAATTCAAAGTCCGCGATCTGGATAGGAGAACAGCTCCAGCCAGAGACTTCAAGACAGCAAGATCCGGCCAGGTGCGCGACCCAGACCAGAGTAACGTCTCTCAACACCAAAATTTCACAACTCAAAAATCTTCCTCTCAAGCCCCTACCATCGGTAACGTCAAACCAATCACAAATTTTGCTTAATGGTCAAACCAATGAAACACAAGAGCTATTGTTCAACACGCCAGGCTCCTTCCCCACAAAACTGTCCCACGCTGCAATCTGCACGTAAGATAGCATTTCTCAGAAATCCATAGAATTTGCGGCCCATTGGAACGAATCTGCAGACGCTGAAATGACTTTACTGCCGACCCTGGCGTTCCAAAACCTCTGGTGTACGTGTAGACCAGAACGACGCCAACGTTTACTGCCTATGCTCATTGTACTCCGGGGCCCTTCCTGTGCGTCGTGACCGGAGAGCCTCAATTTTGTGTCCCAGCCTCTTCGCCACTTTTGTGTCTCGTTTTCGCCGGTTGTCTTTGGTGTCGGTGGCCGAGTAGAGAGAGACCGACACAGGAATAAAGGATGCACGCGTGTGCAGGTACGGAGATGACCAGCCAGAGGGACAGCAGAAACTAGGCTAAATTAGAACAAGTTGTATATTTCGCAGAAATAAGATAATACTTATCTTTTACAAAGTTCATGACTGCAGAATGCTGATACATAGTTAAACTAGAGAGAGGCCTGCCTACTGATGAGTCCTAGTGCCTACCCGATAGCCAAGTCTTAACTGGTGCCTATCTGATTCCCAAGTGTTAACTGGTTCCTATCTCAGTCCCAAGTGAACGATGCAGCAGTCCTGGCCACGAGAGGAGTTGCAGCAGAGGGCGCTCGTGGCTGACGTAAGAACGCCGCACCGTGCGTGCATGGCAGCGAGCGGCGAAAGTACGTGGCGCGCACTTCATACTTGTGCGACACCACACTCAATACACAATACAGTACCATAGCGACAAAACAAACTACCTGGACTCAGGTCAGCCACATTCGTGCCCAGCCCAAATATAAATGTGCATTCGTGGTTTCATCACGGGTGGTGGCGGCCAGCGCTCGCCCTCCAGGCGGTGTGGGCAGAATATCTTCAGAGAACTTGCCGCCAGCAACACCCGCCCCCTCATGGAAACACGAAAGTGCCGGTCTGCTGGTGTCGCCAGCGCCTTCCGTCTTGGAAGACAATTATCCCATCGGTGATACATACAATAATCAAAAACAGAGTCATACTCCCAGTGAACAGAAATTTACCTCCCAAACTCCTATCCTCTGATAATTACAAGACAAATGAAAGATATTGAATATAAACAAGATAATACTATTGATATCTTTTTGGAATAAATCCAGACAATAGTGTCCAAATAAAATGGAGAAAATAATTCTGAAATAGGGCCACCACCTCTCAATGCCCTCCTATCGACTAAAATTTTGGATGTGAATGGTCACATTTAAGGAGTAATGTGGCTAATGAACAGGAAACATTTTCCTATTTATTATAAAATTAAGTATAATTATAGCCAGTCAAATATTTTCTAAAAAACAACACTCTAAGTCATCCTATAAACACTATAGAAAATTTAATATTACACTAATGCTCTAGGGCCTCCACTCACTCCCCAGCATTCTGTTTGTTGGGGAGTTACAATGAAGTGGATTTCTATTGGTTAAATTCCCTCTGGCCATCCAGGTCCCAAATACCACAAATAAAATACAATCCTATTGATCGAAACACATTCATACAATGTCCCTTGTCGGTCTTCTGGGCCCTAGAATTTAATAAAACACCCACATCCAACATAAATAAGAAAAAGGAGAGACACAGAACTAGAAACGAAACATGCTGTTAACTAAACATAACATAACAAGATCTATTAATGACCCAAAGTATCTATTCAAAAAAGTTCGTATAGAAAAATTTAATTAAAATTTTTTTACACTGTTTATGCTAAAATATTAATAATCAATGCTGTACAACATACACTAAGACAAATAAAACAAAAACCAAGAGGACATAAAATACAAATAAGAGAGATCGTTTATAATATGCTACAATTTTACCTAGTATAAACATACATTATATTATTATTATTCAATTAATAATAAAAAATTTCAAGTTCATGCTGAAAAAAGTCAAAATAACATCCCGAATACAAAAACAAAAATACCTAACGAGGTGGTGCAGTGGTAACACATTGGACTCGTATTCGGAAGGATGGTGGTTCAAATCCACCTCCGGCCATCCAGATTTAGGTTTTCCGTGATTTCCCTAAATCACTCCAGGCAAATGCCGGGATGGTTTCTTTCAAAGGGCACGGCCGATTTCCTTCCCCAATCCTTACCCAAAAATCCGTCTCTAATGACCACGCTGTCGATGGGACTTTAAACCTTAAGATTCCTTCCTTCCTTCCTTCCTTCAAAAACAAAAATTAAATTCTGAGGCCAACACTGCGGAGTTGAGCCAAGACTATCATATGATACACACTGGTAAACAAAGCAGAAGACTTGACGGCGATAGTGGATTGTGCACGGCGACGGTTTCCCAGGTTCCGCACGGCTGTGTACCCCGATGAGCAGGACTTTCTGATGTGAAGGTCGAAATGTAAGGCTTGGAGGACCCACCCTTTTACGATGATTCACACCCCATTTCTCCGCAGACAAGAGAGGAACAAACCTTACCTCACCACGATCCCAGCACCAAGTGACCACCGAGCAGCCAGGAGCCGCGGGAAAGCTACCGGAAACTGGGAAACCCAAGAAAACAGCAATGGTGGGAAGAGAAAATCTCGAGACTCGCCCTGGACGAGGTTCGTCGACTGGCTTGTAACCAAAGGATTATAGAAACATCTTTGGTCGCATCAGCAGCAGGGATTGGTAATGACTATCGACTCTGAGTGATAGAGAACCTTGCAAAGCGAGCTATCACTATCCACAGTCAGACAGCCATTAGATTCTCGCACATCCACTTAAAAGTAAAACAAGTACACATTCTCACAGGGACAATAATAAATTATCAAAATAACAAAATCCTAGCAATATTAACTAACATTTCAGAAAATATTTTAAAACATGAAATAAAAATGCTATTCCTCATGCCTTGAAAACAGTGGGGTTATAATTTAACAAAATGCTAATATAGCGACCTCAAATAAATTACAATTTTATAAAAAAATATATGGAAGACGACAGACGGTCGTCTGTCATCACCCCTTCGTTAATTGAAAATTTTGATATAGGCTGAGGTAATTATATTATATAAGAAAACTAATTGAAAATTTTGATGTAGGCTGAGGTAATTATATTACATCAGAGACAGCAAACTTATCTAAGCTAACATGTGGTTGCCTTATGGGCAACAAAGACAGCTGGGGCACGTCACTTAAACACAGCACATAGCGCTTCAGTCACGGTCTGACGGCCACTACGGTCGGGGTTCGAGTCCCCCCTCGGGCATGGATATTTGTGCCGTCCTAGTTCGTAAGTAGTTCATAAGTAGTTTGTAAGTTTAGGGACTGATGACCCCGTAGTTAAGTCCCATAAGCTTTACAAACATTTGAACATTTGAACACAGCACATACAAACAACAACAAACAAACTTTGTAAAATACTAATTCCTATAAAAACTAAATCAATGGAGATGCAAATAAGGCTGGTGAGACCACGGTATTGGGGCAATATGTATAACAATCCAAAATTTACAAAGAAACATAGATAGACAAATCATAAATATAGAACGTACATGACACTGAAACACAAAAATATCACATGGTTGAACGTGTCCTGTTGTATTGTATCACACGATTAGCAAGAAGTGTTGTGAAAACACCAAATTGTACATAAATAAGCTAAAACACATTAAGAAAAAATCCAATAAAAACATCAGCCCTTGCCGTTAGCAGGAGGTTCATTACAGTTATATTTTAAAATTACTGAGGGCGACAATGGTCGCTACAGAGAAAGGGCCTCTTAGCAAGTGAATTGTATTTCGCACTCTCAGAGAGTTCACTGTTTTGACTGCTTACACCACATTTCCACCTGATGCTGTCCTTCACATTGTCGTCCACTCAACACTGGTTTTTAAGTCACAAACACAGTTCTCGTTAGTTCGAAACATAGGCTAGGGACTTGGAAGGGGGAGGGAGACAATCTTCTAGAAGATACTGGGAGGAAACTAAAACCCACACACATAAGAAGATACTTTTTGTGTCAGCTATTCAAGTGCATCAGACATGAGTAGGAGGATGTGGTTAGTGCAGGAGCCACGGCGCGTCTACTGACAGCCGCTAGCTCTGGACTAGCCGCGCAGTTTTCGTGTTGCTGCTAATCATACAAACTAGCTGGCTGGGTACCTGTTATGGAGGCATGACAGGTCCCAGCAAACGCCTGGTAACTCGTATGTCGGTTTCGGTGCCGCTCCCACACGCGCGAGGCTAGCGTCAAGTCCAACTGACGCATGCCTCCGTCTCGGCCACAGACACCATCACATATATGTCAACACTTTGTTGCCACAAGACACCCGAAACTTAAGGAACTCCATCGTGTCATAATCGTGGACAGCCCTCAAATTCTTTTTCAAATAAACATTTAACAAACATACAATTGACATGTTTATCCATAACATTTTAAAATTAAAACATTTATTAAGATATACAAAAATTAATAATTAAATTAACAAAATGACGAATAGTTCTTCAAATTACATAAAACATTTTAACATTAAAGATACAATATTCACATATATAAGAATTCGGTTTCAAATGAAATTGAAGTGCAAAACACAAAAATTGACATATTACATTGAAATCACACAGTGTTACATATCAATAATAAAATAGATTATCCTATAACTTAACATAGCATCGAGAATAATATGTTTAATAAATTAAATATGGTCCACACGGCAATTCGTCACGTCAGGTCATAGTCTGTGTTAGTTTTAGCGAGGCAAAGCTACCTTCATCCATGCAGCGCTATGCAAAAACTAACTACAAGCCACTATGCAGCGCTACGCAAACACTAACTACTATACCACCATGCAGAGCTACACAAACACTAACGACAATAACTGCCTACAGCCGGGCGCAAATTATTCTAACTACTGCGCGAGGCAAGGAGGGAGGTTTCTTGAGCTCGCCCGTCTGGTTACACGCGCTGCAAATTGGAGGTTAGTGCCTGTAAACAGACTTACACCAATCGCTCACGCAGAGGCGAGAAAGCACAGTTACACATTTTACCTAAACACGAGATAATACATCTTGGAAGTAGAACAAAAAGAAAACACATGATTAAATGTACAAACACATAAAATAAACACTACAAATCCACACATGTTAAACAATCCTAAGTTAATAAAGTGAGATCTAAGGTACTAGTGACCTACAATGTAACCTAATCTTATCACAATCATGCTGCAAAATTAAGAATGCGAATTAGTGGTTGCAGGAAAGTCAGTGTTTACCGTCCTCATTGTACACGTTATGCGGACAGTTCCTTCACATTGAGCTTTCTCTTCTTCAACTCCTTTATTTTTCTTTTATTTCTTGACATCCTTGTCTGCTTCTGAATGTGATTTAGGCCTCTTTCACAGATCACGTTCGGTCCTTTAATTTACAAAATTGCCCTGCAAAACTCATCTGGGAAAAAAGGCAAGTTGGTTCTATTAATAAGCCAGGATTCAATGAACTTTAGATGAACCCTTCGTTCGTGCCCTGCCGCAACCGTCTACTGGTCGAATCGCACACCTCGTGTTATTCACACGGACAATCCCTAGACAAAATTATCTAGACCCTTAAGCATCAACACCACAGTGCATCCACGTGCAACTAAAAATCCTATGAATTACGGCATTGGCGCCTACCACGGCGTCTTATTAACGTGCTACTTAACGGGGAGATTGCCGATACAATACTACAGTAAAGGTGACAACTCAAGCACTTGATAAACAAGTGAAGAAGAGCACACACACTTAAAACGAGCAAACAGGGACACAAATTACATGAACAAAATATACACGACAAAATACTTAACATGGCCTAAACAACTTAGATTATGCACCGTCAATCCTCACGATGGAAACAAAAGATAAATCATGGACAAAAAGGCACTATGTGAGGTGGGCAGCCTTATAGCTAACAGATACACTTGGATATGTCACACTAATAATTCTTTAAGTACCAAAAGGATCGTCAAGGTAACGTACATTGAATGGCTGACCAGGTGGAACTGGCAAGTTGTTGTTAACCACGCCAATAGCGGCGTGCACCTTATAGTACACAAAACACACATACAACATAAAGACACGTTTTCGTGAAATGAAATCGCACAACAAACACATACATATACAAAGGACACAAAAAATAAAATACACTATTAAACAAACCACTTAAAGGAACACTGCAAAAGACATACAACATACAGCATAAATTTACTAACACAAATCACATAGTTGGTAAGAATAACCATAAATCTACCCTAGAAACCACAAAATTAAACAAAACTTAGAATATATGTTACTGGCTTGTGCTGGGGCCGGGATCGTTATGGCGTGGATCAGCGGGCCTGACTTGCACGTCTTCTGTTGGCAGGTCGCATGTCTTTTTGTGGCGTTTATCAGGTCAGTAGCCTTATTACCGATCCCGAACTTACGCCGTTTGTCCGCTCGCTTATCACGACAATAACCTTGCTCGTACCTCCGCTGAGGCCGATTCTCAGCATTGGAAGGACTGGACTCCCCACTGGTTGTGCTTTCCGCTTGGCGGTTGTTCCTAGCGCTATTGTCGCACCGATTACGTCTCCTAAAAGAGCCATAGCCATCTCTTCTAGGTCTGTAATCATTGTCTAACTCCAAGTCCTCCAGGTAAGCCAGGAAGGACTCAATGTCCTCCTTGCAGCCTCCTGCAAGGACGGCATTGCGCACATTTCGAGGGAGCTTCGATGCGCAAATTCTAATTAATTCGCTTGGAGGGTATGGGTAGTCGAGGGACTGATTTCTTAGCATCATTCCTTGGAAGAATTCGCCGAGACTCCTGCAATGAGTGTTTGCAAATTGGGGCATCGCTAAAATGCTAGTTTTTACTCATACCTGCTGCATCTCCGACCAGTAGGCAGACAGGAAATGCTCCCTAAAATCGCCACAGTAGCGGCAATATCTCAAGGGAGGTCGCATCTGTGTGCCGGCTCCTCCTTGAGATATCCGCACACATACTCAAACTTCTGTTCTTCTGGCCAGTTCGGAGGCAGAGAGTAATCGAATTGCTCTAACCACGCACAGGGGTGTAACCCGCTTGCGGAGTTTCGGAATACCTGGTACTTTTTTACTGTCAGAAAGTGGTTATGATCAAATGCCTGCACTGGCTCTCGCACAGGCACTCGACTCTGTCTTTCTCTTATGAGAGGACGGGCATGCAGAGGTTCGACTTCTGCCTCCTCTAAAGCAGAATCATCTCCACGGTCAGAACGACAGGGCCGACCTCCACACAAACTGCGGGAGGCGTTTTCTAATTGCAGGGGAGCAACAGAGACTTGCTCCAGATGCGCGACGCGTACTTCTAGCTCGGCTGCTACATCGCGACGACTACATTTAATTTCCCACTGTTGTTCCTTGAACCGGAGTAAGTCGCGAACTTCCTCCGATTCATTTACAACAGCGGCAACTGCCCTTTCTGCCACCGTCTCCACGGTCTGTAAAAGCTGCGCCACCGAGGTGGACAGCTCTTCTACGCACGCGCTTAGTTCATCGGTGCGCGTTTTCGCCTGACTCTCTACCAAATCGACTCTCTCGTTAAGAGAGTGGACATCAGTCTTAACTAATTCGACTCTCTCCTCAAGGGAGTGGATATTAATATCTATACGGTCGGAGAGGGTAGATATAGCTTCTGCATTCCCTGAAATTTTAGTCGTGTTTTCTGAGATGCTATGCATTGCTACCTCATGCCGTTCCTGAACTAGCCGCACTATATCGGTGCGCAACCAATCCAGATTATTGTTAATAACCTGAACGGTGCGCCTCCCTGCACTGCATAGAAACCTTGATAAGTTGCACTTCCATCCCTGCTTTTAATTCCTGAACTGAAACATTCTGCACTTCCATCCCTGTTTTTATTTCTCCCATGAAAGCCATGATGTCGCTTAGAGTCGTATCAGAAGCGCACATGGGCCTAGTAACACTGGTTGAACTAGTTTGCGAAGTAGCAGAAACCGGCATATGGGTATTCGGTTCGCTTTGTTCGCCCCTGCCCTCACTTACGGATGCGTCCACGTTTAAACTAGTCGCGTTTTCAACGGGAACGCGACCGTCTGTGTTCCTTACTTTTCCCTTTCTGTCGAAAGATCTGGCCTAGACGACTTTTCGCGGTCCTAACTTTGGTTTAATCGCCTAGAGCGAGTGGAAACGGACAAGGCAGAACTATTCTCCATCGTCACAAGTAGTTTAGAACAGCAAAAGCAACAAACACAAGAGTAGCCAAACAAAACCGCGTAACGAAACACGAACTAACACCTGCGCTTGTGTTCTTTTTACAAAAACATTTAAATAAAATAACACATCCAAAATTACATAAAAATACACTGAAACACACGAATGCTGAAAACATAAAATGAAATAGATTAATGTGCGCTGCTCATATCACACATTCAGCCACTGAGAGGGAAAGAAAATTTCTAAAAATATTCCTACACGCATTTAAAGCAAAAACTATTTCATTGTGAACAGATGATCCACTAGAAGAGCGAATCCTGGCAGCGGCAAGACAGATAAAAGTAGACCACTGTACGTAATAAAAGCTTAATTCTGGTAGGAGCTACCAAGATAAGAATTTACTGTTATAAAAAAGATTAATTTTAGCAATAGAATTAGCTAAAGATGAGTGTGAGTTACCGGCTACTCCCTGCTGCAAAACCTTGATCCCTGGCCCAATCTGAGAACTAATTTGGTTCAAATTATTCTAATAACAGGAAGTTAACGACATAGTGGCCAACATACGTAGCAGCTCACACGAAATTACACACAGACATTAATAAACAAACCACCACAATTAAAGTTATTTCCTAAAGGGGGCTAAGAAAAACATTTATGGCGCAACGGAACTTCAGCATAAAAATTTGCATCCGAGCTTGTTCTCAGCACTGCTGAAAAACAATATTAAATAAAAGCAGGAAGCTGCTCGAAAACTACAATTTATTAATAATAACTTGTTTATTCAGGTTGAAAGTCAGCAAAATGGGGAACCAATTTTGTTAATACAATAAAAATGCATCCCCTTACAGGAACTAATACTGACGAAGCCCAGCATTGAAATTAACATAAATTACACAGAAGTTAATGCTACTGGGGGGGGGGGGGGGAGATTTACAAACAACACTTACTCGCTCACACACACGCAATGCAACAGCGAAACACCAACATCAGCGTGCTGAGACGAGGCTGAAGCAGGCGCCGATATCGTGGGCGAAATTCAGCAAACCCGGAGGTAGCACACAACACAATATACAACGTCAAAGACAGGTGGCAAGAGGGTTAGGGAGGGATCTAAGACTTCCTCCTCTCTGGACAAGCGTGATACTAAAAAAGCCGAGGCAGAAAATAGGGAAACGGACCTATAGTACTGCAGTCTCGGTCTTTAGGATGACGGTTGTCCAAGAAGGACATCCGCTGGTGAGCATCACCTCTCAGCAGGAGGAGGAGCTCGTGCAGATGGCCCTCTTCGAAAAGACTGTGGGGGAGGGGGGGCACGTTGCTCCAGGGCCCAAATTCAAGAGGGTCTATCTAGATCACGGTGCCCTCATTTTTGTCTGCGAGGGGGAGCACTCAGCAGAATGGCTAAGGACAAGGTGCCCATGATATCCCCGTGGGGGGATGCGAAGCTGCTGGTCAAAACAGCAGCCGAACTCCTAAAGACAGCAAAGGTATCAATATGGGTACCAAAGATCCTTAAGGATGCCCCTCCAAAGACTTTGTTCGAGAAAACAAAGGTCCAGAACCCAAAAGTCTCGACAGAGGATTGGTGGGTAATCAACCAAAAGGTCGTTCCGGAAGGACGAATCCTGTTGGTGTAGGTCGGAGAGAAGTCCCTGAAGGCAATGCGAGAGCTAGGCCTGAAACTGTTTTAGGGTTCTCGCAGGTCGCCGTCAGGGTTATCAAAGACCTTAAAGGCAATAACGGAAGTAAGATGGGGACTGGAAGTGCTGCAGATAAACCTGAGTAAAGGAGCCACTGCTACCCTGAGCCGTCGCCTGGGGACACAGGAAGGGGACGTGGACTGATACAAGAACCCTATTTATAGAATATAGGTACGGGTACGGGTCTCGGTGGTACTGGAGGTAAGCTGATTTACGCTAGAAATCTAAGAAACTCCATAACATGCATTTATGTTAGAAATGGAATCCCTTTCATGCCAATGATGGATTTTTGTTCCAGGGACCTGGTGACCATCAGGATGCAGCAACCTGAGGAAAGTATCTGGAGAGAAATTGTTTTGGCCTCAGCATACCTTCCTTACAAAGACAGCTTTCCCCCTTCTTTGGAAGTGAGGAGACTGACGGAAGCCTGCCATCGGCAAGGTGACCGACTGTTGGTGAAATGTGACGCCAATACCCACAATATAGTGTGGGGCGGCAGGGACACTAACAGTAGAGGTGAGCACCTTCTTGAATTTCTCCTATCTAACAATTCGGAGATCCTGAATAGGATTGACGAACCTACATTCAGGAATAGAAGAAGGGAGAAGTAATTGACATAACCTTTGGTTCCATGATGATGGGCAGTTATGTCAAGCAGTGGCATGTAGTCTTGGAGCCACCCTCATCAGATCACATGTACATTAAATTCAAGGTCGTAATGGGAACCAGACACACTATGGCCTATAGGAATCCCAGGAAACCAGACTGGGAGACATATAGGAGAGACCTTGACTTCAGCCTATCGGAAATTAAAACCTCGATAAGGAATCCAGCAGAGTTTGAGGAAGTAGCAGAGGCTGTAACCTCTGCTATAGTGACCTCATATCAGGACAACTGCCCAATCACCAAGAAGAGCACAAATAGGAGTGTGCCTTGGTAAAATAACAACTTGGAATTGCAAAGGAAACAGGTACGAAGACTGTTTAACCTAGCAATGTGCAAAGGACAATGGGCAAAATATCGCGAGGCCCTTGTCAATTACAACCTTGCCATCAGACGAGCAAAGGAGGCATCCTGGAAGGTATTCTGTGAGGTAGTGGAGGGCACGGCTGCTCAAGCCAGACTTCACAAATCCTCACTAGCATACCAACTAATCCAAGAGGAACATTGAGAAAGCACATGATATGCTGGAACTGCTCCTCAAGACTCACTTTCATCAATATACTCCGGTGGATAACACAGACCAGAATGCGACCCCTGAAACACAACAGTTCTCAGGTATTCGCGAAGAGGGCTGAGATTTGGCCAAGGAGTGTGTCGATGTGAGTAAGGTCCGATGGGCGGTGGGAACATTTCAACCGTTCAAGTCACCTGGCCCTGGTGGAATCTTTCCAGCTCTCCTGCAACAAGCGGGAGAAAATCTTATCAGATTCCTATGCAGGTTATTTAGGGTTAGCCTAGCAACAGGAATCATTCCCAATGCCTGGAGGGCAGTGAGGGTTGTCTTCATTCCAAAGCCAGGGAGAATTGATCATGCCAAGGATATGAGACCAATCATCCTGTCCTCCTTTATTCTTAAGACATTGGAAAAGCTGGTTAATGTACATGTTGGAGAGAGGTGGTTAAGTAGGGCTCCTCTACATTCAAACCAACATGCATATCAGCCAGGTAAATCATGTGAGACAGCTCTCCACATACTCGTCAGGAAGGTGGAGAAAGCACTACATTTTCAGGAAATAGCCCTCTGTATCTTCCTGGACATCGAGGGGGATTTAGCAACACGACATTCGATTCCATGGTTAGGGCAGCAGAGGTGCATGCCCTAGGGACCACTATATGTAGGTGGACTAGGGCCATGCTCAGTGGAAGAAAGTTAGAGGCTACCATGATGAATGAAAAAATGGTAATCAACACCACTAGGGGTTGCCCACAAGGACGAGTTCTTTCCCCTTTATTGTGGAATCTAGTGGTGAATGAACTCATTGCAGAATTAAACTCTAGGCAGTACTTTTGCCAAGGATACGCAGATGACCTTGTCATAGAAAAACTTGGCAAATTAGCTGACACAGTCAGGAATATGGCACAAGGTGCGTTGGACATTGTGCAAGACTGGTGAAGAAAACAAGATCTGGGGGTTAGTCCTAAGAAGACTGTTGTTGTACCAATCACGAAGAAGCATATCCAACATTCAAGTTGCAATCTAAAGCTTTTAAATGAAGGAGACAGTGAAGTATCTAGGGGTTACCTTAGATGAGAAACTGACATGGACCCCTCACATTAGAAATATTTGCTCCAAGGCAAAAGGTACTCTGGTAAGTACCAGGAGAGCTTGTGGCAAAAACTGGGGCTTGAGCCCCAAGGGTATGTACTGGATATACACCACGGTGATTAGACCTAGGATCATCTGTGAGGCGGTCGTGTGGTGCAAGAAGGTAGAACAGCAGGTTGCTGCTAAGGAGCTTGGTAAGGTGCAGAGATTAGACATAACAGGCGGAATTAGCAGCACACCAACTGCTGGGATGGAAACCATGCTAGATATGCCCCCATTACACCTTTGGGTCAAGATGGAGGCAGCGGCTGGTGCATACAGACTCAAATCTGGCAACAACTGGAACTCTTTGGGATATCCAGAATCACACACTAAAATAGTGAGTGAGGTAAATATAGGAAAGGTTGGGGAAATGCCAGCCGACTATATTATAACCCCATACTGCTTTAACTAGCCTTTCAATATAACAATTGGAAGTAGGGAGCAGTGGGAGAAAATAGTTCAACACCGTACGGGGGACATTGTCTGGTTCACTGACGGGTCGAAATCAGACCAAGGCGTTGTGGCCGGAGTATATGGGGTGCAGCCCAGACAGGAGGGTGTCATCTCTCTAGGGAAACTGGCCTCAGTATTCCAGGTCGAAATCACTGCCATCAGGGTGTGTGTGGAGGAGAATTTGCGTAGGTGGTACAAAGAGCGTAGCATCTACATCTATTCAGACAGCCAAGCAGCCCTGTGATCGCTGGCAGCTCCTACAACAAGATCTAAAATAGTTGCAGAATGTCACAGGGTTCTGGTGGAGCTAGGGGAAAGCAATAGGGTAAACCTATTGTGGGTCCCTGGCCACTCAGGGAGCAGTGACAATGAACATGCCGACAGATTAGTAAGGATGGGGGCAGAGACTCCATTTATTGGACCGCAACCTGTACTACCAATCACCAAGGCAATGATCAAATTGGAACTACGTAACTGGCGCAGAAGACAGCACGCAGAATATTGGACCAAGGTCTATAAACAAAAACAATGGCAATGTAATGATGCCAAAGCCATGTTTTAAAAGAAGCTCTGTAATCCTGGGCTTGAACAGGAGAGAGAATCGACTCATGGTTGGATAGCTGACAGGCCATGGGAATTTCAAAAAACACCTACATACAATGGGAATAACAGAAGAGGATCCTAAATGTAGGATGTGTGATGATGGTGATGAAACTGCATCACATCTAATCTTCGAATGCATTGCATTGGAGAACAAAAGGCACAGAACATTTGGGACAACCAGACGCGAAGAAATTGTGTCTAATAAAGAACTGGTTAAGGGACTCCTTACACTGTTCAAGGGCATTGATTGGCTTCACTAAATATACAGGGAGCGTTACCGCACAATAAACTTAGTTTCGGTGCGGGCAGTGGCGGGTTGGACCAAAACTGTTTTGGCTTCCCTGACAAAATCAATCAATCAATCAATCAAATCCTGAGGACAACAGACACAACGATGCCCGAGGGAGGACTCGAACCTCCAACGGCGAGCAACCGGGCACTCCGTAGCAAGGCGCCTTAGAGCGCTTGGCCACTCCGCCGCTGCAAAAAATTGTTAAATAATAGCTTAGCACAAACATTTTAAATATATTTACATAACCGAGTGACGTAAGACAATGCACTCGGTTTCGGGATGACAAAGCTTCAGACCACAGTCTGCTTGCACATTTAGTTTTCCTTAACTCACTTAAATAGAATTCAGGCATGGCTCTTCTCAAAAGGTACGTCCAGTTCCTTCTTATCCACCTCGAATGTCATATGTGCTCCATATGTAATGAATCTTCGTCGACGAGATGATAAATCCTAATCTTCCTTTTCCTTTTTAAACTGCATATTGCTATTGAAGCCAAACGTCGTCAAAACTAAAATAGTTTCCGGTGCGTACTTACACAGATCTTTTTTTTCTGCACCTTTAGCGGGATGTGACGTGCAAAGCGTTCATATGATGCGATATATAAAGTAATTTGTAAACCAACTGGATCTACTACGAAATTCTTCAGTGGGAGTTCAACTAATAAATTCGTAGGCCAGTTTTTTTTTTTTTTTTTTTTTTTTTTTTTTTTTTTTTTTTTTTTTTTTTTGGTTATAGGGCGCACAACTGCTAAGGTCATTAGCGCCCAGACAAGTACAGAGATTCGCTAGATCTCAAAAAATTGGTAACTGCCAGTTAGAATATCAAGAGAAGGCTAAAAACGAAAGATAGAAACAATTAAAAGGGTTAAATATCCTTTGATAAATTGGCCAAGTTGATAAAACGCAAAACTCGAGCAACTGCTCGTGTGTCATAAGCTAAAATTTCCTCCAGAGTAGACGGAAAGTTAAGGGCTACACGGAAATGATTAATATTAACACAAGATAGTAAAACATGTCGCACCGTCAGCAATTCACCGCAGGAGCACAGCGGTGCAGGATCGGCGGTTAGCAAATGACGGTGGCTGAAACGGCAGTGACCGATCCGCAACCGGGCCAGGATGACCTCCTCTCGCCGAGAGGGGCGTGAGAAGGTCCTCCAAGCGGTCGGGATCGGTTTTACAGTTCTCAATTTATTGTCATACAGTGAGAACCACGCACCATGCCAGGACGACACGATACTCCGGCGAAGAGACCGTTGAACATCGTCCGATGGGACACAAAAGGTAGCCATGCGAGGCAAAATAGCTGCGGCCTTGGCTGCTATGTCGGCGGTCTCATTCCCGGGCACACCCACGTGGCCAGGGACCCACAGGAAAGAAACGTGACAGCTGTCATCTGCTAGCAACTGGAGGGAGCGTTGGATCCGATACACGAGAGGATGGGTCGAGAAAGGGTCCTCGAGACTCTGTAGGGCACTAAGGGAGTCCGAACAGATGGCATAGAAAGGTTGGCGGTGGCTGCAGGTATACAAAACAGCCTGGTGGAGGGCAAAAAGCTCAGCCGTGAAATTCGAGCACCGGTCAGGGAGCTTGTATTGGAAACGGTTGTCCCCGGCGACGAAGGCAGATCCGACACCATCAGTGCTCTTGGAACCATCAGTGTAAATAAATATGGCATTATCGAACCGCGAACGGATTTCGACAAGTCTCGAGCGGTATACCAAATCCGGGGTGCTCTCCTTGGCAGCGAAATAAGTTCAAGATGAGTGTGAACCTGGGCCTGATGCCACGGTGGCAATGGGCTGTCGCTCAACCGAAGGGTGGAAGGAAGGGTAAAATCGAGCCGCTGAAGCAGGCGGCGAAACGGAACTCCAGCTGGAAGTAAGGCTATCGCAGACAACTGATATTGGCGATCGAAGTCGTCAAAAAATAATGGGTAAGATGGATGGTTGGGCATCGACCGCAGGCGGCATGCGTACCGACACAAGAGTATGTCACGCCGAGTGGTCAAGGGTAATACAGCAGCCTCGGCATACAGACTTTCAACAGGGCTGGTATAAAATGCACCGATCGCCAGACGTAATCCCCGATGGTGAATAGAGTTGAGACGGCGGAGAATCGACGGCCGTGCAGAAGAGTATACAAGGCTTCCGTAGTCTAGCTTCGACTGAACAATGGCCTGGTAAAGGTGAAGCAGGACAGTACGATCCGCTCCCCATGACGTGCCACTGAGGACACGAAGAACATTAAGGGATTGGGCACAAAGGGCAGCCAGGTAGGACACGTGTGTGGACCAGCAAAGTTTCCGATCCAACATTAGCCCCAAGAATTTTGTTGTCTCCACGAATGGGAGAGCAACCGGGCCGAGACGGAGAGATGGTGGAAGAAATTCCTTGTATCTCCAAAAGTTTATACATACCGTTTTCTCAGCGGAGAATCGGAAGCCGTTCGCAATGCTCCAGGAATAGAGGCGGTCAAGACAGCGTTGAAGACGACGCTCCAAGAGACACGTCCGCTGGGCGCTGCAATAAATTGCGAAATCGCCTACAAAAAGGGACCCGGAAACGTCGGCTGAAAGGAAATCTGCGATCGGATTGATTGCGATGGCAAAGAGAGCCACACTCAAGACGGAGCCCTGTGGCACCCCATTCTCCTGGCGAAAGATGTCTGACAAAACAGAGCCCACCCGTACCCGGAACTTGCGATCCGCCAAAAACGCTTGAATAAAATGAGGGAGGCCCCACGTGTGCAATGTGCGGAGGATGCCAGCTCTCCAACAGGTATCGTATCCCTTCTCCAAGTCGAAGAACACTGCTACTGTTTGACGCTTCTTTAGAAAGTTATTCATAATGAAGGTCGACAAGGTAACGAGGTGATCAGCAGCAGAGCGGTGTCGACGGAAACCGCATTGGACATTTGTTAGGAGGCGTCGAGATTCGAGGAGCCAGACCAACCGAGCGTTAACCATGCGTTACAGACGCAGCTCGGCAGGGAAATGGGGCGATAACTGGAAGGAAGATGTTTGTCCTCCTTCCCTGGTTTGGGGATGGGGACAACAATGGCTTCACGCCAACTTGTGGGAACCTGACCTTCAGTCCATATGCGATTGTAGGTACTAAGAAGGAAACACTTGCCCGCAGGAGAGAGGTTCTTCAGCATCTCAATAAGGATGGAATCGGGCCCGGGAGCAGAAGATCGGGACAGGGCGAGAGCACGGTCTAGCTCCTGCATGGTGAAGGCGACATTATAATTTTCACTATTAAAAGAGTGGAAAGAAGGCGGCCGTGCCTCCTCTACCTGTTTGCGAGGGAGAAAGGCAGGGTGGTAATGGGCAGAGCTCAAAACCTCCGCAAAGAAACTGCCCAATGCATTGGAAACATCAGCGGGGTCCACGAGGACTGCGTTCTCGACGGTCAGGCCAGGAATCGGGGAGTGGACCTTGATGCCGGATAAACGACGTAGGCCACCCCAAACAACCGTGGAGGGAGTAAAGCGGTTAAAAGAATTAGTAAAAGCAGTCCAGCAAGCGTTTTTGCTGTCATTTATAATACGACGACATTGCGCTCTCATTCGTTTATAATTTATACAATTCTCCAAATTTGGGTGGCGGCGGAAGGTGCGCAAAGCACGTCGCCGGGCACTAATCGCGTCGCGACAGGCTGCAGTCCACCAAGGGACCGGGACACGACGTGGAGAAGAGGATGTACGAGGTATGGAACGTTCGGCAGCTGTGAGAATAACCTCTGTGAGGTATTCGACCTGACTGTCACAGCTGGAAAAGTCCTGATTGTGAAAAACTGCCATGGAAGAATAAAGCCCCCAGTCGGCTTTAGAAATGTTCCAACTGGTGGGAAGAGGAGATGGGGAATGATGCAGGAAGTGGATGCCACAAGGAAAATGGTCACTTGAGTACGTGTCAGAAAGTGCATTCCACTCAAACCGACCGGCAAGCTGAGGAGTGCATATCGTGAGGTCTATATGGGAATAAGTATGTGTTGTGTCTGAAAGGAAGGTCGGTGCTCCGGTGTTGAGGCAGACAAGATTGAGGTGTTGGAGGTCCACCAAAAGGGAGCCTCTCGGACAAGGTGCCGGAGAGCCCCATAGGGGGTGGTGGGCATTAAAGTCGCCTACCAACACGAAAGGTGAAGGGAGCTGGTCAACGAGGTTTAGCACATCTGCCAGAGTAAGGGCGGATGACGATGGCGAATAGATATTACAGAGGGAAAAGGAAAAGGTGGATAGAGTGATGCGGACGGCAACTGCCTGTAGGCGAGTATTCAATGTAATGGGATGGTAATAGACGTCGTCCCGAATGAGCATCAGAACCCCTCCATGGGCTGGGGTACCTTCCACAGATGGCAGGTCGAAACGCACAGAAGTGTAGTGGGGTAAGTCTGCACGATCACTTGGACGTAGCCGGCCGCGGTGGCCGAGGGGACTTCAGTCACGGTCTGCACGGCCACTATGGTCGGGGGTTGGAATCCCCCCTCGGGCATGGATATTTGTGCCGTCCTAGTTCGTAAGTAGTTCATAAGTAGTTTGTAAGCTTAGGGACTGATAGCCCCATAGTTGAGTCCCATAGGCTTTACAAACATTTGAATAGTTGAACTTGGACGTAACTTAGTTTCTTGGAGACAAACTAGAAGCGGGCAGTGCAATCGAAGGAGTAGTTTTAATTCCTCCCGATTGGAACGAAGCCCCGGATATTCCATTGAAGGAGCGCCATGATAAAAAATAAGAGAAGGGAAGATAAAAAGGAACAAGCAGGTGGGGTCACCTCGACGGCCGCTGAGGACCGGACTTCGAGGGAGCACTACTGCCGCCATCTAGAGGCAGAGAGTCATGTTCCATAGGTTCAAACGATACATCTGCCTCCTTCCCGACTTTATCAGGAGGGGCAGCTTCCGCCGCCGGTAAAATGCCGGTTGCCCGGCTAACAGTAGTGCGTCCCGGCAAGACAGAAGATGATCGGGGCCTACTACTGTTGGACGGTGTGACGGATGGGTCACACCGCGGCGGGGAAGGAGAGGAACTCTTTTTCTTGTTGGCTCTTCTGAAAGAGTGACGGTGAGAAGAGGCAGTTGACGGTTGGGAAGCCTGAGAACGCAGAAAATCTTCACGGACGGGTTCCTTTTTCAAAGTCCGGGCATCTCGTTTAGGTGCCCGCGGTTTATTAGAGGTTGACGAAGACTGAACTTTAGAAGCAGCAGGAGGAAGCGGGGACGTGGAACGGGAATCTTCGGGCTGGCGGATCGCACAACAGTGTCAGCGAAAGTGAAGTCACCGGTCTGGGTATTTGAATCCTTAGTAGGTCGAGTAGAGGTGAGGACTTTACTGTATGTGCCCGCTGGGAGAACAGTGGGCTTTCGACTCGCCAACAACTTTCGAGCGGCAGATGTTGATACCTTTTCCGTAACCCGAATTTGCTGGTTGACTTTTTCATCCTTATAATCAGGGCAGTCTCGAGAGGAAGCCGCATGGTCACCGTTGCAATTAAGGCAGTGAGGGGACGGAGGTGGGCAATCCCCCTCATGGGCGTCCCTACCTCAAGTGACACATTTTGCTGCGTTAGGGCAAGATTGACGGGTGTGGTTGTATCTGTGGCATTGAAAACAGCGTGTTTCGTTAGGTATATATGGGCGGACGGAGATGACTTCATACCTTGCTTTGACCTTCGACGGGAGTTCAACTCTGTCGAACGTCAAAAACACAGTACGAGTCGGTGTGAGCTGGTTATCTACCCTATGGACGGCTGTTACACCCTATTCGGACATATAGGTTTGTATGTCTTCGTCGGACAACCCGTCAAGGGATATCGTAAAAACGACCCCCTGTGACGAGTTGAGTGTGCGGTGCGCTTCTATCTTGACTGGAAACGTGTGTAACAATGTAGTCCGTATCAGTTTTTGGGCCTGGAAGGCACTGTCCGCTTCCAGCAACAATGTGCCATTGCGCTGACGCGAACAGGTTTTAACAGGGCCAGCAATTACATCAACACCTTTCTGAATGACGAAAGGATTTACAGAATTGAAATCTTTACCGTCGGTTCGAGAGACAACAAGAAATTTCGGTAGATTAGGCAGAGTCTTCTTTTGCTGAGGCGAATCTATCTTTCGTTTCTGGGTCAAAGTCACTGAAGAAGAGAAGGAAGTCATTGCGGAAGTGTCCCCCGTGATTAGCGGCGACTCCGATGGCGCGCACCTTCCTAGTGGGGGCCCTATGAGGGCTTACCCGCCTTAGGTGATTGTTCACACCTCAGGTCACACCTCCCAAGAACTGACGGAGGGATCAATCGGCATCTTCGGAAGGTACCAGCTCGGGTAATCACCCCTCCCTGGGCCTGGCCTTACCAGAGGGTACGTACGTGCCCTACTTGTCTACCCGGGGCGGGGAATTACGCGTTACCCCGTCACCTGCTACGCATGAGAATGCGTGGGTCGGCCTTCAGACACGCATACGGAGGAAAGAAGAAGAATAGAGGAAGTGAAGAGAAAGAAGGAAAGAAGTGTCTCAAACGCCGAAGCGGAGACTAATGAGGAGGAGAAGAAGGCTAGGAGAGTACAGCAAGGAGAGGAAGACAGAAGCAAAGGTTAGGAAAGGAAGGAACCAAGGAATAAGAGAAACTACAACAAGAAACCACCTTAACTCGCGAAAGACGCCCGTCTCCGGGCGAAGGCATAAACCGGGAGGGAAAGTGAAGCAGCCTGGGGCAGAAGAAAGGCTGCTTCGGCTCGGGGCCCCGTGCGCGCCACACACGTACCCACAAAAGAGCAGTGTAGGGATGGGCTAAACTGCGATTTTTCGATATCAGTGATTTCTGTGACTGCTACTTTTATATATCTGTGATTCTTAGTTGCGATTTGTCACTGTTTACAATCGCACTGTACAAATCCTCGACATGTATCCCTCCGCGCTCAAACTGCGATTTCGGTGACTCTGAATGCTACTTCTGCGATTTCTGCTACTGATATTGCTACATTGCTACTTCTGCGATTTCTGCTACTGATATTGCTACTTCTGCGATTTCTGCTACTTCCGTGATATCTGCTACTTCCGTGACTTATGCGATGTGTGTGGCAAATGCAATATATATATATATCATCCATAACAGATCCTCTTCCTACGTGTAAATATATACAAAAAAAAAGAATATTGATGCTCAATTTACGTGTAATGTTGGGATTATTTACACATCGACAAATGTCAATTAGTCTTATAAAAGCTATTTCAGTGTTTGGTGTGTAATGTATAGTTAAAAGTGAGGTTATTCGCAAGTAATGTGTAACCGAAATCGGCCAGTAGGCCTATAGTCTACCTTAACAGAAACATTTGGTAGATTAGGCACACAGCAACTACAACAGTGCAACGAAAGTGCTATGTTCTTGCCTGTAGAATGAATGAATGGATTTTTTTAACATTGTGTGATATACGTCACTTACCAATTTGAAAGAGATAAGTAAATGTAAAATACAACGTGAGTGACTTCTGAAAATTCCCATTTCTCTTTAAAACCTTTCGGTATCACTACATATTCTGCCAAATAACTATAGATAAGAGCTTGCGTTATATTTTACTAATCGACGTGCCGACCTAATGTGCTCATGTTGGCAACTAAAGCTTCATTTTATAAGAATTTTTAACTTACTGACTGTACAGGGTTACACACAAGAAATCTTACAACCACAGATAAAGAATAACATTAATTATTTATTTTATGATAAACAAAATATTATTTCAATCATTCTGTATGATTTAAATTTCTACGATCATTCATCGGTCGTTGCCAACATAAGCACACTATGCCACCACTGCAGTAAACAAAAGTGTTAATAATACTGAAGGATCCGATACCACTCATCTGCTTTCACTCATGTCATCACAGGACGGAATGTACGAAAAAGAAAAGGACGGAAAACAATATTCCTAAACCTAAAACAAATCTGATAAAAGAAAACTTTCCATTACGCGAAAACTTGTTTATTTTCAAGTGTAATATTTTTATAGAATCCTCGAAGGTACAAGTTTACTCCTATATAGCAGTACTTAACACAGTCCACATTGAAAATGGAGTTGGCCTACTGTTAAACATTTCGTAAAATTACCTGTACTTAGTTGACCACTTGATACCACCCCCTTGGAATATTTATTTTATGTACGATGTATAACGCAAGCAAAAATATTCGTCGAAACCAGATTTGCAGTGTAACATAAGTATTCTGAATTCCCATAATAGTTGTAGGTTCTATGACGAAAAATTATTTTAAACAGGGATCAAGTCCGTAAGACAATATTTATTTGGCATTCACATTTGTTGTCTTTACCAACTATAACCTAAAAACATACATGCCAGGCTTTGCATCACAACATGTAAATGCTGCCGCCAGGTAAAATAGTGCCACAAAGTGTAAACATTTTCACAAAGAAAATTATCTTCTTGCTCATTAATTCGACAACATCCCCAAACAACACACGAGTGAAAGTACGACAGTTGGTCAACAAGTAGCATAAGGCGGAATATTAAATGCTATTCTCAATTGCTACTTGGGACTCTTAATCGCGACTTTTCACTGAAATCGCAGTTTGGACCAGTGAGGACGTTCGAGCTCACTGGTTTGAGCCGATGGCGTTCGACCAACACACACACAAAAGCCACACATACACGACGCAGACAGCGGGAAGCTAGAAGTACCAATTTCGGCCAACAGATGGCAGCCGGCAATGTCTAAACTGCGCCTCTTAGTTGCTACTTGTGACTCTTAAACGCGATTTGTCACTGAAATCGCAGGTAGACTCTATAGCCTGCCCAATGCAAAGATATTAGTACAAACTTCGACCAACAGATGGCAGAGTGCAAACTGCTTCTTGCTACTCTTAGTTGCGACTTGCTACTTTTAGTGCTACTGCGCTTCTAAACTGCGACTGAAATCGCAGTCAGAATCCGTAAAGTTGCGACTGTGAATACTGCTACTTCCAAATCGCTGTGACTCTTAACAGATACGCGATTTTCGACCCATCCCTAGAGCAGTGGGTCCCCTGGGGGGACGTTGTCAGCCAGTGTTAAACTGATCTTAACTGATTGCTACATTTTTATGGTCGATGAAGACGTATTGAAAATAAGTGTTTATAAACATTAGGCACCTGTTCTGATTTCAGCTGATGAATCTGTAAACTGGTCTGTTAGCTTAAAACGCAGTTTATGACACACGTGCTCAGAGCAAAAATTGAACACGTTGAACAATTAGAGATGGTACGTTCATAATGAACGGATATATTCCTTAATAAGTTCTGAAGGAATGAGCAGCATTTGAATCAGTTCGGTTGAACATGCGTAGTGGCCAGGCGCATTGAGACGCTATGCTCACGAGCACGAGGCCGTTCCCACTCGGGGATTCGAATCCTCCCTCGGTCATGGATGTTTGTGCTGTCTTTAGTATAAGTTAGTTTATAAGTAGTTTGTAAGTTGAGGGACTGATTTAAGGCTCATAAGCTTAAAAAACATTTGAACATTTTTGTTGAACATGTGTCTAGTAAGCACAGGAACCGCCATGGGCTCTGGTAACTTTTTGGCATTGACGCGTGTAAGGCAGGAACGAATGGCGTTCTGTTGCATATCCTCGGATGGTGTGGTTGTTAGCATCAGCTGTACCCACACATCGCAGTGTCTGCAGGCTACTGTGATTACCGAACACCATTCCCATCCCACACCATGCGATGCCGGTCCCCCTCTATGCGGCCATATGCAAACACTGTCTGCTGGCATTATTTTGCCAGCCACGTGGTTCCACACACCATTACAGTCTAGCATGTTTCTCTACATTAGTCAAAGGTAGACCGAGAAGAGGGCGACACGCGCTGTAATGCATGGCTACGGATTGGTGGTGTACTGTAACGGAAGTGGTTACATCAGAACCGAATTCGGAAGCGGAGTTCTTAAATTTAGTTATCAGAACTGGAGGCGGAAGACAGCTATGTTAACCTGTTAAGGGTAGAATTACACACGTTATTCAGCACTTATATTCTTATTATTAGTTCAGAAAGTAATACAGGTAGGTTTATACTGTATACCTTGAAGTTGAAATTAAAAACGAAAGTCTTAAACACTAATAATAAATCAACCCAAATGACGTGACTCCAAAGGAACTAAATTATGTTTTATAAACAAAAGCTTCGCAGCTATTACTCAACGGGTCACAGATTAGGCCAGCAACACTAAAAAGTTGTTCGCTGGCTACTGAGCTTGTTGGAGACGACAAATATTGACGAACAATCGAGTCTTGTATTCACTTTCCACCATAACAAAGGGTCGTCACTGATTGGAATACGTTGTTCTCTATTGTACTCACTATGCAAATTCTTTAAGTAGGAAACAACTGTCCAACACAGCATATTTGTCGGATGTGATTAGACACGTTGCGAGCTTACACACGGATTTTCCAGACACAAACTAGGAAAATACACACTATTCTGTGCAGGGTGACTATTTTTCAGTTATTCCCTTGAGTTGGCTCTAGTCCCCAGTGCTACAGCACGAAAAAAATATAATAAAATAAAATAAAATAATAAAAAAATAAAACAACATAAATCACCCATTCACAGCCTTTGTTTGCTTTGGGCTCCGTGAAGTGCGGCTTTACTATACAAACTGGCTGCGTCGTGTCTCGGGGCCATCCACACCTGCTGCAATGTCAAATGTTTGTACAGCTTATGGGACTTAACTACGGGGTCATCAGTCCCTAAACTTACAAACTACTTATCAACTAGCTATCTCTAAGGACGGCACAAATATCCATGCCCGAGGGGGGATTCGAACTCCCGACCGTAGTGGCCGTGCAGACAGTGACTGGAGCGCCTCAGTCCCCTCGGCCACCGCGGCCGGCGCTGCAATGACCCCAAAATCTTTAGATTTAAATAAATGCAGGCAGGAACCAAAAAATGCACAAACGACACATGCACTTTTAACTAAATTGATGTTTATTCCACCTAATATCCGTCAGTGAATATTTGTTACACCTGACTTCAGAGCAATGCTGAGTTCCTTAAGGCTTGACTGAATAATCGCACAGTCGCTAAATAGAAATGAAAGTCTAGCAAAAATCCTGAGAAATTCTAAGTTCCACTGCCACAGAATATAATTACAGTCCACGAAGCACCACTGAAGACTTTTTCTAAGTTCCACAGACGCAGCATAAAATCAAAGTTCTCGAAGCACCACAGAACAAATATTTCTACTTTCCACACTAGAAAACTTCGCTGAAATTTTACAACTCCTCAAGTAACTCCACAGTCGCCCAGCGTAGCGACACATCTTGTCTGTCAAACCGACGTTAATACACTGCCCCCAACAAGCCAAAATGGCCGCCTTAAGTACCCTCGCTGGCTTACTCTGAAGTCAAACTAGTGTCTTGTTTTCACAAAATTGTCTTATACATAAAAAAACTAATGAAATAAATACATGTGATAATAGTATTTAACGGAAACTTTCCGCTGAAACAGAATATGGCATAAAAACATTGTACATATCGTAGATTTGCATTATCAAAAATTAAACTTTTCTACATTTGCTTTTACAGTATTTAAACATAGATTACTCATTGTACTATTGATCCTGTGGTATTATTAACTATTTACTCAAGTCCATTTTAGCGCTAATACTACAGTTGTTGTTGTTTATTTATTAAAAATCCAGCTTTTATACCTGGAAACCATGTTACTGGCCTCTAATTCAAATTTACTAAATTTGCGCAAAAAACTGTATATACATCTTAATAGTACTCACATATATCATTTGACACCTTGTACATATTATTTGGTTACGCCGTTTTCAAGATATATCGTTTACAAAATTGTTATTTTATAATGATTTTTGATTTACTATAACTCAAAAACTATTGAAGTGGCAGGAGGCGCGTTTATATCAGCGCATCCGTCTAGTCTTCATCTTTAAAATAAGCCTACGCACTCCTTTGTATCATATGTGGATCAGTAGTTATTAATTTTTAAGTGGTTTATTGCATATTTCTCCATGGCTAAAGAGGGCTTCTCCCGCCGTTCGCCATTCACTGGATTTTCCAGTCACGTGTCTGTACACAAAGCGAGCGACCAGACAGATGCTGAGTGCCGTTTCAGCGAGCACTCATATCAATAAATCGTAGTCTGCAGATCTGACTGCTCCATAAAGTTATCTTGCACTTCTTTTTGTGCGAATTCATAAAAATACTGATTACCTTGTAGGTGAGGCTATTTTATTGACATTTGATCCAAACCTGCCGCGCTAAATTATATCTGGCATCTTTAGTAAGTGTTTATGCCTCCCATAAATTTTGTGTGTGTGTGTGTGTGTGTGTGTGTGTGTGGTGTGTGTGTGCAGTACCTTCTACCTGTATTAAGAGTTGGTGGTGATTCAAAAAGATTCAGAAAACGTCTTGCTCCTTATATGACCGGTAAATGCGGCGGTATTATTATAACGTAAAGCATTATATAATAGTAACAAAAAGTATGAATGGGTTGGCCATGGCCATTGAGTCTACAAGACGGGGCAGCTGACACTAATTATATGCCGGGCCATAATGAGGCTGTGTTCTCTACTCTCAAGACTTCCGCCGGAAGTGTGACCTATAAAGCCGACAGCACAACCGCGTATCACTCCGCTGTTACAGATTTCGTAGCTTTAGCCACCACTATTATTACGAACGAAGACTTCGTACGCAACAAAAACATTCCATCCCAGAATGGCAAACTCTGAGCGTCTTCGGACGTTGACGTCATCTTCAATGTGTTCCGCTGACAATTTCGCCTAAAAGGGAACTTTGTCGAAACCTTAGAAGCCAGAGCCTGTAATTTGATATGAATGAGACGTCTCTTCGATTACGGAACCGGTTTCTGTTCCGAGTTAAGTGTCGGTAATTATTTGGACCTCGGTGCTCTTCCACTGCGCTATTGCTCTTTCGTAAGCGGCAGCACTCATTTTTTTAAAATATAAATGTTTCGTCCCATGATTCAACTTGAATAAATGAGACACTTGTTTGGTTCGTATTACTGGTATTTACTATATCGAAGCAGTCACGATTATAATGTCACGAATAAATGATTACCGTACTGAATGAGAAGCGAAATACTCCATTGACTGCAGGTAAAATATGTCATATTCCTTGTATCTTGTCTGACTGGTCGTTGAAGTGGACTTCGATCTGCATAAAGATGTTAAACCAGAGAATAATGGAGTTCGTAAACGTGAACACCGTCAGGTAAAGATGAGACAGGGAGAGGTTGGCCCTCGGTACGTTCAGCTCTAGGTTCCACTTGTCTGACCACTAGAAAATACATTACTACAGACGGGTTTGAAACATACCTCTATACATAGGTTTCAGAAATTACTGCAACCAGTCGCCTTTTGTTTCTCCTTAATGAAGATTTATTTAGACCATTACCGGTTTCAAGCTGCCTAGCAGCTCATCTTCAGATGGTATACAATTATTACTCTATACAGTTTTACAGTGCAAATATTGTCATAATTAGGTGAAGTAAAAATTAAAAAGTTGACAAACTTCCTTACTGACATTCAGTAAAGACATACGATAACATATTTCTGCAGTAGCTTGTCAAACCAATATAAAGATTTCTGAATCTTAAAACGTGTAATAGAGATGAATACAGTAAGCACGTACAAAAGAATGTAGGTTGTCGTTCTTATTCAGATATGAAGAGCCTTGCACAGGTTAAGGTAACGTGAAAGGCTGTATGAAACCCGTCTTTGGACTGAAGACCACAACAACAACAACGTGTTTTCCAGAAGCTTTTTGAATGAAAACTGCTTCTCAGTATGTTTGTTCCTTAACGAAATTTGTCATAACTACGCTCATGTTCAGAACAAAGAAAAACCTTTAAAGACTATGGGAAGTTGACAGACAAAGGACAATATATTGCGTAGAAATGTAGAATTTGAGCCGTGTCGGGCCGTGGATTAATGCAACACCATCTACTGTGGCTCTCCACGGTAATTTAAGTGTGGCTGCGATGCCACGCAGACCAGCAAGTTTGAAAGAGGGCGCCACGCTAGGGATGTTACGGAGGTTAGGTTCCGAAAGTTCGCAGCTTCCGATTCATATTGCTCCTTCGATTCCGATTTGGGTTCCGATAAATTTTAAACGGAAATTATATCGTAAGTTGATGTACAGTGGCAGCGGCCGCAGTCAGCGTATACAACCATTTTCTTGTCCAGGACAGTCTAAAGTAAATAAGTAAATTCATCAGTAATGACACCTAGGATGCACCGGTTTATACCAGAAATTCTGCACACGTGCAGTGCTCCTGCACATGTACAACTTTCGGGTCCAAGCGCAATCTATCAGTAAGCGACAAAATTGTTCCAAATAAAACATTCATATTTATTTACATACTAGACGAATATGTAATAAAAATTTGAGTACCTATTTTTAAAAAAGGAAGTTTATATCCATCTAGCGGGCCAACCATAGCGCCATCTGTTTTCCCTCTTCAAGGGAGAAAAGATTTGTTCTTTGTAGTTTTTTCGTTTAATGCTTATTTCGTCAGATATTTGAATAGCTCACTATCAATGGACCACCCTGTATATGACCACTATATTGACATCTCCCATAATGTAATGGCCGAGGTACAACATTTACTACTATCTTGGGTAATGTGCTCTATTCAGTTCGCATTTAGTTTAAATAATATTTTGGCATTCTACTTGGATTTCGTAATACCATTATCCAGTATTGCCAAACATATGAAATAATGGATTGTTCCTTTTCAAGACATATACAAGGAACTTAAATGGTATGTTTTTTCGATTATTTTACCAAAAGAATTTCGAATTCAGTTTGTTCCAGTGGGTCTGTGTACACACTTTCACTGTTTCACTACTTGCAGTTTCACACAAATATGACCAATACTGAATGCTACATTGTATATTTTTCTTACAGTTTGTAGTTATAGCAAATTAAGTAGATTTTCATGCATCAGCCCATTTTCTACGATGCAGTTTTCATTACATTGCCTTAATTTTCTGCGTTGTTCACATTGTGGAGTTACATATAAATGTGTTGCTTACTTGTACGTTAATCTACAAAAGGTTTTCAAATTTTGAAACTTTTTTATTTATCCATAGATTTAACTGATATTTGCAAATTTCAGCGACCTATTTTAGTCAACTGCATTTTATATACAGAGTTACGTAGTCTTGGTTAAAACCCGACAATCCTTATATTATCTATTCGGGAGGATGGTAGTTCAAATCCACCTGCGGCCATCCAGATTTAGATTTTCCGTGATTTCCCTAAATCACTCCAGGCAAATGCCGGGATGGTTCCTTTCAAAGGGCACGGCCAATTTCCTCCCCAATCCTTGCCCAAAACCCCGAGCGTTAGCTCCGTCTCTAATGACCAAGCTGTCGACGGGACGTTAAACCATAAGCTTCCTTCCCTTCCTTATATTATCATGACAAAATACACTCCTCCAGGTATACTATTGTAATTATGTGACGTATTGGAGTAAATTTTGTACATCGTAAAATGTGTGTACGATAAAAATTCCTGTAACAGCACCAGGTCGTTGAGCTTTATACTATTCATCAACAGATTTACGACTGCAACGCGTATTATTGTGAAATGTGAACATTTACTACGTATTTAACTGCAGGATGACGTTTAGCAACACAGTATGGAACAATGTACTTCACGCAGTTATATAACTAACTGCCTTGATCCTTCTATGTTAATGACTGTGAATAGGAAAATGTCTTATATTCGCATGTTTCAACCTCCGCCGGCTGTATTTACAACACTTTGAGGACTATATTCACTATTTTCTTTCAAGGCATTATGATATAGGGCGAGACTGTAAAAACGAGTATTTCGTAAGAAATTTTCAACTTACCTCGCAAATTTCCTTTGATGTATTCGTTATACGGCAAGACTATAAAACGAGTATTTTGTAGGAAACTTTCAGCTTGTCTTTAGTATACTCGTTGCATGTAAATCGATAGTTTCGAAGCTTGTACTTCAGACATGTCTTTATTCCTATGCTCTCCGTCTGTGTGGTTAGTACGTTGATCGTGGTTCACTTTACCTAGAGAATGAACGTGAACTGTATAGTTTACGACGGAAACAGCATATCAGACTGCTTGATCATGAGGTTTTACGTTCACAATATACATGTTATATCAAGTTAGCCAATTTGATTAGTTATTATCGCACTACATGAAAGCCGGCCGCAGTGGCCGAGGGGACTGAGGCGCTCCAGTCACGGTCTGCACGGCCACTACGGTCGGGGGTTCGAATCCCCCCTCGGGCATGGATATCTGTGCCGTCCTTAGTCATAGCTAGTTCATAAGTAGTTCGTAAGCTTAGGGACTGATGACCCCGTAGTCAAGTCCCATAAGTCCTACAAACATTTGAACATTTGAACTAAATGAAACATGTTTGTGCCGATGTATGTTGGACGTGAACTAAGTGTATACTCATGTTATTTTCCTCCACAATTTCATCTTTGTTTTTAGATTACTTTCCTTATTCACACGATATTATATGGTAGCATATCACACACGGGAGAATTCTCGGTGTGATTACATTTTGTTGTTAATATCATTCTCCCCGTCCATTATTTTTTCTCCTGGGTTTCTTAATTGACTAATATTGCATTTAATATTTGCATATCTAACATTATCAAATTATAACTTTGGTGGTAATCAATTATACCATGCTTTAAACACACTGAAGCTGTGGACCACAAAGGATGAACGAACATGAAAACTCGCACTGGCGTGTTTTACTGCCCACTTTAGATTTGCCTGTAGTTTTATGATTTTTGCAAACATTTAGGACAAAAAAATAAAAATATAAATAGTAAAAAAATATGGTCGATACGATTACGACTTTACTATTGTGGTAATATCTATGCGCCCAACACGTAATATTCTTTCTGACCGTATTTTAACAGACAGGCAAAATTATCAGATATTTGAGTTTACTTTGACAAACATACTCTTCTTTGAACTTTTACCTGCTTAAACTATTATTTTAATACCTCTCCCACATTTTCATTATCTTTTTCCGTTAAAATATGAGGCGCGTCCAGAAAGTAAGTTCCGTTTGATAATAAAATGAAATTTTACACAGATACAGAAGAAATTTTTGTTGCACAAAATTCTACAACTCTTAAACTACTTTTCCACATAACTGCAGAAATTTTGCAGGCATTTGTCATTGCGTGGCACCAGGTTTTGTATACCTTTTCATAGAAATCTGCCGCCTGTGTCTTCAACCAGTTGGAAACAGTTTCTATCAGCTCGTCGTCCATAGCGAGAGCACTAATTGTAAACCTACGGTTTTCCTGGATCTTGTCATCAATCGCGTGAACCAGTTCTGTAACCAAAGGTGGACGCCCACTTCGTTCTTCATCGTACACATCACTACGCCCGCCATTGAACTGTCGGACCCATCTTCTCACCATCGAAACACTCATAGCATTTGGTCCGTAAACTTCGCAAATTTGCCGATAAATATCACTTGGTTTCACTTTCCTCGCATTCAGAAACCGAATCACCGACCTGATTTCACAGGCGGCGGGATTTTCAATCAACGCCGACATTTCAAACAAGCACAACAAAGCGTACGTAACTGACAGCGATCACCAAGTGGCGCACGTTCTTCTCCTTGATACTCATCGTCTACAGCGCATGTGCGGAACTGCAGTCGCAGCGCTGCATCGGAGATATATTGAAACGGAACTTACTTTCTGGACGCGCCTCGTATTATCACCTGTCTTGCTTTAGTACATTGTTCTAAGTTTATTTTCTTTGTCTGTACTGGTTACGAATGACTATAACCTGAAAGGAACGTAGCGTACATTTGACGTTCGAAAATCAGTCATGTGATATTCTTCGCCCGAAACTGTGGCCGAAACTCTCTTTTGCATAAGCCATATTGCTTTGTGTATTTGATAATTTTCTTATTATAACTCAAGCGTTTTCATTTCAAAGCAATGGTGCAATGAAATTTGTCAAAAACACGTCGTTCTTAGGACAATGAATTATAATCAAATGTCTCAAACCGCCATGTTTGCAAATAACACCTGCCATCGTTGGTACGAGAATTGCGGATTAATCTCGCAGCTGCTCGGCGAGTTAGTTTGTGATGCTCGAACGTGTTAGATGGTGGTTGAGCGCACTCGGTCAGAGAATTGCCGACCTGGAAGCTCAGCGTGCTCGGTCACGAAAAAACTGAGTCAACGACGAAACGGTCAAAATAAAACAAAAACCAACGTCCACAAATAACCGATCAAACCGAAGAACCAATGAAAAGAAAGAAAAAGAAAGAGGGCTCAACGCCATCTGTAATAAAAACTGCGCAAAATCCTCGACGAACAACCCAGAACGAACATGAACAAATGGCCAAAAAGCATCGAGCTACCTGAAGAACAAAAACATATAAATAAATAAAAATAAAAAAGCTTAACTGGCATTTTTCCATCTTTTATTTCATCTTGATTCCTAAAAGGTTTTCGCACACTCTTGTTAATTGAATACAACTATATTCTGCAAGATTCCATGTTGTTAAAAGGTAACAGCGCTTTCTCTGAAAAGTGCATTTGTTCTATTGTGTGAACATACCATGTAACGCATAGGCCTACCGACGAATTGCAAACACAGACTTCTTTTTCACGTGTACTTAAACTAGGGAGATACTGTTATAATGACGTTGTAAGTGACGTAATGAATGTTAGTAACTTTGTATACAGATTAAGTACTATGTGAAATTTAGTGTTACCACACTTATTCCGTTTCTTAATTTAGCTGGAAAAAAAAAGACGTAGTCACGGTTTGAAACAGAATATTTGCTCTTTATTTTAGTGCAGAACAAAGTAACATGAACAAAGTCATCTCTGAAATACAGAAAAGGTAATACAATCTACATTATAAGCGTCCATAGCAACCATACCAAATACAAACATTTTAGTAGACGAATTGATTCTAATTAATGCGTTTCAACATATTCCATAAGTAGTGAATAATTGCTTAGAAAAAAAAGAAGCGACGTAATTTCTTGCGATGTATACACTTCCCTTCCGTCTCATTAAGGAACGACAGTTGCCACAGAACTCAAGGATTTCCAGTATCAGCACGTTGTTTAGAATATTCATTATTAAAGGATCCTCTCATTTTATGTGCATATACGTCAGAAGACCATTGTTCAGTTCGTTGTTACGTATTTTACGACATGTTAACGAAATGGAACAAACACACATTTTAGAGGGAGCACTCTTAAATATGCACGCCTCTAAACATTGCACAACATAGCCCTATTTAATTAATAAGGGTGTCTGGAACACTTTTAGGAGCCACGGCGAAAAAGAAAAAAAAAATGGTAACGGTGGGTTTTGATCTACCGACCAGACGCATCAGAACCTAACGCAATGCACACTACAGAACGGCGGACAATTACGAAACTGTTCCTTAATTCTCGTACTATTGATGGCAGTTCTTAACTGCTAATATGGAATTTTAGATACTAGATTATAATTTATCTTACTAAGAACGACGTGCTTTGGTTAATTTTTCAATGCGCTATTGCTTTGAAATAACAAGGCGTAAGTTATAATAAGAAAATCATAAAATACAGAAAGCAAGATGACGTATGCCAGAGAGATAATTCTGGGCGAGGAATGTCACGTGTCATCTCCCAACTACTGGTTTACAGTGCCAGTTATGGGAAAAAAAAAGACATAAGACAGCAAATTTATAGAGAATTTTCTCTTCTACAAATTTGGTTATTCAATTTTCGTGGCAGATGAACGGTTTACTTGTAATTTCCTACTGTCAAAAGGCCATTACAAACGCCTTTTTTAAGTGTATTTTTTGTCCGAAATATTAGAAAAATGGAGGCTCTGGTCTCTGGCAGTCAACAATTATGTCTGTAAAATTTGGTGCCGATCGGTTCAACGGTTCGACTTAAAAAGTGGGAAAACGTTACGGACAGACAGACAGACATAGTCATATCGCTGTTACTTTTGCAAATATCTCTAAAACGGTACGAGATATGAGGAAACATAACGGAGCAAAATTGTAGAGAATTTTCTCCTCTACAAATTCCGTCATTCAATTTTCGTGTGAGATTAACAGTTAATTCGTCATTTTCATTTCAATTTAGAGCTGTCAAAAGGCAATCGCAAGGCCCACTTTTAATGTTACTACCGTAACCTAACGTGGGGCAAAAGATTGTTGTTGTTGTTGTTTATAGAGGACTAGACTGCTTGGTCATCAGTCAGGCAAAAGATTTTTCATCGCTGCTAACCCGTTCAAATGTTCAAATATTTGTAAAGTCTATGGGACTTAACTACGGGGTCATCAGTCCCTGCTAACCCGTCGTCGGCGAACTGTCCAGCTATGTAAATATTATTACTTAATTAAAAAAATGAAGATAGATGAGATCACGACAAGACTGCACTATACCAATAACTAATTAATAGTTCTAAATATTTCTATTTATAACAGAAAGAATGTATTTCCTTCTAGGGTGTTCTGTTTGTAATGAATCTTGACCAGGTTTAAGAAAGACTAAGACCATCACACATATGGTCACTGGGAATCTATGGACTTATTCTAAGTAGTGTGAAACAAGAACGAATAGCTAGTTTGCATATGTTATAATTTTGCTCAAACGATTTCAATAAGCTCAATATTATTAGGACATGTGACGAGGATTAACTAACTGTACTTTCACATTCAAAATCTGACAGAAAAGAAAGATCATTTTGACCAGAGAATCACGTTGATTGGGGTCTGCAGTCATTATGAACACGCACGAAACTATCACTCCCTATGTCCCGTGAGACTTGAAATCACAGCAACTACTTTTACATATCGCTGATATAATGACGTAATTATTATCTAAAAGACTGATTTCTGTCTAAATAACTCTTAGATGGCCAGCAAATGAGGCGTTAAACAACGAGAAGAGGCTTCCATAACGAAGTAATGTAGGATAACATTACTGTCGCCGAAAAGATATATATTTTGAGTGGAGTGATTTGTATGTTAGAACTAATTCCCGTCAGTTTGAAAATGTAACGATATCATTAAGATGTTGTTGTGATGCAACTCCCCACCCAACTGTGCCCTTTGTAATCCGTTTAAAGGCATGCATGAGAACGGCAACCCACAGCCCTCTGAACCGGCTCCCTATCTTCGTCTATTAGTCTCTCTTTCCAATTTTTAACACTCACACTCCTCCAATACTAAACTGATTATTTCTTGATGTCGTTGTGTCCAACTAACTGATACTTCGTTTAGTCAATGTATGGCAGAAATTCCTTTTGTCCTCTGTTCTGCTCATTACCTTCTCATTAGTTACATGATCTACCCATTTTATCTTAGGCATTCTTCTGGAGCACCAAATTTCAAAATTTTCTGTCCTCTTCTCGTCTGAAGTCCTTATCATCGACATTTCACTCCCGTAGGCCTACGAGGCTACAATTCAGACAAATGTCTTGAGAAATTTTGCACCCCAGGTCGTATGACCCAAGTGTCTGAGAAGGTTGAGATGGCGCCAGCACTTCCGTTTCAGCTGACGAATGTGGGGGAGCCACGTCAGCCGGACGTCAAAGACCAGTCCTAAAACACGATGAGTTTGTACTACAGTAAGTAGTTCGTCATTAAGATAAAGTTCAGGGTGCGGGTGGACGGTCCGACGCTGACAGAAGTGCATCACTCCGGTCTTGGAGGCAGAAAACTGAAAGCCGTGGGTAAGCGCCCAGGTCTGCGCCTTCCGAATAGCACCTTGCAACCTGCGCTCGGCAACTTGGGTGCTGCAGGAACTAAAAGAGAGACAAAAGTCGTCAGCATAAAGAGAGGGGGACACCGACGATCCAACCGCTGTGGCTAAACCGTTGATGGCGATTAAAAATAATGGAACGCTTAAAACGGAACCCTGAGGAACCCCATTTTCCTGGATATGAGAGGAGCTCAGGGAAGCACCAATTTGAACACGAAAGGTACGGACAGCTAAAAAATTCTGAATAAATATCGGTAGGGAGCCCCGGAGGCCCCAGTCATATAAAGTGTTGAGGATGTGGCGTCGCCAGGTTGTATCGTATGCTTTGTACATATCGAAGAAGACGGCAACAAGGTGTTGGCGCCGGGAAAAGGCTGTGCGGATTGCAGACTTGAGGTACACCAGATTATCGGTGGTAGATCGACCCTGGCGAAAACCGCTCTGGCATGGAGCCAATAATCCCCGAGTCTCAAGAATCCAACACAACAGCCGACTGACCATCCGCTCCAACAGTTTGCATGGAACGTTAGTCAGGTTAATGAGCCGATAGCTATCCAAGTTAAGAGGATGTTTGTCGGGTTCAAGCACGGGGATGATGATACTCTCCCGCCACTGTGACGGGAAAACACCATCACACCAAATGCGGTTATAGACCGCAAGTAGATTACGCCGACTATCTGCTGAGAGACGTTTCAGCATTTGGCTATGGATGCTATCAGGCCCTGGCGCCATGTCAGGACATTGTCGAAGAGCACTGAGGAGCTCCCACTCAGTGAAAGGACTGTTGTAGGATTCAGAGCGGCGGGTACGAAAGGAGAGGTGCTGGCGTTCTACCCGCTCCTTCAATGTACGGAAGGCCGGTGGATAATTTGCAGAGGCAAAGGCGCGGGCATAATGCTCGGCAAACATCTCTGCAAGTGTGGCCGGTACCGTACATATGACTCCATTTGTGGAGTTTCCGGGTATTCCCGCTGGTGACGGTATTCCCTTTAACCGCCTGATTCTACCCCAGACCTGCGAGGCAGAGGTACCCGTCCCGATAGTGGAGACGTACCTCTCCCAGCACTCCTGTTTCCGTCTTCTTATTAACTGGCGAGCACGAGCGCGAAGCCGTTTAAAAGCAATGAGATGCTCCTGAGAGAGATGACTTTTATAGCGCTGTAAGGTCCGCCTACGATCTCTAATAGCCTCAGCTATTTCCTGCGACCACCACGGCACTGTCTTACGCCGTGGGCACCCTGTGGATCATGGAATTGCAGCTTTTGCAGCAGAAACAATGGTGTGAGTGACGCCCTCGCCCACCACATCGATGGAATCGAGTGGGGGAGGTCGAACAATAGCAGTGGACGTGTAATCTTCCCAGTTTGCCCTGCCTAGAGCCCACCTGGGGGGGGGGGGGGGCGTTCTGGGGACTGACGTTGTGGGAGTGACAGGAAAAGGGGAAAATGGTCACTGCCACGCAGGTCGTCGTGGGCTCTCCAGTGGACAGATGGTGGAAGGCTGTGGCTGCAGATCGATAAATCAATGGCCGAGAACGTGCCATGTGCCACACTAAAGTGTGTGGGGGCACCAGTATTTAAGAGGCAGAGGTCGAGTTGAGAAAGTAAAGACTCGACTACTCTGCCTCGGCCAGAAAGTGAAGTACCACCCCACAATGGATTATGGCCGTCAAAGTCGCCCAATAGGAAGAAAGGCGGGGGGAGTTGTGATATAAGTGCAGCCAAATCATTCAAAGAGAGATCACCATCTGGAGGGAGATAAAGGCTGCAGACAGTAAAGTCTTGTGTTGTCCTTACCCTGACAGCCACTGCTTCTAATGGTGTATTAAGGGGCACGGATTCACTATGAACAGAAGTAAGGACATACACACACACACCACCTGAGATCCTGTTATACGAGCTACGGTTACAGTAATATCCCCTGTAGCCACGAAGGGCTGGGGTCCGCATTGCTGGAAACCAAGTTTCCTGTAAGGCAATGCAGAAAGCAGGTGTTATGCTTAAAAGGTGTCGTAGCTCAGCCAGGTGGGGGAAGAAACCGCCGCAGTTCCACTGGAGGATGATGCTGTCTGATAACTGGGAAGACATGAATGGTAAGAGGGAAGATTACAACTCAGCGTCACTCAAATCCGCTGACTGCCGTTTTTCTGGCTCGGCATCCATGAGTTCTGGGATGTCCCCGACTGCGAGGTCGTCCGGGGACGCTAGAATCTCCACCTCGTCCCCAGAGATCGAGGTGGAGTGGGAAGGTGGCATGGGAGCCACCATGGTGTCCTGAAACTCTTCACTTTCCACTTTTTTCCTTCGATGCCCCTCGGGGGCTTCGCCGGCAGGGCTGGCTTCTCAGACTCAGCTGCAGGGACTGAGGAGGAGCATGAGGCCCTGCGTCCAGCAGCCTTCGGTGTTGCCTGCTGCTGGCGTGTGTCGGCAATGACACTGGCGGAACCCTCGGAAGGGAGTGTCCCGAGGGACGCCTTCCGAACGAGGGGTGCTGGAGAGGGCTTTTGTTTCTCCGGCAGAAGGGTGGAGGTTGCTCCCGAGGCAATAACCTTGGGAGCAGAAGAAGGAAGGGAGCCCCCAACCATCTTGGGGGCAGGTGAAGGCTTACGGCCCTGAGGGCCCACAGAATATGAAGTACTAGGAAAGACACGTGTCGCCAAAGAAGACGGCGACGACGTGACTGTCGCAAAAGAGGTGGTAATGCTAACTGGGTGTAGGCGCTCATACTTCTTTTTAGCCTCAGTATACGTCAACCGGTCCATAGTCTTATATTCGACGATTTTCCGTTCCTTGTGGAGAATAGGGCATTGCGACAAGCAGGGAGGATGCTCCAGGCCACAGTTCACGCAGATAGGCGGCGGAGTACATGGGCCGTCCGGGTGAGCTGGACGTCCACAATCCCAGCAAGTGGCGCTGGAAGGGCAACGGGATGACATATGCCCAAACTTCCAACACTGGAAGCATCTCATAGGAGGAGGGATGTAGGGTTTCACATCACACCGGTAGCACATCACCTTCACCTTCTCAGGCAGTGTATCGCCTTCAAAGGCTACGATGAAGGCACCAGTGGCAACCCTATTATTTTTCGACCCACGATGGACGCGCCGGACGAAGTGAACATCTCGCCGTTCGAGGTTGGCGCGCAGCTCCTCATCAGACTGTAAGAGGAGATCCCGATGAAAAACAATGCCCTGGACCAGATTAAGGGACTTGTGTGGCGTAATGTTGACTGCGACATCTCCCAGCTTATTGCAAGCAAGCAACGCCCGCGTCTGGGCAGGGGATGCAGTGTGAATCAACACAGACCCATTACGCATCTTGGAGAGGGACTCCACGTCTCCAAACTTCTCCTCCAGGTGGTCAACAAAGAACTGAGGCTTCACTGTAGTAAATGACTCCCCATCAGTCCTTGTACAAACTAAATACCTTGATGAATACGGCCCATTTCTATCTTCAGCCCTGCGTTCCTCCCAGGGCGTGGCCAAGGAAGGGAACGACTTGGGGTCATATGATGTAGCATTAAACTTTCCACGCTTTGAGACGGTGGTTATACGTCCACCAACGTTATCTTTTGCTCGCTTCGTTTTGTTCCCACAAGCAGCTAGGGATCTAAAGGTCCACCCAGACAGAGCCCCGCTTGCCTGGGTAAGACTTATACAACTGAGGTGCGGCAGGTTCCTCAGAGGTTGCTCGCTAGCGGCTGTTCAACCTCAACAGCCATCCATCTCCTCGGCACGTAGCACACCTAGAGATTGAGGTTTTTTTTTACAGAGGTTTGTACCGTCCTCACGACCCGGGCGATTAAGCCAAGATCCCCGGGTTCTGAAACGTACAACGTTCCACCGTCGCGCCGAACGATGGTCGTTGAAGCACGCACAGAGCTTACGGTGTAGCGGACTGTTGGCGCGACACAGCCCACAGCTCAGGACCCCGGGTTCGCCAAGCCCGTACTCAGCAAATTAATGCTGAGCCCCTGAGGGGGCAACAACTGAAAAATGTTTATTTACGTTAATTTTGTAAGTTTATGTTGCGCGTGATTAACCAAGCGGTCTAAGGCGCTGCAGTCATGGACTGTGCAGCTAGTCCCTGCGGAGGTTCGAGTCCTCCCTCCGGCATGAGTGTGTGTTTTTGTCCTTAGGATAATTTAGGTTGAGTAGTGTGTGTGTGAGCTTAGGGACTAATGACCTTAGCAGTTAAGTCCCATAAGATTTCAAACACGTTTGAAAATTTTCGTAAATTCACAAGGCTTGTTAAAATTAACTACATTTCTTCAATCAGGTTTAACTCTATTTTTGAGCTGATGCCCAGCAACTGTTTTGTACAAATCTGTAGAGAATGTCACATATTAGTCGCATTTTTTGTTTTCATTTTCCAGATCTACATATATTTCGGGTACAGTGTGGCTATTCTCAGTGCTTTATGTTTACATCTATACCGTCATACTGAACGTAACTGTTAACCTGGCGGTTTACATGTAAGCACATATTAAAAGCTTTTAAGACTGGCCAATCAGCGGCCGAAACCTAGGTAGATCTGTAAACTAAAAACAAAAATTGCGATTGATAGCTGACATTTCCTATAGATTTGTTTAAATGAAATTCCACAAACGTTTCGAAAAACAAAAAATCGTGGGGTTGGAGGGGGGCGGCAATTTAGCAGCTCGCACGGGGCGGCACTTGGGCTTGCGCCGGCCCTGCGAGGTTACATGCAGATTTGCATTGGCAGTTACTTCACCATCCCACAGATTCAGCTGAGAATTTCATTGAATTTGTAGAAAAGATAGACCAGGGTTTAGTTATGGAACGACAGCTCAGGGGGACACAGCATGTGAACCACAATGAAAACAGAGGCAGTAGAAATGGGGGTCACAACCAGGGAAACCACAATAGAGAGAGGAATTTAAATGAAAATTGGAGAGGTAACAATAACAGATGAGACAACTGGGAGAATAGAAGCCAGAGGGAAACATGGGAAACTGATAGGAGAAATCAAAGGCAGGAAGGTGGAAATAGGAATGGGGATAACAGTAGGAGAGAAAATCAGAGACAGAATCAGGGAAACTAATATTTGTTCCCAATGAGGTCCGTTTTGGGACAAGGAGCTATTCTAATAATAGGACCAGAAGATGGGATAACAGGGGATCTAATAACCGTAATTACAGTAGGGATAGAGATGGGGAGAGAAGGCAGGGAAAACTATGTCACATGGACAGAGATGATGATAGGAAAGAGGAAGTAGGAGTTCACAAAGGCAAGGATAAAGAAAAGAGGGAAGAAAACATAAATAGAGTAAACATGGAAAGGGAGAAAAGAGAGGAAAGTATGTGTTAGATGGATGCTGTTATAGGTAGTGAGGATATTTTTGGGGATTGGTTCATGCAACATGACAAAATAAAGGCAAACAGGAGGAGAAAGGATAGGAATGAGGACAGTAAAGGGGAATATGATGTGCGAAATTTATTCAATAACAAATGTAAGGAGGATGACAATAGTGTTGGGTTAGCCTTAGTTTTGAGTGACTCAGAGGCACAAGTGTTGACTGAATGTGAAAGTATGAATGTAAATATTGATGGTACTGGAGCCAGCATAGATGTTGTGGAATGTATGAATGAGAGTGAATGTTTTTCTAAATTAAATGTAAACAAATGTGGTTCAGTAGAAACAATAAATGACACTGGACCTACTGTAAATGTTAATATAAATGTGAAGATCTCTGAGGAAGGCCAAGTTGACAGTGTAGATGCACAAACCAGAAATTTAATTGGGAAAATAAACTGGATTAGAAAGTGGGCACCAGATGATTGGCTATTGCACAAATATGCTTACTTGGACAGACTAGGCAAACAATATAATAGGGACCAGACTTATTACAATGTGTTGAAAGAGTTTGTGAATGGGGACAATGAGTATGATCAATTAAGGGGATTAGGCATGTGTACCTTAGATCATGATGAGATAAGTGAGGTACATGAACTTATACAGAAGGGATCAGGTGATAAGGAGAATAAGATACAATCCTCTGTCATTTATAATAATGAACAATATACATGCATGGATGAAGATGGGTTGAATGTAGGTTGGATTAACAAAGAAGTGCATAACTATGGGACTGATGATTGGATCAGGTTTTTAAAATATTTAAAGATTGTAGAACCAGGGGCATGGGAAAAAGAAAAGTGTGCATTTGCAAGAAAAATAGAAGTGTTAAATGCAGGGAACCCAGAATTTGAAGTAATCATTGAGGAGGAGCTGTTTATTCAAGATTTATTAGTCATAAAGGGACTTTGTTTAAATCTAATGTTAGGAAGTGATTTCCTGTGCAAATATGAAGCTCAGTTGGAGTATAAAGATAAAGTGTTAGAATTAAGTCTGGATGGATGCATGAAGAGGGTGAAATTCAAAAATTTTGTAAGTGATAAAGATTTAATGGCATGTTTACACAAGTAACTGCCATAAACCAGTGTAAATGATGAAGTATGAGATTCACTGCATTGTAGATAGTAGGTTAAGAATTTGTGTATATTTATTCTGTGGTCTGTGTTAGTATCTACTTGTGTGTTTAGATTTAAGCATTGGGGTCAAGTTTACAAGTGTTCTTTGTAAATGTTTTTCTTTTGTTGTTCGTGTTAAAACATGTGCTTGTTATCAGATTTGCAGTTCAAAAATGGTACATGAGGTAAATATGTATGTATGTATGCCAACATTAAGGGATAGAGGAAGTGGGAGTGTACTGTTTATATGTGTGTATATGTGAGCAGGGCTGGCTATGTGGTGTGAGTTGTGGGGTGACTCGGAGAATGAGAAAGTGGTGGTCATGATGCAGGCAGTGGGGTCTGTGGCTTAGATAAATTGTGATGAAGATGTCAGCTGACGGTGTTGCATATGTGGGTGTGACTGACCATATGGGTCAGAAGTGAGGAATGAATGTTTGTTGTAGCTGTTTTGGCTAAAGGTGGGTTGGATTGAGAAATGTATCAATGAGAGAAAGTGTTTGCTCTTTAATGTCTGTCTCTTTGAGTGTTTGGTAGGTAACGTGTCTAATTGGGAATGCTCTGTATTGTTATATTAAACTGATTCTAATAGCACATTTTGGTTTCTTTAATGGTGCTCAACTGTTGACTGAACAATTTCTGCAACAACAGTTGACGAGAACTATTTTTCTGTCTAGCCTGAGTATCAATAGGGTTTGGTGATATTTTATTTTAAAAAAGTAGATGTTTTGTGATAAACTAATTTTGAAATTAGACTTAACCTTAGATATTTTATTGTGGGAGAACTTATGGAAAGCACATGAGGCTGATGACAGGGATCCAAATTTAATCTCACACCAGCAAAAATAAATTTTTTTTGGTGTGAGGGGGTAGGATTTGTATTTATGCTTGTAGGTGTCATTTTGATTGAAGAGAAAATTCTCTATGATAACATTCTTTTGGTAGTATTATTTGAACTTTAAGATATATTTTTGACACAGGCAGGTTGTTGATGTTTTATTTGATGGAGTAATACACCAAGTAGGCCGCATATTCTCTTGTCTGTTGCATCTGAAGCTATGGCTGATGAGAGTGCAGGCATGTGGTTTTTGGTTAATCTGATCATGACTAACACAAGCCACTGTGAGTTCTTAATTCTGTTGATTTTCATGTTACTGTACATGTCTCAATGCTTAGTTTCAATTGAACCAAGTTTGGATGGCAGAGGGGTGGGATACAAATCCAACCGAATCCTGGTGTCCAGACAAACTTTTGTCTGTGTTGACTCATGGGTGCCTTCTGCTCTTCCTGTTCCATGTAGGGTGCATATGACATTTGTGAACAAGAATGCTTGATCCAGTGCCATGAATCTAAGCTGCAACAGCATGTTGGTTGAAATGACGGAGACATAGGACCATACACCATTGTCAAGAGTTGCTGCAACAATGACTCTGGGGTTCTCAGTGTCAAAGTGGTGAGAGATTTCCTTTAAACAAGTGGAGTGTACACCGTCAAATGTTTTTATAGTGATAATTTTAGTTTTTCCATGTAGGACAAGGTCCTCTAAAAACTAAAGGTTAATAGTATTATAAATTTGGTGCCAATTCTGTATATAAACAACAGGCACACTTAAATTTCATGGATGTAATTAGTTTTAAGGAATTGTTTTCTAAAAAATATGCAAAGACTTTGAGAATAATTGTGTTAATTTATTGAGAAATAATTGTTGTTGTTTTTTTTGCATTAGTTGAGGTCATAATTGGTATAGTGTTTGAGTCAATTCAATAATTTTGTAATTTTAAATTTTGCTCATATGAAAGTATTAATTTTTGGTGCTACTTGCGCAATCCTGCACATGGTTTTGATGCCGCAATTGGGGGTATTGTGAGATTACCGCCCATTATAAATATTGGTAATTAATAGCATTTGTAATTAAACAGTATGAAGTTCACTGCAGACATTGACCATGCCAATGCACCAAATGTTATACAATTTTAATCTTAATAATTATGGTAGCAATGTATGTATGCAGTTGGGTGACAACATTTATAGTTAGGCCATAGGTAGAAATTCTCCACGTTGTGATTTGCTGTGTGCTTGCAGCTGACGGGAGGGCAGCGAGCAGGCCGACATTGGTGGCTTGTTCCAGCTTAGGATTTTCCAGGTTCGTTTCCGGTGAGGGGAGCGAGGGACAATGGCGAGTGCCAGGTGCAGTGCAGTGCACAACGTGAAATAAAATATTCTAATACTACTTGCATTTGAAGTAATACGATGCAGTTAGGAACCTTTAAGGCCCTCATTACAAAATAGCCTGTTGATAAATAAACAATACATTAGCTGATATAGTCATATCTAGCGTAATATGTTTAATTGACAATGAAAAGTAATAAATTACCAATGAATACAAGACAGTTACACAACCAGCATGACAATGTTTGTTTATAAAAATAATATATTAACTATTTCTCACTTTATTTTCAGTTAATCTTGTGTATTTTATCTTGAAGTATTTAGTTAAATCACTTATCTGTGATATAAGAAATTGCACGATTATAATAAATAGTACAAAGGATCTTTATACCAGTATAAAAAACTAAGAAGAAATTTGTTTAATGTGTAGTGTAATTATTTTGATTTTAAGTAAAGTTTTAGAAATGTATTGGCTGAGCGCTGTACGTTGGCAAATCGGTTAGAACAGCTCACATGGGGAAGTTGATGACGTAGGGAAAAAACCCGGCAGTTGTGCTCTTGGCGCGCGCGTGGGCAGGAAGTGGAGTGGGGAGCGGGTGGTGGAGCTGGCCGGGCGGCGTCGCTCTACGGTCGGCATGTGGATCTCCAGGTGGAGACTATAGATTTTTGTGTGGCAATTACCAAGTGTGGTTGCTCGTCGTAGACTGCACCAAGTTCTATCGAGTCCTACTGTGTGTTGTGAATATTTAGCCGGTGGAACAAGGTGTGCATCGCACTAAAATAAAGTGACTGTGTTTTGTTAATGTAACATGTCGTCGCATAGGCATGAACATAAACGGTGTTTGAGACAGGCACATTGTGTGAAAACAATTTGCGACAAATATTCATTTTGTCTGGGGGCTCACGAGCTATAATTCTTTCGATAAAAGTGTCGACGTACAGACGTATCAGCCACAGGGTTCTAATATTGTGAAATAAACAACAGAAAGTGAACTTTCACGTGTTTTCAAAAATAGTAGTTAGTACACCCTTTTCTCTCATGAACTTGACTTTATTATGAATTTTTTGTTAATCATATGCAGGGAAGGAAAGCTGCGAACGTGTGATATAGTCCCCTAGAAAACGAGTCAAACAGTAGCAATCACAATTCCAGTGTTTTTGCATGTTTAGGAATTTGGTTCGCAGTTGGTGGTTGTGAGTTTTTAAAAATTAATCTTTCCCTATTTTAAACTCCCACCCCGACATTCATCCTCGCACCTTCCGTAGCTAGTGAAATATTTCGTTTCATTGCACTCCCCTAAAAATTAATTATTAGAAACAATCATGTAAAAATGAGTCAATAACTGAAGTACGGCCTAGAGTTTCTTAATATATGGGACGGACAAGCTGTCGCCATGACAGATTGTCCGGATCGTTTGATCATATAGGCTGTTAGCATTGGTGCAGATTGCTTATATTTCCGTATTTGATACCAAACATCTGTGTGTATGTCCGTTTTTTAAGTGAACAGTGTTGATCATTCTTGAGTCCGTTAAGAAAACAAACGGAGTTCGCCAATGGAAAGGCCAGAAAATTCCTATCAGATTCCGTTAATAACTAAACTTTTACCCGGGGTCAGCTCATATTTACTTTCTTTTAAGGACTTTTTCTTTAACTTTCTGTTAGCTACAGCATTTCAGATAGTAATATACCATTTAGTAAATTTCATAATAAAATGCAAATAGTTGTCTTTAGCTTAAATATGCTGCTCTTCTACGATGTGTGCTGATGTGACTGACCAAGAAAAAGTTACAGGTGTGTTGATAGTTGTGGAGGGACCGTAACGAAGTTCTTATTTTTGATCGGTATAATTAAAAATAACTTAAAACATCATAGGGAACAGTTTCTGGCACTCTACAACTCATTCATGTCATAGTAGCTACTGTAGTATTACTCGAAAGTCTAATTTTTCGTAATTTGTTTGTTTAGCTTAAGCGCGGATTGTTTCGAGTTGATTTTTCAGTCATTCTATTAAATCATTTTTGTATAGCTTATGGGACTTAACTACGGGGTCATCAGTCCCTGAACTAACAAACTACTTACGAAAAAACTACTACTAAGGCCGGCACAAATATCCATGCCCCAGGGGGTATTCGAACCCCAGAGTGTAGTGACCGTGCAGACCGTAACTGGAGCGCCTCAGTCCCCTCGGCCACCGCGGCCGGCAGTCATTCTATCAAAATGTTTGACTTTTGTGTATAATTTACGTAGTGATGACGATTCTCTCAAACAGTTAGAAATTCGGTTACACTTACAAAATTTTGCAACTAATAAAAATAGAGTATTCGGGTCGTAATCAAAAGGTGGGGGTACTCGCCCTGTGATCCCAATTGCCTCACTGCATCCGCGCCTCTTCAAAGCACTGTACTTTAAACGGAATGTATTGTTTCTTTTCACTTGACATAACGCAACAATATAAGATGTCGAGCTACAAACATAAATCTGGAGCTTTGAACAGAAAACTACAAAGAGACGAATTAGAAAAAGTAGCTAAAGGTCCCCAGACAATTACAAAATTTTGAAAGTACCAGCTTCATGCTATCTCAAAACGACAGAACCTACAACAGCCCCAGATAACTGACCTCTGTGTTCTGTAGTTCATTCGCTTTCACTACAACAAAATACTGTGATATATGAACATCTAATTGAAGCAGAACAAACAAAAAATTACATAGATTTCCTTCGTGAATGTAGTGATCAATGTGATAATTTAGACCTTGGTATGAAAACTGATGACAGCAACTGTTGTATTTTGGACGATCCTAGTACTTGGCCTCGAGTGATGAGTGCTAAACTGCGACAGGAAATAGCGTCGTATTGTGTTGGTTTTTCAGCTTTTGAAACCAGATTAAAGTCTTTTCCAGTTGACCTTTCAGGGAAACAGTTTCATGAGACATTGTTGTACATGAAAACAGCTAACAGGACAAGTAAACCATTTCCACGTGAATGGTTAATGTGGAGCGAGTCGAAAATCAGTATTCATTGTTTCCCTTGCAGTATTTTTAAATCAAATCAAAGCAAACTTGCAAAAGGAGGATTCTCTCCATACAAAAACTCCGTACAAAAGACTTTACAGGTTGTTTACCGATGCATGAAAAAACCTCTGAGCATCGAAAACTTTACCTAGAATGGAAAACCTTTCAGTTATCACTGAAAGGCCATGGTGTCGATTGTAATCTCCAACAGATGATTTATTGTGAAGCAACAATGTGGAAAGCTATATTACAAAGAATTCTTGACACAACTTTATTCTTGAGTAGTAGAAGTGTAGCTTTCCAAGGCGAAAATACCCAGATTGATGATGTTCACAATGGAATTTTTTTTCCCTTGAATAAATTCTTGAAATTTTTTTAGGAATTTTTAAACTTATTGTCAAATATGATGAAGTAACTCGTGAACATCTAGCCATAGGAAAGAAAACCAACTGATGACTAAAAGTATGACAGATCAAGCTCGCTATCATTGTACTCTCAAAAGGAATTTATTTCCCTATGGCCGCGCGGGAATAGCCGAGCGGTCTGGAGCGCCACGTTGCGGATCGGGCTGCTTCCCGCATCGGAGGTTCGAATCCTCCTTCGGGCATAGATGTTTGTGTTATCTTTAGTATAAGTTACTTCATAAGTAGTTTGTAAGCTTAAGGACTGATGACCCTGCAGTTAAGTCCCATAAGCTTTACAAACATTTGAACATTTATTCCCCTATGTGGCGAAAAACTATTGAAAACTATTTTACATCAAAGAGAAGAGTCTGTATTCTACGGAATTATTGTTGATACAACTCCTGACATTTCCCAACAGAAGCAGAATGTGCTCGTTCTGCGTTATGTATACCAAAATATAGAAAAAAGTCATTCGAAATTTATGAAAGATTCATTGAATTTATGAATATTAACGGGAAACAGGTCAGGCCACAAATGATGAAATTCTGTCCATATTGGAAACTCATGGAATACCACTTGCCAATTGTCGTGCGCAGGGCTAAGACAATGGTTCCAGCATGCAAGGTCATACAAGTGGTATTCAGTGAAGAATACTCGAAAATAACAAACCTGCTATTTTTTTCTCCCTGCGGAGCACACTCTCTGGACAGAGTTGCTGCCAACGCCGCTAAGCTGAATTCTGATTTTGTGACTTTTTTTGGAAACATTGGAAGTTTGTATAATTTCTTGTCTAGCAGTCCTGGTCGTTGGGAACTGATGAAGCAGCATGTCTCTGCAGAGCCTTTTGAAACTCGCTGGAGTGAAAGAGTAAAAGCTGTGCGGCCTATTTTGAAGCACTATCCTTCAGTCCTCACACTTTAATGTGGTACCCACACTAACTCCAATCAGCAAGAAATACTATTTTGAGACATAAGAAGTACTTTGCATTCTTCAAGGGCCTATTGATGACATCATTTTGGGACAAGATATTGGCCTCTATTGATCAGAAAAACGTCATTATACAAAAAAAAATACAAAAAATAAATAAAAAAATAAAAAATAAAAAGAGAGAGAGAGAGAGAGAGAGAGAGAAAGCCCGCTGTCAAGGAATTTCTCTTAAAGATTTACTTAATGAAATGCAGGTCCTTCGAGAATCATAGGAAACCATTTTAAATGAAGCTAAAGTAGTTGCCGAGGCAATTGGTATTACATCAGTTTTTATCAAAAGGAAAGCCAGTGGAGATGAATAAAACGCTTGAACACCTTCAGTTGGAAGCTTGAAATGAGTTCAAATTATCTGTTTTACTCCCTGTTTTGGCTTTCATCATGACATACTTGCCAATACGATTTACGAGCTGTGAACAAATTTGTGATCTGTTTCTACCAGCCTTGGATTTCATGGACTTAGAAAATGATGATCTGCAAGTCAAAACCACCAATTTTGTGAATATTCTTCAGGCTTCTCAGATTCAGACAGCTTAGTAGAAGAAATTCTACACATGAAGAGTGTCCATGGTATACAGTCTTCCAATTAGAAAGGGACTCGATGAGAATTCTGAATTCCTATACCAGCAAAACCTTCAAGCAATTTTTTTGAACCTATGTACTGCAATTAGACTTTTCTGTACCATTCCAGTGACAGTGTCTACGGCTGAAAGATCGTTTAGTAAACTGGCGAAGGAGTACAACAGGACAAAGTCGTCTTAATCATTTAGCAATTTTATCAACTGAGAATGAGCTGGACAAAACTGTCGACTTTCCGACATAATTGATCCGTTTAGTCAGGAGAAAACGCGTAAAGCTATTATTAAGTAGACTTTCTCTGTAGTCAGTGTCTATGGCTGACAGTAATTGTAATTTTAGTCTTTTGTAACTATATTTATTTTATCTTTCTCAGATAAATAAATATACTTCCTGTGATCATGTTTAAGTAAAACAATTTGATAAATAAAGTCTAGTGGGGACTTATGATTAGTTACTGTAACTATACCCTGTATTTTCTAGTTCAGTTACATTCTAATCACAGCATTGGAACAAATAACCATGTAATTTCAATGTAGCACGCACTGTAAAATGGGTGGGCGGGGGAGGGAAGGGCCCATTTCTGATGCTGGGCCATGATGCAGGGCCATGACTCTTTGTGAACTTCTCATAAAGGAAACTCCCCACCGCAGCCCCATCAGATTTAATGATACGATGATGCAGTGGATAGCACGCCAAAAACTGAACACAGACGAGCGCGAAAACGGGATGGAGTTGTAGGGAAGTATGAAAAAATGAGTAAAATATAAACATAAACGGATCAGTCGTAAGATATGTAATATCTAAGGGCAATGTTAGACAGTGTTGTCGTGGTCCTGTGGTATAGCATTGTATTGTGACGTTGGACCTCCCATGGTCAAATACTTCCTAGTATTTAAATTTTTAATTTTTCTTTTGCACAAAATTGTGAGCAGTACCTCCGGTCTATGACGTCTATGTTCGGTTTTTGTATCCTTGGCAATAGCCAGACTGCACTTAAATTACAGAATAAGAGTCATGTGTTAAGAATTTATTACCGTCGCAAGTATACGTGATGCCTAGCGAGTGCAAGCGAGATGGCACATAGGCCCCCCAAAACGAAAAATAAACAGTTGTGAACTAAGATACACATGACGTCTCTGAGCATCGTATGGACTCGTGTGAATGTCCGTACCGCACAACTACTCTATTAGCAGCCGAAAGGAAGTGACTCTCAGACGGGAGCCGCAAACGCTTGATGCCAAGTCGACAAGTCAGCCAAATTCTGTACAGGGACACACGTCTGGTGTAACTTGGCTCAAAGTCGTTTACTTGTTTTGTCTCTACTCGTGAGTGCTCCACTTAGCATCTTGCCTTCAGTCACTGTTCATCGCACTTGAAAGTAAATAACCCCCCTGCAGGTTCGGGGGTAAGAATCGGCCCACAGTATTCCTGCCTGTCGTAAGAGGCGACTAAAATGAGTCCTCATACGTTTCGGCCATATATCTTTGGTCCCCTCTGTGGGTTTGACCTTACATATTTCAAAATTTTCCTGAAGAGCGAACCATTTGGGGAAGGACACCTTACGTGGTGCAATGACTATTCCTTGTGAAATTCCATCGTATGCAGCCATTATGGAACGGCATCATGGCTGCGGCTTTTATGTAGCCGTCAGACAGGTTATTTCATCTCAGCACAAGCCATGCCCATTGTGCACTGACACCTTTGCACCCCAGTCATAATGGTTTACACTGCGCCAGAAAGCCAGCACGGTAGCCAGCCCGTTGTGGTGGGGTCGTCATGTACCCTCTTGTCTGTAGCCCGCTGACAACACAGGGATCGCTCTACCGATGTCAGAGCTGCATACTCCTCATGCAAGACAAGGAGTCGATGATTGTCTCTGTGGGGCATCAGAACTCCCGGCAACGGTCATCCCACCAAGTGACGTTGCTGTGGCTGGGTGGCGCCCATGAGGAGAGCCCCTGATCGGAGTGGGTGGCATCGGGGCGGATCACCCCCAATGAAGAGACAAAAATCGGGTGACTTTGGCGAACGTACAACCGCCGTCTCTAAGAAGGTAAAGTTTAATGCTTCTACGTACGACCCCCAAACGTTCCCCTCCCTGACCGCGCCTTGGGAGGGACGTCGGGGCGCAAAGCAGACTGACGAATATGCTCCTAGATATATCGTGTGCAGCAGGACTGATGGGGACTCATTTTCAGTGACCAAGCCTCAGTTCTTTGTGGACCATCTGGAGGACAGATTTGGGGAAGTAGATTCACTATCTAAAATGCGCAACGGTTCTGTTCTCATCCACACAGCATCCCCTGCCCAGTCACGGGCGCTACTCGCTTGCGACAAGCTGGGTGACGTTGCGGTGACCATCACTCCCCACAAGTCCCTGAATGTGGTTCAGGGAGTAATTTTCCATAGGGATTTGTTGCTCCAGACGGACGACGAGCTACGGGCAAACCTTGAGCGACGAGGCGTTCATTTTATCCGGCACGTCCATAGGGGCCCAAAGGATAATAGGGTTGCAACTGGTGCCTTCATCTTGGCCTTTGAGGGTGATATATTGCCCGAAAAAGTCAAGGTGATGGTTTACCGTTGTGACGTGCGGCCTTATATTCCTCCCCCTATGAGGTGCTTTCAATGCTGGAAGTTCGGTCATATGTCTTCCCATGCTACATGTGTCTTCCTGTGCTACATGTAGGGACTGCGGGCGTCCAGCACATCCGGGCACCCCATGTACACCGCCTCCCATCTGCGTCAACTGTGGTCAGAACCATCCTCCCTGTTCGTCGCAATGTCCCTTACTTCAACTGGAACGGAAAATTACTGAGTACAAAACCCTGGACCGTACATCATATAATGAGGCGAAGAAAAAGTTTGACCGTCTGCATCCTGTTACAATGAAAAACTCGTTCGCAGCAGTAACGTCGTCGCCACTCTCCTTGGCGGCGGCAGTATTTTCTACTTCCTCAGTTCCTGTGGGCCCCCAGGACCGCCAACCTAAGCCTGCCCCCACGGAGGTTGGAGGCCATCCTTCCACAGCTCCCAAGGCGAAAGTGTCGGGGTCAGCTACCACCTCTCCGCCGGAGAAAGAACAACCTTCTCCGGCTCCCCTCACACGGAAGGGGTCCCTTGGGACACTCCCTTCCGCCAGTATCGATATCGACACTAACCAGCAGCAGGCGCGATCGCAGACTGCTGGTTGCAGGGTTTCGCGCTCCTCCTCAGTCCCTGTGGCTGAGTCCGAGAAGCACCTCCCACCGGCGAAGCCCCCCAGGGAACGGAGAGGTAAACCAAGGCCAAAGAAAGACACAACACAAGAGACCTTGGTGGCTTCCGTGCCACCACTCTCCTCTGCCTCCACCTCTACTTCTGAGGATGAGGTGGAGATTCTTGCGTCACCCGAGGACATCGCTCTCGGGGACGCCCTTGAAAAACCGGACACTCACGCTGATAAACCTCCATCAGTGGATGCAAGTGATGCTGAGATATGACCCGCCGATTTGTCTCATTCATGTCTTCCCAGCACTCGAACAATGTCACTCTCCAGTGGAACTGCGGCGGTTTCTTCCCCCACCTGGCTGAGCTACAGCAGCTTCTGAGCACGACACCTGCTTTCTGCATTGCTCTCCAGGAAACCTGGTTTCCAGCAATGCGGACCCCTGCCCTTCGTGGCTACGGGGGATTTTACTGCAATCGTAGCATATATAACAAGGTCTCAGGTGGTGTGTGTGTGTGTGTGTGTGTGTATGTATGTCCTCACCTCTGTGTATAGTGAACCCATGCCCCTTCGAACACCATTAGAAGCAGTGGCTGTCAGAGTGAGGACCACACAGGAGTTTACTGTCTGCAGTATCTACTTGCCGCCAGATGGTGAAGTATCTGTGAACGTTTAGCTGCACTCGTAGCTCAACTACCCCCACCTTTCTTACTGTTGGGCGACTTTAATGCCCACAGTCCCTTGTGGGGTGGTTCAACGATCTCTGGTCATGGCAGGGTTGTCGAGGATTTCCTAACTCAACTCGAACTCTGCCTCTTGAATACAGGTGCCCCCACACATTTTAGTGTGGCACATGGCACATTCTCGGACATTGATCTGTCGATCTGCAGCCACAGCCTTCCACCATCTGTTCACTGGAGAGCCCATGACGACTTGTGTGGCAGTGACCATTTCCCCGTTTTTTGTCACTCCCACAATGCGAGTCCCCAGCACGCCCACACAGGTGGGTTCTGCACAAGGCTAACTGGGAAGACTATGCTTCTGCTGCCATCGTTGGCCCTCCCCCACTCGAGAACATCGATGTGGTGGTCGAGAGCGCCACACATTTTATTATTTCTGCTGTGAACGCTACCGTTCGGCGTACATCAGGGTGCCCACGGCGTAAGACAGTGCCATGGTAGTCGCCGGAGGTCGCTGAGGCCATTAAAGACCGCAGGCGAGCCTTACAGCGATACCAACGGCACCCCTCTCAGGAGCACCTTATCAATTTTAAATAGTTTCGCGCTCGTGCTCGCCAGCTTATAAGAAGACGGAAACAGGAGTGCTGCGAGAGAGACGTTTCCACTATTGGGAAAGGTACCTCAGCCTCGCAGGTCTAGAGTAAAAGCAGACGGCTACAGGGATTACAGACGCCAGCGGGAATCCCTGGGATCTCCAAAAATGGAGTTATATGTACGGACCTGGCCACACTTGCAGAGATGTTTGCCGAGCATTATGCTCGTGCCTTTGCCTCTGCCAATTATCCACCGGCCTTCCGTACAGTAAAGGAGAGGGTAGAACGCCAGTCTCTCTCCTTTCGTACCCGCCGCTCCGTATCTTACAACACTCCTTTTACTGAGTGGGAGCTCCTCAGTGCTCTTCAACAATGTCCTGACACGGCGCCTGGGCCTGATAGCATCCATACCCAAATGCTGAAACATCTCTCAGCAGATAGTCGGCGTCATCTACTTGCGATCTATAACCGCATCTGGTGTGATGGTGTCTTCCCATCACAGTGGCGGGAAAGTATCCTCATCCCAGTGCTTAAACCTGAGAAGCATCCTCTTTCCTTGGATAGCTATCGACCCATTAATCTGACTAACGTTCCATGTAAACTGTTGGAGCGGATGGTCAGTCGGCGGTTGTGTTGGATTCTTGAGACTCGGGGACTACTGGCTCAATGCCAGGGCGGTTTTCGCCAGGGTCGATCAACCACCGACAATCTGGTGTACCTCGAGTCTCCAATCCACACAGCCTTTTCCCGGCGCCACCACCATGTTGCCGTCTTCTTCGATATGCACAAAGCGTATGATACAACCTGGCGACGACGCATCCTCAACACTTTATATGACTGGGGCCTCCGGGGCTCCCTACCGATATTTATTCAGAATTTTTTAGCTGTCCGTACCTTTCGTGTTCAAATTGGTGCTTCCCTGAGCTCCTCTCATATCCAGGAAAATGGGGTTCCTAAGGGTTCCGTTTTAAGCGTTCCATTATTTTTAATCGCCATCAACGGTTTAGCCACAGCGGTTGGATCTTCGGTGTCCCCCTCTCTTTATGCTGACGACTTTTGTCTCTCTTTTAGTTCCTGCAGCACCCAAGCTGCCGAGCGTAGGTTGAAAGGTGCTAATCAGAAGGCGCAGACCTGGGCGCTTACTCATGGCTTTCAGTTTTCTGCCACCACGACCAGAGTGATGCGCTTCTGTCGGCATCGGACCGTCCACCCTCACCCGGAACTTTATCTTAACGACGAACTCCTGACAGTAGTAGACACGCATCGGTTTTTAGGAGTGGTCTTTGACGCTCGGCTGGCATGGTTCCCCCAAATTCGTCAGCTGAAACAGGTGTGCTGGCGCCGTCTCAACCTTCTCCGCCACCTGGGTCATACGACCTGGGGTGCTGATCACTCGACGCTGTTGCGGCTTTACACGGCGCTGGTGCAGTCCCGTCTCAATTTTGGGTGCATTCCCTATGGTCAGCAGCACCTTCAGCACTGCATCTCCTGGACCCCATTCACAACTGTGGGGTTCGCATTGCAACGGGCGCTTTCCGCACCAGCCCAGTGAACAGTTTACTGGTGGAGGCTGGGATCCCACCTTTGGGAATCCGCCGCCAACACCTGCTCGCAGCATATGCAGCCAACGTATATTGCTCCCCAGGCCACCCAAATCGTCGTCTTCTCTTTTCGGATGTGGTCGTCCCCGCCATCTGCGACGCCCCAGATCAGGTCATACGATTGCCTATCGAGTTCGGTCCCTCCTCCTGGAGCTTGGGTCTTTACCCCTTCCATTTCCATATCGGGTCCATGTGCTTACACCACCGTGGTGCTTGCCAAGGCCGTCTACTCTGCTGGACTTGGCCCATGGGCCCAAAGACTCAGTTCCACTGGAGGCGCTCCGCCGTCAGTTCTCGGCTGTCATAGCGGAGTTCCCTGGTTATGACCTGATCTACACTGATGGTTCACTGGTTGATGGCTGCGTGGGATTTGCCTATACTCACGGTGACCGTGTGAAACAGCACTCTCTGCCGAATGGCTGCAGTGTTTACACTGCAGAGCTGGTGGCCATTCACAGAGCTCTCGTGCATATTCGGTCCTGCTCAGGCGAGTCTTTTCTTATTTGCAGCGACTCCCTGAGCAGCCTTAAGGTGGGTTGTCCAAGGCGCGATTGCTGCCTGCGGCTGCGATGGAGCGGCTCGTGACGTCAGAGGCTGGCTGCTCGCGCATGCGCACTTTGAGTTTGGAGTGCGGCGCGCGGCTGATACGGCGACAATCGCAGGACAGCACCAGTGAGCAGTGTTGCGATGGGAGTTGCGACGACTCAAGGCAGCGGCAGAAAGATGTCGAGCCAAGCGGATCGAAGAAAAACGGATATGAACCACTCATCTCATGAGCTCGTCTCGCCATTAAGCTATTGCCTTTGTACATTGAACAGATTTAGATTTCATGGTAATCTAGTGGCATATATAAGAGTAGACTGAAAATATTCGGAGAAATAAAAGAGAAATGAAGGTTGGAAAAGGAACTGTATTGGTCCCTAGGGTTTTGGAAATAAAAAATGTGACTGGTGGTAACTAATTTTTTTGTTTAGATGTAAGGAAATGCATGACTACGTTAATGTAATCTTTTCATTAATTTCATTCATACCAATACAGTCCGTTTTGTGGTGTGCCGTAAAAATTATCTTAGTTTATATGAACAAAGATAAATGTTGTGGTGTACCATTTAGATTCAAATGTCTCGTGTACAGTATGGATGACATCTTCGATATTTCAAAATCTATTTGTTTTCCATATTCTCTGGAAGATGGTTTAGGACAGAAACCGGTCAGAATGAAATAAATTATAACAAAACAGCAAACAGTCTTACAACTGTTGTTGATACATGTAACAAGCTGCAGAAAAATCTTTTGTTTGGTATGTGTTTGCTATTTTTGATCTCCCTTGGAAAAAAATTTCAACTGTACGATTTCCAAAACTGGGACTTATTTCAAAGGCAATACAGAAGGTGAATCCAATCAGTTAAAATGAAAAAAAAAATGAAAAAAAAAAAAGCCTGAGACGAGAGAGATGCAAGCTGCATCAGGAGTTTCAGATAAACACACTCCTGGTCTTATAAACAGCGCCACAATCGTAAATAAGAAAATAAAAGAACAAATTAACTTTGCGTCACTGCGTTTTATTTTTATTTATTTTTTCAGCTGCATTGATAGATTTGTTGAATCGGTTATATGATTTTCTCTGAATGTCACTTTCTGCAAGTTCCAATTCATGTGCAAACTGGCTGACATTTAATCTAAACTCAAGTATGAATTTCGTGTCGTCATTTAAAAGGTGCATGTTAATAAAAATGTTTTAACAGCTTTCATGGTCATTGTCACAAAAATAGAATCAATATATAGAAAACCCTAACAGTTAAAATCTGCAGTGACACAGTGAAGTACACGGCAATGTGATGAAATGAAGAAGCAAAACTTCCATCCCTTGGGAGAATACACACACAGCTCCATGAAGTCGCACATAGAATTAGCACTAAAAACTGCCATTGATGATGGTTCACAAATAAAGAAGCGAAATACCTTTCATTTAGTTGCAATAGTCGGAAATAAAACCTCCATAAATGTTAAATATTGTTTAATGAATATCTTGTTTCATCGTAAAAAATTATAGCTATTTCTGTATACCTGTAGATAAAAAAAGCTTTGAGTATTGATGATTGTGTAAAACATGAATACCTTCCCAGGCTATCATTTAAAAAAAGATTCAATATCTCCAACAGTTTATAAAATGTGAACTCTCGAAAACGGACACAGGTATCATCCTGCTCTCAACTTTAAAAATAATTTCGAATTATTGGCTTCATTTCATCCGCAATAATGTATGACCTAAAATGAATCATACGCAAAGTAGCCAGCGACTACATTTTTCGATGTAAACACTTCAAGTTTAATGCAATAGGTTACTTAAAAATTAAGTATCTGAATAACTATGAGGAATTTTGAGAAAATAGACACTTCGTTATCAAGCTGAGATATGAAACTACAAGATATGCAAAAACCAAATTTTTTTGCGTGTTACTTTCGTCAAACTCGACAGAGATGTAATAAAAAGTGAAAAAACACGCACAACCGAAAGTAGAGCTTTTTAATTTTTTTAATGGAAAACGAGAATCTGTAACGAAAAACTAAATGTGGGAACTCATGTAGCTTTGCTTCCTTAACATGCAGTATTTTTTACAGCAAAAAAATCGTAAATTTTATTTTCGTCGTGAATTTCCCGAGTCGCCGACCAGAAGCCGCGACTTGGTAAACGGCAGCGGCTCGCGTCGTGCTCCGGACTCGCCACCGTCCGCCAAGGCCGAAAAAGGGAGGGGGGCCGAGCCGCAATCCCAGGTAACAGCCGCGTCTTGGACAACCCACCTTTAGAGCTCTGGACCCTGTTACCCATGGTCTACCCTGGTGTTGGCCATACAGGAGACACTTTATGCCGTTAGACAGTCCGGGCGATCGGTAGTGTTCATCTGGTCTCCGGGTCATGTTGGTATCCCAGACAATGAACGTGTTGACCGACTTGCCAAACAGACTGTCGGTGCATCCAGTCTAGAGATCGGCCTCCCGGCTTCTGATCTCCGTTCATTGTTGCGCCAGCGAGTACATCGGCTTTGGGATACTGAGTGGCGTAGCCTGAGAACGGCTAACAAGCTCCGGGTGGTAAAGGAAACTACGGCTGCATGGCGTTCCTTCATGCGTGGTTCACGGCGGGACTCAGTGGTTTTGTGTCGCCTCCGCATTGGGCATACGTGGCTCACCCATGGACATCTACTTCGGGGTGAGGATCCACCCCAATGTCGGTGTGGCTCCCGTCTGACAATCGTCCACATATTGTTGGACTGCCCCGTTTTAGCCGCCTTGCGGAGAAATTTTAACCTCCCTGCTGGTCTATCAGAAGTTTTAGGTGACGATGCTACAATGGCAGATTCCGTTTTACGTTTTATTCGAGCAGGGGGGTTTTATCATTCTCTCTAACTGGAGATTTCTTTGTGTTGTCGAGTGGTTGACTTTTCCTTTTTTATACTTATGGTCGGTCAACAACAGATATCGGCTTTTTCGTTGTAAGGTGTCTTAGTGTGATCGTCTCTTTTCGTTTTGTACCTTGTCATTTTTTGATAATGTTTTATGGACTCAGTGGGATTCCTCTCCCACTTTGCAGCTTTAACCTCTGGGCGTATTTCTTTAACGTCCTCGATTTTACTTTTGACGCTTAGAGACGGAATGGGGGACTGATGACCATAGTAGTTTTGTCCCCCTTAAACAAGCGAACAACAACGACAAAGTAAAGAAATCCTTACCACACGACTCACATTCTGTGGCTTAATTATAGTCTGACAATTGACGAGGCTACAAAAAAAGTAGAGACGTTAATGACCAGAGGTGTAATTTTGGGCAAAATAAAAATAAAAAGTTAGACACTAAAGGAGATTTGAACACAGGACCTGACACTTCACTATCATCTATCATACCATACGGCCACGCTAACGCTTGCTAACATAGTTATCAAATGTTACATATCTATGCGCTTTGACCATTCACTGTTCGTATTTTTCCCATTTCCTATTTTTCCTGTTTTCGCACTTGATCTGTGTTCAGTTCGCGACAGGCTATCCTCTGCATCATCTTCTCACTAAATCTCAGGGGTTGTGATGGGTAGTTTCCCATGTCAGACTCGCATAATCTAAAATGATAGTGGTTCAGAGTTGGCAGCACTGATACCACTGTTCCGCGCACTTAATCTGCAGAGTTACGTAGCACACAGTGTTGTACAAGCGCACGTCTATGTTGAATTATTTTGCATTTGCTACCTCACTGTGGACGGTGTAGGATCAACTAATGAACAGCTGCTGAACAAGAACAGTGGGAAAAATGAAATGGCACGTCGGAAATGTAAATTTCAAGATCGTTTTGAGAGGGAATATCCTGGCATAAAGCGAATTAAAGACGACGATTGCAGGGCAAAATGTGTCACCTGCAACGTGATTTTGTCAATTCAAAACAAAGGTAAGCACGATATTGAGCAGCATTTAAATACGCCACTGCATAACTTAAAAGTAAAACAAAGTTCGGCTTCCAAAAATAGGTTAGAAATGTTTTTCGACCAAAGCAACTGTGTTCAGAGGAGGTGAAACTGCGCCATATGGAACTCGTGTGGTCATATCATAATGTTGCACATAATCAATCGTTTAGAAGTATGGACTGTACAAGCACTCTTCTCAAAAAGTCATGTCATCAACGAATTTCTGTTGGCAGAACTAAATCAGAACCTATTGTTACGAATGTTCTATATAACTGGTTTGAAGAAAGATTAAAATAAGGGATTAAATCAACAAATTTGTCAGTACTGGCAAGTGATGCATCACATAGGAAAGACAAGAAAATGCTTCCTGTTCTGATTAGATTTTCCAGCGTACCTAACAACGTGAATATAAATGTAAAAGTGAGGCTTCTGCGGGTTTGCATTCTTCCAAACGAGACTGTTGCAGAACATGTTCAGTCTGTGTCACAAGCTGGAAGGAAGCGTTATTGGTTATGTTGCAGATAATGCATCTGTCAGTTCTGGCTCTATCGCAAATACGGGTCAAGGTAATAATGTACACTCTATACTGGGAAAGACATTTAAGAAGAAGCTACTGACAGTAGGGTGTGCTGCCCATATTACTCATAATGCATTGGTATCTGCAATGACAAAGACGATACCTGGTGACATAAGCAATATCTGTAACAAGATATATCATCACTTTGACATTTACACAGTACGTGTAAATAAATTGAAAGAATTCCGTGACGTCATTGGAATCCAGTGCTGCAGCATGGGAAGACTCTCTTTCCAATGGTGGAGCGTATCCTAAAATTGTTTGAACCACTGAAGAGCTATTTTTTAAGTAATACGGACTCCCAAATAACTTTGAAAAAATTATTTGAGCAGGAAGATAGTGAGCTGTGGTTTCTGTTTATTCATGCACAACTTAATTTGTTCAGTAATTTTCTTACAAGAATTCAGAGGGAAGGTATTACTGCAATTGAAGTAGCAGCAGAATATAACAATCTACTTAAGAAGTTGGAAGACAAGCAAGTGAATACATTTATTCCACTTACAGTAATGATACTGCAGAACACATTAGCAGAAAATGGCGTTCTAAACAAAACAATTTCAGAAAACTGTCAGGACATTCTACCACGAGTGTATCCTATACTGAAAAAAATCGTCTAAACGATTTATTAAAGATGTGCTCGAACTAAGAAAGCTGCTGTTAAATTCTGTTATAAAATATGAAGAATTTAAATTATGCTTTGAACTATACGAAAATATAATTGAATACCATGGTGACGAAAACACTATTTTTGATATGTACTGCGCAATAAAGCGAGTAAGTGAAGACTACTTGGAATCCTGGAGAACCAATAATGTGTGTCTTCAGAAAAAATGGGAGGTTGACTTACAGTGCTGTATGAAGGCTCGTAGTGATATAAATGAAGAATTAAAAAGGTTTGAGGAGTTCATTTTTGCTATTCCAGGTACCAATGCAGAGTGTGAAAGAGTGTTCAGTGTTTTCTCAAGCTACTGGTCATCTGAAAACAGTAGCAGAGGGAACTGATAGTGTGATGAAAAAAAATGTAAATGCCAGGCTTGTGACTACAACTGCCTGGGATGCCACGAAAAAAGAGACTTCCCTTCTCAAAAAAGTGGGGACTTCAGAAAAATATAATAAGAGGCCAAGCTTAAGTGTTCAATGCTATAATCATAGAAGACAATGTTAAATATGTTTATTTTGAAATGAATAAATAAATATTACATCTTTGGACAATTCAGTTGATATGTACTCTTTTCCGGTTGGAAAAATATGGTCACCCGCTACAAAGTACCCATTAAACCTTGCCTTACCATTTAGCTCAACGACATCTGTGCTCAAGCGGTTCGGGAGGACGCACACGAAACAGGCAGCGTAATGTGCGAGACAGTCTTCATCTCGAAAAACAGTCTAGAACGGTTTCGACCTTTTCTTGGGTCAACTTCAGAAACATACAAACAGCCCATGTGGCTGGTGCTGAATTTTCCACAGCTGCCGTAGCTGCACGCTGGTAACTGCTTTCGAAATCGGTTGAATAAATAATTTTCTACGATCTAGATTATTTTTCAACATAAATATATCTATAGAAGATCGCTGTTTTGTCAATGTTGTCCAAATTAATGAGGACAACAGAATTCGACATTCCGGTATTAATCCAGTCAATGAGTGCTCAAAAGAGGGGTGTAGAGTGCATAGAATATGCGAGAATTTTTGACTTCAGGACTTTGTTAGGGATAGTGTGGAGGTGAACATACTAAAAGTCTCCGCCCCTGGTGGGTGAGCTAAAGCGGGGAGGGGTGTGGAAACGTACCACTTTTGGTTTTTTTGCTTATATCTCGAAAACGATCCGCTTTAGGAAGAAAACGTTCCAAATAAAAATGAAAGATAATTGAATTTGCTATAAAATTGTTTGCATACATAAACGTCGAATTTCTAACGGTTTTCGAGATATACGTTATTGAAAATCGACAATTTCGGAAAAAGTCATTTTTACCTCACTATTTTTTTCAAATATTTACTTCTAGTGACTCACTCGATCATTTCTCAGAAAATTTGTCGGAACGAAACTTGTAGAGCATTCAATTTCCTTCAATTTGATATGCACGTTTGCTACTTTACCTTCAGACAATCAGAAGTTACATCATTTATAAGATGTGCGATCAGTTTCGAGCCTCCTAGAAATGAATGTTTTGAGGGGCTGTGACATTTTTATCTTATGAGCCGTGCTAGCATGGTAAACAACAATACTTTAACACTGGCAATAAGTTAATTGCAATTGAAACAGAACACCTTTTTATAATTGTAACTTTTATGATATTATAAATCATACAATGAAAGTATTAACAAGCACTGATAGTGATTCAAAATGAAAAAAAGTGCATTCAACGCATTTCTTCGTTTTTCTGAGGGGGAGGGGTCAAAGCTCATTTACTGTCGCGTACCGTGGACACGCCGGTACCTAACGCCCCACGATGAACATGGAAGGCCTGTCACTGGCACACCGGACTGTGGGGTGGAATGGAGTGTTCTCACTCACTTCTTACTTCACTTCAAAAGTTCGCCAAGTTTGTGTGTCGATATTGTGTGTCGGCTTTTCGTGATATATTTTATTTATTTATGAATATGTTGACTGTGTACTGCGCACAATGGCTACTCGGTGTTTTGTATGTGATGGAACAATAGCTGAACCAGGTGTTGGTGTTCCCACAGTGACAAAAAAAGGAATACTATCACTCATCAAAGCAAGTAGAGAAAGGGGAGATATCATGGGCTCATCTGTAGAAGGTTTGCACATCCTTCTGATTCATACTGAATGTCGAAAGAATTGCATCAGGTTATAATCCATCAAGGCTCATTTAAAGAGATAGGCACACTCATCCTCTTCTGAAGCACCTCAGCCTGCAACTTTGACATAAAAGAAACCGAAATTAGATATCAAAACAATATATTTTTTGTGTGCCGAAAGTGTTGACGGTAAGCAAAAGAAGCCCTAGGAGAGACGCAGGAAAATATTTTCAGTTACTTATATCACAAAAGGATGTAACAGATCTGACACAAGTGACGAGTATTGATGCTAATCGAGCTAGGCATGAGAGGAGAGGAAGTGATGAGGCGTCTTTCCACCTCAAATGATTTAGGCCGTGTATCGTGATGAATATTGGTTGGACTTTGTAAGGCCGTTTTACCATAAAGACTCAACATCCACGTCTGAAAACTCCGTCTCAAACGCAGTGGAAGAGGTTAGTGTCTTACTGGAGGGTAATGGTGAGTGTCAGTTCACTGTAAACGAAATTATGGGTGTTATTACTGGGAGGAAACCTGAGTGGAGAACTATCAGAACTGTTGAAGAGGTATGGGTATCGCTTAATCGTGATCGCAAGTTCCAACAGATTTAAGGTTCGAATACTCTGTTTTAGGGACACTAGGTACAAACTCATAACCAACGCCTGGTATGATAACAAGGAAAAGGATGAGAAAGCGACTCAGGATTGTGGATAAAACCGCTGAGATATTCAAAGTGAAGTGTACAATTATAATACTTACTTACTTTCCGTGTCCGGAACTAGACTTCTAACTTCCAAAAATTAGCAGCCAATATGGCTTTGTCGTTAGCCTCCCATAAGTCTTCCATTGTACAGGGCTTTTCTAAATATGGACAGATAAGCAGGTGTTGAGGATCCTGTACAGCACCACAAAGACACAGAGTGTTCTCATTATCTTTTAGGAAGCCCCATCGCTGCATGTTTGTCTTGCACTTTGGCACTTCTACCCTCATACGGTTCAGGGTTCTCCAGACTGTGTATGGCAGGTCTCCACCAGGTGCCAGTTCTTCTTTTGCTGCTTTATGGGGGCTTCTCAAATCCATTTCCCACCTTGCAATACGGTTTTCAGCGGCCGACCCTTCTAGTGCTCGGGTACATGACAGGAAGCTCTTCCTCGAACGAAGCCGTCGGTCAGCAGGCTGGTGTCAATATAGAGGGTGACGCATGTCCTTTTCTTGCTTCGTTTTTTTCAGCTTTAGCAGCAATGTCACGTCGTATGTTGGGCGGTGCGATCCCCATAATTAAGTACATCTTGTGTACTGGTGTTGGTTTCAGGCACCCAGTCACAATCCGTGCCATTTCATTCACCGCGATGTCAACTTTTCTCGCGTGTGTAGACGAACTCCATACTGGAGCGGCGTATTCCGCAGTTGACACACTAAGCGCAAGGGCTGAGGCTCTCAGGACTTTTGGGTTTGCACCCCAGGATCCGTTAGTTAATTTTCTGATGATGTTGTTTCTCGCTGAGACTTTCTCCCTTGTGGCATTGCAGTGATGTTTATAGGTCACTGTGCGGTCCAGTATAACACCGAGATATTTGGGCGTCGGACAATGCGCGAGTCGTTCACCTCTCCATGTAACATTCAATTCCCTATTTGCCTCCGCGTTCTTTAAATGGAAAGCACAGACCTGCGTCTTGGAAGGGTTCGGCCATAGGTGGTTTGCCTCATAATACTGGGAGAGGGATTCCAAGGTACTGGATAATTTCTTCTCTACATCCAGAAAATTCGTACCTTGTGCTGCAACTGCAGTGTCATCGGCATACATAAATTGGCGCGTGGTGTTTGGCACTGGTTAGTCATTTGTGTATATATTATACAGAGCTGGAGCGAGGACGCTTCCCTGAGGCAGGCCGTTCCTCTGATTTCTCCACCTGCTCTTCTTACCCTGGAGACAGACAAAAAATCTCCTATTTTGCAGGAAAGTAGCAATCAGTGATGTTAAATGATAGTCTTTTGTTACATCATATACTTTCCTGAGGAGCCTCCGATGGTTTACAGTATCATATGCAGCTGTAAGGTCTATGAATGCCACTCCCGTGATCTCTTTTCTCTCAAAACCATCTTCGATATGTTGGGTCAGGTTCAGGACTTGACCGCAATATAATTTGCCTTGTCGGAAACCTGCCTGCTGTGGGATGATCTGTTGTTCTAACACGTTTTCTATGCGGCTTAACGTCAGGCGTTCCAAGATCTTAAAGCAGTGACACTAAAGAGACACAGGACGGAAGTTTTTTGGATCATTAGGGTCCTTTCCCGGTTTCAGAAGAGCAACCACGCGGGCTTTCCTCCACATCTTTGGGATGTGAAGCCTTTCTACGCACGCATTCATCAGATCTAATAGCCACTGTAGGGTATTACTGCCGAGGTTTTTAATTTGCTCGACTCTCAGTTCATCGATACCAGAAGCTCTGTTAGTCTTCAGGCTGGAAACAGCTGCTGTAAGTTCTGACATTGTGAATGGTGCCTTGAGGTGATGGTTTTCCTCTGCCAGAATACCTTCCACGAGATACCTTCCTGATGGATGCATATTCTCTCTCACAATCCCTCCAAACCTTTCTTGAGGAGGTCATGTTGAATAAAAGTAAGAAAACTGAGGAATCCAGGAGGAAGTGCGTGGCTATTGGACATGTCATCACATCAGTTGTCAGGCCACGAACCTTCTTATCACCAATATTGACAGGTAGGATTCATAATCTGTATCTATAAATGTCAATGTCTGTTCGGTGTACGTTTATCATATCTGAAACACAACACATAAAGAGCAAAAAATTTGTACAGTTACTAATGTCTACCCGGGGAAGGCTTTAGGAACGGTTTTATGGCGATCGGATAGCTATTATCTATATATACTAATGTGAATGTCTGTTCGGTGTACGCTTATCACGTCCAAACGACAAGACGCAGAGACTTAAATATTTGTACACTTACTAATTTTTACCTGAGGAAGGTTTTAGGCACGGTTTTATAACGATCTGATATTTAATAATCTGAAGAATATAACGCGAAATGCGGAACAATAACTACTCTTTGAAAATTATATATACTCTTTGAAAATGGTTTTATTGGTTGAATTGTTGCTTGAGGGTTGATAATGATAAAAGGGTGGAGTATATTGGGATGGAAAGTTACCGGTGTATATAAAATTCTACGTGTGTGTGTGTGTTAATATTTCGCTCTGCGGCGGAAACTACAGAACGCAAACGAATGGTATGTGTGTAATTGTTGTCCGAAGTCTCCCGTTGTACACCATAGCAGTCCCAGGCGATAGCTATAAGGGGGTGGAAGATATGGTGATTGAAAGTCGTCAAAGTATTAAAAGATTCGGACTGAAGGCCAGCGATGACGTTTGTGACTCTATAGCAAGGAGGTTACATACAGCGAAACAGATCATAATTTTGGTGCTACAATGTCTTCAGCTCTTTCTCTGTAAGGATAAGCATACGAATAAGGAAATATAAGAATAAATAAATAAAGCATTAAAAAAGAAATTTCTTTTAATACATCTCTTTAAAAAATCGATTTGACGTTTCGCGCATTACATCAAGTTTTCGATCTGTGATACTAAAATTCGTAATTAAACAAGCTAACACTTTCAAATTACAAACGTTATTTGCACAATTATTTCTTCTGCGGCAGCAACGCGCCGGGTACCAGCTAGTATTATAATAAACGCTATAATTATAAAAAAAGTGTTCTGTTTCAATTGCAATTGTTAAAGTGTTGTTATTTACCATGCTAGCACGTTTCATAAGATAAAAACGTCAGAGCCACTCAAAACACTCATTTCCTGAAGGACATCGGAACTGAGCGCACATTTTATAAATGACTAACTTCTGATTGGCTGAAGATAAAGTAGCAAACGTGCATATCAAATTGAAGGAAATTGAATACTCTACAAGATTCGTTCCTCCAAATGTTCTGAGAAATGATCGAGTGAGGCACTAGAAATAAATGTTTTGAAAAAATTAGTTTGGTAAAAATGATTTTTTCCGAAATTGTCGATTGTCAATAACGTATATCTCGAAAACCGTTAGAAATTCGAAGTTTATGTATAGAAACAATTTTATAGCAAAATCAATTATCTTTCATTTTTATTTGGGACGTTTTCTTCCTAAAGCGGACCGTTTTCGATATATAAGCAAAAAAACCATAAAATGGTACCTTTCCACCCCCCTCTCCGCTTTAGCTCACCCCTTAGGGGTCCTGAAGTAAAAAATTTCTCGCATATTCCATGCACTCTACAATGCAGTTATTGACTGGACTATATCAGTGATCCTTGTTTCCACGAGTCGCGCAGGTGATGTTTATGTTGTTTTCACGGGTCTGACGCGTGATATTCGTGTCGGAACCAAAACATCCGGAACCAGACTCGTAAAGGAGGTAAGCTCGCCGGTGTTCGTACTGTGCTGATTTTTTCGCTGTTTCAGTTTTCCTCCTTCATCTGTGCTATTACTGGGGCATCTTCCCACTAAATCTCAGAGGGAGGAGAGACTGAAGCATCTTATGTGGCGGGAGAGGGCGCAATGGAACAATTTTCCTCGTTAGTAACCATGTTTTGATATTTAAAATGTGTTTCATAATTAATCGATATTCTCTAAACCTATCTTTTGAAGCAGTAATAATTCATTTTCAGCGTCAGTAATGGATTCTAAGGTACTACTGCCGTGCAGTCAGAAAACATTTACGATTGCTATACAGGTGTTCCTGGTAGAGAAGCAGTGTTCTTGCAGCACGGCTGGGAAACAGAAAAAAGGCACGTATAGGGGAGGCCGCAGCTACCTGACAAAGGCCAGGCCCAGCTGCCGGTGTCTTCGCATACACTACACTGCTCTTTGTTTTTACGTAATATGATTCTGACTGTTGAGGGTTTACAAGTTGAACAAAACTTAACCAAAACGCTTGCCTCGTTTTTCTCACTTTTGTACTAATCATTAAAAGAATTCATACAGAAATTCTCGCATTCTCAAATTCCAGATTTGAATATGATAAATTTCCTTTAGAAATAAAAGATTCTATCCACAATCAACACTGACTTTTAATATTTAGCACCGCCTTTGAATTTCTAGGGCTTCCAAATTCATATTAGACCGTAACTCTGGTCGTATCTGCTTCTTTCCCAATGCAGTGCAAGAATAATAAGGACGACGAAATCATATCAGGGAACACTCTTCGTTATAATTAACATTATTTAAATTACTACTGCAGTCGTTTTACCTACAAGAAACAGTTGTGCGTAAACTCAGCTGAAAGAAGGTGAACACAGCAGTTATCTCTGGAGAACCAGCAAAAATACTGTAGACTCGAAAAACAAAGAAAATGGTTGCGGGGTTTGCCTTTCCAATGCAACTGAACACTCGTAAAAGCGCTCTTGATGATAAGCTTGTAAAAAGCGATAAGGTTTACGAAATTATTGAAATGATGCTTGCAGTTTGTTGGAAGAGACTGAGCCCTCTTACTATGAAACAGTGGATGATTAAGAGATGTAAAATTTTAATCAAAAGCACGGCTTTGATGCATCTCATTATTTGTAACGTCATATCGCCACTGATATAATATTATGCCGATATAATGTAGTCAAAACGTGTAGTCAACAAGCAAGGAATTAAAATGTCACGCCCGATGTAAGCGAAGATACCACGTCATATTTCCGGAACTGTGAGCCGTACAGTGATTTAATTTTGCAGGATGATTTACGTGATATGTATAGATACGGTGTACAAAGTGTGTTGTGAATAGAGTTAGTAGTTAAAAAGTAATAAATCAATTTCGTAAAGGTTTGAAATTGTACATGAAGTTTATTGGGAGTAGCTAAATGCTATTATCGTTTTCGAGTAATTGATTAGCAAAAGTGGAATATTTGAGTGCTGTGGGCTTCATTACAAACATACATTTTCTAGTTGTAATACCTGTCTTATCGTCTTGAACTTACTGAATGAGTAGACTATGACAGTATTTAAAATGTTTAAATTCGGTCAATAATGGTGCGAAATGTAAAAAATGAAGTTTTTGTTGCCTTCAGATGGGCCACATCTAACAAAACGTCCAGGACACCAGAAACCAAATTTTATATTGTACGACAATATTTCTAAAGGTAGCGATAACAGAGTTCAACAAAAGAAGGAATGTCATTGTGTTTACCTGCGACGTAATTAGAGACAGCATTCGTTCGGATAAGACGAGGATCAAAGTAGTGTAGCGTGAGCAGACATCCCGTTTTTACGAGACTATCCTTTTTTTCATTCTGTGTACCGTTGTACCACAAAATATGTCCCGTTTTTTCGCAGTCAACTGTAACCTTATCCTTTGTGAGCTTTTTATTTATTTTTAAATCAATTTAGATACATAGACATGGTATTTTTAACTTTTTTTATTCTTCCTTTGTCTTGAACGCAAAGATAGAATAAAGAAGTATTATTTTGGTCACGGAATGGGTAATGTGTGGACAGGTTATGCTCTGTAACAGTAAATTATGCGTGAGATGGGCGAAATGTAATATGGGCATTACTGTTGATGGCAGAAAGGATCGCTATTGTTGTTTTCTCACAGGGCATACCGTCGATATTTGCTCACTTGTGCAAATATTTTCAGTGTGACGAGAGATACGAGTCCATCATAAGCGGAGGGAGGGGGCACCCTTCTTTTTAGAGTTGTCCTTGATAGAGCTCATCTTGATCAGGGTCAAGCTCCTCCCAAATAGAAATCCTGGAGACCATCATTCCCTTACCCCGAAGTAGGCCTTCTCAGAAAATACTCCCAAGCCTTTGGTGTTGGATTTCAGAACCGCCAGTAGATATTAGAATGCGATGCTTACACCTACCATAACGACGGCAGGAAGACATACGATACAAAACGTATTGTTCTCAGCTGATAAGTCGTCATTTTTAGGAATAAATAACGCAGGGGAAAGTATTCTAAGAGTAGGTGCTAAGTAGCATCGTGAATGTGACAATTTTTGACTGCTCTGTACAAAATCAAACAGTCAAGACTTATGACAATAATTCCAAGAGTGACGACGTCATACTCATACGGACAATGAAGGAACTAGGACACTTAAGCGAGCATCTCGGTTTGTGAGGGACATAATTATGGAAAAATCAATCTACGAATGTATTTGTAGGATGTGTGATTGGGAAATTTACTGTTATGCATACCGAATTCATATAATCAATAACGCTATGTGGAAAAGAAAAAAGAGAGATTATTATTATTACTCTCGAATAAAAACGAAAGACAAAACTTCAAGAGACAGTATTTAAACAAACTGTAAAATGAACTGTTAGTTCGAACATAGTTCCTTAAGAATCATAACCGTAAAAGATTCAGGGATATGAACAAAGCATCGTTATTTTCCCCTCTCTCGATACAGGAAACGAACAGAAATAGAAACACCAATACTTCTACTAAGTACACCCCCGATGTATTGCACAAATGCACAGTTTTCACTAATAGTTTTCCAAGCTCCCGAACAGTTTCTTAATTGAGATCTTAAAGTAGAGCTTCATCTCTTCTTCGGCTTTATTGTAAAGGAAACGGGCAGCTCACGAATTCATTGTCGCGTAGCTACGAAAGCCATTACATACGCATCCAGACGGTTATCGTGTCGTGAGAGGAAAGGTGCAGAAGCACGCGAGGCGGCGTGGTGCAGTTTTCTTGGCGACGCTGTACGGCCGGCTGTAGCAACGGGCTCCTTGGGAGCAGCTGTCTCGCTGTCGGCGTGGGAAAGTGCCTGCTACGCGTGCCGGCTGCATCACGTGACCTGGGCTCGCGTGGCACCCCCAACTCCAGGCCTGCCACCATTATTCACTTACATCTTCCGCCTCTGCATTCCCACCACCCCACCTCACCTGACAACCCTCTAGACCTTGACGACGTGCGGCTACCGCCAGCCTGCCACTATTTTCCTTCTTTTTAATGTTAACGTTACACCAATGTCAAAGCAGCTACACGAATTGGAAACTATAGTTAATTTATTATGTTCCTTAAAGACAGATCAGAATCTCATTCAGAAATAGAAGAGGACAGAAAACGATCGTGACCTTAAAGTCGACATTTCAGATTTAATCGCTTTTAGGCCTTTAGCACTAAGAAATCTTATAACAGCCCGTACTTCACAGACGGTGGGACTCACGATTATGCCGCGGCGGAGCGGCCGAGCGCATTGAAGCGCTATGCTCTGATGCGCGAGGCCGTTCCCCGTCGGGGGTTCGAATCCCCCCTCAGGCATGGATGTTTGTGCCGTCTTTAGAGTAAGCTAGTTCATATGTAGTTTGTAATTTTAGGGACTGATGAACCCGTAGTTAAGTCCCATAAGCTCTACAAACATTTGAATTCACGAAGCATCTTAAACACTGAGTACATAATGTAAACAAGGAAGAATCAGACTGTAATGGCGTTAGTGTGTAGACAACAGAAGTGGGTACCCAGTACGCATAAAATTATTGAGATATGTTAGCACCTCTTTTTATTATTATTTCAAAACCACATGCCTCGTATATGGAGTCAGACCAGAAACCTCTGATCGTGAGATGTCTGATGCCCATTTTGAACAAAAAACGTTTTAGTTTCTACAACGAACACAATGATGTTTAAAATGCGACTTACAGATCTCAGAGGATATGGGGAACTAAATGTAAGTCTGTCTCAATACTACATGTTGAGAGCGGCAGACATAAATACGAATGATAGTCAATATTTCCCGCTCTGATGAGGAAGGCTTTATACGACAGAAGATATTTGATAGCAAAGATTATCCTTCCGCTCGACTAATGTAATACACTCCATCAACAAGGCGCACGCGATCATTATTTAAATTACATTTTTCTTTACAAGATAGCCAAACCAACGCTCCTCTTTGACACAGGGCGTATTATGGAAAGCCTGAACAAACTATTGTTCTGGAAGATTACACATACGCATCACAGAAATGAAAGTGAGTGCATCTTTGGAAACAACGGAGGAAAGGTACCTGTCGTCTCATTCGAAAGAATGCGCAGGTTATGTTAGATATACTAGAGATTTTATTTAGACAAATAGCAACAAATTTGTTTGATGAAGGTTGTAGCCTGAAAACCTTCATCGATTTGTAACATGCTAGTTCTATACTTCTTTTGCGATTACATCTTCAGAGAATCCATTCGAGGTGCTTACAAATATCTGAATAGAAGCACATTGACCGTAAGACAATATAGCTAAAATTCACGTAATATCGGTCAAACTAGGTAATGTAGATGTAATAGCCATCCAAAGCTCGTCGACACCTAGTGACAGAAACCTCTCCAACATTACACAGTACTCATACTTGCTGACACCAAGTTTAGTTTCTGTATGGCATGGCCTAGTTGGGATCAATAAAACGCACTAATATTCTTAGTTTCTTTTTTGGCCTTTCGTCTCGCAGTTTCTTTTTGTAATATAATGTAGGTATTTACTCATGTAAGCCATCTATACAATTAAATAATACAAGTTTTTTTTTGCCATATGTATTTCGCCTTATTGTTTTGTTTCCATAGATATGTAGACCAGCATCCACCAAAAACTGTAAGTAATATCATCAAAATATCATTACCAATGCTTAGATAACTCACCAGAACTGTTTCTAACCTATAAATAAAATAAAATAAACCGGAATATTGTGAAACATAATCATGTATTCAGTACATGTCACTGAAGATGCCTTACAAATAAAGGCGAAAAGCAAATGGCAAAATATACTTGTGTTATTCAGTTGCATAGACGGCTCACATCAATAAATATCTGCATTACATTGTAAAACGTAGTAATGTTTCTTGTACCTCTTTGAAGGCGATAGATACATGTAAAAATATGAATGCGAATCCTACCAAATCCACTTCGTGCATCTGGCGTGTTACTTTCACCATTGATGTACAGATATTTGTCACATCAAAATTTGACGTCACATATCCTCGTAGGTCCGGAAGTATGATTAATATCTGAAATGTGCTGAATGAAGCACTTGTAGTCATATGAGTTGCGTTGGAGTGGTGTGGTGCATTACCTTGTTGGACTTGGCTGATGTGCTATAATATACGAGATGAGTGGCAATCGTTCACTTTATGAGAAACGTAACAAAAATTTCAGTTTCATCCCAGTTTAACTTTACTCGTGTGCGGATACCACTAGTTGGGACATTATCATTTTGACAAAAGGAACGCTGCTCTTTGCGCAAGTTGGGAGGCATTTGTTGACTTTAATGCGTGCTGACCTACGATTTGCTGAGACGGAGTTACTTCGGAATTGTGACTTTTGTTCCCACAACTAGGAAATGGCTGCTCACATGCATAGGTTTTGCACTGATGACCGTGTACCCGGTGTTAAAATTAGAGCTAACCCACTGTCACTCTTGTCAACCAGCCGTCGTCGCATATGGAATTTCCGGCAAAAACTTGCTAGACACGACATTGTTACTCCTGAAAGTGCAATGCTTTTCAACATCAAGAAAAACAAAGGAAGTAAGGTTAGTGTTTAACGTCCCGTCATTAGAGACGGTGGATGGTCTCGTGTCAACACATGAGCCGAGATCTCGTGCCTTGCGTTCGCCTCATTCAGTTGCAAAACGTCACAGTCACGTGCCACGACAACTTAACGAAGGAAACGCTATGTCGCCATCGTACGAGGCATCCTCAACCCACCCCTGTACCATCATTAGTTGAAATGAGAAGACCCGATCCACCGTAACATTAAAATCAATTGAAACACTTCACTAACGCCGCTAGTGTAATATTATACATATACTGTATATATAAATTGCGATGAGTCACTAAAGTGTGAGAATAATAGAAATAAAATAACAAAATCAATGAACTGTTAGCTGGCTCTAAGTAGACGTCAGTAAACAAGTTTTGGTCACCACGAGTTTCCTTCGACGTTCAGCTGACAGGAAGTGAGGATACCACAATCGAGCAATAAACAAAACACCACAAGTAACAAAGTGGCACACGCTTTTCATCTTTTACTGACCTGTACTTTAGTATCTGAGGCTAGACTAAATCCGCGCACTTTTGTTTCAGATAAAATAAAAATCTTAAAAAATAAAATAAAATTTAAAAAAATCTAAGTGAAAGGTACCAGGCAGACAAAGAAAACTGTCAACAGATAATACACCATAATGTTCGTAGAAACGCAGTTACCCTCAGACAGCTTCGTAACATATTTAATAAAAATTCTGAGACGTGTGTAGAGTTATTTGAAAGAGGAGAGGGGTTGAAATATAGTAAAGCGTGTCCCACGTACAACCGGTAAACCTCACGTAAGTCATGTTTTAATGTTACTTGTATCTGTTCTTTTTTACTTAGTTCGTTCTTACTTTAATCTCGGGCGTGAGAGATACCGCTTTTATGTGGGACACGCTGTATGCAGTTATTTTCGACTTCTGGTACGACATTTTCCGAGAGCTACAAAAGCGAAAATAGTAATAAAAAATTAGGCGTAGCTGCATCTACAAATGTGGGCATATTTGTTCCCTGGCGATGTGCCGAGCCGGCAAAAAGGGCAAAATCCACTCTTCCGTTTTTCTCATTGTAAGAATTGTTGACTTTATATAAGACCATACCACATCGTTTTATCATCTTATTTTTTCCTTACGAGCTTTGCCTTACCTGTGAAAAAATAAAAAGTCTACTTATCATTCCGCGCGAGTTTTTAGTTTCGTAACGCTTCTCAAACGATTCTGATGAAAGTACGCGATTAAATAATTTGATTTCTAATCACAGTATAGTACAACATCTTAGCTTTCCAATAAAACATTCATCGTTTCATAATTCGTAATAGTCATTTTCAAATGACGCTATTTGTCAAGTATGTGCTCTTGATTGATAAATCGTGTATTGAAAAAGTTCGATAGTGGGCATCTTACTGTTCTATACACTTTAGACCATACATCACAGCGAGTGAAATGGAGCTAAAAGTAAAGAAAAGTTTTTGAAATAGTAGTCGCTCTGATATCTAATTTGACAAGTACTTGTGAGTTATATGAGCGGCGTCAATGGCACGATCACAAGCCTACGAACTCGGTGGGTGTTGGCGTAGCATCAAGCACTGCAGGGCCAAAAATTTTGAAAGCGTGTCGGTCCCTTATGATGTGTTCATGATCCATAACCGGAAAACAAGTATCAACAAATTTTTCTCGGTTGGCGACCGATTATAATGGAAAATGATCTGTTACAGTTTTACATCAGGTTATACTTCACTTTTTGATTTACATACAACTGGTTTTTGGTCCAGATCAGAAAATTAATGGAATATATATTTCGTGTTTCGAACTAGAAGAGAAGAAGAAATTAATGTAAATTGCGACTTTACTGTTGATGGACTGGAATAAAATTACACTAAATAGCTTCCTAGTTGCAAATGATAAAAGAAAGAAGCCCAAAAATAATTAATCTTGTTATTTTATTGCTATTCTTTCCACAATGTAGTGACTCACATATGAAATAGGTGGTAATGAACTCGTCCCATGATTTTCGACTGACATTTACGAGAGTATTTCCTTATGCGAACAATTAAAAAACATTTATGAATTTTTTATTGATATTGCAGAATTAATAGTAATACAAGAAAAAATAAACATATATTTTCATAAGTGTAACTGAAACAAGAACTATTATTCAGACAGGCTTCTGTTGAAAGCAGGCTGGAGACGTGTGATACTTGTACTACAGAAGCAACACCGTAGCCCAATCGGCTCGCGCCGGGAATATTAAGCATACCGTAGCTGGTGGCGCCGGCTCATCCCAATACCTTTCCATTCTCTTGCTGAAAAAAATATTGTATGTGTATGAAACAAAGCGTAATCGCACTCTGGTATAATTTTTTCGATAAAAATTCTCCTTCTCCTGTAAAAAAATAAAAACCACCTCTACCGGTTTTGTGCGTTTTCCTTGACGTATGATACTTCTCACTCGATTCTGAAGAAACTAATTGTCGTACATCACTGAGTTTTGCACATCTTACAGACCAACATAACAGCTTCAGAGCGGAGTGTCTATTTTTTTCGGTATGCACCATAGTTATTACGATACTTAAATTCCAATTAACCTATCGCTTTTGCAGTGAAAAATATAGTCGCTGACTATATCACGTTTGGTTAACGTTAGGTTACACGTTACTGCGCACGAAATGTAGCCAGCATTGTGAAATTGATTTTAAAGCTGAAAAGATAGCGATACATCCGCTCCAGTATAGCGAACAGGGTGTTGAAATTTGAGGGCGCTGGCGTCGCGCGCTCTCCTTAGACGCGCCATGTGCACAACTATGAGCCTCTAGCCTGCAGCTCAGTCAGTCAACCTTCATAATAAAGCACATGCCCGAGCCAACAGAAAATGACTTCAAAAATAGCAAAGTTTATCTGGGACAGGTGTCAGTTCTCTAACTCGTTTTAAAATATTGATGGCAAACAAGTTCGGATAAAAAAAAAGGACAGTAAATTTGGTTCTATGGATTATCGTTACAAACATAGGATTGCTAGCTATCACTTACAGAAACTGCTGCAAGTCCATTATGGTGACTGCAGGGTTCTAAGGAAAAAACAATGCTAGTGTTTTTTTTTATGCTCCTTCCGACATGGAACAGAAATGGCGCCAAGATGTTATCCAAGGCGCTGCAGGCACTGTTAAGTTGGAATATGCAGTTCGTATGTGCAGCTTAAGTGCATCTTCTTTCTAGTTGAGTTTAAACCAAGTAAATCAGTGGCGCTATAATGAGACTGCTGTTATAACTTGGCACCATCCACGGATCGTGATAACGAATTTTTTTATCGCAAATTGCATAAAATGCCAAAACTGGACTCACTAGTTGCCGGCATGAATTAGTAACAGATAGATCATGACAGGGAAACAGTTGTAACTGCTGTCCTATAATCTCAATATACATATAATGTAACTATATAAGGTTTTCTGGTCCATGGTGTGGCTCTTAGAGCAACCAGTGAAATTTCAATTTCAAGTAAAAACAGTCTTGGTTGCACTGTGGTTTTATTAATTACGAATTACGCGTTTCGCCCTTACAGCAGGACATCATCACATTATCTGCATGACAAACGTTACGCAAATTACTACAACAGCCCCTGTTTCACTACTTTAAATGTTGAAGTAATTCTTGTGTAACGTTTGTCATGCAGGTAAGATGATGGCCTGCTGTGAGGGCGGAACGCGTCATTAGTAATTAATAAAACCACTTAAATAAATAAATAAATTGGCGACTATGGAGGATAAAGGACTTCCCATAGCCACTCCGTCATTCTGCTCAAAGTACTGGTCATTAAATAAAAAATATGTAGAGGTCAGTACATGACAACAAAGCTTAGTCATTTCTGCGTCCAGTTGTCACCAATTAACTCTAAAGACTCTTCAAGAGGGACCCGTGTAAACAGAGATACAACGTCGAAGCTGACAAGCATATCAGATGGACCAACACACAAAGATTTCAGACGTTGAGTAAACACCAAAGAGTTGGGGATATGGTGTTCGCAGTTTCCAACGTGAGGACTAAGGACCGATGCTAAATACTTCGCCAAGTTATAAGTCGGTGCACCCAAGTTACTCACTATAGGACGTAATGGCACCCCATTTTTGTGGACCTTTGGTAGGCCGTATAATCTCGGAGGAATATTGTGTCAAGATGACTCTACGATCCGGCTGGAAACCCGACATGAATATCAACAATTTATACGCCGAGAAACTCTACGTAATCACATCAAGTTCCTCTACGGGGAGGAGATGGTGCAACTTGTTCTCAAGTTTGACAAACTTCGTAGGAAGAAAAGAAAGTTGCTGAGTGCCCTCGCTTTCCTTCTGAGATGCTGTAATGAAGGTATTATACCAAAATTTTATAGAATTGTACATTTTATCAATAGTGCAGTGGCTAAGAACATCAAGAGACTTGCTAGTTTTGCATTAGTTAGAGAACGCATCCGTTTTACTAGAAGACAACTGGATGTCATATCCAAATATTTATTTTATCTGCATTTGGAGATCTCGTCTTCACTGTCCGGAATATCTTGGGATTGGGTTAATTGTTCCACCTGGGCAATATCGGACTGGGCGCACAGGAGCGCCGTCACAAAGCAATCCTCCAAGTTTCAACGTCTGTGTACTTAATCCACGACATCGGACGACACCTTCAAGCGTATCGTGATTAACCTCACGAGTAAAGATTTCGACGACGCCACTGTTTCTGTGTTGAAGAAAGGTTTAAATTTTGCTCCCACACCGAAGACACTTCCTGTGACTGAATTTATCTGTTCTGTGGAGCAAGCGGTGTCTCGTCTTCCTGATGATAGAGCCGATGAAATCAGACAGGAAGTTTCAGCTGTATTACATAAGTCTCCGCCACCACACAGTAACATTTCTTCTGTTGAGAGGGCGACTATCCGATCCCTTAGGCAAGATTCGGGTTTGGTCATCTTACCAGCGGACAAGGTCAATGCTACAGTTCTTCTTACTCGTCACGACTATGTAGACAAAATGGATCGTCTACTTCAAGACTCTGCGTACCGCAAATTGAAAAATGACCCCACAGAGCGAGTAAAACGGAAGACTTTATCGCTTTTGAGAAATAATTTGTTACCTGAGGAGGTGGTCAAAAACTTCGCCCTAGTGCTGCGGTTCCTCCGAGACTATACGGCCTACCAAAGGTCCACAAAGATGGGGTGCCATTACGTCCTATAGTGAGTAACTTGGGTGCACCGACTTATAACATGGCGAAGTATTTAGCATCGGTCCTTAGTCATCACGTTGGAAACTGCGAACACCATATCCCCAACTCTTTGGTGTTTACTCAACGTCTGAAATCTTTGTGTGTTGGTCCATCTGATATGCTTGTCAGCTTCGACGTTGTATCTCTGTTTACACGGGTCCCTCTTGAAGAGTCTTTAGAGTTAATTGGTGACAAACTGGACGCAGAAATGACTAAGCTTTGTTGTCATGTACTGACCTCTACATATTTTTTATTTAATGACCAGTACTTTGAGCAGAATGACGGAGTGGCTATGGGAAGTCCTTTATCCCCCATAATTGCCAATTTATTTATGGAGGACTTTGAAGACAGGGCACTGAGGACAGCTCGTCTGAAACCTACCTGTTTCTGGAAATACGTGGATGACACGTTCATGATGTGGCCTCATGGACCAGATGCTCTTAATCGGTTCCTGGATCATTTTAATTGCCTCCACCCCAACATCAAATTTACGATGGAAGTGGAGAGGGATGGGAAGCTTCCATTTTTGGATGTATTAGTGTACAGGAAGGACGATGGAACCCTAGGACATAGTGTGTACAGAAAACCTTCGCACACAGACCGAGATCTACATGCAATGAGTTTCCACCCACCAAACCAACGCACAGGCGTACTGAAAACTTTGGTTAGAAGAGCTTATGCCATATCGGATGCAGATACCTTAACACAGGAACTAGAACATCTGAAGTTGGTGTTTAAGGAGAACGGGTACACAGAGAGACAGATCCGTCATGTCATGCAGATTGGGCCATCGCCAGAACCAGAAGAGGACCAATGCAGATCAGTTGCTTTCCTTCCGTACGCCGGAAATGTGTCATCAAAAATTGGAAGGATTTTTAAAAAGTTTAATATAAAAAGTGTGTTTCGACCACCTGCTAATACTAGGGCTCTTCTTGGCTCAGTTAAAGACGATTTGGGGCTGAGAAAACCCGGTGTTTATAAGATTCCTTGCCACTGTGGGAAAGCATATATAGGACAAACGATTCGCACCGTCAATGATCGATGCACCGAGCACCACAGACATACACGTTTGTTACAACCTGACAAATCTGCAATAGCGGAGCATTGTTTAACCGAAGGACACAGAATGAAGTATGACGAAACACGTGTACTTGCTTCTGCGTCTCGCTACTGGGAATGTATTTTAAAGGAATCTATTGACATTAGGTTCAAATGTTCAAATGTTTGTAGAGAGTCTATGGGACTTAACTACGGGGTCATCAGTCCCTAAACTTACAAACTACTTACAACTAAGGACGACACAAATATCCATGCCCGAGGGGGGATTCGAACCCCGACCGTAGTGGTCGTGCAGACCGTGACTGGAGCGCCTCAGTCTCCTCGGCCACCGCGGCCGGCTGACATTAGATTGGCGGACGATTTAATAAATAGAGATAAGGGGTTCCCTCTAAGCAACATGTGGAATCCAGTTATGTCTAATTTTAAAAATTAGCGCGCTATTTTCTCCACCTGTGACAACTAGTGCATATAAGCAATACATCGTTCCTGCCAGTTTTCTCCACTGAGGCGCTGCACCGACAGAGGACGCAGCCACGACTCTGGCGCACGCGCCGTTACTACTTCGCGGCGTATATAAGGCCGTCGGTCACTGCAAGACTTCAGACTCGACACGAAGCCGCAATGCTTCAAATGCCAGGAGGTCGGCCACGTCGCGAAGTACTGAAGAAACGAAGAAGTCTGTGTAAAGTGCGTTGGCAAACACGCCAGTCGTACTTGCACGACGAAGAAAGAAGACAAACCGACGTGTGCACGCTGCGGCGGGCAACACCTCGCCAGCTAGCGTGGCTGCAAAGCCTTCGCCAACAAGGGAGAAGACGGCGAAAAGAAGAAGACGACGACGCCCCAATCGCCTGCCGTAAATGGGACGTCGAAGAAGAGAAGACGGCGGAGGAAACGGCAAGACGCCGACAACCCCCGCGAACAGCACAGCTGCAGGCCGGCTAGCCCCACCTCCTGCGGCAGAGGGGGGTGGGGGGGGGGGGCGGCCGCGTGCGCCCAGGCAACACAGCCTCCGACGCACCATCGCCCTGGAGGAAGCAGAGGCTCGCTTCAGGATAATCATCCGAGCTGAGATGGAGGCCGCCTGTCGGAACATCCGGGAGGCGCATCATCAGCAGCTACGGATGGAGATAGGGACGCAGACGGAAGAGGCCGCAGCCGCGGCACAGACGGTCAGCCCCAGTCGTCACCACCAGAAAACGCAGACGCAAGAAATTCGAGGTCGCCGCCCGGACACAGCTAGTAGGAAGATACAAACTGAATAAGTCGTTGGGGCTGTGAGAACCCTAATGACTATAGAAGAAAGGGAGCGCTACGAATATGAACAGAAGCGGCGACTCTCTGGATCACCGAGGAATACGCCAAACAGAACGAACGAAGAAAGAAGGAGATAGGTGGCAAACCACCAGCAGCTCTGGTCCAGGTTTCCGTGGTTTCCTGTTGGCTGTAAGGTGAATACCGGAGCTGTTCCCATGCCCACGGATTATTCCCAACCAATTGGGACAAACACTGCCCCCCCCCCCCATATATTAAAAGAAAAACAGATCCAACAAAATAGTAACCCAAGCACTAATTTGCCAAATAAATAGAGACAAAACAGAATAACTTATATAAATAAGGCTGAAAATGGCACAAGCTAAGCCCTCAAACAGCCCACCCCGCCTCCCTTGGAGGCGGGAATAAAACGTGCGGAAAAAAAGGGGGGGGGGGGGCAAGACTTCAGTTTCCTACGAGACTCAGCAGCATTCACATCACCTGAAGATGGCGGCCAGGTGGTCCGCAGAAATATTGTGTCAAGATGAGTCTACGATCCGGCTGGAAACCAGACATGAATATCAAGATGAAGTATAGCCTAAAATCTATAGTGGTAGCTGAAATTCAACATTTTCAGAATGGATGTTGGAGTTTTTCTAAGCTGTTGCATTTTATGTGCTACCAGAAAAAACTGGACAGACGATTTCTTTCACATTGTATTATGTACTAAATGATCTGAAATGTTTTGTACCCTAAAATGGTGGCTCTAGAGATGGCACAAATCTACCATGACATGCAGGCTCAGACATCATAAAGCAGTGTATGTTTTAATCCAATATAGGTAAGAGGTTCTTAACCGTACTCAGAATGAACTGAACAGCCACTCCTGTAAGTAGAAAAATAAATAATTACTGCCAAATGACCTCTTGGGTACAGGAATGTGGTATTAGGCAGTATCTCAGTAAAATAAAACTGCTGTTTTACTGAGAGATAAAAAATTTAGTTTATCTTAAAGAGTGGGAAAACCTACGCTTGACTTTACAATTGAAAAATGAGCTAACAGAGGCTCTCACAGTAAATGCAGTATAATTCTGTGCTGGTTTCAGTGCCGTTGCATCGAAGCGAAACAAGAATTAGCCTTGTGATAACGCGTATTTACCGTTCACTGTGTTGGGCGTCGTCTGTGACTCTGAAATCTTCTCAAGAAACTACCTGTTTAAATCTGTAACTGAAATGAATCAGCCAAAAACTTCCTATTAAACTTGATGAAGTCACAACCCGCTAACGGCACTAGTCAAAATCTAGTATGGCAGGGCACGCTGATTCAGCAAACCAGGGCACCAACATGCCTTCTCGCTTGCGTCCACAGACGTTCACTATTTCTTGTGGACAAGCAAATATGTCATCGCTGACTTTGTGAAAGTGCTGTAATGACAGGTAAATCCTGCACATACTACGGTTTATGCCACTAGGCAAGACGACAGCGGATCAATAAGTATTCACAGAAGCACACCGTCGACACACTGACAGCTAGTGTCCTGCCAGTGGCAGTCAGCACCAGAGAAAAGCGTTTTTTCATAGCACTATCATTTGTACATATCTTTCGACATAAAGTTTGCAGGCAAATGTACCTGCTGTAGGCGCCGTAGGAAAACGCCGGTAGCCTCCTTACATTGCATTCGTCCAATGCGAGCTAATGTTTCAAACTTGTTAGGTATATTTTGAAAGCAGATGTGCGTTCCGTGTTTTTCCTTCTGGAAACAAGTAAGGGGGGGGGGGGGGGAGTTAGTCTTTGTGGCGCCCTGAGACCACACGCGTCATATTGTCAGCATGCTTGCTGTGAAGGCTCACATCACCGTATTTTCGCAGCAAGCGACTTCCCCCTTTCGAAAACAAGCACGGGGCTCCCTGCCATGCCATACAGTTTTAAAATGTCTGTGCGGCAGCAGTCTTGTAATGACTTGCAACGACGTTTGCAAGTACAGTAATTACTGTGTCTCATTAGCAACACAGATACCATGTGTGCGGCATCGAATTACTCAAAGACGAGACGGTTCTGTTTCTGTGGATCAAAAATTGCATGTAAGGAGGTCAGCAATTCTTCACTCTTTACCTGTTTCCATAACCATGCAGAAGTGAAATTGGAAAATTGGTTTACGGGAAACCAGAGTTGGTTGCGAATCTATGTGTAATGACGGCATAAAATCTGAAATTTATGGAGTACTCTAGTGGATGTAGACGGTTTGTGGCGGAAGAAATTTATATCACCTAACAAGTTGGAGTCATAGAACAGGTGAAAGCATTCAAGTATTTGGGAAGTTGGATTAAGGAAGATATGAATTGCCAACAAGACATCAAACTGAGAATGGCTCTGGCGAAAGAAGTTTTCCAGAAGAAAAGAAGACTCCTAACCAGTGGTTTAAACAAAGAATTAAGGAAGAGACTGGTTAAGTGTCTAATATAGAGTGTGGCCTTGTATGGAGCAGAAAGGTGGACACTGAGAAAGCAAGATGAGAAGAAAATTGAAGCTTGTGAAATATGGATATGGCGTAGGATGGAGATCAGCTGGCTCGATAAAGTCAGAAATGAAGAAGTACTGATCAGAGTTGGAGAGGAACGGAGGATGTTGCTGACGACAAAGAATAGGAAACTAAACTGGCTAGGCCACAGTTTAAGACGAGATTGCCTTCTGGAAGAGGCAATTGATGGTTGCGTTCCGGGAAAGAAAGAGAGGGGCAGAAGAAGGTACCAGATGCTGGATGACATCAGCAAGCCACTAGGAGGATACCAACGAACGAAGATGATCTCAAAAGACTGAGAAGCATGGAGGGCTATGCAGTCTAAACCTGCCGTACAGCAGACAACCGAATGATGATGAGACTGGCAAGGGGGATGGAAATAGTGTGGCAGTATTCATGTTTACCAAACTTTTACCAGAGGTGTTGAGTAAAACTCCAAGCTTTTCCACTGTAACTCGCTGACTGAGGAAAGTGAGTGACTTGACAGAGATCTATTAGTTGTATATAGATATTTAGTGCAATCATTCCTTTACTGTTAATCTAAAGGAGATACCTTTCAAAATATTATTTGATATGTGTTTGCCTCTGTAACTTATAAAATAATAGGTGACGGGAAATTTTAATGCGGTAGGTCAACACAAGAAATGTTACACTTTCTGCAGAGCTATGAACATAGTTTATTGTATCATTTTCCAAAGAGTTACAGCACAAAGATATAATTTTTTAAATGGAACAATAGGTTTTTCTATCGTGCATTGGAATCGTTGAAACCAGCTGCGTCCAAATCAATTTAAACTACATTCCTATCACTATTAGTTTGGGAGCTACAACCCTTCAAAGTTTCAGGGGCAGATACCACACACTGTACATAATACATGGCTGTGTGCTGGGTGATGGACGTTATGGCGGTGGGAAGTTGATTTACATGAGATGTTCAAATGTCGTTGTTCAGCACGTAAGCACGTAATAGCTGCCGGGGCTCTTCGCCTAGGATATCTCACGGCATACGCCGTGGCTGCTTAGTGGCATCGTGTCGGCACTCGCAGAGCATCAGCAACAAGTCAACTTACTCTTTGTTCGTGTATGCCATCGTCGCCCGATGCCAATAACTGTGGTATATTGAGCCCCGGTTGTTTGTGTGGCTCCAACTGTCGGTGCATCGAGGACGCATTTCGCTCCGTCACACCGGCGATGTTACATCTCGTCTACAGATCCTTTCGACGGCGCATTGCATTATGCATTGAGGAACATGGACACACATTTGAACATCTCATGTAAATCAACTTCCCACCACCATAACATCCATCACCTACCACACAGCCATGTATTATGAACAGCGTGTGGTATCTGCCCCTGAAACTTTGAAGGGTTGTAGCTCCCAAACTAACAGTGATAAGAATGTAGTTTAAATTGATTTGGATGCAGCTGTTGTTCCATTTAAAAAATTATATCTTTGTGCTGTAACTCTTTGGAAAATGATACAATAAACTATGTTCATAGCACCGCAGAAAGTGTAACATTTCTTGTGTTGACCTATGACATTAAAATTTCCTGTCACCTATTATTTTATAAGTTACAGAGGCAAACACACTTAGTGAAACACCCTGTATATATATAATATGCAGCAAAATTAGAAAAAAAATTAAATGAACGAAAAATTGAAAAGAGTGTTGTTATTCTGAAAGAAAGTTTATATATATATATATATATATATATATATATATATATATATATATATATATATATATATATATGAATGTTTGTCTGTATGTCCTCTATGTGTTGATAAACCATTCATTCGATTGCAATGAAACTCTTCACCGTATGCCCACGGAGGTTCCTGACCCAGAAACAAAAGAGCACGACACATAGATCAGGGGATATGACGTCATAAATAATGAGAGGCCACCGCGTGAGAATATCCAGATTTATGCGACAATTATTGTAAAATGGGACTAGTTATTAGGTATCTGCAGCAAAGTTTGCATATAATTTCGGACATTTATGAAGCGTTTTGTAACCGCCCCCCCCCCCCACACACACACACAAAATGCTGAAACAAAAAAAGTCTACCGCTCATAAAAGTTTCCCTGTAGATGCCGTAAAACTGTCGCATCAGGCATCACCTTGTAAACAATATAGTTGCAAGAAACTGCCATATAATGTGACGAGACTTTATTCACACACTGTATGAAAATGACAGTACTTATCGACTTGTAACCAACTTTAAACATAACATGAAACCTTTATTGAACTTTTCTCGCTGACAACCATAGCAAAATTAGGAAAGGAAAATAGTTTCTTGCTTACTATTTTTCCGCTGTTCATGGACTAACACAGGGCCGGCGCAAGGCACGTGCGAAACGTGCGGCCGCACGGGGCGGCACTTTCCGAGGGGCGGCAAATTGCCGCCCTCTTTCTTTTTATTTTTTATTTTATTTATTTATTTTTTAGTACAAACTCAACATTCATGACCAAGAGGGGATTCGGAGTGGAACGCTGCCAGCTTGTTACACGCCGTGCATTTACTCTCAACTAATTTTGCAGAAGACGAAATATATATTGGAAATTCGAATGCAATGTTCAATACTGTGGTTGCATGTTAAGTCTGAAACAATTTTGCTAAGCCCTTCAATAACAGTTACCGAGTGTTTTATTCTTCCCTCACCATGGAAAAAAATTGTCAAACATGTCCCAACACCTTACAATGGCTAGAAGTAGGCTATTCCAAATGGGTAAATACGATGGGAGTAATCAAGTGATGAAGATATTGGTAATAAGCCTGGCATAAGTTGGGCTTATACGTATTTTTGAAGATTTTTGCTATCCGTTTCTGAGTGATAGTCCGACGTTTTGGTTTTTGAGGCATGAAACACCTGTCTCCGCCTGCATGAACAACAATTAAACCCTGACCGGCACTTTTGTTCGACAATACTACTCGCACACTATCACTTTTCCAACATTTATTTACTGTATAATGCGTGTGAGGGGCTGAGGCGCTCCAGTCACGGTCTGCACGGCGACTACTGTCGGGGGTTCGAATCCCCCCTCGAGCATGGATATTTGTGCCGTCTTTAGTATAAGGTAGTTGATAAGTAGTTTGTAAATTTAGGGACTGATGACCCCGTAGTTAAGTCCCATAAGCTTAACAAACATAAAACATAATGCGTGTGAATCTATGTTTTATCTAAGTAAACTACTGATTCTGATGAAAACCTGATAAATTATGGTCTTTTAATAACAATTCCGTCTCGTCTGCACTAAACAAAACGTTAATTTTGACACCTTCTAAAACGAAAATCCATACACAGAACATTGCCTCTAAGGGTTTCTACGTTTATAGGAAGACATAATTCTTGCCCTATTGTTAACATTGCTCTGAGAACTCTCCTAAAACTCCCAGTGACAGTTACGAATGGAGAGAGGAGTTTCTCAAAACTGAAATTGAATACATACCTCCGATCAATGATGAGCGAAACTCGTTTGAGTGATCTTGCAACAATATCGACTGAGCATGAGCTTACAGAGGACATAAATTACACAGATCGTGTGAAAGAGTTTGCACATGCAAAAGCCAGAAGGTTCGATTTGTCTAGTATTTTTTCTTTCAAAAATCAAATGTTTGTTAAGCTTATGGGACTTAACTACGGGGTCATCAGTCCCTAAACTTCCAAACTACTTATGAACTAGCTAATAATAAGGACGGCACAAATATCCATGCCCGGGGGGGGGGGGGATTCGAACCCCCGACCGTAGTGGCCGTGCAGACCGTGACTGGAGCGCCTCAGTCCCCTCGGCCACCGCGGCCGGCATTTTTTCTTTATTTTAATTTTTTTTATTATGATCAGTGTCTCGGTTATTTACTGTGTTATTTCTTATTTTGTTCAACACTGAATAGGTATTGTAAATATCATTGTTCAAACCAAACTATCGTTAAATTGTAAATATATTTTATTTTCCCTTGAATACATTACCCGGTTGGGAAGGGAGTAAGACAGGGTTGTAACCTTTCCCCAATGTTGTTGACTATGTACATTGAGCAATGCAAGGAGAAATTTGGAGAGGGAATTAAAGTCCATGGAGAAGAAACAAAAACTTTGCGGTTTGCCGATGACATACCAATTCTGTCAGAGACCGCAAAGGATCTGGAAGAGCAATTGAATGGAATCAATATTGTCTTGAATAGAGGGTATAAGATGAACAGCAATAAGAGTAAAACAAGGATAATGGAATATATCATCAGAAAATCAGGTGATTCTGAAGGAATTAGATTAGGTAATGAGCCCATAAAAGCAGTAGTTGAGTTTTCTTATTTGGGTAGCAAGATAACTTCTGATGGCCGAAGTAAATAAGATATAAAATGCAGAATGGCTATGGGAAGGAAAGCGTTTCTGAAGAACGGAAATTTGTTGACATTCAATATTATTTTAAATGTTAGGAAGTCCTTTCTGAAAGCATTTGTCTGGAGTGTGGCATTGTATGGAAGTGAAACGTGGACGATAAGTAGTTCAGACCAAAAGATGATAGAAGCTTTTGAAATGTGGTGCTACAGACGAATGAAGAAAATTACATGAAATTACATGGGTAGTTCACGTTACTAATGAGGAGGTGCTTAACCGAATTGGGGAGAAAAAAAGAGTTTTGTGGCATATCCTGACTAAGAGAAGGGATCGATTGGTTGGTCACATTCTGAGACTTCAAGGAATCGTCAACTTAGCATTAGAGGGAAGTGAGTGGGATAAAATCCGTAGAGGGAGACCGAGGGACGAATACAGCAAGCAGATTCAAAAGGATGTAGGTTGCCGAACTTATTCTCAGATGAAGAGACTTCCACAGGGCAGAGTAGTGTGGAGAGCTGCATCAAACCAGTCTGCGGACTGAAGACCACAACAACAACATTATCTGTTCACAACCATTGAAAATGTTTATTTACTTAACTGCAAGTTCATGCTGCGCGGGATTAGCCGAAGGGTCTAAGGCGCTGCAGTCATGGACTGTCCCGGCAGAGGTTCGAGTCCTCCTTCGGGTGTGCGCGTTTCTGTGTGCGTATGTGTGTGTGTATTTGTCCTTAGGATAATTTAGGATAAGTAGTGTGTAAGCTTGGAGACTGATGACTTGAGCAGTCAAGTCCCATAAGATTACACACACATTTGGACATTTTTGTAAATTCACAAGGTTTATTACAATTATGTAGGTTTCTTCAATCAGGTTTGACTCCATTTTTGAGCTGGTGCCCAGCGACTGTTTTATACCAATCTGTAGAGAATGTCACCAATCAGTCGCAATTTTTTTTTCTATATCTACACAGATTTCGGGCACAGTGTGGCTATTCCCAATGCTTTGAGTTTTGTTTATATCTGCACCATCATACTGAATGTAACTTTCAAACCATGACGGTTTATATGTAAGGACATATTAAAAACTTTGAGACTGGCCACTCAGTGGCCGAAACCTAGGTAGATCTGAAAAGTAAACAAAAATTGTGATTGATTGCTGACATTTCCTATAGATTTGTTTTAAAAAATCCACAAAAGTTTTTCTTTAAAAAAAATGGCGTGCGCAGGGGGGGGGGGGGGGGCGGCAGTTCAGCAGCTCGCACGGGGCGGCACTTGGGCTTGCGCCGGCACTGGACTAACACTAAGGCATTCGGCTTTTTAGCTATCCAGGAGCATGCTTTGCGTTTCGAGGATGAGATCTGGAGGATTCTACGACTATCCCTTATATACATATACAACACAGGTGGGAGTTGCGGCGGATGTGCGTCTTCGCTATAGCCGGGAGGTCCTCCCGGCTGTTGCGCTTTGGGACTCGCCACCGTCGCGTTGTCATATGCAGGATTCGAATCCAAGCTCCTGTCTCTATACCACAAGTCCCGAAGAACGCATCTAGAATCTCGCCTATATGGAGGTTATTTAGTACTTCGCCTGGAAATATCAGTCAAAACCATAATTTAGAGAACGTCCTGGAGTCTTGCTAGGGGATAATCCGCTGGTTGTGGTGTGAATTTTGTGATCCGTGACCTGATTTACCCTAAAAAGAGAGATAGAGGTCTATTTGCTGCATTTGAGCACTTACTTCGTCGTTGGGTTGACAACAGGGGTATTACAATATACGATTACCGAATGGATAGTGTTTTTGATCTTGTGCAAGACTGTTTAAGCCATCCCCCATTAAAGAAATTACATCGCTACGTGCAGTTAATGTCTTATGTGCGCGAAAAGAAAACTGGAAATGGCGGATATCGAAACCAAGAGAAGGAAGCTAGAATATATGGCTAAAGCAACTGCCATAAAGGACGAGTACAAATTAATGCCGGAGAAAGACGAAGCTATGGCATATGTGTAAGCCAGACTTAAACAGAGTGTGTGGAGAAATCTGGCTACGACTGGAGCTTATAAAATATTTGCTTTTTACAGTAAACAGTCACGGAGAAAGATCACGCGTTCGGTGTACTGACCGAAAATAGCGGAACACATGAAAAATGTGTAGCATTCTCGTTTGGGGAAGGGACTACATTGTATCCAAATGTGGAGGACTGGGGCAGTCATTTGCAGAGTTAAAAACGGATGGAATAACAAGCAATCGTTTGCAATAATCGTAAAACCTAGTGTTCCATACCTAAATTACCACAGGAGTTGGTAACGTACACACATAGCGACGCATAGTGCTATAACCAGGAAATAATGGGAAAAGTTAGAATTCCCGATTGTTCTCGTCTAGAAGCATTGTCAGAAGGTGCAGAGCTATAAATGACTTGGAATGCAGGAGGAAACGAAGATACGTAATGGAGTTCGAGAACATACCTTCCCTGTACCTTTCGAACTTCTGGCTGGAGCGGAAATAGGAGAAGCCGATATGGATATAAAACTACGAGTTACAGCGGAAAAAATTAAAGTTATACATAACAAGAATAAACAAGAACGAGTTGTATTCTGTGTCTGGATGTAAATAACCTTATTTTCTGTATGTAGACATATGTGCTAAATGTAGTAAAAGTATTGTGCTATACAATTTGTGTTCTTATTTACTATCTACGGAAGCATGAGATTAAAGGTACTAGCTCTGTTGTGCGAGAGGATTAGTGTAGGATGTACGAATCTACCAGTTTTTGCTTAGTATGAGCCGCAGTTGGACATCCACCAAGTACAAGAAGAAGTGGTTAGGGTTAGGCCTAAGTGTTTACAGTATTTGTCGGTAATACACATGTGTGCGGTTGTCTCTTTATGGCTTGTAAAGGCTGTCTTTATTGGGATGATGGTGTATTAAGAGCTATAGTATAGCTGCAGCATTTCGATCGGTTTTTATTTTTTATGTCTGTTGTTACAATCAATGTAATAATATCTTCGTAAAAATAGCTCTCGTGTATTCGGAATCTGGTGCAGCCGGGAAAAATTAAACCGATAACTTCTCCAGGTCAGGTGCGAGCGTGGACAGGAATGTTTACGTACACACGCTCCAAACCGGAGTCTACGATGAGTCAACAGTTCCGCACTCGCTGCAGTCAGAAATAACATGGAATGTGAGTATGCATGCATGTATTTCGATAGTTCAGACCGAACAGCTGGATTGGTTCATTTGCTCTAAAAAGGGGTAGATACGTGTCCGCCGGCCGCGGTGGCAGAGGGGACTGAGGCGCTCCAGTCACGGTCTGCAAGGCCACTACGGTCGGGGGTTCGAATCCCCCCTCGGGCATGGATATTTGTGCCATCCTTAATCTTAGGTAGTTCATAAGTAGTTTGTAAGCTTAGAGACTGATGACCTCGTAGTTAAGTCCCATAAGCTTAACAAACATTTTTTTTTTTTTTTTTTTTTTTTTTTTTTTGAGTGGAGCCATCGCATTGTAATACAAGGGCAAAACTACAAGTCATAGCGTTTTCCTAACCAATTGGTGTCTACCACTAGAGGAATTCGGCTTCCGGGAATGGTGCATAATGATATATAACAAGTGTGTCCAGGAAGAATATGTCATTTATTGAGTGTAACATCAAACATATGGGAGTAATAAGGACGGCGCGTCAGTAGGTAATGTAATTAAGTAGCAGATGAGGAGTATGAGGCATTTTATTGCTGTAATAGGATTCCTTGGCCCTGGCCGGCACTTTTGTTTGACAATACTACTCGCACACTATCACTTTTCCAACATTTATTTACTGTATAATGCGTGTGAGGGGCTGAGGCGCTCCAGTCACGGTCTGCACGGCCACTGCGGTCGGGGGTTCGAATCCCCCCTCGGGCATGGATATTTGTGCCGTCCTTATTATTAGCTAGTTCATAAGTAGTTTGTAAGTTTAGGGACTGATGACCCCGTAGTTAAGTCCCATAAGCTATACAAACATTTGAACATTTTGATTTTTTGATATGTTTCCGCTGTGCTCTAAACGGGGAAAAAAATCTGTAACAGCTATTTCTTGTAGAGACTTACAGGGATTAGGAGGAAAAAATATCAGAAGACAGGTTGTTATATAGCGGTGATTCCGTGTTGTTGTATTCTACAGCTAAGCAAAACGTTCGAATGTTTGCTGTAGTTTGAGTTATTCTTATCGATTTTTTAAAACACTATAGGTTTCGTTTCTGTAATATATATATCGAAAAATTAGCGCACATCCTACTGTTTATGTATATCGATCGCTATACTCGTCTTGTATGGTAAAAAGAAAACGTGTTTGTGCCAGCTGCGAGGGTATAATACATGGAAATGTTGCAATATTTGTCGTTAATACGCTTGTGTGTGTGTGTGTATGGTTGTAAATTCCGGAAAATTGTCTTCAATGTGCTAAAAATACCGATTTTTTCGAATGCACTTATATAAATTTCAAGCTCTTCTACAGAAAAAAAATAGCGTGAAATACCTATTTCGGATGCAATTTCTTTAAAAATTAAGTAATTTTCAACCTCTTTTCCAGAAAAATATCGATTCGTTACAATACCGAGGTGATTCGTCTGGGAAAATAGCATGGAATGCTGTTGGAGTAGTTGTATTATTACTTAGAATACATAGTTAAAATCCTGAACGCTGCTTGTTGACGGTTGTGCATGCAACAGCTCAAACCTAACAGTTGGATGGTTTCCTCCTTTAAAAAAAAAAAGAAAAAAAAAGGCCTATTAGTCATACGATTCATTGCAAAACAGGGGTGATTCTTCTTTTCCAAAAAAAAAAAAAAAAAAGAAATAGTATTTCAGCCTCTTACAGGGAGCTGAGTTGTAGATGCGCACATAGAAACAAAGTGTAATGGTTGTGGTGTATTCATCTCATCTGTTAGTGTTGCTTACGATGTGAATGGATGCCTCCTGCTAACGTTGTGGCGATGTTGGTGGTGGAAAATTATTGTTCTTCGGTCGAGAAGCATAGCGTTCGACATAACTCAGATAGTTTGGTGTCTTGAATGCATCTTGCTAGCGTTGTGGCGATGTTTGCGGTGGTAAATTATTGTCCTTCGGTCGAGAAGCATCGAATTCAATAAACCCCCTGTCGTTAGGTGATTTAAACCTAGGTAGTTACCTTCTTTTGGAGGCGTGTTTAATCGTTTGTTTAGTCTCTCGATAAAAAAATTTCGGGTGTTGTATTAGTAGATATATAAATATAAGAAAAGAGTTTGTTGTTGATCTGAATCGTTCCTTGTTAGCTGTTCTATGTGTGTCTGTCATTTTTACGATGTAATTGGGTGTGTTACAGATGTTTATCGAGAATATAGATTTGTTAGAAGGTGGAATACGGCGACTGTGCTCGAATGCTCGAGGTATGTAGTATATTGACTGACAGAAAGCGTTCCAGAACTACTGTATGGTGGAGTATGCAATGCAAAAGAGGTGCATGATCAATCGGTTAGATGTTCGGAAAGGATCTACCAACGACGTAGAGTTGCCGAGTTGTCGTTTGCTAGTTAGTTTAGAACTTTAGTAGAAAAGAGCTGGGTTGGAGATGGTTGTTGTGCCGTATGCTAGATGGGGTATTGCCTGTTTGATCGCGTGTTAGTGGTGTTTAATTTAACGAGTTGTATGCGATGGTAAATTATTTCCGATCTTTTAACTTATACATACGTAGTAAATTCGACTAGTTCGTCATGGAGACAATGCGACGTTACATGGCGGCAGCGTTGTGATAGCCCTCGGCATACTGGAGCGAAAGTCGGCAAGGAGACTCTGGAGAACATCTCGATGAAATCGTTTGGCTGAAGATCCTTTACCACATCATGCAGTTTAAGAATGGCGGGATGGATGTTGTACATTTTTAGCATCGGAGAAACCGTTTTTCAGAGTTTAGAAATTCTGGAATAACTACAGAAATTCCACAGAGTGGGAAGAGCAGATAGTGTTCACGCAAGATGACGTGGGTTTAGCGTCATATTAGATTTCGAAGGGTACTAAAAAAACCGACTGGTAGTTTTACACTGTACTGGTTAACATGCGTGAAAATTGATAGAGAGGTTTCGACAAATCTGTTGAGAAAAGCTTATACATGTAATTTTTACGTGGGGAGTCTATATGTCATCGACTTTATTTTTCTCGAGTAGTGGTAACTGTATCATATGGCGATAGAAAGCGTGGAAGGGTTGTAACGAATGTGTGATTGCATGCGATTAACATTTTTTTCCGAATAATTATTTTCGAAGAGTAGGACAACACGTTTTGTATATGGGTGAGAATATCATGGAATTCGGTTGGGTTATAGCAGAGGGTTTGGAGAAAAATATTTGTTTTTACGGTAAATAGACAGGGAGAATGGTCACTAACGGAAAACATGCCGCGATGTACCCAGATGAGGGTTATACGGAATAAGACGAAAACTTATATCTATCGCGAAAAATAGTGTTAATATTAGATCGTGTAGTTACTTTGGGGAAAAATGTGCATTGTCAGCTGGTGTGTGGAAAGAATTATACAGATTAATCTCAGGACGGCGCGCTGATATCATTGTGTAATCGTCGAAAACGAGTGGATTCGAGCATGTTTACCACATGATACAGATTGAGAATGGCGGACTGGATGTTTTACATTTTTATCATCGGAGAAGCTGTTTGCAGAGAAAATAACTACAGAAATTCCACAAGAGTGGGAAGAGCAGATAGTGTTCACGCAAGATGACTTGGGTTGTATGTCATATTAGATTTCGAAGGGTATTAAAAAAAACCGATTGGTATTTTTACACTGTACTGGTTAACATGTGTAAAACATTGATTGAGAGGGTTCTAAAAATCCGTTGAGAAAAGCTTATACCTGTAATTTACGTGGGGAGTCTGGCATTCTATGTCGTCGACTTTATTTTCTCGAGTACCGAAAACTGTATCATTTGGTGACAGAGAGCGTGGAAGGTTTAGAACAAGTAGACGAGCAAAAAAGAAGTCTTAGCCCCTTCACAGAGCTGTATTCCATTTGTAAAGTGCACTAGCGATGTGTTTCTGAAGACGTTCTAATATTGTAATTGGGAATGGTCGCTGGAGAGCGGATGCAAAGTGTGGCTAATATTTGCTATATCGTAAAGCTAAAATTTGAAACTGTTGCCTGGAATTGTTATCGACATGTCTCAAACGGATGTGAGAGTTATTTTGAAAATACAGCGTCTTATGTGTAGGCGCGATTCACGCAGTGTATGGCTAAATCTGCTTACAACTGTAGTTGGAATACTCGTCGATTATGGTGATATCGAGAGAAAAAAACTTACATCCCGCATTGGCAGCAAGACCGCTGGGAAGTCGAAGTAAAACACCATCATCTGGGGAAATTGAAATTAGCGCGTTGTATTCTCAAGAATGGTTGCAGTTCACTAAAGTTTTCAGGCTGACGCTGAAAAACACGCGCATCCGACTATATCAGTTAAACATGCTGTATTTCGAGATGAATTTCGCTGCAAAGTGTTAACAGCCGAGGCGAAGTAGTGCAGTAGGGATTCGTTTTTAGTCTCACGAAAAGATCTGTGACTTTCACGGTAGTAGCGAGCCTTTTTTTTTTCAATTAATGTTTCTGCTATGGATACACATGCAACCTAGGTGCAGTGTGTAGTAATAATAATAAATAAATAAATGTCGTCACGTGTGTGTATTTGAATATGACGTACGCAATAAGCCTGACGCGTTTTCTTTCCCTACATAATACTGGTTCGAGAAAGGGCGATATAAATTACATTAAAAACATATTTCTCGCATTCTCTGCTAGATTGTTTTACTTGTGGGGTATAGGAAAGAGAGAGAGGTTCGTAAAAAAAAAAAAAAAAAAAAAAAAAAAAAAAGCATGATTCGGTCCTTGCTGTCACTGTTTTTGAGAAGTGATATACGTTTGATAATTTTTAAGGTTTGTCCGCAGAGTGCAGTGACGAACGCTTCTTCCTCGCGTGTGTGGAGTGGAACTATTTGCTAAGCCAGAGCATGTGTGTGATTCACCACCACCTGTCGGCTAGCAATGCGGCCGCGCGCGCTGTTTTGAAAGGCTGAGGGGGAGCAGATTGAATGGAGAGGACGGCCGCTATTGTCCATCTGAGTTCTGCTTTTCTCGCCAGGAGAGACACAGTAAATTGTTTTCTTGCGGGCGGACTGTTCCACTGCAAATTAAAACTTCGCGGACGACCGGAAAAATTGCGCGCATGCCGCGGCGGGGCTCCCTAAATACACTATGATAGTCTTATCGCGTATGTACGCAAGTACATGATCGTCAGGGGCTGAAGCTGGGTGAGTGGGCAGTCGGCTCCCACCCCACCTACTCCTATAAATGTCAGGCTCGCCCACAACCCACCTCCCCTGAGCTGACAGTTCCCGTCCGTCCCATTGACCCTCCTATGCACCCCAACCATTCCTTGCTTCCCACTCCCACAGTGGAGGACGTCATCCGCTTCGTCACCACCGTCATTCAGAATATCCACCCATTCCAGCGTCCTCACTCCCTCCAACAGATCGTCCTCACCCCCACTCCGTGTGGCAATTGGAAACAATTGCCACACTCTCCCGCAACAACTCCCACTTCACCTTCTCCCGCGGCGCCACCCTCGTTTAACTTCCCTTAAACTCTTTCCCTTCGCCCCGTCCCCACCCTCCCCCCTCAGTAGTACCTGTTATGTCAGGCTCGCCCCATCGTATCCTTTACCACAATATCCGCTCCCTCCCCGCCAACAAACCCCTCTTTATGCATACCTTCTCCCAACACCGTGTGGATGCCTTCCTCCTAAATGAAACCTTCCTCCGACCCCGTCATTCCGTCTCTACCACTCCTTACACCCTTCACCGCACGGATGGTCCTCCCCCCCCTGGCTCGAGACGGAGTGGCGATTGGCCACCTCCGCCACCACCCTGTCCGGCCACAACCTCCTGTCAATAATCCTGCCGAACACCTCATCCTGACCCTCTTCCTCCCTTCTGTCACCGTTACCCTAGCCACTATTTACATTCGCGCCCGTGTTCCCATCTCATACGATTTCATTTCCCACATAGACATCTCTTTCACGACCTATGTGATTGCCGCCGACCTAAACCTTCATTCCCGCTCTGCAGCCGAACTCCAGCGGTGGCATCAGTTCCTACCCACGCTTCGGGGCGACCTTGTTCCCCTCGTGAGTCCTACGCGCCCTGAAAGCAATACCACTTCTGATGCTGTCCTTGTCTCTCCTAACCTTCTGGGACGCCTGCAGGCGGAAGTCCTTGACCTCATTGACAGTGACCATGCCCCCGTACTCCTCACCTTCAACCCCTGTGGCCATCCCGGCCGTGCCACCTGTCCTGTGCCCCCTGTCGTTCCATTAACACCTCGGTCGCTAGCCACCCCCTCACCCTCCATACCCCTGCTAAGGTCATTAGCGCCCAGACAAGAACAGAGATTCACTAGATCTCAAAAACGTTGGTAACCGCCAATTAGAATATCAAGAGAAGGCTAAAAACAGAAGATAAAAACAATTAAAGGGTTAAATAGCCTTTGATAAATTGGCCAAGTGAATAAAACGCAAATCTCGAGCAGCTGCTCGTGTGTCATCAGCTAAAATTTCCTCCAGAGTAGACGGAAAGCGAAGGGCTACACGGAGATGACTAAAATTAACACAAGACAGTAAAACATGTCACACTGTCAGCAATTCACTGCAGGATCGGCGGTTAGCAAATGACGGTGGCTGAAACGGCAGTGACCGATCCGCAACCGGGCCAGGATGACCTCCTCTCGCTGAGAGGGGCGTGAGGTGGTCCCCCAAACGGTCGGGATCGGTTTTACAGTTCTCAATTTATTGTCCGTATGTGAGAACCACGCGCTGTGCCAGGACAACACAATACTCCTGCGAAGAGCCCGTTGAACATCGTCTGATGGGACACAAAAGGTAGCCATGCGAGGCAATAGAGCTGCTGCCTTGGCTGCTATGTCGGTGGTCTCATTCCCGGACACACCCACGTGGGCAGGGACCCACAGAAAAGAAACGTGACAGCTGTCATCTGCTAGCAACTGGAGGGAGTATTGGATTCGATACACAAGAGGATGGGTCGAGAAAGGGTCCTTGAGACTCTGCAGGGCACTAAGGGAGTCCGAACAGATGGCATAGAAAGGTTGGCGGTAGCGGCAGGTATACAAAACAGCCTGGTGGAGGGCAAAAAGCTCAGCCGTGAAATTCGAGCACCGGTAAGGGAGCTTGTATTGGAAACGTTTGTCCCCGACGACGAAGGCAGATCCGACACCATCAGTGCTCTTGGAACCATCAGTGTAAATAAATATGGCAGTATCGAACCGCGAACGGAGTTCGACAAGTCTCGAGCGGTATATCAAATCCGAGGTGCTCGCCTTGGGCAGCGAACTATGTTCAAGGTGAATGTGAACCTGGGCCTGATGCCACGATGGCAATGGGCTGTCGCTCAACTGAAAGGTGGAAGGAAGGGTAAAATCGAGCCGCTGAAGCAGGCGGCGAAACCGAACTCCAGGTGGAAGCAAGGCTATCGCAGACAACTGATATTGGCGATCGAGTGAGTCGTCAAAGAATAACGGGTAAGATGGATGGTTGGGCATCGACCGCAGGCGGGAAGCGCACTGACACAAGAGTATGTCACGCCGAGTGGTCAAGGATAATACAGCAGCCTCGGCATACAGACTTTCAACAGGGCTGGTATAAAATGCACCGGTCGCTAGACGTAATCCCTGATGGTGACTAGAGTTGAGACGGCGGAGAATTGACGGCCGTGCAGAAGAGTATACAAGGCTTCCGTAATCGAGCTTCGACTGAACAATGGCCTAGTAAAGGTGAAGCAGGACGGTACGATCCGCTCCCCATGACGTGCCACTGAGGACACGAAGAACATGAAAGGATCGGGCAGCCAGGTAGGACACGTGTGTGGACCAGCAAAGTTTCCGATCCAACATTAGCCCCAAGAATTTTGTTGTCTCCACGAATGGGAGAGCAACCGGGCCAAGATGGAGAGATGGTGGAAGAAATTCCTTGTATCTCCAAAAGTTTATACATACCGTTTTCTCAGCCGAGAATTTGAAGCCGTTCGCAATGCTCCAGGAATATAGGCGCTCAAGACAGCGTTGAAGACGACGCTCCAAGAGACACGTCCGCTGGGCGCTGCAATAAATTGCGAAATCGTCTACAAAAAGGGATCCGGAAACGTCAGCTGAAAGGCAATCTACGATCGGATTGATTGCGATGGCAAAGAGAGCCACACTCAAGACGGAGCCCTGTGGCACCCCATTCTCCTGGCGAAAGGAGTCTGACAAGGCAGAGCCCACCTGTACGCGGAACTTGCGATCCGCCAAAAACGCTTGAATAAAATGAGGGAGGCGGCCCCGAAGGCCCCATGCGTGCAATGTGCGGAGGATGCCAGCTCTCCAACAGGTATCATATGCCTTCTCCAAGTCGAAGAACACTGCTACTGTTTGGCGCTTCTTTAGAAAGTTATTCATAATGTAGGTCGACAAGGTAACGAGGTGATCAGCAGCAGAGCGGTGTCGACGGAAACCGCATTGGACATTTGTTAGGAGGCGTCGAGATTCGAGGAGCCAGACCAACCGAGCGTTAACCATGCGTTACAGACGCAGTTCGTCAGGGAAATGGGGCGATAACTGGAAGGAAGATGTTTGTCCTCCTTCCCTGGTTTGGGGATGGGGACAACAATAGCTTCACGCCAACTTTTGGGAACCTGACCTTCAGTCCATATGCGATTGTAGGTACTAAGAAGGAAACACTTGCCCGCAGGAGAGAGGTTCTTCAGCATCTCAGTAAGGATGGAATCGGGCCCGGGAGCAGAAGATCGGGACAGGGCGAGAGCACGGTCTAGCTCCCGCACGGTGAAGGCGACATTACAATTCTCACGATTAAAAAAGTGGAAAGAAGGCGGGCGTGACTCCTCTACCTGTTTGCGAGGGAGAAAGGCAGGGTGGTAATGGGCAGAGCTCGAAACCTCCGCAAAGAAACGGCCCAATGCGTTGGAAACATCAATGGGGTCCACGAGGACTGCTTTCTCGATGGTCAGGCCAGGAATCAGGGAGTGGGCATTGATGCCGGATAAATGGCGTAGGCCACCCCAAACGACCATGGAGGGAGTAAAGCGGTTAAAAGAACTAGTAAAAGCAGTCCAGCAAGCTTTTTTGCTGTCGTTTATAATACGACGACATTGCGCTCTCATTCGTTTGTAATTTATACAATTCTCCAAATTTGGGTGGCGGCGGAAGGTGCGTGAAGCACGTCGCCGGGCTCTAAGCGCGTCGCTACAGGCTGCAGTCCACCAAGGGACCGGGACACGACGTGGAGAAGAGGATGTACGAGGTATGGAATGTTCGGCAGCTGTGAGAATAACCTTTGTGAGGTATTCGACCTGACTGTCACAGCTGGAAAAGTCCTGATTGTGAAAAACTGCCATGGAAGAATAAAGCCCCCAGTCGGCTTTAGAAATGTTCCAACTGGTGGGACGAGGAGATGGGGAATGATGCAGGAAGTGGATGACACAAGGGAAATGGCCACTCGAGTACGTGTCAGAAAGTGCATACCACTCAAACCGACCAGCAAGCTGAGGAGTGCATAACGCAAGGTCTATAGGGGAATAAGTATGTGTTGTGTCTGAAAGGAAGGTCGGTGCACCGGTGTTGAGGCAGAGAAGATTGAGGTGTTGGAGAAGGTTACACCAAAAGGGAGCCTCTCGGACAAGGTGACGGAGAGCCCCATAGGGGGTGGTGGCCATTAAAGTCGCCTACCAACACGAAAGGTGAAGGGAGCTGGTCAACGAGGTGTAGCACATCTGCCCTAGTAAGGGCAGATGACAATGGCGAATAGATATTACAGAGAGAAAAGGTAAATGTGGATAGAGTGATGAGGACGGCAACTCCCTGTAGGTGAGTATGCAATGTAATGGGATGGTAATAGACGTCGTCTCGAAGGAGCATCAGAACCCCTCCATGGGCTGGGGTACCTTCCACAGGTGGCAGGTCGAAACGCACAGAGGTGTAGTGGGGTAAGTCTGCACGATCACTTGGAAGTAACTTAGTTTCTTGGAGACAAACTAGAAGCGGGCAGTGCAATCTAAGGAGTAGTTTTAATTCCTCCCGATTGGAACGAAAGCCGCGAATATTCCATTGAAGGAGCGCCATGATAAAAATTAAGAGAAGAAAGGACGATAAAAAGGAACAAGCAGGTGGGGTCACCTCGACGGCTGCTGAGGACCAGACTTCGAGGGAGCACTACTGCCGCCATCTAGAGGCAGAGAGTTGTTTCGCCGGTAAAATGCCGGTTGCCCGGCTAACAGTAGTGCGTCCTGGCGAGACAGAAGATGATCGGGGCTGACTACTGTTGGACGGAGTGACAGATGGGTCACGCCTCGGCGGGGAAGGAGAGGAGGTTGACGAAGACTGAACTTTAGAAGCTGCAGGAGGAAGCGGGGACGTGGAACGGGCAATATTCGGGCTGGCGGATCGCACAACTGTTTCAGCGAAAGTGAAGTCATAGGTCTGGGTACGTGAATCCTTAGTAGGTCGAGTGGAGGTGAGGACCTTACTGTATGAGCCCACTGGGAGAACAGTGGGCTTCCGACTCGCCAACAACTTTCGAGCGGCAGATGTTGATACCTTTTCCGTAACCCGAATCTGCTGGATGACTTTTTCATCCTTATATACAGGGCAGTCTCGAGAGGAAGCCGCATGGCCACCGTTGCAATTAAGGCAGTGATGGGACGGAGGTGGGCAATCCCCCTCCGCCACTGGCAACTCCAACGACACATCAGAAACCTCTTGAACGTGAAGAAACGCCGGGATTGGCGACAGACATGCACCCGTCTTAATGCTACAGTCCCCATCAACTCCTCCAAATATTGGAAAACCTTCCACCACCTAACTGGCAGTCACTCAGTCCCCGCATACCCACTTCTCCATAATAACCTTCCTCTTCCTGACAATGCCAGTAAGGCACAGCTTTTTGCTGACCACCTTTCCACTATATTCGATCTGCCCGACAATCCCAGGTTTGACTACTCCTGTTTCCCCGACGTCCATGAGTGCACCGATACCTCAGTCCCTCCGCTCGCCCCTGGCTTTCAGTATTTGGACCACATTCCCCCCCTCAGACTTAAACACACCTATTACAGCACAAGACATCATACACACGCTTCGCACAAAACGTAACACTGCTCCCAGTCACGACCGCATTACCTACAGGCACCTCCGTGCCTGTCCCCACTCCTTCCATTCCGCCCTCGCTTCACTGTACACTGTCATTCTCTTCACCGGATTCCTCAGACCTCTGGAAAACCTCCCGTATCCTAATGTTCCTTAAACCTGACAAACTGCCCTCCGAAGCCTCCTCCTACCATCCCATCTGTCTCACCTCGGTGTTCAACAAAGTCCTCGAATCAATCCTCTCACGCCGTATCCACGAACACCTCCGTCTACACCAACTTCTTCCCCTTTCCCAATGTGGCTTCCGGCCGTCCTTCTCCATCGATGACCAGCTCCTTCGCCTTGTTCACCTTCCCTCCGTCCAGGTTAATTCCCGTCGCGCCGCCATCCTCGTCTCCCTCGACATTGAGAAGGCCTACGACTGTGTCTGGCATTCTGGTCTCCTTTTCAAGCTCCAAACCTACGCCCTTCCTATTAATTACGTCCGTCTCATTGCTTCCTTCCTCTCCAAACGCCCATCCTATGTCACTGTCAATAATCAAAATTCCCGTTTGTTCTACCCCTCTCCCGGGGTGCCCCAGGGCTCCGTCCTCTCGCCCCTCCTCCATCTGTTATATTCAGCAGATATGCCCCGACCTCAGCCTCCTGTCCATCTTCTTCAGTATGCTGATGACACCGCCTTCCTTGCCCTTGCCCCGTCTCTCGGTCGCTCCCAACATCTCCTTCAGTCCCATCTCTCCGAATTTTCCTCCAGGTGTAACCAGTAGCTCCTTACTGTAAACCCTACAAAATCCCAGGCAATCATCATAGGTCGCATCACCCCTTCCTTTCGCCACCAAGACCTGTACCTCACCCTCCATGGTCGCCCCATCCCGCAAACGAAGACCCTCCACTACCTCGGATTAACCCTAGACAGAGACCTTTCCTGGAACCCTCACCTCAAAACTGTCCGACAAAAAGCCCTCTCCCACCTTAACCTCTTAAAATGCCTCTCCGGCCGGACATGGAGACTAAATCCCTCCACCATCCTGTATACCTACCATTCCGTCATGCGTCCCGTCCTTTGCTGCTTCCATCCTGCCTGGATATCCGCTCCCCACTCCTATTATGAATCCCTCAAAATCCTCGAACGCCACGCCCTTCGCCTCGCCTATCACATCCGCCTCCCCTCCCCCACGTGGATCCTCTACGACCTCATCCCATTCCCACACCTGGTCCAATTCCTTCAACACATCCGCCTCAAGTAAATCCACCGAATGATAGAGTCCCATAACCCATTGGTATCTCCTCTCCTCCTGGATCCCGGGCCCCTGCCACGCCTTTACCACCACATCCCTCCCTCCCTTCACCTCCACACCCTCTACGTCCTCTCCGAGGGTGGCTTCCACCACCTACCTCTCCCTGACGACGTTCTCCAAAACTGTCCCGACATCTATCCCTCCTTCCAACTTTGACCCCTCTCTGTGAATTGCCGCCGCCTTCTCCCTCCCCCTCCCCTCTGTACCCCACTTGGCTCACCCCCTCCTTTCTCCACCTCCCCGGGAGATCCTTCCGGTTTCTCCCACTCTCCCTTCCCCCACCTCCTTCCCCTTCCCCCGCGCCTTCTCCATCCTCCCCCCCCCCTTCCCCTGTAAGGCCAGTACAGTGCTGTGTTTTTAAGTGTTCAGTGCTTCGTGTGTATAGTGTTTTTTTAACGTTGCGTACACCAGTGTTCAATGTTTTTTACCTCAATGTCGCCGTCTTGTTCTGTCTCATCGTCTGCAGTGAGTGTTTTTTAGCCACCGTGGCAATGTCTTGTTTTAACAACCATGTATGTTCTGTCCGCTGTCATATTGTCTTTTAACTTTCTCCCAAATTTTCATCTTGAAATTGTAAAAGCGCCTTTTTTATCACCTTTAATTTTATATTCTGTTTTGTCCATTGTTTACCATTCGCTCAGCTGTAGAGCAGCATCATTGACTGCTGCCAGCCTGCCTGTATTAGGTCATTAAAAATTCAATGAAGGAAAAAAGAAAAAAAAGTCTGAGGGTGCTCCACTGGATCAGAGGGGCAAAAGCCTTCTAGGGCAACCAGAAATCGGTCTTCCCGCCAATTTGTGGTTGTACCAGGAACCTCCCAACTACGGGAGTCAAATGTAATTACTGTAATTGCATCCTTCCTATGCTGCTGCTGCTGTCCCTCTGACTCTCTGCGTCTGAATGACTGCAGAATGTCGGTTGGGGATGGTCACGTGCTGTGCTCTCATTGGGCGGTGGTGGTCACATGACTGGTAGGGGTGACGTAGATAGTCACATGATGCCTTGGGGTGAGCTCAGTTCCACACCAGACATGGAGGAGTGAACACGTGCAATTGCAATAACATTAAACAATTACAATAAATAAACAATTACACTAAGAACACATAATTGCAAGTACTCTCAGTACATGTAATTACTCTAAGTACATGTAATTGCAATTATGCAATTACTCTAATTACACAATTACTCTAATTAATTTGATATCAATTTTATGTGCCAGTATGCCCAATAGTATCCTACTGGTGCGTTGGATTGGACGCCACTTCAGCGCTTAACATGCCCCTAACCTACCCCAGTTATCCAACTGGGAAAAGGAAAACCACACTTTAACGTGAAATCGGTACAACATGTCGTTTCTGGCGATTCCTCAAAAAATGTTGAAATGTTCGTAAATCTATCGGACCAAACTGCATGGTCATCAGTCCGTAGCTTACAAACTACTTAAACCTAGGTAAACTAAACTAAGGACAACACACACACCCATGCCCCAGGGAGGACTCGAACCTCCACGGCGAGCAACCGCACGCTCCACAGCGAGACGAGGCGATTCCTCACATTGTTGACAGTCGAAGGCTATATTACAACTCTAAGTGAAATAATAATAATAATAATAATAAAGAAATATAGTGCAAAGGAGTTTCAAACCCATAACCTTCCACTCTCCAATCAAGTACTTTGCCGTTCGCCCAGACTGAAGTTTAAGAGGAGAGCCAATTACTGGATACTTACCAGACCTAGATAAAAACATTCAATAGGCAATAGAATTAATATTGATGTTATTAATCGAGGTTAACACTATACTATCTTTTACGTTGGATCAAATCAAACACACACTGTGCAAACTATCATTAATATCAGTTGAGTAGTTTCAGAGTACATCACGGACAAACATTGTGACACCTGATTTTTATATACATAAAGAAAAATAAAGAGGATTCTAGACAAATAAATCATAAACAGCCGATTAAACAATTGCAAAAATCAATCGAAGATCAGAATCCAGGTTTTCCTAGGACTCATTAGGTTTGAAACCACATTGATGTAGTTCTTGAAAGGAGGCCAGAGGCACAGAAGTGACTATTGAGTAGGTTATGGTGTTGTGAATTGGCCTAGTCAATGCTCTTGTAGAGCTGAGACTACCGCAAGGTGTGCCATCTTCTCCAGCCTGTATGAGTGTGCCTTCTTACTTTTATGTTCACTAATTCGAACTACATGAAAAGTTATTAATTGTTTCAATGTCACAAAGGTCGGGCCGATTAGAATCCAGAAAGTCGTTCAAATTAATTATAATTTGAACCTTATCAAACTAATTTTCCCCGCCAGTCTAAAATCAATGTAAGCTTGTCTAACCAATGGATCGTCGTCTAGTGGGGCCAACGAAGTTTTCCTGGTTCTCGAATAATTATTATCCTGAATGCAGAATGTGGGGAACAGCCATAAGAACTGTTGGTATTGAATCTCTGGACTAGGCTTCCCCTTGGCAGAGGAACACAAAACTCGGTTAAGTTGAGGACAACCCAGCAGGCACAGAGCATGCCAGGACAAATCCTAACGAAACCTCTCGTCAGGCGTCAGCGGACTCGTACTGCCATTTGATGCGCCCACTATCAAAATCAACGATAGAGACCCTCTTGTATTGAGTTTGTTTACTATTCTAGTATAGGTCTGCCAACTTTTCTTGCGCAGAAGTTGCCACCATATTCCAAATATTGGTTCTCACTTACTGTTATAAGTTGAAGCCATGGATTTTACAGTTATAACTATTACGTGTCCGTAGTGAAGGTAATGCAGCAGGGTCGCAATTTTATATAAATACAACGGTTTGCAGTTCGAGCCCTAGGCGCGATGAAGTGAACTATGCTTTCGTTGCAGTGCTTTGTGCTGCCCCTGCCTGGGCTCATTTGTTCATTCTCGAGGTTGAAGATGTGATATCGTGAATGCCCGCGAGTGGCCTGCAGAGCGCCGTCACATGAATTGCTTTTGCGACTCCGTGGCGACCACGGCCGCAATGTGTAGTTGACGAGATGTAGCGTGAGCTATGACGTCAGGATGCGCAGTGGCCCTGCGCCGGTTTTGTGTAGTGGGGGAAGGTGCGGGTGCACACCTGCAGTGACCGCCGCACAGTTCGCTTCGCGCGTTTCACTACAGTCCGAAAACATCCAGCCAAAAAATGGAGGAAAATACACTTTTCCGATTTTCAAGTTGTAAAAGATTTGGACGGTATATAAGACCACCACACATCGTTTTATCAACTAATTTTTTCCTTACAAGCTTTGGTTTGCCTATGAAAAAAGGAAATGTCTACTTTTTATTTCGCGCGAGTTTTTTAGTTTCTTAATGATTCTCACTCCAATTAGATGAAAGTTTGCGGTTAAAAAAATCTGATTTTTGGGCACTTGATAGTAAAACATCTCAGCTTTCTAAAAAAGCATTCACCTTTTCATAATTCATAACAGTCGTTTTCAAATGACGCTATTTGTCAAATGCGTGCGCATGATTTACAAATCGTGTATTGAAAAAGTTGGATAGCGGGCAGCTTACTGTTCTGTGCATTTTAGACCATACATTATAGCGAGTTAAACAGAGCTAAAAGTACAGAAAAGTTTTTGAAATGGTAGTCGCACTAATATCTACTTCCTTTCACAAGTAATTGCGCGTTATCTTACCGGCGTCACGCCGCGATCGCAAGCCTTCGATGCCGGCGGATGTTGGGCGTAGCGTGAAGAACTACAATCTACACCACTGAGAAAATGAATTGCTGCCCACGTATGTCGCTTCTTCGTTATGTGTTAATTATCCATAACACGTAAACAAGTATAAAAGTGGCAGCCGATTACAACTGACAATAATCTGCTCTGGTTTTACATTAGGTCATACTTTGTAAGAGGCATCCAACTGATTTCTTGTCCACATTATACAATTCCATAGTGTGTTGCTTTAATAAAGGCCGAGTTCATAATTACTTTGAAATTCGATGGCACTTGTTGAAGTTTGAATCTTTTCTTAATACTATTTTAGGATTGGAATAGGCTCGTTCTTAAAATCCAATTCGAAGTAAGAATGGGAATGAACAAAGTAAATCTGCCAGTAGGAAGCTGAACTAAAAATTAAAAAGTAACATTTTTATTTATACAATTTATTTCTATCTGTCAACAATTTTCAAAATCCGGACATTCTGCAATTTTTCCAGATAATGTAATATTCGAACCTGACAAGTCTAATTGTACTGTACATACAAAGTCTTCCATATTTCATAAATGTAATTTAGACCCTATAGCAGCGAGTTAGTACAAATTGTGACGCTCCTCTTTTTCCAAGTTTATGATAATGAAATTGTGTATGATCAGTCTTGACTCTATCGGCCAATTGTCAACACGAATTGTGTATTTTTACATTCTAAAGAATGGGACAGTGGCTAGAAAGGTTCTTATAAAAATAAAGGCCAGAATTGAAAAGATAGCTTTCATCGTGAGCGACCTCATAAACTCCACAATGGATACTCTATAAAGAAAGAAATAAGTTGTGAGGAAATTGCCGTCGGCTTGCCTCCCTCGCCTTGCCCGGCCTGCCGCCTCCCCGCACTTTTGCACGCGCCCTGCGCCGGCCTTGGGCCAATATCTTTAGGACGGACAGCACCGTCGGCGCTCACCCTCCCTCCCGCGAGCGCATCCCACACCTGTGGCCGTTTCTTTAGCCTTACGCGCAGCTAGTAGCTCTTCCTAAATCTCGTCGACTATAGCTCCCCGCTGAGGCCGCTCCAATCGCAAGCAGACGTGCCACAGCTGACTCGGTAATGGCGGGCGTATTCCTACGCCACCCGGCTTTTATAAGCCCACGCACCAGTGGCGTAGCTACCATAGGGCTAGGCGGGGCAGTGCCCCGGGGCCCCCGAGCTCAAGGGCCCCTCGACCTCTGTGAGCGACGTTCGAAAAATGTTACAGTAGATCGTCGATTTTTTTCCCTTTTTTTTACGTCCATCACTTCCCCCTCCCCTCAAACCAAGGTTCGAACAGTACCCGCACTGGGCCACCGGGTGGCAGAACAGTGCTTCTAATGGGACCTTCATTTCACGAAACGGCAGTCTGTGCCTTTGCTTAACCGGCCACGCCGCCAGTCGCTGTAACAATTCAGTCGGCGTGGCAGCAGAAGTGGCGGCAGCATCGAAGCTGCTCACAGCAACACCTGCGTCTTCCAAGTGTTGTGGCATGTCGCTCGGCGCAGTGCGAAGGATCGCGCGGCTTCAAATACAGTTCAAACTTCTTATAGGCAAATATGTACGAGTGTATAGTACGATTAGCCAAATAAACCGGTTTTTGTAACATCCATGTCCCCCAATTACTCCGGATAATCGACGTTGTACTGTAAATAATATTTTAGTTGAATGAAGGATTTTCGACTTAACTTTTTGAACCCTGACCAACAAACCTCAAACGCACGAAGTGAAATTCAAAAATTATTCCAATCTCACAATATAAATTTAACAAGGTCTATTGCTTGTCCCCTAAGACGTGCACCTTGTTGCCAAGGCTGCCAATCTTTCCGAAATAACATTCAATGACGCTGAATTTCTAGCAGTGTATTTGAGACAATATACGGTGCGACCACATTTTAATATGAAGTCTCTGCAAAGCATTGTTACAGAACGGTATTGTTATACTAACTCAACTGTTTGTGTAGTGAATTCCCCCAAAGGAATTCTCCTTAATAATAGATGCCAATGAAGTGCTGTAACCAACTGGATTCTGAAATTCATGCAAGAAGAAGAGGAAATATGGATAATGGACGGCTTTGTGCTACTGATGGGCGCATCATCAGTGAAGTTTCTGCCTGCAACTTCATTCGCCTAATACGGAGCAAATTCGGAAAGTATCCCATCGGGTCGTTTTATCTTGTCTATCCCTCTGGAAAATTTCATTGGTATCCACCCAGTAATTTTTGTGTGAAACAAACAAACAAATGTTCACAGTTATAATTATATTAGAGAGTACGATTAAATATTATCTACTGTGTGACACATAATAATTTACTTAGTAGTATTTAGGTTTGCCTTATTATGTATTCCAGTGGGCAGTTAGGAGCTGACGATGAAGTAGTTTTGCATCTGTGTAGTTTTTGTTTAAAGAGGGCCCCAATGTCATTTTTGCCCCGGGGCCCTTGGTGATAAAGCTACGCCACTGTCACGCACGACCGCATCGGGCAGTCTCGTGCTGGTATTCGCCATCCACGCCATCAGGACGTCTCGCTACGCTTCGAAATATTCGATACGGTCTCAATTACGGACGACCCTCTTCCTTCCTGCCACCGACAAACCTTTGTGTAACGAAATGTGTCACAACACTTATTGTAATAAACTGTATTTCGGATAAGCCCACGCCTAATGTTAATTGTTGTGTGCCACATTGGATACAACAATTAAGTGGCATCAGAGGCTGGTTCTTGCTTACTGTCGGTGACTATCATTTGACAGCGTCGTGACTTTAACTGTTCTGTCTCAGGGACGGCGTTGCGCTCCACGTTATATTGTCTACATGGGTTCTCGTGTTTTCTGGATTTCGGGAGCATACGGTATCTCACTTTATGTGGACGACTTATTTTCTCCGTGTGTGGTTTCCTTGCATGTTACTCGCTGCTTTATTTCCCTTTGCCATGAACACCCTAAAAGCTGCGGAATTTGTATCGTTACACGAACTTTTTAAGTTTCAGTCGCTACAATTTACGCAACTAATGGACACAGTGAAGCAGCTATTAGAGGACAGACAACTAGTGCAGCAATCCTTGCTGCAACACTCCACAACGTCGTACGACACTGGCAGCACATAACCGGACTGCCCCACTATTCCTCGTCATCAACACCCGTATAGGACATTACCAGTACCAACATCTACCTTTTGGCAGTGCATCTGCATCCACCATCTCCCAGGGATTCTTAGAGCAACTGACTGCTGAGGTCCACTCCTGCTCCAATTATCTGGATGACATTGTAGTTTCAGGCCGCAGGTCAGATGAGTATCTTCAAAACCTGGAATGCCTCTTCCAAAACCTCTCTGATGCAGGACTCAAATGCAACCGGGAGAAATGTGAATTTTTCTGAAAGCAGATTGAATACCTTGGCCAATCCCCAAATCCCCATTCCAAAGAAATCAGGCGCAGACAGGCGTGAAAATTACAGAACCATCAGTTTGATAAGTCATGGTTGCAAAATTTTAACACGAATTATCTACAGGAGAATGGAAAAGCCGGTAGAAGCTGACCTTGGGGAAGATCAGTTTGGATTCAAGAGGAACGTAGGAACCTAGAAGGCAATACTCACTTTACGTCTTATCTTAGAGCATAGATTAAGGACAGGCAAACCTACATTTTTAGCTTTTGTAGATTTGGAGAAAGCGTTTGACAATGTTGACTGGAATACACTCTTTCAAATTCTGAAGTCAGTAGGGGTAAAATACAGGGAAAGGAGAGTTATTTACAACTTGTACAAAAGCCAGACCGCAGTTATTAGACTCGAAGGGCATGAAAGGGAAGCATCAGTTGGGAAGGGAGTAAGACAGGGTTGTAGCCTTTCTCCGATGTTATTCAATTTGTACATCGAGCAGGCGGTGAAGGAAAGCAAGGAAAAATTTGGAATAGGGATTAAAGTTCACGGGAAAGAGATAAAAAATTGCGTTTTGCTGATGACATTATAATTCTGTCAGAGACAGCAAAGGACCTGGAAGAGCAGTTGAATGGAATGGACAGTGTGTTGAAGAGAGCGTATAAAATGAACATTAACACGAGCAAAACAAAAATAATGGAACGCAGTCTTAGAAAATCAGGCGATGCTGAAGGAATTACATTAGGTAACGAAACAATGAAGGTGGTAGATGAGTTTTTTTTTTACTTGGGTAGTAAAATAACATGCGATGGTCACAGAATGCAGAATGGCAACGGGAAGAAAAGCATTTTTGAAAAAGAGAAATTTGCTAACATCGAATATTAATTTAAGTGTAAGGAAGTCTTTTCTAAAGGCATTTGTGTGGAGTGTTGCTTTGTACGGGAGTGAAACATGGACGATAAGCAGTGCGGACAGGAGGAGAATAGAGGCTTTTGAAATGTGGTGCTACAGAAGAACGCTGAAGATTAGGTGGGTAGATCGCATAACTAATGAAGAGGTACTGAACAGAATTGGTGAGAAAAGGAATTTTTGGCATACCCTGACTAAAAGAAGGTATTGCTTGGTAGGATACATTCATAGACATCGGAGAATCGTAAATTTAGCATTGGAGGGAAGTGTGTGGGGTAAAAATCGTAGAGGGAGACCAAGATACGTGTATAGTAAGCAGATTCAAGTGGATGTGGGTTGCTGTTCTTATGAGGAGATGAAAAGGCTTGCTCAGGATAGAGTAGGGTGCAGAGCTGCATCAAACCAGTCTCCGGACTGAAGACCATAACAACAACAACGGTCATGTCATTGACTCCAACGGCGTCAGGACCACCTCAAGACGACACCTGCAGGCCATCCAGGAGCTTCCTCTCCGAAGAATATCACGAGCTCCAGGCAATCCTTGGCAATATCTCCTATTATCTTCGCTTTATACCAAATGCTGTTAATACTGCGGCACCATTACATCACCTCCGTCGGAAAAATGTCCCCTTCCATTGGTCGACCCCACAGGAAACTGCCTTTCAGACTTTGAAGAATATCCTGCTTAGTGACAGATGCCTAGTCCATTTCAATCCGTCAAAACCCATGGTTCTGGCAGTGGATGCATCATCTGATGGCATTGGAGCTATCCTCTCGCACAGGTTCGGCTCACTGACCGTCCAATCGCCTTTGCTTCCAAATTGCTTAACAAAGCTCAAGTAAACTACAGCCAACTAGAGAAGGAAGCATTGGCCATCATCTACAGCTTCTCTAAGTTTCACCAGTACTTGTATTGACGGAACATTTTTTTTTTTTTTTTTTTTTGCTAATGGATCACAAGCCTCTCACTAGTCTATTCCAACCAGTAAATCCTGTGCCCACTGGGACAGCTCAAAAACTCCAACGTTGGGCTCTCATTCTATGCAACTATAATTATGAGTTTCTTTATCGCCCCACAGCTAGCCATGCAAATGCGGATACTTTATCTCGTCTTCCTGTCGGATCGGACACATTATTTGAATTTTCTGAGGGCGCCTGGTTTCATATTGACCAGATCGATGAGGCTTCTGTGGACAACTTTCCTATTGATCACACTTGTATTGCTGCGGCGACAGAGCGAGATAGTACACTCAATCTCCTTCGGCAATTCATCTTGACTGGATGGCCCACAGATAAGAAGCAGCATTACGCATTTTCCGTCCAATATGGAGTTACACACACCAAATGAACAAAGTCAGGTACTCATCCTTGCATTTCTGTAGCGCCGAGTCTCGGAATTACTGCATAAAGAAGATTGGGGCATTGTTCGCTCAAATAAGTTGGCACGGCGGTACTGCACATGGTTGGGAATGGACAGTGATATTGAAAATATGATCGCAAACTACAGAGAATGCGCTGAAAATCAACCTGCGCCTCATCAATAGTTTTTCAACTGGCCACAACCAGAGGCCCCATGTGCGAGGGTGCCGACTGATGCAGAGCGACGCCGCCCGGCCAGCTACCCCACTTGCTCCCGACCCGTCACTTCCTGCCCTCACGCGCGCGCGCGCGCGCGCCAAAAGCCCAACTGCCCGGGTTTTTTCCCTACGTCATCAACTTCCCCATGTGAGCTGTTCTAACCGACTTCCAACGTACAGCGCTCAGCCAATACATTTCTAAAACTTTACTTAAAATCAAAATAATTACAGTACACATTAAACAAATTTCTTATGTTTTTATATTTGTATACACATCCTTTGCACTACTTATTACAATCGTGCAATTTCTTATATCACAGATAAGTGATTAACTGAATATTTCAAGATAAAATACACAAGATTAATTGAAAATAAAATGAGAAATAGTTAATATATTACTTTTATAAACAAACACTGCCATTCTAGTTGTGTAACTGTCTTGTATTCATTGGTAATTTATTACTTTTCATTGTCAATTAAACATATTACGCAAGATGTGACTATATCAGCTAATGTATTGTTTATTTGTCAACAGGCCTTAAAGGTTCCTAACTGCATCATATTACTTCAAATTCAAGTAGTATTATAATATTCTATTTCACGCTGTGCACTGCACTGCGCCTGGCACTCGCCATTGTCCCTCTCTCCCCTCACCGGAAACTAGCCTGGAAAATCCTAAGCTGGAACAAGCCACCAACGTCGGCCTGCTCGCCGCCTCCCCTCAGCTACAAGCACACAGCAAATCGCAACGTGGAGAATTTCTGCCTATGGCCTAACTATAAATGTTGTCACCCAACTGCGTACATACATTGCTACCATAATTATTAAGATTACAATTGTGTAACATTTGGTGTATTGGCATGGTCAATGTTTGCAGTGAACTTCATACTGTTTAATTACAAATGCTATTAATTACCAATATTTCTATTGGGCGGTAATCTCACACATGGCAGTGCTTCCATATCGATTTTGCAGGACCATTCTGAGGATCCTGATGGCTTATAGTTGTGGATGCGTATTCAAAATTTCCTTTTGCGGTTCCTATAACTTCCACAACGTCAGCCGCCACAATTTGTGCTCTCGCAACTATAATTACTCAAGAAGGTCTACCGTCCACCATAGTGTCTGACAATGGACCACAGCTGACTTCCAGAGAATTTGCTTCCTTCTGTAAGGCCAATGACATAACGAACATCACACCGGCACCTTTTTCGCCACAGTCCAATGGCGAAGCAGAACGTTTTGTGCGAACGTTTAAGGCTCAATTGACAAAGTTGAGACAGTCTCACTCAAAAGAAAATGCCCTGCTCTCGTTTTTATCAACATACTGCACGACTCCTCAGGGAGATAAGTCACCAGCTGAACTTCTGCATGTCAGGTCACATCGTACTGCTCTGCATCTCCTCCATCCTCCACAGTGTCCTACGGCTCCTCCATTTCTTCCCACAAAATTCCAGGCCACCGACAAAGTGTACTTCCGGGTATTTAACAGAAGTCATTCATAGAAACTAGGTATTGTTGTCAGACCTTTGGGCAGGGCAACCTATGTAATTAGGGACAGTTCAGGACGCACTCACCACAGACACCAGAATCAAATGCGCTCCTGCACAATCCCCGATCCTGCCACAGACCTTTCTGTTCCAGGACAAATTCGAGTCGACAGTTGTGCGCTCCTGCAGAGCGTTACGTCCCAGTCGACAGGCCTCCCGCCACGTACATCCGCGCTTGGGCCGTCACACCCTGCCGGACGACGGCTCCAGTCGTCACCGCATCCTCCGTCGTCCTTGTATGGGATGTCACCTGCCTCACACAGCCGCAGCTGCAGTCCTCCTCGCCCCCTTCGTTGGGCAGGACGGTCCAGCTAGATGCAGCACCACCGTGCCCAGGTCCAGCTTTTGGTCTGGCTCACACATCCAGCACGGTGTGGCATTTTGGAAGAACGTGGAGTAGGGATGGGCTAAACTGCGATTTTTCGATATCAGTGATTTCTGTGACTGCTACTTTTAGATATCTGTGATTCTTAGTTGCCATTTGTCACTGTTTACAATCGCACTGTACAAATCTTCGACATATATCCCTCCGCACTCAAACTACGATTTCGGTGACTCTGAATGCTACTTCTGTGATTTCTACTACTGATATTGCCATTTCTGCAATTTTGCTACTTCCGTGATATCTACTACTTCCGTGACTTATGCGATGTGTGTGGCAAATGCAATATATATATATATATATATATATATATATATATATATATATATATATATATATCATCCGTAACAGATCCTCTTCCTACGTGTAAATATATACAAAAAAAAAAAGAATATTGATGCTCAATTTACGTGTAATGTTGGGATTATTTACACATCGACAAATGTCAATTAGTCTTCTAAAAGCTATTTCAGTGTTTGGTGTGTAATGTATAGTTAAATGTAAGGTTATTCGCAAGAAATGTGTAACCGAAATCGGAAAGTAGGCCTATAGTCTACCTTAACAGAAACATTCGGTAGATTAGGCGCACAGCAACTATAACAGTGCAACGAAAGTGCTATGTTCTTGCCTGTAGAATGAATGAATAGATTCTTTTAACATTGTGTGGCATAAGTCACTTACCAATTTGAAAGAGATAAGTAAAGTGAAATATAACGTGAGTGACTTCCGAAAATTCCATTTTCTGTTTAAAACCTTTCGGTATCACTACATATCCTGCCAAATAACTATAGATAAGAGCTTGAGTTATATTTTACTAATCGACGTGCCGACCTAGTGTGCTGATGTTGGCAACTAAAGCTTCATTTTATAACAATTTTTAACTTACTGACTGCACAGGGTTACACACAAGAAACCTTACAACCACAGATTAAGAATAACGTTAATTATTTATTTTATGATAAACAAAATATTATTTCAATCATTATGTATCATTTAGATTTCTGGATCATTCAACGGTCGTTGCCAACATAAGCACACTATGCCACCACTGCAGTAAACAAAAGTTTTAATAATACTGAAGGATCCGATACCACCCATCTGCTTTCACTCATGTCATCACAGGACGGAATGTACGAAAAGGAAAAAGATGGAAAAAACATTCCTAAACCTAAAACAAATCTGATAAAGTAAAACTTTCCATTACGCGAAAAACTTATTTTCAAGTCTAATATTTTTATAGAATCGTCGAAGATACAAGTTTATTCCTATATAGCAGTACTTAACACAGTCCACATTGAAAATGGAGTTGGCCTACTGTTAAACATTTCGTAAAATTACCGGTACTTAGTTGACCACTTGATACCACGCCCTTGGAATTTTTATTTTATGTACGATGTATAACCCAAGCAAAAATATTCGTCGAAACCAGATTTGCAATGTAACATACGTATTCTGAATTCCCACAATAGTTGTAGGTTCTATGACGAAAAATTATTTTAAACAGGGATCAAGTCCGCAAGACAATATTTATTTGGGATTCACATTTGTTGTCTTTACCAACTATAACCTAAAAACATAGATGCCAGGCTTTGCTTCACAACATGTAAATGCTGCCGCCAGGTAAAATAGTGCCGGTAAGTGTAAACATTTTCACAAAGAAAATTATCTTCTTGCTCATTAATTCGACAACATCCCTAAAGAACACACGAGTGAAAGAACGACAGTTGGCCAACAAGTAGCACAAGGCGGAATATTAAATGCTATTCTCAGTTGCTACTTGCGACTCTTAATCGCGACTTTTCACTGAAATCGCAGTTTGGACCAAGGTATATAGAAAAATCAGGTAGGCCATTCCGGCACCTGGCGAGCAGAAAACTCCCAGACGCCTTTGCGCGCCGTGACGTCACGCCGAGGACGCTGCAGTATTGTGCACTGAGCAGAATACGGAAGTCAAGGTGTACATCCAAGAAAAGTAAATTGTTTCGAGGCAGTCATGAGCAAGGGTCACTGTAATTGTGCCGTCGCACAATCCACTAATACAGCTCGAACTACGATGAACATTATTTATCACGTTTTTGCCAAGGATGAGCACCTGCAACGTGAATGGCTTGTTCGATGCAAACGCAAGGACAAAGTGAATGTGACAACTGCACGTGTGCGGTCTGAAGATTATGAACGGGATCTGAGAAATGAGCTTATAGGGCTAACTTCAAGAAAGAAGTTATTATCAACAGCAATCCCCTCCGTAAACATTCCGAACTGGCATGGAGAAGAAATTGTAGGAAAGTGTGGATGCAAACGAAAAGGTAAAAAGTCAGCACATACGTAACACTTAAAATAACTGAAACAAAAAATTACCACGATATAAATGAATTCAAACAAATGCAACCTATTTTGACGCTTTACTGTGTTGCTCAACGACAATGAATGACTCGCTATATTGTATAGGCGGTTAAATTTTAAGTCTTATTCCGGTGACTTCGCGTGATAAAGTTGGCAACGAATGCTGAATGCCGGCAATCGTGTGACGTTGGGATTGACCAATCGCGCGACTACTTAAATATTTTGTCATGAAATCTTCGTTTTACGAGGGCAATAATTTTTACTGAGCGGACAAGGGCACATACGAGAACATGTCACCCATAGAGGAGGAGTAGCATTGTTTATGGTCTGTACGAAACAATAATCTACCGGATTCATTATATGTGGTTCAGATTTGAATATTATATCTTGAGACAGATTATCTACCGTCCTGTTGGTGTTACCAACATAATCAAGCGAAGACGCCGGAATAGAAAGTAAAATTTTACCGATGTAAAGCTACAAATTACGCGCTATATGCGGGTTTTGTTATTTGAACTATAAGCCAGTTTAAAATAGTTAACATATCGGGAATACGTAAAACTAACGGCTATTGCTAAGCCTCTTGAAGCCATTATATCCAGGATGAAAAGTAAATTCACCTGAGCAACATTATTTATTGCCTATACAGTTAAAATTTTAGTTACTAAATTATCCCGGCGCTCTAGTGTGATTATGTTGGTAACATCAACAAGACGGCAGAAAATCTTTGCCAAGATCTAATATTCAAATCTGGACCACATAAATGAGTTGATTAGTGCTTCTATATACCTTGATACAGACACTGAAGGAAATAAATAATGCCGGTCCTCTACGGTAGACAGGTTCTTATATGTGCTCCTGTCCGCTCAGTATATGTAAATGCGTTCGTGGTGGATTTAACACTCTGTCGCCATCATGGGAAAGCAGAGTGTTGCAGTTTGAAGAAGACTTTGCCGCTTTTCACGGAAATGGAGTGTGTAAACAAAAGAATATCAAGTACCTGTGCTCTACTTTAAAACAAAAGTTTCCTGAGGTTCATGAAGCAGTTATTACTCTTTACGTAAAAACGAGAAAATTTATAAGGATTAGGCATCTTAATGAAGAAGCAAAATTAGAAGCAATGAAGAAATGTGCCGCAAAGAGGAAGCAGTTATGGATTGCATCGTCGTCTGGTAAACGACAATAAACATTGACTACATTAACATTTGCTTCTTCATCTTTCATGTTAATTATAATTTATTTAATCGTAGTGTGTACAAAACCTGTGATAGCGCTTGTTTTGACTTGTACAAATGCGTATCGAACGTAACCGAAAGTAAAATGAACGAATAATACGCCACAGAGTGAGTGGTGCAACGCATTTGTCGTGTAAACACACGGCTGCGCTGCGCTAGCGTCCTCGCCGTGACGTCACGGCGCCCCAGCCAATAGCAAGCGTTTTCGCCGGAGTGGCCCCCCTGGTTTGGACCAGTGAGGACGTTCGAGCTCACTGGTTTGAGCCGTTGGCGTTCGACCAACATACACACAAAAAGCCACACATATAGGAGGCAGACGGCAGGAAGCTAAAAGTACCAATTTCGGCCAACAGATGGCAGCCGGCAAAGTCTAAACTGCGCCTCTTAGTTGCTACTTGCGACTCTTAAACGCGATTTGTCACTGAAATCGCAGGTAGACTCTATAGCCTGCCCAATGCAAAGATATTAGTACAAACTTCGACCAACAGATGGCAGAGTGCAAACTGCTTCTTGCTACTCTTAGTTGCGACTTGCTACTTTTAGTGCTACTGCGCTTCTAAACTGCGACTGAAATCGCAGTCAGAATCCGTAAAGTTGCGACTGTGAAATATGCTACTTCCAAATCACTGTGACTCTTAACAGATACGCGATTTTCGACCCATCCCTAGCGTGGCGCCTGCCGCAGAAGTCCCGCGCCGTGGCGACCACGGCCGCAATGTAGCAAGCAGACGCGCCACAGCTGACTGGGTAATGGCGGGCGTATTCCTACGCCACCCGGCTTTTATAAGCCCACGCACGACCGCATCGGGCAGTCTCGTGCTGGTATTCGCCATCCACGCCATCAGGACGTCTCGCTACGCTTCGACATATTCGATACGGTCTCAATTACGGACGACCCTCTTCCTTCCTGCCACCGACAAACCTTTGTGTAACGAAATGTGTCATAACACTTGTTGTAAAAAACTGTATTTTGGTTAAGCTCACGCCTAATGTTAATTGTTGTGTCCCGCTTTGGCTACAACAAAAGATAATTTCATTCACACTACGTACAGTCTCTCTCATTAAGAACTGAATGGGTTAACAGAACACTCGTTTAGTTTGAATATTTGTTCTCCGTTTTGTCTAGTCCTGCAGCAAGACGTTTTCAGCGTCAGGCTTACTTTTACAATATTTGTTTTATCTAGTAATTTCAAGTGTAACAGGCTACCTCACATTTCCACATTTTAGTTTCAGAATATACTTGTCTATTATTACCATTCAGTACCTAGTAAGAAAATAAATCCATGCTGGAAGAGACGATGTCTGATACTAGCCAAACAGAAGACTCAAGCGAAATGTTGAGTGGGAGGTGGAAGACTTTATTAATCTTTGCAGTAAATCATCTCAATCGTTGTTTGGCAACAGTGGCAACAGCGACACCTTGTAGTAGAGGGTAAGAGCTGCCCTACTAGCCACACAGCTGAATTGGTTAAGTTTGCTGCAGGTGACTGAAACTCAGGAGTTTGGTAGTTGCATTTCCAACTCGGAAGAATAAATATAACCAACAGGTGGAGACCGCTAGAGCGTCCACGAAATATGTAATTTCTGGACGTACACGAAAACCAAACTGTGTGAAACGGACAGAACGTCACGTGTAATGCTGAGAATCCAACACTACAGTCGTCTAAGGGCAAGCAGAAGTTCTTATCACTCAACTACAGTGACAAAGAGATAGCTCCCCCTCAGCCGATAAGATCACAACATCACAGACCCAAGGCAACACCAAACAACACACCGAGTCCCCCATACCACTGGCAAAAGATGGCGGAGAACTTGGAGCTCTACTGAAATCTCTAAATGCACTCGTGCAGCAACTCACAATCCTGGTGACGCCTAAATAATGAACCACGAAGACTCACGATCGGCACCTGTAACGCAAGCAGGCTTCTAATTTAGCCACAAGGGGGAATTTCGGCAGTCCCTAAAAGACGAGGCAATCGATGTCTGTCTTGTGAACGAGACAAATCTGAAGCCAGGGGTCAAAGTAAGGGTAGCGAACTACCACTGTTACTGTAACCTCCAGCTGAGGAACAGTCAGAATTGCTGACAAGAGACCGTCAAAGAATGTCTTGATGCCTACTAACTGCACGTTGCAACACAGTTGCGGTTTTCCTTTAGGACCAGCTTTTTGAGGAAGGAATAATTTTCCGTGTCCTCCTGTTTCGACAGTGCAGATAGACCGCTCTATACGCAGTGGCCACAACATATAGATAATCCTTCGCACAAACCGTAACACTGGCGGGTGGCAGGAAAGATAATAATTGAATGAGATACAATAAAGCAGCGGATAGGAATATCGCATTATGTCAGGAGTTACAAAAATTTGGGCGAAACATCCCCTGTATAGGAAAACAAAAGAAGGATATCGGATAGGTTGTCTTGCGCGTTCGTACACGTGATAACCGTTAGTTATCGCCGACTGGTTGGTTCCGTGATTCAACAGTGTCAATGGGGACAGAGTGGTAATAATCCACGCCTTTGTGTGTGTTATTCGCAGAGTTAAGTTGTGGACAGTTTGTCATGTACAAGCTCCGGATATTTCGCATAGGTTTTCAGAGAGGCAGTGAAATTATGCAGTGGGGCATGCTAGGTTCATAACCCAGTCTTTGGAATATACGTGTAATGTATGTCGTTAAGATGTTCCAGTGGTCAATGAGTGAACTTGGGTGGTTTATATAATACTTGTGTTACTGTGCAACTGTTGTAAAAATTAAAAATCCGTATTTATAGAGCTACACTCCATGTCCGTTGGGTCAAAACTAGAGACTACTAGTTAGTGGTGCACATGAATGGTTCCTGTTTAGTAGGATTGTTGCAAAAGAAAACGGGCGTCATCCCCCTAAAAGAATATAGTGTCCATGAATTGGACGAGAATGCTGAGTTGAGCCGACCGAACAGCTGGATTGGTTCCTTTGCTCTAAAAAGGGGTAGATACGTGTCCGCCGGCCGCGGTGGCCGAGGGGACTGAGGCGCTCCAGTCACGGTCTGCAAGGCCACTACGGTCGGGGGTTCGAATCCCCCCTCGGGCATGGATATTTGTGCCGTCCTTAATCTTAGGTAGTTCATAAGTAGTTTGTAAGCTTAGAGACTGATGACCTCGTAGTTAAGTCCCATAAGCTTAACAAACATTTTTTTTTGAGTGGAGCCATCGCATTGTAATACAAGGGCAAAACTACAAGTCATAGCGTTTTACTAACCAATTGGTGTCTACCACTAGAGGAATTCGGCTTCCGGGAATGGTGCATAATGATATATAACAAGTGTGTCCAGGAAGAATATGTCATTTATTGAGTGTAACATCAAACATATGGGAGCAATAAGGACGGCGCGTCAGTAGGTAATGTAATTAAGTAGCAGATGAGGAGTATGAGGCATTTTATTGCTGTAATAGGATTCCTTGGCATAGACATCTGAGCATTAGTGCGACTAAAGCTTTCAGGACACGCAGTGTTTGTCGTCGTTATGAAGAATGAAGTGTACGGCTAACAGTGCTGTACCACATTTTCAACATACAATCATAAGGAGGCTACTTCCAAGGGATTTTATTTGAGTTACTGGTGAGTGGGTGCAATCTCGCCACGGATACATTTGTAGGAGCGGCCTGTGAAAAGGGAGTAGCAATAACTCATTTTAATGCGGATGGAAAGAACAATAGAACCGGTATCATCAGAGACGACAGAAGAAATAAAGGATAGCTGTAATGGTTCGGGAGAGGGTAAGGGGCCTTAAGTGGCGGATAATCAAAACTGGGTCTGCGTAGCAGGCGGAAGTGTACGTCGGCCATTATTGGCAGTACGGGCGCCTCATCAGTAGCGTAAGGAACCGAACCATTACGGCTGCTCCGGGGTACCTAGGGCTCTGAAACTCAATCACCAGTTCGTCTAAGATAGCCCTTTCGATGGAGATACTAAATTTAATCGATGAAAGGAGAAAATATAAAAATGCAGTAAATGAAACAGGCAAAATGGAGTACAGACGTCTAAGAAATGAGATTGACAGGAAGTGCAAAATGGCTAAGCAGAAGTGGCTAGAAGGCAAATGCAAGGATGTAGAAGAATGTATAAATAGGGGAAAAATAGATACAGCCTACAGGAAAATAAAAGAAACATTTGGAGATAAGAAAAACAGCTCTATGAATGTTAAGGATTACATATACAACAGCCGACAGACATGTTTAATAATACCGCACAGGGGATAATAAACGGGTTGTATCGGTAACGAACGCCACGAACTTATGTATCCATCTTAACAAATACTCGTTCGATGTTCAGATTATTTAAAAACAATTCTAAACAGAGCCAAACATTTGGAACTACCCAAAAGAAAATAAATGGTCCGTTTAGGAACTCGACCGCAACCTTCGATCTATAAGCAAAATAAATGTATCTCTTCGTTTAGACGATGCAAGCAACAGCCATTGAACGGAATGTAACGGTAACAAATGCTACAAACTTGTATGTTAACCAGTTTTTCGATAAAACAACAACAACAACAACACTAACAACAGCAGCAGAAGACGACATATTGTTTATACAAAAATTCCAATTTACTGGTGGACATACTGAAAATCGGCAATGACATCTAGCACAACGTCTGTATAGAAACTAATGATTTCCAACACACAAGGCATTTTACCGAACATGGCGAAAGCCGGTCTGTCAGTCAGCACCAGACTGTTAGGAATGCGTCTAAATATACATCTGCAAGCAACCGTTAACAATCGTCCAGAACGCAGAGCGCTCTCTCTAAAGGTTACATAAGAGAAACGTATGCTAAATGTTTAAACAAAATCTCTCAAAAACACCTAAGTTACATCTCCCAATGATCAAAACCTTCTACGCCAGACCTCTGCAGACGCACCACTCTGACAAGGATAGCGCGCATTGCATTTATTTAATGGAGCTGAGCCAGGCCGAAAATTTCGAAATTTAACACTCTCTCTCTTAGCGATCTTGCCCTGTTACGTTTCCTTAGATCGAGGTATAGATGCGCCTTCCGAGAATTCGGGTAGTTTAATTTTCCCTCTTATTTCCTTGCTACAGCAGTACACATCTTCTTGCGTATACCCATCTAAGGAATCTGTATGTCCTGTTACGATGGAAGCTACATTTATCTAACGCAGGTCAAACACCGATATTCCAGCGCCCAAGAAGATATTTAAACCCTATTGTGCAACGGAGAGTCGAAATAAAAAAATACGTGAAATAATTTACCGATTTCCGACCGTTTACACTAAAACTTTTCTTTTTTCTCGAAAGAACTGACCTAACAAGACCCTTCTTCGAAAAGACACCCGACAATACAGCACCACAGACCAAGGTAGTACTTTAACCTGCCCAATGCAACACCGATTTTCAGTTCTGTAGAACAAGTTCATCCCGCCCTTTACCCACAAAATTCCTGCTCCAAGTTCCTTTCTTGTGATCTCTTATCATTCCACTAAACCGAACTCGGATTTATTTTTTTAATTACAAGTAGATGTCTACCGCAAACGAAGATGTCTAGAACGCTAACCTACACTCCGCAACACCTGATCCTATATAGAGCATGGGGTGTCTACACTTTTTTGTTACAGTACAACTGAATACATGCAACGTAATGTTCGCAAACACTTACATCGCACCCAACGGCCGCATACATCGATCATAACCTGCTCTCTAAGGAATGGATGGGAGTGACACACAGTAAAGGCCCGTACTTTGTACATATTGGCTATCCCCGTTTACGATCTAGGCCGTAAGTGTATATTGCAATCTCCAGTCTGGTAATGCCAAACTAAGAGATAAAAGTATCCCTCAAACGTCTGTTATTAAATAAATAAGGTGATTCCACAAATAAATGTATTCTTCGGCAATCGATTTCAACTGCCCTATACAGCCCTTCGCATTGTCTCCATGACGAACTTGTCGAATTTACTACGCATGTATAAGTTAAAAGATCAGCAATAATGCTAAATCGACTTCTTTAGAGGTCTATCGCAACACAGCAACGTCCACAAATGGAAACACACTGCATCGCATATTTCAAACACTTTTTCCGAGTCTTATGATATACCCACAATTCCGTATGGAACACTAGGTCATGCATAAAACGACCGCTTGTTAACTGTGGTTATTCCATCTGTTTTTAACTCTGCAAATGGCTGCTCCAACCCCCAGTCCTCAACATTTGGATACAATGTAGTCCTTCTCCAAACGAGAATGCAACACGTTGTCGTGAGTTCCGCTAATTTCGGTCAATACAACGAAGCGAGACCAATCCCCCGGGCTGTTTAGTCTAAAAGCAAATATTTTTTTAAGACGTAATCGTAGCTAGAATTCTCCACACTATCCGTTTAAACCGGGCATGCACATATGCAATTGCCTCCTTTATAGCCTTTGTCTTCACCATATAACCCAGTCTTCGTTTACCCTTCTTCTTAGGACTTGTGAAATAATGTAGGCGATATCTACGTCTGTGGAGAATAAAGCCCTGGAATGATAAAATATGCCTTAATATAGCTCCTTGCTCGACTCTACAAGTAATTTACAAGTAGGCAGTTGAAACTAAACCATAATGTATAAGCTTTTCTCGGTCCGAGAGAGCGGTCAATTTTCGGGTACTCTTCATACCCAAGTAATCAAATTGCAGAGTGTTAGCTGGGACCATATGGATGGGAGCGACGGAAAGTAAGTACAACGGCGCACTTTGTAAATACCGTATCTTCTCTTTTAGAACACTTAAACAATCTTCTTGCACAGATCCATAACCACAATCCTCCATCCTGGTAATGCCATCTTCTCGACCCAGCGAAAAAATAAAAGTCCTCACAACCGCCTGTCTGGACGCTTTATAAAATCGATATTGTAGCTACCGATAACTTTGCTTACACCAGGGCTCGTGATTTGACAAATTTTTAGTTATTTTGATTCTACAATTCGACACCAATCACGTTAAGCAATCCTTTCCATTTTTCTTGTCGTCGCCCGTAACCACGTTGCTGTCGCTCCTTCCATCCGAGTGTCATGCTCTCGGTCAAAAAAAAAATCCCTTCGAAATCTTGTGTGTTGTCCAAATCCAGGAGATAGAAGCCATCTACACGAAGCTGCTGTAGTAATATATGGCAGCTCCACCATTAAAACATCCATTAGTTGCACTTTATAAGACATATACCGATAGGACGTACATATCTTCCCTATGGTCGGGGGTTAGAATCCCCCCTCGGGCATGGATATTTGTGCCGTCCTTAGTATAAGGTAGTTGATAAGTAGTTTGTAAGTTTAGGGACTGATGACCCCGTAGTTAAGTCCCATAAGCTTAACAAACATTTGATTTGATATCTTCCCCTTTATTCCACAAAGTAGCGACAAATAATAACTTCGTCTTATCTCCAGCGTTTGCAGTATCGAACTTGCTGAATTTACTACGCAGGTATGGCGGTCTATCTCTTCGCTCAAGATATGGGAAGCGAGCATATTTGCCTGATACTGCAAAGGCATCCTCCACTCTGCTGTGTTCCTAATATCTGGCTAGTTATATTAACATACAAAATGTAATCAGCCTTAGTACATCATTTCTGGCTAGTTATATTAACATACAAAATGTAATCAGCCTTAGTACATCATTTCTCAGATTAATTTCCCTGAAATACGGAAACGGACTAGTCATTTATTTATTTATTTACACGAATTGGCCAACTAAGGCCCGCGTTACAAATTTTATTTCATATTCAGTTTCTTCTTTCTCTTCTGCCTGTTGCCATTTTTGCCAGATGTTCAGCTGTCAGTTTCCTGTTGGTCTTTCTTGGGGCCTCCTGAATTCAGTCACTGCCTTTCTGTACCTGTCCCAATTCATCGCGTCCATTTTTGTGAGGCCAAGTTCCACGAGGTCTTTCTTTATTCCTTGCAACCAACAGTCATCCCTATCGATAGACAATGTATTGCACAAATAAAGAAGTACATAGGTTGGTTTGTGTGGAAAGGTCAACTATTCCGGGTGGCCAGGGATCAGTTGACACAACCATTTGCTGAAGGAGGCTTATCTTTAACTGATTGTGAGGCAAAATGTTCAGCCCTGATTGTGAAAAATCTCATACATACCCTAAAATTACCGGCTAGCCAGTCAGATTTGCTAAAGGCTGGGTGGGGTATCGTAACAGGCAATAGAGGTGACAGAAGGCTACCGGCAAATCTACTGCGTACATTGCAGACAGCAACAAATGTTCAAATGTTTGTAAATCTATCGGACCAAACTGCGTGGTCATCAGCCCGTAGCTTACAAACTACTTAAACCTAGGTAAACTAACCTAAGGACAACACACACACCCACGCCCCAGGGAGGACTCGAACCTCCACGGCGAGCAACCGCGCGCTCCGCAGCGAGGCGCTTTAGACCGCTCGGCTACTCCACCGCGGCAGACAGCAACATGAGTTTTAGAGAAATCTCCCAACGTAACGTTCTATACGACAAAGAAAATACTCGAGACCATTGGTGTAAAAGCTCCACATCCTCCAGCAATCCAAAAGAAACATATGGACTTAAATTGGAAACATGTCTGGTCCAATTTTGCAGATAAATCGATATGTTCAACGTTGCGCTCATCAGCTTACATGTTTATAAATGATTTAATCCCGACTGCTGCCCGTCGCCAAAGAATAAAGCTCACCGGTCACCCGTATTGCCAGCACTGCGGATTGATCGATACTGCCACCCACCGTGTAGTAGGCTGCTCCAAAATAGCGGATCTGTGGAAATGGATCAAGTTTAAATCGGCAGGATTACTGTCTCTGAGTGTCAACGACATCAAACACGAAGAAACTGGTGTACATGGATGTAAAGGCTTTCCCAGTGTCCAAGACCAGAACTCTAACTTGGTTCATATATTCGTTCATCAACTACGCCCTTGCGGGAGGTGGATCTGTGAGCGACTTTCGACAACACATCCTCCGTGCAAGAAGAGAAATCCTCAACGATCCATGGAAAAGAGAAAAATTTTCGCCTTTCATTCACTTTTTGTAAGATAACTTGTTTCACAAAATTATAACTATTTTGTAAACACATTTTGTAAATAAAGTTTTTCCTAAAAAAAAAAAAGAAAACAACCATCCGTGGTCTCGCGGTAAAGTGCGCGACTTGCACGTGCTAGTCTTAGCGGTCGAAACCGACTGTTGACGAAAATTTTAATTTCCTGTCCCTCGTGCATGCTGATACGATATGTGTAAGGGGAGCATATGCATAACGTATTTAATTTTTTAATACACTGGCAATAACATTTTGACCCAATAACATTGCTGCTTCTGGCCGCAGCCCTTGGCAGAGCTCTCCGCGGCCCACTCGCCGGCAGCAGCGGTGGCGGCGCTACACAGCGCTGCCTCGCCCTCTGCCCACAGCGCCTGCTGCCGCTCATCGCCCTGGATATGTAAAATGCTGTAGTGTTGCTGAATGGTGATCCACAAAAAAGGTTGCGATGTGTATTTCAGACGCGATGTCAACGGAGTAGACCACCCATTTTGAATGATGAGCATATTATTACACTAATACATAATACATTAGAGGCAAAAAAATTGTCGTAGTCGGTGACCAGATGTTTCATATGTTACAATCAAGACAGAGTTCGTAACTGCACTATAATGTTTTAGAGTCGTTGTTTGATTCCTTATGGTAAATGTATGACGTAAATTACGAGAATACGATTCAACGCACGTTCTAAAGGAACACGGGCACACTGTAAGGTTCGTGTCTTCATGTCTTATTTCTATAGCAGATATTTTGCATGAAGGAACTATATTAATCATTATGATCACTCCCTCTGTAAGTATCCACTTGCATGTGGGTCCTAAGGAAGTAGTAAAAATTTGTATCGATGGAGGTCAATTCGAATTTTTTTAAGGCGATTTTATAGTGAAGCAAAGAAGAAATCTAATACCATCTCCATAATTTGGAGTCGACATTTCTGAAAGACTTATTGTATAAAACTTTTCTTCTGATACCGTTAAAGAGTTTCTTATTGCAATCTACAGCGTATAAAGTAAAATAAAAAAAGTAAAATGAAATACCATCCCCTAGCGCACTGTCTACAACCAGGATTCGAACTGCCAACTCACACCAGAGTTGCATCACAAAACACAAGCAGGACCAAACAGCCAACCACACGCTGGCGCCTGGTGCCCTCAGTCTCTCACATATTCAATGCTGAACCTCTAAAGCATCGCGAAAGATAACCTGAAAGTCACCTATACGAATAACAGCATTCTGTGAGTGCAACAGTTAAATTTCTGTCACTCATATCACATGGGCATTATACAGCATGAGTCATGAAAGTAGAAGAGGAATGTCAAGTGAACTTAGCGAGACAATTCAGTCCCTCTTGCGGAAGTAACTGCACTGTCACAGTGTTGCCAAACATTAGCAACGAAGTTGCCAGTCTTAGCTGTACTAGGAAGACCTGTGTAGCGATAAGCGATGCGAAATCGCGTTCGTCTCATACAGGCTTCTAGAGGGAAGTCGCGGATTTTGGTTAATACGCGACGCTATCTCCTGATAGTTTCCATCCTCACACTTAGGACGCAGGTATTTCATTCGTCCAGTGAAGCCGAAACCAGAGTTCATATTTTTTGAAGCGTTACAGCATTATGATATGATTTCAGCAAATGACTAAGGAAGTTAAAAATACTGATATTGTGCTTGCAACTTACGACAGGTCAAAGACTGACATATGTAAACTTCCTTCACGATTTCAAATTCACCCCCCCCCCAACCCAAAAAAAAGAATAAAACAATTACTTTGTTAGATTTCGACAAAAGCTATTTTTCTTTTTTTCATGAAAAGTTACTGGAAATCAACGTTGCCCCATCCGTCACGAAAAACTTCGCAACTTGAAAGCGACTGCGTTTCAAAATGCAGTCTTACGACCGTACAAGTAATTTTTCACGTGTTCGTTTGCTTGAAAGCCAGAAGAAACATGGTTAACTGATTATTTGTGCAACACAGTAATTAGTTCATTTGAGGATTCAGAAGACAGGATAATTAAAAATATGGCCATGAACACAAAAACTAAACTATATATGTGGGAAATGTGCAATCATGAGGTTCTTTATCTAGCAACATATAAATATAATCTATTGACTACTAACCAGCTTATTGATTTCGCAGTGTTTCAGCCTTGTTGGGCCAACAAATGATGATGAGAATCCGAATCCATGTGTCTGATGGATTCCTGGAATGTTGCCACCCACGCCTTGCGTGTGTTGTTGCTTAATATCTGTCGTCACGATGTTAAACCAACAGAAATTATTACAAACTTTTTGCCTACTTTCTCCTTTTGTCTTATTTTCCGTCAAACCACACATTCTTTCTGGTCTCTTGGCCATATGGGAAGTCTGCAGTGTCTGGGTGAAATGTTTAATAATGATAGTAATCAATGACGTTTACCGCATTACAGCAGAATTGTAACGATACACTGAAATTTTTATTTATTTTTTGTTTATCTTTGATCAGCGATACTTATCGCCTCCGGTTCCCTCTGACTCGCAATGCAACTAATTTAATTTCGTTCGTCATTTTTTACTCCCAAACAAGCGAGAAGACGGAACCGAGATAGTTGTTTTACTCACTCTCTTGTCTATGTTCGTTCTGTAAGTTATCGTGATGCAAGTTGTAAAAATATATTACTTAAATTTAAAATCATCCCCTCTCTTTGGCTTTTATTTAAATGAATCCCTCCACGTCAAATAATTATTTTCTATTGTTTTCAGCTCCTTCGCCTCCGTAATAGTTTAATGTTCAGACGTCATTACAATCGCTTCGCATTGTCTGCAAAATTTCAATCAATCAATCATCTTTATACTATACGTTGCTTGAATTTAGAACCTGCAGTCACTTCGTTTTGTAATTTCAGGAAGTCCGATCATTTTTTTAAAATTATTTTATCATTACCAGTAACTTCATGTTCCACCCACGGTCACACAACAATGAAAAGCGAAGTGAACAGTCTGAACATTGATCTGCTACGGAAAGTATCTCGAACATTCACTTATTAAATAAGACATAGAAGTTATCATTTCCAGCTTCTACAATACGAAGTGCAGGATCCAGCTAGATGCTTTCCGTAAGTTTTATAACGTGCTGTTGCTTGTATGGTACCCAACTTTAATATACAATCCGCGGTTTATTTGCTTTAATGTTCATTTTGTGCTGTACTTTAATTTATTTCAAGTTCAAACATTTGGTACCATCATTTCTTTGTCCAAAAAATATAATCGCGGAATCTACTTTTAACAATTATGGCATCATACGAAGCAAGGGCAACGTTATAATTGGCGACCGTGACAGGACTAGATGTCGGTAAAAAAAAATTGCTTCCTTTTCATTAATATCCACCCTGTGAATTTTGTAAAATAGCTAGTAATTGAAAATAATTAAGATTTACGTAACATTGTTACCAATGTTTCATACCACCATTGTATGTGTCTAATCCTATTTTATTTTATTTCATGTATTACAACTACAATATTGTACGAGCCGTTCCTGAACCGATGTTTTAAAGAAAACGAGATTGCAAGACTGACCCATAAAATTTTGTATTATCTGGAGCCGTCACGTCGCGTAACAAGAGATCACATCACACAGGTAAGGACGGACCAGCAATTTGGCTTATTTGGTGCTTTAATAGATTCTCCTAACTGTCGCTTGTATGCGCATTTCTATTCAGCATTTCTTTTAGCAATATTGTCTCTTTTCCCAATTTTTCTACAGTTAGCCAGTTCATTGTTAGGAAAATTCTAGAAGTGCACAAACATGGTTGCCGTGCGCAAATATTAGCTTCGCGACTCTCGCTTGTTCCGTGTGCTGTCCTCCGATCTGTATCAAGTCCGCCATTACAGTGCGATATTTATTAATTTATTTAAAATTAACTGAGCGTGTGAAGATAGACAGAAATCAATTTCTCTCATTTTATTCACAATTAGTATGGTCAAAAGCCGTAGCCAAACCCCAGCAATGAATACCGAAGAAAGTAGTAGTAGTAACATACAACAATTAGTTCCGTCCGCAGAGGTCAGTATGGCGGAATTAATAACAGAAAATTTCGGCACAGAGCAATCGGTCGCGACTATCGCGTCCGATAACACTTCTACACCCGGGAGCAGTTCACATAATCCACCAGATGATTGGATAAGGAAATTTGAAGCGTTACTTATAAACATGTCAGCGAATTTAACGCAACAGATTAATGAACAAAAGAATCAAATTACCGCTTTGTCCTCAAATCTTAAACAACAAATTAATGATCAGAATAATCAAATTACTGCTTTTTCTTCAAATCTTACACAGCAGATTAATGACCAAAAGAAAGAAACTTCTGCTCTGTCCTCGAGTCTTACACAACAGATCCATAACCAAGTTTCCGCTTTGTCCTCAAATCTTACACAGCAGATAAATGATCAAGTTACTACTTTGTCATCAAATCTTACACAACAAATAAATGATCAGAATAATCAAATTACTGCTTTGTCTTCAAACCTAACACATCAGATAAATGATCAAAAGAATCAAGTTTCTGTTTTGTCCTCTACTCTTACTGAACACCTTGAACGAGTAGAATTACAACAACAGCAGACAAAGGAGGAAATTGTAAAACTAGAAAAAGTGCAACAAAATTTGTCTACTTTAATATCTGAAGAAGTTAATCGGCAAATCAGTGCTCAAATGCAAAATTTTGAACAAGCTATTGACAGTAAATTCGCTGATATACGAGGAAAGGTTACTAAAGAAATTTTACAATCAGTTGATGGCACAATTTCCTCTGTTGTCGGCGAAGTTGCTACTCTAGGCCAGTCTGTGAAAACTATTCCACCGGTTATTGAATCACTTACACGCGACGTAACGCAACTTAAACAAAAACAAGAGAGCATTGAAATTGTTCATAGAATGAAGAAGGCTTTCACGGCAGGTGTCGTCATTACTTAAAGCTTCCGGGCAGAAATGTCGTGGTCCATACATAAAACTTGAAATTGTTGTCGCACAAATAACTAGTCAGGCTGCAGCTGTTGTTAAAGACAATCAGAATCAAGTACAAGAATTCTTACAAAAAACAGAAATCGAGCTTAATGAAAAGATAGACTCTGAGCTGAATATTGTTATAAGTAAATGTTACTGAACAAGTTTATAAAAAGCACGGTACGACTGTGAAAGCAATGCAGGATGACTTGACTGAACTGAAATCTTTAGTTAAAGAACTAAAACCTGTAACACACACAAACCATAGACAGGAAACCGAAGCGACTTGTAACTTTCAAGACCGACAAATAGACATAAGTAGTGGGCGGGCACGTTCGAGTCAGGCGGCACACACGTGTCCGCTGCGTGACATGCAAAACGTACGTGACAGTTTCCCTGATTTTTCTGTATGCGGTAGTAGGAATCTGATGTCACCACAGCACTCACCTTCCGTGCCTAATAACGGAATCAATATCAGTAACGTCATCATGGACGAAAACATGATCCTTCATCATCAGTTTCAGAATTTCGCGGGTGACAGTAAAAGTGTACATCCTGTTGTTTTTATTCAATCCTTCCAAGACATTTTGCCAGAATCTTGCTCAGAAAAACGAAAGATACGGTTTATCACAGGATATATACAAGGTGAGAGCAAAGTAAGGGCAAATCAGGCTTCCAAAACTTGTGAAACTGTAGAAGAATTTGAACAAGAATTTCTTGCGAAATTTTGGTCCCCCGCTACGCAAGAGCGCCTGCGGAATGAAGTTTACAATCCGCAGCCATTTAATGAACGCAATGGTAGTCTCAGAAAGTATTTTGGAAAGTATATAAATAAATCAAAATTTTTCGATGAACCTCTGGGCTACAGAGAAGTGCTTCGGGTAGTAATGGCAAAATTGCCAACACACCTGCGACTGGAACTCGCACATGCTCCCGACCACAATTTAGAAAGTTTTCTAAATTATGTGGACAAGCTGGATTTAATTTTTGAAGATAGGCGTGCACATTTTGGTAACGAGCGTGCAAATCAATACGGTTTCAGAAATTTCAAGAATAACAATCAGAACGGAAATTTCCGTAACAACCATAATAATGGTAATAGCCAGCTTGTGCCGTATTACTCGCCAGCCAAATGTTTACAAAACATGCCACACCCACCTCAGCCGCAGCAGCCACCATTTGTTAACACCCCTGGCCAGCAACAGACACAACAGTTGACGAGCGATTCGCGCAGTAGAAATATGCCACGCAATGCGCCTAATGGCGGGAATTATTACCGCCGTCGACAAGACAACAGATTTAATCCAGTTTGTTTTGAAAATAGTAACAGTGTCTCATACCAAACAGCAAACTTCAACAACAGCAATCAATTGACCAACAATAGAAATAATCAGTGACATAATGCTAATTTCAGTGGTCAACCCCGTAATGGTGGCAACCGTAATTTTTACGGTAACGGGAACGGCCAACCTGCACAGAACTTTTATCCACAGCCCCCTCCAAACAATAACAGTGGAATTCATAACGTCCCTGTGGCTACGATGACAATTAACCGCCCACCGCAAAGCACACACTACACACAAGACGGATCGACTGTGACAATTACTGACGTGACAGATAGCATTACTCCATCGACAAGACAGAATAAAATGACTCAAACAAATTAATTGCGCTCAACTCATGCCCTCCGACGTTGAGCGATGACACTAGTGAAGGCACATCTCGTAACTTTTTCCACACCATACACACCAACTGATTTAGTTCTGCAAACTAAAGAAAACAATGAGTGGGTAAACCCAATACCAAAAATCCCACGAGAGCAGCCATCGCTGGAAGAGAAGGTAAGGATAGTTTTAAAAGCACTAACGAACGCAGCTTTCAAACGTAAAAGCTATTTCGACAAACAATTAAAACGCACCCATTCATTCAAACTTAATGATTTGGTAATGCTAAGGGTACATTCAAAGTCTTCAGCTATCCAAAAGAAAAACAAAAAATGGCAATACCTTTATTCTGGACCGTACAGAATACTACAGATTCCTCACGAAGGAAGTTATTTATTGTCACCTGTACACACGATACGACCTAGAGGAATCTATTCACACAAATATCTTAAGAAATATTATGCATAAATTGTTAGTAAGCTGATTCTATGATTTAACGTGTACCATAAGCCTTCCTAGAATGTACTGTTATGTTTGAAATACTCAGTGATTGACAAATACCACTTTTAACTACCGACACAATAATAAACACTTTTCAGAGAAGCTTGTGAGCACTATAACTTATCAACATTTATGCTGTGTGGCAAATATACTAAGTAATGTTTCTTGAAACGGGTGGTGTAACTTTGCAACTGAATGAATGGCATCATTTATTATTTATGTGAAGATTTAATATAATGAACAATTTGTTATGGCTAGTAGTTGGGAAACGTTATTATTATTATGCGGGTGGAGCGCACAAGCACACTCTGATTATTTTTGTTGGGGAACCCACTACTGCATAATGAATTTATATTATCTAGATTTAGTTTGTAAGTGTGAGAGAGTGAATGGAAGAGTTTAGATTAGGACCCGTTTGCAAGAATGTCATTGTAGGTCAAACAACAAATATTTTGACGTGAGGATAACACAGATATATTCTGTAGAAACCTTTGTTACATATGACAGGAATCATTATGAATTTATCTGTTTATCAACTAGCTTTTATAAAAATAACATGTAAGAGTGACGTACAACAGCAATACGTGACTTCGGAAACCACGAAAGTGCTTGAATACCTAGGAATGGGAGATGTAAATAGAATCAGCTGGTTACTTGTTTATGTTTACACACATGCCACACCTAGTAGTATCTGGTCTTGCTTACTGTACTGTGAGAAGAATTTTAATCCTGGACAAACAGTCCAATTTTTGTTTACGTAAAATAATGTATGTAAAACTGTGTCATTTCTTATCTATTACACGATAACACATCAGCATATCAATAGCGTAAGAATAGATTAAGTTTCTCTTTCAGCTGGTTGCCATCGTCTACGAGAACTTTGGTGCCGCCGTCATCGCAGCGAGATCGTCAGAACTATAAGCTACTTCGGAGAGACATGAGATAGAGCTATGACTATTTTGTCACGGCGTATATACCAAAACACACACACACACACACACGGACAAACATGGATTAGACAACAACATGAACATTCGTAAGGTTGACACAGGATATTCTCCCTAACACATTGCACTCAATAGTTTCACACTAGTCAGACAATAGCAACAAAACGTATAGGATGCAGAGAGGTACCGCGAGGGAGAGAACGCGATGCTTTTATTTAAACTCGATACTTGCATTGTAACTTCATTGTAATTTATGACTGTGACAGTAGAATTTGATGTAGTTAGGAATTGTAATGCTGAATTTGCAATGCGTATGCTTATTTTAGCGATGCTTTTCTCCCTCTGTCTTATGTAATGAACCCTTCTTTTTAAATCTTTATCTATATCTTTCCGCGTGCTTTAGTGCAAGCCCTCCTGCACCAAGTATACCTGCTGGTCTGACTTTACCTGTGTCAACGTTTCATAGTAATCGTTTATGTTTATTATAAATGTCATAGACTTACAGGAATTTTTAATACTTAATGGTTAATTTCTTTTATGTACAAAAATGACATACAACTTGACACTCATGAATTTAAGTAAGAAATCACGAGAGGAAATATGACGAAATCTGATGACATTAAAACGAATAAAATATGTAAACAAATGTCATGAGACGAAATGTTACCAAATTTGGTAACGTAGGTCATACGAAGGTGCTGAAAACAGTACCTTTTGCCAACATTCTCCTTTAAGCTGACATGAACACAGCCCGAAATAAATTTGTGTAACTTTGTAAATAACGGATATATATATATGTTCTAAAGAAAGAGATTGCAATTATCTTGCCTGTAAAGACAAAAATAAGTGATCAATGTGTCACGAAATCTTTCTAAGTTAGTACCAACATCAGACTTAAACATGGTTTATTTATAGATTTGTTTTGTAAAAGTGCACGTGCCGTTATGACATTATCTACATTTATGAACATAGTGAACGTGTGTACGATTGCGTGTGTCGAACTGAAATGACTATTAAAGCAGTGCAACGCACGTACGAACGAACGCGAAAAACAGTGAACGGTTGTGAATGGACGCCAATCAGCGATTTTCAGTATCCACTGTGTTTTCCTTCCACTTACATATATAACTACAAGTGACAAATAGAACACGTTATGAACGAACTAGTCGTTGCAAGTGAAAGAAACTATTGTGCTGCCAGTAATGGCTACTAAGTCGAAAAATGTACTGTAACGAACTAAAGGTAGCAAGAGACAATTATTTAGTGAACGATAAAACAAAAGTGTTGTGTGGAACGATAAACATTTTAATCCAAACAACGAACGGGACACTACTCCAGTGCCGCTAGTTTTCCCAAAGACAATGTGGTACATAGACAATGTATTATGGACAACTGCACACCATTGTATTAAAAGACTATTTTGTGCCGCGCAAATAAAACCTCATGAACCGATAAATTGTCCTGTGAACAGACTATATGAAGTTATCTTAAACGTAATACGTAATAGTCACAGTGCTGGAGTGTACACCCTCACGACGGTGTAATAAACTGCACGGACGTTAAACCAAACGCTGTGCTGCCGCAAAAGCCTCAAAGTGTACTTACCGAGCTGTGGTGGATCTTGCAGAGAACTATAATCCAGTGTTTAGTGCTCAAATGGAAAAACGGCAAGAAATCACAATTTACGATTCACAGAAGTCGGAAAGCGGAGAGCAACCGCACAAGTAGTAATGTTTGAATATGGACTGTCACCGACAGAGCGCGTGAGCGACTACCGCCCGGCCGTGATTGTTGAAGCTAACCGCTACTGCGACGCTTGCGCGTTGCCAACTTATGAACCTAAGAAGTGAAATTCAGTGAACACATAAAAATTATTTAAAACAAAAATGAGACGTACAAGTAATAGTATTGTTTGATCTGTCTGCACACGCAGTACACACACACATATATATATATATGAGGTATAAACAACAGACTGTGCTACCCTCAAATTAAACATATTAAAAATGCATAGACTGTACTGCTGCACTTTACAAACATTCTGAAACTCAAAGACTGTGCTACGGCACTTAAGAAATTATCATTATGATAAAAATATTTGTTCACCTTTTAACTTGTCAATCTTTAAAATAACTACTTCATGTGACTGTATAAATGAACATATGTCTGTAAACAAATGTACATAGTAGATAGATGATTTTTAAATGTCAAATTATGTAACGGTATGAGTTTATGTCAGAAAGATAGCAGTACAGCTTGCATCACTCTTACCTGAAACACATCAAATGTAAATTCAAATGACCACACAAACATACGCACACCAATAACATGCTAAAGTGTCCTCATCTTTCAGAAGGAAAAATAACGTCTATGCAAAAAACAGAATGTAATTTTGTGTATATGATTTTGTTTCCATGCTAACCACTATCGGAGGCGCGATGCAGCGCCGTACCGAGGGCCAAAAGCTTGGTGTTCGAGACGCATCAGGCTCCCTGCTCGAACGCCGATGGTCGTGACGTCACGCTTCTCCCCACCCGCTGACGTCACACACCATCCGGCCACCCGTTGTCGTCGCCGCCGCGCCACCGTCTGACGTCATCGCTACCTGTCGCGCCTTTCGCACCTGTCCTCACCGTCCTCGGCTTCCTCACCGTCACGTCGCTACAATTCTTTATTTTATTAATATACTTGCAAAGAAAATAACTTATTTGAATTGTATATATGAAACTTAAACAAACAGATGAAAATAACAAACTGACGTTAATATTAAAAAAACAACAACAACAAAAATTATAATACCCAACTAGTATGTCTTTGTGAAGGTTGCATTTGCCCCACACAAAGCCAGAGGCGACAAGTGTAACGATACAATGAATTTTTTATTTAGTTTTTGTTTATCTTTGATCAGCGATACTTATCGCCTCCGGTTCCCTCTGACTCGCAATGCAACTAATTTAATTTCGTTCGTCATTTTTTACTCCCAAACAAGCGAGAAGACGGAACCGAGATAGTAGTTTTACTCACTCTCTTGTCTATGTTCGTTCTGTACGGACGTCTTCCATCCGTGTATCTATTCAATGTAAGTTATCGTGATGCAAGTTGTAAAAATATACTACTTAAATTTAAAATCATCCCCTCTCTTTGGCTTTTATTTAAATGAATCCCTCCACGTCAAATAATTATTTTCTATTGTTTTCAGCTCCTTCGCCTCCGTAATAGTTTAATGTTCAGACGCCATTACAATCGCTTCGCATTGTCTGCAAAATTTCAATCAATCAATCATCTTTATACTATACGTTGCTTGAATTTAGAACCTGCAGTCATTTCGTTTTGTAATTTCACGAAGTTCGATCATTTTTTAAAAATTATTTTATCATTACCAGTAACATCATGTTCCACCCACGGTCACACAACAATGAAAAGCGAAGTGAACAGTCTGAACATTGATCTGCTACGGAAAGTATCTCGAACATTCACTTATTAAATAAGACATAAAAGTTATCATTTCCAGCTTCACAATACGAAGTGCAGGATCCAGCTAGATGCTTTCCGTAAGTTTTGTAACGTGCTGTTGCTTGTATGGTGCCCAACGTTAATATACAATCCGCTCGTTTATTTGCTTTAATGTTCATTTTGTGCTGTACTTTAACTTATTTCAAGTTCAAACATTTGGTACCATCAATTCTTTGTCCAAAAAATATAATCGCGGAATCTACTTTTAACAATTATGGCATCATACGAAGCAAGGGCAACGTTATAGAATGATAACGACTACAATAACAATAGAAAATGCCGATCTCTTGGTTGACACATTGCAATGAGTTTTGGTATTTCGTCGCTGAAATCCGTGTAGGAAATTGTCCAGAGGAAAAAACAGACCTGAAGCCACACACATCACTAGTACAACGATATCGCTCTAAACTATGCTTGCTGTAGATCAGGAGACGAGAATGGCGCCACCGAGGTAAAATGAGAGCACTGGTTCAGTTGTCTGACATTTGTTGGCAGTTAATACAGGCAGTCCCGACATAAACCACACAATTGTTTGCAATTTAAGCAGAGGTCGACCTTCCTGTGGTCAAAAACTTAATTCAGGATAACAAAGTCATATACATTCAATGACTAAAGTCATATCCTCATGAATATTGGAAAATACCGAAAAGCGTTCTTGAAAAAGAGAAATTTGTTAACATCGAATATTGATTTAAACCTAAGGAAGTCCTCCCTGAAGGCATTTGCATGGAGTGTTGCCTTGTATGGGAGTGAGACATGGACGATAAACAGTGCGGACAGGAAGAGGATTGAGGCTTTTGAAATATGGTGCTACAGAAGAATGCTGAAGATTAGGTGGGTGGATCGCGTAACTAATGAGGAGGTACTGAACAGAATTGGGGAGAAAAGGAATTTCTGGCATACCTTGACTAAAAGAAGGGATAGATTGGTGGGACACATTATTAGACATCAAGGAATTGTGAATTTAGCGTTGGAGGGAAGTGTGTGGGGAAAAAATCGCAGGGGAAGACCAAGAGATGGATACAGTAAGCAGATTCAGACAGATGTAGGTTGTCTTCTTATGTGGAGATGAAGAGGCTTGCTCAGGATAGGGTGTTGTGGAGAGCTGCATCAAACCAGTCTCCGGACTGAAGACCACAACAACAACACCTCGAATGCTGGAAATGAGGGAACGATCAAAGTTGCCTAGCGTCGTAAGCAATACTGCTAAGCAATAAGAACAACTTCTTGGGCATCGCACAATATCCTCATTCCTACAAACAGCATGCTAACTGGCTTTTAGCCATGCTGTGCTTCCGAAGCCCATTCTAAATAAGGCTTCAGTCCGAAAGCAGACAACAGCATTGAAAAATGCTGATGAATAGATGACTTACCCTCATCAACGTCCGGGGAGAGATTCTTTTTACAAAACGAAGAAAGTGCGAAACGACTACTTTCTCCAAAGTTCCTACAGACTGTTGCCGCAAAATGGACGTATATACGTTCAGTCTTGTCCTCACATTCCAGGAATATCACAAAAATGAGCATCTGGCGTATACCGTCCTAGAGCAGCTATTACGCAAGTTTTTACCGATAATTATAAAATTGACCAGACGGCTTTTGCTGCAAAATACAGCGACTTCTATTAGATCCGCGTAACCTTTCCCGACAAGAAACTGTTTTCTTCGTATAATGATGCCCCTGTTTATGTGAATTATAATGTTACTGTTTAATGTTGCTACAGAAGAACTTTTTGCCTTAAATATTTTTATCTTTGCAGGTGATTCAACGTAATTGTAATAATTAGTTTCCCTTAAAATTACTCCATTTATTTGATCTATTATTTGTAAAGTAATTGCAACCGCAAAAGATGAAATTGTCCTATAAACCAAACCGTTTGGTTACGTCGCGTGGGCAGAACGATTCCATCTGAAATATCTCCACGAAAGGCAGAGAAGTGGACGGTTCTCTGTCATAGTTGAGCTCGGCTCGGGTAGCCGGTCCTCTGTGGATGTATAATTATATGTTGAAGAAGGAAGTCATATCTAAGAAACTTGCCTATTAATTTTATTTTTCTCCTCTACTTATATTTTTTCACGCTTATATTCGCGTTTACTTCTCACAAAATAATGAGACATATTTTCCTCTGCAAGTAGCGACTACCTCTGGTCGTTTCCGACCGCATTCCGTTGTCTCTAGATGGATCATACTTTGTCTCTGCCGGTACCAGATCTCACGTCGAAAGAAAAATGTCCTCCACATCATTCATTTCGCAGGAGGCGGTCGTATATTTACCATTGGTATATTTACTTGTACGAATATCGTTCGTAACCGTAAATAGTTTGCTCTTGCTGTTCGTCTCCTTAATATTGTTAAACACATATTTTCCCTATAATTCTCCTCGTGAGCCGGCCGCGGAGACTGAGGCGCTCCAGTCACGATCTGCACGGCCACTACGGTCGGGGGTTCGAATCCCCCCTCGGGCATGGATATTTGTGCCGTCCTTAGTCTTAGCTAGTTCATAAGTAGTTTGTAAGTTTAGGGACTGATGACCCCGTAGTTAAGTCCCTTAGGCTTAACAAACATTTGAACATCTCCTCGTGAAGTGGGTGAACTGCTGTGCTTTATTATTGTTAGTACCATTAGTTTTTATTTCAAGTTGAGCTTTGAATTTGTATTTTTTTATTACCGTTACATTTTTTTTCTGTATGTTTCACAGAATTGAAGATCAACAAGTTCTCATATCCATTAACATAAGCGTGTTAGAGCTAATGTATAATGGTCATTTCCGTCTTGTTTCATCCGTAAAACTTCCTCTTAAAATGTGGAACACTTCTTTTAACACCCTTCATTTGAAACCGATATGTAGGCAGAGGACATTCACGGCCTACTCATTTATTAACTTCATTGATAATGACAATTTGGATCAGATTTATTTACAAATTTTGTATTCAGTCCATTTAATTTTTGTAATAGCGGTAAAATTACAGCATCTGTTCTAAATCAATGAATAAGATGTGAAATGGGTGTGAGAACACACTTGATCTCTTAGCAACAAATAATCCTGAGCTCATAACGAGCATCAAAAACGGATACAGGTATTAGTGAACATAGAGCTGTCGTAGCGAGATTGAATATCGAAAGTCCCAAAGTTACCAAAAATAAACGAAAAGTATATTAGTTCAGGAAAGTAGATAGAAATCAAATAGATTGCTTCTTGAAAGACAGCTTCCACTCCTTTCTGTCAGTAAACGTAGCTGTAGACCAGATGCTCAAATTCAAAGAAGGGGTATCGACAGCAATTGAAAGTTCTATACCAAATAAATTAATAAAAGAAGGAGGTGATCCCTCTTGGTACACAAAACAAGTCAGGACACTGATGCAAAAGCATAGGAAAAGGCATGCTAAATTTAAACGAACACAAAATTCCCAGGATTTGCTATCCCACACAGAAGCTCGAAATTTAGCGAGGACTTCAAGGCGAGATGCATACAATACTTATCACAACGAAACTCTTTCTCGAAATTTGACTGAAAACCCTAAAAGATTTTGGTCGTATGTTAAATATACGGCCGGCCGCGGTGGCCGAGGAGACTGAGGCGCTTCAGTCACGGTCTGTACGGCCACTACGGTCGGGGGTTCGAATGCCCCCTCGGGCATGGATGTTTGTGCCGTCCTTAGTCTTAGTTAGTTCATAAGTAGTTTGTAAGTTTAGGGACTGATGACCCCGTAGTTAAGTCCATGAAACTTAACAAACATTTGAACATTTGAGAGGTGATATCCGGCGTTCCACAGGGTAGTGTTATTGGTCCTCTGCTGGTTCTTATTTACATAAACGATTTTGGGGAAAATCTAAGTAGCTCTCTTAGGTTGTTTGCAGATGAGGCCGTCATTTACCGTCTAGTAAAATAATCTGAAGATCAAAACCAACCGCAGAACGATCTGAATAAGATATCACTATGATGTAAAAATTGGCAAATGACTCTAAATAATTAGAAGTGCGAGGTTTTGCACATGAGTACGAAAAGAAATCTGTTAAACTTTGTTTACAAGATAAATCAATCGAATGTGAAGGCTGTAAACTCCACAAAATACCTAGGAATTACTATTACTTCTGACTGAAATTGGAAAGAACACGTACATAATGTCGTGGGAAAGGCGAACCAGAGACTGCGTTTTATTGGCAGAACCCTTAAAAGATGCAACAGAACTACTAAAGGAACTACGCTTGTCCGTCCTTTTTGGAGTATTGCTGCTCAGTGTGGGATCCTTATCAGGTGGGTTTGACGGAGGACATCGAAAGAGTCCAAAGAAGGGCAGCTCGTTTCGTGTTGTCACGATACAGGGGCGACAGCGTTACGGAAATGATACAGGATCTGGGATGGGTATCATTACAACGGCGCTTATCGCTGCGGCGTGGGCTACTTACGAAAGTCCACTCGCTAACATTATCCTCCGAATGCGAAAATATATCGATGACTCCCACTTACATAGGTAGAAATGATCATCAGAATAAAATACGAGAAATCTTTGCTCGAACGGAGAGATTCTTGTGTCTTCCCGCGCGCTATTCGAGAATGGAATGGGAGATAAATAATATAAAGGTGGTTCGATGAACCCTCTACCAGGCACTTAAATGTGATTTGCAGAGTATCCCATGTAGATGTAGAAGAGATACGCCACTACGTTTATTTACTATCTTTTAATAAGCAACTGTGCAATTGCTTTCCTCAATACTGTTTTAAACCTTGACACAATTCATCGATCAATTTTAATCGTTGTAACACGTATTTATTAGGTTCCTTTTTTGTCTATTGGTTGTTTGTTACACATTTTACAATTGATTTTATACTAACGATAGGTCAGTAACTTAAGTAACGCAACTCAGAACCGTGTGACAATGCAATATTCACTCGCATTCGTTTTTGCTGCGGAATGAGATGGTGCAGTGGTAACACACTGGACCCATTTTCGGCTGCACGGCGCTTCGAACTGGCCTTCGGCCATTTGGATTTGAGTTTTCCATGATTTTGCTAATTAAGTCTAGACAAATGCCAGAATGGTCTCTGTAGCAGGACACGGCCGATATCGTTCCCCATCCTTATCATAACAATCCGAGCTTCTGCTTCGCTGTAACGACCCCCTTATCGAGGGGGGGGGGCGTTAAATCGTAACCTTTCTTCTTACTTTCGTCTCTAGTGTGCAATAGAGCTTCTGGTAAGACTTAGTGTGAGTTCATATCGCCCTATCTTTTACCTCCGCGATCTTGAATTGACTACTACGTAAGAGGGGTCAGGTGAAATAGATATAAAATTTATCGAATGTCTGTTGTATTCTCATGAAAACGTTTGAAATTGAATGAAAGATTTCACACATAAAAAATTTGAAATGTACAATATAATCACTTAAATGAAAAATGCATATAAATGTTTTAAAATATACTAAGGCGTATAAAGTAACTTTTGTCCATGCAAAAATTCATACCGCGTTAAAGATAGTTCCAAAAAATTTTCGAATTTACAATAGGTATGTCAGTCATCATAGTAACACTGGAACAAAGTGTTGCCGGCCGCGGTGGCCGAGGAGACTAAGGCGCTCCAGTCACGGTCTGCACGGCCACTACGGTCGGGGGTTCGAATCCCCCCTCGGGCATGGATATTTGTGCCGTCCTAGTTAGTAAGTAGTTCATAAGTAGTTTGTAAGTTTAGGGACTGATGACCCCGTAGTTAAGTCCCATAGACTTTACAAACATTTGAACAAAGTGTTCTTGCTTCATGAGTAATGCTAGCAGTAGCATTTAGTCTCCACCAACTTGAAGCGTAATTTTTAACATTATCTTTCTGAAGCCGATAAGAGGTATGGTAAATGCGGTACAACGAGCGAGCGAAGGCGCGCGCATTTGGAAACGGAGAAGGCGGAGCGCACCTGCTGGAGGGAAAGGGTAGTTGTCGTTCTGAATACACGAAGCCATCAAACAGAGTCTAACAGAAGTTCGGTAGACCTCCCCGAACTTTCGCGTTTTGACTGTTACGTAAGAAATAAATGAAATTCATGAATTGCATTGAACATTGCAATTCTTAGTAAAGTCGTCCGCTATCTGCCGACGATACCGATCGAATAATCTATCGACGTGAGATACATGGCACCTAAAAGTCGCCATGAAGTTTGTACTCTGAAACCTATCACCGCGCTGTAGTGAGCAAATTGCAACTAAAACTATGTCTGCAACGCATCCGGCCATCAGTCTACGTAAAATTATATGAAATCAACGAGGCAGGCAATAGTAAGACAGGTTCGGAATCTATTGAGCACCTCAAGGAACGTACTGGGAATAGTGTTGAATTCAAATGGAACGCTATTTAACGTAGCAAGATGTTCTATCAATAACAGGTCGCTTGTAATTTCCATATTGACTTGCGATCATTTTATTTTATCAGGAGGCAAACTCTAAAGGAAACTGGACAAAATTTGAGTATTTAGGAAGACTTTTCTGCGACAAATTGTCAGTCTTTTTGTTATTTAATGGAGTAAAGTAAATAGAACGAAAAGGCCTACCTAAGATTCAACCATAAACCGAGAAACAAAACTGGAAAAACGCTCAATGAGGTATTCATTGTTTTTTTTCCTCTCTTTTAAAATAGCTAGCCACATGGCATATATATGCAATTTGGAGAGCACAGTGTCTCGAGCCTGAGTGGAATTACAGATCCTAACATGCAGGACGCCAGCTACAAAAATTCGTTCATCAGGCCACCAATCTAATGAAGATTTTCCAACGTCGTAGCTAGGGCCTATTGTTTCGCAACTTTGGCACCATGTAGATGTGAGTCTGCTTTGTAATTGTGCAGTCGGTTGACTTTTTCTTGTTAACTATTTTCAAAAATTAATATCTGAATACGCAAATTGTGTAGTTAACTGAATTGTGTTCAAGAAGGTCGTTTCATACATTAACTACTCCTAGTCTCTTTCACGTTGCGAGCAATCTGTCTCAGCTGTGAGAAAATCAGGGAGGTAAGGATTACAGCAGAAATGTCTAGCTGTATAATAGTCACTTTCTAAAAGCTCATTGAGAAATCGGATCAGTTTTGTTGCAAAAGCTGGATCTTATCAACTCGTCTCGTTACGTCTATAATTTATCCGCTTACTGTCAAACAGAACCATTCGTGCCAACTGTCTCCTGGCAACCTCATAGAGACGCCATAGCCACCTACTTCAAGAATATCAAGTGACATCACAAACAAAACGAAAGAACATTTTCTTAAGTGAATTCATCAATTGAAATGGTAACATTTTAAATACTGATAGAACAACTTATTTGTAAATTACTGTAAATGTTGTCATCCCATAAACTAAATAATAAATTCTGAAGCCGCGTCAACGGTTTTTTTTAATTAAGAACCTTGCTTTACAGGTCCACGGCCGTTTTCATGTTTTTAAAGACCCATCTTCGGGCGTTAAATTTTTTCATATGAAAATTCATTACAGAGACCCAACGTTCTAATTGTTTTCATCTGTCATGGGAATAAAATTTCACTAAATAGCCCCGGATATATGGAACCAGTCCAAAGGAAATTATCACTGGCATTAAGAATAAAAACCAAGGACGTTAAAATATGGGACAAATAGTCGCGTAATTTTGATTACTGTATTGTCCATGAAACCAGTAGATCGACGACGAAGTAAAGGTGTACACACCAAAGAAGACTGTCCAAAGAATCGAAGAAACCGATAGATGACGGATTTGTATTTTGTTCATTTTTGGATCAAGTATTACGGCAAGGAAAAAACTTACGAATATGCCCAACTACCCACTTCCTCTGGTTTGTTTCAGCTTCAAGAGGACTAAATTCAAACATCCTACTGTAAACATGATTTGCTTCGATGCTTCGGGTATATTTCCATAATAGCTGCTCATTTAGGTAATATTCCTTGAATGTGAGACGTGCATGACGAGACTCAACGTAGATACATACCGTTTTGGAACAACAGTGCCTAGAATTATTGGAGAAAATGATCGTTCGCACTAAGTTACTTTTTCGTTTTGTTACATAAAGCTCTCACTGAAAGTTGGTGAGGGTAAGTCATCAATTCATCAGAATTTCTCAATGCTGTTATCTGCTTTCGGGGTGAACCCTTTCCTTATGATGGCATTTGCTAGCGAGGCATGACTAAAAGCCAGTTGAGGCAAGCTGTTTGTAGGATTGAGGATATTGTGAGCTGTCGCTTTTAAGATGCGAAGTGTTTGATACCTTACTGTTTAGTGACGTATGGGAGAACGTTTATTTCCAGTAACTTTTCATGAAAAAAAAAAAATAGATTTGTCTAAATCTAACAAATAATTGTTTTAGTCTTTTCTTTGTGTGTGGGGGGAGGGGGAGGTGAAACTGAAATTGTGATGGAAGTTTACATATATCAGTCTTTGACCTGCCGTATGTTACTTCTCTAGTCATTTGCTGAAATTATAATCCTGTAAAGCTTCAAAAATATGTTCAAATGTTGGTGAAGCTTAAGGGACTTAACTGCGGGGTCATCAGTCCTCAAACTTATAAACTACTTATGAACTACCTTATACTAAAGACAACACAAACAACCATTCCCGAGAGGGGACTCGAACCCCCGGCGTGGAACTGCCTCGCGCATCGAAGCATAGCGCCTCAAAGCGCTCGGCCACTCCGCCGCGGCCAAACAATATGAACGCTGGTTTCGGCCTCATTGGTCGATTTAAATATCTACATCCTAAGGGTGACGATGGAAACCATCAGGAGATAGCAGTGCGGATTAACCAAAATCCGCGACTATCCTCTAGATGCCCGTATGAGACGAGAGCAGTTTCGCGTCGCTTATCGCTACACAGGTCATCCTAGTACAGCTAAGAACTGGCAACATCGTTGTTAATATTTGGGAACACTGCGATAATGCGGTCACTTCCACAAGTGGTAATGAATTGTCTCGCTAAGTTCACTTGACATTCCTCTTCTACTTTCATGACTCATGCGGTATAATGCCCATGTGATATGAGTGACAGAAATTTAACTGTTGCACTCACAGAATGCTGTTATTCGTATAGGTGACTTTCAGGTTATCTTTCGCGATGCTTTAGAGGTTCAGCATTGAATATGTGAGAGACTGAGGGCACCAGGCGCCAGCGTGTGGTTGGCTGTTTGGTCCTGCTTGTGTTTTGTGATGCAACTCTGGTGTGAGTCGGCAGCTCGAATCCTGGTTGTAGACAATGCGTTTGGAGATGGTATTTCATTTTACTTTGTGAAATTGTACTTTATACGCTGCAGATTGCAGTAAGAAACTCTAACGGAATAAGAAGAAAAGCTTTATACAATAAGTCTTTCACAAAGGTCAACTCCAAATTATGGAAATTGTATTAGATGCCTTCTTTGCTTCACCATACAAACGCCTTTGAAGGAATTCGAATTGACTTCCATCGGTACGAATTTTTACTGTTTCCTTAGGACCCACATGCTAGGGAATACTTCCGGAGGAAGTGAACATGATGATTAATAAAGTTCCTTCATGCAAAATATCTGCTGTAGTACTGAGACATAAAGACACGAACCTTCCAATGTGCCTGTGTTGCTTTAGAACGTGAGCTGAAACGTATTCACATAATTTAGCTCGTACATTTACCATAAGGAATCAAACAACAACACTAAAACATTATAGTGCAGTGACTCACTGTGTCTTGATGAAAACATTTGAACTGATGACAATAACAAATTACATGAAGGGCTTTTTTGAAAGGAAAAGGATTGCGATTTGAACCACAAATAAGTGTTAACCATCGTAGAGTGCCATTTGATTGGATCAATGAATATGACAATTTTTCCCCTCTCTAATGTATTATGTATTAGTGTAATATGCTCATCATTCAAAATGGGTGGCCTGCTCCGTTGATATCGTGTCTGAAATACACATCGCAACCTTTTTTGTGGATCACCAGTCAGCAACACTACAGCATTTTACATATCCAGGGCGATGAGCGGCAGCAGGCGCTGTGGGCAGAGGGCGAGGCAGCGCAGCGCCGCCACCGCTGCTGCCGGCGAGTGGGCCGCGGAGAGCTCCGCCAAGTGCTGCGGCCAGAGGCAGCAATGTTATTGGGCCGGAATGTTATTGCCAATGTATTAAAAAATGAAATACGTTATGCATATGGTCCCCTTACACATATCGTATCAGCATGCACGAGGGACAGGAAATTAAATTTTTCGTCAACAGTCGGTTTCGATCGCTAAAGACTAGCACGTGCAACTCGCGCACTTTACCGCGAGACCACGGATGTAGCTAACCTAGATGTCTTCTAACTGCACACAAGAAGTACTGTATTCAACTCCCGCAGTCTACAGTGTTGCCAGATTGTGCATATAGCCGGACGTAAAGCGAATCACCGCGGCCACGTTTATTGTCCCATATCGCGATCGGCTCGGCCATGTTTTTTGTCAAAGAGTGTACATTCCTACGACACAAACCTCTCAACAAAAGAAACTGCAGCCATCCAAGACAGGCCCCATTCAATATATCCCTTGTCATGATGTTCGTCCACAATGAACTACTTAACTGCTCTTAATGAGAAATATTGCACAGGAGTGTGATTGGGTTCAACTTAAAAGGTAACTGGATTAATAAACTCAATATTATTTTCATTGCAAATTAAATGTTTTTATTTAGGTTGGGTATCTATCCGATAACTGGGGTGGCCCTTCAAACTGACGTCTGTGCTAGCATCAAAGGGCTCGTTTTGACAGTGAAAGGTTACAGGTTCGAAACTGGCTGTGTTGACAGATTTTTCTTCTCTTTGAGTAGCGACAAACAATACGAGGTACAGATTCTATATTCAACTGTATGTCCCCTCTTCCCAGTTGGATAACTGGGGTACGTTAGACACACATTGGGCGCGAAAGTTGCATCCGACCAAGAAACTTGCCTTGACCACAATTGTATTTACTCCATTTCTAAGTTAGTCCATCTTGACTTCCCTTAATTCTTTCTCCTTTTGTCCTATCTCCTCCATCCTGTTCCCATCCTCATCCTTGTTGACCTTCATCTACCCTCTATCCTTCTGTCTCTTTCCACCTCCTGTCCTTCTGGTACAGATGACAGTTCATCTAATATGCCTTCCCTTTGTCTATTCAGGTGACCCTGTCACTATTATTTCGTGCTGCTCCTTCCTGTCAATCACCTCCTCTCCCCTCTCTCACCTCATTCCTCCTCCTCCTTGCTTCTCCAATCTTTACTCTTCCCTCACCCCACCACCCTTCACTGTATGTGTCCTTCTCCTCTCCCATCCATCTTCTCTTCCATCTATCTCGTACTCTCCTGTCTATCAAAAATTATATACCTGCATAAAGGGCCCAAATATCCTCTTGCAGACATCTGCTGATCGCCACCTCTCTTTCTGTCGATCTGCTCCTCCCTCTTTACGTCAATTTCCATTGTCACCCTTTTCCATGTCCTTTCTCTGTCAACATAATCCTTCCCCCATCTCACCATTCCACTCCTATCCCCCACCTTCTTGACGCTCAGTCATGCCCATCTGCACACGATACCCATGAATGTCCACTACTGGACATTTAAATTGCTACACCACAAAGATGACGTGCTACAGACGAGAAATTTAACTGACAAGAAGAAAACGCTGTGATATGCAAATGATTAGCTTTTCAGAGCATTCACACAAGGTTGGCGCCGGTGGCGACACCTACAACGCGCTGATGTTCAAATGTTTGTAGAGTCTATGGGACTTAGCTACGGGGTCATCAGTACCTATACTTACAAACTACTTATAAACTATTTACAACTAAGCACGGCACAAATATCCCTGCCCGAGGGGGGATTCGAACCCCCCGACCGTAGTGGCGGTGCGGACCGTGACTGGAGCGCCTCAATCCCCTCGGCCACCACGGCCGGCAACAACGCGCTGACATGAGAAACGTTTACAACCAATTTCTCATACACAAACAGTAGTTGACCGGCGTTGCCTGGTGAAACATTGTTGTGATACCTCGTATGATGAGAAGAAGTGCGTACCATCACGTTTCTGACTTTGATGAAGATAGGATTGTAGCCTATCACGATTGCAGTTTATCGTATCGCGACATTGCTGCTCACGATCCAATGACTGTTGGCAGAATATGGAATCGGTGGGTTCAGGAAGGCAATACAGAACACAGTCTGGATCCCAAAGGCCTCGTATCACTAACAGTCGAGATGACAGGCATCTTATCTGCATGGCTGTAACGGATCGTGCAGCCACGTCTCGATCCCTGAGTAAACAGTTGGGGACGTTTGCAAGACAACAACCATCTGCACGAACAGTTCGACGACGTTTGCAGCAGCATGGACTATCAGCTCGGAAACCATGGCTGTGGTTACCCTTGACGCTGCATCACAGACAGGAGCGCCTGCGATGGTGTACGCAACGACGAACCTGGGAGCACGAATGGCAAAAATGTGATTTTTTCGGATGAATCCAGGTTCTGTTTACAGCATCATGATGATCGCATCTGTGTTTGACGACATCGTGGTGAACGCACATTGGAAGCTTGTATTCATTATCGCCATACTGGCGTATCACCCGGCGTGATGGTGCAGGATGCCATTGGTTACACGTCTCTGTCACCTCTTGTTCGCTTCGGCGGCACTTTTGAACAGTGGTTGTTACATTTCAGATGTGTTACGACCTGTGCCTCCGCCCTTCATTCGATCCCTGTGAAACCCTACATTTCAGCTGGACAATGCACGACCGCATGTTACAGGTCCTTTTACAGGCCTTGCTGAATACGGAAAACGTTCGACTGCTGCCCTGGCCAGCACATTCTCCAGATTTCTCACCAATTGAAAACGTCTGGTCAAAGCAACTGGCTCGTCACAATACGCCAGTGACTACTTTTGATTGGGCCAGCCGCGGTGGCCGAGGGGACTGAGGCACTTCAGTCATGGTTTGCACGGCCACTACGGTCGGGGGTTCGAATCCCCCCTCGGGCATGGATATTTGTGCCGTCCTTAGTTGTAGGTAGTTCATAAGTAGTTTGTAAGTTTAGGGACTAATAACCCCATAGTTAAGTCCTTTAAGCTTAAAACACATTTGAACTACTATTGATGAACTGTGATATCGTGTTGAAGCTACTTGGGCATCTGTAGCTGTACACGACATCCAAGCTGTGTTTGACTCAATGCCCAGTCGTATCAAGGCCGTTATTAGAGTCAGAGGTAGTTTTCTGGGTATTCATTTCTCAGGATCTATGCACTCAAATTGCGTGAAGTCAGTTATAGAATATTATATTTGTCCAATGAATACCCGTTTATCATCTGCATTTCTTCTTGGTGTAGCAATTTTAATGACCAGTACTGTATTTTATACACCTTTTGTACTCATTTCTTCTTCCCCATTTTTTCTCCCTTAATATATGGCAAACTCATCCCCACCTCTCCTGTCATCCCCATCTCTCTCTCACTCCAACCTACCCCTCTCACCTCCTGCCCAATGTCTAATGCTGTCCATCTCTTCCTCTCATGTCTCTTCTTACCCACTCTATATTTGCCCATCTCCTGTTCCTCCCTATCTCTCTGTACCATCTCGTCCTCTCACTTACATGTGACTCTCTCTTTCTTTTCACTATGTGTCTAACTCTCCTCATCGCTCTCTCCCTATACCCATCTCCTACACCCAAACCGAGTACATCCTTCCGAAAGTCCGTATTATCAGAAGAACGATGGAAACGAAACCAGCAGTAAGCCAGCTACACATCAGACACCCGTAGGTTTTCTCTGGAGACGCTGGAAAGGACCCCAACAAATGGGGCTTTAGCGACCGAGTCGCCAAGTACAACAAGTGGGATCATACAATGTGCTTGCCCAACGTTTATTTCTACCTGAATGGAACAGCCCAGCAATGGTTCGAGAACAATGAAGACAAACTGAATGACTGGGAAAGGTTCAAGGCGGAACTTAAGACGACGTTTGGAGACCGCCAGCAACAAATCCGCTCGGCGGAAGAAAAACTGAAGAACCGGGCCTAACGACATGGTGAGCCGACACAGTCGTACATACAGAATGTTTTGGCCCTGTGTAACATAAGTCAATCCGAATATGACAGAGGCCGACAAAATCACGCACCTGATGAAGGGTATTGCAGAAGACATGTACCAAGCTCTTCTGATCGAAGAAGTCGCTATGATGGAAGAGTTCATTAAGTGGTGCCAGCGTATTGAAGAGATGCAACACAGGAGGGTTGGACGAAAGAAGTATGACAGACTCCCCAATGTAGTCCCTATGGCCGTTGTGGAGGACCAGCAAGACTTCGCTTCCCTCATATGACAAATTGTGAGAGAAGACTGGGACAAGCCACCAAATCAGCGGTGGCTGAACACTGCCTAGAACTTGGCCACTCCATGGACTACAACACCAGAATAGTAACACAGACGCCGAGATTCTGGGACAGTGTCATAAAAGAATCCATTGAGATTAAAATCAGTGAAAACCTCATCAACCGTGACACTGGATACCAACTCAGTGCAGCATGGAACCCAGCCCTGGAGCTTCTAAAATCGCAACGAAAAACGACTAGGAGAGCACCTGGCACGTTGCAGACAGCAGAGGGAACCCCCAGCGCGGCGCGGACGGCTGAGGGAGCGCCTGGCGCGGCGCCGACGGCTGAGGGAGCACCAGGTAGCAACCAGACACCCCCTCTTGGGAATGGACCAATCACAGAGCACCTGACTCGTCGCGGACTGCATATGGAACGCCTAACGCCTAGGCATAAATACTGGACACGTTCCAAACAGGGACAAGTCCCAGGAAGCACCTGAGGAAGACAGTGAGGCACACTGTCAAAATATTGTGCAAGTTTGACACAAACATCCGGCAGAACACCCGACTACTCCAGAATGTCAGAATAAAAACAGTTTATGGCAGCTGGACTATTAGACCGAGCGACATCAGATCATGGCCATGGATGTAAGCCCTGTAAGTGACGAGGGAGCCGACGCTGCTGAGGAAGAGGTATATCGGGCAATAGCTCCTGTCTGCCACGCCAATCGCACACGACGTGAAGAATGACGTCGCCCTGGTATAACTTACGTTGCAGCCGCCAAACGGCAGCCTATGAACTGGCCGACGCGGCCGCAACCAACTCCCCCGGTAACTATGACGCCCCGCAGGAGAACATGTTTGGAGGACAGAAATACAACACGCCATTGTGTTTCCACTGTGGGCGCCCTGGACATGTCGTACGCTACTGTAGAGAGAGAAGGCGAGTGTTCGACAATTATTTTGCCGCTAGACGTCAGCCATCACAGCAGTTCTATCCCAGGCAGTACCCTGTTGATGAGTTCGGTCGACCTATGGGAAGAAGCCCATCGCCGTACCCTAGACGAGGTCGCCCCTCGACGCGCCGAAGCCGTTCACCGTCACCGTACAGATGTACCAGCTGCTCCCCTAGCCGCCACTCCCAGGAAAAATAAGCGAGGCGACCATTTATGTAGGTGAGGCCGCGGCAGGTGAAAATCCTCCATGGACGACAGTAGCTAAGATGTTGGGAAATCTCATCGACGGCCAACCTGTTCGGGCACTTGTTTATTCAGGAGCTTCTTTTTCTGTATTGTCGGATAATTACTACCGCACACTAAAGAAGACAAATTTCTGTGATATGGGGGCAACTGTGCTGAAGGTCGCAAATGGAAAGTACGTCAGCAGGAACTTGTGTCGCAATAATAACCATCAACAACAGGACCCAGCCGTTTCAATTTATTGTGTTAACAGAATGTAGTCACAATGTCGTCCTCGGATGGGACTTCCTTCAGGCATTCCAAGCTGTAATTTAATGTGGAATATCTGAGCTGTAAATTGAAGAAGTTGTTCCGACGTGTACACGTAATACAGAATTTTCTGGGAAGTTATTTGCCGTTGCCAATGTGACGATCCCGCCGTTGACGATGAGAAGAGTTGCAGTCACAAACACAGATGAGCGATTAAACTGTGAAGTTCTTGTTGATAGTAAAAAGTTTATCAGGCTCACCAAAGAAATTTACATACCAGCGGCTATCATAAGCATTACTGGAGGTCGAGGAGAGATTTGGATCACTTATTGTCACGAGCAGTCGCACCTTATCCCCAAAGAAATGTGTATCGGGACATCTGAACCAATCCAGGACGGTGAGCTCAACGTCATCAACGAAGACCCATGCTCTGCTGTTACTACAGACAACACGCTGGAGGAAACAAATGTGAAACTGCCAATAGGGCCCAGACTGACTAAGGATCAACGCCAGCGGGTATTAGCTATACTACATCAACTTTCGTGGGCATTCACACCTCAGCAGGGGAAAAGTCAGACAAAACGGCCCATGTTAAGGCATCGTATCAATACTGGGGATCATCCACCAATTAGCCAGCGTTCGTAAAGTGTCGCCAGCTGAAAGACGGATAATTCGGGAGGCAGTGGAGCAGATTTTGCACGATGACATTATTCAACCTTCGGAAAGTCCTTGGTCGTCTCCGGTGGTCCTTGTAAAGAAAAAGGATGACACGTGGCAATTCTGTGTCGACTATCGGCGGCTGAACAAGATCACAAAGAAAGATGTCTTCCCACTGCCGCGCATTGACGACACCTTAGAATGCTTGAAAGGAGATACATATTTTTCAACTATGGACATGCAGACAGGTTACTGGCAAATCGACGTTGACGGAGCTGACAGGGAGAAGTCGGCTTTATTACACCTGACGGCCTCTATGAATTTAAAGTAATGCCATTTGGATTATGTAATGCTCCAGCCACATTCCAACTCATTATGGACAACTTGCTTCGACACCTTAAGTGGACGACGTGTGTCTGCTATTTAGATGACATTGTCGTTTTCTCGAAAACATTTGAAGAATATCTGAGTCGCCTGTCAACTGTGTTGAAGTGTGTTCAGGCTGCAGGACTCCACCTCAGTCCAAAGAAGTGCCTGTCACCAAAGAGAGAAAAATCCTGGGGAACCTAGTCAACGGAGATGGGTCCGTCCTTATCCAGATAAAGTAAGGGCAGTCACAGAATTTCCAACTCCTCAGCACATTCGTGATGTAAGAAGTTTTCTCAGGCTGCGCTCATACTACCGATGTTTCATAAAACGATTTTGTAACAAGGCACGTCCATTACAAGAACTTCTGCAGGGAGTCGCGACGTTTTACTGGGACGAGACAAGAGAAAGTACTTTCCGGGCACTTAAGGAGGCTCTAAACATTCGCACCAGTTCTAGTCTTGTACGACGAGAATGCGGAAACTGAACTTCACACAGAAGCATATGGTTATGGGGTTGTTGCAGTGCTTGTACACGTTCAGAAAGGTGCTGAAAAGGTGAAAGCCTACGTATCAAGAGTACTCTCAAAGTCCGAGATAAACTACTCTACAACTGAGAAAGAATGTCTCGCAGTTATCTGGGCTATCAACAAGTTCCGACCGTATTTATTCAGCAAACCATTCACTGTCGTAACAGACCACCATTCTTTGTGTTGGCTGACAAGCTTGAAGGATCCATCAGGTCGACTAGCAAGATGGGCACTAAGACTCCAAGAGTACGATGTCACAGTGGTATTCCAGAAGGGGCACAAACACTAGGATGCCGACTGCCTTTCGAGGTATCCATTATTGGAACAACAGCATGGATGAAATTTCAGCCCTCACTGAATTACATGACGTTACAGCTGAACGATAGAGGCCTTCGAGAAAGGAGAACCGACCAATGGAGAGATCCAACTAATTAACGGAACATTGTACAAGAGCAACTACCATCCACTGGGCCCCAAATGGCTACTGGTCGTTCTAGCTCACCTCCAGCCAGCAAGTATTTCCACGATGCTCCAATATCCGGTCATGTGGGATTCGTTAAGCCCCTAGACAGAATCAGACGCAGGTATTAGTTGAAAGGTCTCCACCGATCTGTCAAGCACTATGTGAGTCACTGTAAAGAGTTCCAGCGACAGAAGCACGTGCCGCAATTACCTCCAGGGCATCTCGTTCCGATTCCGTCGGCAGCAGCACCATTCCACCAAGTTGACATCGATCTTTTACGGAGGTATCCGAAGTCGACAACTGGTAACCGATGGATAATAGTCTGCACTGACTACCTCAGACGCTATGCTGTCACCAAACCAGTGCCGACTGCAGATGCTCCAGAGATCGCAAAATTCCTTGTAGAAGACATTATTTTGAAGCATGGAGCACCACGTGTCATGATATCTGATCTTGGAAAAGTATTCCAGTCAAAACTAGAATCAGAAGTAATGTCATGTTGCAACATTGTCCACAGAATGACAACTGCATACCATCCTCACAAATGGTCTTACAGAACGTTTTAACAAGACATTAGCCGATAAGCTGTCGATGTTGAGCAGAAGGATTGGAATACAATTCTGCCAGTCATGACATTTGCTTACAATACCACAAGACAAGACACCACAGGCTTTACGCCGTTTTTCCTGCTCCATGGCTAGGAAGCTGAGACGACAATGGATACGCTGTTCCCGTTCCAAACGGACGACAGTCAGGATGACCAGCTCATCACCAACGTGGAAGAAGCAAGACAGCTGGCTCACATATGGATACTGGACGCCCAGGAGAGGGACCGTCAGCGGTATAACGACAAAAACCGACCTGTTGTGTACAGCCCATGAGATCTGGTATGGATTTTTGCCCCTGTAAGGAAGGTTGGACTGTCAGAAAAGTTATTGAAGCAATACTTTGGTCCGTATCGTGTCATACACCGCCTGTCAGACGTCACATACGAAGTTGAGGATTGTGAGCCATTGTCGAAATGACAAAAACGAAGAGACATTGTTCACATCCTGCGCAAGAAGCCTTACTACTATTCTGAAGAGCAGGTAGGCGACAATGGCTTCTTGTTCAGGGACACTACGGACAGTAATGTTACTGATGAAGCCACGACAGGAACGTCTGTCATCCATAATCATGGAGAAGGGAAGGATTCTCTTGAACTGCCATACAGGGGCAAGGTCAAGATCCAGGACATTGCACCTGGCTCCACAAGGACCATAACAGCGGGTCGCTGTTTTTTCAGGATAGAGTGCAATGCCGCGAGAGACCACGTACACCGACTGCTGGCGTGGCGCAGGGGATAGTGTCACTGACCACGATGCTGAAGGTTGCCGGTTCAATCCCGCCCACCGGCAAATATTTATTATTTATTTCTATGTAATTAACAATTCCAGAATGTTCTACATCTTTCTTATGTTCACTTGTAATTTCTACTTGTTTCTTATGTGAAATGTTCTTCTAATTTCTGTTACATTCTATCTGTTTATAAATAGCAGAGCACTCTACCCGAGAGGCAGTTAGTGCTGCGTGTATGTTAAGTTCATAATAAACCAGCTTTCAGTATAAGTGCTGTGTTTAGTTGCCTTCGAAGTCAAACCTGCTTCCATTTCAACGCGACAATATAAAAGGTGCTGGAAAACACATTGTTGCCTGTATCTCTGCTCTTATGGGAGCTAGGACATTATAAATTCTGCAGTGCTGATTCTCGTGTTGCAAACAGCATATATACCAAATTTGATTGAAATTGATCCAGTTATTACAGATGAAATTTAGGGCATTTCCTGGATGCTACAATTTATTTCACATTACATATTTCTTTCCAATTATTCCTAAAGCACAACTATTGTTCTTAAATTTTTCATATATTTCATTTCATTTTAATATACATTAAAGTATGTATGTGAAACAAATTGTAGCATCAACATATAACTATCACCCCCCCTAAAGTGAAAAAAGGAATACTCACACATAACTTCACTGAAAAAAAAAAATAGGGAAACTCAAGGGAAAATCTTAAAAACTAAACAATTAAAAATGGTAAATTTTGTAATGGGATATCATCACAAGCCATGTCATATTTCATGTGTGGTCATGCAGTTCATCAGATTGAGATAAAATTCTGCACACTTCATCTTCAAAACATGAGGAACACAATTCCTATACAAGACATAGCTGCCAACAATTATGGATTGTCTAATTGTTATGGATTTATTACTTTACTTGTGGAGTTATGGGAAGTCAGTAAAAGTTTACAGAAATAAAGTACTTGATGATCTGATGATCTTAAAAAAATCTAGACAGATACAATTTACATTTTCCAAAGGTCGCGGGTTCGATCCCCGCAAGGTCCTACGATTTTTATCTGTCCCTTTACACTTCTTTCACCTCTGGCAATGTTGCTGATGTGAAAAATACCGAGTAGCACCGTGGTTCAGAACCCACGTTAAACTGTAGGTCTTCCTATAACTGGCTGGGTAAGTCAGTTCGAAGGTCGGAGGAAGGCAACGGCATACCACCTCCAAACAGGACCATGCCTAGTAAAGCACTGTGGTGTTCAAATCAATCTTCAGATTGTTGACTGCTTTACCTTAATCTACTAAACGTTTTATAGATCATAATGATTTATTTTTCCAGTACATTAGCAATAGCATTTTTGCTGGACCATGACTCACCTATTTGTCCCCCTTCCACACCTAGCAAATAGACATTCACCCACCGAGATCTATGTAAAGTCTTTGGATTACAAGGAATACATGGTCTTTTGTCCCAGTTTAACAGTTCACATGTTTGACTGGGTAGTGGAAGTTAGCCAATTCGTTTCAAAAGAGAAAACATTTCACTCTTGTTTTTTGCATGTACTTGTTTTTATGGCAGTGTTGTGAAGCTAGAAATACATATGAGTTACGAAATTTTCGCAATTTGTGACATCTGGGTTTGGTGGTTTTATTCATTACTTTAAAAACTAAAACCATTTGTGTATATAGTGTTAGCTGCTAAGTATTTTATAGTGATGTTTCAAAAATGCAAGGAATTTGACACATTTCTGTTCTTTCGGCAACTGTTAATAGTTTCTGTACAGACAAACCCAATGAAAGTGAGTATGCAAAAGTAAATAGTGCAAATGATGGTCAAAGTGGAAGTGTAAAAAACATGTTTGTAGCTCCTGTAGATGTTCCAAGTGGTCACAGATTTACTTATATCGATGACAGTAAGATAGAAAATGAAAAAAATGTCAATTACAATAACAAAGTGAGTATTGTAAAAAGTGGCCTAAGTACTGTTTCAAGTTCAGGATACACCGAAGCCTTAGTACAGTGGATGTCACTGTAACAAGAGTGTAGAATTGAACAGAAATTTAGGAAATAGTGTAGCATAGAATGGATGTGTTTGGTAAAATCTACTAAATCAAGCCCACATGTACAAGGTTTGGGAGTCATTTTTATAAATCATGCTGGTCATGATGATTGCCGTTGTCACGTTTCATCCAAACTACATGTAGACCTAACAAACCTAAGTCTTCAAACATGTCATTGTTATCATTTTGCATAAAAATTGTTAAGGAAGACTGTCAGCAGTGCTGAAATGCTTTTTAATTGATTTCCTGTGCAGACCATAATTCACATTTGTTCAACAAATTGTTTCCTCATTCTCAGATTGCTAAAAGATACAACTGTGGTAGAATTAAAACAACTGCAGTTATAAATTCACTATCATCTGCAAGCAATAAAATATTTAAAAGTAAACCAAACCTCTTTCTCTCTTGCAACTGATGGGAGCACAGATATTACAGACGTGAAATGGTATCCAATTGAGGGGTCATAACACCAGTCTGCTTCTTCTTTCAGTTACTATACATTGAAAGTAACCATATAAGTTAGAAGTATCTTTACAGTTATTTTTACAGTGACTTTCAATCATTATAACTGAACCTCATCTGCAAACCCGTAATGAACCTTACACATGTAGAAAGGAAACAAGCTTTAATATCAATCAATAATTAAATGCATTAATACATGCATAATTAATATAAATACATAATTAATGCATTATTAAATAAATTTTCCACAGCATCTTCTATCTCAGTGCACATCAATTTCCATGCTTGTTCATATTCTACAAAAGTTGTTTTTCAAATGTTCCATCTCATGAAAGTTCATTGTTCGCGTCTGTGAAAACTGCCAACTTTGTTGTCGCAGAAATGAGCAAACATTTCAAACCATGTATTCGCATCAATAGCTATGCTATGACAAGTCAAGAGGAAGGATTAGTGACATGAGGTGCTGCATTAGTAGTAGCCACAGTGTAGTGTTACATGCGCCTCCACATACAGAACAATATTTATTTGCCCATATTTAAATTAATTATGCTTATATTTGTATATTTTTTCTTGTAATTTCGTATCATTTTCAATGTGTCACTAAATTCTTTAAGACGCAATATATTCTTTGAAAACCTTAAGTCAAAGACTAACTCTGAACAAAGAGCAATTAGAATAATACATAGATTTAACTGTTGTTTCATTTTAAAAGAAAGGAGTAGTGACGCCATTTTTCTCTTCTGCATTATGCTCTCGTCTAGTAAACTTCTCTTCCATATTACGCTTGTATGACCTGATGAATTGTGAAAATGTCTGTACGATATATCTCAATGAGAAAATTGTAATTGAAATGATGTACTGAATTTATGATCTCGACTGTATCAATTTAATCAATTTCACAAAGGTAACTGAACTTTGAATGTGATGTATATGTAGACTTGCTTAATTTATTTCAATAATAATTGTTTCACGAGTTTACCGAAATTAGTCCGAGTACTTATTTTTACTGAGATTGGAACCTTATTTTTTCCCTTCACATTTTTCATTTAACTGGGATGCAATTTATTTTTCAGGACAAAAGAATAATGAATTACACTGATTTATGAATCTAATTGTTGGAGATGTGTACAATAGGACCCATTTTTATCACATTCTTTTATTAAATAATTATTCTAACTGCGACCCTGAGATTACGAGCGACTTACCATTTTCGATTAGTAACAGATCAACTAGCCGCAAACTTAGTTACAAAATCAGCAATAGTGATAATGTCTCCAACAGTTAGGTTAACGTTGCTTATCAGTATCAGCCAGGTTAGGAAATGATTTTAACTACTTTCTTGGTGCGTAGCTCATTAATTTCTCTAAAAGTACAGCATAGTAGATTCATTTCAATAGATAGATGGTTTTGCTACGTAACCAGTATTGAAATATTTCTCCCAACCACTCTTTACAGTTATTCTATTTCGTGCTCACATTAACTTGAAAAAATTTATACCCAGATAAAAAAAAAAGGAGGAATCTTTCAACAGCAGATTAGCCACTTGCAATGGGTCGCCGTGCTGCAGTGCCTGCAGCCGTTTGCCATCGGTGGTTCGAGTTCTCCCTTGAGCATGGGTGTCTGTTGTCCACAGTGTAAGCTAGTTTAATTAGTCTAGGGACTGATGACCATAGTAGTTTGTTCCCATAGGTTTACAAACATTTGAATTTGAATAACAGGCTGTGCGAGCTGAATTTGGAAGATATCTCTGCTTTTTGTAACTTCACCAAGATTTCACCATCAGTTTTTGAAATTGTAATGAATATTACAGGACCAGTTGTTTCAAAGAAAGGCAAAAAGTTGAGAAAAACAACTTCTATGAAGATAAGACTGCTGTTACTCTATGTTTCTCGGCAACAGGAAGTGCCTATGAAATCCTGACATACTTATTCCACATTTCAAAGCCAGCCATGTCATTACTGTCCACTTAGTTTGTGAAGCTTTGAATGAAAGCATATGTAAAGCTTTGTATGAAGGCTTATGTAAATGTAATTCAGCTGTATTAATAGTACTGAACATATATTAAATTGATTGTATATTTATTTATGTTTTCACATTATTCCAAATTGTCATTTTTAATAAAGGAAACTTCTTTAGCCTCATAGTCACTCACACTACAAATGAATGAGACAAGAAATCTGCTGCTGACGATCCCCCTTTGCATGTCCACGTTTAGTACACACTGCTGCCTCCTATGTATATTCATTTCTGCTTCATAAAAAGTGCTGTGAAAACAATAGGCTGGCAAGTAACATAACTTTACAACAACATAACGAATCCTGTTGTTATTTCTGCAGTGTTGAGAAATGAGAGACTTATTTGTTTTATCTACTTCACATACGGCTGGCACCAAACAATGTAGCAATTTACTGTAGGGAGTAATGCTTCTTTTTAATTAATCTTATGACATCGAACATTCCACAGGAACTCCTCTGCCTCTTATTAGGTGACGATTCATATATGTTGCTTCTTGCCTACATCATTGCGTAAAGGAACACACAGAAAACATCATTTAAATCTATAGATACATAGAGAAAATACGCTTCAAAGGAGCATTTAGTGCTAGCAAGCCACAGACATTGTTTCTTTACCGACACTGCCATGGAACACAGATTTTGTGTTGCCAGCATGCTGTGAAAAATCGGTACCGCAGTCCAGAACTAAGAGCAAACAATGTTGCAGAACGTCTTTCAAACTTATTGTAAACATACATTAACGCCAAAGGGAAAGCAAAACACTAACCTCTACATGAATTCTAAAGTTCGCTTTGGTGTTTCCACCGTTTTCACATCACAACACAATTTGCAGCAGAATTAATCATCCCATCCAATGTCAAAAATTTGAACACTTCAGCATGTGTGAGTTTTCTTCCTTTTTCTTGTTGAAAGGCGTGGAAAATAATTGGAGACTACACTGTTTACGTGTGACACATCGTGTGATTGTTATACACTCATTGTTGCGTACATAATTATAAAATAAAAATATTATGAATGACTGAACACTATTAAATGCTATAATATATATTTCCAATGTATGTGGTTGGAAACAGTTAATTTAGAAACAAATATTGTTTCTTTTTCTCTTCACTAAAATCAAAGCACGATTTTCTGCAGTCTAGAGATTCACACACACAAAACAATTATTTTACTTTACTTGCTACAGAAAAATAACAATATTCCATTGAATCGTTAACTGATAAGTTGCTTTATGCAAATAATAACGCTGTTACCGTCCATTACCTTTGAAAAGTAACTGTTACTAGTAACGGCGTTACATCTAAGTGTTACTCCCCAACCCTGCTATTTAAATATAGCTAAAAACATAGGGTACAATATATCAAATGGAAGAACTAAATGTCCTTTTATAAATTAGTCATGGTTATAAAATCCAAGCCTCAAACAGCAGCTCAGGTGTTATCAGCTAAAATTTCTTCTATGGCATTCAGTAGATTTAGTACAATAAAAACAGAATTAAAATTTGGACAAGAGAATAAAACATGGCTCATCACCAGCAGGTAACCACAGGAAGACAACGGGGTTAGGGTCACTATTTAACAAATGGCGGTGGCTGAATCAGCAAAGTCAGATCCGCAACCAGACCACAGCGAGCGGCGTAAGGGATCCTCCAAGCCACTAGGAGCAGTTTAACAGTTCCAAGCTTATTGTTGTTAAGTGAGGACCACATATTATGCCACAACCATAGAATGTGATGGGAAAGAGCCCCTCGAAAATCATTCGATGGGACACAGAATGTAGTAGTCCAAAGTAGGAGTGATGCAGCCCACAGCATCAGCAGCCTCATTACCAGTGGCCAGGTACCCACAGGAGGTGAACCCTAAACCTGAGAGCCGTTGGCAGATAACAATTGAAGGGAGGGGTGGTTTCGGTGCACAACAGGATGGGCCGAATATGGGTGTCCTAAGAGTGAATGACGCTGAGAGAGTCAGAGCAGATGACATAGGAAGTACAATGGTGTTGGCGGATATATAGTACAGCCTGATGGAGGGCAAAAAGCTCAGCTGTGAAATTCAAGCATTGGTCAAGAAGACTGTACTGAAAACTGTCATCCCCGACGACAAAGGCACATCTGACACCTACACTGGTCTTGGAGCCATCTGTATAGATGAAGATGGTGTTATTGAGCCACGTACGAAGTTCGACAAACCTCAAGTGGTAAATCGCATCCGGAGTACTCTCCTTCAGGAGTGAGCCGACTTCAAGGTGAATGCAAACTTGAGCCTGAAGCCAAGGTGGCGCTGGGCTGTCAACTATTTGAAAGGTGGAAGGGAGGGTAAAATCAAGTTGCTGAAGCAAGCAACGAAAACGGACTCCAAGAGGGGGCAGAGCAGTTGCAGACAGCCTGTAAAAGCTATCGAGGGAGTCATTGAAGAATGAGGAATAAGAAGGGTGGTTGGGCATCAACAGCAGACGGCATGCATACCAACATAGCAGTATGTTGCGCTGGTAGTTCAAAGGTAATTCGGCAGCTTCGTCATAGAGGCTTTTAACAGGGTTGGTGTAGAAAGCTCCTATCACCAGGTGTAACCCCTGATGGTGGATCAAGTTAAGATGGCGTAAAATGCATGGCTATGCAGAAGAGTACACAAAGCTCCCGTAATCCAGCTTTGATCTGACAATGGACCTATAAAGGTGAAGCAGGACAGGACGATCTGCAACCTATGATTTACCACTAAGAACACAGAGAACATTAAGGGAGCGAGTACAGCATGCAGGCAGAGAAAATACATGTGGAGACCAGCTAAGTTTCCTATCTAACGTTAGCCCTAAAAATTTCATTGTCTCCAAAAACAGGAGAGCAATGGGGCCGAACATAGAGACAGTGGAAGAAACTTTGTATCTCCGGAAGTTGATGCAGATTGTTTTCTCTTGGGATAAATGGAAGCCATCTGCAACGCTCCAGGAACAAAGACTGTCAAGGCAACGCTGAAGAAAATGCTCCACTAGAGACAAGTCTCTGAGCGCCTAATAGATCGTAAAGTTGTCCATAAAGAGTGAGCCTGAAACATCAACTGGAAGGCCGACCTTAATGGGATTGACTGCAATGGTGAAAAGTGTAACGCTCAAAACGGAGCCCTGTGGCACCCCATTCTCCTGGCGAAAGGTGTCTGACAAAACAGAGCCCACTCGCACCCTGAAAATTTGATCTTTTAAAAAAGCATGAATAAAGAGAGGGAGGCAGCTGTGAAGACCCCATGTATGCATGGTATGGAGAATGCACACCTGCCAACAAGTGTTGTAAGCCTTCTCCAAATCGAACAACACAGCCACCGCCTGGCGCTTTTGGAAAAAGTTTTTCATATTTAAAGTCAACAAGGTAACAAGACGATAAATAGCAGAGCGATGCCTTCGAAACCCACATTGGACATCGAGATTCGAGTGGCCAAACTAACCGAACATTAACCATGTGCTCCATTACCTTACAGACACAGCTGGTCAGTGAAATGGGGTGATCAATGGAAGGAAGATGTTTGTCCTTCCCTGGTTTAGGTATGGGGACAATAATTGCTTCATACCAGCATGTGAGAACTTCATTTTCAGTCCACATGCTTACAGGTGAAAAGAAGAAAGCATTTACCTGGAGGGGAGAGGTTCTTCAGCATCTGAATACGAATGGCATTGGGTCCCGGAGCAGAGGACCGGGACATGCCAAGGGCACATTCTATGTCCTGCATAGTGAAGGTGGCATTATAACTTTCACGATTTGGAGATTTAAAGAAGGCAGTCATGCCAAAAGGCGGTCATGCCTCCTCTGTCTGTTTCCGGGGGAGGAAGGCAAGGTCGTAATGAGCAGAGCTCGAGACCTCAGCGAAAGAACAGCCTAAACCATTGAATAAGTCAACAGGGTTTGTGGTGTTCAGGCCGGGGATGGGGGAATGGACGTTGGTGCCAGATAACCGGTGTAGGTTACCCCAGATGACCGATGAAGGAGTAAATCTGTTGAACAAACTTGTGAAAGCAGTCCAGCAGGAATTTTTGCTTTCTTTAATGACACGAAGGCATTGCGGCTGCAGTCGTTTGTAATTGATACAATTCTACAACATACATAGAACATGTAGCCGGGCTCGAATAGTGTCGCTAGATGCTCCATTCCACCAGGGGACTGGGACCCTACATGGAGAGGAGGAAGTTCAATGTACGGAATATTTGGCGGTGGTGAGAATAATGTCTGTGAGGTAGTTGACCTGACTGTCACAGCTGGGGATATTTGATCATGGAAAACCGCCATGGACGAATAGGGCACCCATTACCCTTTCGAGATGTTCCAGCTGGTGGAACATGGAGATGTGGTAGAGAAATTATACATGGAAAACGATCACTCGAATACCTATGAGACAGAACATACCATTTGAACTGACGTGCAAGTCAAGTAGTGCATATTGCGAGGTCCAAGTGGGAATAGGTATGTGTTGTGTCTGATAGAAAAGTTGGTTTACCGGTATTAAGATTAAGGTGGTTGAAAAGGTCCGCCAAAAGGGAGCCCCTCTGGTAAGAAGCTGGAGAGCCCTATAGAGGGTGGTGGGTGTTGAAGTCACCAATCAACAAAAATGACGTAGGAAGTTGAGCAACAAGTTGCAGTAAGTCTGCCCTAAGAACGGCAGACGACGACGGGGTTTAGATATTACAAAGAGAAAAGGTGAATGCGGGAAGGGTGATATGGACAGCAACCGCCTGTTGGGGAGTCTGCAGTGGGATGGGATGATAATAGACGTCTTTCTGAATGAGCAGCATAGTACCTCCATGGGCAGGATTACCTTCCACAGGAGGTAAATCAAAAAGCAGAGAGGTATATTGTGGGAAATCAATATGATTGGGTGTAGTTTTATTTCTTGGAGACCGACTATAAGTGGACAGTGCAATCATGGTTGATCTCAGTTCCATTGAAGGAGTACCTGCTGCTCGCAACTGCATTTGATTTTCCACACGCTCACAAGCATTCGATGCTTGCATTGCCCACCGTCTACTCTGTTTACGCTGTTGCCGTTTGTTCACCTGCCGAAGCATTGTGGCATGTAAACACGAGGCCGAGGACAGTGCGAATGCGAAAATTGATTCGAAACGATGTATCCTTAGTACGAAAAATAGTTGTCGTAGCAGTGTCTGGGAAACATTTTCATTAGTGAATGATAAGGAGGGAAATTATGTTGACTACGTTTATTGTGGCAAGTGTTCTGCTCTCCTATCTTACTAAAACAACAACAACACACCTGAAGGCACATGTTTGCAGAACACAAGAACGAGGACGTTCTGAAGCATTACTGGCTCAGTTAAAGACTCTGTCACTAAAAAATGTGACGAAATGTGTGCCAGGGATCTTCGTCCATTTACAATGATTTCAGAAAATGGATTTCATTCTTTTTGCTAGGAGCAAAGAAGGCCGCTTCTGATAAACTCTGAAGTTACAACAATGAGATAGTAAAAAACAATACAGACATTTCTGCATCCATTCAAAGATACCACAGAAGTGCTAGAAGGAGAGAAATATCCGACAATTCAGTTTGTTTTGTTGTGGGTCCATAAACTGAACAGCCACTGCAATAGACAGCCTTGTGATACAGAGGTAAGTTTCTTTAAATTACTGTACAACAATTTCCTTGTTTTTTAAGTGCTGCATGTGCAGAAAATGCTTATTGTATTTAACTACAAAAGCCACTTTCAGTGTTATTGGTATTTGTCAGTATATACACTTCCTGCGTTACATTAACTGTAGGTACTATGAATGCTGAACAAGCATTGTCTCCGCCTAATGGAGGAAAAGGTTGAGATTCAGATGTTGTACAGAACAGCAACATTTCTTTGGCCACCGTTCGGAGAGTTAAAAATGATATCCGAAGCTGAGAAGGAGGAGGCGTTAAATGCGCAAAAAATTTGTGGTGAAATATCGGTTCCAGGTAAGCTAGAAGGACGTTGCAACATGGCAGTAATATCTCATTTTGTTTTTGTTATATATAACTATGACGTGTATTTATGTAGGGCCATCTACAGATTGTCACTCACGGTCACCAGTGTAAAAGATGAAGTCTTTGTTTTCGGAGTGGGTAGACTGTGGGCCGACTGATAATCAGGTGGTGGTGTACTTAAATAGAATGGATATTGGGGATGACGGTAATGCGCTCAAGTGGTGGAAATGTAACAGCAGTCTCTTTCTGAAGCTAGCTGTTTTAGTGAAAAGAGTATTTTGCGTTCCGGCTTCAAACGTGGCTAGTGAAAGATGTTTCAGTGATGCAGTGAATCTTATCTCCGACAAAAGAAGCAGACTCGATACAAAACGGGTCGACGATATCCTGACCATTTATTGTGATTATAAGGCTAATAATGAATAACATGGAGACATTTTTATTTGTTATGTTTGTAATTTGTTAGGTGGAAATACTGATTTTTCCAAACACGAATCAATCAAGTATATAATATTATGAAAGAAATCGCATGTCGTCTTGAATAGCGACATAGCTCAAAACTGTAAGACTTGAGATTAGCAATATTTTTCTTGCCATGACAAATACTATTGACTATTCTACAACACAAATTATACTAGTCTCCTCAAGCAGAAAAACTGCGATGAATAGATGTAACGTTTTTGGTCCAGGTCAGAGCTCGTCATACCTATTTTTCGATGATAAATTAAAAACTACAGGTTTTAAAATTGTGTCACTCTTCTTGCTGGGGTGAGAAATGTTATGTTACATTCCTATAACGTCCACATGACAAAAGTTATAGTCTCTCTCTTAGACTTTCACGTTTCGTATCATTCATTGTAGCCCTGCTAGAATGTAAGAGTATTGCGTAAATAAAGTGATACGGGTACAGTTCCATCATCTAGCTGGAACATAACAGAAGTGGCTGCAGCGTGCAGACACACAGAGCTGGTGTGAGGGCTACATCCACAGCTCGCCGGTACAGGCTGGCCAGCCGCTGGCCCCATCCACCAGTCCCACCCCGCAGTGCTCCAAACGAGCACAGCTGGCCATGCAAGCATTCACGATCGGAAAGGGCAAAAACTGATTGCGGTGCAATCGAGTGAGTATGAGCGAGCAAATTCACCAATATGGAGACCTCTGGCTTTCACTTGTGGTCCAACCTCTTACAGTGTCAGACAAGACTATGAAGGGAATGGAATACAAAAGCCACGGGTGGGAAAATCTCGCATTGGGGTCTTTCACAGCAATACGATCCCTTTCCATTGGGAGTAGCATAGGAATAGTTTAGGATGTCACGAAGGTTGGGAGGGCGATGGAACACAACTTTAGGAGAGGTCGGATCTTTGGTGAGATGTCTCTCATTTCAGGGATAGATTATAAAAGTTGTGGACAGGATCTGGTTCAGCTGTTCCAGTCAGGGATGGTACTAGGTGATACGTGGAAAGGGGGAGGGGCTCCTTTGTGGTTATTGGGGGAGGAGGTTTAGGGTGTATTGGAATATGGCACTGGAAACCTTTTTGTGGACTACTACTGGGGGTTAATGCCTGACTATGAAAGACTTTATGAGATGTTCAACATATTAGGACAAGGACCTCTTATCACTGTAAATATGCCACCCACAGATGGCAAAACTGTACGGATGGGATTTTTGTTGTTATTTATTAATTTTCTGTTTTTATCACCCTCCTCCCTTTTCCTCCACACCTACACTTTTTGATCCCCTGACTTTATTGAAAGCATTCCAAGCTGCATGGCACATACTAGCCTATCACTACATTATACTCCACCAAGCATTGTGGAATGTTGGATCCCCAACCCTGCCCTGCATCTTCCTCCCCTCCTCATTCACAATTAAGCGATTTTGGCTTTAACACTGGAGGTGGCAGTAATGTATGCATAAGTTGTGCCTGAGTGAGTGCAGTTTGTCCTCTTTCTGATGAAGGCTGTGGCCGAAAATTTAACTTGTATGAATGTGACTGCCTTCTCTAAATGCCCGTCTATGCTTCAGCTATCGTCTTCACAAATTGTTATTAGTTATTCTCATATTACTGTCATTCTAGTTGGGACTCTTCATTATTAGAGTGATGTGATGATGAGATAATGTTAACAACATTGAAATTTCACTCACCAAAGTCTGACAAGGAATGGAAAGAGAGTGTGAATTTCTTCTGACTTATGAGTGCACATTATTTTACACTTTTTCTTGCAGGATCTCTCTCTGTAGTGTCTTCTTCCCCCCTAAGACTATTGCACTTCATTCACACAGGCTGCTATTCGAGAATGAATTCATTTATTCTGTTAAGAGTTTAGTATCTTTCCGTATAAATATATAAGGAATATTTTTAATCCTTACAAGGAGAATCAGCAGTAGATATTCTAATAAATAATTCTCACTGGTATACTGCAAATGCGCCTCAACATAACTATACTGCACAAATGATATTTTAATCAGCTCTAGCAATGAAAAATATATTACATTATTGAGACACATTTATCAGAACATTATATGAGGAAAAAATCCTAGCAGGAAAAATATATATATAAAGTAAATGAAAATTACTTACCAGGCGAAAGAGCACAGGTAGCGATAGTAACACAAATAAATAAATAAATAAAACACACACACCCACACAACAAAGGCTAGCTTTCACGCCTAGCTGCTGCTTCAGGCAGAAGGGTAGGAGAGGGAAAAGGAAATGATGAGGGTTTTAAGGCATCATCATTTCCTTTTCCCTCTCCTACCCTTCTGCCTGAAGCAGCAGCTAGGCTGCAAAAGCTAGTGTTTGTGTTTGTGTGTGTTATTTATTTATTTATTTATTTGTGTTACTATCGCTCCCTGTGCTCCTTCGCCTGGCAAGTAATTTTCATTTTTGCAATTTTGTGCTTTAGGTAAGTAATCCAATTTCTATTTCTTAATATAAATTTATCCCACCAGGAAAGTTTCCATATATATCTCAACTTCTTTGCTTTTCACAAATGTCTGTCTAGGTGTGTTTGCGTTTCGATATGTCTGAGTGTGTGTGTATTTGTTTACCTTCCTTTTTTCCCCCTAAGGTAAGTCCTTCCACTCCTGGGATTGGAATGACTCCTTTTCCACCTCCTTAAAACCCATATCCTTCCCTTTTCCTCCCCTTTTTTCCTGAAGAAACTGCCAGGGGTGGCGAAAGCTTGTATGTGTGTTTGTGTGTGATTTTATTTGTTTCTCTCGACGAGCCGGTCCTTTTGTTAAGTCATCTCTTTTGGAAACTTTCCTGGTGGGATAAATTTATATTAAAAAATAGAAATTGGATGACTTACCCAAAGCACAGGCCCGTCGAAAGACACAAATAAAATCACACACATACAATGAGGGAGTGCCTCTGGCAATTTACTTCTGTGCCAGATCAGGAGGATAGCTGCGGGATGTGAAAGCTATTATTAGGTTATTGGTGTACTGGTTCAGGGATTCGGGACTGGAGCAGACTCATTTGCCATGAAGACCTAAGCTGTAGGTAAGGGAACGTTTCATCCCGCAGCCATCCTCCCGATCTGGTACAGAAGCAAATTGCTAGAGCCACTTCCTCATCGCCCCAAATGCAGAACCTTCAACAGAACAACCCCAGAAGTGCCCCTCTTGTCACCGGATACTTTCGAGGACTGGAGCGGACTCTGAATGTGGCTCTCTAGCAAGGGTACGACTTTTTTGCCCCGAAATGAGATCTATCCTTCATAACATCCTTCCCACTCCACCGAGAGTGTCTTTCCACCACCCACCTAACCTCCGTAACCTCCTAGTCCATCCCTACGAAATCCCCAAACCACCTTCCCTACCTGCTGGCTCCTACCCATGCAACCTCCCCCATTGTAAAACCTGCCCTATGCACCCTTCCACCACCACTTACTCCAGTCTCGTAACCCGGAAGGTGTACACGATCAAGAGCAGAGCCACTTGAGATAGCACCCACGTGATTTACCAACTGACATGCCTGCACTGTGAAGTGTTCTATGTGGGAATGACCAGCAACAAACTGTCCATTCGCATGAACGGTCACAGGCAGACAGTGTTTGTTGGTAATGAGGATCACCCTGTCGCTAAACATACCATGCACGGCCAGCACATCTTGGCACAGTGTTACACCATCCGGGTTATCTGGATACTTCCCACTGACACCAATCTTTCAGAACTCTGGAGATGGGAACTTGCCCTTCAGCATATTCTCTCTTCCCGTTGCCCACCTGGTCTCAACCTCCGCTAAATTCAAATTCCCGCCCACCATCTTTAACACCTTTGCCTCAGTTCTCTGGACAGAGGCCCTGCCTCAAGTGGTATCGCTGTCCAACTTCTTTGCTTTCCACCAATCTCTACTTAGCTGGGTTTGTGTGTGTATATGTGTAGGCGTGTGTGTATTTGTTTACCTTCCTTTTTTTCCCCCCTAAGGTAAGTCTTTCCACTCCCGGGATTGGAATGACGCCTCATCCACTCCCTTAAAACCCACATCCTGTCTTTTTTCTCCTCCTCCTTTCCTCCCTCTTTTCCTGCCACAGCAACGAACGGTTGCGAAAGCTTGAATGTTTGTATGTATGTGTTTTCATTTGTGTCTATCGTCGAGCCTGTGCTTTGGGCAAGTCTTGAGAGAGAGAGAGAGAGAGAGAGAGAGAGAGAGAGAGAGAGAGAGAACAATATCACAAAAACCTGCCAGAGCTGTCGCAGTGAAGAATAACTGTATGTAGACCACCTCTTTCCCAACAATCAACTATTGAAGTTTTTCTGTTTTTTAATCTGGAAATTGGTTGTACAACAGGACTAGGACACAGGTACCAGGATCAAATTCTATACTTGAGGCACTCAATGAACACAACTTTTTTCAATAGAAAATACAGTAGCAATCAGTTGTACAAAAGGTACAGAAGTTGCAAGATATGTCACACAACGCTATATACAAGTATCCAAAAAATTTTCAATAATTTATGGAATTTCGATTCGTTGGGGATTAGTGGGAAAAAATTGAGCTGAATATCAAAACAAAATATTGAGCTCCCTAAATGACACCAGGGGTTATTTTTTCTTTTGTTCAGCAGCAGCTTGAGCTGCTTTTTTGGCTTTCACCATTTCAGCAATTTCCTGTAAAAAGAAAGAAAAAAGATAGCAATATTACATACACTCGACTTGCAACATTAATACAAATAATAATAATAAACTACCACCTAGTACCATAATATTTAGGAATATGTATTAATACTTAAATTGACAATGATATGGCATAGTAATTACAAATTCAAAGTGTCTAAGACATTAATAAGAGGAACTCCATTGTCAAAAATGAGTGATATACACTGCTTAAAACAATTATGGCATCAGGTAAATATCATACACAACATATATATGGTAATGTATTTTAATTGGATATTGGTTACAATTTCTTTCTGATAAAGCACAATATTTTGCTGTCTCAACTCTTTACTTGAGGTTTACATGGTGCTTACTTAAGAGTGAGCCATCATGGGTCTGACATAGGAAAGAAAAAGTCATTCTTGTTGCCATCTAATATGGTGTGTGATCACATCGGGAAAGCCAGTACAATTGCACACTTGCATAGCAGGGACAGCATGAGGTTATCAAGCAGCTCTGCAACCGTTATGGGATGTGCCAGTTTGGCTGCAATGTGTCTGCCAAGTGCATCCCAAACATACTGAATGGGGGTTTACATCCGGTGAGCAACCTGACCACTCCATTCATTCAGTTCTCTCAGCTTCAAACATGTTGTCCATTAGTGCAGCTCTGTGGGGCTGAGTATTATCACCCACCAAAAGATACCCATCTCCTATGGCACCAGCATAGGGCACAACAAAAAGTCTAAAGATCTAGTGGCTATACCTCCGAGCAGTCAAAGCGCCATTCTGAACAACAAAGAGGTCCGTATATGTCCACCAATACTGACTCCTGCTCACACCATTCATCCACCACCATATGTTGCTGTTTCCTGCACATTAGTAGGATTTTTCAGTTCCACATTCTTTCCATACGAGAGAACAACGACTGTCTGGCTGAACACAAAATCTGTGAACAGGACCCGGCGTCATTTGTTACAATTCCAGTCCTTTTGTTCCTACACCCAGTTTCTGCAGGTTAAATAGTGTCATAGTTTTTATGGGACTCATACACCATAGGTCTCTGTGTGTAGAGGCCACATCATTGATGGTTATTTTGGACTGTGTTGATATTGTGTGTGCCCTTGCAACCACACCCTTCAGGCAGCAACTGAGCTGTACTCAGCCTCCTGTCTCAATGGGTAGTTAACCGGAGATAATGGTCACCTCTTGCTGATGTTACCCATGGACAACTTTGGCCTTGCCTTCTTTCAACAGTTCCTGTTACCTGAAATCACATTCAGGTCATGGAAATTATACCTTGGGAAACTCCAATAGCTGCAGCCATCTCCCTCTGCGTCTGTCCCACTTCCAACTTTTCTATGGCTCTCCATGCCACAGCGTCGGGTAAGTCACATTGTTGTTGCATTGCACTATCTGCTCACTACACTATCTCAACCCAATTGCTTGTGTAATACAATTTGGTAGAATAAAAACAAGTCAACACCAACCCCGTCTGCAGTGACTTTCTGTTGTTAGCACTATCTCGATTGCTGCAATGCTGTTGTTTCCACTCCGTAGAACTGATAGAAAGACGTCACACCATTTTAGTTTATTCTGCCAACGACAATTTTAGCATAACATGATGGGCTTAAAAAGACGGTTTGAAATATGTGTATATCATAATATTTAGGTGAATAGTTTTTGAGACGCAGATATGTTCTCATATCATATTTGTCCTTCGAAGTAGCGTTGTCCAATGTGATCTTTCTTGTTGTGTAGAATTCATTGTAAACATTGCAAGTCTGTTCTTACAGAAACACACCCATTTACCTGACAATTGCAATACACACTGCAATATTTTGTGCAAAATTAACTGACGATGTTCTCGCAAATATTATTCACTTATTTGACAACTATGATACCAAAATAGTAGACAACATACAGTATTAAAATATTACAAGATGTTAATACATTTTAAGTAACAGTAATACAAAGGTAAATGAGGAGGCCCTTATTGGCCACAATTATTTCGTACATTCCCATAGTAAAATAAGGAAATGTTGAATCCATATCACCTGGACTATGGCATAATGGAAGAAATAATTTAGTTGTGAGAGTCTTGTAGCACACCGTTTGCAACTTCTGAGTGAGTTAACATCCAAGGAGTGAAACAACATGGGTTCACTGATGATTTGGGCACATTTAATACAGTATTGTATGGGCACCACTGTGACTCTGAAAGGTTATACTACTGCTGATGATTACATGACAATTTTGGCTGTTTCTCAATAACACAATGTTTGTTCCAATTGTTGATGCTGTATTAAAAGACAACAGGGCCCATATTCACACAGTTCAGGTTGTCCAGAAATGGTCTTGTTAGCACAAGGATAAAATGTCGCCATGACCCCCACATTCGATTATGGGCCCTGGACACAGCATCAGGGACTGGGGCCCCCAACCCTTATTTTACAACAGTGTGCTACATTACAATTTCATGGTTATTTATTATCCATACTGTATTTAGAATGGAATTTAACCAGAAAGAACAGGGTACAATTACAGAAAATATTTTATTAGATACTGTATTTAATTACTTACATACTTAAAATGATCACAGCAAGTACATTTACTTATCACACAAAGATTAGAATAAATACATTTTCAAAAATTAAAACATTCATATGTAACAATCAGACACTGCCTACTAAGCAAAACTATTTCATAATATTCTTCCGCACCTTTTTAACTAAAATTATCAGTAACAGTTTTGTCAAACTCATTATCAGTTGTTAATTGCTAAATGATTTAAATGACTTTTGTCAAGCTATTAAAGAGTTCAATGGTTTAATAAGAGACCTTTCAGCTATAGACAGTGTTACAGGGAAGCTAAATCAAATTCCAGCACATTAAAAAAAATTACTTGAATGTTTATTTCTATATACGTTTGAGAATCTTCATCGCGACCTTTTCTGATTGGACGACAGTACTACGGACACTCTTCACTTGCATAATTTTTTCAACTAAGTTGTCTGAATCTGACAAGTCTGAAATATATTTTGAGACAAGATGGGTGGTTTTAAATTTCAGTTTCTCAATTTCTAGGTCCGTGAATCCAAAATGGGTGAAAATACATCACAAATTTGTGTGTTGTTGTTATCTTCAGTCCAGAAACTGGACTGATGCAGCTCTCCACCCTACTCTATCCTGAGCAAGCCTCATCATTTCCTCATAAGAACTGCAACTCATGTCCATTTTGAAATGTCTCAAGAGTGTAAGCTGAACACTTCATGCAAATACAACTGTAAACACTCACAAAGGTCAACTGTTTGAAATGTTTTGTAAATCGGAATTAAACACCGGGTTCTTCTATCCATACTGCACTTATAAATGTTCTTTGGAAAACAAAACTTTTATTTAAACAGCAACAGTACATAAATCAAAATCATCTTTGTTTGGTCCAAATTGACTTCCTTTCAAGCAGAGATTACTAATATACAAAGTCCAGAATATTTTTCATATTGAGTATTCACACCAAACTGATATTCCCCTAGGTCAGCTCCTACCAGACTTTCCATTTTTCTGTAAACAAGTTGCGTTAAATTTTTGCTGCCATGACTTAACTGATGGTACTGTAATTTTCACACCTGTTTGCACCTGCTTTCTTTGGAATGGGGATTATTACACTTTTCTTAAAGTTTACAGGTATTTTGAACATCTCATACATCTTACACCCAGGTGAAATAGCTTTGTCATGGCTGGCTCTCCCAGGGACTTCAGTAGCTCTGAGGGAGTGTCACCTACTTCAGGCGCCTTGTTTCTATTTAGATTGTTTAAGTGTTCTGTCTAATTCTTCTCTCGGTATAGCATCTCCTGTTTCATCATCATCTGCTCCCTCTTCACTTCCTACAATATTGTCTTTATGTTTATTTCCTTTCTAGAGTCCTCTATACAGGGTGGTCCATTGATAGTGACCAAGCCAAATATCTGACGAAATAAGCATCAAACGAAAAAACTACAAAGAATAAAACTTTTCTAGCTTGAAGGGGAAAAGTAGATGGCACTATAGTTGGCCCGCTAGATGGCACTGCCATAGGTCAAATGGATATCAACTGCATTTTTTTTTAAAATAGGTACACCCATTTTTTATTTCATATTTGTCTAGTACGTAATAAATATGTTTTATTTGGAACACTTTCGTTGCTTTGTGATAGATGGCGCTGTAATATTCACAAAAATATTGCTCACAATTTTAGATGAACAGTGGGTAACAGGAAGATTTTTAAATTAAATCACAGAACATAGGTAAATTTGAACTTTATATTTTGGTTGTTCCAATGTGATACATGTACTTTTGTGAAATTATAATACATTATGAGAGCACATGCTGTTAATGCGTGATTACCTGCAATTAGCTCATGACTTCAATAAATGCTCTAAATGATGTCTTTCAACTTCAATGCATTTGGCAATATGTGTAACGAAATTCCTCTCAACAGCGAGTATTTTGTCTTCAGTGATGTTCTCACATGCATTGACAATGCCCTGACGTGTTTCCAGGCATAGTTGGTGAATCACGATAACAAATATCATTCAATTTTCCCCACAGAAAGAAACCTGGGGATGTAAGATCCGGTGAACATGTGGGCCATGGTATGGTGTTTCTACAAATAATCCACCGGTCATTAAATATTCCAATTAAGATGGCTTCAACTGCAAATGAGCCATGTGCCGGACATGTTGAAAGTAGACAAAGGCAAAGGTCCCAGGTTCGAGTCCCGGTTCCGGCACACAATTTTAATCTGCCAGGAAGTTTCATATCAGCGCACACTCCACTGCAGAGTGAAAGTTTCATTCTGGAAACATCCCTTACGCTGTGGCTAAGCCATGTCTCCACCATATCCTTTCTTCCAGGAGTGCTAGTCCTGCGTGTTTGCAAGAGAACTTCTGTGAAGTTTGGAAAGTAGGAGGCGAGGTACTGGCGGAAGTAAAGTTGTGAGGCGGCATCGTGAGTCGTGTCGGGATAGCACATTCGGTAGTGCGCTTGCCCGCGAAAGGCAAAGGTCCCAGGTTCGAGTCCCGGTTCCGGCACACAATTTTAATCTGCCAGGAAGTTTCATGTTGAAAGTACTTCGCCATTCTGTCATGCAGTGAAACATCCTGTATTAAAATCAGTAGAACATTACGTAAGAAATCAGCATACATTACACCATTTAGATTGCCATCAATAAAATAGGGGCCAATTATTGTTACTCTCATAATGTTGCACCATCCATTAGCCCACCAAGGTCACTGATGTTCAACTTGTCGCAGCCATTGTGGATTTTTTACGTTGCCCAATAGTGCATACTATGGTGGTTTATGTTACCTCCATTTGTGAGTGACTCTTCATCACTAAACAGTATGTGTGAAAAAAATCTGTTATTGTCCCGTAAATTATTTTGTGCCCAGGGGCAAAACTGTACAGAATGTTTGAAGACTTTGGTATGCAAATCCTGGTGCATAAAAATATAGTACGGGTGAAATTTATGTTGATGTGGAATTCTGAACACCAACGTTTTTGAGATTCCCAATTCTCGCTCAATTTGTCTGCTACTGATGTGTGAATTAGCCGCAACTACAGCTAAAACACTTACTTAGGCATCATCATTTGTTGCAGGTCATCGTTGACATTTCACTTGTGCCTTAACACTTACTGTGACACGTAACTATCTGACGAAAGGTCTGGACACTTGGATGATGTCTTCCAGGATAACGATCAACATGCATAGCACAGGCCCATTAGACATTTTGATCACAATAGCCATACATCAATACCATATCGACCTCTTCTGAAATTGGTAAATGGTCCACTTTAACACGAGTAATGTATCACAAAGCAAATACAGTCCACACTGGCGAAATGTTACATGATACCACATACTTATATGTTTCTGACTATTGCAGGGCCATCTATCACAAAGCGAAAAAATCGCACTGACGTGTTTTACGGCCCACTTTAGATTTGTAGTTTTATAAGGTTTTGTTAACATTTTGGATCAAAATAATAAAAAATTATGGTGATATGATTACGACTCTACTATTGTGGTAATGTCTATGCACCCAACACGTAACATTCTTTCTGACCGTATTTTAACTAACCGCCTAATTTAAATGATATTTGAGTTTAGCTTTGACAAACATATTCTTTTTTTTAACCTTTCCTCTTCGAACTATAATTTTAGTACCTCTCCCGCCGGCCGCAGTGACCGAGCAGTCTGCGGCGTGCCAGTCACGGTACACAGGGCCACTGTGGTCGGGGTTTCGAATCCCCCCCTCAGACATGGATGGTAGTGCTGTCTTTAGTATAAGCTAGTTCAGAAGTAGTTTGAAAGTTTAGGGACTGATGACCCCGTAGTTAAGTCCCATAAGCTCTACAAACATTTGAACATTCGAATTTTCTTTATGTTTTTCTGTTACAATATTATCACCTGTCTTGCCATGGTAGTTCAAAGTTTATTTTCTTTGCCAGTTCTGGTTATGAATGACTATACCCAGGAACAAACAAAGCTCACTGGCTGGCAGCTGTGAAACGCGAAGCTCACTGGCTGGCCGCTGTGAAACGGTGGAATGTGCCCCATCATCCAGCCAGTGAGCTACGCGATTGCGTGACGTGGCGTGGCACGGCAGTGCACAGGCGTTGGTTCAACGCCATCTGCAATACAAAACTGAGTAAATTTCTCAACAAACAACCCAGAACGAATACGAACAACTCTTTTCAACTGTACACAACTATATTCTGCAAGATCCAGAGGTGTTCAAAGGAAACAGCGCTTTCTCTGAAAAGTGCATTTGTTCTGTTTCGAGAACATGCCATGAAATAAAACTGGTATGATACTTTTAAAATGACTGTTGTAAATATAACAAATAACTTTGTATATATATTAAGTACTAGAGTTATGTGGAATTCAGTAGTACCACACTTATTCCATTTGTGATTTTAGCTGTAAAAGAAAATGTAATCACGGTTTGAAATAGAATATTTACTCTTTATTTTACAGAGTAACATGAATGAAGTCATATCTGAACTACAGGAAAGGTAATACCATCTACATTAAAACCATGTCAAACATTTTAGTAGATGCAATGATTCTAATTAATGACTTTCAATGTATTTCATAAATAGTGAATAAACGCTTAGAAAAAAAAAAAAATAATAAAGAAGGTAATTTGTTGCAAAGTATACACTTCCCTTTTGTTTCACTAAGGAACTACACTTGATACAGAAATCTAGAACTTCCTTCATATATATATATATATATATATATATATATATATATATATATGAAACTAACAGTATCATCATGTTGTTCAGAATGTTCATTATTACAGTATCCATATATATATATATATATATATATATATATATATATATATATATATATATATATATATATATGAAACTAACAGTATCATCATGTTGTTCAGAATGTTCATTATTACAGTATCCTCACAGTTTACGTGCATATGCTTCAGAAGGTCATTGTTCAATTCGTTGTTACGTATTTCACGGCATGTTCACAAAATAGAAGAAACACGCAATTTAGAGGGAGCATTTTTACATATGCACAACTCTAAACATTGAAGAACATAGCTCTCTTTAATTAATAAAAATGCCTGAAACCCTTTTAGGAAAAACGAAGAGGCGGGTTCCGAACCACTGCCCATCAGCATTATAATTTAATGCGCTGTCCACTACACCATGGGTATCAACTAGAGTACGTGACCTTCATTCTCATACTATCAATGGCAGTTAACTGATACTAATATGGCATTTTTATAGACACTAGATTATCATTTATCATACGAAGAATGGCGCATTTCTGTTAATACTTCAGTGCGCCATTGTTTAGAAATGACAATGTACATGTTACAATAAGAAAATAATCAAATATGCAAGGCAATATGGCATATGCCAGAGAGTTCTGGGCAAAGAATGTCATGTGATATCTCTGAATGGCTGGTTTTCGTTAATTCAAAAGAGGGTGTCAAATCTCCGTTATGTTTGCAAATATCTCTCAAACGATACAAGACATGAAAAAAACATAACAGAGCAACGTTGTAGAGACTTTTCTCCTCAACAAATTCGATTATTCAATATTCGACTCAGACGAACCGTTTATTTAGAATTAAAATTACATTACAAACGGCTTTTTTTGGTGTTACTAAGGTATTTTTTGTCCGAAATATTTTAAAAAGTGAGGTTCTGGTTTCTGGAGACCAACAATTATGTCTGTAAAATTTGGTGCCGATTGGTTGAATGGTTCAACTTAAAAAGTGGGAACATGTTATGGACAGACAGACAGACATCCCAAAATCGCCGATATTCTTGCAAATATCTCTGAAATGATACGATATATGAAAAAAACATAAGAGAGTAAAGTTGTAGAGAATTTTCGCCTCTATAAATTGGGTTGTTCAGTTTTCGTGTCACATGAATGGTTAAGCCGTTATTTTCATTTAAATTTCGAGCAGTTAAAAGACAATCGCAAAGGCCCACTTTTAGTGTTACTACCGTAACAAAGTGGGCCAAAAAGTGTTCCAAATAAAACATTCATATTTATTTACATACTAGACAAATATGTAATAAAAATGGGGTACCTATTTTAAAAAAAGGCACTTGATATTCGCTTGACCTATGTCAGTGCCATCTAGTGGGCCAGCTATAATGCCACCTGTTTTCTCCCTTCAAGCTAGAAACATTTTGTTCTTTGCAGGTTTTTTTTGTTTGATGCTGATTTTGTGAGATATTTGGCTGGGTTACTATCAATGGACCACCATGTATATTCTTTCCACCTTTCAGCCTGTAAATTATAGAGTGAAGTCTACCATGCTAAAATCCAAAAGAGGAAGAAACCATATAATATGACTCATTTGATGCTTCCGGCTGAAGTTGTTTATGCGTCATATGCACTGGGTTTCCTTTTGGTAACAAACTCTGATGTAGTACCAACTGCCTCTTTAAATAGCTCCATTAAAAAATGGATTCCCATGCATCTCAAAGGACCTATATTTCATTATGTAAATATTTAAATTTTTTTCGTCTCTACTTTGAAGTAAATTCCTTTGTTTAGCGTAATGATGTTTTCTCAATAGGGGCCAAGATCTTGTGTCAAATGATATCAAGAGGTCTTTGAAAGATCCAAAGTACTAGAGTCCCAAAATGGTATTACTTGCTGGTGGAGTTAATGTCAGTGCCTTATCCACCTGGAACAACTCTAAGAGTGTGAGGATTGAAGGATAGTGCTTCAAAATCAACAAGTTGTAGTCTTTCACTCCAGTGAGTATCAGAAAGGCTTTGCAGAGATAAAGGGACATGCGTGTTAATAGTTCCCAATGACCAGGGCTGTAGAGAAGAAACTTTTTAAGTCTCGAAAAATATCACAAAACACTTCAGCTGAGCGGCATTGGCAAAACTATGTTCAAAGAGTGTACTCTGCAGGCAGGAAGAAAATGACAGACTTGTCTTTTTCAAGTATTCTTGACTGAACAGCACTTGTGTAACCTCGTATGTTGGAGTTATCATCATAACCCTGATCATGACAATCTACAAGTGGTATTCCACGAGTTTATAATGTGGACAATATTTCATCATTTATGGCCTGATCTGTTTCCCCATTATATTCATAAAATCAATGACTCTTTCACCAATTTCGAATTATTTTTCTATATTTTGAAGTACGTAATGCAGACTGAGTGCATTCTGCTCCTCGTAGGAATTGTCAGTCGTTGCATTGGCAATACTTCCGTAGAAGAGAGGCTTGTCTCTTTGAAGTAAAATAGTTTTCAATAGTTTCATGCTACATAGGAGAATAAATTTATTTTGAAAATACCATGATAGTGATCTTGACCTGTCATACTTTCATTCATTAGTTGCTTTTCTTTTACTTTGGATAGATCTTTACAAGTTATTTCGTCATAGTTATTTGCCAATCAGTTCCGAAGTCCCCAAAAATATTCCAATTTTCAAAATTACTAGTATTTTTGCCTTGGAAAGCTATACTACTTGAAGCAAAACAGTACCATTATCAATTTATTATAAAATTTACAAAATGGCAATGCTCCAGCCAACAGGTTAAAGAAGAACATGCTTAAAGGAAATATGTAATAACCTGTCTACATTGTAAGGTTTCTTTTCAAGGATATGTTTTTAAGATATAATAATTATGTTTACGAAACGGATTCTAGAAAATTAACTGAAAATGTTTTTCAGGTAATTGCTGTAGAAGTATCTACATCCATACTCCGCAAGCCACCCGATGATGTGTGGCAGAGTGTACCTTGAGTGCCACTATCGGTTCTCCCTCCTATTCCATTCATGTATTGTTTGTGGAAAGAAAGATTGTCGGTATGCCTCTGTGTGGGCTCTAATCTCTCTGATTTTATCTTCATGATCTCTTTGCAAGATATATGCAGGAGGGAGCAATATACTGCTATGTTACTCGGTAAAGGTATGTTCTCGAAACTTCAACGAAAGCCCGTACCAAGTGACAGAGCGTCTCTCATGCAGAGTATTCCACTGGAGTTTATCGATCATCTCTGTAACGCTATCACGATTACTAAATGATCCTGTACTAAAAGCACCCTGCTCTCTGTTGGATCGTCTCTAACTCCCCTATCTAACCCACCTGGTACAGATTCCACACTGGTGAGCAGTATTCAAGCAGTGGGCGAACAAGTGTACTGTAACCTACTTCCTTTGTTTTTGGACTGCATTTCCTCAGGATTCTTCCAATGAATCTAAGTCTGGCATCTGCTTCACCAACAATTGATTTTATATGGTCGTTCCATTTTAAATCACTCCTAACGCCTACTCCCTGCTTTCAGTTGCTGACCTGTTATAGTGTAGCTGAATGATACAGAATTTTTCTTTCTATGCATTTGTAGCACATTACACTTGTCTACATTGAGATTCATTTGTCATTCCCTGCACCATGCGTCAATTTGATGCAGATTCTCCAGCATTTCAATACAAATTTCCATTGTTACAACCTCTCTATATACTATAGCATCATTTGCAAAAAGCTTCAGTGAACTTCCGATGTTATCCATAAGGTCATTTATATTGTGAATAGCAACGGACCCAAGACACTCCGCTGTGGCACAAACCTGACAGCACTCTTACTTCGGAAGACTTCTCTCCATTGAGAATGACATGCAGCATTATTTTATCTAGGAACTCCCCTATCCAATGACACAATTGGTCTAATAGACCATATGCTCTTACTTTGTTCATTAAACAACTGTGAGGAACTGGACCAAATGCCTTGCAGAAGTCAAGAAACATGGCATCTACCTGAGAACCCATGTCTATGGCCCTCCGAGTCTCTTGGACGAATAGCATGAGCTGGGTTTCACACGATTGCCTTTTTCGAAACCCATGCTGATTCCTACAGAGCAGATTTTTAGTCTCCAGAAATGTCATTATACTCAAACACAATACATCTACATACATACTCTGCAATTCACCATAAGGTGCGTGGCGGAGGGTACGCTGTACCACTACGAGGCATTTCCTTTCCTATTCCACTCCCAAATTGAACGAGGAAAGAAAGAATGCCTATATGCCTCCGTACGAGCCCTAATTTCTCTTATCTTGTCTTTGTGATCTTTACGCGCAATGTATGTAGGCGGCAGCAAGATCGTACTACACTCAGCTTCAAATTCCGGCCCTCTAAATTTACTTAACAGAAATTCACGAAAAGAACGTCGTCTTTCTTCCAGCGATCCCCAATTGAGTTGCCGGAGCATTTCCGTGACACTCGCGCATTGGTCGAACCTACCGGTAACAAATCTAGCTGCTCGCCTCTGAACCGCCTCTATGTCTTCCTTCAAACCGATCTGCTGCGGGTCCCAAACACTTGAGCAATACTCAAGACGTGGTCGTACAAGCGTTTTATACGTGGTCTCCTTTACAGGTGAAGTACATCTTCCCAAAATTCTCCCAATAAACCGAAGTCGGCTATCTGCCTTACTCACAACTGTCCTTACATGCTCGTTCCCTTTCATATCGCTCTGCAATGTTACGCCTAGATATTTGAACGACGCGACCACATCAAGAAGCTCACTACTGATGCTGTATTCGAACATTATAGGATTGTTTTTTCTACTCATGCGCATCACCTTACATTTTTCTACATTGAGAGCTAGCTGCCATTCTTCGCACCAACTAGAAATGTTGTCTAAGTCAACCTGTATGCTATTACAGTCAGTTACAGATGACACCCTCCCGTACACCACAGCATCATCAGCAAACAGCCGCAAATTACAACTTACTCTGTCCATCAGATCATTTATATAGATAGAAAATAATAGCGGTCCTATCACACTCTCCTGGGGCACGCCTGACGATACACTCGTCTCTGATGAACACTCGCCGTCGAGAACAACGTACTGCGTTCTATTACTTAGGAAGTCTTCCAGCCAGTCACAAATCTGTGAACATATTCCATAAGCTCGTATCTTCGTTAGCAGTCTGCAGTGTGGCACCGCGTCGAACACCCTTTTGAAGTCGAGAAAAACACAATCCGCCTGTTGCCCTTTGTCCATGGCTCGCAAGATGTCATGTGAGAAAAGGGCAAGCTGAGTTTCACATTAAAGATGTTTCCTAAACCCGTGCTGATTCATGGAAAGAAGCTTTTCCGTTTCAAGGAAATTTACTATATTCGAACTGAGAATATGCTCCAAAATTCTACATGAAACCGATGCCAACGATACTGGCCTGTAATTGTATGGTTCAGTTCTCTTTCCTTTCTTATACATGGGAGTCACATGCGCCTTTTTCCAATCACTAGGAACTTTGCGCTGAATTAAAGATTCGCTATAAATGCAATACATGTCCCAAAATTCAACAACCGAGTGACGTTAGAGATATAGGCCTATAGTTCTGCACATCTGTTCAATGTCCCTTCTTGAAAACGGGGATGACCTGCTCAGTTTTCCAATCTTTTGGAACGCTACGCTCTTCTAGAGACCTACGCATAGCTGCCAACCTTGAGAAGAGACTGTCAGTAATAATTCCACAGACCAATGAGGGGGCCTTCCAAGAAAATTTTAAAAATTATAAGCAATATTTATACCAGTAAATCCTATATTTATGACACTCTTCGTTCATAAATATATTCCTCGAAAAGAAAGAATTCTAAATGAACACGATCAGTTGTAAAAAGATATAAAATAGCCAAGATCGCTTATCATCAGTTTTTATTAATGACGACCAGTTTCACTGAACTATGTCAGCATCATCAGGTCAAATAAAATATTTTACAAGGCCATAATCTTGTAATGTCAAATAGTTGTTATATAAAACGATTTACAGTGCATAGGTGCACTATGTCATTATAATAAAGCTTAATTATCACCGTGAGTGACAAAAACAAACTGGACTCTGTCACCCATCATAAACGTGTGAGTCTCCCAGTCTGTATCTGGTAAATTAAAATCTCCTCCCAAAACTATAACATGTTCAGAAAATCTACTCGAAACAGTTTACAAATTTTCCTTCAGGTGTTCTGCCACAACAGCTGCTGAGCCAAGAGGCCTATAGAAACATCCAATTACCATGTTTGAGGTTGCTTTAACCATGACCTTCACCCATATTATTTCATATTTTGAATCTCTGTCAATTTCCTTCGATACTAGTGCAGGTGCGACAAAGAATGATTGCATGATCTTGTATTGGTTCTTAAAATGCTTCCAGTAACAAATGTATCTGCTACTCGATAATTTTTGTCATTTAGGCGGCTGAAGACTTACAGAAGAGCTAGGATATATAAAAACTGACTGCTCAGTCTTGCTCTTATTGCTATTGAAATTGAAAAAGTAATTTGTAAAACTGACCACTGGAAGAGGCTGAAGTTTATTTTTAGTTACTATATATGTTTTCTCTATATATCAGAGTTTTTGTTTAATGCTGTCTTATAAATCAATCAGCATAATTCAGTAGCAAATGTTACATATATAAAAAACGAAACATTTGTGATTATTTTTATTTATAATTCATTTTTGAGGAGAAAGGTAAGGGACAAAACTACCCTTCCAAAGTGAAATACTGGATCCAAATGTTCAGTAAATCTCTGTTTCTCAAACATCATAAAATAAAGTGCTTTTTTGTAAAGTATAAATCTTAGCTAAGTAAGGCAATCACTTTCAGTGGCAGAACACTAAAATGCCACCACATGGAGTTGACAGCTGGACTCCATGCAATGGATGACCAATGCAAGTGGCTTCAGTCTCTGCCACATTTGCTGTGGTGGCAGATTCTCAGCTGTCAGGGGAGAACACTGTAGTCTGATGCGCCAACAAGTGCCAAGGGCTGATGTGACAAATCTGTATTCTGAGACAACACGGTATTGTCTTTTGTGGCATTTCGGTTCACACGCAGGTTCACACAACATACGCAGTGACTAAATGCCAGCACTAATTTCATTAAACTCTTATTATTAAAGGTTTGTCACACAGATCTGTTTTTAACTTTAGGCTATTACTTAAATAATGTTTTAAAATTTAATTGGATAGAAATTAAAAAAAAAAAAAAAAATACTTATGGCTGGGCCTGGTCCCCCTTCAGGTTCAGGTCTTGCACGCAGGGGTCTTTCCAGCCCCACCCTTGAGGGGGACATGACTGTCACACCTCCCTCGGCCACCAGAGTTACTAAATCTCAATATAATTGAGTCTTTGTGGTCTATTTTCACAGAAAGGTGCACGTTGGTAAATATCTCCGTAATTGTTACCTGAACTTAACAACAGTGTGCAGGAAAAAAATATACAAATTCCCTTGAAAAACATCCATGCCTTTTATTTCTTCATCCTAAGATGATTGGAAGCTGTTTTAAATGGCAAAGGTTTTGCTATGCCATATTAGGCACCTTAATGTGTTTTTAGTGCTTCCATACTTTCACCCACACCCTATACATGGGTTTGTTAAAATGTTAAAAATAAGTGAAGTGAACATGCATATAATATTACCTTGTATCTCAAAATACACTGTTTCTTTGATCTTGTTGGTATGCACTCTGCAATTCTGTCCCACCTATTTGGTGTTGAATTAGGATATGTCTTCAGTGCTTGTTCTAAAAGCTTCTGTTCAGCTGCTGTCCATGGAATGTCTTCTGTTGGCACTGGAACTACATGGAAAAGAGGCATCATAATCAAAACTATAAGAACTAGAATAATATGAAAACAGAAGAATAAATGCAATGACACTACTTTTCTGTACAATATATAAATATATAATATTATGGTATAAGTTTACATAAGGCTCAGAGAGTTCACTTCTGCTATCTATTACACAGTAAATGTATTTTTCACAGCACAATGCTGACCTGATTTAGCTTTGAATTGAAACTGATTAAAGCTTTTAGTTTGGATGATTTACAAAGCCATGTTTATCAACACAGACCACCTGTATTTAAGAATTTCTTATCACAAAAAATGTCAAATTATCTCGTATAGCATTATGTAAAAATGGAAGTAGACTGATTACACCACAGAGACGTGAACATAACTGCAGTCTTGAAACAGAACAGCATACGGCAACTGGGTGAAGACCACCACTTGGTTGACTAATTGCTGAAAACTGTGCATAGATCTGACAGTATGCAGCAGTGTAACACATCAACGTAATTAACCCTTAATTACAGTTGTGAGTAATTCTCACATGACTACAATCGTGTAGTCCCGTGGACCGCATTCAGAAGACTGGAGAAATACGTAAAAATCACAATCTAGCACTACTTTTGGCATTTAGTAGTACAGATTTATCCTTCAGTTATAAGTAAAAGTTACATATTTACAAAACAGTGAATCTGTGCTGTGGAACAGACCTATTCATATTGTACTAGAAATTCTCATAATTTACAGTGATGGAAACGTTCCTTACTTGAAAGTTCATTGTTGCTGCTTAATGTTAAAAATGTACCATTAGACAAAAATTAATGAATATTGTTCACAGTCAATTAAACAGAAAAGAAATCTGCCCTAGAGAATGTGGGCAGTTTTCAGGTCACGTTACACGCATTGCAGATGCACCTTACTTGAGCACTCCAAACAAACTGGCACCTTACCCTTACAACACAAGTAGCTTGTCTTCCTCTTCTTTTTTGGTGGACAAATGCAGCAAGTCTTCCTTCCATGCCTAGGCAGTTTGTCCTCTTTTACAGGTCTTCATATACCTCAGCTCCTAGAACTCTACCGATAGTAGATCTCAATTCTCGTGGAAGGTGTTTGTTCAGTATTCTTTCGCGCGATGTAGGTTTGATCAGTTCTTTCGCGAGAGTTTTCATTAAATTCATTTTGGTGAGCTCAGTTCTTTCCTTGAAGGACTGATGAACAATATATGCATTTATGACATGCCAAGAATGCGGAAAAAGACAACCATGGGCCAGCATTGTGTACGGTGGCTTGACTTCACACTCTTTTCATTGACAGTATCAACACCACCCTTTGTGTCATTATAGTGTGCTATAATTGCAGGGTTTCTACTTTCAACATCATCATCTATGAAGTGATTCAATGTTGATATAAGAATATCTGTGCTTCCTTTCTTAGGTACATAAGAAATCAAAGTGATGTGTTTGGTGAATACATACATCATTGTTCCAACTTCACATCCACGGGAAAGCAAGAAAGATGCCGGAATTTCCTTTCAGTTCTTTTGAATTGTTCCCACTACGCTCAAACCGTATTTCCACAGTATGTCTGCAAGTTCAATTGACACATACAAATTATCGGCAGTAATGTTTCGGTTACTATGTGCTATTGGCTTGCACAATCTGAGAACGGCCTGAGCGGGAACGGTGTATTTCTTCTCATCTGGGGAAAGTACCGCTCCTTCTGTACGCAGGCTGGGGAGAGGAACAAAGGATGCTATTTATGCACTCCGTCAACTTATGGAGAAACATAGGGTGAAGAAGAGGGAATTGCATATTGTCTTTATAGACCTACAAAAGGCTTATGACAGAGTGCCATAGTAAGAACCTTGGAGGTACACGAGAGAGAGAGAGAGAGAGAGAGAGAGAGAGAGAGAGAGAGAGAGAGAGAGAGAGAGAGAGAGAGAGAGAGAGAGGGAGAGAGGGAGAGAGGGGAGGAAGGAAGGGAAGTGTCAGAGAAATATGTATGTCTTATCCAGGACATGTATAATGGTGGCAGAATCCAGGTGAGAAGCAATGTAGGACTAACAGACTGGATACCAGCACAAGTTGGGTTCCACCAAGGGTTTGCATTGAGCCCTTATATGTTCCATTTGGTCATCGATTTATTATTAGAAGAGGTTAGAGAACAAGCTCCTTCGTGTATGATGTTCACAGTGTTATATAGCACCAACAAGGATGAGCTGGAAATGAGATCTGGAGAAAAGCTTTGGAAGACAAAAGGGTGAAAATCAATATGAAGAAAACAGAGTACATGTGCCTGGGAGCATAAGGAGAAGATATAATCCAATTGGATGGACAGGACTTGAAGAAAATCTATAGAGTTAATTACTTTGGGTCAATAGTGTTCAGTAATTGCAGTTCTGACAAGGCAATAGTTCAAGTAGGATGGCAGGGTTAAAGTGACAGAGCTATCAAAAAGGTTCAACAGAGACGATTACAGTGGTATGGACACGTAATGAGAAGGTACGACACTTTTGTTGTCAAGAGAATGACAGCACGGTAATGGAGGGTGACAGAGGGAGAGGGACACCGAGAAGAAGATGGAGGGACTGTGTATGTAATGATTTCAGGAAGAAACATCTTACGGAAGAGGATGTATGGGACCGAGGGAAATGGAGAAGACTTGACAGGAATGTTGATCCCTCTTGAGTGGCAGAAGATGAAGGAACCATCACACACTACAACAATTCAGCAATACAACAATGCTAAATATGCTGTGCCACATCTTCACCGTACTCCAACAAGAGCAGGAAAAAATATCTAGATTCCTTTGTTTCCAAGGACTATTTATCAGAGATACTGCTGTAAGGTGCACAAATCACAACTGAGAGTGAATGAGTTAATGAGAGCAGTGGCATGCGCATGGAGTTGTCAGTGCTAACAGACAGAACTGAGAAATAGCCACAGAAATCAATGTGAAGTGACAAATCATACGGTAGGACAATGTGGTGCAATTTGACATTGACAGACTATGAAAGCAGACAACCGACTGGAGTGCCTTCGCTAACTAAACGGTACAACATTGACTGCAGTGCCACTTCTGGACTCACGGGCATATCGATTGGACCTCAAACGACTGGAGTCTCGATTTTGACCGACAGTAGTGTTCGAATACGGTGCAGAACCCACGAAGGCACTGTACGAGCTGGTGGTAGTTCTGTATTACTTTTACGTGGAGCAGACTGGGTACTCCGGTCCGAATTTATGGACCGTCTATGGGAAATGTTTATGTTAGGCTACCTGGAGACCATTTACAGGCATTTAAAGAATTTGTGTTTCAAAACAAAATGATCCAATTTTTGTGGACGATATTTTACCATATCACTGGGCCACAATAGTCTGCAAATAATTTGAAGAGCATTTTGGACACGATTTAGCCACCCAGACTGCCAGACACTAATCCTGTCGAAGATTTATGTGCACGAAATCCTGCAGTGGCATCACTTTTGCAATTACGGAGAGCTACAGAGGTAGCACGACTCAATATTCCTGCAGGGGACTTCTGACAATTTGCCGAGTCTGCGCTATGTCCAGCTGTTGCATTTCAACGGTCAAAAGGAGGTCCGATATTATTTTAGAGGGTACGCTGTGGTTGTGTGGGAGTGGCCACGCACTCTAAGGTGCCGCAATGTGGAGTGAGCAGCCACTCCCCCTCAGAGGTTCGAGTCGTCCTGTAGGTATGGGTGTGTTGTTCTTAGCGTAAGTTGCTTTATACAGTTTGTAAGTCTAGGAACTAATGGCTACTGCAGTTTGGTCCCATAGCGTTATAAAGATTTGAACATTTGGTACGCCGTGACTTTTGCCAACTCAGTGTATATAATAACTGGTACAAGATAACTTTCAGGATACCAATATTAAAGCATGTGTTGTTCAAACAATTTCTTTCTCCAGGGTTTTTGTGCACCCATACAAATCTGAGTGGCTACACTACACTCGCTGACTACATTGTACTGACACCGTGTAGCTGTGCGCATGTCACACGCATGTGTAGCACACACCAGCATAAAGTATGCTGCAAAGGTAGGTAGGTAGGTAGGTGTGTGTGTGTGTGGGGGGGGGGGGGGGGTTCCACAGTAGTTTCCTTATATCACAAGGAGCCACAGTACACCAAACAGTTGTTCTGCAGTGAAGTCACTGTGAGACAAAGAGTTAAAAAAGTTACAAAAACATTCAGCAGTAATGGAACACCCATAAATCAGGAGCCCCCACAGCCCACAAAATAGGACAATTTTGATATCAGTTAACAGAATAGTCCAATCAGTATTATACAAAATTAAATGAAATTAAAAAAATATAATAAAACAGCCATCAGACCCACAGTAGAAACATAGTAACAATATCGAGGCACCAATAACAAAGAGAAAAAGACCTTCAACACAGTCTCATTTCTGTCATTATCTTTGAATATACACCTTTCACCACTGAGAAAGACTGGACAGAAACCACCTAATAGGAAAAACTGAGCCGTGTCAACTTCTTTTGATGTAAACCATTGTCTCTTCTTGTGATTTTGGCTTGTCATTTGTGTTTTGACTCTTACTACTGACGTCGCTTTTGGCTTCATATCTCGATTCATCTTACTTGGGGTGGTTTTAGCCATCGATTATCATGGGTTGCCTGCTGGTGTGCTATAATTGAAACTTCTGGGGGCAGTTAATCTCTTAGTTCGGGAATTAGCTACCGACAAACCTTTTAAAGTCCATCTCACAAGCTTATGGGTCCTTGGACTGAGGGGGAGGTTTAGCCGTCCCGGGTCCCGTTTCTTCGATCGACCCTGTCTTTGATTTAATTACTGGCATAAGTATCGTTGATCTCTCTGGGTGTCATCTGCTCGAGGCGCTGTTTGATCTATAGTGTGTCGATTCTCTTCTGAATGGTTTCCTTGCCACATGTGGCACTACTGTGGCGTGCTGAGGCAGTTGGAGAGAGGACAGGGTATGAGGTAGTGACTTTTGATACGATGCACGGCATTACCGTGGTCGAGTTATTTTCATCGAGGGGCCATTTGTAGCTGGGTCCGGCACGTGCATCGAAGTTGTTCTGGGTGGCACACTGTCTGTCCATGGGGAGCATTGCATGCCATGAGCTGAAGAGAGAGGTCCTGAGAGGCCTATCTGTCAAGTTATAACAGCACTTCAGTGTGGGCTATTTACTTCATCTCCCGACTATGTGGCCGTGTTCCGCCGGGCTGCGTGCGGAGTACCAGGTGTTGACAGCTCTGACGCTTGGCGAGGAGCGGTATTCGTCACTCCACCATGGTACATTCTGCCTTCTTGGTTGTCCAGAAGACTGCGGAATGGAAGCTGCAGTGGTGTGGTGGATCATGTTGGTGATATGATCCACCCATTCCTGGACACTAATACATTGATCTAACACAGCACATTGTCTGTAGAGTGTCGTCCAGTCTGCACGGTGGAGCGCCCATCGTGATAGTTGTTGCACAGGCTCTGTGCTATCTGGCTGATTGATCCAGATAGGGAAGTGATCTCTGCCATGAAGGTCATCGACCATTTCTCACCAAGTATTGACGTCAAGCTTTGGAGAGCATAATAGAAGATTGATGGCAGAGAACGATCCTGTTGCAGCGCAAAAGTACGTGCTCTTACCTGTATTTAATAAACGGGCACATGAAGATAAAGAGAAACCTCTCAACTGCTTGACCCCTAGGGCAGGTCACTACAGAGCCCCAAAGCACATTATGTGCATTAAAATCACCACAAAGGATGAACGGGTGGGGGAGCTGTTTAAGAAGGTTGTCGAGTGCTTCTTCATTAACAGGATCGTGAGGAGACAGACACAGGGAGCATATAGTCAATGGGTGGCACACATTTACTGACACTGCAACAGCTTGTAGAGTTGTGTTGAGAGAAATGAGTGCAGAGTGGTGGGCTGTGTTGATGAAAACAGCCACTCCTCCTCTCGCTCTCTCTCTCTCTCTCTCTCTCTCTCTCTCTCTCTCTCTCTCTCTCTCTCTCTCTCTCTCTCTCCACTAAGGTCATCCTTTCTGTGGAGACTAAATGCTTATCTCAGGTTTATAAAAGGGCTTAAAATTAGTCTCCTAGAGATATATACACATAGGTCGCCCCTGAAATAGTAAACGTGAGTCCAAAATCCTTGCAAATTCCATTGCAAAGTGGGATCTCATCTCTTTCGGACGGGGCTGGGAACCTGTGATAGGTGGAGGCTCACACTGGGGGCAGGATATTTTTACCAGTTGGAGGTCAGACTTTGTGCTGTATGTTTGCCCCAGTTGGAGGTCAGCCTTGGGGCATCAAACTGACTGACATCAAACTCCATGAACTCTAGTGCAGAGCCCGATGGAGCATCACTAATAGTAATGGTGACAGGTTCCATCTGTTTCACTTCCGATTTCAACTGTGGTACCAATTTAGGTCTTCTTAGCTTTTGCTGGTTTAGAAGGGGTTTCAGTAAGTGTAGGATCAGCTAAAATAGATGGTTGGGCAGACTCTGCAGTGTGCGTGGTGAGGGACTCGACGAAGTCGGTAGACATCGCTTTTTCAGATGTCAGTGGGGAAGCGACAGGTGATAAGGATGACACCGCCACCAAACGAGTGCACTGACATGTGCATGTAATCGTCGCGACAGGCTTTTGGAGAGCGGAGGCAAAAGAGGTTACTAACGAAGAAGGCTGCAGGGCCTTTAAGGTCTTTTTGGCCTCTGCATAGGAGATGCACTGAGATGACTCGACTTGTTGTATCTTCTTTTCCTGGAGGTAATCCGTACAGCACCTACTCCAGACTGGATGTTCGCCTGAACAGTTAACACACTTAGTAGGTGGCGTACATTTAGACCCATCATGTGCGACCTTCCCACATTTGCCATAGGTAGCTTCCCCCTTGCAACCCAATTTGGTGTGCCCAAAACATTGACACTTAAAAGCAACGCATGCAGTTAGGAACATAAGGCCAAACTTTTCAGCATAAGAAACCTGCTTTTACATGTTCCGGTAGTTGAGGACTATTAAACTTTAGGATGAAGGACTCTGATGGGACGAGTTCTCCATCCACGTTTCTTAAAATTTTGCACATCCACTATGCCTTCTGCAGCCCACTCTTCCTTTAGTTCTGCTACAGGAATGCCGACCAGATCTCTACAGAAGACTACGCCCTTACTATAATTCAGGGTACTATGTAGCTCTGTTTCTATTAGATATTCTCCAAGGCACTTAGCTGACTGAATTCAATGTTTCCACTAACAGGGTACCATTTTATAACCACTTTACAGGTCTTAAACCACCTGCAATTCATTACAAACCTTTATTTACGTAAAAGGGCGAAACATTTTCAAAGGAACCACCCTTTCTTCTAACAATGAGAAACACATTCTGATTAACAGGCTGTGTTCTGTTACACTGAACATACAATTCCTTTGTGGAACCTGAGTCTGGAGGACTCAATACCTAAACCCTCTTCTTAGAGTGGGTCGTTTCAGCTGCTTTTCATCTGGGATGTATGAAATGTTTCCAGGCGTTGGTTGCAGTGGTTTTAGCAGAAATCTAAAAAGAAATAGGGACTTAAGGGAAAATTGTTAAAAATAGGGACTTAAAAATTTTTTAAGGGATCAACAGGGATACGAAATATGAGACATCAATAAATTTCTTTTTAATGAACAACCCTACCCAATGACTCATTTTTCTTTATTTATTTAGTAAAGAAATCTTAATTGTACTTTATTTTTTTACTGCTAATGTGTTTTGCCCTTTTGAGGCATCTTCAGAATGATATATACACAAAGGTTAGTCTTAGGGCTTCAATATTTTGACTTCGTAGTTTGATTTATGCACATCAGTAGACACAGACCTACTTTTCTGAAGATGACCAAAAAGGATGAAACGAGTTAGCAGTATAAAATAAAGTGCAATCACGGCTGATTTTAATTTGCAAATTGTTATCACAGCAAATAGGCGAACATTACAATTTCTTTTTATTCTACTTACTAAGCCCTGCGAACACCAACTTAATAAAAACTGCGGTTTGCTGATATAGCAGTACCGTCAGTGGCAGACTACAGCTGTCGGAGGCTTGGGGGGCGGGAAAACAAAATGAGCCACCCCCCCCCCCCCCCGTACACTTGGAAATACATGTATTACTATATAAAAGTACCTTTTGAGATTTGCAGACCCCCGCCCCAGGACGAGAGGAATGGGACAATCTTAGGAAAATAGCTTCCGACATTTGGAGGCCCAGTATGAGGGGCCAAGGGCACTAAAAGAAAAAGCGCTTTCGAGGTATCCCCCAATACGAGAGGCCCAGAGCAGTCCGCGGGACCCTCCCCCTCCTTAGTCCACCACTCACTACCATACTCAAGTATAACATTCTCGCATGCAAGTGTTGTCATTTTCATACGAGTCTTGTGATATATTGTGACGTATCTTATCAATTCATTTTCGGTACTGGGGGGGGGGGGGGGGGGGGGGGAATTATTTTGGAATTTATAGTACCGTATTCCACATTGTCTGTGATGTACAAGTTAAATATCGTTTGTTAACTGTAATTTCAATTATTTGCCTGCTCCATTAACTTAATAGTACTTGCATATGAAAATATCATCTTTACAGCTAATCATTAATAAAATGTCTTAAGAAAATGCCAACCCGAAAGTAGTTACTATACTAACTAATTCTCTTGAGTGTGTTATCGTGACTTTCACAGCCACAGCTAACAACCTACCATTCTGACAGCTTACCAAAGTGCTGTTATTATTTTGCTAACATATGGTTTCGGCGCAGCTACGAAAATCAGTGTGGCGCGACTGACACATACATACAGTGGCTGAGAATAACGTAGTACCGCCACTGATCTCAGTAGCTGAACATTTCCGATTGCAGCTGATGTCAGAGCGTCCTGCCTCCAATCAACATTATTTAATTGGTAGGAGTCGCAAGTCGTCCTCGTTGGACCTGCTGCCAACATATGCGAACTACTTCCATGCATCACTTCTACCATGAAAGATGACAAGGAAGTTGCGCAAAAATCCCTGGCATGTGCGTAGCACTGTCTGCACATACCTTTCCTTGTCCCGTGGTCGAAGATGTCCTACAACCATTCCCTGCACTCCCCTTGACAGGACACTTTTGTACATGCAGGAGCTGAGAATGGACAAAAATGGTGTAACATGAAAGATGCCTCAGTTAAGCTTTATTAGAGTTATTATAATACGACAAAATGTATGTTACAATTTGGAAAAAAAGGTACTTTAGGGAGCAAATTGAAAAAATGGGTACCTTTTAGGAACTTTTGGAAAAAAAGGGACTTTAGGGACCAATGTGACCTCTGCTAAATACACTGTGGTTGACATCTTCCTCCTACACCATCACGAGGTTGCCTGCACCTGTTTTGGAGTAAGAAAGAAATAAGTTAAGGGACTGACAGTCCTGTTCTGCAAATCTGTGTGTATGAATTTGTCAAGATCGGTGGTCGTTCCCCAGGGGCCGTTAGTTGTTTATTCATGTGTTATACAGCAGAAATGATATTGACAGGAAGTTTAAAATAGCTAAGCAGGAGTGGCTACAAGGGAAATGCACATCTGTAGAAAAATGTATAAATAGGGGAAAAATAGATACCACCCACAGGAAAATAAAAAAATAAAAACATTTGAAGACAAGAAAAGCAGCTGTATGTATATAAAGAACTCAGATGGAAAACCAGATCTCAGCAGAGAAGGGAAAGCTGAAAGGTGGAAAGAGTATATAGGGGGGCTCTACAAAGGAAATGAAGTTAAGAGACAATATCGTAGGAAGGGAAGAGGATGGAGATGAAGAGGAAATAGGTCTTTCAGAGTTCTATCAAATTCTTCTCTCAGTATAGTATATCCTAAGTTGAAACAAGGCCCCTGGAGTGGACGACATTCCCTCAGAACTACTGAAGTCTCTGGGAGAGCCAGTCATGATAAAACTATTTCACCTGGTGCGTAAGATGTATGAGACAGGGGAAATACCCTCAGACTTTAAGAAAAATGTAATAATCCCCATTCCAAAGAAATCAGGTGCAGACAGCTGTGAAACTTACAGAACTATCAGTTTAATAAGTCATGGTTGCAAAATCTTAACACGAATTATTTACTGAAGGATGGAAAAGCTGGCAGAAGCCAACCTTGGGGAAGACCAGTTTGGATTCAGGAGAGATGTAGGAACACAGGAGGCAATCCTCACTTTACGGCTTATCCTAGAAGATAGATTAAGGAAAGGCAAACCTACATATCTAGCTTTTGTAGATTTGGAGAAGGCTTTTGACAATGTTGATTGGAATAAACTCTTTCAAATTTTGAAATCAGCAGGAGTAAAATATGGGGAATGGAAGGTTATTTACAACTTGTACAAAAACCAGATAGCAATTATCAGAGTTGAAGGGCATAAAAGGGATGCAGAGGTTGGGAAGGGTGACAGGGTTGTAGCCTTTCCCAAACGTTATTAAATTTGTACACTGAGCAAGCTATAAAGGACAGCAAAGAGAAATTTGGAGAAGGAATTAAAGTTCAGGGTGAAGAAATAAAAACCTTGTGTTTTGCTGATGACATTGTAATTCTGTAACAGAGAACAAAGAAGCAGGAGGAGCAATTGAACGGAATGGACAGTGTGTTAAAAGGAGCATATAAGATGAATATTAACAAGAGCAAAACAATGGTAATGGAATGCAGTCTTAGAAAATCAGGCGATGCTGAAGGAATTAAATTAGGTAATGAATCCATAAAGGTGGTAAATGAGTTTTGTTAATTGGACAGTAAAATAACATATGATGGTCACAGTACAGAGGATATAAAATGCAGAATGGCAATGGGAAAAGAAGTGTTTTTCAAAAGGAGAAATTTGTTAACATCAAATATTAATATAAGCATAAGGAAGTCCTTTCTGAAACCTTTTGTGTGGAGTGTTGCCTTGTATGGGAGTGAAACATGGACGACAAACAGCGTGGACAAGAAGAGGATAGAGGCTTTTGAATTGTGGTGTTACAGAAGAATGCTGCAGATTAGGTGGGTGGATCACGTAACTAATGAGGAGGTACTGAACAGAATTGGAGAGAAAAGGAATTTCTGGCATACCTACACTAAAAGAAGGGATTGATTGGTAGAACACATTCTTAGACATCAATGAATTGTGAATTTAGCGTTGAAGGGAAGTGTGTGGGGTAAAAATCGCAGAAGGAGACCAAGTTATGAATATAGTAAGCAAATTCAAATGGATGTAGGTTGCCGTTCTTATGAGGAGATGTAGAGGCTTGTTGTGGATAGAGTAGAGTGGGGAGCTGCATCAAATCAGTCTCCAGACTGAAGACTACAACCACAACATACCACACTTTTAGTTTGGTGCAATGGAATTATTTTTTTCTCTTCGCTCTGAGTAGCAAGAACTCTATATACATTAACTTGTATATGTAACTGGGGAATTTATATGGTTTGTGCCCCTCTGCTGGCTCGCATCTGAATGGGTGGTAGTTGTATAGCTTTGTATTCTTTATCTTCTCGCTGCAGAAATTTTTCCCTCCGTGAGGCATCGCCTCCGCGCAGTTGTAATTTGGCGTACTATCTATTTGCGTAAGCCCCTTTGTGTCAGAGCTGTAGTTCTTGTTGACTGTTGGGCACATTATTCCTCTCCTCCTCGTTTTGAGTCAGCTCATCTGGTTTACCTGTATGTGTGTGTATTAAATTAACGAGTAGCCAGCTCCCCACCTCAGTGTGATTTTCATAAGTAAGCCGAGCTGTTTTCATTTAAATTGCAGGGCTCATTTGTAAATTTTATTGTGTGTTGTTTTATTGGCCTTCTGCCTATTGATATCATTGATCACAGTTTCCTGCTACCAGCCTCTATAATTAAACACAGACATTACTTGAATTTTTGAGCTGATCTTTTGTGTGTTTTGTAATGGTATTTTTTAAGTGATTTGTTCACTTAAATTTTTGAGCCCAATTTAGTATGATTTTGATAAGTAAGCTGAGCTTTTTTCATTTAAATGGCAGGGGGCATTTCTAAATAATATTGTATTTACAAGGGTTGCTTTTAACTAAGACTTTCTACTCTTGCTTAAATTGTTCGGCTCATTACTAAATTTCAGGCCTTATTAACTTATCAAAAAATTGCATCACTTAACTTGGCCTTCTGCCTTGCACCACTTATCTGAACTGTCTCGTGGGGCCTTCAGCCTCTTATATACAGGGTAGTCGGAAAATGTCTGAAATGCTTGTCAGGATGTTGTAGGGCAGGTTGTACCGAGACGTAAATGTTAAGAAAAAAATTTGATTTGTTGCGCCGTTTCAGAGTTATTTAGCTTAGAAGTTAGCCAATCACGTTGTTTGGCACGCAGATTCGAACAGCCCACAATAGGCAGTGTTGCCAAACATATCCTCCGAGCGACTCCGCGTATGGGAGTGTTTACTTTTATTTTGTTCATGTCAGTTTATGTATTATGTACACCACAAATAAGTCAAAATCATGATCAATATATTGTATTTATTAATATTTCATAAAAGGGATAACAAGGAAAGGCAAGCAAAAACGTGCGACTGCAAATAGGCTTCCTGGCAACTGTAACTATTATCCACAATAACCAGTTGGCCGATTTTACTGGAACCACCAACCTAATGCTCGCATGCAGCTGTCAAGGTCTACCGGAAATTAAATTAACAAAATACAAAGTCCTGTACGCTTCAATTACAATCCTTTTTCGGAAAGTTATTTCCAGAGTTCTCGTTGAAGCTGTGATACAGCCCTGTCTTGGACATGGATTTGGAATAACAAATATTCTATTGCCTTTCCTTTTATCGTATTTTTATGAAATATTAATAAATATGATATATTGTGCATAATTTTCATTTATTCACAGTGCAAGTAATGCATAAATTGACATATAAAAATTAAAAATAATTTCCCATACTAGGATTCGAAACCACATTCATCGCATCATTGATTACTGATCTGACTTCTTCCCACAACACCAACCGCAGCTTTCTGACAGCGTTCACTTAAGTGTCATACAGCGTTCCAGACCCACGCATGAAATGCTTTTTTTCCTAAACGCTTGGCCATCTGGAGCTCCTAGTGCTATCACGTTCATTTCTGGCCATGAACTGCATTTACCATAATTCGAATTAGGCGACGACGAGTAGGCGTCTTCTCCTTGTGAGACAACCACATGGAGAATACGTTTGGCAATGCTGCCTCTTGCGGGCTGTTCGAATCTGCACACCAAATGACGTGATTGGCTAACTTCTATGCTAAATAACTCGAAAACGGCGCGATGCATCAATTTTTTTGTTGTTAATATTTATGTCTCAGTACAACCTGCCCTACAACGCCCTGACAAGCATTTCAGACATTTTCGGACCACCCTGTATATAATTAAAACAAATGGAACCTGAACTGACTATGCTTGCTTAACTTCACCCACCAACTAACTCCCCCGTCACAAACATGAGATATTCACTACACAATTAGGATAAAACCAGTTATTTGGATTTTAACTACCTTGAGTCACACAGGTAGATCATTTTACATCAGATTCAAGGAACACATGGCAGCACAAAGAAACAAAAAAATTCTACACATCAGCAGTAGTCACTCACCTGCAAAAAGCATCAGCATTCTACATATTTAGATTATAAAGGGGTGGAGTGGGTGGGGGGACACACAACTAGATATTTTTGATGCTATGCAAACATACGAGTGGCATACTGAAAGTCACGAACAATTTTGTTTTCCTTTTCCGCATTGTATTTATTTTCAGACAAATGAAGTATCATCTTAATTTGTAAAATTTTCCCATTGTTCTACAAGCTTTAAAATTCCCTTGCTGTAGAAATCTATTCAAATTGTCCAGAGATAATGACACACTGTTTTCCATATATCCTCCCCAGCATCATATAACATTGAACTCGCAGGAGTTCCTTCACAGAACTGAAAAAGCTGGTAATCGGAGGATGCCAAGTCAGGTTTTTCCACCCCAAATGCCATGATCATATCTACAGTGATGTGAGAAGTGTGAGGAGGGGTGTTGTCATGTAGTAGAATGATCTTCTTTCCAGGACATTTGTGCACAAAACTGGAGCTTCCCAAACATCTGCATATAGTGGGCAGCATTTATGGTTCAAGAAATTAAACTAGAATGCAACCCTGTGCTTCGCAGAAGACACCGCCCATAATTTTCTCAACCAATTGCACTATCTTCACTTTATTCTTTGATGGCGACTTTAAGGGGTGCCACTCTATACTATGAAACCAGCTTTTGTCACAATACTCACCAAGAAAATCATGTTAATTTCAAAATCTCTGAAGAAGGTTATTAGACATGATTCTGATGATCTTCAGTCAACAAACATGGGACCCAACATGTACATATTTTTGGTACCTTAACTTATGCATCATTTCTTGCACTGCACTATGTTCTACTGCAAGTTTCCTAGTGATTTCACTCACAATTGCATGCATGTTGTTTCTAACGAGTGTATCAACTTGGTGCAATCCGTGGAGAAAGTGCATAGATGACCACTATGACGTTAATCTTGCATGCTTGTAAAATGTTTCACCCATCTTCTAACAGTATTTGTGCACATGCAGGCATCTCGATATGCAAGTTGAAGTCTGAGTGGGATGTCAGCAGCAAATTGTTCCTCTTTAACAAGCAATTCAATTACACCACGCAGTCAAAATAAATCACCATTTTGATAATACCACCTGCTGTCATGTAATAAGAGACTAATGATGTCAGAACATAACACAGTGTTAAGATTGTAGATTACAATCCTGTAGTTGTTTGCATTACATTGTTCGAATTTTAATTTCAACTATGGGTTTCTCATGACTTTCACTATGCTCCCCATATAAACACAACAGAAAATAGCTTAAGCCAATCCTAAAAGAACACATTTATGCCTGAATAGTAAGTTGGTAAGTTATTTCTAAGTTCCGTGATGTTTTCTAACTAAGAATATGTCCAGAATGAATCTGCCAGGAAGTTTCATAAAAATATGTTGAATAAGACTCACAAAATAAACATTTACACTAACATAACCATGCACTTAAAATTAAAATGCAGCATTAGTCTTCTTTAGCATTACTCTACAACTAAGCATGTATGTTGGTTAATGCCATTTGCTTAATACACTTTATAAGTAAATTTAAAACCAGAGCATCAATTACTGATGAACAGCATAAAGCAATTTAAACACAAAGCAAACGACAAATAATTTCTGGAAATAAGAAAGAACTTGACTTTGCTGATGTTACTGTAATGTTTTTGAATTCAATATTATTGTCAAAAACAAGTGACTGAAATATCTTTTAAAGACACAGTCACTAATAATTGAAATTTTTACTTTACATGACTAGTTTCAGTGCACTGAGACAACATTCTCAAATCTACAGCTAGAGAAAGCCATGAATTAAAATATGATAATGTGTTCAGAACTCATAGTTAACTTTCCATAAGTTAGTAATATACATCACTTTTAGGGATGGATGTAGAACACAGTACACATTTGTGCTACATTTTGTACACAACATGTCAAAAGATAGATCCAAAAGCTGTCAGTAGACCAATCAATAGGCATTGCTTCAGTTACCTGTTTATAATACAGGTCACAAGAGGGTGTGGTTGTTTATGTATTAAGGATGAAAGACAAACAAAAGCTTCATCAAGTAGACACAATCATGACTACCAGAGAGCGACATTGTCATCCGGTTTTGTGAATACAAAGGTACAAAGGAAAACATTGAAACCTATGCTAACCAAAACAAGGCTGTCTGTTGCCATTTTGACATTGTTGGATATACATCAAACAAGCGAAACAAATAAATTACATATGTAAAATAATATAACAACATCCAGGAATGAACAGATTAACCAATAAACCTTTTTAGTGTAATATCTACATTGTGCAGATGGTATAATGAAGAGATAACACAATCACTATTAAAAATAAGCAACCTCTTTCAAGCATGAATATTGAAAAATCCCCACTTACAATACCGAACATTGACCCAATATCACGAACAAACTGCACACTCCACAAAGGAGACACGTATAACACAATTTCTGTATAATACTTAATAAGGGGTATCTAACCACAAAGAACCTAGGATAAATACAATTACAGTTCTAGGAAAGACATTTTTAATACTGCCCCAAGGCTGCTTTTTTACTGAAACACTTACTAGTTTTGGCCTTTGCCCATTTTCTTAAGTCACCTATTACAGAGAACAATGTTCATTATTAGTGGAGGACACATGAATACAGTAACTTACATGGTATGTTCATGCTGTATTTACTTTCATTCTTTTGTATTAGCACATTATGTGGGTCACGCTGTTTATTTCAAATACTTTGGTGTAATTTTGCCATCTGATCCAGATTGGCTGTAACATTCAGTTTTTTTTTCTATTTTATGTATCATATTGGTTCCTGAAGTGTCATTTCCAGTATGGAAATATTACAAATGTCTTTCTTTCTTGTTTCTATTTTTATCAATGTGATTTCATCTTTTAATACTTTTCTGTTTTGAATATAAATAGATTATTGACTAGTTCTGGTTTATAGCCATTACTGATTGCTATATCCCTAAGTGTATTCAGTTCTGAATTCATATTTTTGCTACTGAGATGATATTTAGTGATATGGTATATTGCTGATCTAAAGTATGCCTCCTTATGGCTCCGTGGGTGACGAGCTATTAAAAAATGTTCAAATGTTTGTATAGCTTATGGGACTTACCTACGAGGTCATCAGTCCCTAAACTTACAAACTACTTACGAATTAGCTAATCCTAAGGACAGCACAAATATCCATGCCCGAGGGGGGATTCAAACACCCGACCATAGTGGCTGTGCAGACCGTGACTGGAGCACCTCAATCCCCTCGGCCACCGCGGCCGGCCAAGAGCTATTAGTGGTGGGTTATCAGAGTACAGTAAACTCTAGATTATCCGTGAGTGGATTAATCACTCAGTGGATTATCTGCGGCCTCCTACTCTAATTTTTTTTTTTTTTTTTTTTAAATTTACTTTTGCATGTGAATGGGATTCTCTCTGTCAGAGATAATTTTGGGCTACAATACACGTGTAGTAATTTATGGGCTACTCAAACACCGAGTGCTACACTACAGTATTTGTTGAGAAAGATAGAGTACATATAGTGAGCATGGGAGTCCCGACCCTTCCCACAGTTGCATGCCACCAAAGCTTGCTACAGGCAGTGTCACAAGTTTGTGACATCTCTAAGGCACAACTTATAATCGACAGACCGTGTCCAGTTTTTATTTTTTTACAAACATTTTTAAGATGAAACGTAGTGTAGTATGTACTGTACATGCAATTTGGCTAATTACAGTACACTAATTCACGTTTCTAAGAACTAAATGACCGAGACTAATTTAGCTCTTTTTTTATTTACGCCAAACCTCACACAGCACTGGACAGGACTACTACGCTGGCCAGGCAGCAAATTCTTAAGAGTGCCTGCGCCTGCCGGTTGCCCAATCTGGGAAACCCCATTTCCCCACCAACAGTCCTGCTTGCCCACCAGGTCGAAAACAGACAGTAGTCATTTGGTTTCTGTTAGTGATGTTAGTGTCGAACAATATCCGAAAAACGAAAACATGCTGTGTTGTATGATTCCGAAGAAACTGGAAATAATACACAAAATGGAAAAATGCAGCACTGGCACGGAAAATCTAGCACTGATTTACAATGCTGGTGAAACTACAATCCGTGACATTTGGAAGAATAAAGACAAAATAATTCAGTTTGCTGGCAGTTCTGACTCAGCTAAGGGTTTGTCAAAGCAGAAAGCTATGAAGATGTCTACATACACCGAATTGGATGGAGCCTCGTTGCAATGGTTTCAGAAAATAAGAGCAGAGTGCACACCAAGTATCTGGCCCAATATGTGCCAAAAAGGCCCAATTTTTCTACACAGCTTTGGGATTTACAGGAGATTTCAATGCATCTTCAGGCTGGCTGACAAGATTTAAACAGCGTCACAATTACCGAGAGATTCCAGTCAAAGGAGAAAAGTGAAGTGGAGATAATAAGGCTGCTTCTGAAATTTGCAAAGATTTTCAGGAGTTCATTGCACGAGAAAATTTGGAACTGGAACAAATATACAATGCGGATGAAACTGGACTATTTTGTAAGTGTTTACCAACTAAAACTTTAGCTTTCGAAGTGGAGCGGAGTGCACCTGGCTATAAATCAAGTAAGGAAAGGATAACTGTGTTGTGCGAATGGTATGGGATCACATAAAATTAATCTTGGTATAATAGGTAAAGCTAAAACACTCTGCTGTTTCAAAGGAAAAGAAATCCACAATTTACCTGTCAGTTATTTTCATCAGAAAGAGGCCTGGATGGAGCGCACAATATTTCAAACATGGTTCCGTAACTGCTTTGTGCCACAGGTGCGAGAAAATTAATGTTGAAGGGTCTGCCTACAAGGGCTGTGTTGTTACTGGACAATGCACCATCGCATCCCAATGAACACGTTCTGAGATCAGATGATGGTATGATATTTGTTAAATATTTACCATCAAATGTAACAGCCATAATTCAGCCAATAGATCATGGTGTCATTGCTGCCATGAAGAAAACATATAGAGAAGTCTGCTACAAAAGCTTATTGATGACGGCAGCAATTTCCAAACATTTGGTAACAGTTAACTGTGCTAGATGCAATTTAAGAAGTGTCAAAGACATGGCGTATGGTAAAACAATGAACCATAGCCAAGTTATGGAAAAACATAAACCCAAAGAGAGAAAATATCAATGAGTTCAATGACAAAGAAGATTACTCATTAGCAATGTTAGCTGTTGTTTGGGGGGAGGGGGGGTGCACCACAACTCCAGGGTGTGAAGCAGTAGACAGAGAAAATATTTCTGAATGGTCTGATGTGGACAACATGGAGTCAGGCCACGTAATGCTGAGTGATAGTGCAATTGTTGACCGAGTGCAAGGGAAGTCCGAGGAGGCGAATGACAGTGACGATGATGACAACACTCCTCTAAGTCCAGAAACAGTCATCAGTAATGCATCAGTACCTGAATGGGCTGATGGGTTACTGGATTACAGTGAACAGCAAGAAGATGCTCTCTGTGTGGCAAGTTGGTGTTGCGCAAAATCTGCAGTGCAATATATATAAAAGACAAGGTACCACAATGAGACAGAAGCCAATTCAGGACTATTTTGTTTTAAAGTAGTGCACTGCAATGTAAAACTGAATTGGTAAGTACAGAATTTTCATACATAAATAAAGTACAATATATTAGAATTATTAGATAATTGATTTTAATTATGACATAGTAATTAATTTTTGTCTTTGTAGTACTGTTAACACATTACTGTATACTTAAGTTGCAATTTATCCACAAAATTTGATTATCCGCAGTTTTTGAATCCTGAATCACCACGGATAATCAAAAGTTTACTGTATATTGAAAGTATGTACTTCATTAATGTTCGTGGTTGTTAGGTCAAGAAAGGTAACTCTGTTGTTAATTTCATGTTCAATCGTCAATGTTATATTCTTGGGCATCTTGTTAATTTAGTCATGGAAATCGTTAATTTCTTCTGCAGATCCATTAAATAGGAATATAGTGTTATCTACTGTAAGATAGTATACTACTTTTCCTTTCCATTGTTCTTGTTCCTTAATCAATTTACTTTCTACGTGGTCTAGAAAAACATTTGCTAGTGTGACAGACAGGCAACTTCCCACTGCACTGACCATTAAAACTAAAATAGTTGTGTGATAATGTTACAGTTAGCAGTTCTATTGTTTCATAAACTTCTGCTGCAGAAATTTTCCTATATTTTAAGAGATTTTCTTTTGTGATAGCAATAGTTTATCAATGAGTACATTAGTGTATTAGATTTGCAATTAAGTCTGTTGAGTTTTGTTGTCTGCTGTATACGTTATTTTCACATATGATTTTGATATGCAGGACTGTTTATGAAATTCACAACTGGACGAATCGGAACATTTGTTCAAAAATGTTGAAATGTTTGTAAATCCAAGGGACTTAACTGCTGCGGTTATCAGTCCCTAGGCTTACAAACTACTTAAACTAACACACAGAGAGGTAGGACTCGAACCTCTAATGGCAAGCAACTATGCGCTCTGCAGCAATGTGCCTTAGAGCACTCGGCCATTCCGCTGCAGCGGGGAACACTCGTCTTGTGAACCTTTGGTTGTTCTCTGAGCTGGGAGCATTGTGGATTCACCTGTTTTGTTCTTTGTCTGTCATAGAAACTCTGATCTTTTGATTGCTCTATTTATCAAAGCTTTAAATCGGTTTGTCGGGTCTTTGCCTATAAGTGTAATGTTATTTAAGTCAAAAATGTCAAGAGTTTTATTTATATTACTTTATCTGCTTTTAATGCTGAAGTGTTATATACTTTTAGTTCATTTGTTAATGTCATGTAGATATTGTTCATGACTCTTGTTATTGATCTTTTTGGTACAAGAAGAGATTAGAGACAAGTACAAGTGAAACGAACTCCTGATCAGAACTATATGTAACACATTTACAGGTTGGAAACGTTATCTTCACCTGTTTACAACATAGTGTACATAATCAAACAGTATATAGAAAGTGCTATTAAAACTGTAAAAATATGACATAACGAGAAATTTGAAGCAATACTCTATAAAAATTGTGAATAACAAAGATAAATGTACTAACATAGTTTAAATTTTATGTGAAAAATCACTAATTTACCAGACCTTATTCTTGCTGACAATGAAATAAATTTGTTAAATAAGGGACTTCAGTATAATCTGCCAAAAAAACCTAATACTGCCAATGTTATTTCTACGATAGAGCATGAAAAATTAGCAATGGAAATAAGAAAACTTTATGTAGTAGAACACAACAATATATCTAGTAAAATAGGTAAAATCATAGGTTCCTACACATCAAATACCATAAGGATCAATAACAAAAATCACTTACAACAAGATTTGCACATCATTAACATTTAGAACACCTACAAGAGTCAAAATGACCCTTTTTGGTTTTAAATAGATATGTCTAAGAATTATAAGAGTAACATTTCTTTTCATGACATTTATTTATTTGATATGTACTTACAGTTATACAGATAAACAGCACATTTCACCAAACTGATTATCACTTTCTTCCAGTTTTACCTTTAACAACCAAGGGAGAGGGGGGGGGGGGGTCATATGACCACTTCAGATAAAACTATAACATTGTTTATTGTTATGCCTTACAATCATCTCATGCATTCTGAAGTGTCGGCAACTTTATTTTGCCATGCAATAAATAATTTTCTTTCATATAATTGTGGTATGAAATGACAAGAATTGAGTAAGTTCGACATTGTTCACCGTTCCCTTAGGAAAGGATAGGATAAGATATGGGTGGATTGGGCACACAACATCAAGAACTATAGCATCTGAACAAATCCTCTAGGGATAGAGGAGTGTTTAAAGGAGAATAGAACCACAATGAGAATTAAAAGAGGAAAAACCTAGCAAAGTAAGTGTGCTGCTAAATACAACACCAAATACTACAGTGACAAACCACAATGAAGGATGTTGAATTCGATTTAAAAAACATAGCAGACAACTATGTTTGGCTAATCACAGAATTAAAATGGAGGAGCCAGCTATACTGCCTCACACTAAAACTTCCAGACTAAAAGTTTAGGCCAGAGTCCGTACAAATCACAAAATTTTACAACTCTTGACACACTCCGCTCATCATAAGCTACAATAGGGACCAGATCAGCAGCAAAATCTGCTTCAGCCCTCGCAGCATTGTATGAAACACACTCAATTAACATGAGGTGCAGAGTTATCCATACACCACAAGCATTACAAAGTGTGGGGTCCTCACAACGAAGGAGAAAACCACGTGTGAAGGGGCAGTGTCTGATGCGGAGGCATGTCAGGGACACTTCATCCTGCCTCTGTGGCTGGCAGGAGGACTGTCATGGTTGGACTGTCGACTTCACCGACCGCAGATGATTCGTTGTCACTGCCGACCACTGATTGTCCCATAACTGTACAGATACTGCCAAGCCACAGAGAGAACGTCCTGCAGGGAATAGCACATGGTGTGATATCAGGGCCTCCTCGGCACACCGATCAGCCTGTTCATTGCCCCAAAATCCTGCATGCCCCGGCACCCAACAGAAGGACACTTGTTTGTCCCACTGATGGAGGCAGTAGAGTTGGTCATGCACGAGCTGTAGTAGTGCTGCAGCTGGATACACGTTTTGCAGCGACAGCAGAACACTAAGGGAATCAGTGCATACAAGAATCTGTGTGCCCTGAAGTCGTCGCACGCGCTCCGGCACCCGCAAGATCGCCCGAAGCTCCACTGAAAGAACAAAATAGGCATGGGAGTGGCTAATGCTAATCTCATGATTGGGAAACACAACAGAACAGCCAAAGGACTCCCCTTGTTTCGAACCATCAGTGTAAACCACTGTATAAGCGTGATGCCTATCTAATAGGTTACAAAACACAGACTGGTATATAAAATCAGGAGTACAATGTTTCTTAAAATTTGTGAAGTCTAAATACAATTAGGGGAAAAGCAGCTCCTACCTAGATGTAAAAGATTAACATCAGTCACACCCATCTCCAAAAGGCAATCCTTCACCAGAATAGCAAAAGGCCTCGTTTCGTGTTGCCGAGTATGAAACAGCCTTTCCAGAGGAGGCCAGACAATAGTATGATAGGCAGGTACGTTCAGCGTGGATCATATTTGATACACCTGGCACACCGTGAGTAGCTGTTGCCTTTTGGACAGAGGGGCTCAGCAGTCTCCGCTCGTGGCCACCACTGAACGACATCATTCACTTGGGACTGAGATAGGAACCAGTTAGCACTTCGGAATCAGATAGGCACCAGTGAAGACTTGGCTATCGGACAGGCACTAGGCAGGCCTCTAGCTCAACTACGTATCAGCCTTCTGCAGTACTGAACTATGTAAAAGTTAAGTATTGTATAAATTCTGTGCATTCACTTTAGTGTTTCTAGTTTCTGCTGTCCCACTGGCTGCTCACCTCCGTACCTGCACAAGCATGCTATCCTTATTCCTGTGTCGGTCTCTTTTCTGCTCGGCCACCGACACCTACGACGGAAACGAGACACAAAAGCGGCGACGAGGCTGGGACACAAAACAGGTGAATAAACCTCACTGTATCTTTAAAATATAGTACAGTATCCTTGATCATCAGTTCAGGTAGGTTTAACACAGAAGAGGAACAGTTAAAAAGAACACAAACAGATTTCTCAGTGGAAAGTTTAAAACCACCCTTCCGCACCCACTCATCTAAGCGCTGTTGCTGCTGCTAGGCTTGAGGAAGAGTAAAACATGGAAAACAATGAACATTGCACAGGTCTTTTAATGGCAGACATAATGCTATTAATATCAATTGCAAAGAGTGTTACACTTAAAACACTGACCTGAGGGACACTGTTCTCTTGTTCAAAACGATCAGAAAACACACTACCAACCCGGTAGCTAAAATAATGCAGAGAGAGGAAGGACTGAGTAAAATGGGGAAGACAACCACAAAAACCCTTTTCGTGAAGCTCCCTGAGGATCAGATGTCTCCAAGTGGTATCATAGGCCTTCTCAAGATAAAAATAAATAAATAAATAAATGAAATAAAATAAAAAAAAAAAATAGCCAAAAGTTGATACTGGTGCATGAAAGCCTGTTGTATAGCCACTATCAGGAAGCCCAGGTTATCAAAGGTGGAATGATGTTTCCTAAACTCACACTGAAAGTGACTAAGTAGCTGCCTGAATTCCAGTATTCAGACAAGGTGTCAGTTGACCATCTGCTCTAACGTCGGCTAGTGAGGGCTATACTATGGTAACTACTCGGGCTTTAGATTAGATTAGATAAATACTTGTTCCATAGATCATGAATACGACACTTCGTAATGATGTGGATCATGTCAGGTTAATGAAGGGTGTCTGTACACGATGTTACATTACTCAAAATATTATATGACAATATATATGTTTACTAATTTATATCTAAACACTCCTCCAATGAGTAGAAGGAGTTTTCATTCAGAAATTCTTTTAATTTATTTTTAAATGCTAGTTGGCATCTGGCAGGCTTCTGATGCCACTTGGTAGGTGACCAAAGAGTTTTGTGGCAGCATAATTTACCCCGTTCTGTGCCGAACTCAGATTTAGCCCTACACAGTGAAGATCATCCTTTCTCCTGGTGTCATTTATCGAGATTCTTATCGCCAAAATTTGCAATAAACCTAACAGCATATGTAGCTGAACTCAAACGTTTCAGCAGACCGTCAATGTGTTGCTTCCAGTTTAATCTCTCATCAATGCACACACCTAAAATTTTTGAAAATTCTACCTTATTATTACTGGAGTTGTGCTATTTGCTGTGTAGAACTGTATATACTGTGTTTTATCAAAATTTAATGAGAGTATGTTTGCAGAGGACCAGTTAATGATTTTGTGAAAAACGTGGATGTGATTACTATATTTGTATCATCGGCAAATAGAAATAACTTTGCATCTTCATGAATGTAGAATGGCAAGTCATTTATGTATATCAAGAACAGTAAAGGACATAAGACTGAACCCTGTGGCACCCCATCCTTGATAGTCCCCCAGTTTGAGGAATCGGCTGATGTTTTGACATTACATGAACCACTTATTTCAACTTTTTGCATTCTTCCAGTTAAGTATGAATTAAACCATTTGTGCACTGCCACAGTCAAACCATAATTATTAAGCTTATCTAGAAGAATTCCATGATTTACACACCAAAGGCCTTTGAAAGATCACAAAAAAATACCAATGGGTGATGTCCGGTTATTCAGAGCATTTAATATCTGATCGGTGAAGGCATATATAGCATTTTCTGTTGAAAAGCCTTTCTGAAAACCAAACTGACATTCGGTTAGTATTTTTACAAATATGCGAGGCTACTCTTGAATCCATTACTTTCTCAAAAAATTTCGATAAAGCTGTCAGAAGGGAGAGATTGGGCGGAAGTTGTTAACATCTGATGTATCCCCTTTTTTATACAGTGCTTTGACAATGGCATATTTCAGTCTATCAGGAAAAACGCCTTGCTTCAGAGAGCTATTACATAAGTGACTGAGAATCCTACTTATCTGTGGGGAACAAGCTTTAAGTATCTGGCTGGAAATGCCCTCAATTCTGTAAGAGCTGTTGTTGTTGGGTGTTTAAAGAGGATTAAACTGCTGGGTTATCAGTCCCCTGTTCCCAGCCGTTTATAATGTAGCACTCTACATTTAGTAACCACCAAGGACAGAGCATCAGTCAATGTTAAAATGACAATTAAAACGGAAGGCACATTGATTGTTGACGAAATCGGCAACAAAACTAAAATATTACAGCAGATGAGTGTGACTGGCTGATCACGAAAATAATACTAGATGAGCCAGCCACTCTGCCCACACTTAAAAGCTCCAGTTACGAACCAGACATACACTAAATAAAAGACAACAGATTAAAAGTTCTTCAGGGGTAGGGGGGGCCGAGGAATCGGGCAAAGAAGCCTATCACTAAATAGTATGGTAAAAGGCAGCTGTGTGAATAAAACCTAAAACATGGTCAGCCATTGAGGAATCGTCAGCTAAAATTGATGGAAGTGCAGTTGGAAGATTAAAGGAGTGCCTCAAAACAACTAAAAGCACACAGTCCATTAAAATGTGGACCACCGTCAGCAAAGGTGGTGGGTGGCCATGGGTTAACCACGTATGGCCAATACGCAGTCGACAAAGAGCAACAGATTCCCAACGAGAGGCACTCAGAGAGGACTTCCATGCACCTATGGGGGGTTTAACTGCACCGAGCTTATTTGTTACACTCTAGTCAGCCCATTCAGCGTTCCAAATCCCTAGGATCTTGCAGTTCAACTTCCGCCGGAGATCCTTGTCCTGGAGGCCGATCTGCAGAGGCCGAGATGTGGTGGCATGTTTGGCCAACTGATCAATACGTTCATTCCCTCTGATGCCAATATGGCCAGGGTGGATACAGAGTCTTGGATAGTCTGTATCAACGGGTGTTTAGGAAAACACTGGTCAAGTGCCTGCAAGCCACTCAGGGAGTCGCTACAGATGACAAACAACTACCCGGGGCAGGCTCAGAGATGTTCCAGAGCTCTAGAGATAGCGACCAGCTCCGCAGTGAAAACACTACTCCCACTTGGCAAGGACCACCGTTCAAAAAGGTCACCATGGAGATAGGCATACCCAGCGTGGCCATGAACCAGAGAACCATCGGTGTAGATGACTTCTGCACCAAGGAACGAGTCAAAGAGTTCCTGGAACTTTGAGGGGACAGGGGTGCAGCAGTCGGAAAGAGGAGCCTGCGATTCAGATGATGGTCTGAGGTGTGGACATGGGCAACATACAAGGCCAACAACTGTTGCCGACGGAACCGCAGTTGCCAAGCGAACACCAGCATGTAGAATGGGGTCTAAGTCCCGAAGTGCAGAAGGGGCTGCGAGTCATACACCTGGCTCCCATAATCCAGGCGGGACTGGATGAGAGCCTTATAAAGCTGTAAGAGGGTTGGAGGGGCGGCTCCCCAAGCAGTGTGGCTGAGGCAGCGCAGTATGTTTAAGTACCACCAGCACTTTTGTTGAAGCTGTTGTAGGTGGGGGACCCACGTAAGTCGGGCATTGAACACCATGCCCAAGAAGCGTTGCATATCTTTAACACGAAGAATGTTGTCACCAAAATACAGTTCAGGGTCTGGGTTCACTGCCCGACAGTGACAAAAGTGCACAATCAGAGTTTTGGAGGCAGAGAACCAGAACCCATGGGCTAAGGCCCAGGAATGCACCTTTTGAATGGCTCCCTGCAGTCGCCTTTCAGCGAAACCAACACTGGCAGAACAGTAATACATACAAAAGTCATCGGCATACAGTGAGGAGGAAACCGATGACCCTACTGCCACAGCAAGTCCATTGATTGCAATGAGAAATAGCGGAACACTAAGAACGGAGCCCTATGGGACTCCATTCTCCTGGGTGATGGGGAGCTGAGGTGGGTACTTACCCTAACCCAAAAAGTGCGAAGTGAGAGCAAGTTCTGAATGAACAGCATAAGCAGTCCACTCGAGCCCCATCCATGCAGCGTAGCTAGAATATGGTAGCACCAGGTAGCGTCATAAGCCTTTCGGAGATCGAAAAAGACTGCAACCAGGTGCTCACGCCTGGCAAATGCAGTGCAGATGGCCGACTCCAGTGGAACTAGACTGTCTAATGCAGAAAGGCCTTGGCAGAAGCCCCCCCTGTTGTGGGGCGATGAGTCTAGGGTCTTCAAGAACCCACATGAGCCGCCGACTCACCATACGTTCGAGAAGCTTGCAAGGAACGTTGGTGAGGCTAATTGGGCGGTAACTGTCAGCCACCTGTGGATCTGCACCAGGTTTTATCACTGGGATGACGATGCTATCCTGCCATTGTGATGGGAAAACACCTTCAACCCAGAGGCAATTAAACAGGGCGAGAAGTTGGTGTTAAAAAAGTCCTTTGACAGGTGGTGCAGGAACTGGTTGTGGATTCGATCTGGCCCTGGAGTGGTATCGGGGTAAGCAGTGAGGGCACTCTGGAACTCCCACTCAGTGAATGGGACATTATATAGTTACCGTCAACATGTGTGGAAAGATAGCTGCCTCCGCTTGACCTGTTCTTTGTGGGTGCGGAAGCCCACAATGTAAACAGAAGTCGCAGAGTTACTGGCACAATGGTCCGCCATGTGTTCAGAAATAACAGCTGGATTCAGGCATATAATACCCTGAATGTTCAAGCTGGGGGTTCCTGACTGTGGTCGGTACCCAAAATAGCGCCGAACCTGTGACCAAACCCCAAATGGGATGGTGCGAGAACCGATGATAGCAACATATCTCTCCCAACAGTCCTGCTTACTCTGGCGTATCAGCCTCTGAGCTTGTGCCCGAAGCCATTTGAAAGCGATCAGGTGCTCTATAGATTGGTGGTGCTGGTGGCAATGGAGTGTCCGACAACGTTCCCTGATGGCCGCAGCAATCTCTGTGGACCACCACGGAACCGACTTGTGCCGAAGTGAGCCAGTGTTGGTCGGAACAGTGGCTTCAGCAGTGGAAATGATGGCCCTAGTGATGTGATGAGCAACCTGATCAGCATCGTCCGGGATTGGAGGAATCAAGCTAGTAGCCGAGGTGTAAGCAGGCCAGTCAGCCCTACACAGAGACCAATGGAGCAAGCGGTGGAAGAAACCGCCACAGTTCCATTACAGCACCACACTATCTCCCGACTTATAGAACATATTTATGGAGATGGTATAGGAGGGTCCATAGGACTATCTGCAATCAATGACTGAGGAGGCAGAGCCTCAATGTCCATTGCTTCCAAAGTCTTAGGAATTGCAGAGTCTTCAGGGGATGCGAGGATCTCCACCAAGTCCTCGGAAGCAGACTTTTGTTATGGTGGAATGGTAGCCACCTCCGATTCTTTAGTTTTACTTTTCTTCTGCTTTTCTCACTGATCCTTTGGTTTCTCGCGCTGGGCGGGCTTGGCTGACTCAGTCTCAGGGACTGAGATTGCCCTTGATGCCCTACGGCCAGCTTTGGGAGGCACTTTGTGCTACTGACTGGTGTCCACTGTGCCAGTGGGAGAAACCGAGAGAGAAAGGGATGCAAGTGATCCCTTCCTTGTGAGAGGAGCCAGAGCAGGCAGTTGTGGCTCTGGCTCACGTGTGGGGACCGATGTCCCCGTTGGTTGGGGGGTTTTTGCTTCCAAGGCAGGGGCTTTGGAAGCAACAGAGAGAGATGTCCCCCCTACCACCAAGAAGGCAGATGGTGATGGCTGGGGTTGAGGGCTCACTATGACTGACTGAACAGGCGGCAAACTAGTCTGTTGAAATGGTGTTGTGGTTGCTGCATAGAAGTTTTGATGCTGATCAGGTGGAGTTTTTCATATTTTCTCTTAGCCTCGAAATAAGAAAGCCGATCCATGGTTTTGTATTGCATGATCTTCCTTTCTTTGTGGAGTACAGAGCAAGAAGGTGAGCTAGGTGGGTGCTGCTGTCCACAGTTGACAGAAATGGGAGGTGGTGTACAAGGGAGGTTCTGGGTGTGATGCACGGCCACAGTCAAAAGATGTTGAGTTGACAGTACACCTGGAGGACATGTGCCCAAACCTCCAGCATTTAAAACAGCGCATAGGGGGAGGAACGTAGGGCTTCACGTCACAACGGTAAATCATCACCTTGACCTGCTCAGACAATGAGTCACCTTCGAAGGCCAAGATGAATGCACCGGTGGTGACCCTGTTGTCCTTCTGACCCCTATGGACTAGCTGTATAAAGTGGACTCCTTGCTGGCCAAGTTCTTGCGGAGTTCGTCATCTGACATGGAAAGGAGGTCCCTACGAAAAATCATACCCTGTACCATGTTCAGGCTTTTGTGTGGGGTGATAGTAACGGGAACATCACACAGCTTGTCACACGCGAGCAATGCCCATGACTGTGCCGGGGATGAGGTCATTATTAAAACTGATCCCAATCACATCTTCCACATGCCGTCTACTTCTCCAAACTTGTCTTCCAAGTTCTCGACAAAAAAGAGACTCTTTGTGTTCGTAAAGGATTCACCATCTGTCCTGGCACACACTAAATACCTTGTACCATATTGTTGTCCTTGGCTTCGAGCCCTGCATTCCTCCCACGGTGTGGCCAAGGAAGGGAACAATTGGGGGGTCATAATTCTCAACATTGAAGTCTACTTTGCCTTTCTTAGAGACGGTGGTTAAATGCCCACCAGCATTACTCTGTGGTCTTTTCATGGTGTTCCCACGAGCAGCTAGGGAAATAAAGGTACACCGAGGCAGAAGCCCACTTGCCTGGGTAAGCCTTATACAACTGAGGTGTGGCAGGTTCCTCAGAGGTTGCTCACTAGTGACTGTTCAACCTCAACAGCCATGCATCTCCTTGGCATGTAGCACACCTTGAGATTGAGGTTTTTTTTTTATAGAGGTTTGTACCGTCTTCGCGACCCAAGCGATTAAGCCAAGATCCTTGGACTCTGAAATGTAAAACGTTGCACCGTCACACCGAACAATGGCTGTTGAAGCACGCACAGAGATTACGGTGTAGCAGACTGTTGTTGCGACACAGCCACGGCTCAGGACCCAGCTAATTAATGCTGAGCCCCTGAGGGGTCCGTATGAGCTTTTACTTTTCAGTGAGTTTATTATTTTACTGATTTTAAGGGGAGATGTTGGTGGAATTACAATTGAATCAAACTGTGTACGTATGGCCCCTTCTATTAGTAGCCTGGCCTCTTCGAAGGTTGACCTGTTTCCCTTTCAATAATATTCCAAATAGTTTTAATTTTATCAGAGGTACTGATCTGACATGATACACATTCTTCTGGGCATTTTAATAACTTTACTTAGTATTGCACAATACTTTTTATAATACTGAACAATTTCTGGATCAGTACTCCATCTTGCCATTACATACAGTTCCCTTTTACGGTTGCAAGATATTTTCATTCCTTTGGTTAGCCATAGCTTTTTACATGTTTTCTTGGAATTTTGTTTAACTACTTTCTTGGGAAAACAATTTTCAAATACCCCTAAAAATGTATCATGAAATAAGTTATATTTCAGGTTTGCATCGGGTTCCTTATACACCTCATCCCAGTCTAGCTGCTGTAGGCTTTCCCTTAAGTTTTCAATGTATATATTGTTAATTGAACCAACTACTTTGGAAGTCTGATTTGATTTACTGCATGGAGCTATGTCATGTACTGTAACAAGCTGAGCACCATGGTCTGAAAGGCCATTCTCAATAGGATAAGCATTTATGTTCTTAAACTTATCTCTGTCTATAAAATAGTTATAGAGTAGGAAAATCAATAATGGAGCGAAAATTGAAAGTTCTGAATAATACTACAAGGTCATTCTTCCTATTACACTCTTTCAATGAATCAACATTAAAATCCCCACAAATAATAATTTGCTTCCCCTTGTTTGACAGATAGCACAACAATGCATTCTAGTTTTCTAGAGAAAGCTGAAAATTCCCTGAGGGGGACCTATACACTGTTACAATTATGAAAGTGCCCTAATTAAGTTCAGTGGCACATGCTTCTATACTTTGCTCTACACAGAACTTTTTTTGTTTCTAAATTTTTCACATTGTGGAAACTTTTGACATATATGGCAACTCCTCCTCTCACCATATTATCTGTACCTACATGTGCAGCTAATTTTACCAATTGATATTTGTCTTTTCCATATCAGTGACGATGTGATGCTCAGACAGGCATAGTACATCTATTACATTATTAGTTTCTAAATCTTCTAAACAAACCAAAAGCTCATCAACTTTATTCTTTAATGCCCCAATATTTTGATGAAATATACAAACATTGTTTTTCACTTTTGTGTGTATCTTGAAATTTTTTAACATCTTTAGTACCTGCCTGAGTTGTTTGTTGTTTGAATGTTTTAGGGGGACAAAACTGCAGAGGTCATCAGTCCCCCATTCCATCAATAGGCATCACAAGAAGATGCGTGAACGTGTAAAAGAGCCCAGAGTTGAAAACACCAATGGGGAAGCATATCCCTCAGTCAGGGGAAGGTCGACAAGAGAGAACACAAAATGTGACAATCACACAAAGTCACCATGCAACGTAAAGAAATGGAATGTAAAAGCCGACATCTGTGGCTGACCGACTGTGAGACTAAAAAGAGGAAAATTCAACCACATGGAAACCTCAAATTGGAGGACATTAGACAGGGCAAACACAGACAGAGGACTAAAGAAATGCTTTAAATGGAGTGGTAAAAACCACTGTCTCGAATAAAACTTAAAACAGTATCAGCCATTTTGGCATTGTCACTTAAAACATAGGATAAAAGTGCAGGAAAATTAAAACTCCCCCACAGAGTGGCTAAAACAGGACAGTCCATCAAGATGTGGGCCACCATCAGGTGGAAGCCACAGCAACACTCAGGCAGGTCCTTGCCACAGAGGAGATGGCCGTGGGTCATCCAAGTATGGCCAATGCAGAGCCATGGCAAAGGACTACAGAGTCCCGGTGACAGGCCCACATGGAGGAACGCCACAAAGCCGTGCTCTCCATTATAGCCCTGAGTTTGTAGGACGTCATCAGGCTACGCCACGCAGTATACCAAAGCTCATGCACTCGACGTCACAGCACTGTCTGAAGATCAGAATCTGGGAGGCCAATTTCCAAAACAGGCGCATCGACATCCTGCTTGGACAGCATATCAGCATGTTAGTTGCTCGGTATATCGACATGACCCGGAGACCAGAGGAACAACACTGATCGACCAGACCTGTCAAGGGCAGATAGTGTTGCCTGAATTCCTAACAACAGGGGAGAACACGGATAGCACTGGTCGAGGTCTCTAAGGCTACTCAGGAAGTCACTGCAGATAAAGGACTCACCTGAGCAGGACCGGATGTGCTCAAGAGCTCAGGAAATTGCCACCATCTCTGCGGTATAAACGCTGCAGCCATCTGGCAGAGAGTGCTGTTCAACCTGGTTGCCATGAACCTAAGTAACCCAACCCGGCTCTCAACCTTTGAACCATCCGTGTAAACCAGGTCATGTGCAGGGAATGTAGCTACAACTGCTAAGAAATGGCGATGGAGAGCTTCTGAGGGAACTGAGTCTTTGGGTCCTTGGGCCACGTCCAGACAAATACGCGGCCTTGGCAGGCACCACAGAGGTGTGCATGGGCCCGATAGTGGGACGGTAGTGAGTTAGGATCAAGTTCCAACAGAAGTGACAAGAGACTAAAGGCGATCATATGGCCTGACCTGGATCATAGATAGTCACAGGTGACCACATGAGAGAAAAGGACACAATGATTTGGGTGGCCTGGCGAGCTATAGACATGTGCTGCATAATCAGTGAGCAGTTGTTGGCGGCATATCTGCAAAGGTGGAACCCCAGCCTCCACGAGTAAGCTGGCCACAGGGCATGTGCGAAAGGCACCCGTCGCAATACGAATCCCACAATTGTGAATGGGGTCCAGCAAGCGCGGTCAGCACCCCATGAGGTATGGCCCTGGTGGCGAAGAACATTGAGACGGTACCAGCACTCCTGTTTCAGATGATGAATGTGGGGAAGCCACGTCAGCCAGGAGTCAAACACAAGCCCTATAAAACGGTGAGTGTCCACGACCTCTAATACGTGGTCGCCAAGATATAGTTAGGGCTGAGGGTGAACCGTCTGATGCCATCAAAAGTGCATGATACCTGTCTTCGCAGCAGGGAACTGGAAGCCATGGGCAAGAGCACAGGACTACACCTTCCTAATAGAATGCAGGGAGCCATGTTCAGTGACTTGGTTGTTTGAGGAGCTAAAAGAGATGCAGAAGTTGTCTGTATATACTGAAGGGGATACTGATGACCCAACTGCTGTTTCTAAGCCGTTAATGGCCACTAAAAATAAGGGGACACTCAAAATAGAGCCCTGCGGACTCCCATTTTCCTGCACGTAAGAGGTGCTATGGGAGGCACTAACTTTGAACACAAAAAGTGCGGCCAGCTAAAAAGTTTTTAATAAAAATCGGGAGTGAGCCCCAAAGACACCAATCATGTAATGCGGTAAGTATGTAGTGTTGCCAGGTCGTATCATATGCTTTGTGCATATCAAAAAAGACGACTATCAGATGTTGGCCTGGAAAAGGCACTGAAAACGCCGGACTCGAGGTACACCTAGTTATCGGTCGTGAAGCGACACTGGCGGAAACTGCCCTGGCATGGAGCAATTAAGCCCCGAGTCTCAAGAATCCAACACAATTGCCGATGGACCACACGTTCCAACAACTTACAGGGAACATTGGTTAGGTTGATGAACTGGAGCAATCCACATGAAGAGGATTCCTGCCAGGATTGATCACTGGCAGGATGATGCTCTCCTGCCATTGTGATGGGAAAACGCCATCGCACCAGATGTGGTTGAAGAACGCAAAGAGATTATGCTGGCTCTCCGCTGATAGGTGTTTCAGCATTTGGCTGTGGATGCTATCAGGCCCGAAAGCCATGTCGGGACATTATTTAAGAGACTGAGGAATACCCACTCAGTAAATGGCGCATTATATGCCTCCGAGCGGTGGGTGGTAAAGGAGAGGGGCTGACATTTCACCTGCTTCTTTAATGTACGGAAGGCCGGTGGGTAATTTGCAGAGACAACGCGCGAGTGTAGTGCCCAGCAAACAACTCTGCTAGTGTAGCTGGGTTTGTACATACAACTCCATCCACGGAGATAACAGGGATTCTTGTTGGTGTTGGGTATGCCCTTAAATGCCTGATCTTCCTCCAGACCTGGGTGGTGGAGGTACCTGCTCCAATAGTGGGGACATACCTCTTGAAACACTCTTGCTTCCATCTCTGAATGAGATGACGAGCAGGAGCACGAAGCCGTTTGAAGGGGACATGGTGCTCCATAGAGGAGTGCCACTTGTACCGCTGTAAGGCCCATCTGCTATCTTTAATAGCCTCTGCGACCTCTGGTGACTACCATGGCACTGTCTTACACCATGGGCACCCTGATGAATGGGGAATGGTGGCTTCTGCAGCAGAAACAATGGAGCATGTGGCGCACTCAACCACCAGTGGGGAAGGGCCAACAGTGGCAGCAGAGGTTTAGGGTCCACCTGGGCAGGCACCCTGGGGACTGACGCTGTGGGAGTGACAGGAAAATGGTAAAGTGATCACTACCGCACAAGTCATCGTGGGCTCTCCAGTGGTCAGATGAGGCTATGGCTGCAGATAGACAGATCAATGACCGAAAACATGGCATGTACTACCCTAAAATGTGTGGGGGCACCTGTATTCAAGAGGCAGTGGTCGAGATGAGATAGTAAGTTCTCAACTACTCTGCCAGAAATTGTCTTTTTTTTTTTTTTTTTTTTTTTTTTTTTTTTGTTTTAGGATGTTCAACTACAGTGGTCATTAGAGCGCGCACCACGTAACTTTGTGGGTGAGGTTTGGATGTGCAGAAGCACAGGCACATCACGCCACTTGACTGCTGGCCAATAGCCGTCAGTCAGCCGTTGCGCGCACTCGAGTTCGTGTCCTACTGTGCGGAGCGACAAATGGTTTTGGCATTCTGCGTTGTGTTGTTTTTGCGAGTTATTTCGGAGCATTCTGTTGACTATGAGTGGCAACTGCAAATATCAGCCTGTATTACACAAACAGGTAAGAGAAATGGTGTTTCGCGTATATCTATTCTTTAGACGGGAGTCGGAAGCGGCTGATCACAAACCCTCTCCCGGTGTTGCCAAGTGCCAGCTGCAGCGTGCGGTATCGGGTTGAGAACTGTTCAACGAATCACGAGTGAAGCCAAGGCATCTGTTGAAGACAATGGATCACCTATTTTTAGGTCACCTGGGAAGTGCTGAAATCGAAAGAAATGTGTGAGTGAGCTCGACGATTTCAGCAAGAATGTATCACGGCGAAAAATATTTGACATGTATCTGTTGTGAATGTCTAATATGGTTTTTCAGTAATAATGGATAGATTTATCTCCCTAGAAGAATATAATTTACAGATATTTCGTGTTAATCAACTGAGCGAATTTCTGTGCCGCTCAGAAAATTATGCCATGTAAACATGATAGGTACAAGAGACTCATAAATACTCATAAATGTGCCACAGTTTTTCCAACAATCAAACGAGCGTTGTTTTTCTGCATTACACTTTTTATACAGCCGTGTGTGGTCAAGACTCGCAGCTTGACATTTCCTTGCACTTGTATGCGGCCATAACTTTAAAGCTAAGCAGCTGACTGCGGAATGGAATGGAGCGCAGCTAACATACAGTTCGGCTACGCTGCAACAGCAGCTTCCCCCCACCACTACACAGCTACCTGCGCAGAAGAGCCAGTCCACCCGCCAAGCTACGTGGCGCGTGCTCTAGCGCCTGATTCTGACCCTAGATTGACTTGAAACAAAGTTAAAAAAGCTGCCAATAAGGAGAATTTCAGAATATCACTAAAACGAGGAATAAAAAATATCATAAGATATTCGGTCACTGTGCCCTCGGTGGCAGAGTGGTCAACGCGTCGGCCTAGTAAGCAGGAGATCCCGGGTTCAAATCCCGGCCGGGCACAAATTTTCAGTCGCTGCACATTGGTATTACATCTAAACCTATTACTGTGAAGCCATAAGTGATCGCAAATTGCGATTTATTTCATAAAATCATAAGAAGGAATTATATGTTCTTGGACAAATTAGTCATGTATAAAATGCTAAACTCTAGCAGCTGCCCATTCGTCATCAGCTGAAATGTCTTCCACAGTGGATGGCAGATTTACTGCAACACGAAAATGATTAAAATTGGGGCAGAACATTAAAACATGGTGCACCATCATCGGGTGACCGCAGGAACATACTGGTGGGGGGTCGCCTGTCAATAAATGTTGGTGGCTGAAGTGGCAATGACCGATTCTCAGCCGGGCCAAGATTACCTTCTCCCGCCGGAAAGGGCGGGAGGAGGTCTTCCAATCTTTCGGGATCGGTTTTATGGTTCCAAGCTTACTGTCCTGAAGCGAGGACCAAGCCGATGCCATGATGCAACAATATGCCTGCAAATAGCCCCTTGAACGTCGTTTAGTGGGACACAAACGGCAGCTGTCCGAGGTAGGAGAGTGGCAGCCCTGGCCGCAGTGTCAGCAGCCTCGTTCCCCGGTATACCTATGTGGCCAGGTACCAACAGGAAGCGAACGCTTAAGCCGTCATTAGTTACCAATGGAAGGGAGTGTTGCATTCGGAGTACAACAGGATGGACTGGATACGGGTCTCTACGACACTGAATGGCACTGAGGGAATTTGAGCAGATGACATAAGAAGGGTTTTGGTGGCAGCTAAAATATTGGACTGCCTGATAGAGAGCAAAAAGCTCAGCTGTGAAATTTGAGCATTGGTCGATGAGATTGCATTGAAAGCTGTCGAACCCAACAACAAAGGCGGATCCAAAACCATCAGTGTTCTTAGAACCATCTATATAGATAAAGATGTTATCTTTAAGCTGAGAACGAAGTTCGACAAACCTTGAGCGATATACCGAATCTGGGGTACTCTCATTTGGGAGCGAACTGAGATTGAGGTGGACGTGTACCTGTGCCTGAAGCCACAGTGGTGGTGGGCTCACATCCATTCGAGGGATGCATACCAACAGAGTAGTATATCACGCCGATAGTGCAATTGTAATTCGGCAGCTTCTACATAGAGGCTTTCAACAGGGGTGGTATAGAAGGCTCCAATGGCTAGGGGTAACCCCCGATGGTGAATCGAGTTAAGACGACGCAAGATGGACGGCCGTGTGGATGCGTAAACAATGCTTCCGTAATCCAGCTTCCATCTGACTGTGGACTGATAAAGGTGAATAAGGATGGTTCTATCAGCTCCCCATGACGTACCAATAAGAACATGGAGGACATTAAGGGAACGTGTACAAAGGCCAACCAAAGAAGACACGTGTGGAGACCAACAAAGTTTCCTATCGAGCCTGAGTCCTAAGAATTTCATTGTATCCACGAATGGTAGAGCGACAGGGCCTAGATGTAGAGATGGTGGAAGGAACTCTTTGTATCGCCAGAAGCTGATTCACGCTGTTTTCTCAGTGGAGAAATGGAATCCGTTTACAATGTTCCAAGAATAGAGACGGTCGAGACATCGCTGGAGACAGCGTTCCAAAAGACATGTTCTTTGAGCGCTGCAGAAGATTGCAAAATCGTCCACAAAGAGGAAACCAGAAACGTCGGGTGGGAGGCAGTCCATAATTGGGTTAATTGCTATGGCAGAAAGTACTACACTTTCCCTGGTTTGGGGATAGGGACAACAATGACTTCACGCCAACTTGTGGGGACCTGACCTTCAGTCCATATGCGATTTTAGGTGAGGAGAAGGAAACACTTACCAAGAGGAAACAAGTTCTGCTACATCTCAATATGAATGGCATCGTGCCCCGGAGTAGAGGAGGGGGACATGGCGAGAGCACGGTCTAGCTCCTGCATAGTGAAGGTGTCATTGTAACTTTCACAATTTAATGATTGGAATGAAGGCGGCCATGCCTCCTCTGCTGTTTGCGGGGGAGGAAGGCAGTGTGATAATTAGCAGAGCTCAAAACCTCCGCAAAAAAGAGCGGCCTAAGGCGTTGGATATGTCAACAGGGTCAACAAGGACTGCGTTCTGTACTGTCAGGCCTGAAATTGGGGAGTGGACCTTCGTGCCAGATAACTGGCGCAGGTTACTCCAAACAACCGAGGAGGGAGTGAATTTGTTAAAAGAACTAGTGAAGGCAGTCTAACAGCCTTTTTTGCTTTCTTTAATAACACGACAGCATTGCGCCCGCAGTCGTTTGTAACGGATGCAATTCTCCATCGTTGAGTGGCGTTGAAATGTTCGTAGAGCACGTTGCAAGGCTCTAATAGCGTCCCTGCATGCTGCAGTCCATCAGGGGACTGGGACTCGGCGTGGAGAATTGGAAGTACGAGATATGGAATGTTCGGCAGCAATGAGTTTAACCTCTGTAAGGTACTGGGACTGGCTGTCGCAGCTGGGAAAATGCTGGTCATGAAAACCCGCCATGGAAGAATATAGTCCCCAGTCGGCTTTGGAGACGTTCCAGGTGGTGGAACGCGGAGATGGGGTATGATGCAGTAGGAGGATTACACAAGGGAAACGGTCGCTTGAGTACATATCAGAAAGGGCATACCACTCGAACCGATGTGCTAGCTAAGGAGTGCAGATAGCGATGTCCAAGTGGGAATAGGTGTGCATGGTGTCGGAAAGAAAGGTTGGTGAACCGGTGTTTAGGCAGACAAAATTGAGATGGTTGTAAAGGTCCACTAGAAGGGAGCCTCTTTGGCAAGAAGCTGGAGAACCCAGCGTTGAAGTCGCCAAGCAAAACAAAAGGCAGAGGAAGCTAGACAACAAGTTGCAGCACATCTGCCCTAGTTAAGGCAGATGATGACGGGGCATAGATATTGCAGAGAGAGAAAGAAAGGGTAGGGAGAGTGATGCGGATGGCTACTGCTTGCACGTGAGTGTTCAGAGAGATGGGATGGGATGGGAATAGATGTCATCCCGAACGAGCAACATAACCGCTCCATGGGCTGGAATACCATCCACAGGAGGAAGGTCATAACGCACAGAGGTATATTGAGGGAAGGCTATACGATCCTGTGGACGTAGCTTGGTTTCTTGGAGGCTAACTATGAGCGGACAGTGCAATCGAAGGGGTAATTTTAATTCCTCGCGATTGGAGCGAATGCCTCAAATATTCCACTGAAGAAGCGCCATGATCAGATTAAGGGGAGAAAAGAGAAGAACGAGGCAAACGGCCGCTGAGGGCCTGACTTCAAGGGAGCACTGCCATCGCAATCCATTGGTAGAAAATCTTGTTCTGTCAGTGTGACTGGAATTTCTGCCGCCTTCCCGAGTTCATCGGTAGGGGCAGCATCCTCCGCCGCTTGCCCGGCTAACAGTAGTGCGTCCCGGCGAGACAGAGGATGACTGGGGCCGGCTACTGTTGGGCGGTGCGACGGATGATGAGGTGATGAAGAGAAGATGAGGTAGTTGACGGTTGAGAAGCCCGAGTAGGTAGAAAATCTTTGCGGACAGGTTCCTTTTTCATAGTCCGGGCATCTAGTTTAGGTGCCCACGGTTTCTGAGAGGTTGACGAAAACTGAACTTTCGAAGGAGCAAGAGGGAGCGGGGCTGATTGCACAACTGTGTCAGCGAAAATTAAACCACAGGTCTGTGTACCTGCATCCTTAGTAGGTCGGGTGGAGGGGAGGACCTTACTTTTATGTGCCTGCTGGAAGGACAGTGGGCTTCCGACTCGCTAATAACTTTCGAGCAGTAGATGTTGAGACCTTTTCCTTGACCCGAATTTGCTGAATGACCTTTTCATCTTTATAAACAGGGCAGTCCCTAAAGGAAGCAGCATGATCACCATTGCAATTAATGTAGTGAGGGGACAGAGGTCGGCAGTCGCCCTCATGGGCGTCCCTACCCCAAGTGACACATTTAGCTGTATTTGGGCATGATTGACGGGTGTGGTTGAATCTATGGCATTGGAAACAGCGAGTAGGGTTTGGTACATAAGGGCGGACAGAGATAACTTCATATCCTGCTTTGACCTCGGACGGAAGTTCAACTCTGTCGAATGTCAAAAACACAGTACGAGTTGGTGTTAGCTGGTTATCGAACATTTTCAACACTCTATGCACGGCTGTTACACCCTGATCAGACATGTAGTTTTGAATCTCTTCATCTGACAACCCATCAAGGGATCTTGTGAAAAAACCCCTGTAATGAGTTGAGAGTGCGATGTGCTTCTACTTGGACAGGAAACGTGTGGAGTAGTGTAGTCCTTATCAGTTTTTGCACCTGGAAAGCACTGTCCGCTTCCAGCAACAATGTTCCATTGCGCTGCTGGGAACAGGTCTTAACAGGACTAGCAATCGCATCAACACCCTTCTGAATTACGAAAAGATTAACAGAAGAGAAATCTTGACCATCAGTTGGAGAAACAACCAGACATTTTGGAAGATTAGGCAAAGTTTTCTTACACTGAGGTGAATCTATCCATCGGTAGGTACCAGCTCAGGTTATCACCCCCGCCCCCCGGCCTGGCCTTACCAGGGGTGCCCTACTTGTCTACCCGGGGCGGGGAATTACACATTACGACCTCACCTGCTACGCATTAGAATGTGTGGGTCGGCATTCAGACACGCACAGGGAGGAAAGAAGAAGAATAGAGGAAATGAAGAGAAAGCGGTGTGTCTCAAACGCCGAAGCGGAGACTAAATGAGAATGAGAGGAAAGCTACAAGAGTACAGCAAGGAGTGAAAGACAGAAGCAAAGGTTAGGAGGGGAAGAAACCAAGGAAAGAGAAAATCTAGGACAGGAAACCACCTTGACTCGCAATGGATGCCCATCTCCGGGCTAAGGCATGAACTGCGAGGGAAAATGAAGCAGCCTGGGGTGGGAAGGAAGACTGCTTCGGCTAGTATCAGAGGTAATGTCACGGTGCAACATTGTCCACAGAATGACTACTGCATACCATCCTCAGACAAATGGTCTTACAGAACGTACAAGACGTTAGCCGACATGCTGTCGATGTACGTTGATGTTGAGCAGAAGGATTTGGATACAATTCTTGCAGTCGTGACATTTGCTTACAATACTGCAAGACAAGACACCACAGGCTTCACTCCGTTTTTCCTGCTCCATGGCCGTGAAGCTGACATGACAATGGATATGCTGTTCGCGTTCCAACCGGACGACACTCAGGATGACCATCACCATCAGCATCACCAGGGTTGAAGAAGCAAGACAGCTGGCTCGCACACGGACACTGGACGCCAGGAGAAGGACCGTCAGCGGTATAACGACAAGCACCGACCTATTGTGTACAGCCCAGGAGATCTGGTATGGATTTTTACCTCTGTACGGAAGGTTGGACTGTCAGAAAAGTTATTGAAGCGATACTTTGGTCCGTATCGTATCATACGCCGCCTGTCAGACGTCACATACGAAGTTGAGGATTATGAGCCGTCGTCGAAACGTCAAAAACGAAGAGACATTGTTCACGTCCTGCGCATGAAGCCTTACTACGATCCTGAAAAGCAGGTAGACGACAATGGCCTCTTGTTCAAGGACTTTAAGAACGGTAATGTTTCTGATGAAGCCACGACAGGAATGTCTGTCATCGATAATCGCGGAGAAGGGACAGATTCTCTTGAACTGTCATGCAGAGGACCCATGACACGGTCAAAATCCAGGACATTGCAGCTGGCTCCACAGGGATCATAACAGCGGGTCGCTGTTTCTCCAGGAGAGGGAGCAATGCCGCGAGAGACGACGAACACCGCCTGCCGGCATGGCGCAGGGGATAGCGTCACGGACTGCACTGCAGAAGGTCGCCGGTTCAATCCCACCCACCAACAAAAATTTACTTCTTTGTAATTAACAATTCCAGAAGGTTCTACAACTTTCTTATGTTCACTTGTAAATTCTACTTGTTTCTTATGTTAACTGTTGTTCTAATTTCAGGTAAATTCTGTCTGTGTATAAATAGCAGAGCACTCTACCCGAGAGGCAGTCAGTGCTGAGTGTATGTTATGTTCGTAATGTTGTTGTTGTTGTTGTTGTTGTTATTTGGATGTTTAAGGGGGACAAAACTACAACGGTCATCAGTCCCCCATTCCATCACAAAATGTCAAAAATAAAAGCACGGACGGCAAATGAATGCGCCCAGCGGTTAGGTTTGCGAAGTGGGATGGAAATCCCACTGGGTCTATAAAACATCAAGAAAACGGAGAAGAAACTAAAAGGAAAGGGGACGAACACACAAAGACACCTTACTACAAAGAGGCCGAAGGCAGTGGTTGACCGACCATAGGAATAAAAAAGGAAAAGTCAACCACTCGGCAGTGCAAGGAAAAGACCAGTCATAGAGACTGATAAAAACCTCCTGCTCGAATAAAACTTAAAACTGAATTCGCTGCTGAAGCATCGTCACGTAAAATATCTGATAAAATGCCAGGAATGTTAAAACGACGCCGCAAGGCGGCTAAAAACGGGCAGTCCATTAGGATGTGGACTATTGTTAAGTGGGAGACACAACGACACTGGGGCGGGGCCTCACCACGAAGGAGATGTCCGTGGGTGAGCCACGAATGGCCAATACGGAGTCGACACAGCACCACGGAGTCCCGGCGAGAGGCCAGCACGGAAGAACGCCATGCGGTGGTGGTCTCCTTGACTAGCCGAAGCTTGTTGGGTGTGCCCAGGCTATGCCACTCGGCATCCCAACGCTGATGTACGCGGTGGCGCAACAACGAACGGAGATCAGACGCCAGGAGGCCGATGTCCAAAATGGACGCACTGACTGCCTGCCTGGCAAGTCTGTCAACACGTTCATTGCCCGGGATGCCGACATGACCCGGGGACCAGACGAACACCACTGATCGCCCGGACTCTCCAATGGCACAAAGTGTCTCCTGTATGGCCAACACCAGAGGAGACCGTGGGTAACAGTGCTCCAGAGCTCGGAGGCTGCTCAGAGAGTCGCTGCAAACAACAAAAGACTCGCCGGAGCAGGACCGGATATGCATAAGAGCTCTGTGAATGGCCACCAGCTCTGCAGTGTAAACACTGCAGCCATTCGGCAGAGAGTGCTGTTCCACATGGTCACCATGAGTATAGGCATATCCCACACAGCCATCAACCATTGAACCATCTGTGTAGATCAGGTCATAACAACGGAACTCTGCTATGACAGCAGAGAACTGACGGCGGAGCGCCTCCAGTGGAACTGAGTCTTTGGGCCCCTGGGCCAAATCCAGCCGAGTAGACGGCCTTGGCAAACACCACGGAGGTGTACGGGCACGGACCCGAGAGGAAGATGGAAGGGGAGAAGACTCAAGCTCCTGCAGGAGGGACTGAACCCGATAGGCAATCGTATGACCTGATCTGGGGCGTCGCTGATGGGCACGGATTACCACATCAGGAAAGAGGAGACGATGGTTCGGGTGGCCTGGTGAGCAATACACATGGGCTGCGTAAGCCGCAAGTAGGTGTTGGCGGCGGATCCCCAAGGGTGGAACCCCAGCCTCCACTAGTAAGCTGTTCACTGGGCTGGTGCGGAAGGCACCCGTCGCGATGCGAACCCCACAGTTGTGAATGGGGTCCAGGAGATGCAGTGCCGAAGGTGCCGCAGACCCATAGGCAATGCACCCAAAATCAAGACGGGACTGCACCAGCGCCGTGTAAAGTCGCAACAGTGTCGAGCGATCAGCACCCCAGGTCGTATGACCCAGGTGGCGGAGAAGGTTGAGATGGCGCCAGCACTTCCGTTTCAGCTGACGAATGTGGGGGAGCCACGTCCGCCGGGCGTCAAAGACCAGTCCTAAAAAACGGTGAGTTTCCACTACCGTAAGTGGTTCGTCATTCAGATAAAGTTCAGGGTGTGGGTGGACGGTCCGACGCCGGCAGAAGTGCATCACTCTGGTCTTGGAGGCAGAAAACTGAAAGCCATGGGTAAGCGCCCAGTTCTGCGCCTTCCGAATAGCGCCTTGCAACCTGCGCTCGGCAACTTGGGTGCTGCAGGAACTAAAAGAGAGACAAAAGTCGTCAGCATAAAGAGAGGGGGACACCGACGATCCAACCGCTGCAGCTAAACCGTTGATGGCGATTAAAAATAATGGGACACTTAAAACGGAACCCTGAGGAACCCCATTTTCCTGGATATGAGAGGAGCTCAGGGAAGCACCAATTTGAACACGAAAGGTACGGACGGCTAAAAAATTCTGAATAAAAATCGGTAGGGAGCCCCGGAGGCCCCAGTCATGTAAAGTGTTGAGGATGTGTCGTCGCCAGGTTGTATCATATGCTTTGTGCATATCGAAGAAGACGGCAACGAGGTGTTGGCGCCGGGAAAAGGCTGTGCGGATTGCAGACTCGAGGTACACCAGATTATCGGTGGTAGATCGACCCTGGCGAAAACCGCCCTGGCACGGAGCCAATAAACCCCGAGTCTCAAGAATCCAACACAACCGCCGACTGACCATCCGCTCCAACAGTTTGCATGGCACGTTAGTCAGGTTAATGGGCCGATAGCTATCCAAGTTCAGAGGATGTTTGTCGGGCTTAAGCACTGGGATGATGATACTCTCCCGCCACTGTGACGGGAAAACACCATCACACCAAATGCGGTTATAGACCGCAAGTAGGTTACGCCGACTATCTGCTGAGAGATGTTGCAGCATGTTGCTATGGATGCTATCAGGCCCAGGCGCCGTGTCAGGACATTGTTGAAGAGCACTGAGGAGCTCCCACTCAGTAAAAGGAGTGTTGTAAGATACGGAGCGGCGGGTACGAAAGGAGAGAGACTGGCGTTCTACCCTCTCCTTTACTGTACGGAAGGCCGGTGGATAATTTGCAGAGGCAAAGGCACGAGCATAATGCTCAGCAAACATCTCTGCAAGAGTGGTCGGGTCCGTACATAGGACTCCATTTGTGGAGATCCCAGGGATTCCCGATGTAGTCGGTATTCCCTGTAGCCGCCTGATCTTACTCCAGACCTGCGAGGCTGAGGTACCTGTCCCAATAGTGGAAACGTACCTCTCCCAGCACTCCCGTTTCCGTCTTCTTATAAGCTGGCGAGCACGTGCGCAAAGCCGTTTAAAATTGATTAGGTGCTCCTGAGAGGGGTGCCGTTTGTATCGCTGTAAGGCCCGCCTGCGGTCTTTAATGGCCTCAGCGATCTCCGGCGACCACCACGGCACTGTCTTACGCCGTGGGCACCCTGATGTACGTGGAATGGTCGCGTTCGCAGCAGAAATGATGGAATGTGTGGCGCTCTCGACCACCACATCGATTTCCTCGAGTGGGGGAGGGCCAACGATGGCAGCAGAAGCATAGTCTTCCCAGTTAGCCCTGTGCAGAACCCACCTATGTGGGCGCGCAGGGGACTCGCGTTGTGGGAGTGACAAAAAGACAGGGAAATGGTCACTGCCACACAAGTCGTCATGGGCTCTCCAGTGAACAGATGGTGGAAGGCCGTGGCTGCAGATCGACAGATCAATAGCCGAAAATGTGCCATGTGCCACACTAAAGTGTGTGGGGGCACCTGTATTTAAGAGGCAGAGGTCGAGTTGAGTTAGGAAATCCTCGACAACCCTGCCGTGACCTGAGATCGTAGAACCACCCCACAAGGGACTGTGGGCATTGAAGTCGCCCAACAGTAAGAAAGGTGGGGGTAGTTGAGCAACAAGTGCAGCCAAGACGTTCACAGATATGTCACCATCTGGCGGCAAGTAGATACTGCAGATAGTCAACTCCTGTGTGGTCCTCACCCTGACAGCCACTGCTTCTAATGGTGTTCGAAGGGGCACGGGTTCACTATACAAAGAGGTGAGGACATAAACACACACTCCACCTGAGACCCGGTTATATGAGCTACGGTTGCAGAAAAATCCCCTGTAGCCACGAAGGGCAGGGGTCCGCATTGCTGGAAACCAAGTTTCCTGAAGAGCAATGCAGAGAGCAGGTGTCGTGCTCAGAAGCTGCCGTAGCTCAGCCAGGTGGGAAAAGAAACCGCCGCAGTTCCACTGGAGAATGACATTGTTCGAGTGCTGGGAAGACATGAATGAGACAAATGAGCGGGTCATACCTCAGCATCACTTGCATCCACCGATGGAGGTTTATCAGTTTCAGTCATCGGTTTGTCAAGGGCGTCCCCGAGAGCGAGGTCCTCGGGTGACGCAAGAATCTCCACCTCATCCTCAGAAGTAGAGGCGGAGGCAGAGGGGAGTGGTGGCACTGAAGCCACCGTGGATTCTTGTGATCGGCCTTTCTTTGGCCTTGGTTTTCCCCTCCGTTCCCTCGGGGGCTTCGCCGGTGGGAGGTGCTCCTCGGACTCAGCCACAGGGACTGAGGAGGAGCGCGAAGCCCTACGACCAGCAGTCTGCGAGCGCGCCCGCTGCTGGTTAGTGTCGCTACCGACACTGGCGGAAGGGAGCGTCCCAAGGGACCCCTTCCGTGTGAGGGAAGCCGGAGAAGGTTGTTCTTTCTCCGGCGGAGAGGTGGTAGCTGATCCCGAGGCTTTCGCCTTGGGAGCTTTGGATGGATGGCCCCCAACCTCCGTGGGGGCAGGCTTAGGTTGGCGGCCCTGGGGGCCCACAGGAACAGAGGTAGTAGAAGCTACTGTCGCCGCCAAGGAGAGTGGCGACGACGTCACTGCTGCGAACGTTTTTGTCATTGTTACCGGGTGCAAACGATCAAACTTTTTCTTGGCCTCATTATAGGATATATGGTACAGGGTTTTATACTCCGTAATTTTCCGCTCCCGTTGAAGTGCGGGACATTGCGACGAGCAGGGAGGATGGTTCTGACCACAGTTGACGCAGATGGGAGGCGGAGTACATGAGGCGCCCGGATGTGCTGGACGCCCGCAGTCCCTACATGTAGCACTGGACATACAACGGGAAGACATGTGGCCGAACATCCAGCATTGGAAGCACCGCACAGGGGGAGGAATATAAGGCCGCACGTCAACACGGTAAACCATCACCTTGACCTTTTCGGGCAACGTATCACCCTCAAAGGCCAAGATGAAGGCACCAGTTGCGACCCTATTATCCTTTGGGCCCCTATGGATGCGCCGGACAAAATGGACGCCTCGTCGTTCAAGGTTCGTCTGTAGCTCGTCGTCTGTCTGGAGCAACAAATCCCGGTGGAAAATTACTCCCTGAACCATATTCAGCGACTTATGGGGAGTGATGGTCACCGCAACGTCACCCAGCTTGTCACAAGCGAGTAGCGCCCGTGACTGGGCTGGGGATGCTGTGTGGATGAGTACAGACCCGTTGCGCATTTTAGAAATGGAATCAACTTCCCCAAACCTGTCCTCCAGGTGGTCAACAAAGAACTGAGGCTTCACTGCCGTAAAAGATTCCCCATCAGTCCTTGTACACACTAAATATCGAGGTGAATATTGCTCATTTCCGGTAGCAGCCCTGCGTTCCTCCCAGGGCGTGGCCAAGGAAGGAAACGACTTGGGGTCATAAGAAGAGGCACGAAACTTCCCACGCTTAGAGACGGTGGTTGTACGTCCACCAACGTGTTCTGTTGCTCGTTTCATTTCGTTCCCACGAGCAGCTAGGGATCGAAAGGTCCACCCAGGCAGAGCCCCGCTTGCCTGGGTAAGCCTTATACAACTGAGGTGCGGCAGGTTCCTCAGAGGTTGCTCGCTAGCGGCTGTTCAACCTCAACAGCCATGCATCTCCTCGGCACGTAGCACACCTTGAGATTGAGGGGTTTTTTATAGAGGTTTGTACCGTCCTCGCGACCCGGGCGATTAAGCCAAGATCCCCGGGCTCTGAAACGTACAACGTTCCACCGTCGCGTCGAATGATGGTCGTTGAAGCACGCACAGAGCTTACGGTGTAGCAGACTGTTGGCGCGACACAGCCCACAGCTCAGGACCCCGGGTTCGCCAAGCCCGTACTCAGCAAATTAATGCTGAGCCCCTGAGGGGTATGTTCGTAATAAACATGCTTTCAGTATAAGTGCTGTGTTCAGTTGCCTTCGAAGTCAAGCCTGCTTCCATTTCAACGCGACAATATAACAAATGCATAACAATTTCTAATTAATAGTTCAGAATATTTTTTTAAATTATAGGGGTCAAAATGACCCCTCTGAGAATTTGAGGGGGCAGAGAAAGTCTGGGCATCCGAGTGTTAACAAAAAACTAAAAGCACATAATACATTACAATTAAAAACAGACAAAGATAATATCATTGCCCTGATGAAGAAATATGAATAACATAAAAAATGCTTGAATTCTTTATTTTAAATAACATTACACATATAGACAAACACCCCACAAACGGATTTCAAGCTTTGACAGAAAGAGCAATTGAAATATCTGAGTTTCTATTAACACAAAAAGAACAAAACAGGTATGTAATAATGAATCCACAATGCCCCAAACTCAGAGCACAACCAAAGGTTCACAAGACAAACTTTTTTATTCGTCCACTTGTGAACTTCATAAACAGCCCTGCATACCTAATAAAGAAAAACTGAACAAAACCATATGTGAAAATTATACTTACAGCAGACAATACACAGTCTAAAACATGACAGACTTAGCTGAAAACTAAAAGACCTAAAATCCCAGATGACAGCAGATTCTTTTCCTTAGATGTAACTAATCTATACACCAATACCCGGTCCCAAGTGTTTACCAATTAGTTTTACTTTCAGAGTATGCTGATGCAATAGTACCATACCTAGTTATCACATACAACCGCTTGCTCAGCGCACGTTCCGTACCCAAAGACTGGAAAGCTGCAAAGGTTACATCAATATTCAAAAAGGTAATAGGAGTGAACCACAAAATTTAAGCCCTATATCATTAATTTCTGTCTGCAGCAGGATTTTAGAACATATACTTCCTTGAAGAGAATGACTTGTTGACCCATAGTCAACACGGATTCAGAATGTACTATTCTTGTGAAACACAGCTCACATCATCTGACAAGTGCTATCGACAAGGGATATCAAAGAGATTCCGTATTTCTAGATATCCAGAAGGCTTTTGACAAGTGTCTTCTAATCAAACTACACGCTTATGGAATACCGCCACAATTGTGCGATTGGAATCGTGATTTCCTGTCAGAAAGAACACAGTATGTTGCAAATGACAGAAAGTCATCAAGTAGAACTGAAGAGATATCTGGTGCAAAAATTGGCAATTGACCCATAATAATGATAAGTGTGAGGTCATTTATAAGTCCACTTAAAGAAACCCATTAACTTCAGTTTCACAATAAATCAGTCAAACCTACAAGGCCGTCAATTCTACTAAATAACTAGGAGTAGCAATTACAAACAACTTAAATAGGAAAGAACACACAGAAAATATTGAAAGAAAGGCAAACCATAGACTATGTTTGATTGTCAAAACACTTAGAAGATTCAACAGTTCTACTAAAGAAGCAGCCTACACTACACCTGAGCATCCTATTTTGGAGTATTGGTGCGCATTGTGGAATCCACACCAGGTGGGACTGACGGACGATTTAGAGAAAATTCAGACAAGGGCAGCTCATTTTGTATTATTGTGATATAGGGGAGAGAGTGTCACAGAAATGATGCACGAGTTGGGGTGGAAATCATTAAAACAAAGGCGTTATTTGTTTTGGTAAGATCTATTTGCGAAATTTCTTTTACTTTCTCTTGAGCATGTGAACACACAGTGTTAGCACCGACCTACATAGGAAGACAGGATCATAATGATCAAATACGAGAAATCAGATCAAAACCGAGAGATTTAGGTGTTCCTTTTTTCCCCCATGAGTTTCTAATAAGAAACTGGAATTATAAAGAAATATCATAAAAGTGGTTCGATGAACACACTGCCACGCACTTCAATGTGACTTGCAGAGTAAGCATATAGATGTAGATGGAGTGCAATGAACAAAACACTAAAACTATACATATAAGCGATACAATGATGCTTTAGAATAACCAATGTATTATTAAGAAAAAAAAATCCATGTTATCTGTCAAATATCTCCAATCGCAAATCATCAGTGTATTAATACTATTTTGAATAATGTTTTATAACAAATTTTTGTTAGAGATTTGAAACAATGTCTTCATTTATCAGTTCCCATTCACAATTGAAGTTCACTTGGTTCCTGACAAGTTTTGTAAACTGATTTCCATAAGATTAAGGGCCTAGGTGTGCCTCTGCACTGAAGAAAGGATCATTGCCTGTAATTGGCATATTGTACAAAAACTAAACTCCATCCCACACAGGCCTCAAAGTCCCAACAGGTTCCATCTGGCCACCGTATCATCCTCTGTCCGATTGCGTCGCTGGATGCAGTATGGAGGGAGACATGGCCCGCTCCCTGCTTCTCAGCCTTTGTGTTGGTTTTCCGGATCGGAGCTGCTACTTCTCAATCAAGTAGCTCCTCAATTTACCTCACAAAGGCTAAGTGCATCTTGCATGCCAACATCATTTGGCAGATCCAGTTACCCAACCAAGTGCTAACCAAGCCTGACAGTCCTTAACTTTGGTTATCTAACAGAAACTGGTGTATCCACTGTGGCACGGCCTTTAGCTGGCACGTGTGTGTGTGTGTGTGTGTGTGTGTGTGTGTGTGTGTGTGTGTGTGTGTGTGTGTGTGTGGGGGGGGGGGGTGTATCTGTTCTTTTGGACATGTCCAAGGAGGAGGAGAATGGGAGAGGCAAGCCAAAGGAGCTCCAAACACAAAGTGATGTATCTTCTGTTGAACTACTATAAAAGTAGGTTTTAGTCAAATATGGGAAACTTGCGTCAACTACTGTACTTGGTACTTTCTACAAAAATATATGTCAAATATAGAATTCTCATTATTTATCTAGTGATCATAGATAATTTATTTGCTCTAATTCTTTTGCCTCTTATATTTTCAAATCATGTCCTACATTTAATGGTCATAGTTATTACACTGTTTTCATGATAAGAAATGCCATTAAATCTGAATGTTCAAATGTCTGTAAATCTATCGGACCAAACTGCGTGGTCATCAGTCCGTAGCTTACAAACTACTTAAAACCTAGGTAAACTAACCTACGGACAAGCACACACACCCATGCCCCAGGGAGGACTCGAACCTCCACGGCGAGCAACCGCGCGCTCCGCAGCGAGGTGCTTTAGACCGCTCGGCTAACCCACCGCGGCCCATTAAATCTGAAACCTTGCCATAAAATATGTGGTGGTTATGAGTAAAGGTGGAAGGAAATACATGTTCCACTATAATGTGAAGTATAATAATGTAAATAGTCACAGTACATGGCTGTGCACCACAGTCTGCAGTTGTCCCTACAAGCTTTGCAAAATCAGTAATTTGGTTCTTTATTATGCTGTTTCTCCAGGCAATTACCTACACAATCTAAGGTGGCAATACAGTTACAATACACTGTAACAATATTAAATAAAATGTAATTGTCTGTGACACACAATATCATATGACTAAAGGACTGGATTGGCAATGTGGAAAGTCAAACTTTTTTTAGGTTTGTTTGTAATTTTTCTTGGACTGGGTGGGGGGACGCCACTATTTTCTTGGAATCATACTATCATAAAATTAATGTTCACATTGTTCATGTTTTTATCAATTTACCAACTGTGTTATTTCGATAAGCATGAATGTAAAAACTGGGGTACTATGTACAGCATTATTCACAGGTTTTAGTTCTTGAACAATTTATTATAATGTAAAGGAGAGCTGTGTTGGATAAATGTACTGATTATTACAAAGTGCGAGTTGTTCTGCAGCCCTTTTTCATATCAATAGAAAGCACATTTAATTTCAGAGTAACATCAACATTGTAGAACAGTTCCCAAGGTTGCGAAATCACTAGGAAGCAGATATGTATTGTTAATAAGAGTTTAATATGATATTTCTGCATCACTAGGAAAAAGAGTGTTTGTGAACAGTATGACGAAAAATGAGAAGTTTCAAGATGCAATTCGCATTATATATATATATAAAATTACTATTTTCATTCCCTGTAATAAACATCCGACCCTTGTCACATTCAAGGCTTTTTTACATAAAACTAAAAACATATCACAGTTAGCATATCGTGACTGTGAAATTTAGTACAAGGCTCAGGCTGTAAAAATAAAAACAAAAAATAAATGGAAGAAAGGTCATAATGGGGAGAGACGATATTATAGTATGGCAATGTTGATTTTTAAGGGCATCATACACAAAAACCTTTGAAAACATTGTTTGGTTCGATGAAAAATAGGTAAATACAAGCCACATCAAATTTATCTATTACAGATGTTTAAATCATCCATGACTGTTTATTCTGTATAAATACAAAAAACTGAAACCACCCATCTGATGTACCATACTTGTTTCTGAACCTTTCAAGGAGTAAACTATGCAAGCTAAAAAGGTTGGAGAGATGGTTCAGTAACTGACAGCATGCCAAAACTGATTGGAAAATGTAGTAGATGCTTCTTCTCCAGGCAGGGCTCATGTTCTTATTTAATTTCAAGAAAACCACTGATTAGCACGGATGACGGCACATTTCAATGGTGATTTAAGGACTCAATTTCAAAACCATAGCAAACTTTCAGTGATTCAATATTCCTTAATATGCACATCTATTGTAACAGGAAATGGGACATTACTGACTGGCTACAACAAAGTGACAGTCCCATACTTGACAACTATAGAAAGGGGGGAAATTTTTTCAGTTCCTTGTCACACTGAACAGAGTGTAGAGCCCCTATTAGTTGAATGGGATTTGACAAGGCAATGGTACAGTTGCAGTTTGAAGAATCTATCACCATATTTTCCTCTGACTATCTCCAACAGATACGGGTAAAGGTGGTATATTTTGAACCACAGGATTCAGTTTTCCCTGCTTAGTTAAGATGACCTGTTATTATGCGAGACATGTGACTGCTCGCTTTTATTTCTGCCACTCACCAATAACATGTGATTATGTAAACACATCACAGTCACTACTGCTGCTGCTGCATCAGCAGCAGCAGCATTGGTAACCCCAACCACCCTCATATCACCTGCTCCCCACTACCAGCAAATATGTTCGCAACAGCTGTTAAGGGGAATGACTTGTTTCTGTTTTGGTGCATGTGCAACTGTCCATCACATGAACATGTGGCATGTTGTTGAACTAGTTGGCAATACTGACCTCCCCACCACTACCATCTATCAATCATGAAGTAATTTTAATATGAGCATAAAATTGCAAATGCTACACAACTCTGCAAAAACTGTTCAATTCAGTTGCATACTTTACCCGATATATGTATATACACATAACAAACACAAAATTCAAATAAGTGCCAAGGAAAATTATTATTTTAATATTTGTCACTCACCATCAAGTCTCTCTGTGGCTGAAGCACTTTTATCACCAGTAGAATGCTCCTTCTCAAACATGTGGTACACTTGTTTGTTCACAGTTTCTTTTAAAACATTTCTGCTGAAATCTGAACTTTGGAGGGACTTGGCTTTTGCAAGAACATCCTTTGCAGTTTTCTTATTTGTAGAAGTTGTATCATGTTGGTTAATAAAGTTTGCCACAACTTCCCACCTGCAAACATTTATCAAAATTTAGCTCGTGCTTTATGAACAAATGATTTAACATTTTCAAACAATAGATGATGATATATTTTATGCCACAGTAATGGGTTCAAATTTTCCAATATTATCTTACCTCTGGTTTGTTCCAGCTGGGAATAAATTAACTGCTTTAATAAGGAGGTGGAGTTCTTCAGTTGTCCAATTGACTTGTGTTCCTTTCTTCGATCCCTGCGCACCAGATGCACCACTATTACGTTGGGATGCAGCTAAAAGGGCTTGGCGCTCTTCTTCAATATGCTTCTCCGTTTCTTCAATTGCACTGATATATACACTTCGGCCACCCAGTGTCATTTTCTCTAAGAGTTCATCAAACCTACATAAAAAAAGGACATTCACCAAGGAACATCAGAAATAATGAAAAACAATTTATAAAATGTAGTCTATCAACTTACAAACTTCTACTAAAAAACTGATACCATTCTTCATATTTGCACAGGTCATATGATTTAAATAAGTGACAAAGGCCATTTACAATGCTGTCCTCTTCTGGGGTTACTATTTGCACTGCGTTTTGTAGGTATTTGGTAAAACAATTAATAGCTCCCATGTTAAAGTTCAGTAACAAATTTAGTGTAAAGGAAGTCATTCATTCTTTTTCTGCAACATAGTTTTCTGCTTTCAGTTAAAGAAGAAACAACAAGTGAGACCTCAAAAAGTAGTGAGATTCAATATTGTAACATGAGGAGTTCGTTGATAAATCACTACTGTTGTTGTGCATAAGCACCAAGTTCTCTAAATACTGGTGACAAAACTTGCTGGTAACTTCTTACAAGAAAGAACAATGAAAGTGACAAGTGAAAAAAAAAAAAATAAATAAAAATAAAATAAAGGCTACACAAAAAGAACCAAAATAACAAAAAAGAGGGGTCTGGAAATTATTTTGAATTTTACAAATTGTACATTTATCATCTTACCTTGAAATTTCTAGTTCTACAAATATTTGGAAGTATGTCTTCAAAACAACTCTGGACTTTATACATTCTCATGATCCATTGCATGCCTAAAAACACACATTTCACATCCAAGTTATTCAATGTTTCATTCAATAGAGATAAATGCTGAATATTAAAAGAGAGTTCTTGAGGATAGTTTTTGTGTACAAAAGTCAACATAGTTCTACTAGATGAAGAACACTTACCAGGCGAAGGGGCACAGGCAGTAATAGCAACAAATAAACACACAGACACACACACACTCAAAAATGCTAGCTTTCGCAGCCTAGCTGCTTCATCAGGCAGAAGGGAAGGAGAGGGAAAAGGAAATGATGAGGGATTTAAGGAAGGGGGTAAGGAGCCATTCCAATCCCGGGACAGGAAAGACTTACCTTGGGGGAAAAAATGGAAGGTAAATAAAATGTGTGGGTGTATGTGCATTTATTTACCTTCCATTTTTTCCCCCAAGGTAAGTCTTTCCTGTCCCGGGATTGGAATGGCTCCTTACCCCCTTCCTTAAATCCCTCATCATTTCCTTTTCCCTCTCCTTCCCTTCTGCCTGATGAAGCAGCTAGGCTGCGAAAGCTAGCATTTTTGAGTGTGTGTGTGTCTGTGTGTTTATTTGTTGGTATTACTGCCTGTGCCCCTTCGCCTGGTAAGTGTTCTTCATCTATTTTTTACGTATATTTTTTTCCTGTTAGGAATTTTTCCTCTATAATATATATATATATATATATATATATATATATATATATATATATATATATATATATATATAACTTATTGTTTCCTAAAGTTGTAAATATAAAAACAGTTCCATTCGGTAGTTTTATACTTCTTTTCTTGTATCTTCTTCACCGTAAGCTCCAGTTTTCTCTTGGACTTATGTGACTGTCTAAACTCCTCTTTCTGTTTCTTCAGTGTCTTCCTTGAATTTATTCTTACTGGCAACAACAGACAATTTTGTATTTAGTTTCTTCTTCTTTAGTTTATGAGACTACTCCTTTCTCTCAGTCTGCTCTTTATAGAACTTTTCAATTTATTTTATTTTTTTATTCCAGCATAAAGCAGTATCAACAGTCTTTTTCTTTTTATTTTTTTTATTTAAATAGTCAATTGCAGACTTCCCAGAACTGAGTAATTTATACTTTACAACCTGAATTGCAGAATGTGCTTAAACACTCATATTTCCAGACTTTTCATTTATTATATTGTTCATCATACTAAATACCCCTTCCACCTGTGGTCCATGAAAGCAGCTTAACATAACTAAAAAAAAAATTCAAATGTTTGTAAATCTATCGGACTCAACTGTGTGGTTATTAGTCCGTAGCTTACAAACTACTTAAACTATGATAAACTAACCTAAGGGCAACACAAACACCCATGTCCGAAGGGGGACTCTAACCCCCCGACGGCGAATGGCCACGTGCACCGCAGCACGGAGCCCCAGTGCGCACGGCTATTCCGCCACGGCACTTAACATAGCCTTCACCATTTTTGATAACATATATTTGGCATATTAATTACATGTGATCACCATATATCTATTCTCTCTGGTTTCCCATCGCTTACTTCTGGAGCCTTAATCTCTTGATCAACTTGATACTGATGAACTTTGAGAGCATATTTTTGTAAAGCATCGTCACTATTTGGTATGAACGTAGGCAACTGTGAGTCTGCTCAAAGTAACATGACGACCTCTAGCTGTGTGATCAATATCTGAAAATGCAATCTGCTGTATAGCAGCAAGGTCTTCTGCATGTACTATGTGCAACTGCCGTAAGTATTCACTGCTTTATCTAAAAACTTAGTCACGGAAACCTTATTTTGAACTTTTGAAATCACTGATTCTGTGCATGCTCCAAAATAGATGTTTCTTTTATTAAGCCTGTTACTCTCTGAAGATACGTCTAACTTCATAAGCTCATCTATTGACCTATCGGTTAAAAGCTCTTGTTTCACAAAACATGAAAGAAAATCAAGAAGTAGTTGCTTTTGTTTTTCATGTAAAATGTGGCCGAGAGGTTCTCATCTGAAACACACACACAGTTTTTTAATAAAGGCAAGACAAGACGGCTGTGTAAAAATGAATAACGAGAAATGTATTTTCTATGTTATAAAATAGTTTTGTAACTATTCTTTCTTTCCTACTCTCCATCAGCTGTTAAATTTTTTGCAGAACGTTGTCTCCATATACTCTTAATTGTTGCTCTTCAGATATTAAATTGAAGTAAATATTCTTCTCTCTCTCTCTGGTAGAAAAAAGCATAATAGAAGACAGTCAAGGCTTCCAAGAGTCTCAAATTATGCAGATTAACATCATAGCAGGATAACTGTCTATGTAGTGCAATCTTATCAACACCTGTATATTTTATTCTAATGGCTACGCAAATTTCTGCTAAGTTTTCTTCCAAATCTGTTGACCACTTAAAATCATGGTAAGCAACAGACAGGTAACCGTCAAGCCCCTTCTCAAATGGACTGCAGAATCTGTTACAGGCATTGTGGATGTGATGACAAGAATCCCCATCATTGTCAAGAAAATGTGGTGCTCTGTTCTTACAAATTCTCTCTTCTAATCCAGTTTTCGATCCACACATTACACTACATCAATCCATCAGAACAGGTATTAAATTACCCCAAGGAATCATCCATTTTACAAATATGCTACCAATTTCAGTGAAAAGAGCATCTGCAGAAACTTTAAGAACACTCAGAGAAGCTAAAATCCTTCATGGTGCTGATAGTATCCTTCAAAAATGTTTCACCTAACCCAAACCTCATTTTATATGAAGCAGCAGTGCGTGCCATGGTAAGATTTGCTAAGGCTTTCTTATCAGATGCCAAACATTTTGACATTTCTACCAACACTGGTGCCATTGTAAATGGCACATTATTTTCTACCATTACGCAGAGAATAAGAGTCTGCATATTTGCAATCCTACCACATAATGGAACACTTACTTGTACAAGAGCAGAGCAGGGCACTATTAATCAAAAAATTAACTTCGTTAATCATTAATCCGTTACAAAAAAAGTTAACTTCGTTACATGTTAAAGCGTTACTCTGCGGACAATTTAATGGAAGTTAATGTTAACAATTAACTCATAACAGTATTGTGCAGCCATGAAAAATCGCCTTCAGTCACCTAATTTATATATTTATGTTGTCATATTATAGATATCAGCAATTCGCAGTCAACAATCTGAAGATTGGTTTGAACACCACAGTGCTTTACTAGGCATGGTCCTGTTTGGAGGTGGTATGCCGTTGCTTCCTCCGACCTTCAAACTGACTTACCCAGCCAGTTATAGGGGGATCTACAGTTTAACGCGGGTTCCGAACCGCGGTGCTACTCCGTATTTTTCACATGAGCAATACTGCCGAGGTGAAACAAGTGGAAGGTGACAGATAAAAATCCCACGACCTGACGGGGATTAAAAAAACATATTACCCTACCTGATATTAAAAAAATAAAAAAATAAAAAGTGTTTTGGATACACAAGTTTAAATGCGGCTTGGAGTATAAATAAAAACTTGCATTACTCGGCCACTCTATTGTGGCAGTCGGCTGTAAGTGTAAAAAATGATGTACAAATGTATTCTTCCATCGCTTCTTGGTAGAACGCTTCCATATTTAAGGTTGAAAACAAAAAAACTGTTTCTGTTCTACTGTCAAATAAGTAAATTGTAAAATCAGTATAGAAAACAAATGTAATGTACACCTTACGTGATGATCTCAACATATGCTACAGTGTCAATATTATTAACATAGTTTTTAATTCATTAATAGTTGATATGTAACGAGTTTCACCCAATTCATTAATAGCTGATATGTAATGAGTTTCACCCTGTTCACTCGCAAATTACAATGTAAAAATGTTAAGGAGGCCACTGATTACGTGAACATAATTCTACATGGCAACAGATATTGTTTGCAATTCCAACAAATATCATATGCAAAGACCAAGTAATCTGTGTGTTGTATCTTTGTTTTACCATCATTGAGAACCGAAGCAATAGTGTCTTTGTCGATGAATGTCAACAGTTTACCTGATAATGGCTTAATAAGCTGAAAACTAGTTAGTAAATAAACAAAAAATTAGTATAACAAACATTTTGTTTGTTTTCAACCTTAAAATTTATGTATAAATCACATACTATAGTGTAAAATAGTCTCCGCAAGAGTCATTTGCTTTGGAGGAAAAATCTTTTCTTCTTTGAAATGATTTGTCTTCTTCTATAAAAAGAAGAATGTTTATTTGTTATTTGTTTATGCTCGCAACCGGCTGCAACAATATAGTGTCCCTGTAATATATAAATCTTAATTTTTAGTTAAAAAAAATGTTCAAATGTTTGTAAAGCTTAAGTGACTTAACTACGGGGTCATCAGTCCCTAAACTTACAAACTACTTATGAACTACCTTATACTAAAGATGACACAAAAATCCACAGCCGAGGGGGAATTCGAAACCCTGATGGCGGACACAAATTTTAAGTAATAATTATTTAGCAATAAAATACAATTTACAGCAGACTGAAAATATACAATTTCACTGAATGTCATTTGTCATGAGGTGCATAATTGCTTCAATGAACATAAGCATATTAAAATTCTCGTCTGACAGAGGCACATTTGGATGTCAACGGATGTCCCACGGAAAAAAGATGTTTGACTGTGGCACTCGACAGTATAGCAGTTTCATATTTAATAAAAAGATTTACTAAATTATTTTCCCCAAGAAATGCCTCATAATTCAATTAGTCACAAGGCACAATTTGCAGCTGAGAAGTATTTGTTCTCCCAATCTAGATATAAAATCAACAAAATCACTTAGATGTGGCCACCGATTTTCATCAGCTGTTGAGCCCATGATAACGTTTTCACATACAAATCTTCTTCGACACACTGATCACTTCCATTGGCAAAAGGTGCACTTGACACGAACTTAACGAGCAGCAACCTACTGCCGGCGAGTGCAGACCACTGAAACAGGACACTAAGCTCTTTTTCTTTTCTTCCTTCCTAGACGCAGAGTTGCGGTTTTCTCTCAGTTGCAGCAGGCTTACACTAAGTTGTGGGTTTCGCCTGGGCCTCCATTTCCGCCGTTCGGGTCTCTGCGGCACCATTCGGAAGATTGTGCGGTTCCAGGGAGTTATTCAACCCGCAGTCTAGGCATAGCCGCATACAGAAAGGACCTGCAGTAAAATGAGCATAATTTCCGCAGCAAGACTTTTGTCATAAGAAGTGGGTAAAAAAGTAACAGATTAACAGACTTATGGCAAATTAACAGAATTTAAAGAGTCTGTTAATGTTTTTAAAAAGTAAAAGTTAATCCTTACTCAAAAAGTTAACTTCATTAATTAATGATTAATGGGCTTGTGCCCAACTCTGTATAGGAGCTTGTAGCAATGGGGCTGAAGATTTCGGTACATTTGTGGTTGTTATAGTCCTATTACCATGGAAAAAAAAATCTTGCAGGCAAACTGTAGTTTTTTCATTTCAGAAACTCTGCAGAGGCATGTTTCTTACTCTTAACATGGTCTGATGTTGCAGTGAAACCTCCTTTCCCGTAATAAACCGTGTCTGTACATAGAGTACACACAACCTTGCCACTAATTTCAATTTTCTGTATACACTCACATAATGTTATTTTTAGCTCTCTTTACCTGAAATAGTAACTTTCACAGTTTGCTGGAGTCAACCAAATTTAATTTTATTTTTGTTTGCATCAATTGCCCGAGCTTTATCTTCGTCATTTGGCGATAAAAAAAATATTAGCCATCACTTCGAATAATTAGTCACACCACATATGAAAAGTAGTTTAATAAAATGGCACAACTGAGTATTACGACCAGGGTGCCATAACAAAACAACAACCAACTCACATTGCTGATGCTTTGAAAATAAATACAAATTCTTTGCCTATTGCAAAATGAGCCTCTTGTTTTTACGTAACACTATATAAGAAAAGGCTAAAAAAGCCACAAATTCAAACTAAGTCTCATTGATGATATAGAAAGAACGTTGCGGAGTTAAATATAAAATTCTTGTAATAACTTGTAAACCCTGGGTAAACAACTAAATCACATGCTGACAATAGCACACTATGCACGAGTGTGGATATCTTTAAGACAAGATTTGAAACTAGCCTCCTCGGTTTGAAATCGAGGAGGTTATTCTAACCTCCTTGTTTGAAATACTTTGAACATACCATGATAAATAAACATTATATCTTCAGTGAATTTGTGAATAGCCCCCCCCCCCCACATGTGTGTGTATATATATATATATATATATATATATATATATATATATATATATATATATATATATATATATATATACACACACACACACACACACACACACACACACACACACACACACCCCAACTTTATTATATTTTTGAAACAATATCAAGAGAGCCAAAAAACTTGGAAAAAGGCGGATTTTCACTTTTCTGCAGAACTCTTTCATGCCCAAGTTTAAAAATAAAATAAAGCTATTAAACACCAAGCACAGCAGAAGGCATTCACACGACAGATTAACAGGAAACACACTGACAAGACAAAACATTGAGAGGACTGTCAACTGCAAGAATGAATGGCGCCTACTGGTGTTTCTGGGTTGTAATACAGTAAGAAAGTGAAGACATGGTCTGTAAATAGGGAAATCCACTGACTTATGCAGCTTTATCCAAGGGCAAATTGTTACAGCTCATCACCTGTCAAAGAGAATTTCAGAAAAAGCAAAGCTGGCCAGCTGTTTATGTGCTGCTGCCATTAGCACCTATGCAAAATGGTTGCAGGGCAGTAAAACAATGAACAAGATCCTGGAGATTCACAAGACACAGAATATGGAATTTAGGGTTTTGCCCTCTCTGTAAAGCAGGATAAACAGCAGTCGTAGGAAAGTCTGATGACAGAGAACAATACTGGAGAAGGCTAAGTGTACTGGTGTGTATGTGTGTGTGTGTGTGTGTGTGTGTGTGTGGGGGGGGGGGGGGGGGACAATTCAGTACACAAGGTCAAAGTTGATGGCTTAAGAACTTGTATTAGTAATCAAAATCCACACTGCAGCTGTGGATTATGTACCTCCCTTTCCAGTCAATGTCTTCTTAGATGGTGATGGTGTCTTCCAGCACTTACTCTAAGTGCCATGGACGAAAACTAGGCTACAGCAGTTTGAAAAAAAAAAAAAAAAATGATAATTAACTCACACTGCTTTCTTGGTTACAAATTTGTTTTCTGAACATTCATTGGCAAGGACAGTTTCATTTTGTTTTATTTGCCTGTTCAAAGAACTAATGCATTTTGAACAACTACAACATAAAGAAACAATGTATGCAAGTCAGTGGACATAACCTCTTGTTCTCCTATGGAAACTGTCTAGTGGATTAAGACAATGTACAGGCTTTAAAGCTACTGTAAATCCACCAACTGTTGTAGATTCCTTTCTGTTATATCACACTGAAGAACTGACACACAAGCTTGGTTAAAGTCATTTTTTCTTGAAGAGTGAATTGCATGAAGCATATTTGCAATTGCTGTTAGATGAAAGAGTCCATGAAATATTTTATTATAAATACCTAACACAGACTGTTTCATTTTCAAAGATTACCATTTGGTAGTGTATCTGCTACAGCCTTATACCAAATAATTCATCATTACTAGATTACTACCATGTGTAACATATGTAGATGACATAGCTGTCCCTGGCTATACACCTACAGATCATTCACAAAATCGATATGCTCTGTTCAAACTGTTAATAGAGGCGGGTTTAAAATGTAACAGAGAAAAGGGTTCTGTTTTCCAAAAATGAGATTAAGTGCCTTAGTCACAGATTGTGACTCCCTGGAACTGTTTGCATAGCAAAAATGTACTCTTTGTAAGGACAAGCCTCCAAATGCTTTTTGGCACCTCAAAGAGGCTCTTTTAAGTCATCAATATTATACATTTCTATACTCCCAACCATGCCTCTCCTTATGGAATCCATGCAGTTTTATCACAGTGAATAGGCTACACAGAAGGCCAATAGCCTTTGCATCAAACACACTGACCAAGATGCAGCAAAATTATAGCCAATTAGAAAAGGAATCATAAATCTATGGGGTCACTCTAGTTGTATCACAATTTCAAGGGTTGACATTTTCAATTAATTATGGACCCCTGACTCCGATTTTAAAACATTTCTGTTCAAGCTAGAGAGGGTTCAAAGTACAATTTATAGAATGTACAAAAAAATTTGTTGCTGTGGTGATTTTAACAGGAATTGTGTAAGTAATTGTGCAAGGAAAGGATGCTTTTAGATATCTTTAATTCTTTTCACCTGTTGCAAATAGTATTCTTCCAACGAGAGTGCAAGGGAGCAGCAGCAAAACCAAAGACATTTTGTACAGTCTTTATTATTAGAGGGGCATTCTGTTAGCAAAATAGTGACTGGCACCACTACCATGATGCACAAATTTTAACTTCAAAAGGGTTTTGTGCTCAAATGTTTGTTAAATACAACTATAAACTACAGTAGAACCCTGTTTATACACTTTACATGGCACTTTAATGAAAATGGCGTAAAATGTGGGAAAATGTATAATGCAGGAAACAATGTTTCAAATGGTAAAATATGCTTACTGGATCAGCCTTGAATTTTTGTAGGTTATTTGTGATATATGTACATAATAGACATCAAAATATTCGCCAGGATGTTTATTTATTATAAAATAAAGGTTATCTGAATTTTGTACTATTTTAAGTGCCAGGCAGAACTTTTAACTTCATAGGAAGTAGAAACCTTGGATGTAATTTCATTTATCATAATCGACTTTGTCAGCAAGCCTTTAATTGGCATTCATTATTTACGTAGTGAAAGTGCACAAGTTCCATACTTGCATGACAATATTCAACCATTTATTCGCATTCTCGAGCGCAAATATATGCATATAAGTGGCTTAAGTATGTGTCAGTTTGTCGCCAATAGAACTGCACATGCGAAGGGCTGTTGTAGAGTTCCATAAGCAGCTATGCGCATGTGCAGTTTTGCAGATTACGTGCCTGTCAGTTTGTCACCGATAGCTATTAAAAACCTTTTTCAGTGAAGTAACTGTGAAAGAGTAATGCTCTGTGCTAGAGTTGATCGAAATTCCTCCATTGCACTCTACTATGAGTAATTTACAAGTAAAAGGGGGAAACTTCATGGGGCAATAAGTAAAGGGACGTCCTCGCCGTCTGCTTTGGGTAATTCAATTTGAATTAGCAGACATCTTTGCACAAATATTCTTAATCACAATTCATAATATCTAGAACAGCAGTCAATTCTGTTGACTGCCGGGCTTCTACTAGTATATGCATAAGTATTTTTTAGGGATGGGTCGAACCCCAGTTTTACCGAATCGAATTCGAATACCGAATCTTAATTAAAACATGAACCAAATTCCAAATCCGAATCGAATCTTTCGAATCCAAATAAATCTGTCAACTCAAGTACATGTATTTAGAAAGAATTACTACTCTATCACAGCCAGTGTTGGAGATAAAGCCTTCTGAGATGGATCTCAAATGACAAAATTACAGTAAAATTTAAGAAATTAAAATTTTAGTTAGATTTTTATTTTAAATCTGAAGGTATTTTGAACCCCCACCCCACTTAAAAGAAATTTGTATGAACATTGAGATATGCATTGTTTAAATGCTCTAAAAGATAACAAGAAATTTCCTTCACTTTATAATAAACTGTTTCATTTTGATGAAATAAAAAATAATTGCACAATGAAGTCCTAGAAAGGAAAGTATTATGGTCTTTCTTTTTTTTTTTTAAAAAAAAAGGGAAGAGTGAAAAGTAAAACCTGAAACAATGGGTGGATATTAGGAAATTGAAAAAATAGATTCTTAATAAATAGGATGTGTAAATGTTAAATAATTTTATAGTGACATATCAGGCATTCCATGAGTGACAGACAAGTCATTCAGACATAGAGAAATCCGCGTTTATTCAACGTGTGTGTACTTGTTATAGCTACAAAGTCATTTCAGAACTGTGAAAAGTACTTAACACACAGAATGCGCATTTGGGAGGGTTAAAAATGGGTATTTTGTAGATATATTTATTCTTTCAAACATTTAAGATCATGTAACTTGTCTGCACCGAATTTATATTCGTAGAAGATTTAAAAATCAGTATTAGAATTCAGTCGCCATGCTCATTTATAACTATTCCCATTCAGCATAAGAATAACACAAATGTAAACATTAACATGACATGTATATTCTAATGTGTTTGCCGTTGTTTTTCACATTTGTTTGGCAGAAGGAATTTAAATGTGGTAATAGCTAACACAGAAGATTACATGGCGTAATGTATACATTTGTATTATTCTTATGGCGAAGAGAGTGGAATTTACGAATCATGATTCTTAAGAACAATCCATTGCCCCCAATAGAAAAACACGTAAATTGAAGCACGAAGGCAGTAGTTGTAGTGTCAGGCATATTGACGCAACACAGGCTTGCCAGTCGGCTTTACGTAGTAGCTTTTAGATAAGGCTTTAAATGTACGCCTATTGTAGCAACACTAAACACTTATCGGTAATAAATAAGACTGGAAATAACTTTGAAACTAAATGCGGAAACATAAAACAATTTTATTACACTTTAATACAAATTTCATAAAATGTTTATAACAGAAATTAGACACCGGTACGATAATTCTGAATCACTGTCACTCGATTCCTTGTTATTCAGGTCCTTCGTACTGAAGAGCATCATCCCTTGTACGATCTAGTGCATTTGATATCTAGCATTTTTAAATGCCTGTTACGCAATCTGATTTGGATCCCACTTCCATGTACCATCATTCCATTGGCACACTGGTGCAATTTACACCACTCACTGGTGTCAGTTGTTTTCAAAATCCAGTCGGTGTACTTGTGTTTAAGCTTGACCTTAAACAATTTATCGAAACAGACGTCACGTGACTGCTGAACTGACATCATCCCGCCTGGATGGTGCACAATTGGAACTCCCCCCCCCCCCCCACATAATAAATAACTTTCTTCTTGAAATGCTAGTGCTTCATTGCAGTTCGCATACCCCAGCACTTCATAAAATTTGACGTGAAATTAGAATGAGCCAACTCGTGCAAGAATCCTAAAGCCTTATGTATTGTTGGTATTTACGCAATGAAATTTATTTTTGTTGCTACTTATATTTGAAAGGCTATTCTTTTAAGTTTTACACCAGTATTATTTGTGCCTGCCAAGCAAGCCTGTGTAGCACTGCTTATATTACACAAGAAAAGTTACTTGTGGCGGCTCCTAATGCCATTTATCAGAAGTCATAACTATTCTAAGTGAGGTTGTTTCATTTTACAACTTTGCATCTTTCAGTGGATCTATGGAAAATAAAGTAAATAACGCAAACAAATGCACACTGTTATGCAGAGTAAACTACAACATTCGTAACTGAAGGTTTACATATAACTCTTTGGATTCGGGATTCGGTAGTATTTGGCCATTATGTGCCAGGGTGCTAAATTTGGCGAATATTGGATTCAGCCGACCACTCGGACACAATCCTAGTATTTTTTTGACATTTGCAAAGAGTTGGCATCTCACACTATAATAGCATTTTTGAAGTTATAATATAGCGTGCCCCTTCAATGAGCAGAAAAAAACACACAAGCAATCAATCAGTCTCACCATTCATAAAACATTAAAAAAAAAAAAATTAGATAAATATTTGCATTGCACAAGAAGAATAAAATCTCGAAACATCATGCAAAGCATGAAAAACTACCAGTTGTGTAAACAAAGCTAAGTTGACAAGCGGCGTGGTGGCTGATAGGATCAGCCACCATGTCGTGAGTCAACTAAGCGCGTATTGCAAACAGCAAAACGCCAAATATACATTTGAATAAATGCAAATATTTCAGGAAACTTTACTGCATAATGTTGTATACCTGTAGGCGACACCCATACCAATGTCAATTTACGTCATTTTTTCTTTTTTTCCTTTTTCTTCACAAACATGGTTAAAAAAAAAAAAAAGTGTAAAACATGGGAAAAGTGTACATATATTAACACAAAAATGCTGCTGTGTATACATCAATTTGTGTGTTTATGTATGCATTAATGCCACAGATAAAGGCAACATTTGGTATCGCACTCATTGGTACCCATGTGTATCCTGTATTTTTATTTTGGAAATCTGGTCACCCTACGTTAAACACAGTCAGAATCAAACTGCAGTAACCCTTTATGTAATATGAAAAAAGAATTGCTAATTCTCAGAATAAAATTAAAACTATATGGTCAGTCATGAAGGAAGCATAGAGATGAGGATATGAAGTCAGGGTGTAATGGAGATTTTTGTTACTGATAAGTCAGACATATACACAGCATTTAATAATGACTTTCTGAATATAAAAGGTGAATTAAACACAACTTCAACTCCTACAGGTTATCATGTAACACACTTAGGAAATAGCATTTCCTGAAATAGTCGTCTGTGATACTGACAAGGGAGATATTGAATAATGAATAAATCACCAGAGACTCTTATGAATATGATGGAGTAAGTAGCAGTATACTTGAGTACTGTTCCACCTATGTTAGCCAAGTGCTTAGCAGTATTTGTAATTTTTCTTTTCAGAATGATCAATTTCCTGACAGATTGAAGTACTATAGATCAATTCATGTAGGATGGCACTTCTCCGCATAGAGGTGGAGCAATAGGGGAAGCGTGGAGGGGACAAGCTACAGAGCTTTGATTTAACAAAAGCATTTGATTGTGTTGCTCAAAAGATACTTGTTTCTCCTTTATATAAATGATATGCCTTCCATTTTCTTGTATTGGGGGACCGCAGCACGTTTGATGTCTTTTACAGACATAATATATATATTAAATAAATCCAGGAAGCTGCTTAACTGATATTATATTTTATTGTGCAATAGATCTGTTTCGTCATTGCGCCATTTTTAAGCTCCTGCAAATTATAATGGACAGTATTGTTATTTATCTAGTTACAGTCATATTACAACCTGCTGTGATGTTTTTATAATGTTTAAAAAAAGTTTTACTTACATTATGTTCTGATCAAATGTACATAATTCATCTGGTGCAGTTGCTGTCTTAAGAAAAACATCGAAAAATCTCATTTATTTAAACATTTCCACTGTGATGTGAAAGTTTTTAAATTCATTCACTGTTTAATTGAAGATTAAGATTTTGTATTTTTCTATGGTATTTAATGTGAAAGCAATTTGACAGCACACTTAAGATGAAAGTGCTACACATAATTTCCAATGGTTTTACGATGAACATTTTGGAAGAAATGGAAATTTATATACATGCACACAAGCATCCAAATAAGACACTCAACAATCAGACAGATCTAAAACATAAGCAGTTCGTCGAAAACTTTATTAATCATCTACATCTGGACACCGGTTAAAATTATAAACATTAAAATTCCAATGATAAAAATTATAGCTAAGGTACTAAAATCTGTAAATCTTCCATAGAACATATATGTTAAATGTAAACATATCATCTTAGAAGTGCTGTCAAATTGCTACCACATTAAATACCATACAAAAATACTAAATCTTGAATGTTTAGTATTTAGCATGCTATAACACAGAAACAAATTATCACACAAATACTAACCATGGTAGCATTCATTTCTAGAACACAGGGAAAATAAATAATGCAGAATCAATCCAATGAAACACTTTTAATATGATGCTATGGTACTTCATATCATTACATACAAGTATCATTACTGCCACAAAAGGGGCTCAATATGATGCCCATCAGTGTCCGCAAGAGTCTGAATGCGGAGAATTGCATTCTGCACAGCAGAACAAAGCATGATATGCAACACTTCAGATCACCCTGTGTGGGTGTTCCCTAGCTAAACCCTATCCTTCAGATACTCCCATGACCAGACATCACAGGAAATGGGATCAGGAGCCCTGCTCCTTTTGTCAAAACTCATGTTGATACTTTAACAAGTGCACTCTGTTTGGTCAGGTGTCTGAGACTGTAAATCATAATGACTGATCACAGCACCTGGTGGCCGTAATTCGAACTGGACAGTGGCACTATGACACACAAAAATCATGCACCCCGTACTCTGAACATTGATGCTACCAAGTTTGGTAATAAAATCATAATTAGTTTACATGATATTATGTGTTTACAGGTGCAGTATTAAGACTCACTCTATGATATGATCTCTTTTGTAGTTTCTCCTTTCACTAAATGGTTCTTTTTTACCTTTTGTTATTTGTAACTTTTTCCTCAGGATTGACAAAGATGCAGTGACAGCCAAAGATGCTATAGGCTTAGAGTTGCTAACAAATTTATTTGTGTGTCTGGGGGGGGGGGTGCTCGCTATGTTTGTAATCAATATATATGGTTATGAATTCAATAAACTGAAGGAGAAACATCCCTTAAATCATGAGTCATACTAAGTAGTGGATCACTGTATTTACATTCACTGATAAATATATTAACCACCCAAGTCATTAAAAGAACAAAAAAAATTCATTAATAAAAAACCATTATCAGATTTATAAACAAAACAAAAATTGAAATATAGCCACAGTCCTGTGTCTATACAATTTTATCAAAGAACAAAATTACCTTACAAAAATTACATTCACACCAGATAAGCACTATTAGTCAAAGGGCTGAAACATAATATTCAACCAAAACTACAGGGAGTCAATGAAAAAATAACAGTAACAACTAAAATAGCCCTTGACAGTGTGGAACAACCAACAAGACAACAGAAAACAAAACAGTAAAAATATCATGGACCACAGGAGGGAAAGAAACCTACAGCAAAAAATGTACAATTAAACCACAATTTGCAACATCCATAATAAACTCACCACAATCCAAAGTACAGCAGTCAAGTGAAAGAGCATGAGCCTCACCATATCAATCTAAATGACTGTACAGGATGAGTCAAAAGTCACAGACAATTTTTTTTCTTTTTAATGGGAAAGGGTCAAGATATTTACCAAATAACATTAACATTTTCTGCCAAGTTCATTCCTGTAAATAGATCTGACATAGCCATTATGGTTCAAAAGTTACAACATCCCTCTTTTTTGTCAGTGGTGAGTGGTTAAGTCAACTGTCACAACTACAGATACTGGAGTAACCAGAATCCGGGCTGGAGCAAACCTTGAAAGGTAGTTGGCGACGTAAAGGTTATGGTGTGGTGTGAAATATTGGGCATCTGTGTAATTTTCACTGGGCAAAACGTAAATGCTCAAAGTTACCTGCAAATTCTGTAAGAAGTGGCATTTATAGTTCTGAATGAAAATGACAGCTTTCCCTTTTATCTTCAATACAATGGGGCTCCACCACAATATGGAGTAGTAGTTTGTCAGTGGTTAGATTGTCAATTTCTGGGTCACTGAGTTGTCGAACATGGTTATGCAGAATCGCCATTCAGATCACCTGATCTTACACCACTCACCTTTTTATCTATGGGGCAATTTAAAGCAAATCATATATGCAGAGAAAATAAGAAATGGACACCATCTTGAGCAACGCATCGAAGAAGCACGTATCAGCATTTCTGCAGAAATCCTACTGCGAGTGCACAACAATTCTATTCAGTGCCTCCAAATGAGCATTGACGAAGACAGAAAGCATGTTGAAAACAATAAATGGCTGTCCCTTAAGGAGAACAGTCCAGCCTGTACCTACAAACAAAATGTGCCGTAACTACTACATAAAATATGTTTACAGGACATTATCGTAATATAGAATGTAAAATGTTTACAGGAATGAACTTGTCAGTAAATGGTCTATTACATTACCCCATAACCTCGGGGGGGGGGGGGGGGATTACTTACACTGAAGATGGGCAACTTCAAGATGGTGCCCTATACAGTACATACCATAAAAGACAGACCACCACACCCACACCTTACTGTAGTATTCAGGTTTCCCAATTCCTGAAAAGTTTTTGAAATAAAATGGTGGACTGAAACTTTTGACTCACCCTGTATAAATAAGAATGTCCTACAGTGAACAACATAATGGAAATTCCTGGAACCCTATCAAATAGATATTTAGCCAAGAAGAAGGAAAAAAAAAATGCTGCAACTCTGCTGATCTCATGAGAAAAAAAAAAAAAAAAAAAAAAAAAAAAAACACTGAAGAGAATACAGTAGAACCTCGTTTTTTACACTTTTCAAGGGACTTTAGTGAAATGGTGTAAAATGTGGGAAAACGTAAAATGCAGGAAATAATGTTTTAAATGGTAAAATATGCTTACTGGATCAACCTTGCATTTTCATTGTTTATTTGAAATATATGTACATAATAGGCATCAAAATACTCACCAGGAAGTTTATTATATAATAAAGGTTATCCAAATTTTTAGCATTTTAAGTGCCAGGTAGAACTGGTAATTTTACGGAAAGTAATAATTTTTGATGTAATTTAATTCATTATAATCGATTAGTCAGCAAGCCTTTCACTTACAATGATCACTGTTTCGTATAAATCATAAAATAAATAAAACATGCTATACATTTACTAATTTGATATGAACCGCTTCGATGTATATCGTTTGAACGCCGCTGCCGGGGTATGTAACACATCTTCAAAATTACCGCCTTTTACTGGCATTAAGTATTTACATAGTAAAACTCCAGAAGTACCGTTCTTTTTGTATTTTTTGATGTTTCACATGATGATATTAGAGAATTTATTTGCGTTCTTCAGTGCAAATACTGCATAAGTATTTTTGTGACGTTTGCATAGGATCTGAATCTCTCACTATTATCGTTTTTTTAAGGTTATGGATATTATGGTGACGCTGAACCAAATAATACCCAACTTTAACAGATGACATTCTTTATTATCAGAAAGATGTATCACAAAAACAATGCAACTCATTATTCTCACATCAACAAAGCAACTGGTTCTGTTTGTCTGAGTACACACCAGTCTCTCTGGCAAAGAAGCTGGCAGAAAGAACTACTGCACAGCCACAAATTGGCACATCTTAAGTCAATTAGACGCGTACTGCCAACAGCGAAGTGCATTGAATAAATGCAAAGTTCCAAGAAACTTGTTGCATAAAATTGATAAACACTACACTTTAAGGTGAAAGCCAGGCCAGTGTCAATTTATGTCGATTATGTCATTTTTTTTTCCATGAACCTGCTTTCATAAAGTGTAAAATGCGGGAAAAGTGTAAATATGTAACGCAAAAACTGGGGCGAATTAACATTGTGAACATAGGAAATTTGACGGGACCGACAAAACATGGTGTAAATGGCGGGAAAATGTAAAATCCTGGAACGTAAAAACAGTACCGATTTCACTGTAAAAAAATTATATTATTAACAGAAAAGGACATTGAAAAAGATTAATAGACTTTTAAATTAACAACCTGTAAGTATACCAGTCTGAAGGTAATTGCAATTATACAAAATAACCTCCTATGATATAGAAAAATCTCTATCTCACACGTCCAAATTTAATAGATCTGCTTAATTTAGTTACAACAAAAAATTAAGACAAGATATATTTCTAATTAGACTGAGTAGCCACGGGTTGCAGTATTGTGGGCAAGTTAGCAGATACAGTAGAGCCCTATTATTACACTTTTCAAATGACTTCAAAGAAAATGGTGTAAAATGCAAGAAATAACATTTTAAATGGTCAAATTTGCTTACTAGATCACCCTTGCATTTTCATAGTTTATGTACGTATGTGTACATAATAGGCATCAAAATACTCACCAGGAAGTTTATTTATTATGTAATAAAGTTATCTGAATTTTGTACTACAGGAAAACCCCACTTTTATGTTTCCTATGTTCACAATGTCAATCCACCCCCATTTTTGCTTTAACATATTTACACTTTTCCCACGTTTTACGCCTTTTGACACCATGTTCGTGAAGAAAAAGTGACGTAATTGACAGAAACTGATGCTGGCATGGCTTTCACCTACAAGTATATTTTTTATAAACATTACACAGTCAAGTTTCTTCACACTTTGCATGTATTCAAAGGTATATCTCACTTCACCCCTCCCCTTCAGTACAGCCCTTGTTAACTGACATTGTGATGACTGGTGGGAGTATCCCATCAGCCACTGTGCTGATTGTCAGCATAGCTTTGTTTATGCAACTGGTAGTTTTTCATGCTTTGCACGACACATTTTGAAAATTTATTCTTATTGTGAAATGCAAATATTTATGTCAGTATTTTTTGGGACTTTTATAAATGCTGTGACTGATGGTTTGCCTGTGTATGTTGTTCTGCACATGGAAGGGGGCAAGGTATATTATAACCTCAAAAATGCAATTGTAGTGAGAGACGCTGGCCCTTAGCAATTGTCACAAAAATACTTATGTGTATATCTGCACTTGAGAACGAGAATAAATTCTCAAATACCGTTGTGAAAAATTTTGAAAAATACAAAAAGCACGGAACTTGTGCAGTTTCAGTATGTAAATAATGAATGCCAGTTAAAGTCTGGCTGACAAAGTCGATTATGATGAATGAAATTACATAAAAAATTTCTCCTTCCTATAAAGTTACCAGTTCCAGTTCCACCTGGCGCTTAAAATAGTACAAAATTCAGATAACCTTTATCACATAAAAATAAACTTCCTGGAAAGTATTTTAATGCCTATTATGTACATATATCACACAAACTATGAAAATGCATGTGTGATCCATATTTTGCCATTTAAAACGTTATACCCCCGCACTTTTGTATATCCGCACAATGATATTTAAAAATTTGTTCACACTCTCAAGTGCAAATATATCCATAAGCATTTTTCTAACATTTGGACGGGGTCAGCATCTCACACCATAATCATCTTTTTTGAGGTTATAACTTATAACATAATGTGCCCCCCTCCAATGTGCAGAAAAACAATCACTCTCCCCATTTATAAAAGCCACAAAAATACTTACATATTTACACTTCACAATAAGAATAAACTCTCAAAATGTGCCATAGAAAGCAAGAATAGCAACCAGTCACCTAAACTAAGATTAGCTGAATCTCGCCGTAGTGACTGATAAGATGCCCTCATCAGTCACTGAGTCAAGGGCCAACTTGGTGCATACTACAGACAATGAAACACATCATAAACATTTGAATACATGCAAATTGTCAAGAAACTTGACTGTGTGACGTTTTTAAAAACTACACTTGAGTAGAAAGCCATTCCATTGTCAGTTTATGTTAATTACGTCATTTCTTTCACCATGAATATGGTTTCATAAAGGAGAAATGTGGGTAAAATGCAAGTATGTTAATGCAAAAATGGTGGTGAATTAACACTGTGAACATAGGAAATGTGACAGCACTGACAAAACAACGGTGTAAATGGTGGGAAACATGCAAAATACAGGAAAATAAAAATGGGGTTGTAGTGTATCTTAGGGTGACCAGATTTCCAAAATAAAAATACAGAACACAGGTGGGTACAGATGCACGAGACACTAAATGTTGTATCTACTTGTAGCAGAAATACACGAATTCATGCACACACAGTATAGTGAATAAAGCCAGTGTTTCTCTTGACCCCCCCCCCCCCCCCCCCCCAAAGCATAACATGTCGTATTCGGTGTTCGGTATTTACATTTGCTTTCTTGTAATTACTTATTTTAGAAACGATTACCACAAAAGCAAAAGTAACTGCTAACACAAAATTAAAGCAATGGGACAAGCATCGGAATTATGGAATTTTTGGGATGGGACAAACTTTCCATAAGGCAATATCAATAACTAAGACATACCAAGTCTATGCTAATACAAAAATTAACCAATCCTAGCTACTCGCCAAAGTGGAGTGGCCGAATGTTCTAAGCCACCTTGCCGCGTAGCACGCGGTTGCTCACCGTCCAAGGTTAGAGTCCTCTCTGGGGTATGGGTATGTGTACTGTCATTAGGTTAGTTTAAGTTAGTTTCAGAAATCTGTAAGTGTAGGAACTGATAACCATAGCAGTTTGATTTAATAGCTTTTCAAAGATTTGAACATAATGACTCGCACAACTAAAATCTTAATGAATTGCATTACTAATTAAAGAAATACTTTATTCCTTTATAGTTCTAACATGCAAACAAGCAAGATAGATAGTTTTGAGTACTTACGCACTTTATGTATTTCTCTGTGAATTATAATTTGCAGAAGAATTTGTCCATTCCGGAGGTTGATATTTTCACATAATAACCACCACATGCAGTATTGTGAAAATGAGTTCTTATTATAATTACTTCCTTTATAGCTTGCACACTAAACATGTTGTTTTCAGTCTATAAAATAATTGTGATGGAGAACACTGTTTCCACATGATCATTTGCTCCAGATGCAAATAAGTTGAAAATGAAAAACCAGTTTTTACTAACACGTTACACAGATCTCAATTAATAAATTTTCTCTTCGCATATATTTTGAAGCTGGCTCCCTTTTGCAATAATCTGATCTTCACATATTTCTTGCAAAATAGTTTCATCAATCTCAGGTATTTTTTTTTATTATTCTTTACTGAACAGACTTCCACAGGAGAGGATATTTGAGCTGTGACTAGTTAAATGTTTTCAGCCCATTTCGTAATATAAACAATTAACGTCTCGTGAAATGAACTACTTTTGTCCAAGAAATCCGGCTCTCTCCGAATGCTGTCTTCTTGCAGTGAATTCATTAATCACTGAATTTGTATAGTTGGAAGACTTGCACAAGTCATGTGAAAGCAATACTTTAAAAAAAAAGTGCTGGAAAGAATGCTTCAAATTTACATCCTGATTTTGGGCACGCTATGCTTTCTTGCATTTAAAATAACAAAAAAGATGCCCCCCCCCCCCCAAAGGTTGAAATATTAGAAATATATGAAAGAATTACGTCAAAAATCGTGCCTTATTCCCTTTGAGTTGAAGCCTATTTCCTACGTTGCTTCATTACTACATTTGTTCTCCATTTGGTTAAGCTAACATTACTTAAAAAAATTTTTGATTCACAATATATGGGGCGGTTACTAAATATGGAACAATACATGTACTGTATTTATTTTGTCCGAACAATGGGACACTTAGGCAAAACAACGGACGATGCCATAAAATATGGGACGTCCGGTCACCCTCTTCTCTCTCCTTATACAAAGCAGGGGAAAAATTTGTTGCATCCATAAAATTTCACACACACACACACACACACACACACACACACACACACACACACACAAATATATATTTCAGATATGCGGGCTGACATATTTGTCTTAATAGACTGAAATGAAGTTGATATCTGACATATCCATCATGCACTCTAAATGAACAACATAGCTAAATGCACTTCATCATGGAAGCAGAAACGAACAAATCAGTTTAAAATGTTTTATAAAAGTGATTGAAACAATACAAAGAAGAAATAAGCTTTATAGAAAGTTTTTAATTTTTTTGTATTTTATAAAAAATCAATTAACTTTCTAAATCTCACAATTACAAACAACAACATTATTATGTTTTTGAAATATATAGGAAGGTGGGGGGGGGTACATTATACATGCTAATTCAAGCCACCCAAGGGCAAAAAAGCACACACATTTCCACGCCACAATTAACAGAATACAAATTTTACCACTACACTAAGTTGTCATACAAAAATAGCTTAATACATTATGATATATTGCACAACAAAATGGTTTTAACTCATACATACTAATAAGAATATGTAAAATGGAAACTACACTTACACAACCAAAAAATCCAGTAAGACATAAAATTATTAAGACAAACAGCAGAAAAAGTAAACCAATTATGTATTTACGTAGAATATCAAACAAATTAAATGCATTAATGAAAAATATGAGTACCATATATTTCCGCAGATAAGACGACCTTCAGATAAGATAAGGTACAAATTTTCATTGAAATTTTATATTTTAAGCATATATCTAGCCACGAGACAACACCCAAGTTACTGTATCTACCCGAATGCAAACCACACTTTTTCCCCCAGTTTTCACAATTTAAAAAGACACATGTGTCTTAGATTTGGAGTCAAAGCTCCAGAAAGTTCCAAAATATGCCGCCAGAAGCCACCATAAGTAGTTTTTGTGATCTGGATTTTTTTACACCACATAGTTTGAGAGAAAAGTAATTTCTATCGATATTTAATTGTACAAATACACATATTATGTGGGTGAAAGCTCGCAAAATTGCCGCAGAACAGAAGAGACAGGGTTTCAAAAGAAGCCGCAATTGTTGCGTGTAGCTCTGAAATATTTTAACCCTTTCATTGCTCCGTACGTAAATGTATGCTAATCGTTTCCGTGGGGCTCTGGATATATTGAGAAATTATTTTTGACAAGTGACATTGTAAAATCAAGCTGCATTGTAAATAATTAATTCTATTCCTGCTCTAAGGTGTATAGGTGTAAGGTGTATAGCGCCCGTGTCCGCTCAGTAAATTAATAAAGCTTGTAAAGCGAATATCTTTTTTAAACATTACGCAAACCTTTGTTTTCGTAAATCTTTCCTCCACAATGTATATTTCAGACTACATTTCAATCAAATTTTTTTGTACCGTCATATAAGATGACCTCGGATTTTGGGGTCTTTTTTTTATGATTCAACCATTGTCTTATCTGCAAAAATGTATGGTATGTAATTTTCATATATAACTATTAGATCAAACAGAGATTTCACTCAGGCATGACAACATTATCAATATACACAAACCCAGGCATATACAAAAATAAATGCCAGGATTGCTAAAGATTATACAAGAGGAAACTTCAATACGATATTTCTTCCTTCTAACACTAAACACAGAAAGAGTAGCACTGTAGTTATTACACGTCATAAAATATGGTCGCAGATTGGTTTGGTACCGACTACAAATAACTGACACAGTGAGGTGGTGACTAAGCTTGAAAGTGTTTTAGACACACACAGATTTCACGTACACACGAGGACATCACCGGCAACATTGGGCTATGGATAAGTCAGGAGACATGCTATTGAAGGTATCAAACAATCCAGGAGACACTGCTGCTGACCGAAATGGTGACAAAATAGACTGTCGGTGGTAACGCACCAAACAGACACTCATTGGCATCTGTAGGATGCCCAAATACCATAGGAAATGCAAGTCCTGAAATGCTTTTAATGCTGCCATGCTGTATTGTAGGTGGAGAAAAGGCACAGAAGCAGCAAACACAGGGGCTAGTCCAAGATATGAGGTAGTAGCTTGTCACGGTTGTGCATCACCAAGCCTTCACTTGGGTGCACCAAGCAGAGACAATGACTGTGACAACGGTGATCTGTTGTCAGATTTTATTTGGGGCTGTGGCTGTGTACCCATGCCCAGACTGTCATACCAGAAGCAAAGAGCAAGGAAGGGCCAACAAATAAGAACTTGGTGATATGAGTAGGTTGTAGAAGCATTTCCACCAGACTATGGTCCTCGACCTGCATGATGGATCAAAAACTCAGGAAATGGGTAGGAACTTAATCTGTAGAAGAGTAAGCCACTTACTACTTCATCTAGATTTGAAGTGCTTGAAGAAACTGTTGCACCTCACAGTTTGATTGGGAGTGGAAGGTCGGTGCTGCCACACAGTGAATACTGTAACAGCCATGTAACTCAATAAAGCATTGAGAGGCAAATTATGAACCTTCAATGAAAAATATTTTTGACAGAGGCTTAGTAGTCACTTCAGTAACAGTTCACAGCTACTGTATTAAAGTATGGAGATTTGAATAAGCACAATCAGCAAAAGCCAATAAGCAATGAGAAATGGACCTTCCAAATCTATTTTGGGAAGCCTAGCAAGGAGAAGGTGTCACAAGTGGTGCTGCTCAATAGATGGCATATTGTGTAGTAGCTACCATGAGATGAGGATTAGAATCAATGGCAGCGCAAAAACATTCTCGCAGGCCAACAACTTTGTGTGTGAAATACACCGGTGCCCCTAATGCAAAAGTTCAGGTACTTATTGCCGAAGAATGGCAGCAACCTCAACTCGTTGGGATGAGTCTTCTGTAGCCAGACACCTTCCTGTAAGGTAACGCAATATAGATTTGTAAGGGATCAGAGGTCCTGCCAGGGGATCAGGCAGGCCACTCCTGCTGAATACAACAAATTACCTGACAAGACAGGATCAGCAGCCCAAGCAGTAGCAATCTGCTAGGTACCAAAAAGCCCACCACTGTATGTGATGTGCAGCACTGTGAGGAAACAAGGCTGATATACTGTTTGGGGCCCATTATGTGGTAAAATTTAAGCCCTTAACAATTTCTGATCCCATGAAATAAGAGACATTGCCGAGATGGGGTGGCTTGAGTGCCTTAATGTTACATATGGACAAACCATAAATGCAATCACAGTGGAGGGAAATCTGTGAATAGGCCAGACAAACATGCAGTTCCTGAAGAGGAGCAGTAGCCTTTTCTGCAGATACATAGACAACAGTCTGGATGACTGACTGAGCTGACCTTGTAACATAAGCTAATATGGCTTTACCATACAGCTACTGCTAATGGCTGAAAGCAAGGGGAAACTAAAGCTGTTACTTTCCCGAGGACATGCAGGTCTACTGTGAATATATAAGGCAAAATATTCTGGATGAAAAATAATCCCCCCTTCAGATCTCCAGGCGGGACTACTCAGGAGGATATCATCAGCAAAGCCAACACTGGCATACTACAGATTGGAGTGTGGAATGTTGGATCCCTTTATCAGATACGGAGGTTAGAAAATTTAAAAGGGGAAATGGGTAGGTTGAAGTCAGATATAATGGGGGTTAGTGAAGTTTTGTGGAAAGATGAACATTATTTCTGGTCAGGTGAGTACAGGGTTATAAATGCAAAATCAGTTGGGAGTATTTCAGGAGTGGGGCTTATAACAAATAAGAAAACAGCAATGCAAGAAAACAACTGTGAACAGCACAGTGATCACATTAGCATAGTCAAAATAAATACAAGACAGCACCAACCACAGTAGTACAAGTTTTTTATGCCAACTAGCTCTGCCGATGAGGGAGGAGATCGAAGAAATGTATGAGGAGGTAAAGGAAATTATTCAGACAATTAAGGGAGAGGAAAACTCAAAGTGATGGGAGACAAATTCATTAGTAGGAAAACGAAGGGAAGGAAAAATAAGTGAATATGGTCTGGGAAAAAGGAACTAAGGAGGAAGCTACCTGGTAGAATTTTGCACAGAACACAATTTAATCACAACAAACACTTGGTTTAAGAATAACGAAAGAAGGTTGTTACATGAAAGAGACTGTGAGATGTTGGAATTTACCAGGTAGATTTTATAATGGTAAGAGAGATTATGGAACTAGGTTTTTAAATTGGAATATACATCCAGGGGCAGATAAAGACTCTAACAATAACCTATTGTAGTAACTGTAGACCGAAACTGAATAAACTGTAGAAAGATTGGAAAATAAGGAAACAGGACTTCAATAAATTGAAAATTCCAGAAGTTCTAGAGAGTTTCAGACCAAGCATTAGACAACAATTGACAGAAACAGGAGAAGTAACTCGGTAGAAGAAGAATGTATAGCCTTGAGAGATGAAATAGTGAAGGCAGCAGAGGACCAAATAGGTAGAAAGACAAGACCTACAAAAAAGCATTTCATATCACAGGAAATACTAAATTTAATTGATGAAAGGAGAAAATATACAAATGTCATAAATGAAGTAGGCAAAATGGAGTACAGATGAAAGAAACTGTTATGTATAGCACATACAAAATGGCTAAATAGGAGTGGCTAGAGGACAATTGAAAATCTGTAGCAGAATCTATAACTAAGGAAAAGATAGAAAATAAAGGAAAGTAAAGAGACAAGAAAATCAGCTGTATGAATATCAAGAACTCAGATGGAATACCATTTCTAAGCAAAGAAAGGAAAGCTGAAAAGAATATATAGAGAGACCCGACAAAGGAAATGAACTTCTAACAATGATGTAGGAAGTGAAGAGGAAGTAGATGAAGATGAAACAGTAGATACTATACTGAGACATTAATTTGACAAAGCAGTGAAAGACCTGAGTCGAAACAAGGCCCTGGGAGTAGACTACATTCCCTCAGAGTTACTGATGTCTCTGGGAGAGCCAGCATTGACAAAACTATTTCACCTGGTGTATAACATGTATCAAAAAGGTGAAATATCCTCATACTTCAAGAAAAATATAATAATCCCAATTCCAAAGTAAGCATGCGCAGACAGGTGTGAAAATGACAGAACCATCAGTTTAATAAGCCATGGTAGCAAAATTCTACAATGAAAAACAGTTCGTATTTAGGAGAAATGTACGAACACGAGAGGGCAATACTGAGATTACATCTTATCTTAGAAGGTAAGTTAAGGAAACACAAAACTAAATTTCTCACTTTTGTGGATTTAGAGAGAGCTTTTGACCATTTTGATACTTTTATCCAGATTTCGACTACCACTAAGGATGCCTTCATAAGAAATAAATCTAAAACCTAGAAATGAATCACTAAGTATTAGAAGTTATTTATAACAGAAAGAATTTTTTTGTAATGATAAGCACCAAAATACATACATAAGATGTTTGCACAAAAAGCTAAATGCACTCATGTTTTATAAAGGTAATAATAAAACATTTGCTAGTTATGACTAGCAGTCTGAACAATAAAATTGGGGGGAAAAGGTACAATATTCACAATTCGTCCTTCGGTGATAATTTGTTAATCACAAACCATAAATCAAAAGAAGTTTTGCATATAGATGATAGAGAGAGGAAGCTGAAGAGCTTGAAATTTTTAAACATTTTTCTTAGAATGATGGGTTTATTCTAAATGAGCAGTTGCAGTTTTTGGAGTACTGAAGCCTTCAATTAGAGATCACTGAATCTCGTATTTATGCTGGACTCCTTTCAGTATATTCAGTAGTAATATTTTCCTTCTTCTTAATGAACGTAATAGTCAAAATATGCAAAACATTTTAACTCTTACCGAAAACTTGTTGTTATACTGTATCTTTGTAAAAGTTGTTCTCTATCTGTATCAGAAAAATGTATGGCATTTTATATAGTTTTTGTAAACTGATTGATCAAAAAATGTTTTGAATCATGTTTACAACCATCTGTGTTAAGCAGCTGCATATGAGGAGATGATGAGGGTGGAGAACTGCATCAAACCAGTTCCAAAACTGAAGACCAAAACAACAAAAATAACTTAACATTGTCAAAGCAAATATGTCCTCCTCAATTTAAAAATGATGATGCTCAGCAATATTGAGTGTTTCATATGCATAAGCTATCAGATGTTCTAAGACACCTTCATGCCTATTGTCCAGAACAGCTCAGATGCCACATTGGGACACATCCGTGGCCAGAACCAGATGAAGGCATGGATGTAAAGTTACTAACCGATGTGAAAACTGCAACTTAGCTATCATCTGCAGTGATGCACTTTCATACTCTGAAGTTCACTGAAACAACACAATTTGTGTTACAAAATGAACATTTGATTGACAGAGGCTTAACCCCCTCCCTAAAAACTTTGAATCTAAGACAGACAATGGAAAGTTTGAGCACAACTGTGATTTAGGCAAGTTGCACTTTTGCCATTATTCTGAAAAAACTTGAACAAAGTACGTAAATTGTGGGAATGTTCCTCAGTGGAAGAATTCATGACTACAATTTTTTTCTGATAATTTACATAATCAGGAACAGATGCAGTTAACTGCTCCGAGAAACAATGAAATATGGCAGGTGAGTTAGCAACAGCAAACATAAGGCACTGATATTAACACAGTCTGAAATGTGTGTTGACCACCAAACTTTTCTTAGATTCTTCATCTAGGAGAACTTGGTGACATGCTTTCCACAAGTCAATCTTAGAGAAATACAAGCTACAAGCAAGTTTGAGAATCAGCTCATCCTAGCAAGGCAAAAAGATATGTATCTATAACTGATTGGGCTGTCACAGTAACCTGAAGTCATCACACAGTCACAATTCAGCTTTTTGAAAAATTATCAGAAAAGATAGACTGAATACCCTTATACAATGTCAATCTATCAAGTTCTGCTTTTATTGGTTTGCCAAGGCCACTAGTATAAGGCATGCCCAGAAAAAACACTTCAAGTAATATATGTTTCAAACTTGAAAGAACACCACTGCCCATCAAAGAAAAATTAGGAAAATTTGGTGCTCAAGTTTTCTAGCTGTTGATCAGAATTAAGATAGACATCATCTGAGATAGAGAAATCATACAATGTAAACGGCTCCAAGACATATTTCCTGTGCTTGGATCATATACAAGCAGGAAAATGTTAGAACTACAACCAAATGAAAAGTCACTGGAGCCTACGAAATAAGAATTCACAAAATTCACCACTGCACCTATGGTAACTTGCAATGTAGATCCCTGTTAAAACACTTTCACATAGATGAAACGTTTGATAGCACTGGTGTCAAACAACTGATGGCTCTATTCATGTCCATATTGGTATCAATAGTAGTTGGCTGACAAGGAGTTTACATGAGTATCAGATTTTATAATCTCTTTATACTTATAATACACGAAGTTTCAGAACAGTAAGCCAAAGCCATTCAATGCAACTCTTGAGAAAATCAACTTTGAAGTTTTACAACTAAGCATAAGTAAGTACCAATAACTAAAACAACTGCAGCACCTGTCGGTGTAGCTCAGGTCACAGCATTTCTGCTTCACAAGAATAGGGTCATTGGTTCGAATCCCAATGTGGCAGCTTATTTCTTCCTCCTCCAATTTTAGTTATATAAAATATTTTGTGATCTATAATTCCACATGTTGTGTCAGTTTTTGTTTATGTGTATGTAGATGAGCTGAATACCATGTTGTAATCTAAAATGATGGTTGAGTATCTTAGCTGCTTGGAAATCCATTAGTAACTATGGATATTATTGAGACTAAAGGCCAGACTGGGTCAGGAGCGAGTTGCAAACGACCAACTGACTGAGGGCGTCGGCAGAATTGCGACTGACGTCGGACCAGACCTCCTGACCGTAAGACTGAACGACCTACCGACCGAGGGAGTGGGCAGCGTGTCGCTGCTAAGATTCAACACTAAACAAGACAATCAGAAGTGACAAACAACGATGACAAAAAAATGGAACGGAATGACCAAATTGTGAACCAACCGAAGCCATGACGTAGCCGAGTAAGATGCCAGACAAAAACGTAGTACACAAACGAATACGGAGCGCAGTCGAGACAACTGATGACCAGGCTGCGGCTCCAGGCCCTATATAGCACGGCAGTCTGTGTAGATGGCCTGCACGGTGGGCGCGTGACTGTGCACAGTGCTGCAGTAGCGATGACAGTGCTCACATGTTGTGCGCGCCACCTAACGGCCACTGTCGTAGTCCATGTGGTCTGGCGGGCTCGCGAACTCATTGTGCCAGGATACAAAAAACAGTGTCGTAGTTCTTCACGAACTGAACCGTCAAAGACTACTGTCTACTAATAGTGAAAAAAGTTATTAATGTTTGATTGAAACCATCACTATTAACAACCTTATATAATATATAAAAAATTATGAACAAACAAAAATACGTATAATTTTTGTAAAAATTACCATTAGATATTAAAATTGTGTAAGTATCCAAACAAAATAAAAATAAATAAATGAAATCTCACACGACAGGATTTGAACCACTAACCCTATGGTTAATAGGCCACAATGTTACCACCTGAGCAACACCTACAGATGTTGCAACTCAACTATATTATTGGTACTTACATGTACTTGCAAAACTTCAAAGTCGATTTAAAAAAAAAATAATTTTTGAGAGTTGCATCGAATGGCTTTCGCTGATTGTTGTTTGAGTTCTGAACTTCACATACAACAATTATCCAAAAAATCTGAAATCTAATACCCATGTGGTCTCCTTGTGAGACTAACAGCTGATGTGTGTCTTTTCTTCCTACATGTTACAAACTGCCCAATGCATTTGGGAATGCGGCTCTTCAATCTCCTAAAAGCACTTTGGACAAGACAGAAGAGAAGATCACAGCTGTTGCTTCTGCAGTACACCATTGCCCGAAGCAACACCGATCTTGAGTTTGAATGGCTACCACAGCTTTGTCCTCACACAAACTAGCAGATGCTCTGCACTCAGTATTTGAAGCAACAACACACCGAGCCTCAAACTGATCACCCACAATACTAAAAATTTCTGATAAAGCTGGATTTTCAATCTTAAGGACTTGTTGATGCACTTCCTTCTTGGGAGCCAACCCGACAATAGCACTGGAAACCACTAAATCTACAAAAGACTCATGATGAGTATCTGTGAGGAAGTTACATTTATGACTGAGGCTGTGAAGTTCAGATGTCCATACTCTGCAAAGACATGTCTGGCTGCTTGTGAGAGTAGTAGAATTCAACACAGGCCACAATGAAATGAGTGTATTTACAATAATAAGTAGGTGGGAGAGGGGGGGGGGGGTGTAGGAGGAGAAAGGGAACACTCATTTCCACAAAGCAAACTAAAACTGGTTCCCACAGAGGGGCTAACTGACGAGGCAACTGGTAAAGACATGAAGAACTCCAGGACAAAAATGAAGACTTACAAGAGTGCTCATCAACACCAGTAAAGGCAAATACACTATTTCTCACAGTTGTCTCTGTCAGCTGCTTTTTGGAAGGAAGGAAGGAAGCTTAGGGTTTAACGTCCCGTCAACAGCTTGGTCATTAGAGACGGAGTTATAGGTCGGAGTTTTGGGTAAGGATGGTGAAGGAAATAGGCCGTGCCCTTTGAAAGGAACCATCCCGGCATTTGCCTGGAGCGATTTAGGGAAATCACGGAAAACCTAAATCTGGATGGCCGGAGGTGGATTTGAACCACCATCCTCCTGAATGCGAGTCCAGTGCGTTATCACAGCGCCACCTCGCTCGGTCAGCTGCTTTTTAGCATGGTGGGAAGGAACATTGTTGACAAGCTGGTCACAGCATTTGTGAAGGCATTTTAATGTTTGGGAAGAGCTGCAAATAGTGGCTGTGGCAGTGCAATGATTATTGATTAAGGATAGGAAAAATTCATTTTAACGATAACATGACCAATAACACAAATTCAGTGGTTATTAAGGAAAGAACATTAATTTATAGTTATTGAGAAATCGGCGTTTTTCAATGAAATTACCCTGTATTTGGGTAAGAAACACCATAAGTCTTATTATTTAGAAATGTTCCATATTCAAATGTGGTGGCTATTTTATTATTTTGTAATATATACTGTAATAATACAAAGCCACACATTGTTACACTGTGCATATTGACAGTGGTATGATTTTCAATCGGTAACTATCGGCATGCGTATTTCCCTCTGTGTGTTAACTTATGAATATGTTACAGTAATTAATATTGATACGTTTGTTTTCAAATTTTGATGGATTTCTTCGGATTATTTTCTGTGATCGAATGAGAAACTGGCAATTTGAGGGAATTGTGTTTTAACAAGTTCTTTGAACAGCATTGAAGCTGAGCAGTTTTATCATTATATTCTTTGGCTGTGTGTTTATTTTTATCATTATTATTCAATGCAACTTGGATTACTACTATTGCACTTGTAGGATTTCTCTCAAGTTTATAATCACTGCAACTGGATTACACAAAAGTGTTTTATTATATTTTTATTTTTTAGTTATTTATTTTTGAATTGTCATCTATATTGCCTTCTGGGCTTTGCCTACTTTAACTTAATTGGTAAAATTTTATTTATGACAGTGATGGTGCAATGTGCTTATGTTGCCAACAACGTTTGAATGCTCTTCTAAAATTTAATCACATAGAACGACGGGAGTAATCTTTTGTGTTGATCACAAAATAAATAAATGCTGTTCCTGCTGTATTATCGAACAGGTTCTATTATGTACTCTTGTCCAGTCAGTCAATTATACCTGCAAAATAAACATTTCGATGCCAACATTAGCTTTTCCAAATGTTTATTAGTGCTAACTTTTCTGCTACAAGGTTGAATGGTGCTTTTATTGTTTCAAGATGGATTTGTCTTTGTTTTTACTCCTCTTTGTCCAAATGTTTGTAAAAGCAGCACATGTCAGGGGCAACAAATAGATGCTGAGCGGGGCATGGAGGAGGAACAGTTTGTGTCCCGGTTGGAGAAAAGACATCTAAAAATGCAGAACATAAATGAGCCTTATTGCCGTTCATTTGTGTGTCAAAAAATAAGACAACATTAAAAGAAAGATTTTTTGTTTAAATGTCTGTATTATTGATGGGAAACAAAATTTAAAACTAACTTCGACCAAATCATGTATTGTAAACTAAAGTTTCAAAGCCAGATGTGACCAAATTAAAAAAAAAGTTTTAAGAAAATTCTATTTTGTTACATTTTAACCCTGAGTTAAATACCTTTTCTATGTGTGTAACTTTTTTGTACCCCAGAAATATCGCCCCAAATTTGCGATTGGATAGGGGATTTCTTGTCAGAGAGGACACAGTTCGTAGTAATCGATGGTAAGGCATCGACTAAAACAGAGGTGATATCGGGCGTTCCACAGGGTAGTGTTATTGGTCCTCTGCTATTCCTTATTTACATAAACGATTTAGGGGAAAATCTAAGTAGCTCTCTTAGGTTGTTTGCAGATGACGCCGTCATTTACCGTCTAGTAAAATCATCTGAAGATCAAAACCAACTGCAGAACAATCTGAATAAGATATCAGTATGGTGTAAAAATTGGCAATTGACTCTAAATAATGAGAAGTGTGAAGTCGTCCACATGAGTACGAAAAGAAATCCGTTAAACTTTGTTTACAACATAAATCAATCAAATGTGAAGGCCGTAAACTCCAGAAAATACCTAGGAATCACTATTACTTCAGACTTAAACTGGAAAGAACACGTAGATAATATCGTGGGAAAGGCGAACCAGAGACTGCGTTTTATTGGCAGAACCCTTAAAATATGCAACAGAACTAATAAAGAAACTGCATACACTGCGCTTGTCCGTCCATTTTTGGAGTATTGCAGCCCAGTGTGGGATCCTTATCAGGTGGGTTTGACAGAGGACATCGAAAGAGTCCAAAGAAGGGCAGCTCGTTTCGTATTGTCACGATACAGGGGAGACAGCGTTATGGAAATGATATAGGATCTGGGATGGGAATCATTACAACAACGGCGCTTATCGCTGTGGCGTGGGCTACTTGCGAAACTCCAATCGCCAACATTCTCCTCCGAATGCGAAAATATATTGTTGACTCCCACTTACATAGGTAGAAATGATCATCAGAATAAAATAAGAGAAATCAGAGCTCGAACAGAGAGATTCAGGTGTTCTTTCTTCCCGCGCGCTATTCGAGAATGGAATGGGAGATAAATAGTATAATTGTGGTTCGATGAACCCTCTGCCAGGCACTTAAATGTGATTTGCAGAGTATCCCATGTAGATGTAGTTTTTTTGGCAAATTTCATATGAAAATATCTAGTGTAATTGTAGCCAGGACTCTTTGGCACGCTATTCGAAAACAGGGCTTCAGATAGAAAAAGTTCAACAAAAAACCTGTGCTAATGGAAAATAACCGAATAGCAGGCAAATAAAACATTTGCGCAATACTGGGTGGACTATTTATTACACTGATGAAAGTTGGTGTGGTGCAAATCATTCCAGAAAGTTTGGTAGGCAGGAGCAAAAAGTGCCTTATGCATCAGAAAATGTATACGATTGTCACGGAAGAAGTGTTCAAGAGTGGAATGGCTGGAAAGGAGGAATTCAAACACCGTCCGGTTCCAGAAAAAGGATTATAATGTGCCACATTATGAACAAAAATTGGTTCGTGCCAAATGCTGGCTTATGTTTTAAAGGACAAAAAGGAGGTGCAGATTATCGTTCTGAAATGAATGCCAGACACTATGAAGAGTGGTTTAAGAGGGTTCTCAAAAAATTACCAAACAGATCTGAGATTGTTTTAGATCAAGTTCCATATCAAACAACGATAAATCCAGAATCACGAAATACATCTATGAAATGGAGAAATGATTCTATTTTTGAATGGATGGAAATCAATAACATAGAGCTTCCACATAACACCTCTTTATATGAGGCATTTACTAAATGCTGGCCTACTGGGACACGTGTGACCGGACTTCAGGAAGCAGGAATACCTTTTGGAAAGTGTATTGCGATCAGTGGACAAGGAAATTAAACTGTCGTTTTTGCCTGTGGCACACTGCAAATTGAATGCAATTGAACTTATTTGGACATTTGTCAAGAACAAGGTAGCAAAGGAGATCAAGAATTTTAAAATAAATGATACTTTACAGTTGTGTCACTCCGCTCTGGAAAGTGTTCCCCAAAATGTCTGGAATGTTCAGTGACTCATGTGCAAAAACTTAAAAACAGCTATGCACAAAGTGCTCACTGTCTTGTAGCAATACAACCTTTGCTGCAATAGCAGCACGAGACTTCAGCCAGCAGTGAAAGGAATGAAGGTAAGCTTTTATTTTATTTATCATTCTTTACTGCCTGTAATGCAAAATGTATTCGAGAAAATAAACTTTTAAATTAACTGCTAAAATGTGCTATACATTTTGTTCATTGTGAACTACTCCTATATCAAGGACTCACTTGCAGTTTCCCATACTATTGCTTTCTAATCAAAACAAAAACTGAATGTGGCAATGCTGTTCTGGTTCATTTCTATGAGGTTGCCGTTCTTCACAGACAAATAGGTGCATTGCTACAGTGGCGTTGCGCCTGTGTGACAACTACACCCCGCCGTAGCATAGCGTATACTGCAGTCACTAACGCAATTGCTTTACTAACTCTTAACTGACAAACACTGAGACAATATATTATTAATGACAACTGATGTCACCAACAAAAGTTCGAGCTCAATAGCAGTGCCCACTCCATCTCAATAGCTACGACGGTAAGCATGATAACAGCTTATTGGGTTTTATATTATAGTGACAAAACAACTGGAAAAGTTTCTCCTAATTACGGTCTGATTTCTGTGGATTCTCAAAGTTGACATTACTGGAAAAAAAAAAAAAGACGGAAAAAACACGCTTTCTCTTAAATATTATAGCGTATGTCGCCCCCTTTTCAAATAATATGTAATATTCGTACAACAAATGAAATAGGCATTTCAACGATTCTGGCGAGATATAAAACATTGAAGTTCTCAGAATATGAGCTCGAAATCAGAGTTAAATAATTATGAAATGAACAATAGTGTCAAACAGTTTGGTGACATGAAAAAACATGAGACCTGTATATTTCTTAACCTGATGGTTAAAATCATTGGCAAATATTTTTTTTCACAATATTTAAAATACTTGGTGTATATAAAAAGGGAATTTTTAAATACTTATTTGGACCAATATGCTTTGTTAATAATTTATTTCAACACCCATATCAATTTTGACCCATGCTATCTTAGGAACAGTGGCAATTTCAACATACCACTGAAAAATTATTAAATATGACAAACATATAAAACCAAAAATGGAAAAAGATTACCAGAAAATAAGACAGATATTTTCCTGGCCCTAGCAATGATCACTTACAACATTACATGAAGCGTCTCCATTGTGCTAATGGAAAATTAGTCACTTTTAGTCTTTAAAAGAGTTGAACATATTCTGTAGAGGAAACTGTACTATGAAAAAGGGATCTTCAAGGGATCTTTATAGTAATCATGTTGGTTGATGACATAGTTAACAACAAACAATGAATGATTTTTGTTCCACAAAAAATTGCATTTCTTTAGCTTTATATAATCTTACAGTTTCAATGGTGTTATGAAAATTTCTTGAATGTGTGAGGTGTTGCAATCAGGATAATACCCAAGTCTTTCTTTCTGGCTTCTTTTTCCAATAAATTATGTTATTTTCTCCAAACACATGTAGGAAACCTAATGTTGGATATTGCTTCATCAAAACAAGCAAGATTAACACAAATGAAATGAATTAAACTGTAATTATAATAGAAGTGTCAGTAGCAACAATATCAGTGGTAAAAAATTGTAACAGACTGAGCCATTCCTGAATACAAATCTTTGTTTTACTCAAATGTGTGTGCCACCAATTCAGAATCACTTAAATCACCCTCTTGACCTTATAAAATGTTTCTTATTCACCCAAAAGATGTGACATACTTGTAGCATAATTACAGCAAACTACGAAACCTAACGAGAACACGTGCAAAGCTTGCAGTAACGCAAACGCACACACTGGCTCAGTTAGCCAAGAAAGTGATCATACTTATAATAGCTAGTGTTTCTTTCTAAATAATTCAAGAAACTGACAACTTATGGCAGTACATGTCAAGAGATGGGTTATGAGTAATGAGTTCAGTCTTTTGAATTATAGGTGACTTGCATGTTCAGAAAACTGTGGCCCAACCTGTGCTCGAGCATGGTCTTCTGAACACAGTATTGTGGCCTGACCTATGCTTGAGCTAGCAAAAGTGATAATTGGCATTATTGTTGATATATTTATCTACATACATACACACAACACCCTGATAACTCTTAATTAGCAAAACATAATTACATAGACAATTTTACTGGATTCATAACAAAAGGTAATGGATAAACACAAACAGCAACCCATAGAATTTGATAGAATTCTACATACACATAACAACTGGTGACGTTTTAACTGGGGGAAAAAAAAAAAACCACACGCGTTTGAGACATAAAAATTACACAGAAAATTTTTACTGAATTCATAACCAAAGATAATGAATAAACGCAAACAACTACCCACAGACATCCATAGATATCTACATACACACAACATGACACCCTGATTGACATTTTAAATAAATAAAGGTTTCCAAACTTTAAATACATAGAACATTTTATTGAATTCATAACCAAACATAATGGATAAACACAAACAACTATCCACAAACATCGATAACAAAGATTACACAAAAAACTAAAAATAATACCAGAAATGTACCTTAGCACCTGAAACCATATAGCATCTTTGGCCAACTATCATAACATGAATCTGTCAAACCTGATGAAAAAATGACAAATCACAAAGTTAAAAAGAACCATTCAGTTACAGGACAAACTGAAAAAGAACTTATAACGTAAGAGTGAGTCCTACTCCTTCACATTACTACAAAATATTGAGTGACAATGTACACTTATTCTGTATATTCAAAAATTGTTAAAGAATATTGCATAATCAAATGATATAATGTAATGTAAGTTGCAAATGGTCTGAAGGTAGCACTCTAACTGAAATGGATCCATCCCAATAACATAAATTTATCTGTTATACCTGTAGTAGAAATTTCATTTGTATAATGTGTTGGTGAGAAGAGGAAGGTAGAATAGGGTTTCAAGTACCATCGATAATGTGGTCATTAGAGACAGAGTATAGCTCAGGCTGCATTCCTTAAGGATGAAAGATATTGCCCACTCCCTTTCAAATGCATCATCCTAGCAATTGCCTGGAATGATTTTTGGAAATTACAGAAAACCTAAATCAGGATGGCCAGAAGCAGGTTTCAACTAGCCTCCCAGATGAGAGTCCATTCTGCTAGCCACTATGCCACTTGCCTTACAGAAGTATGAGCCACCTCCAACTAAAACTGCATTGTCCAAGTACTGTATTTCCACACTACTGACTGTAGAATGTCTAAAACTGACATGATGGTAAAAACATCCAATAATTAGTTTGAGTTCACCTAGACCTCTTCAATGTATCCAGATAACTTTAGTCAAGCCTGATTTTAACCTCAACAGACAAGGTTTTTGTCAATTGCAATGAACACTCCTGCACCTCCGGTATCTAATCAATCTTTTCAATGTTTCAAACCTCATTTAGGATTTCAAAAAATTTTCTACTTCGAGTTTCAGCCAGCTTTCGACTCTGAGAACAATTCGAATGCTTCTGGAGGGCAATAAATTCCAATATTTTGTTATGAATACTTCTGAAAATTTACTATTAAAATGCTGGCAGTTAGTCAAAGTCATTACTTTGCATTTCATTCCATTCCATGATGGTGGTGGTGGTGGCTGGTGCAGCAACAGTGTTGAATAATTAAAAATGTTCAGTCTCTGTTGCAATATTTTATTATCCAATGACGCGTTTCGCGCTGTTAGCGCATCGTCAGACTGGAAAAATACAAACGTTTTGTTACAGTCCGTGTACCTTGCGGGCAGCGAATCTAATGTGGCTAAGGTGAGTAAATTTGAAAATTCAGACTTACTTGGGTGGAGATGGAGCCACAGAGCTATCTATAGCTGTGTAGGAGGAACCTTAACAATTGTTGTCATTGGGCGCCTGCAAAGAGGTAAACGTACAAAGTACGTAAGGGTTATTTGAACTAGAATGACTAGGGACTAAAGGGGTGTGGTATGAAGATTAATGGAACGCTTTTATATGATAAAACTCACCATAGCAGCAGAGGAGTTGCTGTCGCGACTGGTCCACGTTTACAACTGGTAGTATTTTTAATAATTGCGGAACATAGGCGACCGTTAGACAGAGCGGTGTGGGCAGAGTTACGCCTGCGAGAATGAATGGCTTGCCAAGCGGTAGCTTGGTATTATTGGAGATATTTGTGACGTGGGGGACTGAATCTTGTGAAATGAAACATGTTGGTATGAAACAATAATAAATGAATCAAAACGAAATTATTGGAGGCCTGAGGGTGGGGCGGGAGAAAGATGTTGTGAATTGTCAGAAGGGGGGTCATTTTGGAAAAAGATGGATAACATGATGTCGTAAAAAGTTTGATTTTTTGTGATGAGTTGTTCGTTAAGACTGTGTTCTGGGGACCGTTTTACAAACTTAGTGATTTCTAATTCTTCAAGAAGTGAGAGTTTTTTTTTTCCTTTGGGGGCGATGTGAAGAACTTGTAATTTGTCAATGGGGGGCTGAATGTGTTTGCTTCTTTTGAGGTGCTCGGAAAAGGCCAAATTATTTTTGGCAGCGCCTTTCTTAGTTAAAAGATGTTCTTGGAACCTAGTTTTGAAGGCTCGTCCAGTTTGGCCAATGTATGATAAGGGGCACTGCAAACATTGTATTTTGTAGACGCCTGACTGGCTAAAAGAGTCCTTAACTAGCCGTTCACTGTGGTGAAAGCGATACTGGATCTTGTCATTGATCGTGAATGCTACTTTTATGTGGGTGGTTTTATGAAGTGCGGTGAATCTGTAAGAAAGATTTCCTATGAATGGTAAGAAGACGTAGATGGATTCAGTAGTGATGGTGCTAGGGAGCAGGGAAGTGTTATTTTTAGAGTTTTTTCTGTTGTACAATCGGTCGACCAGGCTCGCCTGGTATCCGTTGGTTCCAGCAATGTGCCGCAGGTTAGCTAGTTCGTGCTCAACTGTTTCACTGTTTGAAGGGAGGTCGCATAAGCGGTCGATCATTGACGAGAAAAAGCTTACTTTATGACTGTAAGGGTGACAGGATGTTGAGTGGATGACAGCGTCACTGGTTGTGGGCTTCCTGTAAATCGCAAATGTAATGTGATTGTTGCATAAGGTGAGAGTTAGGTCCAAGTAGTTGATGGAGCAATCGGATGACACGATCTGATGCGTGAAAATCATTTTTGGATGCCGACTGTAAAATTCATTCGAAAGGGATGGTACTTCAGCTGTGGCTGCATTAATTATGATGAGAATGTCATCCAATTATCTGCAATAGAAGAGTATTTTCTTGGACATAGAGGAGGCTTGCGTGAAATAACGGTTTTCAAGGGTGTTCACAAATATATCAGCTAAAAATCCCGCGAGGCAGTTTCCCATTGCAAGGCCGTCTGTTTGTTTATAAAGGTTGTTATTGAAGGAGAAATAATTGTACGAAGTAATGAGGTGGAGGAGAGAGATGAGCTCGTCGATTTCATCTGGATTTAGTTTACCATATCTGGATAGGTTGTCAAAGATGATGATTATTGTCTCTTGGGCGGGAACATTGGTGTATAGATTCTTTGTGTCGAGAGAAACCAAACAGGCAGAGGACGGGAAAGATTCGCCTTGTAATTGTTGAATTAAAGGTTGTCGGTTGGGAATAGAGTAGGTAGTTTCGAAGGTGAAAAATTCCTTGAGCATTTTTAACGTAAATTTGGAAATAGGTTCAATGGGGCTGCCTCTATAGTTCACAATTGGTCGAATCGGGAAGAGTTTTTTGTGGGTCTTAATTTGGGAGCGGAGGGTTGGGATTCTTAGATTCATGACTTTGTATTTGTAATGATTATCAGGGCAAATTATATTGGTGCAGTTAAGAATGCAGGCTTGTAACTCTGAACATGGTCTAGCTGTTGGATGCCATTTTCATTGAAAAAGCTAAGAGTTTTGCTAATATAATCAGATCTGTAAACAATAACAGCTGCATTGCCCTTGTCTGCAGGCACAATAATGGCATCATTTTCTTTGAGCTTTATGTTTATGGACATAACAGTTTTCTGATCTATGCTGACGGAATTGGAGGCTAACTGTCTATCGATTAATTCACTTGCTTTACGTGAGATTTTTAATTTTTCTGCTTTGTCATCAACTGCGCGATCTAAAGCAATTTTGAAGTCAGCAATGAGATCAGTGGTACGTGCTCATTTAAAATAGGTCAAATGTTGTGCTTTAGACCTTTGTTGAGAAGCACATTCTGTTGATTGCTAAACTGAATAGATGTGAGATTGACCACTTTAACAGCGAATGGGAAAATTCCTTTGTGTTTACTGCTTTGATCGAGACCATGATTCGTTGCGTGGTACTTTTTCCGTAAATGTGATATCTTCTTGAAATGCTTTTCCTTTATGGGAGTGCAGCTATCTCCTACAAGGTTGCTGATAATTTTCATGAGTTCGTCTAATTGGGTGTGGTCAAGCAGGCGAACAAGAGAAAAATATGTATCATATGCCACACGGTTAAGCTTATCTTTAAGGGAGTGGAGACGCCTTATTTCAGAATTGAGTAAGACTTTGGCGCATTTGAAGAGTGCTTTAGAGGGGAAAACATTTTTTTGTAACTTAAGGGAGCTATGTAAAAACATGGGAATGAGATTTTCTGAAATACACTGCTTGTTGAAATCTATGCTCATGGAAGTCTTCATTATCTTGAGTTTCAGTTTTTGAAAGGATGTGGCCACTTGTTTTGCCCGACAAGGCAAGCTTCTATACATTTCATTCCATTCCATGATGGTGGTGGTGGCGGCTAGTGCAGCAACAGTGTTGAATAATTTAAAATGTTCAGTCTCTTTTGCAATATTTTACTATCCAATGACGCGTTTCGCGCTGTTAGCGCAACGTCAGACTGGTAAAATACAAATGTTTTGTTACAGTCCGTGTACCTGGCGGACAGCGAATCTAATGTGGCTAAGGTGAGAAGAAAATACTCTTCTATTGCATATACCTGGATGACATTCTCATCATAATTAATTCAGCCACAGCAGAAGTACCATCCCTTTCGAACGAATTTTGCAGTCTGCATCCAAAAATGATTTTCACCCATCAGATCATGTAACCCGATTGCTCCATAAACTATTTGGACCTAACTCTCACCTTATTCAACAATCACATCACATTTGCGATTTACAGGAAGCCCACAACCAGTGACACTGTCATCCAGTCAACATCCTGTCACCCGTACAGTCATAAAGTAAGCTTTTTCTCGTCAATGATCGACCGCTTATGCGACCTCCCTTCAAACAGTGAAACAGTTGAGCACGAACTAGCTAACCTGCGGCACATCGCTGGAACCAACGGATACCAGGCGAGCCTGGTCGACCGATTGTACAGCAGAAAAAACTCCTCCCTGCTCCCTAGCACCATCACTACTGAATCCATCTACGTCTCCTTACCATTCATAGGAAATCTTTCTTACAGACTCGCCGCACTTCTTAAAACCACCCACATAAAAGTAGCATTCACGATCAATGACAAGATCCAGTATCGCTTTCATCACAGTGAACGGCTAGTTAAGGACTCTTTTAGCCAGTCAGGCGTCTACAAAATACAATGTTTGCAGTGCCCCTTATCGTACATTGGCCAAACTGGACGAGCCTTCAAAACTAGGTTCCAAGAACATCTTTTAACTAAGAAAGGCGCTGCCAAAAATAATTTGGCCTTTTCCGAGCACCTCTAAAGAAGCAAACACATTCAGCCCCCAAAGGAAAAAGACTCTCACTTCTTGAAGAATTAGAAATCACTAAGTTTGTGAAACGGTCCCCAGAACACAGTCTCAACGAACAACTCATCACAAAGAATCAAACTTTTTACGACATCATGTTATCCATCTTTTTCCAAAATGACCCCCCTTCTGACAATTCACAAAATCTTTCTCCCGCCCCACCCTCAGGCCTCTAATAATTTCGTTTTGATTCATTTATTATTGTTTCATACCAACATGTTTCATTTCACAAGATTCAGTCCCCCACGTCACAAATATCTCTAATAATACCAAGCTACCGCTTGGCAAGCCATTCATTCTCGCAGGCGTAACTCTGCCCACACCGCTCTGTCTAACGGTCGCCTATGTTCCGCAATTATTAAAAATACTACCAGTTGTAAACGTGGACCTGTCGCGACAGTGACTCCTCTGCTGCTATGGTGAGTTTTATCATATAAAAGCGTTCCATTAATCTCCATACCACACCCCTTTAGTCCCTAGTCATTCTAGTTCAAATAACCCTTACGTACTTTGTACGTTTACCTCTTTGCAGGCGCCCAATGACAATAATTGTTAAGGTTCCTCCTACACAGCTATAGATAGCTCTGTGGCTCCATCTCCGCCCAAGTAAGTCTGAATTTTCAAATTTACTCACCTTAGCCACATTAGATTCGCTGCCCGCCAGGTACACGGACTGTAACAAAACTTTTTTTATTTTTCCAGTCTGACGATGCGCTAACAGCACGAAACGCGTCATTGGATAATAAATATTGCAACAGAGACTGAACATTTTTAATCATTACTTTACACACTGTTTGATTTCAGTTATCAATTAGCAAGCACTCATCAGAGGACATCAAACTAGAGCCTAGTCTAAAACAATTCTCATGTACCCCCTAAGTACTATTCTACCTGAGTAACTATGTCATCACTTCTGGTGCACAACAAAGCTAATGGATTAAGATAACTAGTGGTAATTATTGATCCTGAGACAACAAAGGAGGTTTAACAATCCTGTAGCCTGAAAACAAATGCTAAGCTAAAGTTCACTGGAATACTTGGCATTTAAGATTACACTGGGACCACCTCCATTGGTCATGACATCTTCCAGCAACAGAGCTTTCTTTGTCACAAGGTTTCAGGTGTACGCTGCAACATTAGCCCTGAAACAAGTCTGATCTGAGCTCAACGGAGCACCTGTCTGTAGCTGTTGAGTGCCCACGAACCACTGGTTCATAATTTATGGGAACTGCTTGAGCTGCGTGTAAGCATTAGAGGTGAGAAACGGGCCTAGTATGAGCCTGGTCTTGTGGGTTGCATACACTACAAAGGCCTCCCTTCAACCCCGCTGTAATTGTGAGAGTACAGCTAGCCTAAGTGCGCTGGCACAGCCGTCCGATCGCACTCGCGGGCTCGTAGCCACCAGACATGAGCTCCGCGGGTACTCTGACATCGTATCTGTACTCGCTGTCTCCATGAGCTCAGACGTTTGTCTATGCCACTGCCCCTATACGCAGATAAATGAGTGTCCATAGATTTGTAATTCCTACATATCTGTTTTATTTCAATCTTGATGAGATGTTGCACACATCTTCAAAACAAAAGGAACGTCACTACCTACATAAAAATCCGAATGCTGGTACACGGCGGAGGCTACTTCGACAAAATCAACAGTTTTCTTACGATCCTGTTGAAACTTTGTACGCTTGATCTTCAGATAAAGTATTCATCCATTTCTTTCTGTAGTGTGTTGATACAACAACTTGAGAACATTTCCACATGTTGTTGCTGCACTTTCATTTCACTCAATAAGATTTAATAATTCTTTCACCTCACTAAAATGTTCTTGCAGATCAAGTGAAACATTTGTCACTCCATATTACGCAAACTATTCACAGAAGAAAATTTTACATATATTATAGTTTGATATAATAAATGCATGAATTTATTTTCGTTACTGTTACTGAATATAGTTATTACACGAAAATGAAGAGTGTGCTGTGGCAAAAAAAAAAAAAAAAAAAAACCACACACTGCATACAGTTTTTGGTACAGTCAATTTCTGCTCTAAGGTTGTTGTGTTTGAAAATAGACAATATTACTATGTTTCATTTCAAACTGAGCAGATTAATATGTTCATTCGTTTTTGAGACACTGGCGCTCCATTTCTATCCAAGCACAATGTAATCATGTGGTCAGATCAATCATATTTCATGCTCATTTTGCGACGAAATGTTGCTTTATCATTAGTGCATTAAAATCCATATCATGTAATAAATGTATTAGAGTGAACGGAAAATCTGGACGATGTCATATTATGAAAATAGGTGATACTGATTTTACATCAAAATGACTAAAGGGCCGTTTTCAGAAGTATAATATGGTATTATATAGCACGCCATTGACTTACGTGCCGCGGCGGAGAGTCCAAGCAGATTTAGACGCTATGCTCCGATGTACAAGGCCGTTCCCCGGCGAGGATTTGAATCCCCCCTCGGGCATGGCTGTTTGTGCTGCCTTTAGTATAAGGTAGTTTATAAGTAGTTTGTAAGTTTACGCACTGATGATCCCGCAGTTAAGTCCCATAAGCTTAAGAAACATTTGAACAAACATTTTGAACTTACATGAATGTAATTTGCAAGAAACTATTGCAAATGAAGTGGAACTGTCGATATTTTTGAAATACGGTAGGTGACGAAAGCTCACAATTATCTGTGTTTTAACTAAACGAAAGCCTTATTTCATGTATTAATAAAGAATGACCTAGTTTTTTAATCACAAGCCAATTCTCCAGAAAATAACTGATACCAAAAATGAAAACCAAGTAAAGATAAACGTATCAACTCCCGAAGCTATGGAATGTTGACTTGAGCTTTAAAACGTATCTTTGAGATTCTGACCACATTACGTAAGGATTCAAAAATTATTAAATATTAATTACAGTAACTTTCACAAATTCTGACAAAATTACCTATAATTTCACCAGTTCCTTAGAAACAAAATGATGGGTTTTCTTTATTTAACAAACTACAAAATGTTGCATGCATTTCTCTATTACATTATCGATGATATCTTACTTTGAAATTAAAATCTTCTGCATTGGTTGTTGATAATGTAATTTTAAAATATTTCACTAAACAAAACTGTACATATGTAAGTACCCAGTAATTTAAGAGTATAATTCACAAATGAAAAAGAGCGAGAACTTAAGTGTTGAAAAACGAATCACTAGTCTATGACAAACATTTTCAGTCATAAGGCAATATTGTTCGGACAGCCAATAATCTATGGACTGGGAGGCCACTAACGTTGGAGGTTCGAGTCCTTCCTTGGTCGTAGGCGTGTGTGTTGTCCTTAGTGTAAGATAGTTGAAGTAGTTTATAAGTCTATGGACTGATGACCACAGCAGTATGGTCCAATAGGTTTACAAACATTGGACCTTTTTGAACAGCCAAAAATAGTGCCACTTTCGACACACAGCGTACGGCAAGCTGCTTGCCTGTTCCCTGCCACCCCTTTCTGCCTGCCTTCAGTGCTGGTAGCTGTGCCACAGCTGCAGTGACACACTGCCTGACACAAGTGAATACCACATTGGCGTCTTGTCCCCCCCCAGTCTGCGCGGCCCCATTAGACTGCACTGTGCCGCCCATATCATTTTTCGTCCGACCTGGTCAGCCGCCGTGCTGCTCGGGTTTTTTTTTTTTTTTTTTGTGGTTTTAGGGCGCACAACTTCTATGGTCATTAGCGCCCAGCCAAAAACATAGATTCGCTATAATCTCAAAAAGGCGACTGTCAGAACATTAACAAGAGGCTAAAAACGAAAGATAAAAGACAATTAAAAGGGTTAGATATCCTTGGATAAGTTGGCCAAGTTGATAAAACGCAAAAACGAGCAGCTGCTTGTGAGTCATCAGCTAAAATTTCCTCCAGAGTAGACGGAAAGTGAAGGGCTACACGGAGATGATTAAAAATTATCCAAGACAGTAAAACATGTCGCACTGTCAGCAGTTCACCACAGGAGCACAGCGGTGCAGGGTCGGCGGAGAGCAAGTGATGGTGGCTGAAACGGCAGCGACCGATCCGCAACCGAGCCAGGATGACCTCCTCCCGCCGAGAGGGGCGTGAGGAGGTCCTCCAAGCGGTCGGGATCGGTTTTACAGTTCGCAATTTATTGTTGGACATTGAAAACCACGCACTGTGCCATTGCGACATGATACTCCGGCGGAGAGCCCGTTGAACATCGTCCGATGGGACGCAAAAGGTAGCCACGCGAGGTAAAAGAGCTGCGGCCTTGGCCGCTATGTCGGCGGTCTCATTCCCGGGCACACCTACGTGGCCAGGGACCCACAGGAAAGAAACGTGACAGCTGTCGTCTGCTAGCAACTGGAGGTTGCGTTGGATCCGATACACGAGAGGATGGTTCGAAAAAGGGTCCTTAAGACTCTGCAGGGCACTAAGGGAGTCCGAACATATGGCATAGAAAGATGGCGGTGGCGGCAGGTGTACAAAACGGCCTGGTGGAGGGCAAAAAGCTCAGCTGTGAAGCTAGAGCACCGGTCAGGGAGCTTGTATTGGAAACGGTTGTCCTCGACGACGAAGGCAGATCCGACACCGGCAGTGCTCTTGGAACCATCAGTGTAAATAAATATGGCGTTATCGACCCGCGAACGGAGTTCGACAAGCCTCGAGCGGTATACCAAATCCGGAGTGCTCTCCTTGGGGAGCGAACTAAGTTCAAGGTGAGTGTGAACCTGGGCCTGATGCCACGGTGGCAATGGGCTTTCGCTCAACCAAAAGGTGGAAGGAAGGGTAAAATCGAGCCGCTGTAGCAGAAGGCGAAACCGAACTCCAGGTGGAAGTAAGGCAATCGCAGACAACTGATATTGGCGATCGAGTAAGTCGTCAAAAAATAATCGGTAGGATGGATGGTTGGGCATCGACCGCAAGCGGCATGCGTACCAACACAAGAGTATGTCACGTCAAGTGGTCAAGGGTAATACAGCAGCCTCGGCATACAGACTTTCAACAGGGCTGGTATAAAATGCACCGATCGCCAGACGTAATCCCCGATGGTGTATAGAGTTGAGACGGCGGAGAATCGACGGCCATGCAGAAGAGTATACAAAGCTTCCGTAGTCGAGCTTGGACTGAACAATGGCCTGGTAAAGGTGAAGCAGGACGGTACGATCCGCTCCCCATGACGTGCCACTGAGGACACGAAGAACATTAAGGGATCGGGCACAACGGGCGGCCAGGTAGGACACGTGTGTGGACCAGCAAAGTTTACGGTCCAACATGAGTCCCAAGAATTTCGTAGTCTCCACAAAAGGGAGAGCAACAGGGCCGAGATGTATAGAAGGTGGAATAAATTCCTTGTATCTCCAGAAGTTTATACACACAGTTTTCTCAGTGGAGAATCGGAAGCCGTTTGCGATGCTCCAGGAATATAGACGGTCAAGACAGCGTTGAAGAGAACGCTCCAAGAGACACGTCCGCTGGGCACTGCAATAAATTGCGAAATCGTTAACAAAGAGAGATCTGGAGACCTCGGCTGAAAGGCAATCTACGATCGGATTGATTGCAATGCGCCACACTCAAGACGGAGCCCTGTGGTACCCCATTCTCCTGGCAAAAGGTATCTGACAAAACAGAGCCTACCCGTACCCGGAACTTGCGATCCGCCAAAAACGCTTGAATGAAAAGAGGAAGGCGGCCCCGAAGGCCCCATGTGTGCAATGTGCGGAGAATGCCCGCTCTCCAACAGGTATCGTATGCCTTCTCCAAGTCGAAGAACACTGCTACTGTTTGACGCTTCTTTAGAAAGTTGTTCATAATGAAGGTCGACAACGTAACGAGGTGATCAGCAGCAGAGCGGTGTCGACGAAAACAGCATTGGATATTAGTCAGGAGGCGGCGAGATTCGAGGAGCCAGACCAACCGAGCGTTAACCATGCGTTCCATCACCTTACAGACACAGCTCGTCAGAGAAATAGGACTATAGCTGGAAGGAAGATGTTTGTCCTTCCCTGGTTTGGGGATGGGGACAACAATGGCTTCACGCCAACTTGTGGGAACATGACCTTCAGTCCATATGCGATTGTAGGTACTAAGAAGAAAGCACTTGCCCGAAGGAGAGAGGTTCTGCAGCATTGCAATATGAATGGAATCGGGCCCGGGAGCAGAAGATCGGGACTGGGCGAGAGCACGGTCTAGCTCCTGCATGGTGAAGGCGACATTATAATTTTCACGATTAAAAGAGTGGAAGGAAAGCGGACGTGCCTCCTCTACCTGTTTGCGAGGGAGAAAGGCAGGGTGGTAATGGGCAGAGCTCGAAACCTCCGCAAAGAAACGGCCCAATGCGTTGGAAACGTCAGAGGGGTTCACGAGGACTTCGTTCTCCACAGTCAGGCCAGGAATCGGGGAGTGGACCTTGATGCCGGATAAACGGCGTAGGCCACGCCAAACAAACGTGGAGGGAGTAAAACGGTTAAAAGAACTAGTAAAAGCAGTCCAGCAAGCTTTCTTGCTGTCGTTTATGATACGACGACATTGCGCTCTCATACGTTTATAATGTATGCAATTCTCCAAATTTGGGTGGCGGCGGAAGGTGCGTAAAGCACGGCGCCGGGCTCTAAGCGCGTCGCGGCAGGCTGCAGTCCACCAAGCGACCTGGACACGACGTGGAGAAGAGGAAGTACGAGGTATGGAACGTTCAGCAGCGGTGAGAATAACCTCTGTGAGGTAGTCGACCTGACTGTCACAGGTGGGAAAATTCCGACCGTGAAAAACAGCCATGGAAGAATAAAGCCCCCAGTCGGCTTTAGAAATGTTCCAACTGGTGGGACGAGGAGATGGGGAATGATGCAGAAAGTGGATCATACAGGGGAAATGGTCACTCGAGTACGTGTCAGAAAGTGCATACCACTCAAACCGACCGGCAAGCTGAGGAGTGCATATTGTGAGGTCTATATGGGAATAAGTGTGTGTTGTGTCTGAAAGGAAGGTCGGTGCACCGGTGTTGAGGCAGACAAGATCGAGGTGTTGGAGAAGGTCCACCAAAAGGGAGCCTCTTGGACAAGGTGCCGGAGAGCCCCATAGGGGGTGGTGGGCATTAAAGTCGCCTACCAACACGAAAGGTGAAGGGAGCTGGTCAACAAGGTGTAGCACATCTGCCCTAGTAAGGGCAGATGACGATGGCGAATAGATATTACAGATGGAGAAGATAAATGTGGATAAAGTGATGCGGACGGCAACTGCCTGTAGGTGAGTGTGCAAGGAAATGGGATGGAAATAGACATCGTCTCGAAGGAGCATCAGAACCCCTCCATGGGCTGGAACACCTTCCACGGGTGGCAGGTCGAACCGCACAGAGGTGTAGTGTGGAAAGTCTGCACGATCACGTGGAAGCAACTTAGTTTCCTGGAGGCAGACTAGAAGCGGGCAGTGCAATCGAAGGAGTAGTTTTAACTCCTCCCGATTAGAATGAATGCCGCGAATATTCCATTGAAGGAGCGCCATGATAAAAATGAGAGAAGAAATAAGGATAAAAACCAATTAGCAAGCGGGGTCACCTCGATGGCGTCTGAGGACCGGATTTCGAGGGAGCACTGCCATCGCTGTCCAGGGGCAAAGGGTCGTGGTCCATAGGTTCGACCGACGCGCCTGCCACCTCCCTGAGTTGAACAGGAGGGGCAGTTTCCACCGCCGGTAGAGGGCCGGGTGCCCGGCAGACGGAGCGACCCGGTGAAACAGATGACGGCCGAGGCCGGCAACTGTTGGACGGCGTGACGGATGGGTCACGCCTCGGTGGGGAAGGAGAGGAACTCTTTTTCTTGTCAGCTCTTCTGGAAGAGTGACGACGGGAAGAGGCAGTTGTCGGTTGGGAAGCCTGAGAATGCAGAAAATCCTCACGGACGGGTTCCTTTCTCAAAGTCCGGGCATCTTGTTTAGGTGCCCGCGGTTTACTAGAGGTTGACGAAGACTGTACCTTAGAAGCAGCAGGAGGAAGCGAGGACGTGGAACGGGCAATCTTCAGGCTGGCGGATCGCACAACTGTGTCAGCGAAAGTGAAGTCACAAGTCTGGGTACTGGAATCCTTGGTAGGTCGAGTTGAGGTGAGGACCTTACTGTATGTACCCGCTGGGAGGACAGTGGGCTTTCGACTCGCCAACAACTTTCGAGCGGCAGATGTCGATACCTTCTCCGTAACCCGAATTTGCTGGATTACCTTCTCATCCTTGTCTACAGGGCAGTCGCGAGAGGAAGCCACATGGTCACCGTTGCAGTTTAGGCAGTGAGGGGACGGAGGTGGGCAATCCCCCTCATGGGCGTCCCTACCACAAGTGACACACTTTGCTGCATTTGGGCAATGTTCACGGGTATGGTTGTACCTGTGGCATTGAAGACAGCGCGTTGGGTTAGGCACATAAGGGCGGACGGAGATGACTTCATACCCTGCTTTGACCTTCGACGGGAGGTCAACCCTGTCGAACGTCAATAACACAGTACGAGTCGGTGTCAGTTGGTTATCGACCTTTTTCATTACCCTATGGACGGCTGTCACACCCTGGTCGGACATATAGGATTGGATGTCTTCATCAGACAACCCGTCAAGGGATCTTGTGAAGACTACCCCCCCGTGACGAGTTGAGTGTGCGATGTGCTTCCACCTTGACAGGAAACGTGTGTAACAGTGTAGTCCGGAGTAGTTTCTGAGCTTGGAAGGCACTTTCCACTTCCAGCAACAATGTGCCATTGCGCTGACGTGAACAGGTTTTAACAGGGCCAGCAATTGCAGCTACACCTTTCTGTATAACGAAAGGATTGACAGAATTGAAATCCTTTCCATCGGTGCGAGAGACAACAAGAAATTTAGGTACATTAGGCAGTCTTTTTCTGCTGAGGCGAATCTAACTTACGTTTCTGGGTCAACGTCACTAAAGAAGAGAAGGAAGTCATCGCGGAAGTGTCCCCCGTGATTACCGGTGTCTCCGATGGCGCGCTCCTTCCTAGTGGGGGCCCTCTCCGAGGGCTTACCCGCCTTAGGTGATTGTTCACACCTCAGGTCACACCTCCCGAGAACTGACGGAGGGACCAATCGGCACGTTCGGAAGGTACCAGCTCGGGTAATCACCCCTCCCTGGGCCTGGCCTTTACCAGGGGGTACGTACATGCCCTACTTGTCTACCCGGGGCGGGGAATTACGCGTTACCCCGTCACCTGCTACGCATGATAATGCGTGGTTCGGCCTTCAGACACGCACAGGGAGGAAAGAAGAAGAATAGAGGAAGTGAAGAGAAAGAAGGAAAGAAGTGTCTCAAACGCCGAGGCGGAGACTAATGAGGAGGAGAAGAAGGCTAGGAGAGGACAAGGAGAGAAAGACAGAAACGAAGGGCAAGAGAGGAAGGAACGAAGGAAGAAAAACGATAACAAGAACCACCGTAGCTCACGAAAGATGCCCGTCTCCGGGCGAAGGCATAAACTGGGAGGGAAAGTGAAGCAGCCTGGGGCAGAAGAAAGGCTGCTCCGGCTCGGGGCCCCGTGCGCGCCACACACGTACCCACAAAAGAACTGTGGGCCCCCTGGGGGGGCTCGGTTGTGTGCTGTGCACGTAGGACGAAACATCTCCATCAAACCTCTTCCAAATGGATACAAAAGCGTGTACTGCCAAAGTATTACCGGTTCACCTTATAATTGCAGTTTCAACTGTACATTCTGTTAACTCATCCTTGAACAGAAAATCAATCAAAATGAATAATGAGAATATAAAGCTATTATTTCACGGTCAAACAATGCAGCAGCACGTTTGCAAAACAGGGTACAATCATTTTTAATATATATTTGTAAAGGAAAATGTGATATGAAAGGGGGGGGGGGGAACTGTAATGTTATTCTATAAAATAAATGGACCAAATGCATAATACATTTCCTATTAACACATTCTTTACATAAAATCGTATGGAATAAAAATAAAAATGTTGTTTTGTGATGTAATAACTTGAGTTAGTGAAGTACTCTCTGCCATGTAGCACACGAAGCTTTTGTATACATTGACTTTCCCCTTGTTTTGAATGCCACGTGTGCAAAATGTAATAAAGATCTCAATAAAACTCCATATTTTAGGGAATTTGTAAGGGAAGTACCCTCCGCCATGTACCAGACGAATCTTATGTATACACTGACCATCCCCTTGTTTTGAATGTCAAGTGAGGAAAATTTATTCAAAATCGTAATAAAACTTTAGATTTTAGAAATTTCATAAATGAAGTACTCTCCATGTATCACAAGAATCTTATGTAAAAAATAACCTTCCCCTAGTTTTGATCAGCAAGTGTGCAAAATTTAATCAAGATGATAAAAACGTGGATCGTAAGGAATTATACCATGTATACACAAATCTCGTCTAAGAGTGACCTCCTTATTGTTTTGAAAGTGACGAGTGAACATTTCATTAAGTTTGGTATAAAGCATGCCACTAATACATAAGCACTGTATGAATAAAGACGAGGTAGCCAGTAGATAATTACCATGTGTGACTTGTATCTGCAAGTCTTCTGTAACAGTCATAAGCTCGTCTTGTCTCGCCAAGCTTGCTGTACCCGTGGGCCCGTCCCGCCAAGCTCGTTGTACCCGTGAGCCTGCCGGCTCAGATCGTTGTACCCGTTGCAGCTGCCAGCCTCCGCGGGCTCCATGTACCCACAACATGGCTCGTGGGTCTGTTGCAGGTAGCGCCGGGCCCAGCAAAGGCAGGCAAGCCACATTGGCAAGCCCACGAGCGCAGCGGGCCGAGCTAGTGACGTCATAATGCCCACTAACGGGTTTTAAGCAACATTTTGGAGCCCATTTTGGTTCTCTAGTAAGCATCTGGTACCACATACAATACTCCAGAACCCTACAAAGGACTTGTATAATCCAAGCTATGGAGTCATTCAAAAGTGCTCCTACATGCTATTGACCCAGTGGTTACAATGTTTTGGCTTATCAGTATATCTCTAGAAAAATTGTAAGTTTGATATTAAAATATCAATATATCATGAGCGGAAGTGAACAAAGTGACAGTTAAATGCATTTCTCCTTACCACTCGTTCATAATGATGGATAGCCTTTAAATATGGGAGAAGTCAGTAGAATCAAACAGGAAGAATATTGAATTTTAAAAAAAAGTTAAATAAATAAAAACATAACTGCCAACCTCGAGAAGAGGCTACCAGAAGTTGTGTGTCAGGACATTGTCAAACAATTAAAATTTGCATCACCAAAGTGAATCATCATCATTATTGCATATTTAAAAATTACGTGTGTTCTTGCCGCATGTTACTTGTGGTTTTGTACATGTTTTGTTAACTTTTATCTTATTTGTATACAAACAAGGACTTTGCAGATTTTAACATGCTTTGTAACTTTCTGCAGTGAAAATAGCAGAACATTGTAAAAAAATTCTGAAGATGATGACATAGTTCATTGAAACCAGTAAAAAAAACCAACAAATAAACTAGCAATCTTGGCTGAAGCAAGTGTGTTTTATATCAAATACTTGTCTTTATGGAAAATTAACAGTTGCCAAATGAACAAGTAAGCGTGTGATTGCTTGCATTTTTGAAACAATTTAAAATCCTTAGCAGGTAACACTATACACAAAATTGTTTTGGCTTTTAAAAAGAATGATAAAACCACTAAACACAAATAATGACACACTTTGCCCAAATTTCCTCACTCATATTTTAGTTCTAGCTACACAACACTGCTACAAAAACAAGTACATGGGAAAAACAGCAGGGGAAGCTTTTCTCTTCAGAAAATAACTGGCTAAATTCTGTCGCCTGATAAACATGTACACTGTTAAGCTGGGACCAAAGATCAGTTGTAGACCACAGAATTTGTGTAGGTTCTGGTGAATGAGTGCAAATTTGGTAGGTGTGGAGAGGGACGAATATGCGGGACTTGTTCAAGCAAAAAACCTTTTATACAGCTTTGCTACAGACTCTGGAAAGAAATAACTACTTCTACAAAACTTTTATAGAGTTACGATTAGCAAAATGTAAACAATACCTATTTCAATTTTCTTAAAACATCATATCGTAAAATGTCTTAATTCCATAAATATTTACGAACTTACCGTAATTCCATAAATAAGTTGATAAATCCATAACAATTGCAGACAATGTAAAAATGTTTATTTATTTCCAAATTTTCCCCACACACTTTGAAACTTTAAAAAAAAATTTAAACACGTGTCTATCCAAAAATCACTACTATAACTGGGGCGATTTTGGACATTTTACTTATCTATCTCAGGCAAATATAAAATTGGGCAACAAGGTACACAGGACAAGCAGCGATTTTTGTCAAAATGTATTTCATTAAACACCAGTCTGGATCACACATTTCGACCTATTGTTAGCTGCATACATTGTCTCTGCACGATTAAATGCAGCCAAGTAGCCACCAGCACCAGCAATTTGGGCAGCAATTTTGAGGATGACCATTACGCAAGTCAAAACTGGTCAATAAATAACATTTTGTGTGAGCTAGAATGTTATTTTAACCAAATAAATATTGAATTTCTGGTTTTAGGGATTTTATTTGTTGCATATATACCTCCCCACTTCTATAACAAACAATGCAATCTAACATAACCTGAGCAAATTACGGAGAAAATATACTTGAATAACTGTTTGGGGGTACTAGTAAGGAATACCTTTGACCTCGAAAACTCTGAACTGCACAAGACCATGCTTGGAATAACAGGCAATTATAAACAGGAAAGTGTTGGTGTGTCATTTCCCTGCAAAACATTGCACTGTACCTCAATTAAAACTAATAGAGAGAAATGAAGTAACAAGATATCGACACCATTGGATAAATCACATGTAATTTAATGACATCGGAGTGTATAATTATATATTCGATCAGCAGCATCAAAAACTCTCGGCAAAAAAGTACTTATAATAGCGAAAAACACATATTACAGCAGTACCGCACACCTGAAAGTCCTTGTCTTAGTCCTTGAAGTGCAGATGCAGGATTTTGATGAATTGGTTAAAACAAAGTGAGAGAAAACAATGTGCACACCTTACTAAAGCCACTTTCTCACATTCAAAATCACTTTCACATTCAGACTGTCCAGTATCACACTAATTACATTTTCAAGTGACGATGTTGTCAGGCCAATGTCATACCCCAGCTTTCACTAAAGCATATTACAACATATGCATATGTAGGTGCAGCAAATTGATTGATTTAGAGTTCATATTGCCACAGGAAGTAAACATCAAGGGGTTTGCAATATTTTGTTTTCCATGGCGAAATCTAGGAAACAAAGGATATCATCTATATGACCCGCCAAGGAATTGCACAACAGCAGCCCACCATCTCATAGTGCTAGCAGACAAGTGCAGCATTTTGCACGGAAATGACGCAAACCACTGTATTGTTTACGATTGCTTGTTATTCTATGCATGGTTTTGTGCTGTTCCGAGCATTCGAGGTCATAGGTCTAATTTGAGCTTTGTCCTGTTATCATATTTGAATTATTTGTCCATCATATCCCCTGAGGCAGTATTTGGAGACTACTCCAGTATTTGTTACACAAATAAGGGAAACAAAAACACCACACAAAAGACAATATGGTGTATCAACCCATGTCAATTATCTGGCTCAGGCACACCTTCCTGTCTTCTACGTCAGTGCACTGTGTGTTATGCTACCAAGCAAGTCTTTGTACTACTACTACTACTACTACTACTACTACTACTACTACTACGACCACCACCACCACCACCACCACCACCACCACCACACCACACCACACCTATCAGTACTACTAGTACTTTACATCATAGTTATGTTGGGGTCACAAACTTTGTTCTAAAATATAGTATGTAATGAATATAATACAGTTACACAGTTATTTCTACTGCCAACATGATGAAACTTTTAAATTCTTCAATCTGACACTTACTGTTCAGGCTTAAGGACTTCACACAATTTTTCCAAGCTCGCCATGTGTCGCACGCGTTCTGCTTCATTCTCAACATAATAATCATTTGATTTCACAAGTTTTCGTAATGTTGCACGTTTAACTTTAAGTGTCTTTTTTTGAGCTTCTCGCTCTGCTTTAAGAGCACTTAATCTGGCCTTTTCAATCGCCTCAATCTCTGCCTTCTTTCTCTGCTCTATTTCCTGCGCTTCTTGAAGTTTCTGTAAGACATGCAAGAATTCAGACATATATTACCAAGAATGGTTGGAAAACTTAAAACCATTATCTAACTGTTTTTACAGTTAGGTGAAGAGGGTTTAAAAAAGGTATAAATGAAGGGGTACAAAGAAAGAGTAATAACATTTAGCAACAGAAAATCCAAGTTGGAATAAACAAAATATTGAGGAGGCTGAGGCTTTTCTTCAGAAAGAGACACACAAAATCACACGGGCACACTTTACAGACATGGGGGATGGGAGTTGTGTGCCTGTGATACGTGCCTGTGTGAGTGTATGAATGAGAGTGTGAGTGTGTTTTTCTGGAGAAGGCTATTGCTGAAAGCTTTTAAGTTATGTGTGAGCAAGTTTCCTTTTTATGTGAATATCAATGCTCAACAATCGACTTTGTGGTGAGCTGGAAACTATCGGCAGTGATAACATTTAAACAGATTGGAAACTAAACAAATCATTAAAACAATTACACAATTTGTAATTAAGGGTATAAAATTTGACAAAGAATAAATTTAAAAAAATACAAGTTTCAAAATTATATATAAAGAAGAAAAATGTAGATTTTTCTTACTCTTTCCTCCTCCGCTTGCCGAGCTCTAGCAGCTTCTCGCTTTGCCTGTTTTGCTGCTTCTTTTCGATCCTTATCTTCTTGTTTGAATTTTGCTACTCGGGGATCTAAAGAATATGCAGTATCCACAAGATTTCGAATTCGTGTCATGTCTTCCTTCTTCCTCTTTGCTCGATAAAATTTATTTTGTTTCTCAATCCATTTCCTTTCTTCCCGGCTGTCATAGAAATTTAAGAGCAATTAAAATTCTGCATATAAAAAAACCACACTTCCTAATATCTGATTACATTATTACAGAGTGCATATTTTCTTTTGCAAGTTGAATCACTGGGTCAACAAACTACAATTCTCTATTTTCTAAATAAATTAAATAAACACAAGTTTAATGACTTTGAATTGTTTCACTTGAAAAGGAAAATTCTTGTTATTAAAATACAGAAGAGATAGATAAAAAAATGTAGTTCTCAGGTGTATTTTTGAGTACAAATGCTAATACTAACAAGGAGAGGGCACCTACTCATCATTGCCAAATACATCCAAATTAATGGTGCGTGTAATGGAAGTGCCCCAAGTGGAAATTCCAGATGGTCAAACATTTAGGAAATAAAAGGAATTTTGGTATGGATTTATCAGCATACATTCCTTATCAAGTGCCCCTGAGAGAGTGTGTTTAGGAAGCTGCGTTTGGCACAATGGTAAGAGATCGGATTCATATTGAAACAGTTGTGGTTTCCACTATGCCCTGCGACAAGTATCTTTGTGCTCCTTGGCAATGAGTAAACTACCGATGTCACAATTAACAGCAGCATAATATAGTATATATAACACCAGTGTGGGACAGTGTTATTTAAAACAAATGCGTCATTTTGTAGAATCCAGTAAACTGACAACAAACTTGTACAAAAAATATTTAACTTGTGTGATGAAATTCTATATTCAAGAGAGGACAGGAGGAAGGAAGGAAGATTAGTGTTTAACACCCCATTGACAGTGTGGTAATTAGAGGCAGAACTTACTGTCAGGTTGTTTGGGTAAGGATGGGGAAGAAAATCGACTGTGCCCTTTGATAGGAACCATCCCGGCATTTGCCTGGAGTGATTGAGGGAAATCACAGAAAACCTAAATCTGGGTGGCTAGAGGTGGTTTTGAGCCACCATCCTCCCGAGTGTGAACCCAGTGTGTTACCACTGCGCCCCCTCGCTCGGTGTTGGGAGGACAAACAAATATACAACGAACTGCATGAAGATGAAGACCGATTACCAATGAGCAGTATCAAAGTAATTCTCCCCAAATGTACACCACTAGTGCAACCCTACAATATAAAATAGTCAAATAAAAATGCAATAAAAAATTTCAAAACTGCACTTATTTCCTCGAGAAAGAGGTCACTGCAAGAAGATGGTATATGTAATGTGTGCTAGATGTGCGCAAAATTATTGTTTCCCTTGTTTCTTCAATGAATAACATCCTGGTACATGTAACTGATTAATTGCAAAAGAATGGCAGTATCAATTTACATACATGACACTCACATGTACACATTAACTACAATCCCTTTTTAAATGTTTGCAGTCATAAATTTCATCCTACATGACGTTGCAGTTAATTGTGATTTCAGTAGTGTACACATTGCCAAAGAGCACAAAAAATATATGCCACTGGGCGGTGTCAAACCCGCGACCCTTTCAATACAAACCCGATCTCTAACAACTGAACCAAACACCGCTTCATAAAGACTCTGTCATAGAGACAAGTGACACAGTACATACAGTGATAGATCCGTATCAAAATTCCTTTTATTTCCTAAGTGCTTGGCCATCTGGAGTTCCCATCTAGGGCACTTTAATTCACCATGACCTACATGTACCATACATTTGGATGAATTCGGTGATAGTCACAGGTTAAATAATACAACAAAAAAGAGACATAAATATAAAATCAACTGGCTGACCATTAGCAAATAGCAAAAAACAAACAGGAGAGGATACCCCCCAGGCAACCCTATCCTTATTCCAGAAAACAGTCAATTAATGACAGAAGGACACAATGCACATTGAATATGGGAATGTTTATGAAGATTAGTTTGGAAGGGAAACTGGCACTATAATACATCCAGATAGTGAAAAGGAAATACTCCAGTACATTATTATTTATCTTTTGTATCCATGAGTTTACTGATTCTAATGCAACAAATACACGGGATGTATTGCACCATATTCACTGGAATTGTTTAGAAACTGTTATGCTGTCTTCTACAGCACTTATTTTAAATACAATAACAAATACCTCTATGATTTCATTACATTTATATGCACTTCCCTGGTTTTATTTTCTATTCATTATTCCATTTTTCTCACCCTCTAAATAACAATAATAATAATATAGAATAGGAAATAACTGGAAGAAACAGAATTAAGAATAACATACTTAGTTTAGATGACTTTCAAGGCAAAATAAATATACCCAGAACAAAAAACAAGAGAGGGAAAGACAACTTGGCGATTCGGTAAAGTGCTGCAGTACATTAAAGCAAGAAGGGGAACTTACTAATTACACAATCCTAGTTGGTGAATACGAAGATAACAAATATTTGATTTAGTAATATTAGAGGAAGGTCAGTATTATTGGGTAATTGTAATGTCCCGAAAGCTTATTAGAATGAACCAGCTCATATTAACACAACTTGTGAAAACAATTGTTCACAGGCAGGGAATCAGATCACAATAATACAATGGGTTCCTAGGGTTCCATAGATAGAATCAATTTCAATTAAACTGTTTTAAGGTATCACACTGCATTATTACAAAATACATAGTGGAAAACCATCATGAGAATTCTGCAATTAGTCTAGTTGAAGACGACTGCTGCAAAGTTAGTCAGAAGTTAGGCTTTAAGTTGTTTTAGGATGTTATAACAATGTTGCCTAATGCCCAAAATGATTTTATTCACAATACAGTAGGTGCTTTAAGAAATAAAAAAAGGATATGGACTATACTAATTATTATTATTATTATTATTACTATTATGCAAAGTCCCAACACAAAAAAACTGGTAACATCAACTAAATGACTGATGGGTTGTCTTGCTGGAGGGGGACTGCAAACAGGATCCTAGATGCCACGGTGATTAGAGGGAGTTTAACACAGTCACTCCCATTTACTCTTTCCCCAAAGACAAGATTCTACACCATTTTAACAGTGGGATCACGTAACAAGACTACTTTATATTATGTCAGAGGAGATAATGTTTAAGTTGCTTTGGCTGCTGCAATCTGCTATTCCAGTAGCTCAAATTCTTACAAGATCTGACATCAAGTGGAATATCACTGCCTCCACCATGTGTTTTTGTTGGAGAAGGCAGTCTCAGCTGTTATGAACAGGTATACCTGCTGTGTACATACAACCCTCAATAGCATTCCAGGCAAGGAATTGCAACAGATGAATTCAAAAGCCAAAATATGTCTAGATCACTATTGTGCTAATCTTATGAGTGGCCACAAAATCTTCATTTTCAAATTCAAGGTTTTTTCCAGGTTTTCCAGGTTAAAAATAGTTATTTTCCAGGTTTTCACAAAACTTAATTTTGCTCAAAGGGGTTAGCAAACAACTATACAGTAAAGAAACTAGTTACATATTTTTTTAAACGTGTCATCCAAGGTGAACCATGTCACATTGTAATATACACCAAGCAGTGGCGAATATAGGATTTGTGTTGGGGAAGGGGGGGGGGGCAGAGCTCATAAAAATTGTAGCATTGTACCTCAAACTGATCTGAAAAGAACCAGCTCATAGTATGAGGTTTTCCTCGTCGTTTTGGAGGATCTGCAGCCCCATAGACCCCCTCCCCTGCCCCAGATTCGACACTGACCCAATGTATAGTACAGGGTGTACATTTTAAGTTGACAAACCAGAATAACTAGTAAAAAAAACAGTATATATTCAACAACGGTTTTCACCATTATGGACGGCTGGCAGAGGCTTAGGAAATGATACTAAACTTGAACTGTCTCCACCATTTGGGAGCGGTGTGGGTGGCTAGTGTAAAATTTTTAATGGAAACTCCCATTGTTAATTGCAGATTTAGATTCTATAGACCAAATCATGTGTAGTTTGGTTGAATTTTTTTTCTTTCAATTGGCAACATGTTGCACTGTAATGGTAAGAATTACTTCCCATACTGCTGATGAAATATACCATCCAGGGAAGAAAAAGGTTAATCATATTGATGATGCTTCAGAACCCAACCAAATGATACCAGATGTACATTTCTTCCCGGCTAGTTCAATTAAATGTTTTTTCGGTAATTCATAACTAGTATTCAGAGAAGGTAATCTGGACTAAGGTATCACTTTGGAAGACTGCCCTGTCCACAGCGGGGAGAGGAAAGTATCACTTCGGGGATCATTTGGTAGGGTTCTGAAGTATCATGAATATGGTTTTCATTTATTTTATTTCCTGTTTAGTACATTTCTTCACCTGCATGACACGTATTTCTTACCATTACAAAGCCATCTGTCGTTAAAAAAAAAAAAAAAAAAAAAAAAAAAAAAAAAAAAAAAAAAAAAAAAAAAGAGGGAGGGAGAGAGAGAGAGAGAGAGAGAGAGAGAGAGAGAGAGAGAGAGAGAACTATACATGATGTGAGTTAAAGTGCAGTTTATGCGGCAGCGGCTAGCCATCGCTATCACTAGGTTAGGAACGGCAGAGCAGCCAATCAGTAGTCGAGTTATGCCGGCCAATAAGATTGCGTGTTACATGACGAGTAAATTTGGCGTCAATTTTAAAGTTTATTTGACGATTTCGGTGCGGCGTTTGTGTGATTGTAATTGATTTTCCATTTATAAGGGATTTCAGGTAATTGTGGTATTACCCCCATAAGTGACTTATTATTAATACACCACAGCAGTCAACCATAGAACAGGTATAGCATGTTTTATTTATTTTATATGTTCGAAACAGTGATCAAGTGGCATCCATACTGATAGCAACTGTAACTTGTTCATCGTCAAAAACTTTTGCATAAACCGCTTCGATTTGTTTACATCGGACAATTGTAACGTTGTTGGTATTGGCCACTCCTGATTGGCTGCTCTGCCGTTCCTAACCAAGCGAGCGCGACGGCTAGCCGCTGCCACATAAACTGCACTTTTACCCATGATGTGGGCCTTAGAATCCCAATCTGCAATAAAAAATTGGGGGTCCCATTTAAAAGTTTACACTTGACACTCCCCACCCCCCACAAACGGTGGAAACGGTTCAGGTTGAGTATTGTTCCTAAGCCTCTGCCATCCGCACATGCTGGTGAAAACCATTTTTTAATATCTACTATTTTTCCGAGTTATTTCGGTTTGTCAACTTAAAATTTACACCCTGTATAACAGACCAAGTTGAGTTCAAGTAGTTGGAGGATACTGTACGTTTTAATGTGAATTGCTTTTGTTTCAGCAACATAACCCGTTCATTTATACTAGACTTCCTGATACATTAAAATACAGTCACATCTCATGAACTAGTGATCGAGAACTCAATACATATAGGCCTATTATGATTTACTTTACCTTCAGGATATGAAAAACATTTTCACCTCTTTCAAGTTTTAATTTAGATTGTTCCCAATGATTGTTTTCTGTTTCCAATTTCAAAAATTTCAAATGTTTGTATAGCTTATGGGACTTAACTACGGGGACATCAGTCCCTAAACTTACAAACTACTTATGAACTAACTAATACTAAGGACGGCACAAATATCCATGCCCAAGGGGGAATTCGAACCCCCGACCGTAGTGGCCGTGCAGACCATGACTGAAGCGCCTCAGTCCCCTCGGCCAGTTTCAGTTTCCAGAGCCCATACAGTCATATAAGTTTCACCCTGGAAAACTCTAGCTAAAAGATCAATGAATGTTAATGACCCATCATGCGTAATAATGCACAATGTTTTCGGCGAGTTCTTGAACTTCGAGGAGATGAAATCGAGAATACAAAAACATATCTGGAGCAACAGCTGTGTGGTATTTGCATTCAGTGTCATTTGGTAAAATAACACTAAACGGCAGTTTTTAATGGAAACTTTTTATTTTTTATTTTAATGAATTTGTTTCATTTTTTTAAATTCTTGTAGTACTAAACAGACAGTGAAATATATATTGTGGAAAGCAACAGACTTCCGTTTACTTGTGGAAAGTTTGTTTCTTGCCTCTTGTGGCTGTTCAAAGCACTCTTCCCATTGTAGAAATATTTATCTTTGTGTTGCACCAAGAGCATAATGCATTCGTTTGTGATTTGGGATCACATGTAACCCACGGATACACTGTCTCGTATGAGCTCTGATATCGGGTTATACTCTGTTTTGACATGACGGACAAACACTTCACTCTAAAATACGTTGAATTACTTCATCTGTGCGGGCACAGGTAAGGTCGATTCAAACTTGGATTCACTCTATTGTTCTCTGCAACAATTGTTTCACTCTGTTCCACCTCAGAAAGATGTAGATGGCGTTAAGTCTCTAAATATATTTTAACGATATTTTGAATGTACTGTTATAAGACAGCTGTTAAAGCAATAATTTACAACTGAAAAAAATTGCCTTTTCGCAAAAGTCGCGTACTGTATTACAGAGTTATACTTCATCTTTTTGGAGGACAATTAGCATGTCAAAAAGTCGCAATCAACAATGTTAGAACTGTATTTCATACGGCCTCGGCTAGCCCTCACTAGGTGGCGTTGCGTGTACGTATGCTTTTTGAAAACCCATTAACATATAACGAGGGGAATAATCTTTTGTGCCGACCATAAAATAAATAATTGATGCTGTTCCTGCTCTATGGTTGACATGTTCTCGTTGTACCCTTGTCCGCTAAGTAAAGTAATTATCCTCGTAATTGTTACCGCGACTCCTCATTGGCGCTAGCCGGGCCCGCATGAAAAACAGTTCAGCCATCAACAATACGTATATCATGACTGTGTTTACTATTTATATTTTACCAATTTCACGTCAGTCACAGGAATTGTCTATAATTATTACTAACGAACATAGGCGCCGACTTTTGAAAATCTTGGGGTATGCTCAGTGGCGTACACAGGTATTACTAAAGAAAAATAAATACAACCTTACACAAAACATACACGCTATCGATTCCATATCACCGTCACCATTACGATTGTAAGTCGAAGTCCTTTTGTATTTCACTATAAACTTATACATTTTAACGTTGTTCACACACAAGACATTAACCCCTTTAACCCGAAATCTATTGATTTATGAACAAAAATATTTCTTTATATATATCTATAAATAATGATAGGATTGATGTATATTTGACAGAATTTTTTTTATTATTTTTAGTTTTTGGATGGAAATTTGGGATGTCTACAGATGGTAGCGTGCAGGATATGTTTCCTTTATCGTAACTAATAACATTTTCAAACTGTTGACTACTAATTTAGACACTGGACAATTATTTAGTAATAAAGTTTTTTAAATTATTTTGTTTCAATTTGATACAATTATTTGAAAGTATTGTTGCATGTACTCCAACTTAGACAGCAAGCAACGATATACATTTTGACAAAGCATTGTAGCCTAATGCTTTTTGTTTCGTGAAGTTAACGGTAAAAAATCTAGTCATAATGAATTATTGGAAGCCCTGCAATGTTATTTACAATCTTTGAACAAATGGTTGTGGCTAGAGGGACAGATAAAGATGAGGGAGGGAAAGGGTTAAGACGTAACTCCATGCACAGGTGACACAGGTCAAAAAGAGCAGAAACTAAGGTCCGAATACTACGTTCAATTGTTGAAGACTGAAAATTCAAATTCAGAAAAAATCTATTACTAGCTGTTGCGTTTGGAGAATTTTGTAGAGCTGCCAATTAAAACACAAAGACCTTCGCAAGTAGTTATGAGGACTGCCTGTTTACAGAATGTTTCAGCTAGAATGGATAGGGCAGTCTTCGCAGCAAGTATGTCGGCTCACTGGTAACGTATGTGGTTGTCAAAAGGTTCTCAAAAGATACCGGGAATTAAATTTGTAGTGTAAACATTTTCAATGTATCGTACCAAACCCACTTCATTTCTAGTTATTTAACACAATTAAAGGATGCCGCCTTCAGTTTATAATATTGAATTAACAAGTGGAATTCCATTAACATTCGGACTATTTAGAAAACGGTCACATCACTCATATGTGAACCTGTTTAAAATAATCTATTTAGAGTGGTGTCTTACAAAAGCCAGACGACCATTAATGGGATGAGAGAGTCGATTTTAATTAAAGTCAAGAAATATAACGTAAAGAAAAAAATGATACCAAAATTTTCAGTGGGTTATACCTGGCACACCCATTCAAATTTTGGGATGTGCTTGAGCGACCGAGCATAGCCGTAGTCGGCACCTATGCTAACAAAGCATCACAATACCAACTTTTGCGGAGTTTATAGTTAAAATCAACAAAATGCTTACGTGAAGAGATTTTTCAACACAGAATCAGACAAACGAGATCTGTGTTGATAAGTATGACTGGGGAGGGGGAGGGTCAATTACGAAAATTGCTAAAATATAGTACAAATAAATATCGCCTTTCATTCTAGCTGCGATTTCGTAGTCGCGCCTTACGATAACACCGCGTCTCCTCGACGTACATTGCAAGGAAATGAGTCGCGTGGTTGAACAACACTTCGAGATAAATACAGAAATAGATAACGGAATACGTAATATATAATTATAAAACTTTTTAAACTGCCCAGAAACATATTTGAATGTTTTTGTACACAAAAATGAAGCGATGAATATTATTTAACCAGCGGGCACTAGCGATCTGAGCATTTAAAACGACTGGAATTTTGTTACTTTTAAATAATAAACTTTTGAAACGATGATGATTGGTGTTTTAGGGCGCTCAACAGCGAGGTTATCAGTGCCCGTATGCTAACGTAAGGAGATGAGAAGAAAAATGGGTCCAGTCGTATGGACATTTAACTTCAATTGTACATTAAAAATTTAAAAAGACGGTTCAAAGGAAAGGACTGCATAAAAGAGTTAAAAGTTTGATAGATGTATGGGGCCCGGTGACTACTTAAAGAGTGACCGAGCCACACTGTCACATATTAAAATCGAACACCCAATATTTTAGGAAGAAGTCCAGATGCTGCATAAAATCTTAGGACACAATCCACGGACGCTTCATCGTCACCTAAAATAGATTTCAGGTCCTGTGAGAGACCTAAAGTTGTCCTCACACCAGCGTATAAATAGCATTCTGTGAAAATATGTCGTATCGACAATTGTGTCCGACATCTGTTACACACTGGCGGTTCCTCACGACGCAAAAGAAAGCCATGCGTTAGCGGGCAGTGTCCAATTCTATGGCGAGTAAGGGCGACTTCCTCAGCTCTTCGAGGGCGGAAGGAAGTACGCCATGGACGTACTGAAGATTTTAGGGCGCGTAATTGTTATCCGCCACATCCAACCACTGATCCTCCCACAAAATCATGGCTTTCCTTGTCACATACGAGGTAACAGCCTGCAATGGGACAGAACAGCGTACAGCAGGGGGGAGGGAGCAAGCCTCCTTAGCCGCCACATCGGCAAGCTCGTTTCCCCGGATCCCAGTATGCCCAGGAACCCAACAGAAGATGATCTCCTTGTTTCGTTGTTGCAGTGCAAGGAGAGCGTCCTGTATATCCTGCACCATCCAATCTGATGGGTACATTTGGTCAATAGCCAGGAGGGCACTTTGGGAGTCTGAACAGATCATGAACTTCACTCCATGATGTCTTCTGATCTGTTCTAGTGCCCTCAGGATGGCGAACAGTTCCGCGTAATAAACGGTAAACTGTTCTGGGAGCCCTATCCGAAGGACAACATCGGGGAACACGACAGAGCAACCAATATGATCACCCTGCTTGGACCCATCCGTGTAGACCGTGACAAAATCAGAATGGTGACTTAAAATTTCGAGAAATTTACTTTTATAAAAGGTGTCTGAAGTAAAAGCCTTCCTGTAGAGAGTCAACTCTAAAAGCACCCTGGGCCTCTGAAGTAGCCAGGGACATCCCCTACTCCATCCCTGGCGTTGGACCTGAATGCCTTGCGCCTGTAGCAAATCGAGGCTGTCCCTTGCACGGAACCAAAAGGGCCTTGTCGCCTGCGGACGGTTTCGGAACAAGCGTACCAATGATTGTTGATTAGCATTGGAAGTCGCTAAGGAATTTGGAGTTGACATAGATCGGTACGCTTGACGTGCAGTGAGTAGAAGGCAGCGAATAGAAAGCGGAGGCTCACCAGCTTCTGCACAGAGACTAACAACCGGACTTGTGCGGTATGCACCTGTGGACAACCTGATACCTTCATGGTGTATGGAGTCCAGCATTTTCAAATAAGAGGATCTCGCGGATCCATAAACTTGACATCCATAGTCGAGGCGGGGTCGCACAAATGACCTGTAAAATTGGAAGAGACGTGCCCTGTCAGCTCCCCAGGCCCGATGGCTAACACACTTAAGGAGATTTAAAGCCTTGATGCATCGTAATTTTAAATCCTTAAGGTGTGGCAACCAAGTGAGCTTTTCATCAAAAGTAAGACCTAGGTATTTCACCTTCTCCTTAAAAGTGAGAGCAGTCCCCCCAAGTTTGAGAACTGGGTAATTAAAAAGGGAACGGGAGCGATTAAAATCTACACAAACGGTCTTCTCCAACTAAAATTTAAAACCTGTTCTGTTGGACCATTCCTCCAACCGCCTGATCGTCAGATGTGATTGACGAGCAGCAGGAGGACGCACAGAAAATGGAGAAATCGTCCACAAAGAGGGAACACTGTACTGGACTTCGTACAGTGGACGTAATACTATTGATAGCAATGGCGAAGGCCATCACACTTAAAAACACTTCCTTGGGGGATACCGTTCTCTTGATGAAAACGGTCAGACAATACGCTCCCGACCTTGTATCTAAAATACCGATCTGAAAGGAAAGACTGAATAAAAATGGGTAGACGACCACGAAAACCCCACTCATGGAGCTGCTGTAAAACATTACGCCTCCAGGTAGTATCGTAGGCTTTTTCGAGATCAAAGAACACACCTATCAGGTGTTGCTTACGTAGGAAAGCTTGTTGGATTTCCCGGTCAAGCAAGATCAAGTTGTCAAGCGTTGAACGGTACCTTCTGAAGCCACATTGGGAGCGGCTGAGTAGGGACCTGCTTTCTAGGACCCAGACTAGGCGTCGGTTAACCATACGCTCCAATGTCTTTCCTACACAGCTGGTGAGACTTATGCTACGATAACTACCAGCGTCAGTCCGATCTTTCCCTGGTTTTAAAATAGGTATTAAAACACTCTTTCCACGAGCGTGGAAAGTTTCCCGTGAACCAGATTTGGTTAAAAAGCTGAAGGAGGACATGCTTCGATTGCGGTTCCATGTGTTGGAGCATGCTGTACGTTATGTCATCGACGCCAGGGGCAGTATCACAAGGTACTGTTAATGCAGTCTCCAGCTCCCACAGTGAGAACGGTTGGTTATATTCCTCAGCATTTGAGGACCGGAAATCAAAACCAACCCTCTCCTGTATAGCCCGATGCTGCCGAAAGGCTGCATTCTGGCTAGAATCCGATGTAATGGTGTAAAATGATTCTGCCATTACCTGAGCAATGTCTCATGGCTAGGTCAGGAGAAGTCCTTGCCCTTGTACAGCTGCTATTGGTGGTCGGGAATTCCGCCTCGAGATCCTCCTAATGGCTTCCCATACTCTGCTTGCTGATGTGAAGCTATTGATAGAATTCAGGAACTCTTGCCAAGACCTCTCCTTGCTCTCTCGAATAATGCGTCTTGCCCGTGCCCTCGCCACGCGAAAAGTTGCTAGATTGTGATCAGTAGGGCACCTGTGGAATCGTCTGAGAGCTGCCCTCCTGTTTTGGATTGCAGACCGACACTCCTCATTCCACCAAGGAACAGGCTGCCTCTTAAAGTTGCCCTTCGATTTGGGGATCGACGCATCGGCGGCGGCGCGAATCACGGCTGTAGTGTGATCCACCCAGTTCTGAACGCCTTCATGCCGTTCCAAAACAGCCAACTGTTTAAAAAGCTATCAATCAGCTTTCTTAATAAGCCATCTCGGCGGCTGTCGAGCATGATCCATTCCATCTGGCAGAGTTACCCAGATAGGGTAGTGATCACTGCCATGGAGGTCGTCGTCTGCATCCCACTGGGCAATGTCTGCAAGAGCTGGCGAACAGAAGGAGAGGTCAATGGCGGAAGACGTACCTGTAGCAACGCTGAAGTGTGTGGCCTTACCCGTGTTCAGCAAAATTACCGATGTCTTTTTTTTTTTTTTTTTTTTTTTTTTTTTTTTTGTGGTTTTAGGGCGCACAACTTCTATGGTCATTAGCGCCCAGCCAAGAACATAGATTCGCTATGATCTAAAAAAATTTAGACTGTCAGAACATCAACAATAGGCTAAAAACGAAAGATAAAAGACAATTAAAAGAGTTAAATATCCTTGGATAAGTTGGCCAAATTGATAAAACGCAAAACTCGAGCAGCTGCTCGTGTGTCATCAGCTAAAATTTCCTCCAGAGTAGACGGAAAGTGAAGGGCTACACGGAGATGATTAAAATTAACACAAGTCAGTAAAACATGTCGCACTGTCAGCAGTTCACCGCAGGAGCATAGCGGTGCAGGTTCGGCGGATAGCAAGTGACGGTGGCTGAAACGGCAATGACCGATCCGCAACCGAGCCAGGATGACCTCCTCCCGCCGAGAGGGGCGTGAGGATGTCCTCCAAGCGGTCGGGATCGGTTTGACAGTTCGCAATTTATTGTTGTGCAGTGAAAGCCACACACTGTGCCATTGCGACACGATACTCCGGCGAAGAGCCCGTTGAACATCGTCCGATGGGACGCAAAAGGTAGCCATGCGAGGCAAAAGAGCTGCTGCCTTGGCTGCTGTGTCGGCGGCCTCATTCCCGGGCACACCCACATGGCCAGGGACCCACAGGAAAGAAACGTGACAGCTGTCATCCGCCAGCAACTGGAGGGAGCGTTGGATCCGATACACGAGAGGATGGTTCGAGAAAGGGTCCTTAAGACTCTGCAGGGCACTAAGGGAGTCAGAACATATGGCATAGAAAGGGTGGCGGTGGCGGCAGGTATACAAAACGGCCTGGTGGAGGGCGAAAAGCTCAGCCGTGAAGTTTGAGCACCGGTCAGGGAGCTTGTATTGGAAACGGTTGTCCCCGACGACGAAGGCAGATCCGACACCGGCAGTGCTCTTGGAACCATCAGTGTAAATAAATACGGCATTATCGAACCGCGAACGGAGTTCGACAAGCCTCGAGCGGAATACCAAATCCGGAGTGCTCTCCTTGGGGAGCGAACTAAGTTCGAGGTGTGTGTGAACCTGGGCCTGATGCCACGGTGGCAATGGGCTTTCGCTCAACCGAAGGGTGGAAGGAAGGGTAAAATCGAGCCGTTGTAGCAGACGGCGAAACCGAACTCCCGGTGGAAGCAAGGCAATCGCAGACAACTGATATTGGCGATCGAGTGAGTCGTCAAAAAATAATCTGTAAGATGGATGGTTGGGCATCGACCGTAGGCGGCATGCGTACCGACACAAGAGTATGTCACGTCGATTGGTCAAGGGTAATACAGCAGCCTCGGCATACAGACTTTCAACAGGGCTGGTATAAAATGCACCGGTCGCCAGACGTAATCCACGATGGTGGATAGAGTTGAGACGGCGGAGAATCGACGGCCGTGCTGAAGAGTATACAAGGCTTCCATAGTCGAGCTTCGACTGAACAATGGCCTGGTAAAGGTGAAGCAGGACGGTACGATCCGCTCCCCATGACGTGCCACTGAGGACACGAAGAACGTTAAGGGATCGGGCACAACGGGCAGCCAGGTAGGACACGTGCGTGGACCAGCAAAGTTTCCGATCCAACATGAGTCCCAAGAATTTTGTAGTCTCCACGAAAGGGAGAGCAACCGGGCCGAGACGTAGAGAAGGTGGAAGAAATTCCTTGTATCTCCAGAAATTGATACACACAGTTTTCTCAGTGGAGAATCGGAAGCCGTTTGCGATGCTCCAGGAATACAGACGGTCAAGACAGCGTTGGAGAGAACGCTCCAAGAGACACGTCCGCTGGGCGCTACAATAAATTGCGAAATCGTCAACAAAAAGAGATCCGGAAACGTCGGCTGAAAGGCAGTCCACGATCGGATTGATTGCAATGGCAAAGAGCGCCACACTCAAGACGGAGCCCTGTGGTACCCCATTCTCCTGGCAAAAGGTATCTGACAAAACAGAGCCCACCCGCACCCGGAACTTGCGATCCGCCAAAAACGCTTGAATGAAAAGAGGAAGGCGGCCCCGAAGGCCCCATGTGTGCAATGTGCGGAGAATGCCCACTCTCCAACAGGTATCGTATGCCTTCTCCAAGTCGAAGAACACGGCTACTGTTTGACGCTTCTTCAGAAAGTTGTTCATAATGAAGGTCGACAACGTAACGAGGTGGTCAGCAGCAGAGCGGTGTCGACGAAAACCGCATTGGATATTAGTCAGGAGGCGGCGAGATTCGAGGAGCCAGACCAACCGAGCGTTAACCATGCGTTCCATCACCTTACAGACGCAGCTCGTCAGAGAAATAGGACGATAACTGGAAGGAAGGTGTTTGTCCTTCCCTGGTTTGGGGATGGGGACAACAATGGCTTCACGCCAACTTGTGGGAACATGACCTTCAGTCCATATGCGATTGTAGGTACTAAGAAGAAAGCACTTGCCCGCTGGAGAGAGGTTCTTCAGCATTTCAATGTGAATGGAATCGGGCCCGGGAGCAGAAGACCGGGACAGGGCGAGAGCACGATCTAGCTCCTGCATGGTGAAGGCGACGTTATAATTTTCCCGATTAAAAGAGCGGAAAGAAGGCGGCCGTGCCTCCTCTACCTGTTTGCGAGGGAGAAAGGCAGGGTGGTAATGGGCAGAGCTCGAAACCTCCGCAAAGAAACGACCCAATGCGTTTGAAACATCAGCTGGGTCCACGAGGACCGCGTTCTCCACGGTCAGGCCAGGAATCGGGGAGTGGACCTTGATGCCGGACAAACGGCGTAGGCCACCCCAGACAACCGTGGAGGGAGTAAAACGGTTAAAAGAACTAGTAAAATCTGTCCAGCAAGCTTTCTTGCTGTCGTTTATGATACGACGGCACTGCGCTCTCATACGTTTGTAATTGATGCAATTCTCCAAAGTTGGGTGGCGGCGGAAGGTGCGTAAAGCACGGCGCCGGGCTCGAAGCGCGTCGCGGCAGGCTGCAGTCCACCAAGGGACCTGGACACGACATGGAGAAGAGGATGTACGAGGTATGGAACGTTCAGCAGCAGTGAGGATAACCTCTGTGAGGTATTCGACCTGACTGTCACAGTTGGGAAAATTCTGATTGTGAAAAACAGCCATGGAAGAATAAAGCCCCCAGTTGGCTTTAGAAATGTTCCAACTGGTGGGACGTGGAGATGGGGAATGATGTAGGAAGTGGATGATACAAGGGAAATGGTCACTCGAGTACGTGTCAGAAAGTGCATACCACTCAAACCGACCGGCAAGCTGAGGAGTGCATATTGCGAGGTCTATATGGGAATAAGTGTGTGTTGTGTCAGAAAGGAAGGTCGGTGCACCGGTGTTGAGGCAGACAAGATCGAGGTGGTGGAGAATGTCCACCAAAAGGGAGCCTCTCGGACAAGGTGCCGGAGAGCCCCATAGGGGGTGGTGGCCATTAAAGTCGCCTACCAACACGAAAGGTGAAGGGAGCTGGTCAACAAGGTTTAGCACATCCGCCCTAGTAAGGGCAGATGACGATGGCGAATATATATTACAGAGGGAGAAGGTAAAGGTGGATAAGGTGATGCGGACGGCAACTGCCTGTAGGTGAGTGTGCAAGGAAATGGGATGGAAATAGACGTCGTCTCGAAGGAGCATCAGAACCCCTCCATGGGCTGGGACACCTTCCACGGGTGGCAGGTCGAACCGCACAGAGGTGTAGTGTGGAAAGTCTGCACGATCACGTGGACGCAACTTAGTTTCCTGGAGGCAGACTAGAAGCGGGCAGTGCAATCGAAGGAGTAGTTTTAACTCCTCCCGATTAGAACGAAAGCCGCGAATGTTCCATTGAAGGAGCGCCATGATAAAAATGAGAGAAGAAATAAGGATAAAAACCAAGTAGCGAGCGGGGTCACCTCGACGGCCGCTGAGGACCGGATTTCGAGGGAGCACTGCTATCGCTGTCTGGGGGCAAAGGGTCATGTTCCATTGGTTCGACCGACGCGCCTGCCACCTCCCTGAGTTGATCAGGAGGGGCAGTTTCCACCGCCGGTAAAGGGCCGGGCGCCCGGCAAACGGAGCGTCCCGGTGAAACAGAAGACGGCCGAGGCCGGCAACTGTTGGACGGCGCGACAGATGGGTCACGCCTCGGCGGGGAAGGAGAGGAACTCTTTTTCTTGTCAGCTCTTCTGGAAGAGTGACGGCGGGAAGAGGCAGTTGACGGTTGGGAAGCCTGAGAACGCAGAAAATCCTCACGGACGGGTTCCTTTTTCAAGGTCCGGGCATCTTGTTTAGGTGCCCGCGGTTTACTAGAGGTGGACGAAGACTGTACCCTAGAAGCAGCAGGAGGAAGCGGGGACGTGGAACGGGCAATCTTCGGGCTGGCAGATCGCACAACTGTGTCAGCGAAAGTCAAGTCACATGTCTGGGTACTGGAATCCTTGGTAGGTCGAGTTGAGGTGAGTACCTTACTGTATGTACCCGCTGGGAGGACAGTGGGCTTTCGACTCACCAACAACTTTCGAGCGGCAGATGTTGATACCTTCTCCGTAACCCGAATTTGCTGGATTACCTTCTCATCCTTGTATACAGGGCAGTCGCGAGAGGAAGCCGCATGGTCACCGTTGCAGTTTAGGCAGTGAGGGGACGGAGGTGGGCAATCCCCCTCATGGGCGTCCCTACCACAAGTGACACACTTTGCTGCATTTGGGCAATGTTCACGGGTATGGTTGTACCTGTGGCATTGAAAACAGCGCGTTGGGTTAGGCACATAAGGTCGGACGGAGATGACTTCATACCCTGCTTTGACCCTCGACGGGAGGTCAACTCTGTCGAACGTCAAAAACACAGTACGAGTCGGTGTCAATAGGTTATCGACCTTTTTCATCACCCTGTGGACGGCTGTCACACCCTGATCGGACATATACGATTGGATGTCTTCATCAGACAACCCATCAAGGGATCTCGTGAAGACTACCCCCCGTGACGAGTTGAGTGTGCGGTGCGCTTCGACCTTAACTGGAAAAGTGTGCAACAACGTAGTACGTATCAGTTTTTGGGCTTGGAAGGCACTTTCCACTTCCAGCAACAATGTGCCATTGCGCTGACGTGAACAGGTTTTAACAGGGCCAGCAATTGCATCTACACCTTTCTGTATAACGAAAGGATTGACAGAATTGAAATCCTTTCCGTCGGTGCGAGAGACAACCAGAAATTTAGGTACATTAGGCAGAGTCTTGTTAGGCTGAGGCGAGTCTAACTTACGTTTGTGGGTCAACGTCATGAAAGAAGATAAGGAGGAAGTCATCGCGGAAGTGTCCCCCGTGATTACCGGCGTCTCCGATGGCGCGCTCCTTCCTAGTGGGGGCCCTCTCCGAGGGCTTACCCGCCTTAGGTGATTGTTCACACCTCAGGTCACACCTCCCGAGAACTGACGGAGGGACCAATCGGCACGTTCGGAAGGTACCAGCTCGGGTAATCACCCCTCCCTGGGCCTGGCCTTTACCAGGGGGTACGTACGTGCCTTACATGTCTACCCGGGGCGGGGAATTACGCGTTACCCCGTCACCTGCTACGCACGATAATGCGTGGGTCGGCCTTCAGACACGCACAGGGAGGAAAGAAGAAGAGGATAGGAAAGGAAGAGAAAGAAGGAAAGAAAAGAAGTGTCTCAAACGCCGAGGCGGAGACTAATGAGGAGAAGAAGGCTAGGAGAGTTCAAGGAGAGAAAGACAGAAAACGAAAGGTAAGAAAGGAAGGAACGAAGGAAGAAAAAGCACAACAAGAACCACCGTATCTCACGAAATATGCCCGTCTCCGGGCGAAGGCATAAACCGGGAGGGAAAGTGAAGCAGCCTGGGGCAGAAGAAAGGCTGCTCCGGCTCGGGGCCCCGTGCGCGCCACACACGTACCCACAAAAGAACTGTGGGCCCCCTGGGGGGATTACCGATGTCGACTGTAACACACGCTCAACCATTCGACCCCTGGGGCAAGTGGTGTTAGATCCCCATAAAGCATTATGAGCATTGAAATCTCCTAAAATGAGAAAAGGGCGAGGAAGGTCATCGAGAAGCTGTGTCAAGAGTACAACATCGAGAGGCTCTCCAGGTGGTAAATACAGAGAACACACTGTAAGCTCAGTGTGTGCCAACACACGGACTGCAACTGCCTGTAGCGTCGTAGTTAGGTGCACAGGCGTAGAATGGAATGTGTCCTTGATGAACACTGCCACACCGCCCTGCGCCCTATCGCCAGTCAGGTCGTCTTTTCTGTAGAGGTGATAGCCTCTAAGTACAGGTGCGTCACACTGCTTGAAATGTGTCTCCTGAAGGGAGACACAGAATGGTCTGTTCTGCAGAATAAGACGTAATTCGTCCAAACGAGCCCTGAATCCGTTCACGTTCCATTGGAGTATGGTTCCCATGTCAGCGGTGTGGTTGTAGTTTCCCCCTATCCTTGTGCCTAGACGGTGAGGCACTGTTTGATCAGGCAGCGGCATTAGGGCTGACTGATTCCGGTGATGAGGTATCCAGGTCCATTATGATATCCTCGTCATCGGTTAAGGCTGCCAGAACGACATTCGATGGTGCCTGGGGGAGGCTTTCGATCGAATGCCGAGACGCCTTCTTTGGTTTCTTCTTCTCTGAAGAAGATGAAGGAAGGGCGTGTTGCTGAGCACTCTGCTTTCGGGGAGCACTCTGCTTCTGGGGGGCCACCTGCTTCTGGGCAGCTCCGTGCTGTTGAGTAGCGCGTTCTGTTGGAACGGCACGTTCCTGTGGGATGGTACTCTCCTTTTGAGGTGTCTTCTCAATTATTACTGCAGCTATCTCGTCTTTCACATCCATTGGGTCGGCCTGTATTCCAATATCTCGACTAATCGAAGTTTGGCATGTACAAATGCAGGTGCAAGTTTCGCTGGTGGAAATGGGGATGGTCTGTGTCGATGCATCAACAGTGGGCGTGGGTTTCTGTAGTAGCGAGGCATAGGAGGTCGGAAACACAGGAGGCTGTGTCGCCTTATATTCTTTTTTGGCCTCCACATATGGAATACGTTTGCGCACTTTTATCTCCTGTATTTTTTGTTCTTCAACAAAGACAGGGCAATCACGACTCCATACAGGGTGGCCTCCTGAGCAGTTTAGACACGTTGCTGGGGAAGGACAGTCAATCCCAGAGTCGTGAGCTGCCTGTCCACACCTCCCACAGGTTGGTTTGCCTCCACAATTCAGTGTCGTATGACCGAAACGCTGGCATGTGAAACACCTCATAGGGTTCGGTATAAAAGGCCTAACTTTCAGACGGAGAAACCCTGCCATAAGATGTTCTGGCAACGATGGGGAATTGAAGGTAACAATGAAGGTAGGGGTTTTCTCTATTACTCCATTGTTCCTGCGGGTCCTTTGCTCAACGTCAATGATACCCTGTGACGCCCACTCCTGTTTTAATTCTGCCGTTTCGATGTCCATAATGTCACGGCATGTGACCACTCCTTTGCTGGAATTTAGCGTGTTGTGTAATTCTACAACAATGTCATATTCCCCTAGCTTTGCTGAATTCAGGAGGAGGTCCACCTGCTTTGCTCTGGCCGTCTCAACTAACAAAGCACCATTCCGCAGCCTCTTAATTGATTTCAAAGAACCTGCAAGTCCTTCCAGTCCCTTATTAATGTAGAAAGGGGAGACCTTTTCAAAGGTACCCTCTTTCCTCTTAATAACTACGAAAACATTATTATTTATGACTCCTTGAGCCCTGTTACTATGACTAGATTGTGTCTCAGGAGGACTGGCCTCCCTCAACCACTTAGATGACTGGGTGCGAGTACCCCCTGACGGTACACCCATCCCGCCGGGGTTAGAAACATGTGAGGACTCCATCTCGGTCCCACGAGCAGCTAGGGAAGGGATGGTCCACCCAGGCAGAGCCCCGCTTGCCTGGGTAAGCCTTTTACAACTGAGGTGCGGCAGGTTCCTCAGAGGTCGCTCGCTATCGACTGTTCAACCTCAACAGCCATGCATCTCATCAGCACGCAGCACACCTTGGGATTGAGGGTTTTTTTATAGAGGTTTTTTCCATCCTCACGATCCGGGCAATAAAGCCGAGATCCCCACTCCCTGTAACACACAACATTCCACCGCTGCGCCATGCGGTGGTCCAGCGAAGCGTGTCCAGGGCTTACGGTCTGGAGGACTGGCGGCGATTACCAGTCCTCAGCTCAGGACCCCGGGTTCGCCAAGCCCGTACTCAGCAAATTAATGCTGAGCCCCTGAGGGGAAACTTTTGAATTCTTTTTTACTAAAAGTACTGGAATTACTGGTAATCTGAGCAATAGGCTATACACGCGAACGATCGTTTAACTGTTAAAACCGCAAGATCTCGTGGGTTAAAATCCCGGTTTCTGGCTGAAATTCAAGGTTTTTCCCCGGTTTTTTCAAATTCAAGGCTTTTTCCCGGTTTCAAGGTTCGGTGGCCAGCCTGTTATCCTAAGCCATCTCAAGGACACAATACGAACAAACTACATAGTAAGCAGTGTTACCTTTGAGCAATCTGTGCACAAAGAATAATAACTGAAATGCTTTCATAAAAGACGTTCTCTTATGAACTTTCCTCATATACTCCAAGAGATCAGACATATCTCTCACTTCATGAGGATTTAGAGTTAATATTAGTGTTATCCATCAGCAGATACAATAAGACACATGCAAAATGGAAAGAACAGCTACTTGACATATGCATATGCCAATTATACAAACATCAGTTTTGTTAAGGGTTGAGCAACAACAAAATTTCTTTTCCTCCTAATCAACATTTTGGTGAATGGGCTATATGCAAGATACATCATGCAGAGCTGCTGAAAGATGTGTAGCCTTAATACAAATTTTGGGTATAGGACGGGTTTTATAGGGGCCAGTGGGTGGTCTAAATCTCTAATAGTGGATGGTTTTGATCATGTTTACAACCTACACAAACCTGGCAATCATAAACAAACTAAGAATATACCGGTACAACTGTCATATAAAACTGGAGTAGGTGTGTTGTATTTGGTATTTGAGATCTGTGCCCAAAGGAAAAACATGATATTTAATGGAATGTGTGATATTACTTTTCAGTCTTTTAGGTGTTATAACAATGTTAGTCTGTAATTAAATGAGATCTGTAAAACCACATAGACTTGTTAATGCTTTAGGCAGTGTCTCACAAGTAATTAATGAGGACTGTCTACGCTTTATGAAACATAGAAATCCGTATATAGGATGTAAATGCAGACAAGATGAAAAAATTCATGGAATTTTCTGGATTTACCGGGTGAAATATGCTCTGTGTGATAAGTGACAGGATACTTCAATTATGTTGTTGAACAGGAACACAAAACACAGCTAAAACTGCAGCAAGTGAAATGATCCATAATCACATTTACACTCTTGCTAGTCAAAAAATTTTTTTTCCTTGAAATATGACATTTTTAGTATCTTTTTAGACAGTAGCTTACTAACACAGCAAAAGTATGATCGAAACATGTAATTATTTAGGAAGTAATGAATGGCTGGCTTCACTTTCCATCAATTTCTTGTAGGTTAATTACACCTTTTGCCACTGTTATTGGACTATTTGTGACCTATGTCCAAAAGAACTAACATAAACTAGATAAAGTAACCTTGAAGCTTGATCTTTTTAGTATTTGTTTTCTTAGCACGTTCTAACTATTAACCTACTTCAACTTGCATAAATAGACATTTATTTCAAATGTAATACTTCTCAAATTATTATTTGCCATTTTTCCCCATCACCTTTTAGAAGTGTTGAAAGGTGTGACAAAGTTAATCAAAAGCAGTATTGAATACGTGATAAAACTGTCTAGATCGGTAAACAAAACAAAAAATCTCAGAATTTAAACAAATTCCCAGGTATATCCCAGATGAAAAAAATCCTGAGTGTTTCCTGATTTGGTTGTTTCACGCATTTAGACCATGATATACAGCTTTCTCTGCTGAAAGCTTGAAACCAATCTTGCATTCACTCCTCCAAACATTCCAGGCATATGTGATATTGATGTGTTGCTATTTATGACGATGATAGACACCATTATACTCACATTGGTTTTTTGTGGGCAACTTCTCCTGCTCATACTGCCCTCTAAGTAAGTGTCTTAAATAATGTGGAGGAAGAAATATTAGGGTGTGACGTCCTGTCGATGGAGTGGTCATTAAGAAATTCATTTTCTTAAGAGCAGGAAAGAAAATTGGCCCTTTCAAAGGAACAATTCTAGCATTTGCTTGGGGGTGATTTAGAGCAATCACAGAAAACATTAATCTAGGAGACGAGTTTGAACTGCTGTCCTTCTGAATGAGAGTCCAAGTCCAGTGAGCTAACCACTGTGTCGTCTCCCTCAGTATTTGTGACGGAGTGAACAAAAAAGAACAGGTGAAATCAAAGAACATCATGTCTGCAAGTACTTCTCCAAAGTAAAAAACTTGGTCTACGTCAGAAGACTTCAAGCCAGTTGTGTATCTGTGAGCCTATTCCATATGCCCGTACCTTCTTTGGCAGTCTGCAGTGAGGCAGTGTCGAACGCCTTTTGGATATCAAGGAATATGCAGTCTGCCTGTTGCCCCTCATCCATGGATTGCACGATACCATGTGAGAAAAGGGGCAAGCTGAGTTCCACACAAGTGACGCATATACAGAAACATTTTTGTTTCTCAATTTTCTTTTACCTGTACAAATGGGAGACACCAGCACTTGTTATCAGTTCATTGGGATTTCGCACTTGACTTAAGATTCGCAATAAATGCAAGCTAAGTAAGGGGCTTATGCCACCGAGTACTCTTTTTAAAACCCAACTGGGGGTCCATTTAAACCTTTTAACTTATACGGTGTGTCTAAAAGGTTTAGTGAATGGTATCAAGGGTTGATACCCTTTTTTGGAAAAAAATTTAAGGAGTCTCAGAATATAAGGAGTTTTTAAGGAGTCACTGCTTACATGTATACACAGTGTACATAAAAACTTCAAACAACTGCAATGTCATAAACAGTAGTCTCCAATGAATTAATTTTTACATATACTGTTTTTTTTTCTTTCCTGTAATAAAAGAAAGAAAAAAAAATGTATCGCGTAAACTGTAAATCACAGGGTTAGCTAGAAGAGCCTACACTTTTGCATTTAATATTTAAAAATACGCTTATTTTACCTGTCGTGAACCTTCATAGCACTTTCACCCATGTCTCCGATGTTTAGCTCTTTGTTGCAGAAAATGCATATTGCTTTTGTCTTGCAAGAATGTAGCTTTATCCACTTTCTCTATTCTTTTGTAGTCTACAATATATTAAAAACACACTGATCGCCCGGCATACTTGACAAACAAACTAAATTAATTGCACACAGGGTGATCTTAACCTGTGAAAGCACAGGCTAGTTGTGTCTACATAACCAACAACTCTTGTTTCAAAATGCAATAATATGGATTTTGCGCCATACATTTCGTATCCAAAGTTCGCTGCTTGGCCACCTGGAGTGCAGCTATCGGTCTCTGTTGAAACCAAAGACGTTAGAATCTCTGGAGATGTTCTAACCATCACCTGCTTGTATACTCCCAGCCTCCCCATTCCAGGAAAATCAGGAAGTACTCACATTCACCACTGGAGCTCTGCAAGCGTGCACTAGTCTGGAAGTCTGTCGCTATGAGCACTTACGACATTTGTTGCGTTTGGTTTATTTTTCTGTTCATGGGCTTGCTATGTTAATACTTCACCCATAAGGTTCAGTCACTCCTGCTCCAATGTTTTTTAAGATGACTGGTTTGATGACTGTTTTACATATTACCTTGTCTAATTTTTCTGTATGTTCTGAAGTTTCACTTGTGTACTGTAAAACCCTCGCAGTGTTCAAGGCATTGACAACTGAAGAAGTTAATATTGTACGAGCTTGAGTGCAGACAGATTTGGCAGCTTCACACACAAATGCAAGAAATAATGGTCAATTGGGGTTATTTGGATGAATAATCTGAGACTTTAAAATCTCACTATTTGAAAGGTGTCTCATCATGTTTAGCCTACATTGATCTTATGATTGTCAGAAACTAGACATACTACAAGAAATCCACACTCCTCGATCTCTCTGATGACAGACAGTGTCAGGTTGTACAGTTCCTTTCCTGAGATTCGTTTTGTGAAGAAATACGCAGCAGAAGTCTATACTTAGTACCATACATAAACCAGCTATCATAAAGCAAAGTCAATTGTTCGCAAGAATTTCACATTCGTTCACATTCTTGCCCTTAACTTCAGATGTAGTATCGCTAGTATTTTGATAGCTTTTTCCACCAGGTATAGTTTTATTACCAAACTAAACATCCAACTTTCTATCATATTGCAGTTATTGTTTGATCGTCATTACATCCACTGGCAAAGAACCAAATCTTTCAGCCGCGTTCAGACGTTTAGCTTCAAAGGACAACCTCTCTTTCACAAGATTGGAAACACTTGTTTCGCATGATGTGTCTCCCAAATAGCGAGACAATGTGGTTTTAGAAGGTAACTGCACGATATGTTTTCTAGCATATCTATACGCATTAGGTGAAATGGATTCCCATACTATACTATATTTTATAGTATTTTCTGTCCATCTCGGAGAGGATATATTCAAATTTTCTATTTCTGCAAGACGAAAGGAAGATTTAACGTTCGATGGATCATGCCCTGCAGTATTAATTATTTGGGACAAAGTTCTGAGATAATTTTTGTCATAAGTCTCCAGCTCATGAGTGTTTTCATTAAGTTTCTTTTCAAGATGTAAAAGTTTAATTCTAGACTTCCACAATTTGACATGCAATTTTTATCAGCTTTTCGTCTAAAATATCACACTGGATGTGAATGGAACAAACGACAACTATTACTGCCACAATTTTCGAGCAGTGGGACATTGGAATTAATGCTCTGATCACGGGTTTCTCAGGGTTTTCATATTTTCGTTTTTTGTGTGATATTCTCTGTATGATTTTAATAGTCCTACGTACTTCTTTTCTTTGTACACCTTTATAAGCTGGATTAGAAGGAAAAACAGAGGGAACAGCAGTATCCAGTGATTCCTTCATTTTTAATCCAGACAGATAATCAGCCTCTCGGAAATGAAGGCTACATACCACACACGATCTAGAGTTGAAACTGGGTGTAAAATCTGCTCTTGATATTGCTTTCAGCCACTGTTTTCTTACATCACTTTGGTTGGGAAATCCATGAAATGAAACTTTACCACTTCAGTTTGTGAAGCAATACACCATTGCTATTGATATATTAAAACCTGTAATGAGACGTTACTGTGTTAAAGTAATAGACTTACGATAAGATTATAAAAATTAACTAATCAGACCAGATATAATGATGGGGTAGAAAATTAGAGAGCAACTATGAAGAAACATGAAGATCGGATTATTGCAAACTCTGTAATGATTTTCTAATAACAATCTACTACAGAATCAAACCACCGTAATTCCCTGATCGTAACTCAGTATACTCTTGCTAGTCTAGGCAGTCAAATGACAAGAAATTATACGATTTACTTAGTTTCTACTGTTGATTACAATGTTCGTGAAGCGCGGGATAGGGCACGCTACTAGCGTCCAGCGGCCAAGGCGGTAACTTCTTTATGTATGCTCTAAAACAAGCAAGCGGAGCAAAGTGGGAAGGCTGGGAGTATACTAGCGGGCGATGCCCTAACACTTAAAAAGAGAAGCAGGCAAATTATGCAATGAGTTTTTTTTTCCTCTCTCTTGGTTTTAGGGTGCACAACTTCTCAGGTCATTGGCGCCCAGATCGGAACAAAGATTTGCTAGATCACGAAAAAACTTATAACTGCCAGAACGGAGAATATCAAGAGAAAGCTAAAACAGAAGGATTAAAAAAAATTAGAAGGGTTAAATATTCTTTGATAAATCAGCCATGTTGATAAAACGCAAAACTCTAGCAGCTGCTCGTGTGTCATCAGTTAAAAGTTCATCCAGAGTAGACGGCAAATTAAGGGCTACATGGAGATGATTAAAATTTAGACAAGATAGTAAAACATGTCACACCGTCAGCAATTTACCACAGGATCACAGCGGTGCAGGGTCAGCGGTTAGCAAATGATGGTGGCTGAATAGGCAGTGACCGATCCGCAACTGGGCCAGGATGACGACCTCTCGCCGAGAGGGGCGTGAGGAAGCCCTCCAAGCGGTTGGAATCGGTTTTACGGTTCTTAGTTTATTGTTGTGGAGTGAGAATCACGAACTGTGCCAGGACGACAAAATACACCAGTGAAGAGCCCGTTGAATATCGTCTGATGGGACGCAAAAAGTAGCAGTGCGAGGCAAAAGAGCTGCTGCCTTGGCTCGGCAGTCTCATTCCCGGGCACACTCACGTGCCCAGGGACCCACAGAAAACAAACGTGACAGCCGTTATCTGCTAGCAACTGAAGGTAGCGTTGGATTCGATACACGACAGGATGGGTCGAGAAAGGGTCCTTAAGACTCTGCAGGGCACTAAGGGAGTCAGAGCAGGTGGCATAAAAGGGATGGCGGTGACAGCGGATGTATAAAACAGCCTGGTGGAGGGCAAAACACTCAGCTATGAAATTCGAGCACCGGAACAGGTCTCCCTGACAACTAAGGCAAATTAGACACCATCGGTGCTCTTGGAACCATCAGTGTAGATAAATATGGCATTATCGAACCACAACTGGAGTTCAACAAGCCTCGAGCGATATACCAAATCCGGAGTGCTCTCCTTGGGGAGCGAACTAAGTTCAAGGTGGGTGTGAACCTCGGCCTGATGCCACGGTGGCAATGGGCTCTCGCTCAACCAAAAGGTGGAAGGAAGGGTAAAATCGAGCTGCTGAAGAATGGCGGCGAAACCGAACTCCAGGTGGAAGCAAAGCTATCGCAGACAACCAATATTGGCGATCGAGGGAGTCATCAAAGAATAATGGATGAGATGGATGGTTGGGCATCAACAGCAGTCGGCATGCGTACCAACACAAGAGTATGTCACACCGAGAGGTCAAGGGTAATACAGCAGCTTCGGCATGAAGACTTTCAACAGGGCTGGTATAAAATGCACTGGTCGCCAGGCATAATCCCTGATGGTAAATGGAATTGAGATGGCGGAGAAGGGACGGCCATGAAGAAGAGTATACAAAGTTTCCGTAGTCCAGCTTCAACTGAACAATGGCCTGGTAAAGGTGAAGCAGGACGGTACATTTGTAGGAATGTCTGCCTAGGGGTGTGTGTGTGTGTGTGTGTGTGTGTGTGTGTGTGTGTGTGTGTTTACCTTCCTTTTTTTTCTGCCAAGGTAAGTCCTTCCACTCCTGGGATTGGAATGACTCCTTTTCCACTTCCTTAAGACCAGTATCCTTCCCTTTCTCCTCTCCTTCCTTTATCTTTTTCCTGTAGAAGCTGCCAGCGGTGGCGAAAGCTTGAATGTTTGTGTGTTTTTATTTGTGTTTTTTGTTTCTATTGACGAGCCTGTGCTTTGGGTAAGTCAAACAATCTTTATATATAAAATATAAAAAATAGACGAAGATTACTCACCAGGCGAAGGAGCACAGGTGTGACAGCATCACAAATAAATAAATGAATACACACACACACACAATCGCAAGCTTTCGCAACCCAGTTGCGTCTTCAGGCAGTAGGGAAGGAGAGGGAAAAGGAAATGATGAGGGTTTTAAGGAAGGGGGTAAGGAGCCATTCCAATCCCGGGAGAGGAAAGACTTACCTTGGGGGAAAAAATGGAGGGTAAACAAATGCACACATGCCCACACATTCACACAGACACAAGTACACCTAGGCAGACATACTGTAGAAAGCCATACTTTCTACAGTATGTCTGCCTAGGTGTACTTGTGTCTGTGTGAATGTGTGGGCATGTGTGCATTTGTTTACCCTCCATTTTTTCCCCCAAGGTAAGTCTTTCCTCTCCCGGGATTGGAATGGCTCCTTACCCCCTTCCTTAAAACCCTCATCATTTCCTTTTCCCTCTCCTTCCCTACTGCCTGAAGACGCAACTGGGTTGCGAAAGCTTGCGATTGTGTGTGTGTGTGTATTCATTTATTTATTTGTGATGCTGTCACACCTGTGCTCCTTCGCCTGGTGAGTAATCTTCGTCTATTTTTTATATTTTATTTTTCCTGCTAGGAATTTTTCGTCTTAATAATCTTTATATATATATATATATATATATATATATATATATATATATATATATATATATATATATATATATATATATATATATATTTTATTGATTTTCAGTTGATACTTTAAACTTTTATGTCGAAGAGTGTACACTGCATATGATAAATTAAACCATTGGGTGGAAGTAATTGTATTAATGGATTATTCTTTAATCATGTGAGCTGTAATCCAATGTTTTAGTTCTAACCTAAAATAATGCTCAAATGATTGTAAGCCTAAGGGACCAAACTACAGAGCTCATTAGTCCATAGACTCACAAACTACTTTAACTTATACTAACGACAACACAAACATCCGTGGCTGAGGGAGGACTTGAACCTAAGAAGGGGAACGGGAGTGCAATCTTTAGCATGATACTTTAGATCGAATAGTCCTTCCCATAGGGCTCCATCAATCTACAGTGACAATTTTGGGTAACTGATTGGAAATATTGTTTCTTGTGAGGCAGCATGAAGAAAATTAAGAACATTTATCAATACGGAGGAAACATACCAACCTCACCCATGTTTATAATTATATGAATAATTCCATAAAATGTTATTTCCTTCGTGTTACGATTAGGGATGGGTCGAACCACAATTTTACCAAATCGAATCCGAATACTGAATCTTACATAAAACTTGTGCCGAATTCCGAACCCAAATCGAATCTTCCAAATCTTGAACCCAAATAATCTACCAACTCAAGTACATGTATTTAAAAAGAATTACTACTATATCACAGCCAATGATGAAGATAAAGCCTTCTGGGGTGGATCCCAAATTTCAATATTAACATTAAAATTTATGAAATTAAAATTTCATTTAGATTATTTTAAATCTTATTGATTTTTTAATACCCCTACCCTTAAAAGAAATCAGAATGAAACATTTCAATATATATGTTGTTCAGATGGTCTAAAAGATAATAAGAAATTTTATTCACTCTAATACAAAATGTTTCATTTTGATGAAATAAAAAATAATAAAAGGAAAGCATTACGTATTTTTTTTTTCTTCAAAGGGGAAGCCTAAAAAATAAAACCTGAAAAGATGAGTAGATATTTTGGAAGTTAAGAAAAAAATAGATTTTTAAAAAACAGGATGTGTAAATGTTAAATAATTTTATAGTGACATATCAGGCATTCCATAAGTGACGGACAGGACATTCAGACACATTCGACGTGTGTGTACTTGTTAGTGCCACGAAGACATTTCAGAACTCTAAAAGTACTTAACACACAGATTGCGCATTATGGAAGGTTAAGCAAGGGTATTTTGTAGGTTTATTTATTCTTCCAAACATTTAAGATCACGTAATTGTCTGCACAGAATTGATATTCAGAGCAGATTTAAAAATCAGTACTAGAAGACAGTTGTGCTTCATTTTAATATGCTTCCGTTCTTCATAATAATAATAATAATAATAAAAACATAAACATAAGGTGATACATATATTCTTCCATGTTCACCGTTGTCTTTCGGGTTTGTTAGGTGGATGGAATGTAAATGTGGTAACAGCTAACATGGAAGATTACATGGCGTAATGTTTACTTTTGTATTATTCTTATGGCGAAAAGAGTGTGGAATTTGTGAATTACGATTCATAGGAACAATCCCTTGCCCCTAAGAGAGAAAAAGATAAGATGTAGCATGAAGGCAGACGTTGTAGCGTCAGACATATTGATGCAACAAATGCTTGGCAGTCGGCTTTACATAGTAGTTTTTAGGTAAGACTTCAAATCTACAGCTATTGTATGAAACTAAATGCAGAAATATAAAACAATTTTATTAGACTTATAATACAAATTTTACGAAATGTTTATAATAGCAATTAGATACTGGTACAGTAATTTTGAATCGCTATCGCTTGATTCCTTGCTATTCAGTTCCTTCGTAGTAGAGACCATCATCCCTCGTACAATCTAGTGCGATCGATATTGAACATTTTTATATGCCTGTTACACAATCTGATTTGGAACCGACTTTCAGATATCATCATTCTGTTGGCACACTTGCGCGTTTTACACGACCCGTTGACGTCAGCTGTCTGTCACTTTTCGAAAGGCAGTAGATGTACACGTGTTTAGGCTCGACCTTAAACAATTTATTGAAACACGTCACATGGTTGCAGAACTGACATCATCTCACCTGGATGGTGCACGATTAGAACACGTTCTGTTTTCGTCTAGGCTCAAGTGAGACCTTTGGAATGACAGAGGCTACACTCGACGAAGTCATACGCCGCCTCGTTGATCGAAAGTTGGCTCGGGCACTGCAAAACGAGACTCAGGTCTTCGCAACAGCTTTGGAGAATCTTACCCAGGTATTACAGTCTTGGGCTTCAGCACTGTCCCCGCACGCGCATCCTGCAGTGCCGGACATGTCTACCTCTGTCTCATACCTGCCGCCTTTTCCTGCTTTTGACAAGGCCGCGAAAAAGTGTGAGTGTTACGAAAAGTGTCTGCGGCAACATTTTCAGGCTCTTGACATCCAGGATGCCCAACTATGCCGCGCCCTTTTTCTTTTATGGATTTCTCCTAAGATTTATCATTTGTTGTGTCAATTGGCTCCCCTGCAAAACCCCACGACTCTTACTTTCGATCGTATTTGTCAGTTACTGTCTTTGTACTACTGCAAGCATACTCATGTCGTAGCTGCTCATGTGGAGTTTTATAGATGCTGTAAACAATGGCACCAGTCATATTGGGCGTGGACAGCCGAATTACACGATCTTAGTCACCGTTGTAATTTTGTTTTGGAGGTCCACAAAGAGTCTTATGTGGATCAGATGGTCAGGGACGTGATTATTCACCTGCCGCCAGACAGGAAAGTGAGGGAGTGTGCCTTACAACACAAAAAGCCTTCCTTGTCAGAGGTCTTAAAAATTGCCCAAGCTTTCGAAGTGTCGCGGACATCAGGAAATCAAATCGAGGCTTGGCTGTTCAGCATTCCCCCCCTCACCAGGAAAACGAGCCTCTTGAGGAGGACATTGCCAGGGTTACCCAACGGTCGAGCGGTAGGCATCCTTTGCAACAGCAGAAACCGCGGGAACGCGGCCCGCAACAACAGAAAACACAGGGCCGTTCTAGTGCCTCATTGCCCTCCTGCCCGTCTTGCTTTGTCAGTCACGATTGGGCCGCTTGCCCTCGGCGCTGGGCTACGTGCCATCGGTGCAGCAAAAAAGGTCGTATTTTGTCAGTGTGCAAGTCAAATGCCACCATGCAGGATCAGGATAAGAATGTAGTCAACTGTGTGGCGGCACTATCCACGGGTCTGTCTAAACTTTTCCTGTACCTAAATGTTTGTAACAAGGTTCTTCGTATGCAGGTCGATATGGGTGCTGCCATTACTCACAAATGTATGTCGAGTTACCTGTAGCCAGTCACTTGCAAGTTGCTCAGTTACAGCAAACAACGGATTGGAGTGCTTGGCCAATTTACTGCTCAGGCGGCATACCGCTCTGTCGTTTGCCCCTTAACTTTTCTGGTAATGGACAATGCAACCACAGAGTATTTTTCAGTTGGGACACATTTCAGTTATTTGGGTTTTCTATTTCAGACAATGTCAACCTAGTTTTGAATGAGGTACCCTACCCACAATTGGACAAGCTCTGCTCGGAATTTTCTTCCCTGTTTACACCGGGTTTGGGTTGCGCCACATCTTTTCAGGCACATATCTATGAAACCTTCCACGTGCCCGTGTTTTTTTGTTGTTGTTGTTGTTGTTCCCCCCCCCCCCCCCCCCCCCCGGATGTGCCGTATACCTGTGGGCCTCTGCGATTCCCTCAAACAGGAATTAGATTGTCTCTCATCCCTGGGGGTCATTCATTTTATTTCCTCGTGTGAATGGGGGTCTTCGTCATTATAATAACTCTAACTGGCAAGTTGAGGCTGTGGCGAGCAGTCTTGGCCCAAAGGTATGAAGACGGTATGGAGGGGCCCATTGCTGATGCGTCAAAAAAATTGAACTTGGCACAATTCAAATATTCACAGATGGAAAAAGAGACCCTTGCCATAATCTACACATTGCACAAATTCTACGTTTTTATGTATGGCAGGAGGAAGAGGCCCTTGCCATCATCTATCCATTGCACAAATTCCACGTTTTTCTGTATGGCACAAAATTCCTAGTCACAGATCATATACCCTTGATTTCCCTGTTCAATCCTTCAGCACCCCTGCCAAATAAAGCAGTACACTGACTTCAGCAATGAGCCCTGTTTTTATCGCGATTCAACTATGAAATCCACTTTCGTCCCACGGCTCAACATGCTAATGCCGACGCGCTGTCCTGTCTTCCAGTGGGTACCGATCCTGTTTTTGACAGTGACGAATTGCTTTGTTTTCATTTGAATGCGGTGGAACCACAGGTAGTGGACGGTTTTCCTGTTACCGCATCACGTATTGCAGCTGCGGTCACAGCTGATCCCATGTTCAGACAGGTGGCCTATTTTGTACAACATGGCTGGCCGGAAAGGCCTCCGGGCCGTGTTTCAGACCCAATTCGCAATTACTTTTCCCATCAGTATCAGTTTTCAGTCAGGCGCACCACCTCGAATGGTCATTCCCTCCTCTCTACATCACGAGGTTCTCCATCTTCTGCACGCTGACCACTGGGGTATGACCCATACAAAAGCATTAGCGCGCCGCCACGTGTTCTGGCCAGGCCTAGATGGGGATATTGTTAGACTTGTGTCGGCCTGCTCGAAAAGTGTGTCTCACCAGGCTGCTCCGTGTGCTTCCCTTTCACTGTGGCCAGATCCAGAACAGGCTTGGGAACAAGTTCATGTAGACTTTGCGGGTCCCTTCTTGAATTCATTCTGGCTATTGGTGATCGACACGTTTTCAAAGTTTCCATATATGGTATGTTGCACTTCTATGTCAACAGCAGTAATGGTCTCAGCATTATCTAAGATCTCTCTTCTCGAAGGCCTGCGTATCACTTTAGTTACAGATAACGGCCCGCAGTTTTCTTCTCAGGAATTCACCAAATTCTGTGCCCGGCGAGGTACCCGTCACCTGTTCGCGCCCCATTTTCACCCCTAACCTAACGGGGAGGTCGAACGTCTTGTCAGAATGTTTAAGACCCAAATGAAGTACATAGTTCAATCTTCACCCAACATGGCATTAGACAGATTCCTGGCTTCCTCCATTTTACTCTAATTGGTAATAAGAGCCAGCAGAACTCTTACACAGCCGACAGCCTCAGATGCTGGTTCACCTGCTATGGTCCTTGCAGGGCTACATCTCCAAGGCGGCACTGACCTGTTTCCGGCCGGACACTATGATGTGGGACCGTGCATTTGGCCGCCGCCCCAAATGGATCCCAGTGGTTGTCACGCGTTGTTCTGGCCGCCGCCTCTGTGAAGTCTGCACGGAGGATGGCCTCACATCTTGACTTGTGGATCAACTGCGTCCTAGGGTGGCAGGTCGGGAGTGGGAGGATGTCCCGATGCACCCTCGGGGTTCACCCGTCACCTGATGAGGCCGATCACCAAACCCAAACTCCTCCCAGCCGACACCCGATTGCATCTGGGGAGCGGGTCCAGCAACACCTATGACTTGGCCGGCATCAGCCCCTCCCGTGGTACCGGCTCCGCCACCATCGCTGCCCGCACCGCCTCTGCAGCATTCGCTGCTCGCAGTTAAGCCACCTACGGCACCGGGTGAGAGTGACGACAGCGTCATGGACTACGACCCACCTTCTCCGGTCATATCTCACTGGCCACCACCGAACAGGGTTCGCAGTGTTGCACGGGGCTCCGAGTCTGTACATCTGTAATACTTGGTCCCAGCTCGACGTTTTGGTTGGGAAGACAAAATGTATGTGTCAAGTGTAACAGTTTAGTTTTTCCCCATAGAAGAGGGAGATGTGCTGTAGCGTAATGTGTATCACATATTTTCTGGTAGGGCCGGGCCGCTGTGGCGCTTTAGAACGAGCCACCCCTGGAAGAACGGTTTCAGTAGTGGAAACACTGCACTACAGCATTACAGCTGTGTTGGTGATTTTTGCAAAATAGAATACACGTTTCAAGAACTCTGAGACACACACATTTCACGTACGGTCACGCGCACGGTAATGCACACACAGCTCAATGCCTGTACAGTGCACAGTATCCGAACAGACACCTACCACAGCCTTGAACATTACAAAACGTTCACCATCAACTCGGGTATACAGATTCCTTGGATTCATTGCAACACATAGGCCGGCCACGTACAACCTGAACAGCCCCTATGTAAAAAGAGCCATCTACCGGCACGTGTATAATCACTTATACCACGTGAATTTCACAAAGTAGAGCCTGGCACATACTGCACGACAACCAGCTGTTCCTGTATCATCCACAGAAAGTTCAGGGTTTGCATGTGGCTGATTTCCTTGAATTTTGTGAATGGATTGTTGACCGTTGTGAGAATAAGCCTAACTTTTTAATGAACGTGTTGTTCACAGATGGCACATAATTCATCAGATATGGATTCTTCAACTATTGCAACAGCCACGTTTGAGCACTGAACAATCCAAACACTGTAATGGAACGTAACCACTAACATAGGTTTTCTGTGAATGCCATTCCTCTCTGTACTGTCTCCCACAGGGTTAAAACTGTCGACTAGTGACAAGCTCGCATCACGAGACACGAGCAAAATGACACAGCTCACATCACCCTGACCCCTCTTCTCCCCGTCTCTGACATACTCAATGCTGAACCTCTAGCGCATAGGGAAAGATAACCTGAAATGTCACACAAATAACAGCAATCCTTGACTGCACAAATTAAATTCTTTTCTCTCATATCACATGAGGATCATACAGTGTGAATCACGGAAGTGGAAGAGAAATGTCAAGTGAACTTAGCGAGAGAGTTCACTCCCACTTGTGGAAGTAGAGTCAATGCAGAATACGGCGGACAATGCGCAGAGACAAGTTTTCGTCCGAAGCACCGGGCGAGTTCATTCCTTCATGCTGTGTCAGTCCATTTCTGCCTGCCAGCAAGTGAGATGCACACTTCCCCTCCAGTACTTGCTCATGCTCCAGCTGCTACCCTCACACTTGCCCAGCCGTCTGCGCATCTACTGTCCAATTTATCTTGCGTGCACTCTAACTGCACTGGCACAGTGTTGCCAAATATTAGCAACCGTGTTGCCAATTCTTAGCTGTGCTAGGGACATCTCTAGTGATAAGTGATACAAAATCCAACTAATCTCGTATGGGCTTCCAGAGGGAAGTCGTAGGTTTTCGTTAATATGCGATGCTCTCTCTCGATAGCCTTCATCAGAAGTTAAACAGTTTTTTTTACCTATGAATAACACAGTTAATAGTAGTACAACTTACAGAGATAGTCTGAAACATCATATCTTAAGATATGATCTCACAATTACTTACATATGAATGTATAGTCAAAAGATGGCCTTGAGCGATAGGGCTCACGTTAAAAATTAAAAAAGTTTGCACATTGCAAAATTTTTAAAAAACAATTACGGCAACGCGCTGCTAAGGGTCACGTGTGCGGCCAGCACTGCAGGTGGTAGATTGACAGGCGAACATGTCGTCGAAGCTATCATGTGGCCACTATATATCGTGCTATCTGTTATTCAATAGTAGCACTTCACATACAAAGTGAACTGATATGTTACTTATTAGAATTGACAAAAGCACATGGCATGTTAAAAAGTATGTTACTAGATGACAAAATAGTCTGAAAATTACACAAAGTGAGTATACAATAAGAGAGAAAAGAAAAACAATATTTGAGGCTACAGACTGGAAACTGGATACAATAAATATTTCACATTATGTGATTCTGAGTAAGGGCTTGACACCATCAAACAATACTTCTGAGCTACACTCCAATTTTAGAAAAAGAGATTAGGTTTGCTATCAATGATACCCATTTTATACTTAAGCCTTTCCATAAAAAGCAGCTAATTACATGAACCCTCAGAAACCCAAACTCCGACCCCAGTTTAAAATTCACAAAATACATCACCAGATTCGTCCAATTTCGAACAGTATGAATAGTGCCTACCATGACTTAGCTACATTCCTTCATGATAAATTTAAAAAGTCATACATTTTTCAAAATAATTATTCATTTACCAGTAGTCAGAGCCTCATTAACAAAATAAAAGAGGTACATTTGATGAAAAACCTAAGATTTTCTCACTTGACATTAAATACCTTTACATCAAAGTACCTATGCAAACAACTTTAGACATAGTAGAGAAAAACTTACGTCTGTTCAAAAAAGAGATTTCTGATGAACAAACCACTGACTTCATGAACCTTATTCGAATTGCAGCAAAATATAATTATCTTGAATTTAATAGTCAGTTATACCAACAACCTGGTGGTCTTGCCATTGGGCAACCCTTTAGCTGGCATTCCAGCAGACATTTTTATCAACTCACTCGAAGAGTGTTTTTTCAAAATTTTCTCCGCTTCCACCTTAGGAATCATTTCATATTCTAGATATGTTGACGACATTTTAATCATATACGATGGAATGAATGATGGCATTGACCACCTGTTCGAAATCTTCAACCAACTTCATGAAAAAAATCACTTTCACTTGTGAACTTGAAAACAATTCCTGTCAGTTAAATTACCTAGACCTCCTCACTTTGACAATAGTTGATGACGAAATCTCTCAACATTTTTCGTAAGGAATCCTATTCCAACCAAATAGTACCAGCCTGTTCTACGCACCCACAATCTCACAAAAAAACTTTATTTCACTCCGCTATTGCAGTCAATAATGGTTATGAAACAAATATAGTAGATGATATCTTCTGACAAAAAAAAAAAAAAAAAAAAAAAAAAGTAACAGAATCACTCTACCCTTGGCTCCACAAATAACGAGCACAACGATTCCAAAAAATATTTTTCGTTACCATACGTAGGACCTGTATCGTACAGATTACAATGTCTCCTTAGAAATAAATATGACTGCAACATAGTATTTTCTACCAATAACCGTCTGAAAGACAAGCTTATCCATAATTTAAAACCTAGACATTTGCTGTTGCAAAACTCAGGCATTTATAAAATTTCTTGTGACACCTGCCCAGCCTATTACACAGGACAGACTGGACGACCCTTATCTGTCAGATATAAAGAGCATCTCTTAGGGAAAATAGGTATAAACATATATAATTCATCCTTTGCTGAGCACATTCTGACCACAGGCCACAAACCTAAAGAAGTTCATGATGGTATTTTGCACACAGGAAAGAAAGGTTTCAGACTTGACATGCTTGAACAACTAGAAATTTATGAACATTTTTCTCGTAATGACCAATTTATTCTCAATAAACAATTGCTGTTGTGTGATAAAAACTATTTTGATGGTGTAAAGCCCTTACTCAGAATCACGTAATGTGAAATATTGTACCCAGTCCAGTCTCTAGCCTCAAATATTGTTTTTCTTTTCTTTCTTATTATATACTCACTTTGAAAATTACACAAACTATTTTGTCATCTAGTAACATACTTTTTAACATTCCATGTGCTTTTGTCAATTCTAATAAGTAACCATATCAGTTCACTTTGTATGTGAAGTGCTACTATTGAATAACAGATAGCACGATATATTGTGGCCACATGACAGCTTCGACGGCCCATTCGCCTGTCAGTCTGACGCCACCTGCAGTGCTGGCCACACACGACACTTAGCTGCGCATTGTCTTACTTGTCTTTTTCTTATTTTGCAATGTGCAAACTTTTCTAATTTTTAACGTGAGCCGTATCGCTCAAGGCCATCTTCTGACGATACATTCATATGTAAGTAATTGTGAGATCATATCTTAAGGTTTGATGTTTCATACTATTTCTGTACTTTGTACTACTTAGTTTAGAAATACAAATCTCACACACACCCCTTCTTCATGCCAGTGTTACCAAACAATACCTATACGTTGGCAAACCTTGATTACATTGTTGGCCTGATGAATCAGTGAGTGTAGCTGGCATTCTCAATGTGAGGATCTGTAAGTCAACTTAGGTGCTGTATTTTCCAAATTGCTGGCTGTTTAAAAAAAAGCCATTTATGGTTGAAGCCTTATCACTATGTTTACTACACCATTAAATAACTGAAAGACTAGCAATTTCTCGCAGAAAATTCTTCCTAAATACTTGAATTTTGTCCAGCTTTCTTCACGTTTGCTTCCTCATAAATCAAGATGTCAGCAGGTCAATATGGAAATAACGGCATAACTGAAGACTGGAGTACCACCCGTCAGGTTTGACCCACGATGTCATTTTTTAATATGGCAGCAATGTAAACTATGGACTTCGAAACCGGTCAGTTTTGTTATAAGAACCATTATTTGTCTTTCAAATTCACTGGCTATGCCAGCTCACAAGCAAACTATTGCCTCTCAACCTAACCTAAGCCTCAGGCTGTGCTAGAGATCAGTCTGCCACCACAATCAAGATTTATGGGTGGGTCCAATATCACACTTTAACCCACAAAATCTTAATCTATTTTTTCTTGTAAACAAACTCTCGTTTTTAACTCAGTCACCACATAATTACTCAATCCAACTACAAATACGCACGCACCTCGACACTACCGCGCAGTGATGACATCACAGGTCAAAGCCAATGGGTGGTATACCTGTCTTCTGACTCAAAATTACAAGAGATGTGTTACTGACAGAACATTGTTACGTTTAATAGTGTTCTATTTGAATCTAACCCTAATTTTAAGCATGTTCCTCGAGGTACAGAATTTATTCCGTACACGTCTTACTGTTGCCTGCCTCGTTGATTTCATAAAGTGTTACATAGTCTGATGGCCAGAAGCATTGCAGACATAGTTTTAGTTGGAACTTGTGATGGGTTTCAGAGTACAAAATTAATGGCAACTTTTAGGTGCCAGGTACCTCGTGTCAACAGATTCTCATTTGATCGGTGTCGTACGCAGAAAGCAGATGACATTCATTTACTAAACATTGAAATGGTGACGGAGTGTAACACGTCTGGTCCTAGGCTGGCCTGTTTTGCGTTCAATATAATTTGTGATATTTTTATTTCTTACGTTTGAGCCAATACGCTTAAGATCACGGAAGTCTACTGAATTTCAGTTACACACTGGTGGCTTCATCTATTCAGAATGACGACTATCCTTCCTTTCCAGCAGGCTTGATCCGCCTTCTCCGTTTACACAAGTGCACGATTTCACTCGATGTGCCACAAATAGGACTGCCGCATACTTGACAGAGCTAAGGAATGAGATAGTTTGCATCCAAATGCAGTTAAACAAGGAAACTACGATTTGGATAAATGTTTCGTATTGATTTATCTTTCAACCAAAGACCTGTTAAAAGCCTAACAGGTGTCACTGAGAAGAAAATATTTTCTGATCGTACAAACTGCACCACATTCAAGATTAAATCTGTCAAGTGTATGAATGTTCTTTCAATTATTGAATTTACAGTGACACTTGTTTATCTCAATTATACAAGACATGAGAGAATACTAAATATGCTTTTAATTACATACTCAAAACATATCCCTAATTTTTCTTTAGTAGGTATGGCATCCCACAATCCTCTTTGCTTCTTTTTTAAGTCTTCCTCTATCAGGAAGAGAATCTCTCTGAACTGTCATCTGTTTAGTCAGAAGCATTACCCGAATACATCTACATCTACATACATACTCCGCAATTCACTGTAAGGTGTGTGGCGGAGGGTACACTGTACCACAACTAGGTATTTTCTTTCCTATTCCACTCCCAAATTGAACGAGGAAAAAAAGAATGCCTATATACCTCCGTACAAGCCCTAATTTCTCTTATCTTGTCTTTGTGATCTTTACGCGAAATGTAAGTAGACCGCAGCAAGATCATACTACACTCAGCTTCAAATTCCGGCCCTCTAAATTTACTTAACAGAAATTCACGAAAAGAACGTCGTCTTTCTTCCAGCGATCCCCAATTGAGTTGCCGGAGTATTTCCGTGACACTCTCGCATTGGTCGAACCCACAGGTAACAAATCTAGCTGCTCGCCTCTGAACCGCCTCTATGTCTTCCTTTAAACTGATCTGCTGTGGCTCCCAAAGACTTGAGCAATACTCTAGATGTGGTCGTACAAGCGTTTTATACGCGGTCTCCTTTACAGGTGAAGTACATCTTCCCAAAATTCTCCCAATAAACCGAAGTCCGCCTTACTCACAACTGTCCTTACATGCTCATTACATTTCAAATACCTGATAAGAAATTACCACGGACTACACAAAGTCACCATACATTTGCAATTTTTTGCAGTGGACATGCAGCTCATGTTGTGTTACGTACATGCTGCTCAGCTCTGCCTACGCTGTGTCAAGTGTGCGCTGGGCCTTTCCGAACGTGACCATGGTAGCTGCTGTATCGTACTTTGTATTGACTTCAAAAAATTAAAGAAATAACTTCTTCTTCGAGTTAGTGGCAACTAAAGGCTACCATTGGCCTCGCTAACGATGCGAGAACAATTCGTTTCAGTATTGTTGTATGACTGACCCAGTTCTACAAATTAGTGAACTTTTAGAACTATCTTCAAAGCTGTAGCAAATTTTGTGTGGACAAAAGTTACTTCATACGTCTTAGTCTATTTTAAAACCCTATTTATATACTTATCTCATTTAAATAATTATTTTACACTTTTTATGTAATTGCAAATGTTTTCATTTGATTACAACAGAAACATTCCATAAATTTGTTTTATTTCTGTTTCACCTGAGTCCTCTTACACACACATCACAGAAAGATTGTGAATTTAAAAGATAGGGTGATATGAACACTGAGGCTTACCAGAAAAAATTTTAATGATGATACATTCACATCTGGAAGAGAAATAGGAGTAGTCAGCAGTGGTATAAAAAGTGCCCTCCACCACTTACCGAGTAAGAAATAACGTTAATGTAGCACTGTCGTCCAGTTCTAAGTTATGTTGAATGTTTGAATTATCTTGTTTGGTGGGACATTGATTTGAAAACAAATGAAAAATTTGTACTGACACACAGACACACAAACAAACTGAGCTCTATCGCACACGAGACATGAACAAATGTAGTAATGTTATGATTTAACTTCTCCTCGACAACGTGGTTTTTAAAGTGGAGCAAACGCTCAGGGGGAAGGAAATCAGTCGTGCCGTGCCGCAGGGACCGTTCAGAAATTTGCCTGGACTGATTCCGTAAAATCACGGAAATCTCAATGATAATTAGCAAGAGGCTAGTTCGAACCGCTATGCACCTGCATGCGAGCCTTGTGTGTTACAACTGCATCAACTCACTCCCTAAGGGAAACAAATAAGAATAAATATTGCATTTTCACCCGGTTCTGAATTATGCTGTTTCAAGTTTCTAGCAAATCATAAAATGTTAGTTTTTAAATCAATTGTAAAATTTATACCAAACACACATCTGACAATAAAGAAGCATAACAAACAGGTATTAAGACAATTAAAATTGATTGGTGAATTGTGGCACGGTTCAAAACAGTAATAAGAAAAGAAACTGCCCCGTTGCTTGTTAAAAGAAAACAGAAATAAGTAACTGCATTGGCATATCTCATATTCATAGAGTTAGAACAGTTGCCATAAAAGCCACAGAGCTGTAATTTTACCAATGATTAAAAAAAAAAAAAAAAAAAATGGATTGAGTATCAAAGACCAAATTTGTCCATAAATCTTACAAGGTGACCACACGGATAAGTGTTTAGAGTGAATGTATACTGGTCATTTTTGTCTTGTGTGATCCAGAAAAACTCCTCTGAAAATGTGGAACACCCCTTTTAATAACCCGTATTTGAAACTGATATGTAGGCAGAGGACAATCGTGCATTACTCATTAATTTTGTATTCCTCTTTAATTCCACGTATAATGACAATTGGGCTAATATGGAGATGACACGGTTATTGGATTTCAGATTTTTTAAATATTTAATGGTACACGAAGTTTAGCACAAATAATCCATTCGACACAACTCTCAAAAATTCTCAAGAAAATTGACTTTGTAGTTTTGCAAGTACACATAAATACAAGTAATTAAAACAGTCATCGCATCTGTCGGTGTAGCTAAGGTGGTAGGGTTCTAGCCTCACAATTAGAGTCGGTGGTTCGAATCGCACTGTAACAAATATTTTTTCGTTCTTTTCAAATTCAGTTATATAAAACATTTTAGCATCTCTAATTCCAAGTATTGCATCAGTTTTTGTGTATGTAGAAGAGCTGAAAACCTAGTCAGCTGAAACGACGGTCAAGTAGGTTAGCTGCTCGGAAAGCCATTAGTGGCTACGGTGCCGACTTTCCAAAAACAGCGTCATGGCTTTCCACAAACTGATCAATCACAGACTACCGTCGTCAACTAATAGTGAAGCCAATAGTGTAAAAACTATAACTTATGTTTTCTGATTGAAACAATCATAATTACCAACCTTTTATACAATATACAAAATTACGAACAAACAAAAATACACACATTTTTCGTAAATTACCATTACATATTAAGACTGTAAGTATTCGAATAAAACAAAGAAAAACATAAATACAAAAATCAGCCACTGCAGATTCGAATCACCAAACCTACGGTTGTGAGGCCAGAACACTACCACCTGAGGTACACCCGCAGACGCTGCAACTGTTGCAATTATTGGTACCTACATGTACTTTCAAAACTTCAAAGTCGATTTTCTCGAGAATTTTTGAGAGTTGTGTCGAATGGATTTGGGTGATTGTTATTCGAGTTCTGAACTTCACATATCATAAATATAAAGAAATTCTAAAATCCGATAACCCTGTAGTCTCCATATTAACCCAATTGTCATTATAAATGGAACGAAAGAGGAATACAAAGTTAATGAGGAATGCATGAGTGTCCTCTGCCTATGAATCAGTTTCAAATACAGGGTGTTAAAAGATGTATTCCACATTTTGAGAGGAGGTTTTATGTATCACTCAAGACAAAAATGACAAGTATACATTCGTTCCAAAACACTTATCTTAATGGATATGATAACTTTGTGATGTTCAGCAGTGTGAAACATATCGAACAAACAAACATAATGGTAATAAAAAATAAAAATTCAAAGATCGACGTTGAAATAAAAACTAATGGTAGTAGCAATAATTTTAAGATAATTGGTCAAAAATTGCTTAATAGCTGCTCTAAGACGGTACAAACCAGTTGCTCGTTGTGGCGAATGTGAGCCGCATATGACAAGATTAAACAAGGGAAAGGTAAATCGTAAAAGACGAGGCACGAGGCAAAAATTTGTAGTAATTTCTGTTGCTATAACATTGTGATGACAGATACACCGCAGAATTGCACATTGACTAAATATAAAGTTAAGTTTTTGTGTTACTGGTCGTAATTTAAGTATCTTCTCTTCTGAATCCTCAAATGAACTGATTACTGTGTTACACGAAACAGTCAGTTAAATAAGTTTCTTCTGGCTATCGTCCAAACCAACACATTTTTGCATTCATGTTGAAGACGATGAAATTTAAATTGTATGGCCACAAGGCTGTATTTAGAAATGCTGTAACTTTCAAGAGGAGGAAGGAATCTTACGGTTTAACGTCCCGTCGACTTAACTTCCCTATTCATTTGCTGAAATTTTATCATAATGCTGTAAAGCTTCAAACAATTTGAAAGCTGGTTTAGGCTTAATTTTACAACTTAAATAGCTGACTAATGAAACTATCAGGAGATAGTCCTGCATATTAACCAAAATCCACGACTCTCCTCTGAAAGCTTGTATGTGTCACTAAGAACTAGCAACATCGTTGCTAATATTCGGCAACACTGTGACAGTCCAGTTACTTCAGCAAGTGGGACTGAATTGTCTCACAAGTTTCATTTGACTTATATCTTCCACGTCCATGAATCTCTCTGTATAATCCTCATGTGAAAAGAGAGAAAGAAATTTATTTTTTGTGGCCAAGGAATGCCATTATTTGTGTAAGTGACATTTCAGATTATCTTTTGCACTGTGCTAGAGGCTAAGCATTGAATATGTCAGAGACTAGGGTTAACAGGGCAGTGTAATGTTGGCTGTGTCATTTTGCTTGTGTCTTGTAATGCAAGATTGTTGTGAGCTGGCAGTTCTGATCCTGGTGGGAGACAGTACATGTAGGAATGTTATTTCATTTTGTTTTGTTTTATTTTACACACTGCAAATAGCAAGAAGAAATCAGAAGAAAACCTTTGCATAGTAAGTCTTTTCAAACAATCAACTCAAAATTATGGAAATGGTCATATACAGAGTGGTTCATTGATAGTGACCAGGCCAAATATCTCACAAAATAAACATCAAACAAAAAAACTACAAAGAACAAAACTTTTTTAGCTTGAAGGGGGAAAAACAGAAGGCACTATGGTTGGCCCACTGAATGGCGATGCCATAGCTCAAACGGATATCAACTGCATTTTTAAAAAAAATAGGTGCCCTATTTTTTTTACATATTCATCTAGTACGTAAATAAATACGAATGTTTTATTTGGAAAATTTTTGTCGCTTTGTGATAGATGGCACAGTAATAGTCACAAATGTATAATTACGTGGTATCACGTAACATTTCGCCAGTGCGGGCGGTATTTGCTTCATGATACATTACTTGTGTTAAAATGGACCATTTACTAATGGCAGAAAATGTCGATGTGGTATTTATGTATGGCTATTGTGATCAAAATGCCCAATGGGCCTGTGCTACGTATGTTGATCGTTATCCTGAAAGACATCATCCAAGTGCCCAGACCTTTCGTCGGATAGTTGCGTGACACAGGAAGTGTTCAGCTACAAGTGAAACATCAACTACGACCTGCAACAAATGATGATGGCCAAGTAAGCTGCAGTTGCAGCTAATTCGATCTGTAGTTGCGGCTAATTCACACAACAGTAGCAGACAAATTGAGCGAGAATCAGGAATCTCAAAAATGTCGGTGTTGAGAATTCTACATCACCATAAATTTCATCCGTACCATATTTCTATGCACCAGGATTTGCATGGCGAAGACTTTGAACATCATGTACAGTTTTGCCACTGGGCACAAAATAAATTATGGGACGTTAGCAGATTTTTTTCACGTGTTCTGTTTAGTGACGAAGCGTCATTCACAAACAGAGGCAACGTAAACCTGCATAATATGCACTATTGGGCAACGGAAAATACACTATGGCTGTGACAAATGGAACATCAACGATTTTGGCAGGTTAATGTATGGTGTGGTATTATGGGACGAAGGATAATTGGCCCCTATTTTATCGATGGCAATCTAAATAGTGCAATGTATGCTGATTTCTAATGTAATGTTCTACCAATATTACTACAAGATGTTTCACTGCATGACAGAATGGTGATGTACTTTCAACATAATGGATGTCTGGCACATTGCTCGCATGCAGTTGAAGCGATCTTAAATGGAGTATTTAATGACAGGTGGATTGGTCGTGGAAGCACGTTCACCAGATGTTACATCCCCGGATTTCTTTCTGTGAGGAAAATTGAAGGATATTTGTAATCGTGATTCACCAACAACACCTGAAAACATGCGTCAGCGCATTGTCAATGAATGTGAGAACATTACTGAAGGCGAACTACTCGCTGTTGAGAGGAATTTCGTTACGCGTATTGCCAAATGCATTGGAGTTGAAGGACCTCATTTTGAGCATTTATTGAAGTCATCAGGTAATTAGAGGTAATCATGCAGTAACAGCACGCGTTCTCATAATGTACGATAATTTCACAGAAGTACATGTATCACTTTGGAACAACCAAAATATAAAGTTCAAACGTACTTACATTCTGTTTTTTAATTTAAAAATTTACCTGTTACCCATTGTTCATCTAAAATTGTGAGCAGCAAAAGTGTTCCAAATAAAACAATCATATTTATTTACGTACTAGATGAATATATAATACAAAATGGGGGTACCTATTTAAAAAATGCAGTTGATATCCGTTTTCACCTTTCAAACTAGAAAAGTTTTGTTCGTTTTAGTTTTTCTCGTTTGATGCTTATTTTGTGATATATTTGGACCAGTCACTATCAATGTACAACCCTGTATATTTGTAACGAGACAAACATTTTAGGCAGTGCAGTTACACACCATGGCTTGATGAAAATTATGAACTGACGACAATGACAAATTACATGAAGGGCTTTTCTGAAAGGAAAAGGAATGCGATTTGAACCACAAATAACAGTGTTAACCATCATATAGTGACCATCATATAGTGATATTTGATGGATCAATGATGATTACAATTTTTTGGCCTCTATAATATATTTTTATTAGTATAATAAAATAACATTGATAAATGAGTGGTCTACTTCATTGATATAGTGTGTCAAACACAAATCACAACCTTTTCTGTGGATCACCACTCAACAACAGTAAAGCATTTTTCACCTTGTAGGGCAATGAGCATTGGGAGGCCTTTTGAACAAAGGGCAAGGTAGCGAAGGGCCACGACTGCTACTGCTGAGGCTGCCAGCGCATGAGCCGCGGAAATCTTCATTGAGCCGAAATGTTATTACCAATGTATAGCAAAGTGAAATGTGTTATGGATATGTTTCCATTACACTCGTTGCATCAGCATTCACAAGGGATGTGAAATAAAAATTTTGTAAATGAGCAGTTTTGATCGCCAACACTTGCACTTGCAAGTCACGCACTTTACTGTGAGCACACGGACGTAGCTGAGCTACACACCTTAAAACTGAACCCAAGACTTCCTGCATAACCTTGAGCAGTCTACAGTGTTGCCAAATGGTGCAGATAGCTCGAATTAGAGCGTATCAGCTTGGTCACGTTTCTTGTCCTGTGTCGCAGTCAGCACGGACATAACCTCAGAGTATGCCAGCCATGTTTTTTGTCCAAGAGTGTACCATTTATCATGTGTTGTCAGATGTGGATGCAGCTGGACAAAGCACTCATCAAATGCGTGACATACTCGATGACACTAATCCTGAGCGTTGGATTGGAAGTGGAGGTCATACTGCATGGCCACCCTGCTCTCCTAATCTCACGCCTCTTGACTTTTTCTTCTGGCGGTATATCAAAAGCCTCATGTACGAGACACTACTTCCCGACGAAGAACAAGTGATCAGCTGAATACTTGCAGCATGTGATGATGATCGTGAGATGCATAATGACAGAGTGCGCCAGAATTTTTTTGACAGTGTTATGTCTGTATTCAATCTGATTGTAGGTATTTGAGAGTAAAGTATGATTTGCTTAAGTGTGTGCACAAAGAATTTGTTGTCCATCCTGATATTCCTAGGCCTGTACTGCCCAGGATTACTTTCCAGACTGTAAGTACCTAATTGAAGGTAGTTGTATGTCAACGGCTCTATAACCTCCTAACATTTATGCACAATCTTTTGAATCACCCTGTGAATCTTTCTTTCTATGTAAACACAACACTTTACACTTGTTTATGTAGATGCTTAGTAGCCATTCCCTGCACAATGCATCAATATGCTGCAGATTCTGCATTTCGCTACCCTTTTACAATGTTGCAACTTCTTGATAAAACTACATCATCCACAGAAAGCCTCATTGAACATCTGATGACTGATAATCACCTAGGTAAGTAACACAGATTCACAAACTTTTGATGTTATCTACAAAGTAATTACATATACTGTTAAAAGCAGCAGCACTAGAACACTTCCCTGGAGCACACCTGACATAACATTAATGTCTGAAGACCTCCCATTGAAAATGACATGTTGCATTCTGTTTGCTAGGAAGGCCTCAATCCAATCACACAGTTGATCTGATATGCCATGTGCTCGCACTTTGTTAACCAGGAGAAGGTGCATGATGGTATCAAATACGTTTCAGAAGTCAAGAAACATGGCATCTACCTGCGATCCTGTACATACTGATCTCTGAATCTTACGGATGACTAGAGCAAGTTGTGTTTCACATGACTACTGCTTTCGGGAACTATGTTCATTCCTACAAAGGAGATTTCTGGTCTCCAGAAATGAAATAATATATATGAACACAACATGTGTTCCAAAATTCTACAACTGCCCTTGGTCAGAGATATAAGCCTATAGTTTTGCACATCTGATTGACGACCGTCCTTGTAAACAGGAACGGCAAGCTTTTTTTCCAATCCTTGGGAACACTTTGCACGTTTACAGACCTTTGATACACTGCTGCTAGAAGGGGAGGGCAACTTCTCTCACATACTCCATGTAAAATCAAATCGGTATCCCATCAGGTCTAGCAGCCTTTCCTTTGTCGATCAATTTTAATTGCTTTCTATCCGTCTGACACTTATTTACGTATCTGCCATTTTGTCGTTTAGAAGATGAAGTACCGTGCAATCTTCCTCTGTGAAACAGCTTTGGAAAAAGGCATTTAATATTTCATATTTTTGTGTGTCATCCTTTGTTTCAACACCATTATGGTCACAGAACATCTCAATATTTGGTTTCAAACCATTTACAAATTTAACATAGAACTGATGTTTCTTAGGCTTTTCTTCCGAGTTGTTACACAAAACATTGCTCTCAAAGTCATTGAAAGGCTCTCGCTAAAGCCTTATGCTAATTTAACTTATACTTGTCTATTAGACTTTATCTACGTTTATATTTGAGGTGAAATTCTCTTTGCTTTATAACAGTTTCCTAAATTTGTTGTTGAAACACAGTGGATCTTTCCCATATCTCATAATTTTACCTGGCACTTACATATCTAAAGCTCATTGTAAGGTGCATTTGAACTTCGTCCACAGTTGCCCAACATTGTCAGTGTCACAGATGAAACTAGTCGTCAATTACTCTGAAATCTTTTTTTTTGTTTGTGGTTTTAGGGCGCACAACTTCTATGGTCATTAGCGCCCAGCCAAGAACAGAGATTCGCTATGATCTCAAAGAAAAAAGGTGACTGTCAGAACATCAACAAGAGGCTAAAAACGAAAGATAAAAGGCAATTAAAAGGGTTAAATATCCTTGGATAAGTTGGCCAAGTTGATAAAACGCAAAACTCGAGCAGCTGCTCATGTGTCATCAGCTAAAATTTCCTCCAGAGTAGACGGAAAATGAAGGGCTACACGGAGATGATTAAAATTAACACAAGTCAGTAAAACATGTCGCACTGTCAGCAGTTCACCGCAGAAGCACAGCGGTGCAGGGTAGGCGGAGAGCAAGTGACGGTGGCTGAAACGGCAGTGACTGATCCGCAACCGGGCCAGGATGACCTCCTCTCGCCGAGAGGGGCATGAGGAGGTCCCCCAAGCGGTCGGGATCGGGTTTACAGTTCTCAATTTATTGTTGTACATTGAAAACCACGCACTGTGCCATTGCGACATGATACTCCGGCGAAGAGCCCGTTGAACATCGTCCGATGGGATGCAAAAGGTAGCCATGCGAGGTAAAAGAGCTGCGGCCTTGGCTGCTATGTCGGCGGTCTCATTCCCGGGCACACCTACGTGGCCAGGGACCCACAGGAAAGAAACGTGACAGCTGTCATCTGCTAGCAACTGGAGGGAGCGTTGGATCCGATACACGGGAGGATGGTTCGAGAAAGGGTCCTTAAGACTCTGCAGGGCACTAAGGGAGTCCGAACATATGGCACAGAAAGGTTCGCGGTGGCAGCAGGTGTACAAAACGGCCTGGTGGAGGGCAAAAAGCTCAGCCGTGAAATTCGAGAACCGGTCAGGGAGCTTGTATTGGAAACAGTTGTCCCCGACGACGAAGGCAGATCCGACACCGGCAGTGCTCTTGGAACCATCAGTGTAAATAAATATGGCATTATCGAATCGCGAACGGAGTTTGACAAGCCTCGAGCGGTATACCAAATCCGGAGTGTTCTCCTTGGGGAGCGAACTAAGTTCAAGGTGAGTGTGAACCTGGGCCTGATGCCACGGTGGCAATGGGCTTTCGCTCAACCAAAAGGTGGAAGGAAGGGTAAAATCGAGCCGCTGTAGTAGGCGGCGAAACTGAACTCCAGGTGGAAGCAAGGCAATCGCAGACAACTGATATTGGCGATCGAGTGAGTCGTCAAAAAATAATCGGTAAGATGGATGGTTGGGCATCGATCGCAGGCGGCATGCGTACCGTCACAAGAGTATGTCACGCAGAGTGGTCAAGGGTAATACAGCAGCCTCGGCATACAGACTTTCAACAGGGCTAGCATAAAATGCACCGGTCGAAAGACGTAAACCCCAATGGTGGATAGAATTGAGACGGCGGAGAATCGAAGGGCCGTGCAGAAGGGTATACAAGGCTTCCGTAGTCGAGCTTCGACTGAACAATGGCCTGGTAAAGGTGAAGCAGGACGGTACGATCCTCTCCCCATGACGTGCCACTGAGGACACGAAGAACATTAAGGGATCGGGCACAACGGGCAGACAGGTAGGACACGTGTGTGGACCAGCAAAGTTTCCGATCCAACATGAGTCCCAAGAATTTCGTAGTCACCACGAAAGGGAGAGCAACAGGGCTGAGATGTAGAGAAGGTGGAATAAATTCCTTGTATCTCCAGAAGTTTATACACACAGTTTTCTCAGTGGAGAATCGGAAGCCGTTTGCGATGCTCCAGGAATATAGACGGTCAAGACAGCGTTGAAGAGAACGCTCCAAGAGACACGTCCACTGGGCGATACAATAAATTGCGAAATCGTCAACAAAAATAGATCCGGAGACGTCGGCTGAAAGGCAATCTACGTTCGGATTGATTGCAATGGCAAAGAGCGCCACACTCAGGACGGAGCCCTGTGGTACCCCATTCTCCTGGCAAAAGGTATCTGACAAAACAGAGCCCACCCGTACCCGGAACTTGCGATCCGCCAAAAACGCTTGAATGAAAAGAGGAAGGCGGCCCCGAAGGCCCCATGTGTGCAATGTGCGGAGAATGCCCGCTCTCCAACAGGTATCGTATGCCTTCTCCAAGTCGAAGAACACTGCTACTGTTTGACGCTTCTTTAGAAAGTTGTTCATAATGAAGGCGACAACGTAACGAGGTGATCAGCAACAGAGCAGTGTCGACGAAAACCGCATTGGATATTAGTCAGGAGGCGGCAAGATTCGAGGAGCCAGACCAACCGAGCATTAACCATGAGTTCCATCACCTTACAGACGCAGCTCGTCAGAGAAATGGGGCAATAACTGGAAGGAAGGTGTTTGTCCTTCCCTGGTTTGGGGATGGGGACAACAATGGCTTCACGCCAACTTGTGGGAACATGACCTTCAAGTCCATATGCGATTGTAGGTACTAAGAAGAAAGCACTTGCCCGCAGAAGAGAGGTTCTTCAGCATCTCAATATGAATGGAATCGGGCCCGGGAGCAGAAGATCGGGACAGGGCGAGAGCACGGTCTAGCTCCTGCATAGTGAAGGCGATGTTATAACTTTCACGATTAAAAGAGTGGAAAGAAGGCGGCCGTGCCTCCTCTACCTGTTTGCGAGGGAGAAAGGCAGGGTGGTAATGGGCAGAGCTCGAAACCTCCGCAAAGAAACGGCCCAATGCGATGGAAACAGCAGCGGGGTCCACGAGGACTGCATTCTCCACGGTCAGGCCAGGAATCGGGGAGTGGACCTTGATGCCGGATAAAAGGCGTAGGCCACGCCAAACTAACGTGGAGGGAGTAAAACGGTTAAAAGAACTAGTAAAAGCAGTCCAGCAAGCTTTCTTGCTGTCGTTTATGATACGACAACATTGCGCTCTCATACGTTTACAATGTATGCAATTCTCCAAAGTTGGGTGGCGGCGGAAGGTGCGTAAAGCACGGCGCCGGGCTCTAAGCGCGTCGCGGCAGGCTGCAGTCCACCAAGGGACCTGGACACGACATGGAGAAGAGGATGTACGAGGTATGGAACATTCAGCAGCGGTGAGAATAACCTCTGTGAGGTAGTCGACCTGACATTCACAGTTGGGAAAATTCTGATCGTGAAAAACAGCCACGGAAGAATAACGCCCCCAGTCGGCTTTGGAAATGTTCCAACCGGTGGGACGAGGAGATGGGGAGTGATGCAGGAAGTGGATGATACAAGGGAAATGGTCACTTGAGTACGTGTCAGAAAGTGCATACCACTCAAACCGACCGGCAAGCTGAGGAGTGCATATTGCGAGGTCTATATGGGAATAAGTGTGTGTTGTGTCTGAAAGGAAGGTCGGTGCACCGGTGTTGAGGCAGACAAGATCAAGGTGTTGGAGAAGGTCCACCAAAAGGGAGCCTCTCGGACAAGGTGCCGGAGAGCCCCATGGGGGTGGTGGGCATTAAAGTCGCCTACCAACTCGAAAGGTGAAGGGAGCTGGTCAACAAGGTGTAGCATCTGCCCTAGTAAGGGCAGATGACGATGGCGAATAGATATTACAGAGGGAGAAGGTAAACGTGGATAAAGTGATGCGGACGGCAACTGCCTGTAGGTGAGTATGCAAGGAAATGTGATGGAAATAGACATTGTCTCGAAGGAGCATCAGAACCCCTCCATGGGCTGGGACACCTTCCACGGGTGGCAGGTCGAACCGCACAGAGGTGTAGTGTGGAAAGTCTGCACGATCACTTGGACGCAACTTAGTTTCTTGGAGACAGACTAAAAGCGGGCAGTGCAACCGAAGGAGTAGTTTTAACTCCTCCCGATTAGAACGAATGCCGCGAATATTCCATTGAAGGAGCGCCATGATAAAAATGAGATAAGAAATAAGGTTAAAAACCAACTAGCAAGCGGGGTCACCTCGACGGCCGCTGAGGACCGGATTTCGAGGGAGCACTGCTATCGCTGTCTAGGGGCAAAGGGTCGTGATCCATAGGTTCGACCGACGCGCCTGCCACCTCCCTGGGGTGATCAGGAGGGGCAGTTTCCACCGCCGGTAAAGGGCTGGGTGCCCGGCAGACGGAGCGACCCAGTGAAACAGAAGACGGCCTCGGCGGGGAAGGAGGGGAACTACTCTATTTGTTGGCTCTTCTCGAAGAGTGAAGTCGACAGTTGGGAAGCCTGAGAACGCAGAAAATCCTCACGGACGGGTTCCTTTCTCAAAGTCCGGGCATCTTGTTTAGGTGCCCGTGGTTTACTAGAGGTTGACAAAGACTGTACTTTAGGAGCAGCAGGAGGAAGCGGGGACGTGGGACGTGCAATCTTCGGGCTGGCGGATCGCACAACTGTGTCAGCGAAGGTAAAATCACACGTCTGAGTACTTGAATCCTTAGTAGGTCGAGTGGAAGTAAGGACCTTACTGTACGTGCCCGCTGGGAGAACAGCGGGCTTTCGACTCGCCAACAACTTTCGAGCGGCAGATGTCGATACCTTCTCCGTAACCCGAATTTGCTGGATTACCATCTCATCCTTGTATACAGGGCAGTCGCGAGAGGAAGCCGCATGGTCACCGTTGCAGTTAAGGTAGTGAAGGGACGGAGGTGGGCAATCCCCCTCATGGGCATCCCTACCACAAGTGACACACTGCATTTGGGCAATGTTCACGGGTATGGTTGTACCCGTGGCACTGAAAACAGTGCGTTGGGTTAGGTACATAAGGGCGGTTGGAGATGACTTCATACCCTGCTTTGACCTTCGACGGGAGGTCAACTCTGTCGAATGTCAAAAACACAGTACGAGTCGGTGTCAGTTGGTTATCGACCTTTTTCATTACCCTATGGACGGCTGTCACACCCTGGTCGGACATATAGGATTGGATGTCTTCATCAGACAACCCGTCAAGGGATCTTGTGAAGACTACCCCCCGTGACGAGTTGAGTGTGCGATGTGCTTCCACCTTGACAGGAAACGTGTGTAACAGTGTAGTCCGGAGTAGTTTCTGAGCTTGGAAGGCACTTTCCACTTCCAGCAACAATGTGCCATTGCGCTGACGTGAACAGGTTTTAACAGGGCCAGCAATTGCAGCTACACCTTTCTGTATAACGAAAGGCTTGACATAATTGAAGTCTTTTCCGTCGGTGCGAGACACAACAAGAAATTTTGGTAAATTAGGCAGAGTCTTCTTTTGCTGAGGCGAATCTATCTTCCGTTTCTGGGTCAATGTCACTGAAGAAGAGAAGGAAGTCATCACGGAAGTGTCCCCCGTGATTACCGGCGTCTCCGATGGCGCGCTCCTTCCTAGTGGGGGCCCTCTCCGAGGGCTTACCCGCCTTAGGTGATTGTTCACACCTCAGGTCACACCTCCCGAGAACTGACGGAAGGACCAATCGGCATGTTCGGAAGGTACCAGCTCGGGTAATCACCCCTCCCTGGGCCTGGCCTTTACAAGGGGGTACGTACGTGCCCTACTTGTCTACCCGGGGCGGGGAATTACGCGTTACCCCGTCACCCGCTACGCATGATAATGCGTGGGTCGGCCTTCAGACACGCACAGGGAGGAAAGAAGAAGAATAGAGGAAGTGAAGAGAAAGAAGGAAAGAAGTGTCTCAAACGCAGAGGCGGAGACTAATGAGGAGGAGGAGGAGGCTATGAGAGTACAAGGAGAGAAAGACAGAAACAAAGGGTAAGAGAGGAAGGAACGAAGGAAGAAAAACGACAACAAGAACCACCGTAGCTCACGAAATATGCCCGTCTCCGGGTGAAAGCATAAACCGGGAGGGAAAGTGAAGCGGCCTGGGGCAGAAGAAAGGCTGCTCCAGCTCAGGGCCCCGTGCGCGCCACACACGTACCCACAAAAGAACTGTGGGCCCCCTGGGGGGACTCTGAAATCTAGTAACTTTCGCTTTTGCTAAATAAGATGATCTTCCTACCTTTCTTCATATTTCTATTTACCGCTGTATTTGTCGATGCTGTAATGGTCTTATGATCACTGATTCCATGATCTACTCTGAATCGAAACTTCAGGTCTATTTGTCATCAGCAGGTCCAAACCCATTATCTCCATAAGCCTGCTCTTGCCATAACTGCTTGAGGTAATTTTCAGATACAGCACTTAGAACAATACTGCTCAATTCTCTGTTCCTACAACTAGTCTTAACACATTGCGGATGGTGCCCAAGCTAGAATCTCTTAACAGCAGGTAATCAGGCAGACAGTGCTCAAGTCTGACTCATGCAGGGCTACAAAATTTGTAACTATCATTTCACAACCTGCACTCTGTTGCTAACCATGTAAAATGAAAGAAGAAAGGTTCTTTCCATTATGCTGTCATATAATGAGTTTAGTTTCAACCATTAGTAAAATACAAAAAGGCTTTTATTTCCCACTCTCTGTTAAGCCCTACACTGATTCCATACGCTATCTATGTCACTGTCTGCCAAGTTCTCACACTCTGCATTTCTCAACTGATACATTTAGATGAAAGTTATGTTTCCAATGTTCTGGAAGAGGAATTATTTTTTTTTTTTGGGGGGGGGGATATAAAAATTGATTCACTAAAAAAAAAGTTTTGTATTTGCTAATTTTAATATTTAATAATAATTTTTTTGAATAGATAAAAGAATTTTCATTGTCTCAAATGAGACAGCAAACTCAATTATTGCATTCATAGTTCGGAAGCTGTAATTTTCGAAAAACGTGTTAAAAACTGCAGTCCGGCTGTCCCAACTAGGATGACTCTCGCCAGTTTTGAATGTTTCAAAACATGTTTGTCTCCTAATCTATATCCGGTAAGTTAAAATCTCCACCTAAAACTATAACGTGACTAGGAAACCTATAGAACATATTTTGTAAGTTTTCCCTTAAACATTCCACCACTACCGCTATTGAGTTGGATCATCCATAGGAACTTCCAATGACCAATTTGATAAAATTTTCACCCTGACTTTTGCCCAAATTAGTTCACATTCTGAATCTGAATTAATTTAACTTGGTACAATTGAATTCTTTATCACTATAAACACACCTCCCCCTTCCGAGTTGAACCTTTCTCTGTGGTATACATTCCAGTCTGAGTTTAGGATTTAATTACTATTAACATCTGTCTCGAGCCAGCTTTTTGTCCCAAGTACTATGTGGGCATTATCATATAGACATGAGAGCAGATCTGCTATCTTTCTATAGATGCTCCTGCAGTTACCTGTTACTATATTAATCTTTTCTTTCTGTTTTCTATTGTGCTGAATGCTGCCTTGACCAGAATCAGTAAGCGTCGTAATGAACCTCTGGAGGAATTTATCTACCCTAAAACCCACATGTGCCCTCCACATGTACTCTGCTACTCAAGTAGCCACTTCCCGAGTGTAATGCATGCTTGACCTATTCAGGGGGATCCTACATTTCTCCGCCCGATAGTGAAGGTCAAGAAATTTGAACCCAAGATCACCATAGAATTATCTAAGCCTCTGGCTTAAGCTTTTCACTTGGCTCCAAATGTGAGGACTGCAATCGGTCCTGGGAATCATGCTGCAAATTGATAGCTCCAATTCTACCCTGTGAGCATGGATAGCTGTCTTCACTACAGCTGACAACTGCCTGAAGGAACCGAGGATGATATCTGAACCAAGGCAGCAGGAGTCATTGATGCCGAAACGAGCAACCATTTGCAGCCATGTACCCAGTGCTCATTATCGTCACTAACAAAGCCGCCTCCACATCTCGCACGAGACCCCCACAGCAAGCAAATAGAGTGCACAATGACGTTCTTTCTCGACCTTACTGCTATTTTCCAATGACTAGTAAACCCATCCTCTCCATCTTTTGAGACCTCACAGAAGAATTGGCCACTGCTGCAACATACCAGGCAGCCCGTACTGGCTCGGAGGTACTATCAGAAGCGGACAACACCTCAGACCTAATGTTCAGACATAAGGGGACAGCCTTCTGATCAGAGTTTTTTGACCACTGAACATTCACCAATTACTGTCAGGCAACTGTCAACTGGCAGGGATGTCGGAAACTGTAACCACAGTGTCATCGGGGATAGGAGACATTGCAGCAGGCACCAGAGCTAGTCCACCAATCCCATCAGGTGCCTGAGTGACACTGCTGTCAGGGCAGCAACCTGAAGACTGCTGACTGTGGCCAACTCCTCCTGAATATGCACACTACAGGTGCAGCCCTATCCCTCTCTGTCTAGTAACTTAAAATTACCATATGTAGTAAAACATGAGAATAAAACCATTAAAAACAAAGTCAGTAATGAAAATGCAGCATAGTAAAATTTCAGTACTTAGGGTTCTTAAGGCGTGACACCAGTGGCACCTGGCACTGGACATACAATAAAAATCTTCTACTTCCAAATAAAAAAACAACACTTTAGAACATAAAAAAATTAATTTGAAACATTGAAACATTTCAATTTTTTCAAGGTGTTCAAATATATTCAAACCTGGATTTCTCACTTTGGGTGAGCAGTCACTTTAACCAATTGGTCTATCCAGGCAAGCTTCCCACCCACCCTATCCACCCATAAGTTGACAATTGTCAACTTATAGCACACTATGATGCTAGTATCTGTGCCCATTATTTCCCCTTGCTCATGGCCTACATTGCATTCCCACAAGGGACTGAGCATTTTAATGTGTCCACATTAAAATTTTGAATTGCCTGTTGGGGCCTATATACAATCACTGATATGGTGCATGTTTTTTTTTTTTTTTTTTTTTTTTTTTTTCAGTATCTCCGAAGGAAAATACACCACTGGTTGACAGTAATGATCATAAGTTTAGCCTACGCATTTGTATCCGGTTGAGCACACATTTTAAACTTTGCCATCAAATTTAAATCAACACCCTGGAACAGTCAAAATGTTCCAATACTATGAAGTAGTAAAATTATGACTGTTACATAACTGTCACATTACAAAACAACTTAAACATAATATTGTGATACTTACACCTGACCTTTTTCTTTGTCTTCTTCATCAAGGTAAGAAAACTCTCTCCAGGACTCAAAGTTGTACCAAAAGTCATAAAACTTTTCCACACTTTCTCTTGGATCATCTGGACCACCTATTACAGGTACGGGCAACTTTTCTGAGAAACGAGCTTCTAATGCAAAAGCCTCTCCAAAAACCTAAAAAGAAGATAATGCATTGTAAGAATCACACCAGATTTTTAAAAAGTGTTAGGAAGAGGACAGAAATTGGAAAGATAATCTAGGGGTGATTGTAGTGCTTTATCAAAATCCCTGAATTTTTGACTATGATTTATATGTATAAGATAATGTAGGATTTCAACTGGGCCTACTGTGTTTTCTAACTCAATTAGACAGTACAAATAGAAGATTAGTTGGGATACTTACAGTGTTGTTTTCACAATGAAGCATGGTGAAAGCTGTAAGAAATTACTTTTTCTGAAAAAAGTTTCCAATTTTCATTTGCTTTAGTTTTATTTCTGAATATTCTATATTTTTTTATTTCCCATCATTTTCTATGTTTGTATAAGGCTGTGGATCAGTGAAAGTAGCTCGCACAGAGAATCAAGAAGAAATTGTAGATAGCACTAATTCACATGTAGGGTTTAATTTAGTTTTACCAGCAGAGCAATATATTTTAGAACTGGACGGTTTATCTTGCAACTAGTGAGTAGAACTTTCTCCATTAGAACTAGGCCTCGATGAATCAGATGACTTGGTTTTGTGTAATGTCGACTGATAAAATGACCACCTTTTCACTAAGTTCTGTACAAACTGTCTGTGCAGTTTTTCCTTTGATGGAACATCGCTCGTTGTTGGGTCTGATGCGTAGCTCTACAAACGTCGCCCACGTAGGACAGACTCATAGCAGTACGTGCGGTTGTGATTTGTCGCTTGTAGCTGTCGCTATCTTTTGTCCCCCATGTAGGTTAAGCCGAAAAGCGGATGAATACATTACAGATCGCACGCTGTGGCTATACATAGACCAAAAAAGAAAATTTGCTTCGTGTATTGGAAATTACTGATTTCCTGAGAAAATTTTTTTACACAGCTAAGCACCTGTACGCAAACCCGGAACTATCTGGGTACATAATTAAAAAATCGTGGATTTCCAGGATATACCCGGAAAACAACCACCCATGATAATCATTATTTCTAAAAATGAATTAAATTGGCCACATGACGGGTAGCATTTGAACAAGTACTTCGATTAATATATTGTACAAATGAAATTTGAATACTTTCTGCTCAAATGTGTCATATAAATTTCAAGTCAATATTTATAACTTTATAAATACAGGAGGCCCATAATTAACCCGCAAGGACTCGCGCGTGAGCATTTTGCTCACAGTCATTTTATAACAATCAGCATTTTACCAATTTTAAATAGTCAAATATTTGTGTTTTCTTATAAACGCAACTAGAAATACTTATTTAGACATATTAAGTACATTACAAACTGTTCTTTGACTGTCAGAAAAATACTATACACGCAATCAATTGCATAACTTTTAAAGGCGAGAGTTCTTGCAGGTTAAAGTTCCAGTTTAAAAATGCTGTAAAAAGACAGCCACTGCTCAGGACATAACATTTGAACAGAATATTATTGATGTAGCAGGAAGCATTGTGGAACAAACAGTTTAATGAAAATTTGACCAATTGCTGGGGCTATAACAAACACATAGTGCACAACTGTTCAACCTCCAACTGAGATAGCGAACATGACTTATCTCTAGGTAGTACTGCAAGTTACTGGTAAAGCTCTTTTACAAGATCAATGTGACTGTGCCGCCAGGAGCCCTGTGAAAGTTCCAGACACTCAAGGATATGAACAATGGCACTACTCTTATGACGCTAAGAGTCTGGAAAAATGATTACAAAATTTGAAAATACAGGTCCTTTTGAAGTGTGATAAGACAGAGGACAAAGGCAGTTAATGCGAAATCAGTCAAAGATGTGGCCACATAACTGCAAGAAAGTTGAGCAGTGGTGTGCAAACAGGCAGTGCACAAGGAATTACCCAAACATTAAACGTGCCTGCAACCACAATACACAAAATCATACAAAACATTCTACATTGCTGCCTGTTCAAATCACCGATATCCAGGCACTGCTTCCTGCTGAACTACCAGCAAGACAATTCTGCTCACATAGAAGTAGTTGATGAATGGCCCCGATACATCTTATTGACACTCAAAACCCGTTTCCATTTCCGAGGTTACATCAGTAAGTAGATTTAGGGAATACGGGCAATAGAAAATCTGAATGCAAACCAGACAGTACTTCATTATGTAGCTCCAACCATTTAACAGCAAGGGTAGGATCATTTTTATGCAATATGAAACTTCTCTGTACGTTTCTGTTGTAATGCACAGTGCGTATGTTTGAACGGCGTGCCGCCTGTTACCGAGACTGGCCGTTGTGCAGTGCCGGCTGGGCTATCGCACTGCACCCTAATGACCACGTGGCCGTTAAAGAGAGCTGCTAGGCCCAGCTGCGGCTGCTTCTATCCAATATGGTTCCATCAGTGTTTATGGACTAGTGTGTCCATCGTGACTGTACTTTGTACTGTTTGTACAGACTGGAGTGGGAACCGCTCGTATCGTAGGTCCTCAGACCACGAATGAGACAATTCTGTACTGGTCATAGCTTGCATAGGTGTGTTACTCATTGTAATGCAAGTGGTGACGAGTGTGGTATTTGACTTGCCGTGTGCTACATCATGGACAATGGTGGAAAATGAGGGACTGGATCCGACGGACTTTCAGCTGACTCTGTGGGGCCAAATTCTCCAGCAATCTCTACAGACTGTGGTCGAGTTCGTTCAACAGTTAAGTACGACTGTGTCGGGTCAGGCGGAAAGTTTCGATTCCCTTGTGTCACGGTTGCCGTTGGCTTCTCTGCCAATGATTGCTTACAGTTCTGTGTCTAATGCTATAGCGTTCCTGCCTCCTGTCTCTGGGTTTGATGACCCATTAGAAGAGTGGGACTCTTATGAAAACAGGCTGCACTAGTATTTCCTTGCATTCAGGGTGTCATACCAAGCTTTGTGTAAGGCTTTATTTCTCTTATGGATCTCCCCTCATATCTATCACTTTTGTGTCAACTTGCCCCCCTGCAGGAACCTGCTGCTTTGTCTTTCGATGAGATGTGTCGTTTGTTGTTGGCTGATTACCGCCCGCTACACATGTTATTGCGGCATGGGTTGAATTTTACCGCTTTCATAAGAAACCAACTCAGTCCTATGGTCGTGGGACGCAGAGCTGCACAGTCTTAGCCATCATTGTATGTTCATTAGTCCAACCCACAACGAATCATATGCGGACAATATGGTTCGTGATGCAATTCTCAGGCTTGCTCCAGATAGGGAAGTTTGCCAACGTGCCTTACAATTGGAAAATCCAACCTTGACGGATATTCTAAACACTGCGCTATTTATTGACATCTCACAGGCTACAGGGAACCAAATTGAGACTTGGGGTAATATAGCTACAGTTTCTCAGTCTGGCTCGGCGCCTTCGAATTGTGAGGACGTCACTGTCATACAGGAGCGCTCCACTCACCGCACACATATTAGTAAACAAGCTGTGGCTTCGCAGCAGCCACGGGCTGCATCACACAATCCTGCTCATACACAGCGACTTTTACCATTTTGCCCCCTTTGTTTCGTACAGCATGACAGGGCAGACTGCCCCAAACATTGGGTTGTATGTCACTAATGCAAGAAAAAGGGTCACATTGCTTCTGTTTGCCGTTCCCGCCTGACTATGCAGGACGATGGGATGGATGTTAATCTTGTCCAGAATGTTCACTCTCCATTTCTCAAACTTTTTGTTGAAGTTCTGATTTTCGAAACTATGGACTTAGCTATTTTAAAGAGAGAGAGAGAGAGAGAGAGAGAGAGAGAGAGAGAGAGAGAGAGAGAGAGAGAGAGAGAGAGAGAGAATAGAATAGAATTAGCTTCTGAGGAACAAAACAATATTACAATAAGCATACCATCAAGCTCAAACTTGAATAACCTAGCATTTAACACAGGTTTTGATATTTATAAACAATTTCCCAAGATTAAACCAAATGGAGAGGGTTCATCCAAATCATTTTCTTATTTTTTTTTAAGTTCTTTACCTAATACTTGAAAAGTTAACTGAAAGATCGATTGTGCTATTAGTTACTTAGTGGAGAGAGAGCTGAGTAGGGTACTGTTCAAGCAGATGAGTTCCAATCTTGAGAGGATTTTAAAATAAAGTTTAAAGAAAAATATTAGTCCAAAAGCACACAGGAAAATCTGAAATTTGAGTTATCTGACCCTCAGGTTTTTAACTGACAATGGGGTAGTACTGAGCAGTACTTACATTTAACTAAGCTAAATTTTTAAATAAACCTACAGATGAAGAATGTTTAGTTGCATAGAAGATTGCCTTTCTATGCACAAGTAGAATTTTGGTGTAAGGGCTGGAAAAAAGTCAAGGAATTATTAGTAGCAGCAGAAGGAGTAAATGCTTTGAACACATCTCATTTCAACAAAATAATAGTACTCATCACGTTACATCTAAATGTGTCTATTTATGTGAAATACACCAAAAGCGAGAGCAGAAGAAAAATCTGAAGAAACAGTACATTAATTGGATTTTCTTCAAAAACTCTAATAATAAAACTAACTGTTGTAATAACCAGTCTCAGATGTTCTCCCAAACAGGACCATTCACTGTTAACAATCGAGTCGGTAAAGATGACATAAATAAGGAAAACTTAAACCATCTAGGACAGCGGGCCCACCTCTAAGATGTAACCAACCAACTGCAGGCCCAAATACAGTGTACAAAGTAGACGTTACCCATAAAATACTGACAAAACAGTGGCTCTTACAGGAGGAAGAGTATATTGAATAAATTAATAAGAAACCTTTAATTACTGGGATAGTTTACAAATTACCGGTTAATATACTTATACACAGTGGTAGAGAGATTTCTATTATTTCACAAGGTTACAAACATATTAGTACTTCTACATCCATACTCTACAATCCACCCAAAGATGCATGGTGGAGGGTACTTAGTACCACTACTAGTTACTTGCTTTCCTGTTTCACTGCCAAACAGAATGAGAGAAAAACAAATACTTGTATGCATCTGTACAAGCCCAAATCTCTCTGATCTTATCTTTGCGGTCTTTAAGCGAAATGTAAAATCTTTCTACAGTTTGTTTCAAATTCCAGCCCTCTGAATTTCTTCAACAGTGTTTCTTGGAAAGAATGTTGCCTTCCCTCAAGCGACTCCCATTTGAGTTCCCGAAGCATCTCAGTAACACTCGTGCATTGATCGAACCTACCAGTAACAAACCTAGAGACTCGCTTCTGAATTGCTTCTATATCTTCTCTTAAACCAATCTGATGGGTAATACTAAAGATAGGGTCACACAAGCATTTCATATGCGGTCTCCTTTACAGATGAATCAGATTCCCAAAACTCTCAATTCTCCCAATAAACCAAAGTCGACCACCCACCTTCCCCACGACTGTCCTTGGATGCTAGATAAATATCATATTGGTGTGCAGTGTTACACCTATATATTTAATTGTGTCAACTCTGTCAAGCAGCACACTACTAATGCTGTAATCAAACATTATGGGATTGTTTTGTTGTTTAGAGGGCAGTTGACTGCTTAGTCATCAGTCCCAATTGTTTTTCTGACTTATCTGCATCACCTTACATTTTTCAACATTCAGAGCTAGCTGCCACTCCTCACACTACCTTGAAATTTCCAGAATGAAACTTTTACTCTGCAGCGGAGTGTGTGCTGATATGAAACCACCTTGTAGATTAAAATTGTGTGCCAGAACCGGGACTCGAACCTGGGACCTTTGTCTTTCGCGGGCAAGCGCTCTACTGACTGAGCTATCCCGACACGACTCACGATGCTGCTTCACAACTTTACTCCCACCAGTACCTTCTCTCCTACTTTCCAAACTTCACAGAAGCTCTCCTGCGAACCTTGCAAGAAGAAAGGATATGGTGGAGACATGGCTTAGCCAAAGCCTAAGGGATGTTTCCAGAATGAAACTTTAACTTTGCAGCGAAGTGTGCTCTGATATGAGACTTCCTGGCAGATTAAAACTGTGTGCCGTCAGTCGGTAGAGCGCTTGCCCGTAAAAGGCAAACGTCCCAGGTTCGAGTCCCGGTACCGGCACACAGTTTTAATCTACCATAGCATCATCAGCAAACAGCCACAGACTGCAACTCACTTTGTCCTTCAGATCATTTATATAGATAGAAAGTAATAGCAGTCCTATCACCCCAGTCTCTGATGAACACTCACTATCGAGGACAACATACTTGGCTCTTTTACTTAAGTAGTCTTTTAGACACTCACATATTTGGGTACCTATTCCACGTGTCTGTACCTTCATTAGCACTCTGCGATGCAGCACTGTGTCGAATGCATTTCAAACATTGAAAAATATGCAGTCTGCTTGTTGCCCTTCATTCATAGCATGCAAGATGTCATGAGAGAAAAAGGCAAGCTAGGTTTTACACAATCGATGATTCCTAAAGCCGTGTTGATGCCTGGACAGAAGCTTTTCTGCCTCAAGGAAATTAACTGTATTAGAACTGAGAATATGTTCAAGAATTCTACAGCAAACTAATGTTAATGATATACTAATTACCAATTATCCACCAAACTTACCTGTTTGAGGAGTGAACAACATTGGAATAACCAGGGTGAAAAGCCAAGTTATTAAAACAGAAACTCGTACCCCCATTACATTAAGTGACATAGTACGTATGCCAATATTGTTAATGATACGGTACAAAAAATAACATAGAAATGCTATTTGGATGTCATTGGTTCTACAAACATGAAGTAAAATATAGTAAAATATTAACTTTAAAACTCATAATATTATGGGCAATGTCAAAGATAAATTTTTTTGTTTACCTTTTGAAACAGATGAAGATGCGGAGTTTAGCTCAAAATGAATTAGACCTCATAGTAACACACACACACACACACACACACACACACACACACACACACAGATGGTAGTTAAAGCAACCTTCTGTAATTCAGAAGATGAAATAGAATTCAAAGCTTATGAGCCAACTCCATTAACTAACGATCAAAAGGAAGAACTATTTGAGATTTTAAGTAAGGTTAGATATGTTTTCTCTGATAAATATGGAAAATTTCGAGGATATGTTTGTTCATTCAAAATGAATGACACAAATCCTTTCTTTTGCAAACCTTACTCTATACCTGTTAGTTTGAGAAAAGAGGTCCAAGAAAAAATGTACAATATCGTTGACAATGATATCATACATAGGAGCAATAATCACTAAAACTATACCTTAGTCCTGGACTGTAAATCTACAGGGTGCATACGTATAGTTCTTGATGCTCGCACAATAATCAAACATATAGAAACTGAAAGGGATAGACCTTTAAGAAAAGACAACCTTGGGATTGGGCGGCAGGGTATCATCAAGTACACATATATTAAAATTCTCAGTAATTTACTGATTTCCTTTTTGGAGGAAAAGCTTCAGTCCTTCAGGTTAAACATACCAGTTTCTGTCTTCATAAAAGTGTTTGACGCTGCACTAGGAAGGGAGATCATGTAGAGTTTAATAATTTATGTTGGTGATATACTTGTTGTATCAAGAACTTGGAAAAAACATTGTGAAGTGTTAGAAAAGACTTCCTGACCCTGAATGTATTGAGGCTCTTAGAAACTGTTCTAAATCTCTGACCACTAAACAATTAAAATTTACAAGCAATATGTTCAAGGACAAGCCCTTACCAATCCTAAATTACTTGATTTATTGAAGAAGGGGGAAAAAGAAAACAAAGGGGGAGGGGGGAGACTGGAAATAGGTGAGGGTACATCACAGGCATTCCCAAACATTACACAGGCTTTAGTCTTCTGTATTGAAACATCTGGTAATTCATTTACCATTTAAATTAGCTACAGATGCTTCATCTTATGGAACTGCAGCCGAACTCTTCCAAGGCAAATATAATCCTGAAAGAGGTGAACATAGGATCATTTCAAGTTGATGTCTGAACAAAAATAGGAGAAAGAACTTTTGGCCAAGTATAGAAAAATTTCATAATTTTGATGTCTAAGATTATCATATATAATGACCATCAAGTATTGTCATTGCTACTAGAGATTAGTCTCTTGCATAGTTTATTGATGTGTTGGCACATTTCCCGCAAAATTTTAATATAGATACTGAGTATAGATGCTCTGTTAGGCATGGAAAAAATTCCAATAAATTACGGCAAAGGTATCTGTAGTCACTTTAAATGAACTTTATTTCCACTTCTGGAATTCATACAGAACAAAACACACTTGAGAAGTTAATGGAATACACACTGAAGTCTTTCAACAGGAACGGTCTTTGTAGCAGCACTCTTTCTCATGCTGCTTTCTCATTGACGCTGCCATAACACTATTTTGAGAGCAGCACTCCTACAGTAAGTAATGCGGAAATGCACGGTGGCCATGTTCAACATCACATGTGAAACCACAACACTTCTCCCCCTTCTGGTTTGAGCACTCACTTGCTGTAGGTGGTGTGAAGGGTGCCGATGTCCATGTGTTCTGCGCGTGTGTCTGCGAAATTCCTGGGAGGCAGCTTCACATACGGACGAAAGTGACTCCGACTAGAACCCAGTCTTGTAGTAAGATGCCTTGAATTGATGATTGGAGATGTTGGAAAGCTACCAGATGTCTGCTTCTGGTGTGGGACAGATGATGCATGATAGTGCATTGGAATGACAGGTGAGGATACGTGTCAATAAGGCACTGAGCATTGACGGACACTTTGAAATCACCATAGAGACAAAGACTGCCACTGGGTTTTTTAATGATAACGGGTTGAGAGTGCCACTCACTAGAAGAGATGGGGCGCAATAAAACAAACAGTCAGCCGATCAAGCTCCCGTTTCACATAATCCAGCAAGCCAACAGGAATGGGTCGGGCCCGAAAAAACCTCAGCTGGGCAGCAGGTTTGAGAGTAATATGTGTCACAAAATTGGTTGCACAATCTAGACCAGGAGAAAAGGGAGTAGAAAAGGCCTCTGATAAGGAATCAAGCTGAGCATAAGGAATGTCATTGGAGACAATGTGCGCTGTGTCATCTAGTGGGAATCAAAAGATGCGAAAGGCATTGAACCCAAATACTTTCTCAATGCCTCTGCTGGCAACAACAAACTGATGGTGTGCACAACGCATTTGTAGTAAATACCTACGTTGAACTGACCCAGACTTGAAATTTTCCGCTGATTATAATTGTGTACGTGACGGCTGACAGTGGCAGAGAACCCAGCCTTAAATATTTCTGTGAGTTAATAATAGTGGCTGCTCAGCCGGTATTGACCTGCATCCTCAAACCCTTTCCCAGTGTTTGCACAGTGAGGTGAAGTTTGTCGGAATGACGGGACACAATTTACATACAGTACAGAATCATCATTGGCTAGCCCACCGTGCAAATCATGTACTTTTTCCAACTTGCAAACAGAAGAAATATGTCCCTTCTTTTTGCATCGGTGACACGTAGCGCAACGCTGTGGACAATCTTCATGCAAATGCTTGGTGAAACAACAAGGGTAGGAAGGAACAGAACGCAAACCTCTGTTCCACTGCTTCATTTTGTGTTGACTGCCTGGCCGAGGCTGCAGGCGCGTGTTTACTGCAGCAACATCCTTGTCTGGGCTAGCGCCTGGCATGTCGTCATCTGCCCAACCTGACTGTATCTAGCCAACGTCATCCCATGCCTCTAATTGAGCGCCCATGGCACTAGTGATTTCAATGGACTGAGCAATGGAAAGTACTTCGTCCAACGTGGTATTATCTACATGAATGGATTGTTCGCGAGCTGCTTTATACGGTGCAGAACGCAAGAATTCACATCCCTAACCATAGAGTCGGCATATCACTGTTTGTGAATTTCTGTCACAAATTGACATTTGTGACTGAGCCCTTGTAATTCAGTAGCCCAAGCATGATAGGTCTGATGAGGCAGATTTTTACACCTATAGAATGCAACACAAGATGTGACGACATGAGTCTGTTTTCGAAAATATGTTAAAAGAGTACACATTTCATCAAATGGCAATGAGGAAGGTATATTCAACGGTGCTAGTTGATACAACTTTGGCGAATTCCACGAAAGGAATAAAGACTTACAAGTTAGTTTCTTAGCAACGCTGAAAGCCATGAAATGCTGCCGAAGACGTCTCTCGTAGTCTATCTAGTCATCCGCCGCATCATCATTTGGGCGAAAAGCGACAATTGTCAATGATGAGAGGCGGCCATTAGTGTGGACAGAAGCGAACTCGCGTATAGCAGTGGTGAGAAGCTGTTACTGTTCGATTAAGTTGCGTAGAACCTGCTCCAGAGTTGCCATAACACTAACGTTTACATTACTTGAAAAGAAAGAAAATCCCATCCTTGTCGCCAACAAAGTGTAGTAACTTTAAATGAACTTCATTTCCACTTCCGGAATTCACACAGAAAATTACACACTTGAGAACCTAATTGATGCACACACTGAAGTTGTTCAACAGGAACTGTTATCTTAGCTGCGCTCTTTCCCATGCTGCGTTCTTGTTCGCGCTGCCGTAGCACTATTTTGAGAGCAGTGCCCCTAGAGTCAGTCACGCGGAATTGCACTGTGGCTGTGTTAAACATTACGTGTGAAACCAGAACAGTATCCTATTTGGTATCAACTTTCCAAAAGCATGTTATACAGATGACGAAGTCAGAAAGTTCTCAGAAAATTAGAATTTCAGTTAATGTGCAAAGGGAAACTTATTGCAGATGGTGCTCTTTTCTGAGAGAAAGATGTGAACATTAATTATTTGAAGTTGTGTATCCCCAATGAACTACAAATCAAATTAATTTGTTTTATACATACATGGTATGTATGTGGCATCATACAAGTTTGACGTGCACACCAAGTACTTTCACCGCGCGCTGCTTTGCATGCAGGGCGTGGCGATAGTAAAACGTCAGCCGCGAGTACCCTCTGCTGCAACCCTGCTTGCTGCCACCACTGAACTGTATCGGCCACTTGGCAATAGGACAGGCACTAGATAAGACTCATCAGTAGGCAGGCATGTACCTAGTCTTCAAGGCAACTATGTTAGGACAGCATACCTGCCAACTTTCAAAAATAGAAATCCATTAGATTCCAGATCTCAAGAATTTCAAGCGACAGCAAGGTCTTGAAACGTAGCACCAGCGTGATCAGCAGCAGCTAACGGAGTATTATGTTCAATCAAAAACGAAGTGAACAAACATTCTCCTCCTATTGCATCAAGGTCAGCTCCAGAAGTGGTAAAAATGACTCAAGTCCTATTACTAACCTTCATTTTAATATTGAAGACTTGTTTAACGAATTTAATGCTTTATTCATCCACTTCTTTCTCCGTAAGCGACGTTTATATCACACGAACACATGGAACAGAATGCGAATGATTCACCTTTCAGCGATTGTATAATATGCACCACTTTAAGACTGATGATATCGTTTCTTTGATGAACTCATCACGAAAACACTAAATTGCACAAATATTCATCACTAGAACCACAGCAAACACCACATAAAAAGCAAGCATAAACAAAGCTTTCCCGCTAACATGCAGCTGAAGCACAAAGAGTAAGTGGGGTTTTGATGTATCGATAGAACTTTCGACTGACTTCCGCCCTTCGTTGTTTCAAATACACAGAATAAGTGACAAAAGCGCACTGATATTCTGCTAAGATTATCGATACTATTGTCAGTCGAATTTCAGACATTCACATATCAGAAAAGCAGCTATTATGGAAAATGAAAACAGAAATGTGATATAAATGCAGAGGACGTAAACAATCATGGTAGATAAAAATCAGGAAAAAAACTATGTTCATCCGGAAAAACGGAAGACTATCCCAAAATCCGGAAATCTTCCTGGAAAGCTGGAGAACTTGGCAGGTATGGGACAGCATTCCACTAGCCAGCAGCTATGAAACTTATGAAGGTTAAGTTATTGTAATATGCCTATGAAATATATATCTTGTACTAATCTAGCTTTGTTTGTAGTTTCTGCTGTCCCACTGGCTGGTCATCTCAGACTCCGTACACGCATGCACATGCATCCCACTTCCATGTGTCTGTTTCTCTCCACTCGGCCACCGACACCCAGGAAAATGGGCGGCGTCGAGACACAACAGTGGCTCCAAGGAGCAATAGAAGAACCTTGGCCCAGCTTGCAGCAGCCAGACAGCAGCAGTCAGAGCACTCAAAAATTCCTCCCGCCCATCCTTCCTTATTATACGACTTTGGGGGAACATATTCTGTTATGTATTTTGTCTACTTTTTTGTTGCAGAGTGTCCTTCTTCACATTGCATATTTGTTCACTTTTCTAATATTCTTGTATGTGTGACTGTTAATTGGTCGGTACGGCCACTACCCCGAATAGAAACTTAATGTAAGTTATTCAGTTACAGATGGCGCAAATTACTAAACTACTTCAGGATGTGTCCCATATGACGGCGCAGGCAGCTCAGCAACAACAGCTGTCGCATCAGCCACCCACACCTGATGCCGCACCGCTCCCTACATTTTGCTAGTATGACGAACGGGATTAAGAATGGAGCAATTACTTGGAGCAATTTGAAGAACTCGTTGCCACTCAGCAACTTACAGGTCAGACAGTCAAGCACTTATTCTTACCTGTGGTGGGTACCATACCTTTGTATTGCTGGAGAAACTTTTCCTCCAAGCATCTCCTTGTGATCTAGACTTTATTCACCTCGTAGATACACTGTCTGCTCATTACGAGCGAAAAGTTTTCATAGCTGCTGCCTGATACCGATTTTTGAGACAAACACTTCAGACCCCTGCTTAGATAGTGTAGTGCAGCTTATTGATGTGCACAACACCTTCAACTTGGCAGGTGTAGAAATGCAAAGCCACATTGTTAATTCAGTGTGCCACAACGAACGCTTTCCTAGTCGCAGTTCTCAGTCTAGCCATAGTGATTCTTACAATTCTACCACCGTGCTGTACAGTCAGTGAACAGTAGCCAGAGTAAAAGCATGACACAAAGGTCCCCCCATCATTTTAGACAAAGTAATGCGAATAACAGGTGCCAATGCTCTTTTCACAAAAATGTTCGTAAATCTTGCTCCCAGTGGGTATCTCGCCACAAATGTGCACAATGCCCTAGTCACAATGCCACTGTTATCTGTGTGGCAAATTAGGACAGGAACAGGCAGTTTGTATGCAAAACAAAAATTCTAAAAATGGTGTTGTTAGAAACAGTGCTTCACAGAGTGCAAGAACAGTTCATGCTGTAAATGTCATACATGCTGTAGACTTGGACAGTGCTTTTCTTGACACTCAAAAGTAAGGTGTTCTGCACCTACAGCAAAAGTATGTAGTAAGACACGTCGCAAGCCCCATCAAGCGCGTCAAACTTTGCAACAGAAAAGGGTTCGGGACAAGTAACATGACTATGTACAGTGCAGTCCTGTTGTGAATCTAATGCCTTTTGCAACCTCTCCTCCTAAAAGTGCCCAGTACTGTGTAGCTAGTGACAATAGAGTTGATGTGGCTACTCAAAGTAGTGCAGTAGTTGGTGAATCTGGGGTAGCCTCGCACGCTTGTGCGGAAGCCGATCTGGCGGTAGTGCCATCTACCAGTAGTGACAGTGACTTGCAGCAAAAGCGTTTCTCGTGAGCGGAATCGCATACTTCTGATTCTGATATGCAGCAAGACAGTTTAGAGCAGGTGCCATCCAGGGGCAGTGTTATTAATCTGCTGTGTGCCGATTCTGCACCTCTTCCTTCAGTATGCGGCCCACACATGCACAAGTGCAGCAAACAAACTGTATAAGACATTGCCTACATTCAGGCACCTGTCGCGCGCCACAAGCAAAAGTTTTTTGTGACTTTCCATGGCAAATAAGACTGTGCAATTTCAGCTCGGCATTGGTTCTGCTGTCACATTAATGAATAGACACACATATGAACTTCTGGGTTCGCCAAAATTGTCACCGTCTCAACAAGTGCTAAAAGCATATACAGGACAAAGTATTCCCATGCTGGGAATGTGTAGCCTGCTCAGCTATTTTCAAGGTGTTACCAAAACAGTCACTTTTGTAGTTCTACAGGCCAAATATTCTCAGAACATTTTTAGACCGATGAATTCGATTTGTTTGGGTTATCAATTCAAAGAGATGTGCTTCAGAATTCGTCAGTAGTCCCTCAGGACAAAATCAGTGCCTTGTGTGACAAATATAGTGACTTGCTTGTGCCGGACCTAGGTTGTGAAAAATACTTTGTGGCACATGTAACTTTAAAAGAATCTTAAGTACCAAAATTTTGTAAAGCTAGACCAGTGCCTATCGGCCTTTGTGATAAAGTTGCTGAAGAACTTCAACGGTGGTAGGATAGTGCAGTGATTTCTCCTATTTCTACGAGTCAGTGGGCCTCGCCTTTAGTGATTCTAATCAAGCCGTCAGGAAAACGGCATCTCTCTTTGTATTTAAATCAACAGTCAAACAATTGTAGACACTTACCCCCTGCCCCGACCTGAGGAAATGATGGACACAAGGACAGTTTCGCTTCTTTTACAAGATTGATTTAGAAGAGGCATACATTTTTTTTTTTTTCCCCCAGACTGGAACAGAGTACCTAGGCTATGTCATTAATACCCAAGGACCCCACCCTTGCAGTCACATCTTCAAGCAATCAGAATGTGAATGAATTGCAAGCAGTAATGGAAAAGCTCAACTATTATTTCAGATCATGCAGTGAAGTTTTTCACGACTCGCTGAAATAGTTGCTACTGAATCTTCCGGGTTGTATGTTTGTGGTCAAAGAAACATTTCTGCTCCTGACATATCCTCCAGAGCTGCACAGGACATCTTCAGAGGTGCTACTGGTAGCGGTGAGTCTTGTCGACTGACGAGTCAGGCATCAGAGAGTGGTATAAATACTGTATAAAAGGGGCGTGGTCAAGTGTTCACGTGCGCAGCAGAGATAAACCTTGTCAAAGATAAAACCATAGCTTTTGATAGTCAGGGGTCAAAGATAAAAGCTTAACTACCTATTTCTGAAGAGCCACTGTACATATGTCACTAAGTTTAACAGCTTCTTCCTTTCTATTAAAATTATTCCCATGTTTTTATATTTCGATTGCTTCTCTGTACAGTCACTGATCATAGTTCGTCGTCGTAGATAAAACTTCCGTTTCCGAAACGGCAATAAACCCAACAAAGTGTTCCTCAATCTCTCCAGTTGAGGAATTGCAAAATCTTGATATTATTGACAGTTGTTCTACACGGCTCACATCCCTGGTGGGTCAATCCATATCAAGTGAACCAACAAGGGTTGCTTGACCATTTTTTCCCTACAATTTTTTTGTATGCTAATATATAGTAAATAACTAGTTCAAAAGAGGTTTTAATTCCTTTTTTTCTTCAGCTGTTTCAGAGAGGTGGCCATTTCTATTGAGCTGTGTGAGCATATTTGACGCTTTACGGACATTTGTGATAAATTAAATATCTTCTGGCGGGATAATGTTACAGAATGAAATGCACACCATTTTGTTCAGAACATTTTCTTCTATAAGTAAAGTCCAAAAACAATTCCCTGAAACAAATACTAGTAAGAGAAAATGGCCACTGAACTTTTATATCACAACTGAATAAAATACTGTTTACAACACTTAAAATTTCAATGATGGAATAAAATGTCACAGCTAATTTTCTTAACACTTTTAGATATGAGACATATCATAACACTGACAGAGTACCAAGCCCAAAATAAATGATCTTCATTTTTAAAATAAATTTTTGAATTTTTTAAAGATTTTGGCGCTTAATATCTTTGGTGGGGCTAAGTACAAAAATCTGATTTTTTTGGCATATATTACATCTATGTAATAGTAAACTACAGCAAAAATTTCATTGTTGGTATTTGATGGTGAATAGTTATAATGTTTTGAAGGTTACATTAAAACAAACTCAAATGCATTACATTTATCAGTGCAGTTAAGTTACAACAATTATAGCCGTACTTTCACAAGTCTGCCTGAAGCAGGTGAAAGATTTTTATATATTCAGTAACAACAACAGATTATATTCTTTAAAAAAAAAAAACTGTTTGTAGTGCACTTTCTATATCACAAATGTAAATGACCATTCAGGAGCACACTTGTTTCTATTTCTATTTCTTCTGAGAGTTTTGTTGAGCGGTAGCTGTGGCAAGTTCAAGAACTGATATTCTTCTTAATATATTTGAAATTGGAATCCAAACTCTGTCACTTGCTGACTTCTTAAGAGATGTACGGGGTTCTGATGGATGATAAACGTGCACATGAACATCATTGTGTTCCAAGCTTATTTGTTCTATCTGAGCTATCCACCACTGTCAATCATAAACACATGCAACTGCTTCATTAACTTCTAAAGTTAAGGAAACGATTTTACTTGTGCAATGATCCTCGTAGTTTATGGTTGCAAAAGTTTTATAACACCTTATTGTGTTGTCTCCAACAGCGTGAAATTTGTGGAATTTTCTTGTGCCTTTGATCTTCAAACAGTTTTCAAATCTTGTTTGAAGTTTCTCAATGTGAGTCAGAATTTCATCTTTTCTGACAAAGAAATATGTGATACCTTTGATACTTCCCTTGCAGTAGGTGTAAATTTGTTCAATATTCAGAATTTGATCTGTTGTAATTCTTTGTAAACTGGCCTTACTAACTTCACACTTTGTTGTTCCACCCACTCCATCAGAGGCATTTTTTCCATAGCAAGATGCAAAAAGTGCCATTCAGCATCTAATTTAAAATCTACCTTGTGGTTACAAATATTAGTGAAATTTTCCCTTTCTTATATTGGCTACCACTTCCATCTGAAAAGTAAATTACCTACACAACTTTTGTTTCCTTTAATGTATTCTATAATGTGGGACTGAAAGGCATGTACAACTGCTGTGTTGTGCTCTAAATAATCACTTAAGACACAGATTGAGTGACTGATAAGTTTGTCATCTTCATTCTTAAAATATAATACAAATGGATGAACAGTTGTCTGGTCATTGACCCAATGCTGTCCTTGAACTGCATCTTGAACAATGTAAGTAAAATTCTCTGCAAAGTCAGCCAAGATTAGGCATTCAGTTTCAGAAAGGCCTTTCTAAACAAACTGTCCTTGAATTTTTGAAACATAGTGAGGACTTTTTAGGGTTTCCAACTTGTCAACAAGTGATTCAAAATAATATTCTCATTTTTTTATAACTGTAACCATTTCAGCCATGTCTGTAGTGACCCATTGCTTATATTCTACACTGTCTGGAAGGGTTATTTTCCGGGACAACTTTTGCATAAGCCCATTATACAGTCATAGTTGTTTACCACTACGCACCATCAAATCAAGTAACTTTTTATAGTTAACATTGAGTTTGGCGATCATCAGTTTGACATTCTGGTGATACACACACACACACACACACACACACACACACACACACACACACAGAGATTGTGTACCTAATGATCTAGCCAAAATGCACCATTTAGGACATAGTTCACAAAACTTGTATCTACCAATTTTGCATTCGGGATGAGATGTTTGAAAAGCCATGTAGAGTTCATTTAAATTGCATAGTACTAAGTGCTTTTGTTTCACTTTGTTTCCATCTATAAACACTCTGGTAAACTGTTTTTTACCTGCATGCATCATACTGTTTTCATCACTTTCAAAGAACTGATTAACTTTCTCTAGTCTCTTTACTAATACCTACACCTTTCTCAATCCCTAATGTGGGTAATATACTTTGTTCTTTCATTAAATTTCGAATAAGTCTGATCAGACGATTGGACACCTCAAATTCTGTTGCAATTTTGGCCCACTTTAGGTTACGGTAGTAACACTAAAAGTGGGCCTTTTGCGATCGTCTTTTGACAGCTCGAAATTTAAATGAAAATAATGGCTTAACTACTGTATTTTATCGCATAAGCTCCCCCCTCACATATTCCCCTCCCCTACGATTTTTCATAATTAAAAAATTATTTTATTAATATCGCGCTTAGTTCCCTCTCCTGGTTCGTTCTAACAGGAGCGGCCTTCAAATAACTTGACAATGGACGAACGAATATTTCCATTGTCACAAATACCGTAAATTTGAAACGTTAAGTGGCAGACATATTTCTAGGTCAGTTTGCTACAAGTCGTCATAATGGCGAAATATTCAAACTACACGGCAAAATTTAAACTAAATGTGTTATCTTACACCAATAGAAACGGAGTAAAAGCTGCAGGAACGCATTTATCCATCGATCCTAATTCAATACGGTATTGGCGGAGACAAAAAGATAAACTCGTGGCTGCAAAGACAAGCTCCAAATCTTTCCGTGGGCCTTGTGTTAAGAAAATAAATACCGCTACAGTAAGTTTAACATTAGTTGTGACTTCTGACGTTTGGCTTGTCGCTGTGAAGGAGACGCCGTTGCCCAGGTAACAGCAATAATGAGCCGCCTCTTTCCACTCCCGCCCGCCACCGGCTCGGCTTTTGAGGGACTGCTGTTGCCAAAGCGTGTGTAAACAGCAGCACGTGGTGTCGCATGGTGGTCCTTTGCGTTCTCTATCCTGCATTGTTGTGTCCTACCGACAAAGAACGTTTCCAGGCGCCAGTGTGGCGTTAGATGTTGCAGGCGCGATCAGCATACGCTGGAAACTATGCGAACCCTCCACTTGCTCCGCACCGACATGTCAAAAGTCTCAACTAATTTTAAACGCACTGTAGGTACCATTTTTTCACAATTTGCCATATACCGGTATCTTTTACTGCCTAATACATAGTTTTTCTTTCTTTCTGAATAACTACTCGCATAATTCCCTCCCTAGTGTTTTTTCAAGAAAAATTTGAGAAAAACGGGGGAATTACGCGATCAAATACGGTATTCATCTGTTACGAAAATTGAATAACCTAATTGGTAGAGGAGAAAATTCTCTACAACTTAGCTCCCCTATGTTTTTTTCATATCTCGTATTGTTAGAGACATATTTGCAAAAATAACGGAGATTTGACACCCTCCATTGAATTAACGAAAACCAGCCGTTCGGAGATGTCACGTGACATTCCTCGCCCAGAACTCTCTCTGGGATACACCATCTCGCATTGCGTATTTGATGATTTTCTTATTGTAACTTACACGTTGTCATTTCAAAGCAATGGCGCACTGAAGGATTAACAAAAACACATCATTCTTTGTATGATAAATGATAATCTAGTGTCTACAAATGCAATATTAGCTTCTGTTTACAACGGCCATCAATAGTATCCGACTAAAGGACTTATCTTTTGATTGATGGTCATAGCGTAGTGGGCAAGGCGTTGGGCTAGGACGCTAAAGGTCGATGGTTCGGAACCCGCCACTACCTGAACTACTTTTTCCTAAAAAGGTTTCTGACACTCTTATTAATTAATTTTTTATTATTTAGATTAGTATTTTGGTCCAAAATGATTGCAAAAACTTACAAAACTACAAATCTAAAGTGGGCCGTAAAACACGTAAGTGCAATTTTTTTCTTTTGACCAGAAATCAGGAAGCAAGCTTAATATTTTGACTTTTTCCTCTTTAGATGATAGTGACGATGTTTCTTTTTGCTTTTCAATCAAATAAAAATACTCTGTGTCTGAATCACCTATTTTTGTTCTGTAGTAGTAGTTTTACGAACATTGTCAAAATATGTTCGTAAATTTTTTTCTTAATTTATCACTAACTCTTTGAATTTTAGATTCAATGGCTGTTTGCCTCTTCTCTGAACTCAGTTTTAGAAGGAGGAGACACCCCTAAAATAGAGCAAGCAGAATCCATCTGTTGTAGGCCTACAATTTCATCTTCAGGAATATAGATATCGTCCTCTCAATCATTCAGTTATTAGGTTTTGCATTTTATTTGAAACAAAGATTTTCACAAAACTGTTTCGGCAAAGAGATTTTACAGGAATTAATTTCTCATTGCAATTACAGATTTTCAATAAAGACAAGTGTTCAAGTTTTATTTCTTGCAAATCTGTAATGAATGATTCATTTCTTGTGTATTTTCAATGGGTCTAAACAGTATTTTCCAAAAATATGTTTATACTTAAGTATTTACTTTTTTCTTGGTACTCACATATTGAAGAGAGACTATTACTCACTCTTAGTTTAAAAAGTTCTTGCACACTATCATCAAACTCATTCAAATGTTTAAGTTCTTTAGAAATCACATCATAACAAAATTTATGGCACACTCCATTCATAAATGTCCAATAGAACATTGTTAATCCATTTTAAGAATATACTGCAGAATAAAAATGACTTTTATATAACTTGATAACTAATATAATCACAGCATATCACACATTGTTTCACTGAATACATCTACACTAAAAGTGTCTTCAACAATGACACTTTTAATTGTTGAGGTGAAGTTTCCACAGCCAACAAAATAGTCCTGCCCTGATCAACACTAAATCTGGTATGACTTCAAATCCTTTTTTTCCCCATAATAGCTATGAGAACTTTCAGTTATATTATTTTTTCTTTTAACAAAAGTTAATTATATAAAAATTAAATCCATAAAATAGAAATGAGTGAAATATGCATGATACTAATTTCTGTGTAAGCTAGAAATATAGCAAATTATATATATATAACTCTGTTCACCATCAAATAGCAACAATGAAATTTTTACTGTAGTTAGATGTAATACATGCAAAAAAATCGTATTTTTGTACTTAACCCCACCATAGATATTAAGCTCCAAAATCTTTAAAAACTTTCAAAAATACCATTTTTAAAATTTATTTTAAAAATGAAGGAGATTTATTTTGGGCTTGGTACTCTGTCAATGTTATGGTGTGCCTTGTATCTAAAAGTATTAAGAAAATTAGCTGTGGAATTATATTCCTTCATTGAAATTTTAATGTTAAAATCTGTATTTTATTCAATTGTGATATAAAAGTTTGCTAGCGATTTTCTCTTACTAGTATTATTTTCAAGCAATTGTTTTTGGACTTCGATTACAGAAGAGAATGTTCTTAACAGAATGGCGTGTGTTTCATTCCTGTAACACTGCCCAGTCAGAAGATATTTAATTTATCGCAAATGTCTGTAAAGCGTAAAATATGGCACCACAGTTAACAAAAACGGTTGGTTCTCTGAAATGGTTAAAGATTAAAAAGATTTTAAATGTTTTCCGATAGGTTTATACTATATATGAACATATTTAAAAAAAATCAAAATAGAAAATGGTCAAGCAATCTGTAAAATATATTTTGGATCACTTCACATGGATTGACCCTGGTACAATTGAGCATGAAGGCATAATATTTTGCTTGTTTGACTGTTTTTACAATTTCGTTGATGACAGATTTTGACCTTAATGAAATTCATTCATTTTGGCTCCCGTGACTCAGATAATGCTGTGAAAGTTTGCTTTTCATTAATACGTTGCAAGTGCTCTTTTAGTGTTATGTCATATTTAGATTACAGTTTAAATAGGTCTATAAAATTTCCATTGTTTCCAGTATCATTCATGTTAAGGGATTCTCGATGACCTCTAAATGCTAGATTGTATGAGGCTAAGTAGTTGATAATATTGATCAATCTTTCAAACAAGTTATACCAATACTTTTGTGATTCCCTAATCGGTTTCTCGTTTTCATTACCTATTGTTTTCCCATAATTGATTCCTTTATAGAACTCCATCCATTTAACCATACACTCCATGTGTCCTTGACTTTGTTCATGTCTTTGCAATAACCTACTCAGATCTTTCCAGTCACAACAGCCTCCTTTCACCATCTGGGTTCTTTTAATGTGAAAAAAGTCTACATGGAAAGCAATAAATTTTATCTTGAGATGTGCAGTAAACCAACCACCTATGATGTTGCTCTTCACTGTTACTCAATATTCTGGTAATATGAAATTTAGTAAAATGTATTTTATTTGCGTCTTTGGGGTCGCTCTCATCAGCCCAGATAACTGCGAGACATTCATTCTCAGTCGTAGAGTAGTTATCTCAGACTTTGCGAGTACTCTTGATGCATAGGCTATCACCTTTTCAGCACCTTACTGAACTTGTACAAGCACTGCACCAATCCCATAGCCACTGGCGTCTGTGTGAAGTTCTGTTTCCGCATTCTCGACATACAAGGCGAGAACTGATGTGGAAGTTACAGCCTCCTTAAGTGCCCGGAAAGCTCTTTCTTTTGTCTCATTCCAGTAAAACTTGGTGTCTACCTGCAGACATTCTTGCAATAGACGTGCCTTCTTACAAAATCCTTTTATGAAACGTCGGTAGTATGAGCATAGCCCGAGAAAACTTCTCACATCACAAATGTGGTGAGGAGTTGGAAATTGTGACTGCCCTTACTTTATCTGGATCAGGACGGACAACATGACCGTTGACTAGGTGCCCCAGGATTTTTATCTCTTTGGCGGCGAAGAGGCACTTCTTTGCATTGAGGCAGAGTCCTGCAGTCAACACAGTTGAAAGGCAACTCAGATGTTCTTCAAATGTCTTTGAGGAAACAACAATGTCATCTAAATAGCATAGACACGTCGTCCACTTAAGGTGTAGAAGCAAGTTGTCCATCATGCATTCGAATGTGGCCGAAGCATAACATAATCCAAATGGCATTACTTTGAATTGATAGATGCCATCAGGTGTAATAGAAGTCATCTTCTCCCTGTCAGCTTCATCAACCTCAATTTGCCAGTAACCTGTCTGCATGTCCATAGTTGAGAAATATGAAGCTCCTTTCAAGCAGGTGTCGTCAATGCGCAACAATAGGTAGACATCTTTCTTTTTGATTATGTTCAGCCCCCGATAGTCGGCACAGAATCACCCCGTGCCATCCTTCTTCTTTACGAGGACCACCGAAGACGACTAAGGACTCTCCGAAGGTTGAATAATGTCATCTCGCAACATCTTCTCCACTTCCTCCCGAATTATCCGTCTTTCAGCTGGTGACCCTCTATACAAACGCTGGCTAATTGGTGGACGATCCCCAGTATTGATACGGTGCCTTATCATGGGTCGTTTTGTCTGACTTTTCTTCTGCTGGGGTGTGAATGCACCTGAAAATTGGCATAGTATAGCTAACATCTGCTGGCGTTGTTGCTTGGTCAGTCTGGGCCCTATTGGCAGTTCAACAGTTGTTTCCCCCATCGTGTTGTCTGTACTAACAGCAGAGCATGGGTCTTCGTTGATGACGTTGAGCTCATCGTCCTTGATTGGTTAAGCTATCTCGATACACATTCCTTTGGGGATAAGTTGTGACTGTTCATGACAATTAGTAATCCAAATCTCTCCTCGACCACTAGTAATGCTTATGATAGCCGCTGGTATGTAAAATTTTTTTGGTGAGTCTGATAAACTTTTCACTATCGACAAGCACTTCAGAGTTTAACCGGTCATCTATGTCTGTGACTGCAACTCTTATCATTGTCAACGGCAGGATCATCACATTGTCAATGGCAAATAACTTCCCAGAAAATTCTGAATTGCATGTACCCATCGGAATGACTTCCTCAATTTGCAGCTCAGATCTTCCACATTAAATTATAGCTTGGAATGCCTGAAAGAAGTCCCATCCGAGGACGACATTGTGACTACATTCTGTTAATACGACAAATTCAAACGGCTGGGTCCTGTTGTTGATGGTTATTATTGCGACACAAGTTCCTGCTGTCTGGACGTACTTTCCATTTGCGACCTTCAGCACAGTTGCCCCAATATCACAGAAATTTGTCTTCTTTAGTGTGCGGCAGTAATTATCTGACAATTCAGAGAAAGAAGCTCCAGAATCAACCAGTGCCCGGACAGGTAGGCTGTTAATTATGACGTCGATGAGATTTCCCGACACCTTAGCGACTGTCGTGATTTTGTCAGCCTCAGTCATATTCTGATTGACTATGTTACACAGGGCCAAAACATTCTGTACGTACAACTGTGTCGGCTAAACACGTCGTTGGGCCCAGTTCTTCAGTTGTTCTTCCGCCAAGCGGATTTGTCACTGGTGGTCTCCAAATGTCTTCTTAAGTTCAGTCTGGTACGCTTCCCAGTCATTCAGCTTCTCTTCGTTGTTTTCAAGCCATTGCTGGGCTGTTCTGTCCAGGTTGAAATAAACGTTGGCCAAGCACATTGTATGATCCCACCTGTTATACTAGGCAACTCGGTCAAATCCTTTTAGCCATCTGTTGGGGTCTTGTCCATCGTCTTCAGAGAACCTCGATGGGTGTCCGATGTGCAGCTGGTTTACCGTTGATTTCCTGTCCATGGTTTTTCTGATGATACGGACTTTCGGAAGGATGTACTCGGTATATCCCTTGTATTCCGGTTGTAGTCCTTGTAAGCGACGGCTTTTACGTTGCCTAATCGGAGCCACGGTGATGCAGCTATTGCACAGGATACCCGGTGCCTCCACCAAACAATGTCACATTGAAACAGAAGCAGGCTTGACTTCAAAGGCAGGGTTGTTGACTAAACACAGCACTTATATTGAAAGCAGGTTTATCGTGAACTGAAACATACACGCAGCACTGACTGCCTCTCGGGCAGATTGCTCTGCTATTTATAGACAGAAAGAATATACCAGAAATTAGAAAAATAGTTAACATAAGAAACAAGTAGAAATTACAAGTGAACATAAGAAAAATTTAGAATATTCTGGAAATGCTAATTACAAAGAAATAAATTTTTTCTGGTGGACGGGATTGAACCGGCGACCTACAGCACCCCAATCAGTGACACTATCCCCTGTGCCATGCCACGCCGGCAGTCAGTGAAAGTGGTGTCTCGTGGCCATATAACTTACACAGAAGATAGGTACTGTGTGTGTGTGTGTGTGTGTGTGTGTGTGTGCGTGCGTGCTTGTTATATGCCCTATTCGCAATCACTACATTGGCTCTTTGTTTAGTAATACCTACAGTTGAAACTCCATTTTAATTCTTCCCTATGAAATATTTACTGCGCCATCAGGTCTAGCTAGTCTGTCCCTCTTGGAGTCAAGAGTTACGTAATATTTCGGAATTCGTAAGTCTGAAGACTGTCTTTAGTGTGAGATGAAAAAAGGGAGAAAAACCGAGCATTTACTGCTAAATGAAATTCAATCAGATGAAAACTTTATAACACATAAGCTCTTCTCTTACAACAGCCCACTTATAACTCCTCTTTTTACAACAATGTCAACAGAAACAAAACAGAATAGTCTTTCTTACTTATAACTGTTCTTAGAGACCTTGACACTCCATATATATATGAACCACTGTCTCCCAGGGCGGTAGCAGCAAGTGGAATTCCCGACAGATTACCTGTAGGGTAAACAAAAATAGAAAAAGAAATATCTGTCTACCAGAAGTCTCTAATGTATATATTTGGCGATCTTATGTCAGTTCATAGGGGTGTAGTGCAACTCGTTATGCTACAATATGTATACTAGTGTCTTTTTCACGTCAACTTGCTTAGGTCTTCCTGTTCGGCCATCACACATCCGATGAAATTTTATGTGAACATATGCAGATGTTCCCAATGAACATTGTTAAGTTTAATGTTCATCAAAGGAATATGAATATACTGTCACTTGTTTCACTATATCCACAACTTACTGCAGTGTGAAGGTGAATTTCTGCAGCATTATATCCCGAGCAATATTTAGTTAAAAGAAACAAACAACAGAATTTTAAAAGCTAGATGTAACTAGGCAATATTACACAAAATCACCCCCAAAATTCGTTACCTGAAAAAATTTTAAAAAAAATGTTTGTAATTCTATTGGACCAAACTGCGTGGTCGTCAGTCCGTAGCTTACAAACTATTTAAACCTAGGTAAACTAACCTACGCACAAACACACTCACCCATGCCCCAAGGAGAAAAAATTTCAGTTTGGCTTCTTATATAACAGGGTTTCAAGGTATGAGAAACTTCAAATCTGGTATGTAGTAACTTAAAACAAGAAGACGGAAAATTAGGGGTTAACATCCCATCATGTAGTACTGGTAAGCTAACAACACAAGGTAGTCAAATCTTAAGTTCCATTTATGTATCACTTTCCAACACTGAATAAATTAAATGCAAAAATGAATGTTATTTGATAATCCAGTTAGTTATAGGAAACTTTGCATTGCTTCAATAACCTTGATTTGGTTTATTATGCTTTCTGTAGTTATGTTTTAAAATTACATCACAAAACTTGATTCTTCAACACAGTGATCAATTCATTTTCCCCGTCACTAAAAACGACAGAAGAAAAAAATATCATTATAACGTGGCAATATACATCGACCATTGAATGACTTCCTGCCACATGCAAGAGTCATGACCCCTGAGAACACTTCCACACACTTCTACAAGAATCAACTAGCCCTTCAAGCCATGTGCATGCACTGAACAGTGAGAGTTAGTAAGTCACACAGCTGATTTCACAGATGAGCCACCGTTTGTTGGAATAGCATAAGTTAGTGACAGGAGTGGAATAGAAATAGCTGGGTGGATGGACTTGGCACGCCTTACAATGGGTCTCCCAATCCCTACAACAGAAACAATATTGCCAGTGATCTCTCTGATGAAAGCCAACATAACCCCAGCACGTAACCCTGCTTCTCCTAGTTCATGCCAACATCCAAATGAGATACCACAGTGCTCCCATCTAACCATCCCCTTATCACCCTCCAGGAATACATCACTATCCTTCTCGAAGTCCCTTCCTAAGAACACCAGACTTTCAGCAGAAGAAAACAGAGCCATATACAACCACAAAACAGATCCAAAGCTATCCTTCTCCTTGCAGACAAAGGTTCCACTGCTCTTGTGGTGAATAGCAGTGACCAACTGGCAGAACGCCTCCACATTTCTAACACTTCCACCTACAAGTTGTGTCAGAATGAGGCCAAGACCTCTAATCCATACTGAAACTCTATAGGTCTTTCCATAACCTCTTTCCTGAATCCATCTTGTTTATCACCCCCCCCCCCCCTCACAAACACACACCTCTTCCACATACTCCAAAAAATCCATAAACTAAATGATCCTGGATGCCCAATTGTGTCCGCACTGAAAAAAAAAAATTCAATTTTTCAATGACTATCACCTCCAATTAATTGCCAAAATCTATCATACCAGATTGAAGATACCAAAATCTTCCTTCACTAACAATCCAACAGCCTTACCACATTACACCCTGGATACTTACTCATCACTGTTGACACCACTTCCTTATGCAGCAGCATTCCTCATGCTCATAGTGTAGTCACTCTCTAACGTTAACTCTCCCAACATCCTTCAGAGCTAAACTTTAAGCCTTGTTCCTCAAAGATAGTGACCTGAAATTGTAGCAGCTATTTTTTGGCCAAATTCGCTTCTACTTTTGGCAAAATTCACCTCTATTTTTAGCAATATTAGCTTCCACTTTTGGCAAAATTAGCTTCTATCTTTTGGCAAAATTCATATATATTTTATCTATTTTAGTGATTAGACACACACATTTTTGTAGGTCGCACGCTACTTGTACGAAGACAATGCCTTAGTGCTTTGAAATTGACCGTTAAAAAGAATGTGTTGGGGGACTTTTTGACTGGAATGTTTGCTTTCGCAAAATGACAACGGTTCTTCCAGAATTGCCTTGGAACTCTCCTTGTGGCTGAAATTAAACTTCCAACAAATAATCATTCTGTTGAGAACAAGCATTTTCATGCAACTGAACTGAATGTGTCTCTGAAGTGTTTCTCGACTTTTTTTTTTCTTTTCGTGCCCAATATAGTAACTACAAAATCTGAAGAATATTACTTCCATTTCTTCTGGGGAAATTGTAGACAAAACACAGTGCTATTTACACTTTAGGGGAAGAATTTAGTGTAGAAATTGAAGTAAAAATAACTTTATTGACACTACAAGAGCAGAATTTTAGTGCATTCGTAACAAGCGAATAGTTTGTGTTTTCACATCACTCTACTGCAGACTAGCAACAGTGTGAGAAAACCTGTCCAGCCTTCTCAAATAGGGCCAAAGTTAAAGCCGTGTTTAGCAAAGAAAAAGAAAGAAACAGAGTCACAGGGATCGCTGAGCTCTTTCATTACTGAGAAGGATCATCATCAAAATCCATGATAAATCAGGCTCAATCCATTCACCCATTTCAAAATAATGAAATTTCATCAACTAACAAGGGAATTGTAACTATGTAATTGCTTGCTGACTGAGCTGTGCCACGGCTTGCATGGTTTGTTTTCCCGCCTCTCCTCCGGTATCTTCCCGCACTAGAGGACTTCCTGGGTGTGCAACTAGGATAAAGGGCGTGCCCATCGGGACACAGGGCGGGAGGCGGCTGTGTGAGAGTTTGTTGACGTGTGGTGCCGGAAGGAGGAACACTGATCCTGGGAAGGCAGGGGCAGAGGCAGAGCTTGGGCCGATGCGGTCGGTGGCAGTATGGACAGGCGGGATTCCTTGTGATTGGAATTTTGAGGGAGACGGCATGCACTTGTCTGCCTAAACATCAGATATCTTGCCCATGGAATTTGAGTACTGTTATGAAGTTCTCCCTGGTCACCTTGCGGTTCCTGGTATCCTGTGACTCACACTGAACTCTATTTGTGTAAATTCTTATCCTAAGAGTATTTGTTATCACAAGTTGCATGTGTTATTTATCTTGTTCAGGAGTGATGTATCTTACTAATATTTCGTGTTGTGTATTTTGAGTTTTAGTAAGGCCATAGTGCGAAGCCCCATATTGTCTGTGACAGCGTGGGCTGCCTGTCTTGTTATTGTTCGTTGCCAAACCTGTTGGACCACAGAAATGGCTAAAGTATTTTTCTGTGATAGTTGATATATATGTATTTGTAAGGTGGCTTGGCTTGTCATGTTGAAAGCTTATTATTACTAAATAACCCATTGTACAATCAATGGTGCGTGATGTTACGCACAAGCCAACTATGGTTAGCTGTTTGTATGTTCTTTCTGGGCCTTAAGCCATAGTACACAACTTAAATACGTAAGGTAATCCTTGCTCTATATGTTGGCGGTAGTGCCACGGCGTGTATATAATTCTTATGATACATATTACTTGCTCCTGCCAGTTAACAGATTGTGTATTGCTAAATCCAAGTTTGCCTTAAAGATTGCTTAACTTAATATTCAGTGTTCCTCCTTACTGCCTGTTAGCTGGGCCCGTTGTTCGGTAGTCACTGGCTGTGTCTCGTAGCCACGCCTTCCATCTAAGTCTTACACATTCAAATGGTATTTGTTTATTTGTAATTACCTGTTCTGCCTTAGGAAAGTTGTACTAGCGTAATTGCTTCATGCTATAAAATTTAAAAGGCAACTTTGTTCTTATATTTTCCATTATTGGAATTAAAGTTGTTTTCAGGTCTTTTTTTTTAAGGAAATATTCTGTTAATTGCTTTCAGTTTTAAGAATTCTTAGTAGAGCAACTGGCTCTGATTTTGGCCCTAATGGCGAATTGATTCCAAACTTGTTTTACAAAAGTTCAGAAAAGTAATCGAACATCTTGGGGTTAATGCTTCACACTTGAGGGCCACTGCTGCCCTGTTTATAGGAGACTTGTTTGTATTTATTTATTTTTAATGATTTGGATTTGTTGTCTTGTGTTTAAATTGCTGTTACTTGTTTACTAAATCATTGTAAAATAATGATTTTGACCCTTATGGCAACTTGTTTATAAAACACCTAAATCATTGAATTATGTTTGTGTCAGTAAATATGTATGACAAGACTTGCACTCATTACAAATGGGCTACACCTTCTGTAGCTACTCCCTCCTTACCAGTAGCATAACTCACTGACAAATGGTGGTGTATCTACTGTGTAGTAAAATAGAATCTTCCAGCCTGACGTCTAGTGGAATTCGATGCAACCCTATAATTTTGAAATTTTAGCTATCAGATAAATGTATGTGTTTGTCTTTACTAAAGTGTTAGGTTGCCAAACAGTAGGCTACTAATTACACAAACGATCTTGCTGATCTGCTGATCACATCTAGTGAGGCAACGGAAAAAATCATGCCCATGAATATTTGCACATTTATTCAAATTGGGCTTTGCTATGTTATAAAAATACCAGTAATCCAGAATTGGTTATATATTCAATAATTATACACAGAAAATAAGGCTATTTCAAACTATGATAAAATAGTTATTCTGGATACAATTTGCTAAAAGCAGCTTTTATTAGGTAGTCACTTCACATTTTGATGGAAAATTCCCATTTATTGCAAAATGTAAATTTTTGATGTCTCTACTTTATTCTAAAAAACAACTACATTTGCTGTGAAGGAAATCTACAGCACACACATGGCACCCTCCTATGCCAACATGTTTATGAGTAGCCTACAGGAAACCCTTCTGATCCTCCTAAAACACCAAATCTGGTTCATGTTCACTGATGATATTTCCATTATTTGCACTCAGTATTAGAACATCCTATCCTCCTTCCTTCATCCTCAACTACTACTCTCCCATCCACTTCACCTCATGTGCCACGTTTCTTTATGTTAAACTCCACTTCACTGATCACTCCATCCGTACTTTTGTCCACGCTACACCAACCAACCAACCATCAATCAATCAATCAATCAATCAATCAATGAACCAACATTCTGACAGCTGACAGCTGTCATCCTTCCCACAACAAAAAAGGCTCCCCCACCTACCCATAAACCTGGTTACCTGTGACTGATGTATTTGAAGCGATGATGAAAACTCCCTTGCTCTATATGCAGAAGTGCAGTATCACAGCTTGATACTACAAATAGTAGACAGTGGCTAGGTTGTATAATAACCACAGAAATGTAAACGCCATCACATGTCTAAGTCGGGCGCACTGCACTGGACTGCAAACCTCACTTCTAATAGTTATGAGTACAGTGCAGTCACCACGAAGGACTCTTTATTTAGCAGAATAGTTAAGAGGTGATAGCCATCACATCCAGTGATAGCGATCCTTAGTTTTCTCCTGATCCTGCAGCAGTTACACTGTATTAACTCGATTATAAGACTAGGTTTGTTTTCCAGATTCGTCATTCAGAAAATACAGCATCATTTTATATTTGCAGACTAGCAAAAGTCAGCCTTTTTAAGACACGTTAATTCACTAAGTAAGGCTTCAATATACCGAAGTAGCACTTCATTCCAGTGCAGCACAATAAATCATATTAAATAATGTGTTTTTAATTAAAATTTTTAATGCAGTGTATCATTTGAACTGCCTTAATTTCATAATATGCAAGATTAAATATGAAAAGCTTCTGAACCAAATACATCAATATGGTGTATACACACTGAACGGAGTGTAGTTTCTTTGTACTTCTCTTTTACTAGATGCATTTCCGCACTTCTCTTTTACTACATGCATTTCCATATTTCGTGCTTAGTTTAATTTCATTAGTAAGCCCTGGAACATTTTAGAAATACGAAGGCAAAGAAAGAAAAAAAAATGTAAACGGCTCACAATAACTATATCAGGATAAAGTTACAAAACTGCAGATGATACAAGATGGTTGTTAAAAGTATCGTAATGAGAACGAAGTGTTTTTATTATAATAAACTTTATTGCACCCAAGTTGCGCCTATTATGATACATTAGTTGACACACAGGTCTATGACTGATTTTTACCCTACCATTAAATAAGGCAATACATTATAATGTGACCGTGTTCTTGTCTCCTTGAGACCTACTACATAATTTCTTTAGAATTCTTTAAATGTAGATCCCAAACAATAGTTCATTTATCAGAGAACCATCTATGCTATTCCTCTATACTCTGATGTACTCTTCTTGATGGTGTAGTCAGACTACTTCTCCTTTGCTGAAGTTGGTATATAAAACGGGAGAAAACTGCTTCTTGATCTGTAGGCATTAACTACTAAATAACTGTAGCCCACACGTTCAGTTGAATGGAAAACAGTGGGATTTGTTTCCCACGAATACAGTGACACACTTCATACATCCGTGTCTTAGGATGAACTTCTACGTCAAGAACAACAGTAATGACAAAAGCCAATCAACTTCACACAGAACATAATATTAAGATTCCATGGTGATTTCTCTTCCATATATAATGTCCATGCAGCTTCTATTATTCAAATACAAACACTGCCACTTGCTACTGACAGGCTGCCCAATACCTAAACAGAAAAAGAGATCTGGAGCAGCATTTGACCTCTCACCTGCTAATTATCTTTTTGGTCATCTGGCATCGATACAGGCAGATATGTAGTGTAAATGGTTACACTACAATGTGAGCATGTCACTTTTGCACAAGACAGTCAGTAATCATAACAGTAATGACGCTTATTACGATACGATAGCTATTCTAAATAAACCAATACAGTATTATATCATGTTTGCACCAAGTTATGTGACCACAAGCCGATAGCTGTTCGTGCGGTCTTTGATACAGCGTGTGATGTAAAAATGATGTCACGTTTGTTCTAAGTTGTGTAAGGACAATATAACACACAAAACTCAGCTGTTCCGCTATCTCGCCTTCCCGTCGATGCTTGCGGCAGGCGTTACAAATGTAACACTTCAAGTTAATAAAGTGGACAGCACTTTGTAAAGTTTTACCAAGTTGGGGGTAGGGTGGGGGGCAGGGGGAGAAATATCTCGTGGTGTGTCTCGAAAAGAAGGGGGGTTTGTCTTATAATCGACATCATCTTATATTTGGGTAAATAAGGTAGTTATCAAGTGACATATCTCCAAACTAACAAGCAGTGCCACACTTTTTTTTTATTAGATAGATTTGGCTACATCCAGTGCTTCAAAACTCCACAAACTACTTTGAGAAGACATCAATTAAAAGTTACATATCAAGTTAAACAATAGTAACTTTTACAGAACGCCGTACCTTCACCACCACCTAGCTGCCACCAAATCCATCCTAGCAGCCAAGTGATTTGACAACTCTGCTGCTGTGAATGCCAGTTATCCATCAGAATGAACAACCACCGCCAAACTGTGGTCATAGATTAAGTAGAACATCCTACGGTACAACGTGCAGCAACCCCCCCCCCCCCCCCCCCAAACTACCAGTTTTTTCTGAACTGCACAGATGGGAGTTATCCAGACAGTACATTATTCTGACCTCAACCTACAGTAGCCTATATTCTCCATGCATCTCTATCAACACCTCTGCCAATTACTGTCACATTGCTCACTGTCTGTGCCATTTCCCCCTTACCTACTTCTCTTCCTCTTGCTGCCTCCCTCTCCATCACTGTGTTCCTAAGCTGTATCTCTTTCCATCAATCTAGCAGCTACATGCTCAGTCAGGCAATGGTAGTAGGTCTAACCCACACTTGCACTGGATCCTTTTCTCTCCCATTCCAAAGTTGCTCTCGCTGTGGGGATATTACTCAGAATGCAGCAGTCGGAGATGAAGTTGTGTGTTGGCGAGTTACATCTGTGTGATTGTATGAATGAGTTCATGTTCTGTTTTGATGAAGGTTGTGGCTGAAAACTAAGTATAGTGTGTGTGTGTGTGTGTGTGTGTGTGTGTGTGTGTGTGTGTGTGTGTGTTTTACATCCCTGTCTGCAGCTCTACAATAGTCTTTGGGGTGAGTTGCAACCTATCAGCATTATATTGTTGGATTCAATCCTAGGCATTCCACTGTTAAATACATTACTGTGAATTCTTCAAGACAGTTTTAAGAACCCTATTGTTTTGATTTTTTCATAACCTTTTGTAAAGTAACTTCCTCGTACCTAAGAAACAGAATGACTATTGTTCCCTGAGAAATAACTTCCTGACATGTTAACATGTATTGTGTAGATATCAGTGAATGGTATCAACTATATATCTGATATTTTAATATAATAGTAAACCACATTTTATTGAATACACTAAAACTTGCACAATAATTTCAATTTCTGAATAAATGATATATTAATCCAAAATATTACTTTCTTTTTTGTTGTTTGAATGAATAAGGGGTTGACCGAACTGAGTGTGCATGGAAATCACATACTACAGCCTTGATGTGTGTCACAGACAAGGGAGAAAATGACGAAATGGTAAAGCAGCCAGCCAGTTTTCAGTATTTTAGAAACAAAACAATGTCTTCAGAGGATTAAAAATTTGGTCTTTCATTTCTGGGAATGTGTTATTTTGTAATTTCAAGTAAGTTGATTTTTAAATGGGGTTAGTCCAAGAAGTACTGGGTTTTTGAAACAAAATATGAAGCTCCATTGGCTACGATGTTATCTAGCCTCCCAAGAGTGATCTTTTCTATGCTTCGGTACAGGGAAAGGAAATATTTAGCGAGGCATGGAATGTATATTGGAAAGATAGATCGGATACAACTGGAGGAGGAGTGTTCATTGCTGTAGACAAAGATATTGTTTTCACTGAGATCGAGGTTGAAAGTAACTGTGAAGTTATCTGGGCACATATAACAGGTCTAAAAGAAGTAAAGTTAATCAACTATTAATGATGAAAATTCTCCTCAGAGATGATAAATATTGATGAAACGAGATAGAATGGCTGGCCAGTACTTACCATTGTGCTGTACCGCCGATAGTAACACAAAATGGAAAAACAGAAAAAAAGGGGACAAAGGGACAAGCTTTCGGAACAGAGTTCCCTCGACAGGTCTCCCACCTGACGAAGGAACTCTGTTCCGAAAGCTTGTCCCTTTGTCCCCTTTTTTTCTGTTTTTTCATTTTGTGTTACTATCGGCGGTACAGCACAATGGTAAGTACTGGCCAGCTATTCTATCTCGTTTCATCAAAAGTTAATAGTTGGGCATTTTTACCAGCCCCCCAGTGCTGCCGTAGCAGTTTTAGAGCCATTCAAAGAAAGTTTACACCAGGTAGTGCATAAGTATCTGGGCCATGTAATATTAGGTGGGGGAGACTTCAACCTTAAGAGTGTAGATTGGAATCTCTCTAGTTACATTTCAGGCGGTACAGACAAGCAGTCTTGCAAGCTATTTTTGGACGCATTCTCTGAAAACTGTCTTGAGCAGTTAAACCGGCAACCCATGTGCAATGGAAATATTTTACACCTTATAGCTACAAACAGGTCTGACCTTATAGCTACAAACAGGTCTGACCTTATAAACGATGCCTGTGTAAAGACAGGAATTAGTGACCACGATATTTTCATAGCGTCGATGGTGACAGAAGTTCATAAGCCAAACAAGAAGTCTAGGAGCATGTTTTTATTGGGAGGAGCTGATAAGCAATTGTTAGGATCGCACTTAGAAAATCAATAGGCATCATTTAGTTCTAGTACTATGGATAAGAGGAATTGTGGACAAAATTTAAGTGCATTGTACATCAACGGTTAGAGAAATATGTGCCTGTAAAGTCGATTAAGGATCGAAAAAATCCACCCTGGTATAATAATAATAATAATAATAATAATAATAATAATAATAATGTTAGAAAGCTACTGAGAAAGCAAAGACTGTTGCACTCTTGGTTCAAAAAAAGAACACGCAAATGATGACAGGCAAAAGTTAGTAGAGATTCGTGCGTCTATAAAAAGATCGATGCGCAAAGCATACAATAATTACCACAGAGCAAAAGATCTTTCTGAGAAGCTGAAAAAATTCTGGTCCAATGTAAAATCGATAAGTGGATCAAAGCCCACTATCCAGTCACTCGATCATTCTGGGGCAGTAATAGAAGAAAAGCAAACGGAAAGCTGAAGTTTTGAATTTAACCAGCAAGAAATCTTTCACGCAGGAGGACCGCATAAATGTACAATCATTTGATCAACATACTAATTCCAAAATGGAGGAGATAGTAATAGGTATTTCCGGTGTAGAGAAGCAGCTGAGAGAGCTATATATGAAAAAGTCTGCTGATCTGGATGGAATACCAGTTCGGTTTTACAAAGAGTATTCTGCGGCATTGGCCCCCTACTTAGCTTGCATTTATTGCAAGTCTTTGTGCTGAATTAAAGTTCCTAGTGATTGGAAAAAAGTGCAGGTGACTCCCGTTTATAAGAAAGGAAAGAGAACTGACCCACACAATTACAGGCCAATATCGTTGACATCAGTTTCATGTAGAATTTTGGAGCATATTCTCAGTTCGAATATAGTAAATTTCCTTGAAACGGAGAGACTTCTTTCTATGAATTAGCACGGGTTTAGGAAACATTGTTTGTGTGAAACTCAGCTTGCCCTTTTCTCACATCTTGTAAGCCATGGACGAAGGGCAACAGGTCGATTGTGTTTTTCTCGACTTCAAAAAGGTGTTTGACATGTTGCCACACTGCAGACTGCTAACGAAGATACGAGCTTACGGAATAGGTTCACAGATTTGAGACTGGCTGGAAGACTTCCTGAATAATAGAATGCAGTACATTGTTTTCGACGGCGAGTGTTCATCAGAGACGAGTGTATCGTCAGGCGTGCCCCAGGGGAGTGTGATAGGACCGCTATTATTTTCTATCTATATAAATGATCTGATGGACAAAGTTGTAATTTGCGGCTGTTTGCTGATGATGCTGTGGTGTATGGGAGGGTGTCGTCTTTGACTGTCTGTAATAGCATACAAAATGACTTAGACAAAATTTCTAGTTGGTGCAAAGAATGGCAGCTAGCTCTCAATGTAGAAAAGTGTAAGGTCATGCGCATTAGTAGCGAGTTTCTTGATACAGTCGCATCATTCAAATATCTAGGCGTAACATTGCAGAGCGATATGAATTGGAACGAACATGTAAGGACAGTTGTGAGTAAGGCGGACAGCCGACTTCGGTTTACTGGGAGAATTTTGGGAAGATGTACTTCACCTGTAATGGAGACCGCGTATAAAATGCTTGTATAACCACATCTTCAGTATTGCTCAAGTGTTTGGGACCTGCAGCAGATCAGTTTAAAGGAAGACATAGAAGCAGTTCAGAGGCGAGCAGCTAGGTTTGTTATTGGTAGGTTCGACCAATGTGCGAGTGTCAGGGAAATGCTCCAGGAACTCAATTGGGGATTGCTGGAGGAAAGACGTTCTTTTCATGAATTTCTGTTGAGGAAATTTAGAGGGACGGAATTTGAAGCTGAGTGTAGTACGATCTTGTTGTCACCTACTTACATTTCGCATAGTGATCACAAAGACAAGATAAGACAAATTAGGGCTTGTACAGAGGCATATCGACATTCTTTTTTTCCTCGTTCTATTTGGAAGTGGAACAGGAAAGGAAATGCCTAGTAGTGGTACAGTGTACCCTCCATCACGCACCTTACGGTGGATTGCGGAGTACGTATGTAGATGTAGATGAAAGGAATATTGCAGGGAAGTTGAGGAGTCCATGGTCAGCTTTGTGGCGACAATCATGTAGCATGTGCTACAGTCATTTCTGTAAAAACTGAGTAATAGTATTTATTTGGAGAATATGATTAACCAATATAAGGCCAACACCTGAGAAATTTTTTGCTGAAGTAAGAATGGAGACTGTCTTTAAAAGTGCATAAATTTAGCGTAGTGTAAAGTGCAGACATAAATGTGAATATTCATTAGAAAAATAACATATATACAATCACAGAAGCACTCCACCATCTCCAGCTGCCATGGCTAGAATGTACTTCAACGCTGAATGGGGAGGAAAGGGGAGGGGAGGGGAAAGGATGCAGGATAAGTGCAGGGCTCTAACATCCCACACTGCCTGGCAGAACATAAAAATACTGATAGGTGGGAATGCAGTAAAGAAAATCAGGATGGGGACAGAGATGCGGCTTGTAATGCAGTGAATGGGTTAAGGATGGAGAGAGTGAAAAGTGGAAGTGAAGAGAAAGGGGGGGCGGGGGCACGAAGGAGGTGCTGAAGATGAGGGATATTGAACTGTTAGGCATTTTTTGTATGGATGAGAGTTTACCTAAGCTTAATTCCAGCTTGGTTGCGAGACTGTAGAAAGACTGTATTGTAAGAGCAACTCCCATTTGTGCAGTTCAGAAGAGCTGGTAGTTTAAGGGAGGATAAAGATGGCTGTAAAGTAGCCATTGAATTACAGCATATTATGCTCAGCTGCATGCTGCACTACAGGACTGCCCATCCTGCTTTTGGACACAGATTGATGGTAATGGTACAAATGTAAAAAGTTGTGCAATGATTGCAGCAGAGTTGGCAAATCACATGGCTGCTCTCGCAGGTGGCCTGATGTCTGATGGGGCAGGACAAGCCTGTGATGAGACTAGAATAGTAAGTGCTGGGTGAGTGACTTTGACAGTTCTTGCATCAGGGTCCTCCACCGGGATACAGTTTGTGTGGTAAGTGTGTAGGATTGGGAGTGGCATAGGGGTGGACTGGAATGTTATGGAGGTTGGGTAGGAAATGGAAAACCACATTAGAAGGGGGTGGGAAAGTTTTTGGGTAGGATGCCTCTCATTTCAATGCGTAATGATAGTTGTGGTGTCGCACAAGTACAAAGTGCGCGCCACCTACTTTCGCCGCGCGCCGCCATGCACGCACTGCGCGGCGCTCTTACGACAGCCACGAGCACCCTCTGCTGCAACTCCGCTCGTGGCCACCACGGAACGACATCGTTCACTTGGGACTGAGATAGGAACCAGTTAAGACCTTCGGAATCGGATAGGCACCAGTGAAGACTTGGCTATTGTACAGGCACTAGGCAGGCCTCAACTATGTATCAGCATTCTGCCATATTGAACTATCTAAAAGTTAAGTATTGTATAAATTCTGTGCAATATATATCTCGTTCTAATTTACTCTAGTGTTTCTAGTTTCTGGCTGCTCCCCTCCGTACCTGCACCAGCGTGCTATCTTTATTCCTGTGTCGGTCTCATTCCACTCGGCCACCGACACCTACGACGCAAACGAGACACAAAAGCGGCGACGAGGCTGGGACACAAAAGTGGCGACGAGGATGGGATACAAAAATAGTTAACTAAAGCCCTAACAAAGGATGTGGTTCAAATGATCAGTCTGAGGTGGGTATGAGGACAGGAAATCTGTTTGCAGATTAGATTATGGGGGAGGAGGGGCGGACGACGACATTAACCTATTATGAGACATTCAGCGGATGGGGTAAGAAATATCAATGCAGATATGCCATCCAAAGGTGGCAAGTATGTATGGGGAGGGATTCTTTTTTTTTATGTGGAATGGATGACAGCAGTCAAAAGTTCAGGTATTATTGGTGGTTTTAAGGTGGACAGAAGTGGACATTGAACCTTCAGCAACGCTGAGGCAAATATCCAGAAAGGTGGGTGGCATGCAGGGTTTCAGAGGACCTGGTGAAGTAGATGTAGTTAGGTGGTCATACCTACAAACTTACAAAAACAGAAATCCAGAAGGTCCCAAACCATAAAATGTACCTCGTGCACGTGTCACAAGTGAAAAAAGAATACATAGAAAGAGATTACATATAATGTTAATACATATGATGTAGGATGAAATTTATGTACACTATTTTCAAACTCTGAAGTTAGGTACTTAGACAAGTTACTTTTTGACAAGTGTTCATTTTTTGTCATTTAACATTGGGAACAGTTCATACACTATACAGAGGAAAAAAGAAAAAAGAGCTTATTGCAGTTGATCTTGCAAGCCACAATATGAATGACACACTCAAAAATACTGAACATTTATTTACATTTCATTGTAAAATCTTCTCAAGATCACAGAACAATGGCTATATTCCATCACAGCTTGCAGAGGAGAGATGAAGACGAGTAGGTTTGTTCACTTTCTACAGAATTTCTGAAGGAAAGCTAGCCATGTAACATTGAGCACTGCCTCTTGATTTCAAAACAGAAATGGATCCCACAGTTTCATTCCATATGGAGGATGTAAACTAATTGCATTCTTCTACACAACGCTGAACACACATCACACTGCTGTGTGGTAGAATCAAAACAGAAAGCATAGCCTAGATTGCCTACTGTACTTATTAACAGTGGCTCCAAGAATGCTCATCAAGTAAGTCCATTTGGTATCATCTGCCAAATTCTCACTCTCAACAGTAGCTGCTATGCACTATCCTCCATTTTGGAGACATGGTAACAGATTTAATGTGATGTATTGTTTTTTGTTTTTGGAAAAGAGGGGGGCCAAACTGCTAAGGTCACCAGTCCCCTGGTGAGGGGGGAAGGAGTGAGGATAGGATAGGAAAGGAGGGGAGGGGAGGGGAGGGGAAGGGAAAGAAAGAAGACAGACTGCATTAGCTCGGGGCTCCGTGCTCATCACACATGTATTCATCGACATCTACATCTATACTCCACAAACCACCCGACGGTGGGTGGCGGACGATACCTGGAGTACCACTTTTGGTTCTCCCCCCTACTCCAGTCACATATTGTTCGCGGAAAGAAAGATTGTCGGTATGCCTCTGTGTGGACTCTTATCTCTCTGATTTTATCCGCATGATCTCTTTGCGAGATACACGTAGGAAGGAGCAATATACTGCTAGACTCCTCGGTACTCCGTAACGCTTTCATGATTACTAAATGATCCTGTAACAAAGCGCGCTGCTCTCCGTTGGATCTTCTCTACCTCCTCTATCAACCCCACCTGGTACGGATCCCACACTGGGGAGCAGTATTCAAGCAGTGGGCGAACAAGTGTACTGTAAACTACTGCCTTTGGTTTCGAATTGCATTTCCTTAGGCTTCTTCCAATGAATCTAACTCCGGCATATGGGTCAATCCAAATGAAGTTGTACAATAAAAATTAAGTTGGTTGCTTGACTATTTTTAAATATTTTAATTTTTTTATATGTAATTGCCCTATATTTGAGAAGTTCAAAACAGTTCTTAAAAGTAATTTATCTGGCACCTTTACTGAATGGCGGCCATTTTTATTTGTCAGCGCGTGCCGATTTTTCAGTCTGGAGACATTAGCGAAAATTTTAATATCTGTGCACTGGGTTAAGTTACAACATTGCAATTGACATGATTGTTTTTAGAAAAGTGTCCTCTACAGCATTGTCTATTACACAAAATACCCTAAATTTAAAAATAACCAGTCAAAATTACCTCGAAAGTTTGGTATCCAAATTATTAAAAATCCACTTTTTAGGCCCAATAATAACATACAAGGAGTGAGTTATGAGAGTCTATTTTTTTCCTGTAGTTAGATATCATACACTACTAGCCTCATATAGATCAAGAACACTTACAAATGTTTCCTTAATTTTTTATGAATTTTTGAAATTTGAAAATTTTCATTTTTTGTAAAGTTTGAGGCTAGTTATCTCAGATGGGACTAAATATAAAAATATGATTTTCACACAGTTTGTACACCTATATGATAGCAACATGCTGTAGAAATTTCAACATTGATATCTGAGTGTGAACAAAGATATGAATTTTTGAAAATGAGGAAATAATACACATTACTATACAACTGATCTTATTGCTGTTACCTATTCATGTGTGATATTGGTGGAATATAATCAATTATTATTGAAGCAAGGTACTGAATTATATACAAAAAGTGAAAACATCACTGAAATTAACATTTATGTTATTTTGATATACGGTATTTAAAATAAATTGAGAAATTAACATCCTTCGAGATGTGACTATTCCTGAACCTGGTGGTGAATGTTAAGAACACTTATTTCTTCTGACGGCTTCTGTGATGTAGAATAAGACCTCCCAGTTGCTGTGGTAAGTTCAAGCACTGAAAGTTTCATTAAAACATTTTTCATTGGTATCCAAACTTTGTCACTATTAGATTTCTTGAATGATGTTACGGGCCAGCAGGGTGGCAAAATGCACAAAAAGTCATTGTTTTCCAAACTTTTTGTTCAACCTCGGCAAGCCACCATTGTCCATCATACACACATGCTACTATGTCATTCAACGTTAAAGAGAGAGATGTAATTTTACTGACACAATGATCCTCATAAATTTCCGTTTCTGATGTTACATAGCATTTTTTCAAGTTTTTTTTGTAGCTGAACCATAAACTGTGTTGTGACACACTTTACTTGTTATCTGTCCAACAGAGCACTGTTCATCCATGTTATTGCATTCCAGTTAATCTCTCAAAATTAATTACAAATTACACACAAAACAAAGCACATAACACATTCTACACTCACGATGAAGTATGTACATCCTCTGTAACAGAGGTTTCAGAACAGACTGACAACAATTCCACACCCAGCAGTAATGTACTTCTACAATGCCACACCTAGCAATAATATAATTCTTTATTGTCAATAAACCTAAACGTAAATGGGCATTTTTATTATAATAGAACACAACCGAAAGCTCCTGTTGTTTAATATTGTATTATTAAAAATTAATAAACTAAATGAATATTGTGTGATATATTTAGTTAACACTATGTAACAATTAAATTTTATTACAATAAACCATTTAAATGGCAACAGTCCTAATAACTATTGTAGTGTCATATGAATTATTTCCTCATTTTCAAAAATTCATATCTTTGTTTACACTCAGATATCAATGTTGAAATTTTTACAGTACATTGCTATCACATAGGTGTACAAACTGTGCAAAAATCATATTTTTATTTTCAGTCCCATCTGAGATAACTAGCCTCAAACTTTACAAAAAATGAAAATTTTCAAATTTCAAAAAATCATAAAAAATTAAGGAAACATTTGTAAGTGTTCTTGCTCTATATGAGGCTAGTAGTGTATGATATCTAACTACAGGAAAAAAATACTCTCTCATGAGTCACTCCTTGTATGTTATTAATGGGCCTAAAAACTGGATTTTTGAAAATTTGGATATTAAATTTTGGAGGTCATTTTGACTAGTTATTTTTAAATTTAGGGTATTTTGTATAATAGACAATGTTGTAGAGGACACTTTTCTAAAAAGAATCATGTCAATTAATATGTTGTAACTTAACCCAGTGTCGAGATATTCAAATTTTCGCTAATGTCTGCAGACTGAAAAATCGGTGCGCGCCGACAAATAAAAATGGCTGTCATTCAGTAAAGGTGCAAGATAAATTACTTTAAAAAACTGTTTTGAACTTCTCAAATATAGGGCAATCACATATAAAAAATTAAAATATTTAAAAATGGTCAAGCAACCATTCCTGTACCACTTCATATGGATTGACCCATATGCTTTACCGACAATTGATTTTATATGGTCGTTCCATTTTAAATCGCTCCTAATGCTTACTCCCAGATAATTTATGGAATCAACTGCTTTCAGCTGCGGACGTGCTATAGTGTAACTAAATGATAAAGGTTCTTTCTTTTTCTATGTATTCGTAGAACATTACACTTGTCTACATTGAAATTCAATTGCCATTCCCTGCACCATGTGTTAATTCGATGCAGATCCGCCTGCATTTCAATACAATTTTCCATTATTAAAACCTCTCTATATAATACAGCATCATCTGCAAAAAGCCTCAGTGAACTTCCGATATTATCCACAATGTCATTTATATGTATTGTGAACAGCAACGGACCCATGAAAGAACCGTGAGCAGCCCCCCCCCCCCCTCGCAATAGATTGTGAATGTTTTACCTTTCCAGAATCGCAAAATACACGGAAATTCAACAGAATATGCATTCCTGAACGACTGATGATTTTTTTTTTAACTAAACGTGAAAACAAATGCACATTTGTTACACAACTGCACAAATACCTGAACTACAGCTAACACCATATAAAAGCAAGAATTACAAAGATATTCTACTAACATACAGTTGAAGCACAAAGAGTATGAGAGAGATTATTGATAGCACATTCAATTGAATTTTGCTGTGAGTGTTTCAACACAAAGAGTTAATGACAAAAGCGCAACAATATATCCTATGAGAAGGGATTACAGTGAAACCTCTATATTATGTTTTTTAAGGGACAATGAATTGTGAACATGTCTAGAGGAAAACACTATAAAGAGGAAGACTTCCAAATCTAGTCAAATTTCACCGACAGGCATTCCATTCTAATGGCTGTTACATTTGCAAGCATAACAAGCTCAAAATTATCACAAAGTATTCGATCACAAAAATTTAAATAAAAATCCAACCCATGGCACTTAAATTATTATATTTATGTAATTCAGTGTAATTTGTTAAGTTTTTGTAATATTTCACCTGGAAAACACACACAGATGCCATGTCATTCTCAACACCAAATCATTTAAGGTACAGTACAAAAAATATCTAACACTTGGCAGCAAATCATTGGATAATTATGAAATATTTTTCTAATTATGCTGTTGTTTCTAAAATGCAACATATATATATATATATATATATATATATATATATATATATATATATATATATATATATATATATATATATAAAAATGAATTGCTGTTTGTTAATCTCGCTAAAACTCAAGAACGGCTGAACCGATTTGGCTAATTTTAGTCTTGAAATATTTGTTTTAGGCCGCGGCCTGCGTGGACTACACATTCTAGCGACAGCGCACGACAGCTTCACGTGAAAAAAGACTGCCACACGTACTGCTACGGGAGTGTCCTGCGTGAGCGTCGATTGTGGCGCTGCATGTCGCGCGCTACAACCAGCGACGTTTGATATTCAAGCCTGTTTGAATCTTGTCGCATGCGCTACAAAGTGTCGAGTTTCGTTGAGAACTGACTACTTTTAGAGGTTATGAAGGTTGTCACAAGAATTCTGCGAGCTAATAATCCCTGAAGTTTATGAAACTGCAACTATTTGTGAAATAACAGAAAATAAAATTGAAGTTGCATATATAATGAAGTATTTTGCTTTGGTTAACTAGCTTGTAATTTTTCTTTTGGCTTTTATAGACGACTGAAGTTAAATTTTTAAATTGTTTCTAATACATCAGTCTTCTGTATTTTTATTCTGAGTGACAGTTTCTTCAAATCACGTTCATTGTGGTGTAAATGAATTACTCGCATTTGTGTGCTTTGTGCACTTGCAATAACAACAAAGTTACTCCTCAGAGAGAGAGAGAGAGAGAGAGAGAGAGAGAGAGAGAGAGAGAGAGAGAGAGAGAGAGAGAGAGATAACTCTGGGATGTCAAACGAGATGCGTGTAAATTACGTTTCTGAGTAAAAGTCAGGATATAATGTTTCAGTAGGAATTTAATGTGTTTGGTAGATCTACAGTTGGATACGTGTGTTTGCAATGAAGCTGAACTAGGGGTAAAAACTTATTTTTTAAAAAAATAATTTATGGTGCTTTGTAAAGAGAAATCATAAAACTTTGCACAAATAACTGGTGAAAGGGTTGTAGTTGCAGGAGTTAAAATATAAGATGGAACGGGAAGCGAACCAGTGACCGCAAAAATTACAAACTGGTAGTTGAGGTCGCTACCCCTACGCTACAGCAACAACTACGACGCAGTTTGAAACTAACGATTTTCTATCGTCTTCCAATAAGACTTATTTCGAACTTATTCAGTTTTTGATCGTTTACAGTCACATAAATTCATTGAGAACAAAGTCGAAAGTAACTGTACTCGTCTTGTACTTTCGAAGAATTTGACCAGTGATCTTCAGTCTGTTTTCGTATTTGAAGATACGAATGAAATATTCCACGAACTTTCATCGCTTTGTAAATGTAATGCAAGCATTCTTTTTACGCCTTACTTCCTAAAGTTAATAAAACTTTATTGCCTTACTCTACAGCTATCATTATTCTACGGTTTACGCATGGCAAACTTTAGAAACAGCTGATCGGTTCTAACGGCCATCTTGTAGAGAGAAGTTGTCGCACTCACGTCGGACCCCCGGCCATGTCACCGAATGTCGCCGCTTGTAGCAGCAGTGTCGCGTCGCTGGATGTCGCGCGCTGTCGCTAGAATGTGTAGCCCACGCAGGCCGCGGCCTAAGTCCATGGGAGGTTTAAATGGTGATAAAATATGGAAAAGTTATCTGTAAAAGAGGAAAATCAGGAAAAACTTAAACAGCTTTTTCCAGTGAGCTATCAATACTGTTTGTCCAAATGCAATAAAATTTTGTAAATTTCACGATGAAAGCAATAGGAAGCTTCGCATCAAATAAAAATTTGGAAAAGTTATCTGGAAAGGAGGAACATTTAGGAAAAACCGAAAGTGATCTTTTTCTATGAATAAAATTCAATTGCCACATGGTTGTAAGAGTATCATTTGAATACGGTTTGACAGGACAAGGTTTGCATGAAATAATTTTTTGGAAAATCTACCGGAAAATTGGAAAATTTGAGAAAGACTGAAAGTGTGTTTTTGATTGAATTCAGCAATCTGACTGTTGGCACGATGGAAAGGGGCAATTCTTTTTTGTTTTGTTCATTATGGTCTTGGAAAAGTTTTCATCAGCAAATTAATTTTTTTTTTTTTTTTTTTTAATGGATCAGTTGAAAAGGAAACTTGCAGATTTCGAACCAAGTTCATTTTTCAATGTGTTTCTGAATGTACTCAACACTAAGTTGAGAACCATTCATCCAATTGCTACAAAATTTTGATCATTTGATGTTCAATGGAAGATAAACATTCTTATGTACTAAAAATATGGGAAAGTTGCCCAGAAAATCTGAAAATTCACGAGAAACTGAAAGAGCTTTTTTCAATGGAATATCAACATCATTCGACTGAGTGCGATAAAATTTTGCACATTCGACGTTCAAAGTGAAAGGAAGGTTTGAGAGAAGAGAAAGTTGGTAATGTTGGTCAGAAAATAGGAACATTTATCGTAACGATGATGGTGACATTGTTGAGATTTATTTCGGTTTTAATAACAGTAGTTGTTTCACTTGATATTTTTGTTCCTTAGCCCTATTAATGTGTGTTATTCAGCTCAAATTGTGGCCACATTTGATGCAAAAGTTGAAGGTATCGGGTTATTGTTAAAACATTCGTCGCATCTGAAAACAATTTTTGTGCATCTAGGACAGGTATTTCTGTTGTTCTGCCATTCTATCCACTTCCTACAAAAGGGACAACGCATTTTTAAAATGTTAATTATAACTTCTGAAAAATAGTTAAGAAGTCAAAGAGTAAATAGCTTTTCCAGAGAGTAATTATTGAATTACACACTTTCTAAAGTATCTTATCTGGTACTTCAGTGCTCAAGCTTTCGCCACACCAGATTTCATCACAACAGATTCAGTGGTTTATGTAATGATTTATTGCCAAATAGGTTCAGCCATTCTCGAGTTTTATCGAGACTAACAAACAGGAATTCATTTTTATATTTGACAGTTCATATGTGGGTTCACATCATGTAAAGCGAACTTTACTTTTTCAAAGTATATTTATGAACACAACAACCAATTCATTATTTTACATGTTTTAAATCTAAATTTTCCTCGAAATTTTTGCACACTTTATCACCATTTAAACCTTACCTGATCTTCCACGAATGTGACACAAACATTATCCTGGATATGTGTGCGTGATTTGCCTACTCTTTCTGCTCACTATCGTGTCGATACTTAGACTATATGATGACGCCTTTATAAAGCTACTGGGTCTAAAATACGTATAATTTAAATTAATATGGCTTATAATAAGAGGTAAGTGATACAAAGTTCACTGGGTCACCAAGTCTTTCCTAAAAATGCGATATCCTGCTATTTTAAATTAGGTATTTGTAGACACTTTTCTAATTTTTTGTAATGCGAGTTAGTCACATGAGGCTTGTAAAAGATTATAATTATTTTTAAATACTTTATTGTCTTGTTGTTGTTATGGTCTTCAGTCCGGAGACTGGTTTGATGCAGCTCTCCACCCTACTCTATCCTGAGCAAGCCTTTTCATTTCCTCATAAGAACGGCAACCCACATCCACTTGAATCTGCTTACTATACGTGTATCTTGGTCTCCCTCTGCGATTTTTCCCCCACACACTTCCCTCCAATGCTAAATTTACGATTCCCCCATGTCTAAGAATGTGTCCTACCAAGCGAACCCTTCTTTTAGTCAGGGTATGCCAAAAATTCCATTTCTCACCAATTCTGTTCAGTACTTCTTCATTGGTTATGCGATCTACCCACCTAATCTTCAGCATTCTTCTGTAACACCACATTTCAAAAGCCTCTATCCTCTTTCTGTCCGCACTGCTTATTGTCCATGTTTCACTCCCGTACAAGGCAACACTCCACACAAATGTCTTCAGAAAAGACTTCCTTACACTTAAATTAATATTCGATGTTAGCAAATTTCTCTTTCAAAAATGCTTTTCTTCCCATTGCCATTCTGCATTTTATATCCTCTGTACTGCGACCATCACATGTTATTTTACTACCCAAGTAACAAAACTCATCTACCACCTTCATTGTTTCGTTACCTAATAATAATTCCTTCAGCATCGCACGATTTTCTAAGACCGCATTCCATTATTTTTGTTTTGCTCTTGTTAATGTTCATTTTATATGCTCTCTTCAACACACTGTCCATTCCATTCAACTGCTCTTCCAGGTCCTTTGCTGTCTCTGACAGAATTACAATGTCATCAGCAAAACGCAATGTTTTTATTTCTTCCCCCTGTACTTTAATCCCTATTCCAAATTTTTCTTTGCTTTCCTTCACCGCCTGCTCGATGTACAAATTGAATAACATCGGAGAAAGGCTACAACCCTGCCTTACTCCCTTCCCAACTGATGCTTCCCTTTCATGCCCTTCGAGTCTAATAACTGCGGTCTGGCTTTTGTACAAGTTATAAATAACTCTCCTTTCCCTATATTTTACCCCTGCTGACTTCAGAATTTGAAAGTGTGTATTCCAGTCAACATTGTCAAATGCTTTCTCCAAATCTACAAAGGCTAAAAATGTAGGTTTGCCTTTCCTTAATCTATCTTCTAAGATAAGACGTAAAGTGAGTATTGCCTCCCGGGTTCCTATGTTCCTCCTGAATCCAAACTGATCTTTCCCAAGGTCAGCTTCTACCAGCTTTTCCATTCTCCTGTAGATAATTCGTGTTAAAATTTTGCAACTATGACTTATCAACTGATGGTTCTGTAATTGTCACACCTGTCTGCACCTGATTTCTTTGGAATGGGGATTATTACATTTTTCTTAAAGTCTGAGGGTATTTCGCCTGTCTCATAAATCCTACACACCAGTTCAAATAGTCTTGTCATGGCTGGCTCTCCCAGAGACTTTAGTAGCTCTGAGGGTATGTCATCTACTCCTGGGGCCTTGTTCTGACCTAGGTCTTTCAGGGCTCTGTCAAATTCATCTCTCAGTATAGCATCTTGATCTACGTCCTGTTCCCTTCCTACCACATTGTCTGTAAGTTCATTTCCTTTGTAGAGCTGCTCTATGTACTCTTTCCACCTTTCAGCTTTCCCTACTTTGCTGAGAACCGGCTTCCCATCTGAGTTCTTGATATTCGTAGAGTTGCTTTTCTTGTCGCCAAATGTCTCTGATTTTCCTGTAGGCGGTATCTACTTTTCCCCTTCTTAGACATTCTTCTACAGATTTGCATTTGGCTTCTAGCCACTCCTGCTTAGCCATTTTGCACTTCCTATCAATCTCATTTCTTAGTCGTCTGTACTCCATTTTCCGTGTTTCATTTACAGCATTTTTATATTTTCTCCTGTCATCAATTAAATCTAGTATTTCCTGTGATATCCAAGGATTTTTTGTAGGTCTTGCCTTTCTACCTATTTTGTCCTCTGCTGCCTTCACTATTTCATCTCTCAATGCTACCCATTCCTCTTCTACTGTTTTATTTCCCCCTGTTTGTCAATTGTTGCCTAAATCTCCCTCTGAAATTCTCCACAACTTCACTTTCCTTCAATTTATCTAAGTCCCATCTCCTTATTTTCCTACCTTTCTGCAGTTTTTTCAGTTTCAGCCTACAGTTCATGACTAACAAGTTATGGTCAGAGTCTATATCTGCCCCTGGGTACGTCTTGCAGTTTATAACCTGTATCTATTTTTCCCCTATTTATACATTCTTCTACATCCTTGCATTTGCCTTCTAGCCATTCCTGCTTAGCCATTTTGCACTTTCTGTCAATCTCATTTCTTAGTCGTCTGTACTCCATTTTGCCTGATTCATTTACTGCATTTTTATACTTTCTTCTTTCATCGATTAAATTTAGTATCTCCTGTGATATCCAACGATTCTTTGTAGGTCTTGCCTTCCTACCTATTTTGTCCTCTGCTGCCTTCACTATTTCATCTCTCAATTTTACCCATTCCTCCTCAACTGTTTTATTTTCCCCTGTTTCTGTCAATTGTTGCCTGAAGCTCCCTCTGAAATTCTTAAGAACTTCAGGTTCCTTCAATTTATCTAGGTCCCATCTCCTTATTTTCCTACCTTTCTGTAGTTTCTTCAGTTTCAGCCTACAGTTCATAACCAACAAGTTGTGGTCAGAGTCTATGTCTGCTCCTGGGTATGTCCTACACTTCAAAACCTGGTTCCGAAATCTATGTCTTACCATTATAAAATCTATCTGATACCTTCCGGTGCCTCCTGGTCTCTTCCACGTATACAACCTTCTTTTGTGATTCTTAAACCACGTGTTTGTTACGATTAAATCATGTTCCGTGCAAAATTCCAGCAGGCAACTTCCTCTTTCATTCCTCCTGCCCAGTCCATATTCACCTACTATTTTTCCTTCTCTTCCTTTTCCTACTACCGAATTCCAGTCTCCCATCACAATTAAGTTTTCCTCTCCCTTAACTGTCTGAATAATTTCCTTTAGCTCCTCATATATTTCTTCGATCTCCTCATCATCGGCAGAGCTAGTTGGCATATAAACCTGTACTACTGTTGTCGGTGTTGGCTTTGTATCTATCTTGACAATGATAATGCGATCACTGTGCTGCTCATAGTAGTTTACCCGCATTCCTATTTTCTTATTCATTATCAGTCCTACTTCTGTGATACCCCCAACTGATTTTGTATTTATAATCCTGTAGTCACCTGACCAGAAATCCTGTTCATCCTGCCACCGAACTTCACTAATCCCCACTATATCTAACTTCAACCTATCCATTTCCCTTTTTAAATTTTCTAATTTTCCTACCCGATTAAGGGATCTATCATTCCACGCTCCGATCCGTAGAATGCCAGTATTGTCTTTCCTGATGACAACATCCTCCTGAGTAGTCCCGGCCTGGAGATCCGAATGGGGGACTATTTTACCTCCGGAATATTTTACCCGAGAGGATGCCATCATCATATGTTCATACAGTAGAGCTGCATGTCCTCGGGAAAAGTAACGGCTGTAGTTTCCCCTTGCTTTCAGCCGTCCGCAGTAGCTGTGTGGCAAAGCCACATTATCTGATGTTACAAGGCCAGCTCAGTCAATCATCCAGACTGTTGCCCCTGTAGTAACTACTGAAAAGGCTGCTGCCCCTCTTCAGGAACCACACGTTTGTCTGGCACCTCCACAGATACCCCTCCGCTGTGGTTGCACCTATGGTACGGCTATCTGCATCGTTGAGGCATGCAAGCCACCCCACCTCGGCAATGTCTGTGGTTCATGGGGGTGGTTATTGTCTTACCCTCACAATATCTGTAGTAATCTTCTCTAACTTCCCGTTGCAATTAGATAATCATTTTTGCGGCAATTTTCAGTAGAAGAAAGACAACATTGTGAAGAGAAATTTACTGTTATGTATTCTGTTGAAACGCAACCAAAACTAAATATTTCTAGAACTTAAAGTACTACATACAGTATTTTTAAAAGGCTTATTTGGAAGAAATACAATGTTTAATTTTTTTATCACCCCTTAGGACCACATAAGCTGGAATGCCTGCTGAGGATATACAGTACCTCGAATGACACATAGTAAATGGTACAAATAAAAAAAAAAAAAATAAATAAATAAAAATAAATTAAAAAAAATAGTTGCAAGAAAATTACTTTAACAATTATAAATGCAACTTTAAGGAAATGTTTACAAAAATTTATGATTTGACACAACTACATTTTTTCAAAATAGTCAAGCAAGGATGTTTGCTTCCTATTCAATCTGGACTGTATCAGAACCATTTCGTGCTCAACATCAGAGAGTTTTGATAATGTTGTGTCCTCAAGTTTATGGGCCATCATGAACCTCTTGAATGTTTCGAAACCTTCACCTGCCTTAGCATATGAGGGCACAGGGTCATCATCTGTCTCACTATCACTTTCATTTTCACTTTCCCAAATTCTCTCGGCAGTCAGTTTTTCAACACTCATCGTCTATTGTTACAAAGTCCTCAAAACTGACAATTATTTCCAACTAATTCATGAAACTCTTGCAATTCATTAACAACTTCTTCCACTGGTGCAACCATCTCTATCTTGTGGAACCCAGCTTTCCTGAAACAGTTTTTTATTGTTTCAGCACTAACTTCCTTCCACAAATACATGATCAAATTCATACCTTGCAAGATATTTCATTTGAGCTTTGAGTTATTCTGGCTTCTTGGCTTTGTTTGGTCTATGGCATTCAAAGCTTTCCTTATCAGAGTTGTCCTGTATTTCACCTTAATGGCATGTATTATGCCCAAGTCCAAAAGTTGCAGATGACTGGTGCAATTGGGTGGCAGAAAAACAACTTTCACATTTCTCAGAAAGGAGGTATCTGGGGGATGTGCCGCACATATATCTATAAACAGCAACACTTTTCTAGCAGCACTCCCCATTTTGGCATCAAATTCTCTAAGGAAATTTAAAAATATTTCGCTTGTCATCCATGCCTTTGTATTACTTGTGTACTTACACTGAAACATAGAAATGTATTTAAAGCATCTTGTATTTCTTGGCTTCCCGATGATCAAAGGTTTTATTTTCTCGCTGCCATCGGCGTTTGTACACAACAAAACTGTAAGACACTCCTTACTTTTTTTTTTACCACCATGGCAATTTTCCCCACGAAAATTAAATGTCTTGTCTGACATTAATTTAAAGAATACGCCAGTTTCATCAGCGTTAAAAATGTCCCGTAGTTCATAGCCGACTGTAAGAGTAGGGAGAATCTGCAACCATTGTTCTACAGTGTGTTCGTCTACACTTTCACTCTCCCCACATTCTGCTTTGTAAACAACACCATGCAGCTGTCGAAATTTGTCAATCCAACCATTTCAAGCCTTGAAATTTTTGACCCCTAACTTCAAAGCTATTTGTAGTGCCTTTTCTTTCAAAATAGTTCCATTTATGGGGATATTTGTGGCACATGCTTTTTGAAACCAAGTTATTAACACTTTTTCCAATGTTGTAGGTCGAAGGTTTCATCTGCATACGCTTCGAATTCGCACACTTCTCAGCGGCTTCCAATATGGACGATTTGTTTTTCCATATTGTATTTAGAGTTGAAGGGGTCAGTTTCAAATTCTTAGACAGCTCCACCTGACTCATACCAGGATTGGCCTCTATTTGTTTGATTATAGAAATTATTTCCGCAGTCAAAATCTTCTTACGCTTCTCAGCCATGTCCGTTGTTCAAAGAAAATCCAAAAGAGTCACAGTGGTTATATTGGCTGACGTACACTTATCTGCAATTCAGTACATATATCTATACATACATCCGGTTTTTAAGTTGTGTTCACACCTTGCCCACAGTAAAAACAATAAAATGGTGTCAACGACACATACGGATACAGCAAGCACAAAGTGAGACTGGATAATATTCAAATTCAATTCACAAGCACCTGGTAAAAATGTGGTCGATGTCACACACAGTTACCTAAGACCGCCGAAACTGCTATTGACTTTTGTTAGCGTTCGATTACACCACGATGTGCGTCGTGTCTCATGTGACTGACGTGTTACTGTGGTGTGACTCAGGCTGAGCGCGGCCTTTCCGAACCTGTGCACATCCACAGAATGGAAAATAAAGCGTCTACATCCAGTGGCTTAAACACTATAAAGAGGGAAATAATTGATTAGGGTCCCAAAAATAGGAGCGTTACATGAAGAAAATCGTTGTGTAGAGGAAACTTAGTATAGAGGAAAATTTAGCATTCTGTATATGGGATTTTGGTCGGAACTGGAAGAAGTAGACGTAATAAAGAGGAAAACATTATATGGAGGAACGTTATATAGAGGTTTCACTGTATCGATAATATTATCAGTCAACTTTCAAACACTTGCATCGCAGAATATTATCAAAAGTCGAAATGCGATATGAATGTATAGGTCGAGAACAAGCTGGGATGTTGGGGGGGAAAGAAACAAAAAGTTTATCCAGAAAACCAGAAGACTACTCCAAAATCTGGAAATCTTTCAGAAAAAAATGAAAAACTTGACAGGTATGCTGGTGGTAGGCAGTTTTGAAGGATGTGGTTAATTCAAGGCATCAGCTAAGCAATATCTGGGCACTATGACGGGATTCACAAAGTGAAACACTGTAGGTAGAATAAAGGTTTGGATACTGGTGGCCCAAGATGGCAGTTGGATGTCAGCAGGCTGTATAACTTGTGGAGGTGCTGTGAAAAATCTCCAGGTTCTGGAGAGCAAAGATTCAAATTGAGGGCTGGCACGTATGTAGTGGATGTTACAGATAAGCAGTATCTTGCAGAGAGAGTAGAGGTGTTTCAAGAATGTATGTGGCATGACCCATAACCACTTTACTCACATACTTCCCACCAACCTCACACTTTAACCCTCTGGAGCCATACTCATCACTGCCAACACTCTTTTCTATACATCAACATCGATCTTGCACCTTGTCTTACTGCGCTGGAATATTGCCTTTCCCAATGTCCTTCAGGATATGAACAAGATACCTCATTCTACATAATCCTCAGTAAATTTATCCCAATAAAGAACTACTTTTCATTTGAGGAAAAGGCACATAATGAAATACCCATCACCGGCATTGGTACTCCCATGGCATCCTCCTATGGCAGCCTGTTTATAGGCCATCTGGGAGTAGCCTTCTTAGCCTCCCAAAATTAGAAAACTCCTGTCTGGTTCAGGTTGACTCATCTCTTCATGATTTGGACTCAGTGACAGGACATCTTATCATCCTCCTCCCAAAACCTTAACTTTTTTTTTTTCTCAAATCTGCTTTATCTGGCTTTCCTCAAACAAGCATGACACCTTCCTGAACTTTAACTTCAACCTCACTAATGCCTCCATCCACACCATGATCCACATTAAAACCTTAAATCCCAATATACCTACATTTTAATTTTTGCCATCCATTTCACATAAAGAAATCCCTCCCACTCACCGGTTGGCATTGTATTTGAAGTGATGAGAACTCCATTACTCAGTATGTTGAAGGCTCACAAAGGCCTTCATTGACAGACCCTGTCCGAAAATAGATTTTCTGTGCCATATTCCCCACGTATCACCGACCCTCCATCAACCCACAATAACCAGCAATAAAAAGTGCCCTCCCCCCATTACCCAGTAACACCCTAGAATGGAAAAACTAAACCACATCCTTCATCAAGCCTTCTATTTTCTTTTATTGTGCCCTGAAATAAAAGACGTCCTGCTGAACATCTTTGCTGATCCATTGCCTACCCAACCTCTCCTCTGCAACATCCCAGTCCATCCCTACACAACCACCACCACCACCACCACCACCTCATCCTCAACCATTATTTCCCTGTGAGAAACCCTGACACAAAACTTCCCCAACCCACCCTGACAGCACTACTTCTTCCAGTCATATCAGGGAGTTCTCCTATCCCCTCCAAGAATGGGCCACCTCTAAAACCAGCCATGTGATTAACGAACTCTGCTACAATCACTGCACAGCTTTTAACACAGGTATGACTACCAACCAGCTGTCCATGAGAATGAATGGCCACCGTCAAACACTGGTTAAAAGTAAGATGGACCAACCTGTAGAACAGCATGCAGCTGAGCAAAAAATGCTAGATTTCAGTGGTTGCTTCACAATCCAAGTCATTGGATCCTCTGCCCAGCTACAAGCTTTTCTGAATTGCACAGATAAACATTATACTCACAGTAGGTGATCTGGTTCCTAAATTATCCAGGCCTCCCCTATTGTACTCACACTATGCATCCAACAATTCCTTCCCTCCCTGGCCTATACCTTATCATACACCTTCTACATTTATGTATTTGGTCCCCTTCTCTACCCTGCCTGCCCCTCTCTTTACCTGCTATCATTCAATGGAAATCAAGAAGTGTGGAGGGACTTAAATTTGTGATATTAGTATACTTGTAATAAATGCATTATTGTGCGTGGGGGGGGGGGGGGGGGGGGGAGAGGAGAGAGAGAGAGAGAGAGAGAGAGAGAGAGAGAGAGAGAGAGAGAGAGAAATAAGACATTATATTACACCAAATTAGAAACTTCTGGTTCAAATTTTATCACCTTAAAGAAATGCTTCTTCGTATGGTCATTTGAAGGTGGTGCAGGATCCTTGAATACAGGGTCGATTGAATCAAAGGAGCGACGTTTCTGAGGATTTCCTAATATTTCGTAAGCTTTTGTGATGCATGTGAAATAGTCATCATCAGGTCTTACATCCTCTCCTGCTGCTTTCCTCTTGTCCGGGTGGTGGAGCAAGACTTTAATCCGATCTAGTAAGAAAGAATCATAAAATTAATACAAAACTTTAGAGAAGCAATTCTAACCATTAAATGTCTTATTATGTCAACACTTCTTATAGTGATAAAATATACTTAGCAACAAGGTGATATTTAACATTATATAAGAATAAGATAAGATTTATCAGTTACTATTTTTTGCACTACAATAAGACAGAATACTAAATGTTATGCAGTTGATATACACATAAATGAGTTATTTTAACAACTATGACAATAAATAGCAGTTATTTCCTAAATATTTCTGTTACATGTATAATAATCAAGCAAGATTACTACCTTCTCAGTTTGTATTTCATTATAAGATCTGATTGACTGCCAAGCAACAAGGACATACCTGCCAACTTTTGAAAAGCGCTTTCAGTAAAACTCACGTGTCGCAAAAAATCTGGGAAATAACTTTCACATAGTCCGGCTTGACGAAGAAAATGATTTTTCAGGGTTACAAAATACAATAATGTAAATGTATCTACATACGTCATAGGCCATTGTTCAAGCGAACATATCAAGAAAAAATCCACGTTAAATAGCACTAGGCACGGTGAATATTGGTTTAGAGCATACAAAACCGGACTTCCTTGATAAATGAAGCAGATGTCATAGAGCTGAAAAAGGTTTTACACAATAACACTTCTTTAGAGGCAAGAAATAATAACACACACTGCAAATTATATGCTAGTTCGACTATAGCCTAATTTTCTCTCTTGCATAAAAGGAAAACTTTACCAAGAAAAAAGGAATGGAAGAAATCTGTGCATCTTCAATTTTGTCTCACCTTGAGTGTAAACGTAATTATTTAGTCACAGGCGATACTTCCTCATTGATGGAAAGAAATGGTATTTATCTGTATCCTGGAAATCGATAAGTATGTTCTAGGTCTGAATGCCAATAACTGACTCACCAGGACTTCTTTGAATTTGCAGAGCAGAGCCTGTCGACCCCTGAGATTCACATAAAACATGAAGAACTGTTGCCCCGCCTTTAAATTCAATTCCAATGGCGTCACCACAGACCACGGCGTAACGAACATCAGAGTTTTAAAAATACCAATCAGATCAATGAATAAATTTTCGACTATCGTAGACGTATCTTCGACCCACACAAACAATCGATTGAACATATGTGGTGTGATTATCGAACGTTAACGTTTCAGTTTTGTGCAAGTCATAAAATAACACCGACCATCCGTAAAACCGTAAAATGATGCAATTTCCGTAAATTTTACAGATAAACCGTAAAAGTTGGCAGGTATGCAAGGAGTTTCAAATAATCACACAGTTTGCTGTCAAGTGGAAATTCATTCTGGTGTCAAACAATAACTGCAAATTTTTAAAAATGAATGTTCACAATTGGTAGTTTAGTAAATGGAATGTTGAGAGTCAAAATCAGCTCAATACATTAAAAATGCCAGCTCAGAACAAGGTACAGAAGGCAATGCAAGTGAATTCAAGCAGACATATAAGCTACCTTGTCTCATGTAGTGACAAATTGCATTTGCTACACTAATGAAAAAGAACTTATAAGTCAATCATGAAACTTTAAATGTTCAGAAGAAAGTATTTATCAATTAACAAATCTAATAATAAGTGGCAATATAAATAGTAAGTCAGTAAACAATATATATACATAATTGTAAATTAAACATAGTTATAAAAGAATGGTAAAATTGTTTGGAGCAACAGTCAATGACCCAAACAGATTTTTAAATGACAAGTATTTTGCAATGAATATTCCTTACTTGAAAAGACTAACATTAAGTAAAATGTAAGTCTATATCTGAAACATTGCAAACAACAAAGAAACTAATATTCCTGATTGGTGGGACACACTATCTAGAGGATGAACCATTCTAGAGCTACATTCATACTCCACAAACCACCTTACGGTGTGTGTCAAAGGGTACTTTGTGAACCGATGTTACTTCTTCCTCCTCCAGTCGTGTATGGTTCGCGCAAAAAACTATTATCAATATACTGGGTGATCAAAAAGTCAGTATAAATTTGAAAACTTAACAAATCATGGATTAATATAGATAGAGAGGTCAAAATTGACACACATGCTTGGAATTTTTACCTCTCTATCTACGTTACTCCGTGATTTATTAAGTTTTCAAATTTATACCAACTTTTTGATCACCTGGTACCTCCGTATGACCTCTACCTCTCTGATTTTATGCTTGGGGTTGTTTCACGATATATACATAGGAGGAAACAATGATTTTATGACTCCTTGAGAAACCTATGCTCTCAAAACTTCGACAGAAGCCCGTACTGCAATACAGAACCTCTCCCTTGCAGCATCTATCACTGGAGTTTCCTAATTATCTCTGTGACACTTTTGTGCTTTCTAAATGAGCCTGTAACAAACAGTTGAATATTCTCTCTGTCTTTTACCAGCCCAGTCGTTCAGATCCCACGCTGATGAGCAATACTCAAGCATCAGGCAAATGAGTGTCGAGTAACGTACTTCCTATGATGAAGGACTTATCTTCCCAAGGATTCATGCAATGAATCTCAGTCAGGCATCTGCCATACCCACAATTGTTAAGTGGTCATTCCATTTCAAATTGCTCCTTATGCCTACTCTCAATTTTATGGTAGTAACTGCTTCTAGTGTTTCGTTCTTGTGTGGTCACATAATAAAGCATCTTTTTTCTATGTTAACACAGCACTTTTATGTTGAGGCTTAATTGCCATTCCCTACACCATATGTTGATACATTGCAGATCCTCCTGCATTCACTACTTTTTACAGTGTTTCAACCTCTCAGTATACTGCATTATCTGCAAAAAGCCTTACTGAGCTTCCAATTGTGTGTGTGTGTGTGTGTGTGTGTGTGTGTGTGTGTGTGTGTGTGTGTTTTATTAGTTTTAGGACGCAAAACTACTGTGGTCATAAATGCTCAACTCAACTTGTATCAATAACCTGCATTAAAAAGAGCAAAGGAAAAAGGCAACATGCTAAAACTGATCAACTTTAAAACAAGAGCACTTATAAAACGTTGACTCCTTGGGTCAGATTTCCTCGTGACAAAGGACTCAGCTATAGTCCCCTGAGAGCATGGGGGAAGGAGTTAAATTTACCTCGCCATATTTGTGCAACGGATAAAAAGTAAGACACGGTCAGCTAGGCTTTTGTCATCTGCTAAAATGTCAGACAAGTCCAACAGACAACACAAACTTGACAGAGACGGTTAAAACATGGACATTGCACCAGAAAATGGCAGATAGTCAGTGGTTGTAAACAGTGTCCACAAAGAGGGGCTGGGTCGCTGCACAGTAAGTGACGGTGGGTGAAATGGCAGTGTCCTATGCGCAGCCGGGCGAGAATGACCTCGTGGTGAGAGGGCCAAGAGGAGGTCAACCAAGCAGTGGGGGAAGTCTTAATATCTTTGAGTTTGTTCCCTCGGAGGGAGGACTAGTGTACATGCCAGAGCGATACCACACGCCGTGGGACTTCCACCAGAAGGTCACCTGGGGGATTGGAATAGGCAGCTAGCCAGGATAGGGAAGCTGCTTCCTTGGCAGCAGTATCCGCACATTCATTCACTAATATTTCGACATGACCAGGAACCCACAGGAAAGCCATAGCAGCTCCACTGACACTAAGTGAGTAGAGGCATTCCTGGATATGCTGTACTATGGAGTGGACTTGGTATAGCCATAGCTGCCAACCTTGAGAAGAGGGTGTCAGTAATCATGCTTCGGGCCAAAGAAAGGGTGACATCGTACAGCCAGGGGAGGGGGGGGGGGGGGCACCCGACAACATGTTACCGCCCCGAGAAAATTTTAAAAATTACAAATCTGATTTAGCTCATTAAATGCCTTATTTCTGAAACTTTCAGTTTATATATAATGACTTTCCATGGGTAAAAACTATTGTAAATGAAAAGAATCAGTTTAGTTCCAAAAGCAAGTAACTCGAAATCCACAATAAAGTTCCGAAACGAATTGACTAACTTATTGCCGCCCGGTAATCCACGTAGACTTATGCTGGACCAGAGACCATGTACTCGTTGTAGGCCAAAGAATTTAGGGTCTGTAACTCTTTCGGTGCATTTGGTAGGTGTGGTGGGGAATGAATAGGAGGAACTTGTTGCATCGAAAATGCTACCGTTAACGTTTCCTGAAGCAGATTAGAGTAACACCCTTGTGTTTCATACAGCTTTGCTACGTACTCAGGAAGAAAATCATTAAGATCTTTAAAACCCGTAGTAACGTTATGATTAGCGAAATGTAAACAGTCCTTTTTCAGATTTTTTTTAAACGTCAGATCATAAAATCTCTTACTTCCGTAAATTTTTACGACCTTTCCGTAACTCCGTACATACGATGGTAAATCTGTAACAATTACGGGTAATCCGTAATAGTTGGCAGCTATGTATAGCTCACAGAGGCTCTGAAGTGCACTAAGGGAGTCTGAGCAGATGACACTATTAGGGAGCAAGTGTCGCTTGATGCACTGGATGGCCTGATAAATAGCAAATAGCTCTGCAGTAAAGATTGAACACTGGTCGGGAAGAGGATATCGGGAGGAATTGCCACCAAGGACAAAGGCGCAACCAGCTCCACGGTTAGTTTTTGAGCCATTGCTGTCAATGAAGATGCCTCCCCAAACTCGTTGCAGTGAACTAGGTCAGTTGTTGTATCTTTGGGGAGTGAATGGAGATCAAAGTGTACCTGGACGTCGGGGCAAAGCCACGGTGGTGAAGAACCGCGAATTGACGGTCGAGAGATGCGTCAAAAAAGTAGCATAGATTGGGTGGCTGCGCATAGTTGGCAAACGGCTCCCGTAACAACTGAGGAGGACATCTCTACAGTAGGACAGCGGCAGTTCGGCGGCTTCAGCGTAGAGACACTCTACTGGACTAGAACAGAAGGCTCCTGTAGCCAGACGGAGTCCTTTATGGTGGATCGTGTTAAGGCGACGTAAAATAGATGATCATGCAGATGAATATACTATAAATCCATAGTCCGGTTTCGAGCGGACTAGAAATTGGTACAAGTGGAGGAGAGTGGTCCCATCTGCTCCCCAGGAAATTCCGCTTAATACTTTGAGGACATTGAGTGAGTAGGAACAGTGAGCTGCTAAGTAAGAAACATCGGAGGACCAACAAAGTTTCTTGTCAAACACAAGTCCTAGGAATTTCGCTGTGTCAGCGAAAGGAAGGACAATGGGACCTAGGTGAAGAGATGGGGGGAGAAACTCTGTTCACCGTGAAAAGTTAATGCAGATCATCTTGTCTGCCAAAAATCTGAAGCCGTTGATAGTGCCCCAAAAGTAGAGACGATCTAGGCACCGCTGAAGAAGTCCTGTGATAGCTGCAGTAGATAGCAAAGTCATCTATGAAAGGGGAAGCCGAAATACCTGGTGGAAGACAGTCCAAAGCAGGGTTGATGGCTATTGCAAAAAGAGCAACACTGAGCACTGAGCCTTGTGGTACACCATTCTCCTATATAAAAGTGTCGACAGGATCGAACCCACACGCACCTGAAAGACACGGTCTTTCAAACATTCTTGAATAAAAATAGGCAGATGACTCCCGATGCCCCAAGTAAGAAAAGTCTGGAATTCCCGTCCTCAAACAGGTGTCATATGCCTTCTCCAGGTCAAAGAACACCACTACTGTTTGGTATTTCCATAAAAAGTTGTTTATCAGATGAGTGGATAAGGCGACAAGATGATCCGTAGCAGAGTGGTGCTTACGAGGAGTGAGCAAATTCAGAGATTCTAGCCACCATACCAGACGACTATTAATCGTACCTTCCAAACACTGCTGGTGAGGGAGATTGGACGGTAACTGGAAGAAAGACTGAGGCATTCCAGTCACGGTCTGCATGGCCACTACGGTCGGGTGTTCGAATCCCCCCTCGGGCATGGATATTTGTGCCGTCTTTAGTATAAGGTAGTTGATAAGTAGTTTGTAAGGTTAGGGACTGATGACCCCGTAGTTAAGTCCCATAAGCTTAACAAACATTTTTTTTTGGAAGGAAGATGTTTGTCCTTACCCGGCTTTGGTACGGGAATGACAACGGCTGCACACCAGCATCTATGGAACGTTCTGTCCATCCAAATGTGGTTGTATGTTTGGAGAATAAAGAGCAAGCCTTCAGGGGAAAGGTGGTGTAACATTTGAATGTGAATACCATATGGTCCTAGGGAGGAGGAACGTAACAGAGAGTGCCCGATGAAGCTCCCTCACAGTTCTGAGAGAAGAACGATAGCAGTATTGTTTCTGCTGCTCGTTTTCGAGGAGGGAAAGCAGGACTGTAGTGCTTGGAACTCAAAATATCATCAAAATAGTGGCCCAAGGTGTTGGGGATGTCAACGGGGTCCACAACAGTGTCATTTCGAACTCTGAGACCAGGGATCGGAAATTGGGCTGAGTTCCCAGATAGTCGACAGAGGTTACCCCCAGACAATTGAAGAGAGAGGGGGGGGGGGGTAAAACTGTTAAAGGAGCTAGTGAAGGACAACCAGCTAGCTTGTTTACTATCACAAATAATGCAGCAGCATTGGACACACAACCGTCCTTTTGGTAAGTCATCTCTTTTCTATTTTATATATAAAGATTTTTGACTTACCTAAAGTACAGGCTCGTCAACAGAAACACCAAACACACACAAAAACACACAAACATTCGAGCTTTTGCCACCAGTGGTAGCTTCTTCGGGAAAAAGAGGAAGGAAGGAGAGGAGAAAGGGAGGGATACGGGTTTTATGGAAGTGGAAAAGGAGCCATTCCAATCCCAGGAGTGGAAGGACTAACCTTAGGGGACAAAAAGGGAGGTAAACAAATACACACACACTCACACATATCCACATCCAAACACACCTAGGCAGACATTTGTAGAAACCAAAGAAGTTGGACAGAGATACCACTTCAGGCAGAGGCTCTGTCCACAGAACCGAGGCAAAGATGTTATAGATGGCGGGCGGGAATTAGAATTTAGCGGAGGTTGAGACCAGGTGGGCAATGGGAAGAGAGAATGTGTTGAAGGGCAAGTTCCCATCTCCGGAGTTCTGAAGGATTGGTGTTGGTGGGAAGTATCCAGATAACCCGGACGGTGTAACACTGTGCCAAGACGTGCTGTCTGTACACCAAGGCATGTTTAGCCACAGGGTGATCTTCATTACCAACAAACACTGTCTGCCTGTGACCGTTCATGCGAATGGACAGTTTGTTGCTGGTCGTTCCCACATAGAACGCTTCACAGTGCAGGCATGTCAGATGGTAAATCACATGGGTGCTATCACAAGTGGCTCTGCCCTTGATCGTGTACACCTTCCGGGTTGAGAGTGTCTTTCCGCCGCCCACCTAACCTCCGTAACCTCCTAGTCCATCCATATGAAATCCCCAAACCACCTTCCCTACCCTCTGGCTCCTACCCTTGTAACCGCCCCCGTTGTAAAACCTGCCCTATGCACCCTTCCACCACCACTTACTCCAGTTCTGTAACCCGGAAGTGCTTCTATTTTCTATTACAAATCAAAGCTAAATGTATTTAACTTTACAATTTATGACCTGCAAAAGAAATCTTGCGAATGTTTTCTCCGGGACGAATCCCAGGGGCACCGAGGTGTTAATGAGTTGGGTATGTGTGTGTATTTGTACTTTAAGAAGAGAGCTACTGCAAACGATACAGAAGTTATTTTTTACTCAGATAAATATGCTGGCCAACAAAAAAATAAATTAATGTTGCCCCCTATGTCTATGCAATATTCTATCAAGTCGATCACTCACAAATATCTGATAAAAGGCCATACACAAAATGAAGGTGACAGCCCATTCTGTGACTAAAAGACAAGTAAAGCAGCAGCTTAAGGGTGGGCCAAAACACACCCAAGAAGGGTATATTTCTGACACTAGAGGTGCTAAAAAACATGGCCAACTCTTCCACATTAATGAACTATGCTACAAGGACTTCTACAATATAAAACAACTTGCTTCTACCATTCGTCCTATTTACATACCGTCTTCTGCAAAATTTATATCCCCTATTTCTAATACATCCTCATATCAAGCCTAAAGACACCTTTTGAAATTTCCTCTAGCAGACTGAAATAGCAGTGATAGGACATAAGGAAAACATTTATATATTTTTTGGCGACATTACAGCGTTCATTTTAATGAAATAAATCTCAATTTGCGATCACTTATGGCTTCACTGTACTAGGTTTAGTATGTATCAGCTGTCTTCAGAGAGACTTATCAGCACGTCATAAGTCTACTGGCTAATGTGACTATTTCCGAGTGAATAATTGCTTCTCTACACAGCAACAATTGGTCAGGAAAGGCTCAGAATGCTCCTTTTACCTATTATCTGGGAAATAAAGAGGGCTTCATATTTCCCGGGCTTATCCAGAACTGCTCTCAGAAGATTAAAGGACCATGGAATTAGGTTCTGTTGTGCTCTTCGCAAAGAACTGTTATCTGACAAACAAGCCGCAGATGGACGAGCAATTGTGTGTCCACAAGCAAAGGTCCTGCTCTTGTTTACTGCACAGATGTGCAACTATACGACATATGCTTTGTGGCCACACACAATAGCCATGGGCCCATAAGTATGACATGTTGGAGCAGGATGTTTTACACGAGTGCAGGAAGCCTATTATGTATCCCAGCCAAGTTCAACTCACCATGCTATGAAAATTTCCTTGAAATGAACATTTCTAGATCTCAACTTTGGTACCACGAAGGATGTCTCTCCAAGATGATAATCATCCACCAACCTCTAACATTAGCGTCAGTAGGTGGTGATTGTTGTTGTTTGGGTTTTTAAAGGGGTACCAAATGACTGGGTTATCAGTCCCTCTTCCCCAGCTAAGAGTTCACATCATGAAATTAACTGTAGAAAACCAAGCACTCCACATCCAGTACACAACATGTACAGAGAGACAAAGAGTGCTAAGATAACATTAAAAGGAAAACCACACAAGTAGTCGACCAAATAAACAACGGTGCTAAAATGTCAGAGCAGAAGATTGTGGCTGGCTGATCACAAGGACAATAATGGATAAGCCATCCATTCTGAACATACCAAAATGGCCAGTCAGAAATAGGACTGACAGTACGAAAGGAACAACAAATTAAAACTGAATGGTGTTTTTCTTTTTTTTTTCTGCTAAGATCATTAGCGCCCAGACAAGAACAGAGATTCACTAGATCTCAAAAAATTTGGTAACTGCCAGTTAGAATATTAATAGAAGGCTAAAAAAGAAAGATAAAAAACAGTTAAAAGGGTTAAATATCCTTTGATAAATTGGCCAAGTTAATAAAACGCAAAACTCGAGCAGCTGCTTGTGTGTCATCAGCTAAAATTTCCTCCAGAGTAGACGGAAAGCGGAGGGCTACACGGAGATGATTAAAATTAACACAAGATAGTAAAACATGTTGCACCGTCAGCAATTCACCGCAGGAGCACAGCAGTGCAGGATCGGCGGTTAGCAAATGACTGTGGCTGAAACGGCAGTGACCGATCCGCAACTGGGCCAGAATGACCTCCTCTCGGCGAGAGGGGCGTGAGGAGTTCCTCCAAGCAGTCGGGATCGGTTTTACAGTTCTCAATTTATTGTTGTACAGTGAAAACCACGCACTGTGCCATGACACCACGATACTCAGGCGAAGAGCCCGTTGAACATCGTCCGATGGGACGCAAAAGGTAGCCATGCGAGGCAAAAGAGCTGCTGCCTTGGCTGCTATGTCGGCAGTCTCATTCCCGAGCACACCCACGTGGCCAGAGACCCACAGATCTGATACACGAGAGGATGGGTCAAGAAAGCGTCCTTAAGACTCTGCAGGACACTAAGGGGGTCCGAACAGATGGCATAGAAAGGTTGGCGGTGGCGGCAGGTATACAAAACAGCCGGGTGGAGGGCAAAAAGCTCAGCCGTGAAATTCAAGCACCTGTCAGGGACCTTGTATTGGAAACTGTTGTCCCCGAAGATGAAGGCAGATCCGACACCGTCAGTACTCTTGGAACCATCAGTGTAAACAAATATCGCATTATCGAACCGCGAACGGAGTTCGACAAGCCTTGAGCAGTATACCAAATCCGGGGTGCTCTCCTTGGGCAGCAAACTAAGTTCAAGGTGAGTGTGAACCTGGGCCTGATGCCACGGTGGCAATGGGCTGTTGCTCAACCAAAAGGTGGAAGGAAGGGTAAAATCAATCCGCTGAAGCAGGCAGTGAACCGAACTCCAGGTGGAAGCAAGGCTATCGCAGACAACTGATATTGGCGATCGAGTGAGTCGTCAAAGAATAACGGGTAAGATGGATGGTTGGGCATCTACCACAGGCGGCATGCGTACCGACACAAGAGTATGTCACGCCAAGTGGTCAAGGGTAATACAGCAGCCTCGGCATACAGATTTCAACAGGGCTGGTATAAAATGCACCGGTCGCCAGACGTAATCCCCGATGGTGAATAGAGTTGAGACGGCGGAGAATCGACGGCCGTGCAGAAAAGTATACAAGGCTTCCGTAGTCGAGCTTCGACTGAACAATGGCCTGGTAAAGCTGAAGCAGGACGGTACGATCCGCTCCCCATGACGTGCCACTGAGAACACGAAGAACATTAAGGGATTGGGCACAACGGGCAGCCACATAGGACACGTGTGTGGACCAGCAGTTTCCGATCCAACATTAGCCCCAAGAATTTTGTTGTCTCCACGAATGGGAGAGCAACGGGCCCGAGACGGAGAGATGGTGGAAGTAATTCCTTGTATCTCCAAAAGTTTATACATACCGTTTTCTCAGTGGAGAATCTGAAGCCGTTCGCAATGCTCCAGGAATATAGACGGACAACAATGGCTTCACGCCAACTTGTGGGAACCTGACCTTTAGTCCATATGGGATTGCAGGAGAGAGGATCTTCAGCATCTCAATATGGATGGAATCGTCCCCGGGAGCAGAAGATCGGGACAGGGCGAGAGCACGGTCTAGCTCCTGCATGGTGAAGGCGACATTATAATTTTCACAATTAAAAGAGTGGAAAGAAGGCGGCCGTGCCTCCTCTACCTGTTTGCGAGGGAGAAAGGCAGGGTGGTAATGGGCAGAGCTCGAAACCTCCGCAAAGAAACGGCCCAATGCGTTGGAAACATCAGCAGGGTCCACAAGGACTGCGTTCTCGACGGTCAGGCCAGGAATCGGGGAGTGGACCTTGATGCCGGATAAACGGTGTAGGCCATCCCAAACAACCGTGGAGGGAGTAAAGCGGTTAAAAGAACTAGTAAAAGCAGTCCAGCAAGCTTTTTTGCTGTCGTTCATAATACGACGACATTGCGCTCTCATTCGTTTATAATTTATACAATTCTCCAAAGTTGGGTGGCGGCGGAAGGTGCATAAAGCACGTTGCCGGTCTCTAAGCGCGTCGCGACAGGCTGCAGTCCACCAAGGGACCGGGACACGACGTGGAGAAGAGGATGTACGAGGTATGGAATGTTCGGCAGCTGTGAGAATAACCTCTGTGAGGTATTCGACCTGACTGTCACAGCTGGAAAAGTCCTGATTGTGAAAAACTGCCATGGAAGAATAAAGCCCCCAGTCGGCTTTATAAATGTTCCAACTGGTGGGACGAGGAGATGGGGAATGATGCAGGAAGTGGATGACACAAGGGAAATGGTCACTCTAGTACGTGTCAGAAAGAGCATACCACTCAAACCGACCGGCAAGCTGAGGAGGTCTATATGGGAATAAGTGTGTGTCGTGTCGGAAAGGAAGGTCGGTGCACCGGTGTTGAGGCAGACGAGATTGAGGTGTTTGCGTAGGTCCACCAAAAGGGAGCCTCTCTGACAAGGTGCCGGAGAGCCCCATAGGGAGTGATGGGCATTAAACTCGCCTACCAACACGAAAGTTGGAGGGAGCTGGTCAACGAGGTGTAGCACATCTGCCCTAGTAAGGGCAGATGACAATGGCGAGTAGATATTACAAAGGGAAAAGGAAAAGGTGGATAGAGTTATGCGGACGGCAACTGCCTGTTGGTGAGTATGCAATGAAATGGGATGGTGATAGACGTCGTCCCGAATGAGCATCAGAACCACTCCATGGACTGGGGTACCTTCCACAGGTGGCAGGTCGAAACGCACAGATGTGTAGTGGGGGAAGTCTGCACGATCACTTGGACGTAACTTAGTTTCTTGGAGACAGACTAGAAGCGGGCAGTGCAAACGAAGGAGAAGTTTTAATTCCTCCCGATTGGAACGAAAGCCGCAAATATTCCATTGAAGGAGCGCCATGATAAAAATTAAGAGAAGAAAGGACGATAAAAAGGAACAAGCAGGTGGGGTCACCTCGACGGCCGGTGAGGACCGGGCTTCGAGGGAGCACTACTGTCGCCATCTAGAGGCAGAGAGTCATGTTCCATAGGTTCAAACGACACATCTGCCACCTTTCCGAGTTTATCAGGAGGGGCAGCTTCCGCTGCCTGTAAAATGCCTGTTGCCCGGCTAACAGTAGTGCGTCCCGGCAAGACAGAAGATGATCGGGGGCCGACTACTGTTGGGCGGCATGACGGATGCATCACGACTCGGCGGGGAAGGAGAGGAACTCTTTTTTATTTGTTGGCTCTTCTGGAAGAGTGACGGTGAGAAGAGGCAGTTGACGGTTGAGAAGCCTGAGAATGCAGAAAATCTTCACGGACGGGTTCCTTTTTCAAAGTCCGGGCATCTTGTTTAGGTGCCCGTGGTTTACTAGAGGTTGACGAAGACTGAACTTTAGAAGCAGCAGGAGGAAGCGGGGACCTGGAACGGGCAATCTTCGGGCTGGCCGATCACACAACTGTGTCAGCGAAAGTGAAGTCACAGGTCTGAGTACATGCATCCTTAGTGGGTCGAGTGGAGGTGAAGATCTTACTGTATGTGCCCGCTGGGAGGACAGTGGGCTTTTGACTCGCCAACAACTTTCGAGCGGCAGATGTTGATACCTTTTTCGTAACCCGAATTTGCTGGATGACTTTTTCATCCTTGTATACAGGGCAGTCTCGAGAGGAAGCCGCATGGTCACCGTTGCAATTAAGGCAGTGAGGGGATGGAGGTGGGCAATCCCCCTCATGGGCATCCCTACCACAAGTGACATTTTGCTGTGTTAGGGCAAGATTGACGGGTGTGGTTGTATCTGTGGCATTGAAAACAGCGCGTTGGGTTAAAAATACAAATATTCCCCGAGGAAAAACACACGTAACAATGTACCCACTGTCACTATGTCTTTTTAGATATTGCACAAATTCAGATTTTCAGATTGTTAGGTGACTACGAAGGAGTACAGCAGAAGATTTTTAAAAAATTTGTAGCCGAGGTTTTCCGAGACACCGTACGCAGACATCGCACGTATCTCTAGTGTCGTTCTGCCCATAGATGTCTACGTTACTTCTTCGACGTTATTTTCGTCTGACGGCTCTCCTAGAAAGGACACTACAGAATATGCACCTGTTCAGTTCTCACGTGTCGACATAACACTTTGCCTGTGTGGGATTATAAATTCTCTTAAGAGTTCACGTTAAGCCGACTTTCTGCCAATCTGGTATCAGCTCTTTCAATGTGGAGCCTTCGAACACTAGCTTCACAATTTGTTGCGTACTGCAGAAACACACACACACACACACACACACACACACACACACACACACACACTACGAGTACCGAATGCACCGTCCAGAACGCAATTACTGGATTGTAAGGCAGAATTTGGACAATCCTACTTTCAGTCCAGGATATTCATTTACTTTTCCCAACAATAGTTGTTTTTGTGGACCCTGGAACAATGTTCCTTGACAGAAACAAAATCCTTCTTCCTAATCAAATAGTGGTTTACATAATCTCATTTCTAGAATTCTATTACACAGGTAAGAGAATGTTACCTTAGGACACATGTAAGTATCAATTAGGAGTTTTGACTAATTGTTCTTTTTTTCCTCACTAAATAGTTAGAAGTTAAAAATTAATTTCTAGCCCTCTGATTATACCAACTTTATGGAAGAAGTTCATTATTTTGTATTTGTGTCAATTGTTTCAAAAGTTCAGCTTTATGTTGGACATGTATATTTTCTTGCACCATAAGTAATTCCTGTCTGCCGGCCAACATTTTGAAAATGATTAAGAGCTGAATTTGAATGTCACACAGTGGTTCGATTCACGTGTGGCACACTTCTATGACACAGAAATAGACCCTACTGTATGACAAGTTTCTCAATACTTTTGGTAGCTACGTCAAAAATAGTACAAACATTTCTGTACCATTTTCCAGTAAAATTTTTCATGTAACTTTGTTGTCTTTGTTAGGGGGGGGGGGGGGGGGAGAGGATAGGAATACCAACTTCCTGGATGTACATTGTACAAAGGCACAAAGGATTGAACATACACTGCATAAAGCACACTTCCGCCAAATTCTGAAGAGTAGTGGTATGTTGAACTCGACAATGTGAACTACGTGCTTAAAGATAAAAAGTTGTATTAAATATTAGAAGAAAGAGTGGGGAAGGGGAGAAAAAAGTCCAAAACTAGAAATAAGTCCAAGTGAGGTCAAGAACAAAGAAGACCACCCTATGGTCAGGTTGAAGGGGAAAATGAATAATAGGAAGGACTAGCACTATTAACAACAGAAGTAAGCCCACAGGCCAGGCAGGCACGTGGGCAAACTATTTCCAAATGCTTACAGAACATTCAGGTTTCTAGTGAAAACTAAAAATTATTCATTAGATATTGATAATTTGCAGTGATATTAATCTGTTGTTAGAATTATAGGGGAATTAAAGTACAAGCAGCAGGACTCGACCCACCGATCTTGTGCTCGTGAAACTTGGGATTTCCTCATTCGGCTATGGACTGCTCGAATATTAGTGACCGTACAAAGTACACCTCGTTGTGCATCTTCATGTTTTTGCGGCGCAATGACTGCTCAAAGAAGTTTCGGGCGTGCAGCCGCATAAAGTTTACTACTTCTAATATTTCGGCTGAGAAACGTTCAGCCATCTTCAGAGACGAGTCGAAGACTGACGCTCCAGCACACGCTTCGTCCTTATATACGCGCGGGCCACGCTACTGCGCACGCGGCCACAGATACAAGGCGCCAAAAACGTTACTCGGCGGCAAGGAAGTACACGTATGTGTAAATTATGTCTGTGGCTGCACGGTCGATTACTGTGGAGAAATCGATGTATTATGATCTGTGCTGTGGCGGCGTCTTTGTAAATTTATTAAAGAAAGTGCCGGATTCCATGATTTATCTATACTTAAGCCACTGTCTCTGTTAATTAAATTGGTCCCCAGGCGAATTTCTATTGCTTCTTTCACTACTGAGTCCCAGAAAGATGAAGTGGAAGCTAAAATTTTGACGTTTTCATACGTCATAGAGTGTCCAGTATCAATACAGTGCTCTGCCACTGCCGATTTATTTGGTTGTAAAAGACGGGTATATCTCTGGTGTTCCGTGCATCTTTCCTGGACTGTACGTGTCGTCTGTCCTATGTACAAAAGGCCACATTCACAGGGGATCTTGTAAACCCCGGCCTTCCGGAGCTCCAAATCATCCTTTATAGAACCCAAAAGTGCTGCTGTCTTTGGTGGGGGTCGAAAAATTACTTTAACGCCGTGTTTATTCATAATCCGTCCGATTTTCGACGACAGGCTCCTAACATATGGCAAAAAAGCCATAGATTTAAAACTTTTTGAATCATCTTCTGTATTCTTTGCACGTACCGTTGGCTTCGTATGTAGTGCCTTATGTATCTGTTGTGGGGAGTACCCGTTTGCTTCAACGTTAAAGTAATTTTTCGACCCCCACCAAAGACAGCAGCACTTTTGGGTTCTATAAAGGATGATTTGGAGCTCCGGAAGGCCGGGGTTTACAAGATCCCCTGTGAATGTGGCCTTTTGTACATAGGACAGACGACACGTACAGTCCAGGAAAGATGCACGGAACACCAGAGATATACCCGTCTTTTACAACCAAATAAATCGGCAGTGGCAGAGCACTGTATTGATACTGGACACTCTATGACGTATGAAAACGTCAAAATTTTAGCTTCCACTTCATCTTTCTGGGACTCAGTAGTGAAAGAAGCAATAGAAATTCGCCTGGGGACCAATTTAATTAACAGAGACAGTGGCTTAAGTATAGATAAATCATGGAATCCGGCACTTTCTTTAATAAATTTACAAAGACGCCGCCACAGCACAGATCATAATACATCGATTTCTCCACAGTAATCGACCATGCAGCCACAGACATAATTTACACATACGTGTACTTCCTTGCCGCCGAGTAACGTCTTTGGCGCCTTGTATCTGTGGCCGCATGCGCAGTAGCGCGGCCCGCGCGTATATAAGGACGAAGCGTGTGCTGGAGCGTCAGTCTTCGACTCATCTCTGAAGTTGGCTGAACGTTTCTCAGCCGAAATATTAGAAGAAGTAAACTTTATGCGGCTGCACGCCCGGAAAGTACACCTCGTTTCCACATTCAATTTTCTTGAAAACAGTTGTGATATCCATCTGCAGTGTTGCAAATAGTGACAATTACACCACTGTCAGTACTGACAGCCACGGTAACACCTGCAGTTGGCAATAACACTTTCTATATTCCCACCAGAGGCCACTCATTACGAACACTATCGTGTGTTTCAAATCTGACTGGAATAAGCACAGTTAAATAGTTGGCACATATGGCCTGTGAGAATGTGCATCATGTCAACAATGTATGCTTCAATTAGTGGCAAGACTGCTTTGTGTCCCTCGGAGTTCATTGTGCACTGTTTCTTGAGAAGTTTCCTGCAGTATTTCCCAATGCCTCAAGACTTTTTTTACATATTAAGACTTGAAAACTGTTGCAGACTGTCAAGGGCACTTCAAAGTATTGACTCAGATGTCTGGACATTAACTTTCTTAGTTTGGAATGATTATACTTCTCCCAAAGATGAGTATTTATTTCTTTGTAATAAATTTCATGTGTTACTGAAATTGTGGGATCCTTCTGATAAGGTGTACTTACGTTATCTCATCGAGACCACCCCCAAACACTGGTGCAGTCAGTTCTCCTCCCCCCCCCCTCCCCACCATTGTGAACACAATTCATTTTTGTGGGTGGACAAGGAGATCATGATGGCTAATGAAAATTTGAACTTACACAACGATCTCTCTCTCAATCACAATAGATGACACAACTTGCACGTAACTTGTCATAACTGATGTGAAATCAAAATGTTTACTGTTCAGCCACCTACACTACTATTTATGCCTTAGTTTCACGTTTTTGATGCACAGACAAAAGCCTGGAAGAAATATATATATATATATATATATATATATATATATAAAACTGCTGCAGCATTTTACAGCTTACAACATTCAAGGTGAGATACACTATGCATTTTTTCTCGTGTGTTCAGGCCCTGCTACATATTAGTTGCTTGTGAAGTTGTTTCCTCATAGACACAGTTATTGTAATCCGAGTTCCGAACTGATAGAATACTGTGACTCCCAAGTTCATGTCACTGTTCCTAGGTTCAAGTTCTTTCACTTTTCAAAGCGATCCTAGCAAGAATATCAAGAGTGTCTGACGGAATTTCACGGTTACACTACACAATCTAAATTCTACTCTGTGGCACATTATTTTTGGGTGAGATGCTTCCTGATGCTTTATCATGCATCTGTTCTAAGATTTTGCCACACAGAAATACAAAACTGTCAGATGTAGTACAAATAAGTGAGGCACTGGAAACCTTTGACACTGCTAATAATGGCATATTTTACGGGTGTAGCCACTGTGTACAATACAGCACGGACATCACCGCACCGCACGTCCAGTATTTATACATTTGAGCAAGCAGTGCTTGTACAGAACTTCCTCATTGCCTGTCAAAGCATAATCAATCTTTTGAGGCTCTTATTCTAAGTAAAATTCCTGTCCACAATGCTTTATCTGTCATGACTGAAAATGCTATCTGCAGAAATCTGCAGTATGTTTCTTGTACAAGCCTGGTCATGTTAAGCAAGCATTTTCTCAAAAATAATGTCCTGAGAAGCCTTTTACTAGATGGAAAGCTGAATGCAAGGAAATTATTCTCCTGAATTCTTCACGGAAGTCACGTCAACGTAACTGCTGCAATTCAGCTTCTACTTCTGTTTTAGTTTCTAATGCAAAACCAGTTGTGAACTGTTTGACAGTTATCAGAACTGTGAACAAAATTTTTAATTTCTCTCATGATTCTTCAGCATGACAAATTTTGAATTAGGAAGGGAGAAATGTTAGGTTTTAATGTCCTCTCAACAACATGGTGATTAGAGATGTAGCTCACGTTTGGATTTTTGGGCCTGGATGGGGAAGGAAATCAGCCATGCTCTTTGAAAGAAGCCATTTAATAATTTGCCTGAAGTGATTTAGCAAAATCATGGAAAATCTAAATCTGGATGGCTGGAAATGTATTTGAACCACTGTCCTCCCAAATGCGAGTCTAGTGTGTACTGCTGCACCACCTCACTGAGTAAAATATGAATTAGACACATGTGTTACACTGGAGTAAAGCTATTTTTTTTTTTTTTTTTTTTTTTTTTTTTTAATATATGATTCAACAAGTTAATGTCTCGCTTGCTCCATGAATTTTTATGACAATAGAACTAATCATGTGTTATAGTTGGAGTCACGTAGGAAGGCACTTCCACATATAGAGGCGGAGCAATAGGGGAAGTGTGGAAGGGAGGAGCTACGGCCGAGTGCCGACAGTGGAGCCTACTGAAGAAACATTGTGTAACTTGCACCCACCAACAAGCCTAGAGAATTAATGTTATTTGCTGCCAGTGCGGAGGGGAATGCGCAGAATAGACTGCCTTCCTATGTGACTAATTATAGTACAGCATTGCAACCTCTGGCTCTACCACTTCAATATTTGTTAATAATTATTTTAAGTTAAAATGTTGCATTTCCACTGATATGTGTGAGGGGGCGTTTAACTATTGCACCCTCACAGGCTAACATATTAGAAAATCTGTAAATTATTGATTTTCAGATTAACAAGCACACAGCCAATCAGATGCAGGTAATATTTTATTGATCTTAACCGAGGTTTTGACACTGCTATGGGTGGGGTGTCTACTTCAAATTAAATAATTTTTTACCTAAAAAAACTAACAAATTAACTTAATTAAACCTGGCTCCAAAATAATAGTACAAAATGTGACCCTTTTTATAATGAAATTTAAAAAATTAGTTACTTAGCGAGTTACACTACATATATTGTTAAAAAATATTGTTGAACGAAAAATATAAAACAACCCTTTACATTACAGTAAGACCTCACTTTTAAATTCTCAGATTTTACGTTTTCCCACCATTTACACATTTTTTTGTCAATTGCATCAATATTCCTATGTTTGCAATGTTAATTCAACCCCATTTGTGTGTTGACACTTTTACACTTTTCCCCATGTTTTACGCTTTTTGAAACCATGTTCATGAAGAAAAAAAAATGACGTAGTTGAGATAAAATGACACTGGCATGGCTTTTGTTTACAAGTATAGTGTTTATAAAAATTACACTGTCAAGTTTCTTGACACTTTGCATTTATTCAAATGTATATTTTGCATTTTGTTGTTTTCAGTGTGCGCCTAGTAGACTCATTGTGTGGAGTATCCCATCAGCCACTGTGCCAATTGTCAGCTTATCTTTGTCTACACAATTGGTAGTTTTTCCATGCTTTGCACGACACGTTTCGAGAACTTGTTCTTATTGTGAAATGCAAACATTCATCTAAGTATTTTTTGTGAAGTTTTATAAATGGTGAGCCTGATGCGTTGCTTGTGTATGTTTTTCTGCCCATTGAAGGTGGCATGTTATATTACAACCTCAAAAACACAATTATAGAGTGAGATGCTGATGCTGTGCAAACATCACAAAAATTCTTGTGCATATAATTGCACTCAAGAATGAAAATAAATTGTGGAATATTGTCTTGTGGGGAAGAAAAAATTACAAAGAGTATGAAACTTTTGCAGTTTCACTATGTAAATAATGAATGCCAGTTAAAGGCTTGCTGAGAAAGTCAATTGTGATGAATGAAATTGTGCAAATAACTTCTACTTTCTATGAAGTTACCAGTTCTGCCTGGCACTTAAAATAGTATAAAATTTGGATAACCTTTATTATAATAAACTTCCTTGTGAGTATTTTGATGCCTATTATGTAAGTTACATATATCACAAATAAATCATGAAAATGCAAAAGTGATCCAGTACACAAATTTTACCTTTTATATCATTAGTTACCGCATTTTACGTTTTCCCCCATTTTACACCATTTTCATTATGACCCTTGAAAAGGGTATGGCACCTCAGTGAGACACACAGCCACAGTGGACAGGGGCTTATGTGAACTAGCCTACAGCACACCACGTGTGATAAAGTAATGCAAGGAACGTTCAAATTTAAAATTTTACATTGTCTACAGTGACCTGGTGTATCACAAAACAAAGTCACTAATTTATAAAACAAAGTCACTAATTTATAAAACATAGTCACAATACGGTATAAAAAAATTAAAATTTAAAGAAAATAAAATAGTACTATCCTATAAGAAGCAGATGCAAGTTAAGCCGAGCGATTCCGTTGGATGTTTGCCGCCACAGTGGGCCGCAGGAAACTGTGCCTAACGTTAGCCCTCGCCACACGCGAGTGATTGACATAAACAGTGCCGAGTGTGCACTCACCCTCAGTGTGTTGTTTACTAGGTATGATCACACCTCGCAGGTGTTTGCACAGCCGGTGCACACCCTGTGTGACATTGTATTTGTTGTATACATTTAGTGAATAAGACATTGGCGACAAGGATGGGATTGTTCTCCGTGCGTTTTTTATTCTGAAGTGGTAGTTCATCTCCACACAATGACCACTGGTATTTTCGATGATATTCTACAATGCCTCATTGAACAGCAAGAGGGTTTTGCCTCCACAATTCATGCTCAAAACCAGGTATTGCAATCTCCTGCTTCAGCCTTGTCTAGTGGGTCACACCTTCCGTCCACGCTGCAGGTTGTTTCGGCCACCTGCAGCCCCTCTGAAGTGTCCGCTACCTTTTTCGGCATGAGACTAGTCCATAGAAGAGTGGGACACCTATGAGAAATGGTTAGGACAACATTTTCACAGCTTTGGTTGGTCTGATGTCACCTTGTGTCGCACGTTATTCCTGTCATGCTTGTTGCCTCGTATGTATCAGCTACTTTGCCAACCTGCGCGCTGGCAGGATCATTCGCCGCTGTCTTTTGATCAAATGTGCAAGCTTTAGCACAATATTACCGCAAAGAGACTCATGATAGCTGCCGCTGTAGAGTTTTTTTGCTGCAGGAAGCAGCGACAGCAGTCGTATCAGGCATGGGCCGCGAAACTCCACGATTTAAGCTGTTGTTGTCATTTTGTAACTGATGTGCATAAAGAATAGTATGCTGATCAAATTGTCCGCGACACTATTATTCGACTCGCTCCCAATAGCGAAGTTCATGAGCAAACCCTCTTGTGCAAGAATCCTTCTCTTTCCGAGGTCCTGAATATCGCGCAGTCTTTCGAGGTCACACGGGCGGCGGGCAACCAAATTGAGGCTTGGTGCGAGGTGGTGAAAATTCAACCCAATTCTTCTTCCCCGTTATGAACTGTTTCGCAAAGGGATAATGTGGTCGTGGCAGTTCACACACAGCCGATGCTCCAGGGCAATAGGGCCGTTTCGCGGCAGTGGAAAAATCGGGCCCGGCGGCATGCATTCACGCAACTGGTCAATGCTTCCTTCTTGTTCCTCCTATTTTGTTGATCATGATAGACCTGACTGCCCCAAACGGTTGGCCACTTGTCATCAGTGCCATAGAAGGGTCACATTGCTTCTGTTTGTGCCTCAAAAACAACCAAGATTCCGACACCGACATGGACGTCAATTGAGTCTCAGAGATTTCTGTTGCACCCAATAAGCTCTTTATTGTTCTACACAAAAGTTTGCGCATGCAAGTGGAAACAGGCGCGGCCGACACATTATTAAACTCGCAGACACATTTGGATCTGGTTTCTCACTCTTACTAGTGTCACGGAAATTGGTCAGTTACAATAAACAAAATATTCCTTTTCATACTCACAGAATATATGACTTCAACTGTGAATGGGCAAAGCTGAAAATGTGTACCCAGCTGGGATTCGAACCCGGGTCTCCTGCTTTCTAGGCAGTTTAAATTATCTCGATGATGTTGTTGGGTCCGGCCCCTCAGCTGACGAACATTTACGCAACTTACGTCCACTTTTCACAGTATTACAAGTGGCAGGGTTGACACGCAATCTGAAGAAATGCTTTTTTTTTTCAGTCTTCTATCACTTTTCTGGGGTTTGAGGTATCTAGTGAAGGCAGAATGTGTCCCCTGTGGTATCTCTCCCTCGGCCGACATCGATCAAGGACCTTCAAGTGTTTTTAGGAAAGGTTGCTTATTATCAAATTCTTGCTGGGGGTTTAGTCTATTGCAAAATGTCTGCATTACCTGCTGTGCAAAGGGCCTTCGTTCCATTAGTCATCGACTTGTGGAAAAGCATTTCGCACATTGAAGAAGTTGCTACAATTGGCGCCCTGCCCTGGTTAGGAACCTATCAACCTTGCCTCCCCTTGTCTTAGCGATCGACACCTCCCAAAACGGCATCAGGGCAGTGCTCTTGCTATCGTCTATGCTCTGAAAAAGTTTCACGTCTTTCTGTATGGCATAAAATTTCATCTCATAACTGCTCACAAACCATTGGTTTCCCTCTTTCATTCTTCGATATTACTACCCGACAAAGCTGCTCACCACCGTCTTAAGTGTTGGGCATTGTTCTTATCTTGCTGTAACTATGTGATACACTTCCGCCCTACGTCCAAACATGCAAATGCGGATGCGCTCTCCCACCTTCCGGCTGGTCCAGGCTCAGGTTTCGATCAGGAAGAGTAGTTGTGTTTTCATGTTGACACTGTTGCTCAGCAAACAGTAGACGGTTTTCCAATCACAGGTTCCAAGGTGGCTAAGGCTAGGGCCGCAGACCCGGTTCTCTGCAAGGTGATCCATTTAGATAACACAGCTGGCCTGAGACCCTACCGACATGGGCCTCTGCCCCCCCCCCCCACCCTCTCAGGAACTACTATGCATATCGACACCGTTTTTCTGTTGTGGATGGCGTGCTTCTCCTCGATACTGAGGAGTACTCTTCTCAGGTTGTCATCCCATTGGTGCTTCGCAGAGAGGTCCTGAAGCTGCTCCACGCCAATCATTGGGGGGGAGGGGGGGGGGGGGAGTATCTCATACTAAGGCTTTGGCCTGCCGTCGTGTGTTTTGGGGTTTGGCCTATGATGTGTCTCGTATGGTTACCTCTTGCTCACTCTGTGCACAACATCAGCCTCTCCGCGAGCAACGTTTGCCCCTGGCCTCAACCATCGCAGGCCTGGGTTCGCCTGCACATTGATTTTACCAGCCCGTTTCTTAATGCCTATTGGTTACTAGTTATCGATGCCTTCTCTTGGTTCCTGTACATTGTCTGTTGCCTGTCAACCTTTGCCTCAGCCACTGTTGCAACTCTGTCACACATTTTCTTGATTGAGGGCCTCCCCACCACACTGGTGTCAGACAACAGCCCTCAGTTCGTGTGACACGAGTTTGCCTCCTCCTGCAATGTCCGGGGTATTCACCATGTCCTCGACCCCCTTTTCCATTCACAGTCGAATTGGGAGGCTGAAAGATCTGTTCGCACCTTCAAGATGCAATTGAAGTATGTGGCTCAGTACCCTTCCGATGTTGCTCTCGACCAATTTCTCTCGTCCTATCAGTTCACGCCATTCTGTGACAAGAGTCCTTTGGAGATCCTCCATGGCCAGCAGCCTCAGACTCTGCTCCACGTCCTACATCCGAACCAGGGACATTCACCAATGCCACCGTCCCATCGCTTCCGACCAGCACAAGCTGTCTGGGCACGTCACCAGATGCCACAGTCGCCGTTTCTGCGACTTATGCCCAGAAGACGGCATCTGTGCACGTCATAACGAGCAGCTTCGCCTGCGTGTGGATGAGTGGGAGACTCCCATTACCCGGCAGATGCTCCCACACCAGCCTGCTCCACTAACCAGTCCACACTTTGAAGAGGGGTTCCTGCCGCTACCTGCAAGTTGTCCACCTCAGCCAGGGGCTGAACCAGGCTCTTCCTGTGGGGGACCTATGCCATTGCGGGTACATTCACCACCCACACTGGATCCGTCTCCTCTTGCTACACCACTACCTTTGGGGTCCCCGTCACCAGGTCCTGGGCCTGAGGTGGAGCCCGAGCCACAAGCACCAGTCCTGCCACATAGGTTGTCAGGGGAAGGAAGACACCGACATTGCCCACACTCCAAGTACTTCAGGTCTTTGCAACGGTGCCAGCCTGCCAGCTCAGTCAGAGGCTGGCAGATGACGATGCCATGGACATATCTAGCAACCAATCTTCCCCAAGGGGGGAAAAATGCTGCAAGACAGAGGTGCAGGTGAAGCCCAGTGATTACGTCGGGCGTCCTAGAGAGTGCGCCGCAGGAAACTGTGGCTAACGCAAAAGCTCGCCACTTGAGAGCGACTGACATAAACAGTGCCGAGTGTGCATTCGCCCCTCAGTGTCGTTTACTAGGTATGAGCTTACTTCGCGGGTGTTCGCACAGCCAATGCACGCCCTGTGCGATGATGAATTTGTTGTATATGTTTAGTGAATAAAACATACTATGTAGTTACTTACATTCTCTTTCCATTTGAAAAAAAAAGTTTATGGCAGCTGAGTGGGAAATAAATAACAAATTTATTCGGTACAGAGATGTGATGGAATTTACAATTTTGGAGAAAAAAAATTAAACAGTGCCCTTATATGGTTAAGTGGCTTATCCAAGAACTATGTCATCTACTGAGACTTAAAGAATTTGAAAGTATGTGCTTGAAGAAAACAACACTTCAGTAGAAGAAACAGAGCTGACAAACAGCACTAAACAGACTGTCTGGCAATAAAACACCTGTTGCCAGGCATTCTCACTGTGTCAAGGAGAATGTCTAATAATTTTCTGACACTGTACAAAGCATATATGAGGCTTTTTGGCTCTAGCCCCCCCCCTTTTTTTGAGTGTATGTGTGTGTGTGTGGGGGGGGGGGGGATGTGCACATTGTTATTTTGGAATATAGCATTGTTAGCAACATGTTAGTCATACTAAACAGTTTGTTGTCCAAGATGGTATGATATTCATCAGTTGTCCTACCACTGAGGGTAATGATAAGAAACAGTTTAATACCACTATATAGATGACCAAATCATGACGAAACTTCCCTCATGGTTGACTGAACATCACACCACTTACTTAACAGCTTTGCATTGGTTCCCGTTACTAAGGGTTTAGGCAAATGCAGCCCATCCATTAATGTAAAGTTCCAGCCATACTATTTCCATCAGAACACTATTACTCCAGTAAGTGTTGAATTTCGCTGTCAGTTCTTCTGTGGCAGTTTTATGTTGGCTGTTCACAATCATCCTTAATTATCCTTGGTTGCTGCCAGTTAACTTACAAGGTATATTCACATAGTGTCTCACCAATAATGAAATAATATTAACTACAATAGAAGCTTAAGACATAATCAATAATTACTACACCAAATTTAGCTGCTCATAGGGGTAATTATATGTGTTGATCAGCCTTATAGATAGTGGTGTAATAATGAATAGTGTGGGAAACTTAGGTACTATATAGCTATATGTGCCTATTATGAAGGATATTTGTCGGTCCTGGTATAGAAACCTGTTAAATATGAACTGACAATACACACGCTGGATAAACGATGCAGTTCTGTAGCTAGGTGTTGAGCAACTTGAACCTTCCGCATTCTAAATAACAATATAAGGAGCATCACATGAAACTGGAAATATAACTTACTTCCATGCATGTTTGATAATGTTGAACAGGGGTGCACTGAACTGATTATGAATTATGTTGTCGAGAAAAAGTAACTGACAAAAATGTTTAGTGAATATTTTCCATTGGATAAAGAAGTAAACACCCAAAGGTTGAACAAAGCATGTTTCTCCAGGGGAATGGTTGTTAACTTTGTGTGTTTATCTGGAATTACTAACAGTTCCTGTTTATGGAGTGAAAATGAATCCACAACAACCAGACATCATCATTTTCATGTACTTCACATGACTGTGGTATAATACGTCTAACACTTTGTTCACGTCAATTCTCATTCTGCACGATACAAACTAAAATACAAAATGTCCACTTACAGTCCACTACATCACTCTCACCAGAAATACATTACTGTTGGAATATATTTCACTAGCATTGCAAAGGCACTATTCAGCCGTGTGCCCAGATTAATTGCAAATAACAGTATGTTACTCACCCGTCAGCATGGGTAACTGAAATAATTCACTGGACCTCTAATGGATTGGTTATGCCTACATACCAAACATGATGCCAATGGCTGTGAGACACTTCACAAATTTACCTTATTAGGGTTTCGCCCATTATACCTCCATTACCAATGATATTGTATAGTCTTTTGTGTACACTGTTATTACCATGGATAATGTTGCCAGTGGAACATTAAACAGTGCACTTGTTTTTCACGTATATGCTGCCAAAACTGCACACCAACGAGTTGGCTTCTTTGGAAGTTAGAGAGATCACACATTTCACTGATGACTTGTGTTGAATGTATGATATACTGTCAGGAAACATACAAGACTTCACACATCAATTGTGCACTGCAGTCACATTTTAGTGTTAACATGTTCACAGTGGTGCTAACTTACAAGATGTAGTATACTGCATGGTGTTCATATTATTTTGTCCAACCCCCAGTAGATTCATGGCACTCTCATACCTCTGACTATTGACCAGGAACAATTAAATGATGCTAACATGACCCAATGCAAAGAACCCTGAGGTAGAAAGTTAGAAGTGATTTTCAAGATATTGGTAGTAATAATAGTGAGCTAAGTCCTCAGATCCAAACTAGTTGTGATTTTAAAAACAGAGTTCATTGTTGTTATTTGCAGGGCCCACAGTGTTAGTGACGTTGTACAATGACATTTTAATAACAATGTATACTTTAATATTAGCTATAGTTCCACTACAAGCTTATTTCGGCTAAGAAGCCATCTTCAGGTGTTATGCCACATTTTGGCAAGCCGTTCATTATGATGTCATTGTGACGAAATACTTTTTATACTTCTTCTAACTTATAATATTACATTTTCATACGTAACATTGCAAGTTATGAGATATGAAGTATAAAAAAATAATAAAATAAAAAAATTAATAAAAAATCATCACAATAACATCAAAATGAACGGCTTACCAAAATGTGGAAATAAGCTTGTAGTGGAACTATAGCTAATATTAAAGTATACAGTGTTTTAAATATATAATTTGTGTTATTGAAAAAAAAAAAAGAGTTCATTACTTATGGTGAAATATTGAGTTTTTGGTTCAGTTGCTAATTACTAACTGATGAAGAGAGAAAATACTTTATTGGAGTATTATTACTGTCCTCCTTTCATGTTTGAGAGGAAACTCCTCCAAAGATGCAGTTATTCTATAATTCTAGTAGATTCTGAAAGCCAGTATCTGGGATTGATTGTGAAAATATTTGATTACAATAAGATATAGTAATATTGGACTGAACACATTTAAATACAATAGTAACTGTCCCCTGATTATTAACTGCACATAATAATCTTATTAAGACTTAGCTGTTAAAGGCTCATTACACGATCTTTACTGTGAGCCATTTCAGTGGAACAAATGGTGCAAATTACTGACAGAGATTTCAAAGATTTTCACCCTCTATTTCACTATATGTACAGCTAAAGAAAGACATTCCTCCACTGCTTGTTGCATTTATATACTGTTTTAGACTATAATTTTCTGTCAGATAATTTCAGTATCAAATTAAGTTTTATGCAGTAGATGACCAAAGATCCTTGGTTTGATACTGGTCAGCCTGTTCTTTCTTAAAGAATTAAGACTGAGGATACAAGATTTGTTAAATTATTCCTTATCCATTAGTGCACATTTTCGATCAAAACTAAAAGCCTATGACTGGTGTCGCATACACTTGTATTGCACTTTAGCTAGTTGAGGTAGTAGGGCAATATACCCCATTTAATTAAATCACTGCTGCAAAATCCCCCCCCCTTTCTCGAGATCCAAAGAACCGCCTGCAATTTAGAATCAAGTGCAAAGCTAACGGCAAAATGGTGCTAGGAGCTGTCACAACTAACTTTTGCCATTGAATACAAGCAATGCTATGCACACTTTACAGACTCAAAGATAAAAAAAGGCCTACTGGCACAAAAACATCTGTGCTCACAAAAATACAAAGTTTCAACCACTGAATCAATGGAACACAACTGAATCAGTGCGAGAAAAGAAAGAGATATTTAGTATTGCTCATCTTCAAATGCAGCAGCATTGAAATAACAATTTAAAAAATCTTTACATCAATATAAAAAATGAATAAGGCTTTAGGATTTTTCCACGAGTTTGTAGCTGCAAATGTCATGATTTTTCAAATATATTGCTTTAAAATACAGTTTTGCAACTGAGAAATACTAAAATGTGTTTCTGCCTATTTCATATACCCAAAGAGGGAAAGAAAAGATGGAGTGAATTTATAGCCAAAATTGAAGTTATTGATTGATTTGATGTTTTTGACAGTGCCTCTTAGTGATTGTCATAGTTCCTTGTCATTATGGTAACTCTACAAAACTGATCCACTGACAGTCCACCTGTCCCAATGATATAATTACAAAACCAGAATCATTTGAAACATTGATTATTGATCATCAAAGAGTGCTTGGCATATCCTCATGACAAATAAAGTTCTCTTTTTGCATAATCAAAATTTCATATTTAATCACATTTTTCTTCAGAACGTGATATCTTTCACCTGCCTCATTCTGAGCATAAGACAGGTGACATGTTGACACACTTGTTTGATGTGTTTCTACAAATATTTTACAATTTTCAAGTTTATAGTTAGGCTGAACATAATTGCACAGGCACAGACGACAAGCCTAGCCTTCCTTTAAAGGGGTAGACAGGTGTACCAGCATTGAATGTACTGTTTCTGCTTTCAGAAGACAGCCACAGAATGACCATTTCGCAGCTTCACACATTTTGTGTGTGTAATGTCTTCCCTGGTACCACCCACTCCGATCAGGGGCTCTCCCTATGACCACGAGTGCCACTCACTCACGGCAAAGGCCACCTGGCATGATGGCTATTACTGTGAGTCCTGATACTGCAGGACGACAGGCATCAACGCCTTGGGCTGGATGAAGAGGTAGCAGCTCAGGTACCAGCAGTGGGGCTCAGGCAGAATGGTACATAACAGCTCCCCCCCCCCCCCCCCCCCCCCCCCCTCTCTCTCTCTCTCTCTCTCTCTCTCTCTCTCTCTCTCTCTCTCTCTCTCTCTCTCTCTCTCTCACACACACACACACACACACACTGGCTACTGTGCTGCGGACTTAGCAGGGATAAGGGGCTATGGCGAGGAGGGAAGTGTGAAAGGAAGGGATTGGGGATCTGTACTGTAGCAGCTACATAGGGAGTTCTTTCCCAAATGGCTCACACTGAAATGGAAATTTTGTAGTGGAGGTCACTCTCAGAGATAGATCAAAATGGGCCAAAAAACAGGGGGAAACAACAAGAAGAGCAGAATCACGACGACTGTCACAACCATGGAAATAGCCGGGCCGTCTTCGAGGGTAACATCTAGGAAGAGGCGGCGTGAGTGGGGGAGAAGGGAGGAATTAGGACAGGAAGGAAGGGAACTGCGAAAGGTGAAGGGAACTGGGAGAGGTAATGCAGACTGTGAAAATAGAAAGGCTACAATGGCTCAGTGACTTGTGCGCACCACACATGTAACCACAAAAGAGCTGTGGGTCTCCTGAAAGGTATGTTAGTTAATGGACTAAATACATTATAATAGATTCAGGTACCACTTTCTTATTAAGTGTGTCTGATCTCAAAAATATTGTATTACTAAAACCTTCCATGCAAATTAGTTTAACACAAAGTAGAGGTATCAGTAGTGATAGAAGTCATTAAAATACCAGCAGCTGACATTTATGGATATTTTTGGTAACCGTTTTTTTAATACAAATCAGCTATTTGATTAGTTTTGCAAAATTGCGTGGAATAGTAATCTGTCCCGTTACTAAACTGCAGATTTTTAAAAGATCAGAGTGTTAACTTTGTCATACTAGTTTTAGTTAATTTACTGCCCAAGTAACAAAACTCATTTACCTCCTTTATTGATTCACTAGCTGCTCCCCGCGGTGTTACCCGCGGTTCAATAGTCAGACATTAAAGTGCCAAGAAAGCGCATAAATAACTACATGACTGTTTGCGACATTGTTAGCACGGAATATATAATTGTCTTGGAACGGATGGAGAGCCAAAAATCTATTGTAATACGTCCCTGTAAACGACATTTCGAGACTTCTTGTTCTCCGAGTATACGTAGAGATTTCTAGCTCTCGATACACGGGAGCAGCCTACGTAGAGCTGTCCGTGCGAGAAACATGTGGTGGCCAGAAGAATACCTGCCATTTTTAATGTATGTCCTTGACTCTTGTTTATAGTAATCGTGAAGGCCACTTTCAATGGGAACTGTAACCACTTAAACTGGAATGGCAAGTTTGTTGGAATGATGGGAATTCGTAGTATTAATACAGTCTCTTGGCTCCACCAGTGATGATGGTGGCCTGCACGATATGCCTTCCCAGGTCCGTGATGCATAACCTGGTGCCATTGCATAATCGTGGTGCATCCAAGTTACGCACCAATAAAACAGGCACACCCACCTTCAGCTCCAACTTGTGGGATGGCACCCCTGACAGTAAGTCACTACAATAACAATACAGTAATCGCAAACAAATGCCAAGTAAAGGAGCAAACCTAACAGAGAAAAGTAACGAGATAAAAAAGACATCTAACGGAGAAACGAACTGTTGAGATCCTACAAATGCAAAGCGAACCAACAAAAGAACTAAAAGCAAACGTTTGAATGCTATAAATAATCGAAATCACCAAAGAAACTATTATTCATTGAAATCCAAAGAGAATACAATTTTAAAGAACTACGATAACATCACACTGTTCGAACATCTATAGTTGAAGGTGAAAGTCCAATACGCGTCATCGAAAACCAAGGAGAAAACAATATTTAAGAACCTGGATAATATCACAATTGAATACACATTATACGTCCTGAGAAATATTTTCATGAGTGTTATACTGCCTGTCATCTGTTGAGTGCATTTGCTACTACTTTCGTTGCAGTTTACGTACGCTATTTATACGTGGCAGTTCGCGCTTTGTTAAAAAAATAGGGCTTGGTATCTAGATCCCATTCTACACGAAACGTCAATGTTTTTTCTTGTATGGTACTTAGAGCATATTTTATGTAAAGTCTTCAATTTATATACATACTTCCTTCATTTTTTACAACAAATGAAAATGAATGCGGCATAAACGCCAACATTCAGATTTCTTGTGTATGTAATTATATATCAGTTAAGCCGTTTTGGCAGTATCCAAGAATCTTTTTGTACATTCGAAAGTAAAAAGATAACAATAACAAAGAAAAAAAATTTCACTATAGCAGGACCCGAACCATTGCCCAAAATAACAGAAGTCTCTAACAACACGCGTTTAACCTCGCGGCTAAACGTGACATACCTCGAAGCACCTTTGCTGTTGTATTAGAAGCTTCTTACAACCGTTACGTATTTCTATGGATATATTTCAAATAAATAACTTGTAATAAACATTTTGAAAAGTAGCCTATGTCCTAATCCAAGACATAAGAAATCTCTATATGAAATTTCATCTACATCAGTGCTGTAGTTTTAGCGTGATGCGGTAACAAACATACAAACTTTCGCATTTATAATATGTATAGGATTACCTAATTTAATTCCTTCAGCATTGCCTAAGCATCCAGCATGGGTTTTACCTACTTATTTATGGCTGTGAAAATTGTCACTTCCAACCAAATGATCTGTGTGAAAACGCTACTTATGGTGGGAAATGTAAATCTGGTAAGCAGGGATATTTCTTATCATCAAACTGTGTTGTCTGTTACTTGTGGTTTGTTTTGCAGCACACTTTCTCTTTTGTATTTCTGTAGATGACACAAAGTATACACATTTCACAGACATTTTCCTTTCACCAACACTTCAACTGACAAAATCGACTCTTGTAAAATTTGTTATTGTTTGTACCTACCAGTCCACTAGTTGGCCTTTATTTGTTCTCCGGTGGGAATAGCAGTGGATTTGAATTTTGTTTATTTTCTCTCTCTGCCCCTCTGTGTGAGATCATTTCTGTATAGCTCCTTTAATGTGCTAAAACCGTATTTGCCGGCATATAAGATGTACTTGGGTCTAAGACACACCCCACTTTTAAGAAACTTTTTTTACGAAAAAATTAATTACGCCCAATACATCTGCTGCAATATAATTATAATAGATCTGTTCATGTACATCTAATATCTAGGACAGTGCCTTCAAGTAGTGTTCATAAGCTTTACGCAGTCAAGTTTCTTTACAGGCTGCGCTTACTCAAACGGATATTTCGACTATCGCTATTTACAGTGCGAGTCGACTATGGCGGGATGTTTGATGAGAGCATAGTAAAGGCTTATGAAATTGCCATCTAGGTGGCACTGCTTACGATTGCTCACACCAGCAACAACGCCAAGTATCACTTCGGGACTTCGAGTGACGAGTCAGGGATTTTCATGTTTAAAATGACGCGTTTTGAGAATTTATTGTGAAACACAAATATTTATGTAAGTATTTTTGTAATAATCCATAAACTGTGAGAACGATGCATGGTTTCTGTATGTGTATTGGTCAGTGCACTGTGTGAGGCATATCATGTTAAAAACTGAAAAAATATGACAACTACGAGAGGCAGATGCTGCGTAAACATAACAACAAATACTTGTGCACATATTTGCACTTGAGAATGGGAATAAATTCTCAAATATCGTCAACCGAGACTTGGACAAATATGTGAGCAGTGTTGCATTATTCAAATAATGTATTTCACTTTACAGGATTGCCAAAATAATGATTATGATGAATGAACTTACGTCAAAATTTCAACTTCCTTTTTAAGTTACCAGTTTCAGTTACAGTTGTCACTAAAAATAGGTACAAAATCCAGATAACCTTTACTATATAATAACCCTCCCAATGGGTATTTTGGTGCATATTATATATACACATCAAATATAAGCTACAAAAATGACTAGAGAACCTTAAAGCAAATTTTCCCACTTCAAACATTATTTCACGCATTTTACACCATTTTTTTAAAAATCCCTTGAAAGAAATGGTACTTGTAGGTACCTTCCTTGACTGGCAATCGGCGTATAAGAAGCATCCAGTTTTTGGACCAATTTTTGTAATGAAAAAAGGGCATCTTATTTGCCGGCAAATACAGTAATGTGTTTTTGTATAGTGTGATATATTCAGTCATGAATGAAGATACCACACTATGCAAAAATACATTATTATTAAACACATTAAAGGAACTATACAAAACAATGACATAGATAGTTAAAACACACACACACACACACACACACACACACACACACACACACACACACAGAGACAGAGAGAGAGAGAGAGAGAGAGAGAGAGAGAGAGAGAGAGAGAGAGAGAGAGAGAGAGAGAGAGAGAGAGAGAGAATTGAACAAAAAGACAGCACAGGCCGGTGATAGTAATATCCCTACTTGCCGAATTTTCATTTCACACTATAATTAGCATGTTAAGTCTTCACAATGTTCACACAGATCATTTGTTTGCAGATGACAACCCTGCTACTGTCTAATTATGTAAAAAGTGTCCTACACAACCAATAAATGTAAAACCAAAACTAAGTCACATGACTTTTAGGCATTTTGATTTTCACAGCCATAAATAAATAGATAAAACCCACTGATGATGGCACAGAAGTGCTGAAAATGTTTGGGTGTCAAGTAAAAACAGTGATTTGCATAGAAAGTGGATCTCATAACCAGTGTAGATTATTGGGATTGTTGTCTGACATTTGCACAAGTGACCGAATCTACAGGGTGTTACAAAAAGGTATGGCCAAACTTTCAGGAAAACATTCCTCACACACAAAGAAAGAAAATATGTTATGTGGACATGTGTCCGGAAACGCTTAATTTCCATGTTAGAGCTCATTTTATTACTTCTCTTCAAATCACATTAATCATGGAATGGAAACACACAGCAACAGAATGTACCAGTGTGACTTCAAACACTTTGTTACTGGAAATGTTCAAAATGTCCTCCGTTAGCGAGATTACACGCATCCACTCTCCATCGCATGGAATCCCTGATGCGCTGATGCAGCCCTGTTGAATGGCGTATTGTATCACAGCCGTCCACAATACGAGCATGAGGAGTCTCTACATTTGGTACCGGGGTTGCGTAGACGAGAGCTTTCAAATGCCCCCATAAATGAAAGTCAAGAGGGTTGAGGCCAGGAGAGCGTGGAGGCCATGGAATTGGTCCGCCTCTACCAATCCATCGGTCACCGAATCTGTTGTTGAGAAGCATACGAACACGTCGACTGAAATGTGCAGGAGCTCCATTGTGCATGAACCACATGTTGTGTCGTACTTGTAAAGGCACATGTTCTAGCAGCACAGGTAGAGTATCCCATTTGAAATCATGATAACATGCTCCGGTGAGCTTAGTTGGAAGAACATGAGGCCCAATCAAGACATCAACAATTCCTGCCCAAACTTTCACGGAAATCTGTGCTGACGACGTGAATCGAGGAAGTACAGTACATACTAACTAAACAATTGGGTATTTTGACAATTGGTTGCACGAATTATTTCAATTTACATTTAAAGAGAAATACTAAAATGAGCTCTAACACGGAAATTAAGCATTTCCAGACACATGTCCACATTTAAATTGCAGGGCTCATTCGTAAATTTTATTGTGTATTGTTTAATTTGCTTTCTGCATATTGATATCAGTGAGCACAGTTTCCTGCTACCAGTTAAAGTAAAACTCAGACTTTACTTAACCCTCTACAGGCCAGGTGTGGTCTCTGTGACAGATGCAGGTTTTTTTCGGTTCATTCCAATTCACACTGTAGCTCGACGACTTCGACCCTCCCCCTACCTTCCTAATTCTGTCTGTTATTGCTGCCAGTCCAATTGTTGCGGTTGTGCGCATACGCATTTTTCAGTTATTTCGTTTCTGCTCAGTTTTCGGTCACCGTGACCGCACCTGGTCTGTTGTGTACTTAGTTTTCGTTTCACCCAAACAAAAATGAATGTGAATAACTGAGAACAGCTAAGAAAGTGGCTTTTGAAGAAGACTTGATTTCTGAAGATGGTGATCCTGATGATGCCTGGAGTGATACAGAAGTGGCTGATATTCCAGAGAATCACGTACTTCAAGAATCACATGATTCAGAATCTGAACAACACGCAGGTTCAGATTCAACTTCAGATGGTGAAGAGCCTACAAGAAACTCCCAGGGGAGGACAGATGAAATCAGTCGAAGAGGTAACACTTATTGTAGTAAAAATAATTTTCTTTGGGGTGGCTGTCCGCGTATGACTCGTAGTAGAAGACTGTTGCACAACATAGTCTTCGAAACACCTGGTATTCATCATGAATATAAAGACAAAATAAATAGTGAATCGAGTGCAGAAGATATTTGGAATCTTTTATTTGATGAAAACATTCTGAACAAAATCATCACATATACAAATCAGCATTTAGAAAAATATAAATTCAAGTATGAAGACAAAAGTAATTGTTACAATGTAGATATGGTAGAGTTGAGAGTATTGTTTGGTATGCTATATTACTCCGCAATTTTCAAAGAAAATCATGAGGACTTCACGAACTGGTACAGCTCCGATGGGCCTGGTAGAGACATACACAGGTCAATTATTTCTAAAAATAAGACTGAAAACCTTGCTGCTAGCCTTTCACTTCGACAACCACACAAAAAGAGAAGAAAGGCGCAAAACAGACCCTGCAGCTCCCATAACGGAGGTTTTTGAAGCTTTTATTACAAATTCAAGAAGTATTTACTGTATCGGCACATCAGCGGTGTGTTGAGGAAATGTTAGTAGCATTTCGCGGCCGTTGCAAATTCAAAATGTTTATGCCAAAGAAACCAGCCAAGTATGGTGTAAAAATTTTGTGCCTCACAGATGCTGAAACAAGATACTTACATACTGCATATATGTACGTTGGAAAAGACTCATACAGAAAATATTTGCGGTAAGAATACAAAATATTCAAAAAAACCTAGTCAGGCGGTTCTGAAACTTGCTGAACATATCACTGGGAGTAACAGAAACATAACAGCCGACAATTGGCTCATGTCAATAGAATTAGTACAGGAACTTCAAAGAAAAGGTCTAACATATGTGGGAACAATAAAGAAAAACCAAAAAGAAATACCAGCAGCATACAAAGTGTCACCAACACATCCAGTTGGCTCTTCCTTATTTGGTTTCTGTGATGATCTAACATTGGTGTCATATGAACTGAAAAAATCTACGGCAGTGATTCTTATTTCAAGTATGCACTACGTTTGTACTGTAGATAGTACAACAAAGAAACCAGAAATAATTATGTACTATAATGCAAACATGTTTGGTGTGGACCTACTGGATCAGTGTTGCGCCAATTATAACAAGTCAAGAACAACTCGACGATGGCCAATGGCGATTTTCTATATACTGCTTGGCATTGGTGGCTCAAATGCCTTCGTCATTTACAATACAGTCCACGAGCAAAAAATACGGACGTTTGATTGCCTAAAACAACTCGCTGGACAGCTTGCACGAGCAAATATGATGTGTCGTGCATACAATCACCACATACCACGAGAACTACGTGAAGTCATTTGCAGAATCCTCAAAGTTCCAGAAGAGAAACCGCAAGGTGAAGAAAACCTATGTGTGTAGAACGTAGCCAAACCATGTGTAAACAGTGCCGAATTAATTTGGACTAGTCTACACCTTTTTTATTTCATGAATTTATTACGTATAAAAGGCACTTCAGTTAGGAAATTGTTAAAAAATATTCAAAACAAGTTTGTTGCTATATTCAAAAGGATCTTTATTGCAGATGTATACTGAATCCGATTTGCTAATAATTTCTTCTGTTTGTTTTTGGTTTACAAAATAAAAAAGTATTCAAGTTGTCTTCTGTTTTCATTTTTTATTCACAACACTTTCAAGAAGCATTGAAGCATTTGTGCGCATAGAAATGATGTTTAAAGTAGCAATAAATTAGCGCGGATACCATGACCACACATGGCCTGTTAAGTTACAAATAATGACCCGGCCTGTGGAGGGTTAAAATTTTTGAGTTTATCTTTAGTGTGTTTTGGTAATTGTATTTTTAAAGGACTGTGTTCACTTAAGTTTTGGGGCACCGCTTTAATGTGATTTTGATAACTATGCTGAGCTGTTTGCATTTAAATTGCAGGGGTCATTTGTAAATTCTATTGTATTTACGAGGGTTGCTTTCATCTAAAACTTTTCATGTTCACTTAAATTGCTGGGCTCATTATGTCTTTTATTGTATTTTAGAGAGTTGCTTTTACTAAATTTTGAGCCTTATTAACTTAAAAAAATTGATTCTCTCAACTTGGCCTTCTGCCTTACCATGGGATATGGTCCTTCACTGTTTATATAATTCAGAGATGACTAAGATGAACTAGCCACATGAGGTCTCTAAAGATTTTGGGTATTAATACTGGCCAATGGAGCACCCTTGGAGGGAAAACAAAAGATTTACACTTTGTGGTGATCCCCTCAGCCGCTATGGAAGAAGGTACACCCAGACAGATCCCCAACTTGACCGGGTAAGCCTTATGCAACTGAGGTGCAGCTAGTTCTCTTGAGGTTGCCCAGTAACAACCGATTTGTCTCACCAGCCATGCATTTAATTCACACTGTGTATGCCTTAAGACAGGTTTTCTTTTTACAGTGGTCTGTTCTTGCAACCCTGTTGGAAAATTAAGCGTGTTGTTCCCTATGACACACAATGTTCCACCACTGTTCCACATGGTCACTGAAGCACGCCCACAGCTTACAATTACAGAGGACTAGCAAAACTCACCAGTCCCTTTCTAAGGGGATCAATGTTTGTCACACCAGTACTTATCAAACAAATGCTGAGGCCCTGGAATATATGAGATAAGAAGGGATGTAACCAATGTTCTCCCTGGTAACTCTACTTCAGCTGTCTTCTTTAGCAGATGTAGAATTTTTCTTCACACAGCAATATGTATTTGCCAATTTACTGTCCACTTCAAATACACTTATCTGACATAAAAAAAGGTAAAGCAGTCAACAATCCGAAGATTGGTTTGAACACCACTGTGCTTTACTAGGCATGATCCTGTTTGGAGGTGGTATGCCGTAGCCTTCCTCCGACCTTCGAACTGACTTACCCAGCCAGTTATAGGGGGACCTACAGTTTAACGTGGGTTCCGAACCACGGTGCTACTTGGTATTTTTCACATGAGCACTACTGACAGAGGTGAAAGAAATGGAAAGTGACAGATAAAAATCCTAGGACCTGGCGGGGATCGAACCCGCGACCTTTGGATTTGTAGTCTGGCACTCTACCACTGTGCAACCGAGGCATGACTATCTGACATAATATTATGAAAATAGCATGCCTAATATTAGTTAAATTTGTACTGAACTCTTACAATTGTATTTTAGTTTGCACATATCTTGTAACTTACAATAACCAATTGTTTTCTTCACTTTTAGAATTCTAGTTCACCACTTTATATTGAAAATGTTGTATCTACTACTACACGTGTGTTGCCCACCTCCCCCAATTTCAATTTGGATGTGTGTGCACTCATTACAAAATATTTGTGAGATTTATTTAGACTTACAAGCCTTTTTTATATCTTCTTCCGTTGCTTTGTAACGCAGTTTACTCAGGCCCAAAACTGCGTAGTGGTCCTGTAACTGAAAAAAGGAGAAGAGTCATTAAACATGTAAGAAACTTGTAAAAATTTGGTTGTATATAGTTTTATGCAAATTTCTCATTAAACATGAAAGAAGCTCGTAAAAATTTGGTGTATATAGTTTTATGCAAATTTCTCTAATACAGGTGGATCATAGTAATGCTTAATTTATTAATTGGGGTGATTCATCCATTCATTCATTGATCATTTGGACAATGATGTCAGTGGTATGATGTCACAGAATTGTTGAAAGGAAGCAAAATAGAACAAATAATGTATTATCCTGCACATCATATTGAAAACATGGCAAGGGCTGCAGCAGTGACGTGTTTACACTTGAGAAACAAGAGGACAGGATGTACAAGAGTATCGGGTGATCAAAAAGTCAGTATAAATTTGAAAACTTAATAAATCATGGAATAATGTAGATAGAGAGGTAAAAATTAACACACATGCTTCAAATGACATGGGGTTTTGTTAGAATAAAAACAGATGGCTCTGGCCAACAAAACTGCAGTTACTGCTACTGTGATGGGTGAGAGGTACACCAATATGTTACAGAATCGCATCATCCTCAGACTGGCTGATAAACACCTGCTGGAACGTACAATTTTTATGCAGGATGGCGCTCCACCCCATATTGCTAGACGCTTGCGTACGTTGTTTGGGGATGATCGTATGCTCAGCCTCCACTTTCGTCATGCTTGGCCTCCCGGATCCCCAGACCTCAGTCCGTGCGATTACTGGCTTTCGGGTTAGCTGAAGTTGCAAGTGCGTCGTGATCAACCGACATCTCTAGGGATGCTAAAAGACAACATCCGACACTAATGTCTCACCATAACTCTGGACGTGCTTTACAGTGCTATTCACATTATTCATCAACTACAGCTACTGTTAAGGAATGATGGTGAACATATTGAGCATTTCCTGTAAAGAATATCGTCTTTGCTTTGTCTTAATTTGTTTTGCTAATTATTGCTTTTCTGATCACATGAAGTGCCATCTGTCGGCCATGTTTTGAACTTTTTTTTGTTTATTTATTCCAAGCATGTGTGTCATTTTTTTACCTCTCTACCCACATTATTTCGTGGTTTATTAAGTTTTCAAATTTATACTGACTTTTTGATCACCCGGTATACTCTTTTATTCTTGTGAAAACTTTCACATGCTGCACATCTGTGTGTCAGTACTATGTACTGCACAACAAACTTAGAACAGCACTTTTGTTTGAAAATACTCCTCAGAGACTATTACTCTGCCAAAATTTAATCATACAATAACATTTATAATTCAATGTTGATATTCCAAAAAAACAATGTGGTTTACTTTTTTCCTGGAACTATGTCACTGTTTTTGTACATAACTAATTTATTCTGGGACGTTTTAAAGGCCTTTTTCTCGCAAGTAGATAATGTAGACTGAGAATGGTGATCAGTCCACAGTGCCACCAACTACTTCACAGAAAAACAATTCATACTTCAGGGCTTTTGTAAAAGTGACGCAACACTCAATAAACTAGTGCCATTAAGTTACCCAGCACCCACATCAGTTAGCACCGATTTATAACAGTAAAATTAAAACATGAAAAATATTGCAAAATACTAATAATACTCTTGTGAAATGCAATGTTAATTAAAAAATGGTTTCCGCATAATGTCATTTTTTAGGTATCCATACTTCAATCAGGAAAATGGAACACTCATAAGTAGACCACGGATTTTTACAATTATGTATATTTTGACGATGTTACAGCGTTCTGTCTATGCACAAGCCAGCATAGTTTTCTACTGTGTAACAGAACTATGAAATAGTACAAGAAGTTTGAAGCAACACAAGCACATCAAAGTTAAGTATTTATTTCTTCTGTCAATAATCTCTTCTTTTAGTTGCAGACCATGTCCACATCCTTGCTAGCCACGACCCACCTCCAGAACCTATAGTATTCCGAGGTCTCAACAGACTGGACACACTTCTAATAACCATAGACGTGTTTTGTACCATAGAAAAACAAGTCTCATGTCCTGAATACACAGACAATTACGTCAGGATGGGATCAACAATCACATGATTACACTTTTTGAGGCTAAATCTGGAGACTGTGTTGGCAAACTACAAAGAGCAGCAAAACAGGGCATACTTCTCATTATCAATAATTTGTTGGTATTTTTGAAACTGTGTTTTAATAAGGTCTTTGAACTGCATTAAAGCTGAGCTGTTTTGTCATGATATGCTTTCACTGCACTGTTATGGCTATCATGACAGTGCCTTTAATTACTACTTTTCTTTTGTACTTCAATTTGGATTTCTCGCTGGCTTATAATCACCACAACTGGATTTAGACATACGCTTTTTTATGTTCATTTTTATCATCTTCTGGGCTTTGTTCGTTCAATCTACTTGGTGAATTTTACTTACGGCAGCACTGGCATACTGTGCTTATTTTGGCAACAATCATTTCATGCTCTTCAAAAAAAAATCAAGTCATTTAGAATAGGGGTAATTATTTTTTGTTTTGACAACAAAATGAATAATTAATGTTGTTCCTGCTCTCCTTGACAGTTTCTTGTATGTACCATTGCCTAATCGGAACATTTATGACCCTCATAAAATTAACATTTTGATGCTGCTACACCACCACTGCCATATGCAAAATTTAACTTTTTCAAATGTTTATTATGTAACTTCTCTCCCAAAAGGTTTACCAATGCTTCTTTAGTTTGAAGGTGGCTTTGTATTTTGTCTGTTTTTACTCCCTTTATCCAGATCTTTGTAAAAACAGCTGAAAATGCAGTTGTCTATGTGTGGCAGAAAATAAGAACATTAAAAGGAACCATTTTTTGGGTTCTGACAGGAAACAGAATTTCAAACTTAAACTTGTACCAAAATGTATATTATAAACTATGCTTCAAAGCAACATGTAACTAAATATTAAAAAATGTTAAGAAAATTCAAGAGTCATAATTTTACCCCAAGTTAATCCCTTCATGGCTGCATCTATATATGGATAATTAAGAACAGAAGTGATCCCAGTTTCCATTTCCGTGAGAATAAGGTTTGTAAGTCATTTTGGCCCACTTTAGGTTATGGTAGTAACACTAAAAGTGGGCCTTTGCGATCGTCATTTGACAGCTTGAAATTTAAATGAAAATAACGGCTTAACCATTCATCTGACACAAAAATTGAAAAACCTAATTTGGAGAGGAGAAAATAATCTACAACTTTACTCTCTTATGTTTTTTTCATATCTCGTATCGTTTAAGAGAGATTTGGAAAAATAACGGAGATTTGACACCCTCTATTGAATTAACGAAAACCGACCGTTCAGAAATGTCACGTGACATTCCTCGCCCAGAACTCTCTGGCATACGCCATCTTGCGTTGAACATTTGATGATTTTCTTATTGTAACTTGTACGTTGTCATTTCTAAAGAATGGCGCACTGAAGAATTAACAAAAACGTGTCATTCTTCATACGATAAATGATAATCTAGTGTCTAAAACTGCCATATAAGTATAAGTTAACTGCCATTAATAGTACAAGAATGAAAGTAGCATACTCCAGTTGTTACCTGTGGTGTAGTGGATAGTGGGTTGGAGTGTAATGCTCATGGTCAGTGGCTCGAAATCACCACTACCCAAAAATATTTTTCCCCCTTTTTTCCCTAAAAGGGTTTTGGGCATCCTTATTAATTAAATAGAGCTATGTTCTTCAATGTTTAGAGTTGAGCATATGTAAAAATGCTCCCTCTAAATTGCGTGTTTCTGCTATTTCGTGAAGATGCCATGAAATATGTAACAATGAATTGAACAATGGTCTTCTGAATCATATGCCTGTAAACTGTGGGGGATAGTGTAATAATGAACATTCTGAACAACTTGCTGATACAGGTAGTTTCGTATATATAAAGGAAGTTCTAGATTTCTGTGGCAAGTGTAGTTTCTTAATGAAACGAAAGGATGTGTATACTTTGCTACAAATTACCTTCTTTATTTTTTTTCCTAAGAGTTTATTCACTATTTATGGAATATATTGAAAGTCATTAATTAGAATCATTGCATCTACTAAAATGTTTGATATGGTTGCTATGGACAGTTTTAATGTATATGTTATTACCTGTCCTGTTGTTCGGATATGACTTCATGTTACTCTGTAAAATAAATAGCAAATATTCTATTTCAAACTGTGATTACGTTATCTTTTACAGCTAAAATCACTAATGGAAAAAGTGTGGTAATACTGTATTCCACTTAACTCTAGTACTTAACACTGTATATACAAAGTTATTTTTTATATTTACAAGTCATTTTAACAGTATCTCCCCAGTTTATGTACACCTGATAAAGAAGTCTATGTTTACAATTCATTGCTATGTATTTCATGGCATGTTCTCAAAACAGAACAAATGCAATTTTTAGAGAAAGCATTGTTACCTTTGAGCAACTCTGAATCTTGCAGAATATAGTTGTGTTCAGTTAATGAGAGTGTGCAAAAACCTTTTAGGAAGCAAGAGGATATATATATATATATATATATATATGCGGTCATTTGTTCATATTCGTTCTGGGTTGTTCATTGAGAAATTTACTCAGTTTTGTATTACAGATGGCGTTGAACCAACACTGTCTGAAGAGAATGCCTGTGAACTGCCGTGCCACGTCACGTCATGCAGAGTAGGTCGCGATCGCATAGCTCACTGGCTGGGGCACAGCCCACTGTCTCACAGCGACCAGCCAGTGAGCTACATTCATTCCAGGGTATAGTCATTCGTAACCAGTACTGGCAAAGAAAATAAACTTTTAACTACCATGGCAAGACAGGTGATAATATTTTAACGGAAAAAAAAAATAAAGAAAATGTGGGAGAGATAGTCGAATGTTCAAATGTTTGTAGAGCTTATGGGACATAACTATGGGGTCATCAGTCCCTAAACTTACAAACTACTTATGAACTAGCTTATACTAAAGACGGCACAAACATCCATGCCCGAGAGGGGATTCGAAACCCCGACTGCAGTGGCCGTGCATACCGTGACTGGCATGCCGCAGACCGCTCGGCCACTGTGGCCGGCGGGAGAGATATTAAAATTGTAGTGCAAAGAGGTAAAAGTTAAAAAAAAGTATGTTTGTCAAAGCGGTACTCAAATATCATAATTTTGGCTCTTTGTTAAAATACAGTCAGAAAGAATATTACGTGTTGGATGCAAAGATATTACCACAATACTAGAGTCATAATTATATCACCATATTTTTTTATTATTACTTAGATTATTATTTTGGTCTGAAATGTTCGCAAAAACTTATAAAACTACAAATCTAAAGTGGGCCGTGAAACACGCAAGTGCGATTATTTTCTTAAAATTCTTCAAATATCAAAAGATTTGATTATGCGCTTTCAAAAGAGAGAGACCCAGAAACAAACACCCCCATACCAGATCAGAGAGGTAAACAAATATCTGGTAATAAAGTCACAGACATCAACAAAGAATTTGTAAAGCAACACATTTAGAGTAGTCCTTATTATGTGAGCCACTATGGTGAAAGAACATCAAACTGTCAATATCTAGAACTAAGTTTAAATCTCCAAAAACTTTATTCATCTTATGTTAAAAATTGTAGAACTGCTGGCAATGAACCTCTTACAGACCATTACTACCGAACCATTTTCAACGCATACAACTAATTTTTACATATCTTAGGAGGACACGTGCAAAACATGTGACATATTTCAAATGGACATTGTCAATGAACCAGATATCGAAAAATGTCTGCAAATCAAAACATAGCAAAGCAACAGGAACATCATGCATTAGCTGAAAGGGCCAGGTCACTGATGAATTCATACAAAGACAAAGTGGTGAGTGATGACTCCTCATGCTTGATCACATTTGACTTGCAACATACTCTTCCAATCCCCTTTATACAAATGGGTGAAGTTTATTATCTGAGGCAGTTGCCAACATTGAACTTTGGAATTCATCTCTATTTACCATAAGGTGAAAATATTAACATGAACATGTGGTATGAAACAACAGCAGGCGGGGGGGGGGGGTTAGAAGAAATTACTGCATGTCTCTACAGAAACATCCTGGATGATATTTCCGACAGTGTAAAATTGGTCTATACACTCAGTGACTCTTGTATTGAACAAAACCGTAATTGGAACCTGTGTTTCTTTATGATGTACATGGTGAATATTGTGGAACACATATCAGAGATTACTGTTTGTTATCTAGTTATTGGTCATTTGTTTCTGCCCAATTACTCTGATTTTTCACATATTACTAAAGCCCACAAGAAGGAGCAGCACATATATACTCCACAAGAATGGATGGACTTTGTTCGAAAAAGTAGAAAGAGAAAACCATTCATTGTGATGAATATGGTTGGGAATTCATTGCATTTGAAGGGTTAGAAAACCTAATGAACAACAAAGGGCACAGTAGTAACACGAACTAATCCTAATTTGTACAATGAGGAAAATTAAATTTCATAAAGGTGATAGTTGAATGTATTTGACTGTAGACTACTTGCACGATTATGACGTTTTCGACTTAGACAAAGGAGGGAATAGGTAACTTTTTAAAATACTTTCAAGTCTTTTACCCCCAACAGAAACAACATGCTCTAAGCCATTCACCTATCAAAAAAATGCACAGTGCCAGTGCCAAATTAGTCAATGTGGGAAAGCGTCATGCCGCACCACTGTCAGCGGCGGAACACCTGCTTACTCATTACATTCATAGAAAAACCATTTGTGTTTCATGTAATTGCAAAAAATAAACTACATATAGAATAACTTAAAGACCAAAATATTACTGCATCATCACCCAATCCTCCCTCATGTTAGAGATTTGAATTCTCACCAGCTGATGTGCCACACAGCTGGGCGTGCCACTCCTGTCAGCCGCACGGTGCACCGTACTCTGTCAATGAGAGAACGGCACATTTGACACGAGATGACCACTGTGCTAGTCGGCTACTGGCACTTGCTGTGCAACTCCGGCACGGATCTGATTTAATTAAGTAGCAGTGCCTCAAATCGTGGCACCATGCTTTCTGTGGCACTGATGTCATAGCACGGTTACAGTGCCTTCCTTAAGGTACGTTTAGATGGGCTATAAACATTGCATATTGTCAACAATATTATCGGGAAAATGTTGTCAGGCACCATTTCAGCCAGTGTATTGCAATCACACCAATGACAACATACCGGCATCTATTGCCCGACAAAGTTTGTGGCAACAAATTTCCGGGTCAGAAGTGTCTGCATAGGGCTACACTATTTCACACAAAATCGATGAGTGCGGAGTTATAGAAGTTACTGTGGGTCTCCTACTTTTACACGAGACAAGTAATAATGTCATTCTGACCAAAAACAATAGAAACTATCGGTCTTAGCATTTCTGTCTTTATACATACTGCTTTCTACGTTCTACAACTCAGGACGTAGATGTATTGCATCTTACATCTTATAAAATAGGCTGTATGTGTGTATTTATGTATGTATGTTCCACATCTCCTCCTAAACTACTAGACCGATTTCAACCAAACTTGGTACACATATTTCGAATGTGCGCTAACAACTGTTGCATGAGTATCAACCATGTGCGGCACATGATTCAGAAGATATAACGTCATAAACAACAGGAATCGCAAAAAACTACTGCATAATGGGACAAGACTTTATAAATACACTATATGAGAATGACGTACTTGGCGATTTGCAACAAACTTTAAACATAATTTAAAACCTTTATTAATCTTTTTCTCGCTGACAACATCTAAATAATGAAAGGAAAAAAAGTTTCTCGCTTACTACTTTTCTGCTGTTCATGAGCAAAACTACGGCATTCGTTATAACGTTACAATTTATAATTTCTACACTACAAATTGAAGTCTACATCTACATCTACATGCATACTTCACAATTCACCGTAAGGTGCGAGGCGGAGGGTACACTGTACCACTGCTAGGCATTTCCTTTCCTATTCCACTCCCAAATTGAACGAGGAAAAAAAGAATGCCTGTATGCCTCCGTACGAGCCCTAATTTCTCTTATCTTGTCTTTGTGATCATTACGCGAAATGTAAGTAGGCGGCAGCAAGATCGTACTACACTCAGCTTCAAATTCCGGCCCTCTAAATTTACTCAACAGAAATTCACGAAAAGAATGTCATCTTTCTTCCAGCGATCCCCAATTGAGTTGCCGGAGCATTTCCGTGACACTCACACATTGCTCGAACCTACTGGTAACAAATCTAGCCGCTCGCCTCTGAACCGCCTCTAGGTCTTCCTTCAAACCGATCTACTGCGGGTCCCAAACACTTGAGCAATACTCAAGAATTGGTCGTACAAGCGTCTTATACGCGGTCTCCATTACAGGTGAAGTACATCTTCCCAAAAAGTATAAGGAAATTTTACAGATAGTATACAAACACACATTTGAATATACTTTAGAAATTGTATCACATTACGACAGGTAGTTAATGAGATATGAGGACGTAAAAGTGCTCCATTAAGCGTCAAATTGTAATCTATTACTTCTTTACTACTAACCATATTCACAACAGATTTTACCGACATACAAAACTTATACAAATCAATATATTCCTGCAAAATTTTAAAATTGTACAACATAAATATACTAATAATAAATCTCTAAATGTAGGCCTGTCGCTGTTCGCTTCAATCTTCAAAACTACTGGACGAATTTTCATGCGGTTTTCACAGAAAACAAAGATTGGTTCAGAATCTAGGCACAATTTCATCAAAATAGAATCACGAAGTGTTTTCACAGACCGTCATGTCTGTCTGTTCATCTATTAGAAACCACTTCTCCAAAACTACTTCACGAATTCGCATGAGGTTTTTGCAGGTAACTTCAGCGTACCTTGGGACAACATATAGACTTAGTTTCTTAAAAATCGGATCACGGAAGAAAGAACATCACAATTTAATGTTTTTCGTCAACAACTGTCATATCTAACTTTCTCTTTCATCTCCAAAACTAATAGAAGAATTTTCAGGGGTTTATCACAGGAAACATGAAGGTATCTTGCGGTTGTAGAAACGCTTCATTTCACAAAATCGGATCAGAGAAAGTAAGATATCACAATTTAAACATTTCTCTGAAAGCAATCGAATGTGTCTATTTGTAGAGAGTAATCTCCAAAAGTTCTAAATGAGCATTCGTGGGGTATCACAGATAAATAGAGAATATCCTGGGGAAACATATTGGCTTCATTTTATCAAAATCAGATCAGGAAAATAAAAGATATCGTAATTTCATGCTTGGAAAGAACGGCATAATGCAGCAAAGAACTAATAGATAGTGCAGCGGGTGTTGGCGTAAAGTTCGGGGCAGCGATCTGATTATTACCCTTTGAAAATACTACTTACTCTTTGACTTCTGAAATTCACCATATTTCTGAAAATCGTTTTCTTGGTTGCTATGTTCTACGAAATATAATTCAACGCAATGAATATAAAACTGATACAATCCTCGGCGTGCTTAATCCATATATTTACATACTGATATCACAGTCTAAAGTATATGTACAACTGCCATGTCGCTTGGAGCGACAAAAGCGCATCTAACGGAAAGAGAGCCAAACATAAGAATAATAATTGTTTTCTGTGATATTTCTACTTCATTAAGGAAATACTTATTATATTTCAGCTTTCCATGCCTCATCCTATTGTCCAGAGGTATGAATGATCCTGAAATAAATGTTTTAAATGGCGAATATAACTGATGTATGATGTAAACTACATCATATTCATGAAAATATGCAGATTTCTAACATGTTTCGCAAACCTATTAAAAAGAAACTACTGACACATTTTCATGCGTTTTTCCACAGAAAAAATTGAGCTACGATTGGGGCAACATATAGGCATCATTTCATCAAAATCAGATCACGGATAAAGATACATCGCAATCTTAAGTGTTTTCAGTAATTGTTTGTTCATCTATTTGAAATACCCGATCTCCTAAACTACTTCACGGATTTGCTTGGAGCAACTTCATTTCATAAAAGTGGAATCAGGGAAATTGTTTTAGATGTAAGTTATGCTTGAAGTACGGATTGCGTAGTACAGCAAACAAGGGATGGAGGCGCTGCAGTGTACCAAAGAACTAATAAACATTGCTGCTGCATAATAAGTATGGGGTAGTACAACAAGGAAGCGAACGTCTGTGACAGAATTAAGCAAATACCAACAAACATTGAACATAGTGTTACTGATTTTGCTTTGCGTATTAAATACTTAAGAATATTTCTTTGCTTATTTTGGCATGTTTCACCTTTCATACCAAAAACGTTATGAAGATACATCGTTTCGGACAATGTCTTTTACTTACATTTGATATCTTGGCTAGGACAACGGAGTTTATTGACAGAGCAATCCAACAGGGATTCTATTTTTAATGACTGAGGTCCGGAACCATAAAAAGCCACGATACTCACAGGATCCTCCTCCAACAACCATTGCGAAGCACGGGCATATAAGCTAGTTAATAAATAAAATGGTTTTGTCATTATACCACTTTTCCATTGCTGACAGAACAAAATCGCATTGGATGACAACAACTCTCTACAAATCTATCTGCAAAACAAATACTAAGTGGGCAAACTTTCGTACGGACAAAGGTGAACAATACTGTTTTCACTCAGACACACAACTGCAGCACTGTCAGCAAGACAGACACAAATCAGAGGAGAGAGTGAGAGGGAAGCATTAGAAAACAAGGTCAGAGATAGACATTTCCTTGCAATACGAAATGCTGAGGTCTGAATTAGAGGTGGAAGAGAACTGACAATATGCATCCTGAAGGGCTGTCCATAAATCCATAAGTGTACGAGGGGTTAGGGATCTCTTATGAACAGCATGTTAGAAGGCATCCCAGATATGCTCAATAATGTTCATGTCTGGGGAGTTTGGTGACCAGCAGAGGTGATTATACACAGAAGTGTTCCTGGAACCAAAATGTAGCAATTATCGATGTATGGTGTGTCACGCTTTCCTGTCGGAATTCGCCAAGTCCATCAGAAGGTGCAATGGATAGGAATGAATACAGGTGATCAGCCAGGATGCATACATATGTGTCACCTGTCACACATCAGATGTCCCATATATCACTCGTGCACACGCTCCACATCATAGAGCCTCCAGCAGCTTGAACAGTCCCCTGCTGATGTGCAGAGTCCATAGAGGTTGTCTCCATACCCATGCACGTCCATCTGCTCAATACTATTGGAAAGAAGACATCAGACCAGACAACGTATTACCAATCGACAGTCCGATGTTTGTTGATGGACCCAGGTGAGGCACAAAGCTTTGTGTCATGCAGACGGCAAGGGTATACGAGTGGGGCTTCGGCTCTGAAAGCCCTTATTAATCGTGTTTTGTTGAAGGGTTTCAAAAAATGTTCAAATGTTTGTATAGCTTATGGGACTTAACTACGGGGTCATCAGTCCCTAAACTTACAAACTACTTATGAACTAGCTAACACTAAGGACGTCACAAATATCCGTGCCCAAGGGGGGGATTCGAACCTCCGACCATAGTGGCCGTGCAGGCCGTGACTCGCGCTCCTCAGTCCCCTCGGCCACCGCGGCCGGCTCGAATGGTTTACACACTGGTAATTGTTCGTGGCCTAGCAGTGAAATCCGCAAAAATTTGCAAAAGGGTTGCACTTCCACCATGTTGAGCGATTCTCTTCCGTTGTCATTCCTCACATTATCGCAGGATCTATTCCAGCCCCAACGATGTCAGAGATTTAAAGTTTTAGCGGATTCTCGATATTTGTGGTGCACTCGTGAAATGGTCATACAGGACAATCCCCACCTCATCACTACCTCAGTGTCCCATCTCTCATGTGGCAACTACAACACCACATTCAAACATACTTAAATTGTGATAACCTGCCATTGTAGCAGTAATAACCTATCTAATGCCTCCACCAGACACATGTTGTTATATACAGGCACTGCTGATCACAGTGCCATCCTCTCGAGTGTTTACATATCTCTGTGTTTGCAGCACACCTATACCAGTTTCTTTGGCTCGTCACTGAATGTTCGCTCCTTTTCTGATGAAACCAGTGGTCAAAAATTGAAGTTGCGTGAATGTGGTAGTCTTTTATATGTGTTGTCTGGGGCTCCGTGATTACTTGTATGGAGAGTTGCTACCTATCGTCACAGTACTGACATTCCAACCTGGACTTTCCATTGTTAGGTTTTACAGAAAACACGCCTTAAATAGTTTTTTTAACACTTTAGCTGTTGCCTCCGAGCATCTGGTCACATCGTGTCGTGCGTGCCCTTGAAGCCATCTAATCCACGCATCTGCTGTATTGTGCTTCCCGACGGACTGCTACCTGCTGTTCTGCCCATTACGTGACCAACCTTGCTTGTGTTGATTTCTGCAACCGGGGTGATCAGAACTGCGACACAACATACGCTATCTGCATACTTCCTCTGTGGCAGAAGAATTAGTGCAGATGAATTACTGAACAGACAGTATGTGCATTGAAACTGCTTATGGGTCATCCCACGTCAAATGAATAATGGAGCATTTTCCCAACAGACTACAATGGATTTTGAAGTAATTTTATATTAATGAAACGAAAATTATAGAGGGAAACTTTCCCCGTGGGATAAACAAAAATAAAAAATAGAAAAGAGTTGACTTACCAAAAGGACCGGCTCGTCGATAGAAACAAATAAAATCACACACAAACACACATACAAGCTTTCGCAGCCTAGCTGCTTCGTCAGGCAGAAGGGAAGGAGAGGGAAAAGGAATTAATGAGGGCTTTAAGGGAGTGGGTAAGGAGTCATTCCAATCCCGGGACAGGAAAGACTTACCTTGTGGGGAAAAAAGGAGGGTAAACAAATACACACACACCCACACATTTACACAGACGCAAGTACACTTAGGCAGACATACTGTAGAACTGTAGAAAGCAAAGAAGTTAGAAAGAGATACCACTTGAGGCAGAGGCTCTGTCCAGAGAACCAAGGCAAAGATGGTGGGTGGGAATTCGAATTTAGCGGAGGTTGAGACCAGGTGGGCAACGGGAAGAGAGAATATGCTGAAGGGCTAGTTCCCATCTCCGGAGTTCTGAAGGATTGGTGTCGGTGGGAAGTATCCAGATAACCCGGACGGTGTAACACTGTGCCAAGATGTGCTGGTCGTGCCCCAAGGCGTGTTTAGCCACGGGGTGATCTTACGACTTCCTAAAATCCTGCCCCGAAATGAGATCCATCCTTCACGACATCCTCCCCACTCCTCCGAGAGTGTCTTTCCGCCACCCACCTAACCTCCGTAACCTCCTAGTCCATCCCTATGAAATCCCCAAACCACCTTCCCTACCTTCTGGCTCCTACCCTTGTAACCGGCCCCGTTGTAAAACCTGCCCTATGCACCCTTCCACCACCACTTACTCCAGTCCCGTAACCCGGAGGGTGTACACAATCAAGGGCAGAGCCACTTGCAACAGCACCCACGTGATTTACCAACTGACATGCCTGCACTGTGAAGCGTTCTATGTGGGAATGACCAGCAACAAACTGTCCATTCGCATGAATGGTCACAGGCAGACAGTGTTTGTTGGTAATGAGGATCACCCTGTCGCTAAACATACCATGCACGGCCAGCACATCTTGGCACAGTGTTACACCGTCCGGGTTATCTGGATACTTCCTACCAACACCAATCCTTCAGAACTCCGGAGATGGGAACTAGCCCTTCAGCATATTCTCTCTTCCCGTTGCCCACCTGGTCTCAACCTCCGCTAAATTCGAATTCCCACCCACCATCTTTGCCTTGGTTCTCTGGACAGAGCCTCTGCCTCAAGTGGTATCTCTTTCTAACTTCTGTGCTTTCTACAGTTCGTGGGTGTGTGTGTATTTGTTTACCCTCCTTTTTTCCCCACAAGGTAAGTCTTTCCTGTCCCGGGATTGGAATGACTCCTTACCCACTCCCTTAAAACCCTCATTAATTCCTTTTCCCTCTCCTTCCCTTCTGCCTGACGAAGCAGCTAGGCTGTGAAAGCTTGTATGGGTGTTTGTGTGTGATTTTATTTGTTTCTATCGACGAGCCGGTCCTTTTGGTAAGTCATCTCTTTTCTATTTTTTATTTTAATTTCATATTAACATTCTCATATGTCCACTATGAACATTGGTGAAGTTTAATAATTGTCAATGTTATACTTTGTGATATAGCAACTTGTTTGACTTCGTGCGCGATGTTGAATACAGTGTGCATGAATTTCTGGGATATTAGAACTGTTCTATCTCAGTTAATATTTCGTAAAACTATATTTGTTATCTTAAGAATAATGAAGAAAAGAATTTAAGAGCTACATTCAGCCAAAAATATTACGCAAATACACCATACAAAATCTTGAAATTCAGCTTCTTATATCTCAGGGACTGAAAGTATGACGAAAGTGAAACTCAATACATAGTAACCTAACAACATAAGGTTCTCTAATATAAAGTTTTATTTATGTACCTCTTTCCCATACCGAGTAAATTTAGTTCAAATTTGCGCATTAAGCTATACAAGTGACTATATATCTGTCAGTATTGTTTCGATAATCATTAAACATTATTAATGTTCACAACTTCTGAATATATTTTCCATCCTTCTTTTTGATCCAAGCTGTGGACCGACATTAGCAAAGTTAAAAATATATTTTTTGCAATTTTTCTTTTTTAATTTTATCTTTTTTTCCTTTCATTTACTTTTTTTAAAAACCACATTTTGCAGTGAATTAATTGACAGTTAATAATTTTTATTATGATAAGCTTCGAGACATGGCAGCACACATAAATATACATTGCATGTTTTGCGCTCGTACCTGGTTTCTCACAGGATTCTCGTCGCCAGCGCACCTCCCTCTGCCAGCTTCCCCCGTTCTGTGGTGTAATTTCAACAAGTAAAATTCTACTACTGGCATGTTTTGCCCTGTTACTTCTCTGTTTAGAGCATGGGCATTTAAAATGAACAGATCTAATATACGGAAAAAGAACTTCTTGCACCATTTTATCATCTTTCTCACTGATTTGACTGAACTCAGTAGCATGTCAGTTGTGGTCATATTCCCCTATATTCGCATTGCAATCTGCAAGACATTGGGGTTTCATGTGTCTTTCACTGGTCTTTCTGTCTGTCTTCTCTGTATCACACATTTCTGTAGTGTTTCAGGTGGTTAACATCCGCACTTCAATCTTATTGCACCACTTCATGGCAAGCATTGTATACGTGGACATAAACTGTACTTCTCCATGTTTCAGATTGTCCTGAAATTCTAGCAAGTTATGCCTGTTTTTTCGAACAGTACCACATGCGTTCAAGCCATGATTATCAACCCTGAAGAACAGTTCTGAGCTGGCATATCAGTTGTCAACATAGAGCATGTGCCCCCATTGCAAATATGGTTTTGGCAGTGTTTCGACTACGTCGCCACTTTTCCCCAGATTGTGAAAGCCAATTTCACTCGTGGTGCCTGTATACTCAATGAAGTCCAGTATGTATCCAGTCTGACAGTCACACAAAAGCCAACATTCCACTTGAAAAGCTGGAAAATCAAGCCATACAGTCATGGGGTAACAAAATAGCTAACGAAAATATACCATGTATAAGGACATTGCATGAGAAATATTTGCCAGGTAAGTTATTTGCTTTTGTGACCTGACAGTATCGTGAATGTTACAAATAATAATAGTAAAACAGTGCTTAGTTTCAGTGCACTAAATGTTATCCGAAGAATATGCAATGTTTGTGTGCAACGAGAATATCACTTTATTTGCAACGAATGGAAGTTCGCAAGTCAAGTAATGTACAGAAGAAACGTGTATTCTGAACATATAATTCTTGCCCTTGTTCATTACTCTTCAAAATTAGTACGGCAGTTTTGACTTTTAAATGTTTCTGCTACTAGTCGTGATTTTCTTAACCTATTAATTTTCTTAAATTACCCTTCTGTCAAATACATTCTCGTGAATAAGCCCACTGCAATATTTTTGTTACTGTATTTCCTTGCTAGTGTTATGTATCTGAATTGCTGCTTTAAGTCACAATAAATTGACGATTCATGCAGTGGCTGTCGAGAGGAGCACCATTTAAATTGCTGGCCGAGTAACAGTGGAAGGAAAGCTGCGCTTATTACTTTCCACAGTAATTGTACGGAAAATATGAACAAATGGATATCATCTTACCTGTAACCAGTGCCGAATTTTACCCGCAGCTAAAACATAAAAATCCTCAACTTATTGCAGTTAATGAAATTTTGAACTTCCTTTTATGCAAAAAATCACATGTTCCACATTTTCATAGTTCACTTCTTTTGTGAGTACAATTATTTTTATATCTGCCACTAGCTATAAAACAAGAAACATCAATGTGCCTACTTACTGGAAAATTTTCGCATCTTTGCATTATAGTTACTATAATATTGCAAAGCTCACACACAGAAGACCACATTTAAGATTACACGTTACAGTCAAAAATACAATTTGTGAGACAAGGTTTTGTCTTAATGAGTCTCTCACAAAGTAAAAGAAGAATTGACTGTTGGATATAATGAAAGTATTGTATCAATTTCTATCGTTGCAAGCTTATTTTCTAGCTAATGAATAACATTACACTCCACAAACTAACCTGAAGAGTAAGATAAACTATTATGACAATCTTGTGATTATTATGTCTTTTGCGTTACATGATTTTGTTTCTTTATTCCTAGAAATTGCTTGTGACCACAAACAATCCATCACTGAAGCTACATCTGGCAAACAAATAAATATTCTTTGTGATGAAGCAACGGACATAATAGGACGCTGTGTGTCTGATGAAGAAGAACGGAAGATATTCCCTGCTGCTGTGAAATTTCTAGAAGCAGCAAATGCCACAAACTTTTGCAGAATAATATTAGAAACACTAAATGAACACAAAGTGGCATATGGTGCAGTTCGTGTATTTGTTAGAGTGGAGAGCAGCTACGAAGGCGGGTCAAGGTCAGATGCGCAGTAGCAAGCGGAAGTGCACCACGTGATCTTCAGCCAACCACGCACTAGTGGCATTCCTGTCTTCGTACTGTGCGGGTCATGCTGTGTTCGTGAAGTTCGGTGTTTATTAGTGTTTGTGTTCTGGGCTAAGTGATTATTTTGCCATAATAGTGTACATTATGAGTGATGTTAAGCAATCACACCAAGTTCTGCACAAACAGGCAAGAGGAATAGTGTACCGTGTGTATCAGTACTTCAAAAGTCTGTCTTCTGCTGAGGCCGCACCAGCACAAGGTGCAGGTTGCGCCGTTGCCAGGTGCCAGGAGCAGACGGCCGAGGCTTGCGGCATTGGCTTGAGGACTGATAAAAGGATATCCAGCGAAGCTAACGAGTCGCTGCTGGCATGTGGCTCAGCTGTTTTTAAATCGCCAGGCAAACGTCACAATCGCAAAAAAGAAGTAGGTGAGCTAGACGATTTTGTGAAAAACGTTTTCTGCCGCATAGTACTCGGCATGTACGCTAGAGGCGAATATCCGACTGCTGAAAAATTGGTTTCACATATGAAAGAAGCAGAAAATTTTAACGGAAGTAAATGGACCATGTTGAGGATACTGAAGGACATGGGGTTCAGGTATCAGAAAACAAATGACGGGAGGAAATTACTGTTGGAACGTAGTGGCATTGTAGCTGCAAGGACTGTGCTTTTAAGAACAATGCAGCAGATTAGAGAAGCCGGCACCTCTCGAATGTATTATTTAGATGAGACTTGACGTTGTTTTCGTGAATTTCTGTGAAGTAAATTTAGAGGGCCGGAATTTGAAGCTGAGTGTAGTACGATCTTGCTGCCGCCTACTTACATTTCGCATAAAGATCACAAAGACAAGATATAAGAAATTAGGGCTTGTACGGAGGCATATAGGCATTCTTTTTTTTCCTCGTTCAATTTGGGAGTGGAATAGGAAAGGAAATGCCTAGTAGTGGTACAGTGTACCCCCCGCCATGCACCTTACGGTGAATTGCGGAGTATGTATGTAGATGTAGAGTTTCGTCAACCAGAATCATGCAAGGGTTATGTGCTGGAAAATGAGTGATGGATACGGTGGACTGAAAGTTCCAGTGGGTAAGGGCGGCAGAATTATAGTGCTTCATGTCGGATCAGCAGAAACTGGCTTCATTCCCCAGAGTAAGCTGATTTTTAAGGCTTCAAAGGCTAAGAATTCTGAAGATTACCATTCTGAGATGACATACAGTATCTTCAAAAAGTGGTTTAAAGAACAACTGTTGCCTTACATACCTCCTTGTTCTGTTATTGTCATGGACAATACGAGCATCTATTCCGTGCAAGTCAACAGAGTTCCCTCCACGAATTCCAGAAAGAGGGACATTATTGCATGGTTAACATCAAACAGAATACCTCACAGCTCCTCACATACCAGAGCAGAATTGCTGGTTCTTGTCAATGCAAACAAGCCAGCATACAAAGTTTATGAGATAGATGAAATTGCAAAACAGCACAAACATCGTGTTGTTAGGTTACCACCATATCATTGTCACTATAACCCAATTGAACTGGTATGGGCTCAGGTCAAAGCATATATTGCAGAAAAAAACAAAACATTTAAAATTGCAGATGTTGAGAGACTTACGCATGAGGCAATGGACAGCATCTCAGAATCTGCATGGGCAGCTTGCGTAAGACATGCAGAGAAATTGCAGGAAGAAGATCACGAGAGAGAAATTGGCAGGGACACTATTATGGAACCATTCGTTATAAATCTTGCAGAATGCGATTTCTCAACGTCCGACAGCGAAGAAGACAATGGCACTGATTTTTTACCGTGAAGTATGTAAGTAGCCTGTCACTTACTAGTACTTATGGCTTTGTTCCTATGACTGACTGCAGCTACTTTAAAATTATTAATAATTATTCATAAAACAATATGTTCGAATAAGTTGCACATGTAGGGCGTGATCGCTATTTGGATTATTAATAATATTTTCTTATATTCAAAGAACAGAACAACTGTGATTGTTAAAATCCCTTATTAAATAATACTATCGGTTTCGCAATTTACAGTTGCTTTTTCATGTGTTTTATCAGTTTATAAATGAATAAAGAACTATTACAGTTAAAACGCTCTCAGTATTTTTAATATGAAGGTGGAGAGGTCTGTGTCTGTTTACGTCAAACCATTAAAATATTATGTTATATAATGATTTAACGTAAGTAAACAAGACCTTCCCACCTATATATTAAAAATATTGAAATTCTGACACTTCTTTATTCATTTGTAAATTTCGTAACCGGTCGTGTTCTTTAATAGTTCTGTAATAGTCGCAGCGGTTTTGCTGTCCTGTTCTTTGAAATAGGAAAACTGGACTGTGGTTTTGTGTGTGTGTGTGTGTGTGTGTGTGTGTGTGTGTGTGTGTGTGTGTGTGTGTGTGTGTGTTTTAAGCTTAATATGTTCTTGTTAGGATCGTGCTGTATTTTAATTTCCACATAACTAGTTTCAACAGACAATCTACTATCTTCAGATCTTGTGGAATACCTACTTTATAAAATATGCTGCTGTATTAATATTCAGATCTGCTCTCATTCTGGGAGCAAGAGCTAAATTTATAAAAGATCTAAATTTATAAATTAGGTATTCCACAAGATCTGAAGATGTTAACTGGTCTGTTGAAACTAGTTGCGTGGAAATTAAAATACAGTGCGATCCTGGCAAGAGAATTTATTTCTTTCTAGTAGGCCTCCATACATAGATCGTTAAATGGTTTACCAAATATTGATTTTCTTTCACTGTGCAACCTATTAAACCATTACGATTAGTCATTGATACCTTTAAGGTCATACGTACCGATAACTGAAATACTTCAAGTATCAGTACTTTGGATCGCTGTGGATGCCTAATTTAGTTATACAAAGAAATCTTTTAATTAGAAAAACATTATTCTAAACTATTAAAATTATAAAAGTGTTTAAAGAAAGGAACTAAATTGTGGACATTGACAGCGTGCGCGCTCACTGTGGCACAATGTTTACGCTTGTGTGCACTGTCAGCTGTCAGAGTGCGCGAACTGATGGAAGGAAACTGGCAGCGTCGCAAAGTATCTCCCCTCTCTCTCTGCGCAGAACGCTCGCCTCGCCCGCCTTCGTAGCTGCTCTGAACTCTAGTGACAGTGCTCCATATATGACACTCTGTTAAGATACTTTAAAAGTGATTATTGTTGACCATCTGATTCATGTGCACTGTTGGGCACACAAAGTCAGTTTAATTGGCAAATGCTTCACAACAGTTGTGTGTGAATGGAATGAAGTGGTGACAATGGTAAAATCAACATTCCTAACTACAAGGAAGTGAAACTACAAATACATCCAGTTTCTCAAGGCAAAAAATGGTTTCAAGGAAGCTAAGCAGTTTTGATTAACATTAGTTGCTCGGTGGAACAGCTGGTTTCAATCAGTGTTCTATTTAGAAATTTATTTCCTTGACATTGTAGAGTTCTTTAAGTTGTCAGAAATGAGAGAGGCAAATAAGAGACAAAGACGTGAAAAGATTCCACACACACGGTGTTTTGAAAGATCATGTCAGGCAGCTTGTGGCGCTCTTAACTTTGCTTGAGGGCTCAAACTATCCTACAGATAATATTCTGTACCCAAAACTGGCCAATCTAGAATTAAATTTGGTAACTGTATGTGGAGGACAGTTCTCACAAGGAACACAAGCACTGCATGCTCTAAATACTCTAGAGCAGGCTGTATGTAAAGATGTGTTTAGCAAGGCAGCTAATTCTGCCAAAAAGCAAAGACCCAAATCATAAGGAATTCGAGAGTCTACAGCTCACACGCTTTCACCAAGGAATGTCATTTTAAACTCTCCTGATAAAGCCGTTGTAATGGAAACTATGTCTAAGTTTATCAAGATAAGCAGTGTCTAGTGGCTATGCCCATTTAAAAAGAATTTTACAACAGCGGTTTAAAGAAAGTGATAGTGTCGATACCACGGGTGTTTTGAGTGCTATTTGCACTGAAAAAGATCTTGAAATGTTTGCAAAACATTGTTTCGCTTTGTTGTGGACTCAAACTAACAATGTTGACAGCGAGCATGATTTATCTCACTACAACACAGTAGTGACAGATAGGAGATGCAATATCAAAGAGAGAAATGCTGAAATATGTACAATCCTTTCTTTGAAAAATTAAATAATAATAATAATAATAATAATAATAATAATAATAATAATAAAATCTTAAAATATGTTGTAAAATATCAGTTTCCTTTCTTTCCTTAAACAGATTGATTAAATAATAGTAATTAATAAAGCATTTATCACATAAAAGGTGTGATATACCGTACATTTGTAAGGGGAAGTAACGAGATACTTATTCAATAGGCTATATACATATGATGTCCGAAAATACATGCTAATTTTGCCAAAAATAGATGCTAATTTTGCCAAAAATAGATGCTAATTTTGCCAAAAATAGATGCTAATTTTGCCAAAAATAGATGCTAATTTTGCCAAAAATAGAGGCTAATTTTGCCAAAAATAGAGGCTAATTTTGCCAAAAATAGAGGCTAATTTTGCCAAAAATAGAGGCTAATTTTGCCAAAAATAGAGGCTAATTTTGCCAAAAATAGAGGCTAATTTTGCCAAAAATAGAGGCTAATTTTGCCAAAAATAGAGGCTAATTTTGCCAAAAATAGAGGCTAATTTTGCCAAAAATAGAGGCTAATTTTGCCAAAAATAGAGGCTAATTTTGCCAAAAATAGAGGCTAATTTTGCCAAAAATAGAGGCTAATTTTGCCAAAAATAGAGGCTAATTTTGCCAAAAATAGAGGCTAATTTTGCCAAAAATAGATGCTAATTTTTAAGGTCTCTAATCATGAATAGGCAGGTGAAAGTTCATAGTGTCAAAAACATAGCAACTTCTACTGTTGTTTCATTATCATTTACAGAAGAAAATTAATTATGAAACAATGAATTTAGAAAACACTAAATGACTGTGTGAGGTTACATACTTAATAGATACAGAAGTATATACAAGTATTAACAAGCACTGTTGAATGAAATAAAAACAGGAGACTTGACTTCCATCAGGTTAAAATCTTTCTGAGAATGTAAGAAGTTAGCTTCTGACATATCTTGCCTACTGAACAATCAAATATTCAAAAACAAGTAACAAATATTGGGCAAGCTATACTACCAAGATATGACCTTCTAATTACTCCTAGATTATTGCAAACAGTAGTTGTTATTCTTGTTATACATTTAATGCATTTATGTTTGTGCTGATACTCAAGAACCAATAAAATTTAAACACATCTTTTTTTTTACAGCCAATCAACTTCCCCTTCATGTGAAACAAAGTGTTGCATAAATTAATTTCACATTTTCATAGTAGTAGCAATCAACTATACGGGGAGTTTCCATATGAGCGTTCAGGATGTAAGGATGCTCCACTGAGGTAGGAAACTTAGGGTCAGCGAAGATAGCTTATGGAGATAATACTAAAAACAACAACAATACTGTATACTTTTTTATTTACATTAGTTACAATTAACTGCAAATACCATACTGACATAATGAACATACAATTTTCACTATAAGTTACAAAATGTGCTGAAACTGATAACCATCAATCCAAGTATGTCATCAGTAAACAAGATTCTAACGCACCCTGACAAATAGCCTCAGTGTACTTCAAATTGCATCATGAGCAGCTACAATTCTGACAACTAATTCCATCTCCGTATCCACTGGGGTCTTGTACATGTGTGAATTTACATATTCCGATAGGAAATAATAAAGGGGATTCAGTTTACATGACCTCTCAGGCCTCGGAACAGGACAAGGTGCACATCAACGAGTTCTGTGAAACTGTACTGGTAAGCAGTCCATCTTACTGTACTATACTAATTTGAAAATTACTGAGTAATTAATGGGTTTGTCACTGATTCGTTGCATGTTATGTCATGGGACATTCTAAATACCATACAACAGAGCTGACATATGGACAAGTTAAGTAAACAAAACATGCATTGTGACTTTTTAGTAATCGGGCTCATCCTAGTTGCCTTGTAGGGTGGTCAATTATTTGTTCATTTATTTTCTCTCTTTCTGGTGCTTTTGTGTGTGCTGTGTGTATTGGGAGCAATTTGCTAGTCCTTTTTTTTTTTCTCTCTCTTCAAAATTTATTCTTGCATGTCATAAGGGTGTGCCTCAGAATCTATTGTTTGGTGAATCTGCAGTATGTCTCTTGAGTGACAATTTTCTCTTTGTACTTGGGAATTGTATTAGTTAGCTGTTAGGCGCTGTCCCTGCCTTCGGAAGACAGAGTTGGGCTGGCAGTGTCGACGAGGCTGATCGCTGGCAATGCGTTTATGGGGACAGTTTGCGAGGCGGGACCTATATGTCTGTAGGCTCACTACCTGAGGTGCCTCCACACTCTGGAAAACATTCAATAATGTATCACTTCCCTTCTAGATAGCGGGCAGTGTGGGTCGCATTCCGCGGGGTTCCTATCGTCACGGAGCCTCTTAGTGTACGGCTTTGGGGAGGTTATCTTCTACCTGCTCTACCTGCTCTATCAGCAGAATTACAGCCGGGGGCTGACTCAGGCCACGTTTTTTTCAAGGTGATATACTGCCTGGCGTCCTGTGGAATTTCGGAGCGCAAGGAGTCTTCTCTTGTCTGGTGTTTCATGTCCCCTTTCCACTTTGATCTTTATCTGTGGCTATTCGGGCTACAAGCTCACTAGATAAGACTTGAAATGCATTTTAGGGCAAAAGGCTGGGAAATGATGGGCGTGATGAATTTTGGAAAGGACAGTTGACTCGGGTGGTGTCCTCTGGAGGCGATCCGATTGGCTCTGTGTTTGTAGGCAACAGGTCTAACTATCTGTCATAGCTGCCTGTCCGTCTAATTGGTCGGAGGTTAGAGCTCTCCAATGATTGGTCTATAGAGTTTACGTGGGCAGTGACACCCAGTTTTTTTCATGGTCGGACGAAGAGTCAGTGGACTTCTCGTGTAGGCTCCATCTAGTTTGGATGTCTTCTTTTAGATAGGATCTGAAGAGTTTTAATAGCTCTTCTGGCTGAGTTATGTGTGTTTGTTGGACTTCAGTTTACTGAGGTTTCCACCTGCAGCAGACCGCGGACTTAGAAAATTTCACATGTCGATCCGGACAGGAGCTCAGTTGCAGTTGTTCGCTCTGCAAAACAGCTGTGTTTTATATTCTTGTTTGGTTGAGACTTGAGAATAGGCAACCACCATTGTACTGGCCATACCGACGTGATAGTGATTTATACAAGTTCATTCTGGGGACATTTGTACTCAATACTCTCATTTTGCACTTGAGTTTGTGAGTGTATTTCCTAGCCGAAACTGTAAGCATTGACCTGACAACTGCTATCTGCCACGAGTTAAATGTTGATACTGCTTCACAGTTCATAGTGACATTCTCGTGCGGGTGATCAAAGTTGGACTTCTCTCTCCTATAACTAATTTTTTAGCGCCTCTGTCCACCTTTCTACTTTTTCCCAACAGGACAACGCCACATGTATAGCCATATATTATATTACATGTAAAGTTACGGCTCCATTTGTTTCATTCCTATTAGACTTCGTATATTGATTTGTAAACTTATTTGTTAAAAAATTAGACAATTTGCTGGCCACACGTGTGTTTCGCTGTGTTAACCGATTTACTGCATTTGATATCATTTTTATAAATATTTGTTTCAATTTGTAACCCGGTGCTTGACTACACTTTCAACTAGAATTTCATATAAAAAATCTTTTATATTATTTGTTAACTATACCCCGAATTTCTGTGTGCCCTAATTAAGAAATGTAAACACTTCAAAAGCGGAAAACGGTTTACGAAAATCGGTTTTCGTCTTCCGGAAGATGTGTTACATGTAAACGTAGCTAGTGGCTTGCTTAGTAGGCGCAAATGTAAATACTGGCGCTAAAACTTTTGCACTCGTAAAAATAAAAAATAAATAAATAAAATAAAAGGAAGTCGAGTCTAATTTCCACTTTATTTTCGACTATTGAATTTTAACACACCATTCAACGAAGGAAATAGAACTTTAGTATTGCTCAACTTCAAATGTAGCAGTTCACGTTAGTAACCGGTAATTTCCTAGGAACCGTATACATCGAATAAAATGGCAATACAATCTATATATATCATTCAACTCTCGCTCCGCTAGCAGTAGCAAGAAACTTTATTTTTTTCGCTTTAAAATAGATGTCGATGTTTTGAAATGTTTCAGTTCCCAGCACTTTACCACATTAAGTTATCCCAAAACATACATTGTAAAGTTGATTTTGGCAATCAATAAGATTTAGCATTGTTGTTTCTTCTATTACAGTATTATGACTTTCTACATAACACGTCGCCACTCATAACCTCACTTTCAACATGGAGTACTGGAAAAAGCGAATTATCGTGACGGACAGTGTGAATACAACTTGATGTGATGGATCCGTGACATGACGGACAGTGTGAATCGGCCTTAATTCGTTGTCAATGGACTTTTCAGTTAAAGCTATGGTCGTTAGACTAAACTATAGGTACTGGTATTCGAACAAGCGAATGTTATGATTTTTACGAATATGTCATGATTTTAAATGGTGTGGCTAGGCAGGAACCTAAGAGTACAACTTGTTCACTCACAAGTTACGCTGTACTCTTAGGTTCCTGACTAAACACATCCTTTAAAATCATGACTATTCGTAAAAATCATAACATTCGCTTCTTCGATACCTATCGCACAGACCTAAAATTTCTGTATGAAACACTATCCGATATATATCGATCGCACTGCCACTTCATTTGGTGTACACGGCTCCTAGGACTTCACCTACGATTCTTGCATGAGTTGTCTCATTCTAATTTCGCGTATTCTTTCGTCGAATTTTGTGAAGTGCTGGGGTATGTGAACCTTAGAGAAGCACTAGGATTTCAAGAAGAAAGTTATTTACTACCATATGTGGAAAAAAAGTTTTAATCGTGCGCCATTCAGGCTGGATAATGTCAATTCAATAAACATCTGACGTCTGTTTCAATAAATCTGGTTAAATTGTATGACACTTCTCGCCGGGCTGCAGTGGTTACGTTGGCACCAATGGTAATGACGGCATCTCAGATGACCATTAAATGTTTTTTCGTGACAACTTCAATTAAAACAAAAATTATTTTTTTCTTAACGCAGAATTCTGCACTTCATTCGGTAAAATTTTACGACGCTTCTCGCCGGGCTTTATTTCTTATGTTGGCAACAGATGAACAATGAAGTGTAGAACTGCGTTGATATTTTTCATGACGAGAGTAAGTGTTATTGCTGCTCGTTTCACTCGCAGCTAAATTAATACTGTACCTGCTCTATGGTTGACAGGTTCTTGTATGTACCCTTGCCCATTCAGAAAAATATAATTTTTTTTTAATTGAAGTTGCCACGAAAAAAAACATTTATTGGTCATCTGAGTTGCCGCCATTACCATTGGTGCCAACATAACCACTGCAGCCCGGCGAGAAGCGCCGTACAATTTAACCAACAAAATAAATTAGCTTTGGATGTATAATAAATTTTATAACGGCTTATATAAGTGACTATAAAATAATTGAACATTTACACATCCTATTTTTTAAAAACCTATTTTTCAAACTTCCAAAATATCTACTCACATTTTCAGGTTTTATTTTTGATTCTTCACCTTTGAAAAAGGAAAAAAAAAAAAGTAATTCTTTCCTTTGTAAGACTTCATTATGCTATTATTTTTTATTTCATCAAAATGAAACAGTTGGTAATAGAGTGAAGAAAGTTTCTTATTATCATTTAGAGCATCTAAACAACACGTATCTCAAAATGTTACATAAAAATTTCTTTTAAGAGGATAAGGGATATTAAAAATTTCTTAAAATTTAAAATAAAAACTCAAATGAAATTTTAATTTCTTATATTTTACTGTAATATTGTCATTTGAGATCCATCACAGAAGGCTTTATCTTGGGTTCGAGATTCGATTCGGGTTCGGGATTCGGCACGTTATATTTAAGATTCGGTATTCGGATTCGATTCGGTAAAACTGGGATTCGACCCATCCCTAGGTTGGATGTCTTAAAAGTAAGAGAGTTTAGCTGACTACAAGACAAGGAAGGCTTATTCTCAAGAAAGTTTCTTTGTGAAGGGATGGACGGTAAAGAAAAAATTATCAGGCCTCTGTCATGGTGGAGGGGGTTGAGAGGTACTTGCGACTTGGCAGATGTAGCCATAAGAATATTGGGGGCACCAATAACTTCAGCTGCCACAGAGCATACATTTAGTAAGACTTCTTGGTTGAGTTTCTCCTGAGGAAGTAGAAAAACTGACATTTATTTCGTACAGCTGGAAACTTATGAATGCTCCACCTCCAAAAGAGAACATGAAAGGAACAAGAAAGCGAGCAGAAGCCAACCCAGAAGAAGAAGTCCTTGAGACTGAAGATGATGATGAGACTGTAACGATGATGACTTTTTTGGAGTTGGAAATGTAGAAGTTGAGGATTTAACGGACAGAGAGTGAAAGTGAGTAGTGGACTTGAAAAAAAGATTCAACATTAAAAGTTGCTGTATTAAACCTTTTGCCTTTTAGTAGTTTGATTTTTATAACATTTTGCATTCTGGCAATTTTTCTGCACTTTTTGTTCAATTATAATATAGTTTCAACATATAAGAGTGTTCGTGTTTGGTTTAATAACACAATTACCACATTGACATATTAATTTGAGCAATTCCCTTTTTAAATTTATAAATTACTAAGAAATTTATTTAATTATAATTTTTTCTTACAATATATTTCAGTATTTCATTTGTTGTTGTTATGGTCTTCAGTCCGGAGACTGGTTTGATGCAGCTCTCCACCCTACTCTATCCTGAGCAAGCCTTTTCATCTCCTCATAAGAACAACAACCCACATCCACTTGAATCTGCTTACTATACGCGTGTCTTGGTCTCCCTCTGCGATTTTTACCCCACACACTTCCCTCCAATGCTAAATTTATGATTCCCCCATGTCTAAGAATGTGTCCTACCAAGCGATCCCTTCTTTTAGTCAGGGTGTGCCAAAAATTCCTCTTCTCACCAATTCTGTTAAGTACCTCTTCATTAGTTATGCAATCTACCCACCTAATCTTCAGCATTCTTCTGTAGCACCACATTTCAAAAGCCTCTATTCTCTTCCTGTCCGCACTGCTTATTGTCCATGTTTCATTCCCGTACAAGGCAACACTCCACACAAATGTCTTCAGAAAAGACTTCCTTACACTTAAATTAATATTCGATGTTAGCAAATTTCTCTTTTTCAAAAATGCTTTTCTTCCCATTGCCATTCTGCATTTTATATCCTCTGTACTGCGACCATCGCATGTTATTTTACTACCCAAGTAACAAAACTCATCTACCACCTTCATTGATTCGTTACCTAATATAATTCCTTCAGCATCGCACGATTTTCTAAGACCGCATTCCATTATTTTTGTTTTGCTCTTGTTAATGTTCATTTTACACGCTGTCTTCAACACTGTCCATTCCATTCAACTGCTCTTCCAGGTCCTTTGCTGTCTCTGACAGAATTACAATGTCAATTAACTTTAATCCCTATTCCAAATTTTTCCTTGCTTTCCTTCACCGCCTGCTCGATGTACAAATTGAATAACATCGGAGAAAGGCTACAACCCTGTCTTACTCCCTTCCCAACTGATGCTTCCCTTTCATGCCCTTCAAGTCTAATAACTGCGGTCTGGCTTTTGTACAAGTTGTAAATAACTCTCCTTTCCCTGTATTTTACCCCTGCTGATTTCTGAATTTGAAAGAGTGTATTCCAGTCAACATTGTCAAAAGCTTTCTCCAAATCTACAAAAGCTAAAAATGTAGGTTTGCCTTTCCTTAATCTATCTTCTAAGATAAGACGTAAAGTGAGTATTGCCTCCCGGGTTCCTATGTTCCTCCTGAATCCAAACTGATCTTCCCCGCACCAGTTCAAATAGTTTTGTCATGGCTGGCTCTCCCAGAGACTTTAGTAGCTCTGAGGGTATGTCATCTACTCCTGGGGCCTTGTTCCGACCTAGGTCTTTCAGGGCTCTGTCAAATTCATCTCTCAGTGGGCCGTATGAATAAAACTGAGCATATGCTTCAGAGAAGACGCTCAGAGCAAAAGAACGTTCTCTGAGCAAGTTCTCAAATTCGTATGAATAAAAACTTTAAAGCATATGCTCTGAGCAGGTAGTTTATTCTCACTACCTCCCCTCCTACTTGAGTAAGTTCTCCGCGTGTCATGTCCGCCACAGATCAGCTGTCCAATCGTGTATTTCTTTAAACTAGCCCAATTAGGCAAATTATTAAGTGTACAAATATGGAGAAGGCATCGACGTGTTGAGAAAGAACTGGACTGTGTTTAGATATTAGTTTGTTGTGAAGGAGCATATTATAAAGACTAAATATGCACTATTTACGTAAATGTTTCTGCTGGCGATACAAAATTTTCGTCACGCGAGAAACTCGTTTGTTAATGAAGTAGGGTTAGCACAATTTGCGAACGATATAATAAGAATGTATCACATATTCATCTGTCGCAACGTGGAATGCTGTAGGAGTGTTCTAACATGAGATACGCCTTGTTAAATATGACACCCAATGGTTTGCTCATAAGTGTTAGGCCATAGAATTTGAACAAGAAACACGCTGCTAGGTATGTAATTAATCAGTTATTAATTTTCCTGTCGTGTTTACTTACTTCTAACATGACAGAAGTTAAGATTACGAAGTCAGAAAACGCATCATAAATAGCCAACCGGTTTGGATAGAAACAGTAGCTACCTCAGTAGGCCTACCTGGTATTGCAGCAACATTTATTTTGTGATAGAAACTGTGAAATCCTGGGATACACTTTATTTGGAACTAACATCATAAGGTCTTACTAATAGATCCTATTTTAAAACGATATTATTATTTTGCTATGTGACTGTTTACAACTGTAAATATACACGCCAAACAAATGAGTAAACACGCAGCTGAATCCATTTGTGTTTCATTTTTATGTCGGTAATGAAAACACCTCTTACATCACTCTCGTCACTGTATAAAATGCTGGAAGTGTCACACGATTTTTCCGAAGGAAGATAGTCGTCAACAAAATGTTTTTATTTGTATTAACTTTATAGATTGCCTCGTATTTCTTAAAGGCTACATATAATATTTGCCTTCCAAGTAACAAAATTGTTGTAATTTTTATTATAAACCTCAGTAAAACGTAACCTTAATAGAAGTTACTCAGCACGGAGTATGCCATAGAGCTCACTCCAGAAATCTGAGAATGTTCTCCCGTCGTGAGAAACTTCTGCAGTTTTATTCATATGAAATTGGAAAATGTTCTCTGTTGTGAGTAACTTCTCCCACCCCATTACTCACGCTGAGAACATACTCGGCTGAAGTATATTCTCCGACTCACTTTATTCATGCGAATCTGAGTATGTTCTCTGGAATCCAGAGTATAAAGTAGATACTCCATTTTATTCATACGGCCCAGTATAGTATCTCCTATTTCATCTTGATCTACTTCCTGTTCCCTTCCTACCACATTGTCTGTAAGTTCATTTCCTTTGTAGAGCTGCTCTATGTACTCTTTCCACCTTTCAGCTTTTTCTTCTTTGCTGAGAACTGGTTTTCCATCAGAGTCCTTGATATTCATAGAGCTATTTTTCTTATCTCCAAATGTTTCTTTTATTTTCCTGTAGGCTGTATCTGTTTTTCCCGTATTTATACATTCTTCTACAGATCTGCATTTGGCTTCTAGCCACTCCTGCTTAGCCATTTTGCACTTCCTGTCAATCTCATTTCTTAGTCGTCTGTACTCCATTTTGCGTGTTTCATTTACAGCATTTTTATATTTTCTCCTGTCATCAATTAAATCTAGTATTTCCTGTGATATCCAAGGATTTTTTGTAGGTCTTGCCTTTCTACCTATTTTGTCCTCTGCTGCCTTCACTATTTCATCTCTCAATGCTACCCATTCCTATTCTACTGTTTTATTTCCCCCTGTTTCTGTCAATTGATGCCTACATCTCCCTCTGAATTTCTCCAGAACTTCACTTTCCTTCAATTTATCTAAGTCCCATCTTCTTATCTTCCTACCTTTCTGCAGTTTTTTCAGTTTCAGCCTACAGTTCATGACTAACAAGTTATGGTCAGAGTCTATATCGGCCCCTAGGTATGTTTTACAATATATCACCTGGTTCCGGAATCTATGTTTTACCATTATAAAATCTATCTGATACCTTCCGGTGTCTCCTGGTCTCTTCCACGTATACAACCTTCTTTTGTGATTCTTAAACCATGTGTTTGTTACGATTAAATCATGTTCCTGTTCCGTGCAAAATTCTACCAGGCAACTTCCTCTTTCATTCCTTTTGCCCAGACCATATTCACCTACTATCTTCCCTTCCCTTCCTTGTCCTACTACCGAATTCCAGTCTCCCATAACAATTCAGTTTTCCTCTCCCTTAATTGTCTGAATAATTTCCTTTAGCTCCTCATATATTTCTTCGATTTCCTCATCATCGGCAGAGCTAGTTGGCATATAAACCTGTACTACTGTTGTCGGTGTTGGCTTTTATCTATCTTGACAATGATAATGCGATCACTGTGCTGCTCATAGTAGTTTACCCGCATTCCTATTTTCTTATTCATTATCAGTCCTACTCCTGTGATACCCCAACTGATTTTGTATTTATAATCCTGTAGTCACCTGACCAGAAATCCTGTTCATCCTGCCACCGAACTTCACTAATCCCCACTATACCTAACTTCAACCTATCCATTTCCCTTTTTAAATTTTCTAGCTTCCCTACCCGATTAAGGGATCTAACATTCCACGCTCCGATCCGTAGAATGCCAGTATTGTCTTTCCTGATGACAACATCCTCCTGAGTAGTCCCCGCCCGGAGATCCGAATGGGGGACTATTTTACCTCCGGAATATTTTACCCGAGAGGATGCCATCATCATATGTTCATACAGTAGAGCTGCATGTCCTCGGGAAATGTACCAGCTGTAGTTTCCCCTTGCTTTCAGCCGTTCGCAGTAACTGTGTGGCAAAGCCACATTAGCTGATGTGACAAGGCCAGCTCAGTCAATCATCCAGACTGTTGCCCCTGTAACTACTGAAAAGGCTGCTGCCCCTCTTCAGGAACCACACGTTTGTCTGGCCTCTCCATAGATACCCCTCCGCTGTGGTTGCACCTACGGTACGGCTATCTGCATGATTGAGGCACGCAAGCCACCCCACCTCGGCAATGTCTGTGGTTCATGGGGGTGGGTGTTTCATTTAATTGTATAATATTACTGTCTGAAACCTATTAATTTTTACTGAGCTATCTGGCTAATTAATCATAAATTCCTAGGAATTTATGAATTTTGGGAATATTGCCGGCAATATTTCCTCTATTTTAAATTCCTGGGAATTTCCCTACAGTAGGACTGTGTTTATTATTTGGTGCACTCTGATCAATTATCTCGCCACTGTGCTTGTAGATTTAGGGTGTTGGATCTTTTTCCATGTTTTTAATAAAAAATATGGTAGTGACCCTTGATATTAATGAGGATTATATTTAAAATTAATTTGCATATCTGTAATTTTGCACAATTGCATACCAGTGGACCATCTCTGATGAGTAAAAATATAGGCCTATCCACTCGGTGGCGTTATCCCTTCCTTTTTGACGCAACGTCATACAGCCTTGCAGAAAATAAAGGAATATAGATTCAAATTTACAGAACAGTATGTATACACATTTGTAAATAAGCTGGAAATGAAATCTGTAGACAAGTTTACTTCCATATCTCCTTAAGCTGTCATGTCCAACCTCTGGGTCCCTACCTCAAATTGTTCAGTGGAACATTCTGTATGTCCTGTTAAATTTTTCCACACACTTACAGAAATACCCAATACAATGAAAGGCAAAAAGATTGCCTGGCATGAATATCTTAGTCCAAGAACAGAGCATTCCTCATTCCCAAGTTCAGAAGTGCCAGTGTTTCCTATTCTAGTGGTGTATGGAGCTTAAGACATGTTTAGATCATCAAATAAAAGAAATATAATATTTAGGGCACAGTATATACCCAGTTCCATTGCAATTGTAACTCATTGTATTATTCCTTTTGAAAATCATTATTCAAGCCATAGAAATTGTTGAAATATAAGAACCCTTGTCGATACAATTACTACAATGGTAGACCTCAGCAGGTAATATTTTAAGCCTTAATTCCCTACACTTTCTGCAGTTGTAGGTTTCCTTTGTTCCCCGTTCTTTCAAAAGATTTCACATTACAACATTCTAATCTTTAAACAGACAAAAGATCATAGTAAAAATATTGAAAGTTGATCTATTTATTTGTAATTACATGGACTGCCATCCAGTGTGTGTGTGTCTAATTTTCAAAACATATCAGCTGATTGACATATGTCATAGATCTGCTTCAAAATGATGGATTAGACGATTTAGAGAAAGTGATGAGGTAGTGAAACATCCAATACCTGGAAGATCATGAATATTTACACAGAGACAAGATGAAGAATTAGTCAGAACAAGCCAGAGTGCACCATGTCAATCATCTAGAAACTAAAGGCAGCTTCACATTTTCCAGGCTGTCAAGAACTGCTCTCAGAAGATAAAAGGGAAATGGAATCAGGTCCAAAAATGTTCAAATGTTTGTATTGCTTATGGGACTTAACTACGGGGTCATCAGTCCCTAAACTTACAAACTACTTGTGAACTAACTAATACTAAGGTCGGCACAAATATCCACGCCCGAGGGGGGGGATTCGAACCTCCGACCATAGTGGCCGTGCAGACCGTGACTGGAGCGCCTCAGTCCCCTTGGTCACCGCAGCCGGTGACTCAGGTTCTGGCACTCTCCATCAGATACTACTAAGCAGTATCTCCTGAAAACACTGAGAAGCTGTCTTGCTAAAATATTGTGTAGTTTTCACAATACCATCCAATGTAACTCCAGTGAACGATTCAAGCATATAGTACATCACAAAAGCCTGAAACAGCATGACGGTGTCACCTGAACCCCATCCCTTATGTGCGAAGACTCTACAATTGGACAGACCCCCCTCCTGGAACTGTAAATGCCTTGAAGGATTTGTTCCATTCTTCATGGGAGAGAATAGCCATACAGGAGGACTTTTCCATAAACTTCTGAATTAAAAGCCTCAATGTATCCAAGCTGTTCTTTCTGCCAATGAAAGGTGAACAAAATATTTAAACAATTTCATTTTTATGTAAAAGGCCTACATAGCTTAATGCAAATATACTTGCTATCATATTAACTATTATTTGTATTTTTATTGGAGGTCAGATACACACTAGTAGAGGCGGTCAAACGCAGCTTTGCTCACGCTCGTTCCGCCACCAAGCCTGGCAAGACAGCCGCGCCCAAGAGTCAGCCATGCCAATTTTTTTTTTTTTTTTTTTTTTTTTTTTTTTTGTGGTTTTAGGGCGCACAACTGCTAAGATCATTAGCGCCCAGATAAGAACAGAAATTCGCTGGATCTCGAAAAAATTGCTAACTACCAGATAGAGTATTAAAAGAAGGCTAAGAACGAAAGATAAAAACAATTAAAAGGGTTACATATCTTTTGATAGATTGGCTATGTAGATAAAACACAATACTCGAGCAGCTGCTCGTGTGTCGTCAGCTAAAAGTTCCTCCAGAGTAGACGGAAAGTGAAGGGCAACATGAAGATGATTAAAACTGGGACAAGACGGTAAAACATGTCGCACCATCAGCAATTCACCGCAGAAGCAGAGCGGTGCAGGGTCGGCGGTTAGCAAATGACGGTGGCTGAAATGGCAGTGACCGATCCGCAACCAGGCCAGGATGACCTCCTCTCGCCGAGAGGGGTGTGAGGAGGTCCCCCAAGCGGTCGGGATCGGTTTTACAGTTCTCAATTTATTGTACATAAGTGAGAACCACACACTGTGCCAGGACGACACAATACTCCGGCGAAGAGCCCGTTGAACATCGTCTGCTGGGACGCAAAAGGTAGCCATGCGAGGCAAAAGAGCTGTGGTCTTGGCTGCTATGTCGGCGGTCTCATTCCCGGGCACACCCATGTGGCCAGGGACCCACAGAAAATAAACTTGACAGCTGTCATCTGCTACCAACTGGAGGGAGCGTTGGATCCGATACACAAGAGGATGGTTCGAGAAAGGGTCCTTAAGACTCTGTAGGGCACTAAGGGAGTCCGAACAGATGATATAAAAAGGTTGGTGGCGGCGGCAGGTATACAAAACAGCCTGGTGGAGGGAAAAAAGCTCAGCCGTGAAAATCTAGCACCGGTCAGGGAGCTTGTATTGGGAACGGTTGTCCCCGACAACGAAGGCAGATCCGACACCGTCAGTGCTCTTGGAACCATCAGTGTAAATAAATATGGCACTATCGAACTGCGAACGGAGTTCGACAAGCCTCGAGCTGTATACCAAATCCAGGGTGCTCTCCTTGGGCAGCGAACGACGTTCAAGGTGGGTGCAAACCTGAGCCTGATGCCACGGTGGCAATGGGCTGTCGCTCAACCAAAAGGTGGAAGGAAGGGTAAAATCGAGCCACTGAAGCAGGCAGCGAAACCGAACTCCAGGTGGAAGCAAGGCTATCGCAGACAACTGATATTGGCGATCGAGTGAGTCGTCAAAAAATAATGGGTAAGATGGATGGTGGGGCATCGACCGCAGGCGGCATGCGTACCGACACAACAGTATGTCACGCCGAGTGGTCAAGGGTAATACAGCAGCCTCGGCAAACAGACTTACAACAGGGCTGGTATAAAATGCACAGGTCGCCAGACGTAATCCCCGATGGTGAATAGAGTTGAGACAGCGGAGAATCGACGGCCGTACAGAAGAGTATACAAGGCTTCCGTAGTCTAGCTTCAACTGAACAATGGCCTGGTAAAGGTGAAGCAGGACAGTACGATTCGCTCCCCATGACGTGCCACTGAGGACACGAAGAACATTAAGGGATTGGGCACAACGGGCAGCCAGGTAGGACACGTGTGTGGACCAGCAAAGTTTCCGATCCAACATTAGCCTCAAGAATTTTGTCGTCTCCATGAATGGTAGAGCAACGGGACCTAGACGTAGGGATGGTGGAAGAAATTCCTTGTATCTCCAGAAGTTTATACACACCGTTTTCTCAGTGGAGAATCAGAAGCCGTTCGCAATGCACCAGGAATATAGACGGTCAAGACAGTGTTGAAGACAACGCTCCAAAAGACACGGCCGTTGGGCGCTGCAATAAATTGCGAAATCGTCTACAAAAAGGGATCCGGAAATGTCAGCTGAAAGGCAATCTACGATCGGATTTATTGCAATGGCAAAGAGAGCCACACTCAAGACAGAACCCTGCGGTACCCCCATTCTCCTGACGAATGGTGTCTGACAAAACAGAGCCCACTTGTACCCGTAACTTGCGATCCGCCAAAAACGCTTAAATAAAAAGAGGCAGGCGGCCCTGAAGGCCCCATGTGTGCAATGTGCGGAGAATGCCGTACATTTCACTGACTATTAGGCTCCTCTACAGATTTGACTTGTTACTCTGTCCAATGAGCTCCTGTACACACACTCGTGCACAAAACAGTAGCCTTCTCAGTAATAGAGAAATTTCATATGTTTATTATTTCACTTTTATCATTTTGAACTTTTAATAATAAGCTACTTAATTGAGAATAAACCTAGATGTAAACGGGACTCTTAACATAGAATCAAACCAAAAGCTTCTATTGTTGAATATTATTGAAATAAATAATACTAACAAAATGTAAGGTGAAAGTGTTAACTAAATATAGGTTAAATGTGAATTTTATTACAATGAAAAAATAAACCATTTAAATAGGCAACAACCCTAAGACCAATTGTGGTGTAATGTGAATTATTTCCTCGTTTTCAAAAATTCATATTTTCGTTCACAGTCAAGTATCAATGTTGAAATTTTTACAATATTTTGCTAGAAAATCTGCAAAAGTAATTTAAAAAAAATAAAGAATAATACTAAGTCCCACCAGATATAACTAGCCCCAAACTTTATAAAAATTGAATATTTATAAAAGAACCAAGGACACAACAGAATTCCTCAAGTGAAGGATTTTCAGTAAATTTCTTTCGCCATATTGATACGATTTATAAAAAGTAAAACGTGATCAACAGAACGCGTGTCATGTGCTAAAACGGCAGACAGTTCTGACGATTAACAGAGACTCTGTCATGCTCGATTAAAAAGCGGGCACTGGACCAGAAGGTGGCATACAGTCAATGGTTCAGGACAGTAACCTCACAGCAGGAGCAGGGTCACCACTTAATAAGTGATGGTGGCTGAACCGACAGTGGCCTATGCACAGCAGGGTGAGAATGCCTCCTCGCGCGAGATGGCAGAGATGAGGTCGACCAGGCAATAAGGAGAGGCTAAGCTCCCTAAGTTTATTTCCTTGAAGGGAAGACCAATGTGCATGCCAAAGTGAGACCACACACCCAGAAAGGATAGCACGAAGGTCAGCTGAAGGGACAGAATACATAGCAGGACGAAGGAGGAGGACTGCACCCTTTGCGGCAGCATTGGCAGCCTCATTCCCTGGCACACCAACATGACCTGGGACACAAAAGAACAGAACAGTGGCGCCATTGGCAGTAAGTGAGTGAAGGCTCTATTGGATTCATTGCACTATGGGGTGGATGGAATATAGCACACATAGGCTCTGGTGTGCACTCAGCAAGTCTGAGCATACGACACATTTAGAATGCTGGTGTCGCCTGATGTACTGTGTGGCCTGATAAATGGCAAAGAGCTCCGCCATACCCAAAACCATCGTCAGACTTGGAACCATCAGTATAAATGAAGATAGATGAGGTCAGCGGTAGAGTCTTTGGGAAGCGAAAGGAGGTCAAGGTTGACAAAGACCTCAGGACAGAGCCATCACAGGGAAGAGCTCACTCATCTAGAGTGTTGCGGGGAGCATAAATTGAAGGTTCCAAAGAAGTTTGCAAAAACGGACTCCGGGAGGTATTAGGAAAGAAGGACTTGCTGCATAGTGATGATTAAGTGAATCATCAAAAAAAGCTTCACAGGATGGGCGGCCACGCACGGATGACAATCGACTCGCATAACGACTGAGGAGGACCTCTCTCTCCGGTAGGACAGCGGCAATTCAGCAGATTTAGCATAGAGACTCTCAACAGGTCTTATGTAGAAAGCATCTGTCACTAAACAGATCTCTCAGTTGTCGATCGTGTTAAGGCGGCGTAAGATAGATGGTCGGACTGATGAATAGACAATGCATCCGTAATCTAGTTTCGAGCAGACAAGGGATCAGTAGAAGTGGAGGAGGATGGCTGATCTGCTGCCCACGAGGTACCGCTCAACACTCTGAAAACATTAAGTGAACACTTACAGTGTGCTTCTAAGTGAGAGACATGGGAGGACCAACAAAGTTTCCTATCAAATGTTAGTCCCAAGAATTTTGTAGTTTCTATGAATGGAAGAACAGGTGGCCCGAGATGGAGGGAAGGAGGAAGAAATTCTATATGCTGACAGAAGTTCGTACAGACCACCTTGTCCTTGGAGAAGTGAAAGCCGTTGTTGATGCTCCAGACGTAAAGACGGTTGAGACACTGCTGAAGACGCTATTCAAGAAGACAGGTCCATTGAGAGCTGCAATAAATCTCAAAGTAATCGACGAAGAGAGAAGCTGAGATACCCAGTGTGAGACAATCCATAAGAGGATTAATTGCTATTGCAAATAGAACTACGCTCAACACTGAGCCTTGAGCTACACCGTTCTCCTGCAGGAGAGTGTTCAAAAGGGCTGAACTCATACACACCCGAAAAACACAGTCTTTTAAGAATTCCTGAATAAACGTTGGCAGGCGACGCCAGAGACCCCATGTGTGCAGAGTGCAAAGAACACCAATCCTCCAGCAGGTGTCATATGCCTTTTACAAATAAAAAATACGTCCATATTATTCATAATATGAGTTGTTAGGCTGAATAGATGATCAACTGCTAAAAGGTGCTTACAAAAACCACATTGTGCATTGGTGCAGAGATTACGAGATTCGAGCCACCGTACCAATCGACCATTAATCTTATGTTCCATCACCTTGCAAATGCTGCTGGAGAGGGAGATCGGACAGTAGCTGCCAGGAAGATGTTTGTCCTTTCCAGGTTCAGGTAGAGGAATAACGATGGCTTCACGCCAGCAGCTAGGAATTGTGCCTTCCGTCCAAATGCTGTTGTATGTTTCAAAAAGAAATTGCTAGCCTTCAGAAGAAAGGTGTTGAAACATTTGTACATAAATGCTGTCGGGTCCTGGCACGGAGGACCGTGATGAGAAGAGTGCATGTTGAAGCTCGCTCATAGTGAAACCAGCATTGTACCATTCTTGCTTCTGAGATGGGAAAGAAGGCAATCTCGCTTCCACTACCTCTTTCAAAGGGAAGAAAGAGTGATGGTAGTGTTACGAGCTCAAAATCTTGGCAAAAGCCCGGCCCAGAGTGTTGGAGATGTCAGTGGGATCCACTGTAATATCATTTGCGATGGTTATTGTTGTTGTTGTTGTTGTTGTTGTTGTTGTTTAGAGGGGACTAAACTACAAGGTCATCAGTCCCCTGTTCCAAGCAAAGATGTGACCTTTGATGAAACAAAAACACACAGAAAACACAGATGAAAGAAATCCTTTATGGGTGTAGAATGAAAATAAACACTTCAGTGAAACATAGAGGAGTACACAAAAGGGATAAAATTACTGTTGCATGAGACTAAAATTTTACTGCAGAATGCCATGGTTGGCGGATCACTGGGATAAAAACAGATGAGTGAGCAATGCTGTACACACTAAAATCACCTCAACCGAAAAGGAAGAGGCTATCGACGACCTAAAAGAACAGAAAAAATGTGGGCCTGAGAATCGGGGTTTAGTGTCATCCATTAAATAGAATGGTAAAAGCCAGATGCGTGAATAAAATGTAAAACAGTAGTATCCATGGAAGCATGGTCACCTAAAACTGAAAGTAGTGGATGTGGTAGATTAAAGGACTGCCTCAAAGCGGCTAAAAGCGGCCAATCCAAGTATATGGACCACTGTTAGCAGGGCGCCACAACAGCAATCTGCTGGGCCCTCTCGAAGCGAGAGGTGGCCGTGCATCAACCACCTACGGCCAATGCAGAGTCGGCAGAGTACAACAGTGTCCCTATGAGAGGCCCGCAAGGAGAACCTCCACATTGTCGTAGAGGGCTTAACTGCACGGAGCTTATTCGGTGTGTTCGATTCAGCCCACTCAGTATTCGAAAGTCCCAGTACCTTCAAATTGAGCACTGTTCGAAGAGCTCTCTCCTGGAGGCCAATTTCTAATATGGTTGAGGTAGTAGCCTCCTTTGCCAGGTGGTCGACACATTCATTCCCCATTATGCCAATGTGGCCTGGAGTACAAATGAAGACCAGAGTGCGACCAGATTTGCCTAGTCTGTATACAGCGTCCTGAATTGATCATACCAAATGGTGCTTCGGAAAACACTGGTCAAGGGCTTGCAAACTGCTCAGGGAGTCAGTACAGATAACTATAGATTCCCCAGGGTAAACTCTGAGATGTTCAAGGGCCTGCCAAATGGCGACAAGTTCCGCTGTTAACACACTACTTCCACAGGGCAATGAATGTTGTTCAACATGCTGACTGTGGGTATAGGAATACCATCTGTATATAAAAATTCAGCACCACGGAACGAATCATAAAAGGGCCTGAAACTGGTGACAGAGTCGTTGGTGCAACAGAGGCTTTGGAGTCTCGGGAAAAGTACAACCAAAGTTGTAGGTGAGGAATGATCCAAGGAGGAGTAACAGAACGGTCCTCTCCGGGGGACACCACCTTGACGAAGCACTGTCCATGCGGGTGGAGAGGCTTGCGTATCCGTGTGAAGCAGAGGGCTATACCGAAAGTAGAGAACCTACTGCCGGAAAGGCCTCAGCTGATGGATCAGACCAAGAGTGTCCCACAACGTCCCGTCTTCCTTATCCTCTCCCAGTCCTTTCCCAACCCAAGGTGTGATGCGATCCGTGCCGAGGGGCGTGTGGCACATGGGTGGATGTGTCTCGAATGGAGCCTCAGGGATACCGGGCAACCTCCCTGAGTAAGTAGCCTTGCACCGCGCGGGGTTATCGTGGTGTGGACCATATAAATCCCCAAATCTCGTGGGACTAAGATGAACACAGAGAAAGAAAGTATTTTAAAAAAATACTAGGGGCAATCTGAGACCTAAGATACTCATACATCGGGATCAGGACCGATGGAGTGCACTCCTACTTCTGAATCAGGGTCTAGACCTGAGCAAGAAGTGGTAACTGTAACAGTGAAATTGGACCAGATTAGGATTAAGGCCTTGTCTGGGGCTCACAGAATAAAACTTCAAGGAACAGAAGCAAAAGGAAGGAAAAGAATTGCTTCCTAAGCATAAGTGGAGGGAATCAAAAGGGCTTGAGCCCAAGACCTCCAAAAAGAAACTGCCTCAGGTCGAAGGGGATACACAGACCCCCCTGACGTCAAAGACAGGTGGCAAGAGAGTTAGGGAGGAATCTAAGACTCCCTCCTCTTTGGACAAGCGTGATCCTAAAAGGCTGAGGCAAGAAATAGGGAAACAGACCTATAGTACTGCAGTCTCGGTCTTTTGAATGGCGGTTGTCCAAGAAGGATACCCACTGGTGAGCATCACCTCGCAACAGGAGGAGCTCGTGCAGATGGCCCTCTTTGAAGAGATTGGGGGGGGACGCTGGTCCAGGACCCAAATTCAGGAGGGTCTATCTAGATCGCGGCCCTCATTTTTGTCTGCGAGGGGGAGCACTCAGCAGAATGGCTTAAGGAAAAGGTGTCCATGATATCCCCGTGGGAGGACGCGAAGCTGCTGGCCAAGACAGCAACCGAACTCCTGAAGACCGCAAAGGTATCAATATGGGTACCAAAGATCCTTAAGGATGTCCCTCCAAAGACTCTGTTCGAGAAAATTAGGGTCCAGAACCCAAAAGTCTCGACAGAGGATTGGAGGGTAATTAACCAAAAGGTCGAGATAAACCTGCAGCACAGTAAAGGGGCCACTGCTGCCCTGAGCCGTCGCCTGGGGAGACAGGAGGTGGACGTGGCCCTGATACAAGAACCCTATTTATACAAAGGGGGTGTATCGGGCCTCGGTGGTACTGGAGGTAAGCTGATTTATGCTAGAAATCTAAAAAAGCTCCAGAACATGCATTTATGTTATAAATGGAATACCTTTCATACCAATGATGGAGTTTTGTTCCAGGGACTTGGTGACCATCAGGATGCAGCAACGCGAGGAAGGTATCAAGATGGAAATTGTTTTGGCCTCAGCCATACCTTCCTTACGAAGACAGCTCTCCTCCTCCTCCTTTGGAAGTTAGGAGACTGACGGAAGCCTGCCATCGGCAAGGTGACGAACTGTTGGTGGGATGTGATGCCAATGCCCACAATCTATCGTGGGGCAGCAAGGACACCATCAGTAGAGGTGAGCACCTTCTTGAATTTCTCCTATCTAACAACTTGGAGATCCTGAATAGGGGTGATGAACCTACATTCAGGAATAGTAGAAGGGAAGAAGTAATTGACATAACCTTTAGTTCCATGATGATGAGAAGTTACGTCAAACAGTGGCATGTGGTCCTGGAGCCATCCTCATCAGATCACATGTATATTAAATTCAAGGTTGAAACGGGAACCAGACAGACCATGGCCTATAGGAATCCTAGGAAAACGGACTGGGAGACATATAGGAGAGACCTTGACTTCAGCCTATCGAAAATTAAAACTTCAATAAGGAATCCAGCAGAGTTTGAGGAAGTAGCAGAGGCCGTAACCTCTGCTATAGTGACCTCATACCAGGACAACTGCTCAATCACTAAGAAGTGCACAAATAGGAGTGTGCCTTGATGGAATAATAACCTGGAAATGCAAAGGAAAAAGGTATGAAGACTGTTTAACCTTGCGAGGTGCAAAGGACAATGGGCAAAGTATCGTGAGGCCCTTGTCAATTACAACCTTGCCATCAGACGGACAAAGGAGGCATCCTGGAAGGTATTCTGTGAGGAAGTGGAGGGCACGGCTGCTCAAGCGAGACTTCATCAAATACTCACTAGTGTACCAACTAATCCAGGAGGAACATTGAGAAAGGAGGATGGGGAGTATACAAAGACAGCACATGAAACGCTGGAACTGCTCCTCAAGACTCACTTTCCTCAATATACTCTGGGGGATAACTCAGACCAGAATGCGATTCCTGAGAGACAACGGTTCTCAGGTATTCGCAAAGAGGACTGGGATCTGGCCAAGGAGTGTGTCTATTTCAGTAAGGTCTGATGAGCGGTGGTAACATTTCAATCATTCAAGTCACCTGGCCCTGATGGAATCTTTCCAGCTCTCCTGCAACAAGCGGGAGAAAATCTTATTAGATTCCTATGCAGGTTATTTAGGGTTAGCCTAGCAGTAGGAATCATTCCCAATGCCTGGAGGGCAGTGAAGGTTTTCTTCATTCCAAAACCAGGGAGAATTAATCATACCAAGGCCAAGGATATGAGACCAATCAGCCTGTCCTCCTCCATTCTTAAGACATTGGAAATGCTGGTTAATGTGCATGTTTAGAAAGGAGGTTAAGTAGGGCTCCTCTACATTCAAACCAACATGCATATCAGCCAGGTAAATCATGTGAGACAGCTCTCAACAACTCCTTGGGAAGGTGGAGAAAGCACTACACTTTCAGGAAATAGCCCTCTGTATCTTCCTGGACATCGAGGGGGCTTTTAGCAATACAACCTTCGATTCCATGGTTAGGGCAGCAGAGGTGCATGACCTAGGGACCACTACATGTCGGTGGACTAGGGCCATGCTCAGTGGAAGAAGGGTAGAGGCTACCATGATGGATGAAAAAATGGTAATCAACAACACTAGGGGTTGCCCGCAAGGAGGAATTCTTTCCCCTTTATTGTGGAATCTAGTGGTGAATGATCTCATTGGAGAATTAAACTCTAGGCAGTACTTTTGACAAGGATACGCAGATCTTGTCATAGTAATACTTGGCAAATTTGCTGACACAGTGATGAATATGGCACAAGGTGCAAGACTGGTGTAGAAAACAGGATCTGGGGGTTAGTCCTAAGAAGACTGTTGTTGTACCATTCACAAGGAAACATATCCAACACTCAAGTTGGAATCTAAAGCTTTTCAATGAAGCACTACCTGTGAAGGGGACAGTGAAATATCTAGGGGTTACCCTAGATGAAAAACTGACATGGACTCCTCACATTAGGAATATTTGCTCCAAGGCAAAAGGTACTCTTAGTAAGTACCAGAAGGGCTTGTGGCAAAAATTGGGGCCTGAGCCCCAAGGGTATGCACTGGATATACACAACAGTGAACAGACCTAGGATCACCTATGGGGCAGTCGTGTTGTGGAAGAAGGTAGAACAGCAGGTTGCTGCTAAGGAGCTTGGTAAGGTGCAGAGACTAGCCTGCTTAGCCATAACAGGCGGAATTAGCAGCACACCAACTGCTGGGATGGAAACCATGCTGGATATGCCCCCATTACACCTTTGGGTCAAGATGGAGGCAGCAGCTGGTGCCTACAGACTCAAAACTTGTAACAACTGGAACTCTTTGGGATATCCAGAATCACACACTAAAATAGTGAGTGAGGTAAATATAGGAAAGGTTGGGGAAATGCCAGCCGACTATATTATAACCCCATACTTCTTCAACAAGCCTTTCAGTATAACAATTGGAAGTAGGGAGCAGTGGGAGAAAATAGTTCGACACCGTACGGGGAACATTGTCTGGTTCACTGATGGGTCGAAATCAGACCAAGGCGTTGGGGCCGGGGTATATGGGGTGCAGCCAAGACTGGAGGGCGTCATCTCTCTAGGGAAACTGGCCTCAGTATTCCAGGCCGAAATCACTGCATCAGGAGAATTTGCGTAGGTGCTACAAAGATCGTAGCATCTATATCTATTCAGACAGCCAGGCAGCCCTGAGATCACTGGCAGCTCCTGCAATAAGGTCTAAAATTGTTGCAGAATGTCACAGGGTTCTGGTGGAGCTAGGGGAAAGCAATAGAGTAAACCTATTGTAGGTCCCTGGCCACTCAGGAATCAGTGGCAATGAACATGCTGACAGATTAGCCAGGATGGGGGCAGAGTCTCCATTTATTGGACCGGAACCTGTCCTGACAATCACCAAGGCAATGATCAAATTGGAGCTACGTAACTGGCTCAGAAGACAGCACATAGAATATTGGACCAAAGTCCATCAACAAAAACATGGCAAGATAATGATGCCAAAGCCATATTTTAAAAGGAGCTCTGCAATCCTGGGCCTGAATAGGAGAGAGATTAGACTCATGGTTGGATTGCTGACAGGCAATGGGAATTTCAAAAAACACCTACATACAATGGGAATAACAGAAGAGGACCCTAAATGTAGGATCTGTGATGACGGTGATGAAACTGCATCACATCTAATCTTCGAATGATGCATTGCATTGGAGAGTAAAAGGCACAGAACATTTGGGACAACCAGACCCGAAGAAATTGTGTCTAATAAAGAACTGGTAAAGGGACTCCTTGCACTGTTCAAGGGCATTGGTTGGCTTTACTAGATATACAGGGAGCGATACCGCACGATAAACTTAGTTTCGGTGCGGGCAGTGGCGGGCTGGACCAAGACTGTTTTGGCTTCCCTGGAAAAATCAAATCAAGAGAACGGTACTGAAAGGTGAGAGGTATGGGAAGGTACTCTAGGGAAGAAAGAAGGGAACGAAACTGGACCGCAACTGGGAGACCCAACCTCGGCCGGCGTCGTGGGGAAGGGGGAGTGACAGCTGGGAAGAGGAGCCTGCCATTTGGGTGATGAGGTAAGGCATGGATACGGGAAATATACGAAGCCATCAGCTATTGTCATCAGAATCGCAGGGGAGGAACCCCAGCCTCAGCAAGAAGGCTTGTCACAGGACTTGTACAGAATGCCCCTGTTACAAAACTGATGACACTCGTGATGGACCGGATCCAAGACCTGCAATGCTGATGGAGCTGTAGAATAATGCACAAGGCTGCCATAATCCAGGCGTGACTGCGTAAGTGCCTTATACAGGTGCAGTAAAGTGGGGCGAGCGGCCCCCCTACCTGTGTGGCTGAGGTAGCAGAGGTGGTTTAAATGTCACCAGTATGTTTGTTTCAGTTGGTGAAGATGTGGCAGCGAAGTTAGCCAGGCATCGAAGTTCATACCTAGGAAGCAGTTTGTCTCCTCGACGCAAAGATGTTCTTCATTCAGGTATAACTCGGTTCCGGATGGACTACCAGACGGGTTTTTTTTTTGTGATTTTAGGGCGCACAACTTCTCAGGTCATTAGCGCCCAGATCGGAACAGAGAACTCGAAAAAATATCAAGAGAAAGCTAAAACAGAAGGATAAAAAATATAAAATGTAAGGGTTAAATATCCTTTGATAAATTAGCCATGTTAATAAAACGCAAAACTTTAGCAGCTGCTCATGTGTCATCAGCTAAATGTTCCTCCAGAGTAGACGGCAAATTAAGGGGTACACAGAGATGATTAAAATTAAGACAAGACAGTAAAACATGTCGCACTGTCAGCAATTCACCAGAGGAGCAAAGTGGTGCAGGGTCAGCGGTTAGCAAATGATGATGGCTGAATCGGCAATGACCGATCCGCAACCAGGCTAGGATGACCACCTCTTGCCGAGAGGGGCGTGAGGAGGTCCTCCAAGCAGTCGGGATCGGTTTTATGGTTCTCAGTTTATTGTCGTGGAGTGAGACCCACGAACTGTGCCAGGACAACACAATACACCGGCCAAGAGCCTATTGAATATCGTCTGATGGGACACAAAAGGTAGCCATGTGAGGCAAAAGAGCTGCTGCCTTGGCCGCAATGTTGGCAGTCTCATTCCCGTGCACACCCACGTCGCCAGAGACCCACAGAAAATAAATTTGACAGCCGTTATCTGCTAGCAACTGAAGGTTGCGTTGGATTTGGTACACGACAGGATAGGTCGAGAGAGGATCCCTAAGACTCTGCAGGGCACTAAGGGAGTCAGAGCAGATGGCATAAAAGGGATGGTGGCGACGGCGGATGTACAAAACAGCCTGGTGGAGGGCAAAAAGCTCAGCCATGAAATTCGAGCACCGGTCAGGAAGCTTGTATTAGAACAGGCCGTTCCCAATGACAAAGGCAGATACGACACCGTCGGTGCTCTTGGAACCATCAGTGTAGATTAATATGGCATTATCGAACCATAACCGAAGTTCGACAAGCCTCGAGAAATATACCAAATCCGAAGTGCTCTCCTTGGGGAGTGAACTAAGTTCAAGGTAGGTGTGAACCTGGGCCTGATGCCACGGTGGCAATGGGCTCTCGCTCAACCGAATGGTGGGAGGAAGGGTGAAATCGAGTCGCTGAAGCAGGTGGCAAAACCGAACTCCAGGTGGAAGCACGGCTATCGGAGATAACCAATATTGGTGATCGAGGGAGTTATCAAAGAATAATGGGTAAGATGGATGGTTGGGCATTGACATCAGTCGGCATGCGTACCGACATAAGAGTATGTCACGCCGAGAGGTCAAAGGTAATACAGCAGCTTCAGCATGAAGACTTTCAACAGGGCTCGTATAAAATGCTCCGGTCGCCAGGCGTAATCCCTGATGGTGAATGGATCTCAATATGGATGGCATTGGGCCCCGGAGCAGAGGAACGGGATATGGCGAGAGCACGGTCTAGTTCCTGCATGGTGAAGGAGACGTAATAACTTTCACGATTAAAAGAGTGGAAAGAAGGTGACCATGCCGCCTCTGCCTGTTTACGAGGGAGGAAGGCAAGGTGGTAATGGGCAGAGCTCGAAACCTCCGCAAAGGAGTGGCCCAAAGCGTTGCAAACATCAGCGGGGTCCACGAGGACTGTGTCCTCGACGATCAAGCCAGAAATCAGGGAGTGGACCTTGATGCCAGATAAACGGCGTAGGCCATCCCCAGACAGCCGAGGAGGGAGTAAATCGGTTAAAAGAACTGGTAAAAGGAGTCCAGCAAGTTTTTTTTTTTTTTTTTTTTTTTTTTTTTTTTTTTTGCTGTCTTTTATAAAACGACGACAATGCGCTCTCATTCGTTTATAATTTATACAATTCTCCAACGTTTGGTGGTGGTGGTGGTGGTGGTGGTGGAAGTTGCGTAAAGCACGGCGCCGGGCTCTAAGCGTGTCACGGCAGGCTGCAGTCCACCAAGGGACCAGGACGTGACGTGGAGAAGAGAATGTACGAGGTATGGAATGTTTGGCAGCGGTGAGAATAACCTCTGTGAGGTATTCGACTTCACTGTCACAGCAGGGAAAATTCTGATCGTGAAAAAACAGCCATGGAAGAATAAAGCCCCCAGTCGGCTTTAGAGATGTTCCAACTGGTGGGACGAGGAGATGGGGAATGATGCAGGAAGTGGATGACACAAGGGAAATGGTCACTCGAGTACGTGTCAGAAAGTGCATACCACTCAAACCGACCAGTAAGCCGAGGAGTGCAAATCGCGAGGTCTATATGGGAATAAGTATGTGTTGTGTCAGAAAGGAAGGTCAGTGCACCGGTGTTGAGGCAAACAAGATTGAGGTGGTGGAAAAGGTCCACTAAGAGGGAGCCTCTCGGACAATGTGCTGGAGAGCCCCCATAGGGGATGGTGGGCATTGAAGTCGCCTACCAACACAAAAGGTGAAGGGAGCTGGTCAACGAGGTGTAGCAGACGACGAGGGTGAATAGATATTACAGAGGGAAAAGAAAAAGGTGAAGAGAGTGATGCGGATGGCAACTGCCTGTAGGTGAATATGCAATGAAATGGGATGGTAATAGACATCATCCCGAATGAGCATCAGAACCCCTCCATGGGCTGGAGTACCTTCCACAGGGGGCAGGTGGAAACGAACAGAGGTGTAGTGGGGGAAGTCTGCACGATCACATGGACGTAACTTAGTTTCTTGGAGACAAACTAGAAGCAGGCAGTGAAATCGAAGCAGCAGTTTTAATTCCTCCCCCATGATGAAAAATGAGAGAAGAAGAGAAGGAACAAGCAAGCGGGGTAAAATTGACGGCCGACGAGGACCGGACTTCAAGGGAGCACTGCTATCGCTATCTAGAGGTAGAGACTTATGTTCCATGGGTTCGATTGACGCATCTGCCTCCTTCCCAAGTTGATCAGGAGGGGCAGCTTCAACCGCCGGTAAACGGCCGGGTTCCCGACTAACAGAGCGTCCCATTGAAACAGAAGACGGCCGAGGCCGGCAACTGTTGGATGGCGTGACCGAAGAGTCACGTCGCGGCAGGGAAGGGGGGAGGGGGGGCTGTTCTTTTTGTGAGCCTTCTTAGAGGCTTCTTTTAGGAAATTGTCATAAACAGGTTCTTTTTTAGAATTCCGGGCAGCGAATTTAGGTACCTGGGATTTGTGGGAACTGGTCGAGGAACGCCCTGTAGAACGGGCAGAAGGGATCGAGATGTGGAACAAGCATTTTTCGGGCTGGTCGATCTGACAACAGTGTCACATAAGGTGAAATCGCAAGTCTGAATGCCTACCTCCTTAGTTGGTCGAGGGGAGGTGAGGACCTGGCTGCAAGTACCTGCTGGGAATACAAGCGGGCTTCCTACTCGCAAATAACTTCAGAGCGGCAGAGACTGAAACGTTTTCCTTGATGTGAATCTCCTGGATGACCCGCTCTTCTTTATAGACGGGGCAGTCCCGTGAAGAAGCGGCTTGGTCACCCATGCAATTAATGCAGAGAGGGGATGGAGATGGACATTCACCGTCATGTGCGTCCCTGCCACAGGTGGCACATTTGGCTGCATTAGGACAAGATTTACTAGTGTGATTAAATCTCTGGCAATGGTAGCAGTGTGTAGGATTGAGTATATACAGGTGAACGGAAATGACTTTGTAGCCCGCTTTCACCTTAGATGGTAGGTCAACCCTGTTGAAAGTCAAGAAGACAGTATGAGTCGGCACAAGAGCATTATCAACTTTTTTTTCATAATGCGATGAACAGCCGTAACTCCCTGATTAGACATCTTAGATCTTGTGAAGACTATCCCCCCCCCCCCCCGCGAGGAGTTGAGGGTACGGTGAGCCTCCACTTTCACAGGAAAAGTATGCACAAGTGTAGCCCAAAGTAATTTCTGTGCCTGAAAGGCATTCTCAATTTCATGCAACAAGGTCCCATTGCGCTGTCTGGAGCAGGTCTTCAAGGGACCTGCGATCACAACAACACCCTTCTGAATAAGAAAAGGATTTACAAAAGAAAAATCCTGATCATCAGTATGAGATACTACGAGGAACTTGGGAACGTTAGGCAAGACTTTCTTAGACAGATTCATCATGTTTCCATTTTTGGGTCAGGTTTATAGTAGATTTGGAAGGTTTCATAGCGGAAGTGTCCCCCACGATTACCGGCGTCTCCAATGGCGCGCTCCTTCCTTGTGGGGACCCTCACTGAGGGCACACCCGCCTTAGGTGACTGGTCGCACCTCAGGTCACACATGCCGCGAACGGACGGACGGACCAATCGGCACGTTCGAAAGGTACCGGCTCGGGTAATTACCTCTCCCTGGGCCCGGCCTTTACCAGGGGGTACGTACGTGCCCTACATGTCTACCTAGGGTGGGGAGTTACACGTACCCACAAAAGGGCTGTGGGCCCCCTGGGAGTCTACCCGACGGTGACAGAAGTGCATGACGTGGGTCTTCTATGCCACAAATTGGAAACCACGCGCAGAGGCCCAAGACTGGGCCTTTCAGATGGCTCCCTGCAGCCGCCTTTCAGTGACGCCGATGCTGCCCGAGCTAAAGTACAGGCAAAAGTCATCAGCAAACGAGGAGGAAGAGACAGACGTTCTTACAGCTACGGCTAGTCTGTTAATAGCAATTAAAAATAAGGGTAAACTTAGAACGGAGCCCTGTGGGACGCCGTTCTCTAAAAGATGAGGGGAGCAAACAGAGGTGCCAACCCGAACCTGAAAAGAGTGGAGCGAGAGGAAGTTCTGTACGAACACTGGGAGGGAACCACGTACGCCCCATTCAAAAAGTGTTGAGAGAATATGACGACGCCAGGTTGTATCGTATGCCTTACGGAGATCAGAAAAGGCTGCAACAAGATGTTCTCAGCGAGTAAAAGCTGTGTGTATAGCTGATTCCAGGGACACGAGATTGTCTATAGTAGAACTGCCCTGAAGTAAGCCTCCCAGTTGTGGGGCAAGGAGACCCCGATCCTCCAGCAGCCACATAAGCTGGCAACTCACCGTACGTTCGAGGATCTTGCAACAGAAAGTTGGTGAGGCTGATGAGGCTGTAGCTCTCAGTGGACAAAGGATCTACACCTGGTTTCATCACTGGGACAATAGTACTTCCCAGTCATTGTTGACGGGAAAATGCCTTCCGTCCAGAGTCGATTGTAAAGGGCAAGTATGTGGCATATAAAGTCCACTGAGAGGTGAAGGGCAAACTGGCTGTGAATACGGTCTGGGCCGGGAGAGGTATCGGGGCTTGCAGCTAGAGCAGTCATGAACTCCCACTCACTAAATGGGGCGTTGTACAGTTCCCATCGACATGTGCAGAAGGACAACTGCCTCCACTCAAGTCAACTCACTCTTTAGGGGTGCGGAATTTCTCACTGCAGGCTGTGGTCGCAGAGCAACGTGCAAAATGCTCTGCCATGTGCTCGGCAATAAGTGACGGGTCAGTACACAGAGCACCTTGAACATGGACTGACGGGATTCCATTTGGTGGGCGGTACGCGAATAGGTGCCGTACCTGTGACCACACTCGAGAAGGGGAGGTGCGGGAACCTATGGTAGCTACATATCGCTCCCAACAGTCCTGCTTACTCTGTTGGATCAGTCACCGGGCTCGGGCCCAGAGACGCTTAAAAGCAATCAGATGTTCTGTGGTGGGGTGGCGCCGGTGGCATTGGAGCAGCCGTCGACGCTCCTGGATAGCTTCAGCTCCTCCGTGTCCACCAAGGCACCAACTTGTGCCGAAGCGAGCCTGTGGTAGTCAGGACATTTGCTTCGATGATGGAAACAACGTTTGCAGTGAGCTGTTGAACCGCCATATCAATGTTACCTGGTACCAGAATAGTAGCCACAGCTGTAGAGGTGTAGCCTTGCCAGTCAGCTCTTTGGAAGGACTACTGGGGCAGGCGGAATGAGGGGTCAAATAATGAGAGCGATAAAAGGATAGGAAACTGGTCGCTCCCACAAAGATCTTTGTGGACCCTCCAAGATAAATGTGGAAGTCGACTCGGCTGCAAATGGACAGATCGATGGCGGAGAAAGAGCCATGTGCCATGTTAAAGCACGTGGGTGTCCCACTGTTCAGAACGCAATTGTCAAGCTAAGCTAAAAGGTTCTCAATGTCTCTACCACAGCCCGTGGTTTCAGTTCCACCCCACAAAGGTTGATGGACACTGAAATCACCCAAGAGGAGAAACGGTTGGGGCAATTGGGCGACCAATGCAGGGAGGTCAGCAAGAAAGACAACAAAATCTGGGAGAAGGTAAAGGGAACAGATGGTAAATTCCTCTATTGCAAGGATGCGAACAGCCACTGCCTCCAGGGTTGCGTTGAGAGGCACAGCAGCACTGTGGACAGTTGCAAGAACATAAACACTAACTCTGACAGATACCCTGTCATAAATAGTACGATTGTTGTAACAGCCTCAATATCTACAAAGGGCTGGGGTCGTCTGGAGTCCTGCAGGGCTACACAAAACACCGGGAAGCGGCACAACAATTGCTGCAACTCTGGCGAATGGCGGAAAAAGCCGCCACAGTTCCATTGCAGGATCAGAGAGCCTCTTGGTTGCTCGGACATGCTGATTTCAACATTGCAGTAGGGTTCACGGAATCTTCTGCTGTTGCCGATTTTTGAGGCAGAGCTTCTATGTCCATGGCTTCCAAAGACTCGGAAATTGCCAAGTCTTTGGGGGACGCAAGGATGTCTACCTCGTCGTCAGAAGCAGAGGAGTGTTTTGGTGGCACGGTAGCCACTATCTATTCTTTGTTGTTGCTCTTTTTCTTTTCCTTATTGCGAGGTTCCTCATGCTGTGAGGGCTTTGGGGACCCATCCTCAGGGACTAAGGATGCCCATGAGGCCCTGCGACCAGCAGTTGGTGGCTCTTTCAGCCACTTACTGGTATCCACAGGAGAAGCCTTGGAAGGAAGGGTTCCGAGGGATCCCTTCATCACGAGAGGAGCCAGAGATGGCTGTTGTGTCTCTGGCTTGAGTGGTGACTGAGGGGCCCCATAGGTGGTGGTGGTGGTGGTGCTCCCAAAGTAGGGACCTTGGGGGCAACGGGAGTTGAGGTACCTCCAAACATCATGGAGGCAGATGTGAGCAGTTAGGCCGAAGAGCCCACTATGGAAGACGAGGCAGTAGAAGGTGGTAGCAGAGATGGCAGTAGAAGGTGGTAGCAGAGATGGCAGAGGCAATGGTGATGCAACTGTGGCATATGATGGTTTCGTGTTTGCGGGATGGAGTTTAGCATACTTTTTCTTTGCCTCTGAATTTGACAACCAGTCCAGGGTCTTATATTCCATGATTTTCCGTTCCTTATGAAGAACTGTGCAGTCTGGCGGGCAAAAGAGAGTGATGCTGCTTACAGTTAACACATACTGGAGGAGGGACATGAGGGACATCTGGGTATCATGCATGTCCCCACTCCCGACACTCAGGGTTGGCATCACATCAGGACGACATTTGCCCAAACCTCCAGTATTTGAAGCAGTGCATAGTGAGAGAAGCATAGGGCTTTACGTCACACTGGTAGATCATTACCTTGACTTTCTCCAACAATGTATCGCCTTTGAAAGCCAAGATAAATGCACAGGTGACTATCCTATTGTCCTTCGCACCCCTATAAATGTGCCGGATGAACTGTACTCCTCGCCTCTCTAGGTTCTTCCGTAACTCATCCCTGAACCATGTTGAAGCCCTTATGGGGAGTGATGCTAACGGGAACATCACCCAACTTGTCACAGGCAAGCAGTGCCCGTGACTGGGCTGGGGACGATGACGTTATCAGTACAGCCCCAGATCTCATCTTGGACATGCCATCCAGTTCCGCAAACTTATCTTCAAGGTGTTCCACAAAAAACAGAGGCTTCATGGTTGTAAACGTCTGTTCTAGTACACACCAGATATCGGGAAACGGGGGGGGGGGGGGGGGGGGGGGTGTAAGTCTCACCTTGTTGATAGGCCCTGCGTTCTTCCCCTGGTGTGGACATGAAAGGAAATGCTTGGGGGGGTCTTACGTCACAGCATTAAATTCAGTTCATCCACACTTACAAACACTGGTTCTACATCTGGCAACACTATGATTTGCTTGTTTCATCGTGGTCCCACGAGCAGCCAGGGAATCATACGTCCACCCAGGCAGAGCCCCGCTTGCTTGGGTACGCCTTATACAACTGAGGTGCGGCAGATTCCTCAGAGGTCGCTCGCTAACGACTGTTCAACCTCAACAGCCATGCATCTCCTCATCACGTAGCATACTTTGAGATCGAGTTGTATAATTTTTTGAGGTTTGTACAGTCCTCACGACCCAGGCGATTAAGCCAAGATCCCCGAGCGCCGAACGATGTTCGTTGAAGCATGCACAGAGCTTACGGTGTGACAGACTGTTGGCGCAGTCCACAGCTCGGGTCCCCGGGTTCGCTAAGCCCGTACTCAGCAAATTAATGCTGGGCCCCTGAGGGGCGCTACGGTTAAACCCGGGATCTGGAAATGAGACAAGCTCGTTTGCTTTCCCGAAAAAGACGGCGGCATTGTGCACACAACCATTTGTAGTGAACACAGTTTTGCTATGAGGGATAGTCTTTAAAAACTCAGAGTGAATCTCTGAGCTCAGAGTGCTTCGCGGCTTTTCCTCAGTCCACCCGGAAACTGGGGGACTTCGCGGCAAGGAATAGGTGCAAGGAATTGAACATTCTGTGGCAGTGAGGATTACAATAGTAAGATGATCGACCCGGTGATCAATACCGGTAAAAAGATGTTTACGGAAAGTAGCTAACGAAGAATAAAGCTGCCAATCAGCTTTGGAAAGCTGCCAGTTGGATGGACTAGCTAGAATGAAGGGCGTCAGTAGACGAATGACACTTGGAAATACGTCATTCGAGTGTGTGTCTGAAAGAACAGACCACTCGAGGTGATGGGCCAGTCGAACAGTGCAGATGGAAAGGTCCAAGTGGGAAAAAGTGTGTGTGGAGTCCGAAAGATAAGTGGAATTGCCAGTGTCGAGACAGAGGAGATTAAGGTAGTCGAGGAGACCCACAACGAGAGAGCCCCTCTGACAACGACGTGGAGAGCACCAAAGAGGATGGTGGGCATTGAAATCACTGACCAACAGTGAAGGAGGATAAAGCTGGTCAATAAGGTGTAGAAGGTCAGATCTGGTTACAGCAGAGGATGATGGTGTATAGACATAACACAGGGAGAAGCTGAAACCAGGAAAGGACAGTCTAACTGCTACTGCTTGAAGCAGGGTTTGTAAAGGGATGGTTTGGAAATGTATATCGCCTCTTAAAAGCAGCATAACGCCCACACAAGCTGCAACCCCAGCCACAGGGGTAAGTCAATGTGAACTGAGGATAAGTGTAGCACGTTAAAGTGAGTGTGAGGATGTAGTTTTATTTCCTGAAGGTAGACAATTAGTGAGAAGTAGGTTTGCAACAGTAGCTGTAGTTCTGCTCTATTGGAGTGGATGCTAAGAATGTTCCACTGAAGGATATGGTAACCATAGTGAGAGCACTGGAAAGAGGTAGAATGAACAGTCACCCCCGTGACTGCAGAGGACCACAATGTGAATGCTCCCAATTAGTTGGATCTAAGAGTGGAGACTCTTGGTCCATTAATTCGACAGTGGCTTCAGAGCCAGCCTGAGGTCAGCCACTCAATCGACCACTGGCAGTGCGCCCCAGCGACACAGAGGCCGTCTGGGGGAGGGCATCACTAGATGACGTTGTGGAAGGGGAATACCAGGAGGGAGAAGGGGAAGATTTCTTCCCCTTGCCCAACTTCTTTGAACCGTGGTGGGCATCAGTTGAAGACCCGCATGATTGTTAGGTAGATGGGCGCAGGAAGTCTTCACGGGTATAATCCTTTGTGGATTTCCGTGTCTCTGTCTGTGAGGCAAGAGATTTCATAGGTGCGAGCGGAGGTTTGGTAGAAGGGCGTGTGCTCTCGGCAGAAGATGACGACAATGCCATCGTGTAACTGGGTGTTTGTTGCCACAGCATCACTGATCTGTAAATCTCATGTCTGTGTAGATATGTCTTGCAGTTGTCGTGGATTAGCAACAACTGAGCTGAAAGTCCCAAATGCTAACGTACTCAGTTTACGACCGGCATACATTTTCCTTGCGAACTGCATCGGTACCTGTATTTCCTCCTCGTCAAACCATCAAGCAGATTACTGTAGACAACCCCACGAGAGTAGTTCAGAGTACAGTGGGCCTCCACTTGCACTGGGTGACCCTGGAGAAGGGTGGCCGTTAGTAACCTCTGAGCCTGAAAGGCACGGTCTGTTTCAATCAACAGAGTACCATTGCACAAACATTTGCAGGACTTCACTGGGCCTGCAATCACATCCACGCTTTTTTGGACGACAAATGGGTTAACTGTAGAAAAACTTTTACCTTCTTCAGTACGTGTTACCACAAGGTATCAAGGTGCAACCAGGAGAGTAGTCCAGTTTTAAGAATCCTGAGACTCTTTCGTATCCTTATACTTTCTTTTTTGGGATCCTATTGTGAAGAAATCTCCCAGGATTGCCAGTGTCTCCGATGGCGCGCTCGTTCCTACTAAGAGCCCCCATCAAAGGGAGTACACCTGCCTCACGTGATTGTCCACACCTTAGGGAGGGACCAATCGGTACATCGGAAAGGTTACAGCTCAGGCAATCAACCCTCCCTTGGCCTGGCCTCATCCAGGGGGTATGCACGAACCCTACATGCCAACCCGGGGCTGGGTCTTACGCATTACGACAGTCACCTTTTATGAATCGAACGCGTGAGCAGCCTTCAGGAACTCACAGGGAGTAAGAAAGAAGAAGAGGAACCTCAAACACTGAAAAGGAGGAAAAATAGGCAAGATAAGGAAGAAGAGGGGAAAGAGTGTGAAAGAGAAATCCAGGTAAATTCAAAGCTACAACACATCTCCGTTTTCCCGGATGAGGCACAGGACTCCGTCCCCAAAAGAGGTGGAAAAGGATAGAGGGAGAGTAGTCATCCATCACGGAAGAGGAGTGCTGCAAAGGCTGGGGCCCTGTGGTGGCCAATCACATACTCACCAAAGAATGGTGAGCCCCCTTGGGGGAGAGGGAGGGGCATTAGTCTAAAGTATCTAACTAGAGTAAAAAAAAAAAAAAAAACTCTGATAAATCACTATTTGATTGCTGGTTTTGGGTCTAAAGGCAGATTTTCTACATTTTTCAATACCAAAATTTAGAAGTCATTTTGGGTTGTTATTTTTGAATTTAGGGTATTTTGCATCATTATGTTGTAGAGGAGACTTATCTGAAAACAACCATGTAAATTGCAATATTATAACTTGACCCAGAGCAGACACATTCAAATGAATGCTAATGTCTCTAAATTTAAAAACAATAACATGCCTATAAATAAGAATGGCCACTGTTCAGTAAGGGTGCAGGTAATTTTTTTTTTAACTTTTCCACTTACCAATTATAGGTACATCACATATATGTAAAAATCAAAATATTTAAAAATGAACAAGCAATCCTCATTGGATCATTTCATATGACTTGAACCTTACATCAGATGACAATTACTAAATATTTTAAGCAAAATTAAACTACAGTGAGGATACAATGTTCCCAAGATTAAAGTTGCATTATTTCAGTAATTTTATGAAAATACGTGTGCACTTATGAATGTGTTTCAATCTCTTCATAAATTACTGATTCTTGCTCATTTTAATAAGTGAAATCTGATTTAGTTGTTTATTCTAAACACATCATCATCATTTATTAATTCTATAAAGCCATATAACAATGTATCACACTAATAACAATAAATAGGTTACATGTCTAGAGTTAACAATACATAAATCATTTCCTTTATACATTTAGTTATCTGGAATTCTGATTGTCCAAATGAAATAGGGGAAACACTTGTCCACATAATCAAGTCTCTGCTGTACACGACGATAATTGTTAGTCAGTTTCATGCAATATTTCTGCACGACTTGCAATACTTCAATCATTATATCTTAGCACCTGGTAACCAAATACTACAAACCAACATAAAAAATTTGGCACTAACCTTCCATTCCTTTGGATCTAATGTTCTAAGTAAAGCCACATCATCAGGATCAAATAATTTTGCATTTGGACTATCATCTTCATCATCTCTCTCTTCAGGGGCCGCACCAGTAAGGGCATTTTTGGCATCTATCAATTTCCCCTGAATGTGAGCCAGAAACCACGGGCCAACACACTGAACGCTCCGTCTTGATAATGCTGAATATAAAAAATATTTTAATTTATTACACCCATACAGATTAAGGTGATGCTTTTAACAAGGGTAATATCCTCACAATCTAGAATACAAAATAAGAAAAACGTTATGTTATATAAAGAAAGAAGACATTAAATGGGGGGAAAAATGAAGGGGAAAGAAAGGAGAAAAGATAACTGGCAGTCAGTTTGAAACTACTGCATAATTGGAAAAAAACTGACCTATTTTATGGCCCACTTTAGGTTTGCCTGTAACTTTATGATTTTTCCCATACATTTGGGACAAACATAATAAAAACATAAACAAAAAATTATGGACGATACAATTACGACTCTACTATTGTGATAATATCTATGCACCTAACATGTAATATTCTTTCTGTCCGTATTTTAACAAACAGCCAAAATTATTTGATATTTGATGTTAGCTTTGACAAAACACACACTTTTCTGAATTTACCTCTTTAAACCATTAGTTTTGTATGCCTCCCACATTTTCATTATTTTTTCCATTAAAAATATTAACACCTGTCTTGCTTTGGTAGTTTGTTTTAAGTTTATTGTCTTTGCCTGTACTGTTTACGAATAACTACAGTGTGGAAGGAATGTACTGTACATTTGGCATTCAGATATCAGTCACGTGACATCCCTCGCCCAGAACACTCTTTAGCGTACGCCATTTTGCTTGGTGTATTTGATGATTTTCTTATTATAACTCAAGCGTTGTCATTTCAATGCAATGGCGCACTTAAAATTGTCAAAAACACATCATTCTTAGGACAATGAATCATAATCAAATGTCTAAAAATGCCATGTTAGCAGATAACACCTGCCATTGATGGTACAAGAATTACGGATTACTCTTGCAGCTGTTCAAAGTAGCGTAATGGGCGGTGAATTAGTTTGTGATGCACAAAGATATTAGACGGTGTTTTGAAAGTCGCCAGGTGCAGTGGCTCAGCAAGCTCGGTCACAGGGCTCGATGCCCTCTGTACTGAAAAAACTGAGTCAACGTCAAAACAATCAAAGTAAAACAAAAACCAAAACCACCACAAAGGACCTATCAAACCAATGAACCAATGAAAAGATAGAGAAAGAAAGGGGGCTCAATGCCACCTGTAACTTAAAAAAGAAGAAAAAAAAAAAACCCCTGAGCAAAATCCTCAACGAAAAACCCAGAACAAACGACTGTAAATCTTTGATCTACCTGAAGAACAAAACAAATAAATGAAAATAAAAAACCATCACTGACAATTTATTTCTCTCTCTTCATCTTGTTTCCTAAAAGGTTTTTTCCCACTCCTGTTAACTGAACACAACTGTATTCTCCAAGATTCTGAGTTGTTCAAAGGTAACAGCGCTTTCTCTGAAAAGTGCATTTGTTCTACACTCCTGGCCATTAAAATTGCTATATGACAAAGATTACATGCTAAAGATGTGAAATTTAACCGACAGGAAGATGATTCTGTTATATGTAAATGATTAGCTTTTCAGAGCATTCACACAAGGTTGGCGCTGGTAGCGACACCTACAACCTGCTGACATGAGGACAGTTTCCAACCGATTTCTTATACCCAAACAGCAGTTGACCGGCGTTGCCTGGTGAAATGTTGTGATGCCTCGTGTAAGGAGGAGAAATGCGTACCATCACGTTTCTGACTTTGATAAAGGTGGGATTATAGCCTATCGCTATTGCGATTTATCATATTATGACATAGCTGCTCGCACTGGTCGCAATCGAATGACTATTAGCAGAATATGGAATCGGTGGGTTCAGGAGGGCTATACAGAACACCGAGCTGGATTCCAACGGCCTCTTATCACTAGCAGTCGAGATGACAGGCATCTTATGCACATGGCTGCAACGGATCGTGCAGCCACGTCTCGATCCCTGAGTCAACAGATGGGGACGTTTCCAAGACGACATCCATCTGCACGAACGGGTCGACAACGTTTGCAGCAGCATGAACTATCAGCTCGGAACCATGGCTGCGGTTACCATTGATGCTGCATCACAGAAAGGAGTGCCTGCAATGGTGTACGCAACGATGAACCTGGGAGCACAAATGGTGAAACGTAATTTTTTTTTGGATGAATCCAGGTTCCATTTACAGCATCAAGATAGTCGCATCTGTGTTTGGCAACATCGCGGTGAACGCAAATTGGAAGCTTGTATTCGACATCGCCATACTGGCGTATCAAACACCGTGATGGTATGGTGTGCATTGGTTACACGTCTCAGTCACCTCTTGTTCGCATTGATGACACTTTGAACAGTGGCCGTTAATTCACATGTGTTATGACCCATGGTTCTACCCTTCATTTGATGCAAAACCCTACAATTCAGCAGGATAATGCACAACCACATGCTGCAAGTCCTGTATGGGCCTTTCTGGATATGGAAAATGTTCGACTGCTGCCCTGTCTAGCACATTCTCCAGATCTCTCACCAACTGACAACGTTTGGTCAAAGGTGGCCGAGCAACTGGCTCGTCACAATACGCCAGTCACTACTCTTGATGAACTGTGGTATCGTGTTGAAGCTGCATGGGCATCTGTACCTGTACACGCCATCCAAGCTCTGTTTGACTCAATGCCCAGGTGTATCAAGGCTGTTATTACAGCCAGAGGTGGTTGTTCTGGATACTGATTTCTCAGGATCTATGCACCCACATTGCATGAAAATATAATCTCATGTCAGTTCTAGTATAATATATTTGCCCAATGAAAACCCATTTATCATCTGCATTTCTTCTTGATGTAGCAATTTTAATGGCCAGTAGTGTATTTTGTGAACATACCAATGAATTGCAAACACAGACGTCTTTTCCACATGTACATAAACTGGGGAGATACTGTTATAATGAATGTTGTAAATAACACAGGTCAACATGGATTCTGGGGTTTGGAAAGTAAGTGGTGTTCTTTACTAAATTTGCACCCCTGAATATGAAAATCATATCAGTTTTTTTCCATCACCCTCAGTTTTTTCTGCACAGCTACACCCCTCCAAACCTACCATTGGCTGCGAAATCTATGTTATGCGGTGTCCATAACTACAGAAATGTGGAAACGCTGCATTTTTTGTGTGAAGGTGAGGCAGAGGGGGCTAATGAGCTTGGAGCTGACGTTCCATTATCACCACAGAAATCAGTGAGTGAGTGCTACAGCTACAAGAAGGTGCTTTCGCGCTTTGTTGTGACTGGAGGTATATCACTGAAGGTGTGTTAAAAATGTCAGGATGGCAGTGTGTGAATAGCCCAGATACATTTTGTTATATCTGTGGAAATTATGTGATACGTGCAAGACGTTGACAAATAACAAAATTTGTGCAGAAGTCATATTTTGCATATTTCGGCATGAAGCTCGGCGATCAGGACAAGTCATTTGCTCCACACATTGTGTGCCATACATGTGTGGAGCTGTTAAGGGAATGGAGTGAAGGTAAAATCAAGTTCTTGAACTTCGCAATTCCTATGGTATGGCTTGAACAGAAGAATCATGTTGATGACTGTTACTTCTGTATGATGAATGTAACGAGATACAACAGAAGAAACATGGAAAACATATTGTATCCAAACTTAGATTCGGCAATTAGACCCGTTCCTCATGGCCCAGGGCTATCAATCTGGATTTTCTTGAATTCTCTGAACCAGATGTGTATCAAGAAATCAGTGAATCTGACTATTCTGAGTGTGGTTCCGATAGTAGCCCAAAACCTCTTACTCAAAGAGAACTTGACAATTTGGTGAAAGACTTAGGACTCTCAAAAGATGCAGCACAACTACTGGGATCACGTCTCAGTGAAAATAACTTACTTGCACACGGTGCATCATATTCATTGTACAGAAATCGTGATACAGATTTCAGGGAATTTTTTTGTTGAAGATGGTTTAATGGTGTTCTGCAAAGACATCGCCGGATTAGTGATGAAAATGGGAGCTCAGAAGTATGAGAGTAAGGAATGGAGAGTGTTTATAGATTCTTCAAAGCAAAGTTTGACAGCAGTGTTGCTACATATTGGAAATTTCCTAGGATCAATTCCAATTGCGTATTCAGTATATTTAAAAGAGACATACAATACCATGAATATACTTCTACAAAATGTGAAGTACAAAGAACACCAGTGGCTCGTATGTGATTGGCATTCTTCTTGGTCAGCAAGCAGGGTACACTATGATGCCTTGCTATACGTGTGAACGGGACAGTAGAGCTTATCATGAGCATTGGAGTAGGAGAGAGTGGCCTAAGAGGCAAAATCTGACAGTGGGATCAAAGAACATAGTGAATGAACATTTGGTTAATCCAAATAATATTTTATTGCCTCCACTGCACATCAAATTAGGACTCATGAAGCAGTATGTTAAAGCAGTGGACAAAACAGGAAACTATACCTGTGTAGGCAATTCCCAAATCTATCGGCTGCAAAGTTGAAATAAGGGATATTTGTTGGACCAGATATAAGGAAGTTGATGTCTGATGAGCACTTTGACAGTTCTATGACGGAAATAGAACTTCAAGCTTGGAGAAGTTTAAAAAATGTTGTGCATAGTTTCCTTGGCCAGAAAAAGCAGCCTGATTACAAGGAAATAGTGGAAGACATGCTTCAGTCCTTTAAACAGTTAGGATGCAAGGTCTCTCTAAAACTACATTTTCTAATGTCACACTTGGAGAGTTTTCAAGAAAATTCAGAGGAACATGGTGAACGATTTCATCAGGAACTTAAAACTATCGAACATCGTTATCGAGGTTGTTGGGGAATATACATGATGGCTGACTACTGTTGGTGCATCACACGTGTAGGAGAAGTGACACACAAGAGGAAGGATATCAAGCGTTCATTCGTGGGCAAACGAAAATGGAAGTAATACCTCTATCTGGTAAATGCCCACCATAATATTTACTTCTTATAATTCATATGCCTTTCTTACAATTCGTTTTTAACCACTTTACTGTTCCATTTCGTTTCCATTGTCCCGTAATTGCTTTCCAATTTCCAATTTCATTGGGCGCAGAGTTAGACAATGGTGAATATGATGATGATAGTGGTGGTACAAAAACCTGACGTGCTACAGAGAAACAGGCTGCAGATTTGTGATCAGCAGGGTCAATTTAGTCAGAAATTCATATTTTCATGCAAACCCCAGACAAAAAGTCAAAATTTGTCGACCTGTGTAATGTAATGATAGTAGTAACTTCATATATAGGTTAAGTGCTAGAGTTATTTGGAATTTAGTGTTACCACACTTATTCTATTTGTTATTTTAGCTGTTAATGAAAATGTAGTCACAGTTTGAAACAGAATATTTGCTCTTTATTTTAGTGCAGAACAAAGTAAAATGAATAAAGTCATATCTGAACTACAGAAAAAGTAATACAATCTATGTTGAAAGCATCCATGGCAGTCATGCAAAAGACAAACATTTCATTAGACACATTGATTCTAATTAATGACTTTCAACATGTTCCATAAATAGTGACTAACTGCTTAGAAAGAAAAGAAGCAAGGTAATTCCTATCTGTTTCATTAAAGAATGACAGTTGCCACAGACATGTAGGATTACATTAATAAATGAAACTACAAGTATCAGCGTGTTGTTTAGGATATTCATTATTACAGTATCCTCCCAGTTTATGTGCATATGCTTCAGAAGCCCATTATTCAATTGTTGTTACATATTTCACAACACATTAACAAAATGGAACAAACGCACATTTTAGGGGGAGCATTCTTACACATGAACAACTCTAAACTATTTTACTAATAAGGGTGCCCAAAACCCGCTTAGGGGCCAAAATGCTCAAAACAGGGTACTTCCAGTAACAGGCAGCCAGGGTGGCTGACAAAGGGAATAAGAGTATCATGTAGAACAAAGTGGGAATTGTATCAAAATGTTAATAGCAGTCAGAATGAAGATACAGTAGCTCATTACAAACAGTACTGTAAGGTTCTGAAAAATGTCATTAAGAAGGCAAAAAGTATGTGGTATGTAAAAAGAATAGCAAACTCTCCAGATAAAATTAAAACCATCTGGTCTGTCGTGAAGGAAGTGTCCGGTCAGCAGCAGCAGATAGAAGATATAATGTCAGTGTGTAGTAGAAATGTTTCTGTTACTGACAAGTCAGGTATGTGTGCTGTATTCAATAATCACTTTCTGAATATAGCAGATGAACTAAACAGAGCAATAGTTTCTACAGGTGATCATATAACATTTTTAGAAAATGCCTTTCCGAGGCTGTTACCTGAAATGGTCCTCCATGATACTTCCATAAGGGAGATAGAGACAATAATTAAATCACTAAAGACTAAGGACTCTTGTGGATATGATGGAACATCTAGCAGAATTCAAAAGTACTGTTCTCCATATGTTAGCCAAGTAATAAGCCATATTTGCAATTTTTCCTTTCAGAATGGTCAGTTTCCTGACAGATTAAAATACTCAGTAGTGAAACCACTTTATAAAAAAGGAGAACGGTATAATGTAGACAACTATAAACCTATTTCTATGCCATCGGTTTTTTCTAAAGTTATTGAAAAGGCTGTATATTCAAGATTAATTTATCATTTCAGTTCACATAATTTGTTGTCAAATGTACAGTTTGGTTTTAGAAGTGGTTTAACGACTGAAAATGCTATTTTTTCGTTCCTCTGCGAGGCACTTGACAGGTTAAATAAAAGGCTATGGTCATTATGCATGTTCTTTGATTTAACAAAGGTGTTTGATTGTGTTGATCACAAAATATTGTTGCAGAAGTTGGAAAAGTATGGAATACAAAGAGTAGCTCACAACTGGTTCACCTCTTAGTTTAATAATAGACAACAAAAGGTAATTCCCCGCAGTGTTGAAAATGGCTATGACCTACAATCGAAATGGGGCACAATTAAGTGTGGGGTGCCCCAGGGTTCTGTTTTGGGATCATTGCTGTTTCTTATTTATATAACTGATATGCCTTCGAGTATAACAGGTGATTGTAAGATATTTTTGTTTTCTGATGATACCAGCTTGGTAGTGAAGGACATTGTTCATAATATTGACAAATAATGCAGTTCAAGAGGTAAGTTCATGGCTTGTAGATAACAAGTTGATGTTAAATCACAGTAAAACTCAGTTTTTACAATGACTAACACATAATTTGACAAAATTTTGATTACACATAATGGGCATATGATAAGTGAGACTGAACAGTTTAAATTTCTGGGTGTGCAGGTAAACAGTAAGCTGTTGTGGAAAGCCCATGTTCAGGAGCTTGTTCCAAAACTGAATTCTGGGTCATTCCATGTCAATTCAACCAGGGGTTCCAGCTTATAGTCTCAGATTTGCCTGAAATTTAGCACACCAGTGTTACCATGTATGGAAGACACACGTACAAAGTATTAGGTTCCCCTGACGATTAGTTCCAGAATAATAGCTTATGAAAGTAGGTGGTGTGACCCGGAAATTTCAACGCACCCTTGGCAATCTATCTCAAGAGCCAACTTCAGGGCTTAATAACTTTGGAGCTATTCCGCCAATCCCACTGAAATTTTTACCACCTAATAAAATCCGCATAGGGAACACACTCCATGGGTCAAAACACTAACAATATGTTTCAGAGGGAAAATAAAAAAATCAAAATGTCATTAAAAATGCCATTTGTTAAATGATACATATTTTAGGTGCCCATCGTTCCAAATATAATTCATTCAGAAAGGGGATAATTTTTTTTAGTAAGCCTCATGTGGGCTAAACTCACACACACAACACTTCATGACTACATCTGTCATACATACTGAGTTACATGCACAGGAAAATACAAAAACTGAAAATCACCTGAAAAACTCTTATTTCGTAAGTGTGGTAGCACAAAAGGGACAGGTTGTATCCAAGCCAAATGTCAGACTGCATACGTAGACCATAGTAATATATGTCTCAAAATTTCAACACGTTATTGCAAAACGTTAGTGTACAATGAGAGTTGACAGATGTATTTGATGACATGACAATAGCTTCACAGTCAAAAAATAATTTTACACTTTTCTGCCTCTTCTTATCACCCATATTTTATCACTAGCAACAATATATAGATAAACAATGCCTCTATTTAATGTTTAATGCACTTTAACTGCCAAAATCCAGTCAATTGTGCTTGGAGCTGAAGTTCTCCCATGCTTTAGCAACTGTACTGTGTACATCGAGTGGTAACTTTTACAGTCTTCCTGACACTGTAGTAGGAACTGGAATTGTCATAAGAATATGTTCAAAAGGAATCCAACACATGTCTGTCAAACATGGCCAGTGGAATGATCTTGCTGGTCCTGGTGGTGCCATGAAGTTCACTACTACATCACCTTCTGCTTCGCAGCACTCTGTAACACATCCTAGGTACCATTTATCATCATAAACAGCAATAACATAGCAACCTGGTTGTATGTTGCCAGTTTTGCTTCTGAATCCAGGGTCAGGCACACTGTGAAGTGACATGTTGTGAGTGAACCTATAATTATAACCAGGCAGTGTGCTCATCTTCACATTGTCAGAGTCTACTGGAGAAAAGTGATGATGGCTCCATGTGCCTGCAATAGTTTTAACATTTTCCAATCTGCTTTTTAGCAACTCTTCAACAGATTTCACCTCATCTTTTGAAACATAAAATGATTGTATGCCAGATATATTTTTCTGTACCCAGATAAATAACTGAAGAGGCGTTAGAATGTGGCCTTGTGTAGCGTGCTGCAAACTATCTCTTGATGTCATGCTCTTAATGGTAGCACCAATACCATCACATACATTTTTACCATGACTTGGTGCAAAAAAATTCCATTCTGCAAGAATCTGAAAATCATGTTAATGCGTGCATAAATTTGAGGTTTTTACAGTTTTTGTACTTGGTAGCTGCCCATCACTGAAGTATTTTGCAGAATGTACGTGAGGGAACTTGTTCTTGACATATGCCATGACAGTGCATATGTGGGCATGAACTGCAATGGCATCATGAATTAGGCAGTCACTAAAAACACACAAGTTCATGACAGACACAGTAACTGATTCGTCACTATGGTAAATTGCAAATGGATGGAGAGTTGCTTGAGTGTTGTCCTAATGATATCCTTGAATAGCATCTTGAACTATAAATGCATAATTTTCAGAAAAGTCTAGTATTACTATAATTTTATCTGTTTTCAAGTGATCCTTGCAAAACTGGAGATATGCAGATTGTGCTGTTGCTGTAAAGCTGAGTGTTCTGGTAGCACTCCTTGGGTTGCTTTTATTTTCCTAGCTTGCTTTACCATATATGTAGAAACATTGAATTCCTTTGCGGTACACTCTGTAGACCAACTGGAAGGTGCAAGGGCGAGAATAGCTACTTCTTTCCGGCGTGTGGATACAACACATTTTTTCTTTCAAATCATGCACAATTTTGTCCAAATCAGAGCATTTCTGGCATGACTTCAGTTCCACTGGAGCAGATAATTCTTACTCTTCCACCATTAGTGACTTTGCTATTGTAATTCCGTTTGAGCTTCTTGTAGTTTTCTTATTCCATAGCTGGGCCTGTCTCTTTTCCCAACTTTCTGTGTCTTCATGGGTGACAAACCAAGAGCAGTCACTGAAGAATTTAACTGCTTATCTGCTGTGGTCGAAGGTGGATGATACTCTTCATCACTTCATTTTTCAGCAGTGTGACACACCTTGAACATAATTTCTGTCCTGGTTTCATGTTAAGTCCCACGCACTGATTCACTTTCAATACTATTTTTATATCAACTTCTTGAAGGCTACACCTCCCTATCTTCTTATGGATCCCAACTGAATCAAAACAATTTCTTTGTAGGAAAGAATACTTATCTAGAAACACTTTCATATGATGACAACAAACACTAATGTTTACCTCAACTATACTTCTTATGCCAACAGGACACATCCCAGATCTCCACAGCAGCAAATCTTGGTCTAATTCATCCAGATTGTGTACAAAGTGAATATAACATTTAGTTCCATATGTTGTTTTACGATATTGAGATTCTAGTGCTCTCCCAATACTGCAACTTGTTTGAACAAAAGCACCACCAGCACACACTTCTGCATCCATATTGCCTTTCAACAACAGCACTGACATGTTTGAACCAGAATCTTAACAGCAAGAGTTACCTTTGTTGCATGCTTGTTTCCTTTGTTGTTCCTGCCTACCAATGACTCAGTGTCCATGTAAACTTCCATTGTTTAAATTGTAGTTGCCAAATGGTTCTGAACAATTGCTGCTGGTTTATTCTAAATGAGCTATCTGCACGATTACTATTACTTGCTAAATCATGTTAAAACAAATTTAAACAAATGCGTCTCTGTCAACTCTTGTTGTACTCAAATGCCTTGCAATAACATGTTGAAATTTTGAGGAATATTACATTATGGACTATTTTTGCAGAGTGTAAATTTTGGCTTGGGTATCACTTGTCCCTTTTGTGCTAACATACTTTGAAAATCCACATTCTTCAGGTGATTTTTCATTTTATTTCCCTGTGCTGTAACTCGATATGTGAGACAGATGTGGCCATGATGTCTTGTGTGTGTGTGTGTGTGTGTGTGTGTGTGTGTGTGTGTGTGTTTAGCCCACATGAAACTTACTAAAAAAAAAATTACAAAAAATTATCATATCTGGAATAATGGGCACCTACAAAATGTATCTTAACATGTTGTAAGTTTTTAATCACATTTGGAATTTTTTTTTTATTTCCCTCAGAAACATATTGTTGGTGTTTTGACCCAATGGATGATACTCGGTGGTAAAACTTTAACTGGAATGGGCGGAATAGTTTGGAAGTTATTAAGCCCTGAAGTTGGCTCCGAAGATAGCTTGCCAAAAGCCCCTTGCAATTTCTGGTTCGCACCAGCTTCTTTCACAAGCTACTATTCTGGAACGAATTGTCAGGGGAACCTAATACTTTGTACAAGAGTATTCCACACATGGTGCCATTGGTATGTCAAATTTCATTTAAATCTGAGACTATGAGCTGGAACAGTTTCTCAAACTGGTTGAATTGACATGGAATGACCCTTCTGCTTTATTTACCATTAGAAAAATATCTGAAATAAGTGATTTGTCAACACAAAAAGTAGTCTACTATGCTTACTTTCACTCACTTATGATGTACGGCGTTATTTTTTGGGGTAACTAGACCGAAACAAAAAGGCTATTTTTGGCTCAGAAACGTGCGGTTCAAGCAATATGTGGTGTAAGTTCACGAACTTCATGTCAACCCCTTTCCAGTAGTCTGGAAATTTTGACACTGGCGTCACAATACGTTTTTCTTTAATGTCGTTTGTTGTTAATAATATCAGCTTATTCCCACGAGTCAGAAGCTTTCACTTGGTGAATATAGACAGAAGTCGAATCTACATTTGCATCACACCACCTTGACACTTTTACAGAAAGGTGTGCAGAATTCTGAAGCAACCATTTTCAATAAGCTGCCACAAGAGCTAAAGACTCTAACACTAACCCACACGCTTTCAAATCTAGATTGAAGAGTTCTCATGGCTCACTCATTTTATTCTGTTGAGGAACTCCTAGAAAAATTAAGCAATCAAGCTAATTCATTTTTTCTCTTTATCGATTCTTTTCACTTAGTCTTAAGAGATTCGTGTCCATAGGACTACATAGGACTACTTAAAATTTTTCTATTACCATTCTTGTGTTAAACTTCATGTATTGACTTGTTCCATGACCATGGAGTCTTACTCCTCAATTAGGTCCTGCAGAACAGAAAACCATATTATTATTATTATTATTATTATTGTTGTTATTATTAATGAAAAAATAAAATGTCAGTGGCAGGTTTCGAACTACCACTCTTGTGCATCACAACCTAACGCACTACCCCCTACACTACGGTGAACCATTACGAAACTGTTTAACTCCTAATATGATATACACTAGATTATAATTTATCTTACCAAGAATGATGTGTAGTTGTTAATTATTCAGTGTACCATTCCTCTGAAATTACAATGCATAAGTTATAATAAGAAAATCATAAAATACAGAAAGCAAAATGGCATATGCCAGAGAGAGTTCTGGGCTAGGTATGTCACATGACATTTCTCAACATCTGGTTTATGCAAAATAAAGTGACGGTGTCAAATTGCCATTATTTTTGCACATATTCCTCTGATGGTGAGAGTTATGAAAAAACTTAAGAGCAAAGTTGTAGAGAATTTTCTCGACTACATATTCATTTATTCAAATTTTGTGTTGTGTGGGTTTTTTTTTTTTTTTTTTTTTGTAGCAGCAGTTGGTTGTATGAAGAATACCTTTTTCCTTAAGGATTGTTTTTGAGTTATTAATTTTTTAAGTTTCCAAAGTTCTGCAATTTTTTGAACCTTCAAATGGCTATGTCTCAACTATTATTTGACTTACAGACCTTAAACCTGTACCATTTTATTTGGTTCCTTACAAACTTCAAAATATTTGATACTTTACTACGATGGTGAATTGTCTAAAACAATTTATTTTATTTTATTCTGAAAATTTCAAAATTTGAACTAACTGTTTTCTTTGCCATGTAATTGCTTACTCCAAATTCTTTACCAATCCAAGTTTGTGGCTAACTTTTGGGCAAGGAAGTCTCAACTTACATTTTTTCACTTTTACTGGAAATGTTTCTAAACTGATAAATCCTTTCTGCTTGTGAATCATAATAGCCCCACATTTTCTGACTTACCAGTTTCTCCCTGAAAGAAGTGCATTTAATTTTTTCACATTTACCTTTTCAGTACTTCTTTGAGCTGGTATATTTCTTTTTTATTACTGAAGATTCCCTTAATGAAAAAAAGCCATTTAACAAAAGCAAGCCGCCTTTGACACCCACAGTCATCACATATGCTACAACTCGGTTGCATCTTTTCACAAGATTCTTTACTTTCAGTTATCAGCAGTTCACATTTTCTTTCTTTCTGGAGTACCCAATTAATCATCTAGGCAGTTAGTATTATAAGATCCTCATTCACCCTGTATGGACTTTCTTAAATGGATTACAACACAATTTTGACCAATACTTATCCATAATTTGTATTCTTCTTAAGTACTAATCAATTAAAGATGAATCACACTCATCATAATGATGAAACCTATGAGCCACATAGAAATGTAAAACTGGTTACCTTAAATTGTATTAAATAATTATGAAGAGTAAAAAATTTCAACACTTCTTTTAAACAGTTTTACAAACCTCATAACGCAGTATAATAATAATCATTATTTTTCTTTTTAATTTTGTTTGCTGCTGGAGTCCTCTCACTGTACCAAAATGTATTGCATGTATGCTTGACTAACACATCACTTGTGTTTCATTGTAACAGCCTTTCTTCTTGATTTTGTTTCAACAATTTATGTCTACTGAAGTGCAATGTTGCATCAGAATAAGTAAATATGTTGTTTTATTATTATATACTGAAAGTATTATTGTTATTGTATTTTTAGTACATTCTTAAAACCATAATGTTAAGTTTGCTTAATCATAAAAAATTTCTTTTTAGATGAAGTTTTGTGAACCAGCCAGTAAACTTGCAACAAAATGTTATTTATTCCAGTGTGTTCCCATTGATATAGCATCATTAAATTTGAAACACACATGAACAAAGTGTATAAGTAACATATTTTCTTTTTTCAAAACAAAGAAATATTCAGATTTTAATATACTAAGATTGTTAAAAAAAGTGAGGTTTTGGAAAAGAAAAGGAATAACATGATACAAATGTCAAGCCTGCAAGTGAAATAGTTTTTGAGATAACAATCAACACACAGTACAAATTTATAGGCTAATATCTCTGCGAATGATGAGAGGAAAGATTGTACAGTGAGACGGAAATAACCGAACTTTATACTGCTGACTGTCAACAGCTTTTAAGTATTTTGGATAAATCATTTTCCAAGCCTTACGCTGTATGTTATGCCACTTACTTATTCAACTGGTTTCACTTGTTTCAAGCATCATCAGGAGATAAAAGTACATATCAGAAAGTCTCCTTTTATCTCCTGATGATGCTTCAAACAAGTGAAACTGCTTTAATAAAAAGGTGGCATACTATGCAACTTAAGGTTTAAAAGGATTTATTAAAACGAAAAAAGATAGAAATACATATTTCAGATTGTACTCTGATAAGGAAGTCACTCAACTACGTAGTTTTACATTTTAAACTAGAATAAATTATTGTTGATATTAAAAATGAAACTCTTCATAATGTTCTGTAAAATTATATTTAGGCCTATTTGGTCTCCAACTGGCTTTTGGCTTCTTAGGCCATCTTCATATGATGATAATGCTGCATGTACAGATATTACTTACACAGAAAATGTACAAAACTTTTTTTATGTAGACCTAGAGTGTTTTGACTGTCATGCTGAAATAATTTCATTAACTAAAAAAAAAAAAAGTCTCAAATATCTTTGTGAAATATGTTTGATTTTATCTGTTGTCTGTTCAACATAGTCTATACACCATAGACGTTTGTCCACTGCTGACAGAGATATGTACATAGTCACTACCTGATACTTGCCGAAGGCCGTCAAGGTGGAGAAGATCTCGCAGTATGATGTTGCGCATTGAAATTTTTGTTGTTGTTGTTGTTGTTGATGATGATGATGATGATGATGATGATATAGAATTTTGTATTAACTTTAATGATGGAGTTGGACTGCAAGTTGTGTTTGCGCAAACTTTGAAAATATTTTGTGCAAGCAATATAACTTCTTTGACTATAATCTTCATAACGAATTTTGCCAGATAACGAAATAACTTCTGGATGAGATTATTACTTTTGATGGGGTCAGGAAAGAATTTTTAATATGAATTAGTATTCCTGAAAGAACCTGCAAAGAGTTTAATACTGAATTAGTATAATCAAAAATAACTATACATTTTATTATTTTTTATGACAGTATCAGTCCACGGAGAAGTCCTAAATTAGTTACCAAATATAGGGCTGGTTCCACTGCAGTGTATGCAAGAACAACATTTCAGTTCTCCTTATCACTCACGAAAACAGAAATCGACAAGTTGTATGACAATAACCAAGACATCCTGAATTCATGTTCCAGACTGCAGCATGCACCAATATACCTAATATCAGTAATGCATCCCCTTGCACTGGTGCATGCCTGTAGTCATCATGGTATACTGTCCACTAGACCAGCCGTTACCAGACAGTGGTATGCGTACTGCTGGTGGCAGCAAGGACATTTCAGGTGGTATGTGCACAAGTAAACAAAACAATTACCAATATATTGTTACATTACTCTATATTTAAAGTAAAGTAACAGTGAGAAAAATGATCAACAACATTACCGATAACGTCTGTATAATGTAAAAAGACACACTATTTTTTTCAGAATATTTGATTCTAACTGTAAGCAAGGCACAAAAAGCAACATGCTTCCAACTGGTTCTTTGTGCACTCTAAATTACTATGTCTAGTTTATTACTGTCCTGTTCAACTTGTTGAATTTCTTATATAAAAAAATTTAATAAATATCAAAATGTTATTTTTTTTAATTCATTGAATATTCAATATTGATATAAGAAATTGTGTATTCTGTTTGTAACTCTTAGTATCATCTCTGGAAAGGTCTCAAACGGTGGTCGCGATACGGGCCGTCAGAGGTCGCCCACGAGTGTGAGCGCTCACGTGGGCTGCTGAGGCGACAGCCTTTTTCTCAGTCGCTCTCCGTAGTTCTCAGTTGCTGTCGAGATCTACTAGCAGCCGTTTTTACTTGCACTTAGATACTGGATTGCTGCTAGTATCATTTTGTGTAAGATGAACTGTTGGTTTTATAGTTAGCAAATAATGAGCTGTAGTTTATGCCAGTTCTGTATGGACCGCGCATGTTGTGCACTGATGTTACTTGCTATTAAATTATTATGTTCTCAGTTTCAGACAGTAACCAACTGTACTTAATACTCCCCCCTTCCAATACGTATTAGCCTGTCCTGAATCCATGGCATCGAACCTGCAATTTTATTAATCACCGTGCTAAATATGGGCTCAGGGACATGGAATTGTAAGGAAACGGCGTTGTTGCCTTCCACACGTAACTAATAATGTAATTATTCCTAACAGGAAAAATATACGTAAAAAATAGGTGAAGTCCACTTACCAGGCGAAGGAGCACAGGCAGTGATAGCAACAAACAAATAAACACACACACACACACACACACACACACACACACACACACACAAACGCAAGCTTTCGCAGCCTAGCTGCTTCGTCAGGCAGAAGGGAAGGAGAAGGAAAAGGAAATGATGAGGGTTTTAAGGGAGTGGGTAAGGAGTCATTCCAATCCTGGGACAGGAAAGACTTACCTTGGGGGGAAAAAAAGGAGGGTAAACAAACACACACACACCCACACATTTACACAGATGCAAGTACACTTAGGCAGACATACTGTCTAGCAGACTTAGGCAGACATACTGTCTACTGTAGACAGTATGTCTGCCTAAGTCTGCCAGACAGTATGCCTAAAGCTATCTGAACACAATTTCCCTGCAGCACAATAAATTTGAGAACCTTGTTTTTAATACTCTGAAAATTTACGGCTAATATTTTTATAAATTATTGTTCTGAACGCGGCCTGAATTCACTGTCTGAATGTTGACTGGTGAATGCTCATCAGAGATAGTGCCTAGCCTAAAAAAGTACCTGTGCACCCCATAAGTACTCTGCTATCCGAGTTGCTGCTCCCTTAGCCGTTTCAAGCCCTGCACACACAACTGCACAGTTCCTGTTTTGCTTGCTTTATTTATTTGTGATTCATGCTAGAACGTTCGGGCCTGCATCACACAATCGTGGACGGATTGTGGTAATGTGTGCAACATGTTTTAGTTCCATGTTTCTACAATGGGTGACAGTAAAGCTGGCAAACTTCCAGTACACTTACAATGGTGGCAAGAAAGACTTGTTGACAAGGTGCTGATATAATTTTGACACATGAAGCTATCATATTTGACAGCCAGTCAATTTTATGTGATCCTGTGATGATATTATGTAATTTCTTTTTAAGGCATGTCACTGTTACGATGGTGTAGATCATAAAGATTTGTGTGAAGGCCCTAAACAGACAATGGTGTAAGTCAAAATTTTTAAAAATAAATTTCTTTTCCTTTTTGTAATAAATTACTGTATATATTTTGTTTCTTATACATCCCTCTCTATATTAGTGTCACATCACCTACAACCTTGGGTCTATCTAGGGACATCCTACAATTCACCACCTGATAACGTAAATCCAGAAATCTACAGCCATAACTGTCACATAGTTGGTGAAGCCTCTTGTTCAGCCCCTCCACTTGACTCCAAACCAAAGGACTCCAACAAATCAGACTGGGAACAATGCTACAAATCAACAGCTCTGCTAGCACCCTGGGTGCAAGGCCAGCAGTCTTCACTAATTCCGCCAGGTGCCCATAGGAACTGAGGTCAATGTGAGCCACAGCTTACGCCCGACTGCACCCCGTACACACAACAGCCGCCGGCAAGGCCACCTCTACATCTCTGATGAGGCCTGCCGGCAGACAAACCGAGTGCACATTGGATTTCTTTCTGGATCGCGACTATCTGCCTAGGGGGCCCCATCACGCACCTAACATTGGAGCTCCCTATTATATATATATATATATATATATATATATATATATATATATATATATATATATCCCCCCTCTACCCATGCACTTGCTCTGAGCCTGCTGAAGGAGTGGCCACACATCCACTCACAGGACGAACAGGCGTGGCCGGATGGCCAACATCCACATTGGCCTTCCGGCTCGAGCTCCACGAAAACCGTTTGATCCACCACTCCCCTTGCGGTAAGGCCGGCTTGACAACAGCTGGTACACCTGAAGATGCCTCGACAGAAGTGAAAAAGGGTGAAGCATGAAACACATGAGGTGTCCCATTCAACGCACCACACTCTCCACCTCCACTGCACCCAGAGGTGATAGCCTTAAGGCGGATGACCGCAACTAGCAGCACGCTCTGCTGTTTGCAAACAGAAGCCAACTCCTCCTGCATCCGCACATAGCAGGCACACATCCAATCCATCCTATTGATACAATTAACTATGAAGAGTAGAGAACTAGATAATCAACTTTAACTAGTCTAGTACTTTAATAAAGATGGCTGGCAGCTGACTGAACTGTTGTCAGTGGTAACTATACTGTCAAAAACAACAAAACTGTCTCTGGCCGTTTTCAAAATAAACACGAAAAACTATGGAGCACACTATTATCAAATATGCGAGAACAAAAGCTTTCTAAAAATGAAAACACACCCAATAAAGAAGTGACAAGTAAGAAAATACTGTCGCGAGAGACCACAAATACCGACTTCCAGCATGGCGCAGGGGATAGTGTCACGGACTGTAGTGCTGAAGGTCGCTGGTTCAATCCCGCCCACCGGCAAAAATTTATTTCTTTGTAATTAACAATTCCAGAAGGTTCTACATCTTTCTTATGTTCACTTGTAAATTCTACTTGTTTCTTATGTTAACTGTTCTTCTAATTTCTGGTAAATTCTGTCTGTGTATAAATAGCAAAGCACTCTGCCTTAGAGGCAGTCAGTGCTGTGTTTATGTTGAGTTCGTAATAAACGTGCTTTGAGTATAAGTGGTGTGTTCAGTTGCCTTCGAAGTCAAGCCTGCTCCCATTTCAACAAGACAATACAGTTAATACTTAAATTACGTAGCTTATAGCACAAACCAATTGCCAAGTATGCGAGAATAGCCCTTTAAAAACAGAAGCACTAAAGATAATGAAGAAAGTGACTGGTAATGAAAATGCGCGCAAATTAAATTATCCTACTTAGCACTCTGAATGATGTGACACTGGCGGCATTGGAGTCAGCCTTTTTTTTTTTTTTTTTTTAGCTAATATGTTCTAACATTAATTTCCTATATATTGTCCAATTATAGGCTTTTCAAGATTCCATATTCTTAAACATATTCCATTTTATAATTATAAATTTATATACCTATACTGTTTTCGAAAATGTCAAAGATATTAAAGTTAAAAGGTGAAGCATTGAACTAAAATTTGTGCTGCGGCCGGGAATCGAACCCGTACCTCCATGCTCATTAGGCAGATGTCTTAACTACTAAATCACCGCACTACTAGTGATTAAGGGCCTCAGAATAGTACGACTTCCCTCCACATCACAAACTCTAATTCAGCTTCTGTGTTCAATGAAATATTGCCACAACTGACTAGGCTCTCCATGCATCCGATATGTCCATTGCCGAGGTGCTATTCCTTTGCATGGAGTGCCTTGGCAGTTGTGGCAACATTTCATGGAACACACACGCTGAATTAGAGTTTGTGACATGAAGGGTAGCTGTACTTAGACTATTCCAACGCACTTTAAACGCTAGTGGTACGTTGATCTAGTGGTTAAGACGTCTGCCTAGTGAGCATGGATGTATGGGTTTGATTCCCAGCTGCATCACAAAAAAGTTCAAATGTTTGTTAAGCTTATGGGACTTAACTGCAGGGTCACCAGTCCCTAAACTTATGAACTAACATAGACTAAAGACAACACAAACATCCATGCCCAAGGGAGGATTCAAACCTCCAATGCGAGAGGCCGTGCAATCAGCAATGTGATGCTCTAGACCGCTCAGCTACTCCCGCGCGGCGGCCGCAGCACAAATTTTAATTCTATGATTCACTTTTAATATTCCATTTTGGAACACCCTAATCTTTAACCTTCAACTGGGGATGTGGGGTGTTCACAGCACCGTTACCTTCGTTCAAAGGGATGTACATTGTTACGAAACCATTGTTCGTGTTTTTAAAAGTACACAACACTGTACACACCAAGTTTTATACGCAGGGGCGCTGATAACACCCACCTACCTAGTAGTGCGACTTTCTGTGTCGATTAGTGCACATCATGATGTCATATGTGGAGGACCAAAAACTTCTTAGTATGATGTTGGAGGATGTTTTTAATGATAATGAAGGTTGTGAGATTCTGATAACAATGAAGAAGAAGAAGAGCATTGCGAACTGAGAGTGATCAATCTCATGACAATGTTGCTGGAGATATGGCATCCTCCTCTTCAGCAACACCGCAGAGGTTTATGCTTAGTGACGATAAAGTAACTAAATGGATGAATATACCAAAACCTAATAATATCAGAATAAAAAAGCAAAATATAGTAACTCAGCTTTCTGGTACCAAACTAATTGCTAAAGACTGCAAGACTAATGTAGAATTCTTTGCTGTGCTCACAAATGCGCAAATAATTCACTCAGTAGCAGAGTGCACCAACCTTTATATTTATCCTCTGGTTTTAAAAAGTGCTACAAATTCAGCTGTACCAAGATCAATCCCACTGAAGGCAGCTAAGTTCTCAAACACGGAAGAGTTTATTCTAGCAGTTCAAAGAAATAAACGTACACCAAGAGGCGGCAAAGTTCGTCCAAGAAATGCTGACAAAGAAAACGAAGCTCTTCTATTGCTAACTTAACTAATATTTGTGTTTAAATCATCCGCAGTCAATATATTAATTCAGAATCTTCTTCCAGTGATGATGAAAATGTTCAATGTGGAAATGTGATTTTTCTCTAGTCTTTTAACATGAAAGATTGTTTTGAGTTACCTAAATATGAATGTTGCTTTGTCTGTTAACATCTCTATAATTTGAAAATGGTTAAAACTTTTCTTATTTTATTAATTTGAAAAATAGTGTGAATAAGAACATTTCTTTGTTTGTTTGCAAATCTATCGGATCAAACTGCATGGTCATCAGTCCATAGCTTAAAAACTACTTAAACTAATCTAAGGACAACACACACACACACACACACACGCCTGAGGGAGGACTCGAACCTCCGACGGCAAGCAACCGCGCGCTCCACAGCAAGGCGCCTTAGACCGCTCGGCTACTCCACCGCGGCACAAACATTTGAAATCATTTCACACAAGTTATTGATTTGTTAGTCACAGATACTTATTCGAGTACCTCAATGATTAAAATTGTTCTTAAATGAATTAATGAGAGACTAAATGCTTTTTTTATTGTATAATAAACAATTTAAGAATAAAATAGAAACCTTAGTATCATGTTCATGTACGGTCCTGTGAACACCCCATGTTCCTAGTTGTGTTACAAATGCTTACGTCCCCAGTTAAAGATTAAACAATGAGACAAATCCAGAATGCAACTTTCACTCTGCAGCGGAGTGTGCGCCGATACTGATGGAAGTAAAGTTGTGAGGCGGCACCGTGAGTCGTGTCGGGATAGCTCAGTCGGTAGAGCGCTTGCCCGCGAAAGGCACAGGTCCCAGGTTCGAGTCCCGGTTCCGGCACACAATTTTAATCTGCCAGGAGGTTTCAATGAGACAAATGACAGCCATTGTAAAAATGTTGAAAATGGATGCATGTATTTGAAAAATTACTTTGACTGTCACATGTGAATCTGTAATGTTAAGCTAAGATAAATATATCAGCAGATAGGACTAACGCACAGTTTACACGAGTGAGTGGCTGTGACTTCCATTCTCTATTGTTTCCAGTTTAATATTCATTCTTGAACTCCAGTAGGACTACTCAACCATAACGATAACAAGAAAGGACAGGTAGCTCATTGACAGAGTGTCGGACTTCCTGGTTAAGTGCTGTGCATTTGATCAGATGCCATCAAAACCTTTATTTTATTGTTGTGCAAATGTTTCTCATTTTAGTTACTTTTTGTTATTAAATTATATTGGTATTACTTTTTTCAGTGTTCCATTTAGTAAATAATTACAGTTTGTCAATTTCATATCTAAAAATAATCTTCCATGGAAGATATTTATTTGAAAACCCATACTAAAAAATAAACATCCTTGGAAGGTATTTTTCATCTGACCTCCCATAAAAATAATCTTCCACGGAAAGTAATATTCATTTGACCTCACAGAACAAAAAAGCCATCGTTGGAGGGTGTTACACATTTGACCTCTCAAAAAAAAAAAATCTTCCTTGTAGGTTGATATTGGTATGACATCCTATTACAATAAAAATAATATAATGTAGGCTACATATATCATCAGTATTTTGTCCACATGCCACTAGCATCGAGAAAAGTCTGGATCCTTTGAGGCATAGAATCTACAAGTCGCAGAAAACTTACATTTCTAACTTTTATAGATTTGCAAAAAGCTATTGATAATTTTGATTCACATACACTCTTTCAAATTCTTAAGCAAACAGGAGTAAAATATAGGGAACGGAAGGTTATTTACAACTTGCACATTAACCAAACAGATGTTATTAGAGTTGAAGTGCACGAAAGAAATGCAGTGGTTGAAAAGAAAGTAAGACTGGGTTGTACCCTTTTTCCAATGTCATTCAATTTATAGCTACATTGAGCAAGCTGTGAAGGAAAGCAAAGAGAAATTTGGAGAAGGAATTAAAGTTCAGGGTGAAGAAATAAAAACATTGTGTTTTGCTGGTGACATTGTAATTCTGTCACAGACAGCAAAGGACCTGGAGGAGCAATTGAAAAGAATGGACAGTGTGTTGAAAGGAGCATATAAGATGAGCATAAACAAGGTTAATGGAATGCTGTCTAAAAAAACCAGATTATTCTGAAAGAATTAGATTAGGCAATGAAACAATAAAAGTGGTAGACGAAGTTTAGTACTTGAGTCCTAAAACAACATGACAATCGCAATACAGAGGATATAAAATGCAGAATGGCAATAAGAAAAAGAGTAATTTACTAACATTGAATATTAATTTAAATGTAAGGAAGTCTTTTCTGAAGGCATTTGGGTAGAGTGTTGCCTTGTATGGGAAAAATACTGAAGATTAGGTGCGTAAATCACGTAACTAATGAAGAGGTACTGAACAACATTGGGGAGAAAAGGAATTTATGGCATACCTTGACTAAAATAAAGGATCAATTGGTAGGACATTCTTAAGACATCAAGGAATCATTAGTTTAGCATTGGAGGGAAGTGTGTGGGGAAAAATCGCAGAGGGATACCAAGAGACGAATATAGTAAGCAGATTCAGATGGATGTGGGTTGTTGTTCTTATGAGGAGATGTAGAGGCTAACTCAGGATAGAGTAGGGTGGAGAGCTGCATAAAACCAGTCTCCGGACTGAAGACCACAACAAAAACAATATACAATATCACGGGCTAACCTGTCAGTAACAACAGACAAGCAACACTGCATTAAATGACCCCATAAATCAATGTGAGGTGTACAAACTATATATCCTTAGGACAGCGTATTTTTGTATTAATGGCTACGGAAGCAGACAATTAACATGGATGCCTCTGCTGAAAGCATGGCATGCTAAATTGCTTCACCAGAACAGATAGAAAATCATGGCTTGCTCACATGGTTCCTGGTTTTAGCTTAAGTTTACAATCCGTGTCGGGCATAATGTTGACTGTTCAGATGTTGGCTATGCCCACTGCATGTGACCAGCCAATCAGGTGATAGTGTATGGCAGCCAATCAAATGTGAACATTTATATTTGCACTTTGTTTTTTACGAGTTGTTCTGGGGACGATTACAGACAATTTACTGAGCAGACAAGGGTATATCCAGAACCATTGAGCAGGAACAGCATTAATTATTTACATTACAGTCAGTGCAAAAAAGTGATTATTTATTATGAATAAATGAGGTCAATTAATATTATATAATACAAACTGTTAGACTCACGTAGTGACTGGTTCTAGGCAATACAGCTGATATGTGCTAATATCTGACTGGCTGTCACCATCTGTGCCACAGTCGGTTGGCTGGGACGCTGCCAACACCTGAACACTAGACACTGCACAGCGACACAAATTGTAAACTTTTACTCCTGATTTCATATAGTAAGGGCTGATGGTAGGGTTCAAGTGTGAAGCAGGCTTCACAAAGCCATCCACACAATTTTGTCGACAAAACACTGTGCAAACTGGTGGCAGCTTCAGAATGGTGTGGCCTGTTTCTACAAGGAATGACCTGGGTCCTCCAGTTTACATCAACATCCATACTCCACAAGCAACCTTATGCTGTGTGGCCAAGGGTACTTTGTGTACCAAGGTCACTTCTTCCTCCTATTCCAGTTGCAAATGATTCGTGGGAAAAATTTCTGCTGGTATGCCACTTTGTGGGCTCTAATATCTGTAATTTTATCCTTATGGTCGTTTTCAAGCTATTCATAGCAAGGAGCAATATATTGGTTGACTCCTCCATAATGTAAGCTCTCTGAAGTTTGACAGAAGCCCACATCAGGAAACAGAATGCCTCTCTTGTAGCACCTGCCGCTGGATCTTCCTAATCATCTCTGTGATGATTTCAAACCTACTAAGCACATAACGAAGCATGATGCTCTCCACTGAGTTTTCTCTCCATCACCTATCAACCCTACCTCGTATGGATCCCACACTGATAAGTCATACTAAAATGTGGGCTGAATGAATGTGTTTTTAAAGGATTGCACTTCCTGAGAATTCTTCCAATAAATCTCAGTCTGGTGTTTGCTTACCAACAATTAATTTTATATGGTTGTTCAAATTCCAATCTCTCCTTATGTCAGTCTACTCCCAGGCATTTTATGCCTATAATTCCTGCCAGTGATTGTCCTGCTATTGTATAGCTATGTAATAAAGGATATTTCTTTCAATGTAAATGCAGCACTTTTATATTGGGGATTAATTTCCATTCCGACTCCATGCATTGATATGCTGCAAATCCTCCTGTATTTGGCCAGTGTTGCAACATCTCAATGTACATCATCTGCAAAAAGCCTCACTTAACTAACAATGTTATATACAAGATTACATATAAAAATTATGAAAATCAACAGTCCTGTAACACTCACCTGGGGGACAACAGAAATCACTTTCGCATCTGACGTCGTCTCTCCACTGGAAATGACATGCAGCGTCCTGTTAGCTATAAACTCTTCAATTCAGTCTCACAGCTGCATTAGCACTTTGTTCATCAGGTGATGGTGCGGAATGGTATCAAACATCTTGCGGAAGTCGATAAATGTGGCATCTACCTGGGAGCCCTTATCTACTGCTCTCTGGGTCTTCTGGATGAATAGTATGTTGCTTTTGTAAACCTAGTTGATTCCTAGATTTTCAGTCTCCAAGAATGTCGTAATACTTTAACATAAAACATGCTCCATAATGCTTCAACTGACATGTCAGAGATATAGGCCTTTAGTTTTGTGCATCTGATTGATAACCATACTTGAAAATGGGAATGATCATTTTTCAAACCTCAGGAATGCTTTGCTCTAGAGAGCATCGGTACACTGCTGCCAGAAGGGGGCCAAGTTCCTCTGCATATTCTGTGTAAAACTGAATTGGTACCTCATCAGGTCCGCAGTCTTACACCTATTGAGATATTTCAATTGCTTTCCTATCCCTCTGGCATGTATTTCAATATCTGTCATTTTGCCATCTATGCGATGGTTTAGAAGAAGAACTGCAGTGAAATCTGAGGACACAAGAAAAGAGGAACATGGCAAACTTATGTGAAGCTTCATAGACAACAGTAAAAAGTGCCAGAATGAATAAAACTTAAAACTGAATCGGCCATTGTGGCATCATCGCACAAGACAGGGGATAAAACTGTGGGAAAATTAAAACTCCGCCGAAAGGCGGCTAAAATAGGGCAGTCCGACAAGATGTGGACCACAGTTACGTGGGAGCCAGATTGACACTGGAGTGGCTCCTCGCCACAGAGGAGATGGCCACGTGTGAGCCAGGTGTGGCCAATGCGGAGCCAGCACAGGACTACAGAGTCCCAGTGAGAGGCCCACACGGAGGAAGGCCACTCGGTCGTGGTCTCCTTTACTGCCCGGAGTTTGTTGGGAATGTTGAAGGTACGCCACTCTGTATCCCAAAGCCTATAAACACAATGGTGCAACACCAACCGGAGATCAGAAGACGTGAGGCCGATCTTCAGAAAAGACTCATTGGCAGCCTGTTTCGCAAGACTGTCACTACGTTCATTGCCCGGAATACTAAAGGAACACCACCGATTGGCCGAATCGGTCAAGGGCAGGTAGGGGTCTCCTGTAAGGCTAACACCAGGGAAGAACGCGGGTAGCACCGGTCCAGAGCTCGCAGGTTGCACACGTAATCACTGCAGATAAGGAAAGACTCAACTGAGCCGAACAGTACATGCAGAAGAGCTCTGTAAATGGTCACCAGCTCTAAAGTGTTAACACTGCAACATACTCCAGGTCATATACAAGGAATTCAGCAATGACAGCAAAGAACTGACAGCAGAGTGCCTCAGGGAGAACTGAGTCTGTGGGTCAGAGGTGTATGTGTGGGGGCCCAATACAGACACAGAAGAGGGAAACACTAATGTGCCAACAGAAGGGACTGGACACAAAAGATGATCGTATGACCTGACCTGGGGCGTCATCGTAGGCAACGGACGAGCACATCACAGAAAAGGAGACAACGGTTCTGATGGCCTGACGAGCTATGCACATGGGCTGCATAGGCTGCGAGCAGTTGTCGGCGGCTGACCTGCAAAGGTGGGAGCGGCCTTGACGGAATAGTCATTCCATGTCAACTCAACACAGTTTACATTAAAATTTTACTTCACCATCTCAGATTTCAATGAAATTTGGTATACTGGTACCCCCCTTATAGAGAAAGAAAAATACAAAATTTCAACTCAATACCTCAAATGGTTTCAAAATAACGCCTTGTTAAAGTTTCCAAAAAACGCTAAAAATCGACCTGTGTCTGAAACTTAAAACTGCTATAGCGACTCTCAGAATCAAGCTAGAAAGATAAGAGAGGTATCATTTTGCAGCATTTTTCAAGCCCTTTCCAAAAATATATAACACTACTAGGGGCATAATATTTTTTTTTTGACTAATTTCAAAATAAAAAATGTATTTTTAAATTTCTCAAAATGCGCCACTTTTAAAATTTTGAAAAAATTCTCAAATAGTCCTTGTATAGTGCTTAACTGATGGTATAAATTTCATAATGGGATCATACTGGGTTCTTATAGAAAAATGCATTTGAAAATATACTTACATTAGCATTTTGACTATAATAATGACTCATTGGTCCCGGAAGGTCTAATAGCCTCTTAGATTTATGAAAAATTTATATGAGAGACTTAACAATAGAAATATGTCTATAAATTTGATCAATGATATTTAATTTTTACAACCTCTTTTTAAAAGATAAATGTAATCATTATAAAGCTTTAGACATATCACTAATAGAAAAAGAAGCCTATGCACTAAAACTAGGTAGTTTTAAAACTGAAAAATTTTAGTTGGGTGAAATTCAAGATTAATATACACATGAAGTTTGGTAAAAACATTTAATGTGTTGTAACTGGGTTAATATTTTAATAAAGTCTATGTACATAACAGAAAAAAAACTTACGTAATTAACTTGCAGCCTTTTTAAAAATATTTTCAGAAGGTTAGATTACAAAAAGATTATGATATTAACTTGTTTGTCTGATTCATGGAGTGTAAGAAAAATAATGCTCCAAATTACATGGTCAGGCAGTCTAAGAAAATACTTAAAGATAAAGGTATATTAGAGGACTCTCACCACAAACCTGGCAAGAGCCTGCCAATAGAAGTAGTAAGAGCAGTGCGTGATTTCTATGAAAGTGATTAAATCAGCAGGGTTTTAACTGGTAAAAAAGACTGTTTCTGTTAAGTCTGGGACTGGAGAAAAAGTCACACTGCCAAAGAGACTAGTTTTATGCAATTTAATGGAAGTATTCTTATATTTTAAAGAGAAAATCCTATGTTAAAAATAGGGTTTTCTAAGTTTGCAGAACTAAGACCGAAAAACTGTGTCCTGACAGGGTCTAGTGGTAGGCACTCAGTATTTGTCTGTACAAGCCATCAAAATGTAAAACTTATGTCAGAAAATGCAAAAATTAGCTAAATGACAAATGGTGAACTGCATACGTATAAACACTGTATTGCTAAAGCACTGTGCAACCCTGCCTCCATTAAGTGTTATTTTGTGGAATGTTCAACCTGTCCAGGTACAGATTACATCAAAAATTTGATGAGGAAAAATTCGAAGAAACAGGCATTGAAAAAATAACTTTTCGGCAATGGATGTCGGTCGATAGATGCAACCAGAAGACAATAGAAAAATCAACTTCAGATTTTATTGAATTGTTCATCCAAGTTTTGTCTGCATTAATTAGACATGACTTTGTCAGACAGCAAAGCTCCTTTTTGAACAACATAAAAGAAAATCTTGAAATCTCAGAGTATCTTGTCACATGTGACTTCTCTGAGAACTACACTTTTGTGATTCAAGATGAAGCACAAAGCTACCACTGGAACAGTGGACAAGCAACAGTACGTCCATTTGTGATCTTCTATAAAAGAGAGGAAGAAACCAAACATGTAAGCTTTGTTATCATTTCTGAGGTTGTAGAGCACAATACTAGAGCAGTGTATTGTTTTCAAAGGAAACTGATTGAATTCATGAAACAGAAATTTGGAGACAGTATATCAAAAATATATTACTTTTCTGATGGGTGTGCACAGTACAAAAACCGGAAAAACTTCACGAATCTAAACTTTCATTCAGAAGTATTTCATATTAATGCTGAGTGGCATTTTTCAGCCACCGCCCTTGGGAAAAGTGCCTGTGATGCTGTTGAAGGAACTGTGAAGAGATTAGCCGCCAGAGCCAGCTTGCACAGGCCCTATGAAGATCAGATTCAAACACCATTCCACCTGTATGAGTGGGTGACGCTAAATATTTTTGCGGCAAATTTTGTTTACGTTACACAACAGGAGTACATTGAAACTGAGAATCACTTGGAAAATCGGCTGAAAAAATCTGTGACCATACAAGGCACTCACAAACTACATGCATTCATTCCTATCCCTTCTAGTAACAGCAAAATGAAAGTAAAAGTTTTCGCAGAATCCACTGAGTTCAAAATTGAAGTTGTTACAATGATTCAGGATCATGTAAGTGTAGCAGAATTTCAGTGAGTATGTAACTGTCATCTATGACAATAACTGGTGGTTGGCCTATGTACTTGAAAAAGATGAAATCAATGATGAAGTGAAGGTTTCTTTTTTACATCCAGCCGGTCCATCGTCTAGCTTTTCTTTCTCTACAAAGCAAAATATCCTTCAGCTTCCTGTGACACTTGTGCTAAGTAAAGTTAACCCAATAACTCCAACCGGCCGAACTTATAATTTGTCAAATGAAGGAACTGCAGAAACCACTGAAGTCTTCACCAACTTTAGTAATTTAACCTTCTGAAAATATTTTTAAAAAGACATATTTCTATTGTTAAGTCTCTCATATAAAATTTTCATAAATCTAAGAGGCTATTAGACCTTCCGGGACCAATGTGTCGTTATTATAGTCAAAATGCTAATGTAAGCATATTTTCAAATGCATTTTTCTATAAGAACCCAGGATGATCCCATTATGAAATTTATACCATCAGTTAAGCACTATACAAGGACTATTTGAGAATTTTTTCAAAATTTTAAAAGTGGCGCATTTTGAGAAATTTAAAAATAATTTTTTTATTTTGAAATTAGTCAAAAAAAAAAAAAATATTATGCCCCTAGTAGTGTTATATATTTTTGGAAAGGGCTTGAAAAGTGCTGCAAAATGACACCTCTCTTATCTTTCTAGCTTGATTCTGAGAGTCACTATAGCAGTTTTAAGTTTCAGACACAGGTCGATTTTTAGCGTTTTTTGGAAACTTTAACAAGGCGTTATTTTGAAACCATTCGAGATATTGAGTTGATATTTGGTATTTTTATTTCTCTATTTGGGGGGGGGGGGGTACCAGTATACCAAATTTCATTGAAATGAAAGATGGTGAGGTAAAATGACTGTGTTGAGTTCACATGGAATGACTCGGAAACCACCCTGGTATGGAGCCAGCATGTCTCTAGACTCAAGGAGTCAGCACAGTCACCAACTCACCAAACGTTCTAGCAGTTTATGAAGAACATTGGTGAGGCTAATGGGTTGGTAGCTATCCAAAACACACAGGTTTTCGGGGTTTTTTCCCCCGGCTTAAGCACCGGTACAATGATACTTTCTCGTCAGTGCGATGGGAATACACCATTGTTCCTGATGTGATTGAACCTGGCAAAAATATGTTGTTTAGACTCCACCAAAAGGTGTTTTAGCATGCGGTTATGAATGCGATCTGGCCTAGGGGTGGTGTTCGAGCTGTGTGCAAGGGCACTGAGGAATATCCATTCACTGATTCCATATGGCAAGTCGAGAAGGACAGTCGACTGTTCTTCCCGCTCTTCAGTGTACAAAAAGTTAGTGGGTAATTCACAGATGCATAGTGCTCAGCAAGTTGTTTGACTATTGCATCTGGGTCTGGACAAACTACATGATTTATAGAAATCACAGGCACACCTGAAGCACTCTGTCATCAATAGCGGCGTCCGATTTTCACCCAGACCTACGATGGGTTGTTGTTGGGTGTTTAAATGGGACTAAACTGCTGGGTTATCAGTCCCCTGTTCCCAGCTAAAAGTTCACATCCATAAAACTTAGCCAATTATAATGTAGCACTCCACACCCAGTATATGCTGCGTACGAGAGTCAGTCGACGGTAAGATGACAACATAAAATGGAAGACACAGTAGGTGTTGACCAAATAGATAATGAAACTGAAATATTACAGCAGAATAGTGTGGCTGGCTGATCACAAGGATAATACAGGATGAGCCAGCCACTCTGCACACACTTATAACCTCCAGTTTATAACTAGACAGAAACTAAATAAAAGACAACAGATTAAAAGTTCTGTAGAAAACAGGAAAATGAGCCCAACCACTAAATAGAACAATAAAAGTCAGCTGTGCGAATAAAATCCAAAACACGGTCAGCCATCGAGGCATTATCAGCTAAAATTGACAGATTAAAGGAGTGCCGCAAATCAGCTAAAAGCGGAGAGTCCATTAGAATGTATACCACTGTCAGCAAAGTACCACAACGGCACTTTGGTGAGTCCTCTCGGTGAAGGAGGTAGCCATGTGTTAACCGTGTATGGCCAATACACAGTTGGCAAAGAGCAACAGATTCCTGACGAGAGGCCCTCAGGGAGGACTTCCATGCGCCCGTGGAGGGTTTAACTGCGCGGAACTTATTTCGTACGCATCAACCAGGAGGCTTGTCAATGGACTCGTGCAAAAAGCTGCCGTTGCTAAATGGACACCAGTATGTAGGATGGGGTCTAAGAACCAAAGGCCAGAAGGAGCTGCCGAATCGTACACCTGGCTCCCATAGTCCAGGCATGACTGGATAAGGGCCTTATGAAGCTGTAAGAGGGTTGGATGGGCAGCTCCCCAAGCAGTGTGACTGAGGCAATGCAGTATGTTTAACCCTTTTGCGGCAACGGGCATACGTGTATGCCCGGCAGTTAGAGGGCCCAGACGGCTACGGACGTACATGTACGCCCGGCAGGCAGGAGGCCCAGACAGCTACTGGCATTCATATACGCCCTGCAGGTAGAGCGGCCTGAAGGCTAAGGTCATTCATGTACGCCCGGGCGCACAATGGAGCGGCGGTGACTTGGTTTTACCCGAGGATCAACATTCCTGGCGGCACTGCCATTACCAGGCCTTCTTTTTATGTCGGTAAGCATTACAGATTTCACTTCTGGGCCTTCCTGCTCACGAGCTCTCCATCGGGCCCATCCTGTATTTTTTGTTTGGCGGCAGAACAGCATTTCACTGTACTGTCGTTGCAATGTCGGAACATAGTTTATCAAAGAAGGAAATAATGGACATCCTCATGAGTAGTAGTGACAATGACAATAGTGCTACTACAGACCTTTCTTTAGATGAAGAGCTGGATATGTATGGAACTAACGATATTTATTCAACACAACGAAGAACTGCTGAAGATTGCTCTTCTTAAGAGGAAAAAGAAGATGTCGTGTTAAGTGAATTTTTTTGCTTTTTGGTGCGTTGCCTCGTTATGCCAGTTAGTAGTGAATGAATACTGGTCAAAAGATTCCTTGCTGCAAACACTAGTATTTTCTGACATAATGACCAGAGACAGGTACAAGGTGATACTGTGTTTGTTAAAGTGATTGTTAAGCTTATGGGGCTTAACTGTGGGGTCATCAGTCCATAAACTTACAAACTACTTATAAACAAACTCATACTAAAGATAGCTTGTACATCCACACTCGAGGAAGGATTTGAACCCCCAACGGGGAACGGTCTTGCGCATTGAAGCATAGCACTCAACGCCCTCGGCCACTCGATACTGCATTCATTACACTTTAGATATCCTTGTGAAAATACGCACGACTCTGGAACACACCAAAAAAGTTGAAGTCTGTGACGGACAGTAAATAAGTCTCTATGCTTTCCACTATAAATGGACCAGCCTTTGTTCAGAGAGAAAAAAAAAAGAATCATAAATCTGGAGAAAATAAAGTGAAAACCAATTGCGCAGTTAGTTACAATTAGTCAATGGGTGCAGTTGATAGGACTGACAAGATGTTAACTTCCTTACAGTGCATATGAAAAACAGGAAAATGATACAAGAAAGTATTCTGACTTGAGTATGCTCAGTGCAAAAAACTATTTTTGAAATGCAAAATAAACAGAAGAAGCCACTAGCAAAATTCCAATTGGAACTAATCCGTCCGTTACTGGAGAAGTTTCATTCGTAAACATCTAAAACCTAGATGCCACAGACACCAAAAAGAACAGCGCTTTTTGACTGGAAAATAAAAAATAACATTATCCCAGGTTCTTCGGAGCAACGGAGAGAAAGGAGATACTGCACAGACGTTTTGTAGTGTGTTCTGTCCATTCAAAACAGAAAACGACACGAATCAGATGCAAAAATTATAATGTTGTTCTCTGTATGGTGCCATGTTTTCAGACATACCACAAACTAAGGAAGTATTTGTTTCTTCAGGTACCTTGAATGTTGAAAGAAAAAAATGAAAAAACAATAAAATAGAAGTAATAAAAAAAGTTTTTAACTCAGCCAGCGGCAGTCCAATGCCTGCGTCAAAAATGAGAATGGGAAATACTAAGTCAAACGCTACTACTCCGTGAACATCTGAAAAATAAATCCGCTAGCAAAACGTGTGTAGATGCTTATTATCGGATTATTTAGCATAGTGAATCGAATTTAGGCTTTAATTTCAAACGAACCAGTTGGTCTATCAATATTTTTATTTTATTATTTTCATTTCATTATTACATCATTTTTCTTGTTTAATTCTCCATTACACTACATGGCAGAACACAAATTTCAGTAAATATTTTTTATTTACGATTATAGCTAGAACCGTCTGAGTTTTGCAGGTCTTCCCTACGAACAACTCACTTTAAAACTAAATGTTGCGAAACATACTCGACCAATGTTAATGAAACTTTAATATGTTGTAGAAACATATTTTGGTTACGTACATCTCAAGTTATGTTTTTTTCAATAACAAATAAAAAAGGTATTCGAATTTATTTGAATCTTTTCATTCTCAGCCGAGGATAATCTTATAAGAGTGTCGTTTAAATCTGAAAGGCTATTTCGTATCACAAACTCCAACTGCTGTGGCAGAGCAGTGAGATACTGATTTTATAGACAGTGTTATTGGGGGCAGTTGTGAGGTCACCACAATGAGCGACTAGCGTGCAGCGGCCATAGCCCACAGTGCCCGTGGGGCCAGGTCGGCCGCCGCTGCTCAGGCCCACAACTAGTTTAGCACTGTCAGCCAGGGCGCTCGCCGCAAGAGGGTTAAGTACTGCCAGCACTTTTGTCACGGATGTTGAAAGTGTGGGACCCATGTGAGTCGGGTATTGGACAGCATGCCCAAGAAACAATGTGTTTCTTCAACGCGAAGTAGTTCATCATCCAAATACAGTTTAAGGTCTGGCTGTACTGCCCGACAGCGACAAAGTGCATAACCCAAGTTTTGTAGTAGTAGTAGTAGTAGTAGTAGTTGCAGCAGCAAAACTATAATACAGACAAAAGTCATTGGCATATAGTGAAGAGGAAATCAATGACACTACTACTGTAGTAAGTCCGTTGATGGCAATTAGAAACAGCAGAACACTAAGAACAGAGCCCTGTGGGAGTCCATTCTCCTGGGTGTGAGGGGAGCCAAGATATGTAAATACTCTAACCCAAAAAGTGCAAAGTGAGAGGAAGTTTTAGATGAACAGCAGAATTGGACCTCTCGAGCCTTAGCCGTGCAGCTTAGCCAGAATATGACAGCGCCAGGTAGTGCCATAGGCCTTTTGAAGCTCAAAAAAAGACTGCAATCAGGTGCTCACGTCTGGTGAAAGCAGTGTGGATATCCGACTCCAGCGGCACTAAGTAGTCTAAAGAAGAATGGTGAGACAGTGGGGAGAGGAGTTCACAGTCTTCAAGAACCCACACGAGGCATCGACTAACCGAACATTCGAGCAGCTTGCAAAGAAATTGGTGTGGCTAATTGGGCAGTAACTATCAGCCACCTGTGGATCGGCACCAGGTATTATTACCGATCACCGGGACGATGATGCTGTCCCGCCATTGACACGGGAAAACATCTTCAACCGAGAGACAATTGAATAGGGCGAGAAGTTGGTGTTAAAAATCCTTTGATAGGTGACGCAGGAACTGGTTCTGGATGTGATCTGGCCCTCGGGTGGTATCAGGACACACAGTGAGGGCTCTATAGAAGTCCCACTCATCGAATGGGGCATTATACAGTTCTTGCCGATAAGTGTGAAAAGGTAACTGCCTCCACTAGACCCGTTCTTTAAGGGTGCATTAAGTCCACACTGTAAGCTGCAGTCGCAGATTTACTGGAATAATGGTCCGCCATCTGCTCAGCGATAGCAGCTGGGTCCACACATACGGTACCCTGAATGTTCAGGCTGGGGATTCCTGCCTGTGGTCAGTAGCTGAAAAGGTGCCGAACCTGTGGGGGGGGGGGGGGGGGGTGAGATCCGATGGTGGCGACATCTCTCTCCCAGAAGTCCTGCTTACTCTGTCTTAACAGACTTGCTTACTCGGACGTATCAGTCTCCGAGCTTGTGCTCGCAGCCATTTAAAGGCGATCAGGTGCTCTTTTCGAGGGTGGCACCAACTTGCCCGACAACGTTCCCTGATGGCCTCAGAAATCTCTGGTGACCACCACGATACTGACTTGCGCCTAACTGACCCAGTGGTGGTCGGAACGGTTGCCGCAGAGGCAGAAACAATGGCTCTAGGGATATGATGAGCAGCCTGATCATCATCATCATCATCATCATCTGTGGTTGGAGTAGTCACCCCAGCAGTCGAGGTGTAAGCAGGCCAGTCAGCAATACGGAGAGACTAGCGAGGCCAGTGGTCTGGAGGTTGAAACTGGAGAAGAGAAATGTGCCTGGAGAAGAGAAATGTGCCTGGAGAAGTGGTCACTTACCACAAAAGTTCATCATGGACCCCCCCCCCCCCCCCCCCCCCCAAATTCAGTTGCAGCAGAATGCTCGGGCTGCAGAGAGAAAGATGAAGAGCCGAGTATGTGCTATGCGCCACAATGAAATGTGTGGGGGCACCTGTAATGGGAAGGCAGCAGTCCAGCTGTGCTATTAGGGCTTCAAATGTCCCTACCACGGCCTGAGATCCGAGAGACACCATACAAGGGTTTGTGGGCACTGAAATCCCCCAAAAGAGGAATGGCGGCGGAGGGGGGGGGAGGGAGGGGAGAGAGTTGTCCATTCAAGTCTGCAGGAGACACTGCCTCATCCGGAGGAAGGTAGATGGAACAGATTGTAATGTCCTGCCGTGTCCGGATTCTCACAGCCACTGCCTGAGCACCGTGCAAAGTGGCACTGGTGAGCTGGCGACAGCAGCAAGAACATGTATAGACACAACTGTGGATGCCCTATCATACGCTGCACGGTTTTTATAATATCCCCTATAGCTACGTAGGCAGGGGTCCATTCGCCAGGAAACCAGTTTTCCTGTAGCGGTACACAGAGAACTGAACAGCGACACAGTAACTACTGCAACTCAGCCAAGTAGCAAAAGAAATCGCCACAGTTCCGTTGTAGCAGCACACTATCTGCAGACTTATATGGCATCTGTAAGTGGAATGTAAAGCAGTTTCCATAGAACTGTCTGTCGTCACCAACTGTGGCAGTGGGGCTTCGACGTCCACGGCTTCCGAAGACTCAGCAATTGCCAAGTCCTCAGAGGATGCAAGGATCTCCATCTGGTCCTCAGAAGCTGAGGTATGCAGTGGTGGCACAGTACCCACCTGGGAGCCTTTCTTCTTGCTCTTCTTTTTCTTCTTCTCTCACTTGTCCTTTGGTTTTTCTTCCTGGGAGGGCTTCATTGACTCAGTCTCTGGGATTCAGGATGCTCTGGAGGCCCTACGACCAGTAACTCGTGGCTCTTTCAGCCACTCACTGGTGTCCACTGTACCATTGGGAGAAACCATGGGAGAGAAGGATTCAAGCGACCCCTTTGTCATGAGAGGAACCAGAGTAGGCCGTTGTGTGTCTGGCTCAGGGGTGGGGACCAATTTCCCCGTTGGTTGGGGGGGGGGGGGGGGTTGCTCCCAAAGCAGAGGCTTTGGGTGGCAACAGAAGGAGTTGCCCCCAACCACCAATGGGGCAGAAGTCGACGGTTGGGCCTGGGAGCCCACCAGGATCGACTGAATGAATGGCAATGTTGTCGGCAGAATCGTAGATGGTGATGTGGCTGCAGCATAAGTTATTCTCATACTTACTGGATGGATTTTCTCATATTTCTTTTTGGCCTTGGAATAAGACAGCCTATCCACAGTTTTGTATCCCATGATCTTTCTTTCTTTTTACAGAACTGAGCAGGCAGGTGAGGAAGGTAAGTACGGCTGTCCACAACTGACACAGATGGGAGGAGGTGTGCAAGGGAGGTCTGGATGTGATACACGTCCACATTCCCGACAGATTGAGTTGGCTGTACACCTAGAGTACATGTGGCCAAACCTCCAGCACTTAAAACAGCGTATAGGGGGAGGAACGTAGGGCTTTATGCCACAACAGTATATCATCACCTTGACCTTCTCAGGCAATAAATCGATCTTTAAGGCCAAGTTGAAGGCACCGGTGGCATCACTGTCATCCTTTGGACCCCTATGAACTCGCCGAATAAAGTGGACTCGTCACCACTCCAAGTTCTTGTGGTGTTCCTTGCCTGACTGCAAGAGAAGATCACTATGGAATATAATTCCCTGGACCACGTTGAGGCTTTTGTGGGGAGTTTTTTTTTTTTGTGGTTTTAGGGCGCACAACTGCTGTGGTCATTAGCGCCCAACACTGCCCATAGTAAAATAGAACCGGGGTTAGAACTTAAATGGCTTTCGCCATATTTGCATGATGTATAAAAAGTAAAACTCTGTTAACAGAATGCGGGTAATCAGCTAAAATATCAGACAATTCTAATGGTAAACATATATCATGACGGAGAGGGTTAAAAAATGGACATTGCACTAAAAGATGGTTCACAGTAAAAGGTTCAGCACAGTGCTCAATAAAGGGAGCAGGACCACCACGTAATAAATACTGGTGGCTATAATGGCAGTGGCCAATACGAAGCCGGGCCAGAACAATCTCCTCTCGGCGGGAGGGTCGAGATGACGTTGACCAGAGATCAGGCACCCGTTTAATGGCTTGCAATTTGTTCCCTGACAGGGATGACCAATGTAGATACCAACGGGAGATAATACGCTGGGAGATACCAGCGCGAAGGTCATCAGAGCTAGTTGAAAAGGTAGATAGCTGAGGAAGGAGAACTGCCTCCTTGGCAGCCGTATCCGCAGCCTCATTCCCCAACACTCCCACGTGGCCAGGGACCCACAGAAACGTCACTGTAGTTCCGCTCGTTGAAAGAGAAGTAAGGCAACTGTGGATGCTTTGTACCAGGGGATGGGCCGGATATAGCCTGCGAAGGCTCAGCAAAGCACTCAGAGTCCGAGCAAATGACAGTCTTACTGAGCGAGTTTCGCCGGACGTATTGTGTGGCTTGATATAATGCATACAGCTCAGCTGTAAAAATGGAACTCCACTCAGGAAGACGATATTTAAAAGAGACGTTGCCAAGTACAAAGGCACACCCAACACCCTGGTCTGTCTTTGAGCCATCAGTGTAAATGAACAAATTGTCATCAAATTTGAACCGGAAGGCGTGAAATTCTCTCTGGTAGACGAAACTAGGTGTGGGGTCCTTTGGAAGAGAATGAAGGTCAAAGTTAACACTGACTTTGGGGCTTCGCCATGGTGGAGAGGTGCTCTCTCCAGTCGAGAAGATAGCAAGCATTGTAACGCCAAGCTGGCCGAGTAGCGAACGCAAGCGTACTCCCGGCGGTAGCAGAGCAGATGGGCGCATAGCGAAGAGACTGTCAAGTGAGTCGTTAAAGAAAACTGCGTACGTTGGGTGTCCTTGCATGGACGACAAACGACTAGTGTAACGGCTAAGCAGGAGTTCCCGATGGTAAGAAAGGGGTAGTTCGGCGGCCTCGGCATAGAGGTTTTCAAAGGGGCTAGTGTAAAACGCTCCTGTCGCCAGACGGAGACCTTGGTGGTGGATTGTATTAAGGTGGCGCAGTATGGACGGTCGAGCCGAAGATTAAACGATGCTACCATAGTCCAGTTTGGACCAAACTATGGTGCGATACAGATGGAGGAGAGTAGACCTGTCAGCACCCCACGAGGTGCCACTTAACACCCGCAGCACATTGAGAGAGCGGGTACAGCGAGCTGCCAAACGGGATATGTGGGGAGACCAACTTAACTTCCTGTCGAAAACAAGTCCCAAGAATGTCGTGGTATCCACAAATGGAAGTACTATGGGGCCCAGACGAAGGGACAGGGGAAGGAACTCCTTCCGCCGCCAGAAGTTCATGCAGACTGTCTTGTCAGCTGAGAATCGAAAGCCAGTGTCCATACTCCATGCGTGGAGAGTGTCTAGGCACCGCTGAAGGCGCCGCTCCAGGAGACCCGTTTGCTCAGAGCTGCTGTAGATCACGAAGTCGTCAACAAAGAGGGACGCCGACACTCCCAGTGGAAGGTGATCGGCTATAGAATTGATTGCCACTGCAAATAAAACAACGCTCAGGACCGAGCCCTGGGGGACTCCGTTCTCCTGAATAAAAGTGCTCGATAAAACAGAACCAACACGCACTTTAAAAACACGGTCTGTTAAAAATTCGCGGATAAAAATTGGCAGGCGACCCCGAAAACCCCATGTATGCAGAGTGCGGAGGATGCCCATCCTCCAGCAGGTGTCGTATGCCTTTTCCAGATCAAAGAACACCGCTACTGTCTGGTGCTTCCGTAAAAAGTTATTCATTACTGAGGTAGACAGGGCAACAAGATGATCCACCGCAGAACGGTGCTTGCGAAACCCACATTGGACATTAGACAGTAGATGTCGTGTTTCAAGCCACCATACCAGGCGCCCGTGAATCATGCGGCCCATCACCTTGCATACGCTACTGGTGAGGGAAATGGGGCGGTAGCTGGAAGGGAGACATTTGTCCTTCCCAGGCTTTGGTATGGGAGTGACTATGGCTTCACACCAGCGTCGCGAAAAGGTGCCTTCTATCCATATGCGGTTGTAGGTGGCCAGTAGGAAGTGCAAGCTCGTTGGTGCAAGGTGTTGCAGCATCGCCACGTGAATGCCATCTGGTCCTGGAGCGGAGGACCGCGAAGACGAGAGTGCGTGGTGGAGCTCTCGTACAGTAAACTCGGTATTGTAGCATTCACGGTTCCGAGAGGTAAAGGACAATGGAGTCGCCTCCACCGTCCGTTTCCTAGCTAGGAAAGCGTCAGTGTAATGTGAAGAGCTAGAGACCTCTGCAAAATGTCGACCCAGTGCGTTGGCTATTTGTGGAGGATCGACGACGGTGTCAGATGCGACACACAGACCGGGAATCGGGGAATGAGCCATAGTGCCTGAAATTTTTCTAAGGTTACCCCAAATGATGGAGGAAGGGGTAGAACTATTAAAAGAGCTCGTGAATGAGCGCCAACTGGCGCGTTTACAGTCGCGAAAGAGGCGACGACAATAGGCCCGCAGCCGTTTGTATCGGATGCAGTTGTCGAGTGTGGGCCGTTGTTTGAAGATTCTAAGGGCACGTCGCCGTGCTCGCAGAGCGTCACGGCATTCCGCAGTCCACCACGGGACACGGGGACGACGTGCGTGGGAATGTGTTCCACTTGGTCGTCTATACTAGGATAATGGTAAGTACCAAAATCCGCCAGTGACGAGTAGAGCTCCCAGTCCGCTTTGGTTAACTGCCAGCGGTGTGGATGCTCAAGGGTGTCAGGCATCATTAGGTGAATTACAAACGGAAAATGATCGCTCGAATGTGTGTCTGAGAGAGCAGACCATTCAAGACGCTGTGCCAGCTGAGCAGTGCAGATAGCTAGATCTATATGGCTGAAAGTATTTGTGGTGTCCGAAAGATAAGTTGGTTCACCAGTGTTAAGGCAGATGAGCTGAAGGTGGTTCAGTATATCTGCCAGGAGGGAGCCCCGTGGACATGGTCGTGGGGAGCCCCAAAGGGGGTGGTGGGCATTGAAATCTCCCACCAACAAAAATGGACGCAGAAGCTGGTCAATAAGATATAGGAGATCGGATCTAGTGACAGGAAAGGAGGAAGGAGCGTAAATATTGCACAGTGTGAAGACAAATACAGGAAGGTATATCCGGACAGCAACAGCTTGTATTGGAGTACACAAAGGGACTGGTGTACTGTGTACATCATTCCAAATAAGCAACATTACGCCCCCATGGGCTGGAATTCCTGCCACTGAAGGAAGATCAAAGCGAACGGTAGTGTAGCGTGGAAAAGTAATTCGAGTACCAGGGAGCAATTTTGTCTCCTGTAGAGAGAATATAATTGGGTGATATGTTCGCGTTAGAAGCTGCAGTTCTGTCCAATTCGACTGGATACCACGAATGTTCCATTGAAGAATATCCATAATAGGATAAAATGAGATGAAGGTGGACATCAGCCGACGAAGGCGGCGGGCCACAGTGCGAATGTTCGCAACTGGTGGTGTCTGAGACAGGAGGGTCTTGCTCCATATTCTCAGAGGTGACCACAGCAGCTGCGCGAGTGTGGTGGGCAGCCCCATCTTTGGCTGATGCACCTGGAGAGACTATAGGCTTCCAGGGGATGGCATCGTCACATTGTGAGGTAGGAGGGGGGAGAGTTTTCCCCCTATTTGACTTCTTGGAGCCCTGGTGAAGCTCCTTGGTTGGCTCAGATGTTTTGGAAGGGGTGCGGAGGAAATCCTCGCGCGAATGCTCCTTCTTAGACTTCCGGGTCTCTATCTGTGGTTTCACAGCTGAAGATGAAGATTTGGAAGAGGTACTCACACTTTTCGATGAACGTGATGCCATTGTCGATGTAGACTGTTTGACAGCTACTGTCGTAAACTGTAGGTCACTAGTCTGTGTGGCCATATCCTGTGTCGGTGGAGGCGTTGCAACTACAGTACTGTAATTACCACGCGGTGGGGTCTTAGGCTTACGGCTGGTGTACATCTTGCGCGCAACTTGTATGGAAATCTTTTCCTTCACACGGATTTCCTGGATGGCCCGTTCATCGGCAAACACGGGACATTCCCGGGAGGAAGCAGCATGATTCCCGTTACAATTGACGCAATGGGGGGGACGGTGGTGGACAAATCCCCTCATGTGCCTCTTTACCACAGGTGACACGTGTGACCGGGTTCTTGCAAGACTGGCTTGTGTGGTTGAATCGATGGCACTGATAACACCGAGTAGGGTTAGGAATATAAGGTCGTACTGTGATGACCTCATACCCTGCCTTGATCTTCGGCGGCAGAGCCACTCAGTCGAAGGTCAGAAACACTGTGCGAGTGGGCACTAAAACATTGTTCTCTTTTTTTGTCACACTGTGTACTGTGACGACGCCTTGAGCTGCCAGATATTCTTTCAGTTCATCCTCAGTCAGACTGTCCAAACTGGCCGAGAAGACTACCCCTCGGGAATAATTGAGGGTTGGATGGAGCTCAACACGAACCGGGTAACTATGGAGCAGAGTAGCCTTAAGCAGCCGCTGTGCCTGGGAGCCACTTTCTGTTTCTAACAGTAGTGTTCCATTACGCAGGCGGTTGCAGGTCTTAACTGGGCCAGCAATGGCATCAACCCCTTTTTGAATAATAAATGGGTTCACCGAAGAAAAGGATTGTCCTTCCTCAGTACGCGTCACCACAAGGAACTTTGATGTCTGTAAATTTTTCTGTTCCGAGACACTATTGTCCAGTACTTCAATTTCTAAAGACTCTTTACATTTTCTTTTTTAATAACCATCGCGGATGTATCCCCCACGATTGCCAGTGTCTCCAACGGCACGCTCCTTCCTGCTGGGGGCCCCCAACGGAAGCACACCCGCCTTGGGTGATTGTTCCCACCCCAGGTCACACCTCCCGATATACAGACGGAGGGACCAATCGGCGAATCAGGAAAGTATCAGCACAGGCAATTGCCCCTCCCCTGGCCTGGCCGTAACCAGGGGGTACGCACGCACCCAACTTTAAGTGAAATGCAGTACCAGCACTACAAGCAGTGAGAATACCCAAATTCTGACACTTCTTCCGAAAAGTAGGAGCATTCAAAGGATTGAACATGAATTTGGAGCCTCAAACTACTTAGTAAGAATAGCAAAACAATCAGCCAATAAATATGGTATCTTATCAACTCTTAATCCCATACCTAAGCACGTCTTACATGATCAAATTGTGAACAATGTCGTAGAATTCTACAAGAGGCAATGTAAGCCAATGTTTGCCTGGGAAGGAGGATAAACAAAAATGACTAGTCTTGGGAAACCTGCATGAACTGTATCAGGTATTCAAAGATGAACACCCAGGACTCTCAATAAGATTTTTCAAATTCTGCCAGCTGCGACCAATGAACTGTCTCTTGGCTGGTGCAGCTGGAACCCACAGTGTGTGTGTGTTTGCAGTGTTCATCAAAACGCAAAGCTCATGTTAAAATGTTCCAGATTAAAAGAGTTGACATGTGATGCAGACTATCAATTTCCCACATTCAAACATTGTCTTGCTCGTTGCATGTATGTACAATGGTCACTGGTGGCTTGGATGTGTTTTGAAAGTTAATGAAGATACCAGTGAGGTTTCAATTAACTTCCTACAACCTCATGGGCCTTCACCTTTATATGTGTATCCTGAGAAACCTGACATCTTAACGGTGGACAAGGAGGACACTGTCCAGGTTGATGTGAGAACAGCAACAGGGCCAACACATCTCATTTCACCAAAAGATGCACAAACAGTGTTATATGTAGCTTCCCAGTATTGAGACACAGTAAGTCTAGATGATAAATTTGTCATATTTCTTCATGTAAATCCAACCAGTTTACCAAGCCTTCCAAATGTGTGTGGGGCTGTGATGGCTAGATATTTTGTTTTGCATCACTGAAGGTCAGATTACTATAAAAGCTCCCTACAGGCCTGTTGACTGTACTAACCTTTTCAATAATGAATGTCTCTTTCACTGCTTTGTGGCATATTGAAGAAGTCTGAATACAATTTATTTTGCATTAATGCAACACTTTTGCTGTACATACTACTTTATCCCATTTTCATCCCAGCTTGATTTTTTACTATGTTATATAGTGTCATATACATAAGCAAATATATATTTTTGCCAATTTTGAAGCCAATATGTTTTGAGATATTGGAGGTCAAGGTCACTGACCTTAATTTGTACATTCTTCGAATACGACTAAACTACATACCATTGAAAAGCTTGTTTCAAGATCTTTCCAAAATTACCTAGTTCACTATTATATCTTTATTAGAACAGAAGTTGGCTAAATTCTCTACCAGCGGCATGGGTAGGGTCGCGGCGTGTCTGTAGCAGTGTTAGGTTGGCAACGTAGTACATTTCGAGTAGCCAATGGCGTACCATAATTCAATTACTGACTGGACAAGGATACATCGACGAATATTATTGTTATAAAATATGTCATGATTTTATGGGTTGTGGTTAGGCAGGAACATAAGAGTACAGTTTAAATTGTTGTGAGCGAATGTTATGATTTTTACGAATATGTCATGATATTAAAGGATGTGGTTAGGCAGGAACCGAAGAGTACAGATTAAATTGTTGCAAGCGCCAAATTATTAACATTGAAAAAAAATTATTGTAATTCGTATCATTTGAGAGACACACACCTATTTCGAATTACATAACAACAAAGTGTTACATCTGAACAGAATGACAGTGCATGTCGAGAAACGTAGTTTTGCAATGTGCGATCTTCTACATTCGAACGCTGCGATTCATTTTGAAAATAAAATCATTCAAACATGATGTTAACACATTCATATTCATATCTTGTAAAAGTAGTCTGCCGCCGTTCATCCCAGCATCCACTGGGACTGTTACCAACACTGCCGCTTCACGTCACATAAATACATTATGCCATGCCACTGATCAAGACTTTTACCCAGAAGTTACAGCCACTTTTGTCAGCAGTGTTTGACAAGCTTTTGACACATTTTCAAAACTTCGATATATCGTTTGCAAGTGTTCTAACAAATTACATCTGCAACATCACATGCAGCTCAATGACGTATTCAAATTGTCACACAATGAATGGAAGTACTTTGGGTAGCCAGATGGCTGAGGTAACCACCAAGATGGTCATTATTAGTGAGTAAGAATATATACACTGCATACATTCAGAGCTAATATAGCCCTAATGACAAAATTCTGCTTTAACAGAACTGTCATTAATTCTTTTCCAAGTGCCATAATGTGTGGGGTAGCACAGACTTGCATCTCCAAGAAACCTGTTGGCTACCAGATCACAACATTGTTGCTCTTATCAGTTTTGTTTCCATAAGGGTGATTGGCCCCCAAGGAGCCCGGTGTACCTTTATTTATTTATTATGGTTTTCTGTTCCATAGGACCCAATTTAGGAGTGAGACTCCATAGTCATGGAACAAGTCAATACATGAATTTTTACACAAGAATGGTAGTAGAAAATTTTTAAGTAGTCCTATGACAATCTTAAGACAAAGTGAAAAGAATCAATAAAGAAAATAAAATGAATTAGCTTAATTGCTAAATTTTTCTAGGAGTTCCTTGACAGAATAAAAGGAGTGAGCCATGAGGTAACTCTTCAATTAAGATTTCAAAGTGTGGGAGTTAGTGCTAAGATGCTTTATTCCTTGTGGCAGCTTATTGAAAATGGATGCTGCAGAATACTGCACACCTTTCTGCACAAGTGTCAAGGTGGTGTGATGCAAATATAGATTCGACTTCTGTCTATATTCACCGAGTGAAAGCTACTAACTCGTGGGAATAAGCTGGTGTTCTTAACAACAAATGACATTAAAGAAAAAAAACGGTAAAATTGCAGAGTCTGATGCCCGTGTTTTTTAGCATGGTTTGTATTTTGGCAACTGTAGATAGATTGTTTTTGGGCCGGAGATTCGGCCGCTACACGCCCTCACATACTAAAAAGAAAAAAACTTCTTGTTTAACCTATACCTAACCTAACTTTCACTGAAAATGATCACTGTTTCGTCCAGATCACAAAATAAATAAAACCTATACCTAATCTGTGGTTGACTGCTGTGGTGTTGCCAACATTTGCAGAGCGTGTGCAAGAGACTCTGCAGTTTAGCCGAAAAAAACGTATTGTGACGCCAGTGTCAAAATTCCCAGACTACTGAAAAGGGGTCGACATGACAGTCGTGAACTTACACCACATATTGCGCGAACCATCCGCTTTTGAGCCAGAAATATCCTTTTTGCCTCAGGTGAGTTACCCCAAAAAATAATGCTGTACGTCATAAGTTACTGAAAGTAAGTGTAATAGACTACTGTTCATGTTGAAAAATCACTTATTTCAGATATTGCTCTAATGGTAAATATAGCAGAAATTAGTTTTGGACAAGATCCCGAACATGGGGTTTCCACAACAGCTTACTGTCTATATGAATACCTAGAAATTTGAACTGTTCAGTCTCACTTAACATATGCCCGTTATGTGTAATCAATATGTCAGCTTTTGACAAATTATGTGTTCGAAATTGAAAACACAGTTTTACTGTGATTTAACATCAACTTGTTTCCTACAAGCCATGAAATTATCTCTTGAACTGTATTATTTGATACTGTGTCAATATTACGAGCAACATCCTTCACTACCAAGTTTGTATCATCAGCAAACATAAATATTTTACAGTCACCTGTTATACTTGAAGGCATATCATTTATATAAATAAGCAACAGCAACGGTCCCAAAACAGACCCCCGGGGCACCATACACTTAACTGTGGCCCATTGCGATTGTACGTCATAGCCATTTTCTACACTGCGGAGAATTATCTTCTGTTGCCTATAATTGAAGTAAGAGATGAACCAGTTGTGAGGTACTCCTCCTATTCTATAATGTTCCAACTTCTGGAGCAATATTTTGTGATCAACACAATCAAACACTTTTGTTAAATCAAAGAAAACACCTCATCTCCGTAGACTCTTATTTAACCCAAGTGCCTCACAGAGAAACGAAAATTTAGCATTTTCATTCGTTAAACCACTTCTAAAACCAAACTGCAAGTTTGACAACAAATTATGTGAACTGAAATGATCAATTAATCTTGAATATACAGCCTTTCCAATAGCTTTAGAAAAAACCAATGGCATAGAAATAGGTCTATAGTTGTCTACATTATCCCTTTCTCCTTTCTTATAAAGTGGTTTCACTACTGAGTTCTTTAATCTGTCAAGAAACAGACTATTCTGAAAGGAAAAATTACATGGGCTGACATATGGAGAACAGTACTTTAGAATTCTGCTAGATACCCCATCACATCCACAAGAGTCCTTAGTCCTTCGTCATTTAATTATTGACTCAATCTCCCCTATGGAAGTACTGAAAAAATTTTAGTGGCACTGTTTTCAGTAGGCTTATCTTGGATTTACAGTACAATACTTCAGAAAAATGAACACAGAAAATATTATAGATAATAAAAATGATCCACTGGCCTATGGCAGTCTTCTACACTATGTTAATGTAGCAGGCATAAATGATTCTTTGTACCATGGGAAAGAAGATACTGATGATGTGACATATGGGGAATTCCCCACTGAACTAGGGGCACAACTCTTATGCAACTGTATGAAAAGGAGACTGGATTAACTATTTTTGAAGAAAGGTAGGCCTATCGAAAATTACATTTCACCCAAAGCATCAGGGACATTCCAATATCACAGTGCAGCTTGTGCTACTAAATCAAAGAGGAAAAGAAGCTCAGTGTGCCCATCTAACAAAGATAAGAAAGCATCACGGGAGTGTGTGTAAAGCCAAACACCATTGTGTTTGGAATGTTCAACTGAAACTGACTGTTAAAGACACTGAATAATTCAAAACTGAAATTGTGACATAATTCCTGCTAATGTGTAATATTTTCATGTAGGTCTAGTCATCTCTGAGAATGTAATAGGGTACTGAAATTTTTCCAAGTCATGCCTGCAGAAATTTTTTACGGTGTTTAATTTTTTTCCCAGTTTAGAGCTGTGAAACATAGTCTATTTTGTGTTTAAATGTGAAGTTTCAAATGTATAACTTACTATTTTTAACTGATGTGTAGGAGTTCGGAAAAGTACATGTTCTGCACATTTCATAATTTATCCAGTTCACTGTATTGCTTTTTTAACAACTTTAAGATAGGAACCTATATGAGCAATGTAGTTTCAAAACAGTATAGAACATTTTTTTTTAAACAAAACACACTGAAAATGTTTGGGTCCCGAGGGCACGTGTAGCCTACCTCATGAGCTACAATTTTTTGGATTACCAGTTACTGTTTAAGAACTGAAATACCAGCATTAAGATTTCACAAAATACGGTACTAAATGAACTCTGACAGTACAATTAGATATTAAGGGCATGGAGTCATTTAAAGTTATTAGCGTAAACTGATAAAGACAACTAACCAATTCTCAGAATGCCAGAACTTCAATGAGAGCAAACTACAACAGTACGAGAACGCAACATGATTACGCCAACTAGAAGCCAATTTTTCTGACTTTCTTTTAACCACCAAAATGTTACGCATCTCTTAATGAAACCAGATCATTAGTTCTCACAGCTAAGACCCATTTTTAGGCCTTATTAAAACATTGTTCCGTCGAAGGTGTTGAATGTCTTATCGGGTATAATCCTTTTATTACAAGATTTTAACTATAGCAAAGGATAAGCACCCGAGGTGTGATGATTTGCTCCAGATTCATTCTTCAAGACCCTAATTACCTCAGGCGGTTGTTGCCAGTAACTAGTCAAGTTTCAAAACAACAAAGAGACAACAATCAGGCAACACCAGTTACACTGGCTTCTCTTTTAATATCTATTTTCTTTCACATTACATATGAAATATACGTGTGAATAGCTGAAACATTTCAGACTCTGCTCCTCTCGCTTTCCCCGACAAACAACAAATGAAATTAGGCATTATGAAGATATATCAAATACTATGCGGAAGCTTACTTACCGGTAATTGTTATTTGCCTTGTATCAGCAGGACTGTCAGCCGAACAACACGTCGTTTCTTCCATAATGATTCACCAACAGTAGGGTCGTAAAACCGGTACTAAATGACAATGTGTACTAGCGTATGAAAATGGAAAGCGCACTGATTAAAAAATTTATTTCGGTCTTGGTTTCAAGCTCTTCTAATATTCATTTAAAGGTACGTAATAAGGCACTGGAATTGTTTCACACTTTCCGCTAAATCTATCTACACGTACGCAACAATATCAATTCACACTCTTTCGAGCGCAAGTACATGCTCGTTTCGTAAATGCAGCACACAGTTCAATTACATATCAGCAAAATGAAACAATGCTAAAGTGATCACAGCCATAATTTGACTCAGTTAGACACAGAAACGACTTTCAACATACATTAAATACACTGTCGATGCGCTGTAAACAATACCACGCGTAATCCCCTGAGGTTCATACTTACTTTTCCCACTCACACACGAAGTTGTGTTCAAAGATGGTCAAAACTAAACACAAAGATATACTACATACAATTCGACTGTAGTACACGTGCCTTTATTCGTAGATCGGATTTAGACATTGGACCCAACGTTGTAGCCAAGGAGGTGAGATTCTAACCTCCTTGGTTGGCGCCAACTGTGTTCGCCCAATGTATGGATCGGTGAAATAGCATTGGAACCATAGACCACTTATTTATCGTCTATGATTGGAACCAACAATGGTACGGCTCCCTTGCTTGTCGGTATTTCGGCCAAACATCAATGTGGGTACGTCGTCCACATATTGGCGCCAACGTTTATTTCTACTTTTGTCGTCTGCTCGTCTCGGAACTGTTTCTTTCATCGTTCGTTCTTCGACGTCGTTTATTTTAACGTTTTAAAATCTCATTGTAAATATTATAACTGTATCAGAAAGTGATTTATTTGTGAAAGCAACCACAAAGCTCGAAATGCCAAGGCAAAACTTAGGCGCGATCAATTTTTTTTTTTTTTTTTTTTTTTTTTTTTTCCCTCTGACACAATTACTGAAGGCAATTTTTTAAATTAACATTTCCTGTCAAGTTCCACATACTGCTTTGCAAACTTCAAGCACTACCAGTGATATGAATGACATAGTCATTTTAGAAAGGAAGTGTAGGCTTCTAAAATTGTCTCCTGCAGCAAGAAAACGAAGAGTCAACCTTCAGTAGCAAAAGAACTTTAGCAAGTGTAGTGTCCCTCCAAAACGTATGGGTATCCTTTTTTATTTTAAGTTCAATCACTTAAAGCGCAGGTCTAAATTTTAATACTGTGTGTAGATTACTTGTAACATATTTTACAACTTAAGGCCAATTCACACTGTCCGTCACGTCACGTCACGTCATCGTCCGTCAGAACATTCCGCATTGTATTTCTAATGGAGGCGTTTACACTGTCCCTCGCGGACCGTCACGTCACGTCAACGTCACGTCAAGCTTTCTCGCGAAGAATGTATTGACGGAACGGTCGTCTGCTAACACGAAAGTTAACCTATTTTCGTCACGCGAATTAAATGTTGCAGTCGACGATTGCAGTGTTTATATGCAAATAAGTCTTATTCGCCTTTATTTTGTTGTTATACTTCGTTTTAGGGCTAAATCTCAAATGTTTCATGACGACTCAAATGTTTTTGTCAATTGAGTGTCCCACTAAAATCGAGGTCGGATATCTGAAACCAAAAAATGGTTAACGTTACTTAACATTGTAGCAGAAAAGACTGAAGCAAACTGTTTATTAGAATAAGATTGTAATTCTATTACGCATTTGTCATTAAATATCATTTTAAATGAAAAAGTCAGTTCTAACGAAAGACAAAAGTTCAGTTGTTTACGACGGTATTAACAATGTAAACGGGCAAATTGTAATGGATAAAGTAAACAGGCGCTATTTATGCTCTTATAAGTGTTGCTTGATGTATTCATATGTTTATTGTTTCACTTCAAAATATATGTCGATGTTGTGAAATGTTGTTTCAGTTCCCAGTAAGTTGCCCAAAACATACCCTGTAAAGTTTTATTTGGCTGTCAATAACACTTAGCATTGTTGTTCCTTCAATTCTAGTATTAAACTATGACTTTCTACATAACAGATCGCTACTCATAACCTCACTTTCAACATCGCGTTTTGAGATGGGCGAATTGACGTGACGGACACTGACGGACAGTGTGAATACAACTTGATGTGACGGTGCCGTGACGTGACCTTGACCTGACGGACAGTGTGAATTGGCCTTTACTGATTTCGTAATTAATGTTCGGTAGGAAGTTATACAACACACCCCATCATCTTTTACATATGTTTCCTTTTTTGGTTTTTAGTTACAAACTGTAATTGTTCATTCTCACAACCGTTAATGCATCGTCCGCGAGTTGTGTGTCAGATATGCAGATATGTTTACGTTGGCTCTCGACGAATTCATCTGAATGTTGGCTCCAATGTGTGGACGCCGCCTTAAAAATATTGACCAACGTTGGCGCCAGCGTTGGTACCAATGTGTGGACGCGGTGGAACCGTTGTCGAGCATAGACTTACTAAATAAACTCTAGACCGCTCGCTGGCGCTAGTGTCGCGTCCCCACACTGAACGTGACAGAAGCCGCCATTTGCAGGGAAACAGTACGTAAACACGGTTCGTTCGTGCCCTGCTTTTGATTGCAACAGTGAGAATGGACGAAAAGACGAAGACGTAAGCAGTGTTACATTTCACAGATCAGTTATTACTTGTATACCGTATAGTATTTTCATGAAGAAATAATAAATCATAAGCGTATTTTTTTGGTTTAGGTATCCTTTACAAATGATTCTCTAAAATTGAAAGAAGTACTTTTTTACATGTCAAGTACTCATATTTTATATGCCTATAAATTACTAAAAATATTACCACAATTAATGTACTAAGTTGGCCTGAAAGAAGAAGTAGGCATATAAGAAGTATTTAGATTTTTAGTCATATATGTATAATGCGTGCGCCTCGGTTGCACAGTGGTAGAGTGCCAGACTACAAATCCAAAGGTCGTGGGTTCGATCCCCACCAGGTCCTAAGATTTTTATCTGTCACTTTCCACTTCTTTCACCTCTGGCAGTATTGCTCATGTGAAAAATACCGAGTAGCACCGTGGTTAGGAACCCACGTTAAACTGTAGGTCCCCCTATAACTGGCTGGGTAAGTCAGTTCGAAGGTCGGAGGAAGGCAACGGCATACCACCTCCAAACAGGACCATGCCTAGTAAAGCACTGTGGTGTTCAAACCAATCTTCGGATTGTTGACTGCTTTACCTTTTTATGTATAATGCAGAGGTAGGTCGAATAATTGCTTTTATACATTTAACAGGTGGTATTGTACTTCATAAATAGTCAACTATTTGATCGAATGTTGCATAATCAACCAATTTAAGGGGTACTATCTCTATTACAAAGCAATGTGCGAATGATCTGCCCATTTAAAAGTATATGGGTTATTATAATTATTCATACCCAAATTCGAGCAAGTTGAAAGAAAAATTGTACTTCATTTGGAAAGGGATGTAGACAAAATTGTGCTATACAAAATAAGCGTGCAAGATGTACAGAGTAGTCGGCATAAAGTAACCGGACCTGACAGAAAATTATGTGGATTAAATAGTAATCACACTCTCTGCTACTTTACAATTATCATGGAATCATCTTATGCAAAATCGCTCCAACCTTCTCAGAAAAGAGCCTTACATGCTTAAACTTTGTGTCTCTAATCAGACGTATTTCGGAAATTAGGAAACTTCATTCATTTAAGAATACTTTTTAAATAGACTCCAGTACTCAATAATTTTTTTTAACAAACATGCGTTCATTTTGTGCTTCATTTCGCTCTTGTTGTGTCTCATATACTTTAAATAACAACCACAGTACTAGGATTCCTCCCTGCAAATGGCGACGATCAGCTGCTTCAATTGGGGGACGTTTGCCTCGCTTCTCTGCTACGGTGTGGTAGGGGCTTGTTTTCGAGTGGTACTTCGGCTCTCAAAGACGTACTTTCGAGGCAATGATAAATAAATGTCTGTGGTCGTCAAGTCTGCGCCTCTGCGGTAGCCATTCAAGCAGACGAATTATAAACCAGTTGTCCATTACTTCTTTAGCTGTGTAATTGGAAAGTGTTAAGGCCAATTCACACTGTCCGTCACGTCAACGTCACATCACTGCACTGTCACGTCAAGTTGTATTCACATTGTCCGTCAGTGTCTGTCACGTCAATTCGCCCATCTCAATATGCGATGTTGAAAGTGTAGTTATAAGTGGCGATCTGTTATTTAGAAAGTCATAGTTTAATACTATAATTGAGGGAACAACAACGCTAAATGTTATTGATGGCCAAAGAAAACTTTACAGTGTATGGTTTTGGCCAACTTACTGGGAACTGAAACAACATTTCAAAACATCGACATCTATTTTCAAGCGAAAAAGTAAACATATGAAAACATCAAACAATACTTATAAGAGCTTAAATAGCGCCTATTTACTTTATCAATTAAGATTTGCCCGCTGAAATTGTTAATACCGTCATAAACAACTGAATTTTTGTTTTCCTTAGAACTGACTTTTTCATTTAAAATGTTATTTAATGAAAAATGCGCACTCACATAACAATCTTATTCAAATAAACAGTTTGCTCCAGTCTTTTCTGTTACAATATTACATAACATAAACCATTTTTTGGTTTCCGATATCCGACCTCGATTTTAAGGGGACACTCAATTGACAAAAATATTTAAGTCGTCATGAAACATTAAGATTTACCCCAAAGACGAAGTATAACAACAAAATAAAGATGTATAAGACACATTTGCATATGAACAGTGCAATCGGCGACTGTAACATGTAATTCGCATTACGAAAATAGGTTAACTTCCGATGTTAGCAGACGGCTATCCGTCAAAACATTCTTCTCGAGAAAACTTGACGTGACGGTCCGGTGACGGACAGTGTGAATGCCGCCATTAGAAATACAATGCGGAATGTTCTGATGGACATTGACGTGACGTGATGGACAGTGTGAAAGGCCTTTAGCTGCATTTCGGTTTGAATTCCAAGGCATGTAGCTCGCGTATCATTGAACAATGCAATTTCAAAGCTAATGTGCATTACAGAATTACGACAAATACTTTATTTTTTTACAGTAAATGCCTTTGTTTACGTTTTAAGATCTAAAGGCCGCCCTAGAATGTCAATAATATTGTGCAATATTATTGAGTATCTGTAGGCAAGATTGAAGTTTGTGCAATATATTGTACAATATAGGCCAATTCACACTGTCCGTCACATCACGTCACGCCACCGTCCGTCATGGTCCGTATTTCTAATGGTGGCATTCACACTGTCCGTCACCGGACAGTCACGTCACATCGACGTCACATCAAGCTTTTTCGAGAAGAATGTTTTGACGGAACAGCCATCTACTAACATTGGAAGTTACCTGTTCTCGACATGCGAATTACATGTTGCAGTCAACGATTGCACTGTTTATATGCAAATGTGTCTTATTCATCTTTAAGTTGTTGTTATACTTCGTTTTAGAAGTAAATCTCAAATGTTCCATGACGACTTAAATATTTTTGTCAATTGAGTGTCCTCCTAAATTCGAGGATGGCTATCTGAAACAAAAAAAAAATGGTTTATGTTACATAACATTGTAACAGAAAAGACTGAAGCAAACTGTTTGTTTGAATAAGATTGTAATTTGATTACGCATTTTTCATTAAATAACATTTTAAATGAAAAAGACAGTTCTAATGAAAGACAAAAATTCAGTTGTTTACGATGGTATTAACAATGACAGCGGGAAAATCGTAATGGATAAAGTAAACAGGCGCTATTTATGCTCTTATAAGTATTGTTTGATGTTTTCATATGTTTATTTTTTCGCTTCAAAATAGATGTTGATGTTTTGAAATGTTGTTTCATTTCCCAGTAAGTTGGCCAAAAACATACACTGTAAAGTTTTCTTTGGCCATCAATAACATTCAGCATTGTTGTTCCCTCAATTCCAGTGTTGAACTATGACTTTCTACATAACAGATCGCCACTCATAACCTCACTTTCAACATCGCGTATTGAGATGGGCGAATTGACATGACGGACAGTGTGAATACAACATGAAGTGACGGTGCAGTGACGTGACGTTGATGTGACGGACAGTGTGAATTGGCCTTATATTGATGGATCTACTGAAATTAGATTTTACTGAGCAAACTGCATGAAATGCATAGTGTTCGGACAATGTTGTTTATCTTTGTCACCTGAGTTTCGTCTGCTACAGTGTCCAATTCACGTGTTTCATCTGTCGCAGTATTCGATTTGTTTGTTTACTTCGTGTTTTCTCATGAAAATGACAACAAAAATAGGTGTACGCTTATTTATTTTAGAACTGACAGAGAAGTATAGAGGCTTACCATCTTTATGGTGTGTGAAATCAACTGCTTACAGTAACCGCCAAAAGAAAAACGAACAATATGATATGTTATTGATGAAATACAGGGAAAGGTACCCTGAAGCAGACAAGCTTCAGTTAGTCAAAATATTAAATTAGCTAAGAACAAATTACAGGGAAGAGGTTAAAAGAATATGAAATGAATTAAAGTGTGGCGCTGGTGCTGACGAATTACAAGAATCAACACTGTGGTATTTCGATGTAATGAACTTTTTGGAGGAACAAGAAATTCCTGCCAATTCGTTTAATTCCATGAATACGATTCAGGTGGAAGAGGAAGAAACAGAATACGAAGGGGAAATGATGTTGTTGTACCTCAACAAAGCACTGTAAGTAGGTTACATACATTTTATTTCTTATTATATATTGTTACTTGTACATTTAATAAAACAGTACTCCATTACAATTCTTCACTGTGTTACAATAATTTAGTTTGCCAGGAAACCTGGCTTTCATTGTTAAAGTAAGAATGATAACCATATCTTACTGACTTGCACTCAGCTCTGCAGTCCTGCAGCTTCACATTTCTGTCTCCAACTTCCTTGAATGACATTTACAGACTCCACATCTTCCATATCAATAGATCCATTAGCCATGTATGTGCTTTCTTGAGTTTTCCTTAGAAAATTGTGCAGATAGCAATATGCTAGTACTATAATTTTCACTTTGTTGGGAACAGATTCACAGGTCTTTGGAATACGCCGAATCTTGATACCAAAATGCCAAATGCATTCTCCACATTACGTCGTCTCGACTCAAACGATAACTGAAAATTCGTTCACCTTCTTGTAACCCAGTTTGGCTGTTATTGTTATGGTCTTTAGTCCGGAGACTGGTTTGATGCAGCTCTCCACCCGACTCTATCCTGAGCAAGCCTTTTCATCTCCTCATAAGAACGGCAACCCACATTCACTTGAATCTGCTTACTATACGCGTCTCTTGGTTTCCCTCTGCGATTTTTCCCCCACACAATTCCCTCCAATGCTAAATTTACGATTCCTCGATGTCTAAGAAAGTGTCCTACCAAGCGATCCCTTCTTTTAGTCAGGGTATGCCAAAAATTCCTTCTCTCACCAATTCTGTTCAGTACCTCTTCATTAGTTATGCGATCTACCCACCTAATCTTCAGCATTCTTCTGTAACACCACATTTCAAAGGTCTCTAACCTTTTCCTGTCCACACTGCTTATCGTCCATGTTTCACTCCTGTACAAGGCAACACTCCACACAAATGCCTTCAGAAAAGACTTCCTTACACTTAAATTAATATTCGATGTTAGCAAATTTCTCTTTTCAAAAATGCTTTTCTTCCCATTGCCATTCTGCATTTTATATCCTCTGTACTGCGACCATCGCATGTTATTTTACTACCCAAGTAACAAAACTCATCTATCACCTTCATTGTTTCGTTACCTAATCTAATTCCTTCAGCATCGCCTGATTTTCTAAGACCGCATTCCATTATTTTTGTTTTGCTCTTGTTAGTGTTCATTTTATACGCTCTATTCAACATACTGTCCATTCCATTCAACTGCTCTTCCAGGTCCTTTGCTGTCTCTGACAGAATTACAATGTCATCAGCAAAACGCAATGTTTTTATTTCTTCCCCCTGTACTTTAATCCCTATTCCAAATTTTTCTTTGCTTTCCTTCACTGCCTGCTCGATGTACAAATTGAATAACATCGGAGAAAGGCTACAACCCTGTCTTACTCCCTTCCCAACTGATGCTTCCCTTTCATGCCCTTCAAGTCTAATAACTGTGGTCTGGCTTTTGTACAAGTTGTAAATAACTCTCCTTTCCCTGTATTTTACCCCTACTGACTTCAGAATTTGAAAGAGTGTATTCCAGTCAACATTGTCAAACGCTTTCTCCAAATCTGCAAAAGCTAAAAATGTAGGTTTGCCTTTCCTTAATCTATCTTCTAAGATAAGACGTAAAGTGAGTATTGCCTCCCGGGTTCCTAAGTTCCTCCTGAATCCAAACTGATCTTCCCTGATGTCAGCTTCTACCAGCTTTTCCATTCTCCTGTAGATAATTCGTGTTAAAATTTTGCAACCATGACTTATCAACTGATGGTTCTGTAATTTTCATATCTATCTGCGACTGATTTCTTTGGAATGGGGATTATTACATTTTTCTTAAAGTCTGAGGGTATTTCGCCTGTCTCATACATCCTACAAACCAGTTCAAATAGTTTTGTGATGGCTGGCTCTCCCAGAGACTTTAGTAGCTATAAGGGTATGTCATCTACTCCTGGGGCCTTGTTCTGACCTAGGTCTTCCAGGGCTCTGTCAAATTAACCTCTCAGTATAGTATCTCCTATTTCATCTTGATCTACTTCCTCTTCCCTTCCTACAACATCGTCTCTAAGTTCATTTCTTTGTAGAGGTGCTCTATGTACTCTTTCCACTTTTCAGCTTTCCATTCTTTGTTGAGAACTAGTTTCCCATCTGATTTCTTGATATTCATAGAGTTGCTTTTCTTGTCCCCAAATGTCTCTTTTATTTTCCTGTAGGCGGTATCTACTTTTCCCCTTCTTATACATTCTTCTACAGATTTGCATTTGGCTTCTAGCCACTCCTGCTTAGCCATTTTGCGCTTCCTGTCAATCTCATTTCTTAGTCGTCTGTACTCCATTTTGCCTGTTTCATTTACTGAATTTTTATATTTTCTCCTTTCATCAATTAAATTTAGTATCTCCTTTGATATCCAAGGATTTTTTGTAGGTCTTGCCTTTCTACCTATTTTGTCCTCTGCTGCCTTCACTATTTCATCTCTCAATGCTACCCATTCCTCTTCTTTTGTTTTATTTTCCCCTGTTTCTGTCAATTGTTGCCTAAATCTCCCTCTGAAATTCTCCAGAACTTCTCGTTCCTTCAATTTATCTAAGTCCCATCTCCTTATTTTCCTATCTTTCTGCAGTTTTTTTCAGTTTCAGCCTATAGTTCATGACTAACAAGTTATGGTCAGAGTCTATATCTGCCCCTGGGTAAGTCTTACAGTTTATAACCTGGTTCCGGAATGTTATACCATTATAAAATCTATCTGATACCTTCCAGTGTCTCCTGGTCTCTTCCGTGTATACAACCTTCTTTTGTGTTTCTTAAACCACGTGTTTGTTACGATTAAATCATGTTCCATGCAAAATTCTACCAGGCGATTTCCTCTTTCATTCCTTCTGCTCAGTCCATATTCACCTACAATTTTTCCTTCTCTTCCTTTTCCTACTACCGAATTCCAGTCTCCCATCACAATTAAGGTTTCCTCTCCCTTAACTGTCTGAATAATTTCCTTTAGCTCCTCATATATTTCTTCGATTTCGTCATCAGTGGCAGAGCTAGTAGGCATATAAACCTGTACTACTGTTGTCGATGTTGGCTTCTTATCTATATTGACAATAATAATGCGATCACTGTGCTGCTCATAGTAGTTTACCCACATTCCTATTTTCTTCTTCATTATCAGTCCTACTCCTGTGATACACCCAATTGATATTGTATTTATAATCCTGTACTCACCTGACCAGAAATCCTGTTCATCCTGCCACTGAGCTTCACTAATCCCCACTATATCTAACTTCAACCTATCCATTTCCCTTTTTAAATTTTCTTATTTTCCTACCCGATTAAGGGATCTAACATTCCACTCTCCGATTCGTGGAATGCCAGTATTGTCTTTCCTGATGACAACATCCTACTGAGTAGTCCCCGCCCGGAGATCTGAATGGGGGACTATTTTACCAGAGAGGATGCCATCATCATATTTTCATACAGTAGAGCTGCATGTCCTCGGGAAATGTAACTGCTGTAGTTTCCCCTTGCTTTCAGCCATTCGCAGTAACTGTGTGGCAAAGCCACATTAGCTCAAGCTCAGTCAATCATCCACACTGTTGCTCCTGTAACTACTGAAAAGGCTGCTGCCCCTCGTCAGGAACCACACGTTTGTCTGGGCTCTCCACAGATACCCCTCTGCTGTGGTTGCACCAACGGTACGGCTATCTGCATCGTTGAGGCATGCAAGCCACCCCACCTCGGCAATGTCTGTGGTTCATGGGGGTGGAGTCTGGCTGTATGGTTTCTTAAAGTTTTCAGACAGTGGAACAGCATTGTGCCCATGATATCCCCGTGAGAGGATGCGAAGCTGCTGGTCAAGACAGCAACCGAAGTTCTGAAGACCGCAAAGGTATCAATATGGGTACCAAAGATCCTTAAGGATGTCCCTCCAAAGACTCTGTTCGAAAAAATAAGGGTCCAGAACCCAAAAGTCTCGACAGAGGATTGGAGGGTAATTAACCAAAAGGTCGTTCTGGAAGGACGAACCCTGGTGGTGGAGGTTGGAGAGAAGTCGCTGAAGGCAATGCGAGAGCAAGGCCTGAAACTGTTTTTAGGATTCCCGCAGGTTGCCGTCAGGGTAATCAAAGACCTTAAAGGCAATAATGGTAGCAAGATGGGGACTGGAAGTGCTGCAGATAAACCTGCAGCACAGTAAAGGGGCCACTGCTGACCTGAGCCGTAGCCTGGGGAGACAGGAGGTGGGGAAATCTAAAAAACTCATTATGTTAGAAATGGAATACCTTTCATACCAATGATGGATTTTTGTTCCAGGGACTTGGTGACCATCAGGATGCAGCAACGCGAGGAAGGTATCAAGATGGAAATTGTTTTGGCCTCAGCATACCTTCCTTACGAAGACAGCTCTCCTCCTTCTTTGGAAGTGAGGAGACTGACGGAAGTCTGCCATCGGCAAGGTGAAGAACTGTTGGTGGGATGTGATGCCAATGCCCACAATCTATCGTGGGGCAGCAAGGACACCAACAGTAGAGGTGAGCACCTTCTTGAATTTCTCCTATCTAACAACTTGGAGATCCTGAATAGGGGTGATGAACCTACATTCAGGAATAGTAGAAGGAAGAAGTAATTGACATAACTTTTGGTTCCATGATGATGGGAAGTTACGTAAAACAGTGGCATGTGGTCCTGGAGCCATCCTCATCAGATCACATGTATATTAAATTCAAGGTTGAAATCGGAACCAGACAGACCATGGCCTATAGGAATCCCAGGAAAACGGACTGGGAGACATATAGGAGAGACCTTGACTTGAGCCTATCTGAAATTAAAACTTCGATAAGGAATCCAGCAGAGTTTGAAGAAGTATCAGAGGCCATAACCTCTGCTGTAGTGATCTCATACCAGGACACCTGCTCAATCACCAAGAAGTGCACAAATAGGAGTGTGCCTTGGTGGAATAATAACCTGGAAATGCAAAGGAAACAGGTACGAAGACTGTTTAACATTGCGAGGTGCAAAGGACAATGGGCAAAGTATCGTGAGGCCCTTGTCAATTACAACCTTGCCATCAGACGGACAAAGGAGGCATCCTGGAAGGTACTCTGTGAGGAAGTGGAGGGCACGGCTGCTCAAGCGAGACTTCATCAAATACTCACTAGTGTACCAACTAATCCAGGAGGAACATTGAGAAAGGAGGATGGGGAGTATACAAAGACAGCACATGAAACGCTGGAACTGCTCCTCAAGACTCACTTTCCTCAATATACTCTGGGGGATAACTCAGACCAGAATGCGATTCCTGAGAGACAACGGTTCTCAGGTATTCGCAAAGAGGACTGGGATCTGGCCAAGGAGTGTGTCTATTTCAGTAAGGTCTGATGAGCGGTGGTAACATTTCAATCATTCAAGTCACCTGGCCCTGATGGAATCTTTCCAGCTCTCCTGCAACAAGCGGGAGAAAATCTTATTAGATTCCTATGCAGGTTATTTAGGGTTAGCCTAGCAGTAGGAATCATTCCCAATGCCTGGAGGGCAGTGAAGGTTTTCTTCATTCCAAAACCAGGGAGAATTAATCATACCAAGGCCAAGGATATGAGACCAATCAGCCTGTCCTCCTCCATTCTTAAGACATTGGAAATGCTGGTTAATGTGCATGTTTAGAAAGGAGGTTAAGTAGGGCTCCTCTACATTCAAACCAACATGCATATCAGCCAGGTAAATCATGTGAGACAGCTCTCAACAACTCCTTGGGAAGGTGGAGAAAGCACTACACTTTCAGGAAATAGCCCTCTGTATCTTCCTGGACATCGAGGGGGCTTTTAGCAATACAACCTTCGATTCCATGGTTAGGGCAGCAGAGGTGCATTACCTAGGGACCACTACATGTCGGTGGACTAGGGCCATGCTCAGTGGAAGAAGGGTAGAGGCTACCATGATGGATGAAAAAATGGTAATCAACAACACTAGGGGTTGCCCGCAAGGAGGAATTCTTTCCCCTTTATTGTGGAATCTAGTGGTGAATGATCTCATTGGAGAATTAAACTCTAGGCAGTACTTTTGACAAGGATACGCAGATGATCTTGTCATAGTAATACTTGGCAAATTTGCTGACACGGTGATGAATATGGCACAAGGTGCTTTGGACATTGTGCAAGACTGGTGTAGAAAACAGGATCTGGGGGTTAGTCCTAAGAAGACTGTTGTTGTACCATTCACAAAGAAACATATCCAACACTCAAGTTGGAATCTAAAGCTTTTCAATGAAGCACTACCTGTGAAGGGGACAGTGAAATATCTAGGGGTTACCCTAGATGACAAACTGACATGGACTCCTCACATTAGGAATATTTGCTCCAAGGCAAAAGGTACTTTAGTAAGTACCAGGAGAGCTTGTGGCAAAAATTGGGGCCTGAGCCCCAAGGATATGCACTGGATATACACAACAGTGAACAGACCTAGGATCACCTATGGGGCAGTCGTGTTGTGGAAGAAGGTAGAACAGCAGGTTGCTGCTAAGGAGCTTGGTAAGGTGCAGAGACTAGCCTGCTTAGCCATAACAGGCGGAATTAGCAGCACACCAACTGCTGGGATGGAAACCATGCTGGATATGCCCCCATTACACCTTTGGGTCAAGATGGAGGCAGCGGCTGGTGCATACAGACTCAAATCTGGCAACAACTGGAACTCACACACTAAAATAGTGAGTGAGGTAAATATAGGAAAGGTTGGGGAAATGCCAGCCGACTATATTATAACCCCATACTGCTTCAACAAGCCTTTCAATATAACAATTGGAGGCAGGGAGCAGTGGGAGAAAATAGTTCGACACCATATGGGGGATACTGTCTGGTTCACTGACGGGTCAAAATCAGACCAAGGTGTTGGGGCCAGGGTGTATGGGGTGCAGCCAAGACTGGAGGGCGTCATCTCTCTAGGGAAACTGGCCTCAGTATTCCAGGCGGAAATCACTGCCATCAGGGCGTGTGTGGAGGAGAATTTGCGCAGGTGCTACAAAGATTGTAGCATCTATATCTATTCAGACCGCCAGGCAGCCCTGAGATCACTGGCAGCTCCTGCAACAAGGTCTAAAATTGTTGCGGAATGTCACAGGATTCTGGTGGAGCTAGGGGAAAGCAATAGAGTAAACCTATTGTGGGTCCCTGGCCACTCAGGAATCAGTGGCAATGAACATGCCGACAGGTTAGCCAGGATAGCGGCAGAGACTCCATTTATTGGACCGGAACCTGTCCTGACAATCACCAAGGCAATGATCAAATTCGAGCTAAGTAACTGGCTCAGAAGACAGTACGTAGAATATTGGACCAAAGTACATCAACAAAAACATGGAAAGGTAATGATGCCAAAGCCATGTTTTAAAAGAAGCTCTGAAATCCTGCGTCTGAACAGGAGAGAGTTTAGACTCATGGTTGTATTGCTGACAGGCTATGGGAATTTCAAAAAACACCTACATATAATGGGAATAACAGAAGAGGATCCTAAATGGAGGATCTGTGATGACGGTGATGAAACTGCATCATATCTAATCTTCGAATGCATTGCATTGGAGAGTAAAAGGCACAGAACATTTGGGACAACCAGACCCGAAGAAATTGTGTCTAATAAAGAACTGGTAAAGGGACTCCTTGCACTGTTTAAGGGCATTGGTTGGCTTTACTAGGCATACAGGGAGCGATACCACACAATAAACTTAGTTTCGGTGTGGGCAGTGGCGGGTTGGACCAAGACTGTTTTGGCTTCCCTGAAAAAATCAAATCAAATCAAAAATCCCCTTGCTTTCAGCCGTTCGCAGTAACTGTGTGGCAAAGCCACATTAGCTGATGTTACAAGGCCTGCTGAGTCAATCATCCACAGTGTTGCCCCTGTAACTACTGAAAAGACTGCTGCCCCTCGTCAGGAACCACACATTTGTCGGGCCTATCCACAGATACCACTCTGCTGTGGTTGCACCAATGGTACGGCTATCTGCATCGTTGAGGCATGCAAGCCACCCCACCTCGGCAATATCTGTGTTTCATGGGGGTGGAGTTTGGTTGTATGGTTTCTTAAAGTTTTCAGACAGTGGAAAAGCATCGTCCCCATGAAAACAAAAGGAAGTTGTTTGTCACTATTTGGCAATGTACATGGTGCTGAGATATTTAATGAGTTATTAGGGAATGCTTTTCCGAAATCGGTATGGCTCATAACACCACTGTCTGAAATGTTGCCGTTAATTTCGGCATCAACCCTTAAAAATTCGTAGCTACTGTTCAGGACAGCCAAGAGCACAATGCTAAAAAACTTTATATAATTGTGATAATAGGAACCACTGTGAGGTGGTTTTTTGATGGGAACATGCTTTCCATCCACTGCTCCTAAACAATTTGGAAAATTCCATTTGTCATAAAAGCCTTGAGCAATAGCTTCCCATTCCTCTTCTGCTTACAGCATCTGTAATAGATGATAGAAAATGCCATTAGCATCAGTTGTGATTATTACACTAATTCCAACAGTTTTATTGTCAGTATGGAGGTGGACTAAGGAAAATCCAGAAGAAAGATTAGACTGACACTTTAATTTCACTAGCCTGCAAGCGCCTGCAGCAGCCACAGGCTCCACAAAATCACGTAGAGAAAGTCACTGCTGCATGGGCAGTTAGTTTAGAAAAAAATGGGACCACATCGGCAATTGTTTGCTATCAAAGCTATTAATGACGTAATTTTTGAAGGACAAACGGGAACTTTAGACAGAGATTCTGTCCAAATTAATCAAAGTACACCACCTGTAATTGGCTCACAAAATACATCATAAAGATCTATATATTTACCAGTGTACAGTCAACAGGATACATCAGAAGCTACAAATTCAAGTGGAAAGGATATTTTTGATCAATTTAAATAAAAGTTTACTCTCTACCTTGTATTTCTTAAATAAATGTAATGCACATGATACAATAACTGTCAACATGAAAAAAATGGTTTCTTACCTTTATATAATGCTTCAAGCTTTGTATGATAGCTCTGCACGTTTCCATCACGATTACACTTATTGATTGTGGTGATATTGCGGTAATAAACTTAAGATCTTAAAATGAATTTCCTGTAGCCAGATAGTGTAAGGTAACAGACAGTCGCTGACTTGTACAAACAGCCTCATGCAAATGAGTGTCCTTTTTGCTTATTAAATGTGTAACCATTTGCAAAATAATATCAAATGTGCTAGCGTCCATTCACAGGAAGTTTCTGTAATCATTTGGCTTTCTTAACCTCAGATCACTTAGCAAATTTTCGTGTGTATAGGTTCCTCGTTTCTTATACTATTCTTTCATCCACCTACGTTTCTTCTTTTTCGTGCATAATTGCAAAGCTAGCCCAAGAGCTAAATAACAGCTGGCGTCCATAACCGCCATGTTTGCCTGTGTGAGAATTCTGATGTTCAGTTTGCACAATATCGATTTGTAGTCTGAAACAACCATCAAATTATTGTACCATATTATTGACAGTCTAGGGGTCGCTTTAAAGAGGACAACGAACACAATGTCTATAGGCCTGAAGACTGCCCATTAAAGGCACGTATAGAGATGCGACATTGTTCTGCGACATTGTTCTGAGTATTCTGTATGCACTTGCAACAGAAATGAAATTTATCCTGTTAGGATCTGAGTTAACCACACACACTGCAATCATGACATTCAGAAACAAACCACCAAATATTGGTGACAAGGAATATCGGTTTAAGCACACTCTCGGAAATCGCGATATATTCGAAATTAAGCAGCAAAATATTGGGGAGAAACATGAAATAGCCTTTCCATTCCCTCGGAAATGACGAGATATTCGGAAATAAATAGCCAAATCTTTCTGATTAGCGAATGGTGAGGCATAAATGTCATCGATACTCATTTTACTTACTGTACCACAGCAATTTTCACGTTCCCCTAGTTTTTTCTCCAACCATATTCTCAAAAATCACAACATAGTTGGAACAAAGTCAAATATTTGTGAGAAGGAAGAAGATAAACGTCATTGCTGATCATACCACTTGCAGCAGCAATTTCATTCTCCGTTCTTCAGTCACACATAAAAATCACCAAATCGATGTTATTAACTCCTGAGACAGCATGTAAGAGTACTGGATAACATAATACTGTTATGTGAATAACAAAATTCCACAATGTGTTGTGGATAAATAGCTCCTACAACGTGCTACAAAAGTTAAGATAAAAAAAAAAAAATGCATCGGACGAGTTTCATTCACAAAATCTCCTGTTTGGTAGTCCAGTAGTCCACCACTTTATCCATTACACTACAGCAAGTCAACCTTATTAGTCCCTTCATATTTTATATACTCGTTCCAACAAGTTTGTTTCTCAATGTTAATATGATTTTAATCAAATTTAGTTATAATAAATCCATCCAGAGATGATTTTGTAATTCATCGTTAATTCGCTGTTGCCCTGAAACGGTTTACTGCGAGTTCTAAAACTACAACTGTGAGATATACGGCAAATCTACTGGCCACAGATAATATACACTACGTTTACATGGAACACATCTTCTGGAAGACGAAAACCGATTTTCGTAAACCGTTTTTCGCTGTCGTGTTTACATGGCATAGCCTGCATCAGATTTCCTAGCCCACTTAATATGGCGGCTGAAAAACAGCTGATTCAGTTCCTGATTTAGTCAGCAAAATCCGTATTTTTCTTTACTTAAATACACAGATTTATGTTCACTCTAATATTTATACTTTTATTTCACATTAGAAAATATCACTCTTTCAATATGTGCCGAAAATTTTTAACAAGAAAACACAATCTGACAAGCCAAGAACGCTTTAAAAACGGTTGCGTTTACAAGGGCATGAAAAACGGTTGTGGAACTGGAAAACCGCTTTAGAGAAGCGGATTTCCAGATTAGATTTTGGAGTGTTTACATGACCAACCAAAAGCGGAATTGGGAAATCGGTTTATGAAATCCGGTTTTGGGAGCCCATTTAAACGGGGTGACAGAATGTGCGTGACGTTAAAAGCGGCTAGTTAATTTCAAATAACTGATCCTGGCAGGAAACTGCCAGATAAAAGATGTTTGTTAAATTTCAAATAACGAATCCTGGCTGGAAACCGCCAGATAAAAGAGATGCAGTTATTTAAAACTAACAAGTCCTAGCAAGAGGGATCCAAGATAAAAGATTTGCGCAACGGAATACATGAGGTTTCCTCCAGGAAGCAGAGTGAAACCATAATAATAAAACGGATCTGATGTTAAATTACAAACAAGGGAAAATTTAACTAAGCTGGTTTACTGCCAGTTCACATGGAAATGGGGGCAACACCGATTTTTAATACACAATAAAAGTGCATCCCACTGTTTACTAAGTACTAATTTTGTTCACACACCAAGATGGGTCAGATAAGCAAAACGAGGATGTAAAGCATACAAGAAACAGGAGGATTGGTAGGACAGGGGACATAATCATTCACAAGCGCGTAGCTGTGACACTTACTCTCACAGAAGACTGTGACATGAAATACAGCCCAATGCACAACCAGGCAGATAAGCCGAATCTGCCAAGTTACGATATTCATAACCACGTGCACTCTGTTCCACTTCCAATACCCGGAAGGGGACACTAAATTTCACACAAACCTTACACATGAGTGAACTGATAAGAAGCCAGGACACGGAAAGATATTATGGAAATAGTAAGAGGTAGCATTATTTCAACGCCTGAAGGGCTGGAAAACGTCGAAAAAAGAATTGGTCTTTGTTCTACATGCCGTAACGGACACCAAACTAAAACTCACTAGTCATCATTTAGACATTTACCGTTTAACAAAAAATCAAAGTCACACCGGAAAACATACACGAGAGGAATACGCCACATTCCCGAGAATAACATTCACACACGCCTAAAGCACATGTAACTTATTACTGCTACAAACCGTAGCATGGACGTAGCTGTGACTCACCATTTAGACCATCATACGTAAACAGAAACCGGAGGGAGAGTGACGACGCCACTCCGATACGTACGAATCAAGTCGCTACCACGCCGTAGCGGGGAAGCGAGGCAACTGTCCCCGAATTGAAGCGGCTAATCGCCGCCATTTGCAGGGAAGAATCCTAGTACTGGGGTTGTGATTTGAAGTGTATGAGACACATCAAGAGCAAAATAAAGAACAATATAAACGCATGTTTGTTTAGAACAATACTGATTATTACTGTCTGTTTAAAAAGTATTCTTAAATGAATGAAGTTTCCTAATGTTCGAAATAACGTCTGCATAGAGACATGAAATTTAAGAATGTAAGGCTATTTCTAATAAGGTCGAGCGACTTTTCATTGAGATATTTGCATAAGATGATTCCATGAAACTTGTAAAGTAGCAGAGAATGCAATTATTTTTTAATTCACGTAATTTTCTGCCAGGTCCTGTTTACTTTGCGCCGACTACTCTGTACGTTTTGCATGCTTATTTTTGCACATCACATTTTTGTCTACATTCCTTTCCATATTACATAGAATTTTTCATTCAACTTCCTCGAATTTGGGTATGAATTATTGTCATAACTCATAAAATTTTAAATACAAATTTAATTCACACATTACTTTTTAACAGAGATAGTGCTTCTCAGAGTGGTTGAGTATGTAACATTCGATCAAGACGTTCTGAATACGCCAGCCCAACACCAAAATGGTTTTTTTAAACAATATCAAAAGGAACTAAAAAAAAAATCTCCAAGGGTTCTCAGTGGTGCCCCAGCGCAATAAACAGGCCTATTCAAGATCAGGATCGTTCCAGTGGGATCAGAAGCAAGAAATCAAACGCAACACCACATCCAACCAGACCTCAGCAGAAAGGAGAGAGAAAACCAAGAAAGCCCCAAATTCTAGAACCAAGTGCCAATATTGTAGTGTTCCACCAAAATGTGCAATCTTTAACGAACAAAACTGATGAATTCCAAATTATGTTAGAAAATGAACTTAAAAAAGTTTCAGTCCTGAGTCTAACTGAACACTGGTTACAGGATGACACCCTAAATATGGTACATTTCCCAAACTTTATACTGGGTAGTCAGTTCTGTAGGAAAACACAGAGTTTTGGTGGCAGCTGCATTTACATAAAAAGTGGTATTTCATTTGTACCCATGCACTACCCAGATGTTCCAAGAGAAAAATCTCTGGAAGAATCAGGACTTGCATGTAAATATAGCTACAATTTGTTTGTATAGAACTGGAGATAGTGACATGAACACTTTGGCTGAAATGTAGAATATGTACTTCACAAATTGTCAAAAAAGAATAGACGTATAATTATTTGTGGAGATTTTAATATTGACTTTTCTGTAGGCCCTGAAACTAAGCCAAAAACTGACATACTGAACCTCCTCCTAACGTTCAGCACTATTTTGAATTATGCTTCCCACTCGAGAAAAGAAAAATCAAGAAAAGCAACATAAAAAGTATTTGGATCTCACCAAGCATACTAACATCACTTAGGGAGAAAAGAGTCCTTCATACAATATCTAAGCAAACTAAAACCACTCCAGAATTTGGTACTTATTTTAAACGATACAAACAGATTTTAAATAAAATTATTAGAAAATCAAAGAAACTAACAAATTCCAGCTACATAGAAAAAGCCACAAATAAAATGCAAGCAATGTGGACTATTGTTAAGAGAGAAACAGGCAAAACACAGGACACATACAGTAATATTAATCTACTTGAAAATGGAGAGGAAATTACTGACTCACACATCGTAGCTGATTTATTTAATGTCTACTTTACAGAAATAGAAAGCAATCTAATAGATAAATAAAAAAAACCTGCTTCTGAAATCAAAAACCAACAAAAAACTATTCATCAGGAAAAACAATTTTCCTATACCCAACAGACGAAAAAGAAACACTGAATATTATGAAAGAATTAAAACCAAAATTTTCATCAGGCATTGATAATATTCTCGATTACCTATTAAAAATGTGCTACAGTAGTAACAAAGCCCCTAACTCATCTTTCCAATTCCTCATTGTCAAATGGTGTTTTACCTGAAAAACTAAAATTGGCTAAAGTAAAACCTCTGTTCAAAAAGTGAGACAAAAGAAATGAAAAAAACTACAGACCAATATCCTTGCTGCCTGGGTTCTCTAAAATATTAGAAAAAGTTTTTTACGGAAGACTCATTAGTTTCATAGAGGAAAACAATAATTTTTTTATCAAATACTCAACATGGTTTTAGAAAACAAGAGTCAACACAAACAGCCATTTTTTATTTTGTAAATGAAGCTTTGTCTACAATAGACCAGAAAGAACATGTATCAGCGTTATTTTTAGACCTCACAAAGGCTTTTGATATGATAGACCACAACTTACTACTTAAAAAAATCGTACTGACGTTTTTACGGCCCACTTTGGATTTGTAGTTTTATAAGTTTTTGCAAACATTTTCGACCAAATTAATAATCTAAATAATAAAAAAAATAATTAATAAGAGTGTCTGAAACCCTCTTATGGAAAAAAATTTTAGGTAATGGCAGGTCCCGAACCACTGACCTTCAGCGTCACAGTCCAACGGGTTGCACACTACGCTACAGCTAGTTGTTAGGAATTACATTCTTTTATCTCATGTTATCAATGGCCGTTGTTAACTGATGCTAATATGGCGTTTGTAGACACTAGATTATAATTTATCATACGAAGAACGACGTGGTTTTGTTAATTATTCAGTGCCCCATTGCTTTGAAATGACAATGTGTAAGTTACAATAAGAAAATCATCAAATACGCGATGCAAGATGGTGTATGCCAGAGAGAGTTCTGGGCGAGGAATGTCACATGACATCTGCGAACGGCTGGCTTTACGTTAATTCAATGGAGGGTGTCAAAACTCCGTTATTTTTGAAAATATCTCTCAAACAATACGAGATATGAAAAAACATAAGGGAACAAAGTTGTAGAGAATTTTCTCATCTACAAATTCGTTTATTCAATTTTCGCGTCAGATGAATGGTTTATTTGCAATTAAAATTACATTACAAACGGATTTTTTTGGTATCACTAACGTATTTCTTGTCCGAAATATTTCAAAAAGCGAGTTTCTGGTCTCTGGCAGCCAACAATTATGTCTGTAAAATTTGGTGCCGATGGGTTGAACAGTTCGACCTAAAGAGTGGGAACATATTACAGCCAGACAGACATCGTCAAATCGCCGTTATTTTTGCAAATATCTCTGCAACAATGCAAGATATGAAAAAAAACATAAAAGAGCGAAGTTGTAGAGAATTTTCCCCTCTACCAATAAAGTTGTTCAACTTTCGTTTCAGATGAACGGTTCGTCTGCAATTACAATTATATTACAAACGGCTTTTTTGGTATTACTACCGTATTTTTTGTCCAAAAAATTTGAAAAAGGGAGGTTCTGGTCTCTGTAAAATTTGGTGCTGATCGGTTGAACAGTTCGTCTTAAAAACAGGGAACACGTTATGGACAGATAGACAGACATCTCAAAATCGCCGTTATTTTTGCAAATATCTCTGAAACGATACGAGATATGAAAAAAACATAAGAGAGCAAAGCTGTAGAAAATTTACTCCTCTACAAATTCGGTTAATCAATATTCGTGTCCGATGAATGGTTAAGTCGTTATTTTCATTTAAATTTCGAGCTGTCAAAAGACAATCGCAAAGGCCCACTTTTAGTGTTACTACCGTAACCTAAAGTGGGCGAAAATTAGAATATGTAGGCATCAGGGGTTTGGCACATAGATGGGTAACATAGTACCTTAAAGACAGAGCACAAATAGTAAAAATAGCACATCAGGAAGGAAGTAATATTTATACCTACCAATCTGGAAGAAAACACATTAAATATGGTGTGCCTCAAGGTTCTATCTTGACACCAGCACTGTTACTAATCTTTATTTTATTTATTATTTATCCTATGGTTTTTCCAAGTATTCAAAATATATAAATATATATATACAATTAAATCGAAATGTCCAAATTCAACATCCAGTCCAGAGCACTTTCTGTCACTTGATGTAAACTCTCCAAGTCACCATTAAATGCTTGCAGTGGATACTGCTAGACGATGTGCCCTATGGTTTGCTCCTCTGCTCCACAGTCATATTCAGAAGATGGAATGTACCTCGCTTCTTCATGTTGTAAGCACACCTCCCTTGACCAGTCCTGATGCAGTTCAGTCTCAACCAGGTTTGGCATGGTAGATGGATACCCTCAACCTTCTAAAATGTTCAAATGTTTGTATAGTCTATGGGACTTAACTATGGGGTCATCAGTCCCTAAACTTAAAAACTACTTATGAACTACTTACGAACTAGGACGGCACAAATATCCATGCCCGAGGGGGGATTCGAACCCCCGACCGTAGCGGTCGTGCAGACCGTGACTGGAGCGTCTTAGTCCCCTCGGCCACCGCGGCCGGCCTCAACCTTCTTTGATGGATCTTGCATGAGGTGGCTGTTGTGCGGTGGATTTTCGTTCCAGCGTTCTTGCCACTTGGAGCTCTCGTCGAAGGAAGTGGTGCTTTCTGTGTCACACCAGGGAGGTTTTCGTGATTTCAGACGACATGCTGGTGGATCCCTTAGAGCATCATACAAGGGAGAATTCTTGTGAGCCTCGACATTCTTTATCAATTTTACCTTAGCTGCTTTCCTCCTCAGATCTTGCGGTGCAATGTTAGCCAGGACAGGTAACCACTGAATGGGCATAAATCTGACAGTGCCATTGATAATCCTCATAGCTTCATTAAGTTGGACGTCAATCTTTGTTGTGTGAGTGCTGGTTTCCCACACTGGTGCGCAGTATTCCCCAGCAGAATACACAAGAGCGAGCGCAGCAGAGCGTAGGGTATTGGCGTCCACACCCCAATTGCTGCCAGCAATCTTACGAAGCAAGTTCAGTCTTGAGGCAAGTTTCTTTGAAAGCTTTAAGCACTGTTCTTTGAATGTCAAGGATCGATCTATAGTGATACCTAGGCATACCGGATTGCAGTTATGTGGCACTTCAATTCTGTCAAAAGACACATATAGCTTCATTTCTTTATTATTCAGGTGGAATGCAGGAACCTCAGTTTTATTTGGGTTTGGTTGAAGTCTCCATTTATGAAAGTAATCACTTAATTTAATCAGGTCACTTGTCAATACCTGCTCGCAGTGCTTGAGGGCGTTACTCTGGAGTTCGTGTCTGGCATGTCATGTATATATATGTTAAATAGGATGGGGCCAGAACAGAGGCCTGGGGAAGGCCGTTATATAGCGTCCTCCATCTGCTAGATTGTTCATTCAGGAATACCTTAAAGCGTCTGTCTGAGAGCATGTTGTTCGTTAGGAATGCAAGCTTTTGGCATGGGATTATTTGGAAAAGCTTCAACATCAGTCCTTCCCTCCACACAGTGTCATAAGCTGCTGTGAGGTCCATAAAAACTGCAGCTGATTTAAGACCCCGTTGGAACCCAGTTTATACTAATGTTGTCAACGTTAAGACCTGGTCACAAAAGCTCCAATGTTTCCTAAAGACACCTTGTTTAGTAGGGGTGATTTGGTCAGTGGTCTCTTGTATGCGGTTTAGGATGAGCCTTTCAAGTAGCTTATAGGTCATGCTGAGTAGCGATACAGGTCGGTAGTGAGAAGCATCTGTTCCATCTTTACCTGGTTTCAAGATGGCAATTATCTTAGCCTGTTTGAAAAGCTTTGGTGGTTTTCCAGTTCTCAGTATCGCATTGAAAAAGTCAGTGTGCCATAATTTTGGTTTTTGGCCGGCATCTTTCAGAAACTCTGGATACAACCCATCAAAACCAGGAGCTTTATTTACCTTTACCATCTTCAAGGCTGTCTCAACTTCCTCAATACTGAATGTGGCTCCAGCTGGGACCTTTTTATGTGCAGTTCCTTTTTTACAGCTCGTGTATATGCCCTTCTCTACTTTACACTTCGAAATATTCATTAGTCTTGCTGCAACAGAATTGGCATTTACATGTGCGACTCTATTTGACAACCTTGGGTCTGTATCATGTTTTCTCATAAGGCTCCATGCTTTCCGACTAGAATGCGTGAAGTTTAGTCCTGATGTTGTTTTGTGCCATTTTTCTCTTCTGTTCCTCTTGAGAGCTCTCAAGAGGTCATCAGCTGTTGAGTCACTATGAGAGTCTTGGTACCCAGCATATAGCTCATCACATTCTTCCGACCGTCCAGGGATGTACTCCTTCCAGAACCCACATGAAATGTATCTCTTGGCATTAACTTTTAATGCTCCTAGAAATCGTTCATAATTGGATGGAAGTGGGGGAATCCACTGAATGGAGTTATCAAGACTTTTCCGAATCTGTTCCAGTTAGCCAGTTGAAAGTTCCACTGCGGTAGAGGGACAGACTTGACTAAGGCAATTTCGGTGCCAAATTGGATGATGACTGGCCTGTGTTGGCTGTGTGGGAAAGATTTGATAACCTTACGTTGTGTTGTTATTTCCAGATTTTGATATGATGCACAAATCAGGAGAGTAATCTTTCTGCCATCTACCAGATCGAAATGTTCCTGGATCTTTAGCATTATGCACAAGCTGGAGATTGTACATGTCCATCCATTCATTTAGGATAGCTGCATTTCTGTCTTCTTCCTGATATCCCCAGACATGACTATGACTGTTAAAATCGCTAACATACACAACTGGGAGCCTGAAGGACCTAACAGGTCGATTAGGCCAAATAACGTGCGGAGGTTTGTAGACATTCACAATAGTGGTGCCTGCCATCTCTATAGCCAAGACAAAGACATATGATGTTCTGTCTTGATGAGTGATTTTGTAGTCAGAGAAATGTGATCTGACGTATGTTGCAATGCCATACTGTTCATAATTTATAGCCTCAGCCAGAACATATCCAAATAGATTTCCTCTTCTGTAGAGATCTGTGTCATCATTAGTGTGGGTTTCCTGAATTGCTACAACATCCACCGAATTTTGCAGCATCAGGCGTGAAAGATACTGCGTCTTAGCAGATGAAATCGACTCAATGTTCAAGTGACATATTCTTAAGTTGTTACCAATGATAATTGCTGGGTGTTCTGCACTTGGTTGGTCCTGAAAAGGACTTTTCACATGTAGGTTTTCTTGCATACTTGTTGCTGTGTAGCAGCACCTTGGTTGAAGAATTAGCCAGTACTAACTGTTGTCCAGGGATCGCCAGATTGCAGTGATCACAATCTTCAGGGAGGCTTCTTCCTTGATCCCTGATCTATATTAATGACTTAGAGACATCCAGCAGCTCCCAGAAATATATAAAATTTGCATATGATACAAATATACTAATAAAAGGTAAAACGGCTGCAGAACTACAACATCAAATACAGAATTGCACTTCACACATTGAAGAATGGTTCACCACTAACAATCTTGTTATTAATATAGAGAAAACAGTAACAATGCACCTCCATACCATACAAAATAAACATCCTCTAACCCCCAGTATAAAACCCTTTAATAAAAAATTAGAAACAGTATATTGTTGTTGTTGTTGTGATCTTCAGTCTGCAGACTGGTTTGATGCAGCTCTCCACGCTACCCTGTCCTGTGCAAGTCTCTTCATCTGAGAATACGTACATCCTTTTGAATCTGCTTATTATATTCGTCCCTCGGTCTCCCTCCACGATTTTTATCCCACACACTTCCTACTAGTGCTAAGTTGACAATTTTATTTTATTTAGTTTGTTTCAGCGCGCAGGCTGATGTTTTACATACACTTATTGAGATACAACTACATTGATTTACTATTGTGTGTTTCAGCATTACAGGTTTACACATTATATTTAAACACATACGGTATTATAAATTTACACATTACATAACACAGGTTTCTCTCCTGTAAACCTATACCTTTCTTCAGCCTTTTTTTTTTTTGAATAAAGACAGTGAGTGACAATCTTATAGTTCTTTTGGTACACTGTTCAAACCTTTGAAAAATATATAATATTTTTACACTCCAAGTAGTAGTTGTTGCTACGTCTTGTATTATATTTATGTACCTCTTTCACTAAATTTAGTTTATTGCCTAAAAAATCTGGACACATTCCTAATTTAATCTTATGAATAAAAATCATTGCTTGTAGTGTGATGAACTGTTTGACAGACAACCAGTTTAATGTTACCAACATATATTCTATTCTAGTGTACATATCACAATTCAACATTAATCTCATGCATCTGTTTTGTAATATCTGTAGCCTACTCACTAATGTTATGTTACACAGGTACAGTATTGATCCAGCATATGAAAGCGAGGCATTATGATGGTGTTGTACTCTGTCATTCTGCTTTTTTCTGCTAACATTTTTCTAATCCTACTAAGGAATCCTATTTTCTTACCTATCCTCTCGGTTATATCCAGTTTTAACTTACTATCTACAATCACTCCCAAGTATTTATAAGAGCTAACCCATTCAATGTTTTCACCATCAATAACTATGTCACTGTTCAGATCACCTACCTCTGATTTTAGTGTAAGAAGCATGCACTTTGTCTTCTTTGTGTTAAGCTTTAATTTATTTCCATTTAGCCAATGATTGACACTGGGTAGATTGCTGTTCAAATTATCTATAAGGCAATCAATGTTTGTACCTGAAGCATACAGAAGTGTGTCATCTGAAAATAGGTGTATCTCACAATCCTTTAGCACTTTTGGGATTTCATTAATGTGAAGTATAAACAGTAATGGGCCAAGAACACTGTCCTGTGGCACACCTAGCTCATTTGCTATTATTTTGGACACAACCTCATCACATTTCACCCACTGCTTCCTCCCCATCAAGTAGCTTTCAAATCATTTTAACACAACACCACGTATACCATTGGCTTCCAGTTTCTGAAGTAGTTGCAGTCTGTCGTTAGTCTCAAAGTCTCTCTTCAGGTCCTGGAAAACTGCCACTACACTCTGTCCAAGATCCATCTGCTCCTTCCATTTAGAAATGATACATTGTAGAGGAGTTTCTGTTGAATGCCCGGTTCGGAATCCAGAATGGACAGTTGTTAACAATTCCTTGATGTCTCAGAATTTGTCCAACCAATCTATCCCTTCTCTTAGTCAGGATATGCTGGAAACTCCTTTTCTCCCCCATTCGGTTAAGGACCTCTTCATTAGTTACGTGATCTACCCATCTAATTTTCATTATTCGTCTGTAGCACCACATTTCAAAAGCTTCTATCATCTTTTTATCTGAACTCCTAATCGTTCACGTTTCACTCCCATGCAATGCTACACTCCAGACAAATGCTTTCAGAAAGGACTTCCTAACATTTAAATTAATATTAGATGTTAACAAGTTCTTCGTTAGAAACGATTTTCTTCCCATAGTTATTCTGCATTTTATATCTTCTTTACTTCGGCCATCAGAAGTTATCTTGCTACCCAAATAACAAAATTCATCTACTACTTTTATTGTCTCACTAACTAATCGAATTCCTTCAGCATCACCTGATTTTCTGACATTATATTCCATTACCTTCGTGTTACTCTTGTTAATGTTCATCTTATATCTTCTTTTCAAGACACTGTCCATTCCATTCAACTGCTCTTCCAGACCTTTTGCGGTCTCTGACAGACTAACTATGTCATCGGCAAAGCACAATGTTTTTATTTCTTCTCCCTGCACTTTAATGCCCTCTCCAAATTTCTCCTTCCATTCCTTCACTGCTTGCTCAATTTACAGATTGAACAACATTGGGGAAAGGCTACAACACTGTCTTACTCCCTTCCCAACCTCTGCATCCCTTTCTTGCCCTTCGACTCTAATAACCGCTGTCTGGTTTTTGTATAGGTTGAATATGACTCTTCGCTCCCTATATTTTACCTCTGATACCTTCAGAATTTGGAATATATTAGATAAGCGAGGTTAAAGATTGCTACAGCACAATACAGAGTTCGGTCACAAAAATTCAGAGAAGTGAAATAATTCTATTTCATGAAAATTAAAAACACAATATATGTCGAGCAGCGGTTCTTTCTACACAGAGGAATAAGATCTATTGCCAGCCGCGGTGGCCGAGGGGACTAAGGCGCTCCAGTCACAGTCTGCACGGCCACTATGGGCAGCGGTTCGAATCCCCCCTTGGGCATGGATATTTGTGCCGTCCTAGTTCGTAAGTAGTTCATAAGTAGTTTGTAAGTTTAGGGACTGATGAACCCGTAGTTACGTCCCATAGACTATACAAACATTTGAACATTTGAATAAGATCTATTTAATGGTCAAACCATGACAGGGAACACGATAATTAGCGCACACGAGGGCTGACAAGTACACAGATTACAAGTTAGAATGGACAATTTTCAGGGAAAATTATCATGCTACACTCACTAGGAAACACACTAGCAAATTAGCTATACAATTATTAACCACTCATGTGCACTGAATGATGGAAAAGCTGAAGGCTTAGTCTGATATCGTCTACATGTTCTGTCGACAAAGTACGAACAGTATAGGCACCGCGAGTCCCCGAAAATATTACAATTCAATACGATAAGAATGCGAAAGACAGTGAACATATTTAAACAGGGGAAGAAATGATTTAAAGGTTATAAATTGCAAGAATTATGCTAACGAAACACCATCAGAGCCTCGGAATAGATTCCAGCAAAAATCGACATAATATTAGCAATCCTTTACGAAATTAAGCAAAATCTCACTACTACACATAGTGTAGCTGCTACTCCCGGAATTAAACTAGCGAAAAGGCATAAGTACGATTATGGAGCCTGAACTAAGTCGAGCCACGAGGCCACAGCAGAACCAAACCCAAAGGTACTTACCTTACCAGGAACCAAAAAGTGAAATGAATAGCTCTGTTGACCACTGCTTAACCGTCACCAGAGAAGGGGTTAGTGGAGGGGAGCCCAGAGAGCGTCACCGTTCGTCAGGCAGGCAACCTGACCAACTCCCAGCCAAGGAGGTTAAGAGCAAGCCACTTTAGGAATCTTTGCTAATACTGGGTTCTGCTCAGCAGTTGGCAAACCTACTTCTCGCCCAGAGACAATCAACACCCAGCGTTTGAAAGAAACGACGACAAAAAACAGACGAGGCACGCCTAGCACTTGCTAAACTTTCTTACATACAAAGTTTCATTCATTCTGTGGAACCCAGGGCCAGTGGGAGCACATCACAGTACACACTCTTACATATTTGGGACCTCATGTACAACATAGACAGAATTTTACATACAGATAAAACTAAATCAATATATAATGCCTCGTATCTCGCATATTGCGAGTGGATTGTCTTGCTACACTAAAAAAGGAAAAAAAAAAAAAAAGTCTGAAGCTTGTCAACATTTGTTCATGGGGAGTCAATTAAATGGAACACGTTATGGGGACGTGTTTCAACGGCAAAGGAACAACAAATGGGATGCTCGGGGTGGTGGAGCACAGGAATTTGCATGGGTTGCAAATCACAAACAAGCCGAAGTGGTAACTGTGGCTGTATTGGGAACTACGTTGGACACGTGTCTAGATAGAGCTAGGGCCTGGATGAATGAGTGCGCGAAAGACACAATGGGTCATTTCACGCATTCGATAAAACTTATTTTGGGTATGCAGGATAAAGAAGACAACCTGACTGGTGTATACCGATCGGTACTGGTTGATATTGTGAAAGTAGACACATAAAACGTGCAAGAGGGAAACCATTATGTGCTTTGGAGAGTTGATGGCAGCAGACCGTCTTATTCGTTTCGGACCTCTTGATAAGCATGGAAGTGCGATTACGCATATCAATCACATCGCTATTACGGGCAGTATGGGGTTCACGCATGTGCCTCAGGACTTGTGCTAGCAGCGTATTTCGGGTTTTTAAAGCGTCAACTTCTCGTCGCAATATCTCGGGATGTAATTGGAATATTGCGATGCAATCAACGCCATTGTTTATGTGATTTGTCATGCTATGGATTGCTGAAGAAAAAATATAGGGTGTCCATTTAAAAAAAAAAAAAAAAAAAACATAAGTTTGTGTTTTAGAATGTTTCCAAATATGTACATTCCTGGGCCCCAGCCATACATTGATACTGGTGAAAGTCGTTTTCCAATAGCTGTTATTGTTCCAGAGATATTTTGGGTGGACAAGATAGCTGGGAAACCCTGTATATACAGGGTGTTTCACTAAGTGCGTTTGCCTCTGTAACTTACAAAATAATAGGTGACTGGAAATTTTAATGCGTTAGGTCAACACAAGAAATGTTACACTTTCTGTGGCGCTATGAACATAGTTTATTGTATCATTTTCCAAAGAGTTACAGCACAAAGATATAATTTTTTTAATGGAACAATAGTTTTTTCTATCGTGCATTGGATTCTTTGAAACCAGCTGCGGCCAAATCAATTTAAAATACATTCCTATCACTGTTAGTTTGGGAACTACAACCCTTCAGGGGCAGATACCACACGCTGTACATAACACATGGCTATGTGGTGGGTGATGGATGTTATGACGGTGGGAAGTTGATTTACATGAGATGTTCAAATGTGTGTCCATGTTCCTCAATGCATAATGCAATGCGCCATCGAAAGGATCTGCGGACGAGATGTAACATCGCCGGTGTGACGAAGCAACATGCGTCCTCGATGCGCCGTTTTAGATCATCTGGGGATGTGGGCTCAGTGACATAAACACGATCCTTTAGATATCCCCACAAAAAGAAATCTACTGGTGTTAAATCGGGCCATGAATGAGGACCATGGCGCCCCAACCATCTTCCTGCAAACATGTTGTTTAGTTCTTCCACAACAGCACACGCAGAATGGGGTGGGTGACCATCGTGCTGCATCCACATATGGACTCTCGTTTGTAGACACACATGTTTAAGAAGACCACCCAATGTCGGCTATAAAAGCGCGATATAACTCACCTGTCAGTGTACCTGGGAACTAGTGTGGACCGATGATTTCATCCCCAAGGATTCCACACCACATGTCAATAGACCACGTACATTGACAGTCGACAGGTCGTAACCACCAAGCATTGTCTGCAAGTTATGGCGATTCACTGCACCATAATTTGTGAACATGGACTCATCAGAGAACAGAACACTTTGTAAAGACTCCAGCGTGAAATTACGCATGGCCCACTCACAGAATGTCACTCTTGCACGGAAATCGTTCCCATGCAGCTCCTGGGTCAGTGACAGGCGGTACGGGTGAAACCTGTGGCCGTGTACTATACGCCACACAGATGTGATACTGACACCAGCTACTGCAGCAACGGCTCGTAAGCTGACATGAGGATCGTGGTGTAGTGCAGCTAAAACAAACACCTCTGTCTCCTCACTTCTTGCAGGTCTTCGTCTGTTACTGCGGCGCATTACCGAGCTGCCTGTTTCCCGAAGTCGTTGTTCGGCTCGTAAGAATGTCATGGCTGCTGGGGCTCTTCGCCTAGGATATCTCATGGCATATGCCGTGGCTGCTTCAGTGGCATCGTGTCGGCACTCGCCGAGCATCGGCAACATGTCAACGTACTCGTTATTCGTGTATGCCATCATCATCCTTGTCAGTAACTGTGGTATATTGAGCCCCGGTTGTTTGTGTGGCCCCAACTGTCGGGTATACGGCCGTGTGCGGCGACAGTCGGCAGTCTAACAGCGCATCAAGGAAGTTTCTCTCTCCGTGACACCGGTGACGTTACAACTCGGCCGCACCACATTTAGAAGGCTCATTGCATTATGCGCAGCGTTTGTGGTATCTGCCCCTGGAACTTTGAAGGGTTGTAGCTCCCAAACTAACAGTGATAGGAATGTAGTTTATATTGAGGATTTTTGGGAAAATAATTAAAAATAAACAGGAAAAATTTTTTAGAACCCAACAAGAACAATGCGGTTACACAGCTGGTAGATCATGTGTATAGCATATTTTCACATTACGACAGATTTTGGAGAAACAGAGAAAAATCGAAAAATGTTGGACTTATTTTTATAGATCTAGAAAAAGCGTATGATACTGTTCCAAGGAAACTACTCTGGAGAGCACTACATATGGCAAACATAAATACTTCTTTAATTAACATAAAAGAACAGATGTATAAAGATAATATTTGCCAAGTGAAAATTGGTAATACACTTTCACAGAAATTTAGAACAAGCAAAGGTCTGTTGCAAGGCTGTCCCATGTCACCAACATTATTCAAAATCTATATAGATATTTGTCTGAGAACGTGGTCACAGAAATGTAATAGTATGGGACTAGAAACAAGAGATGGAGTTTATCTACATCATTTATTATTTGCTGACGATCAAGTTGTCATAGCACAAGATGGGGAAGATGCAAACTACATGTGTAATCAACTAGCAATAGCATACAAAAATTGGGGTCTGAAGATTAATTATCAAAAAACAGAATACTTGACTATTGATCCACATGAACTACGCTTAGAGGGAAAGAAAATAAAAAAAAGTTAACACTTTATGTTATTTGGGGTCCATTTTAGAAACTGAGGGAAAATCCGACTCAGAGATTAATAAAAGAATTAGCAGTGAAATAAAGGTCATTGGAATGCTCAACTCAGTCCTATGGAGCAGAAACGTAATGAACAGAACAAAAATAATCATATAAAAATCTATATTTGAGAGTGCAGTTCTGTACAGAGCAGAAACCTGGACCATAAACCAGAAGCACACTAAGAAACTACAAGCTTTAGACATGGATTTCTGTAGAAGATCGGCCAGAATTTCCAGGAAAGAAAAAAGAAGAAACACCGAAGTAACAAAGAGGATGGAAATAATAGAAAGAATAGATGAGGTGATGGATAGAAAGAAATTACGGTGGTACAGGCATGTAAGAAGAATGGAGGACACCAGAATACCGAAGCTGGTACTGGAGTAGCAACCTGTGGGGAGAAGAAGAAGAGGACGACCTGTGACCACCTGGATCAAAAATGTACAGCTCACAATGAATAGACTGGGCGCAGAAGAAGAGGACACACAAGATAGACACACGTGGAGAAATACAGTGAATAATTAGTGTAAAACCTTATGTACTAGGTGTATTCATTTCTGGGTGTATTAGTATGTTGGAGGTAAGCCTCTGTATGAGGACAATCTCAATAATAAATAAATAATTTATTAAGCTTTTGATCCAAAGATGTTTTTGCTAAGTTTTTAATATTATTTACTTTATTTTGTTCGTGGCAATATCGCTGGTTAAATGCAGCGTGATATAAACTGTTCCATTACAAATTTTGAAACAATAAATTTTAGTTTTCATTCCGATTGTTTTAAGTGTTATATTGCTTGTGTGTATTATATTGTAATATCAGGACAATATTGCTGTGCTGCTATAATTTATCGCGTCTTGTTGCAAATTTGGAAGTATATTAAAGTAGGGTGGACTGTACTTTATATGATGGTCAAGGTGTTATGGAAATTTTTGATGAATTTTTTTTATTGCACATTTCCGTTGGTGCATTTAACATTTGTTCTGGGTATTTATTCATGTGAGAAAAAAGGTAAAGCAGTCAACAATCCGAAGATTGGTTTGAACACCACAGTGCTTTACTAGGCATGGTCCTGTTTGGAGGTGGTATGCCGTTGCCTTCCTCTGACCTTCGAACTGACTTACCCAGCCAGTTATAGGGGGACCTACAGTTTAACGTGGGTTCCGAACCACGGTGCTACTCGGTATTTTTCACATGAGCAATACTGCCAGAGGTGAAAGAAGTGGAAAGTGACAGATAAAAATCCTAGGACCTGGCGGGTATCGAACCCACGACCTTTGGATTTGTAGTCTGGCACTCTACCACTGTGCAACCGAGGCACACCATTATACATTTGTAATTCTTCTAAAACGTCCATTGGTTTTCCTTTGCATACAATATGTAAAATTTTGAGATTTTCTTCTATACTTCCAGTCGAATGTTTACTTTCTCTGAGGTGTGTGCCGAATGCTGAGACATTATTTTTGCTTGTATTTATGTGTTCTCTAAATCTAATTTTGAAAGGTCTGCCTGTCTGTCCAATGTAGGCCTTGTCAAATTTACTGCATTCGATTTTGTAAACGCCAGATTGACTGTAGCGATCAGTTTTTTTTCTATTTTACGTAAGATATTGGTTCCTAAAGTGTTGTTGGTGTAGAAGCCTATTTTAAGATTTGTTTTCTTCAGTGCATATTTTATTCTGTCTGAAATTATTCCCCAGTATGGCAGATTATTGTCTAGTTCTCGATTATGGCCATTACTGATTGCTATATCTCTTAGTGTATTTAGCTCTGAATTTATTTTTTTATTTTTTATTTATTTATTTATTTATTTGTTTTTTACACATAGGATGTTTGATGATACGATCTACTGCTGATCTAAAGTACGCCCCTTTATGGCTCCGTGGGTGAGAAGAGCTACTATGATGAATCTATGTCTGTAGTTGTGGGTTTTCGGAATATGTTGAAACTATGTACTGAGTTAGTCTTCGTGATTGTTAAGTCGAGAAAGTTAATGCTGTTGTTAATTTCATGTTCAATTTTTGAAGGTTATCTTCTTGTGCATATTATTAAACCCTTGATGAAAGTCTTAAATTTCATCTACACACCCATTAAGTAGAATTATGCTGTCATCTATATATCTGAAATAATATACTACTTTTGTTTTCCATTGGTCTTGTAATTCAAAAAAATTATTTTCTAGGTGGTCTAGAAAAATATTTGCCAGTGCACCAGATAGGCAACTACCCATTGCAAGACTATCATTTTGTGTGTATATGTGTCCACTGAAACTAAAATAGTTGTGGGATAATATTATGGTTAGTAGTTCTTTGGTGGAATATAAAAATGTCTTTCTTAGTTCTGACATTCTTACGTTAATCCCAATTACAAGTCACGAGGGAGGAACAATTGCCACAAAAGTTCCGACATTTTTGAGTAAACGTGGCATTGATATAAAAACACGAGAGGACAGTCTTATGAAAATGCATCAAATATGTCAGGATGGTACAACGATCTCCTAACGCATGTTGCTAAGATAAATCATTTAGCACACTATGTGCATTGTGCAGCTCATTCACTCAACCTGGTTGGAATATGTGCTGTGGAGAGCTGTCCTGGTGCGATCACATTTTTCGGGCTAGTACAAGCATTGTACAACCTTTTCTCGGTGTCGTCCTATCGATGGGGAGAATGCTTGAATATCTTAAAGGAATAAATGGTGAACATCAACAAAGTATTGCAGTAGTTTTAAAACGAGTGACTAGTACAAGGTGGTGTCAGAGAGCTGATGCAACGAAGGCCTTATCCCGAGGCTTCAGCAGCTTCCGTAAGTCTCTCAAAGACATTGCTGAAGATAGGAATCAGAAGATTGAGACAATTCACTAACCCAACTGTTTACTAAATGCGTTATCAAAAAAGGAAACCGTGATCCTGGTAGAGTTCTGGGCTGCAAAACGAGATCGGATAAATGCAGTTAATAAGTATCGAGAAAGAGAAACAGAGGTTCAGACGCCTGTGGAACTCTTAAAAATGCTTCTCAGTTTTCTGTCATCACAAAGGGACATGTTTGACCACTACGAGAAAAAGGCAGATGAGAAAATCTGTACACAATACACCGATGGAGGCAAGTGTCTTCGCAAAAGATCAAACTGTCAAGACGATGGTAATGCAGAAGAGATTGTTCTTCACGGAAAAGAGAAATTCAAAACTGAAACTTGCCTACCAATATTCGATAAATTTTGTAGGCAGCTTTCTCGTCGTATAAAACCATATAATAAAGTTCATTGTCTTTTTGGATTCTTTGTTGAGTTTCCACTGAAGTCTGATGATGAAATTAAATCTGCCCAGAGATTTTGAGAAATTTATTCTGAGGACATCAAAGATGAATTTGTGGACGAAATAATTCATTTTAAATTCTTCACATCACAACTAGAAGATTTTAAAGCTGAGTAAGCAGTTCCAGCATCGCGATCATACAAACTCATATTTGAAAATATGGTGCAATCAACGTTCCTAAATGTTATGACTGCTTTAAAAATTTATAAGTCTCTCATGATTACGAATGTAACGGGTGTGCGTAGCTTTTTAAAAACTAAAACTTATAAAAAATTGTCATAGGTCTTCAGTGTACCAAGAAAGTTTGAACTCACTTCCATTATGGTCGCTGGAAAAAAATTGAGGAAAGTAAATTTTAATGCTTGTCTTTATTATTATTAATTTCTATATCTTTGTCAAATAATTTCTGGAAGATTATCATATTAATCAACCTATATTGACCTAATGATAATTGTTTGTTTTGTTGAATAAATTCATTTACATGTTGCACAAAAATGTCTCTTTTCACTCTGCTATTATTATTCTTATATCCAAATTTGAGTTTATTGTAGTTCGTAAGTGGCTATCATACACGATGGCTGAACATGTTAATTACTTGAAACGAATGCTTCAGTTTTGAAATACAGCAATTTTGTTATTATTATGGATTAACTGAATTTCTTTATTTTTATTATTATTATTATTACCAATATATATTGTTGTTGATTGGTGGAAAAATATTAACTCATTAATGGATGAGTTTGGAGTGGGGCCCCAAGATTTGATTTACTTAGGGTCCTACAAAGTGCTGAATCCAGCACTGTTAAAAGCTTACAGGATATTTAAATAGAGACAATAATAATATTGAAAGGTATATTTGTGGTGGGTGTGTCAAAAATAAGAAGGTAAGGAAGGAAACAGAAAGGACGGTATTCCATATAATATATGCAAATGGTTTGTTCCCTTGATATTAAAGGATAGGCATGGCTGACCCACCATCGATTAGATAATTAATATTCTAATTTCCAAGTAATAAAACTCATCCAAAATTGTGTGAAGGGGCTATCAAATTTGAATAATTTGTGTAAAGAAATTTGTTTTGGTACATTTTATTTTCTGAAGTCAAATGAACGTCAAACCAAAAGTTCACATACAAATCAACGCAGATCAAATTTTACGAATTTACAAAACAGAATAAACACTCCTACAGCAAGTGACTGGTAGGTCGAAGATAACTGCATTTGATTCTAAACATTTGTGACAAACCACATTTAACTGGAAACCGTGGCGTAATCAAGAAGAATATTCCGATACCAGATTTCTGTGAATTTACGTAACGTTTTCAACAGTCCGAAAATGTGAATACCCCTTGAAACACTAGCAAATGCACGCGACGACTGGGCGGCGGCAGCGAGTGTCGATAGCTGCAAGTCGCGGATCCGGAGACAATGCAACTTCGTATTCCAGAAGCAGTGTTTACCTAATATCAGCCAACTTCGACTCCGGCGGATCTTATCGCCTACGGTCTCTCTCGTTCGGCTATGTTGTGCCACTACAGACAATTTACGTGTGAAACACGAAGGTACTGTAGACCGAGATGACACCAGAACTGTGACAGTCGCAATTAGCGCGTCAGTGCGTCTAATATCAGACAGGCTGACCTTGCTCTCAGCTTGCCAATACTCAGCACTATAATTCCAATTTTTGGAGCAACTCCAAAAGTTCTACCACAAACTCTAAGTACAGCTGCTCGACGACAAGTATAAACTGAGAGCAGATGAGAAGCGTCTGCTCTCCTCGGCTGCTCAAACACCAGTCTCCTCTCTACTTCTAAAATCTCCGTCTCCTTTCTGCAAAGCCTCCAGACTCCCCCATCTCTATTCAAACACCAATCCACAGCGAAGCGCCAAAGTACGGCCAATCACGGCTTGCGTTCGGGAGTCGGACAGCTGAACCCCCTTACTATAAAGCAGCAGCCAATGGCCAGTTCTCCCACGTTTCCACCGGTCCAGCCTCGCCCTTACATCCCGTGTTCTCACGGTAGCGCCGGGTGGCCTTCGGGCACTTTTGAAAACGTGGCCAGCAAGTTGTTCCCAGCAAACCGCCAAATGCCCTCGCTACTCGTATAATTGTGGCGCCCGCCAGATTGGCGCCAGAGACGTACAATGTCCTAGGGGGTGCCACACTGGCGTTCGCCAACTCGGCGCCAGACGTCTCAGCTCTTCCCTCGCAAAGCACTGTACACCGCCCATGGAGGCATATTGTACCTCTCCAGACGCTCTCGCCCATATGACACCAGCGTCTGTGGCGCCAGCCAGATACTTGTAAGGCTCATGCCTCAGTCCTATGTGCTGTGACCTTCGGCCATAAGGTGTCTTTTGAGAACCACTGACCCTCCAAATAACAGAGCCACCCTCGTGATCGCCACCGGTCGCCGTTGGCTCTGAATGCGTGTTTCCCTCCCCCCTTGCTACAGGCCTCCCACAAGCAAGTACCAGTACATTTTTCTTTCACCACAACTTATTAAATCGATAACCTACAAATAATCTAATAAAATTAACAAGATTATGTTGTCCTTTTAGTTGGAAAGCATTGTGGCAGTACTGAAATCTCTGATTACCCCAAACCAGATGAAGATTTCAGCATGGGAAGTGTCACTCCTAAAAATCTGGTGTGATATGGACCAGAGGAAATCTATTCCCTACCAGTCACTTGCTATGCCCTAACACATGAAATATTTCTGAATGTCACCAATCACAACAAGGGTCTCATTCATACTTTAAATTCTTTTCTGGGAGTTCTATTCTTTCTTTAAGATTTCATGATTTCGGTTGTAACAACTGCAGATTTAAATATTACAATCCTATCCATTCCAAAAATGAAGCAAAACCGAATACAACCTTAAGTTAGAACAGGACCGTTTAATAGGTATACTGACAATTCCCAGGTAACCCCTCTGTGGTACTGCCTCAGAAATTCAGAACCTTGTTCACATATATACACACTGATCATACACACAGATAACAATTTCACATTATGTCCTTCTAGGCAAACATTCACACCAATGATGAAATAAACATTGAAAAGAATATACACTATGTTTTTCTGTTACGTTTGTGGAAATTTTGTGAATTTATGGTCTAGCATGTTTAATTGTTATTATTATTACAAAGTTGTAAATAAACACATGAGGTGTAAAACGTGTACAGATTTAGAATTAACAGACCATAGAAACATATGCTGAATACAAGGTAAGTATTCGTGTAATAATTTGTGGCATGCCTGGACATTTGTTCATGTTTATGGACAAAAACATTGTTTTTTTAAATATTGAAAACATATATTGCAAGAAACATACATCGTGTGTGAATTGTTTCATGTGTAAAATTTTGTTATCTTTGTGTATGAATGTGGGTCAAGTGTTTGTGTACATTTTGGAAATATGACAAGTAAATTAAATCAAATGAAACATATTTAAGACCTGCTCTCTTCCAACTGTTCTCATGAGGAGGTACTTAATAGTACAAAACACATTATTTTTACATTTTAGTTGAAGCACAATTATCACTGGTAGTGGGTAGCACATTAGTCACTGGGAGGGGTGATATGGGGGACACAAGAAGATCATTTGTAGTGTGTAGAGGGAATGCTAGTGTTACAGCAACAGCCGCGGCTGTCAGTGGCGCATGCTGTGGGCAGACACGTGGTGTTGGCTCGCACTGGGATCACAGAACCCTCGGAGCGGACGGCGTCATTAGCAAGTGTGGCAGCTATCGGCGGTCGCCTGTGTCAGTCAGTGGGTCAGGACGCTAGTGCGCATGCCATAGCTCACTGTTGTCTGGAACAGATGGCCAGAAATGGCGCCGCTAGTGAAAGGATTACCGGGTCGGCACGCAGTCTGGCCAGTGGTCGGGGTGCCCAGCACCAGGTAGCCTTTTGTAAGAGCAGCCCTCGGCATTGGTGAGCCTTGCGTCCCACGGAGCCGCTCTCCATTGAGCACTGCCGTCAGCAGCTTTCTCGTGTTGTGAGCAGCCAGAAACGTGTGGCAGTGACCCCTGTCCACTGTTTGAGTCTTGAGCCGCGAGAATGCAGGCTCATATGACGCCACGGCCCCAGCTAGCGGCCGAGTGGTTACTCGCCCCAGCATCTCTGATGATCGTTTATCTCGCCCCACGCCAATATGTGCCAGGTCATATCTGCACAGACTATCCAAATGGAATAAGTACTTCATACTATTACAATAATGGGAACAAGCAATTTTATAAATCTATTACTGTATTTTATAGTTGAAAGAGTTTGCAAATAGCAAAATATAAAATAGTTCAAATGTTTGTTAAGCTTACGGGACTTAACTACGGGGTCATCAGTCGCTAAGCTTACAAACTACTTATCGACTACCTTATACTAAGGACGGCACAAATATCCATGCCCGAGGGGGGATTCGAACCCCTGACCGTAGTGGCCGTGCAGACCGTGACTGGAGCGCCTCAGTCCCCTCGGCCACTGCAGCCGGCAGCAAAACAGTTTAGTGTCCACGTGGGTATACTTAGATTCACGTCAAAATCACAGCTTGGTGTATTCTCCTACAGTTTAAATCTCAACAGACATTTTTAGAATGGCTAGGAACTGTGACTGCTGCGTACAGATGCATGCCGAGTCGGTGACTCCTCGCTCGCAGCTTCAGGCGGCGTTGGCTTCGCTGGCACTTGAAACTGCGGTGGGTGGGCGCCGCTGTTGTAGGCCGCTCGTGGGGGTGGAGCAGGCGCCATGTGCGTCCATTGTGCCCTCCGATCGGCCTGCGGCTATGGCCAGCCCGCTCACTGCCTGCGAGGGTGTCACCTCACAATCCGTGGTGGATTGGGAGATCTCCTCAGCGCATGTTAGGGAGTGTAACACTTCACGGGGGACCAAAGAGGGGGGTTCCCTGGTTAGTCTTACAAATAGATTCGAGGTGCTGTCTGTGGCAGAGGATGCTCCTGACACAGATGGTATCGCTTGTCATGTAGTCACCCCTCCACCTGCAAGATCAGGGCACTGACAGAGGTCGGATTTGTTAGTAGTTGGGAGCTCCAACGTTAGGTGGGTGATGGAGTCCCTTAGAGATATGGCTGCTAGGGAGGGAAATAGGTCCAATGTGCACTCCGTGTGCATACCGGGGGGGGGGGGGGGAGTCATTCTAGATGTGGAACGGGTCCTTCCGGATGCCATGAAGAGCACAGGGTGCAGCCAACTGCAGGTGGTGGCTCATGTTGGGACCAACGATATGTGTCGCTTGGATCAGAAGAGATACTCTCTGGTTTCGAGCGGCTATCAGAAGTGGTGAAGACTGCCAGTCTTGCTTGCAAGATGAAGGCAGAGCTCACTATCTGCAGCATAGTCGACAGGACTGACTGCAAACCTCTAGTTCAGAGACGAGTGGAGGGTCTGAATCAGAGGCTCAGATGGTTCTGCGACCATGTGGGCTACAGATTACTCGACTTGCGCCAAAGGGTAGTGGGTGTTTGGGTTCCACTAAATAGGTGAGGAGTCCACTATACTAAGCAAGTGGGTACATGGGATAGTGGGGCCTGTGTGGTGTGGACTGGGCGGTTTTTTAGGTTAGAGAGCCTTGGGAACACACAAAATGGGTTTCATTCTCTAAGGGTGCAGGTCAGACACAGGAAGAATGCAGATCTAGGAACCATTAGTGTAACAGTTGTAAATTGTCGTAGCTGTGCTGGAAAAAGTTCTAGAGCTCCAAGGGCTGATAGAAAGTACAGAGGCACAATCGTTATAGGTTCTAAAAGCTGGCTGACGCTAGAGATAAGTTCATCCGAAAATTTTATAAAGGGCCAATGATCTTGAGAAAGGATAGAATAAATGAAAAAGTGGAGGCATGTTTATTGCTGTTACAAACAGTTTATCCTGCAGTAAAATTGAGGCAGATACTTCCTGTGAGTTGGTATGGGTAGAGGTTGAAAGTAGCTTGTTAAATTTTCTATGAAAGATCTCGGGCAGTAGAGATATGTAAATGCAAGTTAAAATGCTCACTGCTGCTCTAAATTACTTTACGAGTGACCACAATATTTGCACAATGGAAATTTATCTAACTGCTGACGTTTTAACATTTTAACAAACATAAATATATATATATATATATATATATATATAAAGGAATAGATAATTAAACATGGGACGGGGAGCATGAAATTATAAAGCAGAGGTTTGATACTTTAAATCATTATCTATTCAATAAAATAAACAAGCAAAATCTGGGGAGACCAAATTAAGTACCATAAAGCACACACCTTGTACAAAAGCGAATTAAATCATAAAGTTACTGCCCATAATAAAAAAAAATTCTGCCCTTTATGAATATGGAGGCAAAGTGGGAGGAAAATTGCAAATACACAGTGGAAAGCACATTTATTCAGTCACAGACACGCGCCTAATGCTTGCGACACATTACTCATGCGGCAACACTTGATAGCAGTGGAGAAACGAAGCATCAGTGGCGTTTTGACGAAATGGCGGGTGTCTTCAAGTACAATTAAAATCACACTAGGCACCACACCACACGTGTGCAGGGAGGCAGCAGTATACTATCCTTAATTACCATGTGATGTGTGACCATGGTGATTTACATAGAATTTACAAAAATAAATTACTTTAGAATAAGCAAGTAAAGCACACGCGAGAATTCATATAGAAGAAACGTAGTATCAGTAAAAGCATGGCTGAAGGCAGAAGTAATGGCCATTACGAAAGCATGTTGTGCAATCGGTCATACCAAGACTGGAAAGACGGAATCAATCCAGAAAATAAAAGAAAAAAGTTAGTATACTCGTGCATACAGATATGACCAAGAACGTTAGTTAAAACAACAAGAAAATTCAAACATACTAAGTTTACACAAAGGCTAAATGCCACACACGTGCATTCTAACTTGAGAGGACTGGAATGAAAATGCAAGTACTAAATTTAAACTGAAATTACTCGAGTCTGTAAATTAAGAAACACTTCGCCTCACATAGCGAAAGAATTACTAAAGAAAAACTATCACTGATTAATCAAGACTGCCTGAACACAAAGAAAGCAAAGTTCTAACAGCGCGGCAGTCAGTCAATATTAAAAACAACCTTCCACATTCATATGAACACACAAGTTCAATCACACGGGTGGAACATATATAAACTTGGGGCATTGATCATTAATAAAGGAATAAAATAACTGAGGTACAAATAAACAATATTAATGGTGGAGAAACACTTTAGAGTAATGAATAACTCAAAATGGAACACGACCACACATTCGGTGGACGTGTTTCAAGGTTATACCTGACAACCGGAATAAATTAATTATTGGATCTTTTTATCGGCCCCCTGACTCAGATGAAGCAATTGCCGAACTGTTCAAATGCTCGAATCACATAGCAAACAGGTACCCGAAGCATACTGTTGTAATTGGTGGCGACTTTAATTCACACTCGATATGTTGGCATAAATGTATATCCAAACTGGCAGAAAATATAAAACATCGTCCGAACTAGTTCTGAATGCCTTTTCTGAAAACTTTAATTTACCCTCTATATGTTGGCATAAATGCATATTCAAACCGGCAGAAAATATAAAACATCGTCCGAACTAGTTCTGAATGCTTTTTCTGAAAACTACTTCGAACAGTTAGTTCATGAACCCACTTGAATAGTAAATCGTGAAAATACCCTTGATCTCCAAGCAACAAATAATCCTGAGCTAGTAAAGAGCATCAAAACACACATAGTGATTAGCGAACAAAGAGCTGTAGTAGCGAGACTGAATTTCGAAATTCCCAAATGCACATATAAGAGAAGATAAAAATTCGCTTCACGCTTTCCTGAGTGATAGTCTCCATTCTTTCAAAACTAAAAATGCGAGTGTAGGTCAGTTGTGGCTTACTTTCAAACACTTGATACTAGTAGCAATCGAGATATTTATACCAAATAAATTAATAAAAGAGGGGGCTGACCCCCCGTGGTACACAAAACAGGTCAGATCACTGTTGCAGAAACAAAGAAAAACGCATGCAAAATTTAAAAAAACGCACTGGCGTGTTTTACCGTCCACTTTAGATTTGTAGTTTTATAAGTTTTTGCAAACATTTTTGGACCAAAATAATAATCTAAATAATAAAAAATTAATTAATAAGATTGTCTGAAACCCTTTTAGGAACAAAATTAGGTATTAGCAGCTTTCGAAACACCGACCTTAAACGTCATAGTCCAACGCGTTGCCCACTACGCTATGGCTATGAATCAAAAGCTGAGTCCATTAATCTCATACTATTGATGGCCGTTGTTAACTGATGCTAATATGGCATTTGTAGACACTAGATTATCATTTATCGTACGAAGAACGACGTGTTTTTGTTAATTCTTTAGTGCGTAATTGCTTTGAAATGACAACGTGTAAGTTACAATAAGAAAATCATCAAATACGTAACGCAAGATGGCGTATACCAGAGAGAGTTCTGGGCAAGGAATGTCACGTGATATCTGCGAACGGCTGCTTTTCGTTAATTCAATGGACGGTGTCAAACGTTCAAATGTTTGTAGATCTATCGGACCAAACTGCGTGGTCATCAGTCCGTAGCTTACAAACTACTTAAACCTAGGTAAACTAACCTAAGGACAAACACACACACACCCATGCCCCAGGGAGGACTCGAACCTTCACGGCGAGCAACCGCGCGCTCCGCAGCGAGACGCTTTAGACCGCTCGGCTACTCCACCGCGGCGACGGTGTCAAATCTCCATTATTTTTGCAAATATGTCTCAAACGATACGAGATATGAAAAAAAAAAAAACATAAGGGAGCTAAGTTGTAGATAATTTTGTCCTCTACCAATAAGGTTATTCAAGTTTCGTGTCAGATGAACGGTTCGTTTGCAATTACAATTATATTACAAACGGCTTTTTTTGGTATTACTACCGTAGTTTTTGGCCGAAAAATTTGAAAAAGGGAGCTTCTGGTCTCTGGCGGACTACAATCATGTCTGTAAAATTTGGTGCTGATCGGTAGAACGGTTCGTCTTAAAAACAAGGAACAAGTTACGGACAGACAGACGGACAGACAGACTAGACATACATCGCAAAATAGCCGTTATTTTTGGAAATATCTTTGAAACGCTACGAGATATGAAAAAAAAAAACATAAGAGAGCAAAGTTGTAGAGAATTTTCTCCTCTAAAAATTCGGTTATTCAATTTGTGTGTCAGATGAATAGTTAAGCCGTTATTTTCATTTAAATTTCGAACTGTCAAAAGACGATCGCAAAGGCCCACTTTTAGTGTTACTACCGTAACCTAAAGTGAGCCAAAAAGACACAGAATCCCCAAGACTGGCAATCTTTTACAGAAACTCGCAACCTAGTGCGGACGTCAATGCGAGAAGCTTATAATAGTTTTCACAACGAAATCCTGTCTCGTAATCTTGCATAAAATCCAAAGAAATTCTGGTAATATGTGAAGTAAACTAGCGGTAAAAAAAAAATAAAAAAAAAAAAAAAAATAATAATAATAATAATAATTTCTCCTTGAATTCTTTCACTGCTTGCTCAATGTACAGATTGAACAACATTGGGGAAATCCTGTCTTACTTCCTTCCCAATCTCTGCGTCCCTTTCTTGCCCTTCGACTCTAATAACTGCTGTCTAGTTTTTGTTAGGTTGGATATAACTCTTCGCTCCCTATATTTTACCCCTACTACCTTCAGAATTTGGAAGAGTGTATTCCAGTCGACATTGTCAAAAGCTTTTTCCACATCTACAAATGCTAAAAACGTAGGTTTGCCTTCCCTTAGTCTATCTTCTAAGATACTTCGTAATGTGAGTATAGCCTCCCGTGTTCCTAAATTTCTCCTAAATCCAAACTGATCTTCCCCGGGGTCGGATTCCACAAGTTTTTCCATTCGTCTGTAAATAATTCGTGTGAGTTGTTTGCAACCATGACTTATTAAACTGATAGCTCTGTAATTTCCACATTTGTCGGCACTTGCTTTCTTTGAAATTGGAATTACAATATTCTTCTTGAAGTCGGAGGGTATTTCCCCTGGCCCACACATCTTTCATACTAGGTGGAACAATGTTTTCATGACTGGCAACTCTAACAACATCAGCAGTTCAGACGGAATATCATCTACTCCAGGCACCTTGTTTCGACTCATATCCTTCATAACTCTGTGAAATTCTTCTCGCAGCATAATATCTCATATCTCATCTTCCTCCACTTCGTCTTCCATTTCTAGAATACTGCCTTCAAGTTTATTTCCTTTGTGTAGGCCCTCTATATATTCCTTCCACAGTTCAGCTTTCCCCTCTTTGTGTAGTACTGGTTTTCCGCCTGAGTTCTCGATATTCATATAGCTGCCTTTCTTGTCTTCAAATATCTCTTTTATTTTCCTGTGGGCGGTATTTATCTTTCTCCCAGTTATAAATTCTTTTACGGTTCTGCATTTGTCCTCTAGCCACTCCTGCTTAGCCAGTCTGCACTTCCTGTCAATCTCATTTTTCAGACATTTGTACTCCCTTTTGCCTGCTTCTCTTGCTGAATTTTTATATTTTCTCCTCTCATCAATTATGTTCAGTATATCCTGTGTTATCCAGGGATTTCTATTAGGCCTTGTCCTTCTGTCTATATGATCCTCTGCGGCCTTCACTACCCTACCTCTCAGCTATCCATTCTTCAAAAATGTTCAAATGTTTGTTAAGCTTAAGCGACTTAACTGTGGGGTGATCAGTCCCTAAACGTAACTACTTATGAACTACCTCATACTAAAGAAGACACAAACATCCATGCCCTAGGGAGGATTCGAAGCCCCGACCGTAGCGGCCGTGCAGACTGACTGGCTCGCCACAGACCGCTCGGCCACCGCGGCCGGCACCCTTTCTTCTTCTACTGTATTACTTTCCCCCGTTTCAACGAATCCCTGTCTAATGCTCCCTCTGAAACTCTCAACCACCTCTGGTTCCTTCAATTTGTCCAGGTTCCATCGCCTAACTTTTCTACCTTTCTACAATCTCTTAAGTTTTAATCTGCAGTTCATAACCAATAAGTTATGGTCAGAGACTATATCTGCTCCTGGATATGTCTTACAGTTTAAAACCTTGTTTCTAAATCTATTTCTTACCATTATAAAGTCATTCTGGTACCTTCTAGTGTCTGCTAGTCTCTTCCACGTATACAGCCTTCTTTCATGATGATTAAATCAAGACGTAAGGGATATAGATTAATATGTCAATCTTTTATTAGACCATCAAGTAGAATCTTCAAAATAGTATGTAACTGAGTTTTCAAAGAGCAGTCATGAGATTTTGGCAACATCAGCCGCTTCCACAAGTGAAATTTTACCGAAATCATTATACAAATACATCAACATGAAAATGACGAATCGATTTTCGATTATAGCTATACACTAAGGCCAATCAAACTTATATAATTCAAAACGTGGTCTGCCATAGATGCGTGCAAAACAAAAATCATGTGTATTCGTAGCCATTAAGAGAGGCAAAAGGTAGGAGATGTTTACATATCTACAGCTCTGATCACGCTTTAAATTCTACCGCATCCAAATAAGTTTGCGTCGAGAATTGAAACGGTACCAACTTATTCCTTGCGTACTGGTCAGCTGCTATGGTAAAAATGCGACACTAAAGTAACAACTTTTCGTGGAAACGCATTTTAGGTACATTCATCTTTAATGGTTAACTTTCAGTAAGATCGATCATGATATTAGCAGTGGAAATCAAAACACCATAAAACGAATTCTGAACAAAACGTTGTTTATGGGCGTCGTTTCTTCATTTAATTTTATGTAACAGTGACTTTGTGATAGTTTCCAGCAGATAACTTATAATTTGAAGCAATTCCCTAATTTGTAATTTCTTCATTTTATGTAGTTACGACGAGCGAAAGACAATACGGGCATAGAGATAGATGTAGGAGGAGATGGAAGATGTATGGAAGGAAAGGGATTGATGAACAGAGGCCGGGGATTAGATAGAGGGAGGATGAAGAGGTAGATAGTGGCCAAGCAGGAGATAGACATAGCGGATGGGAAATTGATTTAAAGAATGTAGAAAACGATAGCTTTTTACTAAGGTGAATTATACGTCATGTGAGCCAGAGTCGGTAAACTTATCTGTATGTTTGTGGAGAAAACGAGCGACAAAAAATGTAATCTATCTTATTGGTTTAAAATAATGAGTATCTGCAGAACTATGTTTTAATAACTTTCGTTTCACATAGCCACAGTAGCCCGACGAACTATATTGATTTGATTGTAGCATTATCTCGGTGATTCAATGTTTTATTTAATACGACAGTGAGCCAGAGTGAAGCGTGCCCGGGTTTAGCTAGTAAATCTATATAACGAGTGGCTGGTTTCTGTATCTGTTTAAAGAAATGAGCAGATTCTCTGCCAACAGGTTGTTGGACCTAGGAGGCGGTTTTGTTTATTCAGAAAGTGATTATTGAATATTGCACATATATCTAACTTGTCAGTAACGGAAACATTTCTACTACGCATTGACGTTGTATCTTCTACCTGCTGCTGCTGCTGCTGACCACTCACTTCCTTCATGACTGACCAGATAGCTTTAATTTTATTCTGAGAGTTTGCTATTCTTTTTGCATACCACATACTTTCTGCATTCTTACTGACATTTTTCAGAACCTTACAGTACTGTTTGTAATGAGCAACTGCATCTTCATCCTGACTGCTTCTAACATTTTGATACAATTCCCGCTTTGTTCTACATTTAGGTGCATCCCAGAATCTCCGTGTTGTTGTATTCCATAGGACGACCGGTGTCAAGGCAGTGTCCTGCAACAGCGGATTTGTTTGGCTGTTGTAAGCATGTTTAACCTTTATGTTCAATACACCGATCTTCCACAGTCCTGATTGTCTGACCAATATATGACATGCCACAACTGAAAGGAATACAATATACACCTGCCTTACGCAAACGAAGATCATTGTACGGACCCGAACAGGGCCTTTATTTTAGAAGGTGGTTGAAAAACACATTTCACATCATGTTTCCACAAGATACGACCAATATTGTTGGAAATGCTTCCTGTGTAAGGCAAAAAGGCCATAGATTTAGGTGCCACTTCATTAATATCATCACTCACCCGTCGCACAGAAGGCTGATAGTGCAATGCACGTTTTATCTGTCTCTCACTATAACCATAATATCTCCTCGAAGTGGGACAACTCAGCTGGCAAACTTTCATGCTCTGAAATGACATGTGCCCTGTGAATCAACCTATGAAGTACTCTTTCACTCTGAGCTGCATGGTAACAACAATCAACTCGCAGATACAAATCAGTGTGAATAGGCTTCCTATAAACAGAATGTCCCAGTGTACCATCAACCTTCCTTCTGACCAACACATCAAGGAAAGAAAGACAGCCATTCTTTTCCACATCCATAGTGAACTGAATATTCGGGTGGATTGAATGCAGGTGTTGCAAAAAAAAACATTTAAATTCTATATACATGGCGCGTCTGTTCTGAGAGAACAGATGTCACTTCTGATCCTGCAGTTGTTGTTATTCAACATTCATATAATATATGACATCAACTGCGATTGGGAAAAGCTGAAAATGTGTACCCAGCTGCGATTCGAACCCGGGTCTCCTGCTTTCTAGGCAGTTGCGCTGACCTCTACACCACTGGGGACACAGTGACCACCGCCCCTGCAAGGACTACCTAAGCGCGCCTCCCGTCAGATACAAATTCCCAGCTTCGCCCTGCCCACAGTACTCAAACTCGTAGTTATGAACTAATTCCCGTAAGAGTAAGGGCTTCAAACTTTGCCCACCCCTCCAGGGCGAAGCTGGGTACACATTTTCAGCTATGCCCAATCGCAGTTGATGTCATATATTCTATGAATGTTAAATGTAATCAGTTTGTTAGTGAACTTGGCCTTCATTCACTATCAAACACAAAAGGATCTCTGCACAAATATTTTTTTATTTGAAACTAGCATTGGGGTAGTACTTGCTTTAAGGATATTCGATGTTCGTTTACGATTTCACAAGCTTTCAGATAGCAGACAATGTTTTCTTATACCTGCTTCCAACATTTTATACTACCAGTAGGGGTTTAAGCTGTGCATTGCACGACGTTGCTGCAACTGCTATTTTGATATTTACCTAGCGTCACTAACATAGGAAATCATAGAGTAAACTGAAGAGGATTATTTTTTTTAAACATTTTGTGTTAATAATACTGACAGGATACTTTTCATGTAAAGAAGTTATTTCAACCTTACCTGTAGAATTAAAGCTATTATTCAGCAAGGAAAATGCCATCAGAGAACTACTTCGTTTATTGAGGTGATATCCAGTACGTTTTTTTTTTAATTTCAATTTGTGTAATTTCGTTATATCGATTATAGAAATGTCTTTGGTATTGCAGTATGACTCGCTCTGTGACTTAGTGTCTTTGGTAAAACAGCTGTTCGGAATCAAAACATTATGTACCATGTGTGACTTTCCTTAATAAGTAAATAACACCTTTCCTACAAATGAGTGCCTCCCTTTTAATCAACCTACAGCTATATTCATCGTTCTTTTAGTGGATTATCTGCAGTTATAGAATCGAAAAGTTTAGTTTCGCTGTCGTGTGATTTTGGTTCATATACTGCTATTTACAATATTTTCAGCGTTTAATAGTTATATTAGGGCTGTAATTAGCTGGGAGCTACTGACGTTAGAGATATGGGCACTGATTTTACGATATTCACAGTATAAACACCACGTTAGTTTTTTTTTACGAAAACATTTCGTATTTTTATATAATCATGTCATTAAACGTGGCAGTTACGTCAGTAGGCAACAGCTATTGCATATGGAATACTTCCTTGTACGTGTAACATATTTCTCGTCTGGATAGCAGTTAAAAGGTCATGTGGCAACACCACTCCAAATGTAGGCTATTGGCTTTGAGTATTAATTGTATCATGGTTGTTTTCATCTATTTAAACTAATGTTGGGCTTCTGATGAATGGAAATAGCTGGAGGAAGTTTCCTATATGGCTATTAAGCAATATTTATACGAGAAAATAGCAGGATTAGTGTTTTTTATTCCCATTTTTTAGCAAACTTCTACTTTTTTTTACCATAAAGATTGCTTTAACTGCGTGCATTCTGTACTAGTATGTTATTCTGGATAGAGATCTACTTAATTTTTACGATGTTGAACGACACATCTGTCACAAATCTGCAGATATAGTGAAAAATATATCGATTTTAGGGTGCTTTCAATTTTACTTAGTTATACAATAAATATTGCAATTTCTGCATACATGCTATACTAGTGTGTCATTCGAGTAAGCGATATACTTAATTTTCACGAAATTTCCCCGATAAAAACCTGAATTTAATGTAAAATATACCGATTTTTTCGGTGAAGTTTATTTTACTTTCTTTTACCATAAAATTGGTTTTATTGCATACATCCTGTACTAGTATGTCGTTTGGGTGATGGACCTACTTATTTTTTTGTGAAAGTTCCCTGAAATAATACCAGAATTTAATTTAACATATTTCGATATTTTCTTTGGTGATGACGGTGCCATCTGTGGGCAAGGTGCTTAACTTGATGAAGGCTCGTCTTTGAGATACATATTTTATCACAACAACTGTTTATTTTCAATTGTTATTAACTTTAATAGAGCATGAGATCACTTCCTTTATTTAATTTAAGGGTATTAATATCATAACAACAATACAATATTGGCTGAATGATCTAACTTGCTTATAAAAAATAGTTGCTGCTATGGTAAAGAACAAGAACTCATATTTCGCATTTGTGGGTTGTTGGAACAGTATTTAAGGTTAAAAAAACTTGAAATCAGTTGCATATTACTATTTCCTTATTCACATTTTATAAACAACACCTGATTTTCAGTTATTTGCACACATTTTACTCTGATCTCACTGCAGTATTTGGTATGGACAGCTATATAGCCATCATTTAATGTGCTTCAATCACATCGTTCTTACTACCTTGCTTGTGCGGTATTTGTTTCGTGTTCCGCAGTTACTATTTCTTACGTTTGTGTGCTATCGTCTTCGGCTGTTTGTCTGCCGCCGCGACGAGCCGCTGTCGCCGACTGCCGATCAGGGCCCCACCGCCCGGCCGCTCCGGACTGCAGTCCCGTCGTGTCGTGTCGCCGTCCCGTCGGCATCCGACGCCTCCGGTGTTTTCGGCGCCGCCGCCGCCCCGGAATGTGCTTCTCCGGCCCACGCCGGGTTCGCCGCCGCCCAGCGCGCTCTGCCCGGCCGCCAGCCCGTCGGAGCGCGTCCCACCGCCGCCGCTCCCGCCCCCACCTGGGCCGCCGGGAGGGACGTCCGCCACCGCCGCTGATCCTGGAGCAGTGTTCTACAGTTAAGGTGACTGTTCGACTCTGCCATGTCGACCCTCCCCCCTACTACTGTGTCCTCCACCATAATTTTTACCTCGCACTCCCATGCCCCCACCACCATCTCCTGGAGTACATCCTCCCCTCTTCTTCCTGCCACAATTCCCTCCCTCCTCACCCTCACCACTCCATCCGCTATCGCCGTCTCCTCTGCCCCCACACAAGCTGCTGCCCTCGTCCCACACTCTCCATCCCCTTCCCCTGTTCCCCCGCTCGATTCCTTCCCTCCCCTCCCCGACTCCCGCGGTGACCGTGCCGCGGTTCACACCCGGCAGACCGCAGTCGACTCCTGTCCTCTCCCACCCGACGACGCCGCCGCAGCCGCAGGGCCGGCTCCGCGCCACCTGCCAGTCTCCCCTGTCCCCACTCCTGCCTCCCAAGCACTCCTCAAACCAAAGAAGACAAAACGAGCATCCACAGACGCCACCTCCTCGGTGACGAAAAAGCCCGCTGACCCTCTCGCCACTGGCCCACCGGTCCCGATGGAAGCCGCCCCTCTCCCCCCTACCCAGCCTGCACCACCTCCCCCTCCCAACCCCCTGCTCTTCACACTTTTGTCCTCAATAATCCTGACCCCCAACTCCTAGACTGCCATGCCCTCACTCTCCTCTTTCGGCAGTATGCTCCTTCTGCCCCCATCTCCCAAATCGTCCCACGGAGGGACTCTGTTCTCCTCAAATCACCTGACCCCGACCTCCACACACAGCTCCACCACGAGATCCTCCGCGTCCACTTTGGACCCCGTGCCACCCTTGTCCCCCTCCCCCCTCCAGCCTCCAATCGCCAATCCCCTCCTCCCCGTCGTCCTTCCATGCTCACTGCTGTGATCACCAAATTGAACCCAGGGATCACAGAGGAAGAGGTGCCGGAGGAACTCCGGCGGGATCCCCGCCTATCCGTCCGCTCAGCTCGTCACATTAACGATGCGACGGGCCCCACCTACCTCATGCGGCCCTCATTTGCAACCGCCTGCACCAGGTGGAACCTTCCCGAGCACCTCCCCAGTCTTACCGCTGCTCCCGATGCCTCACCTATAATGACCACCTTGCCGAAAATTGCCGTCTCCCCCTGTCTGCCCCCACTACAAACGCCATCACTTCCAAACCTCCTGCTCTTACCTCGCCGCCACCCCCTCCTGTAACACCTGCGGTGGGGCACACCCCAAGTACTCTTACAAATGTAAGTCCCGCCCCCCTCCCACCAAAGAAGAATTCACCGTCCCTGTCCGTCCCACTGATCCCCCAATCCCCGCCAATTACTCCTTATGCCCTCCCCCCACAGCAGAGGACATCATCCGGTTCCTGACTATTGTCCTCCAAAATATCCACCCTTTCCAGCGCCCTCACACCCTCCACCAAGTCTCCCTGGCCGCTCGCTCCCTCTTCAACCTTGATTTTAAGGCTACAACCTCCCAATATCACATCCACTTCACCTTCTCCCGAACCGACCTCCCTCACACCCTAGTTTAGTCCCCACACCCGCTCCCTTTTCCTCTCCCTCTCCTCACCTTTCAACCTCATTATAGCGCAGCAACGATTTAACATCCTGTACTCCAATATTCGCTCCCTTCCCACCAATAAGCTCCTCCTGATGAAAACCTTAAACCAACACTGCGTGGATGCCTTTCTCCTCAACGAAACCTTCCTCCTCCCTCACATACATGCCTTTCTCCTCTCCATCACCCATCAGGTCGAAAGCCACACTCTCCCCCTCCACTCTCCCAATGATATCGACCAAGCTGCCTCCTTCCTTCTGCAGACCGTGTCTGATGCTATCCATTCCCACATCCCTACCAAAGCTGTCCAGCTGCACTGACCCACACTCCCTCCACAGACTGTCCTTCTTCTGTGGGAATCCCGCCTCCTGTACCGCTCCTTCCTGCGAACCCGTGACCGGGATACACTCCTCCACCACCGGCAACTCCAGCGACACGTGCGCAGCTTCCTGACTGCCAAATAACGCCGGGACTGGCATCAGACAGTGACACGGCTTCATGCCCACCTCCCAATCAACTCGTCCCGGTATTGGAACGCCTTCCACCACCTCACTGGATCGAAACCTATGCCCACGTACCCTCTCCTCCACCTTGACCAGCCCCTTCCTGATAATGCCAGTAAAGCTAACCATTTTGCCTCTTTCCTCTCTGATGTCTTCTCCATCCCTGACAATCCTAACTTTGATTATTCCTTGTTCCCAGATGTCCATGAAAAAACCGATGTCTCCATCCTACCCCTGGCTCCCGGCTTCCATTACCTGGACCACATCCCCCCATCAGCCATCAGACATTAACACCCCCATCACTGCACACGACATACAATTGATACTGCGCACCAAACGCAACACAGCTCCTGGCCACGATCGCATCACATACCACCACCTCAAAGAATGTCCCCTCCCTTTCCTCACCACTCTTGCTTCCCTCTATACCACCATCCTCTATACTGGCTGCTACCCCCGCCTGTGGAAAATCTCCCGAGTCCTCATGTTCCTGAAACCCAACAAACCCCCCCTCTGATGCCTCCTCCTACTGCCCGATTTGCCTCACCCCAGTGTTCAGCAAGGTCTTCGAATCCATTCTGTCCCGTCGCATCCTTCACCACCTCCACCTCCACCACCTTCTCCCAGATACCCAATGTGGCTTTCGTCCATCCTTCTCTACTGACAACCAACTCCTTCGACTTACACAACTCCTTTCCCTCCAGCTAAATTCCCGTCGTGCTGCCATCTTTGTGTCCTTAGACCTCGAACGGGCCTACGATCTGGTCTGGCACTCTGGCCTGCTCTTCAAACTCCAAACCTATGCTCTTCCCATCAACCTCGTCCGGGTCATTGCCTGCTTCCTCTCCAACTGCCCCACCTATGTTACCATCCACAACACTGACTCCCGTCTTTTTTATCCCTCTGCTGGTGTGCCCCAAGGCTCTGTCCTTACTCCCCTCCTGTACCTCCTGTATACCTCGGCTATGCCTATGCCTGCCCCTCCCATAAACCTTTTCCAATATGCTGACGACACCGTTTTCCTTGCCTTAGCTCCCACCCTTGCCCGTTCCAACCGCCTGCTCCAAGAACACCTTGGCCTCTTTGCCGCTTGGTGCAACCAGTGGCTCCTGTCAACCCTTATACCATCCTCTATACCTACAAATCCCTCATCCGCCCTGTCCTCTGTGTCGCCCATCCCGCCTGGATCTCCGCTCCCCCTACTTCTACAAATCTCTGGAGATACTGGAACGCCATGCCGTCCGCCTCGCCTTCCGTATGCCCCTTTATCCCCCCTCCCCCACGCGGATCCTCTATGATCTCATTCCTTTCCCCAGACTCGTTCTCTTTATTGAAAATCTCCGCCTCCGTTACATATCCCGCAAATCAGATCCGCCTAATCCTCTAGTCCATCCCCTCCTCTCTGCACCTGGTACATTGCTGCACCTCCACCACTGTATTCCCCATGCTCTCCACTTGTCCACCCTCCGGATCCTTTCCCGTGGCAACTTCCGTACCCTCCCCCTCCCGGATGATGCCCTCTGACCTGACATCTACCCTTCATACCAGCTTTGATCCTTCTCCTTGCTCCCTCTCCCCCTTCTCTCCCTGAGGGCCCTGATATTCCTCCCTTCCTGTCCCTTCTCCCCTCCTCCGTCCCTCTGGTTCCTCCTCTTACCGCCCTCCCCTATCCTTCTTCCCCGCGGCTTCCTGGGACATCATCCCCCCGTCCCTTCCCTACCGGCTCTGTGGCTCCTCTCCACCCTCTCCCTTTCCTTTCATCCCCTTTACCCCCCACCACACCACATCTTCAATGCTGTCAGTGCCCCACCATCTACGGAACCTCCTTTGTGCTTCGACAAGTGTGGTGTGTTTTAGATACATTGTTTTATTTTACAACAGTGGACGCCAACCCGCAACCAACACCGTCAGTTTTAACTTGTGTATTTCTCCAAGTGTGTGTTGTGTTTTTGTTTTAATTCCAAATAGCGGACGGTCTCACCATGACCGCCGCCCTATGCTCATTTTAATTGTGTGTGTGCCACTGACTTTCGAGCAACTGTTTTTATTCACCACTTTCGCCGTTCCAAGTGTTTTATGTCACCACCGTTTTCCTCCTATTTATGTACTTTGTTTTATCTCCATTTTAAATCTCCGTTTTATGTCTGTGTTATCTCCAAATTTTATCTCCTTTGTGTTTTTATGTTCTCCGCTGTCAAATTTTATTTCTGTAGGCTGAAGAGCGCCAGTGAGCGCTGCCGGCCCGCCCCTTTTATAGTGGAATTGAAACCACAATAAAGAAAAAAAAAGTGCTTTAATCTGCCCAAACTCTCATAGGGCGGGCATATTATAATTTGTGCTTGCACTGCAGAACTGGACATAAATAGCCTGGGGGCCTGGGGTGGGGGAAACCTTGACGTAAGCAGCACCTGTGAGCCTCTTAATTCCCAGAATGAACGTGATGGAATGCACACTTGTGTAACCTGGGGTCTGGGGGCCTCTGAGATAAGCCTTAAATTCCTAGGATGAATGTGATGACATACGTGACTTAAAGTTATGACATCAGCATTCGTGGAATGACCTCTGGATAGAGAAACTTCTGAAAGTAAGGCAAAAACAACCAACATCACCTAAAAGTTTTCTTCTTCTCCAGTTGTGTACAAGCGAGGGAGTAATGACAGCCTTGAGAGAACGGCCAGGGAGATGGACCTGGATGACGTATTCCATTGCGGGAAGTCCTGGAGGCGTGGCGTAGCTGGCAGGGACTCTTCTCTTCCCTGGAGGCGTCGGTCACCATCCCTCAGCTATGGTACTCATAGGCGGTTGGCGGAGAACTGCCATCGTGTGGCACTGCAATCCCCTAAATAGTAGGCGCGCAGTGATACTTGGCAGTCTCGAGCTGGTCTTACGTGCCTGTGCGGAGGAAAATAATTCCGGTTTAGTGCGCTCTCTGGCGGTGCTCGTCGCGTCCTCTGGTGACTCCGGAACCGCCGCTGTGGACGTCTCACTGGCAGGCATCCTTGCGCTTGTACCCTGCATTGCGGGTTGTCCACTCGTCAGGCGAACCACCGGTACATGACACAATTGGTTAACTAATTTAGAAGATTTAAGGCTTAAACATATGAATATTTGCATTTTAAAATATTTTTACGTTATCTGACAAATATAGTGTTATGCAAATGTACATGTCATATTTGAAGAATATTTATCAGGTATATAGTAAGTAATTTCGTTAAACACCCTGAACATACAGGAAACACAAGCCAGGGGAGGCAAATTTTTTGATACTGTAACCTGCCTTCCAAAACATTTACACACCCACACACAGAACCCCCCACTCCCTCCCCCCCACATATATATATAGCGTGTGTGTGTGTGTGTGTGTGTGTGTGAATTTTTTGGAAGGCAGATAAGCTACAGTGTCAAAAATTTGCCTCCCTGGCCGAGATTCTGGATCCGCCCCTGCTTATGGTATGGGAAGGCGCCGTTCCCAGAAAATAGCCACAGAATGCCGGATCCATTTCCCACCTACCATAGCAAGGTAGTGTGTAGAAAGGTATGTATAATGTGTTCGGTATTCCTTGCAGTGTTAATGCATTTGTAGTAAATGATGTTTCCTGTTGCAACGCATTTAGTGGAAAATCAGCACTCTCCAGGTCTGTCACATCATAAGTAATTTGTGAGGTGCACTGTCTGTGGTGTCGCACAAGTCTGAAGTGCGCGCCACGTACTTTCGCCGCGCGTCACCATGCCAGCACGGTGCGCGGTTCTTACAACGTCAGCCATGAGCGCCCTCTGCTGCAACTCCGCTCGTGGGCACCACTGAACTGTATCGTCACTTGGCTATCGGATAGGCACTAGGACTCTCGTCAGTAGGCAGGCCTCTACCTAGTTAAACTATGTATCTGCATTCCACTAGTCTTCAGTTAACAAAGTTAAGTATTGTACCATCTCTACGAAATATATATATCTTGTTCTAATCTATCTTAGTGTTTCTAGTTTCTGCTGTCCCACTGGCTGGTCACCTCAGACTCTGTACCCGCACACGCGTGCATCCTATTTCCCTGTGTCGGTCTCTCTCTACTCGGCCACCGACACCTAGGACAAACGAGACACAAAAGTGTCGGTATAGCGCCGTGTAATTTCCTCGCCATTGGTTCCAGCGGTCTGCCCTTCCCGCACTTTCCGCCCTCCCCCCTACACCCCTTCCTGTCATAATTCCACAACCCTAGAAGAAATCATCTCCCCCGATACTGTTCGACTGTATTTAAATATACTGAGGATTTTGCCTTAGTCTATTCTGTTTAACAATAATTATGTTAAAACATTGTTACTTAAAAGTTGAAAATTTGTCCATATCTTGTAATGCCAATACTATTAGACCTAGAAAGAAATTTATAATTATTTTTCGTGCCTCACTGTGTATGACGAAATTAATGAGTGACGTTTTGCAAGTCGAAGCTTTTCGTTCGTGTTTCCTCACGCTCCAAAGTCATAACGAAAGAATACCTACCGTAGTAATAGAATGCCTCAAACTTTTAGATTGCAACTGTTGGCAGAGATATGATTTCTGATCGGTAATTGTCGGTAAGCGTCGGAGGCATGGGCTACGTTTTTGTGGCTGTAGAATATTACAGTAATAATATGGGTGCACAATTTAAAAGTAGTCAATTGCATTTTAACAATTTATATTACAATCTTTTCTACATCTACATCTACATAGATACTCTGCAAATTAGTCAGTCCCACCTGGTGAGGGTCCCACAAGGGGCAACAGTACTCCAGGACAGGACGCACAAGTGTGATGTAGGCAGTCTCTTTGGTGGAGCTGGTACATCTTCGAAGCGTTCTGCCGATGAAACGTAACCTTTGGTTCGCCTCCCCACAATATTTTCTATGTGTTCTCTCCAGTCAAAGTTGTTCGTAATTGTAACTCCTAGGTATTTGGTAGAATCTACGACCTTAGGGTTTGACTGATTTATCGCGTAATTGAAGTTCAGCGGATTTCTTTTAGTGGTCATGTGTATTACTTCACACTTTCCTTTATTTAGTGTCAATTACCAATTTTCGCACCATGCAGAAATTTTGTCTAAATCGCTTTGCAGTTGCTTTTGATCCTCTGTTGACTTCACTAACCGATAAACGACAGCATCATCTGCGATTGCCTTTCTTGAATATTGGAGTAACTTTGGCAACTTTCCAGTCTTTGGGTACGGATCTTTCGCTGAGTGATCGGTTGTAAATTATAGCTAAGTACGGAGCTATTGCATCAGCATACTCTGAGAGGAATCTAATTGGTATACAATCTGGCCCGGAAGATTTATTTTTGTTTAGTGACTTAAGTTGTTTTACTACTCCAGGAACATCTACTTCTAAGTTTCGCATGCTGGCAGCTGTTCTTGGATCGAATACTGGAGTGTTCACTTCGTCTTCTTTGGTGAACGAATTTCGGAAAGCTGTGTTCAGTAATTCTGCCTTAGCAGTACTGTCATCGGTAGTATTACCATTGCTATCGCGTAGTGAAGGTATTGTTTGTGTTTTGCCGCTAGTGTACTTCACATATGACCAGAATTTTTTTGCATTTTCTGCAAGATTACGAGGCAGGATTTCGTTGTGGTAACTACTATAGGCTTCTCGCATTGAAGTCCGCGCTAGTTTGCGAGTTTCAGTAAAAGATTGCCAGTCTTGTGGATTCTGTGTCTTTTTAAATTTTGCATGCTTTTTTCTTTGTTTCTGCAACAGTGATCTGACCTGTTTTGAGTACCACGGGGGGTCAGCCCAATCTTTTATTAATTTATTTGGTATAAATCTCTCGATTGCTACTGATATTATGTCTTTGAAAGTAAGCCACAACTGATCTACACTCGCATTTTTAGTTTTGAAAGACTGGAGACTATCACTCAGGAAAGCGTGAAGCGAATTTTTATCTGCTTTATTGAATAGATATATTTTTCGTTTATTTTTGGTGCCTTTTGGCATTTCGACATTCAGTCTCGCTACTACAACTCGATGTTCGCTAATCCCTGTATCTGTTTTGATGCTCTTTACTAGCTCAGGATTATTTGTTGCTAGGGGATCAAGGGTACTTTCGCAACCACTTACTATTCTAGTGGGTTCATGAACTAACCGTTCGAAGTAGTTTTCAGAAAAAGCACTCAGAACTAGTTCGGACGATGTTTTATATTTGCCATCGATTTTGAATACGTAATTATGCCAACATATCGAGGGCAAATTAAAGTCGCCACCGATTTTAACAGTATGCTTCGGATACCTATTTGAAATGTGATTCAAGCTTTCTTTGAACATTTCGGGGGCCGATAAAAATGTCCAAGTATTAATTTATTCCGATTGTCAGGTATAACCTCTCCCCAGACCAACTCACAGGAAGTATATGTCTCAATTTCGCTGCAGGATAAACCGTTAGTAACTGCAATAAACACGCCACCCCCTTTTTTATTTATTCTATCCTTTCTGAAGAGCATTTGGACCTTTGAAAAAATTTCTGCCGAACTTATCTCAGGCGTCAGCCAGCTTTCAGAACCTATAACGATTTGTGCCTCAGTACTTTCTATCAGCGCTTGGAGCTCTGGAACTTTCCCAATACAGCTACGACAATTTACAACTGTTATACCAATGGTTTCTAGATCTGCTTTCTTCCTGTGTCTGACCTGCCCCCTTTGAGACTGACACACATTTTGTGTATTCCCGAGCCCCTCTAACCTAAAAAACCGCCGAGTCGACGCCACACAGCCCCCGCTACCCGTGTAGCCGCTTCCTGAGTATAGTGGACTCCTGACCTATTTAGCGGAACCCGAAAACCCACCACCCTTTGGCGCAAGTCGAAGAATCTGCAGCCCACCCGGTCGCAGAACCGTCTGAGCCTCTGATTCAGACCCTCCACTCGGCTCTGAACCAAAGGTCCGCAGTCAGTCCTGTCGACAATGCTGCAGATGGTGAGCTCCGCTTTCATCTTGAAAGCAAGACTGGCAGTCTTTACCACTTCTGATAGCCGCTCAAAACCAGAGAGGATCTCTTCCGATCCAAAGCAACACACATCATTGGTCCCGACATGAGCCACCACCTGCAGCTGGCTGCACCCTGTGCTGTTCATGGCATCCGGAATGACCCGTTCCACATCTGGAATGACTCCCTTGACACGGAGTGCACATTGGATATCTTCCCCTCCCTAGCAGCCATTTTCCTAAGGGGCTCCATCACCCGCCTAACGTTGGAGCTCCCAACTACTAGCAAACCCACCCTCTGTGAGTGCCCGGATCTTGATGGCAGGGGGGGAGTACAGGACAAGTGACACCATCTGCGTCAGGAACATCCTCTGCCACAGACAGCGCCTCGAATCTGTTGGCAAGACTAACCGGGGAGGCCTCCACTACGGTCCCCCGGGAAGTCTTATGCCGCCTGACACGCGCTGAGGAGACCTCCCAATCCACCACGGATTGAGGGGCTACCTCCTCGCGGGCAGTGAGCGGGCTGGCCCAGCCGCAGGCCGATCGGAGGGCACAACAGACGCACAGGGCGTCTGCTGCACCCCCGCGAGCGGCCCACAACAGCGGTGCCCACCCACCGCAGTCTGAAGCGTTGCCAGCGAAGCCAACGCCGCCTGAAGTTGCGAGCGAAGAGTCACCAACTCTGCCTCCATCCGTTCGCAGCAGTCACAGTTCCTAGCCATTCTAAAAACCTATATAACTTCCAAGTGAGTTTGTCCGAGGGCACACAAGTTTGATAAACAGTGAGCTTCGAAAAATATGAATCTAACAATAAACTGTTTACTAACGGCGAATCTGAAAAATATATACGCAAGCTAATAAATCAAAATATCAACAACTGAACTGACAACTAAACGCGATTCTTAGTAAATAAACACGCGAGCGCATTAAAGATTTAAGAACTGTAAAAGAAAGCACACACGAAATGAAAATAAGTCGCTTCTATTAAGAAGCCGGTTACCTTACAATGTAGAGGAGCTGCTGCTGCTGTCGCGTGTGTCCTGGCCGGCGTTTACTGAGCAACTGAAGTGTAGGATTACCAACCGTGAGTACGATCAAAACAAAACAAAAGCAGTGATTTACACCTCGGATGAATACACTGAACTGACTAGTTGAACGCGAATTTAAGTAAATATACACAGGAGCACGTAAAGTTTGATAAACAGTGAGCTTCGAAAAATATGAAGCTAACACCAAACTGTTTATTAACGGCGGATCTGAAAAATATATACGCGAGCTAATAAATCAAAATATCAACAACTGAACTGACAACTAAACGCGATTCTTAGTAAATAAACACGCGAGCACACTAAAGATTGAATAACTGTAAAAGAAAACACACACGAAATGAAAATAAGTCGCTTCTATTAAGAAGCCGGTTATCTTACAATGTAGAAGAGCTGCTGATGCTGCTGTCGCGTGTGTCCTGGCCGGCTTTTACTGAGCAATTGCTGGCTTTGGTTTTTCCAAAATCATCAATAAGGTCTATTAAATCCAGACTCTATGCAGCCTTGCTTTCGATTGTTATGAGTGCCAAATGTCGGAGTCGAGCTTGGCCCATACTGTTCCCCAGATACGTTTTGATAATTTTTAATTTGTTGAATGATCTTTCGGTTGTTGCAGAAGCGACAGGTATTGTATAAAACAATAAAACTGCGTCAAACATTTCCGTAATCTCGCATTCTAATAATGCATATCTTGTTATAATTTCCTTACATAACTAGCGAACTGACGATGTTGGGGGACAATTTCGGCAGGACAAGGTGATATATGTTAATAAACAAAAGTGAAAAACTAGGGCCTACTTTATTAAAATATTTACTTTCGAACTGATCACATTTTTGTAATGATATTGTTTCATCTACAGTGACGAAAAATGATGGCCTTAAGAAATCAAATACTTGACAGACTGCACTCATGCCAGTAAAACGGGTATTTAATTGAGCTATTATTCCATCTAGTACATTTTTGAAAATAGTATAACTTTTTTTCTTGTTTTGAAAACTGGGGTCTATGTCATATTTTCTTACCTCTTCCAAATCGATAGTGCATTTCTGCAAAATTTTAGATGCAATGTGCGAACCCCCCCCTTTTTTTTTTTGTTCTACGGGTCGTTGCGGACGCTGATCGTTTTTGTTCCTGACAGAACGCGGATCAGGCTACGGCCGGCGCGCCCTTCTCACGGTTATGGGGGATTCGTACACACGCGTCACGCACATGCACACTGGCTATGAGGGAGACGAGCCACAGCGTCCTCTTCCCGCAGGCACTCACTGTAGGGATGGGCTAAACTGCGATTTTCCGATATCAGTGATTTCTGTGACTGCTACTTTTAGGTATCTGCGATCCTTAGTTGTGATTTGTTACTGTTTACAATAGTAGTACAAATCCTCAACATGTATCCCTCCGCACCCAAACCGCGATTTCCGTGATTCTGAATGCTACTTCTGCGATTTCTGCTACTTCTGCTATTACTATTGCTACTTCTGCGATTTCTGCTACTGCTATTGCTACTTCTACGATTTCTCCTACTTCCGTGACTTACGCAATTTGTGTGGCAAATGCTATATATATCATCCATAACAGATTCCTCGTCCTACATGTTAATATATGCAAATAAAGAATATTGATGCTCCATTTGCAAGTAATGTTCGGATTATTTACACCTCAGCAAATGTCAATTAGAAGCTATTTCAATGTTTGATGTGTAATGTATAGTTAAAAGTGAGGTTATTCGCAAGTAGTGTGTAACAGAAATTTGCAAGTAGACCTATGGCCTACCTTAACAGAAACGTTCGGCAGATTACAGCAACTTCAGTGCAGCGACAGTGCTATGTTCCTGCCTGTAGAATGCAAGAACAGACATTGTGTGATATAAGTCACTTACCAATTTGAAAGAGATGATAAGCAAATGTGAAATACACCGTGAATGACTTCTGAAAATTCTGTTTTCCCTTTAAAACCTTTTGGTGTCACTATATATTCTGCCAAATAACTATTGATATGATCTTGCGTGATATTTTACCTACTATAAAACTTTCCATTACGCGAAAAACTTGTTTATTTTCAAGTGTAAAATTTGTATCGAAAGCTGCCAACAATCGTATGCGGCATCGCTCGTAAGGGATATGATCTCGATTCGTGCCCCCGACGAGGGCCTCCGTGAGGACTTACTAAAGCTTCGGGACCCTCCTTAGAAGCCTGTCTTTCAGTTATTCTGGCGTTTGAACAGTCCCTACAAGCGTCCGCCTCCTTCCACGAGGCATTTCAGGTGCATGCGGCCTGCCTCACCCGCCGACAGACACCTCAGCAACCACCTCCCCATCTTCCTTCTGGAAAACAAACCTCCTTCACTCGCGGTCTTACGAAGTTACCCTTTAGCAAAGACTGTTTTGTCACACACCCTAGGTATCAGTATCAGTTTCTCCATACGAAATGTAACTCGTGTGGCAAAAGGGGGCACAGGGCCGAAGTCTGTCGTGCTTCCTCCAGTTCACTGTATTCAGGTCGATGCCACTAGGAGCATCCAGCCAGGATCTGCCAGTTCCTATCTCCAGACTCTTCGCACAAAGTATCATTCCGTGTTCGAGCCTTCTACTGCTGGTGTCCAAGGGTTTGAGGCACACATCATGCTACTTCCGACGTCCGTACCCCGGTTCTTCAAAGCCCAGCAGGTACCATTCGCTCTTCGCGACAAGTTGCAGATATAGCTCCGACGTTTGCAGTCTGGCGTCTTAACACCTGTCTCTAACAGTTTATGGGCAACACCCAAAGTATTGGTAGACTAACCAGATGGTTCCATCCGTGTATGTGGTGATTTCAGTAAAACCATCAATGCCTAGTCGATTGTTGATACATACCCCATTCCCAAAGTCGACGAGATTCTCACTCGCCTCTATGGGGCAAACTCTTCACGAAACTCGACCTCAAGGACGCGTGTTTACACCTTCCTTTAAACGAGGCGCCCACAACTTGTTGGTTATCGACACTCCTATTGGTCTTTACCGGTATAATAGGCTCCCCTTTGGGATCGCGCGTGCCCCAGCGATTTTCCAGACTTACTTGACTTAGTTCCTGTCGGTCCCTCTGGAACGTAGGTCCAAAACGAAATTTCTCCACCTGATGCGATTTATGGCGAGTCTCTTCACTTCACTCCAGGTTTTCCCATCCTCTGCAGCTTCTCTCTGGATCGTTCTTTTCCAGGTGTGTTTGGGACGACCGCGTTTCCTAATTCCTTGAGGGTTCCAGTCCGACGCCACCTTTTCAATAGCTTCATCAGATTTTCTTAACGTATGCCCAATCCATTTCCATTTTCTTTCCTTGATTTGTAAGTTGATTGGTTGCTGATTTGTCTCCCTCCAAAGATCTTGATTTGTCATTATATTTGGTCATTTTACGTTTAAAATACGCCGGAGACAACGGTTAATAAAAACTTGGAGCTGGTTTTTGATGTAGTTAGTCACTTTCCAAGTTTCGCAACCATACATCAGAACTGCCTTCACGTTGCTATTGAAAAGCCAGACTTTTGTTTTCCTTGAAATGTTCCTGTTTCTCCAAATGGGGTACAGCTGGACAAACGTACCATTTGCTTTGTGGATGCGACTACGTACATCCTCCTCGGCGCCTCCTGTAGTCGTGTCTATACTTCCGAGCTAGAGGAAAGATTTGACCTGCACTAAATTCTCTCCATCAGTGGTCAGCCTAGTGGTGGTGGTCGAGTTTATTCGGATTTCTTTGGTTTTGCGAACATTTATCTTGAGGCCTGCAGCTTCTCCTTCTCGTTGTAACCTGGCCAGTTTCTCTTCGATATCTTGATATCGCTGTTCCATTAAGCAGATGTTGTCTGCAAAATCTAGATCTTCTAGCATATCCCGCATCCCCCATTGCACACCTATCTGCCGTCCCCCCATTATTGTCTTCATCACATGATCCAAAACCAAAAGAAATAATGTTGGCGAAAAGAATACAGCCTTGTCGTACTCCCGAATTAACTTGGAAAGGCTCTGTCAGTTCTCCATTATGTAGTATTTGGCATCAAAGTCCTGATACATTTCCTTGATGATATTAATGATCTTCGTTGGGATGTCATATTTTGCAAGTGTATGCCACATGACTCTCCGATTGACAGAGTCGAAAGCCTTTTCAGAGTCAACGAAGGTTAAGTAGAGAGTGTGTTGCCATTCTGCACTTTGTTCCAAAATAATTCGGAGAGTATTGATAAGGTCCACACAGTTTCGATGATTTCTAAAACCCGCCTGCTCTTTCCTCAATTGCGTTTCCACAGAATCCTTAATGCGGTTTAAAACAATCCTCGAAAGTACCTTACTCGGTACTGACAACAGGGTAATGCCCCGTCAGTTGTTATAGTTAGTAACATATCCTTTTTGGGTGTTTTCACCGTAATACCTCGTTTCCAGTCTATTGGCAGTTTCTCCTGTTTCCATATCTTCCCTATGAGGATGTACAATAACTCAACAGTGGTGTCCAAGTTTGTTTTCTACATCTCAGATGTTATATTATCTGCTCCTGGTGCCTTACCATTTTTGATCTGCTTCAGTGTTATCCGTATTTCTGATTTCGTGGGTGCATTTACATCGATGCTGGAGCTCGGATCACGGTATTGAGTTCGTTCTTGTTATTCTGCCTCACCACCAAGGTCTCTATTTATATCTTCGTTAAAGTGTTCCTTCCACCTATGTAATTGTTCTTCACGTGTAGTGAGTATCTCCCCTTTTTTGTTCCTTACCGGTCGGTTTCTCTAGAAGCTTTTCTTTGAGAGCGTCTTAGTGATTTTATAAAGTTGTTTCGCATCCCCCCTCGACGCTGCCTGTTCTGCTCTATCAGCCTGTTCATCTATCCATGTTCTGTGGTCTCTTCTCACACTCCTTTTCACTTCCTTATCTGCTGCTCGGTAATCAGCTTGTGCCTGTGCTTTCTGTTGCCTGGACCCGCTCTGGTTTACTCTTCCGTTGGCCTCCTTTCTATAGATGATCTTCATATGATCTTCATCCAGATATTTTCGGACATCCAGTCTTTCCTCAGGTGGTTTTTAAAGCCAAGCTGTCTCTCACTCACTTGCACAAAATTATTTTTAACTTCTGTCCACATTTCCTGGATGTCCTTATCCTCAGTCATCTCCAGTTCCAGTGCCTGAAATCTATTCCGGAGTTCCAGATGGCCGGCCGCGGTGGCCGAGGGGACTGAGGAGCGCCAGTCACGGTCTGCACGGCCACTACGGTCAGGGGTTCGAATCCACCCTCGGGAATTGATATTTGAGCCATCCTCAGTGTTAGCTAGTTCATAAGTAGTTTGTAAGTTTAGGGACTGATGACCCCGTAGTTAAGTCCCATAACCTATACAAACATTTAAACATTTGAACAGTTCCAGCTGGAACCCCTCAGCTACCTGTGGATCTTTCAGTTTACCTACGTCTAATCTATTCCTTGGCTCAAATTTCTCTTTGGATGCCACAATCTTCATCCAGAGGTTCCTCGAAAAAGGATGTACCTTGCACTGCCAACTACATGGATGACATCATTGATGCCGGACAGTCCACTCAACACCTAGCGGACATCCTGGACAACCTTTTTTCTGTTCTCCAAACAGCCAACCTCCACTATAATTTGGAAAAATGTCAGTTTTTTTCCCCTCAAGGCAAATACTTAGGCCACATCCTCAGTGTCACAGGTAGTCGGCCACTGCCTCATCATGTCCAGGCCATGCAGGATTTACCGTCCCCTTCGGACGTCAAGCAACTGCAATCCATATTGGGCTACCTGAATTATTACAGAAAATTCATTCCACATGCCTCAACCATCGCAGCCCCATTGTACCATCTCTTACGTAAGAATGTGACATGGAATTGGGACACGGCATCTGAAAGTGCCTTCCAAATCTCAAGCAGGCCTTGCTTCAGCCCACATGACTTATGGCCTTTGATCCACCACTCCCTGTGATTGTTGCGACAGATGCCTTTGATTATGGTACGGGTGGAAGCCTTTCGCACAGGGTCGATGCGCTGGAAAGACCAGTTGCCTTTATCTCCAAAAAATTGACATTGGCACAGTGCAACTACGTGCAAATTGAAAAGGAGGCCTTGGCCATAGTCTTCGCTTTAAAAAAAGTTCCATGTCTCTGTTTATGGTCGTCATTTTACCATCTTGACTGATCACAAACCCTTGCTGACTCTCTTTCGGTGTGATGCAAACATCCCTACCAACACAGCTAGACGCCTCCAACGGTGGACCTTATTTCTGGCTAATTCCTCTTAAGATAATCAGTATAGCTCGACGACCAACCATGCCAATGCCGATCTCCTCTCCTGGCTACCTTTAAGATCAGGATCCTTCATTTGACGCTGACCCAGAAGTATGCTGCCACTTAGATGCAGAACAAGAACACACTCTCGCATCCCTTCCCATTGACGCAAAAGTAGTAGCCAATCAGTCTACAGAGGACCCGAACGAGATCATACAGCTGGTTAAGCAGGGTTGGCCGTCAGATTGACGGCAGGTAATTACCCCAGGAGTTAAAAATTATTGGCATCGACAGCACGAATTCTCTGTCTATGATGTTGTTCTTCTCATCCAGGGCGAAAACGGCCGACCACGGGTTGTCATTCCTCCCTCCCTACAACACAAGGTCCTCAGCCTGCTTCATCGTGGTCATTGGGGAGTCGTGTTAACAAAACGCCTCACATGTCAACTTGCCTACTGGACGGGGATCGATGCAGATATCTCTTCTATGGTAGCAGCCTGCCCCTCCTGCCAAAGCAAAGAAGCTACTCCTGCACCTCGGTATTTCCTACTGTCAGAGGCATCAACACCCCAGTCCAGGCTCCATTTGGACTTCACAGGCCCCTTTATGGGCTCTTCGTGGTTTACTGCAGTCGACGCCGGCTCTGGGATTCAATATGTCTCCTGGATGTCCTCCACATTATTGACCCACGTCATCCAGGTGATCACTCACGTCTTCGCCGTAGAAGCCCTACCAGAGACAATTGTGACTGACAATGGCCATCAATTTACGTCCACAGAATTCACGGCCTTCTGTGCATCCAATGACATTGCCCTGGTACACACGGCACCTTTCCACCCCTCATCTAATTGACTGGCAGAGCGGTTCATACAGACTTTCAAGATTCAAATGTCGAAGCTCTCCGCACACCACTCACTGGACAATGCTTTGTCCATCTTTTTGGGCTCTTACAGGACAACTCTACAGGAGGGACCAGTCCTGCAGAGCGGCTCCAGTGGCGCCCACAGCATTCACGCCTCTCCCTCCTCCATCCACAACGACCTGTAGAGCGCACTGGCCAAGGCAGCGGCAACGGTTTACTATCCACGATGATGTCTGAGTCCTGATGTTCTCCCCACCGCGGCCGCCGTTGGGATCCAGCGGTGGTCACAAAACTACTGAGAAGGCAGAGGTTCAACTTTCAGATGGCTCCCTTTGCCGAAATCATCTGAACCAGTTGCGCCCCAGGAGTCGTCAGTTGACGACTGCAGACGATTCAACACCTCTCGTTGTCGTAGGACCGTCGACCGGGCAGCCGGGAGGCCCTGTGAGACTGACCCCTTCTGTGGCCCCTCTGATGCCAATGGACGATGGTGGGCAGCCAAATCCTGCACTCTGCCCAATTCCGATGAACGTCTACCAAACACCTATAGCGAACCATCCTTGGCCAGGCTCATCCAATGCCATGAATGTCGATCCAGACTCTGACACTGGCCCCAGTCTGGCTCATCTCTTTGTGGGGGACAGATGTCATGTACCAGTGGTTCGCCTGACAAGTGGACAACCCACAATGTAGGGTACAAGCGCATGGATGCATATCAGTGAGGCGTCCACAGCGGCGGTTCTGGAGTCAACAGAGGACGCGAAGAGCACCGCCAGTGAGCGCACTAAACTGGAACTATATTCCTCTGCACAGTCACACGAGACTAGCTCGAGACTACAAAGTATCACTGTGCGCCGACTATTTAGGGGGCCACAGTGTGACACAACGCCAGTTCTCCACCGACCACCTACGAGAACCATAGCTGATAGGGATGGTGACCGAGGCCTCTGGGGAAGAGTCCCTGCCAGCAATGCCGTGCCTCCAGGACTTCCCGCAATGGAATATGTCGTCCAGCTCCGTCTCCCTGGCCGTTCTCTCAAGGCTGTTGTTATCTCCCTGGCTTGTTCCTAATTGTTGAAGAAGTAAACTTTTAGTTGATGTTTGTTGTTTTTTTATCCTTAGTTTCAGAAGTTTGTTACTTTGTTTTGTTTCCAGAAGATGATTAGTTTGACTTGTTAATAAACACAATTTCCATCAGACAGAGTCTTTCAGTTATTATCTCCTGAGGCGAGATGTAGCAGTGATGACTAGGATTTGTTTTTGGACTCTGGTGGTCAAGTACTGTAGGTTGTCTTCTTTGTTTTGCTCGTTGTATACCGTGGACGGTCAACCAGCCACGGCAACCCCTGACGTGTCACAGGAAACTTTGCTCCTCATATGGGACATGCAGTTGGTTGGTTGGTTTGTTTGATTTTGAAAGGGACTAAACGACAAAGGTTATCACTCCCCATGCAGTTGGTCCAGCAGGAACTTGTTCAGGCAATTGCGGCCATTAGCATTTCAGCTACAGACGGAGCCCACTGCACGCCTCGTTCTCTTCCTGGTAGTAAAGGGTTCCGGGGGACCCCTCTGCCCTTCCCAGCGTTTGATAGGCAGGTGGAATCGTGGGCAATCTACATGGCCCACCTTGGACAAAATTTATTGGCGTAAGGTATCTCTGGTGATGCCCACTGTAGGGATTTCTTCCTCGCCTACGTTGGTCCTGAGGTTTACCGTCTTCTTCAGCAATTAAAACTGGAACAACAACCACATGTCCTCCCCTAGGACAACTTGAAGTTTTGCGCTGCAGGATTACTTCGACTCACAAGTGCATGTTACGACAGCTCGACACAAATTCTTTAGCTGTCACAAGAAGCGAGGTTAGTCGTATCGGGAATGGAGCGCTACCCTCCAGGGCTTATCAAGGGACTGCCAATTTCGATGTGCCAATGACAGCTGCCAACAATCTTATGTGGCATCACTCTTAAGGGATATGATCTCGATTCATGACCCCGACGAGGGCCTCCAGAAGGACTTACTAAAGCTTCGGGACCCTCCTTAGAAGCCTGTCTTCCAGTTATTCTGGCGTTTGAACAATCCCTACAAGCGTCTGCCTCCTTCCATGAGGCATTTCAGGACCATGCGGCGTGCCTCACCCGCCAACGGACATATCAGCAACCACCTCCCCATCTTCCTTCTGGAAAAACGAGGCGTCCCACAACTTGTTGGTTATCGACACTCCTTTTGGTCTTTACCGCTATAATAGGCTCCCCTTTGGGATCGCGAGTGACCCAGCGATTTTCCAGACTTACTTGACTTGACTTAGTTCCTGTCGTTTCCTCTGGAACATAGGACCAAAACGAAATTTCTCCACCTGATTCGATTTCTGGCAAGTCTCTTCACTTCACTCCAGGTTTTACCATCCTCTGCAGCTTCTCTCTGGATCGTTCTTACTCCTATATTGCAGTACTTAACACAGTCCACACTGAAAATGGAGTTGGCCTACTGTCAAACATGACGTAAAATTACTTAGTTGACCACTTGATAATACCCCTTTGAAATTTTTATTTTATGTTTTTGTGTCTCGTTTCCGCCAGTTGTCCTAGGTCTCGGTGGCCAAGTAGAGAGAGACCGACACAGGACAATAGGATGCACGCGTGTGCAGGTACAGAGTCTGAGGTGGCCATCCGGTGGGACAGCAGAAACTAGAAACACTGAGCTAGACTAGTACAAGATATATTTTGAAGAGAGAGAGTATAATACTTAGCTTTGTTCACTGAAGTCTAGTGGAATACAGATACATAGTTTAAGTAGAGGCCTGCCTACTGATGAGAGACTTTCCTAGTGCCTGTCTTAATCCCAAGTGGCTGATGCAGTTCAGTGGTGGCCACAAGTGGAGGTTGCTGCAGAGGGCGCTCGTGGCCAACGTCGTAAGAACGCCACACCTTGCTTGCATGGCAGCGCACGACGAAAGTACGTGGCGCACACTTTTGACTTGTGAGACACCACACCCATCCCCCTCCCCAAAGCGCCGCACCATCGTGGCGTAGGGCTGAGGGCCATGGCGACGGCACTGGGAGGAGGGCCTAGGCGGGGGCGTTACTGGTGGGACGGGCATCATAGCTGAGGCTGGGATCGAGACGCCGTCTGTGCCCTGGTATTCACCTTGTGATCCCCCGGGAAACCCACCAAAACGAGGGGAAGGGCGCACACCTCCGCCCAGAGGGAGCAGGTCATCTTCTGGGGTGCGTGGCCCAGGCAGAGGGAGCACGCACGTTCCCGGAGTCCTTCTCGGTGACGCCGGCAGCTGCGACGGCGACAGCGGTGGGGTCGGCCGCATCGGAGGCGCGTCGACCTCCATGTGTATGATCTCGTAGTCCAGAGACGCTGGACCCTTCTGCGAGAGATGTGGCTGTGCTCCCTGGTGACGAACTGTGTCTCGAATCAAGAAACCCGAGACAGTATCGCACAGCCTGCAGGCACAATTGGTTTGTGTGAAAGAACGTACAACATACATATTGCGACCGAGCACGTGCTGAATGGTGCCCGGCAACCAACTCTTCTTTCTAGCAAACACCCTGTACAACACCGGCGTAGAAATCTGAAAACGCGAAGCGCCATACGAACCGACTCGGTGTGTGGGAGGCTGCAGCAGGTGAAGGAGAGTGCGGTGACAGCGGCCGCGGAGCATCTCGGCAGGAGATGGGCCGTCACGTGGCATGCACCGATACGTAGACAGGAAAATTTGAAGAGCTTGCAGCCTGGAGTGCTGACCTTTCATCTTTTCCATGTGAGACTTGAATGTTCGATCGAAACGTCTGCTTCACCATTGGACTGAGGGTGAAAAGGTGCGGTGGTGATATGCTGAATGCCACTCACACGACAAAACTGTTGAAATTCCGCACTAACAAACTGAGGTCAATTGTCACTGACGATAGTTTCAGGCAAACCCTCGATGCAAAACACTGATGTTAAGGCACTGATTTTACTAGACGCCTTCGTTGAGTTCATGGCAATCACAAAAGGAAACTTGCTGAAAGCGTCTACAACAATTAACCAGCGCATATTCCAGATAGGTCTGGCAAAGTCAATGTGTAAACGTTGCCATGGCCCTTTGGGATGTGGCCAATCAGAGAAACTTTGCGGATGAGCTGCCTGATGCTCCGCACAAACCGTACACTGTGATGTCATGCTCTCTATCTGGGCGTCCATACCAACCCAGGTACAATGAAGTCTGGCCAGTTGCTTTCTCCAAACAATACCCCAATGTCCTTGATGCAGGAGGCGTAGCACTTCTCGTTGCAGGGAACGAGGAACAATCACTCTTGTTTGGTCATTGTCAGTATGTAACAACAGAGCACCCTGACTTAAAGACAATGCATGTGCAAAATAACGTCGAACCAGAGGCCGTTCAATGTCTTTGGCTCTGGCAGGCCACCCCGAGCGAACAAAACACGCTACCACACTTAGGTCTGCATCCGCAGCTGTTTCCTGTGCAACCCGATGGGAGTTCAAAGGGAAGTCTGCGACAGCAGAAGCATCTCTGGAGTCTATCTGACAACATGCCATGTCTGAAGAATCAAATGACACATCCTGGCCAACTGGAAGTCGGGAAAGTGTGTCCACGTTGGCATGTTTAGTGGTAGGTCGGTACAAAGTCTCATACTGATAATTAGACAGTATCAAGGACCATCTATGAAGCTTTTGTGCCGTTCGTGACGGAAATGGCTTTGAGGGTGAGAACAACGACGTGAGAGGCTTGTGGTCTGTCAACAAATAGAATTTTCTACCATAGAGATAATGATGAAACTTTGTGACGCCGTAAATGATTGCTAAGGCCTCATTTTCTATCTGACTAATTATGTTGCATTGGCGTCAGTAGCTTGAATGCAAAGGCAATAGGACGATCGTGAGATCCAATACGATGTGACATTACTGTGCCCAGACCGTACGACGAGGCATGCACTGCTAGCACTGCAGGCTTCTGTGGGTCAAAGGGAATCAAACATGCATCACTTATTAGTGCAGACTTTAATTTGTCAAAGGCAACCTGGCAATCTTTAGACCATACAAAAGGAACATTCTTCCTACGTAAGCGATGCAGTGGAGCTGCAATCTGATAGGCATTAGGAATAAATCTGAAATAATAGTTAAGCTTTCCCATTACTGCCTGCAATTCGTGCAAATTCTTAGGAGGAGGCAAGTCTTTGATTGCTCGAAGATGTGACTGTAAGGGATGGATCCCTTGGGTATTAATCACATAGCCTAAGTACTCCATTGCAGTTTGGAAAAACGAACACTTTGCTTTATTGCAATGTAGACCTGCAGCAGTCAACACTTTGAAAAAGCACTCCAGGTTAGATAAATGTTCTTCATCTGTGCGCCCTGAGACCACAATATCATCTAAATAGTTCGAGCACCACGGTACAGAAACTGTCAGCTGTTCCAAAAAAAAAGCTGAAAAATAGCGGGGGCAGAAGAACTGCCAAAGGGTAGGCGTTGTAATTGAAAAAGGCTCATGTGAGTATTAATGACGAAAAACTTTTTTGACTCATCATCGAGCAGAATTTGTAAGTGTGCCTCTGCTAAATCAGTCTTAGAAAAGAAGCGAGACTGTCCTAATTTGTCTATTAGTTCCTCAGGTCTGGGCTGGGGGTAAGTTTCTACAATTGTTTGACTATTCACTGTTGATTTGAGACGAAGTTTTCCTGACGGCTTGATTAGAATTACTAAAGGGGAGGCCCACTGACTCGCAGAAACAGGAGAAATCACCCCACTATCCTAACAACGTTTAAGTTCTTCAGCAACTTTATCACGAACTGCTATAGGAACTGGTCTAACTTTACGAAATTTTTGTACTGCAGATTCTTTTAAAGTTACATGTGCCACGAAGTCTTTTGCACAACCTAGTTACGGCGAAAACAACGCACTCTATTTTTCACACAATGCATTGAGTTTGTCCTGAGGCACTACTGACGAAATTTGAAGGAAATCTCTTTGAATTGATAGGCCAAACAAATCAAATGCATCTAGTTCAAAAATGTTCTGTGGAGATTTGGCCTGAAGAACAACAAAAGCAACTGTTTTTGTTACACCTTGAAAAGAGGCGACCAGGCTACACATTCCTAGCACGGGAATAGTTTGTCCTGTATACGCTGTTAGCACTTGCAGAGAAGGCGACAGTTTTGGCGAACCCTGTTCATAAGTGTCTATATTCATTAATGTGATAGTGGAACCAGTATCGAGCTGAAATTGCACAGGCTTATTGTCTATGGAAAGAGTTACAAAAAGTTTTTTTCTGTGGCGCTCGACAGGTGCGCGAATGTGGGCAATGTCTGCTATAACTTGTTTGCTGCACTTGCACATACACGGGCTGCTACAGAAGGAGGCGGCGCAGAATCGGCACAAAGGAGATTAATATCACTGTCCCTAGATGGCACTACCACTGGATCAGCTTCCGCACAAGCATGTAAAGCTAACCACTGATTCACCAGCTACTGCACTAAAATTACTTCGAGTACCTACACCAAGTCTACCGGCACTAGCTACACAGTACTGGGCACTATTACAATGAGAAGTGGCAGAAGGTACTAGGTTCACTACAGGATTGCACTGTACATAGTCATTTTGCTTGTCCCAAACCCTTTTCCGTTGCACAGTTTTAGGCGCTCGACGGCACTTGCGTCGTGGCTCACTGCATAGTTGTGCAGTAGGCGCGTCGCACTTTTACACTGACTACTGTTCACTGTCTGTTCAGCACGGCTGGTAGAATTGTAAGAATCCCTAGGGTTAAACTGAGAACTGTGACTAGGAAAGCGTCCGTTGCGGCGCACGGAATTAACACTGTGGCTTTGCATTTTTACATCTGCTAAGTCAAAGGTATCATGCGCTTCAATAAGCTGCAGTACACTGTCTAATGAAGGGTCAGACTGTTTTAGAATTGCTGCCCTAATTCTGGGGTCCTGAATGTTCTGTGTGATAGTGGCTCTCAACATCACATTACTATAAGAAAGTCCATAAGAGCAAGTAAATTTACATTTGCGGGTTAAGCCCTTCAACTCTGTAATCCACCCTTGGTGTGACTGCTCCGGTAATTTTTTAAGTCTAAAAAATCGGTACCGCGCCGCAGCCACAAGAACTTTTCTCTCATAATGAGCATTCAGTGCTTCTACAATTTGATCGAATTCTAGATCACGAGGAGATGCGTGGGAGAAAAGTTTCTGCAGTAACACGAAGATCTTGGTGCCCACAACTGATAATAAAAGGTGCTTCACTCTCTGACCTGTAAGTTGATGAGCCGCGACGAGTTCTTGAAATTGCGCCAAGTAATCGCTCCATTCTTCCTCACGTTCGTCATACTGGCGAAACGTAGGGAGCGGTGCGGCGGCAGGTGTGGGCGGCTGATGCGACGGCTATTGTTGAGTTGCCATCAACTGGGACACTACTTGGAGTAGTTGCGTGATTTGCGCCGTCTGTAACTGAATGATTTCCATTAAGTTTGGGTTCTGAGTAGCGGCCATGCTGACCGATTAGGCGCCGCGCAAACAAGAAAATTAGAACAAAACACAGATGCAATGTAAAAGAAGACTCTCTGCAACAAAAATGTCCACAAAACACGTAATAGAATATTGTCCCTCAAAAATCTTATAATAAGGGTGGGTGGGAGGGAGCATTTTCTGCGTGCTCCGACTGCTGCTGTCTGGCTGCTGCAAACGGGCTGGTCCAAGGTTCTTCTATCGCTCGTCGTCGCCACTTTTGTATCCCATCCTCGTCGCCACTTTTGTGTCTCGTTTCCGCCGGTTGTCCTGGGTGTCGGTGGCCGAGTAGAGAGAGACCGACAGAGAAAAATAGGATGCACACGTGTGCGGGTACAGAGTCTGAGGTGACCAGCCAGTGGGACAGCAGAAACTAGAAACACTGAGCTAGATTAGAACAAGATATATTTCGAAGAGAGAGAGAGAGTATAATACTTAGCTTTGTTCACTGAAGTCTAGTGGAATGCAGATACATAGTTTAAGTAGAGGCCTGCCTACTGATGAGACTTTCCTAGTGCCTGTCTTAATCCCAAGTGACCGATGCAGTTCAGTGGTGGCCACGAGCGGGTTTGCAGCAGAGGGTGCTCGTGGCCGACGTCGTAGGAACGCCGTGCCTTGCTTGCATGGCGGCGCGCGGCGAAAGTACGTGGCGCGCACTTCAGACTTGTGCGACACCACATATGTACGATGTATAACGCATGCCAAAATATTCGTCGAAACCAGTTTTGCAATGTAAGATACGTATTCAGAATTCACATAATTGTTGTAGGTTCTATGACGAAAAATGATTTTGAACAGGGATCAAGTCCGTAATACAATATTTATTTGGCATTCATATTCGTTGTCTTTACCAACTATAACCTAAAAACATAGATGCTACGCTTTGCTTCACAACATGTAAGTGCTGCCGCCAGGTAAAATAGTCCCACTAAGTGTACACATTTTCACAAAGGAAATTATCTTCTTGCTTATTTATCCCTAAACAACACACGTGTGAAAGTACGACAGTTGGCCAAAAGCAGCACAAGGCAGAATATTAAATGCTATTTTCATTTGCTGCTTGCGACTCTGAGTTGCGACTTTTCACTGAACTCGCAGTTTGGACAAGTGAGGGCGTTCGAGCTCACTGGTTTGAACCGACGGCGTTCGACCATCGGATGGCACGCCTCGCACAATCTAAACTGCTACTTGTGACTCTTAGTTGCGACTTTTCACTCAATAGTACAAACGTCACACAAACACATATACACACAAATCCCCACGTACATGACGCAGATTGCTAGAAGTACCAATTTCGACCAACAGATGGCAGCCGGCAAAGTCTAAACTGCGCCTCTTAGTTGCTACTTGCGACTCTTAAACGCGATTTGTCACTGAAATCGCAGGTAGACTCTATAGCCTGCCCAATGCAAAGATGTTAATACAAACTTCCACCAACAGATGGCAGACTGCGTTGAGAGAGTAAACTGTTTCTTGCTACTCTTAGTTGCGACTTGCTCCTCTTAGTTGCTACTGCGCTTCTTAACTGCGACTGAAATCGCAGTCAGATTCCGTAAAGTTGCGACTTTGAATACTGCGACTTTTAAATCACTGTGACTCTTAACAGATACGCTATTTTCGACCCATCCCTAACACACTGTCTTACAACTGCCAGTGAGGCGTAAATAGACTCTCTGCTGTTGCTGTTGCTGGGCGTTACTGAATACTGTTTATTAAAGGTATGTAACTGCACATTATTTGCCTCAATAAATTCAGTCAGTTCACACACTAGTTCCGAAGGCGAGTCGCGCGTGTGGTAGAGTGTGGGTGGCTGTATGTGTGGGCAAGTGGATATTAGAATGGGTCCAATTTATTTATCTTATTTTTACAGGACGTTTTAATAAGGAACATTTGTCATTATAAGAATGACATAGGACAAAGACGCCCTTAACCAGAGCGGGCGGCGTGGAAACGGACACTCCTGACATTGTTGTTTTCAATACAAGAATTTATTTCGTGGGATAGCAATCGAGAAGTTAACAGTTACATGTACAAGCTGAATAAAATGTAGGAGTCATATACTCCATTGTAGTGGACGTCCTATATGATTTTCGTGTTTGAAAATGACACGATTCTTCCGTCCAATGTTACTTGTAGTGCCATCTCATGAGTGGGGGGCAGGAGGAGACATATTAAGAAGGGTTTACACCACGATTCAGTTTACATCAAACCAGCTCACACCAATTCAATCAATTTATAGTAGTGCATCTTCATGTTTTCGGTAGGTTTGAATCTTTACTTTCTACCAAAACGGATGAAGAGTTGCACAGAAAAATATGTTACATACGGTTAAATTTCTGTTACGACCCACTGTAATGTGGGTGCGGTCGTACACGAGGTGAACTACTGGGCTTATGTTAACAATATTTCCGGGTTTGCTCGCAAGCTGATATAACACTGTAATCTTGTTAACTGATGTCAAATTGTACTTAAATCTGTTCCCCTCTGACGCCCATAGGGTTAGGAAAGAAGTCAATTTCATTATAATTCAAGTTTCTTACATTCCGAATACGACTCTCCACTACTAATTTATCAACATTTCATTGCGGTTTTTGAACGACCAACAAACCTTATGAGAATATAAATGAAAAATGTAAAATCTAAAACGAGATCTTCGATAACAGATGGCCATCTAAGCGGAATTATACGAAATTCTACAATGGACATATCGAGGAATTCTCCAAGTATCGAGGAATTCTCCAACAAAAAGATTTGTCGCATTAGTTATCCTTTTTCATTAATATTATGTGTCTGAAGTTTATAATGTTCTGTTATGAATACAACCTACCCGCCTACGTAGAAAACAGTGTTTAATTTCTACTGGTTTAGTAACTGATTACTTAGCAATTTTCTTTTGTCTGGCCCGCCACAATGATGAAAGTTGGTAATGTGGCTCGCGTCAAAATTTAGCTGGACAGCCGCGGTGGAGTAGACGAGCGGTCTAAGACGCCTCGCTGCAGAGCGCGCCGTTGCTCGCCGTCGGAGGTTCGATTCCTCCCTAGGGCATGGGTATGTGTGTTGTCCTTAGGTTAGTTTACCTTAGTTTCAGTAGTTTGTAAGCTACGGACTGATGACCACGCAGTTTGGTCCGATACATTTACAAACATTTGAACATTTTAGTTGGACACCCCTGCCCTAGGGTTACCTACACGTTAACGTTAGTTTTAACCATATCTGCTACGTTGCGCTAGTGGGTTTCCAAACTCAAGTCCAGAAATTATTTAACAGTTTTTATTTGTTTTTGTTTTTATGAATGGTTTCCGTGTAATTTTCGCACAATTTTAGAAGTTTTGAAGGAGAAGAATGGAAATTTATTCTTCTTCTGATACTACAGCCAGTTCTTCAGAAGAGAAAACTTGGCTGTACTTGGCGATTTTGATATACCACGACGCGTTTTTCGTCTTAGAACACAACCATTTGATCTGTATAATGAGAGCTAATTTCATATATGTTTCAGACTAAAAAAAACCAATGACATCATTGTCGGGTTCATACTAAACGAAAAAAAAGAAAAAGAAAAAAACCATTCCGGGTTAAATTTTACATGGCGGTCAGCGGTCGCGACAGATAATGTTGGCAACGGGTGACGTATGCATTAGCTGCATTGGTCAAATAACTTCCCCACACTGAGCAACAGTGGCCACCATTATATCTCTTGCGATCACCTATCTGAATGTAAAATATTATCACATTCCGAATCACAAAACCATGCTTTCATAATAAAGCTTTCAATTAACCATAATGTTACTTCTCTTTGCAACACTGTTCTGCCATCAATTGTCATTACGATCGATTAATGTTTCAAGTGATAAGTGTTTTTCATTAAAACATGGGGCTCGGGTAGGTGGATGGGTGGACGTAAATTGATAAGCTGGTATTGTAAAAAGTAATGTCACACTCACAGAACAATGGGAAAAAACAAACTCATAAAAATAGATGTTGACAACAGAAATAATACATATGATATTTATTACTAACCCTGTTTTTTGTCGTTGTTTATCCTGGCTTTTCTTTTCAAAACAGAATGCAGCTCTTTGAGCTGCCTTACCGTTCTCTGTCTTATTTAAGAGTTGTGCAGTTTTGTGACGTCTTCCAAGGCGTGTTGCTTTTTCAAAATACTCGAGCCATCTGTCTTCATTTTCTATAACTGCTTTCCTCTCTAAAAGTAGGTCTTTCAAAAGGTTTTTTCCTCAAATGGAGTACAATTTTTTTCTCTCTTACGTTTCAAAACAGAAAACTCGTGGCAGCCCAACCTCCTTGTGACAGCTACACAAACTATTACGCGTCTTCGATTTTCCATTAATAATCGATAAAATTCGAGTAATTACGAGTTTAGTTAGTAGTGGCATCTGTGATCTGCCGAGACTACTATTAGCATCGACGGAAGGAGTAGTTAGCTCATAGTTACCTAACGGTCGGTTGACATAAGTTACGGGAAACCCAAGGAAGTTATCTGGCACGTTAAATTATAACAAGACGGTAAGTAACGGCACGGTAACTGTAGTCTTTCGGAAACCGGGCATAAATCTGTTGCGCCATGTTTGATGATTGCATAAAAGCCTACAAATAATTCTTTTACTTCTGTATCTATTGGCTGTCCATTTTCTGGTCTGGTTATCACTGCATATCAGAGAACAATGCTTAGCTGGTCTATCTTCGATATATCCTGTGTAGTGTCCATTTACCATTATGTTGGCGAAAATCGAAGATGCTTTAATTTGGTCCAGAAGCTTATTTTCAAGTCTGTTCCCTAAGCACTCAATCATTTCATTTTGGGTTGTTGGACTCAAATATCTTGTAGATTCTTTTAAAAAAATGTTAATCTAAAAAAAGTTTTAGAATATAACAAATTCAGAAAATAAACAAGGGAAATGCTAAAAATTTTCTTTGAAAAGAAAAAGAACTTACGAACCTATGGGCATATGCAACACTAGACGCAAAATGTGATCATATTGGGCGAGAAGCTCTGGAATTGACAGAAAATTTCCGTGGTATCTTTCCTCGTGACTTTAGTTCTCTCGATGTCCTCTGAAAGCCAATGAACTTTTTGTTACAATAAGTATGATATCGAATAACCTTATAAGAACCAATTCCCAAAATGACGCTTCCTTACGAACTTCGCCGGCCGCGGTGGCAGAGGGGACTGAGGCGCTCCAGTAACGGTCTGGACGGCCACTACGGTCGGGGGTTCGAATCCCCCCTCGGGCATGGATATTTGTGCCGTCCTTAGTATAAGGTAGTTGATAAGTAGTTTGTAAATTTAGGGACTGATGACCCTGTAGTTAAGTCCCATAAGCTTAACAAACATTTGAACATTTGAACTTACGAACTTCATTTTCAACTTCCTTGTCGACAGTATCCAAAGTTTGTACACAGCACAGTTACCATAATAATATAGTTCTGTAATAGAGACTTCATATTCAAATGTGGCCACACCATGTATGTCAAACACACTGCTAGTAATTCAGCGCCAGTCACTGTTATTTCGCAAAGATTGGGATCCACGGCAGACTGCAACCGACAACACAATAACGGTGGCAGGGTCCACGTCTTAGCGGACAAGCAATGATATTCTATACACTTGAACGTCGAATATTAGAAGTAATTGGGGGACATCGATGATCGGAAAACCGGTTTATTCGGATAATGGAACAGTACACTTTTATTTGCCAGTAAGAAGTAGTGTACAGTAAATGTATTTTGGAGGCGCACACTGCGACACTTGGAAAGCGCAGTTGTTGTGAGCAGCTTTGATTGTTATACTCGCTGACTGGCAGCATGGCCGGTTAGAAGCACCCCGTGCCCAGTGCACAGACACAAAATACAAACTTTTTGGAACGGAGCTCGGGGCACTGGTGATGTGGCGAGTCTGCCAGAGGCAGTGAGCTCCTCTCGCGGGAGTACCCAGCGCGGCTTCCCGCGTCCAACGTTCGAATCCTCCTACGAGCGTGGATGTGTGTGTTGTGCTCAGGTTATTTTAACTTAGTTTAAGTAGTTTGTATGTCTAGGAACTTATGACCAAAGTAGTTTGGTCCCATAGAACTAGGAACATTTGCTCTGTTCTGTTGGAACAGCCTGGCGTATGTAGTACACCGCTTCGATCCACTCAGCAGATGATTTTTTGGCCCACTTTAAGTTACGGTAGTAACACTAAAATTGAACCTTTGCTATCGCCTTTTGACAGAAAGAAATTTAAATGAAAATTACGGCTCAACCGTACAACTGACACGAAAATTGAATAAGCAAATTTGCAGAGGAGAAAATTCTCTACAACTTTGCTCTCTTGTGGTTTTTTCGTAACTCGCACCGTTACAGAGATATTTGACACCGCCTCTCGATTTTACGTAAAGCAGGCGTTACGAAACGGCCGTGCCGCTGTGGATAGCCCGGGTCCCGTTAGAACACCCAAGTTAAGCTCTGTGGGGCTCGGCTAGTACTCGGATGGGTAACCGTCAGGGTCTGTCGAGCGGTGCGCACTCAGCCCTCGTGAGGATTTAGAAGTCACGGAAACTGACTCCGAGTGTGTGGGCGGGCATTACACTCCAGCAGCAGCTTCCTTCCTGCCGGGGCGCCCGTCGACGTAACGAGTGGGCCTCTCCAAGCTTAGCTTAGCAGGCGTTAGGAAATGTCACGTGGCACTTCTCGCCCAGAACTCTGGCATATGCCATCTTGCTTCCTGTACTTTATGATTTTCTTATTATAACATACGCGTTGTCATTTCAAAGCAGAAACGCACTGGAGAATTAAGAAAAACACGTCGCCCATAGTACGATAAATTATAGTCTAGTGTCTAAAATGTCATTTTAGCTATTATCAACTGCCAGAGTTCGCAGTTGTTCGCTGTGGGTAGTGCATTTGGTTGTGATGCATGTCGTCGGTAGTTTGAAACCCGCCGATACTATTTTTTTCGCCTCGGCTCCTCAAAGGGTTTCCGACAGTCTTATTAATTAAATAGAGCCTTCTTCTGCAATGTTTAGAGTTGTGCAGATGTAAGAAAAAATCTGCGTTTGTTGTATTTCGTGAACATGCCGTGAAATACATAACAACAAATTGAACACTATTATTCTGCAGCATTTGCACAACAATGGGGATGATCCTGTGATAATTAGCGTGATTGCTAGGGACCCTATTAACATAGATTGTATTACCTTTACTGTAGTTCAGATATGACTTTGTTCATAAATAAGAGCAAATATTCTATTTCAAACTGTGACTACTTTTTCAAAAAAAATGTTCAAATGTTTGTAGAGCTTATGGGACTTAACTGCGGCGTCATCAGTCCATAAACTTACAAACTACTTATGAACTAGCTAATACTAAGGACGGCACAAATATGCGTGCCCGAGTGGGGATTCGAACCCCCGACTGTAGTGGCCGTACGGACCGTGCCTTGCGCGCTGCAGAGCGCTCGGCCACCGCGGTCGGCGACTACTTTTTCTTTTACAGTAAAAATACCAAACGGAGTAAGTGTGGTAATACCTAATTCCACAAATTGTAATTCATTGTCTTAACAACGTCGTGTTTTTTGATAATTTTCAGTGCGCCATTGCTTTGAAATGGCAACGGTTGAGTTATAATAAGAAAAATCATCAAATACAGAAAGCAAGATGGCGGGTATAAAAGAGAGTTTCGAGCAAGGATTCGACCGAGGGATATCACGTGACTAATTTCCGAACGTCAAATGTTGACCACCTCTATAAAACCAACCAGACATGTACACTTTGGTGGTTATTATTTTATGTATATTTTACTGTTTTCATTTCGACCATCCATTTTATATCTGACTATCCACCAGCACATGATTTTCTATATAACTATCATCCAGTACACCAACTAGATTTTATGTGGAGTACTATAATAAGCAGTTTGATGTTAATGAATCCAGATGATGACACTACAGTGTGTCAGACCTGGTCGTCTCGAATAAATAAAATAAAAAATTGCTATCTTGACATCCATCTTATTTATACAATAAGACTGTTCCCTAAGAGGAGTAAATTAAATGATAATGAAAATGTGAGAGAGATATTAAAATAATAGTTTAAAGAGTTGAAAGTTCAAAAGAGTGTGTATTTGTCAAAGCAAAACTCAAATATCAAATAACTTTGGTTGTTTGTTAAGATACAGTCAGAAAGAATATTACGTGTTGGGTGCATAGATATTATCACAATAGTAGAGTCGTAATCGTATCGTTCATCAATTTTTATTATTTGTGTCGGAAATGTTTGCAAGAAATGATAAAACTAGAGGGAATTCTAATGCGGGCCGGCGCGATTTTGTTCTCGCTGGGTGTGGTGGGGGGAGGGGTTGCAGCACTGGAATTGTTTCGAAAAAGGACAATCTATGTTATATCATGAAATTGTTAAGCTGAACGGTCAGTATAAATGAGGCACACGTATTTATCATGAAGAGTAGAAGGAAAAATATGAAGTTACTGTTAATTAAACATTGACGAAGACTGCGACTGTATTGGCTCTCATTGTTATCTACAGAAAGAAGTAAAATATGACAATTTGCCACAATGGTACAAAAGTGAATTGAAAATCAGCTTTTCTCCGAATTGTGTTGCCGTCTTTAAAATTACATTTAAAAGTCCGGTTCGCTTCTACCAAAATTAGACAATCGAGAAGATTAAGAAAGCATCTGAGCCGCAAGAAAGATGATTTTGTTCAAAGACGGTGAGTGTTAATGGTGCTTCTGTCGTCAACGTCTTGTTCCGCCGCGCGGGAGTAGCCGAGCGTTCTGAAGCGCCATGTTACGGATCGCACTGCCTGCCGCGTCGGGTGTTCGAATCCTCCCTCGGGCATGGATGTGTGTGTTGTCCTTAGGTTAGTTTAACTTTGTATAAGTAGGTTGTAAGACTAGGGACTGATGGCCAACGTAGTTTGGTCCCACAGCATTACAAACATTTTTTTCGTCTTGTTCCGGAATGGATTGTTTTTAACAACTCCGTCTGCGAAATTTTGGAATTTTGCAGTAGTCAAGTACGTTTTGTAACATGTACAATTAATCAAGACTGAATTATCTTAAAAACACTTAAAATAGTAATTTAGGGAAGGTATGGGCAGATGAGTGCATCTCAGATAACTTTACTGTTGCGGGAGGAAAGAGTGCAGCTTCCCACCTCATTTTACCTTCGCGGGATACATTACTTGAATATTCTAGGGATGTACGCTCTCGCCGTCGGAGGTTCGAGTCCTCCCTGGAGAATGGGTGTGTGTTGTCCTTAGGTTAGTTTACCTTAGTATAAGTAGTTTGTAAGCTACGGACTGATGACCACGCAGTTTGGCCCGATAGATTTACAAACATTTGAACATTTTGATGTACGCTCGCCGGCCGCCGCGGCCGAGCGGTGTGCGGCGCGCCAGTCACGTTCTGCACGGCCACTACGGTCTGGGGTTCGAATCCCCCCTCGGACATGGATATTTGTGCCGTCCTTAGTAGTAGCTAGGTCATAAGTAGTTTGTAAGTTTAGGGACTGATGACCCCGTAGTTAAGTTCCATAAGCTATATATCTGTAGCATTTGTCACTAACGTTGAATAAGAATCGCTGTGATACTTTCGAGGTAACTGAACGAATCTGTGACAAGCCGCACATCTCTTCTTTTCTAATTCCTCTATGTATTCCATTTGGTAAGAGTCCTAGATTCAAATCAGCCGAAAGACGATTTTGATTACTAGATTTTTGTAATGAACCTCGGCCTGGAATGTGTCATCCCTACTTGTTGAAATGGCTCTTAACGCATGTTTAATGGATACGACTGCTTCCAGGGGTTGTTCCACATTCGTGTATGTACATAATTACGTATATTTTCTTCTAATTACCTGCAATATATTACATTTCTTTTTGTTTATGGCCAACTGCCAAATTTTTTTTAAAAAAAAAGCCAAAAATCTCCTCTATTAATTGCAGCATATTCCTAGCATCGTTAATTAAACACATTCAACTCTACAATATAGTGATTTCTGCAGAATTAAAAGATACATTAATTTCTTACTTAACTAACGTGACGACCTTGATTCACTTTTCAGCTCCTTGAATGAATTACATATCCCTTACATTACATTTTCTCTTCAAAGGGCTATGAAGATATGACTTCTCAAGTCCTTCCTACTATTTAATTTCTTAGAGAATCGCTGTAACGTGCAGATTTTATTGCTATGCGTAAATTAGGGCTACTTAAGAAAAGCCGGCCGCGGTGGCCGAGGGGACTGAGACGATCCAGTCACGGTCTGCACGGCCGCTACGGTCGGGGGTTCGAATCCCCCCTCGGGCATGGATATTTGTGCCGTCCTTAGTATAAGGTAGTTGATAAGTAGTTTGTAAGTTTAGGGACTGATAACCCCGTAGTTAAGTCCCATAAGCTTAACAAACAGTTGAACTTAAGAAAAACATAACTTACTTTGATAACACCTGTTTCGCTCGAGAATATAGCTTTTCGCATTATGGCTGAGGTAAGAAACATTCCAGTTCACAATTCCGCAAGGTCGGTGGTACCTTTTTTATTGCTGGTGATTGTTGTTGTGCGAATGGTCGTTTCGTGAAGCTATTTAATTGCTGCACCTTAAGGAGTGACCGAGCGTGCAATCTTTTGTTGACAGCACGTAACCCATTCAAACGATGCATTCCCTCACTGTGTGAATGCCGACGTAGTAAGCTGCTCGTTATCAAGTGACGGCCTCCAGAACAATACATCATTCTCACTCGAGGACGGAGGAGAAATAAAAATGACGGTTAAAACCACTGCTACTCTCGCACACAGTAAAATTTCATTGCTAGTCAATACAGTGAAGTGGTGTGCCAATAGATTCCGCTGTTCCACAATTCTCAAAAACGTGCGCTACTTCCTGCCTTTGTCCCCCGGCAAATAAACATGCTTTCCGAGTTTTACTACACAGCTGGCTGCACCCATTCCTCGTTCTTCTGATATTGAGAAAATTATCGCATCCAACAATTCCAATTACAGTAACTTTAGTTATGCGTGTTTCCGTAACAAGGGGTAATCACGTAAAAATAACTAACTTCATGTTTCAGAGAGATCAACGGACTTCATCTGTGTCTACATCTGAAAAACTATTTCACAAATAACAGTGAAGCACATTAATGTAAAGAACGTAAGACCGAAAGCAACCTTCGAGTAATCGCTTGATAAAACTTTGGTCATGCTTACACACGACTGCTAAACAGTGTAGTACAAGAGCTAAGATAGAAATACGCAATGGCGCGATAGAAATACGCAATGGCGCGAATAGAAGCGTCACTTTTATTCAAAAAGATAAACTACGTCGAAGTCGGCAAAAGACGGGACTCGGGTGAATGCTCGCCGCGGACGGTATTGCGCGTTGTGTAATGTGCTCTTATGGTGGTCACGAGCTTGTGAGAGGCCATTTCATTCTTTCACTGATGCAGCTGACAATTGTTGGTACACATGAAGATGCAGAAATACGCATCCCAAACATGTTGGGTGGGATTTAAGCGTGGGTAACGGATAGGCGAATACTCCTGCACCATGGCTCTTCCTGCGCTCATGCATGTGTCAGGGACTGAAAAAGACGCAAGTGTGACGCCGGTGCTAAGTATTTGTAGCATGACACGAAAATGTTGGTGCATGCATTTGGCGGGAGGTGCTCCACCCAGAACCTTGTCGCTCACACGGTTTGGTCGTACTCGTGTCAGGCGTAATGTTGCTCACACGTACTAATCCCAGAACCCGGTACACTAAGCAGTCAACATTACTGTGACAATATAACCCACTTTTTCCCCACGTGTGTCTTTTCGGCTCTATCATTTACGGATGACAACGCGCGATCGAGCCTAACAGTGCAGAAGGAGAACTCTTGGAACGAGACGATTTTCGGCGAATGGGAATCCCTACCCGTTTCCTCGACTTAAATTCAAAAACACGCGTCAGTGTGGAGACTTACTGATGTACGTCCAACGACCCAGGAGTGCTGGATAAAACCCTTACCAACTTTGCTGGAGCACGCTGCAACACCGTTCATAATTATTGCACCGGTATACACTATAGGTCTTTCCGGCAGCAGCGAAGCATGGTGAGTTCATTTATGAAAGACTACGCAATTATAGGTAATAGGTAAAGTTTTTTTTTAAAATATATCAAATGTTCCAATCTGACCAAGCTGCTTTGGTCTTCAGCCCCTAACTTACAAACTACTTAAACTAAATTACGCGAATGTAAACATACTCACCCATGTCCGAGGGAGGACTCTAACCTCCTGTGGGAGCGGCCGACCAGTCCGTAGCACGATACCTTAGACCATCCCGCGTGACGCCCACGGTTGTGATGTTGAAGCGCTCTTCAGTGCAGACGAGTCGACAGTCAGAAGGGAAGACATTCTAACGCTAGGTATTGTTTGTACTGCTAACGCCTCCGGCCAACGTGCCCTCAAGTTCTACGATATTTCTCGATTTTTTTTATGACAGGTTTAAACCTAAACATAAACAAACGCTACATCACTGTAGATGTCGGTTGAAGAGCCATCGAATGCATTTGTTAAAAGTAAGAGGTTCCATTAAAAAAGACTACTTGTTTTAATATTTCAGTTGCTAAAACCGTTCACCAAACAAAAATATCTACATCTACATGTACATAGATACTCTGCAAATCACATTTAAGTGCCTGGCAGAGGGTTCATTAACCACTTTCATAACTTCTCTCTACCATTCCATTCTCTAATAGTGCGCGGGAAGAAGGAACGACCTAAATCGTTCCGTTTTCGATCTGATTTCTCTTATTTTATTGGGATGGTCATGTCTCCCTAAGTAGGTGGGTGCTAGCAAAATATTTTCACATTCCGAAGTAAAAGTCGGTGATTGAAACTTCGCAAACAGATCACGCCGCAATGAATAACGTCTTTCTTTTAATTATTTCCACCTCAATTCGCGCAACATTTCCGTGACGCTCCCCCCCCCCCCTGTAACGTGATAAAACAAAACGAGCTGCCCTTCTCTGAACCTTCTCAACGTCTTCCGTCGGTCCTACCTGATGAGGGTCCCACAAGGCGCAACAGTACTCCAGTAGAGGACGCACAAGTGTAATGTAGGCAGTCTCTTTGGATGCCGGACACTTGCCACGCCGGACACTTGCCACGCCCGACATTTGCCACACCTGACCCTTCACCAGGTAGTCGGATTAGCGGCCCCTCAGGCAAGGGACGCACTTCCCCGTACTCCTGCTGTTTGCTTCCAAACCTCCGTCTCCGATCTTACACGATACAGCCAATACGAAAGAGATATTTCTGTTCGACATCTCGCCGAAATGTGCAACTTCTTTTCAATATAGCAAAATCGAAATATTTACTTTTGGGAAACGGAAGCAATACCGTCGGCTATGTCACTATGTAATTAGTTCTTCCAACCACAAATATGGATCAATTCTCCCTTCGTTTGTACGGTAGGTTTCTTCCACACTTACTGATTGCGATGGAAACACTCCATCGCCATTGAAGGAACATGAAAGAAACGATATAAAGATAATTCGAATGTTCGCTTACCATTCAAGTTTGATCACTGCATTTGTACATATATTAATTGCTACAGGAGGAAAGAAGAACGATACACTTCATAAATTTACTCTTTTGCGGCGAAATATTAGTTAATAAAGTGAATTGGGACAATGTTCAAATCAATGACAGAAAATACGTTTACAAAATATAGATAAGAGCGTCTATGTTTGACGTATCACGTAAAGTCGAAATACAAATTTGAAATAAAGAAATGAAGGAATATAGAATGCTATGCTTGTAAAGTACGCTGTTGTTCTACATTGTTTATCTGAGTCGCAGAGGAAACACCATAGTTTTTAACGGAAATGCCATAATTCCTATGATCTGCACTACAAAAGAAACAAAAAGCACAATATAATATGTGTACTAGCTCACAAGTGAAACTGAAGTCGACAGTTAAAAAAAATGTTCAAATGTTTGTTAAGCTTATGGGACTTAACTACGGGGTCATCAGTCCCTAAACTTACAAACTACTTATTTACTACCTTATACTAAGGACTGCACAAATATCCATGCCCGAGGGGGATTCGAACCCCCGACCGTAGTGGCCGTGCAGACCGTGACTGGAGCGCCTCAGTCCCCTCGGCCACCGCGGCCGGCGAAGTCGATAGTTCCTGTCAGTGTGAGCAGATGTTATACTCGACTACCGGAATAAATTAATAACTGCCGCGGCGGAGAGGCCAAGCGCATTGAGCCGCTATGCTACGATGCGCGAGGCCGTTCCCCGTCGGAGGTTCGAATCCCCAATCGGGCATGGATGTTTGTGTCGTCTTTAGTATAAGGTGGCTCATAAGTAGTTTGTAAGCTTTGGACTGATGACCCCGCAGTTAAGTCCCTTAAGCTTAACAAACCTTTAAACATTTTAATTTACCGACCCCGGCACTCTCATGATGCAGCCGCTGAACAGTTCATAGAAAACTTGAGTCTCAACACAAATTGGTACACTAATCATACAATTATATTTGGCGGTGACTTTACCATCCGTATGTTGACAAAAATACACCTTCTGACAGGGTGGCAGATACATCTTCCGATATTGTTCTAAAAGTTATTTTAAAAATTATTTTGAAAAATTAGTTCACTAGCCCATTAAAATTGTAAATGGTTTCGGAAACACACTTGAGCTCTAAATCACAAATACTCCTGAGCATCACGACGGATACAGGGGTAAGTGAACCCAACGTTGTAGCGAGCTCAAATCTGTAACAAAGATATTCACCAAAACTAAACGCTAAATACGTCTATTAAAAAAAGAAAAAAAAAAGATAAAAATTCGGTTGACATCTTCCTAGGAGACAGTCTCCATTTTTTCTAAATTAACTATGTAAGTGAAGACCATATGTGACTTACAAAAAATGTTCAAATGTTTGTAGCTTACAAACTACTTAAACTAAGGTGAACTATCCTAAGGACAAATACACACATACCCATGCCCCAGGGAGGACTCGAACCTCCACGGCGAGCAACCGCGCGCTCCGCAGCGAGACGCTTTAGACCGCTCCGTTACTCCACCGCGGCTGTGACTTACATTCAAAGAAATTGTATCAACAGCGCTGGAGGGATTCCTACCAAATAAATTAATAAGAGACTGAACTGGTACCCCATGATACATAACACAGAACAGAAAGCTTTTGCAGAAAATTTAAACGAATTCAAAATCCCCAAGATTGCCGACGTTTTACTGAAACTCGAAAATTAGCGGGGCCTTCAATGCAACATTCGTTTAATATTTTTCACAGCGAAACTCTTTGTAGAAATGTGGCGGAAAATCCAAAGAGATTCTGGTCCTGTTATCTACAGCAGTGGAAAAAATAAATGAATGCCTTTATTGCGCGTTAGGGGCGGTAATGTTACTGAACACAGTGCCACTAAAGCGGAGTTATTAAATGCAGTTTTCAGACATTCTTTCGTCAAATAAGACGAAGTAAATATTCCACAATTGCAAACATAACATAATAGTAAATACCTTTGGTGATGCAAAGCGCCGGCCGCGGTGGCCGAGGGGACTGAGTCGCTTCAGTCACGGTCTACACGGTCACTACGGTCGGGGGTTCGAATCCCCCCTCGGGCATGGATATTTGTGCCGTCCTTAGTTGTAAGTAGTTCATAAGTAGTTTGTAAGTTTAGGGACTGATGACCCAGTAGTTAAGTCCCTTAAGCTTAACAAACATTTGAACATTTTTTTATGCAAAGCAAATCACCCTATCAAATAAGTGATGTTCTGACGAAATGATAAACTATGTTTTCAAAAGCTTCTAATGCATAAGAAAAATATGTCTAATACATTCGTTTATGATATTCTTTTGTAACAATTGTTTTTGAATAGTCAGCTCCTTGCCTTGTTTCCATAGCTTTTACTGGCCTGATTAAAGATAATCAACATGGCGAGAAACTTTAATTTTTAAGAACTACATCTAAATGTACTTCCTGAGATCTACGTCTACTGTACAGTGTGATGATACTGCTGGCTCTCTCATCTCAATGTTATCGTACAATACCGTCTGCTTCGAACCGCCCTCTCATCTCAATGTTATTGTACGATATCGTCTGCGTCGGACCCGGAATCGTGTGGTTCAATGGTGATACATGTTGCGTGTGAAGTTAGTTAAAAACAAAATTATTCTTTGTATATATTGACTGGCGTACGATTTGGAGTATATTTAGAGAATGGACAAGATATATGATAGTTCAATATATGTTAGGAACATGTATGATGTACTCATTAAATAATTAATTCACATTTAACATTGCCGTTTGTTGTAAAACAAAAAGTACCTCTATTTTGTCTTAAAAAGATATGTGCCATGTAAAATTATTGTATGTATAGTTTTCATTTTATATTGTGATTATTTTTGTGTACATGAAATGTTTTATTTGTGTGTTTGGTAATTGTAAATTAGTATATTCAATTGTTATGAACAATGCAGAATGTAATGTCATTATTGTCGGTGTTATATATTTGCCTCACCGCCTTGCGTGATGTTTTAAAATGGAAGTACTACCAGCTAAGTTCTGATGCAGTGTGTATGTTTGTATGTTGTAATGTTTTGGTGGAGAAGAAGTTTGATTAAAATTAAAGAAGAAGTGAAAAATTGTACCTACGAGTATTTATTTCTACCACGACGCCCCAGGTCAATAGTTTTGCAGCGAGCAGAACCCCCATACATCGTAATGTTGAAAAGCTAAGTATCTTGTTTGGAAGTGGTAGAAAGGAACTGTAATTACTTCAGAACCAAATAAACCATTACAATTGGCGGAGCATAGCTGGGATTGCGTCATATATAGTGTCTACAGTGTGTTTGTGTTTCAGGAGAAGTATGTTTGGATGTATATAATCCATGTGACGACGTGAATCTGGAATTATACGGCAAAGAAAAACTGAGCACTTAACCTGGAAATTGGATGCTTGAGCCCGGATCGTCGCATCGCTGGACACTGAATAACAAGATAAGTACAGCAGCGCTTATTCATTTGTATTTGTAGTCTGGGTTGTTTGGCACTGTAAAAGACGATGTCAACTGAGAATAGGAAATATAGTGTAGACATGTCAGATCAGAATGTGATGGACAGTACAACTCGTAGCAATGTGTCAAATAGTGAAGAAATAATTTTTGCATCACCAGGTCTTATAGAGTTGTGAAATCGATTAACAGAACAATTAACTGAACGTATTGACAAGGGAAATCATGAAGTGAGTAAACAAGTAGAATCTGTTAAAAAAGAAGTAACGGCAGTTAAGGACGATCTGAGCAAAAAGTTAGATGAAGGTTTAGCAGATTTAAAGTCTCAGTTGAACGAAACAAACAGGGCAGTTGACGAAGTCAGGAAACAAACATGTGATCTTGAAAGGGCAATGAAGTTAGGACATGAACAGCTGGACACTCGTGTCACTGTAGTAGAGTGTCAAATCAGTAATGTTCAGTCTGACCTTGAAAACAAAATTAGTTCTGTAGAAAAGTGTTTTGATCAGGAAAATAAAATTAGAAAAACTGAAATTCAGGATGTTAAAGTGTCATTAGAAAATAAAATTAGTGAAAGTGTGACAAATTCTGAAGGTATTATTAAGAAGAATGTGTATAACCTCAGTCAAAGGGTCAATTCATTGCAAGAAAGTGTAGTAAATAGCAAAATGTCGATCTATGGTGGATTTAATTGGGCAAATGTAGTGATTAAGACATACCCTGGGGAAGGGAAAATCCATCCTAAAGATTTTTTATATCATTGCTCTGACACCTTCACTGTAGAAATGACTGATGCTATGAAAATTAAATTTGTAGAGAGATTTTTGGACAATGGAGCTATACTTGGGTCAATCAGTTAGATACAGAGGTCATGTCATATAGTGAGTTTGAGAGATGCATTTTGAATAACTTCTGGTCCAAAATCAAGCAGGCTAGAGTAAGAAGTGATTTCTTACATGGGGAAAAGTACAGGGAAAGTTATGGCAGTATGAGGGACTTTTGTGAGGCTGAAATCAGAAAATTAGTGCATCTTGACTCACCTTTAGATGAAATCACATTGGTGGACACCCTACATAGAAGATTAACAGGTAGAAAACAGCAAGCATTAGATTGTGGACCTGACGATTCAGTTGAGGACTTCTTAAGATTTGTTGGAAGATTAGATAGAAGTTATGAGAGAGAAAGAGAGAGAGAAACCGCTACCAAGAAAACCATCATGGAAGAGACAGAATAGATACTCACCAAGAGGATAGTCGTGAGAACCAAAGTAGACAGCAAGGTGGGAGTACGGATTATAGAAACAGACAACGAAGAAACGATAGGAACCAAAGTTACTACAAGTCTAATGGAAACGGGCAGGGAAACTAAATGTCGCCCCTATGGAAGCCTGTCAGGTTGGGGTGAGAAATAGGACAAGAAATCAGGATACCACAAATAGGATCAGATTTGGGCACAAATGGGAAAATGAACAATATGGACAGGGACAGAAGGTAACACACAGGGTAAATCGGCTCACGTTTAACAGAGAACTGTGGGAAGTCATTAAGAACCAGGCTTGGAAGGAAGAGGACAAGTGTATAGAACCAGAAGAGGTTGTACTAGATGACGATACTGTAGCCAATATGTATAATGCAAGTGAAGATATGGATGTACAAGAACCAAAAATAAGTGAAGAACATCATGTGTTTGAACTGTGTAAATTGCTAAGTGATAAGGCTGAAGATGCTGAAGACAGACCGAATGTTACTGCTCATGAAACTGTGAAGACTGAGAATCATGAAGATTTTGATGTTTTGTCTAGTGTGAGTTCAGAGAAGTTAGAGGATGACAGTGTTGAAGATAGTGAAGAAGATGTGGAGGTCATGGAGTTTGAAGATATGGAGAAGGAACTTGATGGGATGATTTATGTTGAAATCAAGGAAGGTATCATCGTGTCTGATAGCCAGTGTGAGACAGTGTGTGTTGTAGATTATGTCAAGTCTTGTGAGAATCAAGTCGTACCAGTGAAATTGAGCAGTACTGAAAGTTGTCGAAGCAGAAACAGACAAGAAGAGGTAGGGAAAGAAATCTTGCATTGTGTCATACAGAGCTACATTGATAAGGAAGAGAAAGCCAATGTTCTAGATAAGTTACTGTATAAATATCTTGAGCTAGAAGATAATGTGCCTAGGATAGAGCAGTGTGTTACCCATGATAATTGTGTTGCTAACGGATGTATGGCTTGTCAACCTGTTGAAAGTAATGTGTCCCTGAATCATGTACAAGCTAATGACAATTCCTGTACTATGAAACATGAAGATATTATTGAAGATCTTACTCATGAAGAAGAGGAAGATATACAATATGGTGTCACTGGATGCCCATATATTACTGTGTTTATTGATGGAAAAGGCAAGGAAGCGTTAGTTGATACAGGTAGTCCAATCAGCGGAATTTCTGAACAATTTAGAGATTGTGTGAAACATGTACCGGACTACATGGAGATGCCTGTAGTAGGAATCAAGATCAAGGGTGCTACCGGCAGACACAGCAAGGTAGTTAACCGGCAAGCCTTGTTGAACTTTAGTGTGACTGATGTCAATCTATGTCAAGGATGTCTAGTAATACCTAAGCTGTCTGAGGATATCTTGCTAGGAACTGACTGGATCATGAAAGTGAATGCTGTATTTGACTGGGGAGGAAGAAAAGTTATGTTTGCGGATCCGAAGACTGGTGTTTTACATTGTACTGCCATGATATTGAAAAATGGGAATAGCCTGAGTAAGCACACTGTAGAATTAGATTTATTAGATCATAATAGAGATGTAGAAGACATGCATCAAGAGCCTGAAGAAGCCATGGAGGATATCAATTATCATTTACTCGTAAATACCAAGGTGGAAGAAGCCATCAAATTAGACGAAGAACAAAAAGAATAGCTGAGAAGAGTCTTGTGGAACTATCATGATGTGTTCGATGACAGACCGGGGAGAGTGAAAAACTACCAGTGTACCTTGCGGGTCAAACCACACGAACCAATTTACATCAAACCATACGATGTCCCTATTGCAAAAAGGAAAGCTGTGGAAAAAGAACTTGAAAAGATGGAAAACTGGAACATAATTGAGAGGAGTACGTTGAATACAACAACCAGATCATCATGATATCCAAGAAGAATGGAGATGTGAGGATTGTACTTGACTCCAGACATCTGCACAAGTTTTTAGAAAGGGAAACTGACCATCCAGATAGCATCGACGAACTATTGTATAAATTTGAACATATAAAATATATGACTAAATGGACTTGACTTCTGGTTTTCATCAGGTGCCACTTGCTAAAGACTCAAGGAAGTACACTGCTTTCTTGTATAACGGAAGAAGCTATCAGTACTGCGTGGTTCCATTCGTATTAAATGTTTCTGTAGCTGAATTTATCAGAGCTTTGGATTTGGTATTAGACAAAGATCTTTTTGAAAAGTTAACTGTGTATGTGGATGATATCCTTGTCACTGGTCAAACCTGGGAAGAACACATAAGCTTACTGGAAGAAGTGTGCAGAAGATTAAGAGCAGGAGGGATGTCTCTTAAGCTAGAAAAATGTAAATTTGCTGTGGAATACATTAAGGGTAAGAACAATCTTATTGCTGCTTCACTCTCTCGTTTACCAGTAGGGGGTGAATTTGAAGATAGCAGTGGAGTCTGTGAAAAGGAATATAACAGAACTCAAGCCATACAGACAGTAGTGGGTAATAATAAATTTATTGTAGCTATAAGAGTTTTGTATATATGTATTCTTTGATGAAATATCTTGGAACTTGTATTTTCAATATATTGCATATTAACCTTTGTAAACCTCAGGAAAGTACCCATTCTGTGTATGCTAAGTGCGTTGACAAGCACTGGGTTTCTAGCTATGTGGTAGCATACTTCTGATTTCGGTTTCTGGTGCCACATCTCCTACTCATTCTGTAACCTGTTCAAATTATCTCATATCTATCATTCTATCTTTCCTCTTTGGTGTTAAGGTATGAAGTGTGTGTATGTAATTTTTTTATGTTAATAAGAATATTGATTTGAATATAGTTTTCAATGTATTAATTTATGTCACAGTTAAAGTTTGAATTCAAATTGTTGCCTGAGTATTAAAGAGTTAAAATACTTGAGATATTGATAGAACTCGTGATAGAATCAGTTACTTAATTTTAGTGTCTAATGATTTTGTAAGATACAAAGTTTCATGTCCTCAAAGTTTTAGAAAATTCAGTTCAGAAAGTAATAGAACAGTAAATTTTACAGTATAGTTATGTGGATATTCATTGTCATATGTTTCTTGTGTATTTTTATTTGATGCTTAAAAAGGTCAGACAAGTTCAGTGTGGCAGTTAAGTGAGTGTCAGCTGTTCCCGATTGTGCCCTCTGCTCTTGGGAGGCCATACCCTTGTCACCTACTTACTGCACTTGGAACTTTCAGGATCTGGTGATGCTGTGCGTGTGGACTGTGCTGTGCCAACCCCAGACAGGACTAAGTGAGGTACTGATGCAGCCAACCCAGCCACTGGGTCCAAGCCATCCACAGTAGGTGCTTTACTCTTACATTACCTCGACTTATGAGGACATCGTCCAGCTGAGGGTATTGTGATAATACTGCTGGCCCTCTCATCTCAATGTTATTGTACGATACCGTCTGCGTCGGACCCGGAATCTTGTGGTTCAGTAGAGATACATGTTGCGTGTGAAGTTACTTAAAAACAAAATAGACAGCCTAGGAATCAGTGTAGGACAGTGTCTCGGTGATACTGTGATTAAAACAAGTGATAGATTTCATTAATTAAGAGATTCGTTTAGATGCTTTCCAGACAGTTCTGTGAACAATAGTTTCGTCATTGTATGTTTTTTCAATAAATAGACAGATGAAGGGTAAAAACTTTTGTAAAACATAAATACATGAAAATAAATAGCATTGTATATATGTTAAGCTCATGAACAAGTTGTGTTGACCAGCTAATTGTGTTAATTAATGTAATAGTCGAGATTTGAATAGTTTTCATTTTATATTGTGATTATTTTTGTGTACATGAAATGTCTTATTTGTGTGTTTGGTAATTGTAAATTAGTATATTCAATTGTTATGAACAATGCAGAATGTAATGTCATTATTGTCGATGTTATATATTTGCCTCACCGCCTTGCGTGGTGGAGTTCGAGTTTTACTCGTTTGTCAAGTGCTCTGGAAGCTATGTCAGTCTGATGTTTTAAAATGGAAGTACTACCAGCTAAGTTCTGATGTATTGTGTACTTCTGGATGTTGTAATGTTTTGGTGGAGAAGAAGTTTGATTCAAATTAAAGAAGAAGTGAAAAATTGTACCTAAGAATATTTATTTCTACCACGACGCCCCAGGGCAATAATTTTGCAGCGAGCAGAACCCCCATACATCGTAATGTTGAAAAGCTAAGTATCTTTGGAAGTGGTAGAATGAAATGTAATTACTTAAGAATCTAGTAAAACATTACAACAGTTATTTCTATCTTTATCTAATTTTGGAGATATGGGAATTATTTCAACACTGTAGCTGCGGAACTTGTCAATCTTAAGAGCAGATCTGTTTTAGGGTGTGTATTTTTGGTGCAATTCTAAAGTTCAGATTCTTTTTAAAACCCAAAGTGTACGTTATCAATTTAACAAAAATGATATTTTAGGAGCTAATTGCGGCTCTGAAATTACAGGAATAATTTTAGAACTCTCAATCTTTGACGGTATTAGAAGGTAGAAAAAAGTTCTCTTAACGTGTCAACTGTAGGAGCTTTTACCTAAATAGGAAATTGCAAATTGAAAAGCGGTAGATTTAACTTCAAGTTCTGGTTGCAGGAGAATCATTTGAGTGATGTTTAATGTATTTGCTTCGTTGACTCATATTTTACCGTGTATTGATTAAACGCTAGTGAGGCGAACTGTGACCAGCTAGCTTCATCATTAAGTTATTTAAGGATACTGAGGTCTGATACACTCTTTTTATTTTTACAATTAATAAAGGTCTCATCGTTAGGTGGTCCTCTCAGGTGTTCTCTACGTTCAAGACGTCTCCGTACTTCGAAACCAGCTTTTCCTTGCAATTATCCTGTTTTCGGAGTAAGCACATTCACACCTTATTATCGCGTAACCATTGTAGTGGGCAAAAGGCCTGCCCTTGGCCGTTGTAATAACTTCCATACTGACGGTCGTACTACGAAATGCAGAAGCGACCAGTATGCGTATGTCGGGACACCGTCCACGGAGCTCTCGAGCCGGGTGATGAGGGGGGGGGGGGAGGAGGAGGAGGAGACAAGGTCACCCGACCCTTTGGAGCAGGGTAAAGTGTGGCAAGTGTCCGGACACCGTCTCTTTGGTGGAGCTGGTGCATCTTCGAAGCGTTCTGCCAATGAAACGTAACCTTTGGTTCGCCTTCCCCACAATATCTTCTATGTGTTCTCTCCAGTCTAAGTTGTTCGTAATTGTAACTCCTAGGAATTTGGTAGAATTTACGACCTTAAGGTTTGACTGATTTATCGTGTAATTGATGTTCAGCGAATTTCTTTTAGTGGTCATGTGTATTACTTCACACTTTTCTTTATTTAGTGTCAATTGCCAATTTTCGCACTGTAAAAAAGAAGTAAAAAATCGAAAGCCTGAGATGCGCCTAAGCACCGGGTGGTAAATATCCGAGCAGAGCTGTCGTCAACCAGCCGTCCTGTGTACGCTAGCAGATTATGAAGTGAGCTCTTCTGTTGAGATTTCCAGCTGTATAAAAAAAAATCTGACTGAGTGAGGCCGTATGCCGTACTCTCAAGATTCGTGAATTACAACGTTGTCAAGAAGGTACCTTTTCCATTTCTGATTAATAAGACTGGATTTTAACTTCTAGCCAACAAGATCATTAAAGACGGAGCACAAATTCGAGTAGGAGAGCGAGCACTGCAAATCTACATTTAAATGGAGCTTTGAACCACCTTTCTTCCGAACGCGATTTTAATGTTTTTTCCCACTTCGAGGCACGAATTATCTCATAGAAACTTTTTTATTATAGGATTCACGTTAGGAATAAGCCAACGAGAGTGTGCAAACATAAATCACTTTTGACACCACCGTACGTCCTGTGCTTCTTTTGCCTATCACATTTGACTGCTTCCTTTCAACTTTGTACCAACTGACACTCCGCCCTCTGCAGGATCAACTCGTAGACGTGGCTCTCGACTGGCCATTTTGTTCCGTCGTGCAATCAAAGTAAACTTCGCTCTACATTATATACTCATCATCTTCTCGATTGTTTATGTCATTTAGAAAATTGTGGAATGTATTCTAAGTTGAAAGGATAAAACGTGAAGAACTGGCACAATTTGGAGCTGTTGCTGCACTCGACTGTTAAACCGAAATCCTGCCTTTGAAAGCTATGCCATACCAATTACTCTATACGAACACACCTTGCAGATTTGATCGAGTGCTCGGAAACGTGATACTGCGGATCAGTTGAATTCTCCGCCACGGTTGCTGTTGGCACGAGCAGGTGAAGCCGCAGGCGGCCTTGTAAAAGTAACGAGACTCAACCTGCGCCCGGCTAACATAAATACGAGTGTTGTGAGGAGATAAATCGTGTATTATATAGCTACTGCGGTATATGTACCCAATTCATAGTCACGTCTGTACTGTTTATTGCAGTTTACACGAAGCACAATGGTGAAGAGCTGGTCAGCGTTTAACTGCACAAATCGGTTTAAGAAAGGAAGAAAAAGAACGAATATCGTCTTCCCATTTATATTTCCCAGGAATACGAGTGGTCCTACTACTTGTGTTCAGAGATAGTTACTCTGGCTTAACAGGCTGTCAGTGAAGACAACATAGGATTCAATGAAATAAAAAACAGGCTTTTACAATACTGGTAGCTCTTAAAAACGCGCTACTTTGTGGACAAGAAGTTTCATTTTGTGATGGGGGCACGAGTTAGTTCCAAGAGGCGGACTGGCGGCTGTCCGCACTCGCCACACCCATCCGAGCACTGCTTTAACCGCGGCACGGCCGTTGGCTTTCAGCTGCGTCCCTACACTTCCAATTTTTGTTTATGAAATTATATTAGCAATTTGTAATAGAATTTAAAGGTCATCTGCTTTACATATAGGTATAAGAACTGAAAGGGGTTTGCAGAATTGTGTATAGTTCCATATACGAATGAAACACAGCCACACTTAATGCACATTGTGAAGCTGAACCCTATGAAGACAGCTGCTGACATTTGAGCAGTTCACGATACTGTAAGGTATTTGGCTTACAGTATTAAAAATGGTAGATAGCCTGATGCTAATGTTACGTGCACTTAGTTAAGAAAAAGTTATGCTCTTCTTCGTGTTCTTAAAAGAATTTGGTAGCGGCTGGTTGCTGTATTCACAAGATTAGAAGCTATTTTACAGTTATGTATCTGATGGGAAATTTCATTTTCACAATCGGTTTTTAACATTAGCTGTTTCAGGCAGATCTGTTTAATTTTCTGATGGTATAAAATATCTAAATATTGGAGAATACAGCAGGCACTCAAACAAAGACGTTCGTGAATACTCTTATGGAATATTGCTGCGAGATAGGGGATATAACCAGATGTAACCAGATGGGATTGATAAGGACATGGAAAAAGTTCAAAGAAGGGCATTTCTTTTTGTATCATCGCGAAATATAAGAGCGTGTACCACGTATTTCATTCGTGAGTTAGGATGGCAATAGTTGAAACAGGCGTTATTTGTTGCGACAAAATCTATCACTAGAATCATCAACTTTATGCTCCAAAAGCCAAAGTAGATCAATTTACATCTACATAGACAGAAATGATCATCGTAATAAAATAAATTAGAGCTCACACGGGAAGATATAAGTGTTCATTTTCCCACTTGCTATTCGACAGTGGGACGACCGAAGAATGAACAAGTGGTTTTACGAACCTTCCAGAAAACACATGAGCGTGAAATACAGGGTAATAATGTAAATAAAAGTGTTCCTTTGTAAACGGAAGCAAATCGGAAATCGAATACGTGCAACTAACTGCCTTTCTACTGTTGGAACTAAAACGGACGCACACAGATAGATTTGAAGGGAAATGTAATAGTGGTAATGTTTTGAAACAGATATAGTGTTATCTTGAGAGATTTAGTAATACAATGTGTAACAAAACAAAAAAATAGCTTACAAATCCAAAGGAATGTATCATCAAGGAATTGAAAGTGCGCCGCGGTGGAGTAGCCATGACTCTAAGGCGCGCGGCTGCTCGCCGTCGGAGGTTCAAGTCCTCCCTGGGACATGGGTGTGTGTGTTGTCCTTAGGTTAGTTGATCCTAGTTTAAGTAGTTTGTAAGCTACGGACTGATAACCACGCAGTTTGGTCCGATAGATTTACAAGCATTTGAACATTTTAATTGAAAGTGCAGTGTTGTGATGAACTACGGGCGAGATTTTACACCCTGCTGTTTAAATTTGGGACTCCATAAACACTTACAAATTGTAATTGGCTCCTTCTGGGATAGCCTGGGCAAAGTTCTTCCAGTTTACGCTTACAATACCGGTTGAAGCAGAGCCACTATTCACTGTCAATTTAAGAGCATCTTTTATGTTGCTGATCACTATGAAGTGTAATTCAGCGGCAGCTTTTCACTGTGACACATATTAATGTGCGTTCGCATTCCGTTCACGACACAGATTACTATTTAAAATATTTATATGCAATTTCTTAGTCTCTGTCGGCCCAATTCACAAGCCAAAAACAAGATTCGTTCATGTATAACAAATCCGTCGCATTTCTAAAATAGCATTGTTATGGTGGTAAACATGTTCTCCGAATTGTTTATTTTGGGCATGGGTGTGTCATCCAGCTGCTTTTAAATATGCTATTTTAATCATTTTATCTTTTTTTAATTTTTAGATAGCATTTGTAATGTTATTCTAGATTTCATATAAACCTGATGAAGTGGATAAGAACCAGAAACTTTGGCAGTGTATAGCGGTCGGCCGCGGTGGCCGAGGGGACTGCTGCGCGCCAGTCACGGTCTGCTCACCCACTGCGGTCGGGGGTTCGAGCAACACGACCTAGAGACAAGGCCTTACAACAGGCCGTGCCTACGTCACACTTAGAGGCCCCGTCCGCCATGTGACTGGCGGTCGCTGCGCGGCGGTAGGCGTGCCCCAGCCAACAGCCAGTGAGCTGGCCTCTAAGTGTGACGTAGGCACGGCCTGTTGTAAGGCCTTGTCTCTAGGTCGTGTTGGTTCGAGTCCCCCCTCGGGCATGGATATTTGTGCCATCCTTAGTGTAAGCTAGTTCATAAGTAGTTTGTAAGTTTAGGGACTGATAACCCCGTAGTTAAGTCCCATAAGCTATACAAACATTTGAAACATTTTTAGTGTGTAGCGACATCTATTGTGTAAACACTTCAGTTAATAAAATTATTTTACAACTATATAGGATTTGTTAACCATGAAGGTAATACACAACTGTTGTGAATGTACCATAACAACCTTAAAAACATTCGAAAATGCCTCCATAAAAGAGCAAAAAAGTATCGTACGGTGGAGGTAAGTTAAGAGTATTACGTGCGAGGCGGGACACGGGCGTAGTCTTAGTGGAAATAGCACCTACGCTATCGTCTAAATTAGGATAGCTGAATCGTGACAAGAAGCTCGATCTTTCCGATGTGATGGCATGCTGCGGGTGGCGGCAGGCATTGCTGCGACACGAGGGACCAAGAGTACATGGCTGTTCACAACATTATCTAAATGTTACGTAAAAATATTAACATTACATTTTTCTGCTCTTCGTAATATTGTAACTTCGAAAAATAGAAACGAGTGATAGGTTAAGGAAGTGAGTGGTGTTATTCTCTGTTGCACAACTAGAAAACTAGAGAAGAATCACTCGTATGCGGCGAAGAAATACAGAAATGCTACTCGAAGTATCCACACAGCAGCTATAGCACGATAACCAAAGTGAATAGTAAATGCATAAGTCGCATAAGTGTATTCGATAGATTCAGTGTAATCTCAACAGGACTACAATTTCGAGAAGACAATAAAACATGGCACAGCAGGTGACCACAGAAACATAACGGTCGGGGGTCACCAGTTAGAAAGTTTCAGTGGTTGAACCAGCAATGCCCGATCCACATCCGGTCCAAGATGACCTTTTTTCGTTGCGAGTGTCGTGAGGGGGGTCTTCCAAGATTTCCAGGATGAGATGCAACAGGAAAGAGCCCCTTGAGTATCATACAATGGAACACAGTACGTAGCTGTCAGAGATAGGAGAGTCACAGCCTTGGCTGCAGCATCAGCAACCTCGTTACTAGGCACGCCTGCATGGCCAGGTACCCACAGGAGGTGAACGCGTGAGCCATCCGCAGCTAATAATTCAAGGGAGCGGTTGATTTGGTACACAACAGGATGGGCCAAAAAGGGGTCTCTCAGACTCTGGATGGCGCTGAGGGAGTCAGAGCAGATGACATAAGCTGTGAAGTTAGAGCAGTGGTCATGAAGCCTGTACTGTCCCCAATGAAAAACATGCACATCCGACACCTTCACTGGTCTTAGAGCCATCTGTATATATGAAGACAGAATTATCGAGCCGCACACGAAGTTCAAGAAACCTTGAGCGGTAAACAGCATCCGAGTACTCTCCTTCGGGAGTGAGGTGAGTTCGAGGTGAACGCAAACTTGAGCCTGAAGCCAAGGTGCCACTGGGTCCTCACCTATTTGAAACGTGGAAGGCAGGGTAAAATCTAGCTACTGAAGCAAGCAACCAAAGTTATCTCCAGGAGGGAGCAGCGCAGTTGCGGACAGCCCATAATGGATATCGAGGGAATCATTAAAGAATGATGGATAGGAAGGATGGTAGGGCATCGACAGCAGACAGCTCATGTACCGACACAGCAATATGTTGCATTGTTAGGGTAAAGGTAATTCGGCAGCTTTGGCATAGAGGCTGTCAACAGTGCTAGTGTAAAATGCTCCTATCGCCAGGTGTAGCCGCCGATGGTGGCTCGAGTTTACGCGGCATAAAATGGAAGGCCGTGCAGAAGATTATACGAAACTCCCATAATCCATCCCATGATGTACCACTAAGAACACGCAGAACTTGAGGGAACGAGTACAGCGGACAACCAGAAGAAGACATGTGGAGATCAGCTAAGTTTCCTATCCAACGTTAGCCATAAAAATGTTATCTCCATAAATGGGAGAACAATGCGGCTGAGATGGAGAGATGGTGGAAGAAACTGCCTGTACCTCCAGAAGTTCATGCAGACCCTTTTCTCATGGGAGAAACGGAAGAAGTTTGCAACACTCCACGAATAGAGACTGTCAAGGCAATACTGAAGATGATGCTCCAGGAGACACATTCTATGAGTGCTGTAATAGATCGTGAAATCGTCCACAAACAGGGAGCCTGAAACATCAGCTGGGAGGCAACCCATAATTGGGTTGATTGCAATGGCGAAACGTAGTATGCTCATAACGGAGCTCTGTTGCACCCCATTCTCCTGGTTAAAGTTGTGTGACAAAAACAGAACCCACTCATACACTGAACATTCAATCTTTTAAAAAGGCATGAATAAAGAGGGGGAGACAGCCGCGAAGACCCCATGAATGCGTGGTACAGAGGATGTCCGCCCGCCACCAAGTATCATAAACCTTTTCCAAATCAAAGATCACAACCACCGTCTGACACTTCCGTAAAAAGTTATACATAATGAAAGTCGACAAGATAATGAGATGATCAATAGAAGAGCGATGTGCTTGAAACCCACATTGGACAGTAGTGAGGAGATGTCGAGATTCGAGTGTCCAAACCAGCAGAGTGTTAACCATACACTCCATTACCTTACACACACAGCTGGCCAGGGAAATGGGGCAGTAACTGGAAGGAAGATGTCTATCCTTTCCTGGTTTGGGTATGGTGACAATTGCTTCACGCTAACAATTGGGAACTTTACCTTCAGTCCAGACATGATTGTAAGTGCGAAGCATTTACCTGCAGGGGAGAGATTCTTCAATATCTGAATATGAATGGCATCAGGTCCCGTGGCATAAGACCGAGAGAGAGGAATGGGAGAGGGCAAGGGCACGTTTACGTGGTGTTCATGCCGCCTCCACCTGTTTTCGGGGGAAGAATGCAGGGTCGTAATTAGCTGAGCTTGAGACTTCAGCAAAAGATCAGCCTGAAGCATTGGAGTTATCAACGGGTTCCATGAGAACTTCGTTTACTACGTCCAGGCCGGAGATTGGGAAATGGACCTTCGTGCCAGATAGCTGGCACAGGTTACCCCAGATGACCGATGAAGGAGTGAATCTGTTTAAAGAGCTCGTGAAAGCAGTCCACCAAGTTTTTTTGCCCTCTTTGATGACACAATGGCACTTCACTTTGTAATTAATACAATTTTTTTGAAAATAGGCCGGTGTTGAAACAGACAGAGCACGTCACTGGGTTCGAATAGCTTCACTACATGCCGGGAACCCAACATGGAGAGTTGGAAGTTCGGAGTATGGAAGATTCGGCGGCGGTGAGGAAGACGTCTGTGAGGTAGTAGACTGACTGTCACAGCTGGGGTAGTTCTGATCATGGAAAACCGCCATGGAAGAATAGAGCCCCCAGTCAGCTTTGGAGATGTTCTGGCTGGTGGAACATGAAATGGTATGATATAGTAGAGATAATATACAGGGGAAATAATCACTCGAGTACCTATCAGACAGAACATATCATTCGAATCGATGTGCAAGTGGAGTAGTGCATATTGTGAGGTCCAAATGGGAATAGGTATACGTCATGTCGAATAGTCAAGTTGGGTCACCGGTATTTAGGCAGATAAGGTCAAGGTGGTTGAAGATGTCAGTCAAAAGAGAGCCCCTCTGACAAGAAGCTGGAGAGCCCCATAGAGGGTGGTGGGCGTTGAAGTCGCCAATCAGCAAGAATGGTGTAGGAAGCTGAGCAGCAAGGTGCAGTAAGTCTGCCGTAAGAATGGCAGATGACAACGGGGTACAGATATTACAACGAGAGAAGATGAATGTGGGGATAGTGACACAGATGGCAACCACCTGTAGGGAAGTTTGCAGTGGGATGGGATGATAATGGACGTCTTCCCAAATGGGCAGCATAGCACCCCCTCAGCTCGGGGGCCTGTGTGCGCCACACACGTACCCACAAGAGAGCTGTCTGCCCCCTGGGGGGATAAAGGCCCTGCATGATGAAGTTCCCTCGGTGTTGTAGCACTCACCATTTTGAGAGGAAAAGGTATCATTTCCACTGCCCATTTATGAGGGAGGAAAGCGAAAGGGTAGTGTGTGGAACTGAAAATCTGAGCAAAATGGTGGCCCAGAATATTAGAGGTGTCTATAGTGGCCATTAAGACTTCATTCACCACAGTCAGACCTAGAATCGCTGAGTAAGGTGAGGTTCCAGAAAGTCATCTGAGGTTGCACCAAATCCCTTACAGAGGGAGTATAACTGTTGAAGAGCTAGAAAATACAATCCAACTAGCCCATTGCTGTGGAGTACAGATTGCAAAATCCAAGTGGGGTAGAGTATCTATGGAATCAGAAAGAACTATTGGTTCATCAGTATTGAGACAAATGAGATGAAAGTGGTTAAAGATATCCATCAAGAGGGAGCCCCTCTGACAGAGGTGTGGAGAGCCTCCTAGGGGTTTGTGGGCATTGAAGTCGCCTACCAGCAGAAATGGAGAGAGTAGCTGAACAACAAGATGCAGCAGGTCTACTCTGGTGAGAGTGGACGCCGAATGTGATTGCATATTGCACAGAGAAAAGTTAAAATCAGGGAGGGAGAGGCAAACAGCAACATCTTTGAGCATTGTATCTAGAGGAATAATGTGACTGTGGATATCGTCTCATATGAACAACATGACGCCGAAATACCTGATGTTGGTGGAGGGGGGAGGCGGGGGAGGTCAAAATGGTCAGAGTTAAAGTATGAGAAGTTAAAACGATAATGTGGGTTTAATTTTGCTTCCTTGAGGCGGGGGAGCTGTTCGGTGGGTCGGGGGGGGAGCTGTTCGGGGGGTCGGGGGGGAGCTGTTCGGGGGGTCAGGGGGGGGGAGCTGTTCGGGGGGTCGGGGGGAGCTGTTCGGGGGGTCGGGGGGGGAGCTGTTCGGAGGGTCGGGGGGGAGCTGTTCGGGGGGTCGGGGGGGAGCTGTTCGGGGGGTCGGGGGGGAGCTGTTCGGGGGGTCAGGGGGGAGCTGTTCGGGTGGTCCGGGGGGGAGCTGTTCGGGGGGGCGGGGGGAGCTGTTCGGGGGGTCGGGGGGGAGCTGTTCGGGGGGTCGGGGGGAGCTGTTCGGGGGGTCGGGGGGAGCTGTTCGGGGGCAGAGAGGTGGAGAGGGACAGATAGGAAGGAGTAGAGCAAAATATATGCCGTTTCTGCTTCTAACAATAAACTTTTTCTGATCCTCAACTGTTAATAGTAACTTTATTGTATCGTTACTGTCTGACAATTGTTGCTGTACATTGTAAGAAGTCATATACATCAAATTTTTCTATTTCTGTGAACTGATTTGTACATAGAGTAGTCACCTGTTTATTTTTACATATTTCATTGCTTTCATCCGTAATAAATAAATAAAAATAGAAGAAAAGTGAGAAACAACCACAATTTGGTTATTAACATTAATATAGATATGAGGGAGCAGCTAACGGTTTCTTCATATACCATGAAATCGTGTCACCATATCAGGATCTGGATCCGTAATTTTAATGATCATGTAGTCATCATTCCCTTCTCCAACCACAATCCCACCAAGTTTCAAGCAGTATCATAAAAATCGTCATATATGCCTACAATAAAAATGTGTGTGACTCACCTGGGGAGAGCATGTCCTGCTTTAATTTGGCAAGAACGTCCCCAGGCCGCCGAGTGCAGCCCTCCCGGATTGCCTTCACCACCACATCTTTCAATATGTTGTACTGCTGCCAGATGTGATCAACGTAGTTTAACGTCTGACAGCAGCTTTCACATAAATAGTTGTCATAATCGATTATGATATCAGTTTGGGCCACCATATCATCTATAACCCTGTAGAACTCTCTCTTTGTGGTTTTCGTTACTGCGTACAGTGATGAAGCAGTTCGTTGCACCAAATGACTGCACACAAAACATAACTGCAAGGAAAAGCAAATATATCTCTTATGTGCCTTATTTTTCAACAGTCAATTTTTATTGATTTTTTAGTATAAGGATATTGAATTAGTCATTTTTACAAAACACAGAGATTCAGTGAATATTTGAACAGTAACAAAACATGTACAACAAAGAGGTTATATGTTCTTGAACGTTGAAGTATACCTAAACTCAATAATATATCCCTTACTTAACAGAATGAAATTACTGAAAGAAAAAAAAATGGTAAATTGTCTAAACAACTAAGATGAAGAATAGCTATCACATTACAACAGTCTCAAAACAAATTCAATAGACAATACAAATTTATATAAACAACCCTGGCTTATCTGCAGATGCTCATTAAGAAAGCTAAATGACTTCTCCGGGGTATTTGGCATAACTGAATACCGGGATACCACATGACAGCTTTGACCCTTGACATCATCAGCAAGCCATAAAACTCTTAACAGGATATCTTAATACTTCTGTATTGTAGATAATAGATAATCTATAGTTATCCTCATAAATTACAGATAACAGAATGTACGATCGATCACAGGTCTCAGCCCAAAAATTTGCACCTTCGTGGCTCACTTGCAAAAATACACATCTCTCGGTTAACCTACAACTAATCAGAGAGAAGCTACAGATCACTTTCCAAACACAAAATCATAATCTAATACTCTATGTTATGCTTGTAAACAAACTGTCGTCTTCAGGTCAGCCACCATATAATTACTCACGCCTTCTACAAACACACATGCTCCTCAAAACTACCAAACTGCGATGACATCATAGGTCAAAGCTGATGGGCACGGTAGCGTAGCGTGCCGGATACCAGGGTGAGGGGGGGGGGGGGGGGTAAATATGTGGTAGAATTTGAAGCAGTGATGAACACCTTATATCATGAGTCTACAGGTTTTACTCCTGAAGAAATTTTAACCTTTCTCCTAACACTGAATTACTATTAGACCAAAAGAAGGCACTGATTATTGAGAAAATGAAAATCAAAGCAGAAAGTAAGGTGAAGAGACACAATCAGGACATTAGCCCAGTTCAATTCCAGACTGGTACGAAAGTCCTAGTTAAGAACGATGAGAGGTCTACTGAAATTAACAATGAGATCTCAAAATTTAAACTTACTTTCTGGTACATCCGAAATCTTTAAAACCATTGGGCGCCAGAAATGTAGTTGTTTTAATACCTTATTATGAAAAACACCAATATAAATGTTTTTCTAAAAGTATACTTTGTATATATCTTTATATTTTTGTTTAAAAGCATCACAAATAAATAAATGAATACACACGCACACACATACGCAAGCTTTCGCAACCCAGTTGCTTCTTCAGGCAGAAGGGAAGGAGAGGGAAAAGGAAATAATGAGGGTTTTAAGGAAGGGGATAAGGAGCCATTCCAATCCCGGGAGAGGAAAGACTTACCTTGGGGGAAAAAATGGAGGGTAAACAAATGCACACACACCCACACATTCACACACACAAGTACACCTAGGCAGACGTGCTGTAGAAAGCAAAGAGGCTTTCTACAGTATGTCTGCCTAGGTGTGTCTGTGTGAATGTGTGGGTGTGTGTGCATTTGTTTACCCTCCATTTTTTCCCCCAAGGTAAGTCTTTCCTCTCCCGGGATTGGAATGGCTCCTTATCCCCTTCCTTAAAACCCTAATTTCCTTTTCCCTCTCCTTCCCTTCTGCCTGAAGAAGCAACTGGGTTGCAAAAGCTTGCGTATGTGTGTGTGTGTGTGTGTGTGTGTGTGTGTGTGTGTGTGTGTATTTATTTATTTGTGATGCTGTTACACCTGTGCTCCTTCGCCTGGTGAGTAATCTTCGTCTATTTTTTATATTTAATTTTTCCTGCTAGGAATTTTTCGTCTTAATATTCGTATACAGTTATGTATATGCACAAGATTCTAAGACAAGTTTCTAGTTTCAGATTCTTAAATGTAATAAAATCTGTAACCAATCAAATGCAGATAATATAAGGACTGCCTAAAGGCAGCCAGTAAGGATGACTGCCTATATGTAGCAGCCAAATTATTATACTTATGAAGGCTGAAGATAAAGTGGACTGCCATAAAGGGCAACCTGGGGCAGCAACCTTGCTTTCGCAAAAGAGCCATAAAAAACTTAGCATCTATTAAAATGTCAGTGACGTGTGCAAATTGCCAGCAACAGTGTCGCATGTGGTTTTTGTAACGTGTGTATAGTGGAGTAGCCACGGCTACACAAGCTAACACTGCCTTTGAATGCGTCAGGCAGTGTTGGGTATCCCGACCTATTAAAAAACGTTTATTTGAAGTTAAGAACTGCTTGAATAAAAATCAGCAGAGAATTTGGGTAAAAAATTGAAGTTTGTAAATAATTAAATTTTTATCTCATTATGTCAATGTTAGTGTACATTTACAAATTTTATGTATTATTTTTGCCTTGGTATAGTATTATGTAATGTTTCTTCTTGGGTATTTTGTTTTTGTGCATTTGTGTGCCATTGTATAACATGTAAACTATTCCTTTTTGTCACAAATACTTAACCTAAAGGATAATGTGACATGTAAATTCATGCATTGTTCAGTTGAAAAATTTGTTTCTTTGTATCAAAATTGTGCAATTCTGTTACTTGGGTATTACAAATCTTAACGTTGAACATGTAGTAACTGTAATATGGGCATATATAACGCCATTGCCCAATTTTGACCGTTTTTTGGTAATAATATTTCATTTTTATGCTACATAAGATACTAAATTTTATTCGTGTTACAATAGATTCCACTATTTTATGGTATGTGATGTCTGTACTTCATGTGCTTTGTATGTTTCATGAATGTCTACATCATGTTTATTTTTACATACTATTTTTGTTTTTATTTCAATCATTTTATGTATGTGTATATTGTGTAAAAATGTAATATCTCATGATCAGCGTGATATGTAGAAGATGTAGTGATTCCAATGTGAACAGAATTCCATTGTAAATGAAAAGGTGGTGTTGGCGTGCAGCTAACGCAGAGAGAGAAGTCAGTACAAGTTGAGAGCAGTAGTCAGTCGAAGGTTGGCATTCGTAGCAGTCAGTCTGTGGTGAGAGCTCACAGTAGTAGTGAGCCTGAGTTTGGAGTGCACAGCATCAAGACATAGTGGCAGACTTGTGCTACTGTATTCGGGGCAAAATATTTGTTTCACTTGAGGCAGAAGACCAATCTACTTACAATGGCCTCAGTGAACGTGCAGATGCAATGGTAAAACTTATACTGTCTGCATATGGAGCTAAATGGAAGCTACTGGATACTACTGTTATAGTGTTGGCTCACAAACTGCGTGAAGATGAATTCTGAGATGTATACGCTGCTCCGCCACCTCGCCACTACTCCGCATTAATAACAGGTCATAATATTTATTGTTACTGTTTATAAACTGATCGTTGAGAGATTTAACTTGTATTTTGAATATTTTCTATAGAGGTTACATTTCTGTTAAATGTAGTGTGTACGTAACCCTAATTTATCCCTAGTCACATAACCTAATAGGGATCCACTCCTGTAAAGAATTATTGTGTCATCCTATTTTTTTTTAAAACTGCAGCAATCAATTTTAATAATGTAATTTTTAATATCTTCTTAGTACAATATATAGTGACGCAACTATAAATTTCATTGCTCTTGCACAACAGTATCGGTAGGAATAAGTTACTGTGTTGCCACATAACTAATTTTAATCTGTTCATATAATTGAAATGGTTCAGACATGAACTATGTGTGATATTAGTCAAAATTTATTACAGTGTTCCTATAAATTGTCATTACAGTTTGAGTGACCTCATTCTAGATTCCAGGCTAGCAGATTTAATTAATGAATCTATTCAGCAAAGTGTTACTTGAAAAAATAGTTAGCTGTAACAGAATCATTAGTTTCATGGTAGGGAGAAAGATTTCATTATTTTCAAAAAGTGATACATACTAATCAGTGTCCTTTAAGTAGAGTTTTGAATAGAGGAGATAATCATAAGCATTTTTTTGTTGTTGTGGTTTTAGGGTGCACAACTACAAAGGTCATCAGCGCCCGAATCAAAACTGGGATATACCCAAGGATAATAAGACTATATAAAAACAGCTAAAAAACATAAAAAACAACAAAGCGAAGAGCTAAATTTCCCTTGACAAATTGGTCAAATTGATAAAATCCAATACTCGAGCAACAGCCCACACGTCATCAGCTAAAATTGCTTCCAATGTGTCCGGCAGATGTAGTGCAAGCCGAACAGGACTAAAATTTGAACACGACAATAAAAGATGGCGCACCGACAGCCGGTGGCCACAGGAACATAACGGTCGGGGTCACCAGTGAGCAAGTGGCGATGGCTGAACTGGCAATGTCCGATCCACAACCGGGCCAAGATGATCTCTTTTCGTCACGAGCGGCGTGAGGAGGTCAAACAAGCCACCGGGAGTGGTTTAATGGTCTGGAGCTTATTATTAGTAAGTGAAGACCACACATTATGCCATGACTATATAAAGTGCCGCGAAAGAGCACCTTGAATACCATGCGATGGCACACAGTATGTAGCTATCCGACATAAGACAGTTGCAGCCTTGGCAGCGGCATCAGCAGCCTCGTTACCAGGAACGCCTGTGTGGCCAGGTACCCACAAGAGGTCAATGCGAGGGCTGTCAGAAGGTAATAACTGAAGGGAGTGGCTGATTCGGTGCACAATAGGGTGGGCTGAAAAGGGATCGCTCAGACTCTGGATGGCGCTGAGGGAGTCAGGGCAGATAACATAAGAACGAGAACGGTGTCGACGGATGAAGGGTACAGCCTGATAGAGGACAAAAAGCTCCGCTGTGAAATTTGAGCAGTGGGCATTAAGCCTGTACTGGTAACAGTCATCCCCCACGACAAACGCACATCCGACACCGTCATTGGTCTTTGAGCCATCCATGTATATGAAAACTGAATTTTTGAGCCGTGCACCAAGTTCAAGAAACCGCGAGCAGTATAAAGTGTTCTCCTTCAGGAGTGAGGTGAGTTCGAGGTGGATGCCAACTTTAGCCTGAAGCCATGGTGGCACTGGGCTCTCACCTATTTTAAATGTGGAAGGGAGAGTAAAATCGAGCTTCCGAAGCAAGCGACGAAAACTGACTCCAGGAGGGAGCAGGGCAATCGCAGACAGCCCATATTGGCTACCGAGGGAGTCGTTAAAGAACGATGGATGGGAAGGATGGTGAGGCATTGAAAGCAAACGGCATGCATACCGACACAGTAATATGTCATATCGATATGGTAAAGGTAATTCGGTGGCTTCGGCATAGAGGCTGTCAACAGGACTTGTATAAAAAAGCTCCTATCGCCAGGCGTAACCCCCGATGGTGAATCGAGTTTAGGCGGTGTAAAATGGATGGCCGTGCGGAAGAATAAATGAAGCTTCCGTAATCCAATTTTGAGCGGAAAAAGGACTGGTAGAGATGAAGTAGGATGGTTCGATCCGCTCCACATGACGTACCGCTAAGAACACGGAGGACGTTAAGGGAACGAATACACCGGCCAGCCAGATAGGACACATGTGGGGACCAGCAGAGTTTCCTGTCCAATATTAGCCCTAGAAATTTCGTCATCTCCACGAAAGGCAGAGTAACGGGGTCAAGATGGAGAGACGGTGGAGGGAACACTCTGTATCTCCAGAAATTTATACAGACTGTTTTCTCACTGGAGAACTGGAAGCCATTGGCGACACCACGAGTACAGACGGTCGAGACAATGCTGGAGACAGTGTTCCAGGAGACACGTTCTCTGGGCACTGCAGTAAATGGCAAAGTCGTCCACAAAAAGGGAGCCAGATACGTCGGCCAGAAGACAATCCATAATTGGGTTAATTGGTATGGCGAAAAGTGCTACGCTCAACACAGATCCTTGTGGCACCCCATTCTCCTGGCGGAAGGTGTCCGACAGAACAGAGCCCACTCGCACACGGAACCTTCGATCTAGTAAAAATGCTTGGATAAAAATGGGGAGGCGCCCACGAAAGCCCCATGTATGGAGCGTGCGGAGAATACCCGCCCTCCAACAGGTGTCATAAGCCTTCTCCAAATCAAAATACACAGCCACTATCTGGCGCCTACGCAAAAAGTTATCCATAACATAGGTCGACAATGGAACGAGGTGGTCGATAGCAGAACGATGCCTACGAAATCCACATTGGACACTGGTAAGGAGATGGCGAAATTCGAGTAGCCACATCAGCCAAGCATTAACCATGCATTCCATCACTTTGCCAACGCAAAATGGGGCGATAACTTGAAGGAATTCCCAATTTAGAGATTGGAAGGAAGGTGGCCGTGCCTCTTCTGTCTGTTTTCGAGGGAGAAAGGCTGGGTGATAATGTAAGGAGCTCGAGACTTCTGCAAAAAATATCGGCTGAGTTTACGAAGACTTCATTTGCAACAGTCAAGCCAGGAATTGGGGAGTGTACCTTTGTGCCAGATAGCCGGCACAGGCCCCCCCCCCCCCCCCAGACAATAGAAGAAGGAGTAACTCTGTTAAATGAACTAGTAAAAGCAATCCAGCAGGCCCGTTTGCTTTCCTTGATGACTCGACGGCATTGCGCTCGCAGATGTTTGTAATTAATACAGTTCGCCAACGTTGGGTGGCGGCAAAAGGTGCGTGGAGCACGTCTCTGGGCTCTAACAGCATCGCGACATGCCGTACTGCACCAGGGGACTGGGACTCGACGTGGAGAAGACGAAGTGCGTGGAATGGAATATTCGGCAGCATTGAGAATGACTTCCGTAAGGTATTCGACCTGACTGTCACAGCTGGGGAAGTTCCCATCATGGAAAACCGCCAGTGAGGAGAATAGTCCCCAATTAGCTTTCAAGATGAATTATGCAGGAGAAATGGTCACTCGAGTATGTATCAGAGAGAGCATACCACTCAAAACGACGCGCAAGTTGAGCAGTACATATCGAGAGATCCAAGTGAGAGTAGGTATGCGTCGTATCTGAAAGATAGGTTGGTGCACCTGTGTTTAGGCAGACAAGATTAAGATGGTTGAGAATGTCCGCTAAAAGGGAGCCTCTCTGGCAAGAGGCCAGAGAACCCCGTAGAGGGTGGTGGGCATTGAAATCGCCTATCAACAAAAAGGGGGAAGGAAGTTGGGCAACAAGGTGCAGCACATCTGCCCTAGTAAAGGCAGAAGACGATGGGGTATGGATGTTACAAAGGAAGAAGTAAAAAGTTGGAAGAATGATGCGGACGGCAACAACCTGTAGTTGAGTGTGCAGTGGAATAGGATGGTAGTATATGTGATCTCTAACGAGCAACATAACCCCTCCATGGGCTGCAATACCCTTCACAAGGGGCAGGTCAAAACGCACGGAGGTATATTGTGAAAAACTATGTCGTCACGTGGGCGTAACTTTGTTTCTTGAAGTCTGACCACAAATGGACAGTGCAGTCGGAGTAGAAGTTTCAATTCATCTCTATTGGAACGAATGCTGCCAATATTCCATTGAAGGAGATCCATAAGGTGAGAAGATAGAGAAGAAAAGCGACGGGAGATCACCTCACTGGCCACTGAGGGTCTGACTTCGAGGGAACGCTGCTGCTGGAAGCTACAGGTAAAGGGTCATGTTCCATCGCTTCATCTGGAGTGTCCGCCACCTGCCTTGATTTATCGGCAGGGGCAGCTTCCTCCACCAATAAAGGGCTAGCAGTAGCACGCCCCGGCGAGTCCACGTGGTGCCACTGCAAAATGGCGTGACAATTCAGTCGCGCCGTGGCAGGGAAGGAGAGGAACTCTTTTTTCTGTGTGCCTTCTTAGAGGAATGACGAGGAGTTGTGTGCAAAGACGTAGGTTGTGCAGGTTCAGATTTTAAGAAATCGTCACGGACAGGCTCTTTCTTGGAAGTCCGGGCATCCCATTTAGACACCCGTGATTTGGGAGGAGCTGCTGATGACTGTGTTTTTCAGTGAGAGGAAGTGAGTGGAGAGGTTGATCGGGCAATCTTTGGACTGGCTGATCTGACGACCGTGTCACTAAAAGTAAGGTCACACGTTTGTGTGCCAACCTCCTTAGTAGGGCAAGGAGAGGCAAGGCCAGCACTGTATTTACCCGCTGAGATCTCAGTGGGCTTTCGAGCGGCTAGTATCTTCCGCGCAGCAGAGGTCGAAACTTTTTCGCGTACTCTTATTTCTTGGAGTAACCGTCGCTCCTTGTAAACAGGGCAGTCTCTGGATGAAGCAGCATGGTCGCCCATGCAGTTAATGCCGTGAGCAGTGAGGGGATGGAGGCGGACAGTCCCCCTCATGAGTGTCCCTGCCGCAGGTGACGCATTTGGCTGCATGAGGGCAAGACTCACGAGCATGATTATACCTGTGGCACTGGTAACATTGTGTGGGATTCGGAATATAAGGTGAACTGATATAATTTCGTAGCCTGCTTTGATTTTGGAAGGGAGATCCACCTTGTCAGAGGTCAAAAATACGGTTTGGGTTGGTATCAAACCTGTATCAGCCTTGTTCATAACCCTATGGACAGCTATGACGCCCTGATCAGTCAAATAGTCTTATTTCTTCGTCCGATAACCCGTCGAGGGATCAAGAATAGACCACCCCACGTGATGAGTTAAGGGTACAGTGGGCTTCGACTTACCAGGAAGGTGTGCAAAAGCGTGGCTCGGATCAGTTTTTGAGCCTGAAAGGCATTATCTGTTTCTAACAGCAAACTCCCATTACGTTGACGAGAACATTTCTTCAACAGACCTGCAATGGCATCTACACCCTTCTGAATTATGAAGGGATTGACCTTGGAGAAATCATGACCATCAGTACGGGTAACAATGAGAAACTTAGGAACGTTAGGTAGTATTTTCTTTGTTTGAGGGGCATCCAACTTTAGTTTTCCGCCTACATATGCGAAAGCTACATGCTTCTCCTTGGAGTGTGTGTTCTGGACTGAAGTGTGGCGGCTCGATGCAAGGCTGCCTTCACTCCGCAATTTGGCGCGCAAACATGGCCGCAGTGCATCGTCCGTCTTATATTAATTGTTTTGTTTATTAATTTTGAAATAGTTATTACATGTTATTTAGTCAGGGCATAGCTTGGCTTTGAGAGGTTTCCTAACTTGGGAACACCTGTTATGGTGCTCACCAGCTTTACCATCTATCGGTTACTGGTTCTAATCTGCTGTACCGAATCAATACTCAGATCTTAATATGATGACTGTAAGCCAGAAATGTTACATATTTCGTGTTCATTAACGTGAGTTTGCATTTAATAGTTTTGGAGTTACATTAACGTGCTATGCTGATTGCCAATTGCAAATTCAGTGATATCGTCTGTTCTCGTCCCTGTAAGGTCTGAGAGTCGTTTCCAGAGAAGAAAACGATAGGGCTGTTTCTTCGCAAATGTTGAGTTGTCCTGTGGAACGCATTAATTGACATTTTACGGGATATGTAAACCGCATTCTATACAAGCCAAGTATAATTCTGCATTGATTACTGTTATTACTTTACACACGATGTACGAGTCATAAGCATACACTGTCGACGCTAAATGGCAAGAGATGGTTTTCACAGTGATAAATTATTTCATTTCATCCGAGTTAAGCCAGTTAACATATATATTATATACATAGAGCTTCATTGTGAATCATTCTGCCCGTTATTAAAAACCATTCTTCTTTTGTCTATAAAAATCTGATAGAAAGCCATTTTATAATTGCTAGGGACTCGTCTTTTCGCTCTACTTGAACATTTGACCAAAAATATCCGTACTGCGGGCGCAGATGGAACAGCACCAAAACTTAAAAATTCGGTGGTAAACTTGTAATATCCGGCCGCGATGGCTGAGAGGACTGAGGCGCTTCAGTCACGGTCTGCACGGCCACTACGGTCGGGGGTTCGAATCCCCCTTCGGACATGGATATTTGTTCCGTCCTAGTTCGTAGCTAGTTAATAAGTAGTTTGTAAGCTTAGGGACTGACGACCCCGTAATTAAGTCCCATAAGTTCTACAAACATTTGAACATTTGAAACTGGTAATACACACACGTTGAGCTCCGTTTCCTGTTTGCTGAAATGTAGACGAGGGCGAAGCGGATGTCAAAAATCTCAACGCTTTTGAATTAAAAAAGTTACGAAGAATTTATGGGTCTTTGAAACAACCATGGAATGTAACATTTGATACAAGTGAGAGAAGGTAAAATTCCGTAGAATACGGTCGTAACGAAATATGGAGAGGATGAATGATGAAAGGATACTCAAAACAGTAAGGAAAGAAAGGCTGAAATCAAGATGAGTACACGGGGTGTTCTGTGACCTTCGCAAGATGGAAATTCGATAATGGCAATGACGAGCAGACAACAGAATAGTGAGAAGGCAGATTGTTGAGGAGGACAAGGCCCATCGAAGTTTTCGCAGCAGCTTACCAGATGCAAATGCGAAAATTAATGAAAATTTGCGTCGCCCATTGCTGCGTCGCGACGTGTATTCGCTGCTTGGCGTCAGAAACGAAACCTCAATTATCGCTGTAGTTGGGTGCCGATGGCCCTGCACCAATACTGTACAAGTCTATTACCTTTTATGGTCAGCGTTTTCTGGGGCTCAACTTAGTTAATATTTGAAATGTAAAACAGTGACTGACCCAAGACAAGTGCGTTTTTTACCTACGGACATTGCCACTGACTGCCATGTCGAGAAGTGGAAGATTCGACGATGACAAGAAGGAATTACGTATCTCCACTTTCTCCGCATGCATCGTGCCAAGTACCGATTTTCTTTCCTACTTCACGTGTTTACAGTGACATTGTGGGACTGTAGCCTCTCTTAGCTTAATCTAATAATCAGTACGGTGATGGAGTAATGGTCGCAGTGCTCCTAGACTACAGATTCTCTCAAGTTATCCAACCTTGTTTCGCGATAGCTACGCCATCATTCTGCCGAGGATTGACACTTAAGTTTTTCGAGTATTTTTCTTAAATTTTCGCACGGGCTATACATATTAGTGACGAACAACTCCTTTAGTCAAGACAGAGGTTTCATGCTTTTAACTGAAGAATAAACTTGGAAACATAAAGCTTAGAGTTTCTTTCAAGAGTGTCATCTTATGAAAATTAAAAGGGAAGATGACAGTCATGGTAAGTGATTCTTCCGTCGCTTCTTGGTAGAACAAATTCATTTTGAAAATTAAAGCAAACGATTTTGTGTTTGTTCTACAGATTTTTTTAACAGATTTTCGGCTTCTTAGGCCATCATCAGACATTTAATGACATTTAGTCAAAGAATTCGCGTTGTCAACAAACCAGAAGAGATGTTACATTCAGAAGAATAAAATTATCTTCTTAGATGGAGCAGTTACAGTGTAAATATTTAAATGAAATCTGTAAATTAATAGTACCGCAAAAGTGAACATTGATACTATACATCGAGAAACAGTGCAAACATAACAAATTCTTAAAACAATGGCTACAGTGAATAAAATAAAATAAACCAAGACTCTAAAGTTTAAAGGGTTGTTCAAAACACAAGGTGACACAAATACTAAGAAATATAGAATAAATATTAGAAACCTGGGACACTATTATAACTAAATAAACAAATAGACAAAAATATAGGGGTGGGTAGGAAGGTCTAGGTGGGGTGCATTGGTTATTGTGAAGCTTAACAAATCGGAGATGTGCACCCGAAATGAAAAACGGTCAAAATATACTCAATTGTAGTGGTCACAATTAAATAAAAAATACTGTAAGGACAGAGTACAGAATAATTTGGAATGTTAGTACTAACAAAGAAAGATACAAATCTGGTGTGATACATTTGGAAAGCTAGACCGCTATTAACACAGAAAGTAGGTAAACAGTGCCTGTACCAAATTTAAATTAGATTTACAACTTCATATCAGTAAAGTAGTTGTAAGACAAAATTGCCGAAAGCTATTACAAACATTTGCTGACTCAAAAACAAAGTATGGTAAATGGCAATGATGCAGTCCTAATTGTCCATATCGTGCAGAGGGAAGAAAAACTAAAACTTGTCCCTGTCCTCTCTGCTCCCAAGAAGTGGTGTACTATTCGATATCTGTCACAAGTATCAAAACTCTGAAATCCTCTAACTACAGGGTTTCCTACTATGCCAGTAACACAACTGCACAGTTCAATTTCAGCCCCAGATATTAGCCAATAGTGGGGTATACAAACTCATTTGTCCAGATTGTGATAAGTTTTACATTGGTCAATCAGGTAGGGATATAACGTCTTGGCTAAGAGAGCATGAACGCAGCTGAAGATTGCAAAATCATGACTCACTTTTGCTGAACATGTTCTGAGTGAGGGCCACAGATACCAACCACAGTCCCATGTACTCCACTTAGCTAACAAAGGCCAGAAACTAAATCTACAAACAAATCTAAACAAAGATGGCTATGTTATTTAAAAAATTACCTGTTGTGTTGACGTGTAAACTTATTTGAACAAAATAGTGACTTATCTGGTCGTAAATTGTGTTTTCTAATTAGTAGCTATTTTAAACATGTAACTGTATAAAGATATCTAGAAAATAAAATTTAACATGTTGAAAGCAATGAGCTAAATCATATAAGGTTTCTAAGTTAGTTTTAATTGAGTTGAACCAGAACCTGTTACGTTGTTTATTGCGCCCAGCCGAGAGTTAACGTCTGAAAGGATAATGGTTTGTATAGGTTTTGTTAAAGCAGGGACTGTAGTGGATTATCAGCCAGTAAACTTTAAAATTAAAACTGTTATTACCATTTCTTCGCTTCTTTCTCCATCTATATTTTGTAAAAAATATAAAATAATCACTGATAGTGCGCTTGTAACGTTCATTATCTGGTTTAAAAAGAATTAAGCACTCAAATCAAGTTACCGTACAATTGCTCGAATAACTTGTATTCCTAAACAATGAGCGGTCACTATACAGATTGAGCAGCGTGCTAGCAACTTACAAGCAATTGCATGGAGACTTAAATTTTGTCAGTCAAAAGCACAGGGCGGAGATCGTGGGGATTTTCCTTTTCGGAGAACTGACATCTGCTACACGTAGGAAACTGGGGAAGTCCTTTCACAAGTTCAGTACCGGTACATATTGTTGTTCAATTGGTCCCATCGTATTTGTTGGGAGAGGCACGAGCAGCGAACAGTGCCGCCCAACCTGCCTCCATCGCATGTTCGCTACTCATCTTTGCACGGTTTCTTTATGTTGTGGCACACAAAACCTAGAGTCCAAGTTGACCATTTGGTTTTCTGACCACGACGAGAGGTGATGGCCAACGGCTTGCGGAGAACCCCACCTCTGGCACCCGTTTCAGCTCTGCCGCAACCTCGTCCTGGATTGCATGGGGAAGCTCTCGGGCTCTGAAGAATCTCGGTTGTGCATTGTCCTTCAAAGTAATGTGCGCGAAAAAAAAAAAAAAAACCGTGTCATACCCAAAGAGTCTTCAAAAAGCCGTGGGCATCTATCACATAATTTCCTGATACTGTCGTGGAGGACGTGGGAATGGGTAGTGGCAACACTGTCTGAGATCTGAAGGCCAAAAATATCAAAAGCGCTGAGGCCAAAGATGTTGGGGCTCTCATAAACTTGGAGGGATGTGACTGGAATCACGTTGGTGGTAGTTCTGTATTGCATCGAAAGGGAACACCTGCCAAGGACAGCGATGTTCTCCACTGTACGTGGTGAGGGTCTGAGCAGAAGTCTCAAGTGGCGGGGAGCCGAGTTTCTTGAAAGTGCATCTGTTGACGAAGGCAACGGAAGCCCCAGTATCTAACTGGAACTTAACGTCCTGGCCCCAAATTCGCAGCTGAATGAAAATTTTCTTTGGTTCACTTACCAACTTAGAAGGGTGCTGTGGGCCATTTGCTGCTGATGCATACTCTGTGGAAGTACTATAACAGGTCTGAAATTGTTCGTGTTCGTCCCACACCGACTAGTTATACTACGGTGCGCCAGGCATCTGAACTCCTCCAGTGCAGCCAGCTTACATTATTTCATAACTTTTTTTAGCGAGGAAGAGTGGCCGTAGTCACGTTAGAAAGAGTTTGTGACACTTGCGGGGAGTGACACTTGCGCGGAAAGGGAATGTGTAGACACTTGCGCGGAGACCCGGACGCTGCAGGTAGTGAACAGGGTGTTCCAGAAGTAGGGATACACCACCCCTACTCCACGCCCTCCAGCCGCTACCTGTGCCGTATTCAGGGAAAGGCCCACCGAGCAAGGTGGAGCTGTAGTAACGGCCCGGAGATATCACAGCCTCATTCAACAGGGAGATAACACGTCATACAAATATCAGTCGATTTACAATACAGCACCATGTGAAGAGGAATGTGATGAAATTGGAATTGGGCGCAACTGTTGCTAACTACAATTTCGGATTTACTGCATTTTGAGTCAGAATTCGCATCTATATTCGCATTTATCGCAAATGCGAATTTTTCCTGTCCCTAGTAATACCTCTAAAAATAAACAGCTGATCAAGGCACTAAAAGCAAGGGCAGATCTTCGGGTGTATTACTACAAATAACTAAAACACAATTTGATCGTGGAATTATATACAATCTCATTATAAAGGTATTTTGTAGGTGGCTTTGAGCAGCTTTTAAATATATTAGGAATAGCATTATGAAATATAGACAGCTACACCTTATGTTTACTATGAAATACCGATTTCGGTTAATTTCAGGTCATCTTCAAGTGTCAAACAACAGGGGTTACTTATGCATTTTTCCAGTGGCACTCATAACCTTTAAGTGTTTACACACGCCGGCCGCGGTGGCCGAGGAGACTAAAGCGCTCCAGTCACGGTCTGCACGGCCACTACGGTCGGGGGTTCCAATCCCCCTTTTTTTTTTTTTTTTTTTTTTTTTTTTTTTTTGCTCTATCGGTAGTTCTGTTCATTGCGGACGCTGTTCGTATTTGTTCGTTGATGTTCGAAGTGTTCTTGGCTCAGCTTTTTTATTACAGAGGGCGTTGAGCCCCCTGACCGGGCGCGCTGAGCCACGGCGCCCGGCATCCCCCTCGGGCATGGATATTTGTGCCGTCCTAGTTCGTAAGTAGTTCATAAGTAGTTTGTAAGTTTAGGGACTGATGACCCCGTAGTTAAGTCCCATAGACTATACAAACATTTGAACATTTTGTTTACACACGAGGTCCAACGTTGTTAATCGCGTTAGCGATGAAAACAGAACCCAGAATCTTTACGTCTAAATGATACATATATTGGTGTGATGTCTTATTTCGAAAGACCAGACTTCACATCAATACATATATAGCTCTCGGTAAAGTGGAACGGTACGATGTCGTTACGTAGCACAGCACAGCCGACTGGAAACGCAGGAGAAGTGCAAACAACGCTCTCTTCTCAGAGGTATGATTAGGTTCGACGTAGACTTCTACAACATACAGTCTACACGGCGAAGATTACACCAAAAAATTTAACGTTTCTTCTACTTTGTCGATAGCAACCAAATTTTAAAATCGTGTCTACTATGTAAAGATGTAGCAACACAAAACGCTTCATGTCCAAAACTTCATTGATTTTCGAGTTCTGAATTTTTAATATGTTTTTAATGTTATTACAGAAAATACATATTTGGGACTCACACTAAAATTTTCATATGGCAGAATTTGTAGGTTCATAAGTCAACGGTTGTGTGCATTCATCTTATGAGAAATATCAATCATTTGTTTTCAGTGTTTACTTCAAATTTTTCTTTTAAGTTCCTTTAATTATTAGTACTTAAATGTGGTTATGAAATAAATAAATTGCGTGTATATGTGCAGTCTTATGCGGCCAAACTACTTAGATCATTGGTCGCTAGACTTACACACTACTTAATCTTATTTAAAATAACATAGGCAAAGTACAAACAAACATACCTATGTCCGAGGAAGGACTCGAACCTCCGACCGGACCGACCGCGCAATTTGTGACACAAATTACATGTTTGATAATATTAATGCATAGAAGTATGAAATCACGTCAAGACTACTTCCTACAAAAATTTCGACAAAAAAAGTTGGCACTGAGTTTAGAAAAACAAAATTCTGGTATATTGGATTTTAACATTTTATCACAAATTAAATGTTACTACAAGAGATACAGCCATTCAAATTTACGGGCACCATAACGTTTTCCCTTCCTGAGTAAATGAGCTGCTTCTTATAGTTTCAACACCTTTTTCTTGAATGTTCTGAATATAAATCTTCACACAGACTTCTTGAGGAGGAGAGTGATATGGATATCTGATTGTAAACCACTGCCTATTACCTTAGACCTTTTTGACTGTACTGAACAGTACTTCCGCGTATTCCGTAATTTATATTTATACAGTTAACCAACTATTGGCTGCCAATTTCGCTTCAATTTTCCTGGAAGTCTTGCAACTTGTTTCTCCCTGTTGGTTTATGCCAAGTTCGGAGTAAAAATGGTTCTATATGACGGTGATGGAAAATAGAATTTATCTTTAGCATTTTTCGGTGTGTGACATTCCCTTACACATTCCGTATTTCATATATTTCTTAGATGTATTTGTAATTCGAATACTGCTAAATCGTTTTGGGGTCTACGAATAAACGCTTTAAGTATGTAAAATGCTCATTGATTTATTATCAACGTTTTTTAATTGAAGGTTTAAGGTTGCATCTCCCATTAAAAAGCATAGTAGCTATTTTTAAAGAGATGGAAGTTGAGTGATAGTGGGGTTAACTACATAGCGGTCAATTACATCAACGTATCTGTGCAGGATGCCTAATATATTTATTGCTTGCGCAGGTGTTTTGATATGCTTAGTGTTCTGAATAATATGCTTTTAGAAGGTATGACTGTGGAAAGTCATAGTCTTGTAGTAGCAGAGACTAACTCTCCAAACATTATTACTATTAAAATACCTTTTTGTTTACAGGAGGAACACTCAACGGATTAATATGTAGTTAGAACAAGTTACTATATTGCTCTTCAGCTTGCAAAGGGTTGTGCAATTTCACTGAGTTTCGTGTTGACAGTGTGAAAACTTAACAGCAACGCTAGACTTGTTGGTGTGCCTGTACCCAGGAAAAGCGATTAGCCGCCCCGAGGGCCCCGGGTTCCGCGCAAGTGTCACTCCGCGCAAGTGTCACTCCGCGCAAGTGTTCCAACCCCGTTAGAAATCGGAGCTGATGAATATTTTTCTGTAGAATTTACGTGGATTATAGAAACTATTAATATTATTGTTATTATTTCATTTCCATGCCCTTTCTACACACATATGACAACTCTTAGAAAAAATACATCATGAGCTATACTCAGACATTCGAAAATAAAAGTTTACGAAAATACAACAAAACCTTCGCCCTGTCAAAATAAAGTTCCAATTTATAACTATCAAAAATAATAATAATTAAATGGAACATACAGGATTAGTTACAGCCACAAAGCCAATGGCAATGGCAGCTGCTCCTGAAGAGATTTGTATCTCTTTTCATTGCTTGTTGTTTTATGCTACAAACTGAAGTCAGAAGTGTGGTTGAATTATTGTACCACTGCATTTCCCTATCGATGTGTCGCAGTCCAGAAGAGGACCGCGAAATTAAAACACTGGTTCGTGCTACAGTCTCCTTGTCGAAATTGACAGTTTAAAAAGATGCAAGTTATTCAATAATCACGGTTTAACAACAGAAGGCGAACTAGAAAACATAGGCTAATCTTAAAAGAATCATATAACAGTCATATGTTACAGAGATGTTATATTCGTGCAAGTAAAGATTCCAAGATGCGTAGAACGTTCTTAAAGTTAATCGTTTTGCGTTTACCCCAGATTTTAACCTAGTATTCGAGGCTAATTACGTGGTGATCTTTAGTATTTATTTCGAATTTATTTTTATTTGCTTATTTTTCGGGCACATGAGAACTCGAAGCTATTTAATGAAGATTGTTTGTCCTGACGGCTGTAATTTCCAACGTGATTATATAAGTTTTACGCAGTGTAGCTGCAAAACGATGAGTTGTAATATCAATAAGATAAATTTATTTTCATATTTTTAGCTATAACGAAATATTGTGACGAATATAAGTCGCCGTAATGTACATTCAGCAATCTATAATATGTCCTTGAGTAATTCATATGGGAGCTGATCGATAATAGGCATGCACACCCGCCACTTATCGCAACTGACGAATATCACATGAACGTCGCCCTCTCACGACCCCTTCCCCCTGCCGGGTCCGCCCCTGTTGAAAAAAGAAACCTTTCGTGTCCAATTACAATGCGACAACCTTTTTCTATTGAAGTAAGATTTTTGACTTAGCATCGCTGCGTCTCATCATAACTTTGAAGCTACGTACGTTTTTATTCAGTAAGCGTTTTCTGTGTTTAGGTTCATTCGACCAGACATGTAAATTTTCCATATCTTGTCGAACAGCATGTTAAAAATGTTCTGAACAAGGCTGGTTTAAACTGAAGCTAATAAATATAGACTACATATTATCTGTTACCTAATGAAGATGTCAGAAGCTATTGCATAGGCCACTATGTATAAAACTGATAACACAGTATACAGTGTATGCTATTAATTAATCGTCGATACACATTAGTTGTAAATATACATTGTTTGTAAAGAACATAGATTTAACTGAAAAGCATGTGTTGCGTTTTGTATAATTACCGCAATCTCCGGTTTACGTACATTTTTAACACCTCCCCCTCCAAAATAATGAATATTAAGCAAACAAAGATACAGTATCTGAATCATTTTAATGAATGATGCGTGAAGTCATAGCCATACGATACAATCTATATTTTAATTTTGTTTGACTTATCGTTATATATAAGAATTTATCTTCCGTATGTATGCGGCCTCATAACTTGAGAACGACTCAACGTATTGCATTTGTAAATGTTAGAACAAGGCTTGTATGAAAGACACGTTTGGAAAGGTTGTCCGGAAAATTCGGAAATTCCAGAAAATGTTTCATGTACGTAACCTCATCACTTGGGAATGATTCAGGATAGATTTATTTATTTATTTTTGCATTTGTAATTGTTACGGAAAGGTTTGTGTGAAAAGAAAGTGGCATGTAAAACTAGAAAATTCAGAAAATTGACGCATGCATGTAACCTATCTTCAGAACAGCTCAATCTATTTGGATTATTGCCGGCCGCAGTGGCCGAGCGGTCTGCGGCGTGCCAGTCACGGTCTGCACGGACGCAGCAGTCTGGAGTTCGAATCCCCTCTCGGGCATGGATGTTTGTGCCATCTTTAGTATAAGGTGGTTCATAAGTAGTTTGTAAGTTTAGGGACTGATGACCCCGTAGTTAAATCCTATAAGCTCTACAAACATTGGAACATTTTTTTATTTGAATGATTCTTCGTTATTGGGTTTATAATTGCAATGACAAGGTTTTTCTGAAAGAAAAACCTGGTAATGTTGTCCAGATAATTAGCTATTTGAAGGGGGAGTGCAGGAGGGAAGAGGAAAAGAAATGGACGAATGAAAGTGTTCAAATGTTTGTAGAACTTATGGGACTTAACTACGTGGTCATCAGTCCCTAAGCTTACAAACTACTTATGAACTAGCTAAGACTAACGACGGCACAAATATCCATGCCCGGAGGGGGGGGGATTCGAACCCCCGACCGTAGTGGCCGTGCAGACCGTGACTGGAGCGCCTCAGGCCCCTCGGCAACCGCTGCCGGCAATGAAGGTGTAAGGGAATGTTATACGGAAGTGGGAGAGACGAAGGAGTTGTAACACGTATCCCACTTATTTTGTAACAGCGAAGCATTACTGGGTTGCTAGTATACAATAGCCCCCAAACACCACTGATATACATGGGAAGCGAATTATTAGACGATATTTTTGCTTGTTTGGCCGAACTGAGGAAAGTCACTTTTGCCCACACGGTACCATTAGTTGCAGCAGTGTTATGCGTAAGACCTTTTGGAATTTTTGTTCTTATTAATCTTATATAGGTCATAATTTTCGCTCAACCTCTTACTTCACGATGTATTTTAAAGAAACTATAGAAACCGGAAAAGTGTTCCATGTTTCAACCCCTCACCCAAAATTTGATATTGTGAGAATGGCAACCTTTTACCTTATATTAAGAGGAGCCAACTAAAGAATTTGGTTTTCGGTAGAAACTTTTTTCTTTAATTATTTCGAAATAAACCACAATTTTCCCGTCCCACGCAGGGAAGTGTACCGAGGTCTAATGTGAGTCCTGCTAGCAATTAGGGTTAAGGAATGAAATTTATGTATTGAAACAAGATGTATTCATCGTTCGCTCACACAGACATTGTTTCTAAAATTCTCTACACAAAAATTCTGACTGTGATTGTTAGAAAAGCTATGGCTTTTCAGACTTCATTAGAGAATCTTTTACAATTTCCAAGAGACATTCAGCCGACTTTGTGTCGTTTCCAGGGAACACCACAGGGTGGTGTTCTCTCTTCGTCCCCATTTTCTTTCTTTACAATAATTACATGATTATTATTTATTTATAATTTTTACAATAGGGCGATCGGCGTGAACTGAACTCCTTTTCAATATTTATAAGTGTTGCTGCAGCTTCAGCCATTTTCTTTTCATTGTAATTTCTGTGCGTAGGTCACGCTAATCAGTAATCATTTTATATTGCCGTCAACTTGGAGTCTTGTAAGGCCCTTTGAAACTAACTCATCTGTCTTAATTGCGGACTTCTTTCTTCTTTTCCCACCTACATTTAAAACTAGTCGGTCAAATTGGTATTAATGATATTCTGCGTGCTCTCTGAGAATTTTTACTAATGGAGTAAAAATTTGGATGAACCTTCGAAATTAATGTGTTAATCTTACGATTCCAAACTTCTGAAACATTGTTGGTGCAGTGTCGCCTTCCTGCGCAGTTCCATATATCCGTTGGCATGTCTTCATTATCCAGCGATTGTTCAACAAAATAGTCGTAAAAATCCTGCAGTTTATCATTATCTGGCGTGCTCTCCTGAATGCATAGCCACCCATCATCTAACATGTCCAGGGGAATGTGAGGCAAAGAGGAACACAATCTTATGTGAAAACGAATTTCTTCGTTGTCCTTGTAGACAGCAACAAAGCCGCAATTCTGCACTTGCCTCCACAAGCACTGATGGAAATGGTAGCTGCAGCCATTAATCTTTGCATTATGAAACGGATGTGTTACTGATTGGATGAGTGCAGCTTCAAAAACCATCATGATAGCTATAGGATTCCATACATGTACGTTGCTCTTAAAAGCTTTGAAAAAGCGATCGTACGTTTCTCGCTTTTTATTTGGTAGCAAGGCGTACACAGTTGGAACTGTGTTTGTTTCCTCCTCAGAAGTATAAATATCGGCATGAACAATAAATAACTGTCAAAACTGCTTGCTGGAGCTATTGAATGTACCATCGACAAAGAACGAATTGCAGTTCGCTTAACAGGATTTCCCCCTTTCGCTGGTGAACATCAATATGCTATCATTTGGTCCTCTGTCGTCATCTGCAAGTAAAAATGTGCTCCCGTCATTTGTTAGCAAATGATGTTCTTGCAGAATTATTCCTGCAGCACCGGTCGGATGTTGTGTAGATCACACGCTTTTTTGCCTGATGCGTTGCAGCAATCGTTTTGCACTCCTGTGTAACGGCAGTGATGTGACGATGTCGTATCACTAACTGAACAGCGGCGCTACGTCTTCGGCGTAAACAGAAGAAATTGAAGTGTCCGTTTCTTTTGGCGTTTGCCACGTGTTTACGCACTTCAGTAGCAGCGACGTCCGGAATACATGTATGGCTGCCTTCGCGTAAAACCAAGTTGTTTCTGGGGCATAGTCTTCCTTTACACTTCTTGTTTACGTTTACGCACCGCCAATAACTTATACTTTCATTGTTGGTATATTCCAATATATACGGGTAACCGTTATAAATCACTAGAGGCTTCCCTGTCTTTGTCGTGGCGAATTCCATCTTTACAACACTTACGAATCAGGAACACAACTTGTCAGCGAGAGACTAACAGCAGTACTGAAGTGCTACCTGTTCGGCCGGGTCTCCTCGCAAATGTCGCTCCTCACAAGTGTCGCAACCCCGTGTTTGCAGACTGCCTCCGAATTTCTTAGAGCATACAGTCTGAATGTGCCCCACCTTATTGCGAAAGAGACATTTAGCTCGACGATAGATAACACTTGGAGCAGGATTGCAGTTTGCCGCCACTACGTTGCTGGTGTTGTCGCGTCGTAGGCGGTTTGTGGCGTCCGATAGGGCCCCCACCCCTATTATGCTGGGACTGCCGTGTATCCAGGGCCGCTACCACAGGGGTGACATTTCCAGCTCTGCAGAATCAAACAATTCTTGGGCTTCAATTATGCGAATGACATCCCCGAGAGTGGGGTCTGACAGTTTGAGAACCTCTGCATTGAGTCTGAAATCCGTGACATTTTGAATCATGGCGTCCCCGAGCATGGCGTCCGTGTAAGACTGACCGCAGGTACATTCGAATCTGCATCCGCGAGTCATGCCTCTTAATTCCATTAGCCATTCTCGGTAAGAGTGCGTAGATTGGCGTTTCGTGCGAAAGAATTTGTACCGCGCGGCGGCAACCGACACGTGGGATTCAAAATACTAGTCCGGCGCTGCAGTGAGGTCAAGGAAAGCAACTGATTCAGGTTCAGTATGAGGAAAGAGATTGATGCGAATGCGCACTATATCTACGCCAACCCAAGAAAAAATATGATTTTCGAATATCACCCAAAATGTTGTAGGCCGCAAAGTTTGTACTCGACCCACTCTTCTGTGGCAGCGTCAAACTTGCGGAACGGTGAGGCTGTCCAGTTTCTGCTGCCGACTTTGTGGAGTGTTGCAGCAAGGCTTGCTGCACTAGTTGTCTGCCCTCCAATAGCTACTTCATCGTTTCCATCAGTTGCGTAAATTGCAGCGACTGAAACTTAAAAAGTTCGTGTAACGATAGAAGTTCCTCAGCTTTTGGGGTGGTCATGGCAAAAAGAAATCAAGCAGCGAGCAACATGCAAGGAAATCACAAACGGAGAAAATAAGTCGCCCACGTAAAGCGAGCTACAGTATGCTCCCGAAATCCAGAAAACACGAGAACCCATGTAGACAATATAACGTGGAGCGCAACGCCGTCACTGAGACAGAACAGTTAAAGTCACGACGCTGCCAAATGATGGTTACTGACAGTAAGCAAGAACCAGCCATTGACGCCACTTCATTGTTGTATCCAATGTGACACACAACAATTAACATTAGGCGTGGGCTTATCCGAAATACAGTTTATTAAAATAAGTGTAAAGACACAATTCGTTACACAAAGGTTTGTCGGTGGCAGGCAGCAAGAGCCAAGTTCGTAGCGAGGCGTTCTGATGGCGTGGTAGCCGAAGACCGGCACGAGACTGCTCGATGCGGGCTTATAAAAGCCGGGTGGCGTAGGAATCAGTGTTCACATCCGTACGATAATTATCGTACATGTACGATAATTTTGTGCCTGCGTACGATGTACGAAAGAATGTTACTATCGTACGCAGATGTACGATAATTTTGAACGTAATAAAATGTAACAATACATTGTCTCTTCAAAGATTTTTTCTCGCAGCCCTACTGGTAAATTACTTTCGTAATGAAACTTGTCGCTTTAATCATCTCAGTAGCTATCAACGGATACTTTCGAAACACAGCTCGTCGATTTAATAATCTCAGTGACTGTGAGCGACTAGCGATCGGTGAGCGAAAATGTAGTGCCGTTGTCGGGATAAATAATTTGATTGTTGAAGTTCGCTCTTTATATATTCGCGTTACAATGCTCGTAGTTACGTTAAAGTGCTTGAAGCGTGCTTAGTGGTGCTGAAGTTTCACTCATTCCCTTAAACAAAGCGGCATTCTGACACAAGAAATTTTAACTGGACGAGTGATTGCTTTTGGCTTGAGAAGTAAGTATATCTCTCAAATACGTTAGTTCTTCGGCTGCGTATTATATATAGATTTATCGTTACACTCTATGATTTTTTTTTCTTTGTAGAATGAAATTGAATCCTTCAAACGAAGATAGTGACAGTGAGGGAAATGAATCACCCGCAAGAAAAATCACCAAAATCAGCAAAAAAACATTCAGAGATGCCTGGTTGAAAGACGAAAATTACAAACAATGGTTTAGAAAAGTGCCTGAAGATCAGTACAGAGCTAAGTGTTAATTATGCAATGTAATAATAAAAGCAGAACTGACTGTGATTAGAAACCATATGACATCGAAAACACATGTTCGTAAGCTTGTGACAGCACTGTCCAAGATTACTTCTTTCATTAATAAGAGTCATGAAATCAGCACGAAAACCAATGCAATTCAAACTCTGGAAATAAAATTATGTGGTTTCTTAGTTGAACAAAATATTTCCTTCACTACTCTGAATCACTTGACAACATTGTTGAAGAGTGCTGTGCCTGATTCCGAAATTATTAGAAGCATGCAGTTAAAGGCTACAAAAGGAACTGCAATAATAAAAAACGTGATCGCCTCCGCCGAAAAAGAACTACAATAAAAACTGCAGAACAGTCGGTTTAGCGTCTTAATAGACGAATCCACTGATATTGGGAGCGTGGAAACGATGTGTGGTAATTATTAATTTGTTCACTGTATTTTTGTTAAGTATAATTATGCTTACTGTATTCTTATATCTTGTACTATGTACAACAGGTTTTTCGATGCCGAAGAGGGCCGAGTGGTCAGCAAATGTTGGGATCTCTGCCAAGTTTTTGAGAGAAATTCGGACGTAGAATGTGCGTCAGGAAAAATATCTTCGATATACTGACAAAATTCTTTGAAGATTATGAAATTCCATTTACGAACATCATCAGCTTCGCATCGGACGGAGCCAGTACAATGATGGGTAAAGCGAATTCTGTAGCTTCAAGATTCCTGGAAAAGTGCCCTGGCATTTATATATTCAAGTCTATTTGTCACTCACTGCATCTTTGTGCTAGCAATGCTCGTAGGAAATTACCAAGGACTTGCGAAGATCTAGCGCGAAATATTTAAAATGAATTTTAGAACAGCGCAAAACGACAACATCTGTTTCAAAAATTTCAAACTCTTTTAGACATTGACGTCCACAAAATTCTTCACCCAACACAAACCCGCTGGTTATCATTAAAAGCAGTTGTTTCTAGGATAATTGAACAGTGGACTGCACAAGAATTGTATTTTAGAGACCAAATGCTGACAATGAGATTGTTATCTGTTGAACAGATTGTCCATGCTCTCAGTAACCCTCTAATCAAACTATTCTACCTTTTTTTGGACTAAGTTCTACCAAAATTCACCGGATTAAATGAAATCTTCCAGTCATCATCTGTAGTTGTTACGATCCTCCATAACAGAATCTCCATAAACTATCGAGAGTTGTTAGACTCGTACATATGCAAGGATTACATTTATCAGACTGATCTGGACGAACTAGATCTATGCAATAAGACGCATCGTTTACGGCCGGAAAATATGTACTTTGGCGTTGAAGTTAGAAAAATGTTAGACCAGGTTGAGATTCGAAATAATGAAAAGTTGAAATCAAATTTTTGAACAACTTGTGTCGAATTTCTAATCGAAGGCTGTAAAGAAATAAAGAAACGATTCAACTTTTCGGATCTCGTTCTTAAACTAGTGACACACCTCAACCCTGTGAATGCAATGTCCAGAAAAACAAGAGATACAGTGCCAAGTTTTCTGACGTTGATGGAAGCCTTACCTCGTGTTGTATCCACTGAAAAATACCAAATAATCGATTATGAGTGGCGACAATTACCATCGTTTTAGCTCCCGGAAAACATTGAAACTGAACGTCCAGTGGATATTTTTTGGGCAAAACTCATGGCTTGCGAAGAGGGCGATCAGGGGATGACTTTTAAAAAATTGTCTTGATTTGTGTTGGATGTTATTTCTCTTCCGCACTCGAATGCTGATTGTGAACGTGTATTTAGCCAAGTCAACTTCATAAAAACGAAAACGCGGAATAAAATGGTGAATTCTACTGTGAACAGTGTTCTCTTAGCCAAACAAAGAGTGAAAGACAGAAACACAAATTGCACAAATTATGAACCTTCACAGAGTGAATATAGTCGTATGAACCTAGCGTTAATGTACAGAAACAAAACCACAGTTGAACGCAACGACAAAATTCAAGATTTGTATGGTACCATGAATGCGAGTTTTGAGTATTAAAAACGGTGACAGTACGATAATAATAATGACTGATGTTATCATTAAAATATATATTATGTTGTTTGTTGTACAATTGTTAGTACTGCTGCCAAAGCTATGTAGCTTATATGATGTTTTTTGCACAAATATTTATGTTTTCTGTATGATTTAATATAAAAAAACATAGGCCTATTAACATAAAGGTGTTAAAGTTGCGCTGGTTTAATTTGTCACTGCTCTTTCCTTTTCATTTCGTCATAAATTAAACATGTTGGCGTGCTGTGTGCAGCTTTTTGAGAAGACTGTTTTTTTTCTTTTTTTTTTTTTTTTTTTTTTTTTTCAAGTGACTTTCAAATGTTTCCATGTTCATAAAATTCGAAGTGGGGGACAATAATGTGTTTTTCTTTTTTTATGTATATGCGTTTTCATGTCAGTGGTGAAGAGAAAACAGCTTCCACGATACTTGACGTTTTCTTCGCCGATTGCAATGGCGAAAAAGTTGTAAGACGAACTTGCTCACTTTCTCTTTTAAACCTCCGCCCTTAATTCTTTGGTAAATGTCAGAAAGTTTTGTGCGGCTTAATTTCTTCAAACTATCGAGTGCAAAAGAGGCACAGAAAATGTTTAATACCATGTGTGAATAGCAATAAATTTTCTAAGATTAGTTGAATTCATCTCCTTTCTATGTGCCATGCCTACCATCAGTATTTTTCCCCTTTTATTTTCTTTCATTTATTGTAGCAGATCATAGGGAAAGGGATCAGGTGTTATAACTTATTTGTCGGTACGTGCAAGGAAACATGCGAGCGGAAATGATGACAATGCACAGTGTGGGTGCGACTTGTCCGCCTAACGTGCCGCGCACTGATCAGGTGCTAAGGTTTAGATTTATACCGAACTAACACTGATTCATGAACACACGATCGTCTACAAATGCATAAGTACTTACTAGCAAGGAATACAACGACACTTAGTTCCGTTACGGAACTACTGTGTCCCAATTGTTAGATCGGTGGCATTGGCAGCAATCGGAGGAAGGAGAAAGTAAACGCAGTCTTTCCGATGAAGCCGATATCTAACGGAATTTAACCAGGAGCAGTCGCACATCTTTTCCTGGAACGGTTTTGTACGTCATGCATAAAACAATTTTTAAAAATCGCTCTTCATTCGGAGAAAGTAATATATTTTGCAAGAGACAGACTACAGTACGGTATAAGGTATACAAAATCAGATTTTCTAGTAAATATTATGTATTATGGTCATTTTGCAGGTAAGTACGATAATTTTGGTTAAATCCGGTGCATTTACGATGCTTTTACGGCCCGAGTACGATAGTTGGCTCGTTTCAGTTTGTGAACACTGGTAGGAATACGCTGTGGCGCGTCTGCTCGCTACATTGTGGCACTTCATGTCATGCGCGGGCATTCACGATATCTACTAGAGCATCTACGCCTCTCCGAAGTTCCTTACGATAATACAACGGCGATATTTTCTTGTAGACAACACTATTGTCGGAGAGTAGTCGGTAATGTATGGGCGCATGCAGAGGGAGCGTTAAGGGTTCAAATCGCTACCGAAACTCTGACAAAGCTAATAAAAATGGACAGAAATGGTCTTAAAATATATGGCAGTGTAATCTTTACGCCAAGGTACCTCCTTCTCAAACTGCAAGGAACGACTAATGTGTGCAGTATGATGAACTGACAGTTTAAAACACACACACACACACACACACACATGTATATATAATAAATTTTAATATAAGATACAGTAGTCAACAATCCGAAGATTGGTTTGAACACCATAGTGGTTTACGAGGCATGGTCCTGTTTGGAGGTGGTATGCCGTTGCCTTCCTCCGACCTTCGAAACTGACTTACCCAGCCAGTTATAGGGGGACCTACAGTTTAACGTGGGTTCCGAACCACGGTGCTACTCGATATTTTTCACATCAGCACATCATCCAGAGGTGAAAGAAGTGGAAAGTGACAGATAAAAATCCTAGAACCTGGCGGGGATCGAACCCGCGACCTTTGGATTTGTTGTCTGGCACTCTACCACTGTGCTATCTAGTCGCACAAACTTTGTTACATTACCGTCATTGTCACATTAAACGGTGTGAATTTCCTAAATTTACAAAAATTATTAAATAAATAAATAAATAAAAAAGAAGATAAACAGACCAGAATTTAGAGCTTAGAGCCTGAATGCCCCGTGTTCAGCTCTTGTTTCACCCCCTTCATTATCATAAAGGATGAAACACTTGCCGACAGCTGAAAACGAACTGTGGAATAATTGGACTACAAGACTGAATAAGACTGACCACTTGAAAATTCAAACAAAATTGACCAATATGGCTGAAAAATAACAGTTTTGTATAATTATGCCCACAGGATTATGATATTAAATAAGCCAAATGGCGTAATGGTGATTGTACCAACTCATAGGCCATATGGTATCCAAATTAGAAAATAACGAAATAAAAAGAATGTTCAAATGTTTGTAATCCAAAGGGACCAAACAGCTAAGGTCTCGGTCCCTACCCTCACATGCCTGAGGGAGGACTCAAACCTCTAGTCGGAGTGGCCGCAACGTTGCACCCCAGATCACACGCCATTCCCGTGTGGCGCACACGGTTTGACTGTCTTTTTGGTAAATGTAGTGTTCCGAAACTCTTATTTTGTGGTAAATTACTGAACTTTCCACTATTTAATGTGGTTGAATCATTGTAACATTTCTTGTAATCATAGGAACTTGAGAATGACTCCATAGTGCATCGAAACTAGTAGTACATTGGTAATTAGACGATTTTACCTACTTCGCGGCTAGACAGGGAACACTACTGCAGGGGTAACGCTGCCTCCCGGCAGACACGCAAAAGCTTAACTGCGGGGCCATCAGTCCCTAAACTACTTATCAACTACCTTATACCGGACACATCACAACAATCCATGCCCGAGGGAGGATTCGAACCCCCGACGGGCAGCAGCCTCGCCCATCGAAACATAACGCCTCAATCCGCTCGGCCAGTCCGCCGCGCTGACAACAGCCACCGCACGAATCGTCAGCTTACCGTGGACAAACAATACTGTATCCGGCATAGCTGTTTCATTATCAAACAATGCACTGAACAACAATCAAACAGCTAGTAGATATGTCGCGCTAAGTTTGACATTCCCTCAAGAACTTAAAATGTGATTTCCTGTGTTGGCGTTGTACTCAATCAATTTCTTCTTCGTGATTTTAAAATTGCTACGCAAAACGAGATAAGTTTTCAAGAAAGCTTTCGCGATCAACAAAATTACACTCGAAACTTCCTGGCGGATGAAAAATAGTGTGCCAGGAGATTATAACCTGGGACGTTTGCCTTTCGCCGGCAAGCGCTCTACCAAATGAGCTATCCGGGCACACAACTTTACTCCTGCCAGTACCTCGCCTCCTACTTTCCAAACTTCACCCAAGTTCTCCCACGAACCTTTCAGAAGTAGCACTCCTTATTCTGGAAACATCCCTTGGGCTGTGGGTAAGCCACGTCTCCACCATATACATACTTTTTTCCTGGAGTGCTAGTCCTGCATTTGCAGAACTTGTGTGAAGTTTGGAAAGTAGGAGGCGACGACTGGCAGAAGTACAGTTGTGAGGATGGGATAGCTCAGCCAGTAGAGCGAAAGGCAAATGTAGCAGGTTCGAATCCCGCTTCCAGCACACAATTTTAATCTGCCAGGAAGTTACATATCACAGTACACTCCGCTGTAGAGTGAAAATTTCATTCTGAAAATTACACTTCACTGTGTTTTAAGAATAATTTCTACTGCCATTAAAATCCTTTGTATCTGATGTGTGGAAAAATGCCGTTGAAATTTCTAATTTGCTCCAGTAACTGGAAAATCGAAACGTGTAGCTTCAAGTAAAACTGTTTATAATGGGTGGCAGTACTCTCCCTCAGTGTCAAGGAAAAGAATCCAGAGACATGAACCGTTTACCGAAAACACCTGAACGCGCTAGCCTGAACGCAGCCCTTGAAATTCACATTTTTTTCACATAGTCAAATCCTTTATTTACATAAGAGTAAAACATAGACAATAGCTCATTTATCTCTCAAGCAATCACAAAATAATAAACAACTTTTATTTATTTTTATCGTAAATTACTGAGAAAAAAGATCAACAAGCAATTAAATGGAAGTATAATACAAAAAGTGAAATTACGTTATGTTAATTACAGGGATTTTGCATTTTTAAACTCACAATCACACGCTGCCCGTAAGTAGAAGTTACTTATTCTTTCCCTTCCTCGGCCTTTCCTTCTCTCCCCTCCCTTCTCTCTCTCTCTCTCTCTCTCTCTCTCTCTCTCTCTCTCTCCCTCCTTTCTCTCTCTCTCTCCCTCCCTTCTCTCTCTCTCTCTCTCACTGCCTTCTCTCTCTCCTGCCCTCCTTTCTCTCTCTCCTCTCTCTCTCCCCCTCCCTTCTCTCTCTCTCCCTCCCTCCTTTCTCTTTCTCCCTCCTTTCTCTCTCTCCCTCCTTTCTCTCTCTCCCTCCTTTCTCTCTCTCTCCCTCCTTTCTCTCCCTCCCTCTCTCTCTCCCCCTCCCTTCTCTCTCTCTCTCCCTCTCTTCTCTCTCTCCCTCCTTTCTCTCTCTCCCTCTCCCTCTCTCTCCCTCCCTCCCTTCTCTCCCCCTCCCTCCTGTCTCTCTCTCCCCCTACCTTCTCTCTCTCTCTCTCTATCCCTTCTCTCTCTCCCCCTCCCTTCTCTCTCTCCCTCTCTCTCTCCCTTCTCTTTTCTTTTTTCCGTTCTCTCTCTCTCTCTCATTTATCTTAGTCCTTGCATAAGTCCTTGCATAAGGACTAAGAGAAATCGAAGTAACTAAAACGTTGTCACTTTGTTTCGGACATAGCCAACAATATGAGATGAAGTGTGCTAAGGATATGCTCTCGGATTTCGAAAATTGTTGGATTCCACCGAGAAGTTTAATTTGTTCCAGGTAGGACTTTGTAACTAAACTCTAATTAAGTTTCTGTGGGTCTAACTGGGCGGGCAGTAAAATGACAGAGAGACATTTGTAAACTGTTCATTATTTCGAAAATAATCGCCGTAACTGTAAACAGATTTATCCCACTGTAAGGAAGACATTTCAGTACTTCGTCCGAAGCAAATCGACAGCCACGAATGTCTGTTGTGAATTATGTTATTAGAAGAGCACGTCATTTTTTCATTTGTTGAAAAGCTCTCCCGAAATCAAATCCTGGCTACGCCTGTGTCCTACCTGATACATAGTTGACGACTGTAATACGTATGCCACTATTACGTTTGCCTGGGGAAGATCGTATGTTAATTCGCCGTCCAGTATAACGTGCTGGCTTCTATTAGTCATATATCACTAGGGACAATGCTGTGTGTGATCGTATCACTAGGAAAATGGAGAAATTTCCCCTTTTATGTGCCATACAACTGCTTAGACTTGAAAGTGCGGATATACACCTCACAATCGCAAACTCTAAAGAAGAGCAAGCGCCAAAGTTATGGGAGAACAGTACGCTCCTACACTTCAGAGTGTACCGACAGCGCCTGTAAGGAAATAGGTGTGGGAGTGGAATCCAAAAGCGCTCCGAAACATTACGCCGTCTCGAGGAGCTGAAGAGAACTTTTACTAGAGTCCTTAGCCTGTTGTATGACCTTTCACCTGAATCACGATACTTTCCTTCTTTTTGCTGGTTCCATTATGAGACATACACTTTACAAAATTTACTTCGCTTACACGTACACTACAGACTGAACACACACCGATACTCGATAGCTGTACGTAGGTCAATATTCGCACTTGCTCCTACAGGCAACACGAGAGTAATGGAGAAGAATGGTTTTCACCACGTGTTTGGTAGTACAGAGCTGGTATGTCCGTCAAATACGACGCTTTTACAAATACTCAAAGTTATCACCTGAAATAGTGCCCGTATTATTATCCAGATGATCACTTCTAAACTTAATTGTTAGACCGTTGATAATTTGGGGACTGTTTCGTATGACGGACATCAGGTAAAACTATGTATCTTTGACGAAAATTTGTACCTCGTCTTATCTGAAGGTTGTCTTATCTGCCGAAATGTACTCCAGGTGGTGTTATTGTGTGTATTCGTAAGTTAACTGATTCGCCCGATAGTGGGTCCGTACTTAGGAAGTGGGAAGAAGGAAATGCAAGTGCGGTGACGACGGCGGTGAATCCCCGGCGCCTGCGCCTGCGCAGACGCAGTAGCGCCGGCGGGGGGGGGGGGGGGGGCGGCGGCCGGGGGCGCGACAGCCGCGGCGCTCAGTCCGAGGAGTGTCATGGTCGCAGCCAGACGGCGTGCCGACGGGGAGACATGCATCAGAATGACCGCCGCGTGCGTGGTGAGTGGCGCACCAGCCTTTTATTTAATGGAGCACATAAAACTTGGCAATTTATTTCTCGAATCGGTGTTCGGCGTACCTCTCGAACTCATGCATGTCAAAGTATTACGGTTGAGGAAACCTATTTCATAGATCACACCATCAGACCCCTCGATCTGTCCGGTAGTCGAGAAAAAGAAGGAACAGGAACAATATCTTTATCGATGCGATCGTAATGACGTACGAATCGCCAATAAAAATGACCACAGTGTTTAGGTTATCGTCAGCTAGGTCATTACTGTGTATTCGTAAAAATAATTAAAAATGTGCTGTTCAGGAAACAATCATCAAATGTATCGTAGAATTTTTCCTGCGAAATTAGCAACTGAGTTGGAGGTCTGCCAGTAGTATACCTCTGGGCGAATAAAGGTAATTTCTTAGGAGCAACTAGCTGAACCAGCGTATTTATTTCTTCCAGTCTTCTGTTGATGGAACTTCTCTCCACCCAATACCTGTCCATCTCCTATTTTCCCTTTACCAACCCCCATTTTCATATATATAGATAGAGATTTGTTCCTCTCTGCACAATTTTCTTTGATTTTAGGGGCTATGCGCCATATATATATATATATAATTCTCAACGAAAATTAAATGTACGATGGCAATCAAATTTCATGGTTATCGATCGAACGGTGCGGAACTTTACTGAAAGGTATCTTCCGTTATGCACAATATGGTGGCTGTAAAAATCTTCCCCATAGAAATGCAAAGGCTTGTGCCAACTCTCATCGTGATCAATCGATCGGTGTCGAAGGCTGTTAATGACAAACATACAAACATCCATTTTATGTATCTATATACATGTATTTATTGGAAAATTATATAGCCTGTGTCTGTCTGAATGTTTATTAGAGATTTTTGTAAAAATATGATGCATATCGGTCAAACATCTTTCAAAATTCTGGTAAAAATTTTAACAACTTGTTATACAAAAAAGTGATAATGTACACTGTCGAAAAGTGTGGCAGATTGAACATTCTGTGTTATACTAATACTATCCTCATTAATTGGGGTTTGTGTTAATAGCTAGATTTGTTTCAAAATAAAATTACCTTGGCACCTAGTCTCTTCCCCATAGTGCAATTGTTGAATATGTCACCTACGGGCCTCTGCACTGAACATGGGACGACGTTTGGTGAGTGAGACAGGAGACTGGTCACTTACTGGCTGAGTGCCAACATTTCATCTGAAACAATATAATATTAAAAATTACGTAATACGACAACTGCAAAATGTATTATGTAAAATACAAAGTGCTTCTGCGATTATCACTACTTGTCGCTGTCTTTCCGACCAGTTGATATATTTGTCATCTGAAAATATATAATAACTAATCTGTCTTATAAGCCAGAAGCTTGGTTTAAACGCTAAAATACACTTTCTTTTCTTTTACACATCGTTAACATAGATAGAAACCGAAAAACCATTTAAAGTTCCATAAATATTTCTACCATCGATCGGGGACCAAACCCAGAACTTTCTTAAGCTCGCAACCACTAAACGCACTTAGATGGTAGCTTCTCTTTCGTAAAAACACCAACTCAAGGAACCTATTTGTAACGTTTCGTCTCAGTCTCGATTCAGACACCTGAGAATCTATGTTCAGTCCGACAACATTTCTGTCTTTGTAATGAAGCTAAAATGAAATATGTAACTGTGTGCAATCAATGTTCCGTATGGCCACAGTGTAATGACACGAACATCATACTTACTCAGCTGCACCCGAAACGTCGATACGGATTTTATAAGTTAAGATATTTTCAATAAGTAAAATAGCTGATTACTTATGAACGATTAGAATATGAAGCAAGGCGAAATAACTGGAGACTGAGTTGACTCATTGAAACAGAAAAATTTAGGATAACATTTACACGATGGCGAAGAAGTAGGAACAATGGCCAGTTTCTTCTTCAGTTAATCATACTGACAACCATGTAGTTTAATTACGGAAAACGAAGTACATCATTGTGAGTTTGTTTAACAGCGTTTAGAAAACAACTACTGCAGTGATTTTGCGTAGCGCGCATTCGAGAAGTCTTCGATAGTTCCCGAAAGGACACAAGACTAGGATTCAACACTCGTCCGCAATGAGCATTAGAGACGGGTGGTTTAGGAGATGACCACGCATAGGTTACGCGATTCCCGAAAATCCACAAGACTGGCAATCTTTTACTGAAACTCGCAACCTTGCGCGGATTTCAACGCGAGAAGCTTATAATAGTTTCCATAACGAAATCCTGTCTCGTAATCTTGCGGAATATCCAAAGAATTTCTGGTCACATGTGAAGCACACTAGCGGCAAAAAACAAACAATACCTTCACTACGCGATTGCAACGATTGCAATACCGGTGACAGTTTTGCTGAAGCAGAATAGCTTAACACAGCTTTACGAATTTCGTTCACCAGAGAAGACAAAGTGAACACTCCAGAATTGAAACCAAGAACAGCTGCCAGCATGCGAAACTTAGAAGTAGATGTTCCTGGAGTAGTAAAATAACTTCAGTCACTAAACAAAAATAAATCTTCCGGGCCTGATTGTATACCAACTAGATTCCTCTCAGATCAGAGTAAGCTGATACAATAGCTCCAAACTTAGCTATCATATACAACTGATCACTCAGCGAAAGATCCATACCCAAAGACTGGAAAGTTGCCAAAGTCACTCCAATATTCAAGAAAGGCAATAGGAGTGGTCCCCAAAATTACAGGCTCGTCTTATTGACGTCGATTTGCAGTAGGATTTTGGAACATGTACTTTGTTCGAACATTATGAACTACCTCGAAGAGAACGACCTATTAACCAATAGTCAACACGGATTCAGAAAATATCGCTCTTGCGAAACACAGCTTGCCCTTTATTCACATTAAGTGCTAAGTGTCATTGACAAAAGATCTCAAATCGATTCCATATTTCTGGATTTTCGGAAGGCTTATGACACTGTACCTCACAAGCAATTGCGTGCTTACGAAATACCGCCCCAATTGTGCGATTGGATTCACGCTTTCCTATTAGAAAGGACACAGTAAGTAGTAATTGACGGTAAAAATGTTCAAATGTTTGTAAAGCTTATGGGACTTAACTACGGGGTCATCAGTCCCTAAACTTACAAACTACTTATGAACTACTTACAAACTAGGACGGCACAAATATCCATGCCCGAGGGGGGATTCGAACCCCCGACCGTAGTGGCCGTGCAGACCGTGACTGAAGCGCCTAAGTCCCCTCGGCCACCGCGGCCGGCTTGACGGTAAAACATCGAGTAAAACAGAAGTAATATCTGGCGTTCCACAGGGAAGCGGTATAGATCTCCTACTCTTCCTTGTCTTTATAAACTATTTAGGAGACAATCTGAATTGTTCCTTTATACTGTTCGCGGATGATGCTGTCGTTTATCGGTTAGTTAAGTCAACAGAGGATCGAAATCAACTGCAAAGCGATTTAGACAAAATTTCTACATGGTGCGTAAATTGTCAATTAACACTAAATAATGAAAAGTGTGAAGTAATACACATGACCACTAAAAGAAATCCGCTGAACTTCAGTTGTACGATAAGTCAGTCGTAAATTCTACCAAATACCTAGGCGTTACAATTACGAACAACTTAGACGGGAGAGATCACATAGAAAATATCGTGGGGAAGGCAAACCAAAGGTAACGTTTCATTGGCAGAACGCTTCGAAGATGCAACAGCTCTATCAAAGAGACTGCCTACATCAAACTTGTGCGTCCTCTCCTGGAGTACTGTTGCCCAGTGTGGGACCCTCACTTGGTGGGACTGTCGAAAGACATTGAGAAGGTTCAGAGAAGGGCAGCTCGTTTTGTTTTATCGCGTTACAGGAGGGAAAGTGTCACGGAAATGTTGCACGATTTGAGGTGAAAATCATTAAAAGATAGATATTATTCGTTGCGGCGAGATCTATTTTGCGAAATTTCAATCACCGACTACTACTTCTGAATGTGAAAATATTTTGCTAGCATCCACCTACATAGGGAAAAAATGTTCAAATGTTTGTATAGCTTATGAGACTTAACTATGGGGTCATCAGTTCCTAAACTTACAATCTACTTATGAACTAGCTAACACTAAGGACGGCACAAATATCCATGCTCGAGGGAGGATTCGAACCCCCGACCGTAGTGGCCATGCAGACTGTGACTGCCGGCCGCGGTGGCCGAGGGGACTTAGGCGCTTCAGTCACGGTCTGCACGGCCACTACGGTCGGGGGTTCGAATCCCCCCTCGGGCATGGATATTTGTGCCGTCCTTAGTTGTAGGTAGTTCATAAGTAGTTTGTAAGTTTAGGGACTGATGACCCCGTAGTTAAGTCCCTTAAGCTTAACAAACATTTTTTGAGACCGTGACTGACGCGCCGCAGTCCCCTCGGCCACCGTGGCCGGCTACATAGGGAGACCTGACCGTCGCAATTAAATAAGAGAAATCAGATCAAAAACGGATCGATTTAGGTGTTCTTTCTTCCCGCGCGCTATTAGAGAATGGAACGGTAGAGAAAGGTTATGAAAGTGGTTAATGAACCCTCTGCCAGGCATTTAAATGCGATTTGCAGAGTATCTATGTAGATGTAGATGTGGAGAGGCACGGATTGGCGCCAGAAGTAATATGATTCATGCGACCAGGCGACAAGGATCGATTGATCCCAGATCCAATTTCTATGATTCCGTGTCTACCACATTAAAAATTGACTATGTCGTTAACTCAACCTGACAACATGGAGGAGTCGTCTGCTTCGGACTTAATAATCAACAATACTTAGCTAAGACTCGCATCTAATTCGAAGACATAAAATGGTATTTGGGACGCATCTCTGGAACTGTGCGTAAGGCATCAGCTGTATGTCTGCTGCAGCATACGTCCTTATGAGATTTACTGGTGTCCTATTGAAAATGGAAGTAATGAAAAATAAGATTCACCAGATCATTAGTGACGGAGCACTAGGACATCAACCATTGAGGAATTCAGCTGTGAAGCCAGGAACTTAACTCGGTGTTTTGTCCAAACTAAAACTATGCTCACTTCCGTCTAAAACGCTGAATAAATGTCACAACTTACTTTTTTAAGAACGAACCTTAGAGAATCACCACCATTTTACAATTTTGTTCAGCGGTTCAAACGAAACACGACCTAAGTTCGTTACGGTAAATTGTGTTTAAAACACTCTGTCTGTGGCAGTGCACCATCAAATGAAGTGTTAACGCACAGACCCACAGACAATGAAATCTAACTAGTCGTATTTCTTTACATTAAATATGATGTATTGCATCTTGGAACTATATTATTGAGAGCAGTAAATTCTGTTTTCATAAATGTTTCTGGATCAAAGAAGTTGGTAGGATTCTGGAAAGACAATACTTGTACTCATAATAATAACTTTGATAGTATTTGCTTACGAAACCCACTATGACCTGTTGTTGAGTGGGTTGTGGATGCGTGAGTACTTTCCGAGATGAGGGTACATGAAGAGGCACGACAAGTTTAGTCAGCCAGGTGATACTGCTAGTCAGCCAGCCGCGGTGGCCGAGGGGACTGAGGCGCTCCAGTCACAGTCTGCACGGCCACTACGGTCGGGTGTTCGAATCCCCCCTCGGGCATGGATATTTGTGCCGTCCTCAGTCTTAGCTAGTTCATAAGTAGTTTGTAAGCTTAGGGACTGATGACCTCGTATTTAAGTCCCATAAGTTCTAGAAACATTTTGAATTTGAACTGCTAGTCAATCAGCGATAATGTTCCAGGAATACTCGGCAGTATCAAATAAGGTGCACTGGATGCCAAGTGCTGCTCTTACTCCAGATATTACTGATCAAGTTCCGAACCCGTGAACATTCTGAAAAAATTTCAACTTCCACCAAACATATTTTCATGGAATATCTGCGGAAAGAGAACATAGAACATATGCTGTAGTATATGAATAATTCTTTCTACTTTACTTCTGTCAAATGATAAGCATAAGAAGAATGGGAAGGACACTGATAACCGATTCTGGCAAAATAAATAAATAAATAAAGGGTTAACGTTTCATTAACGTTTAGGACAATAGAGCGGAGAATAAGTCAATACTGGACAAGGTACGTTCGTTTCGATTCACATTCGGAAGGGCTGGAATATTAAGTCCTTGTACTCCAGGATATAGGTTTTCCATGAGATCCCTGAATTTCTTTCTTGAAAAGAGATTTTATCCGTCATGCATATCTATACTGAGCTTGTGGCTCGTCACTATCACCCTAGTCGTAAAAGTGTCAGGAAAAAACCTAAATGTGGTGTCGCACAAGTCTGAAGTGCGCGCCACGTACTTTCGCCGCGCGCCGCCACGCAAGCACGGCGCGGCGTTCTTACGTCGGCCACGAGCGCCCTCTGCTGCAACTCCTCTCGCGGCCACCACTGAACTGTATCGGTCAGTTGGAAATAGGATAGGCACTAGAACAGACTTATCAGTAGGCAGGCCTCTACCTAGTTAAACTTTGTATCAGCATTTCACTAGTCTGCAGTCATGAAACTTGTAAAAGTTAAGTATTACAATATTTCTACGAAATATATATCTTGTTCTAATCTAGCTTAGTTTCTGCTGTCCAACTGGCTGGTCACCTCAGACTCTGTACCATCACACGTGTGCATCCTGTGTTCCTGTGTCGGTCTCTCTCTACACGGCCACCGACACCTAGGAAAACCGGCGGCAACGAGACACAAAACTAAACTACGATTCTTCAGATTATTAAACATCATTAATGTTTAAAATAGCTGCAGAAAACTGTCCTTTCTGAATAGCTGGACAGTATAATAGCCATTGCGCGTCGTCGCACGAAACTGTAATGTAAACAGCTTGAATGTTTGAGGAGGTTTTCTAAAATCTAAGATACTTTCATACTAGCGAATTCGCTTAGCTCGACGTCAAGTGTTCCCACATTATTAAAGATGGAATCTTACCATCCATCAACGTCTTCTGGAATGTGTTAGATGTAATGTTTTACTGAATTTAAGGAAAAGCAGAATTTCATTTTCCAGGCCGAGGTGTGAGTGGGCACTCGTTCCTAAACAGATTCCATTTCTGGACAAATGGCAGGAGTCTACGGACTGCAGTCTAAACTGTGGTTATAATTAAACTTGAGAGTGCCCTCAAGCACAAAAAGTAATCTTACGGCAGTGAGACTTTGAGGAGACATTTGTGAGGACATGGGGAGAAGAAATAACGAATGAACCAGCGAAACAAACATTCTAATTTCAACATAAGATGGTAATATTTTTAACACGCTGACGCAGTGGGTCCACGCCACTGACAGCAAGAGACGTCTTGGTAACCTCGTGATTCTGAAAATTCCCAGACGGTGTACATTTTCGAAATGTTTTATTAAGGAAGAAGCGTATCACCTGACTAACCGCGCTCGCCAAGTTCCCCTATCTTCTTATACTCGCCATTTTGGATTCCCGTACCTAGTCCAAAGTTATTACCGCGTCTGCAGTGAGACGCCACACCAATCTCTCTAAGCACGAGTTTTCAGCATTCCTTATAGTAACAGCCACAAGGCGGAAGCTACAAAAATACGTCGATTATGTAACTATGTTCATAGCCAAAGGCAGCCATAAAACCTTTAAAAAATTATACGGTTGTAAATGCCAACTACAGGAACTAGTTTAATAAAGACAAACTTTTAGAATTTGATAATTTTCAAGACAGGCTGAAGACCTGTTACGGACTGCAAACCCAATTCGACATAACTCAAACCTTATGAAAACCAAAGGGAACATGCGTAAAGACGGCTGAATAGGAATGTGCCTCTCATTTCTGTGTACACCATCCGATGAAAAGCATTCGGACACTTTTATGCAATGCGGGGAGTAGTGGTGTCGGAAGACTGAGTCGGTGATGAGAACTCAGCGACTCCGAATCTCGACTAGTCGTTGGATGTTACAAATCCGTCAGGGATTGCAGTATTTCGAATAATTTCCCAACTCTATTGTTGGTGATGTCACTGAGTAGTTGCACGAAGCAACAACCACAGCAGGTACACGTCATATACTGACGGAGATGAGTTCCTTGATAGTCTCTTTTTACAGTTTTTATCCTATAAACTTACATCCTATACAGAACTAAAGACTCCTTGTTGGCGCAATGTGTGTCTTGTCTACGGAATCTTTCTGTAGTCAAATTGTGCCATAAATTCATTTTCTATCAATTTTTTTTAATACCTCCACATTAGTTTTGCCTTATTTTCTTCTAATGTACAACATTCTTCTGTAAGTACACAGTTTGAATATTTTATACTTTTCATGTCTAAAATGTTAGACGATACATTTCTCTTCCGTACAAGCGTATACCTGCAACAAAGTGCGTTAAGAAAAAAATCTTCCTTTCACTCGAATTCGGAGATAAATTTCTCTTTTCAGTTGGACTTTCCTGGGTAGAGCTGACGTATACTTAATATCCTCTCTACTTTTACCTTGTTATGCTTTCGTTGATATTCAGTGTACAACCCGTTTTCAAGAAACTATCCACTCCGTTCGACTGCCTTCCAAGTCCTTTCCCCTCGTCACGATTTCTACTCCCTGAACTTTGTTATGACAAATGTTCAAAAGTTTGTAAATCCAAGGGACGAAACTGCTAAGGTTATCGGTCCCTCACACACATGCCCGAGGGAGAACTCTAACTTTCAATGGGAGCACCCGCGTAATCTGCGACACGTTGCCACAAAACGCTGTGGACCAACTTCCAAAGCCTTTTTTTTTATTTCTTCTCCATGATCATACTCCTTTGGCTTCGTTTCGTATTTATTTAAAGTACAACATTAATAACATTGGGGTAGGTTTCAAAACTTAGTCTTTTTAATGCTTATTTTCCTGATCTTCAACTCTTATAATTGCATCTCGGTTTCTCTACATACACTCCATTTATTTTATCTCTAATCTATATATGTATATGTTATATAAATGGCTGTATGTGTGTATGTAGGTATGTACTACTGGATCGATTGAAAGTAAATGTTATGCACATACTGCGAGAATCAGCACAGTGGGGTTAGTCCCCTTAATAGCAAGCACCTGCCATATAGGCTGACCTGCGCGACACAGAGGACAGGGGGCATTTCAAATTTCATTCAAGTTCGTCCAGAGCGAAGAGAAACAACCTTTTGTAAGGTAACCTCCTCCACGCACTATATGGTGGCTTACGAAAAGTACCCCATGTGTGACTTTTAAAATTTTCCCGGCGAATAGAATATTCAGAGATATTTGATATTTGGGACTTGCAGCCAGTCGTCGATGTATACACAGCACGCTGTTTTACCTGCCAGACATCCTAAAAATGTTCAAATGTTTGTTAAGCTTATGGGACTTAACTACGGGGTCATCAGTGCCTAAACTTACAAACTACTTATCAACTACCTTATACTAAAGACGGCACAAATATCCATGCCCGAGGGGGGATTCGAACCCCCGACCGTGTTGGCCGTGCAGACCGTGACTGAAGCGCCTCAGTCTCCTCGGCCGGCCCAGACATCCTCAGGTGAGCCACTGCAGGTTCCGCTAAGAGTGTTCCGCGCGTGCTTCAAATTCAGATGTTCCACACTGCCCAGCGAACAGCGCCCTCGACGGCAGAACAGCGGGACTCAATTGTCCTCTGCATTGCCATTCGCTGCGGACACCAGCGCGATTAGAGCAAATCTTAGAGACGACAGGTTTCCATGCGTTATCAAGCTGGTAGCCGCTGTCACGGCTAATCAGATTCTCTGCCATACGAATTTCCACCGATTTCTTATTAATGGAATCCCAAACAGTTTTTGTTGAGGCCAGAATAATTGTTTTATCATACTCCATTGAGTAATAATAATAATAATAATTTCGTGTGGCTCATTGGCCTGGTGCAAGTCTTTCAATTGGACGCCACCTCGGCGACTTGCGTGTCCCTAGCCTACCCCAGGGAAATGGATCTACAGCTTAACGTGGAATCTGAACCACGTGTCGTTTCTGGCGACTCCTCACATCGTTGAGAGGTGAAGGGTGAGTTTTGAACCCGCGACCCTTCGGTTTCCAGTCGAGCACTTTACTCCAAGACCACCGGGCCCGACTACTCCATTGAGTGACCAGTGGATGTAAAATGTTCAGCTATAACAGATTTGCTTGGCTGCAAAAGTCGGGTGCAACGTTCTTCCACGGCGGGTGTCGTTTGGCCTATATAAGCCATACCACGCTGACAGAGTGTTTTATAAACGCTGGACTTCAGTAACAACAAATGGCCTTTTACTGAACCAAGCAAATCAGAAAAGTCTTCGATGGTGGACGAAAAACCACGTTCACTTGAAAACTCCCTAGAATTCTTGCTATTTTGAATGACAGGTTCCAAACAAACGGAAGAAAAGCAAGAGATTTTACCGACCTGCTCTTTACTATCACTACTTCTTGTTTTTAATGGTAAGTGCCTTGTTAATTGTGGTGTCGCACAAGTCTGAAGTGCGCGCCACGTACTTTCGCCGCGCGCCGCGATGCAAGTACGGCGCGGCGTTCTTACGACGTCAGCCACCAGCGCCTTCTGCTGCAACTCCGCTCGTGGCCACCACTGAACTGAATCGGTCACTTGGCAATCAGACAGACACCAGTTAAGACTCTCACCAGTAGGCAGGCCTCTACCTAGTTAAACTATGTATCTGCATTCCACTAGTCTTCAGTTAACAAAGTCAAGTATTGTACTGTTTCTGCTAAATATATATCTTGTACTAATCTAGCGCAGTGTTTCTAGTTTCTGCTGTCCCACTGGCTGGTCACAAACTCCGTACCTGCACACGCGTACATCCTAATTCCCTGTGTCGGTCTCTCTCTACTCGGCCACCGACACCTAGGACAACCGGCGGCAACGAGACACAAAAGTGGCGACGAGGATGGGAAACAAAATTAATCAGCCGGGTAGAATATCTGTTACCTCTAGATGAGAAAGCTGTTGAGGCAGGCTTTCTGCATCTGATACTGTGTGCGCTCTATGTACAAGTGTTTTAAGGACACTCAGGTTGCGATGGATGATGGCAACTCGAAGCTTGTAAATACAAATCGGTATGAGTAGGCTTACGACAGACAGAATGTCCTAAAGAGCCATCATTCTTTCGTCTAACCAAAACATCCAAAAACACAGACAGCCATCTTTCTCTACTTCCATAGGTATCCCATGTATTAATCAGGTTATAAGCTACCTTTGTTCCAAATTTCATTCATATCCGTCTAGTCGTTACAGCGTGAAGCTGTAAGAAATGAATTAAATAATTATAAAGCATCCTCCACCATGCACCATACGAAGTTAATTTTAGTATGCCCATAACCTTCGCGCGAGTGCAAGCCATGTGTTGACAAAGTTTTATCGCAATCGGATGTACGGTATGACCGTGCATAAAATACGAACAAAAAGACAAACATTAATTTTTGTATACAACGGTTGGAATTTAAATAGTGGAAACACTGCTGTGGAGACACTATGCAATGGAATCTACTACTGTCGTTGATAGCACACGTTCTCCACATACCTACCTAACCTCCGAGAAAATGGACTCGCCCGTTCCACGTCACCGGCATGCGCACAATCGAGGGAAAAACAGTTACTTGTGAGCAAGCGGTCTAACGAGTGGTGTCACTATATTTTCGAAGCCACGGTGGAGCAGCCGAACACATTGACGCGCTATGCTACGATGGCGCGAGGCCGTTCCCCGTCGGGGGTTGCAATCCCGCCTCGGGCATGGATGTTTGTGCCGTCTTTAGTATAAGCTAGTTCATTAGTAGTTTGTAAGTTTAGGAACTGATGACCCCGCAGTTAAGTCCCATAAGATTTACAAACATTTGAACATTTGATTGGATATTTTCGAAATAGGAACAACGGAATTAGATCAAGATTGAATGTGTCAGAGGTCGTATAGCACGACAGTGTCATCAAGGTCTTCAAGAGACTTAGTATGGTGAAAGTTATGGTGATTCTCGTGTACAACTTTGATGGTGTTATGCTAATGCATTACGGCAGACCGTCATTGAACAGTATTACTGTTCGCTTTTGGAGCATCACCTGCGACCAGCTTTGTGAAGGAAGTGGCAATACGTTCTGCGGAACCCACTTATCATTTTGCACGACAATGCGCGGGCGCATACAGAGCAAGTTGTGGCTGCTCTGTTCGGAAGAAGGAAGCTTGGAGTTTAACGTCCCATCGACAGCGTGGTCATCAGAGACGGAGCTTATGCTCGGAAGGTTTGCGTAAGGATGTGGAAGGAAATCGGCCGTGCCCTTTCAAAGGAACCATCCCGGCATTTACCTGGGATGATTTAGGGAAATCACGTAAAACCTACATCTGGATGGCCTGAGGTGGATTTGAACCACCATCCTTCCGAATGCGAGTCCAGTGTGTTACCACTGCGCCACCTCGCTCGGTCTCTGTTCGGTCGATGGGACTGGGAAGTACTGTACCATCCACCATACTCTCCGGTCTTGTCCTAGTTACTTTGATTTGATTTCGAAGATGAAGGATACACTTCGTGGCATTCGCTTCAGAACTTTTCCAGATATTCGACAGGCAGTAGACCGCTCCATTCGCACCATCAACAGAACAGGCTCTGCTAACTGTATACTACACCCTCCACATCGCTGACCGCGGGTTTTACACAACGCTGGTGACTACTTTGAAGGACAGTAACAGTTGCAAACATGTAACGCTGTCGTAGTGGTTGTGAATACATAGTTGCCACTATTTAAGTTCCAACCCTCGTCTTAGATATACACAGGATGTCCCATTTGTCTTGACCACACAAAATATCTCTGGAACAACAACAGCTGTTGTAAAACGACTTTCACCGGTATCACTGTAAGGCAGGGGCTCATGAAAACGAAAGCACGTGTGTTTTTTTAACACAAACATATGTACGCAGTGCTCACTCGACCTGAGTGTGGACGTGCTCCACAATTTTACGATGTAGACATTGTTTTAAATTTTACTTTTTATTCTATTGACATGGTGTCAGCCACATTTTATTTAACAACTATTTTAATGTGAGCCTTACGCAATACTTCTTAAGAAGGCAAAATTACTTTTGCCGAAACCTAGGTCAAGGTTTACGCATGTAAACCATTTTCATGCAACTGGTCGGCTGAAACTGTGTTGACTTTTGAATCGTGTTCCACCGTTGCTGAACTGCAGCCATTTTTAAAATTTTGAAACATATGTGTCTTTCAATGGACAGCCCATATTATTTCACCAGAAATCTATAGCAAGACAAATCACATAAACAATGGCGTTAGCCGGCCGCGGTGGCCGAGGGGATTGGGGCGCTCCAGTCACGGTCTGCACGGCCACTACGGTCGGGGGTTCGAATCCCCCCTCGGGCATGGATATTTGTTCCATCCTTAGGATTAGCTAGTTCATAAGTAGTTTGTAAGTTTAGGGACTGATGACCCCGTAGTTAAGTCCCATAGACTTTACAAACAAATTTAATTTAACAATGACGTTAAATGTATCATAATACGCCAATTACATCCCAAGATATTGCGAGGCAAAGTTGACGCTTGAAATACGCGGAACGCGCGTGTTCTGAGATTCAGGCGAGAACCCCATGCTGCTCAGGACGTGTGCTAGCCGCGTATTTCAAGCGTCAAATTCACTTCGCAATATTTCGGTATGTAATTGGCGTATTGCGATGCAATTAATGCCATTGTTTATGTCATTTGCCATGCTATAGATTGCTGATGCAATAATATAGGGTGTCCATTTAACAGTTTGAAAAAAAACCACGAGTTGAATAATAGTGGGCATGGAAAAGCTGAGAATATGGATGTGACGGGAGGCGAGCATGAGTAGTCGGTGCGTTTGTGATGTCAACAATGCTTTAAGGATCAGCCCAACAAACAGGAGACTCGGCTTCGAATCCCGGCTGGGTACACATTTACAACTTTTCCCGCTCGCAGTTAATGTCATACATTCCGTAAATGTGAATATAATTAGTCACTATTTTCGAAATCTTTATCTAACGCTACAAATGCTATTAACGTAACATGCTTTTTAAATTTTACGTTCTAAGATAAGTCGTAGGGATGTTTCTACATTTCTCCGAAACGCAATCTGACTTTTCACCGTGGTCAGCTATTACCAATGTTTGCAATCTCCTTTAAATAATTCGTGGCAGTATTTTGCAGACAGATGTCAGCACGTACCTTCTTTGGAACGAAAGTTATTCTGTTCATTTTCAAGTCTGGGTATATTTTGTCTGTCTTTTATATTGAAACGGAAAAAATTTGTAACACATTCAAGCACAAAGTGATTTTATTGGTAAGTGAGGTGACAGTTAACTATTGTAGGAGTATATGATAAGGAATCCAGACCAGAGACTGGCCAAACTGTACCTCACTATACAGTGTACCCCCACAGGTTATTATTCATACAGAAAAACAACTAAAGTGTCGAATGGTATACTTCGATTTATTGTTCTAAGTATTTTGCACCTTTTTTTGAAGTTGAAATGGCCTTGAGAACGCGTAAATTCCTGTTGCCTGATGACCCATACGTGTTCCATTGGTGGGAGATTTAGTGATCTAACTGACCGGAACACCACGCAGACAACGTTGTGTCGCAGTAGCCGTATCTGAATGTGCATTTTCCTAGTGAAACATTACACAGCTTGCTGTCGAAGAAATGGCAGTAGCGTGGGATCCAAAGCTGGTAACGCACCGGGCACTGTTTACCTTTTTAGAATGAGCAGACGACCAGGCTGGTGGTGAAACTTTCGGGGTGTAAAGTCGTCGAGCCGGCCGTGGTGGCCGAGGAGACTGAGGCGCTTCAGTCACGGTCTACACGGCCACTACGATCGGGGGTTCGAATCCCCCCTCGGGCATGGATATTTGTGCCGTCCTTAGTTGTAAGTAGTTCATAAGTAGTTTGTAAGTTTAGGGACTGATGACCCCGTAGTTAAGTCCCTTAAGCTTAACAAACATTTGAACATTGAAAGTCGTCGAACCCTTCCGTCGGTAACGTTTCGTCCCGAACTGCGCTGGATGTCTTCAGGGGTGCTGTTCCTGTATTGGGTGTTGCTGACTGGCCGGCCGGATGTCTGAGAGCAACATATATACGGGAAAAAAAGACCGTGAAAATGAAACGTCTTAACCAGAGAACTTCGTCACAAACAAATCCTGTCAATATTCGTCTATGATAAAACTATCTAGCGAGTCTGCATAGGTATGTTTGCATGGCACTGCTTTTCATGGTCCTTTCTCTCTTCTTAAAGTTATCCCTGTACTAGTATATTTTAAACGCTTTTCTATTTACTCGTGGAAAATAGTATGTCGGCGTAGATAAGACTTGTGTTTCAGGGAATTTTACTTCGTGATTTCCTGACTGAGGGTCACGCCGTGCAACTGCTTTTTCTTCGGAAATTAACGCATACGGACAGATATTGACATTAGAATTGAATGAGTCATTTCGAAAAGGCCGTATCCACCGTGGTAAATTTTTCACGAGAAAAAGAACTGTATGTCAGTACTAAAATATAAAATGCATTCTTTTATATTTAGATTAATACTGTAGGATATGATCTTTTCACAGGGTAAGTGAGTTTCTTGGAGTATTTCCATATTTTGAACTAAAATTCAAATTTGTTGGGGATGGACATTGGCCTTTTCGAAATGACTGATTCAGTTCTAATCACCATCAACAACAAAAATGATGTCATTAAAAATCTTGCCAATCCAGCCAAAACACCGTAACAAACTGAATACATCTGTAGCAGGCTTTCGAAAAAACTGTTACTCGGGAAGAGAAGTAAACAAGAGTCTACGACCAAATAACGGAAGGCTGAATCACAAGGCTTGAAGGATACAGTCTCTTTCACTTTTATTTAAAAAAAGTAACGAATCAGATCGGAAAGATTTTACAGAAATGAGACATTAGAGCAGTTTTTAGAACAAGAACGAAAATGATTCAGGTACTCCGAACTGTAAAGGATAAACGCCCTGTGTCAACATGTGTGTATCCAAAATTCCGTGTACATGTGGATATGGGAACGACTAAGTGAATCGTGAATTCTCGTGTCGAGGAAGACAGCAGTTTCTACCTGTTAACAACCGTCATGGCGGCAATTCTTAAATACGCCATCAGGGCAGGGCAGGCGGCGAGGCGCAGCAGCCGATGGCAACTCGTCTCTCTGTTTGGGAACTACACATTGTGTTGCCGCTATTTTTCAATCGTTGCCTTTATTCTTAGAAGGACCATTCTAGCCGTTATGGTTTTCTTTACGAATGAAAAATAAAGATTTGGCAATGGCAGTTGGCAGATGGAGTCAAGGCCAAACAGAGGCAATTTCATAGCTTTTCTTAATCTTGGAAAAGGAGGTGCGTCACAGTTCATTGTAACTCGCGATTATAGGCTATAACTGATGTAATAGCGAAGTGTTCGGTAATTCAGTTGGATTTGCCAGATGGGAAGAGTAAAATATCTGGAAAAAATTCAGAACGTCGGGATTTTGGAGTTATTGTCGTGATAAATAAATTTTATAAATTAAACTGTTACATTTTACTTTTAAAATCAACTTCCTACAGAAAATTTACACTAGTGGCAGATAATTAATTTGCATTTAATTATTACGTTTCCACTCGTTCTCCGTTGTGGATGTTATAGAGGCAGCTGACATGAATCCTTTAATAATATTCTGAAAAGTTTTAAAATTCAAATAATTTGCGTGAAATTTCAACCTAATTATGAATTCGGCCTTTATTGAAGCAAGACACAAAGGAATTTTCGACTTTAGCTTTGATTGAAATAAATGGGGAAACTAAAATGTGTGCTGGGCCGCGTTCCTGCAGTCGTATCTGCCCTAACGTTCCTGCCACACCCAATTTCCAACTTATTCTCACACTACTTCTTGGTTCAGTTAAAGACGATTTGCGGCTGAGAAAACCCGGTGTTTATAAGATTCCTTGCCGCTGTGGGAAAGCATATATAGGACAAACGATTCGCACCGTCAATGATCGATGCACCGAGCACCACAGACATACACGTTTGTTACAACCTGACAGGTCTGCAGTAGCGGAGCATTATCTAACGGAAGGACACAGAATGAAGTATGACGAAACACGTGTACTTGCTTCTGCGTCTCGCTACTGGGAATGCATTTTAAAGGAATCTATTGAGATTAGGTTGGCGGACGATTTAATAAATAGAGATAAGGGATTCCCTCTAAGCAACATGTGAAATCCAGTTTTGCCTAATTTTAAAAAACAGTGCGCTCTTTTCTCCACCTGTGACAACTAGCGCATGTAAGCAATAAATCGTTCCTGCCAGTTTCCTCCACTGAGGCGCTGCACCGACAGATGACGCAGCCACGACTCTAACGCACGCGCCGTTACTACTTCGCGGCGTATATAAGGCCGCCGGTCACTGCAAGACTTCAGTTTCCTACGAGAATCAGCAGCATCCATATCACCTGAAGATCGCGGACAGGTGGTCCGCAGAATTATTGTGTCAAGATGACTCTAAGATCCGGCTGTAAACCCGACATGAATATCCACACTTTTTCTTCTTCTTCAAGATTGAAGGCAGGTAAAATTTTCTTCTATTATTTGAAAAACTGATAAGAGGGCAAAAAAGCACGTGCATTCCCGACAGCTAGAATGGAAAATAAAGGGAAGAAAAGTGTGACAGAGTGATGGAGACTAGTGTGTTAGCACTTCCTGATAAATCAGACACGAAAGAGTTGCATGGTAAGGATGATGTTTGTCCAAGTATCTGTTCTTTCTAATGAGCGAGCGCGGTGCAGTACGTTAATATTTTTCTATTTACCTTCCATTACGTTCTTAATTTCAGCATCATAAAGCAAAAAATGGAAAAGAATATCATCCTATTTGCTTTCAATCACGAGAAATCCTCTACTTATAGCTGTAGACATTACTATTATTCACATAGTTTGTGCTATGCGCTACATCAGAACACCAAGATCAGAAGAAAGTGATGAAAACTGACAGTTGAGCCGAATTGACACATGAAGCCAGAACCTCTCATCGGGATACTCTTTTCGTCGTTGCATGTGCTGATTAAAGTCATATCAATGTGTAAGGTGCAAAAACGAAGTGCAACTAGAAAGAGGGATTTAATATGATGTTACCAGAGAAATAGTAGACATTCTGGATTGCAAATTTCATTTCAGGTACAAGCAATCTTCAATAGCGCTTGTTGACGTGAGGGCAATGTTTCAGCCCCTCCCTCTCACCTGACTGTGCGTTAGCTTCTCCCTTCTCTGTCTCAACGTTCAGTAGAATATCATTTAAGAATTCGAACCGATTGAGTACTTATCCACATTTGTGGTGACTACTATTTCCTTATTACAGGGTTTAGGAAATTCTCGTTACATTCTTTGAGCGATTGTAGACAGGGGAATGAATACATAATAATTTGATAAGGAACGCATGCCCGAGGATGCCATCCATTGAGTGTGAATCAGGTCAATACTACTGCACGTTCTTTCCTTTTCATTCTTTAAAAGCGAGTAATATGGACCGAAACAAAAACAAAATGTCTTGGGCTCTACAATACATACATTAGAGCCTCGAGCAACGTCTTCATATTCGGTTGTCTAGTGTTTACACGTCTCTTCTACAGGTCAAGTTCTCATCACTCTTAAGGTATTCGTTGTAGACTCCATATTTAGCAGACTTTTATTCTTGTTTTGGTCCATGTTAACTCCTCCAAAAATATAGAAGAGATTTGCTTTTCAGTAGCAGAGGTAAAGAAGTACTCATTGTCACTGGATAAAATTTACGGACGTGACGTCCTTATCAAAATATGTACTTACTCTTCTGTACGAGTGCTCGAAATTAATAATGTGAATTTCGGGAAGCCGTTTATATAAAAAAATACAGCTGATGTCCTTCCTAATGTTCTTCATTGTTTGGTTTAAAAATCCGTAATAATTCAGTCAAGAACTTTCAAGTTTTTGGGTAAAAGCGTTTCCAACTTTGTATATTAAACTTACATATGTACTCTTCCAACTTTGTATATTCAACTTACATATGTACTCTTATGTTTTTAATATAACGGTCAAACGTATTTTTTTACTATCAAAACATGTGAACCAGAAGTATCATTAAAAAAAACTGATTTGAACGTTAACAAGTTTATTGTGAGGGTGCGGCAAGTTTACGAGGCGGCTCTTCGGCCCTGATTCAGGGGATTATGTGGCACATGATGTCACCAACAATAAATACATGCAAATAGATTTTACGTTAACTACATGTGCCACAGATAGTACGGCGCAATTTCTCACAATCGCCGGATAGGGATTTGAAACATCCCATACTTCCCTTTGTCAGTTGAAAAATATGACAAGCCAACATGACGGATACTGTGAATGTAGATTTTTAAGATTTCTACGTTTATCTAGCACAGTATTTGCGTTTTAGACACCTGTATTGTTCTTAACATGTCGTATTAACAGAGGCCGCTAATGTGTGATAGTGGTGGTACACTTTAACCTGAGGCTGCCGGTTACATTCCTATGGTGACAACTTTCGACCGTCAGATCTGGCTCGTGAAGACACTAGATGCAGTTCGTAATCGCCAGTGTTGAAAACGTTAGGGACTGAAACATCACTTACCGAATGGTTTACCACAGCACTGTTTAATTTGGCCTGTAGAAACGCCAAACATGACGGCGGGTTATGCATCTGCATGATTCGTCATCTTAACCGCAGTGACATTTTGCGTACCGACTAACACAATAAATTCATCAAATCTTAATTATTTTAGAGGTAAATCCATAAGGCTTAAGAGGAATCGACTAATATTCGTATAAAATGTTACTTCATGAATCTTACTTAAACAGTAGGAAAAATTGTTACAAAAACAGCATCCACTTGCAAGCCTCTATTATCAACGTATCAAAATGACGACGCGGTTCTAATTCAACAGACATACCTGCTAAGGAAGCAGTGCAAGTAGCACCAGAAATTAAAAAGTTCAGAATTCGTCACCTTAGACTTACCGTCAACTTTTCCGACACTAACCTAACTGATGGCTGATGGACCCAGACACCGTGATAGGCCTGGGTGACTGCAGCTAACAGATGCACGCAGTCGCATCACTGGTCCCTGGTGTACAGGACATGGGATGATTCCGCCTGTACCGCACGAATGTGGCCACTGATACTGTCAAGAGGAAGCTCGGCATTCGTCTTGGGACAAAGCTTTACTCTTAAATATCGCATATCGACTTCGGTAAACGATTCATCATAATCAGTGGATTAATCGAGACCAGAGGACTTGTATATATATTATACTTACCGTACATGAATTACGACACATTCAACACTAATGACAGGTTAATTTTGGTGTGACTAGTTGTGATTTATGAGCGATAATTGTGATATGTTTTGCAGTGTGCCTGAGACCTCAGGGCTTGATTACTTCACTGAAAATGATCAATTATTGATAGAAATCGATATGAGATTTTTTAGGGAGTAGCGTGTTTTATTCCAACGACCAATGCTGAGCTGCCTCTTGTAATTACCGCATGTGTATCGTGGTGATGATGGTGGTGCACACGAATAGTCCTCATTACCAGCGAGACTAGTTGGCCAGTACGCACGCAAAATACGCTGATAAATGTATCCATCTTCGTGCAGACTCACAGTGAAATGGCTTCAACTGTTTTGGTGCCCTAGGTCAGTTGCAGGCTCAACTAATCTCCGCTGACACTAGAACCCCCCAGGATACCTGGATAAAGCCCTAGAGTTTCGTGTTTCTGTCCGGCAGTCTACATTACGTAGCTAATGGAGTAGTTCCGTCTTTGTTTTTTCCCACTCAAGGATGTCAATAATTCTAAGCGATGTCGTGTACTCCAAGCGTCTTGTTTTGACTTAGGTCTTTTCATGCTATGTCAGATTGTTTTTCGAGTATCACTAATCTCTTATTCAAAAATCAAATGTTCAAATGTTTGTAGAGCTTATGGGACTCAACTACGGGGGTCATCAGTCCATAAAGTTTCAAAGTACGTATGAACTACCTTATAGTAAAGACGGCACAAACAACCATGCCCGAGGGGGGGATCGAACCCCCAACCGCAGCGGCCGTGCAGACCGTGACTGGCAAGCCGCAGACCGCTCGGCCACCGCGGCCGACAATCTTTTATTCTCTTCCTTTCTATGACTGATCATAAATGTAGTTATTTTTCCTTCAGTGACCATATAATAGTTATATTCAAACATACTTTTAGGACCTCATTTACCATGAAGTGTAACATGTAATTCAATTTTAGTGGTATTCGGTTTGTTTCTTAAAGACTCACTTTCAAACGCCAAACAGCCATGTTAATAAAAATCTTCTCAATGAACGTACATTTAAATACCAGTGTTTCACATTTCTGCCCTGGGTGAGAACCTAATGCCTTTTTTCATTCTTGAATGATATGTTAAATATATAACCGCAGAGTACTTATTGAAAGCATTTCAACTATGAATGAGTATTTTTTGCTTCCAGCATATGCAATTTAGAAGTAGATATCCCTGGAGTATTGAAGGGAGTTGGAATGCCCCAAAATGGTAAAAATTCATATTTTCCCTTTTTAAGCTTATAAAGTAATTTGAAATTTTCTGCTTAAATTAGTGCAAAACTTGTTAAGAAATTCGACACTCCTGGCCATTAAAATTGCTACACCACGAAGATGGCGTACTACAGACGCGTAATTTAACCGACAAGAAAAAGATCCTGTGATATGCAAATGATTAGCTTTTCAGAGCATTCACCCAAGGATGGCGCCGGTGGCGACTCCTACAACGTGCTGACATGAGGAAAGTTTCCAACCGATTTCTCATACACAAACAGCAGTTGACAGGCGTTGCCTGGTGAAACGCTGTTGTGATGCCTCGTGTAAGGAGGAGAAATGCGTACCATCACGTTTACGACTTTGATAAAGGTCAGATTTTTAGCCTATCGCGATTGCGGTTTATCGTATCGCAACATTGCTGCTCGCGTTGGTCGCGATTCAATATCTATTAGCAGAATATGGAATCGGTGGGTTCAGGAGGGCAATACGGAACGCCGTGCTGGATCCCAAAAGCCTCAATCACTAGCAGTCGCGAAGACAGGCATCGTATCCGCACGGCTGTAACGGATCGTGATGCCACGTCTCGATCCCTGTGTCAACAAATGGGGACGTTTGCAAGACAACCATCTGCACGAACAGTTCGACGACGTTGGCAGCAGCATGGACTATCAGCTCGGAGACCATGGATGTAGTAACACTTGACGCTGCATCACAGCCAGAAGCGCCTGTGATGGTGTACGCAATGACGAACCTGGGTGTACGAATGGAAAAAACGTCATGTTTTAGGATGAATCCAGGTTCTGTTTACAGCATCGTGATGGTCGCATCTGTTTGGTGACATCGCGGTGAACGCACATTGGAAGCGTGTATTTGTCATCACCATACTGGCGTTTCACATGGCGTGATGGTATGGGGTGCTATTGGTTACACGTCTCGGTCACCTCTTGTTCGCATCGACGGCACTTTGAACAGTGGCAGTTGCATTTCAGATGTGTCATGACCCCTGGCTTCATTCGATCCCGGCGAAACCCTACATTTCAGCAGGATAATGCACGGCCGCATGTTGCAGGTTCTGTACGGGGCTTTTTGGATACGGAAAATGTTCGACTGCTGCCCTGGCCAGCACATTCTCCAGTCATTATTCTTGATGACCGGTGGTATCGTGTTGAAGCTGCATGGATATCTGTACCTGTACACGCCATCCAAGCTCTGTTTGACTCAATGCCCAGCCGTAATTACGGCCAGAGATGGTTGTTCTGGGTACTGATTTCTCGGGATCAAATTGCGTGAAAATTAATCAATTGTAAGTGATAGTATGTTTGTCCAATGAAAACCCGTTTATCATCTGCATTTCTTCTTGGTGTAGCAATTTTAATGGCCAGTAGTGTAATAGGAGTATTTTTATTTCATTTAAAAAAATAATATGTGCGCCCAAGAAATTTACCCAACTTGGAATGTTTACACATTTAAATCTTAAATTTTCCGAAAATAGTAGACATAGAAGGCTGTGGATATCGCTTTTCAGTTGTAGATTCTTTGATCTTTTCGTTGACACCAGTGTCGTTCAAATAAAAGTCGATGATCGATGTAAATATATCGTTCAACAACCTCATAGACTCGTGTAGGGTAAAGGTCATGGAAAGCCTTGGCATTGTGCCTGGTATCAACACTATCAGAGGTATTTGGCTTCTGGACAACATGAGGGTACGGAAATTCGGTTTGCAGCTGAATTTAATTAAAAATCAATGGCAGGAAGTAGAATACTGCTTCATGGTGAAGGAAAAGAAGTAAAAGATGACCCTGATTTATCTGCTGGACACTTTTGACAATAGAATAAAAGGTATTTGTGTATTTTCATACTCATTTACTTCAATCGGGTTTTCTGGCATTTGACATTTTTATTAGTGTTACACGTATCTCACAAACCACTAATCCAATAACATTCAAATAATCAGAAATGCTATATAACACTTAAAAGAGGCTACTGAACTAGAATCAAGACAAAATCTGGCTTCTTCTCTAAACAAACGAAATTTTTGTTAAATTTTATCCAATAAAAATTGCTTAACGGTAAAAAAATTCATTAATATTACACCAATAAAGAGAAAACATTAGTTCTAGTTCAGCGAACTAACAATATATGCTGAAAACAGGTGCCGAAATTTCAAAGTTATATATGATACATATCCTGAGAAAAAGGTACATAAAATTAGAAAATTTAGCAGAGCCGAGATACGGCATTCCGACTCCCCTTAAAGCAACTTAAAAATACTTAACAAAAGCTAATCTCTCGTTCCAGATTGTATACTAATTACATTCTTTTCAGAGTATGTTTATGCAATAGCCCCATACCTAGCTGTTTTACAACAGCTCGCTCAGCCAAAGATCGGTACCCAAAGATTGGAAAGTTGCACAGGCCATTCTAATATTCAAGATAGACAATAGTAGTGATCCGCAAAATTACAGGCCTATGACACGTCGGTTTGCAGCAGGATTTTAGATACTTTCCTCAAACACTACGAATTATGTCGAAGAAAACGAGCTATTGATCCATAGTCAACACGGATTCAGAAAGTATGGTTCCTGTGAAACACAGCTAGTTCTTTTCGCACATGAATTGATGAGTGCTATCGATAAGCCACCTCAAACCGATTCCATATTTCTAGATTCTGGGACGGCTTTTGACACTGTACCTCAAAAGCGTCTGCTAATGAAATTACGTTCTTCTGGAATACCGCAATTGGGTTCGCTATTTTCTGCCAGAAAGGACACAATAGGTAGTAAATGACGAAAAGTCATCGAGTAACACAGTAGTGATATGTGGCATTTCCCACGGAAGTGAAGAAGGGCTCTTACCGTTCCTTATCTTTATAAACGACTAGCTGAAACCCCGGCGTCGCACAGGTACATACTTGTTTGTTAATCTCTGGTTCCCCTTTTTCTCAGTTCTCCGTCCGTCTGCCCTTCTCTCCCTCTGCCCGTTTCTCTGCCATCGCACCTTTCCGCACTCCTCCTCAATCCACTGCGTCCTCTACCTGTGAAACATTAAGTAACTTTGATGGTGATCAGTCAAGTTGACAGTAGCTTGTTAAATTTTTTATGAAAGATCTCGGGCAGTAGAGATCTGCAAATGCAAGATAAAACGCTCATTGCTGTTCTAAATTACTTTGCGAGTGGCTACAGTACTTGCGCAACAGAAATTTATCTAACTGCTCACTTCTTAAGGGAGCAGCCAACATTTTAACAAAAACAAAATTAATGTTAAGAAAAGAATAGATAAACATGGGGCAGGGAGTATGAAATTATAAAGCAGAGGTTTCATACTTTAAATCACTACCTATTCAATAAAATGAACAAGCAAATAAATGTGGGGAGACCAAATTAATCACAATAAAGCACACACCTTGTACAAAAGTGAATTACATCGTAAAGTTACTGCCTGTAATAAAATTGTTTCTGCCCTTTATGAATGTGGAGGTAACGTGGGAGGAAATTTGCAAATACACAGTGGATAGGGGAAGCACAGTCATTCACACACACAATGCTTGCAATACACTACTCATGTGGCAACACTCGATAGCAGCGACAAAACGAAGCGTCAGCGGAGTTTTGACGAGATGGCGGGTGTCCTCGGGCACAATTAAAATTAGACTACGCACCAAACGAAATCGTGTGCGGGGAGGCAGCGGCATACTATCCTTAAGTACCGTGTGGTGTGAGACCGTGGAGAATTACATAGAATTTACAAAAAGAAATTAATTTAGATTAAGCAAGTAAAACACACGCAAGAATTCATATAGAAGAAAGCTAGTAACAGTAAAAGCATGGCTGAAGGCAGAAGTAAAGACCATTACGAAAGCACGTTGTGCAATCGGTCATACCAAGACAGGAAAGACGGAATCAAACCAGAAATTCTGAGAAAAATTTAGCATACTCGCGGATACAGACACGGCACACACAACTTTTGTTAAAAACAACAGAGAATTTAAACATACTAAGTTTACACAAAGGCTGAAGGCCATACACGTGTATTCTAACTTGAAAAAACCGGACACAAAACCATCACTGGAATGAAACTGCAATTACTAAAATTGTACTAACTTACTCTAGTTCTGTAAATTAAGAAACACTTCGCCTCACATAGCGAAAGAATTACTCAAGAAAACTACCACTGATAAACCAAGACTGCCTGATCACAAACAAAGTAAAGTTCTAACAGCATGCCATCCCCTCAGCATTATTGGACGATATACTCACAGCAAGAAAGAAGCTCAGGCCACACGAAAAGCCTTCCCCTCCAGGCATCGGATGTAGGGCGATCCAGAGTGCGTTCAGAGCATACTGTCTTCAACCCTCGCTACCTGAAGAAGATAATACCCTCTGCTAGAGCTCCAGAGAGGGCTCTTTTGTCGCCTCCTTCGTCCAGGATTATGTTGGTACTACACTAAGAACGGGCCACCTCGCCATCTTGCCAAGTAAGCTTTTCTCTGGCCACCCAGCAGACGGCAGCGCAGACGACATTCGAAGGCATGGGTTATTAACTAAAGTAAACGAGGCCTAAAGCGCGAGGCTGAGACTGTAAGCCATTGCGCGGCAGTCAGGCAATATGAAAAGCAACCTTCCAAATGCATACGTACACACAAGTTCAACCACACGGGTGGAAACATATATAAACATGGGGCATTGATCATTAATAAAGGAATAAAATAATCGACATACAAATAGACAATATTAAGGGCGGAGAAACACTTTAGAGTAATGAATAACACAAAATGTAACACAACCACACATTCAGTGGACGTATTTCTAAGTGGTGTCCAAGTTTATTGCAAGGTTTCTTCTGCCATGCACTGTATGAAATCTTCGCGTAAAAGCAAGACGTAAGTTGAAGTTTTATCACAATCGTTATGGCAGCGCATAAAATACAAACAAATATATACGAGGTTTTCAATCTTCCTGCTCTGTTTCTCCTCGCGTCCATTTCCTCGTCCCCCTCCCGCTGTTCATCTCCTGTCACCGTCTCCCCTCTCTCGTTCTCCTCGTCTACCCTCTCTCTGTCCGTCTCCTCATCCACCTACTCCTCTTCCTCCTATATATGAAAACATACATATATGCGCCAAGTTTCATGGTGGTGGTGCAAACGCTGTCAAAATCGCAACGTACCCTGCGCCATGCTAAATTCACTGGCTTGCAAATTATAAAAATCGGTCAAATAATTTGGATATTTGTTGTACCCTCCGCCATGCACCTACGGAGGTTTAAGGAAGGTATCCCATGTATTAATTCAGGGTATAAGGTATTTTCATTTCATTCAATTCCGTCCAGCCGTTTCAGCGTGAAGAGTAACAAACGTGTTAACCCACTGTAACCTTCCCTCCGACATGCATCGTACCCAAAGAAGCTACCTCTGTTCCAAATTTCATTCGTTAATTCAACTGAACACTTTGGAATTGCAATTACTAACAACGTAAATTGTGAAGAACACACAGAAAATACCGCGATACAGGGGAGAGAGTGTGGCAGAAGTGATGAACCAGTCGGGCTGGAAATCATTAAATGAAAGGCGTTACTCGTTGCGGCGAGATCTATTTGAGAAATTTCTGTTACCAACTTTCTCCTCCGAATGCGTAGATATTTGGCTAGCAAGCACATACATAGGGAGACTTCATTCTCAGTCTGATCGAAAACGGTTAGAGAACTCCGATGCGTTAGCGGCCTACATTAATACGGCATCTTAAGAATAAAATAGGAAGAAACCGTGCTAGATAAACGTAGAAACCTTTCATACCTGCATTCACAGTATCTGTCATGTAGGTGTATCATTTCTCAACTACAAGGGGTGGTACTTGTACATTATTCTGCAAGTCATATTTAAGTGCCTGGCAGAAGCTTCTTCTCTACCGTTTCATTCTCCAATAGCGTACCGGAAAAGAACACCAACATTTTTCTGTTTTCGATCTGATTATTTATTTCATTACTGGATGAACCGGTGAATTTCGCATTACTTACCTCTTAATATAAACCGTATTAATTTAAATCATGTGTATTTTAGAACCAGTCGCTTTATAAAGGCATCATCAGATTGTCTAAGTATCAGCTCAATAGTGGGCAAATCACTCATACATGTCCAGGATAATATTCATTTCACATTCGTGGAGGTTCAGGGAAGGTTTAAACGTTAATAAAATTTGGAAAAATTGCGAGGAAAATTTAGATTTAAAACGTAAAATAGTGTCTTGGTTGTTGTGTTGGGTGCGTTCAAAAATATATTTTGAAAGAGTAAAGTTCGCTCTACATGAACTGAACCCGTATATGAAATGTCAAAGATAAAAGTGAATTGGAACCGATTTGGCTAGATAGCATTACATAAACCACTGAATCTATTGTGATGAAATCTGGTATGGAGATAGCTTGAACGCTGAAGTACCGAATAAGATATTTAGAAAGTGTCTAATTCAAGATACTTTTTGATTTTAAGTATATAAAGCGAAATATTGAACAATAATTACTCTCCGAAAAGTTATTTACTCTAACTTCTTAACTATTTTTCCTGAAGTTATAATTAACTTTTAAAAATGCATTGTCACTTTTGTAAAACGTGGATAGAACATCAGAACAACAGAAGTACCAGTCCTTATTTTACATGTTTTAAATCTAAATTTTCCTCGCAATTTTTCATTCTGGACATGTCTATCGAGCCGATACTTAAACTATATGAGGGGGGGGGGGTTAAAGCCAAAGTGGTGTAAGTCATTTTGATTCATTCTGAGAAACAGAAGGTTTTGTGAGAAGCATTATAATAAATTCCACAAGAAATCAACACCACTTTTTTGTGTTTTACATCACAGGAAGGTGTCATTGTTTCAATGTGTTGATAATTGAAAACGATTTAATAAAAAAATTGTGTGTCTTTTGAAGGGCCCAAATGACTTACACCATTTTGCCTTTAACCAATCTTGTATTTGCAGTAAATTTAAATAAAAACAAAAGGTATTTTTAATGACAAATGATATATTTCAGAAATAACTAAGAGCAGTACAACTAAATATCCTTTCTTAGCTATGACAATGTTCAGTCACGTTCAGTATCAACAACATCCAGCGGGCCTGCATCATCTATTGAAGCTTCAGCTGTTGTAAGTCCCTGGAAGTAAGCATGGTTGATGGCTGGAATGTATGGTAGATCTAGCATGTCCCTTTTCTTTTCCTTGGTTACAGGTCTTGGTCCATGGTATAGGCTTTCCATAGCAATACGTCCACGTGAAACTGACCTTCCTGGTTTGGCTGGCTTTAGACATAGAGCGGGGAATGGAAAATCCTCATTAAGAGTCTCCTTGTAATAAAGCATAAAAGGTTCGTTCTTCAGCAAACGTATCCACTGCATATTAAGCCACGACACTGATTTTTAGCGACATTTTGTTTTCTCCCTGTAATAGCTTGTTCAAGATTCTTCGTAGACTTGAAGTCTTCACGTGACATTTGCGTAACAATAAAAGCTTTCTTTCTTCTTGATTTCGCGATTATGGAGCACCAATCAGCAGAAACATAAATTGCTTTACCTCTTGCATAGGATTCTATAGATCCAAAACCTGAATCATTAGGGAGGTAGGAGTGGCCAGTGACCATAAATTTATGGTCCATAATGTCGATATTAACACTGGTGTGAAGCAATTTCATGAGACAAATGTAAATTTCAAATTCCTATTTTGCCCCGTACAAGTGTCACTATACATGAGAATATGTTTTGAAGCTGAAGCTCTTGTAGTAATATTTTTTGTAACACAAGAACCTATTTCTTGTGACCCACGTGAGGCCATTGTCTCATCCCATGTGTACATAAAGCCCATATCAGTTGACAGCTCATGACAGCCAAGATTGTATAAGTACATGTTTCTTTTATAATAGGCGACAGAAGTAGTCAGTTTGGGAAATGGTAGAGCTTTCTGCAAGTCAAAAGTGAAGGCATAATACAATTTATCTTTCTGTGACTTTTCTTTATCTAATACCATGGATGTTCTAGCAGCCTCCGCCTTTCGAAGACGACGTTCGTGTTGTATTACATCGTTTAGCGCGCGCACCACGTTTGCTATTATTTTCAGTGAAATTACGTTTATAGCACAGTCATTGTTAAACTTCAAAGGCATGATAATGTGTTACAAACGAAATTGGAAAAATGATAGACTACGTGAGTTAAACTTACCTGAAGAACCAAACATTTCATTCTCTGAAGGATCATAATCATCAATAGATCCTGAATTTCGCAATATACTAGGTCTACTACTTGTGTCTTCATCAAATTGAGGATCCATCTTCACCAAAACACGTAAACTACACAGTACGAAAGCAGACCTTAGAAGCACTTAGAGGAATAATGGCGTAAGTCAGACTTGCACCACAATGCCTGTAAACAAAGCGGCCGTTTAAAGTTCAAATGTTTGTATAGCCTATGGGACTTAACTACGGGGTTATCAGTCCCTAAACTTACAAACTACTTATGAACTACTTACGAACTAGGACGGCACAAATATCCATGCCCGAGGGGGGATTCGAACCCCCGACCGTAGTGGCCGTGCAGACCGTGACTGGAGCGCCTTAGTCTCCTCGGCCACCGCGGCCGGCGCGGCCGTTTAATTCACAAATGAAACTGCTAACGCCTTCTATGGGGGTAAGAACAAAATTGTGAGTTACGTCATTCTTCCATTTATCAGATCTATATTTCAAAATTGTATTGCAGCGCTTAAGTCAATAATTTTAAAAACGTGACTTACACCACTTCGGCTTTAACCCCGTCATATGATGATGCCCTTATAAAGCTACTGGTTCTAAAATGCATATGATTTAAATTGACATGGATTATATTAATAGGTAAGCGATACGAAGATCACCGGGTCATCTAGTCGACCCGGCAATGCTTCGGAATTGCTAATATGTATGTACTCTTGCATTGAACGTCAAATGTGCAAAATTTTATCGCAATCGTACGAATGATATTGATATCCCAAAGAAAAGAGCTCTTTCAGTTTTCCACTGCCCAACTGTTCCAAACTTTTACTCCACTCAAACCTTCTTCTCGCTCTGAACGTCGAATGTGCAAAATTTTATCGCAATCAGATGAATGGTAGTGATATTCCATGAAAAAATCTTTCTATTTTCTGAATTTTCCAATTTTCCGGGTAACTTTCCAAATTTTTAGTTGTTGTTGTTTAGAGGGGACTAAACTACTTGGTCATCAGTCCCCAATTTTTAGTTCATAAGATCGTTAATCTTTCGTTGAAACTCAAATGATCAAATTACCATAATGAACCAAACAAGAAAAGAATTACCTCTCTCCGTTGTAAGAATAGTCGGCTATAGTTCTGAATGCAATGAAAAACACATTGAAAAACGCACTTTCCTTTTTTCTTAAATTTTCCGGTAGATTTTCCAAAAATTTTATTTCATAAAAACTTTGTCCTGTCAAGCCGTACTTAAGTGATGCTCTTACAACCATGTGGCAATTGATTTTTATTCATAGAAAAAAATCGCTTTTGGTTTTTCCTAAAATTTCCTGCTTTCCGGGCGACTTTTCCATTCTTTTTGTTTGATGCGTACCTTCCTCTTGATTTCAACATGAAATGTACAAAATTTTATCGCAGTTGGACGAACGGTATTGATAGCTTACTAAAAAAAAAACTGTTTCCGTTTTTCCCGATTATCCTCTTTTCCGGAAAACTTTTCCATATTTTGTCGCCGTTTAAACCTTCCCTGGAATTACACAAATATTTCAAGACTAAAATTAGCCAAATCGGTTCAGCCGTTCTCGACTTTTAGCGAGACTAACGAACAGAAATTATATATATATATATATATATATATATATATATATATATATATATATATATATATATATATATGATAATCATGTTTCCCTGTATAGGTGGGTTCTAACAGAATATCTTCGCATTCAGAGGAGAAAGTTGGTGACAAATTTCGCAAATAAATCTCTCCGCACTGAATACGCGTTTATTTTACTGATTTCCACCCCAATTTGTGCATCATTTCTGTGACACTCTCTCCCCTGTAGTGAGATAATAAAAACGAGCTGCCCTTCTCTGAACTTTATCCAGATCCTCCGTTAGTCCCAGTTGGTGGGGATCCCACAATGGGCAGCAATACTCCAAAATAGGACGGACAAGTGTAATGTAGGCAGTTCCTGTAGTAAAACTGTTGTGTATTATGTGTTCTGACAATGAAACGTTGCCTTGGGTCGCCTTCCCTATGATATTATCTATGTGTTCTTTCCAATTAAAGTTGTTAATAATTGTAATTCTTAGGGCCACGGTTGAATGTCCGAGCCTTGTTGCGGAGCGCGCGGATGCTCGCCGTCGGAGTACCGAGTCCTCCCTCTGGCGTGGGTGTGTGTGTTGTCTTTAGTGTAAGTAGTTTGTAAGTCTAGGGACTGATGACCATAGCAGTTTGGTCCAATAGCTTTACAAACATTTGAGCATTATACCTAAAATTTCATGACAGGGAGGATGTAGCACTTTCGCCGGGATACAGTCATTACAAGCATTAAGTAATTAAAGGATGTACCCGGAGGACTGTAATACGATTGCAGCAAATATACGATTGTTACTGTTCGTGCTATACATTAAAAGCGCAACTATCTATTAGAAATCCCATCAATTAAAAAGTGCATTAATATTGAGATACAGCTGTTATCTACGTAATACCAGTCTGGGAGACAGTGGGGTCCATAACACTTGATGTAAAGAATTTAAAAGCTGCAAAAATTCACGAATTATGAAAATTATGAAATTGCTTGAGCACAGGGCTCACAACTATTTTCTATCGTCTGACAAAACTGTTAAAAAGTAACAATATGAAGTGGAACGATGCCAGGTTCAGTTGCCGGTAATGTAAATGACAGGCTGTCAAACTGCAGATCTTTATGGAAAAACATTGTATACAAAACACTTTTACGCCCTATATTACAATACCGTTTTAGTGTGTTGGACGCATATCACGTTGGACTAACTAGTGGGATTGAAGAAGGGTGGCGCAGATGGTCGCAGATGTATTTGCTAAGAAGTACGTTCAAAAGTTTTAACTGCCGCAATTTTGATGAAAGGTGCAATACATATCGGAAACCCCAATAGTCATCCATCAGGAAAAAATCCTGTACGAATCCTTAGTACATTGGAAATAAAACTGTACCCTTTGCGACGCTGTTAAGTTCTGTGCAGTGTGTAGATATAGATGTAGATATTAAAAGCTACCTATTTCGGAAAGCAGTGGACAGAATGAGTCTTGGAATGTCGCTGTAATACGAAATTTACATAACTGCTACCTTGAACTAATTATACTGAACTGCCATTGTCTTCAAAACATGAAGCTATTAATGAGAATGAAATATGTACCCAATGTAGATGGCAGTGACGGTGCCACACTTTTGCCTGCTGCCCCTGTCTCCTCCCCCTCCCCCTCCCCCTCCGCCCGACCCGAAATCTGCACACTGGTCGCTTCTCATTTCGTAGTGTGACCGTCAGTATGCAAGTTATTACAGCGGCCAAGGGCTCGCCTTTTGCCCATTAAAATGGTTCCGCGATAATGTGTGGATGTGATTACGCCGAAAATACGATCATTGCAAGGGAAAGCTGCTTTCGAAGAACGGAGACGTATTGAACGTAGAGGACATATGTGAGGACCACCTAACGATGCGACCTTTATTAGTTGTAAAAATAAAGAGTGTATCAGTCCTTAGCATCCTTAAATAACTTATTGATTAAACTAGCTGGTCCCAGATCGGTTCAAATGTTCAAATGTTTGTAAAGCTTATGGGACTTAACTACGGGATCATTACTCCCTAAACTTACAAACTACTTATGAACTACTTACGAACTAGGGCGGCACAAATATCCATGCCCGAAGGGGGATTCGAACCCCCGACCGTAGTGGCCGTGCAGACCGTGACTGAAGCGCCTCAGTCCCCTCGGCCACCGCGGCCGGCCCAGGTCGGTTCACTAGCGTTTAATCAATAAGCAGCGAAATTTGACTCAACGAAACAAATACATTAAACATCACTCAAATGATTCTACAACCAGAATTTATAGTTAAATCTACCGCTTTTCAATTTGCGATTTCCTGTTTAGGTGAAAGCTCCCATAGTTTACACGTTAAGGGAATTTTTTCTACGTTCTAATATTATGGCCATACCGTCAAAGATCGTGAGCTCTAAAATTATTTCCTGTAACTTCAGAGCCGCAGCTAGCTCCTACAAATCTCATGATTACTGATAAGGTACACCTTAGGTTTTTAAAAGAATCTGAACTTCTGAATTACATCTAAAAGAGAAGCCCTAAAACAGATCTGCTCCTAAGGTTGACAAGTTCGGTAGCTATAGTATTGAAATAATTCCCATATCTCCAAAATTAGACAAGGATAGAAATAAATTTACAGTAGATGCAGATGTCATGAACTACATTTAGCTGTAGTCCTTCAAAATTAAAGTTTCTCACCATGTAGTTGATTATCTTTAATCAGGCCAGTAAAAGCTATTGAAACAAGGCAAGGTGTTTACTGTTCAGAAATAATTGTTACAAAAGAATATCATAAACAAATGTATTAGACGTATTTTTCTTATGCATTAGAAACTCTTTTAAACGTATTTGATCATTTCGTCTGCAACATCACTTATTTGATAGGGTGATTTGCTTTGCATCACCAAGGGTATCTACTTCTATGTTAAGTTTGCAGCATTTCTCATTTCTAATTGTGGAATATTTACTTCGTCTTATTTGGCGAAAGACTTTTGGAAAACTGCATTTAATATATCCGCTTTAGTGGCACTGTCATCAATAACATTACCGTCCCTATCGTGCAAAAAAGGCATTCACTTAGTTCAAATGTTCAAATGTTTGTGAAGCTTAACGAACTTAATTGCGGGGACATCAGTCCCTAAACTTGCAAACTACTTATGAACTAGCTTATACTAAAGACGGCACAAACTTCCACGCCCGAGGGGGGATTCGAACCCCCGACGGGGAACGGCCTCGCGCATTGCAGCCTAGCGCCTCAATGCGCTCGGCCACACCGCCGCGGAGTCTTTCCGCTGGTGTAGATAACATAGTACCAGAATCTCTTTGGATTTTCTACTAAGAGTTTCGTTGTGAAAACTATTAAATGAATGTCGCACTGAAGGCCACGCTAAATTTCGAGCTTCAGTAAAACTTCGGCAACCTTGGGGATTTTGCATTTGTCTAAATTTTCTGCAAAAGCTTTGTTTTGTTTTGTGTACCATGGGGAACCAGTTTAGTATCTTATTAATTTATTTAGTAGGAATCCATCCAGTACCGTTAATACTATTTCTTTGAATGTAAGCCAAATATGGTCTTCACTTACATAGTTAATTTAGAAAAAATGGAGACTGTCTCCTGGGAAGATGTCTACCGAATATTTATCATTTTTATAAGTATTTAGCGTTTAGTTGTGGTAAATATCTTCGTTACGGATTTGAGCTCGCTACAACTTTGTATTCACTTATCCCTGTATCAGTCGTGATGCTCAGGAGTATTTGTGACTAAGAGCTCAAGAGTGTTTTCGAAACCATTTCAATTTGAATGGGCTGATGAACTAATTGTTCAAAATAATAAAAAAGCATTTAGAACAATGTCGGAAGATGTATCTGCCACCCTGTCTAAAGGTGTATTTTTGTTATACGTATGGTCAGTGCCAACTATAATTGTACGAGTTGTGTACCTATTTGTGATGAGACTGAAATTTTGTATCAACTCTCCAGTGCCTGCTTGATGACATTAATCGGAGTCATAATTTATTTATTGCTCACACTAACTGACAGGAACTATCGACTTCAGTTTAGCTTGAGAGCTAGTACACATATTACAGTGTGCTTTTTGTTTCTTTTGTAGTGCAGATCATAGGAATTATGGCATTTCCATTAAAAAACTAGGGTGCTTCCTCTGCGACTCAGTAGATACCAAAGCTAAACAATCTAGAACAAAAGTGTACGTTACAAGCATAGCACTCTATATTCCTTCTTTTCATTATTTCAAATATTTTTAAACTGTACGTCAACTTTAGGTGATCTGTCAAACATAGACGCTCTTATCTCTATTATGCAAACGTATTTTTCGTTCTTCTTTCCTCTCTTTTTAATGCAGTTGTAGCAATTAATAATATATGTACAAAGGCAGTGATAAAAGTTGAACGTTCTAATTATCTTTATATTGTTCCTTTCACGTTGCTTCCATGGCAATGGACTGTTTCTATCGCAATCAGTAAGTGTGGAAGAAAGCTACCGTACAGACGGAGGGAGAATGGATCCATATTTGTGATTGGACGAACTAATTATACACTAACATAGACGACGATATTGCTTCAGTTTCCCAATAGTTACAAATATTTCTATTTTGGGTACTGAAAAGAGGTTATACATTTCGGCGAGATGTCAAAGAAAAATCTCTTCGTATTGGCTGTATCGAGTAAGATCGGAGACGGAGGTTTGGAAGCAAACAGCAGGAGTACGGGGAAGAGCGTCCCTTGCCTGAGAGACCGCTAATCCGACTACCTGGCGAAGGGTCAGGTGTGGCAAGTGTCCGGCGTGGCAAGTGTCCGGCATTCGGCACTGACAGTTTCTTCCTACACCACAGTTATGTAGTAACATAACGGCTAAGTCTTAATTCAGATCCTGGTTTGGCTGCTTTGATTAGTTCCCCACAAATGTTGTTTGGATACTCGATTCAATCTCTGGCCAGTCCTTGTTTCCAAAGCAGAGAGTTTTCCTGGTGATGTCAAGTTTATATGTCCCCGTGGCCTTTAGCGGAAAGGAAACGCTGTCAACTGGTTTCGTCAGTCGTCTGCACTCCATCTGCGGCAGATGATCTCGTGCACATCTAGGAAGTAAAAGCAACTAAAGATCCCCTTTGAGGCGGAGTTTTCGAATCTCTATATTGCCTTTTTAGGTTTAGCCTCTTTTCTTATCTGGCCCCCGTAGAGAAATCATTTATCCTGAATAGTGATATAAGTACATCCAGTACTGTGAATTAGTAATCCGAATTGTTTTTGCCGATAGGTTGTTTACAAAGATAGTGACTGAGACGACAAAAGTATGATGCACAGTTTGTAAGTCCACATGTGTGTACCAACCAACAATTTAGAATTGTATTTTTCCTTGACAACGTAACTGCTAAAAGGCGTACTTCTGGAACACGATAATGAAATGTGTTACTAAATTAAAGAAATGTTGATAAATCGCATTTTGGATAAGTAATGTGTGTGCGTTCGCCCATCCAGTAAAGTCATTCAAGAGAAATAAATGCCTTATTTTCAAGGTGCACATTGAGTCTACCAAAAGCATCGACCTGTTGGCAACTTAAAATAGCAGAAAAGCATGACAGACGACACGGCACAGTAGATACACGGTCAAGCGCCAAGAGTTGCCTTCACTCATGTCTGCTGTCTCGGGGTTCCAGGAGATGAATGTAGTTGTTCCGTCATTTCCATAAGTATTCCCAGGAGACATACATAATTAAAAAAACAAAAATACTGTGAAATCTGAGAATTTATTATATGGAAAAGAAACGGTCGCATTGCACATTTTCAAGCGAATACCCATTAAAAAACGAAACTTGAGAAGGTATGATATAAAACCATTCAAACATATTGTGTGGTTAGGATTATGTAGTGAACTGGAACCCTCTATTTGTTTACTTTGGATTTAATTCCTAGGCAAACGACTAAGAATCCATTTACGAATACAAATTTGTATTTATACTGCACAAAACGCTTTCATATTGCTGACAAAGTTCCATCATCAGGTTTGGGGGATGCTCAGCGAAACTTCAGTAAGGCCAGAGCTCTACTCTATTCACAATATTGATGTTCTATTAAAAATATTACCTTTCCATTGAATTTGTTTATTCACTCACAATTCAAAAAGTTCATTAATTTCCATTTATATTATTGTTTGTGGACAGCACTGGATACCTTTACCAATGACATTATAAACCCAAGATTTTGCAGAATAATAATGTACCCTATTAAAGACCGAAATGAAAGTGATAAAACATTATCGTAATATAGAAATCCAAGTTTGCTGCTAACAATATTTATTCAGCTTGTGCAAATTTACTCCACTACAAGCTTGTTTCGGCTTACGCCATTTTCAAGTGGACCTAGTGATCTATAATAAAATATTTACCTACGTTTACAATATTCAATTTTGTATAAAAAAATCATTACAAGTTCACTTGGATTGACGTCCATAAAGCATATTAGAGTTAGTGTCTTTATGTGACGAGATGGTATAGTCACGTTTTATCTCGTTAATTTTTTTATTTGACAGATATAGACATTGTTTACTCTGTTGATGCTTTATGTATACAGTAAATTATATCTGTGCTAGTCAGAGGGTGTACTCGTGTGTCATGGATAATATAATAGCAGAGACAAACATCGTTTCTCTTTCTTGTGTGAATTTTTATCAGTTTTCCTCTTCCAAAATTTCAATAAAGTTCTCTAAATAATTTTTATCTTTTAAATCTGTTTGTTCGTTGAGAATATCAAGTGGGAAGGTTTTCGTGTGTGAAAATTTCTAGTTGTTTCAGAACATTTCGAATATGGCCTTTAGGAACTGTGTGTAGAACCTTTAAAACAGTTTCGACGTTTTAAGCTGTGTGATTTTGGCTTTTTAGGTGTAAGTATAAGTTCGACTGGTTGCTTTCACAGTCCCTTGTGTGTTCCTTAAATCGAATTTTACAGTTTCTTCCTGTTTGCCCAATATAAAACTTACTGCATAATTTTGTAAACGCCAGGGTAGGAATAAATGTCGGTTTTCGTCTTTCCTGATCTTAATTTTGACCTTAGGGTATTGTTTGTACGAAATGATAGTTTTATGTTAGTTTTCTTAAATATTTCGATAATTTTGTTCGATATGTTTCCTAGATACATTGTTGGTACATATGTTGGTCTTCTTGTAACTTTGTCTTCTTTTTCTATTGTTATTTCTTTGTGTATGGGACTTGTTTTAGGTTTCATCTGTTGTTCATATAATTTGAGTACCATTTTTGGGTTACAACACTACAATACATAGCACAAAAAATTAATATCAACGCAAAAATGGTACTCAAATTATATGAACAACAGATGAAACCTAAAACAAGTCCCATACACAAAGAAATAACACTAGAAAAAGAAGACAAAGTTACAAGAAGACCAACATATGTACCAAGAACGTATCTAGACAACATATCGAATAAAATTATCGAAACATTTAAGAAAACTAGCATTTCGCACAAACAATACCCTAAGGTCAAAATTAAGATCAGGAAATAGGATTCAGAAATTATTGAAGCCAGTCGCCTTTTGTTTCTTCTTAATAAAGATTTATTTAAACCATTACCGGTTTCAAGCTGCCTAGCAGCTCATCAGATGGTATACGTTTAGTGCAAATTACATTTTTTTTCTGTGGCAGGGCATAAAACTAGAAAAAAAAGTAAACACTAATTTTGGTATGCTACACTGAATAATTACAATATAAGTCTGCCTTCAAGACATTAGTTACACTTTATTGAAATTTCGGAAAAGGAAAACGGATAAAAATTCACACAAGAAAGAGAAACCATGGTTTTCTCTGCTATTATATTATCCATGACACACGAATACACCCTCTGACTAGCACAGATATAATTTACTGTAAACATAAAGCATCAACAGAGTAAACAGTGTCTATATCTTTCAAATAATAAAATTAACGAGATAAAACGTGACTATACCATCTTGTCACAAAAAGACACTAGCTCTAATATGCTTTATGGACGTGAATCCAACTTAAACGTAAGTGAGCTTGTAATGAATTTTTTAAACTTTTTTTATACAAAATTGCATATTGTAAACGTAGGTAATTATTTTATTATACATCACCAGGTATACTTGAAAATGGCATAAGCTTGTAGTGGAGTAAATTTGCACAAGCTGAATAAATATTGTTAGCAGCAAACTTGGATTTCTATATTACGATAATGTCATACTTTGATCTTGTATATGCTACGGGCCCAGTAGAAAAGAAACTATTGAAAGTGATAAAAATAGTAACAGTAATAGTGAAAATCCAGTAAAGGAATTTATTTGGTATAACTTAGAGGCGGTCGAGAAAATGAGAAAACATTTTCCAGAATTGCGAATATAGGATTACCGCCGTGATTGTCAGTCGTGAACCTACCGGATAACTAATTTCCGTCGATATTTGTTTTGTAACATGTAGCGAAGACGCTGCGACGTATCTACTCATTTAACATCACAGTACTCTTGGAGGCACGGGTGCGGGAGTGTGCCACTCTGCTGTGTCACATTACAAATCCTTTTTAACAGTCGTATGAAACGAGGGAATAAAACGCTGCACTGGTTGTCCGTCTGCAAGATAAAAGCGTTATACTCGTGTGGTGTTCCCAACAATTTTACCGCCACTAATATGGCATTTGAAATAAAGTTTAGAGTCTTGACCACTAATTCTAATTTATTACGCGTTTCGACGTTCCGTCATTATCGAAGGCTATAGCAAGACAATGGGATTAATATTCATCAAACATTTTGATAAAACATAAATGAGAACACTATCATCCCATTCACCATATATTTTAAAACTTATTAAAAACTGAAACTAAAACATTCCTTTTAAAATAATCAGTGTCAAAGACATATGTCAAACATAAAATAAATTTAAAATCCCCCCCCCCCCCCAGAATATCCATGTAGGATTGTCAAGTGCATACTAAGGTTAGCAAAGCGGTCAGTTATTATGTGGAGAATCCTCCAGATGGCGATGTTGTCATTCTACTTCTCTCTCACTCACATATGCCCACTCACTCCTTCTGATATATAATACCTTAAGGCTGTACAATATTTTGTTACTGTTAAGTTATACAACTATAAACTTACAACTAAAAAAACTTTTACAATCACTGTATACAAAAATTTTCTTTTACATTATAAAATTATGAGTGCTAAACCAATATTTTTTGGTATATATGGTATCTATACAGTATTCGGTGAGGAAAAGTCTGTGGTTGGGGGGGGGGGGGGGCATTCATAAAAGTGTTGGGAAGAAAGAGCAGCCATCAAGCACCATCTTCTTACAAAAACCACACAGTGGCTCATATACCGTACAAGTTTGCAATTGGGTTAATATTACTATAAAAACTGTAAGAGTGCACAAAGATTCATTCTATAACCGGTAGGTGCTCCATCAACCATCTCCTCCCTTTTTACTTAAAATATTGATTTATTTTAAGAGCCTTGAGTGTAATGCATTTGATCAGTATACCTTAAAACTGCTTTTATAATACAGGGCTAACATGTGCTATACACTTATGGAAGAGGATATCTTAACTACTCTTAGAGTTTATATTGAAGATATCGTTCCACATCAGCATTGCCTAAACTGTAATACTGTACATAGTACTTCCTCATGTTACAAAGAGTAATCAAATTTATATAAATGTGACACTACTGTAACATATTGCATTCCTGGTTGTAGGCCAACATTGTAATTTAAACGAGAGGCAATTTTAAACTTGTACGGTATAGAAACCACGGTGCGGTTTTTGTAAGCAGATGGTGCTTGATGGCTGCTCTTCCTTCCCAGCACTTTTATGTATGTATGCCCCCCACCTCCACGCTTTATCTCACCTGAATACTGTATAGATACCATGATTTTGGTGACTGCCAGCAATGTGTCACTAAATACTTTCTTTCCTAACGATGTCAAAATATAGTGTGGCAAAAAATATTGGTGTAGCACTCATATAATTGTATAATGTAAAAGAAAACTTTTGTACACAGTGATTGTAAAAGTTTTTTAGTTGTAAGTTCATAGTTGTATAACTTAACAGTAGCAAAATATTGTGCAGCTTTAAGGTATTATATTATATATAAAAAGGTCCCACAGAGGGAGTGAGTGCACATATGTGAGTGAGAGAGAAGTAGAATGACAACATCGCCATCTGGCGGATTCTCCACTTAATAACTGACCGCTTTGCTAAACTTAGTATGCACTTGACCATCCTACAGGGATGTTCTGGCCGGGGGGGGGGAAGGAGGAATTTTAAATTTAAATTTATTTTATATTTGATGTATGTCTTTGACAGTGGTTATTTTAAAAGGAAGTTTTAGTTTCAGTTTTTAATAAGTTTTAAAAGATATGGTGAGTGTGATGATAGTGTTCTCATTTGTTTTATCAAAATGTTTGATGAATATTAATTCCATTGTCTTGCTGTAGCCTTAGATAATGACGGAACGTCGAAACACGTAATAAATTGAAATTAGTGGTCAAGGCTAAAATTTATTTCAAGATCATAAAAATGGCCACGTCTCACAAATGTCTAACAGAGACAGCAAGTAATGACATTGTGTCCACCCAAGAGGAGATTTCTACAAAGCCCACCTAGCTAACGCATAGCAACTAATGGTACTCTGTAACCGATTCAGACCGTAATGGTGGAGTCGAGGAGAGCTTATGGCATACGCTGTCTGTGCAATTATTCCGCACTTATTTCTGTTTCTCGAAAAAGCTGATGGTGACACAGTGGTGGATGACGACATTGCACTCGACGATCTCCTAACCTATAAGCGGACGACGACTTAGACCATACTTATAACTCTCACTAATCAATCATAAAATTACAAACAACGATGCTCGCACGCTTAAGGGAATCGGCGAAATAGCACGGGTAATGAGTAACCACGACGTCCGTGGTGTGTGGGGAAGTTAACGGTGCTGACGCGGCGAGGCTGCGACGCTGCCAGCAGACACGACCGACACATTATTTACTTCAATGTCAACTGGCAGCTGATGTAAGTTCCTCTGTGTCTCCAATACCAACAAACATACTTTACAAAATGTTCCTCTGGTACTCGATGTAAAATGTATTCATGTCCTCTGATATTCAGCGTTCTCTTAAGTGCAATAAAGAGGTCATTCCTAAAGAGCCCATTCTGTAGAATAAACTGGTAAGTAAAGTTTGTTGTAGGTAACCGCCTGCAGGCACTCCAGTCATCCACATTCCACTGGCGTCGCTCTTTTCGATTCTTAACATATGCTCTACTGTTGTGGCCCATTCTCCCACTCAGTCATAGTGCCGCCTTGACTTTTGGTAGCAATTTGGATCTCACGAGTGATTCCTTCCGCGGGTTGGACAAGCAACCTCCGCAATTCTTTCCTCATTCTACACGGGAGTGGAACAAGTAACTAGTAGTGCCACTGATTCCCCTCCGCCACGCACCTTTGGGTGGATTGCAGAGTATGTATGTAGATGTAGTGTTTACTGAAGGCGATATCCCGTATGTTACAAACGAACAATGGCACACTGTTTCAGAAAAACGACGCTCGAATTCACGGTCTCCAGCGGGCCCCCTAGACCTAAGGTAAAGCAGTCAACAATCCGAAGATTGGTTTGAACACCACAGAGCTTTACTAGGCATGGTCCTGTTTGGAGGTGGTATGCCGTTGCCTTCCACCGACCTTCGAACTGACTTACCCAGCCAGTTATAGGGGGACCTACAGTTTAACGTGGGTTCCGAACCACGGTGCTACTCGGTATTTTTCACATGAGCAATAATGCCAGAGGTGAAAGAAGTGGAAAGTGACAGATAAAAATCCTAGTTCCTGGTGGGGATCGAAGCCGCGACCTTTGGATTTGTAGCCTGGCACTCTACCACTGTGCAACCGTGGCCCACTTGCAACCGAGGACCTAAAACCCTCGAAATCAAACGTTTAAGAGAAGTACCCATTAACTACAAAGAACGTATTGCTACACATTTTTCGATAGTGAGCATTGTCGTTTACGTCAAACTAGTGAACGATGCAGCATACGAAAACATATTGAAGTATGTAAAACGAGGACTAAAATTTCGACACTGAGATGGACACATAGGTCACGTTTTAGTGTATCACGCAGGTTTAGTATCCGCAACATTCGGATCTTTGAACTGCCATTTCTGGTACCAGAACAGATGGTAATATATGCATTACGGCACAGTGATCAGCCATATTGCACAAAGTTGACGAGCTTCACTAATGGCATCCGACAGGTGTGAATTGAGCTAAAGAAACATGTACCGTCGTATTTGTACATCGGTGGCTGCAGAGCTATCGTGATGTATGACGGACAGCCCAGAACTTAGCCCAGAACTTGCTCAGGATGCGGTAGTGAAGGCCATGTTCGATCAGAATTACTCCAGAGAAAAATAACGCAGTTGCCTGGATGCGAATCACAAGCCACCACCTTGACAACTTTACCGCTCACATACAGAATACCCTCTGTGAAACATCGATAGCTAATCTGCTGAAATTACACCTAATGAGGTAGTTTCACCACCGGAACACATTATACAAGGAAAAATCAACAGAAAACATGCCGAGAACAACATCGCCAATTCCAGTTCCGGTGGTTGGAAGACCTGAAGAAAATCTAGATGTATAAATGAAGAAGACAACACGAGTCGCAATGGGGGAATCGCAACAAGAGATTCCAATCCCCTAGAAACGCTTAAGCACGCACGCGTAAGCAGCGTTCGCGGAAGCGTCGAACAAAACGAAGACTCAACCAAAAGGAAGAACATTTCCTACCTTTTGATAAGGTGTACGATTTGAGACGACTCTGAGCACGTATCACGCGAACTGCAACAAAACGATTACACCAGCCGAATGAGTACGGGACACAGCAAGCTTATGATCGTGCATCAGCAAATAATCAGAAGGCCTCATTCAGAAGACGAGACACAGGAGACGAGACTGAGGAGACTACCACCGAATACGTGGGGGTGTTGATAGTGGGCAACTACAGCGTGGGAGCCGACGACGTGAATACACCCAACGCTTCATTCCAAGCTCGTAGTATTAACACGACGACGAAAGAAATCAAATTCGGGGCCGTAAATATGAAAAACATTAGATTGCGGGTGAAATTGTTCGCTTCCTATTTCCATGTCCTACTGGTGCAAGAAGCTTGGTTCGATGCGTCCCTTGTGATCTATGGATATATAACACACAAGTCACCTTACTTCAAAATGTTCAAATGTTTGTACAGCTTATGGGACTTAACTACGGTGTCATCAGTCCCTAAACTTACAAACTACTTATGAACTACTTACGAACTAGGACGGCACAAATATCCATGCCCGAGAGGGGATTCGAACCCCCGACCGTAGTGACCGTGCAGACCGCGACTGAAGCGCCTCACCTTACTTGACTAACGACAGCGACACGGCAATTATAATAAGAGAAGGGATACCGACGTCAGTACCATACTTCTTACCATCTGCACAAGGTATGGCGATCATAGTACATGGGACTCGAGTCATAAACATCTAGCTCCTTCAGGCACAGATAAGCGACAAGAAAGATCGAAATTCTTCTCTGAAGAAACAGTGCCCCTATTCACAGACAGGTATGATCAGTTTATTGTCGTCGGCGACTTTAACTGTGTTTTGGCTCCGAAGGACCAAACTCCAAACTTTGTTACCTGCAGAGAACTAAAAGTAATACGTAGATACATGACATTATGTGATACGTGAGAACGGATCCATGGGAATAAGGAAGCCTTTACATGCATCACTGGCCACTCGGCAAACCGATTGGACTGTATTTATGGATCAGAAGTCCTACATGATGCAACAATTGCGGCAGAAATACACTACTGGTCATTAAAATTGCTACACCAAGAAGAAATGCAGATGATTAATGGGTATTCATTGGACAAATATATTACTCTAGAACTGACATGTGATACATTTTCACGCAATTTGACTGCATAGATCCTGAGAAATGAGTACCCAGAACCACCACCTCTGGCCGTAATAACGGCCTTGATACTCCTTGGTATGTATCAAACAGAGCTTGGATGGCGTGTACAGGTACAGATGCCCATGCAGCTACAACACGATACCACCGTTCATCAGGAGTAGTGACTGGCGTATTGTGACGAGCCAGTTGCTCGGCCACCATTCACCAGACGTTTTCAATTGGTGAGAGATCTGGAGAATTTGCTGGACAGGGCAGCAGTCGAACATTTCCCGTAACCAGAAAGCCCCGTACAGGACCTGAAACATGCGGTAGTGCATTATCCTGCAGAAATGTAGGGTTTCGCAGGATCAAATGAAGGGTAGAGCTCCGGGTCGTAACACATCTGAAATGTAACGGCCAATGTTCAAAGTGGCACCGAACAAGAGGTGATCGAGACGTGTAACCAGTGGCACCCCATACCATCACGCCGGGTGATACGCTAGTATGGCGACAATATGCGATCACTGCGATGTCGCCAAACACTGATGCGACCATCATTATGCTTTAAACAGAACCTGGATTATACGGGAAAAAATGACGTTTTTCCATTCGTGCACCCAGGTTCGGTGTTGCGTACACCATCGCAGGAGCTCCTGATGCAGCGTCAAGGGTAGCCGCAGCCATGGTCTCCGAGCTGCTAGTCCATGCTGTTGCAAACGTCGTCGAACTGTTCGTGCAGATGGTTGTTGTCTTGCAAACGTTCCCATCAGATGAGTCGGGGATCGAGACGTGGCTGCACGATCCGTTACAACCATGCGGATAAGTTGAACTATTAAATTTTGTTCAGAGAACTCCAGAACTACTTCTAATCTGTCTAGAACTCTGAAAAAAAAATACATTTTCCAAAAAAAAAAAAAAAAAAAAAAAAAAAAAAAAAAAAAAAAAAAAAAAAAAAAAGGAGTACCAGTTCGACGACGTTTGCAGCAGCAAGGACTAGCAGCTCGGAGACCATGGCTGTGGTTACCATTGACCATGCATCACAGACAGGAGCTCCTGCGATGGTGTACGCAACGACGAACCCGGGTGCACGAAGGGCAGGACTGAAGAAGAGAGCTCGGCTAGATAGGCCGGCGCCCCACAGCCAGGACAAGCAGAATAGCGAAGGACTCCAGTCAACAAGTCAACGGAAGAAGTACATCGAGCCAGCCGCGTACGTTAGCACAACCCGGGAAACGACTACTGACTGATATATTGCACAACTGTTTTGTAGCTACCACAACACCCGAAGCTGAGTGTTATCTTCAAATGCAATAAAGGTATATATGCACAAATAACATCTTTCAGTTGCAGACCATGACAACCATCCTTATTAGCCAAGCCCACCTCCTTTGCAACACCGCATCCCGAAGACACAAAATAAAATGCTTCAATATGATCCAAAGTGTGCGAAATGTTGCTCACTAGAACTGGTGGCTTGTAAGACTGACAGCACCACGTTATACGATGTAATTGGGTGCGTTACGTATGTGTTTTCGGGAGTACTGATTTGTTAGGAGGAATATGATGACTGTTTGTGCTCGAGTGATTGTCAAACGTTCGAGGTGTGTGGTTTAGTGACTGATAGAAAATGTTTCAGAAATACTGTCTAGAGTATGCAATGCAGAAAAATGCAAGATCAATCGGTTAGATGTTCGATTTGGAGACACCAACGATGCAGAGTTACCGAGATTGTCGTTTTCTAGTTAGTTTAGAACTTTAGTAGAAAAGCGATGGGATGGTTAGATTCTTTTGCTGTAGTTCGGTCGTTGGTTTGGAGATGGTTGTTGTTACATAGTGTCGCACGCTAGTTGGAATGGTGATTAAGTAAAAAGTGTTTAAAATATGCGCTGCAGTATGTTTCCAGTTGTGGATGATGCTGTGTTGTGATAGACCTCTAAAGAAGTCCATTTAGGATTATTGCTGATCTTTTAACTTCGACAAGTTCGTCATTGCAAGCCATGGGGACAAGCCGAAGTTACCATTTCTCCTACCTGGCGACAGCGCTGTGAGAACACTCGGAATGCTGGAGAAACTCGGCAAGGAACCACTGGAGAACATCCGACAAATCATTTGGCTGTACCTTATAATAAAATTACAGGAAGTCACCTTATAGATTTTATAACAGGCATTTGCGGGATACTTTTACCTCTTCGTTTGGCACTAACAGACTGGAGGCTACAATATACACTTACGTATAGGATTGGAAACGAGGAAAGCCAATATTTCCAAAGTGCAGCCCTGTACTGTGTGTCAATCCCATCCATGTGGCCTCGGCTAACAAATTCATTAGAGCAGTCGTGTTGTTGTGTTTTGAAAATTGTTTGCTTGGTTAATAAGAACACTGAAAATTGGTGTTTCCGTAAATCTAGCGAACTCCTCTGCCCAATAGGATGTTTGCGGTCTTTTACTCTCTGCTCGCACTGTGTACTGTCATTTTGGAGACCTAAAGTGTATTACTTTCGTCTTTAAATTGTCGGATTAAGCGTTTTTGATTGTGTAATGCTGTTCTGAGAGAGGACGATAGCTCAGACGATCTCGTTGATGAATTTTTTTACCTATAGAAGTTATATTAAATTTCGTCGTGTTTAAGCATTGTCTACTACTATTTTTAGGATGGAAAATCTGTCTTCGCCTGTACTTTTACATAGAACGTAGCGTAAGTTAAAGTAGTTTGTAAGTCTAGGGAGCGATGACAACAACAGTTTGGTCCCATAGGTTTACGAACATTTGAATATTTGACTCCGAAACTGTCAAAGCGATCTTCACATTTCTTTTATTGAGAATGTCATATAAAAATACTTTTGCGTCTCAGCCTAGTCGCCGCTTTTGTGTCTGGGCCTCGTCGCCGCTTTTGTGTGTCGTTTCCGTCGTAGGTGTCGGTGGCCGAGTAGAAAGACCGACACAGGAATAAAGGATGCACGCTTGTGCAGGTAGGAGGTGACCAGCCAGTGGGACAGCAGAAACTAGAAACACTAGAGTAAATTAGAACGAGATATATATTTCTTAGAGACTTAGTAATACTTTTACACAGCTCAGTACTGCAGAGTGCTGATACATAGTTGAGGTAGAGGCCTGCCTAGTGCCTATCCGATAGCCAAGTCTTCACTGGTGCCTATCTGTTTCCGAAGTGTTAGCTGGTTCCTATCTCGGTCCCAAGTGAACGATGTCGTTCAGTGGTGGCCACGAGCGGAGTTGCAGTAGAGGGCGCTCGTGGCTGACGTCGTAAGAACGCCTCGCCGTGCGTGCATGGCGGCGCGCGGCGAAAGTAGGTGGCGCGCACTTTAGACTTGTGCGACACCACGGCTACCATCTAAATTTCAGACATTCCTGGTGAATTTTTTAAAATGTTGTTTCACTCATTTTCCTGCCAATTCAGAACAACAACAACAACAAAACGTGGCAAATTGGTCCAGCCATTGGTTCAAATTCAAATGTTTGTAAATCTATGCTCGGTTATTAGTTCCTAGGCTTACAAACTACTTAAACTAAGTAAAACTAACCTAAGGACAACACACACATTCGGAGGACTCGAACGTCCACGGTGAACGGGCGCGCGCACCGCAGCATGGCGCCTCAGTGCGCACGGCTATTCCGCCGCGGCCCAGCCGTTGTCAAGTGATGGTCTTTCACACATGTCGGCAATTGATTGTTTTAAAAGTCTCGAATAATAAACAGTCATTGACTGCATGAAATATTGTCTATTTGAGACCATTTTGAGGCTTCACTTGGCGGTGGTGCTCGGCGGAGCAGCCGTCGTTTAGTACTTACCGAGCACCAACTAAAGACCCGAGTTGCTCCCAAAACAAAAATATTTCATGCGGTCAGTAACTCAAATGTTCAAATGCTTGTTAAGCTTAACTGCGGGGTCATCAGTCACTAAACTTACGAACTACTTATAAACTAACTTATACTAAAGACAAGTCGAACATCCATGCCCGAGGGAGGATTCGAACTTCCGACGGGAATGGCCTCGCGCATCGGAGCATAGCGGCTCAATGCATTCGGCCATTCCGCCGCGGCGGTCAGTAACTGATTATTATTGAAGACTAATACGTTTTCAACCGCTCTTCTTCCCTAAGAGGAATGTTATCAAAAATTGGCTTGTATAAGCTTATGTGAGTGCACCTCCCCCCTCTCGACCTCGGCCTTGACTCCTTCCCATCCTCCTCCATCCATCCCCTTGTATCTGTACGTCTGCTCCTCTCCTCCCTCTGTGTAAGTCATAGTAACATTTATAACTACCTTCCATTAGTTCAGTCCCTCCATCTTCACCCTTTCTGTGCCCATCTCCTCGTGAAATTGTCTCTGTACATGCCCTCCCCCCACCCGCTCCCTATGAAAAATTACATATGCCTGACAACTTTCATAGTGAGTGATCAGACGGTTTGACACCTATTGAAAGTTACTCTCCGCCGTGCCTCATACAGCGGCTTGCAGATTGAAAAAAACTTGTTCATGAAAACATGCACTGTGTGTTCAAAGGTATCCGGACACGTGGCTGAAAATGACAAGTTGGTGGCGCCCTCCATCGGAAATGCTGGCTTTCAGTATGGTGCTGGCCCACACTTAGCCTCGATAACAGCTTCCACTTTCGCAGGCATACGTTCGATCAGGTGCTGGAATGGCAGCCCATTCTTCAGAGTGCTGCACTGAGGAGAGGCATCTATGTAGGCTGGTGAGGCCTGGCACCAACTGGGCGTCCCAAAGAAGTCCTACAAGACTCAAATCGGGACTCTGTGCAGGCCAGTTCATTACAGGGATGTTACTGTCGTGTAAACCCTCCGCCACAGGCGGTGCATCAGGAACAGGTGCTCGACCGTGTTGAAAGATGCAATCGCCATCCCCGAATTGCTCTTCAACAGTGGGAAGCGAGAAGGTGCTTAAAACATCAATTTAGGCTGTGCTGTGACAGTACCACGCAAAACAACGAGGGATGCAAGCCCCCTCCAAGTCCACCACAGCATAACACCACTGCCTCCGAATTTTAATGTCGGCACTACACATGCCGGCAATGACGTTTACTGGTTATTCACCATATCCGTACCGTGCCATCGGATCGTGATTGGTACTCTACACGTTGCTTTTCCACTGTTCAGTCGTCGCTCCTTACACCGAGCGAGTCGTCGTTTGGAATGGACCTGCGTCAAGAGTGGTTTATGGGCATGGAATCCCAGTTTCCTAGCCTCCCGCCTAACTGTCAGAGTACTTCTGACACAGTTAGGAATTGCTGTGTGATGGTCTGGACAGATTCCTGCACTTCACCTGTCGGCAGACTCCTGCAGAAGAGGTCGGCCTGTACGTCTCCCTTCGCGTTTCCACTTTACTATCACATTAGAAACAGTGGACCTAGGGATGTTTAGGACTGTGGAAATCTCGCCTACAAACGTCTCACACAAGTGACTCCCAATCGCCTGACCGCGTTCCAAGTCCGCGAGTTACGTGGATCAAATGTTCAAATGTGATTTTTCAATTTCTCCCGGCGAATTTGTTGCTCGAACAGAAATGCCTCGCGGGGGCGGGGATATAAGACGGCCGCCCTCAGCACGTCAGCGCGCCTCAAGATGGGGACATATCTGATCGCCGAAATATTCTGCCCGTTGTACACTATGAATCGGCAGTGCACCCGTCGACTGTTCGAGCAAATGTTCAAATGTTTGTAAATCTATCGGACTCAACTGCGTGGTTATTCAAAATGTTCAAATGTCTGTAAATCTATCGGACCAAACTGCGTGGTCATCAGTCCGTAGCTTACAAACTACTTAAACCTAGATAAAGTAACCTACGGACAAACACACACACCCATGCCCCAGGGAGGACTCGAACCTCCACGGCGAGCAACCGCGCGCTCCGCAGCGAGACGCTTTAGACCGCGCGGCTACTCCACCGCGGCGCGTGGTTATTAGTCCGTACCTTACAAACTACTTGAACTAAGGTAAACTAACCTAAGGACAATACCGACACCCATGCCAGAGGGGGGCGAACGGGCGCGCGCCCCAGCACGCACGGCTAATCCGCCGCGGCAGTCACGCAGAGCGCCCCATTTCTCTCCCTCACGATGTCTAATGACAACTGAGGTCGCTGATGTGGATCCCCTAACAGTAAAACTGTTCAAATGTTTGTATGTTTAGGGACTGATGACCCCGTAGTTAAGTCCCATAAGCTATACAAACTACTTACGAACTAGATAACACTAAAGACGGCACAAATATCCGTGCCCGAGGGGGGATTCGAACCCCCGACCGTAGTGGCCGTGCAGACCGTGACTGGCGCGCCGCAGTTCCCTCGGCCGCCTAACAGTAGTTGGCAACACCGTGCACCTAATATGAAAAACCTATGATTGGGGGTGTCCGGATACGTGTATCTAGGTTCTTGGTGGTCGGTCAAACGATGATGAAAGCTATTATCCGGTAAAACGGCCCCTAATCTGTTGCAAGGTACCCATTTCCTTGAACCACAACTAGGATGCGGAGCATAAAACAGTTCTGGATGAAAAACTGCAAAAATGTGCCAAATTTGATAGTCATCGGTCAATTTGTTCGAATTTCCCAACTTTGGTTTGTAGATGTCCTGAATTTTTTTATGAATATTTCCTAGACAATAACGAACAAAGTAAAAGAAGAATTGCCCCTCTCCATCGTTCGAATCCTGAGTTATACTGTTCAATTAATTAAAAATTAAACTGAAAAACGCACTGCAGTTTTCTAAAATTATTCAGTTTGCTGGTAAATTTCCCACAATTTTTCCTTTCCGACAAACCTTGTCCTCAGACATCAATTAAAACTTGCGGGCTACATTGCCGTGGTCGATCGGTGAAACCCTATGACGTTTCACCGATCGAGCACGGCAATTTAGCCCGGAAATATTGTCACGTTGAAAACTGCAGGTGACCCGCAATTCGAAGGCTAGTCGGTAATAGAGCACAACACTTTATACTTAGCACACGTTTATTGCTAACCCAAGCTTACTCAGTACAGTCTGACTCCTGTTTGGAGTGCTCCACTATTTATACATTGAAAGAATTTTCTGGAACTCACAAGTACATCAACATAAGAAAGTTGGAGAACATTCTAGAAATAGTAAATACAGATAAATAAATTTTCTTCTACCCGTGACGGGATTTTAACTGGGGATCTGCCACGCTAACCACTGCAACACGCCTGTTGTCGGAAAACTCGCGGCAATATTAACTGATAAAAACGCCAGCCGTGAAAGGCTACATGTTATGACTCTTCCTGAGAATTATAAACACAATTAATAAAGTCCCCTAAAATTATAGAGCAGTTCCCAAGTTATGCTCTTACATACATATCGCAATTGAAATTTATTTACATACATGACCGGTTAGCTATTGGGTTTTTAATTGGCTACATGTAATTCTTAAAAATTATATTAAATATAAGATTATGCTGACTATGATTATCGATATTGCTCATCTGAAATTTCTAGTATTACGACCTTGACATGGAGTGTTTTATCAATTGAAAGATAGCCCCTCTCTTCAAATATGAGGACATAATAGCAGAAATTTATAATGGCTTCTAATCGCGGATGTTATGGTTTGAAGCGTCTCGCACTGACACGAGTCTAGCATTGCTTACCGAGCCTGACTCTTGCCTGTAGCAGATAATTTGAGAGCCGCGTTGTCTTCGCCGTCTCCAATGTCTTCGCTAATCGGATCGTACGTTACAACACAATCAAATGCCTCGCGAACAGCTGGCTTGTACTTTTATATATATGTACTGTGCATTCAGCTGTATAATTAAACAGGCACGAACGTATCAGCACCGATAATGCCAAGTTAAGAACGTCTGTTTGCACAGTTGTTCAAAATAAACAATAAACATACCAATTCGGTACCAACTGTGACAGATGGTTTACGTTTGGTAGAAACAGGCGAAATACTGGGCAATCAATAACCCAGTCACCAGAAAACTTTCTTTTACATTAAATTTTTTATTTAATTAACCATTGGCCAATTATGTTCACAGGGCTTTTATAATTTTTGAACTTGACATTGAAAATATACTGGTAATCTTCTCTGTCGCGGTATTTGACGCTCTCGGCACCATATAATTTGATCGTCTTATGTTGTCTTAAGCTGCTCTAGCCTCGTATGTTGATTCCAACCCTAATGACATTCATTATTTCATTTGAAGCCCTAATAAGTGAAGATTGCACTACTAGTGGAAAAAACATAATTTTTAATTTCTTTAGTTGTCATTTATCCCTAATTGCTTCTTATAGTAATATGCAGATATTTATTAATATAAACCGTATTTGCAACTGAAATACACTGGTCAAGACTTAGGGGATCAGCTGAGGTATCTACGTTCTCAAGTATTGTCATCGCCAGAATGAACTAAAATGGTTCGACGTCTTTCTGTCGGTTCTACGGAGTGGAGACAACAACATAACGGCAAACGAGATACTGGTAATAACAGAAAGTTGCTGCAGAGGTGGTTCGTGTTAAGAGAAATTACACCAGCATTTGGGTTCAGGTAGTGTATTGAGCTGTTAGTGCAATGCAGCGACAACGTGACTTTGTTCAAATGTTCAAATGTTTGTATAGCTTATGGGACTTAACTACGGGGTCATCAGTCCCTAAACTTACAAACTATTTATGAACTACTTACGAAATAGGACGGCACAAATATCCATGCCCGAGGAGGGATTGGAACCCCCGACCGTAGTGGCCGTGCAGACCGTGACTGGAGCGCCTCAGTCCCCTCGGCCGGCAACGTGACTCTCCAGAAGATATGATATGGAGCGCCGTAGGAAGGTTGTAAGTGGGACAGAGACAGAGGGAGGGCTATTTGGGTGTACCAAACTGTAATTTATAGGACATGGTCGAAATTTCAGACAACAGCAACCGCTAAAAGAAGGATGGCCATGGTCGTCCACAGGTAAAATTAGCAAGAGATGACATCTCCGGTTAACAGCCCGTTGAGACAGGAGTGTGAGTGCATCTCAGCTGCAACGCACCCTCCAGGAAGCGCAATGTTAACACAAATCGCCTTCAGGAGGGCGCTTGTGATGTGTCCCATTATAACCACGACTCCCGAGGATGACTCGACATTTTGTATTCAGTTGGACAATTGTCGTTTCGTCAGTCCGAGAGAATGGCGCTTTGACAACTCAGAGGTATAGAGACGATCCTTCGGCCTTTTGTTGTGCCCTGCGCTGATGCTATAGGAGATAGCACCATTGTTTCCTCGTCCAAAATTTCACCAATTAATTGCAGAGATTCTTCCAGAGGGACCCGGATAACAAGCGACACCACATCGAAGCTAACCAGCAAATCAGAGGGACTCGGACTCAAAGACTTCAGCCGCTGAATAAAACCGGGTTCCTCTCGAAAAATCCCTGGTATTATTTGGTGAAATTCTGGACGAGGAGACAACGGAGCTTTGCCGCCATGTGCTGACGTCATCGTTCTTTTCATTTAACGACCAATATTTTGAACAAGCTGACGGAGTTGGAAGATTTTTGAGGACACGGCGTTGAAAACGTCGTTTTTAAAACCTACATTTTTCTAGAGATACGTTGACAATACTTTCATGGTATGGCCACATGGGAGAGATGCTCTGAACAGTTTTCTGGACCATTTTAATTGCCTCCATTCCAGCATTAAGTTCACTATGGAGGTGGAGAGAGGTGGAAAGCTTCCGTGTTTAGATGTCATGGTGTACAAAAAGTGTGATTGAACATTGGGACATAGTGTTTACAGAAAGCCCACGCACACGAACCGCAACTTGCATGTAACAAGTTGTCATCCACCTTACCAGCACACTGGTGTCCTGCGTACGCTGACAAAAAGAGCTTTTGCCATTTCGTACGCTGAAAGTCTGACTAAAAAGATGGACCATCTGAGAACGGTATCCAAGAAGAATGGTTCCACTGACCAATAGATCTGCCGTGCTTTCCAGTTTGGACCGTCGCGGGAACCACAAGAAGAAACTCGCAAGTAGCTGGCTTTCCTGCCGTTTGCTGGAACCATTTCGTCAAAAAGTAGGAAGAATTTTGAAAAGACATGACATCCAATGTATTTTTCGTCCACCTGCCAAGGTTGGAGCGCTCATTGGCTCAGGAAAGGATTACTTCGGATTGAGGAAACCCGGCGTATACAAAATTCCCTGTCACTGTGGGAAAGTTTACATCGGTCAGACAATCCGAACAATTCAAGATCGATTTACTGAACACCATCGACACACAAGATTGCTTCAGCTAGAGAAATCTGCAGTAGCTGAGCACTTCTTACTGAGGGACATAATATGAAGTATGACGAGACACAAATAGTTGTCTCTGTGTCTATCTAATGGGACTGCATTATAAAAGAATCGATCGCAATTCGTCATTCTGACAATATTATATACAGAGACAAGTGATTTCCTTGGGAAAAATATAGAACCCTGTATTTTTTGACATAAAAAACAACGGTCTCTCTTTAGACCTGCGATCTATCGTTTACGCCGGCTTCTACCACAGCGCTGAAACATAGGCAGATCTGTCCATTGTTGCGCACGCGCCCTCGGCGTATATAGGGGCCCCGCTCGTGGCTTGTACTCAGTCGGTGTAATAGCACTGTCACCTGAGGATGGCGGCCAGGTGGACCGCCTAAATATTGTGTCCAGATGACGTATTGATCCGGTAGGAAATCCGAGAAGAATATTATCAATCATTACGCCGGGAAAGCCTACGTAGTTACAATATCCTTGAAGCTGAGGCAACTGATCGAATGGAGTGGCTAGCTTGTTCACCGGACTTAAACCCTATTGAGCATGTCTAGGATGCACTTCGCAGACGCATTATAGCCAGACCAGCACCTCCCACAACGGTTGCAGAGTTGAATATTGCACTCGTGGAAAAATGGCCAAATATCCCTCTAAATCTGACTGATAACCTCATACCCACACAAGTGTGCGATTGCACTGGCCGTCTGAGGTGATATTAGCGGGGAACGAGAATGACGTTTTTTACAATTATGACAACATTATGGTGCCTCGTTCTAAGTAAACACCTTGTAAAACTCAATTAAGTTGTTGAGACAGCAACATATCGTACTGTATCTCACACAAATTACAGTTGTAACCAATATCTGATTAAAATACTTTACTTACGTATATTGTGTAGGATTTCTCACCTGATCTCCTAATTGTTTTGAGCAGTGTGAAAGAAGTTTTTTTGCCCTACGCGTTTCGCCTTTATTTGCAAGGCATTTTCAGTGGTTTGGTATATATAAATGATTGTTTTACAATATTTAGTTTTCTACGTTTTCAGTAGATTAGGTTATAAATATTTCTGGTGCGTTTTGTAAGTAACAATATTTTGATGTTATTAAAGCTTTGGTGTTGCCCACTGTTGAGTGTCGTTTTGTTACCAACTGTGTTTGTGCCGTCTTTGCCTTATGCTTGTGTGTTTTCGATGTAATTGTGGAAAATGTCTCCTCATGTGTTGTTAACAACGATAATAAAAACACACACCTCATTGCTGTCGAGAGGTGATAGGTGTGGAGTTCGATTCCTCTCCAGACAAAGATAAAGTGCATCCTTGCTTCACATTAAAAAATTTCCCAGCCTAGGATAAAATCCTGATGCTACCACCTGGTTTTACTTAACCTATCTCTGGCAAGGTACTTTACATCAAGGCAGTTTACATGTGAATGCAGGTGTACTTAATGTCTTTCGTAGTTTATTAACCCTTTCAGTTCCACATTATGAAATCAGCTTTGGAAAAATTAAACTTCGGCATTTTCTGTATTAATACAGTGTAGTAAACATTAAAATGTGTTTTTTCCCACATCCGTTTAACTAAATTTTGCGCAAGTTTCCAAATTTAGCCAAGCCACTTCAGATTCATTTCAAACTCGAAAAACTTAACAAATCTTCATTTGCAGAGAGATGGCGTTTGTTTTCAAATGTTTGTAGAGGTTATGGGACTTAACTAGCCGCGTTGGACTTGCCGAGCGGTCTAAGGTGCCGTTGCTCGCCGTCGGAGGTTCGAGTCCTCCTTGGGGCATGGGTATGTGTGTTGTCCTTAGGTTAGTTTACCTTAGTTTAAGTAACTTGTAAGCTACGGACTGATGACCACGTAGTTTGGTCCGATAGATTTATAAACATTGAACAACTTACAAACTACTTATGAACTAGCTTATACTAAAGACGGCACAAACATCCATGCGTGAAGGGGGATTCGAACCCCCGACCGCAGCGGCCGTGCAGACCGTGACTGGCACTCCGCAGACCACTCGGCCACTGCGGCCGGCGATGGGGTATACAATGTCGTGTTAAAGTAGCGGTTTATCAGCAGCAAAGACAGTTGCATTGTCTGAAGATTGAGAACCCCGAACTCAAGAATAATGGTCTGTAAAAAAGGTAATATAAAGCAACGGAGGCTGGGAGAATATTGTTAAAGGACGGCACGGTTTGACATTCAACGGCCGCAGCCTGCCGCCGGGGGTGGGACAAACGTCGATAAACAGGCCAGCCACCTAAACAACTACCCATACTCTTCATTTGGGATTGTATTTAATTTCACCTGTGTTAAGCATTCCGTTTAGTAGTTACTATGACCAAAATATCTATTGTCATACGATGAGTCTTATATAATGTCTGTTACAATCGTAAGAAAATACTTTTAAGTAGAGAGGATGGATAATGAACTAAGAAAGTTAGCCTATATTCATTACTGCACCTTACAGGGATCATCTTGTTAATTTTGTTTTACAATATTAAACGAATTATCGAGGGTTGATCAGAAGAGATTTATTGAAACTACAGTAATTAGGAATAAGGCTTTCTGATGGATACTTGAAAGCTATTCTACACTTTCGTGCTTCCATCAATAAGACGTGCGCATTTTTCAGGCTGCTGAAAGCATCGTTTCGTAACAACTTGTTAGTGACAAGCCCGTTAGTTCCCTGCATTTTAAAGCTCACCCAAAGGCGTGCTCGTAACGTCGTTATTCGTCTCATATTTATATGGCTGACCTTATGCTGAATACTGCTCAGTGCATGCGACACGCTGTCGATTGGACCAAGTGGTTATCTTCCTTCCTTACCTCCAGTCACAAGATACCAGCTAGTTCAGTGCCACTTGATAACGGCCTCGTAGAAGAAAACTTTGATGTGGTTGTGGATGACAATATGGGCGAATGTGGGACTTAAGTTGGTGGATATGGTAATAAGGCAGAACATCTTTTGTACAGGATGTATTTTCTTCGTGCTATTACGGACTTATTATATACACAGTTACAATATTATTCACATAAGATACAAAAAATGGAGAGAGAATCACTATTTAAACAAAATTAACTAATTGAAATATATTTTTATTCTTAACAACCGGTTTCAAAATGTCAAATTTCTTAAGTTATCAGTTGAGAGTACGTCAATAACGCTCTTATCTTACGAGTAATACAAAATGCTATAAATTATTGCATCATTTTATTTCTGTGACTGTAGACTTGAAAAGGCCTGTTTGTCCGCCACTATCAAGACGAAAAATCGTAGCACCAATAAGTAACTCCCAATACCTATTTTTAAAATTATTATCGTGGGAATTTTTGTAGCCGGCCGCAGTGGCCGAGCGGTCTGCGCCGCGCCACTACGGTCGAGGGTTCGAACCCCCCCCCCCCTCGGGCATGGATGTTTGTGTCGTCTTTAGTATAAGGTAGTTCATAAGTAGTTTGTAAGTTTAGGGACTGATGACCCCGCAGTTAAGTCCCTTAAGCTTAAAAAACTTTTGAACATTTTTTTTTAAATTTTTGCATAAGAATTGCATGGATGAAACTCCAAAGCAGTAAAAGGCGTTTACGCTTTTTCAGCAACCCTGTGGCATGAACACAAGGGGTTGCGACATGAATAATAGTGTCTAAGAGCCTGCCCTTTCTCCTCTCCTCCATCCACGTGGATTGCTGTTGAGCACTTCAAGAATGTTCTGCTCTCAGACAGCCAATCATCGATTCCTAGGCATCAGCCCCGTGCGAGGTAACCATCTGGACACCGCTCAATTCATCTTTCAGCCAGAGTACATACGAAATCCAGTAGGTTTACAAGGGATGCCTGTCACCTCTTGTCAGCACAGCGGGGTTGAAAAAGCGTATTTGTTGCTTCGGATCACGTTCAGAATTACGACGAACTGTTTAGATTGGTTTCTAGTGGTTCCTCCCTGTATGCCAGTCTCGCTACACTGCAAAGCAGCATCATCCCGTCCCATGGGGCTGCACATGCCGTAGAGAAGGAGCCATGCGGCCGGTGGTTGTCTGCATTCGAGAGCGCCATTCTGTTGCCCACACAACTGCCAACTGTCGTTTCCGACCGCGAAATCTTTGAGAAGCATTCCTCAAGGGAAGCGGTAGTTACACTGACGCGTTGTATCTCCCCCCCCCCCCCACACACACACACATGGTGTATTTTCAAGTCGTTTCTGACATGTGGTGCGTCTGAAATGTTTTCCTCGACTACCCCATAAGGTAAACAACTTGTTTTAACGTCGGCGGTCAAATGAGGAGACCTTGTCGAATGACTCATACATCGTTAGCCGTTGCATCAATTAGCGAGCTCCACGTTGCTGGTTCAGGCGTTGGCGAGCCCAAGGATGACGCTATGTAGCAAACACTGAAACAGTTTTCATCCTCACAATGGGAGACAATTACGGGGTTTCCAAACGTGCCTATTTAATTTTGACAGAAAAATTTGTCATAAACTGTTCCAGGGCGCTGAAGTATATTCAACAGCAACAAATTGATCTTGGACTCGACCTTGGATTTCCCTCTTTATCCCATCGGCCTACTTTTGCAATTTTAGTTTTCATTTCTTCTTTTTACGAGAGATAGACAACCTGCATCAGCAGACGCATTACATACACCGGCTCGGAGCAATACATCAGCTGTTTAATACAGGCGTCTTCTTAAAATTCATTGCTTAAAACTGATCGCCATAGAGTAGATTTTACTGTGTTTACATAAAAAAAGGTTCTTTCGGTGTTTTACAAAAGGGAATCTTTACTTTCTTCATATTAACGCGTGAGATGTTATGTGACACAAAGCAAAGCATGTCATTTCAAGTGATAAGCTCGCGTCTACTTCTAACTGGTAACTGACAACATAAAGAGACAATGTCGGCTGCAGCTACGACCAGCCTATACAATCTAACATTGTGTACCTTCCTAAATACGTTACTTTCACTGTACACCGTATCTGATTATGAAAGTTGCAATAAAATGCTATTTTCATTGGGTTGCGATGAAACTTTGCAGGCGGCCGCGGTGGCCGAGGGGACTAAGGCGCTCCAGTCACGGTCTGCACGGCCACTACGGTCGGGGGTTCGAATCCCCCCTCGGGCATGGATATTTGTGCCGTCCTATTTCGTAAGTAGTTCATAAATAGTTTGTAAGTTTAGGGACTGATGACCCCGTAGTTAAGTCCCATAGACGATACAAACATTTGAACATTTTTGAAACTTTGCAAACACATTGCTTGCCCTTTCGCGACAGTTGTTGGCATAATTTAATGACTGTAAGACACACAGTCCAGGAGATATGCCCCCACATAAATAAGAAACTGTGCCGTCTCGAGAAACCCAGATCCACAAGCAACTTCGAACGGTAAAATGTCTTTGCTGACAAGATGATAAGTTTTTCGGTCGCGGTTGTCTTCAAATTTGGCGGAACTTCAGAAGCTTTTGCCTTTTGCATGTTATTTGGTATTTAAAGAAATAATTATGCTACTTTGTCCTGCTTCACACAAATGTTTCAGCAAATCTAAAGTTCCACTTTTGTGTCCAGAGTAAAAATATACTGTTTTTACGAGCAAAACAGGCTAGTTGAAAGTCGACCACTGTACGTAACAAGAGCCTTGCTTTGTCACTCAAATTAGTAAATAAGGTCCGTGTGAACTACTGGTTACTTCCTGCTATAAAGCCTTGTTCCCTGGTCCAAACTGAGAACTGACTCGTTTGAAATTACTTCAGTAAGAGGAAGTTAATACTACAGTGGTCAATATACATAGCAGATCACACGTTATTACTCACAGACATTAATAAGCAAGCCACCACATTTAAAATTATCTTAGAAAGGTGGCTAAGAAAACATTTATGGCGCAACGGAATTTAGATATAATCTGCATCTGAGCTTGTTCTCAGCACTTGTATAGAACAATATTAAATAAAAGAGGGAAGGTGCCCTAAAACTACGATTTATAGGCGGCTTACGGATTATGCTGAACTTAAACTTGTTTATTCAGATATAACACAAGCAAAATGGGGAACCAATTTTCTTAATACAGTAAAATGCATCTCTTACATGGATTAATACGGACGGTGCCCACCCTTAATTATACATGATTCAACGCTACTGGGGGGAAGGATTCACCAAACAACACTCATTCTCTCTCACACACGCACGAGCCGTCTAAAGCACCTCCTGCGGAGCGCGCGGTTGCTCGCCGTGGAGGTTCGAGTCCTCCCTGGGGCATGGATGTGTGTGTTTGTCTGTAGGTTAGTTTACCTAGGTTTAAGTAGTTTGTAAGCTACGGACTGATGATCACGCAGTTTGGTCCGATAGATTTACAAACATTTGAACAATTTGATCACACACGCAATGCCACAGCGAAACTCACCAAAAACAGCGTGCTGAGACGAGGCGGAAGCAGGCGCCGCTATCGTAGGCAAAATTCAGCAAGTCGGGGGTAGCACAAAACACAATATACAAACACTTTGAAGAAGATTCTGGTCTGTCGTGCCTGTTTTGATATGGTGCGTGTGTATAGCCAAGTTAAATTACATCTGAATTGGACCGCGAGCAAACACGCTAACGGCGACACACGGCTACGTCACATGAACGCACTCCACTGAAGGTGAATTGGTTGAAAGTCGGATTCATTATACAAAATAAGAGTGGATTATTATGTTGCACTTTGTGAGTAATCGATCTAGGTACTGGTTTTATATGAGAAGTGGCGTGAACTCAGGAGACTAGCTGCATACCCCGGAAGTCGGAACTCGGACCCACATGGTTCCAAAAACCGATAAAACTGAATAAATTCAGTTTCCGAAATATAAAGAAAATTAACTACTGCATGTAACCCATTAAAATGCTTAGAATTATATAAGGAAGCAAATGAAATACGGCTACAAGCGATAGGGGGCGATTACAGAGACGGATGAAGTCCAGTCTCAGAAAAACCACAAAAATGAAATAAAAACAAAGTCGGAAAAATAAAAATAAGAATTACGGCACGCAACCCATAGAAATGTTTAGAAATACATAAGGAAGCTATTGAAATTTAGGACGAGACAGAGTGCATTCTCCGAGTCGGAGAGGAAACAGCAAAATTAAAATAAGCGGGGAGAGAAGATCGCGAAATATGGTGGAAATCAGGATACCCGTATAGTTACTTTCCTGATGGGCATCGAACAAACAAGAATGGAAGCTGAAGGCTTTGTTATGTGAACCAATCACGTGGCACACATATCACACACGGAAGGAAACGATGAGAAGAATTTTACATGCACTGTATAAAATGAACATATCACCTATTAGAAATCGGGCCCCACAAAGCTAGGAAGTATTTATCTACATCTACATACATACTCCGCAATTCACCGTAAGGTGCGTGGCGGAGGGTACACTGTACCACTACTAGGCATTTCCTTTCCTATTCCACTCCCAAATTGAACGGGAAAAAAAAGAATGCCTATATGCCTCCGTACGAGCCCTAATTTCTCTTATCTTTGTGATCTTTACGCGAAATTTAAGTAGGCGGCAGCAAGATCGTACTACACTCAGCTTCAAATTCCGTCCCTCTAAATTTCCTCAACAGAAATTCTAGAAAAGAACATCTTCTTTCTTCCAGCGATCCCCAATTGAGTTGCAGGAGCATTTCCGTGACACTCGCGCATTGGTCGAACCTACCGGTAACAAATCTAGCTGCTCGCCTCTGAACCGCTTCTATGTCTTCCTTTAAACTGATCTGCTGCGGGTCCCAAACACTTGAGCAATACTCAAGACGTGGTCGTACAAGCGTTTTATACGCGGTCTCCTTTACAGGTGAAGTACATCTTCCCAAAATTCTCCCAATAAACCGAAGTCGGCTGTCCGCCCTACTCACAACTGTCCTTACATGCTCGTTCCATTTCATATCGCTCTGCAATGTTACGCCAAGATATTTGAATGACGCGACAGCATCAAGAAGCTCACTACTAATGCTGTAATCGAACATTATGGGATTGTTTTTTCTACTAATGCGCATCATCTTACATTTTTCTACATTGAGAGCTAGCTGCCATTCTTCGCACCAACTAGAAATTTTGTCTAAGTCATCTTGTATGCTATTACAGTCAGTTACAGACGATACCCTCCCATACACCACATCATCATCAGCAAACAGCCGCAAATTACAACTTAGTCTGTCCATCAGATCATTTATATAGATAGAAAATAATAGCGGTCCTATCACACTCCCCTGGGGCACGCCTGACGATACACTCGTCTCTGATGAACACTCGCCGTCGAGAACAACGTACTGCGTTCTATTACTTAGGAAGTCTTCCAGCCAGTCACAAATCTGTGAACCTATTCCATAAGCTCGTATCTTCGTTAGCAGTCTGCAGTGTGGCACCGCGTCGAACGCCTTTCTGAAGTCGAGAAAAACACAATCAGCCTGTAGCCCTTCGTCTATGGCTCGCAAGATGTCATGTGAGAAAAGGGCAAGCTGAGTTTCACATGAGCGATGTTTCCTAAACCCGTGCTGATTCATGGAAAGAAGCTTTTCCGTTTCAAGGAAATTTACTATATTCGAACTGAGAATATGCTCCAAAATTCTACATGAAACTGCAGTCAACGATATTGGCCTGTAAATGTATGGGTAAGTTCTTTTCCTTTCTTATACACGGGAGTCACCTGTGCTTTTTTCCAGTCACTAGGAACTTTGCGCTGAATTAAAGATTCCATATAAATGCAAGCTAAGTAGGGGGCCAACACCGCAGAATAGTCTTTATAATACCGAACTGGTATTCCATCCGGACCAGCAGAATTTTTCGTATTTAGCTCTCTCAGCTGCTTCTCTACACCGGAAATACCTATTGCTATGTCCCCCATTTCGGAATTAGTACGTTGATCAAATGATGGTACATTAGTGCGGTCCTCCTGCGTGAAAGATTTCTTACAGGTTAAATTTAGAACTTTAGCTTTCCGTTTGCTTTCTTCTATTACTGCCCCGAAATGATCAACAAGTGACTGGACAGTGGGCTTTGACCCGCTTATCGATCTTACATAGGACCAGAATTTTTTCGGGTTCTCGGAAAGATCTTTTGCTAAGGTATGGCTGTGATAATTATTGTATGCTTCGCGCATCGATCTTTTTATAGACGCACGAATCTCTACTAACTTTTGCCTGTCATCATTTGCGTGTTCTTTCTTGAATCGAGAGTGCAACAGCCTTTGCTTTCTCAGCAGCTTTCTAACATTATTATTATACTACGGTGGATCTTTTCCATCCTTAATCGTCTTTACTGGCACATATTTCTCTAATCCTTTATTAACAATACACTTAAATTTAGTCCACAATTCCTCTACATCCATAGTCCCGGAATTAAACGATGCCCATTCATTTTCTAGGTACGATCGTAACATTTGCTTATCGGCTCTTCCCTACAAAAACACGCTCCTAGCCTTTTTGATTGATTTATGAACTTTGGTCACCATCGACGCTATGACGATATCATGATCACTAATTCCTATCTCTTCACAGACATCGTTAATAAGGTCAGGGCTGTTTGTGGCTATAAGGTCTAGAATATTTCCATTGCGCGTGGGTTGCCGGTTTAACTGCTCAAGACAGTTTTCGGAGAGCTGTATACAGAGTTCATACACCGCCACATGATCACAAAAGGTTTTAACATACCAAGCAGCAATGAAACTGCAACTAGAATCACACACACACTGCGTTTACCTATTGGAAATCACTGAACTGAAAAAAGAGAACACATTTCCGCACACGATCGCAGAAAATATTCCAAAAAAATGATTCTAAGTTCACGAATCTAAGTTAAACGTGCTAGACAATGAAACGCTACCATCTCCAGAAACAAGAGCGGAACCAACTTTACCTCAACAGACGCCCAGACCAGAATGATCAGCCACGCGGCCACCGGGGCGCGGGAAGCCGCCGGAAGCTGTAAAATCCACGAAAACAGCGGTAGTGGGGGACCGAGAGACTCGCCAACTAGCTCGCAACCAAAGGGCGTGGAAACCTCTTTGGCAGTATCAGCAGCTATCGATACTGAGCCAGAGAGAACGATGCAAAGCGAACTGTCACTCCCCACATTCAAACAGCCACAGATTCACGTACACACTTAAAGGTAAAACAACTGCACATTCTCTCAGGGACAGTGGCATAGCGGAGAAGCCGTACTTCTCCCAGATTAATTAATATAATAATAAATTATTAATATAACAACATAAGAAAAACCTCGCAATATTAACTAATATTCTAAGATAAGAAATGAAAATGTTATTCCTCAAGCCTTGAAAAGAGTGGGGTTCAAGTTATAACGAAATGATAATCTAGCGACATTAAAAAATTATAACTTTAGAGAAACTATTCAAAAATATATGGAAGACGACAGACTGTCGTCTTTCACAGTATATCGCTGATCGTTTTCTTCCCATTCAATACGTATACATACGTTTTTTTCCCCCAAATTGACGATTTCAATTTGTTTTCCTTCACTAATGTCAAATCACCTCTTTTCACTTTACACGCTGTAGTATCCATTGATGTCGTGTTCATTTTAAGAAAGGACTGTCATTGTATTCACTACGATATACATAATCACTCGGTCATTATAGACCGCTAACTGAAGAGACGGCAGGGTAAACGGATTAGGCGCAGCTCCCTCGGATACAGCTATGTCCGCTGTAGCCAGGGGATGAGGACAACACACTTCCGCTCCACCTGGGCCCTGCAAGGATTCCAAAAATGTCCACAGGTTTCAAGTTTTCAGCTAACATTTCGACAGACTTACTGGGCAGATACCTCGCTCTTTATCCGAATATAACACGCGGATATCCACGTCGCTAACAATTTTATCTGCAAAGTAGGAAATACTGCGGATATTTGTATCCGCGCAAACCTATAGACTATAGGTCCATGTATCAAACTCACACATCTCGTGTTGAATTCAGGCGAGGCAGTAACATTTGTACCTTCATTCAGTACACAAATCGGAAAAGTATAAGCATTTGAAGACATTTTATGCACTTCTCCAACGCAAGAAAAGAGATATATATATTCGATCACTTACAAATTGTTGCTTTATGCCGACAAAGTCTTTCCTCAAGAGAAGTTATAATGCGAATAGTAGTGAGTCAGAGTGGTGTGGTAAGGACCTGGAATCGTTTCGAAGTATAGGTAGTGTTTATGACTTGCTCCATACTGATCGCTCTAGGTCAACCATTGCGGGGAAACGGCCGGTATGGCTGATTTCTCGCCCGAAGGACATCCGACCGGGCTGCCACTTTGTCAGGGTCACTTGTCAAACCATATTGCACAAAACACTCCACACTGAAGACGGCCATGGACAGGACCAGGCAATTAACGATTGACGCGATCTTCTCTTCACAGATGAATGCCGCTCATGTCTGATGCGAGATGACCGACGACAAGATGTATATCGATGGGAATCTGCACACCGGAGGCATACACCCAACTGAGTATAGCAAGTTGGCGTATGAGTCATGTCCAGGGAGGGGGTATTATGGAGGGGGCGCCATTCTTACCTATCAATGGCGACCTCAAGTCTCTACAATACAGGTCTGATATCCTCCAAGCCATCGTTAAACTGTTCCATCAGCATTTCGAGGAGAAATTCAAGTTTATGGACGACAGCTCCATCGTGCAGGCGTCGTCATAAATCCTACAATTATTGCTGGTTCCCGCGATATGAATACAACTTAAATGTTTTGGATAAATTAAAAACAGCTACGCGAGCACGATATGACCACCCGGAAAATCTATGGGAGAACAGGATTCCCATTGAAGAATGATATAAATTACACCAACAGTGGTTCAATCAACTCGCAGCATGCCTCGAATGGTACAGGCACGCAGTCATACAACGTGCAAGTCTTTATTGAATGGGATTATCCCAGATAAACGTGATTTAGTCCCTGTTTGGAAGCAAAGAAATTCATTTATTGGGTTTTGTCAGTACATCGGAAAATGTATTGCTTTGTAAAATTTTTAAAGCGCAAAATTGTGACAGAGAAACTTGTCATAATCGTCGATTGCTCAAGCAATTGCCAGCCAAGCTAGGTGGAATCAGGTTATCGGCTCCGTCGTAAATGGACGCCAGTCTCCCGTCACGACAGCAGACGCTGCGTCGGCGAGTTGAAAGCCTAGAGTCATCTGACTATCGATTGCGACGGACGACAAGGAGAGACACGTAACTCTGTCACAAGAGTGACTAAGATACGTCAGCGGTTAAAGGGCTCATTGAGTGAATGCTGCACTCACAAGTAGGACACATTCGACCATTACGAAACGTCATAGCTTCAGCCGATTTCCGTAAATATACTCCCGCTTTTAGAAGTGTAGTCCCTTGCCTTTGAAATCGGTGATGCTCAGGAGAGTATTAGTCGATTCAAAGCAGTTCAGACTATTAGCCAGTAGTCGCGGCTAGGAGACGGAGTCCGGAGACAACTACAACACTTGGAACTGACCGTCATCTGGGAGGTAGTGAACCGCTGTCTACCGTCTTCACAACATTGAATACGGTTGCTGCCTAAGGCCAGCTCAGTCTTCGTCGGTTGGTTTCCTAATGGCCAATGATCCTGTCAACGAGGTAGCACTCGGTCCTAACCCTGCCAGCGGCATCGAGAGATGATTTGTCAGCACGGCATTCGACTGCAGTGGCCCCACAAGCAGCTGCTGGCAATGTCTACTTGGACCCCCAGACGCCAGGGGCGGGGCCCTCAGCCAATGCAGTCTTTCTTCCTTTCCCTTTGCTATCGTCACTCCTTCCCCTCTGCAGTTTGCTCCCAGACAAGCTACCGGGCACCTCTGTCCCATACAAGACACAGTTTACAGCTGTGTGTTTGGCTTCTGCATTACATTGTACTTTGCTTCGTTTGTTCTACAGACTGCATGTTGCACGTTTCTAAAACGACTGACGACACTGGTAATCACTTGAGATACATCACGCTTGGTGGTAAGCATCCGGATTAAAAGTCGTCCAGGCACATTAGACTGGCCGGCGCCTCATAGCAGAAGGCTATGCGCGGACACCGTTTCCCTCCTGACATTTCTGTAATTGTCCGTGAGCAAACAACCTCAGCCAAGAAGAGATGGCAAACGAATCTGCCTTGGATTCTCTTCAACATTAGTTTTCTCTAAATGAAACAGAAAGTAAAGAAACGTAATTAAGATTGCCCAGTGTTAATTACACACATTACTTTTTTAATATTTGTTCCATACTTCAAATAGATTGATATCTCCTTTTTGCCGCGGCGGAGTGTCCGAGCGCATTGATGCGCTATGCTCCGATGTGCGAGGCCGTCCTCCGTCGGGGGTTCGAATCCTCCCTCGGGAATTGATGTTTGTGTTGTCTTTAGTATAAGGCAGTTTGTAAGTATTTTGTAAGTTTAGGGACTGATGACCCCGCAGTTAAGTCTCATAAGCTTAAGAAACACTTGGACATTTGAACATCTTCGTTTTAAGTTCCCATTTTTTCTACATATACGGTAACGCACGTGGGACCTATTGCAAACACGACTCTTATCACGAAGCATGTGGTATCTCAAGTGATTATCAGTGCCGACAGACGTTGTAAAAACGTGCAAAACGCAGTCTGTAAAACATACAACGTAACGTACAATGTAATGCAGCAGCCTTCCAACGAAACACGTAGTTATACATACGCAGCTGATATCTGGCGTCTCCCAGAGCCGTGTCTGCTGCTCTTCACCTTCATCCAAGATTTAGGAGAAAATCTGAGCAGCTCTCTTAGGCTGTTTGCTGTTATTTATCGTCTAGCAAAGTCATGAGGTCAAAACCAACTGATTAACCATTTAGATAATGGTGAAGATTGACAATTCTCCCTAGATAATGGAAACTGTGAATTTGTCCACATGATACTAAGAGGAATCCGTTAAAAATCTACAAGATAAACCAATTAAATATGAAGGCCGTTAAAATTCGATGAGCTCTCCGCCAGGCACTTAATTGTGAACTGCAGAGTACTGAAAGAAGTGGTAAGCTATTCCTTTGAGAGTCTCGTTTCCTGATTTAATTCACTCAGTGCCATCTGATTTAGTTAGACAACCTGTCTCTATCAACAGAAGTTGATGTTGAAATGTATACTGAATAAATGCAAACAAAATTCAAAGCTAGTATAGGGAGGGCTAAGTAAAACTGGTGGAAAAATATTTCATGCGCAACTCAACTAACATTACTCTCCCTGAGTAAGGATTATTTGCCTATCTCAAGATGCATCAATTATTTTCCATGCCAGTTTGGTTTGCCAACCCTTCATAGTGAAGAAGAATGTCTCCTACCCTTGCGCTTACGACGAGAGAGAATGAAACAACAGTGTTACCACATAAGTACCAGTACGGCCGCCTTGTAGATATGGAAATATTTGTTTTGACATTACGGTAGTGCTACGGAAACAAGAGGGATACTGCCTAGGAGCAAACTATCCATCCTAATAAGGTATATGAATAACTAAATTGTCAGATTTTTTTCTTTCTTTCTTTCTTTCGATGAGTCACAAAACAGACTGTAGGGATTTCCCCTGTAGAGCAACATACTAATTTCTTTCCTTCGTCAGAACTAAGTTTTATAGTATTTTCTTTTATTTATGTTTTTCATTTTTTGGTGCCTCTAAAGACTTCTCGGCCTATCCGAGAGTTTACCTTTTACGTGACTTTTTACCGGATTCAGACATTGAAAGATCTTGCGGTAGAGTAAAAGAAATTTAATCTTCAGCAACCAGAGCTCCATAGGCTTATAGGCTTATAGGCTTGGGGCAGGACTTTTACCCGTTGCGACGATTCTGGAGAGTGAGGACATCGTGGCAAAGATGTGGCTTCCAACCTCGCGGAAGCTGAATTCCAGTAAACAAAAAACAGAACATTCTCGGTAGAACTGTTGCGCAAATGTTGCAACGCCGGCCGCGGTGGCCGAGGAGACTGAGGCGCTCCAGTCACGGTCTGCACGGCCACTACGGTCGGGAGTTCGAATCCCCCCTCGGGCATGGATATTTGTGCCGTTCTTAGGATTAGCTACTTCATAAGTAGTTTGTAAGTTTAGGGACTGATGACCCCGTAGTTAAGTCCCATAAGCTGTAAAACATTTGAACATTTTGAATTTCTCTCTTTGTAGACGGATCTATTGTCCGTCGACAAAATATTTTCTCATTTAGAGGGGAAATTCCTCAATCGAAAATAGTTACAATGATTGCCGCCTGTACAGAAGGAGCCGCTGGCTGCGTCATATTATGGTTCGTTTAAACAGTTCCTAAGTGTAGCCGCGGTGGAGTAGCCGAGCGGTCTAAAGCACCTCGCTGCGGAGCGCGCGGTTGCTCGCCGTGGAGGTTCGAGTCCTCCCTAGGGCATGGGTGTGTGTGTTTGTCCGTAGGTTAGTTTACCTAGGTTTAAGTAGTTTGTAAGCTACGGACTGATGACCACGCAGTTTGGTCCGATAGATTTACAGACATTTGAACATTTTTTTCCTAAGTGTAACGACACTTACAATTACAAGCAAACAATCGAGTCTGATATCAATCCCATATCCTCCAAAGGACCATGGACAACTCTAGTTCCGTTCAGCTTGCAAATTTTCTATCCCACAATTTTCTGTGTGCTTCTCCCAATTCGAGTATGTCGTAAATTTTCTCGAATAGAACGTCACTTTCCCTCCAAGGACTTCAGTTTGGGTTCCCGAATTATCCCTGTGAGATTCGCATGCTGATCGAACCTAACAGTAACAATTCTAACGGTCCGCCTCTGAATTGCTTCAATGTATTCCTTTACACCAATCTATTTAACCGCCTTCTGATTCACAGCAGACGCGGCCTTCATATTCCGTAAGTGAAACCGGCTTCTGATTAAAAGCGACATACAGTATTTTGATTTTTGTCTACGCGTTTTCGTTTCAGTTTGTAAATTTATACTGTGCCCTCGTGCCTATTAGATTCAAATTCGCGTTTTAATAAACAGTATAGTCTTCCTTTGAGTATATCGCGACAGTAGTTTTTTGTTTTCTCGGCACTGTAATCGTGTCTAGGGACTGTAACTGCTGTGTGCGGAGGCAGTCTGAGCTGGTGACACTTCGCTCCCAGCTTCGAGCTGTGTTAACCTCGGCTGCGCAGCTGGAGGCTGCGATCTAGGGGCGTCGTTGTTGTTGGCCCGTAGTGGGGACCGAACGGACTCCCGTCTCCACCGATCGGCCTGCGGCGGCGCCATGCCCTGATACTACCAACAATGAGGCAGACACCCCGCCCGTGGTTGCGTGGGAGGTTGCTCCAGTGCGTGGCAGGAGGCGCAGGAAATTCCGGGTTCTTCTTGCGAACAGGTTTGAGGCGCTATCTGTTCAGGACAACGTTCCTGAGCCAAATGGTGTCTCTCACCCTGAGGTCACCACTCAACCTGCAAGATCCAGGCTTTCACAGAGGGTGTGTTTGTTTGTAGTCGGGAGCTCCAACGTTAGGTGGATAATGGAGCCCCTAAGAGAGATGGCTGACATGGAGGGGAAGAAGGCCAGCGTGCACTCCGTGTGCATACTGGGTGGGGTCATTCCAGATGTGGAACGGGTCCTTCCAGATCCCATGAAGGATACGGAGTGCAGCCAACTGCAGGTGGTGGCTCACGTTGGTACCAATGATGTGTGTCGCTTCGAATCTGAAGAGATTCTCTCAAGTTTTGAGCGGCTATCTGAAGTAGTAAAGAATGTCAGTCTTGCTTGCAAGATGAAAGCAGAGCTCACCATCTGCAGCAGAGTCGACAGGATCGACTGTGGACCTCTGGTACAGAGCCGAGTGGAGTGTCTGAATCAGAGGCTCTGACGGTTCTGCGACCGTGTAGGCTGCAGATTCCTTCACTTGCGCCATCGGGTGGTGGGGTTCCAGGTTTCGTTGAATAGGTCAGGAGTCCACTACACGCAAGAAGCGGCTACACGGGTAGCGGGGGCTGTGTGGCGTGGACTGGGCGTTTTTTTTTTTTTTTTTTTTTTTTTTTTTTTTTTTTTTTTTAGGGTAGAGGAAACACTAAATGGGCTGTCTGAAAGGATGCAGGTGGATCACAGGAGAAATGTAGGTCTAGTTCAGCAGAAGTATTTGCGAAATATCTGTTTTCAGCAAGGATAGATTAAACAAAATACGTGGAGGCGTGTTTGTCGTCGTTCAAATTCAAATGTTTGTATAGTCTATGGGACTTAACTACGGGGTCATCAGTCCCTAAACTTACAAACTACCTATGAACTACTTACGAACTAGGACGGCACAAATATCCATGCCCGAAGGGGGATTCGAACCCCCAACCGTAGTGGCCGTGGAGACCGTGACTGGAGCGCCTTAGTTGTCGTCGTCAAAAGTAGTCTATCGAGCAGTGAAGTTGCAGTTGATAGTTCCTGTGAGTTGTTATGGGTAAAGGTAGTACTCGAAAATCGTAAAAAAAGTTAATTATTGGTTCCTTTTAATGCCGCCCCCCCCCCCGACTCTGATGATACAATAGCAGAAATATTCAAAGAAAATCTGTGTCTAATTGCAAACACGTACCCGACTCACATAATAATAGTGGGCGGTGATTTTAATTTACCCTCAGTCTGTTGTCGAAATTATACTTACAAATCATGAGGTACCAATAAAACATCGTGCGAAACTGTACTCAACGCATTCTCTGAGAATTACATCGAACACTTAGTTCATGAGCCAACTAGAATTGAACATGGATGTCAAAACACTATTGATCTCATAGCAACAAATAATCCTGAGCTCATAACGAGCATAAAAACGGATACAGGTATTAGTGAACACAGAGCTGTCGTAGCGAGATTGAATATCGAAAGCCCAAAGTTATATATTTATTTATTTCTGAAAACATTTATTTCAATTATTCTTTTAATTATACAACAACCCAATACCAATACATAAATGGGTCTTCTTATGCTACTACATTTTTTGTGCTTTTTATGCTACTTCTAATGTTTCTACTGAGCTACATGGTACGTTTTGTTTTTGCTGTTGTGTCTGCCGTACGTGCTGTGTCATGCAGGGTCCGTTGGCATGTTGTGTTTCATGTGGAAGTCGCTATTGCTACGTTTAGTGTCTTATTTTATGTCCCCCCCCCCTGCAGTGCTTACAGGTGTGCCAGTAATGTACAAACCTATTGGTTGGCCTGTGCCCCCCGAACTAATTCCGGAGGGCGTGCCCCTGGCACTGGGCTGGCCTTTTGCACTGCAGTCCTTGTGTTGTTGTCGTGTTCTCTCTTAAGCCTAACTTAATCTAACTTATATCTAGCGTCGCAATCGGTGATTTGGCTGCACTCAGTCCTCCTGATCCAGGGCACGGCGGAGTACCCCGGCGGCACGGCCTGGTGCAGCAGTCATGCCTGGAAAAAATGTCTCATAATAGGTTTACAAATTCATGTCTGATGTGGTTTGAGATTTTGTCGGTTAGTTGTAGTCTGAGATGAGAGACAATATGATCGTATGTAGGACACTCGAAAGTGACGTGTTCTGGAGTTCCTTCCGGAACTCCACAGCCACACTCTGGAGTCGCCCGTTTCCTGAACCGACATAGATACTTCGGGTACGGGCCATGGTCGGTGAGAAAGTGAATCAATCCTCTGCTTGGCTGGAAGTATCCCATTTTAAGTCTTTCTGACACATTTGGGATGAACTGGTGTGTCCTCCTTCCAGTGTTGTCCTGGTTCCAGATGTTTTGCCAAATTTCTAGTCCCCGAATTTCGATTTCCCTTTTCCCCTCCACCCTGGCTTCCATGATCTCCTGTATTTTGTCCCCATTTCCCTTTTTCAGCCAGTACGCCGCCGCCAGCTCCCGAATCTTGATATCTAAAGGACAAAGCCCCATCAGCACCAAGAGGGCGCCGCCCGGGAACGTCCTGTATGCCCCAATTGAATGAAGGAGGAAACTTCTCTGAACTCTTCTCACCGCCGTTGCAGGCGCCACCCTAGTGAGTCTGTGGGCCCAGCTGCCAGATCCGTAGCCCATGATGGATGTCAGAATACTGTTGTGGTAAAGTTTAATGAGATTGGGTGGGAGGAGGAACCTTCTCTGCCCAATCCCTACCAGGGCTCTGCTGCAATTGCATCCACATGGGCCGCGAAATTCCAGCGCTCGTCCAGTATTACGCCCAGGTATCTGGCTTTGGGTCTTCTTATAACTGATACTCCGTTTATTCGAACAGTTGGGTTTCTAACTGCCTTTCAAAAGAAGATAGGTTGATTTGTTTGGCGCTATGGACAATTTTGTTCTTTGACACCACGAGGTCAAAATGTTAATGGTATTAGCAATTATGCGTTCCAGTTCCTCACGGCTCTTGCCACCGACCATAAGGAGGAGGTCTTCAGCGTAGGCTATTACCTCTAGTGCATCTTGACTGTTTTTCAAGTCGTATAACAGTGGCTCCATGTTCACGTCCCAAAAGAGTGGCCCCAGGACGGAGGCCTGTGGACACCCCTTGGTCACTCCCTTGCTTACTTCCCCACTAGGGGATAATAGCCTGACCTCCCGGCCTACACAGTAGTCCCTTAGACAACCATAAAGCGGCCCTGGGCACTCCATCTCTCGAAGTCGAGAGAAGAGCGAAGGCCACCAGAGGTTGTCAAAGGCACCGCTGATGTCCACCATGATGCCGACCACATACTTGTGCGCAGTTAGGCCACAGACCTCGGCCGCCAGGGCGATTGCGTCACACGCCGATCGCCCAAAGTTACCAAAAATAGACGAAAAGTATACTTCTTCAGGAAAGCAGATAAAAATACAATACATTGCTTCTTGAAAGACAGTTTCCACTCGTTCCTAACACTAAACGTAAGTGTAGACCAAATGTGACTAATTCAAAGAAGTGGTATCGTCAGCAATTGACAGTTTTACACCAAATAGATTAATAAAAGAAGGAGGTGATCCCCCTTGGTACACAAAAACAGGTCAGGATACTGTTACAAAAGTAAAGGAAAAGGCATGCTAAATTCAAACGAACACACAATCTCCAGGATATCGATCCTACACAGAAGCTCGAAATTTAGCGAGGACTTCAATGCGAGATGCCTACAGTACTTTTCACAACGAAACTCTTTCTCGAAATTTGACTGAAAACCCATAGAGATTTTGGTCGTATGTTAAATATACTAGGAACAAAACACAAGCAATACCCTCACTACGTGATAGTAATGTCGATCCTGCCGATGACAGCGTCACTAAAGCAGAGTTACTAAACACAGCTTTTAGAAACTCATTCACCAAAGAAGACGAAACCAATATTCCAGATTTCGAATTACAAACAGGGGCCAGAATGAGTAACGTAGAAGTAGATATCATCGGAGTAGTGCAGCAACTAAAATCACTTAACAATAATAAGTCTTCTGGTCCGGACTGCATACCCACTAGATTTCTATGTAATTACGCTGATGCGATAGCTCCTCACTTAACAGCCATATATAATCGCTCTCTCAAAGAAGGATCTGTACCAAAGGATTGGAAAGTTGCACAGGTCACACCTATATTCAAGAAAGGCAGTAGGAATAACACACTAAACTACAGGCCTATTTCATTGACGTCAATTTGCAGCAGGGTTTTGGAACATAACCTGTATTCAAATATTATGAATTATCTCGAACAGAATGAGCTATTGACCAAAGGTCAACACGGATTTAGAAAATATCGTTCACGCGAAACACAACTAGCTCTTAACTCACACGAAGTGATGAGTGCTATCGACAAGCGTTCTCAAATTGATTACGTATTGCTTGATTTCCAGAAGGCTTTTGACACCGTACCTCACAAACGGCATTTAATCAAAATGCGTGGTTATGGTATATCACCCCAAATTTGCGACTAAAAATGTTCAAATGTTTGTAAAAGCTTATGGGACTTAACAGCGGGGTCATCAGTCCCTAAACTTACAAAATACTTATGAACTAACTAATGCTAAGGACGTCACAAATATCCATGCCCGAGGGAGGATTCGAAAACCCAAATTTTGCGACTGGATAGGGGATTTCCTGTCAGAGAGGACACAGGTCGTAGTAATTGATGGTAAGCCATCGACTAAAACAGAGGTGATATCGGGCTTTCTACAGGGTAGTGTTATAGATCCTCTGCTGTTCCTTGGGAGAAAATCTAAGCAGCTCTCTTAGCTTGTTTGCTGATAACGCCATAATTTACCGCCTAGTAAAATCATCTGAAGATCTAAACCAGCCGGCCGCGGTGGCCGAGGAAACTGAGGCGCTCCAGTCACGGTCTGCACGGCCACTACGGTCGGGGGTTCGAATCCCCCCTCGGGCATGGATATTTGTGCCGTCCTAGTTCGTAAGTAGTTCATAAGTAGTTTGTAAGTTTAGGGACTGATGACCCCGTAGTTAAGTCCCATAGACTATACAAACATTTGAACATTTTTGATCTAAACCAACTGCAGTACCATCTAAATAAGATACCAATATTGTGTAAAAATTGGCAATTGACACCAAATAAAGAGAAGTGTGAATTCGTCCACATGATTACGAAAAAAAATCCGTTAAACTTTGTTTACAAGATAAATCAATCAAAAGTGAAGGCAGTACATTCCACAAAATACCTAGGAATTACTATTACTCATACTTAAACTGGAAAGAACACGTAGAAAATGTCGTGGGGAAAGGCGACCCAGAGACTGTGCTTATTGGCAGAACACTTAAAAGATGTAACAGAACTACTAAAGAAACTACATACACTACGCTTGTCCGTCGTTTTCGGAGTATTGCTGACCAGTGTGGGATCCTTATCAGGTGGGTTTCACGGAGGACATCGAAAGAGTCCAAAGAAGGGCAGCTCGTTTTGTATTGTCACGATACAGGGAAGACAGCGTTACGGAAACGATACAGAATCTGGGATGGGAATCATTACAACAACGGCGCTTATTGCTGCGGTGTGGTCTACTTAGGAAATTCTAATAGCCAAAATTCTCCTCCGAATGCGAAAATATATTGTTGACTCCCACTTACATAGGTAGAAATGATCATCAGAATAAAATTTGAGAAATCAGAGCTCGAACGGAGAGATTCCGGTGTTCTCTCTTCCCACGCGCTATTCGAGAATGGAATGGGAGATAAATAGTATAAAGGTGGTTCGATGAACCCTCGGCCAGGCATTTAAATGTAATTTGCAGAGTATCCCATGTAGATGTAGATCCTAAACTCTACAGTAATACCCATGTATTGTTCGCACTAGTGTTCTATACCGGTCTGCTTTGCAGATGAACAATATCTTCCCAAAATTCTCCCAATAAACCGCGGTTGACCATCCTCCTTCACAACTGTCCTTTGATGCTCTTTCCATTTCATATCGTTCTGCTATGTAACGGCCAGATATTTTATCGACCAGACTGTGCCAAACAGCTCACTAATAATACTGTCTTCGAAAATTCTATAGGTGTTTTTCCTACTCATCTGCATCACTTTACTTTTAGAGCTAGGTGCTATTCATTACACCAACTGGAAATGTTGTCTCCTCCCGTACACCATAGCCATATCAGCAAACAGCCGCAGACTGCTACTTACTCCGTCCGTCAGATTATTTATGTAGATACAAGGTAATAGCGTCCTATCACACTTCCCTGACGATATCCTAGTCTCTGCTGAACACTTGCAATCTAGAACAAAGTACTGGGTACTTTTACTTAAGAACCCTTCGAGCCACGTAAGTATCTGGGAACCAGTTCCATATTCTCTATCTTCGTGAACAGTCTGCAGTGCAGAATCATATCAAACCCATTTTGGAAATCTAGGAATATGCTATGTTCCTTCTGCCCTTCATCCACGGCCCGCAAGATACAGGGGTAGACAATATAATATAGCAAGTTGGAAGCATTGCGTACGTGTTAACACTGAGATGCGACCGCAGTGCACAATTGACATACAAAGTCTCGAACGATACCCAGCAGAACGTTTTGTTCTCCGTCGATTAGCGCAAATGACTGATGATACGCGTGATCTCTCAGACTTCCAAACAGTCCAACTCAAAACATCTGTGAAGAAAATCAGAGCTTTGTGTAACTAACTGAGCAGTATTCTGCAGGTAGGCCAGGTAGAACACCGTCTCCTCTGCTGCCCGCAGGGCCATTCGCTGATGGCATTATCAGCCGTGACGCTGTCTTTTACGTTTTGTATGTATTTGCTAGCCATTAGGCTGACGCCGCGGTTGGTGGCGTCGTCTGGACGAGGGCTTCTTTAGAAAACTCAGGAAGTTTATGGTGAGCGGTCCTGTGGGCAGACGCCGAGGTGGTGGGCGAGAACGGACATCTCTGAGACTGGCGGCCGCGGCCGACAATCTGGACAGCGACTGGTTTTTTGTATTAAAAAAACAAACGGACAAAAAATGCCGCGTTTTCCGTGACGTCAGAGGTCGCCAGCGCGAAAACACAGATCGTGGAGGCGTGGCTCTAAGCACGCTGATTGGCTGCTCGAAAGATGAGTGACAGTTTTAGTGAAGACAGCCCGGTATTAGTCGGACGTGGCTGACGCTAAGGGGATTGGAGCTAGTACCTTAGTACGGCCAGAGGAGCTAAAGGGAGTGTCAAAGAGCAGTCGCTTCTCTTCTGCTCACATTCTCTTCTTTCGTGTCGCTACTTTCGTACTTTGTGCAACTTTCGGACTTGTTCCGAAACTAGCACTAATGCACTGAGTGGTAGCGAGTCAAGAACGAGACCAGTCTGTCTCACCGTCGCGCTGATGACGTATTTCTCAGTTCTGGTGTCATCTGAGCATTTAGCAATATCGTGCAGGCCAAAGTGGCTACACACAGCCGAACTTGTGTATTCGTTGACTCTGAGTTCCAAACGTTCAAATGTTCGGCTGCCTCCCCGCGGCACTCTCGAGTTCCACTAGGATCACAGTTGCTGATTTTAATTGAGTACTGGTTCTGTAATAGGAAGCCTAGTCGTTGTTTTCAGGGACCGCCAATTTCAGTTATCGATGCAGACCAATGTCTGGTAAAGTATCGCCTACATTTGCTAGTGCGCCACCAGATTGGTTGTGCCAGCTCGTTAGTGAGAAGACGATTTTTCCCCCTCGAGATCGGGTACAGGAATATTGGTCCCAAGTATGCCACAGATTCTCAGTGATTGTGGATTTGTTCTTGGACAGGTATTCTATGCAAATGAATTACCTGTCATTTACTGTAGGAATTTTGAACCACCTTGTATTATGTCATTTTATTTAATTAACTTGTAAATGTGTTTTGGTGGATATTGTTATGTTACATAAGAAAATAAATACTTGAAAGGTCAGTCAAATTTAATTCATATTAAATATAGTACCCTTTGTCATTATTTTGGGCGCGTTTTAACCCTTTCAGACCTGATTTTTTTTCTCTGTGAAGGAAATAATTTTTAATGCTGTAATACTCTTCAGTTAAATTTTCAATGATTTTAAAAGCAAGATTTATGCAATTATATGCACCCATTTTCATTCTACGGCACTGCGTATACTGAAAAACAAGGCTTTTTTTAAGAACTATATTAATTAATTTTGTAGTACCAACTGTTGTACCAAATCAACTGATCGTTCAATAACTACATCGCAAAATAACAACTACTACTTTCAGTTATACAGTGGAATACAAGTAACCCACAATTTCCGTGTTCTCTGAAGTTCGCCAACTGCTGCGCATTACAGCACTCGCTTCTTAATATTTTTAGAGAGATCTTCCGCAAGTGGCAGTAATCGTGCATGATGAAATGATTGAAGACTCAGATGTCGTATATATGTTCCATTGAGAAAAAACGCTCTGAACCATCTTAGACACCGTACACATTTGTAACCAGAGGGTCCGAAAGGGTTAATAGGGAAACATATGAAAATATAAATTGAAATTAAAAGTAGAATCTATCGAAGCATTTGAAGTGTCAGCCACGTCTATCCTTCGATTTTTTTTTTTATGGGACTTAAGTACTGGGTCATCTGTCCCTAAACTTACAAACTACTTATCTACTACTTTATACTAAGGACGGCACAAATATCCATGCCCGAGGGGGGGATTCGAACCACCGACCGTAGTGGCCGTGCAGACCGTGACTGGAGCTCCTTAGTCTCCTCGGCCACCGCGGCCGGCTTGATATTCAGATTCACAATTTGCATCTCTTCCACTTTCCCTGACAGGACCATTATTTACCTACACCTTACAACACTTACTGGAGTAGTACTATTTCAGTAAAAACAATGCGGTTGGATCTTAACATTGCTGCAGCTGCTAAACTCTTACGGCGAATGAAGTGGTGTCACGATAAAATTGATGACTATATGTAGTAAATATTCTGATTGTCCCCCCAGGGGGCCCACAGCTCTTTTGTGGGTACGTGTGTGGCGCGCATTGGGCCCCGAGCTGAAACGACCTTTCTTCCGTCCCAGGCCGCTTCCCTCTTTCCCCCCGGTTTGTGCCTTCGCCCGGAGACGGGCGTTTTTAGTCAGTCCAAGGTTTCTTTTTTCGTTTCCTCTTACTTCCTCTTTTCTTGGTCCTTTTCCTTTCCTGTTCTTTAGCCTTCCCCCCTTTCTTCTTTCTCTTTGTCCTCGACACGCCCTTTTAATCTCCGCCTCGGCGTTTGAGATTCTCCCTCCTTCATCCCTTTCTCTCCTTCCTCCTTTTTCCTCGCTGTGTGTGTCTGAAGGTCAACCCACGCTCTGCGTAGCTGGTGACGGGGTAAGGCGTTACTCCCCGCCCCGGGTAGACATATAGGGCACGTACGTACCCCGTGGTAAAGGCCGGGCCCAGGGAGGGGTGATTACCCGAGCTAGTACATTCCGAACGTGCCGATTGGTCCCTCCGTCCCTTCTCTGGAGGTCTGACCTGAGGTGCAAACAGTCACCTAAGGCGGGTGCTCCCTCAGAGAGGGCCCCCACAAGGAAAGAGCGCGCCATCGGAGACGCCGGTAATGAAACCTTCCAAATCTTCTCTAACCTTGACCAATAAGCGGAAACACGATGATTCTCAGCCACAAAAAGTCTTGCCTACAATTCCTACGTTCCTGGTGGTATCGCGTACTGACGATCAGGATTTTCCTGCTGTAAATCCGTTTATCATTCAGAAGGGTGTCGATGCGATCGCCGGTCCCTTGAAGACCTGCTCCCGACAGCGCAATGGGACCTTGTTGCTCGAGATTGAGAATGCATTCCAGGCACAAATATTACTTCGGGCTACACTAGTGCATACTTTCCCAGTAAAAGTGGAGGCTCACCGCACCTCGTGCCAACTCGTACTGTCTTCTTGACTTTCGACAGGGTTGACCTACCATCTAAGGTGAAAGCGGGATACGAAGTCATCTCCGTTCACCCATATATACCCAACCCTACGCGCTGCTTCCATTGCCAGAGATATAACCATACCAGTAAGTCTTGTCCAAATGCAGCCAAGTGCGCCACCTGTGGCAGGGACGCCCATGAGAGTGAAAGTCTACCTCCATCCCCTCGCTGCATAAATTGCATGGGTAACCATGCTGCTGCTTCACAGGACTGCCCCATTTATAAAGAAGAGCGGGTCATCCAAGAGATTCGTGTCAAGGAGAAGGTCTCAACCTATGCCGCTCGGAAGTTATTAGCGAGTAGGAAGCCCGCTGTACTCCCATTAGGTACTTACAGCCAGGTCCTCACCTCACCTCGACCATCTAAGGAGGTAGGCATTCAGACCTGCGATTTAACATTCTGTGACACTGTTGTCAGGTCGGCTAGCCCGAAAATTGCTCGTTCCACCTCTCCGATCCCTTCTGCCCGTTCTACAGTACATTCGTCACCCAGTTCCCACTCATCCCGGGCACCTAAATCCGCAGCCCGCAGTTCAAAAAAAGAACCTGTTCGTGAAGACGTTCTCAAGACTACGTCTTCTCCATCCTCAACCGCTTCCTCTGCCCGTCATGCCTCTAAGAAGGCTCACAAAAAGAATAGCCCCCCTCCTTCCCCGCCGCGGCGTGACTCTTCAGTCATGCCGTCCAACAGTTGCCGGCCTCGGCCGTCTTCTGTTTCACCGGAACGCTCCGTCTGCCGACCCGGACCTTTACCGGCGGTGGAAACTGCCCCTCCTGATCAACTCAGGGAGGTGGCAGGCGCGTCGGTCGAACCTATGGACCACGACCCTTTGCCCCTAGACAGCGATAGCAGTGCTCCCTCGAAATCCGGTCCTCAGCGGCCGTCGAGGTGATCCCGCTTGCTTGTTCGTTTTTATCTTCGTTTCTTATCTCATTTTTTATCATGGCGATCCTTCAATGGAATATTCGCGGCACTCGTTCCAATCGGGAGGAATTAAAACTACTCCTTCGATTGCACTGCCCGCTTCTAGTCTGTCTCCAAGAAACTAAGTTATGTCCAAGTGATCGTGCAGACTTTCCCCACTACACCTCTGTGCGTTTCGACCTGCCACCTGTGGAGGGTACCGCAACCCATGGAGAGGTTCTGATTCTCATTCGAGACGACGTCTATTACCATCCCATTTCATTGCATACTTACCTACAGGCAGTTGCCTTCCGCATCACTCTATCCACATTTACCTTTTCCCTCTGTAATATCTATTCACCATCGTCATTTGCCCTTACTAGGGCAGATGTGCTACACCTCGCTGACCAGCTCCCTTCACCTTTCGTGTTGGTAGGCGACTTTAATGCGCATCACCCCCTATGGGGCTCTCCAGCACCTTGTCCGAGAGGCTCCCTTTTGGTGGACCTTTTCCACCACCTCAATCTTTTTTGCCTCAACACCAGTGCACCGACCTTCCTTTCTGACACAACACATACTTACTCCCACATAGACCTTGCGATAAGCACTCCTCAGCTTGCACGTCTGTTCGAGTGGTATGCACTTTCTGACACGTACTCGAGTGACCATTTCCCTTGTATCATCTACTTTCTGCATCATTCCTCATCTCGTCGTCCCACCAGTTGGAACATTTCTAAAGCCGACTGGGGGCTTTATTCTTCCATGGCTGTTTTTCACAATCAGAATTTTCCTAGCTGTGACAGTCAGGTCGAATACCTCACAGAGGTTATTCTCATCGCTGCCGAACATTCCATACCTCGTACATCCTCTTCACATCGTGCCCCGGTTCCTTGGTGGACTGCAGCCTGCCACGACGCTCTTAGAGCTCAGCAACATGCTTTATGCACCTTCCACCGCAGCCCAACGTTAGAGAACTGTATAAATTATAAACGAATGAGAGCGCAATGTCGTCGCCTTATAAACGACAGAAAAAAAGCTTGCTGGACTGGTTTTACTAGTTCTTTTAACCGCTTTACTCCCTCCACGGTTGTTTGGGGTGGCCTACGCCGTTTATCCGGCATCAAGGTCCACTCCCCGTTTCCTGGCCTGACCGTGGAGAACGCAGTCCTCGTGGACCCCGCTGATGTTTCCAACGCATTGGGCCGTTTCTTTGCGGAGGTTTCGAGCTCTGCCCATTACCACCCTGCCTTTCTCCCTCGCAAACAGGTAGAGGAGGCACGGCCGCCTTCTTTCCACTCTTTTAATCGTGAAAATTATAATGTCGCCTTCACCATGCAGGAGCTAGACCATGCTCTCGCCCTGTCCCGATCTTCTGCTCCCGAGCCCGCTTCTATTCATATTGAGATGCTAAAGAACCTCTCTCCTGCGGGCAAGTGTTTTCTTCTTAGTACCTACAATCGCATATGGACTGAAGGTCATGTTCCCACAAGTTGGCGTGAAGCCATTGTTGTCCCCATCCCCAAACCAGGGAAGGACAAACATCTTCCTTCCAGTTATCGCCCCATTTCTCTGACGAGTTGCGTCTGTAAGGTGATGGATCGCATGGTTAACGCTCGGTTGGTCTGACTCCTCGAATCTCGACGCCTTCTAACAAATGTCCAATGCGGTTTTCGTCGACACCGCTCTGCTGCTGATCACCTCGTTACCTTGTCGACCTTCATTATGAATAACTTTCTAAAGAAGCGTCAAACAGTAGCAGTGTTCTTCGACTTGGAGAAGGCATAAGATACCTGTTGGAGAGCGGGCATTCTCCGCACATTGCACACATGGGGACTCCGGGGCCGCCTACCTCTTTTTCTTCAAGCGTTTTTGGCGGATCGCAAGATCCGGGTACGGGTGGGCTCTGTTCTGTCAGATACCTTTCGCCAGGAGAATGGGGTACCGCAGGGCTTCGTCTTGAGTGTGTCTCTTTGCCATTGCAATCAATCCGATCGTAGACTGCCTTTCAGCCGACGTTTCCGGATCCCTTTTTGTAGACGATTTCGCAATTTATTGCAGCGCCCAGCGGACGTGTCTCTTGGAGCGTTGTCTTCAACGCTGTCTTGACCGTCTATATTCCTGGAGCATTGCGAACGGCTTCCAATTCTCCACTGAGAAAACGGTGTGTGTAAAATTCTGGAGATAAAAGGAATTTCTTCCTCCAACTCTACGTCTCGGCCCCGTTGCTCTCCCTTTCGTGGAGACGACAAAATTCTTGGGGCTAATGTTGGATCGGAAACTTTGCTGTTCCACACACGTGTCCTACCTGGCTGCCCGTTGTGCCCGATCCCTTAATGTTCTTCGTGTCCTCAGTGGCACGTCATGGGGAGCGGATCGTACTGTCCTGCTTCACCTTTACCAGGCCATTGTTCAGTCGAAGCTCGACTACAGAAGCCTTGTATACTCTTCTGCACGGCCGTCGATTCTCCGCCGTTTCAACTCTATCCACCATCGGGGATTACGTCTGGCGACTGGTGCATTTTATACCAGCCCTGTTGAAAGTCTGTATGACGAGGCTGCTGTATTACCCTTGACCACTCGGCGTGAAATACTCTTGTGTCGGTATGCATGCCGCCTGCGGTCGATGCCCAACCATCCATCTTACCGATTATTTTTTGACGACTCACTCGATCGCCAATATCAGTTGTCTGCGATAGCCTTGCTTCCACCTGGAGTTCGGTTTCGCCGCCTGCTTCAGCGGCTCGACTTTACCCTTCCTTCCACCTTTCGGTTGAGCGACAGCCTGTTGCCACCGTGGCATCAGGCCCAGGTTCACGCTCATCTTGAACTTAGTTCACTGCCCAAGGAGAGCACCCCGGATTTGGTATACCGCTCGAGGCTTGTCGAACTTCGTTTGCGGTTCGATAATGCCATATTTATTTACACTGATGGTTCCAAGAGCACTGACAGTGTCGGATCTGCCTTCGTCGTCAGGGACAACCGTTTCTAATACAAGCTCCCTGATCGGTGCTCGAATTTCACGGCTGAGCTTTTTGCCCTCCACCAGGCTGTTTTGTATACCTGCCGCCACCGCCAACCTTTCTATGTCATCTGTTCAGACTCCCTTAGTGCCCTGCAGAGTCTCAGGGACCCTTTCTCGACCCATCCTCTCGTGTATCGGATCCAACGCTCCCTCCAGTTGCTAGCAGATGACAGCTGTCACGTTTCTTTTCTGTGGGTCCCTGGCTACGTGGTTGTGCCCGGGAATGAGACCGCCGACATAGCAGCCAAGGCAGCAGTTCTCTTGCCTCGCATGGCTACCTTTTGCGTCCCATCGGACGATGTTCTACGGGCTCTTCGCCGGAGTATCGTGTCGTCCTGGTACAGTGCGTGGTTTTCACTGTACGACAATAAATTGAGAACTTCAAAACCGATCCCGACCGCTTAGAGGACCGCCTCATGCCCCTCTCGGCGAGAGGAGGTCATCCTGGCCCGTTTGCGGATCGGTCACTGCCGTTTCAGCCACCGTCATTTGCTATCCACCGACCATGCACCACTGTGCTCCTGCGGTGAACTGCTGACAGTGCGACATGTTTTACTGTCTTGTGTTAATTTTAACCATCTCCGTGTAGCCGTTCACTTTCCGTCTACTCTGGAGGCAATTTTAGCTGATGACACACGAGTAGCTGCTAGAGTTTTGCGTTTTATCAACTTGGTTAAATATCCTTTGATAAATTGGCCCTTTTAATTGTTTTATCTTTCGTTTTTAGCCTTTTCTTGATATTCTAACTGGCAGTTACCAATTTTTTTGCGATATAGCGAATCTCTGTTCTTGTCTGCGCGCTAATGACCTTAGTAGTTGTGCGCCCTAAAACCACAAAAAAAAAAAAAAAAAAAAAAAAAAAAAAAAAAAAAAAAATTCTGATTGTGTTCATTCGATTCCATTATTTTACTAACAAAACTTACTTCAGAGTAACTGCTAGCTTCTCTTTTGCACCAGCACAATTCCTCGTGACTACAATTGTTTCATGAATGTTATTTTCCACCACAGATAACAGTTTTTCGAATACATTAACTGGCATTCGAGAGTAATTAAAAATTATCTGTAAATTCCTTTAGATCCTTATGTAGGAGAACGAATTTCCCTATTACTGTATTGATCTCTCACTTAGTAAATGGCAGATCCACCATTTCCTCTGATGTCTTTCACTACAACGACGACGATTAACGAAGCAAATGTTCGCATTCTTTCTTCTGTGATCTGTCAGCGCCTTGGGATGCTGCGATGATTCCAGTTTGATATCTGAAATTTGTGTAAGTGTGTAGCGTTACTAATTACAAATGTTTTTGTCATTCAATCATCCTCCATTTTCACTTTCTTATTATTTCATATTCAGCTCCCATAAGTTAATTCAGCATGCTAGTTAATTTTCTTTCATTTGTTGCTGTTAGTGTTGTGTACATACCGTTGTTAAGGAGAACACGTTTATTTCTGAAAAGACCCGAAAATTGCCCTGCTATTTTACATGCAACTCACTCACTATTCGTTCTCCTAGAATCTGCATATTGTTTCATGTTACTCGAAGTTCGATTTTGTCGTGTTATTTAACTATTTTAGGACGATGGAGAGCAATGTATTCTCCGCAAGGTCAAGACCAGTAAGCTAGCTCCCAATTATTATGTCATCTACCGGTACCTTTCTAATCCGGCGAGAGTTATTTTTTTCCAGAGCAAGAGTCATAATACAATAAATCTACGTCCTTTGTGACTGTCGTAAATTATACGTAATTTTTGCTATTTCTCGCTAAAGTACTGTGTAATCTTCACGCCTTGTTTTTTGAAAGGCTGTTTACATTCAATTTTGCTACATTGTAATAACAAAAATTTGTTACATTTCAATCAGAAATTTTACTTTTCACTATTTACAGAAATTCCAGTACTTGTACTAGTAGGATCGCCACTGAAACTGACGAAAAATTCGATACAGTTCCAAAGTTGCAGCAATACACTTTCTACTTCTATGGTATGAAGCACTGCTAGCACAGCAGTGGAGAGAACACCAACATCCTGACGACCAGCGGAAAGCGAGCAAACAACTACGAATAGAAGCTGAAAATGGATGAATGTTATTTGCGAACGCGTGTTCATCGTTAACGTTTGCTATTGCACTTTCGCTTATGTTCCCTTCATTGTGAAGGTACTTTTACAGTTGCTAACTTAAGCTCAATCCTTTTTACCGTGTGATTTAGTAAATATTTCTTCTGTTTTGGGCAGATAGCACTGAACTTTCGCATTCGATGAATGCCTTAGTTACAAAAGAAAAAATACAAAGCAAGGCTTTTTATTTTTTTATGAAGCAGGTTTATAGAAAATATTTTACAAAGTTTTGCTAACACGTTTTTTGTTGAAACGTTTGGGTGCTGTATGTAGAAAATATTGTCATAGAAACAGTAAACAAATTTGAAGACTTCAGGATACTTATAAGCATGTACATAATGTGCTTCAAAGTGATTGTAAAAAGACTTTTCTCCGCGAGTGCCGGCCGCGGTGCCCGAGGGGACTGAGGCGCGCCAGTCACGGCCACTACGGTCGGGGGTTCGAATCCCCCCTCGCGCAGGGATATTTGTGCCGTCCTTAGTGTTAGCTAGTTCATAAGCAGTTTGTAAGTTAAGGGACCCCATAGTTAAGTCCCACAAGCTCTACAAACATTTGAACATTTTCTTCACGAGTTCTGGAGATTTTATTTTCACAACAATGTTTTTTGAACAACAAAATATCCTTGAGAGCAGAACATTTCCAGACAATTTTGGTTGAATCCATATACTTCTTCTATTTAGTACTTACCAGGAAATTGTTCCATAACCTCCTTTTTACAAACACTAACATACTTTTGCAGATGAATGTATTTTACAGACTACTTGAGCCGAGGTTGATGCCGCATTTGAAGTTTATAAATTTAGGCTAATATACTGTCGCAAATTTGTAATTTACATTTCAAAAAACTTAATTTGATTACGGATGAAGTTTTAGGAAATATGACCTTTTTAAGCGACTTACAAACAATCTTTAACTTTTGTTGCTGCGTTTATGGAAGGAAATTCGAGTAATAATCAAAAAAATATTTTCAATTTAAGAAACTAGGCAGATCAGTACCTCTCGCATATGAACTAACAAATTTGTCTGCACCGAAACGTTACTGCTATCTATCGGATAGTAGTAAATAGAGCTCTCGTTTCCTGTTCCCTCTGACAATGCAGACAGAAACTTTTTCCCCTTTTTGGGCTTACGATTATACACAGATCTCGAGGAGCCCTAAATTTCCGGTATATTTGCTTACGCCAAACGTTATATCTCTATTTTGATCTAGTTATCTAATTTAATAAATTAAAAACAGTCTGCAGCGCAATATTGGTTATTTATTAGCAACAGGTATGAAGGCAGTGTTGGGCCATGTGCAGTGTTTTTGAGGTGGTGGCTCTAGCCTGCCCCCTTGGAGCAGAAGAGAGAGCCCAACCACACGTTGCGTCGGCGTTGGCTGCACATTTTGGGACCTGCTGGGCAACTGTGACATTCCTCTTGCACTACACTAAGGAATAGGCTACTCGGCTAGCAGATTACCTACCATGCGCAATTCCTTTTTCATTTTTTCATTTTTTCTTTTTTTCCTATTTTAGCTAGGCGGTAATCTGGAGAGTTCAGATGAACACTCGCCAATCGATAAGCAGATAACGAAATTAGATCGCGTTCAGGGAAATGGAACTTAAACTGTTTAAATATTAACAGTAATTTTATAACGGAGCATGGAATATGTGTCCGACAGACAGATTAAACAAAATTGGAGTGTGCTTGTTCATCGCAGTCGACATAAGTATTGTTTCGCGTATAACAGGATACCGGACACCCAATTCCACAGTTACAATTCTGGAGACATTTAGGACAGTCTACATTCAATAGAGCAAAGATAAGCGGACCGTGCAGTATTAGTTGAAGGTCTACCAAGTGTAGACTGGGAAGTCTAAGTTTTCACTTCTGCTGGTACAGACAAACAGTCTCGTGAATTACTATTCATCCCGTTTTCCGAAAACTAACGTGGACAGCTTACAAGCAGTGGAAATATTTTAGACATTATAGCTACAAACAGATCTGCTGTTGCCGTCACTATAGAGACAGGGTTAGTGATCACGTCACAGTGGTTACTAAAATTAATCAGTCAAGAATCTAGAAAGAGCTGGTTAGCAGTTCTGCCGTCACACTTGGAGAATGAATGGAGCGGGGCAGTTGCTTCTCAGTCGTTCTCGAGGGGCGCGGGATCAGAGGCCAATTCCATGCTAGAGCAACAACTATCCCCTCCTCCTGTTCCGCCCCCTACAACTCCCGAGCACTCGTTAATCCACACCCATACTGCCCAACCTACCTTACAGTGTGTGGTGGAGGGTACTTATCACTTCCTCCTGTTCCAGTCGTGCACGATTCGTGACCTTTTCGCGAGATCGTAAGAGAAATCATTATACTGGTTGAATCTCGGTGAAACATATACTCTCGGAACTTGGACGGAACCGTGCATCGCGATACAGACGGTCTCTCTTGCCGCCGGTGTTTTGCAACACCTCTGTGGCGCTATGGCACTTACTAAATTCCCAGGCATCCAGAGTGCTGCCCTCCGTCCCCTCTTCTCAGTCTCTATCAACCGTATCTGGTACGGATCTCACAATGATGAGCAATATTCAAGTATTGGCCGAATGTTTTGTAAGCGTCTACCTTTGCTGATGGACTACACTTCCTGTCTGGTATGTGCCTTACCCACTGTTAATCGTATGTGATTGTTGGATTTCAAATCGGTCCTTATGCCTATTCCCAGATATTTTATACAAGTAACTACTTAAAGTGATTGTTCTTCTTCCTGTAAGCCGCGGCGGAGTGCCCGAATGCATTGAGGCGCTAACCTCCGATGCGCGAGGCCGTTCCCCTGTCGGGGGTTCGAATCCTCCCTCGGGCATGGATGTTTGTGCTGTCTTTAGTATAAGTTAGTTCATAAGTAGTTTGTAAGTTTAGGGACTTATGATCCCGCAGTTAGGTCCCATAAGCTTAACAAATATTTGAACATTTCTTCTGCGTAATTACACAATAGGGCATCTTAGTGTGCATTTCAAGAGTAAGCTGCCACTCCCTGCACGGATTCTCTGCGGATCCTCCTGTCTTTCGCAGCGATTTTCTAGCGTTCTCACTCCTCGTTTGTCGATATACTACAGCATAATCCGCGAAAAGCCTAATCGAACTCCGATGTTATTTACGATGTCGCCGGCCGCGGTGGCCGAGGGGACTGAGGCGCTCTAGTCACGGTCTGCACGGCCACTACGGTCGGGGGTTCGAATCCCCCCTCGGGCATGGATATTTGTGCCGTCCTTAGCTGTAAGTAGTTCATAAGTTGTTTGTAAGTTTAGGGACTGATGACCCCGTAGTTAAGTCCCATAGACTCTACAAACATTTGAACATTTTACGATGTCATATGTATATTGTAAAGCAACGGTAATGTAACATTCCCTTCAGGCACGCCATCATTCGCTTTCACATTGGAAGACTTGCCTCAATTGACATGCTGCGTCGTTTAGAGACTCTTCAAACCAGTCACATATTTGGTCTGATAGTCCGTTCGCTCTTATTTTGTTCCTTAGGCGCCTGTGTGGAGCGGAAGTCAAGAAACAAGGCATGCACCAGGGAGCTAATATCTACTGCTTACTGCGTTTCGTGCACGAATAGCGCTAGTTGCGCTTCACATCATCTTTGCTTCCGGGAGCCATGTTGATTCCTACTGGGGAGATACTCGATGCCCAGACTTGTCACAACAGTCGAACATAAATTGTTTCAAAAGTGTTCCACAGTCCGCGTCAGACAAGTAGGCCTATAGTGTGTCGCATCTCGCTGGAGTTGCACATTTTCCAGTCATTAGCAATTCTGTTTCAAAGGGAGCAGATGTTTCGCATACTGCGTGCAGAACCGTGTTGGTATCCCATCTCGTCCAGGAGGCTTTCCTATTATCTTGTGATGGTGCAGCTCTTGTCTCTTCCGTGCTTGCAGTATTACATTTGTGCTTCATTCCGCCTTATGCAAGACACTTTTTGTTTTGTTTAGATACCCAAACTAGTTTCGGCACTTATTGTGCCATCTTCCGTGGGTTTCTGCTGTTTATTTTCTATAATAACGTGTTACATATTTTGGTTATACAGGCTTTTGAAATGTGGTGCTACAGAATAATGCTGAAGATAAGGTGGGTGGATTGCGTAACTAATGAGGACATACTGAAGAGATTCGGTGAGAAAAGGAATTTCTGGCATACTTTGACTAAAAGTAGGGATCGATTGGTAGGACACATTCTTAGAAATCAAGGAATCGTTAATTTAGCATTGGAAGGAAGTGTTTGGGGTAAAAACTGCAGAGGAAGACAAAGAGATGGATACAGTAAGCAGGTTCAGACAGATGTAGGTTGCCGTTCTCATGTGGAGTTAAAGAGGCTTGCTCAGGATAGGATATTGTGGAGAGCTGCATCAAACCAGTCTCCGGACTGAAGACCACAACAACGACATAGCAGATACAGCCCCACACTGATGTCATGGAAGCTACTTCAATTCTATTTAACTTCCTAAGAAGACCCTCGGCTTCACATCTAAGTCTACCATTCTAATTTGCTGAAATTGTTCTTAATGCAGAGAACACTAGTTTCCAGTCTGCACTCAAACCCTTACAAGCATCATCACGTGCATACCAACGAGTTTTAGACAATGATTCAAGTGTCACATCTGTACAATCCACCTACCTGTAGAATCTGCAAAGAAGTTGTATAGATATTGATTTAACTCATAAAACCGTGTCCCGTCTGTGCAGCATTGTGCAGCTTGAGAACCGACTAATTTCAGCGAGTGAGCTGAACACGAAATAGACATTTAAAGAGTTTCTTCCCATTAGTCTAGTTTGCTAGTCCGAATATACACCAGAAATGTTCGCATCGTTATCGTATGACTGACCTCTGCAGTTTTCAAGTTTCAGTCCATGTAGTTCCAATGAATTCAAAACTGTTTCAGAAAAATCCTTTCCAGTGTGTTTTGCATTTTTTAATGGAACACAGGAATCTTTCAGCTGAGAGCCTATCTTCACTTACATATCTAATGATTATACTTAACTGGTCAAGCTGGGACATATCTGGTGTAGAATCTACAATGATTGACAATATTTAGAAGAAATAACTTCATTACATGTTTTTTGTGTCACTGACGTTCTCATAAGGCATATTACATCTTCATACGTTGCTGGGGACAAGTATGAAGTACATCCTTTTCTAGGGTTACCAAACCTTGCTATATGGTCAGCCAAAAAGAATCATACTCTGCAATTAATTCCAGGTACATCATGAAATTTCCATTTTTCACAGAGCCAAACACCTCTTTGTCTCCACGAAATGCTAGACCCCTGGAACTTCTTTATTGCAAAAACAACTATTTTCAGCATATTTCTCCAATATGCAAATTCATGCTTATTCTGGGTTAGTAACTGCTCGTCAATACTGTTCATCTCGTTTGCTCTGTTTTTGAATTTTAACAAGCAGTCTCTGTGAGAGGCAGAATTTTTTGTGTTCTCCTACTCGTATTCCAGCATGGCTCCAACCACGGAAAGCAGGCGTTAGAAATTTAGGTGTACCACCAAATAATTGACAGCATGCGCACAACAATAATCCTTGGCTAGGAGAGTACACGAGAGAGTTACATTTGATAACTTCCCCATTCACCAAAACTCTCTGAACAGTTTCCTGCTGCAAAATCGCTTCGCTCCATCCCCGTATCGCCATGAGGACATAGAAAACTCAACATCTTTGCTTTGATTAATACCATTTCAACCAAATAATCCACTGTCTGGTCAGTGTTTTCCCAAAAAAGGGGCATTACTGGGAACAGAAAAATTTTCTTCTTTAGAACATTTAAACTCCTGACATATTTCCGGAAATCCTAAATTAAGAACTTTTGGATTGTGTGGTGCTTAGAACTCTACTTTGACCTGCACTTCCAGAGCTACACTGTTCATTGTTGCAGTTTTCAACCGAAGCTTCACGTGAATGTTTAGAGAGGCATAGTTCACTCTCACATTTGCCACTAAAATATGAGTCCCGTCATGGTATCTTCTGTAAAAGATTACTGACCCCTCTGTTTTTTTCTCTTCAGCTTTCTTTCTATATGCAGCACCACTTAAGCTAGATCGTACATTCATACGGCTACCATGAACTACTATATAAAATAATAAAAACATTCTTTTAAATGTCTGAAATTGACTGCACCTTTATTATATTAGTTACAGCAGAACAGTACTATATTCAAAATGTTCAAATGTTTGTAAAGTTATGGGATCTAACTGCAGTGGTTATCGGTCCCTAAACTTACAATCTAATTAAACTAACTCATTATAAAAACAATACAAATATCCATGCCCGAAGGAGGACTCGAACCAAAAAAATGTTCAAATGTTTGTTAAGCTTATGGGACTTAACTACAGGGTCATCAGTCCCTAAACTTACAAACTACTTATGAACTACTTACGAACTAGGACGGCACAAATATCCATGCCCGAGGGGGATTCGAACCCCCGACCGTAGTGGCCGTGCTGACCGTGACTGGAGCGCCTCAGTCACCTCGGCCACCGCGGCCGGCGGACTCGAACCTCCGACGTGGAACGGGCGTGCGCACAGTAGCAGGGCGCCTCAGTGCGCACGGCTATTCCGCCGCGGCTGCTATATCCAGTTTGTGCTGTAAGCACATAGGCTACCTCAAGAAACACTTGGAACACTGTTGTTGGATTTTAACGGCTGAGTCAGAGCGGACTGATGTTGTCCACCTGACAACCGTCTCCCACCTGGCGCCTTTATTTCTAAATGTAACACCAATCGACGAGATTTCATCGTTTAATACCTCAATCAGTCTCTATCATTCTAATTCGGTACATTCGCTTAAAAGGACGAATATTTTCAAGGCTTATAGACGTAGGTACAACTAGATACTGCTGAAGATGTCAGAGTAGCTTGTTTGATTTACACGTACGTCAATGTTTTCCCTTATATCATCATTTCAATAACATTTTTATAATAACAATGTTGTATATCTTACAAAAATACAGTTGCACTCATCAAGAGAGTCTGTGCGCGCACTTGCCCGCTGCGGTCTCTGTAGAGAATCATAAGCAACACCGTGGACAAGGGCGCTCCCACTCCTGACCGGAACTTATAACACAAGTTTACGAGTAGTAAAGAAAGAGTAGAAATGTCAGTGAACCCTTTGCCAATAAATTATGAAATGCCAGAATTATGATTCAATTAACATAACAATTATAGCTGCGGTGGAGTAGCCGAGCGATCTAAGGTGCCTCGTTGCGGAGTGCGCGGTTGTTCGCCGTCAGAGGTTCGAGTCCTCCCTAGGGTATGGGTGTGTGTGTTGTCCTTAGATTAGTTTACCTCCGTTTAAGTAGTTTGTAAGCTACGGACTGATGACCACGCAGTTTGGTCCGATAGATTTACAAACATTTGAATAAACATTACAAAAATATTTAAAAAAATTATTGGATGGCAAAATTTTGGCGCCCTGTGCAGCTGCACCTGCCTAACTACGGCCCTGCTCCCGGTGTTCTTAGGCCTGCACCATCCCTAACAGGTCTCATAAACTCACCTATGTTTGAAGGAAGCCTCAAGACCGAGTCCATCTTGTGTCTCTTAAGGAGTCGGCTAATCTTTTCAGAAACTGAGCCACAAAATGGCAAAAAAGCAAGTTTCTTTGAGTCCTCCTCCGGTGCCTTCTGCTTGTGTGTCTTCGGGAAGATAGCTTTCGTAATATGGCGGTTGCTGTAGCCGTTGTGCCCAAAAACTTTCCATAGATGACTCAGTTCTTTTTGCAGGTTTTCAGTGTCTGACACTGCTTCCGCTCGGTGCACCAAGGTCCTTAAAACACTGTTTCTACGATGGATGATGATGACATGTGGCGTGCAGGTACCGGTCGGTATGGGTGGGCTTTCTGTACACCCAACGGCTGGAACATCCATTTGCTTTACGGAGGACGTCGAGATCGAGGAACGGCAAGGTACTCTCTTTCTCCACCTCCATCGTGAACTTGATCTTGTCACGGATGCTACTGACGTGGTCCAAGAATTCATCCAATTTTTCTCGTCCACGAGGCCAGACAACGAACGTGTCGTCAACGTACCGTTTAAAACAGCTAGGCTTTACAGGTGCCGCGTCCAGGGCGATGTCTTCAAAGTGCTCTCTAAACAGGTTTGCCATAACTGGAGCTAATGGGCACGGCTTAGAACGTGGCGTTGGGAAGGTTGAAGCGGGCGCTGCAAGCACGCGACCAAAACATTTGTTGATGTCTCGGAGCACCAGTGACGTGACAGCCAGCAGTTCAGGACGACAGCAGCAAGTACACGGGGACTCTACGGAAGACGACCATTTCTTGCCCGTGCCGGAGAAGCAGTCCCTAAGGTAGGTCGCCTCCTCCATCGCGGTTGGCACGTACCCGCATTTTGATATAATGCTGACAAACCACCACTTCCCTTTACTCCTTACCGCCTTCCTAAAGACAAGAATTCCCCTTACGAGAAATTCTTCCCCGTAAGGAATAAAACCTCCTCATTTCCTACCCCATCATTTCCCGACGTCAGTGGGACGAACTTTCCAAAATGGCCGACGCGTTTGTCCTGCAACGAATCTGTAACGGCGTCCTGCCTGAGGGCGTGGTAAGTAGTGACTCATCACATGCCTTGGTGGATGCATCACCCAGAGATACGCCGCTTGAGCATCACCAGAGCACACGTGTAGCCTTAAAGAAACGCAACTTAACAAAAGACGGTCCACCCCAGAAGGTCAGCCAAGGGCCCTTAAGGCCCATATAGCCGTTCCCTTCTTGAAATATTTGTTATTGAATAAATAATGAAATTAAAAAACCTAAATCCTTACACAAAGGCATGGTAAGTCGCATGGTCGATGGGCCTGCTCTCACTAGATACACACACACACACACACAAAATCTTTCGACAGTCAACCACTTGACAAAGGCTGATGAGATCTCGGTCGAAACGTCGTCGATAATAAACCCCATGACGTGGCTGGAAGCTCCACACAATTTTATCATAATTATTCTTGAATTGAGCCACTCAGGTAGATGGGCGTGAAAATTCTACTCGACACCCAGAGGCGGTGTTATCGGCTTGGTTTCAAATGTTCAAATGTTTGTTAATCTTAAGGGTCTTACCTGCGGGGTCATCAGTTCATAAACTTAAAGATTACTTATGAACTACCTTATACTAAATACGACACAAACAACCATGCCCGAGAGCGGATTCTAACCCTCGACGGGGAACGGCATAGCGCATAGCGCCTCAATGCGCTCGGCCACTCCGCCGCGGCCTCGGTTCGGTTTCCTCAAACCGAACAAACCAAAAATGCCAACGCACGTCACTGCTGAGCCTGTGACTCGTTTTTAAGCGTTCCTTCCACCCTATTTTTCAATCGTTATCTGCTTCAGTTTGAGGAAACCACACGTTGTGCAACAGCGCCTATGGCCGATTGCTTCAATGTGCTCGCGCACCATTTGAATGTCTAACTTCAGTGTTAATTAACTGGGAAAGATTGCAGCATATCAGATTTGTTATTTCTACCCTGTAGCAGTCTAGCGAGCTTTCTAGGTTGCTTATGTGCACCCTATGTAAGGATTATTATTTTCTAGGACTTGCATTCGTAGGAGAGCAGCACGGCCAATGAAAACACAAACTGTCGACTAGGTATTTTAATTAATGTTTAAAATTTTGTAACGTGTTTCTTGTTAAACAAATAAAATTATAATACTGAAATCCTCGAGATTTAGATAAACAGCCCCAAAATTACTCGGAAATTCAGTAACTCATATGCGCTCGAAAGATCAACGGTGACGAATTACGAACTACTCAGCAAAATTCTGGACTATTACCACTATTGCGAAATTGTTGTGCGTCATGAGGACTATGAACGCATTTTCTGCGCTCGTTAAGAGCATACTCTGCTGATTCATAATCACAGCGCGACTTGGCTTCTACTGTGTGTCATGAGGACTACGATTTTGTACGCTCGTTAAGCGAATGCTTAGATGATTCATAAAATAAACTGGTTCTTCCGTGATTCAGAAGCGAACTTTCGACGTGTCGTTACGTCCGCACACGCAGTTTGGTGGGGCATTTCAGTGTGTGAGGATTCTGCAGCAGTAGCACGCGCGTTGCCGAAGTGGACGTTGAAAAGCGGCTCAGTCAGTTGTTTTCTGCTCACTGTTGAGGCCGCGGCCGGGTTCGTCTTGCGGAGAATGGAAATGGCTCCGGATGAAAGCGGTATGTAAGCGCCTTTTTACCTGCGACTACGTGCTTTTCTCCTTGATTACTCACGCCTGTTTCGCTTTTAGAAAGCTTTTATTTTCGCGTATTTGATAATAGTGTGATCCATAGATTTACGCGTTTATTTTGGAAACAGCCAGAGACAGTTTTGTTGTTTTTTGACAGTATAGTTACCACTGACCACAGTTCAGTCAGCTGCCAGCCGCCTTTATTAAAGAACTAGACTAGTTACAAGTCGTGGATTTAGTTTTCTACTCCATACAGTTAATTGTATCGATAGGATGTGTGCCTGCTGTGTGCGGACGCTGGAGTTGGCCGCAGTTCGCAAACAGCTGTGCATGCTGTTGGCTACGGTCAGCCGTCTTCAGGCTGCTGTCTCGGGGTGCAGCGACGGTGGGGAGTCTGGAGCGTCGAGTGGGACACCTCAGGTGTCTCATGCTTCGCCCTCTGTCCCTGCTACCGAGGCACCTTCAGATGTACCAGACGTGATCGAGCCGCCTTCTCCGGAAGGGGAGTGGTGGATTGAACGGCGTTTGCGTCGCTCGAGGGGGAATGCAAATGTGGAGGCTGGCCGTCCGTCCACGCCCGTTCATCCTGTGAGTGGACGTGTGGCCACTCCTTCAGCAGGGTCCGAGCAGGTGCACGGGGGAAGAGGATTATTAGTTATCGGGAACTCCCATGTTAGGCACGTGATGGGGCTCTTGGGCAGATAGCGTCGAGATCCGGAAAGAACTCCAACGTGCATTTGGTGTGTCTGCCGGGGGGCCTCATCCGAGATGTGGAGGCGGCCTTCCCGGCGGCTATCGAGCGTGAGGGTTGCGGCCGACTGCAAGTCGTGGCTCACGTCGGCACCCATGACACTTGTCGCTTGGGTACTGAGGACATCCTCAGCTCCTACGGGCGGCTGGCGGAATTGGTGAAGGCTGCTGACCTCTCACGCAGAGTGCCAGCAGAGCAGTCCATTTGTAGAATTGTTCCCAGGGTTGAACGGCGTCCTTTGGTTTCGAGCTAAGTGGAGAGTCTGAACCAGATGCTTCGCCGACTCTGTAACAGTCAAGGCTGCAGATTTCTGGAACTCCATTATCGGATGGATTTTTTTAATGGCTAGGCACTAGCTCTGAGTATTTGCCAGTCAACATTCAGACAGTAAATTGAGGCAACATTCAGAAGGATAATTAGAGTATCAAAATATTAGCTGTTAACTTTCAAAGTATTAAAAACAAAGTTCTTAAATTTACCGCGCTGCAGGGAAATTATTGTGCTCATATAGTTTTAGGCACCGAAAGTTGGATAAATCATGACATGAGAAGCTCGGAAATATTTAGCGAGGTGTGGAATTTATATCGGAAAGACAGATCAGACACAACTGGAGAGGGAATGTTCATTGCAGTGGACAAAGATATTGTTTCTACCGAGCCGAAGTTGAGAGTGACTGTGAAGTTATCTGGGCAGGTATAACAGTTCTAAGAGAAGTAAAGTTAATAGCTCGGTGTTTTTACCGCCCCTCCCCCAGTGCTGCTGTAGCAGTTTGAGTCATTCGAAGGAAGTCTACGCCAGGTAGTGCGTTGGTATCCGGGCCATGCAATAATAGTCGGGGGAGACATCAACCTTCAGAGTATTGATTAGGACCTCTCTAATTTAATTTCAGGTATACAGACAAGCAATCTTGCGAACTACTTATGGACACGTTTTCCGGAAACTGTCTTGAGCAGTTAAACCGACAGCCCGCACGCAATGTAAATATTTTAGACCTTATAGCTACAAACGGGCCCCACCTTATTAACGATGTCCGTGTAGAGACAGGAGTTGATGAACATGATATCGTCATAGCGTCAATGGTGATGAAATTTAATAACCCAATCAAAAAGACTAGGAGCGTGATTTTGTTAGAAAGAGCCGACACGCAATTGTTAGTATCACACTTAGAAAATAAATTGACACCGCTTAGTTTCGATACAATGGATGTAGAGGAATTGTGGACTAAATTTAAATGCATTGTAAATGAAGGGTTAGAGAAATATGTGCCTATAAAGTCGATTAAGGATGGAAAAGATCCACCGAGGTATAATAATAATATTACAAAGCTACTGAGTAAGCAAAGGCTGTTGCACTCTCGGATCAAAAAAGAACACACAAATCAAGACAGGCAAAAGTTAGCAGAGATTGGTGCGTCTATAAGGAGATCGATACGCGAAGCACAAATAATTACCACAACCCTACCTTAGGAAAAGATCTTTTCGAGAGCCCGAAAACATTCTGATCCTATGTAAAATCGATAAGCGGGTCAAAGGCCACTACCCAGTCACAAAATGATCAAATTCAAATGTTCAAATGTTTGTATAGTCTATGGGACTTAACTACGGGGTCATCAGTCCCTAAACTTACAAACTACTTATGAACTACTTACGAACTAGGACGGCACAAATATCCATGCCCGAGGGGGGATTCGAACCCCCGACCGTAGTGGCCGTGCAGACCGACAAAATGATCATTCCGGGACAGTAATAGAAGGAAGTAAACGGAAAGCTGAAGTTCTAAATTTAACCTTTAAGAAATCATTCACGCAGTAGGACCGTACAAACGTACCATCATTTGATCAACGTACTAATTCTGAAATGGAGGACACAGTAATAGGTATTTCCGGTGTAGAGAAACAGCTGAGAGAGTTGAATACAAAAGTCTCCTGGTCCGTATGGAATACCACTTCGGTTTTACAAAGAGTATTCTGCGGCATTGGCCCCTTACTTAGCTTGCATTTATCGCGAATCTGTAATTCTGCACAAAGTTCCTAGTGACTGGAAAAAAGCGCCGGTGACTCCTGTTTATGAGAAAGATAAAAGTACTGACTCACATAGTTACTGGCCATTTTCGTTGACATCAGTTTCATGTAGAATTTTGGAGCATATTCTCAGTTTGAATATAGTAAATTTCCTTGAAACGGAAAAGCTTCTTTCTATGAATCAGCACCGGTTTAGGAAACATCGTTCGTGTGACACCCAGCTTGCCCTTTTCGCACATGATATTTGGCGAGTCATGGATGAAGGACAACAGGCAGATTGTATTTTCTCGATTTCAAAAAGGCATTTGACGTGGCACTGCAGACTGCTAACGAATATACGAGCATATGGAATAGGTTCACAGTTTTGTGACTGGCTGGAAGACTTTCTTAGTAACAGAACGCAGTACGTTGTTCTCGACAGCTAGTGCTAATCGGAGAGGAGTATATCGTCAGACATGCCCCAGGGGACTGTGATAGGACCGCAACAAAATTTTATCTATATAAATGATCTGATGGATTGTAATTTGCGGCTGTTTGCTGATGATGCTGTGTTGTATGGGCGGGTATAATTAATTGATAGTAACAGCATGCAGAATGACTTTCTATTGTGTGTGAAAAATGTCAGCTAGCTGTAAATGTAGAACAATGTAAGGTGATGCACATGAGTAGATGAAACAATCCCATAATGTTCGAATACGGCATTAATAGTGAGCTTGTTGATACACTCGCATCCTTAAGATATCTAGGTGTAACATCGTAGAGCGGTTGTTGTTGTGATCTTCAGTCCGTAGACTGGTTTGATGCAGCTCTCTTTGCTAGCCTGTCCTGTGCAAGTCTCTTCATCTTAGAATACGTACGCGAACCTACATTCTTTTGAATCTGCTTACTGTATTCGTCCCTCGGTCTCCCTCTACTATTTCCCCTCCACATACTTCCCTCTAATGCTAACTTAACGATTCCTTTATGTCTCAGAATGTGCCCTACTAATCTATCCCTTCTCTTAGTCAGGATATGCCAGAAACTCCTTGTTCCCCCCAATTCGGTTAAGCACCTCTTAATAAGTTACGTCATCTACCCATCTAATTTTCATCATTCGTCTGTAGCACCACATTTCAAAAGCTTCTAGCATCTTTTTGTCTGAACTCCTTATCGTCCACGTTTCATTTCCATACAGTGCTACACTTCAGACAAATGCTTTCAGAAAGGACTTCCTAACATTTAAATTAATATTGGATGTTAACAAATTCGCTTTTTCAGAAACGCTTTCCTTCCCATAGTAATTCTGCATTTTATATCTTCTTTTCTTGCTACCCAAGTAACAAAACTCATCTACTACTTTTAGTGTCCAATTACCTAATCTAATTCCTTCAGCATCGTCTGATTTTCTGATGCTACATTCCATTATCTTTGTTTTACTCTTATTGATGTTCATCTTATACCCTCTTTTCAAGACGTTCATTCCATTCAGTTGCTCTTCTAGATCCTTTGCAGTCTCTGACAAAATTACTATGTCATCGGAAAACCGCATAGTTTTTATTTTTTCTCCCTGAAGTATAATTCCCTCTTCAATTTTTTCCTTGCATTTCTTCACTGCTTGCTGAATGTACAGATTGAACAACATTGGGATAAGGCTACAACACTGTCTTAATCCCTTCCCAACCTTTGCTTCTCTTTCATGCCCTTCGACTGTAATAACCGCTGTCTGGTTTTTGTATAGGTTGAATATAACTCTTCGCTCCCTATATTTTACCCCTGCTACCTTCATAATTTGAAAGAGTGTTTTCCGATCGACATTGGCAAAAGCTTTCTCAAATCTACAAATGCTAAAAATGTAGAGCGGTATGAAATGGAATGAACATGTAAGGACAGTTGTGAGTAAGGAGGACAACCGGCTTCGGTTTATTGAGAGAATTTTAGGAAGAGGTACTTCATTTGTATAGGAGACCGCATATAAAACGCTTTTACGACCACGTCTTGACTATTGCCCAAGTGTTGGGGACCAGCAGCAGATTAGTTTAAAGGAAGACATAGAAGTAGTTCAGAGGCGATCGGCTAGGTTCGTTAGTGGAACGTTCGACCAATGCTCCGGTAACTCATATGGGAATCGCTGGAGGGAATGCTACGTTCTTTTCGAGAAATTCTGTTGAGGAAATTTAGAGGGCCGGAATTTGAAGCTGACTGCAGAACGATCTTGCTGCCGCCTACTTATACTTCGCATAAAATTCACAAAGACAAGATGAGAGAAATTAAGGCTCGTACAGAGGCATATAGACATCCCTTTTTTCCCTCGTTCTATTTGGGAGTGGAATAGAAAAGGAAATGCCTAGTATTGGTACAGTGTGCCCTCCGCCACGCACCTTGCGGTGGATTACGGGGTATATATGTAGATGCAGAAGTTTCGAAACCTCGTTTAACTGCGCACTAAGGAAATGATTGGTTGTAGCTGCACAATTAAAAAGAATCATAGTATTGGTGAAATATATAAAGGTATTTTTAACTTGATATTTCGTAACTTACAGATGCTATACGGAAACTCTGGCACCTAATAAAAGAGATATGCGACAAGTCAAATTCTCAGACACGTTTGCTCCACTTAACAGAAGCAAGTGTTCTAGAATTCATTTCTATTGCAGAACAAATATTGTTTTATGCACAGACTATAGAGCTTAAGCAGCTTTGAAGAAACGAATTTTAAAGCACTGTTATTCCTCTTAAGAGGAACAAACGTCACTGACGAACTTTTCTGACCATGTGTCTTGTCACTCATATCTTTTTATTAGGTAGCGAAGTTTCCCTGTAGCAGTTGTAACTTACGAAATGTGAAACTGAAAATGCCTTATTTTAGAAGCATTTCTGTTTCAATTTTTGTCACCTGTGAATGTTGCATTTAAGTTTGATGGTCACAAGAAATATGAATTCCACTGATGTACATTTTTACCACTGATGAGCATTAACGGCTGTTTTGCATTCTCCTCAGACTCCACATCTGAGAGGTCCTTAGGACTAAAATTTATTTCCTAAGGTATTCATATATACCGCCACTCACATCTAAGAAGGTACCTTCGCCAACTGTCTCACCTATACTGAATTAATATTAATTACATTTGAATCTTACGGTGTATTCAATAATTACTATCCCAATTTGAGCTGCCCATAGCTGTTTACATGTTTTCAGCATTATAGATAGTCGTGTAATAATAAATACGACAGGAAAGGCAGGTAGCAGTACAAAACAATGACTATTTATTATATTCGTGTGGTGTCTGTTCTTTCGGACATCCGAAAGAACAGACACCACACCTGCTTCGCAGCCAAATAGCATTTGCAAATGGTTGTTAAAGGAAGGGAAGGAATAAGGATAGGAAAGACAGGATTGATAGTGGCCGCATTTGGGCACTGATATTAAGCAATGCCGACAAGTGAAAATGTGAGCTGGACCGGGACTCGAACCTGGGTCTCCCGCTTCGGGCCAGCGGTCGCCTTAACCACCTGGCCACTCGTGCTGGCCTCCCGTCCGTCTCAAATTCTCACAAGTCGCACGCTATGTTTGTAGCGCCCCTATCGTCCATGCCCTCTTACACTCGCCATTGCGGATTCCCGTCCGAGGTCGGTCGTATGACCGCATCTGCGGTGAAATAACTGAAGCTAACGCCGTCGTCGCGTTTTAATACTTATTGTATTGGTGTGGTGTCTGTCTTCCTTTCCTTTCTTTAACAACCATTGACAATGACTATTATTATTTACTTATTCCATTTAGATATATGTACCTATTATGAAGCATGTATGTAGCTGTTGGTATAGAAATTTGTTAAACACAAATGAAACCAACAATATGTGGACGGGATGAACGTTGCAATTGGGTGTTGAGCAACTTGAATCTATCTTTTTACAAATAACACTGTCAGTAGCACAAAAGTATCACATGCAACTGGAAATGTAGCTTCCCTCCAGGCATGCTTCATCATGCCGTTGAATATGGGTGTATTGAACAAATTATCGATGCGTTAATGAACGTTGATGATAACGTTGCGAATGTGGAGTTCAACATCAGTTTTGTCGAGGAAACTATCTCACAAAAACGTTCACCGAATTTTTTCCCACCTGCGAAAGAAAGGTACACTCAAAGTCTGAACAAGGCACGTTACTCCAGGTGGAATGTTTAGATTGTGCGTTTATCTATGGTTACGAACATATCAGGCTGATGGAGTGAAAATGAATACAGAACCAGGCACCATTTTGTTCCAATATCGGATAGACACAGTTAGCTCGCCATTGTTAAAAATTACACCTGTCCACTTTGCCTGATTTTCAGTCCGTTACATGTACGTTCCAAGGACGGTTCTGCACAAGGGGACCAAATGTATCACTTGGTTCACGGAAAACAATGGATAGTGAAAAAATGGGTCTACATCCCATGGAAATAATTGACTGAATAATATACGAATGTAATTCAGACGCTTATTTCAATCCAACAATATTATCTCTTTCACCCATTCTATATAGTATACGGTCTCTGTGAATGTCATAATTAAATCCAGATTGATCGGTATTAAGAATAATTTCAGCTGCTGAACAATTAGAAACTACAATGTTCGTGAATTTAACAGCAAATGCAACTGCAGAATTCTTTCTCTCTTCTAGCGCTTGAGGATGTATGTATAAGGCTGACCACCATGCACAATTACCGCTGTGGGGAGCTGAAATTGGTGAAATTATTGTTTACATCTTCAGTTTCCATTATAATTAATATTATTTCAATATCAGTAAGATACTTTGCGAATGTGTCTCAAGAGGATGGCTGACTACAGTTGGTGCTATTTCCCTGTCACGGGTAGGACTAGCTCAGTTCAGGGCTGACACTGACCAACTGGTGGCGAGGGTTTTAGAGGCACTCTTGGCAGTGCTCTATTCACACATGTGGCATGTCTCAAATATTAAGTGAGGGGGGGGGGGTGATAAAGCAAAATGCATGAACAACCTTTGCTGTTTCGAATTACTTTCAAATTTGGTCGCATGATTTTTAACGACCCCTAGTGCGCCTCGGTTGCACGTTGGTAGAGTGCCAGACTACAAATCCAAAGGTCGCGGGTTCGATCCCCGCTAGGTCCTAGGATTTTTATCTGTCACTTTCCACTTCTTTCCCTCTGGCAGTATTGTTCATGTGAAAAATACCGAGTAGCACCGTGGTTCGGAACCCACGTTAAATTGTAGGTCCCCCTATAACTGGCTGGGTAAGTCAGTTCGAAGGTCGGAGGAAGGCAACGGCATACCACCTCCAAACAGGACCGTGCCTAGTAAAGCACTGTGGTGTTCAAACCAATCTTCGGATTGTTGACTGCTTTACCTTTTTAGTAGTTGCACCAGAGAAGACTCCAGCCCAGCTACACGTCTGCGTCTACATCCAGACTCAGCGGAGGATACTTTGCGTACTCTTGTCACTTCCTCCTATTAAAAATGACCGCCTGTATACCTGCGTGTGTGTCCTAATATAGTATCCTTGTGGTTGCCTCGCGAGATACACGTAGGATGAAGCAATATATTGAAAAAATGAATGAAATGTTTGTTAAGATTAAGGGACTCAACTGGTAGGTCATCAATCCCTAAACTTACAAACTACTTATGAACTGCCTTATACTGAAGACGACACAAACATCCATGCCCGAGGGGGGATTGGAACCCCCGACGGGGAGCGGCCTCGCGTGTCGTAGCCACAGACATGTTACTCTGTGTCGCAGCATAGCGCCTCAATGCGCTTGGCCGCTCCGCCGCTGCAGCAATATACTGGTTGACTCGTCATGAAACGTAAGTTTTCGGAACTTTGACAGAAGCCGTACCGCGATACAGGACGCCTCTGTTGCAGCGTCTGCTACTGGAGTGTCCTGACTAAATGAGCCCGTAACGAAGCGTGCTGCTCTGCGTTGGGTCCTCTCCAGTCGCGGCGGAGTGGCCGAGCGCATTGAGGCGCTATGCTACGATGTGCGAGGCCACTCCCCGTCGGGGGTTCGAATCCCCCCTAGGGCATGGATGTTTGTGCCGTCTTTAGTATTAGGTAGTTTGTAAGTTTAGGGACTGATATCCCCGCAGTTAAGTCCCTTAAGCTTGAAAAACATTTTGATCCTCTGTATGTCCTCTATGAACCTCACTTGGTGCGGATCCCACACTGATGAGCAATACTGACGCGTGGCCGAATGAGTGTTTCATAACCTATTTCCTTTGTTGGTGGACTACACTTCCTGGGATTCTTCCAATCAATCTCAATGTGGCATCTTCCTTAGCCACAACTAATTTTATATGGTCGTTCCACTTCAAATCGGCCCTTATGTCTATTCCTAGATATTTTATTCTGCCAGTGTGCCCTACTATTCTATAGTTATATAATAAAGGATATTTTTTCCTATGTAAACGCAGAACTGTACACTTTTTTTATGTTGAGACACAATTGCCATTCCCAACACCAAGCGTCGATATGCTGTACATCATCTTGCATTTCGTTATGTTTGCTATGTTATCTAGGAAGTCATTAATGTATACTTTGAGAAGCAACAGTCTTATAGCATTCCCCTGAGATCCCATAACCTCTGAAGACTTCCTTCCGTCGAGAATGACCTGCCGCGTTCTGTTAGCTAGGAACGGCTTAAAGTTTGTCCATCGGGCGACTATATGTAACGATATCGAACGCTTTTAGAAAGTCAAGAAACACGGCATGTACTTGGGATCGGGTATCTCTGGATCTCTCGAGTTCTGTCTCACACGATCGTTGCTTTCGGGAACCGTGTTCATTCGTACAAAGGATATTTCCGGTCTCCAGAAATGACATAATACTCGAACATGAAATGTGTTACAAAATTCTGCTTCTAATAGATATTCGAAGGATTTGAGACACGTTGACTGCGGTTTACGGCCCACGATTTCCCAAAAAAAGGGGTTCCAACCAACGGGGGATGTCAACATCGTAGTGCTGCACACCTTACTGCAAGTTATCGTTTTCGACCGCGAAATGTGTGTAAACGAACGCGAGGCCTTCTCGTGTCTATCATGTGCAGCCGTGTGGATGAAACGTTTTCCTCAGCCACCCAGGTGATCTTAACCCTGGCCGTCTATGTCGCGCCCTCCATGGTAGAGGCGTCCAAAGAATGGCTGGGACGAGCTTTGTATCGTGTGACGCGGTCAAGGAGGCGCTGGGCAGAATAGTGGTGAAATTTTGTGCCAATGTGACATTCATAAGCCACGTTATATGACAGGCAATTTTTTCAGCTCTTTTTCGCTTTTGTCGGCGCGTTTCTGTTTGACGTCACTCACAAACACACTTTCGTAATATTTCAGAGGCTCGACAGATTTCAGTCGAATTTGTAACTTTTCCGTCGCAGAGGGAGAGAATAGAGGCGAGCGCTCCCTTTGACACGGGAGGCCGTCCATCCAGCTGAAGCGGTCGCGTTACTTTGGACCTCGTGCGACCTTCCACACGATAGACGTAGGCTCGGTGAGGCGCAGTGTAGCTCGTCAAGTGACTTTCCCGCTACTCGCTTTACGCGAGTTTGTGACACTTGCGGGGAAAGGGAATGTGTAGACACTTGCGGGGAGACCCGGACGCTGCAGGTAGTGAACAGGGTGTTCCAGAAGTAGGGATACACCACCCCTACTCCACGCCCTCCAGTCGCTACCTGTGCAGTATTCACGGAAAGGCCCACCGAGCGAGGTGGAGCAGTAGTCAAATAAATTACGTGTATATATGTAGTCTTATGCAGCCAAACTACTTAGGTCATCGGTCGCTAGACTTACACACTACTTAATCTTACTTAAAATAACTTAGGCAAAGTACAAACAAACATACCCATGTCCGAGGAAGGAGTCGAACCTCCGAACGGACCGGCCGCGCAATTTGTGACACAAATTACATGTTTGATAATATTAATGCATAGAAGTATGAAATCATGTCAAGACTACTTCCTGCAAAAACTTCGACAAAAAAGTTTAGAAAAACAAAATTCTGGTATATTGTATTTTAACATTTTATCAAAAAATGAATGTTACTATAAGAGATACAGCCATTCAAATTTACGGGCACCATAACGTTTTCCCTTCCTGAGTAAATGAGCTGCTTCTTGTAGTTTCAACACCACAGTAGCCTTTTTCTTGAATATTCTGAATATAAATCTTCACACAGACTTCTTAAGGAGGAGAGTGATACTGCTATCTGACTGTAAACCACTGCCTATTACCTTAGACCTTTTTGACTGTACTGAACAGGAGTAATGCGTAATCTGTAATTTATATTTATACAGTAACAAGCAATGTAATTTACAACCAACTATTGGCTGCCAATTTCGCTTCATTTTTCCTGGAAGTCTTGCAACTTGTTTCTCCCTGTTGGTTTATGCCAAGTTCGGAGTAAAAATGGTTCTATATGACGGTGATATAAAATAGAATTTATCTTTAGCGTTTCGGTGTGTGACATTCCCTTACACATTCCGTATTTCATACATTTCTTATATGTATTTGTAATTCGAATACAGCCAAATCGTTTTGGGGTCTACGAATAAACGCTTCTAGTATGTAAAATACTCATTGACTTATTATTGACGTTTTTTTCTTTTGAAGGTTTAAGGTTGCGTCTCCTATTAAAAAGCATAGTAGCTATTTTTAAAGAGATGGAAGTTGCGTGATAGTGGGGTTAACTAGATAGCGGTCAATTACATCAACGTATCTGTGCAGGATGCCTAATATATTTATTGCTTGCGCAGGTGTCTTGATATGTTTAGTGTTCTGAATAATATGCTTTTAGGAGGTATGACTGTGGAAAGTCATCGTCTTGTAGTAGAAGAGAATGTCTTAATAACTCTCCAATCATTATCATTATTAAAATACCTTTTTTGTTTTCAGGAGGAACACTCAACGAATTAATATGTAGTTAGAACAAGTTACTATATTGCTCTTCAGCTTGCAAAGGGTTGTGCAATTTCACTGAGTTTAGTGTTATGTTGACAGTGTGGAAACTTGACAACAGACTTGTTGGTGTGCCTGTACCCAAGGGCCCCAGGTCCCCCTTTACGCAGACCGTTCACGGGGGATACGTTGGGCCGCTTGTTGCCCTCTACGCGCAGTGACGGCGCATGTTCAGCGTCCATTTACCAGTACTTGTCGCTAGTGAAGGTCTGTCTCGTGTTTATATAACTATGAAGAAAATAGTGTGTTCTACGTAGAGTTTCACTGCGGGAGTGCAATGTAGGCCAATACTGTGGGACTGTTCCATACCAAACTTCCTTGAAATTATTCTGTTAAGTTCATTGGCATATCTGTAACTATCCTGTTACATTACAATAAAGTTATAATTACATTGGTATATGCTTCCTGATGTTGGTGTCCAAAACCGAAAGAAGGGTTTCAGTTTTACACACAGGTCATCAAAAGAAGTTACTGCCATTCGATATAAGTTAAAAAAAATTCTCAGGAACTGCTCCAAGTGTCTGATGAAGGAAATAAAAAGCTCCTAAACTTCAGGAAGGAAGGAAGCTTAGGGTTTAACGTCCCGTCGACAGCTTAGTCATTAAAGACGGTCCTAAATTTAATCGAGATCTACTTATTGGGTGGCACCATTTCTTTTTTTTCCGTACTCTGCGTTTCTTCGTTACAACTCTAAAGAAAACGTTTTGTTCCTGTCTGCTTCTAGGAACTGCAGGCTATTAGTCTCGTGTAGTTCGCGAACGAACTAGTTCGGAAGAGCGCTCCAACAGGCGAACTACACGAACTGGTTCGCAGATCCATCGCCTCTTAGTTCGTCCGCTCCTTTTCCGAAAACTGACGGAGTCCTGTGAAGTTGGCACCCCTTTTTTGGAAAATGTAAATTTTTTTCAGAGTTCTAGACAGGTATACAATAGTTCTGGAGTTCTCTGTACAAAATTTAAATAGTTCTGCATAATTTCGCCGAAAAAATAGGAAAAATTACCACAAAATTTAGTTTTTTTCAAAATAATTTTCTGCCTAATTGTTCAAACATAGTTCTGATCACAGTTCTAAATAGCTCTCAAAGAGTTCTACAGGAAATCCTAATGACATTTTTCTGTGAAGATTATACTTCATGAGATAATTGCAATAATGGGGAATCCATTTACACACTACTGTGAAGTTGGCACCCCTTTTCTCAAAAATGTGCATTTTTTTCAGAGTTCTAGGCAGATATGCAATAGTTCTGGAGTTCTCTGCACAAAATTTAAATAGTTCTGCAGAATTTCGCCGAAAAAATAGTAAAAATTACCACAAACTTGAGTTTTTTAGTTTTTTTTTTAAATATTTATTTGCCTATTAGCACAAACATAGTTCTGATCACAGTTTTAAATAGCTGTCAAAGAATTTTACAGGAAATCCTAATGATATTTTTCTGTGCAGATTATACTTTATCAGATAAAGGCAGTAATGTGGAATCCATTCTCACGTTACTGTAAATTGGCACCATTTTTTTTGGAGAAATACACATTGTTTTTTGGGGTTCTGTGTACATATACTATAGTTCTAGTGTTCATGTGAATATTTCTATGTAATTACCCGAAAAAAAATTTGGAATATCTGATAAGCTGTCTTATTTGTGCCCGTTATTCGAGAAATATACATTTTTCTTAGGTCTTGACAGATATTCTATCCGCTGCACATTCAATTTGTTGTTTTTACGTCTGAGTGATTACTGCTTATCGTAAATAAGAACTATTGCACATGTCCCTAGAACTCTGGAAAAAAAGTCTAATTTTTTAGAAAAAACGGGTGCAAATTCCACAGTAGCATGTAAATGAATACTCCATTATTGTAATTATCTCATAAAGTATAATCTGCACAGAAAAATGCTATTAGGATTTCCTGTATAACTCTTTGACAGCTATTTAAAACTGTGATCAGAACTATGTTTGCGCTAATAGGCAAATAATTATTTAAAAAAACTAAAAAAACTCAAGTTTGTGGTAATTTTTACTATTTTTTCAGCGAAATTCTGCAGAACTATTCAAATTTTGTACAGAGAACTCCAGAACTATTGCATATCTGTCTAGAACTCTGAAAAAATTTACATTTTTGAAAAAAGGGGTGCCAACTTCACACGACTCAGGCGCAATTTTGTGTAGTTTTTCTCCCTATTTACGCAATTAGCTCGTGACCTATTACCTGGGCAAAAAAATATCATTAGGATTTTCTGCAGAACTCTTTGAGTGCTATTTAGAACTGTGATCAGAACTATGTTTGAACAATTAGGCAGAAAATTAGTTTGAAAAAACTAAATTTTGTGGTAATTTTTCCTATTTTTTCAGCGAAATTATGCAGAACTATTTAAATTTTGTACAGAGAACTCCAGAACTATTGTATATCTGTCTAGAACTCTGAAAAAAATGTTCATTTTCCAAAAAAAGGGGTGCCAACTTCACAGGACTAACTGACGGGGAACAGCGACAGGACGCGAGAGCGCGCAAAATCGCGTGATTACCTTCTGCCAGTTACCGTCATTTCGAGCCGAGATGCAGCTCAGCTGTAGTTTTACAGTTCACTGCCACAAATTTTCTTTTCTAAGGTATTCAGCTTCAAAAATATTCAAATGGTTGTATAGCTTATGGGACTTAACTACTGGGTTATTAGTCCCTAAACTTACAAACTACTTACGAACTAACTAAGACTAAGGACGGCACAAATATTCATGCCCGAGGGGGGATTCGAACCCCCGACCGTAGTGGCCGTGCAGACCGTGACTGGAGCGCCTCAGTCCCCTCGGCCACCGCGGCCGGCGGTATTCAGCAGTGTCTAAATATAACCCTCATTCCATAGTGTAAGGAAGTGAAGAGAACTCAAAACTTAACATCGTTTGCATCAACAATTTTCTCTCGCCTGCATGATACTGTCGACGGCTCCTGGGATAGAATGTTGAGGATAACGTCGTATAAGCGACACTAACACTATAAAGCAACGAACACGTATAGAATTAATTAGCTACAAAACTGTAGTTTACTGCCTGTCGTCAGACTGTAAAGGTCGAAACCCAATGTCATCAATGTCGCTAGCGTGAAGATAAAAAATTTCTTCTATTTCATTTGTTAATACAAAATAAATTCTGTAATAAGTGTGAGGTTGACTTGGCTGACTTGACTTTGGATGCAACTGAGGCAGGGCCGGCGCAAGCCACGTGCGGGGGGGCGGCAAAGCTGCCGTCCCCCTCCCCCCTTTTTTATTTTTTAGGACAGACTCAACATTCATGCCCAAGAGGGGATTCGAAACCAAAGCTCGGAGGGAGCGGCTTCGGGAACTTTGGCATGGCGCCTGACTACCCCTGTTGAACAAGGGAAAGGAGGAAAACTGATGTGTTCCTCTCCACTGTGGCAGCACCGGCGTGAGGAAAGAGAGGAGGAAGCAGCTGGCGTACACGCCAGTGGAGCGCTGCCGGCCTCTTACGCGCCATGCGTTTACTCACAACTAATTTTGCAGAATACGAAATCTAATTTGGAAATTCGAATGTAATGTTAGATACTGCGGTTACACATTAAGCCTGAAGCAATTTTGATGAGCCCTTCAATGGCAGTTTCCGAGTGTTTCATTCTTTCCGCATTAAGGAAAAAAATGGTTGAACATTACTACAGTCGAACATTTCCGACACCTAAAATGGCTAGAAATATGCCGCGGCGGATTAGCCGCGCGTACTGGAGCGCCGTGTTGGGTGCGCGTGGACGTCCGCCGTCGGGGGTTCGAATCTCCCCTCGGGCATGGATGTTTGTGTCGTCTTTAGTATAAGGTAGTTCATGAGTAGTTTGTAAGTTTAGGAACTGATGATCCCACAGTTAAGTCCCTTAAGCTTCACAAACATTTGAACATTTCATTTGCTAGAAGTATTCAGAATGGGTAAATACGCTGTGAGTAGTTACAAGGGATAAAGACATTGCTAGTAAGCCTGGCATAAGTTGGGTTTCGACGTATTTTTGGAAATTTTTGCTATCCGTTTCTGAGTGATAATCGGACGTTTTGGTTTTTGAGCCATGTAACACCTTTCTCCGCCTGCATGAACAACAATTAAACTCTGACCGCACACTATCACTTTGCCAACATTCATTTGCTGTATAATGCGCGTGAATCCATATTTCATTAAAGTATACTACTGGTCGCTTTGTTTTTGATGAAAACCCGAGAAAGTATGGTCTTTTAGCATCAATGCCCTCTCGTCCGCAAAAAACAAAAATTTTGACACCTTCTAAAACATATATTGACAGATAGAACATTGCTTCTAAAAATTTCCTTGCTAGCTTTGAAGCTCATTTCAGTTTGAAAAAAGTTGTGCAGTTTTCGCAAAGCTCGTATTTCCTTCTATGGGTCGTAATGCCATGGAAATTGCTGCTTGATAATACATTTATCCATATCATCGGTCACATAATTACTGTGAGATTCTTGCTTCTTTCGCTAGTTTAACCGTAGCCTCGCTGTTATCTTGTCACGTGACCTAGTCCCTGGCACTGCCGCGTCACCACTTCGTCTTTCCAGGCGATTGTTGCGTCCTGTACAACGAAAACTGCAGAATTCGTTTCGGTTGTTCGCCGAGTTAGTCAAGATCGGTCAGAAGCACATTCATTGCGTTTCGTAAGAACAGATGAATTGGTGCGTCCCAATTTCTTGCAACTTGGGATTTAATAGGTTAGCGCTTTTCATATAACGTAAAATTAGTATTGCGCATGCATGTTAGTCATAAGTTGGAATATATCTCCTTCAAGATTACAGAATAGGAAAATTTATTTTTCTTATGATCTGTTTCTTCAAAAATTAGCAAGTCGGCAAATAAGCACGCGTCCTCCCAATCTACATCCACATCTACTACATCTAGCCAGAATGAAGATAAAGCGAAGAAAAGTGAAGTGATACGCCGATGACTAATTTGTTGCCCCTTGTTCCATAATCAGACACGAAAGAACTGACACATGGAAATTACGACAGATGTCGAGTGTCAGTTCTTTTAACTGAACAACCGTAGTGCAGTTAGTTAATATATTCCGACTAGCATTAGTACCCATCGATGCCCGGCTGTGTATTTATTGAATTATTATATTACTCTATCTTCTTATTCTTACTCTCTCCATTGTCTTCCGCCGGCCGCGGTGGCCGAGGGGACTGAGGCGCTCCAGTTACGGTCTGCACGGCCACTACGGTCGGGGGTTCGAATCCCCCCTCGGGCATGGATATTTGTGCCGTCCTAGTTCGTAAGTAGTTCGTAAGTAGTTCATAAGTAGTTTGTAAGTTTAGGGGTTGATGACCCCGTAGTTAAGTCCCATAAGCTTAACAAACATTTGAACATTTTTGAACACTCTTTGACGGTTTCACCTGCGGGTGCAGTGAAATTCGGCCTGAAATTCAATATCACGCGGCTTAATTATTATGACTTCATCTCCTGAACAGCGTATCCTACAATAATATTTCACACACATTTGAACATTTTTGTAAATTCACAAGGATTATTGAAATTAGGTAGATTTCTTCAATTAGGTTTGACTCCATTTTTGAGCTGGTTCCCAGCGACTGTTTTGTACAAATCTGTAGAGAATGTCACCAATCAGTCGCAATTTTTGTTTTCATTTTCCGGATCTACATGGATTTCGGGCACAGTGTGGCTATTCTCAATGCTTTATCTTTACATCTATACCCTCATACTGAACGTAACTGTCAACATGACGGTTTGGATGAAAGCACGTATTAAAAGCTTTGAGACTGGCCACTCAGTGGTTGAAACCTAGAGGTAGATCTGAAAAGTAAAAACAAAAATTGCGATTGATTGCTGACATTTCCTACGGATTTGTTTAAATAAAATTCCACATAGTTCTGTAAATAAATAAATAAATAAAAATAAAACGGTTTGGGGGGAGGGGCGGCAATTTAGCAGCTCGCACGGGGCGGTACTTGGGCTTGCGTCGGCCCTGAACTGAGGTGGCCGCCCTTCCGAAACAAAGGATTGGGTTCGCCCAGCACCGAAGACAAAAATGCGTTTCTGTGCGTGGAACTTGCTCGAGCGGGGGGGGGGGGGGAGGAAGTTGACTAATACTTCCCTCAGCAACTGTTTGCACAACGTTCCCAACGAATAAAGTTTCAACATTAATATTTCTACATAATAATATGTACATTTTTATGATATGTAACTTGATAATTAGAAGAATGACGATATTACGCACAAAAATGAGTAAATACGTTCTCACTCTAGGCTCATGATTATTTTTTGTGTGCCTAATTGTTATGCAACAAATAGAAAAGGTTTCTTTTGTTAATGTTATAGGTATATTATTTGTGCCTTAGTAGTAATATTTTTTGTCGATCACTACCAAAACTTTATAAAAATTAAAAAGTCATTTATGAAAGTGCATTTTTGTTCACGAAAATAGACGCATTTAGCATATTTTGTAGGTAATGTTCCTTCAATGACTTATTAAATAAAGAAAGAAATCCATTTAAAAAATGAAATACTACGATTACTCTGTATGCAAACTAGTTGAAACCACGCATTTGTGTAAATAACTGGTTTATTTGCTGAAGTATTTGGTGTCTAATTGCCCAAAAATACGGGTAATAGCACACGCTTGGGCAACACGTATTATATAAAAAAGTTGTTATAACAAAAGAAAGAGCTCTTTTAGTAGCGGTAGCAAAAGTCAAAAAGAGGAGACGAACTAAAATGAGCGACCTCCTTCGCAGCCGAGCTGCGAACTAAGAGGAGAGCTACCGGTCGCGAACTAAAATATGCGCGATCGGTCGCGAACTAAAATATCCGCCATCGGTCGCGAACTAAAATATGCGCGATCGGTCGCGAACTAAAATATGCGCGATCGGTCGCGTACTAAAATATGCGCGATCGGCCGCGAACTATTATGTCAAACGTATCTCGGTTCTTAGTTCGTTGGACTCTTTTCCAAAGACCGACGGGCAATAGCGAGAGGGAGCGCAGCAGAATTAAAAATCACGTGTTTGCCTTCTGCTGATGAGAGCCATTTCGAGGTGAGCGTCTGTCTGCCTGCTAGAGTACGTAGTTCAGTGCTACAAAAATTCTGTTTTGAAGTATTCTGCAATCTAACTAATAAATTCCATAATGCCAAGATATAGAGATAACTCAAAACTTAAACGGGAGAAATTATCCACAAACAGTTTCTTTTGGTTTGCCTGATATCGTTAGCGGCTCAAGCAGCAAGCGCATGAAGCAGCTAAGTGGGGGAACGAGACCCTCCACCTAAATGCGCAGACCACGCCGCTCAGACGTCACTGGGAGCGGACGAACTAAAAGAACGAACTAGTTCGCGCCAGAGCCGCGAACTAAAGTGAGCGCACCCGATCACGAACTGTTATGCGCAAGTGTACAGGCCATCAAGCTGAGAGTGTCTGACAGCCGAAGGCAGGGAACAGCCAGCCGGACTGGGCTCCGCCTTGCTGCCGAGTCTGCGGAGTTTAGAGTCCTCCCTCAGGCATGTGTGTGTGCGTTTTGTGCTTAGCGTAAGTTAGTTTAGTACTATGTAGGGAGCGATGACCACTGTAGTTTGTCCCACAGCTTTATAAACATTTGGAAGAAGTTGAACTTTGTGTTCTCTGTTTTATACCCAGTTTTTTTGGAATAAAACTGTCTTGTATCTATTGTGAACCAAAAGGCTTTTGGTTTAGTAACTTACGTCCCCATAGGTGGCTGGTAGGTCGTCACGAGGTCCATCACAAGGAGTGCACTGAAATAATAAACAAATACATAACATGGATACAGGTGGTGTACCTAACGTGGAGGCATCCAGTTAACAGATGCAAATAAAAGTCCGTCAACCAGACTGTCCTTACTTCATCTACATCTACATCTACATACATACTCCGCAATTCACCGTAAGGTGCGTGGCGGAGGGTACACTTCTGTTCAAAGCAGTAATCTCATAATAGTTCTGTGGCAGAGAAGGGTTACATCGAGAGTGTAGATTCGAGCGTAGACTTCAGTATTTGTGCCGCGCCGCGGTGGAGTAGCCGAGCGGTCTAAAGCGTCTCGCTGCGGAGCGCGCGGTTGCTCGCCGTGGAGGTTCGAATCCTACCTCGGGCGTGGTTGTTTGTGCTGTCTTTAGTGTAAGTTAGTTTGTAAGTTTAGGGACTGATGACCCCGCAATTAAGTCCTATAAGCTTGACAAACTTTTTTTTTCAGTCTTTGCGCAAGACAAGAGTAAATCGGTAAATACTAGCTGCTGCACACGGGAACAACCAAAAAGAGGGCTCAGATGGTGTCGACTGTAGAGCTATCGTTAAATCACTTACGGCTGAGGTGGGCGGCGTCCCTGTCGATAAGTGCACACCGAGCCATCGGCTGCACAGTAACTTTAAAACTCCGTCACTTAGTGAGCAGTCGCGCTCCTACCGGTTGCTAGTGTTTCTTGTTGGAAGAACTGCAGTATCAGCTGTGCTGCATGCACATCTCAGTGACTTACCTGACACAAGTGCTACACAGTCGAGTGTACCCACTCTTAAAACTAACCGAGTGAGATAATTAGTACAAGAGAGAAATCTTATTAAAGTTTGAGTTCTATTAAATTATCTTCAGAGTGTGAACTTATTTTGTTAGCACCAATCTACGTAGGGTGACATGATCATCGCAACAGAATAAGGGAAATCTGATCAAATGTTTGTAAATCTATTGGACCAAACTGCGTGGTCATCAGTCCGTAGCTTACAAACTGCTTAAAATAGGGTAAACTAACCTAAGGAACACACACACACACACACACACACACACACACACACACACACAAACTCGTGCCCCACGGAGGACACGAACCTCCGACGGCGAGCAACCGCGCGGTCCGTAGCGAGGCGCCTTAGACGTCTTTGCTACTCCACCGCGGCAAAATCTGATCGAAAACGGAAATATTTAGGCATTCCTTTTTCCCGCGCTGGAACGGTAGATAAATATTACGAAAGCGGTTCCATGAACCCTATGCCATGCACTTCAATGTGAGTTGCAAAGTATTTTAGTTTCCTAAAACTTACCGTCCCTAATGACCACGTTGTCGACGGGACGTTAAACCCTAAGTTTGCTTACTTCCTCCTAAAACTTACATTGTAAGACGTAAGTCTCTAAGTATAGCACCCGAGAGGACACGATTCCAGTAAAATGATACCATCAGGAAGCTAAATGAGAGCCCACGCCATATTTAACGTAAAATTAAAGAATTCCTCATACTTGACGACAACAGACTTTAGCGAATTTCATTAGAAAACAGAAAAAGTACGGATGTGAGTGCACTCTATGTATGACTAGAGTGCACAGGCAGACGAGAGAGAAAGCAAATAGTGAGCCGGTCGTGTTCTCTACTTGTGAGGGGATGCTGTGGAAAATGGAATCATATATCTAAAAATATCCTTACACCCACATTTAGGATGGTAAAGATCTGAACTTTTGCATGTACAGAGTAAAAGAGCCGTGTTTTAATATAATATAGTAATAGACAAGGATTCCGATTTTGCCATGAATATAATTTTATTAAAAATTTAATTGTCTGCGTTTAAAAAGCTATAACAGAAATTGTAATTGTACTCAGTTTGTAAATTTATTATGACACTCATGAACTAATAAATTTTATCATCTGGCAAAACCACAAATTAATTGAAGGTATAATACTTTCTTAGTGCGAATGTGATAGTAACATATTTTGACATATCTTGGAAAATATCGTAACAGTAGTTCCCGTATCCTTTGACGAAAGTTTCTAATAATGTAAAAATATACAACTGATGAAAAAAATATTTTGAAGACTTTGGACATATATTTCAATGTGTAATAAGCTTACCTTTGTTTTACAATCCTTCATACTGATACTGGCTCTTATTAGTACATCAGACAGTGCTTCGTCAATCCTGCTCTGATTGATACCGTAAAATGCTTTTGCTGTCAACACACATGAATTACACCAACTATATTCAGTAAGTCAATTCTGCCCTTATTTACCTCAATTAAATACAAGACTTCAACATACACACTTATTTTCAGTTCAAAGAATACCATTGTGCAGTACCTGAAATATAAGTGAAGAGAATGCATTTCTACTACTCGTTTTCTATTCTCTTACCAAATCAAATGTTTGTTAAGCTTATGGGACTTAACTACGGGGTCATCAGTCCCTAAACTTACAAACTACTTATGAACTACTTACAAACTAGGACGGCACAAATATCCATGCCCGAGGTGGGATTCGAACCCCCGACCGTAAAGGCCGTGCTGACCGTGACTGCAGCGCCTCAGTCACCTCGGCCACCGCGGCCGGCATTCTCTTACCTTTCTTCTCCTTTAGCAAGCGACTAAGTGTACCACCCAGTCTTTCTTGTATGTGGCCAACTCATTCCAACTTTTTAATTGCAATAGTGGACATTTTTTGTCTATTACAGCTTTAAAAGAAGTGTCTGGAAAGATACTTGCGAGGGCATAGTAAAACATTTTAATATATAAAAGGTATTTGTTATGCTGATGTCAATCTATAATTTATACACAACATTATTAAACTTTGTAGACCGAGAAAAATATATTTATGGAAAATAAATTGTTTGCATCGACCCTTAATAATGTTCAAAATATACGATTACTGGGTGTGAAGTATAACAGTACTAACAATATTGCCGTTATAATCGTACCTTTATTATGAGAAAGATGTGGCACTATTGTGGGACACAGGTTATTTTCGTCATTACGATATTTTATTCTCTAGTTGGACACTAAACTCGCCATCGCTTGCTATGATGGATAATGGGCACTGAACAAGTGCCTTAAGTCTTCAATATGCCAAATGAAATGGTTCTTTTTACGAAGATAGGTTGGGGTAAAATATGAACATTTTAAATCGCTATCTGCAAATTAAACACATTAAAAGTGCGATTACAAATCATAACTATTACGGCCCCAAAAATGTGATATTTAACAACCAAATTAATCATAATAAAGATCATATATCAGAAAATCAGAACAGAGGATTTTTACAGAATGGACGACGGTAGACTCTCCAAGGAAATTTTCAACTGTCTGACGGAAAATATATTTAACTTATGAGGTTAGGAAACACGTGTAAAAGTGTAAAACAAGAATGATGAATTAGTGGGAGAGAAAGAAAGAAATTGGGAAAGAAATTTTAAATCTGGAGACAAAGTGAAGAGGGAAAAGAAAACGTACAAAGTGATCCGAAGACAGGAATAAGAAGCATAGGAAAAGTATGAACGAGTATGGGACGAAATGGACAATAATTAAGAATTTAAATTGAAATGTGGCCCCAAGGAAGTCATAAAACAAGAATAATTATTAGGTTACGTGGTAATTAAATAGACGGGTTTAACACAAGTACTCTCGCAGCACTTTTATTTTTTAGTTGAATAACCACGATGAGTACTCAGAAACATCTCTTCTACATATCAGTCACACAGGCAGGGTATCGCACGAGATGTCTTGAACGTCGATGGTAGTGAGGACAGCATCCTGTTATTGTGAAACTACTCGTCTGGAAATAGCTCTAGAATGGCAAGAAAAATCAATGTTTGAAGCATACGGAGATATTTCCTACCAATTCGGTACTTTCAAAGAAGAACAGCCCAATCAAATCCCATGATGGCAGACAAAGGGAGCGGCAACATGTACACTACTTACTTACCGTTCAGGTCGAATTGCTCCTCTCACATGAGAACTTTTCCTGCAAATTACAGCATCCCGTAACTCGCTACTTCAAATATTTGCTACAGTGAATCCTTCGATTCTAGGCGTTCTCGTTGTACTTTCCAGCGAGAGGCTTCAAACTACCCCCTACACCTAGTCACCAAAGCTAACTTTCTCATGAAAAAATATCACATTCCTGTAGTGATGGTGTCTAGTGTTTCAAGACCACACAAATGGCAGCTGGGCATTCGCGATCATACTGAGATCTAATTATGCACCAGCCAAGAGTACAGTCGGCTTTTACAATAATTTAGCCCGAAAACGGAAGATGCTAAATATATTAGTGGCCATTGTAGCTGTACCTTTCTGACGGTTTTGCACTTCCAATATGACTTCAACACAGTTTACCGGTACTCTAAAGAAAACCTCATTTCGGCATTATTTAGTGCATTAGTATCAGCGCCCTAGTAACTCACGTGACTTTCGACGTCAGTTAAAAATAATTAACACAATAGTGTAATAAATGTAACGTAATAGATTTTACAGAACGGTCTCAGTGAAGTGATAAAGATGCAAAAATACTAAACGATTCACTGAGCACTAAAATAATAGAAGAAAATTCTGGTTGTAAAGACATATCTTAAAAGGATTTGTAGGCCAATGTGTCTCATAAAGGCCAAAAAAAAACAAGAAATAAAAAGAAAAAAGAGGTAATTTATTTTGCTTCCTGGTCGGCAAAGTGGCATTAATGAAAGCTGTTGTCGTCATTCAGACGAGGCGACCCACTAATTCTCCAGATGATCGCCTGTCAACAGCCACTTCATTTTGTGTGTCATACTTAAATAGACAACTATCTTCTTGTTACAAGTGCGTTAATATCACAAAATAAGCTACGTATCAGCAATTTTATATTTAATCTTGTCAAAATGGAAGCCTGAAGTTAAATATCCCATGAACGTTAATATATTTAGAGAGAAAGTGTTTGTTCTTGAGCTAGGAAAAAGTGAGGGGCTATTAACACATGAAACTACAATGATACAGGAAAACTACTGATATTCTTAAAGAGGGAGACCACACGGGGATTTAATCCGTAGTCCCCAAACAGCCTCCATTTATATTGCAACGTGATAGTCGTAAACGCTCCTTAAATTGACACTGCATGCTGGAGTTCTTTTTATTAGTTGTATATAATTTTTATTATCTTCTCAGTTCTGCTGTGAAATTTCAAATGTTTGTAAAGCTAAGGGACCAAAGACCTGTTGTCATCGATCCCTAGACTTACAAACTACTTTAACATATGCTAAGAACAACACCCACAGATAAGGCACCTTAGGGTGCATAGCGATTCCCGTGCGTTCTTGTCGCTTAATACATATTTCTTACGTGTAATTTTAGTTACCCATTATTGGGAAATAAGATATTTATTGGTTTTTTAATGGAAATGATGTATTCCTAGCCCTGACTGTGTGGCGTCATACTCTCTCTCTCTCTCACACTCACACACACACACACACACACACACACACACACACACACACACACACACAAATTTATTTATTTATTTGTTTGTTTGTTTTGCACACACACTTTGTATGTATTGGTGGATCAGCAAACGTTGATATGGTGTACCGGTCAGCCAGTGTGTGGTTCAAGGCAATTCTTTTACCAGTTTATACAGGGTGTCTGAAATCTTTTTGGGTCAAGCTGATCCAGGTGATAATAGTTCGACGACCATTTATATTTAGATACGAAACCGATTATTCGAAACGCATATTTATTGAGTTATGGGCATACGCGGAGTGCACTCCATAACGGCAGCTTAGTTCATTGCTTCAATGCGACGATCGCCAGTCTCAATACATGCATGGTAACGGCGTATGTTGTTCAACCGCACTGTCGCAAAGCTCCCTGTTTCTGTTGTACCATGAGACCGGCATCTTGGACACCATCAAGCATGTCTTCATCCGTTTCTACTGGGGTTTCCTGCACCAACGACTTGATCAAATCCAGAGTTGTAAGATTCGGCGAACGCGCTGGTCATTGTACAGGATCTCCCTTTCCAATCCAAGGACCACGATTAGCTCAGGTGTCTGTTAACATTAACATCCAAGTGGGCCGGTTCGCCTTTGTGTTGGAGCAACATCCTTTCGCAGACAACAAGGGGTACAGTCTGTAAGAATTGTGGCAGGCACCTCACAGGAACAACGGGAAACGTTAACCAGTCAAATGGGGAGGCAGCAAATAAGGTGATTTGGACAATTACCACCTAGAGTATACAGAGAAGGTGGCGATTCTCCTCACTCTAGACATGCATTGAGACGCGCGGTCGTCACTTTCAGCCGGCGGCGGTGGCCGAGGAGACTGAGGCGCTCCAGTCACGGTCTGCACGGCCACTACGGTCGGGGGTTCGAATCCCCCTCGGGCACGGATATTTGTGCCGTCTTTAGTATAAGGTTGTTGATAAGTAGTTTGTACGTTTAGGGACTGATAACCCCGTAGTTAAGTCCCATAAGCTTAACAAACATTTGAAAATTTATTCCACTTTTATATAAAACTCACTCTAAAGGTGGGTTGTCCAAGGCGCGATTGCTGCCTGCGGCTGCGATGGATCGGCTCGTGACGTCAGAGGCTGGCTGCTCGCGCATGCGCACTTTCAGTTTGGAGTGCGGCGCGCGGCTGACGCGGCGACAATCGCAGGACTGCACCAGTGAGCAGTGTTGCGATGGGAGTCGGACGACTCAAGGCAGCGGCACAAAGATGTCGAGCCAAGCGGACCGAACAAAAACGGATATGAACCACTCAAAAGATGTGCTCGTCTCGCCATTAACCTAATGCCTTTGTATGTTGAACAGATTTAGATTTCATGGCAATTTAGTGACATATATAAGAGTAGACTGAAAATATTCGGAGAAATAAAAAAGAAATGAAGGTTGGAAAAGGAGCTGTATTGGCCTCTAGGGTTTTGGAAATAAAAAATGTGACCGGTGGTAACAATTTTTTTGTTTGTTTAGGTGATCCCACAGGTGTAAGGAAATGCATGACAACGTTAATGTAATATTTTCAATAATTTGATTCATACCAATACAGTCCGTTTTGTGGCGCGCCGCAAAAATTATCTTAGTTTATATGAACAAAGATAAATGTTGTGGTGTACCATTTAGATTCAAATGGCTCGTATACGGTATGGATGACATCTCCGATATTTTAAAATCTTTTTGTTTTCCATATTCGCTGGAAGATGGTTTAGGACAGAAACCGGTCAGAATGAAATAAATTGTAACAAAACAGCGAACAGTCTTACAACTATTGTTGATACATTTAACAAGCTGCAGAAAAATCTTTGTTATGTGTTTGCTATTTTTGATCTCCCTTGGAAAAAAATTCAACTGTACGTTTCCAACACTGGGACTTATTTGAAAGGCAATACAGAAGGTGAATCCAATCAGTTAAAATGAAAAAAAAAAGCCTGATGAATTAAAGAACCAAAACTTTCATCCCTTTGGAGAATCCACACATAGCTTCATGAAGTCGCACATAGAATTAACACTAAAAAACTGCCATTGATGATGGCTCACAAATAAAGAAGCAAGACCCCTTTCATTTAGTTGCAATAGACGGAAATAAACATCCATAATATTAAATACTGTTTAATTAATACCTCGTTTCTTCGTAAAAAAAACTATAGTTATTTCTGTATACCTGTAGATAAGAAAAGCTTTGAGTATTAATGATTGTATAAAACATGAATTCCTTCCCAGGCTATCATTTAAAAAAAAGGGTTCAACATCTTCAACTGCTTATAAGATGTGATGATTGTTACCTCCGCACAATTCAGGTTGCACATGGAGAGAAATGGCGCGCTAGTCGCGACGCTCCCGTACCGTAGATATACGAGCCAATATCTCTAAAACGGAGACAGGTATCGTCCTGATTTCAACTTTAAAAATAATTTCAAATTATTGGCTTCATTTCATCCGCAACAATGTATGACCTAAAATGAACCATACGCAAAGTAGCCAGCGACTACATTTTTCGATGTAAACACTTCAAGTTTAATGCAATAGGTTAGTTGAAAATTAAGTATCTGAATAACTATGAGGAATTTTGAGAAAATAGACACTTCGTTATCAAGCTGGGGTATGATACTACAAGATATGCAAAAGCCAAATTTTTTTGCGCCGTAGTTTCCTCAAACTCGACAGAGATGTAATAAAAAGTGAAAAAACACGCACAACTGAAAGTAGCGCTTTTTAATTTTTTAAAGGAAAACGAGAATCTGTAACGAAAAACTAAATGTGGGAACTGATGTAGCTTTGCTTCCTTAACAAGCAGTATTTTTTACAGGAAGAAAATCGGAAATTTTATTTTCGTCATGAATTTCCCGAGTCGCCGAACAGGAGCCGCATCTTGGTAAACGACAGCGGCTGCCGTCGTGCTGCCGACTCGCCGCCATCTGCCACGGCTGGAAAAGGGAGGGGGGCCGAGCCGCAATCGCAGTTAACAGCCGCGTCTTGGACAACCCACCTTAAGCAGGGCATGGGCGTATTTAGTGTAGGTTGTGTGTTAGGGTTTTCGTGTATTTATCTTGTCTTTTGTGATGTTTACAAATGGAGTCCTCTCGGTAGTGTAGTGGAACCCTCTAGTTAAAAGTTAGATGATTTAAAGCTGGATAGTTACCTTCGTTGGGAAGTTTAATTGTTTTTTAGTCTCTAAAGGAGTGCTCTTGGCAGTCGATACATTTTTTCTGGTGTTTATTAGTTTGAAATGGTGTAGACTATTTTGTTTTGTTGGTTGTAAGGATTAGATATCTATAAGAAAAAGAGCTTGGTGTTGATTGGATCATCCCTTGTTAGCTTTTCTGTGCGCGTCAGTCATTTTTATGGTGTAATTGGGTGTGTTACAGATGTTTATCGGGAGTATTGATTTGTTAGAAGCTGGAATATGACTATTTGTGATAGAGAGACTATTAAATGTCTGATGTATGTGGTCTAGTGACTGATAGAAAACATTTCAGATACAGAGTCTGGTGGAGTATGAAATGCAGAGAGATGCATGATCTATTGGTTACACGCTTGAGAGGGATCCACCGACGACACAGAGATACCGAGATTGTCGCATGCTAGTTAGTTTAGAACTTTAGTAAAAAAAGAGCTAGGATGGCTAGATCCGTTTGTTCTAATCACAGCTGTAGTTCAGTCGCTTGGTTGGAGACGGCTGTTGTTACAAGCGCTTATATAGTGTCGCAGGCTAGTTGGGACAGAATTTAAGTAAAAAGTGTTTGAAATACTCTAAAATATGCGATTTAGTGTCTGTTTCCAGTGGTGGATGATGTTGTGTTGCGATAGATCTCTAAATAATTCGATTTAGGATTATGTTCATGTGATTGTAAAAAACTTTGCGCTGTGTATGTTATAAAGTATTAAGTTTCTGATCGTGTGTTAGTGGTGTTTACTTAACTGGTGTCATTTGTGTAGCGTAGATGATTGCGATGGTAAATTATTGCTGATCTTTTAACTTATACATGCGTAGTAAATTCGTACAAGTTCGTCATTGCAAGCCATGGAGACAAGGCGAAGTTACAATTTCTCCTACCTGGAGGCAGCTTTGAGACATCACGTAGAATGCTGGTGAGAAACGGACAGGGAGGCAGTGGAAAACATCTCCAGGGTTTATGCAAATCCTGTGGCTATACCTTGTAAAGTGGGGATGGCCGATGTTGAACTAGATGTTGTAATGGAGGTGTTCCCGTCTGTACTACAACAGCTTCGTGTAGGTTACTTCTGTCTCCTGGAATTGGTCGTCCCACTAGATTTCGAAAGAATTTTTAACAAACTGGAAATAAGAGAATACTAGTATTCACCCATGACTTTCGCCTGAAAGGAAGCTATGTAGGGAACAGAAACGTGACTGTGGACATTGATAGGGCATGTGGAATGGATTGTTCAATGTGGATGACGTCGAATTGCCGAGTAATATATATATATATATATATATATATATATATATATATATATATATATATATATATATGTCGAATCACGAGTTCTGGTGCCAATAAAATTACCGCTATTCACCTTATCGATTTTATAAAGTGTTGTGACAGGTGTTTACAGGATACTTTTACTTCTTCGTTTGGTCGAGAACATGGCATTACCAGACTGGAGGCTAAAATATACACTTACGGACTAGATCGTAGTTTTTACTCTCTAAAATAGTGTCTAAACGAGGATAGCCAATATTTTCAAAGTGCAGCCCTATACAGTGTGTCAGTCCCATCTGTCTGGTCTCCGCTAACAAATTTCTTAGAGAACAGTTGTTGTGTTATGTTTTCCAAATTTTTGGCTGGGTTAGTAAGAACAGCGAAAATTGATTGGTGTGCCCGTAAATCGAGCGAACTCCTCTGTCCAATAGGATGTTTGCGGCCTATTTAGTGTACTTAAGGGTTCGTTGATTGGTGCATTGCGTTTGCATTGTAATCAAAAAAACGTGTAGAAATATGATGGTCGATGTATGCGTATCTGCCGGAGGCCTGTCGCGTTTTCTTGCATTGTGATGACCGAGTCTCTCATTTGGGTGCGATAGAAGCGTTTGCGATCATCAAGTTGCACATACGCATTTGTATTGCAACCAAAATAGGCGTAGACACACCATGTTCTTTTAACGATCAGGTGTTGTGGTGTGTAGGTTAGCATCCTAGTTTATAGATTAGACATCTTCTTTTGCATTAGACATCTACTTGTAATTATCAATTTAAAAAAAAATACAAGTTTGGTTTAGTGGATTGAAAAAATAAAATCTTAGTTAACACAGGAAATGAGCTTGATTTGTGTTTAGAGTAAGAAATTTTTGTATCCCTCTGTCTATATTTTGGGTAAAGGGCTGATCGGTCTTGCTCGACAGAACTGAAAATCTGCCGTATCCGAGCTATCGGGCAGGTAAAGTACTACTGTTATGTCCTCTCGGTTCCGTGGTTGCTGTAATGGCGAGTGTCATTTCGAAAAAGAATGTCGTTAGGTCAGTGCTTTCGAAAAGAAAAAAAAGTTTTAGTGTAGACGGTCGGAAATCGGTAAACTGATGATCTTAATTTATTTCATGCATTTTTTGACTCTCCAAAGAAATACAATTGTACAATGTGGTTTAGTTTTGTTTAAACGTAGAGAAAGAAAAAATTTAAATTGTCTTCTGGGGTGCTTGATTATCAGTATTTGCAATTTTGACATGTCAGTGAAATGTTGTGAAGGCTTGAAGCATTTCTAAAATAATCTGCAATGTTTAATATTGTAACAGTGTATGGTCGAGGGAGAGAGAGAGAGAGAGAGAGAGAGAGAGAGAGAGAGAGAGAGAGAGAGAGAGAGAGAGAGATTCCTTTTGCTATGTTTAGTTTGAGCAAGATAGGTATACGCAAGATGTGTACTGCTTTAGCATTCAAGTTATAAAGGAGGAAATGAGAGGTAAAATTAATCTACCAGAATTCTGTTGTCTACAAGAATTGCCGGAAGGCACAGAACTGAATATTAAAACCATAAAAGTGGTGAATTACAGGATGACATGTAGTTCGAAAACTTACCTGTCAAAATATTGGTTGGAAGGATGAAATAGAATCGATCTAAGGAAACATCGTAAAGACTTGGTACATTTCGAGAAGAATTCTGCATTGTAACAGGTCGTGGTCGGTATATAGAGAAAGTATTAAATTTAGGTACTTGATAGCTTTAAGTGCGACCATAAAGTACGGCTAGTATGAGAGAGAGCGGTTAGTCTGTCTGGGTCCAGCCAGGAGGACTGATAACATCGGTTGTAGATCTAAATTTAGACGCATTCCTTCCAGGTATAACGGCGTTTTAGTGACAGAGTGGCTTTCGCCATGTTCGCTGAAATGTCGTGTGTGCAAGCTGCAATCTATAGTTTTTATGCATACTTTGGGCTTGCATCATAAGATGTCCTTGCCGATTTTAGCTATTTCCGCCAGTAAATTCGAACTTTTTTTTATAAACAATATGTCTTCCGCTGTTGTTGTTGTGTTACTCAAAAATGTTCAAATGTTTGTATAGCTTATGGGACTTAACTACGGGGTCATCAGTCCCTAAACTTACAAACTACTTATGAACTAACTAATGCTAAGGACGGCACAAATATCCATGCCCGAGGGGGGATTCGAATCCCCGACCGTAGTGGCCGTGCAGACCGTGACTGGAGCGCCTCAGTCCCCTCGGCCACCGCAGTCGGCAACACATCTGTCTGCTGTTGTGTGCGTAGTCTAAACGAAGAGCATGGAGAGAGAATACTTAAAACAATAAAACTTAAAACAAAATATCATAATCATTTAGCATATGTTTATAGATAGGACTGTAAGAATTGTTTTACGTAGCTTGCCGAGAGAACACTGTGTACTGGCCGCGGTAGCCGAGGAGACTGAGGCGCTCCAGTCACGGTCAGCACGCCCACTACGGTCGCGGGGTTCGAATCCCCCCTCGGGCATGGATATTTGTGCCGTCCTAGTTCGTAAGTAGTTCATAAGTAGTTTGTAAGTTTAGGGACTGATGACTCCGCAGTTAAGTCCCTTAAGCTTAACGAACACTGTGTTTGCGATCGCATTGGAGATCGAGTTGTATTCACATTACTGTTTGGCGTTTTTATTTTTAAAACCAACTTCTTCTCTAGATCGTTCATACTGTTTCCGTGGTGTCTATCGAGAGAAATTGTGTAAGGCAATTGAGTTATATGTCTAGAGTGTTTGTTAAGATGGACACACACACATGTATGTGGCGATTGTTACCGTTCCGTTCCATTTATTATCTAACGTGCACTGTTTTTTAAAACATGTTCCATGACTGTTGTATGCATCGTCTATGCGAATAGATATATTTATTTTGCCTACTCACGTTGTGGGGCAAACAGACAGAACAATGTTTCCTTCTTTGTTTCTTTTTGGAAGTCCTAAATGTTTGTTTAGAATTGTTTTTAAACAATTGTCGATTAATATACAACACGTAGAGTACACCACCCCATAGCATAACACCAAATTTTTTATGCTGTATCTATATTTACCTGCAAAATTTCGAGTTATACTTGAGGTTCAATGTATTATGTTACTTAAAATGTATGTACCGATTCCGAGAAAATGGAATGTTCTAATTGTTGATGCAAAAACACAGGTTGTCACAATTAAACTGAAATGCATCTTTAATAAAATTAATTGGGGGTGATGTGGGATGGCCTGGAGGTGGCAATCTGTAGGACTGGTGGTGGGGTCGTTAAGTTGCTCACAATTAATTTGGTGGCTGGATGGACCTGCCAGGGGCCTGTGGCTTATCCCGGGATCGGCAAAACACATCTACTCACTGGCTGATATATCCCCAGGCCGTTCAATCAGACGATCGGATGCAATCACTATGATCGTATCCACCGCTTGGGATCTCATTGTTGAGATAGTCCCTAATACATTTACAATAACGGGGTGGTGCCGCTGAAACCAGTGTCTCACAGCTAACTGAAGTGGGATATCTTCTGGATTGCTCTAGCTTTTATATTCAGCTTATTCTGTTTGAATTGCAAATATAGCTGAACAGTAGTCCGGGAGCCTAAGAAACTGGTCCAAGATGTGATCTCCTAGAATGCCAAACCTTTAAATCCAGTGCACCTGGAGGTGATGTGGATTTACAGGAACACAGTAATATAGATTATGTCTATTGGCAGTGAGTCATTGATGAAATATCTACGCATAAACCCGCTAATGAAATACATATTTACATCAACTGTATTTAAGATATGTCTGTAGAGACAACCCACTTTCGAAATAGTTTCCATATAGCTGTTGGTGTAGGTACAGCTTAAATCGATAACATTTTCATTATTCCAGAGTCCTCGGTGCCAAAGAGGTCAATACATCAATATCTGCAACAGCTCTTATTTGTCGCCGGCCGCGGTGGCCGAGGTGACTGAGGCGCTCCAGTCACGGTCAGCACGGTCACTACGGTCGGGGGTTCGAATCCCCCCTTGGGCATGGATATTTGTGCCGTCCTAGTTCGTAAGTAGTTCATAAGTAGTTTGTAAGTTTAGGGACTGATGACCCCGTAGTTAAGTCCCATAAGCTTTACAAACATTTGAACATCTTATTTGTCCTAGAGAAATATGCATCGATGACTGTGTCTAATAACTTACGTAATATTAATCACAATGAGCATACTACTACTATTAGAGGTACAAAAATACTACAGTCTAAAATAGCACGATAACATTTTGCTTTATATAACACCGTATGTAAGCTTTATTTTGCTTACCGTATGTGGGATGTACTCCAAAATACTCATTAACGTTGCGGGTAACATGAGGTGCGGCGCAGATCGATCTGTCCACGACACGTTGTATCTGTATGGGGCCCTCGGTTATTATACGTATCTCTGAACGGCGCACAAGCAGACGTCGCTTTGGAAAATGTCATAAATACAGCCGTCGGTCGTAGTGATGCGTCTCCCAATAGACCAATCATATCTTCTCTGGAGTATATTGCTATCTTTTTCACTGTGCGACCTACAAACGGAAGGCCACACGACCTCAAAATGTTCAAATGTTTGTAATTCTATCGGACCAAACTGCGTGCTCATCAGTCCGTAGTTTACAAACTACTTAAACCTAGGTAAACTAACCTAAGGACAACACACACACACACACACACACACACACACACACACACACACACACACACACACACACACACATGCCCCAGGAAGGACTCGAACCTCCACGGCGAGCAACCGCGCGCTCCGCAGCGAGACGCTTTAGACCGCTCGGCTACTCCACCGCGGCCCACACGACCTTATCAGAGCGAAATCAGTAGAAAAACGCACTAAGATGACGATACAGCAAAGAGGAGAACCGCTTATCCGTACACAGCAGGGACGAGGCAACCCTTCTTGCTGTGACGTATGCGGGAAACACAAAGCTGCTAAGCACGGCGCGCGGCCCACCTGGTGCAACACTAATGCTACGTAATGGTTGTTTAATTTTATAATACACATATTTGTGTTCCCTGCAGTGACAGCCATCGACCTTGTTATTTCGATAAAGCCGCGGTGGAGTAGCCGAGCGGTCTAAAGCGTCTCGCTGCGGAGCGCGCGGTTGCTCGCCGTGGAGGTTCGAGTCCTCCCTGGGGCATGGGTGTGTGTGTGTGTTGTCATTAGATTAGTTTGCCTTAGTTTAAGTAGTTTGTAAGCTACGGACGACGCAGTTTGGTCCGATAGATTTACAAACATTTGAACATTTCGATAATAGCACAACAGATAGACGAAACTTCCATTGATCGTATTGTTGAGTTCCACGTACGTCTCTGCAATTCAACGAAATGCTCTTCGGCACTCTAGCTTGATATTTTAATACGTAGGAAATTATTTAGTAGGGTCGTGACAACCTCGTGCCAAAAAATTAAAAGCCTATGTAACATATAAAAGTCTAATAAGAGTCAGTTACGCCTAAGTAACAATCCTTCCGAATACCGTATGTGCTACACCAAGTATAATTAGAATTTTTTTCAATCATATCTTTGTTATAACAAACTACGTATTGTTGACTAAAATGTTTTGCAGATAGACACCTGCCGACGGGTATTATGCAGAAATATATCTCGTGAAAGCAATAAATATTAAAAGGTAATGTGTACCGGTTTATCCTAATATAATTATGTAACACTGTAGGCCCAAGATATAACTAGTTCTACGTTTTGTTTTACGCTTAGTTTCTGTGTGTAATGAGAGGGAGCAGATAATCCATCTGAAGAAACTTTTGCTTGTAGTGGCGATATGATGGGAGATAGTTGGCCTACCTACATCGATCCGAGCCTGGGAGTGAGCACGACGTCGCTTTGTACAATTTTTAATAGTGATTAAATGCAGTTACAAATAAGGCAAAACAGGATAGCACTGAAATAAATCTTGGTCAAAACTTTTCCGGGATATTTTTTGTCTTTTGTTCAGAAAATTAGGCAGATTGATTCGTTAGGGATTGAGGTTTTCGTTGGAGTGTTGCAGCTTGCGTCTTATTAGCAGATGTCTTTTAGTACCGGCTGCCGGCAGCAGTTGACCATTCGCCCAAACTCACCGTTCCGTGCATGTGTAACTTACAAGGGAAGGATCACGGATTAACTGCAAATTCGTACATCTGTAGTAAGCCATTAAAACAGTACTAAGGTGCATTGTAGTGGTAATTGCGAGAAAATCGCAGAGACTTTTTGCGCGTCAGTTATGTAGCTTATAAATCTGTGCGTAGGTGCTGGACGTTATAGTTTGTAAAGGTCAATTGGTTAGCCGTCGAGCTTTGTAAAGACAAACGTGAATGAGGCGACGCTTCGACTCGCTCTCCAAATTAATTTTTACACCACATTTTTCATCGGTGATCATATATAACAAAATGTTCAAATGTTTGTAAAGCTTATGGGACTTAACTACGGGGTCATCAGTCCCTAAACTTACAAACTACTTATGAACTACTTACGAACTAGGACAGCACAAATATCCATGCCCGAGGGGGGATTCGAACCCCCGACCGTAGTGGCCGTGCAGACCGTGACTGAAGCGCCTCAGTCTCCTCGGCCACCGCGGCCGGCCGTATATAACAAATACGACTTTCGATAGGCTACGTAATTCATAAAATCCATGCGTATTTGCCAAATGGGGCCTGTTTCTGTGTCAGCTGCTCGAAGCGTCAAAGTGGCAAGTAGTTTCGGCTACCTTACCTGATTGCATCTATAAGGGATTTTGCAAATCATGACAAGCATACATCTTCAGGAAAACGCTATAGTTATAAATATTTTCTTCTAATAATTAATTTAATTAAAAGTAGTAAGTAGTTTCAACGACGCTTCTCGGTCAACGTACTTTTAACATGACGGAGCTCAGACATTTGATACGGCCAGTGACACATTATCTCAACACAACGTATCCTGGTCGTTGGAGTCATTGCTTGGCCACCCAGGTCACACGATCTTATTACTGTTTGTGGGGGTGGCTGAACTGGGAAGTGTACAAACTAGAGAGGAACTTCTCGTCTAGATTTTAAATTCTTGTGCTCGAGTGAAGGAATGCAAAACAACACCTGCCTACAAGAGCAGCAAAAATGCTTGTGGACTTTTTGAGCACCTTCTGTGAGGAAATAAACAAACCATAACACAACAGAATACTAATTTACTGTCACCTGCACTTTTCCCGTTCCAAGTTGTTTTCATTGTTTTACTTGGAAATTAAGCCGCAGGTCACGGACTGAAATCGATAGAGTCCATATTTTTCTCGTAAATTAGCTATCTGAAGTCGTCTAAAGGCTTCAAATATTACAGGTACAAAGTCAAAAGTGTTCGAATTGATAAAAGAATAATCCAAATTATTTTCTACGCCGACGTTAATTTCGATTTTATCCACACGAGCAGTTATTGTCATTGTTTTTGTGCACATTAGACGAAAGGTGAAAATAACTAGTAACGAGCACATACGTCTTCTGGATCAAACGGACGAAAAAATGTTTGAAAACAGACCTGAATCGTAAAGGGAAAGAAAATCGTCAACTTCAGTCAGGACGACGCATTGTCCACAAAAGGTATCTGACAATAGGAGAAAGAGAACGATTTTAAATACGAATTGCTGGAAAACCCATTCTGTTTACCACAGTTGTTAGTCTTGCTTGCACTTACAACAAAGAATTTTTTTATGGAAATCGTATTAATCTAACAATTAACTATGACAATAACAGTAACTTTGCAGAACTTTGAAATTGGCTCTTCACCGATGGAATATACAAGCATGAAACATGTTAGCTAAAGATAATTGTGGAGAAAAATGAACTATGTACATAAAAGTGAGGTCTTTCTTAACTTTTGTCCTTCGTTGCCAGCTCTGACCGCGGACTGTATGATGATAATGCCTCTAATTCCTGTTCATCCGCATGTCAACATAGATTGTCATACGTTACGCCTTGTTTCCTATTTTTACACATTCGACGTGGCCTGATGATCTAATCTGATCCAGATTCCATATGTTTAAAAGTACTCGAATTCCAGAAGATTTTTTTTTATGCTGCGTTTAATCGCCGACGAACAAGTCATCATTCTTCCTCAACTGTCTGCAGTAACTTGAAAGTGCCAGACGACTGCGCAAGACGGGGTTGTGAAACGCAGGGACGTCTTCCACTTCCTCGAAATGCCATCACACAAAACGTGCTCTCGTCGACTATCAAGTCATAAGGCTGTCGTAGCAGAAATCTCCGTAACGTGTTTTGGTGATGCAACGTGCTGGTTTGGCAGCACAGAACACTGGATTTTATCCGAAGCATCGCCTTGGGAGATGCGTCAGCTAAACTGATATACAACTTTTCCAGCTGCTTTTGTAGAGTATTTCGAGATATGAGCGTTCAGGGAAACCGTTATCAGGTGACTCACTTTTGCTGTCATCATTTCATAGTTACTTCTCAAGCCGGAAGTCGGTTATTACGTGCTTGATATTGCCCGCTGTTGTCCGTCGTTAATGCACTACACTAAAACCCGAGGATTTGTTGGTTCTTAAATTTCATCACACGTTGTGAACAGTGTCGCTGTCCGTTGTAAGCTACTCTTCGCCAAGCGTAAAAAATGTTCAAATGTTACTTAAGCTTATGGGACTTACAAACTACTTATGAACTACCTTATACTAAAGACAGCACAAACAACCGTGCCCGAGGGATCGCTGTGCACCTTACGATATATTACGTACACAGTAAAGTGTGCGGCCGTGAGTGTGCGTGTTGTCTGTAGCATGAGTGAAATACGGACCGATGACTTCAGCAGTTGGTCCCTTAGGTTTACAGACATTTGAAAATTTTGTGCAGGATGAGAATAAAACTGTAGACTGTTGTCCAATTCTGCAAGTAAATTACCTTCTGCCATACACCACATTGATTTTCTGTAGACAGTGACCGCTATCTTGGTTTGAAGTGTGCAACATTTCACAATAATCGGAATAAAACCGTAGATTTGTATGCATTACAAACAAACGGACGTAGTTCTTAATTTTCTTCGTTGCATTTTATTGAAAATAATACACATCACAACTGAAACTGAATTATGTGAAAAGTTTAGAAAGTACTATTACGTCTTACTTAAATTTGGAAAACACAGTTAATGTGACATAAATCGTACCATCAAGAAAACGTTTGAAATCTATTGCAATAATAATTTCAGTGGCCTAGTGCATGTCTTTCAAGTGGCCGCTACTTCGGCGACTTTCATGTCCCCAAGCTGCGACAGTCATTCAAACGGGAACAGAGTACCTACAGCTCAACGTGGAATACGAACCACGTGTCGTTTCTGGCGACTACTCACATCGGAGAGGGGTGAAAGCTATGTCAGAAGGCAGAGTGAACCCGTGACCTATTGCTTTACTGTCGAGCGTTTTACTACAAGCCCAGACTTGAAGTCGAAACACGATGCTATGTATTTGATACTTACCCAACCTAAATAACAACATTTAGTTTGCAATAAAAGTATATTGCGGTCACTAATCGAGATAAAAACTACCCAATCTTTAAGTTGGGCCTACCGAGTGAGGTGGCGCAGTGGTAACGCAGTGGACTCGCATTCGGGAGGATGGTGGTTCAAATACACCACCGGCCATCCAGATTTAGGTTTTTCGTGATTTCCCTAAACCGCTCCAGGCAAATGCCGGGATGGTTCCTTTCAAAGGGCACGGCCGATTTCCTCTCCCATCCTTCCCCGAAAATCCGAGCGTAAGCTCCGTCTCTAATGGCCACGCTGTCGACGGGACGTTAAACCCTAAGCTTCCTTCCGCCTTAATTTGGACCTAGTCACACCGCGTACAAAATTGCATTTAGATCAATTGAGCAGTTTCGGAGTTCATTGCAGACAAACATCACGACACGGGATTTTTATACATATAAAGATAAATATGTAAATAATACCAGAAGTTCGACGAGTCCTTTCGCTGGAATATGCTGTAGTATACGAAAAAGAAGGAGAAGAAGAAAAGTTCTCACAATGTCATTACAGCTGATTCTCAGAGGATTATTACTTAATTAAATATCTCTAATGCCTTAGAAACGCGAATAAGTAAATGTTTTGTCTGTGAGCAAGTATTGAAGTGATAAAGGGAAATAAATAAGGCTTACCTCTTTCTGTTATTTCTACATTTACTCGGTTTATACATCTTGTGTCAGTTTGATTGTTGAATCACGTTGCTACCTCACTCTCCTAACTTTATTAGAAGTTAGTGGAGGAAGCATATCTCTGACCAGACTATTAACTTTCAAATGTATGTGTACTATACGACTGTTTGAAGACTGCTTATGGAATGTGTATGGAGTGTAAATAAATACATGAGAAGCTCCGGGGATTCGATAGAGGAGCTCACAACATCAGAACTTGTCCTGTACACACTTGAGGGTTCACACCCCTCCAGGAATTTTGACAAAGTTAATAACAAAGGGTCAGAAATGGTCTTAAAATAGATTGCAATGTCATATTTATGTCAAATTGCCGCCTTTTCAAACTGCATGGAACGGCTAATACATGGTAAGTTATGGCCTGATTTTTTTCTTTTCCCTCATTTGCTTCTAATAATCCTCATGAAAGATATCAAATATCCTTCCGTTAGTTTCTCAATTTATTTGTGACTGATTTCTTCCTACTCTTCATGTTTGTTCAAAAGTCCATTACGGATATCAAAAACTAGTGTTCCATTACAATTACAGTTTACTATAAGTGTGTTCCGAGTAAACGATTAATGAATCCTCTGAAATGATGTTAATTACATTATGAAACGAAACTGTTTCTTTATATTTCAGTTTACATTTGAGGGAAGAGGTAAACAAAAAGTATAAAACAAACTTGCCTTGTTTGTAAGCTTGGCAATCGCTGCATGAAGCAGAAACCATCCGAATTCCATTAACTAGTTTCAAACAGAATTAGATGTCATAAAGATAAAGAGAAATCGAAATAACTATATCAGAAGCACTGTGTTTCGCCGATGACCAACGATAAGATATCAATTATGCCAAAGTTGTGCGCTTGGAGTGCAGCAATAGTACCGCATTTTCGTGTTAGCTTCCACCGAGAAGTTTATTTTGTTCCGGGTAGGACTTTATAACTGAACTGTAATTATGTTCTGCTATTCTCCAGTAGATCAAAGTGGGTGATACATAGCGGGCAGTAAAATGACAAAGATACATATGGAGAAAACATTAGTAGTGTTCATTACTTAGAAAATAATCGCCGTAATTGTAAATAGATTTATCCCACGGTGAGGCAGGACAGTGTACCTCTTCGTCTGAAACAAATTGACAGCCATGGATGTCTGTTTTGAATTACATTATTAAGAAACACGTCATTTCTTACGATATTAATTTTTTGAAAATTCCTCCCGAAATGAAATCCTGGCTTAGCCTACTTGCCTATTTACCGTGTTACAGGCTTTTATTGAAGAGTACTTGATACAGTGTCATTTACTACGTGCTGCAATGCAGGGGCCCAACCGCCTTTCCACATTGCAGGCGTTTGCCATATCTGCTGATGCCCTTTCTCCATGCACTGACGCAGAATTTCAACTTTATGAATAGGTATGGGATACACAGTTGCCTTCAAATTACCCAAGCAGCGGCAGCAGCAACAAAATGAGGCGGTGCTCCTCAATGAATTACCCTCATGCGCTGGATTAAATTCATGGGAACATATTCCAACAAACCAAAAGGCCTAGTATGACGCCCCTGTCAAAGTTCCCAGTAAAATAAAATGATCAATTAATTTATTCTAGTCTAAACATGAATACTGAAATATTGTTGGTGTCCTGTTAGCGTAAAGTCTGATAGATGTACGTACGCACAGTCGTGAGTGTTGTGAAAGTTTTACACTCAATTTGTGGTAAAATTGGCTTCATCGATAAACAGAATAGCAAAAGAAAAACACTTGTGTTGTAACCAGGTATAAAACGCTGCTCTGGGTGGAAAATTGGCTGCACTAAGACACTCTGAAGGTGATATGGGTAAAGGAGCTTCTAGAATCCTCCTGTGACTACTTCGCTGGTGCTGCTCCTGCTATTCTACTCAATATGGTTCAGAACTCGTTCCTCTGTGCTCCTAGGTCGTCATTGTTAGCAGCACGTCTGCTAAATTCACACAGACGCTCCTGTATGCTTTGGAACGCTTTGTTGTTCTGTAAACGTCTGTTAGGAAAGTCTTCTACATACAATGGCCCTGCTTTATTTCAGTTACACTCAGCCCGCCCATGTAGATAGTTCACGTCTATTTCCTAATTGGAGTAGCCCACTGCAATAATACACGCCCTGTACTGTACTTGTAACTCGTTCACGTACTAACAACTGACAACGCGCATCACTTCACTCTAGCCTATGACATATGTGAACATGTTTACACGCGTACCACGTGGCTTTGAATGTAAAACAAATGCACGCAGACGTCAATAGCGACGACACGTACATGTAGCTTGTGCGTCCTACACAAATGACTGAATTGCATAATGAAGTGGTCTGTTCTATGTGCATCACAGCAAATCCCTATAGCACGGTAACTGAAGCAAAGAAACCATGTGTTTAGTGGGCATATTCCTGTATGGAATCCCTGAACTTATTTTGATACATCCTGTATATTCGTCTCTTGTCAAGGAACACCTAGAGGACAACCGAGCAGTAGAGTAACATGACTATCACTTCATGAGACTAAGACATAAAATTAATCGTGGGTAAAGCATTGAGGTCCTTAATTCAGTGTGAAAAGTAACGGTCCTTTAACACTCCCCTGCGGCACTCACTAAAGCTGGTCTGAAATTCAATAGGCTCGTATTTTATCTAGTCGATAGTGAGGAACAGCCTTTCGAAAGTCCAGTATCTACCTGGGAGCCTGTTTCTACTGCTTTCTAGACGGGAAGCGCCAGCAGGGTTTCACATCAGCTTTGCTTTCCAAACCCTTATAGATTCCTACACAGATTTTCGGTGTCCAGGTAAATCATACAACTTGAGTGCTAAACATGTACGAAAATTGTATAACGCACTGACTTTATAGTTACAGGCCTATAGTTACGTATAACACGCTGAATTTAGAGATACATATGCTTTTGCCCAATTCCCAGGAACGCTTCACTCCTTTAGAGGCCTAAGACACACAGCTGTGAGAAGGGGAACAAGTTCCTTCGCAAACTCCGTGTAAAATCGAATTGGTATCCCATCAGGTCCAGCTGACTTTCCTAGGTTGAGCGATTTCAATTGCCCTTGTCGTCTGTGGCACGCTTTAGAGGAGGAAATATAGTGCAATCTTCCTCTATGAAACAGCTTTGGAAAAGGACGTACAGCATTTCGGCATTTTGTATGTTATCCTCTGTTTCAACGATATCATCATCAGTGTGCCTGAACATATGATTTCGATCCATTAACTGATTTACGTAGGACGAAAACTTTTTTAAATTTTCCTGCCATACGTGGATCTTGATTGTCGATGTCTTTGAACGCATCACGCACGACTATCCTTACGCTACGTTTGGAATCGTGTAATTTTTGCTTGTCTGTGGGGTTTTGGCTATGTTTAAAATTGCAGTGAAGTCCTCTTTCCTTCCGCAGAAATATTAAAACTTGGTTTTATCTTTCATAATTTTACTCAGTACATACTTATCTAAAAGTGTTTTCTAGGATGCCATTCAAGTTTGTCCACTAGTGCTCAACACTTTCATTGCTGAAGACGAAACTTACTTTGATCCGTCAAGTACTCTGAAATCTCTCTTGCTAAACACAGACATTTTTCTATCTTTCTTGTTATTTCTATTTACCATTGTATGCTGTGTCACATAAAGTCCCTGTTCTGCGCCGAGTCAGAAAGTTCGGGTCTGTTACCAGCAGATGGAAGACTTTATCTCCTCCGGTTAACTGCTTAAGATGGTTTTCGGATAAACTTGGCAGTACTCTGTCCCTGTAACTGTCCGCGCAGACTGCGTGGCCCCTCGCGCCGGAGGTTCGACCCCTTCTTCGGGCATGGGTGTGCGCGTTGTCCTTACACGTTATGTAGACCGATGGCCTTAGGATTAGAAATATTTGAACGTTTGTCCTTGCCACCTGTCACCCAATCTATATCCGGCAATTTTATAAAATGCATTTTGGGCCATCAGCTGTTTTATTAAAACATTCAGTATCTGCCAGTTTCGGATACTGATCATTATCCCAGAACAAACTTTTTTTAAATTTAATTTCTTTATTTTAAATTTGAACATACCAATGACCTGTTGCTGTTGTCTGCAAGTTACAGCTTTATGTAATGTATTTTCCTGGTCTGTTTTAAAACTTTTATCTTGTGATAATCAATGACCGAAACAGGTACACAGGGTGTCCCACTCAACTGTTTCACCTCAGATATCTCTGAAAGTACAAGAGATACTGAAAAGCGACTTTTACAGTCATTAACGTACGACAGGGACTTATGAAAGTAGGTACTATGAGACACTCTAAAACGTAAAGAAGCATTATTTTCAACACAAACTTATGTTTTTTATGTATACCCCATATTATTTCTTAAGCAATAGATATAATGAAAAATGAAGGAAAAAAAAAAAAGAATGGCGTTGATTTCTTCGCAATCCGTCAATTGTATTCTGAGAAACTGCGAAGCGAAGTCGACGTTTGAGACACTTGAAGCGCACAGCTAACGCGTCCCGCGGCTGAGTCTGGGACACGCGCTATCAGACCGCCTCATCTCATTCAAACGTCAACTTCGCTTCGCAATTTCTCCGGATGCAGTTGACGGATTGCGAAGAAATCAACGCCATTCTTGTTTTCATTTTTCATTATATCTATTGCTTAAGAAATAATATGGGGTATACAAAAAAAACATAAGTTTGCGTTGAAAACAATACTTCTTTACTTTTTACATTGTCTCATAGTACCTACTTTCATAAGCCCCTGTCGTACGTCAATGACCGTGAAATTCGTTTTTCAGTATCTCTTGCAGTTTGAGATATCTGGGGTGAAACAGTTGAGTGGGACACCCTGTATATTAAAGGTTTTTATTAAAACAGCTGATGTTACAAAATGCATTTGATGAAATATTTAACAGTAAGCAAGTAGAGTGGTCACCGACCTTGTCGCTGTTTCCCTAAAGGACTCCCGATGACGAGCAAAGCCCCGGCACAGGAACCTCGAGAGGCAGGCAAAGCATACGCCTGCCAGTTGCTTCCGGGATTCGCCCCAGCCCCTGTCCACATCTGTTCCGATAGTTTCTCCCAAGAGTGAGTGCCTACCTAAAACAAAGTTGCAATTGTTGAAATCACCAACTAAAATTCTAGAGATTGCAATAATTTACACTACGAGATACAAAAAACGCGAAAATAATAAACACGTTCGAAATTTAACAATTAACTACTAAGAAAAACAGAACAGGTGATTATGTAACTCCGTCTGCAATGTTACACAGGTAACGGCTTATGGTGCAATAGCTCCTTCACCACATACCAATAATACACTGATGATTAATGTTATGGCAAAACTACACTGGAACACAAGTAGTTAGGAAGTCTCCGTGTAGTTGAGATTCACAGGGTAGGTACCTTCGGGCACTGGTTGACGTATGCAGAGAATGGCAGGTAAGCTCCTATTGGAGGCAGAAGAATAGGTGGCGGGTGCTACGGGAAGCTGGACTCTCTCAGCCATAATGCAGCCATTCTGTTGATGGGCGTTACGACCGCGACACCCTACTTTAAAATAATGCATTTTCATTACGAGTGGCCGAGGAATTCACTTGAGACACATCACCGCTCAGAATAGACTCGACGTTCGATAAGGGCCACTCCTTCCAAGAGTTTGTTTATTCCGACTCATTAATGTGTGCGATGAGCAAGTGGCCGGCTCACAAGCACTAGCAGCTGTGCAGCTAATGCTTTTCACTTTTCAGGCTCCCTCTTACCTGCGGCGGGGGGCAGCATTAACACGTGACTCAAGAAAACGCCAAATTGTCAAATGTCAAATGTTCAAATGTTTGTATAGCTTATGGGACTCGACTACGGGGCCATCAGTCCCTAAACTTACAAACTACCTATGAACTACTTAATACTAAGGACGTCACAAATATCCATGCCCGAGGGGGGATTCGAACCCCCGACCGTAGTGGCCGTGCTGACCGTGACTGGAGCGCATCAGCCAAATTGTCCCAAGACCTTAACTTCAAATGGTAAAAAATAATCCTAAGAGACAACATTAACTTTCATAGTTTTGTTTGACTTTAGACTATGAGTTGAACGGAGACACTGTAGGTAAGTTTCAGTCCCTAAACGGCTATGACCTGCAATTGTGTATTATATCTTAGACGCAGTCCTCAATCACCCGGAATAAACCTAATTCCTGAAGGAGATATTTATTGGAACCCGCTTGCGGTTAATTGAAGACGTTAATATATCACTGACGTTTTTACGTTTTGGGGGTAATCTATCACAATATGAATACAGAAATATACTTGAATTTGTCAACATGAGTATACTATTTCCTGACGACTGGTTTCCGCTAACTACGCCCTTATCATCTCAGAGCCATAATCTTGAACTGATTCTTACGTTATCAGACAGTAGTTTGTTCCCATATGTAAACCTACTGGGCCAAACTGCTACGGTCATCTGTCCTTAGACTTACAAACTACTGTAACTTACCCTCAGGACAGCACACACACACACACGCAGCAAGACGCGTTAGACGGCGGTTTTCTATGGTCGTTCTGTTTGTTGCGGTCGCTGATCGTATGTGTTGTTGGCTCATTACAGAGGGCGTCAGCCCCCTGCTCAGGCGTGCTGAGCCACGGTGCCCGGCAACGCTCGGCCACATCACTATATGTAAGAGAAAGTGTAGTCTCTTTCAATTAACCAGTCACAGACTGAATGTAGCTGAAAAATTTACCTAAGTGTATGCGTGCGCGCGCGTGTGTGTGTAAGAATGTCTGCTCTTTTATAATCCAATTTCCATTAACATAAAAGATGGAACATAAGAGACAGCTATTCAGTTTTATTTCATGGGAAATGTCGACATATTTCCCTATATTTGTGCCCTGTCGACGTAGTATTAAGAAAGTAATTAGGTTATAGAATGACGGTGCGGACAGGGGCATCGTGTTACGGATCGCGCGCCAGCTCCAGTTGGAGGTTGGAGTCCTCCCTTGTTGTGTTGTCCTTAGTAGTAGTTTGTAAGCCATCACCAGAGTGAGTTGGACCCTTAGGATAACAAATACTTTATTTGTATTACGTTATATCTCCACGACAAATTATGTTGAGGACAGTGATAAGATTGTCCTCAAGTCAAAAATTTTATAGATTCATCCGAATAGTGACGATTGTTTATATTTCTCATTAATTCTGGCAACTGGTTTAACAGACAAGGCAGTGACTAGCTCCTGTATCGTGAGAGGGAGTTGAAAACGGGGTTTCGGACATAATGTTATATTCATGAATAAACATGAAATACTTATTTAAAAAAATGTTCAAATGTTTGTTAAGCTTATGGGACTTAATTACGGGGTCATCAGTCCCTAAACTTACAAACTACTTATGAACTACTTACGAACTAGGACGGCACAAATATCCATGCCCGAGGGGGGATTCGAACCCCCGACCGTAGTGGCCGTGCTGACCGTGACTGGAGCTCCTCAGTCACCTCGGTCACCGCGGCCGGCAATACTTATTTAATCATAGTGTACACGATGATTGTGAAAATGTGTTTGTAAAAGGCTGAAGATTCGTAATAATTAAAATGGTAAAAATAGTTTGTGTTTTGAAGCATAATGATCTACGCTATAGACTTTCATATTAAAAAGTGTACAATTTTGCTTTATAATAGTGACGATTCTAAATTTTCGAATGTTGCAGCATTACTGTTTTGCTACACCATAATTATCATTTTTATAGGGTCCATTTTATTATTTTTTATTCTTCATTTGTTTAAGCCGACCGCGGTGGCCGAGGGGACTGAGGCGCTCCAGACACGGTCTGCACGGCCACTACGGTCGGGGGTTCGAAACCTCCCTCGGGCATGGATATTTGTGCCGTCCTTAGTATTAGCTAGTTCATAAGTAGTTTGTAAGTTTACGGACTGATGAAAAAAGAAAATGTTCAAATGTTTGTTAAGCTTATGGGACTTAACTACGGGGTCATCAGTCCCTAAACTTACAAACTACTTATCAACTACCTTATACTAAAGACGGCACAAATATCCATGCCCGAGTGGGGATTCGAACCCCCGACCGCAGTGGCCGTGCAGACCGTGACTGGAGCGCCTCAGTCTCCTTGCCACCGCGGCCGGCGGGACTGATGACCCCGTAGTTAAGTCCCATAAGCTATACAAACATTTGAACATTTTTATTTGTTTAAGAAGCGTTTCAAGTATATCTCTAAATTACATGGAACGAAGTAGAAAGAGAAAATGTGTGCCATATTGGTGATGTTCTTCTTTTAGTCAATAAACATTGACTGCACACTTTGCAAACAGAAAATGTAACATGTCTGCAGCTAACTATGTGACGAAAATACGGCATTAGCTTTTTTATGGGGGACGTGTTCCGTTGAACCAATCATTAATTCTCGCATATATATATATATGATTATATTGGTCTTACATTAACCCCGTACTCTATTAGTTGGCATATTTTGATACGTGAAGACGTCGCAGTGCTACTGAGTATAATGCTGGCGAATAGGTGTGATATTGTAGCCGTTCCGGGGAATAAATACTAAATTTGTAGGAATTAATTCAGTTCATTTTCCTTCCTATTTTTTGCAGTTAAAATTCAAATAAATATAATATTGTAACACGGAAACTAAACACCAAAACACGAAGTTGCAAGAAGTACATCGCACACACCTTGTTTCACACTGTATATAAGCAGCGTCTTTCATTCACTGACCCGTAGTCAGTCGTTATGGACAGAAACTGTGATATGTGTTTTATACTATGAAAAGAATAATTCAAAGATATCAAGTGGTTTATGTTCTTTGTTTAACCAGTGATAGCTTATATTCTAGATCGCTGGTTATATAGAGCACTCTGACAAGGGAATAAAATATAACTACCCGATATAGACTTGAAATACGCTTTTTCGTGTGAATTAATGTCAGTTATAAATTTAAATGAATATCTAATTAGTTACACTGACAGTTCATCAGAGATAACGGAATTCGATTTAGATATACGGACGAATAAAGATTCAATTGTCTGTCTATGAACTTTATAAACTCTCTCGTAGTAAATGTAAAGATTCCTTACGAGCTAGCCGGATTTAAATCTTAACAGTTTAGTGGACCCAGTTATACTTTGTAGGACTCGAAATTTATTACGCAATAAATAAACATACTGTCCCTTTTATCCTCTGCCCGAAAGTTGTACGCCCTCAGCTGGTATTCAGTGCCTTTACATAAATTTATCCATGTTATGTGGATTGGTATTATAAACTTTTTGAAATAATTTCTACTGCAGCAGTCAGTTTTTACTAATATTTTTATCAACACGACGCGTTTATACTGCTGCAGTATAAATTATTTTTAAAAAATGCAGTGATTTTGTTTTCAAACCGTGACTCGTGTATATCAGCTAGCTTAAACATCACGTGCTCCATCCGGAAGCAGAGTTTCTCGGTGCGGGTCCTCTTTCATTCAACAATTAGTTACAAAGGCGAGACATGTTTCCGAAGCAGAAATGTTCAAATGTTTGTAGAGTTTATGGGACTTAACTACGGGGTCATCAGTCCCTAAACTTACAAACTACTTATGAACTACTTACGAACTAGGACGGCACAAATATCCATGCCCGAGGGGGGATTCGAACCCCCGACCGTAGTGGCCGTGAAGACCGTGACTGGAGTGCCTCAGTCTCCTCGGCCACCGCGGAAGACAGGATGATACAAGACCCACTTCAGTATCTGAAACTTTTCCAATATGTTTAATTATATGTCCCCATGCTGTAGCTGAATAGATGATTCCAGTGCGCGAAAAACGTAGTTCCACCGAACAATATCTGATCAGTCTCCTCGAAGTCTGTTGGTCATATACAATTGTTCAAATGTTTGTAAATCTAAGGGACTTAACTACGTTGGTAATCTGTCCCTAGGCTTACAAACTACTTACTCTAACTTAAAGTAACTTATGCTAAGGACAACTTAGACAGCCATGTGCGAGGGAGGACTCGAACCCCCGACGGCGAACGTCCGCCCCCACAGCAGTCATGTTATTTTAGTAGCTGGAGTGTTACGCCATTCTATCTACACACCACAAGTTATGCTTGCAGCTCTCGGCAAGTTTTTGGGGGCTTTATCTGCATCTAGATTGTATTATATATTTTTACACGACTCTTAATATCCTATGATACATGCCACCGTCGTAAAAAATGTATATAGTTCCGGTAGTATATATCGAAAATGTAAAGTAGAGTGCGTGACTAATAGAGAGCGAGTCGCAGCTGGCATTGATTGGCGGCGCAGGCCTCTCCGGCACGCAACCGCGCCCCTACTCCGCTGACGCCAATCCACTGTTCGATATATCTACTCAGTCCGAGCACTCTTCTTATTTTCTATGTTTATGTTAACTAACTAGGATCGCGTGTAGTTGTTGTGGTCTTCAGTCCGGAGAGTGGTTTGATGCAGGTCTCCACCCCACTCTATCCTCAGCAGGCCTTTTCGTCTCCTCGTAAGAATGGCACCACCTGCTAACTGTATTCGTCTTCTGACCATTTTCAGCCCACACACTTCCCTACAGTGACGTCTAAGTATGTGTGCTACCAATCGAGTCCTTCTTTTAATCAAAGTATCATAAAATTTCTTTTCTCCCCAAATTTGTTCAGCGTAACATCATTAGTTACGGATCTCGCCCCTAAGCTTCGGCATTCTTCTATAGCATCGCATTTAAAAGCGTCTATCCCTTTCCTGTCTGAAATATTTATCGTCCATGTTTCACTACCTTACAAAGCAACACACTACACTAATGCCTTCCGAAAAGACTTCCTAACACTCAATATTTGATGTTAACGAGTTTCTCTTTTTCAGAAACGCTTATTCTGCACTTTATATCCTCTGTGGGCCTACTGCACTGATGTAAGCAGTGGCGGACACAGATTTTTTTCTTGGGGGGGGGGGGGGGGGGGCACAAGCCTGAGGAGGAGGGTGTGTAAGTCCTTAAGAGCTTTGTGAAACACACATATTTTAAAACACACACACACACACACACACACACACACACACACACACATATATATATATATATATATATATATATATATATATATATATATATATATATATATATAGTGTCCAGAAAAGGACTCCCTGATTTCAAAATTAAATATCTCGAAAACGAAGATCGATAGAGGAATGCAGTAAACGGTATGTTTATTGCGAAAGCTGTAAGACGTTTATACAGCAGTTTGAAAAAATAGTTACAAAAGCTGCTAACAGATGGCGCTGTAATCGCCATACATAATCCCTATTATAAATAGTGATCCGAAGCCCAGAGCGATCAGTTCCACTATTGAAACGTGAAAGGAGGTTAGCGTACCGAAGGGAGAGATTAAAACAATGTACTCCATTGAGCAACGCGTTTTCTGGTGCTAGAGTACTACAGGTTAGAAGAGAGTCCTACGGCAATAAGGCCAAGTTTTCAAGCACGATTTAATGTTCCTAAAGGACCCGATGCGAAAACCATTCGTGTGATCTTCGCAAAATTTCAACGAACAGGCAGCGTAACTAATGATCTAGTGGGGCATGTTGGCCGCAAGCAAATCGCAGTTACACCTGAAAATATCACCACAGTTTCTGGAATTATTCAGCAAAATCCAATGTTATCCGTCCGTAGAATTGCATCTGAGACTGGTTTGAAGCGTTCCAGCACGCAGAAAATACTGAGAAAGAGCCTACACATGTTTCCATTCAAAATTCAAACGCACTAGACCATACCCGTACAAGCTGTGCAAAAAAGGGTTGCCTTTGCTAATCAGATGTTCACAGTATGCAGCAGAGGCATTATTGGCCCTTTTTTCATTCGAGAAACGGTCACTGGTGCACGTTACGTTGCAATTTTGGAACAATTTGTCGCCACACAGCAAGCGTTAGAGGATCGACCAGGTACTGAATGGTTTATGCAAGATGGAGCCCGATCACATTGGACCGAGCAAGTGTTTCGCTTTCTTGAGGAATACTTCGGGAATCGAGTGATTGCTTTGGAATATCTCAAATTTACTGGTGCAGGCAGGGATTGGCCTCCATATTCGCCGGATTTGACTCCCTGTGACTTTTTTTTGTGGGGCACAGTGAAAGACATGGTCTACCCGAAGCATCCCGCCAAGCTGGAAGAGCTTGAATCGGCGATCTCTGTGGCATGTGAATCCAGTTCGGTTGAGACACTACGAAATGTGATGGCGAATTGCATTTTTCGTTTGCGCCACCTCTGTAGTGTCAATGGTGAACATTGTGAAAACATTGTGATGTGATTGTTTGCAAAGAGATTTTTTATACGATTATTTCACTTATGTATGCTGATATGAGCTGTACAGCGTACAGCGCCATCTGTTAGCAGCTTTTGTAACTATTATTTCAAACTGCTGCATAAACTTCTTACAGCTTTCACAATAAACATACCGTTTATTGCATTCCTCTATCGATCTTTGTTTTCGAGATATTTAATTTTGAAATCAAGGAACCCTTTTCTGGACACCCTGTATCTATATTACGGTTAGTGACACTTATTGCTGCTAGAGAAAACACAAAATATGTTGCAAATCCAAAGTAGCTTCTTAGGAAAAAAAACTTATTAATTTACTTCCATCTAACAACCAATGCACTATTATTAACGTTAAAATTCTTCTGAGCTATTTGCCGCGCCATGATGATAAAATATTTCCAACGTTTCGGATCCGTTGTAGGAGCCTTCCTCAACTTGGCTTCCTGCAACGGATCCCAAACGTTGGAAACATTCTATCATGACGCCGCAAATAGCTCAGAAGAATTTTAACGTTAACGATAATGACCGCGGAAGCCTACGTTCGTTCAAATGCACAATTACTTTCTGCGAACTACGGTTTTCAAATGCCTATGATCACAAAATTATTACAATGACTCAATCACATTAAATAGTGTAAATTTTCTATATTTATCACAAAATTAAAAAAAAAAAAAAAAAAAAAAAAAAAAGAGAATTTAGAGCGTGACTGCCATGTGTTCAGCTGTGGGTACACTTGTTTCATCCTTCATCATAATAAAGGATGAAGCACTTGCCAACAGGTGAACACTGGGCATTCAGGCTCTGAATGTAATTCAATATGTATATATTTATAATATAGAGCTTCGCCAAGTGAGTATATGCGAATCTTTATAGGAAGGAAGCCATGCGAAATTGGCATAGGTTTCTCTACATATTTACAAATTTGGAATAATTGGACTATAAGACTGACCACTTGAAAATTCAAACAATTGTACAATATGGTCGAAAAATGTTTAAATGAGCTAAATGACTTAATGGGGACTGTACAAAACCATAGGACATATTGTTTACAAAAATTCAAATGTTTGTAATCCGAAGGGACTAAACTGCTAAAGTCATCGGTCCGTAGTCTTAAAATCTACATTAACTTATTCTAAGGACAACACACACACACACACACACACACACACACACACACACACACACACACACACACACACACACACGCGCGCGCGCGCGCGCGCGCGCGCGCGTGTGTCCTAGGAAGGACTCGAACCTCTGGTGGGAGTGGTCGCGTACTCCACAACGTTGCGCCCCAGAACACACGGCCATTCCCGTGGGGCGCACATGGTTTGATAAGTTATTAAACTTTTCTTTGTTTAGTGTGGTTGAACGAATGTAATATTTTTTTATCATAGGAACGTGAGAATGACGCAATTGTGCGTCGAAACTAGTAGTGCATTGGGAATTAGATGGAAGTATATTAATTTGACAAGTGAAGACGATTTTACTGGTGATGCCAGCAGTACAAAACATCTACACTACTTGAAGGACATCCATTTATTTCCCATTGCTGCCAACGTTACGCTGCCGCTAGACGCGAAATATTACTGCACACACTGTTAGGGTAACATTTGCAACAATGCGACGCTGCCTTGCTGATGCTCGAACGGCAGCCATGGTACACGCCTTCTGCCGCTGACAACAGCCAGCGCACGAATCGTCAGCTCACCGTGGATGCACAGTACAGTAGCCGGAGTAGATGTGTCATTACCAAACAATGCAGAAATTGGAAGAATGGTCCAAAATGGTAGCCTAACTTCGGGTCAGAAACAAACATCCAGTAAATATGGGTATGTCGCGCTAAGTTTGATATTCCCTCAAAATCTAAAATCAGATATCCTGTGTTTGCATTGTACTGAATCAATTTCTTCTTCATTCTTTATAAAGTTGCTATGCAAAACGAGATAAGTTTTCAAGAAATCTTTCGCGATCAACAAACTTACACTTGTAACTTCCTGGCAGATTAAAATTGTGGGCCACAAACGGGTTTCGAACCTGGGACATTTGCCTTTCGCTGGCAAGCGCTTTACCATCTGAGCTATCCTGGCACGATTGACAGTCCGTCCACAAAACTTTACTTCTGCCAGTAACCTAGCCTCTTACTTTCCAAACTTCACACAAGTTCTCCTGCGAACCTTGTAGGCAGTGGCGTAGCTATCATAGGGCTAGGCGGGGCATTGCCCCGGGGCCCCCGAGCTCCAAGGGCCCCTCGGCCATGGTGAGCGACGATCGAAAAAAGTTACAGTAGAGCGTCGAATTTTTTATTTAATTTTTTTTACCGTCCCACCCAGTCGTCCATCATATCCCCTTCCCCTCAAACCAAGTTTCCCACTGTCGCACTGGGCCACCGGTAGGCGTAGCAATACTTCTAATTAGGCCTTCACAAGACGGCACTATGTGGCGCTGCTGACAGGCGAAGCTGCCAGTCAATGTGTCCAACAATCGGCACACTTCAGTCGGCAGAAGTAGCGGCAGCATCAGAGCTACTAACAGCAACAGCGGCGTCTTCCAAGTGTTGCGGCGTGCAATGAGAAGGATCGCGCTTCTTCAAATACAGTATAAATTCATGTACTGTACCGTACTCCTTATTGGTAAATGGAACTGTACAGTTCGAATATCCGAATAAACTGGTTTTTTTGAATATCCATGTCCCAAAATTACTTCGCATAATAGACATTATACTGTATAAAATATTTTAGTTGAATGATGGAATTTTGACTTTTAATTTCTCCTGCCGAAATTGACCCCAACATGGACAGTTCTCCAATTATGTAAGGAAATTATAACAAAATATGCATTATTAGAATGTGAGGTTACGGAAATATTTACCGCAGTATTATTCTTCTGCAGCAGCCGAGAGGTCGTTCAGCAAATTAAAAATTATAAAAACGCATTTGAGGTACAGTATGGCTCAAGCTCGACTCGGACATTTGGCACTCATAGCAATAGAAAACAAGGCTGCATCAAGTCTAGATTTAACAGACCTTATTGATGATTTTGAAAAACCAAAGCCAGGAAAAGATTGTAAAACAACTGTTAAAATAAAATTGTCTACTTTTTAATTGTGTACCCAAATTATTAGTATAATGTCACGAAAACGCTTACCGATAATTACCGATCAGAAATCATATCTTTGCCAACATCTGCAATCTAACAGTTTGAAGCGTTGTATTACTCCAGTAGGTATTCTTTCATTCTGACTTTGGTGCGTGAGGAAACACGAACGAAATCCCCACGACTTGAAAACGCCTCTCATTAAGTTCGTGACACACAGTGAGGCGCGAAAAATAATTATGAATGTTTTCAAGGACTAATAGTATTCGTGTTACAAGAAATATAAAAATTCCCAACTTTTAGAAAACAATGTTTTAACACATTGACAAACAAGTGAATTAAATATAAGTCACAGGAAGTCTTCTCTTCGGGCCACGTGAAGTAAATACAACTCACGGACATTTTTCCATTTAAAGCTCCGTGGTGCAGTTGTAACTCAAAGTAGCGTGCTGTGACTTGGTGTTACAGTACGTTATGGCCCCAGTAACAAATCATGTTCGTGGCCTCCAGTTTTCAAGAGATCAAGTGGAGAGTGCGCATTTTGCACAAAATGCATTGCTCCAGGAAACAGGCATATTTATTTTCCTCAAATGCTTTAACACTAAGAGGAATACCGAACAGAACCAACATACCTTTCTACGCACTACCTTGTAATGGTAGGCGGGGAAAGAATTCGTCATTCTGTGGCTTTTTTCTGGGAACGGCGCCTTTCCATACCGTAAGAACTATTCGCTCTTCAATTTACGTACATACTAACACTATACCCTCCGCCGCAGTCCGCTCAGTTCTTTAATGTGAAAACCTTCACTGTGTTTTAAAGTAATTGTGAGAATTCAGCACTTCACGCAATCTTCTAAGGTACATTTATACCCGCACACTATTTGTTTATTCTGCCATTTAAAGGTTTAATTACATTCACGGATCAGAAGTTTCATGTAATAATTACTTTGTCTCAATAGTAAATTGTGCATCAAGACGCTGCCCTAACAGATTTGACGTAATAGCAGAACGACATATTGACTATAGCTGTTTATTTTTTCTAATTGCTACCGGTTTCGGTCAATTTACCACTATCAAGCGTTAGCAGAGATTAGCTAATAGCTTAACATGTCGTAACACAAAAATTCAAAATTGTGACATAAGTATTTGTTGTCATTGTTCTAATCATTGATATTACCACAGTTGCTGACTGCTACAGACTGTAGCAGTCAGCAACTGTGGTAATATCAATGATTAGAACAATGACAACAAATACTTATTTTACAATTTTTAATTTTTGTGTTACGACTTGTTAAGCTATTAGTTAATCTCTGCTAACGCTTGATAATGGTAAATTGACCGAAACCGTTAGCATTGAGAAAAAATAAACAGCTATGGTCAATATGTCGTTCTGCAAATATCGGCTTAGTTATTTTACTTATTACTTTTTCCTGGCCAGACACTAACATATACTTCAAGAAGCCTGGTAGGGACACGGTTCAATCCAAAGTGTTTCATCAAACAAAATCCGGTAACTTACATTTGATGGAACCATTCTACACAAATATTTCCCCTATTTTCCTTCTTTGACTGAGCTATCAACGAAATGAGCTAACAGCGCAGTAGTTTAGCGAGAGTGAGTTGTCGGCACTAACAAAAGTCCGCCTGCTGTCATCGCTGATGAGAAATATCCCATGGGGCATTTTCATCTGTATGTCCTACCCAGGTCCAACTCTATCTCTACCCCTCTGCAAAATTTCATCCAAATCACCTAGCAATATTTGCGTGAAAGCATAACAAACTTTCACAATTATATTAGAGTACGATTAAATAGTATCTGCTGCGTGACACATAATAATTTACTTAGTAGTATTTAGGTTTGCCTTATTATGTCTTCCAGTGGGCGGTAAGGATCTGATGATGACGTAGTTTGGCATCTGTAGAGTATTAGTGTAAAGAGGGCCCCAATGTCATTTTTGCCCCGGGGCCCTTGGTGACATAGCTACGCCACTGCTTGTAGGACTAGCAGTCCTCATACTGGAAACATGCCTTCGGCTGAGTCATGTCTCCACCACATCCTTTCTTCTGTGGAGTTTGGAAAGCAGGAGGTGAGGAACAGGCAGAAGTAAAGTTGTGACGACGGACTGTGAAGCGTGTCGGGACAATTTAGACCATAGAGCGCTTGTCCGCGAAAGTCAAAGATCGCAGGTTCGAATCCCGGGTACAGCAAACAATTTTAATCTTTCAGGAAGTTACATATCAGCGCACACTCAGGTGCAGAGTGAAAATTTGATTCTGAAAGTTACACTTGACTGTGTTTCAAGGAGGATTTCTACTTCCATGAAAATCCTTTGTATCTGATGTGTGGAAAAAATGCCGTTGAAATTTCTAATTTGCTCCAATAACTGGAAAATCGAAATGTGTAGCTTCAAATAAATCTGTTTGTAATTGGTGGGAGTACCAGTTCCTAGTGTCTAGGAAAAGAATCAGATAAACCGTTTACCGAAAACATCTGAATGCGCCAGCCTGAACGTAGCCCTTGAAAATCAGTTTTTTTACATAGTTAAATCCTTCAGCTTTATTTACGTATGAGTAAAACATACACAATGGCTCATTTATCTCCCAAGCAATCACAAAACAATAAAGAACATTTATTTATTTTTATCGTAAATTACTGACAAAAAATAGCAAGAAGCAATTATAAGGAAGCATAACACAAAAGTCAATTTACGTTATATTTGGACTTTGCATTTTTAAACTCACAATGCCGTGCTGCTCGTAATAAAGTTAATTATTCTCATGCTTACATTCTTTCCCTCACTCCATTCTTCACCGTCTCTCTCTCTCTCTCTCTCTCTCTCTCTCTCTCTCTCTCTCTGTGCCCCCCCCCCCCCCCACACCCCTAATCCGCCCTTGGATGTATGTTATTGTAACAAAACTCATGTAGCACCTTTATTGTTTCGCTACCTTGAGCTTATGCGTTCGCCTTGTTTTGCTCTTGTTGATGTACAACCTCCTTTCAGACACTGTCCATTGCCACGGCGTAATGGCTGAGCGCTCTAAGGCGCCATATTTATTTGTTCATTATGAACCGGCTTTCGGCTTTTTAGGCCATCATCGGATAACTTAATACTATACAGACAGTCCACACAATAACAGTGACAACACATATTATGAAAATATGGTCTTACAAAGATATGCGAATTTGTGACTATCGATAACAGAAAACACAAATGGATCTAAATAAATATCTTATACTACACTGAATTTAAAAATTAGAATTTTTGGAATATATGAAACAAATATTGTCCAGGTGAGTTAAAATACATTTATCATATAAATCCCAGAGAAGCAGTTGAATAAATTGCATTTCTTTGGTCTACTAATTAAATGACTAGGAATTTATGACAATTTATTGTATTGATGGGCAGTGTGTTTTATGGAGAATGTGTTGAAGAGTCTGAAGGGAGAAGGGGGGGGGGAGGGACAAAAACTGGCTGGATATAGGAGTCAGTGGAATGTTCATACGGAGCAGGTTTAACAAAATTGTACCTATGGTGAGACAAATGTTAACCCATATAGCGCGGAATTATTTTTCGTATAATTTTTTTCTCAGAAAGGACAACTAATACACCCATGCCCAAGGGAAGACTCGAATCTCCGACGGCGCACTCCGCTGCTAGGCGCCTGGCCACTCCACCGCGGCCATCCTCCATGTTTTCCAACACCACATATTGAACTGCTGGTGACTGCAAACATGTTACCTGGTCCGACGAGTCTCTTTTCCAATCGCATCGAGCTGATGGCCGTGGGTATGGCGGCAGGGGGCTCTGTGGGGCGTCTGCGGCTGAGTCTCATCACTTGCATCCATTCCCGTCCACGGACAATTACAACAGGGTGGCTCCAGGAGATTAAACACCCCAGACGTGAACATTATTGAGCATATCTGCGATGCATTGCCATGCGCCGTTCAGAAGAGATTTCCGCCCCCTCGTACTGTTACAGCTTGGTGTCGAGCACTAATTGAGACATTATCGAGTCCAAAGCACGCCCTTCTGCGCGCTCGCGGGCCCCTAGGCAGCTTCACTATCTGTTGTGTAGGATTACCTAATGCCGATACTTTATGATGGCCGTTAGACCCCAACTGGGGTCGTATTCAGCCTGCACGGTGCACGTCTTTTTAGCTAATCTCACTTCGTCGACTTGCAAGTCAAATTGTAATGATACCCTGACGTCACTTAATTTCGAATAATTAGCCTCGTGAGGTACTCTAGTAGAAAGCAACGTTTTCTATGGAAATGACACAGACCAATGCCTTTTCTTCCTCGCGTTCGAGGTAAAAGTTAGTCACTGTAGCTCTGACACTTGGTCCGTTTCATTTTCCAGTTGTGTTAAATGTTTGTTAAGCTTAAGGGACTTAACTGCGGGGTCATCAGTCCCTAAACTTACAAACTACGTATCAACTAGCTTATCCTAAGGACGGCACAAATATCCATGCCCGAGGGGGGATTCGAAACCCCGACCGTAGTGGCCGTGCAGACCGTGACTGAAGCGCCTCAGTCTCCTCGGCCACCGCGGCCGGCTTCCAGTTGTGAATAGTACCTGCGAATGAAGACTTTCGATATGACTACGTGTAAGCTTGAAACTCTGTGGTCTTACCTCGGTGTGATTGGTTGCGTTTTCTAGGAACTACACTCTGAGAATAAACTTTCCTGCAGGCTGTTGCGCGCTATCCAAACAAACCTGAGACGAACTCGCTGTGCGGGCCACTGTTATATGGGGGGACCCCGCTTCGAGTAAGTGTTCAAATGTTTGTATAGTCTATGGGACTTAACTACGGGGTCATCAGTCCCTAAACTTACAAACTACTTATGAACTACTTACGAACTAGGACGGCACAAATATCCATGCCCGAGGGGGGATTCGAACCCCCGACCGTAGTGGCCGTGCAGACCGTGACTGGAGCGCCTTAGTCCCCTCGGCCACCGCGGCCGGCTCGAGTAAGTGTCTGGGCTTACAAATTTTCTTTGATCGATTAATGTGAATGCCTGGGAGTGTCCTTTTAAAGATCACGGTCGATTGTCTTCCCCACGCTTCCTCGATATGAGCCAGCGCTCCTTGACTAATGATCTTTTCGTCGATGGCACGCTAAATCCTAATCTTCCTTTGGTCAAAAATCAGCCGGACGGTTTTATAAGCTAACTAGATCTTTGGATTAGTAAATTTTATTGATGATTCTTTCTAAGAATCTGACTGCTACAACTTTTGTCACGTTTAGCTTCATTTGCCCGCTGAACTTCGAATAGTTTCATAATTGCTAGAAATTTTACGGTACTGGTAGTTTCCATTCGCATTCTGCAACATAGCAGTCAAACAACAATATGAAACTCCTCGATTTTTTTCTACGTTTAGATTCAGCTGCCAATTTCTGCACAGATCTCTCTTATGTGTCAATAAAACAAGCAGTTACGGTGCTCTAATAATTGTGTAGGCAATACAGAATCGTTTTCTGCTCAAAATGCGGCTTTAAAAGAAGTGATACTCTCTGTTGAAATGTTGAGGGCACCACCCGAGCGTGATTTGCGTGAATTGGAAGAGGAGCTGGCGACATAGAAGAACGGCCCGACCGTGCTTGTGTGCGAACGTGACAGGCTGCATGTAGCCGGCGGCTGCTGACGAGACGTTCCCTGGCAGTGACGCAACAGCCTCGTAACAGAATTTGTGTGTCTGGTGCCAAGTGTTGAAGCACCGCGGCTTGCGTCAGCTGCCATGGGGGAGTTTGGTGCCGCTTCACGTTTCATTCATCCTTTTACGATGTTTTCGTCGTGGAAAGTGAATATTCGCTCCCCATATTCTTTGTCGGGATTTACAAATAAGCAAAAATGGAAAACTATGTTAATTAAATCTTCGTGTAGTATTTCAGGAGCAAATTTTGTGTTTCAACTACATATGAAAATATACCAATTTTCAGTAAATACAGAATAACAGCAGACTGTACTTTCTTGGAATGTTCTCGCGTTACAAAGCATTTTAGAGTTCAATTAAACATCGTGCATCGTCTGATAGGCCTATTGCAATTTACTTGTCTAATATTTTAAATTCTATTCATGTAACTTCCATTCATTAATGATACATGAAATAATTTTACGGGGAATTTATATTTAGCTATGAGCTTCAATAAAAATATCTAACAAAGATGAAACTGGTATTCGGTGAAGAAAATAAGATCTCATGTACACTAGGTATAAAGCAAATGTATTCAGGGGTTGGCAAAATAACACCTACAAACTCCGGGTTCAGGCTCCTTTGTAGTAAAAGTGGCCTCTAACACGCATGTTTCAAGTCCTACGGACACGTGCTCGTCTTAGCTATTGGAAAACACATTTTCAGCGGTTAACTGTTTACTTTGTGTTTTAGTATGGAGCAAAACAAGAAATATACGTCCAGTAAACTTGGGCACTAAAATAAAACACGTTTGGAGACAAGAAAGGCAGCTGCATGAATATCAAGAATTGTGATAGAAAACCAGTATTATAGAAACGAGGGATAGTTGAAAGGTGAAAGGAATGTATAGATTGCCTATACAAACGAAATGAACATGAAGGCAGTATTCTAGAAATGGAAGAAGAAATAGGGGAAAGATGAGATGGGAGATACGATACTGCGTGAAGAATTTGATAGATTTCTGAAACATCTGAGTCGAAACAAGGCCACTGGAGTAGATATTCCGTCTGAACTGCTGATATCGTTGGGAGAGCCAGTCATGAAGAAATTGTTACACTTGATATGCAAGATGTATGAGAGAGGAGAAATGCTCTCTGACTTGAAGAAGAATATAATAATTCCAACTCCAAAGAAAGCACGTGCAGACAAGTGTGAAAGTTACAGAACTATCAGTTTAATAAGTCATGACTGCATAATACTAACGCGAATTATTTACAGACGAATGGAAATACTGGCGAAATCCGGCTTCGTAAAGATCAGTTTGGATTTAGGAGAAATGTAGGAACACGCGAACAATACTAACATTACGAATTACCTTACAGGATAGGTTAAGGAAAGGCAAACCTACATTCTTAGCTTTTGTAGATGTAAAGTTTTGGTCCATACTAGCTCCTCTCAAAATATGGAAAGCAAAGCCCTTGCCAATAATGTTGATTAAAATACACTGTTTCAAATTCTGAAGGTAGCGGGGGTAAATTATAGGGAGCGAAGAGTTATATTCAACTGGTACCAAAACTAGACAACAGTTATTAGAATCGAAGGGTATGAAAGGAATGCAGTGGTTGGCAATGTTGTTCAGTCTGTACAATGAGCAAGCTGTGAAGGAATGCAAGGAGAAATTTGGGGAAGAAAATAAATCTCAGGGAGAATAAACAAAAACTTTGCGGTTTGCCGATGACATAGTAATTCTGTCGAAGACAGCAAAGCCGGCCGCGGTGGCCGAGGTGACTGAGGCGCTCCAGTCACGGTCAGCACGGCCACTACGGTCGGGGGTTCGAATCCCCCCTCGGGCATGGATATTTGTGCCGTCCTAGTTCGTAAGTATTTCATAAGTTGTTTGTAAGTTTAGGGACTGATGACCCCGTAGTTAAGTCCCATAAGCTTAACAAACATTTGAACATTTGAAGACAGCAAAGGACCTGGAAGAGCAATTGAACGGAATGGACAGTGTCTTGAAAGGAAAACATAAGATTAACATTAAAAAGAGTAAAATAAGGGTAATGGAATGCAGTGTAAGGATAACAGGTAATACTGAAAGAATTAGATGAGGTAATGAAACAATCAAGGTGGTAGATGAGTTTTGTTACTTGGACAGTAAAATAACTTCCGATGGTCAAAGTAAAGGAGATACAAAATGCAGAATGGCTATTGGAAGAAAAGCATCCCTGAAGAAATGAAAATCTTCTAACATACAATATTAATTTAAGTGTTAGGAAGTCCATTCTGAAAGAATTTGTAGGAGATGTAGAATTGTATGGTAGTGAAATGTGGATGATAAGAGGTCAGGCAAAAAGATGATAGAAGCTTTTGAAATATAGTGCTACAGATAGGTGATGAAGATGGGTAGATGACGTCACTAATGAGGAGGTGCTCGACAGAATTGGGGAGAAAAGGAGTTTCTGGCATATCCTGACTAAGAGATGGGAGAGGTTGTTGGGACACATTCTGAAACATCAATGAATCGTCAACTTAGCATTAGAAGGAAGTGTGTGGGCTAAAAATAGTAGAGAGAGACAGACGAATACAGTAAGTGGGGTCAGAATGATGGTGGTTGCAGTTCTAATTCGGTGATGAAGAGGCTTGCACAGGACAGGGTAGCGTGGAGAGCTGCATCAAACTAGTCTGCGGACTGAAAACCACAACACCACCAACTACAACTACTACCAGAGGAGCCCCTCTATAGATGCTAATCCCAACACATGATGTCTTAAGACCGGTGGTTGAGTTTTATCTTGAGGTCTCTGTGACGTTAATTTTTAGAAATGTAAGGCTAGACGGAATGTCATCGTGCTGCGATGACCCACTTGGATATGGAGGGAAATTTACAACTCCCCCGACTAGAACGTTCTCCACAGAAATCCGTCATCCCAACCGAGAGCGACTCAATGTGCAGCCGGTTCTGCACTAGACATACTACCTCATCAGCCTTATCCGTGGCAGAATTACACTTCCTTGGGTTTCTTTCTATAAATCTCATGCATTTCTTTCGCACTTCATTATATTTATTTAACAGTTCCACCTTAAAGCCATCAAAACTCTCAACCGTAGATCGTGGACGATTGTGATTGCTGGCAGGGACTCGTCGCTTAAAGTGTAAGTAGTTATCCAAGCTTTTCGCTGTTATTACATGTCTGCAATAACGCAACACTGCATTGAAATCAGTCACAATATTATTGTAACAAACGAAAGTCCTGGCTAACACAAATAAAATAAAATAAAAACATATATAGATATCCATATTTACATTTACACAGAATTTTGCAGTCCCATCTTTTGGAGGTGTTGCCCTGGCAGTGACAGTAGATGTTTATAGTGCATAACGACTATGAAAAGCCAGACGTTTGTGGGTTCGAGCCACGGCTGGCAAGAACAAATGAAAGAAGGGGAATATACTCATCGCTAATGAAAGAGCTCAAGAGCTGCTTTCTGTACAATTACATGCATCATCATGATCATGATCCAGATTGACTGTGCCTTTCAGCGTCGAGTCTGGAGCATAGTCTTCCGTATAAAAATTCTCCATGACCGCCTATTCAATGCTAATAGTGATGCGTCGTCTAATGTCAAGCCCGTCACTTCAAAATCATTCTTGAACGAGTCCAAAAATGTTCTCCTTGGTCTACCTTGACTTCAATCCTCTACTGTCTAACCCATGTGTCTCTTAGGTACCCCTTAGTCAGCCATGCGTGTAATATGACTTCACCATCCAAGCCAGCATCCCTCTATAAACATTTACCTTTTCCCTCTGTAATATCTATTCGCCATCGTCATCCGCCCTTACTAGGGCAGATGTGCTACATCTCGTTGACCAGCTCCCTTCACCTTTCGTGTTGGTAGGCGACTTTAATGCGCACCACCCGATATGGCGCTCTCCAGCACCTTGTCCGAGAGGCTCCCTTTTGGTGGACCTTTTCCACCACCTCAATCTTGTTTGCCTCAACACCAGTGCACCGACCTTCCTTTCTGACACAACACATACTTACTCCCATATAGACCTTGCGATATGCACTCCTCAGCTTGCACGTCTGTTCGAGTGGAATGCACTTTCTGACACGTACTCGAGTGACCATTTCCCTTGTATCATCCTCTTTCTGCATCATTCCCCATCTCGTCGTCCCACCAGTTGGAAAATCTCTAAAGCCGACTGGGGGCTTTATACTTCCATGGCTGTTTTTCACAATCAGAATTTTCCCAGCTGTGACAGTCAGGACGAATACACCACAGAGGTTATTCTCACCGCTGCCGAACATTTCATACCTCGTACATCCTCTTCTCCACGTCGTGTCCCGGTCCCTTGGTGGACTGCAGCCTGCCGCGACGCTCTTAGAGCGCGGCGCCGTGCTTTACGCACCTTCTGCCGCCACCCAACTTTGGAGAACTGTATAAATTATAAACGAATGAGAGCGCAATGTCGTCGCCTTATAAACGACAGAAAAAAAGCTTGCTGGACTGGTTTTACTAGTTCTTTTAACCGCTTTACTCCCTCCACGGTTGTTTGGGGTGGCCTACGCCGTTTATCCGGCATCAAGGTCCACTCCCCGATTCCTGGCCTGACCGTGGAGAACGCAGTCCTCGTCGACCCCGCTGATGTTTCCAACGCATTGGGCCGTTTCTTTGCGGAGGTTTCGAGCTCTGCCCATTACCACCCTGCCTTTCTCCTTCGCAAACAGGCAGAGGAGGCACGGCCGCCTTCTTTCCACTCTTTTAATCGTGAAAATTATAATGTCACTTTCACCATGCAGGAGCTAGACCGTGCTCTCGCCCTGTCCCGATCTTCTGCTCCCGGGCCCGATTCCATTCATATTGAGATGCTGAAGAACCTCTCTCCTGTGGGCAAGTGTTTTCTTCTTCGTACCTACAATCGCATATGGACATAAGGTCATGTTCCCACAAGTTGGCGTGAAGCCATTGTGGTCCCCATCCCCAAACCAGGGAAGGACAAACATCTTCCTTCCAGTTATCGCCCCATTTCTCTGACGAGCTGCGTCTGTAAGGTGATGGAACGCATGGTTAACGCTCGGTTGGTCTGGCTCATCGAATCTCGACGCCCCCTAACAAATGTCCAATGCGGTATTCGTCGACACCGCTCTGCTGCTGATCACCTCGTTACCTTGTCGACCTTCATTATGAATAACTTTCTAAAGAAGCGTCAAACAGTAGCAGTGTTCTTCGACTTGGACAAGGCATACGATACCTGTTGGAGAGCGGGCATTCTCCGCACATTGCACACATGGGGGCTTCGGGGCCGCCTCCCTATTTTTCTTCAAGCGTTTTTGGCGGATCGCAAGTTCCGGGTACGGGTGGGCTCTGTTTTGTCAGATACCTTTCGCCAGGAGAATGGGGTACCGCAGGGCCCCGTCTTGAGTGTGGCTCTCTTTGCCATTGCAATCAATCCGATCGTAGACTGCCTTTCAGCCGACGTTTCCGGATCCCTTTTTGTAGACGATTTCGCAATTAATTGCAGCTCCCAGCGGACGTGTCTCTTGGAGCGTTGTCTTCAACGCTGTCTTGACCGTCTATATTCCTGGAGCATCGCGAACGGCTTCAGATTCTCCACTGAGAAAAGAGTGTGTATAAACTTCTGGAGATACAAGGAATTTCTTCCACCATCCCTACGTCTCGGCCCCGTTGCTCTCCCTTTCCTAGAGACAACGAAATTCTTGGGGCTAATGTTGGATCGGAAACTTTGCTGGTCCACACACATGTCCTACTTGGCTGCCCGCTGTACCCGATCCCTTAATGTTCTTCTTGTCCTCAGTGGCACGTCATGGGTAGCGGATCGTACCGTCCTGCTTCACATTTACCAGGCCATTGTTCAGTCGAAGCTCGACTACGGAAGCCTTGTATACTCTTCTGCTCGGCCGTCGATTCTACGTCGTCTCAACTCTCTTCACCATCGGGGATTGCGCCTGGCGACCGGTGCATTTTATACCAGCCATGTTGAAAGTCTGTATGCCGAGGCTGCTGTATTATCCTTGACCACTCGGCGTGACATACTCTTGTGTCGGTATGCATGCCGCCTGCGGTCGATGCCCAACCATCCATCTTACATATTTTTTGACGACTCACTCGATCGCCAATATCAGTTGTCTGCGATAACCTTGCTTCCACCTGGAGTTCGGTTTCGCCGCCTGCTTCAGCGGCTCGATTTTACCCTTCCTTCCACCTTTCGGTTGAGCGACAGCCCGTTGCCACCGTGGCATCAGGCCCAGGTTCACACTCACCTTGAACTTAGTTCGCTGCCCAAGGAGAGCACCCCGGATTTGGTATACCGCTCGAGGCTTGTCGAACTCCGTTCGCGGTTCGATAATGCCATATTTATTTATACTGATGGTTCCAAGAGCACTGACGGTGTCGGATCTGCCTTCGTCGTCGGGGACAACCGTTTCCAATACAAGCTCCTTGACCGGTGCTCGAATTTCACGGCTGAGCTTTTTGCCCTCCACCAGAATGTTTTGTATACCTGCCGCCACCACCAACCTTTCTATGCCATCTGTTCGGACTCCCTTAGTGCCCTGCAGAGTCTTAAGGACTCTTTCTCGACCCATCCTCTCGTGTATCGGATCCAACGCTCCCTCCAGTTGGTTGCAGATGACAGCTGTCACGTTTCTTTTCTGTGGGTCCCTGGCCACGTGGGTGTGCCCGGGAATGAGACCGCCGACATAGCAGCCAAGGCAGCAACTCTTTTGCCTCGTATGGCTACCTTTTGCGTCCCATCGGACGATGTTCAACGGGCTCTTCGCCGGAGTATCGTGGCGTCATGGCACCGTGCGTGGTTTTCACTGTACAACAATAAATTGAGAACTGTAAAACCGATCCCGACCGCTTGGAGGACCTCCCCACGCCCCTCTCGGCGAGAGGAGGTCATCCTGGCCCGGTTGCGGATCGGTCACTGCCGTTTCAGCCACCGTCATTTGCTATCCACCGACCCTGCACCACTGTGCTCCTGCGGTGAATTGCTGACAGTGTGACATGTTTTACTGTCTTGTGTTAATTTCAATAATCTCCGTGTAGCCCTTCACTTTCCGTCTACTCTGGAGGAAATTTTAGCTGATGACACACGAGCAGCTGCTCGAGTTTTGCGTTTTATCAACTTGGCCAGTTTATCAAAGGATATTTAACCCTTTTAATTGTCTTTTATCTTTCGTTTTTAGCCTTTTCTTGATTTTCTAACTGGCAGTTACCATTTTTTTTTTAGATATAGCGAATTTCTGTTCTTGTCTGGGCGCTAATGACCTTAGCAGTTGTGCGCCCTAAAACCACAAAAAAAAAAAAGACGACGGCCGTGTATCTGCGAGTCTCCTTCATTACTGCACGAATGCGTGTGTTTGTGCTGTCCCGGTGAAGGCTTTGCGACTGCACGAATGCGGGTGTGTTTGTGCTGTCCCGGTGAAGGCTTTGCGACTGCACGAATGCGGGTGTGTTTGTGCTGTCTCGGTGAAGGCTTTGCGACTGCACGAATGCGGGTGTGTTTGTGCTGTCCCGGTGAAGGCTTTGCGACTGCACGAATGCGTGTGTTTGTGCTGTCCCGGTGAAGGCTTTGAGCCTGCACGAATGCGTGTGTTTGTGCTGTCCCGGTGAAGGCTTTGCGACTGCACGAATGCGGGTGTGTTTGTGCTGTCCTGGCGAAGGCTTTGCGACTGCACGAATGCGTGTGTGTTTATGCTGTCCCGGTGAAGGCTTTGCGACTGCACGAATGCGGGTGTGTTTGTGCTGTCCCGGTGAAGGCTTTGCGACTGCACGAATGCGGGTGTGTTTGTGCTGTCCCGGTGAAGGCTTTGTGACTGCACGAATGCGTGTGTTTGTGCTGTCCCGGTGAAGGCTTTGCGACTGCACGAATGCGTGTGTTTGTGCTGTCCCGGTGAAGGCTTTGCGACTGCACGAATGCGGGTGTGTTTGTGCTGTCCCGGTGAAGGCTTTGCGACTGCACGAATGCGTGTGTTTGTGCTGTCCCGGTGAAGGCTTTGCGACTGCACGAATGCGGGTGTGTTTGTGCTGTCCCGGTGAAGGCTTTGCGACTGCACGAATGCGGGTGTGTTTGTGCTGTCCTGGCGAAGGCTTTGCGACTGCACGAATGCGTGTGTGTTTATGCTGTCCCGGTGAAGGCTTTGCGACTGCACGAATGCGGGTGTGTTTGTGCTGTCCCGGTGAAGGCTTTGCGACTGCACGAATGCGGGTGTGTTTGTGCTGTCCCGGTGAAGGCTTTGCGACTGCACGAATGCGGGTGTGTTTGTGCTGTCCCGGTGAAGGCTTTGCGACTGCACGAATGCGTGTGTTTGTGCTGTCCCGGTGAAGGCTTTGCGACTGCACGAATGCGGGTGTGTTTGTGCTGTCCCGGTGAAGGCTTTGCGACTGCACGAATGCGTGTGTTTGTGCTGTCCCGGTGAAGGCTTTGCGACTGCACGAATGCGGGTGTGTTTGTGCTGTCCCGGTGAAGGCTTTGCGACTGCACGAATGCGGGTGTGTTTGTGCTGTCCTGGCGAAGGCTTTGCGACTGCATGAATGCGTGTGTGTTTATGCTGGCCCGGTGAAGGCTTTGCGACTGCACGAATGCGGGTGTGTTTGTGCTGTCCCGGTGAAGGCTTTGCGACTGCACGAATGCGGGTGTGTTTGTGCTGTCCCGGTGAAGGCTTTGCGACTGCACGAATGCGGGTGTGTTTGTACTGTCCCGGTGAAGGCTTTGCGACTGCACGAATGCGGGTGTGTTTGTGCTGTCCCGGTGAAGGCTTTGCGACTGCACGAATGCATGTGTTTGTGCTGTCCCGGTGAAGGCTTTGCGACTGCACGAATGCGGGTGTGTTTGTGCTGTCCCGGTGAAGGCTTTGCGACTGCACGAATGCGGGTGTGTTTGTGCTGTCCCGGTGAAGGCTTTGCGACTGCACGAATGCGGGTGTGTTTGTGCTGTCCTGGCGAAGGCTTTGCGACTGCATGAATGCGTGTGTGTTTATGCTGGCCCGGTGAAGGCTTTGCGACTGCACGAATGCGGGTGTGTTTGTGCTGTCCCGGTGAAGGCTTTGCGACTGCACGAATGCGGGTGTGTTTGTGCTGTCCCGGTGAAGGCTTTGCGACTGCACGAATGCGGGTGTGTTTGTACTGTCCCAGTGAAGGCTTTGCGACTGCACGAATGCGGGTGTGTTTGTGCTGTCCCGGTGAAGGCTTTGCGACTGCACGAATGCATGTGTTTGTGCTGTCCCGGTGAAGGCTTTGCGACTGCACGAATGCGGGTGTGTTTGTGCTGACGCAGTGAAGGCTTTGCGACTGCACGAATGCGGGTGTGTTTGTGCTGTCCCGGTGAAGGCTTTGTGACTGCACGAATGCGTGTGTTTGTGCTGTCCCGGTGAAGGCTTTGCGACTGCACGAATGCGGGTGTGTTTGTGCTGTCCCGGTGAAGGCTTTGCGACTGCACGAATGCGGGTGTGTTTGTGCTGTCCCGGTGAAGGCTTTGAGCCTGCACAAATGCGTGTGTTTGTGCTGTCCCGGTGAAGGCTTTGCGACTGCACGAATGCGGGTGTGTTTGTGCTGACCCAGTGAAGGCTTTGCGACTGCACGAATGCGGGTGTGTTTGTGCTGTCCCGGTGAAGGCTTTGCGACTGCACGAATGCGTGTGTTTGTGCTGTCCCGGTGAAGGCTTTGCGACTGCACGAATGCGGGTGTGTTTGTGCTGTCCCGGTGAAGGCTTTGCGACTGCACGAATGCGGGTGTGTTTGTGCTGTCCCGGTGAAGGCTTTGCGACTGCACGAATGCGGGTGTGTTTGTGCTGTCCCGGTGAAGGCTTTGCGACTGCACGAATGCGGGTGTGTTTGTGCTGTCCCGGTGAAGGCTTTGCGACTGCACGAATGCGGATGTGTTTGTGCTGTCCCGGTGAAGGCTTTGCGACTGCACGAATGCGGGTGTGTTTGTGCTGTCCCGGTGAAGGCTTTGCGACTGCACGAATGCGTGTGTTTGTGCTGTCCCGGTGAAGGCTTTGCGACTGCACGAATGCGGGTGTGTTTGTGCTGTCCCGGTGAAGGCTTTGCGACTGCACGAATGCGTGTGTTTGTGCTGTCCCGGTGAAGGCTTTGCGACTGCACGAATGCGGGTGTGTTTGTGCTGCCCTGGTGAAGGCTTTGCGACTGCACGAATGCGTGTGTTTGTGCTGTCCCGGTGAAGGCTTTGCGACTGCACGAATGCGTGTGTTTGTGCTGTCCCGGTGAAGGCTTTGCGACTGCACGAATGCGGGTGTGTTTGTGCTGTCCCGGTGAAGGCTTTGCGACTGCACGAATGCGTGTGTTTGTGCTGTCCCGGTGAAGGCTTTGCGACTGCACGAATGCGGGTGTGTTTGTGCTGTCCCGGTGAAGGCTTTGCGACTGCACGAATGCATGTGTTTGTGCTGTCCCGGTGAATGCTTTGCGACTGCACGAATGCGTATGTTTGTGCTGACCCAGTGAAGGCTTTGCGACTGCACGAATGCGGGTGTGTTTGTGCTGTCCCGTTGAAGGCTTTGCGACTGCACGAATGCGTGTGTTTGTGCTGTCCCGGTGAAGGCTTTGCGACTGCACGAATGCGGGTGTGTTTGTGCTGTCCCGGTGAAGGCTTTGCGACTGCACGAATGCGTGTGTTTGTGCTGTCCCGGTGAAGGCTTTGCGACTGCACGAATGCGGGTGTGTTTGTGCTGTCCCGGTGAAGGCTTTGCGACTGCACGAATGCGTGTGTTTGTGCTGTCCCGGTGAAGGCTTTGCGACTGCACGAATGCGGGTGTGTTTGTGCTGCCCTGGTGAAGGCTTTGCGACTGCACGAATGCGTGTGTTTGTGCTGTCCCGGTGAAGGCTTTGCGACTGCACGAATGCGTGTGTTTGTGCTGTCCCGGTGAAGGCTTTGCGACTGCACGAATGCGGGTGTGTTTGTGCTGTCCCGGTGAAGGCTTTGCGACTGCACGAATGCGTGTGTTTGTGCTGTCCCGGTGAAGGCTTTGCGACTGCACGAATGCGGGTGTGTTTGTGCTGTCCCGGTGAAGGCTTTGCGACTGCACGAATGCATGTGTTTGTGCTGTCCCGGTGAATGCTTTGCGACTGCACGAATGCGTATGTTTGTGCTGACCCAGTGAAGGCTTTGCGACTGCACGAATGCGGGTGTGTTTGTGCTGTCCCGTTGAAGGCTTTGCGACTGCACGAATGCGTGTGTTTGTGCTGTCCCGGTGAAGGCTTTGCGACTGCACGAATGCGGGTGTGTTTGTGCTGTCCCGGTGAAGGCTTTGCGACTGCACGAATGCGTGTGTTTGTGCTGTCCCGGTGAAGGCTTTGCGACTGCACGAATGGGGGTGTGATTGTGCTGTCCCGGTGAAGGCTTTGCGACTGCACGAATGCGGGTGTGTTTGTGCTGTCCCGGTGAAGGCTTTGCGATTGCACGAATGCGTGTGTGTTTGTGCTGTCCCGGTGAAGGCTTTGCGACTGCACGAATGCGTGTGTTTGTGCTGTCCCGGTGAAGGCTTTGCGACTGCACGAATGCGTGTGTTTGTGCTGTCCCGGTGAAGGCTTTGCGACTGCACGAATGCGGGTGTGTTTGTGCTGTCCCGGTGAAGGCTTTGCGACTGCACGAATGCGGGTGTGTTTGTGCTGTCCTGGTGAAGGCTTTGCGACTGCACGAATGCGGGTGTGTTTGTGCTGTCCCGGTGAAGGCTTTGCGACTGCACGAATGCGGGTGTGTTTGTGCTGTCCCGGTGAAGGCTTTGCGACTGCACGAATGCGGGTGTGTTTGTGCTGTCCCGGTGAAGGCTTTGCGACTGCACAAATGCGTGTGTTTGTGCTGTCCCGGTGAAGGCTTTGCGACTGCACGAATGCGTGTGTTTGTGCTGTCCCGGTGAAGGCTTTGCGACTGCACGAATGCGTGTGTTTGTGCTGTCCCGGTGAAGGCTTTGCGACTGCACGAATGCGGGTGTGTTTGTGCTGTCCCGGTGAAGGCTTTGCGACTGCACGAATGCGTGTGTTTGTGCTGTCCCGGTGAAGGCTTTGCGACTGCACGAATGCGGGTGTGTTTGTGCTGTCCCAGTGAAGGCTTTGCGACTGCACGAATGCGTGTGTTTGTGCTGTCCCGGTGAAGGCTTTGCGACTGCACGAATGCGGGTGTGTTTGTGCTGTCCCGGTGAAGGCTTTGCGACTGCACGAATGTGGGTGTGTTTGTGCTGCCCTGGCGAAGGCTTTGCGACTGCACGAATGCGGGTGTGTTTGTGCTGCCCTGGCGAAGGCTTTGCGACTGCACGAATGCGTGTATGTTTGTGCTGTCCCGGTGAAGGCTTTGCGACTGCACGAATGTGGGTGTGTTTGTGCTGTCCCGGCGAAGGCTTTGCGACTGCACGAATGCGGGTGTGTTTGTGCTGTCCCGGTGAAGGCGTTGCGATTGCACGAATGCGTGTGTGTTTGTGCTGTCCCGGTGAAGGCTTTGCGACTGCACGAATGCGGGTGTGTTTGTACTGTCCCGGTGAAGGCTTTGCGACTGTACGAATGTATGTGTGTTTGTGCTGTCCTGGCGAAGGCTTTGTGTGTGAGAGAGAGGAGGGGAGGCAGTGAGTTGCAAGCTATCCAGATGTTGAGCAGAAGTCACAACAGAACTTCTGTTAGATGATTCCCACTGTACGACCACATTTCCTACAAAACTGCAGCACTGGCCTTGAGAGAGAGAGAGAGAGGATCTTTTTGACATCCGTGCGGGAGAACGCACGTACGGATTCTACCGAAGCATTTCGCATAGAGAGAACTACTTCGTTGATCGTTGACGATTGACTTCTCAATTTCACTGCACACCACCACCACCACCACCACCAACAACAACAACAACATTGCCCCAGACCGCACAAAACACAGCTCCTTCACCCCACCAGACCGAATTATCGGTTATGCGAGCTTCAAATCGCTCCACATAATAATTTAAGTTGTATCCCCTTCATCCAATCAGCCTCAGCAAAAGAATTCATACATCCTGTTAAAACCTTATGATGGTGCTTTCTACAAGGCCATCTAGAAGTTTCAAATGTTTGTAAATCTATGGGTCTTCTTTTGTATTTGACAAACTACTTAGCCTAAGTTAAAGCAACCTAAGTACAGCAAACACACAGCCATGCTCGAGAGAGGCCTGGAAGCTCGTCGGCGAGCAATCGCACGCTCCGCAGCAAGGCGCCTACGGCCGTGCGGCCTCTCCACTGCGGCTTCTAGAAGTTTCCTTCCTTAACAGCTCGTTCAGGAAGGCGGAGAAACGACGGTTCCTCATCTTTAGGCTAGAAGAAACCAGATTCCAGAACTGGCTGTAGTATCAACAGTAGCCATCAGACGTACCTACGGCCCTGACGGTATGACACGTTGTTTTCGGTGTGTCGGTGTGTTCGGTGTGTCGTCCGTGCTATAGTTTTCGTGAGTATTTTGTGACAATTAAATGGGCATGCCCGTGGAAGCAGATACGACTAGAATTCCCTCAGCCTGCAGTGATCGTGCTCGTTAAGGCAATCCTCGTAGTAGTCGCTCTACCTTCTCCAGCAAGCATTGGACTAATCTAGAGACTGCACAATAAAGGCGTTGAAGTAGGGATGAGTAGCAGTTTGCCCTGCGTTCCCCCAGTACGCTGCCTCTGCGCCCCGCCGTCTCAGCGGCCGCTCATTCCAATTCCTCTTTGTATTAAGTATTCTACATACTCCGCAATCCATCATAATGTGCGTGGCGGAGGGTACACTGTACCACTACCAGGCATTTCCTTTCCTATTCCACTCCCTAATTGAACGAGGAAATAAAGAATGCCTATATGCCTCCGTACGAGCCCTAATTTCTCTTATCATGTCTCTGTGATCATTACGCGAAATGTAAGTAGGCGGCATGAAGATCGTTTTACATTCAGCTTCATATTCCCTCAACAGAATTTCCTGAAAAGAACGTCGTCTTTCCTCCAGCGAACCCCATTTGAGTTCCTGGAGCCTTTCCGTGACACTGGCGCATTGGTCGAACCTACCAGTAACGAATCTAGCTGCTCGCCTCTCAACTGCTTCTGACTTTCTTTAAATTGATCTGCTGCGGGTTCCAAACACTTGAGCAATACTCAGGACGTGGTGGTACAAGCGTTTTATACGCGGTCTCCTTTACAGATGAAGTACATCTTCCTGAAATTATCCCAATAAACCGAAGTCGGCTTTCCGCCTTACTCACAACTGTCCTTACATGTTAGTTCCATTTTATATCGCTCTGCAGTGTTACGCCTAGATATTTGAACGACGCGACTACATCGAGAAGCTCACTACTAATGTACATGAACTATGTTTCCTAAACCCGTGCTGATTCATAGAAAGAAGCTTTTCCGTCTCAAGGAAATTTACTATATTCGAACTGAAAATATGCTCCAAAATTCTACAGAAAACTAATGTCAACGATTTTGGCCTGTAATTATGTGGGTCAGTTCTCTTTCCTTTCTTATAAACGGGAGTCACCTGCGCTTTTTTCCAATCACTAGGAACTTTTCCGCTGAATTAAAGATTCGCGATAAATGCAAGCTACGTAAGAGGCCAATGCCACAGAATACTCTTTGTAAAAACCGATCTGGTATTCCATCCGGACCGGGAGACTTTTTTGTATATAGCTCTCTCAGCTGCTTCTCTACACCGGCAGTACCTATTACTATGTCCTCCATTTCGGAGTTAGTACGTTGAACAAATGATGGTATATTTGTGTGGCCCTCCTGCGTGAAAGGTTTCTTAAAGGTTAAATTTACTGCCACGGACTGATCAACGAGTGACTGAACAGTGGGCTTTGACCCGCTTATCAATTTTACATAGGACCACAATTCTTTCGGGTTCTCGGAAATATCTTTTGCTAAGGTATGCTGTGGTAATTATTGTATGTTTCACGGATTGATCTTTTTATAGACGCACGAATCTCTACTAACTTTTGCATGCCATCATTTGCGTATTCTGTTTTGAACCGAGAGTGCAACAGTCTTTGCTTCCTTAGTAGCTTTCTAACATTATTATTATAACACGGTGGATCATTTTCATCCTTAATCGACTTCACAGTCACATATTTCTCTAATCCTTTATTTACAATGCATTTAAGATTAGTCGACAATTCCTCTACAGCCATTGTACCGGAAGTAAACGGTGTCCATGTAAGTGCGATCCTGACAATTGCTTATCAGCTCTTCCTAACAAAAACACACTCCTAGCCTTCTTGATTGGTTTATTAAATTTCATCACCATCGACGCTATGACGATATCATGATCACTAACTCTTGTCTATACACAGACATCCTTAATAAGGTCAGGCCTTTTCGTAGCTATAAGGTCTAAAATATTTCCATTGCGCGTGGGTTTTCGGTTAACAGCTCAAGACAGTTTTCGGAGAATATGCCTATAAGTAGCTCGCAAGACTACTTGTCTGTACCGACTGAAATGTACCTAAAGATGTCCCTATCTATACTCTGAATGTTGAAGTCTCCCATGACTAATATCACATGGCCCGGATACCTACGCACTGCCTGGTGTAGACTTTCTTTGAATAATTCTAAAACTGCTACAGCAGCACAGGTGGGCCGGTAAAAACACTCAGTATTAACTTTACTTCTTTTAGACCTGTTATAAGTTCCCAGATAACTTTGAAGCTCGATTTAAGTAGAAACAATATCTTTGTCCACGTCTATGAATATTTCTGAACTTGCGACATCATGATTTAGTCAGCTTTCGGTGCCTAAAACTATCTGAGCACAATAATTTCTATGCAGCGAGGCAATTTCGAGAACTTTGAATTAATGTTTTGAAATTCACGGCTAATATTTTGATAGTCGAATTTTTGTGCTGAATGCTGCCTGAATTCGCTGTCTGTATGTTGACAGGCGAGTGCTCATCAGAGCTGGCGCCTAGCCTAAAAGCCCCCATGTGCTCTCCACAAGTACTCTGCTACCCCAATATCCGCTTCCTTAGTGTACTGCACCCCTGATCTATCTAAGGGCGTCCTACAATTCCCTACCCGATAACGCAAATTAAGAAATCTACAGCCATGACCGTCAGGAAGTTTGCGAAGCCTTTGGTTCAGACCCCCCACTCGGCTCCAAACCAAAGAATCCCGATCAACCCTGGGAACAATTCTACAAATGGACTGCTCTGCTTGCACTCTGCGTGAGAGGTCAGCAGCCTTCACCAATTCCGCCAGCAGCCCGTAGGAGCTGAGGATGTCCTCAGTACCCAAGCGACAAGTGTCATGGGTGCCGACGTGAGCCACGACTTGCAGTCGGCCGCAGCCCTCACGCTCGATAGCCGCCGGGAAGGCCACCTCCACATCTCGGATGAGGCCGCCCGGAAGACACACCAAGTGCACGTTGGAGTTCTTTCCGGATCTCGACGCTATCTGCCTAAGAGCCCCATCACGCGCCTAACATTGGAGCTCCCGATAACTAATAATCCTCTCCCCCCGTGCACCTGCTCGGACCCTGCTGAAGGAGTGGCCACACGTCCACTCACAGGACGAACGGGCGTGGACGGACGTCCAGCCTCCACATTTGCATTCCCCCTCGAGCGACGCAAACGCCGTTCAATCCACCACTCCCCTTCCGGAGAGGGCGGCTCGATCACGTCTGGTACATCTGAAGGTGCCTCGGTAGCAGGGACAGAGGGCGAAGCATGAGACACCTGAGGTGTCCCACTCGACGCTCCAGACTCCCCACCGTCGCTGCACCCCGAGACAGCAGCCTGAAGACGGCTGACCGTAGCCAACAGCATGCACAGCTGTTTGCGAACTGCGGCCAACTCCAGCGTCCGCACACAGAAGGCACACATCCTATCGATACAATTAACTGTATGGAGTAGAAAACCAAATCCACGACTTGTAACTAGTCTAGTACTTTAATAAAGGCGGCTGGCAGCTGACTGAACTGTGGTCAGTGGTAACTATACTGTCAAAAAACAACAAAACTGTCTCTGGCTGTTTTCAAAATAAACAAGAAAGTCTATGGAATACCCTGTTATCAAATACGCGGGAATAAAAGCTTTTTGAAAGCTGAACATGAAATAAAGAGGTGACTATATGATACTTAAATCACGTAGCTTGCAGCAGACGAAAACTATACACGGGGTATTTATCAAAATACGCGAGGATAAACTCTTAAAACAGTACCACAAACGAAATCTGCTAAGTAGGTGAGAAGAAACCTCTTATAAACAGAAGAACTAACGAAAATTAAGAAATTAACTGGCAACGAAATTTCACGCAAATTAAATTATGATACTTAGCACTCTGAACGATGTGGCAGCTGGCACTGGACTCAAGTATTCTGAATGTCGCCTTAACACTAGACGAGGTTTTCTCATTGGTCACTTGTTAGGCCTATAATCCACTTGGACACTGGTCCATTTTAATTACGTCTGTGCTTCGTGAACCTCTTTGACGAGTGTTGCGTAAAATAGTTCTGGTATGACTATATTTTATCCGCTTCCTTGTTATTTTCATGAATGCTGGTTTAATAAGAAAATTCGGACAACTCTCACGAAGCAAAGACGGCTGGACTCTCTCTTCGCAACGAGATGATGAAGACATGGAAACGATTGTACAGATTCACTGCCTTTAAAAAGATCTATGCAAGTTGCATACAAAAACAACCGCTGTCATACCTTAGCAAAACTTCTTGCAAGGACCAAGAAAAACCGACAAGCGGGTGGAAGATTGCCATCCAGACACTCGTGGATCAGTCTAGTGTGCCAAAACTCTCAATTTCCCTGTTAAGAATCGTTCACGCAGAATGTTCTTACATACCATTCTCTGTCCATCGCACATATTCCCGAACGGAAGACATAGAAATGCGCATCCCTGCTGCGGAGAATCAGTTAAGAGATTTGAGAGAAAGAAATGGACTCCTCTACAGAACTGAGCTGCCGCAGTGGACACGCAGGCAGTTCCAACCCGCCTTCGGCCATACAGCTTTAGTTCTTCCACGATACGCCTAAATAACTTCAGGCATATGCTGCGATGCTTCCTTTCAATAGGCACGGCTGATTTCCTTCATCATCTTAAAAATGAATGGAAATAAGAAAATATTGTGTCCGTAACGGCCATGTTGTTAAACCCTGATCTTCCTTAACTTGCATTTACCGTATGTCTCTAGCTCAACGTTTCTGTCCGTGCATCAGCACAGACCCATGAAGCACCTTTCGCGTTATGCTCAGCATGCCCGTTTCTCGCATATCATGCGTGATATTGTGGGTGAATGACAACAGGTAGACTGCATAATCCTTGATTTTCAAGAGGCGTTTGCACGGTACTGCGTCGCAAAATAGTAACGAAGGTGCGAGTATACGGGATAGCTTCCTTGAAATGTGCCTCAGAGACTTCTTAAGTAACAGAACCCAGTACGTTATCCTCGAAGACGTATTTCACCACAGACAAGGATATCGTCAGGGAATTGTATCATCGTAATTGTCTTCTGTCCACATAGGCATATTGCAGCGCGAAAACACTTCAGCGAAATTCTTGAAGACCTGTTGCGTATCGAAGACAGCTGCAGACACACTAAACGCAAACAAATTAGAGGAAGCGTCCTCTACTGTTGACGACTCATCACTGAGAACAACAAACATCGTAAAATACTCGCAGAAATCACCTGGAGCGGCCTGGATAGGAATGGCCACGTAAGAAATATTACTGTGAGAGATTTAAAGGGAGCATACTATCGAAATGTAACTTATCCATGAAAGAAGTGATTTGCAATACATTTGTCTGATTCTTGACGACTGTTCAAGAGTCTGGGAACATTACGGATTTGGATTAATATGAGCGCAGCGGAGACGATGAACATCGTTTGGTGGGAAACGCTAAAAGATACGATGTTGATCACGGACAGCTTATTGCTCAAACTGTGCAGCGAACGTTTCAGAATTAGTCATATTACATTCTCCAAGTACGATTTGTCAGTAACTTTGACAGGGAAATCAGAAGTATTACACCTGTACGGAGGCTTACTGACAACCATCTTTCTAAGTCTGCAGAAATACTCCGAAGTCATATGATACGTGGCGGTGAGTGCAACGTACCACTACTACTCATTTTCTTTTCCGTACACTCCTAAATAGAGCGAGAGGAACAAACTCTTCCTGCATGCCTACGCATCAGCCCTAATTTCCCTTATATTTTCGGTCTTTTCGCGAAATATAATTTGGCGGCAACAGAAACGTTCTGAAATAAAATTCAGCCACCGGTTGAATGGCGTTCCTCAAAAAGAACGTCGGTTTCCCTCCAGAGATTCCCATTAGAATCCATACGCCATCTCCGGTATACTCGGTACTGAACGAACCTGTAAGTCACAAATCCACTGCCCGCCTCTACATTGCTTCTATGTGCTTCTAGTGGGGATCCCGTACACGAAAGCACTTCAAGAATGGGTCACACTTGAGTTGTAAACACGCCCTCTTTCCAGATGATCTCACCGTCACAGAATTCTTACAAATAACCCAAGTCGACTATCCTCCTTCGCCACAACTGTTTTACATGACTGTTACATTTCATTAGGTTTGCACCATTATGCCGAGATGTTTCATCGACGCGACTGTGTCACAGTACTGGAACTGTATTCGTACAATGTACCATTGTTTTTCTTACTAATTGGCATCACCTTACACTTTTGTGCATTTGAAGCTAATTGCAGTTAAACACACTGCTACCCAGCCTGAGCGTTTATACATAGTAAAGCTATTCACAAGACCGTTAACAGCGACGTCCCTATAACGTGACCTTGGGATGCTACCGAAATTTCATTTTTGTAGAAAGCTGTGTTGAGTTTTGCTTCTAAGCTAAGAATGTCCAGTATCTAATCAAAAATCTGGTCCGATACTCATTACGCTAAAATGGTAAAGTAAGGCACTATTTATTTTGATGTTAGATCGCGGCTGTTTGGGAAATTCAAACTGTATTCTCATTAATTCCATCGGTTCACTCTCCATCCGGGATAGCTTACTGTTTGAAAACAGCTATTGACAATATATTTTTTAATAACGTCTAATAATAAATCACATTGCAGCTCAAAATGAAATTTGATTCTTAAATTTAATGGTAATGCGACCTCTGGCAAAATTCGGTGAATAGCCCTGTAACATGAACTGCGGCGAGTATGGCGGATGTTGAAGATCGTCAAACAGTCCTGGCAAAAAGGGGGTTGGCGCAACTCGAACATACGGACTTCTTCCTATTCTATCGACTCAAGGAAAGAGATTTTCCGGTATTCCTGCAATCCAACAAAAAGCGACAAGGCTTTGAAGACCATCCAAACAGGAAGACCAGGTGCAAAGTTTCCAGGACATGTATCGCGGAGCTGTCCGTTGCATGGTTATGGAAAGTGTCTGTTTCGAAGGACAGTAAGGTAGCTGTAGTTCGTAGTTCATATTCGTTGATGTTACATGGCGATTCATTGAAGTTGGCCCGAGGTTTATTACTGTTTGCAGTAAATCATCAGTGAGAAACATGGGCATTAGCACGGTTAAGGGACAAGACTTGAAAATGGACCCTTTTTATATCGATGAGTTGGTCAGTTGGTTTTGTTTCATTGCAAATAGCAAGGTAATGATTCAACAGGCTAAACGATAGTTTTACCAGAATCACGCGGGAAAGCGAGCTAACCCTAAAGGAAAGTAGATGTGAGCAGCGAGGGCTACGAAACTGTGCTTCTACCCGAAAAACAAATAGCGACTTCTGTCTACAATGCCGAGTGAGTTCGTGTGCAATGCTACTCCGATGTCAGTGTTACGATCTGTGAATGCTAGCCTGTCCTCAATAAGTCTGCATAGCTAGTGCAGGCTACCTCCGTTTCAAACTGCTTTTTGTAGTCAACCCCGGGCTTCCTCCACGGTGCTTACCCATTTCCCTCCATAAAAGGAAACTGACTAATCTTTCATGTCTTAGGTGGTGTCCAGTCAACTAAGACTTTCATGTAGTATTCTTTTGAAGTGTAGCTTGAGAGGACACAGAGGAAAATAACAAAATGCAAAGGGAATAGGAATAAAAAAATGTTCAAATGTTTGTTAAGCTTATGGGACTTAACTACGGGGTCATCAGTCCCTGAACTTACAAACTACTTATCAACTACCTTATACTAAGGACGGCACAAATATCCATGCCCGAGGGGGGATTCGAACACTCGACCGTAGTGGCCGTGCAGACCGTGACTGGAGCGCCTCAGTCCCCTCGGCCACCGCGGCCGGCGAATAGGAATAGGAATAGTCGTTAACGACTATAAAACACCGCTTGAATTAAAGAGTATACATCACTGGAAGCCGTCTTTGCACTTCGAAATCTTTGTATTCTTTTCTTTTGATTGATTGTTCAATTTCTCTTCATCGTGGAATCCTTTAAGGTTTTCATCACTGACTTATACGTTGTCTACTATTAAGTAATTTCCAAAATCTGTACTTTTTAAGCCTCTTGTCATCAATTCCAAACGAAAAATTTTACTCTTCTTTGGTAGTAAATTTTATTTATCTTTTGTGATTCTGGTCACTACTTCCTTTTCTCGTAATCTGCTCGATTCATCCACTATCGTTGGACACGTTTTCTCGCCTTAATTTCTCGACTTCACGTAGTTGTACAATACTATCATTTGGACGCATACACTGTTTCGGGGTCTTTTAGTGTTATAGCTTACATCACGTGGAGATGGATGTTCTCTCGTCTAAACTGTGTGCGCTGTGATGAGTATTGGCCATATTTTCTCGCCAATTGTTGTTGGTATCTCTTCTGCTAAACCACTGTTCTGCGAATTCCATAGATATTTAAAACAGTGAAATTGCTATAACCTATGTTCGTAGCTTCCGAAAAATCGGAAATACGTTTAATGATAGGAGTAGAGCTTGCTTCGAACTGACAAATGGTAAAGCTGCCGTGTGTTTGCAGTTGTGTTGTGAGCGCCACAGAGACGCCTTGCGGAGTGTTCAGCAGTCCTTGAAGGAAGCCGGCCACAGAATGAATGCGCCATTTCAAGGTTTTGGCCACGGTTCTGACACACAGCGCACTTTTCTCTTAACAATACAAGGACGACTAAGGAAAAACGTCCACCAATACCTGTCTTCAACTACATAGCGAAATACAGGTACGTCCGTAATGCTCAAGTTTTTCTCCTTATTACTGGATCCACGGCCATCTAACATAAGACTTGTGTGCCCCACGAGATTTTCTATCATTTCAATAAAATATTTTATTCGGCACTATTGACCAATTTTGGTCACAAGGTCATTATAAAGTATCTTGTCGATATGATCACATACATGCTATTAACAGATCGTACATAAATAAGAAAAGAAAGCAGAGATATGTTCAATTCATCGTAGACTTAACTGATACTTGATCGCATTGTTGTTTACTCACACATGTTTCTAAATGGAATATACGAAACAGATTTCCAGTACTTACGTGGGACAATGATTCGACATTGAGGCCCATGCAGATACATGGATGGATGGATGGATGGATGGATGGATGGATAGGGGGTTTTGGGCTAGGTCTTCAGCTCCCTGACAAATTAAAAAAGTTAAGAACCGAGGAGTGTCAACAAACAAAATTTAAGAGAGCAATCCAGCTGGTAACATGAGCAACCGACGTAAAAGTAAATGTTAGAGGTGAAGATGAAATTAGTACCCCGTGGGAAAGATCGGAGGGATACTTAAAGCAAATAAGCAGATGACCACCGCAATAAAAAAGGGTGAGCCAACCACTCAGCAACATATTAAAACCTCCAGCCTAAAAGCTTAGGCCAGAGTTGAGACAATTCACAAAACTTTAAAATTTTGCTCACACTCGTTTCATCATTACCTAAAATAGATGCCATATCTACACCGAGATTCGCAGCGACCCTCTCAGTATCAAATAAAGCACACTCAATTAAAATGTGGCGGACAGTAATCTGCACGCCACAGGTATCACAGATCGAGGGCCCCTCTCGTCGGAATAAGAAACCGTGTGTAAATGGGCAATGCCCGATTCGGAGGTGGGTAAGGGTTACTTCTTCCCTCCTTAGAGGATCGCCAGTGGCGGACCGCAACCGCAGTTTGCTGTTGGCCACTGAAAGCCATTCGTCCTCCCACAATTGCAGAAACAAACAAGTGGGCTGACAAAGAGGCGCGCTGCAGCCCAAGTAGCTTGTTCATTCCTCTGAATACCCACGTGCCCCGGCACTCGACAAAACGGCACCACCTTCCCACGACGTTAGAGGAACAACAGTTCGTCGTGGATTTGCTGCAGCAATGTCACCGATTTATAGAAGGCTTACAACGAATGCAGGGCACTTAGAGAATCAGAGCAGAGCAGAAAATGTTTTCTCTGTATTCGATGTACGAGCTGTAGTGCCTCGAAGATTGCGTGTAGCTCTGCGGGAAAAAACAGAATAATTGTCGGGGATGCGAACCTTAACGACACGGTTGGGGAAACGGTAGTACGACAGTAGTAGGGTAACGCCGCACCGAGCGCAGCCCCTCCAGCTGCAGCCAATTGCCCGACCACCGATGTACCGTTACTCTGTTCGTGACGTCATCCGAGTACCGTTATCCCGCCACCCCTCCACCCCCACCAGACTGATGCCTCACACCCACCAGGCCCCAATTAATTTAATTATATTTGCATATCAATTTAATTGTTTTTATCAGTAACAAGGGCAACTGCATCGGTCTGAGCACAGCCGTGCCCCCGCTACCACCCTCATCGCCACCCCACCGACCGCCCTAAAGGTTGCCGTTCCGCGCGCCCCTGTCTGGGACTTGAACCCTCGCCCCGCCAATTTTTTACGAAAGTTATTACTTGTCGACATACACCGACATTGGAAAAAAGGAGCCAATAATTGTGTACTTCAGAAAGTACAATTACCTGCAATAACATCAAAGATGTCCACCTCCACAAGTGGAAAGCTATGAGAGTGGCACCCCCACTTCCGCCCCCAGGCCATCCACCACTGCTCTCTACTATTTTTTCCATATCAATTTAATTTATGCATTAACAATTACAAGATTACATATTAAATTTGCATATCAATTTAACAGTAACTTAAGGGCAGCCACCACCACTCGCACCCGCCTTCGCCCCCACCGACACCCCTAAAGATTGCCACCCCTATGCAACCCAGTCAAGGACTCGAACCCGCGCCCCTAGAATTTTTTTTACAAAAGTTACTACTTATAGACGTACACCAACATAGGAGAAAAGGAGCCAATTATTCCGATGCTAAATGTTTAAACAAAATATAATAACATTTTATTATTTTAAGCATTCTCTCTCTAAGCTCTTCGCATAGACTACATATACAACAGCCAACAGACGCGTTTAATAATTGCGCAGGTTAGATAATAAAAGGGTTGTAACGGTAACAAACGCCACAAACTTATGTATCCATCTTAACAAATACTCTTCCGATCTCCAGATAATTTAAAAACAATTCTAACCAGAGTCAAACATTCGGAACTCGAACGCCACCTTACATTTATAAGCAAAATAAATGTCTCTCTTCCTTTACATATGTTACATATGTTTATCAGAAGTATTGATTTGTTAGAAGGTGGGGGATATGATGACTTTGTGCTTGAGTGATTGTCAAACGTACGAGGTATGTCGTCTAGTGACTGATAGCAAACGTTTCAGAAACAGTGTCTGGTGAAATATGCAATGCAAAAAGATGCATGATCAAACGGTTAGATGTTCGAGAGGGATCCACCGACGACGCCGAGTTATCGAGATTGTCGTTTGTTGGTTAGTTTAGAACTTTAGTAGAAAATAGATGGGATGTTTAGATCCTTTTCCTGAAATTCGGTCGATGGGTTGGAGTTGGTTGTTGCATAGTGTCGCAGGCTAGTTGGGATAGAAATTAAGTAAAAAGTTTTAAAAATATGCGATGCAGTATGTTTCCAGTTTTAGATGATGTTGTGTTGCGGTAGACCTCGAAAGAAGTCGATTTAGGATTATTGGTGATCTTTTAACTTATACATGCGTAGTAAATTCGACAAGTTCGTCATTGCAAGCCATGGAGACAAGGCGAAGTTACCATTTCTTTTACCTGGCGGCAGCGTTGTGAGAGCACTCGGAATACTGGAGAAACTCAGCAAGGAACCTTTACAGAACATCCAGCAAATGATTGGGCTGTACCTTATAATAAAATTACAATAAAATTACAGGTAATCACCTTACCGATTTTATAACAGACGTTTGCGGGATACTTCTACCTCTTCGTTTGGCATTACCAGATTGGAGGCTGCAATATACACTTACGGACTGACTTGGAAATGAGGATAGCCAATATTTACAAAGTGCAGCCCTGTACTGTGTGTCAATCCCATCCATGTGGCCTCAGCTAACAAATTCTTTAGAGAGCAGTCGTGTTGTTGTTTTTGCAAATTGTTTGCTTGGTTAATAAGAACACTGAAAATTGACTGCTTTTTCAGTAAATCTAGCGAACTCTTCTGCCCAATTAGATGTTTGCGGGCTTTGTCTTATCTTCCCGCACTGTGTACTGTCGTTTTGGAGACCTAAGGTGTACTACTGTCGCCTTTAAGTTTCTGGTTTAAAGGTTTTTGTTTTTGTAATACTATTCCGATAGAAGATGATAGCTCAGATGACCTCATTGACGAATGTTTTGACCCATACAGGGTCTACTAAATTTCGTTGTGTTGAAGCATTGTCTACTGTTATTATTATGCTGGAACATCTGTCATCATCTGTACTTTGACATAGGACTTCGAAATATGTGAGGTTTGTTGGTGTTTTGCGGTGATGGATATAAATTTTTCTGGTGTTGCGCTGTTTAGGTTAGCATTTTAGGCATCTTCGTTTGCTGTGCACTTGTCGAGAGGGGTGGCATACAGGTAGGTGTTTACGTGCGACAAGTTGATGTAAAGGTACTTGAAAGGTAATAGAAAGGTAGTGGAAAGGTAGTTCCGAGTTTAGTGGAATGAAGAAAGAAATCTAGGAAAGGAGCTTGTTTTGTGTCTGGGGTAAGAATTTTTGTCTATATTTTGGGTAAAGGGCAGGTCGAACTTGTTCTACAGAATTGAAAATTTGTTGTAAGTGGGTTGCTTCCTAGCTATCGGGTGTGTGAAGTACTACCACGGTTCCGTGGTTGCTGTATTGTCGGGTGTCTTTTCAAAGAAGGCTATTGTTAGGTCAATGCTTTCGAAAAAGAAAGTTTTAGTGTAGACGGTCGGAAATCGGTAAATTATTTGATGCATTTTTTTAATTGCGACTCTCTGTTGTACAATAGGGTTTAAACGTCTTCTGGGGCGCTCGATTATCGTAACTGAACTGTTGAAGTACTGGATGGGAGACAGCTATACCTCGATCTAAGGAAAAGTAACATGGGAAGATTGCTAAACAGAGAGAGTGTTAAATTTCGAAACTTCCTGCTTGGCTCAGCTCCATCGTATTGCGTTTAAATAAATGGAATGCGCGATACCTTTATCAAAGTGTTGTGTCCGCAGAGGTCTTGCATAGAAGGTTTTGATCATTTGGATATGTTCAAAATGGTTAAATGTTTGTAATTCTATCGGACCAAACTGCGTGGTCATCAATCCGTAGCTTACAAACTACTTAAACCTAGGTAAAGTAACCTAAGGACAACACACACATCCATGCCCCAGGGAGGACTCGAACCTCCACGGCGAGCAATCGCGCGTTCCGCAGCGAGACGCTTGAGACCGCTCGGCTACTCCACCGCGGCCATTTGGATATGTAGCTCAGATGTTTTTGAGAGAGAATGTTTAAAACGTTATGATATTTTGTTTAAACAATTAGCAAATGTTTGTTTTATGTAGCCTGCTGAGAGAGCACCGTGTGTGTGTGTGTGTGTGTGTGTGTGTGTGTGTGTGTGTGTGTGCTTGTGTGTGTGTGTGTGTGTGTGTGTGTGTTTGTTTCTGCGGTCTACGTTAACGGTGCTTGCAGATGTATATTTAGACGCATTCGTAACAGCTTGGTGCTGGTGTAACCGTGGCTGACTGACAGAGTGGCTTTTTGCTATGTTCGAGAAAATGCGCGGGTTCGAGTCCCGGACCGGGTCGCGCGGGGGCGGCAATGTTTAGGGCTGTCAGTGGGGTGGAGGTGGGGCGGTATCGGGGGTGGGGCTGTGCTTACTTGTGGAGGCAGTTGCCCTTGTTACTGATAGAAACATCGATTGTTACAATTAAATTGGTATGCAATTTTAATTAAATTAGTTGGGGGCAGTGGGCGTGAGGCTTCAGTTTGGTAGGGGTGGGGGGATAATGGTACTTGGATGACGTCATCAACAGAGTAACGGTACATCGGTGGTCGGTCAAGTGGCCGGGTGCTGAGGGGGGTACCGGGCGTCGGTGACACTGACGTCGACGGGCGAGTCTCACTGCGCTCAGTGCGGCGTTACCCTAATACTTCAATCGACAGGGGCCCCTTGCTTGGAGTCATCAGTATACACCACTGTAAAACCGTAATGTTTATCCAAAACATTAAAAACGCAGACAAACTCGTCATATCTAAAACAAGACTGGGCCTTTGGTGACGCCATGAAGAACCCTGCTCCAGGCATGGTATGGGACATAAAACCAGCCACTGCCATTTCAAGAAGGCAATCCCTCATATGAATCCCATATGGCCTCGTCACTCGTTGCTGATTGTGGAGCAACGGTATGGTATGTTGGTGTGAAAGGTGTGGACAGCGACTTATATTGCAAGGCACACCACGAGTATCAATTGCCTGATGTACAGTGGCGGTTCTGCAGCCTCAGCACAGAGACTTGGTATGGGGCTCGTCCTAAATGCCCCAGTTGGCAGCCGAATCCCTGTACGGTGTACTGCATCCAACATCTTTAAATAAGATGGACGTGCAGACCTGTACACCGTGTACCAATAATAAAGACGGGATCGCATGAAAGCTCTATGAAACCGAAACAAACTGTGTCGTGTCCTACATAGGAAAGAGGGAAGAGGTAGCAAGGTCAGTCTGCATATCCCGAGCGGAAAGGAGTGATTGCAGAGAGACAGTACAGGCATCTACTAGAGATGCGGATTTCGGGACTCGAGAGGATACTTGTTTAGGAAACTTTATGGAACTGCTAGGTACCTTGCATTGAATTTATTGCATCCCATACTAAGTCTACTGGGGTTAGTAATTTTAAAAAACAAGAAATAGAAATCGTTTGCCACAACAGAAGCCAGTAATTACGTTCCCTAGCAGCATCCCCTAGACAGACGCACTCCCCGCGAGAAACAGACTGTCATGGAGCACCCCGAGGCCGACGGCGATAGTCACGGGCTGGCGCCCGACTCGTCTGACTGAGAACTCTCCTGTTGATCCAAAAACCGGAGGTTTTAATGGCCGGTGTGGGCGCACCTCTTTTCCCCACTTTCCGACAGTTAACAATTTCCTATTGGCCGCTGCTTGGTTCAACCAATCTAAATTGTGGCTTGCCCTCTCTCTGAGTCCTCTAGCGAACCACGTCTCAGCCCTGTCCTTCCTGCCATTCCCCGGGTGGGGAGGTGGCTTGTTTCTGCACTAACAAAATCCATACTTGGTAGCAACATTGTTCTGCTGAAAGTAAAACGTCACGACGCTACCCAATATGGGCAACAACAACAATGTTTTACTTCAGTTGGCCACACCTTAGGCTCCGCCTTAGACCACGCCTCAGGGGAGCTGCTAACTTGCAGTTTTTCTTCTTTACCCTCTCACTCTAGCCTCGTGAAACCACTGACGTTGCTGTTCCCAAGTGACTGGCATCAACTTTGCTACGTACATTAAAACGTGCCTGTTGGCCACCAAGTACTAATGTAACGTCTTACAACAGCGTCTAGACGCTATATGAAGTTACGCCCATCTTCTCCGAAAGGTAACCTCCACCCTGGGACGGTGGCCGAGGGCATCAGCAGTTCGCTAGGAGATTTCTTTAGTGCCTACATCTCGTAAGATATACGTGTCTGTTTTAGCCTGTTATCTGCAATGGTCTCTATTTCTCAGCCTGGAGTGCGTCTCTGTGGCTCACACAGCCTCTCAACAATTCCAACAGTAAAATCAATATATGACAACTGGTTCTGTCTACTCCCCAAGAAGTGTGACTGAGACATTTTAAAATTACCAGCGTTTTCAAGCACCGGGTTTTCAGGTCCTTAAGGTGTGGCAACCATTTAAGTTTGGAATCGAATATGAGGCCCAGAAACCTCACTGTGTCTTTAAAAGTGAGCACAGAGCTCCTCATCCGCAGTTGAGGTAAATTAAAAACAGTATGTTAAGGGTTAAATAGATTGAAAACTTAAAACCAGCCTTTCTTGCCCATTCATCTAGCCGTTGAAGACGTGTAGTCGTTGCTAGGTAGGAAGAAGAGCAAAAGACAGAGAACTCATCCACAAAAAGACAGGACTTTTCACGACAGAAGTAATACCGTTAATTGCAATTGCAAACAAGGCCACACTTAAAACACTTCCCTGAGGGACTCCGTTCTCCTACTGTAAGTGATCTGAAAGGGCGTCTCCCACTCTGAATCTAAAATAACGTGGAGAAAGAAAGAACTGAATAAAACGGGGAAGACAACCACGAAAACCCTATTCGTGGATCTGCCTTAGGATAAGATGCCAGCAAGTAGTATCATAGGCCTTTTCAATATAAAAAAAATACCCCATAAGCTGATGCCGAGGCAGGAAAGCCTCTTGTATAGTCGCCTCCAGAAAGGCCAGGGTAGGAGCGATATCTCCTGAAAGCGGCTGGGGAGCTGCCTGGATTCCAGCATCCAGACAAGGCGGCGGTTGACAATCCGCTCTAAGGTCTTTCCTACACAGAGCGACGCTACGATAACTACTTGGGCAAGTGCGGCCTTTCCCACGTTTTAAAAGGGGGATTAAAATAGTCGCCCTCCTCGAGTCGGGGAAATGACCAGATGCCCAGATAAAGTTAAAAAGATTGAGGAGGACTACTTTGTTCTGCTCTGTGAGATGCCTTAATATGCTATAGTGGATACCATAGTGACCTGGTAAGGTGTCACGAGCCACAGACAATTCAGAATTTAGCTCCCATATAGAGAAGGGGCAGTTATACACTCTTCAATTCTCGACCGAAAGTCCAAAATACCCCTCTCAGCAGCCACCCAGTGACGCTGGAATACTGGATCGTAACTGTCGGTGGCAGTAACTGTAGAAAAATAGACCGCCATAACCTGAACTGGTCTGGAGAGTACCGTTCCCCATCACGGCAGCCTTGGACACCATCGTCCTCTCCCAGGGTTCCTCCCAAACTTGCCAGCTTTTTGTGGAACGATTAAGGGTATTTAGGAACTGTTGCCACGATCGTTTCTTGGTCTCACGTATAATTTTACGACATTTTGTCATCGCCACACGAAATGCTGCGAGCTTTTCTGCAGTTGGCCGGATTCGGAAACTACGCAGAGCTGCACGCCGCGTCCTTATTGCAGAGCGGCATTCTGCCTTCTCAGTCGTCCAGAAAACTGCGGAATGGAAGCTGCAGCGGCGTGGTGGATCGTGTCGGTGATATGATCCACCCATTCCTGGACACTAACACGTTGATCTAACACACCACGTTGGCTGTAGAGTGACCATTTCGCTCAGTGGAGCGCACATTGTGGTGGTTGTCATACAGGCTCTAACTATCTGGCTGATTGATCCAGATAGGGAAGTGATCACTGCCATAAAGGTCATCGACCACTTCCCACTGAGTAGGGAGGGCAAGGATTATAGATCATAACGTAAGATCTATGGCAAAGAATGACCCCGTTGCAACGCAAAAGTGTGTACCTGCATTTGATAAATGGACACATGAAGATAAGAGAAACCTCTCAACTGCTCGACCTATGGGGAAGGTCGCTACAGAGCCCCAAAGCACATTATGTGCATTAAAAACACCACAAAGTATGAATGGGTGGGGGAGCTTTTGAAGAAGGTTGTAAAGTGCCTCTTCATTAACAGGATCGTGAGGAGGCAGATACAGGGCGCATATAATCAGTGGGTGGTGCGCATCTACTGACACTGCAAAGCTTGTAGAGTGAGTGCAGAGTGGTGAGATGTGTTGACGAAAACAGCCACTCCTCCTGTAGCTCTCTCTCCACTAAGGTCGTCCTTTCTGTGGAGTCTGTAACCGCGTATCACAGGGTTATCAAAGGGCTTAAAATTAGTCTCCTGGAGACATATACACATAGGTCGCCCCTGATATAGTAAACTTTCGTCCACGTGAGTCCTAAATCCCTGGAAATTTCACTGCAGCATTGGAGCCATCAAGGATGTTGTATTTTCACCTTCTCTTTCAGACGGGGCTGGGAACCCGCGAAGGTGAAGGCTCAACCTTTGGGCGGAATGTTTGCCCCAGTCGGAGGTCAGCCTTGTTTCCACTAACAGGGTACCATTCCGTAACCGCTTATAGATTTTAAACCACCTGCAATGTCTTCCAAACCTTTATTTATGTAAAAGGGCAAAACGTTTTCAAAGGGATCGACCTTTCTTTTAACAATGAGAAACACATTCTGATTAACAGGCTGTGTTCTGTTACACTGAACATACAATTTCGTCCGGAGGACTGTATACCCGAGCCCTGTTCGTAAAGTGGGTGTTAGTACCCCGCAATGGTACACCAATCCCACTAGGAGGGGGAAAATTACTCGGAAGGGCCATCTCGGTCCCACGAGCAGCTAGAGAACTGAATGTCCGCCTAGACAGAGCTCCGCATGCCTAGGTAAGCCTTATTCAACTGAGGTGCGGCAGTATCCCTAGAGGTTACTCGCTAGCGGCTGTTCCACCTCAACATCCTTGCATCCCATCAGCGCGTAGCACTCCTTAAGATTGAGGTTTTTCTTTTTTATAGGGGTATTTCATTCCTTGCGACCCGGGCGGTGAAGCCAAGATCCCCATTCCCCGGAACACACAACGTTCCACACGGTGGACGCTGAAGCGTGCCCAGAGGTTACGGTGTCTAGAGGACTGGCGGCGCTTACCAGCTCTCAGCTCACGACCTTGGGTTCGCCAAGCCCGTACTCAGCAAATTAATGCTGAGCCCCTGAGGGGATGCAGATACAGTTGAGTCGACGATGAATTGGATATACCTCGGCATTTTCATTTCTATGTTTTCAAATGTTCAAATGTTCAAATGTTTGTAGACCAAAGCGATAAGGTTATCGGCCCCTAGACCGGTCACTTCCGCTTGGCATCAATATATATAATTATCTGATGTTATCAGCAAGTATCTGACTGTATATAAATAGCACGTGATTGTGAAATAGGGATGTCGCGCGGAATAGACGCGTGGTGTAAAGCGTCACGCTACGGGCTGGGCGGCCATTCTCTTCGCGTGCTTCCACAGGCGCGCGTGTTGGTTCAATAGGTTTACAAATATTTGAACATTTGAAAAAGAGGGAAACAGCGCGCGAAGAAAAGTTTCGTTTAATTAACGGAGACATTGAGCGGAACCTTGGCGCCGTGTAACCACTGCGAATCGTCTTCTCTTAGGTGGCTTTCTACAGCTGTCAGATATTTGTAAAAAGGCATATTTGGGCTATCAGCTGTACAACTGTATTTTATTTCCTACCGGTTTCAATTCTAACAATCTTCACAGGAGACAAAGAGTGTACATCAACGGATCAAAAATACATTTTTGTCAGTTACAAAAAAAAATAAGAAAATAACATCCTGGACATTTTTAGCACAAATACTCGGAATCAGACGAAACCGTGATTATAATAATACACTATCACAAAAAATGCTGTCGTCTGAGTAGTTTCCATGCGAAACGTTGCAGTCTACTAGAAATTACATTTTAAATGGTGACGAAAGAAGCAACAAGATATCAGTATCATATGAGAGCAATTGTACGTAATGCACGGACAAAGTTGTACGATTAAATTTTCAATAAACAGTGCCAAAATCCCTCCGCTTGAACTAATTATTATAGCGTAAAACACAAATATTCTACACATTATACTGCTTGTATTAGTCGTCAAAGTCCAGTTGCTGGATTTCGATGAAGTGGTTAAAAAAGTGAAAAAGGTACATGTCGTTACTTCATTATCAAACTTCTCTCTCAATTTAATGCTCCAAAGTATGAAGAAATACTCTTGGCGAAAGGTTAAGAGATGGAGAAACCCAAATCATCATCTGAAATTTAGTATGGTTTTTTTTATATTAGACTGCTTTAATGCTAAAGGTTTTTGAAACTAAGGGTTTTAGTAAGATGTGAACTTTCTCTTCCACTTGTTTCAACCGTTTTATCGAAATTCCGCACTGGAAACATCACGTATGTACCATGAGCGTGTTTTGCACGGTTATAATTACTTTCGGCGGAGGGTATTTGCCACTCTTTACTGAAAATGTAATGATTAATGTAGTTAAATCACTTTGCCACTCTGCATTAAGTGATGTGTGATGTGATAGCGCGCGGCAAGTCCTAGGCGCCGTGTCAGCGACTGCGAGGCCACATATACATATACACTACTAATACGCTGGCCTCTTTTGGGTCTGGTTTTCTATACAATTCGTGTATTTTTTAATTTTTCCAAATAAAAAAGCAGGCGCAGACAGGTGGGAAAATTGCAGAAACATTAGTGTAATAAGTCATGTTTACAAAATTGTAACACGATCCCCGATCTCGGGGAAGATCAGTTTGGAGTTAGGAGCAATACTCACCTAACGACTTATCTTAGAAGATAGGTTAAGGAAAACTAAATCTACATTTCTAGCTTTCGTATATTTTGAGAAAGCTCTTGGCAATGTCGATTGGAATACTCTTTTAACATTCTGAAGTCAGCGGGGGTAAAACATAGGGCACGGAGGTATATTAACAACTTGTAAATAAACCAGACAGCTGTTATTAGAGCTGAAGGGACGCAGTGGTTGGGAAGGGAGTAAGACAGTGTTGTACCTTTCTCCAGTGTTATTCAATTTGTACATTGGCAAACTGTGAAGGCAAGCAGAGAGAAATTTTGAGAAGGAATTAGAGTCTAGGGTGAAGAAATATAAACATTGCGTTCTGCTGATGACATTGTAATTCTGTCAGAGACAGCAATGGACCTGGAAGAGCAACTGAACGGAATGAACATATAAGATGAACATTAACAAGAGCAAAACAGGGGTAATGCAATGCTATTTCAAAAAATAAAGCAGTGCTAAAGGAATTAGATTAGGTAACGAAACAATAAAGGTGGCAGATGAGTTTTGTTACTTGGGCAGTAAAATAACACACGATAGTCGCAGTACAGAGGATATGAAATACAGAATGGCAATGGGAAGAAAAGCGTTTCTGAAAAAGCGAAATTTGCTAACATCGAATATTAATTCAAGAGTAAGGAAGTTTTTTCTGAAGGCATTTGTGTGTTTTGCCTTGTACGGGAGTGAAATTTGGACGATAAATAGTTTGGACAGGAAGAGGATAGAGACTTTTGAGACGTGGTGCTATAGATGAATGCTGAAAAATAGTTGGGTAGATCGTGTAACTAATGAATAAGTACTGAATTGGGGAGAAAAGGAATTTTTGACACACTTTGACTAAAAGAAGAGATCGATTGGTAGGACACATTCTTAGACATCAAGGAATCGTAAATTTAGAGTTGATGAGAAGTGTGTAATGGAAAAAATCGCAGAGGGAGACCAAGAGACGAATATAGTAAGTAGATTCAATACGAATGTAGTTTCCATTCTTATGAGGGGACGAAGAGACTTGCTCAGGATAGAGTAGGGTGGAGATCTGAAGACCATAACAACAAAAATACAATGTTTGAGTGGCAATACCTCTTAGTGCGGGCAAGTGTAGCGAACTTGTGTTACACTCGATTTCCTTTGAGCAGGCCCCGCCTTCTGCGCTGAGTAGGCCGCTGCACCACCTCACCTCTCGTATGCATTACAGACAGTTAATCAAATAAATTCCCCTTCAAGATAGTGGCAACTAAAAGCTACTGTCAGCCTTGCTCATGGTATAAGAACAATTTATGTTTCAGTGTTGCAATGATGACTAACATAGTTATTAAAAATTAGCAAATTTTTTGGAACTATCTTTAACAAAAAGTTTCAAATATTTGTGAATCTAAGGGACTCAACTTCTACGGTTATCAGGCCCTACGCTTAAAAATTACTTAAAACAACAATGCTAAAAAGAACACAGACGCCGCGGTGGTGTGGCCGATCGTTTTAAGGCGCCTCACTATGGAACGTGCGGTTGCTCGCCGTTTGAGGTTCGAGTCCTCCCTGAGGCATGGGTGTTTGTGTTGTCCTTAGGTTAGTTTTAGTTAAGTCTAGGACTGATGACCATAGCAGTTTGGTCCAATAGGTTTACAAACATTTGAACACCACACACACACACACACACACACACACACACACACACACACACACACACGCCCGAGGACGACTAGAACCTCTGACGGCGAGCAACCGCGCGTTCCGGAGCAAAGCGCCTTAGAATGTTTGTTTGTAAATCTAAGGCACTTAACTACGTTGGTCATCAGTCCTAGGCTTACAAACTACTTATTAACTTAAAGTAACTTATCCTAAGGACAACATAAACACCCATGCCCGAGGGAGGACTCGAATCTCCGAAGGCGACCGGCCGCGCTCAAAGCGCTTTAGTGCGCACGGCTATTCTACCTCTGGCCACTCCACCTAACGCTGCAGTCATTTTCTTGGGTACAAAAGTTACTTTATACCTTTTAGTCTATATTAAAACCCCGTTTATACCTGTTTTCAATTAAATAATTATTTTACACATGGTAGGTTCTATTTGTGAAATATTGGATTCAATTTGAGGCTCGACAGTGGACGGTATACTAGTTTGCAACGGGCGATGAGACATGTCAGATTCGGGGATATAAGACGGCCGCCCTCAGTACGTCAGCGGCCGATATTATGCCCGTCGGACACTATGAATCGGCAGTACACCCGTGGACTGTTCGTTTTCTTTCTATTTCATACGAATCCTCTTTCGTGTATGTCACGGAAAAATCGCAAAGGAAAAAGATAGGGTGGTATGAACTCACACTACGGGTTACCAGAAATTGTTTTAACGGCCAAACATTCACGAGAAACAGCAGTGGTATAAAAAGTCCCCTCCACCACAAATTGAGTAAGAGATGGCGCGAATGTAGCACTGTCATCCAGTTCTAAGCTATGTAAAAAAATTAAAGTCTCTTGTTCAGTGGGAAGTTGGTTTGAAATCAAGTGCAAAATTTGTATCAGACAGACACATAAACAAAGTAAACTCTACCGCACACGAGACGAAAGAAAGAAGGAAGGTTATGATTTCACTTCCCCTCGACAACGTTGTCATTAGAGATGGAGCACAAACTAGGATTGTTAAGAGAAAGATGAGGAAGGAAATAGGTCTTGCCCTGCCGCAGGGACATTTTCGGGGAAGAATATTATCTTCTATTAGATAACGCGATCTGGAAGTGTGGAGTAATAATTAAATCAGTCAGAAGTGCCTTTCACTAGGATTAAAGGTCGTTGTGAAATAGATGAAGAGTTCCTCTCTTGGATAAATAGTCGTAATCAAATTGTTCGAGAGTGCCTTCCACTTCCATTAATGGTCGTAGAGGATTCCAGAAAAACTTTTTCCAGACTATAACTGTGCCAACTCCTCCTTGCGTCCTTTTAATAATAATGTTTGAGTGTCGTTTTCCTCAGCGTTCCAAGTCAAATACGTCCATATATAACGGTCGTATGAAGCACGAAACGTAACTCATCGGAGAAAGTCAATTATCAGTAACTGACAGCAATCAAATTGTAAGCCGCGCGGAATGGCCGTGTGCTCTAAGGCGCCTTGCTGCGGAATGCGTGGCTGCTCCCCGTCAAAGGTTCAAATCCTGCTTCGGGCATCGGCGTGTGCGTGTTGTCCTTAGGATAAGTTAGTTTAAGTAGTTTGAGATTGCACTTTGGTCCCATAGCTTTACAAACATATTTTTTCTTCAAAATCGTTACAGTATAATCAATATTACTTGTTCTTCTTGGAGCCATATTAAAGTGTCAGAGGTTTTTGACAAATGTTTCCGTGCCGCGCGAGAATGTACGTGTGGCGCCACGTTACCGCTCCCAGCCATGGGTGTGTGTGTTGTCCTCCTGATACGTCACTTTAAGTAGTTTTTAAGTCTAGGGATCGATGATCTCAGCTGTTTGGTCCCTTATGTTTACAAATATTTCAACATTTAGGATTACGTAGCAACTTCAATGAATTAGGACGAAATTACAACAGTATACCTTCAAAGATTTTATACTACTTCTTTTATCAAAAGTATTGAGTAAAGCTATCTTATGGTGTGATTTGGGTCTTAGAACCTTTGTATGGTTTGAGACAACACCCATGTTCATCGAAGCACCGTGCGAAGTTGAGTTGCTTAACTTTCTCGTAGTAAAGGGTGCTGCCAAATGGTTTATACAGAAAGTATATTGTTCCACCTCATCAATGTAGAAGAAATTAACACTAGAAGTACCAGACTTTACTGTACCCCTAATAGTATCGTATGGGTCGTTTTTGACCCACAGTAGCAAACTACCAATGTATTGGTATTTTGCTGAAGTTCTGGTTTTCACCATGTTGGTATTACATTCGTGAAGACATTTGAATGAAAGATAAATATAATTTGTTCTCTAATGTGCGTATTTCACTGTCAAAAGTAAATTTTCAGGAGTAAATATTACTTTAAATTTTCCTGAAAAAATTCGTCTTCCATCAAACATAATTAAAACAAGTAAATAAAATAATTTTTTTATTGTTTAACAATATACAAAGATTGAAACAGACATGAAACATATAGTTTATACGCCTTCTAACAGTATTTTTACTTCTGATATAAAGCAAGTGCCGAGTATTTGTAAACAACATGCAACCTGTGTTCTTAACCATTGCAATGATGGGGCGAAAATATAACAAAATGGAAGTTCAGTTTATTATTCTGTTTGGAAATATTTAGGAACAAATAGCTGACAGAACTGTCTAAGCTGGGGTGGGCTCAAAGTTGAGAGCCGGCCGCGGTGGCCGAGGGGACTGAGGCGCTCCAGTCACGGTCTGCACCGCCACTACGGTCGGGGGTTCGAATCCCCCCCCCCACCCCGGGCATGGATATTTGTGCCCTCCTAGTTCGTAAGTAGTTCATAAGTAGTTTGTAAGTTTAGGGACTGATGACCCCGTAGTTAAGTCCCATAGACTCTACAAACATTTGAACATTTGAATCAAAGTTGAGACGTTACACAAATATTTTTAGCTTGGCAGCTTTTGGACACGTACTTGTTGTACTTGAAACGTAAGTTGGGTGTTTTATTGTTTGTAGGAGTTCTGGATTTAAAATGCCTTCTATTTCCAGTTTGGCCAGTGCCACCGCCGAGGGGAGGTTGGCTCCCCTCTACAGTCTGTAGGGGGCAGCAAGCTCATCTGCTACCCAGACAATACATTCTCACATTGCCATCTTCTTAGATGTACATAACTTAAAAATTGTGTGAGCACTGATCATTGCAAAGACAAGAATGTTGTAAAAGAAATGCACAGGGGTGGCAGCTAGCATGCTTTAATGTCCTGTCCTTTGGCCCAGTACATCAGCTCTACCATTGGTTTCATTATAAAAGTTCAGTTTCTGGGAGTTTCTTCTCAGTTTTGTCATTGATCTGACATCCAGTGCCGGCCGCGGTGGCCGAGGGGACTGAGGCGCTTCAGTCACGGTCTGCACGGCCACTACGATCGGGAGTTCGAATCCCCCCTCGGGCATGGATATTTGTGCCGTCCTTAGTCTTAGTTAGTTCATAAGTAGTTTGTAAGTTTAGGGACTGATAACCCCGTAGTTAAGTCCCATAGACTTTACAAACATTTGAACATTTGATTTGACATCCAGTAGGCTTGTTACTTAGAACAAAGAGATCAATAAACCTGACACCTAAGTAACAGACATACAGTGGACTCCATTCATATTGGGCCGCGGGGGGTAGCCGTGCGCATTGGGGCGCCGTGCTGCGGTGCGCGCGGCCGACCGCCGTCGGGGATTCGAGTCCCCCCTCGGGCATGGGTGTTTGTGTTCTCCTTAGGTTAGTTTACCTTAGTTTAAGTAGTTTGTAAGCTACGGACTGATAACCGAGCAGTTGAGTCTGATAAATTTACAAACAAACACATATGCACAGATATTGATTCAAAAACTTAGGTAGAATGGTACAAGCGGACGTTGTACAGGAGATAAATCATCCTCAGATGTTTCAAATTAATTTCTTGCATTCATTTGATGTCTTTGAAATACCTGACAAGCGGGTTCCACTGTAACAAAATCGTTGTCCTCCTCTGTGCTTGTCTCTCTATCAGATTCACTGGATTGCGTTGGTGATATGTAGACAGTGGAGAATCACAGTATATGTAAGAATGAATCATGTTGCCATCTTAGCTTCAATGACATTAACTCACGAAAATAAACCACAAGCTGACGTCGCTGCTACAACGAATGTCTGAGTCCACTCTGCTTGACCAAAGACAGAGACACGCGGAGAGGAAACTTCTGTAAATGTGACACGCCGAACAGCTGTTGTCATGTCACACAACTATTAGTAGTGCCACAGGAAGAGGTGTGATTATTCTGCTGCTCTCCAGTATCATAGGTCTGAAAGTCGCCAGTCCACAGAAAACCGAAAGCTGCACTGATATAAGGCGTCGCCAAATTTTTAGTATTCACTTTATTTTAGGCCTAAAGTGTCTTGATTTGATTTGATTTTTCCAGGGAAGCCAAAACAGTCTTGGTCCAACCCGCCACTGCCCTCACCGAAACTGAGTTTATTGTGCGGGTTTCTTTGGGCCTGGTTGTCCCAAATGTTCTGTGCCTTTTACTCTCCAATGCAATGCATTCGAAGATTAGATGTGATGCAGTTTCATCACCGTCATCACAGATCCTACATTTAGGTCCTCTTCTGTATTCCAATTGTATTTAGGTGTTTTTTGAAATTCCCATGGCCTGTCAGCAATCCAACCATGAGTCTAATCTCTCTCCTGTTCAGGCCCAGGATTGCAGAAATTCTTTTAAAACATGGCTTTGGCATCATTACCTTGCCATGTTTTTGTTGGTAGACTTTGGTCCAATATTCTACGTGCTGTCCTCTGAGCCAGTTACGTAGCTCTACATCTACATCTACATACATACTTCGCAATTCACCGTAAGGTGCGTGGCGGAGGGTACACTGTACCAATACAAGGCATTTCCTTTCCTATTCCACTCCCAAATTGAAGGAGGAAAAAAAGAATGCCTATATGCCTCCGTACGAGCCCTAATTTCTCTTATCTTGTCTTTGTGATCTTTACGCGAAATGTAAGTAGGCGGCAGCAAGATCGTACTACACTCAGCTTCAAATTCCGGCCCTCTAAATTTACTCAACAGAAATTCAAAAAAAGAACGTCGTCTTTCTTCCAGCGATCCCCAATTGAGTTGCCGGAGCATTTCCGTGACACTCGCGTATTGGTCGAACCTACCGGTAACAAATCTAGCTGCTCGCCTCTGAACCGCCTCTATGTCTTCCTTCAAACCGATCTGCTGCGGGTCCCAAATACTTGAGCAATACTCAAGACGTGGTCGTACAAGCGTTTTATACGCGGTCTCCTTTACAGGTGAAGTACATCTTCCCAAAATTCTCCCAATAATCTGAAGTCGGCTGTCCGCCTTACTCACAACTGTCTTTACATGCTCGTTCCATTTCATATCGCTCTGCAATGTTACGCCTAGATATTTGAACGACGCGACAGCATCAAGAAGCTCACTACTAATGCTGTATTCGAACATTATAGGATTGTTTTTTCTACTCATGCGCATCACCTTACATTTTTCAACATTGAGAGCTAGCTGCCATTCTTCGCACCAACTAGAAATTTTGTCTAAGTCATCCTGTATGCTATGACAGTCAGTTACAGACGACACCCTCCCATACACCACAGCATCATCAGCAAACAGCCGCAAATTACAACTTACTCTGTCCATCAGATCATTTAATAGAAAATAATAGCGGTCCTATCACACTCCCCTGGGGCACGCCTGACGATACACTCGTCTCTGATGAACACTCGCCGTCGAGAACAACGTACTGCGTTCTATTACTTAGGAAGTCTTCCAGCCAGTCACAAATCTCTGAACCTATTCCATAAGCTCGTATCTTCGTTAGCAGTCTGCAGTGTGGCACCGCGTCGAACGCCTTTTTGAAGTCGAGAAAAACACAATCCGCCTGTTGCCCTTCGTCCATGGCTCGCAAGATGTCATATGAGAAAAGGGAAAGCTGAGTTTCACATGAACGATGTTTCCTAAACCCGTGCTGATTCATGGAAAGAAGCTTTTCCGTTTCAAGGAAATTTACCATATTCGAACTGAGAATATGCTCCAAAATTCTACATGAAACTGATGTCAACGATATTTGCCTGTGATTGTGTAGGTCAGTTCTCTTTCCTTTCTTATACACGGAAGTCACCTGCGCTTTTCTCCAATCACTAGGAACTTTGCGCTGAATTAAAGATTCCATATAAATGCAAGCTAAGTAGAGGGCCAACGCCGCAGAATAGTCTTTGTAAAACCGAACTGGTATTCCATCCGGACCAGCAGAATTTTTCGTATTTAGCTCTCTCAGCTGCTTCTCTACACCGGAAATACCTACTGCTATGTCCCCCATTTCGGAATTAGTACGTTGATCAAATGATGGTACATTAGTGCGGTCCTCCTGCGTGAAAGATTTCTTAAAGGTTAAATTTAGAACTTCAGCTTTCCGTTTGCTACCTTCTATTACTTCCCCGGAATGATCAACTAGTGACTGGACAGTGGGCTTTGACCCGCTTATCGATTTTACATAGGACCAGAATTTTTTCGGGTTCTCCGAAAGATCTTTTGCTAAGGTATGGCTGTGATAATTATTGTATGCTTCACGCATAGATCTTTTTATAGACGCACGAACCTCTACTAACTTTTGCCTGTCATCATTTGCGTGTTCTTTTTTGAATCGAGAGTGCAACAACCTTTGCTTTCTCAGCAACTTTCTAACATTATTATTATACCACGGTGGATCTTTTCCATCCTTAATCGACTTTACTGGCAGATATTTCTCTAACCCTTTATTTACAATGCACTTAAATTTAGTCCACAATTCCTCTACATCCATAGTCCCGGAATTAAACGATGCCCATTCGTTTTCTAAGTGCGATCCTAACATTTGCTTACCGGCTCTTCCCAACAAAAACACGCTCCTAGCCTTCTTGTTTGGTTTATGAACTTTGGTCACCATCGACGCTATGACGATATCATGATCACTAATTCCTGCCCTTACACAGACATCGTTAATAAGGTCAGGCCTGTTTGTGGCTATAAGGTCTAGAATATTCCCATTGCGCGTGGGTTGCCGTTTTAACTGCTCAAGACAGTTTTCGGAGAATGTGTCCAAAAGTAGCTCGCAAGACTGCTTGTCTGTACCGCCTGAAATGTAACTAGCGAGGTCCCAATCTATACTCTTAAGGTTGAAGTCTCCTCCGACTAATATTACATGGCCCGGATACCTATGCACTACCTGGTGTAGACTTTCCTTGAAAGATTCTAAAACTGCTACAGCAACACTGGGGGAGCCGGTAAAAACACCCAACTATTAACTTTACTGCTTTTAGACCTGTTATACGTGCCCAGATAACTTCAGTTACTTTCAACCTCGATCTCAGTAGAAACAATATCTTTGTCCACAGCGATGAACGCTCCTCCTCCAGTTGTATCAGATCTATCTTTCCGATATACATTCCACGCTTCGCTAAATATTTCTGAACTTGCCAGATTTCGGTGCCTAAAACTATCTGAGCGCAATAACTTCCATGCAGTGCTGCAAATTCGGGAACTTTGTTTCTAATACTCTGTAAGTTCGCGGCTAATATTGCCGCGAGAGACCACGAACACCGACTGCCGGCGTGGCGCAGGGGTAGCGTCACGGACTGCGGTGCGGTGCCGGTTCAATCCCGCCCATCGACAAAAATTTATTTCTTTGTAATTAATAATTCCAGAAGGTTCTACATCTTTCTTATGTTCACTTGTAAATTCTACTTGTTTCTTATGTTAACTGTTCTTCTAATTTCTGGTAAATTCTGTCTGTGTATAAATAGCAGAGCACTCTGCCTGAGAGGCAGTCAGTGCTGCGTGTATGTTGAGTCCGTAATAAACGTGCTTTCAGTATAAGTGCTGTGTTTAGTTGCCTTCGAAGTCACGCCTTTTTCCATTTCAACGCGACATTGTTTGGTGGACGCGCTGGGTACACTGCGCAACAGCTGCATCACCGTGGCTCCGATTAGGCAACGTAAAAGCCGTCGCTTACACGGACTGGAACCGGAATACAAGGGATACACCGAGTACATCCTTCCAAAAGTCCGTATTATCAGAAGAACGATGGAGACGAAACCAGCAATAAGTCAGCTGCACATCAACACCCGTCGGTGTTCTCTGGAGATGCTGGACAGGACCCTAACAAATGGCTAAAAGGGTTCGACCGAGTCGCCAGTCTGGCTTGAGCTTTCGCCGCGTTCGGACGTCTCTGCTTTCCGCTCCGCGTAGATAGTGTTTACGCCAGTGCTTGTTGTGTTCTGCTTGTTGTTATTGTGATAGTGATTTACTGTTGCGTCATTCTACTTTTGTTTCGTGCGTGTTTCGTCTGTTAATACGGCGAGTATTCGTCGTTCTGCGGATTTCCGGTTTTGCCCGAAATCCATCGGCAACTGATCATCATGGCTAAAAACCTCAGGAAGAATAATCTGGTGTTTAGTTTCAACAAGGAAACCCGGCGAGTGCAACCTACCCGGCTAGAGATTGACGACTGGCTTGTTGAGGTAATCGGCATCAGTAATGATGATATACATACTATCCAGCTTGACTCGGATAACTACTGCCTGTTTTTAAAATTTCATAGCCCATCAGAAGTTGATAGAATACGGGCTGCCTTTGGTAATCAAGTAGAATTTACGCACAGAGACGGCACTAAAAGCAAAGTGTCAATTAGGCGTGCAGATGCTGATTTCAAAACCGTTCGTGTCTTAAATTTGCCCATTGAACTTGATAATGAGCGGATTAAAGAGGCCCTTTCAAAGTTTGGGGATGTTAAAGAAGTCGTGAACGAAAGATGGGGAACCAAGTACCGACTGCAGGCTTTTAGTGGAGTTCGACAAGTTGAAATGGAAGTGAAGACGAATATTCCGTCTTACATTACAGTCGAAGGATATAAAGCCCATGTGATATACAATGGCCAAACACCGACCTGTCACGTGTGCAACGAACCCGGACACTTACGGCAAGATTGCACCCGTCGTGTTTTTGTCTTAAAACCGACCTTAATGCAGCGGCGCAAATTAACCTTAAGTGAGGTTCTCGGTTCCAATACAACTGTGGGTTCAGGAGCAGATGCAGTTAATGCGAATCCTTCTGAAGTCCAAGATTCTGTTAAAAAAGACTTCCCTCCGTTAGTTGTGCCATCGAGTCCTATAGTTCCTGTAAATGAAAGCGAAGTACAGAAAAAGAAACGCCCTCTTGAACACGTCGATGATTATTCAGACGAGGAATTGTCAAAAAATTCTCATGCGGCCAGGAAACCTAGGCCATCAAATGTAGTGGCAGTAGTTCAACATGACAGTATGCAGGTGGAATCGGAAATGCAAGCCGTTTCAAATGAAGTACCGGTGGATGCTGATATGATGGCCGTGACCCCGGAAACTATAACAACGCCGCGCGCCGAGGCCGAGGCACAACCGTTGCTTCCGCCCGCCGTGCCCGAGGAAGTTGACAAACAGCACTGCCAACACAAAGTCCAGCAACACGATGAAGCGGGAGATACCGCACACACCACTGACGGCCGACCGCCAGCAGCCACAACAGCGAGCGCGGTGGCTTCTGACACGCCTCCTGCTACTCATGAATTTACAAGACGCAGACTTAAACCACAGCCGAATCTTTCCGTTGCACGACCGCCAGGGAAGTCAAAGGCAGGGAAGACCGACTTGCAGTCTAAGAATACGAGTCAAGAAAAAACAGATACCAAACCTAAAAATATTCGTTACGAAATTGTGAGAGAGGGACTTGCAACCGAGAATTATAAAAAACTGGACGATCCTCCCCCCCCCCCCCCACACAAAAGTAACGACTAATGGGAAAATTTCGTCCAACTGGGCATGTTAGTAGGAAGTCTATAATTGTGTTACTCTTAATCTGCTATAATTTATATTCACTTGTTTTCCAGTTCTGTACAAGCCGTTTTTCAATTTTTGGTTTTACAAATAGTATTGTTTTCATATACCCCTTGTCATCCTACATCGGCACTTGAAATGTTACAGGCTTTTAACGTTACTACTATCAATGTAAATAAGATTCAATCGGATACTAAACTAGCTGCACTGAAGCAATTTTTATATGATTCCAGCACAGACATTGCTCTTCTACAAGAGGTGGCTTTGCCTCAAATTGAGATAGCAGGTTTCGTTGCTGTAGTAAATTACGCACCTGAATTGCACTCAGGCACAGCAATTTTAGTGCGAGAAGGGATTCCGGTGACTAACGTTGAACAACTCGAATCAGGAAGAGGCATTGGTGTGGATATTCAAGGTGTCTCTGTAGTAAATATATATGCTCCCTCCGGAAGTTCGTATCGTTCACAAAGATCTGCATTTTACAAGGACGATATTATTTATTTGCTTAGAAAAGACCCGCAACATCTAATACTAGGAGGTGATTTTAACTGCGTACTTAACCGTAAGGACCAAATGCCAAATTTTAATTTTTGTAATGAACTTAAAAAACTTGTAAATGATCTGAAGATGGAAGATGCTTGGGAAGATAAGTTTCCAACTCTAGTCAAGTTTACCTACATCACTCAGGTTTCTTGTAGCAGGATAGACAGAATATATGTCTCCAGTAGCCTCGTTCCTAGTTTGTTAACAGTTGAAACAATCCCTGCTATCTTTTCCGACCACAGTGCTGTTCTTGCATGTATAAATCTGAAACCTCAACCAAGTCGCCGACTTAGGAATCAGTGGCACTTAAATACATCCTTGCTAACAGACAGTGAACTAGAGGAAGCTATAACGGAGGCATGGCAACTGTGTTTACGTTCGCTACAAAATTACTCGAGTGTGATAGAGTGGTGGACACGACGAACAAAACCAAAGTTGCGGAAAGTTTTAATGTGTTTTAGTATCGAGAGGAGAAAACAGATAAAAGACACAATGGAATTTTACTATGGAGTGTTACGAGATTTGTATAATCAAGTGGATGCTGTGAACAATAGACTACAAGATATCAAAAAAATAAAGGCTAAATTAATCGGTCTTGAGAGACAGGAGCTGGAGGGCCTCAAAATAAAATCTAAAGTTAACTCCATTGGTGAAGAAGAATCTACTGCATTATATCATCTTATTAAGCATGCTAAGCACAGAAGGAAAACTTTCATGGAGGAACTCAAGTGTGAAGATGGCAGGATTCTTAATACTCAGAATGACATCGTAAATGCCTTACACCAATACTATGAAGACACTTACGGTGCTGGTGATACAAATGAAGATGACTACGGCGAGTTTTTTGATGCTTTTCCTACAGCAATAACTCTCGAAGATAATGACGCTGTGGTTCGACATTTTAGTACAGAAGATGTGTTAGACATCGTAAGACACTCTCCAACAAAAAAATCTGCAGGTCCCGACGGGCTGCCCATTGAATTTTATGATCGATACTGGAGCTTGATAGGAGACAAAATAGCAGAAATAGTAAATGAAGTATTACACGGCAAGTCCGTTCCGTTAGAATTTAAAGAATGTAAAATAGTGCTAATTCCGAAGAACAGAGGATGTAAACAGATCAACAACCTTCGACCCATCTCTTTACTCAACTCCGACTACAAGATAGTCGCACGAGCTATCCATGAAAGATTGATCCCACTCACTGGTAATTTAATTGGCAGATATCAAACCTGTTCTTACGGGAGGACAATTTTTCAAACGGCAGCTCAGTATCGAGATGTGATAGCTCTGGCTTGTGCAACTAAATTAAGGTGTGGCCTGCTATTTGTTGATTTTAATAAGGCATTTGACGTCGTTAACCACAGGTATTTGTCAGAGACTATGACTAGGATGGGCTTCACTCCCAAAGTTGTTGATGTAATTAAAAATGTAGTAATGGGTTTAACAGCTCATGTTTCTGTTAATTGTCAGTTAACAAAACCAATACAGATCAGGAGAGGCATCCCCCAAGGCAGCCCCCTCTCGATGTTACTGTTTGTCATATCACTCGAACCTTTTCTACATCGAGTACAGACTACTCTTACTGGATTAACGCTTGCAGGCCACAAAACTGTGATTGGTGCTTACGCAGATGACGTAGGGGTGGTTGTTCGGAACGCAGATGATGTAACCAGTCTGGAGGTGGAGCTGGAACGGTACTGCTCAGTTTTGGGAGCGAAAATAAATACCGCTAAGAGTAAATTTTTGAATATTCAAGGCCTTGAGCATGTTCACATCGGATGGGCGGAAAAATCTGTGGAACATAAGACGATTGGAGTTAAGCTGTCTGCTTCCATCTTAAAGATGATAGCTAACAACTGGAGAGATATTTCCGTGAAAATTCAAGGTGCGCTAATTGACAATTCCCTTCGTAACATGGATCAATTCCAAAGAGTGAAGTACATAAATACATGTATCCTATCGAAAGCATTCTTCATTGCACAAATTTTCCCCATTCCAAAAATGATAGCCAAATCTATCATGTCCAGACTTACCAACTTTCTCTGGAAAGGGGAAATTTTCAGAGTGGACGTTAGAACAGTAACACTGGACATTACACACGGAGGTATGGCCTTAACTGCTATTTCGACCAAAGCTACAGCTCTTTACATCAAAAGAACTACTGCAATAATAGTGGATTTCCCGGAAGGTATTACGGCGACACTTTTTGACGCTGTCAGACCAGCAAGCATTGAACCACCGGTAAATGTCGGGAAAATAAATTTTCAACTGAAACACGTCAGGGAATACTACCTGGTCAAAAGCTACCTTGGTAGTGAGCTCATCAATAACAAGAACATTGATACAAAGGCGATTCTGGAAGAACACAAGAAACACGAAGGGATAAATAAAATTGAAAGACAGTATAGCGGGGTGCAATGGGATGTAATATGGAAAAACATAAACAGTAGGGTATTATCGACGGACGTCAAATCAGCTTGGTACAAAGTTGTGAATAATTTAATCAGCACCAACGCCAGACTCCATGCAATAGGACTGTGTCCTACTGCCCTCTGCAACACTTGTCAGTTAAATGACACACTACAACATCGCTATACTTGCGGGAACCGACTACAGTATTGGAATTGGACGAAGGAGAAAATCATCTTAATTACTAGGTATGCGGCCAAGAATATGTCTACAACAATACTGGACAAACCGGATATAAAATTCTACCCCGAAACCAAAAATAATGCTGTTATCTGGTTACTAGGTAAATTTATTAGCTATGTTTTTAACAACCTTGGAGAAGATCATTTCATTGAATTTAAAATGTATCTGGAAAATGAATATCAAAAAATAAGAAAGTACAGGAATCACCAGAAACAGTTTGGTAATATGCTACATATAGCCTTTGGCAAGAAAGGTATTGGATGAATGGGAAAAGTTAACTTGTCTGACGGCCTGACACTGACAAGCATCAAAGAACTCAGGCACGTGGAACATAGACAGTGATTAAGTTCTTAATATTTTAATATTAATTGTAATCAAAATTCAGTCAATAAGCGACCCTTAAGAAAAAGAAATTTTAAAAGTATTCTACTGTCAATGGTTTTCTTATATAACTAATAAAAAACTTATATAACTTATGTAACTAATAAAAAAAGGAGGCAGTCAGTAAAAAAAAAAAAAAAAGTCGCCAAGTACAACAGGTGGGATCATACCATGTGCTTGGCCAACGTGTATTTCTACCTGGACGGAACAGCCCAGCAATGGTTCGAAAACAACGAAGACAAGTTGGCCGGCCGCGGTGGCCGAGGAGACTAAGGCGCTCCAGTCACGGTCTACACGGCCACTACGGTCGGGGGTTCGAATCCCCCCTCGGGCATGGATATTTGTGCCGTCCTAGTTCGTAACTAGTTCGTAAGTAGTTCGTAAGTTTAGGGACTGATGACCCCGTAGTTAAGTCCCATAGACTATACAAAAATTTGAACATTTTTTTTGAAAACAAGTTGAATGACTGGGAGACGTTCCAGGAGGAACTTAAGAAGACGTTTGGAGAGCGCCAGCGACAAATCCGCTCGGCGGAAGAATAACTGAAGAACCGGGCCCAACGACATGGTGAGCCGACACATACAGAACGTTTTGGCTCTGTGTAACATAGTCAACCCGAACATGACTGAGGCGGACAAAATCACGCACCTGATGAATGGAATTGCAGAAGATATGTACCAAGCTCTTCTGATAAAAGACGTCGCTACGACAGAAGAGTTCATCAAGTGGTGCCAGCGTATTGAAGAGATGCAACAAAGGAGGGTTGGACGCAAGAAGTATGACAGACTCCCAAATGTAGTCCCTATGGCCGTTGTGGAAGACCAACATGACTTCGCTTCTCTCATACGACAAATCGTGAGAGAAGAATTACAACAGTGCATGGCAGCCGGGACTATTAGACCGAGCGAGCATCAGATTATGGCCATGGATGCGAGCCCTGTAAGTCACGAGGGAGCCGACGCCGCTGAGGACGAGGTACTTCAAACATTAGCTCCTGTCTGCCCCGTCAATCGCACCCGACGTGAAGAATGGCGTCGCCCAGCTATGACTTACGCTGCAGCCGCCAAACGGCAGCCCGTGAACCGGCCGACACGACCACAGCCAAGTCCCCCGGTAACTATGACGCCCCGCAGAAGAACAGATGTCTGGATGACAGAAGACAACACACCACTGTCGTACGCTACTGCAGAGAGAGGAGGCGAGTATTTGATGATTATTTTGCCGCAAGACGTCAGCCGTCGGAGCAATTCTATCCCAGGCAGTCACCTGCTGATGAGTTCAGTCAACCTATGGGAAGAAGCCCATCGCCGTACCCTAGACGAGGTTGCTCCCCGACGCGCCGCAGCCGTTCACCGTCGCTGTACAGAGGTACCAGCCGCTCCCCTAGCCGCCGCGCCCAGGAAAACTAAGCGAGGCGACCATCTACGGAGGTGAGGCCGCCGCAGATGAAAATCCTCCATGGACGACAGTCGCCAAGATGTCAGGAAATCTCAACGACGTCATAATCGACGGCCAACCTGTCCGGGCACTTGTTGATTCAGGAGCCTCTTTTTCTGTATTATCGGATACTTACCGCCGCACACTAAAGAAGACAATGTTCTGTGATACGGGGGCAACTGTGCTGAAGGTCGCGAATGGAAAGTACGTCCATCCAGCAGGAACTTGTGTCGCAAGAATAACCATCAACAACAGGACGCAGCCGTTTGAATTTGTCGTGTTAACAGAATGTAGTCACAATGTCATCCTCGGATGGGACTTCCTTCAGGCATCACAAGCTACCATTGACTGTGGAAGATCTGAGCTGCAAATTGAAGAAGTTGTTCCGCCGGATACACGTAATACAGAATTTTCTGGGAAGTTATTCGTCGTTGACAATGTGACGATACCGTCGTTGACAATGAGAAGAGTTGCAGTCACAAACACAGATGACTGGTTAAACTGTGAAGTTCTTGTTGATAGTAAAAAATGTATCAGGCTCACAAAAGAAATTTACATACCAGCGGCTATCATAAGCATTACCGGTGGTCAAGGAGAGATTTGGATCACAAACTGTCAGGAGCAGTCACAACTTATCCCCAAGGGAATGTGTATCGGGACAGCTGAAGCAATCCAGGACGGTGAGCTCAACGTCATCAATGAAGACCCATGCCCTGCTGTTAGTACAGACAACACGCTGGAAGAAACAAACGTGGAACCGCCAATAGGGCCTGGACTGACAAAGGAACAACGACAGCTGGTGTTAGGTATACTACGCCAATTTTCGGGTGCATTCACACCTCAGCAGGGGAAAAGTCAAACGAAACGGCCCACGATAAAGCACCGGATCAATACGGGGGATCATCCGCCAATTAGCCGGCGTTCGTATAGAGTGTCGCCAGCTGAAAGACGGATAATTCGAGAGGAAGTGGAGAAGATGTTGCGAGATGACATTATTCAACCTTCGGAGAGTCCTTGGTCGTCTCCGGTAGTCCTCGTAAAGAAGAAGGATGGCACGTGGCGATTCTGTGTCGACTATCGGCGGCTGAACAAAATCACACAGAAAGATGTCTACCCATTACCGCGTATTGACGACACCTTAGACTGCTTGAAAGGAGCTACATACTTCTCAATTATGGACATGCAGACAGGTTACTGGCAAATCGAGGTTGACGAAGCTGACAGGGAGAAGACGGCTTTTATTACACTTGACGGCCTCTATAAATTTAAAGTAATGCCATTTGGATTTGTAATGCTCCAGCCACATTCGAACGCATGACGGACCACTTGCTTCGACACCTTAAGTGGACGACGTGTCTCTGCTATTTAGATGACATTGTCGTTTTCTCGAAAACATTTGAAGAACATCTGAGTCGCCTGGCAACTGTGTTGAAGTGTGTACATGCTGCAGGTCTCCGCCTCAATCCAAAGAAGTGCCTCTTCGTCGCCAAAGAGATAAAAATCCTGGGGCACCTAGTCAACGGAGATGGTGTCAGTCCTGATCCAGATAAAGTAAGGGCAGTCACAGAATTTCCAACCCCTCAGCACATTCGTGATGTGAGAAGTTTTCTCGGGCTGTGCTCATACTACCGCCGTTTCATAAAATGATTTTGTAACAAGGCACGTCCATTACAAGAACTTCTGCAGGGAGACGCCAAATTTTACTGGGATGAGACAAAAGAAAGAGCTTTCCAGGCACTTAAGGAGGCTCTAACTTCCGCACCAGTGCTAGCATTGTACGACGAGAATGCAAAAACGGAACTTCACACAGACGCCAGTGGTTATGGGATTGGTGCAGTGCTTGTACAAGTTCAGGAAGGAGCTGAAAAAGTGATAGCCTATGCGTCAAGAGTACTCTCAAAGTCCGAGATAAACTACTCTACAACTGAAAAAGAATGTCTCGCAGTTATCTGGGCTATCAACAAGTTCTGGCCGTATTTATTCGGCAAACCATTCACCGACGTGACTGACCACCATTCTTTGTGTTGGCTGACTAGCTTGAAGGATCCATCAGGCCGACTAGCAAGAAGGGCACTAAGACTCCTAGAGTACGATGTCACAGTGGTATTCAAGAACGGGCGCAAACACAAGGATGCCGACTTCGTTTCGAGGAATCCATTAGTGGAACACAACAGCATTAATGAAATTTCAGCCCTCACTGAATTAGATGACGTTACAGATGAACAGAGGAAAGATCCAGCACTATTAAAAACGATAGAGGCCTTGGAGAAAGGAGAACCGACCAATGGAGAGTTCCAACATATAAACGGAACATTGTATAAGAGCAACTACGATCCACAGGGCCCCAAATGGCTACTTGTTGTTCCAGCTCATCTCCAGCCAGCTATTCTCAAATATTTCCACGATGCACCAATATCTGGTCATCTGGGATTCGTGAAGACCCTAGACAGAATCAGACGCAGGTATTACTGGAAAGGTCTCTACAGATCTGTCAAGCACTATGTGAGTCACTGTAAAGAGTGCCAGCGACGGAAGCATGTGCCGCAATTACCTCCAGGACATCTCGAACCGATTCCGCCGGCAGCAGCTCCATTCCACCGAGTTGGGATCGATCTTTTAGGGAGGTTCCCGAAGTCGACAACCGGTAACCGTTGGATAATAGTCTGCACTGACTACCTCACACGCTACGCTGTCACCAAACCTGTGCCGACTGCAGAAGCTCCAGAGATCGCAAAATTCCTTGTAGAAGACATTATTTTGAAGCATGGAGCACCACGTGTCATGATATCTGATTGTGGAAAAGTATTCCAGTCAAAACTAGTATCAGAGGTAATGTCACGGTGCAACATTGTCCACAGAATGACAACTGCATACCATCCTCAGACAAATGGTCTTACGGAACGTTTTAACAAGACGTTAGCCGACATGCTGTCGATGTACGTCGATGTTGATCAGAAGGATTGGGATACAATTCTGCCAGTCGTGACATTTGCTTACAATACCGCAAGACAAGACACCACAGGCTTCACGCCGTTTTTCCTGCTCCATGGCCGTGAAGCTGTGACGACAATGGATACGCTGTTCCCGTTCCAACCGGACGACACTCAGGACGACTATGTTAAACAGCTCATCACCAGGGTCGAAGAAGCAAGACAGCTGGCTCGCATACGGACACTGGACGCCCAGGAGAAGGATCGTCAGCGGTATAACGACAAGCACCGACCTGTTGTGTACAACCCAGGAGATCTGGTATGGATTTTTACCCCTGTACGGAAGGTTGGACTGTCAGAAAAGTTGTTGAAGCGATACTTTGGTCCTTATCGTGTCATACGCCGCCTGTCAGACGTCACATACGAAGTTGAGGATTATGAGCCGTCCTCGAAACGTCAAAAACGAAGAGACATTGTTTACGTCCTGCGCATGAAGCCTTACTACGATCCCGAAGAGCAGGTAGACGACAATGGCTTCTTGTTCAAGGACTTTAAGGACGGTAATGTTCCTGATGAAGCCACGACAGGAACGTCTGTCGTCGATAATCGCGGAGAACGGAAGGATTCTCTTGAACTGTCATACAGAGGACCCATGACACGGTCAAGATCCAGGACATTGCAGCTGGCTCCACAGGGATCATAACAGCGGGTCGCTGTTTCTCCAGGAGAGGGAGCAATGCCGCGAGAGACCACCAACACCGACTGCCGGCGTGGCGCAGGGGTAGTGTCACGGACTGCGGTGCAAAAGGTCGCCGGTTCAATCCCGCCCACCGGCAAAAATTTATTTCTTTGTAATTAATAATTCCAGAATATTCTACATCTTTCTTACGTGCACTTGTAAATTCTACTTGTTTCTTATGTTAACTGTTCTTCTAATTTCTGGTAAATTCTGTCTGTGTATAAATAGCAGAGCACTCTGCCTGAGAGGCAGTCAGTGCTGCGTGTATGTTGAGTTCGTAATAAACGTGCTTTCAGTATAAGTGCTGTGTTTAGTTGCTTTCGAAGTCACGCCTGTTTCCATTTCAACGCGACAATATTTTTATGTTCGAATTTTTGTTCCGAACGTGTCCTGAATTCGCTGTTTGAATGCTGACAGGTGAATGCTCATCAGAGTTTGCGCCTAGCTAAAAAAAAACATGTGCACTCCACAAGTACTCTGCTACCCGAGTAGCCGCTTCCTTAGTGTAGTGCACTCCTGATCCAATTTGATCATTGCCTTGGTGATTGTCAGGACAGGTTCCGGTCCAATAAATGGAGTCTCTGCCCCCATCCTGGCTAATCTGTCGGCATGTTCGTTGCCACTGATCCCCGAGTGGCCAGGGACCCACAATAGGTTTACTCTATTGCTTTCCCCTAGCTCCACTAGAGCCCTGAGACTTTCTGCAACAATTTTAGACCTTGTTGCAGGAGCTGCCAGTGATCTCAGGGCTGCCTGGCTGTCTGAATAGATATAGATGCTACGATCTTTGTAGCACCTACGCAAATTCTCCTCCACACATGCCCTGATGGCAGTGATTTCGGACTGGAATACTGAGGCCAGTTTCCCTAGAGAGATGACGCCCTCTAGTCTTGGCTGCACCCCGTATACCCCGACCTCAACGCCTTGGTCTGATTTCGACCCGTCAGTGAACCAGACAATATTCTCCGTACGGCGTCGAACTATTTCCTCCCACTGCTCCCTACTTCCAATTGTTATATTGAAAGGCTTGTTGAAGCAGTATGGTGTTATAATATAGTCGGCTGGCATTTCCCCAACCTTTCCTATATTTACCTCACTCACTATTTTAGTGTGTGATTCTGGATATCCCAAAGAGTTCCAGTTGTTTGAGTCTGTAGGCAGCAGCTGCTGCCTCCATCTTGACCTAAAGGTGTAATGGGGACATATCCAGCATGGTTTCCATCCCAGCAGTTGGTGTGCTGCTAATTCCGCCTGTTATGGCTAAGCAGGCTAATCTCTGCACCTTAGCAAGCTCCTTAGCAGCAACCTGCTGTTCTGCCTTCTTCCACCACACGACCGCCCCATAGGTGATCCTGGGTCTAATTACTGTGGTGTATAACCAGTGCATACTCTTGGGGCTCAGGCCCCAATTTTTGCCACAAGCTCTCCTGGTACTTATTAAAGTACCTTTTGCCTTGGAGCAAATATTCCTGATGTGAGGGGTCCATGTCAGTTTCTCATCTAGGGTAACCCCTAGATATTTCACTGTCCCCTTCACAAGTAGTGCTTCATTGAAAAGCTTTAGATTCCAACTTGAGTGTTGGATATGTTTCCTTGTGAATGGTACAACAGTCTTCTTAGGACTTACCTCCAGATCCTGTTTTCTGCACCAGTCTTGCACAATGTCCAACGCACCTTGTGCCATATTCTTTACTGTGTCAGCAAATTTGCCGAGTATTACTATGACAAGATCATCTGCGTATCCTTGGCAAAAGTACTGCCTAGAGTTTAATTCTCCAATGAGATCATTCACCACTAGATTCCACAATAAAGGGGAAAGAACTCCTCCTTGCGGGCAACCCCTAGTGCTGTTGATTACCATTTTTTCATTCATCATGGTAGCTTCTACCTTTCTTCCACTGAGCATGGTCCTAGTCCACCTACATATAGTGGTCCCTAGGTCATGCACCTCTGCTGCCCTAACCATGGAATCGAAGGTCGTGTTGCTAAAAGCCCCCTCGATGTCCAGGATGATACAGAGGGCTATTTCTTGAAAGTGTAGTGCTTTCTCCACCTTCCCAACGAGTTGGTGGAGAGCTGTCTCACATGATTTACATGGCTGATATGCATGTTGGTTTGAATGTAGAGGAGCCCTACTTAACCTCCTATCTCCAACATGCACATTAACCAGCTTTTCCAATGTCTTAAGAATGAAGGAGGACAGGCTGATTGGTCTCATGTCCTTGGCCTTGGTATGATTAATTCTCCCTGGTTTATGAATGAAGACAACCTTCACTGCCCTCCAGGAATTGGGAATGATTCCTGCTGCTAGGCTAACCGTGAATAACCTGCATAGGAATCTAATAAGATTTTCTCCCGCTTGTTGCAGGAGAGCTGGAAACATTCCATCGCGGCCAGGTGACTTGAACGGTTGAAATGTTCCCACCGCCCATCGGACCTTAATGAAATCGACACACTCCTTGGCTAGATCCCAGTTCTCTTTGCGAATACCTGAAAACCGTTGTCTCTCAGGAATCGTATTCTGGTCTGCGTTATCCCCCAGAGTATATTGAGGAAAGTGAGTCTTGAGGAGCAGTTCCAGCGTTTCATGTGCTGTCTTTGTATACTCCCCATCCGCCTTCCTCAATGTTCCTCCTGGATTAGTTGGTACTCTAGTGAGTATTTTATGAAGTCTCGCCTGAGCAGCCGTGCCCTCCACTTCCTCACAGAATACCTTCCAGGATGCCTCCTTTGCCCGTCTGATGGCAAGGTTGTAATTGACAAGGGCCTCACGATACTTTTCCCATTGTCCTTTGCGCCTCGCAAGGTTAAACAGTCTTCGTACCTGTTTCCTTTGCATTTCCAGGTTATTATTCCACCAAGGCAAACTCCTATTTGTACACTTCTTAGTGATTGAGCAGTTGTCCTGGTATGAGGTCATAAAAGCAGAGGTTACGGCCTCTGCTACTTCCTCAAACTTTGCTGGATTCCTTATTGAGGTTTTAATTTCCTATAGGCTGAAGTCAAGGTCTTTCCTATATGTCTCTCAGTCCATTTTCCTGGGATTCCTATAGGCCATGATCTGTCTGGTTCCCATTTCAACCTTGAATTTAATATACATGTGATCTGATGAGGATGGCTCCAGGACCACATGCCACTGTTTGACGTAACATCCCATCATCATGGAACAAAAAGTTATGTCAGTTACTTATTCCCTTCTACTATTCCTGAATGTAGGTTCATCACCCCTATTCAGGATCTCCAAGTTGTTAGATAGGAGAAATTCAAGAAGGTGCTCACCTCTACTGTTGGTGTCCTTGCTGCCCCACGATAGATTGTTGGCATTGGCACCACATCCCACCAACAGTTCGTCACCTTGCCGATGGCAGGCTTCCGTCAGTCTCCTCACTTCCAAAGGAGGAGGAGAGCTGTCTTCATAAGAAAGGTATGCTGAGGCCAAAAAAATTTCCCTCGTTATACATTCCTCACATTGCTGCATCCTGATGGTCACCAGGTTCCTGGAACAAAAATCCATCATTGGTATCAAAGGGATTCCATTTCTAACATAAATACATGTTCTGGAGTGCTTTAGATTTCTAGCATAAATCAGCTTACCTCCAGTACCACCGAGGCCCGATACACCCCCTTTGTTTAAATAGGGTTCTTGTATCAGGGCCACGTCCACCTCCTGTCTCCCCAGGCGACGGCTCAGGGCAGCAGTGGCCCCTTTACTGTGCTGCAGGTTTATCTGCAGCGCTTCCAGTCCCCATCTTGCTGCCATTATTGCCTTTAAGGTCTTTGATTACCCTGACGGCGACCTGCGAGAACCCTAAAAACAGTTTCAGGCCTTGCTCTCGCAATGCCTTCAGGGACTTCTCTCCGACCTCCACCACCAGGGTTCGTCCTTCCGGAACGACCTTTTGGTTAATTACCCTCCAATCCTCTGTCGAGCCGTCTCTAATGACCAAGTTGTCGACGGGACGTTAAACCCTAAGCATCCATCCATCCATCCTCTGTCGAGACATTTGGGTTCTGGACCCTTATTTTCTCGAACATAGTCTTTGGAGAGACATCCTTAAGGATATTTGGTAACCATATTGATTCCTTTGTGGTCTTCAGGAGTTCGGCTGCTGTCTTGACCAGCAGCTTCGCATCCTCCCACGATGATATCATGGGCACCTTGTACTTAAGCCATTCTGCTAAGTGCTCCCCCTCGCAGACAAAAATGAGGGCACCGTGATCTAGATAGACCCTCCTGAATTTGGGTCCTGGACCAGCGTCCCCCCCAATCTCTTCAAAGAGGGCCATCTGCATGAGCTCCTCCTGCTGCGAGGTGATGCTCACCAGTGGGTATCCTTCTTGGAAAACCGCCATTCTAAAGACCGAGAATGCAGTACTATAGGTCTGTTTCCCTATTTCCTGATTTCCTGCCTCAGCCTTTTAGGATCACGCCTGTCCAGAGAGGAGGGAGTGTTAGATTCCTCCCTAACCCTCTTGCCACCTGTCTTTGACATCAAGGGGGTCTGTGTATCCCCTTCAACCTGAGGCAGTTTCTTTTTGGGGGTCTTGGGCTCAAGCCCTTTCGATTCCCTCCACTTATGTTTAGGAAGCCATTCTTTTTCTTCCTTTTTCTTCTGTTCCTTGAGAAGTTTCCTCCTCTGAACCCCAGACAAGGCATTAATCCTAATCTGGTCCAACTTCTCTGTTACAGTTCCCACTTCTTGCTCAGGTCTAGACCCTGACTGAGAAGTAGGAGTGCACTCCATCGGTCCTGATCCCTATGTCTGAGTATCTGAGTTCTCAGATTGCCTGTCAGAATCTTTTAAATAATTTTTTTTCTCCGTGTTCATCTTAGTCCCACGAGATTTGGGGATTTATATGGTCTGCATCACGATAACCCCGCGCGGTGCAAGGCTACTTAGTCTGGGAGGTCGTTTGGTATCCCTGAGGCTCCGTTCGAGACACATCCACCCATGTGCCACGCACCCCTCGGCACGGATCACATCACACCTTGGGTTGGGAAGGGAAATGGGAGAGGACTGGGAGATGATAAGGAAGACGGGACGTTGTGGGACGCTCCTATTCTCATCCATCAGCTTAGGTCTTTCCGGCAGTAGGTTTGGTATAGCCCTCAGCTTCCCACGGATGTTCAAGGCTCCCCACCCGCACGGACAGTGATTCGTCAAGGTAAAGTGTCTTACTATACTCCATCATCTCGTGAATAACATTGAGGCACGCCCTGAAATTATTTCATGGGAGTGGCCGTGCTCACTAAGGCGCCTTGCTGCGGAGTATGCGTCTGCTCCCTGTCTCTCGTACATTTCTGCGTGTCTGTGTTTTGGGGTACTTTGAAAGTCTAGGGATTGATGACCACTGCAGTTTGGTCCCATAGCTTTACAAACATCTGAATATTTAAACACAATCACTTCCTCAGACATACATCTCTTGAAGTGACGACATTGACTAAATCAAAGAAAGCCAAGCTCATACAAAGGACTACTAACAAGAGTTCTGTGCTCCGGAAACAGGAAAATCCAGTAGTACAAAGAAACTTGTTTCTCGTGTCGTTGGTGGTTAATCCGCAATCTTCGTACATGTGTCTGGTTTCAAGACTGTGGTTAATCAACAAGAGGGTAGTTTTAGGCATATTTATATCGTAGGCATAAATAAGCATTTTTTCCTACTAATTACGAAAGATGTTTTGTCCATGCTGTGAGGCAAGGAATCAGTTTGCTGAACTGCTCAGTCTTGAAACCCGTTGCATGTATATGCCGAGACGTTTTTGTGATTAACAGAACCCAATTTCTGTCACATTATGTCTTGCCACCTTAAGATTGTCATTTAGTGTAGCACACTGTTTGAGAGACTGTATTCAGTGGTTCCAACTCACATAGGTATTCATTGGTGCTGTATTGTATCTAGTACTAAATCATTGATGAAAACTCAACAGCTGTGAACATTTTAACGTACACTGAAAGGCGGGCGTGATCAGCCCAACGAGCATCAATTGCGCAGAGGTTGAGCACACGCCACAAAAATAAAAACCACTGCTCGCATCTCAACACTTCCACAATTTTCTTAACTATTCTGAGTACCTTATTTTGTTCGAAGAGCGTTCGCTTTCTTTGCAATTTCTATTTCCTTAAAACGTCTAGTGTATAAAGTTAAAAGAAAAACTCTTATAGTACGAACTTACTTTATTTTTTATGTTCAAAATAAGGCTTGAGAAGTTTGTTACTATCTGACAGACTTATATGAAGTCAACCAATGTTTATATTAATTATGATTCGGAAAATTCTAATATTAGCTGGCGAGTACAGAACAACGGATGTCGACCAACAGTCTCCGAAAAATTGCTTGAAAACTTTACAGGAATTTTTAATAGCATAGTATGGTTTCCTATATGCATAGTGTGACTAATATTTCACACCTGTTGTCGTATTTTAATAAAGAAAGTTCCAAATTTGCTGCAAAGTTTAGATTTGTTTTTATTTCGTCACTACAGACTGTTTCGGCGCAATATAACCATTTTCAAGTGTTCTTCAAATATAGGTAATACGTTTTACAAAGTAATTTTAAATCTTATTCTGCAAGTATAACAAAGGTTTTACTTGCGTCTAGATGGAATGACGTACTGATATAATCGTACTGGACTGTCTGATGTTTGTCAATTAACTTTTAGTCTTATAATTTTTTATTTTTTTATTTTTTTAAATTTCGTTTGACAGTTTCCAGGATGCATGTTTACATATTACCGTTTGATGGTGACAAAGATGATGTTTATAGCGCTATCTTTTGTAGTTGCGCTCTCTGGTCGTTGCATTACATTTAAGTGCACAGATTTTGTAATTAACATAGAGTGATGAGATCACCCTTATCAAAATCTCTAAGTGATTAAATAAAACAGCAATTTAAACAAATAATAACGTTGCTATATCATGAAGCGAAAATACGAGAATGTAACACGAAAATGTATTAATAAGATAAGAGATTACACATAGAATTATATAACAGCAATAACATATATATTTCGCCGTTTTATAACGTTTTTATCTGTATTAATTACAAAATCGGTGTACTTAAATGTAATGCAATGATCAGAGATCGTAACTACAACTGATAGCGATATAAAATTTAAGTTTGTCACCATCAAACGATATTACGTAAACACATATAATTGGAACTGTCAAACGAAATTGAAAAAAAAAATAATAATAGCAAAAGGTAATTGATAAACCTCAGACAGTCCAATACGATGATAAGTGCACGTCATTCCATCTAGACGTAAGTAAAAACCTTTGTTATACTTTCAGAATAAGATTTACAATTAAAAATAAGGAATACTATATAAAACTTATTACCTATATTTGCAGGGTACTTGAAAATGGCAATAATGCACCGAAGCTGTCTGTAGTTACGAAATAAAAACAAATCTAAACTTAGTAGCAACTTTGGAACTTTCTTTAGTAAAATGTCATTATAAGACCTTTGTTGTGCTGCAGGCCCTGAAGTGCAATTCCATTCTTTTCAATAATTTATTAGCACACATTATTAACAAGTTACAAAACGTTCAAAAATGTTCAGTTGTTTGTAGAGCTTATGGGACTTAACTACGGGGGTCATCAGTTCCTAAACTTACAAATTACTTATGAACTAGCTAATACTAAGGACGGCACAAATATCCAGGCCCGTGGGGGGATTCGAACCCCCGACGGTAGTGGTCGTGCAGAACGTGACTGGCGCGCCGCACACCAGTCGGCCACCGCGGCCGGCACAAAACTTTCAGTTATGTTTTGTTAAAAATGGCAAACAAAACGTTTAGCAGGTGTACTCATAGAAATAGTTTCTGTTGATAACACGTAAAAAGGTTCGTTTTAAGTACTTACTTGAGTTCCCTTATCCCAGATGGCCACTGCCTTACTGGAAAGGTTATAGGCGTCCTTCACGGCCGCAGCATCTTTTCTTCGCTCATCTCTTGCTTCTGCACAGTCCTCACAGGAAATTTACTAAAATCGACACGATCAAAGCAAAACTACACTATAAGTAATTAACTGAAATCTACGAAATTTAAAACACGTACCCGGAGCTTAAAATTATAATTGTTTTTGACTAACTTACCCTCGATATGTTTGCAAAAATACATGTTCAAAACTAGAGGCACGCATAAATCACCGTCCGAAATTGTACTGATCGTAATCTCTGAAAACTACTTCGAAGAATTAGTTCATGAATTCACTAGAACACTAAATGGTTGTGAAAACACATTTGACCTCCTAAAAATAAATAATAGTTAGTCAATAAAGAGTATAAAAACAGATACTGGAATTAGTGAACAGAGTCATCTTAGCGAGGCTGAATATCGAAGTTCCCAAATCCAAAAATCAAACGAAAAGTATATCTGTTCTAAAAAGCAAATAACGCTTTGCTGAGTGTGTCCACTGATTCTAAACTAACAGTGGGAGTGTAGATGGGATGTGGCTTCCATTGACAGAAATTGCCAAATTTGTACCAAATTAGCAAAATAGTGAACACAAAACTGTTTCTGAAGCAAAGGAAAAAGAATGCCAAATTTAAACAAACACGAAACGCCAAGACTATCCATCTTTTACAGAAACTCGAAATTTAACGTTGACGTGAATACGAAAAGCTTATAATAGTTTGTACAATGAAAACATGTCTCGTAATTTACTAGAAAATCCAAAGAAATATCGGGTCATATGTAAAGTATACTAGCGACAAAGCACAATAAATACTTGCACCTACGCGATAGCAATACTGGTCACAGTGCTGCTAAAGACGAGTTGCTAAAGACAGGTTTCCGAAATACCTTCTCTAAAGAAGACAAAATATTCCTCAAATGGTATAAGGAACAGATACCAGGATGCGTGATTTAGAAGTGGTTATCCTCGGAGTAGTAAGGCAACTGAAATCACTTAACGAAGACACAACTTCAGGGCCAGACTGTATGCCAATTAGGATCCTTTTCGAGTATGCTGATGCTGTAGTTCCATACCTATCATACTAAAATACGGCACAGGCCACTTCAGTCTTCAGAAAGGCAATAGGAGTGATCCACAAAATTACAGGTCCATATCATTGACGTCGATTTGCACCAGAATTTTGAAACAGTTTTTTCGAACATTACGAACTACTTCGAAAGGAACGAGGATTCAGAAAGTATCGTTCTTGTGAAACACAGCTAGATCTTGACTCACTTGAAATGATCTGTGCTATCGACAAAGGATCTCAAATCGATTCCACATTTATAGATTTCCGGAAAGCTTTTGAAACTGTATCTCACAAGTAGCTTCTAATAAAATTGCGGTCTTGTGGAATACTGCTTTAGTAGTTCGGTTCGATTCGTGATTTGCTGTTTGAAAGGACGCAGTTCGTAGAAACTGAAGCAAAGTCACCTAGTAAAACAGAGGTGATATATGGTGTTCTCGAGAGAAGTGTTATAGAGCTCCTATTGTTCCTTGTCTTTATAAATAATTTAGGATACAATCTGAACGGCTCTCTTAGACTGTTCGGGGATGATGCTGTCGTTTATCGGTTATTAAAGTCACCAGAACATAAAAATAAATTGCAAAACGATTTAGATATCTCCATAGTGCGAAAATTGGCAATGGACCCTAAACGTTAAGTGTGAAATCAATCATATGAGAACTAAAAGAAATCAGTTAAACTTCATTTGCACGGTAAATGACTCAAATCTACAGGCTGTAAATTAAACAAAATATCCGGGAATTACAATTACTAGCAACTTTATTTGGAAAGAAGACAGAAAATATCGTGGGAAAGGCTGCGTTTCATTGGCAGAACAATAAGAAAATGTAACACTTCTGCTAAAGAAACTACCAGTTGTGCGTCCTTTTTTTTTTCGGGGCTCCCTACTCCCCTACACCCCGTCCTTTCGCTCACCATTAAAGCCTTCGTCGGCTAAGAAACAAAAAGGTACCCCGATGGTTTTTTTTCTACGTATTGATGTTTTTTTTGTTTTTTGTTTTTTTGTTTTGTTTTTGTAATCCTGTGGTCCTCTTGTGTAGAATGCAAACTGAGCCAGAAGAAGGAAGAATCCGGTAGCTTCATATCGGACGCGAAGAAAGAATAAGAAGAATAGAGAAATCAAAGATTCCATTCTAGACGAAACACGCCACAGTGTACATAGAGAACCAAACACAAAATAGTCCAGTGTTCATCCACTATCAAGAAAACAGCATAAACTGACAAAGTAAAAGTCACCCAGTACAATGCACCAGAAAAATTAAAAAAAGTCGTAAAGTCAACACCAATAAAATGACCAGGGGAAAGCCCGCCACAATATACACAGAAACCAAACACAAAACTATCCAGTGTCCATGCACTGTCGATAAAACGCATGCGAGAAAAACAAGTAAAAGAAAGGCACTCCGCACAATGTGTCACCATAAAGGAAAAACGTAAAAACGGAAAACTCAATAGGAAAAAATTACATGCCGTGCTTGGCAAATATATATTCCAAAGAAACTTTCAAAAAATTACCAAATTTTTCTTTATATTTCGTCTGCCTTTTTTCTTTGTCATATTCACTCCAAAGATACGACAGGAAGTCCACAGAATCCGTCGTGTCCATCGTAAAAATCGAATATATAGTGCGTCCCAGAATCCATTGCGTGGCATGTCGTTTTGTATTAGGGTAAGGGGTCCATTCAGGGGTAACGGCGTCTTCGACAGTGATGGTGTTTATAGAGACTCGGTTTATCAGTCTCAGCATGTCTCTGGCGGTCCTGTTTTGGAGTACTGTGGGATCTTCACCAAGTGGGACTCACGGCGGGTATAGACAAGTGCAGCTCGTCTTGTATAAAGGGGAGGAGAGAGTGTCACGGAAATGATGCACGAAATCATTAAAAGAAACACACTATTTGATGCGGCGAGATGAATTTTCGAATTTTCTTGGACCAACTTAATCCTCAGAGTGCGACCATAGTTTTGAGCACCCACCTACATAGGGAGACATGATACATTATGAAAAATGAGATCGAATACGGAAAGATTTAGATGTTCCTTTTGTCCCGCGCGCTATTAGAGAATGGAAAGGCAGACAAATATTATTCCAGGACCTTTAGTGTGATTTGAAGAGCAAATATGTAGATGCAGATGGAAAACGTCTATCGAGTGCTTGTCATGGCACTATAGTGGAAAAATATGAGTAATAACTGCGTGCGCGCCAGTCACGGTCTGCACGGCCACTACGGTCGCGGGTTCGAATCCCCCCTCGGGCATGGATATTTGTGCCGTCCTTAGTGTTAGCTAGTTCATAAGTAGTTTGTAAGTTTAGGGACTGATGACCCCGTTGTTAAGGCCCGTAAGGTATAAAAACATTTGAATAACTGCGTGTAGCTCGAGGGCCAGCTTCAAGTTATTAAACTGGACACCACATAGGCGACTGTTTACTAATAATAAGATGTTTATGGAGCTGCAATGTTCATTGGATATGTAAGGAAGAGGTTTCTAAATTGTGGGGGGAATGGAGACAAAGTTGAGGGCGAGTTTCTTTGGAGAAACAAAGAAACGAAAAATACGCTGGTAATGTATCTTAAATGTCAATATGTTTGCTTTAATGCACGACGTGGTAACATTCAGATGCTAATTTCAGATTCAGGTTAGGGCAAATAAAAGTAACCTGGAGAACAGTGTTCCAGGGTAGAAAGAAACACAGCAGGTGCAGTAATAACTTGACTACAACACATGTTGGTAGTAACCATTGTCACAAAGTTTCTGAAAGCGGATCCAAACTGGACTGCTGACATCTCATCCGAACTGTTGTGCTACAGTTCGCGAAGACTGTAGGCAGTTGTTACAAATATATGGTAGGGATCCGCAGGTACACTTGAACAAAAAAATCCCTCAAATTTAGTCATGCGTAAGAAATTTGTTATACTCAAGCTTGGTGTTGCTAATGTACAATGATTGTCCTTTAGAGATTATGAAGGACAGTGAGACTTGGAATTCGCGCAGAAGTTTTGAGGCCCTTTTCTGTAAATCGGCCGGATCGTAGTACTGCTGACGCGAAGCGCACGCTTGAACATGTAGCAGTCTCCGTAATCCGAGGCAAATTCTCTGTGAAAACGATGCTAGGCTCAGTTCCTTTTGAAGACGAATCACAGTTTCATCTTGCGTGGACCGTGTAACTATACTTCAGCCAATCCAAGAATGGTGCACGGCTTCTGTCAACTTGTAGCGCTAACTGTTCACGTGCCCGCCTGAGGTGTGCAGTAACCCTTGTTACGCGATATACAAGAAATAATGTGAAAGGTTCTAGCGACACACATTACACATGAGGCTCCCCACGCACACTGCCAGATGAGGTCACCTGCATGCCCTCTGCTAACAGGCATGAACGTTATGGAAATATGCTTTAAGGCTCGGCCGGACTTATGCGCAGCTGATCCATCCTATTGGAAGTAACTGCACGTCTTTTCCTGACACAAATAGCCTCAAAATCGTATCCAATCATCTGTGACACTTGTACTGGCCCTCACAATGTAATATGGATTTTAGTGAGTGACTTCTACAACGCTTACATATCAATAAAGAGTAGCAAATTTCTAATCTTATGTGCTTGTGTATTTCAGAAGTAGTCGGTACCCTACGATAACCACGTGTTAGTTTCAACTGCTTTTGACCCGTCACATATAAAGTTTGAAAGTCCTATTTCTTCACCTACTGAGTCAATGATCCTCTGTTAAGTATTGTAAACATCTTATTTAGCCACATATTGCAGTAATGATGATCAGCACTTTAATAAAAGAAGCATTTTTGTTCGTACCGTAGTTGTGGGTTTCCAGTGCCTAGGAAAATGTGCATTGAATACTTCATTTCTCGCCGCTTATTGTGATTGTAGTCCCGCGGCAGAATGCCTTCGCTACTAAGTAATTCACACGTGACAGCGTCAAGTAAGTGATTGATGAGAAGGTCACATTTTCACGTTGCTTGAGCAAATGCGACTTTTTAACAGCGGTGAGTCATCTCCTAGAGGTCGGAATTCCAGTTCAGTCGCGCCATACGACAATACTCCTATTTGAGCAGTGAAGTTCCTGTTGGAGTTACTTTGTAACGTTGTTTGCTCAAAACATACATAATTAAGGAATGTAATTTCTACCGAGCGTCTACAAATTTTAAATACAGTAGATGTACAGCTTTGTACTGATTTGTAGCAGACGGTAGCGATAATGGTTAATGGTTCATCTACTTATCTCCAATTAACTCAGTGTAGAAAACATTTCAGAGCAATGTACAACAATTAAAGAGCAATTTCCCTTTTAAAAAGTATAAGAAATAACTAAATTATATTTATGTGTATAGTACACCTTTTTCTAAATTACATACTACCCATTATGAATTGATATAGAAATCCTACACAAATGGGAATGTACTTAAGCTCCAGCATAGTAATGCTAAGAACTTAGACTGTAGCTATGTTACTTCAGGATTTTTGTTACGTTTCATACATATGGAACACGATGTTCCTGTGTTAGCCTAAATCTGAAGTAACAGAGTATGTATGCCGAAAAGGCCTGTGATAGACAGATACTGTACCTGTTAAGCAAACTGTTCTGTAAATGTTAGCAAACATTAAATCAAACATTGTTAAGCACGTTATTGTAACAACGAACACAAAATCCAGAAAATCAATATACATGAACCGAACTTTTATGGATGAAATACACATGCTAGTGACATAATGATCATCTTGGAAAAAGCAAATGCATTGCTGTTGTGTTCTTGATTCCGACGACTGCTGTGATGCATCTCCCCACGCTCTCTCAGAGCCAGGTGGCGCAGTGCTAACTCACTAGTCTAGCATTCGGGAGAAACTTCAGGTCATCTAGATTTAGGTTTTCCGTAACTTTCCTAAATAATTACAGGAAAATGCCGGGGTGGTTCCCTTGAAATGGTACGACTGAATATTTCCTTTCACGTCCTTACCAAAATATCTGTTGGGAGCACTATCTCTATTGACCACGATATTGACAAGACGCTAAACCCTAAGCTTCCTTCGATCCTCGTAACAACGGCAACCCACATCTCATTGAACCTACTTACTCTCGGCCTCCCTTTGCGATTTTTAACCCACACACTTCCTTCTATTTAATTTAACTATTTCTTGTCTCAGAATATGTCGTATCCATCGATCAATTGTTTGTCTCAATACGCCTCCAATTTCTCTTGTCCAATATTCTGTTCAGTACATTCTCATTAGTTACGACGTATATCCATCTGATTGTCAGAATTCTTCTGTAGCACCGCATTTCATAAGCTTCTATTCTTTTCATCTGAGCTATTTATGGTCCAGAAAAATACTTTTAGAAAGTACTTCCTAAGGAACATATTAATATTCGATGTTAATTTTATCTTCTTCAGAAATGCTTTTCTTTTCATTGCCATTCTACATTTTATATCTTCTCTACATCAGAAGTTATTTAACTGCCAAAGTAACAAAACGAATATACTTTTATTGCCTCGTTTCGTAAACTAATTCCCTCAACAGCGCCTGATTTAATTTGACTAAATTCCATTACTCTAGTTTTTCTTCTGTTAATGTTAATCTTATATCGTCCTTTCAATACAGTGTCCATTCAATTAAGATGCTCTTCCGGGTCCTTTGCTGTCTCTGACATATTAAAATCTCATTCGCAAAATGCGTATTCTTCTAATGGAGAGTGAAAGACAAAATTGTACGAAGGCCTCTTTGATCGTTTATATGAAGGTTCGAGGCGTTAAAACAACAGCAAATACACTGCCATTATACCACCCGGAAGGCTAGGAGGAAACGAGATTAAACTTGATGGTTTGTAGAGTAATGCCATGCTATTTAAGTCAAATTTAGAAAGAACTCGGCAGTACGAGTATGCTGTTGCCCCCTGTTGTCTTCTGTTCTGTGTGCCGGCCGCGGTGGCCGAGGGGACTGAGGCGCTCCAGTCACGGTCTGCACGGCCACTACGGTCGGCGGTTCGAATCCCCCATCGGGCATGGATATTTGTGCCGTCCTTAGTATAAGGTAGTTGATAAGTAGTTTGTAAGTTTAGGGACTGATGACCCCGTAGTTAAGTCCCATAAGCTTAACAAACATTTGAACATTTTCTGTTCTGTGGAAAGGCTGTCTTGGCTCCGTATCATCTTTCTCGACAGCCGTTGTAACTGCTCCCTGATATCTTCAACGCCCGAACTTGTGGAGCTGACGATCAGCTTCTCCCGCACAGAATCTTGGAGTAACGTAACACGATGCATTCAATTCACGCGACGTGTGTGAGGCGCACTGGCACGTTCCACTAAATCTAGGCGTGGGCTACCTCGCACCTCTCTGTCCCAGGGGCCTTCAGCGTTTACGCGGCTTTCTTCAAAAAATGAAACTACTGACCTGGGCCATCAAAAGTCGCAACCGTAAATCACAATGTTATACATCCTAATGGTAATGAGTATCTGAATCGTGATATTTCATTTATTATATTAAATGTCATCTCGCGTTAATGTTATAAGAAAATTACACCTATCTGTACATGTCCAACGAGTATTGCTCTTGAACATTTGCCAACATTTTTAGATTGGCTCTAACAACATCGACACACTATGTCAGAACAATCGTCAATTTATTGAGAAAAGCAGTTACGATCTGTAAAAATATTTTTAAAACAAAAGTCTGGCCTAAAAGGAAGGGTATTCGGTTATGAAAGCAGTGACATATCTTCGCATCCTTCCAAAATCGTACAATAACAGTTTACGTTGAATGCCATGACTGAGTCCATATTGAGCAATATGGATTCAGGATTTATTTCTTTAAAACAAGTATCTATCTAAGTAAGATAAAAATTCTTCAAATAAATAATATCTTTGAAAGACTGCCAAGATTTACGTACTGTTGGGAGTGCGTGAAAGACATGCATTCCGACCCCATGATTTACATCAAGAATTACCAATAATGATACCAATTTACGCGAATTCATTAAACATGTGAAAAAGTTACTGAAGTACATATCAGAAAGTAACTGAAAAGAAATGTGCCAAAATATTTTATTGGCCTCGAATTTTGTGAACAATTCCAGTAAGTGCAGCGTTTAAAAAAAGGGCTTTTCAAAATTTAAAACTAATAAAACTATATTTACAAAGTTCAATAATTCAGCATGACAGTTTTTTTATTGCATCAGATATAGCATCTAAATGGTATTCCGGTACAGATGTAAAGAAGTTGAGTAAGGCTAAAAGCATGAAAGTTTTGTCTCCCGTGTAGAGTGACTTCCTTAAAATCGCCGTCACTGGGGGGGGGGGGGGCTGCCCGAGGAGTTGAAATAGAATTGCTTCTAAATTTAAATAGAATGCTTTCTAAATTGAAATAGTTCCGAACCGCCGTCGACAAAACGCAAGCTCTGGAATTAAAATTGTAGCGCCGCTCGGGAATGGGCGCATGGTCTAAGGCGCCATGCCAACAATTGATCGACCGCTCTCCGTCAGAAGTTAGAGTCCTTCCTCGGGAAGGTGTGTGTGTGTGTGTGTCGTAAGCTAAAGTAGTTTGTAAGTCTATGGACCGATGACGTCAACAGTTTGGTCCATGGTTTACAAAGATTTGAACATTTAAAATTGTAGTCAGGCTTCTGCGCGCGTCGAATTATGTCGCCCAAGGCCACCAACAGCCGGCAAATATTAATTCTCTTACAAGGCCGTAGAAACTCATCATTTAATTGTGGCAGCATCGATTGTCGCAGGAACGAGTTTACAGATACATCGTTCTCTCGTGTCAGAAAGAACAGACGCCGCAATTCGTAATTGGAATCCACGTAGTAGAGTATTGATGCTTACTTGAGGGCGGGTTGCATACGAGGACCGGCGGGAATACACGGTGAGCTGCGAGCTGTGGAGGACACCGGGCGAGGCGTGTGTTGGCTTAGCGCTACTGCGCAAATTACATTCGTCCATGTTACAACACCTAGCAGTAGTTGAGACAAAAATATCCCCACGAAATCTGCGATCGCTTGACAGTGTAGAGAAATCAAAAGACAGGATCATACATGTCACAAAGCTTGCCATTTCGAAACTAATTCATCGAAGCTTATACTGTAATTTGCTGTAGCCTAGAATAATTAACTTTGGCAAGAAGAAAGGTTTCACAGTATAATTAAAAGAAAAAATGGAAAATTATTATCGTTTAAAAACTGACATTGCATTCGCAATCTGTCAAAAATCTCAGGAACTACGGTAGGGATTTTGATCTGGTTTTCAGTAAAAAGTCCAGCGATTCACGAAGAAGAGCTGTGTGCCCAACTCAGAAACGTTTCGTGCTTGCTGGCCGAGAGACTATAAAATGAAATATTTTGCCGCTATGCTCTAGCGTTGACAGACGTAAGACCATCGACCTGCCTGCGACATGTATCTTACAAAGAAATACTGCTAACGGACTGCACTTTCATTCTTTGCTACAAGTTTCGGATATCGCAGAAAAGTGTAAAAACAGCCGTATGGACACTTCCTCAAATTCTACCAGTGATCTTGACAAGTACGAAGATAATGCATCTGAAACTGCCAATTATCCAAGTAACTTCGAAATTAAGAAATGAATAGTTAAATTTTCGAACGCGAAAACACGCAGTAAATTAAACTTCAAATCGAAACATTCTGACAGTCTTGTAATTTGCGGGAACAATATCTTGCCAGTATCGATATCGAAAGCAAGTAAAAGCCGTCGAAATTATTTGTTCCTGGGATGAAACGACCATGAACAGAAGTCAATAAGGAAACCTGGGTGTCCGTGTACTACTTGTTTTTTTCCGTTAACGCACTGCGTCATGGGGTGTAAAACTGGAAGGAATATCTGATGCGTCATCCAAGCGAATCGTGAAATTTTGTTTTGTGAGTAATCTTGTCTACAATTTAGTATGCTTGTTTGATATTTTTTTATTTTCTTTATTTCATGAAAACACACATCCATAGGTCCATCACCTTATTATCAGAAACTGAACGCATTTTACCTGTTTACAAAACATAAGAGAATTTTAAATTACACATATAGTAAGTGTTACAACACCGGTTCAACAATAAAAGAAATGTATTAAGTACTTTTAATAGAAATTCATACTTTTCTCTACAAAAGAAACCCATTGTTTTAAGGTGTTATCAATTAATTTATGAAATAAAAGAAAATAATATATAATAAAACTCGGGGGCTGCTTTTTCCAAGTCCCGTAATTGTCTCCCATTCTAATGTAGAAGCTTGAAATACGGTTCTTCTCTGTGCAGTGCTAAGGCGTGCAGCCCTACCACCTCACCCTTGGGCTCGACGACATTCGAAACAGCAAGTTAGCGTTCTTACATAAAAAATTAAACACATAGCTGCGAATTTCATGTGAGGTTTAAAGTGGTTAAAGACGTCCCACTGACAATAAATTTCACTGAAATTTTTACCGAAGCCACTGTGCAGGTGTTCTACGATAGGGAGTTGGCGACATGACAGTCATCAGCTGACACGAAAATGCGGCATTAAGGGAGTCGACGAAAGCACCCCTTCTCTTGGCGTGTTTATTTGCACAGTATTCAGTAGAGTCCGAGTAGCACTGCAGACACCTTTCAACCTTCTTTGAGAACATCCTAGGGTTGTTGATCTGACCCCTTTGTAGCATAGTGAAGCAACACGTTTTGCTCCGCTATACTGGTGCAACCAATGCAGTCCTTTCAATACCATTCGTTGAAATATGAATGTAATTCACCCCCTCCCTACGTACCCCGCCAGAGTTGGGCAACTTGATCGGTGCTACCTGAGTACCAATGTACATCTGTTGAACAGTTTCCGCTCAGTGGATTTCGTAAACCATTTAGCTGAAAAGGGACATCTGAATTGGAAACGCATGCGGTAGTGGTGTGTGTAGAACCAGCCACTTGTCTGCTAGCGCTCACTTGAGTCGGAGCGCACGCTCGGATTGGTTCATCGGAAACAGGCTAGGAATTCGGCAGTGCCCTTTGAAAAGAACCATCCCGGAATTTGCCTAGAGGATTAGGAAAATCACGGAAAATATAAATCATCATGGCCGGAGGTGGGTTTGAACCGCGTCCTCCCGAATGTGAGTCCAGAGTATTGAGCAACATGTCGAGGCTAAGTTTTTGACGGACTACAATTCCTCAGGATTCTTTCAATAAATCTCAGTCTGGCATCTGCCTTAACCACATTTAATTTTACGTGGGCATTCCATTTCAAATCGCCTCTTACGTCCGCTCCCAGCTTTATTACGCAAGTAAGTGCTTACAGTGTTCGCCCTGCTACTGCTTAGTTATATAATATAGGTAGATTTTAAATGGGGTTCTCAGTCTCAACTGCTAGTAAGCGTTGTAAGCGTACAGCATGGAGATAAAAAAATTGTGCTGGGGCCGGGATTGGAAGACGGGACCTGGTGCTTAGTAGGCAGTTGCGCTAAGCCACATAGGCTTAACACATATACGAGGCTGGCCAGTCTTCCATATGCCGTCGGCTGGCAAATAACAACTGCGGCGTCTCTTCCTGACAACATGGCGCCGTTTGCAGGTTTATTAGTGTGTGTTTCCACGTAGCAGCCTTCCACGATTACGTCCCTCGACGTTTGAATAGTTTCTGTTCGTTAAACCCTGTAAGCCAAAGTAAAAATTCCGTTTTACTGAACTACAAATTGATGAAATGAGTTTCAGTGAGATTGCAACCCACGAAGTCGTCAGAGAACCGTTGAACTGGCCAGAAGTGTCAGCTTAAGGAGTCTTGGCAAGAACGTCGTCCTGTACTCTCTAATGTAGTTTTCGACTGCGAAATGTGTGGGAATCGACGCCCTAATGGATGCAGTGGTTTCATTGAGACTTACCTATACTTCCCGTGGCTTTTTTGTGTAAATTCTGAGCGGTGGATAGTCTGAAAAGTTTCCCTCAATTACCTGTAAGAAAACCGCGCGATTTCAACGTTGGTAATCGCTGTTCTGCCCTCCACACCAGAGGTGTAAAACGAAGAAGCGAAATAGATAGCTGGAGTCAAAACTCGCAGTACTCCCTTTTACTTGGAAATCTCTGCAGGAAATGTAAAAGCTGAATATTCCATTACGTTATGGGTGAGGAACGTGGGCGCCATCTAGAAATCGGCCGTCTTGAATCTTAGTTATTTTAAATGGAAAGGGGGGTCGTGTAATACATGACAGCATTTGCTAAACAGTTCATTCATGTAAACAGAGTCGATGTACAAGTTACGGTTCCAAATGTTACAATGAAAACCCCTTTAATGTATGAGGCAAACTGTATTGTCAGTCGCGAAATCAACCGTCACAACCACAAGTACTCGAGTGACCACACTGGATGTAACCTACCGAAGCAACGTAAAGGGTGTGGTGTGGTGTGGATAAGTGGTAACCGGGTACACGTCTAATTATGCACACTTTGATTAACGCCGGCCGAGGAGACTGAGGCGCTTCGGTCACGGTCTGCACGACCACTACGGTCGGGAGTTTGAATCCCCCCCCTCGGGCATGGATATTTGTGCCGTCCTTAGTGTTAGTTAGTTCATAAGTAGTTTGTAAGTTTAGGGACTGATGACCCCGTAGTTAAGTCCCATAGACTTTACAAACATTTGAACATTTTTTTTTTATTAACAGCGCCTAACTGCTCAAAGCTACCTGGAAGAAGTGGTGTTTCCCTCTTACTTTCAACAGGAAGGGTCTCCACCACACTACGGAGACGTGAATCAGTCACATTACGGAGGCGTTGTTTGTCAGTGGTTAGGTGGTCAGTTTTCTGGTCACTGGACTGACCGATCACGAAGATGACGTGTTACAGACGCGAAATTTAACCGACAGGAAGACGATGATGTATGAATGCTCTCAAAAGCTAATCATTTGCATATCACAAAGTTGGCGCCGGCGGCGACACCTACAACGTGCTGACATGAGGAAAGTTTCCATCCGATTTCTCATACACAAACAGCAGTTGACCGGCGTTGCTTGATGAAACGTTGTGATGCCTTGTGTAAGGAGGAGAAATGCGTACCATCACGTTTCCGACTTTGATAAATGTCGGATTGTAGCCTATCGCGATTGCTGTTTATCGTATCGGGACATTGATGCTCGCGTTGGTCGCGATCCAATGACTGTTAGCAGAATATGGAATCTGTCGGTTCAGGAGGGCAATACGGAACTCCGTGCTAGATCCCAACGGCCTCGTATCACTAGCAGTCGAGATGACAGGCATCGTATCCGCATGGCTGTAACGGGTCGTGTAGCCACGTCACGATCCCTGAGTTAACAGATGGGGACGTTTGCAAGACAACAACCATCTGCACGAACAGTTCGACTAAATTTGCAGCAGCATGGACTATCAGCACGGAGATCATGGCTGAGGTTACTCTTGACGCTGCATCACAGACAGGAGCTCCTGCGATGGTGTACGCAACGACGAACCTGGCTGCACGAATCCAAAAAGTTAATTTTTTTTTTCGGATGAATCCAGGTTCTGTTTACTGCATCATGATGGTCGCATCCGTGTTTGGCGACATCGCGGTGAACGCACATTAGAAGCGTGAATTCGTCATCGCCATACTGGCATATAAACCGGCTTGATGGTATGGGGTGTTATTGGTTACACGTCTCGGTCACCTCTTGTTCGCATCGACGGCACTTTTGAACAGTGGTTGTTACATTTCAGATGTGTTACGACCCGTGGCTCTACCCTTCATTCGATCCCTGCGAAACCCTACATTTCAGCAGGTCCTGTACGGGCCTTTCTGGATACGGAAAATGTTCGACTGCTGCCCTGGCCAGCACATTCTCCAGATCTCTCACCAATTGAAAACGTCTCGTCCATGGTGGCAGAGCAACTGGCTCGTCACAATACGCCAGTCACTACTCTTGATGAACTGTGGTATCGTGTTGAAGCTGCATGGGCATCTGTACCTGTACACGTCACTGTTTGACTCAATACCCAGGCGTATCAAGGCCGTTATTACGGCCAGAGGTGGTTGTTCTGGGTACTGATTTCTCAGGATCTATGCACCCAAACTGCGTGAAAATGTAATCTCATGTAAGTTCTAGTATAATATATTTGTCCAATGAATACGCGTTTATCATCTGCATTTATTCTTGGTGTAGCAATTTTAATGGCCAGTAGTGTAGTTCCGTAGAATGGTCACCCGGATCAGTTGATTTTACACCACTCTTCTCTGTGGGGACATTTAAATCAAATCGTATATACTGAGGAAATAAGAGACACCATCTCGAGCAATGCACTGTAGAAGCGTGTGCCAGCGTTTGTGCGGAAATCTTTGTGCCAGGGCACGACGATGTGCTTTCACCAGGACGGACAGCATATTGAACACATTAAATGGAGAACAGTCTAGTTTGTATCTCTAAATAAAAGATGTAACCTTTAGAACCTTAACTGCTACGTCGAATTTGATTACGGGAATGAACTGTTTAGAAAATGCTGATGTTATTTTATATAACATACGACCCTCTTTCTTTTTCTTGGATGGCCGATTTAGAGATAGCGCCCTAGTTAGATACTGCCGTAAAAGACAGACCAACTAACCCGTATTTTAGGACCTGCAGAGTTTTCTTCCCATCTTGTGACGCGTATATGGTGGTGGTGTGCAAAATTATGATGCACTTTGGTGCCAATGTGACATCATTAAACCCCTTAAACCTCACATGCAATTCCAACTCTGACTATTTTCTTCCGGTTTCATACCGTTACAGAGGCAGTCAGTAGGCACCTTTTAGTCAATTTTCAAGCTTCCACATCACAAAGGGAGACAATTACAAGGCCTTCTGGTAATCAGATTTGTGTCGTGCACAGCGTCAAGAAAGACACTAAGGTGCCCAAACAGCTACTGGGACAGCATCTTACAGGAATCCGTCGACAGAGCTGTCAACATAGTCCAACCCACTAGTACCGCCCGCCCCTAGCCAAGAGAAGGGCGGCATACCCGACACAACATAAGTATGATATATATGTGAACACTGCCCAGCCGGCTAGAAACCCGAGAAGTATGCATCTATCACATAGGTGTTAATAAAGCTGGCTTACAGCTGAAAGCGCTGTGCCCTTTTGACAAAAAGATTGCATAAAGTAGGTAAAACATTTATTAGAAATAAGCACACTGAGTTTTTTCCTAAATGACATTCATTTTTTAAAACAATTCGTGTTTTCTAACTTATTTGTTTAAAGCTTTTTCTAAGAGCACGTTGGTTCATTTGAACAAGTTCATACAACTATCTGGCAATGAATGGTTACCTAAAACGAACTAATTTGCCTATCTCTGTGCTTAAGTATCCAATGGCAATTCGGAAAAGAACAGTTAATGACCACTTACTTCAGATTCAAGTACCCTCATTCATGTTCACATTTGAGAAACCGTATTCAAAATATTACTTGCATTGTGAATTGTAGTAGAGAGCAAATATAATACGTGCTCTTTTAGGATAGCTTTGACATGATTTTACGAAAAAAAAGCCTGACTTTTAATGATGTAGGTCTAGAGCGTGCGGCAAGTGGAAACGCCTCACTACTTTCACGCTGCTCGGGGCACTTCAGCTTTCACAGCGAACTGAGAAACTTCGAGACGTTTAGCGGTGCTTCCCAAGTTTTAATGGGTGCACTATAAGAGTAGGATTAAACCTTGCTCTCTGAGCATCGATCCTTTACTCGATATTCAGAAAGTAAGTTAAACTCAAAGTGCGACACTTCTGCATACCAGAGATGCCCGCTTGTGCTTCAGGGACTGCGTCCAGGATATCGCTACATGGGACACACCATTTTATCTTGCATCTGCACTGACCTTACTGTTATTACAATGATGTGATATGCGACCTATCATTGTACGCACAAAGGAAAAGGTTTGGAAAACATCTTTCCTGTTTGCAAATAATATAACTAGAAAGATTCATTTACTTTCATACTACGTTTTGGATACTTAAGCCTCCTTCACAACGTGAATTTATTCAAATTTAGGTTACATAAGTATTTTACTATAAGTTGCACGATAAATAGTGCCTGGCTGCACAAGACGGAAACAAATCTGCTTTTGAAGATAATTCTGAATATCTGCATTTATGTTAGTGCTTCTTTTGTATCTCTAAGCGAGGACATAAGTCTATCAAAACAACGAACCCACTTTGGAACAACTCTGGGTTCAATCGTCTCCTGGAAGGTGGGAGGGAGGGGAGGGGGGGGGCAGTTGTTAAGTTCATTCATCCAAAATATCCGGATCCCAACTGTCAAAGTTTAAAACTGGAACACAAATTACATTGTGTGCGACTAAAATGCTCAATGGATATGGCTCTAGTGGGGAAGATTTGGAAGCCGTTATGTAGGCCCCTGCAGCGACACGTACTCACTCAGCTATGTATGTTACTGACTGCGTTTATACCCGGGCGATGACCCCACACATACATCGGTCGCTGAAGTTCCTTTTCCAGCAGGGAGATCAATTTCTTTTATTGATACTGTGTCTGCTCTTTCGGACATTTCATACCAGACGCCATATCAATAATTGAGGGGTCTAGTGAGAGAGGGGCTATGCCGCATTACATTTCCAGTATTGTCGTCCGTCTATCCTGTAAACTCGTGGCACGGCTCCCGCTCTTTCTGGAGCAGTTGTCGTAAGTGCTTGAATGCCTCCTCGCGATCATTTTGAGTGAGAGGAGGAGCTATGCGAGTTACCGATTTTCAGTTGCAGACGTACCAACATAGAATTGTTACAGATTGTTTTATCAGTTATAAGAGAAGAACATATTGTTCAAAAAACGTACTTGACTAGTTGCTCCTACATCCATCTACTTTTATAACTGTTAAACATAATTTGCATTATGTCTCTATCTTGTAATAAACGTGTTGTGTCATTCTTCTGTGTATGTAAGTTGTTGTACTACTGGGTGGTTGGTAGCTCTGTTGTGTAATAGTACGTGAAATATGATCCTTGTGTATCACAGAATGTTGAAGGAGGTGGTAAAAAACGCAACCCAGACAAATGGAAGAAAGTCTTGTGAGACTCGACGCCTGTAGGATAGCAATCCCCGCTGCCCGGCTGGTTAGCTACTTGTAGACGAGTGTGCATGAGTAGCTATGCAGTTGGTATGTGGAGCAGTGATGGTTGCCTATCTTGCCGGTGGCGGTTCTCAGACTATTTACAATTCGGGCACGATAGGATTCAATTACGGTGCTTAGAGCGCCATCTATTTATTTTTCTTCTGCCATACGTTTTCCCCCTTCGCCAATAATATTCTGCTGCAATTTGACAGCATTCTGATGGGTGGTGTTATTTTCACAGCGTTTTGAAATAAGTGGGAACTATAGTTAATTTAAGCCTACAAGGTCATAATCGGTGTTATTTACATTAAAATTGATATTTTTCCTTTTGCATAATTTGAATAACAATATGTTAAGACGAAAAAAGTGACCCCTTTATTGTATAAATAATGCCTTAATACAGCGCTTTAAAAAACTAATTTATTTCCATCTCTACTCAGTCGTATAGCTCCCTCTCTCACTAGCCCCCTCAATTGACAATTTCTGTGTGGATACACAAACAGCCGGCCGCGGTGGCCGAGGGGACTGAGGCGCTTCAGTCACGGTCTGCACGGCCACTACGGTCGGGGGTTCGAATCCCCCCTCGGGCATGGATATTTGTGCCGTCCTTAGTTGTAGGTAGTTCATAAGTAGTTTGTAAGTTTAGGGACTGATGACCCCGCAGTAAAGTCCCATAAGCTTTACAAACATTTGAACATTTTTTTGAAAAAGTGTGGGATTAGCTCCGCACACATTGGATTCTTTCTTTGGGGATGTTTGAGAGATGTGTCACGTGTGTATTTGTAGGGCTTAGGTGAGTATGATATATTCAATTTACAATGGAAGTAAAAAAAAAACAAAAAAAAAAAAAAAAAAGAGGGATGCCTTCCATTTATCGATGTAATAGTATTACGATTACAGATGGCACCTAAGGACCCAAGGAATCGACGCATACTCATTTATACTTAAATGCAAATAGCGACGAGTGTTGTCTAAACACAGAGCACACGTCGTTGCTGATGAGAGCAGTCTGCAGGACGAGCTTCTACACCTGAAGAGTTTTTGAAATAAACGAGTATTCTGCACAGAAAATACATATGAAGCCATCGGCACGTCTAAAGAACACAGATTATGATGCAGAAAGTTTTAAATCCACGGCTTTTCTGCCATATGTGGGAAGCATGTCGAAAATCTAACGGTTTCTGAACATAAAGTTAAGGTAATTTTTCGCCGCCCACCAAAGATAACAGAACCTTTTCGGTTCTTTCAACGATGATTTGGTGCTTCGGAAGGCTGGGGTTTACAAAATCCCCTGTGAATGTGGCCTTGCATATATAAGCCAGACGACGCTTATAGTGCAGGAAAGACGCACGGAACACCAAAGATATACCCGTCATTTACAACCTAATAAATCGGCGGTGGCAGACCACTGTATTGATACTGGGCACTCTATCATGTACGAAAACGTTAAAATTTTAGCCTCCACTTCATCTTTCTGGGACACAGTGGTCAAAGAAACAAAATTCGTTTGGGAACAAATTTAATTAACAGAAATAGGGTCTTTGTCTTAGGTAAATCTTGGAATCCGGCACTTTTTTTAATAAATTTACGAAGACGTCAACACAGCACATCGATACCTCTGTGACTATCGACCGTGCAGCTACAGACATATTTATGCACGTGTGTCTTTCCTTGGCGCCTTTTGAGGCTGCATGTTGAGTAGCGTTTTTATGACCACGAAGCCTGTCTCTGAAGGTAACTGGACGGTACTCAGCCTAAATATTAGATGAAGTCAACCTCATACGGCTGCTCGCCTGACGTTTATTTCAACTGTATCAATTATATTTGGGCCAAATTCTGAAACCTTGTGTGCAGAAAAAGAAATTTTTCTTGATACGGATTAATGGGGTGGCCAAACCGACATGACGCGCTCTGCCTGGGCTTTTGTCGGTGATTATGCTCAACCGTCGTGCACTGTTAGTGCTACCACCGAAATGCATCAACCTCGTGACGTGTACTTATTTCGAAAGATCAAGAATTTTGTCGCAAGGCTACAAAATCGTGCAACATTACATGAGAGCAGAGAAATTCGTGATAGAGCAGATGCTATTAAAATGCATGGCTTGGTCCATAAGCAGTTGTCCACGGCTGTCTTTCAAGATATGCTTTTATACTCTTGGTACGCATCAATATCTGGTAAACCTATCTTCAGCAATATAAATCAGTTTTTCCACGAACGATATCTCTGACAACATGCGAATGTAGCAACACCGTTATTGTGTTGTACATGGTGTGAAAAATATTTGTTTTAGTTGTTTATGTGATGAGTTTAACCCTACTGGCTGTGATAACGCTGATGAATAGACGGCCAGTAATTGGAATTACGTAATAATATAGTTTAGAAATTTGTTTATTTTATTAATTTATAATTTTTATTGTTTTTCAATAAAAAAAATTTCAAAAAAAGGGCTGTAAACAGATATACACATAATTTAATATTAATCACAATTCCCGTTGCTCTAAGTCAAAATAAGGCAAGAAAAGGCATTACAAATATGAGAATATTATCAAATAAATTAAAAAAGTAAGAAAATAAGGACCGCTTGACCGGCGACGGCGCTTGGAAAGTCGCTGATGTTTACGACTACCCAGGAAAACACAAAAACGTTAATTACTCTAACGTCATATGTATTAGTAAAAAGTATCATCTTTAGACCATCTTTCGATGAATAGCACTGAAATCGCGATTTTCCATCATCAAATTTGACCTTGATATTTTCAAAAACTAATAACTAGCAAAAGCCGAAACACGTATTTCTTTATATACAATATAGAACGTCCGTGCAAAACCGTATCGGAATCGGTCACCCACATATCAGACCCTCTCCTTGTGAAACAAAATTGACGTATTTCGCTCGCATGTTTTCTTCCTTATAAGATATTCGCTTTGAAAGCAGAAATATACCTAACTCAATGCCAGCCAGCACTGTTGGTACTATTCGCTTGTGCACAGAAGAGTATAAGTGGCAGCTGTAAAGCTGTAATGGCATCGTATACACACGCGCGGCACACATTTACGAGCTGAAGAGGTCGTCCTTCAACGTGACGTATGGCACGGAGGTGTGAGGTGCAACACATCCGTTGTCACGGTACGCAACGATAATTTCCTTTGTGGTTTCGTTTTTCTCTATAGAAAAAATTCAGATGTTTGTTAAGCTTCCTAAACATACAAGATTCTTATAAACGATCTTCTTTTAAAGACAAACATCCATGCCCGAGGGAGGATTCGAACCTCCGACTGGGAACGGCCTCGTGCATTGGAGCATAGCGCCTCAATGCGCTCCGCGGCAATTGCCGTTTCTTGTATGTACGGTACACACGTTAGTGGTCATACCGCAACATACACTGACATAAGACTAGAGTACTGATGTGGCCACTGGAGTCCTGCAGGCAGAACAAGAAGGGCGGCACACGGCAATAGATATTTGATAAAATGTTTACCTTTTCATTAAGTTGAACATAATATGGATAGGCCTTCCTAGCCCAACAGACTTCCATAAACAAATTGATGTCATCCGACTTGACACCATAGGAAACTTTCTCTACCTAAGTCACTCGTCGAGCTGTCTGAGGCGCTCTAGTGCCTAGCGATGGCGACACTGGACTCAATTTCCACAGAATAAGCGACGGTAAAAGAACCGATGTTCATAATCACCGGCGATAAATATATTTGAAGTTAAAATGCCTAATACTGGAGTGTCATAGAACAAGATGCATAAGATTTCGTGTGGAGCGTGAATGGCTTCTGTTGCTTCCAGAATTCCTGCCCACCAGGGACACCTGACCTCGAACGCTCGGAACCACACCAAATGATGCTTAGAATAACACAGTCACAATCAACAATTAAACTAAAACAGTCGTCTGGTCATTTCCGAGCAATAAGTTCATTCAAACGCAATTTTCATTTTAATAGAGAGAATTATACGTAACAATCAATAAATTAAGAAGGAAATTGCTGGTAATCCAATGACGTGAGCGTATTTTTCGAGTTTCTCAAAATTTTCTTTTTTAATTGTAACAGCTCAAAACATTCCTACCGTGCATACCCGATAGTGCTTATATTGAAGTACAGATCATCCAACTACTCTGTGATTTACAATCAATTTTCTTTAGCAAAATATAAACCTCTGTTACAATATGCCTTGCGAAGAGGTAGATTGTGGCATTTACATACATAAATACATGTATCATTACTTAAAAATGTACGAAGGTTAGAACTAATAGTGGCAACTATTTATTCACAACCGATACAAAAGCGTTACATGTTTGCACCTGTCACTGCCCTTCAAAGTAGTCACCAGAGTTGTGTAGAACCCGTCGCCAGCAATGTGGAAAGTGTAGTATACGTTAGCAGATCCTGTTCTGTTGATGGTGCGCATGGAGCGGTCTACTGCCTGTAGAATCTCTTGAACAGTTCTCACCGAATGACACGAAGTGGTTCCTTCATCTTCGGAATTAAGGAGCTACGTATGGTGGCTGGTACAGTACTTGCCAGTCCCATCGACAGAACAGCCACAGCCACAGCTTTCGCTGTACGCGCCCGCTCATTGTCGTGCAAAATGATGGCTGGCTTGCGCAGAAAGTGTTGCCGCTTCTTTCGGAAAGCTTAAGTCATTATCACTTTGATTTGATTCTGAATATGAAGGAATCAGTATCAGATTCTTTTTCTGCGGTTTTGGAACGTTCTTGTGATCCTATATCTTGCGGGTGAGTTTCTACATGTACATCCATACTCCGCAAGCCACCCGACGGTGTGTGGCGGAGGGTACCTTGAGTACCATTATCGGTTCTCTCTCCTATTCCAGTCACGTATTGTTCGCGGAAAGAAAGATTCTCGGTATACCTCTGTATGGGCTCTAATCTCTCTGATTTTATCTTCATGATCTCTTTGCGAGACATACGTAGGGCAAGCAATGTAATGGTAGACTCCTCGGTAAAGGTATGTTCTCGAAACTTCGACAAAAGCCCGTACCGAGCGACAGAGCGTCTCTCCTGCAGTCTTCCATTGGAGTTTATCGATCATCTCCGTAACGCTTTCACGATTACCAAATGATTCTGCAACGAAGCGCGCTTCTCTCCGTTGGATCTTCTCTGCTTCCTTTATCAACCCCACCTGGTACGGATCCCACACCGGTGAGCAGTATTCGAGCTGTGGGCGAACAAGTGTACTGTAACCTGCTTCTTTTGTTTTCGGACTGCATTTCCTTAGGATTCTTCCAAAGAATCTAAGTCTGGTATGTGCTTTACCGACGATTGATTTTATATGGTCGCTCCATTTTAAATCACTCCTAATGCCTACTCCCAGATAATTTATGGAATTAACTGCTTCCAGTTGCTGACCTGCTATAGTGTACCTAAATGATACAGTATCTTTCTATGTATTCGCAGTACATTACACTTGTCTACATTGAGATTCAATGCCATTCCCTGAACCATGCGTCAATTCGATGCAGATCCTTCTGCATTTCAATACAATTTTACATTGTTACAACCTCTCTATATACTACAGCATCAGCCGCAATAAGCCTCAGGGAACTTCCGATGTTATCCGCGAGGTCATTTATATATATCGTGAACAGCAACGGACCCACGACACTCCCCTGTGGCACCCCTGACATCACTCTTACTTCGGAAGACTTCTCTCCATTGAGAATGACATGCTGCATTCTGTTATCTAGGAACTCCTCAATCCAATCACACAATTGGTCTGATAGACCATATGCTCTTACTTTGTCCATTAAACGTCTGTGGGGAACTGTATCAAACGTCTTGCGGAAGTCAAGAAACACAGCATCTAACTGAGAACTCCTGTCTATGGCCCTCTGAGTCTCGTGGACGAATAGCGCGAGCGGAGTTTCACACTATCACCTTTTTCGAAATCCATGATTCCTTCAGAGCAGATTACTAGTCTCCTGAAATGTCATTATACTCGAACATAATCTATGTTCCAAAATTGTCTGCCGCGGTGGCCCAGGGGACTAAGGCGCTCCAGTCACGGTCTGCACGGCCACTACGGTCGGGGGTTCGAATCCCCCCTCGGGCATGGATATTTGTGCCGTCCTAGTTCGTAAGTAGTTCATAAGTAGTTTGTAAGTTTAGGGGCTGATGACCCGTAGTTAAGTCCCATAGACTATACAAACATTTGAACATTTTATTAAACAGCTTTGGAAAAAGTCATTTAGTAATTCATCCTTTAAAGTATCATCCTCTGTTTCAATGCCATTTTCGTCACAGAGTGTCTCGAGATTTTGTTTTGATCCACCTACCGCTTTAACATAAGACCAAAATTTCTTAGGATTTTCAGCCAAGTAGGTACATAGAAGTTTACTTTCGAACTCGTTGAACGCCTCTCGTATAGCCCTCCTCACGCTACATTTTACTTCGTTTAATTTTCGTTTGTCTAAAAGTCTTTGGCTATGTTTATATTTTCTAATTCGGTTGTTGTACTATGGTGGGTCCTTTCCATCTCTTACGATCTTGCTTGATACATACTCATCTAATGCATATTGTACGATGGCTTTGAACTTTGACCAACACTATCTGTCCTTGAGATAAAACTTCTGTGTTGAGCCATCAAGTATTCTGAAATCCGCTTTTTGTCACTTTTTCTAACACAAAAATATTCCCACATTTTTTAATATTTCTATTTAAGAATGAAATTATCGATGCTGTAACGGCTTTATGATCGCTGATTCCCTTTTCTGCGTTAACTGTTTCGAATAGTTCGGGTCTGTATGTCTAATATGTTGTCCCCACGAGCCGGTTCTGTATTTAACTGCTCAAGGTAATTTTCAGATAATGCACTCAATACAATTTCCCCCCAGGGGACCCACAGCTCTTTTGTGGGTGCGTGTGTGGCGCGCACGGGGCCCTGAGCCGAAGCAGCCTTTCTTCTGCCCCAGGCTGCTTCACTTTCCCTCCCGGTTTATGCCTTCACCCGGAGACGGGCGTCCTTTGCGAGTTAAGGTGGTTTCTTGTCGTAGTTTCTCTTATTCCTTGGTTTCTTCCTTTCCTCACCTTTGCTTCTATCTTTCTGTCCTTGCTGTACTCTCCTAGCCTTCTTTTCCTCCTCATTAGTCTCCGCTTCGGCGTTTGAGACACTTCTTTCTCTTCACTTCCTCTCTTCTTCTTCTTTCCTCCCTGTGCGTCTCTGAAGGCCGGCCCACGCATTCTCATGCGTAGCAGGTGACGGGGTAACGCGTAATTCCCCGCCCCGGGTAGACAAGTAGGGCACGTACGTACCCCCTGGTAAAGGCCAGGCCCAGGGAGGGGTGATTACCCGAGCTGGTACCTTCCGAACATGCCGATTGGTCCCTCCGTCAGTTCTCGGGAGGTGTGACCTGAGGTGTGAACAATCACCTAAGGCGGGTAAGCCCTCAGAGAGGGCCCCCACTAGGAAGGAGCGCGCCATCAGAGACGCCGGTAATTACGGGGGACACTTCCGCGATGACTTCCTTCTCTTCTTCAGTGACGTTGACCCAGACACGTAAGATAGATTCGCCTCAGCAAAAAAAGACTTTGCCTAATTTACCGAAATTTCTTGTTGTCTCTCGAACCGACGGTAAAGATTTCACTTCTGTAAATCCTTTCGTCATTCAGAAAAGTGTTGATGCAATTGCTGGCCCTGTGAAAACCTGTTCGCGTCAGCGCAATGGGACATTGTTGCTGGAAGCGGACAGGGCCTTACAGGCCCAAAAAGTAATACGGACTACGTTGTTACACACGTTTCCAGTCAAGGTAGAAGTGCACCACACACTCAACTCGTCACGGGGGGTAGTTTTTACGAGATCCCTTGACGGGTTGTCTGACGAAGACATACAAACCTATATGTCCGATCAGGGTGTAACAGCTGTGCATAGGGTGTTGAAAAAGGTAGATAACCAGCTGACACCAACTCCTACTGTGTTTTTGACGTTCGACGGGAGTTCAACTCTGTCGAAGGTCAAAGCAGGGTATGAAGTTATCTCCGTCTGCCCTTATATACCAAACCCAACGCGCTGTTTCCAATGCCACAAATACAACCATACCCGTCAATCTTGCCCTAATGTAGCAAAATGTGTCACTTGCGGTAGGGACGCCCATGAGGGGGATTACCCACCTTTGTCCCCTCACTGCCTTAATTGCAACGGTGACCATGCGGCTTCCTCTCAGGACTGCCCTGTATATAAGGATGAAAACGTCATTCAGCAAATTCGGGTTACTGAAAAGGTATCAACATCTGCCGCTCGAAAGTTGTTGTCGAGTCGAAAGCCCACTGTCCTCCCAGCGGGCACATACAGTAAGGTATTCACCTCCACTCGACCTACTAGGGATTCAGGTACCCAGACCTGTGACTTCACTTTCGCTGACACAGTTGTGCGATACGCCAGCCTGAAGATTGCCCGTTCCACGTCCTCGCTTCCTCCTGTTGCTTCCAAAGTTCAGTTTAATCAACCTCTAATAAACCGCGGGCACCCAAAACTAGATGCGCGGACTTTGAAAAAGGAACCCGTCCGTGAAGATTTTCTGCGTTCTCAGGCTTCCCAAACGTCAACTGCCTCTTCTCACCGTCACTCTTCCAGAAGAGCCAACAAAAAAAAGAGTTACTCTCCTTCCTCGCCAAGGCGTGACCCATCGGTCACGCCGCCCAACAGTAGTCGGCCCCAATCGTCTTCTGTCTCGCCGGGACGCACTACTGTTAGCTGGGCATCCGGCATTTTACCGGCGGCGGAAGCTGCCCCTCCTGATAAAGTCGGGAAGGTGGCAGATGTATCGTTTGAACCTATGGAACATGACTCTCTGCCTCTAGAAGGCGACAGTAGTGCTCCCTCGAAGTTCGGTCCTCAGTGGGCGTCAAAGTGACCCCACCTGCTTGTTCCTTTTTATCTTCTTTTCTTCTCTCATTTTTTATCATGGCGCTCCTTCAATGGAATATTCGCGGCTTTCGTTCCAATCGGGAGGAATTAAAACCACTCCTTCGATTGCACTGCCCGCTTCTAGTTTGTCTCCAAGAAACTAAGTTACGTCCAAGTGATCGTGCAGACTTACCCCACTACACTTCTGTGCGTTTCGACCTGTCATCTGTGGAAGGTACCCCAGCCCATGGAGGGGTTCTGATGCTCATTCGGGACGACATATATCACCATCCCATTTCATTGCATACTCACCTAGAGGCTGTTGCCGTCCGTATCACTCTATCCACTTTTCCTTTTCCCTTTGTAATATATATTCGCCATCGTCATCAGCCCTTACTAGGGCAGATGTGCTACACCTCGCTGACCAGCTCCCATCCCCTTTCGTGTTGGTAGGCGACTTTAATACCCACCACCCCCTATGGGGCTCTCCGGCACCTTGTCTGAGAGGCTCCCTTTTGGTGGACCTTCGGCAGCACCTCAATCTTGTCTGCCTCAACATCGGTGCACCGACCTTCCTTTCAGACACAACACACACTTATTCCCACATAGACCTCGCAATATGCACTCCTCAGCTTGCCGGTCGGTTTGAGTGGTATGCAGTTTCTGAAACGTACTTGAGTGACCAATTTCCTTGTGTCATCCTCTTCCTGCATCATTCCCCATCTCCTCGTCCCACCAGTTGGAACATCTCTAAAGCCGACTGGGGGCTTTATACTTCCATGGCTGTTTTTCACAATCAGAATTTTCCCAGCTGTGACAGTCAGGACGAATACACCACAGAGGTTATTCTCACCGCTGCCGAACATTTCATACCTCGTACATCCTCTTCTCCACGTCGTGTCCCGGTCCCTTGGTGGACTGCAGCCAGCCGCGACGCTCTTAGAGCCCGGCGCCGTGCTTTACGCACCTTCTGCCGCCACCCAACTTTGGAGAACTGTATAAATTATAAACGAATGAGAGCGCAATGTCGTCGCCTTATAAACGACAGAAAAAAAAGCTTGCTGAACTGGTTTTACTAGTTCTTTTAACCGTTTTACACCCTCCACCGTTGTTTGGGGTGGCCTACGCCGTTTATCCGGCATTAAGGTCCACTCGCCGATTTCTGGCCTGACCGTCGAGAACGCAGTCCTTGTGGACCCCGTTGATGTTTCCAACGCACTGGGCCGATTCTTTGCGGGGGGTTAGAGCTCTGCACATTACCACCCTGCCTTCCTCCCTCGAAAACAGGCAGAGGAGGCACAGCCGCCTTCTTTCCACTCTTTTAATCGTGAAAATTATAATGTCTCCGTCACCATGCAGGAGCTAGACCGTGCTCTCGCCCTGTCCCGATCTTCTGCTCCCGGCCCTGATTCCATCCATATTGAGATGCTGAAGAACCTCTCTCCTGTGGGCACGTGTTTCCTTCTTAGTACCTACAATCGCATATGGACTGAAGGTCATGTTCCCACGAGTTGGCGTGAAGCCATTGTTGTCCCCATCCCCAAACCAGGGAAGAACAAACATCTTCCTTCCAGTTATCGTCCCATTTCCCTGATGAGCGGCGCCTGTAAGGTGATGGAACGCATGGTTAACGCTCAGTTGGTCTGGCTCCTCGAATCTCGCCGCCTCCTGACTAATATCCAATGCGGTTTTCGTCGACACCGCTCTGCTGCTGATCACCTCGTTACGTTGTCGTTATGAATAACTTTCTAAAGAAGCGTCAAACAGTAGCAGTGTTCTTTGACTTGGAGAAGGCATACGATACCTGTTGGAGAGCGGGCATTCTCCGCACATTGCACACATGGGGCCTTCGGGGCCGCCTTACTCATTTCATTCAAGCGTTTTTGGCGGATCGCAAGTTCCGGGTACGGGTGGGCTCTGTTTTGTCAGATACCTTTTACCAGGAGAATGGGGTACCGCAGGGCTCCATCTTGAGTGTGTCATTGCAATCAATCCGATCGTAGATTGCCTTTCAGCCGACGTTTCCGGATCCCTTTTTGTAGACGGTTTCGCAATTTATTGCAGCGCCCAGCGGACGTGACTCTTGGAGCGTTGTCTTCAACGCTGTCTTGACCGTTTATATTCCTGGAGCATCGCGAACGGCTTCAGATTCTCCACTGAGAAAACAGTGTGTATAAACTTCTGGAGATACAAGGAATTTCTTCCACCATCCCTATGTCTCGGCCCCGTTGCTCTCCCTTTCGTGGACACAACAAAATTCTTGGGGCTAATGTTGGATCAGAAACTTTGCTGGTCCACACACGTGTCCTCCCTGGCTGCTCGTTGTGCCCAATCCCTTAATGTTCTTCGTGTCCTCAGTGGCACGTCATGGGGAGGGGATCGTACTGTCCTGCTTCACTTTTACCAGGCCATTGTTCAGTCGAAGCTCGACTGCACTCTTCTGCAAGACCGACGATTCTCCGTCGTCTCAACACTCTTCACCATCGAGGATTGCGCCTGGCGAACGGTGCATTTTATACGAGCCCTGTTGAAAGTCTGTATGCCGAGGCTGCTGTATTACTCTTGACCACTCGGCGTGACATACTCTTGTGTCAGTACGCATGCCGCTTGCGGTCGATGCCCAACCATCCATCTTACAGATTATTCTTTGACGACTCACTCGATCGCCAATATCAGTTGTCTGCGATAGCCTGGCTACCACCTGTAGTTCGGTTTCGCCGCCTGCTTCAGCAGCTCGATTTTACCCTTCCTTCCACCTTTCGGTTGAGCGACAGCCTGTTGCCACCGTGGCATCAGGCCCATGTTCACACTCATCTTGAACTTAGTTCACCGCCAAAGGAGATCACTCCGGATTTGGTATACCGCGCGAGGCTTGTCGAACTCCGTTCGCGGTTCGATAATGCCATATTTATTTACACTGATGGTTCCAAGAGCACTGTCGGTGTCGGATCTGCCTTTGTCGTCGGGGACAACAGTTTCCAATACAAGCTCCTTGATCGGTGCTCGAATTTCACGGCTGAGCTTTTTGCCCTCCACCAGCCTGTTTTGTATACCTGCCGCCACCGCCAACCTTTCTACGCCATCTGTTCGGACTCCCTTAGTGCCCTGCAGAGTCTCAGGGACCCTTTCTCGATCCATCCTCTCGTGTATCGGATCCAACGCTGCCTCCAGTTGCTAGCAGATGACAGCTGTCACGTTTCTTTCCTGTGGGTCCCTGGCCACGTGGGTGTGCCCGGGAATGAGACCGCCGACATAGCAGCCAAGGCAGCAGCTCTTTTGCCTCACATGGCGGACGATGTTCAACGTGCTCTTCGCCGAAGTATTGTGTCGTCCTGGCACAGTGCGTGGTTCTCACTCCTCGGCAATAAATCGAGAACTGTAAAACCGATCCAGACCGCTTGGAGGACCTCGTCACGCCCCTCTCGGCGAGAGGAGGTCATCCTGGCCCGGTTGCGGATCGGTCACTGCCGTTTCAGCCACCGTCATTTGCTAACGGCCGACCCTGCACCGCTGTGCTCCTGTGGTGAATTGCTGACGGTGCAACATGTTTTACTGTCTTGTGTTGATTTTAATAATCTCCGTGTACTCCGTCTACTCTGGAGGAAATTTTAGCTGATGACAAAAGAGCAGCTGCCCGAGTTTTGCGTTTTATCAACTTGGCCAATTTATCAAAGGATATTTAACCCTTTGAATTGTTTTTTATCTTTTGTTTTTATCCTTCTCTTGACATTCTAACTGGCACTTAACAATTTTTTTTAGATATAGCGAATCTCTGTTCTTGTCTGGGCGCTAATGACCTTAGCAGTTGTGTGCCCTAAAACCACAAAAAAATCAATACAATTTCTCTGGATTCTCTGGATTCTACCACCAGTCAGAAACGTTTGTGTCTTCCAGTCTATATCTGGTAAATTAAAATCTCCTCAGAAAACAATAACATGATCGGGAAATCTATTCGAAATATTTTCCAAATTTTCCTTCAGGTATTCTGCCACAACAGCTGCTGATCTAGGAGGCCTATAGGAACATCTAATTACCATGTTCGAGCCTGCCTTAAGTGTGACCTTCACCCAAATTATTTCACACTTCGGATCTCCGTCTATTTCCTTAGATACTAGTGCACTTTTTATCGCTATAAACACGCCTCCCCCTTCACTGTGCAGCCTATCTCTGCGGTATACATTCCAGTCTGAGTTTAGAATCTCATTATTGTTTACATCTGGTTTCAGCCAGTACTATGTGGGCATTGTGACCGTTTATTAATGAGAGCAGCTCTGGCACCTTTCTATAGACGCTCCTGCAGTTAACTACTACTACATTGATCTTTTCATTCCCTGTTGTTCTCTGCCTACTGCTACCTTGTTGCGACTCAGGAGGCGTCTTGTCGGGCCTAGGGAGGGAATTCTCTAACCTAAAAACCCCCATGTGTACTCCACACGTTCTCCGCTATTGTTGTAGCCGCTTCCTGCGTGTAGTGCACGCCTGACCTATTCAGGGGAACCCTACATTTCTCCACCCGATAGCGGAGGTCTAGAAATTTGCACCCTAGACCTCCGCAGAATCGTCCGAGCCTCTGGTTTATGCCTTCGACTCAGCTCCAACCCAGAGAACCGCGATCGGTTCTGGGAACGACATTACAAATAGTTAGCTCAGATTCCACCCATCGAGTGAGGCTTTCAGCCTTCGCCAAATTCCGCCAACCGCCTGTATGAACTGAGGATGATCTCTGAACCCAGATGGCAGGAGTCATTGGTGCTGACATGAGCAACAATTTGCAGTCGGGTGCACCCAGTGCTCTCTCTCGCTGCCGGAAGGGCCTCCTCCATATCTTGGATGAGACCCCCCGGCAAGCAAAGAGTGCACACTGGCCTTCTTCCCCGACTTTTCTGTTATTTCCCTAGGGGGCTCCATCACCCGCCTTATGTTAGAGCTCCCAATCACTAATAAACCCCTCCCCCCGTGTGACTGCTCGGACCCTGCTGAAGGAGCGGCCACATGTCCACTCACAGGCAGACCGGGCGAAGCCGCACGGCCAGCTTCCACATTGACCTTTCGCCCCGAGCGACGTGAACGCCGTTGAACCCGCCACACCCCTTGAGGAGAGGGTGGTTCAACCAAGTCCGGCACGCACGAAGATGTCCCGACAGCAGGGACCGTTGGTGAAGCATGTAAGTAGTATAGCTGTGCCGGTTTCACGCCACTGAGATTCGCGCGTCTTTTGTTTTTTGGCAGGAAATTTGAATTACCCCCACCCCTCCTCCCTCGTCCAATTGCCAGACCGCAGATCAAAGGATGCCGCCACAGGATGCTTGATAGGTCTTCCTGGAAGAACGAAAGATGATTGACAGTTTACATTTAGGTCCTTTTGATTCGCTACTTGTCCGACCGCTAATCAAAGGACGCCGCCATAACACACTTAAGGATTGACAGGTTGCAACACCTCCGTTGGCCATACACGACGCCCCTCCCTCCACACCTCGTCGCCGCCGCCAGACAGGCAGCACCTCCGACAAGTAAATAAGAGGTAAAATTAAAGTACCCGAATTCTCGGAATGCGCATCTATACCTCGATCTAAGAAGGAAAAGTAACAGGACAAGATCGCTAGAGTGTTAAATTTCGGAACTTTCGTCATGGCTCAGCTCCTTTAAATAAATGCATTACAAGTCATCCTTGTCAGAGTTGTGAGTCTGCGTAGAAGGTTTTGATCATTTGGAGATGTAACTTAGGTGTTTTTGTTTAAACACTTAGCATATGTTTCTTTTATGTAGCCTGCCGAGAGAGCACTCTGCGTTCTGGACGCTTGTTAACGGTGCTTGCAGATGTATATTTAGAGATGTTGTGCTAGATTTCATTGCGAATTTTCGTTATTTGGAATTTTTTGTATAAACAATATGTCGTCTTCTGCTGCTGTTGTTGCTGCTGCTTTATCGAACGAGTGGTTGGCATACAAATTACATTCGGTTCGATGGCTGTTGCTTGCATCGTCTAAACGAAGAGATACATTTGTAGATCTAAGGTTGTGATCGAGTTCCCAAATGGACCATTTCTTTTCTTTTGGTTAGTTGGCTCTGGTTAGAATTGTTTTTGTATATCGAAATAGTATATGTTGAGATGGATACGTAAGTTTGTGGCGTTTATTATCCAACCTGCACTATTATTATTAAACATGTATGTCGGCTGTTGTATTTGTAGTCTAAGCGAAGAGCATGGAGGGAGATGGGGGCGTTTACGCATAGATAAATTCTTATTTGCAAATTTTGCTTACGAGTTTAACGGTGCTTGCAGAAGTATATTTAGAGACGTTGTGCTAGATGTCATTGCCGATTTTCGTTATTTGGAATTTTTGTATAAACAATATGTCGTCTTCTGCTGCTGCTGCTGCTGCTGTTATGTTGTCGAAAGAGTGGTTGGCGTACAAGTTACATTCGGTTCGATGGCTGTTGCTTGCATCGTCTAAACGAAGAGAGACATTTATAGATCTAAGGTTGCGTTATAGATCTAAGGTTGCGGTCGAGTTCCGAAACGGACCATTTCTTTTCTTTTCGTTAGTTGGCTCTGGTTAGAATTGTTTTTGTATATCGAAAGAGTATATGTTAAGATGGATACATGTGGCGTTCGTTACCGTAACCTGCGCTATTATTATTAAACACGTCTGTCGGCTGTAGTATATGCGAAGAGCATGGAGAGAGATGGGAGTGTAAATTCTTACTTGCAAATTTTGCATACGAGTTTTAATATTTTACTACTACAAGCTGTAGTATACGAGACCAACTAAGCATTTCTGTTCTTAATTGTTTTTTAGCATTACACCGAAATACATACGAAGAACACTATGGTAGCTTTATTTTTTTCGAAGAATAATATTAATAAACGGCGGAAATTGTTGTTACACAAATCGAGATCTGGCTTACGGATCGCTGTGGCGCTTAATAATAAATAGCAATTAAATTGGCTACTGACCTGGCGTGGCGCAGTCGCCGTAAAAAGAGCGCAGTACGTCCCTGACCTGGGTGCAGGGGTGGCCGGCGGGGGCGGTGTCGATGCGGTCAAGACAATCGTCGCGGTATTGTTTGTTCGCGCGGGTAGGGCGGGTGGCGGCGTCCTTTGAGAAGCGGTTGCGAGCGTGGAGGAGGAGGAGGTAGCATCTGTTGGCGGCGGCAGTGGAGGCGGCAGTCCGGCAATCGGCCGACCGAGTAGGGGTCGCGGGTGCGAGTACAGACATGTCGAGGGGTCTACAGGTCTGGACTTCTCGGAGGTGCCACCTGTCTGGCGGCGGCGATGAGGGGTGGAGGGAGGGGCGTCGTGTGTGGCCGAGGGAGGTGTTGCAACCTGTCAATCCTTAAGTTCGTTATGGCGGCGTCCTTTGATTAGCGATCGGACAAGTAGCGAATCAAGAGGACCTAAAATGTAAACTGTCAGTCATCTTTCGTTCTTCCAGGAAGACCTATCAATCATCCTGTGGCGGCATCCTTTGATCTGTGGTCCGGCAATTGGCCGAGGGAGGAGTGGTGGGGGTAATTCAAATTTCCCGCCAAAAAACAAAAGACGCGCGAATCTCAGTGGCGTGAAACCGGCACAGCTATACTACTCATGTAACACCTGTGGTGTTCCATGCAACGCACCAGAGCCTCCCACTGCCGCAACACTCCGAGGCAGCAGCCTGAAGACGACTGACCGCGGCCAACAACACGCTCAGCTGCTCGCGAACAGCGGCCAGCTCCTCCTGCGTCCATTCACAGCAGTCACACATCCTATCCATCCTAACAAATCAACAATTACCTGTAGAGAGTTAAGTATCAACTTGTTAGTAACGCGAGTTTACACTGCTTGGCCCACAAATAAGTGAGAGTAGTTCTCTTGTACTAAGCTGTAACTCTACTGGTGCTGCTGACTGTGCGACTGGTGCGCTCAACACTACGGGAATAAACTATTAAATCTGTGACGCAAACGAAATCTGCCAAGTACGCGGGAATAAACCTCTTAAAACAGAAGCACCAACGAAAATGAAGAAGTAGACTGGCAAATCAAATTTGACACAAATTAAATTAAGATACTTAGCGGTGTTTACGATGTGACACTGGTAACAGCTGGCACTGGACTGCTTGCTTTATCGCGATTTTCTGTTCTGTTAAAATTTTTCCAATGCAGTTAGTAACTTCCTATATAAAAGACAGAAAAATCTTCAACTGCACAGAAGTTGGTGAACCGCCGCTCTTTGTACAAATAACCGTTTTCGAACAATACATTGATGACGTACTTTAATTCAGTATGAAGCAGCTCTGGTTCTCAAATGTTTCTTGGTCTATCCACCAGCGTTATCGCGATTTCACACTTTTGTTGTGGATGGTTGTTCGAATGACGCTGTAGGTAACGGTCCGTTTGCGCGTGTTTTCGGTCAATTGAATGACCTAAATTACCACCATCTTCGTTGAGAAAAAGTACAACAAGAAAATTTAATCTTTCCCATGCCTCATATACCACAGAGCGAATATTGTGATTAATCTCGTTGAGCTGTTTGTGAAATCAGCCTAGTTCCTCCCTCCATGCCTCCACGACACAAACGACTCATCTACGAAGCAGAACCAATTGTTTTCCCCTTCTTCTTAGCTTAATGCCTGCTCCTCGAATTGCCGGAAATTTTCCAACCCGAAATTTGCTTTAAACTACTCCTGCCTACGGAGTTCCCCATAGGCACGCCGTCTATCTGGTCATAGAAATAATCCTTTCATTTGAAATACGTGATCATGAGGCGACATCTAGAGGAAAACACAGATTCAGCTGTTGCTTTATGAAAAAGTTCGTGGTGCAGACATTTAAAACAATCCCAAAAAGGTAACTAATATTCCAATCCGCTATGTACATAATACTTTTGTGGCATCGTACGGGTGAACTATTTTTTTTTTCTTCACAAACGTTTCAATGGCATTAATCCGAAGGTAGAACTGACTTTGGAGGAGGAAGGGGAGGAGAAGACAGTAAAATAAATTGTCTCGATTTGTTAGTTTTCAAGAAAGAAGACAGTACTATCAAAATGGACAAATTCCTGATGCTCTGCAAAATTATTGAGTTACTAACCGGCTTCTTAGATCATCATCAGGTAACAAATGAATGTCAGATGTGCGACTTGCATTGCTATTATTACAGAAGGTACCAACTGACAGGAAAGTGTTACATTTTATGGCACTCAGTTACATTTACTAAAATATAAGGCATAATTGTACAACGCGATTCCACCCGTCTGCGACTTCATCAACATATCGGTAAATTCGTATACGGGATAATATGTTAATACTTGTGTATAGTAGATAATAAGTAATCTGTGGTTATCCTCATAAATTACAGATTACAACATAATATACCGTCGACCACAGGTCTCTGCCCAAAAATTCGCGGATTCGGCACTCACTTGCGAAGAAAAACCTCTGTTAACCTATACCTCACTATCGGAATGAAGCTACATATCACTTTTTAAACACAAAATCTTAATTTATATTATATGTTGTGCTTTTAGACAAACTATCGTCTTTAACTCAGCCAGCAGATAATTACTCACGCCACCTACTAACACGCACACACCTCCAAACTTCCGCACAGCGGTGACGTCACACACAACACGCCGATGTCACGGGCGTAGTATCGCGTCCTATAAGTGACCCAAATATAAAATATGTAGAGGTTCTATAAGTGACCCAAATAAAATATGTAGAGGTTCCAAGCTTGAATATTTCCATTAAAATGGGGGAGAGGGGGCGGGGCTTAAGCAAGTGGGGTTTGTTACATTGTGAAATAGTACTAAAATGCTAACATTGGATACATTTAACAACCTGATCAATACTGAAGTTGATAACTAAAACTTATTTTAGTAGAGGGGGGATGAAGGAAACTGGGTGTGATAATTTAATACTAAAGTGGCGTCCTTTGCCATATATTTATTGATTTGCAATATTTCTAATAGTGTCATCTTTCTGCTATTCTTGAGAGAATTCAAGATTTCACAGCCTACATGGTAAGTATGGATTTCTGTTAACAGATGTTCGACAAAGGTTGAATCATTTTTTAACCTCCTCCTTCTCTCATGTTCTGATAATCTAATAGCTACAGCCCTGACAGACTAACCTTTACAGGTCTTCGTGTGATCTTACACACTAATCTGTGCTAGAGGTTGAATTTTATCTTTACTATTGAATAAATATTTTGAAACGCTGTTTATTATAAAATAAAGGTCTGTAATTTCAAGGTTTTAACTTTTTTGCAAGGTGATCTGAAATTTTGCCTAAATACGGGATGACACTCCAATTTTTCTGACTACTGATTTCTTCTTGTTAGATAGAATACGAAAGGGGTGAAATTTTCTGATTTTCTTGTTATGTAGTGTATTGTCAATCTGGGCAGAGGTATAGCCATTATTGGCTCCTGTATATTTGTTGGTTTGCAATTGAAATGCAGAATCAGATATTGGAAATGATATGAGGCGATACACCATTGAATAAAAAGCTGCATGTTTATGGCTGTGTAGGTGCTGGAAGCTATCAGGGATAACTGTATCACTTACTATAGATTTTCTGTAAATAATGTGTTTCCTTGTGCTGATATCAATAATAAGGCCCAAGAAATTTATAGAAGTTCCTCCTATTTCCTTCATGATTTATTTTTGTTATGTTGGGAATTTAAATGTTGTAATAATGTATCCAATTGTGTATTGGTAGTATCCATAAACGCAGAACATGATCCACATACCTGAACCAGTATTCAATTTTGCAACGTTTCTGTAACAAAACCTGTTCTCAGATAGTATGGGACTAAGTGCAGAACCCATACCTAGGCCATCACACTGACTGAAATACTTCTTTCGAAAGGGGGAGTAATTTTATTCACACATTTCAGTAACAGTAATTATGTAAATTTTCACTGTTTACTTTACATTTATGTAAAAGGTCAGTAAATATGTTTATATTTTACTTAGTAGGAATATTAGTAACCTAGTGACATCGAAAGAATTAGATCAGAACTTCGTGGGACTTGTATGTCTTTAATTCTGTATACAAGATCTACGGAATTTTCGACTCCAAACAGGTTTAAAATTGTTTTTCTCTTTAATTATGTAATCTTACTCTCTTGCTAGTAAGTAACGAGGTGCAGAAAGGATGACACTATTTCCCTTACAGGAATGAGATCTTTATGTAATTTAGGTATACCATATAATCTAGGAGCCGAAGGGTTCATATTCAATAGCATACGGCTTTATTTTGAGATATAATGCTTTTACATTGTTTTATAGTGGCTTTAACGTGTTCATTGAAACTAGCAATTGGGTCTTTGAATAGTTGCTGAAAGTCTAAATTATCGAGGAACTGGTTCATTTTGCTGACATAATAACTTATTCAAAAGTACTAAACTGATTTATCAGCTTTAGAAACGATGACATCACTGGAAGATATTTTGTTTTTAAACTTTTGCAACGTATTAATTTCGTTGCGTGATAATGCATCAAAATAAGAAAGAGTACTTTTAATATCATGGGCTACTAAATGTCCTAGAGAAAGTTCAAGATCAACTTTCAGTACATCTAATTGTTTATTAGTGATGGGGCGTGGAGGAGAGTATTTAATACCTTTATTTAACACGCTTAGTTGTAATGGTTATATTATGTAAGTTTGTGTTCCGATCTGAAAATTGACGAGGAACTGTTCTTTCAGATGGTTTGTCACTTGTTAACTTAAGTAGATGGCTCACTTTAGGTTACGGTAGTAACACTAAAAGTGGGCCTTTGCGATCGCCTTTTGACAGCTCAAAATTTAAATGAAAATAACGGCTTGACCGTTCATCTGACAAAGAAATTGAGGGAACGAATTTGTTGAGGAGAAAATTCTCTACAACGCTGGTCCGTTATGTTTTTATTTCATTTTATTTTTCATCTCTCGCATCGTTTCAGAGATATTTGCAAAATTAACGGCGATCTGACACTGTCTGCTGTAGCGTGTTGCCACTTTTAGGATCGCGCTGTTCAACCAATCGGCACCCAATTTTCCAGACATAATTGTGGCCGCCAGTGACGAGGATCTCTCTTTTTCAAATATTTCAGACAAAAATAGGTTAGTAACACTAAAAATAGGTCGTTTGAAATGATGGCGTTTTGACAGCAGAAAATTTAATTGCAAATAATGCCTTAACCGTTATCTGCGACGAAAATGAAAGAAACGTATTTCTAGAGGAAACTTTGCTCTCATTTTATTTCCATGACTCGCCCCGTTTTAGAGATAATGATTTCGTAATCCAGTACAGACAAAGAATATAAACTTGAAAAAGAGGAAGGACTACCACGGCAAGACAGTTGATAATATTTTAACGGAAAAATGTAATGAAAATATGGGAGAGTTATTAAAATAATAGTTTAAAGAGAGAAAAGTTAAAAAAAAATAATTTTGGCTGTTTTTCAAAATAAAGCCAGAGAGAATATTAAGTGTTGAGTGCATAGATGTTATCACAATAGTAGAGTCGTAATACTATCGTCCATATATTTTTATTATTTATATTTTTGTCCGAAATGTTTGGAAAACCGAAAGTGATCCGTAAAAGACGTTAGTGGGATTTTTTCTTGATGGCACACACACACTTGATAGATTTTACATCTTCATGCACATTACACGCTGTGACTCGTATATTTTCATTTTCACCCCTCTCTCTCCTTGATGAAGACATGCTCCTGAGTTGTCCCCGTCCGGAAATGTGAATGGGGACTATTTTACCTCCGCAATTTTTTTACCCATTTAAGGCAGTGCAGCTGCACGTATTTGCGTGAAGTTATCGCCTCGCGGTTCTAGCCGGAGGTTTGAGTCCTCCCGCTTGGACGTGTGTGTTTATTTTTGTCGTCGGTTTAACTAGGGACTGATGACCGCAGTAGTTTGGTTCCATAGAATTTCAAACATTTGAATAATTTTGATTCGTTGGCAGTAACTTGCCCCCTGCCTGGCAACTACTGATGAGGCTGCTGCCCTCTTCAGTTTGTTTGGCCTCTCCACAGATGTGGTTGCACCTACGGGACTGCTATTTCTATCATTCAGGAACGCAAGCCACCCCACCACGGATGACAAGGTCCATTTCTCACTTAATAATCGCTTCATTATCAATACATTTTTTCTGTTGGAGTATCAAAGAAAAAGTCATCTTTATATTAGTCATTATATTTTCTACAATTTGTATGAAAAATACAATTACGTATTCCAATGGCAAAACATGAGCCACGTGTAAAATAGAAGTATTCTTAAAAGTTAATCAGTAAAAAAATTGTAATAATTTACGTTGCTAAGAGGATAAACTAATCGGTTTAGGTTAGACACCACGCAGCAGCCGTGGGGCAGCGCGGTGCATCCTTTACTGAGATGTCTTATACTCAGAAACTCACAGTATGAGTCCACACGAGCGAGAAAAAATTCTTAGAATGTCTAGTGCAGAATCGAAAACATAAAGCGACAGTTTTCTTACAAAAACAGGGATACATATGGGGACCAGTATTCAAAGAAGACTGCAAAATGAATATGTTCTCTTCAACGCACGTATCGGCCATGGCCTATGCCAATAAAATTAGATTACTCCATTTTTCAGTTAGTCAGTAATGCTTCCCTCACTCCAGATAAGCGAATGAAATAGCAAAGAGACTGATAAATGTTATTGCGGTCTACATCGCATAAAGATAATACACTGGCTTTCTGACTGTATAATTAGCTGGAGATTCAATGTTCTTAGGTGTTCAGCTTAATAAACTCATTGCCCCGATTTTTTTTAATAAATGGCGCATAAATTTCTGTGTGCGCCTCTTCTATATGACGGTATTACATGATATCGAATACCTTAAATACTGTGAATACGACTGGTACATTATTATAACATAGTCATTGTAATTAATCTTTCGGTACGCGTAATGCTTTCTAGATTAACATTCGCCATGTCAAGATACCAGAGCATTAAAAATCTGCAGCTGACACTTCTATTAGGAACTCTGAAATCCGTTGGAGTTCTTTTATTCTGAGGGAAATGCAGGCAGCGGGCACAGATAGCTTTGATGCACGGGAACAGACTCCCCGCTGGCAAAAGAGCTGACTCCTTGTTATCTGCAGCTCTGGAAATGTCTTTCTGAGAAGACGTCGTGCGCAGCTGTCTGCTACTCGACTTCTCTTATCCGGAGGACAATGATTTAAGGTTAGAGCGACGTTTGAAAAGAGCTTCTAGCGCGTAACCTTTTTATTTTTTTATTTTTTTATTTTGTTTGTGTCAGCCTCAGAGTATTATTGTAATAATGCCTGAGAATCGTGATGTGTCATCAAAACACCCACCCAGTTTCCGATATTTTAATTTTCAACCAATCCAGTATAACACCGTGGTGTCGTTTCATTAAATTACGGTAAAAAAAGGTTACGTTTAGCACTGTCGGCTATAAAATCCTACAGGGTACTCCTCCTCCGTGTAAATTGGCTCCTCTTCTTGCGGATGCATGAGAAATGTGTCGCATGTGTACTCGCAGAAAATACGCAGTCTTGTGTGGTAAATGGTTCTGTTGGTGTTGTAAGGCCGGCACATAACCTACTCGCCACACATAGCAGCTGCCCGTCCCAGCCCTATCCGACGGACAGTGAATCATGTCATTTGATGAGTCATTGTGCATACGTTTGACGAAAAGACTGGTGATCGCCACCTATGTTCCCTTTGGCGCCTAGATGCGGACAGTGTACACCACGACAAGTGGAACCAAGTTTCCTCTGAAACAAGCAGCAAGGCGAAGCGCGTCACTGTACCAGTCCGAGACAAACAGCGCCCAAAACAGACAACCCCCCCCCCCCATTATCGTTAGCATTTTACGTCCTCGTAAGAAACTTCTTGTTTTTTACATCACTGCCTCCATTTCTGAAGTATTTGTTCCCATGAAATTTAGAATAACAACAGAGTTTAAATTATTTTACTTGTGGTCATAACAAATTGTGATTGATAATGTAGTGTAATCAGGACCAACGAAGTAAAGAAACGTCTTTGATCTGTGTAGCCACCGTGATGGAAATCATTTGGGACTTTAAAAGGGCTAGCAGAAAATTTTATCAGCATTGACCACCTTTAGATCAAAACACAGTTCCTATTTTAGTTCGTGGTACGGGTGCATAATAAAAACCATATAAATAATTTAATTTGAAATTGAAAAACTGTTTTATGGCGAGAACCTATCCACAGATTTAAAAGCAAAAACCATAAATTATGGAAACGAAAATGTACCTAACGAACAGCGGGATCACATCAATAGTAAAAACACACGATGATGGACATCTTAGTCACAAATGAAAACTAAAAGATACTCGAACTAAAATCCACTCATCAAATGTTAACATGAAAGAAGATCCCTGAAACGAAACCACGAAGTATGTAAATCGATCGTCAGGAGTACAGACAGAGGAAAATGTGACTGCAGTGCAGGGAGTGGTCGGCTGGGCGTGTGGCGGTGATGGCTGACGCCAAACGCCCACAGTATGAAGACGGCCAATATTCATAATTCCAGGAATAATTTTGCAATATTATTAGAAGTAGCATTAAAATTGTAGGGTAAGGTGGTACAAATTCGATATAGGTACAATTCCGATCAACGAAAGTTTTAGCGCCATTTGTGTCTCGTAGTGTCACGTTGTGTGGCGTTGTAGTGTAGTAGGTTTCTAGAGATCCTCCTGTCTTTTCTAAGATTACACCACTTTGTGCTAAGAAGATACATTTTTTTTCCTGTTAAGAGGTAAGCGAAGCTACTTAGTCTAACGCGCTCTTGTAAATTTTCTTGTTAATGCTGACTGGATTCGCTGACAAAAATTCAATGTTTGGTACCACGACGTATGCGTTGGTGCCTGACGGAAGAAGTTATTTTTATGTGGAAAATGCCAGTGATCAAAATTGTATCAGGAAGTGATCACAATTTTACCTAGCGTGGTACATTTTCGATCGATTTTTCTCAATTCGGTAACCTTCTTTTGTGTTTATACCAACATTTGTAATTGTATAATATTTGTGTTACATAAGCATTAAACATCCAAGAACAAGTGCCATAGTTAAAATTATTTCTTTTCTCAATATATTTCCAGTTACAATAACATTTGTCCGAAATGATCGAAATTGTACCACCTTGCCCTAGTCTCTATATGTGCATTCAGTACAGATACATTCAGTCACTAAAGTTCTAAAAGGAATGAAACAATAAACTATGTGTTTAAACTAAGGAAACCAAACTCAAGTGGCGTGGGGGCGGGAGAGGGAGAGGGAGAGGGAGAGGGAAGGAGAGTGCAGAAGGGGGGAAGTGGGCAGCAATAAAACATCAAGTGACACTTCGTAAAGCACACACTGTTTATTATTTATATGGTATCTGTTCTTTTCGGACATGTCCGAAAGAACAGACACCATTTGTTAACATTAACGGCCGTACTTTTACGAATTGGAAATATTAAAACACTTTGAACGTTTAAGGGCATTGATATAAATCCAATGGCAAAGATGAAAATTGGGTTTGGGAAGCGTGCCTGGTTAAGAGGACATCCGTGTTCCAGTCCCGGCCCAGCACAAATTTTCATCTTTGCCACTGGATTTATTTCAGTGCCCTGAAACGGTCGAAGTGTTTAAATATTTCGAAACGTTATTTATTACAAAAATTGATTCACTGTTGCTGCGTCAGGCCGATGAAGAGTGTAGTAGTTTTGTGTATTCTGATTCAGACCGTTACTAGAAGCAAAACTAACACTGAGCTGAGAGGGTACCCGCTTCTGACTCGTCGATTACTGCAGAGATCCAATTGGGGAGACGAGTAGCCTGCGAGACGCGTGCAGCATACTTTTCGAGAAGTCGCTGTAATTGAAAATTCGACAACATTCACTCACACACCCCATCAGGCCACTCAAAATTACTGGCGTTTACGGCTCCTAGACGTAGATGATTTGTCGTTTTCCTACTCGATAGATACTTCTGTAGAGAGCACACCGCCCTCTCAAGAGAGTGAACTATTTCATTCGCTTTGCACGGGACACGATCGTGCTCAGCAAAATGAGACGTTCGTAACACTAGCGCGTGCAAGTCCTCTCCTAGAACGCGCCCGACATGAATAAGAAGCTATTTGGCCCAGTGCGTTACTTGTGCGGTGGAGTGCCGAGGCGCCTTGCTGCGGAGCGCGCGGTCGCTCACTGTCCGAGGTTCGAGTCCTCCCTGCGGCATGGGTTGCGCGTGTATTCTCCTGAGGTTAGGTTAACCTAGTTTAAGTTGTTTGTAAGCTTAGGGACCAATAACCGATGAATTTAAAACCCATAGATTGGCAACTCTTCACTTCGACATTGGTCGATAAACAGAGTATATGCGGAAGGATAGCGTACCGCACACGGGTACAGGCGGCAAAATGCTGAATCTAAATATTTTGGGAAGTGGAGTCGTTCTCTGAATCCGATCGCCACTAATTGATTATATTCCGTAAGTACGCAAATTGGCAACAACAGTCTGGTGTAGCTGAAAACCCGGTGTTGCCCGGGTATTTAATAATTCTAGTGTATTTTCTCCCTTGCCCTTTATCTTACTATTTCTTCGCCTCATCAGCCCGTCGCTTCCTATGAGAAATTATATAGGCTATATGTGTTAAATTCTATTGTGACGATGAAAAGGTATCTGAGGTACCCTCAGCCACGCATCGCAACAAGTATTATGTACACACAGATGCTCCTATTCTTTTGATGGTGAAGCGTGCATCACGATCTCAATAAAACTGTGGATTTTGTCGAAGTCCGTAAGTAAAGTACGTTCCGCCACACACATAGGAAATTTTATGTAGGCAATGACCTCCTCCCACGGTAAGGAATGTGTGCAACACATTTGGTTGACATCGACGTAGTGGACTAGGACCAGATGTGTAACAGTCACGTGAAGTAGCAGTTTTCATTGTTTATGACGTCATCTCTCCTCACCAATGTGTTGTACAGTGATATAATTTTTGGGTACATTCGGCGCCATGTTTGGAAACTGCCTGGAAAATATGTTGCGAATAAATTTGTCATTCATAATGCGTCAGATTTTCACACTCAGCGTTCATGACGTCATATCTACTGAAATATGTATCGTGCAGTGACATAATTTTGCCTGCAACCTTTGCACAAGCGCAAGCAGTATGTTGACAAAGATTGATGACAGTCGGATGCAGAGTACGGCAGCGCATAAATACGAACATACAAACATACACACCGATTCGGAGTGGCTGAGCGCTCAAAGGCGCCTTGGTCCGGAGCTTGCGGTTGCTCGCGGTTGGAGGTTCAAATCCTCCCTCGGGCATAGCTGTGTTTGTGTATTGTCCTTAGTGTAAGTTTAACCCTTTCATTCCCGGTATTTTTCCTTTACAACAACGTATTAAAAGCAGATTTATACCGTATTTGTCACTTTGGTTGTAAAGAGAGCCTCGTATCTTGACGAAGTTTGTAATGTAAGATGCCACGTGGGCCACGAGCGCAGGACGCAATTTCAGCTGAGTTGTATGTTCTGTTAACAGTGCCATTTCATGAATGAGGGAGGCTCCGTTTGGCTCATGAAATGATAGGCCCCACTAGTCGAGCGAGCTGGCGGCGTTGGTTCAAACCCGCCTTCGGACATCCGCCTTTAGCTGCACCATGATTTCCCAAAATCACTCCAGGCGAATGCCCGTATGGTTTCTTTCAAAGGCCATAATCGATTTCCTTCCACATCGCTGACAACCCTTGATCGTGTGCTCCATTCCTAATGATCACGATGTCGATGGGACGTTAAACCCCAATCTTCTTTCTTTCTTTCCGAACTTCATCTCTGGGATGTGGATCACCATCAAATCCGTATCATGGTCGTAGTGTCGTGTATCTTGCAGCTATCGGTATAAATGGCTGTAGCGAGTTGCCCATCTTTTGATGGTCGTTGGGGGAAAAGATTAGAGGGCATTGGCTACTGCATTCACGAGGTGTACAGACAATCTCTCCATGAATGTAAATACCTATTTACCGCAAACGTCTACGAAATATATCCAAATTATTTGTTTATTGTCAATTTTCAGAATCTAGTGTCCCTAGGCCACAGTTCCTTCTTAAGCCCTTACGTTACCACACACTTTTGGAGACTGAAAGTATTTTAAATCTGTTCGTTTGGTGAACCACGACAATCGTTTATAATTTGATTGAATTTTTTTCTATCCAACACGATCTAAGTAATTCGAATGCCTTGCACAGTTTGTTTACAAACGAAATCTCTTTGAATTCATGCTGGTCACTCTCGAAGATTTTAGAACTCCATGGTTAACAAACATTCAGTTGTACACATGCGCTCTTGTAGCATTTGTGAAACTTGATTAGCCTTTTACACAAACAAGTAACACTAACTCTCCCTGCTAGAATATGAAAGAGTTTGATAGCTCTTTGTCAAACTGCTAAAACTAACGACGTCGATGAAGTCTCTAATGTAATGGGTTGAAATTAATTTAGCATAAGATTCTACATCTACATGGGATACTCTGCAAATCACATTTAAGTGCCTGGGAGAGGGTTCATCGAACCACATTTATAGTATTTATCTACCATTCCATTCTCGAATAGCGCGCAGGAAGAAAGAACACCTGAATCTCTCCGTCCGACCTCTGTTTTCTCGTATTTTATTCTAATGATCATTTCTACCTATGTAAATGGGAGTCAACAATATATTTTCGCATTCGGAGGAGAATTGGAGTTTCGCAAGTAGCTCACGCGGCAGCGATAAGCGCCGTTGTTGTAATGATTCCCATCCCAGATCCTGTATCATTTCCGTAACGCTGTCTCCCCTGTATAGTGACAGTACAAAACGAGCTGCCCTTCTTTGGACGTTTTTGGTGTCCTCCGTCAAACCCACGTGATAAGAATCCCACACTGGGCAGCAATATTCCAAAAAAGGACGGACAAGCGTAGTGTATGCTGCTTCTCAGTCATGGTTGAGTAGCTGAGCGGTCTAAAGCGTCTCGCTGCGAAGCGCGCGGTTGCTCGCCGTGGGGGTTCGAGTCCTCCCTGGGGAATGGGTGTGTGTGTGTTGTCCTTAGGTTAGTTTACCTAGGTTTAAGTAGTTTGTAAGCTACGGACTGATGATCACCCAGTTTGGTCCGATAGAATTACAAACATTTGAACTTTTTTTTTTTTTTTTTTTTTTTTTTTTTTTTTTTTTTTTTTTTTTTTTTTTTGAGCAGTTTCTTTTGTAGTTCTGTTGCATCTTTTAAGGGTTCTGCCGATAAAACGCAGTCTCTGGTTCGTCTTTCCCAAGACATTATCTAAGTGTTCTTTCCAGTTTACGTCTAAAGTAATAGTAATTCCTAGCTATTTTGTGGAGTTTTCGGCCTTCACTTATGATTGATTTATCTTGTAAACAAAGTTTAACGGATTTTTTTTTTCGTACTCATGTGGACCACTTCACACTTCTTATTATTTAGAGTCAATTGCTAATTTTTACATCATAGTTATATCTTATGCAGATCGTTCTACAGTTGGTTTTGATCTTCAGATGATTTTACTAGACGGTAAATAACGGCGTCATCTTCAAACAACCTAAGAGAGCTACTTAGATTTTCTCCCAAATCGTTAATGTAAATAAGGAACAGCAGAGGACCAATAATACTACCCTGTGGAACGCCCGATATCACCGCTGTTTTAGTCGATGCTTTACCATCGATTACTACAAATTGTGTCCTATCTGACAGGAGATCCCCTATCCAGTCGCAAATTTGGGGTGATATACATTAACCACGCAATTTGAGTAAAAGCCGTTTGTGAGGTACGGTGTCAAAAGCCTTCTGGAAATAAAGAAAGAAGGGAATCGATTTGCGAACCCTTGTCGCTAGCACTCATCACTTCGTTTGAGTAAAGAGCTAGTTGTGTTTCGCATGAACGATATTTTCTAAATCCGTGTTGACCTTAGGTCAATAGATCATTCTGTTCGAGATAATTCATAATATTTGGATACAGGATATGTTTCAAAACCATGCTGATTGTTGACGTCAATGAAATAGGCCTGTAGTTTAGTGTGTTATTCCTACTGCCTTTCTTGGATATAGGTGTCAACTGTGAAACTTTGCAGTATTTTGGTACAGATCCTTCTTTGAGAGAGCGGTTGTATCTGGTTGTTAAGTAAGGAGCTATCGCTTCAGCATAATCAGATAGAAATCTAATGGGTATACAGTCCCGACCAGAAACTTGGTCTTGTTAATCGATTTTAGTTGCTTCACTACTCCGATGATTCTCGGCATTTATGAACGAAATTCATCCGCTCCCTTTCCTATACATGCAAAATGCAATACCTGCCAAATTTATGGTGACCATCAAAAGCCGGCAAAGTCTGGACTCTCCGTCATGTAGTGAATGAAAGCTCATGTAGACAATGATGTCTTCCCTGTTCTGAAGGGCAGGTGCGCAGAATTTAATCAAGATAAGAATACAACTGTATATGGGTGTCGAAGTCTGCCGTGAAGTACCCTCCGACATGCTCCGTGCGAATTATGTAGCTAGTGCCGTTCCTCAACTTTTTAAGCTCGTGTGTGGAAAAATTTCATCGCAGCCGGATGAACGGTGTACAGGATGAATCCCCTAACACTTGCACCGCAAATATTGGGGAACGGAAAGTGCGATTGATGTGCGGTTTTCACAGTTTGGGTTGGTAGTCAGGGGCTCGTATTTTTAGCCAACAGACAGATTGTAATATTACTTAGAAAGTTATTTTTTAGCCAAACATACAGTTTTTAAATGGAACAATGCCTGTAGACATTAAGAAACTAAAAGTAGGGTGCACTAGAATATCAGTAGAGTATGTTGCAGGAATATTGTACAAGTCGTTTACGAGATATCGTATTTTGAAACATTACCACAACGAATTTGCGTGCCAGTCAACTCACATAGTAGCTAGGTACGATGATGTTATGTTTGCTTACAGCGTGTTTGTGTGTTCCTTGGGTGCACTGCGGCTCGCTAGGCAGTGTGTAGCAGTCCAAGCGGAAGGTTGGGAGTGTACGATGGTTTTTCCAATGCAGAAAAAGTCGCAATGCTCATGATGTATGGAGAATGTTCGTTCTTGTACGGTGTATGCGACAAGATATTCCAATAGACGTCACCCATCTCAAGAATTATTCATCAACCTCTTCAATCAGTTACGTGAAAGTGGTAGTGTAACACCGAGACAACGTAACAGGAGGAAACAAGTGACAACAGATACGGGGGAAATTGATGTTCTTGCTGCTGTTGCAGTTGATCCGCATGTCAGTTCCCGCGCAGTCGCACGAGGAAGTGGCGTGAGTCAGGCAAGTGTCCTATGTATCCCCCATCGACATAGGTTCCATCCCTATAATCTCTCTCCATCACGAGCTGCATGGAAAATATTTTGAGAATCGTGTTAGGTTCTGTAGATGGGCTTCACGACAGGATACTGCAGCTGTATCATGTATCTTGTTTACCAGTCATGGCGAGGTAAACCGCAGAAACATGTACTATTGGTCTGCTTCCAATTCCTAGTTGCTTCGACAGGTGGACGTCAGCGTCCATGGAGTGTAAACGAGTGGTGTGGGATAGTGAAGCAGCAGCTCATAGGCCCGTATGTCATAGACGGAGCACTGACCGCGCATAAGTATCGCAGCCTTCTAATGGACCATCTTCCACGGATGCTAGAAGACGTTACTCTGCAGACTAGGAGGAATCTATGGTACCAACATGATGGCTGTTCAAAATGTTCAAATGTTTGTATAGTCTATGGGACTTAACTACGGGGTCATCAGTCCCTAAACTTACAAACTACTTATGAACTACTTACGAACTAGGACGGCACAAATATCCATGCCCGAGGGGGCATTCGAACCCCCGACCGTAGTGGCCTTGCAGACCGTGACTGGAGCGCCTTAGTCCCCTCGGCCATGATGGCTGTCCAGCCCATAGTGCACGAATTACTACAACATGTCTTCATAAATTGTTCCCAAATCAATGGATTGGACGTAGAGGACCCGTACCTTGGCCCGCCCGTTCCCCGGATTTCACGCCCGTAAACTTTTTTTTTTCTGCTCAGACATGTCCGCTGAAATGCTAGCACGTGTGCAGCGGTCGTTCCATACCAGCCTGACAGCGTGTATTTCTGCAGCCGGTGGTCATTTTGAACACAACCTGTGATGGTCATTTGTCACGTTACTGGTTGGAATCCACATAACTAGTGTATGCATTTGTGTTGTTCTTTGGTGTGTGTTACCACAGGTATTGTACAAGTGTCGGTGTGGGAACGTTTCAAAAGATGATATCTCGTGAACAACTTGCACTAGAATCTTGCAACAAACACTACTGATATTCTAGTGCACCCTACTTTTAGTTTCTTAATGTCTAGATGCATTGTTCTAGTTAAAAATTGTATGTTTGTAATATTACTTAGAAAGTGTATATTTTTGCAATTTGTTTGTCTGCTATAAATACGAGCCCCTGACTACCAACCCATACTGTGAAAACCGCAATTCAGTCGCACTTTCGCACGGTGCAAATGTTAGGTGATTCACCCTGTAGAAGCGCATAAAATACAAATCTAATTCTAAGTGGCATCTCTTACAAAATTAAGAATTTAGATTTGTTCCATTTTGAGATTTTTCAGATTTTCCTTGCTTTTTTTTCTGAAGTACCCCTGTATTAAAGCAAACAAAATATACATTATTTACATTGGTAAAGCCATTGCTGAGTTTTAGCGAGAATAACAAACAGCAACGGAACTTAATTAGTGGCAACACTGCTGTGGAGTACTAAGCACTGGAATCTACTATTGTCGCTGATAAACACACGTTGTTGCCATACGTACAAATGGACTCGCCCGCCGTCCCACGTCACAGTCGAGGGAAACACAGTCACTTGTCAGCGACCGGTCTAACACTAACGCCGTCACTATGTTTTCGAAACATCAACGACGGAGTTGGATAAACATTGAATGTGAAATAAAAGGTTTCAGCTTGGTAGGCGATGTCAGATGTTTATTTTATTAAAATTCACAACATATCGATTTCGTCCCAATCATTGAACGTCATCAATGCGTGCAGAATTACAAGTCATGATGACCTATGTGCTCTGCTTAAAACATTTTTCGTCATATCATAAAATACATTTAAAAGGTCTTGCAGGTATACGTCACAAGTATAAAATGATGTAGCTGCTTAAGTACACCTACGCAGCTTAGCCTGTTGGTCTACAGGCTAAGCTGCGTAGGTGTACGTAAGCAGCTACCTCATTTTATACTTGTGACCTACACCAGTAAGACCTTTTAAATGTATTTTATGATACGACGAAAAAATGCTTTAAGCAAAGCACATAGGTCATCATGACTTGTAATTCTGCACGCATTGATGACGTTCAATGATTGGGACGAAATCGATATGTTGTGAATTTTAATAAAATAAACGGGCAGCTTGTCCTTGCGTCTCTGAAGAAAAAAAAATTCCGCGTTAGTGGACGGTGATCAATACCATACGTATGATAAGTTATTGTGAACCAGAAGTACGACTGTGATAGTATTATCCCAACGCATTACGTTCCTCCACGGCAGACCATAAATGCACAGTATTACTGCTCGTTTTTGGAGTATCACGAGCTTTGCGAAAGAATCGTCAACACTTTCTACGCAGCCCACTCATCATTTTGCACGTCTATGCGCGGGCGCATACAGCGCAAGATGTGGCTACTCTGTTCGGTCAATGAAACTGGGAAGTACTGTCCCAGCCACAATACTCCCTGGACTGGAGTCCTTATGACTATGATTCCGAAATAGAAAGCATTCGCTTCAGAACTGTTCCAGAGATTTGACAGACAGTAGACCGCTCCATTCACACCATCAACAGATAAGGCTCTGTACTCGGTATACTACGCCTTTCACATCGCTGGAAACAGGATTAACAAAACGCTGGTGACTAATTTGAATGACAGTAATAGGTGCAAACATGCAACACTTTTGTATTGGTTGTGAATAAATAGTTCCCACTGTTTAAGTTCTAGCCCTCATACCTATATACTAGAGAACCCCACAATGCCTCACAACTGCTATATGTGGATGGGACTTGGATATACAGCCTACATTTCATCACCTAATCTCTATGCCGATCACATCTGTGTCTATTTCTTACCTTCATGTTTGTCTTCTTAGGCCTCTCTTTGCATTATGTGGCTGGATTAGCATATGTATATTTATTGTAATATTCTGCCAGCTCATGTGCTTCTCTGTGCAGCCTCTCCTCCCCCTATATCAACCACAAATTGCTCCTCCTCCTCCTCCAACGCTGCCACCTGTTGCTCATTCTCCACTTCCTCCTTCTCCTCCACTGTCTCCTGTTCCTTCCTTTCCACCTACTCCTACTAATCCTCCTACTCTGCCACCTGCTCCTCCTTCCCCACCTCCAACGAAACCACTACCTGATCTACCTACAACACCTCCTCATCCCCCACTACCACCGTCTGCTCTGTCCCCACTTCCAACAAAAAAAACAAAAACAAAAAAAAAACCTGTTCTGCCTACACCAATTCCTCATCCTATACTGCTACCTGCTGTCCTTTCCCTACCTCCACCACCACCACCACCACCACCACCACCTGTTCTATCTAACCATCTCCTCATCCTCCAGTGCCACCTGCTGCTACGTCCCCACCTCCGATACCAACACCACATGTTCCACCTACACCACCTCCTCATCCTGTACCACCATCTGCTGCTCCGTACCCACCTCAAACACCAACACCATCTTTTCTACCTATGCCACCTCCTCATCCTCCACAACCACCTGCTGCTCCTTCTCCACCTCCAACACCAGCCCCAGATTTTCTACCTACCTCAACTTTTCATCCTTCACTACCACCTGCTACTCCTTCCCCACCTCCAACAGCACCACCACCTCTTCTACCTATGCCACCTCCTCAACCTCCACTACCATCTGCAGCTCCTTCCCTGTCTCCAAAACCAACACAACCTATTCTACCTTGTCACCTCCTCATCCTTCACTACCACCTGCTACTCCTTCCCAAACTCAAACATCACTACCACCTGTTCTACCTACGCCACCTCCTCATCCTCCACTACCACCTGCTGCCCCTTCCTCACCTCCACCTGCACCACCACTTGTTCTACCTATGCCACCTGCTCATCCTCAACTACCAGATGCAGCTGTCTCCCCTCCTCCAACACCACCTTTACCAGTTCCACCTACGCCAGCTCCCTGTCGTCCACTACAACCTACTCCTTCTTCTCCACCTCCAACAACACCACCACACCTGCTCTACCTACAACACCACCTCATCCTCCACTACTAGCTGCTGCTCCATCCCCACCGCCAACACCAACACCTCCTGTTCTAACTATGCCACCACCTCATCCACCTCTGCCATGGCGGAGTGGCCAAGTGTATTGAGGTGCTAAGCTCCGGTGTGCGAGGTCACTCCCCGTCGGTGGTTCGAATCCCCCCTCAGGCGTAGCTGTTTGTATCGTCTTTAGTACCAGGTGATCAAAAAGTCAGTATAAATTTGAAAACTTAATAAATCACGGAATAATGTAGATAGAGAGGTAAAAATTGACACACATGCATGGAATGACATGGGGTTTTATTAGGACAAAAAAGTTAAAAAAAATGTCTGACAGATGGTGCTGGACAGCTGAACGTCAGTGACTGCTCATGAAAATCGTGTATAAAAGGAGCAGTAATGAGAGAGAAAATCAGATGCACCAACAGTCGCAGCATGTTGACGTTACCTGAAAACGCGCTTTTAGTGAAGCTGTATTATCAGAATGGGGAATGTGCTAGTTCAGCATTACGATCCTTTCACCATAGGAAGGGGATTCGAACGGGTAAAGGTCAGTTGACAAATGCAACTGTAGCGAGAATGATTTCGACGTTCGAAGCCACGGGTTGTTTAGACGATAGACCCCGTAGTGGCCGACTGAGCACAAGGCGTAATGCTGCTGAGACAGTTCAGGAAGTAGCGGGTTCGTCATGCATGGGGAAGTCAGCGCTCGTGCAGTCGCACGTCGCACCGGCATTCCATAGACTGTTTGATTGGCACTTAGGCGTACCCTCTGATGCTATTCTTACAAAATCAAAAAAAATTACAAACTACTTATGAACTAGCTTATACTAAAGACGGCACAAACATACATGCCCTATGGGGGATTCGAACCCCCGACGGGGAGTGCCCTTACAAAATCCATCGTCATCATGAACTGTTAACAGGCGATTTAGTGAAGCGGAGGGCATTTGCGGTGTGGGCGTTTCAAAAGAGGGCGGAAGATGACGATTGGTTGAGTAACGTGTTGTGGACCGACGAAGCTTATTTCACGCTCCGATGGTCTGTCAACGGCCACAATTGCAGATTTTGGGCTACCGAAAATCCTAGAACTGTCGTGGAAACTCCATTGCACGACGAGAAAGTCACGGTATGGGTTGGATTTACCACATCTACCATTATCGGGCCTTTTTTCTTCGAGGAACTGCATGATTCTGGCTTTGTAACTGCTACCATGACGGGTGATATGTTACAGAATCGCATCATCCCCAGCCTGGTTGATAAACACCTGCTGGAACGTACGATTTTTATGCAGGATGGCTAGACGCGTGAAAGATCTCTTGCAGGATGGCTAGACGCATGAAAGATCTCTTGGGCGCGTCGTTTGGTGATGATCGTGTGCTCAGCCGCCACTTTCGTCATGTTTGGCCTCCCAGGTCCCAAGACCTCAGTCCGTGTGATTATTGGCTTTGGGGATACCTCAAGTCGCAAGTGTATCGTGATCGACCGACATCTCTAGGGATGCTGAAGAACAACATCCGACGCCAATGCTTTACAGTGCTGTTCACAACATTATTCCTCGACTACAGCTATTGTTGAGGTATGATGATCAAAATATTGAGCATTTCCTGTAACGAACATCATATTTACTTTGTCTTAATTTTTTAATGCTAATTATTGCTTCAGATGAAGAGCTATCTGTCGGACATGTTTTGAACTTTTTTCCCCTAATAAAACCCCATGTCATTCCAAGCCTGTGTGTCAATTTATAAACGGCCACTACGGTCGGGGGTTCTAATCCCCCCTCGGGCATGGATATTTGTGCCGTAAGCTTAGGGACTGATGACCCCATAGTTAAGTCCCTTAAGCTTAACAAACATTTGAACATTCATCCTCCTTCCCCACCACACCTCTTCTACCTATGCCACCTCCTTATCCTCCACCACCTGCTGCTCCATCTCCACCTTTAACACCAACACCACCTGTTCCGCCTATGCCAATGCCTCATCCTATACTACAACCTGCTGCTCTTTCCCCGCCTCCAACACCACCATTGCCTGATACATCTACGCCAACTCCTCAACCTCCACAACCACCAGCTGCTCCTTACCCACCATCACTTGTTCTACCTACGCCACCTCAGCATCCTCCACTACCACGTGTAGCCCATCCCCACCCCCACGACGACTACCACCACCACCTGTTATATTTACACAACCTCCTCATCCTCCACTACCACCTTCTGCTGCTTCCCCACCTCCAACCTCACCACCACCTGTTCTAACTGTGCCACCTCCTCATCCTCCGCTGCCATCTACATCTACATACGCCGCAATCCACCCAAAGGTGCGTGGCAGAAGGTACCCAGTACTGCTCCTAGTTAATTGCTTATCTGTTCCATACCCAAATAAAATGGACAAACGAGCCCTAATCTATCTGATCTTATCTTTATTGTCTTTTCATGAGCTGTAGGTTAGCGACCACCTCTGTTTCCTGCCTCTCTCCTCTTTACCCTTCTCTGTGGTTTTCTCCTCTTCCATGTACATGTCAAACTACATATATCTGCCATATTTCATAGCGATTGGTCTAATAGTATCGAAGTATCCTGCTAAATGGAGTATATCATATCTTATGTAGACGTTGCCGTTTCTCTCTTTTCGGAGATCAAGTGTGCATATTTTATGACAGTTGGATGAACGACATGTCAACTGTAATACCACTCTAATCCGAAATAACGATGCCTCTTTACATTATTTCTAATTTAGAGTTTCTCGATTTTTCAGTTGTTCCCCTGGGTTTTACTTTTTTTTTAAGTAACCATGTATTAAAGCGAACAAAAGAAATATCACTAAATAGGTAAAACCATTTCTGAGTTTTAGTGAGACTAACGCGAAGTTATTAAAACTTCAGGATTCATAATTTGTGTAACTAACGGACCAAAAGGATAATGTGGTCGGTCCCTAGACTAACAAACTCAGTACAACACACTCACACTCACACACACAGATGTCCGAGCAATGACTTGTATCTCCTGTGGTACAGCAATTAATTTTATACATATATAGATAATAGACAGTAAAATGAGCATCAAATGAAATATATGTTAAATATAAAAAACACAGTTATGCCTTACGTAAATATGGAAAAAGAAAATGTGTAATGTGAAACTGAAATGGACCCCTCACATTAGGAATATTTGCTCCAAGGCAAAAGGTACTCTGGTAAGTACTAGGAGAGCTTGTGGCAAAAATTGGGGCCTGAGCCCCAAAGGTATGTACTGGATATATACCACGGTGATTAGACCCAGGATCACCTATGGGGCAGTCGTGTGGTGGAAGAAGGTAGAACAGCAGGTTGCTGCTAAGGAGCTTGCTAAGGTGCAGAGATTAGCCTGCTTAGCCATAAAAGGCGGAATTAGCAGCACACCAACTGCTGGGATGGAAATCATGTTGGATATGCCCCCATTACACTTTTGGGTCAAGATGGAGGCAGCGGCTGGTGCATACAGACTCAAAACTGGCAAAAACTGGAACTCTTTGGGATATCCAGAATCACACACTAAAATAGTGAGTGAGGTAAATATAGGAAAGGTTGGGGAAATGTCAGCCTACTATATTATAACCCCATACTGCTTCAACAAGCCTTTCAATATAACAATTGGAAGTAGGGAGCGGTGGGAGAAAATAGTTACACACCGTACGGGGCATATTGTCTGGTTCACTGATGGGTCAAAATCAGACCAAGGCGTTGGGACCGGGGTATACGGGGTGCAGCCAAGACTGGAGGGCGTCATCTCTCTAGGAAAAATTGGCCTCAGTATTCCAGGCCGAAATCACTCCCATCAGGGCGTGTGTGGAGGAGAATTTGCGTAGGTGCTACAAAGACCGTAGCATCTATATCTATTCAGACAGCCAGGCAGCCCTGAGATTACTGATAGCTCCTGCAACAATGTCTAAAAGGTTAAAGCCTGTTTATATTCTTCACAAAGCTGCATCAGGAGTTGAAAATGAAGGACAATGCCCATTTGTTATTCTTACATGCATTTACAGGCTGTGACATAACATCAGTAGCATATTGCAAGAGTAAAGTGGGGTTTGTCAGAATGCACCAGAAGTCCAAAATCATACAACATGCTGATGAGATATTGCCAATAGTTCTTCATCCGCGCCGGCCGCGGTGGCCGAGGGGACTGAGGCGCTTCAGTCACGGTCTGCACGGCCACTACGGTCGGGGGTTCGAATCCCCCCTCGGGCATGGATATTTGTGCCGTCCTTAGGATAAGCTAGTTGTTAAGTAGTTAGTAAGTTTAGGGACTGATAACCCTGTAGTTAAGTCCCATAAGCTTAACAAACAAACCAATCTTCTTCCGCCGACTCCGTTGAGACAGTGGGAATCAGGAGTACTCTATAATGGTATGGAGCTCCAGCCATCACAGAATCCCTCATCATGTTCCGCTATAAATCATCTATAAAAACAGCTGGGAACATAAAGCCTAATCTCTCAACTCTCCCTCCAGCTGAAGGAGCTGTTAAGCAGCATGCACTCCGAACTTACAACCAAGTACGCCTTTGGTTAGGAGAAGAACCTAAAGGTGGAGCGCCGAATTGGGGTTGGAATGTCCAACTAGATCCGAATCTCAGAGTTAGATTCTGCCCCTGACGAAATCTTGAAGATGATTTTTTTGTGGATGCACGAAAGGATGTGACAGTGGCAGATGTGGTTGCGGAAAAGTGTTGTTACACTGTTCTGTTACATGCCTGAACTGCAAGGGCAACTGCAACAACGGAGTCTGAATATTAATTCGGGATGAAGATGACGACAGTGACATGGAGATTCTACCAATCTCATTGGACGACGTCTCCACTACTGACGAAGACGAATGAACCTTGACCATTCCTCCTCAGAAAAACGAAGATGTTGCTTTGAATACACTTATTTTTCATTCTGAATCACTATCAGTGTTTCTAAAAACTTTCATAATATGATTCATAATATTGTAATAAAAACTACAATTATGAAAAGATATCAATTGCAAATACCTTCTTGTCATTGTTAAACTGTTATTTACCATGCTAGCATGTTTCATAAGGTAAACACGTCATAGCCCCTCAAAACCCTCATTTCTGGAGGGACATCGAAACTGAGGGCACATGTTATAAATGATGTAACTTCTGATTGGCTGAAGATAAGGTAGCAAATGTCCATATCAAATTGAAGGAAATTTAATGCTCTACAACTTCCTTTCAGACAAAGTCACTAGAAGTAAATGTTTGACAATATTAGTGAGGTACAGATGATTTTTTCCGAAATAGGTTTCAGAAATTACTGCAACCAGTCGCCTTTTGTTTCTTCTTAATGAAGATTTATTTAAACCATTACCGGTTTCAAGCTGCCTAGCAGCTCATCATCAGATGGTATACATTTAGTGCATATTACATTTGCATCTGTGGCAGGGCAGAAAACGAGAAAAAAGTGAACACTAATTTTGCTATGCTCGAGAAACACAGCATCTACCTGAGAACCCCTGTCTATGGCCCTCTGAGTCTCGTGGACGAATAGCGCGAGCTGGGTTTCACACGAACGCCTTTTTCGAAACCCATGCTGATTCCTACAGAGCAGATTCCTAGTCTCGAGAAATGTCATTATATTCGAACATAATACATGTTCCAAAATTCTACAACTGACCGACGTTAGAGATACAGGCCTATAGTTCTGCACATCTCTTCGAGGACCCTTCTTGAAAACAGGGATGACCTGAGCCATTTTCCAATCTTTTGGAACGATATGCTGTTCTAGAGACCTACGATACACCACTGCGAGAAGGGGGGCCAGTTCCTTCGCGTACTCTGTGTAAAAACGAACTGGTATCCCATCAGGCCCTGCGGCCTTTAGTCTTTTGAGCGATTTTAATTGTTTTTCTATCCCTCTGTCAGTTATTTCCATATCTGCCATTTTGTAATCTGTGCGGCAATCTAGGGAAGGAACTACAGTGCAATCTTCCTCTGTGAAACAGCTTTGGAAAACTACATTTAGTAATTCTCCCTTTAGAGTGTCATACACTGTTTCAATGCCATTTACGTCACAGAGTGTCTGGACACTTTGTTTTGATCCACCTACCGCTAAATGTATACCATCTGATGATGAGCTGCTAGGCAGCTTGAAACCGGTAATGGTTTAAATAAATCTTCATTAAGAAGAAACAAAAGGCGACTGGTTGCAGTAATTTCTGAAACCTATTTCAAGAAACAGTCGCAGGTTCCAACAAAATGGATAAAAGTTTGATTTTTTTCCGAAATTGTCGATTTTCAATAACGTATATCTCGAAAACCGTTGAGCATTCGACGTACATGTATAGAAACAATTTTATAGAAAATTCAATTATCTTTCATTTGTATTTGGAACAATTTTTTCCTAAAACCGACCGTTTTCGAGATATAAGCGGAAAACCAAGAAATGGTACCTTTCCACCCCCCCCCTCCCCGCTTTAGCTCACCCCCCCAGGGGCGGGGACTTTTAGTATGTTCACCTCCTAACAATCCCTAATAAAGTCCTGAAGTGAAAAATTCTCGCATATTCCATGCACTCTACACCCCCATTTTAAGCACTCGTTGACTGGACTATTTGGGGAACGCAGCTTGATTTATTAGCAGTTATATGTACAGCCGTGGTGATATATGCTATCGTACGTGACTACTACTTGATCTCACGTATTTATTAACTCATACCACGTACATAAAATGGAATGCTGTATCTACTTGTTTGGTATTCATACAGATACGCTGATGATGACGTAAACTGAAACCGCTAGTTACGGCAAAAGTCAAACACATACGCGTCATAAATTTTCACAAAGTAACAAGTATCTTGCACCAAACTGTACGTTCCATTGCTTCGTTACATTTGGTTTAGGTTATATCTCTAGTAGCACATTTAGTAGGGCCTATTGTGGTAGCGCTGTCAAGATGGCGGCGGATTTGGCCGGTAAGCGGATGAGGGCGCAGCACTGATTGCGCCATTCACTTGCCTCCTCACAGCCAAAGGTCACAACTCCAAAAATACTCGTCGCTGGCAAATTTTTGTACATAACATTCTGATAAGGAACCTGTGGTCTAGCTAAACGCTGGACTTCAACGAAACAAGTGTAGAAAAGACTCGTTGTTATGGAAACAAAGATAATCAACTGCACATCTGGATTTACCCTGCACGATCACGTCGCAAATCAGAAAGTTCGTAGCTTATGTGTAGTTTCTACATGGGATACTCTGCAAATCACATGTAAGTGGCTGGCAGAGTTGTTACAATAGTAGACCAGACGAGATACACTCGCCTGCGGCGTGTCCTCAGGGCGTGCCAAACAACAGTGCCAAAGACTGACTTTGTTTGAAAGTCAATGGGAAACGGACAGTAGGACGACCTAGGCAACGATGTCTTCATACCCTGCATGAAGACCATAAGATTTCACGCCTCCACCCTGGCCAGGAACGAGGTCGTAAAACGTTGTGAGACCCAACCAAAACAGCGGACCCTGCCAAATTTATTAAACATTTTACTGTTGTTTTCGTCCATAATGCCTGCCTGCAAAGTAAGGAAAATATTCAAATTGCAGTAACAGCGATTTGTTAAAAAATGTTCAAATGTTTGTGAAGCTTATGGGACTTAACTGCGGGGTCATCAGTCCATAAACTTAGAAACTACGTATGAACTACCTTATACTGAAGACAGCACAAACATCCACTCCCGAGGGGGATTCGAACCCCCGACAGGGAACGGCCTCGTGCATCGCACCACAGCGCCTCAATGCGCATGGCCGCGCACAATGTCAAAGGAGTGCTCAAAGCGTCAACACGTGACAATTGCGGACATGGCTTAAGGGCACGTGAGACTTTGCAATATATATATATATTCAAAACCAATATTTCAGCTCTGTTTATTGCTTATGAAAACAGAAATTGACAAGTTGGAAGACAATAACCTAGACATTCTCAATTTATGTTCCAGACTGTAGCACACACCAGTACCTCTGATACACTGTTGCACTGACGCAAGCGTGGCATACTGTCCAGTCCACTACGTAACAAGGGGCAGTTGGTTCTGATTGTCCCGGTGATCTCCCAGATTGGTTGGTCGGTTGCCTCGTAGAGAAACTGCCCTTCTAAATATATGCAAGGCATGTTCAATAGGGTTGAAGTCTGGAATGTAATCTGGCGATGTCGTTATCACGAAGGAACGAATTCGCAAGATGAGCGCGAGAATTGTCGCCCATTAATACAATCCCTGCTGCCAATACACTTGCACTAAACGTCTCAGGGTGTATGGACGTTTGATTGTCTTTTGCGACCAACAGTGGCATAGAGAGGCACCACAGAACCACCACCTTTTGCTCTCGCTGGACGGTGTGTCTAAGCCGGTCAAGCTGACGTCTCCGACTCTTTTTGGGAGGCAGATGCGAGTCTCATCCGCGAATAGGACTCGATGCCAAATCTGACGAGTCAGCATGCTGATGGACCCTTCTGTACGGCACTGCCCGCTGTCAGGTTGAAATTTATTGGGAAATGTAACTCATTCTCGAAAGAAGTAGCTTGCAAAGTAAAATCTCTATCTTTTTGACTAATAAAAAAAATATAGTTTCAGTGTAGAACGGCGCGTTTAATTGGTTGGAAAGCTTTACGGATATATGCAAGTGATTGAACCCTACAAGAAACGCGTTGTGCAACATAAAGAGCTTTAATGGCCAAATACCTAGAGCGTTTCTTCCGTCAAGGGCGGAATATGACTGAATTTGAGATACACCTCACCGACTAACTACGACGAGGAAATCAGTAACACTACACGTTAGATGACGGTGGCTTTTGTCACACATCGTTCGTGACTGCAGTGGAATAAAGGGTTATGGTGTCCGATTCACACTGTGAGCGGTATCACGTGTGTGGCTTACAGATGTTTATAAACCCTTCGGACCAAACCACTGTGACCTACATTTACTACTTAAACCTGTACAGGCACACCCCCGTGGCCAGCCGCGGTGGAGTAGCCGAGCGGTCTTAAGCTTCTCGCTGCGGAGCGCGCGGTTGCTCGCCGTGGAGGTTCGAGTCCTCCCTGGGGCATGGGTGTGTGAGTTGTCCTGATGACCACGCAGTTTGGTCCGATAGATTTACGAACATTTGAACCGGTGGCCAGTCCCTGACATGCCGCACCAAGGCACTGGCTTACAGAATCTGTACGCAGGCGCATATCATAGAAATAATGTAGGGACTTCCACAGTAGGAAAGTAGAAGATGCCTACCCATTTTTTTACATTTCATATGGTTACATGATTTTACACTATGCTATATATGCTTCCGTCACAATACGTCATATTATCGGCATGAAAGAATTTTGAGATCCTGTCATACGGTTAGACAATATGAAGCGCTAACGTCTTTGCGGAAGGATCGCTTACATCGAGTGACGCCCGGAGTTAAGCCTGAGAAAAAACTTGCAAATGGTTTACGTTTGGTGGAAACAAACATAGCTGACCTTCAGAATAACCAAATGACATGCCTCCTCTTTTTTTAAAAAAATAAAAAATATTAGATTAACACTTGTTCCATAGATCATGAATATAAGATTTCTTAATGTTGTGGAACGTGTCAGTTTAGTAAAAGATAACATTACATGATATAATAATTTGTAAAAATACTAATTTCTATGTAAAAATTTGTGTACTGAGTAGGAGTTGTCATTCAGAAATTCTATCAATCTGTTTTTAATATTATTTTGTACGTGACTTTTGTGGCAGCATAATTGACCCCCCTTCTGTGCCAAAATTATATTCAACCTTGAATGGTGTAGATCATCCTTCCTTCTAAAGATGTAGCTATGCACACTGGTGTTACTTTTCAATTGGGTTGGATTACATTATAATAAACGTCATAAGAGAATATATATTGTGAAGTTACTGTGAAGATCCCTACATCCTTAAATAAATGTCTTCAGGATGATCTTGGCTGGGCTCCAGAAATTATTCTAATTATACGCTTTTGTGTAATGAATACGTTTGTGCTCAATGACGAATTTCCCCTAAATATGATGTCATATGAAAGCAGTGAATGGGAAGTAGGCATAGTACGCATAATAAGCAAATTTATTGAGATGTTTGTCACCAAAATTTGCAATAACCCTAATAGCATAAGTTGGTGAACTTGACCGTTTCAATAGATAGTTACTATGCTGGTTCAAGTTCTCATCAATGCTCACACCTAAAAGCTTTGAATATTCTACCTTAGTTGCAGACTTCTGCTCGCAGACTATATTTACTAAAGGCGTGATGCCATTTACCGTATGAAACTGTTTTATTAAAGTTTAAAAAGGGTGCATTTACAGAAAACCACTTAATAATTCTCTGTGTATCCATCTTGTTTAGACGGATGATTGGACAACGGCAATGTGTTAGTTTGACAAATGAAAAACCTTCAGCCGGCCGCGGTGGCCGAGGAGACTAAGGCGCTCCAGTCAGGGTCTGCACGGCCACTACGATCGGGGGTTCGAATCCCCCCTCGGGCATGGATATTTGTGCCGTCCTAGTTAGTAAGTAGTTCATAAGTAGTTTGTAAGTTTAGGGACTGATGACCCCGTAGTTAAGTCCCATAGACTATACAAACATTTGAAAAACCTTCAACCGTTATTTTTGGACTTTTAATTACTAGTTTCGAGAATACATTATTCTCTCTTTGTTTTTTTTTTAATGTCTGTAAATCTATCGGACCAAACTGAGTGGTCATCAGACCGTAGCTTATAAACTACTTAAACCTAGGTAAACTAACCTACGGACAAACACACACACACCCATGCCCCAGGGAGGACTCGAACCTCCACGGCGAGCAACCGCGCGCTCCGCAGTGTGGCGCTTTAGACCGCTCGGCTACTCCACCTCGGCTATTCTCTTCTTCAGATCAGTGCAGTAATGCAAAACTAGCCATCCATTATAACACTGCATTACACCGTCTCACACCAAGATGTAGCCGACAAATAATTGCTTGAAAGCTATTATTTTCAATTTCATCGGTTAACCTTTGTTTGTTGGGTGTGATTACTACACTTTTATCATCAGCAGAAAGAACTAGCTTCGCATCATCATGAATATAGAATGGCAAATCATTAACATATAACAAGAATAGCGAAGGACCGAAGACTGAACCTTGTAGGACCCTATTCGTGTTACCCCCCCCCCCCCCCCCCAAGTTTGATGAATCAACTGATTTTTGCAGTTTACCTGAACGACTTACTTCAACTTTCTACACTCTTCCAGTTAACTATGAAATAAACTATTTGTGGACTGACCCACTAATACCACAATGCTTTAGCTTATCTATAAGAATTCCGTGATTTACAAAATCAAAAGGCTTTGAGAGATCACAGAAAATCCCAGCGGGTGATGTTCTGTTGTTCAAAACTTTTAATATTTGATCAGTGAAAGCATAAATAGTTTTTTTTTTTTTTTGTTTTTTGTTTTTTTTTTTTTTTTTTTTTTTTTGTTAGTACTCTATTTTTACGAATTATAGGAAGTTACTCTTGCGTTCATGGGAATCGCTGGAGGAGAACGACGTTCTTTTCGAGAAATTCTTGTGAGGAAATTTAAAGGGCCCGAATTTGAAGTTGACTGCAGAACGATCTTGCTGCCGCCTACTTATATTTTGCGTAAAGAACATAAAGATAAGAGAAATTAGGGCTGGTACAGAGGCATACAGGCAGTCTTTTTCCCTTCGTTTTATTTGGGAGTGGGAAAGGAAAGGAAATTCATAGTAGTGGTACAGTGTACCCTCCGCCACGCACCTTACGGTAGATTGCGGAGTATATATGTAGATGTACACTTAACAGCAGAAAAAGTGGATCACCCCTGAATTCCAAAGTGGAGGCCGCACCTGACGCTATGCAACCAACATGGCGTAGCTGTGTCACAGGTCGTCAAATCATTCCACAGTACAGTTATTACCTACCCACAATAGGTTCAGATGTTCAAATGTTTGTAGAGCTTATGGGCTCTAACTACGGGGCCATCAGACCCTAAAGTTACAAACTACTTTTGAAGTAGCTAAAACTAAGGACAGCACAAATATCCATGCCCGAGGGGGGATTAGAACCCCAGACCGTAGTGGCCGTGCAGACCGTGACTGGCGCGCCGCAGTCCCCTCGGCCACCGCGGCCGACGCACAACAGGTACTAAGTCTCCTATTTCTCCTTATGGCATTCAGACAAGGTGCAAACCAATACTTTCGTACAACAAATATTAGAATACACGTAATTAGAGATGAGACAGTAACACTTGTAAATTAAATGTCATTGCAATAAGTGAAAAATCAGATACGTTATCACGCTTGTTTAATTATATACGTTTTTGTTCGCGATCTGAATATGAACGCACTGTTAAGCAAACAACAGTTGTGTGCCTGATCGAGATGCATTTACAGGTCACGCACATACCATCACTCTTGACCTAACACCATGAGGCGTCAACTATCACATTGTCGTGCACCACTAGTTAGGATCACACCCTTCGTAGAGACATGGAGGGGTTTGGTATTTTGCGAAAACTTTAACTGAGTAGCGCATGGACATGTGCAATGCTGGTTTGAAACAAGGCAGAGTCCTGCGTTCTTTACTTGGCGTTACTGGAGGTGCAGATGGTATTTTTGTGGCCGGTAAAAGCTGTTACCCCCAGGGGGAATCGGACCCATGTCTTAACCATTACAAGTTACCCTCACTCTGGCCTCCAGCGAATTACAGAAACAAAGCTAGTTTTGTCATAATAGTGTAGTAGTTAGACGGTATGACCAGTCAAAGGGCTCAAAGGTGTCTGTCTAGATAAGACATTTTTGACCGTAGGGGATGGCAACGTAGTCTGAGGCGCTTTATCGCGGATTTTTCATGATATTATACTACGTTTTAGTATGCTACATTACGATTTGGTATCGCATTTTCCTGTAAGCTTATTTAACTATGGGTTCATTTTAATCAAGATTGTTTGGTATCTGTTGCCACGATAACTTGAATATTACGCATTTTTAAAGTTATGAGGAGCGTCGATTATGCATTAGAAAAAGGATTCTGAAATTGGGAAAGTAACTTTGTTTGTGTTTCTGAACGTGGTCAATAATATATGTCAAAACGGACTTCGATGAAGGAGGTTTCTGTGAATGACAAGCATCCTATAACTGGCAAGTGTGTCGAGCAATTATTCTTCACGGTGTTGTTGCCTTCAATAGTCATATTGAGGTTAAAAAACAGCAATGTGGATTCTGATAAAATGTCGCATCGAAAATACGATTACATGCGAAGCATAATATCCAACTGGGAAGGATGGGGGAGAACTTCACTGTCTACCATTTCAAAGGTTGGATACTGGTATTTGTCGGAATAGATGACCATTTCAATGGATATATCAGTACTTGCACGGTAAGGTTCAGTTGTCCATTATATTTTTGACAGTGATTAAAAAAAGAAGAAGGAAACAAAAAGCCTTCCAAGCACAAAATTGTGAAAAGAAGCACGTAGATGCAGATAGATATGCCAAGGAAGGGGTAGCAGGAGGGAGGGCGGGACCTAGGAATGAACAGGAGTGCAGAACTGGAAAATAAAAGAGTGAAATGCTTGCCAAGTACTAATTACTTAGACGTGTATCACAGTTTGTTTTAGGGCCGAGACAAAAGGAACGAATGTTTTACAGAACGAAGGATGGATTATCGGAGATATAAAAGAACACTGTGCTTCATAGAGAGGACCGATGCACAGTAAAAGAAGCAGACACTAAAAGAGACAGCATTGTTTTAATGGAAGCCACCAATTTTTTACAGCGTTTTGGGGCAATAGACCAAAAGGGTTACTGAGGTTATAATGTCAGTTACGCGACAGAGAGACAGAGAGAGAGAATGGAGGAGAAATTAACAACGAATAAATGCAATACAAATCGTTTGCATATTTTGTGAAGGACGGAGGGGAGGAGAGAGACGTATTTTAAATAACAAAAATTACTCTTACAGTGTCCATCTAAACTGATTACTCGGTATGCATGGAGACTGGGTATAAATGAAATAAATATAGGATATTAAGTGAAATGAGAAATATTGAATTAAAATTTGAGCCACGGGTTGGACTCGAACCCAGACTTCCATACTTACTTTAATTCAATACTGTTCCCTTCACTCAATGTCTTTCACAAATTGACACTGAAAACGTATCTAAATTAATTATAAAAGTAGGATAATAAGGGAACGGAATATTTTTAAAAAACTTCAATGTAAAGGTAGCTCAAAGGAAAAAAAACTCTATTTTATTTCAGTTACCAAGAGATCTTCCATAGTCTCTTACTTACGAAATATGAAAACAGAGATGAGATTAAAAAAAAAAAAAAAAACATTTTAAGCACTAATAATTTCTTCAGAATCCCTCATTATTAGTTTCTTCCGTAATGCATCTCAGCATATAACCTATAACGCAATCGGATCAGCTTCTCTTCAGTAAAAACGACGACTCTATCTCCAGTTGGTTGCTTGTAGTGAGACGGCCTGATCTGTATTTCTGCTTTCCACTCTTACTATGATGCCAGGAAGTAAACATTCTGTATTTATGTTAGAGCCCCGCTTTGCGCCGTGCTGGGTGCTGTTGGCCGCCACCGTGACCGCCAGGTGGCTGGTTTCCGCCAAGCCTCGCCTCGGCACCAGCTGTGGTTGACTGGCCAGGCTGTAACTCGCAAGTCACAGCTAATACAGGCCCCGATCACAAAGCCAGGCTCAACCCTTGAAGTATCACAAGTTTCGGCAAACCTACCCTAATGTGTAGTAGTAACTACTACAACTAGAGCTGTTTTGCTATAAAATGAACAGCCACATTATCTTTTGACACTTCATTCAATTATTTAACGAAGTTAAAGAATAGGATCAAGATAAACGTAGCTACCACATAATGTTTCACCTAGATAACAATCGTACATCACAGGAAACTATCTTTCTTTTCAGCGCTCTGCATTATATCTAGACATAAGAAAATATGTATTCAACCTAGAAAACTACGCATGTTGTAAGATTAAACAATTCTGGTATCGACAACACAAATGTATATATGTAGTATATCATCACGTTTTGTGCACTTATAAAGTGTTCTCATTGTCTGTAAAACAATAAGTGCTACACAACGGAAATTACGTTATGCTGGGGCCCTTCATTTACACGATTGTTTTGTTATTCACAGTGAAGTGTTTCATCATGGGTTCATAGAATCTCTTCAGTTCCTTGTCTGTACCACGCTTATAGAAGATCGAGAAAAACAAGTACCAAAAATGATATGTGCGATTTAGGATTACCATTATGTTATTCTTTAAATTCAAATCAAATATTCGAATGTGTGTAAAATCTTATGGGACTTAAATGCTAAGCTCAGCAGTCCCTAAGCTTACACAGCACTTTTACTTATTCTAATGACAACACACACATACCCATGCCCGAGTGAGTACTCGAACCTTCTATGCGAGCAGCAGCCTTAGACCGCGCGGCTGCTCTGCGTGGCCTTCTTACAATTGTAACACCATACTTGGTACAGTAATGATCACAAAAGCTCTATACATTCGTAGGAGAAGGTTGGTGATTGAAATCTCAAGGAAGAATCGTGCTACACTGAACATGCTTTTGATTTAATATTGTGTCCCCACCTTATCCCCCTACCCAACCTAAATAAAAATACGGAAAACATCCGAGACCTTATTTCCACTAATTCACTATACCGCACAATCTGATATCTTTTTTCAACTTTTTCAACGTCCTCCCTCTATCCCATCAGGTAGTAATCGCACACTGTTCAGCAATACTGTGGAAGAGGTGGAGCTATTGTAGGGTTGGCAGTCTCCTTGGGAGAGGTTTTAATCTTTTAATGGTCGTGTCAATAACAGACCGCTTGTTTATCTTCGCCAAAACATATATTTTTCCCTGTTAATGTTGTTTTCAATTGTACCCACCAGAAATGTCGTTAGATGTATAATCCTTAAATTTGTTTTGTTTATCGATTTCTCAAGGCCTGACGAAAATTTTCTGTTAAACATGTAGTGAACTATACAAATATTTATGCTTAGGGTCAATTGTTGCAATTTGCACCGTGAAGATATAACTTCAATATCATTGTAAAATTGGCTTTGCTTTTCTGAGGTGTTTTCTAGACAGCAGCATAATCAGCCTCAAATATTTCTTAATTCGATACAGCAGTTTGTAGCTCTGACAGAGAGTGGGTAAAATGTTACTCTCGCTCCTCTTTCTGACATCTGCTGCCTCTTAATCTTTAGAGAGCGACGACATTTTGATGTGGCCACGGCGGAGTAGCCAAGCGCATTGAGGCGCTGATGGCCCCGCAGTTAAGTCCCTTAAGCTTAACAAACATTTGAACATTTTCATGCAGGAAGCGAACATCTGCGGCGTGAATCGCCTCCTGATTAACCTTGTGAAGGCTGATGCAGATAATTCAGAAAGTAGGGACCGCGAATAGTTGTAGTTCCAACGTGAAATTCATCACCCTTGTCTGTAATCATAAATCTGATAAGTAAATGACACACCGAAGTTCAATTTTCAGACATTTTAACTGGAATACCACCAATAATTTTCTTCTATATACATTTAAGTATGGTGACTGTTCTTTCGAAAGAAAGAGAAGATGACAACAGATTCAGCCTTCAGTGTAAATGCACACTACGCCTGAACTCTTGAGGTAATCGACAAAGTGCCACAAGCAGTGAGTGCAAATTGGAAACGGCAACTAAAGTAAGTAGTGTGAGGAAGTTTCAGTCTTGACGGTGATGAGGGGGGGAAGGGATGGGGGGAGGGGTAGCCCACACACCTGTGATGACCATTGTTTTCTCACTCGTGCAGTGCTTACCGTAACTACTCAGAGAGCAATAGGAATGGGCCCAAATTCCGGCTGGGCACAACTGTTCAGAGGGAGGACGTCGTAAAAGTTGAAAGAATATATAAGATTATAACTCGCATATACGCTATTTGGCAATTGTATGTATGTATGTATTATTATTATTATTTAGAGCTTCGTATAAGCGTGGAACAGTCGAAAAACTGAAGCGATTCTTTGAACACATTACGAAACACTTCACCGTGAATAACAGAACAATCGTGTAAATGAAGGGCCCCAGCATAAGGTAATTTCCGTTGTGTAGCACTTATTGTTTTAGAGATAATGAGAACACTTTATAAGTGCACAAAATGTGAATGATATACTACATATATACATTTGTGTTCTTTATCCAGAATTGTTTAATCTTACAACATGCGTAGTTTTCTAGGTTGAATACATATTTTCTTATGTCTAGATGTAATGCAGAGCGCTTAAAAGAAAGATAGTTTCCTGTGTTGTATGATTGTTATCTAGGTGAAACATTATGTGGTAGCTACGTTTATCATGATGCTGTTCTTGAACTTCGTTAAATAATTGAATGAAGTGTCAAAAGATAACGTGGCTGTTCATTTTATAACAAAATAGCTCTAGTTGTGGTAGTTTCTACTACAAATTAGAGTAGGTTTGCAGAAACCTGTGATACTTCAAGGGTTGAGCCTGGCCTTGCGACCGAGGCCTGTATTAGCTGTGACTTGCGAGCTACAGCCTGGCCGGTCAACTACAGCTGGTGCCGAGGCGAGGCTTGGCGGAAACCAGCCAGCTGGCGGTCACGGCGGTGGCCAACAGCACCCATCACGGCGCAAAGTGGGGCTCTGACATAAATACAAAATGTTTACTTCCTGCCATCATAGTAAGAGTGGAAAGCAGAAATACAGATCAGGCCATCTCACTACAAGTGGCCACTACGGTCGGGGGTTCGAATCCCCCCTCGGGCATAGATATTTGTGCCGTCCTAGTTCGTATGTAGTTCATAGGTAGTTTGTAAGTTTAGGGACTGATGACCCCGTAGTTAAGTCCCATAATCTTTACAAACATTTGAACATTTGAACACTACAAGCAACCAACTGGAGATAGAGTCGTCGCTTTTACTGAAGAGAAGATGGTCCGTTATAGGTTATATGCTGAGATGCTTTACGGAAGAAACAAATAATGAGGGATTCTGAAGAAATTATTAGTCCTTAAAATGTTTTTTTTTTTCTTTTTAATCTCGTCTCTGTTTTCATATTTTGTAAGTAAGAGACTATGGAAGATCTCTTGGCAACTGAAATAAAATAGTTTTTTTTTTTCCTTTGAGCTACCTATGAACAGTATTGAATTAAAATAAGTATGGGAGTCTGGGTTTGAGTCCCATCCGTGGCTCAAATTTTAATTCAATGCTTCTCATTTCACTTAATATCCTATATTTGTTTCATTTATACCCAGTCTCCATGCATACCGAGTAATCAGTTTAGATGGACACTGTTAAAGTAATTTTTGTTATTTCAAATACGCCTCTCTCCTCCCTTCCATCCATTAATACACCCTCCACTGTTCACAAAATAAGCAAACGATTTGTCTTTTATTTATTAATTGTTCTCTTCTGTTCTCTCTCTCACTCCCTGTCGCCTCTCTTACATAATAACCACAGGTCACCTTTTGTTCTGTTGCCTAAAAAAGCTATGATCAAATCTATTGGTTTCTGCTGAAATATACCTTCTCTTTTAATTTATGGTTTCGTTACTGTCTACCAGTTCTCTCTATGAGACCGTGTTCTTTCATATCTCCTTGCCTATAATCCATTCTTCGTTCTGAGAAATACAGAGCACCGTTGTTTCGATTGACCTCCTCCGATTTCATTCCAACTGTTACAAATGGTACACATTTCGCCGTTTCAGCATTTGTTATCTAATGTGTAAACGACGCTCCTCGCAACCTTTAACGTGTAAAATATTCCATTTATTATGGTAAGAGCTATGCAACAAACTTGAGCGCCGCGCAGAGTAGCGCGGCTCGGCGCGTTGGTGGTTCGAGTCCTCCCTCGGGCATGGGTGTGTGCGTTGTCCTTAGATTAACATAATTTAAGAAGTTGTGTAAGCTTAGGGACTGATAACTTTAGCAATTAAGTCCTATTAGATTTCATACCCATTTTTTTCTACAAACTTGAGCAAAATGAGAGCATAGTTAAATAAGCATATAGATCATGCCATACAAAGCACCAAGGAGCATGCTGAAACGTATTATACTGGCATACGAATTGTTACATAATTCTACATACCGTATATAATTTTTTTGTTGTAGTCCTAATGGACCAAACAGCTGAGGTCATTAGTCCCTACCTAGCCTTACATGCTACTTTAATTAAATTACGCTAAGGACGACACACACACACACACACACACACACACACACACACACACACGCATAACTACCCATGCCCGAGGACCCTCTGGCGGGAGCGGCCGAAACTCCGCGACAAGATGCCTCAGACAGCGCGGCCAAGAAATTATTGTTACATAGACAAATACCGACGAACTATTTTACTTCTCGTACGAAGTGTTCTGCACTCCGTTTTGACAAAAACATTATACTACCCCATATGAAAATCGGCAGTTGGCTGGGATGATGTTAGCTTGTAACGGCTAAGATATGGTTTGATTCCTGCTGGGGTAACAGTTTTTAACAATCTCAGACATCCTCCTCTCCATCTCCAGTAGCTCCAAGTAAAGAATTTAGGACTGTGGCGTATTTCAAATCAACATGACTTATGTCCATTCGCTACTGACTACAACAAAGTTGGATTAGTTTTCGTTGTTTCCTCAAAATGCCAAACCCCTCCAGGTCTCCACGAACGGCACGATCCTAATTACTAGTAAAGGAGACTGGGAGAGTTGTTACCTAGTCGTCTGAGGTCAACGCTGATGATAGGCGCGGGTTGGAGTCACAGGCAGCACAACGTTATTTATTGCGCTACTTCAAAATGTTTGTAAATGTTTGTAAATCTTTCGGACTCAACTGCTTGATCATTACAAACTACTTAAACTAAGGTAAACTAACCTAAGGACAACACCAACACCCATGCCCGAAGGAGGTACTCGAACTCCCGACGGCGAACAGCCGCGCACACCGCAGCACGGCGCCCCAGTGCGCACGGCTAATCTGCCGCGGCTTGCGCTACTTCTATTTAAATAGCGAATAGAGCCGGGGTTGAGTCCCTGCCGGGAAAGAAATCAATTGTATTGTTGTTTCAAGTTCAAATATAGCGATTTGTGTTAATTCATTTAATATGATCGTGTGATCAAATTGTGTGATCGTGCTTAGTTAACGATTCATATAGGTACTGCGTTCTATTCCACAATTATATGACGTTTTGACACCTGTGAGTTGCACTGTATTATATACCTTTAGTGGTTACCTCTCAGAAACAATTTGAACTTCATGCAATTCCTGGTGCAATGCTAAGGTTAACCATACATTTCTGGGTTCGGACATTGGCCTTGTAAACCGATACAAATGGAAACGTCAATGTTTCACGTCTCTTTATGCCTAATCTAGTCTCGATCAGAAACGCAAGCTTTTTTTGGTCAACAATGCGTTCAAATTCAGAGCATGAATGTTTTTAATGAGTTTGATAAGGTATACGATTTTGTCACTTATTGTAATGAAATTGAATTTACGTTGCTTCCTCGTCTTAATAACTTGTATTCTAATGTTTTTTGTATGATGGTATTGAATTACATGTGGACTGACTACCATAAGGAGCAATGTTCTCTACTGCTTCTTATGGTACCCATTGTGAATAGTCGAACGATTGTACTCCACAGATGTATTGGGTGTAGAGTACCTGCAACACAGCTACGTTAGTTGGGTTGCATTCAGCAGTGATCCACTTTTTTGCTGTCAAGTGTACATCATTCTCAAGAACTTTGGATAAAGATGTAATAAGTGAGATAGGGCGGTAGTTGTTGATATCGGAATTATGTCCTTTCTGGTGCACAAGCTTTTAGCATTCTGATGGAAATGCCATAAATTCCATATGAGCTTTTACTTTGAGAGAGTTTATAACTTCTTAATTTGAAAGAAAGTGGTGGGTGGAATTTAGATTGTCTCAGATTGCATAGGTATGGCCTCTTCCATTAACAGCGTTGCCTCTTCTATGGAACATTTAGATCCTTTGTCGCCCGTGACATTTAAAAATGATTATTAAAAATATATTCAACTTCAGACGGCCACTACGGTCGGGGGTTCGAATCCCCCCTCGGGCATGGATATTTGTGCCGTCCTAGTTCGTAAGTAGTTCATAAGTAGTTTGTAAGTTTAGGGACTGATGACCCCGTAGTTAAGTCCCATAAGCTTAACAAACATTTGAACATTTTTTTTTTCAACTTCAGACTTTTTTTTGTAAACTTTTTATTCATTTGAATAGTAATACAGTCCCCCTGTGCTCTTGGCTGCCCCGTTTCCCTTTCAGTTATATTACAAATTGTTTTCATTTTATAAGAGGTATTAATCTCAGATATAATACACATGTTTCTAGACTTTTTAATAACTTTTCGTAATATCGCACAGTAGTATTTATAATATCTATTTCCTTGGGGAAACTGTTTTGAAATACACTTAAAAGTGTCTCATGAAATATGCTATATTTCAAATTAGCATCGGGTTCCTTGTATACTTCATCCCAGTCTAACTGCTGTAAGCTTTCCCTAAACTTGGCAATTGTTAAATCATTAACTGAACGCACTATTTTGGATTTAAGGTTCAACTTGCTATATGGGGCTACTTCATGTACTGTGCACCATGATCAACAGAATACGCATTTATCTTTTGATATTACATTGGTTTAAAAAAGTTATCTATCAGTGTGTTGCTGTCCTTTACTACCCGAGTAGGAAAACCAATACCGGATGTCAAATTGAAAGAACCAAGTAATACTTCAAGGTCTTTCTTCCAATTACTCTCTTTTAGAGAATCAACATTGAAATCCCCACAAATAATAATTTGCTTCCCTCTGTCAGACAGATAGTACAACAAGGCATCCTTTTTTTTTCAGTAATAACTGAAAATTACCTGATGGGGACCTATACACTGTGACGATTATAAAAGTGCCATCATTCCGTTTAAGCTCATAGACACATGCTTCTATATGTTTCCCTACACAAAACGTTTTGTTTCTAAGTTTTTTACACAGTGATACCTTTTCACGTAAACAGCAACTCCTCCTCTCGCCTTATTATCTGTACTTACATGTGCGAGAGTTTGCACCCATTTATATTAACCTTTTCCATATCAGTCACAATGTCATGCTGAGATGAGCATCTGTATCCTTCATAAATACCAAAACTGATCTATTTTATTCTTTAAACCTGCAATATTCAGATGAAAATATACTAACATTATTTTTCACTGTACGTTTTTGAAGATCTTCGGATATTTTAACAGCTGCATGTTTTAGCTTCTCACTGGACACTGATGTTATCCTAAAGAAGAGGTACTCCCAATAGTTGCAGTGGCGGATTTAGCTGCCAGCCGCGGTGGCCGAGCGCCAGTCACGGTCCGCACCGCCACTACGATCGGGGGTTCGAATCCCCCCTCGGGCATGGATATTTGTGCCGTCCTTAGTCTTAGCTAGTTTAGAAGTAGTTTGTAAGTTTAGGGACTGATGACCCCGTAGTTAACTCCCATAAGCTATACAAACAAACGGATTTAGCTATCAATCCCGCCAGTTTACCCTTTCCGTTCCTATTGAGATGCAGGCCATGTCTAGTAATATCCCAACTACTAATAGCATCAACAGAAACCAAATCCATGCGTGAGCAGCTGATCTAAATCTATGTTGAGCCTCCTTCCAGAGCTGTTCAGCCGGGGCCGATGCACTCACCAGCCCAACATTTGTATGGCTTGTTGCAGAAGTTATTGTAACCAGCTCCCTCTCAATATTGTAGTCCTTGTCCCTGTCGATACTGTTTCCCGCTCCACCCTCTATCACAATACGATCCTCTTTTGTAAATCCCTTGCACAAAAAATATGTATCCTCTACAACCTGGCTAAGGCAAGCACTGGGCTTGAAAAATTTGTGTAACGGTTCCTGTCACCTAATTTTTCGTGCAGAATCTGGCCCACACGTCTTCCGTGTCTGATACTAAGCAACAGAACATTCCTCCTATTTTCTACTTTTTTTGAAATAGCTGATTTTCTAGTGAAAGTCTGTTGCGTCTTAATTACACCTACTTCTGCTGGAACCTCTTTCTTGAACTCAGTATAATCAATACCGACGAAACTACTTGTCACGATTTGGTTTTAAGTAGTTATTTACGTCCGTTTGGACGAATATTCGGGCTATTTTTTTTATTTCTTTCTCGCTTTAGAAACACAATAGCAAACACCCAAACGCACAACACAGCTTCTTTTCAATTGGCAGACAGACGACGCGTTCTATATTTTCACTTGCATTACGGCAGGAAGGGTAAAATAACTAGTGCCGACTCTAAATTACGAAAATAAGAATGTTGCAGAATGTGCAAATCGATTCATGATAGCCATATAATGTTTTCTTCACTTCATTAACTGTCGACCTTTACAACTGTAAAATTACTCAAAATGCATACATATTGGTGTGATAACGAATTATACATTTGATTCTTGTACATATCACACTTCCTTGAACTGCTTCAGTCCACAAGTCGATCTAGTTATTACAAAATGTATTTGAACTTGCCCGCTGCCACTGATGTGATTTATAGTAGAAAACATTCTTCAAATGCTAGTATAAAGTAAAATATTTACTTTTCAGCTAAAGGTATCGTAGACTCGCCCTTTCAGATGCTCCCTCTCTAATGACTACGCTGTCGACGGGAAGTTAAACCTTAAGCTTCCTTCCTCCCTTTAAGTTGCTCCTGGACCAACTAATTTTGTAATTATCTGCTCGGTGATGTTATCGAATTTATCAATCGCAGTTTATTATCTCACCATGTCAAGAGCGTTGGTAAATGTCTGGCATGTCATGTGCAGAAAGATCAGTCGTCTAAGCTGAAAACTTTATTTCCAGAATTGTTTAAGATTTTATGATGTGAATTCATGTTCTTGCGCGTAAAGATTTTCACAAAAAAACTTGGGGGCAAACCAAGAATCCAGCCTGGTAGATGGGTGGTAAACAGTTGAATAGCCTCTAAAATGCATACCTTAAGCTCTACGAGCTCTCCAGTTGTGGAAGAGACGTGTTTATAGCATCCAAGATGAATACGTGCTCAGAGCTCTTAAGCTATGAAGTTTAGAGCCCATGTTTATTGAATATGTTGTTGTTTCTTTGGTCTGCACTACCTCCTTCCAATACAAAGAAATCAAAGAATTCGCAGTACAAAAGATTTTCTTCGCAGTGTCAAAGATAAGGAAGTGCCCTTAGCGTCATTGGAAGACATTTCCTGACATGGGTTTCTTATCAAAATTACTCTAAAAGTCCTATAAATTTGCAACGGGAATTTCCGAAAACCATGTATTTGTATCACATCACTCATATACAGTAACCCAGTGGTTTTAAGCCTTCTTAAATTCTCGAAACTGTTTCAAAATAATAATAATAATAATAATCTGGTACCTCTTTCTCCTAACTCTGAAACCTTTATATGAAATGTTTTAACAGTTTTAATTTTAAATTAAATTACCCTTCATTAAGTGGCACATCGGAAGGTAAGCGACTTTAAAATGTGCTATCACGAAACCCTGCCGCTTCCGCGTGAGAGTGGAACACATAAGATGACATTGCTTCCACCTGTGGCGGCGACCCACAAGTTGAAGATCACTGCTGTTACCAATTTATAGTTATGGCAATTGGCAAGAATAACAGAAAAAAAGAAACAGAAGGGACACGTCAGAGACAAGACGAACAGTGGATAATTTTGTTAAAAGAAAACATGGAGCATGAGGAGGCTTTGAAGAGCATGCCCGCATAACCACCACTCCGCAGCCCTTCCAGTTGGCACATCTTCAGCTTGGAGTATTCATTGTTTCTATTTTGCTTCTTTTTCACAGTTCAGTAACCCTTTTCCTCTTTTCATACATCATCTGTGATGGGCAGGAATGGCCGTGCGTTCTAAGGCTCCTTGCTGCGGAGTGCGCGGCTGCTCCTATCGGAGGTTCGAATTCTCCCTCGAGCATGGGTATGTGTGCTGTCCTTGGCATAAATTAGTTTAAATAGTTTTTAGTCTGGAGGCTGACGCCCACTGCCATAGCTTTACAGGCAATGCAACATTTGATTGCTTCACCTGTATTCAGTTTTTGCCTCCTAACCGAGACCTTTCTCCGTCGGGGTTTCGAGTCAACCCTCGGTCCTGGATGTTTCAAATTCAAATGTTTGTAGAGTCTATGGGACTTAACGACCGGGTCATCAGTCCCTAAACTTACAAACTACTTATGAACTACTTACTAACTAGGACGGCACAAATATCCATGCCCGAGGGGGGATTCGAACCCCCGACCGTAGTGGCCGTGCAGACCGTGACTGAAGCGCCTTAGTCTCCTCGGCCACCGCGGCCGGCCATGGATGTTTGTGTCGAATTTAATATAAGGTAGTTTATAAGTAGTTAGTAAGTTTAGGGACTGATGGCCCCGCAGTTAAGTCCCATAAGATTAACAAACATTTGAACATTTGAACCTCCTAACCACTAAGTCATCTAACCACTGAATCTGAGGGGGTGTTATTGTGAGTTTCGGTTGTGGTAAGTCCCTTGCTTCCGTTCGTATTTGCGGCATAGTTGATAGGTTGGTCGCTAGATGTCGGGAACTGCTCTGCTGTAGCGGGCAGTTGGCGCAATGCCGCCAAGGCCTCTACGAAAAGAACTCGTGTAATCACTACTCTCTGCTGTAGTAGGAGCTGTGCATCAGGTGCCCCGCCACACGATGAGCAGCAAACTGACATATACGTGCATTTAGTCTTTTATGGCTAATTATCAGTTTATAGCGGAACGACTGTCATAAGACCAAATGTTAGATATATGTCAATGAATCAGAGGTGCTCACACCCCTCTCGGCTAATGAATCACCTCCCCTCACCCAAATGCTGGACTCGCATTCGGGAGGATGGTGGTTCAAGTCCACCTCCGGCCACCCTGACTTGGTTTTCCGTGATATCCCTACATCACTCTAGGCAAATGCCGCGATCGTTCCTTTGAGAAGGCACGGCCGATTTCGTTCCACATCCTTACCCAAACATTCCTAGCGTAATCTCCGGCCGGCCGCGGTGGCAGAGGAGACTAAGGCGCTCCAGTCACGGTCTGCCCGGCCACTACAGTCGGGGGTTCGAATCCCCCCTCGGGCATGGATATTTGTGCCGTCCTAGTTCGTAAGTAGTTCATAAGTAGTTTGTAAGTTTAGGGACTGATGACCCCGTAGTTAAGTCCCATAGACTATACAAACATTTGAACATTTTGAACAGCCATCATGTTGGTACCATAGATTCCTCCTAGTCTGCAGAGTAACGTCTTCTAGCATCCGTGGAAGATGGTCCATTAGAAGGCTGCGATACTTATGCGCGGTCAGTGCTCCGTCTATGACATACGGGCCTATGAGCTGCTGCTTCACTATCCCACACCACTCGTTTACACTCCATGGACGCTGACGTCCACCTGTCGAAGCAACTAGGGACTGATGACCCCGTAGTTAAGTCCCTTAGACTATACAAACATTTGAACATTTTTTTCGTAATCTCCGTCTCTAATGACCACGCTGTCGACGGGACGTTAAACTCCAAGCTTCCTCCCTCCTCCCCCCCTTCAAAACGTGACGAACCTTCCCCCCCTCCCTACACCCGAGGTATTTGTTTGGATTCCTAGTTTATTGCCTAATAAATATGGCTTTGTCATTTGATATTGAAATTAAATATCATGTATTTCACGTTTTGTTAATTGTTTTATAAAGACCCCTCCCCGCCCGAGGCCGGCCAAAAGTACTAATTTTTCATCCCCCCCCCCCCCCAAGAAATTTCAAACATGCAATTTGCGTCATGACACCACCCTGCGGGCACATCTGCAATGCATATTGTTTGACTATTGAGCAGGAAAGTATGTATTATGCAACTAGTTACTCGCAAACGTAAGGGAACAAACTAGGAGTCTTAAATATTACACATTAGTAATGGCTATATTTTTCAAGTTACGCTGTAATTTTATCAAGTCTTGTACCTATTAACATAACCAGTTTCGTATTAAACATTTATCTCCAAGTGTTTAACAGAGCCAAGTTAAAAAATAAAAAAGAAATAAAAATGAAAACAACAATCAGCTTAGACAATATATTGCCGTTACTGACCTTCTCAAGAAGATATACCACTATTCGTGACGGTTTAATAAACTCGTTTCAAATATTATGGCCGCGCGGGAGAAGCCGAGCGGTGTGGAGCGCCACGTTGCGGATCGCGCGGCCTCCCGCGTCGGAGGTTCGAATCCTCCCTCGGGCATGGATATTTGTGTTGTCTTTAGTACAAGTTAGTTCATAAGTAGTTTGTAAGTTTAGGGACTGATGACCCCGCAATTAAGTCCCTTAAGCTTTACAAACATTTGAACATTTTGATCATATATTTAATGAATTTCTCCATGATCTACGCACTTCCTATATCAAATTTAGGACACTAATATGAGATTTGAACTAAACTTTTATATACAATTCTGTTCGAACAGAAATAGTTTACCACAGGTTGCAAATAGCGTGTAAGTGGTAATTTCGGTTATAGTCTGTAGTCCGTCCTTCGCCCGGAAGAAGTCTGAGAAACATTTGCTCGGAGGTAAGGTAGGTATGTCAACAACGTGTCCTATGAGAGACAATATCGATTTTATTGCATAGTGTCTCCACAGCAGTGTTGCCACTACTTATGTTACAACCCTCGTATATGATGTGATAGTTACTTTGGTACGTTGGTGTCTGTGTCTTTGCCATCTTTGGTAGTCTTTCATTTGTAGTATGTAGTCCTGGGGCAACATTTAATGTTTCTTTAATAAAATAATTAAACGAATTAATTGTATAATTCTGCAAATAATGCCAATCTCATTTAATAATTTATATATCGAAATCACGTATAACATTTTTCTCATTTACAACACATAAGAAATAGTGTACGTGGACTGGTCCATCGTAGTTACAGATTTCAGCGGCTAAATCTCAAACTGGAAGCAAGTGAGTGTACTCACAACAACATAACGAAGGAAGCGGAAATATACCGTACTTTATTTCAAGTTTCAAATAACTGTTATTGCTGGAATTTAGAGAGTATATACTCTTTTATTAACTTATTTTTCATTTATTGGAACCTTTGTGGGCGTTTTGTTTAATTCTTGAGACACAGTGTTTCAACAAGGGTCGATCTTCATAAAATTGTAGATGAGGTAGCAAAGATTTCGCAGAATGGTAATTTTGGCTGATTTCTTTAATACTCGACCAAAAATCTGCTTTGTCAGGGTGTAACAACAGCGCACATACCGATTTGCGCGTCTCCAACGTGAGTGTACAGTCTGACCATAAGGGACTGGCGGCATGCGTGAGTGCGGAAACAGCAAATGGCCAATGCAGACAAACGGGAACAAAGTGGTGATATTATTTTCCTGGCTGCCGAACGACAGACATGTATGGGAATGAAGAATGTGTGAGGTACAACATATTTGTCGAAAACCATCGTTCTGTCGCTAGGAACCGAGGTGCAAAGCGTCGACGTTTTAGTGGTTTCATCCATCGTCGCTTCGTACGAAAAGGTTAACCTTGCGTTACTGACATCTGGTTTTAACGCTTGCTGCTAACACCCGTATTTTAGCGATTTTTGAAATTTTGTTACTAATACCCGTCAATTCGGCGAGAGTGATTCAAAACGAACACTTTACTCGTGTACATTTGTTCATCAATTGTTCCTCAAAACGCCTCAGCTCAGTGACAATTTGAACGTAGCCGTCATTTTGACGGAGGTTACTAGAGCCAGCCGTCTCGTCCTGATCTCTGATTGCTAGGGCTCACTGCTACTGATCCCAAGCAACCTGCTATTTTCAGCGGAGCGGTACTGCCCTAAGCTGGAGAGATCACAGCACGATTTAAACTGAAGACTGCGATCAAACGAATAACTTGGTGCGTCGCTGGTACGATTGCCAGGTTCTCTACTGCGCGGCCTCGGAAAGAAAACTTTTTTATTGCTTCTTAGCATACCGATCTCCACAAAGCACCGGGAAAAAGTTAGTACACGAGGGTAGGCGGCGTCGATTTTGATCCGACTACGGTACATGCCACCTGGTGGAAAGTAGACGGTTTCCCGCAGACAGACAGCCTAGTGACGTGGCTACCCTTCAGTATGGAGTGTTCACAGCCACAAGGCTCAGTGTAGCAAACAGGCGAGGCCACGGAGAGGCAATCGTGCCTCCCACAAATGACGGAGTTTGAAAGAAGTCAAAGTCTGGCTCTTCGAGTGGCGGGATGCTGCTTTCGTAGAATTTCGTTGGACATGCTGCGTCAGTTGTCCTGGTCACGTGAACATTGTCACACCTGGATGCGAGGTACTCGACGTCCGCACAGCACCGACGTGCACCGAGATCGTCGTACTGTAAGGATAGCAGTGGCAGGTGGTGCACAGAGAAGAGTGTTACTAGCAATGGGACTAACCCGTATCCAATAACGCCTTAGCATCGACGTGCTCTGTTTAACTGGTGCCCCCAGGGAAAGATGGAATGACGGGCCGTACTCTTCAGCGATGAAAGTAGACGCTGGGTGCAGTCGTACCCGTCGACGTCACAAACGCTGTCAAGTACAGTGCATTCCAGGCCTTACGGGCTGGGCTTCGTCGAGCTACAATTCTGATTCAGCTTCGGTACGTACATAATGTTATAAGATCCATTCTTTTGCCATTCTAGCAACAGGAAGGTGATGTGTTGTTTCAACGGGATAATTCTCTCCCGCACACTTGGTATTTAATCCGTCGAGCTCTGCTAGACATGCAGGAGCTTCCCTGTCCAGCACCATCTCCAGACATGTCCGCAATCGAGCACGTGTTACATATGATGCGACCACAACTGACGCGTGCCACTAAGTCGGCGTCACATAGAAGATGGCCCAGTTTCCAGTCGTTCTGTGCATCCCCCTCCATTACCGCAATGGCAGCCAATAATGTTCATTCTGTAGACGCGTGACTGGCCGCAAGTTACGCAATTTTTCGCAACTGTTGGCACTCGACCGTAGCTCGTACCTCCCCTCCACGTTTCCCCTATCGCTCCGCCTCCGCCAGCTATGGTCAAAGTACAACTGTTGCGGAACTGTGGGAACAGGTGGAGCAGGCGTGGAATAATGTATCCCCAGACAGTATTCAACATCTTTGAGGATGCCAGATGAGCGCCTGCATTGCCTCTCATGGGGCAAATCGTCTGAACTACTGACGTGTCAATGTAATCATTTCATCTACTCAATATGCACTGTTTCTACAATAAATCTTGATGGAATTGCCAAAATCAATGTAGTTTTCACACGAACACCACTAATATCCACCCTACAATTGTCCAAATATAGTTTACATTAAACATCGATACGACATAAAGTTTAACTTATCGTTACTCAAAAATGTTCAAATGTTTGTAGAGTCTATGGGACTTAACTACGGGGTTCAGTCCCTAAACTTACAAACTACTTATGAACTACTTACAACTAAGGACGGCACAAATATCCATGCCCGAGAGGGGATTCGAACCCCCGACCGTAGTGGCCGTGCGGATCGTGACTGGAGCGCCTCAATCCCCTCGGCCACCGCGGCCGGCTTATCATTACTCCTTCATGTATTGGTTACTGTTCTTGACACTGCTAGAGATTCACTTTTGTTTCCTCTAAGCTATTACCGTAGTTAACATATACCCATACGATAATCTTTTTGTGTCTGCAACATAATTTCTTGCAACTTTTTTTTAATCAACTTTGAGCTTATATAAAGTATGCCAGTGAATGTTGACAAGAAGTGCTTTGTAACCTCTCGTGACGGATCGCTGAATACCACTGTTCCACGGCCGTGCAGGCCTTCCAATAGTGGCACAGTTGTCGTTGCTTAGTTTTGACCTCTTAGTAAAGATAATCAACACCTATGTAACAAATGTTTGTATAGGTTATGGGACTTAACTACGGGGTCATCAGTCCCTAAACTTACAAACTACTTATCAACTAGCTTAACCTAAGGACGGCACAAATATCCATGCCGGAGGGGGGATTTGAACCCCCGACCGTAGTGGCCGTGGAGACCGTGACTGGAGCGCCTCGGTCCCCTCGGCCACCGCTGCCGGCACCTACGTATCACAATAAACGTAGACACAAGAGAACGCACTGTTCATTTGCCCATAGATAGGAACAGTTTCAATGAAACACAACAAAAAGACCATACAGATTGTCTCTCTGTATGAAAAAACTACTGTGAAAATATAACATTCGAAAACACTTTATTCAAAGACGGAAAATTTTGAGTTGTTTGCTTGTAAAATATAACTTGGGACTAATAGAATGGTTATCATCTATGAACAAGACAGCGTACATTTTTCTTTTCTTTTTCGTTATAATGCACAGAACACAGCAAAATTCGTGCTGGGACGTCAGGACAGATATTAATCTACAATAATCTCGAGGGTTTCGCTCTCGCAGGAAATACGTTTTATACAGAAACTTCGGCTCCCCAAGGCGGAACTGGATCTGCCTTCCATATCCGGTACTTAGTTCGTGTGTCAAACGTCAGCTACTAGTTCCTACAAGAAGCAGAAATCTTAATGAAGAAGTTCCTGTATTTCAATCAACATCTTGTTCAAAAACTAAATTCTGCTTTATTTACAATCAGAATAGTATCTGAAATAAGTCTTTTTTAAACACAGAAAGTAGTCTAATATGCTTACTTTCGTTTACTTATAACGTAGGGTGTTATTTTCTACTGATTGATAAAGGATATTTTTGGCTCTGAAACGGGCGGGCCGGCCGCGGTGGCCGAGGTGACTGAGGCGCTCCAGTCATGGTCAGCACGGCCACTACGGTCGGGGGTTCGAATCCCCCCTCGGGCATAGATATTTGTGCCGTCCTAGTTCGTAAGTAGTTCATAAGTAGTTTGTAAGTTTAGGGACTGATGACCCCGTAGTTAAGTCCCATAAGCTTGACAAACATTTGAACATTTGGCGTGCAGTATTCTGCAGCATCCATTCTCAATAAGCTACCACAAGAACTCAAGTATCTTAGTATTAACCCATGCGCTTTCAAATCTTGAAGAGTTACCTCATGGTTCACTCCTTTTATTCCGTCGAGGATCTTCTGGAAAAATTTAAAAAATAAGCTAATTCCTTGGTTTCGTTATTGATTCTTTTTATTTAGGCTTAAGATTGTTATATGCATAGAACTATTTTATGTTTTTCTATTAAGACTATGGAGTCTTGCTCCTAAATTAGGTCCTGCGTAACAGAAAATCACATTATTATGAACAGAATTTTCGAGTTACCTGTGCACACCAGTCCAGGGGCGGGGGCACAGGGACATAACAATAGTTCACTTTTTCTTAAAGGCACATTCCCTGTAATTGACTTTTGTGTTATGCTTCCATTTAATTGTTTCTTGCTCTTGTTTTGTCAGTAATGTGCGATGAAACTAAGTACAACGAACTCGTTTATTGTTTCGTGATTGTTTGAGAGATAAATGAGCTATTGTGTACATTGTATTCATACATAAATAAAGTTAAAGGATGTATTAATGGGACAAAATTGTGAATATCTAGGGCTGCGTTCAGTCTGGCGCTTGCAGCTGTTAAGTTTATCTCTCTGGATTCTTTTCGAAGTCACTAAGAAATAGTGCTGCCACCCATTATAAACAATTTTATTTGAAGCTACACGTTTCCATTTTCCAGTTATTGGAGCATATTAGAAATTTCGACGGCATTTTTCCGCACATCAGATACCAAGGATTTCAATGGTAGTAATTCTTCTAGAAACACAAACAAGTGCAATTTTGTTGATCTGGAAAGCTTTCTTGAAAATCTATCATTTTGCACAGCAATTTTACAAAGCATGAAGAACAAATTGATTCAGCAGGCTACAACGCGACACAGAAAATCTGATTTTAGGTTGTGAGGGGGTATCAAACTTCTTGTTGTTGAGGTTGTTGTTGTTGTTGTTGTTGTGGTCTTCAGTCCGGAGACTGGTTTGATGCAGCTATCCACAATACCCTATCCTGAGCAAGCCTCTTCATTTCCACATAAGAACGACAACCTACATCTGTCTGAATCTTCTTACTGTATCCATCTCTTGGTCTTCCCCTGCGATTTTTTCCCCATACACTTCCCTCCAACGCTAAATTCACAATTCCTTGATGTCTAAGAATGTGTCCTACCAATATATCCCTTCTTTTAGTCAAGGTATGCCAGAAATTCATTTTCTCCCCAATTCTGTTCAGTAGCTCCTCATTAGTTACGCGATCCACCCACCTAATCTTCAGCATTCTTCTGTAACACCATATTTCAAAAGCCTCAATCCTCTTCCTGTCCGCAATGTTTATCGTCCATGTCTCACTCCCATACAACAAACACTCCATACAAATGCCTTCAGAAAGGACTTCCTCAGGTTGAAATCAATATTCGATGTTAACAAATTTCTCTTTTTCAGGAATGCTTTTCTACCCATTGCCATTCTGCATTTTATATCCTCTGTACTGCGACCATCATTTGTTATTTTACTGCCCAAGTAATAAAACTCATCTACCTCCTTTATTGTTTCGTTTCCCAATCTAATTCCTTCAGCATCACCTGATTTTCTAAGACTGCACTCCATTACCCTAGTTTTGCTCTTGTTAATGTTCATCTTATATGCACCTTTCAGCACACTGTCCATTCCGTTCAATTGCTCTTCCAGGTCCTTTGCTGTATCTGACAGAATTACTATGTCGTCGGCAAAAAGCAATGTTTTTAATTCTTCACCCTGAACTTTAATTCCTTCTCCAAATTTCTCCTTGCTTTCCTTTATAGCTTGCTCAATGTACAAATTGAACAACAATGGAGAAAGACTACAACCCTGTCCTACCCCCTTTCCAACCACTGCATCCCTTTCATGCCCTTCAACTCTGACAACCGCTGTCTGGTTTTTGTACAAGTTGTAAATAATCTTACGTTCCCTATATTTTATTCCTGCTTGCTTCAGAACTTGAAAGAGTTTACTCCAATCAACATTGTCAAAAGCCTTCTCCAAATCTACAAAAGCTAGATATGTAGGTTTGCCTTTTCTTAATCTATCTTCTAGGATAAGCCGTAAAGTGAGTATTGACTCCCGAGTTCCTACATTTCTCCTGAACCCAAACTGATCTTCCCGGAGGTCGGCTTCTACCAGCTTTTCCATCCTTCTGTATATAATTCGCGTTAATATTTTGCAGCCATGACTTATTAAACTGATGGTTTTGTAGTTTTCACACCTATCTGTACCTGCTTTCTTAGGGATGGGGATTATAAAATTTTTCTTAAAGTCTGAGGGTACTCCACCTGTCTCATACATCTTACACACCAGGTGAAACAATTTTGTCATGGCTGGTTCTCCCAGAGACTTCAGTAACTCTGAGGGAATATCATCTACTCCAGGGGCCTTGTTTCGACTTAGGTCTTTCAGGGCTCTCTCAAATTCTTCTCTCAGTACAGTATCTCCTATTTCATCTTCATCTACTTCCTCTTCCCTTCCTACAATATTGTCTCTAAGTTCATTTCCTTTGTAGAGCCCCTCTATATACTCTTTCCACCTTTCAGCTTTCCCTTCTTTGCTGAGAACTGGTTTTCCATCAGTGTCCTTGATGTTCATAGAGCTGTTTTTCTTATCTCCAAATGTTTCTTTTATTTTCCTGTAGGCTGTATCTATTTTTCCCCTATTTATACATTCTTCTACATCCTTGCATTTGGCTTCTAGCCACTTCTGCTTAGCCATTTTGCACTTCCTGTCAATCTCATTTCTTAGTCGTCTGTACTCCATTTTGCCTGTTTCATTTACGGCATTTTTATACTTTCTCCTTTCATCGATTAAATTTAGTATCTCCTGTGATATCCAAGGATTTTTTGTAGGTCTTGCCTTCCTACCTATTTCGTCCTTCACTATTTCATCTCTCGATGCTACCCATTCCTCCTCTACTGTTTTATTTTCCCCTGTTTCTGTCAATTGTTGCCTAAAGCTCCCTCTGAAACTCTTAAGAACCTCAGGTTCCTTCAATTTATCCAGGTCCCATCTCCTTATTTTCCTACCTTTCTGTAGTTTCTTCAGTTTCAGCCTACAGTTCATAACCAACAAGTTATGGTCAGAGTCTATATCTGCCCCTGGGTATGTCTTACACTGTAGAACCTGGTTCCGAAATCTATGTCTTACCATTATAAAATCTATCTGGTATCTCCCGGTGTCTCCTGGTCTCTTCCACGTATACAACCTTCTTTTGTGATTCTTGAACCAGGTGTTTCTTATAACTAAATTATGTTCTGTGCAAAATTCTACCAGGCGGCTTCCTCTTTCATTCCTTTTGCCCAGACCATATTCACCTACTATCCTCCCTTCCCTTCCTTGTCCTACAACCGAATTCCAGTCTCCCATAACAATTAAGTTTTCCTCTCCCTTAATTGTCTGAATAATTTCCTTTAGCTCCTCATATATTTCTTCGATTTCTTCGTCGTCGGCAGAGCTAGTTGGCATATAAACCTGTACTACTGTTGTCGGTGTTGGCTTCGTATCTATCTTGACAATGATAATGCGATCACTGTGCTGGTCATAGTAGTTTACCCGCATTCATATTTTCTTCTTCATTATCAATCCTACTCCTGTGATACCCCCAATTGATTTTGTATTTATAATCCTGTACTCACCTGACCAGAAATCCTGTTCATCCTGCCACCGAACTTCACTAATCCCCGCTATATCTAATTTCAACCTATCCGTTTACCTTTTTAAATTTTCTAATTTTCCTACTCGATTAAGGGATCTAACATTCCACGCTCCGACCCGTAGAATGCCAGTATTGTCTTTCCTGATGATCACATTCTCCTGAGTAGTCCCCGCCCGGAGATCCGAATGGGGGACTATTTTACCTCCGGAATATTTTACCCGAGAGGATGCCATCATCATATGTTCATACAGTAGAGCTGCATGTCCTCGGGAAAGGTAACGGCTGTAGTTTCCCCTTGCTTTCAGCCGTTCGCAGTAGCTGTGTGGCAAAGCCACATTAGCTGATGTTACAAGGCCAGCTCAGTCAATCATCCAGACTGTTGCCCCTGTAACTACTGAAAAGGCTGCTGCCCCTCTTCAGGAACCACACGTTTGTCTGGCCTCTCCACAGATACCCCTCCGCTGTGGTTGCACCTACGGTACGGCTATCTGTATCGTTGAGGCACGCAAGCCACCCCACCTCGGCAATGTCTGTGGTTCATGGGAGTGGCTACTTAAACTAAGGACGGCAAATACACCCATGCCCGAGGAAGGACTCGAACCTCCGACGGGGAACGGCCGCACGCACCGCAGCAAGGAACCTTAGTGCATTCAGACATATTTACAAATTTGGAAGAATTGGACTATGTGGTTGAATAAAACTGACAACTTTAAAACTCAAACAGTTGTACAATAAGCTCGAGAAACAATGATTTATTATTATGCCTGCAGGATCATGATATTAAATGAATTACTGGTAATTGTACAAAAACCCAGGGCACATGGTTTTATTGTCATTTTTATCACTTTAATAAATATAGCGTTCTATATTTCACATTTTCTGTATTTATTTTATTTTTATTTTTGAAACTTCTGTGGTAGAATCATTATAATATTTTTGTAATTATAGGCACTTCAAAATGACGCCACAGTGCGCAGAAACTAATAGTGCATAGGTAGTTAAAAATGTTCAAATGTTTGTAGAGTTTGTCGCTTGACTCTTGATCTTGTAAAATCGCTGCGACGTTTCTACACTTTGTGCCCAGGCTGTCAGGAGGTGCATTCTTCAGCTCGCCGATGTCGTAGAGAAAATCATAATAATCACAATGAGATTTCAGTTGATCGAATATCTCATCCAAATATGTGGTTACTATATCTAAAAGATAATAATAGAATTCAACCTTGTAATGTTTTGTTGGGTCATCTATTGTCTCATCGCTTCCTTCATAAGTAAAGTGTATTGGCTTCTTACTACCTCGCCGGGAAACACTAATCCGTGGTAATGTTAGATCTTCTAACTTCTGTAGCCAATTCTTTGGAATTGATACAAATTTTACTTCTGTCCTGCAGGTCTCAAAACATGCTTTCGTTTCTTCAAGCATTTCCACGGCGTCAGAAACATTTATGTCAATGGTCTGGAGGGTCTTACTAACTACACTGATGTGAAGCAGAACGTCGTACTACATTACCAGAGAAGTGATAAAGGTGTAATTTTTTATTTGATTCGCAAGTGACGCTGCTTCGTGAGCGGTCATGTCATCGAATTCTTTCGATATTTGAACCAGTGCACCATAAACGCCTCCAATTTGAAACCTCAGGGGAGTAAGTGCATCGATGCGACTTTTCCACCTAGTATAGCTCAATGACTTCAGCTTCAGGTTAGGCAGGTACTTCTTAAAGACATCCCAAAGTCGAACGGAGGACGAGAAGAAATCATACAAGCTCTTCACTGTCGAAAACATGGAAACAGCATATTTGGAAGACATAGCGGCATCGTTGACAACAAGATTCAATGATTGACTGCCACATGATACATAAAATGCTCTCTTGTTAATATCTGAAATTCTTTTCTTGTCGTATCCTCGGCCTCTCATATTACACAATCGGATGTTTTTTTCTTCCAAGAACTTGAGTACGACCTGCGTCAAAGTGGAGCTTTGAAGAATCGGGCACTGGAAGAAATCCCAGGAAATGCTCCAGAATTCGGACATCGCATACCCCGTCGAGTTTTGCCTCCTGGACGAAACGTACCACAACTGTCATCTGCTAAACTTTTGAAATAACAGCTTCGAAGACGAAGAAAACTTTGATTTTCAGTACTTCGATTTCGAAAAAAATCTAATCATTAAGAGGTGTAATTTTATGTAAAGCTGAAAAGGGTAAGACAAGACTACATAGAAACTGTGAGTCTGTCTTGAAGCCGACGGCACTCAAATAGCCGCGCCAGAATGGCTGAGCGCATTGAGGCGCTATGCTCCGATGCGCGAGGCCGTTCCCCGGCGGAGGTCGAATCCTCCCTCGGGCATGGATGTTTGTGTTGTCTTCAGTATAAGTTAGTTCATATGTAGTTTGTAAGTTTAGGGACTGATAACCCTGCAGTTAAGTGTCATAAGTTAAACATTTGAACATTTTGCACTCAAATATTCAAATTTGTGAATCCATCACTAGAAAATGACAAAAGCTACGTCCAAAAGACATCGCATGCAGTTTCAAACCTTTACACAACTTATTCTCGCCGACATCCCTCATAAAATGATTAAAGGAAAAATGTTTTTCTCTTACCACATTTTAGCTTTTAATTCGATTAAACTTACGCAAGTGCTACGACGTTTTAATTTATTACTTTTTAATTATTAATTCTGTTTGCAACACTTTTCAGGTATTATCTACATATAGGACACAATCAACATACGAAATTATACCATTGTAAGGCTCTTAGTTCAAGAGATACGTCATAACAGACACTTACAGGCGTCGAAAATTACCATCTGCTTACATTAGCGTTCAGTGGAACTACAGAATCAGGCGTGACTTTTTAATTTATTACTTGTTTATAATTTGCTAACATTATCCACATATATAATTGAATTTAGCTCCAAAATTATATTATGGTTGTTAAGGAGATATGAATCCATTGGCAACTAGGTTCTTCGGAAACCACCCCACCATGGAAGAGGTTTTAATTAAGACGTCTTCACTACAAAACCTATTCGTATCACATTTTGCAGACTGTATGAACATATAACACCGAATGTACCAACAAATTATATCGTAGTAAAAAACATAGTTCAGGATGTATGACGTCATAAACAAGGCGCTGTTTGAAAAACCTCACTATCACGCATCAGACTTTAATTTATTTCATCTTTACTACTAACGTTTTTTGCAACACACTTCGCAGAAAATTTTCTTATATTCTACTGCACGTAAACGGAAAATTATATTACTGTAGGATACACTGTTCAGGAGATGAAGTCACTAGAACAGAGCCGCATGAAACTGAATTTCAGGTCGAATTTCACTACAGACGCAGGTGAAACGGTCAAAGAGTGGGGCGGAAGACAATGGAGAGAGGAAGAATAAGGATGCAAGAAATATACACCCGGGCATCTACGGGTACTAATGCTAATCTAAATATATTAACTCACTGCACTGCGTTGTTCATTGCAAACAACTGACACTCGACATGTGTCGTAATTTCCATGTGTCAGTTCTGTCGTGTCTGATTATGGAATAATGAGTAACAAATTAGTCATCGCCGTATCACTTCACTTTTCTTCGCTTTATTTTCATTCTAGCTATTGGGGACTACAGGTGCTCATTTGCCGACTTGCTAATTTTTGAAGTAACAGATCATAAGAAAAATAGTTCTACCTTATGAGTAACGTGCATGCGCTACACTAATTGTACGTTATATGAAAAACACTTAGGTATTACATTGCAAGTTGCAAGATATTCGTACGCACCAATTCTTCTGTTCTTACGAAACGCAATGAAAGTGCTTCTGACCATTCTTGACTCCCTCGGTCAACTACCGAACGAATTCTGCAGATTTCGTTGTAGAGAACGCAACAATACCTATTGTCTGGAAAGGCGAAGTGGTGACGCGGCAGTACCAGGAACTAGGTCACGTGACGAGGTACAGTGAGGCTACGATTAAACTAGCGCCCAAGAAGAAGACGCAAGAAGCTCACAATAAATATGTGACCGATGATATGGATAAATGTATTACCAGGCAGCAATTTCTATGGCATTACGAACAATAGAAAGGAATACGAAATGTGCGAATACTGCACAACTTTTGTGAAACAGAAATGAGATTCAAAGCTAGCAAGGAAACCCTTAGAAGCGATGTTCTGTCTATGAATTTTTCTTTTACAAGGTGCTAAAATTAACGTTTTGTTTTGTGCGGACGAGAGGGCATTCAGCATTGTTGCTAAAAGACCATACTTTCTCTGGTGTTAATCAGAATCAAAGCGACCAGTAGTTCACTTAGATGAAACATGGATTCACCTCCACTATACAGTAAATAAATGTTGGCAAAGTGATAGTGGGCGAGTAGTATTGTCAAACAAAATTGCTGGTCAGAGTTTGATTGTTGTTCAAGCAGGCGGAGACAGGTGTTTTACGGCTCAAAAACCAAAACGTCAGATTATCACTCAGAAACGGATAGCAAAAATTTTCAAAATTACGTCAAAACGCAACTTCTGTCATGCTCACTAGCAACATCTTTATCCCTTGTAATTACTCGCAGCGTATTTAGCCATTCGGAATACTTCTAGCCATTGGAGGTGTTTGACATTTTTGACTGTAGTAATGTTCAACCATTTTTTCCATAATACTGGAACTATAAAACACTCGCAACGTGCCATTGAAGGGCTTAGCAAAATTGCTTCAGGCTTAACATGTAACCGCAGTATCGATCGTTGCATTTGAATTTCCAAATTAATTTCGAATTCTGCAAAATTAGTTGTGCGTAAACGCACGGCGCCTAACAGGCTGGCATCACTCCACTCATAAGAATACTGGCGTGCAAGTAAGCTAGACAATTTGACGGGCGTGTACGCCAGACTGCTTCCCCCTCTCTGTTCCTCTGGCGTAAACACGGCGGTGCTGCCACAGTGGCGAGCAAGAAATCAGTCCTCCTCCCTCCCCTGGCACAACAGGGGCGGCCGGCAGGTAGTCGAGGCGCCATGACACAGTTCCCGAAGTGCTCCCTCCGAGGTTTGGTATCGAATCCCCTCTTGGGCATGAATGTTGAGTTTTTTTTTTTTTTTTTTTTTTTTTTTTTTTTTTTTTTTTTTTTTTTTAAGGACAAAAAAAAAAAAAAAATTGGAGGCTGGCAGATTTGCCGCCCCTCGGAAAGTGCCGCCCCGTGCGGCAGCACGTTTCGCACGTACCTTGCGCCGGCCCTGGTCATCAGCATACATAATCACTTTTTCATTTACTGAACTGGGCATGTCATTTATGTACAATATGAAGAGGAGAGGTCCTAATACCGAACCTTGACCTACACCATATTTTACCTGCAGAAATTTAGACTATACCTTTTTTCGGTATTAACAGATTTGTGTTTTATTTCCACACATTGTTTCCTGTTTTCCACAAATGTTTTTATAATATTCGTAATTTTCCCTCTTATGCCATAGCAGTCTAGTTTGTATAGAAGAATTTTGTGACAAACACAATCGAAAGCTTTGGAAAGGTCTAAGTACACACCATAAACTTTCCTTTGGTGATCCCGGGGTTCGGTTATGTGATCTATGATATTTACCATTGCAGTCTCAGTGGGTTTCCTCTTTCTGAATCCATGTTGTGTTTCATTTAGGATGTTTTGTTTCTCTATAAAATTTATTATTATTTCTTTAATAACTGTTTTTACTATTTTAGACGGTACATATGTTATTGTTATGGGTCTATAGTTTCCAGGATCGTCATTATCTCCTGGTATTACTGTGCACATTTGTAAACAGGCTGGGAATACTCCTTCCTTCATCGATGAATTTCTCAGAGGTGTTACTAGTTGTTTGGCACAGTGTTTTACTATTTTCGGTGAATGCCATTTAGGTCTCCCCTATTTTATTTTTCAGTGCATCAATAATTTTTTATACTTCCAGTTCACTTGTAGGGAGCAGGTATAAACTCTCAGCCATTATTTTGGGGCTTTCCATCCTATCTGCTACTGTTTTAGAAGATTATCCATTAAACCTATATAGTGCTGGTTTAGAATGTTACAAGGTTTTTGTGGGTCTGTCTCCTTGCCCCTTTCCCTTGTCAATATTATATTTTATCTTTTAAGAGGTGTGACTGTTTTCTGTTTTCATATATGTAGTCACACACTGTTTTAGAGATATTTGCAGAAGTTTGTATTGCAGATTTTTGGTGACTAGCCTTTCCTTTCGTACTGTATTCTTTCTTCTTGTACTTGTAGGCCTCATGACTGACCTGTTGTTTATCTTTCTGGTGAACTGTGTAGAGATTTATCAGTTCCTCTCATACTTTTTTAATTTCCATGGCGATCCATTTCTTCTTTGGTTTACCCCTAATAGATTTGTATACACTGGGACAAGCCACATCTATGTGGTATCTTAACGTATCACTTATTTATTTATTTATTTATTGTATATTTTTGCATGGAGCCACCATCCTGCGACTTTTGCAAACGTCATAATATTTTTACACACAGAAAATCGCTACACAAAAACATGAATTATTGATTACAAGTAGATGATACTAATATCAGTATTCTCAGTAGGTGAATACAACAGAAATGGTGTTACTTAATAAGTATTACATATTTTCAGGAGTTATACAGAAATAAATAATTTTTACATATATTCAAAGTTACACAAAAAATGCAGATATCAGTTTGTTCCACATTAATATTCATTTAAGGAGTATAGGCACTTTTCAATTGGGAATGATTTCAGTTTTATTTTGAATGTATTTCCTTTGTGATTCCTTATAGTGCTAGGCAGTTTGTTGTACCATATCAAACCATTTATATATGTGCTATAGTCTGTTGTTTTTAGTTTGGTTCGTTGTCTATAATAGCATTCCTTGTTTCTTGTATTATGAATATGAATATCTGAGCATTTATTTGCTTTATTTTGCTGTGCCACAAAAAATGTAATTAATTTATAAAGATATAATGAGTAGACAGTCAGGTTTTATGTTGCACAAATATTTCTCTGCATGAGTCTCTATATCCAATTCCATGGATAATTCTTACTGCCCTTTTCTGCAGTTTTAGTATTCTGTCCATGTGTATATCTGCAGCACAGCCCCATATTTCTATTCCATAATTCATGTGAGGAAGTATTGCCACATAATAAATTGTTTTTAATACCTGATTTGAGACTATTTTTGACAATTGGCTAATTAGATATAGTGCACTGCTGATTTTATTGCATATATGATTTATGTGGTTAACCCAGTGAAGATTTGTTTCTAGGTAGATACCTAGAAATCTACAGTCTTCTGTGTCCACTGCTTCTATTCCACCTATATTACGGACAGTGATTTGGTTTTATTGTGCACGTTTAAATGGCATTAATTGTGATTTGCTAATGTTGACCTTCAAACCTTGCTCCTGAAAGTAATTTGTTATTTGGTCTAGTCCTTCTGCTGCAACCATTGTTGATTCATCGGTTTGCTTGCCAACAAATAACAGTGAGGTATCGTCTGTATATGTCACTAACTGGGATTTGTGAGGCGGCTCTATGTCATTTATCTACACTAGAAAAAGAAAATGGCCTAAAACAGAGCCCTGCAGTACACCTTGTGTGACTGTTTCATACCTGGATTGGCTATTTACAACCTGATCATTGATTTTGTGGGCCAACTTTGTAGACTGTTTACGATTAATGAGGTATGTTGTCAGCAATTGAATAGATGTCACATTTAGGTTGTATGACTCAAGTTTGCTTAAACGTAACTCATGGTTTATAGAATCAAACGCTTTAGTGAGGTCTAGAAATATACCTGCTGTTTGCATTCCTTGAACAAGGTCATGATACACTTCATGGATAAACTCCGTAATTGCCGCAACAGTGCTGCGATTCTTTCGAAAGCCATGCTGAGTCTCTGTCAGTAAGTTATTTTTTGCGAAATGATCACTAAGTTGCATTAGCAGCACCACTTCAAATACTTTGCTGAAGATTGGTATTAATGATATAGGCCTGAAGTTAGAAACCTCTTCCTTAGAGCCTTTTTATGTACTGGTTTCACTGTGCCCCATTTCAGTACATCCGGAAAGGTGTGTTCTCTTATACTACAGTTAATGAGATGTGTTATTACTTTACCCAATTCTTTACCACATTTTTAATTACAAACCATCCCAACCTGATGAGTATTTATTCTTTTGGTTGTTTATGATCCTGCATATTTCTTTCTCTGTCACTTCTTTGAATTCAAAGGGTGGATCTTCAGTGGGGAATAGATTTTTCTTATTACTTGCTTTTGTGGGATTCACTGGATTAATAGTGGCAGATATAAAATATTTATTAAAATATTACAGACCTCGTTGGGATCTTTAACTATCTTCCCTTCATGTCTGATGTTCATTACTCCAGTTTCTGGCTCGTGGATGGCTTTCCGGAATTTGTTTATTATTTTCCATGACTCCTTGGCTATATTGGATGACTTCACTATTTGACTACTGTACATCTGTTTTCTGAGGTCTGAGAGCTCTTTCTGAAAGGTTTTCTTGGTTTCTTTGTACTTAACTTTGAAAATCTCCAGCTTTGTTGACTTATGTAACACATCTAGGTCATGGGTCCTCTGCCTAAGTTTGATCATATTTGCTGGTAGTGTAAACTTGGTGTTTTTTCCATCTTTGCCATGGGTTAGTACTCTCTGTATTTTCCTCACAGGGCAGCAAGAGTCAAAATGGCTCAGTATAATATTGTAGAATGTCGTCCATTTGTATTCTGACCCTTTTGTTTTATAGACTTGTTCCCAATCCTCAATGGCTAGTTTAGTTTTTAGGTCATAGATGTTAGACTCCTTTAGAACTCGTCTATTTTCTATAATTTTTGTTACATTTGGGATGCTTGTGTTTTCATACTCAACAAGCTGACATTTGTGGTCGGAGTAGTGGAAATCCACATTTCTGCATGTAACATTGTCTTTAACATGTTTATCAACCATAACATAATCTATTCTGCTAGATGAGGACTTTGTTATTCTGGTATCAGAGTTGACTACATTCACTAGATTATATGAGTTAAGAGTATCTGTTAACCTCATATTAGTAATATTGCATGCCTTAGCCGTAATATTCAGATCACAAAGTATAGTGAGTTCACTGGGACCTGTACATCCCTCTATTTTACTCAACATGTCAAGGAAACTTCCTACCTCAGCTTTTGGTGGGTGATAAATACCAATAATTTTATGCTTTCTCACACGTTTTCTGCACCCGTTGGTGAGTAGTTCAATGCCTGACACTTCAATCAATCCTTCTTTACTGTACTGCTCTAAATAGTTCATTTTTTAAAACTACAAATTATCACTGATATAAACTGCTACCCCACCACCCTTATGGTGTTGTCTACAATAACTATTTGCTAAGACATAGCCCTCTAGTTTATAGTAAATAATCTCATCTGATTTTAATCCCTGTTCAGTTAGCACTAATATATGAGGTGTATGTTCATTTACAAAAATTTGTAATATATTAAGCTTATTTCTAAGGTACTGTATATTTAGATGCACAAGTTTTAGAGGTGTTACTGATTGGTGACTTTGATTATCTTCCTCTGTTGAGCACTTAATTGGATCACTTACATAGGTACTGGGTCTAGGAGTTAAGGGAAAGTTTCTACCTGTACTCTGACCATGTTGAATTTCTGGAGCTGCTTTCTCACATGGCATCTGTCGGTCTAGTAGTTATAGAGGATGCTGAGGTGTCTTCCTTCTTCGCACAGGTAGAGAAGTTTCAGAGATGGCTGGTGTTGGAGAAGCTGAAGCTGTGGGCTCACCACCAGTTGACTGGGTCAGTGTGGCTGCAGTTTCTGAAGTTGCTGATGTTCCGATGTCTGTTGTTCTCACTGACTGACACGACGGTATGCTGATAGGTGATCTTGGCTGTTTGTATTTTGATTTCCTGTGCCACACAAGAAAGTCACTCTGTATTCTTGATGCTTTTGGTCTTGTGGATCTTCTCAGAGCACTTGTGGTTATATTTTTGTATATATTGTTGCTGCATACTGATGACTTTACTTCATTGCTCATCCCTGCGCTCATGACATCATTGTTATTAGTTTCCTGTGCTGTTGCTGGTTGGTTCTTTGGCATATGGTCAGTTTCAACTGAGGTCTTCCATTTAAGTGGTATTGCAGGTTGTGGTTTCCTCTTTGTGGAAATGTTTGTAAGTAATGTTCTGGCCACTTCCTCTTTTCCTTTGGCATTTAGGTGCAGTCCATGAGACGTGTACCATTCTCTATTCTCAGGGGCTGTTATGAATTGGGTATTTTGAAAAGATTTCACTATTTTAGCTATTTTCCTATTTGTTCTCCTGGTTTCTTCATTCACATAGGACCAGTTTTCAAGATCATATCTGAGGGGTATCCCAACTAAAATTACATTTGTGTGTCGGAGGCGCATTAATGTTGATGTTAAAGCGTTTAATGCCTTATTAGTTTCATTTTTGGCCACATCATTTGTACCTCATATGACAGCGGTATCTCTTTCTGTCAAGTTATGTAGGTTATTGCATCTTTCTAACACTTGTTAATGGAGCACCTGGGATAACATTTCCTTGGATTACATAATTATTTTGGCTTTGGTGTAGTAAGTTTGCTGCAATTGACCGCCCATGACTGTCTGAAAACACTGTTATTTTTTGTGTTGAGGCAAGTTGCTGATGTTGCTATATCTGCTGGGCGAATGTTTCTTGATGTTCATTTTGTATCCATTAACTATGGCATGATTTTCCTTAATATTATGTGCTTCTTGATTTTCGCCTTTTTGAAGCACTTCAAACCTGTTTTTTGTCGTGGTAATTAAAGAAGAGTCATTCCCAGTTCTTTTCGTAGGTTTAAATGTTTTTTTAGGCGTAATATACTGATCTGTTCTCGCAAGGGTTTCTTTCATGGAACTGCGACTTTCACATGAAATAGCGCCAAACATTTTAGACCTAAATATTTCACTGTTGTTTTGTAACTTCTGTCGTGGGAGCTCTTCAGTTCTGCTTTTTAATTCTTTAACTTCATCAATTAGTACATTGATTATGTCATTACTACTAACTTTGTTATTCAGGTTTAGGCCTAGCTCATCTTCCTTGCAGAACCAAATGTTTTGTTCCGAATTTACGTTCGCACAAGAGAGATGAAACACTGTTTTACAATTTATGCACGTAATTCCTTTGAAGACACGATTTCCACAGTAGCACATACCTGAAGATTTTTGGCCTAACGTTGCACTTTGATTGTGAGATGAAGTTGGCACTCACTCGATTTTCTTTAAATCTTCCTGTCTGTTTTTTGCTTATGGACACTTTGCTTTTATTTGTCGAGGAATTCCAATTATTTACATTTGGTGCCATGTTGAAAGGTACGCTCAGTAGCTCCGGATTTTGATTTCTTAAAAGCGAAATCTCCCGTCTTAGTATTTCCACAGATTTTTGTAAACTTAGAAAGCGTTCTTGCATTTTCACAACTTTACTATTACAACTGTCATAGATACCCGATTTTAGCACAGAACTGTAACTTTCACTCGCTGGATCACTACACTTAACCGCACTAGACGCCATTTAAGAATCACAGAAAATTTTCCAGCTTTTTCTACATTTTCTTCTGTATACACATCATTCCACTTTTCTGGTTTCGGTAAAGTTTCCAGCCTATTTAGATATCCAGTTTTTGTTTGTCTGTATTCAGTCACTAAGTTATCTTCACCTTTTCTGACATCAATCAGTTCAATTGTTTGTCCAGAACGATCTGCAATAACAGTATAGTTAACCTGAAATTTTTGTCTGCCGGCAGGTATATTTGTCAGAATATGGTCTATTAATGTACTTGATGTATCTGTACATCTTGTTGGCTCTTTTTCCTACAAGTGGACGTTGTATGTCCTCATATGTCATGGAAACTTCTCGTGTAGACATTTTCTCTCAGCATATCTATATTTAAATCTCCTGCTATTATTATGTAAGTATATTTTTCCACTGCTTTGTGCAGTAGTACATCTACTTCCAGTAAAAAGTTTTCAAAGCTAGAGCTCGGTGATCAATGCATTCCTATTAAGATGCATTTTTCTCCCATGAACTTCATTTGTACTGCTGCTACTTGAAAGTAAAATTCTGAGCAGTTTGAAACGTGGACTGGTGTGCAGTCACCTACTTTGCTGTCAGAATATACTGCCACTTTTATGTTCAGATCTGCAATATTATGTAACATTTTTCTATCACTTTAGACTGAATACTTGTAATTCTCTCTCTTTTAAGCCATGCTCAGTCATTACAAGAATGTTAGACGATTCTACAGATAATAACACTTCTTATTCTTCTGATTTGTTAGATGCATATTTGCTGTTTTGACGTAGTATTTTGAAGTTTAATATATTTGAATCTATTGTTCTATTTTTCATAGTGTTCTTTCCTACCCCTTTTGGTCATTTTGTGGGTTTCCTGTTTCTGGTGCTTCAGGTGGTGTCGCTACTGCACTTGATAGTGGTATTTGTACAGCTGCTTCATCTCATGTTTTGTCTGTCTAATGAACAAATGGTAGCACTATTTTTGTTCTTGGCAGCTGATGTTATTGTATTTGCAGCTTTGGCTTTCCATCTGTTTGATGTTTCATGTGATGTCTGCTTGACTGTCTCTTTCTTCTGTTTTTGCGGCTTTGTCTAGAATATTGTTTGATTCTTTGTTGTGTGAAGTTTTTGTTTGCTGTTGGTTGTCAGTAGGTGGCCGTACTTCTAGAACTTTCAGAAAATTTTCTTTATTTACTTCTGCCCTTTTTGGTTTAAACCATTTAGTAATTTTTCTCTGAATTACGACGCGGTTGGTCCTTTCTGCCTTGTTTGGTTTAAACCACTCGGTAATTTGTGCTTATCTGAAGAATTTGTTTGAAATGCACGTAAAAAACTTCGCATTTTTCGTTCGTGTGACACTTGCCCTAGTATCATCCTTTCTTCTCGAAATACAGGTAAATATTTTGTCAACGAGTAACTTCTTTCCTGATGCATTTAAATGAAGTCCATGTACTGTATGAAATGTTCGGTGTATGCTGTTTATGTCTATAATATCGACATTTGTGAATTGGCTAGTTATTTCAGTGATAACCTTGTTTGCAACGTTTATTTCGCGATTTACACAAGACTAGAAGGTGGATCATGACGATGCGGAATGTTTACAACGATTACATTTGTGTATGTTAGATTATAATACATTTTTAATTGTTTGCAAGTCTTGTACATCTCTTTTCTATAGACGTCATTTGACCCTCTCATAAGTACAACAAATTAGTCGATTTTCAAGCTAGCTACATCACTTAGTTCTGTTAGTTTCGTGCCGGCCGCGGTGGCCGAGGGGATTGAGGCGCTCCAGTCACGGTCTGCACGGTCACTACGGTCGGGGGTTCGAATCCCCCCTCGGGCATGGATATTTGTGCCGTCCTTAGGATTAGCTAGTTCATAAGTAGTTTGTAAGTTTAGGGACTGATGACCCCGTAGTTAAGTCCCATAGACTTTACAAACATTTGATTTTTTTGTTAGTTTCGTTATTTCATCTAATGGAGCTCCTGGTTTTACGAAACCAGTTGCATTGATATTATATTTTTCCCTTAGAAATGTAGACAATTTTCGACTGTGACTATCACCTGTCACACGGATCCTTTCGTATTTTGTGGTTCTCGAACTTGGCGGTTCTGGGGTAATTTATTGTTTACCTGCACTTTTCGAGATTTATTTACCGACTTCTCGAGATTTCCTGAAATGTTCTCCTTTGCAGTGAGAACTTGTTGTAAGTCTTTTTGCTTTCTCCTCTGTATCGGAATAATACAAAATGAGCTGCCCTTCTCCGAACTTTTCTACATCCTCCATCAGTCCCACTTTGTGAGGATCTCAGAATGCTCCAAAAGAGGACGCACAAGTGTAGTGTAGGCAGTTTCTGTGGCATCTCCTAAAGGTTCTCTCAATGAAAGGTGTTGTTCGCCTTTCCTACTACATTTTCTATGTGTTCTTTCCAATTAAAGTTGCTCGTAATTGTAATTCATAGGTATTTAGTTGAATTTACGCCCTTTAGATTTGCAGTTTAACGGATTTCTTTTAGTGCTCATATGAATCATTTTACACTTTTAATTTTTTAGGGTCAGTTACCAATTTTTGCATCATTCAGATGTCTCAGATCTTTTGCAGTTGTTTCTTTGTCTTCTGGTGATTTTACGTACCGACAGCGTCACCAGTGAAAAATCTGCGAGCTGCTCAGATTGTCTCCTAAATCGTTTATAAAGATGAGAAAGAGTAGGGGCCTGTAACACTTTCCTGGCGAACGATTTCTGTTTTATTCGATGACTTTCCGTCAGTTACTACGTACTGTGTCCTTTTTGATAGAAAGTCGCGGATCCAGTCGCAGAACTGTGGCGGTATTCCATAAGCACGAAATTTGATTATAAGCCACTTGTGTCAAAAAGCCTAATCTCATTTGCGTCCTCCATTCCATACTACCAAGTTGTAGGTAGTATCAGTCATTCGCCGTTACGATGTTTTGGTCTGCGGCGTCCGCTTATTCAGTTTTTGAATGCAGTGTTTGACGCCACAGTCGTCCAGGTGCAGAGCGCCGCGAAAGCCATTAAATGCTTCCTACTCTGCTGACATTTAACAATCATGGCGAACTCTGAGGCTGTTCAAATGTTTCTCATTCACTTAACTATGTAGGTTCAACATCCAGTTACATTGAGAAAACTGAAATATCATAATGATCAGAGATCATACTCAGTTTCATCCATGCTTTCCTAATTCAGACAAATAACAGAGGCTCCTGAAAAGATCGCTTCAAAATGCCCAATTTGGAAGTTGAAATGGGATTATGGGATTGTGTAACAGAAACTTAGGATTGCAGTTAAGAAATTTATTTAATTAAAAGTCCTCCTATACACAGGATTTCACGTGAAGTAACAATACTTTAAAAAGTAAAAAATGAAGAAGACAACGTTAGTGACGCTTGCTACTTTATTTCACAAACAGGTAATCGAATTTATCAGTTAACACAGGGTAAAGTGAGGGAGAAAAGGATTCATCAGTCACGCCCGTACTCACGATGCACACGTAATAAGAACAGCTAACTGCAGCTCTCTGATAAATGCGGACACAAAACAGCGCAGTCACCAACCAGTTCAATCTTATTGTGACAAACGAAGCGAGAGAAATTTCCAGTGGCTGTAGGATCACCACGCGCTCAAACGCAACGGAAAATAGGGAATATCACTGCCAAATTAAATTGCGCTAACTCACAAGTTTGGTAAGGTCATCAGTTGAATTCATCAGGGCTGAGGGTTCAATAAGGCAAATTAAAACATGGGCGAGATCACACACTGTAGGTCGCTGTCGGTCAATCGCTGATAAATTTTTGCAAATTATTGATAAAGGAAGGAAGAAAGATTAGGAAGGAAAGTGGCTGCATTAGGGCGCTGAAATTACACAATGGCGACAAGTGAAAATGTGAACCGTCGAACCTGTGCCTCCCGCTTCGGGGCAGCGGTCGCCTTAACCACTTGGCTACCTGTGCTCGTTGTGACCGAAAGGCATGTCCGAAAGAACAGACAGGACGCCAATATAATAAGTTTTTGATCGCGCTTGCTAGAGCCCGCAAAAGACCCTGAATGTGGTACATGAAAGCAGAGCCACACTGCACTGATACCTTACAAATATTGATCGAAAACCTATTTTGCGCTTCGCAGGAGCAGACTGTCAATTTTTATGTCACGTTATATCTAAAAGTCCATACTAAATTACTCTAGGCAAAAGCCGAGTGGTTCCTTTGAAAGGGCACAGCCGATTTCCTTCCCCATCCTTACCCAAATCCGAGCGTAAGCTCTCTTTCTAATGACCACGCTGTCGACTGGACGTTAAACGCTAAGCTTCCTTCCTCATACTAAAAAGACTATTTATGCCGTAATAGGAAACTGGCACAAACAGAGTCGAATCAAGGATTTCCCAATCCAATGGCAACATATTTTGAAGAAAATGTTCAAATGTTTGTTAAGCTTATGGGACTTAACTACGGGGTCATCAGTCCCTAAGCTTACAAACTACTTATGAACTACTTACGAACTAGGACGGCACAAATATCCATGCCCGAGGGGGGATTCGAACCCCCGACCGTAGTGGCCGAGCTGACCGTGACTGGAGCGCCTCAGTCCCCTCGGCCACCGCGGCCGGCTATTTTGAAGAATTAAAATATCAAAGCTATGTTGCATATATATATATATATATATATATATATATATATATATATATATATATATATATATAACACGTATAGTTGTGAAGGGGGTAGAATCCTACAGCCCTTAACCTCCCCCCTCCACATTACGGACCCAGTGGATTTGCCGCTACATTGTATTACAAGGCTTCTTACAACGTGGCGTAAATATCCTTCATACGCTTTATTTTGCCGTATTTCAGAGTTGATACACGTCTTAACGAACACAAAGAATCTGTCACGCTACTGTGTGCTAGCTAAAATTCAATAGGATCATTGAGGAAACGTGTGAAATAAAGGATATATGGCGATAGACTCCGGAGACAATGGCTGGTTAATAAATTGTCATGCACGCAAATCATATATCACAAACTACCAGTTAAAAGACGCATACCATCTCTATCTGAACGTAACCTGAAAAAGCAAGAAAACCCACGACAATGATTTCACGGCGTTATGAGGAGCGATCTTTCTTTAAAAAAAAATCTATCGGACCGAACTGCGTGGTCATCAGTCCGTAGCTTACAAACTACTTAAACTAAGGTAAACTAACCTAAGGACAACACACACACACCCATGCCCCAGGGAGGACTCGAACCTCCGACGGCGAGCAACCGTGACCCCCGCAACGAGGCGCCTTAGACCGCTCTGCTACTCCACCGCGGCGGCGGGACCTTCAATCCATCCAAAGCGCGGACAAAAGTGAACGCTCGGGAAAAACGAGGAAGAAACCGATAAGGAACGAGAAGAAGATGATCAACGTAATCCACAAACAACTTGGGATAGAGGAAATGTAAAACAGAAGACAGTGGCGCCACGGCATGCCAACGTCTACGTTATCAGAAACAGAGACCCGCTCTAGTGCAGCAAGTTTCCACTTCTTGATTCCAGTATAGCTTGCAGTATATGTCACATAATAATTCGTTGCAGACGTAAACTATTTCTGACTCTATCAATTGCATTAGCTGCATGAGGTCATACCTGGGGTCTTCCATTACTACATGTTCAAGGATTAGGATATTTCAAATGGTTCGTTAACGGTCTGTAGTTGAGTACTGTGTCAAACGCTTTCAGCAAATTTGGGAATATGAAAACAACTGTTACCATCAATCACAGGATATTGTGAGAGAGAAGGACAAGTTTAGTTTCGCACTCATCAAGAGCTCTATCGTTAAACATAAATCAACACGAATCCGGATTCGTTTTATTTTCAAAAAATATAGAAGCTCCTAGTTCGGAACGAAGTAAATAGTATTTTACCGGTATCTGAATAAAATTACTAAAGCATTACTTCAAATCCTGCGAATTATTCGCCCAAACAAAATTACTGTCTATGAAGGACCTAAGACTTTTGTGATAACTACTTTCCATAATGAGCTCCAAAGAGCTACTTTTCAACATCCTGTTGTCCGGGGAAAATGTGCTTTTTCATATAACCATATTGGAGTTAACAATTTGCAGAAGTGTTCGGATAAGTAAGATTTCTTTTGTAAGGTACAATACGTTACGAAACATCTTGGACATATTGTCCATTTGTCAACAAGAAGGAATAGAACAGAATGATTTTAAAAGGAACAAATAACAAACTATCTAAAGATTAAGTGATTTATTCGTAACCCGAGAAGCGTTACTTGAAAAGTTCGGTGTTTGCATCATTAACACCGCAGAGAATGCGTATAGTGTGAGATGTGGACAGACATAACATTGTTTACGAGGTGCATTTGTGGTTGCAGTTGTGGCAATGATCCAGCTTCAAGCCTCACAATTTGTTGAAACGCAGTTACAGCTCTGGCACGCAGGAAGCATTCTTTATGTAGACCCTGCCGTTGCTATTCATAGTATGACATTTAGAAGACTTTTTTGGAGAAGAGTTGATGGAAAGATATCACAAATTTTCTCTCTCGGTGTTCAGCGAGTATTCGATGATAAAGAGAAGATGGGGGATAACAAGCTTTAAGATGTACGTTCTCAGAGGTTCACCGGCCATCTGGTCATGTGCGTAGAACGATGTGGAACGAGAGACAAGAGAATGTAGCATGCAGACTAGTGTTGAGCATGTTCTATGTGCCCTGATACATCGGCTACACTGCCGATATCACAAAGGACTGTACGTCCCAAATGCCATCTGATGAATCGATTAATTGAGGAATCTGTACATATACTGAATATAGTGTGTGAGGTGTCGGGCATGTGGCGACGCACACGAGGCTCCATCTCTTTACTGATCAGGACCGAAAATAAGGTAGGATATAAGCTGAGAGTTTGTGTCTGTGCCGGGTAGTTCCTGTGGCTGCGACATCCACAGTGAATAGAGCATCTGCCTTGTCAACAGAGATCCCTGGTCTGGATATAAATTTGCAATCGCTTCACTGAATTCAATTCGGTGGCCACAATGTATGGGTCGTGTCTGTGGCAGGAAGAGAATTAAGTGGGACGAGAAACGCACGACAACACATGCATGAGAGTGGTTTCTCTACCAGGTTGGAACTGTTGCACAACATTGCAATGACTGTCTGTTGACAGTATCAGAACCATTATGTCGTAAAACATGGCATCTTATGGAGTAACACAGTATGTCGTTTATAACGAACAGAAATATTCAGACGTGAAGTAACTTTAGGCGTATCCCAAGGGACTCTTATGGTACTGTCGTATTGGACAACAGATACATTAATGACCCAGTCGATAAGGTCGTAAGATGATTTTCCCAGATGATACGTTTGTATGCTGTGAAGTAGCGACTCTAAGAAAAAGTATAACAGACTGCGGAAAGATTAGGAAACGATCAACACCTGGTGCAAGGATAGGACGTTGACCCACAGGATAAACAAATGTTGCATATTACACTTGAAAGGTGAAAAGATTGAGTATTATTTCATTATAGGATTGCAGAACAATCATTGGCAGTAGTCTCATCCATCTGGGAGTCTCCTCAAAGAAAGATTTACAGTGAAACAAAGACGTCAATCTCTGATTAAGTAGATACCAGACAGATTCACTGAAAGAATCCACAGGAATAGCAATCCGCCCACAAAAGATGTAGCTTATAAAACTTTGGTTTTATAATTAGTGCAATATTGTCGGGCAGCTGGTGATCAGTTCCAGATAGGACTGGTGATGAAAATATCAGTACATTTCGACACACGTTCATTTATAAGCTCGAAAATATCACGGAGATGCTGGCGCAGCACCAGCAAGAGGCGATACCGAGAGGGATCGATCCACAAAGAGCCAATAAACATATTGCTTCCTCACGAAAAAGGCAATGGAGCTGACATTAGAGTTGTTCATACACTGTCGTTGTTCCGCAGACCATTCGTAACTGGAACAGAGTGAGACTCGTGGGAAAAAATACCCATGACAACGTGGCTTGTGAAGTATGGCTGAGTCTGCCTATAAAAGCTGGGCATTCAGCAGCTGTGCACTCGGATTATTCCCGTACTGCCCCACTTCTGCCGGTACGTGCGCCATTGCTTCATCACGGACGGTAGCTAATGTTGCAGCGAGACTGAAAGAATGAGTGTTGCAAACTAGATGATACTGGTTCATATTTGGTGAACGGCATCTGTTATTCAAGTTACTCGTACCTTGAGGCTGAGCAGGCATGGCCCATTGTGCGTCAACGTAACGAAGACAATAAGCCCAGTCTTCCAAACTGACAGTTATACGTTTAATAGGTTAAAATTGTGACTAAATGACACGAAGATCTTCAGTTACAGTCACAAGCATCAACTGGACTGCAGACTGTTCGGAATTCAATCTGTTCGACCAATTGGAACTACCTGCAAAACGTCAGTGACATCGTCCACAGCAACCAGACCGTTTCTACTAATGTCTTTCGCACACTGTATCTTCTGCAGTCAATGCTAATGACATCAGATGTGTTATCAAAGGCTGTGACCTCGTTTCACGTGTTTGGATGGATGGAAGATTACTCACCGAGTCTTGGATTAATGGTCAGTGATCTTACTCGATGGGTAATACAGGCACTCGATTCGGGTCAGGGAAACAGCCCAGCATACAGACATTTTTAAACGATCAGTGAGTTATACCTGTATAATAGCAAGACAATTGCGAAGGACCTATTTGCGGTTTCAGAATGGCATACAGTTTTAATCTGTCATAAAAGTATTCTGCAGCTCGTCTTACTGAAAGATATGCTGTTGTCTTCCACTGGATTTTGAACTGACTTAAACCTCTATAGTTGAAGGCTGACTCCACACTACGGTTTAACTTGGCGCTGTTTCTGCCACAGGGCCGGCTGTGTGCCTAACCCGGCACTTTGAGGTTCGTACCCATTGAATATGTTTTTAAAGCCATCAGCATATTTTAATTTTAGTTAGAATAAATACTGTGAAAAATTAAGGCGTACATGCAAATTGTAAATTTTAAATACCTAAAATATCAGCAAAGATTAAAGGAGGACATTTTACATTGTAATAAGGAAAATCTTGCACCTAATATTTATATTTTCATTCCACAGAACTGTTTACCTTGGTCAATATTCCTTAGGAAGCACCGTAGGGGAACTGTTATCGCCAGCGAGAACTGGCAGCCGCTCCGATTATCGAACTGTTGGTTCCTTCTGTTCAAGAAGGGAGGTCATCGCCTCTGCGGCAGTCTTGCAGCACTGTACAAACTAGGCTGCGTAGCTTCCGTCTCTTACAAGGGGATCACTTTGTTTGCCTTTAGTAGGCCGATAAACAACATAATGTGCACGTAGTTAGGTGCACCGCTCTGGAAATTTCGAGGAAACAGCAAGAGAAGTTTTACGCGTCAATTATGTAGCTCATGTTAGAGCTTTGTAAGACGAATATGAATGACTCGATGGTTCGGCTCCCGCTCACACTTAATTTTTAAGCTTCATTTTTCATCATTAGCCATATTTAATTTATATGACATTTGAGAGGTAATATAATTAAAAAAAAAACCGAATTAGCAAAAAATGTTCAAATGTTTGTAAATCTATCGGACCAAACTGCGTGGTCATCAGTTCGTAGCTTACAGACTACTTAAACTAAGGTAAACTAACCCCAGGACAACACACACCCGCATGCCCCAGCTAGGACTCGAACCTCCGACGGCGAGCAACCGCGCGCTCCGCAGCGAGGCGCCTTAGACCGCTCGGCTACTCCACCACTGCAACGAATTAGCATGAAGTCTTAGTGCATGTCATATGTTATTTGACTGCTCAATATGATTAGTAAAATTTAACAATTAGAACGCCATTTATAACTAACGACAACTAAACGAAGAAGCACATATAGTTTTCTTGAAAATGTGTGCTGTGAAATGTTTTACACATGTAACGTGGCAAGATACTGTAACTATTTTCCAACTTGACGCTTCAGCGGTTATAAATACGTTTGCTGTAATATTAAATCTAAAAGTAGTAAGTAGTCAAATAACACATGAAAGTCACTAAAACGCCATTCAAATACTCGTGGTATCTTTAAAATTATATTACCTCTCAAATCCATAGAAATCAAATAATATGACCAGTGATTAAAAAGTATACATGAGAAATAAAACTTTGATCCGAAGTGGAATTGTCACCTCATCCATGTTCGTTTTACAAAGCTCGAACTCTAACCACTTTCTTGTGTTGTTAATGTAGTTCGGACCTTTGTGGATATAGGATCGTGTTTTTTCTATGTTTATCGTTGAGTTGTTGGCTTAGATTTTTTATCACTAGCCCTCTTCACCAGCATTAACTTTAAAGTACGGCATCTAGGCACAGCTTCTTTTTCAAAGGTGTATGAAGTTTGAAGTAAATGGTGCCCCCCCCCCCCCCCCCCCCCCTTGTTGGACAGGAAGGGGCGTGTTGCCACATCATCGACTTTATAACTTTGAGCTCTATCGAAATGTTGCCACCATAGTGATAGGAGACGTAAATAGACTCAGTGCATACGCAAAGTATTATTTCACTGACTATGTACATTACAGCCTAGTGATAAGTTTATATACCTTCTATACTAGCAGCTCACATTATGTAACCAACTTAGAAACACGTTGTACATTATACCTTTCACTCAACTGTTCGTCATTTAAGACGCATGTTGATTTATGAGAGCCTCATGCTTACTTCATTTATTGTTTAGATAACAACGTTTGCAGTAGACGTAGTGAGATGTGTCTAAAATTACCAACATCCTGAAGCAGTATTAGAAATCGTTTGTCGATCTCGAACAGATGGGGATGGTATTAACTGATAATGCTAGATGACAAGCACAGTCTTTCATCATGTGTCAACCTTTAGTTTGATTCGGCGTTGATAACCTGTCTTCCATTCTGCTCCCATTTGCTTCTTAGATGAAGTGACTAATTGCTCTATATCCACAGAAAATCAATGCAGACTGTGTGGCAGAAGGTACTATTTTAGCACGTATTAAATCTTCTTCATGACCGTTTGTACGCCGTCCTGGTAATTTTATCTCCACAGTGTCTACGAAAAAGATACAGAGATTGTAGGAAATGTATGTGTATAAAGGAAACGAATTTCCTATACGAGTCCGCGATATTCATTTTCCTCAATAAAAATAAAAAACCGTCTAGATAGCTAAAACTGTATTTATTTATAACGTTGTTTGGGCATTTGCCATCGTTATACCTCTAGGATGAAAGGAACAAGTGTTGTCTGTACAATCGAATGACACAAAGTTTTAAATACAAATTAAAAATGAAGAGGTTTTTACAAGATAATTAAATTGTACACTCACCTAAAAGCTTCTGAACTTGCAATGTAACGTTCATCGTCAATAATAAAAACTCTACCTAGTAGGGGCGTCAACTAAAGTGAAACAATAAATCTAAAATTTTAATCATATTTCATCCAATATACCTTTTCGACCATGCAAACAAAGATATAATCCAAACAAGTAAAGTAACATAAACACCATAGATATCCAGAATGAAACTTTCACTCTGCAGTGGAGTGTGCGCTGATATGAAACTTCCTGGCAGATTAAAAGTGTGTGTTGGAACCGGGACTAGAACCTAGGACTTTCGCCTATCGCGTGCAAGCGCTCTACCACTGACCTACCCCGACGCGACCTACGGTGCGTCCTCACAACTGTACTTCCGCCAGTACCTCACCTCCTACTTTCACCATAGATATCAATTTAACTCATCCCTATAACATCTCTAGTAGAATACTCAACAAGCATGTAACCATACTACATCGCTAATAACACCGCTGTCGCTCTTATTTGATGTAATATTTTCCGGCCATAAAATAACAATATATAAAAACGAGTTACTGGAGTAACTGCGAATGAAATAATCGTCAAATTAAATAAACAACGATAAGAAGGGATATCGAATGGAAGTTAGGTCCATAAAAAGTATTTCCAAAACGAATAGTAAAATTATGTTTTCGATATTTTAAGTAACTTACACATCACCGACTGTACAACTAACTTATATGCGCAATTACAGACAACCTAATGATGGATGGATACCCGAAATGTTTTAAATAAACACTGAAAACAGTGTACATGATTATACTGTCATTATTTGTTAATAAATTACTGCAATGTCGTGAGAATCGGAGAAGACCATGAACTATTAAACTTCCTAAGAAGGTGATTTGCAATTTCTCTAAATTTTTCTTTGCCGGTGACTTAGTTTATACTTGTGTTGTGACATTCATGTGCTGTCATCTGTGTAAGAAAAACGGAGGGTGATCGTCACGATTATAATGCTGAGAAATATTCCATATTAAAAATATACAATTTTAATTTTCTTAGACTTACAGAATATATTTGTGGTATCTTTCACAGTTTATATTCGTATGTCCAGTTTTATGTGCGTTCAGTAATTTTGCAATATAAACATCTGATTACTGTTTCTGAAAGTCCTACGTCTTTTTGTGGCATACAGTAAATTTAAAAACCAATCACTATAATGAAATTAAAGCCTACCGGCTGTAAAACAGACAGAATATATACGTGTCCCAGGAGAAATTGTCAGTATTCCGGGATATGAGAAGAACGATCATTCGAAGCGAAACGTCTAAAATCCATGCTTTAGAAGAAACAGCACTTCTTCAATGAAATTAGCGAAGATGATCAAGTTCTTATAGCTCTTAACGTGGAGTCATCGTTTTGATCCACACCACTACATCTCGAAATATGGAAAAGAAGAGAAGATACTTGTTTCACAGTATTCCAGTGCTGATAGCTCTTTAGGTTAAAGGGTAATATAAAACACCTCCATTACTAAAGTTGTTTGCTCCGAATGATGGATTGTTTATATACATTCCCCTGGTGGGGCGGGCTGGCAGCACCCGAATGATCGTTCTTGTCACACTCCTGAATAATAACGATTCCACCTGGGACTCCCTGTATACACACACACCAATAAAGGTTTTGCATCAGCGCGTTATTTCGGTGCGCTCGAGCGAGGACGAGCGAACAAAATGTCCGCTATGTAGACCTCTAGTGCCCATAGCCTTCTTGTGAGCCCGCTACAGCCCCTTGCGCTACAAGGGTTTCATAGAGCAATGTTTCCACCTGCGTTCATGACGCCACCTCGACTTGGCACACGATGGTGGGGTCGTCACACACACACATTTAGGCCATATTTTGATGTCTCTGCAATGAAAGTAAGAACAGGGGCACCCAGAGTTATGGGTTTTCCTTACGGCTGGCAGAGGAAGACACACCGGCGTCCACAATCGACGCGAAAATGTCACTGGGTATGGTATCCATTCCGACAAATTCTGCACTAAGTAAGAGGAGGACCTTTTCTAAGCACGTCTAACTCAATGTCATCGCACACTATTACGGCCGTAATTTTTGCTCTGTTTTACAGGGGGTAACTCTTAGTGACCTTTCAAAACCATGTCAGGAAATCTGAACATGATCCGAAGCACGAAAGGGTCTTTATGGTTCTTGAGTCGTCTATTATCGCACTCTCCTGTGGCAGACCACAGTGTGTGTAACACGCTGGACTCGCAGCGGTTCAAACCCGCCTCCGGCCACCCTGATTTAGGTTTTCCGTGATTTCCTCAATCACTCCAGGCAAGTGTTGGAATGAGTCCTTTCAATGGACACGGACGATCTACTTTCCCATCCGTGACAAAAAATATATGTGCGTATTCACCGTCTGTAATTTACATCTACATCTACATGGGATACTCTGCAAATCACATTTAAGTGCCTGGCAGAGGGTTCATCGAACCACCTTTATACTATTCACCTTCCATTCCATTCTCGAATAGCGCGCGAGAAGAAAGAACATCTGAATCTCTCCGTTCGAGCTCTGATTTCTCCTATTTTATTCTGATGATCATTTCTGCCTATGTAGGTGGGAGTCATCGATATATTTTCGCATTCGGAGGCGAATGTTGGTGATTGGAGTTTCGTAAGTAGACCACGCCGCAGCGATAAGCGCCGTTGTTGTAATGATTCCCATCCCAGATCCTGTATCATTTCCGAGACGCTGTCTCCTATGTATCGTGACAATACAAAACGAGCTGCCCTTCTCTGAACTCTTTCTATGTCCTCCGTCAAACCCACCTGATAAGGATCCCACACTCGGCAGCAATACTCCAAAAAAGGACGGACAAGCGTAGTGTATGCCTTTCCCAAGATATCTACGTGTTCTTTCCAGTTTAAGTCTGAAGTAATGTAGATATTTTGTGGAGTTTACGGCCTTCAAGTTTGATTAATTTATCTAGTAAACAAAGTTTAACGGATTTCTTTTCGTACTTATGTGAACGACTTCACACTTCGCATTATTTAGAGTCAATTGCTAATTTTACACCTTACTGATATCTTATTTAGATCGTTCTGCAGTTGGTTTCTTATCTTCAGATGATTTTACTAGACGGTAAATGACGGCGTCATCTGCAAACAACCTAAGAGAACTACTTAGATTTTCTCCCAAATCGTTTATGTAAATAAGGAACAGCAGAGGACCAATAACACTACCCTGTGGAACGCCCGATATCACCTCTGTTTTAGTCGATGCCTTACCATCGATTACTACAAACTGTGCCCCCTTGACAGGAAATACCCTATCCAGTCGCAAATTTGATTAAAAGCCGTTTGTGAGGTACGGTATCAAAAGCCTTCTGGAAATCAAGAAATACGGAATCAATTTGAGGACCCTTGTCGATAGCACTCATCACTTCGTGTGAGTAAAGAGCTAGTTGTGTTTCGCATGAACGATATTTTCTAAATCCGTGTTGACCTTGGGTTAATAGATCATTCTGTTCGAGATAATTCATAATATTTGAATACAGGATATGTTCCAAAATCCTGCTGCAATTTGACGTCCAATATTTTGATACAGATCCTTCTTTGAGAGATCGGTTGTATATGGCTGTTAAGTAAGGAGCTATCTCTTCAGCATAATCAGATAGAAATCTAATGGGTATACAGTCCGGAACAGAAGACTTGTTATTGTGATTTAAGTTGTTTCACTACTCCGAGGATATCTACTTCAACGTTACTCATACTGGCCTCTGTTTTTAATTCGAAATCTGGAATATTGGATTCGTCTTCTTTGGTGAATGAGATTCTAAAAGCTAGGTTTAGTAAATCTGCTTTTGTAGCGCTATCATCGGCAGGATCGCCATTACTATCACGTAGTGATGGTATTGTTTGTGTTTTGCCCCTAGTATATTTAACATATGACCAAAATCTCTTTGGGTTTTCACTCAAATTTCGAGAAAGAGTTTCGTTGTGATAAGTATTTTAGGCATTTCGCATTGAAATCCTCGCTAAATTTCGAGCTTCATTGTAGGATCGCCAATAGCGGGGATTTTGTGTTCGTTTAAATTTAGCATGCCTTTTACTTTGCTTTTGCAACAGTGTCCTGACCTGTTTTGTGTACCAAGGGGGATCACCTACTTCTTTTGTTAATTTATTATTTGGTGTAAAACTGTCAATTGCAGTCGATACCATTTCTTTGAATTTGAGCCACATCTTGTCTACACCTACGTTCGGTGTTAGGAACGAGTGGAAGCTGTGTTTCAAGAAGCAATGTATTTTCTATCTGCTTTCCTGAACAAATATACTTTTCGTCTATTTTTGGTAACTTCGGGACTTTCGATAATCAATCTCGCTACAACAGCTCTGTGTTCACTAATACCTGTATCCGTTTTGATGCTCGTTATGAGCTCAGGATTATTTGTTATTAAGAGATCAAGTGTGTCTTGACATCCATTTACAATTCTAGTTGGCTCATGTACCAATTGTTCGAAGTAATTCTCAGAGAATGCGTTGAGTACCATTTCGCACGATGTTTTATGCGTACCTCTTGATTTGAAAATATAATTTCGCCAACAGATTGAGGGTAAATTAAAATCACCGCCTATTATTATTGTGTGAGTCGGATACGTGTTTGCAATTAGACACAGGTTTTCTATGAAACTTTCCGCTATTGTATCGTCAGAGTCGGGAGGTCGGTAAAAGGAACCAGTTATTAACTCCTAATGTTTTTTCAGGTACAACTTCTACCCAAAATAGCTTACAGGAACTATCAACTTCAACTTCGCTACACGAAAGACTACTTTTGACGGCTACAAACACGCCTCCACCTATTTTGTATAATATATCCTTTCTCAACACAGTTAGATCTTTTGCGAATACTTCTGCTGAACTTTTTTCCGGCTTAAGCCAACTTTCGCTACCTATAATGATACGTGTTTCGGAGCTTTCTATTAACGCTTGGAATTCTAGTACTTTCCCGACGCAGCTACAACAATTCACAACTGTAATACCGATATATTCTAGATCTATTTTTCTCCTGTGATCGACTTGCACCCTTTGAGAAAGCGCATCTACTGTTTCCGCAAAGCCCTCTACCCTAAAAAACCGGCCAGCCCCCGCTAATGACCACGACGGGACGTTGAACACTGACATGACGGAGTAACATTGCCACATGCATTAATCAAGACCCGACAGTTTAGCAACACCATCGCTGCACCATTGTTGAGCTCTTTACAAACTCAGAGTACTTTTAAGCGGTTTCCACGTCCATTCAGCTGTTTTACTATACTAGGGGCTGAGGGCAGGCAGCCTTGTCGACACCCCAATTGTTGCCTGTCGGCATGCACTACTTAAGATTCAGAGCATCTTTTTCTTTTTTTTTTGTATTTGCCCATATTGTTACGCCTTTAACCCACATCGAAGTGCGATTGGCATGTTCACTAACAAGGTGAATGAGTGTCAAAATAGTTTACGGTAAGGTTTGTAAAGCGCTCAACGAGTGTGCATGGATGCATCAAATGTGTTGGGGGAGACGTTAAAGTTTTATTCGTGCGTGTCTAACGCCCCGCGATCACCCCATAGGAGGGCGCCATTTTGGAAGGCTAAAACAGCATAAACTCACTTCTTGCTTTTGAACCTGGTCAAAATCCATCAAATCGTTTTGAAGGTCTGTAGCTTTTCCATCCTGTAGATAGAAACAAAGAATTCAGGCCACGTTCGGCTCAAAAATAAGAATATCAAAATATTAGCCGCGAACTTACAAAGTATTAGAGCCGGCCGCGGTGGCCGAGGGGACTAAGGCGCTCCAGTCACGGTCTGCACGGCCACTACGGTCGGGGGTTCGAATCCCCCCTCGGGTATGGATATTTGTGCCGTCCTAGTTCGTAGGTAGTTCATAAGTAGTTTGTAAGTTTAGGGACTGATGACCCCGTTGTTAAGTCCCATAGACTGTACAAACATTTGAACTTTTTTGAAAGTATTAGAAGCAAAGTTCCCGATTTGCCTCACTGCTTGGAAATTATTGTGCTCAGATAGATTTAGGCACCGAAAGCTGACTAAATCATGAAGTGGCAAGTTCAGAAATATTTAGCGAGGCGTGGAATGTATATCGGAAAGATAGATCGGGTACAACTGGAGGAGGAGTGTTCATCGCTGTGGACAAAGATATTGTTTCTACTGAGATCGAGGTTGAAAGTAACTGTGAAGTTATCTGGGCACGTATAACAGGTCTAAAAGAGGTAAAGTTAATAGTTGGGTGTTTTTACCGGCCCCCAGTGCTGCTGTATCAGTTTTAGAGTCATTCAAAGAAAGTCTACACCAGGTAGTGCGTAGGTATCCGGGCCATGTAATATTAGTCAGGGGAGACTTCAACATTAAGAGTATAAATTGGGACCTCTCTAGTTACATTTCAGGCGGTGCAAACAAGCTACTTTTGGACACATTCTCCGAAAACTGTCTTGAGCAGTTAAACCGGCAATCCACGCGCAATGGAAATATTTTAGACCTTATAGTCACGAACAGACCTGACCTTATTAACGATGTCTGTGTAGAGACGGGAATTAGTGATCATGATATCGTCATTGCGTCGATGGTGACCAAAGTTCATAAACCAATCAAGAAGGCTAGGAGCGTGTTTTTGTTGGGAAGATCCGATAAGCAAATGTTACAATCGCACTTAGAAAAGGAATGGGCATCGTTTAATTACGGGACTATGGATGTAGAGGAATTGTGGACTAAATTTTAAGGCATTGTAAATAAAGGGTTAGAGAATTATTGCCAGTAAAGACGATTAAGGATGGAAAAGATCCACCGTGGTATAATAATAATGTTAGAAAGTTGCTGAGAAAGCAAAGATTCTTGCACTCTAGATTCAAAAAAGAACACGCAAATGATTACTGACAACAGTTAGCAGAGATTCGTGCGTCTATAATAAGATCGCTGCGCGAAGCATACAATAATTATCACAGCCATACCTTAGCAAAAGATCTTTCCGAGAACCCAAAAAAATTCTGGTCCTATGTAAAATCGATAAGCGGGTCAAAGCCCACTATCCAGTCACTCGTTGATCATTCCGGGGCAGTAATAGAAGAAACCAAACGGAAAGCTGAAGTTCTAAATTTAACCTTTAAGAAATCCTTCACGCAGGAGGACCGCACAAATGTATCATCATTTGATCAACGTACTAATTCCGAAATTGAGGACATAGTAATAGGTATTTCCGGTGTAGACAAACAGGTGAGATTGCTAAATACGGATGGAATACCAGTTTGGTTTTACAAAGAGTATTCTGCGGCACTGGCCCCCTACTTAGCTTGCATTTATCGCGAATCTTTAATTCAGCGCAAAGTTCCTAGTGATTGGTAAAAAGCGCAGGTGACTCCCGTTTATAAGAAAGGAAAGAGAACTGACCCACATAATTACAGGCCAAAATCGTTGACATCTGTTTCATGTAGAATTTTGGAGCATATTCTCAGTTCGAATATAGTAAATTTCCTTGAAACGGAAAAGCCTCTTTCCATGAATCAGCACGGGTTTAGGAAACATCGCTCATGTGAAACAAGCTTGCCCTTTTCTCACATGACATCTTGTGAGCCATGGATGAAGGGCAACAGGCGGATTGTGTTTCTCTCGACTTCAAAAAGGCGTTCGACGCGGTGCCACACTGCAGACTGCTGACGAAGATACGAGCTTATGGAATAGGTTCACAGATTTGTGACTGGCTGGAAGACTTCCTAAGTAAAAGAACGCAGTACGTTGTTCTCGACGGCGAGTGTTCATCAGAGACGAGTGTATCGTCAGGCGTGCCCCATGGGAGTGTGATAGGACCGCTATTATTTTCTATCTATATAAATGATCTGATGGACAGAGTAAGTTGTAATTTGCGGCTGTTTGCTGATGATGCTGTAGTGTATGGGAGGGTATCGTCTGTAACTGACTGTAATAGCATACAAGATGACTTAGACAAAACTTCTAGTTGGTGCGAAGAATGGCAGCTAGCTCTCAATGTAGAAAAATGTAAGGTGATACGCATGAGTAGGAAAAACAATCCCATAATGTTCGAATACAGCATTAGTAGTGAGCTTCTTGATGCCGTCGCGTCGTTCAAATATCTAGGCGTAACATTGCAGAGCGATATGAAATGGAACGAACATGTAAGGGCAGTTGTGAGTAAGGCGAACAGCCGTCTTCGGTTTATTGGGAGAATTTTGGGAAGATTTACTTCACCTGTAATGGAGACTGCGTATAAAACGCTTGTACGACCACGTCTTGAGTATTGCTCAAGTGTTTGGGACCCGCAGCAGGTCAGTTTAAAGGAAGACAAAGAAGCAGTTCAGTGGCGAGCAGCTAGGTTTGTTACTGGTAGGTTCGACCAATGCGCGAGTGTCACGGTAATGCTCTGGCAACTCAATTGGGGATCGTTGGAGGAAAGACGACGTTCTTTTCGTGAAATTCTGTTGAGGAAATTTAGTGGGCCGGAATTTGAAGCTGAGTGTAGTACGATCTTGCTGCCGCCTACTTACATTTCGCGTAGTGATCACAAAAACAAGATAAGAGAAATTAGGGCTCGTACGGAAGCAAATAAGCTTTCTTTTTGTCCTCGTTCTATTTGGGAGTGGAATAGGAAAGGAAATGCCTGGTAGTGGTACAGTGTACCCTGCGCCACGCACCTTACGGTGGATTGCGGAGTATGTATGTAGATAGACAAAAATATTGCTCGTGCTAGATTCCAAAGTGGTTAGATCGCGTTCAGTATGGTTGAGATTCACGGTGAACTTAGAAAAGGCTTTACTCGTTCGGTAGGTACGCACAGGCTCAAATGTTATCAAGAACGTTATCTTATTTTTCACTTCATCGAGACTTATCGTTTGTGAGATCGAAATGCGTCGTAAACAACTCCCGAAGGGAAGAAGCGGATTCATAAACGCCCACTATGCAACCTCTGAACCGAGTAAGGTCGCGCAGTGGATAGCATTCTGGACTTGCATTCAGAGGAACAGTAGTTCAAAACCACCACCGTCCATTCTGATTTGGTATTCAGTGATTTTAGGAAATTACTGCAGTCAAATGCCGGGATGGTTCCCTTCAAAGGGCACGGCAGCTTTCCTACCCCATCCGTAATAAACACAATAGGAATTTCTCTATTTATAGCGACCACGTTGTCGACGGGACGTTAAACGCTAATCGTCCTTCGTTTTTCAACCTCTGAGGCCTTTCGTGTATATTGTGGGCGGCCAGCTATCAGAGAAACTGGTGGTTTTAACGATGTTATCACGGTTCTTAGCTCCAGCATGGCAAAACCGTCACAAGTTGGAGTGAGGTATGGGTAAGTGAGCGTCCAGTTGTGTGGCAAGTAAGGGTGGCATTCGGCAGAACTGCGGTGAAATTTAGTACTCACAGGACACTTCAAACCTCACACGAAATTTAAAGCTCGGACTTTTTTTTCGGCACATTGCTCTTTGAAGCGTCGCCTAGTGCATGGATGAATTCGAGAGGAAGGTTGTAGAAATGTGTGAGATAAATTTTAAATTTCTGTATCAAATTGTAGAACTATTAAACCTAGTTGGGCAATGTTGGTTCTGGGCAATGTATTTAGATCGATACATAGAAAGATTCTAATGGCAAAAGCGTCTGAGTTGTCACAACACACCTGAGTAACGTACATACATGGTGGAGGACACTCCTTGCCAGGATGAAGATCTAAATGCATCGTAGCATACCGTCAATGAATCGAGCCAGCGCTGCTCCAGATTGTCGCATTCGTCAACGGCTAGTCTCTGTCAGGCGTGCAGAGTATGTGGGCGATTCCACATATGTTCAATTGTGTTTTCGTATCCTGGAACACTACTGTATGGTCTTCCTAGAATTCTGAAAGATGTTTACAAGAATTTCACCGTGAGCACTCGCGCTATCATCCATCAAACGTTGGCGAATAGTGTCACTATTGCTTGCAGAGTCCCCTGTAACGGAAGATTTCCCTCAACAGTGGAGAGATGTATGCCGACCCCATGTAAAGCCACCCCAAAGCATCACTACAGCGCCGCTCTGTGCCATACGTTGCTCGAGACTTTCGATATTGCCAGGTTGTCTTATCAGTGGTAAACAACACATGGGGCGTGCATTTTACGTGGCTATTCTACATGGCATTTTAACCAACTGTCGCAGAGTCCACTGTGTTGTGGTGTACGTCGATGTGCTTCTAACGTTCGTCTGGAATAGTGATTCGTGTCACATAATCATTTCCTATCGATTTGATGCAATACTTGTAAAAGATGTCCTGTAGCCTCTTCGAAATACGAATTCAGTTCTGCGACACTCAGCCCAATGTCGTCTTCTTAACACAACAGTATCTGAGGCCGGATAATGCGATCTTCTTGAGACAATTGTGTCTGCAGCCAGATTATGTCTTCTGGACACAACTTTCTGTGCAGCCGTATGATGTCATTTTCTTGACACAATTGTGTCTGAAGCTCGGTAATGTCTTCTTGACAAAAATGTGTCTGCGGCTGGATGATGTCATCTTCTTGACACAACTATGTATAAAGCTGGGTAATGTCTGGCACAACTGTGTCTGCAGCTAGATGAAATCTTCTTGACACATTGTGTCTTAAGCTAGATGATGTTATCTTCATGACACAATTGTGTCTGCAGCCGGCTGATGTCATCTTCTTGACACAACTGTGTCTGCAGCCAGCTGTGCCCAGAGTCAGATAATGTTGTCTTGTTGACACATGTCCGCCTCACATACCAGAATGCCAAGCAGGGGGCCCGGTGTCGATTCCCAGTCGGGATGGAGATTTTCTTCTCTCGGGGACTGGGTGTCGCGTCGTCATCACCATTTCATCATCATCATCATCATCGACACGCGAGTCGCCCGTGTGGCGTCCCCTAAATTACTTGCACGAGGCAGGCCAAACACCATCCCAGGCGGGTTCTAACGGCCAGAAATGCTACATGAAGTCATTATCTTGACACAATTATTTGAAGGTAATGACACTATCCCTCTGAAGACCCAAGAAGAAAATCATCAGTTATTACGCCAGGAAAGTATATGCCACCACTCTGCAAATCACACTGAAGTACATGGCAGAGGGTTCATCGAGCAGCTTTTATGATATTTCTCTACCGTTGCTTTCTCTATTACTGTGCAGGAAAAGAGGACACGTCAATCTTTCTGTTTCCGATTTGATTTCTCTGATTTTATTATGATGATCATATCCTCCTATGTAGGTGGATGCTGACGAAACATGTTGGTATTCGAAAGAAAAAGTTGGTGAAATAAATGTAGCAAATAAATCTCGTCGCAACGAATAATGCCTTTCTTGTAATAATTTCCACCCAAACTCGTGCATCATATCCGTGACACTCTCTTCTATATCGCGATAATACAAAACGAGTTGCCCTTCTCTGAACTTTTTCCGTATCCTCCTTCAGTCCCAAAATGAGCAGCAATAGTCTAAACTAGGAGTCACAAGCAGGCAGTAGAACCGTTGCATCTTCTGCCAATGAAACGCACCCTTCCCTACAATAGTTTCTGTGTGTTCTTCCTAATTTAAGTTGTTCGTAATTGCTATTCCTAGGTATGTAGTCGAATTTTCGATATACTACGCCGTCATTTTCAAAAATGCAAGGAGGCCAGGAGGCAAAATTCGTAAATGCGGATCTCGGTGGCATTCTGTCTCTGTGATCTGACAGATATACCGATTGGAGTGAAAACACAGTGAATTGACTATGAGGAAGGAAAGCGTAAATGTCCATAAATTTGACACACACCATGCATGTATTTGATAGAGCTGATTTGAAAGATTGTACAAAAAGGTTCTGTCGAGTATAAATATGACGACAGAATAATGGGCATGACATGTGTATACGTAAATTAAGCATTGATTTTCTTACTAATGTAAACGTTTGTCGTCTGTACACGTTTAGCCACTGGTAACCAAATTTGTAAGCCATTTGGGTGTATTCTACGCAACGTTTCTGGTCTTTTTTTTTCACTTTAGTGCTGTTTCAACATTTGCAAATATCAGTGTTGTCAGTCGAAAATAGTCATCTAAATTTTAATAAAGAAAGTGACTGTGGCATTTGCTTAAATTGCGGAGTCAATATTTCACATACAAAAGAAACTGTTATAATTAGTGACAACGGAACTAGTCTTATTGCTCACGACAAATTGGCGTAGACACGGTCGTATAAACTCGAGATGGAATTCAGCTGTCCTTGGAGCCAATTTCAGCACACTATTACTCGTGGTATGACACGAATTTCTGTACCTTTGTCCGCTACATTACTGCAGTTATATTCTGCCGATATAGACTGTTGTGACGAGCACAAGGCGGCCGGCAGATGTGGAAGACGGCGGTGCTCTTTGTCGCTCTGGCGTGCAGTGCGCGCACAGCTGTGCGAAACTCCCGAGAACAGGTTACATACCACCGTCACCTTCCAAACGACTGCGTTTCGTGATTGTCATACTACTGATATACCAAAACTCTGTTACAACAGTAGTTTCAGAACAAAATTACGGATGACAGTTGATAAATTAGGTTCTATTGTTCAGTGGCGGCGCTAGGCGTCGGCGACGTCGGCCACCGCCGACGGCCTCGCGCGTGTGGGGGCCTCGCAAAACATTGTTAACATTTTAGGTTTTTTCTTTTTCTTTACATTTAATATTTAACGGCGCTTTTCAACTGTTAGGTTATCTAGCGACGACCTGCATCTAACTTACACTAGCTTAACCAAAGGACGAACACAACATCAGTACCCGAGGGTGGGATTAGACCCCTGACGAGAGCGATCTCGTCCACCGTGGTATGACGTCTTAGTGCGCTCGGCCATTCCCGGCCGGCAGCTATTTAGTTGTCCGTATTTATTTCCGTATGAGTGCAGCAATGAAGCAATTTTTAGTTAAATATTTGCACAAAACTTCTGTACATTTTAGAAAACAATTTGGAAGGAGTATATCCAAATGTTTATATAACAATCAGAATCATGCTCACAGTTCCAGTCAGTACAGCTTCGACCGAGAGGAGTTTCACAAAGTTAAAATTGATTAAGACCAGCTTGATTCAAGAAAGACTATCTGCGTTGTCAGTACTATCAATTGAAGCCGAAATAGCGGCTAGTATTAATTAAGATGTGATCTTAAGAAAATTTCAGTGAGACGTAAAGCCGAAAAGTTTCACTATTTTAATTCGTGTTTGTTTATTGTAATTTTTGTCATTGCAATAGTACTTGTATATTATAGTACTAAATTTTAGTATAATGATTATTGATGTGTAATTCAGCTCATTTAACATTTTCTTCATTAATGAGAAAATGAGAGGGGCCTCGCAAAGTGAGTTCGCCGACGGCCAGTTTTCGTCTAGCGCCGCCACTGCTATTGTTTTACGCGGGGCTTCTAGCAGCGTCGGGTCTGCACAGACGCTTGCTTTGCCTACAAACCCCACGCCGCTAATCTCTATCCTAGAAGCCGGCATAAAAGAAACGCCGCGAAGAAGAAATACACTGGAATGTAAGTGGTGAATGCGTTCTGGTGGATGGGTGTGCCGGCAGGTGATAAGATGGCGCCTTTTAAAGAGGACGTTCTGCGCCGCCGCGTTAAAGCGGCGGAGGCGGGCTATTCCCGTCAGTACGAGTCAGGGAGCCGCGAGCGCGGGACATGAGAGGCAAGCTGTGGCACCTGCTGTGTAGCTGTAGCTCCCGGCACGCGGTTTACACAGGTACCGACAAGGCGCGTGGCTCTTCACTTCCTCACCTAACTTTTAATTTCCTTAGGAATTAGTTAAATATTTATATTTTGCAATAATATTATTACATATTTATTTCAAAAGTTGAACTCGACACCTGACTGAAGATATATAACAAAGCAAAGAAATGCATTATTTAACTTGAAGTTTATACAAAAGACAAGAAAATTTAAATGTAATTATTTTATGTTAACTTTTTCCAAATATTTTGTATCTAAAATAAATCACTAGCACAAATATAATTAGGGATGCTTCACTCAGTCTCCTCTCGATGATATCTAACACACATAGGCTCTGTAATATACTTGACAGGTAAACGTATTGCAATTCCCACCAACTTTCGTGGTGGAGTTATCCTTTCTCCTTCCGTACAAGTGACAACGACCTTTCTTCTTCTTCTTCTTCTCTGACGATCTTGCTGTGTCAATGATGGGAAATTTGTCATCGAAAATACCGAAACATCTGTCAGCAGTAATATGCTTCTCGACCTATTTTTCAAAAGTGTTGGTTCATCAATCCGTAGACTGAATTCTTCGCTCGTAATAAATGGTGTCTCGGAAAGATTCCTTTACAAGCTTACTCGGTGCCAAAATGGTACATCCTTTCAAAATTGTCAGAAAGAAACTACAAGCAGGCGTGGGGTATAGGGTACCCCATTACCATCTTCCTCTGACTGGTGGCAGACAAATACCTAAGTCTGTGCAGCACTACCAAATACTAGTACCTCTCCGAGGTTACTGCGACTGTATTCTGTGGCGCGCCGCTTCTAATATAGAAATCACAATGTGCAAGCTCGCTTCGGAGTACACTTTGTGTATCCAGCTTTTACTCGTTCTCAGGTACAATACAGTTAATTACTAATCCGTCCGAAAGACAGACCACAAACTCAAATTCCTCCGAACATTCAAATTCAAATTCGTGAAAAATTAATCACTTCAGCCTACGTTCAAGCTCGAAACTTACCGCACACATGTAACGAAATAAAAATAACTACTACAACTCGTTCCTGTTTCAATAAATATTAGGTCTTTTTCCACATTAATTGACTATAACCTGTCAATGTCACTTTGAATGTCAACATCAGCAACATAATATTATAGAACCGACCGTAGGTGACACGTATGCTGTACCGGGAATCTTTTTTAAACCAATCGTGCTTCTAATGTTTGTTCACGAGTGATATGCAGACGACTGTAGAATAGCCTTAGTTCCCTATGTGTACATGTTTTTCTATAGGTTTTCAAAACTAATTTAACGTAATTCTCGAAGGACATTACTACTTCGAATGTCAGACATTTTGGGTGAATCTGTCAAGGCAGGTAAAGTGTGTATTGCATGCACGTTCAGAAGTTGTAGCTGGTCCACTTTAGTAAGCCGCACGGTCTAAGCTGTGAGACGTCATGCTTCCGACTGGGCGGCCGTTCCCGCCGGAGGTTCGATTCCTCCCTCGGGCATGGGTGTCTGTGTTGTCCTTAGTTTAAATATTGTGTAAGTCTGGGGACTGATGACGATAGCATTTAGGTCCAGTAGATTTACAAACATTTGAACACGTTAGTAATATTCCACATCCTTTATCTATACATATTGTAAAACAGTCGTCCCGCCGCGTCTGCATGTTCTCGATAAACTCAAATGTGCTGAATGAATTTTCATACGGTTTTCACCAGTGGGCGGTACGATTCATGAGGAAGGTCCGAGCAATAATTACTCTGAGGAAAAGCTATATATTCTGTCACTTTCGAACGTTACTGTTCATGCGAAAATTCTTTTGTTTCATAATACGATGCTTGCGCGGTTTCGTAGTTTCAATTTTAATAACGATAGCGATATGATGTCGTACAATATTGACATCAAATACAAATACGTCGTGTAATTCTGACATCAAATAAAAGTACAAAGATGAAAAACAATGCAGAGTCAAATATTAAAATTGCAGTGGAAGAGGAAAGAGATCTGGTACTTGATTTATCCTAACTCGGCCACAAGCTGTTAGGACAGTACGACAGAAGAAAATATAGATATAAGTACTCTGCTACCTGTGCGAAGCCGGGGTGCGTTGCTACTTTTGTATATTGTAGTTCGCAAAAGGATTTGGTACCCGCCATTCGTGACATTTCACATTCGTGCTGAGTAGTTATATAGCGTAACTGATTCCAGTTATAGATCAACAATCGCGTTGTTGAGAAATACTAAATTCGTAGGTGAGACTGAGAATTACACATCCTTCATCTGACCCAAATTGCGAAAGCTAAATCCTCACTCATATGTGAAACCCTAATGAATTACTGCGAAGGTTATGCCTTTCTCACTGACAGTATTGACAAGTGCTAAATACTTCCCAATTTTGCTTTCTTAAATCAAATATTCAGATGTTCGTAAATCTAAGGGACATAACTACGTTGGTCATCAGTCCCTAGGTTTACAAACTACTTACACTAACTTAAAGTAACTTACGCTAAGGACAACATAAACACCCATGACCATGGGAGTATTCGAACCCCCGATGGCGAACGGCCGGACGCACCGCAAAAGGGCGCCTTAGTCAAAAAATAGTTGTAGAGCTTATGGGACTTAACTACGGGGTCATCAGTCCCTAAACTTACAAACTACTTATCAACTACCTTATACTAAAGACGGCAGAAACATTCATGCCCGAGGGGGAGGGGGGAATTCGAACCCCCAACGGGGAACGGCCTCGCGCATCGTAGCATAGCGCTTCAATGCGCTCGGCCGCTCCGCGGGGCCTCTAACTATGAAAAACTGACACATTTGGCGTGGGACTTGGTAATCATCGTAACAGCACTTAGTGACGAATAACTGATTTGATTCGTTTTTGAACATAAAGTAAAATTATGTATGAACGAAGTGGGATACCAACAGCCGTATATTTAATAGAAATATTTATTGTTTCAGTACCAGTTTCGGCATTCCATTATGCCATCTTCTGGTCCCTACATCGAAGTGTAATATCCATTAAGTAGGGATATCGAACTGGATTCGTGGAATTCTATCTCTCAGTAAGAACAAACAAGAACTGTGATAACAAGGACTGGTTGTTGTTGTTGTTGGTTCCTACTGAGAGAGAGAATTCCACGAATCCAGTTTCGATATCCCTACTCAATGGATATTATACTCCGATGTAGGGACCTGAAGATGGCATAAACTGATAGTGAAACAATAAACGGCTGTCGGTACCCCACTTCCTTCGCACTCTTGACCAGCCGCAGCCCCGGTGGATTCAATAAGACATAAAGTAAAATGGAAAAGATATTCGTGTTTTTTATATCCTCCTGAGTCTCAAAAGCTTTTATCTACCGTCAAACTGGTGTCGGAATTATATACCGCAATGCTTTAGGCATGAAATAAAATTATGTAAGATGGAAAACACTTTGAGAACAAAAGTCGCTCTATGGGACGTTGCATACGTCATATCATTTATAATTATTATCTCATTCAGAACAGTCCCCAAAAGTAATTTGATTAAGGAACAATTTTTAAGTCACAAATAAACTTTACGCTTTCATAAAATAGAAGACAAATTGTACGAGCTTTTAAATGCTCAGCATAAAATGATTTAAAGTTTGGAGTTTCGGTATTGCGCAATGTATCCACCTCGAAAGTGGTAAATGTGGTTTCATCAAATGTTTGCTATCCAATTGTTTGAGACACTTTAGAACTTATAATTAAGACAATTCTTGTTTCGTTTGAGAAATTACCGATACTTAACACCTACGTCTGGAATGTTTTGTGGTGTGATTACGTGCCAGTTGGTTATAAATTTTTAGATTTATGTATTTTTATAAAATAATACTGACGACTTTAAATGGTGTAATTTGTTGTTAATTCTGCTTCATTAATCAAGTATTGATGCTATTTAGTAGATTTATTTTCGTAGATGCTTGGATCAGGTAAGAATAACGGATGATGCTACTCGATTTGTTACGAAACTTATAATGTGAACCAGTTTCCGAAATTAGAAAATAATATTTTATAGATTGCCTTATAAGTAAAACGGCTGAACGATTTTCCTTCTGTTTCTGTGGTTTATGTTGTTGGAATTGCAGTAGATTTATTTCGATTATTGTGTAACTGAAGAGGTGGAAGCGTTCTCTAAGCAAGAAATAAAGCTAGTTTGTATGAATTCAAGTGGATTCCTGCGTGTCCAACTGGCGGCTTATTGTTGGCTGTATTAACGCATAACAAGATATCACTTCGATAAAGTCTTGGACACTCCTCATATGTCGAAAAAACTGTTTACGCTGGAGAGATTAGTGCGAATTGTAAATACTTTCTCCTAAAATAATCTAAAATTTAAGAAAACTTTTTCGTTAGATACAATTATTTTATCGATAATAAGATGATGCAAGCATTGTGTTGAAGACAGTAATCGTATTTTCATCAATTTAGACAGATCTTCCGTTGTTACATGTTTTCGTGTGAAATAATACCACTCGTGCCTGGGACTAGTACAAATGTATGTTTTGTAAGTTTATATGAAAACAGATGAAGCACAGAAAACACATGAGGAATCGTTTCAATCATTTATACCGACACGAATATATTGAGTGAGTGGGCGTAATGTACTGTTAAAGGAAAATTGTTTCAAAATCAGAGACGTCAGGCAAACTGAAATTTCTATGTAGTAATAGTGGGTGAAGTTAGAAACGGCACAGGTACCGATTTGGAGTCTACACAGCCTTAATCTGCCTGGAAATGCCATTTCAGTGCACACTCCACTGTTGCTCGGTAATTCATTTTGTGATTAAATTAACTGAATGTAGGTAATCTCCGAGGATAAAAGTAACTGTGATGTTATCCAGTAATGAGAAGCGATGATAGTAATTTATGTCACTTGAAAACGTAGTAATATTCCGTGAACATTATGAAGTGTACATAATAGCACGTCACAGTGTTACTCGATGGTTTATGATTCGTTGTTTCGGGCTTTCAACCTTTTAGAGTTACTCAGCTTTAGTACAGCCACGATTCCAATTCTACTGCCGAATTAACCACAAAAATTACATTTGTTTGTCAGTTTTGGTGAGATAAGCATGGCGTATGAGGGTAGAGGTTAGGCAAGGCTCTCGCCTTGGGCTTTGTTCCAGCCCGGCTTATTTTGAGCGCCGCCGCGCCGCGCCACGTCTCGGCTCATCCGCAACACTCCTTCCTAAACGGATCAACATTACTTGTTTTATCGTCATTTGCACAATTTGCCTTCTGAATTTGTCTTCCAAATTTGGTCGTTAGACTTTCGATAGTTCTCTCATCCTTCGAGTCCGTACCAGCTGTTTTTGTTTTAATTAGATAACTGATATGTTAACGAGATCTCCAACAGGTAAGCGGGAGCGTTTTAAAGTTAATGACGTAGGTACATTGTACGGCATATCAAGTGTGTGCTCGCGTACCAAAACACTTCTTATTCTTAATTTTTAAGACGAAACCCAGAAAAAGTAACCCAAAAGCAATGCGAGTCATTTACAGCATCCACTTTGTGGTGTATGATTAGTTCGTCTCTCTCTCTCTCTCTCTCTCTCTCTCTCTCTCTCTCTCTCTCTCTCTCTCTCTCTCTCTCTCTCTCATATATATATATATATATATATATATATATATAGAGAGAGAGAGAGAGAGAGAGAGACGAACTAATCATACACCACAAAGTGGATGCTGTAAATGACTCGCATTGCCTTTGGGGTTACTTTTTCTGGGTTTCGTCTTAAAAATTAAGAATAAGAAGTGTTTTGGTACGCGAGCACACACTCTATATATATATATATATATATATATATAGAGAGAGAGAGAGAGAGAGAGAGAGAGAGAGAGAGAGAGACGGCCTATACAAAAGCAATGAAAACGAAGGCAGTATTCTTGAAATGGAAGAGGAAGATGAGATAGGATATACGATACTGCGAGAAGAATTTGACAGAGCACTGAAAGATTCGACTCGAAACAAGGCCCCTAGGGTAGATGATATCCTGTCTGAACTGATGGGAGAGCCAAATTGTTCTACCTGGTATGCAACATGTATGAGGCAAGGGAACTGAAATACTCTCAGACTTTAAGAACGATATAGTAATTCCAATTCCAAAGAAAGCAAGAGCAGACCAATGTGACAATTACGGAACAATCAGTTTAATAATTCATGATTGCAAAATATTATCACGAATTACTTACAGACGAATGGAAAACTAGTGGAATCCGACATTGGGGACGATCAGAATGGATTTAGGACAAATGCAGGAACACGCGAGGAAATACATTACGACTTATTTTAGAAGTTAGGTTAAGGAAAGACAAACCTACGTTTGTAGCTTTAGTAGACCTGGAGAAAGCTTGCGACAATGCTGACTGGAACACACTTCTGACATTCTGAAGGTAGCAGGAGTAAAATATACGGAGCGAAGAGTTGTATTCAACTTGTACAAAAATCAGACAGTAGTTACAGAGTCGAAGGGCATGAAAGGGACGCAGCTGTTAGGAATGGAGTAAGATAGGTTTGTAGCCTTTCCCCAATGTTGTTCAATGACTAAACTGTTAAGGAATGCAAGAAGAGTTTTGAAGAAGGAGTTGAAGTTTATGGAGAAGAAATAAGAAGTTTACGTTTTGTCGCTGACATAGTAATTCTGTCAGAGACAGCAAAGGACCTGGAAGGGCAACTGAACAGAATGAACTGTGTCTTGAAAGGAGGATATAAGATGTTCAGTAACAATATTAAAACAAGGGTAATGGAATGCAGTGTAAGAATATCAGGGGATGCTGAAGGAAATAGATTAGGCAATGAAACAATAAATGTGGTAGATGAGTTTTGTTATTTCGTCAGTAAAATAACTTCTGATGGCAGAAGTAAAAAAGATATAAAACGAAAAATGACCATTGGAAGAAAAGCGTTCCTAAAGAAGCGACATTTGTTGACATCTAATATTAATTCAAATGTTAGGAAGTAATTTCTGAAAGAATTTGTCTGGAGTGTGGCATTGTATGAGAGTGATATGTGGACGACAAGGAATTCACACAAAATGATGACAGAATCTTTTGAAATGTGATGCTACAGACGAATGATGAAGATTAAATTAGTAGATCGCGTAACTGATGAGGTGGTGCTTAACATAATTGGGGAGAAAAGGAGTTTCTGGCATATCCTGACTAAGAGAAGGGATAGGTCGGTGGTACACATTCTGAGACATCTAGGAATCGTCACCTTAGCATTAGAAGGAAATGTGCGGGGTAACAATCGCAGGTTCAAAGGGATCTACATTGCCATTCTTATTCGGAGTTGAAGAGGTCTGCACAGAACAGGGTAGCGTGGAGAGCAGTGTGCGGGCTGAAGACTACAACTCATTTTATTCAACAGGGTTCCGTGAGTACGACGTCTGTCTTTTTCCATTAATTGTCAAGTAATTTCCCTGACGATTTTTGATACATTTTCATGTGAGTTACAACGATCTGTTAAGACACCAACATCGCGTCTCTTCAAATTCTGGCTAGGACATTTCGCAGGTAACGTGGAATCCCCTCCAATCTCCAGACGTGGATATCTACGAGTACGTCGTCATAAGGAAAAGTGAAACTGGCATTCTACGCTTCGGAGCGTAGAATGCTAGATCCCTTAATCGGGTAGAGTGATCAGAGAATTTAAAACAGGTAATGTACAAGTTGAAGTGAAGAGCACCCACAGGAAGAACAGATATTCTGGCCACACGAGTACAGTGTTATGAGATGCAAGAGTAGATCCATTACGAATAAGAGAAGAGGAATTGGAGGAAGATACTGGAAAAAATATTGTAGCACTGAAAGTGTATGTCAGCTAGCTCAGTCCATGATGAAAATATTGAAACACTATATGATAAGATATTGAGACAGTTGAATGAGAGGAAGGGGGACTGAAATTCAGCAAACGGTACAAGCTCATCGCTCTGACTTGGACAAAAATATGGAAACACCGATAGCACAACACTTTACTGTGCCCTACGGGACTGTGAAGGCCCATCGGTACCGGCCGACCACCGTGTCACCCTCAGCCCGAATGCATTATGGAGTGCCACGTGGTCAGCACAAAGTAGGCACATTAGCTGTCAACTAGCTCCTCACTAGAAATGAGCTTGCCAACAGCAGACGCGGCCGGTGACCCATCCAAGTGCTGTGCCCGACACTGCCCAACTTCCATTACTTGCTGTTTTCACTGCACCATGGCCGTTGCCTATTGGGACTAATACACCTTAGGAAAATTTTTCAGCATTTAAAACGACTTCGGAATGGAGAAATAAAAGACCTGTATCGTTTACAAGGGAGTATTATACGACCCTTCCTGCCAAAAAGTGACGAATTAAGGCACGGGTGGATGGCAGTCACACAACCTCCTGCCAAAGATATAATATTGACATCTCGTGAAGACGAAGGAACTCATTTAACTCACACCACTGCAGGGCGTCGTATCTTGTTGCGGAAGCGATGAATGATGTTCCATAGCATCAGCTGCCGTTGCCATGTCCGAGCTGTTGAGCCTACGTGCCGATGTTGCTGTGGCTGCACTGGTTACAGTCTCTCGTGTATTGGTAGACGAAAAATATAGAAATATTGCACCAATTAGTGCTAAGCACAAAATAAAACAGACAAATAATATGCTACGTTTATTAGGCTGTTAATGACAGCTCGCGACGCTAGCAGCTCCCTAGCTTGTCACGCTCTGAGAAGCGGCCGTCTCTTTAGCGTCTGCCCGACGCTTTCCATTCATTCTAGCACAAACAAAGTTTTGACTGCTCGAGTTTATAAACATTATGGGTCGTGACCAGTACTGATGTCATACTTTCGTGTTTCATACAGTGCATATTGTTCAAATGTTTGTAGAGCTTATGGGACTTTTAACTACGGGGTCATCAGTCCCTAAACTTACAAACTACTTACGAACTACTTACACTAAGGACGGCACAAATATCCCTGCCCGAGGGGGGATTCGAACCCCCCGCAATACGGCGCTCCAGCATGCACGGCTAATCCGTCGCGGCAGTGCATATTGTTACAGTAATAATAATAGATTCTCCTTTTACCTCATAAAATTGTGCCCTGTAAATGTGATACCAATATGTCGTAAATCAAGTTGTAAAAATGTTCAAATGTTTGTAAATCTATCGGACCAAACTGCGTGGTCATCAGTCCGTAGCTTACAAAATACTTAAACCTTGGTAAACTAACCTAAGGACAAACACACACACACACCCATGCCCCAGGGAGGACTCGAACCTCCACGGCGAGCAACCGCGCACTCCGCAGCGAGACACTTTAGACCGCTTTTTTTTTTTTTTTCCATCTGTTAGATCTATGGTTCGCAGTCGTTTGTTCACTTTGTTCGTAGTTGTTCGTTGCAGGGTTGGCTCAGCTTTTTTTATTACAGCGGGCGTTTAGCCCCCTGACCGGGCGCGCTGAGCCACGGCGCCCGGCAACCGCTCGGCTACTCCACCGCGGCAAATCAAGTTGTATAAATGTCATACAAGTTCGTTGTTCAAAGATGTCGTATAAATGTTTCATACAATGGTCTCATAAAAGGTCACTCAGATTCGTCTAATAAACAATGTTTCATACAAAAAAGTCTCGTACAAATGTTTTATATGCGTCTCATACAAATGTGATTCATTATCATTAAAATAATGCTCTCTATTCAGTAAATGTTCCGATAATACGTTACGTAAATTCAGTGAAAAAATTCTCTATTACGATCCAATCTGTGCCTTCATTCCAAAGTCAGAGGTCATTGCCGGCCGCGGTAGCCGAACGATCTGTGGCGCGCCAGTCACAGTCTGCACGGCCACAACGGTCGGTGGTTTGAATCCCCCCCTCGGGCATGGATATTTGTGCCGTCCTTAGTATAAGCTAGTTCATATGTAGTTTGTAGTTTTTTCATAATAAAGTTAATGTTACTTTAATTACATACAGTAAAGAAATCTCCAAGAAAAACTTTCCTTAATAATGAATGACCTCAAACATCTAGCACTTTATAGTACAAAGATGCAACGAAGTTTTTATCAGTGCTCATATCATTCATGGTCTTTAATCACATTGATGTATTGGGTTTGCATGTATAATGGCAGAGGTATGTTACATGTGATGTGTTGATTGAAAGGCAAAAGGCAACATTGTTTTAGTAACTAAAATTCCCAAAAACATAACTTTCCATACAACATGTGCGTCAGTAATGCTAGTTGCACTTTGGTGCATTTCGTGTCAATACGCACATCGTCGCTAGTTACTAATTACTACGCTAGGTTTTTTTTTTTAATTCCTGTTGGGTCGTTGCAGATCCTGTCACAGCTTATGAATACATTTCCTTGTCTAGAAATAAGTTATTGAGGCTGAACCGATTCCCATTTGTGTATTAATTGACAAACGACACAACTGAGACAAACGAGTTGTACTTACGAATATATTAAAGTAGGTATTTCTGTGCTTCAGTCATCCCGCAATATACACAGCGGTAGAACAGCTGATGGTACGTATCTAGAATAATTCCAACACTGTGGCTTTTGATGTTGACTACTTCAGTACGGATGAAATTACAGTGATGTAGCCCGTTCACAAGTTTAATTGTGAATCCAGTTCCATTTAGCTGTGCTTAGATCACTCAGTTGAAACTCTACGTATATTTTTAGTTGAATGGAACAGACACATTGCCGTATTTTCAAATCTTTTTTCAGCTTTATCCGTTAGAACTGCGGGTACACCCCTTGTTCGTGGCTTCTACATTACACTTTGACGACAGCGGTGTCAAAACAGAGGCAGAGCAGTTCGTGTCTTATACCCATCTCTTTTCTGCTTATTTCTGTCTTCGTCCATTCCCAGAAACTAAAATCTAACGGGGCTAGGTCTGTGAAGTTATGCGTGCAGATACGGTCAAGTCATTCAGCAGGTAGCAGTGATGGAAGCGAAAAATGAGAAGAACGGATAACGTAATGGAAGGAGAATCTGAAGAAACAGCGAGATGACAGGCAACAGGCTGACCGAGCCCTGGCGGCTAAAAATAGCGCCTGGCGCAGTTCTCTCGGCCTTTTATAAAGAACTAATTGTTTACGAGTGACATCATGATGTGCAGTGGCCGCCCCTGCACCATATTAATCGACGATAGCACGGAAAAATTAAAGACGTTATCACCGAATGAGCGTCGGAGAAATTTTTTACCATGTTTCTACGTCAACTAGTTAAGGCTATGAAATGTTTTCGGATATTTAGATACAAAACTTGTGACAACTCAATTTGTTCTAGGAATGTTATATTTCGGACAAAAACAGCGCCGAATCCAAGTTTCTGATTATTTAGTAACGATACAGAGCTAGTGACACCGCAAGAAACAGAGCTTCACGGATTTGGTGCCGTTCTGGATCGTCAGGTCGTGCAACAAGTGCAGTCAGATGTAAAGTTTGTAACTCTATGGGACTTAATTTCTTTCGTTATTAGTTCCTACGCTTACAAACTAATTACACTATCTTAAACTAACGTAAAGACAAAACACACACACACACACACACACACACACACACACACACACACGCGCGCGCGCGCGCGCGCGCGCGCGCGCGCGCGCGCGAGGGAGGACTGCAGCCTCCGACGGCGAGCCACCGCGCACTCCACAGCAAGGTGCCTGAGACCGCTCGGCCTAGCCACCTCGTCTGTAAAGATAGTGCTCACTACGTTGTTAGCTACAGTGAACGATGGATTCTTGCCACAGGGCCGCGGTGGAGAAGCCGAGCGGTCTAAAGCGTCTCGCTGCGGAGCGCGCGGTTGCTCGCCGTGGAGGTTCCAGTCCTACCTGGGGCATGGGTGTGTGTGTTGTCCTTACGTTAGTTTACCTAAGTTTAAGTAGTTTGTAAGCTACGGACTGATGACCACGCAGTTTGATTTACAAACATTTGATTTGAACTTGCCACAGGATGGAACCATCAGTGAAGAGTAGTACTTAAAAGCAGTTTGGGTAAAGAAGTCGAGATAATTTTTCCCGGAATTTTGGCGAAACAGTTCCTGATTTTTGCAACACGATGATGTTTTTGCCGACACTTCGTACATCAGCAGCACTTGCGATGATTAAATTGTAACTGAAGCACTAAAGCTGGACTGGGGCGCATTCTGAAAGTAAACAGCTACGGTACCGTTAAGCAGAAACATTTGTATTATAGTTGACAAACTGATTCTGTCATTCACTTTACTAACAATGTTCGCTAAGCCTGCATTTAAGAAAATCGTGTGCTTTTACGCATTTCTATCTCGCTTATGCAATATCAACTTACAACAGGTTATACTCATTTAAATTTTATCACAGAGCCAGATGGCGCGGTGGTAACATTATGGACTCGCATTCGAGAGGACGGTGGTTCAAATCCACCTTCGGCCACGGAGATTTAAATTTTAGGTGATTTCCCTAAATCACTTCGGGCAAATACCGAGATCGTTCCTTTGAAAGTGCACGGCCGATTTATTTCCCCCTTCTTTACGCAAACAATCCGAACGTGAGATCCGCTTCAAAGGTTCAAAGTGTTCAAATGTTTTTGTAAATCTATCGGACGAAACTGTGTGGTCATCAGTCCGTAGCTTACAAACTACTTAAACTAGCCGGCCGCGGTGGCCGAGGAGACTGAGGCGCTCCAGTAACGGTCTGCACGGCCACTACGGTCGGGGGTTCGAAATCCCCCTAGGGCATGGATATTTGTGCCGTCCTAGTTCGTAAGTAGTTCATAAGTAGTTTGTAAGTTTAGGGACTGATGACCCCGTAGTTAAGTCCCATAGACTATACAAACATTTTGAACATTTTGAACTTAAACTAAGCTGAAGTAAACGAAATCCGAAACTTCCGTTGTGAATTTGGTTATAAATATATGAAAATGAAGCACTGAGAAGGGAAATGGAAGAAGGGGAAGGGGGTTTGTGCTTCAAGCTGGACCACTTGTAATGCTGAAAGGATGTATGGTTATCGTAGCAGGAGTATATTCTTTCCAAGAATTGTTTACGTGCTTTCTACAAATATTTCAAGCAATTGATGTGTAATTAGTTATCGTAATGAAGATATTTTCTTACGTATTACTTTTTAAAAAACCGTATCGTAAGGTTTGGAGAAGTCCGAAACAGCTGTCAAGGACGCTGACGGGCATTCAAAATCGTTAGATGGATAAGCTTCATTTGAAAGTACCTTTGCATACGAAGGTTGGAACTTAAATAGTGGCAACACTGCTGCGGAGTCACTATGCAAAGGAATTTATTATTATCGCTAATTGCACACGTTGTTCAAATACCTACCTTATCTCCGAGCAAATGTGTTCGCCCGTACCCCGCCACCGGCTTGCGCACAAGGGAAACACAGTCACTTGTGAGCGAGCGGTCTAACTTAACGGTGTCACTATGTGTAACAACGGAGCTGGATCAAGACTGAATGTGCCAGAGGTCGTACATCACGACAGTGTAATCAAGGTCTTCAAGAGCCCCAGTATGTTGAAAGTTATAGTGAGTCTCGTGTACGACTTTGATGGTGTTATCCTAACGCATTACGTTCCTCCACGGCAGACCGTCAGTGCACAGTATTACTGTTCCTTTTTGGAGCATCACCTGCTACCAGCTTTGCGAAAGAAGAGGCAACGCACTCATCATTTTGCACAACAATGCGCGGGCGCATACAGCGCAAGCTGTGGCTGTTCTGTTCGGGCTATGGGATTGGGAAGTACTGTACCATCCACCATTGTCCCAGTACTTAAGTCGTTGTGACTTTAATTTGATGCCGAAGATGAGGAACCATTTCGTGGCATCACTTCAGAACTCAACTGTTCAAATGTCTGTAGATCTATCGGACCAAACTGCGTGGTCATCAGTCCGTAGCTTACAAACTACTTAAACCTAGGTAAAGTAACCTACGGACAAACACACACACACACACACACACACACACACACACACTCATGCCCCAGGGAGGACTCGAACCTCCACGGCGAGCAACCGCGCGCTCCGCAGCGAGGCGCCTTAGACCGCTCGGCTACTCCACCGCAGCCGCCTCTAATGACCACGCTGTCGACGGGGCGTTCCAATTTAAGAACGAAGGACAAAAGATTAGAGCTTATCATTTTTCTGGAAAACTAGATTTAAAAAATTCTAGTCTCATCCATTTCCATAAAGTACTCCTATCTTCAAAAAATGATCTCTTATTCAAGGCGAATCCAGAATCACATAGCTTGAAGTTTAAAAATAATCGTTAGAGTGCAGGGATCATGACTACGATGGAAATCATTGTTGTGTAATTCCTCAAATGAATTGGCAGACGAGTAGCTGACTAAAGATGATTTTTCATGCTTTCAGTTATTTATCATCTCAATACGCAGACTAATGTTAAGACAATTTTTTTTTTTTTCAAATATTGCTGACTCTTGCAAATCGGTTATGTCGACTACACTAATAATGTTAAGACAATTTGCCTAATCTCTATAGATTTTTGTTGAGGTGCTGTTGTAGTAAATGTTTTTGGAGGGTAGCATATAAATGAGGTCGATAGGTAAAACAATCTATATGATCTAGCAGTTTCCTCAGAAGTGTGTTAGCCTGTGTAACGTAAATCACATTACTTGTAAGGTAGCTCTATAAAGAGTTTCATTACAATAGTTTTTTTATTGTGTCTACAGACTTTAACATTTCTTTAACTCTTCGACATATTTTCATCGCATTTGACTTTTCTAAATGGCTCGCAATGTATGGTGTAACGAAATTTCAGTAAATTTACTAAGCAATATTAAAATTGTCTTTTAAGTCATTGCTGGTAATTAACATGTGTCGACACATTGTTCACCCATGTGAATAATTTTAACATACTGATGCCGTTGCTCCAAAGTTTCGTTGCCAATGTAGCAGGGAGCAGAGGCAACCTGAAATGTCAGTTTGAATAGTGGAGTAGACACAGGGTATAAGACGTTACGTTTTCATTAAGATTTGAACGAAAGCGTTATTTTGCACGAGGGTTGGAACTTAAATAGTGACAACTATTTATTCACAACCGATACAAAAGAGTTACATGTTAGTACCTATTACTCTACTTCAAAGTAGTCACCAGCGTTGTGTAGAATCCGTTGCCAGCGATGTGGAAGGCATAGTATACCGTTAGCAGAGCCTGTTCTGTTGATGGTGCGAATGGAGCTGTCTACTGTTTGTCGAATATCTGGAACAGTTCTGAAGCTGCCGCGGTGGAGTAGCCGAGCCGGCCGCGGTGGCCGCGGGGACTGAGGCGCTTCAGTCACGGTCCGCACGGCCACTACGGTCGGGGGTTCGAATCCCCCCTCGGGCATGGATATTTGTGCCGTCCTAATTCGTAAGTAGTTCATAAGTAGTTTGTAAGTTTAGGGACTGATGACCCCGTAGTTAAGTCCCATAAGCTTAACAAACATTTGAACATTTGAACATTTGGAGTAGCCGAGCGGTCTAAAGCACCTCGCTGCGGAGCGCGCGGTTGCTCGCCGTGGAGGTTCGAGTCCTCCCTGGGGCATGAGTGTGTGTGTGTGTGTGTGTGTGTGTGTGTGTGTGTTTGTCCGTAGGTTACTTTACCTAGGTTTAAGTAGTTTGTAAGCTACGGACTGATGACCACGCAGTTTGGTCCGATAGATCTACAGACATTTGAACAGTTGAGTTCTGAAGTGATGCCACGAAATGGTTCCTCATCTTCGGCATCAAATTAAAGTCACAACGACTTAAGTACTGGGACAATGGTGGATGGTACAGTACTTCCCAATCCCATAGCCCGAACAGAACAGCCACAGCTTGCGCTGTATGCGCCCGCGCATTGTTGTGCAAAATGATGAGTGCGTTGCCTCTTCTTTCGCAAAGCTGGTAGCAGGTGATGCTCCAAAAAGGAACAGTAATACTGTGCACTGACGGTCTGCCGTGGAGGAACGTAATGCGTTAGGATAACACCATCAAAGTCGTACACGAGACTCACTATAACTTTCAACATACTGGGGCTCTTGAAGACCTTGATTACACTGTCGTGATGTACGACCTCTGGCACATTCAGTCTTGATCCAGCTCCGTTGTTACACATAGTGACACCGTTAAGTTAGACCGCTCGCTCACAAGTGACTGTGTTTCCCTTGTGCGCAAGCCGGTGGCGGGGTACGGGCGAACACATTTGCTCGGAGATAAGGTAGGTATTTGAACAACGTGTGCAATTAGCGATAATAATAAATTCCTTTGCATAGTGACTCCGCAGCAGTGTTGCCACTATTTAAGTTCCAACCTTCGTATGCAAAGGTACTTTCAAATGAAGCTTATCCATCTAACGATTTTGAATGCCCGTCAGCGTCCTTGACAGCTGTTTCGGACTTCTCCAAACCTTACGATACGGTTTTTTAAAAAGTAATACGTAAGAAAATATCTTCATTACGATAACTAATTACACATCAATTGCTTGAAATATTTGTAGAAAGCACGTAAACAATTCTTGGAAAGAATATACTCCTGCTACGATAACCATACATCCTTTCAGCATTACAAGTGGTCCAGCTTGAAGCACAAACCCCCTTCCCCTTCTTCCATTTCCCTTCTCAGTGCTTCATTTTCATATATTTATAACCAAATTCACAACGGAAGTTTCGGATTTCGTTTACTTCAGCTACATCTACACCTACATAAATACTTCTCTAATCACATTGAAGTGCATGGCAGAGGGTTCATTGAATCCCTTCTATGATATTGCTCTATAGTTTCATTCCTTAATCGCATGCGGAAAAGGAACAACTCAATGTTTCCGTTTTAGATTTGATTTATCGTATTTTATTATGATGACCAGTAGGTAGGTATGTAGGTCGATACTAGCAAAATATGTTTGCTTTCGGAGGACAAAATTGGCGACAAAAATGTCACAAATAAATCTCGTCGCAACGAATAACGCCTTTCTTTTAATGATTTCCAGCCCAACTCGTGCGTCATTTCCGTAACACTCTCTCCCCGATAATATAAAACAAGCTACCCTCCTCTGAACTTTCTCCATACCATCCGTGAGTCCCAGTTGCTGGGGATCCCGCAATGCGCAGCAAAATTCCAAAATAGTTTAGGCAGTTTCTTTAGTAGAACCGTTAATCTAACTATTCTACCAATGAAACGTAGCCTTTGGTTCACCTTCCTATAATTTTTTCCATGTGTTTTATCCTACTTACGTTTTTCGTAATTGTAATTGTAATTTCTAGGAATTTAGTTGAATTTAGGGCCTTTAGATTTGATTGATTTATCGTGTAAATACATTTTAACGGATTTCTTTTAGTTCTCATATGAATCTCTTCACACTTTTCATCGTTTTAGGGTCAACTGCCAACTTTGCACCATGCAGATCTCTTATCTAAATCATTTTGCAGCTGCTTTTGCTCTTACGGTAACTTTACTAACCGATAAACGACAGCATCATCCGTGAACAGTGTAAGAGAGCTGCTCACATCGACTCCTAAATCATTTATAACGACAAGGAACAGTAGGGGCCATATCACACATCCCTTGGGAACGTCAGATATTACTTCCGTTTTACTCGTTCGATTACTACGCCATGTATCCTTCCTGCAGGAAATCGCGAATCCACACAACTGGCGATATTCCATAAGCAAGCAATTTATTTAAAAGACGCTTGTGAGTTAAGTGTTAAAACCCTTCCGGAAAACTATAAATATGAAATCGATTTGAAATATTTTGTCGATAGCACTCATCACTTCATGTGAGTAAAAAGCTAGCTGTGTTTTACAAAAATCCGCGTTGACTATGAGTCAACAGGTCATTCTTTTCGAGGTAGTTCAAAATGCTTGAGAAAGTATATATTCTACAATTCTGCTGAAAACCGACATCATTGATGTAGGTCTGTATTTTTACGGATCACTTGTATTGCCTCTGCTGAATATTGGAGTGATCTGTGCAACTTACCGGTCTTTGGGTATGGATATTTCGCTGAACGAGCGGTTGTACTTATATGGTAGCTAGGTATTAAGTTATTGCATACTCTGAAATGAACCTAATTGGTATACAATCTGTACCGGGAGTCTTGCAGTTGTTAAGTGATTTAAGTTACTTTAATCCTCCAGGGATATGTATTTCTAAGTTTCGCATGCTGGAGGTTGTTCTTGATTCAAAATCTAGAGAATTTGCTTCGTCCTTTTTGGTGAAGGGATTTCGGAAAGTTGCGATTAGCATTTCTGCTTTAGCGTAGTTTTACTAAAGGATTACTTTAATTAACTACGAATTTTAGTGGCGTGCCGTTCAGTGATAGCATCCGAAGTGTACACATTAAAACTTTTCACGTTAAATATTACTGTTGTGTTGTACTTGTACAGAGTACAATTGTGTATTTATTTTTAACCTCTTGAAAAATATAAATGGTCTGTCAGTTTGTAACTCCCAATCCCAAAACAGTTTCTCCGCCCACTCCATAAGTCAGTGTGGAAAGCTTACGAAAATAATCATGTATACTATACTGAGAGTAAAGAAACCAACGCCACGCCATATTGGTCAAAGTCCCAAAACATTTATTCTCTGATACTATGGATTATCTATTACTGTCATTAGTAGAACCGACCGCTTCTTTGTCTTCTCCCAGAAAGGTAATTCCGTACGTCATTTAGACTCCGTAGTCGTTAATGTCAGCTTTCTGCATGACTTCAGTCGTCTTTTATGGTGGTAGAATTATTATTTCGTTGAAATTATTATTTCGTTGATGGTCTCCGATAGTCTAGAGATTAAATTAAATATGATATAGTTCTTAGAATTAATTCGTATCATTATGGGGGTGGTTGAATAGAGTTATCTTTTTCCATAGGCAATATGTGGCCGTAGAAAAGAATTCTTTATGCTATTTAGTTAATTATTAACGGTCACAAAATGTGTGTAGAGTTGTATAACTCTCATTCTTCCAGCAGGAGTAATTCTACGGAATCATATAACCCTCACCCTCACAATGATGTAAGTGAATAATAATAAGTGTACGAATTATAAGGAATCACCACGCGACTTCAGACCGGTCAAGGAAACATAAAAAATTCTTCCGTCACAAAAGGCGACTGGTTACAGTCATTTCTGAAGACCGTTTTCATGGCAGTCACTGTGTTGTACATTTATAAAGTATGAAAAGTTTATGCAGCCACTTGTCGCTTTAACCTATTTCTCAGCTGACTTCGAGAGACTGTGTGACGCCATTTCAATGTTCTTACGAGATAACAATACGGGAACGAACGCTGATCGGTCACTCTCTGAAATGGAAGTGATCAGATTGCACCGATAAAACTACACTTCTCCAAACAATCAGGGGATCAGGTGAGATATCAATCACAATACACATATGGCAGCGTATTTTATTCACATATTGATTAGAATTACAATTTGTTTGATATACAGTAAGTTATTTTGATGTCTCAACTATTTACATGAGGTTCACATGGCGTTTAGATAGAACGAAGCACTATGGACCTACCGTAATAGTGAAAAAGTCAATTTCGTTGCCCTGTAATATGGTGTGTAAGCATATCGGATGACCAGTACCGTTTGATGGACAGTATGAGGTTATGAATGAGCCCTTCTTGCACAAGTGCAGGGCTGGTCAGTGCGTCGAGCTGTGCAGCTCTGGGATGACGAGCGTTATCGTCCGCCATCTCCTATGCCACCAGCGATCTATACCTCTGAGCAGTCCAAGCTCCATTCTCGACGACATAAAGCTCCGTACGTTTGCCAATACTGACTCTTGCCCACACCGTTCGTCCGCCACGATGATACAGTGATGTTTCCTGCACATAAGCAGGATTGTCCCGAGTTCCACGTTCTCTCCAGATGAGGCAACGACAATTGACCGGCTGAACACAAAAACTTGACTATGTGAACAAAACCCGGCGCTATACGTTACGACTCCAATCCTGACGTGTCTCCAGCCATTTTCAGCGGGCTTTTAATGGGACACCCTCCGTGCCTAGAGGCCACATTGTGTTAATACTGCGCTGCCTGGAGGGTGCTGAGTTGCATTCAGCCTCCCGTCTCGACGGGCTGTGATCTCTTGCCTTTCTTATCCGTGGACGACATTGTCGTTGCCTTCTTTTAACGATTACTGCTGCCTGAAATCGTGTCCATGGCCTGGAAATTACACTTCCCGACACTCCAATAGCTGCATCCACGTCCCTCTGTGGCTGCCCGCTTCAAACATTCCTATGGCTCTCCGTGCCATAGCTTCGAGGAAGTCACGTTGTTGATTCACTGCACTAGCCACTCACCACAATATCCGAAGCCAGCTGTTGTGTAATTTGTTGGTTAGAGTAAACACAAGTCTGCAGCGACTTCCTGTTATTACCACTGTCTTCGTTGCCGTAACGTCGTTGTCTCCACTCCGTAGATACGACGGAAAGAAGTAGAACCATTTTAGTTCATTCTGGCGATCACAATACTTCAGAACCTAGTCATATCAACTGATTCCCTAACTGCTTTGTACAGTGTAGATTTCCTATAAAACTGATACTTTTTCGTTAATTTTTAAAAGAGGAATACGAGTAAATTATGCTTGGAGTTTTCGTGTGATACAACACACACCGTTGGACATTCAAAACGCAACAGCGTGAACAATATAGGTAAGACGCTGTATAAAGATGGTTGGAAATACAGCCCCGTATGAAGTGAGGAATATGATGTTGCACGGGCCTGTTGTGGTGTCGGGCGCAGGACGGAATCCTCCCAACGGCAGGTAGGCGAACAGGGGACAGGACTGAATCCTCTAGCACAGTGGCGCCTCCTGCAGGTACCAGCCGACACCCCCGCCCCCGCCTCAAGCCGTTTCCGGCCTCACTTGTCACTTCTAACAAAACCAACAATTTACTTACTTTATGGTATTATATGTGATTAAATTTAGTATGAAATGTTGTTGTTGTGGTCCTCAGTCCGTAGCCTGGTTTGATGTAGCTCTCCACGCTACCCTATCCTGTGTAAACCTCTTCATTTCTGAATAAGAACGACAGCTTACACCCTTTTGAATTTGCTTACTGTAACCGTCTCTCGGCCTGCCTCTGCGATTTTTACCCCCATACACGTTCCTCTAATGCTAGTTCCACGATGCCTTCATGTCTCAAAAATGTGTCCGAACAATTTATCCCTTCTTTTTGTCAACATATGTCAAAGACTTCTTTTCTCCCCAGTTTTATTCAGTACCTCCTCATTAGTTAAGAGATCTACCCAATCCTAGCGTGAGCTGCGTCTCTAATGACGACGATCTCGATGGGACGCAAAAAATTAATCTTTCATCTTTCTAATAGTATAAACAATAAGCAGTGCTAATTGCAAGATTGGCAAAATGTCTCCGCATCCTTGTATACCAACCAGTGTTCAGCGTTGATTCATAGTGTCATCCGGTATGATCAGTGTTGATTACATAACAACTGTTGAAGTTTAGCATTATATATCTCGTCCCCAAGCGTAAGTTCTCTACTGTTCCTACCGTTTCTTCCAAAGTTGTAACATCATTCGTGCTCACAAATTTGGTGAGGTTTTTTTTTTTATGATGTCTTATGGAATGTTTACGTTTGAAGCTTTTTACCCAGGTACCACTAGCAATAAACAAATTTTTGTTAAAATACGTGAATACAACTGTCATTTTCCGTTGATATAATGCTTTAGTTGTACTTGTTTATAACAGCCTCATGCTTCCTTATATCTCTTCCAAGTTTCGGCGTTGATTAATGGAATTTTTTTCTCGTGTTACCTTTTTCTACTTATTACCTATTTTATAATGAAAAGTTTAATATTTCAAGAAATTTAATAAATGAAATTAAGCTTCTAGTGGGAATCGAACCCGAGTCCCAAAAATAGCAGTTGTTCGCTTACCTACTATGCCCCAGCACCACGTTTAAGAGTATTGCTCATAAATACATACAATATCCGTGAAAGTCTTTCAGGAGTATTTCCTATTTCCTATTAAGGCAAGTTTTATTAGAAACTACAGATGTTCGTAACTTGCTTCTATTCACGTTAAGTCAAGCCAGTTCAATGAGATTCATGTCCCGCCCTCCCGTTGAAAGCAGAATTTCTTCTCCCTTATGAAAAAAATTAGCCTGCCTTGTCCTCTGTTTATAATTCGACGCTGTATCAAATAAACTTGTATACCAACTGCTGAAAATGTTGCACAGATCTTTGGATTGTAAGAACCAAAGTGATATTACTGTACGTTTACTCTGACTTTAAAGTTAACTGGGGCTTAATTCTCACTCTTACTTTACGGTACAATGTAGAAACATACACTGGAACATATGCTAGATAGCTTTGCTTGCCTGGAATATTCATAAAGGTCTGGCCACACCCTCTGGTCTCGGGCCGCCACCAACTACCTGCTTAAACAGGTTATGGAAGGATTCAGTCCCGTCCTTTTCCAGACCCTTGCAGGCTCGGGAGGATTCAGTCCTATTTTTCTGACCGCGGGAGGAATGGATCCTGCGCCCGTGGTGTCTGCCTGGCAGTGCTCGCCTGGTGTAGCAGCGGCTCACGTTTTCCGGACCACTCGTTCCGCAACCATCCAGCAGACGCTTTCGATGGGTGGGAGATCGGGAGAACAATTAGGCTAAACAGCAGTGTGGTCGACTGGCCGGCCAAGAACGTGGTGTGCCACCTATTGTTCTACTGGGAGCAGGGCCGTCTCAAGCCAGGCAGGGGCCCCTGCCCACTCAGTGTTTTGGGGCCCTTAAAAAACCCGACTCAATGGATCAGAATAGTGTACATTTATTTAGTGACTTAATTGGTTAAAATATTACTAACTAAATACTACTTATTAGTTATACAAATTAGTCTTTCATTAAAATTAATTATTTCTTTTAACATTTCCAGAACACATCATATACAATTTTTGCAGTATGTCTCTTTCTATGCAGACTACTGGCATACAGATTAGGGGAACCTACAACAAAACAGTAATTTCCTTTGAATGAACTCATCAGAATGATGTACATTTGTTTAGTGAATTTATTGGTTATTATGCTTACAAATACACAAATAAAATACTAGTGATTACTGTTTTGTAAATTGGACTTACGTTGCTGTTAAAGGTTTCATTCGGAATTTCTGAAATGCAAAATAATCTATTATGTCTTAAAGTCCAACTGTTGAAGGACGTCACTTTCTATGCACACGATTGACAAATTAGTAAGTTGTTCCTGTAGCATAGCCGTTCGTAAGTCATTTTTTATTCTCTTTAACTGGGAAAATGAACGCTCTCCACTGCAAATGGTTACCATTAGACAAACAAATATCCGGGTAGAAACTTTTACATTCGGAAAGGTTTCTTCTGTTTTATCTGCTTTTATTCAAGAATGTAAGGAAGATAGCTCTGGAGATTCCTTTGGAATGATTTTCAAGCATTGTTTTAAATGAAAACATTGTCGTATGAGCTTATCAGGATTAACGTCTGCACGATAAAATTCTGAAAATTCTTTGCACCTGTTTCTCAACTGTTCAAAATAGATTTGTTTTAACTGAGAAAGAAAATTAAAATGTTTGCTAACTTTCTGGTATGCTTCTGAACGTCGCTTCAAACTAGAATCCAATGTGTCGATTATAGGCAGAAAAACTTTTACACGAAATTTTTCTTTGGCACTCAGCTGGACAGTCTCTGACGAATCTTCTGAAAAAGTGATAAGCTTGCTGCAAATTCTCGTCCCTTGAGAATTGCCCTTATAGTCAGAACCTGGATTATTCTCTTTGGCTGAAGATTCATACTGATCGAATCTACTGCGTGCGAGCAACGTGAGGAACGTCTATTATGTCGGCACTACTTTGTGAAGTTACATTAGTGTTGTTGATAGTTCTCAAAAGGTCATCCCATATCTCGGTTAGGAGAATGGTCTCGAGTTTTTTCATTTTCTTGCAGAGGTGCCGAGTCCCCCCTTGGCAATTGACTGCCCCCCCCCTAAACTGCAACTAACACACACACACACACACACACACACACACACCTGAGAAATTAGCTCCTGTTTTGCCATTTAATATTGAAATTAGATATCTTATTTCACGTTTTGTAAATTGTTTCATAAAGCCGCCCCCCCAGGCTGGACAAAAGTACTAATCCCCCCCCCCCCTCCAGAAATTTCAATGACGCAATTTGCGTCATGACCCCCCCTCCCCTGACCATCTGGTCTGGACTTCAGAACTTTATTTGCACCTAAACATTCTTTCAAAACTTTCCATCGGTTGAAAAAAAGGTGAACAATTTTTGGACAAACTGGAAATATGCTACTGCTTCAGCCGCCAGAGCACCTACTAAATTTAGTGAATGTGTGGCACATGGAACGAAAATAGTAAATACACATTTTTCTTTTATTCTTGCCTGAAGACCTGAATACTTTACAGCCATATTAGCTACATTACCCCGGGCCTCTCGTCTTGGGGGGCCTCGAAAGCAGTTTTTTTGTAGCGCCCTTCGCCACTGGTTCTGGGTGGGGCCTCCGAATCTCTAAATATTGCCGCGAGACCCCACGTAAACCCACTGCCGGCGTGTCGCAGGGGATAGCGTCACCGACTGCGGTGCTGAAGGTCGCCGGTTCAATCCCGTCCACCGGTAAATATTTATTTCTTTGTAATTAACACCTGCAGAATGTTCTACATGTATCTTACGTTCACTTGTAATTTCTACTTGTTTCTTATGTTAATAATTTTTCTGATTTCTGGTACATTCAGTCTGTGTATAAATAGCAGAGCACTCTCTGCCCCACTACGGTCGGGAGTTCGAATCCCCCCTCGGGCATGGATATTTGTGCCGTCCTAGTTCGTAAGTAGTTTTTAAGTTTAGGGACTGATGACCCCGTAGTTACGTCCCATAGACTTTACAAACATTTGAACATTTGAACTCTCTGCCCGAGAGGCAGTCAGTGCTGCGTGTACGTGTCAGTTCGCAATAAACCTGCTTTCAGTATAAGTGCTGTGTTCACTCGACAACCCTGCCTTCGAAGTCAAGCATGTTTCGATTTCAACGCGACATTGTTTGGTGGATGCGCCTGGTATCCTGTGCAACAGCTTCATCACCGTAGCTCCGATTAGGCCACGTAAAAGCCGTCGCTTACACGGACTACAACCGGAATACAAGGGATATACCGAGTACATCCTTCCGAAAGTCCGTATCATCAGAAGAACCATAGACACGAAACCAGCAGTAAGCCAGCTGCACATAAGACACCTGTCGGTGTTCTCTGGGGACGCTGGACAGGACTTCAACAAATGGCTAAAAGAGTTCGACCGAGTCGCCAAGTACAACAGGTGGGATCATACGATGTGCCTGGTCAACGTTTATTTCTACCTGGACGGAACAGCCCAGCAATGGTTTGAAAACAACGAAGAGAAGCTGAATGACTGGGAAACGTTCCAGAAGGAACTCAAGAAGACGTTTGGAGACCGCCAGCGACAAATCCGCTCGGCGGAAGAACAACTGAAGAATCGGGCCCAACGACATGGTGAGCTGACACATACATAATGTTTTGGCCCTGTGTAACATAGTCAATATGAATCTGACTGAGGCCGACAAAATCACGCACCTGTTAAAGGGTATTGCAGAAGACATGTACCAAGCTCTTCTGATAAAAGAAGTCGCCACGACGGAAGAGTTCATCAAGTGGTGCCAGCGTATTGAAGAGATGCAACGAAGGAGAGTTGGACGAAAGACGTATGATTGACTCCCGAATGTAGTCCCTATGGCCGTTGTGGAAGACCAGCATGACTTCGCTTCTCTCATACGACAAAGTGTGAGAGAAGAATTACAACAGTGCATGGCAGTCGGGACTGTTATACCGAGCGAGCATCAGATTATGGCCATGGATGTAAGCCCTGACGAGGGAGCCGACGCCGCTGAGGAAGAGGTATTTCAGACATTAGCTCCTGTTTGCCCTGCCAGTCGCACCCACCGTGAAGACTGGCGTCGCCCTGCTATGACTTACGCTGCAGCCGCCAAACGGCAGCCTATGAGCCGACCGACGCGGCCAAACCAATGCCCCCGACAACTATGACGCCCTGCAGAACAACAGACGTCTGGAGGACAGAAGACAACACACCACTTTGTTTCCACTGTGGGCGCCCTGGACATGTCGTACGCTACTGCAGAGAGAGAAGGCGAGTATTCGACTATTATTTTGCCGCAAGACATCAGCCATCAGATATATCCCAGGCAGTCAGCTAGTGATGAGTTTAGTCGACCTATGGGAAGAAGCCTATCGCCGTACCCTGGACGAGGTCGCTCCCGACGCGCCGCAGCCGTTCACCGTCGCCGTACAGAGGTACCAGCCGCTCCCCTAGCTGCCGCGCCCAGGAAAACTAAGCGAGGCGACCATCTACGGAGGTGAGGCCGCCGCAGACGAAAATCCTCCATGAATGAAAGTCACTAAGATGTAGGGAAATCTCATCGACGTCATAATAGACGGCCAACCTGTCCGGGCACTAGTTGATTCAGGAGCTTATTTCTCTGTATTATCGGATAATTACCTCCGCTCACTAAAGAGGACAATGTTCTGTGATACGAGGGCAACTGTGCTGAAGGTCGCAAATGGAAAGTACGTCCAGCCAGCAGGAACTTGTGTCGCTAGAATAACCATCAACAACAGGACCCAGCTGTTTGAATTTGTCGTTTTAACAGAATGTAATCATAATGCCATCCTCGGCTGGGACTTCCTTCAGGCATCTCAAACTATCATTGACTGTGGAAGATCTGAGTTGCAAATCGAGGAAGTCGCTCCGACGGGTACACGTAATACAGAATTTTCTGGGAAGTTATTTGACGTTGAGAATGTGACGATACCACCGTTGACAATGAGAATAGTTGTAGTAAAAAACACAGATGACCGGTTAAACTGTGAAGTGCTTGTCGATAATAAAAAGTTTATTAGGCTCACCGAAGAAATTTACTTACCAGCGGCTATCAGAAGCATTACCGGTGGTCGAGGAGAGATTTGGATCACTAATTATCACGAACAGTCACAACTTTTCCCCAGAGTAATGTGTATCGGACAGCTGAACCAATCAAGGACGGTGAGCTCAACGTCATCAATGAAGACCCATGCTCTGCTGTTAGTACAGACTACATACTGTAGGAAACAACCGTGGAACTGCCAATAGGGCCTGGACTGACCAAGGAACAACGCCAGCGGGTGTTAGCGATACTATGCCAATTTTCGGGTGCATTCACACCTAATCAGGCAAAAGTCAGACTAAACGGCCTACGATAAGGCACCGTATCAAAACTGGGGATCATCCACCAATTAGCCAGCGTTCGTATAGGGTGTCGCCAGCTGAAAGACGGATAATTCGGGAGGAAGTGGAGAAGATGTTGCAAGATAACATTATTCAACCTTCGGAGAGTCCTTGGTCGTCTCCGGTGGTCCTCGTAAAAAAGGATGACACGTGGAGAATCTGTGTCGACTATCTGCGGCTGAACAAGATCACAAAGAAAGATATCTAGCCACTGCCGCGCATTGACGACACCTTAGACTGCTCGAAAGAAGCTACATACTTCTCAACTATGGACATGAAGACAGGTAACTGGCAAATCGAGGTTGACTAAGCTAACAGGGAAAAGACGCTTTTATTACACCTTACGGCCTCTATGAATTTAAAGTAATGCCATTTGGATTATGTAATGCTCCAGCCACATTCCACATTATGGACAACTTGCTTCGACACCTTAAGTGGACGACGTGTCTCTGCTATTTAGATGACTTTGTCGTTTTCTCGAAAACAGTTGAAAAACATCTGAGTCGCCTGTCAACTGTGTTGAAGTGTGTTCAGACTGCAGGACTGCGCCTCAATCCAAAGAAGTGCCTCTTTGTCGCAAAAGAGATAAAAATCGTGGGGCACCTAGTCAACGGAGATGGTGTCCGGCCTGATCCAAATAAAGTAAGGGCGTCACAGAATTTCCAACTCCTCAGCACATTCGTGATGTAGAAGTTTTCTCGGGCTGTGCTCATACTACCGACGTTTCATAAAAGGATTCTGTAACAAGACACGTCCATTGTAAGAACTTCAGCAGGGAGACTCCAAGTTTTACTCGGATGAGACAAAAGAAAGAGCTTTCTGGGCACTTAAGGAGGCTCTAACTTCCGCACCAGTTCTAGCCTTGTACGACGAGAATGCGGAAACTGAACTTCCCACAGACGCCGGTGGTTATGGGATTGGTGCAGTGCCTGTACAGGTTCAGGGGCCCTATTCTGTATCTTTCTGTATCTTTCGTGCTGTTCGGTTCGGTGGGTTTTTCTCGGTGGTGACGTCAATTTTGGTTCGGTAACGAAAATGGTTATTCTGTACGCTTCTGTAGCCTGCTACCGCCCGAAACGACCACAGAAATTTCGAGTGCTGCACCGAAAGTCACTGAGGTTTCTAGAAGGCCGATTCGTCCGTTTTGGTGCGCTTGGATTGCGAAGATAAATAGTTATTTTAGCAATGCTGTGTGGTTTTAAATTCTGATAACGAATCTTATGTTGTTTTTAAGTAATAAATAACTGAAAAAGTTAATTTTCAAAGTTGTTTGCAAATATTATCAGAATATTTTGTTAAATTTATTAGCGTTCTAATGTTTAATATATCGCAGTAGCACTTCTGTAAACTCTATTGCAATAAACTTAATCTTAACATATGCGTCTCGGTAATGTCTTCAATGCGCCGTTTCATTTATCCTGCTAACTCTCATATTACGAAAGTGTAAGTACGACATCCATTAAATACGGCGTCACTTTCGTTTTCGCAGTTCGCAAAACTGTCGCGTTGTATTTGGCAAGTTTTCGTATTTGTACGTGAGAATTACTCAAATATGCACTACAGATACTACACCGCATTGAAAATCTTCATAAAATGAGCGATTTTCACCGCAAACTTAAGTCCTGTTGTCCCCACAAGCACGTTACCGATGTATCTGAACGGTACTAGAGATGTTTTACCGTACTTTTCCGTACAAACAGATTATTTTTTACAGAACGCTTTTACAACGTTTAAGTTAAAACAGAAAGGAATTTTGTAAAGTCAGAGAGTGGAAATCATACAAATTAGTAGGCGTATAAGTAACCTATAATGATTCCGCAAAGAAGTCAATGGAAACAAAGATCGACATTTCGTGAAGACGCTGTGCCCTCTGTAATAAAAAAGCTCAGCCAAAAACAAATCGAACAAATTAGCAACGTCCGCAAGGCACAGAACTACACAAGAGCAAAAAAAAAAAAAAAAAGCGGTTAGGGCAACAAGTTCTCAGCATAAGTGTTTTAGGTTCCAATCCTTCCCGGTGTATAATATTTCACGAGTCATCTTGTTTGGAACACTTTTCTATTCGTTTAAGAGCAGCATGACCCGCAATATTCTTTAGCATGTACATGTAAGAGCGAGCGCCAGCGGTAGTTTCTTATCACTCTTATTACAAAACGAAAGATGAAATTTGTGTGAGTGAAACAAACGCAGACATTTTTATTCATTTACTTTTTTAGTCTTGTGACTACTCTCAATGCTTGAAATTCAGTTTGAAACAAAGAAAAGTTTTCATAATCTTCAATAAGAAGACCAAATATTTTTGTACGTTTGAAACTGTTTTAAGCACTAATGAGAGTCTCACAGCGACCAAAATCAAATTTTGCGACAATAAAGAAATATTTGCGACTGCTCTTCATCATCCATATACGTTAACAGGTACTGAGCACTTGGATTCAAGATGGAATCAAACCTGACATTTCAGGTTGTGTCCAGTTAACGACAGAAGATACTAAAACTGGTTATGAGTGAATCTAAAAACTTGCTTTAGCTTTCCCGCATCGTCAAACAACTGTTTCGTTATTAAAATATTGTACGCTCTTTCTTCGGTACAAAAACATTGACCAATTTGCGCTTCTAAGAGCTGTCTCGACTAATATGTAATCCTTTTCCTTTCCCGCAACTTCCATGTACTTCCGTAGTGCCAAAATAAAAAGTTTTTCACTGCGCTCTCTCTGCTGCTACCGCCCCCGCCTTCCCTCCCAGCTCGTTGAACTCACGCCGCGCCAATGAGCCGCACAATTCTGCTCTCGTCTAGGACAAACGGTAGCTCCTAACGTCTTCCAACAAACGGCAAAAATAAATTCAAACCTTTCCGAATTTTTATTTTGCTTACACCCCCACAAAAAAATGTAAAGGGAAAAAGTATGTCGTTTACTTAATTTTGGACGTTGGTTTGGTAAACGTTCTGCATCAGACTTGAGATTTTAATTTATTACTTCCTGAATATATTGGCCGGAAAGTTTGCAGACATCGACAACATATAGCAAGGCAATTACAAAATTATTTTGCTGTGCAACGCTTAGTTTAGGAGATACGGTGTGATAAACATAGAGTAGCGCGAATAAACAACTTTTCATAAATTAAATATTCTCTTTTTCAGTGACAAAAAGTTTTTAATTAAAAAAAAAGTTTCAGTAGGTAGTTCTCGGAACACACTGTCGTGTTATGTCGCCAAATTATAAAATACACGACTTTGATTTTTTACATTTTTTGGGCTGTCTCTCACGGTAGGAAACGCAGCGAATGCCGTCCCCCCTGCTCACCAGCAGTGAGCATGTGCAGAACAGCAGTCAGGCAACAGCGCTACCGTGAGCTTCGGTGCCCACGAAGACGGACCGCAACGCCACCGAAAGGCATACAGAATTAAATAACGGAGCTACTTCCATAACTCGACCCCTCGGTTGCGCTCTCTGACCGAACCGAACTTTGGCGCGCCGAAAAGATACCGAATATGGCCCCAGGAAGGTGCTAAATAGGTGATAGCCTATGCAACAAGAGTACTCTCAAAGTCAAAGATAAACTACTCTACAACTGAGAAACAATGTCTCACAGTTATCTGGGCTATCAACAAGTTCCAGCCATATTTATTCGGCAAACCATTCACCATCATGACAGATCACCATCTTTGTGATGGCTGACTAGCTTGAAGGATCCATCAGGTCGACTAACAAGATGGGCACTAAGACTCAAAGAGTACGACATAACAGTGGTATTCAAGAACGGGTGCAAACACAAGGATGCCGACTGCCTTTTGAGGAATCCATTAGTGGAACACAACAGCATTAATGAAATTTCAGCTCTCACTGAATTAGATGACGTTACAGATGAACAGAGGGAAGATCCAACACTATTAAAAATGATAGAGGGCTTGGAGAAAGGAGAACCGACCAATGGAGAGTTCCAACTTATAAACGGGACATTGTATAAGAGCAACTACGATCCACTGGGCCCCAAATGGCTACTTGTCGTTCCAGCTCATCTCCAGCCATCTATTCTTAAGTATTTCAACGATGCTCCAAAATCCGGTCATCTGGGATTCGTGAAGACCCTAGACAGAATCAGACGCAGGTATTACTGGAAAGATCTGTACCGATCTGTGAGTCACTGTAAAGAGTGCCAGCGACGGAAGCATGTGCTGCAATTACCTCCAGGGCATCTGGTACCGATTCCATCTGCAGCAGCTCCATTCCACCGAGTTGGGATCGATCCTTTAGGGAGGTTCCCGAAGTCGACTACCGGTAACCGATGGATAATAGTCTGCACTGACTACCTCACACGCTACGCTGTCACCAAACCTGTGCCGACTGCAGAAGCTCCAGAGATCGCAAAATTCCTCGTGGAAGATATTATTTTGAAGCATGGAGCACCATGTGTAATGATATCTGATCTTGGACAAGTATTCCAGTCAAAACTAATGTCATGTTGCAACATTGTCCACAGAATAACTGCATACCATCCTCAGACAAATGGTCTTACGGTCGGGGGTTCGAATCCCCCCTCGGTCATGGATATTTGTGCCGTCCTTAGTCTTAGTTAGTTCATAAGTAGTTTGTAAGTTTAGGGACTGATGACCCCGTAGTTAAGTTCCATAGACTTTACAAACATTTGAACATTTGAACAAATGGTCTTACAGAACGTTTTAACAAGACGTTAGCGGTTATGCTGTCGATGTACGTCGATGTTGAGTAGAAGGATTGGGATACAATACTGCCAGTAGTGACATTTGCTTACAATACCGCAAGACATGACACCACAGGCTTCACGCCGTTTTTCCTGCTCCATGGCCGTGAAACTGAGACGACAATGGATACGCTGTTCCCGTTCCAACCGGAGGACACTCAGGATGACTATGTGAAACAGCTCATAACCAGGGTCGAAGAAGCAAGACAGCTGGCTCGCTTACGGATACTGGACGCTCAGAAGAATCACCGTCAGCGGTATAACGACAAGCACCGACCTGTTGTGTACAGCCCAGGAAATCTGGTATGGATTTTTACCCCAGTGCGGAAAGTTGGACTATCAGAAGCGATACTTTGGTCCGTATCGTGTCGTACGCCGCCTGTCAGACGTCACATACGAAGTTGAGGATTATGAGCCGTCGTCGAATCGGCAAAAACGAAGAGACATTGTTCACGTCCTGCGCATGAAGCCTTACTACGATCCTGAAGAGCAGATAGGCGACTATGGCTTCTTGTTCAAGGACGCTATGGACGGTAATGATACCTGTGAAGCCACGACAGGAAACTCTGTCATCGATAATCGTTTAGAAGGGCAGGATTCTCCAGAACTGCCATAAAGAGGACCCATGACAAGGTCAAGATCCAGGACATTGCAGCTGGCGCCACAGGGAACATAACAGCGGGGCGCTGCTTTTCCAGGAGAGGGAGCAATGCCGCGAGACCGCACATAAACCGACGGCCGGCGTGGCGCAGGGGATAGCGTCACCAACTGCGTTGCTGAAGGTCGCCGGTTCAATCCTGTCCACCGGTAAAAACTTATTTCTTTGTCAATATCATTTCCAGAATGTTCTACATGTTTCTTATGTTCACTTGTAATTTCTACTTGTTCCTTACGTTAACTATTCTTCTAATTTCTGGTACATTCTGTCTGTGTATAAATAGCAGAGCACTCTACCCGAGAGGCAGTCAGCGCTGCATGTACATTTCATTTCACAATAAACATGCTTTCAGTGTAAGTGCTGTGTTCACACTGCCTTCGATGTCAAGCCTGCTTTGATTTCAACGCGACAATATATTTATTTTTAGACTGTCCCGTGCCTCTCGTTCTAGGGGACCACCAAATCTCAAAAGTATCGTTTTTATCGTCTTTCTAAGTGGACGGGAGGGCCCCGCGCCTCCGGCAGTCACAGTCCGCCACTGGTTGGATGATGAGACCCTTTGCATTGCTCACTAGGATTTCTTTTGAACTTCCTCAATTACGTTGCATGGAAAGACATCTTTCATTTTTTTTATGAACTGTTCATTTTTGCTTGTTTGAATGTTGGAAACTACTGTACTCTAAAATATTGAGTTCTCCCGTTACAAAATGACTCCTAGTTCCAATAACTAGCTCTACCATCAAATGCTACAGCTCTGTACACTGTAGAGACGGATCGTTCGCGAACGAACGGATCCAAAGAATGGTTTCCAAGAGTGAATGGAAGGACCGAGGAACTGGTTACAAGGAACCAGCTCCAGGGTGACCGCGCGGCCGTTCCCCTTTTCGCTCAAAATAGCGATTTATACCGGCTGTAGGGAATTAACTTTGGTAAAATGTGTAAAATTGTGAATACTTATTAAGCTGGCATCATATAAGAAGGCACATAGAGGCGGAGCAATAGGGAAAGCGTGGAGGGGAGGAGCTACAGCCGAGCGCCAACAGTGGAGAAACACTGCGTAACTCGCGGCCAGCCACGCGCCTACAGAGTGAACATTATTGGCTGTCATCTATGTAATGGAGGGGGGATGCGCAGAACGGCCGAAAACTGGGCCGCCTTCGTAGGTGACGGCGACTATACAAACTAAACCATTTCCTGACTGAATGTACAAGTACCCAAAATATCCAAAGAAACTGGTGCACCTGCTTAATACGCTGTAGGGCCCACGCGAGCACGCCAAGTGCTGCAACACCACGTGTCGTAGATTCGACTAATGTATCGACCAGTGCTGGAGAAATTGACACCGTTCATCCTGCAGAGCGGTCCATAAATCTGTAAAAATATCAGAGGGTGCAGATCCCTTCTGAACAGTATGTTACAAAGCATTCCAAATAGCACCTCGTATGTTCAACAATGTTCGTGTATGGGGATTTTGGTGGCCAGCGGAGGTGAGTAAACTCAGAAGAGTATTCCCAGAGCCGCTCTGGAAATGTGGGGTGTACATTGTCCAGGTCTGGCGTAATGCAGGCGATCATCCAGGATGCGTGTCACCTGTCAGAATCGTATCTCGACTACCAGGGGTCCCATATGACACGTCCCGCACCTTTGCAGAGCCTCCACCAACCTGGATTCGTGAGGTTGTCGCCACACACGTACCCGATGTATACAGTTGGAAACGAGACTCGTCAGACCAGGCAACGGCAACGTGTTTCCGGTCATCAGAAATACAATGCCGTCGTTGACGAGTCGAGTCGAGGCGACGCCTAAGGCTTTGACTCGTGCAGTCGGGAAAGGACACCTCCGATCGTGTGAAGGGTTGCACTTTTGACACGTTGAACGATTACTTTCAGTTGCCGTTGCTCCCGTTCTCGATGGATCTTTTTCCGGCCGAAACGATGTCGGAGATTTGATGTTTTATCGGATTCCCAATATTCACGATGCACTTACGAAATGGTCGTACGGGAAAATTCCCACATCGTCGCTACCTCGGAGACGCCGTGTATCATCTCTCGTGAGCCGATTATAACACTACGTTGAAACTAACATAAATCGTTATTACCTGCCATCGTAGCAGCAATAACCGATTTAAAGCCAGCACCAGAAACCTCTTGTACACGGGCGTTGCCGACCGCAGCGCCGTACTTTGAGTGTTGACACATCTCTGTGTTTACGTATACCAGTTCCTTTGGCTGCTCAGTGTACGTGATGTTCCTTTAGGGTCTGGTGAACTACATGTCGGACACTAGTTACGTGGTGCGGTTGAGGCCTTACATAGCGTCCAGTGTGATCCTTGTGACACCGTCGATTGTGTGCTGAAATAACTGTGCTGAGATGAGGAACACCAGCATTTCGAGACGGTAAAGCTCAGTCTCTGTGGGCCGAGGAGACTGAGGCGCTTCAGTCACGGTCTGCACGGCCTCTACGGTCGGGGGTTCGAATCCCCCATCGGGCACGGATATTTGTGCCGTCCTAGTTCGTAAGTAGTTCATAGGTAGTTTGTACGTTTAGGGACTGATGACCGCGTAGTTTAAGTCCCATAAGCTGTACAAACATTTGAACATTTTGAATCTCTGTGGCAACTTAGACTGACTATCGAATTTCGGCACGTTTCGGTAGACGGCTCGGAGAGAATTGTCTTCTGGCAAATAAATGGTAAGAGCGAGAAAGCAACGAAAACTGTCCAACGACCGAAAATGGTTTCCAATGTTTATACTGAATCCTCGGAATAGTGAGACAATATTTTACTTATTATATCGAGATGTGTAATGTCTTGTACAAATTTAGCTTAGATATAGAAATAAAGAGTTTGCTAGTGAAAATGTTGATATTTGTGTTGACAGAGAATAATGTATCCAGCAAAGACGGAGCCCAGTTGCGGAGCGCAAGCAACGGAAGCGCAAGCAACGGTGAAGCGGGCGCGCTGTCCGAACTTCCCGGCTCAGGGGGAGACCAGCTGGAGGGGCCGGCGCCAGCTGCGAATGACGCTCTTCACCTCGAGAGACGGGTGGGACTCTTCAGTGGGGTGGCTTTAATCGTTGGCACCATGATCGGTGAGTCGCCAACTGCACAGATTTTCTTTCAATTCGATAATTCAGCGAAAATTAGGAAAAGTAAACCCTGTTGCCATTCTATGAGGACTGAAAAATTTGACGACCATTTTGAGTCTATGAAAATACCTAACCTTCAGTTAATGCTGTACTCCACAGGACTTAACGATGATACAGTTCAGTTGGCACTTCGTTGAGTCACTTATTAGAAAGGCCGAGGTAATCGTACTTACCACCAGGTAATCCTGGTTTTGGCATCTGGTGGCTTAAGTCAATTACTATTTTCTAGTCTCCATTCAATATGTCTATTCCTGGATACGCTACCTTATTAAAATTTACAGCTGAATAAGAAATACCTCCATACATTACAATCATTTTATTTTGTCTTGAAAAATATCAAGTTCATCATAAAAAACCAACTTCTAAGAAACATTGCTTCTGCTATTTCTTGGTTTCCTCCATTTATAACATTCTTAAAACGGTTTTAAATATGAAGTTTTAGGAACAATGGAACAATAGTATCTTTATTGTACGAAAGTTACTCGTGAGCAGTTTTAATAACTCCTTTGTTTTAGCGCAAGAAATAAAAAGAACCTGGGAAGTTGTTATCGCATAGCGTGTATCAAAATTGTAAGATTTTTGTTTGATAAATAACCTCGGTCTCGTGTGCGCTCTACTTTAAATCAGTTTTGCCTCGTGCGTTCTCAGGTTCCTTATAGATGACCAGGTAAACTTTTTATTATTAGGACGTTTGCAGATTCTGTACAACAAAAATCGCAAATGACTGGAACATGTTTGGTAACATATTGACTTCATGTTAGGTTATGGTGAACAGATTGCCAGGTTCCTCCAGGTGGAAGGTGGAATGGCCTGTTCGCTTCTAGAAGTGCTGAACCTTGATTTGATCATTATAAATAACTTGCTGTCTGCTCTGCAAGTAATACAGAAAAATTAATAATGTAGCGACTTTGAAGAATTATCTTCTGACAGACGGATCCAGTTTGTAATATGTTTTTTACTTCTTGTAGTTTTATACAATGAAAATTTTAGGCATTTTCCATTTAGTCAGACACCTGAAAATTTATGTATTATGGGGACCGAAAGGGAATTTGAAATCTTGAAAATCTATGAAATTTTTAATATGATACAAAATGAGAATAACTAAAAAATTACCTGATGTTAAAAAACAATCTCTAATATGTAACAGATACGTGCTATATGATTGTGCTGACCTGAGTCTCCGTGACGTCAGCTAGATTGATGTGTGTTCTTGTAACCATGAAAACAGCTGAATAGCAGAAGGAAAGTTTCATTTTTACCGTTAACATATGTAAGAAATTTATTTATCCATATACACCACGCACGTTTAGTTATTGTTGCTTTTATCCCATTTATCAATGTACTCTTAAATATAGGTAATTATGAACTATTCAGTTAGAAAAAGAGCTAAATGAAATAATGAAACACTATATTTTTTCAGGCTCTGGAATTTTTGTGTCTCCGTCAGGCCTTGTGACTCGTACAGGTTCTGTAGGGATGAGTTTTGTGATATGGATCTTCTGCGGATTGCTGTCACTTCTAGGTGAGTACCATATTTACTGAGTTTCAAATGCCTAGGGTTGAGGTTATGTAACAATTGTGATAAAACGTAATACTCTGTTATATGATTTTAACCATGCATTTTTACATCACAAAATTCTGATATGTTTACCTCTATTATTACAAGTTATTAGGAATGCTTCTATAAAATTTTAGAAGTACTTTTCTTGTTAAATGTAATCAATACTTATTAGATTTAAACTAGGAAGAACACGTGTTGAATTTTTAAAGTAAATATTTTGATCTATAAACAATGGTATACTCATCGAAATGAACAGCTGCTGGCGCATACGGAAGTTTATGATTTGTTGTTGGCATAGTTTATTTTTCGCGTTAATTATCTTCATGGCCACGTCGTCTAAGGCGTCCTGCTACAAACTTGGCGGCCGTTCCCGCCGGAGGTTGGAGACCTCCCTCGAGCACATGTCTGTGTGTTGGCCTTATCAGTTCGGTCCAATAAATTTAGAAACCTTTGAAGATATTTTTACCTTCATGACACAAAATATACTGTCATTTGAAATCTCGAAACCACGTAGCCATACTCGTCAGACTCTAGACGTCTACAAGATGGTCCACAGAATACTACAGGTAAATTCTATTCTGCTTTGATAGAATCGCTAAAAAAATTCAAAGAAATAATTTGCTAGAAATATTGATTATTTCTGTGTAATCAATAAACGATAGTTGTTGCCAGCTCCTGCCGGCCGCGGTGGCCGAGGGGACTGAGGCGCTTCAGTCACAGTCTGCACGGCCACTACGGTCGGGGGTTCGAATCCCCCCTCGGGCATGGATATTTGTGCCGTCCTAGTTCGTAAGTAGTTTGTAAGTTTAGGGACTGATGACCCCGTAGTTAAGTCCCATAAGCTTTACAAACATTTGAACATTTGAGTTGTTGCCAGGCTATACGTGTGTCAGTCGGCGTATCGTAAGCATTTTGTGCTGCAGTGCCTCTCTATTAGTCCATAAAATAAGCACAGTAAAGTAAAGTCTAAGAATTGCACTGACAATCGTGACATTGAAAGTTCGTTTATACAAGCAACAGAAATAAATTCGGTAAGATATATAACGGTGCACTAGTTTGACAGTGGGAACTACGTATACCTCGTGGTGAAATAGAAACTAGTTGTCTGACGTAAATGTTTTACTTGCATCTACATCAGCTAACAAATGTTATGAACTGAAATAAAATACGAAGAAAAATTTATGAAATTGCAACAAATAGTATTTCTGAAGGAAGAGAGCCGCAATCTTTAATTAGAGAAAAGTAAACTTTAATTTCACGGCAAAAGTGAAGTGTTGTAGGACATTATTGACAAAAATATAAAATGAAACTTAGGTTGCGAATGGTACAACAACATTAGTATAGTCCGTACACATGACAAGTGAGCTTCCACCTCCAGAAACCATCATACAATGCAGTTGCAGGACCGACACTAACAACATATCGATTTTGAAATGAATAATTTATACATGGAATTTAAGTAGTAGAACTGCAACAGTCGTTATTCCACGGAAAAAGATTTTTATACAACTGTTTACACGTAATATGCTCGTGAAATAATAAAAATATTTCTAGTGTATTTTAAGACGATTACACACTGTCGAACGAGAAAAGAATTACACAACATAACATACAATTAAAGAAACGTCTACAAAGCACTTGAAAATGGCGTAAGGCCGAAGCTGTACAAATAAAACTACGTCATCTGAAGGCCATGAAATATCATTTATAAAATAGATAATCCCATACCGTAATATACTAACCTGTTAACGCACTTTCAAGTTTTTTATATTCTGGTCTCGCGGTACTAGCAAATGTTCAAATATTGTTGAACGTAAGAAACCAAACTGCTAAGGTCATCGGTCCATAGATGTACAAACTACTTAAATTAATGACAACACACATACACACCCATGCCCGAGAGGACTCGGGAGAGGCTGCGCCATCCATGACATGACACGCCATTCCCAGTGTTAGCGATAACGTGTAACAGCCACTATGAGCTGCCCATTTCGGCAGAAGAGCCATGAGATTAGCTGGTGTTTAGCTGCATATGTTGGAATTACTTTTCACACTACATCGTATAATAGATATATCTAACAGGTGTTTTCTGCAAAATACTGATTGTCATCATCCGAGCCTACAATTTGTCTTTTTTAAGTAGGATAAGTAATTTCCTCGTAGGAGGTTTGACAACTTCGTCACTTCTGAGCCATGTTTCATTGAAACTAACAGTCCATCACACAGTCTACATTACAAAAAATGCCTAAAGTCGGTAGAGAAATCATATTTAAGAAACGTCATTGCACGAAACCAGAATGCCTGTGACTATTACAATATTTGACAATATTATAATAGTTCTTCACTGATTTATCCCGCAAATTTGCTTTAAGAAAGGAGATCTGTTCGTTCTGTATGGCACTCCGTTTTTAAATGTTTGTAAAGCTTATGGGACATAACTGCGGGGTCATCAGTCCCTAAACTTATGAACTAATTTATACTAAAGACAACACAAACATCCATGCCCGAGGGAGGATTCGAACCTCCGACGCGGGAGGCCGCGCGATCCGCAACGTGGCGCTCCCAGACCGCTCGGATACTCCCACGCGGCCCGTTGTTAAAGGTGTAAATGTGTATGTCCGTTCAAGCATCAAGGAAATGAAATTTGGAACTGATTATGTAACGTAATTGACACACACCTCTTACTACCATTCATCCCGAATGTAGCGAAACACGAAAGTAAAACCTGGGCTGTTAGACCCTCATCCAGCTCTGGTCTGCCCCTGTTTTGGGACAGATGGTCCGTTAACCCTAATATGCGATATTCAGGAAAAACATCTACTGTTCGTACTGCAACACACTAACAGAAGTCAGTTGGTAAGAATGGACGAGAAGTCATGTAAAAGGAGTATCTTGAGTTCCGAAAGCGTTATACGCCCACTGTTGTTCTTGATATATAGTCTCAGTTTAGGAAACAATTTTCAGTGCCCTCTTAGGTTGGGTACAAATGGTACCGTCTTTTTTGTATAGTGAAGTCAACAGAAGACGAAAACAAACTTAAATATATTTAGATATCTATCTGTAGCCATTAGTGACCATCCACATAAGTACGCAATAAATAACACAAATTTAGAGCTTCTCGATTAATCTAAATATCTGGGGAACACGTGAAATTGGATGATGACATAGAAAACTTGGTGGTAAAGATATGACAGGGCGTTAGTTTTGTTACTTCAGCTTATACGCTACCACACCGTCTCAAGTACGCTTGTCCCTCCTCCTATGGAGCTGTGTTGCACGGTAGAATCGACAGTGAAGTCGGAAAAAAATACCAACTTATTTTATATTACCTCGAAGTACGGGAGAGAGTATCACGCACGTGATACGCGAATTTGGGTGGCAATCAATAAAATAAAGGAATTTTTCTTATCATGAAATTTCCAGCACAGACTTTCACCTCCGAAACGAAAATGTTTTGTTGACGCCCCCCAAGCTGCATACGTAAATGTTACACGTATGCACGCTTCAATGTAAATGCAGATAGCAGCGAAGCGTGCAGGATGAGCTGCGGCGTTCAACGGGAACCTGACCATTGTTGCGAGTGCATTATGTCGCAGTTTCAATTGTTGCTGCTCCTTTGTAGCTCAAGTGTCACCTTACGGAAGATTTATGTTGCCTACGGAGAAAACTGAAACCCTTGGTCTGCCAAGTCACAGTGCGAAATGTTCAAATATTTATACAGCTCATGGGACTTTACTGCTGGGTCATCAGTCCCTAAACTTACAAACTACTTATGAACTAACTTATACTAAAGACAGCACAAACATCCACGTCCGAGGGGGATTCGAACCCCCGACGGGGAACGGCCTCGCGCATCGTAGCATAGCGCCCGAATACGCTCGGCCGCTCCGCTGTGGCAGTCACAGTGCGAACGAAATATTAGCAATATTAGTCATCCATTGGAAACCAGAGTGCATGATTGCTAGCCGCCTCCGTCACCGTTACCTAAACTTGACTTTATATTGCAGGGAGAATTACACAAGGTTATCTTTAAAACTACACAGGACCTGTATTCGCCCATTCAAAGACTACTGGAAGTTGTTTTGAATGCAAAGGTTTTCCTACGCCATAATGGCCATGGTAATATGTCATCTCCCTGGGGTTTACATAAATCGATGTCAAATATTTAGGGATAATAGTAACAGAGGTATGATATGAGTCAGTTACTTAAGTCCAGTTGTGAGTGAAATAAATGGCAAGTAACGAATCATTGGTAAGACATTGCAACTTTTCTTCGTACAGGATTGCATGCAAAATGTGACCTGAATATTATTCAAGCGTCGTACTAACACAGGACATCGAGCATATAAATATGGTGATGAAAATCATTTCAGACTTGATTTCTAACATTCAAATGGAATTAGGCTGTTGGTTGTTCGCACAGAAGCGTATAAGGAGCCATTCTGACCAAATTCTACCCGTGATTCGAAGGGGACTTAAAACATGGTACCGTCAAAAGTCCACTCCCATGAACCACAGACATTGCCGAGGTGGGGTGGCTTGCGTGCCTCAACGATACAGATAGCCGTACCGTAGGTGCAACCACAGCGGAGGGGTATCTGTGGAGAGGCCAGACAAACGTGTGGTTCCTGAAGAGGGGCAGCAGCCTTTTCAGTAGTTACAGGGGCAACAGTCTGGATGATTGACTGAGCTGGCCTTGTAACATCAGCTAATGTGGCTTTGCCACACAGCTACTGCGAACGGCTGAAAGCAAGGGGAAACTACAGCCGTTATTTTTCCCGAGGACATGCAGCTCTACTGTATGAACATATGATGATGATGGCATCCTCTCGGGTAAAATATTCCGGAGGTAAAATAGTCCCCCATTCGGATCTCCGGGCGGGGACTACTCAGGAGGATGTGATCATCAGGAAAGACAATACTGGCATTCTACGGGTCGGAGCGTGGAATGTTAGATCCCTTAATCGAGTAGGAAAATTAGAAAATTTAAAAAGGGAAATGGATAGGTTGAAGTTAGATATAGTGGGGATTAGTGAAGTTCGGTGGCAGGATGAACAGGATTTCTGGTCAGGTGAGTACAGGATTATAAATACAAAATCAGTTGGGGGTATCACAGGAGTAGGACTGATAATGAATAAGAAAATAGGAATGCGGGTAAGGTACTATGACCAGCACAGCGATCGCATTATCATTGTCAAGATAGATACGAAGCCAACACCGACAACAGTAGTACAGGTTTATATGCCAACTAGCTCTGCCGATGATGAGGAGATCGAAGAAATATATGAGGAGCTAAAGGAAATTATTGAGACAATTAAGGGAGAGGAAAACTTAATTGTTATGGGAGACTGGAATTCGGTAGTAGGACAAGGAAGGGAAGGGAAGATAGTGGGTGAATATGGTCTGGGCAAAAGGAATGAAAGAGGAAGCCGCCTGGTAGAATTTTGCATGGAACATAATTTAGTTATAACAAACACCTGGTTTAAGAATCACAAAAGAAGGTTGTATACGTGGAAGAGACCAGGAGACACTGGGAGATACCAGATAGATTTTATAATGGTAAGACATAGATTTCGGAACCAGGTTTTGAAGTGTAGGACATACCCAGGGGCAGACATAGACTCTGACCATAACTTGTTGGTTATGAACTGTAGGCTGAAACTGAAGAAACTACAGAAAGGTAAGAAAATAAGGCGATGGGACCTAGATAAATTGAAGGAACCTGAAGTTCTTAAGAATTTCAGAGGGAGCTTCAGGCAACAATTGACAGAAACAGGGGAAAATAAAACAGTTGAGGAGGAATGGGTAAAATTGAGAGATGAAATAGTGAAGGCAGCAGAGGACAAAATAGGTAGGAAGGCAAGACCTACAAAGAATCCTTGGATATCACAGGAGATACTAAATTTAATCGATGAAAGGAGAAAGTATAAAAATGCAGTAAATGAAACAGGCAAAATGGAGTACAGACGACTAAGAAATGAGATTGACAGGAAGTGCAAAATGGCTAAGCAGGAATGGCTAGAAGGCAAATGCAAGGATGTAGAAGAATGTATAAATAGGGGAAAAATAGACACAGCCTACAGAAAAATAAAAGAAACATTTGGAGATAAGAAAAACAGCTCTATGAATATCAAGGACACTGATGGAAAACCAGTTCTCAGCAAAGAAGGGAAAGCTGAAAGGTGGAAAGAGTATATAGAGGGGCTCTACAAAGGAAATGAACTTCGAGACACTATTGTAGGAAGGGAAGAGGACGTAGATGATGATGATGAAATAGGAGATACTATACTGAGAGATGAATTTGACAGAGCACTGAAAGACCTAAGTCGAAACAAGGCCCCTGGGGTAGATGATATCCCGTCAGAGCTACTGAAGTCTCTGGGAGAACCAGCCATGACAAAATTGTTTCACATTGTGTGTAAGATGTATGAGACAGGTGAAGTACCCTCAGACTTTAAGAAAAATGTTATAATCCCCATTCCAAAGAAAGCGGGTGCAGACAGGTGTGAAAACTACAGAACCATCAGTTTGATAAGTCATGGTTGCAAAATATTAACACGAATTATATACAGAAGGATGGAAAAGCTGGTAGAAGCCGACCTCGGGGAAGATCAGTTTGGGTTCAGGAGAAATGTAGGTACACGGGAGGCAATACTCACTTTACGGCTTATCCTAGAAGATAGATTAAGAAAAGGCAAACCTACATTTCTAGCTTTTGTAGATTTGGAGAAGGCTTTTGACAATGTTGATTGGAATAAACTCTTTCAAGTTCTGAAGCAAGCAGGAGTAAAATATAGGGAGCGTAAGGTTATTTACAACTTGTACAAAAACCAGACAGCGGTTGTCAGAGTTGAAGGGCATGAAAGGGATGCAGTGGTTGGAAAGGGAGTAAGACAGGGTTGTAGCCTTTCCCCAATGTTGTTCAATTTGTACATTGAGCAAGCTATAAAGGAAAGCAAGGAGAAATTTGGAGAAGGAATTAAAGTTCAGGGTGAAGAATTAAAAACATTGCGTTTTGCCGACGACATAGTGATTCTGTCAGATACAGCAAAGGACCTGGAAGAGCAATTGAACGGAATGGACAGTGTGCTGAAAGGTGCATATAAGATGAACATTAACAAGAGTAAAACTAGGGTAATGGAGTGCAGTATAAGAAAATCAGGTGATGCTGAAGGAATTAGATTAGGTAACGAAACAATAAAGGAGGTAGATGAGTTTTGTTACTTGGGCAGTAAAATAACAAATGATGGTCGCAGTACAGAGGATATAAAATGCAGAATCGCAATGGGTAGAAAGGCGTTTTTGAAAAAGAGAAATTTGTTAACATCGAATATTGATTTAAGCCTAAGGAAGTCCTTTCTGAAGGCATTTGTATGGAGTGTTGCCTTGTATGGGAGTGAAACATGGACGATAAGCAGTGTGGACAGAAAGAGGATAGAGGCTTTTGAAATGTGGTGCTACAGAAGAATGCTGAAGATTAGGTGGGTGGATCGCGTAACTAATGAGGAGGTACTGAACCGAATTGGGGAGAAAAGAAATTTCTGGCATACCTTGACTAAAAGAAGGGATAGATTGGTAGGACACATTCTTAGACATCAAGTAATTGTGCATTTAGCGTTGGAGGGAAGTGTGTGGGGTAAAAATCGCAGAGGGAGACCAAGAGACGCGTATAGTAAGCAGATTCAAGTGGATGTGGGTTGTCGTTCTTATGAGGAGATGAAAAGGCTTGCTCAGGATAGAGTAGGGTGGAGAGCTGCATCAAACCAGTCTCCGGACTGAAGACCATAACAACAACACCGTCAAAAGTACACCCTGGTCAATACTTCAAGCCGATTCGCTGAGTGTATACATGGAACAGAATTTACTGCGGCTTCCAAGAGGTATTAACTTATTGTCTAGAAAATATTTCAAAAGCTGTAGTTCAAAGTTGGTCTCCGGATGAGGACTACTCATGAGGATGTCGTCATCAGGAAATATAAAACAGGCATTCTTCGGATCGGAGCGTGGTATGTTATATCCCCACAATCGACTATGAATGTTCGAAAATTTGAAAAGGAAAATATGCAGCTTGAAGTCAGAGAGAGTGCGGAATTAGTGAAGTTCGGTGGTAGGTTAAAGTGGTCTTCTGGGCTGGGGACTACACGGTGATAAATACAAAATCAGTCAGGGGAAATTGACAAGTAGGACTCAGAAAAGAAGAAAGTGCGTAAGCTGCCATGAACAGCTAGTGAACACATTTCTGAAGCCAAGATGATCACGAAGCCAACACTGAACACAGTAGTGAAGGTTTATACACGAACTAGCTCTACCGATGATGAGATCGAAGAAAGTGTAATAAGATGAAAGAAATTATCAAAAAATCAATGGAGAGAAAAAAGTGAGTATTATAGGAGACTAGAATTCGATAGTAGAAAACTCAGCCGGCCGCGGTGGTCGAGCGGTCTGCGGCGCGCCAGTCACAGTCTGCACGGCTGCTACGGTCGGGGGTTTGAATCCCCTCTCGGGCATGGTTGTTTGTGTCGTCTTTAGTATAAGGTAGTTCATAAGTACTTTGTAAGTTTCGGGACTGATCACCCCGCAGTTAAGTCCCTTAAACTTAACAAACATTTGAACATTTTTTAGAAAAACTATGTCTGTTAATTTTTGTGCTTTCAAGTCTTCAGTTTTTTAATCAGGGACGAATGATTTTCTTTGTTTTAGACAACCAATAGTGCAAAGTTGTTCTTGTAGTTTTCATTCTTTGTAGATTAATACTATTAATAGTAGTAATCACTTTATTAGTAGAGTGAAATATGGTTTACCATAGTTGGTTAATAAAATAGATCTTGTGAAGTTTCAAAAATTAGAAAACATTTGTGTTTAGTTCGTTATTCAGTAATTGTAAAATTGTACTGTCAGTGAATAGTGCTGTATCTGCCGTGGGTACGCGAGAAGTAGATTACGGTATGAGATTTGTAGGATAGGTTACGGTATGAGATTTGTAGGAAGCATATTCATAGGGGGGAAGGAAGTGCTGTGGGGAAGCCAGTGGACATTCTAGGGGATTCTCTCCTGGAATTACAGGTTAGGTAGTAATAACAAGTTAAAAGAGGAACAGGAGCGTAAGGTATATGCCCTTCAGGTGCAGCTACAGAGCGCAAAGAAGCAATTATACAGGATGAGGAGGGAAGGGGGATGGGGAATGGGAACTGACAGTTGGCAAAAAGGCATTTAGGAAGAGGAAGTTTTAAGATAGTTTCACAGTGCGCGTGAATAATAGATTCGACCAGCTGCCAGAGCCGACCGCGGTGGCCGAGGAGACTGAGGCGCTGCAGTCACGGTCTGCACGGCCACTACGGTCGGGGGTTCGAATCCCCCCTCGGGCATGGATATTTGTGCCGTCCTAGTTCGTAAGTAGTTCATTAGTAGTTTGTAAGTTTAGGGACTGATGACCCCGTAGTTAAGTCCCATAAGCTGTACAAACATTTGAACATTTGAGCTGTCAGAGTTGAGTGGAGAGGAGCCTCCTGTAGCTTTAGATGTAGGTAACATGCAGCAGACCTCAGCTGTTAGGAAACATAAAACGGTAGAAAAGGTTAAGATTGTGCTGTTAGGTAGCTGTCATGCCAGAAGTGTAGGCCAGCTGTTGCAGTGAACACCAGCCTAGTGCAGGGTGGCTGTTAGTGGAGGAGAGTTCTGCAGGAAAGAGAGGCAGGCGGGAATGTCGTGCTGTCACGTTACGGATCTTGCGTCCTCCCCTGGCATGGGTGTGTGTGTATTAGGTAGTTTAAGTAGCTTGTATGTCTGGGGACCAGAGTATTTTGGTCCCTTAATATTACAAGCATTTGATCAGGTAGCGGAGGTGAGAATAGTCTTCATAGGGATGGGGGAGTATGACATTGGTGGTGATCTGAGAAAGATAGCTACTGAAACTGCTGGCAAAAATGTGCATTTCGTATAATTTTTCAGCGTCACGAATGGCCACATCTTGATCAACTGTCTGGCGTATTAACACGAGGCTCGGGGAGGCACTGATAACATAAGTCTACCAGCAGGTCGGGCTGTATCTCAATAGGTAGGAGAAGGGGGGTTAGCAAGTCTTACAAGTGAAAGCGTAGTAGTGGTAGGAGATCACTCATAGAAAAATTCCTGTACTAGTTGGTGTTAGAGATGTACATTTTTAGACTGAAGTCAGCTGCTAGGTATTTCTACTTAAAGGAAGTCCCTCTCACAAAGGAACAACTTTCGATAAATGTCACGTATCCAAATAATAGAGGAATTAGTATATTTCACAAAATATACAAAGTATTAGAGATGAAGTTCGTGAACTACTTTTAGTTGTTGATTCTGATGTTATTGCTATTTCAGAGGACTTCTTAAATAATGTCACAATTCAGAGGCTTCCTTTACCAGGGCATACGTTAGCTGCCTCTTTTTACAGGAGTTCTTTGCAGTGTGGGAGGCGTGGCCAACTACGTGAAAAACGGTATTACAGTTGAGTCTGTCGATGATTCTAAGCACTGCGTTGACAAGATATTTGAATATTGTGCAAGTGTGATTGAATGTAATAATATTAGGCTTGTAACTTATTATTTATAGGTATCCTGGCTCTGATTAAAAAAAATCTGATCAAGCTAGAGAGGGTTCTGTATTCACTTCATAGGTAGTACAAAAAATTAATTGTATGTGGCAGTTACAACATTGTGTAAGTGATTGTGCAAGTAAAAGGTTGCTTTTAAATCTCTTCAATATATATTTTATTGTCATCACGTGTTACAAACTGTATTCTTTGCAGGGGAACGGCAGCACAACCATAGACAACGTTTTACATCATTCTTTATTAATAGAGGGCCTTCTGTTAACAGAATAATGAATGGCTTTTCAGTCTACGATGCACAAATTTTAAACGGCTTAGTGCTCAGCTTCTGTTAAATATTGTCGCGTTGAAATGGAAGCAGGCTTGACTTTGAAGGCAAGGTTGTCACCTGAACACAGCACATATACTGAAAGCAGGTTTATTGCAAACTGAAACATACACACAGCACTAACTGCTTCTCGTGCAGAGTGCTCTGACAGAATGTACCAGAAATCAGAAGGATAGTTAACATAAGAAACATTTAGAAATTACAAGTGAACATAAGAAACATGTAGAAGATTCTAGAAATGATAAATACAAAGAAATAAATTTTCGCTGGTGGACGGGATTGAACCAGCGACCTTCAGCACCGCAACCGGTGACGTTATCCATTGCTGGCAGTCCGATAACTTGTGGTCTTGCGACAATATAATTTTAAACTATTTAGAAAACCTAATCAAGTTTCAAACCTAATTAAGGAACAAGATTAGCAGGGTGTTTATAGTGTTGATAATATAGGTGATAAATATAATGCTTTCTTTAATACATTCCTCATGCTCTTTGAAAGTTGCTTTCTGTTAGAGCGCTCAAAACAATGCATTACCACTGACAGGCAGCCGGGGTGGTTGACATGAGGAATAAGAATATCGTATAGAACAAAGACAGAATATCAGAATGTTAGAAGCAGTCAGAATCAAGCTGCAGTAGCCGATTACAAACAGTATTGTAAGGTTATGGAAACTGTCAATAAGAAGGCAAAAAGTATGTTGTTATCAAAAGGAACAGCTAATTTCAGGGGTAAAATTAAAACTATATGATCAGTCTTGAAGGAAGTATCTGGTCAGCAGGAAAAAGTTGAGAATATGAAGTCAGTTCGTGATGGAAATTTTTCTGGTACTGATATATGTACAGTATTTAATAATTGTTTGTAAATCTAAGTGACTTAACTGCTGCGGTCATCAGTCCCTGGGCTTACAAACTATTTAAATAGGACATCACACACACACACACACACACACACACACACCCACACACACGCACGCACGCACGCACGCGCGCGCACGCCTGAGGGAGGACTGGAACCTCCGACGGCGATCAACCGCGCGCTCCGCAGCAAGGCACCTTAGGGCGCTCGGCTACTTCGCTGCGGCTTTAATAATCACTTTCTGAATATAGCAACTGAATTAAACAGAAATTAAGTTCTTACAGTTAATCATATAACTCTCTTTGAAAATAGCATTTTGAGACTGTTGCCTGAACTATTCCTTCGTGATACTGAAAAGGGAGAGATTGAGTTTACAATTAAATCACTGAAAACTAAGGACTCTTATGGATATGAAGGGATATCAATCAGAAATTCAGAATACTTGAGTATTTTTTAATTTCTGAATGGCAGTTTCCTGACTGTCTGAAATACCCAGAAGTGAAAACACATCATAAAAAAGGTGAAAGTGATAATATAGATAATTTTAGACCTATTTCTAATATATATATATATATATATATATATATATATATATATATATATATATATATATATATATGTTCAAATGTTTGTAATTCTATCGGACCAAACTGCGTGGTCAGCAGTCCGTAGCTTACAAACTACTTAAACCTAGGTAAACTAACCTAAGGACAAACACACACACACACCCATGCCCCAGGGAGGACTCGAACCTCCGCAGCGAGACGCTTTAGAGCGCTCGGCTACTCCACCGCTACTCCACCGCGGCACCTATTACTATGCCATCAGTTTTTGCTGAAGTTATTGAAAAGACTTTATATGGAAGGTTAATTGATCATTTCAGTTCCTATAATTTGTTTTCATACGTACAATTTGATTTCAGAAGTGGTTTAACAACTGATAATGCTATATTCTCTTTTCTTTGACAGACACTTGATGGATTACATAAAAAAATGCGAACACTGGGCCTATTCTTTGATATAACAAAAGGGTTTAATTGTGTTGATCACAAGATATTGTCGCAGAAGTTGTGGAGTAGGGGGAGCAGCTCACAACTGGTGGTGCTCTGCAATGCACTCACACTGTCAAGTGTGGGGTAGGCGTTCTGTTCTGTTGTTTCTCGTTCATCTATTTGACACGCCTACTAGTATAACAGAACAGGTGATTCTAAGGTATTTCTGTTTGCTGAATACCCTTGGCAGTACTGACGCAGTATCAAATAGTGCAGTTAAAGAAATAATTTATGGCTTGTAGAGAATAAATTGACGCTAATCACAGTAAGACTCAGTGTTTCTAACACACAGTTTAACAGAAACTGACATTTCAATTACACAGAATGGGCCCATGGTAAGTGAGAATGAACAGTTAAATCTGTAGGCTTTCAGATACATAGAAAGCTGTCGTGGAATGTCCATATTCAGGATCTTCTTCAAAAACTAAATGCTGCGTTGTATACCATTCGAATAGTTTCTCACATAAGTGATACTTCAATACGGAAACTAGTCTACCTTGCTTATTTTCACTCAATTATGACGTATGGTGCTTTCTTGGGGATAACTCCTCTGATTCAAAAAGGATATTTATTGCGCAGAAACGGGCGGTTCGAGGAGTATGTGGTTTAAGCTCATGTACCTCTTGTCGAACCCTTTAGTAGCCTGGGAAGTCTAAAATTAGCCTCTCAATACACATCATGTTTAATATCGAGTTGTTAATGATTTTTCGTTGTTCCCAATAGTTTGATGCTTTCATTCAGTTAATGCTAGACATAAATCATATCTGCTTTGGATGAAGCCTCCTTGACCCTTGTGCAGAAATTTGTGCCGTATTCTGTCACATCCATTTTTAATAAACTGCCACAAGTATTCAAAAAGCTTAGTAGTTATCCACGTACTTAAAAGTTTGCTCATGACTCACCCTGTCTATTCTGCCGACGAGCTCCTGGAAAATTTTTAATAATTAAGCTAATTTGTGTGTCAGGTTGTCGGTTCTTTTACTTACGCTAAGGCCTGTCGTGTGAATAGGATTACTACGATTTCACGTGGTGAGCTACTACTCTGCTGTGCTGTGGCCACAGAGACTCGCCGCGCCTACTGGAACGCCGTCCGCCGTCGGGGGTTCGAATCCCCCCTCGGGCATGGATGTTTGTGTCGTCTTTAGTATAAGATTTTGTAAGTTTAGGGACCGATGTCCCCGCAGTTAAGTCCCTTAAGCTTTGAACATTTAGACTCGCTCGTCAGTTCGGTCCTCCGCAGCATGGTGTATATAAAGAAAACAAAAAATACGAACTGAATGTGGACTGTGTATAAGCTAGAAAGAGAAAGACAAACACTTGATTCCAGGATCAGTAAACAAGCTTGTATATATGGACGACCGGGCACAATGAACACGAATGTCCTGGACGACTAGTAGTTGGGCATAATAACAAAGCCTACGCAGTTGAATTTGCCAAAGTGTAAAGTGATAACGAAGGGAATAAGTGCGAAAAACATATTATGTACGGTATTGCTTGAGTGTTGTCCACAGAAACGCGGAGGAGAAAGTGTGCGCTAATACAAACCGAGACAACGCTACCATTGTGTAATTATGTATAAAGGGTCCTACGCGACCACGAAATTTAAAAGCAAACGTAAATAAACTGAAAATAAAAAACAACAACACTGATGATGGCACAGATGTGCTGAAACATGCTTGTGTGAAAAGTAGAAACAGTGTTTTACATATCGGGCTGATCTTATACCCAGAATTTTTAGAGCAATGTCTTTTGTACCGACTTGGCAGAAAACCCTAAGAAATTTTGGGTCCGACGTCAAGTCGGTAAACGGGTCGTACCAGATATCCACACACACTATGCTGTTTGATCAGGGGATGACACGCGTCACGCCGAAAGACTAAATGTCTTTTTCTGAAGCTTTTAGATTGCACGGTAGTTCCTCCTAGAGCAACCACCGCATCAACGACAAAATGGAAGATGTAAGTGTTAGTGAGATAGAAATCGCTGTACCTGATGGGATGACAATACAGAGGTAGTTGCCCCCTTGTAGCAGCAGTGTACGGAAGGTCTGTGGCGTTCCTAAGGCCAGGTCCACACACCAGAAGCGAGGTGTTGGTCCAATGTTAGAACCAATATTTGCTCCAACGTTGGTAGGGCTCCGTTGCTTGTCGGTATTTTGACCAAACATCAAAGGATGTTAGACACACATTGTTTCATTATATATTGGTCGTCTGCTCTTCTCGACGCTGAGTTTCACTGTTTGTTCGTTCTTCGTCGCATTTTAAAGATTCAAAATGTCTTAGAGTTATGCATAATTCTTGTTTGTGTTTTTGGCCTGTAGTTATCTTAGCAAGATATTCATTTTGAAAGTCACCACTGCGAAGTATAAGCACGGCCAGTGACAACACTGAAGTGGATATATGAAAAAGAATTACAAACTTTTCAGACTACATGCTGCTTCTGACACTCAGTTACCCGTACTAAATACAATTTTAAAAATTACCATAACCTAACATTGCCTGTCAAGGTTCACATATTGTTTTGCAAACTTCGAGCGCTACCAGTGATAACATATAATACAGATATGTTAAAAAGGAAGTGTAGGCTTTTGAAATTGTCTCCTGAAGCAAGAAATCGAAGCGTCACTGACAAAAGAACTTTCGCAAGTATAGCTTCCCTGCAAAACGTGTCTTTCTGATTTGAGTTCAATCATCTGAAATAGCAGCTCTGAATTTTAATAATGTGTATCGATTACTTGTAACAGTTTACGTCCAGCCACGCTGCTGCCCCTTGCCGCCTGACTTTGTCTGGCGGTTAGTATGTTGCTTTATCGTCGTTGGTTTACATCTAGTTCTTCCCCTGCCGTATTTCAAAAATCAAATGTTTCAAATGTTTGTATAGCTTATGGGACTTAACTACGGGGTCATCAGTCCCTAAACTTACAAACTACTTATGAACTAGCTAACACTAAGGACGGCACAAATATCCATGCCCGAGGGGGGATTCGAACCCCCGAACGTAGTGGCCGTGCAGACCGTGACTGGAGCGCCTCAGTCCCCTCGGCCACCGCGGCCGGCTGCCGTATTTCAATGGCGTTTTCGCACCGCTTTTTAATTAGGTTTGATCGTCGAGGGCGGTTGTCGCCGTGATGTTTTACGTATGAGTGTTCTGACAGCCGGGGTGGTTGTTGTTTGTATTTCGGAGCCCCTGGTTTTATGTTTTAATTGTAAGTACCAAACTTCTTAGTGGATATTTGTATTCCATCTTTATCCAGACAGGTATTTTCCTGGTTTGTCACTTGCTTATGGTCTGGTGTCTCCCTTTTATTCGGGTATTTGACCCGAAGATGCGACTAAGTCGCGAAACCGGTCGTCTTTTTTTAAAAAAGTTAACAGCTGCAGCGGACCCTTTTATCAACGATGCGTCATATCAGCTGTGGATGTCCGTCTACAAAGGTTTTATGTCCTAGTATTCCTCTAATGATTTTGCGCTCTTTTTTTCTCCAGTTCTTCGGGGAGTCCTTTATAAGTATTTAAGGATAAGGCTTCAGCTGCATACAGAAGTACTGGCTTCAAAACTGTTTCGTAATGACGTATCATAGTGTTTTGGGAGAGGCATTTCTTGTTTTAGACCGTGCGGGATGTTTGGTAGGCTGTTCCTAGTTTGCGTATCCGTCGCCTAAGCGTTTCCTTGTCCAGTCCATTTTTCATTATGATCTCATGTAGGTACTTGCATTTGTCCACCCGTGCGATGAGAGCATATTTAGTACGAAGTTTTGATAGGGCGTCTTTAACGTTAGTCATGACTTCTATTTTCTCAAATGATATTTGCAGATCAGTTTGTACAGCTATTTGTTCCAACAGTTCGATTTCAACTCATACGATTTCTATGTTGTCTGACTGTATGGCAATGTCGTCGGCAAAGGCCAAGCAGTCTACCTCGATCCCCTTTGATTTGGTTCCAATTCGTAACGGGCTATAGTTGGTTTCTATTAATCTTTCACTCCAGGTTCTGATGATTTTTTCAAGAACGCCGTTGAAAAGCTTTGGAGACAGACCATCACCTTGCCTGACCCCTGTTTTGACCTCAAAGGAATCCGAAAGACAAAGTTTACTTTGGATTTTGTATCCGTTAGGGTAGCTCTAATTAATACCTTCAGTTTAAGGTTAAATGCAAACTCATTTAGGATGTTCAGCAAGACTTCCCGGTCTATGGAGTCGTATGCCTTCTTGAAGTCCACAAAGATTGACACGTAGTGTTTGGATCTTAAGACTATAATATTTGATTGTTTTGAGGTTCTAGATCTGTTCGCCTGTTGAGTGACTTTTTACGAGGCCCCCATGGTATTCATCTATTTGATTTGCGACTAGGGTTTCTAAGCGCTCCAGAATGACGAGTGAGAGAGTTTTAAAAGTTACCGGTAGCAGGGACATTCCTCGGTAGTTGTTAATGTCTTTCATGCTGCCTTTCTTGTGTAAGGGGTGGATCAGGGAATCTTCAGGCAGTGTTTTCTCATTCCAAATTTTTTCGATTTGTTTTTGCAAGATTTCAAGTGATTCCTTTGGGGCATATTTCCACAGTTCTGCTATGACTGAGTCTTCTCCAGGCGCTTTATTGTTTTTGAGACGGGCAGTGTGGCGCTTGATTTCATCTGTGTCAGGTGGTCTGGACTCTGGGCACCTGAGCAGTGGTTCTTTGGTCTTAATGGGGTTTGGAGGTTTATTACAGTTCCGTAGGTCTCGAAAGTGGTCTTCTAGAATCTGACAATTTCAAGTCGCCAGAGTACCATTCTTTCGCTGGAAGCATAGTGACCGCGGTTTGTAGCCGGTCAGTTAGCGTTTGAAGACTCTAGTACTCTGGTTTTATTCTTCCTAAAATTTTGTGCTATCTTTTCAATGAGCGATTTTTCGTAATTACATTTTTCAATTCTGATCGCCCTGCAATTTCCAGTTTAGTTGAATAGTATTGTTTCCATACTCTGAGCCTTTCCTTGAAGACTGATTCACATGTCTCATTCTATCAGACATGTTTTTTGCTTCTTTCGATTTCTGCAACTACTTTGGCAGTCTCTATAAGACTATTTGGTGACATTGAAATCACAATCACTTGGTCTTGCTTTTCCTTGGAACTCCGTGACCCTTTGTCGAAGTTTACCATTGTCAAAACGTATAACTTGTTTGGTGGTCTTTCTACTGTTTGCGGAGATAGGTTTGAATTTAATCACGGATATGTAATAATCTGAGGCCACATTTAAGCCTTTCTTCACTTTGACGATCATAATTTCAGGGCTGTTCCTCTTGGAGATCGCGACATGGTCTCTTTGGAACTCTCCGATGGTTTGGATGGGAGATCGCCAAGTGGTGTGCTTTCTGGGTAGGTGGCAGAAGTGTGTCGACATTACCTGTGACTTTCACAGATGGCTACAAGTCTTTTGCCGTCTTGATTGGTTCTCTTATGGGCAGGGTAATTTCCTATAATTTTTGCTCTCGTCCGAGTTGGGCATTGCAGTCACCCATAAGGAGTTCCACATGGTGTTTAGGGATTTTAGACAGTTTTTCATCCAGTAGGTCCCAGACGTTATCCACTTCATCTAGGTAAGATCTGTTTTTATCATTTGTAGGGGAATGCAAGTTTACTAGGGCGTAGGTTGTATTGGCACATTTGACTGTCAGTATGGATAATCTGTCATTCACTGGTTCAAAGTTTGTGATTGATTTTAAGGATTGTGATTCTCACAGCCTACGTGGTTCCAAGCATCACAGTTCCATTAAGGATCTGTTTTTGAGCTCTGGTCTTGGGAAAACGGTAACTGTCGGATTGACAGATCTCTTCGTCTTGGTACCTTGTTTCTTGTAGAGCAATTATGGATATCTAATTTTCGTGTAGGGCTTTGGTGAGGTTTTTCAACTACCTGTTTTTTTCCTTTTTTGCAATGGTGAAATATAATTACATTCAGCTCCCTTAAATGAGATTTTTTTCAACTTGTGGGTCGCAAAGACTTACTCGTCACAGGAGGAAGTAAAATAACCAGGGGCTCAGTAATACAGAAATGTATGCCCCCCAGGGGGCCCACAGCTCTTTTGTGGGTATGTGTGTGGCGCGCACGGGGCCCTGAGCCGAAGTGATCTTTCTTCCGTCCCAGGTCGCTTCCCTCTTTTCCCCCCGGTTTGTGCCTTCGCCCGGAGACGGGCGTTTTTATTCAGGTTTCTTTTTCGCTTCCTCTGACTTCTCCTCATCTTGGTCCTCTTCCTTTCCTGTTGTTTAGCCTTCCCCTCTTTCTCCTTTCTCCTTGTCCTCGACTTGCCCTTTAATCTCCACCTCGGCGTTTGAGATTCTCCCTCCTTCCTCCCTTTCTCTCCTTCCTCCTTCCTCTCCTCCCTGTGCGTGTCTGAAGGTCAACCCACGCTCTGCGTAGCCGGTGACGGGGTAAGGCGTAACTACCTGCCCCGGGTAGACATGTAGGGCACGTACGTACCCCCCGGTAAAGGCCGGGCGCAGGGAGGGGTGATTACCAGAGCTGATACCTTCCAAACATGCCAATTGGTCCCTCCATCCATTCTCGGGAGGTGTGAACAGTCACCTAAGGTGGGTGTGCCCTCAGTGAGGGCCCCCACAAGGAAGGAGCGCGCCATCGGAGACGCCGGTAATCATGGGGGACACCTCCGCTATGAAACCTTCCAAATCATCTATAACCTTGACCCATAAACGGAAACATGATGATTCTCAGCCACAGAAAGTATTGCCTAACATTCCTAAGTTCCTAGTGGTATCACGTACTGCCGATAAGGATTTTTCTGCTGTAAATCCTTTTCATTCAAAAGGGTGTCGATGTGATCGCAGGTCCCTTGAAGACCTGCTCCAGGCAGCACAATGGGACCTTGTTGCTTGAGATTGAGAATGCGTTCCAGGCACAGAAGTTACTTCGGGCTACACTTGTACACACTTTCCCTGTGAAAGTGGAGGCTCACCGCACCCTCAACTCTTCGCAGGGGTAGTCTTCTCTAGATCGCTGGATGGGTTATCGGACGACGAGATATTGAACTATATGTCCGATCAGGGAGTTATGGCTGTTCATCGCGTGATGAAAAAGTTAAACAATGAACTCATGCCGACTCGTACTGTCTTCTTAACTTTTGACAGAGTTGACCTACCATCTAAAGTGAAAGTGGGCTACGAAGTCATTTCCGTTCGCCCGTACATACCAAATCCTACGCCCTGTCTCTATTGCCATAGATACAATCATACCAGTAAATCTTGTTCAAATGCAGCCAAGTGCGCCACCTGTGGCAGAGACGCTCATGAGGGTGACTGTCTACCTCCATCCCCTCGCTGCATTAATTGCATGGGTGACCATGCTGCTTCTTCACGGGACTGCCCCGTTTATAAAGAAGAGCGGGTCATCTAAGAGATTCGCGTGAAGGAAAAGGTCTCAACCTATGTCGCTCGGAAGTTATTAGCGAGTAGGAAGCCCGCTGTACTCCCATCAGGTACTTACAGCCAGGTCCTCACCTCCCCTCGACCAACTAAGGAGGTAGGCATTCAGACTTGCGATTTAACGTTCTGTGACATTGTTGTCAGGTCTGCAAGCCCGAAAATTGCTCGTTCCACCTCTCCAATCCCTTCTGCCCGTTCTACAGTGACTTCGTCGACCAGTTCACACACATCCCGGGCACCCAAATCCGCTGCCCGGAGTTAAAAAAAAGAGCCCGTTCGTGAAGATTTTCTCAAGACTCCGACTTCTCAATCGTCAACCGCTTCTTCAACCCATCGTGCTTCTAAGAAGGCTCCCAAAAAGAACAGCCCCCACCCCTTCCCTGCCGCGGCGTGACTCTTCGGTCACGCCATCCAACAGTTGCCGGCCTCGGCCGTCTTCTGTTTCACTGGGACGCTCCGTTTGCCTGGCACCCGGCCGTTTACCGGCGGTGGAAGCTGCCCCTCCTGATCAACTCAGGGAGGTGGCAGACGTGTCGGTCGAATCTATGGAACACGACCCTTTGCCCCTAGATAGCGATAGCAGTGCTCCCTCGAAGTCAGGTCCTCAGCGGCCGTCGAGGTGACCCCACCTGCTTGTTCCTTTTTATCTTCTTTTCTTCTCTCATTTTGTATCATGGCGCTCCTTCAATGGAATATTCGCGGCATTCGCTCCAATCGGGAGGAATTAAAACTACTCCTTCGATTGCACTGTCAGCTTCAAGTCTGTCTCCAAGAAACTAAGGTATGTCCAAGTGATCGTGCAGACTTTCCATACTACACCTCTGTGCGTTTCGACGTGCCACCCATGGAAAGTATCCCAGCCCATGGAGGGATTCTGATGCTCCTTCGAGACGACGTCCATTACCATCCCATTTCATTGCATACTCATCTACAGGCAGTTGCCGTCCGCATCACTCTATCCACATTTACCTTTTCCCTCTGTAATATCTATTCGCCATCGTCATCTGCCCTTACTAGGGCAGATCTGCTACACCTCGTTGACCAGCTCCCTTCATCTTTCGTGTTGGTAGGCGACTTTAATGCCCACCACCCCCAATGGGGCTCTCCGGCACCTTGTCCGAGAGTCTCCCTTTTGGTGGACATTCTCCAACACCTCAATCTTGTTTGCCTCAACACCAGTGCACCGACCTTCCTTTCTGACACAACACATACTTACTCCATAGACCTCGTGATTTGCACTCCTCAGCTTACCGGTCGGTTTGAGTGGTATGCACTTTCTGACACGTACTCGAGTGACCATTTCCCTTGTGTCATCCACTTTCTGCATCATTTCCCATCTCCTCGTCCCACCAGTTGGAAAATCTCTAAAGCCGACTGGGGGCTTTATTCTTCCATGGCTGTTTTTCACGACGAGAATTTTCCCAGCTGTGACAGTCAGGTCGAATACCTCACAGAGGTTATTCTCACAGCTGACGAAAATTCCATACCTCGCACATCCTCTTCTCCATGTCGTGTCCCGGACCCTTGGTGGAATGCAGCCTGCCGCGACGCTCTTAAGAGCCCGGCGACGTGCTTTACGCACCTTCCACCGCCACCCAACGTTGGAGAATTGTATAAATTATAAACGACTGTGAGCGAAATGTCGACGTGCTATCAACGACAGCAAGAAAGCTTGCTGGACTGCTTTTACTAGTTCTTTTAACCGTTTTACTCCCTCCACCGTTGTTTGGGGTGGCCTACGCCGTTTATCCGGGATCAAGGTCCACTCCCCGATTCTGGCCTGACTGTCGAGAATGCAGTCCTAGTGGACCCCATTGATGTTTCCAACGCACTGGGCCGTCCCTTTGCGGAGGTTTCGAGCTCTGCCCATTACCACCCTGCCTTTCTCCTTCGCAAACAGGCAGAGGAGGCACGGCCGCCTTCTTTCCACTCTTTTAATCGTGAAAATTATAATGTCTCCTTCACCATGCAGGAGCTAGACCGTGCTCTCGCCCTGTCCCGATCTTCTGCTCCCGGCCCCGATTACATCCATATTGAGATGCTGAAGAACCTCTCTCTTGCGGGCAAGTGTTTCCTTCTTAGTACCTATAATCGCATATGGACTGAGGGTCATATCCCACAAGTTGTCGTGAAGCCATTGTTGTCCCCATCCCCAAACCAGGGAAGGACAAACATCTTCCTTCCAGTTATCGCCCAATTTCTCTGACGAGCTGCGTCTGTAAGGTGATGGAACGCATGGTTAACGCTCGGTTGGTTTGGCTCCTCGAATCTCGCCGCCTCCTAACAAATGTCCAATGCGGTTTTCGTCGACACCGCTCTGCTACTGATCACCTCGTTACCTTGTCGGCCTTCATTATGAATAGCTTTCTAAAGAAACGTCAAACAGTAGCAGTGTTCTTCGACTTGGAGAAGGCATACGATACCTGTTGGAGAGCGGGCATTCTCCGCACATTGCACATATGGGGGCTTCCGGGCCTCCTCACTCTTTTTATTCAAGCGTTTTTGGCGGATCGAAAGTTCCGGGTAAGGGTGGGCTCTGTTCTGTCCGATACCTTTCGCCAGGAGAATGGGGTACTGCAGGGCTCCGTCTTGAGTGTGGCTCTCTTTGCCATTGCAATCAATCCGATCGTAGACTGCCTTTCAGCCGACGTTTCCGGATCCCTTTTTGCAGACGATTTCGCAATTAATTGCAGCTCCCAGCGGACGTGTCTCTTGGAGCGTTGTCTTCAACGCTGTCTTGACCGTCTGTATTCCTGGAGCATTGCGAACGGCTTCCAATTCTCCACTGAGAAAACGGTGTGTGTAAACTTCTGGAGATACAAGGAATTTCTTCCTCCATCCCTACGTCTCGGCCCCGTTGCTCTCCCTTTCGTGGAGACGACAAAATTCTTGGGGATAATGTTGGATCGGAAACTTTGCTGGTCCACACATGTGTCCTACCTGGCTGCCCGTTGTGCCCGATCCCTTAATGTTCTTCGTGTCCTCAATGTCACGTCATGGGGAGCGGATCGTACTGTCCTGCTTCACCTTTACCAGGCCATTGTTCAGTCGAAGCTCGACTATGGGTGCCTTGTATACTCTTCTGCACGGCCGTCGATTCTCCGCCGTCTCAACTCTATTCACCATCGGGGTTTACGTCTGGCGACCGGTGCATTTTATACCAGTCCTGTTGATAGTCTGTATGCCGAGGCTGCTGTATTACCCTTGACCACTCGTCGTGACATACTCCTGCGTCGGTACGCATGCCGCCTGCGGTCGATGCCGCACCATCCGTCTTACAGATTATTTTTTGACGACTCACTCGATCGCCAATATCAGTTGTCCGTGATAGCCCTGCTTCCACCTGGAGGTCGGTTTCGCCGCCTGCTTCAGCGGCTCGATTTTACCCTTCCTTCCACCTTTCGGTTGAGGGAAAGCCCATTGCCACCATGGCATCAGGCCCAGGTTCACACCCACCTTGAACTTAGTTCGTTGCCCAAGGAGAGCACCCCGGATTTGGTATACCGCTCGAGGCTTGTCGAACTCCGTTCGCGGTTTGATAATGCCATATTTATTTACACTGATGGTTCCAAGAGCACTGACGGTGTCGGATCTGCCTTCGCCGTCGGGGACAACCGTTTCCAATACAAGCTCCCTGACCGGTGCTCTATTTTCACGGCTGAGCTTTTTGCCCTCCACCAGGCTGTTTTGTATACCTGCCGCCGCCGCCATCCTTTTTATGTCATCTGTTCGGATTCCCTTAGTGCCCTACAGAGTCTTAAGGATCCTTTCTCGAACCATCCTCTTGTGTATCGGATCCAACGCTCCCTCCAGTTGGTAGCAGTTGACAGCTGTCACGTTTCTTTTCTGTGGGTCCCTGGCCACGTGAGTGTGCCCGGGAATGAGACCGCCGACATAGCAGCCAAGGCAGCAGCTCTTTTGCCTCGCGTGGCTACCTTTTGCGTCCCATCGGACGATGTTCAACGGGCTCTTCGCCGGAGTATTGTGTCGTCATGGCACAGTGCGTGGCTTTCACTGTACAACAATAAATTGAGAACTGTAAAACCGATCCCGACCTCTTGGGGGGCCTCCTCACGCCCCTCTCGGCGAGAGGAAGTCATCCTGGCCCGGTTGCGGATCGGTCACTGCCGTTTCAGCCACCTTCATTTGCTAACCGCCGACCCTGCACCGCTGTGCTCCTGTGGTGAATTGCTGATGGTGCGACATGTTTTACTGTCTTGTCCCAATTTTAATCATTTTCGTGTAGCCCTTCAGTTTCCGTCTACTCTGGAGGAAATTTTAGCTGATGACACACGAGCAGCTGCTCGAGTATTGCGTTTTATCAACATGGCCAATCTATCTAAAGATATTTAACCCTTTTAATTGTTTTTATCTTTCATGCTTAGCCTTCTTTTAATACTCTATCTGATGCCTGAAGTGCGAAACACTCGTTAAGCAAAATATATTTTGTTGTCGGAAATCATACAAAAATAGGAGAATGTGTTCCATTCTGAAAATACGTAAAGAACTGCAATTTGAAATTGTTTCCTTTTTTTCTGGCAGGGGGTCGCATATTCGAAGAGGTTGAAAAACACTGCCTTAAATGATCGGCCGCCATCTGTTATGTTTATGTTGGCTCTCGACGAATGCAACTGAATGTTGGTGTGCGCTGTCGCAAATGTATTGGCGCGGACTGAGGACTCGGGTCGTCCATCAGATGCACAAAACTATAGTTCTATATCTCTAATATCGGCCAGTTGCATAACGTTTTGGAAAACATTTTATGTTTGAGCTTTATGTCATTTCTGGAGACCGGAAACCTCCTTTGTCTTAATCAACATGGTTTCCGAAAGCAACTATCATGTGAAACACAACTCGAACTATTCATCCACGACATCCAGAGAGCAGCAGATATAGGATCCCTGGTAGATGGCGTGTTGCTCGACTTCCCAAAGCCGTTAGATACCATTTCTCACCGTCACCCTATCTACAAAGTGCGAGCATATCGAATGTGAGACTAACTGCGTGACTGCATTGAGGCGTTTCTAGCTAACAAACCGCTGCATGTTATTCTCAACGGAAGGTCTTCAGTCAGTAATGTGATATCAGACGTGCCCCAGGAGACTGTTATAGGACTTTTGCAATATATATTAATGACCTCGTAGATAACATCGAAAGATCAGTCAGGCTTTTTGCGGATAGCAATACTGCGAAAGGGTCACGAAAGGTTGCAGCTTATCGACCCACGATGTAGGGAATGGCAATTGAGCGTCAACATAAAGAGGTGTAAACACAGAAAGTAAGATCCTGTATAATATAACTGCGCAATAGCGGGACAGGCATTGGGAGCAGTTACTTCAATAAAATATCTGAGAGTTAACATAAGAAACGATTTAAAATGGAACGACTGTACGCAATCGTGGGTAATGCAGATTGTTTAGAAGTGTAGGAAGTGTAGTCCGTCAGCGCTTTAGTATTAGCCAACAGTGTGCGATCCGTACCAGGTAGGGCTGATAGAGGACCAACACGCTTCGTTATGGACTCATTTGGTGAGAGCGAAAGTGTCACAAGAATTATTTGTAAACGCCAGTGGTAAAAGAGACACGTTTCGTATCGCTGTACAAGCTTCCGTCGAAGTTTTCTCGAAGAGTTAACCTATATACGGTATTGCTTCCTCCAACATACATCTTGCAAACCGGCCACATGGATAAAATTAGGACTCACCGGCAATAGTTTGTCACGCAGATGGAATACGAGGAGGAAGTGACATTGGCAGCACAATGTCAAGTGGCTTGCGCAGTATGTAGGAACACGAAGTTGCCGCTAGCAAGCAAAAGTCAAAGACTGGGGGCTGTGCCACGTAAAAATCGTGAAAGCAGCAGAGGGCCAAATATGCAGGAAAAAAAGGCCTAGCAGAGACTTCTGTAAATCAGCGCAAATACTGCATTTAATTGATTAAAGAAGAAAATATAAAATGCAACGAATACAGTTGGCTAAAAATGAGGATGACAGGTAATGCAAAACGGCTCAACAGGAGTTAGAAGAGGACAAACGCAAGTCTGTATAAGAATGTCTACATAAAGCCTGCATAAAAATCAAACAGACGTTTGGAGTAAAGAAAAGTAACTGTATCCCAGTCAAGACCTCAGCGAAAAACTAGTAACACGTAAAGAACGGAAAGCTGATGGGTGGATGGGGCTATACAAGGTAAATGAACTTGACGTCAGGATTGTAGACAGGAAAGAGGTAGTACACGAAGATGAGATACGAGATACGATACTGCGAGAAGAATTTGATATAGCACTGAAAATTTATGTTGAAATAAGGTCCCTGGAGTATATGACATTCCCTCACAGCAAATTATGTCTTTGGAAGAGAAACTACTCCACCTGGTGTGCAAGATGTATGAAACAGTCCCAAGTCAAGTAAAATATAACAATTCCAATTCCAAAGAAAGCAAATGTAGACAGGTGTAAATATTACAAGTCTACAAGTTTAATAGTCCATGGTTGGTAACTACTAACACGAATTATTTACAGACCAATAGAATAACTGGTAGACGTCGACTGTGCGGGAGAGCAATGTACATTTAGAAGAGGTGTAGCCACTACTCACCTTACGAATTATCTTAGAAGATAGGTTAAGGAAAAATAAACATACCTTTATAGCTCTTGTCAACGATTACAGGAATACGCTCTTTCAATTTATGAAGGTAGCAGGGCTAAAGTAAAGGGAACGAATTTGTACATAAATCAGACAGCAGTTTTAAGAGTTGAAGGGCAAGAAAGTAAAGCAGTAGTTCGAAACTTAAAAAGAGACGATTAAAGTCTTTCCCCTACGTTATTTAATGTGTACATTGAGCAAGATATGATGGAAGGCAAGGATAAATTTTTAAAAGGAATTACTGTTCACGGAGAAGAAATAAAGGTTTTACGGTTTGCCGATAATATTGTAATTCTCTCAGAGATAGCAAAAGACCTGGAAGAAAAACTGAAAGGAATGAACAGCCTTTTGAAATGAGGGTATGAGATGAACATAAACAAGCGTCATAGAATGTAGTCGAATTAAATCAGGTAATGCTGAAGGAATTAGATTAGGAAACGAGGCAGTAAAAGGAGTAGATGAGTTTTATTTGGAGCCGGCCGCGGTGGCCGAGGTCTGCGGCGCGCAAGTCAGTCTGAACTGCCGCTACGGTCGGGGGCTCGAATACCCCGTCGGGCATAGATGTTTGTGTCGTCTTTAGTATAAGGTAGTTCATAAGTAATCTGTAAGAATAGGGACTGATGACCCCGCAGCTAAGTCCCTTAAGCTTAACAAACATTTGAACATTCAATTTTTATTTGGGCAGTAAAATAACAGGTGGACGAAGGAGAGAAGATTTGCAGAATAGAAATGGGAAGAAAAGAAATACTGAAGAAGAGAAATTCGTTGACATCGAACATTAGAAAGCCTTATGTGATAGAATTTTTCTGGGGTGTAGCGTTGTACGGTAGTGAAACATGGACGATAATCAGTTCAGAAAGGTAAAGAATAGAAACTTTGGGAATGTGGCGCTACAGAAGAATGCTGAAGACTGGGTGCGTAAGATGTACTGAATAGAATGGACGAGAAAAAGAGAAGAGACAGATTTATAGTACACATCCTGAGTCATCAAGTAATCTTCAGTGTAGTATTGAAGGTAATTTTGTGTGTGTGTGTGTGTGTGTGTGTGTGTGTGTGTGAGAGAGAGAGAGAGAGAGACGACGACGAGAGTAGAAATCGCAGAGGAAGAGGATGAGACAAGTACAGTAAGCAGCTTCAAATGGACGTGAGTTGGTGTTATTACTCACCGATGAGTGATGAGGAAGGATTAGGGTTTAACATGGACAACATTGTTGTCAGATAAGAATGGGTTCGACTTTTGACAGGAGCCATCGCGCCAGGTGATGACAGGCGGGTCTGACCTCTGGAATGCGAGTCCAGCGTGTTTCTGGTGCGCTACCTTGCCCGGACGGAGATGATGAGCCTGGCACAACTTAAGAGTAGGGCACCAAGCCACAACAACAACAATACGAACAGGCAATAATAAGTCGATACTGGCTGTTCCGTGAGTCGTCTAAACGTTCTCTCACGAATGACACACGCAGCTTGCCTGAAAGTACATGCATGTACACTAGCGTAAATCCTAGTTTTCAGCTGTCCTTATTATTGCTTCTGAAAGGTATGTTTAATTTTCATTATAATGTGACCGAAAGTAGTCTGTTTTGTACGTGTGTCCATAAAACTCCCAGGACATATTTTATCGCACTTAAAAAAGAGTTTACATGATTCACCATGCAGGTTATATATCTGACCTATGACATTTTTAAAATGACACATCCTCGTACTTTGTTGCTTATTATCTGTACTGATATTAAAAAATGATAGTAAACGTCATTTGCATGTATCTAGCATAGTACGAACGATGTAATGATATGTGACAATTTTTCAATCCACCTACTCTCCGAAAGGTACCGCCGATGTTTGACGGAGGGTACTCTGTACCAGTGGCCATTCCTCTATTCCTCTTCCATTCGCGAATGGATTGCTAGTTAGGCTCTGTGTGAACTCGAATCACTCTTTCGTGAGGTATACGAAAGACGAAGCAATTTTTTATTAATTTAGGCACTTGATACTTGAACGGTAGACGATATCGTGACCTCTCCTGCTAGCGTGGGCCACTCGCGTCGGCTGAATACCTCAGCGACGCTTTCGCGCTTACTAAATGGAACTGCAACGAAACGTGCTGCTCTTTTCTTCCTATTTCACCATCAATCCTATATAGTATGGATCCCAGAATGAGGAGCATTATCGAAGCATTGGTGAAACGAGTGTACTGTAAATTACACTACTTACCATTACAATTGCTACACCAAGAAGAAATGCAGATGATAAACGGGTATTCATTGGACAAATTTATTTTACTAGAAATGATATCCACCCCCATGAACCACAGGCATTGCCGAGGTGGGGTGGCTTGCGGTGCCTCAACGATGCAGATAGCCGTACCATAGGTGCAACCACAGTGGAATGGTATCTGTGGAGAGGCCAGACAAACGTGTGGTTCCTGAAGAGGGGCAGCAGCCATTTTCATTAGTTACAGGGGCAACAGTCTGGGTGATTGACTGAGCTGGCCTTGTAACATCAGCTAACATGGCTTTGCCAAACAGTTACTGTGAACGGCTGAAAGCAAGGGGGAAACAACAGTCGTTACTTCTCCCGAGGACATGCAGCTCTACTGTATGAATATAAGATGATGTCGTCTTCTTGGGTAAAATATTCCGGAGGTAAAATAGTCCCCCATTCGGATCTCCGGGCGGGGACTACTCAGGAGGATGTCGTCTTCAAGAAAAACAAAACAGGCATTCTACGGGTCGGAGCGTGGAATGTTCTAACCCTTAATCGTGTAGGTAAGTTAGAAAATTTGAAAAGAGAAATTGCTAGGTTAAAGTTAGATATGGTAGGGATTAGTGAAGTTCGGTGGCACGATGAACAGGATTTCTGGTCAGGTGAGTACAGGGTTATCAGTACAAAATCAGTTGGTGGTAACGCAGGGGTAGGTCTGATAATGAATAATGAATAAGAAAATAGGAATGCGGGTAAGTTACTATGAACAGTATAGTGAACGTATTATCGTAGTAAAGATAGACACGAAGCCAACACCGACCACAGTAGTGCAAGTTTATATGCCAACTATCAAGGCCAATGATGAGGATGTCGAAAAAAATGTATGAGGAGATAAAAGAAATCATTCATAAAGTTAAGGGAAACGAAAACTTGATTGTGATGGGGGACTGGAACTCGGTAGTAGGAAAAAGAGCCGCGGTGGAGTAGCTGAGCGGTCTAAAGCACCTCGCTGCGGAGCGCGCGGTTGCTCGCCGTGGAGGTTCGAGTCCTCCCTGGGGCATGGGTGTGTGTGTGTGTGTGTGTGTGTGTGTGTGTGTGTGTTTGTCCGTAGGTTAGTTTACCTAGGTTTAAGTAGTTTGTAAGCTACGGACTGATGGCCACGCAGTTTGGTCCGATAGATTGATTGGTAGAATGATCAGCAACACTTGGTTTAATCATCATGAAAGAAGGCTGTATACGTGGAAGAGACTAGGAGACAAGGGAAGGTACCAGATTGACGTAATAATGGTAAGGAATAAATTTAGAAACCAGGTTCTAAACTATAAGACATATCCAGGGGCAGATATAGACTTCGACCATAACTTATTGGTTATGAACTGCAGATTAACACTTAAGAGACTGCAGAAAGGTAGAAAGGTTAGGAGATGGAACCTGGACAAATTGAAGGAACCAGAGGTGGTTGAGAGTTTCAGAGGGGGCATTAGGCAAGGATTGGCTGGAACGGGGGAAAGTAATACAGTAGAAGAAGAATGAGTAGCTCTGAGAGATAGGGTAGTGAAGGCAGCAGAGAATCATATAGACAGAAGGACAAGGCCTAATAGAAATCCCTGGATTACACACGATATACTGAACTTAATTGATGAGAGGAGAATATAAAAATTCAACAAGTGAAACAGGAAAAAGGGAGTACAAACGTCTGAAAAATGAGATTGACAGGAAGTGCAGACTGGCCAAGCAGGAGTGGCTAGAGGACAAATGCAGAACCGTAGAAGAATGCATAAGTAGGCGAGAGATGGATACCGCCTACAGGAAAATAAGAGATATTTGGAGACTCAGACTCAGACGGAAAACCAGTACTAAGCAAACAGGGGAATGCTGAACTGTGGAATGAATATATAGAGGGCCTATACAAAGGAAATAAACTTGAAGGTAGTATTCTAGAAATGGAAGACGAAGTGGAGGAAGATCAGATAGGAGAAATGATACTGCGAGAAGAATTTGACAGAGCACTGAAGGACCTGAGTCGAAACAAGGCCCCTGCAATAGATGATATTCCGTCTGAACTGCTGATATCGTTAGGAGAGCCAGTCGTGAAAAAATTGTATCACCTAGTATGCAAGATGTATGAGACAGGGGAAATACCCTCCGACTTCAAGAAGAATATCATAATTCCAGTTCCAAAGAAAGCAAGTGCAGACAAGTGTGAAAGTTACAGAACTATCAGTTTAATAAGTCATGGTTGCAAAACACTAACACGAATTATTTACAGACGAATGGAATAACTTATGGAATCCGACCTCGGGGAAGATCAGTCAGGATTTAGCAGAAATTTAGGAACACGGGAGGCAATACTCACATTACGACTTATCTTAGAAGATAAGTTAAGGAAAGGGAAACCTACGTTTTTAGCGTTTGTCGATTTGGAGAAAGCTTTTAACAATGTCGATTAGAATACACTCTTCCAAATTCTGAAGGTAGCAGGGGTAAAATATAGGGAGGGAAGAGTTATATTCAACCTATACAAAAACCACACAGCAGTTATTAGAGTCGAAGGGCAAGAGGTTGGGAAGGGAGTAAGACAGGGTTGTAGCCTTTCCCCAATGTGGTTCAATCTGTACATTGAACAAGCAGTGAATGAATGGAAGGAGAAATTTGGAGAGGGAATTAAAGTTCAGGGAGAAGAAATAAAAACATTGCGGTTTGCCGATGACATAGTAATTCTCTCAGAGACCGCAAAGGATCTGGAAGAGCAACTGAATGGAATGGACAGTCTCTCGAAAGGAATATATAAGATGAACATTAACAAGAGTAAAACAAAGGTAATGGAATTTAATGTCAGAAAATCTGGTGATGCTGAAGAAATTAGAATACGTAATGAAACAATAAAAGTAGTAGATGACTTTTGTTATTTTGGTAGCAAGATAACTGCTGATGGCCGAAGTAAAGAAGACGTAAAATGCAGAATGGCTATGGGAAGAAAGGCGTTTCTAAAGAAGCGAAGCTTGTTAACATCCAATATTGATTTAAATGTTAGGAAGTCCTTTTTAAAGCATTTATCTGGAGTGTAGCACAGTATGGGAGTGAAACGTGGACAATAAGGAGTTCAGATAAAAAGATGATAGAAGCGTAACTAATGAGGAGGTGCTTAACCGAATCAGGGAGAAAAAGATTTTCTGGCATTTCCTGAGTAAGAGAAGGGATAGATTGGTTGGACACATTCTGAGACATCAAGGAACTGTGAGCTTAGCATTAGAAGAAAGTTTGTGGAGTAAAAATCGTAGAGGGAGACCGAGGGACGAATACAGTAAGCAGATTCAAAAGGATGTAGGTTGCCGAACGTATTCTCAGATGAAAGGATTTGCACAGGACAGGGTAGCGTGGAGAGCTGCATCAAACCATTCTGCGGACTGAAGACCTCAAAAACAACAGAAAAGATATGTGATTACATTTTCACGCATTTTGGGTGCATAGATCCTGAGAAATCAGTACCCAGAACCACCACGTCTGGTCGTAATAACGGCCCTGATACGCCTAGGTATTGAGTCAAACAGAGCTTGGTTGGCGTGTACAGGCACAGATGCCCATACAGCTTCAACACAATACCACAGTTCAAGAGTAGTGACTGGCGTATTGTGACGAGCCAGTTGCTCGGCCACCATTGTCCAGACGTTTTCAATTGGCGAGAGATCTGGAGAATGTGCTGGCCAGGGCAGCAGTCGAACATTTTCCGTATCCAGAAAGGCCCGTACAGGACCTTAAACATGCGGTAGTGCATTATCCTGCTGAAATGTAGGGTTTCGCAGGAATCGAATGAAGGGTAGACCCACGGGTCTAACACATCTGTAATGTAACGGTCACTGTTCAAAGTGCCGTTGAACAAGAGGTGACCGAGACGTGTAACCAATGGCACCCCATACCATCACGCCGGGGGATACGCCAGTATGGCGATGACGAATACACGCTTCCAATGTGCGTTCACCGCGATGTCGCCAAACACGGATGCCACCATTATGATGCTGTAAACAGAACCTGGATTCATCCGAAAAAATGACGTTTTGCCATTCGTGCACCCAGGTTCATCGATGCGTACACCATCGCCGGAGCTCCTGTCTGTGATGCAACGTCAAGGGTAACCGCAGCCATGGTCCCCGAGCTGACATTCCATGCTGCTGCAAACGTCGACGAACTGTTCGTGCAGATGGTTGGTGCGAAAAATGGCAACTAGTCCTCAATGTAAGAAAAAGAAAGAGAATTGGGACACTGCGATCACCACGAGTGCACAGAATACCCTAGCTCGCCTCCCACTAGATGCAAATTTTCAAGTTGATGCATTTGTATACACAAAGCGAAGACGCCCAATGATCCTTTCTTCAGAGTGAATGCACACCACTCCCTGTGAATCTCCGTCTGTAATGAGTGAAACGGTCCAGATGACTATGTTAGTAGTGTTGAACTGTCGTATGTGGTGGGAGGCTTGTCCGTGCAGTCGAAATGGTTACATTGCCGGCGCGGTGCCTTGGCGTGTTCGGTGAGAGGGCTGACTGCTCACTCTAATTACAAACTGTGCCAACAACTGTACGATCAACAGCCAACACACATCTGCAGCGGTTCAAACTACCCGAAGAACGAGGAAAAGAATGTCGCAGTTGTTTGTGCAACTGTCTTGTTATCAGGAGACCTGGGATCAGTTCCTGATGAGGTTTAAATTTATAACTTTCCTCATTGATTCAAGACAATGCGCGCTGGCAGCTAATGTCTTAAATGGTAATAGCTGCAGACACCACATATATTTCCCATTTCAATTTTTATACTAGGATTTTCCATCCAGTGCTTAACCGCAGAGTTTGCGAATTTTATGACCTTTTCTTCGCTGGGAATTATCACCACCCCACTGTTTGGTAGAAGATGTGCCTCTACAGCAGACGTCTGGCAATACAATCGGCCACCTTCTCCATCCCTGTATTCATCCGTGTAACGCAGTTCTTGTATTTTCTTCGGTAGACTTTGGTCAAAGTAAAAATTGCAAACAGGAAGGGATATTTACAGAAACACTGTATTCATATTTAAGAGTCTAGCAATTACCGTTACGAATCTTATGTTTCAACCCAGGGCAGGTCTTTCATATGCATTGTCACTTTTGTCTCGGAGTGAAGTAAATAAAGCTTGAAACAATTTCGCCTCTTGTGCTTCCTATTTCATCGCAAGCTATGTTCAGTTGTTTGAATAGCTGACATTTGTTTCATTCGTAAGAAGAGTTCCATTTCCACACCGGATTTTCTCCGCTTATTCTCTACTTAACACAACGATTCTTTTATCTGGAACAGATTGGAGGAGTTACTTGTGATTGGGCCAGGAGTAGGCCAGAGCTAGGAAGGCAGTATCGTCAGCCTACTGAAGGAGCTGGACGGGAGGCTGGGGTTGTGGCATATCAGCGGAATAAAGGAGGGGCGACGGGACGGAGTAAAACAGGTGTGAGTTGTAGTTGTAGACAGTGACGTAGGATGGGTGGTGGGAGAGCAAAGAAGCAGTGAAGCGGAGGTATTTAATAGGGAGGACATTGGTCTGGAACTGGAAAAGGGGACCTTGATGCTATACAAGGTCGTAGGCTTTTTCTATGTCATGGGAAACGAATATGGCGGAGCGACAGGAGTTTTACAGAGAGGAGATGGCGAGGAGAAGGAAGATTGGTTTTGTATCCCATCCTCGTCGCCACTTTTGTGTCCCAGCCTCGTCGCCACTTTTGTGTCTCGTTTCCGCCGGATGCTCTGGGTGTCGGTGGCCGAGTAGCGAGAAAGACACCGACACAGGAATAAAGGATGCACGCGTGTGCAGGTACGGAGGTGAGCAGCCAGTGGGACAGCAGAAACTAGAAACACTGGAGTAAATTAGAACGATATATATATTTCATAGAGACTTAGTAATACTTAACTTTCACATAGTTCTTGACTGCAGAATGCTGATACATAGTTTAGATAGAGGCCTGCCTACGGATGATTCCTAGTGCCTATCCGATATCCAAGTCTTAACTGGGGCCTGTCTGATTCGCAAGTGGCCGATGCAGCAGTCGTGGCCACGAGCGGAGTTGCAGCAGAGGGCGCTCGTGGCTGACGTCGTAAGAACGCCGCGCCTTGCGTGCATGGCGGCACGCGGCGAAAGTACGTGGCGCGCACTTTAGACTTGTGCGACACCACAGTTGGAAGCCACATTGGGAGAGGGGAAAGAGCTGGTGTTGATGAATGCAGTGGAACAGAATGGTTTCCAGGGCCTTACTGAACACTGGTGGGACGGTTGGACGAGGTAGCGAATGGGGGCTTGTTGGGTCTGGGAAACATTAGGAAGCAGGAGGTTTTCCACAGGTTGGGGAAGATGTCGGTGTAAAGGATAACATTGAAGAGGGGGGCGAGGGCGGTATTGAAAGAGAGCAGGCAGGTGAAGAGGAGACAGTAGGTGAGGCGGTCGTGGCTAGGGGCGGTGATGTAGTTTTGTGCAGTGTCAGTTGAATGTCAGGGGCAATTATGGAAGTGTTGATTGTAATTCTGAGGGCGGGATGTGGTCCAAGTACTGGAAGCTGGGGTTGAGTGGGCGAGTAGAGGAATCAATACACTCGCAGAGAGTGGGAAAGAGGTGGTAATCAACGTGGGTGTTATTGGGGATGGAGAAGAAGTCGGAGAGGTAGGAGGCAAAGTGTTGTACCTTGCTAGATTTGTCAAGAAAAGGATGGTCATTGTGAATCAAACGGTAGTTGGGGGCAGGATAATTGCCAGTAAGGCGTTGGGTGGCCTACCAGTACTTGGAGGATTGGTTTTGAGCGTGGCTTTAAGATGGGTGCATGTCTGACACCAGGCCCAGCGTCTTTTTGCGGTCAAGACGTTTCTGATATGTCGCAGTTACCATTGGCTTTAAAGTATGTCTCGGTCACCAGTGCGTAAAAAGGATCGGTAAAGGTGGCGGGATTCTATGAGAGGGATGGCCTGAGGAGGGAGGTGGGGTGGTGTGGTGAATGGCTTTGGTGGGGCTGTGGACTTGGACAGTGTCAGTACGGTCTGGTGGAAGAAGGAAGAGGCATAGTCTATGTCAACAGGGGTGGGTAGGGGGAGATGGTATCTTGTGACTGAAATATGGATGGAATGCTGTAGGCGTACCTGTTGGTGCGCGAGTAGTCACAGACTAATTTGAGATGGGGTTCAGGTCGGAGAGAGAGAGGCTAGGCGACGGTGGAGTCGATGGTGATTAGGACTGAGGCGTGGTCACTGCCTGTCAGGTCAAGGACATCCGCCATGATGTGCTCGATGAGGTTTGTAGATGCCAGGGTGACATCAGGGGCCCACAGCGGAATAACCAAGCGCACTAAGGCACCTTGCTGCGGTGCGCGCGACCGTTCCCCGTCGGAGGTTTGACTCCTCCATCGGGAATGGGTGTATTTGTCGTCTTTACTTTAAGTTAGTTTAAGTAGTTTGTAAGTCTAGGGACTGATGACCTTAGTCGTTGAGTCCTTTAGGATTACAAATATTTGAACATTGAAGTGAGGTGTGGTGTTATATTTGGGGCAAGTGGGTATTGGGAGAGAGAAGACGTCGCCCCAAAGGCAGGTGGTGATGAACTGACGACACGGCTGGAGTTCAGCGGGGCTCTGGGAAGAAAGGTTAAGGGTGGCAAAAGCCACATAGGTCGTGGAGGATCTGTCGACTTGTGAAAGGAAGTCATAGGGGAGGAGGAAGACGCAGCGGACATGGTGGTGTGAGTGACGATAAGGCAGGGAAAAAAGGCTGTTCGGTAGGTTAATTCAGGAGGGGTTGTTGCGAGACGGGGGTGACAGAGGTGGCCGATTGTCATTCCGCCCCATGTGAGGGGGGGGGGGCATCTGTGCAGTGGAGGAGGTAAGGAGAGGTACTGACAAGACGATGGAATTGTAGGAAGGAATTGAGGAGAAAGGCATCCATGCTGTGTTTGGAGAGGGTATTCATGAAAAGGTGCTTGTTGGAGTGGAGGGAGCGAACGTTGTAGTAGAGGAGGTCGTAGGATGGGCATGGTATGGGGAGATGTGGGGTGAATGGGTAGGGGGTAGACAGGAAATAGGTTACGGGTGTAATTTATGCAAAGGTGACCTGCTGTCAGAATGTGAAATGGCGGTGATTGCAGAGAAAAGGTGGTGTAGGGCTCAGGTTGGAAAATGTTGTTGGTGGGATGGTGTGTGGATGCTAAAATGAGTGGATGTTCTGGAGAGCCACAGTGCCGAACCAGACGAGGTTTTCAATGGTGGGAAGGAGGCAGAGGAAATTGTAAGTGTGCACAGTTGGATCGATGGGGCAGACAGGAACAGTGAGTGCAGGTGTGATGGGGGTGGGGCACGCTGTACACCAGTTGGAGTAGATAGGGTGGGGTCTGCTACAGGTGGGAGGGGAGCGAGGGTAGACCACTGTTCGAGGAAGTGGGAGGATTTAGAGTGGGGACAGGCAGGGAGGGTTGCGACAGTTGGTGGTCAGGTGGTCGTGGTACATGACAAAAGCATTGTGGAGGGGAGCATGAGGGATAAGCCTTATAGCATCTGTCATCAATAAGCACCCCGTCAGTGAGGAGGCAGTCAATAGGACGCACAATTGTGGTTTAGGTAGTTTCTTTAGTAAAACTGTTGCATCTTCTAAGTGTTCTGCCAACTAAACGTAGTCTTTGGTTCGCTTTTCCTACAATATTTTCTGTGTGTTCTTTCCAATTCATACTCCTAGGTATTTAGTTGAATTTACTGCCTGTAGTTTTGACTGATTTATAGTGTAAATGAAGTCATGTGGAGGTTTTGTTGGGGATGACAGAATTGGATTGAGGTTCGGGAACAGGGTATATGGGGACGTGGTAGGGAACAGGGCCCGCCTGCTGACGATTCAGCCACTTTGACGTGTGATGCGGGCTGGGGAGGGAACACTGAAGGTGGCGAGAATGACGGAGGACCAGTGCCAAAATGGTGGACTACCGCTTCAGGCGTGTGGATGGACAATCGATGGAACTCTCTGGTAATTATAACAAGACTAGAATCCATATTAAATATAAAGACAGATACGATTGCAGTTACAGTGAGAGCAAAATCAATGTGTGATGAAAACGTACTTACAATTTGGAAAAGAAATCGTACCTTAAACAGGTAAGTGAGCAATACACAGGTAGGTGGTTGTCTTGAAGTGGTGACCAGATGTGAGATGCTAAACTGTGCGGAGCAGCGCAGTACGTATGCTAGGTAGCAGATGGCGCAGGAGTCAAAATACAAGTTCCTCTTCCGAAATTTAAGTACATTTTTATCATACTCTGATTTTGCTCCCATTATACGAGGGTCGCCCACAAAGTAAGTTCCGTTTCTATCCGCGGAAGCGCGATCGCAGTTCCGAGCATGCGCGGCAGTTATTCTGACACGAGGAGAAGTCATGTACGCTGCTGCTGACGTGTGCTATTTAGTGCTTCTTTATAATGTCAGCCGTAATTGAAAATTCCGTCGCGTGTGAAATCAGATCTGTGATGCGTTTTCTAAATGCAAAGAAGGTTAAACCAAAGGAAATTCATTGGCAAATATGTGATGTTTACGGACAAAATACTATGAATGAGTCAATGGTTAGTAGATAGGTCAGAGTGTTCAATGCAGGACGTGATCAGCTGCACGATGAAGAGCAAAGTGGACACCTGTCTGTAGTTACTGGTGAACTGGTTCGCACAATTGGAGAGAAGATTAAGCACAATCGTAAGTTTATAGTTAGTGCCCTTGCTATGGTCAAATGTTCGTTCGTAAATCTATCGGACCAAACTGCGTGGTCATCAGTCCGTAGCTTACGAACTATTTAAACCTAAGTGCCGGCCGCGGTGGCCGAGGGGACTGAGGCGCACCAGTCACGGTCTGCACGGCCACTACGGTCGGTGGTTCGAATCCCCCCTCGGGCACGGATATTTGTGGCGTCCTTAGTCATAGGTAGTTCATAAGTAGTTTATAAGTTCTAAAAACATTTGAACATTTGATTTAAACCTAGGTGAACTAACCCAAGGACAAACACACACACCCATGCCCCAGGGAGGACTGCTGAAGCGATAGCTCTTTACTTAACAGTCATATACAACCGCTCTCTCATAGAAGGATCTGTACCAAAAGATTGGAAAGTTGCCCAGGTCACACCTATATTCAAGAAAGGCAGTAGGAGTAACCCACTAAACTACAGGCCTATTTCATTGACGTCAATTTGCAGCAGGGTTTTGGAACATATCCTGTATTCAAATATTATGAATTATCTCGAACAGAACGATCTATTGACCCAAGGTCAACACGGATTTAGAAAATATCGTTCATGCGAAACACAACTAGCTCTTTATTCACACGAAGTGATGGGTGCTATCGACAAAGGTTCGCAAATCGATTCCGTATTTCTTTATTTCCAGAAAGCTTTTGACACCGTACCTCACAATCGGCTTTTAATCAAATTGCGTGGTTATGGTATATCGCCCCAAATTTGCGATTGGATAGGGGATTTTCACAGAGGACACAGTTCGTAGTAATCGATGGTAAGTAGGTCTCTTACGTTTTTGTAGATGACGCCGTCATTTACCGTCTAGTAAAATTATCTGAAGATAAAACCAACTGCAGAACGATCTGAATAAGATATCAGTATGGAGTAAAAATTGGCAATTGACTCTAAATAATGAGAAGTGTGAAGTCGCCCACATGAGTACGAAAAGAAATCCGTGAAACTTTGTTTACAAGATAAATCAATCAAAAGTGAAGGCCGGAAACTCCACAAAATACCTAGGCATTACTATTACTTCAGACTTAAATTGGAAAGAACACGTAGATAATATCGTGGGAAAGGCGAACCAGAGACTGCGTTTTATTGGCAGAACGCTTAAAAGATGCAACACAACTACTAAAGAGACTACATACACTACGTTTGTCCGTCGTCATTTGGAGTATTGCTGCCCAGTATGGGATCCTTATCAGGTGGGTTTGACGGAGGACATCGAAAGAGTCCAAAGAAGGGCAGCTCGTTTCGTATTGTCACGATACAGGGGAGACAGCGTTACGGAAATGATACAGGATCTGGAATGGAAATCATTACAATAACGGCGCTTATCGCTGCGGCGTGGGCAACTTGCGAAACTCCAATCGCCAACATTCTCCTCCGAATGTGAAAATATATTGTTGACTCCCACTTACATAGGTAGAAATGATCATCATAATAAAATACGAGAAATCAGAGCTCGAACGGAGAGATTCAGATGTTCATTCTTCCCGCGCACTATTCGAGAATGGAATGGGAGGTGAATAGTATAATTGTGGTTCGATGAACTCTCTGCCAGGCACTTAAATGTGATTTGCAGAGTATCCCATGTAGATGTAGATGTAGACTCGAACCTCCGACGGCGAACAACCGTGCGCTCCGCAGCGAGGCGCCTTAGACCGCTCGGCTACTCCACCGCGGCCCTTACTATGGATGTTACGCAAATCTCACGATCACTAATTCATGAAATTGTTACTGAAAAACTGAAATTTCGAAAGCTTTGCTCACTTTGGTCACCAAAAAGTCTTACTGAGCAACACAAGAAACAACGGATGGGCAGTGCACTTCAGAATTTGACACGCTACAATGAAGAAGTGATGGTTTTCTTTCTCGGATAGTCAACACTTTAACGATAATGATGAGCTGAAATAACATGTTACCACACGATTGAATACACAGACGGCAACCTTCTATGAAGAAGGCACACTGAAACTTGAGCCACGCTATGACAAGTGCCTACAAAATCTCGGAAGCCACGTAGAAAAGTAGTTTAACAATTGTAGATTTTTGCACAATAAATATTTTTTCTTTATCTGTAGACTATTTTTTGTATACGGTAACCAATCGGAACTTACTTTGTGGACATTCCTGGTATGTGTTATAATATCCGCCTTTATATTTGAAACTTTCGCTGTTTTTATTAAAATTACCTCAGATTTCTGACGATGGTATTCCAAAACGAGCAAGAGATACAAATAAAGAAACATGCTACCAAGACATTTCCACAACATTATTACAGACTGTCAGTTATTTCTGTTTTTGTTTCCTTCTGGTCTGCAGCTCGTCTTAGTAACTTGCCTCCAGATATGTGTTTCTATTCTTAAACGGCAAATCTGCTTCGTGAGGTGGCAAGATTATTGCTGTTCAGCCCTGATTCTGCCATTGGCAGTTTTTATGGAGCCTCGGCTTTTACTCGGTATTCAAGTACATCAAGTTTGCATACTCTTTGAGAAGACATTATTCCCTATCGTTATTATTTTCATTACCTGGCAGTGTGCAGATCTCGGCCTACGAAATTACATAGAAACGTGGGCAGTGACGCGTGACATTCATCCTCTGTCCCAAAACACACACTTTAGAATCCTCCCAGCCCGCCTTCCGCCCGACAATTGTTTTATTGCATGAGGGAGCAACAGAAGTCCACTTCATAACTGCAGTAATCAAGTGACTAAAATTGTTCTTCTAAAATTTTTATTAAACCAATATACTGTACCAATTCCCTAAAACTTGCTTATACAAAAATACTCTTTATTACTTCAATACAAAGTGTAACTGATTATTAGCTAATATACTTCAACGTTTAAAACTTCGCTTCGTTTCAAGGAGCCCCTACCTCCATTTCCCAGAAGGACGTTCAGAAGATTAGATTTCACGAGTATACATAAGCCTTGGTCCCAAAGACAGGGGAAAAGAATTCCTGGAAAATGGCGCTACAGAAGAATGATCAACATTAGTGGGCAGGTCTATCAACTGACGAGGAGATAATGAATCGAATTGTGGGGAGGGGGACACAATACGACAAAAAAAAGGAGGGGGGGTCGGTTTATAGAGCACATCGTGAGGTATCAAGGAATCGGAAAACTAGGACAGGGGGAAAGAGGAAGAATAAAGCAAGCTAGTTGCAGATGATGGGACTGTACGCCATAAAATAGCGCGGGGAGTTGCATCAAATCAGTTTTCGAACTGAAGACCACAAATACAATAAGAGCTGTAGTATTGTAGAAGTATTAGTCGTTCCTGGGGTAGAGTGAAAAATCGAAAATTTTATAGTATTTAGTTTTAATTACAGCTGCAGCGTCATTTTGTCCGAAGATAAACTCTCCGTATTGTCTCATTTTCCTCTAATCAACATGACTGATAGAGCATTAAATTTTGTCTGCAAAGAAATGAATGTTATTGGATTATGCGGGATAACAATGGATTAAATCATCTTCTCTGTTTTGAGAGATTTCACTCTGATTGTAGTATCGAACGGCATTACAGTCAGAAGGTGGGAAATGTAGAGAAGGAAACAGCACGCGGAGGGAAGCGTAGGCACTAATACCACTAAAAAGGCACTCAGACTAATAGCGAAAGTTCTTAGTTAATGGAGAGTTAATGATGTCGCCGCTAGAAAGGTAATCGGACCTGAACTGACGCACTTGAAGTAAATTGCGAGTGTGTTAGAGATATGGGTCAGGTAAAAGTACGCTGCTCTTCATTTCAGTTTCTCTTGTACTTCTTTCTCTGTAAACAGAACAGTGATCCGATCACCAAGTATTCGGAGACAATTGCCCTTTTCTTTTATTATTTATTTAATTTTTACTATTTTTATTATTTTTAGGGATGTTTATAGTTTAGAGAGACCCTGTGTCCTTTTTAACATCTCTAATTTCGCAGAAAATTCTTGAAAGCATCCGTTGGAACATGCTTCATAAAGAATTACGTTCGGAGCAATGCGCACAATGGTGAAAAATAATAAACATCGCTGTTGAATTTTTCGTGAATACGTCTGTATAACTCGATTTTCTCGATGGTAGGTAGGAATGTTACGAGGAGACGATAATAGAATATCGACAGGAAATATCTTGAGTATAGCACACAACCTGAAGAATAGTATATATTCGAAATAATTATACAAATATGAATAATTACATACTTTTTAAAATCAACAAATCAATGCACCTACAACAGTATTGTTTCACTGAAATTTATACAAAAATACATTGCAGATCTGCAATGTTCATAACTGACTGGCAATTTATTACACTTCATTTCTACCTAAAGCTCTTTCGATTTATTCCGATGTTCTAACATTGGTCCTGAATTACCTATTTTATAGTTCTGTAGTGCTTCACCCAGGCATTTCAATACATTGTTCGAAGAAAATAATAAACTAAATCATTTTCTCCAGGGCAGTGCTTTCCTAACTTTCCCTCATGGCGACACCCTTTCATAGCTTACAATTTTGCGTGACACCCTTTCACTAATATAGATACATATGGTAGAATTTAGATGATTCTAGCGGGGGGGAGGGGAGTGAGGGCGGAAATGAAGTATCGCTAAAATGTACTGTGTAAACGAAACTGAAATTCTCGTACGCATTGACATGTTAAATGTTGATCCTGACTTCAGAAATTACGTACACTCATCGCAAGAAAAGGAAACATTAGGAAACAACAGAGTAACACCGCAGACAACAATGCCTAACTCACACAGTAATACTTGCTTCTTCTACATGCGACCCAACTTCCGCAACACGAAAACTGAATTTCGGAAACAGTTTTTCACTGTCGTGTGTACATTTTCAGAAATAAAGATGTATTTATGAGAAGTGATGAGTTATTATATAAGTTCTATTGTTAGGTTCTTGCTGCACCACGACCTCGGAAGTCCAGACATATTCGGAAAAAATAGATAAATATTTGTCACAAGTAAGAATATGAATGTCATTTCTGGTCCCAGAATCTGTTACATACAGGAAACAGAGAAAAAATATTAATGCATACCAGGGTTCGAACCAACGATCACTGAATTTAAAATACTACTCTCCGTTAATCAGCCGGCCATACTCCATACTAAACATCGTTACTGAATACCTTTAGTCAGCGGACAATTGTGATTGCTTTTACAATCTGTGACAGCTTTTACAGCCACTGTGTCATTGATTGACATTTAATTGTAAGAAATGCTACCGAGGGTGACGTGCCTTTGATAAATCCATTAAAAACGCTCAGGTGCAGCTTTTTGGGAAGGAAAGCAGACTACAGTGAAGGTTCGTTCAAGCAGCTGCCCGTTCCAGCAAACTGCGCATGGGAAGAGCTGTTACCGAGTATCAGCAGCTGCTCTGCGCATTCGCAGTTTGCTGGAATCTGGCAACTGGCAGCTACTTGAACGAAACCTGAGTGACTACTGGTACTGAAGCAGAGCTGCCGCCTAGTGGCTGAGCACGCAATTAATGTGCATCGATCATTCCTTTAATACGTGATCTGTGGTGCACTGAATGAAGAGAAGGATGATTAGCTGCAGGCGAGTCTTCAGGGTAGTATGAAGAGAAGGATATTTTGTGTTATTTTATGATAATTTGTTAGTCTCGCGACACCCTTGATACTACCACGCGACACCCCAGGGTGTCGCGACACACAGTTTGGAAAGCTCTGCTCTAGGGTAATAAGTTTCCAGAGCGGATCTTTAATATTACAGAGACAATGTAAACCATCACACAGGGCTACTTAAGGTTCGGTGAACCGTGAACGAACTACAGACGCTTGGCCTTCACACAGACATCAGTTGTTTACTGAGAATCCGATCACAAAATCCACTGATGGAGACAAATGCACCCTCTAACCTTCATCATTTGGAGACCGAGGCACTATCCTCGCTCCACCACATCGACGCTGAACACATTGACTGGCATAGTCCCGCGAATATCGTCGCTAGAACTTATAATAGCAACAGCGTGTAAGCTTGTCTTATCGATTCCGGTTGCACTCAGCTGATGGGCACGTGTGTTGCCTTTGCCCTATGAAGCTACAGACCCTGCATGTCAAATAGGTTTTGTCCAGAGTGTGGCTCACTATTGGTGTGGAATGTGTCGCAGTGAAGCCCCACTGCCTGGCTGCAGAGACCAATGTCCGGTGCGGATATCCTTTCATCCCTCTGTGACATTAGAGTACAGTGGTGGAGATGCCGTGCTTCAACGGTGTGAATGGTTGATGAACACCCAGCGAACTAACGCCCATGGCGTCGCCCTCACCTCCAACATTTATGAAATGCTGTCTCCATAAGTGTAGCTGGAGGAACCTAACAACAACACCAGCAAACCGCAAGGAACGCAGATATAACCGCGACATTTATTTTGCAGATAAGATCACACGATTGAAATGAGGAAGATGATGAAATCAGTAATGAATTTTTGTGCCATTGCTGGCTTCAAACGCCTCGGCATTCAGCCAAAGAGGCTGTGGATGTGTTGTTGCTGCAGCTTACTGTCAAAGTCAACTGGTGTTACAGCGGGGCTAGTCATTGCGCAATTGTCGACCACGGGTGATCCGGAGAACAGGGCAGCAGCGCAGTCGTCTTGAGGACGTGTGGCCGCGCATTCTCCTTAGGCCAGTTGTCGTAGACAAAAAAAAAATGGCCTTAGGTCCAAAAAAATTGCAGGAAGCTGAATTTTTGGTATGTTGTTAGGACATGTTATAGTAGTATTAAACCAAGTTTGCAGCTTCGAAATCCTTTTGCTTAACTTTTAAGAGCCAAAAAATCTCGAAACTTTCGGACTTTTTTCAGATTTTGGCTTATAACTCGTGACGGGTGGTTTTTTGACGAAAAGTCACTCACACCTTTATCAATGTAGAGAATATATTCCAAACTTTAAGCCCAACCGCAGCTCTGTAAGTCCAATGGTTCCCGACATACTGGACATCAAAAATTGACTTATTTCTCCAAAAAGTTCAAATTTCCGATTTTAGTCATCTTTCCGCTAGAATATTGGCTCTAATGATCATCCCACGGGGAAAATCATACGAAAGAAAGTTATAGAGCAGTTATTTAGCTTTAATCTAAGTACAGAACGAAGTCCATAGGCCTAATAGATTTCTAGTTATCGTTAAAAAACGAAAAGTTGAAAATCGGATTATTTAATAAACTGACCCAGATGAATAGCAGTCCTCTTATCCTATATATGTTAAAGAAAAAGAAGGAATTACTCATTGACGACGATTATTAACGCATTATATATAAATAGGTGTAATTTATGTGTTAATGCATACCAGTATATTTTTGAAAGTAGGTATTGCTGTAAAAACAACGAAAGCCTCTCCGTCTGTGAGTTTTGGTCAGCCATTGAGGGACTGGGACTTCCGCTCGTAGTGAGGCCCTCATTCGGCGTTGTGACCCAGCGGGTGTCCTGTCCTCCCTCCCAAACTTCTTGTCTCCGAGGTCTTCCTCATTACACCCAGTCCGTCCTTAGAAACGGCCGTATTCGGATCTGTGAAGAACGTTTCAAACAAAAATCGCCTAAATCTCGATTTTGGTGGTCTTTTAAGTACTTGATTTTCACAATATGTCGGAGCTACCTCCGTCGGATGTTTATTTCGGTGTCGTTGGGAAGTGCTTGGAGAGGGAACAGTAACAGTGAAAAAGCGTGGAATTTAGTTGCTGATAAGTGTGTCAGAAGCGTGGGCTTGAAAGTAACATGAGGTTTTTGTGCAATTTAAACGAATTTTCCGTACATGGCGCATGCAGAAAGAGGTACACTGTGGAAAGTATGGTGAAAGCATGTGTCCAGCGAGGAGGAGATGTTTCATCTGCACAACTATTGTCTTCGCGTGGGGAAAGGCTGAGAAATGCGTCGGGTTCAAGGCGTCACATCATTGGAGATTTTTTGTTTCCCTCGTGGTGAAAAATTCTCCAAGGAATATTTCGAAAAGCAGATAAAATTGCCTAAATATCTATAGGATAAACTTCAAGTGGAAACACTGGACGCTACGGTCGGGGGTTCGAATCCCCCCTCGGGCATGGATATTTGTGCCGTCCTAGTTCGTAAGTAGTTCATAAGTAGTTTGTAAGTTTAGGGACTGATGACCCCGTAGTTAAGTCCCACAGACTATACAAACATTTGAACATTTTTTTTTAACACTGGAAGTGAAAGAATCGATTGTGGAAAAAGCTACACAATCTGGTGAATGGGGACAACAGATTCTTCAGCGTCTTTCATGTATAAGTGAACTTGTTGCTGCTGAGGCTAAGTACCACAAACATTGCTACCTAAAATTGCACTCCTTGTCGAGATCTATTGGTGCAGGAGGTAAACTAGGGCGTCCTGAACATCCCCTCCTTATCGAGGGTATGGAGCGTACATATGCATACCTTGCAAAAACAAGAGGAAAACCAATTTTCCGTAAGTGACTTGATTGCAGAGAATTTCACAGGTAATTACAAACCAACAGTTGCAAGTGTTCAAGCTCATCTAAAAAGATATATGGAGAAAAAATTATTTTTCCATATGTTGGTCCGTATTACAGGCCAGTATTGATGTTCACAGACATTGGACAAAACATTCTTTATGAAAAGTGGTACAATCAAAGACTTAGCGATCCTGCTGAAGAGCGGCTTAGAGTCAGAGCTGCAGCATAGATTATCCTGCAAGACATTCGTTCCCAAAAATTTGACACTACTCAAATCCCCCGTCAGATGCCTTTTTAAAGGACGCAGAGGCATCAGTTCCTGATTCTCTGCAACTGTTGCTTGAACAGATTATCCTGAAAAACAAACGTTCTTCTCTCGAACAGTGGAAAAAGAAGTGCATAGGATTTGCTCATGGCTGCAACGAGGCCCAAATCTTTCCTATCCTCAATTCAAATAAGCTTTGGAACCTGTTTGTATAAAAAATTTGGATCAAAGCACGTTGTTGAACTTTTCCACAGTATGAGAATTTCTTGTACATATACAGAGGTTATGCGTTTTGAAAGTTCCGCTATCCTCCGTGGAGAAGTGACCCAACTATTTGACAAAGGAGTTTTTATGCAGTTTGTGTTCGACATTGCAGATGTGATTGTTAACTCAATTGATGGAGAAAATACTTTCCATGAAATGGGTGGTATAATGATCATGACCCCTCATTCATCCGTTCACCCAGACAAAAACATACCACGTTTGAAGTCTGTTTCTGCAGAGTCTAACACGTTCACACACTGCCACACACATTAAACATTCTTCTATTAGAAAGAAATCTTACTTGTCAGCCATTTCAATTAACGAAGTGAAAATCGCTGAAGACATTTTGCTAAAATCTCCAGACCTGCTGTGGTGGTTTGGAAAAGCAACCAACATGCCAGGCATCCCAGGATGGAATGGATTCATGGAGCAAGTGACAGAAGATCTTCCTTACAAACGTTCAAAGATTGTATATCTCCTTTTTATCCATGCTCCCCCAACCGACTACGCCATCGTTGTAACATCACTTTTGGAAGCCAGTTATAGAACAAGCATAACGGTCAGGAAACATGTTTTATGACCTACGACCAATCACTGTACTTCAAAGCCCGAGACATTGTGGAGAGCCACCAGCATCCTCAGCTCGTCAACATAGCTTGTAGGTTTTCACGTCCTCATGTCATTCATGGGGGCCATCGGTACCATAATGGCAGGAAGTGGACTCAAAGAATTTCTCTGTTCAATATTTGCTAAAAACAGTGTTGAAAAAATCCTATTTATATGGGCTACAATGCGTTAATAATCGTCGCCAATGAGTAATTCCTTCTTTTTCTTTAACATATATAGGATAAGAGGACTACAATTCTTCTGGGTCAGTTTATTGAATAATTCGATTTTTCAACTTTTCGTTTTTTAACGATAACTAGAGATCTATTTGGCCTATGGACTTCGTTCTGTACTTAGATTAAAGCTAAATAACTGCTCTACAACTTTGTTTTGTATGACTTTCCACGTGGGATGATCATTAGAGCCAGTATTCTAGCGGAAAGATGACTAAAATCGGAAATTTGAACTTTTTGGAGAAATAAGTCAATTTTTGATGTCCAGTATCTCGGGAACTATTGGACTTACAGAGCTGCGGTTGGGCTTAAATTTTGGAATATTTTCTCTACATTAATAAAGGTGTGAGTGACTTTTCGTCAAGAAACCACCCGTCACGAGTTATAAGCCAAAACCCGAAAAAAAGTCCGAAAATTTCGAGGTTTATTAGCTCTTAAAAGTTAAGCTAAAGGATTTCGAAGCTACAAACTTGGTTTAATTCTACTCTAATATGTCCTAACAACATACCAAAAATTCAGCTTCCTGCAATTTTTTGGACCTAAACATACCTGGCGACTGGCCTACCTGCTGCCATGTGCCATATCAGCTGGCTGATTAGTTGCATACTAGTGGGCTACGTCAATGAAATCCGAGTGCACGACATTTATGGCAATGCAGCACCAGTCGATTGGCAGTGTCCAGACCGTGGTTGTGGCGCAGGCAGGATGGGGACTCGTCGTTGAAAACAATGTCGTTCCAATCCCGATTGTGCCTGCACCGGCATGAGACTGTTGCCATATTGGTCCAGCAGCCGGTATAATCGCTTGCTGTGGTTTTGCATTCCACTCCCGCACTCCGTTAGCAGCGAACGTTACATCGCCCCAGTGTAGTAGCCTGCAGCATTTCCAGAGGATAATGTGAAAGACTGCTGCCTTAACTTCCCTGTTTCCCGATCTCTCGCTATGGAAAACGTCTGGTCAGTGATTGCGTCAAGATACGCCACCCGCTGCTATACCACATCATCTTTGGTCCCATGTGAAAAGAGAGTGGACTGATATATCCATCACACCCACAGCCTCTGGCGTGTAGCGGCGGTTGAAGAGACGACACCTAATGCTGATCACATCATCTTTACTTCATACGGCGCTGTATTTTCCATCGTGTGATCTTTTATCTCCCAAATAAATCTGGCGTGATATCTCAGCAGTGTATGACCAGAAAATTTCTTACAGATCCTGCCTCCGCCTCTTACTACAGTTCTGTGAACTCACAGAGGAACGACTCAAAGTTAATGTCGTATCCGGTGCGTTTCCATCACATAAAAAAATTTCAGAAAACAATACATAATTGAAGTCTCAGATATGTTTTCCCTTAACAGAATCCCTAAGGGTAGGGGGTCTATGCTTGAAGCGAGCAATGATTTTCACAGTCAAATTCTGTCTGAAGGTCTATAAAAGAAATTTATGAAGTTTTGTGCATATTTAAAGTCAGCGAATGTGTCCATTCAATCTCGTGGGCATATATCTCGTGTGGAAATTGAAGACCTCAGCCAGAAAAAAGACACGGTTATATGGGACAGTGCCGCAAACTGCTGTATAAGTGAATTGTTGTCATGTTTCTGGTTGGGTTTTTACAGCTTTCAGTGAATTTCTATGATAGGTAAGATGTCAATTGTACGCCGTTAAATGGTATATTTCCTTAAACTGTATGTCATTTGTTATGTCAGTTATTTAATAAGTTATTACGCGCAATCGAGTTGTTAACCTTAATGTGTGAGTACGTCAGAATGGGATAGAGGACTAAAAGAAGAGGAGGAAGAGGTGTAGGATGTCCTACCAATCATACGATGCTGTCGTGAGTATAAATAAAAGTTTGAAAGAGGGATAAAAATGTGATGATAGCAAAGAAAAAAAATTGAGAGCATACAAAAGCGCTTGAGAAAAGTAAAAGGAAGAAGATGATGATGGAGAATCAGAGGGAGAGGATTCTGAGTGTGGAGCGTTTGTTCTCTCACTTCTCGCTCAAAATGTTCAAACGTTTGTCAAGCTCAAGGGACTTAATTGCGGGGTATCAGTCCCTAAACTTACAAACTACTTATGAACTAGCTTATACTAAAGACGGCACAAACATCCATGTCCGAGAGGGGATTGAAATCCCCGACGGGGAGCGGCCTCGCGCATCGCAGCATAGCGCCTCAGTGCGCTCGGCCGCGGCTCACTTGTCGCTAAATGACACGGCCAACCCTTGCCCTAGCTAAACAAGTACATATTGTTTCTGTGCTACTTCCGTTGTTCGTGGGTTGCAGCCTCTCTTTGGTGCATTATCCTCTGTTGTGCCGAATAAATAAAACTAAAACAGGTATTTTCTATCGAACTACTGGATAGTATTGTTTGTTCAGTATATAAATGAGAGAGAATGAGTGTGTAAATAGTCATCCGGTAGTTGTGTTTACACTATTAATAAATACTGTTTGTGAACGACTGCACACATCACACAGCCCGCCACACAATCGCGGTGGATGACATTCGCTCAATGTACGGCCATGTCAATGGTGATGTCACAATACGTAACAGACGGCAATTTTTTTACTGGGATAGTCCCTCGACGGTGCAATATGACACAGAGAAGACTCAAATCACACTTTCTACGTTGGAGGGTCGTAGGAAGAATAGAAGTAGGATAGTTTCAAACACATGTGTCCGATGGCTTAATGTGAATCGTTCTCTGATATGGTTACAGTTTACACAGACGGAAACTGTATCCGGAAGACAATGGCAGGGTCGAGCACGTATGACATCAGAAAGAAAGGACCGTTATTTGGCACGGCAACTAAGCTTGCATCTAAGCTTGCAGCATCCGCTGCAAAAATTGTACCGAGAGAAAATTTGTACAGGCAGCTTCGCCAGAGTGGCCTTCATTGCCACCTGGCCGGTCGAATAGGGGGCCACTATTTTCATAGATCATCGGATTTGCAATCTGGCGAGAACATCGAACACAATTTTGTCACACAAATGTTGTGGGAAAAGAGCAATGTCTAAGGAAATCCCAAATGATGCAGGGACCACCTCCTGATGAAACTGTGCGGGTGAACCGGCAAGATTGTCAGCTATCGTGTTGTGGCTGGACCACATACTGACCACTGGTCGCAATCAGTGTGCACCTCCGTTAAGAAAACATTGTTGTCTACCGTCCTGCACGTTGCATTCTGCATTCTTTGGGTTATTATTACATATTTGTACAGTTTACTGGCAAAATAATCGCAACATTGCACAATTTCGCTTGTTGCTCTAATTTTGGATCCATTGTAGCAGCACTAATATACACAAATAATTGATAGTTAGTTGAATTTATTCATTGCGGTCGCGGTGGTCTCCTGTGAAAAACCAGCCCACTTTATTTGAGTCTTTTACAAATAATTACTATCCCTCAGGTGGTGCAGTGAAATTTCTTGTAGCACTAAATTCACATACATGAACCAAACGTGGATTGTCTTAGAGATATACACAGACTACGTGCATATAATTTAACATATCGGACCGTGCGTATAATACACTGTTCTTTCTGGAGTGGATATGAAACTATTTCCGGATAACGGTTGCATAATGGCTTTGTCAATAGCCCTGGTGGATCATTCGGTGTGTAGCTAGACTGTCGGAAATTACGTTACTTCATGTGTGGTCGATACAGCCAAACGAAAGTGCGCCACCAGCACACTCAAACCTACAACCAAAGAGTTCTCTCTTAGAACGGATACTAATAGGATCCTCTGAAGTAGAACAGAAATCTTAAAGGAGGCTATATGAGGTACCTTTTTAGACAGAAAATTTAATGAGCCTATATTTGGTACGTGACTTACGTCAAACTCACGTTAAAAGAAGGCCACTGCACGAAATAAAACCTTAATTCTGTTAGAAGGTATCAAGACAAGAGTTTACTGTTATATAAAAAAAGCTTAATTTTAGCAGTGAAATTAGCAAAAGGTCCGTGTGAACTACCGGCTACTTCCTGCTGCAAAAACCTTGTTCCCTGGCCCAAATTGAGAACTGACTTGGTTGAAATTACTCTAATAACAGGAAGTTAACGATACAGTGGCCAATATATGTAGCAGCTCACACGAAATTACAGACAGGCATTAATAAACAAGCCACCACAATTAAAGTTATTTCATAAAGGTGGCCAAGAAAAATATTTATGGCGCAAAGGAACTTAAAAAATTGCATCTGAGCTTGTTGTCAGTACTGGTGAAAATTGCATCTGAGCTTGTTGTCAGTACTGGTGAAAAACAATATTAAATAAAAGGGGGAAGGTGCTCGAAAACTACTATTTATAGGCAAGTAAAAATTATACTGAACTTGTTTATTCAGGTCGAACGCAAGCAAAATGGGGAACCAATTTTATTAATACAATAAGAAAGCATCTCATTTACATAGTCTAATACTGACGATGCCCAGCATTGAATTTAACATAAATTTCACAGAACTTAACACTACTAGAGGGGGGGGGGGAGGAAGATTTACAAACACTCACTCGCTCACAAACACGCAATACAACAACGAAACTCACCCAAATCAGCGTGCTGAAGTGACGCAGACGCATGCGCTGCTATCGTAAGCGAAATTCAGCAAAGCCGGAGGTACCACACAACACAATATACAATAAAACTGCGAAGATGGCTCAGGTCTGTCGTGTATGATTTGAGATGGTGCGTGAGTATAGCAAAGTTAAGTTGCATTTAGATTAGACCGCGAGCAAATACGCTAACGGTGACACACGGCTACGTTTCATTATCGCACTCCACTGAAGGTGAAGTGGTTAAAAGTCAGATTCATTACACAAAATCACGGCGGATTCTTAAGTTGCAATCTGAGAGTAAACTATCTAGGCACTGGTTTTATGAGAATTGGCGTGAATTCAGATGACTAGCTGCAGACCCCTGAATTCGGAGTTCGGACCCACGTGGTTCCCAAAACCGATAAAAATGTATAAATTCAATTTCCGAAAAATACAGAAAATTAACTACGGCATGCAACCCTTAGAAATACATAGAATTTCATAAGCAAGCTACTGAAGGAGGTTGCACAAGGCTCGAAGACAATTACTGATAAAGACTAAGTGCATACTACAAGTTTGGAGATGAAACAGGCAAAATTAAAATAGGCGGGGAGAGAAGATCGCGAAAAATGTTAGTGGAAATCAGAAGGATACACACACAGTTGCTTGCCTGATGGGCATGGAACAAACAATAGTGGAAGCTGAAGGCTTTGTTGTAAGAACCAACCACGTGGAACATATCACTCATGGAAAGAAACGATAAGAAAGATTTTTACATGCACTGTACACCGCCACATAATCACAAAATGTTTGAATATACCAGACTGTTATCAAACTGCAACTAGTAACACATACACTGCACTTATCTGTTGGAAATCACTAGATTGAAAAACTAGGACACATTTCCGCGCAAGATCGGAAAAATATTCCGAAAAATGAAACTACGTTCAAGAGTCTAATTTAAACATGGTATACAACGAATCGCTACCATCTCCGCAGACACGATCAGAACCAAACTTACCTCACCGCGGTCCGAGCACAAAGTGACCAGAAGCCCGAGAGGCCAGGAGGCGGGAAAGCTATCGGAAACTGGCAAAACCCAGCAGTGGTGGGGAGAGAAGATTGCGAGACTCACCCTGGAGAGGGCTCGTCGACTGCCTTGTAAACCAAAGGGTGTAGAAGCCTCTTTGGTCGCATCAGCAGTAGGGGTTGGTAACGACTAACTATCCAATCTGAGCCAGAGAGAACCGTGCAAAGCGAGCTATTACCATTGGATCCATTAGATCCTCGCACTTACACTTAAAATAATTACACATTCTCACTGGGACAGTGGCGTAGTGGAGAAGCCGTACTTAATGTCACATTCAAAACCACAATAATAAATTATTAAAATAACAAAATCCTAGCAATATTAACTAACAATTCAGAAACTAATATTTTAAAACATGATACAAAAATGCTGTTCCTCATGCCTTGGAATGAGTTGGGTTCTAGTTTTAACAAAATGCTAATCTAGCGACATCAAATAAATTACAATTTTATAAAAAAAAAATATATGGAAGACAACAGACGGTCGTCTTTCAACATTAATTCACAATTGTCGTTTTACGAATGAAGTTCAGAATGTCAGTTACACATTTCTATTACAAGCTAAATAGCTTACATTGATTCTACACTACACATTAAAAGGACATAGATAAATTACAACATTTTCCAAAATAGGTGCCAAGTTTCTGTAAATATCAGGGGAAATGCTCTATCAATCTTTCTGCTTCTCGAATATCCTGTCAAGAACCGCTGAGTGAACGTCCTCATCGTTGGAAATTCTTTCTCCTCCCTCCTTCCAGATTTTCTACCAGTTTGTTGAAAAGGAAAATGCCATGGTGGAATATTTGCACTTAGAGGCCAGTATCTGCCACGTCTGTACAGCCTTTGTCAAATTGTTGGCACCATGTCAGTATGGTTTTCAGCGGCGTACAATATGTTCCATACATCGCCAGAAGCTCACTGTGAATCCGTGTGATTTTTGTTTTGCCCTCGTCGGCCTATCTTTGGGGAAAGGATCTGCACAGGACGCGGGGATGTGTGGACAGCTAAAACAGCTATACAGATTAGTAATACAAGTTTTATTTACTAAGGCATACAAAATACTCAACTTCTGTTCTCGCGGCGGCGTCTTCTTGCTGCGCTGTGTCCTGGTAAGTGCCTATTTCGGAGCCGAGTTCAGAGTACCCTCCAGACGCATGTCGGCCTAGACAAGGCTGCTTGTAGAGGGCGCGCTTCTCAGTTGCTCCCTACAGAGGCGCGTGTGATTGGCTGCCGGTTATCCGCTGCTTTTCTCACGATCGTTTTCGTGCGTCTGGCGTGTGGCGCTGACATTACGCCACAACATTTTTCATACGTTTTAAACGTACTATGCTGCTTGCTTCAACTCTGAAGTTTCCAGGTGACGTGTCATTTATATCTGTCGTAACATCTACTTTCTTGTGACAATGTTCTACCGTAACTTGAGTAGTAGAGTAACGCAGCTCTCACGCCAGTTTACCATTTCGCTACCTGAGCACACTTCCCTCCACCCTCGGCCACTTACCCGACCGCTGATGTACTCTTAGTCCCCCCACCCCTCCACACTAACAATAGAGCACTCAAGGATGATTGTCATCGAACATGTAATTGAATGACAAATAAGTAACATTTTCGTAAACAGCCACCTCCCCAACTGGTCATTTGGTCCACTATATACCCCGACCGCCCCCAGGCCATCCACCACCGCTCCCTATTATTTTTTATTCCTAATTTGCATAGCAATTTATTTGCGACAACCTATGTTTATGCATTAACAATTAGAACATTTTGTATTAAATTTGCAGATCAATTTAACAGAAACTTAGGGTCAACTGCACCAACCTGCCCCCATCCTCACCCCCAACTTGTGCCCCCACCTCCATCCCACCGACAGTCCTAAAATTTGCAGCCCCCATGCGACCTGGTCCAGGACTCGAACCCGCGCACCGAAAACAAAAAAAGATTTTTTTAAGAAAGCTATTACTTTTCGATGCACAGGTTGTATTACACTAACATTGGAAAATAGGAGCCAATTATTGCGTACTTTGGACAGTACAATTACCAGAAATAACATGGAACTTGTACCTGAGAGTTTCGTAAAGAAATCACTACCGCCCCGCCAGGCCATCCACCACCACTCCCGATTACTTTTTATACCTAATTTGCATATTAATTGCGATATCCTATGTTTTAATTAGAACATTACGTCGGTACATACAGTTTAATACATCAAACCTTAAGTACAACTCGCTATTTTGCAAGTAAATATAGATATAGCATTAAGAAATTCGGTGTAACGCTACGGGTAGGTGTTGTACATTTATCTATAATTATTTAAAACAAACATTTAGGACTATCCAAAAAAAATTGTCCCGTCTTTCGGAAATCGATCGCTCCATAAGATGCCTGGGATAAATAAATGTATCTTTTTGCATAAACGACGCATGCAACAGCCGACGAAAAAAAATTTTTTAACGGTAATGACCGCCACAAACATGTATGTCAGACACTCTAGACGTGTAATACATCTACCTTGAACAATTTCTCTCGATAGACACCATGGAAACAGTACGAACAATCCTTGTTTTAAAAATAAAAGTGCCTAAGAGAAACATACATCGATCTTCAATGCGATCACGAACACACAGTGTTCTTTCGGCAAGTTAAATAAAACATTTATATAAAACATACAATAAATGTTTTAAAAAATATCATAAGGTTTTACTATTTTAAGTATTCTCTCTCCAAGCTCTTCGTTTAGACTACGTACACAACAGCTGACAGAAGTGTTTAATAATAGCGCACGTTAGATAATAAATTGGATGTAATGGTAACGAACACCACAAACTTGTATGCCAAACACTCTTTCGGTAACACTACAACAACAGCAGAAGACATATTGTTTATAAAAAATTCGAATTTACTGACGGAAAAAGCAAAAATCGGCATGGACATCTTATGATTCAAGCACAAAGCTTTCATAGAAATTATAGATTTCGAACACTGCAGCTTACACACACGGCATTTTACCGAACTTGGCGAAAGCCACTCCGTCACTCAAACGCCATTATACCTGGAAGGAATGCGTCTAAATATAGATCTGCAAGCGATATAAAAGGTGATGAAATATCGCGCACTGCTTTATTGTCCCGCAAAGAGGTCGCTTTATTGCCTTGGTCTGCGCGTTGTGTCGGCGCACGGACGTCAGTCTCACACACAATCAATCTTCACGTCGTCTCTCCACATTCAAACCAAGTGCCCACAGTTAACACCTCTAATAAATCAACTTGCACTAACTACTAGAAAAAACTACTAAACACAAGTATTCTTAACACTTATTTACAATATTTCCATCTAATGTTCTGTAAACTATCGATACGGATATGGTTTCAGACTTCGGGCGTTGAACATCCAGACCTCGTGTTCCTCGTCATGTGGGAGAGACATGATTTTTCCCGCCATTTTGATGCGTGGAAGCATTTTCAGTGGATGCTACGTTTTCAACGTTTTTTTCTGGTCTCTTTTCTGCGCTCGTTGCCATCGGTGCTCTCTCGCGGCATACTGCTCAGTTTGCTTTTACAATTTTCTTCCGTATTCGCAGGGGCGGCGTGAGGTGACACGGAAGCATACTTAGCAGTTGCCTGTGGACCTGTGAATCCTAACAGGACAAGTGCGAGGATCTCTAACCTGTGAACAGTCGCATCATATTCGATAGAGTCTGTTTCGTCGGCTTAGTGCGTGGAATTTCCATCACGCCTTGCGGACGGCAAACTGACATCAGCCACAACATTTACAATCTCTGTATCGTCCAAGAAATAACTTACTTTTGTTCGCGTGGTCCACCTACGAAAATTTTCTTGTCCTCTTCACACTTAACTAAATTAACAGTATCCTTTTTACCATCTGCATCCCATACGACCGGATCTCTGAATAAATTGAACACAGTTTTTGTGGTACAGTCCATAACAACCGCTTTTCTCGAGAGAACGTCATTACCAATTATGAAATCGAGCGACAAACCACCGATGACAAGAGCACTGTCTTGAAAAATACTCCCTCCGTCATTGAGCGTGACCGAGACCTGGTTTTCTATATTTTTCCTTTTTGCCCCAAACGCTCGAATTAGCGAGATTCCTGTTACAGGTATCTCTGCCAATTTGCTACCACTCTCCACCGGTTTCGTGTAAAAAGATCCCCCTCGGGTATGGATGTTTGTGTCGTCTTTAGTATAAGGTAGTTCATAAATAGTTTGTAAGTTTAGGGACTGATGACCCCGCAGTTATTTCCCTTAAGCTTAACAAACATTTGAACATTTGTAAAAAGATGTCGAAGTGCGGTCACTTCCGAACCATAATTAAGACACGCTTTCGTCTTTACTCCATCCTCGGTTATTTGAATAAGGGGACACGGATTATCCGCCAGTGCGTCCTGACTGGGTAGCCTCAGGCCCACTGGCTGTGCGGCGCCTGCACGCAATTCATTCCGCGCTTCATTTCTACGTTTTTCTTCCTGGTTTTGAGCATGTTATCCATTTCGCTTTCGCCTGTGCCTTTTATCTTTCTTTCGTCCGTCGTTATACCAATTCGACTTTTCATTGCGCCGGAAAAAGTCTTGCGGTGACCTATTTTCTGCCACTACGCTAGCTTTTACTGCCCTACGTTTCTCCTGCTCCGCAATATCGTCTGATTTTATCAGTATATCGAGGAACTGCTGGTTCTCAAGTGCTCCGATGAGTGCATGTTGCACACGAGCAGGAAATTGTGAGCGCATTGCACTCCTCGTCTAACATTTTGTCGTCCAGATATCCCGACTAAGTGGGCCGCCACGGATTGTCGCGACTGTAGCGCCTACCGTCCCCTATATATCTTTGCACTTGCCTGTGTAGCGACGTTCCAGTATGTTGCCAGAAACTTTGTACAAAACTCTTTCTAATTACTATTCTCATCAAATCCACCCCGTGAGTTGGGAACGCAGCTCGAAATGGATTAACCTGCCCTACAGTCGCTTGTCGTATTGCTGACGCCTCTTGTTGTAGAGCCGACACTCTAACTTGTGTCTCTTTGGACAATTTAGATTCATTATCGATACAGGCGAAGATGTCTGTTATCTTCACATTTACCCGCGTTTCTAAGTCCTCAAACTTATTTTCGCACGCTTTGGTTACCTCTCCCACACTTTTCGTTATCTCAACACGCATGTTACTCGTTTCACATTCACACTGATGATATACAAACACACAGAACACTCAAACACACCGTCAGTGCGCCTAACATCACACATGAAATGGTTAACATTATTATACAGTAGGTATGGGATACTATTACTGAGTCGCGTCCAAAAATTTTCTATTGATCCCGGTAGCAATATATGAAAATCAAGTAAAATCCTGCCTCACGCTGGGCGCCAAAAATGTGCTAAATCAAACCTCTCCCTGAATAACTCTCACACTGCAATCAAATTAAATAAAAATATAATGATTAATTATGGAACTTAGCTGGTAGGGATATTTGATTCAAGGGATTGATTTGAGAACTAAACAGCTTGTACAGAGATTTACCACAAGAAATTTAGTTTTATTTATAACAAGATTTGCAAAACAATAAGTTCTCAGGGCCGATTTGACTGGGTATGGACACGACTCATATGAACATGGAAGGGGGAGGTAATTTCCTGTGTCACCATCATGAACTGCGCCAAGTCCCGCGTCTGCCAAGGCGGCATATCGGACCCAGTGTCTCCTGTTCGGTGGTTTCTTACCAAGTGCTCCTCGCTCTCCAGCTACAGCTTCTGCTCGAATTTTGCATCTCTTTGGTCTGTGATTGGTGTGTCGGTTTTGCAACGTCATCCAATAGCTGATCGTTTCCATGACCACGCCTCTCAGTCCCCGGTGGAAATTTACTGTGGATTGAAATGTTCAAATGTTTGTAAAGCTTATGGGACTTAACTAAGGGGGTCATCAGTCCCTAAACTTACAAACTACTTATGAACTACTTACGAACTAGGACGGCACAAATATCCATGCCCGAGGGGGGATTCGAACCCCCGACCGTAGTGGCCGTGAAGACCGTGACTGAAGCGCCTCAGTCCCCTCGGCCACCGCGGCCGGCGAACGTTTCCTTCAGTGACCCTAGCGCTATTCCTATTTTGTAAGCAGTCATGGCTTTACCTTAGAAATTGTAGTTTTAATAATGTACGAGCATCTTTGCTGAGTCTGGCAGAGCTCCTTGACACTATTATTAAGAATTTCGTTTCTCATTAGTAAACAACATTATGAGATTCTAAAAGTCTTAAGATTTTTTTGTCATAAAGAATAACGCGCTACGTATTAAAATACTATTTTAGGGGTTTCCGAAGATACGCAGCACTATCGAGATAATTAGCTAGTGATGAGTACTGGTTCTAACCGAAGTCACATTGTGTGTCACCGCGCTGTAGTAGCCGAGCGGTCTGGAGCGCCACGTTGCGGATCGCGCGGCCTCCCGCGTCGGAGGTTCGAACTTCCCTCGGGCATGAATGTTTGTGTTGTCTTTAGTATAAGTTAGTTCATAAGTAGTTTGTAAGTTTAGGGAAGGATGACCCCGTAGTTAAGTCCCATTTATTTTACAAACATTTGTACATTGAACATCGTGCGTCTTCTTAATAAGTTGGTTGGTATGATAATGAAGATATGGGTATAATAAGTCGATAAGTCTTGCAAAAAACTGTAAATCAGACCCAATGGTCTCACCATTTTGAAATCAGACACTCGATCTGTTGAAGATGGACGACGAATTTTTGATGTGTGTGTAAAGGAACGATAACGGTTGTCAAGAAATTTTCAAAAGATGAGTCAAAAGTACAGTAGTGACGTTGATTGGGGTAAACTTTTCTCTAGAAGTGGGCGGAAGAGCGGTTTTAAGTGAATGTGAAAGCTGCCGGCTCATCCCTGGCATGTCACACCACTGGATGCCCATTCAGTCTGTAACCTAATATTCACTAAATTTTCTGGTTCTTAATTTTTTTTTCATTATCGAAATTTTTTAATGCAAATTTTTATCAGACACTACTTTTAAGACGTGTAGAATGCAATACCATTCCATTTAGGAACCAAAGTCGTTGTGCATAATTTTGTTAAATATAAATCTATAAATGTTAATAATATGGTGATTTATTTACTCTGTTCTATAACTGGACAATTTTTTATCATTGACAGGTTATGTAATGCTTGGCGTATCTACGTAAAGCTGGGTTCACTGTGTATTGACCAAAATTCACAAGTCGGGAAGTTTTATAGTATCGGCTTTGGTCAACAAGGACAACTTTGGTAGTTAGAGGTTGCTGACATATTGAACATGTGGTGTGTCACTACAAGAAGCCTTGGTCGAATATTTTTGTAAGTGCTGGGGCCACTAGTGCAATTCATCAAAAAGTGTTACTTTTATTCATTTTTTTCACATGTATTCCATTAATAAGCTTAAAGTTCACAGCTGATAATGGCGGTACTAATCGTAATCGCTTCAAATGTACACAAAACTATTGAAGATAATTTCGCAGAGTGCCAAATCTTTTATTGCTTTGTGACAGTCCAGTGACGTCTCGAATTCAGGGTGAGAGTTAACTTATCGCTGTGTATCGTTCCCATTGCGAAACCTGATAAAGATGCATTACAATACGATTCTGTTGTTCAGTCTTAACCCACAGCATTTGAATAGTAAATCAAGAACACCGAAGTTTGTAACGTAGTTCCTAGCAATTAACTTCTTTAAAGCTATTTCATTAATCGTGGGTAGTAACATTGGATTGTTATTCGAAGGAACAGAAGTCAGATCGAAAAGGAAGGAAGAATAGAGCTTAACAATAGAGTTCAACGTGCCGTCGACAACGACAGCATTGCAGATGTTGCACAAGCTCGGATTCAGTTTGGATGTGGGAGGAAATCGGGCTTATCATTTCAAGGTAACCATCCCAGTATAAAATTCAAATCTTAGTCCTGCTTTTCAGCTTTTACTGTTCAGAAAATCACTCAATCGACTGGTGGGATGGTTCCTTTAGTTGGGTTACTGCCAATCTCCCTGTCGAATATCCGCTTCACTTTTGCGGGATTCTGCGTCGACAGGCCGCTAAAATATCTACTACGGCTACAGCATTGGTCTGCATTTTGCACGATGAATTGGAGAAAATACTATTTTCAGCATTTTTGATTAGTTACGTCGAGATGGAGAATGTGATAGCAGTATGACTCGTAGTGACTAGGCAAGCAGTTAACTCAGTCATAGTGGCCGGCCGCGGTGGCCGAGGAGACTGAGGCGCTCCAGTCACGGTCTGCACGGCCACAACGGTCGGGGGTTCGAATCCCCCCTCGGACATGAATATTTGTGCCGTCCTTAGTATACGGTAGTAGATAAGTAGTTTGTAAGTTTAGGGACTGATGACCCCGTAGTTAAGCTTAACAAACATTTGAATTTTTCAGCCTTAGTGGCCAAACACCGCCACTGTGCGCAGCGACGTGTGAGCAGCCAGAGGAAGAACGCCAACTGAGCTATGTGTTACGTAATATCGAAAATTTTCCTTTCTCTTTAAGGAATTCAATAAAGGTTTCTAAATATGTTGAACAGCTTAATGCAAATCGTTTTGTTTTTCGAGAAAGAGGGGGGATGTATTTCTGCTAATCACACGAATACTGCGTAATCTGCGTATTTCATTAAAGAATAAAGTTATTGCTTTGGCGAATGAAAAAAGGCAGGAAATATATATTAGTGCTTAAATCCCGATTATAAAAGTACTCAACGACATTGCCAGCTCCACTTAGTAGCCTCACTGTGCTGCATAAAATGCCTTCATTCGTTTCCCCCTTGCAGCGTTCGGCATATAGCCGTCTCAGTCCCACACATGCTGCGGGCATTGCAGTGGTGAGGGAAACAGTGCGCCCATAAAAACAGCTCGTTCCCGAAGTGCGCTAGCATCTTCTCAGAGGAACTGGGGAAAATGCACCCAAAGCCAATCATTTTTGTTAGTTTTCTATTTGTGTTTTAACAAAAAATATTTACTTATAAGAATGAGACTATATTATAAAAATGTATTTTTAAAATAGCATATTTATGATACTAGTCCATTTAAGAAACATACCTTTCAGAAGAATCCTACTGATTATATGACGAGTGTGCATGTACAGTACTAATAGAATCAAAGATTTTCTGCTTTTTCTAAAGCTTTTGCCATACAAACACTAATTGCTACCTAAACAGTAAACGGTTTGCTCGTGTTACGGCGCGCCAGCCCGGCGGAAATGTTGGCCGTGCCTACCTCGGTCTTCTTTGTCGCATGGAATGCAAGTCCTATCTCGTTATCTGGACTTTTCCCTCAATTTGGGTGTCGTACAGACAAAGAAAAAAAGTATTCCTTTACCTCTGGCAGTACCAATGTACAGCTGTAAATATCTTTTACAGTGGAAATATGTTTGGCGTAGCATTAGAGGAAGGCGAATTTAAGTTCTTTATACATTTTCAGGAGCGATAATCATTCTTTGGCAGCAGTTGTAACTTATTATAAGTATACAAATAATATTCGGTATTAGAAGCAGTCAAGACGGTAAGGATTTTGTGATACGTAAAAAGTGGTATTGAACGCACGACAAAGCAGAGTGCTGTGGTTAAGGACACTCTCTGTCTGAACAAAGTGTCCGAGTGGGATGACACACGCGAAGGAGCTGGACAGGAGCATAGTAATTAGTGACACACACAAGAATTGTAAAGCTCGGACCAATACTTAAATTTGGTCTACTTCCTCAGAAGTAGAAATCAAAAGAGGCTCCTACTCTATAGCAAATTAAAGTAGACATTGTACATAAAAACAAGTACAGGGCAGCCAGGGCTAACTGAAAAGGTGACCTGACTGGTCCCGAGGCAGCAGGAAGCGAGAGACTTCACTTGACGTCAATCGGCTGCTGGCTGCTGGGAGTCGTGTCTGGCGCCCTCCTGGGCTCCGACGGCCACTACGGTCGGGGGTTCCACACATATTTGTGCCGTCCTTAGTGTTAGCTAGTTCATAAGTAGTTTGTAAGTTTAGGGACTGATGGCCCCGTAGTTAAGTCCCATAAGCTCTACAAACATTTGAACATTTGAACTCCTGGCGTTTTCAAGAGTCGTGGCTGTCTACTCTTCAGACACAGTGCGCCCAGCCGCCTTCTTTGGACTCGAGCGAAGACCGACGTAGTAGCCCAAACTCGGCCTCTCTAGATCGATGGCAGGTCAACACATCACCTCTCCTCTATGCTTCATAATACACTCCTGGCCATTAAAATTGCTACACCACGAACATGACGTGCTACAGACGCGAAATTTAACACACAGGAAGAAGATGCGGTGATATGCAAATGATTAGTTTTTCAGAGCATTCACACGAGGTTGGCGCCGGTGGCGACACCTACAATGTGTGGCATTAGGAAAGTTTCCAACCTATTTCTCATACACAAATAGCAGTTGACCGGCGTTGCCTGGTGAAACGTTGTTGTGATGCGTCGTGTAAGGAGGAGAAATGCGTACCATCACGTTTCCGACTTTGATAAAGGTCGGATTGCTGCCAATCGCGAATGCGGTTTATCGTATCGCGACATTGCTGCTCGCGTTGGTCGCGATCCGATGACTGTTAGCAGAATATGGAATCTGTCGGTTCAGGAGGGCAATACGGAACGCCGTGCTGGATCCCAACGGCCTCGTATCACTAGCAGTCGAGACGACAGGCATCGTATCTGCATGGCTGTAACGGGTCGTACAGCCACGTCTCGATCCCTGAGTCAACAGATGGGGACGTTTGCAAGACAACAACCATCTGCACGAAGAGTTCGATGACGTATGCAGCAGCATGGACTATAAGCTCGGAGATCATGGCTGCGGTTACTCTTGACGCTGCATCACAGACAGGAGCTCCTGCGATGATGTACGCAACGACGAACCTGGGTGCACGAATGGCAAAACGTCATTTTTTCTAATGAACCCAGGTTCTGTTTACAGTATCATGGTGGCATCCGTGTTTGGCGCACATACGAAGTATGTACTCGTCATCGCCATACTGGCGTATCACATGGCGCGATGGTGTGGGGTGCCATTGGTTACACGTGTCGGTTACCTCTTGTTCGCATCGACGGCACTTTGAACAGTGGCCGTTACATTTCAGATGTGTAACGACCCGTGGCTCTACTCTTCATTCCATCCCTGCCAAACCCTACATTTCAGCAGGATAATGCACGACCGCATATTGCAGGTCCTGTACGGGCCTTTCTGGATACGGGAAATGTTCGACTGCAGTCCTGGCCAGCACATTATCCAGATCTCTCACCAATTGAAAGCGTCTGGTCAATGGTGGCGAGGAACTGGCTCGTCACAATACGCTAGTCACTACTCTTGATGAACTGTGGTATCGTGTTGAAGCTGCGTGGGCATCTGTACCTGTACACGCTATCCAAGCTATGTTTGACTCAATGCCCAGGCGTATCAAGGAATTTATTACGGCAAGAGGTGGTTGTTCTGGGTACTGATTTCTCAGGATTTATGCACCCAAATTGGGTGAAAATGTAACCACATCTCAGTTCTAGTATATTTGTCCAATGAATACCCGTTTATCATCTGCATTTATTCGTGGTGTAGCAATTTTAATGGCCAGTAGTGAATGTGTACTAGCTAAGACTCAAATTGGGATGTGGCACTATTTTCAGTTTGTATTATCCAAGTTTTAAAGACCTTTACAATCAACAGGATAAATCCATGTTAGAATAAAAACTAAAATATTTTTGAGCAATGTTTTAACCACTTAATTCGTACTAGAAATTCCCTTTCATCCTTTTCTGTGCTTTACCTAAATCACTGTATAGGAATGCTGAGAAGTTTTGTTAAACAAAGCCAAGATCTATAAAACCTGCAGCATCGTTAACTAACTAAAACAGTGAGTGGTGCGTTTGTACATGGATGCCCTGCAGACAACTGGAGGAGGCAGAAGAGAGAGAGAGAGAGAGAGCTTTGCCTGGAGCATTGCTTTCATCGTGATTCCTGGTCCATGTCTCTCCCTAATAACCGATAAATAGTTGCTCACTACTTAACGTCATAAGCAGGTTCCGGTAATTTCTTGTTTTCTTGTTGTGAGATACGGTTATTGTTTCGTGCAGTGTCTATAAATATATCGAGTTCTGTATATTTAAGTGCTGTAAAGTACAGTAAAGCTATTTCCAAGTTATTTCCAGTTCTTCAGTTATGGCGTGTAAGATTAAGAATATTTTAAAGCTAGTTGCCTAACGTGTGGGGCGTTAAGCCATTCATCGCCGGTAGGGCACCACATGGTACTTGGAAGCGGAAGGCGGTTTCTCATTCTGGAACACGCGATATTTGCAAAAGAATTTCATTTCTTTACTGTCATAAAGATTATCGCTGAAAATGGAAGTGTGTGTTAGTTGTTAATAGCTTCTATTTAAAAGTGTACCAATTTTTAACTATATTTTCGTTGTACTTCTCAATATGACTTGGAACTCGCCCGCTGTTCTTTTGTCTGTTAACTAGCCGTCTTTGTGAAGTTAACAATTGACTGCTTGCTCACAAAATCTAATTACGCCGATATTCACACAGCGGCGGAAGTATACAGTTCCCTTAAGCAAAACTCTGATTCTATAAGTTAAGCAAACTGTTCTACCTTTACCGTAATATTTAGAGGAAACTGCACGCAATTACATAATGATCCGCAGTCATGGATCTAAAAAAAATGTTCAAATGTTTGTATAGCTTATGGGACTTAACTACGGCGTCATCAGTCCCTAAACTTACCAACTACTTATGAACTACTTACGAACTAGGACGGCACAAATATCCATGCCCGAGGGGGGATTCGAACCCCCGACCGTAGTGGCCGTGCAGACCGTGACTGGAGCGCCTCAGTCCCCTCGGCCACCGCGGCCGGCCATGGATCTAAATCAAAAATAATGTTGGCAACGAAAACGCAAATATTCTCTACTCCAGAAGGGAGCAGAGACACAAGATACATGAACAAATTACCCTATATTAATCTAAAATAAATGATGAGGGGAGAATTTAAATTAGCACAAAAGGATTATAGTTTAACAAATTAATTTATTGTTCAAAACAAGAACAACAAGGGGAAGACCATTTTTTTAAATTTCAATAAAAAACACACCTTACAAAATATTCAAAATTATCCACAATTACATGGCCCTAAAATTGCCCACCTGCAAAGTTGAGTACAGGTTAATTACGATCACGTTTCATAGGGGGGAACGGAGGAATTGCAGCACATTCACACACAGATTCATACACCAAGCCATGCAGGTAGTTACCAAGCACCCAACACCAATACACCAAGACGACAGCCAAGCAATGTGAGGAATACAGATCGAAGGTTAACTTGCGTACAATGAAATAGTACTTCGCTTTCATAACGTGTCAAGTTAGTGGCTTAGGCTCATGATAAACTATCAGAAACAAACGCACTTGGTTTAAGACCACAAAGTGCGGTGTACAGACAGAAGTTAAAGTTTCCCTAGAACTTCTAACTATACATTAAATCAAGATTTCATTAAATAATATCTAAAAACGGTCGCTCTGGCGTTCGTTTAGCACAGGAGGAAGATAACTACAGAAGGTTAAAGTTGTTAGATCATACAGCACTCTACTAAGTCGGAACACAAAATATGCAAAAGTTAACAAAAACAATTTCGAACAGAATAAGATCTTGAAATATATCGTGTAACCATTCTTTCTGATCAGAGGAATGATATATATTAGATAAGCAAGGTTACAGATTGCTACAGCACAATACAGAGTTCGGTCACAAAAAATCAGAGAAGTGAAATAATTCTATTTCATAAAAATTAAAAACACGGTAGACGTCGTGCAACGGTTCTTTCTACACAGAGGAAAAAGATCTATTTAATGGTAATAACCACGACAGGGAACATGCTAATCGGCTCGCACACGTGGGCCGACAAGTACACAGATTACAAGTTAGAATGGACAATTTTCAGGGAAAATTATCACACTACACTCACTAGGAAACACATTAGCAAATTAGCTATACAATTATGAACCACTCATGTGCACTGAATGATGGAAAAGCTGAAGGCTTAGTCTGATATCGTCCACGTGTTCTGTCGACAAAGTACGAACAGTCTAGGCACCGCGAGTCCCCGAAAATATTAAAATTCAACTACGATAAGACCGCGAAAGACACTGAACATATTTAAACAGGCGAAGAAATGATTTAAAAGTTATAAAGTGCAAGAACTATGTTAACGAAACACTATCAGAGCATCGGAATCAGATTCCAGCAAAAATCGATATAAAATTAGCAATACCAAGACGCGAAAGAATAGCTCTCCTCACCACTGCCTAGCCGTTACCGAGGAGGGATAGTGGAGGGGAGCCCAGAGAGCATCACCGTTCGTCAGGCAGGTAACCTGACAAACCCCCAGCCAAGGAGGTTAAGAGCAAGCTACATTAGGAATCTTTGCTAAGACTGGGTTCTGCTCAGCAGTTGGCAAACCTACTTCTCGCCCAGAGACATTCAATGCCCAGAGTTTGAAAGCAACGACGACACAAAACAGACGAGGCGCGCCTAGCACTTCCTAAACTTTCTTACATACAAAGTTTCATTCATTCTGTGGAAGCCAGGGCCAGTGGGAGCACATCACAGTACACACTAATAGGTATTTGGGGCCTCATGTACAACATAGACACTTAGAATTTTACATACAGATAAAACTAAATCAGTATATAATGCCTGGTATCTCGCGTATTGCGAGTGGAGTGTCTTGATACACACACAAAAAAAATGAAGCTCGTCAACATTTGTTCATGGGGTGTCAATTAAATGGAACACGTTATGTGGACGTGTTTCAGACTTCACTTATAGATTATGAATGTGTTGGTAGTGGTGTGGTCTTCAGTCCGCAGACTGGTTAGATGTAGCTCTCCACGCTACCCTGTCCTGTGCAACCCTATTCATCCGAGAATAAGAACGGCAACCTACATCCTTTTGAATCTGCTTACTGTATTCGTCCCTTGATATCCCTCTACGATTTTTACCTCACACTTCCTCCTAATGCTATGTTGATGATTCCTTGATGTCTCAGAATGTGTCCCACCAACCTATTCTTTCTCTTAGTCAAGATATGCCAGAGACTCCTTTTTCCCCAGTTCGGTTAAGCACCCCATTAGTTACGTGATCACCCCATTTAATCTTCATCATTTGTTTGTAGGACCACAATTCAAAAGATTCTGTCATCATTTTGTGTGAATTCCTTATCGCCCACGTCTCACTCCCATACAATGCTATACTCCAGACTAATGGTTTCAGAATGGACTTCCGAACATTTAAATTAATATTGTATGTCAACAATTTTTGCTTCTTCAGAACGCTTTTCTTCCCATAGCCACTCTGCATATTATATCTTCTTCATTTCAGCCATCAGAAGTCATTTTGCTACCCAAATAAAAAAACTCATCTACTACTTTTATTGCCTCCTTACCTAATCTAATCCTTCGGCATCGCCTGATTTTCTGATGCTACCTTCCATTATCTCTGTTTTACTCTTGTTAATGTTCATCTTATACCCTACTTTCAAGACCTTGTCCATTCCATTCAATTGCTCTTCCAGATTCTTTGTTGTGTTTGACAGAATTACTATGTCATCTGCAAACCGCAAACTATATCATCTCCCTGAACTTTAATTCCCTCTCCAAATTTCTCCTTGCATTATTTCACAGCTTACTCAGCGTACATATTGAACAACATTAGGGAAAGGCTACAATCCTGTCTCACTCCCTTCCCAACATCTACGCCCCTTTCATGCCCTTCGACTCTTATAACTGCAGTCTGGTTTTTGTATAAATTAAATATAACTCTTCGCCCCCTATAATTTACTCCTGTTACATTCAGAATTTGAAAGAGTTTATTTCAGTCAACATTGTAAAAGCTTTTTCCAAATCTACAAATGCTAAAAATGTAGGTTTGCCTTTCCTTAGCCTCTCATCTAACATAAGTCGTAATGTGAATATTGCTTCACGTGTTCCTACATTTCTCCTAAATCCAAACTGATCGTCCCTTAGGTAGCCGGGCGCCATGTAATAAAAAAGCTGAGCCAAAAACTCGCCAAACAAGAACGAACAAACACGATCAGCGTCCGCAGCGAATAGAACTAACTATAAAGAAACAAAAATCGTATTCAGACAGTTATTCCATTACTTTGCAAATAATTCGTGATAGTATTTTGCAACCGTGAATTATTAAACTGATTGTTCTATAAATTACACATTGGTCTGCACATGCTTTCTTTGGAATTGGATTTACTATATTATTCTTTAAGTAGGAGGGTATTTCCCATGTCTCAGAAATCTTGCATACCAGGTGAAACAATTTCTTGATGACTGGCTCTCCTAACGATATCAGCAGCTCAGACGGAATATCACCTACTCCAGGGGGCTTGTTTAGATTCAAATCTTTCAGTACTCTGTCAAATTCTTCTCGCAGTGTCATATCTCCTATGTCATCTTCCTCTACTTCGTCTTCAAGTTTATTTCCTTTGTATAGGCCCTCTGTATACTCAGTCTTTGCTTAGTACTGATTCTTGATATTCATACAGCTACTTTTCTTGTCTTCAAATGTTTCTTTTATTTTCCAATAGGCGGTATCTATATTTCCCCTAATTATACATTCTTCTACGGTCCTGCATTTGTCCTCTATCCACTGCTGCTTAGCCATTCTGTACTTCCTGTCAATCTCATATGTCAGGCGCCTATACTCCCTTTTTACCTCCTTCACTTGCTCCATTTTTATATTTTCTCCTCTCATCAAGTAAGTTCAGTATATCCTGTGTTATCTAGGAATTTTTATTAGGCCGTATCCTCCTGCCTATGTGATCCTTTGCGGCCTTCACTACTCTATCTCTCAAAGCTACCCATTCTTCTTCTACTGTATTACTTTCCCCCATTTCTGCCAATCCTTGCCTAATGCTCCCTCTGAAACTCTCAACCACCTCTGGTTCCTTGAATTTAACAAGGTTCCGTCTCCTGAGTTTTCTACCTTTTTGAAGTGTCTTAAGTTTTAATCTACAGTTCATAACCAATAAGTTATGGTCAGATTCTATATCTGTCCCTGGATAGGTCTCACAGTTTAAAAGCTGTTTTCTAAATCTATGCCTTAACATCATAAAGTGAACCTAGTATCTTCCAGCGTCTCCTGGTCTCTTCCACGTAAACAGCCTTCTTTTATGATGTTTAAACCAAGTGTTGGCGATCATTAAATTGTGTTCTGCACAAAATTCTACCAGGCGATCTCCTCTTTCATTCCTTTTCCCCAGTCCATATACACCTACTACATTTTCTTCTCTTTCTTTCCCTAGTACCGAGTTCCAGTCCTCCATCACAATCATGTTTTCCTCTCCTGACATTTTCTTTTATCTCGTCATACATTTCTTCGATAGCCGCATCATCGGCAGAGCTAGTGGCATACAAACTTGTACTACTGTGGTCGGTGTTGATTTTGTGTCTATCTTTGCTACGATAATGCGTTCACTATGCTGTTCATAGTAACTTACCCGCATTCCTATTCTTTTATTCATTATCAGATCTACTCCTGCGTTACCACCAACTGATTGTGTATTTATAACCCTGTATTCACCTGACCAAAAATCGTGTTCGTCCAGTCACCGAACTTCATGAATCCCCACCACATCTAACTATAACCTATCCATTTCTCTGTTCAAGTATTCTAACTGACCTACTCCATTGAAGGATAGAACATTCCACGCTCCGTCCCGTAGAATGCCTGTTTTGTTTTTCTTGATTACGACAGCTTCCTGAGTAGCTCCACCAGAGATCCGAATGGGGGGACTATTTTACATCTGTAATATTTTACCCAAGAGGATACTCATATAGTGGTGCTGCATGTCCTCGGGAAAAGTAACGGCTTTAGTTTCCCCTTGCTTTCAGCCGTTTGCAGTAACTGCATGGCAAAGCCATGTTAGCAGATATTACAAGGCCAGCTCTGTCAATCATCCAGACTGTTGCCCCTGTAACCACTGAAAAGGTTGCTGCCTTTATTCAGAAATCACACGTTTGTTTGACCTCTCCAGAAAATACCCCTTCGCTGTGGTTGCACCTACGATACGGCAATCTGCATCGTTGAGGCACACAAGCACCACCACCTAGAGAGAAGGCCGCGGCGCTCTCGTGTGACGTCAGGCAGAGTAGGTTGCGCGCGTAGCTGACTGGGTAGCCGCTGGGGCACGGCCCACTATGCCGAAGCAGCGAGCCAGTCAGCTATGCGCGCGCAACCTACTCTGCCTGACGTCACACGAGAGCGCCGCGGCCTTCTCTCTAGGTGGTGGTAACACAAGCCACCTCCCGCGCGCTATTCGAGGATGGAATGGGAGATAAATAGTATAATTGTGGTTCGATGAACCCTCTGCCAGTCACTTAAATGTGATTTGCAGATTATCCCATGTAGACGTAGATGTAGAAATGTCTGTGGTTAATGACGTTGGTATGCGTCTGTAGCACATTAATAACGTGACACAGACTATTAAATGTAGTGTTGTCAAGTTTCTCGATTGCAATTTATTTCTAGGCATTCGACTATGTTTTACCTAGGAATACGAGAGCCTTAATTTTTGAGAGTAGTTTCGAAATTTTAGGAAAAAGAGGGCATCACATAAAAATTATTGGTATTACTTCTAAATGAAATAAAGGAAATATATTAAACTATTAAGTGGCTGGCTTTAGGCGAAACTCTGAAAAGTGTTCCAAAATAGGACACTCTCCTTTAGTCTGCTCCTGATAATATATCTAAGAGTACAGAGACAGTTGATAACCAAATGGCAATCCGCAGACCTAAATGGAACCTCCATTTGGTTTAGGTGATTGCATTTATAGTTATTTCGTGATGAAAACATTTGAAATACAGGATTTATTCTTCTAACCCACATTATTTTGTATAGAATATAGATAAAGTGTAGGTAGTGTCCTTTCCCTCATGTAGCTGGCTCCGTTTTATGGGAAGTATTAAATATGCATAATGCATTTTACTATTGTTGTGTTTTTCGGTCAGTTTCACGTCGCACATGGTGTCATTTTTCAGTTTTATACAGATTACTTACTTAACTGTTAGTTTAACATGTTTTTTGTATTGCCTCTGCACGACACCCGAGAGCGTACATATATGTAGTAGGATTGATAAGTGTTCACTCTTAACAGAACTTGTGACAAAACTGTGAGTGGTTTCATAAATAGTTTTTCATTTTTGGCATATGTGAGTTCTACAAAGGTATTGTAGAGCGCCACAGACAGCTGAGATACTTTCTTACATTTTCTGTTCGCCCCGTTTGATGGTGTTTCAGTGCGCTTAGGACTTTCAAATTTCGTGTTTTCGCTAATGTGGTCATTATTTCCTCCTTGTGATTTTTGAGGTGCACTATGCTTGTCACGCACAGGTTGCCTTGTGACCATGCAAACAATGTTATAGATGGAGTGTGAGTAGGCAGTGTTCGATTATATGCATTCCCTCCCTACCCCTAGCTTGGCTAGTTGCACGTGGGCGCTCCTGTTTCGTTTGGGACTGATCTCCTTCCGAGTCACGTGTATCCAATGGACTTTTTTAATCAGAGTTACGCTACGTAATCTGAATTACAAGTGGTTTAAATTCCTTAAAGGTTGCTTCCTTGTGACTTTAAATACTGACACTTCTCGAACCTCACGATAACCAAGTTTTGATTTAATGTGATGATACCCTGAAGGTTTTGTAACATGTACACTTTTAGTAAGAACATTTCTGGCTTTACGATAAATATTCAGAGTGGACTATTGGTTCAGTTGAAAATTACTACCTGTGATCCTGTAGGGTATTCAGTTCATTGCTACACAAGTCATTTTACGACAATGCGACATTACTTTGCGCTATTGATTTGTTTCCTCTCATATAGTACCACACTCATGGTACACTTGACAACAAAAAAAGTGATCACCCCTGAATTCCAAAGTGGAGGCCGCACCTGACGCTATGCAACCAACATAGCACAGCTGTGTCGCAGGACGTCAAATCATTCCACAGTACACTTATTACCTACCCACAATAGGTACTTAGTAAGTTTCCTATTTCTCTTTATGGCATTCATGCAAGGTGCAAACAAATACTTTCGTACAACAAATATTAGAATACACGTCATTAGAGATGAGACAGTAACACTTGTAAATTAAATTTCGTTGCAATAAGTGAAAAGTCAGATACGTTATAACATTGTTTAATGACATGATATGTATTTGTTCGTGATCTGAATCTCAACGCACTGTTAAGAAAACAACAGTTGTTTGCGATTACAGGTCACGCACTTTTCGTGGCCCCTCTCTGATCGGCGGAAGTCGGATGAGTTCGTGTGTCTATAGAATGTTTATGCTCTCTACCAACCTTACCTCGTAACAGCATTGTACACCGTAGGCCTCGTCAATGTAGTGTTGATTTGCGGTTGGTATTGATTATTGTTTACACTTTGATATTTACTAAAATATGTCCACATACCCCGACGACTTCTTTTAGAAAAAAGAAGGCTGTCCTTGAAAGTGGTGTGAAGAATGTTAATTCTGATTGTTATTCAGTTACGACAGTAGCATAAAGCGTTGATACACCTGATTAATACGTCCGTTTAAAATATTAATATTTCGTAGATACACTTCCAGTTTTCAATTACTCAAACATTAAAGTGATAATTTCGTGTTACATTTGTGACCTACATGTTGTTTCTTTTAAAACATATAATCTATACGCCGTAAGTTGGCGGCACTGGTAGAAAGAGGTGGGTCTTGTTCTAACAGCCAATACTCTACGAGCTGAATGGTAGCTTCAGCTCCAACATTCTCCGCTCAGAGGCCACGTTTAAGTGCGTGATCTCTAGGCATAAATAGACGTAAAACACGTTTTCATTAGTATTGGTTTCCAAGACCGATTTCTGTACCCAGAAATAAATAATAATCTTAGCACTGCAACAGTAATTGCATGAATCTCATATTGTTGCTGAGAGGTAACTGCTGAAGATATGTAATATAGTCATACATCATAAAGTTATGGAATAGAATGCAGTATATTCATGATTTGTTAACTAAACGCAATCAGAAGACAGATATTAAATATGTTCACAAATAGCGTTATACTAGTACCTGAAACGACGATACAAGTAATTATTTCCCGGCAGTAACTCGAAACCGGCACTATTTGCTATTGTATAGTAGGAAGGAATACTGCTGATATTGTTTCTTCTGGGGACTCCAACCCCGCACACACCGTCACTCTTGACCTGACACGATGAGGCGTCAACTACCACATGGTCCTTCACTAGTAGTTAGGATCATACCGTTCGTACAGACATGGAGGGTGTGGTATTTTGCGAAAACTTTTTTTAACTTATTAATAGCGCATGGACATGTTCAATGTTGATTTGAAACAACGCAGAGTCCTGCGTTCTTTACGTGTCGTTACTGTAGGTGCAGATGGTATTTTTGTGGCCGTTAAAAACTGGTACCCCGCGGGAATCGGGGCCCATAGCTTAGCCATTACAAGTTAACCTCATCCCGGCTTCCAGCGAATTACAGATGTGTTATAATGTTTTGTCATAATGGAGTACTCATTAGACGGCACGACCAGTCAAAGAGCTCAAAGGTGTCTGGCTAGGTAAGACATTCTTAGCCGCACGGGAAGGCCACGTAGTCTGAGGCGACTTATCGCGAATTTTGCATGAAATTATATTACGTTTTAGTATGCTACATTACGATTTGGTATGGCATTTTGCTATAAGCTTCTCCAACTGTGCGCTCATTTTAATCAAGAATGTTGGGTAGTTGTTGCCACGACAACTTTAATATTACGCATTTTTAAAGGTATGAGGAGCGTGGATTATGTATTAGAAAAAGATTCTGAAATTGGGAAAATAACTTCGTTTTGACATCTATTATTCACCACGTTCAGGAACACAAACAGACTTCGATGAAGGAGGTTTCTGTGATTTACTAGTATGATCAATGACAAGGTATCCGATAATTGGCAATTATTCTTCACGGTGTGGTTGCCTTCAGTAGTCATATTGAGGTTAAAAAACAGAATTGTGGATTCTGATACAATGTCGCATCGAAAATGCGATGCTAAGCATAATATCCAACTGGGAATGATGGGGGGGGGGGGGGAGAACTTCGGTCTCTGCCATTTCAAAGTTTAAGTAGTGTGTAAGCTTAGGGACTGTTGACCCTAGCATTTAAGTCTCATAAGATTTCAAACACATTCGAAAATTTGATTTGAATTTTAATAATAACGTAATGGTAATTAGAACTCGCACATATCCATTTTTGGCACTTGTTTTTCGTGATCTTCGTATAAGCGTGGATCAGTCGAGAAACTGAAGCGATTCTATGAACCCATTATGAAAAACTTCACTGTGAATAACAGAATAATCGTGTAAATGAAGGGCCCCAGCAGAAGGTAATTTCCGTTGTGTTACACTTATTGTTTCAGACACATTGAGAACACTTTATAAGTGCACAAAACGTGAATGATATACCACATGTATACATTTGTGCTGTTGCCACCAGAACTGTTTAATTTTACAACATGCTTAAATTTCTAAGATGAATACATATTTGGATACTGGGATTTATCGGAATAGATGGCCATTTCAATGAAGACATCAGTGCTTGCACGGTAAGGTTCAGTTATTCATTATATCAACGCGCTTTTCGAGAGCCAACAGCAGAGGAATAACGACAGTGATTTACACAAAAAAACACCAAGCACAAAATTGTGAAAATAAGCACGTAGATGCCGATAAATATATCAAGGGAGGGGTAGTAGGAGAGAGGGCGGGATCTAAGAATGAATAGGAGTGCAGAAATGGAAAATAAAAGAGTGAATTGCTTTCAAAGTACTTCTTACTTAGACATATATCACAGTTTGTTTTAGAACCGAGAGAAAAGCAACGAATGTTTAACAGAACGAAGGATAGAACACTGCTTCATACAGAGGACCGATGGACAGTAAAGAAAGCAGACACTAAAAGAGACAGTATTGTTTTTACAGAAACGTTTTGAGGGAATAGACCAAAAGGGCAACTGAGGTTATAATGTAAGGGAGGTGACACACACACACACACACACACACACACACACACACACACACACAGAGAGAGAGAGAGAGAGAGAGAGAGAGAGAGAGAGAGAGAGAGAGAGAGAGAGATTGGAGGAGAAATTAACAAGGAAAAATGCTCCAAATCGTTTGCATATTTTGTGAAGACAGAGGGTCTATTAATGGATGGAGGGAAGTAGAGAGACGTATTTGAAATAACAAATTACTTGGTTCATGGTATGGGTTCCTGTAGTCATGTCCTAGTTCATGAACCACGGGCAACGTATGAGTGGCCAAGTAAGTGGTCCCGACAGTTGGGATACCAGTTACTTTGGAATAAGGTTGGGCATCTCTGATTTATTCTGAGTCGTGGCCACCTTTGTGCTCAGATGGCAAAGACTACCAAATCCACCGGTTAGTCCCTCAACCGTTAGGGGGTAAAACCCAGTGGGGGGCCCTGGGCAAGCAAGGCTAGCAACCTGCTTCCGAGGTACTTCAATATCATGCTGGCAACAATCAGAGCAAAATGCCTCGGACCTTTGGAGGTGATGGAGTCCCACCTCTAATTGACAGACCAGGGACTCCACAGATACGACTTGGCAAACGATCTGGAATGAGATGGGATCTATTAATATCAATGGGAATTACAATGGGAAGAAGGTAGAGCTGGCGGAGGCTTCAAGTAAGATGGGGTTAGATGTCTTAGCTGTTAGTGACGTTAGAGTAAGGGGAGAGAAAGAGGACGAAGTCGGAGAATACAAAGTCTACCTGTCAGGAGTCTAAGTAGGAAGAGCACAGTGGGGTGTAGGATTTTACGTCAAAAAAGCAATCGAATCCAGCATAATTGCAATAAGGTATGTAAGTGAACGACTGATGTGGATAGATTTGGCCATCGCCAGCAAGAAAATTAGGATTGTGGCAGTGTATTCACCCTGTGAAGGGACAGATAGAGATTAGATGGACAGATTTTACAACGCACTTAGTGATGTAGTTGTTAGGGTGAAGGATAAGGATACTATTTTACTCATGGGTGATTTCAACACCACGATAGGAAATCGAACAGAAGGTTATGAAAAGGTTATGGGTAATTCATCTTGAGGTTTGCAAAGCTCTTCAATCTCCGTGTTTACTTACAAAATAAATTTACTTTATAGGTAAGGTCCGTCTTGAGCAAACACGAATGTTTTTTGATTTCTCCCATACATGTTTCGCTGGCGTTGCAGCATCATCAGTGCGATGTTTAATTCGTATTGTCTCAATACCACATGTAGTTATGTTTGAGGTTCTTCCACTCACAAAACGTCACTGATATTTTTTTACAGTTTGTCATCTGCAAACCAAAACGTGTGTATTTAATGTGGTGAATAGTTAGCTTGTGAGCCATTCAGTGACGTTTTGTGAGTGGAAGAACCACAAACATAACTACATGTGGTATTAAGACAATACGAATTAAACGTCCCACTGATGATGCTGCAACGCCAGCGAAACATGTATGGGAGAAATCAAAAAACATTCGTGTTTGCTCAAGGCGGACCTTACCTATAAAGCAAATTTAGGTTATGGGTAAGTTTGGAGAGGATATGGAGGCCAACAGGAACGGAAAACAGCTCTTGGATTTCTGTTCCAGTATGGGCTTAGTTATCAAAAACTCCTTTAAGCATAAGGACATACACCGCTATACTTGGGAAGGAAGGGGGAACCAGACCTATCATTGATTATATAATAACAGACCAGGAATTCAGGAAGGCAGTCAAGGACACACGTGTTTTCAGGGGGTTCTTTGATACTGATCATTATTTAATCTGCAGTGAAATTGGTTTTGTGAGGCCAAAAGAGCAGAAAGTCAGGTCCATGTGTAAAAGGATAAGAGTGGAGAAGCATCAAGACAAGGAAATTAGGCGCAAATATATAACAATGATCTCGGAAAGGTACCAGTTAGTTGAATGTAATGATTTACAGTCACTGGAAGAGGAACGGTCAAGGTACAGAGACACACTACTGGAAGCAGCTGGAGAATGTCTTGGAACAGTAGTGTGTAAAGGCAGGAAGAAGCAGACAGCTTGGCGGAATGACACAGTCAAGGCAGCCTGTAAAAAGAAAAATAAGGCATTTCAAAAATGGTCCATACTAGAAATCAAGCAGACAGAGAAAGTTATGTTGAAGAAAGAAACAAAGCCAAACGGATAATTGCAGACTCCAAGCAGAAATCATGGGAAGACTTTGGAAACAAGCTAGAAACTCTGGGTCAAGCCGCGGGAAAACCATTTTTGGAGCGTAATTAGCTATCTTCGAAAGGGAGGGAAGAAGGAATTAACAAGTGTTTTGGTCAGGTCAGGAAAGCTGCTAATCAATCCTGTGGATGCCTTGAGCAGATGGAGGGAATATTTAGAAGAATTGCTCAATGTAGGTGAAACGTTCAATGATGTCAGATTTTCAGGTAGAATGGGATAGGAACGACGATGGAAACAGGATCTCATTTGAGGAAGTGGAGAAAATGGTCAGTAGATTACAGTGCAATAAAGCGGCTGGGGTGGATGAAATTAAGCCGGAACTCGTCAAATACAGTGGAATATCAGGTCTCAAATGGTTATACAGGATAATTGAAAAGGCGTGGGAATCGGGACAGGTTCCGTCTGACTGGACGAAAGCGGTAATCACGCCAATTTTCAAACATGGAAACAGAAAAGATTGCAACAACTAACGAGGTATCTCCTTAATTAGCGATGTAGGCAAAATATACTAAGGTATTGTTGAAAGGAGAGTGCGAGTATTAATTGAGGACAAGTTAGATGAAAACCAGTGTGGGTTTAGGCCTCTTAGAAGCTGTCAGGACCAGATCTTTAGCTTACGGCAGATCATGGAAAAGTGCTATGAGTGGAAAAGGGAATTTTATCTATGTTTCATAGATCTAGAAAAGGCTTATGACCGTGCCCCTAGGAGGAAGCTACTGTCAGTTCTACAAGATTATGGTATAGGAGGCAAACTGCTGCAGGCAATTAAAGGGCTTTACATAGACTGTAAGGCAGCAGTTAGAGTAGATGGCAAATTAAGCTCATGGGTCAGGGTAGTTTCAGGGGTAAGACAAGGCTGTAACCTGTCACCACTGTTGTTCATACTATTCATGGATCATATGTTGAAAACTGTAGACTGGCCGGGCGGGATTAAAATAGGTCAAAACAAAATAAGCAGTCTCGCATATACGGACGGGAACAATGGCAGGAGGGTGTCCATAATGAGGAAATCAAAGAAAAACTGGGAATGAACTCCATAGATGAAGCAGTTAGAGCGAACAGACTGAGATGGTGGGGTCATGTTACACGCATGGGAGAAGCAAGGTTACGTAAGAGACTCATGAGCTCGGCAGCGGAGGGTAAGAGGAGTCGAGGTAGACCAAGAAGAAAGTACTTACCTTCGGTGCAGAATGATTTTGAAGTAAAAGGTGTAACATCAGACGAGGCATCAATGTTAGCATTGAATAGGGGATCATGGAGGAATTTTATTAGAGGTACTCCAGACTGAACGCTGAAAGGCATAATCAGTCTCTAATGATGATGATGATGGACTTTAACAACGTCCATAAAAATGTTTGTAAATCTATCGGACCAAACTGCGTCGTCATCAGTCCGTAGCTTACAAACTACTTAAACTAAGGTAAACTACCCTACGGACAACACACACACACCCATGCCCCAGGGAGGACTCTAACCTCCGACGGCGAGCAACCGCAGCGTCTATCTAAACTGATTACTCTGTATGCATGAAGGCTGGGTGTAAATGAAATAAAAATAGGATATTGAGTGAAACGAGAAGCACAGAATTAAAATTTGTGCCACGGGTGGGAATCGAACTCAAACGTCCATTTAATTCAATACTTTTCCTTCCACTCAATGTCTTTCACATATTGACACGGAAAAGGTATATAAATTTATAATAAAACGGCATAGTAAAGGAACTGCATATTTTAAAAAACTTCAATTTAAAGGCAGCTCAAAGGAAAAAGAAACTCATATTTTATTACACTTGCCAAGAGATCTTCCATAGTCTTTCACTTATGAGATTTAAAAAAAAATTAAGGATGAATAATTTATTCAGAGTCCCTCATTATTTGTTTCTACCATAATGCATCTCAACATATAATCTGTTCGCCATCGGACCAGCTTCTCTTCAGTAAAAGCGACGACTATCTCGAATTGATTCCTCGCAGTGAGACGTCCTGATCTGTATTTCTGCTTATCGCTCTTACTATGAAGTAAACATTGTGTATTTACATGAGAGCGCAGTGCTGGGGACTGTTGACCGCCTCGGCATGAGCTGTGGTTCACCTGCCAACCAGTAGCCATGGCTATTGCAGGCCCCGGTCGCAAAGCCAGGCTCAACCCTTCAAGTATCAAGTTTCTGCAAACCTACCCAAATGTGTAGTATAAACTACCATCGATAGAGGTATTTTGCAATTAAATGAGCAGCCACTTTATCTTTTGACATTTCATTCAAATATTTAACGAAGTTAAAGAATAGAAACAAACGTAGTTGCCACATAATGTTTCACCTAGATAGCAATCAACTACACAGTAAACTATTCTCTCTTTTTAGCGCTCTGCATTAGATCTAGTCATAATGAAATATGTATTCATCTTAGAAATGTAAGCATGTTGTAAAATTAAACAGTTCTGGTGGCAACAGCACAAATGTATACATGTAGTATATCATTCACGTTTTGTGCACTTATAAAGTGTTTTCAATATGTCTGAAACAATAAGTGCTAAACAACGGAAATTACCTTCTGCTGGGGCCCTTCATTTACACGATTATTCTGTTATTCACAGTGAAGTTTTTCGTAATGGGTTCATAGAATTGCTTCAGTTTCTCGACTGATCCACGCTTGTACGAAGATCGGGAAAAACAAGTGCAAAAAAAGGATATGTGCGAGTTCTAATTACCATTACGTTATTATTAAAATTCAAATCAAATTTTCGAATGTGTATGAAATCTTATGGTACTTAAATGCTAGGGTCAACAGTCCCTAAGCTTACACACTACTTAAAGTAATTTATTCTAAGGACAACAGACAGATACCCATGCCCGAGGGAGGACTCGAACCTCCGATGGCGAGCAACCGCGCGCTCCACAGCGAGGTGCCTTAGACCGCTCAGCTACTCCACCGCGGCGACAGCAGCATAATCTGCCACAAATATTTCTCAGTTCGATATAGCAGTTTGTAGCTCTGTCAGAGTTGGTAAATTGTTACTCTCGCTCCAGTTTGTAATTGACAGCTGCTGCCTCTTAATCTTTAGAGAGCTTCGACATTTTCATGTAGGAAGCGAACAGCTACAGCGTGAATCACCTCCTCATTGCCATTGTGAAGGCTGATGCAGATAATACAGAAAGTAGGGACCGAAAATAATTGTAGTTGCTCCGTGACATTCTTTACCCTTGTCTGGAAACTTAGATTTGATAAGTAAATGAGACACCGAAATTCAATTTCCAGACATTTTAATTGGAATACCACCAATAAGTGAATCTTCTATGTACATATAAGTATGCTGACCGTTCTTTAGAAAGAACAGACATCGCATAAATATACATAATTAAGGAGAAGATGGCAACAGATCCAGTCTTTAGTGCAAATGCACACTACGACTGAAGTCTTGAGGTAATCGGCAAAGTGACACGAGCAGTCAGTGCAAATTGCAAACGGCAACTACGTAAGCAGTGCGAGGAAGTTTGATGCTTGTTCGTGACGAGGGGTGAAAGGGTGGTGTGGGTTGCCCGCGCACCTGCGATGATGGTTGTTTTCCCTCTCGTGCAACTGTTACAGTAACTGGTCAGAGCAGTAGGAACTGGGCCCGAATTCCGGCTGAACTCAACTGTTTAACTTCCTCAATGCGTGCGCTCAGTGGCCACAAGCAGCTTCTGTCTAATTATTTCTTTCAATCTCCTTTTTTTGTCATTTGTCATTTTTGTCATTGTCAGTACAACTTTCACCAGACATGATCCACCATAGTTGTACCAGGAAGATCATTCGTCTACAGGCAATGTATTTCTCGAGTGGTCCAACACCTTAGGAGAACATCTTGTGCACGCACGATGCAATGGCTTAATTACTTCTCCTACGACGTGATGTCGAGCATTGAAGTATTTATAGTGAGAGAGACGAATGGAATGTTGCCCAGATACATAAAGAAAATAAAAGTAATCCACTGAGTTACAGATCCATTGTATTGATATCGACATGTAGCAGGACTTCTGAACAAATATATTTCTAGATATTTCATAATGCTAGAAAAAGTATCACGTATTAATTCCAAACTGGGAAGGATTTCTAAATCTTTACTCTTGTGACACTTTCGCGATACTATATTTGCATGAACTAGTGAGTATTCTGAAACTAATTCCGTATTTATAGAGAGCCGGAACGACTTTTGCTATCTTCAGCCATAATCAACTTCAAACCATATCGCTTTCCTAATGAGTATAGTCACAGTTATGCGACTGGGATCGTGATGTCCTGTCTGCAAGGTTATATTTTGCAGTAACTGACAAGGACATGCCGACTGTAATTCTTCCAGCAAAGTGAAGTAGACTTCTCCTGTTTCGAATATATATTCGAAATATTTAATGAGCAATCAGAATATTGCTCATAGATTTGAGGCAGTTAATGCTGCCGACTACTAAACTCAGAAAACCAAAGTCAATTGCGAAATGATTTTAAATTTGTAACTTCACGGCGCAAATGGTGACCATTGACCATAAACATCAATATGCATTTGGCTCTGAACATGGATACTAGAAGAGTTGCGTCAGCATTCTAGATATCGATAAGCAAAGCAAATCTGAAGTTTATACATATAACGAAATTCCTGGGGGTGCAATTAAAAACAATGTTAACTGTGAATAACATATTTTGGCGAAGGTGAAATAAGCGATTTGTTATTGACACAACTATCAGGAGATTTAAACTTCTCGTAAGGAGACTTCCAACCCTACAATTGTTCCACCTCTTCTGCAGTATTGCTGAGCAGTGTCCCATTATTACCTGACGGGATAGAGGGGGGATGTCGAAAAAATTGAAAGAATATATCAAACTCGCACATACGCTACCTGGCACTTGTATTTTTATTATTATTATTTCGAGCTTCGTATAAGCGTGGAACAGTCGAGAAACTGAAGTGATTCTATGAACCCATTACGAACCCCTTCACTGTGAATAACAGAATAATCGTGTAAATGAAGGACCCCAGCAGAAGGTAATTTCCGTTGTGTAGCACTTATTGTCTCTTTTATTGAAGAGAAGCTGTAGATTATATGGTGAGATGCATTATGGAAGAAACAAATAATGAGGGATTCTGAATAAATTATTGTTTTTATTTTTTAAATCTTTTCTCTATTTTCATATTGCCTAAGTGAGAGACTATGGAAGATCTCTAGGCAGCTGAAATAAAATATGAGTTTCTTTTTCCTTTGAGCTACCTTTAAACTGAATTTTTTTTTAAATATAGTTCCTTTACTATCCTATTATTTTATAAAGTTGTATACCTAGAGACAGTTTTTCGTGTCAATATGTGAAAGGCATTGAGTGAAAGGAAAAGTATTGAATTAAAAGAAGTATGGATGTCTGGGTTCGATTCCCGCCCGCCGCGGCGGCGTGGCCGAGCGCATTGAAGTGATCAGCGAGGCCATTCCCCGTCGTGGGTTCGAATTCCCCCATGGGCATGGATGTTTGTGCCGTCTTTAGTATAAGCTAGTTTATAAGTAGTTTGTAAATTTAGGGACTGATGACCCCGCAGTTAAGTCCCTTAAGCTTACCAAACATTTGAACATTTTAGACAAGTGACATGCCACAGTTTGTTTTAGGGCCGAAAGAAAAGGAATGGATGTTTTATATCTCCGATAATCCATCCTTCGTTCTGTAAAAGAACACTGCTTCATGGAGAGGACCCATGGACAGTAAAGTAAGCAGACATTAAAAAAGACAGTATAGTTTTAACGGAAACCACTATTTTTTTTCGTCATGGAGGAATAGACCAGAAGGACGACTGAGGTTATAATGTAAGGGAGGTGATAGAGGAAAGAAAGAGAGAGAGGGAGAATGTTCAAATGTTTAAGCTTATGGGACTTAACTACGGGGTCATCAGTCCCTAAACTTACAAACTATTTATGAACTAGCTAATCCTAAGGACGGCACAAATATCCATGCCCGAGGGGGGATTCGAACCCCCGACCGTAGTGGCCGTGCAGACCGTGACTGGAGCGCCTCAGTCCCCTCGGCCACCGCGGCCGGCAGAGAGGGAGAATGGAAGAGAAATTAACAACGAATAAATGCAAGACCGAATCATTTGAATTTGCATACTTTGTGAAGGTCAGAGAGTGTATTAATGGATGGAGGGGAAGAAAGAGGCTCATTTGAAATAAGACATGCTTTGAGAGCGCTAATATAAACCGATTACTCTGTATGTATGGAGACATGGTATGATTGAAGTAAACTTAGATTAATAAACGGACTGTATATTAAAAGAGAACGCTCCAATTAAAAAGGCAACTAAAAAGAATAACTAACTCATATTTTATTTCTTTTGCCAAGTGATCTTCCACTGGCTCTCGCTTAGGAAAAAAAGAAAAGTAAGACTTAACAAAACTTTATAGGGACTTTAATATTTTATCCAGAATCCCTCATTATCTTTTACTTCTATCATGCGTCTTTTCATAGACTCTAAGTCGTCGGACGTAACACCCTGAAGAAGCAACTTCCTCCCATGCCTCCAGAACGCAGTCCCAAAGAGCGTCCGGCGTAGTTGGCTGGTTTTGTGGCCAGTTCTCTGTTAACGTCCTTGCGACCTCAGCCTACATATTTTCAATGGGGTTCATGTCAGCCGCCCGCGGCAACCAGTCCATGACACTGACGCCAATCGTGGAGAGCCGCTGCTGGACGAATGCAGACTTGTGAACAGGAGAATGGTCCTCTTGCAGCATGAAGCCCTCTTCTCCATACAGCATTCTCACTGACGGAAGCATCACGTTTTCCATTATGTAGGCGTACTGAACACTGTCGAGGATGCCTTCTATCCTATGAAGGATTCCTGCTCCTCGTGCAGATATCCAGCCCCAGCAGGAAATGGATATGCGCCCACTACTTCTCGTCGTCGTTACATATTCTCGTCGATGGCGAGTCCCTCGAGGCCTGTAAATGACCCTAGGACCGTCGTTACTGGTGGAAAACACTTTTCCGTCAGTGAAAATAATGTTTTCCCATGATGCCCTGAGATGGAGCTCTGCAAATGCCAGCCGGTATGTAATATTTTCTTCGCTGAGTTCTCGTTTCACAGAGGACCGTCGTGCGCGTAGTCCAGCGTCCCTTAGCCTTCGGCGAATCGTGTCACTGGAGCCGGGGAAGTTTGTTACCCGCCGCAACTGCTTCGCACTCAAGAACGGATTTTGTCTGCTCGTAGACACTAGCTCGCGATCCTCCAGCAGCGAGCTTACTCTCTTCCTGCCTGATCCAGGAGCTCTCTCGGTGGTGCCTCTGTCACCATCTCGCTGCAGTGGTATAAGAGACGCCAGACCTTCTGCCTGCCTCTGATGGAGCATCCTCCATCTTCAATAAGAGCGACGACTGTCTCGAATTGACCGCTCCCAGTGAGCCATTGCCACAGACTGTCTGACGCCTACTTCCGCTTGTCGCTCTGATATACCAGGAGAGGGAGTAAACACGTTTACGTCAACATGAGCATCAGAGGCAGAGCCTGGCCCCTCACGGCACCGCCATCGGCGTTACCTCGCATCGGCGCCACGCTGTTTCTCGCCGGCCAGCCTGTTATCCATCCGGCCTGCTACCCTGTAGTTCCCGAGCCACGGCGAATACAGCTCCAGGATGCATAGCCACGTTCACCTCTTGAAGAAACCAATCCAAATATAAAGTTTCAACTAACGCAACTCGAGCTATTTCTCTATAATCTGAGCTGTCACATAATCCTTTGACGTTTCATTCAAATATTTAATGAAGTTAAAGAATGTAATCACATATTTTTCGAAACATTTTTGTTTCGCTTTTTTTTGGGGGGGGGGACAGCACTCTTATTTAAATTATTATATAGAGAACAGTCTACAGTGCAATAATTTATTTTATTCGACTAGTTTCGGTCTTCTTTTAGACCAACTTGAGGTATTTTAGCTCCATCGATGTTGTGGAGCTGGCAGGTAACTGGGGGCCTTTCAGTGCGTGACTGGAGCAGTGACACACTGGAAGGCGCCAAAGACAACAAAAGTGCGAATCTGAAAGCCCCAAAGCGATCATACACGTTTCCTCCATACATTGTGTGTTGATTTGAATTGATTTGATTCTTTCAGGGAAGCCAAAACAGTCTTGGTCTAACCCGCCACTGCCCGCACCGAAACTAAGTTTATTGTGCGGTATCGCTCCCTGTATGTCTAGTAAAGCCAACCAATGCCCTTGAACAGTGCAAGGAGTCCCTTTACCAGTTCTTTATTAGACACAATTTCTTCGGGTCTGGTTGTCCCAAATGTTCTGTGCCTTTTACTCTCCAATGCAATGCATTCGAAGATCAGATGTGATGCAGTTTCATCACCGTCATCACAGATCCTACATTTAGGGTCCTCTTCTGTTATTCCCATTGTATGTAGGTGTTTTTTGAAATTCCCATGGCCTGTCAGCAATCCAACCATGAGTCTAATCTCTCTCCAGAGGCCCAGGATAGCAGACCTTCTTTTAAAACATGGCTTTGGCATCATTACCTTGCTTAGTTGATGGACTTTGGTCCAATATTCTACGTGCTGTCTTCTGAGCCAGTTACGTAGCTCCAATTTGATCATTGCCTTGGTGATTGTCAGGACAGGTTCCGGTCCAATAAATGGAGTCTCTGCCCCCATCCTGGCTAATCTGTCGACATGTTCGTTGCCACTGATCCCCGAGTGGCCAGGGACCCACAATAGGTTTACTCTATTGCTTTCCCCTAGCTCCACTAGAACCCTGTGACATTCTGCAACAATTTTTGACCTTGTTGTAGGAGCTGCCAGTGATCTCAGGGCTGCCTGGCTGTCTGAATAGATATAGATGCTACGATCTTTGTAGCACTTACGCAAATTCTCCTCCACACATGCCCTGATGGCAGTGATTTCGGCCTGGAATACTGAGGCCAGTTTCCCTAGAGAGATGACGCCCTCCAATCTTGGCTGCACCCCGTATACCCCGGCCCCAACGCCTTGGTCTGATTTCGACCCGTCAGTGAACCAGACAATATCCCCCGTACAGTGTCTAACATTTTCTCCCACTGCTCCCTACTTCCAATTGTTATACTGAAAGGCTTGTTGAAGCAGTATGGGGTTATAATATAGTCGGTTGGCATTTCCCCAACCTTTCCTATATTTACCTCACTCACTATTTTAGTGTGTGATTCTGGATATCCCAAAGAATTCCAGTTGGTACCAATTTTGAGTCTGTAGGCACCAGCTGCTGCCTCCATCTTGACCCAAAGCTGTAATGGGGGCATATCCAGCATGGTTTCCATCCCAGCAGTTGGTGTGCTGCTAATTTCGCCTGTTATGGCTAAGCAGGCTAGTCTCTGCACCTTACCAAGCTCCTTAGCAGCAACCTGCTGTTCTACCTTCTTCCACAACACGACCGCCCCATAGGTGATCCTGGGTCTAATCACTGTGGTGTATATCCAGTGCATACCCTTGGGGCTCAGGCCCCAATTTTTGCCACAAGCTCTCCTGGTACTTACTAAAGTACCTTTTGCCTTGGAGCAAATATTCCTAATGTGAGGGGTCCATGTCAGTTTCTCATCTAGGGTAACCCCTAGATATTTCACTGTCCCCTTCACAGGTAGCGCTTCATTGAAAAGCTTTAGATTCCAACTTGAGTGTTGGATATGTTTCCTTGTGAATGGTACAACAACAGTCTTCTTAGGACTAACCCCCCAGATCCTGTTTTTTGCAACAGTCTTGCACAATGTCCAATGCACCTTGTGCCATATTCTTCACTGAGTCAGCAAATTTGCCAAGTATTACTATGACAAGATCGTCTGCGTAGCCTTGGCAAAAGTACTGCCTAGAGTTTAATTCTCCAATGAGATCATTCACCACTAGATTCCACAATAAAGGGGAAAGAACTCCTCCTTGCGGGCAACCCCTAGTGGTGTTGATTACCATTTTTTCATTCATCATGGAAGCCTCTACCTTTCTTCCACTGAGCATGGCCCTAGTCCATCTACATATAGTGGTCCCTAGGTCATGCACCTCTGCTGCCCTAACCATGGAATCGAAGGTTGTGTTGCTGAAAGCCCCCTCAATGTCCAGGAAGATACAGAGGGCTATTTTTGAAAGTGTAGTGCTTTCTCCACCTTCCCAACATGTTGGTGGAGAGCTGTCTCACATGATTTACCTGGTTGATATGCACGTTGGTTTGAATGTAGAGGAACCCTACTTAACCTCCTTTCTCCAACATGCACATTAACCAGCTTTTCCAATGTCTGAAGAATGGAGGAGGACAGGCTGATTGGTCTCATGTCCTTAGACTTGGTATGATCAATTCTCCCCGACTTTGGAATGAAGACAACCTTTACTGCCCTCCAGGCATTGGGAATGATTTCTGCTGCTTGGCTAACCCTGAATAACCCGCATAGTAATCTAATAAGAGTTTCTCCCGCTTGTTGCAGGAGAGCTGGAAAGATTCCATCGGGGTCAGGTGACTTGAACGGTTGAAATGTTCCCACCGCCCATCGGACCTTACTGAAATCGACACACTCCTTGGCCAGATCCCAGTCCTCTTTGCGAATACCTGAGAACCGTTGTCTCTCAGGAATCACATTCTGGTCTGAGTTATCCCCCAGAGTATATTGAGGAAAGTGAGTCTTGAGGAGCAGTTCCAGCGTTTCATGTGCTGTCTTTGTATAATCCCCATCCGCCTTCCTCAATGTTCCCCCTGGATTAGTTGGTATTCTAGTAAGGATTTTATGAAGTCTCGCTTGAGCAGCCGTGCCCTCCACTTCCTCACAGAATACCTTCCAGGATGCCTCCTGATGGCAAGATTGTAATTGACAAGGGCCTCACGATACTTTTCCCATTGTCCTTTGCGCCTCGCAAGGTTAAAGAGTCTTCGTACCTGTTTCATTTGCATTTCCAGGTTATTATTCCACCAAGGCACACTCCTATTTGTGCACTTCTTAGTGATTGAGCAGTTGTCCTGGTATGAGGTCACTATAGCAGAGGTTACGGCCTCTGCTACTTCCTCAAACTCTGCTGGATTCCTAATCGAAGTTTTAATTTCCGATAGGCTGAAGTCAAGGTCTCTCCTATATGCCTCCCAGTCCGTTTTCCTGGGATTCCTATAGGCCATGGTCTGTCTGGTTCCCATTTCAACCTTGAATTTAATATACATGTGATCTGATGAGGATGGCTCCAGGACCACATGCCACTGTTTGACGTAACATCCCATCATCATGGAACAAAAAGTTATGTCAATTACTTCTTCCCTTCTACTATTCCTGAATGTAGGTTCATCACCCCTATTCAGGATCTCCAAGTTGTTAGATAGGAGAAATTCAAGAAGGTGCTCACCTCTACTGTTGGTGTCCTTGCTGCCCCACAACAGATTGTGGGCATTGGCATCACATCCCACCAACAGTTCGTCACCTTGCCGGTGGCAGGCTTCCGTCAGTCTCCTCACTTCCAAAAGAGGAGGAGAGCTGTCTTCATAAGGAAGGTATGCCGAGGCCAAAACAATTTCCTTCTTGATGCCTTCCTCACGTTGCTGCATCCTGATGGTCACCAAGTCCCTGGAACAAAAATCCATCATTGGTATGAAAGGTATTTCATTTCTAACATAAATGCATGTTCTGGAGTTTTTAGATTTCTAGCATAAATCAGCTTACCTCCAGTACCACCGAGGCCCGATACACCCCCTTTTTATAAATAGGGTTCTTGTATCAGGGCCACGTCCACCTCCTGTCTCCCCAGGCGACGGCTCAGGGCAGCAGTGGCCCCTTTACTGTGCTGCAGGTTTATCCGCAGCACTTCCAGTCCCCATCTTGCTGCCATTATTGCCTTTAAGGTCTTTGATTACCCTGACGGCGACCTGCGAGAACCCTAAAAACAGTTTCAGGCCTTGCTCTCGCATTGCCTTCAGGGACTTCTCTCCGACCTCCACCACCAGGGTTCGTCCTTCTGGAACCACCTTTTGGTTAATTACCCTCCAATCCTCTGTCGAGACTTTTGGGTTCTGGTCCCTTATTTTCTAGAACAGAGTCTTTGGAGGGACATCCTTAAGGATCTTTGGTACCCATATTGATACTTTTGCGGTCTTCAGGAGTTCGGTTGCTGTCCTGACCAGCAGCTTCGCGTCCTCCCATGGGGATATCATGGGCACCTTTTCCTTAAGCCATTCTGCTGAGTGCTCCCCCTTGCAGACAAAAATGAGGGCACCGCGATCTAGATAGACCCTCCTGAATTTGGGTCCTGGACCAGCGTCTCCCCCAATCTCTTCAAAGAGAGCCATCTGCACGAGCTGCTCCTGCTGCGAGGTGATGCTCACCAGTGGGTATCCTTCTTGGACAACCGCCATTCTAAAGACCGAGACTGCAATACTATAGGTCTGTTTCCCTATTTCCTGCCACAGCCTTTTAGGATCACGTTTGTCCAGAGAGGAGGGAATCTTAGATTCCTCCCTAACCCTCTTGCCACCTGTCTTTGACGTCGAGGGGGTCTGTGTATCCCCTTCGACCTGAGGCAGTTTCTTTTTGGAGGTCTTGGCTCAAGCCCTTTTGATTCCCTCCACTTATGCTTAGGAAGCCATTCTTTTCCTTCCTTTTGCTTCTGTTCCTTGAAGTTTTATTCTGTGAGCCCCAGACAAGGCCTTAATCCTAATCTAGTCCAATTTCACTGTTACAGTTACCACTTCTTGCTCAGGTCTAGACCCTGATTCAGAAGTAGGAGTGCACTCCACCGGTCCTGATCCCGATGTCTGAGTATCTGAGGTCTCAGATTGCCCCTCAGATTCTTTTAAAATACTTTCTTTCTCCGTGTTCATCTTAGTCCCACGAGATTTGGGGATTTATATGGTCCACACCATGATAACCCAGCGTGGTGCGAGGCTACTTACTCAGGGAGGTCGCCCGGAATCCCTGAGGCTCCGTTTGAGACACATCCACCCATGTGCCACGCACCCCTCGGCACGGATCGCATCACACCTTGGGTTGGGAAAGGAATTGGGAAAGGACTGGGAGAGGATAAGGAAGACGGGACGTTGTGGGACACTCTTAGTCTGATCCATCAGCTGAGGCCTTTCCGGCAGTAGGTTCTCCACCTTCGGTATAGCCCTCTGCTTCACGCGGATACGCAAGCCTCTCCACCCGCACGGACAGTGCTTCGTCAAGGTGGTGTCCCCCGGAGAGGTACATTGTGCGTTAGTTACCGCCGTTTGTCGCGCAGGCGCTATTGTAACTAATATCAGCAAAAGTAATCACTACGACAGCGGCAGGCATCGCGGCTCCAGCGCTGGAAGGCTCCTAGTTACCCGCTAGCTCCACAACATCGATCGAGCTAAAATTCCTGAAGATGGTCTAAAAGAACCGAAACTAGTTGAATAAAATACATTATTTCACTCAAGAATGTTCTCTATATATAAAAGAACATAATTATGATGAAGCTATCACATAATATTTCACATAGCTAACAATGATACGATGCAGGAAACTATTCTCTCCTACAAGCACTCTGCGGAGTTCAGAAACTACGTATTGGACCCAGATAACTAAGCGAGTTGTAAGACTAAGGGCCGATTCGTCCATCTCTCGTTAATCTTCTCGTTAGTTAACGAGAAGATGACTTTAACGACCAGTTAAATGTGTTCGTTAAGTGCATTGCGTTGGTCAGTGCTAGATACACCTCTCGTTTGCTAACCCGCAGAAAACGAGAATGAATGATATATTTCGACTACTTTGGCAATAGAACAAATGAAAGTGCCATCTGAATGAACAGCTTTTTGCCATATTTGACTGGCAGGGAAGAGTTTAGCAAACCGTAAAAAAGGTGAAAGAAGCTCGTATTTTACAAGAAGTGAGTGCGTGTGTCTTGCAGCCTTAATAGGACACTTGGGACTGACAAGGGGAACACCAAGAATGGTACAAACCAATTTTGATGGGTCGCAGGTGTGTTGAGCGGGAACTCTTCCAGGCCACCATGCTAAAAGGATTTTTCCAGTGCGCCTTGGTTTCCACAAAAATCTAGATCATAGTCCAGCACGTAACAGTTATACGTGTATTAAGTCAGCGAAAGTACGTCAGGCCGCGTGGTGTAATTAGCAAGGCTCTTGAATGTCACACAGAGGACCCGAGTTCAAATCCTGGTTGGAACTTTTTGTAACATTTGTCCGACTATTGATTGTATATAATTCTATTCCTTTTTCCCATTTTATCAATTCTCATTGCAAAGGCAAAGTTATATCAGGTAATTACAGTTAAATGTGAACGACACGCTACAAATGACTAGCCACCTGGCCGCAGCCTAATAATCCGCTGGGACGAGTCAATTGGGCACACACTGCATTCGACGGTATAAAACAGTGGGGCCGGTAAAGGTGCTTGCCACACAAGTTTTTCGTACATATAGTGATTCTGTTATTTTGTTCGACAAATCGGTCTTTATCATGTAATATATTGCGGTATTTTAGCGTTTTGTAATCCTGCCATTTTCATACACATTCTCACTTAACCGGTCGTTAGCCGTGCAACGAGCAGAATTCTACTCCTTAACAGCCAGATTGAGGTCATTTAACGTCAGGTTAACTCATAACGAAACATTGACAAACGCAATACTCCGCTAACGACGAGTTAAAATCTTAACTGTAACTTCAGGAGACATTGACAAACCGGCCCTAAACAGTTTTCGTGATAGCAGCACAAACTGCATATACGTAGAATATCATTGTGCACTTATAAAGTGTCTCTGAAACAATAAGTGCTGCACGACTGATGCCCTTCATTTACATGATTGTTCTGTTACTCAGAGTTAAGTGATCCGTAATGGGTTATAAAGTCGCTTCAATTTCTCGACTTTTCCACGCTTATATGAGCTCTAAAAAAATGCCAAAAAGCGCATGTGCGAGTTCTACTTACTCTTATGTTATCCTCACAGTTGTAATACCATACTTCGAACGGGAGTAGGGAAAAAAGCTCTTTGGATTCGAAGGAGAAGGTTGGTGATTGAAATGTCATGGAAAAATCGTAGCCGGCCGCGGTGGCCAAGCGGTCTGCAACGCACCAGTCACGGTCTGCACGGCCACTACGGTCGGGGGTTCGGATCCCCCTAGGGCATGGATATTTGTGCCGTCCTTAGTATTCGCTAGTTCATAAGTAGTTTGTAAGGTTAGGGACTGATGACCCTGTAGTTAAGTCCCATAAGTTATACAAACATTTGAAAAATCGGAGAGCAGTGAAAATGTTCTTGTTTTAATTTTGCGTCCGCACCTCATTCCCATTCCCTCTCCCTCCCTCCCCCCCCCCCTCCAAATTGAAGTGAAAAAAATGGAAAACAAACGAGACCTTGATTCTCATAATTCACTACATTGCACAATCTGAAATATGTAATATCCCGTCATGTAATAATGGGACACTGCTCAGCAATAATGCAGAAGAGGTGGAACAATTATATTGTTGGCACTCTCCCAAGGAGACGTTGAAATCTTCTTATGGTTGGGTCAATAACAGACCGTTTGTTTCATCTTCCCCAAAATACTTGTTATTCCCAGTTAACGTTGTTTTTAATTGCACCCCATGTATTTCGTTTTATGTATAACCTTCAAATTTATTTTGCTTTTCGATGTCTAGAATGCTGACGAAACTCTTTTGGTAATCATGCCAAATGCATATTGACGTTTAAGGTCAATGATCACCATTTGCGCCGTGAAGATACAAATTCAAATTCATTTCGCAATTGACTTTGCTTTTCTGAGTTTAGTAGTGGGCAGTATTAACCTGCCTCAAATCTAAGAGCAATATTCTGATTGTTTATTAAATATTTCGAATATATATTCGAAACAGGAGAAGTCTACTTCACTTTGCTGGAAGAATTACACTTGTCACGTCCTTTTCACTAGTTGACACCTCGTCAGTTACTGCAGACTATTACCTTGCAGACAGGAAATCACGATCCCAGTCGCACAACTGTGACTATACTCCTTAGGAAAGCGATATGTTTCGAAGTTCATTACCACTGAAGATACCAAAAATCACTTTGGCACTCTATAAATACTGAATTAGTTTGGGAGTACTCAGTACTGCATGAAAATATAGTATCGCTAAAGTCTCACAAGAGTAAAGATTTCGAAATACATGCTGGTTTGATGTTAGTTAATACATTATATATATTTCAACATATTTCGTAACGTTGGAAAAAGTATTTGTTCCAACGACCTGCTACAGTCGATATCAATATGATGCATCTGTAACTCAGTGAATTAGTTTTATTTTCTTTCTTATGTATCTGTGCAACATTCCATTCGTCTCCTTCACTGTAAATACTTCAATGCTCGACATCACGTCGTAGGAGAAGTAATTGAGTCATTGCATAATGTGTGCAAAAGATGTTCTCCTATGCTGTTGGACCACTCGAGAAACACATGGCCTGTAGAAAAATTGTCTTCCTGGTACGAATATGGTAGTGAAATGACAACATGGTGGATCATGTCTGGTGATTCTAATAGTTGTGTTGCTTTCTGGAATGACAGAATGGGAGAGTTACCTTGTCGTCCAAGGTCAACGCTAACGATAGACGCGAGGTTGGGGTCCCAGGCAGCACAAAGCTATTTATTGCGCTACTTCAAAATGTTTGGAAATGTTGGTAAATCTATCGGACTCAACTGCTTGGTCATTAGTCCGTACCTTACGAACTACTTAAACTAAGGTAAACTAAGCTAAGGACAATACACACCCATGCCCGAAGGGGGACTCGAACCCCCGACGGCGAAGGGCCTCGCGCACAGCAGCACGGAGCCCCAGTGCGCTCGGCTAATCCGCCGCAGATTGCGCTACTTGTAACGGAACATGTGCACATCCCGGACGAGATGTAACATCGCTACATCGCTGGTGTGACGGAGCGACATGCGTCCTCGATGCGCCGTTTTAGATCATCTGGGGATGTGGGCTCAGTGACATAAACACGATCCTTTAGATATCCCCACAAAAAGAAATCTATTGGTGTTAAATCGGGCGACCTTGCGGGCCATGAATAAGGACCATGGCGCCCCAATCATCTTCCTGCAAACCTGTTTAGTTCTTCCACAACAGCACGCGCAGAATGAGCTGGTTGACCATCGTGCTGCATCTACATATGGAGTCTCGTGTGTAGACACACATGTTCAAGGAAACCACCCAAACTGTCGGCTATAAAAGCGCGATATAACTCACCTGTCAGTGTACCTGGGAAGTAGTGTGGACCGATGATTTCATCCCCAAGGATTCCACACCACACGTTAACAGACCACCTACGTTGACGGTCGGCAGGTCGTACCCACCTAGGATTGTCTGCAGCCCAGAAGTGCATGTTATGGCGATTCACTGCACCTTAATTTGTGAACGTGGACTCAGAGCATAACACTTTGTAAAGACTCCAGCATGAAATTACGCATGGCCCACTCACAGAATGTCACTCTTGCACGGAAATCGTTCCCATGCAGCTCCTGGGTCAATGACAGGTGGTATGGGTGAAACCTGTGGCCGTATAGTATACACCACACAGATGTGAGACTGACACCAGCGACTGCAGCAACGGCTCGTAAGCTGACATGAGGATCGTGGAGTAGTGCAGCTAAAACAAACACCTCCGTCTCATCACTTCTTGCAGGTCTTCGTCTGTTACTGCGGCGCATTACCAAGCTGCCTGTTTCCCAAAGTCGTTGTTTGGCGCGTAAGAACGTAATAGCTGCCGGGGCTCTTCGCCTAGGATATCTCATTGCATACGCCGTGGCTGCTTCAGTGGCATCGTGTCGGCACTCGCCGAGCATCAGCAACATGTCAACGTAATCGTTGTTCGTGTATGCCATCATCATCCGATGTCAGTAACTGTGGTATATTGAGCCCTGGTTGCTTGTGTGGCTCCAACTGTCGGGTATACGGCCGTATGCGGCGACAGTCGGCAGTGTAACAGCGCATCGAGGAAACTTCTCGCTCCGTGACACCGGCGACGTTACAACTCGGCGCATTGTATTATGTGCCCCGTTTGTGGTATCTGCCCATGAAACTTTGAAGGGTTGTAGCTCCCAAACTAACAGTGATAGGAATGTAGTTTAACCCTTTCGCGGCTACGGGCATACATGTATGCCCGGCGGTTAGAGGGCCCAGACGGCTACGGGCGTACATGTTTGGCGAGAGAACAGCGTTTCACTGTACTGTCGTTGCAGTGTCGGAACGTAGTTTATCAAACTAGGAAATAATGGACAGCCTCATGAGTTATAATGACGATGAAAATAGTGCTACTACAGACCTTTCTTCAGACGAAGAGCTGGAGGTGTATGGAACTAACGGCATTTATTCAACACAACGAAGAACTTCCTCAGAAGATTCCTCTTCTATAGAGGAAAAGGAAGACTATGTGATAAGTGAAATTTCGACACGAAAAAAGATTGTATGATTGGTCAGATAATCGTCCTGCGACGAAACCTTTTACAGGTTTAAAGGTAGATTTCGATTAATCAGCAACTCATTTATATACTTTATCTCATTTGAATTTGTTTCAGCTGTTTGTAGATATGAACAAGCATTATACATTTCTCAACGAAAAAATGACGACAGTACGCAGCAGATTAACAAGCAGATTAACCTATAGACCCTCCAGAATTTTATTGCTTTTTGGCTTGTTGCCTACTTATGATATATGTTCATGTGTTTGTAGAGCTTATGGGACTTAACTACGGGGTCATCAGTCCCTAAACTTACAAACTACTTATGAACTAGCTAATACTAAGGACGGCACAAATATCCATGCCCGAGGGGGGGATACGAACCCCCGATGGGGAACGGCCTCGCGCATCGAAGCATAGCGCCTCAACGCGTTCGGCCACAGGATACTGCGTTTATTACACTTCAGTGACAATTCGTCCGCATCGCAAGATATTATTGTGGAACACATCAAAAAGAGATTCCGAGAGGCTGTAGTCCCATTTGAGAACTTAGTAACTTACGAAAGTTGCTACTTTTCAGAGGAAAGCTACGGTTCAAACAATATATTCCAAACAAACGTAGCCCCTTAGGGATTAAAATTTTCGTGCTTTGTAGCGTTCAGACCAATTAAATTCTGGATTATATTGTCTACACTGGTGCCGCTACTGAAGTAGAATCCGGAATTGCTGACTGGGGCAAATCAGTTGATGTTGTCTTTTGTTACCACGTCACAACAAAGGTCATAGCATTTATTTAGACAATTGTTATTCGAGTTCTGAATTGTTCTTATGGCTCCATGCGAAGTGCACTTATGCCATTGGCACAGTGCGTAAAAACAGAAAACATTTACCACCTTTACCTGATAAACTGAAGAAAGGGAAATACAATTGAAGTCTGGGATGGACAGTAAATAAGTCTGGATGCTTTTCACTGTAAATGGACCAGACGTCCTTCAGAGGGAAAAAAAGAATCATAAAACGGGGGAAAATAACTTGCGTAGTTAGTTACAATTAGTCAATGGGTGCGGTTGATAGGTCTGACATAATGTTACGTTCCTTACAGTGCATTCGAAAAGCAAGGAATTGTGCAAGAAAGTATTCTTTAATTTAACTGATTTCAGTATGCTCAATGCAAAAACTATTTTTGAAATGCAAAATAAACAGAAGAAGCAACTAGCAAATTCCACTTGGAACTAATCTGTCAGTTACTGGAGAAGTTTCATTCATAAACATCTAAAACCCAGATGCCACGGAAACCAAATAAAACAGCCCTTTTCGACTGGAAAATAAAAAATAACATTATACCAGGTGCTTCGGAGCAACGGAGAGAAAGGAGATACCCCCGAGTGTAGTGTGTACTGCTCATTCAAAACGAAAAATGACACGAATCAGATGCAAAAAATGTAATGTTGCTCTCTGTATGGTGCCATGTTTTGAGACATACCACAAACTAATGAAGTATTTGTTTATTCAGGTACCTTGAATGTTGAAAGTAGAGAAAATGGAAAAAATAATAAAACAATAAAAGTAATAGAAGTAATAAAAGTTTTTAACTCAGCAAGCGGCAGTCCAATGCCTGATTCAGAAAGGAGAATGGAAAACCACATAGTCAAAAATGTTCAAATGTTTGTAGAACTTATGGGACGTAACTACGGGGTCATCAGTCCCTAAAATTACAAACTACTTATGAACTAACTTATACCAAGGACGGCACAAATATCCATACCCGAGGGAAGATTCGAACACCCGACCGTAGTGGCCGTGCAGACGGTGACTGGGGCGCCGCAGAACGCTCGTCCACCAATTAGTCAAACGCTACTACTCCGTTAACATCTGAAAAATAAATCCACTGACAGAAAGCATATAGATGCTTATAGCGGATTATTTAACATAGTGAATCGAATTTAGGCTTTAATTTCAAACGAAGCTGTCCGTCTTTCAATACTTTTTTATTATTATTATTTCCATTTCATTATTACATCATTTTTCTTGTTTAATTCTCCATTATGCTACGTGGCACGGCATAAATTTCAAAATATATTTTATTTACGATTATAGCTAGAACTGTCGGAGGTTTGCAGATCTTTCCTACGAACAACTCACTTTGAAACTAAATGTTGCGAAACATACTCGATCGATGTTAATGAAACTTTAATACGTTGTACTAACATTTTGGTTACGTACATCTCAAGTTACGTTTTTTTTTTCAATAACAAAAAAGTATTAGAATTTACTTAAATCTTTTCGTTCTCAGCCGAGGATAATCTTATAACAGTGTCGTTTAGATTTGAAAGGGTGCAGTGAGATAGTGATAGTGTTATGGGTGGTGGCCGGCAGCCAGGCGCTCGCCGACAAACGGTTACATTCATTTGGACGCAGCTGGTTTCAACGAATCCAATGCACGATAGGAAAAAACTATTGTTCCATTTTAAAAATATATATATTTGTGCCGTAACTCTTTGGAAAATGATACAATAAACTATGTTCGTAGCTCCGCAGAAAGCGTAACATTTCTTGTGTTGACCTACCGCATTAAAATTTCCCGTCACCTATTATTTTATAAGTTACAGAGGCAAACACACTTAGTGAAACACCCTGTATATATATATAGCGAATATAGCCGGGTTTGAGTCCCTGCCGGGAAATAAGTCAATTGTATCGTCGTTTCAAGTTGAAATATAGCTCTGTTTTTGAATTTATTTAATATCTGACGTGTGATCGTGCTTAGTTAACGATTCATAGTGTCACCTTTGAGTTGCACTGTATTATATACCTTTAGTGGTTACCTCTCAGCAACAATTTGAACCTCATGCAGATCCTGATGCAATGCTAAAGTTAACCGTACATTTCTGGGTTCGGACATTGGCATTGTAAACCGATACTAATGAAAGCGTCAATGTTTTACGCCTCTTTATGCCTAATCGAGTCTCGATCAGAAACGCAAGCTGTTTTTGGTCAACAGTGCGTTCTTTTGTGTCTCGTTTCCGTCGTAGGTGTCGGTGGCCGAGTAGAAAGAAATAAAGGATGCACGCTTATGCAGGTACGAAGGTGAGCAGCCAGTGGGACAGCAGAAACTAGAAACACTAAAGTAAATTAGAATGAGATATATATTTCATAGAGACTTAGAAATACTTAACTTTTACATAGCTCAGTACTGCAGAATGCTGATACATAGTTGAGCTAGAGGCATGCCTAGTGCCTATCCGATAGCCAAGTCTTCACTGGTGCCTATCTGATTCCGAAGTGTTAACTGGTTCCTATCTCAGTCCCAAGTCAACGATGTCGTTCAGTGATGGCCACGAGCGGGATCGCAGCAGAGGGCGCTCGTGGCTGACGTCGTAAGAACGCTGCGCCGTGCGTGCATGGCGGCGCGCGGCGAAAGTAGGTGGCGCGCACTTTAGACTTGTGCGACACAACACGTTCAAATTCAGAGCATAAACAAAAACTCATTGTGTCATTGAATAACTTTGATAAGGTATACGATTTGTCACTTATTGTAATGAAATTCAATTTACGTTGCTTTCTCTTCTCTAATAATCTGTATTCTAATGTTTTTGTTGTGGACTGACTGCGATAAGGAGGAATTTTTTCTACTGCTTCTTTTGTACCCATTGTCAATAGCCTAACTACTGTACTCTACTGGGGTTTTGAATGTGGAGTACCCGCAACACAGCTACATTAGTTGGGTTGCATTCGGCGGTGATCCACATTTTTTGCTATCGAGTGTACATTTGAGCAATTTAGAAGTCATCTTTGCCTTTATCGTCTAACATGTTGGATACAATGCCTTTTAATACTGATTTGTGTCACTTTTGCAGTTCACTGGCAGTACAGTTTTGTCTCGAGTACCGCGACATGACGGATTTGAAATATTTTGTACATATGATTATACAAGGTTCTTTATTCCAATCGGGTATAGTTCTATAGTTTTCATTAATTAATGGTTTCATAATAATGTTCAAATGCATGTAATCCTAAGCAACCAAACTTCTGTGGTCATCGGTCCCAAGACTTACAAACTCCTTAAACTAATGATACGTCTGTTCCTAACGAACAGGCGTTGCCGATTGTCCGCAACTATAAATGTTAAATATACATTCATTACTTTGCAATTTGCGAGAATTTCCGACTTTACCTGCTCTTCTTCAGTTTGTCTATCATATTGTAACATATCAAAATTTGTGCCAGACCGGGACTCGAACCCGGGTCTCTCACTTTTTGCAAAAAGCGATATGATAGACAAACTGAAGAAGAGCAGCTAAAGCCGGAAATTCTCGCAAATTGCAACGTAATTAATGTATATTAAAACTAATTTATACTCAGGAGAACACAGCCCAATGCCTGAAAGTGGACTCTAACCTCCGACGCGGGCGGCCGCACGATCCGAGGCTGTGTTTACAGCCCGCAGTTCCTCCGCAACCGCTGTCATTTTGCGCTCGTCACTCACGCCGCAGTGACCTTGCGCATCCTGGCGGCCAGACGTGCGGGTTGGAAGTGCAGCCCCTGGTATTTTGACGCCGCAGCGGAAAGCGGAGCCGCTCCGGTAACAGGTCCCACGCTGCCTTATGAGAAACAGTGCACTCGAAACCACTCCATGGAGCAACCGCAGGCTATAAACACAGCCTATCGTGGCACTCCAGACCACACGGCCATTCCCGCAAGACGACAGTTTCGTATGGTTCACATTGGGATGAAGCTTTTTTTGCTGCTGGAACACTACAGCTTGAATTAAATTCTGGTGTTTTTGATAGTGTCGGTGGTCACACTATTTAAAGGGTTCTAATCCATGGGTCATTGGTGTATTTATGGCTTGCTTCAGGTGGTCTTCAGTAGTTTCCCACCAGATTAACGAATGATATAGGTTACATAATTGATCAGTTGACCAACTACATTTACGTTGGTCCTGCTTTTTACTCATTGTACCGTGCTTGGGTTTCCGACATTGTGATTTTTGTACTGCTATAACAATGTCCATGTATTACGATTGTATAACAATTCCGTGGGTCCTTTTCACCCTGTGAGTATTGTCTCACTGATATTTTGCGTACAGTACATGTTCTACTAATATAACGACATACTTGCATTCTATTTATTATGGAAATCATAGCTTTTGTTTGTTTGGGCTGCGACTGTATTAGTTTTGTTTTATATTTAGTCAAATTCAACATATGATTATTTCATGAACCACTGGTATTATTCAAGAGTTACGCACACAAGAAACCCTTCTATGGTTGGTACCATAGATTTCGAAGTGCATTATGGTGCGAGGGGCTTTCAATTGTTATGGCTTAGACACTGTGATAGTATTGCAATTATATTATCTGGTCTAATGAGAATCTGTAGGTCGTGTACTTTGAAGAGTTTGTCTTTAGTTTGAGTTTCATCTTTGATCCGAAATTTGTAGCCGGCCGCAGTCGCCGAGCATACTGCAGCCCTGGAGCGGCGTGTGGTAGAGCGCGCGGCCATTCGCCGTCGGGGGTTCGAATCCCCCCCCGGGCTTGGATGTTTGTGTCGCCTTTAGTATGAGGTAGTTAATAAGTAGTTTATAAGTTTAGGGACTGATGACCCCGTAGTTAAGTTCCATAAGCTCTACAAACATTTGAATTTGAATCGAAATTTGTATTTCACTAGTTTACTGATAGTGCTTTCTCGATTTTGAATATTTTCACGGTATTAATTGCATTTTTGTGAATGAGATTACTAATAATACTGTCTTGTTGGTGTTCGTATTATTTTTAACCTCACGTAACAGAAATAGGTCCAATTTCTGTATAAACAGTTTCATCCGTTTGCTTTGTTCCTGAAGCGACTTCCGTCTCCCCCCTCCCTTTCTCCCTTCCACACCCCCAACACCGTTTATCGAGTTGCGAAAAGACATAAAATGCTTTTCAATTCAACCTGGTGGGAAATGGGATGCTTTGGTACTGTAGTTGCAATATTCTCATTGTCAAAAACAAAATATAACAAAATAAGATAAATATAAAATTCAAAAAAGTTGGACTCTGTATATTCGAAACAATGTGACATTTACCTTTCAATAATTTTTGTGTTAACATTCCCTATAGTATCATAAAATTGTCATGACACAAATAGTATATAGCTACACAAGTTTGTGGTGTCATAGAACAGTCTTTTGTTAGTGTTGTGATTTTAGTAAGGTCAACTTATACAAAAACTTAAAACTTAGAACATTAGTCAGATGTATTTTGTGATGTCTTAACTGGGACCTGAACATAATTTAACATACAATTTTTGATAGTCAGCTGACTGTTCCCTGTTTGCTAGCTTTGAGATATCTCGTTTCTAGGCAAACTTTCAAACTGTGCGCGCTTGTACTCAAATATTGAAAAGTATTATTCAGAAGCCAGCCGCCGCATTGCGTTTTTGTGCACACTTTGCACGACTTACAGTCGTGCGTTTTATAGACCTAAGCGTCACGTAACGGGTGGAGGATCAGATACCGCTCTTTATTTTGAAGCGGTAACTGCCCACTAGCACAACACTTACGGCCGCTGTAACCCAGTACTAAACATTGCAACAATGTAATTAGTTTATTTTTTGCTTACAAAATAATCAATATAAGAACCACAAAATTTAATTCCACAAACTCTACATACTTCCTAGCGAACACCAGAAAGCTAGAAGGCTGCAGATTTACGTCTCGTCGACTCTGATGTCCTCGGAGTCGGAGAGGAAACGAAATCCAACGTGGCCTCCCTCAAGCGTGCACAAACAGCATTCTTCGGTGTAATTAATTACAGGAGCACGACATCCCCGAGGAAATCAGTAAGGAATTTCGACTTGAAACAAAGTTTATTCGGTACAATTTTTCTTTCATTATTATCCGATTGTTCTGTTATCTAAATGTTGTAGAGTTATCCAGATTCGGAAAAGGTCGCCCACGGGAGTGGTCTGTTAAACTTTTCACCTGAAGGTGGATATAAGCTTCTGAAACGTACAGCAACACACGTAAAGCTGAGTATATGGTTTCGTAGACTAAGTGAAAGAATACTGCTACGTTGAGATTGCAAGCAAAATCACACGTGACAGACCAATTGAGAAGGGCGTAAACAGCAGACCAGCGAAGGGCAAAAGAGCCGAAATCAGTGTACTAATATCAAGCAGTGGACTTAATTCGATAAATTAATTCCTGAGAATATATGTCTGGAGCACAGATTTGTATGGATGTAACTCATGGACTGTGGGGAAACTGGAAAAGAGGAGACTCCAAGCTTTTGGGTTGTGGTGCTATATAAGGATGTCGGAAAGTACGCGTAACGGTGGAACATGAGGAGGATCTCCGAAAAATCGCCGAAGAGAGTAACACGAACAAATAATTTTACCGTAGGGGGGAGGAAGGGGGCCGAACATGACTCCAGGCACCTGTAGGGGATAAATATCCTGAGTACATCGCGGCTCGTAAATCAAGTGGTTGTCAAACAGCAGTCCGGCAGAAAACCAAACAAAAGAGCGATGCCCATCAACAGAGGATCACTTCCTGCAGGTATATTCACATTAAGTGAACAGGAGAGTTCACGGGTTCGATAACGTTGCATCATTGATGTGACCTCATCCATGATTTACTTGTTGGCGTTATCAAACAATGCCAGTGGTAGGAGCTATGATTCTCCGTGATAAGCTCACATCTTGTGGTAGAAAGATCCACAGTCGTCTCCATTTAGCCTCGTAATGTCTCGAATAAAATAAGAAATGAAATTGACACCGAAGATATCGAAGTCCAACAGAAAGTCTTGCGCTGGGAACTACAAGAACTTTTCCACTTCCACTGCGAGTTACTCCTTGGCTTTGTATTTTACTACAACAAAAACACAACTATGTAAACTATTTTAAATGCCTCATATTACGCACTACTCCCACGGTGTTCGTTAAAGTGAAACTTCATGTCAGAAACAATTTGCTGGCAATCAGTGCAAGTGTATTGCTTCAAAATTCACCCTTAATCATATTCTACTAGAAAAATAGGACTGGTTTGATTGTAATGTCTTTTATTTATAACTGGAACATCGCAGTGCGTGATGATACTTTATACCCAGTACCAGCAACAGTAACCGCGTGAAATTAATGTTGAGTACTGAAACTACGGCTGCAGACCGTGGCACACGCTCAGTACTGAAACTACGGCTGCAGACCGTGGCACACGCTCAGTACTGAAACTACGGCTGCAGACCGTGGCACACGCTCAGTACTGAAACTACGGCTGCAGACCGTGGCACACGCTCAGTACTGAAACTACGGCTGCAGACCGTGGCACACGCTCAGTACTGAAACTACGGCTGCAGACCGTGGCACACGCTCAGTACTGAAACTACGGCTGCAGACCGTGGCACACGCTCAGTACTGAAACTACGGCTGCAGACCGTGGCACACGCTCAGTACTGAAACTACGGCTGCAGACCGTGGCACACGCTCAGTACTGAAACTACGGCTGCAGACCGTGGCCCACGCTCAGTACTGAAACTACGGCTGCAGACCGTGGCACACGCTCAGTACTGAAACTACGGCTGCAGACCGTGGCACACGCTCAGTACTGAAACTACGGCTGCAGACCGTGGCACACGCTCAGTACTGAAACTACGGCTGCAGACCGTGGCACACGCTCAGTACTGAAACTACGGCTGCAGACCGTGGCCCACGCTCAGTACTGAAACTACGGCTGCAGACCGTGGCACACGCTCAGTACTGAAACTACGGCTGCAGACCGTGGCACACGCTCAGTACTGAAACTACGGCTGCAGACCGTGGCACACGCTCAGTACTGAAACTACGGCTGCAGACCGTGGCACACGCTCACTACCTCTATATATACTATGACACTCAGTTACAGTTTATCTCTTCGTTTATTCAGATGTTTAGTGAACTCAATATCGACGGATCTTCAGCTAAATCTAAAAAATAAATACAAAATATTTACTGTGACATATGTTTGCGAGGCAATCCCTGACTTCTCTACAAACATGCGAAAGCATTCCACTGAGAGAACTCATAAGCGCATAAGCTAAATACGTGAAACGTTACAGCTATAAAGTGGAACATTCGAACGTAAGCAATTATTGAAGTATAAAATTCTGTTGAAAATGAATTTGTCTCGTTTTGGTAAGCAGCAGATCCCACGTTATGCAGGTTTTGTGCATTTATCACTAATGATGTCCGTGTACTCGCCTGCACCTACTGGGCGCTCACATCCAGCCGTATGCACATTCTCATACGGTTGTCCATTTCAAGTTTTCGTTAAATAAAACGTTGCGGATTTGCGCACAGATTATTCTGCGAAAATGTGTCATTTGTTTATTTAGCCATTTTATAAACCATTAAAACTTATTTCTAAACAAAAGTAATTATGGATACTACCGAGCTACCAGTCCCCGAGTACGCATTTCAATTTTTATAACTCATGTTTAACTGTTACCTCTTGCATAATTTGGCCATTTCCGAGTTATTTTCTATTAATAATGCCTTCTGATAACCGAAACTTAGGAAAATTGACTGATAACTACACTGCCTGATGAAGAAAGTGAAGGAGTGGTTGTAAACTATATAGACCATGTGACGTACTTGAAGTGATTACAATGCGCCACGACTGAGGCAGGCCGTGGTCAGGAAGGTCAGCGTGAGGTATGTTTGTCATTCCACGACAGCATCCAAGAGGTCCGGGGACCGCGCAGGACGGCAGTATCTGGTTGGAACTGCGCCGAGATGCGGCCGTTCGCCGTCGGGGGTTCGAGTTCCCCTCGGGCACGGGTGTTCGTGTAGTCAAATGTTTGTTAAGCTTATAGGACTTGACTACAGGGTCATCAGTCCCTAAACTTACAAACTACTTATGTACTACCTTATACTAAAGACGGCACAAATATCCATGCCCGAGGGGGGATTCGAACCCCCGACCGTAGTGGCCTTGCAGACCGTGACTGAAGCGCCTCAGTCTCCTCGGCCACCGCGGCTGGCTTCGTGTAGTCCTTAGGTTAGTTTACCTTAGTTTAAGTAGTTTGTAAATCTATCGGACTCATCTGCTCGGTCATTAGTCCGTAGCTTACAAACATTTGAACATTTCTTCATCTTGGAATACGGTGCTGTGACATCAGGGATAGGGCGTATCGCTGAGCCGTCAAATGTCTGCCAAAGCATTCCTAGACGTGACACGAACGCTTCTTCTAGGGCTCCCCACATCGGTTCCGCCACAATGTTAGCAGTAGAGGCTACTCGAACAAGATGGTCACACGAGCGTGATGCGGCGCATTCGTCCTTTGTCCGCTGCTGTCAGTGACAACCGACGAATACCACGATACCACCGTAATCTGACAGATGCCAGTGTGCGGAAACGTTGCAGGCCTACATATTCGCGAGTGCCGTGTGGATAGCATTCCAGATTGCTTGGCCCGCCGTTGGATGGTTCTACCTCGGGATGCACCACGTGACTGGGCCACTGCCACGTGTGGGTGGCACGTATGCGATACGACCGGAGACATTACCACTGCCACAGGGCTGTCTAAATCTAAACATTTGTATACAACTATGGGATAATATTGGTTTACTTCTGCGTACACGTTTTTAGGCTGTGTATATTTGACTATGGGATTATTGCACAACCACAAATTGCTACATTAATTTGCGACGGACTTTTGCTCTCATCTCTCTATGGATGTCAACGAGTAAACTAAAACTCGGTACTTGCGTAAGACATTTCTTCATTAAATGCGACATAATAATAATATCGTAAATACATCGAACCGTAAGAGGATGACGGAAGCGGTGTATGCGACTTTGGTTTAGTCAGAGATAGAATACGACCACAATATGCATGCCTCGAAAACAGCAAGAACGAGCACCGTATAGGACTGTATGTAGTAACTCTTCGTATTCCTTTCTTGGGTTATTTTCATTAAATAATTTTCGATGAAATCTTACATATTACCGAAACATGTGAAACAAGTTTGGCCGCTTTTCTTCTCCGCATAATTTATTTTAACATTTTAGTGGCTTCATTCAATTTGCATACACCTCTCTGACTATGGGCATTTACAGACAAAATTTTACTTCGATTAACAAATTTTTGGAGCAACTATTTTAAATCCACGCAGAGAAAATTACAGAGTTGGATTTCTATGCTATTATTCGTTTCAAAAAACAGCACAGAAATATCGAATTTCGAAAAGCTTTGCATCCTATCTGATGGAGAATACGATTGTATTTCGTTGTAAATTTTCTCAGAACTCGCGAACGAAATTTAGTTTTCCATTTTGTTAACAGAGATGCAAGCCTAGTCATTCGGTAATTATTTTTGTGATTTTACATCTCTGTGTAACATACGATATCTAAACTTCAAATAAATTTGTTTCGATATGAAAATATATTTTCATTCTCGGAGGGGTACGAGAATCAAATTTCCTTGGTTATTGTGCGCGCAGACCTCTGGCTGCAGGCTGAGCTTTGCGGCTGCGCTCGTTCCTCTCCTGTGAAAGGCCGCCATACCACACGTCACCTGGCCCTCCAAATGCCACATCACAGCGACACACACATGCGAATATGAATGAACATCAGTGAGGTGAGGAACATGTTGAGTTTTTCCCATTACTGGTTATAACCGCTGCTACACGGTTGTGGCCAGCGAGCAGTCGGAATAACAAACCCCTGGATGGAAATCTAGTTTGGGGTGTTGCTAGATTCTAGCAAGTTATCCTGCCCTCCTGCCCTAGGTACGCACTGCTGCCTCGGCCTCTTGTTCTCTCCATCTCTAAAACAGCTGGTCCATGATTTCTGAACGATTGGCACGTCACTGTATTTGAACAACACAGCATTTACTTCCCTACCAATTTGTATTAATTTTCACTCCTTTCAAGTAAACTACTGTTCATCGCACCATATAAAAATTCAAGTCGTCCTGTATCCTCCAACAGTTATTCAAAGAAGACAACCGACCGTACACTTGAGCGTCACGTGCAAACAGTGACAGACTGCTGCTCATACTATCCATCACTTTATATATGTAGGCTACACTGCATAACAAAATTTTCTGATGCCAAAGAGTGTCCACCTCGGACTCAGCGACGCGTCTAATATCGAATGTCGAATTTTCGAGAAAACATGTGTATGACGTCACACTGGCACAAAATTTCACCGCATTTGTGTTGAGTGCTACCGTGGACGTGTCACAAAATGGGATTTCCTCACTGTTTCCTTGACACTTGTTTTACACCCAGCGTAGGAACCGTGGCTAAGGGAACACTTGAGACACACTTTATTAAATTAAAATGTTTGTAAATCCATCGGACCAAACTACGTGGTCATCAGTCCGTAGCTTCCAAAACTACTTAAACCTAGGTAAACTAACCTAAGGACAACACACACACACACACATGCCCCAGGGAGGACTGGAACCTCGACGGCGAGCAACCGCGCGCCCCGCAGCGAGACGCTTTAGACCGCTCGGCTACTCCACCGCGGCGAGACACACCTTCCCGAACACCTAGGCATCAGGAGGTGGCCTAAATGAAATGACCGCTTCACTCGGTACATGGATTCCCACACATTTTGCACTTGAGAGCGACAGTTGACAGTGTGGCGAGCAACATTATTGACAATATTTGACACAGCAGACATCCATTAGACGTGTCAACCTTTCTCTAAGGAATTCGTTTTGCTACAACCATTGTGAACGTGATCAGATTCTATTGGAGTATAGCTAGAATTAATTTTATACTCTAGTGTTCAGGATGAAACCAATAGGAAGGGGCGTGCAAAATCGATACATACTTTACCTGAGCTCTTAACAAATGAAGCTGTAACATCACTTCACCTGCACTTTCTAACTAGTACCTGACGGTAGTCAGTCTTAACTGACGGCGCACAGCACCCCATTTATCCTGTGCCTTTGACAAATAGATATGTTCGCTATTTTATTTGCTGGGTGTTCTTTTTCTGTTACCCCTTTCTCCCCATATGAGTGCTCCTAATTGCCTGTATGTAGTATTAGCCATGTGAAGTGTGTGTAGAAGTTTACGGTAGCAGATGTTCCGGCAAGCGGATTCTCTCGTTAACCCTTTCATTTCCAGTGTTGTTTAATACAACGTATTAAAAGTTGATTGATACCATATTTTGTGCATCAATCCTTAAAGTTGCATTTTTTTATGAACAACATACTCTAGTACATTTTACCGCTTGGTACGGCGTGTAGTTCGACCAAAAATTGTAAAACCTATTTTGATGTTTACTGCACTGTAACACACTGAATTTTAATTTTTCTAAATCCGATTATATAATGCGGGACTGAAAGGGTTAAGCTGCACCACATACCCAGCGGTCGTGCTAACAATATCATTTCCTTTCGCAAATTATTGATAAAGGAGGGGAAAGAATAAGGATTAGGAGCGAAGTGGCTGCATTAGGGCATTGAAATTAAAAGGTGAAATGTTAGAAATGGAACCCCCAGTGTCCCGCTACGGGCCAGCGGCCGCTTCAACACCCTCAATGTCCCGGCCTCGCGCTCTCAGTCAAGTGGCCAGCTTCTCAGCTGTACTAAAATATCGTCCTACGTTGCGTAAGTGTACGTCATCCCTCATGGGATATCATTCCGTTTGTTGGCGATGACGTTGATGAAAACATGTTTGTATTGCAGCGTAAGAAACTAAAGCACCTGTCCGGGACGCAGAACTATCACAATTAATGGTGAATAGTGATCTCTAAATCAAATAAAAGAGGGTGCAAGATCCAGACAACATGAACACACTCCCTGATAAAAACGTTTATCGAGAAGCTCACTTCCGGGGAAATGAGGAACCACAGTGGACGCACGTAAAAAATAAATAAAAGTAAGGGGGGTAAGAAAGAACATCTAAAACAGACGATAAGATACAGGAGGCCACACAGTCAAAGAATACACTATACAAAGCAAAAACGAAAAAAAGCGCTCTTCCGCGTAAAAATCACAAAACATAAGAGGAACTTCTTAGCAGAAGAAAATCAGAGTTCTTCAAGTAAACGATCGAGAGATATGATGTAAATAGAAATTTCCGAGCACAACCAATCGAGTCCAGTAAACATGAGCCAGGTCGTCGTAAGGGAAACCGGAGGGCTTGTAACAAATAAAACATGCACAATTGTACGAAAATAAATCCACAGTAAGTATGGTTAGAAACCAAAAGAAGTCCAGTCCGGAAAAAAGTGAAATCGAGGACACACGACATAGGCAGGGAGGATAACACGCAAAAACCTGGGTGAAATACACGGAGTGTCACGTCGGGAACAGTTTAGGGAAATATCTCGAACGGTGACCAACCGCGTGTACGATTAAAATGACAATTAAAACTTCAAAGACCTGGAGTAAAAGCAATACAATAAAAGCGACACAGCACTCGGAGTGCACACACTAGTACACACACTAAAGTCGATAAAAACAGTTAAAAATGTTCAAATGTTTGTTAAGCTTAAGGTACTTAACTGCGGGGTCCTCAGTCCCTAAACATAAAAAATACTTATGAAATACCTTATACTAAAGACGACACAAACACCCTTGCCCGAGGGGGGATTCGAACCCCCGACGGTAGTGGCCGTGCAGACTGACTGGCGCACCGCAGACCGCTCGGCCACTGCAGCCGGCACAGTTTAAAACCCCGCAGAATATGAAAATGAAAGGACACACTAAGATCGATATAAACAGTAAAAGCATGCCAGAAAATGTAAATAGAACACGGCGGTTACATGTCAAAAAGAAAACACTGTTTACGTCCTCGGCAGGAAGCGCAGCCTCCGCCCAATCGACGCTTTCGCCGTGGCGGAGGGGCGGGGTCGGCGGTATCGAGGCCTCTGGTTCGGAAACGTCTGTGGCGGACCTCTCGACGTCTCTAAAGACTAGCTAGCCCGACGGTAGTGGGCGTCGTCGCCTTCAGCCTTCCGTTTGACAGACGATGTCGCAGAAGCCGAAAGGGTGTCGGCCTCCGTAGACAGGTGGTATCGACTGGAGTGGCTTGACGCATCGAGGCTCTAGGTGGGACTCGCGCCTCCAGCGGTGGCCGACCGGGGCCGACGGAACTGCAGGTGGGCGCTTCACGTCTTGCGGGAACACTGCTGCATCCGCAGGTACAACATTCACTGGCAAATTCGGGAACGGTAGGTGCGCTGACAGGGGGGCGGCCTTTGTCGCTTTGTCCTACACCGTGCAGGTCTGTGGCTTGCCGCTGTATGTTACAAAACCGCGGTGGCCGTTAACTGTGATAAACGACGGGATGTGATGTCGTATAACTATTTTCACAGTTATAGACCTGCAGGACAAAGTCACTCGACCATTTCTCTTTAACACCGAGCGAGGTGGCGCAGTGGTAACACACTGGACTCTTATTCGGAATGGTGGTGGTTCAAATCCATCCCCGGCCATCCAGATTTAGGTTTTCCGTGATTTCCCTAAATCACTCCAGGCAAATGCTGGGATGGCTCCTTTCAAAGGGCACGGCCGATTTCCTTCCCCATTTTTACCCAAAACACCGAGCGTTAGCTCCGTCTCTAATGACCGAGCTGTCGATGGGACATTAAACCCTAAGCTTCCTTCCTTCTCTTTAATAACAAGAGACATTTCACCGTAAGGTGATAAGTACCGTTTAATCGTGTCATCGCAATCGGTAAGTTAAACACGCGGACGAGACGAAACCTGCGTAATCACAAGTGAACTGACCTGTCCAGATAGATAGCGAAACTGACGTCTGTTATCGTTGAACGACACGAGTATCTCTCGCTGCTCAAGTGTGTCGAGCTTCAGAAACACTGCATTTATGAACGTATTTACTGCACACGTACAAATTCCGATGATGTCAGTAGTAAATCTTCTGTTATAAATATGTGGATTTCGTACGCGGACGGTTTTTGCACACCACGCTCGAACGAAACTTGATCGTTGTTCTCCCTCTCTTCACTAAGATCGTAATCCATAGTACGAACAAATACTAACGTTAAAAAGCTACGAAGAGCAGACGATAAGCCGCCGCGTTGCCCGCAGCGACGTAAACACTTGGACGTAAACAAGCCACGCGCCGCACCCAGGTGTCGACCCGTGCTCGCCTCCCGTCCGTATCAAACTTGGGCAAGTGGCACGCTATGGCTGTAGCGCCCCTACCGTCCACGCCCTCTTACACTCGCCATTACGGATTCCCTTGCGAGGTCGAACGTATAGCCGCATCTGCGGTGAAATACGTGAAGCTAACGCCGTCTTCGCGTGTAAATACTTACTATATTGGTGTGGTGTCTGTTCTTTCGGACATGTCCGAAAGAACAGAGACGACACCAGTATAATAAATATCATTTCCGATAGTTTTGATGAAATCTGGAGTTGCCGAGCGGCGAGCGGTCTAAGGCGTCTTGCTGCGGAGCGCGCGGTTTCTCGCCCTCAGAAGTTCGAGTCGTCCCTATGGCACGGATGTGTGTGTTGTCCTTAGGTTAGTTTAACTTAGTTTAAGTAGTTTTTAAGACTATGGACTAATAAACAAAGAAGTTCCATAGGCATAGATTTACAAACGTTTGAACATATTTTAGTCCTCCAGGCAGAGTAACATGTGGTTGGTGATTCTACCTTCCACTACTCAGGTGGCGGGTATACAACAGTCATTTACAAGGAATCATCGCATTAATGTTTCGACAGAGTATGACACAGTCGCAGAACGCAATTAATGCCCTTAGACGTGTTCATGATGGAAATCTAGAAAAATGTTGACAATTTGTGTATAAAAATAGACTGTCCAGCCTGTCTAAAAGAAATGGCGTACCATTCGACGCCATGTAACGTGGCGTCAGAACCGTCATCGCAGAGAGACAGACATAAGAGGCCAACGTCACTGCTTGTCAATGATACTCGATTTCCAACCCGACAAGAGTTATTTCAGATCCGTTTCAACACGTTCAAGAGCCAATATTGCTAAGGAAACTCCACGCAATGAACATTTTCAGTTTGTACCACGCGATAAACCGTTACATTAGCACATAAACCTTCACGTCTTCAGAAGGCCTTACAACACTCCAACGAGGCAGTATCTGACAGGTTGAATGTGTTGTGGTTAGATTGTTAAAAATCGCGAACGTTCGCTGTTGTGCCCTTTATTCCGTATGAGGCAAGGCGTTAAGTCCAGTGTGTAGCTGAGGTGATTCTGTGAGAGTAATTTCCGCACTTACACTGGTGTCGCATTCTGGAAGACCTCCGTTCAAGTCCCCGTCAGGTCATCCATTTCTCTAAATCTTTCCTTTCTACGTGGATGTGCTCCTTTGCTAATTACCTCTCTGTCGATGTGAATCTAATGTTGTCGTACAGCTAACAGCAAACTCGAACCAGACTATTTCAACTACTTTGGTCTTCCACGTGATAAAATGAATATACTCTTGTGTCTTGCTTTCTTCACAGCACTGCCCTGTTACGTTAATTTTTTAGGTACGTTATCACCATCGACTGACACGCAGAACCACGCGAACTTACACCCAAACCTTCAGATGTCAGACACTCAGATCCACACCAAACGTTGTATATCGATAGAGTATCAACCGAAACATCTATATAATTCCTGATTTTTGCTGCCGTCCAGTAGAACGTGCGTAAATTATAATAAGTAACATCAAACCTACGGATTAGAGAAAAGCGTGTCTGTGAGGGGCACTCAAGTCACGCCACCGTGGGTTAGTTGGTAGAGCTTTAGCTTGTGGTGCAGAAAGTCCTGGGTTCAAGCCCCAACTCGCTTTAATTTTTTTCATTGTTTAAACTACAGTACGTTGGAAATTGTTAAAAGGGGCAACGTGTTCCTCATATGTAAAAGGACTGTTTCTATTTTGTAGCAATGTGTTATTGGCTTGTGTTATTGGGAGTTTACTCTTGCTTCGTTTTATTTGAAAGTACGAAACCTGTACAGTATTATTACTTTTGTTATAACTATTAATACAGCTGTATGTGTGATCAGTTGTTTTTTATTCATATGTTCTGATTATGTTCGTTTGTTCTGTGAAACTACGAATAAACCCTACAGATTAGCTAATTTCAAATAAAACGAAGCAAGAGTAAACTCCCAATAACACATTGCTACAAAATGGAAACAGTCCTTTTACATATGAGGAACACGTTGCCCCTTTTAACAATTTCCAACGTACTGTAGTTTAAACAATGAAAAAATGTTAGGCCTAGGTGGGGCTTGAACCCAGGACCCTCTGGAAGACAATCTAATGCTCTACTTACTAACCCACGTTTTTTTTTTTTTTTTTTTTTCTTCTTTTTTTTTTCCTGCTGGTCTGTCGGTAGTTCTGTTCATTGCGGACGCTGTTCGTATTTGTTCATTGATGTTCGAAGTGTTCTTAGCTCAGCTTTTTTATTACAGAGGGCGTTGAGCCCCTTGACCGGGCGCGCTGAGCCACGGCGCCCGGCAGCCACGGAAGCGTGGCGTGATTATACCTCACAGATACGCTTTTGCTCTATTCCGTAGGTTAGTTGTTACTTATTATTATAGTTTATACACGTTCTACTGGACGACAGCACAAATCACGAATTGTATAGAAGTTTCGGTTGATACTCTATCGATATACAACGTTTGGTACGGATCTGTGTGTCTGACATCTGAAGGTTTGGGTGTTAGTAGCACAGCAAAAGGTCTGCTTTTGGAGCAGATAGTGAAACTTCTTCATAGTTTGCTAGCTCTACAGAATATTATGACCAACCCGTGATTCAGCTGGCTGTGGAGAAACTTGTGGATTTGTTCCTCGCCGGTTTGTGTCGCTGTTACACGGTAGTGCCTACCTCCTGTAGTTTACTAACGTTTCATCCGTTATCTGTAGCATATCCTGTTAATACACAGTAAGGTGATTTTTGGCAGACGACATAAATAAAAACGAAGCACACTTGATGATATATTCTCAGTTAATAATATGAAATATTTGCTACTTAAGGATTCAGTTTATATTATTCATAATTCATTTTGAATTCTTTTCATATTACCGCCAATGGAATCTCATTTGGATGGACGTGATCTGTAATGCAATATCTTCATTAATAGCGCTATTTTTCTTTGAATAATTCTTTAGGGTATCTACAAAACAACCCGATGTCTAACAATACGTTTATGTAAGGTCATCTGATGACCAACGTCATCAGTTAACCAAGCTATAACGGTTCAGCGTTAAATATAACATTAGTGCCGAAGTCAATGTACTTTATACATGGTACATAGTCTTATAGATTAAAACCAACCTTATTAGATCATACATATGTGTCTCAGAAATACAAGCGCCATTTTAGCTGCTATGGTGGAGTTCGATGCACTGCTTATGGAGTAAACGTACCAATGCTTCCAAGTGCAGACCCAGTTGTAAATTTTCCTTGAAAATATGGCAAACGTATTCAGAGTACCCGAAAGATGTCGATTCTGTTCTATTGCCGGTCTAGAGATTCTGACGAAATTCCCTTCTGAATTTTTCCGCCTTGCGGGAATGGCAACGCGATCTAAGGCGCCATACCACTGTTTGTGTGGTCATTCCCGTCGGAGGTTAGAGTCCTCCCTTGGACATAGGTGTGTGTGTGTGTGTGTGTGTGTGTGTGTGTGTGTGTGTGTGTGGTCTTTAGAGTAAGTTAAAGTTAGATTAAGTAAATATAAGTGTAGGGACCGATGGCGTAAGCAGTTTGGTCCCTTAGGTCTACAAACATATGACCATATTTGAAATTCTTTCCTTCCTGAAATATGATAGACTAGTTGAAGCCCGAGTGTTACAGGAACAGCTACGTTTTTGTGATTATAGTCATATTCAAATCATCGTGTTCTGATGCTTCATCGTTAGGTGGACAGTGACATGTAAAACAGAAGTGTTTTACTCCTGAAAACGGAAGACTTCGTGTACAGGCAATTCACAGACATTCGGAATGATGGAGAAGGGTAAATGTGTCAGTCTGAGATAAGAGACCCTACTGCACAAACAACTCATTTTAAAGGTATAATAAAAAACCTACTCAGGTGCTTCGCTCGAACAAAGCGTGCTGAGGTGAAGACGTTCAGTTGCCCTCAGCTAACTTACCCTGTCGATGGACTTGTAAATTGTTGCCAGAGAGTCAAAACATTTTAATGAGTCATAATGAATTCCACCCAATCTTCACAGGCTGCAACATGTACAACGGTTGTTCAAAAACACCTTCGTCCGGCGTAAATACAGGCGAAAAAGTTCCGTCGTACCTTTTGCAACATCCCATGGATTTGTGAACGTTGTTTAACATTTGCCAGCTGGTGGGATCCTCCTGAGTTTCGACACAACAACAGACGGTGTGGGGTGACACGAGGTGAACGCACTGCTCACCACCTCCTCTTCCTTTTCAGGGAATGTCTGATCCAGGTGTTCAGTCCGGAATGAGCTACGCCTAACGATATTAGCTGGTGTTTGATTTGTTCCGCTCGTATCTTCCATTTTGTCAGACAGGCTTCTAATTGTATGATATAGTTGCTAGCATCATCGTAGGTTCTGCTGCAGGTGGGGGCGTGATACCAATAAGTGATATAATCACGGTATAGAGTTATGTTCTGGCTTCAATCCATTACCTGAAGAGATTACTGCTCCTTCGGAAATTTCTGCTTTGAGTGTGAATTGGGATGAAATTTGATCTCCAACTCGGATTTGTTTGAACTTTCTTTTAAGTTTAAATGTTATGTGTACTAAATCGTGTGAAAAGTTGTATTTTAAAATTTTTTAAAGAGGTCTATTTGCCATACTTTAAGAAAGGCGCGCACTGTATCCAAAACGAGAGCTTTACTCGCTTCTGGCAAATTGCAGACTTCTGCTGATTTGCTTGTTAGCAGTACTGTGAATACTTCCGAAACCTGCATTCCTACACGTCCGAAACCTTTTTGCTCGCGTGTTCTAATGTTTTTGTCTCTCTCTATTAAACCCTTCGGTAATATGTAACTGGTGAATGATTCCAAAGTTGTTTCTATTACCGGGAGTAGAGTTAAGGGGCTGTATGAGTTTACGGTTTTCCAGGTTTCATAACCATTCCGATATTCCATCTTCGAACAGCTAGGGGCAGAGTTTGTTTGTTTGTTGTTGTTTTTTTTTTTTCAAACTGAAGCTGCATAAAAGTTCGCGGAGTCGGCGATATTTGTATAAACCAAAAATTAATTTAAATTTCAAATCCTAGTGTTTCTTGAGAAGGCACTCCACAACGAAAATATTTGACGTATTGTGAAAGGTTAGTCGTAAACACTGTAATGAATTATTTTATTTATATATCACAAGATATCTTTTAGCGTTAAGTACCATCATCAGGTGTTTCTGCAAAAACATTTTTCTTTTATCAGTATGTATCCCAATACTAGACAAATTTACATAAATTTTTTACAAATTTCACTTATAAAGTGTAGGAAGTATCTGCTTCAATTTCTCTGCAGGATAAACTGTTTATAACAGCAATAAACACGCCAACCCCTTTTTTTATTTATTCTATCCTTTCTGAAGACAATTTAGGTCTTTGTAAAAATTTCGGCCGAACTTATCTCTGGCGTCAGCCAGCTTTCAGAACCTATAACGATTTGTGCCTCAGTACTTTCTATCAGCGCTTGGAGCTCTGGAACTTTCCCAACACAGCTAGGACAATTTACAACTGTTACACAAATGGTTCCTAGATCTGCATTCTTCCTGTGTCTGACCTGCACCTGTTGAGACTGAAACCCATTTTGTGTGTTCCTGAGGCCCTCTAAACTAAAAGTCTAACAAATGAAGACAGAAATTTCATAATACCAATAATTTTTCAATATAATACCCGTGTACACTAATACACTTGCGGGCAGACTCAGATGACGTCCGCAAACCATTCACATAAATGGTCTTCGATTTCGAGTCCAACCAAGTTTTCACAGCATGAAACACTGCATCAGTAATGTCAAATTACGGTCCTTTTAGGTCTTTTTTTAGGTTTGGGAAAAGAAAACAGTCTGATGTAGCCAAAATCTGGAGAATATGGCGGATGACTTAAGAATCCGAACCACCAGGCACGCAATGTTTCCAGTGTTGCGAAGACTTCATGGCCCGGTGCGTTGATCTGATACAAAAGAACTTCCACGCTCCAATATTCCACTTCTTTTTTTTCAATCAACGCAGGGAAGTTGTTCGACAATCCTGCATAACGGTATCGTGAATTTCAGTCTGTGTATCATAAGTGACAACGGTGACAGGCCTTTCGATCCTTGGCGCATCTGCCACGCCCGTTGGACACCCAATTTTCCACTATTGCAAAAGACGGTGTGCTGTCAAAAAAAGTTCAAATGTTTGTTAAGCTTACGGGACTTAACTACGGGGTCATCAGTCCCTATACTTACAAACTACTTATCAACTACCTTATACTAAGGACGGCACAAATATCCATGCCCGAGGGGGGATTCGAACCCCTGACCGTAGTGGCCGTGCAGACCGTGACTGAAGCGCCTCAGTCTCCTCGGCCACCGCGGCCGGCGGTGTACTGTCCTTAATTGTATTCCGTAAGTCATACGCAAATTCTTTCGGTGTCATTCTCTTCAAATGAAGACTCAGTCACAGCACGGTTCATCGATATCCGTAATTTTGCTTTCACTACGGTATGCCGTGGCGGATTAGCCGTGCATACTGGGGCGCTGTCCTGCGGTGCGCGCGGCCGTTCGCCGTCCGGGGTTCGAGTCCCCCATCGGGCATGGGTGTTTGTGTTGTCCTTAGGTTAGTTTGCCTTAGTTTAAGTAGTTTGTAAGTAGCGGACTAATGACCACGCAGTTGAGTCCGATAGATTTACAAACATTTGAACATTTTTGAACTATGGTATACAACGCATCCTAGCGGCAAAACTAACAAAGTTGGACCCACGAAATTTGATTCATACCCACAAAGGGTCACCATCATAGTAGGTGGTGGTCTTTGGCGAGAAATTACGGTAACTATCTCGGGCTAGAAACTTTTCGACCGCTCCTGGTACATACGCGGATTTTCGTGTCCCGAAACGTGCACGTTGTGCAGATTTAATGCGTATTCATCCTCGAATAGCACGAAGCTCGGGAATTGTGTCTGTTTGTTACAAATACCACCCCGCACAAGCTGTACCAATCATACGGTATGGGTGGAGCCAGTCTCGATGGACAAATCGACACACGCCACACGAAGGCTCGAGTCCACTTGCAACTTTGTCAGCAAGCCCAACTGCTGTGCGCTTACGACGTGTACCACGTTTCGGCACCTACGGAGGACTAACAGACTGAATAGTATACGCAATTACAAAGTACAACAGCACACCTCGGGCAAAAATACCTATGCGTGACCACCCCGGCTTCTCCAAGACCCGCCTTAATGGCTGCGACTGTGAAATAATTTGGGAACCGTTCAACATAGAGGAATACAGCAGTTGTTCCACTAGTTGCTCCACTGGCAGACCGCAGTCAGAGACGAGAGCCAGCGGCCAGCCTACGTAACACTGCCTTGTGTCTAGACGGTGTGGGGCAATGTCAACAAAAGGCACCACGACGAGTCGCAACCAACTGCCAGAAGCCGTCCTTTCCACACCTCGGCGCTCTCCTTTGCCCATGTCTCACCTTTCTGCAAATGGATTCCTTCTTGAAAACCGATCAAATGTTCAGATGTTTGTAGAGCTACGGGGTCATCAGTCCCTAAACATACAAACTACTTATGAACTAGCTAATACTAAGGACGGCACAAATATACATGCCCGAGGGGGGGGGATTCGAAACCCCGACCGTAGTGGCCGCGCAGACCGTGACTTGCGTGCCGCAGACCGCTCTGCCACCGCGGCCGGCTTCCCGCGCAACGTACTAAACGTTGTCGGTGTTCTATTATTTCTTCTTTATTATGACAACCTACAGAATGAGATGTTTCGTGTCCATGCATAAACAGAAGAAATCCTTGTTTCAGTACTTTACCTTCAAATCCTTAGTTAATGTTTGGAACAGTAAAATTAATACTTTTTTTGCAATTTTAAACAAATGTTATTTAAGTTGGTAGTCATAAGTAATTTCAAGAGTCCTGATGGTGATTATTGTACACACGGTTTTCTGGATGACTAAATGAGTTCTTGTCTTAATGTAGGGCAGCGGGCACAGTACAAAATGTTTGTTGTAGTTATTTGACCAGTACCTTCTTCGATCCTCTACGTGATGTCAGATTAGTAGCTGCACGGTGTGGATAAGTACGGGAAATATAGTTTTGAGTTCGCGTTCTTGCATATTCGTAGGGAATGAAATGAAACAATTGGGAGCAGCAATATAGCCGATTGTCTCGAAGAACGCTCAACTTTCACCTGAGACGGAAGGTTCACCACTAACACCGGCATGTGCTCACACTCTGTGAGTTGATTGGTACACGCTCTGGTTAATGCGAAGAAGTCACCTTTAAATACGAAGAAACCTTGTTGACAGAACAGGTCGTAGGGCTTTTAGCATCTGACGGTAGCGTGGGCGGGGCGGTAAACAGCAGGACGCGACCATGGCCACTGGCTAAGCTAAAGGTCGCACACGTTACTCATCCCGACTGCGAAACAACGAATACACGTTGCTTCGTCTCCACGCTTGCTGCCGTCGGTAATTAGCGAGACCCAAGTTCTATTTCTGCGACCTTTGTGCAGACACTCCTAGTTCCTTCGTAGTTTATTCTACACTGTTCTCTTTTAGTTTCCCACTCAGTGGAACACTAAGATAATTAAGGTTCTGTCCCTCGGGAGCAAGAAACCTCTGAAGAAAGTTAAGTGACCTTGGCACACTACTGCGTAGTATTCCGATTATTTACGATGTGCGCTGCATTACAGGTAGGTAGGGGAACCTGGCATAAAATGAAATACTAGGATAAAATGACACACCACTTGTTTCTCGAATACCATGATATTCAGCTTTAAATCTAGTGTAGTGCGCAATTCGTAAGTTGGTAGTAGTGGTACTGTGTTAATGGCGTGCGTCTCTTGTGTATATTTTCCGCGCTGGAGCTAAAAGTCGTAATCGACAGGTGCTGATCTAATATCGATAAGTCACATAATGCTCTAAACACGTGCTTTATTATATTGTTATCAAAAATGTAAGTTAAGGTCATGGAACCGCATTCTTTTCTTTGTTTGTTGACTACAAACTATTGCTGATAGACATAAGCTGGTCATGCGTCCGTTGTTCCGAGTAGAAAACGGCAGTCCAAAGTAAAATGATACACCAGTTACTTGCGTATAATGAAACAGTGGGTCATTTTAGCCATACATAGCGTGCCATTTTACCCTGGCAAATAAATCTTATATTTTGAATGTTTATCGTTGTGTTTATGCATTAAAATTAATTATAATACTAAAAACAACAAAACAGTGTTAATAAGGTAATGAAATTATATATCCCTCTGAGATTAATGCAATAGATGCGTAATACTCGGCTTCTTCTCAGCACAAATGGTTGGCACCTACAAGATAGACAGATCATCAGTCACGGAGCGAACACTCGCAGAAACAAGAAAAGATATGAGATAGCTAAAAGCTCCAAAGACATTTGCTGTTCCAAACGTTATGGGAAAAAACAAACGTATCACTGTCACTGGAGCAAACGAAGGCTTGGGACGATTCATTCTTACATTTTCTAAGAGACTTGCAATATTGCTGGTCGATCACATAAAAGATTTAGAATCCCGACTGTTTGGTCTTACGTGTAACGATATACGAAAATTATATTTTCAGTTAGCAGAGCAAAATAGAATATCTCACAGATTCAGCAAATAAAATTAAATGGCAGGCTGGGATTGGCTGAGGGGATTTCGAAAAAGAAATCCCACACATTTCTCTCAGAAAACCAAGGCCCACTTCAGCAGCTAGAGCCCAGTCTTTTAACAAACCGCAAGTAGAAAAGTTTTTTAACATTCCTGAACGAATATTACAGGAAAATAATATTGACCCCACTAGAGTATGGAATGTTGACGAATCAGCACTTTCAACAGTGCAGAAACCTCAAAAAGTGTTTGCAGCAGTTTGTAAAAAACAAGTTAGGAGAATCACCCGTGCAGAGAGGAAAGCATGTTACTGTTGTATGCTGCACGAGTCCATCAGGAAACTTTATCCCACCAACTAAGTTTTTCAAGGAAAAGATGGAAGCACGAGCTTTTAGATGGCGCACCTACAGGATCACCAGGGCTGCCTAGTGAGTCTGGCTGGAGATTCATTTCTCACTTGGCTTAAACATTTTCAAAAGTATGCAAAGACAACAAGTTTTATTACTATTAGATGGACATAAAGGTTTAGAAGTAGTCACTTACGCGAGAGAAAACGGCATAATTATGATTTCTTTTCCTCCTCATTGCACACACAAGCTGCAACCTCTACACGCATGAGGTTAAAAGTCATCCTAGAAGAGTCATAACTCAATTTAGGTAGCTGAAATATTTTCTGAGGCATATGCGAAAACTGCTACTATTGATAATGCCTTAATTGATTTCAAGAAAACCGGAATTTGGCCGTTCAACCCACAAATATTTCCGGAGCACGGATTTTTGGCTTCTTTAGTGACAAACATTGAAGAAGAGCGCGAAGAGAATGACAATGGAAAATTTACAGTGGAGAATGTAGTTGAGCCAACAGATTCAGAAGAATAACGTATCCAGAATGACTCGACTTCTGAAGACGTTACACTTCCATACGGTTCTAATGAAAATAGTGAGAATATTCCAGATAGCCCTTTGCCAGAACTAAGAGAAACATACAGTTCCGAGACCCAACATATCCGAGTTTCACCACAAAACCGGCCGTGGTGGCCGCGGGGACTGAGGCGCTTCAGTCACGGTCTGCACGGCCACTACGGTCGGGGGTTCGAATCCCCCCTCGGGAATGGATATTTGTGCCGTCCTAGTTCGTAAGTAGTTCATAAGTAGTTTGTAAGTTTAGGGACTGATGACCCCGTAGTTAATTCCCTTAGACTACACAAACATTTGAACATTTTTTTTCACCACAGAAAATGCTACCAGTCCCATCAGCTTCTGGATCTTATGTTCGAAGCAAAAGAAAACGGGATGGTTCCCAAATTTTAACCAGTAGTCCATATCTATCAAAATAAAAAGTAAAGGTTGCGGGAAAGCGAGCATTAAAAGAGAGAAAAGCGAAAAAATGTTCAAATGTTTGTAAAGCTTATGGGACTTAACTACGGGGTCATCAGTCCCTAAACTTACAAACTACTTATGAACTAACTAAGACTAAGTACGGCACAAATATCCATGCCCGAGGGGGGATTCGAACCCCCGACCGTAGTGGCCGTGCAGACCGTGACTGGAGCGCCTCAGTCTCCTCGGCCACCGCGGCCGGCAAAAGCGAAAAGAAATGCAAAATGACAGCTGATATTCAAAAATGACGAAGCAGATATTTCGGATGGAGATGCTTACGAGGACGATGCTCCTTGCAATGACTTTTTACTCGTTCTAAGCCTAGGGAGACTTGGCTGCGGTGTGTAAAATGCGCCATGTGGGCACATAGAGAATGCGCAGGTCTTCCTGGGACAGCTAAGAGATTTTTATGTGACATATGCAAAGACTGAATACTTTTTAACATGATATTTTACTAGGGTAAAATGACCTACACGTGTTTCATTTTACCCACAGTAACTAGGGTAAAATTAAACAATGAAGTAATTTTTCAATGCTAATATTCTGCAAAAAATATTTTCTTCTTTAAAACAACTAACAAACACATGTTTTAGTACTCAAGATATCTTCATGTTTGCAATTTTGTACAAACAAATATAAATAAAATCGAGTACAGAGGCAGTCTTGCTTAGGGTGTGTCATTTTAGAACAGGTTCCCCAAAAAATTTAATGTACTGTCGTTTCTTTTGTTTTATATCAACAATGTTTAAGATTACGCACATAAAGAAAAGTCTTTATATCATTACACAGACAGTGACCACTTTTCTTTTTATTTATTTATTTTATTTATTTATTTTTTGTTTTTGTTTTTTTTTTTTTTTTTTTTCTGTTCCATAGGACCCAATTGAGGAGTGAGACTCCATGGTCACGGAACAAGTCAATACATTAATTGTTACACAAGAATGGTAATAGAAAATTTTTAAGTAGTCCTTTGCACACAACAATACTTAAGACAAAGTGAAAAGAATCAATACAGAAAAAATGAATTAGCTTAATTGTTTAACTTTTCTAGGAGTTCCTCGACAGAATAAAAGGAGTGAGCCATGAGGTAACTCTTCAATTTAGATTTGAAAGAGTGTGGGTTAGTGCTAAGATTCTTTAGTTCTTGTGGCAGCTTATTGAAAATGGATGCCGCAGAATATTGTACCCCATTCTGCACAAGTGTTAAGGTGGTGTGATGCAAATGCAGATTCGACTTCTGTCTAGTATTCACCGAGTGAAAGCCACTAACTCGTGGGAATAAGCTGATATTATTAACAACAAACGACATTAAAGAAAAAACGTATTGTGACGCCAGAGTCAAAATTCCCAGACTACTGAAAAGGGGTCGACATGACGTTCGCGAACTTACACCACATATTGTTCGAACCGCCCGTTTTTGAGCCAGAAATATCCTTTTTGCATCAGGCGAGTTACCCCAAAAAACAATGCCGTACGTCATAAGTGAGTGAAAGTAAGCGTAATAGACTACTTTTCGTGTTGAAAAATCACTTATCTCAGATATTGTTCTAATGGTAAATATAGCAGAATTTAGTTTTGGAACAAGATTCTGAACATGGGCTTTCCATGACAGCTTACTGTCTATATGAACACCTAGAAATTTGAACTGTTCAGTCTCACTTATCACATGCCCATTATGTGTAATCAGAATGTCAGCTTTCGTCAAATTATGTGTTAGAAATTGTAAAAACTGAGTTTTACTGTGATTTAACATCAACTTGTTTTCTACAAGCCATGAACTTCTCTTGAACTGCATTATTTGTTATTGTGTCAATATTACGAGCAACATCCTTCACTACCAAGCTGGTATCATCAGCAAACAAAAATATTTTACAGTCACCTGTTATACTCGAAGGCATATCATTTATATAAATAAGAAACAGCAATGGTCCCAAAACAGACCCCTGGGGCACCCCATACTTAATTGTGCCCCATTGGGATTGCACGTCATAGCTATGTTCTACACTGCGGAGAATTACCTTCTGTTGTCTGTTATTAAAGTAAGAGGTGAATCAGTTGTGGGCTACTCCCCGTATTCCATAATGTTCCAACTTCTGCAACAATATTTCGTGATCAACACAATCAAACGCTTTTGTTAAATCAAAGAAGACGCCTAATGTCCGTAGCCTCTTATTTAACCCATCAAGTGCCTCACAGAGAAACGAAAATATAGCATTTTCAGTCATTAAACCACTTCTAAATCCAAACTGCACGTTTGACAATAAATTGTGTGAACTGAAATGATCAATTAATCTTGAATATACAGCCTATTCAATAACTTTAGAAAAAACCGATGGCATAGAAACAGGTCTATAGTTGTCTACATTATCCCTTTCTCCTTTTTTATAAAGTGGTTTCACTACTGAGTACTTTAATCTGTTAGGAAACTGACCATTCTGAAAGGAAAAATTACAAATATGGCTTAGTACTGGGCTAACATATGGAGAACAGTACTTTAGAATTCTGCTAGATACCCCATCATATCCACAAGAGTCCTTAGTCTTTAGTGATTTAATTATTGACTCAATCTCACCTACGGAAGTATCATGAGGGACCATTTCAGGTAACAGCCTCGGAAAGGCATTTTCTAAAAACGTTATATGATTACCTGTAGAAACTAGAGTTTTGTTTAGTTCCCCTACTATATTCAGAAAGTGATTATCGAATATTGCACATATATCTAACTTGTCAGTAACAGAAACATTCCTACTACGCACTGACGTTATATCTTCTACCTGCTGCTGCTGACCTGACACTTCCTTCACGATTGACCAGATAGTTTTAATTTTATCCCAAGATTTTGCTAATCTTTTTGCATACCACATACTTTTTGCATTCTTAATGACATTTTTCAGTACCTTACAGTACTGTTTGTAATGAGCTACTACATCTTCATTCTGACTGCTTGTAACATTTTGATACAACTCCCGCTTAGTTCTACATGATACTCTTATCCCCTTTGTCAGCCACCCTGGCTGTCTGTTATTGGAAGTACCCTGTTTTGATTGTTCCAGCGGAAAGCAACTTTCAAACAGCATAAGAAATGTGTTCAGAAAAGCATTATATTTATCATCTGCATTATCGGCACTATAAACATCCTACCATTCTTGTTCCTTAATTGAGCTTAAAAAGGTCTCAACTGCAACTGGATTAACTTTTCTGAGTAGTTGATATTTATGTTTAACATTTGTTTGATAATAAATACTTTTTAGAATTAAAAGTTGGGCATCGTGGTCTGATAGGCCATTTACTATTCTGCTGACAGAGTGCCCCTCTAATAATGAAGAATGAACAAAAATATTGTCAATGGTAGAACTGCTATTTCCTTGCACTCTCGTTGGAAAAAATACTGTTTGCATCATGTTATAGGAATTAAATAGATCTAACAGCTGACTTTTCCTTGAACTATCACCTACACAATTAATGTTGCAATCTCCACACACAAATTTTTATACTTCCTATACAGTGAACCCAGAACCAATTCCAGCTTGGGCAGAAACATTTTAAAATCTGAGTCAGGGGATCTATAAATAACAATTATTACTAGTTTAGTTCCATTAACATTAACAAATCCTGCACAACATTCAAATATCTGTTCTGTGCAGTGTTTAGAAAAATCGATTGACTCCGATGGAAAATCGTTTTTTACATACATAGCCACTCCCCCACACTGCAAGGAACTCCTAGAGTAGAAGGCAGCTAACCTGTATCCTGGCAAAGGAAGTCTCTGAATTGTCACACCACTTAAAAAGTGCTCTGAAATACCAATAATGTCAGAATCAGTATCAATAAGCAGTTCATTAACTTTATCTCTGATTCTATGAAATTTTACTCATTTACTTCGTAAGAAAATTATCATGCGAATCTAGTTATAAGTGCACGAGTGGGGACGAATGTAAATTGCATCCGAGTGAAGGCAAAGCATACAGATCAGAGAGGTGGATATAAAACAGCTTAGAGATGGCGTGTGTTGCAGGTGCGCTGGCGTACGCTGAGCTGGGCACCATGAACACCAGCTCGGGGGCAGAGTACGCCTACTTCATGGATGCGTTTGGGCCCATCCCAGCATTCCTCTTTTCCTGGGTGTCGACGCTCGTGCTGAAACCATCGCAGATGGCCATCATCTGTCTGAGCTTCGCCCAGTACGTCGTGGAAGCTTTTGTCTACGAGTGTGAACCACCTCAGATGGCTGTCAAGCTCACAGCCATCCTCGCCATACGTAAGTGTCTTCATCGAACAATGCCTTTTTCAATTATGTTCTTTTAGCAATGCACGAGTTAGAAACCTCTTGGGATTTCACTTATTCCCGTTTTGTGTCTGTATCAAAATTCAAATGTTCAAATGTTTGTAAATCTAAGGGACTTAGATACGTTGGTCATCAGGCCCTAGGCTTACAAACTACTTATGAACTAGCTAATACTAAGGACAGCACAAATATCCATGCCCTAGGAAGGACTCGAACCTCCGACGGCGAGCAACCACGCGTTCCGCAGCAGGCGCCTTAGAAGGCTCGGCCACTCCATCGCGGCTGTGTTTTATTTTCAATAGACAGGACTCGTTGTAAAGCGAGAGTAAAGTAGTTTAAACCACAGGAGCCGACTAGAAGGGAGTTGAGAGCTGTGAGGTATTAGGAGAAATCGGTTGACAGGGTTTTGTCACTTGATTTTCTTCAATGTGTAAAGGTGATCTAGCATTACATTCATTTTGGTGTTCTTAGAAAAAATAAAACACAAACGTCACGCTACTCTATTTTTCCCCACAATGGTCTCCCAATAGCCGTGTGGTTCTAGGCGCCATGTCAGCCGCTTCCGCCGGAGGTTCGACTCCTCCCTCGGGCATGGGTGTCTGGGAAGTTAAGGTAGTTTGTAAGTGTGAACACAGCAGTTTGGTCCCTTAGATAACAAACGTTCCAATATTCTTTTCTCCTTCTCTACATGCCACAAAATAAATACTTTCGTGCGAATTGTAATTCAATGGATTATGTGGTTTTAGATGTGTCTGTTATTGGGGTAAACGTGCTGGCGTATAACCTACGCCGTCCTAATACTCGTACTATCCGATTGGTCGCCATACTTAGTACCTGTGACGACTGGATGTCAATCAATACAGACTACTCTGTCAAACTATTTGGGAATTAATTCACGATATTCGCGTAAGGATTAATGACTTTAAAAATAGAATCTTCTTGCCAGATTAAAATTTCTTCTACCATCGGGACTGTAGAAGGCTACCTTCTGATCTCTATTGTCAGTTCTCTCGTCTACTGCGACAGATAGTTTTGGCCTGATATGCACTTAAAATTTCCAACTAGCAAACTGCTTGATTTTACTGCTTGTTATAATCAATACACAGCTAAATTCCTTTATATTGTTCCCGTATCGCTTGAATATTTCTATGCATTTGCAGTGTCCTGTACAGTATCAACCGTGACGATGTCGGGCATGACTAGCCTCAAACACCGAAAAAAAAAGAAGAGAGAGAGAGAGCACACAACAATTTCTTTTTTATTTAACTTCCACATAACTTCATCCAATAATAATTTTATAATCAACTTTAGAAGTACTCGAGGTTTTGAAAGTTAGTTTACTTTCACTTTGTTACATTTATACCCTAAAATTAGAGAATGATAATATTGGGCTGATATTTTGTTCAAATATCATCAGTCCCTAAACTTACAAACTACTTATGAACTAACTAATACTAAGGACGGCACAAATATCCATGCCCGAGGGGGGATTCGAACCCCCATGGTGGCCGTGCAGACCGTGACTGGAGGGCCTCAGTCCCCTCGGCCACCGCGGCCGGGTGATATTTTGTACTAAATGATAATAGTAAATCAAAGTAAGTCACTTTCAAATAATTATCCTTGTTAGTACATTTTATAAACAAAGCATTCATACTAACAAAGTTGTAAAAGAAATAATAGGAAATGACAGACTTATACAAAGGAAAGTGAAAAAGCATTTTTGTGTCTGATAGCTTTTGTGTCTGTCTGATAAACAGCTACCACATAACCCATTCCAACCAACTACCCCAAGCGTCACTTTGTACCATGTCGATGTGTCGTTAAAGACGACATGTTATTAAAATCGTGATTTAGAACGTCACCAGCGGGTGTACTGTTCTGGCACTGTCCGTAACTTTTCATGTACGCCCACCTTCTCATCTACAGCCGCATGCCTTCGCCACCTCTGCTTTCCCCCTACTGCTCCTTGCTCCAGTTATTTATTATTAGTTTCCATATCTGACATCCCAAGAACATGTATTTTAGAAGTAATTGCTTTACATAAACTATCTTAGACGTCGCAGATAGGAAAGCAAATTAATCTTATCCTTTGCGTTAACATGTCTCCTTTTACTCACCCCTTAGGGGGCTGAGCATTTGTTTGCTGGGTATCAGCTTGGCAAACCCTGAGTCACTGAGCTGGGGGCAGTATCGCGGCAACAGTCCTTCCATAAGCACTGTGCGTGTCTCAGCAAGCATCGTATGATAGACGGTGGAACGCTGTATGTTCAACTGTTTCCAAAGCTTTTGGGACTTAACTACGCGGTCATCAGTCTCTAAACTTACAAACTACTTATGAACTAGCTTATACTAAAGACGGCACAAACATCCATGCCCTGGTGGTGCTGGGGGGGGGGGGGGGGGAATTCGAACCCCCGACGAGGAACGGCCTCGCGCAACGTAGCATAGCTCCTCAATGTGCTCGGCCGCTCCGCCGCGGCGAACATTGCATGTTGCATGTTACAAAGACCAGGGATATTGGCTTAACAGCACAGGTCGCAAAGAGGATCAAAACCTATGTTAAAAACTAAACCATCGAATCTCAAGGTGCGCTGCACGCCGACGACTTGCATGGCTGTTGAGTTGGAACAGTCGCATCTCAGCTGTGTAAGGCTCATCCAGGCATGCGGGGCTCTGTTTGGATGAACCGTTTTCTGTAGCTGCTTGGGGGATCACAATAAAAAGTGTGAGATCTATTCGCTGGTGATAGACTGACCACCAGTTTCTCTAAGCGTGTTAGGGAACAATTAAATGCTGATAAATGTGGCGCCCAATCGTTCCCTTTACTGTCCACGTCATGGGAGGAATTTAGGCCAGAAATCAAGGTGTGGCGTATGGCCCTCAATACTTGATATGTTCTAGAAGAGATAGAAAATCCTTTAAGTCACCGTAGATTTAGTTTTTGTTGAAAATCTAGAGTGTGGAGATATGGAGAGATGTCGAAACTGAGATCTGTGTCAGTCCTAATAACGTGATCACTTGCCCTATCACAGGCATTTTCTGTGTGATGTTCCTGTTTCAGTCACAGGTCACAAGAACTTAAATGTGGTCTAGGGTATTATTTGCCATAGGGAACTACTGTTGCAGTCTAATAGAGAATTACACACTATCTTAGAGCGACGAGTGATCATTTCATCCTGCACATCTATAGTGGTCTGAAGGACTGCCGGGTTGCTACTGGTGCCTTTATCTTGGCCTTTGAAAGCGATTCATTGGCTAAGAAGGTCAAGGTAACGATCTAACAGTGCGACGTTAAACCCTATATACTTCTCCCTAAGTGGTGTTTTAAGTGCTGGAGATTTGGGCACATCTCCCAGTTTGATAGCAAACTAAGCTGTCGATATTGTGGACGTGTGTCACATCCAAATGTTCCTTGTACCCTCCTCCGGTGTATGTTATTGTGGACACCACCACTCCTCTGCTCACCAGATTGCACGTTTCTGCACAAAGAACGTAAAATTTTGTAATACAAGACCTTGGGCAGGCTTTGCCTACTAAATATCGGTGCTCGCACGCATTTCAGTGTAGCGCATGGCACCTACTCTGCCACTGACCTGTCCCTAGTCTCCTACTATCTGTTGTTCACTGAAAGACCACGACGATTTGTGTAGTAGTGACCAATTTTGCTGTCCTTCTGTCACTACCCCAGCGTCATTGCCCTGGACGTCTTCCACGATGGGCTTTAAACAAGGCTAACTGGGAAGCATTCCTCCCCCCCCCCCCCCCCCCCACGTGCTACCAACGTGGCAGCTCTCTCCACATGACACCATCGACTTGGTAGTCGAGAGTGTCAATAGGACCATTGTTTCTGCTGCAGACAGTACACTCCTTCGTTCCTCAGGCTGCCCTCGGTGAATGAAAGTGGCTTGGTGGTTGCTGTAAATCGCAGAAGTCATTAAGTATTACGTGCAGGCTCTAGAGCGACATAAGCCGCTCCTCATACCTTTTTTAACGGTTCGCCAGTTTATGAAACGACGGATACAGGAGTGTTGGAAGAGGTACGTCTCAATTATTGGGTCACTACCTCGCCTTTGCAAGTTTGGACGAAGATCAGACGTCTATATGGCTACAAGACCCCAGCAGGTATATCCGGGATTTCCACTGTACAGCTACAGTCACCTAGGCTTTTTCGCGCGCCTCTGCGTCTCAGTTACCAACCTATATTCCGTACATTGAAACAGCAGGTGGAATGTAAACGTCTGTCCTGTACCGCACGCCACCCTGAGGTATACAACGTTCCAGTCAGTAAGTGGGAGTTCCTCAACGCCCTTGCACATTGCCCCAGGGCCATACCGCATCCACAAGGAAGTGTTGAACTGACATGTTCTCGTCATGTTTAACAGCATTTGGGGCGATGGTGTATTCCCATCACAATTGCGAGAGAGTACAATCGTTCCAGTGCTTATACCGCGAAAAAACTCACTTGATGTGGATACCTATCGGTCCATCAGCTTCACCAACGTCCAGTGTACACTGCTAGAACGTATGGTAAGTCAAAGATTGTGTTGGCTCCTTGAGTCTCAGGGTCTACTGACTCCGTGTCAGGGCAGATTCCGCAAGGGTCGTTCTACCACTGACAACCTGGTATATATCGAGACTGCCATTTTCCAGGCGCCACCACCTGGTAGTCGTCTTTTTTGATTTGACAAACACTTACGACACGACCTGGTGACACGACATCGTCGCTTCATTACACAAAAGGGGTCCCCGGGGCTCGCTCTCGATTTTATCCAAAAGTTTTTAGAACTCCGTACCTTACGTGTTCAAGTCGGTTCCTACCATAGTTCTTCGCATATCAAGGAGAATGGGTTCCCACAAGGCTCTGTATTGAGCGTTATCCTATTTTCAGTGGCCATTAATGGCCTAGCAGCAACAGCAGCATCGTCAGCATCTCCCTCATTATATGCTGACGATTTCTGCATACACAGGGTTTTACAAAAAGGTACGGCCAAACTTTCAGGAAACATTCCTCACACACAAACAAAGAAAATATGTTATGTGGACATGTGTTCGGAAAAGCTTAATTTCCATGTTAGAGCTTATTTTAGTATTTCTCTTTAAATGTAAATTGAAATAATTCGTGCAGACAGTTGTCAAAATACCCAATTATTTCGTTAGTATGTACTGTACTTCCTCGATTCATCGCCAGTTGCCCCAATTGAAGGAAGGTAATGTTGACTTCCGTGCTTGTGTTGACATGCGACTCATTGCTCTACAGTACTAGCATCAAGCACATCAGTACGTAGCATCAACTGGTTAGTGTTCATCACGAACGTGGTTTTGCAGTCAGTGCAATGTTTACAAATACGGAGTTGGAAGATGCCCATTTGATGTATGGATTAGCACGGGGCAATAGCCATGGTGCGGTACGTTTGTATCGAGGCAGATTTCCAGAAAGAAGGTATCCCGACAGGAAGACGTTCGAAGCAATTGATCGGCGTCTTAGGGAGCACGGAATATTCCAGCCTATTACTCGCGACTGGGGAAGACCTAGAACGACGAGGACACCTGCAATGGACGAGGCAGTTCTTCGTGCAGTTGACGATAACCCTAATGTCAGCGTCAGAGAAGTTGCTGCTGTACAAGGTAACGTTGACCACGTCACTGCAGGGAGAGTGCTACGGGAGAACCAGTTGTTTCCGTACAATGTACAGCGTGTGCAGGCACTATCAGCAGCTGATTGGCCTCCACGGGTACACTTCTGCGAATGGTTCATCCAACAATGTGTCACTCCTCATTTCAGTGCGAAGGTTCTATTTACGGATGAGGCTTCATTCCAGCGTGATTTCATACGGGATACTCTACCTGTGCTGCTAGAACATGTGCCTTTACAAGTACGACACAACATGTGGTTCATGCACGATGGAGCTCCTGCACATTTCAGTCGACGTGTTCGTACGCTTCTCAACAACAGATTCGGTTACCGATGGATTGGTAGAGACGGACCAATTCCATGGCCTCCACGCTCTCCTGACCTCAACCCTCTTGTCTTTCATTTATGGGGGCATTTGATAGCTCTTGTCTACGCAACCCCGGTACCAAATGTATCTTCGTGTTCGTATTGTGGACGACTGTGATACAATACGCCATTCTCCAGGGCTGCATCAGCGCATCAGGTATTCCATGCTGACGGACGACATTTTGAACATTTCCTGTAACAAACTGTTTGAAATCACGCTGGTACGTTCTGTTGCTGTGTGTTTCCATCCCATGATTAATGTGATTTGAAGAGAAGTAATAAAATGAGCTCTGACATGGAAATTAAGCGTTTCCGGACACATGTCCACGTAACATTTTCTTTCTTTGCGTGTGAAGAATGTTTCTTGAAAGTTTGGCCGTACCTTTTTGTAACACCCTGTATTTGAGTTCTTCCAGTATGTGTATTGCTGAACGCCGGTTACATGGGGCCATACACAAGGCGCAGTCATGTGCGCTTTCCCGTAGGTTTCAAGACTTGTGTTATACTATTATGTCGGTGTCGGACAGTCCACCCACATCCAGAGCTTTATATTGACGACCACTTACTCATTGTAGTAGATACGCATCGCTTTTTAATTCTTGTCTTTGACGCCTGGCTAACATGGCTTCACATATTCGTCAGCTAAAGCAGACGAGTAACACTTTTTCAGAAGTTCTACAAAGCTCTCATTCAGTTTTGCATTGATTATGGGTGCCTAGCATATGGCTCAGGTGAATCCTCAGCATTACGACTCCTCGACCCAATCCATAGCTGTGGAGCTAGTCTTGCAATATGAGCTTTTAGAACGAGGTCTGTGGACAGTCCACTCGTGGAGGCTGAGGTTCCTCCATTACATGTTAGGCGTCAAACACTGCTGGTTAACTACATTACCAATGTTCGTGGTTTGCCTCACCACCGAAACTACCCTCTCCTTTTCCAAACTGTGGCATCCCATACCTCGCAACGGCGGCCGACAACGGAGATGACAGTCACAGTCCTTGTCCAGTCCGTTCTTACTGAAGTACAGCCTTTTCCGGTTCCAGTCCCATACGCTACCTCGGTGTATACGTCGTCTAGTACAAAGACTAGAATTATGTTCAAAACAATCATTTCACTCTGAGACCCTTTGTCATCAATTCCTGTCTAATCTGGATGCATCACAGGGCTCTGAAGTGGTCTGCACGGGTGGCTTATTGATTGATGGTCGTGTTAACTATGATATCAATACCATATGGCTGCAGGATCTTCACTGCAGAGCTTGCAGCCATCTTTCGCGCACTAGCTTGTTGCTGTTCCTGCACTGGGGTGTCCTTCCTCATCTGCAGCGAGTCCCTGAGTGGCCTCCAATCCCTCGACCAATGCTACCCACTCCATCCCTTGGTACCGATCATCCATGAGTCCATTTCCCTCCTTGAAAAACGTGGACGATCGATGGTCTTCTTGTGGGCACCAGAGCACGTGTAAATGAAGCCGCCAACAGGCTACACAAAAAGGCTACCTGCGATCGACTTTGGACATCAGCATGCCAGCAACTGACCTCTGATCGGTACTACGCAGCCTTATTTTCCCTTTGTGGGAACCAGAAGCTGGCTCAGCCTATTTTATCCTTGTGATCAACCAACTACAGCCATCTGCTATACTGTTGTAATTCTTTTTTTCCACGTCTTCCTCTGTCTTTGCGAATTTCTCCTATCCTACCTGCCCATCATAACCTGTAGCTAAGTTTTGTGTACGGTTTAGTTGAGATACATGTAATTCTGGAAGAAGAGGCCGATGCCCCTTGTTTACTTTTCTAAACCAACTAACCATCCAAACTTTCCTGACAAATGAGAGAATGCGACTTACAGCAGTATTTTTTACTGCTTAGTGCTTTAATACGTTATTATTGACACCTTAATAAAACACATTATCATGAAGTTTGAAATTTTGTACATGAGACGCTCACGCACTCTAAGTCGTAAAACATAACGTCCAGAAACTTCTTATGCATTATTACCAAAATAATTTATCTTCGAAAAGTCAGTAAAGACCTAAGTTGTTAATAATGAAGTCGGAAACGTTCCAAAGATGTCAAAAGAAGAATGAGATACAACTATTTGATACTCTTTGATGAAACCCTTTCCCTTGTTTTCTATGACATTGTTGTAAATTAAATTGAAAATTGATATTTTGAGATCCGAACAGTCAGCAGCACTGAAAGTGAAAATGTGACTTGTTTGAAAGTGCGTAGCCGTTGGATGTCCCTGAATAAAATATCTCGACAATGGGTGTTTGTTTAACAAGCTGTCAATAAGAACATATTAAACAGCAGGTAGTATTAAATACTATGTAGGACCGGACTAGAGGAGGGCAGTTGGTATATTCAAGCCAAAAATGGTCAAATGTTTGTTAAGCTTATGGGACTTAACTACGGGGTCATCAGTCCCTAAACTTACAAACTACTTATGAACTACTTACAAACTAGGACGGCACAAATATCCATGCCCGAGGGGGGATTCGAACCCCCGACCGTAGTGGCCGTGCTGACCGTGACTGGAGCGCCTCAGTCACCTCGGCCACCGCTATATTCAAGGCAGAGCACGCCACTTGGGTGGTCTTTTGCCGTTCCCTAGAGACAATATTATCAATTAGCATAACACTTAGTATTAAGCAAACGAAATTCCGTATTTGCAACTGGTTGGAAATAATAATTTTTCATTTTATACGATTGTTGTGTGATCAGCTCAGAACGATATCAGCGCTCTAGCTCATTTCTTGCCATTGTGTTGGGCGAGATTCAGCAAAGTAATGTGCTTGCAAGCCGAGCATGCTCCACCTGATCTTCCTGTCGCAGCTGGACACCACATAGCAATAGCCAAGAAATGGTACAGCTAGATTACATCCTTGGCCTTCACACCTTTATTATTTTCTGTGGGGCTCTGCGGAGACTATGTAGGATGCTACTACTGATTTATCGCAGGAATGCACGCTAGGAATAAAATACTCATCTAACAGCCGCATCAAGTTTACAGTGCCCATGTATACCCTTGCAATTGAACGTTTTGTTCCCCTTTCATAATGTACTCCACGATATGACATTTTTTTTTGGATTTCCTAATGAAGTGTAGTACACTGACCCGTCACCGTAATCGGCTCATTCTCTAACGTTTAACTTCCAAATCACGAATTTCTGTACACGATCCCATCTTGAAACGTGATTAGTGTACAGTCCTGAATGAATTCTAACTGTGCAACGTAGCGTGTGGTCAGTTGAAATTCCCTCACATTAAAAATATTTACCAAAGCGGGATTTAAAGTTGGGAACTTTGACTTTGACGTGCTAGTGCTGTACTGAGTGAGCTATCAAAGCACTGTTCACTGCCCGCTTGCTTAGGAATGTAAAAAACAAAGGCGGTGCAACTGTGAGGGGAGCCTGCGTGTAGTTAGTCGATAAGCTGCCCGCCAAAGGCAAGGCTGGTCTCATATACGCAGTTTTATTCCGTCGACCAGTTTCTGTTTTCCGGCCTGATCAACATAGTAAGCACGCCGCAAGCAAAATTAGTGCGCTTACCGTATACTGGTGGCTAATGGGTTACATGACTACATTCCGAAAAAGCTTTGACTCCACCGGCCTCGTACTTCCATGGCTGCCAGCGCCAGACTAAGCAAATCTGCTGAGTGATTCTCATTTCAAAAATAGCCGCGGTGGAGTCGCCTCGCTGCGGAGCGCGCAATTGCTCGCCGTCGGAGGTTAGAGTCCTCCCTGGGGCATGGGTGTGTGGTTTGTCCTTAGGTTAGTTCATCTTAGTTTAAGTAGTTTGTAAGCTACGGACTGATGGCCATGCAGTTTGGTTCGATAGATTTACAAACATTTGAATTTGATTTCAAAAATAAACATTTTACTGCTCCGCACAACTTACTAAACATTGTTCAAATATTCAAATGTTTGTAAAGCTTATGGGACTTAACTGCGGGTTCATCAATCCCTAAACTTACAAACTACTTATGAACTAACTTATACTAAAGACAGCAGAAACATCCATGCCCGAGGAGGGATTAGAACCCCCGACGGGGAACGGCCTCACGCATCGGATCATAGCGCCTCAATGCGCTCGGTCGCTCCGCCGCGGCTAAACATTGTTATCTGTCAGCTTAAGAAGAGCAACAATTTTATATGATTTCGTTTCTGTGTGAAGTATAAAACTTGTCATTTTTCTCCGGTGCAAACTGCAGTTGTCTCAGGCGTCCGCAAACACTTGCCTCCCTCGCCCCTGTATCATGAGAGTACGGAGTTTCCATTCATTTCATAGCTTCCATACATGTCTAAAAGTGAATCGATAAACATCAAGTCTCTGGCATATACTGTCTTTGTCACGTATAAAATTTAGTGTTTGTGGCGTTACACCTCTAGAAACTATTTAATAGCACGGTGTCCTTTTCACAGCACCCCTTTCTCCCCATAGACACCGTGGTCTTTATCGGTCGTGAACAAGCAAGTCACGAGTGGAAGCTTTCTTTTTCATCAGCGCAGGGCTGCTGGCAGCATTCCACCGAGATGCGAGGCGAGGCGGCGAATACGCAGACGCGAATAGCCTCGCATTGCGTAACGCAGTCTCCTAGCTGATTGCCGACAACACGCTTCTGCTGCCCGCTCTGTGTGTCGATGGAACCTTAGTATTTCTTTGAATAATTCATTCATATATATCATTTGTAATATTTAATTCAAACTTTGAAATGACTCAATTTCATTTTTTTGGTTGAGCAAGCGTGAACTTAATATTCACTGATGAGCCTACTACCAGACTAAATGAGGCCCAATGGGTTTTCAAGCAAAGTTGCAATGAAAGGTGTTCACTTAGGAAAGGGACGTCCTCTAACGAAGCTCGACCGTTCGCTTCACCCCTGGGTGTCTCTTAAATAGGGACCCCTATATTTAACTACAGATTCGGATTTCCCGTGAAAAATATGTAACTTTTATGAGAAACATGTTTAGTTTCATGATAGATGGCGTTTTACTCAGTTGAAAATTGTTGAAAAAAGATTCGTAAAATTCGATTCATCAGAGAAACGTATCTGTGAAATTATCATTGGCTGCAAGTTGTTTCTGTATTCAGTAGCAAAAATTCAAGAGATTTTAAAAACCTAAGCATGCAGTTCATGATGCAGCGATAAATGAAATGGATGCCATTTGTGTTCATGCAGTATGCCTCGAATATTTCTTTGAGAAATTCCTGAACCTCGCGGAATTTGCCGTGGACTAATGTGAGGATTTGCAGTAACTACTGGTAAAACAATCACTGGGTTATTTTCGTGTCATACGCCGTGGTCGGTCACTTTTCCTAAGTTACACATTTCGAATTTCAGTAAACAGACAATACTGCGAAAAATCATTGCGGAAGAAACATTCATATCAGGGAACAGATTGACATAGGTTTGATGACTGTCAGTTATCTTTTGTTCCGTCTTTCCACAGTTGCTTTTTTATATTATAATGTGGATATTTGTGTAAACCGTATATGAAACTCAATAATGAAGGTTTTATACTGCCGTATGCATTTCGCCTTTACTTGGAAGGCATCAAATGTTCAAATGTTTGTAAATCTATCGGACCAAACTGCCTGGGCATCAGTCCGTAGCATACAAACTACTTAAACTAAGGTAAACTAACCTAAGGACAAACACACACACCCATGCCCAAGGGAGGAATCGAACCTCCTACGGCGAGCAACCGCGTGCTCCGCGTTGAGGCGCCTTAGACCGCTCGGCTTCTCCACCGCGGCTGGAAGGCATCCTCAGTGGTGGCCTGTAATATATACATGATTATGTTTTACAACATTTCGTTTTTAGTATTTTAGGTTATAAACAGTTCTGTTGCGTTATCTAGGTATAATTAATGATATTTGGATGTTACTAATTACAGTATTTGGTGGATGGTGGTTTACATTTAGTGCTGATTGGTGACTTTAGGTTGTTTTCTTTCCAATTATACATCTATATCTACATGGGATACTCAGCAAATCACATTTAAGTGCCTGGCAGAGGGTTCGTGGAACCACCTTTATACTATTCATCTACCATTATATTTTCGAATAGCGCGCGGGAAGAAAAAACGTCTGAATCTCTCCGTTCGAGCTCTGAGTCCTCGTATTTTATTCTGATGATCATTTCTATCTATGTAGGTGGTAATCAACAATACATTCTCGCATTCGGAGGAGAATGTTGGCGATTGGAATTTTGTAAGTAGACCATGCCACAGCGATAAGCGCCGTTGTTGTAATGATTTCCATTCCAGATCCTGTATCATTTCCGTGACGCTGTCTCCCCTGTATCGTGACAATACGAAACGGGCTGCCCTTCTTTGGACTTTCGATGTCTTCCGTCAAACCCAATTGATAAGGATCCCACACTGGGTAGCTGTACTCCAAATGAGGACGGACAAGCGTGGTGTAAGCAGTCTCTTTAGTAGTTCTGTTGCATCTTTTAAGTGTTCTGCAAATAAAACGCAATCTCTGGTTCGCGTTTCCTACGACATTATCTACGTGTTCTTCCATTTTAAGTCTGATGTAATAGCAATTCCTAGCTATTTTGTGGAGTTTATGGCCTTCACATTTGATTGATTTATCTTGCAAACAAAGTTTCAAGGATTTCTTTTCGTACTCATATGGACGACTTCACATTCTCTTATTTAGAGTCAATAGCCAATTTTTACACCATACTGATATCTTATTTAGATAGTTTTGCAGTTGGTTTTGATCTTCAGATGACTTTACTAGACGATAAATGACGGCTTCATCTGCAAAAAACCTAAGAGAGCTGTTCAGAGTTTCGCCCAAATCGTTTATGCAGATAAGGGACAGCAAAGGATAAAGAACACTACCCTATGGAACGCCGGATATCACCCCTGTATTAGTCGATGCCTTACCATCGATTACTACAATCTGTGTCCTCTCTGACAGGAAATCCCCTATCCAGTCACAAATCTGGGGCGATATTCCATAGCCACGTATTTTGATTAAAAGCCGTTTGTGAGGTACGGTGTCAAAAGCTTTCTGGAAATCTGAATCAATTTGAGATCGCTTGTCGATAGCACCCATCACTTCGTGTGAGTAAAGAGCTACTTGTGTTTAGCATGAGCGATATTTTCTAAATCCGTGTTGACCTTGGGTCAATAGATCATTCTGTTCGAGATAATTCATTTGAATAAAGGATATGCTCCAAGTGGCTCAGCGTGGCTCAGCGCGCCCGGTCCCGGGGCTGTAATAAAAAAGCTCAGCCAAGAACTGAACCAACGACCGCGAAGAAACAAAGAGCTGTCTAAGGTACCTCGCTGCGGAGGTTCGAGTCCTCCCTGGGGCATGGGCATGGGTGTGTGTGTGTGTGTGTGTTGTCCGTAGGTTAGTTTACCTTAGTTTAAGTAGTTTGTAAGCTACGGGCTGATGACCACGCAGTTTGGTCCGATAGATTTACAAATAATTGAACATTTTTTGCATCTGCATTATTTTTGTAGCACCAGCGTGTGTATGTATGTTTCCAATGTAATTGCATAAAGAACTGCTCCAGTAATTGCTTTTTTTTTACTTTTTTCGTAATGACTCCTGCTCGTGAAGAGAGAGAGAGATATTTTCTCTTTAATTAAGGTCTCATTTTTTTACTAGGTTTATTAGTGAGTTCTCATTGATGTTTGTCGGTTCATTTATTAATTGTTCGTTCTTGGCTATGGCTTTCTGGGTGTGTTAGTTTTCTTGTGTTTGTATGAGGTGTTTGTTGTGGTTGTTGGTCCTGATAATTTTCATGTATTTTTCTATATTGGTTAGGTAATGGTACATCATGACATACACAAATTAACACAGTGACAAACAATCTGAAGAAACAGGGACTCCACATAGCATATAAAATTGCCCAATCTTTCCAACAAATCTACAACCAAAAATCAAGGAAGATATATTTCAAGGATCAGGAATATACAAACTGGAATGCATAGTTGTGATGCAGAGTACACTCTTTGACAAAAAACCTGGCCGCCGGCCGGCCGCCGCTGAGCCTTAAGTCCGAGCCGATCGCGGCATGGGACAATAAACGTGGCCGCGCTGATTCGCTCTAAGTCCAGCTATCTGCACAATCTGGCATCACTGTAGACTGCGGGAGTTCATGCAGTACTTGTTGTGTGCAGTTAGAAGACAACTACGTCAGCTACATCCGTGGTCTTGCGGTAAAGTGCCTGACTTACGCGCGAGTGTTTGCAATCGAAGCCGACTGTTGACAAAATTTTTTAATTCACGTCCCTCGTGCATGCTGATGCCACATGTGTAAGGGGAGCATATGCGTAACGTATTTCATTTTTTATACACTGTTAATAACATTTCGGCCCAATAACATCGCTTCCTCTGGCCGCAGCCCTTGGCAGAGCTCTCCGCGGCCCACTCGTGGGCAGCAGCGGTGGCGGCGCTGCGCTGCCTCGCCCTCTGCCCACAGCGCCTGCTGCCGCTCATCGCCCTGGATATGTAAAATGCTGTAGTGATGCTGAATGGTGATCCACAAAAAAGGTTGCGATGTGTATTTCATACGCGATATGAACGGAGCAGGCCACCCATTTTCATTGATGAGCATATTACTACACTAATACATAATCATTAGATAGGCCAAATATTGTCAAAGTCGTTGATTCACTCCAATGGCACTCTACGATGGATAAAACTTATTTGTGGTTTAAATCTCCATCCTTTTCCTTTCAGAAAATTCCTTCATGTAATGTGTTATTGTCATCAGTTCATATGTGATTCTTCAGTTTCTCACGGCGTATTTGATAATCAAAATATCCACGGGTGTACTGCCGTTCTATAGTGTCCAACGGGCACAATATTTCGGCGATCATACATGTCGCCATCATAAGGTGAACTGACGGACTGAGCTCATGGAAACACGCCGGCACGGAGATCCGCACGCTACGGCTGCTCGAAGGGAACTGGGTTCTAGCCCGGTAGCGAGCCATTTAAATACCCTCGGCCCGCGGAGCGACCCCTCCGCGATCCGTGCCCCGCGCCGCGGCCGCGCAGTGGAACCGAATGCGACGGCGTCTGAGATGACGTCGGTGTGAGGGCTCAGTACGCTGTGGTCGTCACTTCGTTTCGTTTGCTAGATTTACTCTTAATTAACCCAATCGCTGGTTCCCAAGCTTTGCTAAGATTATAGCCACAGTCACTTGTGCGAATTTCAATGGCCGCTCTAACGACGCAGTCCCAGTATCTCGACGTCTGTACCAGAATCCTAGTGCTTTCATACTCCATCGCATGATTCTCCGACAAACAATGTTCAGCGACCGCCGACTTGCTCGGATACATTCAGTGCACGTTCTAAAGCAACACAGGCACACTGCAAGGTTCGTGTCTTCATGTCTCATTTCTACAGCAGATATTTCGCATCAATGATGGTCAATTCTAATTTCTTCAAATGCGTTTGTATGGTGAAGCATCTACATCTACATCTACATCTACATCGATACTCTGCAAATCACATTTAAGTGCCTGGCAGAGGGTTCATTAACCACCTTCATAACTTTTGTCTACCGTTCCATTCTCTAATAGAGCGCGGGAAGAAAGAACACCTAAATCGTTCCGTTTTCGATCTGATTTCTCTTATTTTATTGGGATGGTCATGTCTCCCTAAGTAGGTGGGTGCTAGCAAAATATTTTCACATTCAGAACTAAAAGTCGGTGATTGAAACTTCGCAAACAGATCACGCCGCAATGAATAACGTCTTTCTTTTAATGATTTCCACCCCAATTCGTGCAACATTTCCGTGACGCTTTCCCCCCCCCCCCCCCCCCGTAACGTGATAAAACAAAACGAGCTGCCCTTCTCTGAACCTTCTCAATATCTTCCGTCAGTCCCACCTGGTGAGGGTCCCACAAGGGGCAACAGTACTCCAAGAGAGGACGCACAAGTGTGATGTAGGCAGTCTCTTTGGTGGAGCTGGTGCATCGTCTAAGCGTTCTGCCAATGAAACGTAACCTTTGGTTCGCCTTCCCCACAATATTTTCTATGTGTTCTCTCCAGTCAAAGTTGTTCGTAATTGTAACTCCTAGGTATTTGGTAGAATTTACGACCTTAAGGTTTGACTGATTTATCGCGTAATTGAAGTTCAGCGGATTTCTTTTAGTGGTCATGTGTATTACTTCACACTTTTCTTTATTTAGTGTCAATTGCCAATTTTCGCACCAAGTAGAAATGTTGTCTAAATCGCTTTGCAGTTGCTTTTGATCCTCTGTTGACTTCACTAACCGATAAACGTCAGCATCATCCGCGAACAGTCTAAGGGAGCTATTCAGATTATCTCCTAAATCGTTTATAAACACGAGGAAGAGTAGGGGACCAATAACGCTTCCCTGTGGAACGCCAGATATCACTTCTGTTTTACTCGATGACTTACCGTCAATTACAACGAACTGTGTCCTTTCTGATAGGAAATCGTGAATCCAATCGCACAATTGGGGAGATATTCCATAAGCACGCAATTTCATTAGAAGCCGCTTGTGGGGTACAGTATCAAAAGCCTTCCGGAAATCCAGAAATATGGAATCGATTTGAGATCCCTTGTCGATGGCACTTAACACTTCATGTGAATAAAGGGCAAGCTGTGTTTCGCAAGAGCGATACTTTCTTAATCCGTGCTGACTATTGGTTAATAGGTCGTTCTCTTCGAGGTAGTACATAATATTCGAACAAAGTATATGTTCCAAAATCCTACTGCAAATCGACGTCAATGAGATAGGCCTGTAATTTTGGGGATCACTCCTATTGCCTCTCTTGAACATTGGAGTAATTTGGGCAACTTTCCAGTCTTTGGGTACGGATCTTTCGCTGAGTGATCAGTTGTAAATTATAGCTAAGTACGGAGCTATTTCATCAGCATACTCTGAGAGGAATCTAGTTGGTATACAATCTGGCCCGGAAGATTTATTTTTGTTTAGTGACTTAAGTTGTTTTACTACTCCAGGAACATCTACTTCTAAGTTTCGCATGCTGGCAGCTGTTCTTGGATTGAATTATGGAGTGTTCACTTCGTCTTATTTGGTGAACGAATTTCGGAAAGCTGTGTTTAGTAATTCTGCCTTAGCAGTACTGTCATCGGTAGTATTACCATTGCTATCGCGTAGTGAAGGTATTGTTTGTGTTTTGTCGCTAGTGTACTTCACATATGACCAGAATTTCTTTGGATTTTCTGCAAGATTACGAGACAGGATTTCGTTGTGGAAACAACTATAAGATTCTCGCATTGAAGTCCGCGCTAGGTTGCGAGTTTCAGTAAAAGATTGCCAGTCTTGTGGATTCTGTGTGTTTTAAATTTTGCATGCGTTTTCCTTTGTTTCTGCAACAGTGATCTGACCTGTTTTGTGTACCACGGGGGGTCAGCCCCCTCTTTTATTAATTTATTTGGTATAAATCTCTCGATTGCTACTGATATTATGTCTTTGAATGTAAGCCACAACTGATCTACACTCGCATTTTTAGTTTTGAAGCAAAGAAGACATCTAATACAATTTCCATAATTTAGAGTCGACCTCTCTGAAAGACTCATTGTATAAAGCTTTTCTTCTGATTCTGTTAAAGAGTTTCTTCTTGCAATCTGCAGCGTATAAAGTAAAATAAAACGAAGTAAAATGAAATTCCATCCCCAAACGCACTTTCTCCGACCAGGATTAGAACTGCCGACTCGCACCAGGGTTGCATCACAAGACTCAAGCAGTCTCTGACTTATTCAATGCTGAGACTAACGCATCGCGAAAGATAACCTGAAAGCCACTAACACAAATAACTGGTCCTTGAGTGCAAAAGTTAAATTTCTGTCTCTCATATCACGTGGGCATTATACAGCATGAGTCATGAAAGCAGAAGAGGAATGTCAAGTGAACGTAGCGAGACAATTCAGTACCACTTGCGGAAGTAACTGCACTGTCAATGTTGCCAAATATCAGCAACGATGTTGTCAGTTCGTAGCTGTACTATGAATACCTGTGTAGCGATAAGCGACGCGAAATCGCGCTCGTCTCATATGGGCCCCCCAAAAAAAAAAAAAAAAAAAACAAAAAAAAAAACGAAAAGTCTAAACTATTACTTTGTTAGGTTGTGATAATTTTTAAAATTTTATTTCCCATGAAAAGTTACTGGAAATGAACGTTGCCCCTTCCGTCATTAAACAGTAAGGTATCAAACACTTCGCATCTTGAAAGTGACAGCTCACTATATCCTCAATCAAATGTTCAAATGTTTGTTAAGCTTATGGGACTTAACTACGGGGTCATCAGTCCCTAAACTTACAAACTACTTACGAACTAGGACGGCACAAATATCCATGCCCGAGGGGGGATTGGAACCCCCGACCGTAGTGGCCGGGCTGACTGTGACCTGAGCGCCTCAGTCACCTCGGCTACCGCGGCCGGCTATCCTCAATCCTACAAGCCATGCCGTGCTAGCAAATTCCATCATAAGGAAAGGCTTCAATCCGAAAGCAAGCTGACAACAGGATTGAGAAATACTAATGAATTGATAACTTACCCTCACCAACTTTCAGTGAGAGCTTTTTGTAACAAAACTAAAAAGTAATGCGAACGATCATATTGTGCAATGATACTAGGCGCTGTTTTTGTAGCTGGCGTCGTGCATGTTAGGATCCATAATTCCACTCAGGCTCGAGATACTGTGCTCTCCAAATTGCATATATGCCACGTGGCCAGCAATTTTAAAGAGAGGGAAAAAATCAATGAATACCTCATTGAGCGTATTACAAGTTTTGTTTCTCGGTTTATGGTTGATTCATAGGTACGCCTTATCGTTATGTTTTCTTTACTCCATTAACTAACAAACAGACTCACAATTTGTCGCAGAAAAGTCTTCCTAAATACTCAAATTTTGTACAGTTTCCTTCCAGATAAAATTATATGTCCGCAGGTTAATATGGAAATTACAAGCGACCTGTTATTGGTAGAACATCTTGTTACGTTAAATAGCGTTCCATTTGAATCCAACAGTAATTTTGTGCACGTTCCTTGATGACGTGCTCAATAGATTCCGAACCTATGTTACTGTTGGCTGCCTCGTTGATTTCATAAAATGTTACGTAGTCTCATGGCCGGATGCGTTGCAGATATAGTTTTAATTGCAATTTGCTCATTACAGCGTTGATAGGTTTCAGAGTACAAACTTAATGGCGACTTCTAGGTGCCAGGTATCTCACGTCGATAGATTATCATTCGATCGGTATCGTCGCAGATAGCGGACGACATTAATTTACTAACCATCACAATGTTCAATGCAATTCGTGAATTTCATTTATTTCTTATGTTACAGTCAAAACGCGTACGTTCGGGGAAGTCTACCGAACACCTGTTAGACTCTCATGGCTTCGTCTATTCAGAACGACAACTATCCTTTCCCTCCAGCAGGCGCACTCCACCTTCTCCGTTTCCAAATGCGCGCCCCTTCGCTCGCTCGTTGTGCCGCATTTACCATAACGACCGTGGCTGCCGCCACCGCGTCATACCTCTTGTCGACTTCATGAAGTTAATGAAATAAATTACCCTTCAAGTCGGTGGCAACGAAATGCTACTGCTGTCATTACTCATGAAGCAAGAACACTTCATGTTCCAGTGTTACTATGATGCCTGACATAGTTCCAAAAAATTTTCGAATTTTTAATAGCTATCTTTCACACGGTAACAATTTTCGAGTGGACAAAAGTTAGCCGCCCGCGGTGGCCGAGGAGACTGAGGCGCTCCAGTCACGGTCTGCACGGCCACTACGGTCGGGGGTTCGAATCCCCCCTCGGGCATGGATATTTGTGGTGTCTTTAGTATAAGGTAGTTCATAAGTAGTTTGTAAGTTTAGGGACTGATGACCCCGTAGTTAAGTCCCATAAGCTTAACAAACATTTGAACATTTTTGAACAAAAGTTACTTTATACGTCTTAGTCTATTTTAAAACCACGTTTATATGTATTTTCCATTTGAATGATAATTTCACACTTTTCAAATTTTGTATGTGTGAAAGTTTTCATTCAATTTCATTCGTTTTCATGAGAATACAACAGAGACATTTGATACATTTCTTTTATTTCTTTTTCACCTGACCCTTCTTACGTATTAGTCACGGAAAGATCGCGAACTCACACTAATTCTTACCAAAAATAAATGTAACGCCGAACCATTCACGACTGGAAGAGAAACAGGTGGAAACAGCAGTTGTATAAAAAGTGCCCTCCACCACACACCAATTAAGAAATGGCGTTAATGAAGCAGTGTCATTCAGTTTTAAGTTAAATTGAAAGTTTAAGGTCTCTTGTTCATAGGGAAGTTGATTTGAAGTGAACTGCAAAATTTGGCCACTACGGTCGGAGGTTCGAATCCCCCTTCGGGCATGGATATTTGTGCAGTCCGTAGTATTAGCTAGTTCATAAGTAGTTTGTAAGTTTTGGGACTGATGACCCCGTAGTTAAGTCCCATAAGCTCTACAAACATTTTTGCAAAATTTGTACCTACTCTCTCTGCAATTGTTAACATCGTGGAAAAATTGCGTAAACATGTACACAGTCCAAATGATTGAAGTACAGGGAACAGTTTGTAAATCTATCATACTCATCTGCTGGGTTATTAGTCCGTAGCTTACAAACTACTTACACTAAGATAAACTAACCTAAGGGCAATACAAACACCCATGCCCGAGAGGGGACTCGAACCCCCGACGGCGAGCGGCCGCGCGCACTGCAGCACGGCTAATCGCCGCGGCACAGGGAACAGTCAAAGCATGATCACAGTTTGTGCTTCATTCGATTGTGCGAAGTGTCACATGAGAACATTATCAAAAATATCGAAAACTGTACTCTCATTTTCCTAACTGAAGTGTATTTTTTGAGATCTTTCCGTTTTTCCAACATTTCCAATTCATTTTTCCGGTTACAGCGACATCAATCATGAAACCAAAAGCGAAATGTTTCATACAGAAGTTGCATATTTTTCCACAGATAATCCAAATCTGCAATAAAATAGGGGTTCCTATTGAAGATATCAAAGTCACCCACCTCCCGCCACATTGGGTGGTTAACGGGGCTCAAACTTTGTCAATTGATGTGCCTCTTCGGTTTGTATTTTTCCAAATATTCCGAAAAACAGTTTAAAATGCCGCACCTTGTATAAAAGTGGGGGGGCGGCGGGGGGGGGGGGCAGCCACTGTAGTTACAACACGAGCGCTAAAAGGGGAAATAAACTACTCTGACAACTGCTCCAGTACTCATCCAGGAAACGCCGCTACTGTACAGTGGTGAAATGTGGAGGTCGCAAGTTTGTATAGAAGGCGATATGTGGCAGAGCGCAATTCAAATGTTTCGGTGCAAACCGTCAGTGTACATTGTCGAACGTTTTGCTCCGCAAATGCATGTTCCTATGGCGACTGCAGTTGACAAGGAGACAATGAGATTGAACTGTAGTTTCACATAGTCTTCAAGGTGAACGGCTATTCTACAAAAGCATAGATGCTGCGGATCAGGCGTGGACGTGGCAACTGTGGGGTATTCACGATAAAACCTGTGCTTCAAATTGAAAGTACGACGACAGCTGTTGATTGTAAGATCCTTATGGAAGACCACGTCTTCTCGTATGACTATGGCAGGATAACTACACGCGTGAAAGGGCCAGACTTGTTGCTACAATGACCAGCGCTTAATGTCATGGTCACCAAAGTCGCCTCGACTGAGCCCACTGGAGTCTACAGTGCACCCGTTTCGCACTCGAGGAAGCACGGTTCCCTGCCTTAGACATTTGATGCTACATACTTTCTGAAACCTATCACAAGAATCGCTCCTATTTTCGTTTCGAAGGTGGATCAGCATGCTATTAATTAGGTATGGTTACTACTTGGATCGATCTAGCTACTTCAGTATTTCGGTTGAGCTGCACTGTTACAAATCGTTCAGAGGGTAATATTATGGAATTTCGAAATCTTATAGATCTTATGAACTAACAAGGGAATGGTCAGACTTGTCATGTCGAAACCTGTGTTGTTATTTTTACCACTATGAGTTAACATTGAAGGAAGTCTGTATGCAGACTGTTAGGTGCTGACATGACCTGGAAGTCTATAAAAACTTATGAAGTATGGCATTATTGTCGCATGGTTTCTGCGCTTGTAACTGCCTGTTGTACAACCCTGAACTCTCTCGCTACGTTATACCAACGCCATCTAGGGACAAGGTGGCGTTAGCTACGCGCCGCTCTCCTGCCACAGCAGTGAGAGAGCTGATTTGCCCAGTGAAAGCGATCGTACTATAATAAATACGATAATAATAAATTCGTTCACAAATGTAGCTGATATGCTATCTACAACATTCTTTTCAAATAGCTATGAAATAGCACAAATACATATACGCTTTAGAACACGTCAAACTTTTATTTCTTGTAATTACCGAAAAAATGCGAAATATTGATACAATGTTCAAAACATAGGTTTTTTGTGCACCAAGAACATACAAGCATAGACGATATATGACAGCCCTGCGAATCACAGACGTTGTTAGACGACCGTAGACCAAACTCGGCCGGTGTTAGGAAGGAATCAGGCCTAATATCAGTATATTTCGAGGCGTGCCACACATATTTAATCACATTTTGAAACCGTGGGGAGGAAAACTGATAATGTACGACTGATTGCAACTTGATAATATTGACACGGTGTTAGGAAACTGCAGTGATTTGCACACAATTTTCTCTGTTAGTTTTCTGTAAAATGCCTTCCACTGGCAGAAAAAATCTGTCTAACGGTTGAATTACGTTCGTCGTGCCGGGTAGAATCTGAAGTATCTCTACTTCTTTGTCAGGGTGAGCTCGAAATACAGCTTTTAATGAATCAGAACTTTTATGACCTGACCACGAATCTAGAAGGAGAAGAGATTGGGGCAAGTGAGGAAATACGCTGTTTTCTCAGCTACTGCAAACTTTAGCTTGGAATAAAAAATGAAGATTCTAAAATTACTACGTATTTTCTTTTAGAAACTGCAGTAACTTCGTCATGCAAATATTTCCAAGAATGTTTCTTCCTCTGAAGAAATCTTTTAGTTTCTTCCATGCCAGCTCAATCGTATTCAAATCGCAGTTATATGCTGGAAGTCGCAGCACAGTTTGTCCATGGACTTCAAGTAGTTTCTTAATTTCAAATACTTTGTCTTGTGGCTTGTGCTGTATAATTAAGTCAAATAATTTTGTTTTTCACATGGACATATCAGCATCTACTTTACTTTTTAATAACCATTCAATCATTTCCCTTTTCTTTGAGAACATAGATGGAGCTTAGTTGTGTTTCTTGTTGTTGTTGTTGGGGGCAGATTGTGAATTACTTTAGTCGAAATCCACTTTGAAAAATTTTTCATAATTCATCTGACAGTAGTAGTCTCTTGTTGAACATCCTGCCTTTTAAATTAATTATGTGTTGGGTAAAACCCACCTTTGGAGTCAATATTGACGACAATAATTGTGTTGGTTCTACTGACATTGTCCATGACACCGTCAATTCCAGGGCTCTGCCAACATTTTCTACAGGTAATGTTGTTGTCAAACCAGGTTTCACTGACGTAAAAGGATTTTTTGCCTTGCTCCCTTAATTTTCATACTTCGTTTAACTATCTACATCTCCACTCAATCACATTTGTTCTCTCTACCAAGATCTTTCTTTTACTGACAAATCTCTTCCAGTTAAAACTCATATCACGCAACGTCTAGTGAAGAACATCTTTCTGCCCCGGAAAGTCGATTTTTTGTTTTAAAGCATTAAGTAAATTGCATAATGTTGTCATTACTTTCTAATATATATAAAAGTGCTCCATCCTTTGTTGTATCGCTTAATTTGTGAAGCTGTCTATACCAACTGCTTTCCTCCATAAATCTTTGTCTTCTTTCCTGGGGATTCCATGTTTTTATGTCCTATTGTGGAAAGGCTGAGATTTGTATACACTGCAGCGTATATCAGCCAGCAGTTCTTTTTCTGTCGCCTCCTTAATGCAAACACTAATAACATTACACACGACCGATCTCCCACAAATACCTCATCTTTCTTTTGTGTACATTTCCTTCCAGTGTATCATTCATCAGCCAGTGTATCCATAATGAACCATGCCAGCACTTGCGTCCGGTTTCGTATTTTCTGGTCCTTTTCCTAGCACTCGTAACCTTTTCGTTTCTATGTTCTGGCATCTAGGTTTGTTTACGTGCGTTCCTTTTCCAATTCCTCCAATTTAGATTGCCTTAATGTCAAGAATTGCCGTCTTTCTTCCTATGATCTATTTTTTCTGTCACTGTTTTGGCGCCAGTAAGTCTCTACCCGTACTGTCGATTATGTTTCCGTTTGCTATCACTGCCGGCGCACTGTTTGCTATCTGTGTGCATGCCTTAGTGGCATAAATTCTTTTTTGCACGCTCTCGTGCAGTTTGACGGGCAGTAAAACACTCTACACTTGGGCAGTTGCTCCCCGCAGTAGCAGTTAGACGTTGGGCTTAGCCTCCTAGTGAGTATGTGCTTGACGCCGGTGACCAACTTTGTCGTGTTAGCTGATGTCTTCCTGAGGCAGCGAAATGCTTCACATCTTTCTTAACAAGTGATGGGTTGCTAAGATTCTGGAGGATTTGTGCACTGTGCTACGCTCATTGAGTAGCAGTTCCTGCAGCCAAGGATGGCGTTAAGTGCGTCGCTGTAGAACCAGTACGTTAAGTAGGCTGTTGCTCTATTGGTGCTTCACATACGGATTACCACTAATCCCCCAGTTCTCTCGAGACATTGCTTAGATGAAATTTGTTGGCGGGTTGTGATATTATTATTGCTAGTTTGTGGGTCTAACCGGTGTATTTTCACAGTTTAAAACTGAGCGATTTCTGAGGTCTGCAGAACGTTTAGGCTATTCTCGGGCTGATACAGTGGCACTCTGGGCCGTAGCACGACCTTGGATGTTGAATGGTGTTGGTATTTACGCCGTTGTGGAATAAGAAGTTGAGTAGTTTGTACCTATGCTCGGCACTATTATACAGTCAATCATCTTCCTTGTAGTTCCATTTTGGAGTTGTTAATTGCTTCTTGGCGTGTCGTATTATCCGCGTGTACCTTGTTTTCATTACTATTCCTTAAGTGTAACCAGGGTATTTTTCCTGCTTATGTAGCCAGCTGGTCAGTCTTCTACTAACCGTCACCAATGAAAGGTATTACCTATGAGCTGAACACAGTGTGGTTTTACACTGTGTTACAATGAATGTTGACTATGTTCAGCCTGCTCAGATAGACATATGGAGCTCCTTACACACAAGCACTATCAATATGACGAAAGTTGCTTGACTATTTTCCTTGATTGGAATAATCTAACTTCTAGGTCGAATTGAAGTGACCATATCTTTCAAGCACAGGCTTCTGCACAACCTGGTCCTAAAACAGCTGCTGGCCAAAATGATACATATAAGATAATATGTTATAACACTCTTTTGACCATTTCCAAAACAGTAATGTATTTTACTTTTTGTCTTTACTTTGTACTTTTATCTACAGCTACATAGATACTCTGCAAATCAGATTCAAGTGCCTGGCAGAGGGTTCATTAACCACTTTCATAACTTTTCTCTACCTTTCCATTCTCTAATAGCGCGAGGGAAGAAAGAACACCTAAATCGTTCCGTTTTCGATCTGATTTCTCTTATTTTATTGGGATGGTCATGTCTCCCTAAGTAGGTGGGTGCTAGCAAAATATTTTCACATTCACAAGTAAAAGTCGGTGATTCAAACTTCGCAAACAGATCACGCCGCAATGAATAACGTCTTTTTTTAATGATTTCCACCCCAATTCGTGCAACATTTCCGTGACGCTTCCGCCCCTCCCCCCCCCCCCCCCCCCCCGTAACGTGATAAAACAAAACGAGCTGCCCTTCTCTGAACCTTCTCAATGTCTTCCGTCAGTCCCACCTGGTGAGGGTCCCACTAGGGGCAACAGTATTCCACGGGAGGACGCACAAGTGTGATATAGGCAGTCTCTTTGGTGGAGCTGGTGCATCTCCGAAGCGTTCTGCCAATGAAACGTAACCTATGGTTCGCCTTCCCCACAATATTTTCTATGTGTTCTCTCCAGTCTAAGTGGTTCGTAATTGTAACTCCTAGGTTCAAAAAATGTTCAATTGTTTGTAGAACTTATGGGACTTAACTACGGGGTCATCAGTCCCTAAGCTTACAAACTACTTATTTACTACCTTATACTAAGGACGGCACAAATGTCCATGCCCGAGGGGGGGGGGGGGGAATTCGAACCCCCGACCGTAGTGGCCGTGCAGACCGTGACTGGAGCGCCTCAGTCCCCTCGGCCACCGCGGCCGGCAACTCCTAGATATTTGGTAGAATCTACGACCTTAAGGTTTGACTGATTTATCGCGTAATTGAAGTTCAGTGGATTTCTTTTAGTGGTCATGTGTATTACTTCACACTTTTCTTTATTTAGTGTCAATTGCCAATTTTCGCACCATGTAGAAATTTTGTCTAAATCGCTTTGCAGTCGCTTTTGATCTTCTGTTGACTTCACTAACCGATAAACGACAGCATCATCCGCGAACAGTCTAAGGGAGCTATTCAGATTGTCTCCTAAATCGTTTATAAACACGAGGAAGAGTAGGGGACCTATAACGCTTCCTTCTGGAACGCCAGATATCACTTCTGTTTAACTATGATTTACCGTCAATTACAACGAACTGTGTCCTTTCTGATAGGAAATAGTGAATCCAATCGCACAATTGGGGAGATATTCCATTAGCACGTAATTTCATAAGAAGCCGCTTGTGGAGTACAGTGTCAAAAGCCTTCCCGAAATCCAGAAATATAGAATCGATTTGAGATCCCTTGCCGATGGCACTTAACACTTCATGTGAATAAAGGGAAAGCTGTGTTTCGCAAGAGTGATACTTTCTGAATCCGTGTTGACTATTGGTTAATAGGTCGTTCTCTCCGAGGTAGTTCATAATATTCGAACAAAGTATATGTTCCAAAATCCTACTGCAAATCGACGTCAATGAGATAGGCCTGTAATTTTGGGGATCACTCCTATTGCCTTTCTTGAATATTGGAGTAACTTGGGCAACTTTCCAGTCTTTGGGTACGGATCTTTCGCTGAGTGATCGGTTGTAAATGATAGCTAAGTAGGAGCTATTGCATCAGCATACTCTGAGAGGAATCTAGTTGGTATACAATCTGGCCCGGAAGATTTGTTTTTGTTTAGTGACTTAAATTGTTTTACTACTCCAGGAACATCTACTTCTAAGTTTCGCATGCTGGCAGCTGTTCTTGGATTGAATTATGGAGTGTTCACTTCGTCTTATTTGGTGAACGAATTTCGGAAAGCTGTGTTTAGTAATTCTGCCTTAGCAGTACTGTCATCGGTAGTATTACCATTGCTATCGCGTAGTGAAGGTATTGTTTGTGTTTTGCCGCTAGTGTACTTCACATATGACCAGAATTTCTTTGGATTTTCTGCAAGATTACGAGACAGGTTTTCGATGTGGTAACTACTATAGGCTTCTCGCGTTGAAATCCGTGCCAGGTTGCGAGTTTCAGTAAAAGATTGCCAGTCTTGTGGATTCTGTGTCTTTAAATTTTGCATGCGTTTTTCTTTGTTTTTGCAACAGTGATCTGACCTGTTTTGTGTACCACGGGGGTCAGCGCCCTCTTATTAATTTATTTGGTATAAATCTCTCGATTGCTACTGATATGTCTTTGAAAGTAAGCTACAACTGATCTACACTCGCATTTTTAGTTTTTGAGAGACTGGAGACTATCACTCAGGAAAGCGTGAAGCGAATTTATATCTGCTTTATTGAATAGATATATTTTTCGTTTCTTTTTGGTGCATTTGGGAATTTCGACATTCAGTCTCGCTACTACAACTCGATGTTCGCTAATCCCCGTATCTGTTTTGATGCTCTATACTAGCTCAGGATTATTTGTTGCTAGGAGATCAAGGGTATTTTCGCAACCACTTACTATTCTAGTGGGTTCATGAACTAATTGTTCGAAGTAGTTTTCAGAAAAAGCATTCAGAACTAGTTCGGACGATGTTTTATATTTGCCCCCGGTTTTGAATACGTAATTATGCCAACATATCGAGGGTAAATTAAAGTCGCCACCGATTAAAACAGTATGCTTCGGATACCTATTTGAAATGTGATTCAAACTTTCTTTGAACATTTCGACAACCGCATCGTCTGAGTCAGAGGGCCGATAAAAAGATACAATTATTAATTTATTCCGTTTGTCAGGTATAACCTGTACCCAGACCAACTCACAGGAAGTATCTGTCTCAATTTCACTGCAGGATAAACCGTTAGTAACAGCAATAAACACGCCACCCCCTTTTTTATTTATTCTATCCTTTCTGATGACCATTTGGCCCATTGAAAAAATTTCGGCCGAATTTATCTCAGGCGTCAGCCAGCTTTCAGAACCTATAACGATTTGTGCCTCAGTACTTTCTATCAGCGCTTGGAGCTCTGGAACTTTCCCAATACAGCTACGACAATTTACAATTGTTATAACAATGGTTTCTAGATCTGCTTTCTTCCTGTGTCTGACCTGCCACATTTGAGACTGAAACCCATTTTGTGTATTCCCGAGGCCCTCTAACCTAAAAAACCTCCCAGTCCACGCCACACAGCCCCCGCTACCCGTGTTGCCGCTTCCTGAGTATAGTGGACTCCTGACCTATTTAGCGGAACCCGAAAACCCACCACCCTTTCGCGCAAGTCGAAGAATCTGCAGCCCACCCGGTCGCAGAACCGTCTGAGCCTCTGATTCAGACCCTCCACTCGGCTCTGAACCAAAGGTCCGCAGTCAGTCCTGTCGACAATGCTGCAGATGGTGAGCTCCGCTTTCATCTTGAAAGCAAGACTGGCAGTCTTTACCAGTTCTGATAGCCGCTCAAAACCAGAGAGGATCTCTTCCGATCCAAAGCGACACACATCATTGGTGCCGACATGAGCCACCACCTGCAGCTGGCTGCACCCTGTGCTCTACATGGCATCCGGAAGGGCCCGTTCCACATCTGGAATGACTCCCCCGGGATGCACACGGAGTGCATATTGGATTTCTTCCCCTCCCTAGCAGCCATTTTCCTAAGGGGCCCCATCACCCGCCTAACTTCGGAGCTCCGAACTACTAACAAACCCACCCTCTGTGAGTGCACGGATCTTTAAGGCAGGGGGGCGAGTACATGACAAGCGACACCATCTGCGTCAGGAACATCCTCTGCCAAAGACAGCGCCTCGAATCTGTTGGCAAGACTAACCGGGGAGGCCTCCACTTCGGTCCCCCGGGAAGTCTTACGCCGCCTGACACGCGCTGAGGAGACCTCCCAATCCACCACGGATTGGGGAGCTACCTCCTCGCGGGCAGTTAGCGGGCTGGCCACAGCCGCAGGCCGATCGGAGGGCACAACAGACGCACAGGGCGTCTGCTGTACCCGCGCGAGCGGCCCACAACAGCGGCGCCCACCCACCGCAGTCTCAAGCGTTGCCAGCGAAGCCAACGCCGCCTGAAGCTGCGAGCGAAGAGTCACCAACTCTGCCTCCATCCGTTCGCAGCAGTCACAGTTCCTAGCCATTCTATAAACCTATGTTTCTTCCAAGAAAGTACGTCTGAGGACACAGAAGTTTGATAAACAGTGAGCTTCGAAAAATATGAATCTAACACTAAACTGTTTATTAACGGCGAATCTGAACAATATATAAGCGAGCTAATAAATTAAAATAACAACTGAACTGACAAACGCGATTCTTACTAAATAAACACGCGAGCACACTAAAGATTTAAGAGCTGTAAAAGAAAGCACACACGACATGAAAATAAGTCGCTTCTATTAAGAAGCCGGTTATCTTATAATGTAGAGGAGCAGCAGCAGCTGCTGCTGCTGTCGCGTGTGCGCTGGACGGCGGTTACTGAGCACTTAAGCACTTTTGGAGCACTTGAAAATGATTCCAAAGTGCATAGAAACTTGTGCATTAAATATGAAGTATTAAAAAATTTCCTTTTTCAACAAGCAACTGTGGCTTAGAATACACTTGTATTCCCTAGTATACTTGTCGTAATTGTTCACTTTTATGCCATCTTGGTGCTTCACTTTTTGTAATTACAAGGCATAGGCTTCACCCGTTGATTATTAAATTTTAAATTGCGTTTCACCCCGAGTTCATTATAAATATATAAACCAGGTCACCGACCTTGACTTAAAATCGCTCATTTTTATTGTGACTATGACGACCATGAGCCAAGGCCGTGGTAGCTCTGGCCTGATTCCAGTTGACCTTAATTAATCAGGTGTAACAGATTTGGTGAAAGATCTTGATTTCCCATAAGTTGGACAATAGGGAGTTAAGGGGATAGGCAAATACTAATGTGGTTGGCGTGGTCTTCAAAGCCTCATGATAGCAGTATTAAATGCGAAACTAAGCCATGTTAGGCAAAGGTCCCATTTAGAGGGAGAGCGATGATAATAAATAAACAATGCTGATTTCAGATTGCGATTGACCCTGTCGGCGAAGGACCTTTGTGGATAATAAGGTGTAGTCGTTATGTGCTTGGGCCAAAAAGGAAAAAAAAATAATAATAAAAGAAACATTCTTTAGATGATCAATGGTGGTTGTAAACCCGGAGAAGGTATCGAGAATAACTAAGACACTGATTGCCCTATTGGTACAAGGCAACGGTCTGACATTGTCTATGTTGAGCTTATCCAAGGAGCGGCCTTCACGTTCGGAATTTAACAGGCCCTATCGAAGAGCATTACTAGGTTTAGCACCCTGACGCAACGTACAACTAGCGACCATCTTCCTAACATCGGCATCAAGTGACAGTCCCCTAAGATGTTGCTCTATTGTCTTATGGACCCCATAGTGACCCCCTATTAACGAATCATGGAAATAAAGGAAAACTGGCTGTATGAACTCGGCAGACAGATTCTAAAATCTTTATGACACCCAACCCTCTTGCAGAGGATTCTCTTAATGATGCCTGTGGCCGCCTTCCAATACGCGCCTCCACAAGATCCTCATCCTGCTTGGCAACCCAACTGCGGAAAGACAGCAAACAAGAGTCTGCTCTGGCCCCGGCCAATTTTTCCTCTTTGGTAAATGTACGACTCAGTACATCGGTTAGGACATTTTAAGCACCCTTAATGTGACAGACCATCGCCCTGGCTAGCGATACACCTGGTTTCACACGGTCTGTCCAAAACCCAGCTGAGGTCCTGATTATCAGTCTCAAGATCGAATTAACGATGATCCGAACAGAAGCGGCACTTCTATAGGCCAAATATTACGGCGAGAGCCTCACATACATGTTGAAGTTGTGGTCTTCAGTCCGCAGACTGGTTTGATGCAGCTCTCCACGCTACCCTGTCCTGTGCAAGCCTCTTCATCTGAGAGTAACTTCGGCAACCTGCATCCTTTTGAATCTGCTTACTGTATTCGTCACTCCGCCTCCCTCTACGATTTCTACCCCACACACTTCTCTCTAATGCTAAGTTGACAATTCCTTGATGTCTCAGAATGTCTCCCACCAATCTGTCCCTTCTCTTAGTCAGGATATGCCAGAAACTCCTTTTCTCTCCAATTCCGTTTAGCACCTCATTAGTTATGTGAAGTTTATTTCCTTTGTACAGGCCCTCTATATATTATTTCCACATTTCAGCTTTCTCCTCTTTGCTTAGTACTGGTTTTCCGTCTGAGTTCTTGATATTCATACCGCTACTTTTCTTGTCGCCAAATAACTTTTACTTTCCCGCAGGCGGTATCTTTCATCCCCCCGGTTATAGATTCTTCTATGGTTCTGCATTTGTCGTCTAGCCACTCCTGCTTAGCCAGTCTGCACTTCCTGTAAATCTCATTTTTCAGACGCTTGTCACTTTTTCCTTCTTCACTTGATGCATTTTTATATTTTCTCCTCTCATCAATTAAGATCAGTATATCTTGTATTATCCAGGGATTTCCATTAGGTCTTGTCCTTCTGCTTATATGATCCTTCGCAGCTTTCACTACTATATCTCTCAGAGCTAGCCATTCTTCTTCTACTGTATTACGTTCCCCAGCTGTAGTCAATTCTGGCCTAATGCTCCCTCTGAAACCCTCAACCACAACTGGTTCCTTCTGTTTGTCCAGGTTCCATCTCCTTACTTTTCTACCTTCTGCAGTCTCTTAAGTCTTAATATATAGTTCATAACCAATACGTTATGGTCAGAGTCTATATCCGCCCCTGGGCATGTATTACAGTTCAAAACATGGTTCCTAAATCTATTTCTTACCATTATAAAGTCAATGTGGTACCATCCAGTGTCTCCTGGTCTCTTCCACGGATACAGTGATCATTAAATTGTGCTCTGCACAAAATTCTATCAAGCGCTCTCCTCTGATTTTTCTCCCAGTCCATATTCACCTACAACAATTCCTTCTCTTCCTTTTCCTACTACCGAGTTCCAGTCCCCATCACAATTAAGTTTTTGTCTCCCTTAATTTTCTGAGTAATCTCTTTTATCTCCTCATACATTTCTGCGGTGTCCTCATCACCGGCAGAGCCAGAAGGCACATAAACTTTTACTACTGTGGTCGTTGTTGGTTTTGTGTCGATCTTTGCTATGATAATGCGTTCACTAAAGCTGTTCATAGTAACTTACCTGCATTCCTATTTTCTTATTCATTATCAGACCTACTCCTGCGTTACCACTAACTGATTTCGTGTTTATAACCCTGTACTCACCTGACCAGAAATCTTTTTCATCCTGCCACCGAAATTCACTAATCCCTACCGAATATAACTTTAACCTATCCATTCCTCTTTTCAAATTTTCTAATTTATCTATGCGATTAAATGTTAGAACATTTCACGCTCTGATCTGTAGAATGCCTGTTTTGCTTTTCTTTATGACGACATACTCATGAGTAGTCCCTGCCCAGAGATCCAAATGGGGGACTATTTTACCTCCGGAATATTTTACCCAAAAAGATGCCATATCATATATTCATACAGTAGAGCTGCATGTCCTCGGGAAAATTAATAACTGTAGTTTCCCCTCGCTTTCAGCCGCTCACAGTAACTGCTTGGCAAAGCCACGTTAGCTGATGTTACGAGGCCAGCTCTGTCAATCGTCCAGACTGTTGCGCCTATAACTACTGAAAAGGCTGCTGGAACTAAATGTTTGTCTCGCCTCTCCCCAGATACCCCTCGCACCTACGGTACGGCTATCTGTATCGTCGAGGCACGCAAGCCACCCCACCTCGGCAATGTCTGTTGTTCGTGGGGGTGGCCTCACATACATAAAGAGAGTATTTAAGTTCAGCGTCGGTTAGACAGTGGGTCACATAAGCTAAAGGCTGTATCTGCCCGTCAAGTTCTTGTAACAAGACTGCTAAAATTCCTGAATTGGAGGCGTCGGTTTAAAGAATGAATCTATTATTAAAATTAGGCACTCCCAGTACCGGAGGTTTGGTGATTGCGGATTTAATGGCACGAAAGGCGGCTTCCTGGGAATCCCCAAACAAATGTAGTAAGATGTTTAATGGTGCTGCCAGCTGTACGGAATAGGGACAAAACACCGAAAATAAAAGGCCATACCAATAATTTGGCAATCCCCTTCTTATCAGTAGGTGAAGGGAGCGCTCTTTGTACTTTGCCTCGCTACTGATCAATGCGGATACTATGTCCCAACACGATATGATCCAAGAATGAGACGTGCTGATGGGCCAGGGTTATCTGAGAGTGAGACTGGCAGAACGCGTTGAAAATGTTCTAGGTGCTCCTCAAAAAGGGGGCGGCTATAAATAACTAAGTCATCAAGATAGTTGAAGACGCAATTTAACTTACGATCATCAAGGATATTATCTAACAAATGAGTGAGAACCGTGGGTCTAGTAGATAAACCGGAAGGCACCCTATTGAATTCATAAAGATGCCAATAAGTTCAGAAGGCGGTGACCTGCTTACAATCATAAGTTAAGGGTATGTGTTAATAAGATCGATTAAGGTCAATTACTGTAAACCAATTTGCATCTGCGAACCAAGCGAAGAAGTTGTGAATATCAGGAAGAGGCATTGATCGATTTCACGATCAGCGGCTGAAGCCTTTAGGAAGATTTGTAAAACAACAATTTCAGATATTTCTTTTAAATCAACCATAAAATAAAATTGATAATCTGTCATCTGGTGAAGCCCACTTACAATCGTAACAGATTAAATAAATGAAATTGAACTCAGGGTGAAACCCAATTTAAAATTTAACAATTAATGGGTGAAGCAAATGTTTGTAAATCTATCAGACCAAACTGCGAGGTCATTAGTCCGTAGCTTACAAACTACTTAAACCTAGGTAAACTAACCTAAGGACAACATACACACCCATGCCCCAGGGAGGACTCTAACCTCCACGGCGAGCAACCGAGCGCTCCGCAGCGAGACGCTTTAGACCGCTCGGCTACTCCACCGCGGCAATGGGTGAAGCCTGTGCCTTATCATTACAAAAGGCAAAGCACCAAGTTGGCATGAAACTGTACAATCACAAGAGGAGAAGGTGCCGTTGGTCAATTATAATTTGAAGTCACTATACATGTATGATGCCACAACAGTGTAAACTGGCATATAAGTCCGATTATGTCCTGCACACACCTGGCTGACAATGATTAAAGCCTAAAACAGGCCAGTAACGATAACACCACAGTAAATCAAATTCAAATGTTCGTATACCTTATGGGACTTAACTACGGGGTCATCAGTCCTTAAACTTACAAACTACTTATGAACTAACATACTGAAGACGGCACAAACATCCATGCCCGAGGGGGGATTCGAACCTTCGACGGGGAACGGTCTCTCTCCATCGTACCAGGCCTCACTTATGAATGTGCGTGCACAAAAAGAATTTATGCCACTAAGGCATGCACACAGATAGCAAACAGTGCGCCGTCAGTGATAGCAAACGGAAACATAATCGACAGTACGGCTAGAGACTTACTGGCGCCAAAACAGTGACAGAAAAAATAGATCATAGGAAGAAAGACGGCAATTCTTTACAGTAAGGCAGTCTAAATCGGAGGAATTAGAAAAGGAACACATTTAGACAAACCAAGATGCCAAAAACTAGAAACTAAACCGTCGCAAGTGCATACTCATGAAATTGGACGCAAGACCTGCCACTGCTCATATCACTCGTCAGTATTTACACTAACAAATTTAGAAACTGAACTAACAGTCACTGGTAACTATAAAAACACAGAACCAACGCAAAGCACTGCACCGTACACTTCACTACGCTGCTAACAGGTTAGATGTGACTGATTTTGGTGCCTCTATAGACCATCTCTTGAGTTCCTGCTTACCTACAGACTATAGAAGACCTCTGTTAGGGTGTGGCGGTTGGGTAAGCGCTGCACTAGCGACATCTCTTGTACTATGTTTCTGGTATTTGAACGTGCGCTGCTCCCGTTGACTCGGCTGTGGCGTGAGTGCTGCTTTGTCTAGTTTGCACACTCCAGGGCACCAGGTATGATATATACTAAGGGGCAGGTGAAACTTTGTCAGAGATGGGAGTGATATAGGCGTATACATTTCTATCCTACAAACCACTTTAGGCGTATGGTGTGGTAAGATATATATTGGTTACCCTCCCCCCTCCCTCCACCGTACCACACACACACACACACACACTTTCTTCTTCGTCTCATGAACTGCATAACAACTACTATCAGAAGCATTAGTAAGGAATTTAATTTCTTTGATTCTTTTCTCAACTGATCACTCCGTGTGATTTTGTTGTACTGTTACAGGAGAAGGAAATGATAAACGTTTTGAACAGCCAGGAAAGCTGTTACTAAATCCTGTGGATGTCATGGGTAGATGACGGAATGTTCTGAAGAGTTTTTCAATAACGTTTCAGATTTAGATGGGAAATGGGATAGGAATGGTGATGTAAACAGGATCATATTTGAGGAAATCGAGAGAATGTTCAGTAGATTGCAGTGCATTAAAGCGGATGGGATATTTAAAATTAAGTCGTAACTCGTCAAATATAGTGGAATATCAGGTCCCAAATGGTTACACAGGCAAAATTAAATAGCTTTTCAATTGGTACAGGTTCCGTCTTACTGGACAAAAGCAGTAATCACACCAATTTTCCATGCATGGAAACAAAAGATCGTAACAACTATAAATATATCTCTTTAACTAGCGTTGTGGGCAAAATCCTTTCAGGTATTGTTAGAAGGAGAGTGCGACTACTAGTTGAAGACTAGTGTGGATTTGGGCGTTTAGGATAAGATCTTTAACTTACGTCAGATAATGGAGAAGTGCTATGAGTGGAACTGGGAATCATATCCATGTTTTGTAAATCTAGAAAAGGCTTATGATCGTGTTCCTAGGAGGAAGCTGTTGTCAGTTCCATAATATTGTAAAATAGGAGGCAAACGTCTGCAGGTCTTTACGTAGATTGTTAGACGGTAGTTAGAGTTGACGGTAAATTGAGTACTCGGTTCAAGGTAGTTTCAGGGGTAAGACAAGGCTGTAACCAGTCATTTTTATTCATGCGCTTTATGGATCGTATGTTGAAAACCATTGGCTGGCAGGGTGAGATTAAAATAGGTGAAAACAAAATAAGTAGTCTCGTATATGCGGACGACTTAGGGGTGATGACAAATACTGCAGTCCAATATTCAGGATTAGAACAGAGATGTAAGGGATATGGTATAACGATTAGCATCTCTAATGCTTGTAGGAAAGAGACTGAAACAGATTGAGTGGCATATAGGAGGATCGATGTTACAACAGATGGGCAGTTTCAAGTACTTAGGATGTAGTTTCTCATCGGATGCTAACATAGGGAAAGAACTGGAATTTGTGCGTAAAATTCGTATTCATTTTTGTGAGAGTGTTAACTGTAAAAACCTAACACCAGTCACATCTTCTGTAGGATTTCCCGCATTTAGCTGTATTCGCTGCTTTCGTATATACAACGGAATTATTTTGAACAGGCTTGACATGTGATGAATGACGTCGTAAGAAGTCGACTTCTGCCGGCCCCCATTTTGCCGACCCCCTCCCACCGTATTTTCGGAACTGAACAACAACAAAAATTGAAACTTTGGATATAAGTACGGTACCAATATTGTTTCAGTGTTGATCAAAATAAAATAAGGATGCTGCAAATTATTTTCCCCTAAATAATTTTTGTTTCTTCTTGGTGCTCAACAAATGCTATTTGAAGATTATTTATACGACTTATTCGTCTGAGGGTGTCTGTAACAGCAAACAAACCCTTCATAAATTTAAGATAGTTTCAACTAAAAAGAAGTCATGCATTGAGAAGTAAAAACTTTGTAACATAAAATTTATGATGATAAAAAGGTCTTGGTTGCACAAAATTGATGTTTCATTTTTTTATACATGAAACATTTCGCCTCTTCTGGGCACCATCAGAAGTTGAAAGAGAGAAATAAATTACAAACTTGTTTGAAAATAGAACTAAAATATGTTAAATCTTTCCTAAGCAAGAAATATTAGAAACAGGGAAGGTGCAGAGTGATAAAACTGCAACCCACATGATCACATTCACGATTTGGCGTGGAGGGAATGAAGACTGAACTAATAAATACCACTAAAGAGCATAGTTTAACAAATATAATTAATCATCTCTGAAGTGGCAGAGCGTCAAATTATTAAATTCAATAAAATAGAACCTTTACAACAGATGTCGTTGGTCCGTGGTTGTGACAGGGAGCAACAGATGTCGTTGGTCCGTGGTTGTGACAGGGACCGGCTCTTAACGTTAGTAAACAAAGCTTCGCGCGGCTAAATTAGATTTTACCATTGACTTCGTTGCCCCCCCCCCCCCCCCCCAATTCTTGAGCAATAGTTACATCTGTTGTAAAGGTTCTATTTTATTGAATTTATTAAATTGACGCTCTGCAACTTCAGAGATAAGTAATTTTATTTGTTGAACTATGCTCTTTAGTTCAATCTTCATCCCCCCCCCCCCCACGCCAAATCGTGAATCTGATCATGTGGCCTACAGTTTTCTCTCTCTGCACCTTCCCTATTTCTAATATTTCTTGCTTAAGAAAGATTAAATTTTTAGTTCTGTTTTTAAACGAGTTTAATTTTTTCCCCTCTTTCTACTTCTGATGGTGCCCAGAAGAGGCGAAACGTTTCATGTATAAAAAATGAAACACCAATTTTGTGCAACCAAGACTGTTTTCAATCAAAATATCTATTACGGTTGCTGTGCCAGCGCCACAAAAATATGGAGTGGAGTGATTTTAGTAAAATGTATTCAGAATCCTTATAGCTATGAAAGCTCTGCAGGTTCATAAACCCGGCCGCGGTGGCCGAGGGGACTGAGGCGCTCCAGTCACGGTCTGCACGGCCACTACGGTCGGGGGTTCGAATCCCCCCTCGGGCATGGATATTTGTGCCGTCCTTAGTATAAGGTAGTAGATAAGTAGTTTGTAAGTTTAGAGACTGATGACCCCGTAGTTAAGTCCCATAAGCTTAACAAACATTTGAACATTTGGTTCGTAAAGTCGGGTGAATACTTTCACATGTATTAGGTGAATAAAAGTTTCTTGTCAGTAGGAGTCTGCGTGTGGACACACACACACACACACACACACACACACACATATATATATATATATATATATATATATATATATATATATATATATATATATATATATATACTCCATTTTGTAAGCTTGCCAGATTCGGATCATTTAGCCCATTTTCAAATCAATTAAGTTCAACAACACACCCGATGGCCACATCATTTTTCTGGGTTGACATTAGATCTTTCGCAGGTATCCATGTGTTCTTTGTAGAGACAATTGTTTTGTTAGCTTTTAATTAAGAGACACAGATTTGTTTGTATCTAGGGCAAAGAGGCGATTAGTTGTGACTAAATATCCAATATCCTTCTCTACAGAATTAGGGCGAACCTTTAAGTATTTTAAAGCCACCAATTAAAACTGAATTAACAGTTCCTCTGCCGATAATGATGTAGCGAAGAATACTTTACATAACGAAGTAGAGTGCGTCTAATTTCATGTCGAGCGCAGTGACGAGGACAACGGACGGTCTCGCGGATGTGGCGAAAACATGGGAAGGAGCTTCATAACTTCACTACGTCGTAATCCTCGACGTTGACGAATTGCAGTGGTTGAAATAATTTAAATCCAAATTTTACTCACAACATCAGTAGATGTACTACCCATTAGAGACATACGAAAATTTGTGCCTAGCTGCGACTCGAACCGGTATTACCCGTTTTTCGTAATCAGTCGCCTTGTAACTTTCGGTTATACGAACACGTTTCCAGGACCGACCGAAATGTGTGTGTCCTAGGTATCTATCAAATAGAAAGCAACGAAATCAAATCAACTTGCGCTATTGATATAAAATTAAAGAATACTTTGTCTATATGTAATAAAATTGATCATTTGTAATTTCCATTTGCTTTATAGATACAATTTGTTCCGGCCGCCTAGACACGTCACCGGTATTGCCTCATGCCTGCAATCGGTCACGTTTTGTCCACATCACACAAGAGGGATTTAGAAAGCTATTATTCCGAACATTCTGACATGAACTGCTACGTTTAGGGGTGATTGCACTAATTTCCATATGTTGACTAATACGTCCAAAATATGGAAAGAAATTTTGGAATGCTTTTATTCAGCAACTAAGCTACCTTACAAAATATATTACATTTAAAATTGGAAAATGGTCACGACAAACTTGACGTCAATCTGTATTTGGGAAATAAGACTCTAGAAACCTCTTGTTTTTTAACCAAACTGAGTAAATAACTGATATGACCTCTGTGAAGACTCCATGAAAATATATTCCTTCCTACAGATTATTTTGGCCTAGGAATAAATATTAAAGCGAACTGATTTCAGCTGGATTGACTACTTTAGAAGTATTTTTCATAGCACAATTAAAATGTTAGGGGAACTTAACAATGTTTGAATGCAACATAATAAACACACGTTGTAATTTGGTGACAAATCTGTGTCTTTGTACTCTCCTTATACTTGATATCGCGAGTAGAAGCCAGCTCGGCCGCTTCCTGCCATGCCTCCCCCCACGCTACGCCACTGGTCGTAAGAAACAACTTTTGTTCGAGAGACAACGATCGCTGATGCTTCCCAGCGACGCTAGGCAAGACTCGAGATGAGATTTCACACAACTAGCGAGGTCTACCAGGCATCTTGCCAACCAACCACCCCAGTAAAGTGATACTAATTCATCATCATCAATCATGCCTTTCAGCGTTCAGTCTGGAGCAAAGTACCTCTAATAAAATTCCTCCACGATCCCCTATTCAATGCCTTTCCCTTCAAAATCATTCTGCACCGAATCTAAGTACTTTCTTCTTGGTCTACCTCGACTCCTCTTATCCTCCGCTGCCTAGCTCACGAGTCTTTTAGGTAACCTTGTTTCTCCCATGTGTGTAACATGACCGCACCATCTCAGTCTGTTCGCTCTAACTACTTCATCTATGGTGTTCATTCCCATTTTAACAAGAAAATGATAAGAATGAGTGCCTCTAAATGGAGAAAAGATATTACAGAAGCGAATCAGGAAGTGTATTATTTTGGGCGTCCCCCTTGCAGTTGACTAGACAATAGACAAAACATAACACCGCACAGACCCTACGCGCTGCCGCATAACCAACACCCAAACATAAAGAATTAAATACTCTTACATGTGGCTGTGGTGTTCATCTAATCTTTAAAACGCAACGGTCCTATTCGGGTTGACAGATACCGTAGAACCAGTTTAGTGGAAATGCGATTCGTAGCCGTCAATATACGATCTTCCTAAAATTTAAATGGCTTTAATTTATGCATACTTGTACTTAATAATATTATTTCTTTTACTTAACCAAATTCTAGCTTCATACACTCTCAAATAAAACAAAACCGCACCATGAAGTAATTATCCGAATGGGACGGAAATAGGTATATCTGGTGCTCGTGTACAGATAAACAAATAATTATAATTTTGGAAAAAAACTGGATGGTTTATTCAGGAGTAGGAGTTTGACAAATTGATAAAGTCAATAATACGTTGCTTCAACTCTGACTCTTGTGTAAGCAGTTAATCGACTTGGAATTGATTAGCATGGTTGTCGATGTCCTCGTGAGGAATATCCGACATAGTGAAAATGCATTGCATACATCGGACGCCATAGTTTACAGTCTTGCATTTTTCGCCGATAGCCATATGAATATCGATTTGTAACCAGTTTTCATATATTTTTCGTGGCTCCTTTTTTCCTTTTAGAATCTATGTCAAATTTAATGGCTTCACCCTAATTGACCTGTGAATGTGGGCACCTGGTTGCCGACTAACGAGACTACCAATGATATTGGAACTCTGATTTATAAATCGATTGTTTGTCGTTAATCAGTTATTTTAAACTTTCTCGACATGAATCCTTTACTGGTGGATTGGTTCTTTTGTTTCATAAAAGAAACATCGCAACTATATTAGGATGTGCTAGCCACGTTAATTGTGATTGGCGGTGGGGGCCACCCACGCCCCTCTGTGATACACGCTCGCTTCCTTCCTCACTCATAGTGATCGACAATACCGTGCATAGTGCCTCCCATGAACCACAGACATTGCCGAGGTGGGGTGGCTTGCGTGCCTCAACGATACAGATAGCCGTACCGTAGGTGCAACCACAGCGGAGGGGTATCTGTGGAGAGGCCAGACAAACGTGTGGTTCCTGAAGAGGGGCAGCAGCCTTTTCAGTAGTTACAGGGGCAACAGTCTGGTTGATTGACTGAGCTGGCCTTGTAACATCAGTTAATGTGGCTTTGCCACACAGCTACTGCGAACGGCTGAAAGCAAGGGGGAAACTACAGCCGTTACTTCTCCCGAAGACATGCAGCTCTACTGTATGAACATATGATGATGGCATCCCCTCGGGTAAAATATTCCGGAGGTAAAATAGTCCCCCATTCGGATCTCCGGGCGGGGACTACTCAGGAGGATGTTATCATCAGGAAAGACAATACTGGCATTCTACGGGTCGGAGCGTGGAATGTTAGATCTCTTAATAGAGTAGGAAAATTAGAAAATTTAAACAGGGAAATGGATAGGTTGAAGTTAGATATAGTGGGGATTAGTGAAGTTCGGTGGCAGGATGAACAGGATTTCTGGTCAGGTGAGTACAGGATTATAAATAAAAATCAGTTGGGGGTATCACAGGAGTAGGATTGATAATGAATAAGAAAATAGGAATGCGGGTAAACTACTATGACCAGCACAGTGATCGCATTATCATTGTCAAGATAGATACGAAGCCAACACCGACAACAGTAGTACAGGTTTATATGCCAACTAGCTCTGCCGATGATGAGGACATCGAAGAAATATATGAGGAGCTAAAGGAAATTATTCAGGCAATTAAGGGAGAGGAAAACTTAATTGTTATAGGAGACTGGAATTCGGTAGTAGAACAAGGAAGGGAAGGGAAGATAGTAGGTGAATATGGTCTTGGCAAAAGGAATGAAAGAGGAAGCCGCCTGGTAGAATTTTGCACAGAACATAATTTAGTTATAACAAACACCTGGTTCAAGAATCACAAAAGAAGGTTGTATACGTGGAAGAGACCAGGAGACACCGGAAGATACCAGATATATTTTATAATGGTAAGACATAGATTTCGGAACCAGGTTTTACAGTGTAAGACATACCCAGGGGCAGATACAGACTCTGACCATAACTTGTTGGTTATGAACTGTAGGCTGAAACTGAAGAAACTACAAAAAGGTAGGAAAATAAGGAGATGGGATCTGGATAAATTGAAGGAACCTGAGGTTCTTAACAATTTCAGAGGGAGCTTTAGGCAACAATTGACAGAAACGGGGGAAAATAAAACAGTAGAGGAGGAATGGGTAAAATTGAGAGATGAAATAGTGAAGGCAGCAGAGGACAAAATAGGTAGGAAGGCACGACCTACAAAAAATCCTTGGATATCACAGGAGATACTAAATTTAATCGATGAAAGGAGAAAATATAAAAATGCAGTAAATGAAACAGGCAAAATGGAGTACAGACGACTAAGAAATGAGATTGACAGGAAGTGCAAAATGGCTAAGCAGGAGAGGCTAGAAGGCAAATGCAAGGATGTAGAAGAATGTATAAATAGGGGAAAAATAGATACAGCCTACCGGAAAATAAAAGAAACATTTGGCGATAAGAAAAACAGCTCTATGAATATCAAGGACACTGATGGAAAACCAGTTCTCAGCAAAGAAGGGAAAGCTGAAAGGTGGAAAGAGTATATAGAGAGGCTCTATGAAGGAAGGAAGCTTGGAGGTTAACGTCCCGTCGACAGCGTGGTCATTAGAGACGGAGCTTACGCTCGGAGTATTTGGGTAAGGGTGGGGAAGGAAATCGGCCGTGCTCTTTGAAAGGAACCATACCGGCATATGCCTGGAGCGATTTAGGGAAATCACGGAAAACCTAAATCTGGATGGCCGGAGGTGGATTTGAACCACCATCCTTCCGAATGCGAGTCCAGTGCGTTACCACTGCGCAACCTCGCTCGGTGCTCTATGAAGGAAATGAAATTCGAGACAATATTGTAGGAAGGGAAGAGGATGTAGATGAAATAGGAGATAGTGTACTGAGAGAAGAATTTGGCAGAACCCTGAAAGACCTAAGTCGAAACAAGGCCCCTGGAGTAGATGATATTCCCTCAGAGCTACTGAAGTCTCTGGGAGAACCAGCCATGACAAACCTGTTTCACCTGGTGTGTAAGATGTATGAGACAGGCGAAGTACCCTCAGACTTTAAGAAAAATGTTATAATCCCCATTCCAAAGAAAGCAGGTGCAGACAGGTGTGAAAACTACACAACCATCAGTTTAATAAGTCATGGTTGCAAAATATTAACACGAATTATATACAGAAGGATGGAAAAACTGGTAGAAGCCGACGTCGGGGAAGATCAGTTTGGATTCAGGCGAAATGTAGGAACTCGGGAGGCAATACTCACTTTACGGCTTATCCTAGAAGATAGATTAAGAAAAGGCAAACCTACATTTCTAGCTTTTGTAGATTTAGAGAAGGCTTTTGACAATGTTGATTGGAATAAACTCTTTAAAGTTCTGAAGCAAGCTGGAGTAAAATATAGGGAGCGTAAGGTTATTTACAACTTGTACAAAAACCAGACAGCGGTTGTCAGAGTTGAAGGGCATGAAAGGGATGCAGTGGTTGGAAAGGGAGTACGACAGGGTTGTAGCCTTTCTCCAATGTCATTCAATTTGTACATTGAACAAGCTATAAAGGAAAGCAAGGAGAAATTTGGAGAAGGAATTAAAGTTCAGGGGGAAGAATTAAAAACATTGCGTTTTGCCGATGACATAGTAATTCTGTCAGGTACAGCAAAAGAACCTGGAAGAGCAATTGAACGGAATGGACAGTGTGCTGAAAGGTGCATATAATATGAAGGTTAACAAGAGCAAAACTAGGGTAATGGAGTGCAGTCTAAGAAAATCAGGTGATGCTGAAGGAATTAGATTAGGTATCGAAGCAATAAAGGAGGTAGATGAGTTTTGTTACTTGGGCAGTAAAATAACAAATGATGGTCGCAGTACAGAGGATATAAAATGAAGAATGGCAATGGGAAGAAAAGCGTTTTTGGAAAAGAGAAATTTGTTAACATCGAATATTGATTTTAGCCTAAGGAATTCCTTTCTGAAGGCATTTGTATGGAGTGTTGCCTTGTATGGGAGTGAGACATGGACGATAAAGAGTGCGGACAGGAAGTGGATAGAGGCTTTTGAAATGTGGTGCTACAGAATAATGCTGAAGATTAGGTGGGTGGGTCGCGTAACTAATGAGGAGGTACTGAACAGAATTGGGGAGAAAAGAAATTTCTGGTATACCTTGTCTAAAAGAAGGGATAGATTGGTAGGACACATTCTTAGACATCAAGGAATTGTGAATTTAGCATTAGAGGGAAGTGTGTGGGGTAAAAACCGCAGAGGAAGACCAAGAGATGGATACAGTAAGCAGATTCAGACAGATGTAGGTTGCCGTTCCTATGTGGAGATGAAGAGGCTTGCTCAGGATAGGGTATTGTGGAGAGCTGCATCAAACCAGTCTCCGGACTGAAGACCACAACAACAACAGTGCCTTAAATTCATATACGGTAAATTGAAGTTTTTTTTTCTACGAGGTCTGTCGAGACCCTCTTCTGTATTAAAACTCACCAAGAGCACATAGTTTACAACTTGAAATGATCTACAATAATAATTACGCAAAATTTTCAGATCTTTCTTTAAGATACTGGCATGGGAATTCTGTTTTATGCAAAATGCAGTTTCTTCATTAAAGCATAGCCTTCCATATTACAACACCTTTGGGCTCTTTTTTATGACTAATTACTCGATTTTACTGCCTTGCCTAAATTAGGGTATAATATTGTATCCTCGCCACATAGCAGTCTTCAGTTATTAGAAGAGTTTCAATTTCCAATAAAATATCACTAACGTTATTGTATATGTATAAAATCAACTGTTACGTATAATTCACAATAGCGTTCTTACAAATTATCAAGACTAGTGTCCATGATGCCACAAGACATTTACTAAACTTCTTTTGATTAATTTTCGGCGCTCTTTGTTTCACGTGAAGATATGTATTATAAGACGTTAAACTGACTGCGGTAAATGTTATCATTCCGCGCATAATACTGTTTGTAATGCAACACTGAATCGTCTTTCTAATAATTATTTACAAGTCTGAAAAACAAAAGGGCTAATTATCTAAAACATTAATAATTCCAAAACGTATTCCTGCAGTCAAAATTTTGTGAGAAAAAGACGTAAACTGCAGTGAAAGCAGGTGAATCGCATCAGGAGAAATCCTCCCTGAGATGTAGGGAAAAGACCTCGTGCGAAGCAATACAGATTCCTGAAACATTAATTTTGAATAACTTGACGCATGAAGAAAACAGAAGCATGATTAAAATGCGCTGTTAATTTGGAATGTAATGCTGAAGTCTAGATGATAACACCGTAAGATATCAGATTATGACATTTTGGTGTCGTGATTTTCGAGTTAACTGTAATGTTAATAATGCTATTTGTGCCTGCATCTTCAGTATCTATTGTCCCTTCTACTGCACACTCACTGTTAACACTGGGGTCAAGCAGCGGTGCAGTAGCCGAGCGGTCTAAGGCGCCTCGCTGGGGAGCGCGCGGTTGCTGGCCGTCGGAGGTTCGAGTCCTCCCTAGGGCATGTGTGTGTGTGTGTGTGTGTGTGTGTGTGTGTGTGTGTGTGTGTTGTCCTTAGGTTAGTTTACCTAGGTTTAAGTAGTTTGTAAGCTACGGACTGATGACCACGCCGTTTGGTCAGATAGATTTACAGACATTTGATTTTTGAACACTGGGGGTGAGATATCTAAACACAACCGATGAGTAAAAATCGACTAGTATTATTAAGTAAAGGCATACTACATTGAGTTAAATAAATCAATAGCATCGTACGCAGCGACTGAGAATACATGTTACACAACGTGACGTATGCCTATCGTCAACGTTCCTAACCCTGGGAAAGTTCCCTGACCTAAATGTGTCGTTGCCAGATTCTTACAAATCAGGCCATCTTATTCTAGACAGCCGTTTATCTGTCGTCGTCACTGCAGAAATCGAGAACGGCTCTCTTTAGAAGAAAACAGTATACATTACTCAAATTCCTCGAGTCGCAATTGTAAAGGTATAGAAAAAGAATAGGACAAGGATTTATGTTGAACGTTCCGGTGTCGACATCGTTTGGTTTGAAGCTCGATCTGGATACTGATGCGGAAGGAAATCGATTGTTTTGTTTTGAAATGAACTATCTCGGAATTTTCTTCAATCTATCTAGCAAAACCTCGCAAAATTTGAATCTGTATGGCCGAGCGGATCTCTGAAATCTACTGTTTAGCATCTATGCCTCACTGCGTCCAGTAAATTGGTTCTGTTGGCATATCGTGACGCTTCATCGAACGCCAAATTGCGATCTTCCACTTTAAGTCGGCAGATTTTTAATGGTGTGACTACTTCTAGTACCTGTTTCGGAATCGTGTCGTGTCATCATAAAATGTAGGGATTTTCAAATATTTATCCGAATCCGAAATACTAGTTAATGTTGAGGTCAACAGCAAAATCTTGCACTGTCTCTTGCCTCTGCAGATCTTGCAAAATTTCTCTACAGTTTTCAGTCGTTGCGACTTCTATACATGCATCAGATTTATGTACTAACTGCTACATTGAGATTCTGACATTATCAACTAGGTCGTTGATGTATTTTGTGGATAAGAATGGTCCTATAATACTGTCTACGCGTACATCCGAAATTATTATTACGTCTGATCACTGCTTTGAGAATGATATATTGTTTCCTATTTTCTTGGAACTCCTCAACGAAATCTTACAGCTATTCTGATATTCTACATAAATGTATTTTGTTCATTAAGTCGGAGTATTCTGTGATTTACAATCAATTTCCTGCACCAAAGTAAAAGCTTATGTTGCAATATTAGCGAAACGCAGACCTTAATAGCGTGTGTGTGTGTGTGTGTGTGTGTATGTGTGTGTGTGTGTGTGTTTGTGGTGTGTTTGGTTATCTGTCGGATCCGAAAGAACAGACACCATTTGTGATCCTGCAGCTCCATACCATTATTTGAAATTATAATTTGTGTGGCTTTTAGTATGGGGCTGCTTGATTGCGAAATGATTTTCAAAAATGTTCAAATGTTTGTTAAGCTTATGGGACTTAACTACGGGGTCATCAGTCCCTAAACTTACAAACTACTTATCAACTACCTTATACTAAGGACGGCACAAATTTCCGTGCCCAAAGGGGGATTCGAACCCCCGACCGTAGTGGCCGTGCAGACCGTGACTGGAGTGCCTCAGTCCCCTCGGCCACCGCGGCCGGCAATCATTTTCAGTGTAACAACTTGGCTTTAGTGAAATGTGCACATTGTTCTCTTCCACTTTGTTTTAATAACTTCATCTAAATGCCGCATCTGCACTTTGATATAATCAATATGATGTGTGTGAGCTATAGGTGATTCGCGCTATTATAGTCACTATAAGCAGAGGGTTTTGGCATTGTTTATTGAAAATATAATTTTACACTAACGTTAACGAATTACGTATAATCACCCTTCTAAAGAATTTATGTATTGTTTCTCTCTATTGAAATGTAAATTTAGAATGCAACTTTTTCTATGGTAATGACATGTATCACAGTTGGTTTTATGATGGATTCTTATTGTACATAGTTTCGTTCGGCTCCGATGATTTGAGGGTAAAGTTGTCTCTTGTAAGCAGGTACGACCAGATAAATCGTTTGCCGAGGCGGTAATAAATTATATACACATATCTTACTCGCAGGTCATTCTGCTTATAGTAAACACCTATCAATATCCTTATAATATTGCCTAAGATATTCCGTCACATGAAAACAGAAAAATGCAGCAGGGGTCCTTAATTTGCAAGGTATGTACACTTTCTATAAGTAATGAAAACTTTCTTTGTTGGAAATTGGGACTAAATCTAAATTTCAGGGAAGACAAATTTAAACAACTTAGCACATGTCAGCCTATAGGCACGATCAGGTTGACTGTGTACTAGGTTGTCTGTTAACTACTTTTCCAAGTAATAACTATTCTTTTTTTGCGATTTGTGGGTGTCAGGGAATAATATACTTTCACTCCATTAATAAAAATATATTGACGTGATTTTAATTGCTTCGGTATTCGCGAGGACTATGCTTCAAATAATCGTCTTGCTGTGGAAGCCCTTTGGATCCGTGTTTGCTTTATAAATAGTTCGTTTCTTTATGAGGATCTGCCTTGAGCAAAACACTGCTTTTTATTTTCATATCCATACTTGTTTCGCTACAGTTTTAGCATCTTCATTGGGTCTTTCTATTGCTTTAAAATGAACAACAGAAATATTTTAGTTTTTACAGGTTATTATAAGTTTATATTGTTAATTAGAAAATTATACAAATTATTATATGTATACATATCTATACAACTATTTGGCATCTTTGCACAAAACTGTTTTATATCGAAATATTTTATTTGCTTCTTATTTTATTTTTATGGTTAGGTCTATTATCATTTAATTTAATTTGAATTGCATCTCTCTGTATGTGCGCGTGTGTGTGTTTATTCGTTTGTTTATGAACTATGTTCAATTTTCATGTGCTGGTGATTACATACGCGGAATGCTGAAGGAAAATGGCACTGTTTCAGTATTCACTGTCAGTGTTTAACAACTGTAAAAATGGCTTACTGACTGTGTTTTGAGTGAGAAGTTTAAATCTTGGCAACATGACAGGTTGAGTTGGCATTTGACTGTTTCTCTTCAACTATGGCTTTCTGTATTTGGTAGTTTTTTTTTTTTTTTTTTTTTTTTTTTTTTTTTTTTTTTTTTTTTTTTGGTGGTTGTTGCTACATTTGAGGATTTTTAAATGTGTATTGACCTCTGTTGGACACAAACCCCGACGAGCAGAACACATCAACTGACATGTGAGGACCGTAAATCCATTTAGTTTGAAGTGACAAGTCTATTTAGATGAGGCAATCAGGCAGAAAGATATACATAAGAGCACTAAAATGTAACAGCTGTCACTCTACATATGCCGAACATCTTATGGACCTGAAACACAGTCGAAGAACTATCATAAAGGATATAAAAAGTCTGAAATGTAGCAACAGTCTCCACAAAAATTAATAATGGATAAAAACAACCAAATAGAGAAAGGTTTTGTGTCCCAGCCTCGTCGCCACTTTTGTGCCTCAACTTCGTCGCCGCTTTTGTGTCCCAGCCTCGTCGTAGGTGTCGGTGGCCGAGTGGAATGAGACCGACACAGGAATAAAGATAGCACGCTGGTGCAGGTACGGAGGGGAGCAGCCAGAAACTATAAACACTAGAGTAAATTAGAAGAAGATATATATTGCACAGAATGTATACAATACTTAACTTTTACATAGTACTGCAGAATGTTGATACATAGTTGAGCTAGAGTCCTGCCTAGTGCCTAACTGATAGCCAAGTCTTCACTGGTGCCTATCTGATTCCGAAGTCTTTACTGGTTCCTATCTCAGTCCCTAGTCAACGATGTCATTCACTGGTGGCCACGAGCGGAGTTGCCGCAGAGGGCGCTCGTGGCTGTCGTCGTAAGAACGCCGCGCCGTGCGTGCATGGCGGCGCGCGGCGAAAGTAGGTGGCGCGCACTTTGGACTTGTGCGACACCACACCCCTCCCCCCCAAACCGCCCCCTCCCCCCCAAACCGCCGCGCCGTCGTGGCGTAGGGCTGAGGGCCACGGCGACGGCACTGGGAGGAGGGCCTGGGCGGGGGCGTTACTGGTGGGACGGGCGTCGTAGCTGAGGCTGGGATCGAGACGCCGTCCGCGCCCCGGCATCCGCCTTGCGATCCTCCAGGAAACCCGGCGAAACCTGCGGAAGGGCGCACACCCCCGCCCAGAGGGAGCAGGTCATCTTCAGAGGTGCGTGGCCCAAGCTGGGGGGTGGGGGGGGGGGGGGCGCACGGTCCCGGAGTCCCTCTCGGTGACGCTGTCATCTGCGGCGGCGACGGAGGCGGAGGGGCCGACTGCGTAGGAGGCGCGTCGACATCCATCAGGAGCTCGTAGCCCGGGTAAGCTGGGCCCGGCGGCGAGCGATGTGGCTGTGCTCCCTGGCGGTGAACTAGGTCTGGAATCAAGAAACCGGAGACAGGATCGCGTGGCCTGTGCAAGCGCAATTGGTTTGCGTGGCGCCGCAGCTCCGACCCTGTGGAAGAACGTACAACATACATATTGCGACCGAGCACGCGCTGAATGGTGCCTGGAAACCATGTCTTCTTCATACCAGCAAACACCCTGTACAGCACCGGCGTAGAAACCTGAAAACGCGTAGCGCCATACGAACCGACTCGGTGCGTGGGAGGCTGCAGCAGGTGAAGGAGAGTGCGGTGACGGCGGCCGTGTAGCAGCTCGGCAGGAGACGGGCCGTCACGTGGCATGCACCGATACGTAGACAGGAAAATTTGAAGAGCTTGCTGCCTGGAGTGCTGACCTTTCATCTTCTCCATGTGAGACTTGAATGTTCGAACGAAACGTTCTGCTTCACCATTGGACTGAGGGTGAAAAGGTGCGGTGGTGATATGCTGAATGCCATTCACACGACAAAACTGTTGAAATTCCGCACTAACAAACTGAGGTCCATTGTCACTGACGATAGTTTCAGGCAAGCCTTCGATGCAAAACACTGATGTTAAGGCACTGATTGTACTAGACGCCGTCGTTGAGTTCATGGCAATCACAAAAGGAAACTTGCTGAAAGCGTCTACAACAATTAACCATCGCGTATTCCAGAAAGGTCCGGCAAAGTCTATGTGTAAACGTTGCCATGGTCCCTTGGGGCGTGGCCAGTCTGAGAAACGTTGCGGTGGAGCCGCCTGATGCTCCGCACAAACAGTACACTGTGACGTCATGTCCTCTATCTGAGCGTCCATACCAACCCAGGTACAATGACGTCTGGCCAGTTGCTTTGTCCTAACAATGCCCCAATGTCCTTGATGCAGGAGGCGTAACACTTCTCGTTGCAGGGAACGAGGAACAATCACTCTTGTTTGGTCGTTGTCGGTATGCAACAACAGTACACCCTGACTTAAAGATAATGCATGACGTTGTGCAAAATAACGTCGAACCAGAGGCCGATCAATGTCTTTGGCTCTGGCAGGCCACCCTGAGCGAACAAAACGTGCTACCACACTTAGGTCTGCATCCGCAGCTGTTTCCTGTGCAACCCGACGAGAGTTCAAAGGAAAGTCTGCGACAGCGGAAGCATCTCTGGAGTCTATCTGACAACGTGCCATTTCTGAAGAATCAAATGATACATCCTGGCCAACCGGAAGTCGGGAAAGTGTGTCCGCGTTGGCATGTTTAGTGGTAGGTCGGTACAAAATCTCATACTGATAATTTGACAATATCAAGGACCATCTCTGAAGCTTTTTTTGCCGTTCGTGGCGTAATTGGCTTTGTGGGTGAGAACAACGACGTGAGAGGCTTGTGGTCTGTCAACAAATAGAATTTTCTGCCATAGAGATAATGATGAAACTTTGTGACGCCGTAAATGATTGCTAAGGCCTCCTTTTCTATCTGACTGTAATTCTGTTGCGTTGGCGTCAGTAGCTTGGATGCAAAGGCAATAGGACGATCGTGAGAACCAATACGATGCGACAAAACTGCACCCAGACCGTACGACGAGGCATCAACTGCTAGCACTACAGGCTTCTTTGGGTCAAAGGGAATCACTGAGTAGTGCAGACTTTAATTTGTCAAAGGCAACTTGGCAATCTTTAGACCATACAAAAGGAACATTCTTCCTACGTAAGTGATGCAGTGTAGCTGCAATCTGAGAGGCATTGGGAATAAACCTGAAATAATAGTTCAGCTTTCCCATCACTGCTTGCAACTCATGCACATTCTTAGGAGGAGGCAAGTCTTTGATTGCTCGAAGATGTGACTGTAAGGGATGTATTCCTTGGGCATTAATCACATGGCCTAGGTACTCTATTTCAGTTTGAAAAGACGAACACTTTGCTTCATTGCAACGTAGACCTGCTGCAGTCAACACTTTGAAAAGGCACTCCAGGTTTGCTAAATGTTCTTCAACTGTACGTCCGGATACCACAATATCATCTAAATAGTTCGAACAACACGGTACAGAAACTGTCAGCTGTTCCAAAAAACGCTGAAAAATAGCGGGGGCGGAAGAACTGCCAAAGGGTAGGCGTTGAAATTGAAAAAGGCCCATGTGAGTATTAATGACGAAAAACTTTTTTGACTCGTCATCAAGTGGAATCTGTAAGTATGCCTCTGCTAAATCAATCTTAGAAAAGAAACGAGACTGTCCTAATTTGTCCATTAGTTCGTCAGGTCTGGGCAGGGGATAAGTGTCTACAATTGTTTGACTGTTCACTGTTGATTTGAAGTCTGCACAGAGACGAAGTTTTCCCGACGGCTTGGGTATAATTACTAAAGGCGAGGCCCACTGACTCGCAGAAACAGGAGAAATCACCCCACTATCTTGCCAACGTTTAAGTTCTTCGGCAACTGTATCACGCAAGGCGATAGGCACTGGTCTAGCTTTACGAAATTTTGGAACTGCAGATTCTTTTAAAGTTACATGTGCCACGAAGTCTTTTGCACAACCTAGTTCCGGCGAAAACAAGTCACTGTATTTTTCACACAATGCATTTATTTTGTCCCGAGGCACTACTGACGAAATTTGAAGCACATCTCTTTGAATTGATAAACCAAACAAGTCAAAAGCATCTAGTCCAAAAATGTTCTGTGTAGATTTGGCCTGAAGAACAACAAAAGCAACTGTTTTTGTTACACCCTGAAAAGAGGCAGGCAGGCTACACATACCTAGCACGGGAATATTTTGACCTGTGTACGCTGTTAGCACTTGCTGTGACGGCGACAATGTTGGCGAACCCAGAAGTTCATAAGTATCTTTATTTATTAATGTGACAGCGGAACCAGTATCAAGCTGAAATTGCACCGTCTTATTTTCTATGAAGAGAGTCACAAACAGTTTTTGCTTGCGGCGCTCGACAGGTGCGCGAATGTGGGCAACGTCTGCTACGGTTTGTTTACTGCGCTTGCGCGGGCCGCGTAGTGAAGTAAGCGGCGCAGACTCGGCACGCAGCGGATTAACAACACTGTCACTAGATGGCACTAGCGCCAGATCGGCGTCCGCGCAATGCGAGGCTACTACAGATCTACTAACTACTGCACTAAACTTTTGAGTAGCTACTTGATGTCTACTGTCACTAGCTACACAGTACTGGGCACTATTACAAGGAGCAGTTGCAGAAGGCACTATTTTCACTACAGGAATGCACTGTTCATAGTCATTTTGCTTGTCCCGAACCCTTTTCCGTTGCACTGTTTTACGCGCTCGTCGGCACTTGCTACGTGGTGCACTATATAGTTTTGCCATAGGCGCAGAACTACTTTCTTGCAATTGAGATCCAAGGAAAGCAGTGTTCAATTCCACAGCCCGTATAACATTTACAGAATGAACTGTTCTCGCACTCTGCGAAGCACCGTTTCTAACGGTACCGTTCTTTGAGTTTTTAATTTGTATACACACAGACTGTACATGTCCTGATTTGCCACATTGATAACAGGTTGCGTTGCGACTAGGGCAATGAGCCCTTCAATTCCGTAATCCAATCTTGGTGTGACTGCTGCGGTAATTTTTTAAGTCTGAAAAATCGGTACCGTGCCGCAGCTACGAGAACTTTTCTCTCATAATGAGCATTTAGTGCCTCTACTATTTGTTCAAAGTCTACATCACGAGGAGATACGTCGGGGAAAAGTTTTTTTCAGTAACACGAAAGTGTTGGTGCCCACCACAGATAATAGCAGATGCTTCACTTGGACTTGTGCGACACCACAAAAGGTATGGTTGAAGGTAAATAAATAATAAAGGAATACAGTGCTCTTTACAATAGAACTTTATCTTCTGTCCTCAAAGAACTCTCACGAAACACCAATTTATAAACACACATACCTGCAGACACTTTCTCTTTGGCCATGTTCCCTCGCATGCATGCAGGGTTGGCTTGGCGTGTTAATGTTTACGTGTGGCCAGATGCCCTTCCTGCCGCCACCTGGGAGGAAATGTGTACCCCAAATGTCTGCGTACAGTGTTATATGTGTCAAAGTGTAAAGTGTTACGAAATGTTTGGGAATCGTGTAACTGAGGTGGGACTTGGCTACCAGCCCGGTATTCACCTAGGAGGATGTGGGAAAACGTCTAAAAACCACGTCCAGGCTGGCCGGAACTCCGGCACCCTTCGGTAATCGAACCAGGGCCGGGACGCCTCCCCGTCTCGCACGGCTAATTGAGTGGCTCCCCCCCCCCCCCCCCCCCCCACAAACACACAGACAGACAGAGAGACAGACAGAGAGAGAGAGGGGGGGGGCATTCGAGTACAATTAAATAGTACTAAACCTAACCAAACAAATAAAATAAAAATTTAGATCAAATACTTCATTCTGTACACGCAGTTATCAGTCTAGTACACGAATACTGTGGAGTTCCTGCTGAGTAAGAAGAGATTTCTTATGCAAAGCAGTATGTTGAGTGTTCTGGCTAGTTAGCGTCTCTGATTATCAGCAACAATCAGTGATATCAGTACGGCATATGACTGCCCCCTCCCTGCCCTCAACCAAATATACCGAATATAATTATTTTGAAATTACCTAAAGAGGTCAATGCGTTCGCAAATTCGAGCAAGTTTGTGGAAGGAGGTGTCTTCCTTATGGGTACAGGGCGCACGGTTATTAGAGGGAACGAAAGGGCAGATGCAGAAGCTAACGGCATATTATGTTAGTTCAGCAAAGTCATGTGACGCTGGAAGAAGGGTGGCGGGAAATTAGAAAGTGGATGAACATACACCGGTTCCCTGCCTAGCAGTGCTTCGCAGCGGCCGGCGGCGTTCGGCGTCTTCGCCGTTTTCTTCGCTGGTGTCTTCAAACCGGTGAGTACGATAAATCCAGATTACTCAGAAGAACGCTAAAATAACATTCGATGCGAATTCGATAGATACGTTGCCCGACCGACAGCGTTCGAAATTCATCAGTAGCTTCGCAATGATTTGAAAATACCGGAAAGCGATGTATTCGGACTTCAACTCGACACGTTTTTCAACTCTTTGTTCCTTAAATTGAAATCTATGGACATGTGTGACGCTTTAATACAATTTAGTAACGGTGAACGTACTTTTAAGCACTTGGACTGGACTGAGTAAATTTGCCAAATGCGGGATTTGGCGTTCGTATGATACAGGTGTTTAACTTGCCGTTTCAAATTCGGAACGACACAATTTAAAGGCATTTGGGCCCTTACGGTACCGTTCTTTCCGTTACTAAAGAAAAATGGTCATCTGCTTATATATATCAGGTGGAAAACGGTGCCGGCCGCGGTAGCCAAGGAGACTGAGGCGCTCCAGTCACGGTCTGCACGGCCACTGCGGTCGGGGGTTTCGAATCCCCCCTCGGGCATGGATATTTGTACCGTCCTTAGTATTAGCTAGTTCATAAGTAGTTTGTAAGTTTAGGGACTGATGACTCCGTAGTTAAGCTGTACAAACATTTGAACATTTTTTTTGGAAAACGGTATTCGTAGTGTGAAAATGATAGTACGTAAACATATTCGGTCCTTTGTTTTTGTAAATGGGCACCGGGCTTTTGTGCCAGCCACAGACGTGTTCCTTTTGTAGTGGCAGCGGACATTTTAGAAGTGCTTGTAAACGCCCTGGGCAGCTGCAGTAGCGTTGGCTCCCCCTGCCCACTGCCCACCAGCTCGGTATTGACGAAACCGCTGCAGACGATGGTGCAACGGACACAACATCCGTAGAAACTAATGCTGCATTAGAACCTCTTGTAGACAGTGCTACTGAAACTGTACAAGTGGACGTTGCGCTACCTCAGTCTGATACTGCTCCCGAACATGTGCATGACACGGGATCAGAACCCGCTGCCACGTTGCCGAGTGCTCGCTCCGGTGGCAGTCCCATTCATTGCGTTCCCGAATGTGAGTGACGCAGCTCCCGATCTTGACAAAACCCCTGACAATGTCGCTACCCCTGCGTAACCAAAACCGCAACGTGGCTGTGGATCCGTACGAAATAACACACACGAACGTGTCCGCAGCGCCAGTGATTCTGGCATACTGCAGACACATCTGTTTCTCAGAAATTACCGCAGTCTATCGTCTGTTGACAAAAAGAGCGCGTCTCGCAGATCTCGGCGAAAAAACAGGAGCCAGAAACGGCCGACGTACACCTAGGGGCTCTAGCCGCGGTCAACCGAGTCTCGCGGAAAGCAAACAGGAGCTAACTGTTGGCCGGTGACAGACACACCGTCAATCCCAGACTGTTATAGCGGTGAAGGATTCCGCCAGTCCAAACTACCGAGTCTGCGGCAAATCCCGTATCCTTGGTGGAACTGGAGCCCAAGTTCGAGTACCCACAGTTTACTGCAACGTTGACTGGGCGGCGGAGATGGATGAGGGTGGCGGGACTTAAACCCGGCTCTGATGTGGTGGTGGTGGATGTTCAGTAGCTCTTTTCACTTTTCTATAGCTACATTTTGTCTTGTGCTCGTCTGTGGTGTGTGTTGTCTTTGTGTATGGTACTTGCGCCCAGTGAGTGCAACATTTTAAACGTAAATGTGAACAAAATGCGTAGTCCGGTCAAGGCTGCTGCGTTGCGAAGGTTTTTAAGAGAAAATAACTGTCATCTTGCATTCTTGCAGGACCTAACGCGTGACGCTCTCAGTTTTATTTACAATTTTAACGATTTTTATATGATAGAGAATGTTTTATTGGAAGAGCAAACTGGTACCGTTATTTTAGTTCGCCCTGGTTTCGATTTTACCAATGTTGAGATTTTACTTAATGGACGCTCGATTGCCTGTGCCATCAATGGCATCGTTTTCATTAACATTTACGCTAGAAGGAGGTTTCGTCTCGATGGCCTCTATCAACTTTTATATCGCAACTATGCCAAACTTGTTGTCAGTGACGATTTTAACGCGGTACTAGACGTCAGGGACCAGGAACCGAACCCTAACAAGCGTCAGGAGCTGCAGACTGTAGTCAGCAGTTTTCGGCTTCGAGACACGTGCCGGGTGTCTAACCCTCACAGGACCGAGTTCACTTGTTTTTATCCGACGGGGCACAGCCGCCTCGACAGAATTTGCGAGTCTTCCTGTTGAGAAAATTTTATTACCAGGACTGAAGTGAAGCCTTTTTTTTCAGACCACTGCAGTTATCTGTGACAACTAGTTTTACCTTTTGTTCCTATTTTACTTCGTAAAAATATCTGGAAACTGAACTGTAGTATTTTAATTGACGATCATTTTAGAGAAAGTTTTACTGTTATGTGGGAAAGGCTCGTCCGGAGCAGGCGAGATGAAAGTAGTACTATCGATTGGTGGATCAAAACTGCCAAGCCCTCCATCGGGAAGTTTTTAATTAATTTTAGCCGCGAGGCCGCATGTTGGCGTCGGGCGACGGCCTATTTCTACCAGGATCGTTTGACCGACCTCGCGCCTCGCATTACGACCCACCCCAAACTGCTGCTGACCCTCGAACAGTTCAAGGCAAAACTCGTGAAATATTTGCGCGCTGCGGAGTGCGGGAGGTGCAGCCCACCGTACACGGCAGACGACGATTTAGGCGCAGTCCCCGCGGGACTAGACGGGATTCCCGCACAATTTTACAAATCTTTTGACCATCTTCTGAGTGATTCTCTCGTGGCGATCGCGAACGAAATCCTCAACGGTGTTCCAATGCCGGCAGAATTTGAAGAGGGTCGCATCACCCTCATCCCTTAGAGCAAAGCGACGCCCAGTATCAATAGTGTGAGGACTACCACGCTGTTAAAAGCAGATTCTAAAATCGTGACGCGCAGTGACACCCACAGATTTAAGAATGTCATATGCGCGTGCTGTGAGTGACAGGAACATATTCGATGCAGTTCTGGCTTACAGGGACCGCATCGGATATGTTCAGAGCGAGAAAATTAGAATGGCCGCGATGTCGCCGATCGATTTCAAAAATGCGTTTGACAGGGTTAGTCACGTTTATTTCCGACGATTGATTACAAGTATGGGTTTCGGATCGAAATTCACTACGTTGGCACAGAACGTTTTGAAAAACGACACATCACGTGTGTCTATTAATGGGTGCCTCACGAGCGCATTCCGATCGGGCGTTCGGTGCGCCAGGGGTGTCCTCTATACGGCACTGCTCTGGACCCTCTGCCGAGATACATCTGCGCGGAATGCCAGGGGATTCGACTGGGCGGAAGTCAGCTCATCTGCAGATGTCCTGGGGATGTGGCCTGCTGACATCGATAGGCTTCATTCCGTCCTCCAGATGTACGAGACGGCTACGGGAGTAGTCGTCATCCCGAGCGAGACTGTTCTCCCACTCGCTTCAGGTCCACAGACACTGGTACTGTGTCGAGCGGCAACACGAGATCTTAGGTATTACGGCGAAGGACAACCTCCGACGAATGCAGGCACTGAAGTGGCGGACCGTACTTTACAAAATACGAGGTTTGGCGAAAATATACGCGGAGCGAAATCTGGCGCTGCGAGAAAGGCGGTCGTCATTAATGGCACCGTCCTGGCCGAGGGGACTGAGGCGCACCAGTCACGGTCTTCACGGCCACTACGGTCGGGGGTTCGAATCCCCCCTCGGGCATGGATATTTATGCTGTCCTTAGTGTTAGCTAGTTGATAAGTAGTTTGTAAGTTTAGGGACTGATGACCCGGTAGTTAAGTCCCATAAGCTATACAAACATTTTCTTTTCAAACATTCCTGGCCGAGGCGTAGCAGTCCTGCCGGTAGCCGCACGCCATTGAACGTGCCGTGTACTGTCGGTGGCGACCTGCGCCTCAGGCTGGACGGCGCCTTTCCTCGATGCAGCGTGCAGGTGAGGGGCTCGAGGCCAGGAACAAGGGGGGCATCTGCAATGCCGATCCACACCGTCTGGAACATCACCTGGGATACGGTCCGCTACATTAATCGCGTAGCTCCGAACCGTGTGACGGTCATTGACGCCATCACACCACAATGTAAAGCCTACCCCACCGCAAAAAGGAATGCGACAATACGGCTTCTTGGCCACTTCATACATTCGACATTCCACCTAAAATTGACTGATTCTCTGGACTTTCTTACTTACCTACGGTGTCAACATAACAAAGAACGATACAAACGCACCTATCGTGTCAAACTTTTTACGTGTTGCAATACAACACGCATTTGCAAAACATTAGTACAATGCCACTCGTGCAGTACTAACGTATTACGTTTTTATTACAGTTCGAATGAACAATATGAAAACGGAACGAAAGTGTTATTCTATTATAACTGTGTTGTCACATTTAAGTGCTTTATTAGCAGCAGATAGCAAGGAATCTGCAGAGAAGTGTAACATTTGTTTTTATGTCCAATGCAAATATCATACAGGTGGTTCCTCGCGTTTGTTTTTTATTTGTTTCATTTGATAAAAGTAACTTACTTTAATCAACCAAAACTAAAAAAAAAAGATATAAGTATTAACTAACGTTAAAGAGTTAGTTCTTTGTTATACAGACGTACCTGCGTCTGTAGTGGTTGTGTTGGTGGATTTTTCTGCCATTTTCTTTTTAAAAAATGGTTCCATCTGAGTTTGCCAAGTGATGCTGCACTCAGCCCTTGTTAGACCAACTGAGTAGCTACTTGATTGAGTAGCGCTCCGGTCACGAAAACTGACGGGAGAGCGGGGCACTGACCACGTCCCCCATTTGTGATGCGGAGAATGACACGGTGGCCATTCAGTACCCAGTGGGCTTTCCGAGACCTGTCGGACGGAGAGGAGAGAGAGGAGGTGAACCACAGGCATTGCCGAGGTGGGGTGGCTCGCGTGAAGAGGCTAAACAAACGAAGAGGGGAAGCAGCCTTTTCAATAGACGCAGCGGCAACAGTCTGGATGATTGACTGAGCTGGCCTTGTAACATCAGCTAACATGGCTTTGCCATGCAGTTACTGTGAACGTATGAAAGCAAAGGGAAACTACAACCGTTATATTTTCCAAGGACATGCAGCTCTACTATGTGAATATATTATGCTGCTATCCTCTTGGGTAAAATATTATGGAGGTAAAATAGTTCCCCATTCGGATCTCCAGGCGGGAACTACTCAGGAGGATGTGGTCATCAGGAAAGACAACACTGACATTCTACGGATCGGAGCGTGGAATGAGTCCTTAATCAAGTAGCTAGAAAATTTAAAAAGAGAAATGGATAGGTTGAGGTAAGATATAGTGGGGATTAGTGAAGTTCGGTGGAAACAGGAACAGGATTTCTGATCAGGTGCGTACAGGATTATAAATACAAAATCAGTTGAGGGTATTACAGGAGTAGGCCTGATAATGAATAAGAAAATAGGAATGTGAGTAAACTACTTCGAGCAGTGCAGTGTTCGCATTATCGTAGTCAACACAGATACTAAGCTAACACCGACCACAGTAGTACAGGTTTATATGCCCACTATTTCTGCCGATGAAGAGGTCGAAGAACTGTATGAGGGTGTAAAGGAAACTAGACAATTAAGATAGATGAAAGTTTAATTGTCATGGGGGACTGGAATTCTGTAGTAGGAAATCGTAGGGAAGGAAAAATAGTAGCTGAATATGCACTGGTAAAAAGGAATGTAAGAGGAAGATGCATTGCAAATTTTGTACGAAACACAATTTAATAGTAACAAACATTTGGTTCAAGAATCGTGAAAGAATGTTGTATACATGGAAGACACCAGGAGACACCGGAAGGTGACAGATTTTATAACGGTAAGACATAGATTTTGGGACCAGGTTTTAAATTGTAAGACATATTTAAGGGCAGATATAGACTGACCATATCTTATTGGTTATCAAATGTAGACTGAAATTGAAGGAACTGCAGAAAGGTATGAATATAACAGATGGGAGCTCGATAACTTGATGGAACATGAAGTTCTTGACAGTTTCAGAAAGAGATTTAGGCAGCAATTGACAGAAACGGGGAAAATTAAAACAGTAGAATAGAAAGGGTAGCTTTAATTATTGAAATAGTGAAGGCAGCAGAGGACCAAATAGATATAAAGGCAAGACCTACCAAATGGATATCACAGGATATACTACAGTTAATGTATGAAAGATGAATATATAAAAATGTACTAAATGAATCCGGTAAATGGGAGTACAGACGACTAAGAAATAAAATTGATAGGAATTAGGAGTGGCTAGAGCCAACTGCAAATCTATTGAAGACTCTACAACTAGCGGAAAAATAGATTCCGCCTACAGGAAAATAAAAGAGGCATTTGGAGACAACGAAAATAGCTGTATGAATATAAAAACTCAGATGTAAAACCAGTTCTAAGTAAAGAAGGGAAACCTGAAAGTCTATTTATAAGGGCTCTACAAAGGGAATGAAATTTGAGACCATATTGTAGGAAGGGAAGAGGAAGTAGATGGAGATGACATAAGAGATACTATATTGAGAGATGAATTTGACAGAACAGTGAAAGACCTAAGTCGAAACAGAGCCCCTGGATTAAATGACATTCCCTCAGAGATACTGAAGTCTCTGGGAGACCAAGCCATGACAAAACTGTTTCACCTGGCGAGTGAGATGTATAAGACATGCGAAATACCCTCAGAGTTTAAGAGAAATGTAACAATCCGCATTCCAAAGAAAGCAGGCGCAGACGTGTGAAAATTACAGAACCGTCAGTTTAATAACTCATGGTACAAAAATTTAACACGGATTGTTTACATAAGGATGGAAAGGCTGATAGATGATCTCGGGAAAGATCAGTCCGCCGCGGCGGAGCGGCCGAGCGCATTGAGGCGCTATGCTACGATGCGCGAGGCCGTTCCCCGTCGGGGGTTCGAATCCTCCCTCGGGCAGGGAGGTGTGTGTTTTCCTTAGGTTAGTTTAAGTAGTTTGTAAGTCTAGGGACTTATGACCAACGTAGTTTGGTCCCATAGAATTACAAACATTTGATTTGCTATTGCCAAACGGTCAATTTCTGTATCGATCTCTTGTTCGGTTTGAGTAACACGTATTATATCAATGTCACTGACATTGAGACTATTTGCACGCACCTGACTGCCTAATTTCAGTACTAATTAACTACAAATGGCGCACCGCATCGATTTCTTTTTAACAATTCTCTCTGAGCAGAGCCTAACCTGTATCTCTCTTTACAAGCCATTCAGACTATTTTTGACAAACCTGTACTTGCACAATGGACATTTTTCCACTAGCTTCTACATCATTGCCGGTGTATGAGATACGCATGAATCACGCACTCTGTCCCCCCTACAAAATCTCGCTTACTAAAGCCGTCCTCACACGGGACGTATTCTACGTGCGCACGCCATACGTGCTGTCTAAAGCATACTCTGAAATGACCTTCTACATCCCAGGGAAAGTGCTGCTCAAATGTTCAAATGTTCAAATGTTTGTTAAGCTTATGGGACTTAACTACGGGGTCATCAGTCCCTAAACTTACAAACTACTTATGAACTACCTTATACTAAAGACGGTACAAATATCCATGTCCGAGGGGGGATTCGAACCCCCGACCGTAGTGGCCGTGCAGAACGTGACTGAAGTGCCTCAGTCTCCTCGGCCAGCGCGGCCGGCAAAGTGCTGCTCATCGTGATTTGCGGCCACAGCTCTCTACAGCGCCTGTTACGGGCTGGAGCATAGATCATTGTGTTTACACAGATGGATGTGCGTAAAATCGCACGGCACCTTTGTTAGCGATCGTCGAAAAATAACCTGATACTGTAGATTTCTTATACTTGCACGTGGTATGCAATACTCTTCAAGAAATGTTCGAGAAACACAGACGGCACAATTATCTGAGAGCAGTTGATAATAACAGAATGTACGATTAAATCACTTTTTGGCAAAAAATCATAAAAAAATTATCAACGGTGAGAATCATCTGCCCCAGCTCCACCTGCCTTATATTCTTATTTTTTGCTTTTATTATTGTACGTAAACATTGTTCCTCCTTCACTACATCTGCTTTCGTAGCCGCACGCTAGCCATGTTTTCTTTGTACTGTACTGAACTGCGACAGAATTCAAACAGTGTGGGGAAAACCGAGTGACATGCCCTAGTACGAAAACCTCAAGATCTTCTCTCGTGGGCAGAGTTCGTTCTTTCTAATAAATAATGTCGAATACCGGATATTACAATTGTATTAACAAAAAAGTTCCATAAACCGTAATTAAATTAAATAGTTAAAAATATCTGGGAGAGGGTAGATGAAAACCTGTTATTTACGTATCATTTCCTCCATAGCTCGTGACGCTAACCACTACACTAAGAAGTCGTCTTTAAAAAATATACTATATATATTATATTATACTTACATTAACAAGAAAGAACCAGAAACATTAAGGAAGCAAACAAAGAAGCCGCGCGGGAGTAGCCGCGTGGTCTGTCGCGGCCTCCTGCGTCTGGGGTTCGAGTCCTCCCTCGTGCGTGGGTGTGTATGATTTGTCCTTAGGTTAGTTTAAGTAATCTGTAAGCCTAGGAGACTGATAACCAAGGTAGTTTGGCCCCATCCCGAGGTATGCAGGCATCACGAGGCAGTGGGCTGTGGCGGCCAGCCACTCCGCTAGCCTTCTATCTAGACGAAGTTGTCTCTACATCGCAGATGGCGACGCTACCAGCTATGCTATTTGTAGTGTTTTCGCCTACCCTGCGTCAAGGTATACTATGCGCCTAAAACATGTTGTAATATGTTATTTTTAGCATCTCTGCCAGACACTTAAATGTGATTTGCAGAGTATCCCGTGTAGATGTAGATGTCGACGCTAGTTTGATAGAATGGCGTTATACCCTAACATAGGGTCGATATTATTTCGCGCTATACAAATTATAACACTGACACACATTACATACGACAATCTTTAAACCTATGAAAATGTAGTTTTCAGTAATGTAGTTTAACAAATAAAAACTAAAATGACGCTTTTTCAAAAGTTTCTCGATTTTCTGGCTCTTAGAAAAAGATTATATTCATACATCGTAAGCTACAACGAAAGAAGGTACGAAATGCGGAGTTCCGTTTGCAATGTGGTGGCTCAAAATCTCTGCTTGTCACTTGAAAACCAAGTTGCTTTTCATTGGCCACGTTCGACTCCACGAAGCAACGTGCGTGCGTGCCCCTCGATTCCACGCTTCGCAGGGTAGTGGAACTTGGCAGCGACGTCACCACTTCCTCCTCCACGTGAGTTTCCACGTCCCGTGAGAGCACGGCATGAGGCACTCATTGAAGAACAATCTTCTAGATTTGGCCAGAGGGGGAGTTTTGAAAGCGACCTTCCACGGAAATGAATGACACTTCCTTAAGATTCTGCCAGTGAAGCTCTATCTGGAGAAGACAAACAGACAAGTATGTTCTTGTGATAACTCAATAGATATTTGGAGGCCGTGAGCTGTTCTCGCCGGTGGTGTAGCAACGCAGCGGGTAGCACGTACACTAGAACTGCGAAGACACAGTAGCCGGCTAGGCAGTTCGCCGTCTTCGGCCAGGAGCTCGGCCACCCTCTGTAATAACAAAACCTTAGCGAGGTTTTCAATGATGAACTTAGAAAGACTAAATGACGCAAACTAACGACGAAAGAGAAAGAAAAAAAAGTGTGGTGGGCATGTTGGACTCACATCAGGGAGGACATTCCAGATCCCCTTCACACTCTCCAGGTGTAGGTTTTTAGTTGCACGCATATTCCAAGATGATTTATTCACAATGGACACGGTAGATTTCTTACCCCGCCTTTCCTAATATGAAATTGTACCCCGTCTCTGATGGAGCTGAACTCTAGTCTTCTTGTTATTGAAACCTGATTACAAAATTTGTGAAATACCTTTTCAGTACTTTTTCTGCGGGAATGTTATGTTAAAAATATCTCTCGGAAATATTTTAGGAAGGGAATATTGGATGACTGACTGTTCATTCAGAATGAGATCATGAGTTGTGTTCTTATCTACATGACTCTATGTTCTAAAGAAGATTCATTGCCCCACCTTTATTTGCAAGGTGTAAAATCTTTCTATATGGCGAGTGTTTTTTTAGCCTGATGGGTGGCAAAGGTTGATTAGCTTAAGCTGTTCAGCAAGGAACACGTCGATGCACTAAGGCTGAAAATAAACATTCATGCAAATCAATCTTTGCCACCCGTCTGACTGAAAATGTACACTCAGATGATATAGAAAGTAACCTGTAGGTCTTACACCTTACAAAGTTAGGACAATGATTCTTTTTGAGGACATCGAGATCCGTATATACATAAGAACACATCTCATGATCTCAGACGGAATGGACAGACAGTCATCCAACGCTCGTTCCCTAAAAAAAAAAAAAAAAAAAAAAAAAACACCTTCCGAGAGATCTTTTCAAGATTTAAGCGAACATTCTCACAGTCAAACTACTAATTTGTTGCTCTAATGAAAGTAATTTTGCGTTCCTGAATGATTCACACATTTACGAACCAAATGTTCGAGTAGATAATTGTCACTTCTAATACTAATTGATTCTATGAACTGAACTGCTGCTTTGATTACAAAGATCATTAAGGGGTAAATATACTTGGGAACAGTAATTAGTAGCCTCCATTATTTGAAAATTGGTCTGCACACGATTCTCGATTTCTTACCATTGCACGTTATCGGACTCAAACGAACGCACGAGGTCCTCGCAGCAGCTAATACGATTAGGCGAGAGACTGGTGCAGTGATGTTAGTGACCTCTTGCTGCACAATCAGTCTGAACTTTAGACGGACTACGGTACCGCGGTGCTCAAGGAAAAAAATCAAGCTAGTAGCCAAAATGTTAGGCAACGCCTAGTGTGCGGTGGCACGGGGCCAATGGCGGCGCTCCTGCATACCGTCGAGTGTATGCAACGCACACATCATCAAACGCTGTTATAAGTTGGCGCACTGCTTTTTCGGGTGCGGTGAGGAGAGGTGAGGACGTGCAATTTTGTGCGACTTGAATGTTTGTTAAATCTTGAATTCCTCTACTCCGTCTGTTAGATGGGCGCGGTTGTTTGATGGATGTAGAGCATCAACCCCAAAATGTATTTCCCTGCGTTTTACTCCATGCTCTTTCATCACAAAACAAAAATAATTATCACTCTTCGTCGACACGGTACAGTGACACTCAGACCAACAAAGAATGCGTTAAAGGGCGGGACGAAGAGGAGCTCTGCGTTTTACTGTTTCTTGGAACATTATACACAAAATTATACGCATAGTCGTGACGAATCAAAAATTAAGTCTCTTCTACGAATAAATAATGTAACAAAACAGTGATCAAAGACGACGCCCTGGGCATAGTCCAGCTCAGACATTGCCAAAAGGCATACCTACCATTCTCCTTCCAGGCACACATTTCGCTTCACTTAGCAATGAGAAATGCAATAAAATTATTTGGCGAGAAGGCAGGGTAGAGCCATCTTGTTAATGCATTGCGCTGCAGCTCTTGCTTTATTCGTTACTTCACGAAATAAAAGGCGCTAATGTAAAAGAGCAGGAGTTCTAAAGATGGAGAAGAATTTCTAGTTTACGAGAACTCTGGCACTTTTGGGCGGACTGTATTGTAGGCCGCTAGCTTCTAAGCACACACTTTTAAACTAAAATCTGTCAAACTACTACGTACACTAAGTTTTGACCTGACACGGGCGGGAATGGCGCGTGGTTCTAGGCATTACGTCAGGAACTGGCCGGCCGCAGGTTCGAGTCCTCCCTCGGGCATGGGTCTGTGTGTTTAAATAGTTTGTAAGCCTAGGGTCCGATGACAGATTTGATACATGTGAAAGTTGTGAAAGGTTTTTTTTTTTTTTTTTTTTTTTTTTTTTTTTTTTTTTTTTTTTTTTTTTTTTTTTTTTTTTAGGAGCCGCCAGAACACGGGTGTGGAAGGGGGGTGGAGTGCCATCCGAGAAAGTGTTATGTATGGAACCGTTGCTTTCCGAATTAGATATAAATGACCTCGCTTTTTAACATCGCAAGTTCAATCAGGTTTTCTCTAATACTGAATAATCACGAAGCTGAAAAAATGTACAGAAACGCAAGAGTATCTGTAGCGTATCTAAGCTCGGTACAGGGATGCCCAATTGACTCAACATAATTAAATGTAACGCTCTGTGAATATATAGAAATCAAGATTTTTTTATGTGATTATATAGTAGCGCGGGAGTAGCCGAGCGGTCTGGAGCGCCATGTTGCGGATCGCGCGGCCCACGCGTCGGAGGTTCGAATCCTCCCTCGGGCATGGATGTTTGTGTTGTCTTTAGTATAAGTTAGTTCATAAGTAGTTTGTAAGTTTAGGGACTGATAACCCCGCAGTTAAGTCCCATAAGCTTTAAAACATTTGAACTTTTGATTATATAATTGCAGAACAATCGCTGGAAACAGTTACTTCCATAAAATATCTGGGAGTAAGTGTAAGGAGAGATTTGAAGTGGAACGAACACACACAGTTAATCTTGTGTAAGGCAGATGTCAGAGATTCATTGGGAGGATCCTCAGGAAGTGTAACCCAGTAACAAAGTGTAACCCAGTAGCTTACAAAACACTCGCTCGACTAATACTTGTATACAAGTGCGAGTGTGGGACTTGTACAAGGGGAAAGTGAAATGATCCTAATGAGAGAACCACGCTTCGGTACAAGGTTTTTTTCTTCTTCTTCAGAAAGCGCGAAATCGTCAAGGAGATGATCGGCAAATTCCGATGGCAGATGACGCAGGAGAGACGCGTTGCATCATGGTTATGAGCTTCTGTCAAAGTTCCGAGAGCCTATGTTTCTTGAAGAGTCCCCAATATATTGCTTCCTCCTACGTATATCTCGCGAATAAACCACGATGAATTAGAGACTTTTTTTTTTTTTCAAGCGAGCCAATCGCGAGTGGACGAGGAAAAGGAGGAAGTAACAACGGTACAAAAGGGTTCCTCCGTGAGATGGCTTCCTAAATATGGATGGTTGTACATCCAACCATCACGTCCACTGGCCTTTCAGCTGATGACAAATTTCAATTTTTTGGGCTAAGACATTGAGCGCGCGAAGTTTTTTTTTTTTTTCTATTTTCCTTTCCCTCCAAGCTTGCGCAGCCTCAATTTGTAACGCGATTGGTATATGTCAAGCTCTTCAGGATTGTTCCACTTTGGTTCATTCAGTTTGCATTAGGTGTCTACTTGTGCTATGATAAATTGCTGGGAACGTCACTAGTACTTTCCTCTTAGAATTATCACGAGTGTGATCCTAATCGTAGTATGAACAGTAATTCTTAGGATCGGCCACAGCCGTGTGTGCTAACAGCGGCTACGATATTGTGGATTACGGGACAAAATTAACAGTTGTAAGCGTAGGCTTCCGCGGCCATTGTAACTTTATAAAGTTCTGCAGGGTATTAGACCGCATCGTCATCGTGAAAAACCAACCGACGTTTTGACCAGTATTGCAAGTCGCCTTCTTCAGGGTATTCGTCTGACTGCTGATTGTGGGAGAGCTTGCGTCATATATAATGTGAAATATCTGTTGAGCAAGAGGGAGGGGGATGTTGGGGCGAGGAATTGCAGACGTGATCCCATCGGGCCCTGGGGCCGTTCCTCTCTTCAGTCCTCGATTTTTCTGGCAACCTCCTCCTCTGTATACCAGAGTGTCATTGACGTATTGGTGGATGTCCCGTTCTCTAATCTCTCGTTGGATATCTTTACTCCCTGTTGATAAGAGGCACACAGAGTCCGAAGTAGGACCTCGGCAGTTTCCTGACAAGATTCCGTTATCCTTTCCGCATCCCTGATGGCAGAGATTCACGAACAATTTTGTACGGGATGCCCCAGGGGTCTGGTTCTAGATATAGCGCTCCCAGCTACGGAGCCTGTTGGCACGTAGTTGTTGCTCTTTCAGTTCACGGTCCAGAACTGTTTTATGTGCAGACTGATAGTACCTCCACGGTGAGGGGCTCTCCTCCTGGACGGCAGTCAGATCTTTTGCGGCTGCATCTTCATCGAAGCCCGCGTCCTCCGCAATATCGCTACGAGGCAGACACTATGCTGCCATGCGCGAGGCCGTTCACCGTTGGGAGTTCGAATCCTCCCACGGGCATGGAAGTCTGTGTCTTTGGTATAAGTTAGTTTATAAGTAGTGTATTAGTTTGATGAGCTCGCAGTCAAGTCCCTTAAGCTTTGCAAACATTTGTCGTGGTCGGCCCTACAGCCCTCCGCGCTTATTAATGTACACCCGTCATATACTATTTGTTCCGTATTTCACTCTTTCTACGCCAACAAAATATTAACAGGCGCGGCGGAGTGGCCGAGCGTTCCAAGGCGCCTAGCTGCGGAGCGCGCCACTGCTAGCCGTCGGAGGTTCGAGTCTTCCCTCGGGCATGGGTGTATTTGCTTTTCCTTAGCATAAGTTTAAATAGTTTGTAACGTTCAAATGTTTGTTAAGCTTATGGGACTTAACTTCGGGGTCATCAGTCCCTAAACTTACAAACTCCTTATTAACTACCTTATACTAAACAGCACAAACATCCATGCCCGAGGGGGATTTGAACCCCCGACGGGGAACGGCCTCGCGCATCGCAGCATAGCACCTCAATGCACTCGGTCGCTTCGCCGCGGCAAATAGTTTGTAAGCCTAGGGACTGACAACCAGACAAGTTAAGTCCCATAGATTTACAAACATTTTAACATTTTTGAAAATATTAACCTCACATTTTGCCGAACTGATGCCATCTATAAAATAAAAATAAAAGGTGTTTTGCGTCTTATTTTGTGAAAGTAGGACGTTGTGAAGGGTGGCACCGCAAAGGTATACATTTGCCAGACTTATACGCCTTTCACTATACATGCATTATAAAAAATATAAACTTGTATAGAAAAAGAATCCACCACCGCAAAATGAAAGACATCGAACAACTACGTTATAACAACAGTGCATTATAAAATTTAGTGTTCAAACAAAGTACTGCAGTCCATTCACTGTTGCACCTGGGAGGTAAAATTGCATTATCATGTTGTTTTTTTAATTATCGTTAACATTGTCAGCTTTTCGTAGAAGTCAGCCAGCATGGTAGCGCACCAAAGTATAAATTTGTGTGAAGGGTCAATTCTTTCGGAAATTTTTATTGTTTTTGCGGTCTACTGTATTTCACTTACACTACATCACAGTACTTACACTTACACTCTGTGGTATATTGTAAATTATTTCTTTCCATAATTGTCAATAAGCACGTATATATTTACTTTTTTCAAAAAAAATAAAAACAAGTTCTGGGTATAAAACCTCTTCACTATTTTAGTACAGTGTATGCCACAGATAAACAAACAGTACCTATTTCTTAGTTATATGCCGTTTGTAAATTACGTATCATACTTATGCTCACATAACAATCAGAATTACAAAATAACGCCGGCCGTGGTGGCCGAGCGGTCTGTGACGCGCCAGTCACGTTCTGCACGGCCACTACGGTCGGGGGTTTGAATCCCCCCTCGGGCATGGATATTTGTGCCGTCCTTAGTATTAGCTAGTTCATAAGTAGTTTGTAAGTTTAGGGACTGATGGCCCCGTAGTTAAGTCCCATAATCTCTACAAACATTTGAACATTTTTTGAACAAAATAACGTGACACTAGATAAGGAAGTACATCGGCTTGACTGCGTGAGATTAGTTCTCTAGACGTTGAGAGACGTTGAGAGTCGACTAACAGATGAGGTGTCTGGAATGGTTGGCGCGCTCACACTTGTCGATGGCCCAGCATTGACATCCGCAGCAGTTTGCCTGTAGCGTTCGACGATTCTCTTTAATTGTCGTCTGTCCCGTTCTTACAGGATCTTTGTCGGACTGCAGCGATTTCGGAAATTTTATGTTTTACCTTATTCCCACACTGACGGTGCACTCGTAATTCCACCTGATCGCTACCTGGGAGATACTGTGGCCGCCTCTCGTGCGCGACTGTGACACCACGTAGCAGCAGTAACGCGTGTGCCACACACGTGTTGTCTTCCTCTGAGTGTTTACACAGCCCTGTTTGTTTACATAGCAGCACGGGATGGCCGTGCGCTCTGAGGCTCCTTGCCACGGAGTGCGCGGCTGCTCGCCGTCGGAGGTTCGAGCCCTTCTTCGAGCACGGCTGTGTATGTTGTCCTTAGCATAATTTAGTTTAATTAATTTGTAAGTCTCAGTACTTGCAAACATTTGAACATTACGCTCGCCTACAGCAGTTCGTTTGGCTCTTCAGTGTCTCTTGTCATAAAACTGAAGCCGCAACTAGCGCGCCTATAAGGTATTTGTTACTCGGAATATTCTGCGGAGTAATTGTTATAGTATCTACATTTTTGTCATCTACACATCGTGTACTTCCCGTGCTGCACGGTGTAGAAACTGATTCTCGGAGTACTTGGCAGTCTCTTTTAAACGTTTTCTCGCGTGGGAGGACGTTGACGAAGCACGAGCCAGTAAAAATACGCGTGTAAGCGCACGGGCTGGCCTGCCCGCTCCTGTTGCACAACCTGCTGTTTGTGGCCTCACTTTGTCCATTCCGACATGCGTTTAATTCTACCTAAGGCGTTAATTCTTAAGGAAGATTTTCACATAGATTTCTTGTTACGGTATTAAATCGTGAATCTTTTACTGTTAGTTTTCTGCTCGATTTTATTGTATAACCTTGTCTATCTCGCATCGATGGTGCGGAATTTACATCAGCACAGTACAGTAGTACAAATAAAACATTTTTTGCCTTGTAGAAGAAATATTAAATATGCTAATCATTACACGGATAATTTCAACCATGTAACGCTGACTAATCTCGACACTCTTTCTCATAAGTAAAGATACGAGAAAATTTCTTATAGTGAACGATCTAGGACGTATTACTTATTTCGGACATAGCGTCGTCAGACCATCTTTATTACCAGGAAAGGGACGTCTATCAGAAAGCACTCACTGCTAATCCCTGCTGCATCCTCGTGTTAGTGTCTGCCCACACGTGCCGATCTCTAACTTGTGCCCCTGCTTCTCACAATATACTTCTTTTAGACTGACTGACTTACAAAAAGCAAGCGATCGAGGATACCATAGACAGTTTTGGAAAAGGAAATAAAACCTATAGGTTTGTCCGTAATCTAGTTAATCTGACAGAGGTACCAAAGTATCTTGAAGGTGTGTTAAATGAAACTGATGGTGTCCTGAAAATACTTTTAGACAAACATGTTCAAATGTTTGTAGAGCTTATAGAACTTAACTACGGTGTAATCAGTCCCTAAACTTACAAACTACTTACGAACTACCTAATACTAAGGACGGCACAAATGTCCATGCCCGAGGGGGGATTCGAAAACCCGACCGTAGTGGCCGTGCAGACCGTGACTGATGCGCCGCAGTCCTCTCGGCCACCGCGGCCGGCACAAACATGACATGTTAAATGTTTGTTACGCTTATTGGACTTAACTGCGGGGTCATCAGTCCCTAAACTTACAAACTATTTATAAATTAACTCATACTAAAGAAAGCACAAACATCCATGCCCGAGGGGGGATTCCAACCACCGACGGGGAACGGCCTCGCGCATCACAGCATAGCGCCTCAATGCTCTCGGCCATTCCGCCACGGCACAAACGAGACCAGGAACAGTAATGAAGTGCTGCCTAAGTAAAAAATTGTTGAAAAAATTACATTAGAAAATCTGACGCAAGAAGGAACACAACAGTTACACTTTTTTGGATAGTAGCATAATTTACAACGGCACAAGGAAAGTAGACAGCGCCGCTGCGGAGCGGCCGAGCGCATTGAGGCGCTATGCTACGATGCGCGAGGCCGTTCCCCGTCGGGCATGGATTTTTTGCCGTCTTTAGTATAAGGTAGTTGATAAGTAGTTTGTAAGTTTAGGGACTGATGACCCCGCAGTTAAGTCCCTTAAGCTCTACAGACATTTGAAAGTAGACAAAAAGTACAGGGTCAAGAGTGGTTTGGTACCATCGACTATAATCTGAAGTGTTGGACAGTCTTTTTAGGAATAATCAGTGTGGAGTGCAGCAGAGCGTGAACGAAAACAGTACAGACCAGAAGATGTGTTGTAGAAAAATGCTGGGTAGAACCGAAAACTATTAAGAAGATATTGAGCCAAATCTGGATTGAAGGAGCATTGTGGAACAAGATAAAATGAATGATTGCTTGTTAGGACACTTTTTTGATAGGAGCTGTAATTTGGCTGTGGAGGGAACAGGCGAGTGAGACTGTCCAACAAGGAATGAACGGATGTGAATCACACTTGTTATGCAGGTGAGAAATGTACAAAAACAGTATAAACAACATATATGCCAAGAAATCAAATGTTCAAATGTTTGTAGAGCTTATGTGACTTAACTACGGGGTCATCAGTCCCTAAACATACAAACTACTTACGAACTACTTATGAACTAGGACGGTACAAATAACAATGCCCGAGGGGGGATTCGAACCCCCGACCGTGGTGGCCGTGCAGACCGTGACTGGAGCGCCTCAGTCCCCTCGGCCACCGCGGACGGCATATATGTTAGTTAACTTAATAAAAGTTTTTTTCTTGCATACGTGGAACTGGAAGCTGATGAAAGGGACAATTGGAATATGTACAAGAACGCAAAAGAATTTTTCTCTCTTTTCTTAAAGTTGTTTATTGACTCTTTGGAGGCATTTTCCTTGTGTCCAGTGTTTATAGCCTTGTAGTAGGTTCCGCTCTTTCCACAAGTTCTGTACATCTCTTCTGAACTTCAGAACTTAAATATAGATCACAATAACTATTCGGTAAGTAATGCTTTCATTGCCTGTCATAAGTTTCAAACTGCAAACCCCATCACAAAATTTTTATTCAGTTTTTGGTTCACTTCAGAAATTATTTCCTCAGACGTTCGTGACGTGCAAGCAGCATTTACTCTGATTTAATACGGTCTTAATGTGATGAACGAGCACTCGTCTCTCACAGCCAGTCGCTATCGGCAAACCTCTTGCAGAAGCAATTAAGCTCATTAGCAAACAGCTGGAAAGAGGCTTTCCTGGTTTAAAACGCGGCCGCCGTCTATGACGTCAGGAGCTGGCTTCAAAAGAACCGACTCTAACAGATCACGTGACTCGCTCACCACACACTGCCTTGCTCCGTCCGCTGCGCACGCTTCATAATTAACAAGTAGTCTGCGTCAACAGATGCGCTGACAGGCATTAACGAGCTGTTACTGAGTACAGTGTGTAGTCTTTCTGCAGGCTGAATACGTAATATAGTGCGTACCACCAAATTCCTTGACTGTCTCCTCAAACAGAAACAGCTCAAGTGTAGCAGACGACTGTTCCAGTGGCGGCCTCGGGTGTTGGGAGGCCTGGACAGCAAGTGCTTTTTTAACACACTTGGCATCTCTTTCTGCTGGGGCCTCCAAATATCGAAAGCTATTTTTTAGATCGTTCCGTGCCTCTCGTCCTTATAGTAAAACATGCATTTCCAAGTGGACTGGAGAGGGGGGGGCTCAGTTTGTTTCGCCGCCGTCCTGGGCCTCCAACAGCCTTAGTCCGCTACTGTACTGTTCCGAACCTATCGTTGAAAAAGCAATAGCAGGCGTCCGTAGCTGTGCAGAAGATCCATGAAATGTAAGAACAGAGGGAATACAGACCAAGACGAAAATGCAGGACACAAACGAAAGGGAAGCATTCCAGTGCACTAGAATAGGAAGAGACGGAGACCTGTGAAACGAGAATCGGGAAGTCTTGATCAGTGGTTAGGTAACTCCTACTTGTCCCTGTTTTCAGCTACTAGATGGAGCCACTCTGTGTTAAATGAGGTAACGCAACGAAAGCGAAAAGAGTATAATATGCATTTGTTCTTTGCACTGTTAGTACTTTACGTTGATCGGTAATAAAACAATGGAAAAGCAATGCCTTCATTATACAAGCACTGTTTTCACTCATGTGATTTCAGAAATAATTACTGAAATTTATACCTTTTACTTCATTATGCAACTAAGGAAACCCATGTTGTTGTTGTTGTTGTCTTCAGTCCAGAGACTGGTTTGATGCAGCTCTCCACAATACCCTATCCTGAGCAAGCCTCTTCATCTCCACATAAGAACGACAACCTACATCTGTCTGAATCTGTTTACTTTATCCATCTCTTTGTCTTCCTCTGCGGTTTTTACCCCACACACTTCCCCACAACGCTAAATTCACAATTCCTTGATGTCTAAGAATGTGTCCTACCAATCGATCCCTTCTTTTAGTCAAGGTATGCCAGAAATTTCTTTTCTCCCCAATTCTGTTCAGTACCTCCTCATTAGTTACGCGATCCACCCACTTAATCTTCAGCATTCTTCTGTAGCACCATATTTCAAAAGCCTCAATCCTCTTCCTGTCCGCACTGTTTATCGTCCATGTCTCACTCCCATACAAGGCAACACTCCATACAAATGTCTTCAGAAAGGACTTCCTTAGGCTTAAATCAATATTCGATATTAACAAATTTCTCTTTTTCAAGAATGCTTTTCTACCCATTGCCATTCTGCATTTTATATCCTCTGTACTGCGACTATCATTTGTTATTTTACTGCCCAAGTAACAAAACTCATCTACCTCCTTTATTGCTTCGTTTCCCAATCTAATTCCTTCAGCATCACCTGATTTTCTTACACTGCACTCCATTACCCTAGTTTTGCTCTTGTTAATGTTCATCTTATATGCACCTTTCAGCACATTGTCTATTCCGTTCAATTGCTCTTCCAGGTCCTTTGCTGTACCTGACAGAATTGCTATGTCATCGGAAAAACGCAATGTTTTTAATTCTTCACCCTGAACTTTAATTCCTTCTCCAAGTTTCTCCTTACTTTCCTTTATAGCTTGCTCAATGTACAAATTGAATAACAATGGAAAAAGGCTACAACCCTGTCTTACTCCCTTTCCAACCACTGCATCCCTTTCATGCCCTTCAACTCTGACAACCGCTGTCTGGTTTTTGTACAAGTTGTAAATAACCTTACGCTCCATATATTTTACTCCTGCTTGCTTCAGAACTTGAAAGAGTTTATTCCAATCAACATTGTCAAAAGCCTTCTCCAAATCTACAAAAGCTAGAAATGTAGGTTTGCCTTTTCTTAATTTATCTTCTAGGATAAGCCATAAAGTGGGTATTGCCTCCCGTGTTCCTACATTTCTCCTGAACCCAAACTGATCTTCCCCGAGGTCGGCTTCTACCAGCTTTTCCATCCTTCTGTATATAATTCGTGTTAATATTTTGCAACCATGACTTATTAAACTGATGGTTCTGTAGTTTTCACACCTGTCTGCACCTGATTTCTTTGGAATGGGGATTATAACATTTTTCTTAAAGTCTGAGGGTACTTCGCCTGTCTCATACATCTTACACATCAGGTGAAACAGGTTTGTCATGGCTGGTTCTCCCAGAGACTTCAGTAGCTCTGAGGGAATATCATCTATTCCCGGGGCCTTGTTTCGACTTAGGTCTTTCAGGGCTCTGTCAAATTCTTCTCTCAGTACACTATCCCCTATTTCATCTTCATCTACGTACTCTTCCCTTCCTACAATATTGTCTCGAAGTTCATTTCCTTTGTAGAGCCCCTCTATATAATCTTTCCACCTTTCAGCTTTCCCTTATTTGCTGAGAACTGGTTTTCCATCAGTGTCCTTGATATTCATAGAGCTGTTTTTCTTATCTCCAAATGTTTCTTTTATTTTCCTGTAGGCTGTATCTATTTTTCCCCCTATTTATACATTCTTCTACATTCTTGCATTTTCTTTCTCGCCACTCCTGCCTAGCCGTTTTGCACTTCCTATTCAATCTCATTTCTTAGTCGTCTGTACTCCATTTTGCCTGTTTCATTTACTGCATTTTTATATTTTCTCCTTTCATCGATTAAATTTAGTATCTCCTGTGATATCCAAGGATTTTTTTTGTAGGTCTTGCCTTCCTACCTATTTTGTCCTCTGCTACCTTAACTATTTCATCTCTCAATTTTACCCATTCCTCCTCTACTGTTTTATTTTCCCCTGTTTCTGTCAATTGTTGCCTAAAGCTCCCTCTGAAATTCTTAAGAACCTCAGGTTCCTTTACTTTATCCAGGTCCCATCTCCTTATTATCCTACCTTTTTGTAGTTTCTTCAGTTTCAGCCTACAGTTCATGACTAACAAGTTATGGTCAGAGTCTATATCTGCCCCTGGGTATGTCTTACACTGTAAAACCTGGTTCCGAAATCTATGTCTTACCATTATAAAATCTATCTGGTATCTTCCGGTGTCTCCTGGTCTCTTCCACGTATACAACCTTCTTTTGTGATTCTTGAACCAGGTGTTTGTTATAACTAAATTATGTTCTGTGCAAAATTCTACCAGGCGGCTTCCTCTTTCCTGCCTTTTGCCCAGACCATATTCACCTACGATCTTCCCTTCCCTTCCTTGTCCTACTACCGAATTCCAGTCTCCCATAACAATTAAGTTTTCCTCTCCCTTAATTTTCTGAATAATTTCCTTTAGCTCCTCATACATTTCTTCGATTTCCTCATCATCGGCAGAGCTAGTTGGCATATAAACTTGTACTACTGTTGTCGGTGTTGGCTTCGTATCTATCTTGACAATGATAATGCGATCACTGTGCTGGTCATAGTAGTTTACCCGCATTCCTATTTTCTTATTCATTATCAATCCTACTCCTGTGATACCCGCAACTGATTTTGTATTTATAATCCTGTACTCACCTGACCAGAAATCCTGTTCATCCTGCCACCGAACTTCACTAATTCCCACTATATCTAACTTCAACCTATCCATTTCCCTTTTTAAATTTTCTAATTTTCCTACTCTATTAAAGGATCTAACATTCCACGCTCCGACCCGTAGAATGCCAGTATTGTCTTTCCTGATGATAGCATCCTCTTGAGTAGTCCCCGCCCGGAGATCCGAATGGGGGACTATTTTACCTCCGGAATATTTTACCCGAGAGGATGCCATCATCATATGTTCATATAGTAGAGCTGCATGTCCTCGGGAAAAATAACGGCTGTAGTTTCCCCCTTGCTTTCAGCCGTTCGCAGTAACTGTGTGGCCAAGCCACATTAGCTGATGTTACAAGGCCAGCTCAGTCAATCATCCAGACTGTTGCCCCTGTAACTACTGAAAAGGCTGCTGCCCCTCTTCAGGAACCACACGTTTGTCTGGCCTCTCCACAGATACCCCTCCACCTACGGTACGGCTATCTGTATCATTGAGACACGCAAGCCACCCCACCTCGACAATGTCTGTGGTTCATGGGAGTGGATAGAAACCCATACCATACAAAAATCCGGTAATGATAAATGAAGTGTGAAACAGTTTATCTTGGAAAAGTGATGACTAATAATTCAGCCCCCCTCCCCTCTCCCAACATTCTCTCTCTCTCACGCACACACACACACACACACACACACACACACACACACGTAAGCATGAGAGGAGGCGGTGCCTATAAGACAGCAGGTGACTGCGGCAGTCGCGGTCGAGTGGACCACTCGTCTATACCCGGGCCGCTGAAACATTGCACTTGACGTTTCTCGTTACGGCGAGTTAAGTTGGCTACACTGCTTTAGCGACGTTGCAACACTAGCCTCTATACACACAGCAGACGAAACGGTTTTCAGTTGCACCTCGTAAATGTAAGCTGTTGAGCAATAAAAGTGCATAATTCGTTCTTGTGCAGCAATTAATTAACGGCATATTAACGAAGACCAGAGCACAATAATGCACACGCTTTCAATAACGGAGCAAAACAATATAGAAGATAAGCATTGGATCAGGACAGATACGAAATAATAATCTAGATAGTAACTTTTCTCTCTACGTTTTATAATCAGAATGTCTCTCACTCACCAATTTACTGTGACAATGGTACAAGTACATCCAGCTCCCCATCTTCACTGTTGTCGTCACTGCCAAAATCGTCGTCACCAACAAGGCAAATCATTAACTGTTCTTGATCCCTCGCATTGTTGGTGCTGCCCGAATCAGTTTTTCAACGTGCTCGACCCTTCTTTTTCCAAGATGCAGCATCCACATTGGCAACAACTTCATGCAACAGCTTTTCCACCTCTGTTATTGTGAAAGATTTATTGTTCCTTACGTTATTCTTCACGTCACACTATACAAATTTTATAGGGTTAAAACGGCAGTGAAATGGGGGCAGATTTATTTCACTATGATGCTGCTCCTTTTGCGATTTCGTCTACTGCATATGTGGGTGTAATAGGTTTATTTTGTTTCACGAGCGAATATAAAAGAAGTTTTGACATTGACATATCTGCAGCAATATTTCTTTCTGTAACCACTGCACCATAACTTCTTTCCGATTGTTTGAAACGAGAATGAACTTCGTGCCATATGCTTCGTTTATTCATACGAAATTGATAACTTACTCAGAAAAAGTCACTAGACAAACGTTTTTTCGGTGACATTATCCAATTACTTGAATTCGGAAAGTCAAGTTAATCCACTCACAGTAAAACAAATCGCAGCGAAAAAAGCACAGACAACAAACATGCAATAAACACGATACACAACTTTGTTTGCGGTATAAAAAGTCGGCAACGCGGGAACGTTGACGTCACGGAACGTGATCACTGGAAGTGTTTATCGCGCTGTGATTGGTTGGTTCCTAGCGACTAGCGCCTCGCGCTTCTTGCTCTTCACTTGTTATTTGTAAACGTCAAGTGCAAAGTTTCAGTGGCCCGGGTATAACGAGCTTTGCTTCGGAGCGTGCGGTTGCTCGCCGTCGGAGGTTCGAGTCCTCCCTCGGTCATGGGCGTGTGTGTGTTGACCTTAGGTTACTTTACTTTAGTTTAAGCAGTTTCTAAGTCTAGGGACTAATAACCAAAGAAGTTGAGTCCTCTAGATTTAGAAACATTTGAACATTTTTAAATCGGTTACTGTTGCCACAGTGGCGGGATGTCACGATGTAAGTGAGTTTAAACGTGGTGTTATAGTCGGCGCACGAGACATGAGTCAGAGTATCTCCGCCGGCCGCGGTGGCCGAGGGGACTGAGGCGCTTCAGTCACGGTCTGCCCGGCCACTACGGTCGGGGGTTCGAATACCCCCTCGGGGGCCGTCATTAGGATTAGACTCTACAAACATTTGAAGTGTTTTTTTTTTTTTTTTTTTTTTTTTTTTTTTTTTTTTTTTTTTTTTTTTTTTTTTTTTTAGTATCTCCGAGGTAGCGGTGAGGTTGGAATTTTCCCGTGCGACCTTTCCACGAATGCACCGTGAATGTCGGTAAGACAACAAATCTCGGACTTGGCGATCGGGAACAAATCCTGCAAGAACGGGATCGACGACGACTGAAAAGAATGGCTGAGCGTGACGCAAGTGCAACCGTTCGGCAGAGCCAGCGTGCGACTTAACCTTCGCTTTCGGAAGCGAATGCATCCTTGCTCCCTGCACGCCTCGCTAACACACACGATGACTGGAAACGTGTTGCTCGGTCTGACGAGTCTCGTTTCTAATTGTATCGAGCGGATGGACGTACACGGGTATTGGGAGCTCAGGAATGCGTGGACTCTGCATGTCAGCAGGAGACGGTTGGCGCTGGTGGAGTGTGATATGGGACCCCTGATACGACTGACAGGGGGACACGCATCGGCCAGATCACCTGCTCCATTCGTGTCATTTTTGCATTGAGACGGACTTTCGCAATTCCAGTAGGACAATTGGACATTCCTCACGGTCAGAATTGATGCAGAGTGGCACTTTGAGTTGAACCACTTCCGCTGGCTGCCAAACGCCCCAGACATGAACATTATTGAGCCTATGCAACGCGCTGTCCAGAAGACATCTCGTACTGTTACGTCAGTTCCCTGCAGCATTAGCCGTGTTGCGGCACTCCTGCGTTCTCCATGTCTTCTTCTCCATGTTAGGCAGGTGGCTCCCGCATTACAAGTTGATGATCGCTTTGGAGATCTGCTGTGGAAGAAGAAACAGAACATTTAAAGCTGTCTGTTGTCCCTCAGTTGCTGTCGTTCTTTCGCAATATTCACTGCGTAACGTCGGAATGGGCATGCTTTGCCCCAATTCATCGAAAATGGCGTCGACTACTATTACCCGTGAAAAGCACAGTTTACCTTCAGGACTGGGAAAATCACTGGTTATATAACTGATATTCTGAACACTTCCTTACCTGATGAGTTTGTAACATACCTTCCGTTAAACTGCTCTCGTAAAGCAAAACTAATATAAAGCGGATTGCCTTAATCGTGAACGTTAATATAATTTGCGATACAAGAGGATCCCGACTAATAAATGTTCAAATGTTTGTCAAGCTTATGGAACTTAACTGCGGGGTCAGCAGTCCCTAAACTTACAAACTACCTATGAACTAACTTACACTAAAGACAGCATAAACATCCAAGCCCGAGGGCGGGATTCCAACCCCTGACGGGGAACGACCTCGCGCATTGGAGCATAGCGCATCAATGCGCTCCGCCGCGGCGGCTGATAATTATTAAATGTTATTGTTAGATTTTTACGGAATGCGATATGACAAGTAGATGCGAATGAGCCCCCCCCCGTCCCCCCCCCCCAGAGATAAATTCTTACTTAACCCACAATGCTAGTGCTCGATGGAGTCCTATGCTCATATCAATCTTGGTACGGACTTAAGAAGAACAACCTTAAAAGTTCTAAATGCAGATATAATTCTGTGTTCCCCATAGAATCTTCTCGGTCTGTAGCTACAGAGGAAGCGATAGCGGTGCCCTCCTCGAGTTGAATGAACCGTAGCTCGTGAAGTATTTGTGTTATTCGCCACTACTTCGCTCAGCGTTCTACCTGGTCAAGACGCAATGGTCGCCAATGTGACAATTTAAAACCGTTCCAGCACTGAGAAGCTTCCAGTGCACTTCCATTTACGTAGCTCCTGGTGGAAGTGTAGTGCTGAGCTTGGGGCCGTTCGTATAACGTTTACATGGAATTTCGTGTGATCTGTTTTATGGTAAGCCTTACCCACAGCTATAAGGATGACGCGACGGAATCAAGAAGTTCTGAATGCTGTTGCGGAGGCATGGATTAGCCACTTCGCCGAAAGACGCACGCAGTACTTTTGAGGGTAACGGTACTCGAATCTCTCAAGAATTTTTGCTCTGGTTATGAAAACGGAACGGAAAAATATATGGTATTTTGTGTCTCGTTATTTAGAGTATATTTATCTGTCACTATTTTGTGGATGTGAGTCATGTACACCAAATTTCAATTCAATTATTAGCATTCGGGTGCAGCAGGAGTCAATTCTCCTTGCAACTTTCGCGATATACCCGAATTAGATTTTTTTTTCATCGTTCTATCCAAGTATATTCTAAGACAAAAAAAGGAAAGAAAAGTGCATATTGATCACAAACTGATATTTACACATGTAACGACGGAAAATGCAAACCTTTGGCGACCGATAGAAGCATGTGTGAGGCCGCACAGCTGGCAAGCGTAGTAAACACCGGAATGATCGCTACCAGGTCTTAAATTCCTTGAAATCAGCTCGACAGTAACTATGATGTCGGCGTTTCAGAGAGAGCGTATAGCCACTATGCGACTATGTTGGTAGGAAATAGTGAACAATGGTTGAATACAGCATCAAGAAGAAAGCAGTCGACGTAGAAAGATTACGGGACGTGATATGGATATCATTAGCTGATTAAGGCAGTACTCTGTAAGACATGGGTTTGGTACTTGTTGATGCTAGAGGTAGGTGGGATTTCACTAGGCATTTGGTGCAGCCGGCCGCGGTGGCCGAGGGGACTGAGGCGCTCCCGTCACGGTCTGCACGGCCACTACGGTCGGGGGTTCGAATCCCCCTCGGGCATGGATATTTGTGCCGTCCTTAGGATTAGCTAGTTCATAAGTAGTTTGTAAGTTTAGGGACTAATGACCCCGTAGTTAAGTCCCATAAGCTATACAAACATTTGAACATTTTGAACATTTGGTGCATCTCAATAGGAAAGGGAAGGGAAACTGGCTAGGTTGACAGCAAAATCCTTAAGAAGGAAAACTGCAATTTATGGAAGTACTTCTTTTTTTAGCTTAAGACTAGTGCCCAGTGGGAAGCTCAGGCAGGCAGGTGCTAAAGATGTTAAATAATCACAAGATTCTCACAAAAGTAAAATATTGGGGGACTATAGAATAAAACAGATGAGATTCTGGTTTGTTTAGATGATATTGAAATTGATAATCTAATAGATATATTATGCCCGTCTGAGCATCACATTGTCACTGGTATGGACAAGGTGATATAAACTAGCTGCACATGTAAGTAGAGATAATAAGGAAGACGAGGAGTTGCCATCACTGTATGAAAAATGTAGAAACAAAGAAGTTTTCTGTAGAGCAACATATTGCCGCGAGACACCACGTAAACCGACTGCCGGCGTGGTGCAGGGGATAGCGTCACAGACTGCGGTGCTGAAGGTCGCCGGTTCAATCTCGACCACCGGCAAAAATTTATTTCTTTGTAATTAACAATTCCAGAATGTTCTGTATCTTTCTTATGTTCAATTGTAAATTCTACTTGTTTCTTATGTTAACTGTTCTTCTAATTTCTGGAAGATTCTGTCTGTGTATAAATAGCAGAGCACTCTGCCCGAGAGGCAGTCAGTGCTGCGTGTATGTTAAGATCGTAATAAACGTGCTTTCAGTATAAGTGCTGTGTTCAGTTGCCTTCGAAGTCAAGCCTGCTTCCATTTCAACGCGAAGCATATGCCTGTCAGCTTAAACTCAATGATGACCCTCTTATAATTGTAACAGTGTATAGGTCCCCTTCAGAAAACTTCCAGTTATTTCTGGAAAACTTGGATGCCTTGTTGAGCGATCTGTCAGATAGAGGGAAGCAAATTATTATTTGTGGTGATTTCAATGTTGATTCACTGAAAAAGTGTAACAGGAAGAATGACCTGGAAGTCTTACTTGGCTCCTTCAATCTGATATCCGTTACTGAATTTCCTACTCGGGTAGTAGAGGACAACAGCACATTGGCAGATAACTTTTTATAGACCAAGTTAAGTTTAATAACGTAAATGCTTGTCTTCTTGAGAATGGTCTTTCTAACCACGATGCACAGCTATTTAGAGTATATGACATAGCTCCGTTCATTAATTCGAAACAGTCCTCGAGAGTTGTGCGCTCAATTAATGATTTAACAACTAGAAGTTTCAGAGAAAGTAGACACAACAGTTAGACTGGGATGAGGTTTATAAGGAATCTGGAGATAATTTAAAATAGAACTTATTTGATTATACGTTTTTAGGTATTTAAATACTGTTTCCCCGAGAAATTAATTAAATATAATTGTAAGAAATTATGAAAAAAAAACCATGGCTTACTAAAGGAATAACAATATCTTGTAACTGGAAAAGGGAACTATATCTATCCGAAAGAAAGTGTAATGACTCAGAAACAATCAAATATTATAAAAACTATATTCATCTTGAGGTTTTAAAAGCTCTTCAACTCTGTGCTTGCTTACAAGTAATTTTTTTTTATGGTCCGCCTTGAGCAAACAAAATTGTTTTTAGTTTCACCTAAACATGTTTCGCTGGCGTTGCAGCAGCATCACTGGGATATTTATTTATACTGTCTGTCAAATGAACAATGAAATGATGGTTTCTTTTTGTACATTAAGTATAGAAACTACAGATAATTGTGAAAACTAATATAAACCGATTCTTATTTTTATAAGGTACGCCTAGTATACTTATAAAAATAAGAACCGATTTATATTAGTTTTCACAATCATCTGTAGTTTCTATACTTAATGTACAAAAAGAAACCATCATTTCATTGTTCATTTGACAGACAGTATAAATAAATACCCCACTGATGATGCTGCTGCTGCAACTCCAGCGAAACATGTTTGGGTGAAACTAAAAACAATTGTGTTTCCTCAAGACGGACCATACCTAAAAAAGCAAATTTATTATAAAAATTACTGTGCTACATTAAGAAAGTCATCAAAAAATCCGGAAGCATGTGCATCATGTCTGAGATTAGTTCCTCTGATAATAAAATTAAAACAATTTGGAATATTATTAAATGGGAGACAGGACAACAGGAAGAAGGTATTACCATCAAAACAAATGAAAAATTTTCTAACAAAAGGTCAGATGTTGAAAAATTTTAACGATTATTTTTAAATTGTGTGGAGAAAATAGGATGCAAATGTTCATTAGAAGTAACAAGGTTGTTAATGAAAGAGGCCATACCTACACAATTTGATACATTTGAAAATCCACCCACTTCTTCCGCAGAAATAAGGAAAATAATAAACCCTCCAAGAGTAAACCCTCATACGGAATTGATGGCATTTCTAGCAGGATATTAATACCTTATTCTCAAGAGATACGTAATAGCTGTTTAAAGCAAGGTATTTTCCCTACTAGTCTGAAATATGCTATCGTTAAACCATTTCATAAAAAAGGGGATACGTCTGAAGTCAACAACTACCGCCCTATCTCACTTCTGACAGCTTTACCCAAAAAACTTAAAAAGTAATGTGTTCTTGAGTAGCGTCATATCGGTAAGAATAAAGTTGTAAAAAAATGTCAGTTTGGTTTTCAGAAAAGCTCTTCAACAGAAAAGATATATATTGTTTTGTCGTCCTGGTCAGCCTCTGTTTTGTCGTTTCCAGCCTAGCTTTCAGGAAAGATTCTATCAGGATGTGTGGACATCTATAACAGCTTTACAGATTAGTAATGAAAGTTTTATTTACCCTCTGCCAGGCACTTGAATGTGATTTGCGGAGTATCGATGTAGAAGAATACAATTACTTAACTATCTAACATACGTCTTTTCTCTTCTCACGTCGTCGTCTTCGTCCAGACGCATGTCGGCTTAGATAAAGCTGGGCGCGCTTCTAGGTTGCTCCCTCCAGGAGGCGCGTGTGATTGGCTGCCGGTCGTCCGCTGCCTTCTGCACGATCGTTCTCGTGCGTCTGGCGTGTGGCGCCGACTTTATGCCACAACATATATACCTTCACTGATGAAATATGAAGTGTTCTGAATAACCGGACATAACCCTGTGGGAGTTTTTGTGATCTCTCAAAGGTCTTTTGAATGTGTAAATCATGGAAATCTTCTAGATGAACTTCGAACAGTGCTGGATTAAGACCTTTGTAAGCCCCTAGACAAACCAAATCTTGGGGCCCAATTCCAAACTCATCCCTTATTAAGCTCATAATTTTCCACCAATCAACAACAATGTATTGGTAATAATAATAATGAAATTCAGTTAATCCATAATAATGAAATTTCGGTATTCCACAACCGAAGCATTCGTTTTAAGTATTTCACATGTTCAGGCATTGTGTAAGATAGCCTCTTATGAGCTACAATAAACTCAAATTTGGATATCAGAATAACAATAATAATAGCAAAGTGAAATGAGACTTTTCGTGCAACATGTAAATGTATTTATTCAACAAAACAATTATCATGAAGTCAATATATGTTGATTAATAAGATAATCTTCCAGAAATTAGTTAAAAATATAGAAATTAATAATAAAGAAACTCATTGAACATTTACTTTTCTCAATTGTTTTTTCACAGCAAAATCTTTCAAAATATCTTTAAAGTCTACATTTGCAAGATACTATATTCTGTGGATAATGGCAAGTGACTTCCAACATTCTTGGGACACTGAAGACCTATGACAATTTTTTTTAGTTTTGAAAAGCTTCGCTCGCCCGCTACATTCGTAATCGTGAGATACCTGTAAATTTTTAACACACTCATAACATTTGGGAACGTTGATTGCACTGCATTTTAAAATATAAGTTTGCATGATCGCGATGCTGGAAATGCTTGGTCAGCTTTAAAATGTTCTAGTTACGATGTGAAGAATTTAAAATGAATTATTTCGTCCACAAATTCCTCTTTGATGTCCTCAGAATAAATGTCCAGATCTATGGGAAGCTTCTTTAATTTCATCGTCAGACTTCATTGGGAACGCAACAAAGAATCCAAAGAGCCAATGAACTTTATTATAAGGATTTATACGACGAGAAAGCTCTCTACAAAATTTATCGAATATTGGTAGGCAAGTTTCAGTTTTGAATTTCTGTTGTCCGTGAAGCACTTCGGCATTACCATCGTCTTGACATTTTGGTCTTTTGCGAATACGCTTGCCTTCATCGGTGTATTGTGCACATATTTTCTGTTCTGCCTTTTTGTCTTAGCCATGAGACATGTCTCTTTATGGTGATAGGAAACTGAGAAGCGATTTTAAGAGTTATATAGGCGTCTGAAGCCCTACTGTTTCTCTTTGTCGAGATTTATTAACTGCATTTATCCGGTCTAGTATTGCAGCCCAGAAGTGTACAAGGATGACGGTTTCCTTTTTTGACGACGCATTTAGTAAACAGTTAGGTTCGTAAATTGTCTCAGTCTTCTGATTCCTATCTTTAGCAATGTCTTGGAGAGACATACGGAGCCGGCCGCGGTGGCCGAGGGGACTGCGGCGCATCTGTCACGGTCTGCACGGTCACTACGTTCGGGGATTCGAATCCCCCCTCGGGAATGGATATTTGTGCCGTCCTTAGTATAAGGTAGTAGATAAGTAGTTAGTAAGTTTAGGAACTGATGACTCCGTAGTTAAGTCTCATAAGCTATACAAACATTTGAACATTTGAGACTTACGGAAGCTGCTGAAGCCTCGTGATAAGGCCTTCGTTGCATCAGCTCTCTGATACCACCTTGTGCTAGTCACTCGTTTGAAAACTACTGCAACACTTTGTTGACGTTCACCATTTATTCCTTTATGATATTCAAGCATTCTCCCCATCGCTAGGACTTTTGTGTCCCAGCCTCGTCGCCGCTTTTGTGTCTCGTTCCGTCGTAGGTGTCGGTGGCCGAGTGGAATGAGACCGACACAGGAATAAAGATAGCACGCTGGTGCAGGTACGGAGAGGAGCAGCCAGAAACTAGAAACACTAGAGTAAATTAGAATGAGATATATATTGCACAGAATTTATACAATACTTAACTTTTACATAGTACTGCAGAATGTTGATACATAGTTGAGCTAGAGTCCTGCCTAGTGCCTAACTTATAGCCAAGTCTTCACGGGTGCCTATCGGATTACGAAGGTCCTAACTGGTTGCTATCTCAGTCCCAAGTGACGATGTCGTTCAGTGGTGGCCACGAGCGGCGTTGTAGCAGAGGGCGCTCGTGGCTGTCGTCGTAAGAACGCCGCGCCGTGCGTGCATGGCGGCGCGCGGCGAAAGTAGGTGGCGCGCACTTTGTACTTGTGCGACACCACAAGGACGACACCGAGAAAAGGTTGTACAGTGCTTGTACTAGCCCGAAGAATGATCGCAACAGGACAGCTCTGCACAGCACATATTCCAACCAGGTTGAGTGAGTGAGCTGCACAATGCATATAGTGTGCTAAATGATTTATCTTAGCAACATGCGCTCGGAGATCGTTGTACCATCCTGACATATTTGATGCGTTTTCAGAAGACTGTCCTCATGTTTTTATATCAGTGCCACGTTTACTCAAGAATGTCGGAACTGTTGTGGCAATTGTTCCTCCTACGTGACTTGTAATTGGGAGGGTCACTTCTCCATCCTACACTCGACCATATCTAAAAACAACAGTCAGTTGGTCAATGCGAGATATATCTGGTGTCGAGTCAACATTCATAGAGCTGTATTTGGATTACTGAATTTCTTTCACAATAACTTGTTCCCCATAATTATTTCTTTAATTTCATCGCAAATTCTGAAAGACAAATAGGAATTTTTTCCTCGGCCTTCATTGCCGTATTTGGATAAATGAGAGCTTCAAAAAAGGATCCGCTATCAACTCTAAAATTCCCAAATAGTTGCCATTTTGTTGGACACTCAGAAGTTCTGTATCACCACGGAAAGCAAGTCCACGCGATGATAGGAATTTGATCACTGACACCACTCTGAAGAAATTGTGTCCAACATTCTTGTTCTTTATTTATCTGCGTTTCCAAAGAACTGTTTATTACACCACGACTGCGTCTCTTACTGGTCAGTGTTTGTACACACGCCCGATGCGCTGCCCTATCTTCATGCATTTTCATCCGTTACGATGCATTTTTCCTGTCAGAAAATCCCTCTGAAAACTCAGATTTGCACTTACGTATTTCACCAAAGAAGTCGCATGGGAAACAGTACACATTTCCTGTGGAGGGAGAGTACATGAGCCATTCTCTCTTGATTTGTTCGCCACTAATGTGTTTCCGATATACGAAGTGGCGAGAAAGCTTTCTTTTATAATATTTTTATTGTCTGCCTGATGCCAAAAATTCACAAAGTGCTGACTATGCTCCGATGCACGAGGCCATTTTCCGTCGTGTTCAAAATGTTCAAATGTTTGTTAAGCTTATGGGACTTAACTACGGGGTCATCAGTCCCTAAACTTACAAACTACTAATGAACTAGCTAAGACTAAGGACGGCACAAATATCCATGCTCGAGGGGGGATTCGAACCCCCGACCGTAGTGGCCGTGCAGACCGTGACTGGAGCGCCTCAGTCCCCTCGGCCACCGCGGTCGGCTTTCCATCGTGGGTTCGAATCCCCCCCTCTGGCATGGATTTTTGTATCGTCTTTAGTATAATGTAGTTCATAAGTAGTTTATAAGGTTAGCGACTGATGATCCCGCAGTTAAGTCACCGAAGCTTAACAAACAGTTCTGAAAGTGATATATATTGGGACCTCTCTAGTTACATTTCAGGCGATACAGAGAAGCAGTACTGCGAGCTACTTTTGGAAACATTCTTCGAAAACTGTCTTGAGCAGTTAAACCGGCAACCCACGCGCAATGGTATGAAAATTACAGAACTATCACTTTAATAAGTCATGGTTGCAAAATTTTAACACTAACGTTTTACATTGGAAATTCTGTTAGAAGCGGACGTCGGGAAAGATCAGTTTGGATTTAGGAAAAATTTAGAAACACGGGAGGCAATACTCACTTTATGACTTATCTTAGAAGATATAGATTAAGGGCAGGCAAATTACTTTTTTAGCTTTGGTACATTTAGAGAAAGCATTTCACAATGTTGATTGGAATACTCTTTTTCAGATTCTAAAATCAGCAGGGGTAAAATATAGGGAGCGGTAGGTTGTTTACAACTTGTACAAAAACCAGACAGTAGTTATTAGAGCCGAAGGGCAGGAAAGGAAAGCCTTGGTTGGGAAGCGAGTAAGGCAGGGTTGTAGTGTTTCCCCAATGTTATTCAATTTGTACATTGAGCAAGCTGTGAAAAAAAAGCAACGAGAAACTTGGAGAAGGAATTAAATTTCATAGTGAACAAATAAATGCATTGCGTTTTGCCGACGACATTGTAATTCTCTCAGAGACAGCAAAGGATCTGGAAGTGCAATGGAATGGACAGTGTGTTGAATGGAGCGTATAAGAAGAGCAGTAACAAGAACAAAACAAGGGTAATGGAATGCTGTCTAAGAAAGCCACGTGATGCTGAAGGAATTAGTTAAAGAAACAAGAAAGATGGTATATGAGTTTTGTTACTTGGTCACATTCTTGGACATCAAGGAATCGTTTATTTAGCATTGGAGGAAAGTGTGTGTAGTAGAATTCGCAGAGATGAATATAGTAAGCAGATTGAAATGGATGTGGGTTGCCGCTCTTAATCCTCATCGTACGCGAGCGGCGAGACGCGAAAGCGGCGCGATGTGCAACGTGATCAGCCGGCTCGATATTTTGCACCTGGCATTTCATGTTACAGTGTTTGAAAATTTGATCGATGCCGTTGAAGAACGTTCTGTATTGTTGGACAGTAAAAATAAAAATTATAATCACCGTTTTTATCGAACTGTAAATTCTTGGAAGTTGTCAAAATAATTGGTACACCAGTAAGTTCATATAACATAGATGTATTAAAGTTGTGTTATCTATGTGTTTTGTGTAAGATTTAATTCAAAATACAATTTTTTTTCTCGCTCGTTAAATATCGGGTATTACAAGAACGTCTGTTTTACACATTTACTAATCAGAATAATTTATATTAGTCGTTTACGATTTCCGTCGGTTTTAAAAATAAGTACCACAACAATGAAGAAAATGACATGTTTATTAAATAGCATAGTTTCATTCCTCGTGTGGGATTTTGATCAAAATACAAACTACAATTTTCTTACACTTCCACGGCAGGTCCAAAAGAAGCATTTTATTGGCTCACTTTAGGTTACGGTAATAACACTAAAATTTGGCTTTTGAAATCGCCTTTTGACAGCTCGAAATTTAAATGAAGATAACGCTTAACCGTTCATCTGACGCGAAAATAGAATAGACGAGTTTATACATGAGAAGATTCTCTACAACTTCGCTCTATTATATTTTTATCAACTCTCATCGTTTCAGAAATATCTCAAAAAAAACGGCGATTTAACAATGGCTGTGTGTTACGTGTTACCACTTGTTAGGTCGCGCGGTTCAACCGATCCGCGCCAAATTTTACAGACGTAATTGTTGGCCGCCAGTGACCACAACCTCAGGTTTTAAAATATTACGGACAAAAAATAGGTTAGTGACAGTAAAAGTAGGCCGTTCGTGATGGCCTTTTGATAACACGAAATTTAATTGCAAATAAAGTCTTAACCTTTCATCTCAGGCGGAAACTGAATAAACATGTTTGTAGAGGAGAAAATTCTCCACAAATTTGCTCTGTTATTTCCATAACTCACCCCGTTTCAGAGATATTTGCAAAAATAACGGCAATTTGACATTGTCACTTGATTTTAAGTAAACCAATACAGGCAAATAAAATAAACCTGAAAAGAGGGCAAACCACCACGGTAGGACAGTTGATACTATCAATATACAAAAACAGTCTTGATCGCAGAAATTAACAGTTTCAATTAACCGGTTTCAACCTGATGTAGGTCATCTTCGTAATTACAAACAGCCTGCAAGGATTAATGGAAATAATTACTAAAAGTCTACGTATGACATTAGATGTAACATAAAATATACAAAGTTATGTTTGTTGCGTTTACCCATGTGGCTAATGCTGTACTGGGCTGGGCTGGGCTGTCCTACTGCCAGTAGGTAACTGTTGACTAGTTGCCATACGGCCGCTGGTTAAATAGTGTATGGTTTTGGCGCCAAGACAGCAGCAGCCAATGGGAAAAGGCTTACTAAGAGTACGTTCTGAGTAATGTATGAATTAATACATAGTTTGATGATTAAAATATATAAATAAAATTAAGAAATATAATAAAAACAGAGGGATAATATTAAAAAACTGTATTAAAAATGCATAACGAATATAATCAGCAAGTCAGATTTAATCAATGGTATTAGTCTGCAAACGAAAGGCTATTTTAATCAATGTATATGTTACTGTGGCTAAAACATATGCAGACCTAATCTTATTATATTAAAATACTGCATAATTATAAATTAAGTTATTTTTTTTCATGGTGCAATGCCATCTAGTGGGTCATTAGGTATGACGCCGTTACCATGGTAAAAGGAAGGTCAAGGATGTTAGCAATTGGTGACGCCGTTGTCATGCCAACACAGAAGTTGAAACGGTGGGTTGGTAGTCAAAGATGTGTGTAGAAGGTTGCCAACTGATGTCATAGTTATGCAAATACATCAATGTGCAGAGTGAAGGTCGTTAAGACGTATTTTTCTAGTGCATGGCATTCGAAAAACGTTAAAATTATGAAATAGACAGTGATGTATATTAGAAGGAAATAAAAGTTACCATATCGTTGTCCCGTGGCAAAATACTAATAAAATGTTATACAATGTGTCTTAAAGAGACTAAAATGAACAATAAAACGTCCCATTAGTAGTAGTAGGAACTGCATAGTAAGATCATAAAATATTATGGATAGTGGGATTTCATAGTAGTAGAAACTACTAGTATTGTAATAAAATAGCAAAAAGTGCCAAAACAGTAGATAATATGGCGGCTCTGAAGAGAGTCATGAAGGAACAGTAACTTTGCTCCCTGTAGTAAAAATTATTACTATTATGAGTAAAATACAATGAACAATAAGATAGATTTTATAGTAGTATAAACTAAAAGTCTTAAGATAAAATACAAAATTGCCACAACAGAAGGTTATATAGATTTCATAGTAGTACAACTAAAAGTATTAAAATAAAATACAAAGATTGCCATAACAGAAGGCAATACAGCGGCTCTCGAGCCAAGATGTAACATTTAGAAGGCTAATGTAGAGGGGTCTAGTGTTATGGTAAAAATACAAAGAACACCAAAAGAAATTTTAATAGCAGTAGAAACAACTAGTTTCATACTGAAATATCCAGGGTGTCAAAATATAAGACAATATGGCGGTTTCCAAATATTTTACTCATAATAGTAATAATTTTTACTACAGGGAGCAAAGTTACTGTTCCTTCATGACTCTCTTCAGAGCCGCCATATTATCTACTGTTTTGGCACTTTTTGCTATTTTATTACAATACTAGTAGTTTCTACTACTATGAAATCCCACTATCCATAATATTTTATGATCTTGCTATGCAGTTCCTACTACTACTAATGGGACGTTTTATTGTTCATTTTAGTCTCTTTAAGACACATTGTATAACATTTTATTAGTATTTTGCCACGGGACAACGATATGGTAACTTTTATTTCCTTCTAATATACATCACTGTCTATTTCATAATTTTAACGTTTTTCGAATGCCATGCACTCGAAAAATACGTCTTAACGATCTCCACTCTGCACATTGATGTATTTGCATAACTATGACATCAGTTGGCAACCTTCTACACACATCTTTGACTACCAACCCACCGTTTCAACTTCTGTGTTGGCATGACAACTGCGTCACCAATTGCTAACATCCTTGACCTTCCCTTTACCATGGTAACGGCGTCATACCTAATGACCCACTAGATGGCATTGCACCATGAAAAAAAAAAATAACTTAATTTATAATTATGCAGTATTTTAATATAATAAGATTAGATCTGCATATGTTTTAGCCACAGTAACATATACATTGATTAAAATAGCCTTTCGTTTGCAGACTAATACCATTGATTAAATCTGACTTGCTGATTATATTCGTTATGCATTTTTAATACAGTTTTTTAATATTATCCCTCTGTTTTTATTATATTTCTTAATTTTATTTACGCATGCGTAGGAAGGCGATGCCCGTTGGATGGTAGCGGTGGTCACAATGCTCCCTGTCGGAGGACGTAGACAGGCGTACGCGAGGGCAAAGACGGCGCTGCCGAATTAACTTGCTGTGGCATACAGCGTCTGCTTGTCAATACATTTTTGTTTTCCTGTTTCAGTTTTATTGCAGCCAATGCTGGATTCCAGGCGTTACTTGATTGAAATCCCGTTCCCCGGTTAATGAGATTTTTAACGTGCGATTTTCAAAATGTTTTCCCGTGGCAAATCCGTGAAGTATATTAGCAGCAGGTACGTCGGGAAAACCTTAAAAGTCACAGTGCTAACTAAATATGTTCCTTAAATAACTGGCAGTTTGGCATTGAGGCCCCTTCGCATGCAAAATATAAACGTTGGTACTCACTTACCTGTTATCAGGCCGTAGCAACTGTCTAATGGTGTGTTCAGAATTTCTGTAGAACGCTGCATGGAACTTAAATATTGTAGATTAATTACCAGTTTTCACCAGACGATATTGTTCTACATCAAACGTTTTGTTACACTAGTGTTATAAGCAGATATTTACACATGTATTTACACATGTGCCGAGTAATCTTCGAATATTTGTAAAGCTAAGGGTCCGAACTGTTGAGGTCATCGCTCCCTAGACTTGTAAATGCTTAAACTTCTAAGTACAACACACACACACACACACACACACACACACACACACACACACACACACAGTAGTAGTGTGTGGTATTATGGTGAATCTACGATGAGATCAAGAAGTCGTATCTGCATTTGTAATTACGTTATCATTAGCTCGATATTTTCCAGTAGGTATTTCAGAAATGCACGTACACTCTTTTTGTAATCGTTTGAAAACATATTCTTCCTTACGCTGTTTGTAAGAAATGTGTAATTTCACAATCAACTTGTTTACCAAAGAACTACAATAGAGCGTCGATTATCCGAAGTAATTAAAGGATAGGGATATTGCTAGTAAAACAAGGTATTTCGATTAATCAATCTGTATCTTTTTATTTGCCAAAAAAACCTTCATGTATTTATGACGACATAATCGTTTTTATTATAATGGTAATTACAGCAGGAATGTATGTAGTACAGTCTAGCAAACAATACATATAATACATATAAATTTTTCATATAGAGTACATATGTATGTAATATCAACGCATTAAAAAGTCTTATTTTGGGTCTGTCTAAACAAGCTTCCTCACTTACGACCAGCTACGTCAGGCACTTTTTTCGGAACAGATACATGATGCTCGTCACTCGCGTCTTAACCTACAAATCATCGAAAAGCAGCGTCTAAACATGTAATTCGTTCATAATCACAGAAGCAGTCAACATATTTTCGTTTACAATTTCGCAATCTTGCATGATTTCCCGCGAGTCTCTAAGTTAACCAACTGTCGGCGTAGCGCAATGGATACCACCATCGATTACGGTGCGGAAGGTCGCCAGTTCAATCCCGTCCACAGTCGAAAATTTAGTTTTTTGTAATTATCATTTCCACAATCTTCTACATGTTTCCTATGTTCACTTGTAATTCTACATGTTTCTTATGTTAACTATTCTTCTAATTTCTGGTACATTTTGTCTGTTAAACGGTGAACTGCTTGTCGATAGTAAAAAGTTTATTAGGCTTACAAAAGAAATTTAATATTCACAGAATATATGACATCAACTGCGATTGGGCAAAGCTGAAAATGTGTACCCAGCCGGGATTCGAACCCGGGTCTCCTGCTTTCTAGGCAGTCGCGCTGACCCTTGCACCACTGGGGACACAGTGAACACTGCACCTGCAAGGACTACCTAAGCACGCCTCACGTCACATACAAATTTGTAGTCCTTGCAGGTACAGTGATCACTGTGTCCCCAGTGGTGCAAGGGTCAGCGCAACTGCCTAGAAAGCAGGAGACCCGGGTTCGAATCCCGGCTGGGTAAACATTTTCAGCTTTGCCCAATCGCAGTTGATGTCATATATTCTGTGAATATCAAATAATAACAACTGCAGGATCAGAAATTACGTCTGTTCTTTCGGAACAGACGCCACACACACACACATATATATATATAAAAGAAATTTACATACCTGCGGCTATCATTAGCATTACCGGTGGTCGACGAGAGATTTGGATCACTAATTGTCACGAGCACTCACAACTTATCCCCCAAGGGAATGTGTATCGGGACAGCTGAACAAATCCAGGACGGTGAGCTCAACGTCATCAACGAAGACCCATGCTCTGCCGTTAGTATAGACAACACGCTAGGAAAAACAACAGAGGAACTGCCATTAGGGTCCGGACTGACCAAGGAACAACGCCAGCGGGTGTTAGCTATACCACGCCAATTTTCGGGTGCATTCACACCTAAGCAGGGGAAAAGTCAGACGAAACGGCCCACGATAAGGCATCGTATCCATACTGGGGATAAACCACCAATTAGCCAGCGTTCGTATAGTGTCGCCAGCTGAAAGACGGATAATTCGGGAGGAAGTAGAGAAGATGTTGCTAGATGACATTCAACCTTCGGAGAGTCCTTGATCGTCTCCGGAGGTCCTCGTAAAGAAGAAGGATGTCATTCGGCGGCTGAACAAAATCACAAGGACTCCGCCTCAATCCAAAGAAGCGCCTCTTCGTCGCCAAAGAGATAAAATTCCTAGGGAATCTAGTCAAGGGAGATGATGTCCGTCCTGATCCAGATAAAGTAAAGGCAGTCACAGAATTTCCAACTCCTCAGCACATTCGTGATGTGAGATGTTTTCTCGGGCTGTGCTCACACTACCGACGTTTCATAAAAAGATTTTCTAACAAGGCACGTCCATAGCAAAAGCTTCTGCAGGAAGATGCCAAGTTTTACTGAGACGAGACAAGAGAAAGCGCTTTCCGGGCACTTAAGGAGGCTCTAAACATTCGCACCAGTTCTAGCCTTGTACGACGAGAATGCAGAAACTGAACTTCACACAGATGCAAGTGGTTATGGGATTGGTGCAATGCTTGTACAAGATCAGGAAGGTGCTGAAAAGGTGATAGCCTACGCATCAAGAGTACTCTCAAAGTCCGAGATATACTACTCTACAACTGAGAGAGAATGTCTCGCAGTTATCTGGGCTATCAAAACGTTCCGGCCGTATTTATTCGGCAAACCAATCACTAATGTGACAGACCACTATTCATTGTGTTGACTGACTAGCTTGAAGGATACATCTGGTCGATTAGCAAGATTGGCACTAAGACTCAGAGAACGACATTACAGTGGTATTCAAGAACGGGCGCAAACACAAGGATGCCAACTGCCTTTCGAGGAATCCATTAGTGGAACATAAGAGTACGAATGAAATTTCAGCCCTCACTGAATTAGGTGATATTACAGCTGAACAGCGGGAAGATCCAGCACTATTACAAATCATAGAAGCCTTGGAGAAAGGAGAACCGACAAAAGGAGAAATCCAACTTATAAACGGGACATTGTATAAGAGCAAATACGATCCAGTGGGCCCCAAATGGCTACTGGTCGTTCCAGCTCACCTCCAGCCAGCTATTCTCAAGTATCTCCGCGATGCTCCAATATCCGGTCATCTGGGATTCGTGAAGACCCTAGACAGAATCAGACAGGTATTACTGGAAGGGTCTCTACCGATCTGTCAAGCACTATGTGAGTCACTGTAAAGAGTGCCAGCTACAGAAGTATGTGTCGCAGTTATCTCCAGGGCATCTCGTACCGATTCCACCTGCAGCAGTTCCATTCTCCCGAGTTGGTATCGATCTTTTAGTGAGGTTCCTGAAGTTGACAACAGGTAACCGATGGATAATAGTCTGCACTAACTGCCTCACACGCTACGCTGTCACCAGACCTGTGCCGATGCAGATGCTCCAGAGATCGCAAAATGCCTTGTAGAAGACATTAATTTGAAGCATGGAGCACCACGTGTGATGATATCTGATAGTGGAAAAGTATTCCAGTCAAAACTAGTATCAGAGGTAATGTCACGGTGCGACATTGTCCACAGAATGACAACTGCATACCATCCTCAGACAAATGGTCTTACGGGACGTTTTAACAAGACGTTGGCCGATATGCTATCGATGTACGTCGATGTTGAGCAGAAGGATTGGGATACAATTCTGCCAGTCGTGACTTTTGCTTACAATACCGCAAGACACGACAGACTTCACGCCGTTTTTCCTGCTCCATGGCCGTGAAGCAGAGACAACAATGGATACGCTGTTCTCGTTCCAACCGGGCGACACTCAGGATGAGTATGTGGAACAGCTCATACCAGGGTCGAAGAAGCAAGACAGCTGTCTCGTATACGGACACTAGACGCCCAGGAGAAGGACCGCCAGCGGTATAACGACAAGCACCGACCTGTAGTGTACAGCCCAGGAGATCTGGTATGGATTTTTACCCCTGTACGGAAAGTTGGGCTATCAGAAAAGTTATTGAGGCGATACTTTGGTCCGTATCGTGTCATACGCTGCCTGTCAGACGTCACATACGAAGCTGAGGATTATGAGCCGTCGTCGAAACGACAAAAACGAAAATACATTGTTCACGTCCTCCGCATGAAGCCTTACTACGATCCTGAAGAGCAGATAGGCGAAACGGCTTTTTGTTCAAGGACTCCAAGGACGGTAATGATACTGATGTAGCCAGTTCAGGAACGTCTGTCGTCGGTAATCGTGCAGAAGGGAAGGGTTCTCCAGAACTGCCATACAGAGGACCCATGACAAGGTCAAGAGTCAGCCTCCAAAGGGAACCTAACAGTGGGTCACTGTTCTTTCAGGAGAGGGAGTAATGCTGCGAGACTCCACGTTAACAAACTGACGGCGTAGTGCAATGGATAACATCACCGATTGCGGTGCGGAAGGTCGTCGGTTCAATCCCGTCCACCGGCAAAAAATTACTTCTTTGTAATTATCATTTCGACAATTTTCTACATGTTTCCTACGTTCACTTCTAATTTCTACACGTTTATGTTAACTATTCTCGTAATTTCTGGTACATTCTGTCCGCGTATAAATAGTAGAGCAGTCGGCCCGATGGGCAGTTGCGGACCGGCCCCGGGCCGTGCGGACGCCTGCAGTGCTCGCCGCTCGCTGCAGGCTCTCGCTACTTCGAGCGCGCTCGTGTGTGATTTTGCCGAGTACGGATCCGTCGTTTCGTAAATTTACTTCGAAGTTCAGTTTCCCGTTCGACTGTCCCCGTCCCAGGATTTACGACTCCGATTACCGGTCACACGAATCCTCCGGTCTTCGCGAAGGTGAAGTTCTCGGTATCGGTTACGATTTTCCGAGTAACGAATACTGGGTAAAACTGCGAAATGACGAAGTCTATCGCCGAGTTACGAGCGACACGAACGGGTCTGCTGTCTACACCGCGGAAGTCGGTACCGCACAGATCTCCTACACCGGTCCGGGATTGCGGAATGTTAGGATTTGTAACCTGCCTTTTGAAATGGTCGAACAAAGTATCGGAAACTCACTAGCTGCTTTTGGTTCGGTTTACACAGTAACATCGGAACGTTGGACAAATAACAGGTTGTTTAATGTGGACAACCGTGTGAGAGTGGTAAGAATAGATCTTACGAGTCATGTGCCTTCCTTCATCACCGTAAGAGGATTTAAAGCACTAGTAAGATACGATGGACAGCCCTAGACGTGTAACTCGGCAGCCCACCTGCGTCGCGCCTCCATTACTCTGACCGGGGCCCGTGACGTACGCAACAGGCGGCGCGCAGCCAGTGCAGCCGGGCCACGTGATGCCTGGGGCGCACAAACGGATCCTCTCCGCTACCGACAAGATCCGGTTGCGCACGATATTGCAGAGCAGACCGCGTGTACTAGCCACGAGACGGACAGTTCCTCCGCAGCCACAGATGAAAACCTTAGTCCCGCCACACAATTGGAAATCGGAAATCCTGAGCCACTTTCGACTTCTTACACGGACACTGTTACTTTGCTACAAGGTTGTTGCCCCCCAGTCTCCCGAGACGTCTGTGAGTTTCACCTCCCCTTCGAATAAGCCAAAAAAGGCGCAGAAGGAGAAGGTTAAGGCCGAGGACGCACAGTCCCCGCAGAATACGAAAAAGATCCGAGTGGCAAAACATCTGGATCCGGAACTGCGACAGCAACTAAAACTGAAGATGCAAAGGTTATAGAGAGGCTTAGAGAGGCGGAGACTAGTTCTACGTCTCCTGCAGTGGTAAATGGCAGTGGACGACCGGAGGCGATGGACACGGCGGAAAGCGGAAAACCGACGTTCACGGCTCTCGAGAAAGTAAGCCATTGTTGGACCGACGCGCACCCCGGCGGGCGACGGGAGAGTTTGTAGGCGCCGTGGCGTTGCGGACTTACAATATTACGACCCTTAATGTCAACCGAATTTCGAGTTCCACCAAAATCCGGGCTCTGCAGGACTTCCTATACGGAACCTCTGTGGACATTGCTCTGCATCAGGAGGTCGTCGCTGACATTTCAGTTCCGGGGTTCGTATCAATTAGCAATATCAGCAAAGAAAACGCCACTGGTACTGTCATTCTTCTTCGCGAAGGTATTCCCATTTCAAATACGAGGTTTTTACTCGATGGACGTGGCGTTTCCTGTATGTTCAATGACATGTTAATAGTCAACATCTACGCCCCATCTGGCAATTGTCGGTGGCATGAACGGTCTCACTTCTTAAAAAAGAAGTGCTGAAATTAATCGGCCCTCGTGCGAATTACATTCTTATTGGTGGTGATTTCAGCTGCATTATTAATGCAAAGGATCAGATACCAAACAGCAGAACTGTCCAGAACTTAAAAATTTCGTCCAGGGGCTCCACCTTTGCGACACTTGGGACAAAGTCAACGGTGATCGTCAGGGTTTTACTCGTGTCACCCATTGCTCAGCCAGCCGGATTGACAGAGTTTACGTCTCCCACGGGCTACGGCAACATGTTGTAAATCATGATATCGCTCCGGTAAGCCTTTCTAATCACTGTGCTTACCAAGTTTACCTAAATTACCGACCTACTCAATTCACCAGAGGTAGAGGATATTGGAAACTCAACGTCGGTTTATTAGGGGATAAAGAACTCGACGAGGAAATTGCGCATGTTTGGAGTAAGGCATTACGAACTAAATCTCGTTTTAATACAACTCTGGAGTGATAGGTTACAGTTGATAAGCCCAAACTTCGGACAACTGTCATGCGTTACGCTCGACAGACGGCGTATTGGCGTAAGCGAACAATAGAGAGAGCTATTACCAGTGCTTACGGGATTGGTACGAACAATCCACTAGCTCACCCTCTCCGGAGAAGGCCCGGCGAATCAGTCAATATAAAGCCGAGATAACAGCGATCCAGCGGAAACAACTGGAGGGGCACATCATACGACCTCAACTGAAGAACGTTGCCTCTGAAGGGTCTGCCTCACTGTATCTTTTACTGCGCACCTTCGGCCACCGCAACGGTACGTTCATCGATACCCTCACGGACTAGGAGGGCACTGCCGTTTCTACCACACGCGGCGTCCTCCAGCAGGCGCATACATATCTCACTCAACTCTATAGAAAAGCACCAATGGATCCACAAGCCTGCGACACTCTGCCTGGGAAGATTCGCACGCACCTGACGGCCGAGGTCGTTGACGCGTTAGAGGGGCCTTTAATGAGGATTATATCAAGGATGCGGTCTACGGTGCAGCTCGCAACAAATCTCCAGTGCCTGACTGACTGGCAGCTGAATTTTACCAACATTTTTGCATATACTCGGACATACTCTGCTGGCAATAGCTAATGACCTCATGGTCGTGGACCATGTTCCACCTGCATTTAAAGAGGGCATTTTAGTTCTCCTTCCCAAGAAAGGAGGCAGCAAAAGGCTGGATAAAATGCGGTCAATCACATTACTGAATGCTGACCTGAAAATCATGTCACGAGCCACTAAGTCGCGCTTGCAGTCCGTTCTCCATAAGATCTTAGGAGGGCATCAGTTCAGCGCTGTCCCCGGAAGAAGCGTCATCACCGCCGCCTGCACGTTGCGCGATCTCGTCGCCACCTATGCCCAGAGTAAAGAATCCGCTGCGTTGCTTTTTATTGACTTTGAAAAAGCCTACGATCGTATCAGCCACGACTTTTTATATGCAACAATGCAGAAAGTAGGCTTCGGCATGAGGTTTATGAGGGAATTATTGCCGATGCAACATCTCGTCCCATGATCAATGGACATTTAGGTAAACCAGTCAACATTGAACGATCCATCAGACAGGGATGCCCTCTGTCTATGCCCTGGTCATGGAACCCTTACTGATCACGATCACTGAAGGAATTTCCGGACTTAACATTAGGAGTGTAAGGCAATGCTGTATAGCTTATGCAGACGACCTGTGGATTGGTATACCATCGACACAGGATATGGTGATAGCTGGGCGGCTCATTCAAGAGTTGTCAGCGGCAACAGGTGCAAAATTGAACACCAGGAAAACTTTCTTGCTGCACATAGGGAGCGGCATTACCAACGTTGGCAAAATTGACTGGTGCTCTACTAGCAGTGATCATGGGTCTCTTGGAATATATCTTAATAGTAGCCCCGACAAGATGAACACGCGTAACTGTGCTGATATGCTCAACCAGGTTCGGGCTGTACTTTACTGGTTCGGCGATACACCCCTCAATATTGTACAGACGGTGTGGCTAACTGTTGCCAGTAAGTTCAGCTATCTTCCGGCCCCAGCGCCCATTGCAGTGAGCATCCAGAGGGCGTGTTGCTGGTTTATAATGAGAGGCAGTTTTTTAAGGTTAGTTTTGACTCTTTGGTGCTTCCACATGCGAGAGGTGGCCTCAACTTAATAAACATCAAAGCACAAACCAAGGCACTTCTCATAAATCGTTTTCGGAAAGTGATAGAAAATCCTGAGCCCAGTTCCATCAGTGAGGTCCACATGAAGTGGAACCTCCGGTCAATATAACAACCATACCTAGGACATTTCTGCACGTGCACACATATGCTCTGGAGTTTAGTTACATATTCAAGGATGTCAACTCACGAGCGAGTGCAGCAGTCTTGAATGACAAGACGATATACGGCCATTTAACCGCTACTGCAATGCAGAACCCCATTGAATTGAAGTATACCCACCACAAGTGGAACATCATATGGCGAAATATCTTTAACGACATCTTACTATCGCATGTCCAATCAGTGTGGTACATGATGGCCAATGACAAGATTCCCACGATCGAGAAGCTGCATAAAATTAACCGTAGTCACACCCCGAGATGCGAACTATGCGGATTTGTGGACTCTTTGCAACACCGACTGACTTGCGGCCCAGCTAGGACAATTACCGACTTCCTTTGCAAGAAACTTGCTATCCTCGATCGAACTACTAAAAGATGCATAGACAAGCAGGAGCTGCTGTGGCCTTAACAAGCTCAGATACCCCAGGACGAAAAATAACGCGGTGACCTGGTTGGTTGGCCACACGACTACTTAAGTCATTCAACACCGGAAAACTAGCTTTGCCGAATATTTCGCATATATTGAATTTGAACACTATAAAATTAAACACACCAGGATCTATTCACAACTATACGGAAATATGTTAAATATTGTCCTACGACCACCATGATCAGTTCATCGTCGACATTTTGGTCCTCAAAGTGCTGGTTCGAAGCAAAAGTAACCATACAAAGAGCTTTATTTTTAGTGGACAGCACTCCGCCTCTAAGAAGTTCACTCTGAGTCGTTCATCACCTCTTTTGTCGCGGTACATTGTTTATTTGCCTTTCTTCTGTTCATACTGTAACGCTACACAGAGCGCTCTCCCAGACCATATGCCTTCTTGGAGAACTATGGTCGAAAACGAGGAATACTTTTTGTTTATTCTTCTTAGCCACTCCGGCGCTTCTCCCACTAAACGTCGTTGCTGCTACGCGCACTGTCAGCTGATGAGCGTGCTGTTAGGATCACAAACATTTTAACGTGTATGAACCAATGCGGTTTCTTACTAATGATGTGTACAGGTAATCGGTGGCCGTCAGTAGCATTAGCACAAAGTAAAACAGCAGTTATACTTTTGTTTCATTTACGACCAGGTAAAACTAAATATACGACTCGGTTCTCCATTTGACGAGGATCAACAACATCTAGAAATAAATTAATAAAATTCAGCAACCAGTTGCTTGTTAATATTTATTTTATACCGGTTTCGGACGCTCGAGTGCCCTTCTTCTGGTCTAATTTAATATTGTAGCTTAATGAATGTAGCTACAATACTAAAATAGACCAGAAGAAGGGCACTCAAGCGTCCGAAACCGGTCGTCTAAAATAAATAACAAGCAATTGGTTGCTGAATTTTATTAATTCATAACCTGAACAGTTGCTGAAGTACTTTGACCGCGTCACAAGAGTCCGTGTCACGTGACAACGAGTAGGCCGCTGCGACCAGCCAGTCGGACTGTTGTGATTCTAGACGGTGTTGCTAGCCATCTTAGTTGAGAGCCCTCTACCGCCAGAGACTTGCAACTAAACGTAAATTAATACCTCGATTGATTTTGGAGCAAAATAAAATATTCGTAGCCAAGCCTCATATTTTAAACTGGCACACAATATTATAACATGAAGTCTTACGGCATCTAAGGCATTCTTAAAATAGAGACATCCTTAAAATACAGTTACGTTACAAGCACAATTATAAATGTACGCTGGTTAGACTAATGCATGTAACTGAGATACACGAAGTTGTAGCCGCTCCTGCGGTGTGTGCTGGAGGGTACTTGCGGCTCCACTATCGGAGTCCCCTTCTCTGTTCTATTTGCGAATGGCGCATCAGGATGACAACAGATAAACTTCCGTATCAACTTAATTTCTCGAATTTTCCTGTCCTGATCATTTCGCGAGGCTGATGTAAGAGAAAGTAATAAGTTGTCAGACTCCTCCAGCAACGTCCGTGACGAAATGTGTCGCTCTTCATTGGATCTTGTCTATGCGTCCAGTCTGATAAGTGTACCAGACATACGATAACTATTCGAGATTCCTCGGAACAAGTATTTCGTAAGCAACTTCTTTCGTAGGCCGGTTGCATTTCAATGTCTCCCTGCCTGGATTCTTATTTTCCTACCGACTTCTTGTTTGCGTAAAGGACAAACCTGCTTAGTTGATCGGTCCCTAGACTTACAAACTACTTAAACTAACTTACTCTAAGGATAACACAGACAGCCATGTCGGAGGGAGGATTCGAAGCTCCAGCAGGGGCGGCCGCGCAATACGTGACACGGCGCCTCAGACCACGGTGCCATTCCTGTACGGCTTTCTATCGTTTGTTTCACGTCATTTAAGTATACTGTATCGTATATTGTAAACAGTAATTGTACTGTCACAATGCCTTGGGGTACTCCTGAAGCTATCTTTTGACCAGCCTTTTTGTTCCATTGGCAGCGACATAGAGAGTTCTATATGAAAGTAACTCAAGATTACAGTGGCTGATTTGGTACACTATTCTATAAACCGTGTCAAATCTCTTTCCGGAATCAAGGAACATGGAATAAATCTGAGCATCGATGTCTTTTGAGAAAATACAATGTGGTTCACAGATCTGTCTATACATTGTTGTGAGATGATTCCCCAATATCCTGTTAGGGGCTGACACTCCACGCACATATGTAGAGTTACTTAGCCTCGTGTGGCAGTCTCTGACTGCGGTTCGTGCACACACAACCAAACCTGCGCCCGTTGCACGCAACGTTTCGTGTAAAACGTACTCGAACGAGATTCGCTGATGCGGGCAACAGAAACTGAGACAGTTATCAAAAACTGCACGCTTAACTAGCCAGTACACGACGCAGTTCATTTCGAAAGTTATCAGTGATGGGTAGCACTCGATTCGCTGAGAGCCTTCTACACCATAGAGGCATGGAAGAAATTCAATATCCATTCTCTCTCATCAGTCAGAACTGCAACTTGTAAAATGGATAAATTTTTCATGAAAATTTTGCGCCTATAAAAACGTTCGTGAAGCAAACACAACTGTTGTGGTGCATTTCACTAACTCTCCGTCCGGCAACATCCAATCGAAACCAATTAGCAGGATGTTTCAATGTGTACAACGATAAAAATAGTACATGGGCTTCTATCACACGGATAAGAAACTGGTCTCTTGTATGTAGTAAAGACTTTTATCTACAGTGTCACTTCCCACTTCTTTCACCTCTGGCAGTGTTGCTGATGTGAAAAATATTGATAGCACCGTGGTTGGAAATCCACGTTTAACTGTAGGTCCCCCTGTAACTGGCTGAGTAAGTCAGTTCGAAGGCTGGAGGAAGGCCACGGCATACTACCTCCAAACAAGACCATGCCCAGTACAGCACTGTGATGTTCAAACCACTCTTCGGATTGTTGACTGCTTTACCTTATCTTAACACATGGAGCCCCTATAAAACACCAAGAAACTTTGTGAATAGACTCTGTATACCAAAGACAGACAAAATGTCCTTTTTATCATGTGCTCTGAAATGTTTTCTAAAAAAGGCATGCGTATTTGTTCATCTTGGATGCTGTAAAACACATTTATGTTGATCGATGGCTCACAGCTCTTAAGGTATAAATTTATGAGCTCACGTTTTCTTGACTTTTTGATTTACTTATATACTACCTCCTAACAATGGATAAAATGTGAGAAAATGACTAAATGGAGTGTTGTCCTGTATGGTGCTGAAACACGGACGTTTAGGAAGGATGACAGAACACATCAGAAGGCTTGGAGACGTGGACATGACGGAGGACGAAAAGAATAAGTTGGATAAACAGAGTGAAATAAGAAGAGGTACTGAGAAGAGTGGGATAATTAAGACAATTACGGGACATAATAAAAAGTAGGGAACGAAACTGAACTAGGCTTAAGTTGAGAAAGATGGAGGGCAGAACGTACAGCAAAACTGGCAAGGAATCGATGGATTGTAGAAAATGGAGATGCGAAGGACCTGCTAATATAGCAGTAAACCAATTATGTTCTCCTATAAAAATATGAGGACTAAGGGGCTTGCCGAGGAGCTGTTTGTAACAGTATCACAAATGAACAACTGCTCAGAGACTACGTGTCAGAGCTCATGTTTACTAGACATTTTCCTTTTCATTTTGTGTGACGAACCTGTTTTCAAAATGAAACTTCCTGGCAGATTAAAATTGTGTGCCGGAACCGGGACTCGAACCTGGGACCTTTGCCTTTCGCGGGAAAGCGCACTACCGACTAAGCTATCCCGACACGACTCACGATGCCGCCTCACAACTTTACTACCGCCAGTACCTCACCTCCTACTTTCCAAACTTCACAGAAGCTCTCCTGCGAAACATGCAAGACTAGCACTCCTGGAAGAAAGGATATGGTGGAGACATGGCATAGCCACAGCCTAAGGGATGTTTCCAGGAAGTTTCATGTCAGTGCACACTCCGCTGCAGAGTGAATGTTTCATTCTGTTTTCAAAGCTTATGGGACTTAAATGCGGGGCCATCAGTCCCTAAACTTACAAACTACTTGTGAACTAATTTATACTAAAGACGACACAAACACAGATTTTTTTTTTACCAGTGTACGTTGATACCAGTAGAGTCTTTCTGTGGTTTCTTATAAACATCGTTCCCTAAAAGAATTCCCCCCCAAAGCTGTTTTGTTGGTACATCTGTAGGGGCCCCCAGCCTTCCTTCCTGCCCCAGGCTGCTTCAGTCTTTCCCCCGCCTCTGGTTTCTGCCCTCGCCCGGAGACGGGCGTCCCATGAGTCTCTACGTGGTCTCCTGTACCAGCTTTTCTTTTTCGTCGATTCTTTCTTTTCATAACTTTTGCTTCCGTCTTACTCTCCTTACTGTACTCTTCTAGCCTTTCTCTCCATTTTTAGTCTCCGCTTCCCGGCGTTTAAGAGTCAACCTCTTCCACTTCCTTCCTCCCTTTCTTCCTCCCTCCCTGTACGTTCCTGAAGGCCGCCCACGCACTCTCTGTGTAAAAGGTGACTGGGTAATGAGTAAGTCCCAGCCCCGGCTGGTAAAGGCCAGGCCTAGGAAGGGGTGATACCTTCAGACCGTGCCGATTGGCCCCTTTGTCCGTTTCTCGGGAGGTGTGAGCCCTCAGTGAGTTCCCCATTAGGAAGGAGCGCGCAATTGGAGACGATGGTAATCGTGGGGAACAACTTCGCAATGTCTTCTTCCTCCTCTTCTTCTATTTTGACCTTTACCCAGAAAAGGAAAATTTATGAACCCAAGGCTAAGAAAATCCTGCCGAACATGCCAAAGTTCCGTGTCATTTCACGAACTGATGACCGTGGCTTCATAAGTGAATCCTTTCATTGTACAAAGGGGTTTTGACGCAATTGCAGGTCCTGTAAAAACTTGTTCCCGACAACGTAATGCGACAGCGTTACTGGAAACTGAAAGTGCCTTCCAAGCACAAAAGCTGCTTCGACCCACGGTGTTGCACACCTTTCCTGTGAAAAAGTAGAACCTCATCGTACCTTAAACTCGTCGCAGGGGGTAGTGTTCTCACGATACCCCGACGGCCTGTCACATGACGAAATTCAGGACTACCATTCCGACCAGGGGGTAACAGCTGTCCATCGTGTGTTGAAAAGGGTTAACAATAGCCCAACACCGACCCGAACTCTGCTTCTGACATTCACCAAAGTTGACCTACCTTCTAAGGTGAAAGCGGGCTATGAAATCATCTCCGTTCGCCCATATATTCCCAACCCCACCCGATGTTACCAGTGTCAGAAAGTCAGCCATGCCCGTCAGTCCTGCCCCAATGCAGCCAAATGTGTCCCGTCTGCTAGGGTGACTGTCATCCTCCGTCCCCTCGCTGAATCAACTGCATGGGCGACCGTCCTGCTAATACTTGAGACTGCCCTGTGTACAAAGACGAGCGGGTCATACAGGAAATGAGATTTGAGGAAAAAGTTTCCACCTCTGTAGCCCTGAAGTTACTAGCGAGTAGAAAGACTCCTGTGCTACCGGCGGGGACCTACAGCAATGTCCTCTCCTCTCCTCAACCTACTAGGGAGATGGATATGCAGACCTGTGATTTACGTTCAGTGACTCAGTTCTCTGATCAGCCAGCCCAAAGATTGGCGACTTTGACGCCCACCATCCTCTGTGCGGCTGTCCAGCTTCTTGCCAGAGGGGCTCCCGATTGGCAGACCTTTTCAACCACCTCAATCTTGTCTACCTAAATACCGGTGAATGAACTTTTTATCAGACACAACGCATACCTATTCGCACTTGGACCTCGCAATATGTACTACTCAGCTTGCGCGTCGGTTCGAATGATATGTTCTGTCTGATAGGTATTCGAGCGACCATTTCCCCTGTATTATTTATCTACTCCATCATACCACGTCTCCATGTTTCACCAGTCGGAACATCTGCAAAGCTGACTGGGGGCTCTATTCTTCCATGGCCGGCCGTGGTGGCCGAGGGAACTGAGGCACTTCAGTCACGGTCTGCACGGCCACTACGGTCGGGGGTTCGAATCCCCCCTCGGGCATGGATATTTGTGCCGTCCTTAGGATAAGCTAGTTGATAAGTAGTTTGTAAGTTTAGGGACTGATAACCCCGTAGTTAAGTCCCATAAGCTTAACAAACATTTGAACATTTTATTCTTCCATGGCGGTTTTCCATGATCAGAATTTCCCCAGCTGTGACAGTCGGGTCAGCTACCTCACAGACGTTATTCTCACCGCCGCCGAATTTTCCATACCTCAAATTTCCTCCTCTCCACGTGGGGTCCCAGGCCTGGTGGAATGCAGCATGTAGCAACACCATTAGAGCCCACCGACGTGCTCTAAGTATGTTTCAACGCTGGGCTACTGTGGAGAATTGTATCAGTTGCAAACGACTGCGAGCGCCATGCCGTCGTGTCATTAAAGAAAGCAAAAAAACCTGCTGGACTGCTTTCACAAGTTCATTCAACAGATTTACTCCTTCGTCATTCGTCTGGGGTAACCTACGCCGGTTATCTGGCACAAAGGTCCATTCCCCAACCCCCGGCGTGAACGTCGCAAACGAAGTCTTGATGGGCCCTGTTAACATATCCAATGCTTTAGGCCGATCTTTCGCTGAGATCTCATTACGACCCTGCCTCCCCCTCCCGCAAACAGGCAGAGGAGTCACGACCGCCTTCTTTTAAATCTCCGAATCGTGAAAGTTACAATGCCACCTTTATCATGCAGGAGCTAGAACGTGCTCTCGCCCTATCCCAGTCCTCTGCTCCGGGGCCCGATGCCATTCGTATTCAAATGCTGAAGGACCTCTCCCCTGAAGGTAAATGCTTTCTTCTTCGCACTTATAATCGCACGTGGACTCAAGGTGAAGTTCTCACGCCATACCTAAGCCGGGGAAGGACAAACATCTTCCTTCCAGTTATCGCCCCACTTCCCTGACGAGCTGTGTCTGTGAGCAACATTTTGCGAAAGCGCCAGATGGTGGCTGTGCTCTTCGATTTGGAGAAGGCTTACGACACATGTTGGCGGGAGGGCATTCTCCGTACCGTGCATACATGGGGTCTTCGTGGCCGCCTCCCTCTCTTTATACATGCTTTTCTAAGAGATCGAATGTTCAGGGTACGAGTGGGCTCTATTTTCGCCGACACCTTTCACCAGGAGAATTGGGTGCCACAGGGCTTCGTTTTGAGCGTAGCACTTTTCGCCAACCCCATTAAGGATTGCCTTCCAGCTGATTTTTTTCAGGCTCCCTGTTTGTGGACAACTTACGATCTACTGCAGCGCTCAGAGACTGTGTCTCCTGGAGCGTCGTCTTCAGCGTTGCCTTGACAGTCTCTATTCTTAGAGTGTCGCAAATGGCTTCCGTTTCTCCCATGAGAAAACAGTTTGCATCAACTTCTGCAGATACAAAGAGTTTCTTCCACTATCTCTACATCTCGGCCCAGTTGTTCTCCCATTTGTGGAGACAACTAAACGTTGGATTGGAAACTTAGCTGGTCTCCACATGTGTCTTCTCTGGCCGCTCGCTGTACTCGCTCCCTTAATGTTCTCTGTGTTCCTAGTGGAACGTCATGGGGTGCGGATCGTACCGTCCTGCTACACCTTTATCGGTCCGTTGTCAGATCAAAGCTGCATTACGGGAGTTTCGTGTACTCTTCTGCACTGCCGTCCATTTTACGCCGTCTTAACTCGATCCACCATCGGGGGTAAGGCTTGGCAACAAGAGCATTTTTCACCAGCCCTGTTGAGAGCCTCTATGCCGAAGTTGCCGAATTACCTTTGGCCTATCGGCGCAACATACTGCTATGTCAGTACGCATGCTATCTGCTGTCGATGCTCAACCACCATTCGTATCCCTCATTCTTCAATGACTCCCTCGATAGTCACTATGGGCTGTCCGCGGACTGCCCTGCTCCCTACAGGAGTCAGTTTTCGTAGCTTGCGTCAGCAAGTCGATTTTACCCTCCTTTCCTCCTTTTAAGTAGGCGAGAGCCCAGCGCCACCTCGGCTTCAGGCTCAAGTTCGCGTTCACCTCGAACTCATCTCACTCCCGAAGGAAAGTACTCCGGATGTGGTTTACCGCTCGACGATTTTTGAACTTCGTGCGCGGCTCGATAACTCCATCTTCGTCTATGCAGATGACTCCAAGACCAATGAAGATGTCGGTGCCATTGACGTCGGAAATGACAGTTTTCAGTACAGGCTTCTTGATCAATGCTCTAATTTCACAGCTGAGCTTTTTGCCCTCTATCAGGCTGTACTATACATCCGCCGACACCGCTCTCCTTCCTACGTCATCTCTGACTCCCTCAGTCTTAGAGACTCCTATTCGGCCCATCTGTTGTACACCGCATCCAGCGTCCCTTATTTGTTAGCTGCCAACGGCTCCCGCGTTCACCTACTGGCCAAGCAGTTGTGCCTGGTAACAAGGCTGCTGAAAAACGTATGCAAAATTTCAAAAGACACAGAATCCACAAGACTGGCATTCTTTTACTGAAACTCGCAACCTAGTGCGGAATTCAATGCGAGAAGCCTATAACAGTTACCACAACAAAATCCTGTCTCGTAATCTTGCAGAAAATGTAAAGAAATTCTGGTCATATGTGAAGTACACTAGCGGCAAAACACAAACAATACCTTCACTACGCGATAGCAATGGTAATACTACCGATGACAGTACTGCTAAGGCAGGATTAGTAAACACAGCTTTCCGAAATTCGTTCACCAAATAAGACGAAGTGAACACTCCATAATTCAATCCAAGAACAGCTGCCAGCATGCGAAACTTAGAAGTAGATGTTCCTGGAGTAGTAAAACAATCTAAGTCACTAAACAAAAACAAATCTTCCGGGCCAGATTGTATACCAACTAGATTCCTCTCAGAGTATGCTGATGCAATAGCTCCTACTTAGCTATCATTTACAACCGATCACTCAGCGAAAGATCAATACCCAAAGTCTGGAAAGTTGCTCTAGTTACTCCAATATTCAAGAAAGGCAAATAGACGTCAATGAGATTGGCCTGTAATTTTGGGGAAAATTACAGGACAATCTCATTGACGTCGATTTGCAGTAGGATTTTGGAACATATACTTTGTTCCAACATTATAAACTACCTCGAAGAGAACAACCTATTAACCAATAGTCAACACGGATTCAGAAAGTATCGCTCTTGCGAAACACAGCTTGCCCTTTATTCACATGAAGTATTAAGTGCCATCGACAAGGGATCTCGAATCGATTCCATATTTCTGGATTTGCGGAAGGTTTTTGACACTGTACCCCACAAGCGGCTTCTTATGAAATTGCGTGCTTTTGGAATATCTCCCCAATTGTGCGATTGGATTAACGATTTCCTATCAGAAAGGACGCAGTTCGATGTAATTGACGGTAAGTCATCGAGTAAAACAGAAGTGATATCTGGCGTTCCACAGGGAAGCGTTATAGGTCCCCTACTCTTCCTCGTGTTTATAAACGATTTAGGAGATAATCTGAATAGCTCCCTTAGACTTTTCGCGGATGATGCTGTCGTTTATCGGTTAGTGAAGTCAACAGAGGATCAAAAGCAACTGCAAAGCGATTTAGACAAAATTTCTACTTGGTGCGAAAATTGGCAATTGACACTAAATAAAGAAAAGTGTGAAGTAATACACGTGACCACTAAAAGAAATCCGCTGAACTTTAATTACGCGATAAATCAGTCAAACCTTAAGGTTGTAAATTCTACCAAATACCTAGGAGTTACAATTACAAACAACTTAGACTGGAGAGAAAACATACAAAATATTGTGGGGAAGACGAACCAAAGATTACGTTTCATTGGCAGAATGCTTCGAAGATGCAACAGCTCGACCAAAGAGACTGCTTACATCACACTTGTGCTTCCTCTCCTGGAATACTGTTGCCCATTGTGGGACCCTCACCAGGTGTGACTGACGGAAGATATTGAGAAGCTTCAAAGAAGGGCAACTCGTTTTGTTTTATCACGTTACGGGGGGGAAAGCGTCACGGAAATGTTGCACGAATTGGGGTGGAAATCATTAAAAGAAAGACGTTATTCATTGCGGCGTGATCTGTTTGCGAAGTTAATGAACCCTCTGCCAGGCACTTAAATATGATTTGCAGAGTATCTATGTAGGTGTAGATCTAGATGATGCTGCGGCCAAGGCTGCAACATTCCTACCTCGGGCAGCTACTTCCTGTGTCCCATCGAATGATACTCGAGGTGCTCTTCCCATCGCATTTTATCGTCGTGGCATAATGTGTGGTCCTGGCTTAAAAACAATAAGCTTAGAACCGTTAAACCACTCCCGGTGGCTGGGAGGACCCCCTCACGCCCCTTGTATGTTGGCCCGGTGCAGCCACCGCCACCGGCACTTGTTAACTGGTGAGCCAGCACTGCTGTCTTCCTGTGCTCACCCGCTGACGGTGAGCCACGATTTTTGTCTTGTCCTCTCTTTAATCATGTTTGTATTGTACTAAATCTATCTTTACCGTAGAAGAAATTTTAGCTGATGACGCACGAGCTGTTGCTCGAGTCTTAGATTTTATAAATATCACTAATTTATTAAAGGTCATTTAGTACTTCCTTTTAATATATTTTGCCCTCTGTCTTTAGCTATAATCAAATAGTCTCTCGATATATCTTAGTTTTGATTCGGGCGCTAATGACCTCAGTGGTTGTACGCCCTATAAAAATTTTTTTTAATAAAATAAAAAATTAAATTGGCTATCGGTACGTGAAGAATATAGATATTACTCTCATGTTGATCGAATGTACACGGTAGCAAATCTGTCAGCGCGCCTATGAATTGTTTCCTTGTCTATCTTAAATCGACCTGGTGAAGATCCCAAACAATCAAGCATTACCCAGGAAAGGGTAGCACTAGCGTGTCTTCGATATATGACCTACACAACTGCAAAATGTATGTTAACGATATGGGACCTGGATGAATTGAAGGAACCTGAACTTGATAAGTGTTTCAGAATCAGACAACGATTGATTGAAACAGGGGAAAGTAACACAACAGCAGATGAATGGATAGCTCTGAGAGATGAAATAAAGCCCGCATAGTATCAGTCACTTAAGAGGACAAGGCCTAGTGGAGACCCCTTTGCTATCACAGGAGATACTGAATTTAATTGGTGAAAGAAGAAAATACAAAACTGCAGCAAATGAAGCTGGCGAAAAGGAATACAAACGTCTAAGAAATGAGATTGACAGGAAGCGCAAACTGGCTAATCCGGAGTGGCTAGAGGACAAATGAAACGAAATAGTAAAAGTAGTAACATAACTTAGGATGGTGGAAGTAGAGAACATATAAATTGTAGAATGTCACTTAGGACGAAAAGCCTTTCTGAACAAGAGAAATTTGTTAATAACGAATATAAATTTAGGTGTTAGGAAGTTTTTCTGTAGGCCTTTGTAAGGAGCGTAGTCTTGTACGGGAGTGAACCGTGGACAGTAAGCATTCATACAAGGAGATTTTTCTTTACAGTAGACTGTTGAAGATTAGATGGGTAGCTCGCGTAAACTAATGAGGAGGTATGAACAGAACTGAGGAGTTAAACTTATGGCATAACTTGACTGAAAGAAGAGGTCGGTTGATATTCTTAGGCATCAAGGAGTCATCAATTTAGTACTGGAGGAAAGTGCTGTGGGTAAAAATCGCAGAGGGAGACAGAGGTTACAACAGTAAACGGGTTGATACGAATATTTCTTGTCATTGTCATTTAGAGATGAAAGGCTTGCACAGGATAGAATAGTGTGGAGAGCTGCATTAAAGCAATCTTCGGACAGAAGACTCCAATTACAATAGCACGGTAATTTGTCCCTAGGTAACCTTCGACTCAAGACCCTAAATAACCAAATAAATTTAATATGTCTGAACCAGACATTAGACTATATCTAAAGCAGAAACAAATAATATATCATTGAAAATATGGCTATACTTTACATTATTTTTACTCGACGTTTTGAATATTTTCAGCAGCTGCTTCGTGTTGTGAATGTTAAAGTACTACAGAAGCCGAAGGGTGCGACTGCCACAGAACTAACTTCCCCATTGTCACTTGTTAAATTTTGCACTATTGTGTCACTGAATTATGCTGATCGAAATCACATGTCGTACTTAATTTTCACTTACTTTAGGCCTTATACATTATGTTTGCATAACACACGCTATTGTTATAGAGTAATCAATATTTCCTTTGGAATTTCGGTTTCACATTTGAAGTGTAATCACACTAATAGTAAATGAAAAATGCTGTCAAATATATGTCTGCTTGTGCATGTAGCAACTACGTAGTTCAGAGAGATAGTCATCGTCGTGATTTATTGTATTAACGACCCTTAAAGGCATACAGGGTGAAACAAAAGAAAATATATACTACAGAAGGGAAAATACAGCACACTATACACAAACGTATGATATAACACGTTACAAAAACACCATTAAAAACGATATGAGTATATCTAGTGTAGACGGTAGGCAATCTGTCCTCCTCTTGTTTACGGATTGATACTACAGTAGAGCTCCGAAAACTCGGCACTCGGAAACCCGGCAACTCGCCACACCCTCTGTGCAACATGGTACCAGTTACAGGCTATGCTATAAATGGGCCTAGACATATTTTCTGTTGTCACGTACACTCTATAAATCCTTTCAGTTTCATTAATGCAATCTGTAGATGCTTCATCATATTAAAAAACAGTCGTGATCAAAATTATGGGCGTGTATTTTTTCACAGTGCCTTTTAAAATCAGCTTAGGCGTGATGGGAATTTTAGTGGAATATGTTTTATGAAGTAAATCACTATTCCCCATACTTTTCATTGTTCAAGGTTGTATGACTTCTTAAAGTAGTTTTCTACATGTAAATTAGAGTCCGTACTCGTAAGTAACGAATATCATTTCTTAGATATTTTCTTAAATTTATTTTGTAGTACTGTATTTCATCCTTTGTATTGCATTCTGAAGTAACAATAGAAAGTATTTTATAACAAAAACATCTTACCTATTCTTTTTGAACACGGTTCCCGATAACCCGGCATTTTCACAAACTCGGCCAACCTTTGGTCCACATTAGACAGTTTTCGGGACTCCACTGTACTCGATCCTTTCGTAGCGACCTTAGATGACCCTATGGGTGCTTTCCGTCCGGTTGAAAATGGAGGACTCGGTTAGGGAGGGACCCCTCACCTTAAAACATGTGCCCAAACCACCGCCATTAATTTGTCCTACAGGTTACTTTCCAATCCGCTGGTACAGGTCTCGTTTCATTCTTCATTCCCATTTACCTCACTTGATACTGTAGACGGGTTCGTAGATCTTTCGAAATAGCTTCTCTTGAGAGCACAGATTGTTTCTTCAGTTGTTGCTGATGCCGCTCATCTTTGACAAAAGTACCATCCCAACCAGTGTCAAGTACAGCGCAATCTTAGTCATCCGTGACGTGAATAGATTATAGCGACAAAGAACATGCGATTAGTGTTTGTTATTCTTTGATAAACTTATTTCGTCACTTCGCATTGTTAGTCAAGAGCACATGAATTCTTAAATTCGTTTAAAGGTGTGTCTGTTATCAATAATTGAAGGAGGGAGAACTTGACGGCGTCATACAATGGGATATTTCCTTTTACCATCATTAACTACGACTCCAAATTTAACAATCGTTAAGTAACAGAGCATACTTGCTACATAGCGTCGCCAAAAGTCGCAGCATTACCAGTATATACCATGATTCTATCTACTCCCAACATGTACATTTCTCTGATTCAAGTAGTGTCCCGAATTTCTTTATTTAAATAGTAGTGGCACCTATGAAAGTCCCTGTTAAATCACTTTCGAATTGTTAATGGTTGATGAACCGTAGTTAAGCTGCGGCGGTGCGCATTCAACTGTTCAAATGTTTGTAGAGCTTATGGGACTTAACATCAGTCCATAAATTTACAAACTACTTATAAACTAGCTTATACTAAACACGGCACAAACATCCATGCCCGACTGGAGATTCGAACCCCCGACGGGGAACAGCCTCGCGCGAGGCCGTTCCCCGTCGAAGGTTCGAATCCCCCCCCCCCCCTCGGGCATGGATGTTTGTGCCGTCTTTAGTATAAGTTAGTTCATAAGTAGTTTGTAAATTTAGGGACTGATGACCCCGCAGTTAAGTCCCTTAACTTTAACAAACATTTGAACATTTGATGAACCGTAGTTAACAATCGTTTATATGGTGTCTGTTCTTTTCGGATATGTCCACTTAGTGGGTAAAGCATCTGCATAGTAGGCAGAATACTCAGGTTCGATCTCCGGTCTGGGCTCAAATTTACAACCGCCTCATTGAATAAGCAGCTGAAGCGTCTCAGAATTCCTTGATTGCAAATGACAGTAATTGCTTAGATTAGTTCTCCAGGAATTATTTCTGCCATTCAAATAGTATCCCAAGCGGAGCATCTACACTGTTATACCACTCCTCCGGGAACCTTGTTGTTCCTGAGGGTTTTCAGTGCAACACTGATTTCTTTCTCTAGTGGTTGAGCAATCCATTTGTCACCGCTACTGGAATGTCGTGATTCTTTAAGTTCTTCCTTACAAATAAAATAATAACAAATAAATAATATTGTTCTACAATATTAAGATGCTGTGTGTGTGTGGGGGGGGGGGGGGGTTAAGTGTTACTGAATAAACGACCCGCGGCAGCCTGCGTATGATGTGTGCGCTATAGAGTAGGCATCCACGCAGCGGAGCAGACAGAGGCGAGTGCACGAGGCGGGCGCGACCCTGTCTGTGTTGATTGGAGCTATAAACAAGAGTCCATTGGATCCAAGTGGCAGCACACATACCGTTATACTTAAATCACCTCATAACAAACGACATATCTCACATTCCCTTCACCAACTTAGAGAAGCAGACTCATTTTAAGGAGTCTACTTTGTTAGTTATTTGCCTCACAGTTACAATATCTAATCAAACTGACCACCAGATCTGACGAGAAACGGATTCGCCAGTAAAAAAGGAGGTGTGAAGTATTGTGTTATAAAAGCAAAACGTGACGTCACCTGAGTAAGCTTGCAAGGTCGATGTGATTGAGCAGGACGAACAGACACACAAAGTTAAACCGAGAACAGGCAAACCCCATGTACTGTAAGACAATGACCATCGAGCATTGCAAACAATGGTTGTAAAAAAAATAGCGTGTAGTCAGCAGTAAGAATCATTTAAAAGTTAGACAAGTTGTGATTGTAGCGAGCATGAGTTACAGTACTAGTAATAAACAACATATTTGTGAAGGAGAGTGTTCGAGGGGGTGTGATAAGCGAAGCCGCTGAACAGGAGTCGAGTGGAAACTAGTGGCGAACCAGAATTTGCATGCCCGCGGCCCGCGGAATGTTACTTGCCCAGTGGAGTGCTGAGGACGCTTTGAAATGTTCTCGTGCTTAGGGTCCTTTAACGAGTGTCCATTAAATAGTATACACTTATCCTTACGTGCGGAGTTAAAAATCTGCCCTTCTCTGCGCTTGACAAATTTTATTATGACGGTAATTACCGTAGGACAATTACACCTGTAGCAGAATTGTAAGTTGTTCACAGAATGAATAACTCATGAACGCCTGTTTCGGGTAATCTTTAAAATAGCATTCTTTTTTTTAACATTCTTAGTTATACTACACTCCTGGAAAATGAAAAAGAACACCAGGAGATGGTCGACCAAGCAGAGGGAACTTTTATTGACACATTCTCGGCCATGTATACGCAGACAGCCATACGCACATGGGTACAGCGACCAGTGCGTGAGCAATGTCGCCGCTAGTACCGTGTATATCTTCCTCTTGCAGTAATACGAGCTGTAATTCTCCAAAAAAAAATGTTCAAATGTTTGTATAGTCTATGGGACTTAACTACGGGGTCATCAGTCCCTAAACTTACAAACTACTTATGAACTACTTACGAACTAGGACGGAACAAATATCCATGCCCAGGGGGATTCGAACCCCCAACCGTAGTGGCCGTGCAGACCGTGACTGAAGCGCCTCAGTTCCCTCGGTCACCGCGGCCGGCTCATCACTGAAGACGACTGGTGTCTATTTGTACCTTCATAAGTGCTTACCTTGACACATTCGGCACCTCTACGATCGTCTCGATGGAAGAATTAGAGCCGGCATTAGAGAGGGTACACACGGTACTAAAGTCGAATGGCTCTGCCTGTATGATCGTGTGTCGTTAACATCCTCAATAACGTATCAACAAAATATTCCTCTGCTGGGTCGACAAATTCATGGTGTTCTTTTTCATTTTCCAGGAGTGTATTGTCTTTGAATACACCATAAAATGTCATCAGGTATATATAATGACAAGCGTATATAATGACAAGAAACATATAGTAGGCATTGCTGTACTGTGCAGCCAGTCGTCCACTTGTGAAGGTCCTGGAAGGAGCCTTGAAATTTCCTTCAGTGGAGATCTGCTGTAATGTTCGTTTGCTGTATCCGCAGTCGGATGCAGGTTTCTCAACCGTGACCCGTTCGTGCTTCCACCACTGACGATGTCCGTGCCCTGTACGTAACCGGTTGAGTGATGTCCAGGATCTACTTTTTTGCAAGCTACGTTGGGTCGTATTATCTGGGAATGTCACAGGCACGAGACGGCACCACGGCTTTTTGCTGCCCTATGGTGGAGACTTGGCTTCCAACATTTCGTGACCTAAATCCCCTGCTGTTTTCTGTCTGGGGTCATCCCAGACATTAAGTGCATCGTATTCTCGCCGAAACTGCAGCACTGAAATGTACAGCTTTGTCAAGATTTACGAGATGATCAGTTAGTGTATGAAAGAATTTTTGGCTCACTGCAGAGGCAATAGCAATATTTCTCCTAATGGCGAGGGCTACGCGTGGTAACATCTCCATAAACAGGTATGAGTCTAGAGTAAATTGTAGCACGGAATAGCCCTGTACACTGGCTCCCCCCGTTCCCCTCTCTTGGCCAGTTTCGTCCTCTCCCCCTCGTCCTCCCGCCTCCACGACTCGCCTGTCACATGCCCTCGTATCTAGGAAAACTCGTACTACCTGTCAGCTTTCGATGTGATCAGTGAAACAGTGAACTGCAGAGTACCATTTACCATGCACCGTAACGTGGCATGCAGATTAAGAAAACTCTCTCCAATAAAATACACGATCGTGAGCTAATTTTCAGCGTAATTGGTAAAACGAAGTCAGTCGTCATGGACCATGTGAAACATTAAGTGGACAATGATTTTCCAATTGTGTTTAAAGTCAAATGTAAAAAATTTCTTCGAAATCGAAAAAAAACTGTTGGTATGTGTCGTAGTACCTTCTGCAGGTTTTAACTATTTGTACTCAACAAAAGGGCTCGCTGTTGAGACCAACACGGCTTTCGTCTGCCGAATGTACGCTCTCTACATATTCTCTTCGTGGTGAAGTTAGATGAGAGCGATGTTTTAAATGCCCTGCAAAAGAAAATAAACGACTCTGGTTCAGGACAAACTGAATATCTGTAAGAATATTGTGCTCGACGCATTCTCTGAGAATTACTTCGAACAATTAGTTCATGAGCCAACTAGAATTGTAAATGGATGTGAAAACACACTTGATCTCTTAGCAACAAATAATCCTGAGCTCATAACGAGCATCAAAACGGATACAGGTATTAGTGAACACAGAGCTGTCGTAGCGAAATTGAATAACGAAAGTCCCAAAGTTACCAAAAATAAACGAAAAGTATATTTGTTCAGGAAAGCATATAGAAATAAAATACATTGCTTCTTAAAAGACAGCTTCCACTCGTTTCTAACACCAAACGTAGGCGTAGACCAGATATGCCCCAAATTCAAAGTGGCATCGACAGCAATTGACAGTTTTATACCAAATAAATTAGTAAAAGGTGATCCCCCTTGGTACGCAAAACAGGTCAGGACACTGTTGCAAAAGCAAAGGAGAAGGCATACTAAACTTAAACGAACACAAAATCCCCAGGATTGGCGATCGTACTCAGAAGCTCGAAATTTAGCGAGGATTTCAATGCAAGATGCCTACAATACTTATCACAACGAAATTCTTTCTCGAAATTTGACTGAAAACCCAAAGAGATTTTGGTCATATGTTAAATATACTAGGGGCAAAACACAAACAATACCCTCACTGCGTGATAGTAATGGCGATCCTGCCGATGACAGCGTCACTAAAGCAGAGTTACTAAACATAGCTTTTAGAAACTCATTCACTAAAGAAGACGAAACCAATATTCCAGATTTCGAATTACGAACAGATGCCGTAATGAGTAACGTAGAAGTAGATATCATCGGAGTAGTGCAGCAACTAAAATCAGTTAACAAGAACAAGTCTTCTGGTCAGGATTGTATACCCATTAGATTTCTATCAGATAATGCTGAAGCGATAGCACCTTATTTAACAGCCATATACAACCGCTCTCTCAAAGAAGGATCTGTACCAAAAGATTGGAAAGTTGCACAGGTCACACCTATATTCACGAAAGGCAGTAGGAGTAGCCCACTAAACTACAGGCCTATTTCATTGACGTTAATTTGCAGAAGAGTTTTGGAACATATACTGTATTCAAATATTATGAATTATCTCGAACAGAACGATCTACTGACCCAAGGTCAACACGGATTTAGAAAATACCGTTCATGCAAAACACAACTATCTTTATTCACACGAAGTGATGGGTGCTATCGACAAGAGTTCGCAAATCGATTCCGTATTTCTTGATTTGCAGAAAGCTTTTGAGATCGTACCTCACAGACGGCTTTTAATCAAATTGCGTGGTTATGGTATATCGCCCCAAATTTGCGATTGGATAGGGGATTTTCACAGAGGACACAGTTCGTAGTAATCGATGGTAAGTAGGTCTCTTACGTTGTTTGTAGATGACGCCGTCATTTACCGTCTAGTAAAATTATCTGAAGATAAAACCGACTGCAGAACGATCTGAATAAGATATCAGTATGGAGTAAAAATTGGCAATTGACTGTAAATAATGAGAAGTGTGAAGTCGTCCACATGAGTACGAAAAGAAATCCGTTAAACTTGGTTTACAAGATAAATCAATCAAAAGTAAAGGCCGTAAACTCCACAAAATACCTAGGCATTACTACTACTTCAGACTTAAATTGTAAAGAAGACGTAGATAAAACCGTGGGAAAGGCGAACCAGAGACTGCGTTTTATTGGCAGAACCCTTAAAACATGCAACAGAACTACAAAAGAAACTGCATACACTACGCTTGTCCGTCCATTTTTGGAGTATTGCAGCCCAGTGTGGGATCCTTATCAGGTGGGTTTAACGGAGGACATCGAAAGAGCCCAAAGAAGGGCAGCTCGTTTCGTATTGTTACGATACAGGGGAGACAGCGTTACGGAAATGATACAGGATCTGGGATGGGAATCGCTGCGGCGTGGGCTACTTACGAAACTCCAATCGCCAACATTCTCCTCAGAATGCGAAAATATATTGTTAACTTCCACTTACATAGGTAGAAATGATCATCAGAATAAAATACGAGAAATCAGACCTCGAACAGAGAGATTCAGGTGTTCTTTCTTCCCACGCGCTATTCGAGAATGGAATGGGAGCTAAATAGTATAATGGTGGTTCGATGAACCCTCTGCCAGGAACTTAAATGTGATTTTCAGAGTATCCCATGTAGATGTGTAGATGTAGAAACATATTTACAAGTTTTATTGGGAATACAAACATGATTTACTAAAAATTTTGTATGTATACTAATTTTAATATTAAACATTTTTGAATAGATAAAAGAGATTTCATTGTTTCAAATGAGGCAGCAAACTCGGTTATTGTATTCATGGTTAGAAAGCTGTAATTTTCGAAAAACTTGTTAAAAACAGCACTTCGGCTGCCCGCACAACGGGAATTCAGACTTTCAGCACGGAACAGCAGTTGGAGGTAGCTGCATAAGACAATATGCAGAGATACACAATGTGAATAGTGTGACGAGAATACGTAATTAACGCAGCGGCTGACGTGTTGACTGAGAGCACCGGCGTTGTCAGGCAAGCAAAACTGCGTGCAATAACCGGGGCACGTACGAGCAACTTATCCGTTAGGACATTTCGACGTAATTTGACGGAAATGAGCTTTGTTCACCGAGCCGTGGACCCAAATTCCCAACAAAACGGTGGTGGTGGTGGTGATATAATGGCGACAGTTATTTTTACATGAAACTTGTCCATCTGGAAGGATCATTCACAGCAAATTGTTACGTTCGGTAACTTGGATACTATCTGCAGCCATTCGTGGGCTTCAGACAACGATGAAAGTTTGTATTCTGACAAACGTCTATCTCACAGTTATTCGGCACTGGTTTGAAGAAAATTCTGGACAATTGCAGGCCACCCGGCATGAATTGATGGGACGTAACCAGTGGTCAGTTGGAGCACGAAATGCTATGGCTTAATCCACACTTCCAACGATGCCACGTAGAGGCGGCCAAGTGAGCTCCGATTGTATATCTCTTATCATTCTTTAAAATTGAGCCAAATCATATGGAGACCGTCGAAAAGTTTGAATTAATACATTTTACTAAGACAGTAGTTCATTTTTATTCTAATGGATGCTTGTAGCCACACATTCGCCCGAGCTTTGCTTCTGAGCACACGCTTACTGATACGTTTTTACTTGTACACGAGATTCTCGCAAATCTGGCCATTCCTGGCGCATCTGGATGCCGAATTAGCCCAAGTACCGGATTACTGAGAGCACGAATGAAAGGAGGATTCCATATAAAGTATATGGTTGAAGGAACTTATTCCGCTTCTACCAGCAGTTCACTGTATTTAAGTGTTACAACTGATCTGAAAAAAAAGCACATATTATTTCGTTTTTTTCTTTTTTAAGGAGAATCGTCAAACGGATGGGTTTTATCTCTGGCTGTGCAGGAGTAGCCGCGCGTTCTAAGGCGCCTTGCTGCGGAGTGCGTGGTTACTCGCCGTCGGAGGTGCGAGTCCTCCCTCGAGCAATGGTGTGTGTTTTGTCCTTAGCGTAAGTTACTTTCACGGACTGCTAACCACTGCAGTTTAGTGCCACAGCTTTACAAACATTTTGCTGTATCTCTAACGTCGCGGTCTGGAATTTTGCTTGTTATGGCGGCAGTGCGGAACTTTCCAGTACGAAGAAGAAGAAGAAGAAGAAGAAGACAGCATCACCCCGTATCTGCTGGTTTCTAGGTCTCGTTTAGGGAGGAGGAAGGAAGATTAGTGTTTAACGCCCCGTCGACAGCGTGGTCATTAGAGGCGGAGCTTACGCGCGGGTTGTTTGGGTAAGGATGGTGAAGGAAATCGGCCGTGCCCTTTGAAAGGAACCATCCAGGCATTTGCCTTAAGTGATTTAGGAAAATCACGGATAACCTAAATGTGGATGGCCGGAGGTGGATTTGAACCACCGTCCTCCCGAATGCTTGTCTCCAAAATCCGCGTTCATTACTACATATCACATTATACGTCTCCAGAAATGTCAACACGAGAGCATTATCAAACAAAATGTGTTTGCTTTTAAAATAGATAATACAACACTGCAAATAATGTCACAATTTGAAATACGGTTTGAATAGAATTGTTTAGATAAGCATAGTTTAACTATCTACAATGTTGCGCACCGTAATTCATTGTTGTGTGCGTCTTTTTGGGTTACTGAGAGGCCGGACTAGTGAGTGCCGTATTAGCGAGCTTATAAACTACTAGCGTTTCATTTCACTGGTGACAGGTCTAGCTGTTAATTTTTATTCGCACTAACTAAATACCACGTTTGTAAGAGGACGAAACGTCAGTACTTTCATAGAGGCTGCAAATAATCACACAAATCCTTTGTGAGGAGAGGAGGAATAGGTAAAGGCTGGAAATGGCTATCTTCCTTGCGCATCTACGGTGAAGAAATGAGCCCTGATGCCGTCTTGGCGTGATATTTTTTGGTGCTGTCATATATCACATAAAAGCCGAGTGGAAATGAGGAACGCTAACTGTTGAGAGTGCTCGGTGTGACGCAGTGGAGTGTGTAGCCGCACTGTGGCATCACGAAAGCTCATAACCTGCAGTCAAACATTCTGTGTCGTGTTTATACAGTGGCGGGTTTCCCGACATGTAATATTCCTGGTACTCGCAGAAAACCTTTTGCTGTGTACTCTTGGTTCTTGTAACACCGTGACGTCTTACATCTTCCAGTTTGCATACAGGATCACTTGAGGCAACAGGTGACAATTATGCAGCCACATCAGCATCTGCTCTGATCGTAGATTCGCTTACATTTCAGGAGAGAAGATGCGAATGCGAGGCTACTTGGTCTGTATCTACACAGGTATTCTCCTAATCCCATTTCATTGTCTGCAAGAGGGTTCATCGAAGCGCATTTATCATGTTTCTCTACCATTACATTCTCTATTAGCGCGCGCAACACTTCAGTTTTTCCATTTTTCATATGATTTCTCTAATTTTATTTTGATGGTCGTGTCTACCTATGTAGGTGGGCATTAACAATATGTTTGCACTCAGAAGATAAACTTGGTGACAGAAACCTCACAAATAAATCTCCTAGTAACGAATAACGCCTTTCTTTTAATAATTTCCACCACTGCTCACGCATCATTTTATTACAAAACGAGCTGCCCTTCTCTGAACTCACTCTATATCCTCCGTCAGCCCCAGTTGTTGGGGATCCCACAATGGGCAGCAGTACTCTAAAATAGGATGCACAAGTGAGGTGTAGGCCGTTTCTTTAGTAGAACTATTGCATCTTCTAAGTGTTCTGCCAATGAAATGTTCGTAATTGTAATTCCTACGAATATAGTTGTATTTCGGCCATTAGATTTTACTGATTTATCGTGTAAATGAGGTTAAAAATGTTCATATGTTTGTAAGTTTAGGGACTGATGACCCCGTAGGTAAGTCCCTTAAGCTCTACAAACTACTTATGAACTAGCTAATACTAAGGACAGCACAAATATCCATGCCCGAGGGGGGATTCGAACCCCCGACCGTAGTGGCCGTGCAGACCGTGACTGGCACGCCGCAGTCCTCTCGGCCACCGCGGCCGGCAAATGAGGTTTAAGTGATTTCTTTTAGCGTTCATACGGAAAACTTCATACTTTTCATTGTTTACCGTCAATAGCCACATTTTGCACCCTGCTAATATCCAAATCGTTTTGCAGCTGCTTTCTATCTTCTGGTGACTTTACTAACCGATAAACGACAGCATCGTCTGTGAACAGTCTAAGAGAGCTGCTCACATTGTCTCCTAAATTGTTTATAAAGATAAGGAACTTATAATGTCCCCTTCATACCTCATCCGTTGAAGGTGACGGGCGGTCGGTAGGGACGGAGGGGTCCTGCGGGTCCCCAAATATCACTTCCTTTTTACTCAATCACTTTCCGTCAATTACTACATAATGTGTCCTTTCTCACAGGAAAGCACGAATCCAATTGCACAACTGTACCGATATTCCGCAAGCACGCAATTTGATTGCAAGACGTTTGTATGGTACAGTGTAAAAAGCCTTCCGATAATCGAGAAATAGGGAATCGATGTGAGATCCCTTGTCGATAGCTGTCTTTCACAAGAATGATACTTACTGAATCCGTGCTGACTACGGGACAGTAGGTCGTTGTCTTCGAGGTAGTTCATAATGCTTGAGGAAAGTGTATATTCTAAAATCCTGCTGAAAACCGATGTCAATGATACAGGCCCATAATTTTGCGGATCATTCCTATTGCCTTTCTTGAATATTTGAGAGATCTGTGCAACTTTCCAGTCTTTGGGTACGGAGCTTCCGCTGAGCAAGCCGGCCGCGGTGGCCGAGGGGACTGTCACGGTCTGCACGGCCACTACGGCCGGGGGTTCGAATCCCCTCTCGGGCATGGATATTTGTGTCGTCCGTAGTATTAGGTAGTTCATAAGTAGTTTGTAAGTTTAGGGACTGATGACCCCGTAGGTAAGACCCTTAAGCTCTACAAACATTTGAACATTTTTTGAACTTCCGCTGAGCAAGCGATTATATGTGATAGGTAAGGAGCTATTGCATCAGAATACAGTGAAAGGAACCTAACTGGTATACAATCTGGATAGGGAGACTTGCATTATTTATGTGATTTAAGTTGCTTTAATACTCTAGGAATATCTATGTCTAAATCACGCAAGATGGCGTTTGTTCTTGATTCGAATTCTGGAGTATTTTCTTCGTCTACTATGGTGAAGGAATTTCGGAAAGCTGTATTCAGCAATTCTGTTTCAGCAGATCTGTCGTCCCTAGGATCACCATTGCTATCGCGTAGTGAAGGTATTCATTGTGTTTTTCCGCTAGTATACTTTACATACGACCAGAATTTTTTTGCATTTTCTCTCAATTTACGTGACAGGGTTTCGTTTTAGAATCTATTATAAGCTCCCTGCATTGAAGTTCGAGCTAAATTTACAGTTTCAGTAAAAGATTCCCAGTCTTGGGGACTTCGTATCTGTTTAAATTTAGCGTGCTCTTTTCTTTGCTTTTGTAAGTGAGATGTAACCTGTTTTTTGTACCACGGAGGGTCAGCCCCCTCTTCTGCTAATTTATTTGGCATAAATCTCCCAATAGCTGTCGATATAATTTCTTTGAATGTAAGCCACGTCTGATGTACACTCACACTATTAATTTCAAAAGACTGTAGATTCTTATTTAGGAAAACATTAATCGATTTTTTCTACCTCCTTGAGTAAATATATTTTTCGTTTAATTTTGTTGGATTTGAGAATTTAGATATTTAGGCTCGCTACTACAATCCTGTGTCAACTTCGTTTGATTGAGGAAGTTTGACGTGACCATTCATATTTAGAGTGCTTTAAATGGTTGTCACATTTACTTGGCATACACGTTTACAGATATAGCTTCGAAAGCTTTGTTTTACATTTATGCCATTTTTCACTTTTCAGTAACAACGTGTTGTGTGCCACTTACGGTAAATTTAGATTGTACTGATGTAAATTCATTTCAAACGAGTTCTACGCATTTGACGTGAGCTTACATGACAAGGAAGAGTAGAAAAGAGAGAGAATGGAGGTCGTTAGGGAAGATTTTTTTGTTTTGTTTTGTTTTTTTTTTTTTTGGGGGGGGGGGGGAAGGGTATAGACGCATGTAACAATATTTCCAAAAGAAAATTACAACCTCACCCGCAATATTTACTTTCCATCAGGTAAAACGGTTCTGTTTCCTTGCCTTAGACACGGGCTCGGTACGGAATTTGCGTGCCCTACATGATCAGATTTTGGTATTTTGAAGATGCTGTCTTTTGGCTTTTCCCCTTAAAGAGATACGTAAATTAGCAACATCTTATCGTCTTGCACTCTCACATACAAAATGACTTGTTTGTTTCAAGACTTATCTTGTATATAAGAATGATACGAACATGCTTCGAGATTTGGTAGGATAAGAGTTTCATATGCTGTCTGTCAGCAATAACGACAACACAACGAAGGTTACTTTTAACACGTAATTCGTCATATTCCTCAAAAGTAAAGTCTGGTACGAACGTCGATAACATGAAGCAACAGAGAAAATTAATTTATTTCAGCAACATAAAACACGAAGGAAGAATCTACAAAGGACTCCCGTTGTAAACATTATACGATTAAGTGACACATATTATTACACGTACTGATGTTGCTGAAATCAGCAAATACCAGAAGTTATGGTCTTAGCCTCAATTTTTGAGCAAGGTTCTGCATATGTCGACACTGGATGTCGCGTCTCGAATTTTCCTACCTGTTACTTTCTGCCAGCTGACTCTACAACTCCAACATCCCGATCTACCTTTATGGGTAAAAAACGATAAGCACAAATGATCAGTAATGATTAGATGCCAGCCATGAGCACACATCTTTTCGCAGCCCACGTCTAAAAAGTCAAAGACTTGCTGGGCCTCTTAACTGCCGCTGTGTGTATTTTTAAACCTAAGTATTCTCTACCGTTATAATAAATTTTATCCAAAACTTTTTTGTATTACATTTCAACTTAAGATTAAGCGAAGAGAAATATAGATATAATTTATTTTATACGTGCTGTCATCCTTCTATTTGCATTACTAAACAATCCCTGAGTTTGTTTAATTGAACAAAATATTCCGTTTAGTTGGAAACTGTGATTAGTAATGAACGTTAGGTTGAACTTTTAAATACCGTGTAAGTACATATTATTAGAACACTAGATGCAGTGGCTCCAGTGGCGCATCCAGGATCGTGGTCTGGTAGGGGCTGCGGTCATTCCGAGCTGGCGTGATTTTTAAAAAGATAGTATTCAAAAGTTTAACTAATGGAAACAATTGAAATAACTTGATTAATTTGATATTATACCACATTTAATATGTCTTACAGATCGAAGTAGCTTTCAAAAGAATTTTGAAGTCACGTTATTAGGAGGGCCAAGGAAGTTTGGAATGTTTGCTGACAAAGTACATGTGGCTCAAATTAGCAGTGTTGGTTGTGATATATTCGTAATATGAAGGTTTTTTTATTTATCAGTACAGAACCATGCGTGGAACTGGCTACATTACCTCACCTAAAATATTCACCGATTAATTTGTTGTAATTTTTATTTTGTCAAATAGGAACGGTATGATGACACTATGGTACAAAAGTAAACAGCCACCCGCATATTTAACGGTGGAAGAAGTTGCTCCTGTAATCGGATCTTTTCTTTAAACAAGGGGTTAAGGGCGACTCATTAGCTTCATACTACGAATCGCACTCGACCCAACAATTCTGTTACTATTACGTTTAATAAATAATTAGCGCTATATGACACCATGACGTGGTAATGTTTTTCACCCATTTATATCGTGCTGATAATTCCTTAATAATGAAAACAAACTAGGGTATTATCAGAATGCTGCCCAAATATTCGCTGGGTGTAGAACACGTCAGTGTAATCCCCCCAGGGGGCCCACAGTTCTTTTGTGGGTACGTGTGTGGCGCGCACAGGGCCCCGAGCCGGAGCAGCCTTTCTTCTGCCCCAGGCTGCTTCACTTTCCCTCCCGGTTTATGCCTTCGCCCGGAGACGGACGTCCTTTGCTAGTTCAGGTCGTTTTTTTTTGTAGTAGCTTCTCTCATTCCTTGGTTTCTTCCTTTCCATACCTTTGCTTCTGTCTTTCTCTCCTTATACTCTCCTAGCCTTCCTCTCCTCCTCATTAGTCTCCGCTTCTGCGTTTGAGACATTTCTTTCCTTCTTTCTCTTCATTTCCTATCTTCTTCTTTCCTCCCTGTGCGTGTCTGAAGGCCGACCCACGCATTATCATGCGTAGCAGGTGACGGGGTAACGCGTAATTCCCCGCCCCGGGTAGACAAGTAGGGCACGTGCGTACCCCCTGGTAAAGGCCAGGCCCAGGGAGGGGTGATTACCCGAGCTGGTACCTTCCGAACATGCCGATTGGTTCCTCTGCCCTTTCTCGGGAGGTGTGACCTGAGGTGTGAACAATCACCTAAGGCGGGTAAGCCCTCGGAGGGGGTCCCCACTAGGAAGGAGCGCGCCATCGGAGACGCCGGTAATCACGGGGGACACCTCCGCGATGACTTCCTTCTCTTCTTCAGTGACGTTGACCCAGAAACGTAAGATAGATTCGCCTCAGCAAAAGAAGACTCTGCCTAATCTACCGAAATTTCTTGTTGTGTCTCGCACCGACAGAAAAGATTTCAATTCTGTCAATCCTTTCGTTATACAGAAAGGTGTTGATGCAATTGCTGGCCCTGTTAAAACCTGTTCGCTTCAGCGCAATGGCACATTGTTGCTGGAAGCGGACAGTGCTTTCCAAGCCCAGAAACTAATCCGGACTACGTTATTACACACGTTTCCAGTCAAAGTAGAAGCGCACCGCACACTCAACTCGTCACGGGGGGTAGTTTTTACGAGATCCCTTGACGGGTTGTCTAATGAAGACATCCAATCCTATATGTCCGATCAGGCTGTGACAGCCGTCCACAGGGTGATGAAAAAGGTAGATAACCAGCTGACACCGACTCGTACTGTGTTTTAGACATTCGACAGAGTTGAACTCCCGTCGAAGGTCAAAGCAGGGTACGAAGTTATCTCTGTCCGCCTTTATATTCCAAACCCAACGCGCTGTTTCCAATGTCACAGGTACAACCATACCCGTGAATCTTGCCCAAATGCAGCAAAATGTGTTACTTGTGGTAGGGACGCCCATGAGGGGGATTGCCCACCTCCGTCCCCTCACTGCCATAACTGCAACGGCGACCATGCGGCTTCCTCTCGAGACTGCCCTGTATATAAGGATGAAAAACTCATCCAGCAAATTCGGGTTACGGAGAAGGTATCAACATCTGCCGCTCGAAAGTTGTTGGCGAGTCGAAAGCCCACTGTTCTCCCAGCGGGCACATACAGTAAGGTCCTCACCTCGACACGACCTACTAAGGATTCCAGTACCCAGACTTGTGATATCACTTTCGCTGACACAGTTGTGCGATCCGCCAGCCCGAAGATTGCCCGTTCCACGTCCCCGCTTCCTCCTGCTGCTCCTAAAGTACAGTCTTCGTCAACCTCTAGTAAACCGCGGGCTCTTAAACAAGATGCCCGGACTTTGAAAAAGGAACCCGTCCGTGAGGATTTTCTGCGTTCTCAGGCTTCCCAACCGTCGACTGCCTCTTACTACCGTCACTCTTCGAGAAGAGCCAACAATAAAAAGAGTTCCTCTCCTTCCCCGCCGAGGCGTGACCCATCCGTCACGCCGTCCAACAGTTGCCGGCCTCGGCCGTCTTCTGTTTCACCGGGACGCTCCGTCTGCCGGGCACCCGGCCCTTTACCGGCGGTGGAAACTGACCCTCCTGATCAACTCAGGGAGGTGGCAGGCGCGTCGGTCGAACCTATGGACCACGACCCTTTGCCCCCTAGACAGCGATAGCAGCGCTCCCTCGAAATCCGGTCCTCAGCGGCCGTCGAGGTGACCCCGCTTGCTAGTTGGTTTTTAACCTTATTTCTTATCTCATTTTTTATCATGGCGCTCCTTCAATGGAATATTCGCGGCATTCGTTCCAATCGGGAGGAGTTAAAGCTACTCCTTCGGTTGCACTGCCCGCTTCTAGTCTGTCTCCAAGAAACTAAGTTGCGTCCAAGTGATTGTGCAGACTTTCCACACTACACCTCTGTGCGGTTCAACCTGCCACCCGTGGAAGGTATCCCAGCCCATGGAGGGGTTCTGATGCTCCTTCGAGACGACTTCTATTTCCATCCCATTTCATTGCATACTCGCCTACAGGCAGTTGCCGTCCACATCACTCTATCCAGCTTATCCTTTTCCCTCTGTAATATCTATTCGCCATCGTCATCTGCCCTTACTAGGGCAGATGTGCTACATCTTGTTGACCAGCTCCCTTCACCTTTCGTGTTGGTAGGCGACTTTAATGCCCACCACCCCCTATGGTGCTCTCCGGCACCTTGTCTGAGAGGCTCCCTTTTAGTGGACCTCTTCCACCATCTCAATCTTGTCTGCCTCAATACAGGTGCCCCGACCTTCCTTTCAGACACAACACACACTTATTCCCATATAGACCTCGCAATATGCACTCCTCAGCTTACCGGTCGGTTTGAGTGGTATGCACTTTCTGACACGTACTCAAGTGACCATTTCCCTTGTATCATCCACTTCCTGCATCGTTCCCCATCTCCTCGTCCCACCAGTTGGAACATTTCTAAAACCGACTGGGGGCTTTATTCTTCCATGGCTGTTTTTCACGATCAGAATTTTCCCAACTGTGACAGTCAGGTCGACTACCTCACAGAGGTTATTCTCACCGCTGCTGAACGCTCCATACCTCGTACATCCTCTTCTCCACGTCGTGTCCAGGTCCCTTGGTGGACTGCAGCCTGCCGCGACGCGCTTAGAGCCCGGCGCCGTGATTTACGCACCTTTCGCCGCCACCCAACTTTGGAGAATTGTATACATTATAAACGTATGAGAGCGCAATGTCGTCGTATCATAAACGACAGCAAGAAAGCTTGCTGGACTGCTTTTACTAGTTCCTTTAACCGTTTTACTCCCTCCACGGTTGTTTGGGGTGGCCTACGCCGTTTATCCGGCATCAAGGTCCACTCCCCGATTCCTGGCCTGACCGTGGAGAACGCAGTCCTCGTGGACCCCCCTGATGTTTCAAACGCACTGGGCCGTTCATTTGCGGAGGTTTCGAGCTCTGCCCATTACCACCCTGCCTTCATCCCTTGCAAACAGGCAGAGGAGGCACGGCCGCCTTCTTTCCACTCTTTTAATCGTGAAAATTATAATGTCTCCTTCACCATGCAGGAGCTAGACCGTACTCTCGCCCTGTCCCGATCTTCTGCTCCCGGCCCCGATTCCATCCATATTGAGATGCTGAAGAACCTCTCTCCTGCGGGCAAGTGTTTCCTTCTTAGTACCTGTAATCGCATATGGACAGAAGGTCATGTTCCCACAAGTTGCCGTGAAGCCATTGTTGTCCCCATCCCCAAACCAGGGAAGGACAAACATCTTCCTTCCAGTTATCGCTCAATTTCTCTGACGAGCTGCGTCTGTTAGGTGATGGAACGCATGGTTTACGCTCGGTTGGTTTGGCTCCTCGAATCTCGCCGCCTCCTAACAAATGTCCAATGCGGTTTTCGTCGACACCGCTCTACTGCTGATCATCTCGTTACCTTGTCGGCCTTCATTATGAATATCTTTCTAAAGAAGCGTCAAACAGTAGCAGTGTTCTTCGACTTGGAGAAGGCATACGATACCTGTTGGAGAGCGGGCATTCTCCGCACATTGCACACGTGGGGCCTTTGGGGCAGCCTCCCTCTTTTTATTCAAGCGTTTTTGGCGGGTCGCAAGTTCCGGGTAGGGGTGAGCTCTGTTTTGTCAGAAACCATTCGCCAGGAGAATGGGGTACCACAGGGCTCCGTCTTGAGTGTGTCTCTCTTTGCCATTGCAATCAATCCGATCGTAGATTGCCTTTCAGCCGACGTTTCCGGATCCCTTTTTGTAGACGATTTCGCGATTTATTGCAGCACCCAGCGGACGTGTCTCTTGGAGCGTTGTCTTCAACGCTGTCTTGACTGTCTATATTCCTGGAGCATCGCGAATGGCTTCCGATTCTCCACTGAGAAAACGGTGTGTATAAACTTCTGGAGATACAAGGAATTTCTTCCACCATCCCTACGTCTTGGCCCCATTGCTCTCCCTTTCGTGGAGACAACAAAATTCTTGGGGCTAATGTTGGATCAGAAACTTTGCTGGTCCACACACGTGTCCTACCTGGCTGCCCGTTGTGCCCGATCCCTTAATGTTCTTCGTGTCCTCAGTGGCACGTCATGGGGAGCGGATCGTACTGTCCTGCTTCACCTTTACCAGGCCATTGTTCAGTCGAAGCTCGACTACGGAAGCCTTGTATACTCTTCTGCACGGCCGTCGATTCTCCGCCGTCTCAACTCTATCCACCATCGGGGATTACGTCTGGCGACCGGTGCATTTTATGCCAGCCCTGTTGGAAGTCTGTTTGCCGAGGCTGCTGTATTACCCTTGACCACTCTTGTGTCGGTACGCATGCCGCCTGCGGTCGATTCCCAACCATCCATCTTACAGATTATTTTTTGACGACTCACTCGATCGCCAATATCAGTTGTCTGCGATAGCCTTGCTTCCACCTGGAGTTCGGTTTCGCCGCCTGCTTCAGCGGCTCGATTTTACCCATCCTTTCACCTTTCGGTTGAGTGGCAGCCCATTGCCACCGTAGCATCAGGCCCAGGTTCACACTCACCTTGAACTTACTTCGCTGCCCAAGGAGAGCACCCTGGATTTGGTATACCGCTCAAGGCTTGTCGAACTCCGTTCGCGGTCGATAATGCCATATTTATCTACACTGTTGGTTCCAAGAGCACTGACGGTGTCGGATCTGCCTTCGTCGTCGGGGACAACCGTTTCCAATACAACCTCCCTGACCGGTGCTCGAATTTCACGGCTGAGCTTTTTGCCCTCCACCAGGCCGTTTTGTATACCTGCCGCCACCGCCAACCTTTCTATGTCATATGTTCGGACTCCCTTAGTGCCCTGCAGAGTCTTAAGGACCCTTTCTCGAACCATCCTCTCGTGTATCGGATCCAACGCTCCCTCCAGTTGCTAGCAGATGACAGCTGTCACGTATCTTTCCTGTGGGTCCCTGGCCGACATAGCAGGCAGCAGCTCTTTTGCCTCGCATGGCTACCTTTTGCGTCCCATCGGACGATGTTCAACGGGCTCTTCGCCTGAGTATCGTGTCGTCCTGGCACAGTGCGTGGTTCTCACTGTACGACAATAAATTGAGAACTGTAAAACCGATCCTGACCGCTTGGAGGACCTCCTCACGCCCCTCTCGTCGGGAGGAGGTCATCCTGGCCCGGTTGCGGATCGGTCACTGCCGTTTCAGCCACCGTCATTTGCTAACCGCCGATCCTGCACCGCTGTGCTCCTGCGGTGAATTGCTGACGGTGCGACAAGTTTTATTGTCTTGCGTAATTTTTAATCATCTCCGTGTAGCCCTTCACTTTCCGTCTACACTGGAGGAAATTTTAGCTGATGACTCACGACCAGCTGCTCGAGTTTTGCGTTTTATCAACTTGGCCAACTTATCGAAGGATATTTAACCCTTTTCATTGTCCTTTATCTTTCGTTTTTAGCCTCTTCTTGATTTTTTTTTTTTTTTTTTTTTTTTTTTTTTTTTTTTTTTTTTTTTTTTTGAGATCTAGTGAATCTAAGTTCTTGTCTGGGCGCTAATGACCGTAGAAGTTGTGCGCCCTAAAACCACAAAAAAAAGTCAGTGTAATAAAACGTCTGACGTTACTTACTGCATCAGCTTTTTTGTTCATTGGGAAAATGTTTGGCGAATCTGATCAGTGAGAACTGACTTTTTACCGAGGAGGTATTGCCACACTCGTCTATGGTATCTTGGCTCGTACCTTATACCTGGGCAGAACAATACACAATAGTGTACAAAGGAGAGACGAAGAAAATGTTACACCCACCTAACATTGTGCAGGGTTACGCAGATGAGACACAACACGATGTCGTCTGAACTAGAACTGCAGGGAATTGACACCGTGTACGCTGTGAAATCGTGAGATTTCTTCTGAACAGCAGATATGCTCAATAATGCTCATGTCTGGGGAGATCGATGGCCAGCAGAGGTGTAGAGTTCCTCGAGCCACTTTGTAGCATTTATGGACACGCATTGTACTGCTGGAATTGCCCAAGTCGTTCGGAAAGAAAGGATGCACGCGATCTACCAGGAAGCGTACTCCCCTGCTGGCATGAAGCCTCGCCCTTGCTGCTGGCTCTCCGCGGCCACGTTCGACGATTCTCTGTGCTCGCCATTTGTCCCGGATGCAGTTATGTCGGAGATTTCATGTTTTACCAGATTCTCTATATTCACGGGAAAATCGTCAGCTCATCGTTACCTCGGAGATGCTGCGCTGACGTGATAACATAGCAGCAGTAACACCTGCTGCCTAATGTAGCGTTGTCGTCCTCCCAGTGTCTACATACTGCATACGCAGGCTTATACCATTTTCTTCGGCTCGTCAGTGTAATTTGCGCGTAGTAGACCAACGTCTTTCCATTCAGTACTAAATGATAGATACAGAAAACGTGGTTAGTATTATCACGTCGCAAATGAGTGGTGAAATTTGAATCCAATTATATGTAGTCTTAATCGAAAAGTATACATTTCTAGTGACTAGGACAATGTTGGATACTGACGGCCGTGGCAGTGGTCCTCACACTTAGTTCATAAAGGGAGGCGACGGTTCACCAACCAACCACATTCACTATTTCTCTAAATCGTCGCAGGAAATTTTCTTTGAGAAGTCTAAGCCGATGTTCTTTCCCGTCCTTCAACATTCCTATCTTGTGCTACGTGTCTAAAGACTACTCGTAATCACACATCCGGAATTACCACACAAACGTCTAGTTTACGGTCTAAATGTATACTTTTGTTCTTGTTATTCTATTGTTATGCACGCATCAAATTTCGAGTTAATTATAAAACACACTGTAAATAGGATTTTTTCTAATTGTCTTTGTAAATGTTATCCCCTCATTTGAGTGTTACTTTTATTTGCATAGTTTTCTGTTTATGTGTGCGTTTAATGTGATCAGGTCTACTTTCTTTAAGATGAAAATAAATGTGAAATATGTCGTTACCAATAACGTTTAATAAGGTTAGTTTGTACGCATTTTCAAACTGCTGATATGTAATGCGTAAATTTCTGAAATGGCTCAGAATTATTATGTTGATACATGTTTCACAATTAAATTCAAATGTCACTTTCATTTGCAGAATAATTTGTTCACTCAGATTTGATCGTGTTCTACACAATGAAAAGAGACTGAAGACCTCCCATTATAATATTCTTAGTTTTCAGTGTTGTTTCACCAACAAAAATTTCTCTAATTGGTGAAGGATTAAGAGTCAACGTCCTAAATTCAAATATGATAGTACCTCTCTTGAAAATGCGCATCGAGAAGTAAAAGTGTACCGCCAGATACTGCTTCTTTTGTGATGAAAGGTGTGTTATATAATAGAAATTCAGATGTTAGCTCCCAGCCGAGGCAACTACAGTGCACCGGCGTAGTAGCAACATTAATAACAATATCAGAAATTTCGCAACACGAGCATCGTCTTTAATGAAGTTTACAGAACAAATTTCTAAATTTGTGGAAATTCTTTCAGCAGTCAGTCGTAAAATATATATTTATTTATTCGTCTAGATTTCGACCACTGTGTGGTCATTATCAATGCTTAAAAACAATTAAAATACTTAAAACATCTCGACCTCCATATTGGAGGTTGCGTACGAACCTCCAACATGGAGGTCGAGATGTTTTAAGTATTTTGTTTTTAAGCATTGATAATGACCACACAGTGGTCGAAATCTAGATTTGCGAATAAATAAATATATTTTTTACGACTGATTGCTGGAAGAATTTCCACAAATCAAATACAGTCGTGGAGCTCAAATTCCACCATGGAATCAAGATGATAAAATTTCTAAATAATTTTCCTCAACAAAAGAAGTAATTTATATTTAATTTTTACATTCTAAATCACATTATTTGTAGAATTCTATACAATGGGATTAATTTCAATTTCATTTCTAATCAGTCAATAAATGTTTTCAAGAATGCTTTACGAGTAGTGACTGAAATTCAAGTTAATAATATGTTATACAAAAACTATAGACAAGTACATGTTGTGATTAGAGGTACAAGTTATTGTCCCTATTGTGGTATTGTGGGATTCTTGATGTAAGAGATAAATTCACATTTACCATTATTTCCTCTTTTGTATTTCAGTTATCATCGCATTTATCAACTGCTACAGCGTGAAATTGGCAACAGCTGTGCAGAATCTGTTCACCGCTGCCAAGCTGATTGCAATTTTTGTCATCGTCTGCGGTGGCATGTACAAGATTGGACTTGGTAAGAAAAACTGCTCTACTTATCCTACCAAAAATAAAAAAATAAATCGTTTTTAAATATAATAGAGGAGTCTGCTTTCTTACCAAAATATTGATAGCTATTGTACCTAGTGTATTAAAATTTTTATAACCCATTAAAAAATGGATAACGAATATAACAGGCCAATCCTTCTTTCATGGAGACATGAAATCAGCTAACTGATACACATTACTTGACATCTACGGATCAATGATCAAACATTCTTGGATTGTGATTCGTTACTGTCTTTGACCGAACAGTTAATTTTGGCCTCTTTTATTTAGCGAAAGGTAAGTAATAATACACACTTATTACCCAGAACATAATAGACAGTTTGGCCACCTTTCACAGGAATGACAGCGGCGACGCATCTTAGAACGTTACAATGACGTCTTTGGAAGTCTGTAGATGGAGTTGGCACACACAAGGCAGCAAATTCCCTTAAATTCTGGGGAGGGGGGCGATGCGCTCTGACTCCACGTTCAGGCGTGTTCGATACGGTTCAAATCTGGTGAGAAAAGGGGGGCGGGGGGCAGGACACGAATGTGTCCCTCGAGCCTCTCCACCACACTCCTTGCCTTGAGACATGACGCATTATCTTGTTGAAAAAAGTCCCTGCAGTTGGGAAACGTGGTCGTTACGCGGCGTGAAACGAGTGCAAGATACTTGGCGGCCGTGGCGGTGATTTCCATTGGGCCCGGAACGCTAAAGTGAATGTTGTAATGGAGCCTCCGCCAGCTTGTCTGCAGTACAGGAAGACGATGGATTCGGGCCCTCCCACCGACGCGATGGATGTGTCGCATTCAGCGGTCTGGCATCCAGTGGCGAGGGTTCCGCGTGGGTCACGTGGTTAACATGTGCACATGCGTGAGTCGTCGCCTGCGTAGGCCCAGTGTTCGGAAATAGTTTTTCAATAACCCGTTTCAACATAACAAACTAAGAGGGAAAAGCTGCAGAAATCATCTACGACCGAATGTGGCATTGACGAACCCTGGCAGGAAGGAAGCTAGAAATTGCTGAGCTGTAGGAATTCCAAAACACTCATTAGTGACAATAAAGACCGTAGCAGGAAGACGTGTTGACGAAGCCACGAAACCGAGGCTACGGACCGATGGAGAAAGTCATACGATTTTCAACTTACGCCCGAGTTTACGTCCCAAGAGTGAAAACACTGATGGGGTTCGGTGATGAATGTGGAAGCCATATTGTGGTAGACAATAGCAACTCTGACAAGCTACATTACTAAAGAAAAATGTTCAAATGTTTGTAAAGCTTATGGGATTTAACTGCGGGGTCATCAGTCCCTAAACTTACAAACTACTTATGAACTAGCTTATACTAAAGACATCCATGCACGAGGGGGGATTCGAACCCCCGACGGGGAACGGCCTCGCGCATCGAAGCATAGCGCTCGGCCGCTCCGCCGCAGCAGCTACATTACTGCAAAGCATCGTGTCGGTATAATGTCGATTTCGTGGTGCAATATTTGTTCTCTAGTGTTCATATTCCGTACTATACGCTTGCCGCACGTTCCGCTCCGTTATTCGGCGTTTGTGCTACGAAGTGCGCAAAATTGTTCTTACGTGAAAAGAATATAACAAAGACCGTTAAATTAGAGATGGTTACTTGAGCTGACGGATGACGTGGAGAGGGGCGGTGCAGCTGGAAGACGGCCGCACTGGGTCGTGACGTCAGAGCTGGTCCAGCGATCAATATGGGCGCGCACCCATTCACGGCGGATACACTACTGCTACTGCCATTCACGCGCACACACGCGTTTAATCTGTAGTGCCTCGCAGAGGGTTCATCGAACCGCCTTCTTCTCTATCCAATCTTTAATATCACGACGGAAAAACGACCACCTAAATCTTTCCGTTTTCGATCTGATTTATCTTATTTTACAATGATTATCTTGTCACCCACCTAAAAAGAGACGACAAAATATTTTCGCATTCGAACCAGAAGGTTGGTGAAAGAAATTTCGAAAATAAATCTCGGCGCAACGAATGGCGCCTTTCTTTTGATGATTTCCACCCCATCTAGTACATAAATTGCGTGACACTTTCTCCTCTGTATCACGATAGTACAAAACGAGTAGCCCTTCTCTGAACTTTCTCTATATCCTCTGTCAGTCGCACTCATTGGGAATCCCACAATGGCCGGCCGCGGTGGCCGAGGGTACTGAGGCGCTTTAGTCACGGTCTGCACGGCCACTACGGTCGGGGGTTCGAATCCCCCCTCGGGCATGGATATTTGTGCCGTCCTTAGTCTTAGTTAGTTCATAAGTAGTTTGTAAGTTTAGGGACTGATAACCCTGTAGTTAAGTCCCATAGCATAAAAAAAAATAAAAAATAAAAACAAAAAACAATGCGCAGAAATACTCGAAAATAGCACACACAAGTGTAGTGCAGGCATTTACTTTAGTAGAACTGTTGCATATTCTAACTGTTCTAACAATGAAACAGCCTTTGGTTCGGCTTCCCCACGTTATTTTCTGTGTGTTCTTTCCACTTAAATTTGTTCCTAATTGTAATTCCTCGGTATTTAGCTGAATTTATGGCCTTTAGATTTGACTTATTTATCGTGTAAATCAAGTTTAATGGATTTCTTCTAGTGCTCTTATGGATGGACTCACATTTCTCATTATTCAGGCTTAATTGCCAATTTTCGTACCATACAAACATCTAAAACGTTTTGCAGTTGCTTTTGATCTTCTGGTGACGTTACTAAATAATGAACGACAGTATCATCCACGAACAGTCTATGAGAGCTGCCTCCTAAATCGTTTTATGCATATAAGGGCCAGTAGGGGCCGTATAACATTTCCCTGGGGAACGACAGACATCACTTATGTTTCACTCGACGACTTTTCGTCTATAACTAAATAATGGCCGCGCGGGAGCAGCCGCGTGGTCTGGAGCGCCACGTTACGGATCGGGAGGCCTCCCGCGTCGGAGGTTCGAGTCGTCCTTCGGGCATGTGTGTGTGTGTGTGTGTGTGTGTGTGTGTGTGTGTGTGTGTGTGTGATTTCTCCTTAGGTTAGTTTAACTTAGTTTAAGTAGTTTGTAAGTCTAGGGGACTGATGACCACAGTTCATAAATTTGGAATTCTATGGCACCAAACTACTAAGTACTGCGTGCTTCGTGCATCACATCCTGACGTCCCTTGTGTGCCCCCCCCCCTCCAGTCTGTGTCAACTGTGGACTACACCATCTTCCTTGCTCGCCCACTTGCTCAGTTTTGCTTAAGGAAAGGAAGATCATGGAGTATAAGAACCTGGACAGGTTGTCCTACTCAGAGGCCAAACGGAAATATATGAAACTCCACTCTGTGAGCATGAAGACCTCATATGCCACAGCAACATCTACATTGCCATCTGTGACGCGTACAGTCCCATTTGTTGAAACCTCTAAAGTGGTACACCTGCCCCTCTGAAAGATAGGGGCACTTCCACTTCTGTTGCTCCCACACTCTTCACACTGGGAGCAACGACCGCTCCATCTCAGGGGACGTCGGTCCCCACCCCACCCCACAACCGCAAAAACAGCCTTGTCCGGCTCCTCTCGCCCGGAAGGGGTCCCTCGGGACGCTCCCTTCCGAGGCTTCTCCCTGTGGCAAAGAGGATGCCAGCAAGTCGCTGCTGGATCCCAAGACCTCTGGTCGAAGAGCTACCTGCTCTTCGTCAGCCCAAGAAGCCACATCTGAGAAGCCCTCAAAGCCCTTACCACCGAAGGGCCAGCGAGAGGCTAAAACGAAAAAAACCTCAGAAGAAAGAACCTACGGTGGCTGCAAAGCCACCATCACCCACATCCTCTGCTTCAGAGGATGAAATCGAGATCCTCGCATCTCCCAATGCTCTCGCAATAACAGGTTCACCTGAACCTGTGGTGCTTCATCAAGCAGACTCTGCACAGCTGCCAGTAGGCGATCCTGTAGAATAACCTGTTTTTTTTTTTTTTTTTCACATGTCTAGTCAGCTTGGAGACAACACAATTCTCCAGTGGAATTGCGGCGGCTGTTTTCAACATCTGGCTGAGCTGTGGCAGCTACTGTGCCGCTTCCCCGCACTTTGCGTAGCCCTCCAGGAAACCTGGTTTCCTGCTCAGCGTACTCCTGCCCTACGTGGGTATCGGGGCTACTTTAAAAACAGATGTATCTACGACAGGGTATCTGGTGGTGTCTGTCTTTATGTCCTTGCCTCAGTCCATAGTGCCCCTGTGTGACTCTACACGGATCTTGAGGCAGTAGCAGTCAGAATCCGGGCCACCCAGGAATTCACTGTCTGTCGTATTTACCTTCCCCCGGATGTGGTCGTATCTCTAGCTGACCTCACTGCTCTGGTTGACCAACTCCCTCCACCTTTTCTTCTTTTGGGTGATTTTAATGCCCACCACCCAATGTGGGGTGGAACACAGTCCACCGACCGTGGTAGGGATGTAGAGACCCTTTTGGTGCAGCGAGATCTCTGCCTTTTAAACACAGGTGCCCCCACGCATTTTTGCATGGCGCGAGGCACATATTCAGCAATAGACTTTTTCGCATGCAGCCCAAGCTTCCAACCGCACCTTACTTGGAGAGTCAATGACGACTTCTGCGGCAGCGACCATTTCCCGATCGTCCTGTCGCTCCCACACTCCCAACCTGCAGATCGTCTGCCCCGATGGACTCTTCGTAGGGCAGACTGGCAGGGTTACTCCTTGGCTGCGACAGCTCCTGTGCCGCTGCTGGACGATGTGGATTTGGCGGTCCAACATGTCACTGACGCTATTATTTCCGCCGCAGAAGCAACGGTTCCCACCACTACCGGATCCCCTCGTCGTAAGTCTGTGCCTTGGTGGACGCCAGAGATCGTGGAGGCCATCCGGGAACGTCGGCGAGTGCTCCAGCGCCTTAGGCGCCATCCTTCAATCGAGAACCTGATAGCATTCAAGCGGCTTCGCGCCCGCGCTCGGCAGCTGCTCAGACAGGGCAAGCAGGACTTCTGAGAGCGGTATGTAGCCACCATCGGCTCTCGCACCTCCCCTTCGCGGGTCTGGTCCCAGGTACGAGTTTTCGGGTACCGCCCGTCAGCAGGAATACCCTGTCTGTAGATTCAGGACGCTCTATGCAGCCATTATTGTTGAACACATGGACGACCACTATGCCCAGACTTCTGTGACTGCAGCTTACGGCGCGGACTTCTGTGCCCTCAAAGAGCGAGTTGATCGGCGACAGTTCTCCTTCCGCATGCATTGCCAGGAAATACATAACGCCCCATTTACTGACTGCGTGTCCTGACACCTCCCCCGGCCCTGACCGAATTCAAAGCCATTTCGTTCGTCACCTGCCAGTGGACTTTAAACACCAACTTCTCGGCTTATTCAATCGCCTCTGAGTAGACGGTGCTTTCCCGTCCCAGTGGCATGAGAGCATTGTCATCCCAGTCATGTAGCCTGGTGCTGACCCGCACGTGGCCGACAACTACCGCCCGATTAGTCTCACCAACGTTCTATGTAAGTTCTTCGAACGTCTGGTAAGTCGGCGCCTCATGTGGATTCTTGAAGGTGGGAGATTTCTTGCCCCACAACATGGGGGCTTCCGCCAAGGCCGTTCCGCGGTTGACAACCTTGTGTCACTGGAGTCGCTATCTGCACTGCCTTCACCAGGCGTGAGCATCTGGACGCGGTCTTTTTCGACCTTAGAAAGGCATATGATACCACCTGGCGTCACCATATTTATCTACACTTTATGGATGGGGTCTTTGGGGGTCGCTCCCGATTTTCATACAGAACTTCCTATTGTTCCGCTCTTTCTGGGTCCGGGTTGGCACCTGTCTCAGTTCCACTCGTGTCCAGGAGAGTGGTGTCCCACAGGGCTCAGTTCTTAGTGTTCCCTTGTTTCTGATAGCCATAAATGGTCTTGCTACCGGAGTGGGGTCATCGGTCTCCTACTCTCTATTTGCCGATGACTTCTGCATCTACTTCAGTTCCACGAGCATTAATGTTGCAGAACGTCGGCTGCAGGGTGCTATTAGATAGACGGAGTCCTGGGCCTTTGCCGATGGCTTCCAATTCTCGGGCCCCAATTCTCTTCGTGTTGAAGAAACCATCGCTTCCTCGGCACGGTTCTCGACGCCCGTTTGACTTGGGTGCCGCACCTTTGTCAGCTGAGACAGAAATGTTGGCGACATCTTAACATCTTTCACGCAGGAGGACCGCACAAATATACCATCATTTGATCAACATACTAATTCCGAAATGGGGGACATAGCAAAAGGTATTTCTGGTGTAGAGAAGCAGCTGAGAGAGCTAAATACGAAAAAGTCTGCTGGTCCGGATGGAATACCAGTTCGGTTTTAGAAAGACTATTCTGCGGCGCTGGCCCCCTACTTAGCTTGCATTTATCGCAAATCCTTAATTCAGCGCAAAGTTCCTAGTGATTGGAAAAAAAGCACAGGTGACTCCCGTGTATAAGAAAGGAAAGAGAACTGACCCACACAATTACAGGCCAAAATCGTTGACATCAGTTTCATGTAGAATTTTGGAGCATATTCTCAGTTGGAATATAGTAAATTTCCTTCAAATGGAAAAGCTTCTTTCCATGAATCAGCACGGGTTTAGGAAAAATCGTTTATGTGAAACTCAGCTTGCCCTTTTCTCACATGACATCTTGCGAGCCATGGACGAAGGGCAACAGGCGGATTGTGTTTTTCTCGACTTCAAAAAGGCGTTCGACGCGGTGCCTCACTGCAGACTACTAACGAAGATAAGAACTTATGGAATAGGGTCACAGATTTGTGACTGGCTGGAAAACTTCCTAAGTAATAGAACGCAGTACTACGGTATCGTCAGGCGTGCCGCAGGGGAGTGTGATAGGACCGCTATTTTCTATCTATATAAATGATCTGATGGACAGAGTAAGTTGTAATTTGCGGCTGTTTGCTGATGATGCTGTGGTGTATGGGAGGGTGTCGTCTGTAACTGACTGTAATAGCATACAGGTTGACTTAGACAGAATTTCTAGTTGGTGCGAAGAATGGCAGCTAGCTCTCAATGTAGAAAAATGTAAGGTGATGCGCATGAGTAGAAAAAAACAATCCTATAATGTTCGAATACAGCATTAGTAGTGAGCTTCTTGATGCTGTCGCGTCGTTCAAATATCTAGGCGTAACATTGCAGAGCGATATGAAATGGAACGAGCATGTAAGGACACTTGTGACTAAGGCGGACAGCCGACTTCGGTTTATCGGGAGAATTTTGGGAAGACGTACTTCACCTGTAAAGGAGACAGCGTATAAAACGCTTGTACGACCACGTCTTGAGTATTGCTCAAGTATATGTGACCCGCAGCAGATCACTTTAAAGGAAGACATAGAGGCGGTTCAGAGACGAGCAGCTAGATTTGTTACCGGTAGGTTCGACCAATGCGCGAGTGTGACGAAAATGCTCCGGCAACTCAGTTGGGGATCGCTGGAAGAAAGACGACGTTCTTTTCGTGAATTTCTGTTAAGTAAATTTATAGGGCCGGAATTTGAAGCTGAGTGTAGTACGATCTTGCTGCCGCCTACTTAAATTTCGCGCAAAGATCACAAAGACAAGAGAAATTAGGGCTCGTACGGAGGCATATAGGCATTCCTTTTTTTCCTCGTTCAATTTGGGAGTGGAATAGGAAAGGAAATGCCCAGTGGTGGTACAGTGTACCCTCCGCCACGCACCTTACGGTGAATTGCGGAGTATGTAGGTAGATGTAGATGTAGATCCTTCGGTGCCTCAGCCACACTGCCTGGGGAGCCTCTCGCCAAACCCTTCTACAGCTCTACAGGGCCCTTATACAATCAAGACTGGACTATGGGAGCATAGTGTATGACTCGGCGGCGCCTTCAGCAATCCGGGTACTGGAGCCTGTTTTACATAGTGGTGTCCGCTTGGCAACGGGAGCTTTTCGCACGAGTCCGGTCACGAGTCTCCTAGACGAAGCACGGGTACCTCCCCTGCAGTTCCGGCGGCAGCAGTTGTTCGCTTCCTACGCTGCCCGCATACACACCTCGCCTCACCACCCGAATCGCAGGCTTCTCTTCCCGACTACCGCCCACCCTTCTCCGCAGCGACGGCCGAGGTCGGGTCTCCCGATCTCGGTCCGTCTCCGTTCCCTTCTCTCATCCCTTGACTTCCTTCCCTTCCCTCGCAGTTTCCACTGCTCCTTCCATTCCCCTCCTTGGAGTATCCCTCGCTTGCATATTAGGTTGGATTTGTCCTGGAACTCGAAAGATTGGGTCCCACCACAAGCTCTCTGTCGCCAGTTCCAAGCGCTGCTCGATTCATACCGCGATGCAGCAGTTGTCTACACGGTCGGCTCCCTCGCGGATGCTCATTCTGGGTATGCATTTATTTGTGGTGACTATACTGAACAGCGTTCATTGCCTTGTGGAAGCAGCATCTTCACTGCGGAGCTGGTCGCTATTTTAAGAGCTCTTGAACACCTCAGAGCTCGCCCCAGGGGGTCGTATGTTATCTGCAGCGACTCCCTGAGTGGCTTACAGGCCCTCGACCAGTTTCTCCCCAAGCACACTTTAGTGCGAGCAATCCAAGATGCTGTCTTCGCCCTTGGCGAGTCAGGCCGTTCTGTCGCTTTCATCTGGGCGCCACGCCATGTAGGCATCCCAGGCAATGAACGTGTCGATCAGCTGGCCAAACAGGCCGCCACTTCACGGTCTCTGAATATTGGCCTACCAGGAAAAGACCACCGATCCCAGTTACGTAGCAGGGTCCTTGGAGTTGGGGCGAGCTTCACCGAACCAAACAAGCTCCGCATTGTCAAGCCCTCCACCGTTGCATGGAAGTCCTCACTGCGGGCTTCTCGCAGGGAGTCGGTGGTCCTTTGCCGGTTGCAGATTGGCCATACCTGGCTGACGCATGGACACCTTCTGCGTCGGGAGGACCCTCCTCAGTGTCGATGTGGTGCGCCTTTGACAGTCGCCCCAATTTAGCCGCAGAGCGCCGGAATTTTAATATCCCTGACGCCTTGACGCTTGTTTCAGCTGACAATGCCTCCATGGTTGACAGTGTTTTTTAAATTTTATTCGTGAGTGTGGACTGTACCGATCCATTTAAAGTCTCTTGTGTGTCTGTCATTTATCTGTTCTCCGCTTGCCTAAGTCTGTTAGCTAGGAGTTTTAATGTGTACCAGAGTGGCTGGATGTGATACTTATATTGATGTGATCACCCAGCAAAAACACTCTGTTCCAGTACTTTTATCCCTTCTTCGTATTTATGTGGACCCTTTCTTCGTTTTTACATGTTCCTTTTAAACTTTGACGTGTTAAAGCATAAGCTTCAAAACGCTTAACACAATGTTTTTTATCTCTAAGACTGGAACAAGGGACTTATAACCCTTGATGTTTATTCCCTTTCAAAAACCACCAACCAACCAACTGCTGCGTCCTTGCTGACACGAATCCACTCGCACGACTGAGACGATATTCCATATAACGCAACTTGATCAAAAGCCGCTTGTGTCCTGCAGCATTCCCACAGTGTAGAAATATGGAATCGATTTGAGATCCGTTGCCGATGGCACTCATCACTTCAAACGAGTAAAGAGCTAGCTGATCACAAGTACGGTACTTTCTGAACCCGTGTTGCTATGGTCGTTCTCTTCAGGGTAGTTGAAAATGTATATGTTCCAAAGAGAGCCGGCCGCGGTGGCCGAGGTGACTGAGGCGCTACAGTCACGGTCAGCACGGCCACTACGGTCGGGGGTTCGAATCCCCCCTCGGGCATGGATATTTGTGTCGTCCTAGTTCGTAAGTAGTTCATAAGTAGTTTGTAAGTTTAGGGACTGATGACCCCGTAGTTAAGTCCCATAAGCTTAACAAACATTTGAACATTTGAATTTTTCCAAAGAGTGTATGTTCCAAAATCCTGCTGCATATCAGCTTCAATGATATGGACCTGTAATTTTGCAATCACTCCTATTGCATTACTTGAATACTGGAGTGACCTGTGCAACTTCCCAGTCTTTATTATAGGATAGCTATGTATGGAGCTATAATAATACCCTGAAAGGATCCTAAATGGTATAGAATCTGGACCGCAAGACTTTCTTTTGTTAAGTGTTTCGTGTTGCTTAGTACTCCATTGATATCTAAATTACATGTTCTGGCAGATGTTCTTGATTCGAATTCTGCAAAAAAGTCTATCGCGTCGTGTAGTTATTGTGTTCCGCTAAATTTCGATTTTCTGTAAATATGAGCAAATCTAATTTTTCGTTATTTGCTATGTCTTGTTACCGTTCTGAGATCGGGAACGTCCCTTGACGACGTCTTATGACAGCTGTATTTTTTAAATCGAACCGAATTCACATCTGTTCACTCTGTAACAGTTTTTCTGCAGACAAAAAGAAGTTTGCTGTACTGAATCAATACCTAAACACTTAACAGTAGGTTGAACTGCTCATTCAGAAGGAATGATTTGAGATTAACTGTATTTCGTCGTTATGACTTTCTATCGTTTCAGTCACATGAGTCCTCTGCCGCCGTTCCAAATCAGCAAAACGACAAGAACTCTCTCTCTCTCTCTCTCTCTCTCTCTCTCTCTCTCTCTCTCTGTGTGTGTGTGTGTGTGTGTGTGTGTGTGTGTGTGTTTGGGGGGGAGGGGGGGTATGCGAGAATGAGTGACAGAGAGAGAGGTAGGCGGGATTCTTTCATGTTAGTCACCACTTTTCCAAGATATTACTCTATCAGTAAACAAAAAAATAAAATAAAAAAAAACTCCAGTTGAACATGAAATTCTGTGTTATTTTCAGGTTAAGAAAATATCGAATCATTCATATTGTGTACAGTCTAAAGAAAGTTGAATACAATCAGCATTATGTTAGCAACTAACACTTCAACTGATCGTGGATTTTAATGAAGTACGATTTGCTAGTTTTGAAAAACAGTGATATATTGCGTACAATTTCCATTTATAGGAGGGAAATAGTCATAGATGGCATTTAACGGAAGCATTTTCTCAGATGAAGAACGATGGGAAAAGGTAGCCCCAATGACTTATTAAAGACCCATTCCATTATTCGCCTACCTTTTTGAGAAAAACCGAGGATAACCAAATAAGTTGTACAAGCCTCAAGACTGACCCTTCTGAATAAATATCCACTGTCCATTCAGTTGAGTCTCTTTGCTAGGTTTAGTGATAGTGTTGGTATGGAACAGATCTTAAAAACACAGGTCACGAGTAAGTTGCTGTAAGTGTACACCTCACAGTTCCTAGTGATTTGATAACTTGTCTTCATTACAAAGTGTGCCACTATATAGAACCCAATACTGCGGCTGTTAACTGAACAGAGGGCGAGCCGTATGCCCCAGTGAAGGGGACAAGGTTATCAAGTTAATGTCTCATCGACAACAAGGTCACTAGAGACGAAATGGTCGTCAAGGTGAAGAAGGATGCTCCACGTAATTGTACTAGAAGAAGACTTATCGCTATCGTCCGTAATGTTGAAACTAACAGAAATCACTATGAATGGATAAGGACTCGAAACCAAATATGTGTCCAATTCCTCGATTAGGAACCGTATGTCTTACATCAGATAAGTTGCAGATCAGCGCTTTTAGCCATGAGCTTCATGAAGATGAAATTTGTCTGCCATTAGCAGATATGGAATCAGCGTTGTAGTCGTGTAACACGACTTGTTCAACCACAACTTCCCCTCCACTCACTGATGGCATACATAGACAGAGACTCTTCAGTGGGATGACATCAACACTGTCATACAGGTGCAGCAGTAGAGAATGATTCGCTTCATGGGTTGGCACTCGTGGATGGGCCTAGGAGGGGCCAGAGGGATTCTGTATGAGGGAACATTGGGAGCAAAATTATGACCATACCCACTCCACGCGGTCACGTAGGAAGAATAGATAAGCAATTTCTGACATTTGTGCAAACGTAGCTCAGATTTGTCGTGAACAAATGAGGCATGTTATAGAGCAGAATTTGTAGTATACGAAACATAGAAGGCTGGGTATATTAGAGATAATGAGTTAACAACCTCTGTGAAAGGCAATGAAACGCCTTGTAAGTCTACAGATCTGTGATAGGAGTTGTTTAATACCACAATACCACGCTTTTACGGATATCCTGACCTTATACATTTAAATTAATTACGGAAGTCTAAACTTCTCTCGCTAGGAATAAACTTTTCTCTGGTGTATAATCAGCATAACATAAAATACTTTGGAAAATTTACTTTGATACTATAACAATTTATTATAAATATAGCACGCTTGATTATCCTTGGACATAAATGTTCTGAAGATAAGTGTTGATGAATTTTCAGCCAGACAGTCCCTTTCTGTGAATCAAGCTTTACATAACATTAGTTTATAGGGACGCCTGTACAACAGTTTTTCAGATTCAGTACTCCAAATGAAACCAAAAGATTAGTGAAACAGATTCCTATTGTGTTTATCCGTAATTTTAACAAGGAAGCAACATTGCAAAGAAAAGATATTTCTAAAGAAATTTGTAACATGTGCTCTCCTCGTCGCAAGGATAATTATGTCCACCTTATTCGCTTCAGTCCCTGAGAAACTTCTACTACTTGTAGATTTGGTTGCAAGGATTTCCTCGCTGTGTTGCAGAGCATTAGTGCCTCCTCTGGACGTTAATGTCAAGTGCAGGAACAGATGGCTTCGAGCAACAGTCTCATGCCTGCGACTATGCTAGGAGTACATCACGTGTGATTTTTTTTTTTTTTTTTTTTCCAGGAGATAACTGTGTGTTGTAAGCAAGAACCGCACTTATATTCCTGTTTTGGTTGCTAAAATTACTTAATTCATTTACAGCTAAAGATGCGCATACAAAAAGTTATCCCCTCTCACAAATGCGTTCTGCTCGCTTTACTAGTACTGTTACCTAATGCATTTCGCAGGACGAAATATTGGTCACCCCATTAAAAGACCTGAATGGTAACTTCGGAGCACTGTAGAGCTGGTAGCAGGCGGTTCGTGCCCCCGAACCGATGTCAATCACTAATTGTCTAGTTGGTCTCTTGATGTAAACAGCTGAAGCGCCTAAAAAAGTCCCTGTTTGCTATGCGAATGTTGTCAGATATAGGAGATATAAAAATAAAAAAGCTAGCATATTATGCATACTTTCTCTCCATAATGTCATATGGGATCATTTTCTGGGGCAACTCATCAGGCCAATCAAATGTTTTCATAGCACAAAAACGTGCGTTATGGATCATTTGTGGTGTCCACTCGAGGACATCATGTAGAGGGCTATTTAAGGAACTGGGGATAATTACTACTGCTTCCCAATACATTTATTCTCTAATGAAATTTGTCGTTAAAATATATCTTTTTTCAAGCCCCTTGGCATCAATACTAGAAACAAGAATAACTTGCATAAAGATTTAAAGTCACTTACTTTGGCTCAGAAAGGTGTCCAATATTCAGCAGTACGCATTTTCAATAACATGCCAGCAACCATAAAAAATTAAACACACAATATAGTACAGTTTGAAAAGTCTAAAGGATTTTTGGTGGCCAACTCCTTCTACTCCATTGATGAATTTCTTACCAGAAGTGATTGATGTATATTATTGTATATAATATTCACAAATATGAATACTTTTTTCAGTTTTACTTCAGTACACGCTTTGTGCAGTAATGTTATCATTCTAAATTAGTGTTGTTAAAAAAATGCTCAGAATTGTAAAATGCACCTAGTATATTAGTACATAGTAATAAGTTGTATGTCCTTTAAAATGTAAATATTCTGAACATAATTGTTTTGCCTGTCCAATGCCACATCCACAAGAGCAATTACATTTGGGATCTGTGGAAGGTACAGTCTTAGACAAAAAAATTGATCGCCAGCCAGCCGACATAGAGGCTAAGTCCGAGTCGGTCGCGCAGTGTGTACAATAAATTCGATCGCCCCTCAGCCCGTAAGTCCGGCGATATGCACGATCTGGCAACACTGTAGAATGCGGTACTGTCAGGAGGAAGTGTTATATCCTTCTCCAGGTAACGTTTGAGCGCTTGGTCTCGTGGTAAAAGTCGCGTTTACAAGATCGAATCCCACAACCTTCATTTTTTTTAACCGCATATCGGCTTCTTTCTTATCAGTGTGGAAAAACTTAAAATGTGACAGCGAAAACTGACACATCATTACACGAAACAGCTCGCGGCTGCATCAAAACTGAACTGTTTACTGTCTCGGGAGTAGTGGGCACCGGCTACGGCGACGCCGCCTGAGGATTCAGTGACAGCGGCGCGCTAATCTCAGTCTATTTACTGGCTGTTACAGCCTTACCTCGAGTTCTACTACTTACATTACAGTCATGTATTGAATTTTTCTGACTGATACATGAACATAATCTAAACGTCGAAAAGTAGAATCGGAAAAAAGGGTCATAAGGGTGACTATTACTACATTTTTCTTGAAAGTCATCCGGTCGCTCATTTCGGATTCCTACTCACGATTGTTACTAGTGACGAGTTATGATGCTCTCATGCTGACCTCTTAAGAAGAAATTAATGACTGAATACCGTACTAAAAGATTTTTTATACTGAGCAAAATGTAAAACCACAATGCCAGGGAGTGCTCATTTTTTGCAAACAACTGAGACCCCGTTTAGTTGCACTGTACGGCAAATGACCTAAAAAACTACACCGTGTGTTAGTACTATACCATAACAGTTCCTGCTGATTTTACAAACAAAACATCCAATAGGGTGCTTTGGAAGTCACCTATTTCTCACTTACTCTTCCGATCATATGTCCTAAAAATGTTTATCTTTCCTGTCCCTACTCGAATAACCTTCGACAAAAATCATTTCCAGACGAAAATAAACGTCGAACATCGATTGGCGGCATCACTAGCTTGGAATCAGTTCGTTACTACAGGAACGAAGTCGCTAAACTACCTGAACGTTGTCACACTTTCCCATAATCTGAGAGGATATAGCAAGTAACCACAAGAAGTTTCTTGTTATTTTCGATGATTTGGCTACGTGCAACTCCTGTCACAAAAATAGAAAAAATATTCTACTTCCGTGGGACCGGAACCTTTTTTTTTTACGGGCCACCTCTCCACCCCTTCAGCCCGGCAATGCGCTCACCTCTCGGTGGCAGGCGACTAGTTTACCACAGAGCTAGCGAGGAGCTGTACACGTCAGCTCTTTACTACTGACACATACATCGCTAGAACATATAACTCGCGACGTAAGAGACGAGATTACTTGCAATTTCGCTGTGTAAACAATTTTCTAGACCCAAATGCATGAACTAATAGCCTTCTGTCGCCTCTCGAGTGAGAAACCAGTTAGATTATTCAATGCAAATTACAGGAAACATCAAGTGAATTTATGAGAATAGTTCTGTGCCATCCCGGAAATGACCTCGGTACCAGCGTTGACAGACTTACACTGCGATGTTGCCAAGCTTCAGTCATACTATCAACAGGAAGAATAAGAGCCGAGGTGTTTGTCAAGCGGGCTCGACAGACTTTGGTCGCGCCTCGCGCGCCTGCTGAGGGTCCGAACACCTGAAGTGTATGCCAATGAGCCTTGCTCACATTTGCGTAAATAGTTTTAATGAGTTGATCAAAAAAATGTTCAAATGTTCGTAAATCTATCGGACCAAACTGCGTGGTCATTAGTCCGTAGCTTACAAACTACTTAAACCCAGATAAACTAACCTAAGGACAACACGCATACCCATGCCCCAGGGAGGACTCGAACCTCCACGGCGAGCAACCGCGCGCTCCGCAGCGAGACGCTTTAGACCGCTCGGCTACTCCACCGCGGCAATGTGTCGATCGTTGTCACTAATAAAAATATACAGGTGCACCGACCGCTAACATATTAAGTGTCTCCATTATTTGTGTATTCTGTCTTAAGTGCAATGACAACAAAAGGTCATTCACCAGTGCTATTTCACATTTCTTCGAGCAGTTCCGTTGATTATACTGAAAACATTAGATGTAAGCGACAGTGTTCTTTATAATTATAGACTTAAAAAATATCTTCCTTTATATAGCAGTCAGTGGCACAAACAAACGAAGAGAGGCAAAAAAAATAAAAAAAAAGTGAAATCAATGCAACATTGTTTTCATGATGTGGACATCTCTGGGAAGGCTTCGTAACGTGGAGTGCAAAATAAGAAGATCTTCTGTTATCCGGACGTAGAATTAGGGACTGTAATGTGTAGATTAATTTATCTTTAAGCCAAACTGTCATCCAGTCTACAAATATTGGAAAAATTAAACGTATATCCTGTTAATTAGTGTCCCATTATATCCGCTATCAAAAAGTAGCAGCGGATATACTTAAAAACTTTTGACTGTGCAGAACATTCAGGTCAGAAAGAACTCTAAAATAACTATGGGTTAACGAAGCTGAGCGTAGCAGTAGTTGCACAGTGTTATTTATTTATTACCACATTCGTTGTCTCTCACAATATTCATATCAGAACCTTCGGGCCGTAATATGATGACACAGTTGATCAGATGGTTATAGAAATTGCATTGACTGGGTAATGCCAGATTGTCACTATGTCGGAATATATCGCAGATTAAGTTCTGTCTGTGAAAGAATTGCTCAACAGTTGGTGAACAGTATCGACACCCTTGCACGTAACACAAACTCATGAGTTGCCAAATAAACGAAGCTATATTTCTATGACTTGATCTTCCTACGAACGATTTAATTTCTTTCACAACAGAGTTATTACTTACCGAATGCGTTCAGCAAGCAAGTCACACTTCATCGTTCATGTCCACTTCCTACTCTCACCCCTACACCCACTGTCGATGTCTAATAAATTACGACACAAAATACAGATTTATACCTGCATTAATGGGGTTGTTGATGTTAGTTTTCCTGACAGTATTCTACCATTGTTCTTAAGATGAATACTCAACGTAAATACTAATATTCAGTGGATGAATATCTGAGGTGTCCATTTCAGTTCCACATACCAAAAAATGGTGGAACTAAGCGAATAAAAAGTGTCTATATGCCAATAAATAAAAATGAAACAACAGTTAATAGAAGTTTACAACCTCTATTGGAAGAACATGAAAAATACTTTCTTGACCTACAAACCGCTGCAACACAAATTGTTGGATTTCACATAAATGCATTACGTACGCCCTACTTTTGCTTTGGTCCATATCTCTTGCACTAGAAACGGGATAAAACTTGCAAATATTTCATTAGTATTACACGTCCTGGAACTCCGCCGATTATCAGAGTTGTCAATCACTTTCCGTATGATATTCATTGTCTGCGACTGATTAAAGGGGCTTTACGACATCCTTTTATTAACCGAATTCTTTAAACTTCTCGGTAGTTGCAGGATAGTGAATTCAGATAGACAGCAGTAATATTGAAAATTTGTGCCGGAGCAGGACTGGAACCTTTCTTTCTTTTCCATAGTAGATCTATTCTTTGCGGTCGTTGGTTAGTTCTCGCTCTATGTTGACTGGTAAGATTGATCTCAGTTTCTCTCCCTTAATAATAATAATAATAATAAATTACAAATGCGGTCACTCCTCTGGCCGAACGAGCTGGAAGAATTGCATGTAGGTATGATGGCTCGGAACGTATCTATGGTGCGAGTGCTTTTGTGCAAATCACCTCAAGAGATTTCCCATTTCAAGAAAGACCTTTCGGGTATTCATGATTTTACACATGAAGGAAGACTCTATAACTCATGAACTATGACGAGTTGAGCATCGTGCGACGTTTTCACTGGTCACACAGGATTCAAAAGTTGGGAGCAGAGCCGCCCGCGGTGGCCGAGGGGACTGAGGCGCTTCAGTCACGGTCTGCACGGCCACTACGGTCGGGGGTTCCAATCCCCCCTCGGGCATGGATATTTGTGCCGTCCTTAGTTGTAGGTAGTTCATAAGTAGTTTGTACGTTTAGGGACTGATGACCCCGTAGTTAAGTCCCTTAAGCTTAACAAACATTTGAACATTTTGGGAGCAGAAGTATTGTACACTCAGTTTCAAAGCGACAAAATACAAATTATTGCGATTTTGCATAAACTTCATTAGTTCACTCATTAAGTATAACTATAATGCTGTCATTAGTGACTTATTCTATAGCCTTTATGTTATCTTCTTAAATGGCTGAGCCCAAACGAAAGGCGACGGCATTGTGACCTTTATACTTTACATCTGGTAATCCACAAGAACGTTGTGCACTGTTCGTCAGTGGTGTGTCCAACGCGACTGCCTGTAGCTCTATCAAAAGAGGGTTAAAATTCTGATCTACAGAGGGACTGGAACCATGACCCAAAGCAACCCTCGCTTAAGAAGCAGACACGTCATCTAGGGCTACTGACGCGCTGCTACATCTCACTTCCTGCTTGTTCCACTGGTGGCTACAGCTAAACGTCAATTTCCGCATGGTATGACCTTTTTGCACTTGAAGTAGAAAGTAATGCGCCGATGTCACGCCTTTAAAGAAAGTAACTGAGATAATTCAACCAAACAGACAGGTAAATATTAAGTGAATTCGTTAGCCGGCCGCGGTGGCCGAGGGGACTGAGGCGCTACAGTCACGCTCTGCACGGCCACTACGGTCGGGGGTTCAAATCCCCCCTCGGGCATGGATATTTGTGCCGTCCTTAGTATTAGTTAGTTCGTACGTAGTTTGTAACTTTAGGGACTGATGACCCCATAGTTAAGTCCCATAAGCTATTTGAACATTTTTGAATTTGTTATGTCTTTGTGTCATCCCGGAAGTAACTCTGCGGTCACACCAGTGACAAAGCGCTCTCAAACTCGCACTGTGCTCAAAAAAGAGACTTACCGAGATTTCAATAACTTCAACGAGCTGAGCGTTGAGCTCATTTTCCATAGTGCTTCTTGAGACTGTGCAAGGTGTAGTTATCTGGCACCCTGATGGTACAAATTTTGAAGGATGTCTCCACCCTGTCACAATATTCAAATGAGAATTACAGGCGTTTAGTACGACGGTACTGACAGGCAGACAGGTCTTGTACTATCCATACGCTACTGGTTCTTGACGCTCAACTACGTCCACTTGTAGGACTTATTTTGTGCCGGTGAAAGAGTTTCTCAGCAGTGGGTGAATAACCATCCACATTCTGGTACCACACATATATCCAGACAAATAATATGCCAGTTAATCGCATTAAAATGCAGTATGACCGTGTCTTTCTAGCAGCGTCTATCTTTTCCGTTTTTCTATTTTTTGCTTTGCAGTAGTCTGTCACCTTGTTTTGGAAGTGAAAAACGATTTTTGCAGTCCACCACACCATAATTCACATTCACTCGCTTCCAGGACAATGACAATTGCAACCGGAGATGTTTAATAAAATATGACAGTGGGTGCAATTTCATACCTACCCTATCTGCTTCTCGTTGTCAGCCTTTTGAGAGGTTATTCTACTGTTATTCTGAAAACATAAACGCCTCTATTCTTACAGCTCCAACAATCAAAATGCAGTTTAATGACTGACATAAATTAGTTTCTGACAGATAAACGATATTATAGTAGTAACTGGCAAGTGTGGAGAATTCTATACGTCACCTGACGATTACGAACTCAGGTGTTCAGGTGTTTCGTAGGATTCTTGTAGTTGATGCACTCTTACCCATTTAAAATACAGTAATAGTAAAAACTCCCGGCTTTAAACACACTTTTGTAGTGGGATTTGACTGTGTGACTACAGTTGCAGCAGTACACAGTATCGAGTCTGTGAAGATTCTCTCATTTTTTTAGTACAGGCTAAGTTAGAAATCGGCTGTTAGAATTATTGAAATGAAGTGATCTTAAGATATTATTGTCTGGGCCATGCCAGGCGGGATTGTTCGGCCGCCTTACTATTTATTTTATCTCGAATTCAACATACTGCAATAATAAACTCACTGTAAGGACGAACACTGAGCTGCTCAAAAAATGTTCAAATGTTTGTAAATCTATCGGACCAAACTGCGTGGTCATCAGTCCGTAGCTTAGAAACTACTTAAACCTAGGTAAACTAACCTAAGGACAACACACACACACACACACACACACACACACACACACACACACACACACACACACACACACACGCCCCAGGGAGGACTCGAACCTCCCACGGCGAGCAACCGTGCGCTCCGCAGCGAGGCGCCTTAGACCGCTCGGCTACTCCACCGCGGCCGGTGAGTCGCAGGCAGACACAAATAAGACACTCACATGCACATAATTTAAATCCTTCTCCAGAAAGAGAAACATTTAAACACACAATCACTCAGGCATAACTCATCCACACACGTCAGCCATCGCTGCCAGCTCAGCACACCCTGACATACTACAGAACATTTCAAGCACGTATCACGGGTGCCTTCCGCTAGCGTAAAGCAATGTCTCGTCATGTGTCCTGACTGAAATCAAGGCCTTCATGGGTAGCGGCTACTGTTACTTCCTTCTTTTTCGTGTGATATCGTGTAATACACTTTTTATAAGCCACCTGATCAATCATGTTACCGGATCCCACACTTCATCTACATCCATGGCAAAACAATGAATTATGAAATTAGGAGGTTTTCCATGCTGTAAAATAAGAGAGACATTGTAATTTACTCTTCAGATGAGCTCCTTGTAGACGAAAACGTAAATTTCCTAGGATTATTGCTTATTAAGAACGAATTATATTTAACTGTTTTTCAGACAATAAACGTAAAGGCACTTTAACGGTATTCATTCATCAGGCATTGTTTGTGAAAAGGCCAAAACATGTCAAATATTCGTCTCTGTGTGGGAAGTGTATTTATTCAATTAACTAATGGGCCATCCATTTCGTAACAATGGAAATACTGCAGTAAATTGATTGCTTAATTGTAACATATTTACTTGTGTAATGGCTGTCATTTCAATTGCGTAGCAGACGGTAATTTCCCTACGCAATTATTTGAAGAATTCATTATTTACCATACGATTTAACTTTGTCTCTCCTTAGTCTTATTCAAACAGGTGTATCGTATATTTGACTGGATCGGACAAACGTGTGTTTTCTTTCAAATGTTAAGGATTCTTGGTTCCATTCTCTGCATGTTCTTGATGGTCAGCTGGGCATAAGAAGAGAAGAAACCACCGACACTTACGATGTCAGCGCTAGATTAAGCCCACCAGCACTACCACATTGTAAAACCGGTAGACAGCGTGACGCCGATCGCTTTCTAAGCATTCCTACTGTTCTGATATATAAATTCTACTGTCCAACATTAGCGATGGTTACAATATAACTGCTGCTGATGCTTTGCCGCGAAAGGTGAAAAGCGCCTTACAGATTAGAATTTCTGTTTTAGCATGCCTCGATTCTTGAGTTTGTTCTAAATAAATTTCCGGCAGTTCCACACTAACGAACATTTTCAGCTATCAAATAAATAGCATAGGAATTATCCAAGTGTAACTGCTGGATCACTCGACTGATTTAAGTAATATTCAATTTTTCGATGAATATGTGTCGGCAAGCGACGTCAATTTTATTACAGTCCATCTCCTGTCGCCTTATTGACTACTTTATGAATGACCTGACAATTCTGTAAAGGGTTGTGGCAACTGAGAGTCAGTGATGAACGCACACATGCGCAGCGATGTTCACCTATGAAAGGAGGGGGAGGGTGTACTTCCGTCCTTATGTCCCCGTGTCTATATATAAATGTTAGGCGTATAGCCGTTAATCTAAGAAAGTTCTTGACCAATTGCTTTGAAATTCTGACACAACGTTGCACTCTAGCCCAGGAAGGTTTTTAGGCACACAGTTCTGGAATATATTATATATAACCGATAAATGCGTTACTTTTCCGTATAAACCTTTTTCCAGTTAGAAAGTATATACAAATTCTTATATGACACATGTTGCAAAATTTGGTATATGAAAACATGCACATATTTTATTAGAACGTTGTGTCAGTATTTTAAAGCTTTAGGTCAAGAACTTTCGGATATATACGATTTCGAATATAACAATAAAGATGGCTCTAGGTTAGAAAGAGTTGTAAGAGGAGATAGAAGTGAGGAGGAGACGAACAGGGAGAGCGTAAATAGACAAAGAGGGAGGGGAGGAGATGGGTAGGACAAGATGGACAAGGAGTGGGGGAGGAGGATATGGACAGAGAGAGGCGAGAGGAGGTTATGGACAAAGAGAGGGGAACGAGGAGAGGTGCAGAGAGTGGGGACGGAGATAAAGGGAGGAGAGAATGTAGGACGTATATTCAATTCCCATCCACAAGGCAGTAGGAAATTACGTATGTAAGAAATGTATGGTTCCTCTTCTCCATTTAATCTGTAACAAGCCACAGCAACGCGTCGACGGATACAGCTAGTGCCATAGTATGTAAAATTTATGCAGGAAAGAAAGGAAAAACCAGGAGTTTATGATGTTTACGGTCTGGACTACTATTACGGAGAGGCATCGTATCAGACTACGCAACCATAGGATGTTGATTTTATCACTTCAAAAAGAGGACACAATAGTTGGGAAGGGACTAAGACAGGCCTGTAGCTTTTTCCCCAATGTTGTTCAATCTGTTCATGGAGCAGGCTGTGAAGGAGAGAAAACAGAAATTTGGAAACAGAATTAAAGTTCAGGCACAAGCGGTATCGACTTTGCTATTTGCCGATGACTTAGTAATTCTGTCAGACTGCAATGGACCTAGGACAATTGTTTGGAATGGACAGTGTCTTGAAGAGAGGGTATAAAATAAACATTAACAAGAGCAAAAAAGAGTAATTGAATGTAGTCTAAGAAAATCAGGTGATGTGGAAGGTAATAGACTAGGAAACGAGATAGTAAAAGTGGTAGATGAGTTTTGTTGGTTGTGTGTGTGTGGGGGGGGGGGGGAGGGAGGGAGAGGTTGGGTTGTGGTTTGGAGCCACTAGAGTACTCAGGTCATCAATCCCTATTTCGGATAAGGATGGGGAAGTAAATCGGGCGTGCCCTTTGAAAGGAAGCATCCTGACATTCGTCTGAAGTGATTTAGGGAAATCAGGGAAAACCTAAATCAGGATGGCTGGAGGTGGATTTGAACCACCATCCTTCCGAATGCGGGTCCAGTGTGTTAACCACTGCGCTACCACGCTCCGCTGGGTTGTAAAATAAGTTGTGATGCCCGGAGTAGTGAAGACATAAAATGTAGAATGCAGTGGGAAGAAAAGTATTTCTGAAGAAGAGAAATTAGTAATTTAAGGGATATGGTGTTTTTTCTGAAGGCATTTGTCCGAAGTGCGGTCTTGTACGGCAGTGAAGCGTGAACGATAAAGCAGTTCAGACAAGAGGAGGATAGCTTTCGAAATTTCGTGCAACAGGAGAATGCTGAAGAGTAGGTGGGTAGATCATGTGAATAATGAGGACGTACTGAACAGAATTAATGAGAAGAGAAATTTCTGGCATATCTTGTCTAAAAGATGGGATCGATTGGTAGAGAACATTCTGAGACACCAACGAATCGTCAATTTAGTATTGGAGGGGAGCGTGTGGGGTATAAATCGCAGGGCTAGACAAGATGGATACAGCAAGCAGATTCAGAGGGGTGTGGGCTGCCTTTCTTACTCAGAGACGAAGAGTTTTGCGCAATATAGGGTAGCGTGGAGGTGGAGAACTGCATCAAACCAGTCTATGGACTGAAGACTACAACCACAACAACAGACCACATGATTACGTAGTGTATGTCGTGTAAGATTATTCAAAAATTGTCATTTTAGACACAGTAATTTCATTAACAAAAGCACCATCATTAAAGCAGACTTTCTTGAAATGTGTAGTCTGTTGTTACCGAATTGATTGCAGTATCTTCTTAGGCATTATCGTTTGCTGTACCAGAAAAGAATTAGAAACAATATTCGTCCTACAGGTAACTGCAACACCAATTCTTAGAGTACTGTCCACATTTCATGGAATATGCAGGTGATACCCGAAAACATAGTTTATTTAAATTCCAAAAAAATGTAACTATAAATTTTTACGTTAACTACGCATATCCCATCATTAGTGTGAAAGCAGGCACATTAAGCAGATGCAGAACAGAATGTTGTATTTTTAAAGAAACTTCCTCGAAATATTTTCTCTGTTAGTCTTATGCAAGTTGCCTGCTTTATACATTTTTAGTGAAACCTTTAACGCCGGCCGCGGTGGCCGAGGGGACTGAGGCGCTCCAGTCACGGTCTGCACGGCCACTACGGTCGGGGGTTCGAATCCCCCCTCGGGCATGGATATTTGTGCCGTCCTTAGTCTTAGCTAGTTCATAAGTAGTTTGTAAGTTTAGGGACTGATGACCCCGTAGTTAAGTCCCACAAGATTAACAAACATTTGAACATTTTTAGAAACCTTTAACCTGCCTGCAAAAAGAAACATCACAGGTTCAGTAAATTGGAGTAACTGTTCGCGGTATAATTTTACACTGCAAAAGCCTACGTTTCTTCTCACTACAAAGTTTTGATGGAAAAGTGCCCGATCAGTTTGGACTCAAGCGAATGTTATCCACATACGTGAGACTGTAACTACCTACCAGAAATATAATTCTTGTTTGAAGAAAGTTTATTTATTAATGCAACTACTACGACAAAAGCACTTTTTTTAAATAATTTTCCACGGGATGATATAACGATGTTCTGTACACGTCCGCATGATAACCGTGAACCATAGCCACAGCACAACTATCTCTATCTCAGAAGAACGCTCAAGTTTATGCTATAGGTGATGCGTAAAAACAGTATGTATTTCGTCGGAAAAGCCGGTAGTCACGTACTGATTTACAGGTCTAATTGTCTCGTTAGGTGGTACAAAAAAGAAGTGGACACTTTGATATTCTGTGTTTGCAACAATACTCCGCACATAACTCCCATCGATGTCGTTACAGGTAACGACCGCCCAAGGGACGTTGAAAATTGTAAATAGTGCCAGCATTATATAAGTTCTTATACATTATGATTATGTGATGCTAATTCTAGAATGAATATTAAATATTAGTTTTAGTGTTGCAAATATACACGTCGAAAAAAGATTAAAATAATTAGAGATGTGGACTCGGAGTAGGATGGAAGGGATAAAGTGGGTAGACAAAGTGAGGAATGAGGGCTTGTTGAGAAGAGTGGGTGAAGAGAGAGAAATTCTAAAGGTAATCAGAAAGAGGAAACAGAACTGTGTAGGACACTGGATGAGAAGAGATTGTCTGCTCATGTATGCTATGGAAGGAACAGTGAATCAAAGAAGAAGAAGAAGAGGAGGAGGAGGAGGAGACAGAAGATACCAGATAGTTGACAGTATAAAGATAGGAAACAGTTGCGAGAAAACAAAGAGGGTCGCAAACAACAAGACTGCTTCTAGTTCGTCTCCAAGAAACTAAGTTACGTCCAAGTGATCGTGCAGACTTCCCCCACTACACCTCTGTGCGTTTCGACCTGCCACCTGTGGAAGGTACCCCAGCCCATGGAGGGGTTCTGATGCTCATTCGGGACGACGTCTATTACCATCCCATTTCATTGCATACTCACCTACAGGCAGTTGCCGTCCGCATCACTCTCTCCACCTTTTCCTTTTCCCTCTGTAATATCTATTCGCCATCGTCGTCTGCCCTTACTAGGGCAGATGTGCTACACCTCGTTGACGAGCTCCCTTCACCTTTCGTGTTGGTATGAGACTTCGATGCCCACCACCCCCTATGGGGCTCTCCAACACCTTGTCCGAGAGGCTCCCTTTTAGTGGGCCTCTTCCACCATCTCAATCTTGTCTGCCTCAATCCAGGTGCCCCGACCTTCCTTTCCGACACAACACATACTTAATCCCACTTAGACCTCGAGATATGCAGTGGTACGCACTTTCTGACACGTACTCGAGTGATCATTTCCCTTGTGTAATCCACCTCCTGCATCATACCCCATCTCGTCGTCCCACCAGTTGGAACATCTCTAAAGCCGACTGGGGTCTTTATTCTTCCATGGCTGTTTTTTCATGATCAGAATTTTTCCAGCTGTCACAGTCAGGTCGAATACCTCACAGAGGTTATTCTCACCGCTGCCGAACATTCCATACTTCGTACATCATCTTCTCCACGTCGTGTCCCGGTCCCTTGGTGGACTGCAGCCTGCCGCGACGCTCTTAGAGCCCGGCGACGTGCTTTCCGCACCTTCCACCGCCACCCGTCGTTGGAGAATTGTATCAATTATAAAAGATTGCGAGCGCAATGTCGTCGTGTTATAAAAGACAGCAAAAAAGCTTGCTGGGCTGCTTCCGGGTACGGGTGGGTTCTGTTTTGTCAGATAGCTTTCGCCAGGAGAATGGGATGCCACAGGACTCCGTCTTGAGTGTGGCTCTTTGCCATTGCAGTCAATCCGATTGTGGATTGCCTTCCAGCCGACGTTTCCGGATGCCTTTTTGTAGACGATTTTGCAATTTATTGCAGCGCCCAGTGGACTTGTCTCTTGGAGCGTTGTCTTCAACGCTGTCTTGACCGTCTATATTCCTGGAGCATTGCGAACGACTTTCGCTTCTCCACTAAGAAAACGGTGTGTATAAACTTCTGGAGATACAAGGAATTTCTTCCACCATCTCTACGTCTTGGCCTCGTTGCTCTACCATTCGTGGAGACAACAAAATCTAATAACCAAATCATATCACTTTTTCAATTCTGTAAACGTACAATTAACCTTAGTAATAATCAATTTAATGATAGTGAACAGAGCCTGCTAGATAAAGGTTTGAAATATAGCAGCACTCCCAAAATCCTCGTCAAAGAACAGAAACAAATAATAGCCACAACAAAATTAGCTATAGACATTGCATGTCTACCCATTAAAATAAAAAACGAAATCACAGTAAAAGTAGCTGATGCTCTAGAAAATAAATCTAACTACATTTATCCAAGACGCACATACCTAGAACGATCAACTCTAAACTCAAGTTAGAACATAATAATGTTATAGCAATTAAAGCTGATAAAGGAGGCAGTCTGGTTTTAATTAACAAACAAGACTACATACAGAAAGTATTTGACTTTTTCGACAAAAATGGCATTATAAAAATTCCACGTAATCCTACCAACAAATATATAGCTCAAACAAGAAAGGTTATTACATCTTGTTCATCAATTTTATCAGACAAAGGTAAACGAAAATACATCCCAATGAACCCTAAAACATCACAATTGAGAGGACTTCCCAAGACACATAAAGAATTATGTCCTATTCGGCCAGTGGTGGATAGTATAAATTGTCCCGCTTACCTGATTAGTAAAAAATTAAATACACTACTACAAAAATATTACACTTGTAAGAAAAAATATATCATCAAAAGTTCCAGTACCCTTGCAGCAAATATAAATAAAATAGATATTCCTAATGGAAAATTTGTTTCATTTGACATCAACCCATTTACAAATATCCCTATCAAAGAAATCATTAATATAATAGAACTTAACTTACTCAGTCATAACAAACTTCCAATTAACAGTACATACGAAATTATAAATCTGCTACACCTAGTCTTAGAACAAAACTATTTCAAATTTGAAGTTAATTTTTATACACAACCAGATGGTGTTGCAATTGGTTGTAACCTAGCAAGCACCATAGCAGATATATTTTTAAATACCCTCGAAGAACTTTTTTCCTACACCAAGAAACAAACAAAAATTATTATTATCGATATGTGGACGACATAATCGTTCTCATAGATGGAAATGAAACAGACATAAAGAATATTCATGGCCTTATCAATAAACTTCACCCTAAAATTAAATTTACTATGGAACTAGAAACCAACAAAACGATTAACCATCTGGACCTCACTATACAAAATGTACAAAAGAAACACAGATTTGAAATATATAGGAAACCAACAACAACAACGACCAACATTATCCACGATCATTCTTGCATCCTAGTTCACATAAATTAGCATTCTTCCATTCAATGATAAATAGACTTATAAACATACCATTAGATGATGCAGCCAATACGACCCCAATATTATTCTAAAGCTCTATAACAACAAAACGAGTCCTAGACGACCAACAACACGAACAGAAATTACATTACAGAGGGAAACTTCAAAGCTAAATAAACCAATTTACTTCAGTACACCAGACCTAGGTAAAATATCTAATAAAGTGCAGCAAATTTTTAGAAAGACTAACACCACTTTTGCGTTTCAGAACACACACACCCTTAAACACAAATTTGTAACACATACCACAAAACCTTCAAAATTTCTTAACTCTGGAATTTGTAAAATATCTTGTAATTCATGTAATAAGTATTATATAGGACAGACTGGACGAAATTTCACTATAAGATACAAAGAACACACTAGAGCAAGTGAAAATAACCCTTCCATATTTTATAAACATTTGCAGTCCGAAAATCACACAGTTGACACCATAGATAATGCACTAGAAATTTTGCATACTGTACAGAAGGGATACGAGATGAATATTCTTGAAGAAATGGAAGTTTGTCTACATGCAATTAAAAACACAAATAATTTGCTAAACGATCAAACGGATTTCAAGCATAAAAATTATTTCGATAATTTTATTCATATTCTAGTGCATGACAACGGATAAATAATCCCACTGCTAATCATAGATAATAGCGCAACAAAATTATCAAAGATAAAATATCCCAACATATTTCGTTCAATTTTGAATAAAAGCTTTGCCTCATAGGTATACATTCTCTGTGCAAATAATGTCAGCATATCAGCTCTCTGTAGAGCTATCAAGTAAATATCAAAATCCGTAACTTGATAAAGATCTTGCATGACAGCACAATAATAATTGAAATGTACAACATAACAGAATGTGGTATGTAGCATTTCTTTTACATCTGTAAAAAACAAGTAGGCAGCATAGTAGTAAATATTATGAAAACTTATGTGTTGCACGCATAACACCTGAAGATGACTATTAAGTCGAAATAAGCTTATCGTGTAACTAATACGAATTAAAATATAGTGTTGTAATTATATAATTGTTATTATTAAAATGAAATGTATTCTTCGTTTAAAATGTTCAAATGTTTGTATAGCTTATGGGACTTAACTACGGGGTCATCCGTCCCTAAACTTACAAACTACTTATGAACTAGCTAACACTAAGGACGGCACAAATATCCATGCCCGAAGGGGGATTCGAACCCCCGACCGTAGTGGCCGTGTAGACCGTGACTGACGCGCCTCAGTCCCCTCGGCCACCGCGGCCGGCTCATCGTTTAAGATTGCATTCTTATTTAGTATTAGGTTTCGCGTGTGTTCAGCATCCGTTAGAAAAAATTACATCAAGGAAATCACAGTACGGTGAGATGATGATAATTTTAAGCGGCTCAATGTCTTTCAATTGGACGCCTCTTCGGCAACTTGTATGTCCTTAACCCACCCAGTCGTCCAACCAGGGAAAGAGAACCCGCAGTTTGACGTCGAATCTGAACCAAGTGTCTTTTATAGCAACTCCTCACATCTCTGAGAGGTGAAGGCTAGGCTAAAAAGCATACTGAAAAATCCCTGATCCTACTGGGTTTCGAATCTGTGACCTCTCGGTGTCCATTCGAGCGGTTTACCACTAGACCAACATATGAGAAAGAGGCAGACTACTAGCAACAATGGAGCACGAGAATCTTACTTGGCTTATCGGTCACAGTTGAGACGGTGGCCAGTGGCTGTCTTCACCTATATCTTTAGCATCCCGCCAAGAGTAGATGGAATTTTCCCGTGCGTGGGGGCGTGGTCGTGATAGACGCTGACTATGCAGACATTACGTGTCGGCAAGTTGTACACCGATTAAAGGTGTCACTGAGTGGCTTTGCTGTGTCCTGTTTTAATACTCTGTCTCAGCAAAACAGAGCCGACTGCCAGTGCAGGAATCAATTTCTGTTCCGAGCCTGGGCGGCCAGCCCTACGATAAGCTATGTTCGTCGAAGAAGCGAGTTCCCAGACGCCTTCTCTTGCCATTACCTGGCTAGTATTAGCTACCAGCTACCACCCAGCCTGAGGAGCCTCGCTAATGGCCAATGTCATCTCGGTGACGCCCAATAGCTAGAGTTTGAAAGGCGTTGCATAATAATTAATTTGGCCCTAAATGAGTCCTGTACAGAAGAAACAATGGTATGTACACACATTAAAAAAATAATTGCAACATCACGACACTAGGAATTCATAACCCTTTACATAAAAATGGCATACAGATACAGGAAACAACTTTTCAGTTCTCTATTGCTCATGAAAACAGAAATAGACAATTTGTTAGATAGTAAGCTACACATTGTGAAAATGTGTTTCAGACTGCAGCATACGCCAGTACCATTAATTCCCGGTATCCCGTCCCACACTGGCCACTAGATCGAGGCCCTGATTGTGCCACTCCTCAACGACGATTCTCAGATCAGTCGTCTCGTCCAGAATATATCGCAGGCATGGTCTACATGCTGGTCATTCTAATCTTGTTATCGTGAAAGAACGCTTTCACAAAATGTGACTTACATAAAATACGGAGACACTGTAATAAATTTAGCCTACATGGCGGGAATTTACTGTTGACCGCATATCGAGTACAGTTGGTAATGCTGTTGCAGGTAACACTCAGCACCTGGAGAACGCGTTCGAGGGAACGACGTCGTCATTTGGGAATTTAGCGACGGCGTTCTACACCGGCCTGTGGGCGTATGATGGCTGGAATAACCTCAACTACGCTACAGAAGAAATAAAAAATCCATCGAGGTAAGTACTCCTCCGTTATTACGAGCTTTAAAGCAGAACACAGGCTGCCCATTCCTCCAAAAATTACTGTCATTTCTTTCTCTAAGGGTTACAGTATTGATGCTTTCAGTCAGTGTAATAGGGTAGTGGAAGATAATATAATAGCTCCTCTTTTACCGAAACTATTCACAAATAAATACTAACCCGAAAATCAAATGTTGAAATGTTTGTCGTCCTAAGGAATCAAACTGGTGTGCTCATCGGTTCCTAGTCTCACACTAAGGACAGCTGACACAGCCATGCTCCAACCTTCAACATGAGCGACCGCGCACTCCCTGACGTGGCCATTCCCGGAAATCACTTTCTTTCACCTGAACTTTGGCGTTACAAGTTCATTACAGGGGGCTCCATTGCACATACGGCAATCATTATTACCAGTCAAGCTTAAATACTGAAATACTGGTGACGAGACTATAAAAATTCTCTCCCATGTTATAAAGTTAAAAATATTTCATGGATTCCAATTCTGGACGTTAGAGGTAAACTATCGCAAGTGAAAAAATGACGATTTTGAGGTTTTTATCGCATGTAGCTTGTTTAAGGCGTACATTCCTAGTTGTAAAGTGATGTACGTGTATGTCTTACATAAAATAAATTCAGCAATATGCTACTGTTTTATGACCCATGAGCATTCGGCGGTCTTCAATGGTAAATCATCATACGACGACTGAGCTGAATGTTGTCCATCATATTGTTTGTTCTATAGTAACAGTATGTATTTCAATTACTTCCTAAGTATCAAAGCCCGAGCCGCAGCAACTTCTTTGTGTTCTCCTGTAAAGTAAGCGAAATGTTACTCACGATAGTTTACCTCTGATGTCCAGAATTTTCTTTACAACACACTGATTAAAGTATAATGATAGGTAATATCTCGCAGCATTTCTTATTTATATGCTGGACATGGCTAAAATTCCATGCTAGGTACTAATTATCGGTTTTATTATACAGGGTAGAGAAAATTGTATGACGAGTTTTTAACCCTGGACAGCTGATGATTTACGAATGTTGTGTAGATGGAAACTTGGCGCCACGCGCTCCGATTGCCCTGTTGCCGTTCTTCGGTAACTTGACGGTTGTCGGTTCACACAAACCAACGTTCATCGGCCCGTCACTTTCTGAAGGTGTTGCTGTTGGTTTACGCCTACGTCGATGGCAATCACACGTAAGTGGCCAAACGGAGCGCGTGGCGGCAGTTTATAAATGCTGCCATTTTCTCCTACACAACATTAGTAATTTTGGTTCCTACTGTAACCAGCTATCCAGGGTTAAACTTTCACGACACAATTTTTCTCCATCCTGTATTTACAACTGTTTAGCTTATGGGAGGCGAGAAGTATTTATTTTGCTGAAAAGTTCGAATTAATGACTCCGCTTTCGATGCGAGAGGAAAAAGTAAATACCCAAATATTAAAAGTGATCTAACAACAGAAGTTTTGTGGTGTCACAGAAAAATATGTCACAGTACTAATACGTGCTATCAACGATACCATAAAGCTATACGAGAGAAAGACGAAGTTAGGTGAAGACATACATTCTTTCACATATTTCATCACTACTTTTTTCTTCTAGTTATAACAGAAATTACGAGACAGGAAGGTATTTCTGTGGAGTATAACCTTGAACGTAAGAGAATCGTGAACAACAAGCAGATCAGTCAAGAAGAGGTTGGAAGCTTTCAGAATATGGTCCTGATATTGATGATTTCTTGGGTAGATTGTAAAAAATAATTAAGAGCTACTGGATCAGACGCAAGAGAGAAAGTAAATTGTTGCACTACCTCATTAATGGAGGAGATTGTTTTGATAGGACATATTGTAAGACATCTCGGAACAGTCCAATTCGGTAATGAAAGCAAGTATGGCTTTAAAGATTGTAGACGACATACGATGGCCAACCACGGACGACAGTAACAAACTGAAGTAGTTTCAGTAACTGGAAAGAGCTGAAGATCCTACAGCTACATATTTACTCTGTAAATAACATTTATGTTCAGAGGGTTTTTCGAACCGCTTTCATAATATTTCTCTGCCGTGTCAATTTCTAATAGTCCCCGGAAAAGAGGGATATCTTTCCGTTTTAGATCTGATTTATTTTATTATATTGACCACAACTCTCTATCAAAGTGGGTGCTAACGAAATATGTTTGCATTCGGAGGAGAAAGTAGCTGAAAGAAATTTCGCAAGACGATCTCGTCGCAAAGAATAACGCCTTACTTTTAATCATTTCCACCCCAACTCGTGCATCACTTCCGTAACACTCTATCCCCTGTGGTAATACAAAGCAAACTGCTCTTCCCTTACCTTTCTGTATATCCTTCGTCAGTCACAGCTGGTGAAGATCCCACAATTTGCAGCAATACTCCAAAATAGTACGGGCAGGTTTAGATTAGGTACTTTCTTTAGCAAAAAATGTTCAAATGTTTGCAGAACTTATGGGACTTAACTACGGGGTCATCAGTCCCTAGGCTTACAAACTACGTATGAACTAGCTAAGACTAAGGACGGCACAAATATCCATGACCGAGGGGGGATTCGAACCCCCGACCGCAGTGGCCGTGCAGACCGTGACTGGAGCGCCTCAGTCCCCTCGGCCAACGCGGCCGGCTTTCTTTAGCCGAATTGTTGCTTCGTTCACTAGATATACTAGCATGGAGAAATCCATCAAACAACTTTTTATTCGAAATGACTCAAATAAACAGTGATGTAGCCACAATAAATAGTAGGCTTCCTTGTAAATTGAAATAATTTAAAAATCTAGTTACAAGGTAATTACATCTTGTGAATCAACAGCAAACAGGTTACGATTAAATATCTTTAACACACTCAGAATATCGTAAATCTTAACGTTGACTATTCCACTCCATTTTTATTTGACAAATTAATAGCTGTTAAAAAAGTTGATAGTTCCACAGAGAAGAAAAAACAATAAATAAGAAACTGCTGGTTTTATATCAGTGCGAAAAAAATTCGAATAGCAGTCAGTCACCTGAGAATATATGTGACTGTTTGTGGTGTAAATAAACAAACAAAAAATAATAACATAAAACCACTGTTTGGGTATCCTGTCCTTTCATGAAGTGCGACGATTGCTACGATCATAATACTGCCGATGTACAGCCCGAACAGGGCTCTACCCGCCGTGGGTTATAAATACGAATATCTCGAAAATGTAAAACGATATCATTCTGCTCTCAACTTTACATACTATTTACATATGTTGGCTACAATTAATTTGCAATAATGTATGGCCTAAAATAAACCATACGCAAAGTCTACATAATGTGTTTTTATGTCTGCAAACTCTTCAAAATCTCTACGTTTTTTACGTTCATTGTGTGCAGTATAGTCAGTACGGCGAATAAATACAGCCTTTATTGAGCAAATATATCAAGCTGTAGATAGGAAAGAATTTTTTTTCACTGAATAGTTTTTTTTAAAATCGCGTGATAAGTATTTCAGCTCACGAGCCACTTTCTTCGCCAAAAAGCGCTTAACACTAGCTTCTGTGGACACAGGGCCAAGTATTTCTAGTAGACCACCTCAGGGGCTCAGCATTAATTTGCTGAGTACGGGCTTGGCGAACCTGGGGTCCGAAGCTGTGGGCTGTGTCGCGCCAACAGTCCGCCACACTGTAAGCTCTGTGCGTGCTTCAACGACCATCGTTCGGCGCGACGGTGGAACGTTGTATGTTTCAGAGCCTGGAGATCTTGGATTAAGCACCCAGGTCGCGAGGACGGTACAAACCTCTATAAAAAAAGGGGGGAAAAACCTCAATCTCAAAGTGTGCCACGTGCCGAGGAGATGCATGGCTGTTGAGGTTGAAAAGTCACAAGCGGTCTCTGCCTGGGTGGACCTTTAGACCCCTAGCTGCTCGTGGGAACACCATGAAACGAACACAAAACGTTGGCGGACGTATAACCGCCGTCTCTAAGAGAGGAAGAGGCGACTGTAATGCTGTTTAGTATGACCCCCAGTCGTTCCCACCCCTGGCCACGCCATAGGGCCCATCAGCAAGGTGAGGCTTTCGCTCCTAAGTACTTAGTGTGTAGTCGCACCGATGGACAATCCTTTATGTCGATGAACCCTTCGTTTTTCGTAGAGAACCTGGAGGACAAGTTCAAGGAGGTGGAGGGCATGTCGAAAATGTGATCTGGGAGAGTCCTTATAACAATGTCATCCCCATTCCAGTCACGGGCCTTGCTTGCCTGTGACAAGCTGGGCGATGTTTCCGTTTCCATAACTCCTCATAAGAGCTTAAATGTGGTCCAGGGTATTATCTTCCATAAGGACCTAGTTTTTCAGTCTGACGAAGAACTTCTAGCTAATTTGGAACAGCGGGGCGTTCATTTTATCAGGAGAATTCACAGGGGTACGAAGGACAACAGGTTTGCCACCAGTGCCTTAATCTTGGCTTTTGAGGGTGATTCATTGCCTGAAAAGGCCAAGGTGATGATCTACCGGTGTGATGTAAAGCCATATGTTCCTGCCCCTATGCAAGTGCTGGGAGTTCAGAAACATGTCCTCCAGATGTGAGGGTAACCCCACCTGTCGGGATTGCGGACATGCTTCTCATCCTAACGTCCCTTGTGGCCCTCCTCCAGACTGCGTCAATTGCGACCAGCACCACGCCCCGTGCTCACCAGACTGCACCGTTCTCTGCAAAGATTTGAAGGTAATTGAATATAAAACCCTGGACAGGCTGACCTACTCGGAAGCGAAGCGGAAATACCTAAAGCTTCAGCCAGTCGACATTCTCTCGTCGTATGCCAAAGCAGCTCCGTCGTCACCGTCTCCGGCGGCAATCCGACAGCTAGTTCCACCGAAGCAATTGGACCACCAGGTCTGATCATCTCTGCCTGCCCCTGTGATAGTTGGGGACACATCCTTTTTTGTCGCTCCCAGTCTTCCCATCTCGGGAGCAACTAACTTTCCAACACCGGGGACATCTGTCCCCAACCCGCAGCAGGAGGAGCGGCAGACTCCTTCGGCCCCTCTCGCTCGGAAGGGGTCCCTTGGGACGCTCGCTTCTGAGGCTTCCCCTAGTGCAAAGAGGATCCTATCCAGACGCTGAAGGATCTCCAAACTGCTGGTCGAGGGACTCCTGCTCTTCGCCAGCCCCTGACGCCACTACTGAGAAGCCCTCCAAGCCCTTGAAGCCAAAGGACCAGCGAGAGGTTAAGGAGAAGAAAAGGAATCTTTAGTGGTGCTAAAACCACAGTCTCCTACCTCTTCTACTTCAGACAATGATCGATGGTGTGGAGATCCTCGTCTCACCTAAGGATCTCGCACTACCTGGATCCCTGGAACCTATGGTTCTAGATTCTATAATGTCTGAAAACTCAGCAGCAGGAGATGCTATCGAATAACCCTTTTTCTTATCTCATTATCGCCTTACATCATAGAGGAATCTTACAATGGAATTGCGGCGGCTTTTTAACAATCTAGCTGAGCTGCGACAACTACTATACTGCTCTGTGCTTAGCTCTGCAGGAAACCTGGTTTCCTGACCAGAGGTCCCCTGTCCTTTGTGGTTATATGGGCTACTACAAGAACCTCTCCCTCTGTCATAGAGTATCTGGAGGTGTTTGTGTATACATCCTTGCCTCAGTCCCCAGTGCTGCCATGCCTCTCCACACACATCTCGAGGCAGTCACTGTCAGGATTTGGACGGTGCAGGAGTTTACACTGTGTTAGATCTACCTACCACCGGGTGAAGTAGTGCTTCCAGCAGACCTTACTGCCTTAGTAGTGAAACTTCACCCACCATATCTCCTTTTAGGGGACTTCAATGCCCACCACCCATTGTGGGGTGGAACCCAGACCACGGGCCGTGGTAGGGACCTTGAGGCCGTCTTGGCACAGCAAGAACTCTGCATCCCGAACACTGGTGCCCCCACGCATTTTTGCGTAGCGTGAGGCACGTACTCCGCCATCGACCTCTCTGTCTGTAGCCCAAGTCTCCACACCTCCACTGGCAGGTGCACGGTGACCTGTGCGGCAGCGACCACTTTCCCATCTTTTTGTCGCCCCTGCAGTACCATCCTGCAGACTGCTTGCCCCGACAGTGCCTCCATAGGGCTGACTGGCCAGCTAATGCCTCGGCTGCTGTAATCGATGCGCCACTACCAGCTGACGTCGATAATGCAGTCTAACAGGTAACTCCGACTATTATCTCAGCTGCCGAGGCAGCTGTTTTGCAACCCACCGGTTTCCCTAGGCGCAAGTCCGCGCCTCGGTGGACACCGGAGATTGCAGAGGCTATTCGGAAACGCCGGCGAGCGCTCCAAAGCCACCGACGCCACCCTTACGTGGAGACCCTCGGAGCCTTCAAACGGCTTCGTGCACGTGCTCTGCGACTGATACGCCAAAGTGAGCAGGACTCCTGGAAGAGGTATGTAGCCACTAGGGGCTCCCGCACCCCCCCCCCTGACCCGGGTATGGACGCAGGTACAGCGAGTCTTTGGATACCACCCACATACATTGTCAGGAGTCCTGTACAGTGCTCCTTATTCGTGGATGATTTTGCTGTTTCCTGTGACTCGTCAGTTGCAAATGACAAAGCAGAGGCTAGAGGAGAGAGCTGCAAAGACGGGTTTTCAGTGTTCTGCTGATAAGTGAGTGTGTGTCCATTTTAATCATTCTCGTGATATTTTTAATCTCACCGGTCTGCAACTGGGCGGCACTATTCTCCTTTTTCAAGAATCTGTGACCTTTCTGGGCCTCATTTTTGACTCCAAACTTTCGTGGCTCCCACGCTTGAGGGATCTGAAAACCAGAGCCCAGAAGGCGCTGAATATTTTGAAATGCCTGAGCCACAGGCCATGGGGAGCAAATAGGGCAAAAAAAAATGTTCAAATGTTTGTATAGCTTATGGGACTTAACTACGGGGTCATCAGTCCCTAAACTTACAAACTACTTATGAACAAGCTAACCCTAACGACGGTACAAATATCCACGCCCAAGGGGGGATTCGAACCCCCGACCGTAGGGGCCGTGCAGACCGTGACTGCAGCGCCTCAGTCCCCTCGGCCACCGCGGCCGGCGCAAATAGGGCACGTCTGCTCGAGTTTTATAGGGCTTTCATACGGTCGCAGCTAGATTTTGGGTGCACAGTCTATGGAGCAGCGAGACCTTCATATCTGAAAACCATTGACGCTGATCATCGTGAGGGTATTAGGCTGACCACCAGTGCTTACAGGACCAGCCCCATCCCCAGTGTCTGTGCTGAGGCTGGCGAACCGCTGCTTGCCATCCGGCGGCAACTCCTCGTGGAGCGTCAGGCCAGTAAGATACCGAATTCTCCATCTTATCAAACTGTTTCTATCCCTGATATGATGCGCCTGTTCTCACAAGCAACCAGGCCGTTTGGAATCCGCATGCAGCAAGTGCTGGAGTCGGTGTTGCTCAAGTACGGCCCCAGACCCAGGGTTTTAACAGCCTGCCACCCTGACTACTGCAGAGTAATTTTAGACTTAGTACAGTACGGCAAAAGCTGTACTCCCGCCAGTGTTTTTACCTCATTATTTCATGAAATTTTAACTAAGAACTGCGACTATGTTGCTGCATTCATGGATGGGTCTAAACAAGGGAACTCTGTTGGTTGCTCTGTCGTTTTCCCTGATCGGGTCACCAAGATCCGTCTTCCGTCAGTTTACTGTCTTTGATGCGGAACTTCGTGCTATTCTGTGGGCATTTCAGCAGATGCGACGTGTAGAAAATTCTAAATTCCTTGTCTGCTCAGACTCACTGAGTGCCCTTCAATCCCTCCACACCAGATAAAGTTGTCCAGAACATCCAGGACGCCTACAAAGTTTGGGGAACGTGGTGTCCTTCTGCTAGGTCCCCGGTCATATAGGCATTCGAGGGGAGACGTCGCAGCAAAAGAGGCGAGTACAGTATTTCAGTGCCCTATTCCCTTGCATGCTGTGGCCAATCGGTTGCAGAACAAAGTCGTGGGTCGATGGGAGGATGAGTGGTGGGAAATAATGATCAAGAAGTTGCGAGTCGTGAAGTGCATGGCGAACATCCTTCCAACCGCGCAGGTGGGATGAAGTCCTCCTCACTCGTCTTCGAATCGGTCACTGTCCCGTGACACACGATTTTTTGCTCTGGAGGGAGGACCCTCCTTAGTGTGGTGCTTGTGATGCACCGTTAACTGTGCACCACGTTTTCGTTCAATGTGTTTTATATTCAGATCACAGGGCGGCAGCTCTTTTGCCGAGTGATCTGCTTTTTATTTTAAGCGATCACCCAACACCTTTTAAAATTTTGTGAATTGTCAGGCTCACTCCCTAAAATTTTAAGGCAACATTTTTAAGGAATCATTAGGTTGACTAGCTCTTCCGTCTTTTTGTTAGTGGTCAGCTAGACGTTTCTACCCAAGACTCCCATCAATGTTCTTAGTTTTACTGGTTCGTTTTACATTGGGCGCACCTATCCATACTAATTCACAAGTTTTTAATGTGTCTGTTCTTACGGGTCCATCTTGAAGGAAATAGTGGCACTTTCAGACGGCTCCTGATTTTCAAAAAATGTTCAAATCTACATCTACATCTACATAGATACTCTGCAAATCACATTTAAGTGCCTGGCAGAGGGTTCATTAACCACTTTCATAACTTTTCTCTACCGTTCCAATCTCTAACAGCGCGCGGGAAGAAAGAACACCTAAATCGCTCCGTTTTCGATCTGATTTCTCTTATTTTATTGGGATGGTCATGTCTCCCTAAGTAGGTGGGTGCTAGCAAAATATTTTCACATTCAGAACTAAAAGTCGGTGATTGAAACTTCGCAAACAGATCACGCCGCAATGAATAACGTCTTTCTTTTAATGATTTCCACCCCAATTCGTGCAACATTTCCGTGACGCTTTCCCCCCCGTAACGTGATAAAACATCCGTCAGTCCCACCTGGTGAGCCTCCCACAAGGGGCAACAGTACTTCAGGAGAGGACGCACAAGTGTGATGTAGGCAGTCTCTTTGGTGGAGCTGGTGCATCTTCGAAGCGATCTGCCAATTAAACGTAACCTTTGATTCGCCTTCCCCACAATATTTTCTATGTGTTCTCTCCAGTCAAAGTTGTTCGTAATTGTAACTCCTAGGTATTTGGTAGAATTTACGACCTTAAGGTTTGACTGATTTATCGCATAATTGAAGATCAGTGGATTTCTTTTAGTGGTCATGTGTATTACCTCACACTTTTCTTTATTTAGTGTCAATTGCCAATTTTCGCACCAAGTAGAAATTTTGTCTAAATCGCTTTGCAGTTGCTTTTGATCCTCTGTTGACTTCACTAACCGATAAACGACAGCATCATCCGCGAACAATCTAAGGGAGCTATTCAGATTGTCTCCTAAATCGTTTATAAACACTAGGAAGAGTAGGGGACCTATAACGCTTCCTTCTGGAACGCCAGATATCACTTCTGTTTTACTCGATGACTTGCCGTCAATTACAACGAACTGTGTCCTTTCTGATAGGAAATCGTGAATCCAATCGCACAAATGGGAAGATATTGCATAAGCACTCAATTTCATTAGAAGCCGCTTGTGGGGTACAGTATCAAAAGCCTTCCGGAAATCCAGAAATATGGAATCGATTTGAGATCCCTTGTCGATGGCACTTAACACTTCATGTGAATAAAGGGCAAGCTGTGTTTCGCAAGAGCGATACTTTCTGAATCCGTGTTGACTATTGGTTAATAGGTCGTTCTCTTCGAGGTAGTTCATAATATTCGAACAAACAATATGTTCCAAAATCCTACTGCAAATCGACGTCAATGAGATAGGCCTGTAATTTTGGGGATCACTCCTATTGCCTTTCTTGAATATTGGAGTAACTTGGGCAACTTTCCAGTCTTTGGGTACAGATCTTTCGCTGAGTGATCGGTTGTAAATTATAGCTAAGTACGGAGCAATTGCATCAGCATACTCTGAGAGGAATCTAGTTGGTATACAATCTGGCCCGGAAGATTTGTTTTTGTTTAGTGACTTAAGTTGTTTTACTACTCCAGGAACATCTACTTCTAAGTTTCGCATGCTGGCATCTGTTCTTGGATTGAATACTGGAGTGTTCACTTCGTCTTCTTTGGTGAAAGAATTTCGGAAAGCTGTGTTTAGTAATTCTGCCTTAGCAGTACTGTCGTCGGTAGTATTACCATAGCTATCGCGTAGTGAAGGTATTGTTTGTGTTTTGCCGCTAGTGTACTTCACATATGACCAGAATTTCATTGGATTTTCTGCAAGATTACGAGACAGGATTTCGTTGTGATAACTACTATAGGCTTCTCGCATTGATGTGCGAGCTAGGTTGCGTGTTTCAGTAAAAGATTGCCAGTCTTGTGGATTCTGTGTCTTTTTAAATTTTGCATGCGTTTTTCTTTGTTTCTGAAACGGTGATCTGACCTGTTTTGTGTACCACGGAGGGTCGGCCCCCTCTTTTATAAATTTATTTGGTATAAATCTCTCGATTGCTACTGATATTATGTCTTTGAAAGTAAGCCACAACTGGTCTACACTCGCATTTTTAGGTTTGAAAGACTGGAGATTATCACTCAGGAAAGCGTGAAGCGAATTTTTATCTGCTTCATTGAATAGATATATTTTTCGTTTATTTTTTGTGCATTTGGGAATTTCGACATTTAGTCTCGCTACTACACCTCGATGTTCGCTAATCACTGTATTTGTTTTGATGCTCTTTACTATCTCCGGATTATTTGTTGCTAGGAGATCAAGGGTATTTTCGCAACCACTTACTATTCTAGTGGGTTCATGAACTAACTGATCGAAGTAGTTTTCAGAAAAAGCATTCAGAACTAGTTCGGACGATGTTTTATATTTGCCGCCGGTTTTGAATACGTAATTATGCCAACATATCGAGGGTAAATTAAAGTCGCCACCGATTATAACAGTATGCTTCGGATACCTATTTGAAATGTGATTCAAGCTTTCTTTGAACATTTCGGCAAACGCATCGTCTGAGTCAGGGGGCCGATAAAAAGATCCAATTATTAATTTATTCCGGTTGTCATGTATAACGTCTACCCAGACCAACTCACAGGAAGTATCTGTCTCAATTTCGCTGCAGGATAAACCGTTTGTAACAGCAACAAACACACCATCCCCTTTTTTATTTATTCTATCCTTTCTGAAGACCATTTGGCCCTTTGAAAAAATTTCGGCCGAATTTATCTCAGGCGTCAGCCAGCTTTCAGAACCTATAACGATATGTGCCTCAGTACTTTCTATCAGCGCTTGGAGCTCTGGAACTTTCCCAATACAGCTACGACAATTTACAATTGTTATACCAATGGTTTCTAGATCTGCTTTCTTCCTGTGTCTGACCTGCCACCTTTGAGACTGAAACCCATTTTGTGTATTCCCGAGGCCCTCTAACCTAAAAAACCTCCCAGTCCACGCCACACAGCCCCCGCTACCCGTGTAGCCGCTTCCTGAGTATAGTGGACTCCTGACCTATTTAGCGGAACCCGAAAACCCACCACCCTTTGGCGCAAGTCGAAGAATCTGCAGCCCACCCGGTCGCAGAATCGTCTGAGCCTCTGATTCAGACCCTCCACTCGGCTCTGAACCAAAGGTCCGCAGTCAGTCCTGTCGACAATGCTGCAGATAGTGAGCTCCGCTTTCATCTTGAAAGCAAGACTGGCAGTCTTTACCAGTTCTGATAGCCGCTCAAAACCAGAGAGGATCTCCTCCGATCCAATGCGACACACATCATTGGTGCCGACATGAGGCACCACCTGCAGCTGGCTGCACCCTGTGGTCTTCATGGCATCCGGAAGGACCCGTTCCACATCTGGAATGACTCCCCCCGGTATGCACACGGAGTGCACATTGGAATTCTTCCCCTCCCTAGTAGCCATTTTCCTAAGGGGTTCCACTACCCGAATAACGTTGGAGCTCCCAACTACCAACAAACCCACCCTCTGTGAGTGCCCGGATCTTGAAGGCAAAGGGGCGAGTACAGGACAAGCGACACCATCTGCGTCAGGAACATCCCGTGCCACAGACAGTGCCTCGAATCTGTTGGCAAGACTAACCGGGGAGGCCTCCACTTCGGTCCCCCGGGAAGTCTTACGCCGCCTGACACGCGCTGAGGAGACCTCCCAATCCACCACGGATTGGGGGGGCGACCTCCTCGCGGGCAGTGAAAGGGCTGGCCGCAGCCGCAGGCCGATCGGAGGGCACAACAGACGCACAGGGCGTCTGCTGTACCCGCGCGAGCGTCCCACAACAGCGGCGCCCACCCACCGCAGTCTCAAGCGTTGCCAGCGAAGCCAACGCCGCCTTAGGCTGCGAGCGAAGAGTCACCAACTCTGCCTCCATCCGTTCGCAGCAGTCACAGTTCCTAGCCATTCTAAAAACATATGTTTCTTTCAAGTACGTACGTCTGAGGACACAGAAGTTTGATAAACAGTGAGCTTTGAAAAATATAAACCTAACGCTGAACTGTTTATTTACGGCGAATCTGAAAAATATATACGCGAGCTGATAAATCAAAAAATCAACTACTGAACTGACAACTAAACGCGATTCTTAATAAATAAACACGCGAGCACACTAAAGTATAAAGAGCTGCAAAAGAAAGCGCACACACGAAATGAAAATAAGTAGCTTCTATTAAGAAGCCGTTTACCGTAAAATCTAGAGCTGCTGCTGGTCACGTGTGCACTGGCCGCCGGTAACTGAGCATGTTTGTAGAGCTTATGGGACTTAACTACGGGGTCATCAGTCCCTAAACTTACAAACTACTTATGAACTAGCTAACACAAAGGACGTCACAAATATCCTTGCCAGAGGGGGGATTCGAACCCCCGACCGTAGTGACCGTGCAGACCGTGACTGGCGCGCCGCAGACAGCTCGGCCACCGCGGCCGGCGATTTTCCTTAGGTCACGTGTTTTTCTTGTTTCTCCTACGTTCATTTGCCGCTGAGAGTTATGTATGGGAGCTGATAATCCCAATGTTGAGCGCCCTTCAAACCCACAAACAACAAAAAAAAGATACCACCCACCGACAGGAATCCCATCCTTCACCATCCAGTGACTGCTCTGCACACTCCCACCAACTACTGCAGAGCACATGGCAGAACACTACGCACGATGTTCTGCGACTACCACATACAGTGACGACTTCTGTGCCCTCAAGGAGCGCTCCGAGCGGAAACAGTTATCATTCCGCTCCCGCCGCCCGGAACTCTACAATGAACCCTTTAATGAGTGGGAGCTCGAAACTGCCCTTGCTGCATGCCCCGATGCCACTCAAAGACCGAATAGGATTCACAGCCAGTTCCTCAGACACCTTACAACAGAGTCTCAACACCGGACAATCGCCATGTTTAACCGGCTATGGGCAAAGGGGGTCTTCCCGTCCCAATGGCGGGAAAGCACTATCATCCTGGTGCTGAAACCTGGTGCAGATCCTCTGTCGTCAGACAATTACCGCCCGATCAGCCTCACTAACGTTCTCTGCAAGCTCTTTGAATGTATGGTGAGTCGGCAGCTTATGTGGATCCTTGAAGAGCGTCGACTCCTTGCTCCACAACAAGGGGACTTCCGCCAAGGTTGCTCTACCACTGAGAACCTCATGTTACTGGAGTCGGCTACTCGCACTGCCTTCGCTAGGCGTGAGCATTTGGTTGCGTTATTTTCGACCTTCGCAAGGCGTAAAATACTACCTGGCACCACCGTATGCTGACTACGTTGCATGACTGGGTTTACGTGGCCCACTTCCTATCTTTATTCGGAATATCCTCTCCCACCGCTCGTTTCGGTTGAGGGTTGGAGCCTCTCTTAGCTCCCCCAGTAATCAAGAGAATGGTGTCCCACAGGGCTCCGTCCTCAGTGTTCCATTGTTTTAGGGGCAATAATCGGTCTTGCTTCGGCTGTGGGGTCATTGGTCTGTTGCTCCTTGTTCACCAATGACTTCTGCCAGTATTTCAGCTCCATTAGTATCGGTGTATCTGAATGTTGGCTGCAGGGTGCCAACCGAAAGGCCCACTCATGGATCTCTATTCATGGATTTCAGTTCTCCGCGTAATGCACTTCTGTCGCCGTCGGCTCGGTCACCCTGACCCAGAGCTCTACCTGGGGGGGGGGGGGGGTGAACCCCTTCCGGTCGAGGGAACATATAGCTTTCTTGGCATGGTTTTTGATGCCCAGCTGACTTGGGTGCCACACCTTCGTCACTTCTGATGAAATGTTGGCGACATCTTAGTCTTCGGTGCCTCAGCCACACTGTTTGGGAAGCCTCTCAAACACTCCTACAGCTCTACAAGGCCCTTATCCAATCACGACTGACCTGTGGGAGCATAGTGTATGACTCAGCGGCACCTTCAGCACTCTGGGTCCTAGACCCCGTTTCACATAGTGGTATCCGCTTGGCGACGGGAGCCTTTTGCACGACTTCGGTGTTGAGTCTCCCAGTCGAAGTAGGGGTACCTCCCCTGCAATTCCGCTGACAACAGTTGCTCGCTTCGTACATTGCCCGTGTATATACTTCACCTCACCACCCTAATCGCAGGCTTCTCTTTCCAGCTAGTGCCCTCCCTCCTCGCAGCGACAGCCGAGGTCGGCTCTCCACATCGCGGTGCGTATTCGTTCCCTTCTCTCGTCATTTGAATTCCTTCCCTTCCCTCGCTCATTCCACTGCTCTTCCCATACCCCTCTTTGGTGTATCCCTCGCTTGCAGATTAAATTGGACTTGTCCCAGCCTTCGAAAGACTCAGTAACAACGCAAAATCTCTGTCGCCAGTTCCGAGCGCTGCTTGATTCATACCACGATGCCCATGCTCATTCCGGGTATGCCTTTATTTGTGGTGACCATACTGAACAGCAATCATTGCCTTGTGGAAGTAGCACCTTCACTGCGGAGATGGTACCTATTTTAAGAGCTCTTGAACACCTCAGAGCTCACCCCAGGGGGTCGATTGTCATCTGCAGCGACTCCCTGAGTGGCTTACAGGCCCTCGTCCAGTTTCTTCCCAAGAACCATTTGGTGCGATCAATTCAAGATGCTGTTTTCGCCCTAGACGAGTCAGGCCGTTCTGTCGCTTTCGTCTGGACGCCAGGCCACATAGGTATACCAGGCAATGAACGTGTCGATCGGTTGGCCAAGCAGGTCCGTGGATGTTGGCCTCCCAGAAACAGACCTCCGATCCCAGTTACACCGCAGGGTTCTTGGGGTTTGGAGTTATGAGTGGGCGGGCTTGATCGAACCGAACAAGCTCCGTCACTAATGGGAAAATGCCGTGTAGCGGCGTGTCCATGGCAACCGTGCCGCTGCCGAACACTTTTCTGCGCGTCAGCCCCAAGGGGGAACCGGTCCTAACGTGCCACCCCAGACCACACCGCAGCCCGAAAGGAAATGTTTTGATTCCCCTTTGTAAGTACACGTCGTAAGTGGACAGTGCAGCTTAATAAACAGACAGCAGGCTTTACACATAAAGTACGTCATGCTGGGATCCCTGTGATTTTCTTTTTTATCGCCCTAAGAGACACAAACTTCCCTCTAATGCTAAAATGACGATTCCTCGATGACGTGTCCCACCAATCGATCCCTTCTCTTACTCAAATTATGCCAGAAATTTCCTTTCTTACCTATTCTGTTCAGTACCTCCTCATAAGCTACACAATCTACCCAGCTCATCTACAGCATTCGTCTGTAGCACCACATTTCAGTAGCGTCTATCCTCTTCTTGTTTAAACTCCTTATCATCCACGTTTCATTCCCGTACAATGCTAAACTCAAGACAAATACTTTCAGAAAGAACTTCCTAACATTTAAATTAATATTGCTGTCAAATTTCGCTTCTTCAGAAATGCTCTTCTTCCCAAAGTCATTTGGTATTTTACGTCTTCTTTACTTTAGCCATCAATGGTTATTTTGCTACCCAGTAAAGAAAACACATCTCCTACTTTTATTAACAAGGAGAGGGTCTGACATGTGGGTCACCGACTATGATCAAATTTTGCATGGACATTGTATATTGAATATAACGAGGCACGTGTTTCGGCTGTTTGTTATACACTCGTAGTTTTTGAAAAAATAAAGGTCAAAGTTGATTTTGGGAAATCGCGTTATCAATGCTATACAACGAAATATCGTCTGAAGATGACCATTTATTATGGTGTAAAAAGTTCATGACTTTCGAGTAATTAAAGTTTCTGTAGTTTCATTCTGTACCTTGGGTACTCAAAAGCATGAGCGAATTTCCGTCGCCAGACGAGTGGTCCGGGGCTTGGAGTGTCAAGCCGTGGATCCAGGTTCGAACCTCCATCATAGCAATTTTTGTTATTTTTTATGTTTGATAATATTCTCATATTTGTAATACCTTTTCTTGCCTTATTTTGAAGGAGAGCATCAGGAAGTTTTATTAATATTCAATTAAGTGTATTATCTGTTTACAGCTGTTCTGTTTGTGATATAATTTGGAAATGTTTCCTTTATGTGCTCAGAATCTGGAAACCTGACCTCTGAACTACAGAAATTGTATTTGAATCATGTTTTGAAACCTTATGTGCAGAAAAATAAATGTTGCTTTATGCTACGATAGGACTTTCGTCGATGACGATGCTCAACCAATCTTCAATGTTAAGGTGGTCCACCAAAATGCACCTTTCTTTGTCAACCTTGTGACGTTTCCTTGTTTCGAAAGGTAAAGAATTTTATCGCTAGACTTCGAAATCATGCCACATTACACGAGAGCAGAGATATTCGTGATAGAGCAGATGCTACTAAAATTCGTGCTTTGGTCCATAATCAGTTGTCCGCATCTGTCTTTCGAGATATGTTGTTATACTGTTGGTACGCATCGAAATTTATATCTGATAGACTGTCTTCAGCAATATAAATGAAATATGTTTTCTACATACGATATCTTGGTCAACCCGTAAACGTGACAGTATGTCCTTCGTGTGTTGTGCATGGTGTGAGAAATATTTGTGGTTTGGTTGCTTTTATGATAAATTTCACCCTTTTGGCTGTGAGAACGCTGAGAAATAGACAGTCAGTATTGTAACGACGTAATAATATACTTTAGAATTTTTTATATTTTTTCTTGTTTTTATTGCTTTTGTATTGTGTATCACAAATGGAACAGCCGTAAACAGATTATACACTTAATTGCATATTAATCACACTTCCTGAAGCTCTACTACATGGAAAAAGGCCTCATCCATGGCAATTCTCTCCCATGAAGAATAAACAATCCGCAGACCATGGAGGAGGGTCTGGCCAATTATTCCGTACAGTCTTCTTCGGTTTAGCCTATAAATTCTCTATGGGATTGCGGTCAGGTGACTTTGGAGGCAATGGTAGGCATTGGATAATATTCTCTATCTTTTGGAACCAGCTCTGAATCAGTTGGTAAATCATGTTGGTAAATGAGACGTCTTTCGGGGTATCGAAGTTGAGCTCCTGGAATGATAACATTTTCAAGGAAATGTTCATAATGTCTGTTAATCTATCGGACCAAACTACGTGGTCATCAGTCCGTAGCTTACAAACTACTTAAACCTAGGTAAACTAACCTACGGACAAACATACACACCCATGCCCCAGGGAGGACTCGAACCTCCACGGCGAGCAACCGCGCGCTCCGCAGCGAGGTGCTTTAGACCGCTCTGCCACTCCACCGCGGCGGAAATGTTCATAGCATTCTGAATTGAACTTGCATTCGTTCTAAGGTTCCTGCACATCCACCCCCCAACATTTGACACATATGTGCCCGCTTCTAGCACGTGTAGCCAATTAGTTGGCGTCATGTCGTTGCTTACCTGTAAGGTAAACAAGAACAGGACTTTTGTGTCTTCGGGGTGCGCTACTGCGAACGGCAGGTTCGGGATGTGGCCAGTGACTAGCAAGGATTGTGGACAAGGTCTGCAAGTAATTAGTTCACGTATAATTTTATTACAGGTGAAAGTAATACTCAACTTGAGGTGAGGTGCTTGTGGTTGTACACTTGTGCTTATTACATAGTACACAGTTCTGCAATGATCTCCAGGTTGACGGATCTCCTGGTAGACTGGACTGTTGTGGACCCCTTTCCTACTGGTTGGCGAGGCAGAGGGGTAATGAGGCGCCCCCACTACTTATCGCCTCTTCTGGTCAAAATGACTTTCCTTCAATCGAAATTTTCCCCAATTGCCAGTCTGTCTACGACTTGATTCAATAGTCGTTTAATCGTCTCAGAGCACTTTCGATGATCCCGGGAAATGTGAAGCTTTCCGTAGTTCCCGAGTGTTTGGAAAAGGGGCAGACTGGGCCACTCTGACTTCGAGTAGAGACTCGCGGTCTTCCAGATATTGGACGGCTGCTTACCTCACCAGTATCTCTGATCCATCTCCTATCTGTGGAGTATCAACACATAACGACGTCCTACCTCAGAAGCACTAACACCGCTTTCAAAGAGAGCAGTTATGCGCTCCCGTACGTTCACAACAGCCATTTTGAAGTAGACCTATGACGTGTGCTATCAGCTGCCACTTTTCTCTTAGCTCAAAACTACAGACACCACTTGGCGGTCGAAGTAATTACGAACACGTGTCTGTCTGATTAAAGATTAGATTATTATAAAATGGAATCTTCTAAAAACCTCTAAAAGCTTACAACTGCACAACATTTTGCGAATTATTTTTAAAATATTAAGAGGTCTAAAAAACATAAAACATAAATTGACTGCATTGTGATTATAACGCGCACCCGTTTCGTCCATAAACAGTCCAACCACTCACCCAATGAAACATAATTCAGAAGCGGTTCGTTGTAGTAAATGTACCCACGTGGAATTCTTATACCTCGACCGTTTTCCAAAATAATTGACATGTGAGTTAAGGTGCAATGAATCTCGACAAGTGCTTTACATTAACTATTCTATTTGACGATGTAAACAGCAAGCTGAAGCTGCACAGGCAGCTGGAGTTGGCAACACTCGCGCTTATTCGCGTTGCTCTGTTCTGGGACTTAACATTATTCTGGCTGCATAATCTTTCTGTCCCCAATTGCACATATTATACGCACTTTTCAAGACACTGACCGTTCTGCTCAGTTGCTCTTCCAGGTCGTTTACTGACGCCAACAGGATTACAATGCCAGCGGGGAAACGCAACGTTTTTATTCAAATGTTCAAATGTTTGTACAGCTTATGGGACTTAACTACGGGGGTCGTCAGTCCCTAAACTTACAAACTACTTATGAACTACTTAAGAACTAGGACGGCACAAATATCCATGCCCGAGGGCGGGATTCGAACCCCCGACCGTAGTGGCGGTGCAGACCGTGACTGAAGCGCCTCAGTCCCCTCGGCCACCGCGGCCGGCACGTTTTTATTTCCCTACCCTAAACTTTAATTATTTTTCCTAATTTCTCCTTGCTTTTCTTCACATTTCGATTATGTGCAGTTAATTTTCCGCAGAGGTAGCGACGGACTGGTGGCTATAAATTTGTGAGTAATTTCTGATGAATAATTAATGACCTCACTCGGGCTAAAAGCTTCACTTTACTGCCTCCGTTTGACATAATACGTGACAGTTATTCAGTTTCATTTTAATTGCCTGCAACAGAGAGGTAGTTAGACGTATTCAAACATCTCGCCTGTTTCAGGGCATTGAACAAAATTCAGTTGCAAGAGAATTTGGGCAGAATGACAATCGTGTCCTGATAGCCTAGACGGTTAAAGCCACTGCTGGCCAGATGCGGTAAATCTAGGTTGGAACCCACGTCCGCCACAAATTTTTACGCTTTAAACCGCTCGGCTACTACTACGTAAGACACTAGAAACTATTTCTCCTAATGGCATTCAGTCAAGGTGCAAACCAATACTGTCGTGCAACAAATATTACAATACATGTTACTAGAGATAAGACAGTAACACTTGTGAATTAAATTTCACTTTAATAAGTGAAAAGTCAGATACGTTATCACACTTATTTAATGACAAGGTATGTTTTTGTTCGTGATCTGAATTTGACGCACTGTTAACCAAACAAAAGTTGTGTGCCTGATCGAGATGCGATTAGGCATAAATAGACGTGAAAAGCTGACGTTTTCATTAGTATCGGATTCCAAGAGCGATGTTAGAACCCGGAAATAAATGATAATCTTAGCACTGCACCAGGAATTGCATGAAATTTATATTGTTGCTGAGAGGTAACCGCTGAAGATATGTAATATAGTGCAACTGACAGATGTCATACATCATAAAGTTGTTGAATAGAGTGCAGTACATTGATGAATTGTTAAATAAGCACACTCAGATGTCAAATATGTTCACAAATAGCGTTATACTGGAACCTGAAACGACGATACATTTTTTTCCCCGGCAGGGACTCGAACCCGGCACCATTTGCTGTTGTATAGTAGGAAGGAGTACTGTCGATGTATTTACTGTTTCTTACGGGGCTCTAACCACGCACATACCGTCACTCTTGACCTGACACTATGAGGCGTCAACTGTCACATTGTCGATCACTAGTAGTTAGGATCGCACAGTTCGTAGAGACGTGAAGGGGTTTGGTATTTTGAGGAAACAACGAAAACTCTTTAACTTAGTAACGCATGGACATGTGCAATGTTGATTTGAAACAAGGCAGAGTCCTGCGTTGTTTACTTGGCGTTACTGGAGGTGCAGATGATATTTTTGTGTCTGTTAAAAATTGTTACCCTCAACGGGAATCGGACTCATACCTTAGCCATTACAAGTTAACCTTGCCCCGACCTACCACCGAATTACAGATGTGTTAGCATAATATTTTGTCATAAGTCATAATGGAGTACTCATCAGACGGTACGACCAGTCAAAGAGCTAGGTAAGACATATTTGGAGGAAGGAGGAACCTTAGGGTTTAACAATCCATCGACAGCGTGGTCATTAGAGCCGGAGCTTACGCTTAGGTTTTTCGGTAAGGATCTGGAAGGAAATCGGCCGTGTCTTTTCAAAGGAACGATCCCGGCATTTTCCTGGAGTGAATTATGGAAATCACTGAAAACCTAAATCTGGATGGCCGGAGGTGGATTTCAAGCACCATCCTTCCGAATGCGAGTCCAGTGTTTTACCACTGCGCTACCTCATTCTTGGCCACACAGGATGGTCTGAGGCGTCTGATCGCGGATTTTGCATGATGCTATTCTATGTTTTAGTATACTACATAACGATTTGGTATGGCATTTTGCTATAAGCTTATTTAACTATGTGCTCATTTTATTCATGATCGTTGGATAGCTGCTGCCGCGATAACTTGAATATTACGCATTTTTAAAGTTATGAGGAGCGGCGATTATGCATTAGAAAACTGATTCTGAAATGGGGAAAGTAACTTCGTTTTGAGATCTATTGTTCACCACGTTCATGAAGACACAGACTGCGATGAAGGAAGTTTCTGTGATTTACTAGTATGGTCAATGACAAGGTATCCGATAACTGGCAATGGGTTTCGAGGAAATATTCTTCGCCGTGTGGTTACTTTCAGTAGTCATATTGAGGTTAAAAAACAGCAAGGAGAATTCCGGCACAACATCGCAACGAAAATTCGATTACATGCGAAGCATAATAATCCAACTGTGAAGGATGGGAGACAATGTCAGTCTCTGCCATTTCAAAGGTTGGATACTGGGTTTGTCGAAATAGATGGAGATCAGTGCTTGCACAGTAAGATTCAGTTGACCAGTATATCCACGCGCTTTTCGAGAGTCGAACGGCAGAGAAAGCCTGCCAAGCACAAAATTGCGAAATGCAGCACGTAGATGCAGATAAATATGACAAGGGAGGAGTAGTAGGAGGGAGGGCGGGATCTAGTAATGAATAAGAGTGCAGAACTGGAAAATAAAAGAATGAAATGCTAGCAAAGCACTCCTTACTTAGGTATGTGACAGGCCGCGGTGGAGTGGCCAAGCGCATTGAGGCACTATCCTCAGATGTGCGAGGCCGTTCCCCTTAGGGGTTCGAATCCCCCCTCGGGCATAGATGTAGTTCATAAATAGTTTGTAAGTTGAGGGACTGATGACCCCGCAGTTAAGTCCCTTAAGCTTAACAAACATTTGAACATTTTAGACATGTGATATGTCACAGTTTGTTTTAGGGCCGAGAGGAAAGGAACGAATATTTTACAGAACGAAGGATGGATTAGCGCAGATATATAAGAACACTGCTTCATGGAGAGGACCGATGGACAGTAAAGAAAGCATGCATTAAAAGAGACAGTTTGGTTTAAAGGGAAACCACTAATTTTTTACAACGTCTAGGAGGAATAGAGGTTATAATGTGTGTGTGAGAGAGAGAGAGAGAGAGAGAGAGAGAGAGAGACAGAGAGAGAGAGAGAGAGAGAGAGCGAATGGAGGAAAATGAACAAAGAATAAATTCAAGACTAAATCGTTTTCATTTGCATACTTTGTGAAGGTCAGAGAGTGTATTAATGGATGGAGGGGAAGAAAGAGGCTCATTTGAAATAATAATAATTAAAAAAAACATGCTTTGATAGCGCTTATGTAAACCGATTACTCTGTATGTATGGAGACATTGTATAAATGAAATAAACATAGATTATAAACTAACTGTATATTAAAAACGAACACTCCTATAAAAAGGATAACTAACTCATATTTTATTTCTGTTGCTAAGTGTTCCACTGGATCTCACTTAGGAAGAAAAGGAAAAGAAGACGTAACAAATTGTTAAGGGACTTTAACATTTTATCCAGAATCCCTCATTATTTTTACTTCTATATTGCGTCTTGGTATAGACTCTATAAGTCGTCGGACATAACACCATGAAGAAGCAACTTCCTCCCATGTTCCAGAACGCAGTCCCAAAGAGCGTCGGGTGTTTGTATAGTCTATGGGACTTAACTACGGGGTCATCAGTCCCTAAGCTTACAAACTACTTATGAAGTGGCTAACACTAAGGACGGCACAAATATCCATGCCCGAGGGGGGGATTCAAACCCCCGACCGTAGTGGCCGTTCAGACCGTGACTGGCGCATCTGTCCCCGCGGCCGGCGCGTCGGGTGTAGTTGGCTGGTTTCGTGGCCAGTTCTCTGTTAACGTCCTGGCGACCTCAGTCCACATGTTTACCACGGGGTTCATGTCGGCCGCCCGCGGCGGCCAGTCCATGTCGTTGACGCCAATGGCGGGGAGTCGCTGCTGGACGAGTGCACATTTGTGAACAGGAGAATGGTCCTCTTGCAGCATGAAGTCCTCTTCTCCATACAGCATTCGCACTGACGGAAGCATCACGTTTTCCAGTACGTGGGCATACTGCACACTGTCGACGATGCCTTCTATCGTATGAAGGATTCCTGCTCCTCGTGCAGATATCCAGCCACAGCAGGAAATGGATATGCGCTACTTCCTCTCGTCGTCGTTACATATTCTCGTCGATGGTGAATCCCTCGAGGCCTGTAAACGACCCTTGGACCGTCGTTACTGGTAGAAAACACTTTTTCGTCACTGAAAAACTGCCAGGCACTTAAATGTGATTTACAGGGTATCCCATGTAGATGTAGAAAATGACGTTTTCCCACGACGCCCTGAGATGGAGCTCTGCAAATGCCAGCCGGTACGTAATATTTTCTTCGCTGAGTTCTCGTTTCACAGCGGACCGTCGTGCGTGTAGTCCAGCGTCCCTTAGCCTTCGGCGAATCGTGTCACTGGAGCCGGGAAGCTGTTTACCTGCCGCAACTACTTCGCATTGAAGAACGGATTTTGTCTGCTCGTAGACACTAGCTCGCGATCCTCCTGCTGCGAGCTTACTCTCTCCCTGCCTGATCCAGGAGCTCTCTAGTGGTGCCTCTGTCAAGGTAGTTCCTCCACCATCTCGCAGCAGACGCCAAACCTTCTGCCAGCCTCTCTGGTGGAGCATCCTCCATCTTCAATAAGAGCGACGACTGTCTCCAATTGTCTGCTCCCAGTGAGCCACTGCCTGACGCATACTTCGGCTTGTCGCTCTGATATACTAGCGTAGGCAGAGCCGCGCGACCTGCACAGCCATCGCACCGTCCAGCCCGGCTACCCTGTAGTTCGCAACGCTGCAAAGCCACGTTCACCCCTTGAAGAATTAAGTCACAGCTAACCTGTCCAAATATGTAGTTTAAACTAACACAACTAAAGCTATTTCTCTATAACCTGAGCTGTCACATAATCATTTGACGCTTCATTCAAATATTTAATGAAGTTAAGGAATATAATGATGATGTAGCCACCACATAATATTTCACATGGCTAACAATGATACGATGCAGGAAACTATTCTATCCTGTAAGCACTCTGCGATCTAGAGTTAAGAAACTACACAATGAACCTAGATAACTAATCGTGGAAGCATCACAAACTGTATAAAAATGTTTGTATAGATTATGGGACTTAACTACGGGGTCATCAGTCCCTAAACTTACTAACTACTTATGAACTACTTAACACTAAGGACGGCACAAATATCCATGCCCTAGGGGGGATTCGAACTCCCGACCGTAGTGGCCGTGCAGACCGTGACTGGAGCGCCTCAGTCCCCGCGGCCACCGCGGCCGGCCAAACTGTATATACGTAGTATATCACTGTGCACTTATAAAGTGTCTCTGAAACAATAAGTGCTGCACGACTAAAATTGCCTTAAGCTGATTCCCTTCTTTTACACGATTGTTATGTTATTCACAGTTAAGTGATCCGTAAAGGGTTTATACAGTCGCTTCAATTTCCCGACTGTTGTACGTATATACGAAGCTCGAAAAAAAGTGCCAAAAAGAGTAAGTGCAATTTCTACTTACTCTTATGTTATCCTTACAGTTGTAATACCATACTTCACACGGCGATGGAAAAATAGCTATTTGGATTCGAAGGAGAAGGCTGGTGATTGTTTCTGTCATGGAAAAACTGGAGATCAGTAAAATTGCTTTTGTTTTAATTTTGCGTCCGCACCACATCCCCCTTCCCTCTGCCACCCCCCCACCATCCCCTCCAACATGAAGTAAAAAAAAAAAAAAAAAAAAAAAAAAAAAAAAAAAAAAAAAAAAAAAAAAAAAACGGAAAACAACAGACCTTTTTTCCCCCTAATTCACTTTATTACACAATTTGATATATTCTTTCTACTTTTTCTACGTCCTCCCTCTATCCCGTCAGGTAATAATCGCACACTGCTCAGCAATATTGCAGAAGAGGTGGAACAATTATAGGGTTGGCAGTCTCCTTATGAGACGTTTAAATTTTCTGATGGTTGTGTCAATAACAGACAGTTTGTTTAACCTTCCCCAAAATACGTGTTATTCCCAGTTAATGTTGTTTTTAATTGCACTACCAGGAATTTCGTTATATCTATAACCTTCAAATTTGTTTTGCTTATCCATGTCTAGAATGTTGACGAAACTCTTTTAGTAATCGTGTTTAGAGCCAAATGCATATTGATGTTTAAGGTCAATTGTCACAATTTGCGCCGTGAAGATACAAATTCAAAAGTTTAACTGGGAAAAATACATGTTTTTGCGAAGGTAAAACAGACGGTCTCTTATTGACACAAACGTTAGAAGATTAAAACGTCTCCCAAGGAGACTGCCAACCGTACAATTGCTCCACTAGAGGTCTACACGTCGCTCGGTTGCTCGCTCGAATCGCGTGATACGTGTCGTTCTATGGCAGTCCGGCAGGTGTCGGTACTGCAGCTTGCGACAAGGCGTGTGGCTGCGCTCGACTTCCTCCACGCTGGTTGGAGCGGCGCACGCTCGACCGTCCACACCGCCCGCTCGCCACTCGGTCGCCCACCGCAGCGCCACTCCAGTCCAAGGCGAGTGTCGGGACGCTAGAGAATAAATCCTGACTGCGAAATTTGGAATAAAATTTATTATACCTGATTAATATAAAGTTTCTGTGCTAAGATCATTTACTAAATGAGTTATCCATGATCATTCTTTCTTTCTTGTTCCCATGTTGTGGACTGTTAGTTCCTGTTTAGTGATAGGTGTGACGTGTCGTCTAAACGAGGAAATGATTGTATTTTATATCCATTCCTCTTATCACTCTTAGTTCCTGGAATACTTTGTCCGTCTTTTATATTGATATTAAATACACGATATTGATGTACACCCGTTAGGTTAGGTTTGTGCATCTCTCTCTGTTGCACCTCGTCAACATATATTACCGTAGCATTTTGACACTGTGCTTGCTGCTGCGCCTCTGCGTTTTCCGAGTGAGTCCTTAATGGGAATTCTTCCAATTGCAACATTCATATATTCCCCACTGCCACTGTCGTTTTTCTTATCTATATAATAAAAAAAAGCATGCAAGCTTTTGTGCAATATATAGGATCCGCGCTTTCCTCCGTCGTCAGGGTCATATGCCGGTCTAATGCTCATATATTTGGTACCTGTTTTAAATCCTCTTATTCCAATTCTTTACTTTACACAGCTGTACGAATATATGGTGCACCTGCTGTTTCAATGATATCTGTATTATATTTATTTAGGGCCGTCTGAAGTATGTCACCCGGTTGCACCGGCCAAAAGAATGAAGTGCATGTTTTCGGAATGGCTGGATAAGAGATCGGCCAAGGTGCATTGCAGGGGGAATGACAATTAGGGGACAGCTACCCACAACGTGAGCAATTTTTTGTGCTCAAAAAAAATGTTTTGATTTAATCGAAGTTGAATCTGTGGAATTTGTCTTTTATCAAAAGATACATTCGTACCAAAAATCATTACAATAGCTTCACTAATCTCTAAGTTATCGCCATTTTCCTATTTTACCCCCAATTTTGGAGGGACCGTTTCACCCCTTAAATGTTTTTCCGCCGCTAAAAAAATTACGTGTCCCATAGTTTTTCATGTATTATAACTTATGCAAATTTCATAAAAATCGGAGAGTGACTTGGGTAGGTTTGCTCGTGAGTACAGCGGCAGCACTACGCTGTGCGGCCACTGCCCGCCCCGCCCCACGTAGCCTCGTTCGCGCGTCAACACGCTCGCTGCGAGCGTAACACACTCGCCGCGCCACCGCCGAGCGTTGCGCACTCGACCGACTACGAGCGAGCGAAACCGGCGGTTTGCAGACCTCTATGCTCCACCTCTTCTGTAGTACTGCTGAGCAGTGTGCAATTACTACCTGATGGGATGGGGGAAGGACGTTGAAGAAGTTGAAAATGATTGTGCAGCGAAAAGGAGGTCTCGGATGTTTTCCGTTTTTTCATTGAGGTGGGGGGGGGGGGGGTACAGGGAGATAAGGTGGGGATGTAATATTAAAACAAAAGCTTTTTTTTAGCACGCTTATTCCATGAGATTTCAGCTACCAACCTTCTACGAATGCAAAAAGCTTTTGTACTCACTGCCGTAGAAAGTATGGTGTTACAATTGTAAGAATGCCGCGCATAGTAGCCGCGCGGTCTAAGGCCCCATGTCATGGGCTGCTGCTCACATAGGAGGTTAGATTCCTCCATCGGGCATGAGTATGTGTATGATAGAATAAGTTAGTTTAAGTACTGTGTAAGCTTAGGGACTGATGACCATAGCAATCAAGTCGCGTAAGATTTCACACACATTTCAACATTTGATTTGAATTGTAAGAATAACATAATCGTAATTAGAACTCACACATATGCTTTTTGGCAAATGTTTTTCTCGAGCCTCGTACAAGCGTGGGACAGTCGAGAAACTGAAGCGATTCTATGAATCCATTACGAAACACTTCACTGTGAATAACAGAACAATTGTGTATATGAAGGGCATCAGGAGAAGGTAATTTCTGTTGTGTAGCACGTATTGTTTCAGATGACATTAAGAACACTTTATAAGTGCACGAAACGTGGATGATATTCTATGTGTATACATTTGTGTTGTCGCCACCAGAACTGTTTAAGTTTACAACACGCTTAGTTTTCTAGGTTAAATACATATTTTCTTACGTCTAAATCTAATGCAGAGCGTTGAAAAGAAACAATAGTTTCCTGTGTCGCATGATGGCTAGTAGCTAGGTGAAGCATTATGTGGTGTTTTGATTGACCACCTCTGCTTTCCTCCCAACAGAATATACTGTTACAAATGGTATACATTTCCCCGTTTTAGAATCTGTTATATAATGCGTAAACGACGCTCCTCGCAACTTTTATGATGGGCAATATTCCATATATTATGGTAAGATCTATGCTACAAACTTGGGCGCCGCACAGAGTAGCTGCGCGGTCTAAGGCATCATGTCACGGATCGGGCGGCTGCCCGCGTCGGTGGTTCGAGTCCTCCCTCGGGCATGGGTGTGTGCGTTGTCCTTAGGTTAAGATAGTTTAAGTAGTGTGTAAGCTTACGGACTGTTAACCTTAGTAGTTAAGGCCTATAATATTTCACACACATTTTTTGTAGAAACTTGAGAAAAATGAGAGCATAGTTAAATAAGCATATAGAACATGCCATACAAAATCACCATGGAGCATGCTGAAACGTATTATACTATCATACGCAATGTTACATAATTCTACATACCGTATATAATTTTTTTGTCGTAGTCCTAATGGACCAAACAGCTGAGGTCATCAGTCCCTACCTAGCCTTACATGCTACTTTAATTAATTTACGCTAAGGACGACACACACAACTATACATGCCCGAGGAAGGAGTCGAACCTCTGGCGGAAGCGGCCGCAACTCCACGACAAGACGCCTCAGACCGCGCGACCAAGAAATTACTGTTACATAGACAGATACCGACGAACTATTTTACTTCTCATACGTAGTGTTCTGCACTGCATTTTGACAAAAACATTGTACTACCACATATGAAAATCGGTAGTTGACCGGACTGATGTTAGCTTGTAATGTTTGTTTGTAATTCTATCGGACCAAACTGCGTGGTCATACGTTCGTAGCTTACAAACTACTTAAACCTAGGTAAACTAACCTAAGGACAAACACACACACACCCATGCCCCAGGGAGGACTCGAACCTCTACGGCGAGCAACCGCGCGCTCCGCAGCGAGACGCTTTAGACCGCTCGGCTACTCCACCGCGGCAGCTTGTAATGGCTAAGATATGGTTTGATTCCTGCTGGGGGAACAGTTTTTAACAATCGCAAACATCCCCCTCTCCACCTCCAGTAGCTCCAAGTAAAGAATTTAGAACTGTGGCGTGTTTCAAATCAACATTACACATGTCCATTTGCTACTGACTACTACAAAGTTGGATTCGTTTTCGTTGTTTCCTCAAAATGCCAAACCCCTCCAGGTCTTTACGAACAGCGCGATCGTAATTACTAATAAACGAGAATGGGAGAGTTGTTACCTTGTCGTCTGAGGTCAACGCTGACGATAGACGCGGGGTTGGAGTCCCAGGCATCACAAAGATATTTACTGCGCTACGTCAAAATGTTTGTAAACCTATCGGACTCAACTGCTTGGTCATTAGTCCGTTCCTTACTAACTAAGGTAAATTAACCTAAGGACAGCACAAACACCTACGCGCGAAGGGGCGACTCGAACCCCCCACGGCGAACGGCCGCGCGCACGGATGCACTGCGCCCCAGTGCGCACGGCTAATCCGCCGCGGCTTGCGCTACTTCTAGCCGAACATGTGCACATCCCGCTGACAGTAACTATTTCATCTCTTTGCGTGTATAGATATATAAATAGCGAATAGAGCTGGGTTAGAGTCCCTGCCAGGAAAGAAGTCAATTGTATCGTCATTTCAAGTTCAAAATAGCACTATTTGTGAATTTAATATCTGACGTGTGATCGTGCTTAGTTAACGATTCATATAGGTATTGCGTTCGATAAGGAGTTCTGACAGAAAGATTATAGAAACTTTTAAAATGTGGTGCTACAGACGAATGACGATTAGATGGGTAGATCACGTGATGAGGACGTGCTTAACAGAATTCGGGAGAAAAAAAATTTCTGGCGTATCTTCACTGTACGAAGGGACTGATTGGTGGGACACAATCTGAGACATCTTCGAATTGTCAACTTACCATTAGAGGGAAGTTGTGGTAAAATCCACACAGGGAGACCGTGAGACGAATACAGTAAACTGATTGAAAAGGATGTCGTTTGCCATACTTATTCGGAGATAAAGAGGCTTACACAGGACAGAGTAGCGTGGAGATCTGCATCAAACCACTCTCCAGACTGAAGACCACAACAACAATAAATGACAACCAAAGGTGTCTGTTCTTTCGGACATACCCTAAAGTACAGACAATATTGCCGCGAAACACCACGTAAACCGACTGCCGTCGTGGCGCAGGGAATAGCGTCACCGACTGCGATGCTGGAGGTCGCCGGTTTAATTCCGCCCACCGGCAAAAATTTATTTCTTTGTAATTAACAATTCCAGAATGTTCTACATCTTTCTTATGACCACGTGTAAATTCTACTTGTTTCTTATGTTAACTGTTTTTCTAATTTCTGGTACATTCTGTCTGTGTATAAATAGCAGAGCACTCTGCGCGAGAGGCAGTTAGTGCTGCTTGTATGTTAAGTTCGCAATAAACCTGCTTTCAGTATAAGTGCAGTGTTCAGTTGTTAAACCTGCTACCATTTCAACGCGACATTGTTTGGTGGAGGCGCCGGGTACCCTCTGCAACGGCTGCATCACCGTGGCTCCGATTAGGCAACGTAGAAGCCGTCGTTTACACGGACTAGAACCGGAATACACGGGATATACCGAGTACATCCTTCCGAAAGTCCTTATCATCAGAAGAACTATGGACACGAAATCAGCGGTAGGCTAGCTGCACATCAAACACCCGTCGGTGTTCTCTGGAGACGCTGGACATGACCCCCAACAAATGGCTAAAAGGGTTCGACCGAGTAGCCAAGTACAACAAGTGGGATCATACTATGTGCTTGGCCAACGTTTATTTCTACCTGGACGGAACAGCTCAGCAATGGTTTGAGAATAACGAAGACAAGCTGAATGACTGGGAGACGTTCCAGGAGGAACTTAAGATGACGTTTGGAGATCGCCAGGGACAAATCAGCTCGGCGGATGAACAACTGAAGAACCGGGCACGACGACATGGTGACCCGACACAGTCTTACATACAGAATGTTTTGGTCCTGTGTAACATAGTCAATCCGAATATGACTGAGGCCGACAAAATCACGCACCTGATGAAGGGTATAGCAGAAGACATGTACCAAGCCCTTCTGATAAAAGACGTCGCTACGACGGAAGAGTTCATTAAGTGGTGCCAGCGTATTGAAGAGATGCAACAAAGGAGGGTTGGACGAAAGAAGTATGACACTCCCCAATGTAGTCCCTATGGCCGTTGTGGAAGACCAGTATGACTTCGCTTCTCTCATACGATAAATTGGGAGAGAAGAATTACAATTTATGGCAGCCGGGACTGTTATACCGAGAGAGCATCAGATTATGGCCATGGATGTAAGCCCTGTAAGTGACGAGGGAGACGACGCCGCTGAGGAAGAGATATTTCAGACATAAGCTCCTGTCTGCCCCTTCAGTCGCACCTAACGTGAAGAATGGCGTCGTCCTGCTATGACTTACGCTGCAGCCGCAGCCGTTCACCGTCGCCGTACAGAGGTACCAGCCGCTCCCCTACCCGCCGCGCTCAGTAAAACTAAGCGAGGCGACCATCGACGGAGATGAGGACGCCGCAGATGAAAATCCTCCATGGACGACAGTCGCTAAGATGTCGGGAAATCTCATCGACGTCATAATCGACGGCCAACCTGTCCGGGCACTTGTTGATTCAGGAGCGTCTTTCTCTATATTGTCGGATAATTACTGCCGCACACTAAAGAAGACAATGTTCTGTGATACGGGGGCAACTGTGCTGAAGGTCGCGAATGGAAAGTACGTCCAGCCAGCAGGAACTTGTGTCGCAAGAATAACCATCAATAACAGGACCCAGCCGTTGGAATTTGTCGTGTTAACAGAATATAGTCACAATGTCATCCTTGGATGGGACTTCCTTCAGGCATCCCAAGCTATCGTTGACTGTGGAAGATCTGAGCTGCAAATTGAAGAAGTTGTTCCGACGGGTACAGGTAATACAGAATTTTCTGGGAAGTTATTTGCCGTTGACAATGTGACGACCCCGCTGTTGACGATGAGAAGAGTTGCAGTCACAAACACAGATGAGCGATTAAACTGTGAAGTTCTTGTTTATAGTAAAAAGTTTATCAGGCTCACCAAAGAAATTTACATACCAGCAGCTATCATAAGCATTACCGGAGGTCGAGGAGAGATTTGGATCACTAATTGTCACGAGCAGTCGCAACTTATCCCCAAAGGGATGTGTATCGGGATAGCTGAACCAATCCAGGACGGTGAGCTCAACGTCATCAACGAAGACCCATCCTCTGCTGTTAGTACAGACAACACGCTGGAGGAAACAAACGTGGAACTGCCAATAGGGCCCGGAATGACCAAGGAACAACGCCATCGCGTGTTAGCTATACTATGTCAATTTTCGGGTGCATTCACACCTCAGCAGGGGAAAAGTCAGACGAAACGGCCCACGATAAGGCATCGTATCCATACTGGGGATAAACCACGAATTAGCCAGCGTTCGTATAGTGTGTCCGCCGGACGCGGAGGCCGAGGAGACTGAGGCGCTTCAGTCACGGTCTGCACGGCCACTACGGTTGGGGGTTCGAATACCCCCTCGGGCATGGATATTTGTGCCGTCCTAGTTCGTAAGTAGTTCATAAGTAGTTTGTAAGTTTAGGGACTGATGACCCCGTAGTTAAGTCCCATAAGGTTTACAAACGTTTGAACGTTTATAGAGTGTCGCCAGCTGAAAGACGGATAATTCTGGAGGAAGTGGAGAAGATGTTGCAAGATGACATTATTCAACCTTCGGAGAGTCCTTGGTCGTCTCCAGTGGTCCTTGTAAAGAAGAGGGATGGCACGTGGCGATTCTGTGTCGACTATCGGCGGCTGAACAGAATCACAAAGAAAGATGTCTACCCAGTGCCGCGAATTGACGACGCCTTAGACTGCTTGAAAGGAGCTACATACTTCTCAACTATGGACATGCAGACAGGTAACTGGCAAATCGAGGTTGACGAAGCTGACACGGAAAAGACGCTTTTATTACACCTTTATGAATTTAAAGTAATGCCATTTGGATTATGTAATGCTCCAGCCACATTCGAACGCATGATGGACAACTTGCTTCGACACCTTAGGTGGACGACGTGTCTTTGCTATTCAGATGACATTGTCGTTTTCTCGAAAACATTTGAAGAACATCTGAGTCGTCTGTCAACTGTGTGCGACAGTGTCCACAGAATGACAACTGCATACCATCCTCAGACAAATGGTCTTATGGAACGTTTTAACAAGACGTTAGCCGACATTCTGTCGATGTACGTCGATATTGAGCAGAAGGATTGAGATAAAATTCTGCCAGTCGTGACATTTACATACAATACCGCAAGACACCACAGGCTTCACGCCGTTTTTCCTGCTCCTTGGCCGTGAAACTGAGACGAAAATGGATACGCTGTTCCCGTTTCAACCGGACGACACTCAGGATGACTATGTTAAACAGCTAATCACCAGGTTCGAAGAAGCAAGACAGCTGGCTCGCATACGGACATTGGACATTGGACGCCCAGAAAAAGGACCGTCAGCGGTATAACGACAAGCACCGACCTGTTGTGTATAGCCTAAGCGATCTGATATGGATTTTTACCCCTGTACGGAATGTTGGACTGTCAGAAAAGTTATTGGAGCGATAGTTTGGTCCGTATCGTGTCATACGCCGCATGTCAGACGTCACATACGAAGTTGAAGATTATGAGCCATCGTTGAAACGATAAAAACGAAGAGACATTGTTCACGTCCTGTGCATGAAGCCTGACTTCGATCCTGAAGAGCAATAGGCAACAATGACTTCTTGTTCAAAGACTCTAAGGGCGGTAATGTTACTGATGAAGCCACGACAGGAACGTCTGTCGTCGATAATCGTGGAGAAGGGCAAGATTCTCTTGACCTGCCATACAGAGGACCCATGACAAGGTCAAGATTCAGGACATTGCAGCTGGCTCCACAGGTAACATAACAGCGGGTCGCTGTTTTTCCAGGAGAGGGAGCAATGCCGCGAGACACCACGTAAAAAGGCTACCGACGTGGCGCAAGGGAAAACGTCACCGACTGCGCTGCTGAAGGTCGCCGGTTCAATCCCGCCCACCGGCAAAATTTATTTCTTTGTCAATATTATTTCCAGAATGTTCTAGATGTTTATGTTCACTTGTAATTTCTACTTGTTTCTTATGTTAACTGTTCTCCTAATTTCTGGTACATTCTGTCTGTGTATAAATAGCAGAGCACTCTGTCCAAGAGGCAGTTGGTGCTGCGTGTATGTTAAGTTCGCAATGAAACCTGCTTTCAGTGTAAGTGCAGTGTTCAGTTGTTAAGCCTGCTTCCATTTCAACGCGACAATACCTATAACTGTGCAGATCTAGGTCTACAAGCTACCTACCGTTCCATGATACCAACGTATAGGTATGATCGAGATGGGAGAAGGCATTATTTTGAGGTATGCAACCCCATGATCAATTCGAAAGGCATAAGTCAGAAACAACTGAAGTTCCGCCTTAGACTCTCGCAGAGCTGAAACTGAGGCCTCCACCTTCAGAACCCTGACGTACAGAATTCCCGCTGAATACTTCACAGTAACCTCAAATAATTTCCTGTGTTGGCATGTAATATGATGTCAGGCAGACCAAAAATCTCAAGTCTGCGCTACAGTACTAGTGATTTCCATTTACGTGCACAAGCTTCGTTTACAACACGTCAGTACCTGGCCTAATATCCCCGGCAGAGAGTGTGTCTACTGGCGTCTCGTACACAAGACTTTTCACATAACCCCTCGTGTGGGCTGAGATCAGGTGAACCAAACAGGTCTCCTGTTCCTATCCACTCTTCAGAGAATGTCTGATGCAGGTGTTAACGAATCCTCAGTTAATAATGAGGGAGGGCTCCATCATGTTGTAACCTTCATTCGTTAACGAATGACTGCTATTTTTTCTACCGCCACAAGTATCAGATAGATTTTTGCTTATAACTTTAGACTTGCTCGTTTCCGGTTTAGGTTCCATTACGTCAAATACCTTGGCGTTCGACAGTGCCTCTCCACGATAACCGGCTGTTTCACGCGTCATGGCAAAATACTTTCTTAAACTCAGTGCAGTTGAAACATATTAATGCGTATCCTGGGACGATATCCCGGAAATTTCGGCAGACCGGACTTCGCAAACGTGCGGACTTCAAGGAGACGCTCGACGCTCCTCGATGATCGATTAACATTAGTCGATGACTGTGTCAGTCGTGATTGTCCTCAGCAAACGATTGTCCAGTGCGATTATACAGCCGCGTTGGAATGGCCGCGTGGTCTACGGCGCCATGCTACCGATTGCGCGGTGTTAACCTTAGCGTAAGGTAATTTAAGTTAGTTTGTAAGTCTAGTGACCGATGATCGTGACCTCAGCAGTTTGGTCCCTTAGTATTAAAAACATTTGAACGATTACAAAAATGAAAAAAGACGTAGTATGGTTGTATTTTTGTGTGTGGTGCGCAGGAACCTGCCGCTGTCGATCGTGATCGCCATCCCGCTGGTGACCTCCTGCTACGTGCTCATCAATGTGTCCTACCTGGCCGTCATGTCGGCGGCAGAGATGAGCGAGACGGGAGCCGTCGCAGTGGTGAGTGTGTCGCCAGCCGCTCATATCTGTTGTGCACAACTCTTCCGTAATGTAGCAGATTAAAATTACGTGATCTTTTACCTCTGTCTTTTGCCACTATAGTGTTGCAACGTAGTTGCATATCGATTACAGGCGACACAAAAACATGGCGGCTGACTTCACAAATGCTGTTGATGTGTAACGTAATGTGTAAATCGACCGCCGGATGAATGGCGAAAGAGAGATACTCTGTGACCAGCCGATTAAAGTGACCACTGACTGAACTGCGGATGACGACGCGTATTGTTGTCCTTAAATTAAACTCGTCTACTACCCCAACCAAAACCTCGATGTATGTAACGTATCTGACAAAACGGCAAACACCAATCTGCGGCAGAACCAGAAGCGCGATAGCTTTGATTGTGGAAGAAAAGGCTAACATCTGCAAGCAAACTCGCGACAGAAAATTTTCAGTGTTAATGCTAAAAGAAAATTGTAGTTTCTGGCTGTCATTTCTGCCTCGCAATGGCTGCCGCATTAGCACTGCTACTTGGCACTCATTGACAGGTGATTAGACGCCACACTTACAATCTAGATGCGAAATAACACAACGGCAAAAACAAGTCCACACGATCATCAAAATGACAGAGCAAGCTACTACAAAATTTTTAAACAATTTATTATTTGATTATCAGCCAAAAACTGCAAATGTAAAAAACGATTCACAACTGTTAGCTGATAATCAGATAATAAATTGTTTCATATATTAGTGCAGTTGCTAACTCGCAAACCGATTATGTCGACTATAGTAAAAAAAAATTGAATTTATTTGAATAACTGATAAAGTCGTGAATCATCAGTTAATTCAATCGAAATTAGAACTAAAAAGTGTTATTATCCTTGAAGGGATTCGAAATAAAAGGAAAGAAAAGAAAGGTTAATTGAGATTTGACGTCCCGTCTACAGCGTGATCATTAGAGACTGAGAGGATTCGAACCTAACACGTCGTCGACACGAGTGTATCACTTCACCACTGCGCTACGCCAATATACATTATGCAGCCTTTCAGCAGTTCCGCTTCACCTGATATGCGAATCCCATTGTTTACGTGACGCTAAATCGTGGCTTCGGCGAAAGGACCCAGTAGTTGCAAGAGGTTTCGTGATTGCAGCCGAATGACCTCAAATTCTTGCCGCGATATTTCGGTTGACAACCATTCCGTCGTTATGAGGTGAGCTTACCCGAAGATCAGTAATGGCTGTCAGCCTAAATATTATAGCAAGAATTTGACGTTATCCAGCTGCAATTCCGAATCTTCTTAGTATATACACTGCTCAAAAAAATAAGGGGATCAGGTGAGATATCATACACAATATACATATGGTAACGTATTTTATTCACATATTCGTTACAATAGTAATTTCTGTGTCATACAGTACGATATTTTGCTATCTCAACTCTCTACTTGATATTTACATGGCCTTTAGTTACAGCGAGGCTCCATGGGGCTATCATAATATTGAAAAAGTCATTCTCGTTTCCCTCTAATTGGTGTGTGATCATCTCGGAAAGCCAGTACAGCTGCTCACCTGTGTGGCATAGATAATATGCGGTTATCATCAGCTCTTGAGGGATATTTGACCATTCTTCCCTGAGTGGAATATGCAGCTCTGCAACCGTTATGGGATGTGCTGGTCTGGCTGCAGTGCGTCTGCTAAGTGCATCCCAGGCATGCTCAATCGGCTCAACAAGCTGGCAACACCAGTTCCCTCAGCTTCAAGCATATTGTCCACCAGTGCAGATCTCTGCGTTATCGTCCACTGTAAGGAACCCATCTCGCCGGCCTCGGTGGCCGAGGGGACTGAGACGCTCCAGTCACGGTCTGCACGGCCACTGCGGTCGGGGGTTCGAATCCCCCCTCGGGCATGGATATTTGTGCCGTCCTAGTTCGTAAGTAGTTCATAAGTAGTTTGTAAGTTTAGGGACTGATGACCCCGTAGTTAAGTCCCATAGACTATACAAACATTTGAACATTTTGAACAAACATTTGAACCCATCTCCCATGTCACCAGCGTAGGGCACATCAAAAAGTTGAAGTATCTCGTCTCTGTACCTCTGAGCAGTCAAAGCGCCATTCTGGACGACGTAGAGGTTCGTAAGTCTGCCAATACTGACTCCTGCCCACACCATTCGTCCACCACCATGATACGGCGTTTCCTGCACTTAAGCAGGATTGTTACAAGGTCTTATCAGATGAGACAACGACGATTGTCCGGCTAACCAAAATGTTCTTACCTTTGAACAAAACCCGGTTCCATTCCTTAAGATTCCAGTCCTGATGTTCCTCCATCCAGTTTCTGCGGGTCTCGCTGTTTTCATGGGATACACACTATAGGCCTCCGTGCATAGAGACCACATTCCCGAAGGCGCTTTCGGACTGTTTGTGTTGACATTGCTCGTCCTGGAGGGTGCGTTGCAGCTGAGTTGCATCCAGCCTCCTGTTACGAACGGTTGTTAACCGGAAGTAAGGATGTTACCCGTGGACGATCTTAGCCTTGCCTTCCTTTAACGATTCCTGTTGTCTGAAATCGCATTCGGGTCCTGGAAATGAAACTTTGGGACACTCCAATAGCTGCTGCCGCCTCCTTCGGTGTCTGTGCCACTTCCAACTTTCTGTGGATCCCCATGTCACAGCTTCTGGTAAGGCATTGCACTACCTGCTCACTACACTATCTCAACCCAACTACTTGTGTAATCACAAGTAAACACCTGCAGCGACTTTCTGTTGTTACCACTATTTCGATTGCCGCAATGCTGTTGTCTCCACTCCGTAGAACCGATAGAAAGACGTCGAACCATTTTAGTTTATTCTGCCGATGACGATACTTCAGAACTTAGATAACTCATCTGATCCCCTAATTGTTTTGACCAGTATATTTTACGACCGTAAAACTTCAATAATCGTATCTAGTAATGTTTCCATGAAACGTGTGCATTTCGTTAGTATCGTTGCTTGTTTATTGCTTTTTGTGCGGTTATAACGTGCGCTGAAACGCAAAGTGTAAGTGGTCGACCGATGATACCGATGATACGTGACGCAAGCATATCGAGAAAGAAAACTAGGTGAAAAACTGAAATTGACTTATTTTTGTGTTAGTTTACAACTGCGAACCGTTCGGGCGTGACTTTTTTAGTCATTTTAATGGGAAAACTGGCGAAGTCGATAGTCTTTCTTTCCTTGCTTTGAACAGATCATTCAGCAGTGAGCCACTGTTAGTCACCTGTGTAGTAGTAAGTTACATATTTAGCTTTTCTACGTGTTTTCACAGTTTAATTCGTAGGTAAGTAGCTGCAGTGTGCTGTGAACGGATGCAGGAAGAGTTGGCCGAGGTTCGCGAACAGCTGAAAGGCTGTCGGCTACGGCCAGCCGTATTGAGGATGCAGAAATCCATGCACGCCGTGTGTCGTCGTTGCGGGGCGAGTGGCTGGTTGTTCACGAAGCGGAGGGCCAATGTGGAGGCTGGTCGTCTTCCCTTCCTGTGGCCACACGGGGGACGGATTTGATAGTTACGGTGCGGTCAATCCAGGAGTCTGTTGCCTGTCTTGTTCAGTCTGGTCGCTCTGTGGTCTTTGTTTGGACTCCGGACCGCATTGGTATTCCTGGAAACGAACGTGTGGATCAGCTGTCTGAGCTGGCCACCACCCCAAGTCCGTTGCACATTGGTCTTCCGGAGAGGGCTCTCCGACTGAAGTTAAATACTTAGCCTTTGGAATTCTGAGTGGGCTAACTCAGCTCAACCAAACAAGTTCCAGGCAGTGAAGCTCTCTGCGGCCACACGGAAGTCCTCACTGAGGACATCTCGTAGGTAGTCGGTTGTTCTATGTCGCCTGGTCACACGTGGCCACCTGCTTCGTCGGGAGGACCCGTCACAGCACCTTCTAGACAGTGGTCCTCATCCTGCCGGACTGTGCACTTTTAGTTGCCGTTTAACCTGCCAGATGCGCTTTCTTTTATGCTAGCTGACAGTACTGCTATGCTTGATCGTTTTTTATGTTTTATTCGCGCAGCTGTTTTTTATCATATGATTTAATGATGGGTACCTAAGCCTGATCTTCCAGCACCCACCATTGAAACAGTTTTAAACTGTTGATACCCTTGCAGTGTCAGTCCTATTTTTAACTGGCGGTTTTAGTATGTGCAGAATGTCTGGCTCATCAGTCAGCCACAATCTTCTGCTGTGATATTTTAGCACCATCTTTTGTTCGCTCCAGAACTTAAGTGTTTTTCTTCCTTTTTCTGTTGTCATTTTGGCACTCATTATACAGCCGACCACCTCTTGTACTGGATATGGAGTACTTGGTTTTCAGCCGCAACTCTCGTGACGTTCTCTCTTAGCTGGGAACGGGGGACTGATAACCCAACCGTTTAGTCCCCTTTAAAAACACAACAACAACAACAACATTAGCGCGCAGCGCCGGAAAGAATTAAAATACCCACTCGCTAAGTCTTCTGGGGCCCTCATCCGAGATGGGGAGGACACCTTGCCTGTCTGCAAGTTGTGGCACGCTTGGCTGGTGAAGTAATTCTCAGTTCATACGGGCGGATGGAAGAGTATCCGCTGGCCTTAGACGTGGCTTCAAGCAGAGCTTTTAATTTGTTGCATTTGTGACGTTACCTGAAATTTTCGCTACTACTTATTACTTTTCGCCTGACCATCCTTAAGTAAGCCAGAACCATACAGTAAATATTAGTGAACGCACCCATGGACTGGATCGATGACATCTGTTAGGCTGTATCGTGGGGGAGCAGCTTTACGCTGCACAACGTATAGACATGGGGGGGGGGGGCACATTCGTTCCAGAATGGCTGTAAACACTAATATTTACTTTTTAGAACTGTTTGAATATTAATTAAATACGAGAGTCACATTCAGCTAATGGCGTACTGCCTTGTTGAATTCAGGTGGAAGGAACACTTGGCGATAATTATTAGAGAGCCGCAGTTGCTCTTGTATGATGTGTAACCTACGTGTGGAATTGTTCTGGTAATTGTGTAACTCCTACTTGCCATAGCACTTGTGACAGAGTGATCCGACTGGATACTATTTTAGTGATATTCCTTCTGATAATTAATCTGAGCCGCGCGGGAATAGCCGTGCGCTCTAAGGCGCCTTGCTGCTGAGTGCGCGGCCGTTCCCCGCCGGAGATTAGAGTACTCATTTGCGTGCGAGTGTTCTTAGCATAAGTTAGTTTAAGTAGTTTGTAAGTTCAGGGACCGATGGCCACTGCAGGTAGATCCCATGCTTTTATAAACAATTATTTTTTTAATTAATCTGCTACGTAAATGACGCTCAGCAAGAGTCATTATCAGATACAGCGACATAATGCATTCAATGTACGCCTTTATGATTGACTACCATATTTATAAATTAAACAGATTTTTAGCAGATACTACTTTCATTTTAAGTAGAACTTTTTCGCCACATTCTAGTGTCACGCGCTGTTGACTGTACATCGTTAGTCAACGACGTAAAAAGAATATTATCCAATGAGACATATCTTGACAATGATTCTAAAAGTGCAGGATGTAATTACAGGATCCTGAGGTGTTTTGGTAAGTGAGTGGAAGAGGGCAGAAGCCACGGTGAATTGGGCAGAACTGACGATGTTGCCATTTATGTGGTTTGTCAGAAATATAACGATAGGAGGGGAATATTCAATTAACAGACTTCGTGCTAACAGTGAATGTCCTATACGTCACAGATATAGATGGCACCCCTTAAATTGATAGCAAGTCATTGCTGGGGAAGCTCTTATAAAATTAGTAACCCGTTTTCATCCTTCTCTCGTTATACATCGTTACCACAGCAAATGCAAGTCCTTTGGTTTGGAGCAAACTGGATGGTGTTAACCAGTCTGTGACTGCAGGTTTCTGGAGAATGGTAGGACTCTCCTGAGCGGTGCACTACACGAAGGAAGCAGCGGAGTGCCTGCAGCAGTGCCACGTCATGGCTGCGGCACAGCCCACAGCAATCGCGGCCTACTTGTAAATCTATGGGAGTTAACTACTCTGGCAATCAGTCCCTTGGCTTACAAACTACTTATACTAACTGAAAGTAACTTATGCTAAGGACCAAGGTTATTCTATTTAAGGTTGGGCCCGTAGCGAAACGATCTGCTATTGGCCGTTGAAATGACGTCAGCATTGCTAGCGAGGGGCGCGAAGCGGCGCTGCACCGTCACATACAACACCACTAAATACAGAAAAGTCAACTTTTTACGCATTGCTTATTGCAGTTACATATCTCGTTAAATCCTTCCGACAGCCGAAGAATGCCAATGACGTCATTTTCGCCTCTGTGATGCCGCTGCTTTCTCCCTCTTCAGCTTCATGTTGATGTAGCGTACTCGAATAAAAATTCGGCCCGTAAGAATATTCTAATGACCTCCGGCGCCACATGAAGATATTTCTGCGAAATTACGTCGGCTAATCTCTTAGAATTTTTTGAAGTACGTCACTTGCGTTAAACTCGTTGAACAGCAGCTCAAACTTTGAGATCTGCCGCATTCACTCGTCAGACGGCACTAACAAACCTCCTCGTGATAGAAATTCAACCCACCCGTATTCTGCGAGGTGTTTTCGAAGAGAACAAAGTAGTTTATTAGACGACATCCCTAGTGAGGTGTCATATTTCGCAGCACGGCGTACAATGTATCCTGCCAGATATCTGAATCCTTCAGTTGGGCATTCGACATTTGTCACAGCAGACGGTGCAGCAGCCTCACAACTAAAACTTATGTCCTGGCTCTCTGCTTCCCCATCTGGCATGGTCATTGCTTCAGGTATATCCGGCAAAATTCCACACAGCTGACTAGATGACAGAAATTGTGAATCTTCTTCCTGTCTGACAGACGAAGTATTAGACAGAGGAATGTCTTGGGCATTCTTTCCCAGAAGCAATAAACGAAGCCGATGTTTTACTTACTTTGGGCGAGGATGTTGATAAAAATGGCCAATACCTCTAATCTGTGAAAACAAATTCTCAAGACAGGCCTGGTTCAGCCATGCTGTTAAACCGCGAGGACTTGCGCGTGGGGATTTTGCTCACAGTAATTTTAAAACAATCGGCATTTTACCAGATTTAAATAGTCAAATGTTTGTGTTTTATTAACATTAAGTACATTACAAACTGTTCTTTGACGGTCAGAAAAATACTATACACGCGATCGATCGCGTAACTTTGAAAGGTGCATGTTCTCGCGGGTTAATATACACTTAATGCCTAATGACAAAAGGTCAGAATGAAGGCCAAATAAAAAAATTGACATTAAGAGTCCTTTCTGAAATGGTAACAGATTCCTTCGGTTTCCAATCTGTATTGTTTCACAGCACAAATACCTTATGCTGAGAATTGTTTTTTGGAGCTGCTCGTTTGTTCCATAGGCACTTGCTAATGTCTTTTTGTCAACGATTCTGGGAGAATTTAAAATGTCAAACGAATCATTAATATATTAATCGAATTTTCTGTCGTAAAACACACGAATAAACGAAACAAAACATACACTGTAAACAACAAGCTACTCCAGGGCTACTGCTATAACTGCCGCCGCGTGCTTCTGCGGTGACGTCATGCGCAGTTCGACCAATTTCTACCTCGGACTGCGCAGTCCATTCGCGCCCCCTCTGCTAAGGACAACAAATACACCCATGCCCGAGGGAGGACTCGAACCTCTGACGGCGAGCAGCAGCTAAGCGCCTTGGAACGCTCGGCCACTCCACCGCGGCTGCCTTGAGGCCTTGTCTCTCGTAGCTATTGTCAGTGCACATGTTGGTTTTTGAAGATAGACTGCTACGCCATGATTTCATTTCAGGTGATGCAGATAAGCAGTCTAGTAAATTACTCTTCAAATGTTTGTAACTATAAGCGACTTAACTGCTGTGGTTGTGTGTCCCTAGGATTACAAACTACTTAAACTCACTTTAAGGACAACACACACTCACACACCCGTGCCCGAACCTCCGTCGCGGGCAACAGCGCGATCCGCAACAAGGCGCCTTAGAGCGTTCGGCCACTCCACCACGGGCAACTACTATTGAACATATTTCCGGAAACTGTCTCTAGCAGCTGTATCGACGGCCGTGCGCATATTTTCGACATGACAGTCACAAACAGTCCTCGCGTTGTGTCACAGTAAAGACAGGACTTAGTGATTGTGATGTGGTCATGTCGACAATGGAAATTTAAGTTAATAACTCAGTCAATAATGTAGGGAGACTGATGTTTTCTATGAACAACTGATAAGCAATTGTTAGCGTCTTGCATACTGCATGTACAACATTCAGTTCCGCCACGATGGACGCAGAAGAATTATAGATAAAGTTTAAATGCATCGTAAATCAAGCACAGAAGGAGTATGTACTGATTAAGCGGACAAAGGATGGGAAAGACCCGCCGTGGTTAAACACTAATATTGAAAAAAAAATGCTGAGGAATTAAATAAACTGGCACTCCCAATAAAAAGTAAAATAAATTCCTGAGAAACCGAGAAAATTATGGCCCTATGTAACATCGATAAGGGGATCGAATTCCCCTATCCAATCACTCGTTTATCAACCTGGGGTGGAGATAAAACACAGCTAAACATAAAACTGTAGTTTTATGTTCAAATGTTTGTTAAGCTTAAGGGACTTAACTGCGGGGTCATCAGTCCCTAAACTTACAAATTACTTATAAACTAACTTAAACTAAAGGCAGCACAAACATCCATTCCCGAGGATGGATTCGAACCCCCGACGGAGAGCGGCCTCGCGGATCAGAGCGGTAGTTTTAAATTTCATGCTTAAGAAACCGATCACGCAGAAAGTTCATAAAAAACATGCCGTCGTTTGACAATAGCATAGGCTCCAGAATAGAGGACATGGTAATAGGCATCAACGGCTTAGGGTAAGAGTGGTCTGGCCCGGATGCAATCTATAACACCCCTTTTTCCGTAAAAATACATAATTAACTCATTAGTTATGTGTGGAAGGCAACAACGCCGTTTCCTTAAAATTCCATGCCCCTGAGCCCATATTTAGCACGGTGATTAATAAAATTGCAGGTTCGATGCCATGGATTCGGGACAGGCTAACACGTATTGGAGCAGGGGAGTATTAAGTACAGTTGGTTACTGTCTGAAACTCAGAACATAATATTTTAATAGCAAGTAACCATCAGTGCGCAACACGCGCGTTCCATACAAAACTGGCATAACCTACAGCTCATCATTTGCTAACTATAAAAAACAGTTCAACTTAGACAAATGATACTAGCAGCAAGCGAATATCTAATTCCAAGTAAAACGACTGCTAGTAGATGTGAACAGCGGAGAGCGACTGAGGGAGAGGCTGTGGCCTCAGCGCACTCCACGTGAGCGTTCTGCTCCTGTTACACGCGCGGGCGCCACTGTTTGCGACCTCGCCAGAGATGTTACAAATCCTAGCTGTCTTTTACTCAGCGGCACTGGCCACTTACTTTGCATTATCGCGAATCTTTGGTCCCGTGCAAATTGCCAAGCGACTGAAAAAAAACGCAGGTGACCTCTGCTTAAAAGAAAGGACCAACGTCATTAACATCAGTTTGTTGCACTACCTGCGGTCTCGCAGTCCCTGACATGGTGCCTACAACTGCTCGGCAATTTTAACTAGGGATCTAAAACAAAATGACATTTTTTTAAAGAAATTGCGGAAAAAGTAGAACTACTAATATCATACGAAAAAAAGGGAATACATGTCATGCAACAAACAAGCACCAAAGTTTTTGAACACGAAATATGGAAAAATAAAAAAAACTTCTTACATTAAATACTTGGGGGTTATCATACAAGAAAACGGTCTGGAAAAAGTTGGAAACAAAGCGAAGTTCGTTGCCAAGAAATGGGAACTGCATGCAGACTTACACAGAATATTCATCCTAAAAAACACTTTCTAAATTCAGTAAAGTTAGTCACTACAGCACTGTAATCAAACCTTAATGTGTTTATGGAACAGAAACTTTAATTTAAATAGGAGGAGGAATATTAAAGAAATTCAAAATAAAGAAAGATCATTAAGAATATATTAGGCCCCAAAATTACTGATGGAGAAAGTTGTGGGCTGGGAAGTAATAAGGAAATAGAATACAGACACACAAGGTGACACGAGAAAACAAATGTTATGGACACATTAGACGAATGGTTGACAAAACAAATAGTATAATTCTTTGTAAACAGAAGGCCAAAACTGAACCAATTCAATGGATCGCTGCTATTCAGGAAGATCTTAAAGACGCCGGTATAACTGACGCAGACGATACAGACGGAGAATATTCAGACAAAAGATATTTGTTTGGAAAGTTGGTCAGAGGGGAATTAGAAAACGGACTGGAACATCATGGTCTGACGAAAGAAAGAGGCCCAGCCGTCAGTGAGAATAGAGCTTTTGTTGGAAGAAGCCAGCACGAGGGTATGGGGTTACTACCACTGCGAGTGAGTGTACCCTCCTCGGTTGTCCCCTCTACTAGGTGACAACATCCAGAGCTTTCGTTCCCTTCCATAACTCCCCAGAAGGCTCTTTATCAGGCCTGGTCCTGTCCACGGCGGTACGTCGTCCCCTCAATCTGACCTTGGAACTGATTTACCATTTCTTTATAGGGGGACACTCACTGTAGCGTGTACTCCAAATCACCGTATAGTTCAGGATGTCTCACATTAACAACAATTGCAGAGAAGAAGGAAGTGAAATATGAGATAAAGCCTAGGGGAGCCATGGGGGAGCCATTAAGATCGTGGGCCCCTTCACTCCAACCCTGAAACCTCGTGCCCTCAATTATCAGTTTCCTTTCACGCTTCAAACCCCCCCCCCCCCCCAGGGGGCCGACAGTTCTTTTGTGGGTACGTGTGTGGCGCTCACGGGGCTCCGAGCCGAAGCAGCCTTTCTTCTGTCCCAGGCTGCTTCACTTTCCCTCCCGGTTTATGCCTTCGCCCAGAGACGGGCGTCCTTTGCGATTCAAGGTGGTTTCTTGTAGTAGTTTCTCTTTTTCCTTAGTTTCTCCCTTTCCTATCCTTTGCTTCTGCCTTCCTCTCCTTGCTGTACTTTCCTAGCCTTCCTCTCCTCCTCATTAGACTCCGCTTCGGCGTTTGAGACACTTATTTCTCTTCACTTCATCTATTCTTCTTCTTTCCTCCCTGTGCGTGTCTGAAGGCCGACCCACGTATTATCATGCGTAGCAGGTGACGGGGTAACGCGTAATTCCCCGCCCCGGGTAGACAAGTAGGGCACTTACGTACCCCCTGGTAAAGGCCAGGCCCAGGGAGGGGTGATTACTCGAGCTGGTACCTTCCGAACATGCCGATTGGTCCCTCTGCCCTTTCTCGGGAGGTGTGACCTGAGGTGTGAACAATCACCTAAGGCGGGTAAGCCCTCAGAGAGGGCCCCCACTAGGAAGGAGCGCGCCATCGGAGACGCCGGGGACACTTCCGCAATGACTTCCTTCTCTTCTTCTGTGACTTTGACACAGAAACAAAAGATAGATTCGCCTCAGCAAAAGAAAACTTTGCCTAATCTTCCGAAATTCCTTGTTGTCTCTCGAACTGACGGCAAAGATTTCACTTCTGTAAATCCTTTCGTCATTCAGAAAGGTTTTGATGGAATCCCTGGCCCTGTTAAAGCCTGTTCGCGTCAGCGCAATGGAACATTGTTGCTGGAAGCGGACAGTGCCTTCCAAGCCCAAAAACTAATACGGACTACGTTGTTACACACGTTTCCTGTCAAGGTAGAAGTGCATCGCACACTCAACTCGTCACAGGGGGTAGTTTTTCCGAGATCCCTTGACGGGTTGTCTGACGAAGACATACACACCTATATGTCTGATCAGGGTGTAACAGCCTTTCATAGGGTGTTGAAAAAGGTAGATAACCAGCTGCCACCAACTCGTACTGTGTTCTTGACGTTCGACAGAGTTGAAATCCCGTCGAAGGTCAAAGCAGGGTACGAAGTTATCTCCATCCGCCCTTATATACCAAATCCAACGCGCTGTTTCCAATGTCACAGATACAACCATACATGTCAATCTTGCCCTATTGCAGCAAAATGTGTCACTTGCGGTAGGGACGACCATGAGGGGGATTGCCCACCTCCGTCCCCTCACTGCCTTAATTGCAACGGTGACCATGCGACTTCCTCTCGGGACTGCCCTGTATATAAGGATGAAAAGGTCATTCAGCAAATTCGGGTTACGGAAAAGGTATCAACATCTGCCGCTCGACAGTTGTTGGCGAGTCGAAAGCCCACTGTCCTCCCAGCGGGCACATACAGTAAGGTCCTCACCTCCACTTTCCTCCTACTGCTTCTAACGTCAACTACCTCTTCTCACCGTCACTCTTCCAGAAGAGCCAACAAAAAAAACGAGTTCCTCTCCTTCCTCGCCGAGGCGTGACCCATCCGTCACGCCGCCCAACAGTAGTCGGCCCCGATCATCTTCTGTCTCGCCGGGACGCACTACTGTTAGCCAGACAACCGGCATTTTACCGGCGGTGGAAGCTGCCCCTCCTGATAAACTCGGGAAGGTGGCAGATGTATCGTTTGAACCTATGGAACATATCTGCCTCTAGATGGCGACAGTAGTGTTCTCTCGAAGTCCCGTCCTCAGCGGCCGTCGAGGTGACCCCACCTGCTTGTTCCTTTTTATCTTCCTTTCTTCTCTTATTTTTTATCATGGCGCTCCTTCAATGGAATATTCGCGGCTTTCGTTCCAATCGGGAGGAATTAAAACTACTCCTTCGATTGCACTGTCCGATTCTAGTTTGTCTCCAAGAAACTAAGTTACGTCCAAGTGATCGTGCAGACTTCCCCCACTACACTTCTGTGCGTTTCGACCTGCCACCTGTGGAAGGTAGCCCAGCCCATGGAGCGGTTCTGATGCTCATTCGGGACGATGTCTATCACCATCCCATTACATTGCATACTCACCTACAGGCAGTTGCCGTCCACATCACTCTATCCAGCTTATCCTTTTCCCTCTGTAATATCTATTCGCCATCGTCATCTGCCCTTACTGGGGCAAATGTGCTACACCTCATTGACCAGCTCCCTTCACCTTTCGTGTTGGTAGGCGACTTTAATGCCCATCACCCCTTATGGGGCTCTTCGGCACCTTGTCTGAGAGGCTCCCTTTTGGTGGACCTTCTCCAACACCTCGATCTTGTCTGCCTCAACACCGGTGCACCGACCTTCCTTTCAGACACAACACACACTTATTCCCATATAGACCTCGTCATATGCACTCCTCAGCTTACCGGTCGGTTTGAGTGGTATGCACTTTCTGACACGTACTCGTGTGACCATTTCCCTTGTGTCATCCACTTCCTGCATCATTCCCCATCTCCTCGTCCCACCAGTTGGAACATCTCTAAAGCCGACCGGGGGCTTTATTCTTCCATGGCTGTTTTTCACAATCAGAATCTTCCCAGCTGTGACAGTCAGGTCGAATACCTCACAGAGATTATTCTCACAGCTGCCGAACATTCGATACCTCGTACATCCTCTTCTCCACGTCGTGTCCCGGTCCCTTGGTGGACTGCAGCCTGCAGCGACGCTCTAAGAGCCCGGCGACGTGCTTTACGCACCTTCCACCGCCACCCAACGTGGAAGAATTGTATAAATTATAAACGACTGCGAGTGCAATGTCGTCGTATTATAAAGGACAGCAAAAAAGCTTGCTGGACTACTTTTACTAGTTCTTTTGACCGTTTTACTCCCTCCATGGTTGTTTGGGGTGGCCTACGCCGTATATCCGGCATCAAGGTCCACTCCCGATTTCTGGCCTGACCGTCGAGAACGCAGTCCTTGTGTACCCCGTAGATGTTTCCAACGCACTGGGCCGTTCATTTGCGGAGGTTTCGAGCTCTGCCCATTACCACCCTGCCTTCATCCCTTGCAAACAGGCAGAGGAGGCACGGCCGCCTTCTTTCCACTCTTTTAATCGTGAAAATTATAATGTCTCCTTCACCATGCAGGAGCTAGACCGTACTCTCGCCCTGTCCCGATCTTCTGCTCCCGGCCCCGATTCCATCCATATTGAGATGCTGAAGAACCTCTCTCCTGCGGGCAAGTGTTTCCTTCTTAGTACCTGTAATCGCATATGGACAGAAGGTCATGTTCCCACAAGTTGGCGTGAAGCCATTGTTGTCCCCATCCCCAAACCAGGGAAGGACAAACATCTTCCTTCCAGTTATCGCCCAATTTCTCTGACGAGCTGCGTCTGTTAGGTGATGGAACGCATGGTTTACGCTCGGTTGGTTTGGCTCCTCGAATCTCGGCGCCTCCTAACAAATGTCCAATGCGGTTTTCGTCGACACCGCTCTACTGCTGATCACCTCGTTACCTTGTCGGCCTTCATTATGAATATCTTTCTAAAGAAGCGTCAAACAGTAGCAGTGTTCTTCGACTTGGAGAAGGCATACGATAGCTGTTGGAGAGCGGGCATTCTCCGCACATTGCACACGTGGGGCCTTTGGGGCAGCCTCCCTCTTTTTATTCAAGCGTTTTTGGCGGGTCGCAAGTTCCGGGTAGGGGTGGGCTCTGTTTTGTCAGATACCATTCGCCAGGAGAATGGGGTACCACAGGGCTCCGTCTTGAGTGTGTCTCTCTTTGCCATTGCAATCAATCCGATCGTAGATTGCCTTTCAGCCGACGTTTCCGGATCCCTTTTTGTAGACGATTTCGCGATTTATTGCAGCACCCAGCGGACGTGTCTCTTGGAGCGTTGTCTTCAACGCTGTCTTGACTGTCTATATTCCTGGAGCATCGCGAATGGCTTCCGATTCTCCACTGAGAAAACGGTGTGTATAAACTTCTGGAGATACAAGGAATTTCTTCCACCATCCCTACGTCTTGGCCCCATTGCTCTCCCTTTCGTGGAGACAACAAAATTCTTGGGGCTAATGTTGGATCAGAAACTTTGCTGGTCCACACACGTGTCCTATCTGGCTGCCCGTTGTGCCCGATCCCTTAATGTTATTCGTGTCCTCAGTGGCACGTCATGGGGAGCGGATCGTACTGTCCTGCTTCACCTTTACCAGGCCATTGTTCAGTCGAAGCTCGACTACGGAAGCCTTGTATACTCTTCTGCACGGCCGTCGATTCTCCACCGTCTCAACTCTATCCACCATCGGGGATTACGTCTGGCGACCGGTGCATTTTATGCCAGCCCTGTTGGAAGTCTGTTTGCCGAGGCTGCTGTATTACCCTTGACCACTCTTGTGTCGGTACGCATGCCGCCTGCGGTCGATTCCCAACCATCCATCTTACAGATTATTTTTTGACGAGTCACTCGATCGCCAATATCAGTTGTCTGCGATAGCCTTGCTTCCACCTGGAGTTCGGTTTCGCCGCCTGCTACAGCGTCTTGATTTTACCCTTCCTTCCACCTTTCGGTTGAGTGACAGCCCATTGCCACCGTGGCATCAGGCCCAGGTTCACACTCACCTTCAACTTAGTTCGCTCCCCAAGGAGAGCACTCCGGATTTGGTATACCGCTCGAGGCTTGTCGAACTCTGTTCGCGGTTCGAAAATGCCATATTTATTTACACTGATGGTTCCAAGAGCACTGCCGGTGTCGGATCTGCCTTCGTCGTCGGGGACAACCGTTTCCAATACAAGCTCCCTGACCGGTGCTCGAATTTCACGGCTGAGCTTTTTGCCCTCCACCAGGCCGTTTTGTATACCTGCCGCCACCGCCAACCTTTCTATGCCATATGTTCGGACTCCCTTAGTGCCCTGCAGAGTCTTAAGGACCCTTTCTCGACCCATCCTCTCGTGTATCGGATGCAACGCTCCCTCCAGTTGCTAGCAGATGACAGCTGTCACGTTTCTTTCCTGTGGGTCCCTGGCCGACATAGCAGGCAGCAGCTCTTTTGCCTCGCATGGCTACCTTTTGCGTCCCATCGGACGATGTTCAACGGGCTCTTCGCCGGAGTATCGTGTCGTCCTGGCACAGTGCGTGGTTCTCACTGTACGACAATAAATTGAGAACTGTAAAACCGATCCTGACCGCTTGGAGGACCACCGGTTGCGGATCAGTCACTGCCGTTTCAGCCACCGTCATTTGCTAACCGCCGATCCTGCACTGCTGTGCTCCTGCGGTGAATTGCTGACGGTGCGATATGTTTTACTGTCTTGTCCCAATTTTAATCGTCTCCGTGTAGCCCTTCACTTTCCGTCTACTCTGGAGGAACTTTTAGCTGATGACACACGAGCAGCTGCTCGAGTTTTGCGTTTTATCAACTTGGCCAATTTATCAAAGGATATTTAACCCTTTTGTTTTTATTTTTTTGAGACCTAGCAAATCTCTATTCTTGTCTGGGCGCTAATGACCTTAGCAGTTGTGCGCCCTAAAACCACAAAAAAAAAAAACGCTCCAAACCATCTTCCCGAAACTACGTCAATGCGTTCAAATAGATAGTAAGCTGTCGTGGAAAGCCCATGAGCAGGATCTTGTTCAAAAACGAAATGCTACGTTGTTTACCATCAGAACAGTATCCGATTTAACTGCTAAGTCAATACCAAAAGGAGTCTACTTTATTTTCATTCGTTTATGACGTATGGTATTATTTTTGGGGTAATTCTTCTGAATCAAGAACCAAATTTTTAACTAGAAAACAGACTTCAAGAAAAAAACTATTCCAAAAAATATTAATATGCACTAAAAAGTAAATAATAATAATGGCATATACTTCTACAACTTAATAATCAACTTATTTTTTCTACTCATCAATATGTAACTACGATCTTTGTGTTTGTCACGCAAGAAGATAGGTACGTACCTACCCACTTTAAATCTAACTCAGCACATACCTGTGAATAACAAACAATCATCAAAATATTTTTTAGAGTTCTCCTAAGTAAAATGAAACGAAAAATGGCGACTGTGTTTCACGGATACTTCAACTGTCTTTATCATCTTAACACTCGGCGCTCTTGCGGATATTGGTCACTCGTTTTCGTATTCGAAACTCGTTTCGTAGTGTTTCCTGTCTAATTTAGTCAGAAACAATACCGTACGATGCACAGATTTATGCATATAAATACATATTTCTTGATAAAATTTTTTGGATATTTTTCATTGAAGTTAATTTATACATTTAATTACTGTATTTCTTTGGTAGTGTGTTTCGGCTGTTGTGTCCAGTTCAAAAAACCCTGAAATTTTTTTTTGCATTAACCAATAAATTGCGTCGCCGCTAGTGCTGAAACCTAGGAGCAGTGGTTAGAAGCGAGCTTCAAGTTCCATTCCACCATCAATACTTAAAAAAATGTTTGTTAAGCTTATGGAACTTAACTGCGGGGTCATCAGTCTCTAAACTTACAAACTACTTATAAACTACAGACAACAGAAACAGCCATGTCCGAGGGAGGATGCGAACCCCCGACGGGGAACGGCCTCGCGCATCGGAGCATAGCGGCTCAACGAGCTCTGCCAATCGGCCGCGTCATTAATACTTGAATTTTGCATTGTTTGCTTGGCCACGTGGTTTCTTTTAGGTGGCAGGCGATTAACTTGTCCATTCCAATCTATCTTTTCAATTTCTAATGGCCTATAGACGACGGCGCCTTACATTACTTCTTTTAAGTATCGTAACTTCCACATGGATTTAACTCAATAGCAACGCATACGCATTGTGAAATGATTCTGAGCTAAGGATGTATATTTGCTCTTGTGTTTTCACCGTATGGTGTAATCGGAGCAACAGTGTTTCAGCGTCTTAATTTTTAGTTCTCATTGTTTTCAGTCATTGTCCATTATACAAATGTCCTTGGAGGATTTATTTGCGCTGCAAAATTGCATTTCTCAACTGAGAGCGCCCCATTTTCAAGTGCCATGGCCGAGGGCCGTGTCGTTTACGTGACGGGCCAGGAATAGAACACAACAAGCTGGCGAGTGATTTTATTCAGCTATTCCATTGTGTTGTATATAGAGCGTGTTGGAGCGCCAAGCCGGTGGAGTGCATGCACGCCTCTTCCATATTGCTCACTATCTCCACACTGTGTCGTTCTTCCCGAGCACATCACAATTGTTGTGGTTTATCCCTGTCCGGCGACCGAGATTTGCTTTTTCGTGTTTCCTCAAAACTCGACAAGGTGAACGTCGGAATGATTTTTTTTGAAAAGCAGTGGTCTATTACGTCTATTTACACTTAGTCGAAGGTAGTGCTCGATGAGATGTAAAACTATAAATTTCCGCTAATTTTATAGCGTCCACATTCCACTGACATTGAAGTTCTTAATTCCAATCGTATCAGGAGTTTCACAAAGTTTCTTATAGAGAAATCTACAAAATTCAATTAAAGCAGAGTGTCTGTGTGTTTGTGTGTACGTATTGCATACAAATCTACAGTTTTGTTCCAATTTTTATGAAATTTTGCACACGTAAGCTTCAGTACAACATATAGTTCACGAAATAAGCCGTTATAAACAATGAGTGTGAGACCAACTGCTGCATCACGTGGCAATGTTGCACATTTCCCCCTAAACCACGGAACCGATTTCAACCAAAATTTGATACAAATATTCCTTACCGTGAGGCAACAGTTGCTGCAGGATTAAGAATCACATACGACACATGGTTCAGGAGATATGACGGTATAAACAATAGTCATCGCAAAAAAACTGCCACATAATGCGACGAGACTTTATTCATACCCTGTATGAGAATGGAAGTACTTAGCAAATTGCAACAAACTTTAAAGATAATTTCAAACTTTCATTCTATTTTTCTCGCTGACAACCACAGTAAAATGATGAAAGGAAAAGTTTCACGCTTACTACTTTTCCGCTGTTCATGGACTAAACCTGCAGCATTCGGTATGACGTTACAATTTCCAATTTCTACACTACAAATTGTAGCCGCAGTATACACACAAATAGCTGATTGTACCTTCGAAATTGTATCACAGTAGGAGACGTAGTTCATGAGATACGAGTACATAAACAGTAACGATCATGGAAAACCGCCTCATCTCACAAGTATTAATCTATTACTTTACTACTATTACTTTACTACTAATTGTATTCGCAACACATTTTACAGACATACAGAACTTACACAAATGAAAATATACCAGAAAATTATACAATTGTACAACATGTAACTCAATAAATATGAGATCGTTCGAATTTTGTATGTCACTTGTATTTTGATTACTATCTTTCTTTGTTTGGATACTACACTTTATAATTGTGTATATTATGCAAGACTGCCTTATTTCTTATATTTTCTCCGATAAATATAAAATGCTTTTAGAAAAAAATGGACAGAGGGAGAAGGGATAGGAAAATTACTAACTCAAGGCATTAATAAATATGAGTAAATAAATACCCGGGAAACGCCGGGTTTTCAGCTAGTTCTTATATATAGGAAGGTTTTGCACAAGCTAACGTTTAACGAGTGCGATGTTGATGATCGAAATGTTCAAATGTTTGTCAATCTATGGGACGTTCTGGTTATTAGTTCCTAGTCTTACAAACTACTCAAACTAAGTTAATCTAAGGACAACACACACACACACACGTCCCAGGAAGGACTCGAACCTCGGACGTTGATGATCCGCCACAGAACTTGAGGTTGCTATTGCTAAACCTTTCGTAGCCGACTTGAATCTTGAGAATGAAGGCAATTGTAGCACCAGCTTAGACCGGTAAGTGTACACCCACACTGAAGTGTACGCCAGAGCGGATTTTTCCCACTGAAGCATTATTGCACAGAGGTGGCGCAGTTGTTAAAACGCTGGACTCGCATTCGGAAGAATAACAGTACAAATCCGCTTCTGGCCATTCACATTTAGGTTTTCAACGATATCCCTAAATCGCTCCAGACAAACGTAGAGATAGTTTCTTTGAAAGGCGATTTGTTTCACCGTCTCTGAAACATTCCGACCTTGTGGGACGTCTCTAATTACCTTGATACCGACAGGCCGTTAAACTACGATTTTCCTTTTTACTTTGTGTTTCTTTCAGTCACGTATACGTATGCCCTACCACTGCGCAGTCTTAATTCTTGTCTTAGACGTCACTAGGGAAACTATTTACCATATCCTTAGATTCCTCGCGTACCTTTGTAAGTATGCTAACGCGCCATGGTCGGTGTCTGCCTTCGAGCGTCCGTGAATTGAGGTTTTTCAGCAGCACCCTGACGCTCTACCTGATCCACACCTGTGACCATTCCAGTTAGTCTACAGTGACAGGCAGAAATATTTCATGCAGTGACCCAGCTGAAGGGGCACACATATCACAAATTTCGCCGTGATACGAAGCTGCAAACGATATTGTCGACCGTCAGACCGTTCCTTGAAGGCCGCGATGATTTGTCATACGACGAATTCGTTGATTGACGCTCTTCCAGTTGTGCTTTTGTCATTTCACAGCACAATAAAAGGAGGAACTACAGACCTCCCTATGACAGCTGTGTCTGAAGAACCTCTGCGTCAGCCAAGAAAGTTCTTCAATCAACAATCCGGTCACCACACTTTACTTCCGGATATCCGGAGGCAAATGGAGGCCATGCGACCTAGTGGAACTAATCAGGACGGAAAACAGGATGTTCTTGTCTTCAAAGACCTGGAAACGACGCAGCACGTTTTCCTCCCACTGCGCAAATCACCGGAGCCGTCTTACAGACGCCCATACCTAGTTACAGGACGAAATGAAAGGACGCTCACCCTCGCATCAAAGAGGTAGATAAAGTAGCTGCATGCCAGACTGCAGGCCATCGGACGTGGAACATCCTCCCCATCACAGAGGCGCCATCCAGAGCCCAGCAAAATTCTAATTTTCAAATGTCTGTACACCTATGGGACCAAACTACTGTGGTTCTCAGACCCTACATTTACAGACTACTTAAACTAAGTTCAACATATCCTCAGCACAACATACACACCGCCATGCCCGAGGGAGGACTAGAACCTCCGGCGGGAGTGGTGACGCAGTCCCGGCCAACCCCGCGCAGCAGCCAGCTATCAACACGTTTGTATTCGGGAGACATTTCCTAGATCAGATTTTGCCCCTGTTGGGATGTGGCACACTTCTCCGAGGTCAGGAGAGGGGCAGTGGACGTTACCTGCCGCGCTGACAAACATGAGGCCCGTCAAACGCCGAAGCACTCATTTATCTTGCTAGTGTAGTATGCTTTACCTTTTATTAAGTAACCACATATTCGGTAACCTGTGGGTAGACGTAGTCACCGAGCGACGTGGCGCAGTGGTAGCACACTGAATTCGCATTCGAGAGGACGGTGGTTGAAATCCACCTCCGGACATACAGATTTAGATTTTCCGTGATGTCACGAAATCGCTGTCTGGATGGTTCCTTTGAAAGGGAATTCCTACCCCATCCTCTCTCAAACATTCCGAGAATTTGCTCCGTCTCTAATGACAACACTGTCGACGGGACGTTAAACCCTAATCTTCCTCCCTCCTGCTAGGTCTAGTCCTATTTAGTACGGGTCGCACACACTCAAACAAAATTATGGGAATAGTGACACTAGTGCTTTATAATCTGCGGATAGCACTTTCCTAGTGCCTGATGCCATCCAGTGTCTCGGCCTACATTCCAAATCTCACGGACTAATGGCACTGTTGACACTGTCAGTGGTGGCCAGTCCACGATATATGGCAGGTGATGTTCAAGAGGGTGCACATACGTGCCACAATTGCACATGCTCCTTTCTTTGCGCTCCTATAATCAAACAACTATGCAAATATGAACACAGGCACCGTTCTCTGAGCAAGACATAGGGCGAATGAGTAAACTGTCAGTATATGGAAAAATGGAGCATTCATACTGCATTATGTGACACGAATGTACAGCCGCACAACGAAGACGGAAGCTAAAGTATCGTACTGTATGATTAACAGCCATAAAATGTCTTACACTTTATACGTGAAAAGTAATAACCCAACAAGCGTTGCTGCAAATACGACAAAAAGTACTATCCTGTAGCAATATCATATCTTTTCCCTCGCCATTCTACGCATTTTCATCTAGTGTGCATTATCGTTCGTCAATACTCACCAAGAAATTCCAGGTTGTCGCAGTATTCTTGACCGTGTACTGATTCGCATGTATGAAACGAAAAAGCGACCCGTGTTGGTGAAGCAAGACCATAACAATTTCTTTTCTTCTTCGTTGGAAAATGACTACTCGAAATACAAACCCTTGATACTTTCGCGCAGTAAACGTTTCAGATTGGAATGAAGATAGTTTATCAATAACTTTGCAAAAATATCTGAATGTTCTCGATAGCATTATCTCAAGAAAAATGAAATATTACTGCAGCAGTCTCGCACAGTATATTCTCAATGATATTAGACTATGTAGATGTAAATGCAGATGTAGATGACTAGTACATTGAGTAAATTTTGAAGGAAAACATATAGAAGCACATCAATGGAACTTAAGTTCAGGGAGGGGGGGGGGAACTCTAAGTAACTAATGATGGCCAAAATAGAGAGGATTTAAAATCCAGACAGGCCATAGCACGAAAAAGCATTTCTAACCAGAATAATTTGTTAACAAATAATGTAGATATATTTAACTGTAAGGAAGTATTTTCTAAAGGTAGGTATATGTCAGAAGCGTAGCCTTGTACGTGAGTGAAATGTTTGTATAGTCTATGGGACTTAACTACGGGGTCATCAGTCTCTAAACTTACAAACTACTTATGAACAACTTACGAACTAGGACGGCACAAATATCCATGCCCGAGGGGGGATTCGAACCCCCGACCGTAGTGGCTGTGCAGACTGTGACTGAAGCGCCTCAGTCCCCGCGGCCACCGCGGCCGGCTGTACGTGAGTGAAAGGTATACAGTAAATAGCTGAGACAAGAAGTGAAGCCTTTGAAATATAGTGGTACAGATTACAAGGATAGATCTAATAACTAACAAGGTGATACAGTATTGGATTTGGTAACATAACTGGCATAGCTCGACCTCGGGTATCGACAGAAATACATTAAAGACAGGACAAGATATTAAAATTCATTTTGGCTTTAACGTATTCGTCAAGTCTGAAAAAGCGTTGGTACGCTAAGGAAGTATAAACGTACGGATTAGAGGCATTAGCTGGCTGTTGCCACTGAATTACATTAAGCTGGACATTGTGGACTGTGCCATCCGCACACCTCCCCTGACAAAGTGCTCCTCTTTATTGGTAAAAACTTGGTGTGCATTTTTCGTGGCCTTCATTTTATACTCGGAGACTTGTCCGGTGCAGTCCAGGTGCTCACCACGCTCCACCTCTTACTGGAGGACGGCGCTTCAAATCCACCTCCACCCATCCAGATTTAGTTTTTCCGTGATTTCCCTAAATCACTCCAGCAAATGCCGGGATCGTTCACTTCAAAGGGCACGGCCGATTTCCTTCCCCATCCTTAACCAAACAATCAGAGCGTAAGCTCCGCCTCTAATGACGGGGCGAGTAATCGGGGTAATGGCCTAGGTCAGTATTGAGTTGCGTGTGGCGGGAGGCAGTCTGCAGCGAGCACAAGAGGACCTCACTGCAGTGCTCATCACACCTGGCCGAGGGAGGACAGGGAACGGCCACACTCTCCATAGCAAGAGCACGGATATTCCCGCGTGGCTGACCGCTTAACCTATTCATCTCTAAAAGTAATCATTTCATATACTCCATATGCAATAATTCAACCATAAATCTTGAGCGAATTCGAAAACTCTTAGATGGTGTACTAATTTTTATTTCCAGCAGTGTATATAAAATTCAGCCGGCCGCGGTGGCCGAGGGGACTGAGGCGCTCCAGTCACGGTCTGCACGGCCACTACGGTCGGGGGTTCGAGTCCCCCCTCGGGCATGGATATTTGTGGCGTCCTTAGTCTTAGTTAGTTCATAAGTAGTTTGGAAGTTTAGGGACTGATGACCTCGTAGTTAAGTCCCATAGACTATACAAACATTTGAACATTTTATAAAATTTATCTCAAACGTTTGATAGTTATGCACTCAATATGATTTTGAAGGTAACATTACTTTTATACCTGAAATATATATATATATATATATATATATATATATATATATATATATATATATATATATATAAGGTGCTCATTTATCTTGAATATGCCGTGGCGGATTGGCCGAGCGCATTGAGGCGTTATGCTCCGATGCGCGAGGCCGTTCCTCGTCGGGGGTTCGAATCCTCCCTCGAGCTTAACAAACATTTGCACATTTTTTTATCTTGACCACCCTAAATAATTATTTGTCCAGATGCAAATTACAAAATGTTTCAAACACTTGTTCTTTAGCCGTCAGAGGGTCATTAAGCAGCATGATTACCTTCTTTGTAGGTGATTTTTTTTTTTTTTTTTTTTTTTTTTTACAATTATATGAATACCTCTATGACTTTTTTAAATGACACCCTGTATTTTTTATTCGGTAATTAATTTCCTCTCATAAAGACCTATACAAAAATGTATCACAGTGTACCATTCACTGAAACACAAATGGCCTCGGTGGAATAGCCGTGCGCACTGAGGCGCCGTGCTGCGGGGCGCGCGCTCGTTCGCCGTCGGAGGTTCCAGTCCTCCCTCGGATATGGGGGTGTGTGTGTCGTTCTTAGGATAAGTTAGTTTAAGTACTTTGTAAGTTTAGGGACTGATAACCACTGCAGTTACGTCCCATAACTTTACAAACGTTTGAACATATTAATTACATAACACAACATTGACCTTGAGCCCGGAATCACAAACTCATCCACTTGCTGCAGTTGTCAGAAAACAAATGAAAACCAAGTAAAACATATCACGAAATTGACTTTGACTGTCTTGTACCATTGCCCAGGAGTAGAACATTCAAAGGTACTCAAAGTGGACACTGACGCAGTGGTACACTCGTTGGATGAAAGAATTATTTACTGCTGCCATAGTTGCTGCTGAACAGAACTACAAGCAAGCACGATACGTTCCTGCATGTCATCAGGAGTTGCTGGAAGATCGCAATAGACAACTTCTTTACTGCGGCCACAAAGAAAAAAGTTCAGAGGATTTAAATCAGGAGACCTAACAGGCCAAGTAACTATTTCTCCTCGACCAATCCATCTGGCAGGATACCTTCGATTCAAAAAAATGTTCAAATGTTTGTTGAGCTTAAGGGACTTAATTACGGGGTCATAAGTCCCTAAACTTATAAACTACATATGAACTTCCTTATATTAATGACGGCACAAACATCCATGCCCGAGGTGGGATTCGAACCCCAGACCGTAGCGGCCGTGCAGACTGTGACTGGCGCGCCGCAGACCGCTCGGCCACTGCGGCCGGTATCTTCGGTTCAGACCACGATGTGCACGCAAGGCATTGCGTGTTTGGCGTCCGTCGTGTTTATACCACATAAGCGTTCTGGATCTTAGCGACACTTCACCCAGAAAGGGGAGGAAGAATTCGTCTGAGGAAGTTAAAATGCACTGTGCGCGTTTGGACTACCATTGATGAAATAAGGGCTAATAATTGCAGTATCAAGCATCCCATAGCAGACGTAAAACTCTCCATTGACGCTCATCTTCCACAGAGGCAGCGACATACCGTAGTCACACGCTGTCGCCCGAGTTGGCCTGAAAATATCGGCCGACGGCGTGCTCACACTGCAGCCGATACAGTTTGTCGCTTGCTGGGGTTAGGTTAGAATCTATTCTGTGTGTCAAGTATGTTAGATTTCAATTTCCTGGGGTGCAATAGATTCCACCGATATTTTTATGCTTGGCTTTTGTTATTAATAAAGACATCGAATGCATACTAACTTGCTACAACTGTCGTAAAAGAAGAAAGTGTCGAGGATTGTGTACTGTCCTCAGTTATTGCTACTAACAGACAATCTTCAGCCGGCCGCGGTGGCCGCGGGGAGCCGCGGTGGAGTAGCCGAGCGGTCTAAAGCGTCTCGCTGCGGAGCGCGCGGTTGCTCGCCGTGGAGGTTCGAGTCCTCCCTGGGGCATGTGTGTGTGTGTGTGTGTGTGTGTAGCCGGGCGCCGTAGCTCAGCGCGCCCGGTCAGAGGGCTCAACGCCCTCTGTAATAAAAAAGCTGAGCCACCGAACAAGAACGAACAAAAAACATCAGCGTCCGCAACGAAGAGAACTACCCATAGAACAAAAAGAAGAAAAGAAAGGGGTCTGAGGCGCTCCAATCACAGTCTGCACGGCCACTACGGTCGGGAGTTAGAATCCCCCCTCGGACATGGATATTTGTGCCGTCCTTAGTATTAGCTAGTTCATAAGTAGTTTGTAAAAAAAGTTCAAATGTTTGTATAGCTTATGGGACTCAACTACAGGGCTATCAGTCCCTAAACTTACAAACTACTTATGAACTAGCTAATTCTAAGGACGGCACAAATATCCATGCCCGAGGGGGGATTCGAGCCCCCGACCGTAGTGGCCCCGACCGTGACTGGAGCGCCTCAGTCCCCTCGCCCACCGCGGCCGGCAAGTACTTTGTAAGCTTAGGAACTCATGACCCCGTAGTTAAAGTCCCGTAAGTTCTACAAACATTTGAACATTTTTTTTATGAACGATTCCTTTGATGTTGTAATTTTTTTGAATGTTGTTTTTTGTTGTCGTTCATATTTATATTGTGTGTGTCCAGTGCATTTATTTTGCAGTATTACATTATGTTGTACATTGATGCTATGACGAATAAATTATTCGTTGAAACTTCTGCATATATGATAATCGTTAAAATGTATTATGCACAATGATTTTTTGCACCAGGCACATCGTACTATTGCGCATTAATTGCAGAACGCGCAATATGTCTCATACGTTCTACAGCAGAAATGAACTGGGTTATCAAATGTCGGCGGTCTTTCTTTGATATACCCGCTTTTATACCATGCGTATTTAATGAGATTTTGAAATCGAGAAGAAGCAAACTGATTGTATGTTAGTGACTACAGTTTAATTACATTATTTCGATGATGCAAATTTATGTCATAGTTGTGTAAAATAACATTATCTGAAAAATACCTAATAAAATTCTTCCAAGGTCGAAAGAACAAGACATCGAGGGTTTGGATCATCCCCGTTGGTAAAGCCTTTCTGAATTCTGCCAACTACAAGACTCTAATAATAAAATACTTTCATCGTTAGTTGATGGCAAGAACACCTCTTTAAACCATTTTTGGACTTGGTTTGTCGTTAATTTACCTAATTTAGATGTGAATACGTGGACATTTTCAAGGAATAAATAAATAATTTTTAATTCTCGGGCGGAATATACCATGTTTTTCCTGGAGTAGAATTAACATCGGAGATAATAAAGTACCATTAGAAGAAATAATAGGTTGAATCGTGTGAGTCATTGAATGTAAAGATTGCGATCTGTCGCTCTCCTTTCACTGGCAGAGTGCGCCTCTGGATTAAATGCACACTCATCATTCCCCTACATCTGCTTGTATCATCAACGCATTAAATAGCTCGTACTTAAAGTTCAGCTTGATCACGTATAGATTTTTGCCCTATGAACTTCTTAACTTTTCTTGACACAACGTGTACTTAGTTTTAAACTCTGAATCCACTTCGGTGATGCAGTGAATTAATCAGGGGAAAGTGAAAATTCATCTCGAGCCTTTAAAGCCAATCTGCGAATGTCAACAGCGTGAATTGTTATTGACTTTTCCACTGCTTTTTGAAATCGGGATATAACATATTCCGACATTTTCCTCAATTTGTCATTCCTATGTCCATCTTTTTCTAGTTGAGCTTCCCAACGACACAACTGACGCTTTGCTTTTAATCGTTTAAATTTATTTTGAACGCATTCAAATTTCCGTTTTCTTTTCTTTCCTGACTTCCAGTATTCAGTGACTTTTCGTTTATACTCACCATCGACGGCACCAACTTCTGAAGTGTCTAATTGTAAGTCAGAAGATGTTTCATCTTCAATATCAGAAATGTCATCATCGTTGACTGAAATAGGACTTTGAATATCATTTCCATCCTCAACCGTTAAGGTTTCATATGTTTCTAGAAATAGGCATCATTCATTGCAGCTTTTATTGAAGGCTGCTGCTGAGCGGCCGAGCGCATTGAGGCGCTGTGCTAAAATGCGCGAGGCCGATCCCCGTCGGGGGTTCCAATCCCCCCCTCGGGCATGGATATTTGTGTCGTCTTTAGTATAAGATAGTTCATAAGTACTTTGTAAATTTAGGGACTGATGACCCCGCAGATAAGTCCCTTAAGCATGACAAATATTTGAACATTCAAAAAATGTTCAAATGTTTGTATAGCTTATGGGACTTAACTACGGGGTCATCAGTCCCTAAACTTACAAACTACTTATGAACTAGCTAATACTAAGGACTTCACAAATATCCATGCCCGAGGGGGACCGTAGTGGCCGTGCAGACTGTGACTGGCGCGCCGCAAAGCGCTCGGCCACCGCGGACGGCTCAGATTAGGATTCAGCGACTTTAAATATCAATATATTGAAGAGATGAAACAGTTCAAAAATATAGATTTACGAGGTGTTTCAAGGGCAGTACCAAACGACCGCATCAATACAGAATGTTACAAAAAGGTACGGCCAAACTTTCAGGAAACATTCGTCACACACAAAGAAAGAAAATATGTAATGTGGACATGTGTCCGGAAACGCTTAATTTCCATGTTAGAGCTCATTTTAGTATTTCTCTTTAAATGTAAATTGAAATAATTCGTGCAGACAATTGTTAAAATAACCAATTGTTTCGGTAGTATGTACTGTACTTCCTCGATTCACGTCATCAACATAGGTTTTCTGTGAACGTTTGGGCGATAATTGTTGGTGATGTCTTGATTGGGCCTCATGTTCTTCCACCTACGCTCGTTGGAGCACGTTATCGTAATTTCAGATGTTTGTAAATCTATCGGACCAAACTACGTGGTCATCAGTCCGTAGCTTACAAAGTACTTAAATAAAAGTAAACTAACCTAAGGACACACACACACACACACGCCCCAGGGAGGACTCGAACCTCCACGGCGAGCAACCGCGCGGTCTGCAGCGAGGTGCTTTAGACCGCTCGGCTACTCCACCGTGGCTATCATGATTTCATACGGATATTCTACCTGTGCTGCTAGAACATGTGCCTTTACAAGTGCGACACAACATGTGGTTCATGCACGATGGAGCGCCGGCCGCGGTGGCCGAGGGGACTGCGGCGCTTCAGTTACGGTCTGCACGGCCACTACGGTCGGGTGTTCGAATCCCCCCTCGGGCATGGATATTTGTGCCGTCCTTAGTTGTAGCTAGTTCATAAGTAGTTTGTAAGTTTAGGGACTGATGACCCCGCAGTTAAATCCCTTAAGCTCTACAAACATTTGAACATTTTTGCACACGATGGAGCTCCTGCACATTTCAGTCGACGTGTTCGTACGCTTCTCAACAACAGATTCGGTGACCGATGGATTGGTAGAGGCGGACCAATTCCATGGTCTCCACGCTTTCCTGACCTCGACCCTCTTGACTTTCATTTATGGGGGCATTTGAAAGCTCTTGTCTACGCAACCCCGGTACCAAATGTAGAGGCTCTTCGCGCTCGTATTGTGGACGGCTGTGATACAATACGCCATTCTCCAGGGCTGCATCAGCGATCCCATGTGACGAAGGGTGGATGCATGTATCTTCGCTAACGGAGGACATTTTGAACATTTCCTGTAACAAAGTGTTTGAAGTCACGCTGGTACGTGCTGTTGCTGTGTGTTTCCTTTCCATGATTACTGTGATTTGAAGAGAAGTAATAAAATGTGCTCTAACATGGAAATTAAGCGTTTCCGGACACATGTCCATATAACATATTTTCTTTCTTTGTTTGTGAGGAATGTTTCCTGAAAGTTCGGCCGTACATTTTTGTAACACCCAGTATAAGGGTTATTTACCTCCCAATATTGATATATAAAACAAACAAAAAAACAGTTATTCCTTAATTCGCCTTCCTTTTGAAGTTTTCATATATTCTACTTCGATTAGATCAAAACACTTTTTTGAGCACAAAAAATTTGTCACTTTAGGGATAGTTGCCCCCTAATTGTCCCTCCCCCTGTAATATACCTAGGCCGATGATAGTCTTCTATCAAAAGATACTTTCATACCAAAAATCATTAAAATCGCCTATCTCTTAAGTTATCGCGATTTTTCCATTTTAGCCCTAATTTTGGAGGGACCGTTTCACCACTTAAATATGGTTTTCTGCCTTTAAAAAATAAGTGTCCCATAGTTTTTCATGTATTATAACATATGCAAATTTCATAAAAATCAGAGCGTGACACTTGGGTAGGTTTCCTTGTCAGAATATCAAACCTAATAATCATGTCTCAGGCCTAACTTTATACAAAAACCGGAGTAAGTGACGATTTTTGAGTTGACAAATGTCTGTAAATCTATCGGACCAAACTGCGTGGTCATCAGTCCGTAGCTTACAAACAACTTAAACTTAGGTAAACTAACGTACGGACAAACACACACACCCATGCCCCAGGGAGGACTCTAACCAACACCACCTAGAAGACAGGAGGTGTTGCTTTAACCTCCACGGCGAGCAACCGCGCGCTCAGCAGCGAGGTGCTTTAGACCGCTCGGCTACTCCACCGCGGCGATTTTTGAGTTGTGATATACACTGTAAGAAGCAGACACAATACTTGCAAGTACAGACAGAAGTACTATTTAGTGTGTAAAAAAACTTTCCAAGTTTTATTATGTACGATTTCCCTTGTTGCAGTAACCTCAAAAAGACTACATCTGTGTCAGAGCTGCATTAAATCATACATGAAAACATCACGATGTATTTATGTAAACAAATGCGTTAAAAGCGAAAAAATACTCTAAATGTGTTGTGTTAAATCTCCGAATAACACAGTTATAGGCCATCCAGAAACATCAGATTATGATGATCGGAATGAAACTACACTGATCTTCAGTGACTGTCATTCAGTATATTTCTGGCAGATAATTGTGAAGTTAAGATTAAGATAATTTTGAACATGGAAACCACTGAAAAGCGGAAGCACACGTATGCCACATTTGTAGGTCACTTCATAGAACCGAATCACCACCTTGTTAATGACCGCCGGAACCAGTAACAATAATTTACGGACAGCTAACAGCAGATTATCACAGTGCAAAACAACGTAAGAGAGCCACTACAATGACATTAAGATACGCCACAATTCTGAATGGAACCCTTCTTTTTTTCTTTTTGAGGTTATAATTTACGCCTATAATTTGTGATAAAGGATTTAACCAACTTGGGGTTTCCAATAAACTGCAGTATCTGACCATATAATCCGAACTATATCGTCTTCTGGGCGCCACAATCTTTCTTTCTTTCACTAATCGTATCAGCTTCTCACAGTCCATATATACTGTGTGAGAACGTCGATCGACTTGACCGAAGCCGGCCGCAATGGCCGAGCGGTCTGCGGCGCGCCAGTCACAGTCTGCACGGCCGCTACGGTCGGGGGTTCGAATCCCCCTCGGGCATGGATGTTTGTGTCGTCTTTAGTGTAAGGTAGTTCATAAGTAGTTTGTAAGTTTAGGGATTGATGACCCCGCAGTTAAGTCCCTTAAGCTTAACACACATTTGAACATTTTGAACTTGACCGAAGAAAACAAACTGATTTGAATTTCGCCGACTGTCGCCCGAAGTGTCTACGTTCGGGCGATGAGGTCCGCTACACTGTGACCGTGCTCGTAGTTGAGTACTGATTTAAACGATCGGCCATTTTCCCGGCTGTCGTCGGTAAAATCCACCGATATCGGATCCATTGTGAACACAGCCTAAGCCATCATGGGTTGTCGCTGCACCAATAATGCATGCGCCTTGTATTTACCCGCCCTTTGTTTGAGATGGAACATTTAGTGGTAAATAGAACAATGGAGAAGTAGTTGGAGGATTTGATGCTACGCCCACTGACAGAACAGTTCACAATTCTGGAAACCATTCCCCTGCAATTATTGATGTAGGTGTACATGGTAAGGATGGAACCGGACGAATAAGAATATGATGTACACTGGTTTTAGGAATGCCAATCTCTTGTTCAAGCTGTCGTCTGCTCACATGTTGCTTCATAGCAACGGAAAGGAGAACAGTAATTTCGGCAGTTTCACGATTTCGAAATATTTAAACATTTCGACCGTTTCAGGTCACTGAAATAAATCCAATGGCAAAGATGAAAATTTGTGCTGGACCGGGATTCAAACTCCAATTTCCTACTTCAGGCCAAAGGTCACCTTAATCAATTAGTCTAACCAGGCACGCTTAGTGTTAACCCCAGATTCTCAACTCACAGCACACTACTATGGCAGTACCTCCTGCCCATTAGTTTCTCTTGCATGAAGCAAGGCATCGAGCGAATTAATGTGCCTGCAAGGAATCTTTCAGTTGCCTGTTGGGGGCATAATATATTGATATGATGTTTGTTCTTTCGGACATGCCCGTAAAGAACAGACACCATATCAATAACTGTAACTAGACTGAACCAGTGAAGTTAGCGTCTCTTCTGCCTGATAAGAAGCATGCGATATAAATGACACAATCAGAAACACCAAGCCTGTGTTTGCAAAACTGGCGGCACAAACGCTATTTATATTTATAATTCTGATTCCCAAATAAACCTAAAATATATAGGCTGTACTCGGCAACGCCAAATTTGGGGTTAGCACATAATACATTTCAATAAAATGGTAAGGATTCGAGGAGGGAGATAAGGCCCCAAGCCCTCACTTGTTGTGGATCTGTAAGTTAACAAGATGTATCCTGAGGCATCGAAAAGTCAGGGGGAGGGGCGGATGAAAATTGTGGAGGATAGCCAACGCTGGTACACAAATTGTAAGGCTGGCACACACTAGATGCTCCATCGTAACAGTAGCAGCAAGAAACAATAATATCAGTCTTTCACACAGCAAATAAAGTGATATCTCTGAACGTAAAACACCAGTTCCGAGTCTAAATTCGGTAGGGTTTTGGATTTGTGTTATGTGATATGGGCTATATTTTATGATGCTGCAAATTCGTATCTGCGATAGTTATTAATTATCGTCTAATATGACTAACCGAATGAAATCAACAATGCGGTGAAACAGTAAAATGCATATACATTCGTTTTTCGTGTCCTTTTCAACATGTATTGGATAAATAAACATTACAAAGTTAGTTTATCCTCATCCTCGCTATGTAAAATCATAATTACGAGAAAAGTTACAAGAGAATCACGAAATTGTCACAGTGATCTAGATGACTACAATATGAAATCACCTTTTGCTGAAAACTTGTCGATAACATTTACGTGGTTTGATTAAAAATTTTATGGGTGAAAAAGGACTGATTGAACTAAATACAATAATTAATTTCTCATGGTCATTGTCTTCATTACAATAGCAAGCAGGTTATGTCTGCAACTGTTACCTTTCGACAACGTGGATTTTTTACTCGTTCAAATTATTTGAGTATTTTTCTGTCTGACACTGACTTAGTGGAATCGTTACTGAAGCCAAAGGTGGTCATTAAATGGCAGTGTATGTATCTGTTCGCATTCCACAGTTCCGAACAGTTTTCATATGCACAAAATGTAGCAGAATGTGAACTTTAATAGACTTATATCAACGAAAAGAAAAAATAAAGTTTGAAATCTAAGATGACGAACACTTTTTCATCAACAACACAGATGTATCGCCGGAACGGTCAACACGGATTCAGAAAGTATCGCTCTTGCGAAACACAGCTTGCCCTTTATTCACATGAAGTGTTAAGTGCCATCGACAAGGGATCTCAAATCGATTCCATATTTCTGGATTTCCGGAAGGCTTTTGATACTGTACCCCACAAGCGGCTTCTAATGAAATTGAGTGCTTATGGAATATCTTCCCATTTGTGCGATTGGATTCACGATTTCCTATCAGAAAGGACACAGTTCGTTGTAATTGACGGTAAGTCATCGAATAAAACAGAAGTGATATCTGGCGTTCCACAGGGAAGCGTTATAGGTCCCCTACTCTTCCTCGTGTTTATAAACGATTTAGGAGACAATCTGAATAGCTCCCTTAGACTGTTCGCGGATGATGTTGTCGTTTATCGGTTAGTGAAGTCAACAGAGGATCAAAAGCAACTTCAAAGCGATTTAGACAAAATTTCTACTTGGTGCGAAAATTGGCAATTGACACTAAATAAAGAAAAGTGTGAAGTAATACACATGACCACTAAAAGAAATCCACTGAACTTCAATTACGCGATAAATCAGTCAAACCTCAAGGTCGTAAATTCTACCAAATACCTAGGAGTTAAAATTACGAACAACTTTGACTGGAGAGAAAACATAGAAAATATTGTGGGGAAGGCGAATCAAAGGTTACGTTTCATTGGCAGAACGCTTCGAAGATGCACCAGCTCCACCAAAGAGACTGCCTACATCACACTTGTGCGTCCTCTCCTGGAGTACTGTTGCCCCTTGTGGGACCCTCACCAGGTGGGCCTGACGGAAGATATTGAGAAGGTTCAGAGAAGAGCAGCTCGTTTTATCACGTTACGGGGGGGAAAGCGTCACGAAAATGTTGCACGAATTGGGGTGGAAATCATTAAAAGAAAGACGTTATTCATTGCGGCGTGATCTGCTTGCGAAGTTTCAATCACCGACTTTTACTTATGAATGTGAAAATATTTTGCTAGCACCCACCTACTTAGGGAGACATGACCATCCCAATAAAATAAGAGAAATCAGATCGAAAACGGAGCGATTTAGGTGTTCTTTCTTCCCGCGCGGTATTAGAGAATGGAACGGTAGAGAAAAGTTATGAAAGTGGTTAATGAACCCTCTGCCAGGCACTTAAATGTGATTTGCAGAGTATCTATGTAGATGTAGATGTAGATGAACGGTCGCGCAGTCTAAAGCACCGGATTGTGTGGCAGCTCACGCCTGGTGTTCGAGTCCTTTCTCGGGCACGTGTGTGTGTAAGTGTGTGTGTGTGTGTGTGTGTGTGTGTGTCTGTGTGTGTGTGTGTGTGTTGTCCTTGCTTGAGTAGTTTGTAAAGTCTAGGCACCGACGACCGAAACAGTTTGGTCCATTAGGTTGACTAGCATTTGAACATTTTTTGGCTCTACAATAATGTGTCTATAGTTTTGTTATATGTGATAGTGTATAACCGATTGTTCTCCAGTCGTTTAATTGCTTCACCTGTCTGATATTTGTGTCATTCAAAAAATGTTCAAATGTTTGTAAATCTAATGGACGAAACAGCTGAGGTCATCGGTCCCTACTCTTAGAAACTACTCAAACTAACTTACGCTAAGGACAAAACACACACACACACATACACACAGACAGACACGCCCGACGGAGGACTCGAACTTCAGACGGGAGCCGCGCAGTCCGTGACATGGCAGCTCAGATCGTGTGGCCATCCCCACGCGGCATTCAAAATGTTTGTAAATCTAAAGGACTCGACTACGGTGGTCATTAGTCCCTAAGCTTACATACTACTTACGCTATCTGAAACTAACTTGTGCTAAGGACAACACAAACACTCATGCCCGAGGGAGAACTCGAACCCACGACGGATAACGGCCGCGCGAAACGCAGCCGAGCGCCTTAGTACACACGGCTATTCTGCCGCGGCATTGTGGAGATAAATACAGGTATATATTTTGAAATGTGGAATCGAAATTAGTGGTAATATGGAGCACACAGTCAGGCAAAACATAAAACAGGGGGCATACTCTCTCTCCAGCAAATAAAAAGCTTTCGATTCTCCTTGCCGTCAATAGCACATAACGAGATAACGAAAGTAAGTGGGGAATCATTCACAGTTCCCAGACACACAAAATATGCTTTGTTAACGTTGCTCAACGTCGGTGCGCGCAGTGGATCGGGTGCACATCAAATCTAACGACCTTCGTGCCTATTGGCTATAAGTGCTCCTTGTCGCCTTACGTAAGCAGTTAATGAACGTCTCCGTGCTCTCTGGACTGAGGCGGCTAATGGAAGCTAAGACTCCCTCCAGCAAACGTTTTTAAGGCATGCTGGAGGACACGATATCGGCATGAATGTAACACTTAGGGAAATACTGTCTTGCCGAAAAAAAGATAAACACGCTTTACTAAAAGCGTTTATATTTTCACATATGTCAAATGCCAAATTTAACCTAACTTTCGGAGAATATCGTGTCGAGGAAACTAATTTTTATAAATGGTAAAAAAATTAAAATTAACAACAAATTTTTCAGTTCCTAAGGATTATCCCAGTAGACTGACTTGGAGCGTGACGCTGAAGGCTGACCATTCTTACTGCCAACAAAAAACCTGACAGTTCGTTAGTCCTCTACTGATACTAGCAAACCACTAGAATTCAACTTTTAATGGTAAGAAGGGAAGAGAAAGGAAAAGGAAGGAACGGGGAAATATTAGGCCCCGTCGACATGTTGGTAATTACAGGCGGAGCACACGCTAGGATAGTTCATGTGAGGGACGGGAAGGAAGTAGAGCGTGCCCTTTGAAATGAATCATCCCGGCATTTGCCTGGAGCGATTTAGGGAAATCACGGAAAACATAAATCGGGATGGCCAGGACGGGTTTGAACCGCCGTCCTGCAGTGCTAGAGGCAGGAAGGACAGGGCCAGTGACCTGTGTGCCGACCTGCGCTCGTCTTAGCACGTAGCTCCCACTCACTACGCCCCAATGTTCTCTTATGCTCACCATTCTGAGTCATGTACGAGGTGGAACAATATTTATCGCATACGCGGTTAAGTAATGACTGGCACGCGTTGATAATGTGTGGATGGTTGAGATGACGCGCTGCTGCACCACACGGACTTGGACAGAATATGGAAGCACCATGTACTGTGAGGCGTGTAGCAGCAGGAGAGGGCTAGGAGCTGCTCTCTGTAATAAAAATCAAAGAAACGACGACCGCAAATACACCCATCCGAGAAGCAAAAGATCTGATTTCAAAAAAGCGCCATGCTGCGGTGTGCGTGGCTGCTCCCCACCGGAGGTTAGAGTCCTTCCTCGGACATGAATGTATGTGTGTGTCCTTAGTATAAGTTAGCTTACGTAGTTTGTAAGTCTAGGGACCGATGACTTCAGCAGCATTTACGAGGGTTGGAACTTAAATAGTGGCAACGCTGCTCACACACCATCTACTATTGTCGCTGATAGCACACGTTGTTGACATACCTCTTACCTCCGAGCAAATGGACTCGCCTGTCCCACGTCACCGGCGTGTACACAATGGAGCGAAACAGTCACTTGTGAGCGAACGGTCTAACGTAACGGTGTCACTATGTTTTCGAAATAGAAATAACGGAACTTCCTGGCAGATTAAAATTGTGTGCCGGAACCGGGACTCGAAACTGGGACCTTTGCCTTTCGCGGACAAGCGCTCTACCGACTTTTTTTTTTTTTTTTTTTTTTTTTTTTAGGGCCTCCTTCCTCCCCTTCAGCCCTTCCTTGCGCTCACCATGGTCGCCTTCTTCGGCGTCGGCTTCAGTCTGCCATTTTGTATCTATATGTGTTGCTGAGAAAACTGTATATGTACTTCATCTTTCATTCCACTTTATGATTTTTTGAAATTTATTTAGTTTAACTAGTTTTATTTTTTATTTTTATTTTATTTTATTTTTTTTATTTTTTTTTTTATTAAGTTTCCTCCAAAACACAGAAAATATACTGCTTCTTTGGGCCAGTGTAATAGGATACAAGGGGAAAAAAAATCTTCCTTCAGCTGTGTGAAGGTGAGACTATTTTTCGTCTCAAAACTAAATAATTTTTACCTCTGCTAAATGGAAAATTGGATAATTAAATAGATATTATCCAGTTTCTTCAAAGGTTTCTTGAATGTTGAAAGCAAAGTAAACAAACAAAAGCTGAACTTGTAATTTTTAGTATCGTTATTCTTTTGAATTACGTTTTTCTCTACTGTCTTTTACTTCATCAAATATGCATTAACGTAATGTCTAAAGGCTGTTAATCACAAATATGTTCTTCAGATATCGCCTTTCTTGTGTAAATAATTTTCCTTTCTATCGTTTGTTTACATTATCGTTTTAATTAGAAAGTTTGCAAAGTTTTCTTTATATTTTGTGGTACGCATTAACGTATGGTGCTCAATTGTGAGATATGCCGTGAAATCCTCCCTGGAGGGTGATTCTCTGGTTAGGAGGTAATGTATCGTTTGGCCTTTCAGCCAGTTGATAGCGTTCCTCCTTGTTCTGGGGTAAGGTATTTCTTCTGGGTATAAAAATCGAGCCGGCGTGATGACATTGGGCGAGGTCCTACAGATGCTCGCTATCTTCTGTCTGATGTAGTGCCATATGTCTGTGACCTTAGCACACAACAACTTGTGTTCATCATCGTCCTCTATATTGCAGTATGCACACATCGGTGTCTCCGACAAATGAATAGCATGAAGTCGGGAGTTTGTGGCCAGTTTTCTGTTGACAGCGAAATACCAGCTCGACTTCACATAAGTTGGCAGGTGTCTACTGTGTATGTTCTCCCAGATGGCATTCCAATTGTTGAACGGATATTTTTTTTCTATATTGTTCCTTGCCTTGTTTTTCATCAGGTTGTTGTAAAGATGTTTTACTTTAACGATGTCCTTTTCGGGGATTCTGGAATGTAGGTAGCTATACTCCACTAAAAAATATTTGAGATGGTACAGGCCGTTGGGTATATGTCCAACATTGATTGGTGCATGGAGATCTTCAGGGGCAGTTTCATGCAGCAAATATCCAGCGAGGCTACCATTTGGCTGTTTCCAGTGCTTATACATGTTGGATATGTATAAGGCCCGCGCCTTTATTCTCACATCTGTGAGATTTAAACCGCCACAATACGTTGGAAGCATCAAAGTATCATAAGTGACCTTAAATATGCGGCCTCGGCTCACGAAATGTCCTAGTGCCGATGTAATACATTTAGCCATCGTTGCCGGCAAGGGTAGCACTTGTGCAACATAGTTAACTTTCGAAGTAATGTATATATTAGCCACAGATACTTTTTGGAGTTCATCTAGTTTCCTGATACTGTGCTCTTGGACACTGGCACGGATTCTGTGAAGTATTTTTCTGTAATTCACAGCAACAGTGCTTTGTATAGTTCTTTTAAAATCAATTCCGAGACATTTCATGGATGAAACAGTAGGTAACTGTCCTTGTGTCTGCGAGGCTAGTCCACGACCAATATCGAATATCCCGGACTTCACTCTGTTTAGTTTCGCACCAGTTGCCTGTTCATATTTTGCTACTATTTGTAGTGCGGTTTGTACCTCATTACCATCCGTAACTACGAAACCAACGTCATCAGCGTATGCATGACACACAATCTTTTCTCCTCTTATATACAGACCCCGTAGATTCTTTGTAAGAGAGGCGAGAAGGGGTTCAATGGCGATCGCAAAAAGTGCCATTGACATCGGACACCCTTGCCTGATGGAACTGGTGACTTGAATCGGACGGCTGACCTGTCCGTTGATTACAACCCTGGCTGAGTTATTCATCAGTGTGTTGCGTATGACGGCAATGAACCGTGATGGGAATCCCATTGCATCCATAGTTCGAAGCAAAAACTGGTGATTAACTCTATCAAACGCCTTGTCAAAATCCAGCGACACTATGGCACACTTGATTTTGCAGACATCGGCCGTTGAAATGAGGTCCCTGTAACCACAGAGTGTCTGCAGAATTTTTCTGTCCTTGCCTACACTTGTTTGGTATGCGCCGATGACGCTGGTCATGGTGTTACGCAATCTTCGCGCTATAATGCGACCAAAGATTTTGTAGTCGCTGTTTAGTAGCGTGATTGGGCGCAGGTGGCCGAGGGTTCTGGAATTTGAGGTCTTAGGCACTAAAACTACCATACCTTCCCGGAATTCTGTCGGAACAACAACGTCAGGGTTTAAAAGTTCATTACATATGACTGTGAATTTAGGTGTTATAAATTCCCTGAACTGCTGATAAAATTCAGCTGGGATTCCATCCTGTCCCGGCGACTTGTTTTTCTTACTGTCATTGATGGCTTCGAGAACGTCGTCTTCAGTAACTTCTGAAGTAAGACTGAGCGCTTCCGCGTGGGTTACTCTGCCTTGCAGGTTGGTCCATAATTCGTCCTGAAGCTGTTCGTCAATCGGTTGGCTGGACAATAAGGAGGTAAAATGTTGTAGTAGTGCCTCTTTGATTTCAGAGTGCTTCGTCAGCTTTCTTCCGTCAGCAGTTATTAATTCAGTTAATATTTTGCGCGATGCTCTTTTGGATTCACGTATCACGTGATATATGGAAGTGCCCTCCTGTGGTGCTACATTCTGGACCCGCGACCTTATTTGGTATCCTTCTAATTGTTTGCGTCGAAGTGCCAGAATTTTTGCTTTGATCCTTTTAATTCGTTCGTAATTCCCAACAATTGTTGCATCTGACGTGTGCAGATCCCTTAGACACTGAAAGTAAAACTCCATTGTTGATTTGTACCAAAAGCTTTTTTCTTTCGCATAATTGATGAAAAACTTTCGTATTTTGGGTTTGGCGTAATGTAGCCACCAGGTTATACCAGAGTTGTAAGAGGTGAATTTGCGTTCGCATTCTCGCCACAGGGTTTCGAATGCCTCCTGACAAACATGGTCGTTCAGGTGGGATACATTTAGTTTCCAGGTACCTCTCCCTCGAAAAGTCCCCTGTTTTTCCATATTAAGTGTGCATATGTACGCAGCATGATCCGAAAATGCTGTAGGCCATACTTCGGACTGTAATACGTGGTCTTTTAAAATTTGCGAGACATATATCTTGTCAAGTCTACTCGCCGAGTGGTTGGTCACGTGTGTAAAACCAGGGGCTGCACCGTGCATATGCTCCCAGGAGTCCGTTAGTCGTAAATCAGTAACTATGCGTTCTAGTTCAGTTGACTTGTTAAAATTGGGAGTTTGATCTTTGGGATGGAGAACGCAATTAAAATCCCCTCCCATAATAATATGGTCGTACCGGGTTCCAAACAGGGGAACAATGTCCTCTTTAAAAAACTTTGCCCGGTTTTGCCTATTGCTTGAACCTGAGGGAGCATAGACATTTATCAGACGTGTCTTATGTATGGTACCCGCTATTCCTTTACTGTTTGGTAGCTTGACAATGTCTTCTATGATGATGCCCTCTTTTACAAGTATAGCTGTGCCCATTTCTGTACTATTACCAGGGTTTACTATTGCGTTGAATCCAGTTATGTGGTGAAGAGCAATTTCTGTCACTTCTTGTAATAAAATGATGTCACTGTCAGAGGCATATATAAAATCCTTTAAATTTTGTAATTTGAACGAGCTTTGTATCTTATTCAGGTTGATTGTGGCAATTTTGTATGCTTGGCGGTCAGGCATGTTTCTTTTTAAGTTATCGATCTTCTAAAACAAAACTTCAAATTCTTCATATGAAAGTCACGTTTTCAAAACATCTCAATAATATTCGTCAGTGTCAAAGGGGTCTGGGATTCGTCTCTGAAGAGAGTATTCATCTTTCATTGCGACATCGTCATTTAATTTGTCATCCTGGTCTGAGGGTGGTGTGCTTACTGCTTCGCTTCCTGAGTCATCATGCATATCCTCATCCGCCGTGTCGGTGTCGTCGTCGTCCGCCCAGTTAGTTTTGGGTGCCTGCGGAAGGTCGTGGGGAGCTTCCGAAGACAGACTTCCTTTCGTTCGTTCTTCAGTGGTCTTGTAAGTCGTTCCTTCTGTGTCTTGTTTTCCCGGCACGGGAATGTGGTTTTGTTCCGTAGCCGGAGCCTCTTTAATTTCGGTGACGTCCTTCTGGCGGAGGCTGCTTCCTATTTCCTTCGCCTTCTGACGCAAAGGGGGGGGCGGTCTCGTTTGCACCTTGGCGTGCCAACCTCCGTTTCCTAGTCCGTCTGGGGGAATTCCTCTTCGACGGGCGTTCTTCATTTACGATGCTTATGTCCGGTTCATTCACAAGTTCTTCTTCCTCAGTTGCCGGGGGGTTTGCCACCGTTTCGGTTGCATTCACCTGTGTCGGCAGAGCGGCAATAGCTATCGGAGGTGGTAGGGGCTCAGAGGAATCTTTAGGTACGATAGCACGTATATCCATAGAAATTTCAGTCACCTGCGTCGGCAGAGTTGCAGCAACTGCCGTAGGTGGTTGGGGCTCAGGTACGTCTTCCGGCACAATAGTACTTACATCCATAGATATGTCAGTCTCAGCATCGGCGGTAGCTGCAGTCATTTCCGGGCTCGGATAGGCAGACGGCTGCGCGCGAGCTGCGGCCGCGTAAGTGACGGGCAGTGACGTCACAGTCTGGGGTCTGGCGGGCTCGCCTGCCGGCAGTTGCGCCACGCGCCTCTGTATACAGTTAATGCGGACATGTCCTGGCTTGTTACATAAAGAACAAGTACGCGGTTGGTCGTCATAGATGACAATACCTCTGTACCCACACACATTAATGTATGACGGGATATGCTGTCGTAACTCAACTTTAAGTTGGCGTACACCATTGAGAACAGGAAACTTGTGGGCGCTCGACCACCTCTCTGCAACGTTAGAAAGCACTGTCCCGAACGGTGATATTACTGCATTTATCTGTTCTTCAGTTATTTCAAACGGAAGCTCAAATATTCGGATAGTCCGAATGCCAAATCCTGCATGGGAAACCGTAACATCTCCAACACTCCCATCAGAATATTTAAATTTTAACTTGCCTCCACAAGACTCAACAACTTTCTCACATAGCTCGGCACTACTCAATTTCACGAAAACTACACAGGTTACGATCGAAATATGGATACCAATAAGATCGTTTGCTGATAACTTCACATCTTGTTCCAGCCAGTTCTCGATTTCGAAAGACCTCGGTCGCGCGTATCGGTTATCAAACGTTAATTTCAACGTATCTTTCCTTGTAGGTTGTGCCATCACTGACATCTACTCATAATTCCTCAAAAACTTATGCAATTACAGCACCAAGCTGCAGCAAGCGCGAAGACTTACCCACGCGGAAGCGAGCAGGCGCAGCGGACAGCACACTTCCTAGCGCCAGCGCGGCCGCCAGCAGACGGCACCGACTGAGCTAACCCCGACACGACTCACGATGCCGCCTCACAACTTTACTTCCGCCAGTACCTCGCCTCCTACTTTCCAAACTTCGAGGAACAACGGAGTTGGATCAAGATTGAATGTGTCACAGGTCGTACAGCATGACAGTGTCATCAAGGTCTTCAAGAGGCGGGCAGGGAATCGGTATTGCCGTTCAGAACAGTGGCACGTTCGGTAAAAGCCTTCAACGATTGTCGGCAAACTGTGGCAGACATGCATCGGACAGGTCGCCCTAGCGTCTCTAAAATTGCCGCGTTAGTGAACAATGATCGAGTCGTTCTTTCAGGATGCGAAGCACAGTCGTATGCTCAAGAATCGTGAGCTCGCCCACGAAACCGGATTAGCGCATACGACTGTGCTTCGCATCCTGAAAGAACGACTGGGCATGCGAAAACTTGCATCACGATGGGTACCATCTGCAATACTCCCCGGACGTAAGTCCTTGTAACTTTCATTTGATTCCGAAGATAAAAAACACACTCAATGGCATTCACTTCCAGAGATTCGACAGACAATAGACTGCTCAATTCGCACCATCAACAGAACAGGCTCTGCTAACGGTATACTACGCCTTCCACATCGCTGGCAACGGGTATACAAAACGCTGGTGATTACTTTGAAGGACAGTAACAAGTGCAAACATGTAACGCTTTCGTATTGGTTGTGAAAAAAATAGTTGCCACTATTTAAGTCCCAACCCTCGTATATCCAGCAATGACGGCAACCCCCAATATTAATAGCACAACCTTTCTCACTTCACAAGGGGCTGTATGTTCAGTAATGTCATCTTTGTACAACATGCTATCTCCCAAATAAATTTGCCCGCTGCTGAGCGGCCGAGCGCATTGAGGCACTATGTTCCGATGTGCGAAGCCGTTCCCTGTCGGGAGTTAGAATTCCCCCTCGGGCATGGGATGTTTGTGTCGTCTTTAGTATAAGGTAGTTCATAAGTAGTTTGTAAGTTTAGGGACTGATGACCCCGCAGTTAAGTCCCTTAATTTTAACAAAAATCTGAACATTTTAAATAAATTTGCCTGTGATATCTCGGGTCGTTCTTGTTGTTGCGTTTTGAACGGCCAACAGTGTGATAATAATAATAGTTGCAGTAACAATAGTAGAAATAGTAGCAGTACTAGTATTGACATAATGTTGGTATCGACCAGTGTTTGTCAAACTTTTTGAGTACACGACCACCTTCCAAGTAAAAATATTGTGGCGACGCCCCCTTCCCTCGAACTGTGGAACAACTATGTGCAGCGCGTGGCTGTCAACAACAGGACGCGGCTTTTTGAATTTCTCGTTTTAACAGAATGTTGCCATATCGCCATCGTCGGATCGGACTTCCTTCAGGCATCTCAGGCTGTCAGTGACTGTGGAAGATCTGAGCTACTAATTGAGGAAGCCGTTCCGACGAGTACACGTAACGTGTACTCCCCTGGAAGGTTGGTTGCTGTCGAGAATGTTGAGATCCCGCCGTTAACAATGAGAAGAGTTTCCGTCAGCAGCCAAGACGCCCTGTTCGACGGAGAAGTGCTTCTCGATCACAAAAAGCTAATCAGTATAACAAAGAAAATCTACATACCCGCGGCTATCACAAGCATTACAGGTGGTCAAGGAGAACTTTGGATCACTAATTTTCACGAACAACCGCAACTCATTTCTGAAGGAATGTGTATTGGAACAGCTTAACCAGTCCAGAACGGTAAGCTCAATGTCATCAACGAAGTCTCATCCTCTGCTGTTACTGGGGACAACGAACTAGAGGAAACTATTATGGCATTGCATATAGGACCCAGTCTGACGCAAGAACAACGTCAGCAGGTGTTAACCATACTGCACCAATTTTTATGTGTATTCCAGGCCAGGCAGGTGAAGTGCCAGATGAATCTGTCCATGATAAAACATCGTATCAATACTGGGGATCATCCACCAATTAGCCAGCGCCTGTACAGTGTGTCGCCAGCTGAAAGACGGATAATTCGGGAAGAAGTGGAGAAGATGTTGCACGATGACATTATTCAACCTTCAGAGAGTCCCTGGTCGTCTCCGGTGGTCCTCGTGAAGAAGAAGCATGGCACTTGGCGTTCTTGTGTCAACTGTCGGCGGCTGAACAAAACCACAAAGAATTATGTCTACCCATTTCCGCGCATTGACGACACGTTACTTCTCAATCATGGACAGATTACTGGCAAATCGAGGTTAGCGAAACTGACATCAAGAAGACTGCTTTTATTATACCTGACGGCCTCTATGAATTCAAGGTCATGCCGTTTGGACTATGTAATCCCCAGTCACATTCGAACGGATGATGGACAACTTGCTTCGACATCTTATATGGACGACATGTCTTTGTTATCTAGATGATATTGTCGTTTTCTCAAGGACAGTTGCGAACCTCTCAACCGCCTGTCGACTGCGTTGAAGTGTTTTCAGACAGCAGGACTTCGTCTCAACCCTAAGAAATGCTTCTTCGTCGCCAAAGAGATATGAATCCTGGGTCATCTAGTGAACGGAGGTAGTGTGCGTCCTGATCTAGATAAAGCAAGGGCAGTCACAGAATTTCCAACTCCTCAGCACATCCGTGATGTGAGAAGTTTCCTCGGGCTGTGCTCATACTATCGTTGTTTCATAGAAGGTTCTTGTAACAAGGCACGTCCATTGCAAGAACTTCTGCAGGGAAGATGTCAAGTTTTACTGGGATGAGACGAAAGAAATAGTTTTCCGGGAGATTAAGCTCTAACTTCCACATCAGTTCCAGCCTTGTACGACAAGAATGCGGAAACCGAACTTCACACAGACGCCAGCAGTTATGGTATTGGTGCAGTGGTTGTACAAATTCAGGAAGGTGCTGAGAAGGTGATAGCCTATGCATCAAGAGTTCTCTTAAAGTCCGAAATAAACTACTCTACAACCGAAAAGGAATGTCTCGCCGTTATCTAGGCAATCAACAAGTTCCGGCCGTATTTATTCGGTAAATAATTCACCGTTGTGACGGACAAAAAAAATGTTCAAATGTTTGTAAATCTATCGGACCAAACTGCGTGGTCATCAGTCCGTAGCTTACAAACTAGTTAAACCTAGGTAAACTAACCTACGGACAAACACACACACCCATGCCCCAGGGAGGACTCGAACCTCTACGGCGAGCAACCGCGCGCTCCGCAGCGAGGTGCTTTAGACCGCTTTTTTTTTTTTTTCTTTTTTTTGGCTCCTTCCTCCCCTTCAACCCGTCCTTGCTCTCGCCAATTGTTGCCTTCTCGGCCCGGCTTAATTGCCTTTAAACTAAATAGTTCCTAAGAGGTGAAATTAAACTGCTTCTTCTGCGGTAGCTGCCCGCTGCAGTGTGATGTGACCACCTTTGTTTCCTTCCCAATTATGTCATCATCGGTTAGCTTCCATAATTGTTGTTTGAAAAGAAAATAAAACAAAAGAAACTCCATTCTAGAAAACGAAAGTAAATGTACCTCCTCTGTTTTTTTCTTGGTGTGCAGCTGCACGGCTCGGTGTTCTAGTTGCTTCAAAGTTCGTCTTCTCAAAAAGATTTACTAACGCAGAGTTACCGTGATTTATCGTTTCTATATCTTCGTCGTTGTTAGCGTGATACTGAGTCGTCTTCTCATTTAACTTCGAAGTGCTTGTCACCGTTACCTCCGTTCTTACCGACACCAGGAATTTGTGTAAAACGTTATTATAATTTAGTTTTTGAAGCAATAAGAGAAGCAAACAAAACATTCTGCAAAGGTTGTTTTTTTTTTCGTTTAAATTAATGTTCTATGTAAAAAACATGCATATTTTTCTCGGTAATTTTCAAATCGTTGTAACTTCTGATGTTCGGTCTGCAGTGTTAACCAATAATCGTTTTTACTTTTTTCGCTTTCTGAGAAAACATAGTGTACTGTCTGTCCCTTTATCCAGTTGACTGCCTGTCTCTTGGCGTTAGGATAGGGAACTTCTTCTGGATTGAGTAGTCGTGTTGGTGTGATTGTTCTGGGCGACGTGCGTAATATACACGCGAGTTTGTCCGTGCAGAGTTGCCATATGTCTTTGACGGGTTCACATGTAAATCGGTGTTCCTCCGTATCAACTTGATTGCAGTTGCTGCAATTTGGTGTGTCTGCCAGATGAATCGCCCGTAACTTTACATTGGTCGGTATTTTTCTATTTACCGCCATATACCACGTGGACCGCACATTGGATGGGAAGTGTGGGTCATGTATATTCTGCCAGATGTTACGCCAGTTATATCCTTTATATTTGTTTTCTACGACGTTACCCTGTTTGCATTCCATCATATTGTTATAGATTGTTTTTACCCTGTATCGATCTTTCTCAGGAGTATTCATTATAATATAACTGAGTTCTAAAAAGAAATATCTGAGATGCCAGAGCGCGTTCGGTATGTGATGGACGTCAACAGGTGGTTCCATAGTGGCCGGTGTTATTTCATTCAGGAGGTGAGCCGTGAGAGTATCCGGTGATCGTCGCCATTGTTTGTACATATTTCTGACGAAAAGAGCTTTCGCTTTGAGGTAGATGTCTGTGAGATGAAGGCCTCCTTTTTCTGTTGGTAACGTCAGTGTGTCATATTTTACTTTGAATATTTGGCCTCTAGTGACAAAGTGACCGAGAGCTGCTAATATTTTTTGAGCTATAACCTTGGGCAGTGGGAGGACCTGAGCGACGTAGTTTACTTTCGCTGTGATACAGATGTTTGCTAGCTCCACTTTCTGAATGATGTTTAAGTTCCTCAAACTATGTTGCTGTATTGCAGCCCGTATTTTTGCCAATAGTTTCCTATAATTAGTGGCCGCCGTGCGGCGGATGTTACACGTGAATTCTATGCCAAGACATTTAAGTGTTGCTATGCTTTTGATTGGTGCGTCAGTTGGAAGGTCTACTCCTCGACCAACGTTCATAATCCCAGATTTATTTCGGTTTAATTTCGCTCCAGACGCGGCTTCGTATGTTGATATAATCTGGAAAGCTGTTGTTATCTGCTCGGCGTCCGTGACCAGGAAGCTCACGTCATCCGCATATGCCTGGCATATGATTTTGTGACCGTGTATTTGCAATCCTGGCAAGGTTTGAGTCAGGGAGATCAAAAGAGGTTCGAGGGCTATTGCGAAGAAAATCATCGACAGAGGGCAGCCCTGCCGAATTGAGCTCATGATGGTGATCGGTCTACTTAATTGCCCGTTCACACTGATTCTTGATGTGCCATTCGTCAGAAGTGTATGCACTGTGTCAATTATTTTCTTCGGGAAGTGCATTGTCTCCATGGTCCGCAAGAGATAGCAGTGGCTCACTCTATCAAAAGCCTTTTCGAAATCAAGCGACACTATGGCGCTTTGGATGTCGCATGCTTCAGCCGTCGCTATGATGTCGCGGTATGCATTTAATGTCTGGGTTATTGTCCTGTTCTTGCCGACACTCGTCTGATAGGCACCTGTAACCTTGTCAATCACCGAATTAAACCGTTGCATGAGGATGCGCGCGAAGATTTTATAGTCACTATTTAGTAAGGTTATTGGTCTGAGATTGTCTACAGTCTTCCCTCCTGGTGTTTTGGGCACTAACACCACGATTCCCTCGCAGAATTCCTTGAAGGAGTCATTCTTGTGAGTCATGATGTCGTTGCATACGAGAGTCAACTTGCTAACCAGCTGTTGTCTGAAGGTGTCGTAGAACTCAGCTGGCAGTCCGTCGGGGCCAGGCGATTTGTTTTTTGGGCTGTTTCGGATGGCATCTGTTACTTCTTCCTCGGTGATCTCTGTCGCCAGCTCTTCAGCTTCTGCAGTAGTTAATCTCGTCGACGAACGAGCCAGAAGAGCGAGTTGTGCCGTTTCGTCTACTGGTTTGTCTGCTAGCAGTAGAGAAAAATGGTTGTAAATTTCCTCTCGTATATCAGATTGGGTGGTCACACACCTTCCGTCTGTAGTTTTTAGCGCGGTCAATATTTTCCTGTTTCGTTTCTTTTGTTCTTGTATCACGTGATACATTGACGTCGTCTCTTCGTGTGTGGCATTTTGTAGGCGAGTTCTAACTTGGCAACCTGCCAGTTGTTTCCGTTTAATTGTTAAAATCGTGGCCTTGATTCTTCTGATCTGTGCGAAGTTGTCCGTAACTGCTGCATCCTCTTTATATAAATCTCTCAAGCACTGGAAGTAGAATTCTACGGTTCTTTTCTGCCATGAGTATTTCTCGCGGGAGTGCTGTTTCATAGCTTTTATTAATGAAGGTTTTGCACATTTTATCCACCATTTAAGTGCCGAATCGTATCTCGGAAACTTTCTTTCACACTCCGCCCATGTATTGCGAAATATGGCATGACACCCTGCATCTGACAGGTGTGATGTGTTCAGTTTCCACAATCCTTTTGCTCTATATGTTCCCTGTTTTTCTAAATTTATGGTGCAGATGTACGCGGAGTGGTCTGAAAACACCGTCGGCCATCTCTCTGCTTGCAGAATGTGTTGTTGCAGGTTCGATGTTGTGTACATCCTATCGAGGCGACTGGCTGAATGATTGGTTACATAGGTGAAACCGGGCGCATCTCCATGTTGCAACTCCCATGTGTCTACCAGATTGAGTTCCCTGATTATGTTCTGAAGTTCCATGGACGTATTGAAATTGGGAGTCTGGTCTTTTCGGCTAAGGACGCAGTTAAAATCGCCTCCAAAAATTATGTGTTCAGTCTGCGATGCGAAGAGAGGCACTATGTCGCCTTTAAAGAACTCCGCCCGCTGCCGCTTTTTCCCTGTTCCGGAAGGTGCATAAACATTAATAATCCTTGTGTTATTGAATGTAACGGCAATACCTCTGCTATTTGCTAGTTTCTCCACGTTACTGACAATAATTCCTTCCCTGGTCATGATAGCAGTCCCGTGTTCACTGCCATTACCGGGATTAATTAGCGCATTGTAGCCTGCTATATGTTCTAGGCTAAGTTCTGCAACTTCTTGCAACTATGCGATGTCTATCTCAGCCGCGTATAGAAAATCTTGAAGATTTCTCAAGTTAAATGTGCTACTGATCTTGTTGAGATTTATCGTTGCAATGCGGTACGCCTGCAGAGGTGTCATGTTGCCAAAAGTGTGTTAGGTGCTATGCTCCTTCCGGGTGAATACAGTAGTGGAGCATTTAGAAAAAGTCCGAGTCGTCCTCTGCTTCAGGAGCAAGGGTCGTGGACTCCCGTTGCCGGATGCCGTCTGCCTTCCGGACTCCTGGTGAGGTCCCTCTTATACGTTCCTGTAGATCAGACATCACTTCATCTGGAGTACTGTCTTCCATTTCGTCGGCCCAATTGCCTGTAGGGTTACGGTTCCTTGATGCTGGTTTTCTTTCTGTTGGGTGTTTACTTTTGTCATCTTGGTCCACAGTGTCCATCTTCGTTTGTACTGTTGAGGTCTGTTTCCCCTGGAGAGACTCGGGGTTCTCAGTCCGAGACTTTTTTAGGGCCTGAGAATTGCCGGAATGATTCCGAGTTGTTGTATCCGTCAGTTTTTGGCTTATCTGTTTTGCCTTTTCGCGCAGTATTTGCGCGTTTTCGTCTGCTCCGTCGTGTGCCTTCCGTCTTTTGTTGTGTTTCTTCGGAGAGGTGGTCTCGGCCTGCCGTTCGTTGTCGTCTTCGAACCCAGATTGTTCGTTCATGTGCGTGCAGTTAGCAACGTGCACTGCCTCGGAAAGTCCGTCCCCTTGTTCTGGACTCACTTGTCTACTCTCCTCCACTTCCTGCGGGGCAGTTTGCGGAGTGACTGGTGAAGTTTCCGCCTCCATGGGTGTGTGTTGTTCTTTTAGCTCCATGTAAGACTCTAGTGTGACATCTATATTGGGCTCCGGTTCGGTGTTTACTCGGGCGGCAGCTGCGAAGGTTATCGGCAGCGTAGACATAGGGCCCTGCCTCTCTCGCTCGCCTGTCGGTATTTGCGCCACGCGTCGCTGTACACTCTGGGCGCGGACGTGCGTTGTGGAACCGCAAGCCGAGCAAGTTCGCGGTTGGCCATCATAGATCACAATAGCTCTATAACCGCATACCGTAATGTAAGATGGAATGTGTTTTATCATTTCAATTCTCACCTGGCGTACACCATTGAGTACCGGGAATATGTGCTGCCCGGACCATTTTTCGGCGACGTTACTAATGACGGTCCCTTAATCTTTCAGCTTCGCATTAATTTGCTCGGCAGTTACTTCAAAAGGAAGTTCGAATAGTCTGACTGTTCGTACTCCAAAACCAACATATGACACTCGTACTTCACCAACATGACCATTCGAATGTTTAAACTTTAATGTACCACTAAAAGATTCTATTATCTGCTCGCATTTCGTCGGGCTGACTAACTTGAGGTACACCGTGCTACTGACAATTGACAAATGGATGCCAATGATGTCATCTATGGTAATTTTCATAACATCTCGCAGAAATAATTCAACTTCGAAAGATTTCGGTCTCGGTAAATTCGGGTCGAAACTCAGTTTCAAAGTATCTATTCGTTCTGGTTGATTATCCATTTCTTTCGGTTAGCATCCCTCTACAATAGCAACGCTGAAGCGCGCACTCACCTCACAGCGCTCGGCCGCCCGCAGCGACGATGTAAACACACGGTCGCTCCACACTTCCGCACAGCACGGCCGCCGCCGGCGGAATGACCGCTCGGCTACTCCACCGCGGCTGTGACGGACAACCTTTCTTTATGTTGGCTTACCAGTTTGAAGGATCCATCAGGTCGACTAGCAAGATGGGCACTAATACTCAGAGTACGATGTCACAGTGGTATTCCAAAACGGTCACAAACACAAGGACGCCGATTGCCTTTCGAGAAATCCAATGGCCGAACATAACAGCATGGATGAAATTTCAGCCCTCACTGAGTTTGGTGACATTACAGCCGAACAGAGGGAAGATCCAGCATTATTATAAACTTTATTGAAGGGAGAACCGACCAAAGGGGAGTTTCAGTTTATAAATGGGACATTGTATAAGAGAAACAACGATCCACTGGGCCCCAAATGGCTACTGGTTGTTCCAGTTCATCTCCAGTCATTTATTCTCAAGTGTATCCACGATTCTCAAATATCCGGTCGTCTGGAATTCGTGAAGATCCTAGCCGGAATCAGACGCAGGTATTACTGGCAAGATATATACCTATCTGTCAAGCACTATGTCCGTCACTGTCAGAGATGGAAGCATATGCTGCATTTACCTCCAGGTCATCTGGTACCAATTTCACCTGTAATAGCTCCATTCCAAATAATGGAGCTATTACAGGTGAAATTTTGCGATCTCTGGAGCTTCTGTAGTAGACACAGGTTTTGTGACAGCGTAGCGTGTGAGGTAGTCAGTGCAGACTATTATCCACCGGTTACCGGTTGTGGACTTTGGGAACCTGCCTAAAAGGTAGAAGACATTATTTTGAAGCATGGAGCACTACATGTGATATCTGAACGTGGAAAAGTATTCCAGGCAAAACTAGTATCAGAGGTAATGTCACGTTGCGACATTGTCCACAGAATGACAACTGCATACCATCCTCAGACAAATGATCTTAACAGAACGTTTTAACAAGACATTAAGAGATATGCTGTCAATGTACGTCGATGTTGAGCAGAAGGAATGGGATACAATACTGCAGTCGTGACGTTTGCTTATAATACCTCAAGACAGGGCACCACAGGCTTCACGCCGTTTTTCCTGCTCCGTGGCCGTGAAGCTGAGACGACAATGGATACGCTGTTCCCATTCCAACCGGACGACAGTCAGGATGACTATGTGAAACAGCTCATCACCAGGGTCGAAGAAGCAAGACAGCTGGCTCGCATACGGCACTGGACGCCCAGGCGAAGAGGTCATTATAATAAGACAGTGGATGGTACACAAGTGTGGCCGCCTCCTGCCAGTGGCTTTTCTGTGCCACTGAGGAATACTACCCCACTGACGTGTCTATCCCTCCTGATTCCAGATCCATCACCCCGAACCTATCCCTTGGATATACACATTGTCACAGTAACAATGGCTGCAATACAATAAATAATAACGCAAGTAGCACACACCATAAATGGCGCCGCGCGGGAACGGTCGTCTGCTCTAATGCGCCATGCTGCGGAGTGCGTGGCTGCTCGTCGGAGGTTCGAGTCCTCCCTACGGCATAGATGTATGTATGTTGTCCTTAACATAAGTGAGCTTAAGTAAGTCTAGCGACTGATGACCACTGCAGTTTGGTCCCAAAGGTTTACAAAAAATTGAACCATGAATCACAAAAATCTCTCAAAACTTATTTTATCGCCAAAACGATGCATCCGCCGGTAATATAGATATGAGTAGGATACAATTGGGCATTCTGGCACATAAAATTGATATCAAATTAATTAGAGTAATTGCGTAATTACAGTAATTGCATAATTGCAATTGCATGTACTTACAGTAATTCCATACGTGCAGTTACATGTACCTTGAGTAATTACATGTACTTAGGGTAATTGTTTATTTATTTATTGTAATAGTTTATTGTTATTGCAATTGCACATGTTCACTCCTCCACATCTGGTGTGGAACTGAGCACACCCCAAGGCATCACGTGACTAACTATGTCACCCCCACCCCCACCCTACCACGTGACCATCCCCAGCCGATATTCTGCAATCATTCAGACACAGAGTGTCGGAGGGACAGCAGCAGCATGGCTAGGATGCAATTACGGTAATTACATTTGACTCACGTAGTTGGGAGGTTCCTGGTACAACCACAAATTGGCAGGAAAACCGATTTCTGGTTGCCCTGGAAGGCTTTCGCCCCTACGATCCGGTGGAGCACCCTCAGACTGCACCTGTTTCTATATATAACAACAAATCAGAGCATTCTTTTCGGTAACATGATAAAAAGAGCCTTAATTAGAGCTCATATCACATCCAAAATTAGATGTGCATATAGATGAATCATATATGTGATCATCTGTAATGCCATTACTCTAGTAATTATATCGAATTTTCAATCCATAGCCATTGAAATCGACTGAAAACAGCAGTTCCAACTGCTGACAACAGATGGCTCTGATCCCACCTCTCCCCCCACCCAGCGCCTACACAATGAAGCCATGTGTTCAGACGCTGGCCACCTGTATCCTCCTCTGGAGCTGACCAGTCTCTATTGTGTGCCTCAGTCCGCCGGCCGTAGCCACTGCGACCTAGGAGACGCGGCACACACGCCGACTGCCCACTCACCCAGCTTCTGCCTCCTGACGATCATGTACTTGCGTACATACGCGAAAAGACTACCGTAGTGCATTTACGGAGCCCCGCCGCGGCATGCGCGCAATTTTTCCGGTCGACCCCAGCGCGCCGACCGGGCCGCGCCCCGCACCTCGCGAAAGAATTGCCGCGGAGCCCGCGCCGAAAATTATTATTATTATTATTTAACAGCACCACCGCCCGTCCTCCGGCCGCAGAACGCGGAAGAGCGAGCTGCCACGACCTGCATGTGAAGTCTGCATCGAAAAAATTCTTATTTAACCGCGCCACCGCCCGTCCTCGGTGACGCGGACACAGCGATCCAACCGCCCCGATTATTATTTTTTCCTACGAACGTTATAGCTCCTTGTACTGCCTCTACACCAACGTCCGCGAAGTTTTCTAATTTGCAGTGGAACAGGCCGCCCGCAAGAAAACAATTTGCTGTGTCTCTCCTGGCGAGAAAAGCAGAACTCAGACGGACAATAGCGGCCGTCCGATCCATTCAAACCCCCTTGCCGATACCTGCTCTGCCTCAGCCTTTGAAAACAGCGCGCGCGGCCGACAGGCGGCGGTGAATCACACACGTGCTCTGGCCGAGCGTTACCTGTAGAGGCTAAGCAAATAGTTCCACCCCACACGAGCGAGGAAGAAGCGCTCGTCACTGCACTCTGCGGACAAACCTTAAAAATTATCAAACGTATATCACTTCTCAAAAACAGTGACAGCAACGACCGAAATCATGCTTCCCCCCCCCCCTTTTACGAACCTCTCTCTCTCTTTCCTATTCCCCAGAAGTAAAAACAATCAAGTAGAGAATGCGAGAAACATGTTTTTAATTTAACTTATATCGCCCTTTCTCGAAGCAGTATTATGTAGGGAAAAAAAACGCGTCAGGCTTATTGCATACGTCATATTCCAATACACACACGCGACCACATTTATTTATTTATTATTATTATTACGCACTGCATCCAGGTTGCATGTGTATCCATAGCAGTTCGTCGTATGTATTTTTAACAAGAATTTCGGTGTAATGCTAAAAAACAATTTAGAACAGAAATGCTTAGTTGGTCTCGTATACTACAGCTTGTAGTAGTAAAATATTAAAACTCGTCTGCAAAATTTACACTCCCATCTCTCTCCATACTCTTCGCTTAGACTACAGCCGACAGGCATGTTTAATAATAATAGCGCAGGTTACGGTAACGAACGTCACAAACTTACGTATCCATCTTAACATATACTCTCTCGATATACAAAAACAAGTCTAACCAAACTAACCAAAAGAAAAGAAATGGTCCGTTTCGGAACTCGACCACAACCTATAAATGTATCTCTTCGTTTAGACGATGCAAGCAACAGCCATCGAACGGAATGTAACTTTTATGCCAACCACTCTTTCGATAAAACACCAACAGCAGCAGCAGAAGACGGTATATTGTTTATACAAAAAATTCCAAATAACGAAAATCGGCAATGGCATCTAAGACAACGTCTCTAAATATACATATGCAAGCACCTTTATCAATCGTCCAGAATGCAGAGCGCTCTCTCGGCAGGCTACGTAAAAGAAACATATGCTAAGTGTTTAAACAAAAACACCTAAGTTACATCTCCAAATGATCAAAACCTTCTACGCAGACGCACCACTCTGACAAGGATAGCTCGCAATGCATTTATTGAATGGAGCTGAACCCTGCCGAAGTTCCGAAACACTCTAGCGATCTTGCCCTGTTACGTTTCCTTCTTAGATCGAGGTATAGATGCGCTTCCGAGAGTTCCGGTACTTTAATTTTACCTCTTATTTCCTTGATACAGCAGTACACATCCCATCTAAAGAACCTCTATGTCCTGTTACGATGCAAACTACATTTAGCTGACACCGATATTCCAGCAACCCAGAAGACATTTAAACCCTATTGTGTAACGAAGAGTCGAAATAAAAGAAAAATACGGAAATAATTTACCGATTTCCGACCTCTACACTAAAACTTTTCGAAATTATTGGCCTAACACCCCCCCCCCACATAGTTCAGTGAAACTGGTCGTCATTAATAAAAACTGATGATAAACGATCTTGGCTATTTTATATCTTTTTACAATAATATAAATAGATCGCCTCCTATAACGTAAACCAACTCGAAAAGAGATAAGTTTTTTTGTCTGAGGGTGCTCCACCGGATCGTGAGTGAAATGTAAATACTGGAATTGCATCCTAGCCGTGCTGCTGCTGTCCCTCCGACGTCACATGATGCCTTGGGGTGTGCTCAGTTCCACACCAGATGTGGAGGAGTGACACATGCAATTGAAATAACAATAAAAAATTGCAATAAATAAATAAACAATTACTCTAGGTACATGTAATTGCATGTATGCAATTACTGTAAGTACATGCAATTGCAATTATGCAATTACTGTAATTATGCAATTACTCTAATTAATGTGATATCAATTTTATGTGCCAGAATGCCCAATTGTATCCTACTGATATGTTTCACTGATGTTAATTAAAACTCTACTTGGGAGATTAGATATATTGTTACATAATTCGAACAACTGTAGTGAGAATTCTCCAGTCTGAAGCACCTGGCACGCTTGTTAACTTCTACATGGATACTCTGCAAGTCATACTGAAGGGCATGGCAGAGGGCTCATCGAACCACTTTCATGATATTTCTCTATAGTTCTATTCTCTAGTAGCTCGCAGGAGAAAGAAACACCTAAATCTTTAAGTTTTCGATCTGATTTCTCTTATTTTATTATGATCATCATGTCTCCCTATGTATGTGCGTACTAACAATATATGTTGGTGTAACAAATTTCACAAATAGATCTCGCACCAAGAAATAACGCCTTTCTTTTAATGATTTCCACCCTAACTCCTGCATCATTTCTGTGACACTATCTCCCCTATATCGCGATAATAAAAAACGAGCTTCCCTTTCTCTAAGTGGTCAGTCAGTCCCACCTGGTGTAGATCCCACAATGCTCAGCAATACTCCAATATAGGACGCAAAAATGTAGTGTAGGCAGTTTCTTTAGTAGAATTGTTGCACCTTGTAAATGTTCTGGCAATGAAATGTACTCTTTGGTTCACCTTCCTTACAGTATTTTCTATGTCTTCTTTCCAATTTAAGTTGCTCGTAATTGTTATTCTAGGTATTTAATTGAATTGGCGGCCTGTAGATTTAACTGATTTATCGTGTAAATGAAGTTTGATGGGCTTCTTTTACTGGTCATATGGATGACCTCAAACTTCTCATTATTAATGGTCAATTGCCTATTTTTGCAATATGGAGCTATCTTATCTAAATCATTTTGCAGTTGCTTTTGATCTTCTGGTCACATTACTAACCGGTAAATGACAGTATCATCCACGAACAGTCTAAGGGAGCAACTCAGAGTGTCTCATAAATCGTTTATAAATTAAGGAACAGCAGGGGCCCTATAACACTTCCCTGGGGAACGCCAGATAGCACTTCTGCTCTACACGACGATCTTCCGTCAATTACAATGTGCTGTGTCCTTTCTGACAGGAAATCACGAATAAAATTGCACAACAATTGCGATATTCCGCAAGCACGCAATTTGATTAGAAGACGCCTGTGAGGTACGGATATCTATAAATACGGAATCTATTTGACATCGTTTGTCGATAGCACTCATCACATCATGTGAGTAAAAAGCTAGCTGTGTTTCACAAAAACAATAGTTTCTGGATCCATGTTGACTATGGGTCAACAGCTCGTTCTCTTCGAGATAGTTCATAATATTCGTGGAAAGTATATGTTCTAGAATCTTGCTGCCCACCAATGTGGCATGTAATTCTACGGATGACTCTTATTGCCTTTCTGCAAGAGTGACCTGTGCAACTTTCCAGTCTTTGGGTATGGCGCGTTCGCTGAGCGAGCGATTGTATATGATTGCTAGGTGTGGTGCTACTGCATCGGCATCTAATTGGTATACAGTCGGGACCAGGAGACGTACTTTTGTTAAGTGATTTAAGTTGCTTCATTACTCCAGCGGTATCTACTTCTGAATTACGCATGCTGGCGGTTGTTCTTGATACGAATTCTGGAGTATTTGTTTCGTCTGCTGTAGTGAAGGAATTTCGGAAAGCTGTGGTAAGAAATTTTGTCTTAGCAGAACTATCATCACCATTTCTATCGTGTAATTAATGTATTCATTGTGTTTTGCCGCCAGTATACTTTACATAGGACCAGAATGTCTTGGGATTCTGTACCAAATGAGGTTATAGGGTTTCGTTGCGGTAACTGTCTCGCTACGACAACTGTGTTCACTCATCCCTGTGTGTTTTGATGCTCTTTATTGGCTAAGTATGTTCTCACAACCATTTACTATTATAGTGGGAACATGAACTAATTGCTCGAGATAATTGTCGGAGAATGCGTTCAGTACAATGTCGGACGAAGTTTTATGCTTGCCTCCCGTTTTTAACATGTATTTTTTCCAACATATCGAGCGTAAGATAAACTCGCCACCAATTAAAATTGTATGCTTTGGCTACGTTTCTCAAGTTTGTTCCAAGCTTTCTTTGAACATTTATGCAATCGAATCGTCTGAGTCAGGTGGTCGATGAAAAGAACCAATTATTAATTTATTCTCGTTTTCAGGTATGACCTCTACCGATACCAACTCACAGGAGCAATCTACTTCAATATTTTTTCCAGGGTAAACCGCCTATGACAGCTATAAATGCGTCACAAGCTATTTTATTCAATCTATCTTTTCTGAACACCATTTGCCCCTTTGTAAAAATTTCAGCTGAACTTATCTCCGGCTGTAGCCAGATTTCGGTACCTGTAATCATTTGAGATTCAGAACATTATTTCAGCGCTTGGAGCTCTGGTACTTTCCCCTCACAGCTACGACAGTTTGCAACTGCAAGACCAATATTTTTAAGATTGAAACTGGTGTCTCACAAGTATGAAGTGCGCGCCTCGTACTTACGCCGCGCGCCGCCATGCACGCACGGCGCGGCGTTCTTACGACGTCAGCCACGAGCGCCCTCTGCTGCAACTCAGCTCGTGGCCACCACTGGACTGCATCGTTCACTTGGGACTGAGATAGGAACCAGTTAACACTTCGGATTCAGATAGGCACCAGTGAAGACTTGGCTATCGGATAGGCACTAGGAATTATCAGTAGGCAGGCCTCTATATAAACTATGTATCAGAATTCTGCAGTCAAGAACTATGTAAAGTATTACTAAGTCTCTATGAAATATATATCTCGTTCTAATTTACTCTAGTGTTTCTAGTTTCTGCTGTCCCACTGGCTGGTCACCTCCATACCGCACAACCGTGCATCCTTTATTCCTGTGTCAGTTTCTTTCTACTCGGCCACAGACACCTACGAGAACCGGCGGACGAGACACAAAAGCGGCGACGAGGCTGGGACACAAAAGAAACCCTTTCTGTGTATTCCCGAGGTCCTCTAACCACGCTTACTGCGTGTAGTGGACTCCTGACTTATTCAGCGGAACCCCACCACCCTATAGCGCAAGTCGAGGACTATACAGCCTAGACGGTCACAGAAACATCTGAGCCTCTGATTCAGACCCTCACTCGGCAGATGTCCATAGTCGGTACTGTCAACTATGCTGCAGATGGTGAGCTCTGCTTTCATCTTACATACGACACACATCATTGGTTCTGACGTGAGCCACCACCTGCAGTTGGCTGCACCCCCTATCCTTCATGGCATCTGGAATGACCGTTCCACATCTGGAATGACCCCACCCAGTATGCACACGGAGTGCACGTTAGCATTATTCCCCTCCTTGGGAGCCATCTCCCTAAAGGTCTCAATTACCTGCCTAACGTTGAAGATCCCAAATCCACCCTCTGTGAATGTCCGGATCTTGCAAGCTGCGTGGTGACCTCTGGATGAGCGACACCATCCAGCTCAGGAATATTGTCCTGAAGAGAGAGCGCCTGAAAGCTGTTCGCAAGACGAAACGCGAAAGCCTCACGATCGGTCCCCCGGAATGTCTTACGCCGCCTGAAGCGACCTCCCACACAACCATTGCGAGCAGTAACAGAGCTTGTCACTGCCACAAGGCCGATCGCTGGACACGCCGTGCATACGTTCGGTTCCCACGCCTAGCCAACAACAACGGCGGCCTCGACCTCAACCTCAATCTGTGCAATCGAGGTTAACGCAACTCGAAGCTGGTGGCGAAGTGTCACCAACTCAGTCTGCATCCGCACACAGCAGTCAGTCACTATTCATGATTACAATACCCAGAAAAACTAACGACTAGAAAGACGCAATGCAGACTCGACAGAGGGAACCTAAGCTAAACGAAGACGACTAGAGCTGGTACTAAACCAACGAAAACAAAAAAGAAGAGTGCCGGGATTCACACTGCGCAAGAATACATTAACCAGATACTTCACGCGAATTTGAATCTAATATACACTTGCAGCCAAATGTTTTAATGTTTTATTGCTGATCCTCGCATACAGAGATGACTCATTATTTTGTATTGATGTCTGCGGGGACGTGATGCTGATTATACTATTATATTACACCTAGAAGAGTGGCCAAACAGGGAATAGGAAGCGACAATGGAAAAACTGTACTGGGAAGGAAGGAAAGACACGTCTCGAATTCGTCACAGGTTTGGAGGGAAAGACATGCATCCATTTTTCTACTAAAGATTAACGTATGAGGTAGAGGATAATAGTGGCATAGTCTTTGTTGAGCCACGTGTAAGTTGTTGCAGTCTACACTAGCTTACAACGAAGCAGCCCGTATTGCTGTACAAGCGAATGCACACGTCCCTCTGCTATTCAGTTTGGCTGGCAGTTGAATATTTCAATTTTCAGCCAGTCGGAAGGTTTGGATTGGGTAGGGAATCAGTGGTGAACTGGGGTTTGAGTACCAGTCACAATATTTTTCAGAAGGGGGAGGACGTGGATGGGGTAGTGACAGAGGATGGATGTTCAAATGTTGGAAAATCTATCGGACCAAACTGCGTGGTCATCAGTCCGTAGCTTACAAACTACTTAAACCTAGGTAAACTAACCTAATGACACCCACACCCATGCCCCTGGGAGGATTCGAACCTCCACGGCGAGCGAGGATGGATGTTCCACTAGTGGGATGAAGATGGAAGGGTTAATGGATCGGTTTGAACAAAAGTCAGTCGCTTGAAGGAGGCTAGCTGGTGGGTGTATTTAGCCGCGGCCGAGCGTTCCAAGGCGCCTAGCTGCGGACCGCGCCGCTGCTCGCCGTCGGAGGTTCGAAACCTCCCTATGACATAGGTGTATTTGTTGTCCTTAGTATAAGTTAGTTTACTTAGTTTGTAAGCCTAGGGCCCATGACCAAAGTGGTTAAGTCTCACAGATATACAAACATTTGAACATTTTTTTGGTTTGTGTATTTCACAGTATTAGCAGGTGAGGTGAGGACCGGAATTGAGATGTCCAGGGTTCGGATCGCGGGCACAGTGTTCCCAGATGGCTCAAAAGGGGGAGGTGAAGGCACGACCTAGTGATTTCCGGTTTCTGAGGTGCGCAGGGATAGATCTTGGATGTCTCCTGATCCTCTTTCTCAGAACCAGACCCTAGATTCCCTCCTGGGCGTTACTATAGCCGACGGTGATAGATGCCTTTGTTACTCGACTTGGAAGCAGGGAATATCAGGATCACATGAATTATCAAGTAATATATAAAAATGTTTGTTCGTATTTTATGCGCTGCTGTACCATTCATCCGATTGCTATGTATCTTTGTGAACATAGTGCTTGCATTTTCGTGAAGTCTACAGGATTAACTGTATCACTGTTCGACATATAGTTCAGGAGATATGACATTATAAACAATGAGATGCATGGTGAACCTCCCTTTGTGTGTGTGTGTGTGTGTGTGTGTGTGTGTGTGTGTTTCAATTCATACAAATGTACAGTTTTATTCCGATATTAAAGAAATTTTGCACACTTGGCTTACTAAATGAGAGGAAGGTCACTGTCGAACGGTAGGACTACATGACGGAGGGTACTTTACTTACGGATTTTTACAGAATCGTTTCATTCCTATCTCGATGAAATTTTGCACACTTGACCTTCAAAAGATAAGAAAGGTTTCTGTCTGTGTAACATGTCGTACGGTTCATGGCGGAGGGTACTTTAGTTACCAAATTCAACAGAATTCATAGCTTTATTCCGATCTTGAAAAAATTTTGCACACTTGACCAGCAAAACAAAAGAAAAATAACTGACTACATAATGTTTTGTTTGGTGGATGGCACAATCTACCTTTCAAAAAACTTTGACACAGTTTGACCACTTACCATGAAAGCTGGCTGATGTACGAATGATTCAAATGGGAAGGTTTCCGCAATAATACTTGGACACCGTTACATTGATCACCACGGAAGTGAACATATGTATGGGATTTTCACAGATAGTGGAGCAGATGAGATGAGGCGGTTCTGAACAGGGAGAGGACGAGGACGGGGGAGTGAGATGGGCTGATACAGGGAAAGGGAGAGAGAAGGAAAGGGACATGCACTAACGAGAGTATGGGATAAATTAGTACCCCGGTAACGCCGGGTTTTCATATAGCCCGCTATATTTGACTTGAAAATCGAGGAGATATGGTAGCTGTCAGTTTGTCGTCATAGGACACCATTTGTGGTCTTGTGTGGAAGTGGAACTTAACTACTATCTTCAGTTTATCGCTGTTAGAAAGAAGTAAGCAATGTCACCATGAAATTGAACACTCACCATTATTTTAATTTTTTACTCAATATGAACGACACATTCACTGCGCTTCTCGGTGATTATCAGTACTAAAAATGTGTCTTAATCATCTCCAAACTACCTGTTCGCTCAGCGGAAATCTTTAAGTTAGAGAAACAAGTTATTAGATCGCATACTTCTGGAATCCACTTTCAGGAAGAACGGCCCACTGCCAGCCTAAATGCGGCTTTTACAGCGTGTTTCCCAGTCCGTCCACCATTTCCGCCTCATGTGTACATGACGGTAGTTGTCACCCAGCATTTACACACAGGAGCCTAGAGTGTCGTGCCTACAACAGCAGACTGGCAGTGGGCAGTGTTCACCGTGTAGCCGACAAACTGGATACAGAATAAGACTAGGTCCAGTAAGAACTATACTGATACACAGAATGCCACAAAAGACATTGTATTATCATTATAAAGTAGTGATGGTTCCAAGAGAACTGCAAAGAAACACAGCAGCTGAGAAACCTGCCCAAAAAAAAATGTTAAATGTGATACACTGTCGAAAAACCAGATCTCCTCAATTCAAAGGAAGCGTTGAACATCACCTACTTTTATTAGAAATGCTACTATTGAAAGTGTTATGCTTTTGGTTCAAATGTTCACACGATTGTAAATCTATGGGACTTAACTACTCTGGACAACAGTCACTGAGGCTCAAAAATTACTTAAATTAACTTATGGTAAGGACAACAAGTACACCCATGCCCGAGGGAGGACTGGAATCTCCGACGGCGCGCTCCGCCTTGGAACGCTCGGCCACACCATCGCGGCCTGCTTCTGGTTCCTTCAAGATGACAACTGACTTACTCAGTTACTTGAAAAACTTTACAAATGTTTGTAAATCTAAGGGACTTACCTGTTGCGGTTATCGGTCCCTGGGCATACCAACTATTTGAAATAACTTTATGCTAAGGACAACACACACACACACACACACACACACACACACACACACACACACACACACATGCCCGAGGAAGTTCTGGAACCTCCGACGGCGAGCAACCGCGCGCTCGGCGCCTTAGAGCGCTCGACCACTACACAGCGACTTATTTGAGGAGCAAACAAGTTCAAACTCCATACATAGGCCAAGAAAGTCTGTAACCTCGCAGATATAGAAATAGTCTACATCTACATCTACACCTACATAGATACTCTGAAAATCACATTTAAGTGCCTGTCAGAGGGTTCATTAACCACTTTCATAACTTTTCTCTACCGTTCCATTCTCTAATAGCACGCGGGAAGAAAGAACACCTAAATCGCAAACAGATCACGCTGCAATGATTAACGTCTTTCTTTTAATGATTTCCACCCCATTTCCGTGACGCTTTCCCCCTCGTATCGTGATAAAACAAAACGAGCTGCCCTTCTCTGAACCTTCTCAATATCTTCCGTCAGTCCCACCTGGTGAGGGTCCCACAAGGGGCAACAGTACTCCAAGAGAGGACGCACAAGTGTGATGTAGGCAGTCTCTTTGGTGGAGCTGGTGCATCTTCTAAGCGTTCTGCCAATGAAACGTAACCTTTGGTTCGCCTTCCCCACAATATATTCTATGTGTTCACTCCAGTCAAAGTTGTTCGTAATTGTAACTCCTAGGTATTTGGTAGAATTTACGAACTTGAGGTTTGACTGATTTATCGCGTAATTGAAGTACAGCGGATTTCTTTTAGTGGTCATGTGTATTACTTCACACTTTTCTTTATTTAGTGTCAATTGCCAATTTTCGCACCAAGTAGCAATTTTGTCTAAATCGCTTTGCAGTTGCTTTTGATCCTCTGTTGACTTCACTAACCGATAAACGACAGCATCATCCGCGAACAGTCTAAGGGAGCTATTCAGATTATCTCCTAAATCGTTTATAAACACGAGGAAGAGTAGGGGACCTACAACGCTTCCCTGTGGAACGCCAGATATCACTTCTGTTTTACTCGATGACTTACCGTCAATTACAACGAACTGTGTCCTTTCTGATAGGAAATCGTGAATCCAATCGCACAATTGGGGAGATATTCCATAAGCACGCAATTTCATTGGAAGCCGCTTGTGGGGTACAGTATCAAAAGCCTTCCGGAAATCCAGAAATATGGAATCGATTTGAGATCCCTTGTCGATGGCACTTAACACTTCATATGAATAAAGGGAAAGCTGTGTTTCGCAAGAGCGATACTTTCTGAATCCGTGCTGACTATTGGTTAATAGGTCGTTCTCTTCGAGGTAGTACATAATATTCGAACAAAGTATATGTTCCAAAATCCTACTGCAAATCGACGTCAATGAGATAGGCCTGTAATTTTGGGATCACTCCTATTGCCTTTCTTGAATATTGGAGTAACTTGGGCAACTTTCCAGTCTTTGGGTACGGATCTTTCGCTGAGTGATCAGTTGTAAATTATAGCTAAGTACGGAGCTATTGCATCAGCATACTCTGAGAGGAATCTAGTTGGTATACAATCTGGCCCGGAAGATTTATTTTTGTTTAGTGACTTAAGTTGTTTTACTACTCCAGGAACATCTACTTCTAAGTTTCGCATGCTGGCAGCTGTTCTTGGATTGAATACTGGAGTGTTCACTTCGTCTTCTTTGGTGAATGAATTTCGGAAAGCTGTGTTTAGTAATTCTGCCTTAGCAGTACTGTCGTCGGTAGTATTACCATTGCTATCGCGTAGTGAAGGTATTGTTTGTGTTTTGCCGCTAGTGTACTTCACATATGACCAGAATTTCTTTGGATTTTCTGCAAGATTACGAGACAGGATTTCGTTGTGGAAACAACTATAAGATTCTCGCAATGAAGTCCGCGCTAGGTTGCGAGTTTCAGTAAAAGATTGCCAGTCTTGCGGATTCTGTGTCTTTTTAAATTTTGCATGCGTTTTTCTTTGTTTCTGCAACAGTGATCTGACCTGTTTTGTGTACCACGGGGGGTCAGCCCCTCTTTTATTAATTTATTTGGTATAAATCTCTCGATTGCTACTGATATTATGTCTTTGAAAGTAAGCCACAACTGATCTACACTCGCATTTTTAGTTTTGAAGGACTGGAGACTATTACTCAGGAAAGCGTGAAGCGAATTTTTATCTGCTTTATTGAATAGATATAGTACGCAGGTTGTGGTGTGAATCTCGGTCTCTACATCTACATCTACATGCATACTCCGCAATTCACCGTAAGGTGTGCGTGGCGGAGGGTACACTGTACCACTACTAGGCATTTCCTTTCCTATTCCACTCCCAAATTGAACGAGGAAAAAAAGAATGCCTATATGCCTCCGTAATAGCCCTAATTTCTTTTATCTTGTCTTTGTGATCTTTACGCGAAATGTAAGTTGGCGGCACTCGGCTTCAAATTCCGGCCCTCTAAATTTACTCAACAGAAATTCACGAAAAGAACGTCGTCTTTCTTCCAGCGATCCCCAATTGAGTTGCCGGAGCATTTCCGTGACACTCGCGCATTGGTCGAACCTACCGGTAACAAATCTAGCTGCTCGTCTCTGAACCGCCTCTATGTCTTCCTTTAAACTGATCTGCTGCGGGTCCCAAACACTTGAGCAGTACTCAAGACGTGGTCGTACAAGCGTCTTATATGCGGTCTCCTTTACAGGTGAAGTACATCTTCCCAAAATTCTCCTAATAAACCGAAGTCGGCTGTCCGCCTTAGTCACAACTGTCCTTACATGCTCGTTCCATTTCATATCGCTCTGCAATGTTACGCCTAGATATTTGAACGACGCGACAGCATCAAGAAGCTCACTACTAATGCTGTATTCGAACATTATGGGATTGTTTTTTCTATTCATGCGCATCACCTTAAATTTTTCCACATTGAGAGCTAGCTGCCAATCTTCGCACCAACTAGAAATTTTGTCTAAGTCATCCTGTATGCTATTACAGTCAGTTACAGACGACACCCTCCCATACACCACATCATCATCAGCAACCAGCCGCATATTACAACTTACTCTGTCCATCAGATCATTTATATAGATAGAAAATAATAGCGGTCCTATCACACTCCCCTGGGGCACGCCTGACGATACACTTGTCTCTGATGAACACTCGCCGTCGAGAACAACGTACTGCGTTCTATTACTTAGGAAGTCTTCCAGCCAGTCACAAATCTGTGAACCTATTCCATAAGCTCGTATCTTCGTTAGCAGTCTGCAGTGTGGCACCGCGTCGAACGCCTTTTTGAAGACGAGAAAAACACAATCCGCCTGTTGCCCTTCGTCCATGGCTCGCAAGATGTCATGTAAGAAAAGGGCAAGCTGAGTTTCACATGAACGATGTTTCCTAAACCCGTGCTGATTCATGGAAAGAAGCTTTTCCGTTTCAAGGAAATGTACTATATTCGAACTGAGAATATGCTCCAAAATTCTACATGAAACTGATGTCAACGATATTGGACTGAAATTGTGGGGGTCAGTTCTCTTTCCTTTCTTATACACGGGAGTCACCTGCGCTTTTTTCCAATCACTAGGAACTTTGCGCTGAATTAAAGATTCGCGATAAATGCAAGCTAAGTAGGGGGCAAGCGCCGCAGAATAGTCTTTGTAAAACCAAACTGGTATTCCATCCGGACCAGCAGACTTTTTCCTATTTAGCTCTCTCAGCTGCTTCTCCACAACGGAAATACCTATTGCTATGTCCCCCATTTCGGAATTTGTACGTTCATCAAATGATGGTATATTTGTACGGTCCTCCTGTGGGAAAGATTTCTTACAGGTTAAATTTAGAACTTCAGATTTCCGTTTGCTTTCTTCTATTACTGCCCCGGAATGATCAACGAGTGATTGGACAGTGGGCTTTGACCCGCTTATCGTTTTTACTTAGGACCATAATTTTTTCGGGTTCTCGGAAAGATCTTTTGCTAAGGTATGGCTGTGGTAATTATTGTATGCTTCGCGCATCGATCTTTTTATAGACGCACGAATCTCTACTAGCTTTTGCCTGTCATCATTTGCGTGTTCTTTTTTGAATCGAGAGTGCAACAGCCTTTGCTTTCTCAGCAGCTTTCTAACATTATTATTATACCAAGGTGGATCTTTTCCATCCTTAATCGTCTTTACTGGCACATATTTCTCTAACACTTTATTAACAATGCACTTAAATGTAGTCCACAATTCCTCTACATCCATAGTCCCGGAATAAAACCGATGCCCATTAATTTTCTAAGTGCGATCGTAACATTTGCTTATCGGCTCTTCCCAACAAAAACACGCTCTTAGCCTTTTTGATTGGTTTATGATAACTTCACAGTTACTTTCAACCTCGATCTCAGTACAAACAATATCTTTATCCACAGCGATGAATACTCCTCCTCCAGTTGTATCCGATCTATCTTTCCGATATACATTCCTCGCTTCGCTAAATATTTCTGAACTTGCCCCATCATGATTTAGCCAGCTTTCGGTGCCTAAAACTATCTGAGCGCAATAACTTCCATGCAGTGCGGCAAATTCGGGAACTTTGTTTCTGATACTCTGAAAGTTCGCGGCTAATATTTTGATGTTGGAATTTTTGTTACGAACGTGGCCTGAATTCGCTGTTTGAATGCTGACAGGCGAGTGCTCATCAGAGTTAGCGCCTAGCCTAAAAAAAACCCATGTGCACGCACAAGTACTCTGCTACCCGAGTAGCCGCTTCCTTAGTGTAGTGCACCCCTGATGTATCTACGGGCACCCTACAATTCCCCACCCGATAACGCAGATCCAGAAATCTGCAGCCATGACTGTCACAGAGTCGGCGAAGCCTCTGGTTCAGACCCTCCACTCGGCTCCAAACCAAAGGACCCCGATCTACCCTGGGAACAATGATGCAAATCGACAGCTCTGCTTGCAACCCCGCGTGCGAAGGCAGCAGCCTTCACCAATTCCGCCAGCCGCTCGTAGGACCTGAGGATGTCCTCAGAACCCAAGCGACAAGCGTCTTTGGTGCCGACGTGAGCCACGACTTGCAGTCGACTGCACCCCGCACCCTCGATAGCCGCCGGCAAGGCCGCCTCCACATCTCGGATGAGGCCCCCCGGCAGACACACCGAGTGCACGTTGGAATTCCTTCCGGATCTGGACGCAGCCGGCCGCGGTGGCCGAGGAGACTGAGGCGCTCCAGTCACGGTCTGTACGGCCACTACGGTCGGGGGTTCGAATCCCCCCTCGGGCATGGATATTTGTGCCGTCCTAGTTCGTAAGTAGTTCATAAGTAGTTTGTAAGTTTAGGGACTGATGGCCCTGTAGTTAAGTCCCATAGACTATACAAACATTTGAACCGGATCTGGACGCTATCTGCCCAAGGGGCTCCATCACGCGCCTAACAAAATGTTCAAATGTTTGTTAAGCTTAAGGGACTTAACTGCGGGGTCATCAGTCCCTAAACTTACAAACTACTTATGAACTAGCTACAACTAAGGACGGCACAAATATCCATGCCCGAGGGGGGGGGGATTCGAACCCCCAACCGTAGTGGCCGTGCAGACCGTGACTGAAGCGCCGTAATCCCCTCGGCCACCGCGGCCGGAACGCGCCTAACATTGGAGCTTCCAATAACTAATAATCCCCTCCCCCCGTGCACCTGCTCGGACCCTGCTGAAGGAGTGGCCACACGTTCACTCACAGGACGAACGGGCGCGGACGGACGTCCAGCCTCCACATTGGCCTTCCGCCTCGAGCGACGCGAACGCCGTACACCCCGCCACTCCCCTTGCGGAGAAGGCGGCTCGACGACGTCCGGTACACCTGAAGGTGCCTCGGTAGCAGGGTCAGAGAGCGAAGCGTGAGACACCTGAGGTGTCCCACTCGACGCACCAGACTCCCCACCATCGCTGCACCCCGAGACAGCAGCCTGAAGACGGCTGACCGTAGACAACAGCACGCTCAGCTGTTCGCGAACCCCGGCCGACTCCTCCTGCGTCCGCATATAGCAGGCACACATCCTATTCATCCTATCGATACAATTAACTGCAGAAAGTAGAAAACTAAATAATCAAACCGGCCGCGGTGGCCGAGGGGACTGAGGCGCTTCAGTCACGTTCTGCACGGCCACTACGGTCGGGGGTTCGAATCCCCCCTCGGGCATGGATATTTGTGCCGTTCTAGTTCGTAAGTAGTTCATAAGTAGTTTGTAAGTTTAGGGACTGATGACCCCGTAGTTAAGTCCCTTAAGAAAAAAAAAAAAAAAAAATAATCAACTTTTAAGAAGCCTAGTACTCTAATAAAAGCGGCTGGCTGCTGACTTAACTGTGGTCAGTGGTAACTACACTGTAAAGTCAACAAAATTGAGTCCGGCAGTTATCAAAATAAACAAGAATCTCTGTGGAATACACCGTTATCAAACGCACGAGAAAATAAGCTTAGCACTGTTTACGATGTGGCACTGGTGGCAGCTGGCACTGGACTGACTGATAACGAGCATTAGTAACGGTCTCTGACTTGTTTTGAAATACACCACTCAAAGACGAAGACTAAACACAACGGTATTTATCAAATACGATAGAATAAACTATTAAAACAGTAATACAAACGAAATCTGCAAGTAAGCGGTAATAAACCTCTTAAAACAGAAGTACTAACGAAAATGAACTGCCGGCCGCCGTGGCCGAGGTGACTGAGGCGCTCCAGTCACGGTCAGCACGGCCACTACGGTCGGGGGTTCGAATCCCCCCTCGGGCATGGATATTTGTGCCGTCCTAGTTCGTAAGTAGTTCATAAGTAGTTTGTAAGTTTAGGGACTGATGACCCCGTAGTTAAGTCCCATAAGCTTAACAAACATTTGAATTTGAATTTTGAAAATGAACTAGACTGGCAAATTAAAATTCACACAAATTAAATTAAGATACTTAGCGCTGTTTACGATGTGGCACTGGTGGCAGCTGGCACTGGACTCCATCCTTGCCACTGTTTCCTTCTGTGCCGCTTCCGCTGCCATTATTTTCCCTCATATTGCCACTGTCCCTTTCCTTCTCACAGTCTGGCGTCGTGCTCTTTATTAAACATTGCCTCCTCTCTACACACGTCTTTGCGGATGGTTTGCCAGACCGGGAAACTAACATGTGTGTTTACGTCGAGTGTTGCAGACCGCTACAGCTTTCATCTGCCCCTCTGTCCCTGTCTGCCTCCCATCACGACTATCTGCTCTCTCTTTCTCTTCCACTGGCACTGCCTGATCTCCCTTTGATACCCACTTTAAGCTTCTCTCTTTCAGCATAACAAAGTGCGAATATAACTGCATGCCAAAATGTTTGAGATAGACGGAATGAGAAACGAAGCAGCTTCCCCACTTTACTGTCTGAGGTTTTTTTTTTTTTTTTTTTTTTTTTTTTTCTCCATACTTGCCTTTTCTGTGGCAGGTGCATTCTTTAGCTGGTTCCAAATGTTCAAATGTTTGTAAACGTATTGGACCAAACTGCTAAGGTCATCAGTTCAAAGACTCACAAATTACTTAATTTACACTAGTACAAACCACACACACATGTCCGAGGAAGGACTGGAATGGCCGCCCAGTCCGTAGCATGACGCCTTAGACGACGCGGCTCAGCTGGTTCCCTGCCACAGTAGTATGTGCCGTTTATCTATACGTATATAAATGAATGTTTGTCTGTATTTCCTCTGTGTTCATAAACCATTCATTCAATTGCAATGAAACTTTGGTGAACTGTTCACCGTGCGCCCTCGAAGGTTCCTGACCCAAAAACAAGTATTTTGTGATACGTGCATGGCGGAGCATACTTCTACAAACTCACGAAATCTACAGTTTCATTCCGATCTTCACGAAATTTCGCACACTTCACATTCAAAACAAGAGGAAGATCACCGTCTACCTTAAGTTTCATACGGTGCATGGGAGAGGGTACTTTGCAACATAAAAATAGATCCCTAAATTCCTTGGTCGCGCCATAACTTCAGAACGGCTCGACCTACTTCAGAGATCCTTTTTTCTTTGTTGCTTTCATTATTCTCGGAACAAGGATTGTATGAAATAAAACTGGAATATTCGAGAACAACAAAGTGCGTTTTTCAGAGTGACCCTGCGTTTCTATTGCATAAGAAATCTATAGTTTTGTTCCGATATTAATGAAATTTTGCACACTATACCTTAAAAACAAGAGGAATGTCACTGTCTGTTTAAAATTTCGTTCGGTGCATGGCGGAGAGTACTTAACTTACGAAATTTTACAAACTTCGTAGTTTTGTTCCGATTTTTATGAATTTTTGCACATATGACCTTTAAACCAAGAGGAAGATCACTGGGGACATAAATGTTTGTATGGTACGTGGTGGAGGGTACCTTGCAGAAAACTTTGCCGAGAGAGGGAAGCCGCGGTGTAGTAGCCGAGCGGTCTAAAGCGTCACGCTGCGGAGCGCGCGGTTGCTCGCCGTGGAGGTTCGAGTCCTCCCTGGGGCATGGGTGTGTGTGTGTGTGTTTGTCCTTAGGTTAGTTTACCTAGGTTTAAGTAGTTTGTAAGCTACGGACTGATGACCACTCAGTTTGGTCCGATAGATTTACAAACATTTGAACATTTTATAGAGAGGGAAAGGTGGAAACGAACAGAGAGATGGGAGAGAAAGAGGTGGATGCAGAGAGGGGGGGAAGGGGATGTGGACTACGAGAGTGTAGGATAAAATAAATACCCGGTCAACGCCGGGTTTACAGCTAGTATAAGATAAAATCTACAGATCAATAACGATTTCCTCATGTCTTTATATGATTCCGCACATTTATGTACGGAGGATGGCAAATAACAATACGAAATTGTCATTTTTCGAGAGAAGATAGAATTAACGATAGCCAGAATGAATGTTTTTCACAGAATACTTACCTTAAAATGGAATGATAAGTGTTCAGTAACGACCTCGAAGCCCGCTTTGACAGAAACGGACTCAAAGCGCGGCTCCATCCGCCGGATGTGAAATATAGTTGTTGCTCTCATTTTTAAAAAATGCATTATCTCCTCTGTGTTTCATGCCCTACGCGAAGTCTACGTAATTCAACACTGTGGATATAGTTGAAGTCTTTATTAAAAAATAATCACCAGAGGGCTGAGCACAACTCTCCCACTGTTTAACGAACCGAAGGATTCCCGCCTTGGCGGAGTAGCCGAGCGCTTTGAAGCGCTACGCTCCAATGCGCGAGGCCGTTCCCCGTCGGGGGTTCGAATCCTCCCTCAGGCATGGATGTTTGAGCTGTCTTTTGTATAAGGTAGTTTGTAAGTAGTTTGTATGTTCATGGACTGATGACCTCGCAGTTAAGTCCCATAAGCTTAACAAACATTTGAACATTTTGAAGGATTCCCCGCTCCCAGATTTCCTGTAGAGGTGACGCCGCATGCTTCGCGTCCTTAGATGTCGCACTACGTTATCCCAAAGCGGCATATTCAGATTTCAACAAGTTTGGTTGTTAACAAGTTTCGTACCTTTTCATTTGAACACCCCTCTTATGTTCGCATTCGGAGGAGAAAGTTGGTGAAAGAAATTCCGCAAATAGATCTTGCACCAACTAATAACGCCTTTATCAATGATTTCCACCCCAACTCGTGCATAATTTCCTTGATACGAGCTGCCCTTCTGTGAATTTCCGCTATATCCTCCATTAGTGTCACTTGGTTGGGATCCCACAATGCGCAGAACTGGGGAGGGGAGGCGGCGGCAAGTTCCTTCGCATACTCTGCGTAGAATCAGTGCAGTTTCGTATTTTGAAGAATTTCAGGCTTTTTTTTCCCCTTGTCATTTATTTTGATGTCTACCATTTTGTCCTTTGTGCGGCGGTGCGAAGAGGTGTAACAGAAGTACGACCTTCCTCTTTAGGACAATTTTAGATGTTTAATACTTTGGTTTCTACCGCCAGGACTGATTTCCTTTACACTTCCGCAATAATCTGATGTACCATCTTCATGTTCAAATGTTTGTAAACCTTCTGGACCGAACTGCTCTGGTCACCAGTCCCTAGGCTTACACTAAGGACAACACACACCAATGCCCGAGGGAGGACTCGAACCTCCAGCAGGAGCGGCCGTAGCATTATGCCTTAGACCACGCGGCCATTCCCGCGCGGCCATCTTCATGTAACTGATGTTTAATGTCCATCAGTGTAAATGAATCGCTGATTGGAAAAAAGAAGAAAGTCCAATTTTTACCGAAAATACGCTGAGATATACATTTTCTTCCGCAGCTGTCCACTTATCGATTAATGGAATAGGGAAGAAACAACCAGCAATAATGACGAAAGTACAGCCTGTGAAAGTTTTTAGTTGCTGGAATGTCCGGGCATTCTTCTGTTTTACAATCACGGGTCTGAGCAGCACCACCAGATGTCAGGCAAGGAGCGTTCCAACCATGTTACTAAATAGCATTTAAACACATTGTTTCAGCTTTACTGTCCCACATTATTCTCAGTGTGGTTACGTAAGTTTGCTGTCTGTAAACTCACGTCATAATGAGTGGAAGTAAAAGTGAAAATGAACAAGTACACCACAGAAAAAAAAGGTGTACGAAATACAGACAAATATGTCAAGGAAAAACGCGAGAGGGGTTTGGTTCTGCCAGCGAAACGGCCTGGTCCATCATGGAAGAAAGTTTTATTCACGCATCTTGTGATATTTGTATACATTTCACTGCAAAATATTTATGTGCTGTGTATTGGAGTGGTATCCTGTATAATTTGTTTTATTGCAGTTGTTCCAAAATGTGCATCGAACATTTCAAAGATGAGGATGAAATGGAAATTATTACGAAATTGTACGATGGTAAAACTAAAAAGGAGAAAGATCTGTATTTAATGGGACTGATAGAATATTCAACTGTTCAAAGGAGAAGGAGCAGAATAGAAAATCCATAATCTGAAAAACAATACTCCACAGTTTTATTGCTACCATGAAGGGCAAGGCAATCGAGGTCCCAATGAAGTGTGTACTTTCCTCAACAACTACATATATGAACAGCTATCCGAATCAGTGAATGAACTACATGTGCGGTACCTGATGTATCTAGCAATGACTGCTAAATTTCAAATAATTCATCATTATTACCTTGTACGTAGTCACTCATTCCTCCCATGCTATAAGGATTTTGCTGTAATAAAGAGTGACACGACAACAAGACATAATCTATTCTGTCAAACAGGATGTTGAAATGATAGCTAATTCAAGAAAAACACTGAATTCTTTTCAAGTCAAAATTGTTGCACATCAAGATATCACTAACATTAAAGAATGGTGGCCACAACACTTTAAAAATCCTCATTTGCCATTAATTGTCAAACGAAGGAGAGGTTTTCACTGGCAAAATTCCGCCGCGGTGGATTAGCCGTGCGTACTGAAGCGCTGTGCTGCGGTGCACGAGGCTGTTCGCCGTCGGGGGTTCGAGTCCCCTCCTCAGGCATGTGTGTGTGTGTGTGTGTGTGTGTGTGTGTGTGTGTGTGTGTGTTGTCCTTAGGTTAGTTTACCTTAGTTTAAGTAGTTTGTAAGATACGGACTGATAACCACATAGTTGAGTCCGATAGATTTACAAACTTTTGAACATGTTTTTCTAATTCTGGCATTTGACCTACACACATCAAAACCCAGGATAGGTCGTTTGTATGGAATGGTTAGATGGACTGCGTCACAATACAAAATGTTCAAATGTTTTTTAAGCTTATGGGACTTAACTACGGGGTCATCAGTCCCTAAACTTACAAAGTACTTATGAACTACCTTATAGTAAAGACGGCACAAATATCCAGCCGGCCGCGGTGGTCGAGGAGACTGAGGCGCTCCAGTCACGGTCTGCACGGCCACTACGGTCGGGGGTTCGAATCCCCCCTCGGGCATGGATATTTGTGCCGTCCATAGGATAAGCTAGTTGATAAGTAGTTTGTAAGTTTAGGGACTGATAACCGTGCAGTTAAGTCCCATAAGCTTAACAAACATTTGAACATTTTTGAACAAATATCCATTCCCGAGGGGGATTCGAACCCCCGACCGTAGTGGCCGTGCAGACCGTGACTGAAGCGCCTCAGTCTACTCGGCCACCGCGGCCGGCGTCATAATACATACAGGCTTTTTAAGGGACGAAAAGTTCCTGATTATCCGAGAAATATGGCATACAGCAAGAAGATTCCTATTAATCACAAGAAGCTACAAGATCTTAATAAAGTAACAAAGTTCATTCCATCAGCGTACCATGAGTTTTATAACAACATTCTTCAGTTGCCCACAAGAAATAATGCTGTCCTATCTGAAGGAGAAGAGTAGTATTTCCAGGAAACAAAGTTGTACAACCTGCTGAAGAAGATTAAAAAGCGTTAAAAATAGTTAATTAAAAATGTTAATACTGCATCAAAATAAATTATTGGTCTTAAGATGTTGGACTAAATTGACATCAGTATTATCAGTTTGTAACATAAATGACAATAAATAGCAGTTTAAACCTGTGTTACAGCGAATTTCTTTGCAAGCTACCCTCAAGAGAATAGTTTATTGGAAAAAGGAATAATATCCACCAACTTCCAAAGGGGCTTCAAAAATATTTATCGAAGGTGTTCGAACGACTCGCCATTTAGTGCAGATAATATAGTTCTACAAGTTTGTAATGGATCATAAAACTGTCGGAACAATATTTTAGGAGTTAACAAGTTTTTCTTAGTTTTCTCAAAACAGTGGTGTGTGACTTTCTTCCTTTTTCCAATCAGCGATTCAATTACGTTTGACATGCCACAACGGCCTCAAAATTCGTGAGTCACATATGCTGTGCGCTCAATAGTTACTTTACAAGATGGAAGCTCACAGCAGGTAACTCGTGGTCCGTATAACAGGAAAGGAACGAAGACTGATATGGAGAATTTAGCCGCGCGGCCTGGGGCGCCCCGTCACAGCCGCAGCTTCCAGTCCTCCCTCGGGCATGGCGTATGTGTTGTTAAAGTAAATTGAAGTAGTTTGCAAGTGTCGGGCATTTTGGTATATTGCAGCGGTGGGCTGCCCCGAGAGAGCTGCGAGAAACTCGGGACGTTCTCCACCTCCTTATCGCGTTAGGCGCAGTTCGTCAACTGATTACCAACATTACATAACACAGCAACTTTTGTAACTCCGAAGGAAACAACTGTTTCGTTCTTGTACTCAACATACACATAAAAAGTTCATGTCAATTTAGAGCATCTCTTAAACCGGATGAAACACATTTTCAGTATGTTAGATGTATCGACAGCAAGCTTCTATGCTAGAACGTTCTTCACAGGCGCCGCAAAAAGGTAAATCTTATTAAACTGGTATACATCTCGGTCGGTAAAAATCCCTACACACTATAAATTAAAGTTCTCCACCCAACTGTAGCCTATAAGTATAAAGGTTAAACTCAGGGAGATATCGATAAGATTTTCATTGATAGACTACTTCACAAGCACGGTTTGTGTATATCATTTACTATCGGTATACCAGCCAAGTCGGCGGGCGTAAATACTTATAAGGCACACATTAGACCAGGAATGCACAGTACAACACAAAACAATGTTTGTAATTACATTCGATCTTAAGAAAACAATTATTGGGTGTCATTTCACTGTAAAACGTTACATTGTACTGCTCGTGTCAGTAATATAGGAGGGAAATTACACGTAATGCAATAACGTCAGGGTATCATCACATTTTCAATTAACAGTGCAAACACCCTCGGCCTAAACTAATTATAAACACATCCTAGATACCTGACAATGTCTATATTAGTCTTCAAAGCGCAGATTCGAGATTTCGATAAAGTGACTAAAAGAAAATGGAAAATATGTTGCTTACTTAATATTAAAACTTGTCATGTACAATCAATTTTCTACACCGCATTATAAGTTTAACGTAGAAATATGCAGGTTTACAGTGAGATGGCCATATCATCACTTGAAAATGTAATGGTGTGGCTTTTGGCGTTGAATGCTAAAGTCACTTTGAATGTAAAAGCGTGACTTTAGTGAAATGTACACATAATCTCAAATACACTACTGGTCATTAAAATTGCAAGAAGAAATGCAGATGATAAACGGGTATTGTTTTGAGAAATATATTATACTAGAACTGACATGTGATTACATTTTCGCGCAATTTGGGTGCATAGATCCTGAGACATCAGTAGCCAGAACAACCACCTCTGGCCATAATAACGGTCTTGATACGCCTGGGTATTGAGTCAAACAGAGTTTGGATGGCGTGTACAGGTACAGATGCCCATGCAGCTTCAACACGATACCACAGTTCATCAAGAGTAGTGATTGGCGTATTGTGACGAGCCAGTAGCTCTGCCACCATTGACCAGACGTTTTCAATTGGTGAGAGATCTGGAGAATGTGCTGGCCAGGGCAGCAGTCGAACATTTTCCGTATCCAGAAAGGCACGTACAAGACCTGCAACATGCGGTCGTGAATTATCCTGCTGAAATGTAGGGTTTCACAGCGATCGAATGGGGGATAGATCCACGGGTCATAACAACGTGAAATGTAACGGCCATTGTTCAAAATGCCGTCGATGCGAACAAGAGGTGATCGAGACGTGTAACCAATGGCACCCCATACCATCACGCCGCGTGATAAGCCAATATGGCGATGACGAATACACGCTTCCAATGTGCGTTCACCGCGATGTCTCCAAACACGGATGCGACCATCATGATGCTGTAAACAGAACCTGGATTCATCCGAAAAATTACGTTTTGCCATTCGTGCACCTAGGTTCGCCGTTGCGTACCTCATCGCAGGCGCTCCTGTCTGTGATGCAGCGTCAAGGGTAATCGCAGCCATGGTCTCCGAGCTGATAGTCCATGCTGCTGCAAACGTCATTGAACTGTTCCTGCAGATGGATGTTGTCTTGCAAACTTCCCCATCTGTTGAGTCAGGGATCGAGATGTGGCTGCACGATCCGTTACAACGATGCGGATAAGATGCCTGTCATCTCGACTGCTAATGATACGAGGCCGTTGGTATCCAGCACGGCGTTCCGTATTACCCTCCTGAACCCACCGATTCCATATTCTGCTAACAGTCATTGAATCGCGACCAACGCGAGCAGCAATGTCACGATACGATAAACCGCAATCGCGATAGGCTACAATCCGAACTTTATCAAAGTCGGAAACGTAATGGTACGCATTTCTCCTCCTTACACGAGGCATCACAACAACGTTTCACCAGGTAACGCCGGTCAACTACTGTTTGTGTATGAGAAATCGGTTGGAAACTTTCCTCATATCAGCACGTTGTGGGTGTCGACACCGGCGCCAATCTTGTGTGAATCCTCTGAAAAGCTAATCATTTGCATACCACAGCATCTTCTTCTTGTCAGTTAAATTTCGCGATTGTAGCACGTCATCATCGTGGTGTAGCAGTTTTAATGGCCAGTAGTGTACTTCATCGAAATCCATCATCTGCACTTTGAGGACTAATATAAGCAGTATCAGGTGTATAGAATATGTATGTTTTGTACTCTTATAATTACGTTAATCAGAGTGTTTTGGGCACTGTTGACTGAAAATGTACGATATACTGGCGTCATTTAATTACGTATAATTTCCCTCCTCCAGTATTGACATTTTGTTATTTCTTATTCATTTGACTCGTTCTGGAATGCTGGAAATGACACAGACCCCTGATGTTTTTATGTCTGAGTTTTATTCTCTGCGTGGTTTCGTGCTGTTACTTGTTGATGCTACCCGTGCCAAGTTGAGGCGGCATTACAGTTGTCAGTCCAACATACTCTTCTCGGAGAAATATCTATGGACAAAGAGTTAAACGGCATTTTAATAGCGTGTGCACACCTATAAATGACCATAACGTTTTTCATGTACCTATAAGCATCCGTAGTAATTTTCGTAGTTTACAAAAATTCAATGTTTGATTTCCCTGAAAATTAAATGTTTTTCTTCTCTACTGACGTCCAACGTTCTACAGTAATGAGCTCAGAACTATCAAGTTTAAGAAAGAGACTGACAACAGACTTTGTGTAAGGATTTGATTTTGATTTGATTTGATTTTTCCAGGGAAGCCAAAACAGTCTTGGTCCAACCCGCCACTGCCCGCACCGAAACTAAGTTTATTGTCCAGTATCGCTCCCTGTATATCTAGTAAAGTCAACCAATGCCCTTGAACAGTGCAAGGAGTCCCTTTACCAGTTCTTTATTAGACACAATTTCTTCGGGTCTAGTTGTCCCAAATGTTCCGTGCCTTTTACTCTCCAATGCAATGCATTCGAAGATTAGATGTGATGCAGTTTCATCACCGTCATCACAGATCCTACATTTAGGGTCCTCTTCTGTTATTCCCATTGTATGTAGGTGTTTTTTGAAATTCCCATGGCCTGTCAGCAATCCAAACATGAGTCTAATCTCTCTCCAGAGGCCCAGGATAGCAGACCTTCTTTTAAAACATGGCTTTGGCATCATTACCTTGCCATGTTTTTGTTGGTAGACTTTGGTCCAATATTCTACATGCTGTCTTCTGAGCCAGTTACGTAGCTCCAATTTGATCATTGCCTTGGCGATTGTCAGGAAAGGTTCCGATCCAATAAATGGAGTCTCTGCCCCCATCCTGGCTAATCTGTCGGGATGTTCGTTGCCACTGATCCCCGAGTGGCCATGCTTTCCCCTAGCTCCACCAGAAACCTGTGACATTCTGCAACTATTTTAGACCTTATGGAGGAGCTGCCAGTGATCTCAGGGCTGCCTGGCTGTCTGAATAGATATAGATGCTACGATCTTTGTAGCACCTACGCAAATTCTCCTCCACACATGCCCAGATGGCAGTGATTTCGGCCTGGAATACTGAGGCCAGTTTCCCTAGAGAGATGACGCCCACTAGTCTTGGCTGCACCCCGTATGCCCCGGCCCCAACGCCTTGGTCTGATTTTGACCCGTCAGTGAACCAGACAATATCCCCCGTACGGTGTCGAACTATTTTCTCCCACTGCTCCCTACTTCCAATTGTTATATTCAAAGGCTTGTTGAAGCAGTATGGGGTTATAATATAGTCGGCTGGCATTTCCCCAACCTTTCCTATATTTACCTCACTCACTATTTTAGTGTGTGATTCTGGATATCCCAAAGAGTTCCAGTTGTTGCCAGATTTGAGTCTGTATGCACCAGCCGCTGCCTCCATCTTGACCCAAAGGTGTAATGGGGGCATATCCAGCATGGTTTCCATCCCAGCAGTTGGTGTGCTGCTAATTCCGCCTGTTATGGCTAAGCAGGCTAGGTTCTGCACCTTACCAAGCTCCTTAGCAGCAACCTTATGTTCTACCTTCTTCCACCACACGACTGCCCCATAGGTAATCCTGGGTCTAATCACCGTGGTGTATATCCAGTCCATACCCTTGGGGCTCAGGCCCCAATTTCTGCCACAAGCTTTCCTGGTACTTACCAAAGTATCATTTGCCTTGGAGCAAATATTCCTAATGTGAGGGGTAAGGAACTTTCACGTCGTCTTTCTGCATGATACAGAGAAAAAGATCTGACTGTCGGACGAATTGGCCATATAGGAAGGCGAATGGGGTATAAGTGCATAATTATTGAATTTACAAAACCTTCGTCATTACTGCGACAGATTGGCATTGTCATAGAAAAGGCGTATATGATAAGGCAATGTTTACCACACCGGCACATGTATTTTAAAGTGACTGTAATATGAGCTGGGTGATAAGTAATGACAATTATTATTTTTCTCTGTTATGAATTTATCGGCAGAGCTACTTATAGCTACACACCTTCAATATAACCACTGCCGTAATTTATGAACTTAGTCACATGTCCACTTCGCGGCCGGTCCCGCCGGAGATTAGAGTCCTTCCTCGGGCATGGGTGTATGTTTTGTCCTTAGCATAAATTAGTTTTTTTAAGTCTAGGGAGCGATGAGATTAGCAATTTGGTGGCTTAGTATTGCAAACCTAATGTCCGGAAGGCGTCGTATACCATCTGTCCGCTATTTGTGTAGTCTCTTGTGAGGCATGGATAATGAATGTTGTGGCTGAACCCTCGCAGTGGTCTCACAGGGACTTGTGTAGGGTGAATGTTGTATAATGCGAGCAGCCAAGAGGTCGTGTACCGCAGCCATGAAGTGGAACGCCAGCACTCGAGCGGCCAGCACTGCTGCACATCTCTTTGCCAAAGTGAAACCACCAATGCCAACGATCAGATTATATTTCGTGTAGATACACACTGTAAGCCCACTGAAATATTTCACAAGCTTGATCGTCGTATCTTCTCAAAGACACATCCAGAGTAAGAAATAGATTATTCACGTTTAAAAAGCGAGTAAAAACTTTCTGTTCAAAGCCGTACAGTCCAGAATCGGCATGCCAATCGGACAAAATTGCCGTGAGCATCGAGGAAATCATCCCAACGACGCAGCACATGAAGATAGCCCTTGGTAAAACATGTGCTGCTTGGAGAGTCCGGCTGCACATTCTCGTGAGTGTAGGCCGGGCACGTTTCCTGCAAGTCTCGCCGTCGTTTCTCTAGGGTTGCACAATACCAGCTAATCCACTTAGAGTACGAATTCCATTACTTACATCTACTAAAAAGAAACGATTAAAAAGTTTCCGTTGGAAGAGCGTAGAGTCTAGAAAGGCAGAGCACCACCTTTCCAGCAGACAGCAGAAGATGGTCGACCCCGGCGGCCAGCAGAGGCGCCACTCTTCACTTGCCGAATTTACCGCGTTACACGAATACTACGATAATTCCTTGCCAACGTATCGTTGCGTATAAACGCTACGATGCATATACGCCACAGCAACGTCCACAAACGGAAACTTTTTGTCGCCCCCCCCCCCCTATACATAGGAATGTTGCAACCTGACCAGACTACTACAATGTGATGTTTGTGGTTGCAGTTGTTCGGCAACCGCATCCTGGGCCCGATGGCGTGGCTGATGCCACTGGCCGTCGCCATCTCGACGTTCGGTTCTGCTAATGGGACGCTGTTCGCGGCTGGCAGGTGAGTTGAGCACCACATCTCCCGGAGTCCATCCAACACACCCATTCTCTTTTCCTAAAGGCTATCGGGCTTCTCGACATGCGAAAGACTTTCCCATTTCCTATGTTTTAACGTGGCATTAATTTATCTTTGCATCACCCATCCCAAACACACGGTCGATGAACTTCAGAAAACTGTTACATACTTTTGAGTCGATCTGAAATTGCGTCATTTGGACGCAAACACACATTTATAAAATATCAAAAGAAGAGTTTGTGGCTGGCGACCACATTTATGACACGATTGAGAGTGACGAACGCTAGATGTTTTGCCTGCATGAAAGTGTACCGCTAACGCTTTGCCATCTTACGAGAAAATGTAGCTACATAACTGGTGTTCTAATTATACTCCCGAAATAAAACACTAATTGAAGTGTCCTAATAAACGTAATTATTTGAAGTAGGCGCTTCGTAGTGAGTGATGACTGAAACTGAAATTTAGTATAAAAAGCATGTGCTTTTCTTACAGAATGATTGCTTCCTCTTCTTTGGCCATTTTGTTGCCCTGTAAAATCTTGAAAACGCCTTTCTGAAACAAAGAAATAAAATACGAATAAAAGTGAAACTGAGTGCTTATTCTTTTTTATGGATTAAAGCTAGGTCATCGATTACTCAATAGTCACTAGTTGCACGTTTTCCTTTACACTCGTGAATGAAATGGAACGCCAAAATTCGGGTGATTAAGCAGCTCCCCCACGTTCTGGGTGGCAGCAAGAATGACTCAATGTTCCACATGTCAGTCTTGGGTTATTAAGGTTACATACTCATTTTTGCGTGATCGATTCACATTGTCACGATTTTTAAATAAAATCAGAAGTCGTAATTCTGATGTCTGAAACAAGAACCTAACTGTCAGACTTAGAGAGTGCATGGAAGTTCATAATAATATACTCCAGTTAAAAACGCCCTACCGATACCTTCTATAATCCAAGACAAAATGAAAAAGCTTCTGTGTGTTTTATATCGTAATTTTCCGAATCTAATTCGTATATGAACACTAATATTATGCACGTAGGGGTACACTTATACCTTCCTCATTTAAAATGATGAATGGGTAGGCATCTCTGGGAATACGGCACAGACACATGACGAAGCAAGAAGCCCGATAGTCTTTGCGAATAGAGCTCCAACGCATAGTTGCTCTATCACAATTGTTTGCGACACACGCAACAAACATTGCTTATTCTTTTTATCGGTTGTGTCGGTTCACGACAATAACAACAGAACTTCTAACCCGAAATAGTAACTTCAACTTATTAATACGTTGATTCGTCGTCCTGTCAACTAGAAAAGTAGTAGGTGAATCATACAATTCCATTTGTCATACACTATTAGTGAAGAGCTCGTCAGTATTGCCGGTCGAATAGTATTCAGCGTTCGCTTAAGATAAAGTAAAACATTATACGAAATTCAAAGTACTGTGAAGAAACACTATACCGTTGGAATTTATAATACTATGATATACCTTTTTCTGGTATTCGAGATTGCATGATCTTAGCTAAACAGCTAACGGCACCTCAGTAAGATCACATAATATAAACTATGTATGTTAAGACGAGAAACAAAGCGAACCGTTTCGTTGTAACTGAGTTCATATATTAAGCGAAACGCGACAAGAGGTCCTTAGCTATGGTTACACCACTCTATACTGAAATATCAAAATGACCTCTTACAACTAGTTGCATAATGAATGAGGCTTGTGAAAATGCTCTCAGATGTCATACACGTGAGCGAATACTCTCACACACGCAGTTGTCAACTGTCTTCTTGTGCATGCAGTGCAGCTTAATTTTCATTTCAAGTCACACGTATGTTCAGTATACGCCACCTACGGTAAAATATCTACATATATTTACCAAACTATCGACCTACTCCTCTCTCACATTCATTCTACAGTATCCTCCTTGTTTCTTCAGTGGATATCCCAACAGAAAAAAAAGTTTCATTGTCCTGAGAAGAAATGTGTAGTAATTAAGTTAATTCTTATTTATTAGTTGTGTATTATTAGTTGTTCCCAATTCTAGATTACATTTTAGAGATGGCGAGGGACACATTTTTCTCTTTATGCACTCACTATCAACATTTAACGTAACTTTATTTTTATGCAAGTTTCCCGGTGTTCTCTCTTACAGCTTCTAATTCATTTCTCTTCAACACCGCCACACTGATAATGCGGTTACACTGTTTATTCCCTTGCTAGAAGGACAACACTTGCATGTTCAAATGTTTGTATAGCTTATGGGACTTAACTACGGGGTCATCAGTCCCTAAGCTTACAAACTACTTACGAACTAGCTAAGACTAAGGACGGCAAAAATATCCATGCCCGAGGGGGGATTCGAACCCCCGACCGTAGTGGCCGTGCAGACCGTGCCTCAGTCCCCTCGGCCACCGCGGCCGGCGCACTTGCATGTAGTAATCATTCTGTTCGTAAAGAGAAGAACGTACAACAGACAGTTTCATTTGTCTTATTTGCAACTTTACCCACTATGAAAAGATAAAACTCCAATTATTGTGTTTTTTACGAAATTTTCCGTATTGCAAGATATGTGACTGACCTGGAGTGCTGGAGCGTTCAGTCTGAATGAACCGTACATCTCCGGTATCCTGAGCAAATTTGGCAGTAATCCTAGCAGAGCAGAGCTGCTTCCGCGTACACCAAATTCAAAAGTTAGAATTTCACCATACACAATCTTCCATTTTAAAGTTTTGTGCATTTTCGTTAATATAGTTTCTTAAAGCTGCTGTTAGCTTCTCGGATAACTCACGTATTCTTGTGGCTATATATTCTCCTGTTGTATCAGGGCTTGCAAAGGCTCTAGGCAGACGAGAACATTGTGCAGCATCGTTGACGGAGCTGATTACTTTATTTCTCTTAAACCTGAATTGAGCATCTCTCGCTGCTATAACTGTTTTTCTGGCTTTGCACTAGGCAGAGCTTGATTGATGTAATGAATAATATGGTGCAGTGTTTCTATTTGTGCTTGTCTAGGCTGTGCTTCGCGGCCAGCAGAGAAGGACACTTGTTCAGCATTTTGTCTTACGTGCACGTGACCAGGTTCACTCCGGCTCCCAGCCTCATATTCCATGTAAGTACCAAAATATTGCACATCTTTTTACTCCTAGCTTCAATGTTGACAACTACAACGTCAGAGCTTCCGCAAATGAGTACACTTAAAACAATATGTTGTCGACTCCATGAAAAGGTGTAGTCGCTACGTCAAAGTCTGTTTCTTCATGTGTTCTCCGTTTTAACTTTCGCAATATGGTACAGACTACACTTGTCGACATTAAATCATTCTCCCGTAGAAATCTGAAAATGTTGGACTTTGCTGGGACAGAGGGGACAACGAAGGGCCGGAACGTTAAAGTTTGACGTGCGCGCCGTACCAAACAGTCCGCAAACAGTACACGCTGTCGTCCTGCTCTCCCGTAGTCCACGAAGCATCTGCTTGGTGCCGTGCCACAAATGCTACTCAATCACACTTATTGTCCTACATAGCTCTCACTTTCGTGCTCTTTCAAATTGTTCCCCCAACTTGTATTAATTTTTAATTACTAATGAGAAAGATTTTTTTCTTTTTTTATCATGCGGGAAGATGGAGGCACCTCATTGGTAGCAGACAACGAGTGAAGAAATGACAGGCGGTGTTTCCTCGGCAATTAGCACAGAAGAGGTACAAGGCACCATTAGGTGTTGGCCATACCTACTAAGGTTCTAAATTGTCGCGATAAATCTGACCTGTTGTGTGACAAGCGTGTTTTAAAGAATTGTGGGCATTCATTTGTCTCTCAGCCAGCAGAGGAAGAAGCATGCTGACCGTTAGAGAAAATTACTGGATGAAGAACCAAAGGAACCCAAAATAGTGAGTGTCCATAGGACTGTGATCATCGTCAGGTAAGTATTTCCTAAATTGGGTAAAACTTACTTGTGTTAAATGTAAATGTTTTAATATGTTGATGTAGCGTGATCAGATCGGTCAGCTATTAATCCTGCCACTAAAGTTTTCATTGATGTAGTACTTGCAGCTAACATAAGCAGACGCAGTTGGGGTACCTGCCTGCTTCTTACCCTGTAAGAGTACAGCTTACTTTTAAGACCTTTAAAAGTGTTTTCTGTGACTTATCTTTTTTATCAAATACGCACTCTAAGCTGAGCATTGACACGGAAGAATTTCCCTCGCCTATTCAGGTCAGTCCAGTAAGCAACAACCTTGTCCAAAGCTTGAGGCTACAATGACTGAGACAAGCGTTGTCCAGTTTGGCAGCTCACTCCCCAACCTACTCCTAAAAAGTGTTGCTATAACCTCACAAATTATAACAACGTCCAACCTTAACATTTACACCTACAAAGGATTAATATTCAGAGTTTAAATATTCCTCAAAGTCAAACTAAGACACTCGTGAAATTAAGGAGAATGAATTAATTACTTCCCAGCAAAGCAAAATTTCTTGAAATTAGAATACGTGTTATTAGGGTTAACAACTTGCAAGGTGGACACTAATTATGTTCATAAACTTCCATAGGTTAGTAGTAGACTGTGAAGAGCTTTCTATTACGAGGTGCTGTTGATTACCATTGGCTCGTTACCGCGTGATTATTTAGTGCTGTGAAATAAGTCTACTGTCGTGAGCGATGAATTTTGATTTGACATTCGTTTATGCAGCGTTCGTCGTTCTCCGACACACGCTCTACAGCGACGCACATCTGGCGGCTCATAACACGAACACACTTCAAAAGTCGCATTACTCTCACAGCTTCTGCCCACACTGCTTATGGAGCAGTTCCTCCAATAGCAATCTCTCGTTTCTCCAAATTTGCACACTATGTATGAAGGTTCGCAGGATCCCTGATAAGATGAAATCAAATACGCCTACGAAATTCCAGTAGGAGCAGCACAGCTTTTAGGAAGTGTGGGAAGCCACACTCGATGTATGGGTTGTAGACGTGTCTATTTATTCCCGCAGGAAAAAAAAGTATTTCAGCAACATCTTCATATCTGCACACTTCTGTGGACTCAGCCTCACAAGGCGTATGGAATGAAAGAATAAGCGGTATGAAACTAAAGAAAGAAAGAAAACTGTACTGCGAAATAATAACAAGAAAGTTGCCAAAGTAGAAGTCGTTTGTTGTCTTGAAGTCATTCAGTAAGACACTGATGCTGTTAGCCTGCCGGTCTCACCTTTTGCCGGGAGCCCTCCAGCACTTATCCAGCGGACTACAAACTTGAACTCGTCGCAGGCATGCCCAGAAGATAGAGAAGGCCTTTCCAGTTCTTTATTTTATGCCTCCTGCAGGAACTACTCAGCCAGTACCGTCATGAGAGACGAATCCATCGGCAGATTGTAGATTCAGCGCACAGCTGCCCGGCGCCCTCGCGTTCTTCTTGGGCGGAGCACAGTGCAGCACGCCACTGCAGTCATTTCTCGGTGGGTTGTGGACGCCTGGAGGCCCCGTGATGGCTGTGTTGTGTGCTCCCGCTTGCCCCATCGAGGAATGCGCAGTGCTCCTCAGTATAGGACTAAATGTAAAGTCTGTGAGGCCTCGGCTGCAGGGAAAATCCCCCTCACATATGTCGTAAATGGTGCTTCACAGTTGTTCCCACGCGTCTTCTATCACGGGCAGGTCTGGGGATCTTATCGGACAAGGGACCACTTCACAATTACGGAGGCAATTCGTGGAGACACATATCATGTGCGGACGAGTATTGTTCTACTGAAAAATGGCAATTTACGTGAGACGTAACACACGAGAACACAGGGCGTACCGTAGTGCGATTCCTTCAGTCACTACCAGCCTGATTCAAAATCATTGCTGACAGCCGCCCGTTCCACGACGCCGATTCTCTTGGTAACATTGTATGAAATGGACGTCAGTGACGGATAGTAGAGAACCGCAGTTGGTCAGAGTATGCGATGCCTCTACCTTACGATACTACTCGAAACGCAGCGTTTTGTGTCGGACGGAAGCTGGTGATTGCCGGCCTCTTGTTACTAGTTGGTCAGGCGTGGTCGACGAGTGCAGCTGTGCCCACTTGCCAAGAGCGGATCTGAATACGCTAGCACGATTGCACCAGTCGATGACGTCGCGTACATACCCTACCAGGCCTGCTGCACAAGGAACTAATGCACTGTGTTGGAAGCTCTACCTCAATCGCGGTGCTAGATACTTGTGTGTGTTACAAATGTTCAAATGTTTGTAGAGCTTGTGGGACTTAACTACGGGGTCATCAGTCCCTAAACTTACAAACTACTTATGAACTAGCTAATACTATGGACGGCACAAATATACATGCCCGAGGGGGGATTCGAACCCCCCGACCGTAGTGGTCGTGCGGAACGTGACTGGCGCGCTCGGTCACCGCGGCCGGCTATGAGTAACATAGGCAGCCTCTGGGCGACTTGCATATTTTGCCAGGCAGCGTATGTTACGCACATGTGATCGAGGTCGGCAGGTGTGTCGATAACGTACTAATCAAATCGCTACTCACGATATTTCACAAAAACAAAAAGAAATATTTCGCGAAATTGCAGTATTCTAAATAAAGTGTGATAAAGTTGTTTTTACTGTGGAAGCGCAAGAGCGTTACGGTATACAACACTGTTGTAAATTAGTTAATCGAGCTTAAATGCCAATCACAAGTAGTTCCCAGTCACATGCCACCTCTTCAACAAAAGGTAGTCTACGTTTTTCTGAAATGCAGAGACTTGCTTGTTGCCTTTGCAGTTCCAGCGCGAAAAAGATAAAATGTTCCTATACGTTGTGCGTAATAAACAAAAAACATTTAGTTCTTCACATGCGGATTAGTATGAACGAATACTCGTGGACTTACTGAGACATTCGGCGTGTGGCAGTGTCGGATGTGGTACAGCTCGACCTACAGTTGGGACTGCAAACGAAGTGTACGTGGACAAACCAATCAATTTCGGCGTGTGCAAGCTTTCCTCTGTTATCGATCATATTCAGTTGTTAACACACACACACTATCCTCCTAGCTTGTTGGCCATATTGAGACCTGAACTCTCTCCAGAGTTTAAAATCCGTATAACAGTCACATTCGACCTTCACAGATCTCCAGACATTATTTTTTGCATCGGTGAGGCCCAGGCACGAATCGCAGGCCTCCTGCGAAACAGACAATCGCAGTTGTATGACACAGACGTATATTTTCCTGCTGAATAGCAAAACCTACCTCTGTGCGGAAACGAAAGGTCTGTGCTAATGTTATCCGATATCTGGACTAATTCAAAATTTTGTTATCTGTCTTTGTAGAATTAATACAAAGTAAACCAAAAACAAATCCACTTTTTTAATTTTATACAATAATGTAATGGCCCAGAAATAAGTATCGCTATCAGAATACATAATCAGTATTTTTATAGTAATCAAATGTTCAATTGTTTGTTAAGTTTATGGGACTTAACTGCGGCGTCATCAGTCCCTAAACTTACGAATTACTTATAAAATTACTTATACTAAAGACAGCACAAACATCCATGCCCGAGGGGGGATTCGAACCCCCGACGGGGAACGGCCTCGCGCATCGGAGCATAGCGCCTCAATGCGCTCGGCCACTCTGCCGCGGCATTTTTATTGTATTATTTAACGGAAAAAGTACAATCTGAGACCGTAATCCTTTCGAGCGTGTACTTAAGCTTGTTCCCACGTTCTTCCCTACAATACTGCTAGTAGTGTGACCCGATCACGTGGTGAATAATGAGCAGGTACTATCACTTTAGCACAGAATACTATTAAATATATAGAATGAAACTTTCACTCTGCAGCGGAATGTGCGCTGATATGAAACTTTCTGGTAGATTAAGATTGTGTGCCGGAACCGGGACTCGAACCAGGGACCTTTGCCTTTCGCGGGAAAGCGCTCAACCGACTGAGCTATCCCGACATGACTCAAGATGCCGCCCCACAACTTTACTTCCAAGCTATGTCTCCACCATATCCTCTCTTCCGGGAGTGCTAGTCTTGCATGTTTCGCAGGAGAGCTTCTGTGTAGTTTGGAAAGTAGGAGGCGAGGTACTAAAAATGTGCAAATGTTTGTAGAATCTATGGGACTTAACTACGGGGTCATCAGTCCCTAAACTTACAAACTACTTATGAACTAGCAGCAACTAAGGACGGCACAAATATCCATGCCCGAGGGGGGATTCGGACCCCCGACCGTAGTGGCCGTGCAGACCGTGACTGAAGCGCCTCAGTTCCCTCGGCCACCGCGGCCGGCAGGCGAGGTACTGGCGGAAGTAAAGTTGTCGAGCGGCTTTGTGAGTCGTGTCGGGATAGCTCAGTCGGTAGTGTGCCTGCCCGCGAAAGGAAAAGGTCCCAGTTTAGAGTCCCGGTTCCGGCACACAATTTTAGTCTGCCAGGAAGTTTCACTGCTGAATATCAGAGTTTCCTTCCATGCACGCTAGCCAATACTCAAAGAAATTCATTTTAATACTTTAGTTCGTCTACTAATTTCCAGCGTGCCGGAGGATAGGACAGCAACTTTTATTCTGATCGCTATATGAAGGTAGTCAAAGTTGCACATATGAGTTATAATTTTCATTTTACATGACCGGTTTCAGACACTACGTCCATTATAAAACCACCAATAAGTAGCCTACTACAGTATACACATCACTATTTCGTGACTAACTCTTATTTGGCTGCCGTCATATAGCAAACTGCAGTTCGTCGTTAATACTTGGATAAGCTGATCACCAGCTGAATGTCTCATTACCCATTGTGTCAAATCTGTATATTAAAACAGTATCCAACTCAATGAATGGATAGAAATTAGAGCTCTGCATTTCGATGAAAACAACCGCTCGAGCATTTCCCGTTTGGTGCCGCTGCTCGACGGCTGGTGTAGGCGCACGCTGCGGCCGTCTGATGCCCCATGTGGCCGGTCGCCGTCCGCCTCTCGGTTACCGGCGGAAGTGTCGAGCACTGCCCGGCGCTCGAGCGCACTCATAGTCTCGGCCGGTGACAGCGCGCTCAACCTTGTGGAATCGCATTAGAAACCGACCTGGCTTTGAGCAGCGCAGACAGCGTTATGGATCAACGAACTATAGGTCGTAAAGGATCCATTCATGAAACAAAAAGAAGTATTGTGGAGAGAATTAGGAGCGGCTCGTTAGTCCTGAAGAAGAAAGACATGTCGGAAGAGGAGTCGAAAAGTGAAACTTGGTAATCTTTTGCACTTGTAGTGGATCCTGTCACAGAGGTTTCTGCTGGTTTCATGCAACACTACACTGCAATACTACATGCGATACTACACTTTCGTACCAGTCAATTACAATAGGTATGATTCGGTACTGTAAATGTAAATGCGGAGCAGAATTACACCGACCACTTGCAGTACCAAGTAGCATAAAGAAAGTTGTTGTTGACAGGTTGGTCGATATGGGCGGAATAGATTTGCTACCATTAAATACTTGTAGAAAGATTGGCTTCAAGAATTATTCGCAGGAGCTCATCAATGTTCGCGCCACTTATGGCAAAGTCAATATAGAAGATGTTCTTACGCACCCTACCACCCTACTATATTAAAGAAAAGGCCGAGAAAATACGGGTGGAAATGGTGCCCAAGCTAATATGTGCTTTAAAGAACAAAATGTGCTCTTTAAACGCTGATCTGTGATCTGATAACTACAAGGAGGTACGCTGCACATAATGCACGATTAGACTGCTGTATTACCGTTTGTCTACCAAAAGGAACAAAATACTATATACAGAAATTACAGTTTTTAACGTTGCAGTTACTGGAAGACATGATCACCTCAATGGTCGAAACTCCAGTAGTTTGCAAAATATTTGAAAATTTTCTTCTTGAGGCAGGTCTTGTTGAATTTTATACTTTCTACTAGTTTTAACATTTTTATTTTAAGTCGTATGTATTCCCCATCTCACATACAATAATGGGAAATTTTCTGGAATACATACGACTTAAAATAAAAATGGTAAAACTCACAGAAAGTATATTTAAAAATGTTTGTTAAGTTCATGGGACTTAACTGTGGTATCATCATTCCCTAAACGTACAACTATCAAACATCAAATGTGACATATACAATTGTAGTATTTGGGTTATAGAACTGATAGTAAACAATGAAAGACATTTGTAAAAGAAATAAGTAAGTTGTTAATATGAAGCTGTGGTCTCTCATCTCTGATATACATTAACGACTTGCCATTCTACATTGACGAAGATTAGTATTTTTTGCTGATGATACAAGTATAGTAAATACATCCAAAAAACGAGAACTAACTGATGTAATCGTAATAACGTCTTTCACAAAATTATTAAGTGGTTCTATGTAAACGGACTCTCATTAACTTTTGATAAAACACAGCATATACAGTTCCGTACAGTAAATGGCACAACTTCAGTAATAAATATAGACTTTGAATAGAAGTCTGTAGCTAAGGTTTTTCGAAATTATTCGTTCGTTTTGAAGGGAAACCTGAATTTTTCAAAATTTTTAGATGTGTGAATTAATGAGAGATTAAACTTGAAGCAACACATTGATTGTCTGTTAAAACGTTTGGGTTCAACTACGTATGCTGTTAGGGTTTTAGCAAATTTTGGCGATAAGAATCTCAGTAAAACAGTTTACTACGCCTATTTTCATTTACTGCTTTCGTATGGCATAATATTCTAGGGTAATTAACTATTGAGTAAAAAAGTAGTCATTGCACAAAATCGTGTAATCAGAATAATTACTGGAGCGCGCCCAAGATCGTTCTGGAGACATCTATTTAAGGATTTAGGTATCCTCACAGTTACTTCAGAGTATATTCACTTATGAAATTTGTTGTTAATTATGCAACCCAGTTCACACACATGTTCACATGTTTGTAAATCTATCGGACTATACTGCTTGCTTATTAGTCCGTAGCCTGCAAACAATTTAAACTAAGGTAAACTAACCTAAGGATAACACAGACACCCATGCCTGAGAGGGGACCCGAACCCCATATGGCGAACGATCGTGCGTATCCCGCATGGCTAATACCCCGCGGCAAACCCAGTTCAAAAGTAATAGCAGTGTGCATAGGTATAACACCAGGAGAAAGGATGACATTACTATGCAGGGTTAAATCTCACTTTGGCACAGAAAGGGATGAATTATGCTGCCACAAAAGTTTTCGGTCACCTACCAAACAGCATCAAAACCTGACAGATAGCTAACTAGCATTTAAAAAATTATTGAAAGAATAACTGAATGACATCTCCTTTTACTCAATGGATGAATTTTTAGATATAAATTAGTAAAACTAAAAATAAAAAAATAAAAAATAATAATAAAAAGAAATAAAAATAATACAAAATGTATTTGTGTCATATAACACTTTGCGTAATGTAATATCTTGTACAGACACCTTTTATTACACTGACAAGTCACACATTATTACAAAGTGTCGTGTTCATGATCTGTGGAACAAGTATTAATGTAAGCAGTGTGACGAAGTGCAGCTGGCTGGCGCTGAGTGCGCCGGTTACTGGCGACCGACCGAGCGTTCGGCGCGCTCGGGCGAGCGCTGGCGATCGGTTGCCCACAACCGGTTCAAGAGGACGCTCGGCCGCATACTCCCGAGAGCCAGAGCGGCGAGCGGAACTCGCCGGTAAAAATCGGACATAATGCAGACCTCTAATAGAAATACTCCCCACTTTACTTAATGTGCTAACTTCAGCTTACAGCCAACTAACTACTGTAGTTTAAGTATCCACGCTTGAGAAGGGAGGACGTAATTCTTTACAAGACTGATCAAAGTTATAGCCGGAGTCCGTATACTTGGATTTTAGTAGATGATAACCCATTTTCCAGCTCCATTACTCGCCAAGTGAGCTTCAACGAGTGAATCACTATAATAACGCTTTGGTGTTACTAAACGAATGTATATAACAGTAAAAAAAACTAATTCATCTATAAAGTTATAAGACTGTTCGTTCGAGAGCTATTGTTGAAGCCGCCGTACACTTGGTTTCGTGGAATATTTTACTCGAAAAGATCATTTACTAGTACTTCATGCCTACTGACACGAGATCCCTCCTCAAGCATAGCAAGCGTGTTGAAACCAGAAAGATAACGTATGTACAGTACGCTACATAATTTGCCACATTCCTACAAAAGTGTCGCTACGGCCTATATTAGTAACTCTCACCAGGGTGTAGTAGACACCTGATTTTTTTGTTTTCAATTTGAGATTAATTACTAAAAATATTTAAAAATCTGTAATACAATATTATCAGTAAAGGAAAAATGTGAGGTTAGTTTAGATGCTCAACTATCACTTAAGGCTTCTCTGAAGATTTTTCCGGCTATAAGGGTGATACAGATTCATTTCCACAACTGAGAGAGTGCGTTGTGCTCTCGGAGAACGTAAAATGAGTTTTCCTTTGGAATGAAGAAAACAAGAATGGCTATATGCCTCCGTCCGAGCCCTAATTTCTCTTATCTTATCTTTGTGATCGTTACGCGAAATGTAAATAGGCGGCATGAGTTTTACACTCAGCTTCAAATTCTGCCCTTCTAAATTTCCTCAACAGAATTTCCTGAAAAGAACGTCGTCTTTCCTCCAGCGAACCCCATTTGAGTTCCTGGAGCCTTTCCGTGACACTGGCGCATTGGTTGAACCTACCAGTAACGAATCTAGCTGCTCGCCTCTCAACTGCTTCTGTCTCCCTTTAAACTGATATGCTGCGGGTCCCAAACACTTGAGCAATACTCAGGACGTGGTGGTACAAGCGTTTTATACGCGGTCTCCTTTACAGATGAAGTACATCTTCCCGAAATTATCCCAGTAAATCGAAGTCCGTTGCCCGCCTTAGTCACAACTGTCCTTACATGTTCGTTCCATTTCATATTGCTCTGCAATTTTACGCCTAGATATTTGAACGACGCGATTGCATCAAGAAGCTCGCTACTAATGCTGTATTCGTACGTTATGGGTTTGTTTTTCCTACTCGTGCGTATCACCTTACACATATTTCTACAGTGCGAGGTACCTGCAATTCTTTGCACAAACTAGAAATTTTGTGTAAGTCATCCTGTATGCTGTTACAGACAATTAAAGACGACACACTCCCATACACCACAGCAGCATCAGAAAACAGCCGCAAATTACAAGTTACTCTGTCCATCAGATCATTTATATAGATAGAAAATATCAGTCTTGTCACACTCCCCTGGGGTACGCCTGACGAGGCACTCGTCTGTGATGAACACTCGCATTCGTACTGTGCTCTGTTACTTAGGAAGTCTTCCAGCCAGTCACAAACATGTGAACCTGTTCCATATGCTCGTATCTTCGTTAGCAGTCTGCAGTGTGGCACCGCATCAAACGCCTTTTTTAAATCGAGAAAAACACAATCTGCCTGTTGTCATTCATCCATGGCTCGTAAGATTTCATGTGAGAAAAGGGCAAGCTGAGTTCCACATGAACGATTTTTACTAACCCCGTGCTGATTCATAGAAAGAAGCTTTTCTGTCTCAAGGAAATTTACTATATTCGAACTGAGAATTCTACAGAAAACTGATGTCAACGATATTGGCCTGTAATTATATGGGTCAGTTTTTTCCTTAATTATAAAAGGGAGTCACCTGCGCTTTTTTTCCAATCACCAGGACTTAGCGCTGAATTAAAGATTCGCGATAAATGCAAGCTTAGTAAGGGGTCAATACCGCAGAATACTCTTTGTAAAACCGAACTGATATTCCTTCCGGACCAGAAGACATTTTTGTATTTAGCTCTCTCAGCTGCTTCTCTACACCGGAATTCCTTCCTAGTCTCATGAATTAACATAGCGAGCCGTCGTCATTGATTGTGGAATGGTCTGAGCTGTAGATTAGTTGCGCTTTCGACTTACATCGTTATGAATCCATCCGTTCAGAACGCTTAAATGTTTGCTGTCTCTCTTCCCTCAATCAGATAAGACACTGTCGATAGTCAGTGGCTGTAAAAGCAACACAGTAACTTCGTGACGGAGACTACGGTGCTCAAATATTTCTCTCTGCTACTAAACTGAACGGACGATCCACCTCTATCATGGTGTGCTCCAGCATGCAGTTGTGAACTCTGCCCAGGTAGGCAAATAGTTGTAACTACTAGGCCTACTGAATCATTTCCATTTCGTCGATACCGTGTTTAAGACGAAGTGCATCGACATTGTAGACATCAGAGTGTGGCGGAACTCATACCACAGAAATAAACTGAAAGAAGACGTTGCAAAATGACAAATACCTTTTTCCATGTTTTTCTTTTTTTAATGAAAAAATATACCTGACGATCAGACATGAATTAATATCTGTGTTTCGCTGTCATGCGAGACTGGAAAAAAATCAGTAGTCGGCTTCAACAGCAGTTCTGAACGAATTTTGTTCCATAGTCCAGATAGTCAAGTTTGTTCCTAAGAGTTTGTAATGATTGTTGCCGTATTTCCTAAGAAGTAGTCATATGTCCATTAACTTACTAAAATTAGAAAATTAATATTGTGATATTTTAGATAAATATTGAGCTCTTAGAACAATCCTTGACTAACGCTTAATCATAAGAAACAGTTCCACTACTATTGGTAAGAGTCATCACATCAAAATTTCAGTCTTTAATAAATAATGATGTATGATTACGTTGAAAATTTTAGGATAGGTGTATCCCTGAGAGGAGTAGAGCATTGATGTGTTTCGGCTTGACAGATACCACCAGGAGGAAGTGACAACAGTACTGACACTCTTGTTTCAGACTTGCGGGCTGGGCGACTGACTGCACTCCTGGTCCAGTAACGACCCGCTTAAAGTGCTACACTACAAAATACTTCTCTAACATAATTTCTTTTTGTTGCAGTCACTGATTGCCATCGCAATGGTCGCAGCGGGGAACATCGACTCGTTGATAGATTTCTTCAGCTTCACAGCTTGGATATTCTACGGTGGCTCAATGCTGGCGCTGCTGGTGATGCGGAGAACCAAACCTGATGCACCACGCCCCTACAAGGTCTGTTGGCATTTTCTTTCACAAACGTTCTTTTGGCAACTTGCACCCCTCCTGTTCATTCCTGCGGAGTGCCGCTTTTCTCCATTTGCACCTCTCATTCCTGCTGAGAACTATCAGAGGGCTCTTTACAGACACCCTGCCAGGATCTGGCGTAGTGATTAACGCATTCTGCTGGAGTGGCGTTCAAAATTTTGCTTTCGCGTACAAACTCGGTTTTTCCGTAGTTTCCCCAAGACAGATTATGGACAATGCCGGAATTGTGTCTTAGAGAAGGACGCGGCCGATATCCTTGTCCCATTGCAACTTTTGCTCTGTATTTATCTTCCATGTCAACTGCTACCCTCGTTGATAGCGTCTACAAATGCTTGAAATGTATTCCAGGATAGGTCGTGCTATAGGGGTATCTTAAAAGATGCGTTACACTTCCCTTCCGTTCTTCCAACAAATCTAAGTATTCCATTCGCCTTCACTTCTGCAGATTTCACAAGTTTGTTCCATTTCACATTTCCTGGCATTATCGCTAAATATTTAAGGAATTATATTGCCTCCAAATTTTCGCACTATTCTTGTAACCATAGACTTTCACATTCTTTCTCTTTCTATGCTCGTTATCTTGCTTTTACCCACAATTTAAACGAATCCTTTCATAACAGTAAATAGAACGTAGTTCTAAATCAGTCCGTATTTTCTTACAGTCATCTAGCAATGACATTATCTTATATTTTCAGAACACGAGTAGTCCAATTACGCGTCCTTATGATCCAGCAACTGTCACCTTAAACAGTGGTTCAGTTGTAAAGTGATAAAGTGAAGGGATAATTACAGCTAAATGAAAACCAGGCAGACCTCGTGATCTGGGACCGTCGAGCATTGCGAAAGGCGGTTGCAAAAAATCCATGTAGTTTGAGGGAGGAACCACTTGCAAGTTCCAATAGGGCAATAGCAAGAAGTCCAGCTAGCACAATGACTCTACGTAGAGGGTTAAAATTAATCAAGTCCAACAGTCTTTATTCGAGATATTTTTTTCTTGAAAAAGCTGAGTTGTGTTTCACATTTTTGTGTCCCAGCCTCATCGCCACCTTTGAGTCTCGTTTCCGTCGTAGGTGTCGGTGGCCGAGTAGAAAGACCGACACATGAAAAAAGGATGCACGCTTGTGTAGGTAAGAGGTGACCAGCCAGTGGGACATCAGAAACTAGAAACATTAGAGTAAATTAGAACGAGATATATATTTCTTAGAGATTTAGTAATACTTAACTTTTACATAGCTCAGTACTGCAGAATGCTGATACATAGTTGAGCTAGAGGCCTGCCTAGTGCCTATTGCCTATCCGATAGCCAAGTCTTCACTGGTGCCTATCTGATTCCGAAGTGTTAGCTGGTTCCTATCTCAGTCCCAAGTGAACGATGTCGTTCAGTGGTGGCCACGAGTGGAGTTGTAGCAGAGGGCGCTCGTGGCTGACGTCGTAAGAACGCCGCGCCGTGCGTGCATGGCGCGCACTTCGTACTTGTGCGACACCACACACACTAGTGGTTTTTTTAAAACCTGTGCTGATTCGTGTAAAGAAAATCCTTCGTTTCCAGTAATTTCTTAATGATACAACCAAGAACATGACTTGGGATTCTGGGAGAGACAGATCCTAAAATGCATTCGTTTACTTATGCAGGTAATGAATTGACCGACTTGCATTGATTGGAACTTTCGCAATGCCAGACATTCTCAATAAGGATCCAATAACGATTCCTTCAGGGTTCGGCCCCTTAATCACTTTGAATACTTCCAGTAGCCCCTCCAAGTAGAGCGCCATTTTCTCTTATTTTTTAAATACCATTACCCGCAAGTTTCTGTGGCGGTACTGTAGCGTCTGGTGGGAGGCGAAATTTAATATCTCCACATTTTGTCTGTTGTCTTCAGTTTCAACACTAGACTTGTCGACGAGAGACACAATGGAAGGATTCAACTTTTTTCGAAGAATTTTTCGCTATATCGTTTTCATTTCGGCATTTCTTCAGCGGGCCAAGTGATGTTCTCCTCGTCAGTACTCGCTTCGTGCTGCACTGCCGTGTGGCTCTGTTCCTTGTGGCTTACGGGGTTATTTTTTGTTATATTTTTCCAACTGCCAGCGTTCATTTCCCTGAGCGCTCTGGTATTAAAGAAAATGAAAAACTTGTAAAAATCATTTCAGTTCTGGAATAAATATAGGAATTGTTTTCAAATCGTTTTCAGAATACTGCCAACGTCGCGCCTCTTTTTGAGATGTTTTCAAGACAATTTGAAGTTTCGATTGAAAGTGTCCTATCCATTTGAAGATGTAACTCATAGGTTTGCTGTGTAATTTCCGATTAAAAGACAAATTATATATGAAGTTAAAACTGTTCCGGAACTCTAGGAAGGATCTCCTCTAGAAGAGTTTCGTCGTCTTCACGATGACTGAAAAAGTTATATCCATGATTGGTTCAGCTTATATAAGATTTTTTTCAATAATGAATGTACGTAAGTGACGATTGCGAGGCAGCCTGATTTATGGCAGTGCCTCCACCTCTCAGCGTGCCGACTCATTGTACCAGACACGAATTTTATTTATCAAAAGTAATTTTAAAAACTGCAGACATATTTTGATAACAACTGTAGTCATGATATTGTCGACAGAGAAGTGCTAGGTAATTTTATTTCATTCACATGTAGGTGTGATAATTTATTCTATCCCTATAACATCATTTTATAGAAACTACATTTTGTAGTTGTCCCTCTTCCTATGCATGAGTTGAAAAGTAAGATTTTTGCGGAAAACAACGTGGCCCGCACAATGTTACGACGAATGCTCAAATGAAAAGGTATGAAACGACACTGTGGGTATAATCACCAGAGTCCAGTGTTTAACGAGCAGGATTCCCTGCTGCTGCCACTTGAACCTTTGTGTGGCCCTGGAGACGTGTTCTCATCGAGCAGAGTCACTCCCTCCGTGAGCAGCCCAGGCGCAGGCTACGGAGTTTCTCACAGTACACGTCAGTGTCAATTTATTTTCCCTGCTAGAGGAATTAGATGAGTATCGAACTTTGCCTGCTGATGGTAGAGCGTGGAATCTTTTTAGGGCCGCTTTTCTCTGGTTGGAAGGACGGCACAGCTGTCAGGAAAGCAATGTCTTCGAGATACCGGCCGTGCTAGCCCGCACGCAGTTCCTTTTGCTTCCTCGTAGCCCACTGCGTACTCACCTTCCGGTAAGCCAGCCTGTAGTGCACAATTGGCCACACTGTTCGGCCGTGAGCAGCGTGTTTGCCCTGCCTGGTCACTTTCTCCCCCAGCGGCCAGTCAGAAACAGCTCGCTGCTACGCCTGGACGTGACACGCGGAACACACAGCCGCTCGCTTCTCTACTGCGGACATGTCGCACTAGGCCAGATGTCGCACTACGGCGTATTCAAATTTCAATCGGTTTGGTTGTTAAGAAGTTACATAGTTTTCTTTTGAATACTCCTCGTATTAGTGTAATGAAGTTGCAAAACAAACGTAACGCTACTATTTTTCTTTTCCACCAACACTCAGAACGGTATAATACCGCTCTTTACGATCTAGAAATTTAGAATTTCCTGTGTTAGGAAATATGAAACCCGCATGCAAGATGGTCCCGCTTTTCATATATGACGGTTGTGCCGGCAGCTCTGCAGTTCATTTTTCCAACGTTCCCACTCGACGACATAGCAGCGCGGTCGAGCCAGTGTGCAGTCGGACGAGAAACAAATAAATACGCGAAAGACTATCAAAATGTTCTCTGCCACTATTCCACTTGCTCTTCTTGTTACCTGCGACTTTATGGACTTTGCCAAAATATGGAAAAAAAGAGACTTGCAACAGTGACGCTATCATTGGCTCCAAACCCAAACACTCTTTGTTTAGTGTGATAAGTTTGGCTCTCTCACCAGTGATCAATATATTTTTGATGCAATTTCAATCAAAAAAAAATTTAACGGTTTTCAGGGTGACACCAGATTCTCGTCTTCTAACCTGTGTGATGCTTCGACGAATTACAATAACATAATGACCGGGAGAACATAATCTTACTTTGCCTGTACGATGTAGTAGGTTCTACGTACTTACAAGTAAACCCAAAAATTCAGTATTGTGTGTCGTGAATTTCTCCCATATGTCATTAATGAACAGTTACTACCAAACAAAGAAAAAATTAAGAACAGTTTTCGAATGTCAGAGAGGACATAAATCGTTATCTCTTCAGTATTTGATAAAAAAATGTTCAAATGTTTGTAAAGTTATGGGACCTAATTGCAGTGATCATCGGTCCATAAACTAACTTATCCTAAGAACAAAATAAATACACACACACACACACACACACACACACACACACACACACACACACACACACACACACTTGCCCAAGAGACAGAAACGGCATCTGGCCACCTTTTTCCACAAAAATTCCCAGACCCAAAGTAAATCCGCCAATCCCGTCAAGATAATCGAAAAACGACAGGGAAAGAAGAGAAAGCGCATTACAAATAACGTTGTCAATTTTTCAGCTGTACCGCACCTGAGTCTTTCTTAAAGTAGCATTGCTTTGTTTATTCTGTTCAATCGCTTTTTACGGTTTCATTCGCTAACACTGGACTGCCTTCTTGGCACTCGTCCATTGCAGCCTAGAGTAAGTAATACACTCCCCTCCCCCCCCCCCCCCCCAAATCCCCGACTCCACAATTTCACCTACTTGGCTTAAGACTTCCTTCCACATCTTCCAAAACAGACCAGTTGCTCTTTTGGACACGCTCAGACAAGTAGTTTCCTTTTCCTAACGTTGAGGAGAATTATTTCTCCATTAAAATTCTTCTGTGGTATTTGTTAGCAGGTTTGCAAAGTGACATTGTGTTTGGATTATACTTTCTTCGATTCATTGTGTACTTTGTATTTTGCGCATTTATTATCATAATTGTTATTCTAACTCATAACGTGCTGATGATTTGGACAGATATGTCGAGGTATTCTATGGGCCTCCTGCCAAGGATTATGGGATCATTTTTGCTTATCCCACGGTACGTTTGTGATACTGTGTTCCAAGACTAGAGAACTGTCTTTACGCAGCTCGCAAGTCCTTGGCCGGCTTTGTGAGTGCGAGCACAGTCGGCAGGTGTAACAGTTGCTGAGCTTTTCTGATGTTCTTTCCAAAGAATGCTACGTAATCGCTATCCACCTTTGTCGACGTAATCTAAACCTGACGTTATTTCACGGGAAGAATGGTATAGGATCCCTCTGAAACCTAGTCTGTATTGGGCATCGTAATGTGTGTTTTCTATACTTTTATCCACCCTGTAGATAAGTTAAAAGAAATTATAAATTTATAGAATTATTCATGTCATCTTAAAAGATCATCGTGCTTCTTGTGTAAAAAAAATAAATAAATAAAATAAAATTACAATGTATTGTGTTGTCAGTAGAGAAGCAGTGATAACAGAATGTGTCGTTCAGGAGTATAGAATGACTTCCAACCTGAACTAGCTATCGGAAGTCGTATGAGCAATATATCCGGCAAGGACATGTCAAACCTTCAAATCTCTCAAAGTCGAGTACTAGTGGTTCAGTTGTAAAGTGATAAAGTGAAGGGACAATTACAGCTAAATGAAAACCAGGCAGACCTCGTGTTCCTGGACCGTCGAGCATGGCGAAGGGCGGTTGTAAAGAAATCCATGTAGTTTGAGGGAGGAACCACTTGCGAGTTCCAATAGGGCAATAGCAAGAAGTCTAGCAAGCACAATGACTTTACGTAGAGGGTTAAAATTAATCAAGTCCAACAGTCAAGCATTCTTTAGAAGCCACACATTCCAATATGACACACGATTAGTGTCAAATAAAATCCCACTGCACAGTCGAAACGAGTGATTTTGTGTAATGAATTGCACTATACCCAATATATATATATATATATATATATATTAGAAGACCTAGAGTTTGGCGACTGCCTGGGAACGGAGTAAAGCCAAAGCGAAGTGCAGGGGGTGTGGTTGTGTTTTGGAAGTTGTCGTCTTATTGTACACAAGAAAACGTCGAATGCGGGATCCTATGAGCAGAATTTGGTACAACGTGCAGTTCGGAGACGGTGGATGTTTGTCTTAGCACGACAATGCCCCCTGTCCTAAAGCAGCGTCTTTGAGGAAAAGATTTGTGCACAATAACATACATTGGCCTACCCGAGGTGTCGACCCCCAGTGCAGCACCTTTGGGTTGAGTTGCCATTGTGACATCACTGCAGACTTCTCCGGTTCCGGCTGTCCAGGAATAGCGGGCTTCCTTTCTCCCGCAGACATTCAGAGACATCATCGATTGTGACCCCAGCAGATTTCAAGTCATCACGGCGACGAACGGTTGACAGACGTCATGTTGATGCTCACTCACTTTCGTACCAATCCACAGCTACACGTGATGCATGCAGATGGATTAGTAATCGACAATCTCAACACTTTAAATTACGTTGCTTACAGATATTTTACTATATTTTAAAAATAATCAAAAGCCGAAGGAGGTTGGTAAGCTATCTGACTCATTTTAACGCCAGTTATTACGAAAAGCAAATAGAAAGAGACAAAGGATTCAGACCATTAGCTGGCAGTGGGCATTGAATGGGGAAGTTAGAAAATTCTCCTAAGTACTTGCATTCGGACACAAAGGAATGGAACTTTTGGTTGGTTGTAGGTGTGCTAGGGTAGCCCGTGCAGTTGTGGTGTCAGCAGTAAGCAGGAGAATCCCGCTCCAGCACCACTAATGCTTTATGGCTTCAGTCATACTGGCCGCAGGGTTCTTTTGCTCGTGTGCCAGAGAACGCACACCATATATATAAATATATTATCGGATTTTTATAGATTCGTATTTGTAGCATTACTACAAATAAATTGGTCAAAAATGAAAAATAACGTTCTACAAATTGTTTCTTGTCTTTCCACACGAATACCAAATTAAAAAGTTTCACTGCCTCAGTTTTTATTTGATTCAATGCAGATGCACTAAAACATTCTCAGAACGTCCTTTTAAATTAAAAAGGGCAATAAAACTAAAGAGATGCGGACTGGTATCTGACTGTTTCATTTAGTGTCGACTCGACATTTTGCATTCCTAGCTGTTCCATAACTCTGAAAGTGTCCACATTAATGCTTGGAACATTAATTGCGAGCGTTTCATTAATATAAAAATTTGCGGGACAGAAAGAATGGCGGGAACACAAGAAAGGTGGACGGAGCACCAGTCTACTGAGACCTACAGCAAACAGACACATGCGTCAAGTTCAGCTACGAAACTCGACGCTGCGGCCGGCAGTTCATCTCACCGAGTAATGCATCAAATAGTAAAAAAATACAAATACTGTGTTAAAGTTTCCAAATGTGTCTGTTCGACGCGAAAGTCATTGCAGACGTGTTAGTCTTCCCTAGTAACAGTTCATTTGACGGATATTATAATGAGTGGCAGTGTGATTGCAGCAAAATTAGACGTGCAACGCAGAAGTTCCAGGCTGCGAAAAACGATGGTGAACTAAAAATCGAATAAAAACGACAGACTGTCGTCAGCTTGCCATCTGTATCAGCCAACGCGTAGGTTTTGAACATTGTCATTCGTATTAATTTATCTGAAATGCTAAGACATGTTCCTCTAGTTGGAAAGGCTGCAACAATCTGTGTTAGGTTAAACCAGTTGCGCAACAGAAGGACTATAAATCGCAGATCAAAAGTCCAGCCGGCCGCAGTGGCCGAGCGGTCTGCGGCACGCCAGTCACGGTCTGCGCGGCCGCTGCGGTCGGGAGTTCTAATCCTCCCTCGGGCATGGGTGTTTGAGTTGTCCTTAGCGTAAGTTAGTTTAAGTTAGTTAAGTAATTAGTGTGTAAGTCTTGCGGCTGATGACCACGCAGTTTGGTCGCATAAGACCTCACACACACTTGAACATTTTTTTCAAAAGTCCAGGAGATATTGGAAGGTGTAATGAGGGTTGAACGTCGGGTCGGCAACTAATTCATTAAAGATACCAAAATACTCGGTGATCAAGAAAGGGGAACCACAGAAACCATACATATGGTCGAACGCGATTTGAAGCCCGCATCTAGAAAATAAGAGATGGGTTCCCTAGCCAATGTGTGAGACTACATAGGAGACTACATAGTTACAAAGGCCGAGCCGCAGTGGGTCACAGCTTATGTGGTGTCGCAAAAGTATAAAGTGCGCGCCAAGTACTTTCGCCGCGCGCCGCCATGCACGCACGGCGCGGCGTTCTTACGACGTCAGCCACGAGCCCACTCTGCTGCAACTCCGCTCGTGGCCACGACTGCTGCATCGTTCACTTGGGACTGAGATAGGAACCAGTTAACACTTCGGAATCAGTGAAGACTTGGCTATCGGATAGGCACTAGGAATCATCATTTGGCAGGCCTCTATCTAAACTATGTATCAGCATTCTGCAGTCAAGAACTATGTAAAAGTATTACCAAGACTCCATGAAATATATATCTCGTTCTAATTTACTCTAGAGTTTCTAGTTTCTGCTGTCCCACTGGCTGGTCACCTCCGTACCTGCACAAGCGTGTATCCTTTATTCCTGTGTCGGTCTCTTTTAACTCGGCCACATTTTTATTTATTTTACATTTTTTTTCACAATTTTCGGTATATATTTAAATTTTTCTTTTGAAAGTGTAGTGGAATATAACTTTACTTTCGTTGTGAAGGAGTCTTGCTACTTTATCCCATCCGTTCTTTCTCAATGATTGTATGGATGAAGTAATGCCGTCGGCACACGGAACGGGATAGCTAACGTAGACGTGCCGCTCTGAGATTTCTGATGTCATATCCTACTTTTTTTCCGTTGAGAAGCCATTTTCTCCCGTGAAACTCAAAATACGTTCTGCGATATTTCGGTGACGTGCACGTGAAGTCGGAAGCAAGAACACTGTCTTATGTCATGTTCCGACCTTTCCTGCTTCAGTTCGGTTTATTATTTACTTCTAGCAACATGACTATTGCGTGGACTAACAAATGTGTAAAGCCACGGAGGAAGAATAGTGCTTATAAATAAATTTAAAAAAAACAATAGAAATAGTAATATTGAAATAAAGATGAAACATCGAAAAAAACATGCAATGATAACGCTTGAGAGTATGTAAATAGCTCGTCCGGACAATGTAGGACAGAAAATCACCCAGAAGACGGCTCGTTTATTGATGTTCTTGAATACGACGTAGCGTCAGGAGAGCTTTTTTTTTTTCGTAGTAATGAAGTACAATTACGAAACTTGGCGAAATACGGCGCGAGAGACTAGCGAAGTGTAAAAAGTGAAGTTACGTTTTGCGTTGTTATTTTGTTAACCAATGCAGCCGAGGGAACAGAGTCTGTTTAGAGAAAAAAATTCTTCCAAAAGAGTGCGACGTCAATCTTCATGTTTCAGTTTATTTCAGTATTGCTATTTCTTTTCGGTTAATTTATATTAGTGCAGTTATTTAGTTCGTGTTGTTATCGACGCCACATTACAAAAAAAAAAAAAAATGTTCAAATGTTTGTTAAGCTTATGGGACTTAACTACGGGGTCATCAGCCCCTAAACTTACAAACTACTTATGAACTACTTACGAACTAGGACGGCACAAATATCCATTCCCGAGGGTGATTCGAACCCCCGACCGTAGTGGCCGTGCTGACCGTGACTGGAGCGCCTCAGTCACCTCGGCCACCGCGGCCGGCGCCACATTACATTCACATTGAAATATGAATGTCGGTTATCGTCATTACGTCGTGGGTCAAAGCAGACGGGTGGTATCGGAAGATAAAGTATTGCCTACGAATGGTTTCCCTGCCATTATTTCGCCGCTGAATGCACTCCCGTACCCATAATCTTGTGCGGGATTTTCTCCTCTCATCTTCGACAATAGCCAATAACGCCAAAACAGCTAGTTCAGTAGGATCCATTTTTAAACACGTACTTTTCGACGTGTGTGCTTCGCGCTCCAAATAAAGCTGTAGCAGACGACGATAGCGTGCTGAAAACTCTGAAAGCCAAAATCCGTGAGCTGTGACTCGTAGCGTCGTATTTCCAGTACCCGCGCACGTCAACCTTAACTGCCTCGTTTCGTGTGCCGACGGCTTAAAGGTGGCGATGATGACGCCCAGCGCTACCAACAGAAACTGCAGCAATGTAAAAACGTAAGTGTGACGCGTACTGGACAAATCCGATAGGTGACAAAAGAGTTTTTGAAAACGCTTCCTTAAACATTCTGGAATGTGTACCTGCATTTTTTAAGATAAAAGTATTCCCGTAAACTTACATTTTCATTTATTCGCTTACTTACCTCTTTCTCTATTAACTGTCACAGACAAATGGAAAAGTAATCCTATAATGATGTTGATGATAGTGGTTAGTGAGTAGTTATGCAAATAAATGTAAATATTTTATTTACTTTAATCAGAAAGTTGCAAAATGATAAATACTCAATGCAGCACTCTTGCAATGATTCTACTGTGTAAAATATTTTGATTTTTTTTCTACACCAGTGTGAAATAAGGTTTATTTTTACATGCAGCTAATGATAAAGAAACTAAGGTATGAGAGGTTAACTGGAATGAAAAATATCTAGTGATACTGCACAGGGGCGAACAGAGCGCGACATACTTGTATTTACTAGCTGTTTGTTTCCGACCCGTAATTGGGCGACCTTTGAGGGTACGCTGTTTTTCAAAATTCTGCATTGTTTGGTAATGACACAGATAAGCCGGATACAGTATTGTTAGTCGAAGATTCGTACGCTGGCTGTAGGCAGCGACAGGAGGCGTCTACCATGGCTGCCGCGGTCGAGCAGAAGGCAGCGTCGCAGTGTTGGAAACGTAACCCCTAACAATGTGTGCAGTAATATTTCGCGTCTAGGGGCAGCGTAACGATGACAGACATACTAAATAAATGGATCCCTTCAAGTAGTGCTGCTGGTGTCACCAGGTATAATCGTCTTCACTTGTAAAACTAATGTACTTCCATCTAATTACCAATGCACTACTAGTTTCGACGCACTATGGCATCATTGTTAAAGTTCCTATAATTAAAAAAATTACAATGATTCAACCACATTAAACAGTGAAAAGTTTAATAATTTATAAAACCATGTGCGTCGCACAGGAATGATCGTTTGATCTGGGGTTCAATGTCGTGCAGTACACAGCCATTCCCACCAGAGGTTAGAGTCCTCCCTCGGGCGTGTGTGTGTGTGTGTGTGTGTGTATGTGTGTGTGTGTGTGTGTGTGTGTGTTGTCCTTAGAATAAGTTGAAGTAGATTGTAAGACAAGGGACCAATGACCTTAGCAGTTTGGTCCCTTCGGATTACAAACATTTGAACTTTTTTGAAACAATATGTCCTACATTTTTGTACAGTGACCATTAAGTCACTTGACTCATTTAATATGTACAAAAAAAATTTCTTACCATACTGTACAATTGTTTGAATTTTCAAGTGATCAGTATTATTCAGTCTTATAGTCCAATTATTCCAAAGTTGTAAATATGTAGAGAAACCTATGCCAATTTCATATGGCTTCCTCTGCAGAGGGATTCGCATATACCCACCTGTCGAAGCTCTGAATCAGTTAGATATTGAATTAAATTCAGAGACTGAATGCGCAGTGTTCAGCTGTTGGCAAGTGTTTCATCCTTTATTATGATGAAGGATGAAACAAGTGTACCCACAGCTGAACACAGGGCATTCACGCTCTAAATACTGTGTGTGAGTTTTTTTTCTTAATTGGTAAAATTAGCTCTGTTTAATGTGATTGAATCATTGTAATATTTTTGTGATCATAGGCATTTGAAAATGACGCCATAGTGCACAGAGTCTAATAGTGCATTGGTCGTTAGATGGAACTTTTTTTCTAAGAAGCGACTGTGGCTTTGGAACATATTTTGTGGGTTTCCTATAGCAGTTATATGAGACAATAACTGTAATAACATTTATTTAATATATTCATATAATATGTGTGTTTTTTAAAATTAGTCTCACAAAGCCCTTAAGGACAAGTTCACCCTCCTCAGTCTTGTGCCCCCCCCCCCCCCCCCCGGCACCCAGAAAAAAATTCTGTATCCGCCACTGCTTCTTCTTTACGTTTCTGATTAATATATACCTATATATTCCGGTTGTCAGGTATACCCATACCAACTCACAGGAACCATCTACTTCAATTTCGCTACAGGATAGACCGCTTCTGACAACAATAAATACACCACCACCTATATTTTTCAATCTGTCCTTTCTGAACACCAGTTGTCTCTTTGCAAAAAAAAAAAAAAAAAAAATCTGCTGAACTTATTTTTGGCTTTGAGATTAAGTTCAATACTTTATTTTAGTGCTTAGAGCTGTGGTACTTTCCCCCACACAGCTACTACAGTTTACATTTGTTAGAACAATGGTTTTTAAATTTGTGTTCGACTATCCGTGATCTGTATCCTTTGTAAGAGATCCTTTTTGGGTGTTTCCGAGACCCACTAACCTGAAAAAAAGCCCCCACTACCCGTGTAGCCGCTTTCTACGTATAGTGGACACCTGACCTATTCATTGGAACCTGGATCCCCACCACCCTAGGGCGCAAGTCAAGAAATCTGCAGCTTTCACGGTCGCAGAACCGTCTGAGCCTCTGATTCAGACTCTCCAATCGGCTCTGTACCAGAGGTCCGTAATCGGTCCCGTCAACTATACTGCAGATGGTGAGCTCTGCCTTCATCTTGCAAGCAATAATGGCAATAGTTATCACTTCAGAGAGCCAATCAAATCCAGAGAGAATCTCTTCCGATCCAAAGGGCCACACATCATTGGTACCAACATGGGCCATTATCTGCAGCTGGCTGCACCCGTACTCTTCACGGCATCCGGAAAGACACGTTCCACATCTGGAATGACCCCAATGCACATTGGCCTTCTTTCCCTTCCTAGCAGCCATATCCCTAAGGGGCCCCATTACCCACCTAACATTGGAGCTCTCAGCTACAAGCAAACCCACCCTCCGTGATAGTCCGGGCTGGGAGGTGGCGTCGTGATACGCGACACCGACCTGCTGTGGAATTCTGGCACAGGCGGATCCTCAAACCTGACGCATTGGGGAGGCATCCTCCGGAAAGTCTTTCGCTGCCTTTCATGCATGGGGAGACCTCCCACGCGACCACGGTTGGGTGTCTGAGCAGTAATGGGGCTCATCGTAGCACTGGGCTGATCGATGGACACGCCGGACGCAACGGACGTCCATTGGATTCCAACAGCCAGCTCACAACGACGACACCCCTCAACCGCAGGCTCTAGATGTGCAACTGAGGTTAACACAGCCTGAAGTTGGGAGCGAAGTGTCACCAACTCAGTTTTCACCCACACATAGTCCCTATCCATTAAAACAGTACCCAGAGAAATGAACGACGAAAATACCGCGGTGTAGACACTGCAGAGAGCAATGAGGGTAAACAGAGAGGACTGTAGAGATTCAAACGAAGGAAAAGTACACTACTAGGTACTTCTCAATCTAATATACACACGACAAATCTACGAAATAGAAGAAGAACCGCATATAAATGTCGTAATATGTCACTTGTGGTGAGAAATGTGTACTGAGATTTAGGTGTTCCTTTTTTCCGCGAGCTATTAGAGAATGGAACTGTAGAGAATCCTCGTAAAAGTGGTTCGATGAACTCTCTGCCATGCACTTCAATGTGATTTACAGAGTATTTATGTAGATGTACATGGAGAAGAAGCACTTGTTCCAGAGTGCAGAATTAATCTACTGTCACCAATATACATATCACACAAGGCACGTGATGGCGTCAATAGACGCGAGAAAACGGGACTCATAAGGAAGCGTACAGTCATTTACCCCTCAGTTTGTGAGTGAAACAGAAAAGGAAATGCACCGTGTAATGGCTTGTGAAGTACGTATGTATTTAGATGTAAATGTAGATCCGTGTAAGCAACAGTCGTAACGTCACGTCACCTTAGGAAATACGTGCATAGTTTTATATCCTCCTAGCATGAGGCTGCTTCAAATGTTCAAATGTTTGTAGAGTCTATGGGACTTAACTACGGGGTCATCAGTCCCTAAACTTACAAACTACTTATGAACTAGCTAATCCTAAGGACGGCACAAATATCCATGCCCGAGGGGGGATTGGAACCCCCGACCGTAGTGGCCGTGACTGTAGCGCCTCAGTCCCCTGCTTCATACAAGGAATCCTGCATTATCGTACCGGCCCTTTCCCATATTTACTATGGTGAGGGGAATCGGCGAATCAGTGCCTTTCAACACTCACTTTACAGAATTTGCATATAAACTGAGCATTTACTAAAATCATCCAATGACCTCAGTGTCAATGGAACATCAAACTCTAAACTTCCATAATTTCCTAGACTAAAATACAGACTGATCACAAGGTAGAAGAAATTGCCCTTAATTATCTGAACGAAATCCCACCCCTATTAACTCTGTCATTTCCCAGGTGGACTGACCAGTGTAACCAGGAAGCAAACACTGCTCATGTAATTGACAGGTGGGCCATTTCATTCGGTGCTAGATAACGACTCTCACTCCAAACCCAATCTCCTCTGCAATAGCAACATTAAGGTCATACGGCAAAGGTGCAGCACAAAATATTCTGAGCAGTACCATAAGTTTTTATTAATCATCTTTCCTGGTTGGGGAATGCAAGTTGGAATTCGACAAAGACTGACGACACTTTCGGAGTGCTAATGGTCTCTACTGGACCAGAACAACTGTCCTACCAAGCCTTGTGCAATTAGAATACAATCTGGGTACCATACCAGAAAATTTACAGAAATAAATTCTACTTCTTCAGAGGAAGTTAATCGCCGCAAGTTTTGATAGTTCACGGTTAGTACTGACAATGAATGTAACAGACTAGGCCTGAAGGCTGTTACGATGAAAACAATCAGGTTATCACTTGGAAGTTGAAAGTAAATCGACAAAGAGAAGTCGATGGCCGATACAAAAGTTCGGGTCGTTCCCGATGTAGAGGCGAAGTCCTGCAGCGGCAGAGCACGCCACGGGACGGAACTACTCACCGTGACGTAGCAAGCTATCACCTGCTCCCACAGAAATAGGGCGGAGTTGGTATAATCTGAAATCATGAAAAACAGACAGGGACTCGCCCTGGTTTCAGAGATCTGCGACGGGCCGTCACGGCCGGGTAACGAGTCACTTCAGTCGACTATGTGCCCAAAAGCTTATACTTTTTGCCCGTTCAAAATATTCAAATGTTTGTAATTCTAAGGGACCAAACTACTCTGGTCATCAGTCCCTAGATTTATGAACTAATTAAACTAAGGACATCACATACACCCATGCGCGAGGGAGGACTCGAACCTCCGACGAAAGCGGCCACGCGATCCGTAACGCGACCGCAGCATACTCGCGACACCCCCTCACAGCTGACCGTGCCTGCGCCAGCTGACTGGCTGGCCGTTGGGACGTAGCGGCTGGCCTCTCGGTGTGACGTAGGCACGGCCAGCTGTGACGCCTTGTCTTCTAGGTGGTGCTGCCGATACCCGGACAAACATTATTTTATTTTTGATTGTGCTCATTTCATTCCAGTGACAAGAAGGACTGTAAATCATTTTGAACGAACCTTGTAAATGTGCTAAATACCTCGTGACCTGGTGATAATGCTGTGGCAAACCACCGTCTGTATCGAGAGCTGCAACTGATAATGTATCGAGGCGTGTATTTTATTTGCATTCTTCTACTCGTGATTTTCTGTTATTGCGCGGTGAGAAAATGGCACTTCTGTAATCAGAGAATGTGATTTTATCAAGTGTGATTCCACATTAAATCAACCTGCTCAGCAACTGGGGTCCTCCTCCGTAGTTCAGTGGGTTGCCTCGCGAGGGGCCTGGGTTCGATTCCCGGTCTGGTCGCAGATTTCTCCGTTCGTTCATTTGGTTGCGCCTGCAAACTGATTTCACTCGAAATAGATACGTAAAAATAAAAATAAGGTTATGTTCATCGGTCCCTAAACTTACAAAACACTTTAACTTATCCTAAGAACAACACACACACAACGGCCGCACGCAACGCAACAAGGCACCTCAGCACGCTCGGCTATTCCACCGCGTCAAATTACAACCAACTGAATCGATTGTAGTCATGCGGTTGTTGGCTTATACTGGCTACACTCAAAAATATGAACGAAAAATTCAATTGATTCGCAAAGCTATTGAAAGACTCAACTGTTTTCATTCTGTTGCATTTGCCACTGATTGGAGGGTGCGCGACAGGGGAAGAGATGGGAAGAGGCAGTCTTCATGCCAAACAGTGACTTTATTCGTTAGAGAGGAAGGACTGTACCAATGCGTAGCCAGTTGCACTTGCTGTCAGCTTCATTTTTTCAGACTTTTGTACTCCCTTTTGCGTGCTTCACTTGCTGCATTTTTATATTTTCTCCTTTCATCAATTAAGTTCAGTATCTCCGGTGTTACCAGAGATTTCTATTACGCCTTATCTTCTGCCTATATGACCCTCTGTGACCTTCACTACTCTCTCTCTCTCTCTCTCTCTCTCTCTCTCTCTCTCTCTCTCTCTCTCTCTCTCGGGGTGATATGGAATGAACATGTAAGGACAGTTATGAGCAGTGGCGGATACAGAATTTTTTTCTGGGGGGGAGGGGGGGGGGCACAAGCCTGAGTTTCTGCGCACTATGGCGTCATTTTCAAATGCCTATGATCACAAAAATATTACAATGATTCAATCACATTAAACAGTGTAAATTTTCTAGATTTACCACACAAAAAGAGAGAGAGAGAGAATTTAAAGCGTGCCCTGCGTTCAACTGTGAGCACACTTGTTTCATCCTTCATCATCATACAGGCTGAAACACTTCCCAACAGGTGTACACTGGGCAAAAAGGCTCTGAATTTTGGGTGTATGCGAATCCCTATACAAGAGGAAGTCGTGCGAAATTGGCGTAGGTTTCTCTACATATTTACAACTTTGGAATAATTATACTATAAGAGCGACCATTTGAAAATTCAGAAAATTGTACAATATGGTCGAAAAATGTTTTGTACATATTAAATGAGTCAAGTGACTTAATGGTCACTGTACAAAAATGTAGAACATATTGTTTCAAAAAAAGTTCAAATGTTTGTAATCCGAAGGGACCAAACTGCTAAGGTCATCGGTCCCTAGTCTTACAATCTACTTCAACTTATTCTAAGAACACACACACACACACACACACACACACACACATGCCCGAGAGAGGACTCGAACCTCTGGTGGGAGTGGCCGCGCACTGCACGACATTGCGCCCCAGATCACACGGCCATTCCCGTGCGACGCACATGGTTTTATAAATTATTAAACTTTTCACTGTTTAATTTGGTTGAATCATTGTAATTTTTTAATTATAGGAACTTTAACAATGATGTCATAGTGCGTCGAAATTAGTAGTGCATTGGTAATTAGATGGAAGTATATTAGTTTGATAAGTCAAGACGATTATACCAGGTGATTCCAGCAGCACTAAACATTTGCACTACTTGAAGGGATCCATTTATTTCTGATTGCTGCCAACGTTACGCTGCCCCTAGACGCAAAATATTACTGCACACATTGTTACGGGTAACGTTTCCAACCCTGCGACGCTGCCTTGCTGATGCTTGATTGGCAGCCATGGTAAACGCCTCCTGCCGCTGCCAACAGCCAGCGCACCTACCGTGACTGAACAGTACAGTAACTGGAGTCAGTGGCGTACTAAGGTTGTCGCAGGCCCGGGGTGGCGTCAAAACATAATGACGCAGCCCCCATCCACTTGGAAATACATGTCTTACTATAAAAAGTAACTTTTGGGATTTGGCGGCCTCCCAGGACGAGAGGCACAGGACAGTATTAAAAAAATAGCTTTCAATATTTGGAGGCCCCAGAAGAAAAGGCTAAAAGCACTCAAAAAGAAAAGTGGTTTCGTGATATTTGGAGCCCCCCCCCCTCCCAAGAGGAGATTTCCGGAGCGGTCTGCCCCTCTGCCCCCATCCCCCCCCCTATAGGCCGCCACTGACTGGAGTAGCTATGTAATTACTAAACAATGCAGAAATTGGAAAGACAGCTCATGTTAAAAGGTCGCCCAATTACGGGTCAGAAACAAACAGCTATAAATACAAGTATGTCCCGCTAAGTTTGATATTCCATCAAAACCTAAAATCAGATTTCCTTTGTTTGCATTGTACTGAATCAATTTCTTCTTCATTCATTGTAAAGTTGCTATGCAAAATGAGCAGTTTTCAAGAAAGCTTTCGCGATCAACAAAATGCACTTGAAACTTCCTGGCCAGAAACGGGATTCGAACCTGGGACTTTGCCTTTCGCTAGCAAGTGCTCTAGCGTCTGAACTATTATGCCACACTTCACAGTCCGTCCACAAAATTTTACTTCTGCCTCCTACTTTCGAAACTTCGCAGAAGTTCTCCTGTGAATCTTTCACGACCAACACTCCTCATTCTGGAAACATCCCTTAGGCTGTGACTAAGCCATGTCTCCACCACATCTTCTCTTCCAGGAGTGCTAGTCCTGCAAGGTTCGCAGGAGAATGTCTGTGACGTTGGAAAGTAGGAGGTGAGGAACAGGCATAAAGTAAAGTTGTGACAACGGGCTGTGAAACATGTTGGGATAGTTCAGACGGTAGAGCGCTTACCCGTGAAAGTCAAAGGTCGCCGTTTCGAAACAGCAAACAATTGTAATCTTCCAGGAAGTTACATATCAGCACACATTCAGCGGCAGAGTGAAAATTTACTATGTGGTCGGTGTAGATTTCGTGTATATCTTTACTACGATAATGTGTTCACTATGCTTTTCATCCTAACTTACCTGCATTCCTATTTTCTTATTCATTATCGGACCTACTCCTGTGTTACCACAAACTGATTTTGTATTTATAGCCCTGTACTCACCCGAACAGAAATCCTGTTCATCCTACCACTAAACGTCACTAATCTCAACCATATCTAACTTCAGCCTATCCATGTCAGAACATGCCACGCTCCGTAGAATTCCTGTTTCGTTTATCTTGATGATGACATCCTCCTGAGTAGTCCCTGCCCGGAGATCTGAATGTGGGACTATGTTACCTCCAGAATATTTTACCAAGAAGACGCAATCATCATATGTTCATACAGTAGAGCTGCATGTCCTCGGGAAAGGTAACAACTGTAGTTTCCCCTTGCTTTCAGCCGTTCACAGTACTGCATGGCAAAGCCATGTTATCTGATGTTAGAAGGCCAGCTCAGTCAACTATTAAGACTGTTACCTCTGTAACTATTGAAAAGGCTGCTGCCCCTCTTCAGGTACCACACATTTGTCTGTCCTCTACACAAATACCCCTTTCACTGAGGTTGCACCTTTGGTAAGGCTATCTGTATCATTGAAGCACGCAAGCCACCGCTCCTCAGTAATGACCGTCGTTCATGAGGATGGGGGATATAGTATAGTCACCTACGTTGCTACAGCTTTCTTTATTACCACCCATAGGGCAAATTCCTTTTCCAAAGCATGGGTGTTTACTGTAGGCAACTGTGATGAATGAGGACAAAAGTTTAATGCCCCATCAACAAGAAGGTTATTAGGCATGGAGCACAAGGTAGCATTAGGACAGAAAATTGAGCTATGTTCTCTTCAAGCTCAAGCAGTTTAGAGAAATCATGAAAAACATAAACCTGGATGGCCTGATGGGGATTTGAACCATCAACCTTACTGATTTCAAGTCCATTGTGCTAACCACCACAACACGTTTTTAAGTAATTGTGGAGTTTAGTGTCATATTTGCATTGTTGCTGATTCCTCTACAATACCAGCCTCATCTGATAGTCATGGCTCATCAGGTGCCGTCAATACAGGGGCACTATATAAATGTGAAATCCTGCCATGTGTACCCGATACCTGGTGATTAGAGATTATGAACTATCACATTCTTTTCGTTCAAAGTTCAAGTACTGAAAATTTATTTCCCCTTCCACTTCCCCATTAAAATTCAAACTTCCTACCTCCAAATCTACCGTCATTGGACAAGCACTCTATAGCAGCCACAATTATGTATCACATATCTCACAAATAGTCTGCGACGCTTTTGTACCATGAATACTGACATAAAGTTTCAGATTCTGCCCTACGTGGACCAATTACACCTGACCAAGTGCCCTATCATGCTCTGCCAATGTTGTCATTGGATACAATATGGAGAGTTATGTCATCTGCACACAACTCTCGAAGTCATTATCAGGTTCCTTGACCTGGAACTGCTACTACTGTCAGGTAGCTCGTCAGTTGGCCTCACGAGGCTGAATGCCCCTATTTTGCAACTGGATACAGTATTTCCAGTTGCAAGTCAATGTGAAGGGCAGGCAGAATTGGGATTTGTCAGTTTATACAATGTCATTCCAATGCCATTTCTGCCCGCATCACCGTGACGGTGGAAACACGATGGTAAGAGACTGTTGAATTGTTGCCTTATGCATTGCTATACTAGTCATGGGCCTGGTGTTATGGTTTGTGCTGGTAGTGAATGTCATCCCCACACCACACCCACCTAGTAGGAATTCTAGGTACCCTAACCAACCAGTAAGACATCTCAGAACTAATGAAATCTATTGCCCTCACACAACATCAGAGCTTGCTGACAGTCCAATTGCAGCAGGATAATGAGCAAGCACACTTTCTTCACACTGTTCAAGACTTTTTCATTGACCATTGGATTGCTTTGCTGCCTTGGTTCCCTGTTCTGACAATCTATCAACTTTGGAAGCAGCGTGGACTGCTGGACTCCAAGAATTTGTGCAAACAATCCCCGATTCAATACAGAGGTGTTTAGTAATCGTTATAGCCGACAATGATGGCATCACTCAATACTGATTTCATCATCTTCCTCACTTCACATGAGGCTGTAATCTCAATCATGTGATCTTTGTGCAACAGTTTATTTGACTTTGGTGTTTCTCTCTCAATCTCTTTTTTTAATTCTGATATGGGGCTTATTTAGTAAAGAAGAATGTCTATTTTCATTGTTTTCAAAAAATACAAAAATATGTTGACATTTACTATTTGTAAAAAAAATGCATTGGAGTGGTCACTGTTCACTTGAGACCTACCGAGTCATTTCTGTGAGTTTTTCCTTTTTGTATGGAAACATTCATAGCATTTTGGACATAGGGGGTCCTTGTATTTAGTGCATATGTACTTCGTCTCTGTTTTGGGAAATTGGTGGAATACAGTTAGAGAATGCTGTTTGCACTTCATGCTTGCCATCTTGACCTGCCACTGCCTTTGGGTAAAAAGTGATGCTTGTCAGTTCAGCTCGCAACATCTACAGTGCAGCATCTCTCAGTAAAATCTGCTGTAGTGGACTCCACAGGCTTAAGCCTTGAAACAGCTGGTGGGATTTGGATGAAATTTGAACAGAGAAGCTTACAGCCTGGACTAACACACAGGCTACCTATCATAAGCCACCATAAAATGCAAGGCAGAGAGTACCTTACAATATATTTTGACAGCATTGGACTGATCACCATGAAAGTTGGAACATGAAGTATGCTTTCACGAAGGGGGTATTTATATTCTGTAAACAATGAATTGTGCATGACAGACTGCCTTATAACAAGACTTCGGTACACTATGGCAGTCACCGAAAGATGGCACACATATTTTCAATAGATTGGAGAAACAGGGGGAGGGGGGAAATGGACTGAAAGAAGGGGAGGAGTATGTGAACATAGGAAATGAATCAATGGAAAATTGTACTAAATACATAATCCAGTAAATGTACCACTCTCTATATCAGAAGGAGGGAAAGAGGACTTCAGCAAAGATGTTGGAAATGTGAAGAGAGAGAGAGAGAGAGAGAGAGAATATCGTTCACATACCCCTCAAGCATTATGGAGTTCGATTTTCTCTGACTACCTTACATCACTTGATGTCAATGTCAAGACTGTTCCTTTAAAAAGGACACGAATGAATTCCTAAGCCATAATTGTACTACTCCTTCTACAAGGGCTGGATAAAAAGTAGTGAGAACTATATCTTCACTGATATCACTTCATTGGCAGAGGTATATATATTTACACACCTTCAGTGTAATCATCCCCATTATTTATAACTTTTTGCCAAATGTCTAAAAGGTTTTGTACACCACTTGCGTGTCTCTTTCTGTTGATTTCCCATACTGACTGTCCTATGGTGTGGATAATGGCATCTCTAGTGTTGTACCAGGTCCCTCATAGTGGCTCTTTTATACTGGCAAAGAAACTGTAATCACAGGTACTCATTTTGGGTGAGCAATTTGGATATTCCAGAATCTCCAATTGCCAGTGGTGCGGAAAGATCCTGGACAGAAACATTCTTTGAGGAAATGCTAGTGGATATTGTCCCTGAGTCTTGAGCTTGCCCACGCAATAATCCCCTCGCTATATTCCGGCTGCAGCATTACCAGCTTCCCTCCACACACTTTGGCGATTATTTGCTGTTCGGCATATACGAGGTAATCTGTAAAGAGAACTTTGTGCCAAATTTCCAAGGTGCATTTGTTGGTATTTTTTGGCCTCACCTGTGGGATCTTTGGTTGTCTGGGCCTCTCTGTGGCCATCTAGAACATATAGAGTGTTTCTGTAGTCTGTTTCCTACAGACTGATTTGACACTCTCCCTCTTGTGGTACTGAAAAATTCATTGTTTATCACGGTGGCAATCCAGTCAGCATGCTCAGACATTCGACTGCGGGCCCTGGACCCAGAATCAGACGAGCCCTCCCCTTGTCTTTTTACACTGTTGTCTAATTGTAGTTTGTAATTGCAAGTTTATATCATAATCGTGCTCTTTTTAGAATGTTATTTAACTTGGTATAACAAGGTATACATTTGATACGGTAAGATTCATTTATAAAATTATTTTACTTAAAATAGCGACTTTACTTACAATGGCCACAGCAGGCCCGTAGTCAGAAACCAATTATGACGTATATTTTAACTTGCGAAGCTTTACAACCTAAGCTGAACTAAAGGTGCAGATGTATTTCAATAGGGACAATATTAAATTTTACTCAATACAAATATCAAAGGAGCAATTTCAGCTTACTTTTGAATCGCTTTATTAGGAATTGGGTGAATAAATGTTCAAATGTTTGTAAAGCTTATGGGATTTAACTACGGGGTCATCAGTCCCTAAACTTACAAACTACTTATGAACTAGCTAATATTAAGGATGGCACAAATATCTAAGCCCAAGGGGGGATTCAAACCCCTGACCGTAGTTGCCGTGCAGACTGTGACTGACGCGCCGCAGAACGCTCGGCCACCGCGGCCGGCATTAGGTGAATAGTGAGGCAGAATTGCTGTACACACATGAAAATCTCATCTTCGTAGGAAGTTGGTGAAAAGAAAAAAATCTCTATCACTACTTTACACTAAAAGCTGATCCATCAATTCCTTTTCAAGCCACGCTAGAAGTAACGTCAAACTGCTGCACCAACAGCATGACGTGAGAACGAATCCCTTAGCAGAATTACAACCAAAGTAAAATGGGCAAAGGAACTAATTGTACCATGTTTTTATAGCTGCTATCTAGTCTACTTGGTACTTAATACTAGAAAGATCACATGCAAGCTACTACGTACAAGAACCTCCGGGATCAAATTGGCCCCATACAGTTTTATTGCTTATGCGGCCAGGTTGTGAAAGATAATTCAGTGTAACCATCATATGTACTTTTATTGATTTTTAAAAATGGAAGGTCCACATTGAAATGTTGATAATATGAGGATAGCTAGAACTCACCATAAAGATGATCGCCGAGCTGATAACAAACTCATATTCACATTCATACAACTTGTAAATTTTTGGCCACGACCTTGGTCAGAAAAGATCACTCACTCACTCACACAATCGCTCACTCGGGTATAACTCATCCATAAATTTCCGCTATCCCTAGGTGCCCTACAGCAATCAGAGCTGGAATGTATGGCATTGTTGTCGCATATTGAAACAACCAGGGGGCAATAGTTGGTTTCATTTCCTACACAATATTACAAGGAAACATGCTGAAAATACACAGAAACGCTATGAGGGGCCAAATTGGCCCTGCGGTCCTTCTAGGTAGTAATCTTATTATTTAGGAATCTGTTAGAAGTAGAACACTCTAAAAGAGGGTACACAATACTTTACATAAAAGATGAAAAAATCACAGAAGTCAACTCAGTTCATTTAAGGGTTTGATCAGGACACATGGGACAAATTGGTAAAAGGGCCAATTCGGCCTCTCGATCCTTCCAGTGTAAAATGATTTTAAAATGGCGTATAAAGTGTTTAGCTCTACTTTTCAGAATACCTAGTGGATTAATTTCGTATCACCTCCGTTTATCTTTCTTCTGCATTTAATCGCGACAGTACTACTGCCCGGATAGTTCAACACTTGACTTTGCCAAGTGAAATGTATGTGGGAAATTTAAACTAAAACAAGGAAAATATTTAAGAAAATACAGCAATATGAGCTTGAAAACAACGAACTTGTACCGAAAACTAACACAACATACAACTGGAGAAATAGGAATGTAACAATGTATAAGGTTTTTTTAATAGCACAGCGTCACTAAAACTATTCTATATTTATCTTATTTATGACTTTATAGTAAACTGGTAAAGATTTTTGCAAATTTTAAGAAAGGCCTTCCTAAGATCTAGTATAATATTTTTCGCATATTTCTGGAGTCCCCTCTCGCTGAAGAAATAGAAATTCATTGTTGCAATATCCGGCATCTTAATGTCTGATGTAGTGTTTCTATAAGTTGATAATAATTTCACAGCAAATATGACTATGCAGACTTTTTCATATAATAACAAAAGTCTAGTTACAAATCATTTGTCGAAACGTAGGAAACTGCATATGTTGCTCCGACTGAGGGCAGCCTCTTGCAGACACTGCCTACTGTTACGGGCCTAAAGCACTGCATTGTACGCAAAAAGGCGAACTGCGCCTGTCGGCGACATCAAACATTTCTTGTGTTTCAGCAGCCAACTGGCCGACAAATCGAAATGTATATTGTCGCTGGTTCACGTAAAGTAAGACTGCTGTGGTATTCAACATTACTGTCCCAGAAAAGGAATCAAGAATCTTTATTGGCCATTGATCACACAAGGTGAAATAGGCTTCGATATTGATACATTTAGGTATAAAGTTTCTTACATTCTGTACATTGAATTGTTAAAAAACAAGCAATTTCTAATTATCATATAGTAACTAGAAGTGAATTAAGTGCAATACACATAAGTATTGTATACAGATGCCAACAAAAGCTGCTAAGTACATACAGTATGAACTTAAAAAAAGTGATACAGGTATTCAAAATGTTCAAATGTTTGTTAAGCTTAAGGGACTTAACTACGGGGTCATCAGTCCCTAAACTTACAAACTACTTATGAACTACCTACAACTAAGGACGGCACAAATATCCATGCCTGAGGGGGGATTCGAACCCCCGACCGTAGTGGCCGTGCAGACCGTGACTGAAGCGCCCAATCCCCTCGGCCACCGCGGCCGGCGATACAGGTATTAGATACATTAATAAATTGGTATGAATGATGTGTAATAAAAGTACAGACAACAATAAAGGTGCTCTCGATGGCGGGATTGATGTGAATTTATCATTATAATATTCTAAATTCAAAGATTTTTTTTCCTTTTACTAGGAAACAAGAGTCCTCGTTAAATTAGTGACAAATTTGGAAGGCGATCATGGCGCGGCCCTCCGGCGACGATTGCCTTAATCTATTCATTTATTTATTCATCCATCTTTAAGCTTTTGCATGTAAGCGGTGTTATCAAGAGTTATGTAGGCTACAACAGTGCTAGGACTTTACAGTTTGACTGATAGATTGAAATTAAAAGAAGACATTGTCAGATAAATTATGGTTAAATGTGTAACTGAAACAGGCCTATCAGTACACATAGTAAACAAGTACAAGTATGCATCATGGTGAAACACAGATAACTTATGGTACATATGTGTAATAAATGTTGCAGTAATTATGCGGTCTTAACAATATTGCCGCGAGAGACCACGAACAACGACTACCGGCGTGGCGCAGGGGATAGCGTCACGGACTGCGTTTTTTTTTTTTTTTTTTTTTTTTTTTTTTGTTATGTTAGAGAATTCCCTCCCTAGGCCCGACAAGTTGCCTCCTGAGCCGCGACAAGGTAGCAGTATGCAGAACACAACAGGGAAGGAATTGATCAATGTAGTAGTAGTTAACTGCAGGAGCGTCAATAGAAAGGTCCCAGAATTGCTCTCAATAATAAACGATCACAACGCCCACTTAGTACTAGGGACGCAAAGTTGGCTGAAACCAGATATAAACAGTAATGAGATTCTAAACTCAGACTGGAATGTTTACCGCAGAGATAGGCTGGACAGTGAAGGGGGAGGCGTGTTTATAGCGATAAAAAGTGAACTAGTATCGAAGGAAATAGACGGAGATCCGAAGTGTGAAATAATTTGGGTGAAGGTCACGGTTAAAGCAGGCTCGAACATGGTAATCGGATGCTTCTGTAGGCCTCCTAGCTCAGCAGCTGTTGTGGCAGAACACCTGACGGAAAATTTGGAAGATATTTCGAGTAGATTTCCCGATCATGCTATAGTTTTGGGAGGAGATTTTAATTTACCTGATATAGATTGGGAGACACAAACGTTTATTACAGATGGCAGGGACAAAGAATCCAGTGAAATAGTTTTCAGATAATGCACTTAAAACAATCTTGAGCAGTTAAACAAAGAACCAATCCGTGGTGACAACATATTAGACCTTCTGGTGACAAACAAACCCGAACTATTCGGAACAGTTAATGCGGAACAGGGAATCGGCGATCATAAAGCGGTTACAGCATCGGTAATTTCAGCCGTAAATAGAAATATTAAAAAATGTAGGAAGATTTTTCTGTTCGGAAAAAGTGACAAAAAGGGGATTTCAGAGTACTCGACGGCTCAGCTCAGAAGTTTTATCTTAAGTACAGATGGTGTTGAGGAACAGTGGTCTAAGTTCAAAGCCATCGTACAATATGCATTAGATGAGTATGTACCTAGCAAGGTCGTAAGAGATGGAAAGGAGCCACCGTGGTACAACAACAGAATTAGAAAGCTGCTACGGAAGCAAAGGGAACTTCACTGCAAACAAACGTACCCAAATCCTTGTAGACAAACAAAAATTACACGAAGCGAAATGTAGCGTGAGGAGGGCTATGCGAGAGGCGTTCAACGAATTCGAAAGTAGAGTTCTTTGTACTGACTTGGCTGAAAATCCTAAGAAATTTTGGTCTTATGTCAAAACGGTAGGTGGATCAAAACAGTGTCCAGACACTCTGTGACATAAATGGCATTGAAACAGAGGATAACACTCTAAAGGCAGAATTACTAAATGTATTTTTCCAAAGCTGTTTCACTGAGGAAGATTGCACTGTAGTTCCTTCCCTAGATTGCCGCACAGATTACAAAATGGCAGATATCGAAATAACTGACAGAGGGATAGAAAAACAATTAAAATCGCTCAAAAGAGGAAAGGCCGCAGGGCCTGATGGGATACCAGTTAGTTCTTACAGAGTACGCGAAGGAACTGACCCCCCTTCTCGCAGTGGTGTGGTAGGTCTCTAGAACAGCATATCGTTCCCAAAGATTGGAAAATGGCTCAGGTCGTCCCCGTTTTCAAGAAGGGTCCTCGAACAGATGTACAGAACTATAGGCCTTTTTCTCTAATGTCGGTCAGTTGTAGAATTTTGGAATGAAGATTGGCGCCGCCCTGCTATGACATACGCTGCAGCCGCCAAACGGCAGCCTATAAAACGGCCGATGCGGCCACAACCAACTCCCCCAACAACAATCACGCCCCGCAGAACAGACGTCTGGAGGACAGAAGACAACACACCACTGTGTTTCCACTGTGGGCGCCCTGGAGAGAGAGAGAGAGAGAGAGAGAGAGAGAGAGAAGAGAGAAGGCGAGTACTCGACGATTATTTTGCCGCAAGACGTCAGCCATCAGAGCAGTTCTATCGCAGGCAGTCACCTGCCGATGAGTTCAGTCGACCTATGGGAAGAAGCCCATCGCCGTACCCTAGACGAGGTCGCTTCCCGACGCGCCACAGCCCTTCACCGTCGCCGTACAGAGGTACCAGCCGCTCCCCTAGCCGCCGCGCCCAGGAAAACTAAGCGAGGAAACCATCTATGGAGGTGAGGCCGCCGCAGATGAAAATCCTCCATGGACGACAGTCGCTAAGATGCCGGGAAATCTCATCGACGCCATAATCGATGGCCAACCTATCCGGGCACTTGTTGATTCAGGAGCGTCTTTTTCTGTATTGTCGGATAATTACCGCCGCGCACTAAAGAAGACAATGTTCTGTGATACGGGGACAACTGTGCGGAAGGTCGCGAATGGAAAGTACGTCCAGCCAGCAGGAACTTGTGTCGCAAGAATAACCATCAACAACAGGACCCAGCCTTTGGAATTTGTCGTGTTAACAGAATGTAGTCACAATGTCATCCTTGGATGGGACTTCCTTCAGGCATCCCAAGCTATCGTTGACTGCGGAAGATCTGAGCTGCAAATTGAAGAAGTTGTTCCACCGGATACACGTAATACAGAATTTTCTGGGAAGTTATTTGCCGTTGACAATCTGACGATACCGCCGTTGACAACGAGAAGAGTTGCAGTCACAAACACAGATGACCTGTTAAAGTGTGAAGTTCTTGTTGATAGTAAAATATTATTAGGCTCACAAAAGAAATTTACATACGAGCGGCTATCATAAGCATTACCGGTGGTCAAGGAGAGATTTCAATCACAAATTGTCATGAACAGTCACAACTTATCCCCAAGGGAATGTGTATCGGGACAGCTGAACCAATCCAGGACGGTGAGCTCAACGTCATCAATGAATACCCATGCCCTGCTGTTAGTACATACAACACGCTGGAGGAAACAAACGTGGAACTGCCAATAGGGCCTGGACTGACCAAGGAACAACGCCAGCGGGTGTTAGGTATACTACGCCAATTTTCGGGTGCATTCACACCTCAGCAGGGGAAAAGTCAGGCGAAACGGCTCACGATAAGGCACCGTATAAATACTGGGGGTCATCCGCCAATTAGCCAGCGTTTGTATAGAGTGTCGCCAGGTGAAAGACGGATAATTAGGAAGGAAGTGGAGAAGATGTTGCTAGATGACATTATTCAACCTTCGGAGAGTCCTTGGTCGTCTCCGGTGGTCCTCGTAAAGAAGGATGGCACGTGGCGATTCTGTGTTGACTATCGACGGCTGAACAGAATCACAAAGAAAGATGTCTACCCAGTGCCGCGCATTGACGACGCCTTAGACTGCTTGAAAGGAGCTACATACTTCTCAACTATGGACTTGCAGACAGGTAACTGGCAAATCGAGGTTGATGAAGCTGACAGGGAGAAGACGGCTTTTATTACACCTGACGGCCTCTATGAATTTAAAGTAATGCCATTTGGATTATGTAATGCTCCGGCCACATTCGAACGCATGATGGACAACTTGCTTCGACACCTTAGGTGGACGACGTGTCTCTGCTATTCAGATGACATTGTCGTTTTCTCGAAAACATTTGGATAACATCTGAGTCGTCTGTCAACTGTGTTGAAGTGTGTTCAGACTGCAGCTCTCCGCCTCAATCCAAAGAAGTGCCTCTTCGTCGCCAAAGAGATAAAAATCCTGGGGCACCTAGTCAACGGAGATGGTGTCCGTCCTGATCCAGATGAAGTAAGGACAGTCACAGAATTTCCAACTCCTCAGCACATTCGTGATCTGAGAAGTTTTCTCGGGCTGTGCTCATACTACCGACGTTTCATAAAAGGATTTTGTAACAAGGCACGTCCATTACAAGAACTTCTGCAGGGAGACGCCAAGTTTTACTGGGATGAGACAAAAGAAAGAGCTTTCCGAGCACTTAAGGAAGCTCTAACTTCCGCACCAGTGCTAGCCTTGTACGACGAGAATGCAGAAACGGAACTTCACACAGACGCCAGTGGTTATGGGATTGGTGCTGTGCTTGTACAAGTTCAGGAAGGTGCTGAAAAAGTGATAGCCTATGCGTCAAGAGTATTCTCAAAGTCCGAGATAAACTACTCTACAACTGAAAAAGAATGTCTCGCAGTTATCTGGGCTATCAACAAGTTCTGGCCTTATTTATTCGGCAAACCATTCACCGTCGTGACAGACCACCATGCTTTGTATTGGCTGACTAGCTTGAAGGATCCATAAGGTCGACTAGCAAGATGGGCACTAAGACTCCAAGAGTACGATGTCACAGTGGTATTCAACAACGGGTGCAAACACAAGGATGCCGACTGCCTTTTGAGAAATCCATTAGTGGAACACAACAGCATGAATGAAATTTCAGCCCTCACTGAATTAGATGACGTTACAGCTGAACAGAGGGAAGATCCACCACTGTTAAAAATGATAGGCCATGGAGAAAGGAGAACCGACCAATGGAGAGTTCCATCTTATAAACAGAACATTGTATAAGAGCAACTACGATCCACTGGGCTATTCTCAAATATTTCCACGATGCTCCAATATCCGGTGATCAGGGATTCGTGAAGACCCTAGACAGAATCAGACACAGGTATTACTGGAAAGGTCTCTACCGATCTGTCAAGCACTATGTGAGTCACTGTAAAGAGTGCCAGCGACGGAAGCATGTGCCGCAATTACCTCCAGGGCTTCTCGTACCGATTCCGCCGGCAGCACCGAGTTGGGATCGATCTTTTAGGGAGGTTCCCGAAGTCGACAACCGGTAACCGTTGGATAATAGTCTGCACTGACTACCTCACACGCTACGCTGTCACCAAACCTGTGCCAACTGCAGAAGCTCCAGAGATCGCAAAATTCCTTGTAGAAGACATTATTTTGAAGCATGGAGCACCACGTGTCATGATATCTGATCGTATTCCAGTCAAAACTAGTATCAGAGGTAATGTCACGGTGCGACATTGTCCACAGAATGACAACTGCATACCATCCTCAGAAAAATGGTCTTACGGAACGTTTTAACAAGACGTTAGCCGACATGCTGTCGATGTACGTCGATGTTGAGCAGAAGGATTGGGATACAATTCTGCCAGTCGTGACATTTGCTTACAATAGCGCAAGACAAGACACCACAGGCTTCACTCCGTTTTTCCTGCTCCATGGCCGTGAAGCTGAGACGACAATGGATACGCTGTTCCCGTTCCAACCGGACGACACTCAGGATGACTATGTTAAACAGCTCATCACCAGGGTCGAAGAAGCAAGACAGCTGGCTCGCATACGGACACTGGACGCCCAGGAGAAGGACCGTCAGCGGTATAACGACAAGCACCGACCTGTTGTGTACAGCCCAGGGATTTTTACCCCTGTACGGAAGGTTGGACTGTCAGAAAAGTTATTGAAGCGATACTTTGGCCGGATCGTGTCATACGCCGCTTGTCAGTCGTCACATACGAAGTTGAGGATTATGAGCCATCGTCGAAACGTCAAAAACTAAGGGACATTGTTCACGTCCTGCACATGAAGCCTTACTACGATCCTGAAGAGCAGGTAGACGACAATGGCTTCTTGTTCAAGGACTCTAAGGACGGTAATGTTCCTGATGAAGCCACGACAGAAACGTCTGTCATCGATAATTGTGTAGAAGGAAACGATTCTCTTTAACTGTCATACAGAGGACCCATGACACGGTCAAGATCCAGGAGAGTGCAGCTGGCTCCACAGAGATCATAACAGCGGATCGCTGTTTCTCCAGGAGAGGGAGCAATGCCGCGAGAGACCACGTACACCGACTGCCGGCGTGGCGCAGGGGATAGCGTCACGGACTGCGGTGCTGATGATCGCCGGTTCAATCCCGCCCAATGGCAAAAATTTATTTCTTTGTAATTAACAATTCCAGAATGTTCTTCGTCTTTCTTATGTTCACTCGTAAATTCTACTTGTTTCTTATGTTAACTGTTCTTCTAATTTCTGTGTATAAATAGCAGAGCACTCTACCTGAGAGGCAGTCAGTGCTGCGTTCAGTTGCCTTCGAAGTTAAGCCTGCTACCATTTCAACGCGACAATATTTTTAGAATACTTTAACACACATGAACGTTTGACACAATTTTACATTATTTTGACACAGTTGTACATTATAAAACTTCATTCTGCGCAGCAAGGAATTCATCTACAGAGTAGAAACTGTGGTCCATCAGAAATGACTTCAACCTTTTTTTTAAACAGGTTTCACCCTGTCAGATAGGTGATTATCTAGATGTGTGCCACTGTGATGGACACTTTTCTGGCAGGCTGATGATCTGACATAGGAGACGTGGATGTTATTGTTATTTCTTGATCTGTAATTGTGCATAGAGTTATTTAGCTGATAAGCACCAGTGGACCCTAAATATTCTCTTACGAATACTATTGTTTTGAATAGAGAGAGTCATGGTAGGTTTAGTATCTTTAGTGTAGGGAGGAGAGGACAACACGAATCTTATCTCTTCATGTCACATATGATTCTGACTGCTTGTTTCTGGGGTTTAAGTAATCCGGCTCTGAATCATACAAAAGTGTCTAATTGTTCTACTAAGCACCCAAAAAATTGCTTGAAGCCTTTCTCATAAACGTGCTTCTCAGCATCTTCAAGCATTTTTTTTCTTAGTACTTCATTGGATACTTTTATGGTTGACAGACTGCAGGCCACGCGCTACGTGGGTAGAATTTCAAAGAAGCTGTCAGTATCTGCTAAATATGTAGGCTACTTTGAGATGGGATTGGTGATCTCAACTTTCAGTTAATTACTTTCTAGGTCCAAAAACTGGTGAACATAGATGAAAAAATTGTACATAGCTCACATATATTGTTGTCAAATTTTGGATTACAAAATTAAAAAGAGGAAAGACAATAAAAGATCTGAATTAATTTGATGCTTACAGCTGAAGTTGTTCAGCTGTCCTTCCATTTGCATCAGGTTTCCTATTTATAATTTCTGATGAAATGCCAACTATGTGAGCAACTACTTTTTCTTCTTTCAAAGTGATGTCCTAATGTGTTTAAGTTAATCATCGGCATTGCTACGCTAAGGGAAATTACTTTGTTCTGTATAACGACCTTTTTGTGATAAAGAGAGAGCAAGATATTGCGCGAAAACAGTATCAAGATGCCTTTGAAAGCTGTCGAGTACTTCTTGAGATCCATATCAATATTTTTTGCTGATTGAGTTAATACAGCAGACACACGTATAAAATTTTGAAGATCGAAGGACGTTGTTTCAAAATTTGGTGGCGTATTTGTAGTCTTTGGTTGCAACAAGACTTAGGCAAAGGGACAAGTTGTTTCAACGATTCCCAATGACTAGCCCTAACAGAGAAAAAAGGATAAAAACTCAACTTTTCTAAAAAAGAATCACATCATAATTCGGTTCAGCAGCATAAGCACCGTCCCTGTTCAGTGAGTGTACTCCACAAGGAGAAAACATTGCATATTGTGTTAATACTAAGGTGGCCATATTTTCTAGATTCAAATTCGGGACACATTACAAATTTCGTTATTTTATATATATTTTCATTATATTAGAATAAGATTTTAGTGGAAGTAATAATTATAAAATATCAGTTTAAGTGGTTACGAAAAGAACATTAATTTACAATTTATTAGTACTTTATATGATGAAGGAATGCGATCAGAAAGAGTGTATTTACCAGTGCAGTAAATTTACTTCAGCAAGTCTGTATTTTTCAACAACATGTTAAAAAATTCTAAACAAGTTTCATAATAATTTACTCTAGTTAGTAATATTGATTTCACAGTTTCTATGGCAAGCCGTGTGTCGTCGCTTGTCGATATATTATTCACGTGGGGAAAATACCCTTTCAGTAACAGCATTATTTCCGGAAAGGCAGAAGAGAAACTGCACTAACTTAAGCACATTTGAGAATGTCTGAAATAAGAAATAATATCAATCAATCTTTGACCTGGAAAAGTGGTGTTAGCAGTCCATTCACTGATTTTCTGACTGGTATAGTTTATGCACGTATGCACAGTGGAAACAATTCGAAACGGTTCCGACAGTTTTTGATATGTACCTTAAGTATAACGAACCTTTTGTCAACAGTTTTCCATCATAATTAAAACTGATAATAAAATAGACTGATATAGGTGAGATAAATTTCTAAACCGGAACACAATTGTTAAATCTGGGGCAAATAGGCGTACCGAATTACTTTTGAAAAAATTCGGGACAGACAAAAATCGAGACTGGCCCGAAAAAATTGGTACGTTTGGTTACCTTAGTTAATACACACATACAATACCAACCAATGGCAATAACTAAGAGCATCAATCGAAGTAATCATTTAAGATAAGCAGTTTATCATAAATATCTACTACAGTTGCCTGTATAATCTTCTAAAATTTCATTGGATGAAAAATATTCAACATGTTTTTCTAGTTTGTTTTTAATTTCAGTAACCAAAAGATTGAATCCCATGGGTCCACACAGCTCCACCCTTGTGGGGGCTGTGCCAGTAGGAGTTCCTTCGACCCACTCCTAGGTGTTCTGTCTTCGGTCTGCACCCCCTCTGCAGTCCACAGCCACTCTACTGGAACACTGTCATTCTGTTTTTCATCAATTGCAGTACCAGACTTCCCCTTTGCAGTCTCTTCCCCCCCCCCCCTCTCCCAACTCTAGCCCCACGCCTGGATATCCCGTCTTCAGTGTAGTTCACTTGGCAGTTTGTCTGGGGATTGTTTTCCACGTCCACATCTTCAGTTCTTCAATTTGAAGTATACTACAACTATCCCCATTCGTCTTTATCACTTCCGAAGCAGGATACCATGCTCTACTTAGCCGGTACTTCGTGTCGCAGTTCGTGGAAGAGTCTGCGATCGTCAGGAGAGGGGAAAATGACAGACGTAAATCCTGGATCGGGTCTCCTCGAGGAGCGGACTGAGATCGCACCCGATGGAGGTTACGCACTACGTAACCAATATATCGTGCGAGTACGAGAGTGATATATGACGGAACACCCGACCACCCACGATGTTACGTGTTGATATTTTTCTTCTTGCCGTAAGAGTATGTACACGTAATGCAACTTCTGGGCCTGTTGTAGACCTGCGGGCAAGTGTCTTGCAAACACTGTTGGAAATAACTTGGAATTTCGATTTTTACTGGCTTGTAATGAATGATGAGAGGCAATAAGATTGCCCACTCCAAATAATTCTAAACTCGAGAACATTGCATTGCACATGCAAAGTTCAGAAGTGTCAGTGTTGTAAACTTTAGCCATCTGTCAAGATTCAGTGTAGTGGTTATTAAGGAAATAATTAGGTGAAGTGGATGCAGTAGCTCATTGTCTTCAGAGGGCTACCCGTCCTCTGTAATAAAAAACTGAGCAAAGAACTGAACAATCAATGTAGAACAAGCATGAACCCCTGTCCACAAAGAACTGAACTACCCAACGAACAAAACAAAATAAATAAATAAATAAAATAAGTGCACAGACTGACAGTTAACAAATGTAACTTGAGTAATTTCTGACTCTTTTTTTCCCTTGTGGAGGTAATACTTTAAACGTTAATTCGGTATGAATTGTGCAGCTGTAGGCTTTTCTAAGTTGCATTTTCTTAGAAAAAGATTCCATTTTATAATTTTCTAATAATTAAATAAACAAGCAAATGCTTATAATAGAAGTATTTAAAATAGATGTATTTATTAATAATTTCTCCAACCACCATCTGATTTGTCTGTAGCTTTTAGCTAAGAGAAGTGTATCAGGTGATTGGCGCATGTCATACGTCTGCATTCTAAATGGCTCATTTGAATTGTCATGAGTGCATAAGTGCTCTCTTTGAAAGTGGTCTTAGTGCATCTTAGGCAGGACATTGTTATAGTGGTGATGCTTCAACTACAAGGAGATAGATTAGGCAATGATTTAGAGACAGTTATGTAGTGAGATATCCAATACCTGGAAGACAATGAGTCTCTACATTGAGACAAGCTGAAGATTGGACTGGACGGTCCAGAATTATTCTTTGTTAATCATGTGGGAATTAAGGAGAGCTTCACTTTTTGCAGACTCATCTTGAACTGCTCTCAGAAGATTAAAGAACCATGGAATTATGGTAGGTCCCATCATACTCTTATCAAAGAATCATTGTCTGATGAGCAAGCCATCGATAGGCAAGTAATTGTGAGTACCAGGTAAAAAATTTCTCTGAGGGCACACTAGAAGAGATCCTGCTCTTCTTTACTGCACAGATGGGCAACAATGACATGCTCCTCGTTGCCACATGTGCTAGAAGTGGATGCATAAGTGTGAAAATTTTGGGCCTGGAGGTCTTACGTAGGAGCAGGAATTTCAGAATGTATCCGAGGCAAGTTCAGTTCAGCGTGCTATGAAATTTGGTATTCTGAAGAACGTCTCACTTACTAACATAATTATCCTTCACACAATAGCATTAGGATGATTTGAAAGTAGGGATAATATCATTCTATGTCTTCCGTGGCCTCCGTAGTCACATGATTTTAATTCCATAGGGCAGATAGGGGTTCAGCAAGACTCTACAGGACAGTTGGCCATACCCTCCTCTGGGTACTGTGAATGACCTTTTGGATTTGGTTCATTCTTCATGGGAGAGAATTTCCATGGATGAGGGGTTTTCCATTGGCTTGTAAATTCTACTCCTCAAAGGATTCAAAATGTTCTCGGTGCTAAAGTTTGCGGACAAAATAATGAAGCTACACATAGCCTACTCTTCATTTAATTTTAGTTCATTTTTTCTGTAAAAGTGCTACATATTTATTAAGCGAACAATATTAATCTCAAAATACAAATCTACTTGCTACTATATTATTTGTAATTTTGATGGGAGGTCAGATAAATATTTACCTTCAAAGGAAGATTATATTTAGACATTAAATTCTCAAACCGTAATTAGTTATTTACTGAAGAGAATACTGAAAAAAGTAAACTAAAGAAAATATAATTTAATAATGAAAAGCAAATCAAATCTACATGACCAAAATGAAATCAGAAAAATCACAAACTCATGGGGTTTTGAGGAAGAAGAGAGAAAAACTAACCAACATATGTGTTCAGTGCAATGAAAACAAGTCCATTCATTCAGTGTGAAGGAATATTAGACAAAAAGGATGCCCAACAAATGTTGATTCCAGATGGTCCTAAGTGATCCCTCCTGAGATACATTTTCAGTTTTGCCCATTCGCAGTTGAAAATGAGAGAAGTAAATAAAGCATTATTGATGTGATTAGATGAAAAATAATAGAATAAAAAAATAAAAAAGTTTGCAGTGAGGTTTGATTTGTCACATACAGGGGCGTAGATAAATTCTCTCTGTGTGTGTGAGCCAGAGCTATATTGAGGTGTCCTTGCACAGTCGGCAGGTGCCAAAGCTGTGATGCCCCTGCCCTCCCCCTCCCATAAAACGAAATTGCGATTTTTTCTATGAATTTGTAAAATTTTGTGAATAGTTGATACAAGATGAAGCGTTATTGAAAATGATTGTAGACACGAAGAGCAGTCTTTCCTGGTATACCTTGAAAATGGCGGGCATTCACATGCCGAAGTACTGGCTGTTGTCGAAGACGTTTCCCAACTATATTCCCTTAAATTATTTGAACATTACATAGAGAACAAGCCCAATTTTCAGAGCAAATGTAATTGCCGTAGGGATTAGTAAATTAGAAATACTTTCCACACTACCATATCTGGCTCAAGTCATCAGCTGACAGCAATCGTAAGCCTTCAGCCAAATAACATATAGGGAAGACCAGGGGAATAGCGCCACCTTAGGGAAATCAATTTTTTCTTTATTTTATTTTTTATTTTTTTACTTTATTAAAAGTGTCTTTTTTGTACAGAATAATACAACAGCTCGCCAGCTAATACTACTTTATTATAATTTTTTCAGCCATGTATCTTGTTAAGTTCTATTGTTAAAAATAAATTGTGAAAGTATAAGCAGTGGCACCATTACCCTGGGTTCTGGGATAATGATGCCTTACATTTTAAAATCAAGGCTAAACCTACACAATGAATGAGTAGTAGTAAATAAGTGTTACAACTGTTGTAATTTAAACTTATCACTCTTCTGTATTAAAATTTTAGGAGGCTTAAAGTTCTTGTTGATGTAAAATTGCAATAAACATACTTTTTATAATTTATGCTTGAGTAAGACACCGCAAAAGCTAGAAATATAGCTTTTGACACATAAAAACTACTACATTCTCTACATTATGTAAGTGCCCATTTCAGAAAATGTATGCATTTGTATTACATTTCATTCTACCTAAATTCTCCACTATGTCGTCATCGCCCCAGTTGCAAAATATGCAAAATATGGCTAAGAACGTCAGTTTGAAGCCTAAGATTCTGAAAACAATTAGGTTAGAGACACAAAATAGAAGATAAATGTCTACAGATTATGTTAATGAGTATTAAAAAGCACTGACAGCCTATGGAGGTACTTATTTCGATAAAATACAGGCTCAAAAATTAGATCCAAAATGTTGAAACTAACAATCTGAGATAGAACACTGGCAAGTGTACTCATACTGCCAAACAGGGGCGGCACAATTACCCGGGAGGGTGCCATTACCCAGGCCTCCCCTGTGTTTCACATCAGCCTTTATAAACCCAACGAATACGAGCAAGCTGAAACGTGACAGTTAGTAACAAAGCTCACTGTCGCCTCTTATGATAGACATCCGCCGCTTCTTTGTAATACTACTTTGGCGAAATGACACTTTAGAGATTATAATGTGATATCAGTGTGCATTTACAGTAGTGGGACATAGGTAACGTTGTTTCTTGGAAGCAGAGGATGGGAACGTGAGAGACAGGTAACTAAACGCACTACTCCCGATTAATATTCATGCAGTCAGTTTACCGTCTCGCTCATGTTCACCTGAGCTGAAGCCTTACTCACCGTATCGTCAGTGTGCAATTGTAGGGGGAGGGAGGGGGCAGTGAAGGTCTCTCAATTGTAAGTTGTTCATTTAGCTCAGTACTCCACCTTATCATCGGGTTACATGATCCGGAATCCGAACACATGTTGTATTTACTGAAACTTTTGATACAAATGAGTGGAAATCAAAACTTGGCAATAGAAAAACTGTGATGCATATTTAATCTGTCTGCTATACAATGCTGCCGCTTTAGACATGCACGCTTGCAGATGATCAGCGTCTGTGGTATAAATTATACACAGAAGTAAAAACATTTGTTCTCGTTTAATCACACTCATTGAAAAATATATTTGTCTGTGTCATTTACAAGTTGGCCGCCCTACTGCCGCCTTTGTTACACACTAGGCAAGCCTCGGGCGGTACTTTAAACAGTTTGTGGAGCATGTTTCTGGCTGGAATTCAACAATACTTGTACTTTGTTACTGATGGTTAGGTGCTAGTTATCTGAGAATTTTTTTTCTTGTCATTATTTATTGTGGTGAAAGTTGTGCGTGACACTTGCCTAAGCATCACGAAGGCCACCCATAAGACATTCGAGATAAAATGTGCTGACAACAAGTAAGAAGCCAAAGCTCAACTAACCATCGATTACAACTTACAGACACCCTGGTACCTTTCGTTTTTGGCAAAGTTTTCAGTCTAACTCTCATATTCATTTTAAAAAGAGTTCTGGAGGGTTTTAACCCCTTGTGTTTCCTGTGTAATCTATAATATTCCGTATTAATTATGACAGCAAAATACCTACAACTTTTCTTATATTAACACACGCAAAAATCAATATTAAACTTAATACACATCCTTAAATGCTAATGAGAGCAGAAATGGCAGTATGACACAAGTCTTTCATGTAATATATAAGTAGTACGTACCTTCTTTTGCATTATTCAAATCCTAAACTTTGTTCCTTATCCACAGTTTATGATAATTCAAGGAAAAGAATAATTAAGATCAAAACATTCTGGTTTTCTTCAAAGAGAAACACTCACACCCAATCTTTCATTTATTGATTTCCACTGATGAGTGACTTATTCAATTGTAAGAAGAACAGATGACAGAAAGTCTGTTCAAGAACAGCCGGCCGCGGTGGCCGAGGGGACTGAGGCACTTCAGTCACGGTCTGCACGGCCACTACGGTCGGGGATTCGAATCCCCCCTCGGGCATGGATATTTGTGCCGTCCTTAGTCATGGTTAGATCATAAGTAGTTTGTAAGCTTCGGGACTGATGACCCTGTAGTTAAGTCCCATAAGTTCTACAAACATTTGAACATTTTTTTTTTGTTCAAGAACAAATAGCTCTGAACAAGTCCTTAGTTTGTGAAAGATCATTATTAACAAAGATGAACTTTCTTAAAATGTACTATATTATTTTCACAACAAGTGTGGTTAGAACCATTAGTCTGACAGATTATGTTTGATAACTCATCTGGCCTCAAGAGTAAGGTTACAGTCAACTCTTAATGTAACAGAGTAGTACTTTTCATTCAGATCTCCAACTGCTGCTAAGACACTATTCAGAAAGCTATTTCCTGAAACAATTCACAAATTCTGATCTGCTGAAAAATGCACATTATATATGCCCCAATATTTGAATAAACATTGCATTGAATGAGTACTTTTTTGGTCTGTACTGGCTGAATGACATTTGCAATTATGTATACATTGATTTTTCCGGAGGAAAACCTCAATTTATATACATATTTTTGATTTTTAATCCCATTAAAGAATTGTTTTCATCTGTATAAAATGAATGTTTTATTTCAATCCAAAAGGTTAAACTGACATGGGATTGTTGTATATTCATATAACATTAAAACTCGTGATTCTAATTAGGTAAGAAGTGATAATTCCTGTCCTTTTAACACTAACATTCCAAATAAATAAATTCTTCTTGCTCTTGAAGACTATTTATTTATTGATCTTTAAGCATGCAATCGATGTTGTCATGAGGCATTTACAAAAGGTTTTATACAATATGATTGACATTAAATCAAAATTAAAAAGTGTAGTTAGGGCTACATAAAATATGGTTCAATTTATGATTTATGTTCTGGTATATGTAATAAATGAACATAAAAGGTGAAAGGTTTTACACAATATGATTGACTCAAAATTAAGCACTGGTACACTTAGTGCCTGCACCACCATACTGAATACACAGTCGTTACAGACTTGAACTGTTGCCCGATGCATCGGCACACTGTTCCTGCACCCCCTATTGTGGTTTCATACTGTATCATATGTGTCTCCTGAAGCCGTGGCAGAATAGCCGTGCACACTAAGGTGCCTTGCTGCGGTGTACGTGGCCATTTGCGATCAGGGGTTCGAGTCCTCCCACAGGTGTGGGTGTTTTTGTTGTCCTTAGCATAAGTTACTTTAAGTTAGTGCAAGTAGTTTGTAAGCCTAGGGACTGATAACCAACGTAGTTAAGGCCCTTAGATTTACAAACATTTGAACATTTTGAATCCTGCATCTCCCTAGTACACATTTCCGGTTCACTAATGAGACACCATTTCATTTCTGGAGTGTTAGAGCCTGTTGTCCCCCATATCTTCAGAGCTTACTCATGGCCACATTGCTACAGGATAAGACACAATCACACACAGCATGCAGTGGTCAAGATTGCTTCATCATCTATTAGAATGTGTTGCTGCCTCGAACTTCCTGTTCTCTGTCTCTCACCTATCGGGAACATCCGATTGATTATTGAAGAACAACTGGTCTGGGTTACACCACTTCTGTTACACAAAATCAACTTTTGTAGTGTCTGGAAATATCAAACACTTGTGTGGTCTTTGTACAATGCGTTATCACCCAAATATATCTGACTACGATATTTTCAGTCCTTCTCAATGTTGCATTTTAGATAGTCATCAGTGTATATACTCTGACTCGCCGATTATCACATTCGTTCTCTTTTTTTCACTGCCTCAACACCTTCATTTTCGCGCACAATGTACCACGTCCACCTGTCTGATGCATTCAGCCAGACATCTGGCCATATCGAGCTCATTAAACGTAAACAGTTCCAACATTTTCAGAGCTGCCATTACTTATACACCAAAAAAGTCTTCCCACGTAGTCTAGGTACCGGGTGATGGCATATATACAGTGATGAGAGTTTATTTCCCACTGTGCTAAAAGTCTCACAAAGTCCTTCAACTTTGGTCATTGTCAATGAAACCCAGTCTTCAGACATTTCCTCTGCTATAACTTCCCACCACCTCCCAAGAACCAGACAGTCCCCTGTTCCCTCCCTCTAAAATAAAATTGCCCTGCACTGGAGAAACCAAACCATGGCCATTGTTAGGATTTTGATATTAACCACTGTGCCTAAAAATTAAGGACACCCTACTTAAAAATCCTTCCACCCTCATAAAGTTGTTTTCCACCGCCCACCTTACTCATAGACAGTGACGTATCCAGTATCACGGTCTTGTGGGGGCAGAGGTCAGTCGGAGATGACGTGATTTCTAAAAAGAGAAGAAAAAACTATTTTCTTTTCCCTCCACTCTCATTGTGGTTTGACTGTGGCAGTGGACAAATGGTTTAACTCATCCTTAACTGGAAGATGCAGAAAGTTGAAATAAGTGTTTCATGTAATGTCCAAACATCAGCTGATTCCTCAAAATGGGGGCCTATCAAGGATGTGGTGCCACAAAGTTCGGTCTTAGATCCTTTACTGTTCCTGATATACATAAATGACTTGCCATTCTACATAGATGAAGATGCAAAGTTAGTTCTTTTTGCTGATGATGCAAATATAGTAATCACATCCAAAAAATAAGAACTAAGTGATGTAATCATAAATGTTTTCACAAAATTATTAAGTGGGTCTCTGCAAACGGACTCTCATTAAATTTTGATAAAACACAGTATATACAGTAAATGGTTCAACTCCAGTAATAAATATAGACTTTGAACAGGAGTCTGTAACTAAGGTAGAATTTTCAAAATTTTAGGTGTTTGCATTGATGAGAGATTAAACTGGAAGCAACACATAGACAGTCTGCTGAAAGGTTTGAGTGCAGCTATGTAAGCTGTTAGGATTATTGCAAATTTTGGCAATAAGAATCTCAGTAAATTAGCTTACTATACCTATTTTCATTCACTGCTTTCGTATGGCGTCATATTCCGGGGTAATTCATCATTGAGTAAAAAATTATTCATTGCACAAAAGCATGTAAGCAGAACAATTGCTGGAGACCACCCACAATCATCCTGCGGACATCTATTTAAGGTTTTAGGTATCCTCACAATAACTTCACAGTATATATATTCACTTATGAAATTTGTTGTCAATAATCCAACCCATTTCAAAAGTAATAACAGTGTGCACAGCTATACCACCAGGAGAAAGGATAGTTTTCACTATGTAGGGCTAAATCTGAGTTTGACACAGAAAGGGGTAAATTATGCTTCCACAAGAGTCTTTGGTTACCTACCAAGCAGCATCAGAAGCCTGACAGATAGCCAACTAGCATTTAAAACTAATAACATTGTACTCTCCAAAAGTAGAAACTTTATGACTTTGAGAAGACAGCTTAATATGAATGGTATTGAAAATCCATTTGTCTCTCCTTGTCGGAAAATGTCAATCGCCGAAGAATTGAAATTTTCATTGTTGCATACAAATGAATTCTCATAGAATAATATTCCTAAGGCAGTCAGTGTTTCTCCTTTCATGTTGTTTCTTGGGAATGTTTTAATTCTCTTGGGCATTGGGGAATACCGCACAGTTTATGATATCGAGCCAGGCATTGTGATTAATAATTTTATGAAACGTTTGAAGATACTGTTAAATTTCATTCACTAGATTGAGCAAAAGAAATGGAACTGTACTGGAAATTGATCTCAATTCAGACCTTGCATAGAAAAGGTGAAGTTCTCCCTTCAATGGCCTTTTCTTAAGAATCTGGTATGTATCAGTAATTTCAATATATTTTCAGGATTTTTATATACCTGTTGAATTGACATCAAATAAATTCGTTGCAATGAGGTGCTCAGTGGACTAAAAATGTAATTTTATTTCTCTGTGGATGGCATCACACACTTACAAAGCATCTCTCTTTATGGTCATCAGTGATCCATTTCCTCTTGGCAGTTATCATTGTCACCTACACAATAAATCTCGTTAATGATGTAATCAATTCCATTTCTAATGTTTTGCATTACCGCTCCAAAGTTTGTGATATGTTGTTTAGCTTTAGTAGGTGCTGTGATCTTTTTCTGATATTGATTGAAAAGAGTGTCAGTGTGTGGCATTATGTAATAAAAAAATTTTCTCAGAAAATAAAGTCTAATTTGTCTTTCCAAATGCTTAGCATTAAGTTGCAGTACGAATGTGGCGCTGGGAAAGAAAGTTTGACCCTTTTGTCAACAGATGGCAGGAGGGTAGCTCTTTAGGTTCATGGTCTTTTAGGTTCTGTCCTTCACGTGTCTCTAGAGCCCAACACATAAAGCTATGAGTTAGGGTGATTCTGGCTCTGTCATAATCGCCGTTTAGAAGCCTGCCCAGCATTTTAACGTGGTTCTTATGAGTGTAGGTGGTGCCATTCTGAGTTGGCACCAAGCTGCAGAAAACTGCCTCAAAAGCACACATGATGTAACGCACCTGTTAAAAAAAGGAAACCAAGTTTTTCTGCAATTTGTATATAATTATCTTTCTTTCTTTTTCATTCAAGTGGTGTCATGGCACAATGACACTATCCCAGAAACCGCCTCTTGATTTACATGAACATGATCAACAAGTTTTCACTCAAAGGAATAACCAACATCAAACTGTAGCCAAATTCTTCAGATATGACAGCTATCAACAAATCAACACAGATTTAGACAGCTCTGTTCATGCAAAATTCAGCTTTCCAGAGTTCTCAGATGCTTTTCTGTGAACCACAGTCGGAGGGCAACGAATCACTCTTTTCCTTCTTCATATCTTCCTCTTGCACATTGAACCCATACTTGTTTCGCTCTCTGTCTTCCTAGTATAGCTAGTTTACATTCCTCGTCAAACCATACGTTCTTTCTGTTCATTCGCTTTGGTATAACTTCCTTTGCATTTTCTATTACCTTATCTCTAATTTCTTCCCAAAGACTTCCAACATTCAGACTATTGCTCAGATTAATCCTAAAATTGTCCTGTAAGCCTTTGTCTGCTACCAATTTATTATAAGCAAAATGGTTGACTTTTTGTAATTTCTTAGTTAATTTTGGTTTCCATCCTACACTTAGATATATTTTGACTAAAAAGTGATCAAAAGCACACAAAAATGATAATAATAATAATAATGTTGCTTCTCACAAACTGTGACAAACCTAAGAAGCAGCTCCCTACAAGGAAGAAGAAGTCGACGATTGCCAAGGTGCTCCTCAGGGGGCTGCCCTGGCAATTCAGGGATATGATGATAGAGAAAGGCTTTGAGTGCTGGGGGTACGAAGATGTAGCAATAAAGCTGCATAATCGGACCAACAGAACCGAGTCTCCGCTGTACATAATAGCGGTCGATCCCGCTAAGCACTGGTGGGACAACGCATCGGACCACATCTTCAGTGCGGACGAACTCCGTGGCATCGAGGATAAGATCGAACGCCTGCCGGCAGAACTCAACGTGAAGCCGTAATGCTTCAGATGTCGAGAGGTCGGACACATCGCAAGTATTGCAGAAATGAGGAAGTCTGTGTTAAAGCGCTGGCAGACACGCCAGTCGCACCTGCACCACAACCGAAGAAGACAAACCGACGTGTGCTCGCTGCAGCGGCTGCAAGGCCTTCGCCAGCAGAGAGAGGAGAAGAAGAAGACGTCGACACCTACCACAGACGGCCGACTACTACAGGGCCGGCAAGGAAGAGAAGTAAGAGGGGTGACAGGAGCGCACCCCCAGAGGAGAGAGCGGCCGGTGGGGGAAGCCGGCCGAGCGGTCAGGAGATAAGGCAGTTCGCCGAGTGGCGCCCGTCTCCGCGCACCTCGACGATGAAGATACGAGAAGAAAAGTCGACGCAGTGGAGACCGGCAATGAACGCCAGACTAGAGGCGACTTGTCTACGCATACACGAGTCCTTCCGTCAGCACTGGCTATGGCAGGTGACGCGCGATGCAGAGACGAGCACTGACGGACCTGAAGCAGCAAACAGGGTGACCCTACGAGAAGCCGATCGACCGGACTACGTGCGCGAAGACCGACTTCTGCTGCCAGATGCCAGACGTCGACGGAGAAGACGAGATGGCGCCACTCTACCTACGGAGAATGTACGACACGGAGGAGTCAGCCGGCCACCAGAGAAAAGAGGAAAAGAACAGACAGGCGGGAGAAAATGAAGAACGACGACATCGACAGTCGTCTTAGAGGAAAAAGAGCGAGACCAGAGATGCTGGCCGAACAACGAAGAAGAAGGAAGAAAGAAGCAGTGGGAGAAACAGTACTTCCACAGCAGGAAGAGGTGGTAAAAACCCACCAACAGCTCTGGCGCAGGTTTCCGTGGTTTCCTGTTGGCTGTAAGGTGAATATCATAGCTCTCCCCATGCCCACGGAATATTCCCGATTGGGACAAACTCTACCCCCCCCCCTCCCCCCAAATATCCTCAACGGCGCCACCCCAATATCCTCAACGGCGCCAGTTCTCCGCCGACCACCTACGAGAACCGAGAATCTCTGCCAGTGATGCCACACCTCCAGGACTTCCCGCAAAAGAATATGTCGTCCAGCTCTGTCTCCCTGGCCGTTCTCACAAGGCTGTCATAATCTCCCTGGCTTGTACCTAATTGGTGAAGAAGAAAACATTTAGTTGTTTGTCGTTTTTGCCTTAGTTTCAGAAGTTTGTTAGTTTGTTTTGTTTCCAGAAGATGATTGGTTTGTCTTGTCCATAAACACAATTTCCGTATCAGACAGTGTCTTTCAGTTATTATCTCCGATGCGACATATAGCAACACACATACAAATAGCAAACAAAATGGGAGGGGTGTAGGATAGAGAGTTAGGAACTGTGGGATGTAGAAAAAAAGGGGATTATCGTAAGTTGACACCTGGATAATTTTGGGATTGGAGAATGTACTGTAAGGATAACTTCCATCTGTGTAGTTCAGAAAAGCTGGTGGTGGGTGGAAAGAACCATATGGCATGGGTTGTGAAGTAGCCATTGAAATCAAGCATATGCTCCACTGCATGTTGTGTCACAGAGTAGTCTACCCTGTTTTTGACCACAGTTTGGTGGTGGCCATTCATCCTAATGGAAAGCTGCACACTGGTTGCAGAACAGTTGGTAAATTGCATGGCTGCTTTCACTGGTAGCACTGCCTCTGATTTGGTGGGATAAGCTTGTGTTGGGACTGGAATAGGAAGTGCTGGGTGAGTGGATTGGACAGGTCTTGCAGTGGGGTCTTCCACAGAGATATGATCCCTTTGTCTGGGAGGCTAGGGTTAGGGATAACTTAGGGATGTACTACGATATTATTGAGGTTGGAAGAACAGCAGGACACCAATTCAGGAAGAGTGGGAAGGATGTCACTTCTTTCTGGCCACGAGGATAGAAAATGAAAACGTTGGTGAAGGGTGCAGTTCAGTTGCTCGAGTCGAGGGTACTACTTGGTGACAAGGGTACCACTCTTTTATGGCTAGTTACTGGTGCTAGAGAGAGGATTTGGGGGGTGTGGTGATATGGCATGGAAGATCTGTTTGTGGCAAAGTCAAAAAGTGAGTCCTTGTCACTGCAGATACTCCATCTACAAGTGACTAGAATGTAAGGGAGGGATTTTTTCATGTGGAAGGGATGGCAACTTTCAAAGTGTAGGTACTGTTGGTGGTTGGTAGATTTAATATGGACGGAAGTTTGGATGGAGCCATCAGTGAGGTGGAGGTTAACCACATGATGTGGATAGGAAAGAAGATCTGTGGAATAGTTTCTGTATGTGAAGATAGCCTAACAGAAGGGCTCCACCAACTATCTGACTCTTCCATCTACAATTTGTGCCTGAATGATGCCATCCCAAAAGTCTAATAAGATCTTCAATCCCTGTTGAAATTATACAGCCACTCCTGGAAGCTCCATCCCGAATCCATCTCCCTCCTCACCCAACAGCATCCTGCACACACACCTTCTACGTGTTCCTGAAAATCCGCAAAACAAATAATCCTGGACGCCTGATTGTGACTGGTTATTGTGCACCTAAAAAAAAAAAAAAAAAAAAAAAAAAAAAAAAAAAAAAAAAAAAAAAAATTTCAGCCCTGATTGACCAACACCTTCAACGAATTGTCCTAAATCTATCCTCCCATATCAATGACTCCAAACACTTCCTTCACCGCCCCCCCCCACCATCCCAACCCCATTACCTCCCTCCCCACTCGATATAGGACTATGCATCCTTGATGAATGCACCCATAGCGAGATAAATACAGAACAGAAACACAGGATGAAGTGAAACAAACTGCCACTCCAAACACAGATACACACTAAATAACACCCAAATAAATACAATCTCACAGTCAGAGAAAAAAAATTTTTGGAAGGTTACTCACATGACACTCATCACAAATGGAAGCAGGCCTGACACAATTACGAACAAATGGTACAATTGTATTGTTCTCATGTCTCCCTAACTACATTATTAGCCACATGGACGCCACCACAGTTTCATGTTTGGAACTGATTTAGTTCTTAACTTAGGAGAATATAAAACTTTCATGTTGAAACACTCTCAATTTTTCAGTCCATAAGATATGTCATATTTTAAAGTCATCCGATGACAACCTGATTAGATCCTGAGACCCACTAGTGGGTCGCAACACACAGTTTGTGAACCACTGTCCTAGTCTATCCCTATGCACCCCAAACCTTAGCCCCCTGCCTCTGGGATCGTATTCCTGTGGAAGACTCAGCTGCAAGCCTGTCCAACAATCCACCCACCCAGCAATTCCTATTCCAGTCCCATCACAGGCTTATCCTACCCAATCAGAGGCGAGGCCATCTGTGAAAACTGACATGCAATTTACCAACTGTGCTGCAGTCAACGTGCAACTTTCCATATTGGTATGTCCACTAACCAGCTGCCCATTAGGAAGAATGGCCACTGCGAAATTGTGGTCAAAAACAACGTAAAACACACTGTGGCACAACATGCGGCAGAGGATATGCTCGATTTCAATGGCGGCTACAGAGCCCGGGCAATCTGCATCCTTCCACCCATTACCAGCTTTTCTGAACTACACAGATAGAAGTTATCCTTACAGTACATTCTCCAATTGCTAAATTATCCATACTTAATCTATGATAGCTCCCTTTTTCTCCACACCCTACAATTCTTACCACCTCTATCCTACACGTCTCCCATTTCATGTGCTGTGTGTATGCATGTTTGTTTTGCTTTCCGCCCCTTCCCCCACCTCTCCACTCCATTCCTAATCTCCATCTTGTTCCACCCATCTAATACGTACATGCTCCCCATCACTTTGATGCAACCTTCCTGTCCCCTGCAACCCCCCCCCCTTTCCCACTCTTAGTATTTCCCCATCGCAGAGCACGTTTCAGAGTGCAGCCACCAGAGATGGCTGATGTGTGACTGTGTGAATGCTCTCTTTTCTGAAGTAGGTCAATAAACGTCTTGTATGTGTGTTTTTTTCATGTGCCTGTCACAGCTCCTCGTAAGTCTTTACCGTGAGCTGTACATCGTTTGTTCACTTACTCATCCTGGAGAAAATTTCTGTTACCCCTTGCACCCCCAACAGTCCCCCCTCCTATTTCGCTGTTCTGACACCCCCACATCATTGTGCATTGCTCTGCTACCTTGTGTGCCTGCACCTACTGTCTCCCATATCTAGTCTGCCTCTCTTTGCTGCATGACTATCTTGCACACTGCTGCCTCTCTCTGAGGCAACATCCACCTTTCTTCGTCTTTCTCTCCCTCTTTCATCTCTGTTTTGTCCCTCACTCTCTCCACCTGATTCAACCCCTCATTTTAGTCCTAAGTAGTTAACTGCTGCCCAACATTATGTATTCAGCTAGTCAATATACCTGCACTCTGATGAAGGGGTGGGAGGTGTCATGCTCATTCAGTCAACAGTAGTTGGTTTTTGATCATGAGGTGCAGAGAGAGAGAGAGAGAGAGAGAGAGAGAAGCTGAGTTAAAAAATAAAATGAAGGCTCTTTTCTGCATTTAATTTTGTACTTATTTTCCTTGTTAACAATGAAACATCATGATCTATTGTGATAATTTCTACAAAATCTTTGTTTATTTGGTTAGATTCCTTTTTTTATTTAAGAAATGTCAACCTTTCTCTTAGTGAAATATGTATTCATTCTGTTAAAGATCTCTATAATTTTAAAAATGTATACTTACAACACAGTTGACAATGACATGTTGTATGTTTCAGGTGAACATAATCATTCCATGTCTTGTTTTGGTTATATCTGTGTACCTGATAATAGCTCCAATAATAGACAAACCACAAATTGAATACTTATATGCAGCTCTCTTCATATTGGGCAGTCTTATTTTTTATGTGCCCTTTGTGATCAAGCGCCATTGGTTCAGGAGGCTTGGTATGTATCATCTGATTTAAGTTAAATATAAATTTTGAATCATACCATGTCATTTACATTCATGCTTCATTACAAAAACTGTGTTTTCTGTACATAAAAATTTGCATATATTGCAGCCAAACAAAATTAATGTCTAGGAATGAGTTTAGCACTGTGCCATGTTGTTCTCAAGACAGATACAGATATATGTATCCACTAATAACGTAAATAGAATAATGAATGCAGCAATTTGCAGTCTGTGTTACTCATCTGCCTAGAGTATGAATGTAATAAAAATAAACAATAATGTTTTCATAGGTATAATGAATCTTCTCCAGAAAATGACAACATATAATTTTACAGGCATAACTAACAGATCAGTGGATGGAAACCATTAATTAAATAGTATATACTTTCATCTCTGTGTAATTCATAGAGAGTGCATCTGATATGCTCTGCTATTACAGGCTCACGTGAAATGTAAAAAAAAATTCTCAATAATAAGATAAGCCTAATTCATCTTTTGACACAACACAGTTAAAAAATCTGTTTATGAATGTGTAAGGAAAAACCTTTTGCTTTTTAACATAAAAACGTTCACAAATTTATTTTCTCAAATGTTGGTTATTAAAGGTAACACATCCCTGCTGGTGTGTTCATGTAAAAAAATGCAAAATAAGGATCAATCAAAAATGAATAATGAAAGAATGCTCTCTTAAGTTAGAAAATGAAATTAACATCACTATATCAAATTAATTTTTGGCTTTATTAGTAGTTATAGAAAATAAACATTACTAATGTGTGTGTGTGTGGGGGGGGGGGGAGGTGGCAGGGGGGAGGGGGCACTTACATGAGTTCTGACACCCCCAAGAAATAGCTCAGTTTTGCCCCCTAGGGCCTACAAGAGTTGTACGTTGTCAGCAGAAATTACATATTTCAGATGTCCTGCTGAGACAGTTCTGCTGCAATTTTAGCAAACCTTCACAGATGTAGGTAATGATAAGCCACCATATATAGTACAAATCTTACATCATTCAATATATGTCTTTTCAACAAGCTTAAAGTACATCTGGAAAAAATAGATTTTCTAACAATGAAGACATTAAATAATGTTTCTCAAATGGCCTAACATTGAAACAGGGGATTTCTAACATAAAGAAATGGAAATGTTGGTAGACCATTCTAAATATTGTTCACAGAGACGTGGTGAGACTACATTGAAAAATGGAGTCATGTATTTGAGTCACTTTGAAGCTTAGATCAACAATTAATAAACATTACTTAGTCTGTCATGATAAAGTGTTAAGTTACGCTGGGAAAAGTTAAGGTTTCACAAAGTGTAAATTACTACTTTTTGAAGTTAGATTAGATTACTATTTGTTCCATAGATCATAAATATGACATTTTGCAATGGTGTGGAACATGTCAGTTGTACTTGATGTTCCAAAATGGGAAGACAAACAATGAATTGCTGATACTCTGAATAAATTGAACTGTCAATTAACATAAGTTGTCAATTTCCACTGTTTGGGTGAAACAAGCAATGTTCCAAGTTGAGTACGCTGTTGCACACAAAATGGTCATACAAAAGCTTTCAACTACACCTACAATAAGAGTAAAAGTAATACAGTCTCTATGCCAAAGAATTTCCATAAAATTTTATTAAAATCTGCTGTTTTTGTATTTTCATTGAAGTGTGAATAATATGAACGTTCATATAAAACACAGGATACATGCATCAAGATTTTGAAATAGTTGCAACTGTCATAAAGTACAACGATATGGTATGAAAAATTAAATCTAATACATAAAAATGATTGTTTGTTGTATTTTATGTGCTGCCATACTGTTCATCCAATTGCAATGAAATTTACATCCTTAACCTTCAAAACATGAAGAACATTACCATCTACTTAAGATTTCATATGGTGCATGGCAGAGGGTACTTTACAACCAACTTAGATACCATTTCACTGATCACTGTGAAAATTAAGAGTGATATGATTTTGCACTATAAGTAGGGGGAGAGATGAGAGAGTAAGAGATCAGGGACACTGGTAGAATGGAATACTTGTGATATACTGGAATGAGGGTAAGGAATGGAACTGGCAGATGGAGGAAGGTTTGTGCTTGTGTGGATGAGTGTGTTTTCTACATTTGTTGAATGACTTAGTCCAATAGCTGAATATACTAGCAATCTGTACCTGTTTTTGGCTCAACACTTCCTCTAAATAGAGACTACCATATTTTTAAAAGGGAATAATATGAATTATTTTTTGCTTTGTTGACAAATGTTAATTACTTTTTCCTGACAATACTTGTACTATAGGAAAAATCCATGTAGCAAATGATAAAGTTTAACCTATTACTGAAATTCATATTTTATGACAGTGTTGATACTTAACTTTTTTCACTGATACCAAATTTATCTATTTTCCAGGTTTCATTAATGTGTTCCTACAACTGCTACTTGAAGTTGCTCCAACCCAGTCCATGTATGAATAGCAGTATCACTGATGGATCTAAGAAACTTATCAAATACATGATACATTAGGAGAATATTGTACTGTTACACATTAGTCAAAATTCAAACAAAGTTAGTTCTCCTTTGTATGATCCAGCAAGGATTACTAAGGCAACTGTATAATAAACAAAAATCCAAACTATCCTCTGCTGAGTATAGAACAGTATATTGAAAATCCTGCTGTGTGTCAGCTATTATACAGGAATATTGTAGGAGGAAATAACATTTTGTTGTATAAGCTAGAACAGATTAAAGTATTTACAATGTTCTCAATTCATTGTCAGTGTTCCCCTTGCACTAAAAATAAAAAGAAATAATGAAAGTGGTTCAGCATTGCACTCTTAATGTATTTGGCATTACTTTCTAAACTTAAACAGCATTTTGTTGTTATCAGAAACATGACTAAAATTTGATTTTAAACTAGTGGACTTAATTTTTGTTCTGTTATTGTATTTATTTATTTTTGTCTGGTGCAATCATTAGAGATGAAACTCAATTGACAAAACATTCCAGTTAACTATCTGAGTTTTGTTTCATTAAAAAAATGACAGGTGTTACTGTACAAGAAATAAAATGTCACAGTTGCTTGTACATATGATTAATAAATAAGAATTGTTGGAATGTAAGTGATCAAACTTTCACCCAGGACTGCTAAATATCAATGCTGAAAAAATCTAGAGGCTATTGCCTGACAGTTATACAATGACATTTGTTGTAAAATTGGCCTCAATTTTACAATTGTGAGATGTCAGTGCCATAAGGGTTGTAGCATTTGATCACAAATTGCTAAGAAAATAAATATTTGTTAAAAATTAAAATTTAAAACAATCTGGAAAATGTGGCATAAGGAGTCATTCCACTTACATTGTGAAACAACGAATGTAACTGCAGGAATAAGATGAAAGGCAAATCGAGCATTATGCATATCCAAAATGACAAAATTTGTAATACCTGAACATGTTATTCAACCTGGAGCACTAAAGGTATTATGTTAACTTCTCAGTGATATTCCAATGAGAAATATTTTTGTTAAATGTCAGTTACATTTTGATAAATTTTATAATTGTATAAGTATATTTTACAGTTGAATAGTAAATATTTTAAGAATAACTATATTGTCCTCCAGGTAAATGGTCTGTTAAATAAATATTTGTTTGAAGATACTGAAATTGAGCTGAATATTATGCAGAATAAAAAAGTTTATTACAGATTGAGGATAAACTGAAAGATCATTTAAAATATTTTCAATAGTTGCAAATTTGCCTGAAAATTATGTTGTGGTTATCAAGTTCGTATTTAAAACTTGCCTGGGCCCTTGTCTTGTACACAGTTTTTCAGGCAAATAGACTTGTGCCAGTTGATGTAACATGCATTTTGTGTACATTTTCATTCCCAAGGTGAATGGCTGTCTGTTGAAAATGTAACTAATTCAAATGATGACTGAATATAATTTACATTTAGAAAAATAACCAGCATTTTGGTTTCATTTATTTAATATAATAATTTTTTCACTTTGAATAATTTAGTGAAATAAAAAATACCATTCTCAGCCAATGATTGTGCTACCACAGACAAGTTGGATGCTTAAAATTTGAGGGAGGAATAACAAAAAATACCATATTTTCGAGGAAAATAAGCGAGACACTCATTAAGAAGAGAAAAACTATCATACATTTACTTGTACCTACCTGTAAACAAAGTTATTTGTTCCAAAATATGATACAGCATCTTGGCACCCAACATCCTGGTATCATATTTCCCCTACTTTTTATTATTTTTATTTCCTCACTTTCAGTAGCAGTATTCAATTAATCACTTATATACTCACTATCAGTTTCTTCATTCTCTTCTCAAAGTACATCATCCTTGCTATATCGATCACATTCAATATGTAGAATTTCTTGAAACCTCCCTGATGATCAACCAAAGAGGACTATAGATAAATCCATGGCGGCGAGTGGGGACGGGGGACGGGGGGGGGGGTGGGATTTGAGGCTGCAGCATCCCCAGAACTGCACTTATTTACCAAACTAGAGAGTTTAAGGAGACTGTAATCTTCCAAGAGCCAATATGAATATATTTTTATAAGCTATCATTTAAGCATAGATGTATCTAGCACCTGTAGTTTTGAAGTACTTCCTCTATTACAAGTCTGTCTTTTGTGCGCCGGCCGCAGTGGCCGAGGGGACTGAGGCACTCCAGTCACGGTTTGCACGGCCACTACGGTCGGGGGTTCGAATCCCCCCTCGGGCATGGATATTTGTGCCGTCCTTAGTTGTAGCTAGTTCATAAGTAGTTTGTAAGTTTAGGGACTGATGACCCCATAGTTAAGTCCCATAACCTTTACAAACATTTGAACATTTTTTTGTCTTTTGTGCAATGAGTTTTCTTTTACTCCATTTTGAAACTTCGAACAGAAGTGTTTTAATTTTTTATCTGTAGCATTTCACTATTCACAGAAGACCGTCTGCCAGATCATACCGCATAGGCACATTTGTCACTATTACACTTGTAGTCATCAGCAATATATTGACAATTTTTTAATTACGAGGATCACTCCATAAGAAATGCACATTTTTTTAAAAAAAATACAGTTTCATTTTGCATGTTTGAAAGTTTTACAGTGTACATACATTCTTCCTGCTTGTTTTCAAAATTAGTTCAACCTGTTCCCGTGAGTGACGCCATCACAGCATGTCTTCAAGATGGCTGTTACACTTGACATTCATCAGAAGCAATGTGCTGTCATTGAATTCCTATGCTCTTAAAACGAGAGAGTGGGGAAATCCACAAGAGGTTGAAAAAGGTGTACAGAGATGCTGCTGTCGATCGCAGTACAGTTAGTTGGTGGGCGAGTAGGGTTCCGTGATGAAAGTGGGCACGGCAATATTGAGGATTGTCCTTGCACGGCACACCTCGTACTGCACACACTCCAGACGTGGCCTGTACAATTTGAATTTTTCAGTGACATTCCTGTGTGTTTTATTTCCTTGTTGTTTGTAGGTGCCAATTATATGCTTTGCTTTACTGGAATGCCCTTATATGCATACTGGAGATGGTAAAATTGGTCATTGATTGATTTTCCCCACAGAGGAAAAGTACTTGTTAAAAATATTTGCAATTTCATATGGACATTTGATGATAATCCCTTTAAAATTGATGATAAAATCACTAGCAGATTTGTCATTACAATTTCTAAAAGTATTTATAACATTCCAGACAGCTTTGCGAGAGTTACTCAACTCTCTTAACATGGTAGTTACGTGGCCTCATCACAACTGGATGATGCACGCCAATAAGTTAACCACTTTATGCTTGAAATCTCCTCATATTCTATGTGTTAGTGTAGTAATTTGTCTGAGAGAAAGCCCATCTTCCTCATTACCTGATAACAGCAGAATTCTCCCTGTGCCACATTTTAAGACTCTTGCAACATCCAGGGCCTGCAGTTAAATTATTTCTCACGAGGTAAACCTTGTTCTGTTTTTTACATACAAGATAGGTACTATGTGTGTGTGACCGTGCTTGTTATATGGCCTATTTACCAATCACTACATGGGCTCTTTGTTCAGTATTATCTGCAGTTGAAATTCCATTTATCTTGTCATAATTCTTTCCTATGAAATATTAACTGCGCCATGAGGTCCAGCTAGCCCGTCCCTCTTGCAGACAGACAATTTCTCACGTAAAATTTTGGAATTCGTAAGTCAAGACTGTCTTCAGCGTGAGAAGAAAAAAAGAGAGAAAAACTGAGCATTTACTGCTAAATGAAATTCAATCAGATGAAAACTTTAAAACACATAAGCTGTTTATTGCTCTTCTCTTACAACAGACCACTTATAACTCCGCTCCTATTTTACAGCAATGTCAATAGAAACAAAACAGAATAGACTTTATTACTTATAACTGTTCTTAGAGACTGTGACAATCCAAAACACTATATATATTTTGAAGCACTGTCTCTCAGGGCATTAGCAGCAAGTGGATTTCCCAACAGATTACCCATAGGCAAAGAAATATCTGGCTACCAGAAGTCCCTAATAAATATATTTGGCAATCTTATGTTGGTTCATAGGGGTGTAGTACAACTCATTACATTACAAACTACTACCTTTCATCTTATCTCTCACATAGAAAAGGATGTAAACTTTGAGTTCTTGATATCTGCCTCTTTTTGACCTTCCAAATGATTTCCTCATTGAAAATTCCTTTTTCCATTTTTCTTCTGAAGTATCCGAAGCACACATTAGCTTTGTCAAGTCCATACTTTCTTCCAAATGTGGCTCTGACATAACAAACAACTTTACATTTGAAGCTTGCTACATAATTGCACCAGATTCCATTTTTCTCTAAAGGGTTGTTCATATTAGCATAAATCCTATACCTCACTGAAAATGCATTATATGCTTACAAAACAATACTGGCAGGCCCATGCAAGGTTAAAACCAATAAAATACTGGTAAAAGCTTGCACTGTTACATAATAAAATACCTCGCCACTAGTTTTGGTTAAAAATGTTAGTTGTATTGTTGCAAAGAAACTTACCTTTTCTTACAGTGAAGGTATGTAAAAAGACAAGGTAATGAATAGTGGCTGTAACTTACATTGAATCTTTTTGAGGATGAAATTTGGATAAAAAGTGTGGCTTCTTTTTGGGCAACTATTTGTCACAAGCAATAACAACTCAGGTGCCTGTCTGTCTATCTGAAACTGAAAGATATGGGCCCTTTAAAGTGTCTTTAGAATCATTTAGCTGAGTGCTACACTATTTTCCATCCATACATTACAAACACAGTAGGTGAAATGTTAATCAATAAAAATATAGATTTAAATTTCTTTTATATTGGAGATATTATATCAGTGAGAGTGCCATATGAACACACAAACTGCTGCCACACCCTCCAACTGATAAATGGTCATCACTTCAGTAATTATAAATAAAAATGAGAGGCATTACATAAACTACAACTTATGGCAGCAGGTAATTTTTTTAATGAATCTATATGTGATAAATGTTTAAACGAGAAATTCAACTATGTTCAAATCATTAAATGTTCATAAATGTAAAAAAAGCCATGTAAATTGGATTAAGATTTTTCTTTTAGTCTGATTCTGGCAGAATAATATAGGACAAAGAAAATTAGTTTATTGGTCACATACAGTGATAAGGTACTGAACAGAACAAAAACTGAAGTCTCAATATTTTCATATTTTGGACACTGAACATGTATGAGGAAGATTCAAGTAGTAAACATGGAAACCAAAATAAAACTCAATCATAGAGTTTTCATTTGATTACTGAAAGTATAACAGTTTTCTGCAATATTTATAAATTAATCTTGAAACTACATATATCAACATAGGGTTCAACAATAGAGATTGTGACTGCAACAATCACAATTAAATAAAGAAACATATGCACTATTCAACTTCATTTTAAAATGGCTTGCTCTAATTTTAGTAGCTTTTTATGTGATTCTAATTTATTTTCCCTTCTACTGCCCTCTTCTTGGATGTCCCTTGTCTTTCCTACTTTACTATGCAAAAAATGTCATTTAGGCTCTTTTTAATATATAAATTTCATTGTAGACAATTGTTATTTGATTTAAAACAGTTTCTTTTATACTAATGACATATTAACCTTCCAGCAGACATGCTTGATGTAGTCATACAGCCATGTGCATATAAAAGCAAGCCTTTGCTATTGAGCTATTCAATATAATGGAGAAAAGAATTCACATCCATTATCAATACCTATTACAACAATAACTTCAGCTCCTTTACTTCTTTGATGACATTTTAGCCTATTATTCTGACACACATCTACTTTCATAACACTTTTCTCAGGCTATTAGCAACTTAGAATGCTAATTATAGCCAAATTTATTATATCTCTCACATTTAATTGAAGTAGGTGAATTTTTATAATGCCCATGTTGGGCATTAAAGTTTTCTGTAGGCCTCACAAGTCCCTTGCTTATACACTAAGGAACATTACCGATTCAATATTTCCTTTCTAATTCCCTGCCATAGTACACCTCCAAGGTAACTGCAGTAACATAATTTTGCAAATATTTTATCTCACAAGTAGGTGGTTTGCTATGCATTTTCTGAAAGCATCCACAGCAGCATTTGAAAGGGTAAGGCATTTCAGTTATTGTGGCAAATTCATTCAAGCTGTGAAAGCTTAGCAAGAAAAGCTTCCAATACTGCCTGAATTGCACCCAGTTTTTCTCTTGTCATTCCTTGTTTGCACATCATCAAAATGCATACGTACAATGCAGAACTACCCACGACCACCCTAAGCAGCTGATTTCCTGTTCCATTTGCTGCTTAGTCCCATATTATCATGGCCAACTTTTCTTGTCCTAGTTAAGGAATAATAATCCCCAAAACATCCATTACCTTGTGTATTGATATTGCTATGTTCTCTCTGTGATGTGAGAATTAATGTGTCTCACTGTCAATTTATATAAATATTTGCACAGTTTTTAATTTTAGTGCCAATTACTTTCAGCTGTACGTATCACATTTACGTCAGGAGAAGATGCAGTTTACACAATGGCATATACACCAACATGTAGCTTTGAGTTTTGCCAGGATGAACACCTGTACATCTGATATGACTTTGAGATCATCAGTGTTGTCACTTTCCAGTTCAGATTCACTGTCATGGTCTTAATATTCAATGTTCTCATCACTCAAATCCATTTCACAAAATATAGTCACCTACCTGTATAACAAAGTAACATTTTAGATTTGATATATTCAAAATAAAAAAAAACATTAACCCAGTATAATTCACTTTTTATTACATTTATCTTGGCATGTGGATTGCTAAATAGCAAGTTTCAACAGTCACAGCAGCAGGCAAACATTGTTCTTTTTACAACCTCAACAGCTTGTTGTTTGCAATTAAGAAAACTGAGAAAGTTTAGGATAGAAAATGGAGCCATTTAAGTATGGGCAAGTGGACAAGTAAGCATCAAAAATGTAATACACTGCCATAATGGTTCAATAGCACAAGCATTAAGCACCGGTAAGGAATAAAAATCTCTGCTGTTGTACTGCTGAGATGTTAGATTTAATGATTTGCACTACTGTTACAAACTCCTTGTGAACAGTTCCTCTGAAATCGAAGAAAACTGTTAGCATTGTCTTAAAATGAGTTCAGCAGGTCTCCTTTCCTGTTTTCAACTTCTGTGGTCTCAACCACTCTGTAATGGGCTCATACTGGAAACACCATGTTTCATCACCAGTTACCGTCCATTTCACAAAATTTTTATCACTTTTGGGTGCCTCCAACAAGTTGTTCAACTCTGTGTACGACTCTGTCACATTTTTCATCAACCGAAAGGGCATGCCGAACAAACGGCACGCCGACCTTCCTTCTGCCCTAATACTCAGTAAAAATTCTGTGCACAATATGGTTGTGCAGAAAGACATCTGTCTGCTACAATGACTGGAAATTTTTTCCACATTTTAGTGCTTGAGACTTGTTTACTGGTTTGACAATCATGGCTCATCCTCATCTCTTACTTGCTACTATGAAGTATGGCATATTGTCAAACTATTGTTGCCCATCATACTGCCATAAAAGGTCATTTAATTATGTGTATCACCAGGTGGGATTAATTGAGATGATCCAAAGAAGAGCAACCCACTTCTTTACAGGTTCATTTAGTAAGTGAGAAAGTGTCAGAAGTGACTAGCCTTCTCCAGTGACAAATCACAGTACTGTCAATGTTCTGATAGTGTATATTTCTCAAATAGTCAACCAATATATTGTTTCCTCCTGTTTATGCCTAAGAAAACCACCATGAGCTTAAAATGATAGAGATTCAAAACCACACTGAGGCTTAGTGGCAGTTGCTTTTACCACTAATGATATGTGACTGAAACAGGAAAAGAGGGAAGGGACAAAAATACAAACAGTACCCTCTACTACACACCACGAGGCTGGTGATAGAGTATAGATATAGTGTAGTTGTAGCTTTATAAAAGAATATCAACTGTCTAAAAAATTCTGCAACAATAAATACGTTTCCGTCTCTAGAGCACCTCCACGAACCTCTACTCGAGCCCGCTTCAGAGAGTGAGCCGATTTCGTGTCTTTCGTGCGGGGCGTCCCATTCTCGGAAAAGGTGCCCGCACAGACGGGCCACGTGTAATCGTTGTGGAAAATTCGGACACATCGCCCGGGTGTGCCGCTCCTTTGCTCGGGGCAGCAAAAGGACATCTCAACCTCGCGATTTCGGCGCGTCGCCCACGGATATTAATAAGGTTGTTCCCGTCGGCGTACAGCCGCCGAAATTGTTTACAGACCTCAGTATTCTGCGGAAAACTGTCGCGCTTCAAGTGGACACTGGCGCGACGACATCGCTTCTAAGTTCGGCTACTCATCGAGCATTAGGCTCCCCCACTTTCAGTCCGGCGCCTCGCGCGTTGGTTGGCTACGACGGCCACCCTATTCCACTACTGGGGTCGTTTGTCGCCGAAGCTACATATGAGAACGTTAACCGCGCGGTACCGTTTGTGGTAGTAAACAGTGCGACGGCTACGAATATCTTCGGCCTCGATGCTTTCCACGCTTTTGGCTTCACTATTATTGATTCTGTCTGCTCGGTTTCCGATCAAATTCCGTACGAGAGTCTCACGCAGCTCCACGCGGAGTTCTCGTCCTTGTTTGCGCCGGGTCTTGGGTGTGCTAATAATTTTCGAGCCACTATTACCCTTAAAAATACGGCCCGCCCCGTATTCTGTCGGGCTCGGCCCCTCCCGATCGCCCTCCGCGGCGCTGTTAAATCTGAATTAGATCGCCTGTGGGCGGAGGGTATTTTGCGTCCTGTCACAGCAAGCGAGTGGGCCTCCCCTCTAGTTGTCATACGCAAGCCCTCTGGGGCCCAGCGTTTATGTGGCGACTTTAAGAAAACTGTAAATTCTCACTCCATCATTGATTCTTTTCCCATGCCTTGCCCAGCGGAACTGATAGACCGGTTGTCAAGGGGCCAGTATTTTTCGAAGATAGATCTGGCAGAGGCTTATCTCCAGTTGCCTTTAGATGATGCCCCAAAGCAGGCGCTGGCTTATATCAATATCAGAGATTGCCATTCGGGGTGGCCATTGCCCCTGCAATCTTTCAGCGTTTTTTGGAGCAGTCGCTAGCACCGGTACCCTGTTGCGTGAACTACACGGATGATATTGTGGTGACGGGATCCACAGCTGCTGACCGTATTGCCAACCTCCGTTCCTTGTTTTCCGTTCTGGAGGGGGCTGGACTACGCTGTAATTTTCATAAATCTTCTTTCTTCTAACCGACTATCGAGTACTCAGGCAACGAGGTATCCGGGTCGGGGGTGCGTCCCGTGGCGGATCGCGAGCGTGCGGTCGCAGATCTTCCCCGTCCTTCTTCCGTTCACGAACGTCGAGTATTCCTGGGCGAGATCGCCTATTATCGTCGCTTCCTCCCGCAGGCAGCAACAGTGGCTCACCCCCTGCACCAATTGCTGCGTAAGGGCGTCCAGTTCCACTGGTCTCCAGCTTGTGAGTGGGCTTTTCAATCACTTAAAGCAATTATTATGCCATTCGTCACCGCCTTAGCACCTACGAGGGCATTGTACTTCTGTCCACGGAAGACGGCTCACATCGAGTGGTGGTTCCAGCGTCATTGCACCGCCAGATTCTCGATCTTCTACATCGGGACCACTGGGGCATCTCTCGCACAAAGATGCTTGCCCGCTGACATGTATATTGGCCAGGCATAGATGGGGACATAACTCGCCTCATAGCAGGATGCTCTTCTTGTGCGTCCCAACAAGCAGCTCCTCACTCATCTCTCTCTCCGTGGCCCACTCCGTCTGCACCTTGGGAACGACTCCATGTCGATTTTGCGGGGCCCTTCTTAGATAGCTACTGGCTTTGCATCATTGACCCATACTCCAACTTCCCGTTTGTCGTTCGCCTGGCTTCCACGTCCGCGGAAGTTACCACACATTCCCTGTTAAAGATATTTTCTATTGAGGGTCTCCCGGCCGCATTGGTGACAGATAACGGGCCACAGTTTACTTCACAACACTTTCACGATTTTTGTTCTACCCATGGGATCCACCATGTCCTGGCCCCACCTTTCCACCCACAGTCAAATGGGGCAGCGGAGAGGTTTGTCTGCACTTTCAACACGCAAATGCGCAAGTATGTGGCGCATCTTTCAGTGGAGGAAGCCCTCCTCCGATTCCTGTCATCCTATTGGTCCACACTGGCAGGTCAGCAGAGCCCCTCTGAGCTCCTTCACGGCCGCCTTCAAAGGACGCTGTTGTCCCTCTTGCATCCAGGCCCTTCCGCACCCTGTCCTCGTCCTCTGTCACGTTTTGCCCCTAGCTCGGCTGTCTGGGCTCAAGGCTACAGCCGCCATCCTCGTTGGGTCCTGGCCGTGATCGTTCGGGGGCTTGGTCATCATCTCTGTGAGGTCCTTTCTCCTACTGGGATCCTCACCTGCCACCACTATCAGCTCCGGGTCCACCATCGACCTCCCACACCTACGGTCCCTTCCCCCTCTTCCGGGTCTAGCTCCCCTCTATCGAGAGCGCCATCAGGGGACAGTTCTCGACCAACTTCATTTTCGCGGACATTGGCGGGGGGGCAAGGGGATTTGCCCCCACCGTCGGAGTCCGGGGCACACTTCCCCGCCACAGCCCCAGCGGCCAGCTCCAAGGAGTGGACAGCTCCGGTCACCGGCAGTGGGGGCAGCTTCACGTCAACCAACAGAGGCCGGGAGTTGCCAGTGGAAGTGCCACAGGAGGGGGGAATGGAGGATCCACCGCCATCGCCAGTGCTGGGAGCAGCAAGACATCGTTCACAAGGGCGAACCCCTCGTCGCTCAAAGGGGTTCCGTCCATACAAGGTGGTTCCAGCTAGGGAGTGGATGGAGCCACCAGACGATCGGATGGATGTGGAAGAGACCCAGCAGCCAGTCTTCGGCACCGCCATTCCAGAGTCCGGCTCCTCGCCCCAAGGGGGGAGGAATGTTATGGCCTAGCGGCTCATTCAGATCGCGCGCACCTGTATTGTGTTCCGCGGCAGGCGCGGGCCTGGCTGACATAGTTCCTGGCCTAGCCACAGGAGGGCACGGTCGTCAAAACAGCTGACGTGAGCTGCACGCCATCTGCTGGCGGCGCGCTGTCAAACGACCGGGAGTGGCGGCCTGGCCATTCGATGAGTGAATGCGGAACGGGCAATATTTTGTTTTCAACAAACAGTGTTTTCTTCAGTCCTCATACCCTTTCTCATCCATATTTCACCCCTTCATTTGCCACCTTGGCAGTGGACGGAGACTCGGTCCCAAAAGAGAATTTATTGTACTGAATATTTTCAATAAGACTGTTCCATTATACATAATTTAATTCAAAGTAAATAACTAAAGTAATAGATTGATGATTATGATTTCAATAGTATTTAATGCTTTGGTGCAATTAATAAGAAAAGAACTTGTTGCATGCATCCTTATATGGTGTGATCCATGTTTTCAGTTTAAAAAGTCACCAGCTCCATTAGATTTCAAGGGCTACCTAGAGAAAGTGTTTACTGAAACACACACACACACACACACACACACACACACACACACACACATTCTAGAAGTCCTGGATGTGTCCTTAATGATCTCTGCTGTAGCCATTACAGTGTCAAATATTCAAATGTTTGTATAGCTTATGGGACTTAACTACGGGGTCATCAGTCCCTAAACTTACAAACTACTTATCAACTAGCTTATTCTAAGGACGGCACAAATATCCATGCCCAAGGGGGGATTCGAACCCCCAACCGTAGTGGCCATGCTGACAGTGACTGGCACGCCGCAGTCCCCTTGGCCACCGAGGCCGACCATTACAGTGTCAAGGAGATCTTACTGTGACCCCATAGAGGACAAGGGCAGTCCCACACGTAAATCACTAAAGGTATTATAACAGTCCACTGCTACCTATCCACCAGTCTCCACACTTTTGGTGGATATGCTGACAGACATTGGGAGAAAAGTGGTCTGACACACTATCATGCTGGAAGCACATTGTCTAGTGGTATGCAGTGGCACATACCAATGTGTCTTGCAAGAAGGCCCACTAGATGTGAGCCACTGGATGTTGTAATAAAATACATGAACCAATCAGATGAACAATAATAATATCAGTCCATAATTTTTTTTACCAAAACAGTGTTAAAATCCATCAGGATTTGTTGCAGCAGTGTTTTTCTCATTCCAAATATGGTGTTGAAAATGTTTGTGAAATGAATTTTGTGTATCACAGTCTAGTCTCCTGACACTGCTCTGGGATACATGAAAGGCACATGCAATGTTACAAGCACTCTTCGAGAGTTTCTGGTTGACCAGTTGGAAGACTTTCTCTCATTCACAATGTGACTCATCTGGCCAAGAACACAAAATACCATTATGGGCTATTTCTTCAATTAGTAAACATGTGAGGTACAAACAACATCTGCATCATGCCCATCAGGCAGACATTTAGCTAATCGATTATTTCCTTGACTTTAACCACAAACAGGCAACCCATTGGTTTACTTCTAAGATATGTACCTGCCATTCTGTAATGCACTCTCTTTATAGATCACTAAGTAGCTACTGATGAACATACGTTTTTTAAAACATTGGGTTTTTCTCTGATGATAGGTAACATGACTCAACACCATAAAAATCACATGAAACAAGATGCCAACCTCTGTCAGTATGTATTGCATTCCATCAATCAAAGACATTCCAAACGGAATTTTTTTTTTTTTTTTGACACTGATTTACTGCTAAGAATTGCTGTCGTGTTCCCTCTACAACACATACAACTATATAATAGGATGTTTCCAGAAAGAATCTTTCACTCTGCAGCGGAGTGTGCGCTGATATGAAACTTCCTGGCAGATTAAAATTGTGTGCCAGAACCGGGACTCGAACCTGGGACCTTTGCCTTTCGCGGGCAAGCGCACTACCGACTATGCTATCCCGACACGACTCACGATGCCGCCACACAAGTTTACTTCCGCCAGTACCTCGCCTCCTACTTTCCAAACTTCACAGAAGCTCTCCTGCAACCCATGCAAGACTAGCACTCCTGGAAGAAAGGATATGGTGGAGACATGGCTTAGCCACAGCCCAAGGGATATTTCCAGAATGAATCTTTCACTCTGCAACGGAGTGTGTGCTGATATGAAACTTCCTGGCAGATTAAAATTGTGTGCCAGAACCGGGACTCGAACCTGGGACCTTTGCCTTCGCCGCCAAGCGCACTACCGAATGTGCTATCTCGACACGACTCACGATGCCGCCTGACAAGTTTACTTCCGCCAGTACCTCGCCTCCTACTTTCCAAATTTCACAGAAGCTCTCCTGCGAACCATGCAAGACTAGCACTCCTGGAAGAAAGGATATGGTGGAGACATGGCTTAGCCACAGCCTAAGGGATGTTTGTAATCTTCTCGGGTCTGCAGCCGGATACTAAAGTCAACGTGACACAATATTTCAGCGTCGCAACTGCCCGCCATCCTCAGGTGAGCTTGCTGATAGACAATCTCGACGGAACTGAGTTCCCAGTGCAATCGGTGGTTCCTTTATACATCGCGGAAGACCCATAGCGCGTGCGCAAGAAGTGACAGTGACTGCCCTCTGGCGCACAAGACATACAGCGCTCCGGTGGTAGAGTCCGGCGAAATCGATAATCGATGATAAAATTATTATTCAGATTTATGAAGTACCAACCGTTGTTTTTTAGCATCTGATAACACCGAGTTCCAGGATTTACTAAGAAGGTAGCCTTTGTCTCTGTTAATCAGATTGTCAGATCTCTATGGATTCCTTTAAGGCACAGTCGCAGAAACGAGATGCTGAAGCAGCCATGTGAGTTTCGTTATATAACATTCTATGTCCCTCATCGAGACAATGCTCAGCTACCGCCGACTTCTCGGGCTGGAGCAAACGTGTGTGCCGTTGATGTTCAATACATCTGTCCTGAATGGTACGGATCGTCTGACTAATATACGTTTGCCCACATTGACAGAGAATCTTATATACCCCGGGCTTCCTCAGACCCAAATCATCCTTCACAGATGCAAGAAGTGCTCTCGTATTTACTGGCGGACGAAAAACACTCTTAATGTCATACTTTTTTAAGGTTGCTCATACGTTGCGTCGGGCGCCGCCTCCACGGAGTAACATCTCTCCTCTTGAAAGGGCAGCAATTCGGTCTCTTAGAGAAGATCAAGATCTAATTATTTTACCAGCAGATAAAGGCAATGCCACAGTTCTTCTTTCCCGGGATGATTATCTACGAAAAATGGACTGTTTACTTGACGATTCAGCTTATCGCAGACTGCAAAAGGATCCAACTGAACGGATAAAACGTATTACGCTTTCACTTTTGAAGAAGAGCTCTTTATCTGACGACGTTCAAAAGAAACTTCATCCTGGTGCGGCTGTTCCTCCCAGGTTATATGGTTTACCCAAGATACAAAAGCAAGAGGTCCCTCTTCGTTCGATTGTAAGTAATTTGGGCGCTCCTACTTATAACTTGGGGAAACATTTAGCAACTGTTCTTAGCCCACACGTGGGGAAATGTGAACATCACATTCTGAACTCTATGGATTTTATACAACGTTTAAAATCATTACGCCTTAGTCCTTCTGATTTGCTCGTGAGTTTTGATGTAGTGTCGTTGTTTACCCAGGTTCCTCTGGAAGAATCTCTGCAATTGACTGGTGAAAAGGTGGACAAGGAAACAACTGAGCTTTCTCGCCATGTACTGACATCGACGTACTTTTTATTTAATGACAAATTTTACGAACAAACTGACGGTGTTGCTATGGGGAGTCCCTTATCCCCCATAGTAGCCAATCTTTTTATGGAAGACTTCGAAGATATGGCTTTGAAGACGGCGGCTCTTAAGCCAACTTGTTTTTGGAGGTACGTCGATGATACTTTTATGGTGTGGCCTCATGGGGAAGAAGCTCTCAACCGCCTTTTGGACCATTTTAATTGCATGCATCCCAACATCAGGTTCACAATGGAAGTTGAGAAGGAGGGGTAGCTTCCGTTTCTTGATGTTCTGGTTTACAGAAGAGATGATGGGAAACTGGGACATAGCGTTTATCGAAAACCTACGCACACGGACCGCTATCTGCATGCCTCGAGTTGTCATCCTCCGGCCCAACGTACTGGCGTTCTTCGGACATTAGCTAGAAGAGCTTACGCCATTTCATATGCAGAAAGTTTGACCCAAGAACTAGATCATCTAAAAGTTGTATTTCAACAGAATTGCTACACAGATAAGCAGATCCGCTGTGCTTTACAGTTTGGTCCTTCACCTGAACCATTAAATGAGACCCATAAATCAGTTGCTTTTATACCTTTTGCTGGGAGTATTTCATCAAAGATAGGAAGAATTTTAAACAAGTATGACATTAAGAGTGTTTTTCGTCCGCCAGTAAAGACGAGAGCACTTCTTGGATCTGTGAAGGATGATATGGCTCTGAGGAAGCCCGGGGTATATACGATTCCCTGTCAATGTGAGAAAACGTATATTGGTCAGACTATCCGTACCATTCAGGACAGATGTATTGAACATCAACGGCACACACGTTTGCTCCAGCCCGAGAAGTCGGCGGTAGCTGAGCATTGTCTCGATGAGGGACATATAATGTTATATAACGAAACTCACATGGCTGCTTCAGCATCTCGTTTCTGCGACTGTGTCTTAAAGGAATCCATAGAGATTCGATTATCTGACAATCTGATTAACAGAGACAAAGGCTACCTTCTTAGTAAATCCTGGAACTCGGTGTTATCAGATGTTAAAAAACAACGGCTGGTACTTCATAAATCTGAATAATAATTTTATCATCGATTATCGATTTCGCCGGACTCTACCACCGGAGCGCTGTATGTCTTGTGCGCCAGAGGGCAGTCACTGTCACTTCTTGCGCACGCGCTATGGGTCTTCCTCCAAGGAGGTTAAGGGAGATGACGTTATCTATGCTGAGAACATAACGTCAGTTGAAGGCTGTGCGCCATCTTGGTGAGTTATGGAATGCTATTTCTCTGTTAAAATTACGCGTTAAGTCGACCCCATTGCTGTTAATGCTTTGAATTGACAGTCAGTGCAATGACTGTACTTTCAAACAACATATTTTCTTTGATAAATACCAATAAATACTCATCGTAAGATATTTGAGGAATTAATTTTTAACGGTAATTTTTAGGTTTTTAACATGTTTTACATCATGGAAAAACTGTGGGTCGCGTTATTCCTGTTTTAAGTGACAAAGAACATCAGCTGTACAGTACGAAAACTTTCTCCAAGACTCAGCAATATAGCGGAGACAGGCTTCACGTTTGCAACGTAAGGGCGTCTCCCTATATTCTAAACTCCTTGTCTTCCTCGATGTATAAAGGAGCCGCCGATTGCACTGGGAACTCAGTTCCGGCGAGATTGTCTATCAGCAAGCTCACCTGAGGATGGCGGGCAGTTGCGCCGCTGAAATATTGTGTCAAGTTGACTTTAGTATCCGGCTGCAGACCCGAGAAGATTACAAACGATTATTACGCAGGTAAAACCTTTGTGGTCACAGCCTAAGGGATGTTTCCAGAATGAATCTTTCACTCTGCAGCGGAGTGTGCGCTGATATGAAACTTCCTGGCAGATTAAAATTGTGTGCCTGAACCGGGACTCGAACCTGGGACCTTTGCCTTTCGCGGGCAAGGGCACTACCGACTGTGCTATCCCTACACGACTAACGATGCCGCCTCACAACTTTACTTCGGCCAGTACCTCGCCTCCTACTTTCCAAACTTCAGAGAAGCTCTCCTGCGAACCAAGCAAGACAAGCACTCCTGGAAGAAAGGATATGGTGGAGACATGGCTTAGCCACAGCCTAAGGGATGTTTCCAGAATGAATCTTTCACTCTGCAGCGGAGTGAGCGCTGATATGAAACTTCCTGGTAGATTAAAATTGTGTGCCAGAACTGGGACTCGAACCTGGGACCTTTGCCTTTCGCCGGCAAGCGCACTACCGTATGTACTATCCCGACACGACTCACGATGCCACCTCACAACTTTACTTCGGCCAGTACCTCACCTCCTACTTTCCAAACTTCACAGAAGCTCTCCTGCGAACCATGCAAGACTAGCACTCCTGGAAGAAACGAAATGGTGTAGACATGGCTTAGCCACAGCCTAAGGTATGTTTCCAGAATGAATCATTCACTCTGCAGCGGAGTGTGCGGTGATATGAAACTTCCTGGCAGATTAAAATTGTGTGCCGGAACCGGGACTCGAACCTGGGACCTTTGCATTTCCCAGGCAAGCGCACTACCGAATGTGCTATCCCGACACGACTCACGATGCCGCCTCACAAGTTTACTTCCGCCAGTACCTCGCCTCCTACTTTCCAAACTTCACAGAAGCTCTCCTGCAAACCATGCAAGACCATCAGCGCACACTCAGCTGCAGAGTGAAAGATTCATTCTGGAAACATACCTTAGGCTGTGGCTAAGCCATGTCTACACCATATCCTTTCTTCCAGGAGTGCTAGTCTTGCATGGGTTGCAGGAGAGCTTCTGTGAAGTTTGGAAAGTAGGAGGCGAGGTACTGGCGGAAATAAACTTGTGAGGCGGCATCGTGAGTCGTGTCGGGATAGCACAGTCGGTAGTGCGCTTGCCCGTGAAAGGCAAAGGTCCCAGGTTCGATTCCCCGTTCCGGCACACAATTTTAATCTGCCAGGAAGTTTCATATCAGCGCACAATCCGCTGCAGAGTGAAAGATTCATTCTGGAAACATCCCTTAGGCTGTGGCTAAGCCATGTCTCCACCATATCCTTTCTTCCACGAGTGCTAGTCTTGCATGGGTTGCAGGAGAGCTTCTGTGAAGTTTGGAAAGTAGGAGGCGAGGTACTGGCGGAAGTAAAGTTGTGAGGCGGCATCGTGAGTCGTGTCGGGATAGCACAGTCGGTAGTGCGCTTGCCGGCGAAAGGCAAAGGTCCCAGGTTCGAGTCCCGGTTCCGGCACACAATTTTAATCTGCCAGGAAGTTTCGTTTTATATAATAGGAGTTCTGAATTCCATGTACATCAAACGTTTAAAGCAATATTTTCCAAAATAACAAACTGATTAAAAAAAACACTGAAATGCTTCTCACAAAATGCTTAGATTTATAGTTCAGTTATTAAGTTTGTGCAAATAAGAATAATTTTTACACTACTTTTAATTTCTTAGTTTTCGAATTATTGTAAATAGTCTTACAGTTTTCACGGTCAAGTACCTCAATGTTCACACCAGTAAAAACTTCCAAGTCTGTTTCTAATGATGCTGTAGAATCTCGTACTATATTCCCTATTCTTCTCAGTTTTCCTTTCGTTTCTCACCACAAATGAATCAATATTCATTTTAAGTTTTTCTATCATGAAAGTTTCTATGATGACAGATATACCAGAGGTATAGTACTGTTATGTCATACTTTTCTACAATATTATTGAGCCATATTGATAAAACAGGTATTGCACAGAAGATAATCTTTATGGGTATTTTTATGGCATAACTGCACTGAAAAGTCTACAAGCTGTGGTTTTATATTGTAAAATTGGCAAGCTAGGTAATACATGCTCAACAGTTTGAAAAACAGCTTCTATTTTTGTCTACAGTGTTGGTATTTTTTAAAGGAATAGTTCAAATGTTCAAATGTTTGTTAAGCTGATGGGACCTAACTACGGGGTCATCAGTCCCTAAACGTACAAACTACTTACGAACTACCTTATACTAAGGACGGCACAAATATCCATGCCCGAGGGGGATTCGAACCCCCGACCGTAGTGGCCGTGCAGACCGTGACTGGAGCAAACGAATAGTAATAATAACATTAATAAAATTAAAAATATCAAACTGTTGTGTAACACTCCTCTACACAGGTTCTCCTCATTCCTTCGTTGGATTAGTTACCTGGATCATAAACACTCATAAGCTTATGTTCTCATACACTGGCAGAGCAACTGTCACTGTCAGAATGGTTGATATACAACATGATATTTTATTAATTAAGTAGGGGGCGGAGGCTACTACAGCGTAGCTCACTGGCTGGTGGTCATGAGACAGTGGGCCGTGCCCCAGGGGATAGCCACTCGGCCAGTTAGCTACGCTATCGCAGCCTCCGCCCCCGGAACTTTGAAGGGTTGTAGCTCCCAAACTAACAGTGATAGGAATGTAGTTTAAATTGATTTGGACGCAGCTGGTTTAAACGAATCCAATACGCGATAGAAAAAACTATTGTTCCATTTAAAAAATTATTTCTTTGTGGTATAACTCTTTGGAAAATGATACAATAAACTTTGTTCATAGCTCCACAGAAAGTGTAACATTTCTTGTGTTGACCTACCGCATTAATATTTCCCGTCACCTATTATTTTATAAGATACAGAGGCAAACACACTTAGTGGAACACCCTGTATATGTCGAATTCCCGACGGTTTTCGATATATACGTTATTGAAAATCGACAATTTCGGAAAAAATCATTTTTACCTCACTAATTTTGTCAAACATTTACTTCTAGTGACTCACTCGATCGTTTCTCAGAAAATTTGTCCGAAAGAAAGTTGTGGAACATTAAATTTCCTTCAATTTGATATGCACATTTGATACCTTATCTTCAGCTAATTAGAGGTTACGTCATTTGTAAGATGTGCACTCAGTTTTTATATCCTTCTAGAAATAAGTGTTTTGAGGGGCTGTGACGTTTTTATCTCATGAAACGTATTATCATGATAAATAACACTTAAACACAGGTAATAAGGTAACTGCAATTGAAACAGAACACCTACTGCAAAGCTGTGGATCTAATGCTTCAAAATGGCGAATTCAATAAAGGAGTACATCCATGCAGAGAGGTCTGGCGATTTCCTTGCTCGCCTGAACTGCTGTAAGCGAATGATACCATATTTTCACGCTGCTGGACACTTCCCATATGCCAAGTCTTGCCTCTTACATCTAAAACCTTTCTGCTCTGTTGACACCAGAAGAGTACGAGGAGTTCGTGATGAAAGGCTACTTCACAATGAGAAGCAATGATCAATTCTGGTCCGGCATGTGATCAGATATGAAGATTGAGACAACCTTGATGCGGCCATTCTCAAGCCGAGGTGGCATGACCCGTGGTAGAGATATGACAGACAGGTGTTTCACTCTAATAATATTGTGGCGTTTTGTTTTCATCAAGTGAGCAACACAAGGATCTTGGACAAGCTCGTCAAAGTCGAGACGCAAGTGACATTATCAAGCTTACAAAATGGTTTGACGATCACCCTCCTTTTCTGAGGACTGAGAAGAGCATGTCAGTAACGACAGGTGTTGTGGGAGATGACACAATTTCATGATGCAGTTACAATTGGCAAAATAACAATGGCAAAAATGGAAAACTTGTCGTTCACAAATATTAAACTGTCACTGAAAGATCGGGCACTTCCTCTTTACTCAATAAATTTGAGAATCAAAACTGAGAATGAAAACTTTTCCATGGATCCATTCTTGCTTTTTCAGCGGCCGGCCGCGGTGGCCGAGGAGACTAAGGCGCTCCAGTCACGGTCTCCACGGCCACTACGGTCGGGGGTTCGAATCCCCCCCTCGGGCATGGATATTTGTGCCGTCCTAGTTCGTAAGTAGTTCATAAGTAGTTTGTAAGTTTAGGGACTGATGACCCCGTAGTTAAGTCCCATAGACTATACAAACATTTGAACTTTTTTTTTTTTTTTTTTTTTTTTTTTTTTGATTTTTCAGCATATCTCTATTGCTAAGAAATCTGACGAGGATTTGAAGAATTATATGCAGTATGAACTGACTCCCTACCCCCTGGCATTATTCAACGAAAGTGGAATGAGGAAGTGCAGGGAGTCAGCACTGTACACACTTTTCAAACAAATTGATGAGGACATTGATTTAACAACCTTTGGATTTGTTATTGATGGAAGGATTCCTTGTCCACATAGTTGTTTGGCAAACAGATACAACTGTATCAGCCATTTGTACAGTTATGTTAGATTTTTGAAGACCAGTTATCTTGGGAGAGGTTGTACAGTGGTTTTTGGTGAGTACTCTGACATAAAAGATGGCACGAAAGCAACTGAACGAAGTCGCCGATATCGGCTCAGGTGTGTGGTCATGAATGTCAGTCTAGGAACTAAAATTACAGTGAAGCAAGAGGATTTCCTCTCCAACGTTAACAATAAGAGTCAGCTGATAAACCTGTTGGTGATGCAGCTACAAAAAAAAATGGGATAAATGCCCCCCAAGCTTCAGGTGATGCTGACGTTGATATTTTGGAGACAGCTATCAAGAGATAAAATAATTCCTTGGTTGCTGTTATTGGAGAGAATGTCGACTTAGCTGTTCTCTTAAAAGGAAAAACTACAACTGATCATAACATTCTGCCTATAAAACCTGGAAGAGGAAAAGTAAAGACGTGTGTATATTCTTCACAACAGCTGCAGCAGGAACTGAAAATGAAGGAAAACGCCCATTTGTTATTTTTACATGCATTTACAGCCTGTGACAACATCCGCAGCGTATCTCATGAGTAAAGTGGTGTTTATCAAAATGTAGCAAAGTCCAAAATCATACAACATGCTGCTGACATTTATAAAAGCAGTTGGGGGCATGAAGCATAATCTCTAAACTCTCCCTCCAACTTAAGGAGCTGTTAAGCAGCATGCATTCCGAACGTACCACCAAGTACGCCTTTGGTTAGGAGAGGAACAGAAAGGTGGAGCGCCGAAGTGAGGTTGGGAAAGAAGGAATGACCAACTAGTTCCGAAACTCTCAGAGTTAGATGCTGCCCCTGACGAAATCTTGAAGATGATTTTTTGTCGATCACGAAAGGATGTGATAGTGGCAGATGTAGTTGCAGAAAAGTGTTTTTAGACTGCTCTGTGCATGCCTGAACTGCAAGGGCAACTGCAACAATGGAGTCGGAATATTATTTAAGGATGAAGATAACGACAGTGACATCTACCAATTTCGTTGGACGACGTCTCCACTACTTAAGAAAAGGAATGATCCTCAACCATTCCTTCTCAGAAAAACGAAGATGTTGCTTTGAATGCACTTATATTTCATTTTGAATCACTATCAGTACTTGTAAATACTTTCATTGTATGATTCATAATATAATAAAAGTTATAATTATAAAAAGGTGTTGTGTTTCAACTGAAGTTACCTTCTTGTCATTGTTAAAGTGTTGATATTTACCATGCTAGCACGTTTCGTAAGATAAAAACGTCACAGCCCCTCAAAACACTCATTTCTAGAAGGATATCGAAACTGAGCGCACATCTTATAAATAATGTAACTTCTGATTGGCTGAAGATAAGGTAACAAATGTGCATATCAAATTGAAGAAACTTTAATACTCTACAACTTTCTTTCTGATAAATTTTCTGAGAAACGATCGAGTGAGTCACTAGAAGTAAATGTTTGACAAAATTAGTGAGGTAAAAATGATTTTTTCCGAAATTGTCGATTTTCAATAACGTATATCTCGAAAACCGTTGGGAATTCGACATATGTGTATTAAAACAAATTTATAGCTAATTCAATTATCTTTCATCTTTATTTTGAAAATTTGTTCCTAAAAAGAACCGTTTTCCAGATATAAGCTAAAAACCACAAAATGGTACCTTTCCACCCCTTCTCCGCTTTAGCTCACCCCCCAAGGGCGGGGACTTTTAGTATGTTCACCTCCTAACTGTTGTTGTTGTTGTTATGGTCTTCAGTCCGGAGACTGGTTTGATGCAGCTCTCCACCCCACTCTATCCTGAGCAAGCCTTTTCATCTCCTCATAAGAACGACAACCCACATCCACTTGAATCTGCTTACTATACGCGTCTCTTGGTCTCCCTCTGCGATTTTTACCCCACACACTTCCCTCCAACGCTAAATTCACAATTCCTTGATGTCTAAGAATGTGTCCTACCAATCTATCCCTTCTTTTAGTCAAGGTATGCCAGAAATTTCTTTTCTCCCCAATTCGGTTCAGTACCTCCTCATTAGTTACGCGATCCACCCACCTAATCTTCAGCATTCTTCTGTAGCACCACATTTCAAAAGCCTCTATCCTCTTTCTGTCCACACTGCTTATCGTCCATGTTTCACTCCCATACAAGGCAACACTCCATACAAATGCCTTCAGAAAGGACTTCCTTAGGCTTAAATCAATATTCGATGTTAACAAATTTCTCTTTTTCAAAAACGCCTTTCTACCCATTGCCATTCTGCATTTTATATCATCTGTACTGCGACCATCATTTGTTATTTTACTGCCCAAGTAACAAAACTCATCTACCTCCTTTATTGTTTCGTTACCTAATCTAATTCCTTCAGCATCACCTGATTTTCTTACACTGCACTCCATTACCCTAGTTTTACTCTTGTTAATGTTCATCTTATATGCACCTTTCAGCACACTGTCCATTCCATTCAATTGCTCTTCCAGGTCCTTTGCTGTATCTGACAGAATCACTATGTCGTCGGCAAAACGCAATGTTTTTAATTCTTCACCCTGAACTTTAATTCCTTCTCCAAATTTCTCCTTGCTTTCCTTTATAGCTTGCTCAATGTACAAATTGAACAACATTGGGGAAAGGCTACAACCCTGTCTTACTCCCTTTCCAACCACTGCATCCCTTTCATGCCCTTCAACTCTGACAACCTCTGTCTGGTTTTTGTACAAGTTGTAAATAACCTTACGCTCCCTATATTTCACTCCTGCTTGCTTCAGAACTTGAAAGAGTTTATTCCAATCAACATTGTCAAAAGCCTTCTCCAAATCTACAAAAGCTAGGAATGTAGGTTTGCCTTTTCTTAATCTATCTTCTAGGATAAGCCGTAAAGTGAGTATTGCCTCCCGTGTTCCTACATTTCTCCTGAACCCAAACTGATCTTCCCCGAGGTCGGCTTCTACCAGCTTTTCCATCCTTCTGTATATAATTCGTGTTAATATTTTGCAACCATGACTTATCAAACTGATGGTTCTGTAGTTTTCACACCTGTCTGCACCCGCTTTCTTTGGAATGGGGATTATAACATTTTTCTTAAAGTCTGAGGGTACTTCACCTGTCTCATAAATCTTACACACAATGTGAAACAATATTGTCATGGCTGGTTCTCCCAGAGACTTCAGTAGCTCTGAGGGAATATCATCTACTCCAGGGGCCTTGTTTCGACTTAGGTCTTTCAGTGCTCTGTCAAATTCATCTCTCAGTATAGTATCGCCTATTTCATCTTCATCTACATCCTCTTCCCTTCCTAAAATATTGTCTCGAAGTTCATTTCCTTTGTAGAGCCCCTCTATATACTCTTTCCACCTTTCAGCTTTCCCTTCTTTGCTGAGAACTGGTTTTCCTATCCCTAACAAAGTCCTGAAGTCAAAAATTCACGCATATTCCATGCACTCTACAATGCATTCATTGACTGGACTGCACACCCAGGGGCAGATATAGACTCTGACCATAACTTATTGGTCATGAACTTTAGGTTGAAACTGAAAAAACTGCAGATAGGTAGGAAAATAAGGAGATGGGACTTGGCTAAATTAAGGGAACCTGAAGTTCTTAAGAATTTGAAAGGGAACTTTAGGCAACAGTTGACAGAAACGGGGGGAAATAAAACAGTAGAAAAGGATTAGGTAGCATTGAGAAATGAAATAGTGAAGGCAGCGGAGGACAAAATAGGTAGAATGGCAAGACCTACAAAAAAATCCTTGGATATCTCAGGAAATACTAAATTTATTTTATGAAAGGAGAAAACATAAAAATGCAGTAAATGAAACAGGCAAATTGGAGTACAGACGACTAAGAAATGTGATTGACAGGAAGTGCAAAATAGCTAAACATGAGTGGCTAGAAGGCAAATGAAAGTCTGTAGAACAATATATAAATAGATGAAAATAGATACTGCCTACAAGAAAATAAAAGAGACAAGAAAAGCAGCTGTATGAGTATAAAGAACTTAGATGGAAAACCAGTTCTAAGCAAAGAAGAGAAAGCTGAAAGATGGAAAGAGTATGTAGAGGGGCTCTACAAAGGAAATGAACTTCGAGACAATATTGTAGGAAGGAAAGAGGATGTAGATGAAGATGAATTAGGAGTTAGTATATTTGGGGGAAGAATTTGACCGAGCACTTAAAGACCTAGGTCGGAACAAGGCCCCGGGAGTAGATGACATACCCTAAGAACTACTAACGTCTCTGGGAGAACTAGCATGGCAAAACTATTTCACGTGGTGCGTAAGATGTATGGAACAGGTCACATACCCTCGGACTTTAAGACAAATGTTGTATTCCCCAGTCCAAAGAAAACAGGTGCAAACAAGTGTGAAGCCGCGGTGGAGTAGCCGAATGGTCTGAAGCGTCTCGCTGCGGAGCGCGCGGTTGCTCGCCGTGGAGGTTAGAGTCCTCCCTGGGGCATGGGTGTGTGTGTTTGTCCTTAAGTTAGTTTACCTAGGTTTAAGTAGTTTGTAAGCTACGGACTGATGACCACGCAGTTTGGTCCGATAGATTTACAAACATTTGAACATTTGAACAAGTGTGAAAATTAGAGTACCATCAGCTTAATAAGTCATGGTTGCAAAATTTTAACACCAATTATTTACAGGAGGGTGGAAAAGCTGGTAGAAACTTACCTTGGAAAAGATCAGTTTGGATTCAGGAGAAATATAGGAACACGGGAGGCAATACTCACTTTGCTGCTTATCTTAGAAGATAGATTAAGGAATGGCAAACCTACATTTCTAGGTTTTGTAGATTTGGAGAAAGCTTTTGATAATGTTAATTGGAATACACTCTTTCAAATTCTGAAGCAAGCAGGATAAAAATATAGGGAAGAGAAGGTTATTTACAACTTGTTCAAAAACCAGACAACTGTTATCACAGTTGAAGGGCATGAAAGGGATACAGAGGTTGGGAAGGGAGTAAGACAGGATGCTATCCAATTAGTTCATCGAACTAACTATAAAGGAAATAAGGAGAAATGTGGAGAATGAATTAGAATTCATGGTGAAGAAATAAAAACATTGTGTTTTGCCGATAAAAATGTAATTCTATCAGAGACAGTAAAAGACCTGGAAGAGCAGTTGAACGGAATGAACAGTGTGTTCAAAGGTGCATATAAAATGAACATTAAGAAGAGCAAAACAAGGATAATGGCGTGTAGTCTACGAAAATTAGGCGATGCAGGAGAAATTAGATTAGGTAATGAAACAATAAAGGTGGCAGGTGAGTTTTGTTAATTGGGCAGTAAAATAACATGCAATGGTCACAGTGTATTTATTCATAAATGAAATTTGTCATAAATAACGTATCCCTTTTCCCAACAAACAGCTCAGTTCATACCTATAATACTAGGGAAAAAAATGATCTACACAAGGACTTAAAAGCACTTACTTTAGTTCAAAAAGGCGTCCACTACTCAGGAACACATAAAAATGTAAAACAGTCAACAATCGGAAGATTGGTTTGAACACCACAGTGCTTTACTTGGCACGGTCCTGTTTAGAGATGATATGCCGTTCCTTCCTCCGACTTACCCAGACAGTTACTGAGGGACGTATGGCTCAAGTCCGGGACGCAGTCCGAGCGAGAGATGACAAGTTTCTTACGTTGGCAACGCAGCCAATGGCGTGGCTCTTTCATGTAACCAATGAGAGGCGAGGAACGTTGAAGTAATTTAACAACGCCGAATTTGAAGTCAGTTTGTGGTTTGTTGTGTTTACGAATGTGTTTTGAAATATTGCGTCGGCATGGCAGGCAATTATATTACATGGTTAGCCTTGTGTGACATAATACTTCGCGGCGACATAACTGAATAATGCACGTCGCATGTTTGACTGCGCAAAAACGGCAATGTAAAACATGTGGTTTAGATATGGAACTGAGGAAGTCCACAGTTTGGAAGGACGGTGTAGTTTGGAAATGTACCAGAAGCGGATACTACGTTAAGTGCACTATTAGGAAAGATTCCTGGTTTGCGAATAGCAAAGTGGAGATACGTACAATTCTACAGTTCAGGTACCTATGGGTGTACAAATGTAGATCGAAGTTCATCGCCCGAGAGATGAGATTAAATAAAGAGATTGGCGGCAGTTTTGCCGCGAAGTATGTACGGAAATGCGCCTTCGACAGGACGTGAAACTAGGTGGCGAAAGCCATATCGTAGAAGTTGACGAGTCGCAGTTAGGAAAAAAGAAGTTCGCCAGAGGAAATAAGAAAGGCGGAAAATGGGTTTTTGGTGCCATTGAGAGGGGCAGTTACAAATGCCTAAGCATTCAAAACGTGTTCTGTTAAACTTGATAAAAGATAATATTCTACCAGGGACAACCATAATTTCAGACTGTTTTGCGAGTTATAAATGTTTGAGAGATGAAGATTTTAAGCGCCTGACAGTTAACCATAGTTGTACTGTAATTCAGTTCCATAAATGCGGTGGCCCTCATTTGAATTCACCGCCAACAGCATAGCACTCAGAAACCAAAGGACTTACAGTTTATGTTTTCTGTCTGTAGTGTGTGTTCTTTGGAGTACTAGTAGTCGGTTGGCGCCAAAACATGAAGTAACGAAGTATAATGATGTGTGCCTTAAGAATGTTCAAACTGTATGTGCTTATGTTCAATATATTTCTAAACAGTGACGTTGTGGACAATATCATTTCAAGCACCCTTTTTCATTCACGTGTGTAACCACGCACTTCAGAGAGAATACAACAACCATAAACTGACTTTTAAAGATCCTGACACAGGTGCCCACACAAACACAATAGAAGGGACATAGGCTGCAATTAAACGCTCTCTACATGGTACCAGACAATGCAAGGCATTTTTCGATTCTTACGTTTTCGAATATGTGTGACAAAAGCAGCACAGGAATGAGGCTGATTTGTTTTTTATGTTTTTTGAAGGCTGCAGCCGCAGTTTATGATCGGAACATATAAATTTTTCTTACCTTGTTGATATGATAAAAGTTTATTGGTGTTAAAGGTTTCATTAAATAATGATCATTTCTTTTGTTACGAATGTGTCATTTACCAATCCATTTATTGGATGTTATCAAAATGTAAACTGATCCACTTCTATCTCGTGAGTTTTTTCAATAAATAGAAACACAAATCACTAAGCATTTTAATCTTCAAACACAAGAGAACCTGTCAACCATAGAGCAGGGACAGCATTAATTAATTAATTAATTAATTATTCCAAATATGCCGCGAATTCCGAGTGCCATGTTAAAACTTATCCATTTAAATTCGCACATCCACCTACCGAGACCCATGTTTTAATCAAAAAACACTAAACATTTACAACAGTGATCATTTTCAATGCAAGTTATAGTATAGTGAATTTTCGTGGAGATGTGTTATTTACGTAAAGTAAAATACGCTGAAAGGTAAGTGCGATGACCACCTATTCTCGAGTCTTACCCACTTTTACATACACTGTAGATGTCTATTCTGATTGACAAAAGTACTTTACTATTTTTTACACATATGTCATGATTTTATAGGCTGTGGTTAGGCAGGAACCTAGGAGTACAGCTTAAACTGTAAACAAGCAGCGATGATATCTACAATCTAACTTATCAAAAGTACTTCACCCATTTCTACAAATATCTAATATTACGACTTATTATTATACGATACACCTGAATAAAGGCACGCTGTAGCTCTACTCTGAAGGTAAGGTATAGGTATGTAATTTAAAAAGATAATGACAGATTATTTATTATCTACAGTACGTAACTATTACGATATTATCCCGTTCCTGACTTGCCACACATAAACAAACGACTCACGCTGCTACGTCGCAGCATGCGGCGCTACTGCCGAAATATGACGCGCAAGTACAGCACGTCTCGGACTGTGTCCCGGAGTTTTGCTGGGACCTACAGTTTAACGTGGGTTTCGAAGCACAGTGCGACTCAGTATTTTTCACATCAGCAACACTGCCAGAGGTGAAAGAAGTGGAAAGTGACAGATAAAAATCCTAGGACCTGGTGGGGATCGAACCTGCGACCTTCGGATTTGTAGTCTGCCACTATACCACTGTGCTATTTTCAATAGTTTACCAACAACCATAAAAAGTTTAGCTACGAATAAAGATCAGTTTAAGAGGAGCCTAAAAGACTTTCTAGTGGCCAACTCCTTCTACTGCACTGACGAATTCTTAAATAGAACCAAATGATGCATTTGTCTTTATTCATACTATTAGTAGTATTATATTATCAACTTGTAAAAAATGTATGTAACTGTATTAGAATTATTATATTATCAACTTGTAAAAAAATTTAAAAAATTAAAAAACAAAAAAATATGACACGTTCCACATCCATGAGGATCTCCTCATCACGGGTCTATGGAATGAACCAACTAATTTAATCTAATCAGAGGATATAAAATTCGGAATGGCAATGGGAAGAAAAGTGTTTATGAAAAATAGAAATTTGTTAACATTGAATATTAATTTAAGTGTAAGGAAGTCCTTTCTGAAGGCATTTGTGTGGAGTGTTGCCTTGTACGGGATTGAAACGTGGACGATAAACAGTGCAGACACGAAGAGGATAGAGGCTTTTGAAATGTGGTACTACAGAAGAATTCTGAAGATTAGTTTGGTGGATCACGTAACTAATGAAGAGGTACTGAACAGAATTGGGGAGAAAAGGAGATGAATACAGTAAGATGATTCAAGTGGATGTAGGTTGCAGGTCTTATTAGGAGATGATGAGGCTTGCTCAGGATAGAGTAGGGTGGAGAGCTGCATCAAACCAGTCTCCAGACTGAAGACCACAACAGCACCCAGCCTTCACCTCTCAATGATGTGAGGAGTCACTAGAAACAACATGTGGATAGAATTCCATATTAAACTGCAAGTCCTCTTTCCACAGTTGGATAACTGGTCTAAGTTATGAACATACAAGTCACTGAAGAGGCATCCAGTTGAAAGACTTGCACCGAGTCACTGAACCACATATAATTATTGCTCGTGTGTGAAGTTTTGGCTATTTTTAAATTTGCAGTGAAGTTCTCTTTGCTTTTGTAACAATTTTCTAACTTGATTGTTGGATCAGAGTGGCCCTTTCCCATCTTTCACAGTTTCACTTAGTATATACTTGTCCAAAATTTATTGTATGATGTTCTTGGACTCCATCCACAGAAGTTCAATACTGTCAGTGCTAATGATGAAACTTTAATAATGAATTGTCAATTACTCTGAAATCTGACTCTTGTCACTTTTACTAAACAGAAAGATCTTCCTTAGCTTTCTTGATATTCCTGTTTACTGCTGAAATGGCTCTATGTTCACAGATTCCCTGTTCTGCACTGAGTTGAAAAGTTTGGGTCTATTTGTCACCAGCATATGTTATGATGTTATCTTCATGAGTCTGTTCTCTGCTTAACAGTTTGGGGTAATTTTCCAAAAAAATTACCTTAGAAGAATTTCACTCAGTTCACTGACCCTACCACTCATCTTAAACATCTGACTCTTCCAGTCTATATCCATTAAATTGAAATGTGCACTTAAATCTATCACACATCTAGGAAATTTACAAACATATTTTACAGGCTATGCTTCAGGTGTTCTGTAACTACTGCTGCTGAGCCAGGGGGTCTATAAAACATCCAATGCATATGTTTGATCCATTGAAACTCGCAACACCATTTCTTACAATGACAATGAAAGAGCAATTTGCAGATGTTAGCAGATGGGAAGTATGTTCTGCTGGACAGGACTGAACAAGCCACGGTAGTTCCTGTTGGGATATCTTTAAGGTACTAATTTAATTACAGGTATGTATCATTTCATGTTAGATGAACACGGTGCCCACATTCACGTATACAATTTTTCTTAAGTTTATTTTTATAGCCATTTTCAACAATAGTGCTGAAGATTTATTTTCATATCACTTACCTTATAAACACTTTAAATTTGTGGTAATTATGACATTTTTAAGCATTCAGTTTGTTTGAGAATGTTATTACAGCAAACAGCTTTATAAGCTATTAGGTTACAGATGCACACCTTGAGCATGTGTAACGTGTATGCTTTATGAGTAAGAGATCCAAAACAGAAATATTAAGTTAAACATTTTGCAGTCTTTTCTATAAATTTTTCCACACATTCATCTATATCTACATCCATGTATGTACATACATCACAAGGTGCATAACAGAGGATATCTCGTCCCCTACTAGTCATTGTATTGCCTTTTATTTCCCACTCCCAAATAGAATGAGGGAAATACGAATGCCCGTATGTCTTACTATGAGCTCCAATTTCTTTTATTTTACCTTTGTAGCCTTTACGCAAAATGTAAGTTGGTGACAGCGGAATCCCTCTGCAGTCAGCTTCAAATTTTGGCCCTCTAAATTTCCTCAACAGTGTTTACTTCTAGTGGTCACTTCGTCTGTTAGGACTTATTAGAAAAGGTCTGATTTTTTATTTAATAGGGGGTGTAAATCATGTCTTTTAGAATTTTGAGTATATGATTTAAACCACCCCATCATCACAAATTCAATTTCACCTAATTAGTGACGCACTCGACTTATTGTGCAGTTTTCTGATGAGGCACTTGCTCCAATGAATGAAGTTTATTAAAGAGTCTGTTATTAAAGATTACATTTTCTATAGAGGGTTCTGCTCTAGGGGATTAATAATACTGCAGTGAGTAATGCTACATTTCGTTATCCGGCATGTTTTGTTTGTTTATTTATATATTTATGTCACAAGATAATAACAATTTGGAACTTGCAGTCGATTTTAGTGATTTCTTTAATGTGACCATATTAATTCTAAGGTTTATAACACGATTAATGTTAGATTGCCAGGATGTTGGTCATGCTAATTACACCCTCCAGTATGTAAGTCTTTGATGAAAGAAGATTGATTTTCCTCTCACCAAAAACAGAACGAGACTTCTCATAGATATTAAATAATGAAAGGCGTACACTTAACTACACTTTACATAGGCCAAGAAGGACTGTAGAATGTTCTTTGGGTATGTTACTGTCGATGAGATGAGTACTGGATACTTTATGACCGGAATAATGCCGATTTGGTAGTTCAAACTGGTTATTACAGACACATTCTCTAGTTTCTTTCTGTTAGGTTTTGTACCGGATGGCACAGTGAAACACAGATGTAAAATCACACACATTTATTTTGGCCAATACTTGCTTGGGCACAAACAAAGAACTGACCACAGATAGCAACACACCAAAGAACATAGTGCTACCACTTAAAAATATGGTAATACTACCAACATGACAAGCAGATATAACAGCTTCCCCATCTAAGACAGGGACAACTTAAAATTAAGCCTCTCAGGTTTTTTAATGACCCTGGAACTACGGCGCAGTATCGGGATGTCCCGAACTGCCAGCTGGGCATTTGGTGATGACAGGGTTTCATTGTTCTGGGTGCTTACAGGTGGTTGTTCGGTTTCATGCATATCAGTTTCAGAGTCAGAGTTGTAATCGGTTGCATCATCAATTGTGCGTCCTGCATTAGTTTCGGATATAGTATTCTTATCACAAGAAATGGATGACAAAAGTTGATCTATGTCTTTCCTATGAATTGCAGCATTGAGATCTTTTACTGTGTACATGACATTACCTTCTCTTTTCAAGATTACAACCCGTTCCCATGCATCAGTATTGATGCAATTCCTCAAATGTACAAAGTCTCCCACACTGAATGCACGACACTTATCAGGTCTTAACTTCTGTCTGATCTTTGGTTGAATGTTCAATGATTTAGTTAAACTTAATCAGGTCCTTAGCAACCTCCCATACATGAGCACGGACGGGCTTTGGCCTGTGGATGCGTGTTTAGCATTGCGATATGCAAGTAACCGTGTATGAAATTTATCCAGGTTGGCTGTATGATAGAACATACTGGCTTTCAGCGCATGCTTAAAACTCTGGACATCGCGCTCAGCTTGGCCATTTGAATTGGGATGGTAAGGTGCAATGTTTAATTTCATTTTTCACACAAAATGATGCAAAGTCTTTACTAATTAATTGGGGCCCATTATCTGACACAATGACTTTAGGGAGACCAAACTGTGCAAACAAAGGGATTAATGCATCCACTAGAGCAGAAGTGTGCATCCTGATCTGGCCATTTGCTGTGAGCAGTTAGATAATTGACTTTTAAAAACCCAGCAAAATCTATGTGAAGCCTCTCCCATGGCTCTCTAGGGTGGTAAGGGGCCTTGGCTGGAGCCTTACTGACATCCATCACAAACAGCTGTGATTTGGTCCACTTCTTTATTCAACACAGGCCACCATACAAAGCTTCGAGATAGAGATTTCATCTTGGTGGTTCCCAAATGGCCAGAGTGTAATTCTTTCAAAATTTGTGGTCTTAGACTACTTGGGATTACACCTCCCCCCCTCTCATAATACAGTTATGATCAATGGAGTAGTCAATGGAATGACAGGAATACTGCTTCAGAATGTCAGGTACATTATTTGGTCACTGAATATGTTTCATACATTTCAACACAATAGATAAAACACTATCTTTCACAGTTTTTTGGATATTTATTTAGCTGTCACAGGGGCACTATCGAGCATGAGGAAATTTACAGGTATAGCACTATCATCCTATTCCACATGTGCAGGCAAAGGCAATCTTGACAGACAATTTTCACCTGTTTTCCTGTATTAATCTCATAATCATATTGGGATAAAAATTCAACCAACCTCTGCCGCCTCCTATCACAAATAGAAGACAGTGAAGCCTTTGGACTGAAGTTGTAGATTAGTGGCTTATGATCTGTTATCACTGTGAAGTGACGCCCTCTAAGGTACAGATCATACTTTTTTTACACTCCATATATAATGGCTCTAGTCTCCTTGTCTAAGATGCAACAATTTTTCTCTGCCTTACTCCAGGTGGATCTAGCAACCATTAGGGGTCTTTCAGTCCCATCAGGGAAGACATGAGAAGGGCATGCACCCATACCTGACTCAGCAGCATCACAAACTAAAACTAGTGGAAATGATGGATCATAATGACACACAACTTTGGGTGACAACAACAGACATTTTGCTTCTTTGAAATCTTCTTCACATCTTTCATTCCACTCAAACGTGGGTTTGTTGGCACATGAATACAGGGGACTTAAAATTCTAGACAAGTTAGGCAAAAAGTTTCGCCGGCCGCGATGGCCGAGAGGACTGAGGCGCGCCAGTCACGGTCTGCACGGCCACTACGGTCGGGGGTTCGAATCTCCCCTCGGGCATGGATATTTGTGCCGTCCTTAGTATAAGGTAGTTGATAAGTAGTTTGTAAGTGTAGGGACTGATGACCCCGTAGTTAAGTCCCATAAGCTTTACAAACATTTAATTTTTCAAAAATTTTCCATAATAATTCATCAAGCCACAAAAGGAAAAGATCTCAGTTTGGGTTGTTGGCTTTGGGGCTTTCTGGACTGCTTCTACCTTTTCATTACTAGTGCTCAGTCCTGTTTTGTCAATTATATGGCGCCGGCCGCGGTGGCCGAGGGGACTAAGGCGCTCCAGTCACGGTCTGCACGGCCACTACGGTCGGGGGTTCGAATCCCCCCTCGGGCATGGATATTTGTGCCGTCCTAGTTCGTAAGTAGTTCATAAGTAGTTTGTAAGTTTAGGGACTGATGACCCCGTAGTTAAGTCCCATAGACTTTACAAACAATTGAATTGAATTATATGGCCACAATATTCCACCTCATTTAAAATTTAAAAAAAAAAATAATAAAATAAAATAAAAAAATAAAAAAAAACCTTACTTTTCTCAATATTCACAGGTAGTCCTGCATTTTTATACCTTTCAGTTAACACAACTAAGTGGAACCAATGCTCTGCTTGGGAGGATCCTGTTATGATAGCATCTTCAAGATAGCAATAGGTTTTCTTGAGATCAACATGGATATTATCCTTTTTTGCTTCCCATATGGCTAGTGCAGAAGCAATTCCAAAGGCAAGTACAAGCCCCAAGGGGTCACAACAGTTTGCAGCTCCTGGGATGGCTCATCCATTTCTAGTTCTAAATAAGCACTATTTAAGTCAAGTTTAATGAATTTATCTCCCCCTCCTAGCTTAGCAAAAATCTCGTCTATCTTTGGTGAGGGATATTGGGGGACAACCAGGTTGGGGTTAACTGTTACCTTAAAATTCTTACCTTGGGAATTTGACTTTTAGCCTGCTGGATGATAGGCACAATAGGTGTAGCCCATCTGGCCTTGGCTAATTCCTCATCTGACAATTTCACAAGGGTTTTTTCCTGTATTTTATTTTCTACAAGAGGTCGGTGAGCTAGGGGAATGGACCTGGCACGAAGAGCAATGGGTTGTGCCTCTTCTTTTAGGACCAATGTGCCTTTGGCTCCTTTTAATGTCCCAGGCTTTTTTGTGAAAACCTGTGGATAGGCCTTGGCAAGTTTGTCTACTGAATCAATTTCTGGGTGGAAAACCTCTAATTGCTTTACCTAATGTATTTTTACAATATTGTTCCAGTTGAGTGGAATAGATCTAAGCCAATTTGTCCCCAGTACTGTTGCACTGGCTGATGAGTCAACAGCATATGGAGGCAATGAGTAACTAACTTCATCAAGTGCAACAGCAACATTAATCAAATACACAGAACCCTTCACATGTGTTTTATCATATTGAATAACTTTTGTAATAACTTTACACAACTTATCTTTGGGGAAGTGTTTGCACCATTCCTTATATGTCATACAAGTGGCATGTGCAGCTGTATTCAACTCAAAAGGAATTTTTTCTCCCTCCACAACTAAGTCTACAACCCAGGCATTATCCACTTGTTTAATTACACCAATTTTATACACTGGAACATGCTTTTCCACAGTTGAGCACACACTAACACTGCAAGCTTCCTTTTACACATAAGCATTTTCTTCATTTGGATCACTTTTTTGGTACACATTTGATTCAGCACACACACTAACACTGCAAGTTTCCTTGCTAACACAGAAATTTTCTTCATTTAGGCCTACTTCACTTTTATGGTATACGTTTGGATCAATAGACAGTTTTCTGAGACCTAATAGATAGTTCGGTTGCAGGCTTTCTGGAATTTTGTGCACAATAAACTTATTTTTCATTATGCTGATATAAACACTCCACTGTACTTGTTTTGCGAACTCGGGCATTGCAATGGCACCAGGATTATCCACAGATACGTGAATCTTCTTCTTTACTTCCCTTTCCTCGTGTTCACCGTCGGAGTCGGATATGGTGCAGTCAACAGTTACTTCGGATAATTGTTAAAGTTTCTTCACACACTAATTCGGCGAAAATTTACACACACAGCGGTGCGCTTGGAGTTCTTTTTCACATTTCTCGTCGCCAGTTGTTAGGTTTTGTACCGGATGGCACAGTGAGACACAGATGTAAAATCCAAACACAGGTGGGAAGAGGAACATGGCGGCAAGTAAAGTGATTAGTTTGGATCGTTCTGTGGAAAGTGATAAAACGTTAAAATTGTGTACATACTGTTGTAAATTTCGGGGCAGTGAACGTAACTACTGTGTGCTCTGTGATACAGCAGTAAAATATTGCGCGAAACAAGAGATTTGTGAAAATATTGACACAACAGATGCCAATGGCGGCGTGGTAAACAAACTTTCTGTCCAGTGTTGTGCAACATCGAAATCAAGTCTAGACGATGTACTAAAAGCAGAAATAGTGTGCTTGAAAGGCGTTATATTGACCTAAATTCAAAGTTAATTGGACTGCAAAATGAACTCAATGAATGTGAGGAATGTATCTGAATGTGTCAGGAAATAAATACACAAAAAGCCGATAGTGAATGTGTTTCTTCAAAAGACGATGCAAATAATCACAAATTGCCGGATGTAACAAATGAATGTGGCGAGTGGAACAAAATATGTCGTCAAAAACCATCGCAAAAACCACAAAACAAATGTCAGGTTGAGAAAAAACTACAGTAAGTAAATCAAAAAGAAACCATGACGTTGGATCAAAACCAGTTATTCAGCAACATAACTACGTAAAAAACGTTCTGTTCCTATCAGACAGCCATGGAAGACAGTATGCGAAAATTATTAACGATTTAACAGCTGGCTCCAGCAAGTGCACAGCTTTCATTAAACCAAATGCAAAGTACGTTGATGTGATCTCCAATTTGCAATACAAATCCAGTAACCTGGATAAAAAGGACTGTGTTGTTATTTTAGCAGGGTCAAATGATATAAATGATAATGTAACTGAGCTCAAAAAGTCAATGCAAAAAGCTATTTCAGAAACAGTACACACACAACTCATTTTGTGTACTGTAACATACAGGTACGACAGACCATATTTAAACGAAAAAAAATAAAAATTATCAAATGAACTCGTACCTAATGCATACTGCATCATTCCACAAACATACCAAAATTAGATGTTAATATGTTCCTGAAACGAAGAGACTTCGCCAGACATGGTTTGTTTGCATATGGTGTGGAAGGAAAGACTGAGCTCTGCAAGAACCTGCTACAACAGAGCAGCATGCAACACATGTAATAGCAATAAAGTCCACTATGTCATATGCAGAAGTGACCGAAGAATAACTAAAACAACTAGAGAGTGCTGTGATGATTAATACTACTGTTCCTTTACGTGAAAAAAAGTGCTGAGGTGTTAAAGTCTTCCAGTCAGTATTTCCCAGAAAGTGCTGTGGTATCAAAGGCAAACTTGCATTACACACGTGCCTCAAGTCGCGCCAGAAAAGTGATGATTTTTTGTGGCTAGTCACTTCTTCATTAGCATGCCATCTCAGCTTACCAGCGGACAGGGCAACCCACATAACGGAACAAGAGAATCTTCTGTTAAAGATAAGGTAAGTGGTGTTGCAGATATGCCCAGTTTAATTGATAGCAGCATACTCAGCATCTATCACCAAATTGTTCAATCCCTAACTAACAAAATTGATGATTTTAATGTGTTGTTAGTAAGTGAACTAGCAAATGTGTCAGTGATATGTCTCTCAGAACATTGGCTCAGTGATGACTCAATTAAATTTATTTCTTCGAATAACCTCTTACTGGCTGACTCCTATTGCAGACCTCATAGCAATTATGGGGGAGTAGCCATCTATGTCAGAACAGATGTTGATTTCAGTACCCTCATAAATCTCAAGCAACTAAGTGTTGAGAAGGATTTTGAGTTAGCTGCAATAAAACTACCTCAGTTAAAATTAATTATTGCTGTGGTTTACCACTCACCAGCTGGTAACTTTTGGTCATTTATTAGCAGACTAGATGAGTCACCGAACAAAACTAGAGATGTGGCATATGATGTAATTGTATGTGGTGATTTTAATGTAGATTTTCTAAGTGATAGTGGCAACAGGAATACACTGCTAAATCTGTTAGACTCACATAAATTAAGTCACAAAGTAAATGTTCCCACCAGGATAACTCCAACCAGCAAGACAGCATTGGATCAGTTTCTGATCACTAAGGACAAGTACATGACAGAAATAAAAGTTGATAGTGCAGGGTTTAGTGACCATCTTTATCGGGTACTAAGTATCAATATCAAAACAGCTGTCTCTGAAAACAGTGGGATAAAATTGAATCGCAGAAATTTCACTGAAAATAATATTGACTACTTTAATAAGCTACTAGAAAAGCAAAATTGGAATGAAGGCCGGCCGCGGTGGCCGAGGTGACTGAGGCGCTCCAGTCACGGTCAGCACGGCCACTACGGTCGGGGGTTCGAATCCCCCCTCGGGCATGGATATTTGTGCCGTCCTAGTTCGTAAGTAGTTCATAAGTAGTTTGTAAGTTTAGGGACTGATGACCCCGTAGTTAAGTCCCATAAGCTTAACACACATATGAACATTTTTTTTTTTTTTGGAATGAAGTGTATAACACTGTAAGCATAGAAGACAAATTTAATGCATTTAATAACATCCTAACTAACCACATTGAAAATGCCTTCCCAAGAAAGACTGAATTGCAGAGTAGGCGTTGCAAATAGAAGTTGGATTCAAAAATGTTCAAATGTTTGTTAAGCTTATGGGACTTAACTACGGGGTCATCAGTCCCTAAACTTACAAACTACTTATCAACTACCTTATACTAAGGACGGCGGCCGTGCAGACCGTGACTGGAGCGCCTCAGTCCCCGCGGCCACTGCGGCCGGCGAAGTTGGATTACAACTGGAATAAAGATATCCAGCAATAACAAAAGAACTTCACAAACTAAGCATGCAGAAACAAAATAATGATGAAATCCACATGTACTATAAAGCATATTCAAAGATACTTAGAAAAATTGTTAAGGAAGCTAAAAGAATAAGCAATGATGGATATATTAGGGAATCAAACAACAAGGCCAAAGTTATGTGGAATGTAATAAAGAAAGAGTCTGGACAACATAAAACAATGCATAATAGGCCTAATATCATCCTATCTGTAAACAACAAAACTTCAGATGACCCAAAGGAAATTGCAAACATATTTTGCAAGCATTTCTCTGAAATAGCTGGGGAAATGCGGAAAATGCAATTTAGTGCAAATCTTCCAACCATCAGCCATAAATTTGAGCACTGTGACAAATCCATATTCATAGGAAGTGTCACAATTGATGCACTAGCAACAGCTATAAATGAACTGAGAAATACTCAGTCAGCAGGAATGAATGAGATACCTTGCATTCTATTAAAACAATGTTGCAAAAACATTGTTGTGCCTTTGACCCACCTGTGTGACAGTTCTCTTCAGCATGAAATCTTTCCTGTCATTCTAAAGACAAGTAAAGTCATACCAATTTACAAAAGTGGTGAGAAAGATAATATGAATAATTACCGTCCCATATCGATAACATCTAGCCTATCTAAAGTTATTGAAAAAATTATGTATAAAAGATTACTGGACTTTTTAGACAATAACAACGTACTAAACTCATCTCAACATAGCTTTAGAACTAAGAAATCAACACAGATGGCAGTTTATGAATGTTTAAACAGTATATTACATCGTATGGATGAGAAAGACCTTGTTGCAGGAATATTTTTGGACTTGAGTAAGGCCTTTGACATGGTGGATCACCACATATTACTTACTAAGCTAGATAAGTATGGGATACGTGGAATTGCTAATGACTGGATCAGGTCGTTTTTGTCTAATCGCAAACAAAGAGTTTGCATGAGATTTACGGATAACGAATCAAAGCTCATGACCGACCATCTGTCAGATGCAAGTTCAGTAACATATGGTGTACCCCAAGGTGCTGTTTTGGGATCCCTCCTCTTTCTTATATACATCAATGATTTAAATATTAATATACAGGCACATAAAACAATACTTTTTGCTGATGACACAACAGTAGTAGTAAAGGGAGACAACAAGGATGAACTTCAGGAAACTGTAAATACTGCTACAAATCAACTGAGTAGCTAGGCCTTCAACAATAAACTTATGATTAACAGCAAGAAAACTGTAACCCTAAATTTTTCTCATTCATGCAATAAGCACGCATATAATCCTTGTGTCACCATCAATCATCAGAACATAGAGAACAGGAACGAGACAAAATTCCTGGGTATGTGGATCCAGAATAACATGAAATGGAACAAGCACATTGAATACATGAATTCTAAATTGAGTAAAATTTGCTATGCTTTATGAATCTTTAAAAATATATACAAATGAGAGCACTACAATGAGTGCATACTATGCATGCTTTCAGAGTCACCTGAGTTATGGCGCTATCTTCTGGGGAAACTCTACAAGAGCAACAAGCACTTTCATAATCCCAAAAAGAGCTATTTGAATAATTTCAGGGAAAAAAAGTAGGGAATCATGTAGACGTCTATTCAAACAACTGGAAATACTACCGTTTCTGTGCCTGTATATAGCTTAAATTTTAAAGTTTCAAAAAATTAGTACATTAGGTTGTGACAGCAGATTGCAAAGAAATAGCATGGTCCATGACCACAACACTAGAGTAAAAGACAATCTCCATCTAGTGCAAGTGAAATCAAGCTTATGCCAGAAAGGAACATTTCATATGGGAATTCAGCTGTACAATAAACTACCAGTCCATATCAAAAACATTGAGAATATTAACTTGTTTCAGAAAGCAGTCAGGGCATATTTGCTGCACCACTATTTTTACTTTGTTAATGAGTACATGGAGGTCACCTAAAATTTCAACTGTTTTTATTAAAATGTACAATATGCTGATTAGGTACAATGTGCTTAAATCTAAGTGTAGATTTTGACTCTTATTTTATGATTACATTGAAACATCATTCTTTGTATTGCCATAATAAGATGTTCCAACCCTATTGTATATATAATACTGTAAAATAATATAATAGGAATTTTCTATGTGTTAGTCATGTAGCCTTATGTCCAATGGTAAGATGTTCCTATCCTATTGTATATTAACTACTCCGTATGACCCATGTAACCTTTCTAACATGACATGGTACTTTTGTGCCAAGAAAGTGATCTAATGGAAATAAATAAATAAAAGAAAATAAAAAAATTATTTTTGCCGCTACATGCTTACATCTTCGACCATATATATTAGTATATATGGTCGAAGGCTTCCACACAAACAAAGAACTGACCACAGATAGCAACACACCAAAGAACATAGTGTTACCATTTAAAACTATGGTATTACAGGGGCCCTCACACGTTCAATACGTATTGATAATAATGTTGTCAAGACTATATTGTCAAACCTTCAATACATTTCAGTGGTCCTCACACCATCAATAATATTATCACTTTCAATTTCATTTGGCGACGCGATTTCGTGAAGTAAACATGTCTGACCGGCAGAAAGCCTGTGCTTTAATCATCTTAGCTATGGCTGCGAAAGAAAGACAACCAAGAACGACGAAAAGGAGGAAATGGGTTCGTGAGTGGTTAAAGAAAAGGAACGACTTTCCGCATGTGAATCTGGTTACGGAAATCCGATCAAGTGACCCAAAAGATTTTTTAAATTATTTTAGAATGAGTCCAAAATCATATGAAAAATTACTCACGATGATACGGGACGAAAGACACAGTTATGAGATCCGCGATTCCTGCCGATGAAACATTAAGTGTCACTTTACGGTTCTTGGCCACAGGGAGGTCATTTGAATGTTTGAAGTTCAGCGCAATCATGTCTGCTAACACAAGTAGTAAAATTGTCATTGAAACCTATGAAGCTATATATCTTCTCTGCAAGGATACATACGGGTAATCTAATCTATAAAAAGCAAAACATTTCGTTGTCTCAAGTCCTGCATGCGTTGTACTTCCCGAAATTAATGTTTTCACTTGCAGTGTGCAGAACTACTGTATGGTGATAAAGTGTCTCAGGAAATCTTCCTTTCACATTTACTACAAACTTGTGTCGTTTCACAAAGGCTATGTAAAATCAGCTGTGTACTGCGTGCAACTTTAATACACAATAATTGTATTGGGGGGGGGGGGGATACGTGTTCATCCCCATAGTGTCAAAATGTTTATTGCATTGACACACGACTGCAAAGTTTATCTCAAGAGATTTTTTGAACTTTTTTCAGTTCTTTCCTGAAATTGGTCCACGATGATTTTTTTTTTTTCACGTCTTCCAATTTTTTTTTTTTTTTTTTTTTTTTTTTCTGTGAAACACGATCGATAGATCGAAAGCAGCTCTTCATATGCTGCACTTCTTTTGTGTTTGTCCATGTAGTCTTTTGAAGACTGATTCCACATAACTTCGTTGCGCTGGTAGCAATCGATAAAATCAACCAACATCTCTCTACTCATTTTACCAATCCAAACAAGCACAGTAAAACGCTACACAGTATACCCACGATGTCGAATTAAAACAACATAAACATTGCGCCTTGTGGCTGTTTGATGAAGCTGTGCCAACATCTGAAATGTGAATATTGTCAAACCGTCAGTATTGGACTTCACACGCTCAATATATATTGAAAATATTTTTGTGGCCATACTTTTCGTCAATATTTTAAGTATTGACAATACGTCAATACGCGCCCTCAGACGGTCAATATATTGACGGTTTAACAATATTATTGAACGTGTGAGGGCCCCTTGCCAACATGACAAGCAGATATAACACTTTCTTAGCCCAAGTGGAGTACTGTCTTTTCAGAACAAAGTATTTCATATTACATTATGCACAATGAATCATTAAAGAGATCTCCAAACATGTTTTACAGAAAACCAAATAATGAAGTTCAAAGTTAAATAAACAGTTGTCAACCAGAAGATTGTTTGACTACCGTAGTGCTTTACCAAATAGGGTTCATTAGAGGTCGTATGTCATTTGACTTTTCTACCTTCGAACTAACTTAACCAGCCATTCACAGGATGACCTATAGTGAAATTCAGATTCCTAACCATGTTGAGCCTTGATATTTTTCATGTCTACAAACATACCAGAAATGAAACACATCATAAGTGAGGGACAAAAATCCTAGGAATGATCAGGGTTCGAACTTATGATCTTTACACTTGAAATTCAGCACTTTACCAGAGAACCATGGAAGCACTGCCAAACATTGATTTGTTCTATGTATGTATTCTCTTCAAGAAACAAATTAAATAAATGCCATTTACTTTATCTTTCTGATGTTTTACAGACTTTCCTGTTGTGACTAGAAATACAGGGATATTCTTTTATTGTATCAACACAAATGAATAATGAGCATAGGTTGCAATCATTTCTCATTCTGCTGGCAACATAGAAAACCGCATAAAGAAAGCAGAGACATTGGTAAACTGTCAATTGCTCACTTATGGCATGCCACGTGCCTCAGTGACGCTGCACCTGTTGTATAGGCACAATTCACTGCCCCATCAGACTGCTACAGCTGACGTTTGGGCGGGATGCGTGTCTGGTGCCAGGTCAAGCACCTCGCCACTTACCGCATCACCCAGAGCACTGTATATTCGTTTACAGTGCTTTACAGGTGGCAGAGCTCTGCCTTATGTCATTTAAGAGTACTCTCAGGTCTTCCTTGCTTATTTCGTCATGCCGTGGTTTTTCTGATCTTTGAATACTTGTATTGTGTATCTCGTAAGAAGTAATTGGCTTCGTTATCCAATTCACAAGTGGAGAACATTGTCACGTTGAAAACTGGAGGTGGTCCATAATTCAAAGGTTGGTCATTAATAGAGCACAACACTTTACACTTAGAACACGTTTATTGCTAACACAAACGTACACTAAGTATGAACTTACTCCTGCTTGGAGTGCTCCACTGTTTGCACATAGAAAGAATTTCCTGGAACTTACAAGTTCATGAAACATAAGAAATATTTAGAACATGCTAGAAATAGTAAATACTAAGAAATACATTTGTGGTGGGATTTGAACTGCGGCCCGCAAGCACAGCGATCTGCGATGCTAACCACTCCACCACACATGCTGTCGGAAGACTCGCGGCATTGCTCCCCTTCCTGAAGGAACAGCGAACCGCTGTTAGGTTCCTTTGCAGAGTCCTGGATCTTGTCATGGGTCCTCTGTATGGCAGTTCCGGAGACTCCTTTCCTTGTGCCTGCACACCTTCCTTACGGTGACAGTGAGTGGCGCCAGACCCTCCGGTCGTGGCTTCATCATTACCATAGTGGTCTTCAGAGTCCTTGAACAAGAGTCCGTTTCTGTCTCTTTGTTCTATGGGATCGTTGTAAGGCTTCATATGGAGGTCGTGCCCAATGTCTCTTCGTTTTTGTTGTTTTGAGGACAGCTCATAATCCTCGTCTTCGTATGTGGCGTCTGAAAAGCGGCGTATGACACGATACAGACTAAAATATCGCTTCAGTAACTGTTCTGATAGCCCAATTTTCTGCACAGGGGTAAAAATCAATACCAGATCTCCTGGGCTGTACACAACAAGTCGGTACTTGTCGTTATACCGCTGACGGTCCTTCTCCTGATGGTCGAATGTATGTATGCGAGCCAGCTGTTATGCTTCTTTGATACTGGTGATGAGCTGTTTCACATAGTCATCCTCAGTGTCGTCCGGTTGGAACAAAAATAGCGTATCGACTGTTGTCTCAGCCTCAAAACCATGGAGCAGAAAAAATTGTGTGAAGACTGTGGTGTCTTGCCTTGCAGTATTGTAAGCAAATGTCACGACTGGCAGTATTGTATCCCAATCCTTCTGCTCAACATCAACGTACATTGACAGCATATCTCTTAACGTCTTGTTAAAACATTCTGTTAAGACCATTTCTCTGAGGATGGTATGCAGTTGTTATTCTGTGGACAATGTCACAAGGTGACATTACCTCTGATACTAGTTTTGACATGAATACTTTTCCTCTATCAGTTATCATCACATATGGTGCACCATACTTCAAAATAAAGTCTTCTACTAGGAATTTTGCAATCTCTGGGGCTTCTGCAGATGGCGAATGTTTTGTGACAGCGTAGTGGGTGAGGTAGTCAGTGCTATTATCCATAGGTTACCGGCTATCAACTTTTGGAAATTACCTAAAAGGTCGATTCCAATCCAGTGGAATGGAGCTGCTGCAGGTGTAATTGATACCAGATGACCTGGAGATAATTGCGGCACATGCTTCCGTCGCTGGCACTCCTTACAGTGACTGACATAGTGCTTAATAGATCGGTAGAGACCTTACCAGTAATACCTGCGTCTGATTCTGTCTACAGTATTCACGAATTCCAGATGACCTCATATTGGAGAACCAGGGAAATACTTGGTTTGTAATAATCCTGGATTTTCCCTCTGTTCAGCTGTAATGTCACCTAACTCACTGAGGGCTGAAATTTCATCCATGCTGTTCTGTTCGGCTAAAGGATTCCTCGAAAGGCAGTCGGTGTTCTTGTGTTTGTGCCCGTTTCTGAATACCACTGTGACATCGTACTCTTGGAGTCTTTGTGCCCATCTTGCTAATCGACCTGATGGATCCTTCAAACTGGTCAGCTAACCAAAAAAATATATATATATTGGCCTGTCACAACGGTGATGGAACTTGTTGATAGCCCAGATAACGGCGAGACACGCCTTCTCGGTTGTAGAGTAGTTCACTCTAGACTTTGAGAGAACTCTTAATACATAAGCTATTACCTTTTCAGCACCTTACTGAATTTGTACAAGCACTGCACCAATCCCATAACCACTAGCATCTGTGTGAAGGTCAATTTCCCCATTCTCATCGTATAAGGCTAGAACTGGTGCGGAAATTGACCTTTCTATGCCAGAGTGTGTTTGAGAAATTATGTCAGATAGTTCGGTTTTCATTTGTAATAAAACTTCTAAGATCGATTTATATTCTATTTCCTTGTTTGCTGCCATAGTTAAAATTTTCACTGTCACTTTTAATACGCCTATCACACAAACAGTCACTGCAAATATTATTAAAATGATTGGAAAAGTACTTAGCTGGTTACAATGATGCGGTGATACAGGAGTCGTGTAGTTCAAATTACTGTCATCTTCCTCCATTGAATTTTGACATCATAGGTGTGGATACTATTGTAGTATAATACTGCATTTTTTCCATTGTTTCACTGCACATCCATCATATAAATTATTTTCCTCGTATCCTGAAACACATTTTACATTAGTGAATACCCTAAAAATCCTTTGGTCACGGCACCACTTCTAACGTCACCAACTCTTCTGGAATGTGGATTTAACTGTTGAAATAGAAGTATCCTACATAATGGATACATATTTCATTTCAACAGTCAGTTTTATAGCAATCCACTTCACTTTAGATGGGGAAGATCGAACATAAATATTTTACTTATCTTGGTTCCTGAAGACGGACATCTGCGTTGTTGAAGCTCTGCATTCAGCAAAATAGTAGAATATGTTTCAGGAGATTCAGTTGAATAATCACAGACATTCTTGATGATAGTTCCATTGTGATAGAAGCAAATTTATTCAGTTGTGCAACATTATAATGTTTGAAACATTTAGCCTCAGATAACAGAGATGTTTACAGCTTTGTGACTACCAAACGAGTGCCAGAGCATGGCTCGCACTCAAACTTTTGCAGCATAACCGCGTAATAAGGCTAATGACAATGTTTTGTAATTCACAATTAAACAAGGTTCTTTTACTTTAAATATGCTAAAATACAGAAATTAAAATATTTCATTTAAGCTTTAACTATTTATCTCAATGTATGTACGTGTTTCATGAAATTTGTATTTAATGTGGTACACAAATTTAAAGTCATCCTTTGACTAGTGTTTACAGTGCTCAAATTATTTACATTATTTATGTTTTCGAAGTGCACACATATCTGTTTTGCCAATATTGTGTAGGCGTACTATTATTGAGACATGGAATTTTAATGTATTTCAGTTTGCGGTCTAATTTTTTATATATACGATTTGTATACAGTAGTTGTATTTTTGTCTATTTCGAAGCTAGTTTCTTAGTACCAAAAGGGTTATTAATTTTAGTATGTGAAAAATGATCGAGTGATATATAAAACATTGTCTGCCCGAATTTATTTAAACATAGGGTACATATGTAATCATGTTGTGCAATAGTTATAACATGTAGTATTGTTTTTAGTATCTATATAGGTTCAGCAATTTCCGAAACTAAGTGTAATGCATATTTAGTGTTTGCAGCTATTATTTACAAGAGTATTAAAAAATTGAAAATTACGTAAATGCACAGCCAAAGTTATGTGTAAATCAACATACTGTTTCTTAAAAGCATTTTACTAATAGTGTTAATAGTATGTTAAACTGAACATGAAAATGTGATATTTTACATGTCCCGTAGCGAAGTTTTATTATAGGTGTCCGATATTTCGTGTTTGTAATGTTGGCCACTGATTTTTGTAAGGAGCGTGCAACATAGCAGAAACGTTACAAGTCTTTTAAAAATTTGAAAAGTAAGTTCGGAGAGAATGCATCAGTCTCTGCTCTGCTAGACGAAACATATGCTCTGGAAGTGCAAGCAAACGGAGGATACATAGAAACTATTGCCTATGTACTTAGGTACACCGCGCTTCAAGGAATAGCTCAAAGAGGTCGTGATGAATCGAAAGATAGTGCAAATAAGGGAAATATTTTAGAGTTAATGGAACTTATAGGGAAAAAATCCAAGTGTTAGGAAAAAACTTGAATCTAAAAGGGAAAAATATACACATCATGATATACAAAATGAAATTCTTAGCACCATGAGCAATACCGTGCTAGAAAATATCTCAGATGAAGTGAAATAAGCCCAGTATTTCGCTCTAATGGTTGATGAGTCCAAAGATTGTTCAAAAATTGAGCAACTATCAATTGTCATCTGGTACTATTTAGATGGTAACATATACGAAAGGTTACTGGGCTTTGAACCTGTAAAAATATTGGATGCTTCTTCTTTGTTATTCTGCATTAAAAAGAAACTAGCCAACTGTGGAGTTAATCTAAATTACTGTGTTGCACAGACGTATGATGGAGCTGCAGTTATGACTGGTTCTTGTGCAGGTGTTCAAGCTCTTTTAAGCAGGGAAGTTCCACAAGCCATCTACACACACTGTATGAATCATAAGTTAAATCTTGTCATAGTAGCAACATGTAGAGGTATCAAGTCAGCTACAGATTTTTTTCTGACACTGCATGGACTCTGTGTTTTTATGTGTGTATGTCAGTATGCTTCATGTTTGGCTGTGAAGAAGACAATTGAAGCTATCATTGTAACTCTAGTAAACATTCAGGCAGAAAATTCAGAAAGAGCTACAGAGGCATCAGGATTTATTGCAAAGCTTTAATTTTATTTTTCATTTGTGTCTGTTCACATGTTTGTTAGAAAAGTGCAAGTCACTTTCTGATTTTCTTCAGGGCAAAGACTGTGATATTGTTGCTGCAATAAACTTAGTAGAAGCTACAAGGGACCATTTCAAACAAATGTGTGCATCAGACTCAGGTTTCATTTATGTATGGAAAGTGTAGCCGTTGCAACAAAAATAGGTGCTGATATTCCCACAGATTCCTCCTCTCTTGGGAGAATTCGAAAATTGCCAAAACATCTTGGGGAATATGTTTGTGATTTGGTGAATAAAGACAGTCTTGAACCTGTACAACCAACTGATTTCAAATCTTTAGTTTTTGATAATGTTTTGCATATAGTAGACAGTGAACTTCAGAGACGTTTTATTTCAAACTCTGGAATAATTAAAGGAATCACTTGTCTAAACCCAAAAAGTGAATTTTTTTTATAAACAAATGTTACTGCCGTTGGCACAAACTATTCGTGCCATACTGAATCGTTAGAGGCAGAATTTAGGATATTAAAAAATCTTATCATAAGACATGAACAGCAAACCTCAGTGAAGACTGACACTTTATTCTCATCGCTCAAGTTGTTAGAGCAATATAAACTTGCGTTACATGATTTGTACAAATTAAGTCAAATAGCAGTGACTATTCCAGTCTCCTCTCGGTGGCTGAACCATGATTGGTCCTTCCCATCTCTCAAAATTTTATTCAACTCATGCCTATCTGACGCGTACTGTACGGATTAAGCCCTTTGTAGGCCCCTAGGCAATCCAGATCTTGGGGGCCCCACTCCAAACTCATCCCTTAATAAGTTAACCATTTTCCACCAAACAGCAGAAATATATTGGTAATAATAATAAAAATAAAATTCAGGTAATCCATAATAATAATAATAATAAAGTCTGTATCCTGCAACATATATTCTTTGGCCATAATGGCAAGTGAGTTCTAAAATTCTTGGGACATTGAAGACCTATGACAATTTTTTATAAGTTTTAGTTTTGAAAAGATTCGCTCGCCTGTTACATTCGTAATCGTAAGATATCTGTAAATGTTTAACGCAGTCATAACATTGGGAACGTTGATTGCACCATATTTTAAAAAATGATCGCGATGCTGGAACTGCTTGGTCAGCTTTAAAATCTATTTATGATGTGAAGAATTTAAAATGAATTATTTCGTCTACAAATCCCTCTTTGATGTCCTCAGAATAAATGTCTAAATCTCTGGCCAGCTCCTTTAATTTCAACATCAAACTTCAGTGGGAACTAAACAAGGAATCCAAAAAAAAAAAAAAAAAAAAAAAAAAAAAAAAAAAAAAAAAAAAAAAAAAAAAAAAAATTAAATTTATTATAAGCTTTTGTCTATATCATCATCACAAACTAACGGCTATGCCTTGTCGATTTAGCCCCGTTCCTCTCTCCATTGTCATCCTCTTCAATTCTTCATACGATTTTACCCCCATATCTTCTTTGATGTTATTAAAATACGTTGCTCTTAGCTTTTTCCCTAAAACTTTTCCTTCAAATACATTCTTTAGGAACTGTTTGTGTCTCATTATGTGCCCTATCATGTTTGAATTTTTTCTTCCTATATAATTCTGTTCTCATTCACTTCTCTGAAGACCTGTTCATTACTTTTCCTATCTACCCAGCTTGTTTTCGTCACTCTTCTCCATTTCCACATTTCCATTGCTTCCAGTCTCATTTTCTCTGCATTTCCCAGCGTCCACGTATCACATCCGTATGTACGACACTCCAAACAAAAGTTTTGGCAAACGTTTCCCTACTTTCTAGGCTTATATATTGTCTCTTAGTAAATTCCTTATATTTTGGAAAGCTTGCTTTGCCAAGGTTATTCTTCTCTTTATATCTGTGATACATTTATTGTCGTCAGTGATTGTGCTCCCCAAATAACAGAAGTTCTCAACCTCCTCTAGAATATCATCTTATAGTTTAATATTAACTTTACCATTTTCTTTTGTCTTCCCTACTGCCATAGTTTTTATTTTCGTCTTATTAATTTTTAGATTAAATTGTCTTGGGATTTTGACAAATTTTAGCAACATAAACTCCATTTCCTTCATTGAGTCAGCAAGTATTACTATATCATCTACAAAACGGATGCAGTGTATTCGTTCCCCGTTAATTTTAATTCCTTCGGTTGTTCTTTTCAACTTTTCAATGGCTTTTTCAATAAATAAGTTGAACAAATATGGTGATAATGGGCAGCCTTGCCTTACTCTCCTCCTTATTTCTGCTTTCTTCTTCATACCATTCACTTGTCTCTACTTCCTGTCTTTTATACAGGTTCCAGACTAATCTCCTGTCCCTCCAATCAAGATTTATTTCCTTCATTGTTCGGAATAACAATATCCAATTAACCATGTCAAATCCTTTTTGTAAATCTATAAAGGTCAAGTATCTTTTTCTATTAACTCAATTCGTCTTTCTAATACCATCCTCAGAGCTAGTATTGCCTCTCTAGTTCCCTTTCCAGATCTGAAACCAAATTGGTTTTCTCCTAGGTTTGCCTCAATTTTTTATTCGATTTTTTATTATGTTTAACATTATTTTGGAAGTGTGGGATAGTAAGGAGATAGCTCTATTGTTCGCACAATCCAGAGCATTTACTTTTTTGCATTATTATTGTTTTGCTGTTAAGCAAATCTGTCTGTGGTTCTTTTCCATCTTCATAGTACTCTTTAAAAGGATAAATAAGTACACTTCTGTTGCTTCTCCAATTTCCTTCAATATTTCTGTTGGAATGTTATCTGTGCCTGTCGCTTTACCATTACTTAGATCATTCAAGGCATTTTTGAATTCCTCTCATGTCGATATCCACACTGTTCTCTTCTTCCAGGATTTCCCCCTCATTAGCAGTATCGTCTCTTTCATATAGTTCCTCAATATACTCTTTCCATCTCTTACATACATCCTTTAATTCGAAATGTAGGTCACCGTTTTTATTCTTGACCGTATTTGTTTTTGTTCTTGTCTTTGTCTGCATTGTTTTAATTTTTGAGCAGGCTTTATCAGTTTGACCTCCACTTAGATCTTGTTGAATTTCTTTATGTACGTCGTGTACCCACTTTTCTTTTTCCAATCTACATTTCTGTGTAATTGCATTTTTTACTCTTTTGTAATTATCGAAATAATTTTTCCTTAGCCTGTTTCGTTCTTCAATAAGGTCTAGTATTTCCTTGGTCATCCATGGTTTCCTTGGTTCTAGTTTCCTTAATCCTACTAGTTCTTTAGCAGCTACTTCTACGGTCTCTTTGAATCCTTCCCATCCTTCCCTGTTAACTAGCAGGTTATCGTTCAATCCTTTCACGTCCGCAGCTACTTGATTTTTCTTAAGTTTTTCTACACACCATCTGTGTTGGTTAGTTATTTTATATTTCTTAAATTTGCTGTTATAGTCTGCTATCACTAGAACATGGTCACTGTCTATTATCATAGCCAGGGTACGAGTGGCTAGATTTTATTTGATTAATAAATTTCTTCTTGACTAGGATATAATCTATCTGATACCTTTCGCCATCTACTGGACTTTTCAACGTATATCTTCTTCTCTGGGGCATTTCAAAACATGTGTTAGTGACTATGATCTCGTACTGTTTACAAAAATCTAGCTACCTTTCTCCTCTAGAATTCATTTTTCCTAGCCCGAACTTGCCATCCCATGATCCCTTTACATCTTCACCAATCGATGCATTGAAATCACCAGTTACGGTAAGATTGTCCTTCTCTTTAACCAGTTTCATTAGGTCATCAATTTGCTCATATGTCACTTCTGCTTCCTCATCCTTACTATTTTGCTGTTGGTAGGTAAACTGCAATCACACATAAATCCATAGGCTATGATTTAATTTTAATCATAATTATCCTCTCTGTAGTGGTATGTGTTCAACACGTTGTTCTCCCACTTTCCTCTTAAAATTATAGCGACGCCGTTTCTTCTTAATCGAGCACTACCACTGTGAATAGTTCTAAAATCCCCTGACATAAAATCACCGTTACCACCCCATCTAGTTTCACAGATTCCTAATATGTCCAGTTGTGACTTTTCCATTAGCATCTTAACCTCTTCTAGTTTCCCAGCTATTAATAGGGTTCTGACATTCCATGCCCCAATTCTCGTCTGTTCTTTTATTCCTTTACTCGTTACAGCCTTGCTCAAGACATCCCCCCCCCCCCCCCCGAGATCCGAATGGGGGAATTGAAACTATTGAAACTCCGGAAAATTTTGAATTGGACGTAGCCATAGTTCTATTTGGGAATCCTGTATGGGATCGTTTCCCGTTGCCTTCTGCATCCTCCTGCCGTTTATCATGTTAGTGGTTCCTCCGCCTTTAGGGACAATTTCTCATCCCTGGGACAAGGGGGTGTCCCTTGTTTACCCGGTCATCCGCCCCTTACTGTCCGTTGGCACTTGGTAAGGCTGCTCTCCTTATACCGGGAGCCATTCGGTTAACAGCCATGTGTCAGAAAAGAAAATGGAAGACACCCTCGGGCCTCGCAACCTGTTACCGTCGGGGTCGAAGCAGCAAGAGTTGACCAAGAGAGGCCGATAGGAAGGAAGAAAGCACAAGTTTGACACAAGCAAGTGGAAGCAATGCTAGACTTAACTAAGGGCCCGTGTGGTTGCCACCCACATACTCCCAAGAAGGGAGCCACCTGCAGAATATAATTTATCCAATATTGGTAGGTTGTTGTTGTGGTCTTCAGTCCGAAGACTGGTTTGATGCAGCTCTCCACCCTACTCTATCCTGAGCAAGACTCTTCATCTCCTCATAAGAAGGCAACCTACATCCATTCGAATTTGCTTACTATATTCATCTCTTGGTCTCCCTCTCTAATTTTTACGCTACACACTTCCCTCCAATTCTAAATTCACAATTCCTTGATGTCTAAGAATGTGTCCTACCAAGTGATGCCATCTTTTAGAAGGCAAGGAATGCCAGAAATTCCTTTTCACCCCAATTCTGTTCACCACCTCCTCATTACTTACGCGATCCACCCACCTAATCTTCAGCATTCTTCTGTAACACCACATTTCAAAAGCCTCTATCCTCTTCCTGTCCGCACTGTTTATCGTCCATGTTTCACTCCCATACAAGGCAACACTCCACACAAATGCCTTCAGAAAGAACTTCCTTAAGCTTAAATTAATATTCGATGTTAAAAATTTCTCTTTTTCAAAAACGCTTTTCTTCCCATTGCCATTCTGCATTTTATATGCTCTGTGCGGCGACCATCATTTGTTATTTTACTGCCCAAGTTACAAAACTCATCTACCACCTTTATTGTTTCGTTACCTCATCGTTCCTTCAGCATCGCATGATTTTCTAAGACTGCATTCCATTACCCTTGTTTTGCTCTTGTTAATGTTCATCTTGTATGCTCCTTTCAACACACTGTCCATTCCGTTCAACTACTCATCCAGGTCCTCATCCTGTCTCTGACAGAATTACAATATTATAAGCAAAATGCAAGGTTTTTATTTCTTCACCCAGAACTTTAATTCATTCTCCAAATTTCTCCTTCCTTTCCTTTATTGCTTCCTCAATGTACAAACTGAATAACATTGGGGAAAGGCTACAACCCTGTCTTACACCCTTCCCAACATCTGCATCCCTTTCATGCCCTTCGACTCTGATAACTGCTGTCTGGTTTTTCTACAAGTTGTAAATAACCTTCCGTTCCCTATATTTTACTCCTGCTGATTTCAGAATTTGAAAGAGTGGATTCCAGTCAACATTGTCAAAAGCTTTCTCCAAATCTACAAAAGCTAGAAATGTAGATTTGCCTTTCCTTAATCTATCTTCTAAGATAAGCTGTAAAGTGAGGATTGCCTCCCGTGTTCCTACATTTCTCCTGAATCTAAACTGGTGTCCCCGAGTTTGGCTTCTACTAGCTTTTCCATCCTTCTGTAAATAATTCGTATAAAATTATGCAAGCATGACTTATTAAATTGATGGTTCTGTAATTTTCACATCTGTCAACACCTGCTTTCTTTGGAATGGGGAATATTACATTTTTCTTAAAGTCTCATACATCTTACAAACCAGATGAAATAGTTTTGTCCCAGAGACTTCAGTATTTCTGAGGGAATGTCGTCCACTCCAGGTGCCTTACTTCGACTTAGGTCTTTCAGTGCTCTGCCAATTCTTCTCTCAGTATAGTATCTCCTATTTCATTTTCATCTACATCCTCTTCCCTTCCTACAATATTGTCTCTAAGTTCATTTCCTTTGTATAGCCCCTCTATATACTCCTTCCACATTTCAGCTTTTCCTTCCTTGTTGAGAACTGGTTTTCCATCTGAGTTCTTTATATTCATACAGATGCTTTTCTCGTCTCCAAATGTTTCTTTTATTTAACTGTAGGCGGTATCTATTTTTCCGTATTTATACATTTTTCTACATTTGCCTTCTAGCCACTTGTCCTTAGCTATTTTACACTTGCTGTCAAGCTCATTTCTTAGTCGTCTGTACTCCATTTTGGCTGTTTCATTTACTGCATTTTTATATTTTCTCCTTCCATCAATTAAATTTAGTATTTCCTGCGATATCCAAGGATTTTTTCTAGGTCTTGCCATTCTACCTATTTTGTCCTCTGCTGCCTTCACTATTTCATCTCTCAATGCTATCCATTCTTCTTCTACTGTTTTACTCCCCCCCCCCCCCCCCGTTTCTGTCAATTGTTGCCTAAAGCTCCCTCTGAGATTCTCAAGAACTTCAGGTTCCTTCAATTTATTCAGGTCCCATCTCCTTATTTTCCTACCTTTTTGCAGTTTTTTCAGTTCCAGCCTACAGTTCGTGACCAACAAGTTATGGTCAGAGTCTATATCTGCCCCTGGATATGTCCTACAATTTAAAACCTGGTTCCGAAATCTATGTCTTACCATCATAAAATCTATCTGTTACCTTCCAGTGTCTCCTTGTCTCTTCCACGTGGACAACCTTCATTCATAATTCTTAAAACAAGCGTTTGTTATGAATAAATTATGTTCCGTGAAAAATTCTACCAGGCGATCTCCTCTTTCATTCCTTTTGCCCAGTTTTGATTGGTAGGTAAGTTTCAGTATTGAATTTATCTTTTTCATGAAGCACAATTTCTTCTGCATTACCATCGTCCTGACATTTTGGTCTTTTGCGAAGACGCTTGCCTTCATCGGTGTATTTTGCACAGTTTTTTTTTTTTTTTTTTTTTTTTTTTTTTTTTTTTTTTTTAATAGTCATTTTTCTCGTAGTCATGAAACATGTCCCTATGTGATGATAGAAAACTGAGAAGCGATTTTAAGAGTTCCACAGCCGTCTGAAGCTCTACTGTTTCTCTTTGTAGAGACTTATTAACTGCATTTATCCATTCTAGTATTGCAGCCCATAAGTATACCAGGATGACAGTTTCCTTTTTTGACAATGCATTTAATAAACAGTAAGCTTCGTGAACTGTTTCAAGCTTCTGATTCCTATCTTGAGCAATGTCTTGGAGAGACTTACGGAAGCGGCTGAAGCCTCGGGATAAGGCCTTCGTTGCATCAGCTCTCTGACACCACCTTGTGCTAGTGCAATACTTTGTTGACGTTCACCATTTATTCCTTTAAGATATTCAAGAATTTTTCCCCATCAATAGGACGACGCTGAGAAAAAGTTTTACAATGCTTCTACTAGCGAGATCGCATCAGGAAAGCTCTTCACAGCACATACTCCAACCAGGTTGAGTGAGTGAGCTGCACAAAGGATATAGTGTGCTAAATGAATAATCTTAGCAATATGCGCTTGGAGACCGTTGTAGCATCCTGGCATATGTGTTTCATTGTCACAAGACTGTCCTCTCAGGTTTTTTTTATATCAATGCCACATTTACTCAAGAATGTCAGAACAGTTGTGGCAATTATTACTCCCGCGTGGCCGCGGTGGAGTAGCCGAGCGGTCTAAAGCGACTGCGCGGTTGCTCGCCGTGGAGGTTCCAGTCCTCCCTGGGGGATGGGTGTGTGTGTGTGTTGTCCTTCGGTTGGTTTACCTAGGTTTAAGTAGTTTGTAAGCTACAGACTGATGACCACGTAGTTTGGTCCGATAGATTTACAAACATTTGAACTCCCGCGTGACTTGTAATTGGGATGAAGGTGAGAAAACATTCTATCACTTCTCCATCCGACACTCGAACACATGTAAGTACAACAGTCAGTTGGTCAATGCGAGAGATATCTGGTATCGAATCAACACTCATAGAGAAGTATTTGGATTGCTGAATTTCTTTCACAATAAATTGCAGAACCTTGTTTCCCATTAATTCTATAATTTCATCGCAAATTGTGGAAGACGAATAGGAATTTTTTCCTCGGCCTTCATTGCCATATTTGGATAAATGAGAGTTTAAAATAGGATCGTACTCCGCTATCAATTCTAAAATTCCCAAATAGTTGTCATTTTGTTGGTCACTCAGAAGTTCTGTATCACCACGGAAAGCAAGTCCACGCAATGATAGGAATTTGATCACTGACACCACTCTCTGAAGAACTTGTGTCCAATATTCCTGTTCTTTATTTATCTGCGTTTCCAAATAACTGTTTATTACACCATGACTGCGTCTCTCTACTGATCAGTGTGTACACACGTCCGATGCGCTACACTTTCTTCATGCATTTTCCTTCGTTGTGATGCAATTTTCCACTCATAAAATCCCTCTGAAAACTGAGATTTGCATTTATGTGTTTCACGAAAAAGACGCATGGGAAACAGTACACATTTCCTGTGGAAGGAGAGTTGTTGTTGTGGTGGTTTTCAGTTCGCAGACTGGTTTGATGCAGCTCTCCACGCTACCCTATCCTGTGCAAGTCTCTTCATCCGAGAATAAGTTCGGCAACCTGCATCCTTTTCAATCTGCTTACTGTATTCGTTCCTCGGTCTCCCTCTACAATTTTTACCCCACACAGTTTCTTCCAGTGCTAAATTCACGATTCCTTGATGTCCCAGAATGTGTCCCACTGATCTATTCCTTCTCTTAGTCAGGATATGCCAGAAACTCCTTTTCTCCCCAGTTCGGTTAAGCACCTCCTCATTAGTTACGTGATCTACCCATATAATTTTCATCATTCGTCTGTGTTTTGCATATACCACGTGGCGAGCAAACGTTCTTTAATAATCTTCGTACTGACTGCTTGAAGCCAAAAAATCACAGTCAAAGTGCTGACACTCTCTTACACGAATAATCCTGGACTTCATAGGTAAGATCGCCACAACCCACTTCGATATTCTGGCCCCAGATTTGTAATATTATCGGGAAATAACTGAACTTCCAATTTAACTTCAATTTCACTCGGTAACGTGATATCAATGCGGTCAGGTGAATGATCTGCAGCCGCTACATCACTGGCGGACGTAGACGTAGTAGAAGGGAAGTCGAGTTTATCTTCTGTTGACTTACCAATAAAACCAAGTTGGTAAAGGCTGAGTGTTTCTTCTATTTGCTCGCGAACTTTCTGTGCTACTCCTCGTTGCTTTTCCTTTTCTCTGCACCACTTGGGTATCGCTTTCTTTCTGACGCCGACATTGTACATCTACTAAAGAGCAGAAAAAATTAACTATTCCTTCTTGGTTGAAAATAAGAAACTGCTGAATATTGTTTGTTGTTGTTGTTGTGGTCTTCAGTCCAGAGACTGGTTTGATGCAGCTCTCCACCCTACTCTATCCTGAGCAAGCCTTTTCATCTCCTCATAAGAACGACAACCCACATCCACTTGAATCTGCTTACTATACGCGTCTCTTGGTCTCCCTCTGCGATTTTTACCCCACACACTTCCCTCCAACGATAAATTCACAATTCCTTGATGTCTAAGAATGTGTCCTACCAACCTATCCCTTCTTTTAGTCAAGGTATGCCAGAAATTTCTTTTCTCCCCAATTCGGTTCAGTACCTCCTCATTAGTTACGCGATCCACCCACCTAATCTTCAGCATTCTTCTGTAGCACCACATTTCAAAAGCCTCTATCCTCTTTCTGTCCACACTGCTTATCGTCCATGTTTCACTCCCATACAAGGCAACACTCCATACAAATGCCTTCAGAAAGGACTTCCTTAGGCTTAAATCAATATTCGATGTTAACAAATTTCTCTTTTTCAAAAACGCCTTTCTACCCATTGCCATTCTGCATTTTATATCATCTGTACTGCGACCATCATTTGTTATTTTACTGCCCAAGTAACAAAACTCATCTACCTCCTTTATTGTTTCGTTACCTAATCTAATTCCTTCAGCATCACCTGATTTTCTTACACTGCACTCCATTACCCTAGTTTTACTCTTGTTAATGTTCATCTTATATGCACCTTTCAGCACACTGTCCATTCCGTTCAATTGCTCTTCCAGGTCCTTTGCTGTATCTGACAGAATTACTATGTCGTCGGCAAAACGCAATGTTTTTAATTCTTCACCCTGAACTTTAATTCCTTCTCCAAATTTCTCCTTGCTTTCCTTTATAGCTTGCTCAATGTACAAATTGAACAACATTGGGGAAAGGCTACAACCCTGTCTTACTCCCTTTCCAACCGCTGCATCCCTTTCATGCCCTTCAACTCTGACAACCGCTGTCTGGTTTTTGTACAAGTTGTAAATAACCTTACGTTCCCTATATTTTACTCCTGCTTGCTTCAGAACTTGAAAGAGTTTATTCCAATCAACATTGTCAAAAGCCTTCTCCAAATCTACAAAAGCTAGAAATGTTGGTTTGTCTTTTCTTAATCTATCTTCTAGGATAAGCCGTAAAGTGAGTATTGCCTCCCGTGTTCCTACATTTCTCCTGAACCCAAACTGATCTTCCCCGAGGTCGGCTTCTACCAGCTTTTCCATCCTTCTGTATATAATTCGTGTTAATATTTTGCAACCATGACTTATTAAACTGATGGTTCTGTAGTTTTCACACCTGTCTGCACCTGCTTTCTTAGGGATGGGGATTATAACATTTTTCTCAAAGTCTGAGGGTATTTCACCTGTCTCATACATCCTAGACACCAGTTCAAACAGTTTTGTCATGGCTGGCTCTCCCAGAGACTTCAGTAGCTCTGACGGGATATCATCTACTCCAGGGGCCTTGTTTCGACTTAGATCTTTCAGTGCTCTGTCAAATTCATCTCTCAGTATAGTATCTCCTATTTCATCATCATCTACATCCTCTTCCCTTCCTACAATAGTGTCTCGAAGTTCATTTCCTTTGTAGAGCCCCTCTATATACTCTTTCCACCTTTCAGCTTTCCCTTCTTTGCTGAGAACTGGTTTTCCATCAGTGTCCTTGATATTCATAGAGCTGTTTTTCTTATCGCCAAATGTTTCTTTTATTTTCCGGTAGGCTATATCTATTTTTCCCCTATTTATACATTCTTCTACAGATTTGCATTTGGCTTCTAGCCATTCCTGCTTAGCCATTTTGCACTTCCTGTCAATCTCATTTCTTAGTCGTCTGTACTCCATTTTGCCTGTTTCATTTACTGCATTTTTATACTTTCTCCTTTCATCGATTAAATTTAGTATCTCCTGTGATATCCAAGGATTCTTTGTAGGTCTTGCCTTCCTACCTATTTTGTCCTCTGCTGCCTTCACTATTTCATCTCTCAATTTTACCCATTCCTCCTCAACTGTTTTATTTTCCCCTGTATCTGTCAATTGTTGCCTGAAGCTCCCTCTGAAATTCTTAAGAACTTCAGGTTCCTTCAATTTATCTAGGTCCCATCTCCTTATTTTCCTACCTTTCTGTAGTTTCTTCAGTTTCAGCCTACAGTTCATAACCAACAAGTTATGGTCAGAGTCTATGTCTGCCCCTGGGTATGTCCTACACTTCAAAACCTGGTTCCGAAATCTATGTCTTACCATTATAAAATCTATCTGGTATCTCCCGGTGTCTCCTGGTCTCTTCCACGTATACAACCTTCTTTTGTGATTCTTGAACCAGGTGTTTGTTATAACTAAATTATGTTCCGTGCAAAATTCTACCAGGCGGCTTCCTCTTTCATTCCTTTTGCCCAGACCATATTCACCTACTATCTTCCCTTCCCTTCCTTGTCCTACTACCGAATTCCAGTCGCCCATAACAATTAAGTTTTCCTCTCCCTTAATTGTCTGAATAATTTCCTTTAGCTCCTCATATATTTCTTCGATCTCCTCATCATCGGCAGAGCTAGTTGGCATATAAACCTGTACTACTGTTGTCGGTGTTGGCTTCGTATCTATCTTGACAATGATAATGCGATCGCTGTGCTGGTCATAGTAGTTTACCCGCTTTCCTATTTTCTTATTCATTATCAATCCTACTCCTGTGATACCCCCAACTGATTTTGTATTTATAATCCTGTACTCACCTGACCAGAAATCCTGTTCATCCTGCCACCGAACTTCACTAATCCCCACTATATCTAACTTCAACCTATCCATTTCCCTTTTTAAATTTTCTAATTTTCCTACTCGATTAAGGGATCTAACATTCCACGCTCCGACCCGTATAATGCCAGTATTGTCTTTCCTGATGATCACATCCTCCTGAGTAGTCCCCGCCCGGAGATCCGAATGGGGGACTATTTTACCTCCGGAATATTTTACCCGAGAGGATGCCATCATCATATGTTCATACAGTAGAGCTGCATGTCCTCGGGAAAAATAGCGGCTGTAGTTTCCCCTTGCTTTCAGCCGTTCGCAGTAGCTGTGTGGCAAAGCCACATTAGCTGATGTTACAAGGCCAGCTCAGTCAATCATCCAGACTGTTGCCCCTGTAACTACTGAAAAGGCTGCTGCCCCTCTTCAGGAACCACACGTTTGTCTGGCCTCTCCACAGATACCCCTCCGCTGTGGTTGCACCTACGGTACGGCTATCTGTATCGTTGAGGCACGCAAGCCACCCCACCTCGGCAATGTCTGTGGTTCATGGGAGTGGGAATATTGTTTACTATGTTCTATCTCTGTCCTGAAATACTTATTCAAGGCTCAATAAATTGCCTCAACAATATTTTGAATTTTGTTTGGTATTTTAAACTGAAAACCATGAGACGTTATTTAGATCTCGATTTAGTCTGTACACAAAATTGTGTTTATTAATGGCGCTAGAATCTTATGTGATACACTCATAAAAATATAGTAGTCTGTAATTTAACACTAACAACACGCATTTGTTGATAATTGTAATTCATTAAAATATTAATACAGACGTTGTAAGACTCCTACTATTCAAACATAGTTTTTAATCCAAATAGAAGGCGCTATACCTGTGGTAAATGATATTCGCTACCAGCGTCACTTGAGTTTCACTTAACACCGTTAACGAGTGCGTTGCCAGTCTAAAATCAGTAGTCAACAGGTTACTCTCAGATAAAAGATCGATGCCTTAGCACTTTTCATAATGTTACTACGGTTTGTAAACTTTCTACGTAAATCTGTATAGAGAAAAATTATTCTTAATCCGAAATATTTAACATACTTTCGTTTTTAGGTGATGATGATATGCTGTACTTAAACATCGAAACTAATCGACTAAAAACTAATAGTGTAACATAACCCACCAAAAAATTGTACCTATATTGTCATTGTCCTTTAAGTAAAAAAAAATTGGTTTGCCTTTGTCTTCAATAAACATAAATAATTGTTTGAGAGGAGAGTATTTTAAAGTTTCTTACCTGTGGTAGTCGCTCTCGGTGTATGGCATTGATTCGTCAGTGAGGATACTGTGTACACTGTCACTATGATGAAGTTATCCAACATGTATATGTTCATAGGTTGGTCGATTGAATTTCCTAACTCACACGTTTGCGCAGACCTTATTCGAAACGAACATTTAACCTGAACGATCACATAGACAGCCTGAAGATTATTTATATACTGTTTAGCACTTGCGGATTCACGCTATTCCAGAGTTAAGAATGTGCCGATCTACCTGCGTTGTTTCCAAATCCCAGTTTCCTTGTTGAATACATACTGGAATGTACTGAGCCTCACAGGGAGTAGTCTGCTGCAGCTTTTCCTCGCTGTGGACGAGACTAAGAAGTGTCCAGCATTTGCCATCATATATATTTTGTTTCACACGCCTGCAGACAAACAACGAAAAGGCAACTAATTTTTATTTAAAACGCAAAAGTGTTGTCATCGTTTAATCGGTGCTCATGCGGCAGCTGCCCAGTGCCCACTCTGCCTTATGGGTAATCCGGCACTGTGTACGGTGCACTTCAATTTCGTCCATAGACGCTCAACACTGTTAGATCTAGATACGAAACTTCCGTTTTGAGCAGTTAACTATGAGATCAGTCCCTTTTCGCTTCAGATAAACAGAAAGATCTTCTAACCTTTCTTGATGTCTTTATTTACGGCCCGATGATCGCTGATGCACTGTTATACGCGAATTGTGTCGATAAGTTGGGGACTGTTTCTCATCAGCAGGTCTAACACATTATCCCCACGAATCGCCTCTCTGTTTAACTGCTCGATGTGCTTTTCGGATACAGCACTTAGAACGATATTGCTCGATTCTCTGCATCTGCCATCCGTCTTAAACACATTAGTCTCTCAGTCTATATCGGGTATGTTAAAATCTCCACCTGAAACTGTGTCATTACTAGGAAATCTACGGGAAAAACTATCCACATTTTCCCTTATATGTTCCACCACTGCTGCTGTTGAGCCAAGAGGTCTACAAAAACAACTAATAACCATGTTCGAGCCACTGTTAACCCTGTCCTTCGCCCAAATTGTTTCTCATTCGGATGTGTAATAATTTCAGCCGGTACGATAGTATTTTTGTCGCTGTAAACACGCCTCTCCATTCATGGTTCATCCTATCTCTGCGGTGTACGTTCGAACACGAGTTTAGGATGTCATTATTGTTGATATCTGGTTGGAGCCAGCTTTCCCTCCCTAGTACTATGTGGGCATTGTGACTGTCTAAAACAGAGTAGTTTTGGGGTCTTCCCATAGACCTTCCTGCAGTTAATGATTACGAGATTAATCGTTCCTTTCTCCGTTCTATTGTGCCGAGTGCTGTCCTGACCGTAATCTGTAAGCGTCTTAAAAGGATTACTTTATCCTAAGAACCCCACAGCACACGTACTCTCTCACTCTATTTGGCGCTTCCTGCATGCCTGACCTATTCACGGGGCTCCTACATTTCTCCATCCGATAGCGGAGGCTGAGAAATTTGCACTCAGTATCCCCACAGAATCCAGACTTGTTCTGACAGAGTTTGTTTCAATATCTAGTATGTATCCGCATCTGGGTATTGTGTGACGATAACTACCAGCAAACTACAATAGAAACGGACTGGGACATGACAAAACAGGACTCTTCCCTTATAAGCAAAACTGCAGATTGTAAGTTGCTCGTCTGTGTAATGATGCGGATACAGGTTTGAGAGTCTTCAACCCTGTTACCCATTTCAGTTCTTAGCCGTCACCTCTATCCACGTTACATGTTTCGCCAATCAGCGTTGTGTGTGCCATCTTGCAGTGGGGACAAAATGAGTGACCGCAATCTGTATAGTGCTAGCAGCGTATTCGAAGCGTATGTTATTTGCAACCGAGGCTTCACTCAACATTAAACGTCTCATGTAGCTGAGACAGACAAGGGTGCACCATCACTACATGAACAGGGATTTTAAAACGATTATATAGTAAGGACTATGAGCGTTCACAAGTCGACGGTTGCGAAGTGGATCAGACGAGAGAAGGAGGATGGTAAGTTGAACGAACGGCCTCATTTTGGTGCTCGCCGCAATACAACAGCAGCTCATGATAGGCCGATATTCCGTTCCAGCAGCGGAAACCACCCATCCGTCAACGCGAGAAATTCAACATGCTTTGATCCCAGCTGTTATCAGTAGAACCGTATCCCGCCGTTTAAGGGAAGGTGGACTGAGAGCAAGAAACGCTGCTCTGAAAGATACACTGAGAAGCCCGCCATGCTTTTGCTGCTGCAAATGTGGACAGCTCTCTCCGTTTTGGAGGCGAGAGGTTTTCACAGACGAAAAAGCTTTTTGTACGGCATCGACAGGGAGAGTACTTGCTTATCGACCAAAGGTATGGCCCGAAATCGATAACGGTAACGGTCTAGCCATGGATGTCGGTCCAAGGGTGCGACCTCCTGTGGGAAGTGCAAGGAAAACTGGATGCCCGCAACCCTGGGTCTAGTTAGAGGGGAGGTGTCTGGGGTTCAAACCCCTCCAGAAATATTGACAAAGCTTATAAAAGTAATTGCTTCATTATGCATCATGGTAAAATCCACCTAAGTTTCACGAAGGCTGAGAATCCGTTACACATGTTCCATACAGTCCCGATTTCTTCCAATGCGATTCCCATATTTTTTGGAGGCCTGGAGAAATACATTTATATCTGTATGTTTCGGACGAAGAGGTGCACACCTGGGTAAAACTTACGGTCCTGTAGCTAATTGCAGACATTTGTGCGTGGAGGAATTGACCGTCTTGTCTCACAATGGGTTAAATTTATTAACAGTTATGGTAATTACTACATAAATAAGGAGCAGTTTACTTAGTTTTATTTTTTTCTAAGGTCTCTTCTTTCAGTTTGTTTGCTCCTGATACATGAGTGTGACTTGCCTGTTTTCCAATCACTAGGGACAATTCCTTGCTCAGGGTACCCACGGTAAATTATTTTAAAGAGGGGGAGATTCTGTTAATGACCCTGTCGGACCCTGGAGAGTCTTGCACTTTGGAGATTTGAGCGGTTTCCCACCATCACTGTTAGTAATTATAATGTCAGTGAAATGATTCAAGATTCCTGTCTAGTTAAAGAGTACACTTATTTTTTTCCATTTTAAGTAATGCAAAAATTTGAATAAGGAAGTGTTTCTCTGATAATGCTTCAGAAGTTATTGAAAGCTTCACGCACTGCCTTTTGATAGAACATTTGAATCTTTTTTGGGAATTAGTAGATTCTGAAGAAGTTTACAAATTTTGTTTCATACCATATTCACACTCTTAGTCCTTTGGAATGAAATATAATGTATACAGTAATAATGCCGTTTGCAATTTGTAATAACGTCCACTCATTGAAAACCCCTGCCGAAATGGTATTCTGTCTACGCTTATGTCCTTAACACAAAAAATGTTCAAATGTTTCTAAAGCTACGGCACTTAACTATCTGGTTATCAGTTCCTAGGCTTACAAACTAGCTAAACTAATTTATCCTAAGGACAATGAACACACCCATGCCCGAGGGAGGACTCGCACCTCCGACGGTGAACAGCGGCGCGATCCGCAGCTAGGTGGCTTGGAACGCTAAGCCAGTCCACCGCGGCGCGCGCAGCTATATTTATGTTCTTGGAGAATGTGATGTTGCCTTCTGTGGCAACAAGATTTCGCGACGATTAAAATGGGCAGAAATGATCAAATTAATGAAAAAGGGACATTCGTCATCTTATCGCGCCAGCTTTTTGATGCCTTTCACGACGCTCGGAACGAGTTAATTGAATATCCACGTTACGTTGCTACAGTTTAGGGTTCAATGTCCAACAGACATCGAGGCACTGTGTTGGCCGAAGACGACTATACGCGTTGCTGATCAGTATTATTAGAGGTTATTTGTTGTTGTTTTCTTTCTCTCGTAAGCAGTCAGCATCAGAAGGTGTCTCCAATTTGAGAAGCGTATTTTACTCATTTTAAGCAACAGCTGAAATTTTAAACTGAACGACCAATCTAAGTAGAGCTCAATTTTACATATACTTCCAGTAATTAAAAATGCACGGATATGCAGAAAAAATAACAAAAAATGTGGAAAGATGTAAAATATAGCGGACAAGCTCGCCGATGAAGGCGTAATTGGATAGCGAAAGTCGGAATAGAAGGGGAGGTAAGAGAGTCCGTGTCATTGTGGAAGCAGAAGGCAGCTTGACGTGATTTTGAGCAGCATTTGTAGAAGAGGTTTATTTATTTATAATGCTTTTGTATGTAACGCTTAGCCAGGGATACTCGGTAAGGCTCACCGTATATCTGCCATAGGGAAAAAAGAAAACGTGTCAAATATTTTGAGAAGAACTGTAGCAAGTTTTCACAAAAAAGTTAACATGGCTACTACTTTATTCCGTTTAAAGCGCTTGCACGACTGTGGTCGTAACATCATGGAACGTGTAGTATCGTCGCCGAAGGACCCCTGCAAGACTCGCGCTTACGCGCCTGGCGCTACGAGCGGGCCGTACTGCGCTTGCGTGTACTACAGGTACAACCAGTGGCTACGGCGCCTCGGGACCCCGCCCTCTGGACATGTAGCGCAGGGAGAGAGAGAGTGTGTACGGAATCGCCTAGGGGAGCTTCTAGTAGTTGTCCGGACCTAACGATGTCTACGATATTCTTATTGTTGTAAGCGTATCTCTGTATAATAAAAGGTAAGTATCTTTCTTTAGCTCGTGGTTTCTTGTTTGCTTCTCATCTATCCGGCCACTTCGGCAGACGACACGGGACGCAACAAAGTGGCGACGAGGACGTGATGGACGTCTTAATCGGAGCCCACGTTAGCGAGTGCCACGCTGCCGGCAGTCAACGCGGCTGTCTTGCTCGTTTTATTGCTGGCTCTGACTAACCTAGCGGCGCAGTAATACACCGTATACTTGTGGAAATTTCTGTTGCAGGGTGGTGCGAAAAATGTTTCTTTGCATGTATTAGAATAAGTTGCTTACTAACTACCGCTCGTCATGGCGCACGCAGAAACAAGGCCTGGCGTGGATTTAAAACAGCGTCTCCTGTTGCAGACTCGACAAATGAATTCGCTGCTTGCTGGGATGCAGCAATACTTCCAAAAGCAAGAAAAAGCTGTCCCCGCCGCAGGGCAACCAAGCTACACTCCACCATTCCGGAAATTTCAAGAGGAAAACGAATCGTCGAGTACCTGGCGCAAATACACACATCGCGGCTCATCAAGTAAAAGGTCAGAACAAGCAATCATTTTTTTCTTTTTCTTGCCACAGTAGGCGTTGATATTTTCCGCCTTCTTCGGAAACTATACCCGGAGAGGTCCCCCAGTGATTTAACATAAGAGTCTCAGCTCAATAGTTTGATAACATTCTAGTTGCGGCAGCCAGGCCAGACGTACAAACACTGGATCACTGACTTGAAGGGTTTAACACGTGATTGCAAATTTGCGTGTGAATGTGGTAGACTTTTTGCAAATAGCATCATTAGGGACGCAATCACACAGAACTTAACTGACATTCATTTTAGAGAACAGATTCTGGGGATTCAAGATCCCTCTTTAGAACAAGTTATTAGCATTTTAGAATCTGCTGCGAATAGTTTTGAAGTGTGTCGAGTGTGTAAACTGCAGTCTAGTGATAGGGCTACAGCACGACCATATAAGGAAAAGTCCGCGTCACCGGCGTGCTGCACAGCCGCAGCGGAACAACCGTAGCTTCGCTCTTGTCCTCGCTGTAATCTGAAACACAAGCGTGCCAACTGTCCTTCTCGCAAGGCGACTTGCTATACTTGTGGCAAACGCGGGCATGTAAAAGCCGTGTGCCAATCTAGGATAAAAGACAAGTGCTTCTCGTATTCTCGTAGCTGACATTCAGTACATTCTCTTGTAGTAGCTGAAAGCAAAGTGCGCCGTAACAAACGTAAGAGACTGAAGAAAGGGAACACTAATTCTAGCACTGTTGTGCAACGTCAGGCTAATAAAATGTATGTGACCCTGAACATTGCTTTGTACAGTGCAAAGTTTCAGTTGGATACATGTTCGTCAGTTTCCTTGCTCAAAGACTTACGAACTATTGGGCAAACCGGAACTTGCGAAGTGTAACACTCCGCTCACAGCGTACAACGGACAGCGCATTCCGATTTTGGGCACCTGTAGCTTAGCAACAAGTTATCAGAATGTCACGCGAATGGTGCAGTTTAAAGTGGTAGCAGCTCAGTCATATGAAAACATTTTTGGTCTGGACAGTTTTGATTTGTTTGGCTTCACCATTCAAAATAGTGTTAGCAATTTCCGCACTACCATCTCAAGATAGCATTACTCAACTTTGTGCAGAATTTCCTGAAGTATTTAGCAGTGGAATGGGGATGGAAAATACTATGTAGCTCATGTCCAATTGAAAGAAAACGCCCAGCCTCATTTTCGGAAAGCCCTCGCCGTGCCTCAAGCACTCAGAGATCGCGTAGCACAGGAACTCACAGCATTGCAAGCAGCGGGTTTCATTGAACCTATTTTAGCTAGTCAATGGGCATCTCCTTTGGTTTTACTATCAAATCTACGTGGACAACTTGGTTTTGTGTACACACAGTGGATGAGTTTTCCCTTGCCTCGGCCAGAAGAACTTATGGACAAACTCGGCGCTGGCAGATGTTAGATTTGCGCGATGCCTATTTGCAAATTCCTTTTGATGAAGAGTCTCAGAAAATTTTTGTCATTAATACGCATCTGGGCCTGTTTAAATACTTGCGGTTGCCGTTTGGTAGTAGTTCAGCTCCCGCAATTTTTCAGCTTTATTTATCACAGCTGACTGCAAAAGTTCCCTTTTGTAGCAACTACTTAGACGATATAATTGTCGCTGGACGCACCCCAAAACAACATACAAAGAATTTGCGTGCATTGTTTAAAGTTCTGGCAAATGCAGGATTGAAGTGTAACAAGGAAAAGTCTTTTTTCCGTACAGAAATTGAGTATCTCGGAAACACCATCAATGCACACGGTGTTCATCCTCTCCAATCGCACTTGCTTGCAATTAAAAATTTGCCTTCTCCCACAAATGTGCAGGAACTACAGTCTGTATTAGGAAGCCTTAACTACTATCACCGGTTCATTCGTAATGCTTCGAAAATTGCTACACTCTTGCATAAATTGCGCAGGCGCAATGGTCCCTTTGTTTGGACAAAAGAGTGCGAGTCAGCTTTTCGACACCTGAAAAATGCTTTGCTTAGTGATCGCTGCCTGCTCCATTTCGACCCCGCCAACCAGCAGTCGATTCGTCGTCATATGGCCTCGGGGCAGTTCTTTCGCACCGAATCGGATCTGTGGACCGACCGATTGCGTTCGCTTCAAAGTTGCTGTCGCAAACGCAGCAAAATTATTCGCAGATTGTAAAGGAAGCTCTCGCGATCATCTTTGGTGTGACTAAATTCCACCAATATTTGTATGGTCGGAAGTTCTACTTACTCACGGATTACAAACCATTGCAGTCCCTGTTCAATCCGGCACACCTAGTTCCGCCGAGAACAGCTAAAAATTGCAACGGTGGGCATTACTTATTTCAAATTACGACTGTGAAATTTTGTATCGTCCCACCTCCAAGCATTCAAATGCCGATGTGTTATCAAGATTGCCAAGACACAGGAGTTTGATTCTTCTAAAAATGCTTGCTTGCACATAGACTCGGAAAATTCTGAAACTTTGCAGAACTTTCCATTAGACTTTCGTCGCATTGCGCAAGCCAGTCACTGGCCCCGGTTTGCGTGTGTGCTAGTACACGTTTGCCGCGTGCTTCCAAACACATTGACAATTCTGCAGCTTGTCGATATTTGGAATATCGACAAGACATTGTGGTGCAACGAGGTGATTTGCTTTTGCGCTCGCACCACGAGCAAACTAGTGCTAATTCCTAGCTCACTTAGCAAGGAAGTCTTACAAAGGCTTCATGCAGGACATTGGGGAGTCGTGCGTACCAAGCAACTTGCTCGACTACACTGCACATGGCCAGGCATTGATAAAGACATTGAACGTATCACTGCAGAGTGCAATGCTCGTTTGGACAATCGAGCTGCTCCGCTGCAAAAATTCGCGTCACGGCCTACTCCTTTCGCTCCTTCGCAGCGTATGCATTTAGATTTTGTAGGTCCTTTTTGGAGAACAAGATGGCCAGTAGTATTAGATGCGTTCAGCAAATTCCCTTATGTGGTGGCAGTGAACAATATCACGTCAAGAAGTAAAGTTCAGGCACTGTCATCCATATATTGCATTGAAGGATTACCTGCCCTTATAGTGACAGACAATGGCCCTTCATTTTGTTCGCAAGAGATCAGTTTTGTGCTACGAACGGAATTCAGTATCTTAAGTGCCCCCTTCCCATCCACAGCCAAACGGCGAAGCCGAACGGTTGGTGCGAACATATAAGCAAAAGATGGAGACTTCTCGCACGCGCGAGCAGGCCATCACGTTCCTCAGCGCCGGCAGTTGCTTTGCATCTCACTCTTCTCACTGTTGCATCCGCCGCTACAACACGTCGTCGGTTCTTTGCAGGTCGTACGCGGACAGCCGTCGTCGATGGCAACGTGGCAGAATTGAGCGGCGCATTGCTACTAACATGTTTTTAGTGCAGACCCGTTCCGGACTGCAGCGCCACCACTGGAATCAGCTTCGGCTTAGATGTTGCAGCAGGTTTTCCTTTTTCAGACCCATCTATAGAGTGTCCGACACGTCGGCGTCGCCTTCGGATGCCGCCCAGGAGTGTTGGGAGGTGCCCTTCCTGGGAGCGCGGGCGCGGGCGTGGGCGCGGATGTCGGCCTTCCCATAAAGTGCAAACCGTCGCCGAAGGAACCCCGCGCTTACACGCCTGGTTCATCGTTTGGTGGCCGTGGTTTCTTGTTTGCTTCTCATCTAGCCTATGTTCCTAGCCGGCCACTTCGGCAGACGACACGGGACACAACAGAACGTACACTAGAATACATTCAAAGTGCTTGTAGACGTGTAAGCTTAAGTAGTTAGAAAGTCTATGGACTGATGACTATAGCAGTTCTGTCCAACAGGTTTACAAACATTTGAACATTTTGTAGTTCTGTGCAATTCCCACTCACACGACTCGATGGCATGAGGCTCCGCACATTTTTTGCCGTACGACATCACAATTACTTTAACCGTCAGCTTTCACCCACGTCAATTGTCTGAAGCTAAACCTTTCGAAATAAAAAGCTTAGAAACAGCAACATTAGTGTTCAATAAAATCTTAGCGATCTTCCAAGTGGTTGTGAACCCACGAGCTTTCGGCCGAGTTCTCGTTGGCCATTGTCAGGTGGTAAAGTGACTCCTGTATCGCCGTTGCCTTGCCGTTATATAGCCGCGCTATAGCCGTCACTGGAGCCTTATGCTTCGCCATATGAGGCAATGTTTACATCCTGAGTCGGCTGCGTCCGCTTTTGGCTGCTGGCTGCGACGTCACTTCTTCGCGTCTGCCTAAACCTCGCTAGGGCCAGGTCGCACGCTGGGCTGAGCTGCAAACCGAAGTCCTTATGGTGTTCTAAGACATTTTGATTTCAATAGCTTCCTTTATAACGCTATCCCAATATTCTTTTGTTTTAGCAATGACAGATGTTTCGTCGAACAGAATTCGGTGTCATTTTCTAAAGAATGTTCTACCATGGCTGATTCCCTTTCCCGGCCCCCTTTCCCGCCCCCCTTTCCCGCCCTCCCCCCACTGCCCTCCCCCCACTGCCCTCCCCCCACTTTGCCCAGTTTCCTTCCAGTTTGCTTCCTCATAAAATAAAATGTCTGCGGGTCAATATGGAAATTACAAGCGCCCTGTTATTGATAGAACATCTTACTACGTGCCGAGCGGTCTAAAGCGTCTCGCTGCGGAGCGCGCGGTTGCTCGCCGTGGAGGTTCGAGTCTTCCCTGGGGCATGGGTGTGTGTGTGTTTGTCCTTAGGTTGATATGACTTGATTTTTTCAGGGAAGCCAAAACAGTCTTGGTCTAACCCGCCACTGCCCGCACCGAAACTAAGTTTATTGTGCGGTATCGCTCCCTGTATGTCTAGTAAAGTCAACCAATGCCCTTGAACAGTGCAAGGAGTCCCTTTACCAGTTCTTTATTAGACACAATTTCTTAGGGTCTGGTTGTCCCAAATGTTCTGTGCCTTTTACTCTCCAATGCAATGCATTCGAAGATCAGATGTGATGCAGTTTCATCACCGTCATCACAGATCCTACATTTAGGGTCCTCTTCTGTTATTCCCATTGTATGTAGATGTTTTTTGAAATTCCCATGGCCTGTCAGCAATCCAACCATGAGTCTAATCTCTCTCCAGAGGCCCAGGATAGCAGACCTTCTTTTAAAACATGGCTTTGGCATCATTACCTTGCCATGTTTTTGTTGATGGACTTTGGTCCAATATTCTACATGCTGTCTTCTGAGCCGGTTACGTAGCTCCAATTTGATCACTGCCTTGGTGATTGTCAGGACAGGTTCCGGTCCAATAAATGGAGTCTCTGCCCCCATCCTGGCTAATCTGTCGGCATGTTCGTTGCCACTGATCCCCGAGTGGCCAGGGACCCACAATAGGTTTACTCTATTGCTTTCCCCTAGCTCCACCAGAACCCTGTGACATTCTGCAACAATTTTAGACCTTGTTGCAGGAGCTGCCAGTGATCTCAGGGCTGCCTGGCTGTCTGAATAGATATAGATGCTACAATCTTTGTAGCACCTACGCAAATTCTCCTCCACACACGCCCTGATGGCAGTCATTTCCGCCTGGAATACTGAGGCCCGTTTCCCTGGAGAGATGACGCCCTCCAGTCGTGGCTACACCCCATATACCCTGGCCCCAACACCTTGGTCTGATTTTGACCCGTCAGTGAATCAGACAATATCCCCCGTACGGTGTCGAACTATTTTCTCCCACTGCTCCCTGCTTCCAATTGTTATACTGAAAGGCTTGTTGAAGCAGTATGGGGTTATAATATAGTTGGCTGGCATTTCCCCAACCTTTCCTATATTTACCTCACTCACTATTTTAGTGTGTGATTCTGGATATCCCGAAGAGTTCCAGTTGTTGCCTGATTTGAGTCTGTATGCACCAGCCGCTGCCTCCATCTTGACCCACAGGTGTAATGGGGGCATATCCAGCATGGTTTCCATCCCAGCAGTTGGTGTGCTGCTAATTCCGCCTGTTATGGCTAGGCAGGCTAATCTCTGCACGTTACCAAGCTCCTTAGCAGCAACCTGCTGTTCTACCTTCTTCCACCACACGACCGCCCCATAGGTGATCCTGGGTCTAATCACCGTGGTGTATATCCAGTGCATACCCTTGGGGCTCAGGCCCCAATTTTTGTCACAAGCCCTCCTGGTACTTACTAGAGTACCTTTCGCCTTGGAGCAAATGTTCCTAATGTGAGGGGTCCATGTCAGTTTCTCATCTAGGGTAACCCCTAGATATTTCACTGTCCCCTTCACAGGTAGCGCTTCATTGAAAAGCTTTAGATTCCAACTTGAATGTTGCATATGCTTCTTTGTGAATGGTACAACAGTTTTCTTAGGACTAACCCTGCCGCGGTGGAGTAGCCGAGCGGTCTAAAGCGTCTCGCTGCGGAGCGCGCGGTTGTTCGCCGTGGAGGTTCGAGTCCTCCCTGGGGCATGGGTGTGTGTGTTGTCCTTAGGTTAGTTTAACTAGGTTTAAGTAGTTTGTAAGCTACGGACTGATGACCACGCAGTTTTGTCCGATAGATTTACAAACATTTGATTTGATAGGACTAACCCCCAGATCCTGTTTTCTGTACCAGTCTTGCACAATGTCCAATGCACCTTGTGCCATATTCTTCACTGTGTCAGCAAATTTTCCAAGTATTACTATGACAAGATCATCTGTGTATCCTTGGCAAAAGTACTGCCTAGAGTTTAATTCTCGAATGAGATCATTCACCACTAGATTCCACAATAAAGGGAAAAGAACTCCTCCTTGCGGGCAACCCCTAGTGGTGTTGATTACCATTTTTTCATCCATCATGGTAGCCTCTACCTTTCTTCCACTGAGCATGGCCCTAGTCCATCTACATAAAGTGGTCCCTAGGCCATGCACCTCTGCTGCCCTAACCATGGACTCGAAGGTCGTATTGCTAAAAGCCCCCTCAATGTCCAGGAAGATACAGAGGGCTATTTCCTGAAAGTGTAGTGCTTTCTCCACCTTCCCAACGAGTTGGTGGAGAGCTGTCTCATATGATTTACCTGGCTTATATGCATGTTGGTTTGAATGTAGAGGAGCCCTACTTAACCTCCTTTCTCCAACGTGCACATTAACCATCTTTTCCAATGTCTTAAGAATGAAGGAGGATAGGCTGATTGGTCTCACATCCTTGGCCTTGGTATGATCAATTCTCCCTGGTTTTGGAATGAAGACAACCTTCACTGTCATCCAGGCATTGGGAATGATTCCTGCTGCTAGGCTAACCCTGAATAACCTGCTTAGGAATCTAATAAGATTTTCTCCCACTTGTTGCAGGAGAGCTGGAAAGATTCCATTGGGGCCAGGTGACTTGAACGGTTGAAATGTTCCCACCGCCCATCGGACCTTACTGAAATCGACACACTCCTTGGCCAGATCCCAGTCCTCTTTGCGAATACCTGAGAACCGTTATCTCTCAGGAATCGTATTCTGGTCTGCGTTATCCCCCAGAGTATATTGAGGAAAGTGAGTCTTGAGGAGCAGTTCCAGCGTTTCTTGTGCTGTCTTTGTATACTCCCCATCCGCCTTCCTCAATGTTCCTCCTGGATTAGTTGGTACTCTAGTGAGTATTTTATGAAGTCTCGCCTGAGCAGCCGTGCCCTCCACTTCCTCACAGAATACCTTCCAGGATGCCTCCTTTGCCCGTCTGATGGCAAGGTTGTAATTGATAAGGGCCTCACGATGCTTTGCCCATTGTCCTTTGCGCCTCACAAGGTTAAATAGTCTTTGTACCTGTTTCCTTTGCATTTCCAGGTTATTATTTCACCAAGGCACACTCCTATTTGTGCACTTCTTGGTGATTGAGCAGTTGTCCTGGTATGAGGTCACTATACGGACTCTGCTACTTCCTCAAACTCTGCTGGGTTCCTTATCGAAGTTTTAATTTCCTATAGGCTGAAGTCAAGGTCTCTCCTATATGTCTCCCAGTCCGTTTTCCTGGGATTCCTATAGGCCATGGTCTGTCTGGTTCCCATTTCAACCTTGAATTTAATATACATGTGATCTGATGAGGATGGCTCCAGGACCACATGCCACTTTTTGACGTAACATCCCATCATCATGGAACTAAAAGTTATGTCAATTACTTCTTCCCTTCTACTATTCCTGAATGTAGGTTCATCACCCCTATTCAGGATCTCCAAGTTGTTAGATAGGAGAAATTCAAGAAGGTGCTCACCTCTACTGTTGGTGTCCTTGCTGCCACACAACAGATTGTGGGCATTGGCATCACATCCCACCAACAGTTCGTCACCTTGCCGATGGCAGGCTTCCGTCAGTCTCCTCACTTCCAAAGAAGGAGGAGAGCTGTCTTCGTAAGGAAGGTATGCTGAGGCCAAAACAATTTCCCTCGTGATACCTTCCTCAAGTTGCTGCATCCTGATGGTCACCAGGTCCCTGGAGCAAAAATCCATCATTGGTATGAAAGGTATTCCATTTCTAACATAAATGCATGTTCTGGAGTTTTTTAGATTTCTAGCATAAATCAGCTTACCTCCAGTACCACCGAGGCCCAAAACACCCCCTTTGTATAAATAGGGTTCTTGTATCAGGGCCACGTCCACCTCCTGTCTCCCCAGGCGACGGCTCAGGGCAGCAGTGGCCCCTTTACTGTGCTGCAGGTTTATCTGCAGCAAAAAATGTTCAAATGTTTGTAAGGCTTAAGGCCAATTCACACTGTCCGTCACGTCACGTCACGTCACCGTCCGCCAGAACATTCCGCAATGTATTTCTAATGGCGGCATTCACACTGTCCGTCACCGGACCGTCACGTCACGTCAACCTCCGTCAAGCTTTCTCGAGAAGAATGTTTTGACGGAACGGCCGTCTGCTAACATCGGGAGTTAACCTATTATCGTCACGCGAATTACGTGTTGCAGTCGACGATTGCACTGTTTATATGCAAATGTGTCTTATTCATCTTTGTGTTGTTGTTGTATCTCGTTTTAGGTGTAAATCTCAAATGTTTCATGATGACCTAAATATTTTTGTCAATTGAGTGTCCCCCTAAAATCGAGGTCGGATATCTGAAACCAAAAAATGGTTTATGTTACGTAACATTGTAACAGAAACGAATGAAGCAAACTGTTTATTTGAATAAGATGTAATTTGATTACGCATTTTTCATTAAATAACACTTTAAATGAAAATGTCAGTTCTAATGAAAGACAAAAATTCAGTTGTTTACGACGATATTAACAATGTCAGCGAGCAAATCGTAATGGTTAAAGTATACAGGCGCTATTTATGCTCTTACAAGTATGGTTTGATGTCTTCATATTTTTTATTTTTTCGCTTGAAAATAGATGTCGATGTTTTGAAATGTTGTTTCAGTTCCCAGTAAGTTGGCCAAAAACATACACTGTAAAGTTTTCTTTAGCCGTTAATAACATTTAGCGTTGTTGTTCCCCCTTTCTAGTATTAAACTATGACTTTCTACATAACAGATCGCCACTCATAACCTCACTTTCAACATCGCGTATTGAGATGGACAAATTGACGTGACGGACACGGACGGACAGTGTGAATACAACTTGACGTGACGGTTCCGTGACGTGACGTTGACGTGACGGACAGTGTGAATTGACCTTTATGGGACTTAACTACGGGGTCATCAGTCCTTAAACTTACAAACTACTTATGAACTACTTACGAACTAGGACAGCACAAATATCCATGCCCGAGGGGGGATTCGAACCCCCGACCGTAGTGGCCGTGCAGACCGTGACTGAAGCGCCTCAGTCCCCTCGGCCACCGCGGCCGGCTATCTGCAGCACTTCCAGTCCCCATCTTGCTGCCATTATTGCCTTTAAGGTCTTTGATTACCCTGACGGCGACGTGCGAGAACCCTAAAAACAGTTTCAGGCCTTTCTCTCGCATTGCCTTCAGGGACTTCTCTCCGAACTCCACCACCAGGGTTCGTCCTTCCAGAACGACCTTTTGGTTAATTACCTTCCAATCCTCTGTCGAGACTTTTGGGTTCTGGACCCTTATTTTCTCGAACCAGAGTCTTTGGAGGGACATACTTAAGGATCTTGGGTACCCATATCGATACCTGTGCGGTCTTCAGGAGTTCGGTTGCTGTCTTGACCAGCAGCTTCGCATCCTCCCATGGGGATATCATGGGCACCTTGTCCTTAAGCCATACAGCTGAGTGCTCCCCCTCGCAGACAAAAATGAGGGCACCGCGATCTAGATAGACCCTCCTGAATTTGGGTCCTGGACCAGCGTCCCCCCCAATCTCTTCAAAGAGGGCCATCTGCACGAGCTCCTCCTGCTGCGAGGTGATGCTCACCAGTGGGTATCCTTCTTGCACAACCGCCATTCTAAAGACCGAGACTGCAGTACTATAGGTCTGTTTTCCTATTTCCTGCCTTAGCCTTTTAGGATCACGCTTGTCCAGAGAGGAGGGAGTCTTAGATTCCTCCCTAACCCTCTTGCCACCTGTCTTTGACGTCGAGGGGGGTCTGTGTATTCCCTTTGACCTGAGGCAGTTTCTTTTTGGTGGTCTTGGGCTCAAGCCCTTTTGATTACCTCCACTTATGCTTAGGAAGCCATTCTTTTCCTTCCTTTTGCTTCTGTTCCTTGAGAAGTTTCCTCCTCTGAGCCCCAGACAAGGCCTTAATCCTAATCTGGTCCAACTTCTCTGTTACAGTTCCCAGTTCTTGCTCAGGTCTAGACCCTGATTCAGAAGTAGGAGTGCACTCCTTCGGTCCTGATCCCGATGTCTGAGTATCTGAGGTCTCAGATTGCCTCTCAGATTCTTTTAAAATACTTTCTCTGTGTTTATCTTAGTCCCACGAGATTTGGGGATTTATATGGTCCACACCACGATAACCCCGCGTGGTGCGAGGCTACTTACTCAGGGACGTCGCCCGGTCCTTAGGTTAGTTTACCTAGGTTTAAGTAGTTTGTAAGCCACGCAGTTTGGTCCGATAGATTTACAAACATTTGAACATCTTGCCACGTTAAATAGCGTTCCATTTGAATCAAACACTAATTTTGAGCACGTTCCTTGATGAGATGCTCAATAGATTCCGAATCTATCTTACTGTTGCCTGCCACGTTGATTTCATAAAATGTTACGTAGTCTGTAGGCTGGATGCGTTGCAGACAGTTTTAGTTGCAATTTGCTCACTAAAGCACGGTAATAGGTTTCAGAGTACAAACTTCATGGCGACTTTTAGGTGCCATGTATCTCACGTCGATAGATTATCATTCGATCGGTATCGTCGGCAGATAGCGGACGAAATTAATTTACTAACCACTGCAATGTTCAATACAGTTCGTGAATTTCATTTATTTCTTATGTTATAGTCAAAACGCGGAAGTTCTGGGAGGTCTACCGAACATCTGTTAGACTCCGTTTGATGGTTTCGTCTGTTCAGAGTAACTATCTTTTCCCTCCAGCAGGCGCGCTCCGCCTTCTGCGTTTCCAAAGGCGCGCTCCTTCGCTCGCTCGTTGTGTCGCATTTACCGAAACGACCGTGGCTGCCGCCGCCGCATCATACCTCTCATCGACTGCAGAAAGTTAATGAAATAAATTACCCTTCAAGTCGGTGGCGACTAAACGCTACTGCTAGCATTACTCATAAAGCAAGAACACTTTATGATGACTGACATAGCAAATTTCGAGTGGACAGCAGTTAATTTATACGTCTTAGTCTATTTTAAAACCACGTTTATCTGCATTTTTCATTTATATGATTATTTCACACTTTTCAAATTTTTCATTCAGTTTCAAACATTTTCATGAGAATACAACAGAGACATTCCATAAATTTCATTTCTATTTCACCTGACTCTTGTTACGTATTGGTCACGGAAAGATCGCGAAGGTAAAAGATAGCGTGTGTTCATATCGCCCTAAGCCTTACCAGGAATAGTTTTAACGGCGAACCATTCACGACTGGAAGAGAGAAAGGAGGAAACAGCAGTTGTATAAAAAGTGCCCTCCACCACCCACCAATTAAGAAATGGCGTTAATGTAGTAGTGTCGTCCAGTTGTGAGTTAAGTTGAAAGTTTAAGGTCTCTTGTTCAGTGTGAAGTTAGTTTGAAATGAACTGCAAAATTTGTACCAAGACAAGGAAACATAAACAAAGTAAGCTCTATTACATACGAGACATGAAAGAAACAAGAAAGGTTACGATTTAACGTCCCCTCGACAAGGAGGTCATTAGAGCGAAGCAGAAGCTCGGATTGTAAAGATAAGGATGTGGAAGGAAATCGGCCGAACCCTGCCGCAGGGACCATTCCGGCATTTGCCAAGACTTATTTAACAAAATCATGCCGGCCGCGGTGGCCGAGGTGACTGAGGCGCTCCAGTCACGGTCAGCACGGCCACTACGGTCGGGGGTTCGAATCCCCTCTCGGGTATGGATATTTGTGCCGTCCTAGTTCGTAAGTAGTTCATAAGTAGTTTGTAAGTTTAGGGACTGATGACCCCGTAGTTAAGTCCCATAAGCTTAACAAACATTTGAACATTTGCACAAAATCATGGGAAACTCAAATCCAAATGGCCGAAGGCCAGTTCGAAGCGCCGTGCAGCCGAATATGAGTTCAGTGTGTTACCACTGCACCAACTCGCTTCGTAGCAAAAACGAATGCGAGTAAATATTGCATTGTCACACGGTTCTGAGTTACGTAAATTAAGTTTTTGGCCTATCGTTAGTATAAAAACAGTTGTAAAATTTGTAAGAAACACAAAATAGACAATAAAGCAACCTAATAAACACGTGTTACAACGATTAAAATTAAAATTGATCGATGCATTGTGCCATGGTTTAAATCAGTATTAAGGAAAGAAATAAAAGATAGTATTAAAAGTATTGCCGTATCTCTTATTCATTGATCTAGAACAGATGCCGTAGAATGCGCAAGGCTGTAATTTTATCGCTATTACAAAAATTAAATGGACTGAGTACAAAATTTTAAATAAATCTGATCCAAATTATCATTACCAATCAAGTTAATAAATGAATAAGCCGTGAATGCCCTCTGAGTACATATCGGTTTCAAATGAAGCGTGTTAAAAGAAGTGTTCCACATTTTGAGAGGAAGTTTTACGGATGAAACAAGACAAAAATGACCGTTATACATTAGCTCTAACACGCTTATGTTAATGGATATGAGAACTTGTTGATCTTCAATACTGTGAAACATTATGAACAAATGTAACGGTAATAAAACTACTAATTAAAAGCTCAACTTGAAATAGAAACTAATGGTACTAACAATAATAAAGCACAGCAGTTCATCCACCTCACGAGGAGAATTATAGGGAAGACTAAGGAGACGAACAGCAAGAGCAAACTATCTACAGTTGCGAACAATATTCGTACAAGTAAATATACCAATGGTAAATATACGACCGCCTCCTGCGAAATGAATGATGTGGAGAACATTTTTCTTTCGACGTGAGATCTGGGACCGGCAGAGACAAAGTATGATCCATCTAGAGACAACAGAAAATGTAATGCTACTTGCAGAAAAAAGATATCTCCTTATTTTGTGAGAAGTAAGGGCGAATATAAGCCTGAAAAAATATAAATATAGGATAAAAATAAAATTAATAGGCAAGTTTCGTACATATGACTTTCTTCAACATATAATTACATCTCTTCTCCACAGAGGACCGGCTACCCGAGCCGAACTCTACTATGACAGAGAACCGCCCACTTCTCTGCCTTTCGTGGAGATATTTCAGATGGAAGCGTTCTGCCCACCAACGATAGACCTAAAGTAACCAAACGGTTTGGTTTATGGGACAATTTCACTTTTCGCGGTTGCAATTACTTTACAAATAATAGATCAAACAAATGGAGTAATTTTAAGGAAAACCAACTATTAAAATTACTTTGAATCACCTGCGAAGATAAAAATATTTAAGGCAAAAAGCTCTTCTGAAGCGACACTAAACAGTAACTATATAATTCAACTAAACAGGGGCATCACTATACGAAGAAAAGTTTCTTGTCGGGAAAGGTTACGCGGATCTAATAGAAGTCGCTATATTCTGCAACAAAAACCGTCTGGTAAATTGTTTATCAATAAAAACTTGCGTAATGGCTGCTCTAGGACGGTACACGCCAGATGCTCATTTTTGTGATATTCCTGGAATGTGAGCCGCGTATGGCAAGACTGAACGTATATACATCCATTTTGGGACAACAGTCCGTAGGAACTTTGGAGAAAGTAGTCGCTTTACACTTTCTTCGTTTAGTTAAAAGAAACTCTCCCCGGAATTTGATGAGGGTAAGTCATCTATTCATCAGCATTTTTCAATGCTGTTGTCTGCTTTGGGATTGAAGCCTTACTTAGAATGGACTTTGGTAGCGCAGCATGGCTAAAACCCAGTTAGCATGCTGTTTGTAGAAATGAGGATATTGTGGGATGATCAAGAAGCAGTATTGCTTACGACGCTAGACAACTTGATCGTTCCCTCATTTACAGCATTCGAGGTATTTTCCAATATTCATGAGGATATGAGTTTAGTCATTGAATTAATATGACTCTGTTATCCTGAATTAAATTTTCGACCGCAGGAAGGTCAACCCCTGTTTAAATTGCAAACAATTGTGTGTTTTATGTCGGGACTGCCTGTATTAACTGCCAACAAATGTCAGACAACTGAACCAGTACTCTCATTTTAGCTCGGTGGCGCCGTTCTCGTCTCCTGATCTACAGTAAGCATAGTTGATTAGTGAGATATCGTTGTACAAGTGATGTGTGTGGCTTCAGGTCTATTTTTCTCCTCTGAAAAATGTCCTAATCGGTATTCAGCAAATACCAAAACTCATTGCAGTGTCAACCAAGATATCGGCATTTTCTGTTTTTATTTCAATCGTTATCATTCTGCTGTAATGCGGTAAACGTCATTGATTATCATCATTATTACTATAATTATCATTAAATCAGTTGCAAAAGCGTTCTTTTCCATGTAGCCAAGAGACCAGAAAGAATGTGTGGTTTGACGGAAAATAGGACAAAATGAGAAAATAGGCAAAAAGTTTGTAATAATTTCTGTTGATTTATGATCGTGACGACAGATTTTAAGCAACAACACATGAAAGTCGTGGGTGGCAACATTCGAAGAATCCATCATACACATGGGTTCAGATTCTCATCATCATTTGTTGGCCCAACAAGGCTGTAACAATGTGAAGCTGGTTAGTAGTCTATAGATTATATGTATATGTTTGCAGATGAAAAATCTCAGAATTGCACATTTCCCACATATACACTTTAGTTTCTGTGTTCATGGCCGTAATTTTAAGTATCCTGTCTTCTGAATCCTCAAATGAAATAATTATTAAGTCTACATTTTGAAATGCAGTCACTTTCAAGATGCGAAGTTTTACCAGCCGAATGGGGCAACGTTGATTTACAATTTTTCATGAAAAAAATTAAAAAAATAGCATCTATCGAAATCTAACATAGTAATTGTTTTTAATCCTTTTTTTTGGGGGGGGGGGGAGGTGAAACTGAAATCGTGATGGAAGTTTACACATCTCAGTCTTTGACCTGCCGCATGTTGCAAGCACAATCTCAGTATTTTTAACTTCTCTAGTCACATTTGCTGAAATTATATGAAAATCCATGACTCCCCTCTAGAAGCCCCTATGAGACTAGCGCGATTTCGCGTCGCTTATCGCTACACAGGTCTTCCTATTACAGCTAAGAACTAGCAACATCGTTGCTAATATTTGGCAACACTGTGACAGTGCAGTTACTTCCGCAAGTGGTAGTGAATTGTTTCGCTAAGTTCACTTGACATTCCTCTGCTGCTTTTATGATTCAAGCTGTATAATGCCCAAGTCACATGAGAGACAGAAATTTAACTCTTGCACTCAAGGAATGCTGTTACTAGTATAGGTGACTTTCAGGTTATGTTTCGCGAGGCTCAGCACTGAATATGTGAGAGACTGAGAGCACCAGGCGCCAGCGTGTGGTTGGCTGTGTGCTTCTGCTTGTGTCTTGTGATGCAACTCTGGTGTGAGTCGGCAGTTCTAATCCTGGTTGGAGACACTGCGTTTGGTGGTGGTATTTCATTTTACTTTATTCTATTTTACTTTATACGCTGCAGATTGCAGCGAGAAACTCTTTAATGGAATCTGAAGAAAAGCTTTATACAATAAGCCTTTCAGAAAGGTCGACTCCAAATTATGGAAATGGTATTAGATGTCTTCTTTGCTTCACCATACAAACGCCTTTGAAGTAATTCGAATTGGCTTCCATCGATACGAATTTTTACTGTTTCCTTAGGACCCACATGCTAGGGGATACTTACGGAGGAAGTGAACATGATGATTAATATAGTTCCTTCATGCAAAATATCTGCTGTAGAAATGAGACATGAAGACACGAACCTTGTAGTGTGCCTGTGTTGCTTTAGAATGTCCGCTGAAATGTATTCACGTAATTTAGCTCATACGTTTACCATAAGGAATCAACGACACTAAAACATTATATTGCAGTGACTCACTGTGTCTTGCTGAAAACATTTGAACTGATGACAATAGCAAATTACATGAAGGGCTTTTTTGAAAGGAAAAGGATCGCGATATGAACCACAAATAAGTGTTAACCATCGTAGAGTGCCATTTGATTGGATCAATGAATATGACAATTTTTCCCTCTCTAATGTATTATGTATTAGTGTAATATGCTCATCATTCCAAATGGGTGGCCTGCTCCGTTGCCGGCCGCGGTGGCCGAGGAGACTAAGGCGCTCCAGTCACGGTCTGCACGGCCACTGCGGTCGGGGGTTCGAATCCCCCCTCGGGCATGGATATTTATGCCGTCCTAGTTCGTAAGTAGTTCATAAGTAGTTTGTAAGTTTAGGGACTGATGACCCCGTAGTTAAGTCCCATAGACTTTACAAAACATTTGAACGGGGCCTGCTCCGTTGATATCGTGTCTGAAATACACATCGCAACCTTTTTTGTGGATCACCACTCACCGCTGCTGCCGGCGAGTGGGCCGCGGAGAGCTCTGCCAAGTGCTGCGGCCAGAGGCAGCAATGTTATTGGGCCGGAATGTTACTACCAGTGTACCAAAAAATGAAATAGTTACGGATATGCTCACTTTACACGTGTGGCATCAGCATGCACACGGGACGTGAAATTAAAATTTTTGTCAACAGTCGGGTTCGATCACCAAGACTTGCATGTGCAAGTCACGCACTTTACCGCGAAACCAGGAATGTAACTGACGTACACGTCTTCTAACTGCACACAAGATGTACTGTATGAACTCCTGCTGTCTACAGTGCTGCCATATTGTGCAGATAGCCGGACTTAGAGCGAATCAGCGCGGCTACGTTTATTGTCCCATGTCGCGATCGGCTCGGACTTAGGCTCAGCGGCGGCCGGCCGCCGGCCAGGTTTTTTGTCAAAGAGTGTACATGTGATAAAGAAGTCTATGTTTACAATTCGTTGCTATGTATTTCATGGCATGTTCTCCAAACAGAACAAATGTACTTTTCACAGAAAGCGCTGTTGCCTTTGAACAACTCGGAATCTTGCAGAATATAGTTGTGTTCAGTTACCAAGAGTGTGCGAAAACAATTAGGAAGCAAGATGGCCAAAAAAATTGATTGGTGGTATATTTCTTCAGTGAGATCGATACTTTTTGTCGTTCGTTCATATTCGTTCTGGGTGGTTAGTTGAGAATTTTACTCAGTTTTTTATTACAGATGGCTTTGGACCAACACCGTCTGAAGAGGCCTGTGCACTGCTGTGACACGACACGACACGTCACGTCACGTAGAGTAGGTCGCATCGCGTAGTTTTTTATGGGTCCTTCGGTTTGAACGGGTACTTCGTGGACGTTGGTTTATGTTGTCCTATTTCTATCGTTTCGGATAACTCATTTCTCTCGTTACAGAGGGCGTCAGCTACCATGCCGGCAACCCTCTGACCGAGCGCGCTGAGCCACCGCGCCCTAGCTAGTTCCGAACCACATGTTCGTACATCACAAAGTAATTTTTCGCCTATCACGCTATCGCGAACAGCTGCAAGAGTAATCGTGATTCCCGTACCATCGATGGCAGGTTTTAACCAACCAACAGTAGATTATAATTCATTGTCCTAAGAACGACGTGTTTTTGATAATTTTCAGTGCACCATTGCTTTGCAATGACAACACTTCAGTTTTAACAAAATGTTTGTAGAACTTATGGGACTAAACTACGGGGTCATCAGTCCCTGAACTTACAAACTACTTATGAACTAGTTCGTACTAAAGACGGCACAAAAATCCATGCCCGAGGGGGGATTCGAACCCCCGACCGCAGAGGCCGTGCAGACCGTGACTGGCACGCCGCAGACCGATTTTTATTTTATTATTATTATGATCTGTGGTTGTTGGTTGTTGGTTATGAACTGTAGGCTGAAACTGAAGAAACTACAAAAAGGTAGGAAAATAAGGAGATGGGACTTGGATAAATTGAAGGAACCTGAAGTTCTTAAAAATTTCAGAGGGAGCTTTAGGCAACAATTGACAGAAACAGGGGAAAATAAAACAGTAGAGGAGGAATGGGTAAAATTGAGAGATGAAATAGTGAAGGCAGCAGAGGACAAAATAGGTAGGAAGGCAAGACCTGCAAAAAATCCTTGGATATCACAGGAGATATTAAATTTAATCGATGAAAGGAGAAAATATAAAAATGCAGTAAATGAAACAGGCAAAATGGAGTACAGACGACTAAGAAATGAGATTGGCAGGAAGTGCAAAATTGCTAAGTAGGAGTGGTTAGAAGGCAAATGCAAGGATATAAAAGAATGTATAAATAGGGGAAAAATAGATACAGCCTACAGGAAAATAAAAGAAACATTTGGCGATAAGAAAAACAGCTCTATGAATATCAAGGACACTGATGGAAAACCAGTTCTCAGCAAAGAAGGGAAAGCTGAAAGGTGGAAAGAGTATATAGAGGGGCTCTATGAAGGAAATGAACTTCGAGACAATATTGTAGGAAGGGAAGAGGATGTAGATGAAGATGAAATAGGAGACACTGTACTGAGAGAAGAATTTGACAGAGCCCTGAAAGACCTAAGTCGAAAGAAGGCCCCTGGAGTAGATGATATTCCCTCAGAGCTACTGAAGTCTCTGGGAGAACCAGCCATGTCAAAATTGTTTCACCTGGTGTGTAAGATGTATGAGACAGGTGAAGTACCCTCAGACTTTAAGAAAAATGTTATAATCCCCATTCCAAAGAAAGCAGGTGCAAACAGGTGTGAAAACTACAGAACCATCAGTTTAATAAGTCATGGTTGCAAAATATTAACACGAATTATATACAGAAGGATGGAAAAGCTGGTAGAAGCCGACCTCGGGGAAGATCAGTTTGGGTTCAGGAGAAATGTAGGAACACGGGAGGCAATACTCACTTTACGGCTTATCCTAGAAGATAGATTAAGAAAAGGCAAACCTACATTTCTAGCTTTTGTAGATTTGGAGAAGGCTTTTGACAATGTTGATTGGAATAAACTCTTTCAAGTTCTGAAGCAAGCAGGAGTAAAATATAGGGAGCGTAAGGTTATTTACAACTTGTACAAAAACCAGACAGCGGTTGTCAGAGTTGAAGGGCATGAAAGGGATGCAGTGGTTGGGAAGGGAGTAAGACAGGGTTGTATCCTTTCTCCAATGTTATTCAATTTGTGCATTGAGCAAGCTATAAAGGAAAGCAAGGAGAAATTTGGAGAAGGAATTAAAGTTCAGGGTGAAGAATTAAAAACTTTGCGTTTTGCCGACGACATAGTAATTCTGTCAGAGACAGCAAAGGACCTGGAAGAGCAGTTAAACGGAATGGACAGTGTGTTGAAAGGTGCATATAAGATGAAGATTAACAAGAGTAAAACTAGGGTAATGGAGTGCAGTGTAAGAAAATCAGGTGATGCTGAAGGAATTAGATTGGATAACGAAGCAATAAAGGATGTAGATGAATTTTGTTACTTGGGCAGTAAAATAACAAATGATGGTCGCAGTACAGAGGATGTAAAATGCAGAATGGCAATGGGTAGAAAAGCGTTCTTGAAAAAGAGAAATTTGTTAACATCGAATATTGATTTAAGCCTAAGGAAGTCCTTTCTGAAGGCATTTGTATGGAGTGTGGCCTTGTATGGGAGTGAGACATGGACGATAAACAGTGCGGACAGGAAGAGGATTGAGGCTTTTGAAATATGGTGCTACAGAAGAATGCTGAAGATTAGGTGGGTGGATCGCGTAACTAATGAGGAGGTAATGAACAGAATTGGGGAGAAAAGAAATTTCTGGCATACCTTGACTAAAAGAAGGGATCGATTGGTAGGACACATTCTTAGACATCAAGGAATTGTGAATTTAGCGTTGGAGGGAAGTGTGTGGGGTAAAAACCGCAGAGGAAGACCAAGAGATGGATACATTAAGCAGATTCAGACAGATGTAGGTTGCCGTTCTTATGTGGAGATGAAGAGGCTTGCTCAGGATAGGTTATCGTGGAGAGCTGCATCAAACCAGTCTCCGGACTGAAGACCACAACACATGATCTGTGGTCGTTTTTATTGTTCGTACTTGGTCGTTCGTTGATCATTTGGCTCAGCTTTTTTGTTACAGAGGACGTTCAGCCCTGTAACCGGGCGTACTGAGCCACGGCGCCAGGCGTTTTTTTTTTTTTTTTTTTTTTTTTTTTTTTTGTTTTTTTTTTTTTTTTTGGGTAGTGACCGTTCGGCCACTGCGGCCGGCTCATTTCAATTTTGACGCTTTGCAGCGGCCCAGCACACACTGACAGTACTCCCGTCGTTTGAATCGGGCATGAAGAATGAAACTGTCTCACATAAGTGAACCCATCTTAGTTGATGATATACGTCGGTTATCGAGAGCATAACGATCAAATAATTTGGCGTAGTCACCAGCAGCGTATGGATTGTTTCTGCAAATCTTAGAACCATCTGACGACCAATGTCGTAAAGTTACAATCCGATAACTCTCATATGAATGAAGGTTGTATTCATTTGAAAACTGTATGCAATGGCTGCAAAGAATGTCAGCAACGTAGCGGCGGATTAGCCGTGTGCATTGGTGCGCCGTGCTGCTGTGCTCGCGGCCTTTCGCCGTCGGGGTTCGAGTCCTCCTCGGGCATGGGTGTATGTGATGTACTTAGGTTAGTTTACCTTGGTTTAGGAAGTTTGAAAGCTACGGTCTAATAACCCAGCAGTTGAGTCCGATAGATTTACAGACGTTTTCAACATTTGAATGTTAGCATCACATTCAGTCTGGTGGACTCCTTGGTGTTCTACTTCTCTCTGCCTCGAGCGTCCTGCACATTCAAAAGATTCAGTGTATACGCTGTTCGATTTTATGCAGAAAGCATCGTTGGCGGATATATTGTAATTGTATCCAATAGATAAGTTTTTTTCTTTAGTATTTGGATGACAGTTTGGTTCAATACATTCTTGTTGACGTGCGCCTCGGTTGCACAGTGGTAGAGTGCCAGACTACAGGTCGCGGGTTCGATCCCCGTCAGGTCCTAATATTTTTATCTGTCACTTTCCACTTCTTTCACCTCTGGCAATATTGCTCATGTGAAAAATACCGAGTAGCATCGTGGTTCGGAACCCACGTTAAACTGTAGGTCCCCCTATTACTGGTTGGGTAAGTCAGTTCGAAGGTCGGAGGAAGGCAACGGCATACCACCTCCAAACAGGACCATGCCTAGTAAAGCATTGTGGTGTTCAAACCAATCTTCGGATTGTTGACTGCTTTACCTTTTTTTACATTATTGTTTGCGTAATGTGTCCATTATTCTACGTTCTGATTACAGAAGCGCTAATTGTTTTATAACTACGTTATTTGAAAAGGCTTCCCACGGATGTACACGCTTTGAAATCAATGCTGTGTAGTTGTCTCATCATTTTTGTGTGCTTCTCTTTGGAGATTGTGCGCTTACATCGAAATCAATAAAAATATTTCCGACGTCGAATATTATAAAGAAACATGTTACCTCCTACTAAAGTTCTCAGTATAACCACTGGAGAGTTCGCAAAAATGTGAATCGATCCTGGTGAATTAGTGTATGTTTTAAGACAGGTTGATGATTTATGATGTTAGCGGTCGGTGTACCTGTGCATTATTTTCCTACTCTGTTGCTTCAGTCTAGTTCCAGAAATACGAGTCTGTTTGCCATATACTTTAGATGTTCGTCCTGTGCTCACTTTCCAGCCTGCTGACCGATCTCGTCGCCTATTATTCTTACCACTGATTGCATGACTGAATCTTGGCAACGCAGCAAAATATGTTTGGCAGCTCTGTTACCGCCGAGTTACGTCCTGGTAGGCACTGTAAGATCATAATTTTACTTGATTATTCGTGTAATTTCCATTGAATAATCTGACTCGTCTTTAACTCGCAGGGTGACATAGAGCTATTAATTCCTATTTTTCGGTCAAAATACTCGTTACACGCATTAATTTCATCTAATCTCTTCTCTTAAGATTTATCTGTGCTTGCGAATAATGAGGTTCTAAGGAAAAGGTAAGCTATACAGTTCGCCGCCATCTGTAAGGTAATGTCATCGCCTTTCAAGCTGCGGTGTTTTTGGTGTATAGTTCACGTCTCGCAGGATTTTAACTTTTTTAGCTGATTATGTAACAGGAGCTACAAGAAACTACATCGATTTTTTAAAAGTCTTTTAGTAATTTCCAATATTCTCTGACTTTATCTGAACAAGTCTGACCAACTCATTTAATTTACCGATTCCATGGCTGTATAAACCAACTGGTTCCTGGTTAATGATACCCCCAACCCAAGTTACACGTGTGTTTTGTCCGAAAATAAATTTTCTTCGCGGTTGTTCGACTAGAAGAAGGAAATCTGAACATATGATCGGAAAAAATGCATGAGAGGGTTGATTTACAAAACAGACCGTTGGATGTTTTGTTTGTGAAATCATAAGAAACCGATATACTGTAGCAGTAGCATGCGAAGCATTTTTGTAGGCCTCTTACACTGCAACTAAACCGTGTGCCATTTATTTGCCACACATAGCAAATGCGACGGACATATTGGTGGCGTCGTGTTCACAGTGCACAGTACATAGTCTGAGGCACCACACGCAAAATATTATGTTCCCCCTATTCTTTACTCGAGTATATAAATTTCGTTAACGCTCAGTCAGTAATTTGTTCTTAATATGTCAGCATGAAGGCATCATAACTCGTCACTAGTAAAATCAGTGGATAGGAATATTCAGTGAGCGAAGTAGTGACACTTAACAAAAATACAATAACAGTACTCCTTTGAGTTTTCGTTCGAGCATGCACTACACCTGAATCGATTCTTGGACTTTGTCGTGAGACATCTGTATTCACGAGACAGATGGTCGCAATTCATTGCATATGTAAGTTAGCGTGACTTTTCTAATGTGGAAAATCTTTCTTGCCAGATCAATCTTTCTTGAAACAATAGAACTATTTTCCGTGTTTTTCCGTCACGCAACTCACTGTACAAAAGTTGCGAGATGCCTGTATCAATCCGATAGTCAACACTATGCTGTAAATATGTTTTTCCTTTTGCGCGTCTACTTTACGACGCTATGGGAAGTTAATATGTTTGAAGTAAACAAATCCAATTGAAGTGCTACAATTTCAGGTGAAGAAATAAATAGACGAAGAAAAGCGCGGGCGCCGCTGCTCGCCTCAGCGGGCATGGCTGTATTTGTTGTCCTTAGCATAAACCTAGGGACTGACAAACATTTAAACATCTCAACTCCCAACTGTAAACAGTTCTGTCTTGACGCAGTCGTGAACTCTTCTGTGGAATTATTTATGGAAGTTTTCGCTCTTACTGGTGGGTTAGGAAGTGGGGCGAAATACACTTGATGTTCCCTCAAATTGATAACGTGGACAGCCGAAATGCGGTTATAAAAATGTTGATCGAACGTGGATTTTTTCAGGTACATCTATGCTTTGCGGTTGTTGATTCAGTAAATTCTTGGTTGTTTGGCTCACCTTTATTACAGAAGGCGGTTAGCCCCCTCACCGGGCGCGCTGAGCCACAGCGCCCGGGAAGGAGGATTCGAACTCGTGAGTTGGTGTATAAAGGGCGCGACGTTTAGCAGGAGACCACCTTTCCTTCTCGAGTAGCGGACTAACTTCCTCCAGATACTCGTTACAGGAGAGCAAAAGGAATGAAATCAAAGGACGGGCGATGAAACCGGTGGCTTAAATGAAAACATTTCCATAGTTTTTGGGAGGAATGATGGAGGGGAAAAGTGAAAGAGGGGGTGAGGAAGAGAGGAACTAGAATTTCAACTTAAACTGCTAGATTTCTTGAGTCTCTTTGGAAGGATGGAACAAAAGGAAAGCGTAACCTGAGTAAAAGAGTCAGAAAATGTTCATATGTTTATAATGCTATGGGACCAAACTTCGGTGATAATCAGTCCCTAGACTTATAATCTACGTTGTTGGTGTTGTTTTCAGTCCAGAGACTGGTTTGATGCAGCACTCCACCCTACTCTATCCTAAGCAAGCCTCTTCGTCGCCACATAAGAACGGCAACATACATGTTTGAATCTGCTTACTGTATCCATCTCTTGGTCTTCCTTTGCGGTTTTTACCCCCAAACACTACCCTCCAATGCTAATTTAACGATCCCTTGATGTCTAAGAATGTGTCCTACCAATCGTTCCCTTCTTTTACTCAAGGTATGCCAGAAATTCCTTTTCTCCCCAATTCTGGTCAGTACCTCTTTAGTTACGCAATCCACCCACCTAAAAAAAAAAAAAAAAAAAAAAAAAAAAAAAAAAAAAAAAAAAAAAAAAATTCAAATGTTTGTATAGTCTATGGGACTTAGCTACGGGGTCATCAGTCCCTAAACTTACAAACTATGTATGAACTAGCTAACACTAAGGACGGCACAAATATCCATGCCCGAGGGGGAATTCGAACCCCCGACCGTACCACCCACCTAATCTTCAGCATTCTTCTGTAGCAGCACATTTCAAAAGCCTATATCCTCTTCCTGCCCGCACTGTTTATCATTCATGTTTCACTCCCATACAAGGCAACACTCCTCACAAATGCCCTCACAAAGGACTTCCTTAGGCTTAAATCAAGATTCGATGTTAAATTTCGCTTTTTCAAAAACTCTTTTGCACCCATTGCCATTCTGCATTTTATATCCTCAGTACTGCGACCATCATTTGTTATTTTACTGCCCAAGTAACAAAACTCATCTACCACCTTTATTGTTTCGTTACATAATCTAACTCCTTTAGCATCATTTGATTTTCTTAGACTGCACTCCATTACCCTTGTTTTGCTCTTGTTAATGTTCATCTTATACGAACCTTTTAAAACACTGTCCATTCCGTTCAACTGCTCTACCAGGTCCTTTGCTGTCTCTTACAGAATTACTGTCATCGGAAAACGCAATGCCTTTTTTTTTTTCAACCTGAACTTTAATTTTTGCTAAAGACAAAACACACACACACACACACACACAGGACTCGTACCTCCGCAGCAAGGCGCCTCAGAGCGCACGGCCACTCCCACGTGGAAAGAGAGAAAGATTAAGGAACAGAAATTGAAGGTGAATCAATAATCAAGTTTTACACATTTTAGGGCGGATGCAGGTGTTATCAGTTCAGGGGAAGAGAGAGAAATTTGATATAACACAGCCGCGGTGGAGTAGCCGAGCGGTCTAAAGCGCCTCGCTGCGGAGCGCTCGGTTGCTCGCCGTGGAGGTTCGAGTCCTCCCTGGGGCATGGGTGTGTGTGTTTGTCCGTAGGTTAGTTTAACTAGGTTTAAGTAGTTTGTAAGCTACGGACTGATGATCACGCAGTTTGGTCCGATAGATTTACAAATGAACATTGAACATTTGATATAACACAAAATAGTCCTATTTGATTTATTACAATTCATGTTCGAAGGCAGAAAGAAAATGAAAAAGTAATGCAATTCAAAACATCTGCCGGTACTTCTTTCAACCTGAAAAGTGATTAAAGGAAAATATGACATTTATTACCTAGTGTTCGGTATATTAATTTGCGAAGTGATCTTCCCCTGGCTGAAATAGACAGAAAATCGAACAAGAGAACAAGTAAAAAATATAACATTCATTTGTGTGCTCTTATTATTTCGTACAGAATCCTTTATTATTTATCACTTCAGTCATGCGTCTGGGCATGGTCTCTATCAGGCGTTGGACGTAATTGCCACAAGAGGCAACTTCAAGTCTTCAAGTATGCAGTCCCAAAGAGCGTCAACTGAACGACTAGTTTCATGGCTAGTTATCTGATAATGTTCAGGTAGCCTCAGCCCACATGTTTTCCATGGGGTTCAGATGTGCAGACCGAGGTAGCCAGTCCACGACACCGACGCCCACGCCCACGTTCGACAATTGCTGCTGAACGAACGCCGACTTATGGACAGGTGAATGACCTTCCAGCAGCCTGAATTCTCCATCGCTGTACAGCATTCGTACTGAAGGCAGCGTAACATTCTTCACCGTATGAACGCACTACTTGCCATCAAGGTTTCCCTCAATCCTGTGAAGTACTCCTGCTCCTCTCGCGGAAATCCATCCCCAACAGGAAACCGATAGCCGCCCACTTCTTCATTTCGTCGCTAGATATTTTTCGCAATGTCTGCCAGTATACTACCCTTGAACGGTCATTGCTCGTGGAATTCACCTTCTCATTGGTAAAACTAACGTTTACCCACACCGTGTGCTAATGGAGTTCAGTGAATGTCAGTCGATATAAAAATTTTCCTTGTTGAGTTACTGTTTTGTCGCGCATCTTTGTGCGTGCAGTCCAGATTCCCTCAGCCTTCGACGAAGTAGGTTGTTAGAACCAAAGAAATTGGTCTGTCAACGCAGCTGCTTAGCATTGAAAGAGGGAACCTCTCTGGTATTACACGCAAGCTCTTCACCCTGCTGGTGTGTGTGCTCAGCCTCTTCCTGTCTGAGCCAGAAGTTCTGCCGGTAGTGCCTCGTTAGACTTTTTTTTTATTTTATTTATTTGTTTTTTCTGTTCCATAGGACCCACTTGAGGAATAAGACTCCATGGTCATGGAACAAGTCAATACATTGTTACACAAGAATGGTAATAGAAAACTTTTAAGTAGTCCTTTACACACGACAATCTTAAGACAAAGTGAAAAGAATCAATAAAGAAAAAATGAATTAGCTTAATTGTTTAACTTTTCTAGGAGTTCCTCGACAGAATAAAAGGAGTGAGCCACGAGGTAACTCTTCAATTTAGATTTGAAAGCATGTGGATTAGTGCTAAGATTCTTTAGTTCTTGTGGCAGCTTATTGAAAATGGATGCCGCAGAATACTGCACCCCTTTCTGCACAAGTGTTAAGGTGGTGTGGTGCAAATGTAGATTAGACATCTGTCTAGTATTCACCAAGTGAAAGCTACTAACTCGTGGGAATAAGCTGATATTATTAACAACAAACGACATTAAAGAAAAAACGTATTGTGACGCCAGAGTCAAAATTCCCAGACTACTGAAAAGGGGTCGACATGACGTTCGCGAACTTACACCACATATTGCTCGAACCGCCCGTTTTTGAGCCAGAAATATCCTTTTTGCATCAGGCGAGTTACCCCAAAAAACAATGCCGTACGTCATAAGTGAGTGAAAGTAAGCGAAATAGACTACTTTTCGTGTTGAAAAATCACTTATCTCAGATATTGTTCTAATGGTAAATTTAGCAGAATTTAGTTTTGGAACAAGATCCTGAACATGGGCTTTCCATGACAGCTTACTGTCTATATGAACACCTAAAAATTTGAACTGTTCAGTCTCACTTATCACATGCCCATTATGTGTAATCATAATTTCAGATTTCGTCAAATTATGTGTTAGAAATTGTAAAAACTGAGTTTTACTGTGATTTAACATCAACTTGTTTTCTATTAGCCATGAACTTATCTCTTGAACTGCATTATTTGATACTGTGTCAATATTACGAGCAACATCCTTCACTACCAAGCTGGTATCATCAGCAAACAAAAATATTTTACAATCACCTGTTATACTCGAAGGCATATCATTTATATAAATAAGAAACAGCAATCGTCCCAAAACAGACCCCTGGGGGCACCCCATACTTAATTGTGCCCCATTGGGATTGCACGTCATAGCCATTTTCTACACTGCGGAGAATTACTTTCTGTTGTCTATTATTAAAGTAAGAGGTGAACCAGTTGTGGGCTACTCCCCGTATTCCATAATGTTCCAACTTCTGCAACAATATTTTGTGATCAACACAATCAAACGCTTTTGTTAAATCAAAGAAGACGCCTAATGTCCGTAGCCTCTTATTTAACCCATCAAGTGCCTCACAGAGAAACGAAAATATAGCGTTTTCAGTCGTTAAACCACTTCTAAAACCAAACTGTACGTTTGACAGGAAATTATGTGAACTGAAATGATCAATTAATCTTGAATATACAGCCTTTTCAATAACTTTGGAAAAAACCGATGGCATAGAAATAGGTCTATAGTTGTCTACATTATCCCTTTCTCCTTTTTTATAAAGCGGTTTCACTACTGAGTACTTTAATCTGTTAGGAAACTGACCATTCTGAAAGGAAAAATTACAAATATGGCTTAGTACTGGGCTAACATATGGAGAACAGTACTGTAGAATTCTGCTAGATACCCCATCATATCCATAAGAGTCCTTAGTCTTTAGTGATTTAATTATTGACTCAATCTCACCTATGGAAGTATCATGAAGGATCATTTCAGGTAACAGCTTCGGAAAGGCATTTTCTAAAAACGTTATATGATTACCTGTAGAAACTAGAGTTTTGTTTAGTTCCTCTACTATATTCAGAAAGTGATTATTGAATATTGCACATATATCTAACTTGTCAGTAACAGAAACATTCCTACTACACACTGACATATCTTCTACCTGCTGCTCCTGACCAGACACTTCCTTCACGACTGACCAGATAGTTTTAATTTTATCCCGAGAGTTTGCTATTCTTTTTGCGTACCACATACTTTTTGCATTCTTAATGACATTTTTCAGAACCTTACAGTACAGTTTGTAATAAGCTACTGCATCTTCATTCTGACTGCTTCTAACATTGTGATACAACTCCCGCTTAGTTCTACATGATACTCCTATCCCCTTTGTCAGCCACCCTGGCTGTCTGTTACTGAAAGTACCCTGTTTTGAGCGTTCTAGCGGAAAGCAACTTTCAAACAGCATAATAAATGTGTTCAGAAAAGCATTATATTTATCATCTGCATTATCAGCACTATAAACATCCTGCCACTCTTGTTCCTTAATTAGACTTAAAAAGCCTCCTCTCCTGTCTCTTTGTAGTAGTAGGTGGCATGGCATACCATAGCTCCTGGCAGAATCTCCGATAAATGGCCTCCTTCAATCAGAGCGACAACTCTCTCACAGACCGCTCCCAGTGAGCCACTGCACTTGCTGCGATGTGTTTGCTGCTTGCCGGTCTCACGCTAACGCCAAAGGAGATGTAAGCGTATTGTCATCAAAACGAACGCCAGTGGTGACAGACTTGACACCACACCTTTGCCCATAAGCATATGTGGCTCACGCCTGTGGAGGTCGCGCAGGCCAACACAGAATGACTGTTTTAGGTTGGTCGTGCGTTCGAATCCAGCCCATGACAGGCACTATTTTGTCTTGATTTGCGTTCCTACAGTATGTGTGTATGTCTGTCTCTCCCGGAATAAATATTTGGTAACTAGTCAACAAACTGCTTTGAATTTCAATAAATAATAGCTATTTGTGCTGTGAAGTGGCTAAATGCCAGTTGTTGGCGGCTATAATAGTCATGTATCAGAGTGTGATTTCGTTAAAAGATATCATTATATGAGTACGTGAAGACTAAAAATTTGAGTACTGGTTTTTAATATTAATCGTAAAAGAAGCCCAAAGTAAGTCGGAACGTGTCTTTCAACAGACATGACAAAAATCATATGTATACAAAGCCGTTAAGAGTAATAAATGGGCCGGCCACGGTGGCCGAGCGTACTGCGGCGCGTCAGTCAGTCTGCACGGCCACTACGGTCGGGGGTTCGAATCCCCCCCCTCGGCATATTTGTGCCGTCCTTAGTAGTAGCTAGTTCATAAGTAGTTTGTAAGTTTAGGGACTGATGACCCTGTAGTTAAGTCCCATAAGCTCTACAAACATTTGAACATTTTTGAGTAATAAGTGGAAATAAATGTTTTCATATCTGTAAGTCTGGTGTCTTTCGTTGTTAATTAAAAAAAAAAAAAAAAAGAAAAGAACGTCTACAGATAAAGTGCTACCAACTTCTGCCTTGTGTGCCGATCTGGCGCTATGCCAAAAAAAGGCCACACAAAAGGAACAACTTTTTGTGACATCACATTCTAGGGACGATGTTTAAACAGTTCATTTTCATAACTGCTAGGTGAATAAAGTTGAAATCAGAATATTCTGACAACAAAATATTGTTGAAGTTATTTCGTTTACTTTTCTGTAAGAGAGTCTTTGTGGTCATTTACTGCCGTTGCCGCAAAATTGAATGTTCAAATGTTTGTATAGCTTACGGGACTTAACTACGGGGTCATCAGTCCCTAAAATTACAAACTACTTATGAACTAGCTAATACTAAGGACGGCACAAATATCCATGCCCGAGGGGCGATTCGAACCCCCGACCGTAGTGGCCGTGCAGACCGTGACTGGGGCGCCTTAGTCCCCTCGGCCACCGCGGCCGGCCATAATTTTTTTTTAATTTATTGATTTTCAATGGCCACCAAGAGGAAATGATAGAGGTGGAAGAAGAGTAGCGGGCCAGACAGAGGAGGGGGGAAATAAAGAGATAGAGGACCTTCGAAAAACAGTCTGACCTGCATTCCTATGCGGGAATTGGCAATCCACTGGTTCTGACGGAACATTTGGTCTCACTCATCATTTCACGAAGCCTAAGGAATTCAATGCTGGGTACATGGCGATATGACTGAGGTGGGTGAGTGATGGCAAGAACTCGTTTATTTAGAAAGAATCCTAAGGAAATGCAGTCCGAAAAGGAAGTAGGTTACAGTACACTTGTTCGCCCACTGCTCACCGGTGTGGGGTCTGTACCAGATGGGGTTGATAGAGGAAGTAGAGAAGATCCAACCGATCTGCGGCGCGCTTCGTTACAGGATCATTTAGTAAACGTGAAACCGTTACGGAGATGATCGATAAACTCCAGCGGAAGACTTTGCGGGAGAGACGCTCTGTCGCTTTGGTACGGACTTCTGTCGAAGTTTCGAGAACATGCCTATACCGAGGAGATCGTGAGGATAAAATCGGAGAGATCAGAGCCCACACAGAGGCTTACCGACAATCTTTCTTTTCGCGAACAATACGTGGCTGGAATAGGAGGGAGAACCGATAGAGGTACTCAAGGTACCCTCCGCCACACTGTCGACTGGCTTGCGGAGTATGGATGTAGATGTAGATTTACTTTTACATTCTTTTAGTGCGAGACCCAGCCACAGTGAAGCGTGTTCGGGTTTAGCTATTGTATTCAGACAGACGTTGCCTGGCAGACCACCTGCCACTGTTGATGTCTCCAATGCCCAAGTTGTGGACAGTATATTAAACCCTTCTTCTTCCTTACTTTAATGAAAATGGAACTGGGGCAGTGAGACGGAGGTCGCCAGTTGGAGTACACACGTGTCTAACATAGGAAGGGAGGACGAATCTTGACGTTTCGTAATTGCGATACATCTACAGCGAGTGTTTTAGGTAGGAATGATGGTGTGATCAATTATAACACCTATTAATCACCTTCTCCTTACAAAAGAAATTGAGTTGTTTACAAGAAAATGCAATAATGGGATTTTTGCTATGAAGAATAACTGGAAAGTAACGACTCCTGCTGTTTTTGGGGTGTGTGGGCGTTGTTGCTGTTGATGCAATGTTAATCGATTCTTTCGAATGCAGAAATTAAATGTTTGTAAATCTATCGGACCAAACTACGTGGTTATCAGTCCGTAGCTTACAAACTACTTAAACCTAGGTAAACTAACCTAAGGACAAAACACGCGCACACGCGCGCCCCAGGGAGGAATCGAACCTCCACGGCGAGCAACAGCGCGCTCCTCAGCGAGACGCTTTAGACCGCTCGGCTACTCCACCGCGGCTGCAGAAATTAAGTCTAAGCTGTGATCCCACGAAATGGTAGTATGGGGATCTCCACGATCAGCTTTTGCAAATTCTTTAGTCATATTCACATCTATATGGTGGTGTATTCTTACAAATGCGTCAGGGGCGAAATTGTAACAGTGCAGTAGTTGTATAGAATCTCTGCACCAACTGTTAATATTTCAGCTTCTTTCCATCTGCATCGTACTACACAATGAATAAATCTTCAACAACTTTTAAGTATCGGTATGCAACATTCAATATGAAACTGGTATATAAGTAAGAGAAATTCGAGTAAGGAAATAACAGTTGATAAACTCATACCGCCATACTGCTGTCTCCTTTTCTGAGAGCGTCTGAGTGTTGTAGGGCGAGGGAACTCTGAAGGTAAACAGTTCTATCTAGATGTAGCCAGGGCTCTCTTGTGGAATTATTTCTGGACGTTTTTGCTATTACTGGCAGTTTAGAGTGAAACGTATTAAATTTACAGAATGAGAATTTCAGAGGAAATTCCTTCATCAAGAATAGCATTTAAAATGAAAAGAAACTAGATATAAAGCAATAATATTATTATTGGATTAGAAATTACTTTTGCAGTTGATAGTTTCTCTGGTATCAGATATCATGCATTTCGTGACTATGCGTAGTTGAGTAAAAATATCTGAATTACAGTACAGCAAAGCAGATATGTAGTAAGGACAGCGTCAGGCCAGCGATATCATTCTCACACAAGATTTCATAATTTGCTTGCACAATATACGAAATTTCAACGTCTTTCTTTTCCGAGACTTGATACACACAGTAAAAAAATAGGATTCAACCTTAATTTACACTCCTCTACCCATTACACAACTAGTATTGGAGATGGCAGTAGTCTCTGAGCACCTCAATACAAACACTCTCGAAAGGTTATATTTATATGGACGAATTCATGAAAACAACTTGTTATAGAAATTTGTATTTCATTTTTTAAGCTGGAAGGGCAGATATTGAGTTCCAATAAAAATATTCGGCAAAAGTTACGTGATTGACCCCCCTTACCATTTAAATCTAAATATGTGCTCTAAATATCTGTAATATGCACCAAAAGGCAGGAAAAGGTCTATATCGTGTGGAATAATATTTCACTGTGTCTGACACTTATTAATTTGTAATGAAAAGTATCTCAAACATGGAGTTCAAACATCGCCCGTGGCTGGGCTACGGCGAATGTGTCATCAGCAGAATAGGGCCGATCGCATAGGTGACTGACAGAACGCTGCGGCCGAGCCCACTGCCTCGCAGCGTCCCTTATATACACGCCAGACCAAGTGAACACCTCGGCGTTGCAGCTTTGCTCGCAGCTCGTCATAGGTCTGGGACAGGAGATCTCGGTGGTAGGTTAGACTATGACCCATGTTTGACGACTTGTGGGGTGTGATACTCACCGGAATATCACCCAGCTCATCGCAGGCTACTAATGCCCACAAATGGGCTGCGGACACTATCAGTACAGCCCCACTTCTCATCCTAGAAAACGACACCACTTCGCCAAATTTGTTTTTGAGATTGACGACAAAGAACTGTTGACACGAAGGACTCCACCTGATCAGGCACACACAAGATATTGTGGCGAGTATCGATTTGATCTATTACCCCCCCCCCCCCTACGTTCCTCCCATGGGGTGCCAAAGAAAGGGAACGTCTTAGGACTGTATGTCATCATATTATTCTGTTTTGCCATGCTTGCGACATGCCGGTTTTCAGTGCGACAACACTTATTTGCTCGTTTCATCCTGTTCTCACGAGAAGCTAGCGCAAATGTGTGTCCACCCAGGCTGAGCCCCAATTACCTGGGTAAGCCTATTACAACTGAGGTGCGGCAGGCTTCCCAGAGGTTACTCTATAACGACTGTTCGACCTCAACAGCCATGCTTCTCCTTGGCATGTAGCACACCTTGACAGTGAGGTTTTCTTATACAGGTTTGTACCATCCTTGTGCCCCTGGCAATTAAGCCAAGATCCCGGGCTCTGAAACGTATGTTCCACCTTCGCGATGAACGATGTTCGCTGAAGCACGCACAGAGCTTACGGTGTGGCAGACTTCTTTTTTTGTGGTTTTAGGGCGCACAACTTCTACGGTCATTAGCGCCCAGACAAGTGCATAGATTCGCTAGATCTCAAAAAAAAAAAAAAAAAAAAAAAAAAAAAAAAAAAAAAAAAAAAAAAAAAAATGGTGACTGTTAGGACATCAAGAAGAGGCTAAAAACGAAAGATAAAAGACAATTAAAAGAGTTAAATATCCTTCGATAAGTTGGCCAAGTTGATAAAACGCAAAACTCGAGCAGCTGCTCGTGTGTCATCAGCTAAAATTTCCTCCAGAGTAGACGGAAAGTGAAGGGCTACACGGAGATGATTAAAATTAACACAAGACAGTAAAACATGTCGCACTGTCAGCAGTTCACCGCAGGAGCACAGCGGTGCAGGGTCGGCGGATAACAAGTGACGGTGGCTGAAACTGCAGTGACCGATCCGCAACCGGGCCAGGATGACCTCCTCCCGCCGAGAGGGGCGTGAGCAGGTCCTCCAAGCGGTCGGGATCGATTTTACAGTTCTCAATTTATTGTTGTACAGTGAAAACCACGCACTGTGCCAGGACGACACGATACTCCGGCGAAGAGCCCGTTGAACATCGTCCGATGGGACGCAAAAGGTAGCCATGCGAGGCAAAAGAGCTGCGGACTTGGCTGCTATGTCGGCGGTCTCATTCCCGGGCACACCCACATGGCCAGGGACCCACAGGAAAGAAACGTGACAGCTGTCATCTGCTAGCAACTGGAGGGAGCGTTGGATGCGATACACGAGAGGATGGTTCGAGAAAGGGTCTTCAAGACTCTGCAGGGCACTAAGGGAGTCCGAACATATGGCATAGAAAGGTTGGCGGTGGCGGCAGGTATACAAAACGGCCTGGTGGAGGGCAAAAAGCTCAGCCGTGAAATTCGAGCACCGGTCAGGCAGCTTGTATTGGAAACGGTTGTCCCTGACGACGAAGGCAGATCCGACACCGGCAGTGCTCTTGGAACCATCAGTGTAAATAAATATGGCATTATCGAACCACGAACGGAGTTCGACAAGGCTCGAGCGGTATACCAAATCCGGAGTGCTCTCCTTAAGGAGCGAACTAAGTTCAAGGAGAGTGTGAACCTGGGCCTGATGCCACGGAGGCAATGGGCTTTCGCTCAACCGAAAGGTGGAAGGAAGGGTAAAATCGAGCCGCTGTAGTAGGCGGCGAAACCGAACTCCAGGTGGAAGCAAGGCAATAGCAGACAACTGATATTGGCGATCGAGTGAGTCATCAAAAAATAATCGGTAAGATGGATGGTTGGGCATCGACCGCAAGCGGCATGCGTACTGACACAAGAGTATGTCACGCCGAGTGGTCAAGGGTAATACAGCAGTCTCGGCATACAGACTTTCAACAGGGCTGGTATAAAATGCACCGGTCGCAAGACGTAATCCCCGATGGTGGATAGATATTAGTCAGGAAGCGGCGAGATTCGAAGAGCCAGACCAACCGAGCATTAACCATGCGTTCCATCACCTTACAGACGCGGCTCGTCAGAGAAATGGGGCGATAACTGGAAGGAAGGTGTTTGTCCTTCCCTGGTTTGGGGATGGGGACAACAATGGCTTCACGCCAACTTGTGGGAACATGACCTTCAGTCCATATGCGATTGTAGGTACTAAGAAGAAAGCACTTGCTCGCAGGAGAGAGGTTCTTCAGCATCTCAATATGAATGGAATCGGGCCCGGGAGCAGAAGATCGGGACAGGGCGAGAGCACGGTCTAGCTCCTGCATGGTGAAGGCGACGTTATAATTTTCACGATTAAAAGAGTGGAAAGAAGGCGGCCGTGCCTCCTCTACCTGTTTGCGAGGGAGAAAGGCAGGGTGGTAATGGGAAGAGCTCGAAACCTCCACAAAGAAACGGCCCAATGCGTTGGAAACATCAGCGGGGTCTACGAGGACTGTGTCCTCCACGGTCAGGCCAGTAATCGGGGAGTGGACCTTAATGCCGGATAAACGGCGGAGGCCACCCAAAACAACCGTGGAGGGAGTAAAACGGTTAAAAGAACTAGTAAAAGCAGTCCAGCAAGCTTTCTTGCTGTCGTTTATGATACGACGACATTGCGCTCTCTTACGTTTATAACGTATGCAATTCTCCAAAGTTGGGTAGCGCGGAAGGTGCGTAAAGCACGGCGCCGGGCTCTAAGCGCATCACGGCAGGCTGCAGTCCACCAAGGGACCGGCACACGACGTGGAGAAGATGATGTACGAGGTATGGAATATCAGCGCACACTCCGCTACAGAGTGAAAGTTTCATTCTGGAGGTATGAAATGTTCGGCAGTGGTGAGAATAACCTCTGTGAGGTATTCGACTTTACTGTCGCAGCTGGGAAAATTCTGATCGTGAAAAACAGCCATAGAAGAATAAAGCCCCCAGTCGGCTTTAGAAATGTTCCAACTGGTGGGACGAGGAGATGGGGAATGATGCAGGAAGTGGATGATACAAGGGAAATGGTCACTCGAGTACGTGTCAGAAAGTGCATACCACTCAAACCGACCGGCAAGCTAAGCAGTGCATATCGCAAGGTCTATGTGGGAGTAAGTATGAGTTGTGTCAGAAAGGAAGGTCGGTGCACCTGTGTTGAGGCAGACAAGATTGAGGTGTTGGAGAAGGTCCACCAAAAGGGAGCCTCTCGGACAAGGCGCCGGAGAGCCTCATAGGGGGTGGTGGGCATTGAAGTCGCCTACCAACACGAAAGGTGAAGGGAGCTGGTCGACGAGGTGTAACACATCTGCCCTAGTAAGGGCAGACGACGATGGCGAATAGACATTACAGAGGGAAAAGGTGAATGTGGATAGAGTGATGCGGATGGCAACTGCCTGTAGGTGAGTATGCAATGTAATGGAATGGTAATAGACGTCGACTCGAATGAACATCAGAACCCCTCCATGGGCTGGGGTACCTTCCACGGGTGCAGGTCGAAGGGCACAGAGGTGTAGTGGGGAAAGTCTGCACAATCACTTTGACGCAACTTAGTTTCTTGGAGACAGACTAGAAGCGGGCAGTGCAATCGAAGGAGTAGTTTTAACTCCTCCCGATTGGAACGAATGCCGCGAATATTCCATTGAAGGAGCGCCATGATGAAAAATGAGATAAGAAATGAGGATAAAAACGAACAAGCAAGCGGGGTCACCTCGACGGCCGCTGAGGACCGGATTTCGAGGGAGCACTGCTATCGCTGTCTAGGGTCAAAGGGTCATGGTCCATAGGTTCGACCGACGCGCCTGCCACCTCCTAGAGTTGATCAGGAGGGGCAGTTTCCACCGCCGGTAAAGGGCTGGGCGCCTGGCAGACGGAGCGTACCGGTGAAACAGGAGACGGCCGAGGCCGGCAACTGTTGGGCGGCGTGACGGATGGGTCACGCCTCGGCGGGGAAGGTGAGGAACTCTTTCTTGTTGGCTCTTCTAGAAGATTGACATTGAGAAGAGGCAGTTGACGATTGGGAAGCCTGAGAACGCAGAAAATCCTCACGGACGGGTTCCTTTTTCAAAGTCCGGGCATCTTGTTTAGGTGCCCGTGGTTTACCAGAGGTTGACGAAGACTGTAGTTTAGAAGCAGCAGGAGGAAGCGGGGACGTGGAACGGGCAATCTTCGGGCTGGCAGATCGCACAACTGTGTCAGCGAAGGTAAAATCACAGGTCTGGGTACTTGAATCCTTAGTAGGTCGAGTGGAGGTGAGGACCTTACTGTATGTGCCCGCTGGGAGGATAGCGGGCTATCGACTCGCCAACAACTTTCGAGCGGCAGATGTTGATACCTTTTCCGTAACCAGAATTTGCTGGATGACCTTTTCATCCTTGTATACAGGGCAGTCGCGAGAGGAAGCCGCATGGTCACCGTTGCAGTTAAGGCAGTGAGGGGACGGAGGTGGGCAATCCCCCTCATGGGCGTCCCTACCACAAGTGACATTTTGCTGCATTTGGGCAAGATTCACGGCATTGTACCTGTGGCATTGGAATCAGCGTGTTGGGTTTGGAATATAAGGGCGGACAGAGATAACTTCGTACCCTGCTTTGACCTTCGACGGGAATTAAACTCTGTCGAACGTCAAAAACACAGTACGAGTCGGTGTCAGCTGGTTATCTACCTTTTTCAAAACCCTATGCACGGCTGTGACACCCTGATCGGACATGTAGGTTTGTATGTCTTCGTCAGACAACCCGTCAAGGGATCTCGTGAAGACTACCCCCCGTGACGAGTTGTGTGCGATGCGCTTCTACCTTGACAGGAAACGTGTGTAACAATGTAGTCCAGATTAGTTTCTGTGCTTGGAAGGCACTGTCCACTTCCAGCAACAATGTGCCATTGCGCTGACGCGAACAGGTTTTAACAGGGCCAGGAATTGCATCTACACCTTTCTGGATGACGAAAGGATTGACAGACATGAAATCTTTTCCATCGGTGCGAGAGACAACAAGAAATCTCGGTAGATTAGGCAGTCTTCTTTTGCTGAGGCGAATCTATCTTTCGTTTCTGGGTCAACGTCACTGAAGAAGAGAAGGTAGTCATCGCAGAAGTGTCCCCCGTGATTACCGGCGTCTCCGATGGCGTGCTCCTTCCCAGTGGGGGCCCTCTACGAGGGCTTACCCGCCTTAGGTGATTGTTCATACCTTAGGTCACACCTCCCGAGAACTGACGGAGGGACCAATCGGCATGTTCGGAAGGTACCAGCTCGTGTAATCAACCCTCCCTGGGCCTGGCCTTTACTAGGGGGTACGTACGTGCCCTACTTGTCTACCTGGGGTGGGGAATTACGCGTTACCCCGTCACCTGCTACGCATGATAATGCGTGGGCCGGCCTTCAGACACGCACAGGGAGGAAACAAGAAGAATAGAGAAGGTGAAGAGGAAGAAGGAAAGAAGTGTCTCAAACACCGAGGCGGAGACTAATGAGGAGAAGAAGGCTAGGAGAGTACAAGGAGAGAAAGAAAAAAAAGGGTAAGAAAGGAAGGAACCAAGGAATAAGAGAAACGACAACAAGATACCACCTTAACTCACGAAATACGCCCGTCTCCGGGCGAAGGCATAAACCGGGAGGGAAAGTGAAGCAGCCTGGGGCAGAAGAAAGGCTGCTCCGGCTCGGGGCCCCGTGCACGCCACACACGTACCCACGAAAGAACTGTGGGCCCCCTGGGAGGGGTGTGGCGGACTGTTGGCAGGACACAGTCCACAGCTCGAGGACCGGTTCGCCAAGCCCGTACTCGGCAAATTAATGCTGAGCCCCACGGAATCAGTCACGCTCTCTCAAAGCATCTATACCAGCATTTGACTACAATGAATAAGAAAAATCAGAACAAACCCTTATCTTGATGGCCAAGAGGCAAGTTTGAACTGCCTTCTCTGAAATTCAAGTCCTGGGTGCTAATCACTGTCCTACCTAACTAGGTGCTTTCATTCCTTGACTAACGCCTCTTATTAATTTCTAACTTAAAATTATTAAAATGTTTACATCTACATACATACATACATACGCTGCAATCCACCATAAGGTGTGTGGCAGAGGGTACACTGTACCACTACTAGACATTTCCTTTCCTACTCCACTCCCGAATAGAACGAGGAAAAAATGCCCATATGCCTCCTTACGAGCCCTAATTTCTCTTGTCTTTGTGATCTTTGCGTGAAATGTAAGTAGGCGGCAACAAGATCGTACTACACTCAGCTTCAAATTCCGGCCCTCTATATTTCCTCAACAGAAATTCACGAAAAGAACGTCGACTTTCTTCCAGCGATCCCCAATTGAGTTGCCGGAGCATTTCTGTGACACTCACGCATTGGTCAAACCTACCAGTGACAAACTTAGCTGCTCACCTCTGAACTGCTTCTATGTTGTCCTTTAAACTGATCTGCTGCGGGTCCCAAACACTTGAGCAATACTCAAGACGTGGTCGTACGAGCGTTTTTATACGCGGTCTCCTTTACAGATGAAGTACATTTTCCCCAAATTCTCCCAATAAACTGAAGTCGGCTGTCTGCCTTACAACTGTCCTTACATGCTCGTTCCATTTCATATCGCTCTGCAATGTTACGTCTAGATATTTGAACGACGCGACAGCATCAAGAAGCTTGCTACTAATGCTGTATTCGAACATTATGGGATTGTTTTTTCTACTCATGCCCATCACCTTACATTTTTCTACATTGAGAGCTAGCTGCCATTCTTCGCACCAACTAGAAATTTTGTCTAAGTCAACCTGTATGCTATTACAGTCAGTTACAAACGACACGCTCCCATACACCACAGCATCATCAGCAAACAGCCGCAAATTACAAGTTACTGTCCCTCAGATCATTTATATAGATAGAAAATAATAGCGGTCCTATCACACTCCCCTGGGGCACGCCTGACATTACACTCGTCTCTGATGAACACTCGCCGTCGAGAACAACGTACTGCGTTCTATTACTTAGGAAGTCTTCCAGCCAGTCACCAATCTGTGAACCTATTCCATAAGCTCGTATCTTCGTTAGCAGTCTGCAGTGTGGCACCGCGTCGAACGCCTTTTTGAAGACGAGAAAAACACAATCCGCCTGTTGCCCTTCGTCCATGGCTCGCAAAATGTCATGTAAGAAAAGGGCAAGCTGAGTTTCGCATGATGTTTCCTAAAACTGTGCTGATCCATAGAAAGCTTTTCCGTTTCAATGAAATTTACTATATTCGAACTGAGAATATGTTCCAAAATTCTACAGGAAACTGATGTCAACGATATTAGCCTGTAATTGTGTGGGTCAGTTCTCTTTCCTTTCGTATAAACGGGAGTCACCTGCGCTTTTTCCAATCACTAGGAACTTTGCGGCGCATTAAAGATTCGCGATAAATGCAAGCTAAGCAAGGGGCCAACGCCGCAGAATACCCTGTAAAACCGAACTGGTATTCCATCCGTACCAGCAGACTTTTTCTTATTATTTTAGCTCTCTCAGCTGCTTCTCTACACCGGAAATACCTATTACTATGTCCTCAATTTTGGAATTAGTATGCTGATCAAATGATGGTACATTTGTGCAGTCCTCCTGCGTGAAAGATTTCTTAAAGGTTAAATTTAGAACTTCAGCTTTCCATTTGCTTTCTTCTATTACTGCCCCAGAATGATCGAGTTACAGCTTATCGATTTTACATAGGACCAGAATTTTTTCGGGTTCTCGGAAAGATCTTTTGGTAAGGTATGGCTGGGTAATTATTGTATGCTTCACACATCCATCTTTTTATAGACGCACGAATCTCTACTAACTTTTGCCTGTCATCATTTGCGTGTTCTTTTTTAAGAGTGCAACAGTCTTTGCTTTCTCAGCAGCTTTCTAACATTATTATTATACCACAGTGGATCTTTTCCATCCTTAATCGTCTTTACTGGCACATGTTTCTCTAACCCTTTATTTACAATGCACTTAAATTTAGTCCACAATTCCTCTACATCCATAGTCCCGGAATTAAACAATGTCCATTCATTTTCTGAGTGCGATCCTAACATTTGCTTATCGGCTCTTCCCAAAGAAAACAAGCTCCTAGCCTTCTTGATTGGTTTATGAACTTTAGTCACTATCAATGCTATGACGATATCATGATCACTAATTCCTGTCTCTACACAGACATCGTTATAAGATCAGGCCTGTTCATAGCTAAAAGGTTTAAAATATTTTCATTGCGCGTGGGTTGCGCTTACAAGCATAGGGAAAAGATTTTCCAACATAGAATCAAGCCACATAAAAGTTACCTGTGAAGAATACTGGACTAGCGTCCAAGATAGAATGTTGTGTTGTGGGTCTTTATTGAAATATGGAAACTTTATTTACATAAAGATCGCCATTCATTAAAGCTGTGATCCCACATCACTAACAGACAGCCAAGCCACGTTGACCCACAGTATATGTTTCATATATCTGTGTCTGTATTGGAAACGCAAAAATCAATGCTATACAGCACTGAACAGAATGGGGTTTACACAGCATCAGGCGCAAGGCATTGTTGTGGCCACCACTGGCCACACGGCAATCACTGTAAGATGTTTTGCTAAATAAGAGAAATCTGACAATGTCAATGTACGTAGTGTATCATAAGAATGATTTTTGAAAGCCCTTAAATTCATTTAAGAAAAAACTTTATACAAAAATAAGTGATGAATGTTATTAAAAAATCTATGTTTCTGACAAAAATTCGAGGTGTTCCAGGTTTTCCGAAATTCAAGGCATTTTCCAGGTGAGCAAGGTTTGGTGGCCAACCTCAACTGACATCACGACTCAGATGGAGTGTTTAAGACGACTTTCAAATTATTTGAATCCCTCCACCTTTTCTTTCTCTCTTCCAGAATACTACAATAAATAAGGAGAAAAACATGTTATGGGCATAAGATGACATAATTAAGTACTTAAGATTTCACTTCAAGCATGGTGATTGCTTAAACGCTTTTGGTTCAGCTGAACTTCAATGGCACCATTGAATTGACATTTCGATTCTGTGTGTGTACAATATCGACATCTTGTTGCACATAATAAGGGGAAACTAATTATCTCCCACATTTCCATAGCGCACCAGAAACTGTCATTCTTCGCTCTTTGTGCTGCTCAGTGAGCATTTTTAGAAACCACTTCACACACATTGAGTAGTACTAGCTCTTATTGGTGACAACCATGTAAATTGAGCTTCAAGCAACATTTCAAGATTAATTTTCCACAGCACTAATCATCAATTGGCAATCACTGAAGTATTTGGATCACTCAAAGATATCGCCAGTCTCTTTACTGGGCCTCCCACTTACCTGTTCATCGTAAACATTTGTGGACCGTTTTTGCAATTCTTGGCACCATTTTTGAACTTGTTTGTCATTCATTTTCTGAAGTCTAATCACTAGGCATAACCATCAATGGATTTAAGCAGCTGAAGATCCTTTTCTTACCAAAAATCTAATCATACTACACACTTCATAACTGGAAGGATCTATAATTCTCAGTCACTGCAATCTGCTCTCACCTGCTGGTAAATGACTGAGTAAAACAACACTGCAGAACTTGCCTAAGGAGTGAGACATTGCTGCATGCAGTAACCTTCATTCTGGCCTATCATCCATTAAATATTTAGTTTGGGAATATGCCTCAAATTAAAGCAGTGCTGCATTTTACTGAATCATTCATACTGCACTGCCATTGTATAGTATACTGACTATTCAATAATTGAAAACTTATGCAAAGTTTAAAACATACACCCCCTTTTGTTGCAAAAATTAACAGGTAAAATTCGGTAGAATGAAGAAACACGAACATCAGTTTAAATAGACTAAGTTAGGGAAGGGTGTAAAGTTCTGAAGACGGGAGGAGATTGAGAGGGCTTTCTCTCCGACAAATTTATTTTAAATTAGATCACAGTGAAAAATTATTTATTAACAACACAATACATATTCAATCTGAAGGGTATTGGAGATAATCTATTGCACAAGTAATTATAAGTAAACATTTACAGAACATAAAAATAACATAGCAGGAGTACCAGCAAAAAACACACACCAAAAGCTTTCACATACACTGCTTTTGCATTTAAATGAGTGGCTTCTTTCTTATACTTTTGGGAATGTAGCTGCAAGTTCATTGCTTTTGTATCCAAATCTGTAACAAATTTTAGAAAGGAGGACACTGTAAGTCATTCTGATATATACTGCATGTGAAACCAAGCTTAATGAAACTAGAAAATGTACTGTACCAGACAATACTGCCCCTCTGTGTAGAACATCATCTATATTTTGCACCATAATTCTTTGAACATCCTGTAGCTCTGTGTTAAGTGCAGCAAGGTTACGGCGCGTCCTAGCATCAGTAAACATTTTCTTAGCCTTTTGCATATATGTATCTGCAACAGAGAACACCAATGTAACAATTTCTTGTAATTACATCTGTTCGTAGAAATATTCCATTAACAAACTACGTACCAAATTCAATGAAAGTGTAAGGCCTTTGCACAACATTAACTCTTTTCCCATACTGAGCATGAAATTCTTGAGCTAAGTCTTCTAAGTATGAGAAAGCCAGTCTTTTTGAAAAATTACGCTCAGTTAATACCAAATAACAAACATCATTTTCGATTAGATAGCTAAACGAAAAAAAAAAAAGATAAATAGGTTAGTAAAAGCAATCAAGCAATTTCCATTTTTTTATTTCACAAATTCAACAAAAAAGCCACACAAACAACTTTAAAATGGAGTACATATTATTGCTAGTGACAATAACACAATGAAGTACCGTAATTAAACTTGCAGCCCACTATTTTAAAGAAATTACAAACAGAACAAATGAACCAAGTAATCCTGACTAAGCAAGAGGTTAATCACTATACACAAATTCTGGAGAAACATTGCACTTGTATTCCATCTGCTAAATTAATCACATTTAAATGGTGCCAGTGTCTTCGTCGTCGTCAGTCCAAAGACTATTTTATACAACTGTTCACACTATGTCATCCTATGCAAGACTTTGTCTCCAAATAACATTGGCAACTCCACCATTTGAAATTGCGTACTCTGTCTCTTGGTCACCAACAGTGAATCATACCCCCACACTACCCTCTAATACTAAATATTCCTTGATATTCCAGAATGTGTCTTTATTGTTGTAATGTTGCAGCTTACTACACTTCAAATAACACATGCTGCAACCTGTGTGTGTGTGTGTGTGTGTGTGTGTGTGTGTGTGTGTGTGTGTGTGTGTGTGTGTGTCGGCCGGCAGCCAGCACACCACCTAGCAAGAGCCGGCACCAGGACAGACGAGGCAGCTCTCTGGTCGGGTAGTTACTGTTTATCCCCGCGAGTGTATGGTTTGCAGAGTTCGCATCTAGTAGTTGTTGTGTGACCATTAGAACACTGATGACGAGGTGCAACGGATTTACACGTGTTTCTTGTCAGTTACGTGACCTACAGTTTCCCAACCAAGCTCGCCAATGGGGACTTGCAACTCCCTCCTCGGGTGCAATTTATGGCCGATTCCCTTCAAAACCCGGTGACAATCACGAAGTCTCTCGCGGAACGTCGAGTACTCCACTCCGTCCGGTTCTAATGCGCCGGCTACGCCAGTTGGCTCCTACTCGGCGCGTTCTTTATTTTCCGACGCCTTCCTCAATGTCTATGGCCACAACCACTCAGTCCTTTTCCAAAGTATTTGCTATTGTAGGCCTAACACGTATCTTGGTTTTGGACAGCGAAACTCAATTGACCTCAACGGATTTTCGGGATTTTTGTGCTCGATTCGGGGTCCACCATGTCCCGACCCCACCCTTCCACCCCAGTCCAATGGCAAGGTAGAGCGGTTGGTCCGCACATTCAAAGTCCAAATACGTTGAATCTTCTTCAATGAACTGGGCTCTTCTCCGGTTCCTCTCTTCGTACCGGTTCAATCCGACGGGTGATCGCAGCCCGGCAGAACTCCTGCACAGCTGCCAACTGTGCACGATGCTCCATCTGTTCTCGCCACAAGCCCAGGCACCTTCGGCACACCCGCCAAACTGTCGTTTCTCGGGCTACGGCATCTGGGCGCGGGGGTTTGGCAGCAGCCCCCACTGGCTGTCAGGTATTGTCACGGCCTGGGGGGGGGGGGCGGCGGTACACCGACATTGGGGCGCGTTACGGCCCCCGGGCCCAACCACGTCCACCTCCACAGGCTCCATCATTACAGCCTCTGCTGCCTCCCCTGTACCCTTCATCTCTGCCATCAGTTGTCGCTGCTCCTCTTTACCCAGTGACCTCTCTGACGCATTTGGCACCGGGGGGGGGGGGGGGGGGGGTTCGTGTGCGGTACCCTGCACGGAGCCCCCCTGCCTTGCCAGGCGGGTCAGCATCACCCTCTACATCTTCGGCAATGCCCACGACCGTCGGGGGAACCTCCACACCCAGGGACGCCGTCTCTGGCTCCGGAGCGACAACAGGGGTGCGTCCCACCACAGTAGAGGCCGGCTCAGCAGTGACCCGAGGGCTCGCCCCATCGTCACAAATGGGGGGCTCAGCCCTCCCCGATACTGGGTCATTCACAGGCCCCAAGCTCGGCAATCATTGCTGGCTGTATCCCACTGCGTACGGGCTGCCTCAGTCCACCGCATCCCGATCAGTTTCAGCCATACGGCCACGTGCCAGCTCGCCGACTCACCGACAACTCCAATGCCGCCGGTCCTGAGTAAATGTCAATGGACGTCACCTGGCTCCATTTGGTGTACATTGACATCTCCCGCTGAGGACTGTTGTAATGTTGCGGCATACTATACTCCGGCGTGAACTGCGTGTGCACTGCCGGCCGCGAGCCAGCAGCACTGGCGGCAGCCAGCATGCCACATAGCGACAGCTGGCACCCGAACACACGAGGCAGCTCTCCGCTAGGGCAGCTACTGTTTATCCCCTCAAGTGTGTGGTTCGCAACGTCCGTGTCTAATTGTTGTAGTGTGACCGTTAGAACACTTATCGAGCAATTCTTTTAGTCGAGGAATGTCACAAATTTCTCTTCTCCCCAGTTCCATTCAAGATATGATTAGTCGAGCAATCTAACCATCTGATCATCAGCATTCTTCTATAGCACCACATTTCAAAAGCTTCTATCCTCTTCTTGAATGAACTATTTGTAGTAGAGATTTAACTCCTGTACAGTGCTATACTCCAAATGCCTTCAGAAAAGACTTCTGAACATTTAAATTAAGGTTCAATACCAGTTTTTCCCCCCATATCCAGTCCACATTTTATATCTTCTGCACCATGACCTTCAGACGTTTACTGCCCAAATAACAGAACTCAGCTACTACATTTATTGTCACGTTTCTTAATATTATTCCTTTAGCATCGTCTGATTTCATTTGACTACATTCCATTATTGTTTTGCTCTTGGTAATGTTCATCTTACACCCTCCTTTTAGGACACTGTCCATTCCACTACTGTTACACATACCTTCCTGACTCTGTTGTTTACCGAAGACATTTTAATTACGGCAAGTTTTTATTTCTTCTCTACGAACTTCACGTCTGTTTCTAAATCTCTCCACACTTTCTTACACACCGTGCTGAATGTACTTTTGGGAAACGCTTACTTCCATCTCCACTACTACACCCATTTCATGCCACTGAACTGGAGCCGGTCCCACTCACTTCCCGCTCTGAGGGGAAGCGATGATGTCACACTGCCGAGAGCGACGTGCGCCGAGTCGCGGTATTCCCACGTTCACACCGGACCGAGATGAGTTGGCCCGGCTAAGTCGACGGCACACGCCACCCGCTCGCGTGTTCACACTGTGCGCAGATCGGGCTGAGATGAAAAAGGGGGAAAATCCACTTTTCCAATTTTCTCATCATAAAAAATGGTGACAGTACACAAGACCACGCTATATCATTTTATCAATTTATTTTTTCCTTACAAGCTTTGCCTTGCCTGTGAAAAAAGTCTACTTTTCGTTTTGCATGCGTCTTTGGTTCCTTAATGCTCCTCCCTCGATTTTGATGGAAGTATGCGGTCAAAAAATCTGATTTTTGGTAACGTAGTAAAACATCTTAACTTTTGAATAAAACATTCACCATTTGGTAATTAGTAAGTCATTTTCAAATGGTGCTATTTGTCAAGTATGTGCACTTTATTTACAAATAGTTTATTGAAAAAGTTAGATAGCAGGCAGCTAACTGTTCTATGTATTTTAGACCATACATTAAAGCTAAAAGTACAGAAAAGTTTTTTAAATAGTCGCGCTGATATCAACTTCTTTCACAAATATCTGAGCGGCGTCATGTCGCGATCGGTAGCCTATGAACTCTGCGTGGGTTTAGCGTAGCGTGAAGCACTGCAGTGCTGAAAAATTTGAATTACTGGCCACGTGTGTCACTCCCTCGTGATGTGTTAATGATCCATAACCAGTATGAACTAATTTGTCTTGGGTGGTGACATTACAATGGACAACCCATCTGCTACGGTTGTACATCAGACCATACTTAACTTTATGAGACGACTACAACTGGTTTTTTGTTCACTTCATACAATTTATGGAATATATATTTCATGTTTGGAACTAGAAGAAAAGAATAAATTAATGTGAATTACGATATTTTTGTTGACGGACTGAAATAAAATTCTGATATTACACTTAACGGCTTTCTAGTTATAGATGATTAAGAAGCCCAAACATTTATAGATGCATCTACTCTTAATACATACTATATACCTCTTAAAATTTTTGCTTTTGTAGCTTCCGAAAAATGTACCACAAGGTGAAATTAATTGTATACAGCGTGTCCCCCAAAAAGCAGTACTCTCACATCCGAGATTTATGTAAGAATGAAGTAAGTCGTTTTATAGGAACCTGTCAGGGGAACAACATTTCTACGAACTTTTTGCTGAATCATTTGAAGATAATTTTCTTTGTCTGCAAAAATTTTCTACTTTAACTGGGGGAGGGGGGGTAGCTGATTTAGTAAATATTATAAGAAAATACAGCCAGTAAAAGATTGTGTGTGAGTGTGTGTGTGTGTGTGTGTGTGTGTGTGTGTGTGTGTGTGTGTGCACGTGTGCGCGCCCCCCCCCATTTTTTTTGGGGGGGGAGGGGTGTCTCCAGCAAACAAGAGATCCCCACCCACTGTCAGCAGAATATGTAAGGAAACACAGGAGTGACAAAAAAAAAGTTCAAATGTTTGTAGAGCGTATGGGACTTAACTACGGGGTCATCAGTCCGTAAACTTACAAACTACTTACGAACTAGCTAATACTAAGGACGGCACAAATATCCATGCCCGAGGGGGATTCGAACCCCAGTGGCCGTGCAGACCGTGACTTGCGCGCCGCAGTACGCTCGGCCACCGTGGCCGCGAGGGGTGACCAATACTTGTTCATTTCCGTCTACTTCTAGCCAGTTAACAGTTCACTGATGTCATTTTATTACTATTGTTCTCACACTGCAGTGATTCATCAAATTTTATACACGTAAGAAATAGGGGGTAATGAACTCATCCCATGTATTTAGACTCACATATAAGAGTTTTTCCTTATGTTTACTATCAATATGTTTAATATTCCCAGCACAAGTCAGTGCTGGTGCGAACCGATTCGGGTACGGTGTTGCTTCTGCAGCACAAGCACCACACGTCTCCAGCCTGCTTCCTCCTTTCAACAGAAGCCTCTCTGCACGATTTTATTTTTCAATTACATTTATGAAAATATTTTTTCTTCTGTTACTATCAATTCTGTAATATGAATAAAAATGTCAAGTGTTTTTTAGTTGTTCACATAATGAAAAATCTAAATATTAGTCAAAATTAATGGGATGAGCCCATACCGCATATATCTAATGTCCTTATATGAGTCACTACAATGTGAAAACAATAGTAATAAAATAACAAAATCAATTAACTGTTAGTTGGCTCGAAGTAGATGGCAGTGAACAAGTAATGGTCACCCCTATGTTTTCTTAGATCTTCCACTGACAATGGGTGAGGATCCCTTGTTGCTGGGGACAAGCCCACCAAGAAGGAAAAAAGAAATACAACAAGAAACAAAATGACACATGCTTATCAGTCTTTACTGATCTGCAGTGTCTGAGGCTAAAATAAATCTGTGCACTTTTGTTTCATTTAAAGTAGAAAATTCGAAATGAAAGTACCGTGGAGACAAAATTGTCATCAGGTGATTCAGGAAATGTTCTCAGAAAAGAAGTTCCTGCCAGACAGCTTCCTAACAAAATAAATAAGAATTCTGAGAACTGTGTAGAATTGTTTGAAAGTGGAGACGAGTTGAAACAGTACAGCATGTTCCACATAAAACCGGCATACCTCACGTACCCCCAATGGGCATAAGTTGCAGCATCCCTTATAAGGAGGTAACTAAATGTTTTTACTGTTCTGTATTCTTTTATACTTTGTTCATTCCTACTTTAGACTCAGGCGTGACGGATAGTACTTTTATGCGAGACACTGCATACAATTATTTTCACCTTGTGGTAAAACATTTTCTGAGAGCTACAAAAAGGAAGGCTATATAGTGTAATAGTCATCTTAGGTGTAGATGCATCAATAAATGTAAATATATTTTTGGGTTTCTTCCGTTTATCATCTCCAACTAGGAAGCCATCAAGTAGAATTTTAGAAAATTTTATTCAGTCCAACATTTACATTAATTTATTCTTCTCTTGTAGTTCCAAACATGAAATATGTATTCCATCACTAGTAGGATGTGAACAACAAACCATTCCAGACGTAAAACCATAGCATATCATTCTCCACTGTATTCGCTCGCCACCCAAGAAAAATTTGTTTCTACGGTAGTTATTTTCTGGTTATGGATTATTAACCCTTCACGAAGGACCAACATACGTGACCAGCAAATAATTTTTTCAGCAATGCAGTGTTTCACGCTACGTCCAACATACGCCGAGTACGTGCATATGCAATCGCTGCATTGACGTTGCTCAGATAACTCACCATTACTTGTGAAAGGACGTAGCTATTAGTGCAACTACCACTTCAAAAATTTTTCTGTACTTTTAGCTCCAATTAATTTTCTTTAATGTATGGTCTAAAATGCATAGAACAGTAAGCTGCCTGCTATTGAACGTTTTCAATAGACGCTTTGTAATTCAAGCGCATGTACCTTACAAATAGCGTTATTTAAAAACAACTGTTACAAATTATAAAAATGTGAATGGTTTATTCGAAAGCTACGATGATGTGCTATCCTGAGTCCAAAAATCAGATTTTTTTAACCTATATTTTCATCAAAATGGAGTGAGGAGCGTTACCAAACTAAAAAAAATTGGGTGGAATGAAAAGTAGACAGTTTTTTTTTACAGCTAAGGCAAAGCTTGTAAGAAAAAAATTGCTTGATAAAACAATGTGGGGTGAACGTATATACTGACAACACTTCTGTAATCGTGGAAATCTGAAGTGAATTTTCCCCCCTTCTTCCATCTCGGCCCCGTCGTCAGTGTGAACGCAAAAAATTCAGCGCGGTAAGGAGGGCTGGCCGTGCGCATACACACTGCTGTCGGCTCAAGTTGCTTCGCTCCCAGAAGCACGTTGTCGGTACGGTTGACACTAGGGCGTGGCTGTCTCGCCAGGCGCTCTCGGTGGCGGGAGCGAGGCCGCATTTGATGGCCTCTACACTGTAATTCGTGAAAAGTTTTTTCCAAATACACAAAAGACGTAAACATCTTTTAAGATAAGTCTTTAAGGTGAGTATTGCCCAATGTGTTCCTACATTTCTCCTAAATTCATACTGATTTTCCCTGAGGTCAAATTCTACCAGATTTTTCCACTCTTCTGTGAATATTTTGTGTTAGTGTTTTGCAGCCATGACTTATTTGCACTGATGGTTCTCTAATATCCATACCTGTCTGCAACTGCTTTCTTTAGAAGGCCTCATTACATTTTTCTTGAACTCTCAGGACATTTCCCTTTCTCATCTTGCACACCAGGTGGAATAGTTCAGTGATAGCTGGCCCACTGAAGGATGTCAGCAGTTCAGAGTGAATATCATCTATTCCAGGAGACTTGTTTCAACTTAAATCTTTCAGTTACTCTGTCACATGTTTCTCTCAGTATCATATCTCTTATCTTCATCTGGTTCCTCCTCCCTGTATACAATACTATCTTCAATTTTATTTCCTTTGTAAAGCTCCTCCTTCCACCTTTCAGCCTTCCCATATGAGCTCTTAATATTCACACAGCTGCTTTTCTTGTCTCTGTAAGCCTCTTACTTATTAGTAGGAGGTATCTATCTGCCCTTCTGAGCCCTCCCTGCTAAGCCCATTCGCACATCCTGTCAAACCCATATTTTAGTCATGTAGATGCAACGTTTCAAAGGATTGCGTACCCATCATCTTCACTGACAACAATGGATATGCAATCCATTGAAACATTGTGTCTGGACAATGCCACTCGGATAACCCGTGAAGATTTCATAGCAGAAATAAGTCGAGAAAGCCTGATAACATATACTCCCCCCCCCCCCATTCAATCCTTCATCACTGACAGAGTTAGTCGGCATACAAACTTTTACTACTTGAGGGTGTTGGCTTCAGTCTATCTTGCCTACAATAATGCATTCACTATGCTGTTCACAGTAGCTTACCTACAACTCTTATTTTCTTATTCATTATTAGACCTACTCCCGTGTTCCTGCAACTAATTTTGTATTTATAACCATGTACTCACCTAACCATAAATCCTGTTAATCCTGCTACCAAACGTCACTAATCCCCACTATAACTTCAGCCTTTCAATTTCCCTATTCAGATTTTTCTAACTTACCTAAGCAATTAAGGGATAGAAAATTGCACACCAAAGCCTGAGGAAGGTCTCAAACCTCCAACAGGGAGCAACCGCATGCTCGCAGCAAGGCGCCTCAGAGTACTCTACCATTCCACTGTGAGTAGTCCGCACCTAGAGATCTAAATGGGGGACACACTTACCTAAGGTTTCATCTCATGTTTAGTGTGTATTTACTATCCTAATAATAGTTTTTTTATATAAATGGTACCCTACCCTTCTTTATAAAGTATAACATTAGAAAAGGGATTGCCTTCTCAGATAGAATATGAGGAAATGAATCGAAAAAGAGTTAAGTGGTCCCTATTCATGTATGTATGTAAGTAATAGCAAATTGTTTATTAATGTGAGAACTGGAACAATTAAACCCCATCCTTCATCAGGGCTTTGTTTATTTGTCATGCCCTGAAATGAGAGATTCTACCCAAGATCTTTCTGAGACCTCCTAAAGTGGTGGTCCATCACCCATCCAACCTCCACAAAATTCTAGTCCATCCCTATGCCCATCCCAATACCTTACCACAGGGATCATATCCCTGTGGAACACCCCGATGCAAAATCTGCCCAATCCACACTCCCAGCACTTCCAATCCTGTCACAGGCTTTTCCTATTCCATTAGAGGTCAGGCCACCTGTAAAAGCAGCCATGTGTTGTACCAACTCTGCTGCAATCATTGCACAGAGTTTTTGTATTGCTATGAGTATGAACCAGCTATCTATCAGGATGAATTGCTTCCATCAAACTGACGAAAAAAGCAAGCTGGACCACCCTGAGACACAGCATGCAGATGAACACAACACTTGATTTAACTAGAAGCTATACTACACAAACCGTTTCGATCCCCCCTCCACCACAGCTCTTCTGAACAGCACAGATGGGAGATGTCCCTTGAACACATTATATGGTCCTGCAACCACCTAGGCCTCAACCAGTTGCCATCCCTATACCCTATACCTACATCTCTCTTCTCCCCCCCCCCCCCCCACCTTACCCACTCATTATCCTGTATCCCTCCAATTCATGTCTTTCTTCCAATTGTGTGTCGTCCCGTACAATATACCCTTAATTTTTTTATGTTTTTCCTTATTTTTATTGCTTCATATCCCCACTACCTCCCCACACATCTCTAACACCTCCCTTTTATCCTTCCCACCCCTTCCCTTTACTGCAGTCAATTCTCTATCTCACATTCCTGCCTATAACAGCCTTTACCATCCCTCACGCAGTGCAGAACTTTCCATCCCCACCCTTATCCGGCATTATTCCTCACTCGCTGTTAGGATGCTCACAGCCATGGAACAACCAGAGACTACGGTTGTGTGTTTATAGCAGTCCGAGTGATTGATTGTGCGAGTATGTGTCATTTCCTGATGAAGGCCACAGCTGAAAATTCAAGCTGTGTGAATTTTATTGTCAATTTTTTGAGCCTGTTAGCGGCCCAGTGAGTCATCTATCCTCCATTACTTATTCCCGACTTTGACTAATCACTACGAATTGGGGAGGGAGGCGGCGAACAGAGAGAGGGAACAGCAGGAGATGGACAGTAAGAGGAGGGAGGTTTTCACAGACTGCCTCAATATGGAATAAATAACCAAGCAAGGTAGCCGATACAGTGAGAACCGTAACAAGACAAAGACTTAAGAAGCACATGTAAAGATGGGGGAAGAGATGGACAGAGAGATTAAGGAAAGTGTTGTACGAGGTATACCCATTTCCCCTGCATAGCAACTGTGAAGCATTGCTCGGTTCCCAAGTTGTTATATACGGAAAAATAAAACAAGAAAAACAGCTCTACGAATATCGAGAACACGGATGGAAAACCAGTTCTCAGGAAAGAAGGGAAAGCTAAAAGGTGGAAAGAATATATAGAGGGTCTATAAAGGAAATGACATTGTAGGAAGGGAAGAAGATTTAGATTGAAGATGAAATAGGAGATACTATACTGAGAGAAGAATAAGACACAGCACTTAAAAACCTTAGTCAAAACAACGCCCCTGAAGTAGATGACATTCCCTCAGAGCTACTGAAGTCTCCGGGAGAACCAGCCATGGCAAAATTATTTCACCTGGTGTGTAATATGTACGAGACAGGCGAAATACCATCAGACTTTAAGAAAAATGTAATAATCCCCATTCCGAAGAAAGAACAGACAGGTTGAAAAATTTTAACACAAATTATTTCCAGAAGGATGGAAAAATTTGGTAGAAGCCAACATCTGGGATGATCAGTGTGGATTCAGGAGAAATGTAGAAACACGGGAGGCAATACTCACTTTATGGCGTATCTTAGAAAATAAATTAAGGAAAGGCAAACATACATTTCTAGTTTTTGTAGATTTGGAGAAAGCTTTTGATTGTAATACACACTCTCAAATTCTGAAGCAAGCAGAAGTAAAATATAGGAAACGGACGGTTATTTACAACTTGTATGAAGACTAGACAGCAGTTGTCAGAGTTTAAGGGCATGAAAGGTATGTAGTGGTTGGGAAGGGAGTAAGGCAGGGTTGTAGCCTTTCTCCAACGTTATTCAATTTGTACATTGAGCAAGCTACAAAGGAAAGCAAGGAGAAATTTTGGGAAAGGAATTAAAGTTCAGGGCGAAAAAATAAGAACATTGTGTTTTGCCGATGACATTGTAATTCTGTCAGAGGCAGCGAAGGACATGGAGGAGCAGTTGAATGGAATGGGCAGTGTGTTGAAAGGTTTGTATAAGATGAACTTTAACAAGAGCAAAAACGAAGGTAATGGAATGCAGTCTACAAAAATCAGGTGATGCTGAAGGAATTAGAGTAGGTAACTAAACAATAAAGGTGGTAAATGAGTTTTGTTACTTACGCATTAAAATAAATGATGGCCGCAGTACAGAGGATATAAAATGTAGAATGGCAATGGAATGAAAAGCGTTTTTGAAAAAGAGAAATTTGTTAACATCGATTATAATCGATATATAATTTACGCATAAGGAAGTCCTTTCTGAAGGCATTTGTGTGTCGAGTTGCCTTGTATGGGAGTGAAACTTGGACGATAAATAGTGCAGACAGGAAGAGGTTAGAGGCTTTTGAAATGTGGTGCTACAGAAGAATGCTGAAGATTATATGGGTTGATCGTGTAACTAATGAGGGAGAAAAATTTCTGGCATACCTTAACTTGATCGATTAGTAGGACACATTCTTAGACATCAAGGAATTGTGAATTTAGCATTGGAGGAAAGTGTTTGGGGTAAAAACCATAGAGGGGGACCAAGAGATGAATACAGTAAGCAGATTCGATCTGATGTAGGTTGCCATTGTTATAATATGAAGAGGCTTGCTCAGGATAGAGTAGGGTGGAGAGCTGCATCAAACCAGTCTCCTGACTGAAGACCATATATATTTGAAAGGTACTGCTTTAGAAAAACATGTACTGGCATGAACTGGATTTTCCAATATTATTTGGCTGTTTACTATTTGTTACTACTACAAATATTTATAACAAAAGTTCAGTTACCATTTGTTACTATTACAACCAATATATTTATAACTAATGCTCAGGCAACAAGCAAATGCATAGTTATCACAAAAACATATGACTCCATGATTTGCGAAATCACTTATAACTGCAATCAGATAAGGAACTTTGAACTGATTTGAACCTGAACAGTTTAACTGGCAGAGACAGGTTGAAAGGATGTGGCATAGGCCTGAAAAGTTCAAGGCAAACATTGATACAGATGTGAATAAATTATTTCACAACTGGCATACAATGGATTACAATGTGCCACAATATAGGGGTATTATATAACTATAAGTAAAAAATGTAATATTTGTTCTAATAGTACAAATTAATCAACAGCCAAATAACACTAGATATTCAAATTCATGCAAATAAAAGTTTTTAATTATAATACCTTTCAATAAACTCAGTTTGTAATGGTCACTGGAAAAACATATATAGGAAGTGAAGCATGATGCCAAATATTTAAAGTTTTTCAATATTGTAACATACTATATTAATCAACTGGTTAAGCTCTGCTGGTGGTTTATTAACTGAAACCGATAGCTTTGAGCCAATAAATTAAGCAGCTGTGGTCAACATGACATTCTTCCAAACTGTATGTGGCTTGCCAATTATATTTTTATTATAGACGAAAAATTCCTAGCAGGAAAAAATTTATATATATATATATATATATATATATATATATATATATATAAAATAGATGAAGATTACTCACTAGGCAAAGGAGCATCGGTAGTGATAGTAGCACAAATAAACAATACACACACACACACACACACACACACACACACACACACACACACACACACACAAATGCAAGCTTTTGCAACCCAGTTGCTTCTTCAGGCAGAAGGGAAGGAGAGGGGAAAAGGAAGTGATGAGGGGTTTAAGGGAGTGGGTAAGGATCCATTCCAATCCCGGGAGAGGAAAGACTTACCTTGGGGGAAGAAAAGGAAGGTAAACAAATACACACACACCCACACATTTACACAGATGCAAACACACCTAGGCAGACATACTGTAGAAAGCAAAGAAGTTAGACAGATATGCCACTTGAGGCAGAGGCTCTGTCCAGAGAACCGAGGCAAAGAAGTTAAGATGTTTGAGATGGTGGGGGGGGGGGGGGAGGGGGAAGAATTTGAATTTAGCGTAGGTTGAGACCAGGTGGGCAACGGGAAGAGAGAATATGCTGAAGAGCTTGTTCCCATCTCCGGAGTTCTGAAGGATTGGTGTCGGTGGGAAGTATCCAGATAACCTGGACGGTGTACACGATCACAGGCAGAGCCACTTGCGATAGTACCCACGTGATTTACAAACTGTGTGGTTTTTTTTTACCACACACTGTGCGTGTGTGTGTGTGTGTGTGTGTGTGTGTGTGTGTGTGTGTGTGTGTGTGTGTGTGTGTGTGTGTTATTTGTGATACTATCACTACCTGTGCTCCTTCGCCTGGTGAGTAATCTTCATCTATTTTTTTATACAACTATATTTTTAATTCATCTAAAACTTAAGCAACTGTTCAATTTGAACAAGGGTCCTCTGACAGCTTAGGTCACTGACCACTGCTGCTACCCACAGACCGTGGGGTTCCTCAGCCATTTGCTGCTAAATGCCATATCAAATGATAAATAATGAAGGCATACAACTTCTCCAGCAGAAAATTCCACTTTTTATGAAACTTTCCCAAATATGTCCTCCATACAAAATGTTCAAACGTTTGTTAAGCTTACGGGACTTTACTGTGGGGTCATCAGTCCCTAAACTTACAAACTACCTTATAGTAAAGATGACAAAAACATCCATGCCCGAGGGGGGGGGGGGGGGAATTCAAACCCCCAGACGTAGCGGACGTGCAGGCTTTGACTGGCGTGCCACAGACCGATCAGCCACTGCGGCCGGCTGCTCCATACAAATAACAATTAATAACATAACTAATTAAGCCTAACCAGTACTGTCAAGCCATGCTCAAGTAATGGTATTTCATACATACAGGAATTGATTTGTATTTATATAACTATAATGAAGATATGTTGCAACTCATTTCCACACACGCGCGCGCTAGCTTTCGCAGCCTAGCTGCTTCGTCAGGCACAACGGAAGGAGAGGGAAGAGGAAATGATGAGGGTTTAAAGGAGTGGGTAAGGAGTCACACCTGTGCTCCTTCGCCTGGTGAGTAATCTTCGTCTATTTTTTATATATAATTTTTCCTGCTAGGAATTTTTCGGCTATTATACATACAGGGTGTCCCAGGTATCTTGTCCACCCAAAATATCTCTGGAACAATAACAGCTATTGGAAAATGACTTTCAACTTTCACCAGTATCAATGTACAGCTGGGGCCCATGAATGTACATATTTGGAAACATTCTAAAACGAAAGCAAATGTATTTTTTTAACACAAACTTACGTTTTTTTAAATGGACACCCTATATTTTTTCTTCGGCAATCCATACCATGACAAATCACATAAACAATGGCGTTGATTGCATCACATTATTCCAATTACATCTCGAGATATTGCGACGAGAAGTTGAAGCTTGAAAAACCCGAAATACGCTGCTAGCGCACGTCCTGAGGCTCAAGCGTGAACCCCATGCTGCCCGTAATCGCAGCAGACCGTATTATTCGTTTCGAACCTCTTGGTAAGTATGGAAGTGCGATTAATCATGTCAATCACATCGCGATTACGGGCAGCATGGGGTTCACGCCTGAGCCTCAGGACATGTGCTAGCAGCGTCGCAATATCTCGGGATGTAATTGGAATATTGCAATGCAATCAACACCATTGTTTATGTGATTTGTCATGCTAAGGATTGCTGAAGAAAAAATATAGTGTGTCCATTTAAAAAAACATAAGTTTGTGTTAAAAATACATTTGATTTCGTTTTAGAATGTTTCCAAATATGTAAATTCATGGGCCATATATATGAGTGCAATCGTAACTAATGATAAGAATTAAATATTTCGGCATATCACCATGGTATATTAGCACACGTACTTTTTCACGTGGAAGTTAAAGACAATGTATGGTGCATGGCAGATGGTATCTTGTAATAAGCTTTGACTGATCACCATGAATGTTGGCAGAGATTTGTAATTTTTCATAGGTAAGGGGAAAGAAGATGTACAGGGAGAGGAGGAAGAGTAGTAGATTGACATAGATGTGGTGAGAAGGCGATAGGTCAAGACAGGGAGGATAAAATTGACAGATAAAGAGGATGGTCAGGTGATAAAAATAGATGAAGACAGAGGGGTATAGAGGGGTGCTAGATGAAACAAAGATGGAGGGTAGGCAAAGGTAAGAAGACAGAAGAGGAAGGAGGAAATGAACTGAAGTACATGGGGAATAAATTCATATTTTACCAAATATAAATGTGTATTGCATACAAATTAAATGAACACTCATTTATGTGAGCAGGAGGAGGAGGAGATAGTATAGATGGATTAACAAAAGAGTAAAACAAATACCAAAATAAAAATCCAAAAAATTCAAGCAATGAATGCATTAAAAACACTAACAGGTGAATGCCAAAACAATGATTTCTGATTTAATTCCATGATAAATAATCCATGTGAGTAAGCAATGCAACAGAGACAGCTCACAAAATTGAAATCTGACGTATTTTGTTTCAATGAAGACATGATCATACTGAAATTGCTTTGCTTCAAAGTTTAGGAGATTTGATTCGATGAATCTTTTCTAGATGGACTAACTGATGTAACTTCTGGTGATATAGGTATGATACAAATTATTATACTTGGTATTTTTGTTTCGCAAAGTGCACCTCTCATTTTATTCATTAATAAACTGCACCCGTGCAAAACTGGAGTGAATCACTAGTTTTTAAAGTAAATACAGATTATCAAAATTATTCGAGAATTGTAGTTTGACCTTTACACATCAATTACGTATTATAGAGTTGGGTTGCAATATTTGTCTCTCTCATTGCAGTCAATTCATAAAAATCATTACAAATAACATGAAATTTACATTAGGATGCTAGAAATACACTTACCTATGTCAACCAAAAGATGACACTGGTCATCAAAATATCTCAAATGGTGAAGATCGCATTAAAAAAAAAAGTCACAAATATTCTGTCATTAATAGCCAAAAAGGAGAGACAGTGCCTAACCTGGTAAATATGTGCTGACCTGCTTCACTGTATCAAAGAGCATTGTTTATTAGGTTATCACACAGGTCAAATCAATTAGGAAAGCAGCTGAGAGAGCTAGATTCTGAAGTACTGTCATCGGCAGAATGAACTAAAATGGTTTGACACCTTTCTGTCGGTTCTAAGGAGTGGAGACGACAGTAGTACGGCAACCGAGGTTGTGGTAATAACAGATGCTGCGGAAGGGGTTGGTGTTGACTGTTGTTCACCAAACAAATTACACAAGCAGCTAGTTTCAGATAGTGACCAAGTAGCACAATGCAATAACAATGTGACTTACCCAAAGCTATGGCATGGAGAACCAGTGGAACATACACAGTGGGAGGTGAATGTAGCGATTGGAGTGCACTAAAGTGTAATTTCCAGGACCTGGACACGATTTCAGACAACAGGAACCACTAAAAGAAAGCTAAGCCGAAGTCTTTCACAGATAACATCAGCAAGGATGACTTATTTCTGGTTAACAGACCATCGAGACAGGAGGCTGAATGCAACTCAACTGCAACACACCCTTCCAGGCAACAACAGGAGGTGCAATATCAGCACAGGAAGTCCGAAATCACCTTCAGGAAGGTGGCTTCTATACACAGAGGCCTGTGGTGTGTGTCCCATTAAAACAATGAGACCATTTAGCCCACAGAAACTGGCTGAAGGGACATTAGGATTGGAGTCTTAATGAATAGCACTGGATTCTGTTCACAGATGAGTCAAGATTTTGTGTTCAGCCAGATAATTGTCATTGCCTCATCTGGAGAGCGTGGAACTCTGAACAAACTTGCTCATGTGCATGATACATCACCATAGCATGTGTGTGGGGTTTTTTTTTTTTTTTTTTTGTGGTTTTAGGGCACACAACTGCTAAGGTCATTAGCACCCAACCATATCACGGTGTTGGACAAATGGTGTGGACGAATGTTGTGGGCAGGAGTTAGTATTGAAAGATGTAGAAACGTCTAGTCATTGAGAATGGCACTTTGACTGCTCATAGGTACACAGACAAGAACCTTTGACATTTTGTTGTGCCTTACAGATGGGTAAGAAGGGCATGAAATGGAAGCATCAGTTGGGAAGGGAGTAAGACAGGGTTGTAGCCTTTCTCCGATATTATTCAATTTGTACATCGAGCAGGCGGTGAAGGAAAGCAAGGAAAAATTTGGAATAGGGATTAAAGTTCAGGGGGAAGATATAAAAACATTGCGTTTTGCTGATGACATAGTAATTCTGTCAGAGACGGCAAAGGACCTGGAAGAGCAGTTGAATGGAATGGACAGTGTGTTGAAGAGAGCGTATAAAATGAACATCAACAAGAGCAAAACAAAAATAATGGAATGCGGTCTTAGAAAATCAGGCGATGCTGAAGGAATTAGATTAGGTAACGAAACAATGAAGGTGGTAGATGAGTTTTGTTACTTGGGTAGTAAAATAACATGTGATGGTCGCAGTACAGAGGATATAAAATGCAGAATGGCAATGGGAAGAAAAGCATTTTTGAAAAAGAGGAATTTGCTAACATCGAATATTAATTTAAGGGTAAGGAAGTCCTTTCTGAAGGCATTTGTGTGGAGTGTTGCCTTGTACGGGAGTGAAACATGGACGATAAGCAGTGCGGACAGGAAGAGAATAGAGGCTTTTGAAATGTGGTGCTACAGAAGAAGGCTGAAGATTAGGTGGGTAGATCGCATAACTAATGAAGAGGTACTGAACAGAATTGGAGAGAAAAGGAATTTTTGGCATACCCTGACTAAAAGAAGGGATCGCTTGGTAGGACACATTCTTAGACATCGGGGAATCGTAAATTTAGCATTGGAGGGAAGTGTGTGGGGTAAAAATCGCAGAGGGAGACCAAGAGACACGTATAGTAAGCAGATTCAAGTGGATGTGGGTTGCCATTCTTATGAGGAGATGAAGAGGCTTGCTCAGGATAGAGTAGGGTGGAGAGAGCTGCATCAAACCAGTCTCCGGACTAAAGACCATAACAACAACAACAGATGGGTTCCTTCTGGTGGACAATAATGCTGATCCCCACAGAGCTGCACTGGTGGACAACATGCTTGAAGCTGAGGGAACTGAATATACTGAGTGACCAGCTTGTTTACTGGACTTTAATCCGACTGAGCATGTCTGAGATGCACTTGGCAAACACAGCACCTCCCACAACGGTTGTAGAGCTGGATATTACACTGATGGCAAAATGGCCAAATATCCCTCAAGAGTCTATTAATAACTTCATACTGACCATGCGGGTTTGCAACTGTAATGGCTGTAGGAGGTGATCACACACTAGATTCGAGGGCAATGTGTGTGATATCTCAACTGATCCCCTAATTGTTTTGAGCAGCATATCTGGGTACACTACATGAAAATATTTTAAATATACAAAGCTGCACTTTTTTGCAGCCTTTTCCATCTCTGAATTGGTTGGCTACCTCTTCTATAAGCACACACCCCCACGTTTCTAATTTAATGGGACACACACCATAGGTGTCTGTGCATAGAGGCCACATTCCTGAATGCGATTTTAGAGTTTTTGTGTTGATAATATTGTACCTCCTGTTGTTGCCTGGAGGGTGCATTGCAGCTGAGTTGCATTCAGCCTCCTGTCTCAACAGGCTGTTAACCAGAGAAGTCATCTCTTGCTGATGTTATCCATGAACGACTTTGGTCTTGCCTTCATTTAGCGGTTCCTGTTGTCTGAAATCGTGTCCAGGTGCTGGAAATTACACTTTGGTGCGCTCCAATAGCTCCCACTGTGTGTGTTCCACTGGTTCTCCATGCCATAAGCTTTGGGTAAGTCACACTGTTATTGCATTGTGCTACTTGGTGACTATCTGAACCCAGCTGCTTGTGTAATTTGCTTGGTAAACAAGTCAACACCAACCCCCTCTGCAGCATCTTTCTGTTATTACCACACTCTCGGTTGCCGTACTACTGTCATCTCCACTCCTTAGAACCGACAGAAAGATGTTTAACCATTTTAGTTCACTCTGCCGATGACAATAGATGATTTCTAGATCTCTTAACTGTTTTCCTAATTGATTTGACCTGTGTAATAACAAACAATGCTCTTTGATACAGTGAAGCAGGTCAGCATAGACTAGCAGATCAATGAATTACCCAGGACATCCCTTCCCTGGACAGCGGAAGTGTGACTCGAAGTAAGGTCAGAGGGGCTCATAACGTTCGTTATATTAATACAATTTCTGTCCGATAATGTTATTCAGAACCCACGTTACTATAAATTATAACTTCCAGCTAGCTCTATACTTTAAAGTACTGTTTTCCAAGGCAAACTCAAATCTCAAAAACAATATTAAATAATTGTTGCAGTGTAAAGTCAGCGCCACACGCCAGACATGCGAGAACGATCGTGGAGAAGGCAGCGGATGCCCAGCAGCCAATCACATGCCGGCGCCGCGCCTCTTTGAGGAAGCAACGGAGAAGCGCGCCCTCTACAAGCTGCTATATCTAGACCGACATGCATCTGGAAGAGTCCGTCTGAACTTGGCTCCAAACCAGGCAGTCACTAGGACTCGGCAAAGCTAGCACCGTACAAGAAGACGTCTCCACAAGAAAAGCCAGTCAGACATACGTCATAAGTTAATTGCAAATATTCGTAAATGAAACATGTATTAATAATCAGTATAGCTGTTTTAGCTGTCCATGCATCCTATCACGTCCTGAGAACATCCTATCCTAAAAGATAGGCCGGAAAGAACAAAACACATGGCGACGAGGACTAAACACACTGTGACGAGCTTTTAAATTTCAGGGGACGCCTAACGCTCTGTCAATTATGCTGTGAAATTAATTTTCTTGTTCTTTTCTTTCAGGAGCAGTATATAATCTATTGTGAATTTCTCTTGCAGAGTTACGTGTCAATTTCTATATTTTTGCGTTGTTTCTTCTTCTTGTTTTTGCAAAATACCAACCCCCACTAACACTTACTGCGCTGCAGCTTCCTGCACTCTATTCACAGCAATTGATGCAGGTGTTTCAGTTTCAGAGTCAAGAAACTGCAATTATGAACAGTTAGGATCGCCGAGCCTTTCTCACGCTAAAACAAGGTTAACAGCATACAATGGCAATGAAATTCCTGTACTACGACAGTGTTCACTACCTGCAGAATACCGTTCGCAAATGCACACAGTGATATTTCAAGTGCTTCAGTCTTAAGAAGAAAATATTTTTGGACTAGATTCTTTTGATCTTTTTGGTTTTACTGTGCAAGACAATGTTTTAGTTGTGAACACTTTTGATGCTAAAGACAGGGTAGACAGGTTGCTGAAAGACGTTCCAGATTTATTTTCTGCAGGACTAGGAAAAGTTAAGGATTTCGCTGCACACATTACTCTACAGGAAAACGCAAAACCAAAATTTTGCAAAGCTCGTGTTGTATTGCTCGCTTTATGCACAAGAACTTTGCATACTGCAGGATAATTGAAGCAATACAGACTAACCAGCGGGGGAGTCCACTTATTTTGCCGAAGCCATCAGGTAGCATCACCATTTGTGTTCATTTCAAGGCCACAGTAAATCCACAAACAGTTGTAGACAATTATACTTTGCCGAGACCAGAAGATTTAATGGACAGATTAGGTGCAGGAAAATATTTCTCAAAAATAATTTGCGTAACACCTAACCGTTTGTCAGTGCATCCATGCCCGCAATTTTTCAAAGATATTTGGAACAGTTTACAGCTCGGGTGCCTTGTTGTTCAAACTACTCTGACGACAGTTGTTTCAGACCGTACCCCAGAAGCACACATTGCAAATTTGAGGAAATTATTTCAAGTTTTGTCAGATGCAGGTCTCAAGTGTCGCTTACGTAAGTGTGACTTTTTCAAACCAGAACTGCAGTATCTAGGACATGTGATACACAGTCAAGGTGTGCACCCCATGCAATTACGTTTGCTTGCCATTTGTGACCTGCCAGCACCAAAAGATGTGAAAGAATTACAGTCCGCCTTGGGAAAATTAAACTTACTATATTAGATGTAAACATAACACCCAGAAGATGGCCGCTTGCAATAGCGGCCGAAACGTTGGTGAAATACTTGATATATTGACGATGCGGTCCAATACCCAGAAGAGTTTTATTAACAATTACTATATTAGATTTATTCCCAATGCAGCACTAATTGCAGCCCCTTTGCATCGGCTACACCGTAAAACAGTTCTTTTTGTTTGGACAGAAAATTGCCAATGTGCTTTTCAACAGTTGGAATATGAATTGCTCAGTGATCAATGTTTGGCGCACTTCGATCCAGAAAAACCAGTTCTTTTGCAACTTAACTCGTTATCTTAAGGTCTAGGTGCAGTGGTGTCACAGACATGGGGAAACGGACTGTCCGATAGTGTGTGTGTCCAAAATTTGACAGGCTCACAGTGCCGTTATTCTCAAATTGAGAAGGAAGCTTTAGCGCTAGTGTATTGTGTCACAAAATTCCATCACTATTTGTATGGGAGAAAATTTTATTTAGTAACTGACCACAAGCCTTTGCAATCATTGTTTCATCCAGCCAAACCAATTCCTACTCGCATGGCACACAAATTGCAATGCTGGGCATTGCTCTTATCACAGTATCAGTATGAGATTGTGTACAGACGCACTTTCCCATCTTCCGATTGACGCTTCTGAGACGTCTTGTTTGCAGATAGATGCACAGGAAAATAGTTTGTTGCAATCTTTCCCGTTGGATTATAGGAAAATTGCTCGGGCCATGGAAACAGACTGCAATTTACGAATTTTGCTGAACTACATTCGCATAGAATGGCCTCGTTCACAATGTGACATTCAAAATTCACTGTTGCGTTGCTATTTTGCTAGAAGAAATGAACTTTCAGTCCATAGAGGTGTTATTCTAGTTTCAACTGACTATGGACAATTGCACGCATTGACCCTGCGAAATTTGCAGAATGAAGTATTGAACTTACTTCCCCAGGAACATTGGGAAATGGTTCACAGTAAGCATCTGGCATGGCCACATTGTACTTAGAAGGGTATGGCCGCCCATACATAACAGATGACATCACAGTGTTCAGTGTGCGCTGCCAAACAGACCGCCCCACCTGAGAAATTTTTTGCGTGGCCCAAAGCAGTTTCACCATGGCAACAAGCACATATTGACTATGCTGGTTCCTTCTGGAACACTAAGTGGCTTATTGTGGTTGATGCTTTTAGTGGTTACCCATTTGCAGTGCCAATCTCTTCTACGGCTTCTAGTAGCATGATTAGGGCGTGATCTTCGATTTTTTGTCTGGAAGGACTCCCTGAACTGATAGTCTCTGACAAAGGCCCTCAGTTCACATCACACGAATTTCGCTCCTTTTCTGCACATAACCGAATTAAGCATCTCACAAGTGCAGCGTTTTACACACTGTCAAACGGCGGTGCGGAATGCTTTGTCCGGACATTTAAGCAACAGACCTCCAAACTCAGTCCAGTGCACTCATGGGAGGCAGCTTTACAACTGTTCCTCGCCTCCTACCGCTAGCATCCACGAGGTGGGTCATTGCCAGTTGAGCTTCTGCACAGCTACCGTCACCAAACCCTGCTCAATCTGCTCCACCCACCATGCCAGAGCAGCAGCCGACTACACGCAAGTATTGGTTCGCTCCGCATAACCCAGTCTTCACAGAGTTATTGGCGGTTGAAGACGGTGGCAGGGGGGCCAGCGTCAAATGTTTGGATGCTTCCATGTTTGAAATTTCAGGTCCTGACGGAGGTGTACACAGGCACGGAAACCAAGTTTGCCCTTGTGTAGCCCGTGATCCTTCTGTGTTTCTCTTGGCAGATTCACGTAACACGCAGACCACCACCACCACCACCACCACCACCACCACCACCACCACCTCCTGAGCAACCTCGGCAGCCGCCCCCACAGCAGATCTCCACGGCACTGTGGCTCAACTTCATGGAAATGGAGCCCTCGCCGCCTCCGTTTGAAATCCCTATGGATTTGGGCCAGCATCCCACACAGCATCCGACGCCAGTGTCGCCACTGATGTCAGCATCTGGGTCCCAGGTCGTGGTCATGAGCCCTTTGGAGGTTTTCCTGGAGGACGTTCCCTCTCGAGCTCAGTCCAGATTGCGGGGCCCGGCCAGTAGTCTGCCGTCCTCTGCAGCTACAGACTCCGGTCCATCACTACGTCCACGAACCTGCCTCCTCCTCCTCCTCCTCCTCCTCCTGCTCTCTACATGACAACGGTCCAGAACTTTGGGGGGAAGGGGGGGGGGATGTTGCAGTGCAAAGTCAGCGCCACACGCTAGATGTGCGAGAACAATTGTGGAGAAAGCAGTGGATGACCGGCAGCCAATCACACGCAGGCGCTGCACCTCTTTGAGGCAGCAACGGAGAAGCATGTCCTCTACAGGCTGCTATATCTAGGCCGAAATGCGTCTGGAAGAGACCATCTGAACTTGGCTCCGAACCAGGCAATCGCTAGGACTCAGCAAAGCTAGCATTTTACAAGGCGCCGCCTCGTGAGAAGAGACAGACGTGTGACAAAATTTATGTAATTGTAAATATTCATAAATAAAACATGTATTACTAATCAGTATAGCCTTTTTAGCTGTCCACGCATCCCATAATGTCCTAAGAACATCCTATCCTCAGTGATAGGCTGGGAAGTACAACACACAAGGCAACGAAGACTAAACAATAATGACCTTGTTAAATAAGTTTTCCTGGCTTCGGAATATTAATCGCACCACTTTAATTATAAAGAAATGGAACATAGAATTAAATTATTCATGTCACTCTTAATAATTGGAGATGTTACTCATCTGCAGTACTGTAAAGTTCAATAAAGGATGCTAATTATTGAATGTGCTGGCTTACTAACCTGCCACCTTCATTGAAAACAAACACAGAAATTTACAATTTACTTCTTTTAAATTGATTGATGAAAAATTCCTAATTAAGTGTCTTGAGCTAGTACCTTCGCTTTTCTATGTGGTTGGAGGTGCTTACTTCAATATGATTGGATAGGGACAAATGGATAAAAGAGCCATACAAAAAGACGAAGTTGCAAAATTCATCAAGTAAACAAAGTGGAGCCGTATGATGAATCAAATGCACTCCATCGAAAAACACTTCAGAGGTTGCAAAGAGTGAGACATTGTGTAAAAAAGAACACGTCTAGATCACAGAATGAAGATTTCAACCTATTTTAGGTCATCTTCAGAACATCCATATAGTCTATGTGGGTGGTGCTGACTACTTCAGGGCTCATTTGGCTACACACTGTAACCATTCTGCAATCTAGATTGCACCCCCTCTTTTTTTTTATTAAATATCTCTAGAATAAGATCCCTTACGTACTGGGACAATGTGGTCCAGTTTAATAACAAATGAGACTTCTACAAGACTTTCACAGTAAAGTCATAAAACATGTGCTACCTACAACAAGCTGCAAGGTTTGAACTGACTAAGAAACTAAGAGATGGCTTATATATGTCCAGTATCACCATCAAAATCTCATGAAGAGACCCCTGCATACACGAAGCACGGATCTCAACCACCCAACAAGTAGGAAATCCAGACACCTGAACATTTGGAGATGGCATAATTGTGTAACACTAAGAACCTAGGCTCACTTTATGATCTCACAAAAATCCTAACAGACATGTGACAAACAGAATCCTATAAACAGAACACCTATATCAAGGTTGGAAATATACACTGATCTATACAATACATAAAGAAGTGCCAAATTTGATGTTAATAACGAAAGCGAAATTTCCATAGTTGAAGTCAAAAGACCTCACCTTGTCTTCGTAAGAGAAGTGAAGAGCAGCTCAAACAAATGAATGGGCAATACCTAGTGGACTTCAACCACAGTGATCCCACGCAGAGCATTTTTTCAACCCGAAAACTAATATATAAGGCCCCTCGAAGCTGTCCACTCATTCATGTGTTTCTTGACTTCACAAAGGCATACGATTCCGCCAACCATCAACAGTCCCTCAGCAACGTTCTAGTTCATCTCTGATCTTACACAAAACACGACTCCTCATCAAACAAACTCTTACTGATAAAGACTGGCATGCAACAATGTGATGGATTGTCACCATTGATCTTCAACCTTGATAGTCATTAGAGAGTGGGAGAAAAACTTAAAAATCTGAACTATTAAAAACCCACTAAACTTGGACAAGTGAAAGAAACTCGATATCAGTTGCCTGGACTTTGTAGACAATCTTACAATACTAGTGGACAGTGGACTCACAGCTAGCAAACAGGGAGGTTCTCAAGGAATTTGCTGGAAACACTAGGCAACACATTTCATTTGAGAAAACCAATTTTATTTGCTCTGGATTCAACACGTGTGGCGGAATGTTAAGTGATCATAGAGTGAAGGCTTTCCTGACTGGCTTAAATATTTGCTATTGAATCTTCTGGGTTGTATGGTCATGGTTGAAGAAACATTTCTTCTCCTGACGTTTCGTCCAAAGTTGCTCTGGCCATCTTCAGAGGTGCTAATGGTAGTGGTGAGTCTTGCCAACTCAAGACACCGCTACCACTAACACCTCTGAAGATTTAAAATACATACTTTCAATTAACATCCTTGTGAGATGCAATGCGAGTGGGTATAAGTCGAGAAACAAATAGACCCAGCAAGTTTTTGAAGATGATGAAAACAGTAGAATTTTAGAATTTGCCCAGGTTGCAAAGACAGCAAGCGAGTTGTTATTAACTGAATTAAAATAATAAATGGATAAATGACTATTGCTATCAAATTTAAATGAACATCAATGAAATAAGAGAACAGTTTACAACTCATCAAAATGACGCAACGACTCGCAACAGACACACAAAAAAAGGCACACACCTACAACACTTTCAGCTATCGGCCATGACCTCTTTCAGAATTAGGAACATTCTTGCAATCACACAGGCACACAACATAGTCACACAACCATCAGCTCCGACTGCCATACTTTGAATTTGAAGAGCGGCAGCCGGATCTGACGGTTGTGTGCCTGTGTGATTGTGTGAATGTTCCTAATCCTGAAGAAGGGGTTGAAGTTATCACAGTCACTGTAAGGTCATATTCTATATCACAAAGGCTTTCTGAAGAAAAAAGTGTTCAACATTCACCAACAGCATTAGGAAGCATCAAATCTCTAAAATGTTAGTTGAAAATGTGTGTTTTAACTCTGTCAAAATAATATAAATGTTTCCAATTTTTGTTTATAATTCACTCTCTTAACTTCAATAACAATTGATTACAACCAACCAATTTCAGACATGATTTAGGCAACAGCCATAAGATGAGTATTAATGTGAATTTTCCTTTTTCAAAAATTCGTATCTTTGGTCACAGTCAAAAAGAAATGTCAAAATTTTTACATTACTTTGCTATAATATAGGTGTACAAATTGAAAAATCAGTTTTTTATATTTAGTCCCACCGGAGATACTCAACTCCGAATTGTACGAAAAATGAAAATTTTCAAATTTCAAAAATCCATAAAAATATTAAGGAAACTTTGTAAGTGTTCTTACTCTACATAAAGCTGGTAGTTTTTTTTATATCTAACTATATGACAACAATGGACTGATAAATCACTCCTTGGTTGTTATTTTTGGGGCTAAAAATTATTTTTGAAATTTCTGATACCAAACTTTGGAGGTCATCTTGACTGGTTATTTTTTAATTTAGAGTGTTTTGTTTAATAACTTTTGAAGTGGAAACTTTTCTAAACAATAATGTCAATTGCAATGCTGTAACTTAACCTGGCACAGCTTTGAACTTCTCAGTTATACAGTAGTTACATATCAAACATTCAAATATTTAAAAATTGGTCAAGCAACCTTCATTGGACCACTTCATATGGACTGACCCTCCTGCCCCCCCCCCCCCCCCCTCCCTCTATTCAGCTTATTTCACATGTCTGCCACCATCTCCCCTCTCTCATTATCTTCCTCCCACCTCTGTCTGCCTCCTCCATCTACTACTCTCCCTCCTATATATGAAAACACACACATATGCATCACATTTCATGGTGACTGGTCAAACGGCGTGAAAGTCACAACATACCTTCCACCATGCTGAATTCACTGGCAGATTATAAAAATCTCCTTCAGGAGAAGATAGATTTTTATGCTGTATTTCAAGGTGACCAGTCAAACAATTTGGATGTTTGTTGTAGTTTACCCTCCCCACACACCTACAGAGGCTTACCAAAGTTAGCCCATATATTAATTTGGGGTATAAGCTATCTTCATTCGACATTTCATTTAATTCGATCCAGCCATTCAGTGTGAAGATTAATAAATGTGTTAACCCTCTATAAGGTGGCTTGTGCATTAATTCAGGATATAAGCTATCTGCATTCCAAATTTCATTCATATACATCCAGCCATTTCAGTGTGAAGGCGTAAAAAACAAATTAACTAATTGTTAAGCACTCTCCGCCATGCAACATATGAAGTTAATTTTAGTTTGCCCGTAACCTTCGTGTGAGTGTAAGCAATGAGCCGACAGCTTTATTGCAATTGAATGTGCAGTATGGTTGTGCATAAAATATGAACAAAAGACAAAATATTTTTATGTATTAGATGATAATAGTAATAAAGAGTTATTATTTTTATTCTTAAAATATTATTAAAATCATATTAGTAGTAGGAAAATTGCATTGTATCTAGTGTAGTTTGAAGAAAATCCATCACAGACCAAGATGTATTAAGGTTACACAAGAAATCACAAGACACTCTCTCCTTAACAATGAACTGGGTCTCAGCTAAGAAATTATTATGCAATCCTGAGAGAACTGATGTTGGGACTACCCAAAGACATGAGGGTGGTCCCCTAAGTACCTGGCCTGAACAAGAAATGGCAGTCTTTGTTGAAAAATGTGGATTAGAAAGTATGTGTGTAATAACTTTATTAACACTAGAAAATTCAACTCTACACAACAAGTGTTTAGAATCGTGGTTAAATTTCAACTGACGTGCTCCGCTGAGTCCAGGCGAGCCCAAGTTCACTTCTGCCGCACCGTCTAATTACTGTAGCACCCCTATATTGTGCGCATTACGTGCGGCAGTAGTTATAAATTTACGACACACTGTCAAACACTTTTCCCCCTTTTGGGAAATTCACTTCACATTGCAGGTGTGTTGTACGGAACGTATGGACGAAAGTTCCATGGACGGGGCACTTTGCGTGGTACACGGACCCATGACTGAATGATGGGTGACATCTCTCATGTATTAGCTGCAGGTGGTGGAGAAATTGGCATGCTCTCTGCTGGAGGCATACGTCCCCGGGACTGAATGACGGGTGACAGCTGCATTGCCTCTATTGTATGCGACTGTGATGCTGGCAGACCTCCCCGCACAATCGGCTCATGTGATGGAAGCACATCATCTGCAGGATTGCAGTTGTGAGCTGTAAAGGTGGAACCCATAGGTGGTGTCTATTGTCTTCTGAAGGAGTATGAATAGTCCCGTGTGGAGACAACATTGACAATGGCAGGTCAAATGCCCGCGAACGTGTTTTTGTCGTCTTCAGTCTGCAGACTGGTTTGATGCAACTCTCCATGCTACCCTGTCCTGTACAAATCTCTTCATCTGAGAATACGTTCGGCAACCTACATCCTTATGAATCTGCTTACTATACTTGTCCCTCGGTCTCCCTCTACGATTTTTACCCCACGCACTTCCTTCTAATGCTAAGTTGACAAGTCCTTGAAGGCTCAGAATATATCCAACCAATCTATCCCTTCTCTTAGTCAGGATATGCCACAAACTCCTTTTCACCCGGATTCGGTTAAGCAAAACTTGTGAGGAAAACCGAGGACCATTGTCTGTGACAAGCGTAGAGGGTAGACCTTCAAGGGCGAAAATCTTTGCCAATGCATTTGTGGTTGCCGCAGTGGAAGTGGATGCACAGCAAACTACAAAAGGAAAATTGGAATAAGCATCAATGACAAGAAACCAGTAGGCACCAAGAAAGGGGCCAGCAAAATTGGCACGGATCCATTCTCACGGGTGAGCTGGGGCTGGCCACGGGGAAGGGTCAGCTCGGGGGGGGCTGCCGACTCTTTAGCACATTTGGTACACAGGGCGACCATCTTTGCAATGTCTGCATCAATTCCTGGACAGAAACATGTCTGCGAGCCAGATGTTTAGTGCGGAAAACACCCCAATGTCCTTGGTGTAACAACTGAACAACACATTGATGTATAGAAGCAGGAACCACCACCCTTGGAAATGCTCCGTCTGTATAGAGGAGAACCACACCATCACGAACAGTCTCAGCTGCAAGGCGTAATAATTACGAAGCAGGTCAGAGGCCTTGCCAGAGGGTCGGTCTGGCCACCCTCATTGAATGAACCTAATCACCTTGCAGAGAACTGGGTCTTCAGCTGTGGCCGAAGCAACATGGTCCCCCGTAATTGGAAAACCATCAACTGCACGGCGTTCGTCCTCATCCACGTAAAAACAGTGTAACTCATCTCAGTCGAAAACAGTGTCAGGACCCATAGGCAGCCGCGATAAGGCATCAGCATTTGCGTGCTGAGCCGTGGGGCGGTAATGGATCTCATAGTGAAATCGAGACAAATATAAAGCCCAACGTTGAACCTGTGTGTAGCTTTATCTGGAAGTGATGCTGAAGGATGAAACAGGGAGACAAGAGTCTTATGGTCGATAATAAGATGAAACATGGAACCATAAAAGAAAACGTGAAATTTTTTTTAAGGCATACACTATGGCAAGTGCCTCTTTCTCAATCTGAGAATAATGCCTTTGAGCATCGTTGAACGTCTTCGAAGCGTAAGCAATAGGCTGCTCTGATCCATCATCATATCGGTGTGCAAGGACGGCCCCAAGACCATATTAGGATATTGGGACGCGTCCGTGGCCAACACCAGTTGCCGCCCCGGGCAAAACGTGACTAGACATGGCACCGACTGAAGTTGATCTTTGAGGTGGACAAAAGCACGTTCACATTCGTCAGTCCAGTGGAAAGGAATGTTCTTACAGAGCAGCTGATTCAATGGACAGGCCACATCAGCCACAGAAGGAAGGAATTTATGATAGTAGGCAATTTTGCCAAGAAATACCTGAAGGTCTTTAACATTGGACGGCTGTGGGAGGGCTGCAATAGCATCAACGTGCCGACTTAAGGGCCGGATCCTGTCACGGGACAGTTGAAACCCCAGATACACAACAGAAGCCTGAAAAAATTGAGATTTAGTGAGGTTACACTTCAGCCCCACAGACAGGAGAACTTGAAAAAGCGCGCGAAGATTGGCAAGGTGTTCATTCATGGAAGCCCCTGTAACTACAATATCATCTTATAGTTGATGCAACCAGGAACAAAAGCCATCAGTTGTTCTAAAAAACGCTGAAAGATAGCTGGCACGCTCACAATGCCGAACAACAACCATTGGTATTGATACAGGCCAAACGGAGTGTTTAAGACGAGAAATTTCCTGGAATCTGTGTCCAAAGGCAGTTGATGATATGCCTCCGACAAACCAATTTTAGAGAAGAATTAACTGCCCACAAGTTTGGCAAACAACTTGTCAGGACAAGGACGTGGGTAAGTATCAATGAGACATTGGGCATCGACTTTTTTTTTTTGCCACACAACCGCAGTTTGTGATTAGGTTTGCAAACCACAACGAGGAGGGATGCCCATTCACTAGAAGTAACTGGTAGGAGAGCCCCCACAGACACCAACCTATTTAATTCAGCCTTGGCTGGGTCACGTAATGCTATGGAAGGGGGCGGGCACGGAAAAATTCGGGCGGGCCGCCGGTTTGAGCGTTATATGTGCCTCAAATTTGACAGCGCGGCCCAGGTCGGGAGAGAAAATCGAGGAAAATTCAGTACACAATTCATCTAAGGAATATCATCAGATACAAGATGTACATCGTCTGTAATGGAGAATCCAAAAAATCGAAAAGCATCATACCTAAACAAGTTTTCTATTCCTGCATGATCAACAAGAATAAAGGTGAGAGAACGAACGACCGACCTGTAAGAAGTGGACGCCTCAAATTGGCCTCAGCCTCTTCCGCAGCTTCCTCGTATGGAGGGTATGGAGGCAGAGAACACCCTACTGGACAACGATGTTGACAACTGACGTAAGCGTCTGTGGTAAGTCACATAATGATGCTACCAGGGCAGTCTGTTGCTCAATGAGCGTGCACAATAGCTGGTCTAAGGTTTCCATAATTTATCAAAACACTGCCGACGACAATATGTAGAAGAGTTCACAACTCGTCGCCACTAAAAGTGTAATAACTTTATTAACACTAGAAAATTCAACTCTGCACAACAAGTGTTTAGAATCACAGTTAAATGTCAACTGACATGCTCCGCTGAGTCCAGGCGAGCCGCCCGTTCACTTAGGCGGCACTGTCCAATTACTGTAGCGCCCCTATATTACCTTGCGCGCATTACACGCGGCAGTAGTTTTAAATATGCGACATACTGTCACAACAATACGATCAATGAAGAATACATTTCCAGTTTGAAGATGTCACATGGTTTAGTATTTGTTTGACAGCCATTTTTTTGAAAGGCCTCAGCACATCCGATATTAACAATGAGCTAGATTCTACTTTATTTGGTAGCTGAGTTTAAATGAGGCTATACTAGCTGCCAAAACGAGCATCACAGTGATCGACGAAATGGAGTGAAGACTCCAGAAAAGGTGAAGAAAATCCACAAAGCAGTACTGGATGATCGCCGACAAAGTGCGCGAGCTAGCAGACATAGTAAAGGCATTTCAAAATGTGTGGTACATTACATACTATCTGACAAATTTGAACATGAGAAAACTTTGTGCAAAATTTGTGCTACATTTGCTCACTAACAAAAACGGTGTTGTGAAAATGTTGCATTTGAGTATTTAGTGAATTTCCACATCAACAAAGCTGATTTTTTGTGCATTTTCATAACTGTGGATGAAACGTGGGTCCACCACTTCACTCCTGTGACAGAAGAACAATCAAAACAACTGACACAAATTTGAGAACAGGCCACCAAAGAAGGTGAAGACTGTTTCATCTGCAACCAAGGTTTTGGATTTTTTGGATGCACGTGGGGATAATTTTCAATTACTACCTTGAAAAACGAAAAAAACTATCATCAGCGAATATTATGCGAACTTATTGCAACATTTGGGCAAAGAAATCAACCCTTTTGTTACCTATTTCTCCAGATTTAGCCCCCTCAGAGTATTTTCTGCTCCCAAACTTGAAAAAATCTCTGTGGTCAAAGATTTTTCAAAAAATAAATAAAATAAAATAAAGATGTGATTTCAGCAGTTGATGGCTATGTTAAGGAGTCAGACAGTTCTCATTATAAAAATGGTATCAATTTATTGAACATCACTGGGAAAAGTGTACAGAGCTGAAAGGAAATTATGTTGAAAAATATATACTTTTCCAAAATTTTTGTGTTTTCTTTGTCAGGTAGTTATGGGACCACCCTCCACAGAACCAAAATAAAAAATACTAATGGGGATATACATCAACACAAAACGTAACTGGCAACCACATATTGAACATATCAGAAAAAAGTTATTGAAGGTATCCTGTGTCGTGTGGAAATTGGCTAACCTACTTAGTGACATTTTAGGACAGCTTACTCTTGGCTTTTTCAGTCTCATACAGCATATGGACTGTTAACTTTGGGGCATGCAGGAGTAACCGTGTGGTCTAAGGCATCATGCTACAGAGGTTTCAGTCCTCCCCAAGCATGGATGTGTGCATTGTCGTCCTTAGTGTAAGTTATTTTAAGTAGTCTTTAAGTCTAGGGACTGATGACCATAGCAGTTTGGTCCAATAGGTTTACAAACATTTACACGTTTGTTTCTTTGGAGGGGTCATTTATAGGACGCAATTCCACCTTTCAGCTTTGACCCGCGACGTCATCACAGCATGTTAGTTTTGAGGTGTGTGTGTTTTTGTATAAGGTGTGAGTAATTATGTGGTGGCTGAGTTAAAGACAACAGTTTGTTTACAAACAAAACAGATTATAGATTAATATTTTGTGTTTAAAAAAAAATCTGTAGCTGCCCTCTGATGGTAAGGTGTAGGTTAAAAGAGAGTTTATTTTTTTCGCATGTGAGTGCCAAAGGTGCGAATTTTTGCACTGAGAACTGATCGATGGGACATTCTGTTATCTGTAATTTAAGAGGATAACTACAGATTATTTATTATGTACAATACAGAAGTATTAAGATATCCCGTATACAGGTTTTCCAACATGTTGATGACGACGTGGGGGCAAAGCAGACGGGTGGAATCACGTCGTAAAATTATTGCCCTTTTTGGGTCACTCGTGTAATTTCAAGGATGTGTTGTTGATCCAAAAAAGGTACTAAGAATAATGTGTAAGGTTGGTCCATGGGGCACTGTTATACATTATTCGCTAAGATGAAAATATTGACAATGATAAATCTATGTATCTATCCATCATTGATATATGATAAAAACAATACACCAAATTTAACAGGAGAGGCAAAGCTCAATATACTAGAAATAGAGGATTGACATTCCTAGACTAGTGAAAATAGGAAACTCTCACAAAGTAAACAGCTAGCATTTTTTAACAAACCCAAACAGAATTTTAATACTGTAATTGTAATCCTGTACAATTTTGTTAATGTGAGATAATTTGCACATTTAGTATAAAGATTAGTTATCCTAATAAGATGATTATTGTGTCAACATTCTGCAGCCTATTTCACTACATGTGATCAACATCAAATAAAGAATCTGAATAGTAACACATATTGGTTACGTCAAGGGGCATGCACAGAACAATTATTTTATCAAAAATTCAGTACTGTCAACTGGGGTTAATTCTGATGCCCCAGGGGAACACTGACTGCAGGGTCTATTTCACCCTTTTCTTCCATTTCTAGATAAACTTTTATGTAAATAATAGACTTTTCTGCTGGTGCTTGACAGAACATGAAATATTACAAAAGGAAAATACTTCCAAATGTATCATTTTCATTTTGAAAATAAAAATTGTCATATAATGGAATTTGCTGATATGAATTTACACATTTAAGCGATCCCTGCACATCTGCTTATGAACTCTTTCTTTTGTGGTTTTAGGGCACTCAACTACAGTGGTCATTCTGACACTAGATTGATTTAAAACAACATTAAAAAAGGTGCCGATACGGAGACTTTCAGAATGTCACTAAAACGATAGATAAAAAATAGCATTGGAAGGAATTAAATGTCCTTGGACAGATTTCTCATACGTATAAAATGCAAAACACTAGCAGCTGCTCGTGCTTCATCAGCTAAAATGTCCTCCAAAGTGGACGGCAGATTTATTGCAACATGAATATGAGTAAAATTGGAGGCAGAACATTAAAACATGGCGCACTGTCATCGGGTGACCACAGGAACATACTGGTGGGGGGTCGCCTATTAATAAGTGTCGGTGGCTGAACCGACAATGACAGATTCTCAGACAGGCCAAGATTACCTTTTCCCCGCCAGGAGGGGTGGGAGGTGGTCTTCCAAGATGTCGGGATTGGTTTTATGGTTCTGAGCTTATTCTCCTTAATTGAGGACCACAGCCAATGCCATGATGCAACAATACGCCTGCAAATATCCCCTTGAATGTCCTTTGACGGGACACAAATGGTAGCTGTCCGACGTAGGAGAGTGGCAGCCCTGGCCACAGCGTCAGCAGCCTTGTTCCCTGGCACACCTACGTGGCCAGGTACCCACAGGAAGTGAACGCGAAAGCTGTCTTCGGCTACCAATTGAAGGGAGCGTTGGAGGGAATACAAAAGGATGGACCGGATATGGGTATCTAAGACTAAATGGCACTGAGGGAATCTGAGCAGATGACATAAGAAGGGTGGCGGTGAACATATTGGACTGTCTGAAAGAGAGCAAAAAGCTCAGCTGTGAAATTGGGGAATCGGTCGATGAGCTTGTATTGAAAGCTGTTGAACCCGACAACAAAGGTGGATCCGACACCATCAGCGTCCTTAGAGCCATTTGTATAGATGATATTGTCATCAAGCTGTGAACGAAGTTCGACAAACCTTGAGTGATACGCCGAATCCGGGGTACTCTCCTTTGGGAGCGAGCCGAGTTCGAGGTGGACGCGAACCTGTGCCCTAAGCCACGGTGGTTTTGGGCTCTCATCCATTCGAAGGGTGTCAGGGAGGGTGAAATAGAGTTGCTGAAGCAGGCGACGAAAACGATCTCGGGGAGGCAATAATGCAGATGCAGACACCCCATATTGGCAATCAAAGGAGTCATTGAAAAATGATGGGTAGGATGGGTGTTTGGGCATTGACAGCAGCCAGCATGCATACCAACAGAGTAATATATCACGCCGATAGTGCAATGGTATTTCGGCAGCTTCTGCATAGAGGCTTTCAACAGGACTGGTATAGAAGGATCCAATCGCTAGGTGTATCCCCTGATGGTGAATTGAGTTGTCTTCCTTCAAATCGATCTGCTGCGGGTCCCAAATACTTGAGCAATACTCAAGACGCGGTCGTACAAGCATTTTATACGCTGTCTCCTTTACAGGTGAAGTACATCTTCCCAAAATTCTCCCAATAAACCGAAGTCGGCTGTCTGCCTTACTCACAACTGTCCTTACATGATCGTTCCATTTCATATCGCTCTGCAATGTTACGCCTAGATATTTGAACGACGCGACAGCATCAAGAAGCTCACTACTAATGCTGTATTCGAACATTATAGGATTGTTTTTTCTACTCATGCGCATCACCTTACATTTTTCTACATTGAGAGCTAGCTGCCATTCTTCGCACCAACTAGAAATTTTGTCTAAGTCAACCTGTATGCTATTACAGTCAGTTACAAACGACACGCTCCCATACACCACAGCATCATCAGCAAACAGCCGCAAATTACAACTTACTCTGTCCATCAGATCATTTATATAGATAGAAAATAATAGCGGTCCTATCACACTCCCCTGGGGCACGCCTGACAATACACTCATCTCTGATGAACACTCGCCGTCGAGAACAACGTACTGCGTTCTATTACTTAGGAAGTCTTCCAGCCAGTCACAAATCTGTGAACCTATTCCATAAGCTCGTATCTTCGTTAGCAGTCTGCAGTGTGGCACCGCGTCGAACGCCTTTTTGAAGTCAAGAAAAACACAATCCGGCTGTTGCCCTTCGTCCATGGCTCGCAAGATGTCATGTGAGAAAAGGGCAAGCTGAGTTTCATATGAACAATGTTTCCTAAACCCGTGCTGATTCATGGAAAGAAGCTTTTCCGTTTAAAGTAAATTTACTATACTCGAACCGAGAATATGCTCCAAAATTCTACAAGAAACTGATGTCAACGATATTGGCCTGTAATTGTATGGGTCAGTTCTCTTTCCTTTCTTATACACGGGAGTCACCTGCACTTTTTTCCAATCACTAGGAACTTTGCGCTGAATTAAAGATTCGCTATAAATGCAAGCTAAGTAGGGGGCCGATGCCGCAGAATAGTCTTTGTAAAACCGAACTCGTATTCCATCCAGACCAGCAGACTTTTTCTTATTTAGCTCTCTCAGCTGCTTCTCTACACCGGAAATATCTATTGCTATGTCCCCCATTTCGGAATTAGTACGTTGATCAAATTATGGTATATTTGTGCGGTCCTCCTGTGTGAAAGATTTCTTAAAGGTTAAATTTAGAACTTCAGCTTTCCGTTTGCTTTATTCTATTACTGCCCCGGAATGATCAACTAGTGACTGACCCGTTGCCAGGCGGACACCACTATGTAATACAGGATCTAGTACCCGGAGTGCTGAAGGCGCCGCTGAGTCATACACTATGCTCCCATAATCCAGTCGTGATTGTATTAGGGCCCTGTAGAGCTGTAGAAGTGTTTGACGAGAGGCTCCCCACACAGTGTGGCTGAGGCACCGAAGGATGTTAAGATGCCGCCAACATTTCTGTCTCAGCTGACGAAGGTGCGGCACCCAAGTCAACCGGGAGTCGAGAACCATGCCGAGGAAGCGATGGGTTTCTTCAACACGAAGAGGTACATCGCCCAGGTACAGCTCGGGATCAAGGTGAAGTTCTCGACGGCGACAGAAGTGCATTACTCGGGTCTTGGGGCCCGAGAATTGGAAGCCATGGGCAAAGGCCCAGGACTCCACCTTTCTAATAGCACCCTGCAGCCGACGTTCAGCGACACTAATGCTCATGGAACTGAAGTAGACGCAGAAGTCGTCGGCAAATAGAGAGTAGGAGACTGACGACCCCACTGCAGCAGCAAGACCATTTATCCATTTATGGCTATCAGAAACTAGGGAACACTAAGAACTGAGCCTTGTGGGACACCATTCTCCTGGACACGAGTGGAACTGAGACAGGTGCCAACCCAGACCCGGAAAGAGTGGAACGACAGGAAGTTCTGTATGAAAATCGGGAGCGACCCCCGGAGACCCCAGTCATAAAGTGTTGATAATATATGGAGACGCCTGGTGGTATCACATGCCTTTCTAAGGTCGAAAAAGACCGCGACCAGATGCTCACGCCTGGTCAAGGCAGTGCGGATAGTGGACTCCAGCGACACGAGGTTGTCAACCGCGGGACAAGAAGTCCCTGATCTTCAAGAATCCACATGAGGTGCCGACTCACCAAACGTTTGAAGAGCTTACAGAGAACGTTAGTGAGACTAATCGGGCGGTAGTTATCGGCCACGTGCGGGTCAGCACCAGGTTTCATCACTGGGATGACAATGCTCTCACGCCACTGGGACGGGAAAGCACCGTCTACCCAGAGGCGATTGAATAAGCCGAGAAGATGGTGTTGAAAGTCCGCCGGCAGGCGACGAACGAATTGGCTGTGGATTCGGTCAGGGCCTGGGGAGGTGTCAGGCCACGCAGCGAGGGCACTTTGAAATTCCCATTCAGTAAATGGGGCCTCGCGCCACGCAGAAATGCGTGGGGGTACCTGTGTTCAAAAGGCAAAGATCTCGCAGCACCAAAGGGTCTCTATGTCCCTACCACGGCCGGTGGACTGTGTTCCACCCCACATTGGGTGGTGGGTGTTAAAATCACCCAAAAGAAGAAAAGGTGGAGGGAGTTGGTCAACCAGAGCAGTGACGTCAGCTAGAGAAACAACCTCATCCGGGGGAAGGTAAACACTACAGACAGTGAATTACTGGGTGGCCCGGATTCTGACTGCTACTGCCTCAAAATCTGTGTAGAGTCGCATGGGGGCACTATGGACTGAGGCAAGGACATAGAGACAAACACCATCAGATACCCTGTCGTAGATACATCTGTTTTTAAAGTAGCCCCGATACCCACGTAGGGCAGGAGTCCGCTGAGCAGGAAACCAGGTTTCCTGGAGGGCTACACAAAGTGCGGGGAAGCGGCACAGTAGCTGCCGCAGCTCAGCGAGATGTTGAAAAAAGCCGCCGCAATTCCACTGGAGAATTGTGTTGTCTCCAAGCTGAATAGCCATGTGGAAAACAAAAACAGGTTATTCTACAGGATCGCCTACTGGCAGCTGTGCAGAGTCTGCTTGGTCATGGTCAAGCACCATAGGTTCAGGTGAACCTGTTATTACGAGATCCTTGGGAGATGCAAGGATCTCTATTTCACCCTCTGAAGCAGAGGATGTGGGTGATGGTGGCTTTGCAGCCACCGTAGGTTCGTTCTTCTTTGGTTTTTTAATTTTAGCCTCTCGCTTGCCCTTCGGTGGTAAGGGCCTTGAGGGCTTCTCAGATGTGGCTTCTGAGGCTGACGAAGAGCAGGTAGCTCTTCGACCAGATGTCTGGGGATCCAGCAGCGGCTGGCTGGGATCCTCTTTGCCACAGGGAGAAGCTTTGGAAGGGAGCGTCCCGAGGGACCCCTTCCGGGCAAGAGGAGCCGGAGAAGGCTGTTTTTCCTCCGGCTGTGGGGTGGGGACCGACGTCCCCTGAGATGGAGTGGTCGTTGCTCCCAGTGTGAAGAGTGTGGGAGCGACAGCAGTGGAAGTGCCCCTATCTTTCAGAGGGGGCAGGTGTAAACGACGGGACCCGAGGGCCCACTTTAGAGGTTTCAACAAACGGGACTGTACTTGTCACAGATGGCATTGTAGCTGTTGCTGTGGCATATGAGGTCTTCATGCTCACAGGGTGGATTTTCATATATTTACGCTTGGCCTGTGAGTAGGACAACCGGTCCAGGGTGTTATACACCATGATCTTCCTTTCCTTATGCAAAACTGAGTAATTGGGCGAGCAAGGAGGATGGTGTAGTCCGCAGTCGACACAGACTGGAGGGGGGACACATGGGACATCAGGATGTGATGCACGTCCGAAATTCCGACATGTGGGTTCAGCATCACACCGGGAGGACATGTGCCCAAACCTACAGCACTTGAAGCAGCGTATAGGGGGAGGAACGTAGGGCTTCACATCAATGCGATAAATCATCACATTGACCTTCTCAGGCAATGTGTCGCCCTCTAAGGCCAAGATGAATGCACCGGTGGCAACCCTGTTGTCCTTCGGACCCCTGTAGACACGGCGGCTAAAATGGACTTCGCGCCGCATAATTCATCGTCCGTTTGCAAAAGGAGATCTCTACGGAATATGATGCCCTGCACCATATTAAGGCTTTTGTGTGGTGTGATCGTAACGGGAACATCACCCAGCTTATCACAGGCGAGCAATGCCCATGACTGTGCCGGGGATGACGTCGTTATCAGCACCGATCCTGAACCCATCTTTGACAGTCCATCCACTTCTCCAAACCTGTCCTCCAGATTGTCCACAAAAAACAATGGCTTTGTAGCTGCAAATGATTCGCCATCCGATCTGGTACATACTAAGTATCTTTGAGCATATTGCTCTCCTTGATTCCGTGTCCTACGCTCTTCCCATGGCGTAGCCAGGGAAGGAAACGTTTGGGGATTGCATTCGGCGGCATGTATTCATTCCTTCCACGCTTTGAGACACCAGGTTTGCGTATGGCAACGCTATTGTTTGCTCGTTTCATGTTCGTCTCACGAGCAGCTAGGGAACTAAAGTTCCACCCAGGCAGAGCCCCGCTTGCCTGGGTAAGCCTTATACAACTGAGGTGCAGCAGGTTCCTCAGAGGTTGCTCACTAGCGGCTGTTCAACCTCAACAGCAATGCATCTCCTCGGCACGTAGCACACCTTGAGATTGAGGATTTTTTTATAGAGGTTTGTACCGTCCTCGCGACCTGGGCGATTAAGCCAAGATCTCCGGACTCTGAAACATACAACGTTCCACCGTCGCGCCGAACGATGGTCGTTGAAGCACGCACAGAGCTTACGGTGTAGCGGACTGTTGGCGCGACACAGCCCACGGCTCAGGACCCCGGGTTCGCCAAGCCCGTACTCAGCAAATTAATGCTGAGCCCCTGAGGGGGTACATTTCTTCCGTGGTAGTTCAATTAAGTGTTGTGTGTGTTTTTTTTGGCAATTCATAACTGGTATTCAGACAAGGGCAATCTGGACTAAGGTATCACTTTGGAAGACTGGCCAGTCCACTGTGGGGAGAGGGAGGGATCACTTTGGGGATCATTTGGTAGTGCTCTGAAGCGTAAAGACATAATAGATTAAAAGTTGGTGCGTGATGGAGCAGTTTTACATGAACGTTACTGTTAATGTGGTCAAATTTCATGAACTAAATGCCACACTGTGATACAATTTAGAAGATACATTCAGTTATATGTTTGTACACCGACTAAAATTTCCTGCAGTTCCAATTAAAACTGTACAAATTACAAATTGTAACATCATACCGAATGCCGTAGTTTTATACCATGAACAGTGGAACGTTACTGTTTACATACTCATATCACATGAACTACGTGTTGAACTGTGATACAATTTAGAAGCTACATTCAACTGTATATGTGTATACTGTCTGTAAAATTTCCTATCACTACAATTTGTAGTGTTCAAATTATAAATTGTAACGTCATACCGAGAGCCGTAGTTTTACACCATAAACAGCGGAAAAGTAGTAAGCGAGAAACTTTTTTCCTTTCATCATTTTACTATGGTTGCCAGTGGGAAAAAGTTTAATAAAGGTTTGAAATTACGTTTGAAGTTTGTTGCAAGTCGCTAAGTACTGTCGTTCTCATACAGTGTATTTCGAAAGTCTCGCCGCACTATATGGCATTTTTTGCGATTTCTATTGGTTATGGCGTAATCTCTTTTGAACCATCTGCCGTACGTGATTCCTAACCATGCAGCAATTGTTACCTCACGGTAAGGAATGTGTGTACCAAATTTGGTTGAAATAGGTCCAATGGTTTAGGAGAAAATGAGCAGCAGTGTCACAAAATGCAGCAGTTTTTCGCGCATCTCACTGTTTATGACGTCATATCTTGTGAACTATATATTGTATGTGAGTCTTACACTTACGATGACTGTCCTCATGGATTGAAGCTTAGGTGTACAAAATTTCATAAAGATTGGAACAAAACTGTAGATTTGTATGCAACATGTACAAATATACGGACACTCTGCTTTATATATTAGATAGCCCGTTCATTTATACTAGACTTCCTGATACATTAAAATACAGCCACATCTCATGAACTAGTGATCAAGAACTCAATATGTATATTATGACTTACTCTACCTTCAGGATATGAACAACCTTTTCACCTCTTTCAAGTTTTCATTTAGATTGTTCCCAATGATGATTTTTAGTTTCCAGAAGCCATACAGTCAAATAGGTTTTGCCCTGGAAAACTCTAGTTAAAAGATCAATGAATGTTAATGACCCAGCATGCGTAATAATGCACAATGTTGTCGGCGAGTTCTTGAACTTCGAGGAGATGAAATGGGGAATGCAAAAACATATCTGGAGCAACAGCTGTGTTTGGTATTTGCATTCAACTGTCATCTGGTAAAATAACACTAAACGGCAGATTTAAATGAAAACATTATTTTGTTCTAATGAATTTGTTTCATTTTTTAAATTCTTGTAGTACTAAACAGACAGTAAAATATATATTGTGGAAAGTAACAGACTTTCGTTTGCTTATGGAAAGTTTATGTTTCTTGTTTATTGCGTTACTGTTCAAAGCACTCTTCCCCATTGTAGAAATATTTATCTTTGTGTTGCACCAAGAGCATAATGCATTCGTTTGTGATTTGGGATCACATGTAACCCACGAATACAATGTCTCGTATGAGCTCCGATATCGAGTTATACTCTGTTTTGACATGATGGACAAACACTTCACTCTAAAATACGTTGAATCACTTCATCTGTGCGGGCACAGGTAAGGTCGATTCAAACTTGGATTCACTCTATTGATCTCTGCAACGATTGTTTCCCTCTGTTCCACCTCAGAAAGATGTAGATGGCGTTAAGTTTCTAAATATATATAACGATATTTTGAATGTATTGTTATAAGACAGCTGTTAAAGCAATAAATTACAACTCAAAAAAATTGCCTTTTCGAATACCGTATTACAGAGGAGTTATACTTACCTCTTTTTGGAGGACAATTAGCATGTCAAAAACTCGCAATCAACAATGTTAGAACTATTTCATACGGGCCCGGCTAGCGCTCACTAGGTGGCGTTGCGTGTACATATGCTTTTTGAAAACCCATTAACATGTAAGGAGGGGAATAATCTTTAGTGTTGACCATAAAATAAATGATTAATGCTGTTCCTGTTCTATGGTTGACAGGTTCTCGATGTACCCTTGTCCGCTAAGTAAATTAATAATCCTCTTAATTGTTACCGCGACTCCTCATTGGCGCTAGCTGGGCCCGCATGAAAAACTGTTCAGCCATCAACAATACGTACATAATGACTGTTTACTATTTATATATTACCAATGTTACGTCAGTCACAGGAATCGTCTATAATTATTACTAACTAACATAGGCGCCGACTTTTGAAAATCTTGGGGTATGCTCAGTGGCGTTCCCAGGTATTTCTAAAGAAAAACAAAGCAACTTATATAAAACATACATGCTATCGATTCCATATCATCACCACCATCACGATTATAAGTCGAACTCCTTTTGTATTTCACTATATACTTTTCCATTTTAACAATATTCACACGCAAGACATTAACCCTTTTAACCCCAAATGTTATTGATTTATGAACAAAAATATTTCTTTGCATATATCTATAAATAATGATTGGATTAATGTATATTTGACAGAATTTTTGATTATTTTTAGGTTTTGGAAGGAAATTTGGGATGACTACAGATGGCATCAGGTGCAGGATATGTTTCCTTTAGTTGTGCAGGATATGTTTCCTTTATCATAACTAATAACATTTTCTGTTGACAACTAATTTAGACATTGGACAGTTGTTTAGTAATAAAGTTTGTAAATTATTTTGTTTCCTTTACCTTGATACAATTATTTGAAAGTATTGTTGCATTTACTCCAACTTAGACATCAAGCAACAATATATATTTTGACAATACTTTGTAGCCTAATGCTTTTCGTTTCCTCGAGGTAATGGTGGACAATGTAGTCACAATGAATTATTGGAAGCCCTGCAATGTTATTTACAATCTTTGAACAAATGGTTGTGGCTAGAGGGACAGATAAAGATGAGGGGAGGGAAAGGGTTAAGACTTAATTCCATACACAGGTGACACAGGTCAAAGAGAGCAGAAACTAAGGTCCGACTACTATGTTCAATTGTTGTCAAATTGTTGAAACCTAAAAATTCAAATTCAGGAATTAAAAAAAAATCTATCACTAGCTGTTGCGTTTCGAGTTTTGTAGAGCTGCCAATTAAAACACAAAAACCTTACGAGGACTGTCTGTTTTAGCTAGAAAGGATAGGGCAGACTTCGCATCAAGTATGTCAGCTCACTGGTAACGTATGTGGTTGTCAAAAGGTTATCTCAAAAGATACCCAAAATTAAATTCATAGTGTATCGTACCAAACCCACTTCATTTTTAGTTATTTAATACAATTAAAGGTTGCCGCCTTCAGTTTACAATATTGACTTAACAAGCGGAATTCCATTAACATTCAGACTATTTAGAAAACGTTGATTTTAATGCCTACGAAATCAATTACCTGTTTAAAATAATCTTTGTAGAGTGGTGTCTTACAAAAGCCAGCCAGCCATCAATGGGATGAGAGAGTCGATTTTAATTAGAGTCAAGAAATATAGCGTAAAGAAAAAAATGATATCAAAATTTTCAGTGGGGTATGCCTAGCATACCCACTCAAATTTTGGGGTGCGCTTGAGGGACCGAGCATACCCATAGTTGGCACCTATGCTAACGAAGCATCACTATAACAACTTTAACGGAGTTTATAGTTAAAATCAACAAAATGCTTCCGTGAAGAGATTTTTCAACACAGAATCAGACAAATGAGATCCGTGTTGAGTATCACTGGAGGGTGGGGGCAGGGGAATCAATTACGAAAATTGCTAAAATTTAGTACAAATAAATATCGTCTACTATTCTAGCTGTGATTTCAGAGTCGTGCCTTACGATAAGATCACGTCTTCGACGTACATCCCGAGGAATTGAGTTGCGTGGTTGAACCACACTTCGAGATAAATACAGGAAAAGATAACGGAATATGTAATCTATAATTACAGAACTTTTTAAACTGCCCAGAAATGTATTTGAAAATGTTTTCTACACAAAAATGAAGCGATGAATATTATTTAACCCGCGGGCACTAATGATCTGAGCATTTTGCTCACCATAATTTTATAACTACTGGCATTTTGTTACTTTTAAATATTAAACTTTGAGATTTTTTCTTACTAAAACTACAGGGATTACTTATTTACACTTATTAAGTACAGCTGGTAGCAGTGGCCAAGCGGTCTGCGGTGTGCCAGTCATGTTCTGGATGGCCACTACGGTGGGGGGTTTGAACCCCCCCCCCCCCCTCGGGCATGGATATTTGTGCCGTCCTTAGTATTAGCTAGTTCATATGTAGTTTGTAAGTTTAGTTAAGTCCCATAAGCTCTACAGACATTTAAACTTTTTTTATTAAGTACATTTCGAACTGATCGTGTTATCTGAGCAATAGGCTATACACGCAAACTAACTCCTAACGCCGTGAGATCTCAGGGGTTAAAAATCCCAGTTTCTGGTTGAAATTCAAGGTTTTTTCCCAGTTTTTTCAAATTCAAGGCTTTTTCCCGATTTTCCAGGTTTCAAGGTATGGTGGCCACCCTGAGAGGAGCGGGACATGGCGAGAGCACGGTCTAGTTCCTGCATAGTGAAGGTATCATTGTAACTTTCGCCATTTAAAGATTGGAAAGAAGGCGGCCGTGCCGCCTCTGCCTGTTTGCGAGGGAGGAAGGCAGGGTGGTAATGAGCAGAGCTCGAACCTCCACAAAAGAGCGGCCTAAGGCATTGGATGCGTCAATGGGGTCCACAAGGACTGCGTTCGCTACTGTTAGGCCTGAAATGGGGGAGTGGACCTGAGTGCCAGATAACCGGCACAGGCTACCCCAGACAACCAAGGAGGGAGTGAATTTGTTAAAAGAACTAGTGAAGGCAGTCCAACAGGCTTTTTTGTTTTCTTTTATAGCATGACGGCATTGCGCTTGCAGTAGTTTGTAATGGATGCCATTCTCCATCATTGGGTGGCATTGAAAGGTGCGTAGAGCAAGTCACCGGGCTCCAATAGTGTGGCTGCATGCTGCAGTCCACCAAGGGGATGGGGACGCGGCATGGAGAAAAGGAAGAACAAGGTATGGAACGTTCGGCAGCAGTGAGAATAACCTCCGTGAGGTACTGGACCTGGCTGTCACAGCTGGGGACATGCTGGTCGTGGAAAACCACCATGGAAAAATAAAGTTCCCAGTCGGCTTTGGAAACGTTCTAGGTGGTGCAAGGCGAAGATGCACTACGTGGATTACACAAGGGAAATTGTCACTCGAGTACGTATCAGAAAGGGTGTACCACTCTAACCGATGCGCAAGCTGAGTAGTGCATATCGCAAGGTCCAAGTGGGAATAGGTGTGTGTGGTGTCCGAAAGGAACGTTGGTGAACCGGTGTTTAGGCAGAGAAGATTGAGATGGTTGAAAAGGTCCACTAGAAGCAAGCCTCTTTGGCAAGAAGCTGGAGAACCCCATAGGGGGTGGTGGGCATTGAAGTCACCAAGCAAAACAACAGGCGGAGAAAGCTGGGCAACAAGTTGCAGCACATCTGCCCTAGTTAAGGCGGACCATGACAGAGTATAGATATTGCAGAGAGAGAAGGAAAGGGATGGGAGAGGGATGCGGATGGCAACTGCCTGTACGGGAGTGTTCAAAGAGATGGGATGGGAATAGATGTCGTCCTGAATGAGCAACTTCACCCCTCCATGGGCTGGAATACCATCCACAGGAGGTAGGTCATAACGCTCAGAGGTATATTGAGGGAAGGTGACTGTTTCTTGGAGGCTAACTATGAGCGGAAAGTGCAATTGAAGGAGTAATTTTAATTCCTCGCGATTGGAGCAAATGCCTCGAATATTCCACAGAACAAGTGCCATGATAAGATTAAAGGGAGAAAAGAGATGAACGAGGCAAAAGGGGGTCACCTCAATGGCCGCTGAGGGCCTGACTTCGAGGGAGCACTGCCATCGCAATCCATTGGTAGAAAATCTTGTTCCATCAGTGCGACTGGAATGTCTGCCACCTTCCCGAGTTGATCGGTAGGGGCAGCATCTGCTGCCACTAAAACGCCAGTTGCCCTGCTAACAGTAGTGCATCCCGGCGAGACAGAAGTTGGGCGACGTGACGGATGAGTCATGCTCGGCGAGGAAGGAGAGGAACTCTTTTTTGTTGGCTCTTTTGGAAGAGTGACGGTGAGAAGAGGCAGTTGAGGGTTGATAAGCTTGAGTACGGAGACAACCTCCATAGACAGGTTCCTTTATCGAAGTCCGGGCGTCTTGTTTAGGTGCCCAGGGTTTACTAGAGGTTGACGAAGACTGAACATTAGAAGCAGCAGAAGGAAGCAGGGACGTGGAACGGGCAATCTTCGAGCTGGCCGATCGCACAACTGTGTCAGCGAAAGTTAAATCACAGGTCTGTGTACCTGCCTCCTTAGTAGGTCAGGGAGAGGTGAGGACCTTACTATATGTGCCCACTGAAAGGACAGTGAGCTTCCGACTCGCCAATAACTTTTGAGCAGCAGAGGTTGCGACCTTTCCCGTGACCCGAATTCGCTGAATGACCTTTTCGTCTTTATAAACAGGGCAGTCCCTAGAGGAAGCAGCATGGTCACCATTGCAATTGGGGACAGAGGTGGGCAGTCTCCCTCATGGGCTCCCCTACCCCAAGTGACATTTTGCTGTATTGGGGCAAGATTGACGGGTGTGGTTGAATCTATGGCATTGGAAACAGCGTGTAGAGTTTGGTACATAAGGGAGAACGAAGGTAACTTCATATCCTGCTTTGACCTTGGACGGGAGTTCAACTCTGTCGAACATCAAAAACAAAGTATGAGTTGGTGTTAGCAGGTTATTGACCTTTCTCAACACTATGCACGGCTGTTACACCCTAATCAGACATGTAGTTTTGAATCTCTTCGTCTGACAACCCATCAAGGGATATTGTGAAAACTACCCCGTGACGAGTTGAGCGTGCGATGCGCTTCTCCTTAGTAAATGTGTGTAGTAGCGTAGTCCTTATCGGTTTTTGCGCCTGGTTGTTGTTGTTGTTGTTGTTGTTGTTGGGTTTTTTAAAGGGGGCTAAACGGCTAGGTTATCAGTCCCTTGTTCCTAGCTAAGAGAGAGCATCTGTTAGTGAGCACGTAAGAAGTATGGCATTTCTAATGCATGAGACGTTCAAGGTGAGAATACATGCGAAGACAACATTTAAAGGTAAAAATCACTAAAACAGTGGACCAAAAAGACAATAACACTAAAAGAGCACAGCAGAAGATTGTGGCTGGCTGATCACATAGATAATATAGGATGAGCCAGCCATTCTGCACACACTAAAATGCTAGTCGTATATGGGACTGACAGGATGAAAATAAAGAAAAAACAGATTAAAACTGGTGAAATGGCAGGTGTCTGAAATATCAGGTTTAGGGACCCACTATTAAATCACATGATAAAAACCAGCAGCGCGAATAAAATCTAAAACACGTTCGACCATAGCAGCATCGTCTCCTAACATAAAAGAAAGCGCATCTGGTAGATTAAAAGATTGTCGCAAGGCAACTAAAAGTGGACAGTCCACCAGAATGTGGACCACTGTCAAGGGGGTACCACAGTCACAGCGTGGTGCGTCCTCCCGCCGAAGAAGGTGGCCATGCGTCAGCCATGTGTGGCCGATTCGTAGGTGACAGAGAACAACCGATTCCCTACGAGACGACCGCAGTGAGGACTTCCATGCAACCGTAGAGAGCTTCACTGCACGAAGCTTGTTGGGTTGAGCGGAGTCAGCCCACTCGGAATCCCACAGGCCAAGGATCCTCCGATTGAACTCCATTCGGAGATCGCTCTCGGGAAGACCAATAGCCAATGGACCGGAGGAAGTAGCATGCTTAGCCAGCTGATCCACACGTTCATTTCCAGGAATGCCGATGTGGCCTGGGGTCCAAACAAAGACCACCGAGCGACCAGACTGAACAAGCCTGGAAAGAGACTCCTGTATGGATTGCACTAAAGGGTGTTTTGGGAAACATTTGGTGAGGGCTTGCAAGCCACTAAGGGAGTCAGAACAGATGACCAGAGACTCCCCAGGGCACCCTCGGAGATGTTCAAGTGCCCGATAGATGGCAACCAGTTCCGCAGTGAAAACGCTACTTCCACTGAGCGGTGAATGTTGTTCAATATGCTCACCATGGACGTATGCATAGCCAGTACAGCCGTCGACCACAGAACCATCCGTGTACACGACTTCCGCGCCACAGAACGACTCTAAAACCGCCTGAAACTGGCGACGGAGACTCTGTGGCGCTACAGAGGCTTTCGATAAATGCGCCAAGTCCAGCCGAAACTGGGGACGTGAAAGTGTCCAAGGAGTGATACGGTAAGGCCAGTGAAATGCAGGAGGGATAGGAAGGGATTCAAGAGACGACAGGATGGAACGAACACGGACCGCGATCGGAAGACCCGACCTCGGTCGTTGTTGTGGAGATGGAAGTGCAGCAGCTGGAAAAAGAAGCCTGCAATTCGGATGGTGCGGTATCGCATGAACATGGGCAGCATAGGAGGCCAACAGCTGCTGCCGCCGAAATCACAGGGGAAGAACTCCAGCTTCAGCAAGTAGGCTGGCCACTGGACTTGTCCGAAAAGCCCCTGTCGCTAAATGGACACCACTGTGGAGTACCGGGTCCAAGGCCTGCAATGCAGATGGGGCTGCTGAACCATATACAAAGCTCCCGTAATCCAATTGCGATTGAATCAGCACCCTGTAGAGCTGCAAAAGACTCGTACGGGTGGCTCCCCCAACTAGTGTGGCTGAGGCAGCGTAGGATATTGAGGTACCTCACGCACTTCTGCTTGAGCTGGCGAAGATGGGGCACCCAAGTGAGCCGGTTGTCGAAGAGCATGCCAAGAAATCGGTGAGTCTCTTCGACACGAAGAAGTTCATCATATAAATATAGCTCTGGGTCCAAATGGACAGCTCGACGACGGCAGAAGTGCATAACCCGGGTTTTCGCTGGAGAAAACTGGAACCCATGGGTTGAGGCCCACGACTGCGCCTTTCGAATGGTTCCCTGTAGATGCCTTTCAGCTACCCCAATGCTAGCTGAGCTGAAATATAGGCAGAAGTCATCAGCAAACAAAGAGGATGAAACCAATGACCCCACTGCCTCAGCAAGTCCATTGATGGCAATTAAAAATAGGGGTACACTAAGGACAGAGCCCTGTGGGACACCGTTCTCCTGGACGTGAGAGGAGCTGAGGGAAGTACCAACCCGTACCCGAAAACATCGGAAAGAAAGAAAGTTTTGAATAAAAAGTGGGAGCGGACCTCTCAAACCCCAAGCGTGCAGTGTAGCCAAAATGTGGTGGCGCCAAGTGGTGTCGTACGCCTTTCTGAGGTCGAAAAAGACGGCAACAAGATGCTCACGCCTGCTAAATGCCATACGAATGGCAGACTCCAGGGCCACTAAGTTATCAACAGTGGAGCGGCCGTGGCGGAAACCCCCTGTTGTGGGGGCAACAGACATCTATGTTCAAGTATCCACATAAGCCGTCGGCTCACCATACGTTCGAATAGCTTGCACAGAACGTTGGTGAGGCTGATTGGGCGGTAACTATCAGCCACCTGTGGATCAGCACCAGGTTTGATCACCGGAATAACGATGCTTTCTCGCCATTGTGACGGGAAAGCCCCCTCGACCCATAAACGGTTAAACAGGGCAAGAAGCTGGTATTTAAACTCCACGAAAAGGTGCCGGATGAACTGGCTGTGGATGCTGTCCGGTCCTGGAGAGGTATCGGGGCATGCGGCAAGGGCAGCGTCGAATTCCCAATCACTGAAAGTGGAGTTGTACAATTCGGCTCTACGCGTGTGAAAGGACAGCCGTCGCTGTTCAACTCGCTCCTTCAGTGCACGTATTCGGATGTTGCAGAGGTGCGAGCATAATGCTCAGCCATGTGTTCTGCAATGGAAGTTGGGTCGGTGCATAGGGTACCCTGGATGCGTAGGCTGGGAATCGCTGTCGTTTGACGATACCCAAATAGGCGCCTAACCTGGGACCATACCCGAGATGCAGAGGCGCGACGGCCGATGCTGGTGACATACGTCTCCCAACAGTCCCGTTTACCCAGCCGGATGAGCTGTCGAGCCCGGGCCCGGAGCCGTTTAAAAGCTATTAGGTTTTCTAAGGTGGGGTGTCGACAATGCCGCTGGAGCACCCGACGACGATCCCGAATGGCCTCAGCAATTTCCGGCGTCCACCAGGGCACAGACTTACGCCGTGGGGAGCCAGAAGTGGTGGGAATGGTCGACTCAGCGGCTGAAACTATCGTGCTGGTTACCTGGTGAATCGCCATGTCCACGTCAGCTGGCAGTGGAACAGGAACCGTAGCAACTGAGGTGTAGCGTTGCCAATCAGCTCGACGGAGAGACCATCGAGATGGGCAGCCCGGAGGTTGAAAATCCAGGAGCGACATGAGGATGGGAAAATGGTCGCTGTTGCAAAGGTCTTCATGGACCCTCCACTGGAAATGCGGGAGCAGGCTCGGGGTACAAACGGAGAGATCTATAGCTGAGGAGGTGCCTCGTGCCACGCAAAAATGCGTGGGTGCACCAATGTTTAACAGGCAGACATCTTGCTGCGATGTCTGCGGCCTGTTGTCTGCGCTCCACCCCACAAGGGATGGTGAGCATTGAAGTCCCCCAGAATCAAAAATGGTGGGGGAAGTTGTGCCACCAGGGTATCAAGGTCAGTGATTGAAATCGTCTCATCTGGAGGAAGGTAAAGTGAACAGATCGTCAGTTCCTGCATAGCCCGGATTCGAACAGCCACCGCCTCAAGAGTCTTGTGTAGAGGCACAGCGGCACTGGGGACAGTGGCAAGGACATAGATACACACACCTCCAGAGACCCTGTCGTGTAGGAGACGATTTTTGTAATAGCCCCGATACCCACGAAGGGCTGGGGTCCTATTAGCAGGAAACCAGGTTTCCTGCAGGGCCACACAAAACGCTGGGAAGCGGCACAACAAGTGCTGTAACTCTGGCAGATGGCGGAAAAAGCCGCCACAGTTCCACTGGAGGATCAGAGAGCCTCCTGGTCGCTGGGACATGCTGAATTTGGCGGCGCAGTAGGAGTCCCAGTATCTTCTGCCGTCGCCGATTTCGGAGGCAGAGCCTCAACGTCCATGGCTTCTGAAGCCTCGGCAATTGCCAAGTCTATGGAAGACGCGAGGATCTCAATCTCGTCCTCAGAAGAAGAGATGGAGGGGGGTGGCGGCAAGGTGGCCACCGGGGTATCCTTCTCCTTGGGTGGTTTCTTGTCCTCCTTCTTGGTTTCGCGCTTCTCTTTAGGCTTCTCATGCTGGGAGGGCGCTGCCAGCTCAGTCCCCAGGACTGAGGAGCGGCGTGCAGCCCTACGACCAGCTGGCAGTACTTTCTGCCATCCACTGGCATCCGCTGATTCAGCGGGAGAAACCTTAGAGGGAAGGGATCCAAGCAACCCCTTCCTAGTGCGAGAAGCCAGAGCAGGCTGTTGTGACTCTGGCTCTGGGGTGGGGACCAATGTCCCCTTTGGTGTGGTGGTTACCGCTCCCAAAGCAGGGTCTTTGGGGGCGGTGGAATTTGAGGTGCCCCCCAGTAGTTACAGGGGCAGAGGTGGATGGTTGGGCCTGGGAGCCCACTAGGACCGACTGGACACTTGGTAATTCTATAGATGAAGATGCGGCTGCAGCAAAGGATGTCTTCATGCTGATGGGATGCAGTTTCTCGTACTTCCTCTTTGCCTCCGAGTAAGACAGCCTATCCATGGTTTTATATTCCATTATCTTCCTCTCTCTATGCAGAACAGAGAAGGTGGGCGAGCAAGGGGAGAGGTGTTGTCCACAGTTCACACAAAATGGAGGAAGTGCACAAGGGACGTCCACACTCTCGACAGGTAGAGTTGGCCGTGCACCTGGAGGACATGTGCCCAAACCTCCAGCACTTAAAACAGCGCATAGGGGGAAGAACATAGGGCTTCATGTCAATCCGGTAAATCATCACCTTGACCTTCTCAGGCAATGTGTCGCTCTCGAAGGCCAAGATGAATGCGCTGGTAGCGACCCTGTTGTCCTTCGGACCCCTATGCACTTGCCGTATAAAATGAACTCCTCTCCGCTCCAAGTTCTTACGTAGCTCGTCATTGGTCTGCAAGAGAAGATCTTTATGGAAGATAATACCCTGTACCATGTTGAGGCTCTTATGAGGAGTGATCGTCACGGGAACTTCACCCAGCTTGTCACAGGCAAGCAGTGCTCGTGACTGTACTGGGGATGACGTCGTAATAATAAGGACAGAGCCGGATCGCATCTTTGACATGCCCTCCACCTCGCCGAATTTATCCTCAACGTTTTCAACAAAAAACAGGGGCTTTGTATTGGTGAACGACTCACCGTCAGTCCGGGAACATACTAAGTATCAGGGGGCATATGCTTCACCTCGATTTCTTGCCCTACGTTCCTCCCATGGCGTGCCAAGGCAGGGAACGACTGAGGGTCATATTTCTCAGCATTGAAGTCAACCTTACCACGCTTTGAGACGCCGTTTTCGCGACCGGCCACACTTTTATTAGCTCGTTTCATGTCTGTCCCACGAGCAGCTAGGGAACTAAAGGTCCACCCAGGCAGAGCCCCGCTTGCCTGGGTAAGCCTTATACAACTGAGATGCGGCAGGTTCCTCAGAGGTTGCTCGCTAGCGGCTGTTCAACCTCAACAGCCATGCATCTCCTCGGCACGTAGCACACCTTGAGATTGAGATTTTTTTTTATACAGGTTTGTACAGTCCTCGCGACCCGGGCGATTAAGCCAAGATCCCCGGGCTCTGAAACGTACAACGTTCCACCGTCGCGCCGAATGATGGTCGTTGAGCCACGCACAGAGCTTACGGTGTAGCAGACTGTTGGCGCGACAGAGCCACAGCTCAGGACCCCGGGTTCGCCAAGCCCGTACTCAGCAAATTAATGCTGAGCCCCTGAGGGGTTTGCGCCTGGAATGCACTGTCCGGAGCCCCTGAGGGGTTTGCGCTTGGAACGCACTGTCCGCTTCCAGCAACAATGTTCAATTGCACTGCCGGGAACAGGTTTTAACAGGACCAGCAATCACATCAACACCCTTCTGAATTATGAAAAGATTAACAGAAGAGAAATCTTGACCATCAGTTCAAGAAACAGCCAGAAATTTGGGAAGATTAGGCCAAGTTTTCTTATACTGGGGTGAATCGATCTATCTTTTTTGGGTCAAAGTCACAGTAGAAGAGAAGGAAGTCATTGCAGAAGTGTCACCCACGATTACCGGCATCTCCGATGACGCGCTCCTTCCTAGTGGGGGCCCTCTCTGAAGGCTTACCCGCCTTAGGTGATTGTTCACACCTCCCGAGAAAGGACAGAGGGGACCAATCGGCATGTTAGGAAGGTACCACTTGGGTAATCACCCGTCCCTGGGCCTGGCCTTTACCAGGGGGTACGTACGTGCCCTACTTGTCTACCCAGGGCGGGGAGTTACGCATTACCCCTTCACCTGCTACGCATGATAATGCATGGGTCTGCCTTCAGACACACACAGGGAGCAAAGAAGAAGAATAGACGAAGTGAAGAGAAAGAAGAGTGTCTCAAACACCGAAGTGGAGACTAAATGAGGAGGAGAGGATGGCTAGAAAATCAGGGAGCCAAAGACAGAAGCAAAGGTTAGGGAAGGAAGAAACCAAGGAAAGAGAAAAACTAGGACAGGAAACCACCTTCAGTCACTATGCACGCCCATCTCTGGGCTAACGCATGAACCGGGAGTGAAAATGAAGCAGCCTGGGGTGGGAAGGAAGGCTGCTTCGACTCGCGGCACCGTGCGTGCCTCACACCTACCCACAAAAAAGCTGGGGGCTTATGAACAGTGGAAATGGTTAATACTACCACCATCAGGTGCTCATTGTTTAAAAATCACACTTCCTAATAGATTGTCTGCTCTTGTTAACTGTTCAGACAATTTTATAAATTTCTTTAAAAGAAGTTAACATTAAACCCCTTTAACTTTCTTCCATTAACGTAACACTGACCCCCTGCATACTATAAAAAAAATTTCCATTAATTCATATGTATTTACCTAAATATAGCATAAAGCAAACATGTAATTTATAATCATTGTCACGAAGATATTTAGGCAAAGACATGTAGATTAATGGAAATTCTTCGGTAATATTTTGGGGGTCAATGTTATCCTTCAGCGAGTAGACAAAGAAGTCAATGTTGTTCTAAAGTAACTTTAATTTTTAATTCTTGAAAAGTTTATAGAACATCCAGTGTTTAATGGCAATAATTAAGATACCTTAACAGGGTTCATACTATTACTGTACCACAATAACATTTATATCAGGGACTATTATGCACATGATCAGACAGATGAACATAACCCTAAGTCACAACGTAACAGAGCCTTTTCAATTATTTTTCCCTACTCAACTATGAAAAAGACAAGTGTTTGTATGGAAACATGTGTACAATCATAAAAATCACAATGAACAGAAATTGATATATGCAAGAGATGTTCTACAAAAATAAATAAAAAGGGGGTCAATTTCATCCTGGATGACGTTACTGAAGAAAAAAGAAGAACAGGAATTACAGGAGTTGCTACCTCTTATAACCTTTATACGTATTTACAGACGGAAGAGCTGTGGTAGATTTTCATAATGGATGGCCCTTAATAGATGATATTACCAGTGAAGTCCCTGCATTAACCCTATTCACGAAATTCACATTACAACAATTTACTAACTTCAAAACACCAATATTCAATTTTAAAGAGATCACACACAATGCAATTCTCACAAGAAATTGCCCCCACAGAAACTATTAGTTCAATATAGAAGACATATATGTAGAAATTTGAAACAAGCATTAACCGTCCGATAGGCGCGCGTATGCGTCAGATACGCAACGACAATGTTCATTTCCCTTTCTTGGGAAGTTGGAGTGAGGTACATCCCCTTTCATGCAAGCCTCCTCTTGCGACCCCATCCTACTTCAGTTCTGGCCGCTGCTCACCACACTAAAACAGGAACCTAATAACAGGTGTTTCGTATCTGAGAAATATGCGTGGCCGTCCATGTAAGTTTTTAACTTTTCATTTCCCAAGATTTATTATTACATTTATAATGCTTATTAATGATTTAAAATAGTAGATGTGGTGAAGTTGTAACTGTCTTGAATTGACAATGAAATTAAACAAAATTGTATGTGTCAGATACGTGCAACCTTCAAAGCTTGCATCATTTATTTCTTAGGTACTATGGGGGACAAAGAGACATATATTTTAGACAATCCATTGGGTGTTGAACCTATGATAAATGCAATTCTGCGTGATACCGACGATGAGAGTGATCAGGACAACAGTTTTATGGAGGACAGTGAAAGTGATGAAGAAGAGCACGTATCAGAAAGAGATGAAGATTCCGATACGGAACTGAGTGCTCAGTCCAGTTCAGAAGACGACGACGAAGCACCCAGTCGATATTTCGAGCCATTCAAAGGAAAAATAAAAAAATTATTGATGTTTGGACATGGCAAAAAATGAGGAACAGACAAAGACGAGCTAAACAAAATATTTTACATCATCTGCCAGGAGTTATCAGGCCTGCAAAAAAATGTGACTAATGTTTTTGATTCATGGACATGCCTCGTCTCAGACACGATGATTGAAAGTATTGTAGAATATACAAATTTATCCTTACAATACAAGATAACTTTTCTCGTTCAAGGGATGCTAAACAGACAGACACAGTGGAAATGAACGCCTTATTTGGGCTACTTTATCTCGCTGGGGTGTACCACACAAATCATCTGAATCTCGACGACTTATGGAGGATGGATGACTTCCGAACTATGAGTATAAAAAGGTTTCAATTTTTAATGTGATCTATTCATGTTCATTATATTGAAACAAGAGGAGTACGAAGGAAAACAGACCACCTGGTTCCTATAAGAATTATTTTGGAAGAATTCGTTGGGAACTGTCAAAAATGTTATTCGCCTGGAGAAAATGTTACAGTCGATGAAAAACTCTAGGCTTTTCGAGGGAGATGCAGTTTTATATAGTATATGCCAAAAAGCCAAGCAAATATGGCATAAAAATTTATGCTTTGGTAGACTCTCGGCTAGTATATATAATACGGAAATATACGCCAGAACCCAACCAGAAGGAAGATTTAGCATAAATAATAAACTAGCCCCGTTGTAAAAAGGTTAGCAGAACCCATTTTACACAGTGGGAGGAATATCACGGTCGACAATTGGTTTACGGATTACAACTTGGTAAAGGAAATGGCATCCGAAAAATTTCATACGTTGGCACTTTGCGTAAAAATAAGCCCCAGATTCCTCCTGAATTCACAGCGACAAGAAAGCGAGAGCTCCACTCAAGTCTCTGGTTTTCGCAAATATGCAACACTTGTTTCTTACGTGCCAAAAAAGTACAAGAATGTTTTGCTAATATCCAGCCTTCACAACGATGCAAAAATCGAAGTAACAGGTGACCTCAAGAAACCAGAATGCATAACATTTTATAATAACACAAAAGGATGAGTTGACACTGTCTACAAACTTTGTGGGTCATTCAACGTTGCAAGAAACACAATGCGATGGCCCCTGGTCGTGGTTTTTTATTTTATTTTTTTTTTCTCCGATGATGAACGTTGCTGCCATGGAAAGCAAACACCGACAACAACCACAAGATAAGAAAATACCTCAGAAAACTTTCGAGCGAACTTGTGCAGGACCATGCGAAAAGGAGATGTACTAAAGTAACAGGAGAACTCCGTACAAAAGTTTTAAATGTGTCACGTACAGAAGATCATCTTCAGAAAGAAGAGGAGAAGCTGATCAACCTCAGGAGCCCCCAAAGAAAAGATGTAGACCATGTTTAGTTCGTAAGAAAACAAGAATCACCCGTTTCAAATGTGAAATATGTAGACAGTTTGTTTACAACATTCAGTAAATATTTGCAATGATTGTCTTTCAACTTCTAAATAACGTTTTGTTTCGAATGTGAGATAAGGCCCTATATAGACAGTCTTTTTTGTTTACATCTTTGAACAAATGTTAGTGTTGACTGTGTTTCTACCACTAAATAACTTTCGTATATTTGAAAACCATAATTCCATGCATAATACTGTATAAATTTGACATTCATATACGGGAAGCATGTATCAGTAACTTGAGAAGCTGTGGAAAGAAAATAAATGTTTTGAAACTTAACTTTATTTTTAAATCAATTTTTTATCTTTCTTTTAATTGTCTGGCTCATGAATAATAGCTAATATTACCTTTATGACAAAAATTTTGCATTTAAAATGACTTTAAAGTTTATTATTAACAACCTAGCATCTCTGAGATACGCGCAACCTCCCTTGTCTGACTGGAAGGCACACCTATTGGAAGGTTAACTACAGCAGACCACACATTTCAAATGGCCCTCCTTATAGTTAAATGTGATCCTAGACCACTTCAAAAATACACCTTAAACCTCACAAATAAAAGCACTATATAAACAAAACATAAGTCAATAAAAAATAGTTATAACTGTGTTAATGTATCTCAAGGATTAACACCATATCACTCAGACAGAACACGCCAATTTTCCTACAGGTTAGTTTAAAAACTTCTGGTTATGTCTAAACTAATGTTACTTACATTTTATAGACTTTAACAATATGTATAAAACTCATGTAAACATAACATTTTTACGGAACTGAGCAGAGAGGTTGTGGTGTCGCACAAGTCTGAAGTGCGTGCCACGAGCGCCCTCTGCTGCTACCCCACTCGTGGCCACCACTGAGCTGCACCGGCCACTTGGGAATCAGATAGGCACCAGTTACAACTTGGGATTCGGACGGGCACGAGGACTCATCAGGAGGCAGGACTATATCTAGTTCGACTATGTACCAGCATTCCACTAGTCTGCTGCCCTACAAGTTAAGTAACGTATTATTTCTACGAAATATAGAATTTGTTCTAATCTAGCTTAGTGTTTCTAGTTTCTGCTGTCTCATTGGCTGGTCACCTCAGACTCTGTACCTAAACATGCGTGCATCCTATTTCCCTGTGTCGCTCTCTCTACTCTGCCACTGACACCCAGGACAACCGGTGTAAACGAGACACAAAAGTGACGATGAGGCTGAGACACAAAAGTGGTGACGAGGAGTGATAGAAGAACCTTGGACCAGCCCGCTTGCAGCAGCCGGACAGCAGCAGTCGGAGCACGCAGAAATTGTTCCCGCCCACCCACCCTTATACTAAGAATTTTGGGGGAAGATATTTTGCTCCGTGTTTTGTGGAGTTAGTTTGTTGCAGAGCATCCTCTTCCATATTGCATTTGTGTTTTGTTATAAGTTACTTAATTGCACGGCGCCTAATCAGTCAGCATGGCCACTACCCCGAACCCAAACTTGATGAAAATTATACAGTTACAGTCGGCGCAAATCACGCAACTACTCCAAGTGGTGTCCCAGTTGACAGCAATTCTAAAACAGTCTGACCCTTCATTAGACAGTGTACTGCAGCATGATACCTTAGACTTAGCAGATGTAGAAATGCAAAGCCACAGTGTTAATTCAGTGCGCCGTAATGGACGTTTTCCTAGTCACAGTTCTCAGTCCAGCCCTAGTGATTATTATAATTCTACCGGACGTGCTGAACAGACAGTGAACAGTAGCCAGTATAATAGTGCGACACAAAGGTCGCCCCGTCGTGTTAGATAAAGTAACTTGAATAACTGGTGACAACATTCTTATCAGAAAAATGTTCTTATGTCTTGCCCCCAGTGTGTATCTCGCCACAAGCGTGCAAAATGCCCAAGTCACAACGCCATTTGTTATCAATGTGGCAAACCAGGACATGTGCAGACAGTATGTATGCAGAAAAAAATTCCAAGAACGGTGCCGTTAGAAAAAGTACTTCGCACAGCGCAAGAACAGTGCATACTGTAAATGTCATACACGCTGTGGACAGTGCTTCTCTTGATTCTCAGATGCAAGAATGTCTTGCTGTGCCTACGGCAAAACTAAGTGGCAAGCCACGTCGCAAGCGCCGTCTAGCGCGTAAAACTGTGCAACGGAAAAGGGTTCGAGACCAGCAAAATGACTATGTACAGTGCAATCCTGTAGTGAACCTACTGCCTTCTGCAACTTCTCATTTTTTTTTTTTTTTTTTTTTTTTTTTGTGGTTTTAGGGCGCACAACTTCTATGGTCATTAGCGCCCAGCCAAGAACATAGATTCGCTATGATCTCAAAAAAATGGTGACTGTCAGAACATCAACAAGAGGCTAAAAACGAAAGATAAAAGACAATTAAAAGGGTTAAATATCCTTGGATAAGTTGGCAAAGTTGATAAAACGCAAAACTCGAGCAGCTGCTCGTGTGTCATCAGCTAAAATTTCCTCCAGAGTAGACGGAAAGTGAAGGGCTACACGGAGATGATTAAAATTAACACAAGTCAGTAAAACATGTCGCACTGTCAGCAGTTCACCGCAGGAGCATAGCGGTGCAGGTTCGGCGGATAGCAAGTGACGGTGGCTGAAACGGCAATGACCGATCCGCAACCGAGCCAGGATGACCTCCTCCCGCCGAGAGGGGCGTGAGGATGTCCTCCAAGCAGTCGGGATCGGTTTGACAGTTCGCAATTTATTGTTGTACAGTGAAAGCCACACACTGTGCCATTGCGACACGATACTCCGGCGAAGAGCCCGTTGAACATCGTCCGATGGGACGCAAGAGGTAGCCATGCGAGGCAAAAGAGCTGCTGCCTTGGCTGCTGTGTCGGCGGCCTCATTCCCGGGCACACCCACATGGCCAGGGACCCACAGGAAAGAAACGTGACAGCTGTCATCCGCCAGCAACTGGAGGGAGCGTTGGATCCGATACACGAGAGGATGGTTCGAGAAAGGGTCCTTAAGACTCTGCAGGGCACTAAGGGAGTCAGAACATATGGCATAGAAAGGGTGGCGGTGGCGGCAGGTATACAAAACGGCCTGGTGGAGGGCGAAAAGCTCAGCCGTGAAGTTCGAGCACCGGTCAGGGAGCTTGTATTGGAAACGGTTGTCCCCGACGACGAAGGCAGATCCGACACCGGCAGTGCTCTTGGAACCATCAGTGTAAATAAATACGGCATTATCGAACCGCGAACGGAGTTCGACAAGCCTCGAGCGGAATACCAAATCCGGAGTGCTCTCCTTGGGGAGCGAACTAAGTTCGAGGTGTGTGTGAACCTGGGCCTGATGCCACGGTGGCAATGGGCTTTCGCTCAACCGAAGGGTGGAAGGAAGGGTAAAATCGAGCTGCTGTAGCAGGCGGCGAAACCGAACTCCCGGTGGAAGCAAGGCAATCGCAGATAACTGATATTGGCGATCGAGTGAGTTGTCAAAAAATAATCTGTAAGATGGATGGTTGGGCATCGACCGTAGGCGGCATGCGTACCGACACAAGAGTATGTCACGTCGATTGGTCAAGGGTAATACAGCAGCCTCGGCATACAGACTTTTAACAGGGCTGGTATAAAATGCACCGGTCGCCAGACGTAATCCACGATGGTGGATAGAGTTGAGACGGCGGAGAATCGACGGCCGTGCTGAAGAGTATACAAGGCTTCCATAGTCGAGCTTCGACTGAACAATGGCCTGGTAAAGGTGAAGCAGGACGGTACGATCCGCTCCCCATGACGTGCCACTGAGGACACGAAGAACGTTAAGGGATCGGGCACAACGGGCAGCCAGGTAGGACACATGTGTGGACCAGCAAAGTTTCTGATCCAACATGAGTCCCAAGAATTTTGTAGTCTCCACGAAAGGGAGAGCAACAGGGCCGAGACGTAGAGAAGGTGGAAGAAATTCCTTGTATCTCCAGAAATTGATACACACGGTTTTCTCAGTGGAGAATCGGAAGCCGTTTGCGATGCTCCAGGAATATAGACGGTCAAGACAGCGTTGGAGAGAACGCTCCAAGAGACACGTCCGCTGGGCGCTACAATAAATTGCGAAATCGTCAACAAAAAGAGATCCGGAGACGTCGGCTGAAAGGCAATCTACGATCGGATTGATTGCAATGGCAAAGAGCGCCACACTCAAGACGGAGCCCTGTGGTACCCCATTCTCCTGGCAAAAGGTATCTGACAAAACAGAGCCCACCCGTACCCGGAACTTGCGATCCGCCAAAAACGCTTGAACGAAAAGAGGAAGGCGGCCCCGAAGGCCCCATGTGTGCAATGTGCGGAGAATGCCCGCTCTCCAACAGGTATCGTATGCCTTCTCCAAGTCGAAGAACACTGCTACTGTTTGACGCTTCTTTAGAAAGTTGTTCATAATGAAGGTCAACAACGTAACGAGTTGGTCAGCAGCAGAGCGGTGTCGACGAAAACCGCATTGGATATTAGTCAGGAGGCGGCGAGATTCGAGGAGCCAGACCAACCGAGCGTTAACCATGCGTTCCATCACCTTACAGACGCAGCTCGTCAGAGAAATGGGGCGATAACTGGAAGGAAGGTGTTTGTTCTTCCCTGGTTTGGGGATGGGGACAACAATGGCTTCACGCCAACTTGTGGGAACATGACCTTCAGTCCATATGCGATTGTAGGTACTAAGAAGAAAGCACTTGCCCGCAGGAGAGAGGTTCTTCAGCATCTCAATATGAATGGAATCGGGCCCGGGAGCAGAAGACCGGGACAGGGCGAGAGCACGATCTAGCTCCTGCATGGTGAAGGCGACGTTATAATTTTCACGATTAAAAGAGCGGAAAGAAGGCGGTCGTGCCTCCTCTACCTGTTTGCGAGGGAGAAAGGCAGGGTGGTAATGGGCAGAGCTCGAAACCTCCGCAAAGAAACGACCCAATGCGTTTGAAACATCAGCTGGGTCCACGAGGACTGCGTTCTCCACGGTCAGGCCAGGAATCGGGGAGTGGACCTTGATGCCGGATAAACGGCGTAGGCCACCCCAGACAACCGTGGAGGGAGTAAAACGGTTAAAAGAACTAGTAAAAGCAGTCCAGCAAGGTTTCTTGCTGTCGTTTATGATACGACAGCACTGCGCTCTCATACGTTTGTAATTGATGCAATTCTCCAAAGTTGGGTGGCGGCGGAATGTGCGTAAAGCACGGCGTCGGGCTCTAAGCGCGTCAGGGCAGGCTGCAGTCCACCAAGGGACCTGGACACGACGTGGAGAAGAGGATGTACGAGGTATGGAACGTTCAGCAGCAGTGAGAATAACCTCTGTGAGGTATTCGACCTGACTGTCACAGGTGGGAAAATTCTGATTGTGAAAAACAGCCATGGAAGAATAAAGCCCCCAGTCGGCTTTAGAAATGTTCCAACTGGTGGGACGTGGAGATGGGGAATGATGTAGGAAGTGGATGATACAAGGGAAATGGTCACTCGAGTACGTGTCAGAAAGTGCATACCACTCAAACCGACCGGCAAGCTGAGGAGTGCATATTGCGAGGTCTATATGGGAATAAGTGTGTGTTGTGTCAGAAAGGAAGGTCGGTGCACCGGTGTTGAGGCAGACAAGATCGAGGTGGTGGAGAATGTCCACCAAAAGGGAGCCTCTCGGACAAGGTGCCGGAGAGCCCCATAGGGGGTGGTGGGCATTAAAGTCGCCTACCAACACGAAAGGTGAAGGGAGCTGGTCAACAAGGTTTAGCACATCTGCCCTATTAAGGGCAGATGACGATGGCGAATATATATTACAGAGGGAGAAGGTAAATGTGGATAAGGTGATGCGGACGGCAACTGCCTGTAGGTGAGTGTGCAAGGAAATGGGATGGAAATAGACGTCGTCTCGAAGGAGCATCAGAACCCCTCCATGGGCTGGGACACCTTCCACGGGTGGCAGGTCGAACCGCACAGAGTGTAGTGTGGAAAGTCTGCACGATCACGTGGACGCAACTTAGTTTCCTGGAGGCAGACTAGAAGCGGGCAGTGCAATCGAAGGAGTAGTTTTAACTCCTCCCGATTAGAACAAATGCCGCGAATGTTCCATTGAAGGAGCGCCATGATAAAAATGAGAGAAGAAATAAGGATAAAGACCAACTAGCGAGCGGGGTCACCTCAACGGCCGCTGAGGACCGGATTTCGAGGGAGCACTGCTATCGCTGTCTGGGGGCAAAGGGTCATGTTCCATTGGTTCGACCGACGCGCCTGCCACCTCCCTGAGTTGATCAGGAGGGGCAGTTTCCACCGCCGGTAAAGGGCCGGGCGCCCGGCAAACGGAGCGTCCCGGTGAAACAGAAGACGGCCGAGGCCGGCAACTGTTGGACGGCGTGACAGATGGGTCACGCCTCGGCGGGGAAGGAGAGGAACTCTTTTTCTTGTCAGCTCTTCTAGAAGAGTGACGGCGGGAAGAGGCAGTTGACGGTTGGGAAGCCTGAGAACGCAGAAAATCCTCACGGACGGGTTCCTTTTTCAAGGTCCGGGCATCTTGTTTAGGTGCCCGCGGTTTACTAGAGTTTGACGAAGACTGTACCCTAGAAGCAGCAGGAGGGAGCGGGGACGTGGAACGGGCAATCTTCGGGCTGGCGGATCGCACAACTGTGTCAGCGAAAGTGAAGTCACATGTCTGGGTACTGGAATCCTTGGTAGGTCGAGTTGAGGTGAGTACCTTACTGTATGTACCCGCTGGGAGGACAGTGGGCTTTCGACTCGCCAACAACTTACGAGCGGCAGATGTCGATACCTTCTCCGTAACCCGAATTTGCTGGATTACCTTCTCATCCTTGTATACAGGGCAGTCGCGAGAGGAAGCCGCATGGTCACCGTTGCAGTTTAGGCAGTGAGGGGACGGAGGTGGGCAATCCCCCTCATGGGCGTCCCTACCACAAGTGACACACTTTGCTGCATTTGGGCAATGTTCACGGGTATGGTTGTACCTGTGGCACTGAAAACAGCGCGTTGGGTTAGGTACATAAGGACGGACGGAGATGACTTCATACCCTGCTTTGACCTTCGATGGGAGGTCAACTTTGTCAAACGTCAAAAACACAGTACGAGTCGGTGTCAGATGGTTATCGACCTTTTTCATGACCCTGTGGACGGCTGTCACACCCTGATCGGACATATACGATTGGATATCTTCATCAGACAACCCGTCAAGGGATCTCGTAAAAACTACCCCTCGTGACGAGTTGAGTGTGCGGTGCGCTTCGACCTTAACTGGAAAAGTGTGCAACAACGTAGCACGTATCAGATTTTGGGCTTGGAAGGCACTTTCCACTTCCAGCAACAATGTGCCATTGCGCTGACGCGAACAGGTTTTAACAGGGCCAGCAATTGCATCGACACCTTTCTGTATAACGAAAGGATTGACAGAATTGAAATCCTTTCCGTCGGTGCGAGAGACAACCAGAAATTTAGGTACATTAGGCAGAGTCTTTTTAGGCTGAGGCGAGTCTAACTTACGTTTCTGGGTCAACGTCACGAAAGAAGATAAGGAAGTCATCGCGGAAGTGTCCCCCGTGATTACCGGCGTCTCCGATGGCGCGCTCCTTCCAAGTGGGGGCCCTCTCCGAGGGCTTACCCGCCTTAGGTGATTGTTCACACCTCAGGTCACACCTCCCGATAACTGACGGAGGGACCAATCGGCACATTCGGAAGGTACCAGCTCGGGTAATCACCCCTCCCTGGGCCTGGCCTTTACCAGGGGGTACGTACGTGCCTTACTTGTCTACCCGGGGCGGGGAATTACGCGTTACCCCGTCACCTGCTACGCACGATAATGCGTGGGTCGGCCTTCAGACACGCACAGGGAGGAAAGAAGAAGAGGATAGGAAAGGAAGAGAAAGAAGGAAAGAAGTCTCAAACGCCGAGGCGGAGACTAATGAGGAGAAGAAGGCTAGGAGAGTACAAGGAGAGAAAGACAGAAAACGAAGGGTAAGAAAGGAAGGAACGAAGGAAGAAAAACCACAAGAACCACCGTATCTCACGAAATATGCCCGTCTCCGGGCGAAGGCATAAACCGGGAGGGAAAGTGAAGCAGCCTGGGGCAGAAGAAAGGCTGCTCCGGCTCGGGGCCCCGTGCGCGCCACACACGTACCCACAAAAGAACTGTGGGCCCCCTGGGGGGAACTTCTCAATTGTAGTAGTGCCCAGTACTGTGTAGATAGTGACAGTAGACGTAATGTATCTACTCAAAATATGTTTAGTGCAGTAGTTGGTGCATCTGGGGTAGCTTCGCAAGCTTACGCGGAAGCCGATTTTAGGGCGCACAACTTCTCAGGTCATTAGCGCCCAGATCGGAAGAGAGATTCACTATATCTCAAAAAAATTTATAACTAACAAATAGGAGAGGAGCAAGAGAGAGCTAAAAACGAAAGAGAATAAACAATTAGAAAGGTTAAATATCCAATGATAAATTGGCCATATTGATAAAACGCAAAACTCTAGCAGCTGTTCGTGTGCCATCAGCTAAAAGTTCCTCCAGAGTAGACGGAAAGTGAAGGGCTACACGGAGATGATTAAAATTTGCACAAGACAGTAAAACATGTCGCACAGTCAGCAATTCAATGCAGGAGCACAGCGGTGCAGGGTTGGCGGTTAGCAAATGACGGTGGCTGAATCGGCAGTGACCGATCTGCAACCAGGCCAGGATGACCTGCTCTCGCCGAGAGGGGCGTGAGGAGGTCCTACAAGCGGTTGGGATCGTTTTTATAGTTCTCAGTTTGTTGTCGTGGAGTGAGAACCACGCACTGAGCCAGGACAACACAATACTCCGGCGAAGAGCCCGTTGAACATCGTCTGATGGGACGCAAAAAGTAGCCATGCGAGGCAAAAGAGCTGCTGCCTTGGCTGCTATGTCAGCGGTCTCATTCCTGGGCACACCCACGTTGCCAGGGACCACAGAAAACAAACGTGACAGTTGTTATCAGATAGCAACTGGAGGGAGCGTTGGATTCGATACACGAGAGGATGGGTCGAGAAAGGGTCCTTAAGACTCTGCAGGGCACTAAGGGAGTCAGAACAGATGGCATAAAAAGGATGGCGGCGGCGACGGATGTATAAAACAGCCTGGTGGAGGGCATAAAGCTCAGCCGTGATATTCGAGCACCGGTCAGGGAGCTTGTATTGGAAACGGTTGTCCCCGACGACAAAGGCAGATCTGACGCCGTCAGTGCTCTTGGAACCATCAGTGTAAATAAATATGGCATTATCGAACCGCGAACGGAGTTCGACAAGCCTCGAGCTGTATACCAAATCCGGAGTGCTCTCCTTGGGAAGCGAACTAAGGAGTACTACGAAGGAGTAGTTTTAACTCCTCCCGATTGGAACGAGTGCCGCGTATATTCCATTGAAGGTGCACCATGATAAAAAATGAGAGAAGAAAAGAAGATAAAGAGGAACAAGCATGCGGGGTCACCTCGCTGGCTGCTGAGGACCGGCTTTCGAGGGAGCACTGCTATCGCTATCTAGGGGCAAAGGGTCGCGTTCCTTAGGGTCGACCGACGCGTCTGCCACCTCCCTGAGTTGATCAGAAGGGGCAGCTTCCACCGCCGGTAAAGGTCCAGGTGCCCGGCAGACGGAGCGTCCCGGTGAAACAGAAGACGGCCAAGGCCGGCAACTGTTGGACGGCGTGACCGAAGAATCACACCGCGGCGGGGAAGGAGGGGGGCTATTCTTAGAGGTATGACAGGCAGAGGAAGCGGTTGACGATTGAGAAGACATAGTCTTTAAGTCTTCCCAAACGGGTTCTTTTTTTTAACTTCGGGCAGAGGATTTAGGTGCCCGGGATGTGTGGGAACTGGCCAACGAATGCACTGTAGAACGGGCAGAAGGGATCACATAGGTGGAACGAGCAATTTTCGGGCTAGTCGGCCTGACAACAGTGTCACAGAAGGTTAAATCGCAGGTCTGAATGCCTACCTCCTTAGTTGGTCGAGGTGAGGTGAGGACCTGGCTGTAAGTACCTGATGGGAGTACAGTGGGCTTTCTACTCTCTAATAACTTCCGAGCGGCATAGGTTGAGACCTTCTTGACGCGATTCTCCTGGATGACCCGCTCTTCTTTGTAAATGTGGCAGTCCGGTGAAGAAGCAGCATGGTCACCCATGCAATTAATGCAGCGAGGGGATGGAGGTAGACATTCACCCTGATGGGCGTCCCTGCCACACGTGGCACACTTGGCTGCATTAGGACAAGATTTACTTGTATGATTATATCTCTGGCAATGGAAGCAGCGCGTAGGATTGGGTACATACGGGCGATCGGAAATGACTTCGTAGCCCGCTTTCACCTTAGATGGTAGGTCAACCCTGTAGAAAATCGAGAAGACAGTACGAGTCGGCACGAGGTCATTGTTAAATTTTTTCATTACGCGATGAACAGCCGTAACTCCCTGATCGGACATATAGTTGAGTATATCCTCATCGGATAACCCATCCAGGGATCTCGTGAAGACTACCCCCCGCGAAGAGTTGAGGGTGCGGTGAGCCTCCACTTTTACTGGGAAAGTATGCACAAGTGTAGCCCAAAGTAATTTTTGTGCCTGGAACGCATTCTCAATCTCAAGCAACAAGGTCCCATTGCGCTGTCTGGAACAGGTCTTCAAGGGACCTGCGATCGCATCAACACCCTTCTGAATGATAAATGGATTTACAGCAGAAAAATCCTGATCGTCAGTACGCGAAACCACCAGCAACTTAGGAATGTTAGGCAAGACTTTCTGTGGCTGAGAATCATCAAGTTTCCACTTTTGGGTCAAGGTTATAGAAGATTTGGAAGGTTTCATAGTGGAGGTGTCCCCCATGATTACCGGCGTCTCCGATGACGCGCTCCTTCCTTGTGGGGGCCCTCACTGAGGGCGCACCCGCCTTAGGTGGCTGTTCGCAACTCAGGTCACACCTCCCGAGAACGGGCAGAGGGACCAATCAGCATGTTCGGAAGGTACCAGCTCGGGTAATCACAACTCCCTGGGCCCGGCCTTTACCGGGGGGTACGTACGTGCCCTACATGTCTACCCGGGGCGGGGAGTTACGCCTTACCCCGTCACCGGCTATGCAGAGCGTGGGTTGACCTTCAGACACGCACAGGGAAGGAAGAAGAGAAAGGGATGAAGGAGAGAGAATCTCAAATGCCAAGGCGGAGAAAGGAGCAAGAGGGGAAGACGAAAGAATAGGAAAGGTAGAGGAGAAGTCGTAGAGGAGGAGAAAAAGAAACCTTGGATTGACTGAAAATGCCCGTCTCCAGGCAAAGGCACAAACCAGGGGGAAAGAGGGAAGCGGCCTGGGACAGAAGAAAAGTCGCTTCGGCTCGGGGCCCCGTGCGCGCCACACACGTACCCACAAAAGAGCTGTGGGCCCCCTGGGGGATCTAGGGACAGTCATATTAATCTGCTGTGTGCCGATTCTGCGTCGCCTCCTTCCATACGCAGCCCACACATGCGTAAGTGCAGCAAAACTGTAGCAGACGTTGCCCACATTCGCGCACCTGTCGAGCGCCAAAAGCAAAAACTTTTTGTGACTCTCTCCATAGAAAATAAGACTGTGCAATTTCAGCTCGACATGGGTTCCGCTGTCACATTAATGAATAAAGACACTTCTGTACTTCTGGGTTCACCAAAACTGTCGCCGCCTCAACAAGTGCTCACAGCGTACACAGGCCAAAATATTCCCGTGCTAGGAACGTGTAGCCTGCCCGCCTCTTTTCAAGGCGTAACAAAAACAGTTGTTTTTGTTGTTCTTCAGGCCAAATCTACGCAGAACATTTTTGGACTGGATGCTTTTGATTTGTTTGGCCTATCAATTCAAAGGGATATGCTTCAAATTTTGTCAGTAGTGCCTCAGGACAAGATCAATGCATTGTGTAAAAAATATAGTGACTTGTTTTCACCCGAACAAGGTTCCACAAAAGATTTTGTGGCACATGTAACTTTAAAAGAATCTGCAGTACCAAAATTTCATAAAGCTAGACCAGCGCCTACCTCCCTTTGGGGATAAAGTTGCTGAAGAACTTAAACGGTGGCAGGATAGTGGGGTGATTTCTCCTGTTTCTGTGAGTCAGTGGGCCTCGCCTTTAGTGATTTTAGTAAAGCCGACAGGAAAACTTCGTCTCTGTGCAGACTTCAAATCAACAGTGAACAGTCAAACAATTGTAGACACTTATCCCCTGCCCTGACTTGAGGAACTAATGGACAAATTAGGACAGTCTCGCTTCTTTTTTAAGATTGATTTAGCAGAGGAATACTTACAGATTCCGCTTGATGACGAGTCAAATAAGTTTTTCGTCATTAATACTCACATGGGCCTTTTTCAGTTTCAACGCCTACCCTTCGGTAGTTCTTCCGCCCCCGCTATATTTCAGCGATTTTTCGAACAACTGACAGTTTCTGTACCGTGCTGTTCAAACTACTTAGATGATATTGTTGTCTCAGTACGCACAGTTGAACATTTATCAAACCTGGAGTGCCTTTTCAAAGTGTTGACTGCAGCAGGTCTATGTTGCAATAAAGCAAAGTGTTCGATTTTCCGGACTGAAATAGAGTACCAAGGGATCCATCCCTTACAGTCACATCTTTGAGCAATCAAAGACTTGCCTCCTCCTAAGAATGTGGATGAATTGCAAGCAGTAATGGGAAAGCTTAAGTATTACTTCAGATTTATTCCCAACAATACCTCTCAGATTGCAGCTTCACTGCATCACTTATGTAGGAAGAATGTTCCTTTTGTGTGGTCTAAAGATTGCCAGGTTGCTTTTGACAAATTAAAGTCTGCATTACTCATTGATGCTCCTCTGCAAAGATTCTCAGATTCGCCATGCCCCAAGGGGCTATGGCAACGTTTACACATTGACTTTGCCGGAACTTTCTGGAATACGCGCTGGTTAATTGTTGTCGACGCTTTCAGCAAATTTCCTTTTGTGATTGTCATGAACTCAACGACGGCCTAGTACAATCAGTGCCTTAACATCAGTGTTTAGCATCAAAGGTTTGCCTGAAACTATCATTAGTGACAATGGACCTCAGTTTGTTAGTGTGGAATTTCAACGGTTTTGTCGTGTGAATGGCATTCAGCATATCACCACCGCAACTTTCCACCCTCAGTCCAATGGTGAAGCAGAACGTTTCGTTCGAACATTCAAGTCTCACATGGAAAAGATGAAAGGTCAGCACTCCAGGCAGCAAGCTCTTCAAATTTTCCTGTCTACGTATCGGTGCATGCCAAGTGATGGCCCGTTTCCTGCCGAGATGCTCCACGGTCGCCGTCACCGCACTCTCCTTCACCTGCTGCAGCCTCCCATGCACCGAGTCGGTTTGTATGGCGCTTCTCGTTTTCAGGTTTCTACGCCGGTGCTGTACAGGGTGTTTGCTGGTAAGAAGAGATGGTTACCCGGGCACCATTCAGAGCATGCTCAGTCGCAATATGTATGTTGTACGTTCTTCCACAGGGTCGGAGCTGTGGCACCACGCAAACCAGTTGCGCGTGCATGGGCCGCGCAATCCTGTCTCTGGTTTCTTGATTCCAGACCCAGTTCACCGCCAGGGAGCACCTCCACATCGCCCGCCGCCGGGCCCAGCGTCCGCGGACTACGAGATCATCCCCATGGAGGTCATAGCCGCAGATGAGAGTGTCACCGAGAGGAACTCCGGCACCGTGCGTGCCCCTCCAACCTGGGGCACACACCGCAGAAGATGACGACCTGCTCCCTCTGGGCGGAGATGTGCGCCCTTCCCCTCATTTTGGTGGGTTTTTCCGGGGAATCGCAAGGTGGATACTGGGGCACGGACAGCGTCTCAATCCCAGCCTCAGCTAGGATGCCAGTCCCACCAGTAACGCTACCGCCCAGGCCCTCCTCCCAGTGCCGTCGCCCTCAGCACTATGCCACGACGTTTCGGGGTGGGGGGGGGGGAGGATTGTGGTGTCGCACAAGTCTGAAGTGTGCGCCACGTACTTTCGCCACGCGCCGCCTTGCACGCACGGCGTGGCGTTCTTACGACGTTGGCCACGAGCGCCCTCTTGCTGCTACCCCGCACGTGGCCACCACTGAACTGCACTGGTCACTTGGGAATCAAATGGGCACCAGTTAAGACTTGGGATTTGGACAGGCACTAGAACTCATCAGTAGGCAGGACTATATCTAGTTCGACTCTGTACCAGCATTCCATTAGTCTGCTGCCCTACAAGTTAAGTAATGTATTATTTCTACGAATATACATCTTGTTCTAATCTAGCTTAGTGTTTCTAGTTTCTGCTGCCCCACTGGCAGGTCACCTCAGACACTGTACCTGCACACGCGTGCATCCTATTTCCCCGTGTCGGTCTCTCTACTCTGCCACCGACACCCAGGACAACCGGTGTAAACGAGACACAAAAGTGGCGACAAGGCTGGGACACAAAAAAGAGGTAGGGGCCATATTACGCAATGTTTCGGAGATGCTGGAGATTCCTTCTCGGACCACATGGTGTTCCGGTGATTGATGAGTTTATTGTATCCAAGTCAAAGTTCTTTTTATGTCAGTATGAAGCAAAGACATGTTAAAGTGGAGATATATTTGATAGATTAAATAACTGTTAATAAACAAGTGCTATTGAAACTATCCAAGAGAACTTTATCAAAAGGGAACTGCTCAAATCTCTAATAAGTCATCGAATACAGCGCACAGTTGCCAAGACATCGTGCCTGAACAACAATGACCAGAAAAGGTAAGTACAAATCCATCTAAATTTTAAATGCTCCATTCAATCCTTTGTAAACTGTGGGCATTACAGGTTCTCTCATACCCTAGAGTATAGAAGACGAGAGAATCTACATCACCACACATGGAGAGAGGGAGGATACTAGCAACATGTAAAAGCCAGGTGAAGCCAGACATTCCTCTATTACTGCCATTTCAACCTAGATACAAAACCATGTCATACATAGTGCAACTGCTTGCTATTTATCCCTCTTCCCTTTCCTCAAACAATAGCATGGGTAGCCAAGATGAGTGCTATGACATTCAGGTTAGTGCACACACTGTGGGCCAAATTCTTTGTCACCCCTGCTTCACATGAACCTTAATGATCGTAGCTTTATTACTATGAATGCTTTGTATTAAGTAATCAAGATCCTGTGCTTTTTATAGAACTTTCACTGAAGGAAACCATACCATCTTTTTTAATGTTATGAAGACAGTTTATCTAAGTACTTAAAAAACAAACATTACAAAAGGCCCCTCCTCCATCAATCAGTTTTGTATCTAATGGGCGACAAATGCTCAAATAATAACACTTTTCAGCATGGAAATTATGGCCACCTACCTACTGTGCTAATCTTTTGAGTAACAATGGGGATACTTGTGGGCAGGCACAAAAGAGGGCACGGCAGAGTGAGGTCGGAAATGGTCCAGGGAAGGGAATAGTGGTCACTGGCAATTTAAATGTGGCAGTATACAGACAAGGTGGAATGTGACTTAAGAGACTAGGCCTGCTGCGGGGTCTTTCTAATGAGACATTGACCTCAGTATGATTGCTGGTTTCTTGATTAATTATGGTTCTGACCCAGAAACCAAAGTACAAAGTGTAGTTCCCACAATCTTCATTAAGTTTCTGGAATTGAGTCTAACTGTTGGATCTTTAAAATTTGATCTTCCTACCATTCCTGAAATTTCTATTAACAGTTGTGTTCATTTATGCTTTAACAGCCTTATTGTTAATTGATTCCCTGTCCTACACCAACTGAATCAAGAAGTTTGGGTCCATTTGCCATCCACGTTAAACATGTTTGTCCCCCAGTCTATATCCAGTCAATTAAAATCTCCACCGAAAACTATAACATGACAAGTTTACCCTCAGGTGCTAAAATAGCTGACAGAATGGAAAGGAAGTTTGTTGGATATGTGAGCACCCAAATTTCCATGGAACTCTTTAGTTAATGTAAATTTGGCCTATATTATTAATAAACTGCATAATTAAATATCACATCCCATACTGACTGTTGTGGTACCTAGTGTCCTGATGTCCCCTACAGGGGACACGAGTTTGTTGATTATAAAGAACCAGGATTTTTAAAAATATCCATGGGCCTTTTTGGAATATTATTAATCATAAAATAAAAACAAAATGCAAAAATATTGGGGAAAAAGTCCCAGGACTGAGGAGGATATGAACTACGTGATCAGGTGTTCTTTTATTAGGAAGACCTAGCAATGCTTTAAGAAAATAAGACACTGAAATTAACACTAGTTTGATCTCACAGAAAAGAAAATTTGATAGGCTATAGCAGTTTTTAAAAATCAAGGTAGACCATCTTTGATAATATTTTGATTGCAGCAGTGATGGCGTACTGTGCTGAAGTTTGCAACTAATAAAGATACAGAAAAGTTAAATTCAGCAAATTTTTGACCAATTCTTCTTTCAGTTCTTTGTGGAACAGCATCATACTGAATTAATCACAATTTTGTGTGTGTTTCACAAGTTTATTTTAATCAGTTAACCAGTTTTCAGTTTACAACCTGCCATCTTCGGACTTTACTGTTTTGTCAAAGAAGTTACAGTTTTTAGGGACAAAACAGTAAAGTCATAAGATGGCCTTTCAAGTAAAAAACCAGTTAACAGATTAAAATAAACTTGTGAAACACACACAAAATTGTTATTTTAATTCAGTTAAATTAAGCAGCTTAATGCACTGGAAGCTTAACAATGGCAGCAGCTGGCACTAGTCTGAGTGAGAGGAGTCACATCAGTCTGGTTCATTATACTTCTATCCAAACATTTTGTTCCACATCATTTCTCCAATTTTAATTAACCTGAGCAACCTTAGCATGGGCAATGACATTACCTAATAAGTACAAACTTGAAACATTGAAAAATAATAATTCCCTAATATGTAACTGCTGCTACTTCTCACTGTATTGATGAATCAGCTACTGGTCTAGCCACTGAATTCAAGTCAACCATACATGGAGCTGAGGCCAACACAGATAAAAATCCACTAAAATGACAGGAAATGTGACTGACAGCCAAGCAGTACAGGAGCTAGCAGAATAGGGGATATCTTTTTTTGTAATGTTGAATGCTTATAGTTTTCAGCTAAACAAGCCTACCTTCAGTGATTATATATAAGCAATGGTACTGAAGGACAGAAATGGGAATGCTCCCGACAACACAAAATCACTTCTTAAATAATGCCACGATTCAGAGGCTTCCTTTATCACGTTGGCTGGGCATTTTTCCAGGAATTATTTGAAATATAGGGGACTGACCATGCACATGGAAAGTGGTATTTCAATTGAAACAATATTTCCAATACAGGATGGAAAAGATACTTTCAGAATGTTGTGCAGGTATGGTTGAATTTAAGGAAACTAAAGTTCTAATTATTGTTCTTTATCAATTCTCTTATTCTTATTTTAAAACATTTTTGCTCAAGCTAGAGATGTTTCTATATTACTTTCATTGTATGTTGTGTTATCAACATTAATTATGTACGTGATTATGCAAAAAACAGGATGCTGTTTTATTATTATTTATTATTACATTCTTATCATCTGTTGCAAATTGTGTTCTTTCCTAAATGAGTGCAGCGAAAGAACAGCACAACCATAGAAAACAGCTTTGTTCTGTCTTTATTATATTAGAAGGCCATTCCTTATCAGAATATTTAGGCACAAATTAACTTTTTTTAAACAACTACAGCCCTCAGTCGCAAGTTACATTTGAATGTAACAAGGGTTTCAGTTTCACGAAGGACCCCTTCTTCGGACAATAGGAGATAAAAAGGTTAAAAATTATGTCAACTCAAAGAATTTTAAACAACATATCTGCCATAGGCAGATAGTCATACTATAAAATAGGAACATCAACAAACAGTGGCTAGGAGCTGCAACCTCCTATTGTCTGAAGGTGTCCTTCGTGACACTGAAACCTGCGTTACATTCAATTGTAACTTGCGACTGAGGGCTTTAGTTGTTTAAAAAAGTCTAATATAGTACAGTCGAGCAACTCCAGGAAAACGGGGACATTTCAATGAAAATATATTGACATATAGTTTCCAAAATTGGGCAAAATAGGGCTAAAAGTATGTATTTTATCATGCAATTATTGTTTTATAAGACTTTGTTGCAGAACATGTAAATTTTACCATCCATTATTGCCTTTTTTCTGCTGAACGAAAACACTGGAACAGTGTATTATTGCAACCTCATTTGTAGTCCAGTGGCTCATTCTAGAGAGCACAACTCACAAGACTTGAAAAGTAAGTCAGAAAGGAGTAGATTTGTGCATTAGAAGTTCATTTGATTTGAGTATTGGTTCAAAATTAATTACTTTGTTTTCAATATAAATTGTCCCACCCGTAACACTAAAACATCATTAAGTTTTCTTTATCAAAAGTACTTTATGTAAATGTACAAGTGAACACTGTGAAAGTAAGCTAGTTTACATGTAGGACAAAGCTGTTACACTCCTGGTAAAATTAAAGTATGTTAAGAATGAGGTATGTGTGTTACGGGTGGGACATTACCCACACTATTCTCTGCAATATCAGACCATAGTTTAAGGGAATACTGTTTTAAAATGAAGGTAAATGTTTTGGGCACTTATTTTGTCAAATAGAATAATAAAAGATATGCGTGATGAACTAAATCATGGCAAGCTCTCAGTTTGGACATTCTTATTACAAGCCACAAAAATGTTGTAAACAACGCATCCACAACTTAATGAGCTACACATATTTTCCGGTAGATGAGTTGGACAGTTAAAAAACAGATTCAAATGACATTTTTAAGAAATCCATTGAGATTTGGTCTGTAGAATGGAGTTTATTTGCCACAGCACAGGGCAAGGGTTCTGTTGATGACATGGTTAGGTCTTTAGAGAGCTGCCCAGAAAAGAGTTAAATCTAAGTTTCAAAGCATAAACTGCAGAGAACTTCGCTGATTGTGCCAGACAGTGCACTAAGTCAAGTATAGTGTTCCGCCCCCCCCCCCCCCCCAAAGAAAGTATTGCAGAAAATGTTGTAATGCTGGAACAGATTTTCTGGAGTCTATCCTATGTCAAGTTGCAGTCGTTAGATTATTTGTCTTGTGTCAAAGAAGGTCTGCTTAAAGTTGGGACAACACCAAAGTCAGAGTGGCAGTCTATTGTTACTATGGCAGAATTAAAACAACAAAAAATTGACATTGCCGAGGTGGGGTGGCTTGTGTGCCTCAATGATACAGATGGCCGTACTGTAGCTGCAACCACAGCAAAGAGGTATCTGTGTATCCTGAAGAGGGACAGCAGCCTTTTCAGTAGTTACAGGGACAACAGTCTGGATGATTGACTGAGCTGGCCTTGTAACATCAGCTAATGTGGCTTTGCCACACAGTTACTGCAAGTGGCTGAAAGCAAGGGGAAACTATAGCCATTACTTTTCCAGAGGACATGCAGCTCTACTGTATGAACATATGATAATGGCATCCTCTCGGGTAAAATATTCCGGAGGTAAAATAGTCCCCCATTCGGATCTCGGGGCGAGGACTACTCAGGAGGATGTGGTCATCAGAAAAGACGACACTGTCATTCTACGGATCAGAGTGTGGAATGTTAGATTCCCTAATCAAGTAGGGAAGCTAGAAAATTTAAAAAGAGAAATGGATATGTTGAGGTAAGATATAGTGGGGATTAGTGAAGTTCGGTGGAAAGAGGAACAGGATTTCTGGTCAGCTAAAGGAAATTATTCAGACAATTAAGGGAGAGGAAAACTTAATTGTTATGGGAGACTGGAATTCGGTAGTAGGACAAGGAAGGGAAGGGAAGATAGTAGGTGAATATGGTCTGGGCAAAAGGAATGAAAGAGAAAGCCGCCTGGTAGAATTTTGCGCGGAACATAATTTAGTTATAACAAACACTTGGTTTAAGAATCACGAAAGAAGGTTGTATACGTGGAAAAGACCAGGAGACACCGGGAGATACCAGACAGCTTTTACAATGGTAAGACATAGATTTCGGAACCAGGTTTTTAACTGTAACACATACCCAAGGGCAGATATAAACTCTGACCATAACTTATTGGTCATGAATTGTAGGGTGAAACTGAAAAAACTGCACAAAGTTAGGACAATAAGGAGATTATACCTGGATAAACTGAAGGAACCTGAAGTTTTTCAGAATTTCAGAGGGAGCTTTAGGCAACAATTGACAGAAACGGGGGAAAATAAAACAGTAGAGGAGGAATGGGTAGCATTGAGAGATGAAATAGTGAATGTAGCAGAGGACAGAATAGGTAGGAAGGCAAGACCTAAAAAATCCTTGGATATCACAGGACATACTACATTTAATCGATGACAGGAGAAAATATAAAAATGCAGTAAATGAAACAGGCAAAATGGAGTACAGACGACTAAGAAATGAAATTGACAGGAAGTGTAAAATAGCTAAGCAGGAGTGGCTAGAAGGCAAATGCAAGGATGTAGAAGAATGTATAAATAGGGGAAAAATAGATACAGCCTACAGGAAAATAAAAGATATTTGGAGATAAGAAAAACAGCTCTATGAATATCACGGACACGCATGAAAAACCAGTTCTCAGCAAACAAGGAAAAGCTGAAAGGTGGAAAGAGTATATAGAGAGGTTCTGTGAAGGAAATGAACTTAGAGGCAATATTTTAGGAAGGAGAGAAGACGTAGATGAGGATGAAATAGGAGATACTATAATGAGAGATGAATTTTACAGAGCACTTAAGGACCTAAGTCTAAACAAGGCCCCTGGAGTAGACGACATTCCTTCAGAGCTACTGAAGTCTCTGGAAGAACCAGCCATGACAAAACTGTTTCACCTGGTGTGTAAGATGTATGAGACAGGCGAGGTACCCTCAGACTTTAAGAAAAATGTAATAATCCCCATTCCAAAGAAAGCAGGTGAAGACAGGTGTGAAAACTACAGAACCATCAGTTTAATAAGGCAAGGTTGCAAAATATTAACACGAATTATTTACAGAAGGATAGATAAGGTGGTATAAGCCGACCTCGGGGAAGATCAGTTCGGGTTCAGGAGAAATGTAGGTACACGGGAGGCAATACTCACTTTACAGCTTATCCTAGAAGATAGATTAAGAAACGGCAAACCTACATATCTAGCTTCTGTAGATTTGGAGAAGGCTTTTGACAACGTTGATTGGAATAAACTCTTCCAAGTTCTGAAGCAAGCAGGAGTAAAATGTAGGTTATTTATAACTTGTACAAAAAACACACAGCGGTTGTCAAAGTTGGTTGGGAAGGGAGTAAGACAGGGTTGTACCTTGACTAAAAGAAGAGATCGACCGATAGGGCACATTCTTAGACATCAAGGAATTGTGAATTTAGCATTGGAGGGAAGTGTGTGGGGGTAAAAACCGCAGAGGAAGACCAAGAGATGGATACAGTAAGCATATTCAGACAGATGTAGGTAGCCATTCTTATGTGGAGTTGAAGAGGCTTGCTCAGGATAGGGTGTTGTGGAGAGCTGCATCAAACCGGTCTCCGGACTGAAGACCACCACCACCACCACCACCACCACCACCACCACAACAACAAGTGTTGGAGGTTTTCTTGAAGTTGATCTTCCGGTGAAGGAGACAAAATTTCTTGTGACTTAAGTCATACATGCAGAAGTTAAACATGATAGTATAAGAGTAACATTACTTTACATAGAAAAAGTGGCAAATTTTGGATCTGGTCTGCAGTGAAGGATGAGCCTATTGAAGGTAGGTCTGTAGTGAAGACAAAGTTGTGTATACCAACATTCATGAATAACAGTACAGTCCTCATTTGACTAAAATTTTTTTTAGTCTGTTTGGGTTTATTGTGTTTGTGATATTTCATCTTTGAGTTATATTTAAATAGTATGTATTTAGCTGCACTGTGTAATCCAATTTAATATTCTATGTAAATCATACATCAGACAATTTGTCCCACCCGTACCTACATGACAGATCATATATAGAGTCATGCATTGGTATAACTTTGTAATTATTGTCTCCTTGCTACATGTTCCTTTATTAGAATAATGTAAATTTCACTTTAATGTGGTTGGCCGAACTGTGGCCACTAACAGAGCAGAAATATTGTTTTGATGTCAAAATTGTTCAGTTCCTTGTCAGTTTGTCCCACCTGTACTGCTAGTTTCATTTATTATATTGTAAACAATTAAATAGGTATAACTGAAAATTGTATTTGTTAGAATTGAAAGTGCCATTTTGTTGCTTAAAACAGTAACTTAAGTTCAAAGAACTTTTGATTTCTAAATGAAAAAAATAAATAAATAAATAAATAAATAAATTATTAGTCAAAAGCAGTACAAATGTCCCACCCGAAATGCTGGAATTGCTCAGTCACTAATTAACAGCCATGCATAAAGTATTACAAATTTTAACAACAGATATATGTAATTATAATCTAGGCCTATATAGAAAAGTTAATCCAGTTCCAATAGACACCTTTTGAAGTCTAATTAAGAACAAGATAGAGTATACATAATGCTGACAACATAAATGATGAATGCAATGCTTTTTTAAAAATATTTACATGCCCTTTGAAAACTCCTTTGTTAAAACACCCAACACAAGATACTACCACTAACAGGCAGCCTGGGTGGCCGACTAGAGGGTTAAGATCATAATGTAGAACAAAGTGAGAATTATATGAAAATGTTAGAAGCCATCACAATCAAACTACAGTAACCCATTACAAACAGTATAGGGTGCTGAAAAATGTCAAAAAGGCAAAAAGTACAGGACATACAAAGTGATTAGGTAATTCTCATGATAAAATTATAGTCATATTGTCAGTCGTGAAGGAAGTATCTGGTCAGAAAATAACTAGTTGAGAATATAAAGTCAAAGCATAATGGAAATTTTTCTGTTACTAATAAGACATATATAGAATTTGATGATCATTTCATTAATATAAGAGGTAAATAATCAGAACAGTAGCTTCTACAGGCAATCATATAACACTCTCAGAAAATATCAATAATAGAAGATAGGTGACAACATAAATACAATCGCTTAGCTGCTGATAGGTATGTAAAATAGACAATCACATTCAAAAAAATTAAATTTTCGGCCATGGCTTTCATCAGAAAAAGAAACACGTACATTCACACTGATCCACCACATGACCACCACCACCACAACAATCTTAATTATTCAAAAATGTGTTGAAAGGATAATAGACCTATATGGGGCTTACCCATGACCATCTTAAAGTAGAAGTTAGGCTTTACAGTACAGTATATTCCTCCATTAAGTTTAGGGTCACGTCGAGTAATAATGAGACGGCGAAAAATGGGGTGATTATGAGAGAGCACAAAATTTCTGGGTCATATTTGCACAAAATCAGATTTTATAATTAATACATGTGTCTGCATATGACTACTTCACATGGCAATTACCACTTAATGAACCTGGTACAAACACAAGGAAAGAAAATTTTTCTCCCTACACCTCTGCTGTTTTCGCCTCAAACTTTTTTTTCTCTTTTCGAAACTTTTAATGTTACTCCACAACTGTATCCTTGAGAATAATGGCAAAGCTATAATTTAAAGCAGGGATATTCACTGACTGAAATGATGCAATAAAAAATACCTTGTGGCATTTTAAGGTAGAGAAATAGCTGTTGAAACTTTTGGGGTAAATATGAGACAGCAAGTGGGGGAATTAAGAGACATATATGCCACAGGAAGCTGAAGAAATAAGTAACCAAGTTACTGCTCCTGAAATGCCATCAACTTCAAAAGTAGATCCTGCTGTAGGGAGTAAATTTGAGTCTCTGCTTCTACAGAAAAATCAAACACACTAATGTGACCAATGTGTCCATGCCAGAGTGATTACTTCTGAAAAATATGAAGATCACATTGCGAAGGTAAATGCTCTTAAGGATAAAAGAAAACACCAGTAGTGAAGAAAGAAAGAAGCCAAAGAAATCTAGAGTGACTGAAGATTACGATGATGATGAGGAGGAGGAAGAACAGTGAACAGAAAGTGATGATAGCGTAGATGTCATTATCGGAGAACAATGAGACAACTTTATACAAATTGAAAACTTGCAGTCATATAGCTGTGGTGATTTGACAATGAAGAAGTAGAAGTGATGGTAATGAGAAGTGTTGATGCACAAAAGGATACTTTTAAAATGAGAGAAAATGATGTGTCAGTTGTGAATATGAAGGATATTCTAGGCAGAGTACCTGTATCAAAAATTGATCAGGCTGGTGACAAGCTTAAGTACACATTTACGAAGCCTGTTGATGTGTATGAGCTGTAGGTGTATATATACTTTTTCTATTTTATATCGTTTGTATTGGCCTATGCTGTAACTCAGGAGGGTATAACAAATTTTTCTGTATAGTTCAACATCGTAAATGCATATTATTTACATTTATATTACTAAGAAAAGATTTGAATGAATTATGGTTGTGTAACGAAGTCCAAATTATTGTGTAAAAGAACAATCACATTGGGAATGGTTTTTTCCTGACAGATGTAACCTTACAGAACAGACCCTGATGTGTATCATAGTTATTTTCCCATCCTTCTCCTCAAACTACCAGAGATATAGGCCTGTCTTATAATTACCCCATGGGTGTCTCATCATTGCCCCATATGCCAGGTAACTATGAGACACTTATTTAAATTTTGCATGCTTTTCCCTTTAAATGCACACTGAAAATGATGTTGACATTGAAAAATTATTGCCTTCTGTGTGATAATGCATTTTTCAGAAAATGTAATTCACTGAGTAAAAATCTATACCAAAAGATTATTTGTCTCATCATTACCTCACTTGACCCTATGATAATCAATCTACCGTACTGCAATTCAAAAGGGACAAAGATGCACAAATTACACTACCAGAATAAAAAAAATTCCTTACACCACATTAAGGCTGCCTTTAGCTCAAAAGGGGTGCACATCGCTAAAGCGAAATTTTTGATCACATATGACGGTAAAATGTCCAGGACAGGCAGCAAAGTAAAACATTTTAAAACAAAGTGAAAAGTTTTCCCTTAACAACTCCATCCCTCTCCTTGAAGAATTTGAATGTGTAACAGGTGGTGTATAGGAATTTCTAACACACAGCTGTACGTTCTAAAGGAATTGTGATACATCATTGAAATGTTCTAAGGAGCATAGGCTAAAACTAAGCCTAAATTACTATAACCTGTAATGTTTTGATGAATGTTGTTTTTATCCTGAAAGCCCCTATGTTGCCGGCCTTTTAAAATTATTTATACAATATGGAAGTAAAGGGAGTAGGAAGTGTCACTTTTTAAAAATAGATTTGCAAGTGCTGTCTTTTGTCTTTAATTGTAATAGTACGCACAAAGTTGTATAGGCCCTACATCTCTACTTAAAGAGAATGGATGATACACAACGATTTTCCGGAAACACACAATACCAACGCCTCAAAAACAGAACTAAAACCTAGTTGAGTCCATGCCATAGACCTATTACCTAAATGAGAAAAATTGTGTATTAAGAACGACTGTTCTAATCCTGACTACACTCATGGCCATTGTTGCATAGGTTAATGCAAGAAAAACAGCAATAAGGTATTAAGATAAACTTACTGGAAAACGTACGGTCCGGTTTCAATCGTGCAACGCTCCAAGCTATGACTATTTAATTTGCGGAATAATAATTTCGCTTGGTTCTGATACTCAAGAATGCTTCTCCCAAACTGAAAAGGGTACAAAATGTGGGATAACACAAGTACGTAAAAACTAAAATACTTTCAATAAAACTTCACATCATCAAAACTCAATTTACCAACCTGTTCATCTTCCTGCATTGATGCTGACAGCGGAAGACCATCTGACAATCTTGCTATCATCGTCATCAAAACCATTTTGTCTACAGTAGATATGTGGTGTGGTGACGCGACAAACAATGTATGGACTACTGGTTATATTAAAAACAACGCATCATTAAAAAAAAAAAAAAAGCTCTACCTTCACCCCAATACGTATAACATATACACGTCACTCGCAACCACACATTCAGTCTCACACAAACATATCCACGCTCACTGCCGTCAAAGATGCATCCACCAAGTGTAATCTACCTTTCAAAGAAGATCGTGCGATATATCGATGTCTTACATGCTATAAAAATAGTTAAATCATTTTCTGTATTCTCGGTGCCTACAGTATGTAAACAAAGAATTTTACGACAATAGTTGCCAGAGAATATTGAAAACAATCAATCGGAAAATTTATGCTGGATCGGTATTCGCACCCGGGTCGTCTGCTTACTAGGTAGTCGCGCTAACCAGTTCGTCACTCGGGATGACTGCACGGAATACACTAGCAAGATTCTCCCAAACTAGTGTGCCAAATATCAGATGGCACTTTTAAAACAACATAAAATACTGCCCCTACCATGTTTGTACATACTCAACATAACCTGTTTTATAACAAAACATTAGAATTCCCTACATAAAAACAATGTCCACCATTCCCATTATACAAGGAAGAAAAACCAATTCAGGGTCCTACCACACAACACAAAATTATACGTAAACAGTGTAAAGTACATGGGAATCAAAATACACAATCACCTTCCAGAAGAATTAAAATTAATAAAAAAAGCCAACCCAAATGAAAACTAGACTTACAACCTTTCTCTATTACTATGTGTTATATGTATTATCTAGAATACCATAATTTTACACACTACTGTCCAAAGTGTAAGTGGAAGGTTTTCTCTTAAATAAGAGCAATTCACATTGCCCATCACGTCACCGTCCGTCAGAACATTCCGTATTTCTAATGGCGGAATTCACACTGTCCGTCACCGGACCTTCACGTCAAGCTTTCTCGAGAAGAATGTTTTGACGGAACGGCCGTCTGCTAACATCGGAAGTTAACCTATTTTCGTCACGCGTATTACATGTTGCAGTCAACGAGTGCACTGTTTATATGCAAATGTGTCTTATTCATCTTTATTTTGTTGTTATACTTTGTTTTAGGGATAAATCTCAAATGTTTCATGACGACTTAAATATTTTTGTCAATTGTGTGTCCCCCTAAAATCGAGGTCAGATATCTGAAACCAAATAATGGTTTATGTTACGTAACATTGTAACAGAAAAGACTGAAGCAAACCGTTTATTTGAATAAGGTTGTAATTTGATGACGCATTTTTCATTAAATAACATTTTAAATGAAAAAGTTAGTTCTAATGAAAGACAAAAAAAAATTCAGTCGAAACTTCCTGACAGATTAAAATTGTGTGCCGGAACCGGTACCCGAACCTGGGACTTTGCCTTTCGCGGGCAAGCGCACTACCTACTGTGTAATCCCGACACGACTCACGATGCCGCCTCACAACTTTTCTTCCGCCAGTACCTTGCCTCCTACTTTCCAAACTTCAAAATTCAGTTGTTTACGACGGTATTAACAATGTCAGCAAGCAAATCGTTATGGATAAAGTAAACAGGCGCTATTTATGTCCTTATAAGTATTGTTTGAAATTTTCATATGTTTATTTTTTTCGCTTGTAAATAGATGTCGATGTTTTGAAATGTTGTTTAGTTCCCACTAAGTTGGCCAAAAACATACACTGTAAAGTTTTCTTTAGCCGTCAATAACATTTAGTGTTGTTGTTCCCTCAATTCTAGTATTAAACTATGACTTTCTACCTAACAGATCGCCACTGATAACCTCACTTTAAACATCGCGTATCGATGTAAACAACAATGTAATTATTTTGAGCTAACTGTTTCTTCTCTTCGAGTGTAAACAAGAGTGTAATTATTCTCTGCTAACTTTCTATACACAATGGAACAACTAAAGAACAATAAACAACAACAATTGCTACTCCCTATAGAACTGAATCGATGTACACCAGGAGGCTTTGGTTGGGCGTAAATTGAATCGTACTACAGTTCTGCCCATGGTTCTGCCACATCCCCTCCACAAGGGCAGAAGGAGGCGGGGCATGTTGTGCACGTGACTAGTCTGCAGTAGCGCTTCCCAGTGGCAGAAAGCAAAAGCTTAACGCTGTCAGCTGATGCTGTCTGTTCATTTTTATATTTTTGACGTCTGTAGCTCATGAATGTTCCTATTTTATTGAAATTTCATAGTAGGTACTACCAAGGTTACGTTTCTCCCTACTATCCCTACAATATGCTACATAAATTGCAAGCCTGAAGGAGTGGGACAGTTCTGAGGTACAAACAAAAATGATAGAAAAGTGTAAACATTAACTGCCGGTACCGTAAATTTTATCTCATATACTAGCTGAACCCCCCGGCTTCGCATGCGTAGGCTGTTTGGTCTGTACCATTTGTTTCTTTTTAATCCTGAGGAAGAATCCATATCGTAAATTTCGTAGTTATAGCTTGAAATTTGAGCTAGCAACACCAAAATTGGCTTAGTAGCAATGTATTTTCAAAAAATGTTTCATCACCTATTTCACCCCCTAATTTATTAATTTTCTGAAAATAACGAAACACGTGTCTTTTTTAATTCTGACCAAGAAAACATATACCAATTTTTGTGGTTGTAGCTTCAAAATTGCCTTATTAGCAAAAGATTTTTTAAAAAACATCCCCTCTCCAATTTAACACCCTTGATGGTTGAATTTCCAAAAATACCGAAACACGTATTTTTTAACGTCTAACCAACTATTCAAATATCAATTTTTGCAGCTCTAGCTTAAAAATTGTATCAATAGCAACGTGTTTTCAAAAAGAATTTTTGATCCTCTATTTAACCCTCTTACTTGTTGAATTTCCAAAAATACTAAAAATCATGGATTTTTAATCTTGACCAAGATTCCATATCCGAAGTTTCGTAGTTGTAGCTTAAAATTTGAATTAACAGCAACATATTTTTTAAAATCAATTTTTTGCGTCATCTATTTTACCCCCTTATTCGTTGAATTTCAAAAAATGCCGAAACACGTGTCTTTTAAATTCGAACTCTGAATTAAAATCCGAAATTTTGTAGTTCTAGCTTCAAAATTGCCTAAATAGCTACGTATTTTTAAAAAATTTTCATCCCCTATTTCACCCCCTTACGGACGGAATATCGAAAATTCGCTTCTTAAATGACGCCTACAGAGTAAGATCAACACCCTCCACAAATTTCAAGTTTCTATCTTCAGTGCTTTGGGCTGGGCGATGATGAATCAGTCAGTCAGTCAATCGGGACACTTCCTTTTATATATAGAGATTATTTATGTTCTAATTACCATAGTCTCCACTACATGAATAAAAAATTATGGTCTTTATCTGTCTGTGCTGACTGACTGACACTGGTGTTTTTACTAATAAACAGTAAACTTAAAATCACACCTACGCTACTGGCAACGAGTTTAAAGAGAATGTGACAACACACATTCTTTTACGCAAGTCGCCGAAGTGCCGTCCAGTTTAAAGACTTGCACCTGGCCAACGAGCAACACGAAATTATTATTATAGGGAGATGACTGTAGCCCACATGTCTTTAATACGTATAATTACAAATGTTTAATAAATTATGTATTTAAAACGCACTTACAGCAAATGAGACATTATATATCAGATGGTGAGAAATATATATATTTTATTTCTAAAACTTGGCATAAATTACACACGTCGGCTCTAATATTCGGATATCGGTATAAGAATGTTGTCAGCATCATTCTTTACGTTTTCTTCGATGGAAAAACGTGAGAGGTGCTTCCACACTCAATTGACATTCATGATGTTTTTTTTCACGGGTAGTTACATCACGAATAGAAGAATAAAGTATTGAAGTTTCCAGTAGCGTTTGAGGCTACTAAAATCACGTAAGGAAGCAGCAATTCACTCTTGTGTGCAGACTGCTGTACAATATTTTCATGTTACTTTGGCGAGTCTGCTCTGGGAATGGAATTAACACAACCTAACCTACACGTAAAATCACACAATAACGCACGTAAATTGTAAACAAAAGTGACCGAAGCTTTTGCTGTCTGCCGCTTGGAAGCGCTACTGAAGACCAGTCACGTGCACTATAGACTCTGCCTCCTTCTACCCGTGTGGAGGGGGTTTGGCAGAACTGTAGTACGATTCAATTTACGCCTTTGGTTGGCAATATTTTTTTCCTTTTTTGCTGCAGCCATCATTACTAAGCTATAGTTGACAGTACAGTTTGTAGCAACAAATGATGACTAATTTATTATTGCTTTGCATACCAGTACCAATGTTATGAGTGTTTCGTAGTGTCACATACGTGGTTGTGCTTACTACCTGGGAGAGCCTATTTGCACCCGTTTGAGGTAAGGACGTGACGTAAAATGACGTAGCTGAGCTTTCGCGATGTATATCGATAGGCAGATGCACATCGAGATAGTGGCGCGAGAAATTGGCGGGAGCTACGACTGCAAAGTTAGTTGGTTCTGTGCTTGTGTTGCTGCCGGTTCTGATTTCGATTATGACGACGAGTTTCGTGAATGTGTCTGTGGACCGTGTTTTACACCGGGAAGTAGACGTAGTTATGGAGAATTCTATGACTACGTCTACTGACCGTGTTCTAAACCTGGATGCAGTCGTATTTGAGGACTTAATGAGGCAATCACTGAAAGACGTCAATCTTTATAGCGAAGACGATATCTACGGATATGCCGCGGATCTCATGAGTAAGCTGAGCATTCAGTTAGAAGAAGCGTTTACCACAACCGCAAGTCCTCTTCAAATGTTTCTAAAAGTAAGTAGACAAGTGCTTAATTTCATTTCTAAGCTAGCGGTGTAACATAATTACCCATTGTTCTACACAGATTCTCTACTTGTCTCCTTCGGCTGTGTTAAAGTTATCAGTGCATATGCATGTTTGTCAGACAGATTTTTCATTTTCGGAGCTAAACATGAATTCTCTTAATTTTCTCAGTTAGCCTACTTAAGTTGTAACACGTTTTCCTCAAACCATCTTCTCTTTAATGCTGTGATTAAATGTTTTGGATGGTAAAGGGAGGAAGCTGTGCAGCGCAAACGGAACATTACCCAAATCAACCTAATGGATACGCATCATGTAGCGTATGCCCCCACACCTTCATCCTACGTCGGCGGAGTAATGTACTAATGTTGGCACGAAATGTTCGCGTTAGGAAGATAATTCATTTACTGACCGGACAAGGTAACATGCTAGAACTTGGCAACCATACAGCAGGAACAAGATTTTCTCTTTTCTTGGTCAACAGTAAAGATTATTCCTCTAATTCTAAGGCAGATTTCAAAGAGCATTCAACGGCTCACATGTAGACGGGGATACCGCCCGTCAGCTTGACCCGTGACGTCATCGCAGGTTGTTGTTTTGAGGTGCGTGCGTGTTTGTAGAAGGCACGAGTGATTGTGGTGGTTGAGTTAGACTATAGTTTGTTTACAAACAAAACAGATTAATATTTTGTGTTTAAAAAGTGATCTGTAGCTTCTCTCTGATGGTTAGGTGTAGGTTAACCAAGAGATTTTTCTCTTTTTTCCGTATGTGAGCGCCGAATTTTATGTGTTATCTATAATAACTACAGTTTATTTGTATCTACAATACAGACGCGTTGAGATCCCGGGTTCGAATCCCGGCCGGGCACAAATTTTCATTCGCCACAGTTTGGTATTCCATCTAAACCTAATACAATGATGCCATAACATCGCAAATTGTGATTTATTTCATTCATTTGAACCCTGTAATTCATCAAAAAATATATATAATACTTCTTAAAGTTGCTTGTTTTTTATGTAAAGGTGGATCATGTGATTCCAAAGAAGAAAAGGTGACTGGTAACAGATACCAGGAAGAAAAATTGCCCAGCAACTTTTGATGTGAAATGTATTAGGATTTTCCCAGAGCACAGAATAAAATCTGCAACAGATAGTTAAAAAAAGTGAGTATCAATTTCAACAATGTGAGCATAAATGTTAGCCTTAACCCTTAATTACATGGGTGGGGATAGACGAGACCCCACAAGAACTTTTTCTTTTACATAACTGCTATTGTTGGTGCACTACAGACTCACCATGTTAGGTATTATCAGAGGTTCACTGAGAGTACTTAAATTTGCGAGTCTGTAGTGAGCCAATAATAGAAATTATGAACTAAGGAGTGTCCCGTGGGGTCTTCTTAGACTTTGGCTGTGTAGTTGAGGGTCAAATTACATACATGTCACTTGACTAGTTCTTGTATATAAATATCTGTATTTCATTTATACATTTGTTCTAGAGGTTGTTGAGAAACTGAAACAAGACTTGGAGTCAACACAGGCACCAAAAAGCTACTTTAGGTTCTATGTGACTGCTTCACAAGCAATGCGCCATAATCATAATCTACTAGAATAATGTTCCCTTGTAGTGATGGCCTGCTAAATTTTACTTACGGCCGTGGCAGTGTAGTGTTCTGATGTTGGTTATAAAATGTTCGCTCTGTCAAGATAATTTACTGACTGGACAAGGGTGTATACAAGAACCTTTCAATCGTAGAGTAGGAACAGCATTACTCATTCTATGCCATTGTTTTCAAATAATATTCCAGTCATTGCCAACATCAGCACACTATGTTGCTGCCATAAGTAAAATTTTACCCAGTGGACAGTGGGTGATGAACAGAGCCAGGCAGGAAATAGTATTCATCATATGAAGTCGACACACTTCTGATGCTACGTTCCTTTATCACACCTTTATTGTGCCTCTTCTTCGAGCGGTGTGATGGTGTGGTGCCTGGTATACTTGAATAAGCCACAATGTGCAGCTATGATCCACGGCCTGTGGTTAATTTTACTTACAGTGTTTGCGGTGTAGTGTGGCAATGTTGGCAGTCGCTTGTTGAATCCTCGGAATGCAGCCGACCAATTGTGCAGATATATAGACAATCAGATTTTAGCCAGTGACAGCTATTTTGTCTTCATGTAAACATTATTTTGATACATTTCATAAGATGTTTTCATTACTATGAAGACACACATGGAAGAGAGGAATATTGTTTTGAGCTGACTCTGAAGTTAATAATTAATGCTGTTCCTGTTCTGTGGTTGACAGATTCTTGTACATACCCTTGTCTGTTCACAAAATTGTAAACTTAATGTTTCATAATAGAACATTAAAATGTTCAGTTCACAATAATAAGATTGCTGCAGTAATAGACCAGAATTGGAAATTTACTTTTAATGTAAAGTGTGGGTAGTGTACAAGTTACTCCTGTTTGCAATTACAAATGTAATTTATCACAAACTGTGTTGTTTGTCCTTTTCCTGATCATTTCATGACAAGAATTTCATAGTTGACAGATTCTGTTGTCAACATCAGATCAACTTTATTGGATATCTCACGTTGCATGTAAACACTGACATTTCACAGATGGCATTTGCTGATAATCTTCAGTGTAACATCAAAGTATGTTAATGTGAGGATAGGTAGCAACTCACTGTAAAAATAATCTTCATGATGAGATGCTACCTGTCTTCTGATTTTAGACATTCTAACCTGGACTTAGCATTGTTAGATCAACATGTGGATATTTCTACATTAATTGGAATCAACATATCAACTAATTGTATACAAACACATTTATTCTGCACAAGGTATACATTCATACATGAGACTACATGGCAGACTAACTAAATTCTAATGCAAAGGCACCTCTGCACCTCAGCAGTCAAAGAAACTAGGAAGTGAAGAGAGGCCACTCTTGTGTGCCGATCCACCACAAACAATGTTAGTAGATTGTAGACAAAGTTATGAAAAACTCGTGTCCCTGTATTACTTTTCAAGTGACAGTTTTCTCTCATCAGCTGAGGGACAAAATGTAGTCACTCATTTTGTACCACCTCTGTTTATATCATATTCTGTAGGACCCAATTGAGGAGCAAGTCTCCATGGTCATGGAGTCAGTCAGTATGTGAAATTGTGACATAAAAGTAATAATAGAATAAATCAAACGTAGGAATCCTTTGCAGACAACAAGTTGGAGGGGTTAAATAAAAATAACAATGTAACACAGGAATTAATTGTCTTAAGCTTAGACTTGAAAGTGTGTGGATATTAAGATTTTTTATTTCTTCTGGCAGCCTATTGCAAATGGATGCAGCAGAATACTGCACATTTTTCTGCACAAGAGTCAAAGAAGTTTGATTCAAATTCAGATTGGATTTCTGACTGGTATTAACCGAGTGAAAGCTGCTTACTCTTGGGAATAAGCTGATATTGTTAACAACAAACAACACAGAAGAAAATATGGCAAGATTACTGTGACATGTTGCCTGGTTAGGAGATGTAAAGGTATGCTTATTGACATTTGCCTGCATGCCACTTTGACAACACACTCAATGGGCAAGACTCTATGCCACCAGGAGCACCTTTGAATATGTGCAGCACAGCTCTGGCCAAAATGTTACGATAGGAAATGTTTCACAAACCATGACCATACAACCTGTAAGATTCATCAGGTGCTATCACATTCAGTCATGAAATCCTTTACAGCGTGATTTATTTTTGTTTTCTGTTTTTTCAGGCAGACCTTCAAAGTACAAAATACATCGAAAACAGTCCAGTGTGGACATACTGGAGTCATTTTATTAGGATTTCAGATTTTATATTCAGTGGGCAAATGATCTGTGTGAGACAAAAGTGAGTATTGGGTTTCTACACTAAATTTGTACTAATATTTAACTTAGGCACTTAAACATTCATAATTTGATAATTATGTATTGTGTTACAGGTTATCAATGTTACTAAGCAAGAAGGGGAGATACTGCAGAATTGACAGAGGCATTGAAGTCTGTGATTTTGTTGGTGATATGTTGCTGAACCAACATAATCTTCAGTGTTTAACACCTGAAGCTTATGCATACACACTCTCATTTAACAACTCTTGTCAGAGTTTTATCTGCTGAATTCCTAAGTGAAAAAAATGTTCTTCTATTTAGACTCTAAACTTTATTGATAGTTCTATGTACTGCTCCACCTTTTCTTATTGTTGTACATCATATTTATGACTTGTTTTGCTAACTACTTCATATCTTGTACCTCTCATGACGCTTGTGGTATTGTCACTTTCCTGGGGTTTTGGTGCCTCACTCCTGGTACCCTCAGAAATTACCAATACAGGGTTAGAATCTGTAGAGCAAATGCTGTTCAAGCGAATCCCGTGTGTCTCATCCAGACAAATTAAAGCATAATTAAGGTAATTTTCATTCAATTTATGGAATCCCCACTCTGAAAAATGAATGAAAATAAAGCAGAAATTCTTGCAAGGAATTTTGTACTGCTGAAAATACAAATATTTGAATTTGTGAATTCACCACATAATTGCCTTTAGACACTAAACAGTCCGTCACCCATTCCTACAACTGCAGTTGTAGCAGCTTGAACTGAAATGCTCCTTTGCACAACGTGGTTTATAAATTCATGAGGCTATTGTGAAAGAAATTAGGAGTGTTACTCTTATAGGGTTTCACTGTTGAGTTATTAAGGCAATAACTCTTGTACAGGCTAGGTAGGAAATCATTCACTACAACTTTAATGACACCTGTCAATGTTTAATCGGCATAATGCTGAAGGGAAAAAATGTTTTAATCTTTTATTTAGTGACTCAACATCATTAGTAGTTGTAATATTAGCAAAAAAGTTTTCCTGGTCCTCATAGGCCTTCACCCACCTCTCATACTCTGGTAGCCACTGATTATTAAAATAATGAAGTGCATCCTTATTTCTCTTAAGTAGTGGATAAGAGTGAACCTTTTCAGTAGTAGCTAAGAACTCCTCTTCAGATGGTGCATTAGCAATTCTGACCCACAGGTTAAAAATCTCTTCTGGTACATCTAAATTGTCCTCCTTCCTAAGCCATCGTTTCCAAGCTTGCCTCCGATGAAATAAATGGAGGTAAACCTTGGAACGAGGAAATGTTCCTTCAATTTCTCGTATTTGACCCAGAAAAATCTGTAACCCATGAAGCAGGACTCCAGCCTGGGTTCACATTTTGAAAATTTCCAAAGCTTCTTTAATTGAACTGGTCTTTTCTACCTGAACAAAGAATACCCCCACTAATAAATAGCATACATTACTTTTCACTACCAGGAAAAATAATGGAACATTGTAGTTAGTTGTTTTGTGTTTTTTACGTTGCATCAAGCAAACATACCCTACCATACTTTTTCATAAGTTCCATTTGCCACTTATACTGGTAGCAAAAGAGCAATGGCTGCAATTTTTCACTATCATCTGAGAAAGGTCTGAAAAAAATTCTCTCGTCCCCCGATTCCTTTTCCCACTCATTAATCAGAGTTTGTAATGCAACATGGTCAACAGTGGATTTCTTCAACTCAAATAGGGCCCGATACATATGGTTATAAATTTGTTTGTAGGATTAAATATTACATTAATCTGATCTGGTGCTTTCTTCCTCACCAAAGTCAACATTTCCAGTATTTACCCATATACTTGTCCCTGTCTGCAGAATCAAAGCAATTTTAGTTGTCTATTTATGCAATTAATCAGTAGATATGTAGAGCCTATCTTGTGAAATTTTGTAATTTCTTGTATGAATAGTAAGCTTAATGTACCCATTATTATAAGGTATAAAACGGATATCAATAATTATGAACAATTTTCTTGATGCCTTGGACATTGCCCACTATCATATTATAAGCAATTAACACACAAGCTTTTTGATTTGTTTAGTTCACAAGAGGGAGATGATACGTTTATTAACATTTCCACTTCAGGGGAGTGTCTGAGCCTGGTCTCTCCTGAGCTTGTCATCGCCCCCCCCCCCTTTCCTTTGATATCTCTGTAACATTATCTCTCAGCTTTTCATTCTTCTCTGATTCCACCATGTGGGAAACTGGAAGACAATTCAGTATATGTGTAACCCAACGAAAGGTACTACTGTTCCATCCAAGAATTTGTGTTTGTGTATTTGTTAAAACTAAGTAGTTTTTAAGTAAACTGCAGAATCATGTAAAACTGTTCAATAAATAACCCTGCATAACTGAATATTACTCAATTATTTTACTTTTGCAATTCATCCTTCATATGCAAGATCCCAGTTTTTATGACATAACACAAATTATCATTTGTCTTAAAAATACTATTTAAATTGTAAATAGAAGTATTTTACACTTGTTTCATCAATGGCCAGTGATAAATGTTTTCCTTTGTAACATAATGGGACAAATGTAGAAATGTTCCGTGATCTGAATCCACAATTGTTTACAGTACTTGTGAAGAAGGAAAAAAAAAAAGATAATTATTCTGTTTTACTTCATTACTGATGCAAGGATATTAAGTAAAACATCTACTTGACTACATAACTCATTACTCAGAAAAACCAAACTGGAAAGCCTTAGCACAAGCAGATAAAATAATTCACATTGCAGATGTCCCATTTCACTGATGGTGAATTGAGCCTACTATGTGTGTTGAGAAATTATACAAATGTTACTCTAGCGGCAGCAATGTGGCCTCAGACCTGATGCAGTGTCCCTCCCTGGCCTAGTGGTGATATACCATTCATAAGTGTGAAGAAGCAACAGTAGAAATGACATTTAATAAGCCTCCAGTTCAACCAAAAATTGTCACACTAGAAGACTTTTAATTATTCTGTAAAAATAACTTATGTAAATGAAAGGGGTGGGGCATTTTGGCCAATACAGGGAAGAAAGATGGCAGTTTACATATGTGCAAGGCATACCTGCTACATATTTTATTAAAACATCTCAATCTTGTATGGTGTTTTTATTTACAGTTTAAGTGAGTGGCTTGAGGGAGCTCTTAATCATTTAGTGGTTTTGCAATTCAGAGCAAAGTATTAACTGGATGCAGTGCATACACTGATAAAACTTCAAACATAAACTTTAACTTCTGATCTGTATAAAATTATTATACATTAAAAGTATGTGAGACTGAATTTTATGAGATTACTGAAAATTACTAGAAAATTGTTCAGAAACAATGATAAAGTACAGATAAAAATTGTGTAAAAAAATTGTTCTCTTACATGATCATCTAATGTACATTCTTCATTTTTACTTTTCATTGCAGTTCATGATAATTTAAAATCTTTATGTACTGGTATTTCAAAAATGTCAGGCAGGGGCAGCAACTTGGATGTGATAAAATATTTATTACAATTCTGTCAGTCATTTTCTTTGTATGGTGACTATTTTTTGATGCGTACATGGAGTTTACCTTCGAGCCAGCCGATTTAAAATGCATTAACTTTGCTTGTTAGGCAATAGCTATGTGCATATTGGTAACACAAAATCATTACCTATATGAAAATTTGCTGTTACCAAACAGGCACAGTTTGTGCAGTTTAAATAGGCTGGCTTGAAGATGAACCTAATATCTCAAAACTAGTTGCATTGTAAAGAAAATGCCACTTCAAAGATTTAATCATCTATTCACTCCTCAAGCTGATCCCCATGATATCCCATAGTCTCCTACCTGGGGTGTTACATACTAAGTACTGAGAGGAGTAAAAAAAAAAAAAAAAAAAAAAAAGTCACTGATAAGTTTTCAATACCTGTATGTAAACAAAACTAAAGCGATTGTTGTGGTTTGGGTAATTGATAAACACATGAGTTAACAAACTAGCAAACACCAAAATCTCCAATGATTTTTGGAAGAATTTCATTATAAGCTTACATAATTTCCACTGGTAAGGATCTAAATGCAAAAAAAGGTAACTACTTAGGAAATTTTCCGTTTAATATTAGCATACAGAAGTAGGCCTACATTCCAAATACATAAGTTATTTAGGAAAAGGTTTCATACATGTAGACATAATTTCTCAGTACTTAATTACGACATATCTTACCTTAAAATACGCGTTTTGCAAATGTCTTTCAAGCGGCGTTACATTTAGGCTGCCAGTTTTTGTAATATTGAAGTAAGAATAAAAAATCCACCAAATACGGCACATTTGCTTCCGATCGCCTGAATTGGAGGCTGCGCAACGCGATGTTCAGTTGTTGTAGACCACGTGATTATGTTGCTAGCGAATCACAGCTCAAAGAAGAGTATCGTCGTCGGCCAATGGTAACCAAACCTCATCGCCGCGCAACATGCGAATAAGAATTTTTGACGTTTGAAATTAAATATGCGGTAATGTTTTTATATACGAAACCGCACAATGGTTACAGGATGTGAAAATTAACGTCTTAACATGAATTTTCAATTATTTCATTTTCGAAATCCCTTGATTAAACTTTCAGACAGACGATAAAATAAATAAAACAAGCTATACCTGCTCTATGGTTGACAGGTTCTTGTATGTACCCTTGTCCGGTCAGTAACAGTTAATGGCCTCGGAAAATGAAGATTTGGAATTAGTTGACGACTGTTTCGTACATATAAAATAAGTAAAACGTGCTACAGGACTTTGTAGTTGAGAGGATAAAGTGATTCTAAATCTTCATTTTACGAGGCCAATTACTGTTACTGACCGGACAAGGGTACATACAAGAACCTGTCAACCATAGAGTAGGTATAGCATGTTTTATTTACCCTGTGACCTGTACGAAACACTGATCAAGTAATTCTAAATTTTCATTTTACGTGGCCAATAACTGTTAGTGACTGGACAAGGGTGGTTTTATTTCTTGCACCTTTTTAATTATAATATTTCTTGTCACAGAAGTTTCTGCTATCAATTGTCATACTGTCAACGCCATCTAGATAGCATTGATACTCTTGTAGTTACGAGTAAGCATCATTAACGTAAAGTATGCAAGACAAAAATAATTTACGACATCGTGAGTGGCTGTATTTTCAGAAACTTTTCCCGTGTGCAGTATCTGTGTGGCCATTATACATTAAAAATATTATATTACACAGCAAGTTTGATGTTTCAGGCACTGTCACTTTATGTGCTTTTTGTTATGGACATAGAATAGAACCGCCTACCGTGTGGTGTTATTTACATAACATAAATCCAAATTTTAATGTGTGTGTGTACGAAAGATTTGCGAGATGGTACAAGAATTTCAGAAACAGTTACCACTTGCGGCAGAAACATACTTTTTTTTAATTTATCGACTAATCAAGTAATGAACTTGAATCGCCGACCTGTATTTGTTCCTCCACGTGGAACAGGACTTAAAAATCAGGAAAACCGAGGAAATTGGTCTGTTGGAAAACGGTAATGAACAAGACATGGCACAATCTGATTGCTTTATTCAGTCTCTACCGCCGGCATGGTAAGTAAAATTTTACATACGAGGGCAATTGCTTTTACTGAGTAGACAACTGTAAATACAAGAACCTGTTTTTTTTTTTTTTTATTTTGGACTACCGAGAGCGCTGATCATCTTCTAGGCGGAAATGTTGACAGCGCCTCTTTTGCTATGGTAGGCAGGAAATACAAAAGACAATAGTAGCATTAGTTATTTACGGTACATGTTCGAGATATATTTCATTTGATTTTTACTGTTATGGATTGAAAAGTTGCGGTTTATTAAGATATTTAACGAACACAATAGTTTAGCGTTTAGTCTTTGCTTAAGAAATAATTAATTTACAGGATTCTGGGATAATATTTTAATAACATGACACGTGATTGATCGAACGAGATCGACACTGTATCGAACGCTGAGGCATATTGGGTAATTTCGAACCCATTTAAATTAGAAAGGTAGCATCGTTTCTTCAGTTCCATGTTAACTATGGCGTGCAATAGGTGTCTCACCAGCGAAATTCAGTTTTACCGGCTGAGTGAGAGCAGCCTGTGGACATGGCTCGTGGAGCATCGAGTACTTCCTGAAAGTATAGAGTGCCCATGTAAATTCTACCTTAAGGATTTCCGTTTCCGGTGTTGGCGACGGCGAAGGGTACGTAAAGGTAGTCGTGTTGTCTATGTGACGTGCAAATTCACGCGCAGAGCCCGGACCGGTACTTGGTTTGATAACTCACGACTGACAGTCCGAAAAATCTCTGATTTCACCGCCATGTGGGTCTCTTCGTGTTATCCGAAGTTCGACCGACTTATTTCAAATTTCGGCTTTTCTAAGCGTACGGTGGTTGACTGGTCTTCATTCTGTCATGAAGTGTGTATCGAGTGGGCGATAAACAATTCCCAACAGTTAGGGGGACCGGGAGTCATCGTTGAAATAGACGAGGCGAAATTTGGAAAAAGGAAGTATAACAGAGGTCGAAAAATTGTCGGAAATTGGGTGTTCGGTGGAATCCAGCGAGGGTCGAAGAAATGTTTCCTTGAGCCGGTCGAAGATCGGACCAGGGAAACATTATTTAGAGTAATCAAGGAAAAGATTCTCCCTGGGACAACGATCATTAGCGACTGCTTTAGTTCATAGGTTTTCAGCATCTTAGAGTGAACCATAGTATGAACTTTGTAGATGTGAAAGATCGTTCCGTTCACACCCAGAACGTGGAGAGAATGTGGCAGGATGTCAGAGGTGCTATCCCACGTTATGGCAGAAAGACTGAACATTTCGTGGGTTACCTTGCCGAGTATATGTTCCGTCGAGCTTATCGCTCGAAAGAAATATTGCATCACTTTTTCGTCGAGGTGGGGAAACTTTACCCTCCAGGCGGAAATGTAGTGCAATAATTCTTTCGAAGAATTGCACAGCACGACAAGCGACTACAATTACGTACCCTTCAGTAAAATCACTGTGTTATGAACACAGGTATGTGATAATATACCTTTATTGATATATCGTTTAAATTTTTAGAACAAGGTTTGTCTTTAATTCTTGCTAAGTGCTTTCGTGTATAAAACGCACAATTTCGAACGTCGAAAATTCTTATTTGCATGTAGCCGCGGCGGTGTTTGGTTACCATTGGCCGACGACGATACTCTTCCTTGTGCTGTGATTCGCTAGCCACATAATCACGTGGTCTACAACAAATGAACATCGCGTTGCGCAGCCTCCAACTCAGGCGATCGGAAGCAACTGTGCCGTATTTGGTGCATTTTTTATTCATACTTCAATATGACGAAAGCTGGCAGCCTAAATGTCACGGCGCTTGATAGATATTTGCAAAACGCGTATTTTAAGGTAAGGTATGTCGTAATTAAGTACTGATAAATTATGTCTACGTGTATGAAACCTTTACCGTTATTTACAAATGATAGGCCTACACCTTTTTCAAACCCAAAACAATTTTGAGCCCACCTACAAGCTGGTAACAATTCACGCCACAGAAGCTGCAGGTATTATATTCAACAATCAACCAAATCACACATCGTTTTATCTTGTACTTTCCTTTTAATCATCTGCACTCTTACAGTAGCAAATTTTTTCACATTTTATTAACAGGTGATCGGGCAGTAAAGGCACAATTGTCTAGAGCCATGATTGAGTGGCAGGAGACAGCTCTTAATTACAATTGTTGCACAATAAATAGTCCTCCACAAAAATAGCATTCACGTATGAATTTTACGTTCATAATTTATTCACTTCTCGGATAGTCGCCTGAACCACATCACATTAACTGCGACAGTTGCGGAGAAAACGTGATAACGAACGTTAAAAATGGTTTGGCGACGAGAAAGTGTTCCATATTCAGTAGCAGCAAGTACTATATGTTTGTGATAACTTTCGTCTTTTAATCAGGGTTTAGAGAATACCATACTCGGCAACATGTTGCCTGCTTATTTTCCGACGAAACAATACAAGCTTTTCTGGATTCTACATGCACTGTTGAAGAATTGAGGCATTTGTGATCTTACAGCGTTTCATTACTAATATATGGAGAACACGTAAAATTTGTAAACACTGTAACTAGAACACACATTGCATAATGTATATACACAATTGAACCTAAGCTGCTTTCATGTTTACTCGATGCATTCGCCTGACACATATCGAGTGACATCGAATTATCGATATATAACGCGAAAGCTCAGCTACGTCATTTTGACGTCACTTCCTTCCCTCAAACGGATGCAAATACATCCCGTTTACATGTGCTCCCAAAACCGGATTTCGTAAACCGATTTCCCAATTCCGCTTTTGGTTGGTCATGTAAACACTCCAAAATCGATTATGGAAATCCGCTTCTCTAAAGCGGTTGTCCAGTTCCACAATCGATTTTCGTGCCCATGTAAACGCAACCGATTTTGAAGCGTTCTTGGCTTGTCAGATTGGGTTTTCTTGTTAAGAATTTTCGGCACATATGGAAAGAGTGATATTGTCTAATGTGAAATAAATGTATTAATATTAGAGTGAACATAAATCTGTGTATTTAAATAAAGAAAAATAGCGATTGTGCAGACTAAATAAGGAACTGAATCAGCTGTTTTCCAGCCGCCATGTTAAGTGAGCTAGGAAATCCGATTCAGGCTGTGCCATGTAAACACGACAGCGAAAAACGATTTACGAAAATCGGTTTTCGTCTTCCGGAAGAGGTGTTGCATGTAAACGTAGTGATAGACTCTCCCTTACTTCCTCCGTAGTCTTCGTCTCACCCAAGGAGGTTGTCTCACTTGAAACGCGGTTCCTTATCCGACAAGGGCTTCTGCAATTTGCACGATCCCCTCCATGCATAAATTGAATCGTATTACAGTTCTGCCACATCCCCTCCACAAGGGCAGAAGGAGGCGGGGCAAGTTGTGCACGTGACTAGTCTGCAGTAGCGCTTCCCTGCGGCAGAAAGCAAAAGCTTAACGCTGTCAGCTGTTGCTGTCTTGTCTTCTGCTATCTATCTATCTATACTATATATAAAAGGAAGTGTCCAGATTGTCTGACTGACTGATTGATTGATTGACTGACTCATCATCGCCCAGCCCAAACCACTTAAGATAGAAACTTAAAACTTGTACAGGTCGTTGATCTTACTCTGTAGGCGTCATTTAAGAAGCGATTTTTCGATATTCCGTCCGTAAGGGGGTGAAATAGGGGATGAAACTTTTTTTTTGAAAATACGTAGCTATTCAGGCAATTTTGAAGCTAGAACTACAAAATTTCGGATTTTAATTCAGGGTTCGAATTTAAAAGACACGTGTTTCGGCATTTTTTGAAATTCAACAAATATGTGGGTAAAATAGATAACGCAAAAAATTGATTTTCAAAAATATGTTGCTGTTAACTCAAATTTTAAGCTACAACTACGAAACTTCGGATACGGAATCTTGGTCAGGGTTAAAAATGATTTTTAGAATTTTTGGAAATTCAACAAGTAAGAGGGTTAAATAGAGGATCAAAAATTAATTTTGAAAACACGTTGCTATTGATACAGTTTTGAAGCTAGAGCGGCAAAAATTGATATTTGTATAGTTGGTTAGACGTTAAAAAATACGTGTTTCGGTATTGTTGGAAATTCAACCATCAATGGGGTTAAATTGGAGAGGGGGTGTTTTTCGAAAATATGTTGCTATTTTGAAGTTAGAACTACAAATTTTCGGATTTGGATTCGAATTTAAAAGACACGTGTTTCGGTATTTTTGGAAATTAGATCAATAAGGGGATGAAATACGGGATGCAAAAATTGATATTCAGAAATATGGTGCTGTTAACTCAAATTTCAAGCTATAACTACGAAACTTAATATACGGATTCTTGATCAGGATTAAAAAGAAACAACTGCTGCAGATCAAACAAGCTATGCATGCGAAGCAGCGGGGGTTCAGCTAGTATTTTTATATTTTTGACGTCTGTAGCCCATGAATGTTCCTATTTTAGTGAAATTTCATAGTAGGTACTACCAAGGTTACGTTTCTCCATACTATCCCTACAATACGCTACATAAATTGCAAGCCTGAAGGAGTGGGACAGTTCTGAGTTACAAACAAAAATGATAGAATTGGAAAAGTGTAAACATTAACTCAGGCCTACCGGTACTGTAAATTTTATCTCATATATTATTTGATTTATGTTCTAATTACCATAGTCTCCACTACAGGAATAAAAAATTATGGTCTTTATCTGTCTGTGTTGACTGACTGCCACTGGTGTTTTTACTAATAAACAGTAAACTTAAATTCACACCTATGCTACTGGCAACGAGTTTAAAGAAAATAAAAGCATGTGACAACACACATTCTTTTACGCAAGTCGATGAAGTGCCTTCCAATTTAAAGACTTGCACCTGGCCAACGAGCCACACGAAATTATTATTACAGGGAGATGACTGTAGCCCACGTCTTTGATGCGTATAATTATAAATGTTTCATAAATTATGTATTTAAAACGCACTTACAGCAAATGAGACATTATATATCAGATGGTGAGAAATATATATATATTATTTCATAAACTTGGCATAAATTACACACGTCGGCTCTAATATTCGCATATCGGTATAAGAATGTTGTCAGCATCATTCTTTACTTTTTCTTCGATGGAAAGACGTGAGAGGTGCTTCCACACTCAATTGACATTCATTACAAAACTAATGTTTTTTTTTCTTTTTTTTTTTTTTTTTTCTTTCTTTTTCACCGGTAGTTACATCCCGTTTCGTTTGAGGCTACTAAAATCACATAAGGAAGGCAGTAATTCACTCTTGTGTTCAGACTGCTGTACAATATTTTCATGTTACTTTGCCGAGTCTGCTCTGGGAATGAAATTCACATTTCACACTACCTAACCTACACGTAAAAGATTCGTTCCAGCAGCTACCAGACGTCTAATTTCAAGCGCTAAGAAACAGATATTACTGCGCATGCGCAGCTACTGTGACGTAAAAACCCTTGTTTGATACTTTTACTGCTGGAACGCATTTTGCACTGTTTCTGGCTGCAGGCGAAAGTGAGTTTAAAGAAATAATTAAAATACTTTCCTTTCTAATAACGAAGAAGGTAAACGAAAAATATCTGATCTCAAGTGGAATTGCAGTGACTTCTAAATAATCAAAAAATACGCTACAAACATACACGTATCACGTGATGGCTACCCCCTTTCTAACTCAGACCTTTCTGCGCATGCGCAAATTGGCAGCTTGACCGCGCCTGAAATAATTTTCCGGGTAGCGTCTGGCTGCTTGCGGCAACTGCTGGAACACCAAACAGCCACACTCCAAGTAGCCAGAAGCAAGAGAAGGCGCTGCTGGAACACAATTTCAGCGTTGCGCATGCGCGTCAAGCAGTCTGGCAGCTGCAGGAACGAACCTAAAATCACGTAATAACGCACGTAAACAGTAAACAAAAGTGAGCGAAGCTTTTGCTGTCTGCCGCTTGGAAGCGCTACTGAAGACCAGTCACGTGCTCAAGAGACTCCGCCTCCTTCTACCCGTCTGGAGGGGGTTTGGCAGAACTGTAGTACGATTCAATTTACGCATCCCCTCCACATCCTCCGAGCGCTAGCCAAGCAACCAATGAAAAGTCAGAAATGAAGACCAATAGGAACTGTAAACGCTTTGCGCGCGGTGTTCGGTAGTACGCAAATAGCATTCGCAAATGTTCGCTTATGATCCGTTTGTTGTCGCTTTCAAGCTCAATATTACTAAAGGTTTCAGGGCGAATCATCAGAGGAAGTTTGCGTCTTCTCCGCTTCATAACTAGCTTTAGAGGTCACTCGCTTTGCTGCAGTATGCTGTTTTTCTCGCGGGAATTACTATTTGTTGTTGTATATTGCAACTGATTTTCTCTGAAATGGAGTGTTTAGACAAGAGAGTATTTCATTTGATAGAACAATATATTTCCCACATATACTTGTGGTATCGTACAAAAAAAAAAAAAAAAAAGATTTTACTAACATTCACGTACAATAGAATATTTTCGTAACGTCACAACATCCTGAGGATGAGGCGCAGCCTCGAAACAGGTAACTGAATAAACAATTTTTAAACAGCTAAAACAAATATTTCCGTAACTGGTGCCGGTAATGTAAGAAATCTGTTTAGCTATAATATGTTGAACTCTAATTTCCATTTCATGTTTGTCGTGTCTTTTGATGCATTTCTTTCATGACATTAAAGTCTGAGGACATAATGTCATCGAAATCAATAGTTTATACACCTCAGTGTATTATAAAACATACTACACAAAAGACCAGCTCTTTCCTGTGATTTATATTCAGAGAATATGATGTTTTGCATATATTTAACAAAATTTAAACGCAGAAGGAGAATAAGTGAAAATTGTTTTTCTCTGATAATGATGTGCCTTAACCAACACACTATAAAACAGAAGTTATTAAATACACTATGGCTACAGTTTCGTGTATCTGCACATTAAATTACTCTTTTTTAGTCACATTGTGTTCATCGCAGTCACCTTAATAAGACTGTTTCGTATATGACGTTGCATGTGTCAGTAATTATTTCGAAATAATTAACAGTTGATATACAAAACAGATATTTGAGGCTAGCGTAACTGTGCTTGCCTCTCTTCTACTGTTATGACTCTCGCTAATTAGTATCTTATTTCGAAATCCTCAGTTCAGTTGCAGCTATAGGCGCCACCTAAGAAAAAAACTTGGGGCATGCTCATCATGTTAGTGTTATAAACTCTTAGGCCTAATTACCCCTATTTAATTACATTTGAAGCCGTATATCCAACCCCACATATCCTCAGAACAAGCAGGTTTTGTTGAAGGGAAAGGAACTCGTGAACAGATTCTCAACGTAAGACAAATAATAAAAAAATCACGAGAGTTCTCTGTTCCTGTTTTCATCTGCTTCCATGTCTATATGAAAGCCTTTGACTGTGTTGTCTGGGAAAAGTTGTGGCAGGTACTTGCAGAGATCGGTGTCCCTCCCCACTTGACAGCATTGATCAAACATCTGTACAATGATCACTCCACAGTTGTAAAGACAAGTGCTGGCATGTCTGATTCCTTCAGAGTTTCAAAAGGTGTGAGACAGGGTTGTGTTTTATCCCCGCAACTGTACAACATCTATGCAGAACACATCATTAGGAAAGCTCTTGATGGTTGGACCAAAGGCATCTCAATTGGCGGAAGAACTGTCAACAACCTCCGTTTTGCTGATGACACGGTACTTTTAGCTAACAGCGAAGATGAACTTGCTGAGCTACTAACTAGAATAAAAGACATTAGTCTAGCATATGGACTCGACATCAACCTCAATAAGTCCAAACTCATGTTAATTGATCGAGAACAACAGATCCAGCTCACAGGTCAGGAACTGGAAGTCGTGCAGTCCTTCACCTATCTTGGGTCAACCATCTGCAGCACAGGTAGTTGTGAAGAGGAGATAAGAAGGCGGATCACGCTAAGACGAGTGGCTGTGAAGAAGCTCATGAAGATCTGGCAGAGCAGAGCAATAACAAATAGCACAAAGATCCGGCTAGTTGAAACACTCGTGTTTTCTGTCTTCTTTTATGGCTGTGAATCATGGACACTCAAGGCCAGAGACAAACAACGCAGTGATGCATTTGAGCTTTGGTGCTGGCGTAGGATGCTATGCATAAAATGGCCCAAAAGAAGAACAAATGTGTCCATTATTAAACAACTGAACATCTCCAGACGCCTTTCTTATCGAGTCGACGAAAAAATTATCCAGTTCTTTGGCCATATTATAAGAAGAAACGGAGAAAACTTAGAAAAAATAATCTTACAAGGAAAGATCGAAGGCACAAGACCAAGAGGAAGAGCAGCGAGCAGATGGATAGACCAAATCAAGATGATCTCCGGTCTACCTCTTCAGCAGGCACTGAGAGAAGCTGACAACCGTCCGGGATGGAGACGCTTGGTTCATGGGGTCACAACACTCAGCAATGAGCACGATGACTTATGATGATGAATTACAGTAACTGTTAATGGTCCCAAATTAACTTGGTATATTATCTCCATACGTAAAACAGAATTCCTGATTAACTGACTGACTGACTCATTATCTCCCAGCCCAAACCACTGATAATACAAATTTTTAAATTGCAGAGGATGTTTAGGCCTATATTAACTTGTAGGCGTCCTTTAAAAAGCGATTTTTCGATATTCAGTCTCTAAGGGGGGTTAACAGGAGATGAAAGGTTTTTTGAAAATACGTAACCACTTAGGCAATTTTGAAGCTAGAACTACAAAATTATAAATTTGGATCCTGGGTTGGAATTTAAAACACATGTGTCTCAGCACTTTTGGAAATTCAACCATTAAGGGGGTAAAACGGGAGATCAGAAGTATTTTGAAAATATGTTGCTATTAACCTAATTTTGAAGCCAGAATTAAAAAAAAAACCGGTACTTGGATGCTGGGCAGGACTTTAAATACACATATTTTGGTATTTTTGGAACGTCAACTATTAGGTGGTGCAATAGGGGGTTGCAAGTAGTATTGGAGGATTTTATTATGACAGCATTTAAACTATACCCATGAAAATTTATACTAAGGAGAAACAACTGGTGCATACCACCCAGTCTACTCCTGCAAATCAGCAGGCGTTAAGCTAGTCATGTGGTACAGCAAAAAATAGTAGGCCTATTACAGTTTCCTGAGAGGTATGCTGTGCATACCCTATCAAATTTGGGGGTAGGCCTATGCTTAAGCGACTGAGCGTATCCATCATCCTCACTTATGGTTACCGCTAAAATAAGACAAAACTTGTATCTCTACATGCGGCTGAAGTTTTCAAATAAAACAAGTGAAGCCTGCAGTTGCAAATCAGTAATCAGAGCCAAACCACCACTTCTTTCATGACTGTTAAAAAAAAAAAGAACATCCATCTCCATTACTGACAGTGTGCTCGGCATACTCTTGCTAATTTACTGTGTTACATATTTTACTGAATTTGTAAATGCATTTGCATTATCAGAAAGGCTTTTTTGTTTACTCACTTGTTCTTTTGTAAGTAGTAATAATTTGTAATGCTTCAGTCACGGTTTTTAAAAATTTTAATCTGGCATGACCAATCAATCAATCAATGACCAGCACTGGTGAAGCCCTGTCATATTTGGGTGTTTATTTTGTTTTTCTAGCAAACGGGATGGCAAAGGGCTATAAATTTCACATTCGGCACTTACTTTAGTATTTAATGTTCACCCAGTAAACATACTTTATTTTAGTATAGTGTTATTCTATGTGTGTGTGTTTTTGTAGTTATGGGCTGGTTCATCCTGAAGTTTCTCAAGTTATAATACATTTTTGAAAGTTGACTGATCGTGGATACAATTCATGCATGTCTTTTGTTATTTTCATTAACCAAGTTGTTTTTATCTGTCTGCTGTGACAATGACTGAAGAGTTTCAAGGTAAACCTGGCTGTATTCATTAGAGACAGATGTATGTCAAATGTAATACACATTTTCCTGTCCACATCTGTAATTTTTTCCATGTGACGGTGCAGTTCCTGATGAGAATGATGTTCTATATTCATGCTGTTGTTTGATTGGTCCTAATATATTTGTCCTCTATCTGTCAGTACTTTTGTCATATTAACCCCTTACAGCCCAAATTAATGAGGATATTGGGGAAAAATTATATTTTATGGTTTCAGATGTTTCCAAAAACATTAAAAATACTTGTTTGTGAAACCTTTGATACAGGATTTTTTAAAAGGGCCCATATGGACCAATTGGTAAAATGAGAAGCATGGTTCATTTAATTGACGAACAGGCTGTAAGTAACAAGTAATAAAAATTTCACTTTAAAATGTGGAAAACAACATTAAAGCAGCACACATGTCATTTATGTTATTAAGAAATGGTGGCATGCAGTTTTTATATTACTGATGCTTAATGTTCATTAAGTGAACTTTGTGTCACATGATACACAATGTGTATAGGTAAACAGAAGTTGTTTATTCATTGCTATTACAGTGAAAATCATAACGAAGGCATGATGCCACATCACACTTTGAGCACATTACTCAGGATTTTGACTTCACACACTGCTTGTACCCAGGCCTTTTTTTGTGGGGGATCGTGACCCCTTTAAACATTTGACGACTGTTTACGTAAAAATATTTGTATGTTTCTATCTATACATAACTTGAGACGTCAGAGTTCATCGATTAACTGGCGTGAACTTTCTATTCGATAGAGCTGGAAAAGTATAAATCGACCTATCGATTAAGTTTGATGTAGTCGACAACTCGATACTAAACAACAGAAGGCCTTCCGCCGTCCTCCCAACCTCCGCAACATCCTTGTCCAACCTTACAACATCCCAAAACCACCCTCCCTACCTAATGGTTCCTACCCCTGCAACCGATCCCGCTGCAAAACCTGTCCAATGCATCCTCCCACTACCACATACTCCAGCCCCACCACAGGAAAAACCTACCCGATTCAAGGCAGGGCCACATGCGAGACAACACACGTCATATACCAGCTGACATGTGTCCACTGTTCAGCCTTTTATGATGGTATGACTACTAACAAATTGGCTGAGCGGATGAATGGGCACAGACAGACTGTTCGCCTGGGGGACACCCAATATCCTGTTGCAGAACATGCCCTCCAGCATAACTCCAGGGACCTGGGCACGTGTTACACCACACGTGCCATCTGGATAGTACCAACAAACACCAGTCCCTCAGAGCTACGGAGGTGGAACTTGCCCTCCAACATATCCTCTCCTCCCGCCACCCCCTGGCCTAAATCTACGCTAACCCCTCCCCTTCCTCCATCCTCAGCTCACCTATTCTTTGTCCCTTCCTTACCTCTCTCTCTCTCTCCCTCTCCCTCCCACCCTCTCGCTCTCTCTGTCATTCTCTCTCTCTCTCTGTCTGTCTGTGTGTGTGTATGTCTTTCCCTGTTAATGAAAAACGTTTTAGTCAACCCCCCACCCCTCAGCATCATTCATTTCACTCATCTTCTCTTCTCTTTACTACTTGATCTTTCCTCTTTGGTTATATTTATCCTCTCTGGCTTGGCTCAGTACATACATGCAGTATCTCTGACGTCCACACTCCTGAAACACCACCTTCATGACCTAGGTCGTGAACTACCTTTACCTTCTGTTCCCATCCTTTCTTCTTCCCTTCTCTCCCACCTGATGAAGGAACTGTGTTCCGAAAGCTAGTCCTTTTTGTCCCCTCTTTTCTGTTTCTTCATTTGTGTTACTATCGGCGGTACAGCACAAAGGTAAGTACTGGCCAGCCATTCTATCTCGTTTCATCAATATTTATCATCTCTGAGGAGAATTTTCATCATTAATCGAATATTACCTTCGTGGTCTACATCCTTCTTCTTGTTTCAACTACTTTTATCTGTTTGCTTTCATTCATAACTGTCGTCTGAACTCTTTCTATCTCGCCATTGTTGTCTATATTCCTTCTGTAACGTCTTGTAATTAACTATCCTCGCATATATAGCCTACAATTGTGCAATTTTACGCCCACATCCTTTTATTTGATCATTTACTAAACAGTCATTTTTTAAAGAGACGTCTCCCTTACTGGAGATTGTTGCAACAATCCAACATTGTGGCATTGTTTACAATTTATTTCGACCATAATATGACTAATCTATAATGGGTTTTTGTTTGTTTATCAGCGGTTTGACCATAAATTTTGTGCCGCTGGTAATTTTTAAGGTGCTGTCAGTGATCTTTAATGGACGGTAATTACCTTTTATGCGCAGCTAACGATCGTTTATCTGCCGCCAAAAACCCTTTTTTCGGCCCTCTACGATCATTTTTCACCGGAACTTGGTAATTACAATTTCGTAGAAAATTCTTTCGTTGAACTTTTATATATTGATTTTTTTTTTCAAAAATATTTTCGATAAATTTTCACCCTATTATTCATCCAAACAATATTAAATTTAAATTTTCTTACGTTCCGCCCCTCTTCACACACGAGAACCCAACCACCACCCCTTTGTGTGTGCGTGTGTATGTGGTTTATATATAATATATTATTATTTTTTCAAACCAATTATCCACCATGTATCCCATCCCTATACCACAGTACCTTCAGTCATTCCGCAAACATGCATTTGCTATAGCCAAACTGCAATCCCACATTCTTTTCCTCCAGTCCTGTTTGTCATTTGGAACAATCCCAAAAGGATTCACTTTAAAAGTTCCCATCTCTGGGTGTAATCCTTGTTTCCATCAGTCCCTCCTACAGTTTGAAATTCAGCAGTCCTTAGCTCTCACCCGTCTTATCCTCCAACAGTATATTGCCTCGTGTAACCACCACTCCCAACAACTCCTCTCTCTCTCTCTCTAAAATACTTCTCCTCTCAGCACCTGGCTCAAATAACACACTTGGATCCATAATACAACAAGCCAACTGTAAACTTGAACTGTATGCCACACAACACCTTAGAAAACTACCCAACCTACTGATCCATCATCTCAGAAGTGGTATCCCTCTTCCCATAATCCACAACCACCCACCCCTCCACCGCCCTCAAAACCCCCCACTCATTAGCAACAAACCAAGCCTGGCTTCCCTACTGAATCTTCCAATCCCAGCACACACCCCTCCCAGAACCTATCACAACCGTCACCACATGTAGACACCACCCAATACCAATTCCAATTCAGTCCTTAACCTCTCATCCAAATCCCTCTCCATTCCAGAAATATCTGTCCTGTCTAAAGGCTTTACCTAAATTTAATCACACTGGCCTGGTCAAGGATCTCCTCTCATTCACCCGTAACCTCAACTGGAAATACCACTTCAGCACCCAGTCACAACCCCCAGGCAGCAGAGCCGCTGTTGAACCCTGTCTTGAACAATTCCGACCTCCCTCCCAAAAAGATCCTCCTGCTCTTCCTCAAAACCATCCCTTACAGGCATTCCAGGATTCCTCACATCCAGCATTGCTTCCCAATCCTTCCTGAACAACATACCAACCACTCCTAACATCAACCCAGCTGAATCCAAAGCCATCCGAGAGCTAAAAGCGGACCGCTCCATTGTAATTCTCCCAGCGGACAAGGGTTCCACAACTGTGGTACTTGATCGAGGGGAGTATGTGGCAGAAGGGCTGCGTCATCTCTCGAACACCTCTACTTACAAACCTATTCCTTATGACCCCATTCCCTCAGTCCAGGCTGAACTACAGAAAATTCTTAAAACCCTAGGTCCGTTACAACGTCTCACCACTGCCTCCTTAGAACTTCTCTCTCCACCTGAACCTCGCACCCCTAAATTTTACCTACTCCCTAAAATCCATAAAGAGAATCATCCTGGCCGTCCCATAGCAGCAGGTTTCAAATCTCCAACAGAACGTGTCTCAGCTCTGGTAGACCAACACCTCCAACCTATAACCTGCAGGCTCCCATCCTGTATCAAAAATACAAACCACTTTCTGGAACGCCTCAAATCCATCCCTATGCCCCTCCCACGTGATAGCTTCCTTGTCACCATTGATGCTACATCCCTGTACACCAACATCCCTCACACCCATGGTCTATCAGCTCTCGAACACTATCTTTCCCAACGCCCACCTGAAAGCCTCCCAAAAACCTCATTCCTTGTCACACTTGCTAATTTCATACTCAACAATAATTACTTCACCTTTGAGGGCCAGACCTACAAACAAATCAGAGGGACAGCTATGGATACCAGGATGGCCCCTTCCTATGCCAACCTCTTCATGGGCCGCATGGAAGAGGCATTCCTTAAGACACACAAGATGCCTCCCCTGGTTTGGTATAGATTCATAGATGATATCTTTGTGGTCTGGACTCACGGTGAAGAAACCCTTCTGAACTTCCTCCGCGACCTTAACTCCTTCTCCAACCTTAAATTCACCTGGTCCTTCTCCAAAACTCAAACCACCTTCCTTGATGTTGACCTTCACCTTGCTGAGTCTCACATCCACACTTCAGTCCATATTAAACCCACTGACAAACAACAGTACCTCCACTTTGACAGCTGCCATCCCTTCCATATTAAACGGTCCCTTCCCTATAGCCTGGGCATCCGTGGGAAACGTATCTGTTCCAGTTCCGAATCCCTCACCAGCTACAACAATAATCTATCCAATGCTTTCCTCTCCCGCAACTACCCTAAAGACCTCGTCCACAAACAGATATCCCGAGCTGTCCATTTCTCTCCCTCCAACGACAATGTTCCTAACACCAGACCACCCAGAAGCACCCCCTTAGTCACCCAGTACCATCCTGGCCTGGAATGCCTCAACAAATTCCTCAAACAGGGCTATGACTTTCTCAAGTCATGCCCTGAGATGAGAACATCACTCCAAACTGTTCTTCCCACACCACCGAGAGAGCCTTCCGCCGACCTCCCAACCTCTGCAACATCCTTGTCCAACCTTACAACATCCCAAAACCACCCTCCCTACCTAATGGTTCCTACCCCTGCAACCGATCCCGCTGCAAAACCTGTCCATTGCATCCTCCCACTACCACATACTCCAGCCCCACCACAGGAAAAACCTACCCGATTCAAGGCAGGGCCACATGCGAGACAACACACGTCATATACCAGCTGACATGTGTCCACTGTTCAGCCTTTTATGTTGGTATGACTACCAACAAATTGGCTGAGCGGATGAATGGGCACAGACAGACTGTTCGCCTGGGGGACACCCAATATCCTGTTGCAGAACATGCCCTCCAGCATAACTCCAGGGACCTGGGCACGTGTTACACCACACGTGCCATCTGGATAGTACCAACAAACACCAGTCCCTCAGAGCTACGGAGGTGGAACTTGCCCTCCAACATATCCTCTCCTCCCGCCACCCCCTGGCCTAAATCTACGCTAACCCCTCCCCTTCCTCCATCCTCAGCTCACCTATTCTTTGTCCCTTCCTTACCTCTCTCTCTCTCTCCCTCTCCCTCCCACCCTCTCGCTCTCTCTGTCATTCTCTCTCTCTCTCTGTCTGTCTGTGTGTGTGTATGTCTTTCCCTGTTAATGAAAAACGTTTTAGTCAACCCCCCACCCCTCAGCATCATTCATTTCACTCATCTTCTCTTCTCTTTACTACTTGATCTTTCCTCTTTGGTTATATTTATCCTCTCTGGCTTGGCTCAGTACATACATGCAGTATCTCTGACGTCCACACTCCTGAAACACCACCTTCATGACCTAGGTCGTGAACTACCTTTACCTTCTGTTCCCATCCTTTCTTCTTCCCTTCTCTCCCACCTGATGAAGGAACTGTGTTCCGAAAGCTAGTCCTTTTTGTCCCCTCTTTTCTGTTTCTTCATTTGTGTTACTATCGGCGGTACAGCACAAAGGTAAGTACTGGCCAGCCATTCTATCTCGTTTCATCAATATTTATCATCTCTGAGGAGAATTTTCATCATTAATCGAATATTACCTTCGTGGTCTACATCCTTCTTCTTGTTTCATCAATATTCTGTCATAGACCATTTGTTCAGATACCTGTTCAAAGACTGGAAGAAGTGATATAGGTGTGTAATTTGGAATGAACTTTGGTGGATGGATGTTGCAGCAGCAGGGTGTCATGGTGGCCATCTAAAGTTCTAGACTATTTAGTAAGCGAAATAAAGTGATTTCAATAGTGAAAAGTGCCGTAGCGAAGTTCAAAGAGTCATGTGATAGCATCTGCACGTACTCAGGAAAGAAAACAGTCAGTATTAGTGGGAAAATACGAGAATCATATCGACTAAAGTGAAAGTGTAAACTAGGTTATGGCAGGTCATAAGAATGCAGTGTGAGAGAAGTGTAAACAAAACACAAAAAGTGGTTCTATAACAGTTAAATGTATCACATTTTGTGGAGCAACTTACCATATTGAGTGTATAGAAATGAATAATGAAGCTAGAATTGTAAACACAAAGAAGTGTAAAAATATATTGTTGTGATGTTTGCATGGAGAGGTAAGAAACAGCAAGCACACAAAGTGAGAAATCTCTCGGAGTTATTGAAAACAAAATTGAGAAACTAGCAAATATTATTTCTACACAGATTGTACTCCTGAAAAAACAAAATGAAGATCTAAAATTATATATAGAAATGGTGGATGAACTAAAACAAGAAATGAAGAAAATGAAAGAAGAAAGTACCAAAAGAACGTATGTACAAATAACTAACAACAAACGATAAGTTGTTTTAATCCAGCCAAAAACAAGTAGTGAAACCACAAAAGAAATTTGTGAGGCAAATATAAAACCAGTAGAACTGAAGGTTGGGGTTACTGGAATACAAAACGTGCAGAAAGGAGGGATAACCATAAAATGTTCCAGCAGCAACGAAGTAAAAGAAATCGAAAATGAGGCTAAGAAAGCCTTGGGACAAGATTATACTATCAGAGTTCCATCGGTTTATCAACCCTGCATCAAAATAGTAGGCATGAAAGAAAAAACAGAAGATGAATTTCTCCTTCATTGCCTAAAAAACCAAAACAAGGACTATTGCAGAAAATTCAGTAGTAAAAGTCTTGAAAATAGAAAAATTAGAGAACTCCCATGAACCACAGACATTGCCGAGGTGGGGTGGCTTGCGTGCCTCGATACAGATAGCCGTACTGTAGGTGCAACCACAGCGGAGGGGTATCTGTGGAGAGGCCACACAAACGTGTGGTTCCTGAAGAGGGGCAGCAGCCTTTTCAGTAGTTACAGGGGCAACAGTCTGGATGATTGACTGAGCTGGCCTTGTAACATCAGCTAATGTGGCTTTGCCACACAGCTACTGCGAACGGCTGAAGGCAAGGGGAACTACAGCCGTTAACTTTACCGAGGACATGCAGCTCTACTGTATGAACATACGATGATGGCATCCTCTCGGGTAAAATAGTCCCCCATTCGGATCTCCGGGCGGGGACTACTCAGGAGGATGTGATCATCAGGAAAGACAATACTGGCATTCTGCGGGTCGGAGCGTGGAATGTTAGATCCCTTAATAGAGTAGGAAAATTAGAAAATTTAAAAAGGGAAATGGATAGGTTGAAGTTAGATATAGTGGGGATTAGTGAAGTTCAGTGGCAGGATGAACAGGATTTCTGGTCAGGTGAGTATAGGATTATAAATACAAAATCAATTGGGGGTATCACAGGAGTAGGATTGATAATGAATAACAAAATAGGAATGCGGGTAAACTACTATGACCAGCACAGTGATCGCATTATCATTGTCAAGATAGATACGAAGCCAACACCGACAACGGTAGTACAGGTTTATATGCCAACTAGCTCTGCCGATGATGAGGAAATCGAAGAAATATATGAGGAGCTAAAGGAAATTATTCAGACAATTAAGGGAGAGGAAAACTTAATTGTTATGGGAGACTGGAATTCGGTAGTAGGACAAGGAAGGGAAGGAAAGATAGTAGGTGAATATGGTCTGGGCAAAAGGAATGAAAGAGGAAGCCGCCTGGTAGAATTTTGCGCGGAACATAATTTAGTTATAACAAACACCTGGTTCAAGAATCACAAAAGAAGGTTGTATTTTTGGAAGAGACCAGGAGACACCGGGAGATACCAGATAGATTTTATAATGGTAAGACATAGATTTCGGAACCAGGTTTTACAGTGTAAGACATACCCAGGGGCAGATATAGACTCTGACCATAACTTGTTGGTTATGAACTGTAGGCTGAAACTGAAGAAACTACAAAAAGGTAGGAAAATAAGGAGATGGGACCTGGATAAATTGAAGGAACCTGAGGTTCTTAAGAATTTCAGAGGGAGCTTTAGGCAACAATTGACAGAAACAAGGGAAAATAAAACAGTAGAGGAGGAATGGGTAAAATTGAGAGATGAAATAGTGAAAGTAGCAGAGGACAAAATAGGTAGGAAGGCAAGACCTACAAAAAATCCTTGAATATCACAGGAAATACTAAATTTAATCGATGAAAGGAGAAAATATAAAAATGCAGTAAATGAAACAGGCAAAATGGAGTACAGACGACTAAGAAATGAGATTGACAGGAAGTGCAAAATGGCTAAGCAGGAGTGGCTAGAAGGCAAATGCAAGGATGTAGAAGAATGTATAAATACGGGGAAAATAGAAACAGCCTACAGGACAATAAAAGAAACATTTGGAGATAAGAAAAACAGCTCTATGAATATCAAGGACACTGATGGAAAACCAGTTCTCAGCAAAGAAGGGAAAGCTGAAAGGTGGAAAGAGTATATAGAGAGGCTCTACAAAGGAAATGAACTTCGAGACAATATTGTAGGAAGGAAAGAGGATGTAGATGAAGATGAAATAGGAGATACTGTACTGAGAGAAGAATTTGACAGAGTCCTGAAAGACCTAGGTCGGAACAAGGCCCCAGGAGTAGACGACATACCCTCAGAGCTACTAAAGTCTCTGGGAGAGCCAGCCATGACAAAATTGTTTCACCTAGTGTGTAAGATGTATGAGACAGGTGAAGTACCCTCAGACTTTAAGAAAAATGTTATAATCCCCATACCAAAGAAACAGGTGCAGACAGGTGTGAAAACTACAGAACCATCAGTTTAATAAGTCATGGTTGCAAAATATTAACACGAATTATTTACAGAAGGATGGAAAAGCTGGTAGAAGCCGACCTCGGGGAAGATCAGTTTGGGTTCAGGAGAAATGTAGGAACACGGGAGGCAATATTCACTTTACGGCTTATCCTAGAAGATAGATTAAGAAAAGGCAAACCTACATTTCTAGCTTTTGTAGATTTGGATAAGGCTTAAGACAATGTTGATTGGAATAAACTCTTTCAAGTTCTGAAGCAAGCAGGAGTAAAATATAGGGAGCGTAAGGTTATTTACAACTTGTACAAAAACCAGACAGCGGTTGTCAGAGTTGAAGGGCATGAAAGGGATGCAGTGGTTGTAAAGGGAGTGAGACAGGGTTGTAGCCTTTCTCCAATGTTGTTCAATTTGTACATTGAGCAAGCTATAAAGGAAAGCAGGGAGAAATTTGGAGAAGGAATTAAAGTTCAGGGTGAAGAATTAAAAACATTGCGTTTTGCCGATGACATAGTAATTCTGGCAGAGACAGCAAAGGATCTGGAAGAGCAGTTGAACGGAATGGACAGTGTGCTGAAAGGTGCATATAAGATGAACATTAACAAGAGCAAAACTAGGGTAATGGAGTGCAGTCTAAGAAATCAGGTGATGCTGAAGGAATTAGATTAGGTAACGAAGCAATAAAGGAGGTAGATGAGTTTTGTTACTTGGGCAGTAAAATAACAAATGATGGTCGCAGTACAGAGGATATAAAATGCAGAATGGCAATGGGTAGAAAAGCATTCTTGAAAAAGAGAAATTTGTTAACATCGAATATTGATTTAAGCCTAAGAAAGTCCTTTCTGAAGGCATTTGTATGGAGTGTTGCCTTGTATGGGAGTGAAACACGGACGATAAACAGTGCGGACAGGAAGAGGATTGAGGCTTTTGAAATATGGTGCTACAGAAGAATGCTGAAGATTAGGTGGGTGGATCACGTAACTAATGACGAGGTACTGAACAGAATTGGGGAGAAAAGAAATTTCTGGCATACCTTGACTAAAAGAAGAGATAGATTGGTAGGGCACATTCTTAGACATCAAGGGATTGTGAATTTAGCATTGGAGGGAAGTGTGTGGGGTAAAAACCGCAGAGGAAGACCAAGAGATGGATACAGTAAGCAGATTCATACAGATGTAGGTTGCCGTTCTTATGTGGAGATGAAGAGGCTTGCTCAGAATAGGGTATTGTGGAGAGCTGCATCAAACCAATCTCCGGACTGAAGACCACAACAACAACAACAACAACAACAACAACAACAACCAAGAAGATAGGTAAGAAAATAAGAGTCCTTAGTAGGATTAGGAAAATGTTAACAGAAAAAAGCAGAATGACAGTGTACAACACCATCATAATGCTTCACTTTTCATATGCTGGATCAATACTGTACCTGTGTAACATGACGTTAGTGAGCAGGCTACAGATATTACAAAACATATGTATGAGATTAATACTGAATTGTAATATGTACAGTAGAATAGAATATATGTTGGTAACATTAAATTGGTTTTCTGTCAAACAGTTCATCACAGTACAAGCAATGATTTTTGTTCATAAGATTAAATTAGGAATGTGTCCAGACTATTTAGGCAATAAACTAACTTTAGTGAAAGAGGTCCATAAATATAATACATGGTCAAAACTGCATATTTTTCAAAGGTATTAGCCAGTACAACAGTTGAAGAAATATATAGGTCTGTAGCAGTGAAACCTGTGATATATAATGTGTAAATTTATAATACCATATGTGTTTAAATATAATTTATAAACCTGTAATGCTTAAACACACAATAGGAAATCAATGTAGTTGTATTTCAATAAGTGTATGTAAAACATCAGCCTGAGTAATGAAATAAACCAAACTAAATAAATAAAATTGAAGTTTATCAGCAGGTATGTCCTTATGTACAAAGAAACTTTCCTTTGCAATAATGTTCTCCAAGAAGTTACAATTGTGAATGATCAATGTTTCAGATAATTTGCAAAATTGGGAATGACTATTTATAGTCATTACATATTACAGTGCCTCATCCATGTAAGGGGAAAACGTTGGTACTTACAGCAAGAAGAGTGACATCCATGAACGTAACACCCGAAACAAAGATGACATAAATTTGCCAACCTGTCAACTATCCAAATCAAGAGACAGTTTCCCAGTAATTGCTTTAAGAATGTTCAACACACTACCCACAGAACTGCAGACTCTTCCACTGGAAAAGTTTAGGAAGCAAATGACAAACACTCTTAAACAACATCCACTTTATTCAATCCAAGAGTTCTTTGAGAGTGAGGGAAGTGACTGGACTCAGTGATATTTTATATATATATATTATATATATATATATATATATATATATATATATATATATATATATATTTTTTTTTTTTAAATGAATGAAGTGAATAGAATCAGTAATAATTGCATTATACTGTATATATTGTAAATGAGATATAATTCTGTAAATTAATGTATTTATATTGTAATTCTGACACAGTCTGTTCAGCCATGGCTGGTGAACGACACAGACCTGGTAATAAATGGCACTGAGTTTGAAAATTAAAAATTTATTTACATCAAAGAATGCTTTTGACTTCAGCCAAGTTTCCACTACCCTTTTAAATACTACTATCTGAAAACAAATCCAAAGCTCTTCAATGCTAGTTTGATAAAGTAGTTTGTAAATACAACTGATTAGGCCTACTGTTTATTAGTGCATAGTGAATAGGCAATTAATTCTATCAGTATGAGATAAAGTCTTCTTCTGGGGGTAAGTGGGGAAATTTGTTCATTTCTGTTCAAGTGCACAATATTTGTATCAGCATCCTAATGACTTTAGAAACCCTTCATTGATGTTCAATGGTAGTGAGATTTTTGTTTGAACTCTGTCATTCACCATTATCTTCATCCCTGAATGGAAAAAATAAAATAACTGTACATTTTCTTCCTCTTTCATTCTTTTTGTTCAAGATAACAAAAAGACATTGACATGTTACAGTACCTTCACAAATAGGCTATTTGAAAATTGCTAGACTGTTATATACAGAGAGAGAGAGAGAGACCTATGATGCACTTAAGTTTGCATTTACTAAAAAATTTAGTCACATAAATACTGTACATGTTAAGACAATTTTCAGATATTGCCTTTATTGGTTGCAAAAATGTGAACAAGAGGATTTAAGTGTAATTCTTGTGATTTCAGAATTGAAAACAAACCAAGCTCACATTATCCTGTTGCAACCTGACATAGTACAATATATTCCACCAAAGAACATGATAATTTATATCACATTCCCTAAAAGCAAGTTCTGTCGTTTTGTACAATTTCACACAATTTCTAGTAGGAATAAACAAAAAACTAAATCGCACACCTCAATCCATGAAGATGAACTGCTGACACAAGTTACAAATTTTTGCTTCCAGTTTTGTCTCGAGTAAGATGCATCCCTGCAGTGACTATTTTTCATAAATAGAAAAGAAGAAATAGAGGGAAGAGTTCTTTCTCTAAGTACTTTCATCCAACCAGTTAAAGCCATGTCATTCTCTCGAAAGTGTTGAGAACAGTTGATGGCAATCAGTTCTTATCACAGACTGATTTCACCAGGCAACCTTTTCATTTTTCCATTTTAGGAATCTGAAATATAATAATTACGTGATGTATAATTAAGCTATGACTTAAGATGTTTAACAAATTAGTATTAAAATTAAAAATATGCTAAAGCTATTTTAATACTGGTGATAATTCATGTAAGACAACTGTAAAACACTTATTTATATTTGCAGAATTGTACAAAAATTAACATATGAATGCTGTTTCTAGTTACTAGAGACATGTTCCTTGCCTTATATTCTTCATCTGCTGTCCAAAATTTTACATCCAAATACGATGTATGTATTAATTAAGTCAAAATTTTAAATACGATGTATGTATTAATTAAGTCAAAATTCTAAAGATAATTTAGATGTGTACGTTTATGAGTGTTTTAGAAGTATATGAACATTTGTTTACATTTTGTGATAAACAGTCAAGGTGTGCACCCCATGCAATCACATTTGCTTGCCATTCGCGACCTTCCAGCACCAAAAGATGTGAAAGAATTACAGTCCGTCTTGGAAATGTTAACTTACTATATTATCTTTATTCTCAATGCAGCACAAATTGCAGCCCCTTTGCATCGTCTATACAATAAAAATGTTAATTTTGTTTGGACAGAAGAATGCCAACGCCAATTTCAACAGTTAAAAGATGCATTGCTCAGTGATCAATGTTTGGTGCACTTCAATCCAGAGTAACCAGTTATCTTACAAGTGGACTCGTCACCGTTTGGTCTAGGGGGCGGTGCTGTCACATAGACATGGGGATACGGACTGTCTGATAGCGTTTGTGTCCAAACTTTCGACAGACTCACAGTGCCGTTATTCTCAAATTGAGAAGGAACCTTTGCAATAGTGTATGGTGTCACGAAATCCCATCACTATTTGTATGGGAGAAAATTTTATTTAGTAACTGACCATAAGCCTTGGAAGTCATTGTTTCATCCAGCCAAGCCAATTCCTACTCGCACGGCACACCAATTGCAACGCTGGGCATTGCTCTTATCAGAGAATCAGTAAGAGATTGTGTACAGACCCACAACTTGCCATGGAAAATCCGACGCACTTTCCCGTCTGTCAATTGGCCCTGATAAAGACTTTGACGGTTCTGAGATGTCTTGTTGTCAGATAGCTGCACAGGAAGATGGTTTGTTGCAATCCTTCCCGTTGGACTATAGGAAAATTGTTCGGGCCACTGAAACAGACCTCAATTTACGCATATTGCTGCGCTACATTCACATAGACTGGTCTCATTCACAACGTGGCATTCAAAATTCGCAGGTGTGTCACTATCTTGATAAAAGAAAAATGAACTTTGAGTCCATAGAGGTGTCATTCTAGTTTCAAATGACAGTGGACAATCACATGTGTTGATCCTGTGATGTTTGCAGACAGAAGTTTTGAACTTACTTAACCAAGAACATTGGGGAATGGTTCCCACTAAGCAATTGGCATGGTGACACTGTACTTGGAAGGGTATGGACACCCATATAGAACAGATGATGTCACAGTGTTCAGTGTGCGCTGCCAAACAGACCGCCCCACCTCAGAAATTTTTTGCGTGGCCCAAAGCTGATTTACTGTTGCAGCGTGTGCATATGGACTATGCTGGGCCCTTCTGGAACACTAAGTGGCTTATTGTGGTTGATAATTTTAGTGGTTACCCATTTATAGTGCCAATGTCTTCTACAAGCACGATTAGGGGGTTGTCTTCAATTTTTTGTCTGGAAGGTCTCCCTGAACTGATAGTCTCTGACAACGGCCCTCACTTCACATTGCACGAATTTCGCTTCTTTTGTGCACGCAATGGAATTAAGCATCTCACCCGCAGTCAAACGGCGCCATGGAATGCTTTGTTCAGACATTTAAGCAACAGATGTTCAAACTTCGTTATTATCACTCATGGGAGGCAGCTTTGCATCTGTTCCTCGCCTCCTACCACTCGCATTCACGAGAAGGGTCATTGCCGGCCGAGCCTCTGCACGGCTGCCGCCGCTACTCCAATTGCCTCACCCACCGCGCTGCCCAGTGCAGCAGCCAACGACACGCAATTGTCGCTTCGCATAACACAGTCTTTTACAGAGTTTTCAGTGCTCGCAGACGATGGGAGAGCGGGATGAGATCATCAAATGGTTTGGTGCATCCATGTTCGATATTTCAGGACCTGACGGAAATGTATGCAGGCACTGCAAAAAAATTCGCCCTTATTGTGTACCCTGCGTTTCTCTCAACAGATTCACACAACAAGCAGACTGTGCGGCCTACGCCGCCCACGCAGCCGCTCCTGCAGCAGATCTCCACGGCACCGTGACCCGACTTCATGGAGACAGAGCCCTCGTCGCCTCTAGACATACCTATGGATTTGGACCAGCATGCCACGCACCATCTGACGTCGCCACCGACACCACTGTCTACGTCATCATCTGAGCCCCAGGTCGTGGACGTGGGCCCTTCTGAGGTTTTCCCGGAGGACGTTCCCTGGCAAGCTCAGGCCGGATGGTGGGGCCTGGCCGGTAGTCTGTTGTCCTCCGCAGCTACAGACTCTGGTCCATCACTATGTCCATGAGCCTGCCTCGCACCCCGTTGTCGAGCTCCTAACACAAAAACGGTCCAGCATTTCCGGGGGGGGGGGGGGGGGAAGTTGGGGTGTACAGTCAACACCACATGCCAGTCGCATGAGAACAATCGTGAAGAAGGCAGCAGATGAATCGCAGCTAATCACACGCCGCACCGCACATCAGGAAGAGCCCATCTGAACTCGGTTCTAAACTAGGCAGTCACTAGGACTCAGCGCAGCTAGCATCGTACAAGAAGATGCCGCCGCAAGAAGAGAACAGACAGAGAGATTATAAGTTGAGTATATTGTATTCTTCAGCAAATAAAACTTGTATTACTAATCAGTGTGGATGTTTTAGATGTCAACACATCCCAAGCTTCCTGATAGAACCTTTCCTGAAAGATAGGCCGGGAAGGACAAAACAAACTCTGAACTTTTTCTTTTAAGGGAATGCCAGGTACTTGTCATCAGTTGCTTTTAAATTCACATTTATGCTTCCAGCGTGAATTACTGTATATTGTGATGCTACATAATGTGTAAAGGAAAGTAAACCAGGATCATATTAGTATGTTGGCCACGGAATAGGTTTTACTTTTCTGTAATGTCTCGTTTCCATGCACAGATGCAGTAAATTTTTCGGTATGTGCTCAATTATGGGACTTGACAACCTGTTTTGTGAAACTAAATGTACCGTGATATGACGAAGACATGTTTCTCAGGCATGTCTGACAAATTTGTAATGTGGCACATGAAAATGGACTTTTCAACAGAAATAGTAACTGTGAATTACAAACACTTGGTGACAATCTAATGTCCTTAAAAAATTATATTTGACTTACCCTCTACAAATGAAAATGATCAAGTAGACACCTATTAGCTACAAGGAATAATATAAATGTCTATGGTACTGTTCTCGTTTCACTGATAGTAACTACAGTTGTTTCCTAATGTTTCTGCCTGATTACGCACTCAGCACATATTCAGTTATAAACAGCCAACTGTTTGTGAAAAGGCAGAATTTAAATGTCACTTGTAGGTTACTCATTTAGGCTGAAGTGCAGTTTATGAGTCCGCGAGTGGCGTTTCATGTTTGGACGTTGGCAATGGCACCGGAGCCAATCAGCAGTCGCGTTCACGCGGCCAATACAAATACCTTTCTCTTTATGGTTTGTAAACAAATTGGCGTAGTGGATGTAAGGATCTTTAGAGCAACATATAGCATTAGAATAGATGTGGGATTTACATTTACGTTCTGTAATGGAGATTGAGCGTACTGGCTGTACTATGTATTCAAAATTATTTTCACCAGTGATTTTAGTTGTGGTGATTGCACGACTTTCGCAGTCTTTACGAGCGCAATTACTTAGACTGAGTGGTTCTGAATTGGATATTCAGGCGCTACTACGAGACAAAACCTCTTGTGTAACCTATGTACCTAACCTTAAGTCTGCACTGGTCTGTTGTTCTTGAAGTTATCAGTAGTGTGTTAAAGAGTAGTCTGAAAGTGTGTTGGAAACATCCTTTCATTTAAAAAAGTGATCTGTAGCGTAGCCTTCAGGTGGTTAGATATAGGTTAAACAAGAATTCTTTTTCTTTTAGTACGTGAGGGCGCGTAGTGCCCGAATCTCTGGTTCAGAAACTGAACTTCGAGATACACGGATTCTTTCAAATTAACCACATCTGTTTTTTTTTCCTTCTTAGGGAAGTGAAGAAACTCTGAAATCACAACATATTCCGAAATAGATCGCCAGCAACATCTTTGTGAGAAGGAAGAATGTAAATAAAATTTTCCTTAGTGCAGATTATGACGTCATTAATCAAACCACAAGACCAGACTGTTATCATGCTTGTAGTTGTAGGACTTTTATTCATATGTCTTGCTTTCATTTTCATAGTTATTACATCATTGATAGATAATTTTTCTTCATTGACATTTAATGAACTAAGGTGAAGCGTTTGTCATAAGCCTTCAATGTACTATCGCCTTAATATGGTATATTGTCATGATTTGGATATCACGTCGTCTGCAAAGCAGAGACCGCAGACACTACTGCCCCAAGTGACCACACATACAATACGATGGCGCTTCTGGCACTCTCGGTATTTAGTGCCGAGTTATAACTAGGTGTACTGAGACTAACACCAGTACACCCATCCAGGTCATGGTTGTTACGTTTAACTAAATTAACTTACTTTTTCAAATGCTAGCATGATTTTGAACATATGCCATGCCAGATTCCTGGTATTATGTTTGCAAAATCCAACCAGTGATGAATTTTCATAATTTTCGCTTGGTTTTTCACTCTATAGAAAGAGAAACGTATTTATACTTGTTCAGTGGTTCTTAACCTCTGTATTTTGTATACTTACATCTGGTGCTGGTCACAAACCTATTGGATAGCATGTTGAACTCTTTGCAAATGCCAAAAGGCAGATTGGGCATAAAATGTCAAAAACTAGCTAGGTTTATTTGACCATTTTCCAGTTACACTCAGAATATTAATTTTAATCATCAGTTAATGATGCACCAAAGCATATCAGTTGCAGAGGCAGTGATTCAAGAATTACAGTTCTGCTGTTGTGTTTCTGTGTGTCAAGATCTCACAATACCTGAAACTAACATTACTGTATCCTTGCAAGTACTGTCTCAGATATCAGGAAAATCGCTACTGCTCTTACTACACATCCAGGCTGTTGAAAAAGTACTCTTCCCTTGCACTTTTACCTTCTGCTGTTAAAATCACTATCCTTCATTCACCTTTCATCCATTATCCTGCAGTGGGCCGTAACAGGAAATTAATGGGAAATCTTACCCACATGTACAAATAACATCAGACCCACATATTGTGAACTACTTGCCTGACAACTAACAAATGTACAAGTGACAGTAGAACCTATGTGATGGACCCCTGCTTGTGTACATGAAGGGCTCTTAAATAAATCAACAGAAAATAAACTGACTGAGAATTTCAATCTACTCCATCAATTTCCCTCCCTAAAAATATGTTTGTATGATTGAATCCAGAACCTAAATTAAGATTAATGATTTTTAATTTTCCTTACTAATGAAATTAAGAAGAGCAATTTGATGCATTTTCTCAACACTTAAAGGAAGTGAGCTGCAACACTTTACAATTTCATAGGCCAAAACAAAGTTGTACACTATTACAAATTCCTTGCTCTCCTCTCTGACATCATGTAGGCTCCTTTCTTCACACACTATTTATCCCCTTCATTATTGTATTTGTAATCCAGTTCAATTCTGCATACAGGTTTTCATGTCAATCATTACAACAAATTTTTGTTGATTCTTTAGTCTCATCTGTATTGCTTATGCACTTGTAACAACTGCCAAATTACACCAACCCTCTTGACTGAGCCAGCTCGTTTCCCTTACAAACTGAAACTGCCAAACCTTAACCAGCCATGTGACTGCAGTCTAGATCAATTGCATAAGTTAAAACAGTAAAATCAACTTGCACGTATAAACCATATTTGGTTCTAAAAATGAAGGACATTGTATTAAATCCAAACTACATATTCGTGCATCTGTATGTGCTTTTCTCTATAGAATTGGTGTTGAGGTGATTGGTGACTCTGACTTTCAAATTGTTATGTTTTATATTATAAGCAGATGCAAAATATGTCACAGTTGTAGCACTTGTATTCTGTAGGTTGTCTGCATTGATACTGCACATAGATTTTTCTGGGTTGGATACAGATAATGTACATATTTGAGGAACTTTCTGATGTAGTTGTATTTTTACCCATATTCCAAACATAATATTAAAAAAACAGTCACACAGGTAAGCAACAGTCAACAGAAGATGAAAACTATCACACAATTTAATGCTAATTAACAAAGGCCATAGTCATTAGTAAAATTGTTATTGTCAAGCAGCAACTAGAAATGGAATCAATTTTGACAATTGACAATTGATCTCACAAGGTGAAATAGGCTTTGCCATTAGTACAGTACATGTCAGAATAAAAATTTCTCGTATCATTTGCAATGAATAGTTCTTAAGGTAAAGCAGTCAACAATCCGAAGATTGGTTTGAACACCACAGTGCTTTACTAGGCATGGTCCTGTTTGGAGGTGGTATGCCGTTGCCTTCCTCCGGCGTTGGAACTGACTTACCCAGCCAGTTATAGGGGAACCTACAGTTTAACGTGGGTTCCGAACCACGGTGCTACTCGGTATTTTTCACATGAGCAATACTGCCAGAGGTGAAAGAAGTGGAAAGTGACAGATAAAAATCCTAGGACCTGGCGGGGATCGAACCCGCGACCTTTGTATTTGTAGTCTAACAATCTACCACTGTGCAACCGAGGCACACCGAATAGTTCTTAAGGATGCAATTTTTACGTACAATAAAATTAAATATTGTATTTCGTGCAGAATCCACATTAAGTGTAGAATATAGTTAATTTTTAAATGTATTATGTATGTACAAAGTATGCTGAAAAAGTGAATACAGCAAGTAACTAGAATTAATAGATTTATGTGAATTATGCATACCAGCAATCATTAGCTAGAGCCGACCAATTTTAGTGCAGATCTCATAACAGAGGTTTTGTGTTCACAATAAACATTATTATACAGCTAAAAAAAGAGTCTCACAAGGTATGGACAAGTCTATAATTTAATCTATTTTGTTACCATGAAGATGCATATAAAAAGAGGGTTTAACTTTTTTTTCTGACCATGAAAGTAAATAATTAATGCTCTTTCTGCTCTATGGTTGACAGGTTCTTGTGAGTTACCTTGTCCGCTCAAATGACCTGTAATCATAATCATGACATATACTATCACCTGATTAGCTACATCACATGCAGCAGCCATTCCCAACATCGCGACACTATGCCACAATACAAGTAAACTTGAGCCATTAGTGGGATTCAGCTGTTGTTCCACATACTTACAAAATTATACATTTGTTAAATGGTAGATCTATGTAGGTGCGGAGAATGCCCGCTCTCCAACAGGTATTGTATGCCTTCTCCAAGTCTAAGAACACTGCTACTGTTTGACGCTTCTTTAGAAAGTTATTCATAATGAAGGTCGACAAGGTAACGAGGTTATCAGCAGCAGAACGGTGTCGACGAAAACCACATTGGACATTAGTCAGGAGGCGTTGAGATTCGAGGAGCCAGACCAACCGAGCGTTAACAATGCGTTCCATCACCTTGCAGACGCAGCTTGTCAGAGGAATGGGGCGATAACTGCAAGGAAGATGTTTGTCCTTCCCTGGTTTGGGGATGGGGACAACAATGGCTTCACGCCAACTTGTGGGAACACGACCTTGAGTCCATATGCAATAATAGGTACTAAGAAGGAAACACTTGCCCGCAGGAGAGAGGTTCATCAGCATCTCAATATGGATGGAATCGGGGCCGGGAGGAGAAGATCGGGACAGGGCTAGAGCACGGTCTAGCTCCTGCATGATGAAGGAGACATTATAATTTTCACGATTAAAAGAGTGGAAAGAAGGCAGTCGTGCCTCCTCTGACTGTTTGCGAGGGAGGAAGCCAGGGTGGTAATGGGCAGAGCTCGAAACCTCCGCAAATCAACGGCCCAGTGTGTTGGAAACATCAACAGGGTCCACAAGGACTGCGTCCTCAACAGTCAGGCCAGAAATCGGGGAGTGGACCTTGATGCCGGATAAACGGCGTAGGCCACCCCAAACAACCGTGGAGGGAGTAAAACGGTTAAAAGAACTAGTAAAAGCAGTCCAGCAAGTTTTTTTGCTGTCGTCGATAACACAACGACATTGCGCTTGCAGTCGTTTATAATTTATGCAATTATCCAACGTTGGGTGGCGGTGGAAGGTGCGTAAAGCACGTCGATGGGCTCTAAGAGCATCGCGGCAGGCTGCAGTCCACCAGGGGACCGGGACGCAACGTGGAGAAGAGGATGTACGAGGTATGGAATGTTCGGCAGCTGTGAGAATAACCTCTGTGAGGTATTCGACCTGACTGTCATAGCTGGGAAAATTCTGATCGTGAAGAAACTGCCAATGAAGCCCCTAGTCGGCTTTAGTGATGTTCCAACTGGTGGGACGAGGAGATGGGGAATGATGCAGGAAGTGGACGAAACAAGGGAAATGGTCACTAGAGTACGTGTCAGAAAGTGCATACCACTCAAACCAATCGGCAAGCTGAGGAGTACATATCGTGAGGTCTATATGGGAATAGGTGTGTGTTGTGTCGGAAAGGAAGGTCGGTGCACCGATGTTGAGGCAGACAAGATTGAGGTGTTGGAGAAGGTCCACCAAAAGGGAGCCTCTCGGACAAGGTGCCGGAGAGCCCCATAGGGGGTGATGGGCATCAAAGTCGCCTACCAACACGAAAGGTGGAGGGAGCTGGTCAACGAGGTGTAGCACATCTGCACTAGTAAGGGCGGATGACGATGGCGAGTAGATATTACAAAGGGAAAAGGAAAAGGTGGATAGAGTAATGCAGACGACAACTGCCTGTAGGTGAGTATGCAATGAAATGGGATGGTGATAGACATCATCCCGAATGAGTATCAGAACCCCTCCATGGGCTGGGGTACCTTCCACATGTGGCAGGTCGAAACGCACAGATGTGTAGTGGGGGATGTCTGCATGATCACTTGGATGTAACTTATTTTCTTGGAGACAAATTAGAAGCGGGCAGTGTAATTGAAGGAGTAGTTTTAATTCCTCCCGATTGGAACGAAAGCCGCGAATATTCCATTGAAGGAGCGCAAGGTAAAAAAATAAGAGAAGGAAGGAAGATAAAAAGGAACAAGCAGGTGGGGGTCACCTCGACGGCCGCTGAGGACCGGACTTTGAGGGAGCACTACTGTCGACATATAGAGGCAGAGAGTCATGTTCCATAGGTTCAAACGACACATCTGCCACCTTCCCGAGTTTATCAGGAGGGGCAGCTTCCGCCGCCGGTAAAATGATGATCGGGGCTGACTACTGTTGGGCGGCGTGACGGATGGGTCACGCCTCGGCGGGGAATGAGAGGAACTCTTTTTTTTGTTGGCTCTTCTGGAAGAGTGACAGTGAGAAGAGGCAGTTGACAGTTGAGAAGCCTGAGAATGCAGAAAAACTTCACGGGCGGGTTCCTTTTTCAAAGTCCGGGCATCTTGTTTAGGTGCTCATGGTTTATTAGAGGTTGACGAAGACTGAACCTTAGAAGCAGCAGGTGGAAGCGGGGACATGGAATGGGCAATCTTCGGGCTGGCGTATCGCACAACTGTGTCAGCGAAAGTGAAGTCACAGGTCTGGGTACCTAAATCCTTAGTAGGTCGAGTGGAGGTGAGGACTTTACTGTATGTGCCCGCTGGGAGGACAGTGGGCTTTTGACTCACCAACAACTTTCGAGCGGCAGATGTTGATACCTTTTCCGTAACCCGAATGTGCTGGATGACTTTTTCATCCTTATATTCAGGGCAGTCTTGAGAGGAAGCCGCATGGTCACCATTGCAATTAAGGCAGTGAGGGGACGTTGGTGGGCAATCCCCCTCATGGGCGTCCCTACCACAAGTGACTCCTTTTGCTGCGTTAGGGCAAGATTGACGGGTATGGTTGTATCTGTGGCATTGGAAACAGCGCGTTGGGTTAGGTACATAAGGGCGGACGGAGATAACTTCATACCCTGCTTTGACCTTCGACGGGAATTCAACTCTGTCGAACGTCAAGAACACAGTACGAGTTGGTGGCAGCTTGTTATCTACCTTTTTCAACACCCTATGCACGGCTGTTACACCCTGATCAGACATATAGGTTTGTATGTCTTCGTCAGACAACCCGTCAAGGGATCTCGTGAAAACTACCCCCCATGACGAGTTGAGTGTGCAATGCGCTTCTACCTTGACAGGAAATGTGTGTAACAATGTAGTCCGTATCAGTTTTTGGACCTGGAAGGCACTGTCCGCTTCCAGCAACAATGTGCCATTGCGCTGACGCGAACAGGTTTTAACAGGGCCAGCAATTGCATCAACACCTTTCTGAATGACGAAAGGATTTACAGAAGTGAAATCTTTACCGTCGGTTCGAGAGACAACAAGGAATTTCGGTAGATTAGGCAAAGCTTTCTTTTGCTGAGGCGAATCTATCTTTCGTTTCTGGGTCAACGTCACAGAAGAAGAGAAGGAAGTCATTGCGGAAGTGTCCCCCGTGATTACCGGCGTCTCCGATGGCGCGCTTCTTCCTAGTGGGGGTCCTCTCCGAGGGCTTACCCGCCTTAGGTGATTGTTCACACCTCCCGAGAACTGATGGAGGGACCAATCGGCATGTTCGGAAGGTACCAGCTCGGGTAATCACCCCTCCCTGGGCCTGGCCTTTACCAGGGGGTACGTACGTGCCCAATTTGTCAACCCGGGGTGGGGAATTACGTGTTACCCTGTCACCTGCTACGCAAGATAATGCGTGGGTCGGCCTTCAGACACGCACAGGGAGGAAAGAAGAATAGAGGAAGTGAAGAGAAAGAAGGAAAGAAGTGTCTCAAACGCCGAAGCGGAGACTAATGAGTAGGAGAGGAAGGCTAGGAGAGTACAGCAGGGAGAGAAAGACAGAAGCAAAGGTTAGGAAAGGAAGAAACCAAGGAAAAAGAGAAACTGGGACTAGAAACCACCTTCATTCGCGAAGGACGCCCGTCTCCGGGTGAAGGCGTGAACCGGGAGGGAAAGTTAAGCAGCCTGGGGCAGAAGAAAGGCTGCTTTGGCTCGGGGCCCCATGCGCGCCACACAGGTACCCACAAAAGAGCTGTGGGTCCCCTGGGGGGGGGGGGGGGCTATAGTGGTGTTTCTGCCCTGCCAGAATCCACATTGACTGTTGCTCAGAAGGTACAATAGAAATTGAATTATAGCCGTTTGTCCTTTCTAAATGCAGGAATAACTGGAAACACTCCAGACGGTAACATTTGTTAAGTATGAATGTCAGTGGTTGCAGGTAAAATCTTGTGTTTTTATACATTGCAATCAGAGTGTCAGTACCAATCCATGCTCTTTAGAGTTTGATCATTTTGGGAATGTTCTTTTAATTTCAGCGTGTATAATATACCAATTAACAATTTTGTTGCGGCTGATTCTTATATGCGTCCACGCTCAATGTAGGATAGCTTTAGCTGCAGCGAAAGTGTTGAAGACATGCTCTGTTGGCATATGGACATTAAGTAATTCCATTACAGATATGTCAGTTGCTTCTATTTTAGTTTGTTTCCTTCCCTAATGAAGAAGTTATTCAATTCACTGGGACATGTGTCATTTGTGCAGACTCTTGAGCTATAATTTGACGTGTTGCCTTGCATCTGTTAAATGCACTCCTGTGTAACTCAATGTGTTGGGTGAAGTTCAGAACATTATACGTTAAGGGACCATAAGTTATTGAAAGTTCATTAACAGTGTTCAATATTTCTGTGTTAAAATCCCCACATATGGGAATCTATTTTATATTTCAGTATTTTTCTAAACACTAATTTGGATTTTGCAAAACATGTATCACTGTCACCATCAGAAGACCTGCAAAGGCATACAACTATTAGGTTTTCATTGGTGGCTTTCATGTAACTGAATTCTGCATCTAACTCTATAGTATGTAGTTACATCAGTTTTTGGTAATTTTATATCTCTGATAAAGATATCAGCCTCACCATTTCATCCCAGTAGCAGCAGACGTAATGGGTAGAAAGCAAATCTGTTAGAAACTGAAACATCCGTCAGATTTTCAATTAACCATTACAGGACATCAACATTTGTGTCCTGACAAATGTGTCCGAGATGGTGCACCTTACTTCTAATACAACACCTATTAGTTTGTAATATTATGAGGACCTTGTCTTTCTTACTGTTTCTGCCGAGGTGGTGTTCTTGGCATATTGTTTATCCCCACAGTTGTTAGGTTGTGCTGCTGCCATACTTGGCCCAACAGAAATTCCCAGTTCTCATAGGTAGTTGCTCTTCCTAGTTGGTCGGCTGCTGCTGGGTTGAGTTATGTGATGTATGGATGCTATTCTTGTGTGTTGCTGGGGTGCTTTTTGTGAATCTGTTTCTTCTGACTTTTATGGTGATGGTGGCGGCGTTCTTTCAGCGAAGGCCCCCCCCCCCCCCCCCCGCTTGGAAATCTTTGTTTGGAATGAACTACTAGATATTAACACTTCTTTAGTTCCAGATAGTGATGTATCTGTTAAGTCTGCCTTTCCAGATTCATTTGGTGTATGCCTTACATATAGGTTTGATGTTCTGGTTCACCGTCTTGAGTTTTCATTAGCTCTGTGCATTTTTTCCAATAATTTCCAGAATTATTTTGGAGATCAGTTCTTTATCTTTCATGTTAAAATAAAACCTATGTGTTCTAATTTTCTGTCTTCAGGAACATCAGTGAAGTTCACATTATTATGCTCTTTCACCATTTTGCTTAGGTTCTGGATTGCATGTCTTAATTTCTTGGTTTACACACCACCCTTCCACCAAATCAGACCTATGTGGTATTACTGCCACAAAAATGTTCATATTTTTCAGCCACCTTAAATGTGTTGGAGAACAATTTTCACTTAACTTTTCGCATCATCATTTGAACCAGGTGAAATAACAGCAAAATCTTGTGTTTAAGTCATACGTCTACTGGTAGCGTTAAATTTTACTCATGGCATCTGCGGTGTAGTGTTCTAATGTTGGTAACAAAATTTTCGCTTTAAGGCGGCAAGGGTACAGACTAGAACCTGACAACAACACAGCAGCAACGGTATTAGTTATGTCTCTCATGGTCAACACGATAAATTATTCCCTCTAATTCCGTGTGATGGATTTCCAAATAGCAATCAGAGTTCATTGCCAACATCAACACAATGCTGCTGAGGCTGGAATTAAAATTTTACTCTTGGTAGACCCTTTCCCTTGATTTCGTATTTGTTTATGCTCAAGTGCTTTATGTTGGCATGACTGATGAAATACATATTTTATATTTGAAATACAGAAGCTATTTACCCTGCTTTTCTGGTTAATTGTGAGGTTTGATTGTAGTTCTGAGTGTCTTTCATTATCAGATTTATTAGGTCTGTCTGTAGTTGTCACGGTTATCGGTTGCATGTTGTTTATATTTTAAACGGGCCGAAACAAATGTTAACAGCACAGGTTTGTTGCCCGATCTGATTTTGTTCCATGCATTTAACATATTTTTCGCATCTTTATAATTCATTAATTAATGCACTTACAATTGTTGTCATATTCTTATGTTAATTTTGCCACTGCCATGAACCCAGACATTGCCGAGGTGGGGTGGCTTGCATGCCTCAATGATACAGATAGCTGTACCTTAGGTGCAATCACAGCAAAGGGGTATCTGTGGAGAGGCCAGACAAACGTGGTTCCTGAAGAGGGGCAGCAGCCTTTTCAGTAGTTACAGGGGCAACAGTCTGGATAATTGACTGAGCTGGCCTTCAAACATGGGCTTATGTGGCTTTGCCACACAGTTACTGCGAACGGCTGAAAGCAAGGGGGAAACTACAGCCATTACTTTTCCAGAGGACATGCAGCTCTACTGTATGAACATATGATAATGGCATCCTCTCGGGTAAAATATTCCGGAGGTAAAACAGTCCCCCATTCAGATCTTGGGGCGGGGACTACTCAGGAAGATGTGATCATCAGAAAAGACAACACTGACATTCTACAGATCAGAGTGTGGAATGTTAGATCCCTTAATCGAGTAGGGAAGCTAGAAAATTTAAAAAGAGGAATGGATAGGTTGAGGTAAGATATAGTGGGGATTAGTGAAGTTCGGTGGAAAGAGGAACAGGATTTCTGGTCAGGTGAGTACAGGATTATAAATACAAAATCAGTTGAGGGTATTACAGGATTAGGCCTGATAATGAATAAGAAAATAGGAATGCGGGTAAACTAGTATGAGCAACACAGTGATCACATTATCATAGTCAAGATAGATACGAAGCCAACACCGACCAAGGAAATTATTCAGACAATTAAGGGAGAGGAAAACTTAATTGTTATGGGAGACTGGAATTCGGTAGTAGATCAAGGAAGGGAAGGGAAGATAGTAGGTGAATATGGTCTGGGCAAAAGGAATGAAAGAGAAAGCCGCCTGGTAGAATTTTACACAGAACATAATTTAGTTATAACAAACACCCGGTTTAAGAATCACGAAAGAAGGATGTATCCGTGGAAAAGACCAGGAGACATCGGGAGATACCAGATAGATTTTACAATGGTAAGACATAGATTTCGGAACTAGGTTTTGAACTGTAACACATACCCAGGGGCAGATATAAACTCTGACCATAACTTGTTGGTTATGAACTGTAGGCTGAAACTGAAAAAAAAAAAAACTGCAGAAAGGTAGGAAAATAAGGAGATGGTACCTGGATAAACTGAAGGAACCTGAAGTTTATGAGAATTTCAGAGGGAGCTTTAGACAACAATTGACAGAAACGGGGGAAAATAAAACAGTAGAGGAGGAATGGGTAGCATTGAGAGATGAAATAGTGAAGGCAACAAAGGACAAAATAGGTAGGAAGGCAAGACCTACAAAAAATCCACAAGGACATATTAAATTTAATCAATGGAAGGAGAAAATATAAAAATGCAGTAAAAGAAACAGGCAAAATGGAGTACAGATGACTAAGAAATGAGATTCACAGGAAGTGTAAAATAGCTAAGCAGGAGTGGCTAGAAGGCAAATGCAAGTCTGCAGAAGAATGTATAACTAGGGGAAAAGTAGATACAGCCTACAGGAAAATAAAAGAAACATTTGGAGATAAGAAAAACAGCTCTATGAACATCAAGGACACTGATGGAAAACCAGTTCTCAGCAAAGAAGGAAAAGCTGAAAGGTGGAAAGATTATATAGAGAGGCTCTATGAAGGAAATGAACTTCGAGACACTATTGTAGGAAGGGAAGAGGATGTAGATGATGATGAAATAGGAGATACTATACTGAGAGATGAATTTGACAGAGCACTGAAAGATCTAAGTCGAAACAAGGCCCCTGGAGTAGATGATATCCCGTCAGAGCTACTGAAGTCTCTGGGAGAGCCAGCCATGACAAAACTGTTTGAACTGGTGTCTAGGATGTATGAGACAGGTGAAATACCCTCAGACTTTAAGAAAAATGTTATAATCCCCATTCCAAAGAAAGCAGGTGAAGACAGGTGTGAAAACTACAGAACCATCAGTTTAATAAGTCATGGTTGCAAAATATTAACACGAATTATTTACAGAAGGATGGAAAAGGTGGTAGAAGCCGACCTCGGGGAAGATCAGTTTGGGTTCAGGAGAAATGTAGGAACATGGGAGGCAATACTTACTTTAAGGCTTATCTTAGAAGATAGATTAAGAAAAGGCAAACCTACATATCTAGCTTTTGTAGATTTGGAGAAGGCTTTTCACAATGTTGATTGGAATAAACTCTTTCAAGTTCTGAAGCAAGCAGGAGTAAAATATAGGAAGTGTAAGGTTATTTACAACTTGTACAAAAACTAGACAGCGGTTGTCAGAATTGAAGGGCATGAAAGGTAGGCAGTGGTTGGGAAGGGAGCAAGACATGGTTGTAGCCTTTCTCCAATGTTATTCAATTTGTACATTGACAAAGCTATAAAGGAAAGCAAGGAGAAATTTGGAGAAGGAATTAAAGTTCAGGGTGAAGAAATACAAACATTGACAGAATTAATATGTTGTCTGCAAAACACAGAGACAGCAAAGGACCTGGAAGAGCAGCTGAATGGAGTGGACAGTGTGCTGAAAGGTGCATTTAAGATGAACATTAACAAGAGCAAAACTAGGGTAATGGAGTGCAGTGTAAGAAAATAAGGTGATGCTGAAGGAATTAGATTGGGTAACGAAGCAATAAAGGAGGTAGATGAGTTTTGTTACTTGGGCAGTAAAATAACAAATGATGGTCGCAGTGCAGAATGGCAATGGGTAGAAAAGCGTTCCTGAAAAAGAGAAATTTGTTAAAATCGAATATCAATTTAAGCTTAAGGAAGTCCTTTCTGAAGGCATTTGTGTGGCGTGTTGCCTTACATGGGAGTAAAACATGGACGATAAACAGTGCGGACATGAAGAGAATAGAGGCTTTTGAAATGTGCTGCTACAGAAGAATGCTGAAGATTAGGTAGGTGGATCGTGTAACTAATGAGGAGGTACTGAACAGAATTGGGGAGAAAAAGAATTTCTGGCATACCCCGACTAAAAGAAGGGATCGATTGGTAGAACACATTCTTAGACATGAAGGAATTGTGAATTTAGCATTGGAGGGAAGTGTATGGGGTAAAAACTGCAAAGGAAGACCAAGAGATGGTTACAGTAAGCAGATTCAGACAGATGTAGGTTGCCGTTCTTATGTGGAGATGAAGAGGCTTGCTCAGGATAGGGTATTGCGGAGAGCTGCATCAAACCAGTCTCCGGACTGAAGACCACAAAAACAACATGTTAATTTCGTGTAGTTGTGCTTCCTTTCTGCTGATTTTCAGACGTACAGGAACACGATTGCTTAATGATCTTTATCACTGCACACACAAAAAGTGAAATATTGTTCTACATTTTATTCAGCTGACATCTTTACCTGAAATGTTGTAATAACATGACTAACTTCACTCACTTTATGCTAAGTGTATAATAGAGCACTACAAGTGAAATCTAATCTTAAATACTTCTTCATTTTTAAACTACTCCCCCCCCCCCCCCCTCTATTTTGTACTGTTTAGTGCGCAACTTTCTTCCACAGTATTATTACTACTATTTTTTAAATAAAGGTTCAAAAATTTCTGAATGAAATATCAATCACATGGTAAATTTCTTTGTCATCATTTTACATGAGAGTATTCCAATTTTGCTGTAAATTTCTTTTGCTCACCCAGTGAAGATGTTCATTGGTTCCCAGGAACACTATGAATTTTCCAGTTGCTTTGATGCTTGTAAGAGACTATTCTTGAGGGAAAGCCTGTGAACACTGTCATTGGTTTTGCTGCTACCGTGATCAATTACCGACATACCAAAAAATGCTGTAACTCCATAGTTATGTTAACTTCTGTTGTGAAGGCATTTTCGAAACTGCTGCAACCGTGTATACCACATATGAGGCAACTAGCTGTGCAGATAATGCATTGGGGAGGGGAATGAGGATGATAGTGAGGCTTTCCTTTCTGGTGGGTGAGCAAGGTACAGATTGAATATGTCCATCTGCAAAAAATTCACTTTTTCCCTGTTCAGTAGCACAGTGGCAGAGTGCCAGACTACAAATCCAAAGAGGTCACGGGTTCGATTCCTGCCAGGTCCTAGGATTTTTATCTGTCACTTTCTACTTCTTTCACCTCTGTCAGTTTTGCCTATGTGAAATATATCGAGTAGCACCACGATTCGCAACCCACGTTAAAGTACAGGTTCCCCCCCCCCCCCCCCCCCCCCCCAATGACTGGCTGGGTAAGTCAGTTCGAAGGCTGGAGGAAGGCAACGGCATACCATCTCCAAACAGGACCATGCCTAGTAAAGCACTGTGGTGTTCAAACCAAACTTCAGATTGTTGACTGCTTTACCCCCCCCCCCCCCTTTTTTAACCGTCACTGAACAGTTTTCTTAAAATAAACCACATGGGTCATTTTGTGAATATGAGGCACAAACAACTTGAGAACAAAACCTAGTAACATCCTGAGCCCAGAATTAAATAACATTTTGGTACAGTAATGCACAACATAACTTTTATATAAAAGATTTATGCAATGCGATTTTCTCTGCAACCTGCACAAGATATCATGCATTGCCTTATTTAATTTGATACAGATCAGCAACTATGCCGAATAATGAAAGGAAATTCAGTCCTTCATTCAGTGTAAATATCAAACCATTTGACACTTCCTGACAGAGTAAAATTGTATGCCAGAACCGGGACTCGAACCTGGAACCTTTGCCTTTTGTGGGCAAACTTTCACTTTGCAGCGGAGTGTGCGCTGATATGAAACCTACTGGCAGATTAAAATTGTGTGCCGGAACCGGTCCCGGTACCCAAGTTTAATCTGCCAGGAAGTTTCATATCGGCGCACACTCCATTGCAGAGTGAAAGTTTCATTCTGGATTTATCAAGCCATTTGCTAGGTAAAATTTTTTTTTTCTTGTTCCTCTGGCTAGCTTTCTTCGAATCCAGCAATAGCTATTAATAGCAAGTGCTATGCCATCTGCTTGGAGAATGCAATGCCGTGCAGGTGTACAACAGTATGATCCATCAACATGCAATGGGTGGCAGATGGCAGAGGACAGAGGCGGCCACACCTTCTGAACAAGTGGACGGACTCTGCCAGTACTTTGGGTGAAAACTCATTTTGATACATCAGCCATAGTTTATGCAGAAATTCATTAGTACTTTGTGTCGGCAATCGACCAACATTGTAGATGTGTAACATACATGAACTGTTAAGTAAGGCACTGTGGTGAGTAATGTGCAGTGAGTCATGTTGAATATGGGTCTATATACTTTATTTTGTGTGATCATTTCCATTTTGCTAATGTAGCTCTTAATAATGCAAATACATTAGAAAAAAAAGTTACACAAATTTCACACTCTGCAACTTTTTCTCCACTCATCTGAGTGCGAGGATACCTTTTCCACAATACAGTCCAAGTATCAGAGATATCCTTTCAGAGCTTACAGTAAAAGTCCATTTTTATGTTCCTGGATTTTACACCACTTTTGGCCATCCTGTCAAATTTCCTATGTTCATGGTGTTAATGTGCGTTAACACAGTTGCATTTTTCCTACGTTTTACACCTTATCAAACCATGTTCAGAGAGAGAGAGAGAGAGAGAGAGAGAGAGAGAGAGAGAGAGAGAGAGAGAGAGAGAGAGAGAGAGAGAGAGAGAGAGAGAGAGGTGGATGAGGTAATTGTCAAATTGTCATAAATCTGTGCTTGTGTGGCTTTTGCCTTCAAGTAGGCCCATAGCGTTTATAAACATTACACAGTCAAGTTTCCTGACACACTGTTTTTATTCAAACATATATTTTACATTTTATTGTTTCCAGTATGCGCCAAGTTGACTTGACCCCGATGGGAGCATCCTATCAGTCACTCAGTCACCGTGCTGAGTCTCAGATGAGCTTAGTTTAGTTTATTCAATTGGTAGTTTTTTCAGTGTTGCACGACATGTTTTAGAAATTTACACACATAGGGAATTACAAATATAAATATAAGTATTTTCTGTGACTTTTATGAATGGTGAGAATGATGTTTTTGCTTGTGTATGTTTTTCTGTACATTGAAGGTGACACAGTACGCTATAACCTCAAAAAGATGATTACAGTGCGAGATGCTGACCCTGTGTAAAAGTTTCATTACTTAAATAATGGATGCCAGTTAAAGGCTTTCTTACAACATCAAATATGGAGAACGAAATTATGTTAAAAATAAGCACATCCTATTTAGTTACCAGTTCCAGTTCTGCTTGGTGCTTAAAATAGTACAAAATCAGATAAACTTATTACATAATAAACAAACTTCCTGGCAAATATTTTTATACCTATTATGAACGTATATAATACATAAACTACAAAAATGCAAGGGTGATCCAGCAAGCAAATTTTACCGTTTAAAAAGTTATTTCCCGCATTTTACATCATATTCTTTGAAGTCCCTTGAAAAGTGTAAAAATGGGGTTCTACTGTAGTTATACCTATGAAACATTGGTTAAATCTCTTTATTCCACTAGTAGAGCATAAAGTTTGCACTCCATGTTGTAGATACGCAACATTATGCACATAAGGTTTGAATCTTTAAAATACAGAAATACAGTAGAACCTCATTTTTACGCTTTTCAAGGGACTTCAGTAAAATGCAGGAAATAATGTTTTAAATGGTAAAATATGCTTACTGGATCAGCCTTGCATTTTTGTAGTTTGTGATATATGTACATAATAGGCATCTAAGTACTTGTCAGGAAGTTTATTTTTCAATAAAGGTTATCAAAATTTTTACTATTTTAAGCGCAGGGTAGAATTGGTAATTATATGAGAAGTAGAAATTTTTGATGTAATTTCATTCATTATAATCAAGGACGCCGCTGCTGGGCTTCAACAAAATTACCTGAACTGCTTTGACAGATATCGTTTGGATGCCGCTGCTTGGGCTTTGTAACACATCTTCAAAATTACCTGAACTGCTTTGATAGATATTGATGGGGCGCCGCTGCTAGGCTATGTAACACATCTTCAAAATTACTGCCTTTTACCGGCATTAGTTATTAGCATAGTAAAGCTCCTGCTCCATTCTTTTTGAATTTTTTGATGTTTCACACGACAATATTAGAGAATTTATTCGCATTCTCAAGTGCAAACATATGCATAAGTATTTTTGTGACGTTTGCATAGGATCAGCATCTCACACTATTATTGCTTTTTTGAGGTTGTGGGTATTATGATACCCAACTTTGATAGATATCGTTCTTTATGAATCAGAAATATGTATCACAAAAACAATGCAACTCTTTATTCTCACATCAACAAAGCAACTGATTCTGATTGAGTACACACCAGGCGCTCTGGCAAAGAAGCTTGTGGAAAGAGGAACTAAATCACCACAAATTGGCGCATCTTAAGTCAACTAGCTACGTACTGCCAACAATGATACGCGAAATATACTTTTGAATAAATGCAAAGTGTCAAGAAACTCGACTGCGAATAATTTTTAAGTGCTATACTTTAAGGGGAAAGCCATGCTAGCGTCAATTTATGTAGATTGAGTCATTTTTTCTTCATGAACATACTTTCGAAAAGTGTAAAACGTGGGAAAAGTGTAAATATGTTAACGCAAAAATGAGGGCGAATTAAGGTTGTGAACATAGGAAATTTGACAGGACTGAAAAAAATTGTGTAAATAGCAGGAAAACGTAAAAACGAGGTTTAACTGTATATATCACTTAAGAAACAACACAGTCAACAAACATTTTCTCATCTTATTTGTCCTCTAAGTGTAAATCTGAAGTTTTTATGACATGATTGAAAGTATAGTATCATGTAATGAATTGTTTGTGTTTTTAACAATGGCAAAATATGGACAAAGAAACGAGATATGACAGCTCCACTTGTTTAATAATTTTAATGATTTGTAGTACATTATTGATAAACTGTTATCCCAAATGTATTCTGCATAACTATTATTCAATATATTGTTTTCAGACCAGTCTCTAAATTCAATGGAGGGGAAAAAAGCAACAGTTCAAGCTTGAGTAGCTGTTAACTGTGCAATGAATAATGAGAAGGATGCACAGCCAATCACGACTTGATTGCAAAGAGCCGATGAGAATGTCGCAATATGTAAGCAAATGTGCATTTTTGTCTTATTTCACTCTGCTATTATGCCCTGCTTAGCCAAATACTTATGGAAAGCAAGAATGTAAAAGTGTCAGCTGTTTATTCTTTGCATGGAATGAGAAATCATGTGCCACATGTTGCATTTTGAAGAAAATGATGCAATAAAATACAAGTCTGATTAAGGGAGGGTGGTGGGGGAGGAATCCTCTTTGGCACAGCATTTTGCCAAACAATCTTCATTTAAATTGACCAATTTTTCGAATGATTTGTTTTTTTGTAATTAAATCAATCTGTATTGTAACCATAATCACAGAAAACTATAATGGAATCACATGTATGTATTGCCAAAAACACCTAACGAGACAAGCACTTCAATTTCCAATTTTAGGTAACACTATTAAGGAAGTTTGGCGATCTGTTAATAGAAGATTAATTAATTAAACAGCCAAAGATTCTAATATTTTTACTTAATATGACTAGTTTGAGCAAAAAGCTTTTCCCATCTTCAGCTGTTGGTGTAGTCTGTAGCAGCGACGTGCAGACACAGATGACTGCAGTTTATTTACTGTGACTGCATGTTTTTGCTCCACACCACCAGCAACAGGTGAATGGTGGACTGCATCTGAAAAAAAAACACACACACACACACACACACACACACACACACACACACACACACACACACACACAGAGACACAGAGAGAGAGACTTCTTCTGCCGCCCCCTTTTTCATATTTTTATTATGCAGAATTTTGTTGCCAGTATTTATTTTAGTGCCTGAAGAGCATGCACAGCACATCATGTAGTCAATGACAGAAGTTAATTCTGGTAGTTCCTAGCTCTATTTTTCAGAGCTTCCATTCGCATTCAGCCTGATTCCAAGCTGCAGGCAATTGTAAATATGGTACTAACGATTCAGGGTTTCTAATTAAATTCTATGGTGAGGTTGAAAATTTGTGGCAGTTTACAATTCAAATTCACGTCTCCTACTTATTAGGCAATTGTACTGGATATTGCCCCACCTGGACACCAGTGGTCACCACAACTATCTTAGCACCAGACTTAAGTTCTTAATTAGTCCACACACTACTGATGTGTCTCTTGCTCACTACCATTAATCACAGCATTTTGCAGATTTACATGAGAGTGGAGCATGCAGCTGCACTGAAGAAATCAGTGTCTATGCCTTAAATTTTACATACCGGTATATATGCTGTGTTATTTTGCTGATCTTCAAACAGCACAGCAATTGACACATTTTGTGTGTTCCAGTGCCTGCAGTTATCAAGAAGACTATGTGTATTGTGATCATGTCCAGTGCTGCAACAAACTCTGCTGGAGACTAGTGTATCTTGTCACTGAACAGCATAAAGTTAACAGTTTAATGCCACGAACATAGTGTGACAATCTTAGGCAGTATGATAAACAGTTACCGCATAAATTCAGGTCGCCGAGCTATTAAACTTTGTATTTAGGACTAAGAATTCCATACAGTCAAAGAATATTAAAGTGAATCTACAACCAGAAAAACTTCAAGATACTGGTATTTTATTCAACTTCATGTAACACGCATAAATATTTTGATCATAATATATTATTTACTATCAAACATGTACTAATCTGTATGTGTATGCTGTCCATCAGTGATTCAGAATTTTGTTTATGTGCAAGTACTTGTCATTCGGCCTATCCTGCTATCCTTAATCAAAGCCCACATTTATAAAAAAAATGTTGCTGTCTGTGATAACATACTGATAATCCTTTGTTCTTTACACTTTTTACTGTTGAGTGTCCTCAAGTTTTTTTACTGTTAAGGATACAATAAAGTTTCCTGCCTATTTTTCTTTGTCAAACATAATAGCTAAAAGAAGTCCACTCTTTCTTGCCAGTTTCACTTGAAGTGGGATTACTGCTCGAGTATAATGTTATTTTTCCAAATTCTCGAAAGTCTTGCATTTTACTGACACTAGGATAAAGTCTCCTTTCCTCTATTTACTGCTATTTCCTTGCAAATTTAAACAATCATCTTCACAGATACTTCTAATAACCTCCTTTCACCTATTGTGAACTTAATACAAGTCAATCAGATCCTGTCCATCTCCACAGCAAGTTTGTTCTTCCTCCTTGCTACTGGATACACATTTTAATAATCTCTCTATAGTATCTCAATTATGAGCACAGTTATATCATCAATTTTGCACTCATCTGATCACTTCTCAGCTCATTTTTCAGTCTACAGATCTCACCTTGATCTACTGCCACCAACTTTCATGTTGTACTTACAACAGATGTATGGTACATTTTACCAACCAACATTCTTTTCAAACAGACCTACACTACTTCTACATCCAGGTTGCAGTTGACATTAATGCCTGCTCATGGATAAACCTTTGTGTTTTTCATACTTTTCCAGAATTTATTCTAGGTAAGTACATACTATTTGGCCACGATAACTTGACGATTTGCACGGTGGCTGCTGGGAGCTTGTCTTGCACGAGCTGAAGGCAGCATTGGCTGCTCACTGCAGTGCTGGAACCGTTACCCTAACAATGTTTACATTAATTTTTCGCGTCAAGGACCATTGTAAGGTTGGCAGCTCATGTAAATAAAAGAATAACTTAACTGGTGTCGATTTTCTCCGCTTGTGGCAGCACCAACAAAATGGTCAAGTTATTGTGGCCAAATAGTAATTTATCTGGAATCGTTTTCCCCATACTATGTCCATGTATACTACATTCTTTCACACTTTTCTAACAGGAAATGTTCAACTATGAATATGTTTCTCTAACATAATCTGATCATTCTTGGTCCTCTCCTATTAGTTATCAATTCTCCATCTTTCCACTTGGTAACCACCAGATTCTAACACACACACACACACACACACACACACACACACACACACACACACACACACACACACACCATAGGCTGATTGGCATGCAGATCTGTATTACAATTACATCTACATCTACAATCATTCCTTCCATTGAAAGTGAAACAATTTCTTTACTGTAACCATTCAATTTAAACATCATCCAATTCACCATCATTAATTTTTACATCTCTCCTACAATGATATCCGCTCAATTCCTTCAATTTTCCCCCCTCAGCTAAATAGACTAGTTTGTGGTCAGCACTTTGTAACTGGCTGCTACCTTCCATCTTACATTCCAAAAATATCTAGATAGTTGTTCTACATCCCTTCCTCTGCATTTCCTAATCTGTCAGATTGCAAGTGGGTGCAAATGTTTCATGTAGAGATCTTAAATTTCTCTGCTTTACTATCTTCACATATTCAGTTAATCTCAGTGTACTTTCCTTTCAGAGATCAAACTAAGGGGACATTTTACCATCAGTATTTTGCATATATGGAGCCGTATCAACTGCACTTCAGAAATAACAATACAATAGCTTTAAGTTGCTTTCCATTATGTTACCCACCCAAACAGGTCAGACACTGGGTGCATTCACTCATTCCAAATCCCCTGTAGTCAGAGACAGTAGATGACTGGATTTGTGCTTGTGGAATGTATGCACATGTTCTATTTTGGAAGAAAAACCTCTATCATCCAGTTTAAATGCTTAGCTGTCTTTTCATTGTGCCTGACTAAGACCTGACACCACCTCCACGAGGTGACGAGCAATCTAGCCTTTTTTATATTATTAATTTTTTCAGTTTAAATATAGAATATCTTATTTTGTCTGATGCGCAGAACTGCTGAAATGGTCTAATCAACAAATTATTAGAAGCCAAAGACAAAAGCTTCCAATAAAAAGCTGTAATATGCACCAAACATTTGTCATAGTGCACAGGATAAAAGTTGAGGCAGTGTTTTAAATGTGGGCTATTGGACACAAAGATTGATGCCTCTACCTCTATTTATTTTAATATATCTACTGCCAAAGCAATTATTAGTATGCTGGATTGTGTCATTTGTGAAGAAAGATGATATGGTTTTAACATCCAGTGAATGTCAGTACACTTATGGATTGTGCACAAGCTCAGATTGGGGACGGATAACAATACAATTCTTTTTTAAGGAACCAACCAGGCATGCATATGGAGAGATTTAAGGGAACTGGTGTGGCTGACTAGATTGAGGTAAGTCCACTTTTTTTTTTTTTTTTTTTTTTTTACCCACATAAAAGTTTTATGTACAACAAAATAATGATATAGCCAGTTTTTATTTTACGTTACTTTTATCTCAAAACCTGTTTTTGTTAACAAATTGCATGGAGTGGTCCTGTCATTTTGCCTGAAAAAGAAGGAATGAACACTGCAATTATCTGTAATAACTTTGTTAATTCTGAATAATACAATGCACAATTATATCATTTAGTTCTTATATTTAACACTATCTTAATATATAGGCTTAATTCAAATTGAAGAAATTTTATGAAACTTATCTATCAAAGAGCAAATGAAACACACTTTCACACATTTGTATGGAATGTAGTTAATAATTTACATTTTTATTTGGGAATATTCTGGCATGCAACATCCCCATCAGTGCATGTTCTTGTTATCCTTCATAACGGGTAACCTACATACTTCATACGAACCTCTTCCAACAAATTTAAAGTACGTGAAAAATTTCATTTTAGTTGGCTCAAATACACAAAGATATTATAATTTATGAAAAGGAAAAAAAAAAAAAAATATCAACCTATACACATTTCTGTTTGGATGGAAATAATGATGTACCTTCCTATCACCATTCAAGAGGAAATTAAAAATACACATAAGCTAACTGATGCAGTGGATACATCAGTTCCTGTCAGATGGTTAAGTTCAGCACCATGGGGCACTGTTGCACACTTTAATGAGTGTCCACTGTCCTCTCGGGACACCACGTGCCGTGGACCTACAGGAGTGAACTCAGCCTTGAGAAAACAACTGACAACAGCTGGGAAAGTAGAATACTGAACATATGTCCCTTTATATCTACATCCAATTACACGAGTCTGCTGATGATGTGGCATTTACTCAGAACCATTTGACCTTCGAGGTCGGTCTGAACAGAGTTTATAATTAATTTTACTTAATACAGCATAACTCTTATCTCTGAAGTAGTGTGCATTAACAGTTAATATGGTTAAATATTGGGTTAGGGTAGGAGTGGCCATGGTGAAGCTGTTGATCTTTTTAAAACATTACCTCAAATTAGATGATGGCCTGTGACTGTTATTCATTAACAGTAGCTGTCTGTGTAACCTGCAATATGATGAAATGCTTAGAGATTCTCCACTCTCAAGATTTACTGCAAACAGCAATAATACAATAATAATATTTTGAGAAAATTGCCACACACTCATGGCATATAAATCACTCGCAATAAATCACAATGGGACATTAAGTACAAAGAAAGTCACTAACACATGGGGGGGGGGGGGGGACACCCTTGCAGCAACGTTATAATGTCGTGGACCAAGTATCGAGTACTTTATACTTGAGGAGCCTAGTATCAAAGATGGTCATGCCCATTTTTACAATTTGGTAATATGAAAAGGAAGGAAGCTTAGGGTTTAATGTCCGGTCGACAGTGTCGTCATTAGAGACGGAGGTTAAGCTAGGATTTTTGAGCAAGGATGTGGAAGGAAATTGGCCATGCCTTTTGAAAGGCACTATCCAGGCATTTGCCTGGAGTGATTTAGGGAAATCACGGAAAACCTAAATCTGGATGGCCAGAGGTGTATTTGAACCACCATCCTCCCGAATGCGAGTCCAGTGTGTTACCACTGTGCCACCTAACTTGGTTTTGGTAATATAGACTTTTTCTTGTAGTATTTTCTGTGCCGACTGGGATGGTAGCCACTGTCTAAAATGGACAAAACACTTTATAAATCCAGTTAAAGTGCTGCTCTGCTTCAAACAAAATGTTCAAAAGTTTGTTAAGCTTATGGGACTTAACTACGGGGTCATCAGTCCCTAAACTTACAAACTACTTATGAACTACCTTATACTAAAGACTGCACAAATATCCATGCCTGAGGGGGGATTCGAACCCCCGACCGTAGTGGCCATGCAGACTGTGGCTGAAGCGCCTCAGTCTCCTCGGCCACCGCGGGCGGCCTGCTTGAAACAAAGTCTAAGCAGGCACATGTGCAAATCTTTTTCTTTTTCTTTAACTCATTTAGAGTGTGTTAATAGTATTGCTGATAATTTGGGAATTCAGTGTTCCAAGATCCAGTGTCAAGAGTGTGCTGAGAATACCAAATTTCAGGCATTATCTCACTACAAACAAAACTGTGACCAATAATATGCACATAATATAATAGAGAGCAACAAAAATTGGATATAGTTGCCAGTGATAAACACCACAGTGAGAAATAATCACAAAAACAAATGTGGGATATAAGATGAATATATGCATTATTTTGTGTCAATGGGTTACGGTAGCAGACAAGCAAAGACAACACATCACCTGCAGCACTTTTCCTTGGCTTGTGACTACATCAGTTGGCCCTAGAGGACTGGAAAATTGTGACTTGGTCAGTTGGTAAGGGCTAATGGTAGGGTCAGAGTGTGGCACTGAAGTCATACACATGTTGTACGTGTGGAGTGCACATGGGGGTTTTTTAGGTTAGAGAATTCCCTCCCTAGTCCCGACAAGTTGCCTCCTGAGCCGCGACAAGGTAGCAGTATGCAGAACACAACAGGGAAGGAAATTATCAATGTAGTAGTAGTTGTTAACTGCAGGAGTGTTTATAGAAAGGTCCCAGAATTGCTCTCAATAATAAACGATCACAACGCCCACACAGTACTAGGGATGGAAAGTTGACTGAAACCAGATGTAAACAGTAATGAGATTCTAAACTCGGACTGGAATGTTTACCGCAGAGAGAGGCTGGACAGTGAAGGGGGAGGCGAGTTTATAGCGATAAAAAGTGTACTAGTATCGAAGGAAATAGACGGAGATCCGAAGTGTGAAATAATTTGGGTGAAGGTCATGGTTAAAGCAGGCTCAAACATGGTAATCGGATGCTTCTATAGGCCTCCTGGCTCAGCAGCTGTTGTGGCAGAACACCTGAAGGATAATTTGGAAGATATTTCAAGTAGATTTCCCGATCATGCTATAGTTTTGGGAGGAGATTTTAATTTACCTGATATAGATTGGGAGACACAAACGTTTATTACAGGTGGCAGGGACAAAGAATCCAGTGAAACTGTTTTGAGTGCATTATCTGAAAACTACCTTGAGCAGTAACAGAGAACCAACTCGTGGTGACAACATATTAGACCTTCTGGTGACAAACAGACCCGAACTATTCGGAACAGTTAATGCGGAACAGGGCATCAGTGATCATAAAGCAGTTACAGCATCGGTAATTTCAGCCGTAAATGGAAATATTAAAAAATGAAGGAAGATTTTTCTGTTCGGAAAAAGAGACAAAAAGGGGATTTCAGAGTACTTGACGGCTCAGCTCAGACGTTTTATCTTAAGTACAGATGGTGTTGAGGAACAGTGGTCTAAATTCAAAGCCATCGTACAATATGCATTAGGTGAGTATGTACCTAGCAAGGTCGTAAGAGATGGAAAGGAGCCGCTGTGGTACAACAACCGAATTAGAAAGCTGCTACGGAAGCAAAGGGAACTTCACTGCAAATATAAACATAGCCAAAGCCTTGTAGACAAACAAAAATTACACGAAGCGAAATGTAGCGTGAGGAGTGCTATGCGAGAGGCATTCAACGAATTCGAAAGTAGAGTTCTTTGTTCTGACTTAGCTGAAAATCCTAAGAAATTTTGGTCTTATGTCAAAGCAGTAGGTGGATCAAAACAAAGTGTCCAGACACTGTGTGACGTAAATGGCATTGAAACAGAGGATGACACTCCAAAGGCAGAATTACTACATGATTTTTCCAAAGCTGTTTCACAGAGGAAGATTGCACTGTAGTTCCTTCTCTAGATTGCCGCACAGATTACAAAATGGCAGACATCGAAATAACTGACAGAGGGATAGAAAAACAATTAAAATCGCTCAAAAGAGGAAAGGCTGCAGGGCCTGATGGGATACCAGTTTGTTTTCACACATAGTACGTGAAGGAACTGGCCCCCCCTTCTCGCTGTGGTGTATCATAGGTCTCTAGAACAGCAAATCGTTCCGAAAGATTGGAAAATGGCTCAGGTCATCCCCGTTTTCAAGAAGGGTCCTCGAATAGATGTGCAGAACTATAGGCCTATATCTCTAACGTCGGTCAGTTTTAGAATTTTGGAACATGTATTATGTTTGAATATAATGACATTTCTCGAGACTAGGAATCTGCTCTGTAGGAATCAGCATGGGTTTTGAAAAAGGCGTTCGTGTGAAACCCAGCTCGCGCTATTCGTCCACGAGACTCTGAGGCCCGTAGACACGGGTTCTCAGGTAGATGCTGTGTTTCTCGACTTCCGCAAGGCGTTTGATACAGTTCCCCACAAATGTTTAATGAACAAAGTAAGAGCATATGGTCTATCAGACCAATTGTGTGATTGGATTGAGGAATTCCTAGATAACAGAAAGCAGCAGGTCATTCTCAATGGAGAGAAGTTTTCGCGAAGTAGGAGTTATGTCAGGTGTGCCACAGGGGAGTGTCGTGGGTCCATTGCTGTTCACGATATATATAAATGACCTTGCGGATAACATCAGAAGTTCACTGAGGCTTTTTGCGGATGATGCTGTAGTATATAGAGATGTTGTAACAATGGAAAATTGTATTGAGATGCAGGAGGATCTGCATAGAATTGACGCATGATGCAGGGAATGGCAATTAAATCTCAATGTAGTCAAGTGTAATGTGCTGCGAATACACAGAAAGAAAGATCCTTTATCATTTAGCTACACTATAGCAGGGCAGCAACTGGAAGCAGTTAATTCCATGAAGTATCTGGGAGTAGTCATTAGGAGGGATTTAAAATGGAACAACCATATAAAAGCAATCGTTGGTAAAGCAGATGCCAGACTTAGATTCGTTGGAAGAATACTAAGGAAATGCAGTCCGAAAACAAAGGAAGCTTGTTCACCCACAGCTTGAATACTGCTCACCGGTGTGGGATCCGTACCAGGTGGGTTTGATAGAAGAGGTAGAGAAGATCCAACGGAGAGCAGCATGCTTCGTTACAGGATCATTTGGTAATCGTGAAAGCATTACGGAGATGATCAATAAACTCCAATGGAAGACTCTGCAGGAGAGACGCTTTGTCGCTCGGTACGGGCTTTTGTCGAAGTTTCGAGAACGTACCTTTACCGAAGAGTCTAGCAGTATATTGCTCCCTCCTACGTATATCTCGCGAAGAGACCGTGAGGATAAAATCAGAGAGATTAGAGCCCACACAGAGGCATACTGACAATCCTTTCCGCGAACAATACGTAACTGGAATAGGAGGAAAATCTATAGTGGTACTCAAGGTACCCTCCGCCACACACCGTCAGGTGGCTTGTGGAGTATGGTTGTAGTTGTCAACAGTACAATGTGCAAGCTGATGGTGGCCCCATAACGGTGTGGCCTCTTTACATACAATGGGGTCCTCTGGTCAAAATGAGACAATTGTAACTGGAAATTGTTATGTTTGGCTACTTTGGAGACCATTTGTATCCGTTCATGAGCTTCATAAAAAAAAGATGAAACTTTTATGGGTGACAATAAACCATGTGACTGGACAGTTCTATATCTACATATGGGTCATGCCATGTTAATTCAACGCATTCAATGACCCAGACAAGAGATGGTATTTTTCCATTTTGCAGGGCTGTATTACAATTACAAAAAAAGTTAGAGGTCTGGTAAGTTTGGAATTTGTGCGAAATTTACATGCATCTGTCTCAACATAAAATACTGTAATTCTGGTTTTAATTAAGTTACATCAGTGAAAATGGCACCATTGGAAAGCTAATGAACAGACTTACATTGATATGCCACATGGCAGGTTTCTGAATATTTTATTCTAAGGGTCATTAACCTTGACTTTTGACCTTTAATATCTGAAAACACCCCATCTTCAAATTCTTTGGAAAAACTAAATTTTATTATTCCATTATGTTACTACAAATATGGTAAATATAAAGATGGCACACCAAAGATCATTCAGGAAAAATTATTTTGTGAGCATCAATACACTACATGAAGGTAACTCACATAAATGAAACACAAATTATGCTAACATACAATCCATAAGTAATATTCTACAAAAATATGGTTTTCATTATTATAATGGTATTATGAAACATTTACAAATTATTAATGTTCGCCAGATCTGATGCAGGTAGATTGTATGTCCTCCCAGTTCGTGTCACTGGATCGACTTGTGTGATAATATCACATTTTCTGATGAAACAAGTGTCTGGTTTGGCAAGAGACACAAATGACAGACGGTCCACGTGGATGCAAGAAGTTGACCTTTACTTCATGTTTCTTCACAAGTTTGTAAGACATATGCAACCTACCAATAATTGTCATACATACAGGCAACAAATCCATGTGTATCTGTTAACAGCATTTCATTCGCCATAGCAATCACTGACTCTTCCCTACTCAGTGAAGAAGCAGACTATGTCTTCATCCTTATTAAACCTTTGTTAACAGGTATTATACAATGAAGCTTATGGGTACCCGGAATTGTCCTTGAAGATTTGGCCAAGCTGAAACAATGTTCCAAAAATACATTATGATGGGAAACCAATGTATAATGGAAGATACATGAAAGAATATTTTCCTTGCACCACTCAAACTGTCTTGATATCAGAATATCATTTTCATTAGGTCACTTGAGGCTGTCAAGATTTGCTAATCTCTTTACAGTCCCAGCAACTCCACCACAAGGTGCTTTACCATGCACTGTAGAAAAAAAAAAATGCCATTCTGCTGTAACATTAAAATCTTCCTGATGGTAGGACAGATTCATAAAGTTCTTTGTTTTTGTATGGGCAGCACATCCATTTGAACAGTAATAAATGTGCTTTGGATTTAAAAACTGAAGAAATTGATGAAATTTTTCTGGAAAGAATAAACACACACTGCATCATGTTGAAGGCAGTCAGATATTTCCACATATGATACATGTCTTATTTCATTAGTGCAGAGTCTCTATAGTAAGGTACAAATGGGTGACTTGTAGCCTGTGAATTATTTCAGTGGAATCCCTGTACCTCATCCAGAATGGTGACTGAGTAATTATCTGCAAAGTCACAAAGAATAAGATACTCATTTACTTTGAGACCATTAGTGATTTTGCAGGAATGTGACTGCTGCTGGGAGATAAATGAGTATGGCAGGAGTTGTTGTAACCTCTATGTAAACACCTCGATGAAATCTTCTGTTGACTGTTATAGCCTCTAGAATTACCCTGCCCACAGTTAACCAACACTTATATGTAATTTCATCAATGCTGTTCTTACTAAACATATCATACAGGTAAGCAGTTAGTCTTATCACACTTGGACAATAGGAACTTGAACCTAAGAAAATGCCAGTAGTGCAGCATTGCATGTAACAAATGCTACACAGTGCTTGTATGATGGTAATGTGTGTTCTTCACTGGCATTGGTGAGAACACAGTGCTTTGGTCGCAACTCACAAAATTTTGAGAATCTGATATTTATATCTGGGTATTTATCTTGGAAATAGGAATACAGTTTCTTAAAGTTGTGCAACACTAGCTGCTTCTGCTTATGTACTGTAATTCCATTTTCTTTCACAGACACAAAGTCTTTTCTTCCTGGCATCATAGGGCTCACATCATGCTCACAGTAAAAGTCACGCACATGCTGAAGGGTTTTCTCACATAATGTCTTACCTAGCTTTGGTGTCACCAATATACCATCTTTTGTTACTAACTGTTTTGCTTTCCTACCATGTAAATCTGAGGCAGTAAATTCTTTCGGAGTTTTCCTTATACTCCAACTTGTTGGAACTACAATTAGAATTTGTATTTTGTCGCATATATGGTCTGAATTGTGAAACCTGTCTTTCAGCTGGTCAATGATTTCACTTTCTCCATTTTCACTCTCTTCTTTTTCCAGTTGTGTCACGTAAGTATGCTCCAAAACAGCAGTTTTTTTTTTTTTCAGTTTTTGCTTTGGGTACTTTTCCTCACTCTGATGCCTCTTTCTTCACAAGAAATTACATGTAAATACTGAAGGCTGGCATTTAAAGAATCGAGTGCCAGATATAAAGCTACTTCATCCTCACTTAAATCTTCTCTGGAAGTACTTGGCTCAACTGAGGCAACATCTGCAGTGCTTGTTGGGATTTCTGATATTTTCTTTCTACATTTACTGCAAATTTTTCCACCTAAAAATACATGAGGACATTTGTTTATGATCCACTCCTGAACATTCCTTTAATTCTTCTGCACTCTTGCACGACTTACTTCCCTAAATGGATTGCAACAATACAATTTTGACTTTAAATCCATTTTCTTTTTTACAAACTATCACTAAATGTTTCTTTGCAACACATGTACACAGCACTTTGATTAAACAACCCACAGCCATAAAACAGTATAATGGTGATTAAATAAGTCTCTCCGATTAGCTGTTCACAGCTAGAAATATCACAGAATTGGTCACAATAAAAGTAACTGCTATTGGCTGGTTTTCTAGGAAAAAATGGATCTAGGCTAAGAGCTGCTTACTGCATGTTGTTGGCGTTCTTAAGTTGACAAAATTTTTTGTTTGTTTGTTTTGTTTTTGTAAATGACACTTTGGTGTGCCATGTCGATATTTACCATATGTGTAGTAACCTAATGGAACAATAAAATATATTTTTTCCAGAAAATTTGAAGATGGGTGATCTTGAAATATTCAAGGTCAAATGTCAAGGACAATGATCCTTAGAATAAAATATTCAGAAACCTGCCATGTGGCATATCACTGTCAATGTCTAGTCATTAGCTTTCCAATGGTACCATTTTCATTGCTGTAACTTAATTAGAACCAGAATTACAGTCTCATGTTGAGACAGACGCAAGTAAATTTCACACAAATTACCAAATTTCTAGACCTCTAACTTTTTTCATAGTTCTAATACAACCCTGAAAATTGGTATTTTTCCATCTCTTATCTGGGTCATTGAATGCACCAAATTTGAAAGAAATCTGAGATGGTCAGGTTGAGAGGTTCATGGCAGAGGGTACACTGTAACATTACTAGGCATTTCCTTTCCTATTCCAGTCCCAAATAGAACAAGGAAAAAAAATTTCTATATGCCTCTGTATGAGCCCTAATTTCTCTTGTCTTTGTGATCTTTACGCGAAATGTAAGTAGGCGGCAGCCAGCTTCAAATTCCAGCCCTCTAAATTTACCCAACAGAATTTCTCGAAAAGAAAGTTATCTTTCCTCCAGCTATCCCCATTTGAGTTCACAGAGCATTTCCGTGACACTCGCGCTTTGGTCGAACCTACCAGCAATGAACCTAGCTGCTTGCCTCTCCACTGCTTCCATATCTTCATTTAAACAGATCTGCTATGGGTCCCAAACACTTCACCAATACTCAAGATGTGGCCATACAAGTGTCTTATATGCAGTCTCATTTACAGATGAAGTACATCTTCCCAAAATTCTCCTAATAAACCAGTCAGTTGTCCATCTTACAACTGTCTTTACATGTTCATTCCATTTCATATCACTCTGCAATGTTACACCTAAATATTTCAATAACGCGACTGCATGAAGAAACTCTGTACTAATGCTGTATTCAAACATTATGGGATTGTTTCCAGTGAATATTTTTGCTACCCAGATTGCAAGACAAATCCCAGTGAACATTTAAGGAACGTCACCTAGTCAGTTCTTGCACAAAATCCTATACTGAAACACTTTCACAGTTCTCCACGGCAACAGAGGCATCATGGTTAAGTATTTCCACAGTGGGCTCCCAACCACTTGTTTAGTCCATGCCACATAGAGTGCTTGACCTTAAGGCAAAAATCAAGTCCAACAAAACAGAATATAAGAATGAAAATTTATTACTTTTAACAGCTGAAAATAACACACAGAGATTATAATTAAAGTTAAACTTTCAAACACTGATCAGAATGATGTCAAATTGCAACAAAATATTATTGGAACGGGGAAAAATATATGGCAGAAGAAAAAATAAACTGTGTGAAAATTGATCAATAGATGATACTATAAGCATCATAATTTAATAGTGGTTGACAACAAATGACAAATTAAACAACAATGTGTAAGCTGTAAGTTAGATGTTAAACTTTACTACTTGGTGTGCACGAGTGAACTTGCGTGATACTGTTAGTTACATAAGCCCATCTGCCACACAAAGGTCATACCACATCTGACGGGAAAACCAGTTTTTGAAGGTTACGAGGCCAAAATGGCATAAAAAGCATCAATCAAAATCTAATTAGATTTTTAATTTCCACGTTACTGGCACAAAACATGTTCAATATGCTGTCCACCGTTTTCTGCATGAAATAGAAGTCAATAAATAGCACATTCCACAACTGATCAAAGTGTTTCCGTGATCACATCCACAATGTACTGCGCAATGTGTGCCTTCAATGCAGCGAAGTTTGCAATTGGAACACTGCACACAACATCTCTCAGATAGCCCCACAGCCAGAAATCACACACATTAAAGTCAGGTAATTGGGACAGCCAGGCTGTAGGGGAAATGGCACTTCAGCAACCTCAGGCTAGGCATTCTTTGTTGCATCCGCCCCCCAGTAAGTCCCATTTTTACACCCAATAAGTGACGTAAAAACAATTTAAACAAATTCATCTCCAAATACAATTCAAGCATGGTAGGTGTATTTAAATACATCAGACTTTTTGCAAAAAAATAAGTAAAATATTAAATCAAAAAGAGTTGCCCATCGTGTTTTTCCAGCATACTATAATGACCACAGTTATCACTATGTGGTTAATTTTTTTTCTTCTTCTTTGACTCAGCTACTTTAAAAGAGCTGACTACAGATGCAAAAATTGGTGCCAGTACATCAGTCTGATCCTCTTCACCACCAACACCACCACCTCTTACCTTACAGAACTTCTTCATTACACTTATACGTGTAGCAGTGGTGTGGCAGTCAAAACATCATCACAAAGAGCAAAGTCCTGGAATACGGCATTTTCAGGAATATCTGTGATTCTACTCCATCCGTGTGGGATAAAGTTTTCTCAGAAAACTCTGAGATGTGTAGGACACTGGTCAATCATATCTCCATATTTACCCCGTATGTTAAAATTCAGTTTACATGTCAGCAGCTGTGATGAGCAGATGTTGGTAGGAGCACCACGAATAACACAAGGTAAAGATAACCAATCATGAACAGCATGCTGACAACCAATAAGAATACTTCTTTACTTTTTTAACAATTCAGGGTTTTAGAAATAATTATTTCTTATGAGTAATATTTTGCAAAATTACTATCAGATTGTGAATTGACAAAGTATAAACAGAACTAGTCAGTACACGAGTGTAAAAGTTTGGTTTACATAATGGAAACTGAGTGCATTCATTCAGCAATAGCGGTTATTGTTAATTTTACACCGTTTCTTGTCAACACTAGACAATATTAAGTTTAATAATAATAATAATTAACTAAAAACCACTTTACCTGAGTACTGACGGATTCTCAATGTACTTTTTCTAAAGTTCTCCAAAGCTTTCTTTTCCGAAGAATATGCAATTTGTAATTTTTTACTACAGTAATGAATGAATTTCAAAATTTTCGTCATCACCCTCCCCCTGGTTCGATGTAAAAATACCTTTTTAACAAGCTGTACCTTCAATACAAAACATTTCTTCAAAATTAAGTTCCATTGTTAAGTCGTCAAAAACATTTCTACAAATATTGATGGATAGGGGGTTTGGGTGCACGACAAAAGGGGCTTTAGCACTTCTACAAATATGTTAAGATTTTCGATTATGTTGTTATGCCGGTAACTACAATAGTAGCACAGTTTTACTTTCTGCAAGTTAAAGGAGCAGCAACAACATAGTGTAAATTAATCAAAACAAACATACCTTCTACAAGTGTGTTACGATTTTGTGATATATTACTCGTAAAAAAATAGTCCGAAACACCAAATTTTTTTACGAAGGGAAAAATGTGGCCTAAAGACGTTATTAGCTGTTTGGATGCCTTCACTGCAGGTCATCATTGTGCTATAACACTTCAATCAGTGGACACAGTAAATCAGTATTTTAACCCACCGGGACTAAATACTTGAAAATTCTCAAAGTCATTCAGGCATTTGTTGTATGAAGTAATTTTTGAAACGCCTTTGAGTTTTTTTATTTCCCTATTATATGTAGGGGCAACTTACAACAAGCTATTTACATCTCCGTCAAAAATGTCTGGCCTTATAACATCGTATTAGTCGTAATGTTTTCTCCAGTGGTTCAGTTTCGGTATCCACAGCTCCACTCTTTGCACTTGAAAGTCTGAAACAAGAGATTATTACGTTTTCTAAGCTGTTTGGAAGCACTGCAATTTCCACACAAATCTTGCAGGGCGATTTTCGAACCTTTCTTACAAAAGGTTTTTGCTTACAGGAATGCCGCTACGTAAGTCGCACTCTCTCAAAACAAAAAAACATCTAATAAGTACAACATTGTCACATGAATATTCATCTTTTTGCAACCAAAGATACCGCTAGATTTGGCGCTTAACAATGCCTCTGTTTATAATAGCCGCACAATGAAGACAGGGTCAAATCCTATTCTTTGCCATATCACACAGCCTAATATAACGATTGTCTTCGAAAACATGAGATGATTATCAGTTTGCCGGCCGCAGTGGCCGAGGAGACTGAGGCGCTCCAGTCACGGTCTGCACGGCCCCTACGGTCGGGGGTTCGAATCCCCCCCTCGGGCAAGGATATTTGTGCCGTCCTAGTTCGTAAGTAGTTCATAAGTAGTTTGTAAGTTTAGGGACTGATGACCCCGTAGTTAAGTCCCATAAGCTTTACAAACATTTGAACATTTGATTATCAGTTTCTCTTCACGCTGTAGTTTTCTATGGCTACAATTCTGAAAAGTGAAAGTGAAACTGAAAAGAAAAACTGCGCAATAACAACACTTCACAGCTCGCGCTTCGTAATTTTCGACTGACGTCAGACCACGTGACAATAAACACATGGAAGACAAGGGGGAAATAGCTTGCCAATGCTGATTCGTCAAAAGTCAAACACTTTTTCCGGTATTGCTGCAATGGTATTTGATACGATAACCTATTGACAGAAAGAATCTATTACGTTTTCTACCGGTATCGCTGCAAAGATATTCAATATGTATTGACTGAAAGAATCTAAATCTATTGCTGACGTCACGTAAACAAATTCCTAATCGTGTGGAAGAAACAAAACAAATTAACTTGCCCACAGTTAGGAATTGTGTAAAAAACAAAATTTTAATTTGCAGAATGTTTCATATTTGTTCCTTAAAAGCAGACTTTTGAGTTTCACCAGGACCGATGGAAGTTTTGGCACCATGAAGGGAGCATCATCACATTCTTAGCATCTTATATGTCATTTTCTGTTTTGAATGGGCAGTACACACACACACACACACACACACACACACACACACACACACACACACACACCCTCTACACAGTGTCTGTACGGTACCTCCTTTTTGTTCTCCAATAAACCTGATATAATGTACTCTTCTATTTTTCAGTCGAAATGGGCTGCCCTCTTTTGGTGTCTGTGGCATCTCTGTTACAGATGTTTGCGAATGAAACTTCTTGGGAACTATTGATAAGATGCTGGAGAAGAATTTCTCTAGTGGTATCTTCTGCTTCTTTTGTATATCAAAAATAGGTTTTGCATTGAGCACAAACACTTAAATGAAAGAATACTGTCTTGTATGATTTCATTGTTTTTCGTATGTACTGTAGTACTGTACGGAAATTAACATCACATCTGTCTATTCAACCACACCCATTGACTTGTCTTAACTAACTAAACAAGTGGGTTTCACTTTTTGTTTTCACATTTCACGATTTTAACACCCCCCCCCCCCCCGAACAAACTCTGGTCCATTTGTGGTGGAAAGCATCCAGACTTCGTTATTGTCTATCCACTTTAATGTCAACAGGTTACACAGGATTTGAATTCTATTTCCCATTTTTCAATTTATTAGGTAAAGGTGGCAATCAATGGTGTCCTGTTATTGCGCACTGTGTCGATGGCATTAGTGCATTGTTGGTGGAGCCATAAGAACAATTGAGGGCTCAAATACCAATTTTCTAAATTGTTCAAATTGTTTTACATTTTTGAGTTAACGTAACTACAAACTGACAATGTCACCTCATTTGACCCAGTCAGCATTTCCAGATTCTATTTCAGTAGCAGCACCAGATTGGACAACATAATCCAGATTCTAATTTGCCACGTCACAAACCACAAAAATTTCAATTCCAAAATGGCTGCATTTGTTTAGAATATACTGTTAACACTGCAATTGTCTTGTCACTAGGAGGAACACTGGTGGTCGCATTTCATCGGAGATATGAGGAGCACAGATGTCAAGACTTCTAAGTGACCTAAGTGACATTTTAGGAAGAAAAAAAAAAATAAATAAATAAAGAAATTAATCACAGGAATGGGACGTAATACTACTAATCTATTCGCTGGTAAAGCAATCCTAGTGATTTCAACTCAACTGTTCAACTGTTTGTATAGTCTATGGGACTTAACTACGGGGTCATCAGTCCCTAAACTTACAAACTACTTATGATCTACCTAATACTAAGGACGGCACAAATATCCATGCCCGAGGGGGGATTCGAACCCCCGACCGTAGTAACCGTGACTGGAGTGCCTCAGTCTCCTCGGCCACCCTAGTGATTTTATTGACAATATGTGCCCTCTAGCACAATGCCCGTTGACTGCTTGGTTGTTTGTATTTGCGCTTTGGCGCACAAGAGGTCCAATATCACTAGAACTCCTTTACCACCAAACAGTGCAACAGATTCCACGCGTGGAAGCAGATATCAATGCTATTGTAAAAGCGAGTGGAAAACTTATTTTCTAAAAACGCTTGACATATATAACAAAAGGATAAGAAACGTTATCATTAACAAAAAAAGAAATCAAACCCATCTGGTATTTCCCCACATTACAAACGGGGAAGGAAGGAGCCTCCAAATGAAATTCCAGCAAACAGAATTGCAATAATCAAGGTTCATATAAGAAAATTATCGATGTACTGAAGTCATTATAGTAGAGCAAAATCTCCAAATTGAAAGTACTTACATTCAAACTTAAGGGTGGCAGTGCTGTATAAAATAGTTTTACATGAAGACAAAATGTTAAACCTGAAAGTGAAAGATTTTACAGACATATATTCAAGACAGAGTTTAACCTTTGTTTTGACAGGCCTCATACCGATACATGTGTAAATTGTGACAGGTTACAGATGAAAATTTTACATAGTATGCCTGATGAAAAAAAGGCAGCTGAATTTGAAAAAGAATTCGTCTCGGGAAGGCAGAAGCAGCAAAAGAAAACAAAAGGAAATGCAGGAATTAAAGGACGAAAACCATGTTGTAATATGCATTTATCTTCAAAAGATGATGCCTACACCACATGTCACGAACTCTAAAGCTTTCTATATGCAACAGTTGTGGACATACAAGCTCAATATTCACAACTTAACCAGTGGTACTGCCCATATGTTTATGTTGCATGGAGGACAGGCAAGCAGGGGTTGCCAGGAGATAGCATTGTGCCTGATGAAGTACATCCAGTCTTCCTCACACTGTGGAGGCCAGAACAAGAGCCATCAAATAGTAAAGTTTTGGTGGTGTCTTGTTAGAAATGCCCACATTGAAAGAGTATCACTATTTCCTCATTTCTGAACATTCATACAATGAATGTGATCTTGTCTTCAGAATCATTGAACTTAGAAGAATCAACATGACAGTTATATACCGGAAGACTGGATGAATCTGGCTGCCACAGCAAGTTGAAAATTTGTTGTTACTAAAATGATGGAAGAAGACTTCATTGATCTTCAACCACTAAACCGGTACTTTAGGAACACTCTGCCAGAGATAAGAGGAATGCAGGTACTTCATTTTGAGAAGGCAAACCCAAATACCCTTTTTTTATAAGCAGCTGAAGCTATTCTGCCCATCAGAAACTGCCAATGAGAAAACAATGAATGGGAAGAATGCCTAAACAACTTCCCAGTCTTCAATCCATTGCTGTGAAGCCAAAGCTAAAATACAAGAAATATGAAGACCTGATGGAACTTCTGCAATTTGTACCACCGATAAAGCATCCCTTTTATAAAAGTTTATCCCATGAAACAAAGGCTGGTGCACCACTTTCTCCTCGTACTCATGTGGATGATGATGATGATGATGATGGTGATGATTACCTGGGTAACAACTTCTATGACACAGATGATGATTTTGATACATGTTGATAAGTGTTAAACTCTAAATTTTTCCATTTTGTAAAACAGTCAGGACACGACTGCTGCAACACTGTATCCTGTTATAACAATAAATGTTTGTTATGTTGATTATGTACTCTGAGCCACCACCTGCATGACCTAGGTCGTGAATTACCTTTCCCTTCCGTTCCCATCCTTTTTTCTTCCCTTCTCTCCCACCTGAGGAAGGAACTTTGTTCCGAAAGCTTGTCCTTTTTCGTCCCCTTTTTTCTGTTTCTTCATTTGTGTAACTATCGGCGGTACAGCACAAAGGTAAGTACTGGCCAGCCAATCTATCTCTTTTGAAGAATAATTTATCATCTCTGAGGAGAACTTTCATCATTAATCGAACATTATCATTTTATTCTATTTTCAGTAAGAGGTAAAGGGGTCTAAGTGCGGATTGTACATAATTTATACATATGAACTATGAACCAAAAGTTATACTTCTTTGTTATCATTGGAAATAAAAAGCTAAAGATCCGAGTAATCGTATGAATTTTTCTAAAAGGTGAAATTCTCATTTTCCCACTTACAAAAACGGTTAAACTTTGACTTCAGTTTTCTCGAAACTATGATTTTGTCACTTAGATCCTTGACCTCTGGGGTCCTCATATAGGGTCCACATTGCACCGTTAGCTTTAATTTCAGATGTTGCAGCCAGGCCATTCTACTTGCTAGGCCTATATGAATGTCTGTTTCTGCCTGAGCTTTCTGCCTGCAGGGCGTACATGTAGGCCTGTAGCCTTCTGGCCGCACCGCCGGGCATAAATTATGCCCATACCTGAGAAAAGGTTAATAAGTCATGCTTGCAAAATACTAACACAAATTATTTACTAACTATCTGGTACCCGGCGTGTTGCTTCTGCCTAATTTAAGTTAACTGTACTATGTACATAACCTTCGCGGGAGACCAAGAAGTAAGCTGAACTTTTATCCCAACCAGATGAACATTACGGCACTGCATAAAATACAAACAAATGAACAAATGAAGATGAGGTTTCCAATCTTCCATTAGTCCATCTCCTCCTTTCCCTTCTGTCTGTTCACCTGCTCCTCCACCCGTCTCCTCCTGTCCCTTTCTCTGGCCATTTGCTCCACCCCTTCCCTCTTGACAAATTGTTTGCCGGCTTGCCGATTATAAAAATCTGCTTCATGAAAACATATTTATGTGCTGACTTTCATGGCGACCAGACAATTTGGATGTCTCTTGTAATGTACCCTCCACCATGCACCTACGGAGGCTTACCGAAGGTAGCCCATGTATTAATTCAGGGTATAAGATATCTTCATTCAACATTTCATTCATTCCGTCCAGCCATTTCAGTATGAAGAGTAACAAACGTGTTAACCCACTGTAACGTACCCTCCTCCATGCATTGTACGATGGTTTCCTTAAGTTGGCTCATGTGTTTATTCAGGGTACAAGCTATCTACGTTCCAAATTTCATCCAAATCTGTCTAGTTATTGCAGCATGAATAGAAACAAACATTAACCCACTGTATGGTACCCTATGCCATGCATGCTACAGTGGCTTATGAAAGGTAGTCCATGTATATTAATCAGAGTATAAGCTACCTCTGTTCCAAATTTCATTTGCATCCATCCAGCCATTTCAGCATGAAGGCAAAAAAATGAATTAACTAATTGCAAAGCACCCTCTGCCATGCACTGTATGAAGTAACGTGAAGTATGCGAGTGCAAGCAATGAGTTGGCAAAGTTTTATCACAATTGGATGTACGGTATGGCCCTGCTAAAATATGAACAAAAAGAAAAACAAACAAACATTATTTTTTATAAATTAGATGTATGTATTATTTTCAAATTCACATTAAAACCTTACTTTGGTAGCAGCAAATTCCTTCCACTGGTGGTTTGGTTTTCATCCCCAGTGATTCGGTACGCTTGATATACATCAAAGCTGACAGCCAGAAAACCGTCATTTAAAAATCTGACTGAAGTATGCATTCAACTGAAGCAATTTGTTTTTTAATTCTTACTTCTTACTTGCAGTCATTTAATTGTGCCTATGACCATCACGAAAGTGCGAGCAATATGTTGACACAGTTTCATCGCAATCGGTTGAATGGTACGGCTGCGCATAAAATATGAACACACAAACATCCATTTTTGTTTATTAGAAGAAGATGAATAGGAAAACTGGTAGAAGACATCCTTGGGGGGAAGATCATATCAGATTTGTACAGATATCATTTGTAAGGGTATGACAAAAATGCAGTGATTGGAAAGGGCACAAGAGGAGAGTCCCTCCCCCCTCCATTACTCAATCTATTGCATGGACGTAGTTGTGTCTCAGACCAAGGACAAAATTTAAACTGAATTTAAGTTGAGGGAGAATACATAGAAAAATTTGTGGTCTGCCAACATTTTAAATTCTGTTGGAGACAACAAAGTACTTGCAGGAGCAATTGAACAGACAGTACAGATTGTTTAAAGGAAGATACAAGATAAATATTAACATGAGTAAAGCATGGCCAAGTCAAATCAGGTACTGCTGAAGGAATTAGGATACGAGGGAACAAGTGACAGACAAGTTTTGTTATTATGACTGAAGTATAGAAGAAATAGAATACTTAATAACAATTTTGGGGGAAAGGGGGGGGGGGGAGCATTCCTGAAGGAGAAATTCGCTAACGTGGAATATTAATTTAAGTGTTAAGAAATTTTTCTGAAGACATTTGTCCAAGTGTAAGCTTGCATTAGAGTGAAACAGACAAGCAGTTCTGGGAAGAAGCATTCAAAATGTGATGCTACAGAAGATAGCTGAAGATTAGATGGGTACATTGCATAACTTGATTAAAGACTGGATTCGTTGATACAGCACATTCCGAGATGTTAAGGAATAGTTACTTTAGGGTAATAAGGAAGAGGAAGTGGAGGTGGTGTAGGGGGAAGGGAGTGTAAAAATCCTAAAGGGAAGCAAGAGATGAATACAGTGAGCAGGTGCAAATGTATGTAGATTGCCATTGTTAATGTAAGATGAATGGCCTTGCCACAATATAGTGTGGCGAGCTGTATCAGTCTTCCAACTTAATAACAAAACAGTTTGTCTTGCTGGTCAGACATCTGACATGCTTATAACCATCAAAGTTGGTAGTCACCTTTCAACATAAGATGCCCAGGGTTTGAATATCAGTACAAACGGTTGAGGCTAAAACATACTTTGCATTCAGGAGATCTGGAACCTATTCAAAGCTTCCTTAATCTTAGTTTATTTCATGCACATTAAAGCAAGTAACTATGCTATTCAGTTAGTAGTGAAATTCACTTTTCTGATTTTGTATTTAAAGACACTGTATGTATGACAGTGGTCTATCTGATCTGTTACTTACACTGGCATGAAGAGCTTGGTCTAAGTCTTTTATTAGGTCTTCTGAGGCTTCTAGACCAATTGATAAACGTATCAGATTATCTGTGATTCCAAGTTTCTCCCTCTGGTCAAGTGGGACAGAAGCATGTGTCATGAGAGAGCTGTAACAAAGAACCATAAAATGTTTTCCACCTGGTTGATGAAATCATCCATATTTAGGACACGTGAGTATAAGTTGGGACATAATTAAGTTCTAGAAATGCCTTGATCACAAATATTTATTTTTATTTATTATGCATTTTGGAACACTGTTCGATATTTTGAAAAGGAATGAATACATTAAAAATATTAGTAGGCAATACACAAATATGACACACATATAGGTACATCTTTATGTTCTTGGATTTGATGTAACACGATAGTTTGGCACATTGCATCTAGTCAAGATCAAGAAGAAGACGCACCTATGTATGATTCATATCTTATATCTGTGTATTGCCTACCAATATTTTTATTTTATTTATTCCTTTTCAAAATATCTGACAGTGTTCCAAAAGGTGTAATAAATAAAAATAAATATTTGTGACCAAGACATTTCCAGAACTTATTAAAGCCATAAGATGCTTCCATATGTTACAGAATGGAACTGAAACATGGAAGTCGGCAAATCAACATATTAAACACATTAATTTCATACTTACGGTATTTCAGCCAAGCTTTCAAATCCACCTAAACTCTCTGCTAAACTGATGACTTTTAGAGCACTCAAAAACCGCTTTGCTTCTTTTAGACTACCTTTTATATAAAATGAGATCATCCCACTGTGACCATGGCACTGTTTCAACGTCAGTTCATACTGTGGATGAGATGGCAGACCTATAATAAAAATCCAAACAACACTTTACATAAATGTAATTATCTCTCACGAGCCACAATGCAAACTTTGAATTCATAGGTTTACATTCTCTTTTGCAGTTTCTAATAACTGACTAGCACAAGTTTTAAGCAGTATTTATTTTTAATGAGCAATAACATTAGACTATCATTACAGGTATCACTCTGCAAGCTGAATTTTGAGTGAGACATGTGTCAAGTTGTGATTGGATAAATGAATTTTATGTCAACTGCAGAATATAATACTAAATTGTGTAAAGTTAGACAAAGTTCTTGCTGCAATGTTTGGAAGTAACAGAGCAACAACAATGTTAGAAACCGTTGTAACAGCATGTTAGGTTATAGTATTCAGAGAGTCAGCTGCAGAGAGCAGGAGATCTGAAGTTGCTGTGTCACTGTTGGCATACAAACAATAAGGTAGCACAAAGAAACTCTAATGTACAAATACAACAACAAATTATGAAAGAATTTCCATACATTGGTTTCACTTTCATATTTAAACAAATTTAATAATTGCTCTTGAAAATTAGAGCCATAGTGGGACTCTAAAAACTGGGTTTCCCACTTAACGTAAGTGGTCATATTAACTAATTGAATAATCTGGACACACCTCTCATCCTACACCAGTTCTCAAGTGTTACTTACAACTGTTGTAGCATCTCATCCATTCAGAGTTTAATGAAATTGAGCCATGGTGGCTCCTGGTTCAGATCCAGCACATCCATCCTGTACGTCATCACCCTGTTGCTCGCACTGGGTAGTCTGCCTTGTTTGTTTTATTGAGTAAATTTTCATTTTAAAAAGACACCCTCCCTCCTTATTTTACCTTATCTTGTTGGTACATATACCTTGCAAATTATATTTAGGTCACATTTCTTGCCGAGCCCATCTCTATGTACTTCATCCGACAATCTATTTTACAACGCCCTCCGCTGTTACCGTTCGTGCATGGAAAGTTTCAGGGCTTGTTACCACTGAATGCAGTTCCGCCCGCTACCACCGAGTGTGTCAGTGTTCTCGATGCTCTACTGTTCACATGCGAGCACTGATAAGGACGTGGCTTGCTCGTTACTGGCAGGCAGTTGTGGTGAGTGGAGCAATGTGTTGGCAAGTGTGTGCATGCTGCCTTGCATTGCATACCTTGCGAGCTGACTGTGATTGTGGCACCGTTGGATGTCCGCTGCCAGTGACAGTTTGATAACTGTCTTATTCCAGATTCCACCTATTGTAATGAAACTGACAACATTTGATAACCTGTATATAAATATGTGAAACTTAATTTATACTAACATTATAAAATGCCACTCATCTTTAATATAATTTTTATTAATATTATGAAAGTCTACAAAAACTGCCAAACTTGAATCCAAATCAATATATCGATATGCATTATCTTTGGAAGGCAAGATCTTTGGACTTCTTTTTGGAATGCTGTGGCCACTTTGAATGAGGCATGGACGGTGACTAGTGACATTGCTTTCTTTTTGTGGTCTTGTGGTGTTTAAAGCTTTTGTATTGTGTAGTTTTTCTTTGTTTAGTGAAGTGTCGCAATAAATACCAGTTACTTTAAAAAAAGTTATCCACGAGTTAATAGTACAAACGCCGATAAAAACCTGGACATCCAATTCTTTTGCAGCACAAAGAAATCGACCTTAGACAACAAAGCCAAATTTTTCACCAAGAATTCACTGTAACCAATTATATTATACATTCACATGACCTCTAAAAAAGTCAATGTTTCTACGAGCCATTCTGGGTTGAATTGTGTACAACAGTCCCGCATTATTTTTAGTGGTAAAGCATAGAGGCATGTGAAAATATGGGGGCTCAGAGCCAGGATTGTGGACTTTGTTTGTGTAAACAATAACATACTATAAATTGCAGGAATCCAGCCAAAAATAACAGCACACACACACACACACACACACACACACACACACACACACACACACACTCTTGTGTGGAATACCGCGTGAGCAAAAGGAACGAGGAAGACCACATGGAAACAGCTTCTGAGTGCAGAAAAAAATGCATAACGGACCGACCCTGTGGCGAAGATCTGCAAAAAGATAAGTACTATCATTCAGTGTTTCTTTTTCTTTTTTTATTTACGTTTCTTTCTTTATGTGTGTGTGTGTGTGTGTGTGTGTGTGTGTGTGTGTGTGTGTGTGTGTGCGCGCGCGCGCGCGCGCGCGCGTGGAATATGACTATTTTAGGCAACAAAAGTGACAAAGGCTCAGACCAACTTTGCGAAAACGTAGTACTGCCTGAGCAGAGAAAACAAGAGGATAAATCATTTATTGAAGTTTGTCAAAGTGTTAGCTTATCGGAAAAGGGGGAAACAGACATAGAAGTATTACTGCATATGGTAAAGAAATCTTTAGACTTAAACAATTGCCGCTAGTGTACAGGACATGAATTTAGCAGTTGAAAAACTGCTTTCAAGTCATGAACATAGCAGTTGCAGACAGTTTTCAGGTTTTGGATACGAAATCCGAGCAACGGTTAAAATCGCTAGAACAAAGAATGGACGAAAAAGTATTGTGCCTAGAAGGGGCAAAGAACAAAAAGATCGACAATGTGTTACACTGGGGAAGCAAGCTTAGGAGTGACATTTCAAAAATGAACAAGAAAGTAAGCTGGGCAGAAACGAAAATCGTTGCTGTAGAAACGTAAGTGGGAAAAATTCACTTCAAACTGAGTGACAAAATGGAATTTGTAAAGGATGAATTAACCAAAGATAGGGCGAATAATAAAAAAAAGTTTTGTAAAAGTAAACAGTCATCTTGACTATTTGTGATAACACCAACACATTGGCAAAAGATATGGAAAATAGGTTAGACTCTAAAATATCAGTAGTAGAAGAAAAAGTAAAAAACAGTGACACTGTGAAAAGTAATGATGCCATAAGCAAAACAAATGTGAGTAAGCTAGAAAGCACTATTTCTGAAATGGACAGTAAATTTGAAATGCTTAAAAGTGAATTAGCTAATAAGAATTTTTCTAACAATTTATGTAATGTTCTTTCTAACCACCAATGAAAAGTTTCTCTGATGAGTGTAGCTTACATCCAGTAGACTTTTTGCAGAACTGTAAAGAATTTCTTACCTGATATGTGTGAACAACTTAAAATCTGATTTGTTAAGAGGATTTTGGAGGGGGAAGCCTTGCCCTGGGCAAATGAAAACTTTGCTGATAAGATGTCTTATATTGAATTTGAAGGTATGTTTCTGAAGAGATTGTGGTCTGATACCAAGCAGGCCAGAATAAAGAGTGAATTCCTAAGCAGAACCAACTACAAAGAAAGCCACGGTACTATGAAGCAATTTTGTAAGGATCAGCGTAGGAAACTTTTTCACTTAAACAAACCCTTTGACGAGATCACACAAATTGAAGCGCTGAAACGTAGATTGCCAAAAGAGGTACAATGGGATTTGGTTTATGGCCCTGATGATAATATTGAACAGTTTTTAAATTATGTTAATAAACTTGACAGGACTATGGACAAAGTAGGAAAATTAGCCCACCATTCTAATGAACATGGGGGACAAAATAGTATGGGGAACCATGGACCAAAAAGCTAAGTGACGCTCCATTGATGGTCCGCAAAGTAGGGGCAGAAGAAAAAATTACAAAATGGACCACTGACTGTGACAATACACCACCGAATTCTACTGATGTTGTAAGTGATTGCTTGATTAATCTATGTTATCCTATAAATGTCATACCTGTTGAAGATGATTGTAATAGGGATAACGTTGAAAGTACTAGTAAAAGTAAAGAATATTTACAAAATACCATGTGCCCAATAGAAATAGTCAATCTAGCAAAATTTTTTGAGTGGGCTGAGGATAGCAGTTTATTAGAGAATCAACAGAGGACTAGTTTGCATGAGGATCTAGGGATCAAAACTCTGATTAAAGACCCAGTTGAATCTACAGTGAACAATAAATTAATATTTAAGGAATTATCTGTACTTGGGAACAACAGTGAAGTTAACAGTTTACAGGGAAATTGAGTTAATGACAATGCTGGAGAGAGTGAGGATTTAGGAAATGTAATAGATGAAGATAAGTATTTTGTTAGTTTACTGGAAAAAATAGAACACTAAGGCATCAGAGGAATTGCAAACAATTGGATTGCTTCATTCCTAACCAATCGGATGCAGAAAGTCAGCATTAAGTAGTGTAACAAACAAACCAACTCAATAACCGAAATCCTATCAAGTAATAAAACTTGAAAGCAAGGGGTACCCCAGGGCTCGGTATTGGGACCTCTACTTTTCCTCCTATATATTAACGAATTGAGCCTGAATGTAGATGTACACAAAACAATAAAATTTGCTGATGACACAACTGTACTCCTCAAAGGGGAGAATACAGAGGCTGTGCAAAAAGCTGTGAACTTTGCCACTGAACTGCTCGGCAACTGTGCTAAAATTAACAGATTAGCCATCAACACTAAAAAGACAGCTTCCATGAACTTTCACACAATACAAAATGTAAATACCTCCCAGCCACTTGTCACCATAAATAACCAGCCAATAGATACTGACACTGTCTTCAAATTCCTGGGTCTGTGGGTTCAAGATAACCTGAAATGGAATACTCATATAGAAAAGGTAAATGCCAGAATTAGTACTGGCTGTTATGCTTTGAGTGTACTGAAACCATGTGCCAGCCTGATAACAGTAACCATCGCATACTACACTTACATACAAGCCCACCTAAAATATGGTGTGATATTCTGGGGAAATTCTCCAACTCCCCTGAGTATCTTCAGAATCAAGAAGAGAGAAATGAGGATAATTACTGGGAGATAACCCAGAGACTCCTGCAAACCCATCTTCAGAAAGTTTGAAATCCTTACTCTGCCATGCCTCTATATTCTCAAGACTAAAATTTCTCAGAAACAACATAGGGCCAAATGACTCCACAGTTGTAAAAAATAATGAAATACACAAACACAACACCAGGAATAACTCAAATCTGCATGTTTTATGTACAAATACTCAACTGTGTAAAAAGGAAGCTTTCCACATGGGCCTCCAACTGTTCAACAATCTTCCCACTAGTATTAAGTCCATCAAAGACAACAAAAATTTAGCAAAGCTGTGAAGTAATATTTGCTGTGTCACTGTTTTTATCCTGTAAATGAATACCTAGAGCAGTAATCTTGTTATGTATGATAAATCGAAAACACTGAGTAATGGCAAAAAGTAAAGTAAACCAACCTTGAAATATAGTACATTATGATATTATATGTAAACATAGTTAACTGATTGTTTTACGACCTCTGTAACACACTGTGTACCATCAGATCATATGGAATAAATAAATAAATAAAAGGAGAATTAGATGCTTTATGTATTGTGAATGAAGTTGATAAATTACCTGCAGTTGAAGTACCCAAGTGTATTGCTGATAATGTAAATTGTGTTCATGATTTTCAAACTGTATGTTTCAGTAGCCAGATTTCATCAGATCAGATGTGTGTAGATGGGTGCACCTCAGTGTTATGACTACTAACACAATTATACAGGGTGAGCACCCACTCTTATCCTGATCAGTATAGCAATGTCCGGAGACACGTTCGTTAGCACACACAGTACGTAACTGAGGCGAGGTTCTCAGCTGTCCCCGTGCCTCTCTCAAATGCCGCGCGGCCGCAGGGTGCAGCACAGTAGTGCCGCCAGCGCCGCACAGTGGCCAGTTCTGGTAATGGGCGGCGCGCCGTCTAAACACACGCGCCGCGCGTTACCACACTCAGATAAACCACCAAACTGCATAAACAAACCTCTCGTCAACATGCATAAAGATAAATTATTCCTATACTCTATGTGGCTAAATAGTGAGGCAGTAAAAAATGATATGAATTTTAGGAAAATGTTAATCAGGGTATGTCAGGCTGAATTTCTTGTGTGTGTTTGGCAAAGTATCAAGCACCAAATTGTTGATCAACTAAAAAATAAATATTTAGGTGAAGGGCAAGGTAGGATACAGGAAATTTTAAATGTTGACGAAAACAGTGATGTTCGTATTAATGTTATGTTGTTATGTCTGTAAAGAATAGCTGTGAAAGGGTTTTTAATAATTGTGATGCAGAAAACTATAGTTTTAGGGGAAATTGAAAGTGACCTGCTATATGAAAATGTTCAGCATGGGGAGAGAATTAGTATAAGTTGCCCATTCATAAAAATAGAAGTTGGTTCGTGGAAAGGAAAGTGCCTCATCAACACAAGTAGCCAGGTATCTGGAATACCCGAGAAACTTAGCATAAAGTTGAAGGAGGAAAAAGATTATGTTGAAATGCCTGTAATTGGGGTAAAAATACAAGGCGCCACAGGGAAATCCAGTACAGCTGTTAAAAGACAAGCATTATTGACTTTCATGATTGAAGGTGTTCCCTTCTCCCATGGGTTCTTAGTTATACCAGAACTGGGGGAAGAATTTATAATGGCGATGCCATGGATCTCTATTGTAAATGCTGGCCAAAAATTGGAAATCAAGTCACTACTGTGGGAATTCTGTGATGTTTTTAGCAATGTACCAGGAAGAGTGAAAGGCTACCTGTGTACTTTGCTTGTGAAACCCCACGAACGTTTCTTCATAAAATCATGTGGTGTACCCATTGGTACAATGGAACAAGAGTTGCGCAGACTGGAGGAAAGACAAATAATTGAAAGAAGCATCCGTGCTTACAACAGCCCACTGGTAGTAGTACTTAAAAAAGATAATAGTGTTAGATCAGTCCTGGACTACAGACACTTAAGATTCTATACAGGGAAACAGACCACCCCAAAAATAGATGAATTATTATATAAGATTACAAAGACTAAAGTAATGTCAAGTTTAGACTTGGCCTCTGGTTTCCACCAAGTACCGCCGACACCTGAATCCAGGAAATACACCGCTTTTCTGTACAATGGTCAGTGTTACTAATACTGTGTAGTCCCATTCGGACTAAACTCACCTGTAGCCAAATTTATCAGGGCATTACACCATGTGTTAGGTCAAGAACTTGTAGGTAAATTGGTAATATATGTAGATGACATATTAGTGACCGGGCGAGATTGGGATGAGCATTTGGCGTTACTGAAACAAGTATGCAAAAAAACTAAGAAAGTGAGGAATGACATTGAAGCTTGAAAAATGTAAATTTGCATTATCAGAAGCAAAGTTTCTAGGACATGTGATCTCAGAGAAAGGAATTTCAGCTGACCCTGATGAAATTAAAGCCATTTCGTAGGCTGATCCAGTAAGCGTATTTTACCATTTAAAACATTATTTCCTGCATTTTACACCATTTTACTGAAGTCCCTTGAAAAGCGTAAAAACGAGGTTCTACTGTATGTGTGATAAGTGTCAAAGGGTTAAAGTAACAAACAGACGATGTCAAGGTGAACAGCAAATCATCATCCCTTCACAGCCCCTTGATATTGTGGATAGGGACTTCTATGTATCCCTCCCAAATGGTAGGAGTGGACATTGTTACATCTTCGGCATGGTGGATGTGTTCTCAACGCTAATAAAGCTATACCCAGTCAGGAAAGCCACTGGTAAAGAAATAGCTACTAGACTTGAGAGAGATTACTTTGCCAATGTGGGAAAACCGAAAGCAATATTATTGCATAATGGCTCACAGTTCATATCTAAAGTATGGAAAGCATTTATCAATAAGTCAGGAATTAAACATATCCAGATATCAGTATACAATCCGTCGTCAAACCCTGCAGAACGTTAAACGCGTGAAATTGGGTGATTATGTTGCACCTATTGAAGCCACAAACATGCTGTGTGGTATGATCATATTTCAAACTTCGAAGACATCATGAATAGTCTGCAACATAGCTCAACTGGTTTTTCACCTCATGAAATTATGTTTCACATTAAACCTGACAATCTCATTGCTGAGCTCATACAATTCCCACCATGTATACCGAAAACCATGCAAGAACGTGAAGCAATTGTAAAGGAAACAATGATTAAGAGGGGGGAGATCAGAAAATGGGGGCACGACAACAAAGTAAAGATAACCAGATTCAACATTATAGACCAGGTGCTAGTAAAATCTCATAGTAAATCTAAAATCTTGAATTCTGAAATAAAGAAGTTTTTTTGACATCTATGTTGGCCTGTTTGACATTTTAGAAAACCCACGCCCAAATGCTTATCGGTTAGCATGCCCCAAATCCAGGAAAATCTTTGGCCTACGAAATGTGGTTTCCTTGAAAATGTATAAACATAAGGGGAAAGGAAACCCTTAAGGGATTGGGAATTAAACCATTGTGATGTGTTCCTGACACACGGTCAATGAAATGTGGATACTAAACTCGTTAATGATACTTTCGATGCCTGAAAAATCATTTGTAAAATATGGTGACAATTCCTAGTATTAAAGATGTATTTAATATATATATATGTGTGTGTGTATGTGTTAATTTTATTGTTATTCTCTATTTGTTTCAAAATGTGTTGCCCCACACTAAGTATTCACACTGGTGAACTAGATGATAAGAATTTTTGCAAATATTAAAACTTGACATTCTCATGATCCCCGATAGCTTAATTTTAAAATGTGTATGAAATCAGTTTTTAAATGAAACCTTCCTCTGTACAATATATATTATTTTGTGCTTAAATTTTATTGGAGTGTTGTATATTTGTATGTGTATCTAAGTTGTCTCCACTCCCAAACATTTTGGTGACACCACCGTTTCAGGCCTTCGGCTTGCCAGTATGTGTAATCACACATTTACCTGTGTAAAAATAAATAAATTCCGTTCCTTGTTTCGGAACATTTCTGTGGCTCTTATGCACATTGGTTACATTAAACAAAATTGCATTCCAATAATGTCAAAGAGACAATTTTACTAATTGCAGCCTGATATAACCCATGTGCACTGAAAAAAAAAAAAAAAAAAAAAAAAAGAGAGTAGTTATGGCTAATATGAAATACTGAATACACTTTAAGCATCATCCTTGTCCAGATTCATTGTTACACTTTGTAAATGCTGTATCACACTAGTGTTTCTCCGCACACAGATGGACCTGGTAAACTGCCGACAAGACACCTAAGACAAGGAAGGACCATCAAGGAGCAGACATTCAGCAGTGGTGCGGTGTTGTAAGTAGTGTGTGCACTGTTAGAAGTTCAGTCAGGAAATTTCTCGGAAAATAAAGGTGAAGTGCAACGACTGTGAGACTCATTATCATAAGAATTTCAGTCTAACTACTATTCTGTTGGCTCAAAAACATTCTTGTTTTTTTTTGAAACCTTGTTGTGTTATGTCTCCCCACTGATAAGACCATCAGAGTCATGAACATATGTTATTGTTACTCGTCAGTTCCATTACTTTAATATCAGAATTTTGTTTACATTCCCATGCTCACAAAATTCTTGCAGGGCTTTTGTAATGAAACTGACAATATTTGATAACTTGTATATAAATATGTGTAACTTAATTTATATTAATATTAAAAATGCCACTCATCTTTAATATATTTTTTATTAATATTATGAAAGTCCGTACAAAATCTTCCAAACTCCAAATAAATAAATGCATATCAATAATCTTTGGAAGGCAAGATCTTTGGACTTCTTTTTAGTGTTATGCGGCCACTTTGAAAGAGGCATGGACGGTGACTAGTGGCGTTGCTTTGTTTTTGTGGTCTTGTGGTGTTTCAAGCTTGTGTATTGTATAGTTTTTCTTTGTTTAGTGAAGTGTCGCAATAAATACCAGTTATTTAAAAAAAAAGTTATTCATGAGTTAATAGTACAAACGCCGATAAAAACCTGGACCTCCAATTCTTTTGCAGCACAAAAAGAAATCTACCTTAGACAACAAAGGCAACTTTTTCACAGAGAATTAACCGTAACCAATTATATTATGCATTTACATCACCTCTAAAGCAGTCAATGTTTCTATGAGCCATTCTGATTTGAATTGTGTACAACAGACCCGCATTTTTTTAGTGGTAAAGCACAGAGGCATGTGAAACTATGGCCATGGCTGGTGATCATATTCTGAACGTGGAGACGGAGAGTGACGGGTCATACTCTTCACAGCTTCAGGCTGGCGCATTGGGGCAGGAATCTTTGTCAAGTTGACCATGTAACTTGGGCTCAACTAAAACTTTTGCCCAGCAGGCAGTTTAGTTCAGTGCCCCATATGCAACCACCTGTTGTTAGTGTCGACTTAGAGAGAGAGAGAGAGAGAGAGAGAGAGAGAGAGAGAGAGAGAGAGAGAGAGAGAGAGAGAGAGAGAGAGAGAGAGAGCGCGCGCTACGGAATGAGTAAGGTTGCAGAGAACTGCTCTGCGCTGGACTGCCCCACTGTCAGATCCAATGTAAACAAAACAACAGAGGAAGTGCAGTGCAGTAAATGTGGTCGATGAGCGATATAACAAGAAGCCGTTTATTGTTTAGTTTACAATTAGTGTTTGCATGACAGAACTACTAAGCAAAGCTTGAGAAAAAATATAAAAAAATAATCGAATAACAACTTGGTAATCCGTCTTATGCTGACTGCAATTTTAACAGCTGCTGTGGAAGATGGCCACACAATCAAACATAGTAACTTGGTAGTTTTCTGACCCACAGATTTATTCTATTAGAACTGCACATGCACTCGCCATATGTACTGTAGGCATCTTCCGAATGATGTATCAAATGAACACTTGTCATAAATATTCTATTTTAGCAACAATTTTACATAAGGGATATAGTCTCATTCTTCCTGTAAGTAGTTACAGGTAAATATTTTTTGTTGTACTTCGTGTTACAGCTTTTTGTATCCCTCTGCAAAGTTTAGACAGGAGATCCTTAGTTTGCTGTTTTGTATGCAATAATTTTAATTCACCAAGTTTGCAAAATTACATAAAAATAGAATTAAGGTTATAGAGACTTAATTCTTACATTCAGTATTGCTAAAGAATACAATTAAAATTTTACAAGTTTTTCTTTTTCGATGAAATGATTTTGTCTAGGCTAAAGACTGAAATTAAAAACAGTCAAACGGAAACAATACAGCATTACGGATGAAGAGAGGGCTGCCAGGTCAGAAAGAATGAGGAAGTTTTGGGAAAAGATGAAACTGAGGAAACATTAAAACTAATATTGTAAAGAATGTAGTGTATATGGTTTAAGTGCTTAAATGTTGGCATAAACTATGTAAATAATAAATAATTTTAATTTTAATTTAAAATATGGATCAAATTACAACATATGTCTTCCCAACCATCAATACACTAAAACAAAGAATGACTTAATGACACTTTGCTGTCCGGCAGTCTAGTCTTAACTGTATTTATTGTTTACACATATAATTGTCTATTTTCACATTCTTCTACCATACCCAGACTGGAGTAATCTTTGTAAGGGGCCCCATTGTTGTTTCTTTTGACTGGTTCATGTGAACTTAGCTGACTGCAGTCAGACTGCTGTCTCACTACGTGGTATTCAAAGATCTGGCTACCATCTCATATGTTTTGTCCTACAAGGCCTGTTACCTGTTGGTGTTCAGTGGTTGTCGCTACCTATCAACTGCAGCACTTTACTACATTTCTTGTTTTAAAAATTGTACCTTGATGGCAGGTGTTCTCAGGAAAGTGCCACCAATGATGCTGAACTATTGTGTTACGGTGCAAGTAGGGAAAAAAAAATATTTTGAGTGAAACTTCCTGGCAGATTACAACTGTGTGCCGGAACTGGGACTCGAACCTGGGACCTTTGCCTTTCTGGGCAAGCACTCTATTGACTGAGCTATCCTGACACGACTCACAATGCCGCCGCACAACTTTACTTCCACCAGTACCTCGCCTCCTACTTTCCAAATTTCACAGAAACTCTCCTGCGAAACGTGCAGGACTAGCACTCCTGGAAGAAAGAATATGGTGGAGACATGGCTTAGCCACAGACTGAAGTTTGGAAAGTAGGAGCCGAGGTACTGGTGGAAGTAAAGTTGTGAGGCGGCATTGTGAGTCGTGTCGGGATAGCTCAGTCGGTACAGCACTTGTCTGCGAAAGGCAAAGGTCCCAAGTTCGAGTCCCGGTTCCAGCACACAATTTTAATCTGCCAATCTGCCAGGAAGTTTCATATCAGTGCACACTACACTGCAGAGTGAAAGTTTCATTCAATATTTTGAGTGTTATTACCTGCCCATTAGTGTGTACACGAAGGTGTTACCAACATGGGATGTCGTGCAGTTCAGTTGACTAAATATTAGAGCTTTTATTAGTTATTCTGTACTACGTTCATTTCAAATTTTAAATTTCGTCCTTGTTAATACTTTGACCTAATGGTTGCTAATTTACAAGGGCATTGTCCATTTAAGACAATGACATGAGTGATTCTTTTAAACTATTTAGAGTACTCTGTAGTGCCTTGCTATTCTAGAAAAAAAAAAAAAGAAAAAAAACTGGGCCTTTTAAGAATCTATTCATTATTTGGATTTGGAGAAAGCTTTTGGCAATGTTGATTGGAATAGATCCTTTCAAATTCTGAAGTCAGCAGGGATAAAATATAGGGAACAGAAGGTTATTTACAACTTTTATGTTAATCAAACAGCTGTTATTAGAGTTGAAGGGCATTAAAGGGCTGCAGTGGTTGGGAAGGGAGTAAGGAAGGGTTGTAGTCTTTCTTCAATGTTATTCAATTTTTACATTGAGCAAACTGTGAAGGAAAGTAGAGAGAAATTTGGAGAAGGAATTGGAGTCAGGGTGAAGAAATGAAAACACTGCGTTTCTGCTGATGACACTAATTCTCTCAGAGACAGCAAAGGACCCGGAAGAGCAAATGAACGGAATGGACAGTGTGTTGAGAGGAGCGTATAAGATGAACATTAACAAGAGCGAAACAAGCAAACGGAGTACAGTCTTAAAAGTCAGGCGATGCTGAAGGAATTATATTAAGTAAAGAAAAAATAAATGTGGTGGATGAGTTTTGTTAAAAATAACATATTATAGTCGCAGTACAGAGGATATAAAATGCAGAATGGCAACGGGAAGTAAAGCATTTTGAAAATGAGGAATTTGCTAGTACTTAGAATATCAATTTAAGTTTAATGAAGCCTTTTCTGAAGGCATTTGTGTGGAGCATTGGCTTATACCCAAGTGAAACTTGCACAATAATTACTTTAGACAGGAAGAGGATACGAGGCTTTTGAAATGTGGTGCTACAGAAGAATGCTAAAGATTAGGTGGGTGGATCGTGTAACTAATTAAGAGGTACTGAACAGAATTGGGGAGAAAAGGAATTTCTGGGATGCCTTGACTAAAACAAACAATCCATTGACAGGAAACATTCTTAAACATGAAGGAATCGTAAATTTATCATTGGAGAGAGAGAGAGAGAGAGAGAGAGAGAGAGAGATCACAGAGGGAGACCAAGAAAAATATAGTATTCCGATGAATGTTGTTTGCTCAGGGTAGAGTAGGGTGGAGGCTGTATCAAACCAGTCTCTGGACTGAAGACAATAACAACATTCATTATGTATTAAGTCATTAATCTAAGGTTGAAGCTCAAGCCCTTTACAAAAATTAACTTACCACGGCATTGGCATTGTAAGATTTTGGAAGGTATGATTCTTTTAAACTATTGTGACTTGTTAGAAACTATTGTGACTTGTTAGTAAAATATCAGTTTTTCACTGCCTGGCTAATTTGAAATTTGAATAGTAAAAGCTATTCATTTTAATAAATTGTTGATTAAGTAGCAATTTATTTTATTGGTCGCCCCCCCCCCCCTCCCCCGCTCCAGTCCTTCCACTTCCCTCTTATTTTTCTTTAATTGTTAAATTTGAGGTCTCAGAAATAGCATTTTATGATAAAATGCACATCTATCTGGTGTCTCTCTCTCTCTCTCTCTCTCTCTCTCTCTCTCTCTCGTGGTTTTAGGGCACACAACTTTTCAGGTCATTAGCAACTAGATCGGAACAGAGATTCACTAGATCTAAAAAAAAATGTATAACTGCCAGAAAGGAGAGTATCAAGAGAAAGCTAAAACAGAAGGATAAAAAAACAAATAGAAGGGTTAAATATCCTTTGATAAATTGGCCATGTTGATAAAACGCAAAACTCGAGCAGCTGCTCGTGTGTCATCAGCTAAAAGTTCCTCCAGAGAAGACGGCAAATTAAGGGCTACACAGAGATGATTAAAATTAGGACAAGACAGTAAAACATGTCGCACCGACAGCGATTCACCACAGGAGCATAGCAGTGCAGCGTCAGCGGTTAGCAGATGACGGTGGCTGAATCGGCAGTGACGAATCCACAACTGGGCCAGGATGACCTCTCGCCGACAGGGGCATGAGGTGGTCCTCCATGCGGTCAGGATCGGTTTTACGGTTCTCAGATTATTGTCGTGGAAAGAGAACCACGAACTGTGCCAGGACGGCACAATACCCTGGCGAAAAACCCATTGAATATCATCTGATGGGACGCAGAAAGTAGCCATGCGAGACAAATGAGCTGCTGCCTTGGCTGCAATGTCGGCAGTCTCATTCCCAGGCACACCCACGTGGGAGTCAGAGCAGATGGCATAAAAGGGATGGCGCCGACGGCGGATGTACAAAACTGCCTGGTGGAGGGCAAAAAGCTCAGCCATGAAATTCGAGCACCAGTCAGGGCGCTTGTATTGGAAACGATTGTCCCGAACGACGAAGGCAGATCCGACACATTTAGTGCTCTTGGAACCCTCAGTGTAGATAAATATGCCATTATCAAACCGCGAACGGAGTTCGACAAGCCTTGAGCGATATACCAAATCCAGAGTACTCTCCTTGGGGAGCGAACTAAGTTCGAGGTGGGCGTGAACCTGGGCCTGATGCCACGGTGGCAATGGGCTATCACTCAACAGAAAGGTGGAAGGAAGGGTAAAATCGAGCCGCTGAAGCAGGCGGCGAAACCGAACTCCAGGTGGAAGCAAGGCTATTGCAGACAACCGATATTGGCGATCGAGGGAGTCATCAAAGAATAATAGGTAAGATTGATGGTTGGGCATCAACAGCAGTCAACATGTGTACCAACACAAGAGTATGTCACAGTGAGAGGTCAAGGGTAATACAGCAGCTTCAGCATAAAGACTTTCACCACGGCTGGTATAAAATGCACCGGTCGCCAGGCGTAATCCCCGATGGTGAATGGAGTTGAGACGGCGAAGAAGGGACGGCTGTGCAGAAGAGTATACAAAGCTTCCGTAGTCGAGCTTTGACTGAGCAATGGCCTGGCAAAGGTGAAGCAAGACGGTACGATCCACTCCCCATGATGTGCAACTGAGGACACGAAGAACATTGAGGGATCGCGCACAACGGGCAGCCAGGTAGGACACGTGTGGAGACCAGCAAAGTTTCCGATCCAACATTAGTCCCAAGAATTTTGTTGTCTCCACAAATGGGAGAGCAACGGGGCCAAGACATAGAGATGGTGGAAGAAATTCCTTGTATCTCCAGAAGTTTATACACACCGTTTTCTCAGTGCAGAAGTGGAAGCCGTTCGCATTGCTACAGGAATATAGGTGGTCAAGACAGCATCGAAGACAACGCTCCAAGTGACACGTCTACTGGGCGCTGCAATAAACTGCGAAAAGGGATCCGGAAACCATCAGCTGAAAGGCAATCTACGATCGGATTGATTGCAATGGCAAACAGAGCTACATTCAAGACGGAGCCCTGTGGCACCCCATTCTCCTGGCGAATGGTATCTGACAAAACAGAGCCCACCCCTACCCGGAACTTGCGATCCGCCAAAAATGCTTGAATAAAGAGAGGGAGGCGGCCACGAAGGCCCCATGTGTGCAATGTGCGGAGAACGCCTGCCCCCCAACAGGTATCATAAGCCTTCTTTAAGACGAAGAACACTGGTACTGTTTGACGGTTCCTTAAAAAGTTATTCATAATGAAGGTCGATAAGGTGACGAGGAGATCAGCAGCAGAGCGGTGTCTATGAAAACCACATTGGGTATTAGTCAGGAGGCGTTGAGATTCGAGGAGCCAGACCAACCGAGCGTTAACCGTGCGTTCCATCACCTTACAGATGCAGATTGTCAGAGAAATGTGGCGATAACTGGAAGGAAGACGTTTGTCCTTCCCTGGTTAGGGGATGGGGACTGGGGACAACAATGGCTTCACACCAACTTGTGGGAACCTGACCTTCAGTCCATATGCGATTATAGGTGCTAAGAAGGAAACACTTGCCCGTAGGGGAAAGTTTCTTCAGCATCTCAATATGGATGGAATCGGGCCCAGGAACAGAAGATCGGGACAGGGCGAGAGCACGGTCTAGCTCCTGCATGGTGAAGGAGAAATTATAACTTTCACGATTAAAAGCGTGGAAAGAAGGTGGCCGTGCCTCCTCTGCCTGTTTGCGAGGGAGGAAGGCAGGGTGGTAATGGGCAGAGCTAGAAACCTCCACAAAGGAGCGGCCCAAAGCATTCAAAACATCAGCGGGGTCCACAAGGACTGTGTTCTTGACGGTCAGGCCAGAAATCAGAGAGTGGACCTTGATGCCAGATAAACGGCGTAGGCCACCCCAGACAGCCGAGGAGGAAGTAGAGCGGTTAAAAGAACTGGTAAAAGCAGTCCATCAACCTTTTTTGCTGTCTTTTATAACAAGACGACATTGTACTCGCAGTTGTTTGGAGAATTGTATCAATTCTAATGTCAGGTGGTGGTGGAAAGTGTGTAAAGCACGTCACCGGGCTCTAAGAGTGTCACGGCAGGCTGCAGTCCACCAAAGGACCGGTACGCGACATGGAGCAGAAGATGTACGAGGTATGGAATGTTTGGCAGCGGTGAGAATAACCTCTGTGAAGTATTTGACCTGATTGTCACAGCTGGAAAAATTCTGATCGTGAAAAAACATCCATGGAAGAAGTTGGCTTTAGTGATGTTCCAGGTGGTGGGACGAGGAGATGGGGTATGATGCAGGAAGTGGATTACACAAGGGAAATGATCACTCGAGTACGTGTCAAAGTGCGTACCACTCGAAAACGACGTGCAAGCTGAGGACTGCATATCGCGAGGTCTAAGTGGGAATAAGTGTGGGTTGTGTTGGAAAGGAATGTCGGTGCACCGGCATTGAGGCAGACAAGATTAAGATGGTTAAAGAGGTCTGCTAGAAGGGAGCCTCTGGGGCAAGGTGCTGGAGAACCCCATAGGGGGTGGTGGGCATTGAAGTCGCCTACCAACATGAAAGGTGAAGGGAGTTGGTCAACGAGGTGTAGCACATCTGCTCTAGTAAGGGTAGATGACGATGGCGAATAGATATTACAGAGGGAAAAGGTGGAGAGAGTGATGCGGACGGTAACTGCCTGTAGGTGAGTATGCAATAAGATGGAATGGTAATACACGTCGTCCCGAATGAGCATCAGAACCCCTTCATGGGCTGGAGTACCTTTCACAAGTGGCAGGTCGAAACGCACAGAGGTGTAGTGGGGGAAGCCTGCATGATCACATGGACGTAACTTAGTTTCTTGGAAGACAGACTAGAAGCGTGCAGTGCAATCAAAGGAGTAGTTTTAATTCCTCCCGATTGGAACGAATGCCGCGAATATTCCATTGAAGGACCATCATGATAAAAAATGAGAGAAAAAAGAAGGAACAAGCAAGGTGGTCACCTCGATGGCCGCTGAGGACTGAACTTCGAGGAAGCACTGCTAGCACTATCTAGAGGCAGAGAATCGTGTTCCATGGGTTCAACCGACACGTCTGCCATCTTCCAGAGTTGAGCAGGAGGGGCAGCTTCCACCACTGGTGACAGAGCATCCCGGTGAAACAGAAGACGGCCGAGGCCGGCAACTGTTGGATGGCGCAACTGAAGAGTCACGCCGTGGCAGGAAAGAAGGGGGGGAGGGCTGTTCTTTTTGTGAGCCTTCTTAGAGGCATGATGAGTAGACGAAGCGGTTGACGTTTGAGAAGACTGAGTTTTTAGGAAATCGTCACGAGCGGGTTCTTTTTTAAAACTCCGGGCAGCGGATTTAGGTGCCCGGGATGTATGGGAACTGGTCGACGAATGCACTGTAGAACGGGCAGAAGGGATTGGAGAGGTTGAACGAACAATTTTCAGGCTAGCCGACCTGACAATAGTGTCACAGAAGGTTAAATCGCAGGTCTGAGTGCCTACCTCCTTAGTTGGTTGAGAGGATGTGAGGACCTGGCTGTAAGTACCTGCTGGGAGTACAGCGGGCTCCCTACTCGCTAATAACTTCCGAGCGGCATAGGTTGAAACCTTTTCCTTGACGCGAATCTCCTGGATGATCCATTCTTCTTTATAGACAGGGCAGTCCCGGGAAGAAGCAGCATGGTCATCCATGCAATTAATGCAGCGAGGGGATGGAGGTGGACATTCGCCCTCAGGGGCGTCCCTGCCACAGGTTGCACATTTGGCTGCATTAGGACAAGATTTACTAGTGTGATTAAATCTCTGGAAGTGGTAGCAGCGTGTAGGATTAGCTATATACGGGCGAAGAGAAATGATTTTGTAGCTCGCTTTCACCTTAAATGGTAGGTCAACCCTGTCGCAAGTCAAGAAGACAGTACGAGTCGGCACGAGATCATTGTCAACTTTCTTCATAACGCGATGAACAGCCCTAACTCTCTGATCGGACTTATAGTTGAGTATATCCTCCTCTGATAACCCATCCAGAGATCTTGTGAAGACTAACCCCCCCCCCCCCCCCCCGAGGAGTCGAGGGTGTGGTGAGCCTCCACTTTCACAGAGAAAGTATGCACAAGCATAGCCCAGAGTAATTTCTGTGCCTGAAAAGCATTCTCAATTTCAAGCAACAAGGGCCCATTGCGCTGTCTGGAGCAGGTCTTCAAGGGACCTGCGATCACATCTACTCCCTTCTGAATAAGTAAAGGATTCACATAAGAAAAATCCTGATCATCAGTACGAGATACTACAAGGAACTTGGGAATGTTAGGCAAGACTTTCTTTGATAGATTCGTCATGTTTCCTTTTTTTTTTTTTTTTTTTTTTTTTTTTTTTTGGTGAAGATTATAAATGATTTGGAGGTGTCTGATGGCGTACTCCTTCCTTGTGGGGCTCCTCACTGAGGGCGCACCCGCCTTAGGTGACTGTTCACACCTCAGATCACACCTCCTGAGAGCGAACGGAGGGACCAATCGGCATGTTCGGAAGGTATCAGCTCGGGTAATCACCCCTCCCTGGGCCCGGCCTTTACAGGGGGGTACGTACGTGCCCTACATGTCTACCCGGGGTGTGGAGTTATGCCTTACCCCATCACCGGCTATGCAGAGCGTGGGTTGACCTTTAGACATGCACAGGGAGGAAAGAAGAGAGGAAGGAAAGAAGGGGATGAAGGAGGGAGAATCTCAAACACTGAGGCAGAGATTAAAGGGTTGGGTCGAGGACAAGGAGAGAGGAGCAAGAGGGGAAGGCGAAAGAACAGGAAAGGAAGTGGACCAAGAAAAAGAAACCTTTCACTTAATAAAAACACCCGTCTCTGGGCGAAGGCACAAACCGGGGGGGAAAGTGGGAAGCGGCCTGGGACAGAAGAAAGGCCGCTTTGGCTCGGGGCCCAATGCGTGCCACACACGTACCCACAAAAGAGCTGTGGGCCCCCTGGGGGGATACTCAAGCTGATTCACAGATAGCCAGCAATCACGACGAGATGTCTATACGGGATCTTATTAAGAACTGAAAATGCTTCTTTGTAAAAACTGGTAGCTATCATTTAATACAAATTGCCTTGCTACTGGAAAGTCTGTTCTGTATCTATGATCAAACCATTTTAAACAAATGTTCATCTGAAGTTTATTCTATGCTATGGCATTACTGTACCAAAGTCATATCCATATGTGCACTTTAAATCTGAATTTTGTGATTCTTGTTCAGGACAGAACAAGAACTACATGTTTCATTTTTGTCATTTCTTGGTGCACATTAAGGGAAGATCTGACAGTGTCCAGCAATAAGTAATTTTTAAATTCAAGGTTTTTTTCCAGGTTTTCCAAGGAATAACCATTTTTTCCCCAGGTTTTACCTTTTATTAACTTGACATAAAAGGTACAAACAATTATTACTCTTTAACAGTTTTTCTACATATGTTTCACTGCTTATAAATCAAAAGTGCTAAATATGTGAGTGCATTTGAAAGAAAGCATTTTTTATACACGAAGAACCTGTGAGTGATCCAAAATATACACGAAGATCCACAATTGCATTCCTTAACACACAATCATTGGTATCATCATATATTATTTATTTTTTAAAATTTTTTTGAGACATCTGTGTGGATCCCAGATGTCGGGTGGAGGGGGGTGGGGGTGGGAGGGAGTAAAAAATTACTACTCAGGGGGATCGCATACCCTAGATACAACCCTGCTCATGTTTTGGGCAAATTCGTTCTAATTAACATTATGTGTCGTCTTAGAAGTTCTTCACTTGCCATATTCCTTTCTCATGTGCGTAAAACTTGACTGTAATAGATCAATTTGCTATGTTATTGATATGCTACGACATGATATTCAAATCAATAAACTACCAGCACAAGTGTGAAATACAAATACAGTGGGACCCCGATTTAACATGTTTTATGGGATTTTAAAAAGTGGTGTAAAATACGGAAAATTACTTTTTTTAACGCTAAAATTTGCTTATAGGATTGCACTTGCATATTCGTAGTTTTTATATGATATATAAAGTAATAGACCTCACAATACTAGGCAGGCCCTGATTTTTATTATGTAGGAAACATTATCTGAATTTCAAAGTGTAACAAACTGGTAACTTCATAGGAAACATTTGACATAATTTTATTCATCATAATGTTTTCGAGAAGTCTGCATCAGTGTCATTCATCTTTTAAATAATGAAACACTGCACCAGTAGCGAATTTTTCATGCTTCGTATCCCCCCCCCCCCAAACTTTAGATAGTGATTTTTGAGAATTTCGCCTCTTGGACTGTACTGTCTCTTTGAGGTTATAACATACTTTGTCCCTTCAATGAGAATAAATTCATTCTCGAAACTCATCATAATTAGTGCGGAAAGCATCATTTGAATAACCAGTAGGTGTGAAGGCTGATGGGAGCGATCGTAAATTACAGTTGTGCACCATATGGCAACTTAATGCAAACTATAGGCAACAAAATGTGAACTACGCATTCCAGTAAACGTGAGAAATGTCAAACAACTTTACTGCATAATGTTGTAAACACAACTTGAAGGCAAAAATCATATCAGCTTCAATTTATGTCAATTAGGTAAGTTTTTTTTTTTTTTACTTCTTGAACATAGTTTCATGAAACATAAATCACAGAAAAATGTTAATATCTTAACACAAAAGCCAAGGTGAATTAAAATTGTGAACCGACAAAAAAATTGTGTAAAAGGCGGGAAAACCTAAAACCCGGGAACATAAAAGTGGGGGTTCACTGTACATGAAATTGGAGGTAATATCAAAAATGCAAGGTTCTTTAGTACAATTCAAGGGTTTTTCCTGATTTTGAAAATTCCCCCCTCCCCCCGGTTTTCAAGATTTCAAGGTTTGCTGGACACCCTATTTGACCGCTTCCATGGAAGTTTTCCAGTAAAGGTTCATTCCTATCCTAAATGTAACAAAAATAAAATGCCTAGTAAATAAAAAGGCAATATATGAAATGCCAAATGGTTAGTAATTGAAACTTCAAGAACACTTCCAAAAACCCTTTTTTGTAGTGGACTATAAGGAAGACTTTTCCTTCAGTGGGGAAAATTGGAGTAAAAGGTACAAGAAGAAATGTCATTTCAATCTAAGGACTCACTCTCAGTTTGTCATTCTTCATCATGAGAAACTGACCTACCTACGATGATCATACTTTGGTGGGTATGAAACCTACAAGATCATTGATGCTCTGTAACTTCAAGAACTAAAATCACCTACGAAGTCTTGGCATCCCTGACAATCTGCAAATTTTGGGTCCAGTAGGTCAACAATATTTCCGTTCTCAATCAGTCAGTGAAACCAATAATTAACATGAGTGAGATAGCATTTCATATTAATACAAACATTGTAACCCTGTACTTAGATTTTTCCATATTTACACCAGTATCAATTCATGTTACAGTTTTACTTGTGTATCATAAAAGGCGAATAATTTAGGAGGAACAAACTTCTCACTCTAACAAAGCCCTACCAATAGTTCCTATGCTTTAATATCATTTCAGGTATTTTAAGGATTTTGATAATTTTATCGTGCAATTCTGTATTTTTTTTGTATTAATTTTTTCCACTGTCTTAATGCATTGCAAGAAGACCTACTGTTAGGTCAAGATGAAAGATTGCTTTATTAAATATATCCTGTTTATCAAGTATAAATGAAACCTGATAATAGACCTCCAAGTCTAAAGTTTAATTTCCTCAAAATAGCTTCCAAACTGGACTTTTATTATTATTCCCACATGCCCTTTATTTTAAATTGGCATTATGTTCTTTTCTATCTACATTTATAGTTAACGATTACAATAATTTCCATTGAAAGCCTTTTCTTATTTGATTTGAACCTTTCTTACCTACTTAATGATGAATATTATACATATACTGTACCTGGGTGCATAACCTTTTCAACTAAAGGATGGCGTTCTAAAAATTTTCCAACTGCCAAGCCGTTTGCCATATGTTCTCTCATCCTTACGTGCAACGTTTTCAAACTCCTGTTCACTAAATAGCAGTCAAATGGAGAAGGAACAATGCCCATGGCTGCAATGGAAAGCATATATTAGGAATGAAAATTTTTAACAATAGTTCATTTGCAAAACTGAAAATGTTAAGTACTGTTCAAAATTGGAGCAGATTTTGAAAGGAAAGCATAAGACATTTCTGACACAGAAGGTACACTTTCAGACCTAGTTGCTTTCAGTAATAGTAAGGTATAAAAAAAGAATCCAGTGATACTAACATTTTTGCAAGAATTTGAGGTTCTCATACACTTCTGTATTATTTGTGGTCACAGCTCCCATTATTATATCTGAGTGGCCATTCATATATTTGGTCAAGGAATATACAACAATGTCTGCACCCAAGTTCAATGGTCTCTGTGTGAGAACAGAAAGAAAATACAAGTAACAAAAAGAAAAGGCACTTGTGTTACAATTTTGAATTTCATTATCATAAACAAATAAAAAAAATATGTTAACACTTCTTTGCAAAAAAGACTCGTTACAGTTTTAATGAAGCCATAAACACTGAGTGGCCTACAAAACTATTTTGATATGGCCATTAGATAGCAAGCAGGAAAACTAAAGTAGCCAGTGGCCAACATCCTCTGTGTCCATTAACACCAGAGCTGTCTTACACTGCCACAGTGCTCGTGATGTGTTCCCCCTGATGCCTTTCATAAGAAAAATTTTTATTCTGATGGTTTGCAATGTTATATCAAATTAAAGAATATTTAATATATATTTTACACTATAAGCAGTACCTTATTTCTCTGAAAGAATGTTAGACTAATCCCAAAAAAAACTAAAGACATTCACTTTAATCTCAATAAAGCTTTAGACTAACATTGAGGTTCCCCCCCTCTATCATTTATACCAAAGATTTCATCATATGCAACATTTTTAAAAACGTTCAGTGTAACTCAAGCTTATAATTGTAGGTTCAGTTACATGTCTTATACTATGAGAAGCAAAAAGATTACCCAGCCAGAATAACTGAGTCCAGAAACAGAGAGCATTGTACATGTCCAAGTTCAGAAGTGCCAGTATTCCCAACTTTGGGTGTCTGCAGAGCTTCAGCTTTCTGTCAGATTGAAGCAATGTAATAGTTAGGTTACAGTATGTGTCTAGATTCAATCACTGCAGTAGCCTATTCTACTGTTACACAAAAAGGAAGAGCAGGGTTGCTCCTTAGTATTGTTGGCTTATTGTACCGACAGCTAATGCCTGTGTCAAACCTAATTATTTTACAATTGTTTCCTGATTTATTTACGATCTGTTATTGAATTTTTTTTAACTTTTTCAATATTCTATTCAGGAAATAACTTATGTTTTATGAATTTGTTGTCTACAAATAATCTTCCTTGGACGGTAATATTTATCTGATCTCCCACAACAATACAAAATAATTATACTTTGACGGCGATATTCATCTTACCGCCCATAAAAATAATGTGCCCTGTAATGAATTTAACAATAAAAAATATTTGCTTGGTTAAGTGAACTTCCAAATACCATATGTAACAGAAGCTTTACCTATGCACAACTACGATTACATTTACAGACTATCAAAATATTATTCGAAAATACTCTGCCATACCAGTAACTTTGTTGTCTGGATCATTTTGTTAAATTACTTCTATTGATAAAAACTTTGTAATGGCAAGCTGTGAATTTGTGCAATTATCCATGTTTTTCGACAGATTTCATTACTACCATTTCCTTATGTTTTTTGTGCTCCTCTTAATTTGTCATGGTATAATTGTCTCAAAGTTTTGTTCTTGTTACAAAATTATCTAATTTGAGTTCTGTAAACAAACAGTAATTTGCATATACACCTAATTTCTGTTTTGATTTGGTACGTAAACAGTTTTAAAAATACTTTCTGTTTATACTGAATAATTTAATATACTTCTTGTTTGTGTTGGATTTATTTATGTTCAACAGGTAATGAAATTCAATAACTACATTGTAACAAATTTGTTCTGGTACATTCGAGAATGAAATATGCATGTCAGATAGATGCAATTGAGTCATGATCAAGTCATGCTCCGATACTCAAATTATGTAGTTAAGTCATGCTGTAAAGTTTTGATATAATAATCTCATTCTGATATTATAAAACCAGTGAATACACCATTTGTAGTTCCTTTGATGTCCAAGAACCCAGGAAACATTATAAATATGCTTAAATAATAATGGCAGGCAAGCTGACAACATGAAGTAATGACAAGTGACATAACGTATTTCATAACATTATAATGTAACCAATACATCACATACGGTGCATTTGTAGCTGGGAAACTCCTGTCGCTTTGTGAACACCACAAATTTGTGACATGTTTCAGTGAAGCTTTGGAGCCGATGTCTTTTATACGTATCAGAATTCACAAACTTGAAATTGTTCATGGAAGACTGTCTATTGACAACCAAAATTGGATGAGAAGATAAAGGACAATAAGTGAAATACTTCCATTTTGGGACTGGTGTTGACGACTATTTTTACTTTCAGATACTTGAGTACCTTGTTTTTTAATATGGATAACAGAATTTTGAGGACAATGGTATGGAGGAAAGAAGAATGTGATTTCAAAAATAACAAAGACACTTTAGACAGTAGACATGCTTCAGACTATAATAATAATAATAATAATAATTTAAAAAATGGGGAAATCTTTAATTAAATAGTTTAGTGCACAACAGGTTGTTGAACAGGAGCTAATCAATAAATTAAAAGAAGTTCAGGATAAAACATTAAAAAATAACTTGTGAAGTTACTGATATTAAAATGCAAAAAGTAAAAGAAAGTGTAGGTAGGAATACTAATTTAACATATGAAATGGACAGTTATGTGAAGAATATATTTAAAAGACAAATATTCAGCAGATATTGGGAAAGAATGTAGAGTCAGTTGGAGAACAAAACAACAGAGAAAAGGAAAAGTAAAACAAAATTTTGAACTTGTAGAATCAGAAATAAGTACAGTTTACAAAAGAATAACAGAAAAAAGTGTGACTGAGGGTATGAACAATGTACATTTATCAGACAAGTTTATACTTTTAATATATGATTTCCAGTATTGGCATGTGGTCCAATATTCCTGTTAGAAGTTTTCCAAATAATGACTTACATCCTATAGATTTTATTTAACACTGCAAACATAATTTTGTAGATGGAATGTCTGATGATTTAAAAATCAAACCTGTGAAAAGAAATCTTTCTGTGCCATTCAAAAAACTTAAGGACAACATACCTGAAACTGACTTCTGTAAGTTGGAAAATAAGTGTATATCTAAATGTATTAATATTCTTGTACATGAAATTGACGATTGTAGGTTGGAAAATGAATGCACACCTGAACGAGACAATACTTTTTATTATTAAATGGGAGATTCTGTTGTGAGGTGGATTTAGGGAATATAGATAACAATATCTGGATAGAGGCATTGTATGAAAAATAGTCAATCAAATAATATTTTTGATGTTGTGGATGATAAAGTTTATGTTGATAGTACTGATGAAGCATTCAGTAAGTTTTACAGAGAGCAGTGCATTGAAAATGAGTATGCCGAGATTAAAGAAAATGTTGTCAATGATGTATTGAAAACGAATATGTTAAATGTAGGGCAAATGTTGATGATCAGTCTTTATTATGTTTAAAAAGTAATACTGAAAATGTAAACCTGCAATGTAATACATTAAGTGCAACTGAAGAAACAAATTTACTTGATTGGATTAACAGAATGTGTCTGAAAACATTAGGTCAGAAGTAAAAGAATAATGAGTTATTTAATAGTTTTTGGAAAATATTAGAGATTAGTTCCAAAAAACAATTTCACAAATGGTGGAAATATAGGAAAATAAAAAGATGTAGGCAAAGAGATCAGAGAATGGGTACTCTTACGATTTTAACACAGTCCCAAGCAAGCTCAGTGGCCGAGTGCACCAACCTCGATTAAAAGTCGTGGTTAAGTCGGCATGTAACTGTGGTTAACCTGAAATTCCGGTGCACCGACTCCGGTCAAAATTAAACTAGGGAGTTGAGCGTGGTTAAGTTTGACTGCCGCTCATGCCTGGTTTTCTCGAGATAATCAGGGTTAGAAGTGTACAGTATGAAGATGGCTGCATGTTTTGATGTTTTGGATGGAATTGATGATGAAATATTATACTGTGATCATTTAAATCGGGACCGAAACCAGAAAGTAGTGATTTTGGAAAGCGGAAACCCGTTTGTTCAAATATCTTGTCACCATAACCTTCAAAGATTTCATTTGTCGAAAGAAACAGTGTGTTGGTTGATAAACCAAATTAATGACAGGTTTTCTACTGATCTGAATAACCCTATTTCACTGGTGAAAAGCGTTTTGATTACATTAATGGCACGCCGTATACAACTGCTGCATTTACTATTGTTATTGGGGATAATAGTAATGTACATCGTACATTGGGGTATCGGATATCGAAGCTTCGATGCCTCCTTGTTTTGTAAGGTTTCTTTCAAGAGAAATGGGCTGTGTTGTGTGGTTTTAAACAACTGGATGGATTTCCTGGTGTCATTAATACCGTCAATTAAGGATTCACTCCCATGGAGGTCAAAACGCGTAATTTTTCTGCAATAGAAAATACTATTTTTCGTTTAATTGTCGAACAGCTGGTGACGAAAATTTATTAAGAGACATCGCTGGATGTAGTTTCACAGTCATGAATTGTGCTGGTTGTGGTATACAGATCAAGATTTTTCATTATGTGCATTATGTTTTAGTAGATTTATTCGTTCGATACTGTCAGAATTTCCAGCCTTCCAGGCCTACTCTTTTCAATATTTTAACAGCTGTTTCCTGTATCTTGAAAAGCCCACATTTTCTATCTGCCCATTGTTAATTCAGTGTTAATGTTTGTATTCACAAAATGTGTTGATTTGTACTAGACAAAAAATAATTTATGTAATTACAGAAATTGATTGTGTTTATTAATTATTTCTCTTTGTTTGCAATATAATTGCTGCTATAATTTGTGTGTACATAATGTTTGATTTAATGACAATGCTGTGCAAAGATTTAATTCAATCATTGACTCTTGCCAGTACTACAACTTTTCACACTACCTTATTGTGTGTGGTGCTGGAAAATTGAAAACTCTTAAAATGCTCATAATATGAGATTACTACAGCACAGACAGGTGTTCTACAAGCAGCATCTAAGACTTAGTCCATCAATGCAAGAGCTGTAATTGAGCAAGGGGTGTGCTAGTTGTACTGATGGGAAACTATAATGCTAATAGGCAGCTGTACAAACTGAACCCCCCCCCCCCCCCCATCACTGTTTCTGATGTATTTTATTCCACATACTTATTGGTCACTTATGCAGATAAAAATTGTTTCATTTTAGCAAAGGAACACTTTAAAAAATCCCTAACTACTACAATGTTATGATAAAAACTATAGGTTTACATTTGCACATGCTCAATATTGACAGAAAAACAACACAAAATACGAAGCCCACTTAACTGTGAAAGTCCTCAGTAAAGTATGTTGTTGTAAATTGGAGTTATGTTTATAATAAACATTTGCAGATGCCAAGTATTGCTAGAAAAGTCACACACTATTATACTCACTTCTGTTGGAGAGTGGCCCATCCTAGTTCACATAGTGCCACTTTAATGTATATATTGTGATAAATGGTACGAGTTAAAATTAATAAAAATTTCTGGGCTGTTATGCCGTGGTCTAGTGGATTTATTAATAAAACCCAACGTTTCGTCCACGACTACGGAGGACATTCTCAAGGGGGATCGTGGCACTTTTTGATGTCCGATTCGCTCCCTGGCTCGCTACTGACTGAAGCCAAATTCCGTTTACAAGGGCTAGCGCTCAGTGGTGTGACGTATGATGTTTTTGACATGCACGCGCAATTCGTCGTTGCCGATTGCCTCCGTCCGTTAATGTCGTCCCATGGTGGAAGACTGTTGCATTTCTTCTTCAAAACCGGAATCCAGATATCATTTAGTTTCACGCCCTCCTCCATCCTATTGAAATTATTGGGGTGTTTTACAATTTCTATCGCCCCTCTATACAGTCTTTCATGATATCCATTTGTGGCTGCTAAAACTTGAATCTTATCAAATTGAATAAGATGGTCCCATGGTTAAAAAACATGTTCAGCAACAGCTGATCTGTCAATCTCTCCCCTTCTACAGTTCCCCTCGTGCTCATCTAGTGGTTTTTTTACTGTTCTTTTTGTGGTACCCACAGATACGTCCCCACAGCTACATGGAATCCTATAAATTTCTGCTTTTACCAGTGGTTTGCGAGCATCCTTTGCAGATCTTGTATCTTCCGAGTAGGTTTGTAAATGACGGCAACATTCCGTTTGGTCAAAATTTTACCGATGCGGTCGGTGACGTCCTTAATAAAAGGTAGGAAGACCTTAGATTTCACAGGAACCTTTCATCGTTTTCAACTCTATGTGTCGGTCTCAAAGCTCTCCTTATCTCTGTAGACGAATAGCCATTCTTAAGTAAAGCATTACTCAGGTGTTTCAATTCCGCGTCAAGTAATTCCGGTTCGCAGAACAGTCAAAAAATGACTAGATGAGCACAAGGGGAACTGTAGAAGGGGAGAGATTGACAGATCAGCTGTTGCTGAACATTTTTTTTCAACCAGGGGACCACCTTATTTAATTTGATAAGACTCAAGTCTTAGCAGCCACAAATGGATATCACGAAAGACTGTATAGAGAGGCGATAGAAATTGTAAAACACCCCAATAATTTCAATGGGATGGAGGAGGGCGTGAAACTAAATGATATCTGGATTCCGGTTTTGAAGAAGAAATGCAACAGTCTTCCACCATGGGACGACATTAACGGACGGAGGCAATCGGCAACGACGAATTGCGCGTGCATGTCAAAAACATCATACGTCACACCACTGAGCGCTAGCCCCTGTAAACGGAATTTGGCTTCAGTCAGTAGCGAGTCAGGGAGCGAATCGGACATCAAAAAGTGCCACGATCCTCCTAGAGAATGTCCTCCGCAGTCGGGGGCAAAAGTTGGGTTTTAATAATAAATCCAATAGACCACGGCATAACAGCCCTGAAATTTTTATTAATTTTGACCATTCCGGCCGTGAAAGTTTACATTTTACAAATGGTACAAGTTGCCATTATAAACACTTGCAAGTGTAGAGTATTACTAAAAAGCCTCAAACTTATTTTCATAGAAAGTGCAAAGTTACGGGTTGGATAATTTTGAAGATGTCTTACCATGGATTACTCTTGCAAACATTTGTACATACTGACGTAATTTCCAATAATTTTCATAACAATTACAATTAAATCATAATGGTTGGAACCTCTGCAAATTATACAGAAGTTTTGATTCATACTCTATCGATACACAACGTCTGGTACCGATCTGAGTGTGACATCTGAAGATTTGGGTGTGGCTGCACTGACAGTAATTGAGGTACTGCAGATGACAATGGTAAGGCAGCTGAGGCATACGAGGTAGTCATGCTCATGGGATGCAGTTTCTGAAATTTACACTTTGCCTCTGAGTAGGTGAGTCAGTCCCGAGTTTTGTATTCCATTATTCTATATTCTTGCTGCAGGACTGTGCATGTAAGGGAGCAAGGGGAGTGATTCCGGCAGCAATCGACACATAAGCCTCACCCTGATTTCTGGCCCGATGTTTCTCCCATGGTGTGGCCAGCGAGAGAAATGTTTGGGGATTGTATACAGTGGCATTGTTATTGCCTCTACCTCTCTGAGATATACCGGTTTGGCGTCTGGCCATGCTATTATTGGCTCATTTCATCGTGGTCGCATGAGCAGCTAGGGATATAAAGGTCTACCCAGGCAGAGCCCCACTTGCCTGGGTAAGCCTTATACAGCTGAGGTGTGGCACGTTCCTCAAAGGTTGCTCACTAGCGACAGTTCAAGCTCAACATTCATACATCTCCTCGGCACATAGCACACCTTGAGATTGAGGTATGGTTTGATTGGGGTTTTTTTGAGGTTCGCACCGCCCTCGCGACCCGGGCAATTAAGCCAAGATCCCCGGGCTCTGAGAGGTACAATGTTTCACCATCAAGCCAAATGATGCTAGTTTAAGCACGCACAGCTTACAGTGTGGCGGACTGTTGGTGCAACACAGTCCACAGCTCGGAACCCCAGGTTCATCAAGCCCGTACTCAGCAAATTAATGCCGAGCCCCCCGAGGGGCCGCCTTTGTTAAATTTTACTTACCGCCCTGGTGACCTCATAAGATATCTAGGCAGTCATGTGACATTGGCATTAGCCAATTGTGTGACAACACAAATGGTTTGTCATGAAAACTTTTACAAGAGCAATTACGTTTACTTAGCAGACAAGGCTACAATTAAAAGAGCCTGCCAACCACAGAGCAGGAATAGCATTATTTATTATACTCATTGTATGTACAAGTCACTAAGTCATTATATGTGGATCTGTAAGAATATTAACGTCTTGGCAAAGATTTGCTACCGTCTTGTTGATGTTGCCAACACAATGAAGCTAGGCCGCTGGGATGGTAGGTAAAATTTTACTACCCATCTTTTTGACAAAAGCTCCCTCGAAACATATCGCTGGCACTCTTAAGGTGTCTCAAGGTAAACAGAACAACAATGTCCTTGTGTATAGCACTACACAATCAGAAATTTAACTCCAAGGTAGTGCCAAAAGAATTCCAGCAGCAATAGGACTCTTACCACAAGACAAAAAAAGGTGTTGATGTGGCAGATGAAATGGTAAGAAGATACCTGTTCAAGCTGGTACACACAGATGACCAGTTCATGTATTTCACAATATCCTTTACTTAGCAGCTATCAATTCCTGGATCATTTTCAACAAAGTGACAGAAGAATATTACTCACTGAAATTATATCCTGAAGCTATCAGGAACTTTGTATGGGGTTCTTGGGCTCAAAACCTAAGTCTGTGTAAACAGAAACAGAATTTGCAGAGCAATGCAGAAAAGGAACAAGACAAGATATTAGCAAAAAGTGCAAACTGCAAGTGTTTCGTTCTTGCTCAAACAGCATAACAAAGGAAGTGGTATGTGGTTCCTGTTGCTTAAGATAAATGATTTATGTATGTAAATATACTGAACAAAAGGTAAGACCTGTTTTAAAAATGTCTTGTATGCGGACTAGCACTAATTACACTACAAGTATTACAGAAAGGCGTTTTGTTATGATGAGTACTTATTAACTATGTCACCTTCTGCAATAAAAGAATCTGAAACGAAATTGTTTGTTTATAAGATAGATTGTTCATAACGAAAGACAGCTATGTTCATAATAAATGGGAAAAAAATTAGTGATAATTTTTAGAATTTGCTCGAAATTAGTGTTAGATCCTACAGTTAATATTTCATAAACTTAGAAACACACATTTATGACAATATCAGTAATAACTGATATAGTGGTCAAAATCACATCAACGGCAGTTCTAGGTATACAAGATGTTCCGGCAGTTCTAGTAGTAACATACTGCAAATATATACAAACAGCAGTCATTGTACAATTGCAGAACAATCACTGGAAGCACTTACTTCCAGTAAATACCTCTAAATATGCAGAAGGAATTATTTCAAGTGGAACAACCATATAAAACTAATATTGAGAAAGGCAGATTTCATACAGATTCATTCTAAGAATCCTCAGGAATGTCATGAATAAAACTGTAAACCCTCATGAAATGTAGTCCAACACAGTAAGCAGCTTACGAAACACTCATTTGATCAGTACCTTAATAATGAAACTCAGTTTGCAATCTGTACCAAGCTATGTTGATAGATAACAGAGAGGTGCCAAAGAAGAACAGCACACTTCATTACATGTTCATTTAGCAAAATTAACAAAGATGATTATCAATTCCAGTGGCAGACACAGCAAGAGAAGTATTCTTTATCACGGGATAGGGAACCACTGAAATTCCAAGAGCATAAATTTTTTGAAGAGTCAACAGCCTCCACATGGATCCTTACTAGAAGCCTCTTCTCCCACAAACCATTTTTGACTGGAATAGGAAAAAGGAGGAAGTGATAGTGGTCCACAAAGTACAGCGTGCTTGCTGTAGATTTGGAATGTTTGAAGGATGTAGTGGGTGGGGACATCAAGGATTTTTACTGTATATTCTGAAATGAGGGAACCTGTGTGCCTGTGCATGCGTGTGAAAATTTAAGTTGTATTAATGACATTCTTTTCAACATGTCTGCCTGCATGTGAGGGATCATCTAATGGTAAGTCTCCATAATACTGAGAATAAGATTGTACAAACATAAGATGCCTGTTTCCACTTCATATTCACAAACACATTACAGTTATCATCCAAGAGTGTGCGTTGTTTGGGAGACTAAATGTTTCTACTCCCAGAAAAAAAAAAAGTTCAACTGCAGCACTGGAGAGTGTAGGGGTATTATGTTTAAGATGTAAATAAATTAACCACATAATTGAAGTAACATATTTTCCATTACTATTCGAGCAAGAATCTGATGTCATTACAGCTTCTGTGGACAAACTAAACTACTTATTTGCCAACTCAGTTATCAAATGAACAATAAACAGTCAACACCTGGTATCCTCACTCACACACTAATATTTCATCAATTGCACACAATGCATTGTAACCACACACACACACACACACACACACACACACACACACACACACACACCCCAACTGACCCACATCACTTGAACTTGTCAGAACACGATTTTTGTTGACTGTGCAGTGTCAAAATGACTTAAATAGTAGGTGCCTAATTAACAATTAGCACATTAAGTCAATGGAAGATAAAGAGTTAACATTTTATGACGATGTTGCAAGGTATCAGAAAATACAGAGAATTTGAAAGTGGTCAATTGACTGGAAAATGCAAGTATTCATCCCAATTCCAAGGAAGAGCACTCTTATAGTGTTGTGGTGTCACCATTCGCCACATCGCCAGCGGTCTACACAAGTCGCCGTATCACTTCAAGAAGAGGCGATAAATCGCCCCACCATACTTTGGCCACTGGGCGTACCTCATTTCTCATTACTTTCTTTGCATGTTATGCGCACTGGACAATTGGAAGAAAGGCACTCGTCAACATATGCTGGCGCACCACAGCCGTGACAGTCAGACTACAAGAGTATAGCAGAGTATGAAGCAGAGCTAGCAATGTTACAGTTCCTGGAGATCCACCTACAGCGAGCCAAGCTGGAACACTATTATTGACTGATGGAAGAGATCGTTACAGAGCTGTTTTGTAGCTAGGAAGCAACTGCATTATACCACAAGCACAACACCTAAAGTTGAGTATTATCTTCAATTGCAATAAGAGTATGTGTGTACTAATCACTTCTTTCAGTTGCAGACCTTGTCTATAATCTCTGCTAGCCATGGCCCACCTCCCAAACCAACCATTCGCAGTAGAGCATTTCAGAGACAAAATATAGTGTTCAAATTTCTGAACAACCACTTTTATCTCTAGTGTTTAAAATATTATTTAGCAGATTTTGCCAGTATTTACAAACAGAACTAACTGAAAAACAAGCTGGCTGTCATGAAGGAAGAGGGTCCAGAAATCAAACTCCCAACATCCTATGTTTTATGGGGAAAGCAAGAGAATCCTGGGAAGAATCTCTCTCTCTCTCTCTCTCTCTCTCTCTCTCTCTCTCTCTCTCTCTCTCTCTCTCTCTCTCTCTCTCTCTCTCCCCCCCCCCCACTTTACTAACTATGCTAAGGACTTACAGTTTACCACAAATTATGGTAAGTACTGAAAAAAATCGTGGAAGAACCAAATCACTACATTCACCATATACGAAATTTATGCTCTAACTAAGAAGTCACAATGAGAACCACACACACATCATTTAAATGGCTCAAGATTCAATACATATGCAGAGTACATTATATATATATATATATATATATATGACAATTTCTGTCTCACTTCTTTCATTGTTCTCTACCACTGACTGAACTTCAGTCAAATCCATCCCCTTTTTTCACCCATTCTTTCAGAGCATTCCTCTTTAAAATTATTGCATTACTTTACTGTCAAGAGAACAACATTCTACAAAAGAGTTTGTTTCTTTTTAGAAGATTGTAAAAATAACTAAAAAGAAATTAAACCACCGAATACTAGGAAATAGTTGTAGTGAAACATTTCAAATAAAATTTCCTAAAACATGATCTTATTACTTACCTGGAAGTATGGAGTCAAGAATGTGTTGTCAACAGCAACTAGAATCTTTTTCTTGTGTGCAATGTCACATATTTTCTTAATATCTGCCACCTTCAACAAAGGATTTGTTGGAGTTTCTAACCATATTAACTTTGTATTGTCTCTTATTGCTGCCTCTATCTTCGTATGATCAGTCCCATCAACATAAGTGACATTTATATTCATTCTTTGTACAATCTTGTTGAAGTATCTCACCGTGCCTCCATACAAGTCATCCATTGCAACAAAATGGTCACCAGCACTTAGGAGATGAAGAACAGTAGTCGTCGCTCCAAGTCCAGAAGCATATGCTAAGCCATATTTAGCATTATCTAGGGAGGCCAAGCACGTTTCAAGGACATCCCTTGTTGGATTTCCACTACGACCATAATCATATCCCTGTTGAGAATAAAATTAAAAAAAACACCATTGCAATACACTAAGAAATGAACACATGAAAGTATCAATATTTGTCAATCAGTATACAACCGCACACTACAGTTTACATATGTAATAAAGTTCTGGCACATAGTTTAGTTACCATAATGTTAATGTTACTGGAACACTACACGATTATATGCAGAAACATAAGAGTATGCAGACTTTCTTTACTATAGTCGGTCTCACCTACTAAGGCGGCCCAGTTTTCAGCCGTTCTGCGCAGCCCACACCATTAATGCAATGACAGCCAATAATGTTCATTCTGTAGGCACATATCTGGCTGCTAGTTACACAATGTTTCTCCCACAGGCACAACTCTTAGCACTCGGTCGTATCTCCTCCCAACCACACTTCCCCTATCGCCCTGCCTCTTAAGCGAAGAAGTGCCTTCTTATATGATGATGTCCGTGGGTTGAATACAGGTGAAAAATACCTGTTATGGGTAGTATTGCAACATAACTGCAATTTACTGGTTGTTGCAGACATTTGTTAACACCAAATGTGTTAAATGGAATGGATAGAAAGATTTGAAAATACTGCTCATGTAGATTCCAGCATAATATTACCTCATTTTGTTAATTGACTTTTCATCCATTTGGGATGCACTGCTACGCTTCTCTTAAGTTCTCTGAGTATGTTGTTCCATTCCACCATCAGTGTGTTTTTCAGTGCCTTAACCCTCCGCTACCCGTGCGATTTTTTTTAACCTCCGTTACACGCGCGCCCGCGGACTGAGAGTCTGCATCGCATTTGATACCATTTTCATGAACAATTCTGAGATTATAGTTGGGAAATATAATATATTCCAGTCTGAATAACATAAATAAAACAATGAATCCATAAACATAATGTATTTCAGCATCAGTAGTGGACATAAAATATTTTAACTTATAATTTACCCAAAAACCAATAAGAATGTTTATTGTACTCACAGAAATTTACATTCATTCTGTTTTTTCCAAATGAATATTAACCAACAATTATCTTAAGTAAATTAGTTCAGAAAATTTTTCAGAAAACTATAGTTTACAGCCTCACTGTCAATTCAAGTAAATCACTTGTGGTGTTTGCCTTTTTCACTGCACAGATATGCACCGACATGTTCCAGGCATACAAATTTATTGCACACATTGCAGGAAAATCTCATCTGTCTTTTTTTCCCCCATCACAGAAGTTGCATTTTCCTCGAGCTGTTGTTTGTGGAGGTGTAGGAAGAGCTTCAGCTGTTGGTAATCCCAAAATTGATGTTCACCAGAGTACTTAGATGATTGACCTTCATTGCCATATAATCATGCATCAATTCTTTGGCAAGAACTTTTTAGATAGTCTTTTCTGGGAATTGTTGAATCCAAATTGCTCTTGTAAATTATGTATCCATTGATTCCAGTAATATTTAGAAGAAGAAAAAATTACAAATGACCATCTTCTGGTAATTCTTGTCATAGAGTATGTACATTTCATCTCATCAACTTTATCCACACCAGATTTAGTCTCATTGTAAAATGTTATTTCTGGCTTGCACTTTTCTGAATCACTGTCAATACTGTTATCATCATGTAAAGTAGACAGTACAAGAACAACCTTGTCTTTCTTAGGTTTATATGAAACCAGTGGCATTCTTCCTAAATGCAAAAATGCTGGATTCCACACGACAATCTTTTGCTGCTGTCATAAATGGAGGAATTTCACGTTTATTTTTTTGAATGGTTCCAACCATTGTCAGCTTGTCATTTTCCAACAAGTCAGCCGCAAATGGAATTGATGTGAACCAATCATCACATGTTACATTTCTGCCAGATTTGGATCTTTTGACAATAGCATGAGGTGTGTTATCGCAGAACTAAGGCCCATCCACTTGCTTTCCACAATATATTTCTAAATGGCTGGTATAGAACATCCTTGCATCTGTAAGTGTAAACATTTTGTACCATATTTTGCCGGTTTTGATGTATTGTATAAACCCACATCTGCCTCTGAATGCATCCAGCATTTCATCTACTGTAACTAGTTCTGATAAACTATAATGTTTCTTGCAGCTAATTTGTCTGTTTCCTTCTGATGAGCTCTGTTTCTGATGTCATCAAATCTCAGACATGTCAGCAAGAAAACAAACTATTTATGCCCATTGAAAGTCTGAAGTACTCTACTCCAGCACAATCTGCAGCCCACAGATCTAGTAAATTTGTGTGCGATGTTCGTAGCACACCCACCAAGAAAAGGAGTCCTAAACAAGCTTTGATTTCTGTAATGTTAGTGTCTGCAGCATCTCTCTCCCTGGAATATTTAGAACTGATGGTAGCAATGTAAATATTAGTACAGCGAACAATTTCTTCTAAAATGTCATCTGTGAAGAAAAGTTGTAAACAACTACTTGGACGCTTGGCATCTTTTGCTTCGCCTATGACTCCTGGTAAATGCTTGACAATATTGTATTGAGGTCTTCTTACTCTTCTGTTTTGCATTAGAGGTCGATGGCTCCATTGCATACCTTCTTTCCCAGCATACAAGTCAACTTTTTCGATAGAATCACTTTCGGCCAGCGACTGTTCACTATCTAAATAGTGATCACTTTCGAATATTGACTCCAGATCACTACATTCGTCATTACCAAGCTCTTCGTCCAACCACTGCAAAACCTTAGCATCATCCACAGTTCTGAAAAAAATAATTCTAAACGTAACTCTATATTTTGTAATATTATAAAGGAAGAAACCTCCTTACCTGCAATACATTGTAAAAGAACTGATGATAGAACTGTGCCACATGAATGCACGCACGCGGACTGACACTCCGCACCTCACGAGACTGCTGCTTCTGGCAATAATGACTAACTTCAATTGTTGCCAATAATTCGTTACGGAAGGAGAGGAAGGTAGACAAAGCCGCTAATGGAACTCTTGAATTTACAACTGATTGTTGATGGAAAGATAAAACTGCGGACTCACAGTCCGTGGTGCATGTAACGGAGGGTTAAAGACGGCAGCAATGTGTGTGTCCTAGAATTCCAGAAAGTGCGGCACACTGCAGACTTAATGAAGGTGAATGTATACATATTAGAGTCCCACATACGTGAGTGACTATAATACTTCTTAAGAGAACCAGGGTGGCCACCAAATCTTCATTTTCAAATTCAAGGTTTTTTCCAGGTTAAAAATAATTATTTTCCAGGTTTTCACGAAACTTAATTTTGCTCAAAGGGATTAGCAAACAACTATACCGTAAAGAAACTAGTTACATATTTTTAAAAACCATGTCGTCCAAGTTGAACCATGTCACGTAATATACACCAAGCAGTGGTGAATCCAGGATTTGTGTTTGGGGGAGGGGGGGGGGGGAGGGAGGGAGCAGAGCTCATAAAAATTGTGGCGTTGTACCTCAAACTTATCTAAAATGAACCAGCTCATATGAGGTTTTACCCCCATACACCCCCCTCCCCCCACCCCAGATTCGACAATGACACAATGTATAGTACAGGGTGTACATACATACATACATAACTAGGAAAAAAGCGTATATATTAAACAACGGTTTTCACCATTATGAACAGCCGCCAGAGGCGTAGGAAATGATACTAAACTCTGTCTCCACTGTTTGGGAGCAGTGTGGGTGGCTAGTGTAAAGATTTTAAATGGAAATCCCCATTGTTAATTGCAGATTCAGGCCAAGTCATGTGTAGTTTGGTTGAATTTTTTTCTTTCAATTGGCAACATTTTGCACTGTAATGGTAATAATTATTTGCCAAACTGCTGAAGAAATGTACAACCCAGGAAAGAAAAAGGTTAATAATATTGATGATGCTTCAGAACCCAACCAAATGATACCATATGTACATTTCTTCCCAGCTAGTTCAATTAAATGTTTTGTCGGCAATTCATAACTGGTATTCAGACAAGGGCAATCTGGACTAAGGTATCAGTTTAGAAGACTGCCCTGTCAACTGCGGGGAGAGGGAAGGATCACTTTTTGGTAGCGTTCTAAAGTATCACGAATAAGGTTTTCATTTTTTTATTTCCTGTTTAGTACATTTCTTCACCAGTATGACAAGTATTTCTTACTATTACAGCGCCATCTGTCGTAAAAAAAAAAATTCACCATACCATACACGATGTGGGTTAAAGGTCAGTTTATGCGGCAGCGGCTAGCCGTCGCTCTCGCTAGGTTAGAAACGGCAGAGCAGCCAATCAGAAGTCGAGTTATGCCGGCCAATAAGACTCCGTGTTTCATGACGAGTAAATTTGGCGTCAATTTCAAAGTTTATTCGACGATTTCGGTGCGGCGTTTATGTGATTGTAATTGATTTTCCATTTAAAAGGGATTTTTAGATAATTGTGGTATTGCCCCCTATTAGGCCGGTAACGCACTAGGCAGCCAATGAAACAATGTTGGTATACGGCAGGCCATCAAAACGCGGCCGACTGCACGGCAGTGGCAGCCAGTTGCGCCACGCGTGTGGCTGACGGCAATCTCCGCGCACTTGATCAAGCAGCTACACCTTGTCTTGTCACGACGTTCGACACACACAAATTTTTTCATGAAATGTTATTTAAATGTCGTTATAATTTAACATGTAACATTAAAGTACTAATGTCAAATCATCATATATGTTTTAATTTTTAAACTATCACTTAAGTTTTCCGAGTTTGTCTTCTTTTTTTTCCGTTCAAATCTGTAACATTGAAATCGATGGGCCAGAGGAAAAAACGATGACAATTCAACAGTTTCTCACAAATTTAGCGTTTTACTCCTTTGAAGTTTTTTTATTGTACATTTTCTAATCCGAGCGACCATTATAATCAGTGACAAATATTTGGTGTTGTTACTTTCTGCAGAATTTTAGAACAACAAATACCCCTTTTTTCCCGAAAAAGAATTAAGTTACGTAAATTTTGAATTGCCATATTACCCCCTGCCGAATTATTTTCAAATATTAGTATAAAGAATTATCATATTTGTTTCCGACTCACCTGAGAGTAATCGATAGTTTCTCTTCCGACATTATACAAGCTCGCATACGAGTTTCAGTACCCGTAATGGAATTTCTTACATTTTCCAGAAAGTTATCAAAAGATTCGACTGACATCCTTGTATAGTTAAAAAAGTGATCTGGGTAGTATCGAAGATCCTTGGAGTAATTTTTAAATAAACCCTTCGAGTGCCGCTCCGCAAGCAGAGTATGAATCCGATATCTGTTTTTTGCTTTGCGTTTCCTTTGAGACAAGAGGTGGACGATTATTGCATCTTCCACGTCCATGCCGCTCGGTCGATTGGGTGTAACTGGCCGTCAGCTGGCTGCCGCAGCCTGGCTGCCTACCACAGCAGTCAACCATAGAACAGGTATAGCATGTTTTATTGATTTTATGATCTGTACGAAACAGTGATCATCTTAAGTGAAAGTTGGGTATAGGTTAAACTAGAAGTCTTTACTTGTAATATGTGAGGGCGCGCAGCGCCCGAATCTCCGGTTCAGAAACATTCTATTGATTTACAGTTGTATGCTCGAGATTGCATATAATCGAGATAGCTCGGACTGATGTATATAAGTCCGAGCTATCTCGATTGCAATCATTCTTGGAAATTACCGCAATTACTTTTACTGACCGGACAAGGGTTCATATAAGAACCTGTCAACCACAGAGCAGGTAGAGTATGTTTTATTTATTTTATGATATGTTCGAAACAGTGATCAAGTGGTAGCCATACTGATAGCAACTGTAACTTGTTTATCGTCAAAAACTTTTGTATACACCGCTTCCATTTGTTTACATTGGACAATTGTAACGCTGTTTCTTATTGGCCACGGCATCGTGACTCCTGATTGGCTGCTCTGCCGTTCCTAACCAAGCGAATCCGACCGCTAGCCGCTGCCGCATAAACTGCACTTTTACCCATGATGTGGGCCTTAGAATCCGAATCTGCAATAAAAAATCGAGGTTCTCATTTAAAATTTTACACTTGACCCTCCCCACCACCCACAAACGGTGGAAACGGTTCAGGTTGAGTATTATTTCCTAAGCGTCTGCCATCCGCACATGCTGGTGAAAATCATTTTTAGTATCTACTGTTTTTCCGAGTTATTCCGGTTTGTCAACTTAAAATTTACACCCTGTATAATAGACCAAGTTTAAGTTCAAGTAGTTGGAGGATACTGTACGTTTTAATGTGAATTGCATTCGCTTATGCAACATAGCCCGTTCATTTATACTAGACTTCTTGATACAGTAAAATAAAGTCACATCTCATGAACTGGTGATCGAGAACTCAATACATATAGTATGATTTACTTTACCTTCAGGATATGAAGAACATTTTCACCTCTTTCAAATATTCATTTAGATTGTTCCCAATGATGGTTTTCAGTTTCCAGAGCCCATACAGTCATACGTTTTGCCCTGGATAACTAAGAGATCAATGAATGTTAATGACCCAGCATGCGTAATAATGTACAATGTTGTCGGCGATTTTTTTGAACTTCGAGAAGATGAAATCGAGAATGCAAAAACATATCTGGAGCAACAGCTGTGTGGTATTTGCATTCTAGTGGCATCTGGTAAAATATCACTCAACAGCAGATTTTAATGAATTTGCTTCATTTTTTTAAATGACAGTGAAATATATATTGTGGAAAGCAACAGACTTCCGTTTGTTTATGGAAAATTTATGATTATTGCTTCTTGCGTGGCTGTTCAAAGTACTTTTACCCATTGAAGAAATATTTATCTTTGCGTTGCACCAAGAGCATAATGCATTCTTTTATGATTTGGGATCACATGTAACCCACGGATACACTGTCTCGTATGATCTCAGATATCGAGTTATACACTATTTTGACATGACGGACAAACACTTCACTCTAAAACACGTTGAATTACTTCATCTGTGCGGGCACAGGTAAGGTCGATTCAAACTTGGATTCACTCTATTCTTCTCTGCAACGATTGTTTCACTCTGTTCCACCTCAGAAAGATGTAGATGGCGTTAGTCTCTAAATATATGTAACGGTATTTTGAATGTATTGTTGTAAGACAGCTGTTAAAGCAATAAATTACAACTCAAAAAATTGCCTTTTCGAATACCGTATTACAGAGGAATTATACTTACATCTTTTTGGAGGACAATTAGCATGTCAAAAACTCGCAATCAACAATGTTAGAACAGTATTTCATACGAACCCGGCTAGAGCTCACTAGGTGGCGTTGCGTGTACGTATGCTTTTAGAAAACCCATTAACATGTAACGACGGGAATAATCTTATGTTGACCATAAAATAAATCGTCTATAATTATTACTAACGAACATAGGCGCCGACTTTTGACAATCTTGGGGTATGCTCAGAGGCGTACCCAGGTGTTTCTAAAGAAAAATAAATAAATAAATAAATAAATACAAAGCAAAGCCAAAACTTACACAAAACATACACGCTATCGGTTCCTTATCACCGTCACCATCACGATTATAAATGGAAGTCCTTTTCTATTTCACTATATACTTACTATCAACCCTTTTAACCCCAAATTTTATTTATTTATGAACAAAAATATTTCTTTACATATATCTATAAATAATGATTGGATTAATGTACATTTGACAGAATTATTATTTTTAGTTTTTGGATGGAAATTTGGGATGTCTACAGATGGTAGTATGCAGGATATGTTTCCTTTATCGTAACTAATAACATTTTCAAGTTATTTTGTTTCCTTTACCTTGATACAATTATTTGAAAGTGTTGTTGCATTTACTCCAACTTAGACACCAAGCAACGATATATATTTTGAAAATGTATTATAGCCTAATGCTTTTTGTTTCCTCAACGTAACGGTAATAAATCTAGTCACAATGAATTATTGCAAGCCATGCAATGTTATTTACAATCTTTGAACAAATGGTTGTGGCTAGAGGGACAGATAAAGATGAGGGAGGGAAAGGGTTAAGACGTAACTCCATGCACAGGTGACACAGGTCAAAAAGAGCAGAAACTAAGGTCCGAATACTACGTTCAATTGTTTAAGACTGAAAATTCAAATTCAGAATAAATCTATTACTAGCTGTTGCGTTTGGAGAATTTTGTAGAGCTGCCAATTAAAACACAAGGACCTTCGCAAGTAGTTATTAGGACTGTCTCTGTACGGAATGTTTTAGCTAGAAGGGATAGGGCAGTCTTCGCAGCAAATACGTCGGCTCACTGGTAACGTGGTTGTCAAAAGGTTATGTCAAACGATACCGGGAATTAAATTCGTAGTGTAAAAATTTTCAATGTATCGTACCAAACCCACTCCATTTCTAGTTATTTAATACAATTAAAGGTTGCCGCCTTCAGTTTACAATATTCACTTAACAAGTGGAATTCCATTAACATTCGGACTATTTATAACACGGTCACTTCACTCACATGCGAACGTGGATTTTAATGCCTACGAATCCAATTACCTGTTTAAAACAATCTATTTAGAGTGGTGTCTTACAAAAGCCAGCCGGCCATCAATTGGCTGAGAGAGTCGATTTTAATTACAGTCAAGAAATATAACGGAAAGAAAAAATGATACCAAAATTTTCAGTGGGTTATGCCTGGCATACCCATTCAAATTTTGGGGTATGCTTGAGGGACCGAGCATACCTGTAGTCGGCGCCTATGCTGACGAAGCATCACAATCCAACTTTTACGGAGTTTATAGTTAAATCAAGAAACTGCTTCCGTGAAGAGATTTTTCCAACACAGAATCAGACAAACGAGATCTGTGTTGATGAGTATCACTGGGGAGGGGGGGGGGAGATCAATTACGAAAATTGCTAAAATACAGTACAAATAAATATCGCCTTTCATTCTAGCTGCGATTTCGTAGTCGCGCCTTACGATAACATCGCGTCTCTTCGACGTACATCGCGAGGAATTGAGTCACGTGGTTGAACAACACTTTCAGATAAATACAGAAATAGATAGCGGACGGAAGACGTAACCTATCATTATATAACTTCTTAAACCACCCTGAAATATATTTGAAAATGTTTTTGTACACAAAAATGTAACCCGCGGGCACTAGCGATCTGAGCATTTAGGTTGTGGGGACACGACAAATTACTATTTGTATTTTCTGAGCTGTGTTAAGCTAATTGGTATTCTCTGTTATCTTTGATCGTTAACAAAAAAAAAAAAAAAAAAAAAAAAAAAAGAGTACAAAAAACTGTTCTTCTCTTGTCACTGTATTACGCTTCCATGACGTGTGATGTGCAAGATAGAAGTAAATAAATGTATGGAAAAATAAGTGTTAAATTTAATAAACCGTGTGCTACAAGGTCCCCTTAATTTTAAAACGACTGGCATTTTGTTACTTTTCAACATTAAACTTTGAGGTTTTTTCTTACTAAAACTACAGGAATTACTTGTTTACACTTATTAAGTATATTTCGAACTGGTCGTGCAATCTGAGCAATAGGCTATACACGCGAACGATCGTTTAACTCTTAACGCCGCGATATCTCATGGGTTAAAAATCCCGGTTTCTGGCTGAAATTCAAGGTTCTTTCTTTCTTTCTTTCTTTCTCTCTTCTTCTTCAAATTCAAGGCTTTTCCCCCGGTTTCAAGGTTCGGTGGCCACCCTGAGAACCCACTACATTGTCCTCAACAGGAAGTGTTCATCAGAGCCAAGAGCTGGTCGGTTGGTCAGCCAGTCAATTAGCTACATGATTAAATGGAGTAAAATGCTAGGTCATCATCCCCTCCTACCTAATTTCCATAACAAGCAGTAAAAGATTGAACACCCAAGGAAAAACAATACACTCTCTCAATATAATTTGCATTCCATTAAGTAGTGTCACTATGGCGCTCCCGTCAATAATCTCTTACGACAGACAAGGAAAAAAACCCTGTGTTCTATTCTAGCCCCCAAACTCACTGGACAATGAAAGTAGAAGGGTAGGAGGAGGAGTGAGGACATGAATGAGAGGTAGGGGAACAGGAAGGGTAATGCAGCACTGGAAAAGAAATAAGTGCCGAAACAGGAGGGAACGTTGGGGGGGGGGGGGGGGGGTATCCTACCTATATTTATATTTTTTTCCTTGTATGCAGCAAGAGAATGCAGATAGTAAATTTTACTGCCCTATTTTGATACTCTTTAAACATTAGCAGATATTGTAATGTTAAATTTATATCATTCCATATAAAGGATAAAATGGAAAAGCAAACTTCACTTTTTTCATATTTTGCAGTATTTAATTTGAAGCTTAAAAAAAAAGCAGATTAAGTGCATTAACATACACAAACCATTTCTTAGACCAAAAGAAAGAAAGAGAGAGAGAGAGAGAGAGAGAGAGAGAGAGAGAGAGAGAGAGACGTGTTTGTATTATTTCCTGACAATGACAGTGGCCAACCACCTATAAAGAATGCAAATGTGTTTTCTTCATTCCTGTATGCAGTTCAGCAATTGTCTTGTGGATAGGTCAACTTACCCTCATTGTATTAATGACAATTATTGAATCTACACACCAAATTACTCATTGTTGACTAAGGGTAATCTCGAGAAAGTGGCGTTTTCAGAGCAGAATTTCTTTGGGGATAGAATGACGTATTTTGCCTACGAAAGTGGAATTAATCTTGAATATGAAGGTTTTGATTGCTTTTCAGTCTGTGCAGGGCACTCTTTGTCAATAACATAGGACTCTTAGTTAAGCCATTGTGAGTGGCGCAACTCTTGAGAGTTCTAGACAAAGTTCTGTCTACTGCCACTTCTCATATTTGTCTTATTTTCATTACAAATTTCTTTCTGTAGTCTTTACTGTGAAATAAAGAGAATGATTTGAGTTTGTCTTGGGAACACTTACACTGATGGAACTCTTGGTGTGCTCTTTCCAACTACTGTGTGTACCTATGTGAGCTCTTTCATTTATCAATCCTCACACCTAGAGGTCTGCGCAGATAAAAGTGTTATCCACATCCACACCACATCCGCGAGGCTCATATCTGCAACTGCATCCACACCTGTGGCACTTCATCCGCATCCGCAATATTAAAGTTTTGAATGGGTAACAGTAATAGATAACAGTATTTAAAACCATGGTACATAATGATGTAATTATTGTTAGACTTATTTCTGCGACAACCCAACTACTTTTAACTTCTCGAATCACGGTAATTGTACTATACCTACTCCAAAACAGGCTATTCCAAACAGGAAAACATTGACACTCCAGACACACACAGTAGTGCTTCGAAGCCTGTGTGGTCCGAGCAGTCAACAATCCGAAGATTGGTTTGAACACCACTGTGCTTTACTAGGCATGGTCCTGTTTGGAGGTGGTATGCCGTTGCCTTCCTCCGACCTTCGAACCGACTTACCCAGTCAGTTATAGGGGGACCTACAGTTTAACGTGGGTTCCGAACCACGGTGCTACTCTGTATTTTTCACGTGAGCAATACTGCCAGAGGTGAAAGAAATGGAAAGTGACAGATAAAAATCCTAGGACTTGGCGGGGATCGAACCCGCGACCTTTGGATTGATAGTCTGGCACTCTACCACTGTGCAACCGAGGCGCATCTTACATTTCAGAGTAAAAATTGATTGGTATAGAGGAGATTTTACAGTGATTATATTAAAAAAAAAAAAAAAAAAAGAAATGGTTCCTTTAGAGCTTTACAAAAGGGACACTATTTTCCCCATATTAAAGCACAAGAGGTTATGTGACACAAAGCAAAGCATGTCCTTTCAAGTGTTAAAACTGTCATCTGCTAATTGGTAACTGTCAGCGAAAAAAGTGACAGCTGCAGCTACGGCCAGCCAATAAAATTGAACACTGTATCTTCCTAAATATGTTACTTTCACTGTACACCATATCCGATTGTGAAAATTGCTATAAAATGCTATTTTATAGTTAGTTAGATTTATAGTAATCTTTATTACTTCTGTCACCATTTATCTAATACATAAACATGAACATATGTTTGTTCGTATTTTATGTATGGCTGTACCGTTCATTCGGTTGTGATGAAACTTTGCCAACATGCTGCTTGCACTTTTGCGACGGTTATTGACATAATTAAATAATTATAAGTCACATTGTTCATAAGATAGGGCATAATAAACAATGAAATGCATGGTAAATTGCTGCATCACACGATTATGTTGCACCGTACTTTGCCCCCACATGTATAAGGAACTGTGCCGCCTCGAGAAACACACATCCACACGCAACTTCGAATGGTAAAAAAAAGTCTTTGCTCACAAGATTGAAAAAACTTGAGAGTCGCAGTTGTCTTCAAATTTGGGGAAACTTCAGGAACTTTTGCATCTGTCTTGGGATTTAAAATAGTAATTTATGCTACTTTGTCCTGTTTCACACGAATTTTTCAGCAAATTTGAAGTTCCACTTTTCTGTCTAGTGTAAGACTATACTTTCTTACATGCAAAACAGGCTACTATATTGTTGATCTTTTCCTTGCCATCAAATACATATCCCATTTTTTCCAAATTTATGATTCCCATTGTTTTTCCTACACTAACATCAAATCACCACTTTTCACAATATAGTAGCCATTGATGTGTTCATTTTAAGAAAGAACTGTCACTGTATTCACTATGATGTATGTTGTCACTCTGTCACTACAAAGCGCTAACCAAAGGCAGCAGAAATTTGGCATGGCACCTCTGGTGGACAGTGGGCCGGTTTGCCACCCAGAAAGCACTCGACAGACTGCAGATAAGACACAGTCGCGTAAACTGATTACGCACAGGTCCCTCAGGTACAGCTACATCTGCTGTGGCCAGGGGATGAGGACAACAGACTCCCGCTCTATCTGGGCCCTGCAAGGATTCCAAAAACGTCCACAGGCTTTAAGTTTTCAGCTTACGTTTCAACAGACGTACTGGGCAGATAGCTCGCTCTCTATCCGCATATAACACGTGGATATCCATGTCGCTCACAATTTTGCCTGCAAAGTAAGAAACACTGCAGATATCCACGGATATATCTGCACATCGTGCAGACCTCTACCCAAATCTGTAATATTCCATGTGACTATGCCCTTCAATGGGAAAGGTCACTGATTGATTCAAATCTCTTTTCTTTATGAAACTTAACATGCATAAGCTGAATAATGATCATTTTTATTCTGGCCAGAACAAAAATTTGGAACTTTCAGACCTGTCCATCTTCAGATCTGTTTAACAGGCATTAAATAACAATTTATTAAAAAGGTACTTTTTTTACAATGTTTCAAATTTCAAAAAAACGTGAAAAGAATATTTTGAAACACCAATTTGTACAGTTACAGAGTAACTTGTCACTTGCACAACTAGGTTCTCACTGTTGTAATTAAAAATACAGTAACTGCCAAAGATTTTATATTTTAAAATTAATCCGATTGTCAAAACTCTTGAGCTCTTAAAATGCTGTCTATAAGCAACAAACAATTTATCCACAGGAAATATACATAAAGTTGATGAATAAAAACGTTACATAGCTCTTTGGCAGGGTGTCTGTGTGCCATATTCCAAGTAAAAATGTAAAAGGTAAAAACAAATTTCAAATATTTCCTGAAAGTTCTTATGCATGAAGTCATATTTTTCCATTCTGTAGTATTTCTGGGATTTTATTGTTGGTGTACGTATATTTCAAGTTATTGAAGAATAATGTAGCATCTACATTTTCTCACCATTAAGGCTAACCTCTTGTTTACTGGCTTTTACATAGCATCTTGACCAAAAAGAAGAAATTGAATGGTTTGACACATTCTTAGACATCAAAGAATCATCAATTTAATATTGGAGGGAAGTTTGTGGGGTAAATACAGTAAGAAGGTTCAAACAGATGCGGGTTGCCGTTTGTATGAGGAAATTATAAGGCTTGCTCAGGGTAGGGTAGGGTGGATTGAAGACTGGGACAACAACATGTGGCCCAAATGCTGCCCAATTACTGATGCTCTAATGTTATCTGTATCACACTTCAAAATTGTGCCCAGTCTATCTAATATTTTACACCCTGGAGTTACCATATTTGCCTTGTTTCCAAGACTGGTGTATGCCTTACTTTTTGCACCATTTGCCCTTCACTTTTAGCCACCATCTCTACTTTCTTTTTTCCTGGAATATTTAACAATTCTCTCCATTGCATGTCTATTGTATGTCAAAGTGACACTCTTTTTGACTTTTAATCTTCTTAGTGACATAATTAAAACAAGCCTCCCTTCCTGTTTTACTGAACGTTCACATGACAACTAGCATCTTGTATCCGTTAGTTATGGCTACCTGTTTAACAGTGTCATATTCTCTTTGCAACTCCTCTTCATTGAGTGTCAATACTAGAGTTCTCTTTAACATTGCATGAAAATGTGTGCCCGTTTTGCATTGCTAGGTGTAGTGACGTTGCCCCCTATAATGCAATCAGGGCAGGTTTCTTTTCTACAGACACCAAAAGTGTGCCTTTCTCCCTCCTTGTCGTCAAATTCAAACAACTGCCCGTGAACTGCATTTTTTTTTTTTTTTTTTTTTTTGCTGATCATCAAAATGTTCAGGGTCATCAGTCCCTAAACTTACAAACTACTTATGAACTAGCTAATACTAAGGACGGCACAAATATCCATGCCCGAGGGGGGATTCGAACTCCCAACTGTAGTGGCCGTGCAGACCGTGACTGCAGCGCCTCAATCCCCTCGGCCACCGCGGCCAGCTTTGCTGATCATCATTTACAATTTTTGCTATTTTCACTGTTACGTCTTCCTTCCTTCATCTACAGCTACATGTGATACTCTGCAAATCATATTTAAGTGCCTGGCAGAGGTTTCATCAAACCACCTAACACTATTTATGTCCCATTTCATTCTCGAACAGTACGCAGGAAGAAAGAACACCCGAATCTCTCTGTTCAAGATTCAATTTCTCATATTTTATTCTGATGATCTTTTCTACCTATGTAAGTGGCAGCCGACAATATATTTTCGCTTTTTGAGGAAAATGTTGGCGATTGGAATTTCGTAAGTAGCCCATGCCGCGCCGCTGTTGTAATGATTCCCATCCCAGCATTGTGTATGCAGTCTCTTTACTACTTTACTAGTTCTGTTGCATCTTTTAAGGGTTCTGCCAATAAAACGCAGTCTCTGGTTCGCATTTCCCACGACTTTTTTTTTTTTTAGGGCACACTTTTCAGGTCATTAGCAACCAGATAGGAACAGAGATTAGCCAGATCTCGAAAAAATTTAAACTGCTAGAAAGAAGAGTATCAAGAGAAAGCTAAAACAGAAGGATAAAAAAGACACAAATAGAAGGGTTAAATATCTTTTGATAAATTAGCCATATTGATAAAACGCAAAACTCTAGCAGCTGCTCGCGTGTCGTCAGCTAAATGTTCCTCCAGAGTAGACTGCAAATTAAGGGCTACACGGATATGATTAAAATTAGGACAAGACAGTAAAACATGTCGCACCATCAGCAATGCACCACAAGAGTACAGCGGTGCAGGGTCGGCGGTTAGCAAATGACGGTGGCTGAATCGGCAGTGACCGATCCGCAACCGGGCCAGGAAGACCTCATCTCGCCGAGAGGGGTGTGAGGAGGTCCTCCCAGTGGTTGGGATCGGTTAACGGTTCTCAGTTTATTGTCGTGGAGTGAGAACCACGAACTGTGCCAGGACGACACAATACACTGGCGAATATCGTAGCCATGCAAGGGAAAAGAGCTGCTGCCTTGGCCGCAATGTCGGCAGTCTCATTCCCGGGCACACCCACGTGGCCAGCGACCAACAGAAGACAAACATGGCAGCCATTATCTGCTAGCAACTGAAGGGAGCGTCGCAATCGGTACATGACAGGATGGGTCGAGAAAGGGTCCCTAAGACGCTGCAGGGCACTAAGGGAGTAAGAGCAGATGGCATAAAAGGGATGGTGGCAACGGCGGATGTACAAAATAGCCTGGTGGAGGGCAGAAAGCTCAGCCGTGAAATTCGAGCACCGGTCAGGGAGCTTGTATTGGAAACGGTTGTCCCCGACGACGAAGGCAGATCCGACACCGGCAGTGCTCTTGGAACCATCAGTGTAAATAAATATGGCATTATCGAACCGCGAACGGAGTTTGACAAGCCTCGAGCGGTATACCAAATCCAGAGTGCTCTCCTTGGGGAGCGAACTAAGTTCGAGGTGAGTGTGAACCTGGGCCTGATGCCTCGGTGGCAATGGGCTTTCGCTCAACCGAAAGGTGGAAGGAAGGGTAAAATCGAGCCGGTGTAGTAGGCGGCGAAACCGAACTCCAGGTGGAAGCAAGGCAATCGCAGACAACTGATATTGGCGATCGAGTGAGTCGTCAAAGAATAACGGGTAAGATGGATGGTTGGGCATCGACCGCAGGCGGCATGCGTACCGACACAACAGTATGTCACGCCGAGTGGTCAAGGGTAATACAGCAGCCTCGGCATACAGACTTTCAACAGGGCTAGTATAAAATGCACTGGTCGCAAGACGTAAACCCCGATGGTGGATAGAGTTGAGATGGCGGAGAATCGACGGCCGTGCAGAAGAGTATACAAGGCTTCCGTAGTCGAGCTTCGACTGAACAATGGCCTGGTAAAGGTGAAGCAGGACGGTACGATCCTCTCCCCATGACGTGCCACTGAGGACACGAAGAACATTGAGGGATCGCGCACAACGGGCAGCCAGGTAGGACACGTGTGTGGACCAGCAAAGTTTACAATCCAACATGAGTCCCAAGAGTTTCGTAGTCTCCACGAAAGGGAGAGCAACAGGGCGGAGACGTAGAGAAGGTGGAAGAAATTCCTTGTATCTCCAGAAGTTTATACACACAGTTTTCTCAGTGGAGAATCGGAAGGCGTTTGCGATGCTCCAGGAATATAGACGGTCAAGACAGCGTTGAAGAGAACGCTCCAAGAGACACGTCCGCTGGGCGCTACAATAAATTGTGAAATCGTCAACAAAAAGAGATACGGAGACGTCGGCTGAAAGGCAATCTACGATCGGATTGATTGCAATGGCAAAGAGCGCCACACTCAAGATGGAGCCCTGTGGTACCCCATTCTCCTGGCAAAAGGTATCTGACAAAACAGAGCCCACCCGTACCCGGAACTGGCGATCCGCCAAAAACGCTTGAATGAAAAGAGGAAGGCGGCCCCGAAGGCCCCACCATATGAATTACTTCCTCATTTTCAAAAATTCGTATCTTTGTTCACACTCAGATATCGATGTTGAAATTTTTACAGCATGTTGCTATCATATAGGTGTACAAACTGTGCAAAAATCATTTTTATATTCAGTCCCATCTTAGATAACTAGCCTCAAACTTTACAACAAATGGAAATTTTCAAATTTCAAAAATTCATAAAAAATTAAGGAAACATTTGTAAGTGTTCTTGCTTTATATGAGGCTAGTAGTGTATGATATCCAACTACAGGAAAAAAATAGACTCTCATAAGTCACTCCTTGTATGTTATTATTGGGCCTAAAAAGTGGATTTTTGAAAATTTGGATACCAAATTTTGGAGGTCATTTTGACTGGTTATTTTTGAATTTAGAGTATTTTGTGTAATAGACAATGTTGTAGATGACACTTTTCTAAAAACAATTATGTCAACTGCAATGTTGTAACTTAACCCAGTGCAGAGATATTCAAATTTTCGCTAATGTCTCCAGACAAAAATCGGCGCACGCCGACAAATAAAAATAGCTGCCATTCAGTACAGGTGCAAGATAAATTACTTTAAAAACTGTTTTGAACTTCTCAAATATAGGGCAATTACATATAAAAAAATTAAAATATTTAAAAATGGTCAAGCAACCAACTTAATTTTTATTGTACCTCTTCATTTGGATTGACCCTATAGCTTTTTCACTCTGAGAACAAAACCTTAAGTGCTTCCAATTTAGCCTTCAAGTCTACTTGGATATTCTTTGTCCAATCTTTCTCGATTTCTTTAATTCCATGCCCCTGAATTATGCAACACAGCTCTCAGATTGCCACAGGTCATGGATACAACAAACAATATGTAATGTGTATAGTAAGTTTGTTTGTGTGGCATTATGTCATATGGATGTTCTAATTTTATTGAAGTAAATCTACTGATTTGAGTAATGACAAGCTAAAAGCTATCCAAGAGGGGTGGCATTTAATAATGAAGGGTAAATGGTGCACACATTAAGGCAGACACCAGCCACAGAAAAATGAAACACATACGATAACTCTGGGGTATACAAGATTAACTGCGCTAACTATAATGAAAATTCTACAGGGTAGACTGGGTGCAATTTTGAAGTAAAAAAACTAAGAATATTGACCTAACAGTAATTCGACAGCTTTTGGATCACATATAAAAGAAAGGGAACACGAGGTTAGCACTACACAGGGCCCCAAAAAGTTTTCATCGAAATGTTCTTGGAGAACTTTAAATATGCACACAGCAAGAGAAAAAACCTGGACATACTACTGAATTAAGGAAGTGGTTTTATGCACAAGAGTTTGCACAAACTATCTAAAGAAGACATTTTCTTAAAAATAAATAAATATAAAAATAATAAAAACTGAAGTTTTCATGTGAATTATTTAAATAAATTAAGAATTAAAAACTTAGGATATTTTGTTAATGTTTATTTATGTTCAAGCTTTACAATTTAACCAATTATAATTTGATATATTTTTACATTGACTTCAGGAATATTATTCTACATCAATTTCTTGCTTATAGGGGATATTTTTAAGCACTCAATCTTGCTACCAATGTTGTTGTTGTTGTTGTTTTGAGGGGACTAAACTACTTTGTCATCAGTCCCTTGTTCCTAACAAAGAACATGCAGTGGAGTGGAGTGGAAACAATGATGGTATGGACCTGGAGACATAGAATGAATACCAAGAGTACATGTTGTAGTGGTACAAGCCACTCCTTAATTCTAATATACCTTGAGATACCCAAATAAGCATTAATTTACGTTGTTAAATTAATTAAGAAATCACGAGAACAGGAACTGCCACCAGAATCTGTCACCAGAATCTGGAGTTGGTGGCAGTAGCAGCAAGTATTCAGTGACGCTACTGCTGCCCGCTAAGAGTAAACATGCACATGAAAAAGAAGAGATTATGTTATTTCTGATGTGTTGCTAAGCGTGATTTTGTTGTTTACTTTGTATTCCTTGGTTAATTCTCTAAGCCTGTAACATGTTAATGTTCTGATTGTATCTCGACTCCGAGTAATAAACATAGTTTAAGACTACATATGTGGAAATTATTTCACAAGAAGTTAACCAGAGCTAGAATTATTGATTGGTATGAAAAGAATGATGAAGGATTTCGTACAAAGTGATATTCTGGAGTTGAATTCATTAGGCTCAAGGAGGCACAGCAAATGCTGGACCTCAAATCTGTAGTAGTATTATTCTTGACACTTAAGAAGATAAAACAACTTGATTAAAATCCGAAAGTAAGAAGACCTGGCTTGAGTGACATTAAATGATGACACTTCAAGTAACAACCTGAGCGGACTATTACACTGTCTATATTAAGAATCCTCCAACACAGGGTCAGGCAACAAGTAATAGTTCAATGTCAATGATGAACTTTCACCAACAGCACAAATAGAGAAAATAAAACTGAGCGTTCCATCATACTAAAGATCGACAACGGAACTCTGTGGCTGGCTGGTCACTGGGCTATTAATGGACGAGCCAGTCACGTGGCACACAGTAACTTCTGCTATTCAGAAGACATAAAACAATAAAAAACAGTTTAAAGTCAGGATAGAGCACTCTCCATTAAATGGAATGGTAAAAACCGGCTGCACGGATAAAACATAGCACAGACTCAGCCATGAAGGCATCGTACCCTAGCACTAAGGATAGGGTAGAGGGAATATTAAAAGACTGCCGCAAGGGGGCTAAAATGTTACAGTCCATCAGGAGATGGACTACTGTCAAAGTAATACCACAGCGACACGTGGGTGGTGGTCACGGTTGACTCACGGCTATTTCCTTCACCAAGTGTGCCTAAAATGGAGACGGCATAGCACAACGTAATCTCGACGAGTGGGCCTCAGTTAAGTGAATGGTTTGATCTTGCAAAGCTCGTTTTGCACACTCAGAGCAGACCATTCCGAACTTCAGGCGTCTTGCACCTTCCGGTGTAGCGTTCGCCTAAGGTCCGTTTCCACGAGACCAATTTCAAGAGGGCGTGCGGTGGTGGCCTGTTTGGCCAACCGATCTATACGTTATTTGCCACGAATGCTGATGTGCTGGGGTCCAAACAAAAACCACTGAAGGTCCACACCTATTGAGAGAGGCAACAGAATCGTGGATACTCTGCACCAAAGGTAGTTTGCTGAAACACTGGTCAAGTGCTTGCAAGCCACTAAGGGCGTCACTGCAGATGACAAAGGACTCCCTGAGACTTGAGTGGAGGTTCTCTATAGCACGATATATGCCCCCCCCCCCCCCCCCCCCCCGGGGACCCCACAGCTCTTTTGTGGATACGTGTGTGGCGCGCACGGGGCCCCGAGCCGAAGCAGCCTTTCTTCTGCCCCAGGCTGCTTCACTTTCCCTCCCAGTTTACGCCTTCGCCCGGAGACGGGCGTCTTTCACGAGTTAAGGTGGTTTCTTGTTGTAGTTTCTCCTATTCCTTGGTTCCTTCCATTCCTAACCTTTGCTTCTGTCTTCCTCTCCTTGCTGTACTCTCCTAGCCTTCTTCTCCTCCTCATTAGTCTCCGCTTCGGCGTTTGAGACACTTCTTTCTCTTCACTTCATCTATTCTTCTTCTTTCCTCCCTGTGCGTGTCTGAAGGCCGACCCAGACATTATCATGCGTAGCAGGTGACGGGGTAACGCTTAATTCCTGGCCCCGGGTAGACAAGTGGGGCACATACATACCCCCTGGTAAAGGCCACCCCCAGGGAGGGGTGATTACCCGAGCTGGTACCTTCCGAACATGCCAATTGGTCCCTCCGTCATTTCTCGGGAGGTGTGACCTGAGGAGTGAACAATCACATAAGGCGGGTAAGCCCTCGGAGAGGGCCCCCACGAAGAAGGAGCGCGCCATCGGAGATGCTGGTAATCACGGGGGACACTTCCGCGATGACTTCCTTCTCTTCTTCAGTGACGTTGACCCAGAAACGAAAGATAGATTCGCCTCAGCAAAAGAAGACTGCCTAATCTACCGAAATGTCTTGTTGTCTCTCGCACCGACGGAAAAGATTTCAATTCTGTAAATCCTTTCGTTATACAGAAAGGTGTTGATGCAATTGCTGGCCCTGTTAAAACCTGTTCGTGCCAGCGCAATGGCACGTTGTTGCTGGAAGTGGTCAGTGCCTTCCAGGCCCAAAAACTCATACGGACTACACTGCTACACACGTTTCCAGTCAAGGTAGAAGCGCACCGCACACTCAACTCGTCACGGAGGGTAGTTTTTACGAGATCCCAGGACGGGTTGTCTAACGAAGACATACAAACCTATATGTCCGATCAGGGTGTAACAGCCGCCCATAGGCTGATGAAAAAGGTAGATACCAAGCTGACACCGACTCGTACTGTGTTTTTGACGTTCGACAGAGTTGAACACCCATCGAAGGTCAAAGCAGGGTATGAAGTCATCTCCGTCCGCCCTTATGTACCTAACCCAAAGCGCTGTTTTCAATGCCACAGATACAACCTCACCCGTCAATCTTGCCCTAACGCAGCAAAAGGAGTCACTTGTGGTAAAGACATCCATGAGGGGGATTGCCAACCTCCGTCCTCTCACTAGCTTAATTGCAACTGTGACCATGCGGCTACCTCTAGAGACTGCCCTGTATTTAAGGATGAAAAAGTCATCCAGCAAATTTGGGTTACGGAAAAGGTATCAGCATCTGCCGCTCGAAAGTTGTTGGCGAGTCGGAAGCCCACATACAGTAAGGTCCTCACCTCCACTTGGCCTACTAAGGATTCCAGTAACCAGACCTGTGACTTCACTTTCGCTGACACAGTTGTGCGATCCGCCATCCCGAAGATGGCCCGTTCCACGTCCCCGCTTCCTCCTGCAGCTTCTAAAGTTCAGTCTTCGTCAACCTCCAATAAACCGCAGGCACCTAAACAAGATGCCTGGACTTTGAAAAAGTAACAGGTCCGTGACTTTTTCTGCATTCTCAGGCTTCTCAACCGTCAACTGCCTCTTCTTACTGTCACTCTTCCAGAAGAGCCAACAAAAAAAAGAGTTCCTCTCCTTCCTCGCCGAGGCGTGACCCATCTGTCACGCCGTCCAGCAGTAGTCGGCCCCGATCATCTTCTGTCTCGCTGGGACGCACTACTGTTAGCCAGGCAACCGGCATTTTACCGGCGGCGGAAGCTGCCCCTCCTGATAAACTAGGGGAGGTGGCAGATGACTCCTTTGAACCTATGGAACATGACACTCTGCCTCTAGATGGCGGCAATAGTGCTCCCTCAAATTCTGGTCCTCAGTGGCCGTCGAGGTGACCCCACGTGCTTCTTCCTTTTTATCTTCCTTTCTTCTCTTATTTTTTATCATGGCGCTCCTTCAATGGAATATTCGTTCCAATCGGGAGGAATTAAAAGTACTCCTTCGATTGCACTGCCCACTTCTAATTTGTCTCCAAGAAACTAAATTACATCCAAGTGATCGTGCAGACTTACCCCACTATACCTCTGTGCATTTCGACCTGCCATCTGTGGAAGGTACCCCAGCCCATGGAGGGGTTCTGATGCTCCTTCGCGACGACGTGTATTACCATTCCATCTTATTGCATACTCACCTACAGGCAGTTACCGTCCGCATCACTCTCTTCACCTTTTCCCTCTGTAATATCTATTCGCCATCGTCATCTACCCTTACTAGAGCAGATGTGCTACACCTCGTTGACCAACTCCCTTCACCTTTCATGTTGGTAGGCGACTTCAATGCCCACCACCCCCTATGGGGTTCTCCAGCACCTTGCCCCAGAGGCTCCCTTCTAGCAGACCTCTTTAACCATCTTAATCTTGTCTGCCTCAATGCCGGTGCACTGACCTTCCTGTCAGACAACACACACCTATTCCCATATAGACCTCACGATATGCACTCTTCAGCTTGCCGGTCGGTTTGAGTGGTATGCACTTTCTGACACGTACTCGAGTGACCATTTCCCTTGTATCATCCACTTCCTGCATCATTCCCCATCTCCTCGTCCCACCAATTGGAACTTTATTCTTCCATAGCAGTTTTTCACAATCAGGACTTTTCCAGCTGTGACAGTCAGGTCGAATACCTCACAGAGGTTATTCTCACAGCTGCCGAACATTCCATACCTCGTACCTCCTCTTCTCCACGTCGTGTCCCGGGCCCTTGGTGGACTGCAGCCTGTCACGACGCGCTTAGAGCCCGGCGCCGTGCTTTACGCACCTTCCGCTGCCACCCAACATGGGAGAATTGTATAAATTATAAACGAATGAGAGCGCAATGTCGTCGTATTATTTAAGACGGCAAAAAAGATTGCTGGTCTGCTTTTACTAGTTCTTTTAACCGCTTTGCTCCCTCCATGGTCGTTTGGGGTGGCCTACGCCGTTTATCCGGCATAAAGGCCCACTCCCTGATTCCTGGCCTGACCATCGAGAATGCAGTCCTCGAGGACCCCGTTGATGTTTCCAATGCACTGGGCCGTTTCTTTGCGGAGGTTTCGAGCTCTGCCCATTACCACCCTGCCTTCCTCTCTCGCAAACAGGTAGAGGAGGCACGGCCGCCTTCTTTCCACTCCTTTAATTGTGAAAATTATAATGTCCCCTTCACCGTGCAGAAGCTAGACCGTGCTCTCGCCCTGTCCCGATCTTCTGCTCCCGGGCCCAATTCCATCCATATTGAGATGCTGAAGAACCGCTCTCCTGCGGGCAAATGTTTCCTTCTTAGTACCTACAATTGCATATGGACTGAAGGTCAGGTTCCCACAAGTTGGCGTGAAGCGATTGTGGTCCCCATCACCAAACTAGGAGAGGACAAACATCTTCCTTCCAGTTATCACCCCATTTCTTTGACAAGCTGCGTCTGTAAGGTGATGGAACACATGGTTAATGCTCGGTTGGTCTGGCTCCTCGAATCTCGACGCCTCCTAACAAATGTACAATGCGGTTTCCGTCGACACCGCTCTGCTGATGAGCACCTCGTTACCTTGTCGACCTTCATTATGAATAACTTTCTAAAGAAGCGTCAAACAGTAGCAGTGTTCTTAGACTTGGAGAAGGCATACAATACCTGTTGGAGAGCGGTCATTCTCCGCACATTGCAAACATGGGGCCTTTGGCGCCGCCTCCCTCAGTTTATTCAAGCGTTTTTGGTGGATCGCTAGTTCCAAGTATGGGTGGGCTCTGCCTTGTCAGACACCTTTCGCCAGGAGAATGGGGTGCCACATGTCTCCGTCTTGAGTGTGGCTCTCTTTGCCATCGCAATCGATCGGATCGTAGATTGCCTTTCAGCTGATGTTTCCGGATCCCTTTTTGTAGATGATTTCACAATTTATTGCAGCGCCCAGCGGGCGTGTCTCCTGGAGCGTCGTTTTCAACGCTGTCTTGACCGCCTATATTCCTGGAGCATTGCGAACGTCTTCAAATTCTCCGCTGAGAAAATGGTATGTATAAACTTTTGGAGATACAAAGAATTTCTTCCACCATTTCTACGTCTTGGCCCGGTTGCTCTCCCTTTCGTGGAGACAACAAAATTCTTCGGTCTAATGTTGGATCGGAAACTTTGTTGGTCCACACACACGTGTCCTACCTGGCTGCCCGTTGTGCCTGATCCCTTAATGTTCTTCGTGTCCTCTGTGGCACGTCATGGGGAGCGGATCGTACCGTCCTGTTTCACATTTACCAGGCCATTGTTCAGTCGAAGCTCGACTACGGAAGCCTTGTATACTCTTCTGCACGGCCATCGATTCTCCGCTGTCTCAACTCCATTCACCATTGGGGATTACGTCTGGTGACCGGTGCATTTTATACCAGCCCTGTTGAAAGTCTGTATGCCGAGGCTGCTGTATTACCCTTGACCACTCTTGTGTCGGTACGCATGCCGCCTGCGGTCGATGCCCAACCATCCATCTTACCGATTATTTTTTGAAGACTCGCTCGATGGCCAATAGCAATTGTCTGCGATAGCCTTGCTTCCACCTGGAGTTCAGTTTCGCCGCCTGCTTCAGCGGCTCAATTTTACCCTTCCTTCCACCTTTCGGTTGAGCGACAGCCCATTGCCACTGTGGCATCAGGCCCAGGTTCACATTTACCTTGAACTTAGTTTGCTGCCCAAGGCGAGCACCCCGGATTTGGTATACTGCTCACGGCTTGTCGAACTCTGTTCGCGGTTCGATAATGCCATATTTATTTACACTGATGGTTCCAAGAGCACTGATGGTGTCGGATCTGCCTTCGTCGTCGGGGACAACCATTTCCAATACAAGATCCCTGACCAGTGCTCGAACTTTACGGCTGAGCTTTTTGCCCTCCACCAGACTGTTTTGTATACCTGCTGCCACCGCCAACCTTTCTATGCCATCTGTTCTGACTACCTTAGTGCCCTACAGAGTCTTAAGGACCCTTTCTCGAACCATCCTCTCCTGTATCGGATCCAACGCTCCCTCCAGTTGCTAGCAGATGACAGCTGTCACGTTTCTTGTCTGTGGGTCCCTGGAAACCTGGGTGTGCCCGGGAATGAGACCGCCGACATAGCAGCCAAGGCAGCAGCTCTTTTGCCTCGCATGGCTACCTTTTGCGTCCCATTTGACGATGTTCAACGGGCTCTTCGCCGGAGTATTGTGTAGTCTTGGCACAGAGCGTGGTTCTCACTTACGGACAATAAATTGAGAACTGTAAAACCGATCCCGACCGCTTGTGGGACCTCCTCACGCCCCTTTCGGCGAGAGGAGGTCATCCTGGCCCGGTTGCGGATCAGTCACTGCTGTTTCAGCGACCGTCATTTGCTATCCGCCGATCCTGCACCGCTGTGCTCCTGCGGTGAATTGCTGACGGTGCGACATGTTTTACTGTCTTGTTCCAATTTTAATCATCTCCATGTAGCCCTTCGCTTTCCGTCTACTCTGGAGGCAATTTTAGCTAATGACACACGAGCAGCTGCTCGAGTTTTGCATTTTATTAACTAGGCCAATTTATCAAAGGATATTTAACCCTTTAAATTGTTTTTATCTTCTTTTTTAGCCTTCTCTTGATATTCTAATTGGCAGTTACCAACTTTTTTGAAATCTAGCGAATCTCTGTTCTTGTCTGGGCGCTAATGACCTTAACAGTTGTGCGCCCTAAAACCACAAAAATATTTGGCAACCAGCTCTGCAGTCCAGAAGTGCCGCAAACTGGCGACTAAGTGATGCTGGTGGAACTGAAGCCTTGGAATGACACGCCAAGTCCATGTAGACTGCAGGTGGAGGCGAGACCAAGGAGGCAATTGGGGTGGGCAGTGGACGGAAGGAGGGAGGGAAGGGAAGGGACTCTAGGGCAGAGAGGAGAGGGCGAACCCGGGCCGCAATCTGAAGACCGGACCTGGGTTGCCGTCATGGTGAAGGGGTAACAAACGACGGAAAGAGCAGCCTGTGGTTCGGATGATTTGGCGTGGCGTGAACTTGGCCGGTGTATGACACTAGCAAGTGTTGGCAACTTAATTGGAGAAGAGGAATTCCTGCTTCGACAAGAAGGCTCGTCACCGGGCTAGTGCGAAAGACTCCCGTTGACAGCCTAACACCATAATGGAGTATAGGGTCAAGTATATGCAGAGCTGAAGGGGCTGCCGAGTCTTATATTATGCTTCCGTAGTTGACGCGGGACTGGACCAAGGCCTTGTACAGCTGCAAGAGAGTCATTCGTGCAGTCCCCCAATCAGTGTGGCCGAGGCAGCGGAGGACGTTGAGGTGTCGCCAGCACTGTTGTTTAGCTGATGAAGGTGAGGCGTCCAAGTAAAGCGGGCATCGAAAAGCATGCCCAGAAAGTGGTGCTTCTCCTCTACCTAAATCAGTTTGTCAGCAAGATAGAGCTCCAGATGCAGATGAGCCGTCTGACGGCGACAAAAGTGCATCACGCTGGTCTTGGATGCGGTGAATTGAAAATCGTGGGGAGATCCTAAGATTGCGCCTTTCAGATTGCACCCTGTAGCTGTCGTTCAGTGACACTGATGCTTGTGGAGCTATAATATATGCAGAAGTTATCAGCAAATAGGGAGCAAGAGACAGATGCACCTACTGCTGTTGCTAGTCTGTTAATTGCCACCAAAAAGAGGGGGGACACTTAAGATGGAGCCCTGCGGGACACCATTCTCCTGAAAGAGGGGAGCTTAAACAGGTACCGATCCCAACACGGAAAGTATGGAGGGAGAGGAATTTCTGAATGAAGATGGGAAGAGCACCCCGTAAACCCCATTCGTGCAATGTTGCCAGTATATGATAATGCCAGGTCGTGTCGCACGCCTTCCGAAGGGTGAAGAAGATGGCAACGAGATGCTCACACCGAGCGAAGGCTGTATGAATGGCTGACTCTAGGGACACTAGGTTGTCATAAGTGGATCGACCCTGACGGAAGGCCCCCCCCCCCCCCCTGCTGCGAAGACAAGAAGTCCCGGGTCTTCGAGGATCCACATGAGTCGCCAGCTGACCATACGTTAGAGGAGCTTGCACATGACGTTTGTCAGACAGATAGTTACTGCCCTATTAGCCACCTGCGGATCAGGTCCAGATGAAGCTGTTCCACCATTGAGACGGGAGAACACCTTCAACCCAGACATGGTTTAACACAGCAAGCAGGTGGTGCTAAAATCCAGACAAATGTTGAAGGAATTGGCTATGAATGCAGTCTGGTCCTGGAAAGGTGTTAGGACATTCAGCATGGGCACTCTAGAACTCCCACTCACTAAACTGTACGTTGTACGTCTCCTGGCAAAGCGTGCAGAACGATAACGGTTTTCGGTCAACTCTCTCTTTAAGTGTGCGGAAGCCCACACTGTATGCTTCTGTCGCAGAAATACGAGCAAAATGCACTGTCATATGTTCGGCATAGCACTGGGTCTATATAGACGGTTCCCTGAATGAGGAGACAAGGGATTCCTACAGTTGGGTGGTAACCAAAGAATCGCCAGATGTGTGACCGCACCTGAGACGTTGAGCTGCAAGAACCGATAGTGGCAACATATCGCTCCAAACAGTCCTTTTTACTCTGCTGGATCAGTCGTCGAGCATGAGCCCGAAGACATTTGAAAGTTATCAGGTGCTCAACACATTGGTGGTGGTGGTGGTGGTGGTGCTGCTGCTGCTGCTGCTGTAGTGCTCGTCTATGATTCCGGATGGCTTCAGCGATCTCTTGCGTCCATTGGTCATCATGTACACTCCAATTGAGGTGTTGAAGACGTGGCTACAGAGTGAGGTCTATGGCCAAAATATGCCATGTGTCATACTGAAATGTGTGAGAGTACCAGTATTTAGGTGGCATACAACCAGCTGTGTTAAGAGTGTCTCAACATCCCTACCACTACACAATATCTGGGTGCCACCCCACAAGGGATGGTGTGCATTGAAGTCCCCCAGAATGATAAATGGTGTGGGAAGTTGAGTAACCAATTGCACTGAGGTCAGTGATAGTAATAACCTCATCTGGGGGTAGGTAGATGGAGCAGATGGTGATGTCCGAACCGTACAGATCCTGACCGTCACTGCCTCTAGCATTTTGTGGAGAGGCACGGGAGTACTGGGTACTGATGCGAGGAGACACACACACACACACACACACACACACACACACACACACACACACACACACACACACACACCAGATACCCTGTCATAGATCGAGCAGTTTTTATAATAACATCAATAGCCACGTAGGGCAGGGGTCTGCTGAAAGGGGAACCAGGTTTCCTGCAGTGCAACACAGAGAGCAGGAAAGTGGCACGATAGCTGTTGCAACTCTGACAAGTGGCAGAAGAAACTGCCACAATTCCATTGTAAGCTGTTATCCGAGATGTAGGGCATGCTGAAGGAGGAGATGGAGAATCGGTTTCAGAACCATCTGTTGCTGCTGGCTGGCGAGGTTGAGCCTCGACGTCCACGGCTTCCGAGGCACCGACAATAACCAAGTCCGCAGGGGACGCGAGTTTCTCAACCTTGTCCTCTGACGCACAGGTATTGCAGCCACCTCCAATTCATTTTTGTTTTTGTTCTTTTTCTTTTTATCTCGCTGATCCTTGGATCGCCCCCTCTGTGAGGGCTTTGCAGACTCAGTCTCAGGGACTGAGGACACCGTTGAGGCCCTGAGGCCCTGCGACCAGCAGTTCGTGGCTCTTTCAGCCACTGACTGGTGTTCACTGTATCTGTGGGAGAGACCTTGGGGGGGGGGGGGGGGGGTAGGGTTCCAAGGTACCTCTTCCTGGCGAGGGGAGCCAGAGGTAGCTGTTGGTCCTCTGGCTCAGGGGTGGGGACCAATGTCCCCAAATGTGGAGGTGTCGTTGCTCCCAAAGTAGTGACCTTGGGGGCAACTTAAGTTGAAGTACCCCCATTCACGAAGGGGGCAGATGTTAGCGGTTGGGCCGAAGGGCCCACTATGGAAGACTGGGCTGTGGAAGGTCATAACAGAGATGGCAGAGGCGACGGTGATGCAACTGTGGCGCAAGACGTTTTCGTGCTTGCTAAATTTAGTTTAACATACTTTTTCTTTGTATGACAACTGGTCCAGGGTCTTATATTCCACAATTTTTCGTTCATTATGAAGAACCGTGCAGTCTGGCGAGCAAGGAGAGTGGTGCTGCTTGCAGTTAACACATACTGTAGGAGGGACACAAGGGACATCTGGGTGTGATGAACATCCGCCAAACCCTCCAGCATTTGAAGCAGCGCATAGGGGGAGGAACGTTGGGCTTTATGTCACACCGGTAGATGATTACCTTGACTTTCTCCGGCAATGAATCGTCTTTAAAAGCCAAGATGAATGCATCAGTGGCTACCCTATTGTCCTTTGGACCCCTATAAACGCGCCGGATGAACTGCACTCCTCACCTCTCTAGGTTCTTCCTTAACGCTTCGTCAGACTACAAGAAAAGGTCCTTGTGAAATATAATTCCCTGGGCCATGTTCAAGCTCTTACAGGGAGTGATGCTAACGGGAACGTCACCCAGGTTGTCACAGGCAAGCAGTGCCCGTGACTGGGCTGGAGTCGACGATGTTATCAGTACAGCCCCATATTTCATCTTAGACATGCCATCCACTTCCCCAAACTTATCTTCGAGGTTTTCCACAAAAAACAGAGACTTCGTGGTTGTAAACGATTCGCCGTCTGTTCTAGTACACAACAGATATCGGGGGGGCACAAGTCTCACCTTGCTGATGGGCCCTGCATTCTTCCCATGGTGTGGCCATGGAGGGAAACACCTGGGGGTCATACGTAGCAGCACTGAATTCTGTTCTCCCATGCTTAGAGACTCTGGTTTTGTGTCCGGCTACGCTATTATTGGCTCATTTCATCGTGGTTCCAAGAGCAGCTAGGGATTTATAGGTCACCCAGGCAGAGCCCCGCTTGCCTGGGTAAGCCTTATACAACTGAGGTGCAGCAGGTTACTCAGAGGTTGCCTGCTAGCGACTGTTCTACCTCAACAGCCATGCATCTCCTCGGCACATAGCACAACTTGAGATTGAGGTTTTTTTAAATATATATAGAGGTTTGTACTGTCCTCGTGACCTGGGCGATTAAGCCAAGAACCCCGGGCTCTGAAACTTACAATGTTCCACCGTCGTGCCGAACGATGGTCGTTGAAGCATGCACAGAGCTTATGGTGTAGCAGACTGTTGGTGCGACAGTCCACAGCTCAGGACCCCGGGTTCTCCAACCCCATACTCAGGGCTTCCAATGTGATAAATTTTTAAAGTAAACTACTGTATTTTTACTTATGATTGAACACGCAGTTCTGCAAGTGACAAGTTACAGAGTAACTCATCAATGAGTGTTTTTATATTGCCTTAATGTTTTTGAAATTTGGAACATAGTTTCAGTAATTCTACCAACATGGAGTTACTATATTTCTACACAATTTTCAAAAGAAATGATACCATGAGTTAAATTGCCATCAATCTTGCTACTTATCCAGTTGGAAACACTTGCACTTCAGACCGTGGGAATGCATAATGTTGTGTCATTGGACTTACTTATTCAGGTTGGGCAATCTTTTTGCATCTCCTTGTATGTCTGAAATGCTCAGAGACAAGTATTCATATGTTTCTAATAAATCAATGTTACCAAATATGCAAGCTCTTTTTGTTATCATGCACTTACACACTCACCTTTATTACCAGTGACTACCTAACCACCTCCCTCCCCCACAACACACCATACATGGCTTCAGATTTACCCAATTGAGACCTTTATTTCTTAAGTTGAAGCATGTGAGATGTTCTATAAGGAACAGAGACATTGCAAATCAATTAATCTCCGACCTTAAGAAGATTCTACTGAAAGCAACCCCCTGCCCCAGGTCATGTTGTTGCCTATACCAAATGTCCCAGTTATTACTCATTTTGGGGGGGGGGGGGGGGTCTTTGAGTGAGATATTAAGTTGTGCGAGAATTTTTACAAAACTAGAGTACGTGCTTTCTTTGGATCTAGCTGACACACATACTACTGTCAAGGATAAGCATACCATATAACATAAATAATTTTCAAAGAAAATTTTTGTATCCACAGTTTCAAGAACTCAATGGTAGCCGTTAATTATTAGAAGAAAAGAAAAATTTAAAATACAACAAACAATGAGATATTTATCACTACTGGAGCTCCTATTTAACACTTTCACTGTGGCCGACACACAAGCGTCTGCACTCAATGTAGGATAGCGTCAGACACAGTCAAAGTGTTAATTGGTCAATTCACACACATGTTCTACAACAGTAGCTGACCAATACTGATCAAAGTAAATGGGATTTACGTGTCCAATTAAGATATTCAGCATCTCATTGCACAATTATGCCGATTGCCCATCATCTGGCGTTCCACAGGGTAGTGTTATTGGTGCTCTGCTGTTCCTTATCTACCTAAACGATTTAGGAGAAAATCTGAGCAGCTCTCTTAGGTCATTTGCAGATGATGCTGTCATTTATCATATAGTAAAGTCATCTGAAGATCAAAACCAACTGCAGAACGATTTATGTAAGATATCAGTATGGTGTAAAGTTGGCAATTGACTCTAAATAATGCGAAGTGTGAAGTATGAAAAGAAATCCATTAAACTTTGTTTACAAGATAAATCAATCAAATGTGAAGGCCGTAAACTCCACAAAATATCTAGGAATTACTATTACTTCAGACTTAAATTGGAAAGAACACACAGATAATTTCGTGGGAAAGGTGAACCAGAGACTGCATTTTATTCGCAGAATGCTTAAAAGATGCAACAGAACTACTAAAGAGACTGCATACACTACACTTGTCCATCCTCATTTGGAGTATTGCTGTCCCAGTGTGGGTTTGACATGACAAGAGTCCAAAGAAGGGCAGCTCGTTTTGCATTGCCACGATACAGGGGAGACAGCGTTACGGAAATGATATAGGACCTGGGATGGGAATCATTACAACAATGGTGATTATCGCTACAGGGTGATCTACTTACAAAACTCCAATCACCAACATTCTCCTCCGAATGCAGAAATATATTGTTGACTCCCACGTACATAGGTAGAAATGGTCATTAGAATAATATGCGAGAAATCAGAGCTTGAACTGAGAGATTCAGATGTTCTTTCTTCCCATGCTAGTATAAAGGTGGTTTGATGGACCATCTGCCAGGCACTTAAATGTGATTCGCAGAGTATCCCATGTAGATGTAGATTATGGCACAGTGCAGCCCTGTAAGCACATCTCCACTTCCAACTGTAACCTGCTTCTCACAGAAGCGACACATTGACTTTTTTGTCTAGTTCTTCCTTCGGTTTCTTAAATTTTATATGTCCTTGTGTGAATATTAGATTCAGAATGACATTAAGTATCTGGTTACTATATTATTCTGCTTTGTGCATTGTGACAATACATCTGTTTTTGTTTACCTTAATCTTAAGAACTCCAGATCCACACACAATATGTCACAAAACGAATAAATAGCAGTCTTTGGTGGTGGAAACACTGTCTACATAAATGCGCTAAGGGAAAATGTTTGTGTTTTGAGAAGTACTCTAAGCAAAATAAAGAACTGTTATTGTAATGGGCATTTATCACATACGAATTAATACATCCATCCTGCGTATATAAAGAACTTCAAAAAATGGAAATAAGATTTATAAAGATGTAACACTCAACTAAAATTGCATCATATCTCACCACAGATGACTTACAAAGTAATCATTTTACGAGACACAGGCTGTGTCTAAACAAAAACTATCTGAAAACTATATTAAAAAGTAATGAAGTACTGGAATCAACATTCCCATTGCCTGAATCATCATTTAAGGAAATTCATAAAATGAAACAACTTGGCCACTAATTACTTATGTAAAACCTACACTACTTACAGATCCAGCATCAGCAACAATGGAGCAACAATTTAAAAAATTGTTACTAACCAAAGCTGGGAAGGAATAAACATATCAAGCTGCAGTAAGAACAAAAAGAGCAACAGCATCAATAGTAAATAAAACATGATCAGGTATCAGATTATCAGGGCAGAAAACTACCAGCTATTTTACCAAAAGCAGCACCATTACTGGAATATCAGCTTGACAATAGCAACTGTATCAGCTAAACCTCGAGCTACAAAGCAGCAATAGAAGTGGCAATATTAATAGCAGAAGTAATAGCAGCAGAGCAGCAGCGACAACGGAATAGAACATGTACCGTATCAATAGAAGAACAATTAATACCATCACCAGTAGAGCCAACATGGCCAGCTGTAAGAGCAAAGATATAGAACAACAAAAGGAAGTTTTTTTTTGGGGGGGGGGGGGGGGGGGTTAGGGCGCACAACTGCTAAGGTCATTAGCGCCCAGATAAGAACGGAGATTCGCTAGATCTCGAAAAAATTAGTAACTACCAGATAGAGTATCAAAAGAAGCCTAAAAACAGAGATAAAAACAATTAAAAGGGTTAAATATCTTATGATAGATTGACCATGTTGATAAAACGCAAAACTGGAGCAGCTGCTTGTGTGTCATCAGCTAAAATTGGGACAAGACAGTGCGACATGTTTTACTGTCAGTAGTTCACCGCAGGAGCACAGCGGTGCAGGGTCGGCGGATAGCAGGTGACGGTGGCTGAAACGGCAGTGACCGATCCGCAACCAGGCCAGGATGACCTCCTCCCGCCGAGAGGGGCGTGAGGAGGTCCTCCAAGCGGTCGGGATCGGTTTGACAGTTCGCAATTTATTGTTGTACAGTGAGAGCCACGCACTGTGCCATGACAACACGATACTCTGGCGAAGAGCCCATTGAACATCGTCCAGTGGGATGCAAAATGTAGCCATGCGAGGCAAAAGAGCTGCGGCCTTGGCTGCTATGTCGGCGGCCTCATTCCCGGGCACACCCACGTGGCCAGGGACCCACAGGAAAGAAACTTGACAGCTGTCATCTGCTAGCAACTGGAGGGAGCGTTGGATCTGATACACGAGAGGATGGTTCGAGAAAGGGTCCTTAAGACTCTGCAGGGCACAAGGGAGTCCGAACATATGGCATACAAAGGTTCGCGGTGGCGGCAGGTATACAAAACGGCCTGGTGGAGGGCAAAAAGCTCAGCCGTGAAGTTCGAGCACTGGTCAGGTAGCTTGTATTGGAAACTGTTGTCCCCGACGACGAAGGCAGATACGACACCGGCAGTGCTCTTGGAACCATCAGTGTAGATAAAAATATCATTATCGAACCGCGAACGGAGTTCGACAAGCCTCGAGCAGTATACCAAATCCGGGGTGCTCTCCTTGGGTAGCGAACTAAGTTCAAGGTGAGTGTAAACCTGGGCCTGATGCCATGGTGGCAATGGGCTGTCGCTCAGCCGAAAGGTGGAAGGAAGGGTAAAATCGAGCCGCTAAAGCAGGCAGCGAAACCGAACTCCACGTGGAAGCAAGGCTATCGCAGAGAACTGATATTGGCGATCGAGTGAGTCGTCAAAAAATAATCTGCAAGATGGATGGTTGGGCATCGACTGCAGGCGGCATGCGTACCGACACAAGATTATGTCACACCGAGTGGTCAAGGGTAATACAGCAGCTTCAGCATAAAGACTTTCACCACGGCTGGTATAAAATGCACCGGTCGCCAGGCGTAATCCCCGATGGTGAATTGAGTTGAGACGGTGGAGAAGCGACGGCCGTGCAGAAGAGTATACAAAGCTTCCGTAGTCAAGCTTCGACTGAACAATGGCCTGGTAAAGGTGCGACGGTACGATCCGCTCCCCATGATGTGCCACTGAGGACATGGATAACATTTAGGGATCGGGCACGACGGGCAGCCAGGTAAGACACGTGTGGGGACCAGCAAAGTTGACGATCCAGCATGAGTCCCACGAATTTCGTTGTCTCCACGAAAGGGAGAGCTATGGGGCCAAGACGTAGAGATGGTGGAAGAAATTCCTTGTATTTCCAGAAGTTTATACACACCGTTTTCTCAGTGGAGAAGCGGAAGCCATTTGCAATACTCCAGGAATATAGGCCGTGCCGCCTCTACCTGTTTGGGAGGGAGGAAGGCAGGGCGGGTAACAGGAAGAGCTCGAAGCCTCCTCAAAGAAACGGCCCAATGCATTGGAAACATCAGCAGGATCCACAAGGACTGCATTCTCGATGGTCATGCCAGAAATCGGGAAATGGACTTTTGTGCTGGATAAACGGCGTAGGCCACCCCAAATTGCCGAGGAGGAAGTAAAGCGGTTAAAAGAACTGGAAAAAGCAACCCAGCAAGCCTTTTTGCTGTCGTTTATAACTCGACGACATTGCACTCGCAGTCGTTTATAGTTGATACTATTCTCCAACGTTGGGTGGCGGCGGAAGGTGTGTAAAGCACGGCGCCGGGGTCTAATAGCATCACGGCAGGCTGCAGTCCACCACGGAACTGGGACGCAACGTGGAGAAGAGGATGTACGAGGTATGGAATGTTTGGCAGCTGTGAGAATAACGTCTGTGAGGTATTCGACCTGACTGTCACAGCTGAGAAAGTCCTTATTGTGAAAAACTGCCATGGAAGAATAAAGTCCCCAGTCGGCTTTAGAAATGTTCCAACTGGTGGGATGAGGAGATGGGGACTGATGCAGGAAGTGGATGATACAAGGGAAATGGTCACTCGAGTACGTGTCAGAAAGTGCATACCACTCAAACCAACCGGCAAGCTGAGGAGTGCATATCGTGAGGTCTATATGGGAATAGGTGCGTGTTGTGTCTGACAGGAAGGTCGGTGCACCGGTGTTGAGGCAGACAAGATTGAGGTGTTGGAGAAGGTCCACCAAAAGGGAGCCTCTCGGACAAGGTGCCAGAGAGCCCCATAGGGGGTGGTGGGCATTGAAGTCGCCTACCAATACAAAAGGTGAAGGGAGCTGGTCGACGAGGTGTAGCACATCTACCCTAGTAAGGGCAGATGACGATGACGAATAGATATTACAGAGGGAAAAGGAAAAGTTGGATAGAGTGATGCGGACGGCAACTGCATGTAGGTGAGTATGCAGTGTAATGGGATGGTAATAGACATCGTCGCGAAGGAGCATCAGAACCCCTCCATGGGCTGGGGTACCTTCCACAGGTGGCAGGTCGAAACGCACAGAGGTGTAGTGGGGTAAGTCTGCACAATCATTTGGACGTAATTTAGTTTCTTGGAGACAAATTAGAAACGGGCAGTGCAATCGAAGGAGTAGTTTGAACTCCTCCCGATTGGAACGAAAGCCGCGAATATTCCATTGAAGGAGCGCCATGATAAAAAATAAGAGAAGAAAGGAAGATAAAAAGGAACAAGCACGTGGGGTCACCTCGACGGCCGCTGAGGACGGACTTGGAGGGAGCACTACTGCCGCCATCTAGAGGCAGAGAGTCATGTTCCATAGGTTCAAACGATATATCTGCCACCTTCCCCAAGTTGATCAGGAGGGGCAGCTTCTGCCGCCGGTAAAATGCCGGTTGCCCGGCTAACAGTAGTGCGTCCCGGCGAGACAGAAGATGATCGGGGCTGACTACTGTTGGGCGGCGTGACGGATGGGTCACGCCTCGGCGGGAAAGGAGAGGAACTCTTTTTTTTGTTGGCTCTTCCGGAAGAGTGACAGTGAGAAGAGGCAGTTGACGGTTGGGAAGCCCGAGTATGTAGAAAAACGTCACGGACGGGTTACTTTTTCAAAGTCCGGGCATCTTGTTTAGGTGCCCGCGGTTTATTGGAGGTTGACTAAGACTGAACTTTAGAAGCTGCAGGAGGAAGCGGGGACGTGGAACGGGCAATCTTCGGGATGGCGGATCGCACAACTGTGTCAGCTGTTAGGTGATTGTTCACACCTCAGGTCACACCTCCCGAGAAATGACGGAGGGACCAATTGGCATGTTCGGAAGGTACCAGCTCGGGTAATCACCCCTCCCTGGGCCTGGCCTTTAACCAGGGGGTATGTACGTGCCCTACTTGTCTACCTGGGGCCGGGAATTAAGCGTTACCCCGTCACCTGCTACACATGATAATGCCTGGGTCGGCCTTCAGACACGCACAGGGAGAAAAGAAGAATAATAGAGGAAGTGAAGAGAAAGAAGTGTCTCAAATGCCGAAGCGGAGACTAATGAGTAGGAGAGGAAGGCTAGGAAAGTACAACAAGGAGAGAAAGACAAAAGCGTAGGTTAGGAAAGGAAGAAACCAAGTAAAAAGAGAAACTAAGACAAGAAACCACCCTAACGTGCAAAGGACACCCATCTCCCGGTGAAGGCATGAACCGGGAAGGAAAGTGAAGCAGCCTGGGGCGGAAGAAAGGCTGCTTCGGCTTGGGGGCCAGTGCGCGCCACACACATACCCACAAAAGAGCTGTGGGCCCCTTGGGGGGACATTCTGTTGTGGTAATCTGTAATTTACAAAGAAAATCACAGATTATTTATGGTTTTTTGACCGTTCGGATTTTCACATGTTTGAACAGACCATTATCGATAGTAACTCACAATCTATAGTAGACTGTCAGTTCGAGGGGTTAAGCTTCTTCCAAATTACCGCAATACCTTTGCTGTGAGTGACATGTTGAGAATTTGCGCAGGATGGGAAGCATGCCTGGATAGCTAAACTGGTTGAGGTGACCACTGGCCTAAGGCAGGAAATTCAGGTTCAAATACCGGTCCAGTATAAATTTTTAATTTTGCCACTGAATTTATTTCAATGCCCTCCAACGACAGAAATGTTTGAATATTTTCTAAACAGTAAAAGGAGTCTTGACCGAGAAATTACTGCTCGTTGTACAGATAAGCTTACCAGTGAGCAAGCTGCCACCACCTGCCCCCTCCCATCCCGTCCACCAAAAGTTTCTAATAAAATAAAAACCAATATGAAAGCAATGCCCAGTTTTCTGTCCCATGTGGGGGGGGACTGGCAGTATGTGTACCTGTAGATAGTAGGACTAGTTTAAACATTGCTAACAGCAAATCCTCCAAGGGGATGAACAAGTATAATCAAAGCAGCAGGAAGAAGAAAGCACTTTTCTCCCTTAATAGGGACAAATGTGGATAAAGAATTTAACAAATACTTCACTACTTATAAAAGAATCTTTATGAATGTAGTTAATGCAGCCAAAAATCTGCAAAACAAAGCCTGTTAAAATCATCAGCAAATGTAAGTAAATGAAAAAATGTGGAAAATTGTATTAATACAAACACTGGTAGATACCAGCAGCTGTAAAATATTGTCGCATTATAATGGAAGCAGGCTTGACTTCGAAGGCAACTGAACACAGCACTTATACTGAAAGCACATTTATTACGAACCCAAAATACACGCAGTACTGACTGCCTCTCAGGCAGAGTGCTCTGCTATTTATACACAGACAGAATTTACCAGAAATTAGAAGAACAGTTAATATAAGAAACACGTAGAATTTACAAGTGAACATAAGAAAGATGTAGAACCTTCTGGAATTTTTAATTACAAAGAAATAAATTGTTGCCGGTGGGCAGGATTGAACCGGCGACCTTCAGCACCGCAGTCCATGATGCCATCCCCTGCGCCACGCCGGCAGTCGGTGTTCGTGGTCTCTCGCGGCATTGCTCCCTCTCCTGGTAAAACAGCGACCCGCTGTTATGTTCCCTGTGGATGTCCTGAATCTTGACTGTGTCATGGAGCCTCTGTATGACAGTTCAAGAGAATCCTTCACTTCTCCACGATTATCGGTGACAGACGTTCCTCTCGTGGCTTAATCAGGAACATTACCGTCCTTAGAGTTCTTGAACAAGAGGCCATTGTCATCTACCTGGTCTTCAGGATCGTAGTAAGGCTTCATGCGCAGGACGTCAACAATGTCTCATTGTTTTTGACGTTTTGACGACGGGTCATAATTATCAACTTCGTATGCGACGTCTGACAGGCAGCGTACAACACGATACGGTCCAAAGTATCGCTTCAATAACTTTTTTGACAGTCCAACCTTCCGTACAGGGGTAAAAATCCACACAAGATCTCCTGGGCTGTACACAACAGGTCGGTGCTTGTTGTTATACCGCTGACGGTCTTTCTCCTGGGCGTCCAGTGTCCGTATGCGAGCCAGCTGTCTTGCTTCTTCGACCCTGGTGATGAGCTGTTTAACATAGTCATCCTGAGTGTCGTCCAGTTGGAACAGGAACAGCGTATCCATTGTCGTCTCAGCTTCACGGGCATGGAGCAGGAAAATCGGATAATTCGGGAGGAAGTGGAGAAGATGTTGCGAGACGACATTATTCAACCTTCAGAGAGTCCTTGGTCGTCTCCAGTGCTCCTCATAAAGGACGATGGCATGTGGCGATTCTGTGTTGACTATCGGTGGCTGAACAGAATCACAAAGAAAGAGGTCTACCCATTGCCGCGCATTGACGACGCCTTAGACTGCTCGAAAGGAGCTACATACTTCTCAACTATGGACATGCAGACAGGTTACTGGCACATCGAGATTGATGAAGCCGACAGGGAGAAGACGGCTTTTATTACACTTGATGGCCTCTATGAATTTAAAGTAATACCATTTGGATTATGTAATGCTCCAGCCACATTCGAACGCATGATGGACAACTTGTTTCGACACCTTAAGTGGACGACGTGTCTTTGCAATTTAGATGACATTGTCGTTTCCTCGAAAACATTTGAAGAACATCTGAGTCGCCTGTCAACTGTGTTGAAGTGTGTTCAGACTGCAGGACTCCGCTTCAATCCAAAGAAGTGCCTCTTCGTCGCCAAGGAGATAAAAATCCTGGGGCACCTACTCAACGGAGATGGTGTCCATCCTGATCCAGATAAATTAAGGGCAGTCACAGAATTTCCAACCCCTCAGCACATCCGTGATGTCAGACGTTTTCTCGGGCTGTGCTCATACTACCGACGTTTCATAAAAGGATTTCGTAACAAAAAATTCTGCAGGGAGACGCCAAGTTTTACTGGGACGAGACAAAAGAAAGAGCTTTCCGGGCACTAACTTCAGCACCAGTGCTAGCTTTGTACGACGAGAATGCAGAAACGGAACTTCACACAGGCGCCAGTGGTTATGGGATTGGTGCAGTGCTCGTACAAGTTGAGGAAGGTGCTGAAGAAGTGATAGCCTATGTGTCAAGAGTACTCTCAAAGTCCAAGGTAAACTACTTTACAACTGAAAAAGTATGTGTCTTATAATTTCTCACTCAGCTGTGGTAGTGAAGTTGTAGCCCCTCCCAGTAAGATTCTTTATTAGATAGGTATCAATACTGGGGATCATCCGCCAATTAGCCAGCGTTCGTATAGTGTGTCGCCAGCTGTGTTTGTGGCCTCTCGCGGCAATATTATTAAATTGAAAGTAACAGAAAATCAGTTTTAAAGTAAAAAAAAACAGTAGATGGAAACTCTTTACTTCATTAAAACTGAAGTATTAAGGCTCATATAAAAAATAATCACCTTCCACAATTGAACCCAAATGCCTGCAGACACTAAGACCAAGTCCACTGCAGGTCAACATCAGGTACCTTGCTTCATTCTCCACTATTGCAGTAAGCTTAACAGTAAACCACTGTATCACATAAAAAAACTCTTCATTTCTCACAAACAAACTCAATACTACAAACATCATATACATAAGAAATAAAAGAAGATAACTAGCAATCACCGGCCAATTGCAGTACTCTCGGCATTCTGCAAAATATTTTAACACACTATAGCAGAGCAATATCATTTTAGAGGAAAAGAAATAATCTTATTACCTGTTCAGTTTGACTAGAGGAGAAAACAACAGCCGATGCAATAAAGGAACACTTAGATTCTACTCTAACTAGTTGACAAGAAGTTCCCAACCAAAAGCAATTTTTGTGTTTTAACAGAGGTCTTCGATATGGCGATTCACATTACACTACTGAAAAAAAGCCCTTATGGACGAGGAACTGGCCACAAATAGTTTAAAAGCCATCTAAAAATGAATGCTTGTTTGCATCTGCACAAGCCTTAACCTCTCTGATCTTATCTTTTGTGGTCTTTTAGTAAAACATTGTTGGAAGCAGTAGAATCTTTCTGTAGTCTACTACAAATTCCAGCCCCCTAAGTTTCTTCAACACAGTTTCTCGGAAAGGATGTTGCCTTCCCTCCAACGATTCCCATTTGAGTTCCCGAAGCATCTCTGTAAAACTTTCACATTGATCAAAACTACCAGTAACAAACACCTAGCCACCCATCTCTGAACAGTTTCTGTATCTTGGTGGGGATCCCAAATACTTGAGCAATACTAAAGATGGGGTTGTACAAGTGTTTTATATGTGGTCCCCTTTACAGACCAATCACACCTTCCCAAAATTCTCCCATTAAACCGAAGTCTACCATATGCCTTCTCCATAACTGTCCTTATAAAGCTCGTTCCATTTAATATTCTATTATCTAACATTACACCTAGAATTTAATTAATGTGACTATCAAGTAGCACACTACTAATACCATATTCAAACTTTATGGGATTGTTTCCTCTTACTCATTGGCCTCACCTTACAGTTTGTCTCAGTGCAGCAACCACAAGACATTGATTTCCACATCTCTGAGCAATGACATACTGACTGCAGCACTGACTACTTCATAGCTCTCTGCCCTGACCCCACAGAAAGACCTAGTGGTTTCAAACCTACCACCAACAATGGAAAGCTGTTAACAGGATCCGAACACCAAACGGAGTAAGTCAGGATTCTTTATACAACTGGAGCATATCGCTAAGTCCTCAGTGCAACTGTGATGCTTTGTGTCAGACAGTAGATCATATTGTGTACGACTGCAACATTAGATTGTACCAAGGACCAAAAACAAGCCTATATAAAGTGACAGACACTGCAACTTTGTGGCTGGATGGTTTATATAATGTATAAGGGCCACGTTCGCTGCACATCTTCCTTAATTCAGTTAAATTGTGTAAATTTACTGTTCATTTCCTTGTTCTTGTTATTACTTATTTGAATGCCCACCTTAGTGTTCCTTTATTAGTGTTTTAATACTATTTCAACTGTTCATCTTACTGTACTATATTTTTCAAATGTTTGAAAGTCTTATGTGACTTAACTACGGGGTCATCAGTCCCTAATCTTACAAACTACTTACAAACTAGGGCGGCACAAATATCCATGCCCGAGGGGGGATTCAAACCCCCGACCGTAGTGACCGTGCAGACCGTGACTGAAGCGCCTCAGTCCCCGCGGCCACCCTATATTTTTCACTGGCTCTTGTTGTAGCATAATGCAATCAGGTCATTTAAAATTCCACTGCCTCATATTGCGATGGACATTTTACTATATATATATATATTTGTTTATTACCTTTGCAACTAATATCAGTCTTTAAGTACATAAGCTTCCCACCTGGAGAATTGTCAGTGTCTAATGTACCTTACATGTCAAAGTGTTTATGTCATACAGTAAATAAATAAATTCACATGGTTCACAATAAAAACCCCACCAGCCCTGAAAGTATCACCGAGTGACACGTTAATTTTAACAAGGAAACCAAGTTATCAGGGGGGGTTACTATCACAGACATGTGGAAAAGCCACACTGACACATGGAGCAACAAACTGAGTAAGGTAAAGTTTAAGGTTAGGCATATACGAAATGTAGTAAAATAGAATCACACTCACATAAATTGGGTCAACTGATGTCAGTGATACGACCCGCCAACTTTGACCAATGACATCATTATATATATATATATATATATATATATATATATATATTCTCTCTCTCTCTCTCTCTCTCTCTCTCTCTCTCTCTCAGGCATGAAGACCTGTGATCAATGGTACATTCTGTTGTGGTAACCTGTAATCTATGAGGGTAATCACATATTTATTATCTGCAATACATAATTATTACAATATTATTCTGTATGTTTATATTCATGGATAATGTGTTTTAGTTGGTATATCTAAGTAGCATATCTTCTTAGAGTCAGATAAGATGTCATTGGTCAAAGTCTATGGGTTTTATCGAGGTCTTCAATTATGCCCATAATTTTACTAAGCCCTTTTCCATTCAATACTCAGTTATGGATTTTTTGTTGTGTAGAGAGTGCAATCAATGAAGCTGTTTCAACTTAAAAAAATAAATAAATAAATAAATAAAAATAAGAAGAAAAAATAGTTAATAGATCAACACGGTTAAATTGTATGATGCTGCTCGCCGGGCTCTAGTGGTTATGTTGGCCTCAATGGTAATGGCGGCAGCTCATATGACCAATAAACGTTTTGTCTTGACAACTTCAATTAAAACGAAAATTATTTTTTTTCTGAACGGACAAGGGTACATACAAGAACCTGTCAACCGTAGAGCAGGTACAGTACTAATTTTGCTGTGAGTGAAACGAGCAGCAATAACATTTACTCAGTAGCTCATGAAAAATATTAATGCAATTCTACACTTCATTATTCATCTGTTGCCAACATAAGCACTAGAGTTCGGCGAGAAGCGTCGTAAAATTTTACCAATCAATACGGTTCAAACAGCAGAAAAAAAAAACCACACACACACCAACAACAACAACCACCTTACCATCATCAACACCGACAGAAATTCAGATTGGCAACACCATGATGCAAGGTCTAAAAATTCTCTACAGTTACTTTCCATTCAATGAATCTGTACAGTGAAGAGTTAAATGCATTAGAATAAAATTGTACAATCATCTACCAACACCAATGAAGAACACTGCACAAGTAAAGGATTTTTTTTATATATGTTTAAATTTAATCATCACAGCAACTCCATCAGCTACAACCAACCACATATTCTCACTTCTACATCATTGTGTCTATTTCTGTATGATATTGAGGACAATAAAATAACAATTAATTAATAAAGGGGGGATTTTTAATATGACATTTAGGCCTACTTCATTAACAAAACGAAAGTTAAGTGGCGCAATGCACGATTCAAATGGCGAAAACTTACCATGATAAAAAAAGGGAGGGTTAAAAACAGGTAATTACATCAGCTATTAAGAAAGAGCGCTAAACAAATTAAAATGATAAACAACTAGAGAATTTCAGCTGTACACATCATAAAAATTTGCACATAGTAGTGCAAGGTGCAAGAAGAATAAAGAATATAAATATACCAGATACACTGAGGAATACCAATTAAATAAATATACAGAAAGAACTATACAAAATTCACATTTGTGCTTTTACATGCAAAATGTTAGAACTTTCTCTAACATACAAATTTAAGAACGCTTGTGATAAAAACTGCTGTGACAAACCTTGAATACACATGGCTCAGATTGTTTGAAAGTAGTCGACATAATTATAGGAGGTATCATGCAGTGTGAGGACCATTTTTCCGGATCCTGGCCATCATGGATTGCTTTCGTTGCGAAGGAAGAATCGTTTGGTAGAAATCCTGCTTCAGACATTGTGTAATATCACCGGTCACAGGCTTCTCTGCGAACAGCAATGGTTAAAAATAAAGTGTTACATATGTCTCAGGCTTCGCAATTATAAGGTAACAATGTATGAAGTTTAGTTTTAAGAAACCCACATTAACACAAAAATTCGTCATGTTTGACAACAAGACGTAATTCATGAATAGTATCTAGATAGCTGTCACATCAATATACTGTAATAAAAATAATATATTTTCAGTTCCCATTATTCATTGAAATGGGTTAAATCACTTTACATTTTTCGAGCGTACACATACAATATAACAATTCTAATATCCATACAAACTTCCAAAAGCATAACAATAACTTACCACAAGTGAAAACGCTTCTTCCCCGTTCTTCTCCACGTGACATGCGGCGATAATTCGAACAATTTATACAGCTGACGCCGAACACTCTTGGTAGGGGTGTATCCAATCAGAGTGCTGCTTTCAAGAGCAACAAAAGAGCATCACCGGCGCACTACACGTGTAGCAAGAGCAACTTCGAAAAGAGATGCAGTGCCATTGCACACTGCAGTGACTACACTAGCAAAACTAGCACTAGTGCTGGAAAGTGGAAACCATGGACGAAGTGGTTGTTTCAGAAGCGGACCTTTTGCACCATTTCATTCGGAGCCTCCGACTACCTCCGGTTCGACACGTCGAATCCAGCAGCCGCCATTTAGGAGATGAATTTTCCGTATTTGTTTGATTTGGTAGTGGATTTTGCGTAGCACGAAAACATGCTCTTTACCGGCATCGATCCCAGGAACATAAACCACGATCGCATTTTTCTAATACCACTTTGTTGTAAGATAAATTGTGCAGAAGTACAATTTGAAGTACAAATAATAAGAGCGCAACACACGCAGTACAGTGTAGCGCAGTTAGCAGCGTTATAGACTGACGAGTGGAAGGTCCTGTGTTTGATTCTCTACATCTGCAAACTTATTAATTCTCCATAATTGTTCAGATTTTCTTGTTCTTTGACACTTCTACGACTAAAGTTTATTATTATTATTATTACCGGTACGGTATTACTTGAGGTAATACGTTTGTAGAGTGTTATTCAACATGTCATATACTTCTTATCAAGACGTGTTCTAGTTTCTGTCAGAAACTGTCGAATCTGTTTATGTATACACAGTGTCCTTACGTCTTCATATACATTTGTCTCTTGTTTTATGAAATCAATTTGAAGATAGTGACCACAGAGTAATGTGATGACCGCATAGCTGGAGACAAGCGTATATACCTAACAACATTAAAACCGAAAGTACCACTTTGCAAGCTGGTCTAAACCTTTTACGTTGCCGAATAGTCTGTCTACAACAATAATTCAAAACCTGTATATAACCGACAAAGAACGGTGCTCAGTTTTATCATCGTTTCTTATCACTTTGCTTGCGCTAGTTTTATCGTAAAATTTCGAAGGAAAGCTTTGCGGCTACATATGCGTCTTCCAAAGTTACGAATGGTTGCATTGTGAAATAGTGAAATGTGTCAAGGCATCGTCTATTTTCTTCTTTTCGACACTTCCCTTTCCATACTTTATCACTTCCATATTCTTTTGCCCTTCATTATTGTAGGAATCTTTATTTTAAATAGACGCGAAGTTAACATGTTCCTTTATCTGTCGCATACCGTCGTCCACATTCCACACAATTACATGCAGCCAGGGTTGCCAACGAGGTCATGATAAAAACCACCGAAGTGACCATAAAATCCCCGAAGTTCCCATGCAAAAAAAAAAAAAAAAACACTGTCTATCCGTTTGTTCTTGACCGATTGATTTGAAATTTGGACGCAAGTATGCATTTTAAAGGAGGTGTTTTTATGTACCTGACTTATCTGTATACACACTAGACGGAAATACAAAAAAATATTCTTTATTCAAAAGCACTTCAATAAACATGTTATATATAAAAACAGACAATAATTACTTTGAGCCATTGCAATGCTTGTCGGGTACAGACAGCAAATTGTGAAATATTTGAACTTGAAAACAGAAAGTAATCCAGTCTGGAAAGGAGGTCAGCGTCAGTCATACTATTGTCTTTATTTTATGTTAGAAGATCTAGATTTCAGCTATATTCCAATGTAAGCACGTCTGAGAAAAAAGAAAGTTAACAATGAAAGTACAGTCACATATTAAGTGTCTGCAATATTCAGTCATTTTCACAACAAGAAAAATCTGATAAAGTGCTGTAGCAACAAATACATACCATTAACACAATGTCAGTTCTTCGTCCTCGACTTCTTCACCATCATCTTCGACAGGATCGGTGCCCAAAATATATGCAGCTGTAGTCATATTAGCGATATCTTTTAAAACATTGTCAGGATATTCATGATCTCGACAGCATTTCCCCAATCTTCTTAAGGCTGCACGGATGGTCAGAATGGCATTAATCATTCTGTTCCCCATCCTGTTTCTAAGTCGCGTCTTCACCAAATTTAGCTGACAGAATGCCCTCTCTACTTCGGCGTTTGACCATGGCAATATTACACAGTTCTTGAAAGGGATTTTCGCCACTCGCATCTTAGTATTGTAACACTTCACTCCAGAATGATACAGTGTTGTTAACATTTTTCCATTCAATTAAATTTAACTTAGCCCATTGAAGTTCAATTTTCGACGTGTCTTCGGGAGGAAAATGCATCAGGGACGATTGACTCTTTATGCACTGTCAAACAGTTTTCTGGTGCTAGGTTGGAGATCTTGCTCAAAACATCTAAATTTGACAGCAAGCGCTTTTGCAGCTGTGTTACAAGAGCTACTAAAAATCCACACATCTTTCTCTGAGGACAGCTTCTATTTCCGATGACACAACTCCCGACTTTTTTAGTTCCTCCAGTTTTTTTTTTTTCCTTTTTTTATTTTTTATTTGGCGTCGTAACCCAAATATGGTTTAGGATCAAGAAATTTTATGACGTTTTCCCTTAACAAATCTGCTCTACAGCCAGGAAGAACTACTCTCTTGGCTAAACCCTGAGTTAAAATGAAATCAAATCAAGTTTTATTGTCATTAAATAACTTTGTGTTGTAATAGACAACGTCAAAGCTATACATAGTTTGTACATAGACATTGGATGAATTTATACAAAAATGAAAGAAATGAAAAGGAAATATATACAGTTTACAGTTATACATCTGACTGATTACCAGATTTTCATAAATATTTACAGCTATGCCTCTGATGGGTATATATTTGTAGAAACACATTAGTTGAATTTATACACAAATAAAAATATTTAGTTAGACATCTGGTTGATTTAAAGTTTGTCAGAAATATTTATGCATCTACTTGCTATACTCAGCATTCCTGCTGGAGGCATCTCAAGTTTTCTTCGAATTCCGCAACACTGTAGGTTGTACTCTGGATCAACCAGTTTTTTAACTTCTTCCCTAGTTGCTGTATTGGGATTTCCTTCAGTGTTTTAGGTAGTTTATTAAATAACTTAATCCCTGTGTAGTTATGGTTGTCTTGGGTTTTCTTTAGCCTTACCTGGGGTATGTCAATATAATCTTTATTTCTTGTATTGTGTAAGTGTACCTCCCACCTTACTGTGAAATTACTCTGGTTTTCTTTTGTGCTAATGAGGCAATGGTATATGAATAGTGCAGCAAGTGTCATTATTTTCAGTTCTCTGAATACCGGCCTACATGACTCATTGCTGGGTAATCCCTTTATAACTCTGACTGCCCTCTTCTGCCACTTAAAAACTTCCTGCGTCCCTGCGGAGTTTCCCCAGAGTATTACACCGTAAACCAGGTGCGAGTGGAAAAAGGCATAGTATGCCTCTCTCAGTTGGCTTTCACTCACACAAGTCCTAAGTTTACGCAGTAAGAAAATTACCCTGGATTGTGTGTGTTCGCTCCAGTTCAGTTTGTTATCTATATACATTCCTAGTAGCTTAACAGATGTGTTTACTAACTCTTCGGGTTTCAGGTTACTCAGATGAAAATAAATTGTTTCAGTTTTATTGCCATTTAAGACCAGTTTATTGATGTTGAGCCAAGTAGAGGCTTTTTCTACCATATCTGTATTTTTCTCTTGTACAGCTTCCAGATTTTTGTCCGATGTTACTAAGGTTATGTCATCGGCATATAGAACTGATTTGTTTGGCAAGTTATGGGGGAGATCATTGATATACACTAGAAAAAGAAATGGGCCGATTACCGAGCCTTGTATCACTCCGGTTTCAATTTTGAGTATGTTGGATAGTTGGTTCCATAATAGTTGGAAACCATAATAATCTTCAGTTTTGGAGTTACTTAATTCTGTTATTATTTTAGACACTTCCCTAGGGGTGACTTGTGCCCAACTGAAGTTTAATCTCTTAGTTATATTTGAGGTATAGTTGCTTATATTGTCCATATATGTTGTTTCAGAGTGTCAGTGGGAGTGATGTTTTTAACACTATTTACAAAGAACTCATTAAGTATGTTTGGTGCTATAGGCACTGGTTCCTTTCTTACTTTTCTCCCTGATTCATTATTTATTACTGTCCAAGCAGCTTTACATTTATTTTTAGATGTGTTTATGAAATTTTCATTAGCTCTAATCTTTGCTGCTTTAATTTCCTTTCTATATATTTGCTTTGCCCTGCTATACCTATCTTTATCTTCCTGGTTTCCTTGTTTGGCTTTCTTATGAAGAACATTTGTAACTTTCCTAAGAGCTGCAAGTTCAGAGGTGAACCATTTGCATATGTTTTTATTTTTCAACTTATTTTGGTTATTTAGTACCTTTGTGATCTTTGGGCAGTATTTATTAATGTTAAAGCTAATTATGGACAGAAAGTTTGAAAAGGTTTCATTAACATTCTTACAGTTAAAAACTTTATTCTCCCAATCCATCTACCTTAAAAACAATCTTAGGTTTTCTATACCTGTATTTCCTTCTCCCAGCATCCTGAATGTTTTATGTTCGCTCTTATGGGACTCAGTTCTTGCTATTGGGAATTTAATCCATATCCCACTGTGGTTGAGATAAGCGGGTCTTCAACCCCATATGAAAATGAATTTTTATTTCTATTGGTGAGAATGTTATCTAGGCACGAGTCCTTCCTTGTTGGCTGAGATCATTAAGCAGTTTACTGGTATCGGCAGACTGAGCTTGAAACGCTTTGTTAACACGTTGCACCTCACCTAGCACTGGATTTAAGAATAACAAATAAAATTCATTTGTCTCATATTTGTACATTTGATACAACATTTCAGCTGTGAAACACCTTTCACTATTTCTCACAGTTTGAAAATGAGTCTTTAGTTCCAAATACTGTGAAAGAACGCGTCTGACTACCAGTTCAATTGATAGCCATCTTGTCGTGGAGACCCGAAAGTAGTATAATGATGGGGGTTCTGGCACAGTGAGAATCGCCCGTCGACGATAGTGTCATCGATGCCAGATGCTCGGCCAACTGCCGGACCACAGATCAAAGGATGCCGCCAAACTCGAACAATAGCGCACTTAAGGATGATTGATAGTTTACATTTAGGTCCTTTTGATTCGCTACTTGTCCGACTGCTTATCAAAGGACGCCGCCATAACGCACTTAACTATCGACAGGTTGCAACACTTCCCTCGGCCGCACACGTCGCCCCCCTCCACCCCTCGGCGCCGCCGCCAGACAGGCGGCACCTCCGACAGGTCCAGACCTGTAGACCCCTCGACATGTCTGTACTCGCACCTGCGACCCCCACTCGCTCGGCCGATTGCCGGACCGCCACCTCCGCCGCCGCTGCCGCCGACAGATGCTACCCCCTCCTCCTCCACGCTCGCGACCGCTTCTCAAAGGACGCCGCCACCCACCATACCCGAGAGGACAAACAATACCGCAACGATTGTCTTGACCGCATCGACACCGCCCCCGCCTGGCAATTAAAAAAAAAAAAAAAAAAAAAAAAAAAAAAAAATGCCTACGCGCCGCATCTCGCTCCGTCGCGAAGTATATCGTGTTAAAGGAATTGGAACGGGTCGTAGACCCAGTGCTTCAGAAACGCACATGATGGGGATTGAAGCCCACTGAGAATCGCCTGTCGACGATAGTGTCATCGACGCCAGACGCTCGGCCAATTGCCGGACCGCAGATCAAAGGGTGCCGCCACAGGATGATTGATAGGTCTTCCCGGAAGGACAGGATGATTACATTTATGTCCTTTTGATTCGCTACTTGTCCGACCGCTAATCAAAGGACGCCGCCATAACGCACTAAGGATTGACAGGTGGCAACACCTCCCTCGGCCACACACGACGCCCCTCCCTACACCCCTCGTCGCCGCCGCCAGACAGGCGGCACCTCCGACAGGTCCAGACCTGTAGACCCCTCGACATGTCTGTACTCGCACCCGCGACCCCTACTCGCTCGGCCGATTGCCGGACCGCCACCTCCGCCGACAGATGCTACCCCTCCTCCTCCACGCTCGCGACCGGTTCTCAAAGGACGCCACCCGCCCTACCAGCGAGAACAAACAATACCGCGACGATTGTCTTGACCGCACCGACACCGCCCCCACGGGCCGACCCCTGCGCCCAGGACAGGTGCGTCCTGTTATCTTTTTACGGCGACCGCGCCCCGCCAGGTCAGCAGCCAATTAAATTGCATATTTATTATATAGCGCGCCGCAGCGATCCGTACGCCAGATCTCGATTTATGTAACAACAATTTCCGCTGTTTATTATTATTATTCTTGGAAGAAAATAAAGCTACCATAGTATTCTTCGTATGCTAAAAAACAATTTAGAACAGTAATGCTTAGTTGGTCTCATATACTACAGCTTGTAGTAGTAAAATATTAAAACTCGTATGCAAAATTTGCAAGTAAGAATTTACACTCCCATCTCTCTCCATGATCTTCGCTTAGACTACAGCCGACAGACGGGTTTAATAATAATAATAGCGCAGGTTACGGTAACGAACGCCACAAACTTACGTATCCATCTTAACATATACTCTTTAGATATACAAAAACAATTCTAACCAAAAGAAAAGAAATGGTCCGTTTCGGAACACGACCGCAACCTTAGATCTATAAATGTATATCTTCGTTTAGACGATGCAAGCAACAGCCGTCGAACGGAATGTAATTTGTATGCCAACCACTCTTTCGACAACATAACAGCAGCAGCACAGAAGACGGCATATTGTTTATACAAAAATTCCAAATAACGAAAATCGGCAATGACATCTAGCACAGCGTCTCTAAATATACATCTGCAAGCACCGTTAAACTCGTATGCATAATTTGCAAGTAAGAATGTACATTCCCATCTCTCTCCATGCTCTTCGCTTAAACAACAGCCGACAGGCGTGTTTAATAATAATAGCGCAGGTTAGATAATAAACGCCACAAACTTACGTATCCATCTTAACATATACTCTTTCGATATACAAAAACAATTCTAACCAGAGCCAACTAACCAAAAGAAAATAAATGGTCCGTTTCGGAACTCGACCACAACCTTAGATCTATAAATGTATCTCTTGGTTTACACGATGCAAGCAACAACCATCGAACGGAATGTAACTTGTATGCCAACCACTCTTTCGATAAAAAGGCAACAACAACAGCGGCAGCAGAAGACGACATATTGTTTATACAAAAATTCCAAATAACGAAAATCGGCAATGACATCTAGCACAACGTCTCTAAACATACATCTGCAAGCACAGTTAGCAATCGTCCAGAACGCGGAGCGCTCTCTCGGCAGGCTACATAAAAGAAACATATGCTAAGTGTTTAAACAAAAACACCTAAGTTACATCTCCAAATGATCAAAACCTTCTACGCAGACGCACCACTCTGACAAGGATAGCTCACAATGCATATATTTAATGGAGCTGAGCCATGCCGAAAGTTCCGAAATTTAACACTCTAGCGATCTTGCCCTGTTACGTTTCCTTCTTCTTAGATCGGGGTATAGGTGCGCCTTCCGAAAATTCAGGTACTTTAATTTTACCTCTTATTTCCTTGCTACAGCAGTACACATCCCACCTAAGGAATCTCTATGTCCTGTTACGATGCAAACTACATTTATCTGACACCGATATTCCAGCGCCCCAGAAGACATTTAAACCCTATTGTGCAACAGAGAGTCGAAATAAAAGAAAAATACGTGAAATAATTTACCGATTTCCGACCGTCTACACTAAAACTTTTCGAAAGTATTGGCCTAACAACACACTTATTCGACAATACAGCAACCACAGAACCGAGGTTACCAATGCAATGCAACACAGATTTCCAGCTCGACCCGCACTTTACCCACAAAATTCCTACTCCAAGTTCCTTTCTGGTGCACTCCACTAATCCGAACTAAGATTTATTATTTTAATTACAAGTAGATGTCTACCGCAATCGAAGATGCTAACCTACACACCGCAACACATGATCCTATATAGGACATGTTTACAATTTTTTTTTGTTACAGTACAACTGAGTAAATGAAACGTAATGTTCGCAAACAATTATATCGCAACCAACTCCCGCACACATCGATCATAACCTGCTCTCTAAGCAATGGATGGGAGTCAAACACAGTACAAACACGTTTGTCGTGTGTTCCGCTAATTTCGGCCAATACAACGATTCGAGACCAATCCCCCCGCCTGTTTACTGTAAAAGCAAATATTTTCCCCCATACTATCTGTTTAAACCGGGCTTGCACATATGCAATAGCCTCCTTTAAAAAGCCTATGTCTTCGCCATATAACCCAGTTTTCGTTTACCCTTCTTCTTCTTAGGACTTGTGGAATAACGTAGACGATATCTACGTCTGTGGAGAATGAAGTCCTGGAATGCTAAAAAAAATATAGTTCCTTGCTCGACTCTACAAGTAATTTACAGTTGAAACTAAAAAAACATAATGTCCGAGAGAGCGGTCAATTTTCGGGTACTCTTAATACCCAAGTAATCAAATATAAAAGCGTTTGCACAGTACAACGGCACACTTTGTAAATACCGTATCTTCTCTTTTAGAACACTTAAACAATCTTCTTGCACAATCCTCCATCCTGGTAATACCATCTTCTCGACCCAGCGAAAAAATAAAAGTCCTAACAATCAACTGCCTGGACGCTTTGTAAAATCGATAACTTTGCTTACACCAGGGCTCGTGATTTTTCGATAAAGTTATTTTGGTTCTACAATTCGACGCCAACCAAGTTATGCAGCCGTTTCCTCGCCCGCAACCACTTTGATATTGCTCCTTCCATCCGAAAGTCATGCTCGGATACGAACGCCACTCGGTTAAAGTGTTGTCCAAAAATCCAGGAGATAGAAGCCATCTACACGAAGCTGCTACTGTAGTATAAATAGGAGCGCCTCCATTAAAAAACATTGATTAGCTGCAGTTTATAAGATATATACCCACAGGAGGTACATATTTCCCCCCATGTATTCCAGAAATAGTAACTTCGTCTTATCTCCAGCGTTTGCAGTATCGAACTTGCTGAATTTACTACACACACACGCACTCCATTGGCTACAACTAGCGCACTTTAAGTTACGAAACTATAGGAGTTTTATAAAACACGTTGATTTTCGACGAAAGAATTATGATTTACCGCAGCAGGCATATCCGCTACGTAACGTAATGCACACCAGCCGTAAAGTAGACAACACTAGCATACGATTAAACAGGCGATGATTCGACGAAAAATCACTGCACCACCAAAGTCGGTTTTCTTTAGAGCTTTACCGTGACGTATATTTAGGGCATATCAACACTTATTACTTACATTCCGTCCCATCTAGCCTACAACACTCTCTGTAAGCGCCAAACATTTCCAACACAGTAACGAAGGTTCGTAATGGAGTTCGAGAACATACCTTCCCTCTACCTTTCGAACTTCTGGCTGGAACGGTAATAGGAGACGTCGATGTGGATCTAAAACTACGAGTTAAAAAAATTACAGCGGAGGAAATTAAAGTTACACATAACAAGAATAATAAAGAACGATTTGTATTCTGTGTCTAGCTTCTCGAGTAGAAAGTTTCGGTCTTACAGGGTTTAGGAGAAGATTCCAGAAGACAGGTTGCTTGTTACCAGAGAGCAGTAACTCCCTCGGGAAAGTATCTGTTAGGGAGGTGTAATTCTGTGTTGTTCTATTCTACAGCTAAGCAAAGCGTTCGTTTAAATCGATGTTGCTCGGTACATTGCTGCATGGAGTGGGGTTTGACTTACTGCACATTGGTTCATCTTGTATAAATTTCGTTCTTCTTCTTATCGCATTTCTAAAAAAACTATGTTTCGTTTCTGTAAGAGCTACATCGCAAATTTGCGCTCATCCTACTGTCTGTATATGTATCTGCGTATAAAAGTTATAGCGACAGCTCGTACGGTAAAAACATCGCTTGTGTCAGTTGTGAGGAAATTGGTATTGGTCGGTAATACGTATGTGTGCGGTTGTCTCTTTATGGGATGATTGTGTATTAAGAGCTATGGTATAGATGCAGCATTTCGATCGTTTTTTATTCTTATGTCTGTTGTTACAATCAATGTAAATCTATCTTCGCGAAAATAGGTATCTTGTATTCGGAATCTAGTGCGGCCGGGAAAAATTAAACCGAAAACTTCTCCAGGTCAGGTGCGAGCGTGGACAGGTATGTTTACGTACACACGCTGCAAACCGGAGTCTACGATGAGTCAACAGGTCCGCACTCGCCTACAGCCAGAAATAACATGGAATGTGAGTATGCATGCTAGCTTGCGCGAAGAAACCTATTTCGAACTGTTTAGTCGCGCGAAACGATGCAACGCAGATGTGATCCACAATTGTGGAAATACATATAGATACTTAGTAGCATGGATGTGGGGCATTTATATCTTCTTTTAGCTGTGTTTACGAATTGACGTCTCTCGGTAGCGTATTGGAGATGATTGCAGTGGTAAATTAATAAGCATCGAGTTAGAGGATTAGTTACCTACGTTGGAGGTGCATTTAATAGTATGTTTAGTCTCTAAAGGATTGCTCTTGGAGATCGTTAAAAAAATCTGGTGTTGCATTAGTTCGAAATGGTGTAGACTATTTTGCGTTGCTGCTTGTAAGGATTATAAGAACTTGGCTTTGATCTAGATCTTTTCTTGTTAGATGTTCTGTGCGTGTGCGTCGATCATTTTTACACTGTGTTACAGATGTTTATCGAGAGTAATAATTTGTTAGAAGGAGTGGAATACGATGGTGGTTTGTGCGCGAATGCTCGGGGTATTGGCTGATAGAAAGCGTTCCAGAAATATTGTCTGCCGTGCCATGCATTGGAAACAAAGTTGTGGTTGGATGTTAGGGACGGGACAAGCAACCAACGTAGTTATTTGGTGGAGAGAGAGAGAGAGAGAGATCGAAACATTATTAAAACGCAGTGTGTCTGGGAGACCTGGTCTGTTACTGATCACGGTTATAACACCATCTGTGGTAACTTGTTTAGAGTTGGTGCTGGGCTAGTGACGGATGTAAGGATAGCTCTGTCTGGGTTGTCACGAACCTATACATAGCTTGCAGCATGCTAGTTGGGACAAAAAACGAGTTGGAATGGCTAGATTCGTTTGTTGTTGTAGGTTCGTGTTGACTGCAGGTGTACTTCTGTTACTATGTTGGAAATGTTTGGCGCTTACAGAGAGTGTTGTAGGCTAGATGGGACGGAATGTAAGTAAAAAGTGTTGATCTACCCTAAATATATACGTCACGGTAAAGCTCTAAAGAAAACCGACTTTGGTGGTGCAGTGATCTTTCGTCGAAGAATCGCCTGATTAATCGTATGCTAGTGTTGGCTACTTTACGGCTGGTGTGCATTACGTTACGTAGCGGATGTGTCTGCTGCGGTAAATCATAATTCTTTCGTCGAAAATCAACGTGTTTTATAAAACTCCTATAGTTTCGTAACTTAAAGTGCGCTAGTTGTAGCCAATGGAGTGCGTGTGTGTGTAGTAAATTCATCAAGTTCGATACTGCAAACGCTGGAGATAAGACGAAGTTACTATTTCTGGAATACGTGGGGGAAATATGTACCTCCTGTGGGTATATATCTTATAAAATGTTTTTTAATGGAGGCGCTCCCATCTATACTACAGCAGCAGCTTCGTGTAGATGGCTTCTATCTCCTGGATTTTTGGACAACACTTTAACCGAGTGGCGTTCGTATCCGAGCATGACTTTCGGATGGAAGGAGCAATATCAAAGTGGTTGCGGGCGAGGAAACGACTGCTTAATGTGGTTGGCGTCGAATTGTAGAACCAAAATAAATTTCTCGAATATCATGAGCCTTGGTGTAAGCAAAGATATCGATTTTATAAAGAGTCCAGGCAGTTGATTGTTAGGACTTTTATTTTTTCGCTGGGTCGAGAAGATGGTATTACCAGGATGGAGGATTGTGCAAGAAGATTATTTAAGTGTTCTAAAAGAGAAGATACGGTATTTACAAAGTGCGCCGTTGTACTGTGCAAACGCTTTTAGATTTGATTACTTGGGTATTAAGAGTACCCGAAAATTGACCACTCTCTCGGACATTATGTTTTTTAGTTTCAACTGTAAATTACTTGTAGAGTCGAGCAAGGAGCTATATTTTCTTTAGCATTTCAGGACTTTATTATCCACAGACGTAGATATCGTCTACGTTATTCCAAAAGCCCCAAGAAGAAGGGTAAACGAAAACTGAGTTATATGGCGAAGACACAGGCTTTTAAAAGGAGGCTATTGCATGTGTGTAAGCCCGGTTTAAACAGATAGTGTGGGGAAAAATATTTGCTTTTACAGTAAACAAGCGGGGGGATTGGTCTCGCATCGTTGTATTGACCGAAATTAGCGGAACACACGACAAACGTGTTTGTACTGTGTGTGACTCCCATCCATTCCTTAGAGAGCAGGTTATGATCGATGTGTGCGGGAGTTGGTTGCGATATAAGTGTTTGTGAACATTACTTTGTATTTACTCAGTTGTACTGAACACTTCATGTCCTATATAGAATCATGTGTTGTGGCGTGTAGGTTAGCGTCTTCGTTTGCGGTAGACATCTACTTGTAATTAAAATAATAAATCTTAGTTCGGATTAGTGGAGTGCACCAGAAAGGAACTTGGAGTAGGAATTTTGTGGGTAAAGGGCGGGTCGAGCTGGAAATCGGTGTTGCATTGAGCAGGTAACTTCGGTTCTGTGGTTGCTGTATTGTCGAATAAGGGTGTTGTTAGGCCAATAATTTCGAAAAGTTTTAGTGTAGACGGTCGGAAATCGGTAAATTATTTCACGTATTTTTCCTTTGTTTCGACTCTCCGTTGCACAATAGGGTTTAAATGTCTTCTGGGGCGCTAGAATATTGGTGTCAGATAAATGTAGTTTGCATCGTAACAGGACATAGAGATTCCTTAGATGGGATGTGTACTGCTGTAGCAAGGAAATAAGAGGTAAAATTAAAGTACCGGAACTCTCGAAAGGCGCATCTATACCTCGATCTAAGAAGGAAACGTAACAGGGCAAGATCGCTAGAGTGTTAAATTTCGGAACTTTCGGCATGGCTCAGCTCCATTAAATAAATGCAATGCGAGCTATCCTTGTCAGAGTGGTGCGTCTACATAGAAGGTTTTGATCATTTGGAGATGTAACTTAGGTGTTTTTGTTTAAACACTTAGCATATGTTTCTTTTATGTAGCCTGCCGAGAGAGCGCTCTGCGTTCTGGACGATTGTTAACGGTGCTTGCAGATGTATATTTAGAGACTTTGTGCTAGATGTCATTGCCGATTTTCGTTATTTGGAATTTTTGTATAAACAATATGCCGTCTTCTGCTGCTGCTGTTATGTTATCGAAAGAGTGGTTGCATATTAGTTACATTCCGTTCGATGGCTGTTGCTTGCATCGTCTAAACAAAGAGATACATTTATAGATCTAAGGTTGCGGTCGAGTTCCGAAACGGACCATTTCTTTTCTTTTCGTTAGTTGGCTCTGGTTAGAATTGTTTTTGCAACCTGGATGCAGTGCGTAATAAATAAATGTGGTCGCGTGTGTGTATTGGAATATGACGTATGCAATAAGCCTGACGCGTTTTCCCCCTACATAATCCTGGTTCGAGAAAGGGCGATATAAATTACATTAAAAACATATTTCTCGCATTCTCTGCTAGATTGTTTTTACTTGTGGGGTATAGGAAAGAGAGAGAGAGAGAGAGGTTCGTAAAAGAAAAAACAGCATGATTCGGTCGTTGCTGTCACTGTTTCTTTGAGAAGTGATATACGTTTTATAATTTTTAAGGTTTGTCCGCAGAGTGCAGTGACGAGCGCTTCTTCTTCTTCGCGCCTGTGGAGTGGAACTATTTGCTTAGCCTTTACAAGTTTGGGCGGGTCAGCACCTTCGTTAATTGTTCTGAACAGGGTCTTATACAATTTCTGACGTGTACTTGACTTTGAAAACCAATTGTATGATTTACTTATCATAAATTCTAAGGTTCTAGGTAATGTATTAGCAGCTGCAGCAGACACAGCCAGTTGTAAGGAATGGCAAACACATTTAACCAAAATAAGATGACCTACATCTGCTTTAAGTTTTTGATAAATCTCATTGTTGATCCCTACATTAACAGAAGCATTATCTGTTCCCAAACCTCTACATTTCTTTTCATTCAGTCCATAATCAAAAATAGCTAATTTTATGATGCACAATTTTATGATGCACAACCCCAACTGTTTGTTCACTCCTATATCGGTTGATTCATCAGCTAACAGACTGTAAGGACTTTCTGCAACATCTTTTTTAAGTTCTTCCTTAAAGTAAGGAAACATGAGATTTTTTCTTAATGCACTGCATTCTGTACGGTGAAGTTTTAACTTAGATGAACCACTCATGAAACACCTACTACACAAATCAGTAAGATGACCCACACTACGGATCGCACAGTGACACACTGTAAATAACGCACATGCAGCTTCAGCTCTTGCTTGATTCAGATCAACGCTTGCACTCGGGAAATCAATTTTTCTTTGTGTCTGAGACTGAAACGGTTCAGTGGCACACGCGTGTTTCTTGGTTTTTTAATGGTCTATAAGGTCAGCATATCTTTCCTTCAGATTAGTACCACAGTAACGACAACGAGCAACTGTGTTGTCACCTGGCACTTCTAAAATCCAGTTCTTTATTTCCGGATTATTTTTCCACTCAGACCGAAAGTTTTGCTCGTAAGGGACTTTAGTTTTCCCCATTCTTTTGTGATGCAAGTACAACACTTCCTCTCCATGGAGATTGGAGAAGTCAACACAGAACTAACAGCCTACAACAATGAGCAATGAGTCATACCCTCGTTAATATCTTTGAACTCTTAAGAATTTTACATTTTATTCAATAATGTGATAAATTTCCTGGTCATTTATCAGTCCATATTCGTTAATAATTTCAAATTAGGATTATATTACTTCTGCAACTTCTTTTTCCCTCCGTCGCCTTTAAATAACCATCAGATTCGGTGGGAAACCACTGACGTTCTCAACCCTGCATGTAGCCTTTTGGAATCGTCATTCCTTGTCTTAAATAACTGCCACTCATCCGATCAACGTTTTGACATATCTAGAAACATTATTTTAGATCAAAAATGAACTTGTTATTAAGATAAAGACTAGTCACACTTACAAGAACATTTTTCGAACATTATAGACCGCGTCATGTATAAAGGCGTTGTGCGCATCCCCCTCCATTACCTCACTGGCAGCCACCCCCATGAACCACAGACATTGCCGAGGTGGGGTGGCCCAACGATGCAGATAGCCGTACCGTAGGTGCGACCACAGCGGAGGGGTATCTGTGGAGAGGCCAGACAAACGTGTGGTTCCTGAAGAGGGGCAGCAGCCTTTTCAGTAGTTACAGGGGTAACAGTCTGGATGATTGACTGAAATGGCCTTGTAACATCAGCTAAAATGGTATTGGAAAAAATTTTCAAATGTTTGTAAAGCTTATAGGACTTAACTGTGGGGTCATCTGTCCCTAAACTTCCAAACTACTTATGAACTAACTTATACTAAAGCCAGCAGAAACATCCATGCCCGAGGGAGGATTCTAACCTCCGACGCGGGAGGCCGCGCGTTCCGCAACTTGGCGCTCCACAGCGCTCGGCTATTCCCGCGCGGCGCGGCTTTGCCATGCAGTCACTGAAAGCAAGGGGAAACCACACACTTTACTTGCAGCTCTGCTGTATCAATTTATGATTATGGTCTCATCTTGGGTAAAGTATTCCGGAGGTAAAATAGTCCCCCATTCGGATCTCCGGGCGGGGACTACTCAAGAGGATGTCGTCATCAAGAAAAACAAAACAGGCATTCTACGGGTCAGAGCGTGGAATGTTCTAACCCTTAAGTGCGTAGGTAAGTTAGAAAATTTGAAAAGAGAAATCGATAGGATAAATTTAGATATGGTAGAGTTTAGTGAAGTTCGGTGGCAGGATTTCTGGTCAGGTGAGTACAGGGTTATAAATACAAAATCAATTGGTGGTAACACAGGAGTAGGTCTGATAATGAATACGAAAATAGAAATGTGGGTAAGTTACCGTACTATGAACAACATAGTGAATGCATTATTGTAGCAAAGACAGGCACAAAACCAACACCGACAACAGTAGTGCAAGTTTATATACAAACTACATCCGTTGATGATGAGGATATCGCAGAAATGTGTGAGGAGATAAAAGAAATCATTCAGAAAGTTAAGGGAAATGAATACTTGATTGTGATGGGGGACTGGAACTCGGTAGTAGGAAAGGGAAGAGAAGGAAATGTAGTAGGTGAATATGGACTGGGAAAAAGGAATGAAAGAGGAGATCACTTGGTAGAATTTTGCGCAGAGAACAATTTAATGATCACCAACACTTGGTTTAATCATCGTGAAAGAAGGCTGTATACGTGGAAGAGACCAGGAGACACTGGAAGGTACCATATTGACTTTGTAATGGTAAGGAATACATTTAGAAACCAGGTTTTAAACTGTAAAAGAGACTGAAAAAAGGTAAACAATTAAGGTGATGGAATTTGGACACATTGAAGGAACCAGAGGTGGTAGAGAGTTTCAGAGAGAGCATTACGCAAGGACTGGCTGAAACGGGGGAAAGTAATACAATAGAAGAAGAATGGAAAGCTCTGAGAGATAGGGTAGTGAAGGCCACAGAGGATCATATAGGCAGAAGGACAAGGCCTAATAGAAATACCTGGATAACACAGGATATACTGAACTTAAATGATGATAGGAGAAAATATAAAAATTCAGCAAGTGAAGCAGGCAAAAGGGAATACAAACGTCTGAAAAATGAGATTGACAGGAAGTGCAGACTGGCTAAGCAGGAGTGGCTAGAGGACAAATGCAGAACCATAGAAGAATGTATAACTAGGGGAAGGATAGATACGGCCTACAGGAAAATAAAATAGATATATGGAGACAAGAAAAGCAGCTGTATGAATATTCGAAGGCAGTATTCTAGAAATCTAAGACGAAGTGGAGGTAGATGGGGTAGGTGATACGATCCGGAGCGAAGAATTTGACAGAGCGCTGAAGGATTTGAGTCGAAACAATAAGGCCCCTGGAGTAGATGATATACCGCCAGAACTGCTGATATCGTTAGGAGAGCCAGCCATGAAGAAACTGTTCCACCTGGTATGCAAGATGTATGAGACAAGGGAAATACCCTCCGACTTCATGAAAAATATCGTAATTCCAATTCCAAAGAAAGAAAGTGCAGACAAATGTGAATATCAGTTTAATAAGTCATGAATGCAATATAGTAACATGAATTATTTACAGACTAATGGAAAAACTTGTGCAATCCGACCTTGGGGAAGATCAGTTGGGATTTAGGAAAAATGTAAGAACATGGGAGGCAATACTCACATTACGACTTATCTTAGAAGAGAGGCTAAGGAAAGGCAAACCTACTTTTTTAGCGTTTGTAGATTTGGAGAAAGCTTTTGGCAATGTCGACTGGGATACACTCATTCAAATTTTGAAGGTATCAGGGGTAAAATATAGGGAGCGAAGAGTTATATTCAACCTATACAAAAACCAGACAGCAGTTATTAGAATCGAAGGGCACGAAAGGGATTCAGAGGTTGGGAAGGGAGTAAGACAGTAAATATTCCGATGTTTGTTCGGTGCAACTGCCAGTTTTCTCCTGCAGAGACAGCATCTTCCTTTTCGTATTTTCATGATTTTCTCAAAAAGATGTTGAAATATTTGTTAAGCTTATGGGACTTAACTGCGGGATCATCAGTCCCTAAACTTACAAATTACTTATGAACTAACTTATACGAAAGACAACACAAATATCCATGCTCGAGGGAGGATTCGAACAGCCTCGTGCATCGGAGCATCGTTCCTCAGTGGGCTTTTTTTAATGAGGTTTTATTTTTAGTTCATTAAAAATTCATCAAAAAAAAAATAAAGACAATACTTTTTAAGTGACAGAAATTTTTTTTCACAATAACTCATTTATAGAATAGTTGAAATGAAAACGTAAAGAAATTGCTGTACTGTACATAATATAAAATGCAGTGAGACTTAACTGTAATTAATTTTTTAATGCAAATGCAACTTAAAGCTCAACTGAAAACGCAACTAAACATCTTTTATGCCTTACTAGCTGAAAACCCGGCGTTTCCCGGGAATTTATTTATTTATTCCTGCATTTTCAGGTATATATTTATCTGTATAAGGAATGTATGTCTGTAAAACGTCCTGGGAATGCAGTTAGTAGTAATGAAGTAATAGATGAAAACTTGGTGAGGTTTTCCATGAATGTTACTGTTTATGTGGTTATATCTCATGAGCTACGTGTCGCTCTGAGATACAGTTTAGAAGGTACACTCAACTATATGTGTGTATACTGTCTCTAAAATTTCTTGCTGCTACAATTTGTACTGTAGAAACAATAAATTGTAACGTGGTACCCAGTGCCGTTTACTCCATAAACAGCGGAAAAGTAGAAAGTGAGAATCTTTTTCTTTTTTCCTTTCATCGTTTTTCTATAGTTGTCAGCTAGAAAAAGTTTAATAAAGGTTTGAAATTATGTTTAAAGTTTGTTGTAAGTCGATAAATACTCTCATTCTCATACAGAGAATAAAAAGGCCGCCGCATTATGTGGCAGTTTTTTGCTATTCCTATTGTTTATGACGTCATATCTTCTGAACCATGTGTCGTATGTGATTCTTAACCATACAGCAATTGTTACCTCACGGTAAGGAATGTGTGTACCCAATTTGGTTGAAATCGGTCCATTGGTTTAGGAGAAAATGAGCAGCATTGTCGCTAAATGCAGCAGTTTTTCGCGCATCTCATTGTTTATGATGTCATATCTCGTGAACTATTTATCGAAAGTGGTTCTTACACTTACGACGACCGTCCTCATGGATTGAAGCTTATGTGTACAAAATTTCATAAAGATTGGAACAAAACTATAGATTTGTATGCAACACGTACAAACATACAGACACGCTGCTTAATGTATTAGATGAATATGTGAACAATGAACAACGCTGTGCAACGAAAACACTTTTACATAGTAAATATCCATACACTTATGTAACACCAAAAATGCCCCTTTAAGCAGTTGTTATATAATGCTTTATTTCATTTTATTATTATTATAAGGGGCCAACCGTTCGTAGTACGTAACCTATCGACAATCCTGCACATGAGTATCCCAGTTGTCTTCTCGCATGCAACGGCAGCAGCCTTTGTACCATTGGGATCAATCAGGTTCTATGGACTTCATCATTGTTCTCTTCTCACACCTGGGACACCCCAGCTGGGTGGAGGGTTCGCAAAAGTGGTTTGGTAGGATGCTCCGCGTTGTACAGTCGTGTGTGTTTCAAGCAGGTCGTACCATCACGGTAAAGGTACTGTAGCGCCTTGCTAAAACTGGGAATAACATATTGCAGCACTTAGCAGGATCATCTTGGGGAACCAGTGCTAAGGTTTTGCGTACAACAGCTTTGTCCCTAGTTTACTCTGCAGCTGAATACTGTTCTCCTTTCTGGCTCAACAGTGCTCATGTGAGAGACATTGATATACAATTAAATAGAGCAATGATATTGATCAGTGGCACTCTGATGGCTACACCACTTCAATGGCTCCCAATATTATGCAACATCGTTCCTTCTGATCTAAGACGGAAGGAACCCTTAATGAAAGAGTATTATCAAGATCTTGTCCACTCGAGCTTCCTATCCTGCAAGGCCTTCCACCTTCACGTAAACCACCTCTTAAAACAGCTGTGCAACTACATGAGAGTAGCTTCTCGCCTAAATCGAACTGGGCAAGAACTTGGGATTCGTTTAATGGACAAAACAACATCTGGATAGACGATCCCTCGAAGGAGCTCTAAGGAAAGGACCTTTCCAGGAGAGAATGGTCTTTGACCAACTGTTTCCGAACTGGTGTTGGTCGCTGTAACTATTGGAAACTCAAATTGGGACAGGCAGACGACCAATCATGTGACTGTGGAGCAGACATACAAACGATGACCCACATACTTACGATCATTCTCAGGAGGGATGACCGAACTCCATCTAGTCAGTCAGGAAGCTGTCGAGTGGTTAAAGGAGTTGGACTTGGCTCTGTGACAGAGATATGTTTTATCTTAATTAATAAGACACTAGTATATTTTACTAAAGTATTATATGTAGATGACATTAATAGCGCCATGCCTTTAATCCAGTTGATTGCATTTGTCTTCGCTGTTGGAAAATAGACGCATCAGGGTAGAAAACTTCGGTACATATGATCGACGTAAAAGAGTGACGTAGAAGGAGAGCCAGCATTTATCTTGTGAGCATTCAACACGCACTCGCAGTGCCACAAGTCAGTCGATGCACGTTGGAATCAACACCTGTACACTGTGGACATAAGGCGTCGGGAAGGAGTCGAATGGAATGTAAGCTTTGACGATTAGGGAATTTTTCGTTTACTAGTATGTACCATGATGTCCGTACTTCCAGTAGATATTCGGGTGTCGCCGTTCTATAATGTTAGTTGGATTCCGTCTTTGTAAAATGTAACAGCCCTTAGCCATTGCCTCTCGTGTTGTCGGTAGGTCAGTCAGCATGTAACTGTGTTCTACAAAGTAGATCTTGATGCGGGCAAGCGCCGAACCAACGGAAACCGGCGGCTGCAGAGAGCGTGGCACGACTTCTACAAAAGGGGTCGGGAAGGAGTCGAATGGAATGTAACCGTTACCGATGCTGAGAGTTACATAGTCGTACGGAGTAGAGCTCTATTCTTGACGTTAGTTAAACTGGTGCCACCTTCTTGTCTAGGCAGAGATAGAGTGTTGTAACGGATTTTGAAAATGTAGCCTGCAGTCACAAAGTGTGCAAATGCTGCTTGAAACCTGGGTGCTATCGTGTTTGGTAATGGCAGTATGTGCGTGAAGAGATTCAGCTTGGATTCCAAGTACATGCTGACATAACATGGGCGTTAGAGCATATCTAACCCTCGAAGCTTGTGGAGTCTTATCTGTGCACGAATTTGTTGTAACAGCCGTCGATATATGGTCGCTGAAGTTTCTTGAACATGTTCGTGAAATGTTACCTCTAAGCACTTGATCTGAGGAACCTACGTAATTGGTTTGCTGATGCTGTAGGTAATCCTCAGCCTATGTCCATGTATTTAATTTTCTGTAGGTTGAGGAATTTTCCCGACACCTCGCCATAATGGTGGAGCCATGAAAGCGGCGACTCTATTTCATCCCTTGATTGGGCCAAGAAGACGACGACATCAGCTTAGGCGGAGCATTTGAATTGAGCAAATCATAGAGAGATGCCTTCTGAACGATGTCGGAGACTGTTAGAGCTGGTTTGAGGGCGACTGCGAACAACATGGCGGACAAGGGGCAACCTCGGAATACGGAAGGTTCGATAGTGATGGGTTTTGACCGATATCCATTCACCATTACCTTCGACTGTGCATCGTGGATTAAGCGGAGGACTACCATTGTTGTCACCTGGGGAATGCCTATGTTCTCCATGACAGTGCATGAAAAATAGTGGTTAATGTGATGAAATGCATGATCGAAATCCACTGCGACCAGGTTGCCCTTTAGGCGACAGGTAGACGCCAATCCTATGATGTCTCTGTAGGATCAAAGCGTGGTATGGACATTGTTGCCGCCACCGAGGCAAGTTTGATGAGAGTGTATTGCGGCCTTGACCGTTGTGTGGAGGCATTCACAAAGAATACGGGCGAACAGCTCATAGTAAAAATTTAATAATGTCGGTGATCGATAGTCTAGCGGTCAGTGTCAACCATGTGGTTTAGGTACAGGAATCATAATGCCTTTCGTAAATTCATGAGGGATTTGGAAACAGGGGTTCATAAGTTGTTGGAAGATCCGAATCAAAGTTGCGCCCATGAGATTGGCGAAGGCTCTATAAAATTCATGTGGTAGCCCGTCAGGGCCAGGTGATTTGTTGGAAGCACCCCTCCGCAGGGCCGCGCGCAGTTCTTCCTACGTGATGTCTGACAGGAATTCGTATTCATCCCGCGTGTGCTGAGATGCTGGCATAGGATGTATTATATCCTCAACTGCCGCGCTCGCTTATCGGAGCTTTGGCATGAAGGGTCTGGTAAGAGGGAACGCTCGGACGATGTCCAAATGGACATCGTCTCGGCACGTCTGCCATCTTCTGACGCCAGTTCCGTAATGAGTGTACGTTTGCGGTGCCGCTTTTCTTGTACGATGTAATTCATTGAAGAACGTTCGCCATAAATTTCGTCAAACGTCCGCGCTCGCACACATACATCATTGAACTGTTCTGTGGTCAGGCGGAGCAAACGCGCTTTAATGTGTTGCACGGCTTTTTGACGTTCTGGTGACGGTGGTTGTATGACCAGTTCCCTTAAAGCTGTGTAGTAGAACTCCGAGATCGTCCTTTGCCAGCTTGTCTTTTCACGACTATAGTTTATGAAACTCTGGCGTAATGCAGGTTTTGAACACCGAATCCACCATGTCAGGGTCGAGTCATATGCATGCCATCTCCACTGACTCGGTGCCATGTTTCGTCATCCTCGTGGCGACAAGCTGCGTCTTTATGAATGGCAACATTAAGTCGCCTTGATCCCATACTGCGTCTGGTTCGTTGTCGAGGTAAGGTGATGTCGCAAATGTATGCTTCGTGGTTGGTGAAGGCTGTCGGCCATATTTCGGCCCCAACAATCGTCGCATGAAGGCCACGTGAAACATACAATCTACCCAGCCAACTTGCCGATTGGCTGGTGAAGTGTGTATGTCCTCGTCAGTCTCCATGTCATAAGATCCATGTATCGTGAAGCGCCAAGTTTTGTGTTAGTGCTTGAAGTGCCATGACGTGACAAAGTGAGCAATTTGGTCCTGAGGTCACAGCACACAATTGAAATCGCCGCCGACGATTTAGTGTTCCGTGTTGCCTTGGAATACTGTTCACCATACGAACCGCCCCAACCGTGAGGGCATGCGCTCGGCCACTCCGCCGCAGCATGATTTTCTCCTCATAACTCACGTGTTGTTATTTCAAACGAATGGTACAATGAAGAGGTACCATAAACATGTCGTTCTTAGTACGTGTAATTGTAAACTAGAGTCAACAAATGCATTATTAGCGGGTAACTTCTGATATTAATGCCAAACAGAAACAGAGAAAATTCTGAAAGGTACTCGCTGTAGCGATGTGAATAAAAGCGCGATGGTGTGGGTTAAATATACGTACCTTGAATACCATTATTATTTAAATCCTGCAATGTTTCGACTTCTTAAATGTACTAGCGGTTTTCGTAAAAGTGCATTTGTTCTATTTAGTGAACGTGACGTGTAATATGGACCAACGAATTGTACACATTGTCTCTTGGACTACCTGCACATAAACTGCAGACACACAGTAATATTGAAAGTTGTAAATTTCATGCTGATACAAGTAGTTTCATACATTGACTGGGGAATATAGACGAAGCTCTTGAGTTTAATGAAATACAGTATTAGCACTCTTATCCCATAAATAGTGCGTATAGAACGCAGAAATGTGTATATTAAAAGAAACAAGGCACTTCAGTATCATTGAGGAACGGCAGCTGCCACAGAATTTATATATAAAATAAGCATGTTTACATCATCTATTATTACAGTGTGTCCTCAGTTTACTTACAGATAGTTCAGGAGACAATGTTTACAAATCTTTGGTCCATATTTAACGGCTTGTTCACTAAATAGAACAAACACATTTTTAATAGAAAACACTCGTCATGAAAATAAGTCGAAATAACCAAAACATAAATTCTATTTCATTAATAATAGTCAGATAACTTCCATTCAAGGTTAAAAAAAGTCAGAAGGCGGAAAATAAACACCACCCACCAACTTACACTGCACATCATCATCACGCCTTTGTCCACAACGCTACAGCTAATACCTAGCTAATCTGTTTCTGTATCTCTAGTTCATTTTCGTTAGTACTTCTGTTTGAAGAGGTTTATTCCCGCGTATTCGGCAGATTTCGTTTGTACTAGTGTTTTAATAGTTTATTCTATCGTATTTGATAAATACCGTTGTGTTTAGTCTTCGTCAGTGACTGGTGTAGTTCTTCATTTTCGTTAATACTTCTGTTTTAGAGGTTTATTCCCGCGTACTTAGCAGATTAGCATTCAGTCAGTTAGCAGTCAGTTCAGTGCTAGCTGTTGTCGTTGCCCCATCACTCAGAGCGCAAAATATCATAATTTAATTGCGTGAAATTTCGTTGCCAGTTAATTTCTTAATTTTCGTTAGTGTTTCTGTTTTTAAGAGGTTTCTTCTCACCTACTTGACACATTTCGTTTGTTCTACTGCTTTAAGAGTTTATTCACGCGTATTTTGATAAATATCGTGTGTATAGTTTTCGTCTGGTGCAAGCTAAGTGTCATATTGTCACTTCCTTATTTCGTGTTCTGCTTTGAGAAAGCTTATATTCCCGCGCGTTTAATAACGGTGTATTCCACAGATAATCTTGTTTATTTTGAAAACTGCCAGACTCAGTTTCGTTGTTTTGACAGTGTACTTACCACTGACCACAGTTCAGTCAGCTGCCAGCCGCCTTTATTATTAAAGTACTAGGCTACTTAAAAGTTGATTATTTAGTTTTCTACTCTTTACAGTTAACTGTATCGATAGGATGGATAGGATGTGTGCCTGCTGTGTGCGGACGCAGGAGGAGTTGGCCGCAGTTCGCGAACAGCTGAGCGTGCTGTTGGCTACGGTCAGCCGTCTTCAGGCTGCTGTCTCGGGGTGCAGCGATGGTGTGGAGTCTAGTGCGTCGAGTGGGACACCTCAGGTGTCTCATGCTTCGCCCTCTGTCCTTGCTACCGAGGCACCTTCAGGCAGGTGTACCGGACGTGGTCGAGCCGCCCTCTCCACAAGGGGAGTGGCGGGTTGTACGGCGTTCGCGTCGCTCGAGGTGGAAGGCTAATGTGGAAGCTGGACGTCCGTCCACGCCCGTTCGTCCTGTGAGTGGACGTGTGCCCACTCCTTCAGCAGGGTCCGAGCAGGTGCACAGGGGGAGGGGATTATTAGTTATTGGGAGTTCCAATGTTAGGCGCGTGTTTGAGCCCCTTAGGCAGTTAGCGTCGAGATCCGGAAAGAAGTCCAACTTGCACTCGGAATGTCTGCTGGGGGGCCTCATCCGAGATGTGGAGGCTGCCTTGCCGGCGGCTATCGAGGGTGCGGGGTGCGGTCGATTTCAAGTCGTGGCTCACGTCGGCACCAATGACGCTTGTCGCTTGGGTTCTGAGGACATCATCAGGTCCTACGGGCGGCTGGCGGAATTGGTGAAGGCTGCTGCCCTCGCACGCGGGGTGCAAGCAGCGCTGTCGATTTGTAGCATTGTTCCCAAGGGTTGATCGGGGTCCTTTGGTTTGGAGCCGAGTGGAGGGTCTGAACAAGAGGCTTCGCCGACTCTGTGACAGTCATGGCTGCAGATTTTTAGATCTGCGTTATCCGCTGGGGAATTGTAGGGTGCCCTTAGATATATCAGGGGTGCACTACACTAACGAAGCGGCTACTTGGGTAGCAGAGTACTTGTGGAGTGCACATGGTTTTTTTTAGGCTAGGCGCTAACTCTGATGAGCACTCGCCTGTCAACATTCAAACAGCGAATTCAGGCCACGTTCGGCTCAAAAATTCGAATATCAAAATATTAGCTGCGAACTTACAAAGTATTAGAAACAAAGTTCCCGAATTTGCCGCACTGCATGGAAATTATTGTGCTCAGGTAGTTTTAGGCACCGAAAACAGGCTAAATCCTGATGTGCTGTGGACAAAGATGTTGTTTCTACTGAGATCGAGGTTGAAAGTAACTGTGAAGTTACATGGGCACGTATAACAGATCTAAAAGAAGTAAAGTTAATACAAGGCGCGTCCAGAAACTAAGTTCCATTTCAATTTATCTCCGCTGCAGCGCTGCGACTGCAGTTCTGCACATGCGCTGTAGACGATGTGTATCAAGGAGAAGAACGTACGCCATTTCTAGATCGTTGTCAGTTACATACGCTTTTTTGTGCTTGTTTGAAATGTCGGCGTTGATTGAAAATCCCGCCGCCTGTGGAATCAGGTCGGTGATTCGGTTTCTGAATGCGAGGAAAGTGAAACAAGTGAAATTTATCGGCAAATTTGCGAAGCTTACGGACCAAATGCGATGAGTGATTCGATGGTGAGAAGATGGGCCCGACAGTTCAATGGCGGGCATAGTGATGTGCACGATCTACATCTACATCTACATGGGATACTCTGCAAATCACATTTAAGTGCCTGGCAGAGGGTTCATCGAACCACCGTTATACTATTTTACTTCCCATTCCATTCTCGAATAGCGCGCGGGAAGAATGAACACCTGAATCTCCCTGTTCGGGCTCTGATTTCTCGTATTTTATTCTGATGATCATTTCTACCTATGTAAGTTGGATTCAACAATATATTTTCGCATTCGGAGGAGAATGTTGGCGATTTTAGTTTCGTAAGTAGCCCACGCCGCAGCGATAAGCGCCGTTGTTGTTATGCTTCCCATCCCAGATACTGTATCATTTCCGTAACGCTGTCTACCCTGTATCGTGACAATACGAAACGAGCTGCCCTTCTTTGGACTCTTTCGATATCCTCTGTCAAAGCCACCTGATAAGGATCCCACACTGGGCAGCAATACTCCATTAAAGGACGGACGTAGTATGCAGTTATATGCAGTGTATGCAGTTTCTTTAGTAGTTCTATTGCATCTTTTAAGGGTTCTGCGAATAAAACGTAGTCTCTGGTTCGCCTTTCCCACGACATTATCTACGTGTTCTTTCCAATTTAAGTCAGAAGCAATTGTAATTCCTAGGTATTTTGTGGAGTTTACGGCCTTCACACTTGATTGATTTATCATGTAAACAAATTTTAACGGATTTCTTTTCGTACTCATGTGGACGACTTCACACTTCTCATTATTTAGAGTCAACTGCCAATTCTTACACCAGACTGATATCTTATTCAAATCATTCTGCAGTTGGTTTTGATCTTCAGATGATTTTAGTAGCCTGTAAATGACAGCGTCAACTGCAAACAAGCTAAGAGAGCTACTTAGATTTTCCCCTAAATCGTTTATGTAAATAAGGAACAGCAGCGGACCAATAACACTGCCCTGTGGAACGCCGGAAAATCACCTCCGTTTTAGTCGATGCCTTTCCATCGATGACTACAAACTGTGTCCTCTCTGAGAGGAAATCCCCTATCCAGTCGCAAATTTGGGGCGATATACCGTAACCACGCAATTTGATTAAAAGCCGTTTGTGAGGTACGGTGTCAAAAGCCTTCTGGAAATCAAGAAATACTGAATCAATTTGTGAACCCTTGTCGATAGCACACATCACTTCGTGTGAGTAAAAAGCTAGTTGTGTTTCGCATGAACGATATTTTATAAATCCATATTGACCTTGGGTCAATAGATCATTCTGTTCGAGATAATTCATAATATTTGAATACAGGATGTGTTCCAAAACCCTGCTGCAAATTGAAGTCAATGAAATAGGCCTGCAGTTTCATGGGTTACTCCCACTGCCTTTCTTGAATATAGGTGTGACGTGTGCAACTTTCCAATCTTTTGGTACATAACCTTCTTTGAGAGAGCGGTTGTATATGGCTGTTAAGTAAGGAGATATCGCTTCAGCATAATCAGATAGAAATCTAATGGGTATACAATCCGGACCAGAAGACTTGTTCTTGTTAAGTGATTTTAGTTGCTTCACTACTCCGATAATATCTACTTCTACGTTACTCATTACGGCCTCTGTTCGTAATTCGAAATCTGGGATATTGGTTTCGTCTTCTTTGGTGAATGAGTTTCTAAAAGGTATGTTTAGTAACTCTGCTTTAGTAGCGCTGTCATCGGCAGGATCGCCATTATTATCACGTAGTGAGGGTATTGTTTGTGTTTTGCCAATGTGCAAATGTTTGTACAACTTATGGGACTTAACTACGGGGTCATCAGTCCCTAAGCTTACAAACTACTTATGAACTAGCTAAGACTACAGACGGCACAAATATCCATGCCCGAGGGGGGATTCGAACCCCCGACCGTAGTGGCCGTGTTGACCATGACTGGAGCGCCTCAGTCACCTCGGCCACCGCGGCCGGCTTGTGTTTTGCCCCTAGTATATTTAACATATGACCAAAATCTCTTAGGGTTTTCAATCAAATTTCGAGAAAGATTTTCGTTGTGATAATTATTGTAGGCATCTCGTCTTCTTTGGTGAATGTGTTTCTAAAAGGTATGTTTAGTAACCCTGCTTTAGTAGCGCTGTCATCGGCAGGATCGCTATTATTATCACGTAGTTAGGGTATTGTTTGTGTTTTGCCCCTAGTATATTTAACATATGACCAAAATCTCTTAGGGTTTTCAGTCAAATTTCGAGAAAGAGTTTCGTTGTGAGAAGTATTTTAGGCATCTCGCATTGAAGTCCTCGCTAAATTTCGAGCTTCTGTGGAGGATCGCCAATCCTGGGGATTTTGTGTTCGTTTAAATTTACCTTTTCCGTTGCTTTTGCAACAGTGTCCTGGCCTGTTTTGTGTACCAAGGAGGATCACTTCCTTCTTTTATTAATTTATTTGGTATAAAACAGCCAATTGCTGTCGATACCACTTCTTTGAATTTGAGCCACATCTGGTCTATACCTACGTTTAGTGTTAGAAACGAGTGGAAGCTGTCTTTCAAGAAGCAATGTATTTTGTTTCCATCTGCTTTCCTGAACAAATATACTTTGCGTTTATTTTTGGTAACTTTGGGACTTTCGATATTCAATTTCGTTACGACAACTCTGTGTTCACTAATACCTGTATCCGTTTTGATGCTCGTTATGAGCTCAGGATTATTTGTTGCTAAGAGATCAAGTGTGTTTTCACATCCATTGTTGTTGTTGTGTGTTTAAAGGGGACTCAACTGTTGGCTCATGAACTAATTGTTCGAAGTAATTCTCAGAGAATGCGTTGAGTACAATTTCGGACGATGTTTTATGCCTACCTGCTGATTTGAAAATATAATTTCGCCAACAGATTGAGGGTAAATTAAAATGTCCGTCTACTATTATCCTATGATTCGGGTACGTTTTTGTAATTTGACTCAGGTTTTCTTTGAACCTCTCTGCTATTGTATCGTCAGAGTCGGGAAGCCGGTAAAATGAACCAATTATTAACTTCTTACGATTTTTAGGTACAACCTCTACCCATAATAACTCACAGGAACTATCAACTTCAACTTCGCTACACGAAAGACTACTTTTGACAGCGACAAACACGCCTCCACCTATTATGTTTAATCTATGCTTTCTAAAAACAGTTAGATCTTCTGCAAAAACTTCTGCTGAACTTATTTCCGGCTTGAGCCAACTTTCACTGCCTACAAAGATGTGTGATTCGGTGCTTTTTATTAACGCTTGGAGTTCTGGTACTTTCCCAACACAGCTACGACAATTTACAACTGTTATACCAATAGTTCCTAGATCTGCATTTCTTCTGTGATCCACCTGCATCCTTTGAGATTGCCCATTTTGTTTTTCCCCGAAGCCCTCTATCCTAAAAAACCGCCCAGCCCACGCCACACAGCCCCCGCTATCCGTGTAGCCGCTTCCTGCTTATAGTGGACTCCTGACCTATTCAGCGGAACCCGGAAACCCACCACCCGATGGCGCAAGTCAAGGAATCTGCAGCCAACACGGTCACAGAACCGTCTGAGCCTCTGATTCAGACCCTCCATTCGGCTCTGTACCAGAGGTCCACAGTCGGTCCTGTCAACTATACTACAGATGGTGAGCTCTGCTTTCATCTTGCAAGCAAGACTGGCAGTCTTTACCACTTCAGATAGCCGCTCGAAATCTGAGAGGATCTCTTCAGATCCGAAACAACACACATCATTGGTACCGACGTCAGCCACCACCTGCAGTTGGCTGCGTCCCATACCCCTCGTGGCATCTGGGAGGATCCGTTCCACATCTGGAATGACTCCACCCGGTATGTACACGGAATGCACGTTGGCCTTCTTCCCCTCCTTGGCAGCCATCTCTCTAAGGGGCTCCATCACCCGCCTAACCTTGGAGCTCCCAACTACAAGCAAACTCACCCTCTGTGAAAGCTCGGATCTTGCAGGCTGGGTGGTGACAGGGTGAGAGACACCATCCGACTCAGGAACGTCGTCCTGAGCAGATAGCGCCTCAAACCTGTTGGCAAGACGAACCGGGGAGGCCTCACGATCGGTCCCCCGGATTGTCTTGCGCCGCCTGCCACGCACTGGAGCGACCTCCCACGCAACCTCAGGTGGGGAGTCTGCCTCACTGCTAGCAGTATCAGGGCATGTCGCTGCCGCAGGCCGATCGGTGGAGACGACGGGAGTCCTTTCGGTACCCACTATCGGCCAACAACAACGACGCCCCTCGATCGCAGCCTTCAGCTGTGCAACCGAGGTTAACAGCATGAAGCTGGGAGCGAAGTGTCACCAGCTCAGACTGCATCCGCACACAGCAGTCACAGTCCCTATTCATGATTATAGTGCCGAGAAGACAAAAACTACAGTCGCGATGCGCTCAAATAAAGACTACACGGTTTGTTAAGCGTAACTCTGTTTCAAAACAAAGACGACGCGATTCACACGACGGAATAATACACTAATCAGATAGTTAACGCGAATAGGAATCAAATAAAAACGCGAGCACACAATAAAATTAATGAACTGAAGGGGAAGCGCACTGAAAAGTCAAAATATGTAGCTTCTAGAGAGAAGCCGGCTACACTTACAGCTGATAATTTACTGCTAAACCACTGGAGGTGTGCGCTGGGCGATGAAGAACGAAGTGGGCGTCCACCTTTGGTCACAGAAGAACTGGTTCACGCGATTGATGACAAGATCCAGGACATCTCAAGTCTTTCCTTGGCGGTCATCACTTCACCAATGACGACGAGCTGAAAGAAACTGTTTCCAATTGGTTGAAGACACAGGCGGCAGATTTCTATGAAGAAGGTATACAAAACCTGGTGCCATGCTATGACAAATGCCTGCAAAATTTCGGCAGTTATGTGGAAAAGTAGTTTAAGAGTTGTAGAATTGTGTGCAATAAAAAATCTTCTGTATCTGTGTACAATTTCATTTTATTACCAAACGGAACTTACTTTCTGGACGCGCCTCGTAGTTGGGTGTTTTTACCGGTCCCCCAGTGCTGCTGTAGAAGTTTTAGAATCATTCAAAGAAAGTCTACACCAAGTAGTGCATAGGTATCCAGGCCAATGTAATAGTAGTTGGGGGAGACTTCAACCTTAAGAGTATAGATTGGGACCTCTGTAGTTACATTTCAGGCGGTACAGACAAGCAGTCTTGCGAGCTACTTTTGGACACATTCTCCGAAAACTGTCTTGAGCAGTTAAACCGGCAACCCACGCGCAATGGAAATATTTTAGACCATATAGTCACGAACAGACCTGACGTTATTAACGATGTCTGTGTAGAGACAGGAATTAGTGATCATGATATTGTGATAGCGTCGATGGTGAACAAAGTTCATAAACCAATCAAGAAGGCTAGAAGCGTGTTTTTGTTGGGAAGAGCCGATAAGCAAATGTTAGGATCGCACTTAGAAAACGAATGGGCATCCTTTAATTCCGGGACTGTGGATGTAGAGGAATTGTGGACTATATACTATATTTGTTAATGTTTGTATAGCTTACGGGACTTGACTACGGGGTTATCAGTCCCTAAACTTACAAATTTCTTACAAACTATCTAATACTAAGGACGGCAGAAATATCCATACCCGAGGGGGGATTCGAACCCCCGACCATAGTGCCCGTGCAGACCGTGACTGGAGCGCCTCAGTCCCCGCGGCCGGCGTGGACAAAATTTAAGTGCATTGTAAATAAAGGATTAGATAAATAATTGCCAGTAAAGACGATTAAGGATGGAAAAGATCAACCGTGGTATAATAATAATATTAGAAGGCTGCTGAGAAAGCAAAGACTGTTGCACTCTCGATTCAAAAAAGAACACGCAAATGATGACAGGCAAAAGTTAGTAGAGATTCGTGCGTCTATAAAAAGATCGATGCGCGAAGGATACAATAATTACCACAGCCCTAACTTACCAAAAGATCTTTCCGAGAACCCGAAAAAATTCTGGTCCTATGTAAGATCGATAAGCGGGTCAAAGCCCACTGTCCAGTCACTTGTTGATCATTTCGGGGCAGTAATAGAAGAAAGGAAACGGAAAGATGAAGTTCTAAATGTAACCTTTAAGAAATCTTTCACGCAGAAGGCCGGCGGCGTTGGCCGAGGGGACTGAGGCGCTCCAGTCACGGTCTGCAGGGCCACTACGGTAGGGGGTTCGAATCGCCCCTCGGGCATGGATATTTGTGCCGTCCTTAGTAGTAGCTAGTTCATAAGTAGTTTGTAAGTTTAGGGACTGATAACCCCGTAGTTAAGTCCCATAGACTCTACAAACATTTGAACTTTTTTTTTCACGCAGAAGGACCGCACAAATGTACCATCAGCGTACTAATTCCGAAATGGAGGACATAGTAATTGGTATTTCCGGTGTAGAGAAGTAGCTGTGAGTGCTAAATACGAAAAAGTCTGCTGGTCCAGATGGAATACCAGCTCGGTTTTACAAAGAGTATTCTGCGGCATTGGCCCCGTACTCAGCTTGCATTTATCGCGAATCTTTAATTCAGCGCAAAGTTCCTAGTGATTGGAAAAAAGCGCAGGTGACTCCCGTTTATAAGAAAGGAAAGAGAACTGATCCACACAATTACAGGCCAATATCGTTGACATCAGTTTCATGTAGAATTTTGGAGCATATTCTCAGTTCGAACATAGTAAATTTCCTTGAGACGGAAAAGCTTCTTTCTGTGAATCGGCACGGGTTTAGGAAACATTGTTCATGTGAAACTCAGCTTGCCCTTTTCTCACATGACATCTTGCGAGCCATGGATGAAGGGCAACAGGCGGATTGTGTTTTTCTCGACTTCAAAAAGTCGTTCGACGCGGTGCCACACTGCAGACTGCTAACGAAGATACGAGCTTATGGAATAGGTTCACATATTTGTGGCTGGCTGGAAGACTTCCTAAATAATAGAACGCAGTACGTTGTTCTCGACGGTGAGTGTTCATCAGAGACGAGTGTATCGTCAGGCGTGCCCCAGGGGAGTGTGATAGGACCGCTATTATTTTCCATCTAAATAAATGATCTGATGGACAGAGTAAGTTGTAATTTGCGGCTGTTTGCTGATGATGATGTGGTGTATGGGAGGGTGTCGTCTTTAACTGACTGCAATAGCATACAGGGTGACTTAGCCAAAATTTCTAGTTGGTGCGAAGAATGGCAGCTAGCTCTCAATGTAGAAAAATGTAAGGTAATGCGCATGAGTAGGAAAGACAATCCCATAACGTTCGAATACAGCATTAGTAGTGAGTTTCTTGATGCTGTCGCGTCGTTCAAATATCTAGGCGTAACATTGCAGAGCGATATGAAATGGAACGAACATGCAAGGACAGTTGTGAGTAAGGCGGACAGCTGATGTCGGTTTATTGGGAGAATTTTGGGAATATGTACTTCACCTGTAAAGGAGACCGCGTATAAAACGCTTGTACGCCCACGTCTTGAGTATTTCTCAAGTGTTTGGGACCCGCAGCAGTTAAGTTTAAAGGAAGACATAGAAGCAGTTCAGAGGCGAGCAGCTAGTTTTGTTACTGGTAGGTTCGACCAATGCGCGAGTGTCACTCAAATGCTCCGGCAACTCAATTGGGGATCGCTGGAGGAAGGACGACGTTCTTTTCGTGAATTTCTGTTGAGGAAATTTAGAGGGCCGGAATTTGAAGCTGAGTGTAGTACGATCTTGCTGCCGCCTACTTACATTTCGCGTAAAGATCACAAAGTCAAGATAAGAGAAATTAGGGCTCGTACGGAGGCATATAGGCATTCTTTTTTCCTCGTTCTATTTGGGAGTGGAATAGCAAACGAAATACCTAGTAGTGGTACAGTGTACCCTCCACCACGCACCTTACGGTGAATTGCGGAGTATGGATACAGATGTAGTAGACTACTAACTTCTGGAGTCAAGCATCAATAGGGCGTTTCTTGACTTTAGTTTACAATTAATCTTACTAGGAACGACCTACTTTTGGTAGTCTTCAGAGTACCATTACTTTGAAATAGCAACAAGTGAGTTATAAGGTGAAAATCATGAAAATACGAAAGGGCAGATGGCGTCTCTGCATGAGACAGCTTGCACCCAAACAAACCTGGCTCAGTCGATAAAGGTAATCAAGAGTCGAAACTGGGATTGCACACGTCATAATGACGTCACGCAGTGGTATGATAGCGGTGCTCTCCCGAAATATCCGGGTGGAGCGCATTGATCGGAAGCTGCTTCTGGCCAGCGATATTCCCAGCCAGCCTGGCGCCTCCGGTGACGCACTAGTCGCACCTCCCATTTACCCGCATCCGACACTACACTGCACTACACTGCACTCCATCCATAGCAACCAGCCGTAGAGCATAAATCTCTCTTATACTCCACGGTGAAGGCAAGGAGGCTGGAATCGCTGGAGATGGCCTATACCTGGCGTCATGTAAGAAGGCGCATAGAGCGGAGCAATAAGGGAAGCGAAGAGGGGAGGAGCGCCAACAGTTGCGCCTGCGGGAGAAACATTGCTTAAATTGCGGCCAGTAACCAGCCTACAGAAAAAAAACTGCGGGATGCGCAGAACGGCTGAAAACTAGTCCGCCTTCGTACGTGACGACTACTTTAATACTGAAAAAGCAAAATGCGCACTCCACCATTTGTTTGTGCCCAAAACATTTGTCGTAGCACATGCATATAGTAGTTCTAGACGTTGAAATGTGGCTGGAGGTCACGTGTTTCAGCGTAGTGCAGTTGTACCGACATGCGAAACATAACCACGGAAGTAACTTCCACATGGCATTTCCCTGCTAAGTACCAGCTCTATTGAACTGCTGCAGTGTAATATAAAAGATAATTGAAAGAAATACCAATGATACCAAAAGAAATTACACATTTACGTATAAGGAGGCATACAATGAAGTCATTTGTAGGACGCTATTCCACCCATTCGCTTTGACCCGTGGCATCGGCGTGTTGTGTAGTTGGCAAAGTGCTTTTGACAAGTTAGACTATAGATGTCCATACTGACTGAAAAAAGTACTTTAATGTTTTTTTACGAATATGTCATATTTCTAAAAGATGTGGTTAGGCAGGAACCTAAGAGTACAGTTTAAATTGTTCCAAGTGAACAAGCAAAGATGGTTCTGCGATGCTTGCGTGTTCGAAATGTACCATTAATAGACCCACAACTGCTAGATGCAATGCTTCTTCCAAATTACCAGTAAAATTTTAACAGGCCCTCCGATTTAATTAAAAGCACTAATGAACAGAAATATTGTTAGTTTTTATTGTCCTTTCGTCCCAAAATTGCTATTTGTAATATAACAGAGATATTTATTGATGTTAGCTGTCTATGCCACTGAATAATACATGTTTATTTTGCCATATGCATTTCGCCTTTATTAGCAAATCATCTTCAGTGACCTGTTGTACTCGTGGACAAGGAATGTTTTGGATTATTAGGCTGCATAGACATCATACATCAATAATTATCTACATTACATTACAATTGAAACATTGATTATTTGCAGTTGGCACAACTGAATTACTGGTTTCCCGACATGTTGATGAAGTCATGAAACAAAGCAGACAAGGGGAATCGCATCACAAAATTATATCGGTATGAAGGAAATGATACGGCGTTGCTGAAGCTGGGAGATGTTTTATTCATCTCAATGAGATTTCTTCGTAACGCCACTATGCCGTATAAATACACAGCTTCTTCCGTCTTGAAGGAAAAATCAATATTAGTAGTACACTAACAGGTCTGAGTGCAGTGAGCTCACTGATGAAGCCTGCAGTTTCCTGGTTCATGGTTTCACCATCATTCCATCGCAAAGGGATCATTTAGATATTAGTCATCATTATCTTCTGTCTCCCAGGAGATTACCAGCTCCCACCATCTCGTACAAGATTTTGATATCAGTCATCATTACCTCCAGTCTCCCAGTCTGTTACAAGTTCCCTCCATCTCTTAAACCATTTTGACATCAGTCATCAATATCTCCAGTCTCCCAATTTCTTACCAACTCCCTCCATCTCTTACAACTTTTGATATCAGTAGTCATTATCTAGTGTCTCCTAGTGTGTTGCCAGCTCCTCCATCTCTTACATCATTTTGATATTAGTCATCATTAATTGCAGTCTCCCAGTGTCTTACCAGCTCCATAAATCTTTTACAAGATTTTGATATCGGTCATCATTATCTCATTATCATTATCTCCGGTGTGTTACCAGCTACATATATCTCTTCCAACATTTTGATAACAGTCATCTTCGTCTCCAGTCTCCTGGTGTATTACCAGCTTCCATCATCTCTTACAACGTTTTGATATCAGTAATCATTATCTCGAGGATCCCGGTGTGTTACAAGCTTCCTACATCTCTTAAAACATATTGACATCAGTCATCATTATCTCAAGTCTCCAGGTGTGTTACCAGATCCCTGCATTGCTTTCAACATTTTCATATCAGTCACCTTTATCACCAGTATCCTGGATTGTTACCAGCTCCCTTCATCTCTTACAACATTTTGATATCAGTCATCATTATTACCCATCTCCCGGTGTGTTTCCAAATCTCTCCACCTCTTACGACATTTTGTATCAGTCATCTTTATCTCCAGTATCCAGTTGCGTTACCACCTCCCTTCATCTCTTACAATATTTCGATATCAATCAACATTATCTTCAGTCACCAGCTGGGATACCAGCTCCCTCTATGGCTTACAACATTTTTGTATCAGTCATTGTTATCTCCAGTCTCCCTGTGTGTTACCAGATTCCTCCATCTCTTACAACTTTTGATATCAGTCATCATTATCTCCAGGCTCCCGGTGTGTTACAAGCTCCCTCCATCTCTTAATCCATTTTCACATCTGTCATCATTACCTCCAATCTCCCAATGTGTTACCAGATTCCTCCATCTCTTACAACTTTTGATATCAGTCATCATTATCTCCAGTGTACCAGTGTCGTACCTGATTCCTCCATCTCTTAAAACTTTTGACATCAGTCATCATTATCTCAAGGCTCCTGGTGTGTTACAAGCTCCCACCATCTCTTAAACTATTTAGACATCAGTCATCAGTATCTTCAATTTCCAGCTGTGTTACCAGGTCCCTCCATTGCTTACAACATTTTGATACCAGTCATCATTATCTTCAGTCTCCCGGTGTGTTACCAGATTCCTCCATCTGTTACAAATTTTGATAGCAGTCATCATTATCTCCAGGCTCCCGGTGTGTTACAAGATCCCTCCATCTCTTAATCCATTTTGACGTCAGTCATCATTATCTTTAGTCTCCCGCTATGTTACCAGCTCCCTCCATTGCTTACAACATTTTGATATCAGGCATCATTATCTCCAGTCTCCCGGTGTGTTACCAGATTCCTCCATCTCTTACAAAATTTGACAGCAGTCATCATTATCTCCAGGCTCCTGGTGTGTTACAAGCTCCCTCCATCACTTAATACATTTAGACATCATTCATCATTATCATCAGTCTCCAGCTATGTTACCAGCTCTGTCCATTGCTTACAACATTTTGATATAAGTCATCGTTATCTCCAGTCTCCTGGTGCGTTACCAGATTTCTCCATCACTTACAACTTTTGATATCAGTCATCATTAGCTCCAGGCACGCAGTGTGTTACAAGCTCCCTCCATCTCTAAGAACCATTTTGACACCAGTCATTTTTATCTTTAGTCTCGAGCTGTGTTACCAGCTCCCTCCATTACTTACAACATTTTGATATCAGTCTTCATTATCTCCAGTCTAAGTCTATCAACAAAAACATGGCAAGGTAATGATGCCAAAGCCATGTTTTAAAAGAAGCTCTGCAATCCTGGGCCTGAACAGTAAAGAGATTAGACTCATGGTTGGATTGCTGACAGGCCTTGGGAAACACCTACATACAATGGGAATAACAGAAGAGGTCCCTAAATGTAGGATCTGTGATGATGGTGATGAAACTGCATCACATCTAATCTTCAAATGCACTGCATTGGAGAGTAAAAGGCACAGAACATTTGGGACAACCAGACCCTAAGAAATTGTGTCTAATAAAGAACTGGTAAAGGGACACCTTGCAGTGTTCAAGGGCATTGGTTGGCTTTACTAGATATACAGGGAGCGATACCGCACAATAAACTTAGTTTCAGTGCGGGCACTGGCGGGTTGGACCAAAACTGTTTTGGATTCCCTGGGAAAATCAAATCAAAGCAAATCAAATCAATCTCCAGTCTCCCAGTGTCTTCCAGATCCCTCCAATCAGTCATCATTATCTCCAGGCTCCCAGTGTGTTTCAAGCTCCCTCCATCTCTTAAACCATTTTGACATCAGTCATCTTTATCTCCAGTCTCCCGGTGTGTTACCTGATTCCTCCATCTCTTACAACTTTTGATATCAGTCATCATTATCTCCAGGCTCCTGGTGTGTTACAAGGTCTCTCCAGCCATTAAACCATTTTGACATCAGTCATCATTATCTTCAGTATCCCGGTGTGTTACCAGATTCCTCCATCTGTTACAAATTTTGATAGCAGTCATCATTATCTCCAGGCTCCCGGTGTGTTACAAGATCCCTCCATCTCTTAATCCATTTTGACATCAGTCATCATTATCTTTAGCCTCCCGCTATGTTACCAGCTCCCTCCATTGCTAACAACATTTTGATATCAGTCATCATTATCTCCAGTCTCCCAGCGTGTTACCAGATTCTTCCTTCTCTTAGAACTTTTGATAGCAGTCATCATTATCTCCAGGCTCCCAGTGTGCTCCCACATTTCGCCATCTCTTACAACTTTTGACATCAGTCATCATTATCTTAAGGCTCCTGGTGTGTTACAAGCTCCCACCATCTCTTAAACCACTTTTACATCAGACAATCGTTATCTTCAGTATACAGCTATGTTACCAGCTCTCTCCATTGCTTACAACATTTTGATATCAATCATGGTTATCTCCAGTCTCCCGGTGTGTTACCACATTCCTCCGTCTGTTACAAATTTTGGTAGCAGTCATCATTACCTCCAGGCTCCCGGTGTTTTACAAGCTCCCTCCATCTCTTAATTCATTTTGACATCAGTCATCATTATCTTCAGTCTCCAGCTGTGTTACCAACAACTAAGATATCAGCATAAATTTAACAAACATAAGCCAGCTGAATTACAATGAAATTTCGTCGCCTCTGTTGTTCATGCCATATGAGGTGATATACTGAAGCGTTTTCCTTTTCTACAATAGTTTGCGCATGGGATTTAATTTTCATGCCCTCTAGCTGTGTACTCTTCATATTTATTAGTTTGGCTTTTGTTCGATTTATTTGCATTAAAATATCATTTGTCATTAGTTGTCCATATAGATCGCGTAAACAGGAGTAATAAAATTCCATTGTATGCCGCGTCCATCTCATTCTCTCTTTGCCATGTGATATTACAGTGGCTCTCAATGTCTTCTTCGCATCCGTAACCCACCGTTGTACAGTTGACCCATATTTGTGACGTTGTCTTAAAGAGGCCTGCCAGGCATCTTTTATTTATTCATTTAGTTCGTTCTCTAACAGCATACTTGTATTTAATTTCCACAGTGATCTACCACAGTACATTTTCTGTTTTGCTAACTTTGCACTGCATTTGACTGCAAGGTGGTCGGAGAATATAGTGGGTATAACTTCGATTGCAGCCATTTTATTTTCGAAGTTCGATGAGACGTAAATTCTGTCGATTCTACTCTGCGATCTATTAGTAATGTAAATAAACCTAACCAGGGCGGGGTATTTTATTTCCTATGCATCTTTCCATTTCATATTAGTTACCAAGCCTTCAAGTTCTCTAGATTTATTGAAATTACGACATTGGTCCTTTTAATTTAAAACGCAATTCCAGTCACCTCCTATTAAAACATTTGCAGGGTTGTCTTTGAGTAAAAGGAGAATATCACTTTTATAAAACCTGACCCTTTCTTCTCTTAAATTGTTGCCCGATGGTGCATACATATTTATTACATTTGTATTAAAAATTTGCAACTGATACCCCTCTCCGATTCTAAAAGTCAGACGTCGTTTACTTCAGTTCCGTCCTTAGCTGCCCCACAGTTGTGCTCAGGTGCTATATTTACGATTGCTTTATAACCAGAGATATATAGGTCTTTGATTTGAACCTCTTACAATAGCGCTATATATGTGTCAGACTGATACAGAAAGTCTTTAAGGGTGGCTACTTTAGTTGCGTCCTGTATTTTGTTTATACTGAGAGTCACCACGGTATAATCTTGTTCAATTATTGGAATGCATGAAATTGGTAATAGTTGAGGACAGTTATATTTCTTTTTTCAGTTTCTCCTTTTCTCTATCTTCTTTCTGTTTGTCTACAATGTTGCATTTCAAACTGTTAATAAAAATCATCTTCTTCTGGAAACCATCTAGGCAAGACCGCGGCTTGGCAATGGACCAATATTTTATACACATAAGACACCTAAGAAACTTTGGATCGATTTTTATCGGGATTTTCCGAGTAGTACGTCCTAATATTTTACCACGTGAAGTGTTAGAGGTCCTCTTTCACCACAAAATGTTTCGGACAAATTCCCGACCCCACGGTCATGCCGTCTCCTTGTAAGTATTTTAAGCAAGAAATTTTATCCGAAATATTCATACTGCATACAACTTTTCAAGTAAATGACTTTTCACTGTTGATTTTGGTGCCTACCAAGTTTATCGAATCATTGGGGTGGAAATTGGGGCACTGAACTGATGCTGTACGATTGAATGTCTTTTAATTGAGTCTCCTCTTGATATCAACTTTCGTGGAACACTGTCATGTTTAAGTAAATTTAAATTTCATAATTAAAAGGTTAACATTGCGAGGGGTAATATAAAATGAATAAGAACCTAAGGAGTACCGGGAATCGAACCTGGGCCTCAAACGCTTGTCCACTACGCTACTCACACTCGTTGAAGACGGCGACTCAATAAGCAGCTAATATAGCACCTATTGCTATATCAGAAACTTTCGCAACGGTATTCCCTTTCCCTTTGGTCAACACGGGCGAGATATTTTGGGGATTTGAAAGGTTTGTCTACTTCCTTCTTCTCGCAGGGTCTGAACAAAATCGGTGAAACACATCCATCCCGCGATCTACTCTGGTCAGCCATAAACATTATACAGTATAAAATGAATGAGCTCGAACCGTTAACGGAAAGTTCGCACCCATCCTTGTGAGTGAAAATTCCAGGCGTGGGAACATCTTCGCCCATGGTCCACGGACGGAGACGCGTTATGAAAAAAATGTTCAAATATTTGTAGAGATTATGGGACTTAACTACGGGGTCATCAGTCCCTAAACCTAAAACCTACTTATGAACTAGCTTATACTAAAGACGGCAGAAACATCCATGCTCGAGGGGGGATTCGAAACCCCGACGGCAGCGGCCGTGCAGACCGTGACTGGCGCGCCGCAGACCGCTCGGCCACCGCGGCCGGCCAGACGTATTATGAATGCGGAAATTCAGGATCTTCTTATAGCGACAGCCGTAAAAATTGTGGAAATAAAGAGTCGTTTCTTTTTTTATTTGTAGAGAAACTTTCCGCTATAGCCAGACCTAGAAAACAGCAACGTATCTAAATCATTAATACGGACGTTTTTCTGACGGCATTTTGACTCGTGAGTGTTGTGTAGTTGAAAGGCACATGCGTTAACATGAGAGTAATTTTGCGAAAAATTTAGAACAAAAGGTGAGGGAGACGTATGTTGATCACTCAGGCTTCTAAACACCAACATGCAAGGTCTTGGTATATTGGGGTATTCATCCTACTATCAATCGCTGTTGTATTTCCTCTGACTGTATTGAAAGCTGAACAGTGTTTTTAAATAAATTAAGCGTGTCAAGTTACCACCAAAAGGTGGTCATATTGAATAGCAGTTGGTAATTTAGCTGTAACAGGTTGTCGTGTATGGAAGTTTGTTTCACGCGCTGTGAAATGCCCCGTTTACTTCCGTGCCGGACCCAGCACCGACTGGAGGACGAGACATTCGCTGCAATTGACCATAGTAGAGTAATACCTCGTCTTTTCTCGACTGCTCAAATGTTTGTAGACTTAACTGCGGGGTCATCAGTCCCTAAACTTACAAACTACTTGTGAACTACCTTATGCTAAAGAGGACACAAACATCCATGCCCGAGGGGAGATTCGAACCTCCGACGGAGGCTGCGCGCACCGCAACAAGGCGCTCCAGTACGCGCGGCTAATCCGCCGCGGCTTCTCGACTGAGCACAGATGTGTTTGGACCTGCCTTTTCTGATGTGGATAGTTTGCCTTATGAGGCATGGTTTTATTGATACTGATCTACTAATGGATTCTCGCACTAGGTTATATTATTGTGTACTGAATTTAAAATTTTATTATTGGTCGGTTTCGGATAGCCCGCCTGTTAGTTGTCATATTTAGCGGTAATTCTTACATTGCTAAACAACAAGATTGTAATAAATTCTTTAACTTGGAACATTAACAAGTCGTGATGCTTTACAAACGTCTGTGTGGTCTGTTAAAATTCTATTCTGTTAAATGTGTAACACATTAAACTTGAAGCAGCTTTCAAATTGTAATGATGACAAGGCAGTTACATATTGATTTTAAATCGGGATTGTTTGTTGGTTTTAAGTTTTTTTTTTCAATATCTTTTCGATAGTTTTAGCTGCAAGAAAAGAACTAACTTGCGGGAAATCTGATGGTGAAGCAAAGTATTCTGTTGTATAAACAAAAAATACAAAAGTTTCGAACCTCTTGTCATAGTATCTGTCTGTCAGCTTGTTCGGAAATGCGTATTGGACACGGCTTCAAGAAGAATCTAAAAGTAATCTCGTATAAGTTCCATTACACCGCGACCAACGTTGGTGGCGATTACCTTGTATACTATTGATATACCGGGAATATTACTCCTATGTATCGTACAAAGATATTTGAAACCTACTTCGAGAAAAAAAAAACTCTGAAAACCTCTGACCTAAAACACATATGTTGTTGTTGTTGTTTTTGTTTATAGGGGACTAAACTACAAGGTCATCAGTCCCCTGTTCCAAGCAATGATGTAACATTTGACGGAAGGAAAACACAGAGAGAACACGGATGAGAGAATTCCTTGATGGGTGTAGAACGAATATAAACACTTCACTGATACACAGAGGAGTGCGCAAAAGGGATAAAAGTACTGGTGCAGGAGACTAAAATTTCACAGCAGAATGCAATGGCTGGCTGATCACTAGGATGAAAACGGATGAGCGAGCCATGCTGTACGCACTAAAAAACCACCTCAACCGAAAAGGTAGAGGCTATCAATAACTTAAAAACAGTGAAAAGATGAGGGTCTTTGAACCAGACAGAAGCGCCTTCCTTTAAATGGAATGGTAGAACCCAGATGCGCGAATAAAATGTAAAGCAGTAGTAGCCAAGGAGGCATTGTCACTTAAAACTGTAGGCAGCGTATCTGGTAGATTAAAGGACTGCCTCGAAGCGGCTAAAAGCGGACAATCCAACAGTATGTGGACCACGGTCAGCAGGGCGCCACAAAGGCAAACTGGTGGCAAGAGGTGGCCGTGCGTTAACCACGTATGGCCAATGCGCAGTCGGCAGAGTACAACAGAGTCCCTACGAAATGCTCGCAGGGAGGACCTCCACATTGCCGTAGAGGGCTTCACAGCATGGAGCTTATTCGGTGCGTTCGATTCAACCCACTCAGTATTCCAAAGTCCCAGTACCTTCTGATTGAGCACCGTCCGGAGATCCCTCTCCTGAAGACCGATTTCCTGCATGGTTGAGGTAGTAGCCTCCTTTGCCAGGAGGTCGACATGTTCATTTCCTGTTATGCCAATGTGGCCTCGAGGTGAAAGGAAAACCACAGTGCGATCAGATATACCTAGTCTGTATACAGCTTCCTGAATGGACCGTACCAAAGGATGTTTCGGAAAGCACTGATTAAGGGCTTGCAAACCACTCAGGGAGTCAGTACAGATAACCACAGACTCCCTGGGGCAGGCTCTGAGATGTTCAAGGGCACGCCAAATGGCAACAAGTTCCGCCGTAAACACACTACTACTACAGGGCAATGAACGTTTTTCAGTATGCCAGCTATGGGTACAGGCGTACCCAGCATGGCCATCGACTAGGGAACCATCGGTGTATACAAATTCAGCGCCACGGTACGAATCGAGATGGGCCGGGCATGCCTAGGAAGCGGTGTATCTCCTCAATGCGAGATGGTTCATCATTCAAATATAGCTGAGGGTCCGGATGAGCTACCCGACGGCGACAAAAGTGCATGACGCGGGTTTTCTGCGCCGACAATTGGAAACCATGCTCAGAGGCCCAAGACTGAGCCTTTTGGATGGCTCCCTGCAGCCGCCGTTCCGTGACACAAATACTGCTGGAGCTGAAGTAAAGGCAAAAGTCGTCGGCAAACAAGGAGTAAGAGACGGACGTTCCTACTGCAGCGGCTAGTCCGTAAATAGCAATTAAAAATAACAGTACACCTAGAACAGAGCCTGTGGGACGCCGTTCTCTAAAACATGAGAGAAGCTAAGAGAGGTGCCAACCCAATCTGAAAAGAGTCTAGCGACAGGAAGTTCTGTATGAACATTGGGAGGGGACACATAAGCCCCATTCATAAAGTATAGAAAGAATGTGATGACGCCAGGTTGTATCATAAGCCTTACGGAGATCAAAAAAGACTGAGACAAGGTGTTCTCGGCGAGTAAATGCGGTACGTATGGCTGATTCCAGGGACACGTGATTGTCTAGAGTGGAACGGCCCTGACGGAAGCCTCCCTGTTGTGAGCCAGGAGACCTCGATCCTCCAGTAGCCACATAAGCCGGCGACTCACCATACGTTCAAGGATCATACACAGAACGTTCGTGAGGTTTGATTTGATTTGATTTTTTCAGGGAAGCCAAAACAGTCTTGCTCCAACCCACCGCTGCCCGCACCGAAACTAAGTTTATTGAGCGGTATCGCTCCCTGTATATCTAGTAAAGCCATCCAATGCAGTTGAACAGTGCAAGGAGTCCCTTTACCAGTTCTTTATTATACACAATTTCTTTGGGTCTAGTTCTTCCAAATGTTCTGTGCCTTTTACTCTCCAATGCAATGCATTCGAAGATTAGATGTGATGCAGTTTCATCACCGCCATCACAGATCCTACATTTACGGTCCTCTTCTGTTATTCCCATTGTATGTAGGTGTTTGTTGAAATTCCCATGGCCTGTCAGCAATCCAACCATGATTTTAATCTCTCTCCTGTTCAGACCCAGGTTTGCAGGGCTTCTTTTAAAACACGGCTTTGGCATCATTACCTTGCCATATTTTTGTTGATAGACTTTGGTCCAATATTCTACGTGCTGTCTTCTGAGCCCGTTACGTAGCTCCAATTTGATCATTGCCTTGGTGATTGTCAGGACAGGTTCCGGTCTAATAAATGTAGTCTCTGCCCCCATCCTGGCTAATCTGTCGGAATGTTCGTTGCCACTGATCCCCGAGTGGCCAGGGACCCACAATAGGTTTACTCTATTGCTTTCCCCTAGCTCCACCAGAACCCTGTGACATTCTGCAACAATTTTAGACCTTTTTGCAGGAGCTGCCAGTGATCTCAGGGCTGCCTGTCTGTCTGAATAGATATAGATGCTACGATCTTTGTAGCACCTACGCAAATTCTCCTCCACACATGCGCTGATGGGAGTGATTTCGGCCTGGTATACTGAGGCCAGTTTCCCTACAGAGATGACGCCCTCCAGTCTTGGCTGCACCCTGTATACCCCGGCCCCAACACCTTGGTCTGATTTTGACCCGTCAGTGAACCAAACAATATACCCTGTACGGTGTCGAACTATTTTCTCCCGCTGCTCCCTACTTCCAATTGTTATACTGAAAGGCTTGTTGAAGCAGTATGGGGTTATAATATAGTCGGCTGGCATTTCCCCAACCTTTCCTATATTTACCTCACTCACTATTTTAATGTTTGATTCTGGATATCCTAAAGAGTTTCAGTTGTTGCCAGTTTTGAGTCTATATATACGAGCTGCGGCCTCCATCTTGACCCAAAGGTGTAATAGGGGCATATCCAGCATGGTTTCCATCCCAGCAGTTGGTGTGCTGCTAATTTCGCCTGTTTTGGCTAAGCAGGCTGGTCTCTGCACCTTACCAAGCTCCTTAGCAGCAACCTGCTGTTCTACCTTCTTCCACCACACGACCGCCCCATTGGTGATCCTAGGTCTAATCACCGTGGTGTATATCCAGTGCATACCCTAGGCGCTCAGGCCCCAATTTTTGCCACAAGCTCTCCTGGTACTTACCAAAGTACCTTTTGCCTTGGAGCAAATATTCCTAATGTGAGGGGTCCATGTCAGTTTCTCATCTAGGGTAATCCCTAGATATTTCACTGTCCCCTTCACAGGTAGCGCTTCATTGAAAAGCTTTAGATTCCAACTTGAGTGTTGGATATGTTTCCTTGAGAATGGTACAACAACAGTCTTCTTAGGACTAACCCCCAGATCCTGTTTTCTGCACCAGTCTTGCACAATGTCCAATGCACCTTGTGCCATATTCTTCACTGTGTCAGCAAATTTGCCAAGTATTACTATGACAAGATCATCTGTGTATCCTTGGCAAAAGTACTGCCTAGAGTTTAATTCTCCAATGAGATCATTCACCACTAGATTCCACAATAAAGGGGAAAGAACTCCTCCTTGCGGGCAACCCATAGTGGTGTTGATTACCATTTTTTCATTCATCATGGTAGCCTCTAACTTTCTTCCATTGAGCATGGCCCTAGTCCACCTACATATAGTGGTGCCTAGGTCATGCACCTCTGCTGCCCTAACCATGGAATCGAAGGTCGTGTTGCTAAAAGCCCCCTCGATGTCCAGGAAGATACAGAGGGCTATTTCCTGAAAGTGTAGTGCTTTCTCCACCTTCCCAACGAGTTGGTGGAGAGCTGTCTCACATGATTTACCTGGTTGATATGCATGTTGGTTTGAATGTAGAGGAGCGCTACTTAACCTCCTTTCTCCAATATGCACATTAACCAGCTTTTCCAATGTCTTAAGAATGAAGGAGGACAGGCTGATTGGTCTCATATCTTTGGCCTTGGTATGATCAATTCTCTCTGGTTTTGGAATGAAGACATCCTTCACTGCCCTCCAGCCATTGGGAATGATTCCTACTGCTAGGCTAACCCTGAATAACTTGCATAGGAATCTAATAAGATTTTCTCCTGCTAGTTGCAGGAGAGCTGGGAAGATTCCATCAGGGCCAGGTGACTTGAACGGTTGAAATATATTGAGGAAAGTCAGTCTTGAAGAGCAGTTCCAGCGTTTCATGTGCTGTCTTTGTATACTCCCCATCCTCCTTCCTTAATGTTCCTCCTGGATTAGTTGGTACCCTAGTGAGATTTTATGAAGTCTCACTTGAGCAGCCGTGCCCTCCACTTCCTCACAGAATACCTTCCAGGATGCCTCCTTTGCCCGTCTGATGGCAAGGTTGTAATTGACAAGGTCCTCACGATACTTTGCCCATTGTCCTTTGCGCCTCGCAAGGTTAAACAGTCTTCGTACCTGTTTCCTTTGGATTTCCAGGTTATTATTCTACCAAGGCACACCCCTATTTGTGCACTTCTTGGTGATTGAGCAGTTGTCCTGATATGAGGTCACTATAGTAGAGGTTACGGTCTCTGCTACTTCCTCAAACTCTGCTGGATTCCTTATCGAAGTTTTAATTTCCGATAGGCTGAAGTCAAGGTCTCTCCTATATGTCACCCAGTCCGTTTTCCTGGGATTCCTATAGGCCATGGTCTGTCTGGTTCCCATTTCAACCTTGAATTTAATATACATGTGAACTGATGAGGATGGCTCCAGGACCATCATCACCCCTGCTCCAAGATAGATTGTGGGCATTGGCATCACATCCCACCAACAGTTCGACACCTTGCTGATGGCAGGCATCTGTCAGTCTCCTCACTTCCAAAGGAGGAGGAGAGCTGTCTTCGTAAGGAAGGTATGCTGAGGCCAAAACAATTTCCCTTGTGATACCTTCCTCACGTTGCTGCATCCTGATTGTCACCGAGTCCCTGGAACAAAAATCCAGCATTGCTATGAAAGGTATTCCATTTCTAATATAAATGGATGTTCTGGAGTTTTTAGATTTCTAGCATAAATCAGCTTACCTCCAGTACCACCGAGGCCCAATACACCCCCTTTGTATAAATAGGGTTCTTGTATCAGGGCCACTTCCACCTCCTGTCTCCCCAGGCGACGGCTCAGGGCAGCAGTGGCCCCTTCACTGTGCTTCAGGTTTAACTGCAGCACTTCCAGTCCCCATCTTGCTGTCATTATTGCCTTTAAGGTCTTTGATTACCCTGACGGCGACCTGTGAGAACCCTAAAAACAGTTTCAGGCCTTGCTCTCGCATTGCCTTCAGGGACTTCTCTCCGACCTCCACCACCAGGGTTCGTCCTTCCGGAACGACCTTTTGGTTAATTACCCTCCAATCCTCTGTTGAGACTTTTGGGTTCTGGACCCTTATTTTCTCGAACAGAGTCTTTGGAGGGACATCCTTAAGGATCTTTGGTACCCATATTGATACCTTTGCGGTCTTCAGGAGTTTGGTTGCTGTCCTGACCAGCAGTTTCGCATCCTCCCACAGGGATATCATGGGCACCTTGTCCTTAAGCCATGCTACTGAGTGCGCCCCCTCGCAGACAAAAATGAGGGTACCGCGATCTAGATAGACCCTCCCGAATTTGGGTCCTGGACCAGCGTCCCCCCAATCTCTTCAAAGAGGGCCATTTGCACGAGCTCCTCCTGCTGCAAGTTGATGCTCACCAGTGGGTATCTGTCTTGGACAACCGCCATTCTAAAGACCGAGACTGCAGTACTCAGGGAGGTCGCCCGGTATCCCTCAGGCTCCGTTTGAGACACATCCACCCATATGCCACGCACCCCTCGGCACGGATCGCATCACACCTTGGGTTGGGAAAGGAATTGGGAAAGGACTGGGGGAGGATAAGGAAGACAGGACGTTGTGGGACATGTTTCGTCTGATCCATCAGATGAGGCCTTTCCGGCAGTAGGTTCTCTACCTTCGTTATTGCCCTCAGCTTCACACGGATACGCAAGCCTCTCCACCCGCATGGAAAGTGCTTCGTCAAGGTGGTGTCCCCCGGAGAGTATGGTGAGGCTGATGGGGCGGTAGCTCTCAGCGTCCGACGGATCTGCGCCTGGTTTCATCACTGAGATGATAGTACTTCTCCGCCATTGTGATGGGAAAATGCTTTCTGTCCAGAGACAGGGCGAGTATCTGGCGTTGAAAGTCCACTGAGAGGTGACGGACGAAATGACTGTGAATACGGTCTGGGCCAGGAGAGGTATTCGGGGATGCAGCTAGAGCAGTCTGAAACTCCCACTCACTAAATGGTGCATTGTATAGTTTCTGTCGACGTGTGTGAAAGGACAATTGTCTCCACTCAACCCGCTCTTTGAGGGCACGAAATTCCGCACTGTATGCTGCGGTCTCAGAGCAACATGCAAAATGCCCTGCCATGAGCTCGGCAATAGCCGTCGGGTCAGTACAAAGATCATCTTGAATTCGGAGTGATGGGATTCCGCTTGGTGGGTGGTACCCGATTAGGCGCCGTACTTGTGACTACACTTGAGAAGCAGAGGCGCAGGAGCCTGTGGTGGCTACATATCGCTCCCAACAGTCCTACTTACTCTGTTGGATCAGTCGCCAGGCTCGGGCCCGGAGACGCATAAAAGCGATCAGATGTTCGATGGTGGGGTGGCGCCGATGGCGCTGAAGTGTCTGTCGACGCTCCCCATAGCGTCAGCGATCTCCCGCGTCCACCAAGGCACCGACGTGCGCCGAAGTGGGCCTGTAGTAGTCGGTACATTCGCTTCAGCGGCGGAAATAATGTCCTCAGTTAGTTGTTGGACTGCCATGTCGATGTTATCTGGCAAGAGTAGTAGCCACGGCTGTAGAAGTGTAGCCTTGACAGTCAACCATTTGGAGTGACTACCGAGGCAGGCTTCCTGTAGGCTGAAATTGTAAGAGCGACAAAAGGAGAGGAAAGTGGTCGCTCCCACAAAGGTCGTCATGGACCCTCCAAGATAAATCCGGAAGGAGACTCGGGCTGCAAAGGGACAGATCGATGGCGGAGAAAGAGCCATGTGCCATACTAGTGTGTGGGTGCCCCACTGTTCAGGACGCAAATGTCAAGCTGTGTGAAAAGGTTCTCAAGGTCTCTAGCACGGCCTGTGGTCTCTGTTCCACCCCACAGAGAGTGGTGGGCATTGAAATCACCCAAGAGGAGGAACGGTTGGGGAAATAGGGCAACCAATGCAGTGAGATTAGCAGGAGAGACAACAACGTCCAGGGAAAGGTAAAGGGAACAGATGGTAAATTCCTCTAATGCCCGGATTCTAACAGTCACTGCCTCCAGCGTCATGTTGAGAGGCACAGCAGCGCTGGGGACGGTTGCAAGAACATAGACACAAACTCCGCCAGATACCCTGTTATAGATAGAACGATTGTTGTAATAGCCCCAATAGCCACGAAGGGCTGGGGTTCTCTGTGCAGGGAACCAATTTTCCTGCAGGGCTATACAGAATGCTGGAAATCGGCACAACAATTGCTGCAATTCAGACAAATGGCGGAAAAAACCGCCACAGTTCCACTGCATGATCATAGAGGCTCCTGGTCACTTGGACATTCAGATTGGGATGGTGCAGTGGAGTCCGCAAGATTGTTTGGCGTCGCTGATGGCGGGGGCAAAGCCTCAACGTCCATCATGTCTGGGGACTCAGCAAAAGCCAAGTCCTCACCGGACGTGAGAATCTCTATCTCGTCCTCTGAGGCTGACGTTTGTTGTGGTGGCTCAGAAGCCATCTGGTGTTTTGTCTGTTTGGATTTCTTTTTCTGTCTTTCCCACTTATCTTTCAGTCTCTCCTTTTGGGCGGGCTTTGATGCCGCAGTCTCGGGGACGGAGGACGCCCTCAAGGCCCTGCGACCAGCTTTTTCAGCCACTCACTGGTATCTACTATACCAGCGTGAGAGACCTTAGGAAGAAGGGCGTCGAGGGAGCCCTCCCTTGCAGGAGGAGCCAGAGATGGTTGTTGGTTCTCTGGCTCAGGGATGGGGACTGTTGTCCCCTGTGGTTTTGTACTTATTGCTCCCAAAGTAGGGACCTTGGGGGCAACAGAAGAGGAGGCGCCCCCTGACATTAAGGGGGCAGCTGGTAACTGTTGGGCTGGAGGGCCCAGGATGGTAGATGTAACTGAAGGTGACTTTATCATGGGGGGAGACGGTAATGTTGTTGTAGCATAGGTAGACTTCATGCTGACAGGGTGAATCTTTTCATATTTTCTCTTGGCCTCGGAATATGACAGCCTGTCCATGGTCTTGTACTCCATTATTTTTCTCTCTGTGCAATGTGGCGAGCAGAGAGAGTGTTGCTGGCCACAGTGAACAGAAACTGGAGGCGGGGTACATGGGACGTCTGCATGAGACGCACGTCACGCACTCCCCACAGGTGGGTTTGGCAACACAGCGGGATGACATGTGGCCAAACCTCCAGCACTTAAAGCAGCGCATAGGGGGAGGAACGTAGGGTTTGACGTCATACCGATAGATCATCACCTTGACTTTTTCGGGCAATGAATCACCCTCAAAAGCCAAGATGAAGGCGACCCTGTTGTCCTTCAGACCCCTGTATACACGCCGAATCAACTGCACGCCTCGCCTCTCCGAGTTCTTCCGGAGTTCGTCATCGGACTGTAGTAAGAGATCACGATGAAAGATAATACCCTGGACCATGTTCAAACTTTTGTGGGCTGTGATGGTAATGGGACCGTCACCCAGCTTGTCACAGGCAAGCAGTGCCCGTGACCGGGCTGGGGATGACGTCGTTATCAGAATCAACCCGGATCTCATCTTTGACATTCCGTCTACCTCGCCAAACTTGTCTTCAAGGTTCTTGACAAAAAACAGAGGCTTAGTCGACATAAACGATTCGCCACCTGTTCGACTGCACACCAGGTATCGGGGGGCATATGCCTCACCTTGACGACGAGCCCGACGTTTCTCCCACGGCGTAGCCAGGAATGGAAACTATTGGGGGTCATACGACGCTGCGTTGAAGGAGACTCTTCCACGCTTTGAGACACCGGTTATACGTCTGGCAACGGTATTATTGGCTCGTTTCATTCTGGTCCCACGAGCAGCTAGGGAACTAAAGGTCCACCTAGGCAGAGCCCCGCTTGCCTGGTTAAGCCTTCTACAACTGAGGTGCGGCAGGTTCCTCAGAGGTTGCACGCTAGCGGCTGTTCAACCTCAAGAGCCATGTGTCTCCTCGGCATGTAGCACACCTTGAGGTTGAGGTTTTTTTATAGAGGTTTGTACCATCCTCGCGACCCGGGCGATTAAGACAAGATCCCCGGGTTCTGAAACGTACAACGTTCCACCGTCGCGCTGAACGATGGTCGTTGAAGCATACACAGAGCTTACGGTGTAGCGGATTATTGGCGCGACACAGCCCACGGCTCATGACCCCGGGTTCGCCAAGTCCTTACTCAGCAAATTAGTGCTGAACCCTTGAGGGGAAAAAACGCATATCGTTTATGGCTGCTTACCATCAACAATAGTTACGATAACGAGTTTCATTTTGTTTAGTTTTAATTTGGCCTTCATCACTATTCCAGACCAACCTGCTCCTTCCACAACGCTTTTTTTATACTTCCTTCGTCTTCTATACTATAATTGTTCGCAATATGTTAATTTATTTATTTCCTAAATTAATTTTGAAACGTAATAGTGTTATATCTCATTGAGAAAAATACACGACAATAAAAGGAAATCATAGATTAGAAAGTTAAAACATAATGCCTTCGCTTTAAAAGAAATAAACTAAAAATAATTTCATTTAGTTGGTGAAATCTTGTTTCTATTCTACTGAACCTCGGTGTTTCTCAAACTCTTTAAATCGTTTGCTTTTTTGCCTACAATAGGCAAACAGTGGGTCCTATGAGTAGCACTCCTACACTGTTTACATATTAAACCATTATAAATGAACGTCTTCTGCTAATGTGCTCAGAATCACGTATAGCCGCTCTCTCTTTCGCAACGATTCGACGTTTATTGGGTATTTTTGTTTTTAATTATATTGATGTGGTGTCTGTTATTTCGGACATGTCCGAAATATCAGACACCACACCAATATAATAAGTATTCACACGCGAAGACGGCGTTTGCTTCAATCACTTCACCGCAGATGCGGTCATACGTTCGACCTCTTACGGAAATCCGTACCGGCGAGTATAAGAGGGCATGGGCGATAGGGGAGCTAAAGCCATAGCATGCGAGATGTGGAAGTTTGACACGGCCAGGGGGGAGCTCGTGTAGGTAAGCGGTTAAGGCGACGTCTGATCCAAGGGGAAGACCCGGGTTCGATTACCGGCCGGCGCACATTGTTTAATTTCAATGCCCTAATGCAGCCACTGTCAATTCGTTCCTTCCTAATACTTCTTCCTTTACCGCATCAAAAAAAAAAAAAAAAAAAAAAAAAAAAATCGCACTGACGTGTTTTACGGCCCACTTTAGATTTGTAGTTTTATAAGTTTTTGCAAACATTTTGGACCAAAATAATAATCTAAATAATAATTAATTAATTAATAAGAGTGTCTGAAACCCTTTTATGAAAAAAAATTAGGTTTTGAACCACCGAGCTTTCTCGTCACAGTGCATCACCTTGCCCACTACGCTACAGCTACAAATCAAAACACGAGTTCTTTAATCTCATACTATTGATAGCCGTTGTTAATTGATGTTAATATGACATTTGTAGACATTAGATTATCATTTATCGTACGAAGAACGATGTGTTTTTGTTAATTCCTCAGTGTGCCGTTGCTTTGAAATGACAACGTGTAAGTTACAATAAGAAAATCATCAAATACGCGCGGAATGTCACGTGACTCTCCGAACGGCTGATTTTCGTTAATTCAATGGAGGGCGTCAAATCTCCGTTATTTTGGCAAATATGTCTCAAACGATACGAGATATGAAAAAAACATAAGGGAGCTAAGTTGTAGAGAATTTTCTCCTCTACCAATTAGGTCATTCAATTTTCGTGTCAGATGAATGGTTCGTTTGCAATTACAATTATATTACAAACGGCTTATTTTTTTTTACTACCGTGTTTTTTGTCCGAAAAATTTGAAAAAGGGAGGCTCTGGTCTCTGGAGGCCTACAATGATGTCTGTAAAATTTGGTGTTGATCGGTTGAACGGTTCGTCTTAAAAACAGGGAACACGTTACGGGCAGACAGACGGACAGATAGACATACATACATCCCAAAATCGCCGTTATTTTTGCAAATATCTTTGAAACGCTACCAGATATATATAAAAAAAACATAACAGTGTAGAGAAATTTCTCCTCTACAAATGCAGTTATTCAATTTTCGTGTCAGATGAATAGTTAAGCCGTTTCATTTAAATTTCGAGCTGTCAAAAGACGATCGCAAAGGCCCACTTTTAGTGTTACTACCTAACCTAAAGTGGGCCAATATTTGCAATTTCTTGTTTCTTTTTCTGCGGGCCTGTTTATCTCCCCTACTAGCCTGAACTTCGCTCTCAAATTACGCCAACTCGGTGAGCTTCCACTCTACATTTATACTTTTTGCAGATGTTTTAAAAACAATTCTTCACATCCATTTTTTTCAGAGTTTGATTGAATTTATAAAATGAGTATTTCTTCTCTCGGAAAAATAAGTAATACGAATCCTGATAAAAATCAGTTTGTGCGTCCTGATAAACTTAAACCTTTTCCTTAAAATAAAAGTTTGCAACATTTCCTTATAAGAAATAAGTTCTCTGACTGGTTAAAAAACGAAGGCCGCGGCGGAGTGACCGACCGCATTTAGGCTCTATGCTCCGATGCGCGAGGCTGTTCCTCGGCGGGGGTTCGAATCGCCCCTCGGGCATTGATGTTTGTGCTGCCTTTAGTATAAGTTAATTTATACGTAGCTTTTAAGTTTGGACACTGATTACCCCGCAGTTAAGTCCCTTAAGCTTAACAAGCATTTGAATATTATTTTTAAAAAAAAAACGAAGAAAACAACAACAAAAAATCTCTACTAATACTGCTCTTTATCGAGCATAGACGACGGCTCGAAGTCTGTCGGGCATTTAACCCACAACTCTACCCACGAAACGTAGTTATTCAAGTAACTCGTTACAAGAATCCTGAATCGTATCAGAAAGCTGGTGGCGACCGGACGGTGAATGTCCTTTTCTCTTATTATTCTGGCCATTTCTGCGCTAATACAACGAGCCGAACCACTATATCGCAAGCAAAATTACAAATTGCATTATCATGTTACGTGCTGCAGCTGTGGAGTGAGGCAACGAGTAACCGAGCGCTGTCGCAGTCTGTTCCCTGCTGGCAGAGGGTATTATACGCAACCTAAGTTTCTATAAATACCAAATGTCTCATGTGGCTGACACAGAGAAGGGTGATATAGTACCACTACATGATGAAGGATTTTCGAATGGTTACATAGCTAGGACTATGAACGTTCATAGATCAACAGTTTCCAGGTAGATCAAAGGGATGGAAGAAAACGGTAAACTGAACGAACGGCTTCATTCTGGTGCTCGCCGCAAAAAAGAGCAGTTCAGGATTGGCAGATATGTCTTTTCAGTGAAAACCATTCCTCAACACACGGCAGATTCAGCAGGCTTTGATCCCTGCTGTTAGCAGTACAACGGTCATCCGTCGTCTGAGGAGAGGTGGACTGAGAGCCAGAAACGCTGCTGTGAAAGCTACATTGTCTGCTTCCCACAGAGAAGCTCGCCTTGTTTTTGCTGCAGCAAATGTCGACAGACCTCTTGAGTTTTGGAGACGTGTGGTTTTCACCGATGCAAAAATTTTCTGTATGGCATCGACAGGAAACGTACTCGTTTATCGGCCAAAAGGTGCCAGGTATAACCCCAAAAATATTTTACAGTTGCCGAAGAAGTGGCAGAGAATCGGTAACGGTGTGTGCATGGATATAGGCTGAGGTGTGTGGTATCCTGTGGGAAGTGGAAGGAAAAATAAATGCGCGCAACTATTTTTCTGTTCCAGAGTATGTGATATTGACTTCTGTGGCAGCGAGAAAAGAACATTTTCCAACATGATCGGTCGCCCATTCACATGTCACGAGATGTCAAGAGGTGGTTCGACAACCACAAAAATATTACTGTATTGGAATGGTCACCTAAAGGAGCTGACGTTAATCCCATTGAGAATGTTCGAGCAGAAATGGCGAGAATAATAAAAGAAAAAGGTTATTCACCGTCCAGTCGCTGCCAGATTTCTGATGCGATTCAAGACGCTTGGGCTGAGTTACTTGAAGGTCCTCCATGTTACGTGGCTAGAGTTGTGGGTTCACTGCCCGACAGAGTTCGAGCCCTTGTTGAGGCGGAAGGCGGCTATATGCGATATTGAGAAGTATTAGCAGAGATTTGTTGTTTATGTTTTATTCGTTTTTTAAATTATTTCTTGTAAAAAATTGTTATTTACTTTTATTTTAAGGAAAAGGTATAAGTTTATCAGGACGCACAAACTAACTTTCATCAGGATTCGTAATATTTATTTTCTGAGAAATGCAGTACTCTTGCACCTAAAACTATGGAAATTATATTTAAAAAAAAGTTGGAACCAACACACAATATCGACGTTCAAATCAATATGTAACTGCCATGTCATCATTAATATATAATTTGAAAGCTGCTTCGAGTTTAATGTGTTACGTTTTCAACAGAATACAATTTTAATAGATCATAACCTTTTTTAAAGCATCACGACATGTTATTGTTCCAAGATAAAGAAGTTATTATGCACTTGTTGCAAATGTTTGTATATGTTATGGGACTTAACTATGGGGTCATCAGTCCCTAAACTTACAAACTACTTATGAACTAACTAATACTAAGGACGGCACAAAAATCCATTCCCGAGGAGGGATTCGAACCCCCGACCGTAGTGGCCGTGCAGACCGTGACTGGAGCGCCTCAGTCAGACGTTTCGTAAATGATTCTTGAGTTAGGTGTGCTGGTAATATGAAAGTGTTCATTAATATATCAGGGTGACAAAAATATGGCCACCTTTTGGTGGTAACTTGACACGCTTCATTTATTTAAAAAAAAAACTGTTCAACTGTCAATACAGTCAGAGCAAATACATCAGCGATTGATAGTAGAAAGAACATCCCAATATACCAAGACCTTGCATGTGGGTGTTTAGAAGCCTGAGTGGTCAACATACGTCTCCCTCACTTTTTGTCCTAACCTTTTCGCAGAATTACTGTCCTGTTACCGAATGTGCCGTTCAACTATAGAACACTTACGAGTGAAAATACTTTCAGAAAGCCGTTAGTGCTAATGATTTAGATTCGTTGCTGTTTCGTACATCTGGCATTTGTAGCTACAGCGGAAAGTTTCTTTAGAAATATTGTCGCGTTGAAATGGAAGCAGGCTTGACTTCTAAGGCAGGGTTGTCAACTGAACACAGCACTTATACTGAAAGCAAGTACATTGCGAACTTAACATACACGCAGCACTAACTGCCTCTCGGGCAGAATGCTCTGCTATTTATACTCAGACAGAATGTACCAGAAATTATCAGAATAGTTAACATAAGAAACATATAGAAATTACAAGTGAACATAAGAAACATGTACAATATTCTGGAAATGATAATTACAAATTAATAAATCTTTGCCGGGGTACCGGATTAAACCGACGACCTTCGGTGATGCTATCCATTGCGCCACGTCTTCAGTTGGTTAGCGTGGGGTACGCGACTATATAAAGAGAAACGATTCCATAAAGTCGACAAACCTGTCAAATTCCCAAAATATCCCGTCCGAGTTGGCCAAGGGGAAAGCGAATATGATCGAGAAAGTTTCTCACATAAAAATAGGTGATATATTAGCTGCTTACTGAATCGTCATCTTTCACGAGTGTGAGTAGCGTAGTGAACAAGCGCTTGAATTACAGATTTTGAAGCCTATGTTCGATTCCGGCTACTTCTTAGATTTTTGTTAATTTTATATTAACCTTCGCAATGTTAATCTTTTAATTATGAAATTTAAATTTTCTTAAACATTTCAATGTTCCACGAAAGTTTATGTCAAGAGCAGACTCAATTAAAACACATGAAATCGTACCACATCAGTTCAGAGCTAAAATTTGCACTCCAATAATCGATACACTTGGTATGCACTAAAATCAAGTGAAAAGTCGTTTACTTAAAAACTTGAATGAAGTATGCTTTGCACCGAAGCATAAATCCGATAAAATTTCTCGCTTAAAATACTTTGATGAAGTCTGCATAGTGTGGAGTTTGTTTCTTTGACAATGAACACCCTAATTAATTAATATAACTTCGCCATGTAAATTCCTGCTACAATTTTTGGAAATATTATTTTCATTTAATACTTCATGTAATTATGAAAAGTAATTGATTTAATAAGATATAAAGAAAGCAAATATATTAATTATGCATTGAAATTTAATCTATGATAATTAAGACAGCAACGGCTAATATAATATAAGAAAAATATTTTGGAAGGGGCCGGTTTCGAAACCATGATGTTTTATTCAAAAGCTAATTGCTTAGACACTACGCAACACCGACATCAGCAACAGTGGACCCTAATATTAGCTGATATTGCGCCTATCGCTAGTCGGAAAAGTTTTGCGATCGTTTTCTCATTTCCTATGGTCTACACAGGAGAAATATTGTACGAATTTGAAAGGTTCATATTTGTGTACCTTCTCGCATAGTTTGAGCGAAGTTGGTGAGACCCATCCACCGATCCCTGCTGTTGAGACATTCAACATGCAAACGCATAAGGCGCAATTATCAGTCTTCGTCGAGACAATCGCATTCGAAGATTGTCGTTGTAGCTATTAGAATCTTGGTATGTGCTTGTCAAGTTTTGAACCCACATTAAAAAAAAAAAAAAAAAAAAAATGTTCAAATGTTTGTAGAGCTTATGGGACTTAACTACGGGGTCATTAGTCCCTAAACGTACAAACTACTTAAACTAGCTAATACTGAGGACGGCACAAATATCCATGCCCGAAGGAGGATTCGAACCCCAGACCGTAGTGGCCGTGCAGACCGTGACTGGCGCGCCGCGGTCCCCTCGGCGAACCCAAATAAAGGCAACGTTTTCCAGTATGCATTTATTTCAGGTAATAAATTGTGGCTGCTATAAGTTGTGGTATTTATACATGCACACGATATGTGCCATGAAACGTATGTATAAGGAAATTCTGTATGTAGAAACATGATCAAAATATTATCTGTATGTGGAACAAATTTACGCACTCATAGGATCTCTGTTGCATTTTTCCGGTGGCAGTGATAATCTGCTCAGAACATCTGTACGCAAATAAACGGTCTATTTCGTTCAGTAATCCAAAACTTCTCTTTGTTATTATAAGCCATCATACGAACTGGCTGAGTGAAGAGTTAAAACTATTTCATACTATATTCTCTACAAAATTTGTTACTGAGCAGAAAAGTTACGTATGTGAAACATACGGATTGAAACTCGTGCAAATGAGTGCATATTAAAAAAACTAAAGTGCTGTGGATATCGGCTCGACCCTAGGACCTCGTCTTACGCATCTGCGCATTTACGCCGTCGCCACCAACACATACTTTAGCATAGCCGTTTTTCGAACCTCTGCAGGAACATAGGCCTACTACGTATTCAAAAGTGGGAGACCTTATCTGGCAACTACGTACGCTTTTGACGAAAAACCGTGGTTTTGTATTCTGCACAGTAACTGAAACACACCGATGCGTAATGCTGTCCTACTACACCAGCTTTCGTATCGGAATAAACGGCGTCCACTTCTAAATCCAAGAAATCCGCGTTCGAATCTTTTACTCCTCTAATTTTTCATCATTTGTCTTCTTATTTTAAAACATTAAGTCTCTTGCTACGGTGCAGAAACACCAAACTTCAACTCTTATGCTCGATATTTTACAAATTACTCTACTTCCTTGATTTTGCTGTTTGCATTATCAAATTAATGCCTGCTTCTTAGAATAGAAGACCGACTTCATTCTAAGGTGATTGTTCAGACGTCTACTTCCTGCATGACGTATTCGTAGGTGCGGGTGGTTTGGCGGATCGATATTTTTGATTAGTGTGCGAAACGACTCGTGTTCGATACTTGCCAGTGATAAACTCACACCAAAAGATATCCTAAACCTCGGGATGCCATGTGGCGAACACCGAGCTCGCCATTATTCGGATTTCATATCCTCTTACTACCGTCTGGAGTGAAAATGGATTCGATTTAACCATTACGGATTTGAATGTCACAGCGATTTAATATTGCTAATGTTGCTTACACAAAAAACGTAGCTTTTGCGTCGTTGTTGAAAAATATGGAATATAAATATAATTATGGGTTAGATACGATAGTTTAAAGACATTCATTTGATGAAACTCAATTCTCTGTCGCACGCGTTTTATTTCGTATTGCCAGTATATTTTCATGGTTACGGAATAAGACTGAGACTAACAACAATAATTCCCTCACAATATTTTTGTGACACAAATTATCAGGTGCGTTTGTTTTTGTGGTCGAATTCTTACCCTTAGGTATTTTAATAATACATGGACTGTGGATCAGTTAGATGCAGCTGTAGATGTTCACAAGCACTTGTCCACATTGATAGTTTTTGATACGTTTGCTGTTCTTACTGGAGCAATTGTAATATTTATTTCTGTATTACATTTGCAATTTATAAAATTCATGACCACTGTATCCTGCAACGTTAGTATTTATTTTTCTTTGGGTACCGTTAGAACTTTCGTTCCAAGGTCGATCAACTATGTCCGTTGACATATTGCAGTATCAAAAATCTGAGGGGAACAGTAATTTGTGTAATTCAGCTGGCTTATGTTTGTTAAATTTATGCTGATATCTTAGTTGCAACACTAACCGAAAGAGAACGAGTGGAAATCACATATAGAACGATATCTTCACTGTCGACAATACCATCAGTGATCTGAGGCGCCAAACAATTGTCGTGTTTATAGCGCAAACGAGGCGGTGGGTGGATACCGTCAGGCGATAGCTCCGAATATCATAGTGCACTGTAACCCCCAGCTTCATAAAAAAAGTGTTATAACAGGGTCTGTGTTGTCTGCTCGCTCAACGAATAAGTGTTGCAGCGTGATTCCAGCAAGTGTGCCGGTGTAGCAGCCACTAGAATGGTATCGGCGTAAGGCGGAATTGTCTTTCCGTGATAATTCTCTTAGTGAGGCGGTCAACTGTTTCGTTTTGGAGTATGCCTTGATGTCCTTTAATCCAAAGTAAATGGGTGTTGGTGCCCACTGTCTGTGCATTTGTTATGGCCTGCAATATGTCCAATATGTATCTGTTTCTTTGTCAAGTGTCGGATCTTATAATTGTTGTAACACACTCCGAGAGTCCGTGAGAATCAATAAAGACTAAAATGTTCGTGCACCGTAATATACGGCTTCCTGGTTGGCCAGTAACTCTTCCGTGTAAATGGGTGATTCAGGCGGAAGCGCAAACATTCGGTAGGTTCCGTTGGAGGGGCAGAACAAGATGTATCTCATACCTGCTTCAGTTTTAGAGCAATCAGTATAGATTTGGGCGTGCTATGGCCAATTGCGGAGAAAAAACTGTTCCATTTAAATGTTGAAATGTTTGTGAAGCTTATGGGACTTAACTGCGGGTCATCAGTCCCTAAACTTACAAAGAACTTATGAACTACCTTATACTAAAAACGGCACAAACATCCATACCTGAGGGGTATTCGAACTCCCGACGGGGAACGGCCTCGCGCAAGGCAGCATAGCGCCTCAATGCGCTCGGCCGCAGCACTGTTCCATCTCGAGAGTTTTTTTTTCTTTATTTGTATTTTAAAGCCACCGGAGGAAGCGGGTAGTGAGGGGCAGGATGCCTGCCAGTAAAGCGGTAGAAGGCTTTCTAGTACTTCTCGAGAGTGATGTCGGTCAGACGGCAAGTATGTCACCGGGACTGGGTTGGAAAACAGATGAATCGAATAACGGAAGCAAGGAAGTTTGGTATCCTGTATGATGAGTGGGAAGAGATGTCTCCATTTCTCATACGCCTGAGAAGTGGCAGGTTTCCTACCAGAGGCCGCCCCGCGGAGCAACGGCCCAAAGAGCTCTGCTGTCATAACACTCACTCTCCACCTGGGCCTACAGCAGCACACACCTTGGAACGACACCTTACTATTCTTAGTCAGGAATTTCTGTTATATATCAGTTGTACTCCAGAGAAACTCATAAGCTGAGTATTATTCTCTATTGTAATAAATGCTGTTTTTCTAATCGCGTGTCTGCTCTTGTTATAGTCACCTTGCCGGCCACCAAGCCACTAGAACCCCATCTCCTATTTTCTGTGTATTCCCTACTAATACAGCAGAGAATAAGGGAACTCGGGTCGGCCGGCCGCGGTGGCCGAGGTAACTGAGGCGATCCAGTCACGGTCAGCACGGCCACTACGGTCGGGGGTTCGAATCCCCCCTCGGGCATGGATATTTGTGCCGTCCTAGTTCGTAAGTAGTTCATAAGTAGTTTGTAAGTTTAGGGACTGATGACTCCGTAGTTAAGTCCCATAAGCTTAACAAACATTTGAACATTTTGAACTCGGGTAATGCCTCTTCTGTGAGGCATCTCTAAGTCTGCATAATTGGTGCACCGTTTTGAGAGAGGCACAATCAAATATTGGCGATCGACTGAGGAGGAAAATATCGAACAACATCTGTCGTCATATAGTTAATGGAATTTTAGACGCTTCACTAGCGTTGGTGGGTATTGAGTTCCTAGCTCCGAGAACAAGACGAAGCACTCTGTAATCTACATCTTCATCTACATGGGATACTCTGCAAATCACATTTAAGTGCCTGGCAGAGGGTTCATCGAATCACCATTGCCGGCCGCGGTGACCGAGGAGACTGAGGCGCTTCAGTGACGGTTTGCACGGCCACTACGGTCGGGGGTTCGAATCCCCCCTCGGGCATGCATATTTGTGCCGTCTTTAGTGTAAGGTGGTTCATAAGCTTAACAAACATTTGAACATTTTTTTGAATCACCATTATACTATTTATCTCCCATTCCATTCTCGAATAGCGCGCGGGAAGAAAGAACATCTGAATCTCTCCGTTCGAGCTCTGATTTCTCGTATTTTATTCTGATGGTCATTTCTACCTATGTACGAGTGTAAGTCAATTATTATCCGCCATTTAGTTATATTTTTGTTTATGTTGGTAGTACTGTCGTTTTACGTTGGTGACGCATGCTTTGTTTATTTGTTGTTATATCTTTGCAATTTTCAAGCTGCTACGTTAGTTTCGTTGTCGCTGCCGTGCTGTTAATCATGGCTGCTCCGCTGTCTATTTGCACCAAAGAAGAGCAACGTTCAGTGATACGTTTTTTGTGGGCGGAAGGTGTATCAGGGGCCGAAATTCATAGTCTTTCAGTACGGTACGGGAGCAGTGTTTTGCCACAACGAAGTGTGTACGAGTGGATTGAAAAATTCCGAAATGGTCGTACGAGTGTTAAGCACGCTGAAGGAGCCGGACGGCCGTTTACCGCCACAAATGAAGAAATCATTGAGCGATCACGTGAAATGATTCTCTTAGACAGATGATTAACTATTGATGAAGTGGCTCATCTTCTTCAAATTAGTCACGGTTCTGCCTACGAAATTATTCACAACAGACTTGGGTTTCGTAAAGTTTGTGCAAGATGGGTCCCAAAACAACTCACACAGTTGCATAATCAAACGCGCCTCGACATCTGCAAATAAACATTTATATCGCTATGGTAACGAAGGGAACAACGTCTTAGACGGAATAATTACTGGTAACGAAACATGGATCCATCATTACGAGCCGGAGAGTAAACGGCAGAGTATGGAATGGAAACATTCAAATTCGCCGTGCAAGAAAAAGTTCAAGACCCAACCGTCCGCAGGAAAACTGATGCTTACGATTTTTTTGGGATGCACGAGGTCCTGTACTCGAACATTAGGGTGAAAGGGGCACAACAATAAACAGTGTACGTTACAGTGAGATGCTTACTGACAGGCTAAAAAGCCTGCAATTCGAAGCAAACGCCGAGGATTGCTGTCAGAAGGTGTTGTGTTGTTGTACGACAATGCCCGCCACATACTGCTGTCCACACAGCTGAAACGCTCCATAAACTAAAATTCGAAGTACTGGATCATCCTCACGATCTTGCCCCTTGTGATTATCACTTGTTTGGTCCACATTAAGGGGCCGTCGATTTGACTGACGAAGCAGTGAAGGAAGCGGTGCATTCCTGGCGCAAAGTTCAACCCAATACCTTCTTTTATGAGGGCATATGGAAGCTTGTAGAGCATTGAAAAGCAAGGAGATTATGTCGAAAAATGATGTTCTTGTAAGTTTAGTATTTTATTACAATAAAATTTTATAACTACTTTGCGGATAATAATTGACTTACCCTCGTAAGTGGGAGTCAACAATATATTTTCGCATTCGGAGGAGAATGTTGGCGATTGGAGTTTCGTAAGTAGCCCACGCCGCAGCGATAAGCGCCGTTGTTGTAATGATTCCCATCCCAGGTCCTGTATCATTTCCGTAATGCTGTCCCCCCTGTATCGTGACAATACGAAACGAGCTGCCCTTATCTGGACTCTTTCGATGTCCTCCGTCAAACCCACCTGATAATGACTCACACTGGGCAGCAATACTCCAAAAATGGACGGACAAGCGTAGTGTATGCAGTTTCTGATGTAGTTCTGTTACATCTTTTAAGGGTTCTGCCAATAAAATGCAGTCTCTGGTTCCCCTTTCCCACGACATTAGGTATTTTGTGAAGTTAACGGCCTTCTTTTTTGATTGATTTATCTTGTAAACAAAGTTTAACGGATTTCTGTTCGTACTTGTGTGGACGACTTCACACTTCTCATTATTTACACCATAGTGATATCTTGTGCGCCTCGGTTGCACAGTGGTAGAGTGCTAGACTACAAATCCAAAGTTCCGGGGTTCGAACCCCGCCAGGTCTTAGGATTTTTATCTGTCACTTTCAACTTCTTTCACCTCTGGCAGTATTGCTCATGTGAAAAATACCGCGTAGCACCGTGGTTCGGAACCCACGTTAAACTGTAGGTCCCCCTATAACTGGCTGGGTAAGTCAGGTCGGAGGAAGGCAACGGCATACCACCTCCAAACAGGACCATGCCTAGTAAAGCACTGTGGTGTTCAAACCAATCTTCGGATTGGTGACTGCTTTACCTTAGTGATATCTTATTCAGATCGTTCTGCAGTTGGTTTTGATTTTCAGACGATTTTACTAGACGGTAAATGACGGCGTCAACTGCAAACAAGCTAAGAGAGCTACTCAGATTTTCCCCTAAATCGTTTATGTAAATAAGGAACAGCAAAGGACCAATAACACTACCCTGTGGAACGCCCGATATCACCTGAGTTTTAGTCGATGACTTACCATTGATTACTTCGAACTGTGTCCTCTCTGACAAGAAATCCCCTATCCAATCGCAAATTTGGGGCGATATACCATAACCACGCAATTTGATTAAAAGCCGTTTGTGAGGTACGCTGTCAAAAGCCTACTGGAAATCAGGAAATACGGAATCGATTTGCGAACCTTTGTCGACTTCGTGTGAATAAAGAGCTAGTTGTGTTTCTCATGAACGATATTTTCTAAATCCGTGTTGACCTTGTGTCAATAGATCATTCTGTTCGAGATAATTCATAATATTTGAATACAAAAAATGTTCAAATGTTTGTTAAGCTTATGGGACTTAACTACGGGGTCATCAGTCCCTAAACTTACAAACTACTTGTGAACTACTTACGAACTAGGACGGCACAAATATCCATGCCCGAAGGGGGATTCGAACCCCCGACCGTAGTGGCCGTGCTGACCGTGACTGGAGCGCCTCAGTCACCTCGGCCACCGCGGCCGGCTATTTGAATACAGGATATGTTCCAAAACCCTGCTGCAAATTGACGTCAATGATATAGACCTGTAGTTCAGTGGGTTACTCCTACTGCCTTTCTTGAATATGGGTGTGACCTGTGCAACTTTCCAATCTTTTGGTACAGATCCTTTTTTGAGAGAGCGGTTGTATATGGCTGTTAAGTAAGGAGCTATCGCTTCAGCATAATCAGATAGAAATCTAATGGGTATACAGTCCGGACCCGAAGACTTGTTCTTGTTAAGTGATTTTAGTTGCTGCACTACTCCGATGATATCTACTACTACGTTACTCATTACGGCCTCTGTTCGTAATCTGGAATATTGGTTTCGTCTTCTTTGGTGAATGAGTTTCTAAAAGTATTTAGTAACTCTGCTTTAGTAGCACTGTCATCGGCAGGATCGCCATTACTATCACGTAGAGAGGGTACTGTTTGTGTTTTGCCCCAAGTATATTTAACATATGACCAAATTCTCTTTGGGTTTTCAGTCAAATATCGAGAATGAGTTTTGTTGTGGTTAGTATTGTAGGCATCTCGCATTGAGATCCTCGCTAAATTTCGAGCTTCTGTGTAGGATCGCCAATCCTGGGGATTTTGTGTTCGTTTAAATTTAGTATGCCTTCTCCTTTGCTTCTGCATCAGTGTCCTGACCTGTTTTGTGTACCAAGGGGGATCACCTCCTTCTTTTATTAATTTATTTGATATAAAACTGTTAATTGCTGTTGATACCACTTCTTTGAATTTGAGCCACATCTGGTCTACACCTACGTTTAGTGTTAGAAACGAGTGGAAGCTGTCTTTCAAGAAGCAATGTATTTTATTTCTATCTGCTTTCCTGAACAAATATACTTTTCGTTTATTTTTGGTAACTTGGGGACTTTCTATATTCAAACTCGCTGCGACAGCTCTGTGTTCACTAATACCTGTATCCGTTTTGATGGTTGTTATGAGCTCAGGATTATTTGTTACTAAGAGATCAAGTGTGTTTTCACATCCATTTACAATTCTTGTTGGCTCCTGAACTAACTGTTCGAAGTAATTCTCAGAGAATGCGTCGAGTACAATTTCGCACGATGTTTTATTGGTACCTCCTGATTTGTAAGTATAATTTCGTCAACAGATTGAGGGTAAATTAAAATCACGTCCTACTATTATCGTGTGAGTCGGGTACGTTTTTGTCATTAAACTCAGGTTTTCTTTGAATCCTTCTGCTATTGGATCGTCAGAGTCGGGAGGCCGGTAAAAGGCACCAATTATTAACTTCTTAAGATTTTCAGGTACAACCTCTACCCATAATGGCTCACAGGAACTATCAGCTTCAACTTCGCTACACGAAATACTACTTTTGACGGCGACAAACACGCCTCCACCTATTTTGTTTAATCTATCCTTTCTGAACACAGTTAGATCTTTTGCAAATACTTCTTCTGAACTTATTTCCGGCTTGAGCCAACTTTCACTGTCTACAATGATGTGTGTTTCGGTGCTTTCTATTAACGGTTGGAGTTGTGGTACTTTCCCAACACAGCGACAATTTTCAGCTGTTATACCGATAGTTCCCAGATCTACATTTCTCCTGTGATCCACCTGCACCCTTTGAGATTGCCCATTTTGTATTTCCCCGAAGCCCCTTATTCTAAAAAACCGCCCAGTCCACGCCACACAGCCCCCAGCCCCCGCTACCCGTGTAGGCGCTTCCTGCGTATAGTGGACTCCAGAACCATTCAGCGGAACCCGGAAACCCACCACCCGATGGCGTAAGTCAAGGAATCAGCAGCCTACATGGTCGCAGAACCGTGTGAGCCTCTGATTCAGACCCTCCATTCGGCTCTGTACCAGAGGTCCACAGTCGGTCCTGTCAACTATGCTGCAGATGGTGAGCTCTGCTTTCATCATGCAAGCAAGACTGGTAGTCTTTACCAGTTCAGATAGCCGCTCAAAACCTGAGAGAATCCATTCAGATCCGAAGCGACACACATCATTGGTACCGACGTCAGCCACCACCTGCAGTTTGCTGCACCCCGTACCCTTCATGGCATCCGGAAGGACTCGTTCTACATCTGGAATGACTCCACCCGGTATGCACACGGAGTGCACGTTGGCCTTCTTCCCCTCCTTGGCATCCATTTCTCTAAGGGGCTCAATCACCCGCCTAACGTTGGAACTCCCAACTACAAGCAAATCCACCCTCTGTGAAAGCCCAGATCTTGCAGGCTGAGTGGTGACCTCAGTATGAGAGACACCATCCGACTCATGAACGTTGAACCGGAGAGGCCTCACGATCGGTCCCCCTTAATGTCATGCTCCTCCTGCCACGCACTGGAGCAACCTCCCACGCAACCACGGGTGGGGTGTCTGCCTCACTGCTAGCAGTATCAGGGCATGTCGATGGCTCAGGCCGATCGGTGGATACGACGGGAGTCCGTTCGGTCCCCACTACCGGCCAACAGCAACGACGCCCCTCGATCGCAGCTTCCAACTGTGCAACCGAGGTTAACACAGCTTGAAGCTGGGAGCGAAGTGTCACTAGCTCAGACTGCATCCGCACACAGCAGTCACAGTCCCTATTCATGATTACATAGCCGAAAAAACAAAAATTACAGTCACGATGCTTTCAAAGGAAGATTACACTGTCTGTTAAAACGCGGATTTGAATCTAATATGAACGAGAGCACAGTACAAATTTACAAATTGAAACGAGAACACGCAGACGAAAATAAAAATATTATATGTCGCTTCTAATCAGAAAATAAAGACAGACGACTGTCGCGACGCGATTCACACGGCGGAATAACACACAAACCAGACAATAACTTTAATGGACTGAAGGGAAAGCGCACTGAAAAGTCAAAATATGTAGCTTCTAAAGAGAGAAGCCGGTTACACTTACAACTGAAAATTTGCTGGCGCTGGACAGGTGTGTACTGGACAACGTCCACTCGGCGACTTTATGCAGAACATAAGGTTTGCGCAGAGTTGATTTTGCGGTAGTCTCGTAGACGATACTGCCATAGTCTAAAACAGAGCCGATCAAGACTTTATATAGAGTCAAGAGGACCGTCGGATCGGCGTCCCACCAAACTCTGGCAAGCATCTAGATCTACATCTACATACATACTCCGCAATTCACCGTAAGGTGCGTGGCGGAGGGAACACTGTGCCACTACTAGGCATTTCCTTTCCTATTCCACTCCCAAATAGAACGAGGAAAAAAAGAATGCATATATGCCTCCATACGAGCTCGAATTGATCTTATCCTGTGTTCGTGATCTTTACGCGAAATGTAAGTAGGCGCCAGCAATATCGTACTACACTCAGCTTCAAATTCCGGCCCTCTAAATTTACTCAACAGAAATTCACGAAAAGAACGTCGTCTTTCCTCCAGCGATCCCCAATTGATTTGCCGGAGCATTTCCGTGACACTCGCGCATTGGTCGAACCTACCTGTAACAAATCTAGCTGCTCGCCTCTGAACTGCCTCTATGTCTTCCTTTAAACTGATCTGCTGCGGGTCCCAAACACTTGGGCAATATTCAAGACGTGGTCGTACAAGCGTTTTATACGCGGTCTCCTTTACAGGTGAAGTACATCTTCCCAAAATTCTCCCAATAAACCGAAGTCGGCTGTCCGCCTTACTCACAACTGTCCTTACATGCTCGTTCCATTTCATATCTCTCTGCAATGTGACGCCTAGATATTTGAACGACGCGACAGCATCAAGAAACGCACTACTAATGCTGTATTCGAACATTATAGGATTGTTTTTCCTACTCATGCGATCACCTTACATTTTTCTACACTGAGAGCTAGCTGCCATTCTTCGCACCAACTAGAAATTTTGTCTAAGTCATCCTGTATGCTATTTCAGTCAGTTAAAGACGACAACCACCCATAAACCACAGCATCATCAGCAAACAGCCGCAAATTACAACTTACTCGCTTCGGATCTGAAGAGAATGCGCAGAATATTTGCAGTATTGTGAACTTTGTACAAGAGGTACTCAACACTGTGTGTTCACGTAAGGTTGCTGTTGAAGTAAACACGAAGGAATGTAGCATATAACCGAACAGGCAGTTTGTTTCGACCGAGCTGAAGGTCAGGAGAGAAATAATTCTGCCGTTTCCTCGTGAATATTACCACAGTAGATTTTTCGGGCGCCGGCCGCGGTGGCCGAAGGGACTGAGGCGCTCCAGTCACGGTCTGCACGACCACTACGGTCGGGGTTCGAATCCCCCCTCGGGCATGGATATTTGTGCCGTCCTTAGGATTAGCTAGTTGATAAGTAGTTTGTACGTTTAGGGACTGATGACCCCGTAGTTAAGTCCCATAAGCTATACAAACATTTGAACAACATTTTTCGGGCGACAGCGTGAGCCCGTGTTCTAACTCCCATTCAGCCAGTTTTTCACATGCACTAGTGAGCCATATGTTTGTCTCCCAAAAGCACGACTGGGCGTATATGCCTACTGAAGAATTTTGACAGTAGGGTGAAAGACAGATCTAACATACAAGGCGTATAGTAATGGGTTTAATATCGCACCTTGCGGCAGACCACGGGAAACGATTCAGGGACCATGTAACACAATGCGGCAATAAAGTAATCTGTATATAATACTTAACATATTTACCGGGAGATGCAAAAGTTGGAATTTATTTATAAGTTTATTTATCAAAACGTTGTCATAAGCCCTCGAAAAATCAAGAAAAACAGTCGTTAAATACCCATTCGTCAGGAAAGTTTTTTCCATGTCCGTAGCAAGAGATGTTATATTAATGTAAGTGCTCTTCCCCTTACGAAAACCGTATTGTGTCCGTGGGAGCAGGTCGTGATGCTCTAACCACCATTCTAACCGGAGCTTAAGGAGACATTCGAAGGTCTTGCTCACACATGACGACTGCAATCGGACGATACGACCTTGCCCGACCAGGGTCATTTCCAGGTTACAATGTAGGAACCAATATCTGAATGGTCAAGTCGGCTGGAACATACCCCTCTCTCAAGATGTCATTAATCAATAAATTTGAAAACTTAATAAATCACGGAATAATGTAGATAGATAGGTACAAATGGACACACATGTTTAGAATGACATGGGTTTAATTAGAACAAAAAAAAAAAAAAAAAAAAAAAAAAAAAAAAAAAAAAAAAAAAAAGAAAAAGAAAGGTTCAAATAAAGTCCGACAGATGGCGCTTCATCTGATCAGAAAAGCAATAATTAGCATAAGAAATTAAGACAAAGCAAAGATGATGTTATTTACAGGGAATGCTCATTACGTTCACTGTCATTCCTCAACGATAGCTGTAGTCGAGGAATAATGTTGTGAACAGCACTGTAAAGCATGTCCGGAGCTATGGTGAGGCATTGGAGTCGGATGTTGTCTTTCAGCTGATGTCGGTCGATCACGATACACTTGCGACCGGCCGCGGTGGCCGAGGGGACTGAGGCGCTCCAGTCACAGTCTGCACGGCTACTACGGTCGGGGGTTCGAATCCCCCCTCGGGCATGGATATTTGTGCCGTACTTAGTCTTAGCTAGTTCATAAGTAGTTTGTACGCTTAGGGACTGCTGGCCCCGTAGTTAAGTCCCATAAGCTCTACAAACAATTGAACATTTGAACTTGCGACTTCAGGCAACCCCAAAGCCAATAATCGCACGGACTGAGGTCTGGGGATCTGGGAGGCGAAGCATGACTAAAGTGGCGGCTGAGCACACGATCATCACCAAACGACGCGCACAAGTGATCTTTCACGCGTATAGCAATATGGGGTGGTGCGCCATCCTGCATAAAATTCGTACGTTCCAGCAGGTGTTTATCAGCCAAGCTGGGGATGATGCAATTCTGTAACATATCGGCGTACCTCTCACCCGTCATGGTAGCAGTTACAAAACCAGAATCATGTAGTTCCTCGAAGAAAAAAGGCCCGATAACGGTAGATGTGGTAAATCCAACTAATACCGTGACTTTCTCGTCGTGCAATGGAGTTTCCACGACAGTTCTAGGATTTTAGGTAGCCCAAATTCTACAGATGTGGACGTTGACAGACCCTCGGAGCGTGAAATGAGCTTCGTCGGTCCACAACACGTTACTCAACCAATCGACATCTTCCGCCATCTTTTGAAACGCACACAGCAAATGTCCTCCGCTTCACTAAATCAGGTAACAGTTCATGATGCCAATGGATTTTGTAAGTATAGCATCGGAGGGTACGCCTAATGCCAACCAAACAGTAGTGTATGGAATGCCGGTGCGACGTGCGACTGCACGAGCGCTGACTTCCCCGTGCATAGACGAACCCACTACAGTCTCCATTTCTTCCTGAACTGTCTCAGCAGCATTACGCCTTGTGCTCGGTCGGCTACTACGGGGTATATCGTCTAAACAACCCGTGGCTTCGAACTTCGAAATCATTCTCGCCACAGCTGCATTTGTCAACGGACCTTTACCCGTTCGAATCCCCTTCCTATGGCAATAGGATCGTAACGCTGAACTAGCACATTCCCCATTCTGATAATACAGTTTCACTAAAAGTGCCTTTTCAGGTAACGTCAACATGCTGCGACTGCTGGTGCATTTGAGTCTCTCTCTCGTTACAGCTCCTTTTATACACGATTTTCATGCGTAGTCACTGACGTTTTGCTGTCCAGCGCCATCTGTCGGACAATTTTGAAATTTGTATTTTTTTCCTTTCTAATAAAACCCGATGTCATTTCGATCACCCGGTATTCAAAAAAATACGTTTTGCGTCATCAGACAAATTGCGTGTCATGGAGTAATGGATGTGCTTATACCTGGGGGACGTGTCGGTCCAGCACTGTTGATTTCAGCGAGAGAAAACGGTGTGGTGAGATCTTGAAGATCTACAATGGCGACATTTGTTGTGGGATCAACGGGCTCTGTCATGGTCGTAAGAGGTGCTAGAATGGTGGCTAACTAGTGTATCAGGTCTGCAACAGCTTGGGAAGCATTGATTTTCGTTTGAGTGAGTTAATCTTTCTGAGAGGAGTGTAAATATTCACAAAATTTCTTTCTTTCTTACAGTTCTTGAGAAAGCGTTTGGTGGTCGCATCCATCCGGTTGTAGGCGCGGTAGTTTTCGCGTTTAAGGCGGCTGCATGCTCGTCTGCCTTGCGCCTCTCGACACGAACACTCTTGATTCCACCAGGCAACGGGTACTCGTCGGATGCCAGTTACCACCCTTGTCTGTGGGGTTCAGTGCGATGCCGCTATGTTGATACAATTCATATAATCACTGTATCTTGTTTGCGGTGACGCCACAGTGGAAAACTTAAGCTCGCAGCAGGGGTATCCTTCGAACACGTTACGAAGGTCATTCCAGATAATAAGAAGAAAGTAACGAATGTATGGCAACGTCGTGACCATGCTGCTGCTAAAGGAGTTATGCAAAGAAAAAAGAGGGGGAGAAAAAAAAAAGAAATTAAAAAAAACAGTGTCACAGCTCCCAGAATTGTGAAAATTACCTAAGGTTTCTGGTAATGTACTGCCCTTTCTGATTACACTATCTGCAGCCACTGCGTCATTGGCAGCGATAACGCAAGCTGTGAAAAACGCAAAAAACGCAGAGAAGCAGTTTCAGGAAGCTCGTAGACACAATATGACAATGAAGTCTATCACTGTTGGAAAGCGAATGTATTGAAGACAATACAAAAAATGACTTTGATTAACCATAGCTGGTAAGAAACCAGTACCAATATTGCTTCTCAGGCCTTTGACGGATATAGGAATACTGAAACTCGTTAGGAAATTGAAAATTCCGAATTTCCGCGGTGTATTCATGAGAAATACGTTCCCTAATAAAATGTGGTCAGGCAGATAGTACGGTATCATTAATCTAGACCACCTGATGACTTACAAAAGTATTTTACGGAAAATTGTGATGTGTATTATAATTTTAATCGCTTCCAGGGTTTCAACACATACATCTTCGGTTAGCTCTGTTCAATTTTTATTGTAAAGAACATGGGGAGTTGGAGAGCGAAGAGAGCAGCTTTTAAACGTAGCTTCTAGCGAGGTCACCGCACACAGCTGGGCGGTATCGTCAGCAGAGCGGAATCTACAGAGAATAACTTTAATATTCGGACACTGTGATGTTTCAATCTTGGAACATCATACCTTTATTTATAACAAACAAACAAAACATATAAGCAATTCTTACATTACGTGGTGTGTCTTGTAAGTAATAATATAAATTTTATTTAGATAACTTACATAACTTCCTTAATAATACAACTGAAATACAAGTCGGTCCTATATTCACGTTACTTTAATATTCGGACGCTTTGCACAACTAAGTATTTCAAGACAAAATTTTATGGATAATAAATGTTTCAATATCTTGTTGGGTAGCCATTCTGTTTTATCACTTCTTTCAAACGCTGCGACATACTGCTAATGTTATTTTTTAAATAGTCCGCACGTAGACCGTCGCATTCTTCTTTTAGTCGACGCTTCAGACTTTCTTTGGAAGATATTGGTGTACTTCTAATACGTCGCCTCAGTTCTCTCCACGAATTCTTTGGTGACTGAGGTGGTGGTTGTAGGATTTTGGGGCAGTTTTACAACAATTATTCCTGCACAATGCGATCCTTATGTTTCGGGTCACTGTCCTGGTAAAATTTGAAGGTGTTTGATATCCCCAAGGTTTCAGCACTGTTTGGTAAATTGTTCTTTAATATGTTCAAATACACATATTTGTCCATAGTATTGTCGATGAACACCAATTCGCCCAGTCCAAATGTAGATATACAGCCCCAGACAAGGACGCTGCCACCTCCATGCTTTAGAGTTGGTTTAATATTTGTGACTGTAAATTCCTCATTCTTCTTCCGCCACACCATGCTTCGTCCATCCGACCCACAAACGTTAAATTTACTTTCGTCGGAAAAATGACGTCATTCCACCAAATTGTATCCTTCGTAATAAACTCCCTAGCAAAGTCCAATCTTTTCTGTCGATTCTGTTGATTCACATACGGTTTCTTCCTAGCCACTCTTCCACTGTATCCACTTTCTTTCAATGTTCTGCGAATCGTTTGAGGATGAACCTTATTGCCAGTCTCGTTTAGAAGCTCATGTGCTAATCTCGGTGCACTGGGTGTAGGATCCTTCTTTATTTTTTGTATTAGCATCCTCTTGTCACGAGCATCCAACTTCTCTGGCTGGCCCTTTTGTGGTATGGAGTCTATACGGTCCTCATTTTTGAAACGCCTGACAATATCTGCCACAGTACTCTTACTCATGTTGAGCATGGCAGCAGTTTGTCGATATGATTTTCCTTTCGCATTGTGAAAAATCACAAGTTGTATCTCATAGCTGGTATTAGCTTTTCGTGGCATCGTACCGTCTCAACAGTCGAACGTGCTTGTAAACACACACCTGCCTTCTGGCTAGAAGCAGGTCTACTCACCCTGGCGTGAACGGGGACAAGTAAGACACTGCCATCTGTCCGGATATTAAAGTAACGTGACCATCTAAGAGTGGTTTATTTTAATCGCATTCTATAACACCTGTTTTACGTTATGTAAACAACGTTCTGTATACGCATGACTCTGTATACGCATGACCTAGGACGCGTGATAATACCTCCCACAAAAATCTTGCAGTATGCAGATGATTTATGTGTCTATTCTACTGCTGATTCGTATCATCAGGCTAAAACGGCATTACTCTCTACCATTGCACACATCGATGAGTGGCTATCTATTAATGGGCTGGATATATCGGCTGAGAAATCAGTAATCGTCCCATTTTACAAGTCAACACTGAATCTCATAGATGGTCACATTACGTTGGAACGCACACTTTCCAGATAAAACCTCAAGCACGTTTTCTGGGGATGATTTTCGACTCTCGGTTAAGCTGGGCGCCTCATATCTGAGCCACGGTTACCAAGTGTGAAGAGGGCCTAAATGTAATCCGATCACTCACCCGGGTGTGGTGGGATGCGCACCAGAGCACTTTACTCACCATGTATCGAGGGATTATTCGATCTCGGCTTGACTATGGCTGTCATCAATACCACAACGCACCGAAGGTTCATCTCTCGAAACTAAATACTCTTCAGTATAGAGCCATCCAAACCTGTCTTGGAGCCATGCGATCGACGCCCAGCAACGCCCTTTTAGTGGAAACAGGAGAGATGCCCTTGAGCATTAGGCGCCAAATGTTGTCAGATAAGTTCTACTTTCAAGGCATGGCTTTCATGGACACTTCAGTCTGCAGAAACAGCGACACTATTTGTCGACTATGGATTGCCTCTTACAAAAGGAATATACCTCCAGCCATTTGTACCAGCTTCGACACTATGTCTCCTGTGATACGTTCTCTGCGATGTTCACCGCATCCGCCTCCTTTTGAATACGATCTACGAACTCTTGGCTGCCAGATTCCAGTCTTCTATTTTAATATGACTTGCTTAGGAAGTAACATTGTCAATAACGGATTCAGTCGCCTCGTTGCAGTTCAGTGGCCTGATTTTCTTTGTGTATATACAGATGGATCCAAAATACCGCAAGATGAGTGTGCTGGTTGTGCCTTTTTCTGCCCTCAGGTTCAGATTCGGAGAACCTTCAAACTGCCAACGAATACTTCTATATTTACGGCGGAGACAGTGGCCATTCTGGAAGCACTTAAGTTTGTTTCTACCATTTCCTACCAGAAAATATTAAAGTTTCTGACTCTCAAAGTGTCCTTCAAACCCTGCAACATCGGGGATGGAACAAAAAAACCAACAGCTATATTCTGGATGTGATTTCGGCATATATTCGCTTTACAAATACGGGGCGGACAGTTAATTTACTGTGGGTGCCTTCTCACGCTGGTATCTGCTATAACGAGGAAGTTGATGCATTGGCCAAACAAGCGGCATCCTTAGGCACTGTCCTGGACCTATAACTGCCATACACAGACTTCTTATCTGCGGTCAAGGAACATGCAAAACAACAGTGACAACAGGTGTGGAACGTTTCCCAACAAATGAAAGGCGCTTCTTACGCTGTGCTGCAACCTCGGATTTCTACGCAGCCGTGGTTTATGAGGACTCATCTGGACCGATCCTCGATTTCTACCATCAGTCGATTTCGCTTCAATCATGCATCTTATCCACAACATCTACATCGGATCAACGTCTACGACTCGGTGGCATGTGAGTGTGATCGTGAAACGGAAGCTGATGTCAACCACATCCTGTTCAGGTGCCCCAAATTTGACCGGAAACGTTTGAACTTCCTGCAGACATTGGTGAAGATGGGACATTCCCTTCCCCAGTCAGCTTCTTCCCTTTTGTTTACAAAAGACATTCGTATGTATAAAATCATAATTAAATTTATGAAGACCACTGGACACGATCTATAAGTATCAAGTGTGTTGGTAATATATTATAAGTTTTTGCTTGTGAATATGTGAAAATATTCCAAAATTATCCGAATTTTAATGTAATGCAGTTTTCGCTTTGTTTCCACTCTTGTGTTGTAGATGGCCACATTGAGTTAACACTCAGATGGCCAAATAAAATAAAATTAAAATTAAATAAAATTTAAAAAATAAACTCTCCGCTCAGGGGCCACGTTTAAGTGCGTGATTTCTAAGCATAAATGGACGTAAAACACTGACGTTTTCATTAGTATAGGTTTCTAAGACTGATGTCTGAACCCAGAAATAAATGATAATCTTAGCGCTGCACAAGGAGTTGCATGAACCTCATATTGTTGCTGAGAGGTAACCGCGGAAGATATGTAATATAGTGTAATTCACAATGTCATAGATCATGAAGTTGTGGAATAGAATGCAGTGTATTGATGATTTGTTAACTAAGCACAATTAGATGTTAGATATTAAATATGTTCACAAATAGCGTTATACTAGTACCTGAAACGACGATACAATTAATTTTCCCTGGCAGGGAATCCGGCACCATTTGCTATTGTATAATAGGAAGGAATAGTGTTTATATATTTATTATTTCTTCCGGGCACTACAACCCGGACATAACGTCACTAGTGACCTGACACCATGAGGCGTCAACTATCATATTGTCGTTCACTCGTAGGCAGGATCACACTGTTCGTAGAGACGTGGAGGGGTTTGGTATTATGCGAAAACTTTATTTAACTTAGTAGCGCATGGACATGTGCAATGTTGATTTGAAACAAGGTAGAGTCTTGCGTTCTTTACTTGGCTTTACTGGAGCTGTAGATCGTATTTTTGTGGCCGTTAAAAACTGTTACCCCAGCGGGAATCGGACTCATACCTTAGCCATTACAAGTTAACCTCACCCCAGCCTCCAGAGAATTACAATTGTGTTAGCATAATGTTTTGTCATAATGGAATACTCATTAGACGGTACGACCAGTCAAAGAGCTCAAAGGTGTCTGGCTCGGTAAGACATTCTTGGCTGCATGGGATGGCCACGTAGTCTGAGGCGCCTTATCGCGGATTTTGCATGATATTATACTACGTTTTAGTATGTTACATTGCGATTTGGTATGGCATTTTGCAATAAGCTTATTTAACTATAGGATCATTTTAATCAAGATTGTTGGGTAGCTGTTGCCACGATAACTTCAATATTACGTACTTTTAAAGTTATGAGGAGAGTAGATTATGCATTAGAAAAAAAAAAAAATTCTGAAATTGGGAAAGTAACTTCGTTTTGACATCTCTTATTCACCTCGCTCAGGAACAAAAACAGACTTCGATGAAGGAGGTTTCTGTGATTTACTAGTATGGTCAATGACAAAGTATTCAATAACTGGCAAGTGTGTCGATAAATTATTCTTCAAGGTGTGGTTGCCTTCAATAGTCATATTGAGGTTACAAAACAGCAGGGTGGATTCTGATACAATGTCACAGCGAAAATGCGATTAAATGCGAAGCATAATATCCAACTGAGAAGGATGGGAGGAGAACTTCATTCTCTGCCATTTCAAAGGTTGGATACTGGGATTTGTCGAGAGTCTCAGGCAGAGAAATAACGACAGTGATTTAAAAAAAAAAAATAATAAAAAAAGGACCAAAAAATGCCAAGCACAAAATTGTGAATAGAAGCACAGAGATGCAGATAAGTATGTCGAGGGAGGGTAGCAGGGAGGAGGTTGGGATCTAGTAATGAATAGGAGTGCAGAACTGGAAAATAAAAGAGTGAAATGCTTGTAAAATACTCCTTACTTAGAAATATATCACAGTTTGTTTCAGGGCCAAGAGAAAAGGAACGAATGTTTTACAGAACGAAGTATGGGTTATCGGAGATAAAAGAACACTGCTTCATAGACAGTAAAGAAAGCAGACATTAAATGAGACAGTATTGTTTTTATGGAAACCACTAATTTTTTACAGCGTTTTTGGGAATAGACCAAAAGGGCAACTGAAGTTATAATGTAAGGGAGGTGACAGAGAGAGAGAGAGAGAGAGAATGGAGGAAAAATTAACAACGAATAAATGCAAGACAAATCGTTTGCACATTTTGTTAAGGACGGAGGGTGTATTAATGGATGGAGGGGAGGAGAGAGACGTATTTGAAATAACAAAAATTACTTTAAAAACGTCCATCGAAACTGATTACTCTGTATGCATGGAGGCTGGGTATAAACGAATAAAAATAGGATATTGAGTGAAATGAGAAGCATTGAATTAAAATTTGTGCATTGGGCGGGAATCGAACCCAGACTTTCTTTAATTCAATGCTTTTCCTTTCACTCAATGTCTTTGACGTATTGACATGGAAAACTGTCTCTAGGTATATAAATTTATAATAAAACAGGATAATAAAGAAACTGAATATTTAAAAAAAACTTCAATTTAAAGGCAGCTCAAAGGAAAAAGAAACTCATATTTTATTTCACTTGCCAAGAGATCTTCCATAGTCTCTCACTTAGGAGATAAAAAAACATTTTAAAGGACTAATAATTTATTCAGAGTCCCTCATTATTTGTTTCTTTCAATTCTCAGTATAGAATCTATAACGCCGTTGGACCAGCTTCTCTTCAGTTAGAGCGACGACTCTATCTCAAGTTGATTGCTCGCAGTGAGACGGCCTGATTTGTATTTCTGATTTCTGCTCTTACTATGATGCCAGGAAGTAAACATTCAGTATTTATGTCAGAGCCCCACTCTGCGCTGTTCTGGGGGCTGTTGGCCACCACCGCGACCACCGGCTCACTGGCTTCCACCAAGCCTTGCCTCGGCACCAGCTGTGGTTGACCGGCCAGCCCTTAGCTCGCGAGCCACGGCTAATACAGGCCCAGACCATAAAACCAGGCTCAAAAGTTTCTACAAACCTACCCTAATTGTGTAGTATTAACTACCACAGCTAGAGCTATTTTGATATTTCATTCAAATTTTAACGAAGTTAAAGAAAAGAATCATAATAAACGTTTTTAATCACTCTGCATTAGATTTACACGTAAGAAAATATGTAGGTAACCTAGAAAACTACACATGCTGTAAAATTAAACAGTTCTGATGGCAAAACACAAATGTCTATATTTAGTATATCATTCACGATTCACGTTTTGTGCACTTATAAAGTGTTCTCAATGTCTCTGAAACAATAAGTGCTACACAACAGAAATTACCTTCTGCTGAGGCTCTTCATTTACACGATTGTTCTTTAATTCACAGTGAAGTGCTTCGTAATGGGTTCATAGGATCGCTTCAGTTTCTCGTCTGTTCCGTGCTTATACAAAGATCGAGAAAAACAACTGTCAAAAAGGATATGTGCGGGTTCTAATTACATTATGTTAGTCTTAAAATTCAAATCAAATGTTCGAGTGTGTGTGAAATCTTATGGGATGTAAATGCTAAGTTCAACAGTCCCTAAGCTTACACACTACGTAAACTAACTTATTATAAGGACAACACACACCACACCCATGCCCAAGGGAGGACTCGAACCTCCTATGCGAGCAGCAGCCCGCACCTTAGACCGCGTGGCTACTCAGCGTGGCCTTCTTACAATTGTAATACCATACTTTGTACGGTAATGAGTACAAAAGCTCTTTGCATTGGTAGGAGAAGGCTGCAATAGCGTAGCTGACTGGCCGAGTGGCTATCCCCTGGGGCACGGCCCACTGTCTCATGACCACCAGCCAGGCAGCTACGCTGTCGTAGCCTCCGCCCCCTAAACTTTGAAGGGTTGTAGCTCCAAAACTAACAGTGATAGGAATGTAGTTTAAATTGATTTGGACGCAGCTAGTTTCAACAAATCCAATGCACGATAGAAAAAACTATTGTTCCATTTAAAAAATTATATCTCTGTGTTGTAACTCTTTAGAAAATGATACAATAAACTATGTTCATAGCTCTGCAGAAAGTGTAACATTTCTTGTGTTGACCTACCACATTAAAATTTCCCGTCACCTATTATTTTATAAGTTACAGAGGCAAACACACTCGGTGAAACACCTGAGTCAAGGGAGAAGGAAACCCTTTTCAGGAAGAATAATTATCCAAACTACCGCCACAAATGCACAACCTCAAAGGGCAGATGAAGTTTCCTAATTTGAACAAGTAAGCCCGGTTATGAAAATACAGAGAAATTCCTTCAAAAACAGCAGTATACTGGCCCTAGCAATGATGCTGGCGACACATTACCAAATATTTGGAGCAGACAGGATTCGGCAGCGGCAGGTGATGAATGCAGACCAGAGCTGAAATAAAACGCGACCGTTTTCTCACTTCGTTCTGTGAAGTAGAAACCATATTTAAACTAACAGCCACTCTAGCATCAGCGCTGCTAGACAGACAATGGCTGCACAATTTTATATAGCGAGCAGACAAGTCGATCGTAGTGTACTTGTGAAACAGTGTTCACAAGTGCAAATCACCAAGTCAAACTGTTGTTGTTGTGGTCTTCAGTTCGGAGACTGGTTTGATGCAGCTCTCCACAATACCCTATCCTGAGCAAGCCTCTTCATCTCCACATAAGAACGGCAACCTACATCTGTCTGAATCTGCTTACTGTATCCATCTCTTGGTCTTCCTCTGCGGTTTTTACCCCACACACTTCCCTCCAACGCTAAATTCACAATTCCTTGATGTCTAAGAATGTGTCCTACCAATCTATCCCTTCTTTTAGTCAAGGTATGCCAGAAATTTCTTTTCTCCCCAATTCTGTTCAGTACCTCCTCATTAGTTATGCGATCCACCCAACTAATCTTCAGCATTCTTCTGTAGCACCACATTTCAAAAGCCTCAATCCTCTTCCTGTCCGCACTGTTTATCGTCCATGTTTCACTTCCATAGAAGGCAACTCTCCATACAAATGCCTTCAGAAAGGACTTCCTTAGGCTTAAATCAATATTCGATGTTAACAAATTTCTCTTTTTAATGAATGCTTTTCTACCCGTTGCCATTCTGCATTTTATATCCTCTGTACTGCGACCATCATTTGTTATTTCACTGCCCAAATAACAAAACTCATCTACCACCATTATTGCTTCGTTTCCCAATCTAATTTCTTCAGCATCACCTGATTTTCTTAGACTGCACTCCATTACCCTAGTTTTGCTCTTGTTAATGTTCATCTTATATGTGCCTTTCAGCACACTGTCCATTCCGTTCAAATGCTCTTCCAGGTCCTTTGCTGTATCTGACAGAATTACTATGTCATCGGCAAAACGCAATGTTTTTAATTCTTCACCCTGAACTTTAATTCATTCACCAAATTTTTCCTTGCTTTCCTTTATAGCTTGCTCAATGTACAAATTGAATAACATTGGAGAAAGGCTACAACCCTGTCTTACTCGCTTTCCAACCACTGCATCCCTTTCATGTCCTTCAACTCTGACAACCGCTGTCTGGTTTTTGTACAAGTTGTAAATAACCTTACGCTCCCTATATTTTACTCCTGCTTGCTTCAGAACTTGAAAGAGTTTATTCCAATCAACATTGTCAAAATCCTTCTCCAAATCTACAAAAGCTAGTAATGTAGGTTTGCCTTTTCTTAATCTGTCTTCTAGGATAAGCCGTAAAGTGAGTGTTGCCTCCGGGTTCCTACATTTCTCCTGAACCCAAACTGATCTTCCCCGAGGTTGGATTCTACCAGGATTTCCATCCTTCTGTATATAATTCGTGTTTATATTTTGCAACCATGACTTATTAAACTGATGGTTCTGTAGTTTTCACATCTGACTGCACCTGCTTTCTTTGGAATGGGGATTATAACATTTTTCTTAAAGTCTGAGGGTACTTCGCCTGTCTCATACATCTTACACACCAGGTGAAACAGGTTTGTCATGGCTGGTTCTCCCAGAGACTTCAGTAGCTCTGAGGGAATATCATCTACTACAGGGGCCTTGTTTCGACTTAGGTCTTTCAGGGCTCTGTCAAATTCTTCTCTCAGTACAGTATCTCCTATTTCATCTTCATCTACATCCTCTTCCCTTCCTACAATATTGCCTCGAAGTTCATTTCCTTTGTAGAGCCCCTCTATATACTCTTTCCACCTTTCAGCTTTCCCTTCTTTGCTGAGAACTGGTTTTCTATCAGTGTCCTTGATATTCATAGAGCTGTTTTTCTTATCTCCAAATGTTTCTTTTATTTTCCTGTAGGCTGTATCTATTTTTCCCCTATTTATACATTCTTCTACATCCTTGCATTTGCCTCCTAGCCACTCCTGCTTAGCCATTTTGCACTTCCTGTCAATCTCATTTCTTAGTCATCTGTACTCCATTTTGCCTGTTTCTTTTACTGTATTTTTATATTTTCTCCTTCCATTGATTAAATTTAGTATGTCCTTGTGGATTTTTTGTAGGTCTTGCCTTCCTACCTATTTTGTCCTTTGCTGCCTTCACTATTTCATCTCTCAATGCTACCCATTCCTCCTCTACTGTTTTATTTTCCCCTGTTTCTGTCAATTGTTGCCTAAAGCTGCCTCTGAAATTCTTAAGAACCTCAGGTTCCTTCAATTTATCCAGGTCCCATCTCCTTATTTTCCTACCTTTTTGTAGTTTCTTCAGTTTCAGCCTACAGTTCATAACCAACAAGTTATGGTCAGAGTCTATATCTGCCCCTGGGTATGTCTTACACTGTAAAACCTGGTTCCGAAATCTATGTCTTACCATTATAAAATCTATCTGGTATCTCCCGGTGTCTCCTGGTCTCTTCCACGTATACAACCTTCTTTTGTGATTCTTGAACCAGGTGTTTGTTATAACTAAATTATGTTCTGTGCAAAATTCTACCAGGCGGCTTCCTCTTTCATTCCTTTTGCCCAGACCATATTCACCTACTACCTTCCCTTCCCTTCCTTGTCCTACTACCGAATTCCAGTCTCCTATAACAATTAAGTTTTCCGCTCCCTTAATTGTCTGAATAATTTCCTTTAGCACCTCATACATTTCTTCGATTTCCTCATCATCGGCAGAGCTAGTTGGCATATAAACCTGTACTACTGTTGTCGGTGTTGGCTTCGTATCTATCTTGACAATGATAATGCGATCACTGTGCTGGTCATAGTAGTTTACCCACATTCCTATTTTCTTATTCATTATCAATCCTACTCCTGTGATACCCCCAATTGATTTTGTATTTATAATCCTGTACTCACCTGACCAGAAATCCTGTTCATCCTGCCACCGAACTTCACTAATCCCCACTATATCTAACTTCAACCTATCCATTTCCCTTTTTACATTTTCTAATTTTCCTACTCGATTAAGGGATCTAACATTCCACTCTCCGACCCGTAGAATGCCAGTATTGTCTTTCCTGATGATCACATCCTCCTGAGTAGTCCCCGCCCGGAGATCCGAATGGGGGACTATTTTACCTCCGGAATATTTTACCCGAGAGGATGCCATCATCATATGTTCGTACAGTAGAGCTGCATGTCCTCAAGAAAAATAACGGCTGTAGTTTCCCCTTGCTTTCAGCCGTTCGCAGTAACTGTGTGACAAAGCCACATTAGCTGATGTTACAAGGCCAGCTCAGTCAATCATCCAGACTGTTGCCCCTGTAACTACTGAAAAGGTTGCTGCCCCTCCTCAGGATCCACCCGTTTGTCTGGCCTCTCCACAGATACTCCTCAGCTGTGGTTGCACCTACGGTACGCTATCTGTATCATTGAGGCACGCATGCCACCCCACCTCGGCAATTTCTGTGGTTCATAGGAGTGGCAAGTCAAACTAGACACACAAAATCTCAATACATGCACGATCCGCAAAGTGCGAATGCTCAAAGTGAGACTTCCACAATATGTAAGTCAACTGTGACCGCTGGAAGCGATCCTACAGGACAAAAATGAAAGATAAGACAACAGCACAAGTAAACCGCGAGAGCTAATTCGTTCCGCACACTGCGAAGACCTACCAGCGAAATCCCCCAAAAAAACTTTCTCTCTCCCAGCGCTTCTGGTCGCGACCCGCGACCGCGCATACGCGGCCAGAGCGCTCCAATTACCACACACCGCTAACAGATATTGCGAGAAGCTGCTGACTAATTACAAAACTGTCACAATCCTAAGCGTTGGCGAATCGCAGAGCACTCTGCAGACGCCCCTACAAGCTCCTCCCATACGAACAAAGTTCCCACAGAGACGATACCGTACCCAAGTCTACGACCTCTCCGGAATTTTCGAACGGCCTCTTTCGTTCTCAGGTCTCAGACCACAGACAAATATATACAGACGGGAAACCTCCGTAAGGGCCCGGTCCTACGCTCCGGGGTGCGGGGAGGGAGTGTTTCCAGCAGTTCCGTAAGATGTCCCACGATGGCGCTGCGGTCAGTAGCAGCTCTTTAAACTGGCCAGAGCAGGCGGCAGGTAGCGGCTGCTCCCACCACCACCTCCCCTCAAACGCCGGCACGCCGGACACAGCCGTGGCCTCATGGCAGGCGGTAGGAACTCTCCCCTCAGCCTCCCCTCCACGCTACCCTCTGACGTGCGAGAGGCACCCTAAGCCAGCGAACCGCCTGACACCTGCAAGCATCTTGCGGAACTACGAGGGGAGCGTAGGACAGTGGTTTAGGGTGGGCTGCTTCTCTGTATATGTTACTCTGTGCCCAGACGACCGATTATGCGCCCAACAAACCTCTTAACATTTATTACGCAGAACAACATTTCCACAACCACCCACCTCGCCAGACTCAAAGAAACCGCCTATGCATTCATAACCGTGTAAAAGACACGCCGCTTTGGCGAGGGTGCTATTCAGATTTCTGTAAACTTCGCTCTGAAGGGACGTCCGATTGTGTTCTAGTGGCGACAGTTAGACGGCCGACCTGAAGTGCGTCCCCAGAGCATTATCCTGTTCTACCTGTGATTCCAAACAAAACCTCGCAGGTAGCTGCGGTCAGCCCTCGTCGACCGGTTTCTCCGTCACAGGTACCAGGCCATGACAGGAGGCCCTTCCTTCCACAGCCGAGTCGGCAGTCTCGCAACAGAGAAGTTCTACGAAGGCAAATGCTCAAGCACGTAAATTTATGGACACCAATTTACCGACTGTCGAGGCTACGTGAAAAAAAGCACACCAACCGCCCTCTTGCCGTCGCCAGCTTTTGCACTGGACAGCAGTTATCCGAAAGAATCGTAGAAACATACATTAAGAAACTGCTATAATTGAAGGACTTTTTCTTAGACGAAATCCCCCAATAGAAACAGAAGTGGTATCAAATCTAAATAAAGATGGGGTATCAAAACGACACTGAACTTCCCCTTCTGCCCAAAGACAAAAAAAAAAAAAAAAAAATGGAATAAAAATATTGAGTTCATGTTAAATGTTTGTTAAGCTTATGGGACTTAACTACAGGGTCATCAGTCCCTAAACTTACAAACTACTTATCAACTACCTTATACTAATGACGGCACAAATATCCATGCCCGAGGGGGGATTCGAACCCCCGACCGTACTGGCCGCGTAGACTGTGACTGAAGCGGCTCAGTCCCCTCGGCCACCGTGGCCGGCGACTACATGTTACTGCCACCTCACACTGTCTCTTAATATTTAGAGAGTGTCGACATTTTCATGTAGGAAGCGAACAGCTGCAGCGTGAATCGCCTCCAATTTGCCCTTGTGAAGGCTGTTACAGATAATTCAGAAAGTAGGGACCGAAAATAGTTGTAGTTGTTACGTGAAATTCATCACCCTTTTCTGTAATCATATATGTTATAAGTAAATGACACACTGTAGTTCAATTTTCAGACATTTTAATTGGAATACCACCAATACGTGAATCGTGAAAGATTGTTCTATATACATATAAGTGTGGTGACCGTTCTTTCAAAAAAACAGACACAACATAAATATACATAATTAAGGATAAGACGACACCAGATCCAGCCTTCAGTGCAAATGCACAGTACGCCTGAACTCTCATGGTAATCGGCAAGGTGCCACGAGCAGTGAGTGCAAATTGGAAACGGCAACTACGTATGGTAGTGTGAGGATGTTTGAGTCTTGTGGGCGACGAGGGGGGAGAGGTGTGGTAGCCCGCGCACCTGCGATGATCGTTGCAGTGGTTACCGTAACTGCTCAGAGAACGGTAGGAACTGGGCCTGAATTCCGGCTGGACACAACTGTTCAACTTCCCCAATGCCTGCATTGTGGCCGCAAGCAGCTTGTGTCGGATTATTTCTTTTTATCTAGATTCTTCTCTGTCATTCCAGGATGCAGTATAACTATCACCTGACATGATCCACCATGTTGTCATTTCACTACCATAGTCTTACCAGGAAGATCATTTTTGTACAGGTAATGTCTTTCTCGAGCGGTCCAACACCTTAGGAGAACTTCTTGTGCACACACTATGCATGGTTTAATTACTTCTCCAACGACGTGATGTCGAGCATTGAAGTATTTATAGTGAGGGAGACGAATGGAATGTTGCACAGATACACAAAGAAAATAAAAATAATCCACAGAGCTACAGATCCATTGTATTGATATCGAGCCGCGGTGGAGTAGCCGAGCGGTCTAAAACGTCTCGCTGCGGAGCGCGCTGTTGCTCGCTGTGGAGGTTCGAGTCCTCCCTGGGGCATAGGTGTGTGTGTTGTCCTTAGGTTAGTTTACCTAGGTTTAAGTAGTTTGTAAGCTAGGTACTGATGATCACGCAGTTTGGTACGATAGATTTACAAAAGTTTGAACGTTTTATTGATATCGACATGTAACAGGACGTTTGAACAAATACTGGAACTTTTTTGTTATAGTCCTAATGGACAAAACAGCTGAGGTCATTAGTACCTACCTAGCCTTACATGCTACTTTAATTAATGTACGCTAAGGACTACACACACACACCCACTCACAAAACTACACATGCCCAAGGAAGGAGTCAAACCTCTTACTGGAGCGACCGCAACTCCGCGATAAGACGCCTCAGACGGCGAGGCCAAGAAATTACTGTTACGTAGACAGATACCGCCGAACTATTTAACTTCTCGTACCATGTGTTCGGCACTCCATTTTGACAAAAAACATGATACTACCACATCTGAAAATCGGTAGTTGGTCGGGCTGATGCCATATTGTAATGGCTTAGATATAGTTTGATTCCTGGTGGGGAAACAGTTTTTAACAATCGTAAACATCCCCCTCTCCACCTCCAGTAGCGCCAAGTAAAGAATTTAGGACTTTGGAGAGTTTCAAATCACATTACACATGTCCATCCGCTACTGACTAAAACAAAATTGGATTAGTTTTAGTTGTTTGCTCAAAATGCGAAATCCCTCCAGGTCTCTACGAACGGCGCGATTCTAATTACTAGTGTACTAGAATGGGAGAGTTGTTACCTTGTCGTCTGATGTCAACGGTGACGATAGGCGCGGGGTTGGAGTCACAGGCAGCACAAAGTTATTTATTGCGCTACTTCTATCCGAACATGTGCACATCCCGCTAATGGCGAGAAAACAGTAAATATTTTAATCAAAATATCCACGGGTGTACTGCCGGTCTATAGGGTCCAACGGGCACAATATTTCGGCGATCATACATGTCGCCATCATCAGGTGAACTGACGGACTGAGCTCCTGGAGACGCGCCGGCACGGAGATCCGCACGCTACGGCTGCTCGAAGAGAACTGGGTTCTAGCCCGGTACCGGGCCATTTAAATACCCTCGGCCCGCGGAGCGACCCCTCCGCGGTCCGCGCCCCGCGTCGCTGCCGCGCAGTGGAACCGAATGCGACGGCGTCTGAGATGACGTCGGTGTGAGGGCTCTGTCCGCCGTGGTCGTCACTTCGTTACGTTTGCTAGATTTACTCTTAATTAACCCAATCGCTGGTTCCCAAGCTTTGCTAAGATTATAGCCACAGTCACGGTTGTTCGAATTTCAATGGCCTCTCTAACGACGCAGTCCCAGTATCTCGACGTCTGTACCAGAATCCTAGTGCTTTCATACTCCATCGCATGATTCTCCGACAAATAATGTTCAGCGACCGCCGACTTGCTCGGATACATCAATCGTGTGTGCCTCTGGTGATCAACGCATCGATCCTCGACGGTACGCATCGTCTGTCCAATGTATGACTTTCCACACTGACACGGAATCTGGTACACGCCGGCCTTCCTCAAACCGAGATCATCTTTAGCGCTCCCCACCAGAGCACGAATTTTATTCGGCGGACAAAAAACAGTTCCAACCTGGTGCTTTTTCAAAATGCGGGCGATCTTCCCCGAGAGTGCGCCGGTATACGGAATGAACGCAGTGCCTACATCCTCCCTCGTGTTTTCATCCGTTTCCACAGGTTGTGTTGTAGTGGTTGGGCGGAGAGCCCGCTGAATCTGCCACTCTGAGTACCCATTTTTTCGAAATACAGTTCTCAGGTACGTTAGTTGGGTGGCATTCAGCAGTGATCCACTCTTTTTGCTGTCAAGTGTCAAAAAAAAAAAAAAAAAAAAAAAAAAAAAAAAAAAAAAAAAACATACATAAAAAATTTGAGAACTTTTCCCCTTCTTTTTAGGGTACAACAAAAAAGATGGAAAAAGATGCAGAAGAGGAAGAAGAAGAGGAAGTGATTATGCCGATTTCGTGTGCTGAGCCACAAATTCCCAGTACATCTCATTTACAAACATCCACCACGAAAGAAGGCCAAAGAAAATACACCAAATAATACGTACGACGGATTGGCAGTGTTAAAAAGAACGAGTGAACACATACTTGCAAAAAAGGAGGTAAATACGTGGACTGGGAGATGAGAGAAATAAAAAATCCCAAACGCCTTTAACTATCACAGAAAATAATTCAGGATCTCATATTTGAAGCGAAACTTGAAGAGATGGTCGAGTCAAATGTTATTGCAGAAATTAACATCGACGGAAATGAGGGACAGAAGGAGAATGTATATATTTTAAGTGAATAAATGTTTTGCTATAAATCAACGTGGTTTTAAATGCTGTTATAGTAAAGGGTGATCCCCCTCCAGGGGACACCACCTTGACGAAGCACTGTCCGTGTGGGTGGAGAGGCTTGCCCATCCGTGGGAAGCTGAGGGCTATACCGAAGGTAGAGAACCTACTGCCGGAAAGGCCTCAGCTGATGGATCAGACTGTCCCAAACGTCCCGTCTTCTTTATCCTCTCCCAGTACTTTCCCAATTCCTTTCCCAACCCAAGGTGTGATCCGATCCATGCCGAGGGGTGCGTGGCACATGGGTGGATGTGTCTCGAACGGAGCCTGAGGGATACCGGGCGACCTCCCTGAGTAAGTAGCCTTGCACCGCGCGGGGTTATCGCGGTGTGGACCATATAAATCCCCAAATTTCGTGGGACTAAGGTGAACACAGAGAAAGAAAGTATTTTAAAAGAATCTGAGGGGCAATCTGAGACCTCAGAGACTCAGACATCGGGGTCAGGACCGATGGAGTGCAGTCCTACTTCTGAATCAGGGTCTAGACCTGAGAAGAGAAGTGGGAACTGTACCAGAGAAATTGGATCAGATTAGGATTAAGGCCTTGTCTAGGGCTCAGAGGAAGAAACTTTTCAACGAACAAAAGCAAAAGGAAGTAAAAGAATGGCTTCCTAAGCATAAGTGGAGGGAATCAAAAGAAACTGCCTCAGGTCGAAGGGGATACACAGACCCCCTCGACGTCAAAGACAGGTGGCAAGAGGGTTAGGGAGGAATCTAAGACTCCCTCCTCTCTGGACAAGCGTGATCCTAAAAGGCTGAGGCAGGAAATAGGGAAACAGACCTATAGTACTGCAGTCTCGGTCTTTAGAATGGCAGTTGTCCAAGAAGGATACGCACTGGTGAGCATCACCTGACAGCCGGAGGAGCTCGTGCAGATGGCCCTCTTTGAAGAGATTGGTGGGGACGCTGGTCCAGGACCCAAATTCAGGAGGGTCTATCTAGATCGCCCTCTTTTTATCTACGAGGGGGAGCACTCAGCAGAATGGCTTAAGGACAAGGTGCCCATGATATCCCCATGGGAGGATGGGAAGCTGCTGGTCAAGACAGCAGCCGAACTCCTGAAGACCGGAAAGGTATCAATAGGGTACCAAAGATCCTTAAGGATGTCTCTCCAAAGACTATGTTCGAGAAAATAAGGGTCCAGAACCCAAAAGTCTCGACAAAGGATTGGAGGGTAATTATCCAAAAGGTCGTTCCAGAAGGACGAACCCTGGTGGTGGAGGTCGGAGAGAAGTTCCTGAAGGCAATGCGAGAGCAAGGCCTGAAACTATTTTTAGGGTTCTCACAGGTCGCCGTCAGGGTAATCAAAGACCTTAAAGGCAATAATGGCAGCAAGATGGGGACTGGAAGTGCTGCAGATAAACCTGAAGCACAGTGAAGGGGCCACTGCTGCCCTGAGCCGTCGCCTGGGGAGACTGGAGGTGGAAGTGGCCCTGATACAAGAACCCTATTTATACAAAGGGGGTGTATCGAGCCTCGGTGGTACTGGAGGTAAGCTGATTTATGCCAGAAATCTAAAAAACTCCAGAACATGCATTTAAGCTAGAAATGGAATACCTTTCATACCAATGATGGATTTTTGTTCCAGGGACCTGGTGACAATCAGGATGCAGCAACGTGAGGAAGGTATCACGAGGGAAATTGTTTTGGCTTCAGCATACCTTCCTTACGAAGACAGCTCTCCTCCTTCTTTGGAAGTGAGGAGACTGACGGAAGCCTGCCATCGGCAAGGTGACGAACTGTTGGTGGGATGTGATGCCAATGCCCACAATCTATCGTGGGGCAGCAAGGACACTAACAGTAGAGGTGAGCACCTACTTGAATTTCTCCTATCTAAAAACTTGGAGATCCTGAATGGGGGTAATGAACCTACATTCAGGAATAGTAGAAGGGAAGAAGTAATTGGCATAACTTTTGGTTCCATGATGATGGGCAGTTACGTCAAACAGTGGCATGTGGTCCTGGAGCCATCCTCATCACATCACATGTATATTAAAATCAAGGTTGAAATGGGAACCAGACAGACCATGGCCTATAGGAATCCCAGGAAAACGGACTGGGAGACATATAAGAGAGACCTTGACTTCAGCCTGTCGGAAATTAAAACTTCGATAAGGAATCCAGCAGAGTTTGAGGAAGTAGCAGAGGCCATAACCTCTGCTATAGTGACCTCATACCAGGACAACTGCTCAATCACCAAGAAGTGCACAAATAGGAAACAGGTACGAAGACTGTTTAACCTTGTGAGGCGCAAATGATAATGGGCAAAGTATCGTGAGGCCCTTGTCAGTTACAACCATGCCATCAGACGGGCAAAGGAGGCATCCTGGAAGGTATTCTGTGAGGAAGTGGAGGGCATGGCTGCTCAAGCGAGACTTCATAAAATCCTCACTAGGGTACCAACTAATGCAGGAGGAACATTGAGGAAGGAGGATGAGGAGTATACAACGACAGCACATGAAACGCCGGAACTGCTCCTCAAGACTCACTTTCCTCAATATACTCTGGTGGATAACTCAGACCAGAATGAGATTCCTGAGAGATAACGGTTCTCAGGTATTCGCAAAGAGGACTGGGATCTGGCCAAGGAGTGTGTCGATTTCAGTAAGGTCCCATTGGGCGGTGGGAACATTTCAACCATTCAAGTCACCTGGCCCCGATGGAATCTTTCCAGCTCTCCTGCAACAAGTGGAAGAAAATCTTATTTGATTCCTATGCAGGTTATTCAGGGTTAGCCTAGCAGCAGGAATCATGCCTGGAGGGCAGTGAAGGATGTCTTCATTCCAAAACCAGGGAGAACTGATCATACCAAGGCCGAGGATATGAGACCAATCAGCCTGTCCTCCTTTATTCTTAAGACATTGGAAAAGCTGGTTAATGTGCATGTTGGAGAAAGGAGGTTAAGTAGGGCTCCTCTACATTCAAACCAACATGCATATCAGCCAGGTAAATCATGTGAGACAGCTCCCCACCAACTCGTTGGGAAAGTGGAGAAAGCACTACACTTTCAGGAAATAGCCCTCTGTATCTTCCTGGAGATTGACGGGGCTTTTAGCAACACGACCTTCGATTCCATGGTTAGGGCAGCAGAGGTGCATGACCTAGGGACCACTATATGTAGGTGGACTACGGCCATGCTCAGTGGAAGAAAGGTGGAGGCCACCATGATGAATGAAAAAATGGTAATCAACACCACTATGGGTTGCCTGCAAGGAGGATTTCTTTCCCCTTTATTGTGGAATCTAGTGGTGAAAGATCTCATTGGAGAATTAAACTCTAGGCAGTACTTTTGCCAAGTATACGCAGATGATCTTGTCATAGTAATACTTGTCAAATTTGCTGACACAGTGAAGAATATGGCACAAGGTGCATTGGACATTTTGCAAGACTGGTGCAGAAAACAGGATCTGGGGATTAGTCCTAAGAAGACTGTTGTTGTACCATTCTCAAGGAAACGTATCCAACACTCAAGTTGGAATCTAAAGCTTTTCAATGAAGCGCTACATGTGAAGGGGACAGGGGTTACCCTAGATGAGAAACTGACATGGACCCCTCACATTAGGAATATTTGCTCCAAGGCAAAAGGTACTTTGGTAAGTACCAGGAGAGGTTGTGGCAAAAATTGGTGTCTGAGCCCCAAGGGTATGCACTGGATATACACCACAGTGATTAGACCCAGGATCACCTATGGGGTGGTCGTGTGGTGGAAGAAGATAGAACAGCAGGTTGCTGCTAAGGAGCTTGGTAAGGTGCAGAGATTAGCCTGCTTAGCAATAACAGGCGGAATTAGCAGCACACCAACTGCTGGGGTGGAAACCATGTTGGATATGCCCCCATTACACGTTTGGGTCAAGATGGAGGCAGCAGCTGGTGCATACAGACTCAAAACTGGCAAAAACTGGAACTCTATGGGATATCCAGAGGTAAATATAGGAAAGGTTGGGGAAATGCCAGCCGACTATATTATAACCCCATACTTCTTCAACAAGCCTTTCAATATAACAATTGGAAGTAGGGAGCAGTGGTAGAAAATAGTTCGACACCGTATGGGGGATTTTGTCTAGTTCACTGACGGGTCAAAATCAGACCAAGGTGTTGGGACTGGGGTATATGCGGTGCAGCCACGACTGGAGGGTGTCATCTTTCTAGGGAAACTGGCGTCAGTATTCCAGGCCGAAATCACTGTCATCAGGGCGTGTGTGGAGGAGAATTTGCGTAGGTGCTACAAAGACCGTAGCATCTATATCTATTCAGACAGCCAGGCAGCCCTGAGATCACTGGCAGCTCCTGCAACAAGGTTGCAGAATATCACAGGGTTCTGGTGGAGCTATGGGGTAAGCAATAGAGTAAACCTGTTGTGGGTCCCTGGCCGCTCGGGGATCAGTGGCAACGAACATTCCGACAGATTAGCCAGGATGGGGGCAGAGACTCCATTTATTGGACCGGAACCTGTCCTGACAATCACCAAGGCAATGATCAAATTGGAGCTACGTAACTGGCTCAGAAGACAGCACGTAGAATATTGGACCAAAGTCTATCAACAAAAACAAGGTAATGATGCCAAAGCGATGTTTTAAAGGAAGCCCTGCAATCCTGGGGCTGAACAGGAGAGAGATTAGACTCATGGTTGGATTGCTGACAGGCCATGGGAATTAAAAAAAAAAAAAAATTAAAAAAATCTACATACAATGGGAATAACAGAAGACGACCCCTAAATGTAGGATCTGTGATGACGGTGATGAAACTGCATCACATCTAATCTTCGAATGCATTGCATTGGAGAGTAAAAGACACGGAACATTTGGGACAACCAGACCAGAAGAAATTGTGTCTAATAAAGAACTGGTAAAGGGACTCCTTGCACTGTTCAAGGGCATTGGTTGGCTTTAGTAGATATATTCAGGGAGCGAAACCGCACAAAAAAAATAGTTTCGGTGCGGGCAGTGGCGGGTTCGACCAAGACTGTTTTGGCTTTCCTGAGAAAATCAAATCAAATTTGTGGGTGATCAAAAAGTCAGTATAAATTAGAAAACTTAATAAATCACGGAATAATGTAGATAGAGAGGTAAAAATTGACACACATGCTTGAAAAGACATGGGGTTTTATTAGAAAAAATACAAAGTTCAAAAAATGTCCGACAGATGGCGCTGGACACCAAAACGTCAGTGACTGCGCATGAAAATCGTGTATAAAAGGAGCTGTAACGGGAGAGAGAATCAGATGCACCAGTAGTTGCAGCATGTTGATGTTACTTGAAAAGGCGCTTTTAGTGAAGCTGTATTATCAGAATGGGGAATGTGCTAGTTCAGCGTTACGATCCTATCGCCATAGGAAAGAGATTGGAACGGGTGTAGGTCCGTTGACAAATGCAGCTGTGGCGAGAATGATTCCGAAGTTCGAAGCCACGGGTTGTTTAGACGATAGACCACGTAGTGGCCGACGGAGCACAAGGCGTAATGCTGCTGAGACAGTTCAGGAAGAAATGGAGACTGTAGTGGGTTCGTCTATGCACGGGGAAGTCAGCGCTCGTGCTGTCGCACGTCGCACCGGCATTCCATACACTACTGTTTGGTTGGCATTAGGCGTGCCCTTCGATGCTATTCTTACAAAATTCATCGGCATCATGAACTGTTACCTGATTTAGTGAAGCGGAGGGCATTTGCTGTGTGGGCGTTTCAAAAGATGGCGGAAGATGTCGATTGGTTGAGTAACGTGTTGTAGACCGACGAAGCTCATTTCACGCTCCGAGAGTCTGTCAATGCCTACAGCTGCAGAATTTGGGCTACCGAAAATCCTAGAACTGTCGTAGAAACTCCATTGTACGACGAGAAACTCACGGTATTAGTTGGATTTACCATATCTACCGTTATCAGGCATTTTTTCTTCGAGGAACTGCATTATTCTGGTTTTGTAACTGCTACCATGACGGGTGAGAGGTACGCCGATATGTTACAGAATTGCATCATCCCCAGCTTGGCTGATAAACACCTGCTGGAACGTACGAATTTTATGCAGGATGGCGCTCCACCCCATATTGCTATACGCGTGAAAGATCACTTGTGCGCGTCGTTTGGTGATGATCGTGTGCTCAGCCGCCACTTTCGTCTTGCTTAGCCTCTCAGATCCCCAGACCTCAGTCCGTGCGATGTTGCCTTTGGGGTTGCCTGAAGTCGCAAGTGTATCGTGATCGACCGACATCAGCTGAAAGACAACATCCGAAGCCAATGCCTCACCATAACTCTGGACATGCTTTACAGTGCTGTTCACAACATTATTCCTCGACTGCAGTTATCGTTGAGGAATGATGGTGAACATATTGAGCATTCCCTGTAAAGAATATCATCTTTGCTTTGTCCTAATTTGTTATGCTAATTATTGCTTTTCTGATCAGATGAAGCGCCATCTGTCGTACAGTATTTGAACCTTTCTTTCTTTTTTTTTTGTTCTAATTAAACCCCATGTCATTCCAAACATGTGTGTCAATTTTTACCTCTCTATCTACATTATTACGTGATTTATTAAGTTTTCAATACATATTGACTTTTTGATCACCCGGTACTTAGTTAGAAATTTAAAAAAAATAATAAAAAAAAACAATATACATAACAAGATCTTACCTCAGTTTCATTGTTAAGCACCTTTATTATGGCCTCATACACTTTTGGCATTATTTCACTGATTTTCTATTTCGAAATCCTGTGCATGTACACTTGACGCCAAAAAAAGTGGGCCACTGCTGAATGCAACATAACTAACGTAGCTGTGTTGCGGGAACTCTACACACCAACCCCAGGTGGAGAACAGTCGTTTCGCTATACAAAGTGGATAACACAAAGTACACGAAGGAATACTAATCTTTAAGGCAGTCAATGCAGACTTAAAATGTTAACGTCACCCAGAAATATTTGAAAGCACATTATTAGAGATGAGGCAGCCCTCAAAGCTTGTAAATTGAATTCGACGCAATAATTGACTCTTAAGACGGTCTTAGGTCATTAAATGGCATTACGGGCTTCTGTTTGTGATCTCAGTTATAACCTATTGTTGAGCAAAAAAAAAAAAAAAAAAAAAAAAAAAAAAAACCTTGCGTGCCTAATCGAGACTGGATTAGGTGTAAAGAGACATGAAATATAGACTTTTCACCAGTATCGGCTTATAAGGGCGAATATCTGAACCTGGGAATAAATTACGATAATTTTTAGCACTGTATAACTCCCGTCAGGCTTATGTTGTCTGTGAGAGATCCACAAAATAAACGCAATGAAGAAAAGTTGCAGAAATTGGCGCAGATTAGAACCCAGTATATATATGAATTGATAACTATGCACAATCATTAATAACGTGATACTGGAACCTGAATGGCGATACAAATGACATTTTCCTGGCAGAGATCTGAGCCCGGTATCTTTCGGCATTGTATTAGAGCTACGAATATATTGTTTCGTCAGCAGTAGCGTGATGTGCACATGCTCGGCTAGAGGAAACGAATAATTCTGTGCTGCCTGAGACTACAACCCCACGCATATCTTCGTTGTTGACTTTACACGAAGTGTCAACCACAACATGCTCCTTCATTAGTAGATAGGATCAAGCTGTTTGTAATAGCCTGGATGGTTTGGTTATCCTGATGAAATAATGAAATGATTGAACAGTATTATATGTAATGTCAGCCATAAGGGGATGAGATACAAAGATGCTACGGGTCTTACACAAACATGCTACCGAACTGCAACATTGATGATAATGATTTCTTAATATACAGCAGATAGATACACTTCAGCAGACAGAGAAACGGAGCATGGCGTAATCTGTCATTGATATGCGCTGGATGCTAATGTTCCAGTACTTCACATCCAAACAAATATATTTCAAGGCTTTTGGAATTTCTGTTACGCATTCCGGTCGCGCGTGTCTTCCCTTTGATGAATAAGATAAAGACATCTGAGAAGACTCAATGAAAATAGGGACCTTAAAAGCAATTCTGATGGCGGAAATTAATTTTAAATACAGCTGTTCAGAATTGTATGACTTTTTAAAGGGAAGCACACAAATTTATTCATGACAAAAGCATTAAGGCATACGTATCTGTGTGTTGGAAGCTGCGTATAGTTACCTAAGCAAGATTTTTACAAGACTTTTAATATTTGGGTGTACTGTAATTCTATTTCATACCATAATTTATTCATTTTATGGTCAGGTTGCAGCTCCTACCCAAAGTTTTCTTGAATCCTTTTTCTAAGCCCCCGTCTTTCTCGCACACACTCCAGAATCATGGATTCGCCACTGGTCTCATATTCGGCGTCCAGAAATGTGCTCACTTTAAAATACTCTTAAATTTTGTATTTGTGATTGATTCCACATCCACAAGGGTAATTACATTTGGGATCTGATCTCATTTTGTGTATCTTGTTTTCTGACATGTTCTACATTCAGGGGGAACTCTTCAGTTTGCATCAACTGCAACGAAAATTACATCAAATCGAATATAATCTATATCAATGACAATGGAAGAAAGCTACATTTTCAGTTTAATGCAGTGCTTTTGATGCTCCAGACAGTGCTATTTGGAATACGAAAAACAACCCTTTTTTGTTGACATCAAAAACAACCCTTTTTTTGTTGACATCAGTTTGAAATAAGAAAATTTTATGAGCTCAGCCCCCATAGTTCAAAATCCTGGATTTGCTACTGTCCAGTGTGTATACTGTCGGCTGCATTAACGTTTAACTGATTTCTCTATCAAAACCCACTAATGTACTTCATAATAAGTACGTACAGCTAAATGGAATAAGTAAGTAAATAATAATACTGGTAACTGTTTTCCCTGTCTTTTCTTACACCACTATCTGACCAACATGTACGTGGGCAGCTAAAACTGGTGTTCATATCAAGCTAGGGGGCCAAACTGCAGTGCTCAACTAACTCATGCTAAGGACAACACACACACACACACACACACACACACACACACACACACACACCAGTGTCCGAGGGAGGACTCGAACCTCTGACGGGGAGCAGCTGCACACGGCGAATCGAGGCGCCTTATACCGCACGGTCACTAAAATTGGCGTAGTAATTATTGATACCATCTTAAGTTCCATTGTAATTAACATTATTTCATTATCGGTGAGATACCTTGTCAGAGCAGGTCACAACTGCAAAGAATGGAGGTGGCGAGCAATGCTGCAGTGTGTGTCCATAACAATCAGAAGGCGCCCTCTCTGCATGCGCTCAACCATCTTCTCGGCTTTGCGACCCCACGCGCATAGTTCTTTTCTTCACAGTTCTTCTTCACTGCGCTATTTGTCAATGTCTAGTTGACTTTACATTTAATATTTTATGTGAGTGATATCACAGAATTGTCGATAATTTAATGTAGAGAGACTAAGAAAGACAATTACCGTAATGAAAAAATATTTGGCGCCAACGGCCATACCACGTTGGAAAAAATATTGTCCGCGTAAAACAGTGAGGGGACAGCGTATTCCTGGCGTTCAGCCGCACCCGCCAGTACTGCCTTGGTGGGGAGAGTGGAGAGTCAAGGTTGACAACCATTCTGGAAGAGAACCAACTTACGATACAACGAATATAGAAATGGCAGAAAAAGTGACATCAGATAGTCGTATTGTTTTTTGGATGATGCAGATACACAAGATGGCTACGTTTTAAAAATGTTTTAGTCATCACACTTATGGGAAAATCTGTGACGGAATCTCAGTGTGTGGGTAGGGTTCTGCAGAAGGTGTTGCTTTTACGTGTGATTCTAACCTAGTCATTCAGAACTATATCAGTTATGTTAGCTGGAACATTTAATCACATGTAGGCGATTGCAGTGATATAAGTCGTATGCTTCATACACAAGACGGCATCCTGTAATCCTCGGACGAGGCAGTTCATGACACACGGCGTACAGTCTGTGACTGAATCGCAGCCCGTGTGGGCAGGCTTCTACGGGAAGTGTGATAGTGCTTTCTGTTAATTATAACACACTACTGTACTGGTTATATTACTTGAAATATTTTATTCGTACGCACGAAACGGCACTAAGCTGAGTGACATGCTGCATAACCAAAACGTACAAAACGTCATTATGGTGCTTATTAATGAGGAATTTCAATGTTAAACTACCAGCGATTGCATGTAGGTACTTGATAATACATAAATCAATAAATCAACTAAAACGTAACACGATATGAAAGTATTTAAGACATTCGGGGAAGCAGGGAGTATTGAGGTTGGAGTAGGATCGTGAAGCCACAAGCACTAAAACCAGAAATTCATGACATATTTCGTCTACAAGATTTCATGATGAGTGATGACTGGCAAATAACGTGTCATCGACGAACTGCCATTATACAATGAAATAATTTAAAGAAAATTAATTGTTTGTAAATATAAGGGACTTAACTACTATGGTTATCATTCCCTAGGCTTACAAACTACTTAAACTAATGTACAGACAACACACACACACACACACACACACACAAACACATATGCCCGAGGGACGACTCGAACCTCCGACGGTGAGCAACAGCGCGCTCCGCACCAAAGTGCCTTACAGCGCTCGGCCATTCCACCGCGGCAATTTAAACAAATTGTCTATTTGACACGTCACCTCAAGACAAAGCTGAAAGGAAAGGTGACGGCGTCGCTAAGGTTCACTTCAGTCGGGACCCGTACACTACACTTCCGACACTATCTAAGAGGAAGATCGTGGTATATAGACACCAGTGCAAGGAGCAAATCATTAGGCGTACTGGGAAGATGACTGGCAATATACATATAGATTAAGTAACACCCATGTTGAAAGATATACCGTACGTCGGATTTTCTCTTTGCCAAAACTAACCACGGCTAGTTTAAAATTGCGCATGTCCAGTAACAAAGACCAATGATGGGTGTGTATTCTACACTTTCTATTCAAATATTTTTAACATTTGGTTTACTTCTAGCTGAAGTTCTATATTTAACCTTTAAGAAATCTTTCACGCAGCAGGACCGCACAAATGTACCATCATTTGATCAACATACTAATTCCGAAATGGAGGACATAGTAATAGGTATTTCCGGTGTCGAGAAGCAGCTGAGAGAGCTAAATACGAAAAAGTCTGCTGGTCCGGAAGGAATACCAGTTCGGTTTTACAAAGAGTATTCTGCGGCATTGGCCCCGTACTCAGCTTGCATTTATCGCGATTCTTTATTTCAGCGCAAAGTTCCTAGTGATTGGAAAAAAGCGCAGGTGACTCCCTTTTATAAGAAAGGAAAGACAACTGACCCACATAATTACAGGCCTATGTCGTTGACATCAGTTTCCTGTAGAATTTTGGAGCATATTCTCAGTTCGAACATAGTAAATTTCCTTGAGACGGAAAAGCTTCTTTCTGTGAATCAGCATGGGTTTAGGAAACATCGTTTATGTGAAACTCAGCTTGCCCTTTTCTCACATGATATCTTGCGAGCCATGGATGAAGGGTAACAGGCGGATTGTGTTTTTCTCGACTTCAAAAAGGCGTTCGACGCGGTGCCACACTGCAGACTGCTAACGAAGATACGAGCTTATGGAATAGGTTCACAGATTTGTGACTGGCCGGAAGACTTCATAAGTAATAGGACACAGTACGTTGTTCTCGACGGCGAGTGTTCATCAGAGACGAGTGTATCGTCAGGCGTGCCCCAGGGGAGTCTGATAGGACCGCTATTATTTTCAATCTATATAAATGATCTGAGATGACTTAGACAAAATTTCTAGTTGGTGCGAAGAATGGCAGCTAGGTCTCAATGTAGAAAAATGTAAGGTGATGCGCATGAATAGGAAAAATAATCCCATAATGTTCGAATACAGCATTAGTAATGAGCTTCTTGATGCAATCGCGTCATTCAAATATCCAGGCGTAACTTTGCAGAGCGATATGAAATGGAACGAACATGTAAGGACAGTTGCGAGTAAAGCGGGCAGCCGACTTCGGTTTATTGGGAGAATTTTGGGAGGATGTACTTCATTTGTAAAGGAGACCGCGTATAAATCGCTTGTACGACCACGTCTTGAGTATTGCTCAAGTGTTTGGGACTCGCAGCAGATCAGTTTAAAGGAAGACAAAGAGGCAGTTCAGAGGCGAGCAGCTAGATTTGTTACCGGTAGGTTCGACCAATGCGCGAGTGTCACGCAAACACTCAGGAAACTTAATTGGGAATCGCTGGAGGAAAGACGACGTTCTTTTCGTGAATTTCTGTTGAGGAAATTTAGAGGGACGGATTTAGAAGCTGAGTGCAGTACGATCTTGCTGGCGCCTACTTACATTTCGTGTAGTGATCACAAAGACAAGATAAAAAAAATTAGAGCTCGTACCGAGGCATATCGGCAATCTCTTTTCCCTCGTTCTATTTGGGAGTGGAGTAGGAAATGAAATACCTAGTAGTGGTACAGTGTACCCTCCGCCACGCACCTTATGGTGGATTGCGGAGTATGTATGTAGATGTAGATATTATATCTAAAAAGTAGGATCTAACAAACTTATACTTCATTATTTTATGCATAACAGATTCTGTGCTCCTGGACTATTTTATGAGAAAGCGAGGAAGCGTATTCAACAATAATGCTGACGCTGTGAGCAGGGTAGTTCTTATCAGCAACCGACTTACGTGGAAAGTTATACACTGAAGAGCCAAAGAAACTGGCACATGTGCCTAATGTCGTATGGGGCCGTCGCAGGTGTGCACAAGTACCGCAATACGACGCGACTGATGTCTGAAACAGTGCTGTAGCGATCTGACACCGCGTATCCTGGAATACTGCCCACAAATCCCTAACAGAAGGGTGGGGCGTGCACACCGCGTTACAAGGCATCCCAGATATGCACAATAATGTTCGTGTCTGGAGAGGTTGGTGGCCAGCGGAGGTGTTTAAGCTCAGGGGAGGTTCCTGCAGCAATTCTGGACGTGTTGGCGGTCGCATTGTCCTGCTGAAATTGCTCAAGTTGGTTGGAATGCACAATGTACACGAATGTATACAGGTGATGAGCCGGGATGTGTACGTATGTGCCACTTGTCAGAATCGTATATAGACGTGTGAGGGGTCCCATATCACTCTAAATGCAACAGACCAATGTCTGTGCTGCAGGTGAGGTGCAACTGTTTGTGTCGTGGACGAGTACACGGCTACACGAGTGGGCTTTTGGCTCCGAAGGTCGTGTTGAAAGACGACCGTCTGTCGTCTTCTATATATTTTTTTGTATATTTCTGTAAATTTATTATTTATTTAATGTCGCTAAATTATCATTTTGTTGAAACTTGAACCCCACTCTTTTCAAGGCTAGAGGAATATCATTTTTATTTCATGTGTTAAAATATTATTTAATATTGCTAGGTTTTTCTTATTTTGTTATGTTAATAATTTATTATTATATTAATTAATGTGGCATAAGTACAGCTTCTCCGCTACGCCACTGTCCCTGTGAGATTGTGCAGTTGTTTTAATTTTAAGTGGGTGCGAGAATCTGTGGCTGTTTGAATGTGGGGAGTGATAGCTTGCTTTGCATCGTTCTCTCTGGCTAAGAGTCGATAGCTGCTGAGGTTACCAAAGAGGTTTCTACACTCTTTGGTTACAGTCTAGTTAGCGAGCCTTCCCTCCGGCGCGGTCTGGCTGTCGCTCCCCACCACCGCTGTTTTCTTGGATTTTCCGGCTTCCGGTGGCTTCCCGCGTCTTCCTGCGTCCCGGTGGCCACTCGGTCGTATCATTCTATACTGGGCGTCTGGCGAGGTAAGGTCAGTTATTCTCTGGTATCTGTGAGATGGTAGCGTGTCATTGACTGGCATGTTTAACTGAGATTCATGGACTTAGAATCGTTTCTTTGGAATATTTTCTCCGCTCGTTTGCGGAAATGTGTTCTCGTTGTTCAGTTCAGTGATTTCCAATAGATAAACGTGGTGTGTGAGATTCTAGTTGCAGTTTGATAACGGCTTGGTATGTTAAAACCTTTTGTGATCATGTGGCGGTGCATGAACTCTGTGTAAATTCTTTATAGCGTAGGTATAGATTTCTAATAGGTGATATGTTCATTTTTGTACAGTGCATGAAAAAATCTTCTCATCGTTTCCTTCCGTGAGTGATATGTGTTCCACATGGTTGGTTCATAGAACAAAGCGGCGATCTTCTCTCCCCGCACTATTTTAATTTTGCTGTCTCTTCTACGACTGGTAGTATGCACTCTGTCTTTGTCAGTAATTCTCTCTGAGCCTTGTACAACCTACTTCAATAGCTTCCTTATGTAATTCTAAAAATTTCTGTGGGTTGCATGCTGTAATACTTAATTTTATTTTTCCGACTTTGTAATTATTTATCTTTTACGAGTTTTTTGAGACTGGACTTCATCCGTTTCTGTAAGCGTTCCCTATCGCGTGCAGCTGCATTTCTTTCGCTTCTTCATGTAATTCTAAACATTTCTATGGGTTTCATGCAGTAATTTTTATTTTATTTTTCCAACTTTGTAATTATTTAATTTTTGTGGTTTTTCTGAGACTGGACTTCATCCGTCTTTGTAATCGCCCCCTATCGCGTGTAGCTGTATTTCATTCGCTTCCTTATATAATTCTATGCATTTCAATGGGTTACATGCAGTAGTTAATTTTCTTTATTTTTCGGAAACTGAATTTATTCAATATTATCGGTTTTCGGAACCACGTGGGTCCGAGTTCCGACTTCCGGGGTTTGCAGCTAGTCACCTGAGTTCACGCCACTTCTCTTATAAAACCAGACTGAAACTTAAGAATCCATCGTGATTTAATACAATGAATCCGATTTTCAACCACTTCAACTTCAGTGGAGTGCGTTCATGTAACGTAGCCGTGTGTCGCCGTTAGCGTGTTTGCTCACGGACCATTTCAGATGTAATTTAATTTGGCTATACACAAGCACCATCTCAAAACAGGCACGGCAGACCAGAGCCAGCTTCAAAGTGTTTTTGTATATTGTGTTTTGTGCTACCTCCGACTTGCTGAATTTCGCCTACGATAGCGGCGCCTGCTTCCGCCTCTTCTCAGCACGCTGATTTTTGTGAGTTTCGCTGTGGCATTGCGTGTGTGTGAGAGAATGATTGTTGTTTGTGAATTCTTCCCCCCAGTAGCGATAAATTCAAATGTTCAAATGTTTGTAAATCTATCGGACCAAACTGCGTGGTCATCAGTCCGTAGCTTACAAACTAGTTAAACCTAGGTAAACCATCCTAAGGACAAACACACACACACAGCCATGCCCCAGGGAGGATCAAACCTCCACGGCGAGCAACCGCGCGGTCCGCAGCAAGACGCTTTAGACCGCTCGGCTACTCCACCGTGGCTAGCGATAAATCATGTTTAATTTAGGCTGGGTACCGTCCGCATTATTCCATGTAAGAGGTGCATTTTTATTATATTAATAAAATTGGTTCCCCATTTTGCTTGTTTTCTACCTGAATAAACAAGTTTATGTTCAGCATAATCCGTAAGTTGCCTATAAATTGTAGTTTTAGAGCACCTTCCCTCTTTTATTTATTATTGTTCTTTACAAGTGCTGAGAACAAGCTCAGATGCAAATTTTCTTAAGTGTAAATTCCGTTGCGCCATAAATGTTTCGTAGTCATCCTTCTAAGATACCTTTAATTGTGGTGGCTTGCTTATTAATGTCTGTATGTAATAACGTGTGAGCTGCTATGTATATTGACCACTGTAGTATTAACGTCCTGTAGTTGAAGTAATTTGAAACGAGTCAGTTCTCAGTTTGGGCCAGGGAACAAGGCTTTATATCAGGAAGTAACCAGTAGTTGACACGGACCTCATTTACTAATTTTAGTGCCAAAACAAGGCTCTTGTTACGTAGAGTGGTCGACTTTGAATGTTTGGTGGAACAGTTAGCAGGCTGACACTCAGTGATGGCCTAGCACTGAAACCGGCAGTCATTTGCGGAACGGTTGCACTTTCGTCACGGTGGACGATTCTCGTCAGTCGTCGTTGGCAGCATTCTTGCAGGACCTTTTCCAGCCGTAGCGATGTCGGAGATTTGAAATTTTACCGGATTCCCGATATTCACGACGCACTCGTGAAATGGTCGTACGGAACATCTTCACCTCATCGCTGCCTCGGAGATGCTGTGTCTCATCTCTCGTGCGTCGACAGTAACACCACGTCCAAACCCACTTAAATCGTGATAACCTGCCATTGTACCGGCAGTAACCGATCTAATGCTTGCGCAGACACCTGAAGTCTTACATAGGCGTCGCCAACCTCAGTACCTTGCTCTGAGTGTTTCTATATCTCTGTGTTTTCATATGCACGCCTATACAAGTTTGTAAAAATGTTCAAATGTTTGTAAATCTATCGTACCAAACTGCGTGGTCATCAGTCCTTAGCTTACAAACTACTTAAACTAAGGTATATTAACCTAAGGACAACACACACGCCCATGCCCTAGGGAGGACTCGAACCTACGACGGCGAGCCACCGCGCGCTCCGCAGCGAGGCGCCTTTTATCGATCGGATACTCCACTGCGGCTATAAGTTTGTAATATATATATATATACTGGATAACTAATTCCACAGATCGAAAGTGAGGAGAGAAGTGGTGTAATCATTAAAAATGCTCGGACGTATGATTTTCAACAAAAAACATTTTTAATATGGAAATCTATTATTACTTTTAGCACAATTTAAAAAAAAAAACCCTTAATCAAAGCCGTTTGTTACATTGTCAAAAGTTAATTACATCCAGAGTAATTTGTAACGTAAAGTTGACGCTTGAAACCTCAGACGTTCAGTCACTTGTTATTCTATTTCTGAATTAGTCTTTATACTCAGAATAACTGATGCAGCGTGAAAGACGGCTGTCTGCCGCCTTCCCTAAATCTTAATCTTGTATTTTATTTAAAGTCGCTTAACGACACTCTATTCGTTTTCTGAGGCATGAGGAGTAACGTAGCCTTTCAGTTCTCGTTTTTAAATGTTATTATGAGTAATCGTATTTAATTTAATTTGTGTTAGATTTATGTTATTAATTTATTAGTGTGTCAATCAATGTGGCAACATGAACGGCTTCTCCGTCTCGCCACCGTGCCTATAAGAGTGTAAAATGTTTTGTCTCTGCATGTGTGAGTATGAGAATTTTTTGGCGTGCCAGTGTGTCTGGAAGTATGAGAAATTTAGCCTCGGGCGATGCTCTCTGGACCTGTGTCGATAGGTGGCTAGTACCAACCTCTCATTCTATGCTCTGAAAAGAGGTTTCCACACCCTTTCGTTGCAAGTTAGGTTGGCAAGAAGCTGGTGTGAGCCTATACGCGCCCTTGTGTGAATCTCTGCGTTCCCCCACCCCCTATGGCTCCCTCGGCCTTGCCAATTTCCTGCCAGAGGCCCACATGGCCCGCCAAAGCCTCACTCGTTCGGTGGCTGTCCTTCGGAATGGTGACATAGCTCTGCTCTTTCAGCCTGGAGATGGCAGCAATTCGTCGTGCAGTTAGTTCAACTTAGGTTTTAGAACTTGCATTCATTTTCGGAGTAAGTTTCTCCGAGCATGCATCGAAAGATGCGTGACTACTAAGCAGGATTTTTGCTTCTTGTATCTCGTGTGCAATTTTACTGTTCGTTTTCTCTGTCCTCCGCTACGCCGCTACGCTCTCTACCTCCGCCTACGGCCTCGCCTATAGAAAATGGTTGCCGTAGTTTGTGCGGAGGCCAGCCCTATCATTCTGACCGCGACGCGGACTCAGCTTTTGAGGAAGAGGAATATGAATCTCTGCGTCCTCGCGCAGTACAAAGGGAAAGTCATATACCGAGGCCTATACGAGAGCCTGCCCCAGCCTTTGACTACAATCACTTCTTGACAGTGAGGAAATACCAAGCCTTTAGGAATTCCATTAATGGCATACACCAGCGAGCATGGCTCGAGCAGTTTGACGACTCCTTGCCTCCGAACTGGCCTGAAGCAAATAAGATAGAGTACGTATGCGGCTATCTAGAGGGCGAGCCCGCCACGCGGATGCGACCCCTTATTAGATATTGGTACAGGTACTTCCGGGAGTACTTCCTGTCTGCGTACTGGTCGGAGAGGCAGCAAGAGAGGGTAAAAAGCAGCGTCCTAATGATACCTCATTTTGTGCAAAGCAATTATAAAAGTCTTGGGGAATTATTTCAAGCAATGATGCTTCGGAATGAGTTCCTAGAAAGTTGTCCAGTTTGCCAAGTCGTTGCTGTGCTTGCTTTTCATAATGTCTCCCATCATGAATGGATGGAGTGTAAATTAAGTTTTGTAGGCCATATGCAGATATTTATTGGGTATTTGTATTGATGTCAATTGTTTTTTGTTTGTCATTTAAGTTGTGTGTGCTCCTCTTCACTGTGAGTGAAGCCAGCCTCGTGAATCGAGTGCTATTATGTCCACCTTTACTGTGAATTTTGTGTCGGCAATCTCCCCATTAAGTAGCATATTAATAAGACGCCGTGGTAGGCGCCAACACCGTTATTCTTAGGATTTTGAGTTGCACCGAGATGCACTGTGGTGCTGTTGCTCAGGGGCCTAGGAATGTTTATCTAGTGTTTGTCTGTGTAGAATAACAGAGGGTGTGAAATTCGACCTGTCGAGGGTCGCTGGAGTGCACAAACGAAGGGGTTCTCAAAGATTTCAATTGACAATGTGTATCCTGGCCAATTTAAAAGAAACGACTTATATTTTTCAGATAAGATTTTGCAGGACAATGTAATAAATTAAAATATAGGAGGTGAACTGTGGATCAGGCTAATGTTTCATTCAGGAGAGGAAAAATATGTCATGATAGAGAATCAAATTCAGGAGTGCAAGAAGAGAAACTCCATGGCACCTAACTGGCCGCTTAAGATGCAGAACCAAAGACACGAGACAGTCCGACGTCACCAGGAACATAAAAGGAAAAAAAAAAAAAAAAAATACACTAACTATAATTCTTATGTTTCAGCACTTTTGGTAAGATTCTATATATCTAAGATAAGTTAACAATTGCCTTAGACATCACTTGACTGAGTTAGATTTGTTTTACATGTGTGATTTGGGTATTTTACTTTACATGTTTTACCTTGTTTGACAAAATGATTTTGAAAAGAATCACTCCAGATGGATGATATCTTTTCATCATAAACTTGATGACGGCTAACCTTAGCGTAAGTTTTGTATTTCGATATGTGTATTTCAATGTCTAGTGATAAGGAATTAATTTTTTGTGTCAATTTATGTGGTATTTTTCTTTTATTCTATTTATTTGTGAACTGCTTCAATTTTGCGCAACTATCCTTTCTCGCCTCAGCGAGAGAGATTTGTGTGGGAGTATGTTTGCAGGAAACAAGCTGCATCTGGCATCGGAAGGAATCAGGTCATCAGTCGTGCCAGATCTACGTCCGCGACTTGCGCTGTAGTTAGTGTAAATTGCGCCCGGGTTGTAGATAGTGGGTTAAAGTAGTTAGACGCTGCTAGACGCTGCATGCTGCATGACTACCCTGATTTCCTGGACGAATGCCTCTATCTCTCAAAACTAACCCTGACATGACAATTGACATGCCCTGTGGGCTGGACTATAATAATTAAAGCACTGTCCTAATTACATGACCTTATTTTATGTATGATAAATGTGCCAATGTTATTGAGGTGAGTCACCATGTAATGTGGCTCACCTGGAACTTAGATTGCTAAAGATTATTGTTTTTCTTTATTTGTACTGTGTTAATTTTAAGATTTTGTATAACGTAGTGTACATCTGTTGGACTTGGAACCTTGAAAGTTCCATTTAAAGACTGCACCCTGTGTCAGTGATAACTTGTTTCGTGTTTTATTGTTAAAGTCATGAGCATGGGCATCTGTCGATGTCAGTGAACTATAAGTGAGGAGACTCACTAGTGGGAATAAAAAAAATTAGGTCTTGTGTTTATTTTTTGGTTAATCTATGTGTTTTGCTACTTGTTTATTTATGTTTGTTAAAAACTGGGAACTTTATGTAAAGTCACTCTGAGGTAGGACTAAGCATGGACTTCGTTAATTTGAAGCTGTAGTGCTTTTGTGAACATAGAGATCTTTTAGTAACAGTTCCTCCAAAGTGTTGACAGATAGTGAGTGCGACGGTGAGAGCGACGAAGCAAGGTGTCAGCCTGAGGCCATGCACGCCTTCACATCTCCAGAAGCAGCCGGCAGACAAATGCACAGCTGCGCGAGGTGCCGGCGGACATGTAAACACAGGCTGGGACGGGTCCTGCCCCAGGCGCACAATGGGCCGAGCAGGTAGCCGCTACTCATCACCTGATTAGCACATCTCAATGGAACGAGCGGCTGGCCACCGCTGGCATAAAAGATGCTCCTCCCGCTAAACGCTCCTTCGCAGGCTACCTGGCCGGGTTCGCTACGGCGATGGACGGCTGTCTGCGCTTGCGAACCTGTACTGCCGACCTCCAAAATAGTTTAGAAGGGAGACCGACCTGTTTGTGTTTTGCCCACTCAGTGTGTGTAATAGACTACCCACTAGTTTCGAATTAGTGGCATGACGAGATAACCAAAGAATTTTCCTTCGCCGACTGTGATGCTTGCGTCCGGTCGAGGACCTCTGTGAAACTACAAAAGCTGTAATTTCCTCTAACTAGAGGCCCCTATCTTGTATTACACTGTGGCGTATTATCTTGTTATTTTGTGCTCTGCACACCATCCAACTCCGTGCCGTGTATGCAAAAGACGGGCATCGGAAGAAAATTACCTTTCTTCTGACCGCAATCGTATGGTCGACCTGTGACCGAGTGCCGTGCCCAGTGATGCTCAAAGGAGAACAGGTCTTGCCGAGCTGTGTGGCGTGACATACTGCACCACACCAACTCGGAGAAGAAGAAGATGGACGTCGCCTCATTGCCATATGAGCATTTTTTGGCGTGCTAGTGTGTCTGGAAGTATGAGAAATTTAACCTCGGGCGATGTTCTCTGGACCTGTGTTGATAGGTGGCTAGTACCAACCTCTCATTCTATGCTCTGAAAAGAGGTTTCCACACCCTTACGTTGCAAGTTAGGTTTGTGGTGTCGCACAACTCTAAAGTGCGTGCCACCTACTTTCGCCGCGCGCCACCGTGCGTGCGCAGAGCGGCGTTCTTACGACGTCAGCCACGAGCGCCCTCTGCTACAACTCTGCTTGTGGCCACCGTCGAATGACATCGTTCACTTGGGACTGAGATAGGAACCAGTTAACACTTCGGAATCAGATAGGCACCAGTGAAGACTTCGCTATCGGATAGGCAGTAGGCAGGCTTCTAGCTCAACTATGTATCAGCATTCTGCAGTACTGAGTTATGTAAAAGTTAAGTATTACTAAGTCTCTAAGAAATATATATCTCGTTCTAATTTACTCTAGTGTTTCTAGTTTTTGCTGTCCCACTGGCTGGTCACCTCCTACCTGCACAACCGTGCATCCTTTATTCCTGTGTCGGTCATTCTAATCGTCCACTGACACCTACGACGGAGACGAGACACAAAATCGGCGATGAGGCAGGGACACAAAAAGGTTGGCAAGAAGCTGGTGTGAGCCTATACGCGCCCTTGTGTGAATCTCTGCATTTCCCCCAGCCCCTATGGCTCCCTCGGCCATACCGATTTCCTGCCGGAGGCCCACATGGCCCGCCAAAGCCTCACTCGTTCGGTGGCTGTCCTTCGGAATGGTGACTTAGCTCTGCTCTTTCAGCCTGGAGATGGCAGCAATTCGTTGTTCAGTTAGTTCAACTTAGGTTTTAGAACTTGCATTCATTTTCGGAGTAAGTTTCTCTGAGCATGCATCGAAAGATGCGCAACTACTAAGCAGGATTTTTCTTCTTGTAACTCGTGTGCAATTTTACTGTTCGTTTTCTCTGTCTGCGAGTAACATGTACTCCATGTGGTGTGTTCTGAGAACAAAGCCTTCAGTGGAACCCGCGTTTGTTCTGTGCCTTTCAGGCTAGAATAACAGCATGTATCCTTCCATTTTATGGTAGTACTGCGCGATCTTCCCTCTTCCATCTATTGCAAATTGCTATTTTATTCTCTAACTTCTACTCTGTTCCCAACCACGGTCTGTAAATTCTTTACTAGCCCTGTACAACCTTTCTCATTTGCTTGCTTATGAAATGCTGTGCCTTTCTATAGGTTGCATGCCGTATTTCATATTTGTTTTTCCGCGACTCCGAATTTATTAAACTTTAATGATTTTTGAGATAGGATTTCATCCTTCTCTGTAAAGTTCTTGCTATTGCGCATGCCTGTGTTTCTTTCCTTTCCTTACAACGTTCTATGTATTTAGATGCGTTGCATGTCGTATTTTGTATTTGTTTTACTGCGAATCTGAATTTATTAAACTTTGATGATTTCTGAGAGCGGACCTCATCCATCTCTCGAAAGGTCTGCCGGCCGCGGTGGCCGAGGTGACTGAGGCGCTCCTGTCACGGTCAGCACGGCCACTACGGTCGGGGGTTCGAATCCCCCCTCGGGCATGGATATTTGTGCCGTCCTAGTTCGTAAGTAGCTCATAAGTAGTTTGTAAGTTTAGGGACTGATGACCCCGTAGTTAAGTCCCATAAGCTTAACAAACATTTGAACATTTCGAAAGGTCTCCTATCGTGTGGAACAGTGTTTCTTCCGCTTCCTTGTAACATTCCACGCATTTCTATGGGTTGCATGCTATATTTAATTTTCGTAATATTTTAGTAACTGATTTCCAAAATTTTACTGGATTTCGGAACCACGTGGTGCGCGCCTCAGTTAGTTTGTCAGTGCTTGGTTTACCTTCAAATACAAATATATTTTGTTGCTATGCGCGCCATCTCCAGTTAAGAAAGAATAGATCCAGCCACGTACGAAAGTTATTTTTATTGTGTTGTGTCCTTCGTCTTGGCTCGCTGAAACTTCCCCTACGAGATCGACGGCTGTTACTGCCTTGTTCAGTAGTAAGTTTCGCTTGCTGATTTTAGTAAGTTTCGCTTGCATTGTGTGTGTGTGTGTGGATGAATGCTTGTTATTTGTAAATCCTCCCCCAACCATAATTCAATTCCGTGTAGATAAATTTAAATTTCTATTTTGGGCATTTTTAGCATAAGATATGATAGTGCTTGTGAGCTAGTTCAATGGGATGCATTTTTATTGTGTAACTAAATTGGTTCCCACCACGTGCTTGTGCTTACACTGAATAAAAGCATTTTGTTCAGTAACATCTTATCATATTTTTAATACAGTGGTTTGAGAATACCTACCCCTTTCATTATAAATATTGTTTCACATGTGCTGAGAACAGATTCAGATGCTGATTATTGTTAATATTTCCCTTGCGCCTCTTGTTTCGTCCGCAACTTTCATAAGGTAATTTATTTGTGGTGGCTCGTTTCATAGTAAGAGTGATTCCTGTGAGCTACAATTCATATGACCGCTGCTTTTCTAACTTGCGGCTGTGAGAGTAATTTAAGGTCAGACTAGTTCTCAATTTGGACCAGGGAACACGTTTCAGCCACACATCAAGTAGTTTACATGAATCTTTTAACTGGCTTGTACACCCAGAACTAAAATTTTCAAAAGTAATCCTTCTATGTTTTCTGCTACTAGAATCATTTCATTAAATTAATGTTGATCTTGGTTTAGCTCCTCTCGTCAAGACTGTATTTACTAATTTTATAACTGAGTTTTTCATTAAATTAATTGAAGCCACATTTGATTACACTATTTAAGCAGTGCATTTTTGATTATTTACCGAGACTAAGGTCAATATATTCCAGTTAGCAGACAGTTACAGTGAATATACTCAGCTAAATTAGCTAAATATCACATTACATCTGCAGTGGTCAACTTTCAAGCGTGTGCTAATGTACCGCACAGTACAAGTAAGAACAGAAGCACGCACTGTAGTAAAGTGAGAAGCGAAATTATTTCAAGTAGGCCGAAAGTACAACTGTGTGTACAGTCTTGTAAGAAGGTGAAAATGGTTTATTCTAACTCTTAAAATGCAGAGATAATAGTCATATATGGCGAGAGTATAAAAAATGCAGCTGAAGCCGCAGGTTGTATGCAGAAACGTACCCGGATAGTGATCGTTTGAAAACATCTATATGCAACAGGTATGGTCGTAGCATGCAAATGGGTCTGTAACAAAGCCATCACAGCAGAAGTCGGTGCAGCTGGTGTGTTAGCTGCTGTTGCAGTGAACCCGAACGAGTTCATGGCTAGGTAGTGCAGCGAGTCGAAGTAGTGTAATGCGCATACTTCATTGTCACAGATTTCACCCGTATCGTGTTTCGTTGCATCGACAATTACGTGGAGATGACTTTAATAATCGAGTGAATATCTGCCACTGGACATTAGCAGAGAATGCGTTGCAGTTCCACCTGTTTACCGATGAAGCAGGTTTCAAAAACTAAGGGTCAGTGAATTTACGAAACATGTATTACTGGTCCGTGGATAATCCTCGCTGGGTTCGACGAATGGAATCTGCTTGTGTCATTAAAAATGTGTAATTAAGTGCCAAGCAGAACTGCTGATTCTTTCGTTATATGGCATCTGGTCTAATGGTTTGGTTACAACGTGAGATTAAACTGAAAACTACGAACGCCTCTTTTGCTGCACTCATCACTTAAAATTATCCGTCGACAGAGGTTTTTGTGTTGTCGCAAGTAACTGTCAGTGGCCTGTTACATCACTGCCCTAGGTTATAAAGTAACATAAACAACATTTTTGAAGCGACTCTCCCTGCTTGTGCGTCGGCAGTTGCTGACTTGCCTATGTGTAACACTACAGTGTCACAGCCGCGGCGGAGCGGCCGGCCGCATTGAGGCGCTATGCTGCGATGCGCGAAGACGTCCCCCGGCGGGGAATCGTATCCCCCTCCGGCATGGGTATTTGTGCTGAATTTAGTATAAGGTAGTTGATAAGTAGTTTTTAAGTTTAGTGACTGATGACCCCGCAGTTAAGTCCCGTAAGCTTCACAAACATTTGAACATTTTTATAGTGCCACGTGACAATCATCGTGTGTCACGTACTTGGGCGGCCCGTTTCCAGCCATTCTGCGCATCCTCCTTGATTGTGTAGCCGCGTGTTTCTCCCACAGGCTCAACTGCTGGCGCTCGGCCGTAGCTCCTCCTCTTCACGCTCCCGCCTCTATGCGCGGAAGCGCCTTCTTACATGACGCCAACTATAGCAAGTAATTTCAATTGGACGACAGAATGTTCGACGGGCGTTTCATAGCACGTGATGGACTCTCCTAATCTTACACCTCTAGAGCAACGGTTCCCAACCTATGGGCCGCCAACTCTCGATGAAAAACTATTGGTACGTTAAGGGGTTTCACTCGGCAGTTGCTAAGTTCTTCGAGTGGAAAATTAAATAAGAGTGTAATGTTCTATAGATCCTGTATCACTTGTAAGAGAATGGAGCAATCTGCCTCAGGAGAAACAGCTAAAACGTACTGCTAGTATTTTTTTATGTTGAGAATCAACAATGTCGTGTGCCACCAGGTGGCTGGATCTGTACACCCAACAGACTGCCCCTGCAATGATGGCAGCTCTTAGCTTTTTTCTCAAAATCTAACTAACCCGTTTGTGTTGATAACTGCAGACTTTATTCCCGTTTTTGTTCCTCATTTGCAAAGTATTCCGTGTGCTAAGCCTGTTGCTGTACAGACAGCTCGCCTTCCGTTTGTCCACCCCGGTGAACACGTGGATCAGGCGATGTGCTAACCTTCCGTGGGGAAGTGCAGAGCATCACATTCTACATCTCCTCTCTCTCAGAGTAGTCAGTCATCGCGTGTCGTATCGTACGCTTGTGTCTGCGTAGTTACTGCTACTTCACCTCAATATGGATGCTTGGTTACAGACCGGGACTTGCCGCAAAACGAAGCAGTTAGGTGATGAAGGAACTGCCACGTCAGACTTTGTGAGTAGTCAGGCTGTTAGTATGTCGAGGCCGAGCCCAACCAGCAGTAGAATATCAAGGAAGACTAAGATATTATCGTAAATACAATCCATATTGTTTGTGTCTCTGGCGCTGAGGAAGCACCTATGCTTCAGTGTGTGATTTGTTTCTAAACGCTATCCGAGAAATGTATGACAGTGTCTAAACTTGAAAGGCATCTATCAACTAAACATCTTGAATATGTAAGTAAGTCTCTAGTTTTCTTTGAAACCAAGAAAAGAAATTTGTCTCTGATTAAATCTGCCATAGAGAGGACTTTGAAACAATACATTAAGTACCAGAGTTTCTATCTTTTTTAATTGAAAGAAGGGAGCAGCTCACACTGCAGGAGAAAAACTTGTTATACCTGCAGCAATCGTGATAGGCAATGCTTTGTTTGATGAAAAGTTTACACAAAAAATTAATGAAATTCCGTTATCAGACAGTACTGTGAAGAGAATAATCGACGAAATGTCGAAAAAATCTGAAAGAAGCTACCATTACTGCTTTGAAACAAAGCGAATGTATTTAGCTGCAGCTTGATGACAGCACAGACGTTGCTGACCAGGCTAATTTATTAGCTTTTGGTCGGTAGTACTGAATAAAAACTGTTGTTCAGCCAGTCCTTGCCGACAAAAACAACTGGCGAAGACATTTTCAGATGTATCGACAGATTCATGGAAGAATGTGATGTACTGTAGATTGGTCAAAATGCTTAGGTTTGACAACTGATGGGGCACGTGCTATATATGGTATTCAAACTGGCTTAGTCGCCAAAGTTAGATGAGTCACAGTTGGTTCAGTGGACACATACCAGCGCACATAGAGAGGCTCTTGCAGTGAAAGGTTTGGATGAATATGTCGAAAAACTCTTGACTATTCAGTAAAGTCGTCAAGTTTATTGATGCAAGGCCAAAAAATTCTAGACTGTTGTGTCTTGTGTGATGAAATGGGGAATGAGCACAAACAGCTTTTTGCCCCGAAATTCGGTGGCTGCCGAGAGGTAAAGTACTGTCAAGAACCGGAGTGTGTGTATTTTTAATGAGTTAGTTTTAACAACTAGGAGTATTAGTGATCCGAAATTTGGTTTGATAGTGTGACTTTCAGTAAATTGTGTTTCCAGCTTAACTTCATATTATTTGCCGCCGATAAGTACTACATATCAACATAACAATTCCATAAAAAAAGTACTTGCTCATAACCTTCCTAATTGCTTGTGTAATATTTATGCAATACATAGTAGCTGATGAGCTCGTGTGTCGTCAGCACTAACAAAATGACGAACGTTATTACTCTCCATACAGTTCCTCACTTCAGCAGTCAATGTTCCGCATCCTACCATCCATTTACTACCTCAGGGGTGTGCAAAAAGGAAACAAGCTCTAGTGGTACACCGAAAATATAAAACGTTGAAATGTCTGTAAATCTGTCGGACCAAACTGTGTGGTCATCAGTCCGTAGCTTACAAACTACTTAAACCTTGGTAAACTAACCTAAGGACAAAACACACACACCCATGCCCCAGGGAGGACTCGAACCTCCACGGCGAGCAACAGCGCGCTCCGCAGCGAGGCGCTTTAGACCACTCGGCTACTCCACCGCGGCCGAAAATATAAAAATGAAATGCCAATAGTACGCAGTGACAAAACGTTTGGCAGCCCCTGCTGACAACACACTACAGCAGTATCTAAGCATTTTCATTTTCTTACAGGACTACTTTCCTAAAACTGAGGAAGAAATCCCTTGGATTAGAAATCCATTTGAAGTGGATTACGCCTTTGGTCCCATTCTGGACCAGCAAGTTCAGAAAGACTATATAGCAATTGCCAAAATTGCTCTGAAACACATGATGGGTTTTTGACAACCTTTTTATGTGAACAAGACTTTTAAACTTTACTCTTATTTAAAAATAAGTACAGGAATACACTGCATGTACAGAGGTATGTGAGGATGAAGTTAACCAGTTTTAATCCAAAAATTGACTGTCTTGTAAGTGATAGTGTCAAATGTCCCACTGAGGTTTTTTAACGTTGCCTACTCGATTTTGAGTTTTCACATATTTGTTATAATTAAGTGAATACAATAAAAATTTTTGTTTATAAAGAAATATGAGCACCTTCCTATTTGTACATTATATTAGTATATTTTACTAATAATGCCTACTATTTGTGTGTGTGTTTGTGTGTGTGTGTGTGTGTGTGTGCGTGTGTTTGTGTCTGTGTGCAGAACACCCTGACTGAAAGACATGCATGACGTTGTGCAAAATAACGTCGAACCAGAGGCCGCTCAATGCCTTTGGCTCTGGCAGGCCACCCAGAGCGAACGAAACGTGCTACCACACTTAGTTCTGCATCCGCAGCTGTTTCCTGCGCAACCCGACGAGAGTTCAAAGGGAAGTCTGCGACAGCGAAAGCATCTCTGGATTCTATCAGGCAACATGCCATTTCTGAAGAATCAAACGACACACCCTGGGTAACCGGAAGTCGAGGAAGTATGTCCGCGTTGGCCTGTTTAGCGGTATGTCGGTACAAAACCTCATACTGATAATTAGACAATATCAAGGACCATCTCTGAAGCTTTGGTGCCGGCTGTAATGGATGGATTCCTTGGGCATTAATCACATGGCCTAGGTACTCTATTTCAGTTTGGAAAAACGAACACTTTGCTACTGCAATCAACACTTTGAAAAGACATCCACGTTTGATAAATGTTCTTCAACTGTGCGCCCTGAGACCACAATATCATCTAAATAGTTCGAGCAGCACGGTACTGGAACCGTCAGCTGTTCCAAAAAACGCTGAAAAATAGCGGGGGCGGAAGAACTGCCAAAGGGTAGGCATTGAAATTGAAAAAGGCCCATGTGAGTATTTAATGACGAAAAACATTTTTGACTCGTCATCGAGCGAAATCTGTAAGTATGCCTCTGCTATATCAATCTTAGAAAAGAAGCAAGACTGTCCTAATTTGTCCATACGTTCCTCAGGTCTGGGCAGGGGGTAAGTGTCTACAATTGTTTGACTGTTTACTGTTGATTTGAAGTCCGCACAGAGACGAAGTTTTCCTGAAGGCTTGATTATAATTACTAAAGGCGAGGCCCACTGACTCGCAGAAACAGGAGAAATCACCCCACTATCTTGTCAACGTTTAATTTCTTCAGCAACTTTATCACGAATTGCGATAGGCACTGGTCTAGCTTTACGAAATTTTGGTACAGCAGATTCTTTTAAAGTTACGTGTGCCACGAAGTCTTTTGCACAACCTAGTTCCGGCGAAAATCATTGTGTTTTTCACACAATGCATTGATTTTGTCCTGAGGTACTCCTGACGAAATTTGAACCACATCTCTCTGAACTGATACTCCAAACACGTCAAATGCATGTAGTCCAAAAATGTTCTGTGTGGATTTGGCCTGAAGAACTACAAAAGCGATAGTTTTGGTTACACCTTGAAAAGAGGTGGGCAGGCTACACGTTCCCAGCACCGGAATATTTTTTCCTGTACATGCTGTTAGCACATGCTGAGACGGCGACAATTTTGGCGAACCCAGAAGTTCATACGTGTCTTCATTCATTAATGTAACAGCGGAACCAGTGTCTAGCTGAAATTGGACAGTCTTATCTTCTATGGAAAGAGTCACAAAACGTTTTTGCTTGTAGCACTCGACAGGTGCGCGAATGTGGCAACATCTGTCACAGTTTGTTTGCTGCACTTGCGCATGCGCGGGCCGCGTAGTGAAGGAAGCGGAGCAGAATCGGCACATATCAGATTAATAACACTTACCCTAGATGGCACTCTCACTGGATCGGCTTCTGCGCAAGCGAGCAAAGCTATGACAGATTCACCAGCTACTGCACTAAAATTACTTTGAGTAGCTACATCAAACCTACTGTCACTAGCTACACAGTACTGGGCACTTTTACAAGGAGAAGTTGCAGAAGGCACCAGGTTTACTACAGGATTGCACTGTACATAATCATTATGCTTGTCCCAAACCCTTTTCTGTTGCACAGTTTTACGCGCTCGATGGCGCTTTGACGTGGCTCGCTACTTAATTTTGATGTTGGCACAGAACTTTCTTGCATGTGAGAATCAAGAGAAAGACTGTCCAAATCCACAGCGTGTATGACATTTACAGTATGAACTGTTCTTGCAATCTGCAAAGTACTGTTTCTAATGGGACCGTTCTTGGAATTTTCGTTCTGCATACACACTGTCTGTACGTGTCCTGATTTGCCACGTTGATAACAGATGGCGTTGCGACTAGGGCATTGCGCACACTTGTGGCGGGATACACACTGGGGGCAAGACTTACAAACATTTTTCTACAAAGAACGTCGGCGCCCGTTTGTCAAATTACTTTGTCCAATACGACGGGGTGACCTTCGTGTCGCAGTTTTACACTGGCTAGTGTTCCCTGTCTGTTCAGCACGGACGGTAGAATTGTAAGACTCACTAGGGCTAGACTGAAAACTGTGACTAGGAAAGCGTCCGTTTTGGCTCACTGAGTTAACACTGTGGATTTGCATTTCTGAATCTACCAAGTCAAAGGTATCATGCGCTTCTATAAGCTGCAGTACAGTATCTAATGAGGGGTCGGACTGTTTCAAAATCACTGCCCAAATTCTGGGGTGCTGAATGTTCTGTGTGATCGCATCTCTCAACATAACATCACTATAAGAAAGCCCACAAGAGCAAGTAAATTTACATTTGCGGGTTAAGCCCTTCAACTCAGTAATACATTGTTGATGCAACTCATTCGGTGATTTATCAGTCTGAAAAATTGGTACCGCGCTGCAGCTACGAGAACTTTTCTCTCGTAATGAGCATTAAGTGCATCCACTAATTGTTCAAACTCTATACCACAAGGAGATGCGTGGGGGAAAAGTTTCTGCAGTAACACGAAGGTCTTGGTGCCCACAACTGATAATAAAAGGTGTTTGACTGTCTGACCTGTAAGTTGATGAGCGGCGATGAGTTTTTGAATTTGCGCCAAGTAATCACTCCATTCTTCCTCACCTTCGTCATACTACCGAAACGTAGGGTGTGGTGCGGCGGCAGATGTGGGCGGCTGAAGCTACGGCTGTTGTTGAGCTGCCTGCGCTGTCAACTGGGACACCACTTGGATTAGTTGCGTGATTTGCGCCGTCTGTAACTGAACAATTTCCATTAAGTTTGGGTTCAGGGTACTGGCCGTGGTGACTGATTAGGCACCGCGCATATAAGTAAATTATAACAAAACACAAATGCAATGTGAAAGAAGACACTCTGCAACAAAACATCCACAAAACACATAACAGAATATCGTCCCCCAAAAATATTAAAATAAGGGCGGGTGGGCGGGAGCAATTTACGTGTGCTGCGACTGCTGCTGTCTGGCTGCTGCAAGTGGGGTGGTCCAAGGTTCTTCTATCGCTCCTCATCGCCACTTTTGTATCGCATCAAAATAAAAAGTTCAAATGTTTGTAGAGCTTATGGGTCTTAGCTACGGGGTCATCAGTCCCTAAACTTACAAACAACTTACAAACTAGCTAACACTAAGGACGGCACAAATATACATGCCCAAGGGGGATTCCAACCCCCGACTGTAGTGGCCGTGCAGACCGTGACTGGAGCACCTCAGTCCCCTCGGCCACCGCGGCCGGCAAGGTGTATTCCATCCTCGTCGCCAATTTTGTGTCTCGTTGCCGCCGGTTGTCCTAGGTGTCGATGTTCGAGTAGAAAGAGACCGACACAGGGAAATAGAATGCAGGCGTGTGCAGGTACAGAGTCTGATGTGACCAGCCAGTGGGACAGCAGAAACTAGAAACACTAAGCTAGATTAGAACAAGATATATATTCCATAGATATAGTACAATACTTAACTTTGTTAACTGAAGACTAGTGGAATGCAGATACATAGTTTAACTAGGTAGAGGCCTGCCTACTCTGAATCCTAGTGCCAGTTCTATATCCAAGTGACCAATCCAGTTCAGTGGTGGCCACGAGCGGAGCTGCAGCAGAGGGCGCTCGTGGCTGATGTCGTAAGAACGCCGCGCCGTGCTTTCATGGCAGCGCGCGGCGAAAGTGCGTGGCGTGCACTTCAGACTTGTGTGACACCATAGATATGAAACATGCCACTGAGGCAGCCTGTGGCAACCTTACACCAGATGTACAGAGTCATATAAAAAATTCATTATGGGGTGGATTGCAAATGTGTGCAGAAAGATGGGCACCATTTTGAACATTTATTATCCTTAAATGTCAATGGAAAGAACAAATTTTTAACTTAAGCGAAATTTTTATGTCAACGTACATTTCGTTAGAGAAAAAGGCTAGTAAAAATGTTAGCATGTGGCCTTAATGTGCTGTTCAATTCTCTTCTGTATCTACATTACATCACTGTTCTTTTTGTATACCTAATTAATTCAGTTCTCTCCGATACACTCGATTAAACTGCCGAGGAATTACTCTGGCGTCAGTTTTAGGTCACAATAACTCTGGATGTAATTAAGATTTTACAATCCAAGGTTTTTTCTATTTTCAGTTGTGCTAAAAATACACTACTGGCCATTAAAATTGCTGCACCAAGAAGAAATGCAGATGATAAACGGTTTTTCATTGAACAAAGATATTATACTAGATCTGACATGTGATTACATTTTCACGCAATTTGGGTGCACTGATCCTGTTGAATCAGTACCCAGAACAATAACCTTTGGCCGTAATAACGGCCTTGATACGCCTGGGCATTGAGTCAAACAGAGCTTGGATGGCGTGTACAGGTGCAGATGCCCATGCAGCTTCAACACGATACCACAGTTCATCAAGAGTAGTGACTGGCGTACTGTGACGGGGGGAGTTGCTCGGCCACCATTGACCAGACGTTTTCAGTTGGTGAGAGATCTGGATAATGTGCTGGCCAGGGCCGCAATCGAACGTTTTCCATATTCAGAAAGGTCCACACAGGACCTGTAACATACGGTCGTGCATTATCCTGCTGAAATGTAGGGTATCGCAGGGATCGAATGAAGGGTAGAGCCACGGGTCGTAACACATCTGAAATGTAACGGCCACTGTTCAAAGTGCCGTCGATTCGAACAAGAGGTGACCGAGACGTGTAACCAATGGCACCCCATACCATCACGCCGGGTGATACACGCTTCCAATGTACGTTCACCGCGATGTCGCCAAACACGGATGCGACCATCATGATGCTGTAAACAGAACCTGGATTCTTCCGAAAAAATACGTTTTGCCATTCGTGCACCCAAGTTCTTCGTTGCGTACACCATCGCAGGCGCTCCTGTCTGTGACGCGAGCTGATAGTGCACGCTGCTGCAAACGTCGTCGAACTGTTCGCGCAGTTGGTTGTCGTCTTGTGAACGTCCCCATCTGTTGACTCAGGGATCGAGACGTGGCTGCACGATCCGTTACAACCATGCGGATACGATGCCTGTCATCTCGACTGCTAGTGATACGAGGCCGTTGGGATCCAGCACGGCGTTCCATATTACCCACCTGAACCCACCGATTTCATATTTTGTTAACAGTCATTGGATCGCGACCAATGTCGCGATACGATAAAACGCACTCTCGATAGGCTACAATCCGAACTTTATCAAAGTCGGAAACGTGATGGTACGCATTTATTCTCCTTACACGAGGTATCACAACAAAGTGGCACCAGGCAACGCCGGTCAACGGCTGTTTGTGTATGAGAAATCGCCTGGAAACTTTCCTCATGTCAGCACATTGTAGGTGTCACCACCGGCGCCAGCTTTATGTGAAATCTCTGAAAAGATAATCATTTGCATATCACAGCATCTTCTTCCTGTCCGTTAAATTTCGCGTCTATAGCACTTCATCTTCGTGGTGTAGCAATTTTAATGGCTAGGACTGTAATAACAGGTTTCCATTTAACAAAACATAGGTCTGTGTTGAAATTCATGTGTCCGTGCATTTTAATGATTTGTATTAGCCAATTACAGCAGCCCCTCTCCTCACGTTCCATCTGTGGGGTTAGTGACTCAGCATATGTTCTCGTTCATGAAATATTTTCAGTGGTAATGTTAGATGACTCGCCAACTATACGTCAACGGCCGTGCAGCAATAGGTACACCGTTTCCAGTAGATCACCGAAGTTCAGCACTTACGGGCCCTTGTCAAGCCAACTGAGGAGGTACTTGATTGAGAAGTAGCGACATGCAAACCTACATCAAAGCGGTGGGCTGACCACATCCCTTCCCTTTCCTACCTCATCCGATGACGCCTTCGGCCAGAGGATGACACAGAGGTCGCTGGGTACCCAATGGACCTTTCGGGACCTATGGAACTTATCCATATATTTATATATATATATTGTCGCGTTGAAATGGAAGCAGGCTTGACTTCGAAGGCAACTGAACACAGCACTTATACTGAAAGCAGGTTTATTACAAACTTGACATACACGCAGCACTAACTGCCTCTCGGGCAGAGTGCTCTGCTATTTATACACAGACAGAATGTACCAGAAATTAGAAGAACAGTTAATATAAGAAACAAGTAGAATTTACAAATGAACATAAGAAAGATGTAGAACAGTCTGGAATTGTTAATTACAAAGAAATAATTTTTTGTCGGTGGACGGGATTGAACAGACGACCTTCAGCACAGCAGTCGGTGACGCTATCCCCTGCACCACGCCGGCAGTCGGTTTACGTGTGGTCTCACGCCAGTATGGGTGGGTGGATGTAAACTTTACGCTTTAATGATGAGTTATTTGTTAATTGTCTTATTTCACACTTTGCAAGTATCAACATCTTTCAACTTATTTACATTCTACATATATATCGCCATTTTTCATACCCCAACACTGGCCTTGTCCATTGTCCAGTATCGTCGATTAACCGATGGGATTACCTAGCCCCAGGTATCTTGTGAAAACCAGAAGGGCTCCCCCCCCCCCCCCAGCTCTAAAGCTATATGCTGCCGCCTGCTTCCTGCCTGCTTGCTGGGAAGCAATGTTCCCTATATGTGTTTAGCACAGAATAAAGATTCCCGGCTATTTTTGTTACCTTATAATTGTGACCAGATGTCTTCATAAAACTGTGTCTCCGACTCTCCAAATGTGAAAATATTTTCTTGACTCCTGCTCATGGTATTGTAACAACATCAGAGCCCACATTGGTACATTTAAGTGCTTGTCGAATGAAGTGAGCGTTCACATAGGCATCGCACACGTCGGGGTGTGACTGTTGTTTTTCCAGGCTGATGATGGGCGGATGTCTACTCATATTCGTAGCGTGCAGTGGACAGCGGTAGAGTTGCTGCAAACGATTAGTTCTAGAGTACATGACAACAGATATCGACCGAAACTAGATACAGTATGCTATGATGACAGCAACGCTGATGGTGGGGTCGCCTTTCTTTGAAATGACATGGCGTCTGTTTCTTTGGAATTGTCCGCCAGCAGACGTGTGCTGAGGCCACATTACATGCCGTTACTAACATGTGACTCGCGACCGCAGATGACGCAACTTGCCGGTATCTGAGAACATAATACCTCCCGCTCGTTATCGTTCTGCCTGGCTAATTGCAACTCGTCGTCGGTTGTTTATCTAGCCGTTCAGTAATTAGTGCCGAGTGACGCAAACGGCGTGGCCACGGAAACAGCCGGAGCCTTCATCCTAGCTGTATCCTCACACAACTGCATTGCTGAACAGTTTCCCTCTCCACAAACAGCCCTCGAGAAATATTATTCTCGTATACAACGTTTTTTAGAAACTGTCAACACAGCGTGACCGTTGTGAAAGACGTGACTGATCCTAGGCGTTTAGGCAGGCCGTACGATATAACAACAGCATTTTCCTTGAAAAATATGAGTATACAATTTAATGACGAATCTACATCTACATAAATACTCAGCAACTCACATTGAAATGCATGACAGAGGGTTCATCCGTTTTCGATCTGATTTCTCTTACTTTATTACGATGATCATGTCTTCCTATGTAGGTGGGTACTAACATCAAGTTCGCATTCGGAAGACAAAGTTCGCGAATGAAATCTCGCAAATAAATCTCGCCGAAACGAATAACGTTTTTCTCTTAATGATTTCCATCCCACCTCGCAACTGGTCCGTAATTTCCATGCCGGCCGCGGTGGCCGAGCGGTCTACGGCGCGCCAGTCACAGTCTGCACGGCCGCTACGGTCGGGAGTTCGAATTAAGGTATAAGGTTGTTCATAGGTAGTTTGTAAGTTTAGGGATTGATGACCCCGCAGTTAAGTCCCTTAAGCTTAACACACATTTTTTCGTAATTTCCGTGACACTCTCTCCCCTATATCGCGGTAATACAAAACGAGCTGGCCTTCTCTGAACTTTCTTCCGTCAGTAACAAATTGGAGGGAATCCCACAAAGGGCAGCAGTACTCCAAAATAGGATGCACTCGTGTAGTCTGGGCAGTTTCTTTAGCAGAACTGTTGCATCTTCTAAGTGTTCTGACTACGAAACGTAGCGTTTGGTTCGCCTTCCCTACAATTTTTTTTTTCGTGTGTGTTTTCTCCAATTTAAGTTGTTGGTATAATTGTTACTCCTAGTTATTTAGTTGAATTTACGGTCTTTAGATTTGGTATTTCTTTTACTGCTTATATGGATGACTTCACACTTTTCATTATTTAGGATCAATTGCCAATGTTTACATCATGTCGATATCTTACCTAATAGTAGCCGGCCGCGGTGGCCGAGGGGACTGAGGCGCTGCAGTCACGGTCTGCAAGTGACTACGCTCGGGGGTTCGAATCCCCACTCGGGCATGGATATTTGTGCCGTCCTTAGTCTTAGCTAGTTCATAAGTAGTTTGTAAGCTTAGGGACTGATGATCCCGTAGTTAAGTCCCATAAGTTCTACAAACATCTGAACATTTGAACCTAATAGTTTTGCATTTGCTTTTGACTTCTGGTGACTTTACTAACTGATAAATGACATCATCAACCGTAAACAGTCTAAGAGCGTGCTCACATTGTCTCCTAAATCGTTCATAAAGATAAGTAACAGTAGTGACCCTATAACAATTGTTTGGGGAACGCCAGATAGTACTTGTGTTGTAGTCGATGTGTTTCCGTCGGTTACAGCGTACTGACAAGAAATCGCACACAACTGTGGCGACATTCCTGAACACCGGTCTTCTCTGCCCTCCACACTAGCCTCAAGGAGGAAATCCAAGTAAGTCTTCTCTTTGTTGTGCATGTGTCTGATGTACCGTAAATAACGAATTGTACTCTCCGCTCCCGGTCAAAAAAGAACGAGGTGTGTGCGGAATGTCTTTATTTTACTCTGTCCAATGTACCCCGTGTACCCTCAAGTTGGGTGTTTTTGGTTTCACAATCAACTACAAGTCCGTAAAATTGGGAGAAATATACATAACAAATGTGTGAGAAAACTATGGGGAGGTGTATGATGGGGAAGGGGGAAACGAATGGCGCACTAAATAGATTTTAAGACAATCAGATGTTAAAAATACCGAAAGAAACTGAAAGAAACGGCACCTCGGTCTTAAATACCGAGTGTACACTTTGTATACCGTAAGGGGGTGTACGGGCTGAAGGTAAAGTACGCAATTTGATTATTATGTTTGTTTTTCTTTTTTTTTTATGCCGAGAATCATACGCCTCGGCGGAATAGCAAACGCGTCTTCCTGTGGTGTACGTGGCCGTTAGCCGTCGGAGGTTGGAGTCCTTCCTCGGGCATAGGTGTTTGTGTTGTTCTTCGGATAAGTTAGTTTAAGTAGTTTGTACGTTTATGGACGGATGAGCAATGCAGTTAGGTCACATAACTTTACAAACATTTGAATTTTTAAGAATCATACGTACTGGTGGCGAGAGCCGGTCACTGGGAAGAATACAAAAGTTCAAATGTTTGTAAAATCTGCAGTGGTCATCAATCCGTAGACTTACAAATTACTTAACATAATGTACACTAAGGAAAACACAGATACCCATGCCCGAGAGAGAGCTCGAACCTCTGTCGGAAATGGCTGCTCAGTGCTTACACACAAGGCCATTCCGCGCGTCCCTGGGAAGCATACACCCACCAAAGATTCAAAAGACGTACTGATCATCTGAGCACCAGGAGTCGTTGTTAATCAACATATACGGATCTGGAATGATTTACAGTCGTGATGATATATGTAATTAAGGCAGTACAAAACTCGACGGTGTAGGGTAAGGTGGTACAAATTCGATATAGGTACAATTTCGATGAACATAAGGTTTCGCGCCATTTGTCAGTCTCGTAGTGATGGTAGCACTTGCCTTCGTGTGGCGTCGTAGTGTAGCAGGTTTCTACAGCTCCTCCTGTGTTTTCCAAGAATACACCACTTTGTACTACGGAGATATAAATTTTTTCCCGTTAAGAGATAAGTGAAGCTACTTAGTCTAACGCGCTCTTATAAATTTTCTAGTTTCCACGCGCTTACAAATTCTATATTAGTGAAGTTAGAAACTTATTTTCCATTCGAGCGTGTTCTGAGGCACCTACAGAAAAAGCCTCTGTGACATGTGCTGCCATTTCTTGGCAGAATTCACTACTATTTACTCGTGAATTAACTCACGCCAGTAGTATATTTTCGATCAAAATAATGGTAGAATTTCGATGCCCTAGTACAATTTCGATCAATGCAAGTTTTCAGTTTAGTCCGTCACGGTTGGTTACCATAGACATATTATACACAATTATTGCAAATAAATTCTGTATATTTAAAGATTTTCCTACGCGATTTTTAAAGCCACCTCTTATTTTCTAGATGCCACGAAAACGATCAGAAAAGAAAATCTACAATAAATGGAGTCCAGCTGCATTAGATGAGGCAATAAAGAGTGTAATGACTGGACATTTGAGCCTTCGGGCTGCTTCACAATTATATGGTATTCCTTTCAGCACTTTACATGGTAAAGTGCAAATTAAAAAAGGAAATAGAAGCTGGATTAACTCCAACTAGTCCTATAGAAAACAGAATTGGTCATCCAACAGTACTCAGTTCTGAAATGGAAGATGCTTTGGTCCAAAGAGCTTTATTTCTAGACCAGCGCGGATTGGGTCTGTCGCCACTCCAGTTAGAAAAGCTGCATTTAGGTTAGCTGGGAAAGTAATTTGAAACATCCATGGAACTTAGAAAGCAAGGTTGCTGGAATCGACTGGTTTAGGGCATTTGTTAAGAGACACACTCACCTTAGCCTGAGAAAACCCGAGGGTCTTTCGCGAGCCAGAGCTGAAGGCTTAAATAAAGCAGAAGTAAGTAAATATTTTCATAATTTAGAAAAAATCTTAAAGGATTATGATTTGTTTGATAAACCAGAGTGTATTTATAGTATGGATGAATCCGGCTTTCCTCTTCACAACAGACCCACAAAAGTAGTAAGTCGTAAAGGAAAGCGAGAAGTTGTTTCACTAACTAACGTGGAAAGAGTACAAAATGGGATTGTTGCTGCATACATGAATGCAAGTGGTGCGTATTTACCACCAATGGTAATTTTTAAAGGAGCGAGAAAACGCCCTGTATTTTAAGATGGCTTACCTCCTGGTTCCATTACGGTGATGAGTGAATCGGGATACATTAATGAAGAATTGTTCATGGTCTGGCTGCGACACTTCAACAAATACAAAACAATGGGTAGCCCTATTACACTTCTTATTGTTGACAACCATGGCAGCCACACCGGCTTAGATGCTGTAGAATATTGTCGGGAAAATGGGATAGAACTTTTGGGATTGCCTCCGCACAGTACACATGTACTGCAACCATTAGATAGAACTTTCTTCAAGTCCCTAAAGGCTCAATATCACAGAAGTGCAACTAACTGGATTGATCGCAATCCCAATGAAAACATTCCAAAACAACGATTTTGTACTATTTTCTGTGATGCCTGGGGCAAAGCTGCGTCCATTGGGAGCGCAGTCAAAGGGTTCCAATGTACAGGAATAATGCCCTTTTGCATTGTTCCCGAGGAGAAATTTGCACCTTCAACGTTATTCGAGGCTCCTGCTCCTTCAATCTCCACCAGTCAAGCTACTAACAGAATTATGAGAGAAGAACCCTCATCGTCAAATGATGTAACTGAAGAACACGGCAAATCCGTAACGCCAGAGTCCAGTACAATTTCTCAGCACGATGCTGTCAAGGACAGTTTGCCAAGTCCAGAGAAAAAATTATCGTCTCGGAAGAGGAAAACACAGACATCAGCTAGACTCACTTCAGATGAAAACCTGGATAACCTCCGCAGCAAGAGGAAACTTTTTCAAAAAATGTTCAAATGTTTGTAGAGCTTACGGGACTTAACTACGGGGTCATCAGTCCCTAAACTTACAAACTACTTATGAACTAGCTGATCCTAAGGACGGCACAAATATCCATGCCCGAGGGGGGATTCGAACCCCCGACCGTAGTGGCCGTGCAGAGCGTGAATGGAGCGCCTCAGTCCCCTCGGCCACCGCGGTCGGCGATTTTTTTCAACAGGGCACAAGGAAAACAATGAACAAATGCAACAAGAACAATAAACAGAAATGTACGTCTGTGAGTAATGATGAAAGAAGTTTACCAAGCTTCAATTCGCTAGCAAACAACGAAAATAATTGTGGATTTTGTTTATTGAATTATTATAGTGCAGAATCAGTAGCTAAGGGTGACTGGATTCGCTGCCAAAAATGCAATGTTTGGTACTACGAAGTATGCGTTGGTGCCCAAGGGAAAAAGTGCTTTATATGTGGAAGATGCAAGTGATCAAAATTGTATCAGGAAGTGATCACAATTGTACCTAATGTGGTACATTTTCGATCGATTCTTCTCAATTCTGTAACCTATTTTTGTGTTTATACCAACTTTTGTAATTGTATAATATTTGTGTTACATATTCATTAAAAATCCAAGAACAAATGCCACAGTTAAAATTATTTCTTTTCTCAATATATTTCCAGTTACAATAACAAGTGTCCGAAATGATCGCAATTGTACCACCTTACCCTACCCTAACCCTCTTTTCCCTGCAATTACGTACTCCATAGAAATTTATATCTGAAAGAAAAGTCCCCTGACGTAGACCACTAATATTCGCTGTTATAATATATCTAATTGCGACATTATAGCATCAGGTATTGTAATCTATAAACATAAAAATGAATCCCTATTTTCCTTGGTTACGCCATACTTGATAAAGACTCGATCACTTTGGCTGATATTTCTTTTGTTGTGTTCGCAATTCTCAAGACAAGGCTTGAATGAAATAAAATTTTTGGGAAACTTATGGAAAATAGGAAAATTTAAGAAAAACTGAAAGTGCTTTTTTCATTGTGTCCGCGTGTTTCTATTGCATACAAATCTATAGTTTTGTTCCAATATTGATGAAATTTTACTCACTTGTTCTTGAAAACAAGAGGAACCTCACTGCCTACATACAGTTTCGAGTGATGCATAACGTATGGTACTTTAGTTACGGACTTGGATAAAATCTGCAGTTTGATAACGATCTTGATGAAATTTTGCACACTTGACCTTCAAAACAATAGGAACATCACTATATATGTAAGATTTCATATATTGCGTGGTGGAGGGAACCTTGGACACCTTCTCGCCGATGACTATCAAAGTTTACAGATATCTATACATGTTTCATAGACAGGTATAGGAGATAGAAGGAGAGAGGAGGAGAAGACGGACAGAAAGGCAAGGAGGAAATGAACAGAGGTAAAGGAGGACACAGAGAAGGGAAGACGAGGGTGGAATCAATAAATATCCACGCAACGCCGGATTTTTACCTAGTTGGCTAATAAAAGTTGAAGGGTGGTATTTTTACATTGTGTAATTGCTGTAGCAGATATTTTGAGACGTAAATCGATGTAATTACAGCGCAGTTATTCTCCAATTAATATTTTTCTCATGCCAAATGATCAAAGTATACCAGTAATTGAATAAAGTGTACTAATATTTTCACGCGTGTCCTTAAAAGGGGGCTGGGAGGGACTGCAGAATCGAGAGGTTGATGGGTCGAATCCAGTGACCCATTAATCCCAGATGACTTACAAAGGGTCGAAGTGAATTTTGAAAAATAAAAAGTCAATGAATTTAACTGAATAAGACAACCAATTTAATTACATGATTAATTAAAACTACCCTAGAACGAATATTGATCTATTGCTGAGATTTCCACATTAGGGGCTGGTAGATGATTACTCCAAGGTATTTTCGTGTAATGGTTGGATGGATAGGACGGTGATAAATGGTGAGGTAGAAGTAGGAAGGAGGAGCAGGTGGTGTTCCTAATTATTGCCTGAGTTTTGGAGAGGTTCATCTTGGGGAACCAGTGGCAGGTAAATTGCTTCAGGTGAATACTATAGAGGACGTGTGGAAGGTAGAGGTAAAGACTGACTTAAGCTGGGGTAATGAATTAGATGTGTATAAGTGTGGAGTTTTGAAAGGAGGCCAGAATGACAAAGCAGGAACTGTTGGAATAAGTGATGAGCGAGACTCAGGAGCTGGTCATGGTAGAGCTGGGTAATGGAAAGCAGGTAATGTCGGGGGCTTCACCAGGAGAGGATGAGTTCAAAAACCTGAGCTGAGGCAGATTGGGGGTCAGTTCGGTTTGAACAAATTCAGGATCTTGGTGGTTTCCATAGGTCGGGATAATAGGTTTTGGAGAGGATAGTGGTCTACAGGGTTACAAGTATGATGAGAGAAGATAGCTAATATGGTCATGACCAAGGAATATGTTGCGTTTTCTCTGAAGTAGTTATTTCTCATCGGATATGTGACAAAAGTACCCAGTGACATTTGCACCCAACCCCAAATCTGCGACATTTGCACCCAGTCTGACCTGTTTACTACGTCACGACCTACCTGCAGCCCGTACCCTCCCTAAGCCGTCCCTGTTTTCGCGGTAATGCCACGCCGCCCAGTCCTCGCTCACCGGAAACGCTCTCTCGACACAGTCTGCCTGCAGTTCCGAGTTCCTTGTCCACCTCAGCGGATGACTGCTAACTGTCAGTACGATTATGAAGATCGTAGTGTTCGGTTCGTGCAATTTATGCATTTGTGCCAGCTGGGTACACATTTTCAGCTTTGCCCATTCGCAGTTGTCATATATTCTGTGAATATGTTAATTTTCTTTTACTATTATAATTTTTTTTGTAATATAACCACACATTCGAAAATTATCACTTTTTCGGAAATAAAACCTAAATATTTGTTTCTTCCTTTGTTTTCTAAACGTAACATACAATACTGTAGAACATCCTTTTCATATACAGTAAAAAGGCTTAGAACCAGAATTTAACGGTGTTGATAGTTTTCGACTTCTATCGCCGATACATAGGCGATATATCGATGTTCAAACCATCGATGTTTTGGGGCAAAACGTCGATGTTTTCAAAACGTAGATTTATCGTTTGCATCCCTAGTCATCAGTCTTCTGACTGCTTTGATGCGACCTGCCACCAAATCTTTAGCCAACCGTTTCGTTTCAGAGTACCATTGCAACCTACATCCTCAATTATTTGCTTGATGTTTCCATTCTGTTTTCCCTTAGTGATGTAAAATGCCTCGACATTTGCAAGTTGCGGCAAATCAAATGTTCAAATGTTTGTAAATCTTATGGGACTTAACTACGGGGTCATCAGTCCCTAAACTTACAAACTACTTAGGAACTACTTACGAACTAGGACGGCACAAATATCCATGCCCGAGGGGGGATTCAAACCCCCGACCGTAGTGGCCGTGCTGACCGTGACTGGAGCGCCTCAGTCACCTCGGCCACCACGGCCGGCTTGCGGCAAATGCCTAGAATGAATGATTGGGTAAATGCCCAAAATTCATAAATACCCAGGCATTTATGGCTTTAAAACATAAACTTAAAAGCAGTACCTACAAAAAATTACGTGATATTTTGTACAACTCCATAAACTACATATCAAATGCTTCAATTCTCTTCTGTTCTCATTTGCCAGCAGTCCAAGTTACATACAATGCTATACTGCAAACTTATGTTCTGCGAAATTTCTGCCTAAAGTCCAGGGCGATGTTTGACAGCAGTAGATTTCTCTTTCCCGTGAATGCCCTCATTGCTTGTGCTAATCTACTTTTTATGTCCCTCTTGCTTCTTCCGTCCTGAGTTAGTTTACTGCAGAGGTAGCAGAATTCCTTGTCTTGGTGTATATTGTGATCAAATTCAAATGTTTGTAGAGCTTATGGGACTTGACTACGGGGTCATCAGTCCCTAAACTTACAAACTACTTATGTACTAGATTATACTAAAGGCGACACAATCATCCATGCCCGAGGGGGCATTCGAACCCCCGACCGCAGCGGCCGTGAAGACCGTGACTGGCACGCCGCAGACCACTCGGCCACTGCGGCCGGCTTCAGCACTACATTGTGATCACCAATTCAGCTGTTATTTTCTCGCTACTTTTATTTCTGTTACTTATTATGACTTTCATCATTCCTTGGTTTACTTCAGTCCATGGTCTGTGCTCATTAGTCTTTTCATTCTATTCAACAGACCCTGTAATTTTCCTTCACTTTCACAGATGATAGCAATGTCATCAGCAAATCTTATCACTGATATCCTTTTACCCAGAACTTTTATCAGAGCCTTGAATATCTTCTTTATTTTCTACATTAAGTCTCTTCATTGTGCAAGTTGAACAGTGATGGCGACAGTCCACAACCTTTTCTTACCCCCTTTTTAATCTGAGCATTTCGTTCTTGACTTTCAACGCTTATTGTATCCACTTCGTTCTTATACAAACTATGTATTTTCCGCCTTTCCCTACAAGTTTACTCCTACTTTTCTCAGGATTGCGAACATCATGCAGCACCTTACATTATCGAAAACTTTTTCCAGGTCACAAATCTTATTAATATGTCTTGGTTGTTCTTTAGGCTCGCTTCCATTATAAATTGCAGCAATGCTATTGCCGTAAAGTACGGCCTTGAGTCAATGCGACCTCACAGCCCTCGGCTCTTCTACCTGCCGAACAGAGACCGGACGGGGAGATTAGCGGGCCGACCCTCGACCAGAACTGGGTGCTAATGTCACTGGGTGCAAATGTCACTGGGTGCTTTTGTCAGGACACCATTTCTCATCATGTACTGTGGCTGGGGTGTTTAATTCCGTTTAAGGTATGTTGTTCAAATACTGGAAGGTGGGAGCTAGTGGTGGGGCTGTGATAAACCTTTGTGATATTTTTAAGTTATGTGTTGTTTTCTGATTGAGTAAGTACACTCGACAGTGTTGAAGTCAGATTTGGACGAACAGCAGTGGCCGGGGCTATGAACCAGGTGCTGCTGCCAATACGCGTCAGGCGCGCTTATATCCCAGAGATACTGCCTGTTGGCATTACGCAAAGATATAAAACGTCCATGCAGAGAGATGCCAGCAGACGACGCTGCTCTGAGTATTCTGTATACACTTGCAAAAGAAATTTGAAGTTATCCTGTTAGGACCTTAGTTAACCACACACTCTGCAATCGTCACATATTCAGAAATAAACTATAAAATATTGGTGACAAGTGAGGAATATCAGTGTAGGCACACTCTCGGATCGCAACATATTCGAAATTCAGCAGCAAAATATTGGAGAGAAACAAGAAATATCAGCCTTTCCATACCCTCGGAAACCACGAGATATTCGGAAATAAATAGCCTAATCTTTCTGACTAGCGAATAGTATAGCTAAATGTTATTGATACTCATTTCACTTACCAGCTATTTAAACGTCCCCATAGTTTTGTCTTTAAAAAAAGAAAAAAAAAAGTTTGTTAATCTTATCGAACTTAACTGCGGGGTCATCAGTCCCTAAACTTACAAACTACTTATGAACTAACTTGTACTAAACACAGCACAAACATCCATGCCCGAGGGGGGATTTCGAACCCGCGACGGGGAACGGCATCGCGCATCGGAGCTTAGCGACTCAATGTGCTCGGCTGCTCCGCCGCGGCTAGTTTTGTCTCTAACCCTATTTTCAAAAATCACATCATATTTTGAACAAAGGTAAAATATTTGTGAGAAGGAAGACTATAAGTAATGACATTCCTGGTAGTACCACTAGCAGCGGCAATTTCATTCCCCGTTTTTCAGTCACACATAAATCACCAAATCGATGTTAACTAACAGCACTCATAAGTAACATAAATGTTCAAATGTCTGTAAATCTATCGGACCAAACTGCACGGTCATCAGTCCGTAGCTTACAAACTACTTAAACCTAGGTAAACTAACCTAAGGACAAACACATACACCCATGCCCCAGAGAGGATATAAGTAACAAAGTACTGGATAACATACTACTTTTATATGAACAGCAAAATCCCACAAATTGTTGTGGATAAGTAACTCCTACAATAAGTTATAAACGATAAGATAATAAAAAATAAAAGATTGATGTGGGACGTGTTTCGAACACAGTAACTCTTGCTTGGTAGTCCTCAACTCTACCCAGTACACTACGATAACTTGCTGCTAGTGTCATTTTTTGGATTTTATATAATATCGTTTCTAACAGATTTGTTTCACAATGTTAATAAAATGTTCAAATGTTTGTAAATCTATCGGACTCAACTTCTTAAACTAAGTAAAACTAACCTAAGGAAAACCCAAACTCCCATGCCCAAGGGGGGACTCGAACTCCCGACGGCGAACTACGCGCACTACAGCACGGCGCCCCAGTGCGTACGGCTAATCCACCGCGGCTCAATATTCATATGATTTTATTTACATAAATTGTGCTAGAGATATTTTGTGATTCATCTTTAATGCGCTGTTGCCGTGAAACAGTTTACTGCGAGCCGCGGCGGATTATCCGTGCGCACTGGGACGCCGTGCTGCGGTGCGCGCGGCAGTTCGCCATCAGGGGTTCGAGTCCCCCCTCGGGCATGGGTGTTTGTGTTGTCCTTAGGTTACTTTAACTTAGTCTGTAAGCTACTGACTGATAACCGAGCAACTGAGTCCGATACATTTACAAACATTTGGACATTTGGTTTACTGCGAGTTATGAAACCAAAACTGTGAGATAGACCTATACGACAAATCAAAATGGCGTCTGTGACATGCAAGGAACAATGAATGTCATTTTGACGTCTTTTCCGGTCGTCGTCCGTTGGCTAATGTCACAGAGAATTCCATTGGAGGGAAACAAATGTTTGCTTGGGATATATAGGAACTCCTTTACGCTTTCCATCAGCACAAGGTTCTAACTCGAAAGCATCTAGGAGCTCTCGATTTGGTGAGACATCTCTCGCGCCATCCCATCCAGTTGATGGTAATTGGTTCTGCTGGTAACGGTATTTCAGCTTTTCGTCTTGAAGTACGGGATACAAGTAGGAAATGGAACAACGCTCTCACAAGAAATATGGTGCATTGCAGCAACATGAATTTGTCGCAGTTTTGTTTCATGTAGAGGTGTTAACTCATACGTGTATATTGTATATAACGAGGAGCAGTGTGTCTTAGAATGAATTTGCACTTTGATTTGAACCATGGAGTTTACTGCGTCTCTTGTGTGAATTTTAAAACTGACTTAGTACATCTCTTTCTTTCGATATCTAAGCAACTGTAGAAACCTTTCTCCCCAGGAGGAGGAAAGCACACCTACGATATTTTGGATTTGTGGTGTCGCACAAGTCCAAAGTGCGCGCCACCTACTTTCGCCGCGCGCCGCCATGCACGCACGGCGCGGCGTTCTTACGACGACAGCCACGAGCGCCCTCTGCTGCAACTCCGCTCGTGGCCACGACTGAACGACATCGTTCACTTGGGACTGAGATAGGAACCAGTCAACACATCGGAATCAGATAGGCACCAGTGAAGACTTGGCTATCGTATAGGCACTAGGCAGGCCTCTAGCTCAACTATGTATCAGCATTCGGCACTGAATCTATGTAAAAGTTAAGTATTGTATAAATTCTGTGCAATATGTATCTCGTTCTAATTCACTTTAGTGTTTCTAGTTTCTGCTGTCCCACTGGCTGCTCCCCTCCGTACCTGCACGAGCGTGCTACCTTTATTCCTGTGTCGGTCTTCCTACTCGGCCACAGACACCTACGACGGAAACGAGACACAAAAGCGGCGACGAGGCTGGGACACAAAAGGATTTTCAAGTATAATGTCTGCATGAGGATATTTTTGTAATTTTTTCAGTGTAGGTGAAACTGTTTGTGTGACTCTTGCATTTTCAAGTTTCTTCTACGTCTGAACTAATGTTACGTAGGCTCTGACCGTAGCGCCATTAGGGACTGTATATTAATGACGAGAATTGGAAGTACTGTTTTTAGTTTTAAATTTTAAAAGCAGTGCACTTTGTGGTACTCGGCCCACCCCTCCCTGCAGAAGATGCCCGCCTGTTAAAGACATAATCAGAGAAAAAGTTGAATGATCCAAGCAGTGTGGCATATCCCATCAGTTCTATATTATCAGCAACTTTTTTTAAACTGTGAGGACGGGGGTACACCGTTGAGCGCGACATGTTAAGATTTACTGCCTAACTACTGGGTGAAAAAAAAAACGAGGAGAAATTTTTGCAATTCACAATTGTTGCTCTGTCAGAGATACTCAGCGCAAGCCACTGTCTCTCAGATGAATAACATTAAGGGAAACAAAAAAGATTGTGATCATATCCACAGGGTCATGGAGCGTGCCTTGGCCTTCCTAGGTCAGCATATTGAACAGTGCCGCTTTGAAAATGCTTGTCCATCTTTGCCCACGACAAACACCGACATCATTCTTGTACAATTATCTTTAATTCTGACGTCATGGAGTTGGTCTGACATGTTTTACAGGTCAGTCATATTGTCGCGTTGAAATGGAAGCAGGCTTGACTTCCAAGGCAGGGCTGTTCCGTCCAAGTAGAAATAAAGGTTGGCCAAGCACATCGTATGATCCCACCTGTTGTACTTGGTGACTCGGTCGAACCCTTTTAGCCTTTTGTTGGGGTCCTGTCCAGCGTCTCCAGAAAACACCGATGAGTGTCTGATGTGCAGCTGGCTTACCGCTGGTTTCGTGTCCATCGTTCTTCTGATAATACGGACTTTCGGAAGGATGTACTCGGTATATCCCTTGTATTCCGGTTCTAGTCCGTGTAAGCGACGGCTTTTACGTTGCCTAATCGGAGCCACGGTGATGCAGCTGTTGCACAGGATACTCGGCGCGCCGGCCGGCCGAGGGGATTGAGGCGCTCCAGTCACGGCCACTACGGTCGGGGGTTCGAATCCCCCCTCGGGAATGGATATTTGTGCCGTCCTTAGTTGTAAGTAGTTCATAAGTAGTTTGTAAGTTTAGGGACTGATGACCCCGTAGTTAAGTCCCATAGACTCTACAAACATTTGAACATTTGATACTCGGCGCCTGCACCAAACAATGTCGCGTTGAAATGGAAGCAGGCTTGACTTTGAAGGCAGGGTTGTCAACTGAACACAGCACTTATATTGAAAGCAGGTTTATTGCGAACTTAACATACACGCAGCACTAACTGCCTCTCGGGCAGAGTGCTCTGCTATTTATACTCAGACAGAATTTACCAGAAATTAGAAGAATAGTTAACTTAAGAAACATTTAGAAATTACAAGTGAACATAAGAAATATTTAGAATATCCTGGAAATGATAATTAGAAAGAAATAAATTTTTGCCGGTGGACGGGATTGAAAAGGCGACCTTCAGCACAGCAGTTTTTTTATTTTTTATTTTTATTTTTATTTGCCTAAATAAACGAGGAATAAACAGCAAAGACCTCTTAAAAACATCAAATCGAAACATTCTTCTTTTAAAATGAAAATCGTTGACACCAGTGCAGACACTAAACATTGGAGAGAGGGAGCAGTCAGGCCGGTGTCGCCGCCGTTACTGTACGCAAACAAAACTGCCCCCTCAAATGAACACAATTTTTAATTAAAAAGAAAGTGAAACGAGTGTCTTCTTTCACTCACAGTGCTTTTCTGTGTTTATTCTTCTTAATTTATTGAAATGAACTAATTGTAATCTGTTTGGTTTCTTGATAATACTTGGTTCTTTATCATTTTGATAAGTATTTAGACGCGACGACGGCGTCAGCTTCAATTACTTCGATCTCGCACGGGAATCCGAAGTGGCGAGTGTAAGAGGGCATGGACGATAGGGGCGCTACAGCCATAGCGTGCCACTTGTGGGAATTTGAGACGGGCAGGAGGCGAGCACCGGTCGACACCTCGGTGCGGCGCGCGGCTTGTTTACGTCCTGGTGTTTGCCGGTGGTCGCTGCGGGCATCGCGGCGTCGGCGGATCTTCTGCTCTTCGCGGCTTCAATTAATTGTAAGTCTGTTCCGTGAATGATTATAGTGAAGAGAGAGAAAATAACGTTCGGGTTTCGTTTCATCGTAATGTCGACAAACCATCCGCCTTTGAAACCTACCCGGACATAATTTGTATTCTGTATGACACGTTCATTAACGCCCTGTTTCTGAAACTAGCTAGTGCTGAACTGTGTGAGAGACTTGTCTCCGTTAATAATGGAGAACGTAAATTCCGTCACTTAAACGGTAAGATAAGCACGGTTAAAATTACGGCCGGCCGCGGTGGCCGAGGAGACTAAAGCGCTCCAGTCACGGTCTGCACGGCCACTACGGTCGGGGTTCCAATCCCCCTCGGGCATGGATATTTGTGCCGTCCTTAGGATTAGCTAGTTCATAAGTAGTTTGTAAATTTAGGGACTGATGACCCCGTAGTTAAGTCACATAGACTATACAAACATTTAAAATTACGCACGCTGGCTTTGGTATTCGTCACATCCGTGTTTTTAATCTACCATATGAGATCCGCGATGAGACGATCCAACGATACTTGCAACCGTACGGTGATGTCTCCCAAGTGGTCAAAGAGAAATGGTCGAGTGATTACCGGTTTTAAGTTTATAATTGTGTGCGTAGCGTTACGATGGTAATAAAACAGCACATCCCTTCCTTTATTATGGTTAATGGGCACCGTGCTTTTGTAACTTATAACGGACAACCTCAAACGTGTAGTTTTTGTCAAGCTGTCGGCCATTACAGACTCCAGTGTCCCAAACGTAAGCGGCCGGTCCAACTACCGCGTGAAGATAACGTAGACCTGGGGTACAGCTACGCTGCCGGACATGCCGTCCCCACCGTTCCCCTGGACCGCGAGCTGTAACCCGCTACGACGGATATCCCCGCGGCTATGGACACAACCCCTGTGGCGAATAATAATGAGATTGCAATCCCCGGCCACTACGGTGGGAGGTTCGAATCCCTCCTCGGGCATGGATATTTGTGCCGTCCTTAGTCTTAGCTAGTTCATAAGTAGTTTGTAAGCTTAGGGACTGATGACCCCGTAGTTAAGTCCCATAATTTCTACAAACATTTGAACATTTTTTGCAATCCCCGAAATCCCCGAAGAAAGCAAACGGAAAGCTGAAGTCCTAAATTTAACCTTTAAGAAATCTTTCACGCAGGAGGACCGCACAAATGTACCATCATTTGATCAACGTACTGGATGGAATACCAGTTCGGTTTTACAAAGACTATTCTGCGGCGTTGGCCCCATACTTAGCTTCCATTTATAGCGAATCTTTAATTCAGCGCAAAGTTCCTAGTGATTGGCAAAAAGCGCAGGTGACTCCCGTGTATAAGAAAGGAAAGAGAACTGACCCATACAATTACAGGCCAATATCGTTGACATCAGTTTCATGTAGAATTTTGGAGCATATTCTCAGTTCGAATATAGTAAATTTCCTTGAAACGGAAAGGGTTCTTTCTATCAATCGGCACGGGTTTAGGAAGCATCGTTCATGTGAAACTCAGCTGGCCCTTTTCTCACATGACATCTTGCGAGCCATGGACGAAGGGCAACAGGCGGATTGTGTCTTTCTCGACTTCAAAAAGGCGTTCGACGCAGTGCGACACTGCAGACTGCTAACGAAGATACGAGCTTATGGAATAGGTTCACAGATTTGTGGCTGGCTGGAAGACTTCCTAAGTAATAGAACGCAGTACGTTGTTCTCGACGGCGAGTGTTCATCAGAGACGAGTGTATCGTCAGGCGTGCCCCAGGGGAGTGTGATAGGACCGCTGTTATTTTCTATCTATATAAATGATCTGATGGACTGAGTAAGTTGTAATTTGCGGCTGTTTGCTGATGATGCTGTGGTGTATGGGAGGGTGTCGTCTGTAACTGACTGTAATAGCATACAGGATGACTTAGACAAAATTTCTAGTTGGTGCGAAGAATGGCAGCCAGCTCTCAATGTAGAAAAATGTAACGTGATGCGCATGAGTAGAAAAAACAATCCTATAATGTTCGAATACAGCATTAGTAGTGAGCTTCTTGATGCTGTCTCGTCGTTCAAATATCTAGGCGTAACATTGCAGAGCGATATGAAATGGAACGAGCATTCAAATGTTCAAATATTTGTTAAGCTTATGGGTCTTAACTACGGGGTCATCAGTCCCTAAACTTACAAACTACTTATGAACTACTTACAAACTAGGACGGCACAAATATTCATGCCCGAGGGGGGGATTCGAACCCCCGACCGTAGTGGAAAATGTTCAAATGTTTGTATAGTCTATGGGACTTAACTATGGGGTCATCAGTCCCTAAACTTACAAACTACTTATGAACTAACTAAGACTAAAGACGGCACAAATATCCATGCCCGAGGGGGGATTCGAACCCCCGACCGTGTGGCCGTGCTGACCGTGACTGGAGTGCCTCAGTCACCTCGGCCACCGCGGCCGGCGGAACGAGCATGTAAGGACAGTTGTGAGTAAGGCAGACAGCCGACTTCGGTTTATTGGGAGAATTTTGGGAAGATGTACTTCATCTGTAAAGGACACCGCGTATAAAACGCTTGTACGACCACGTCTTGAGTATTGCTCAAGTATTTGGGACCCGCAGCAGATCGGTTTGAAGGAAGACATAGAGGCGGTTCAGAGGCGAGCAGCTAGATTTGTTACCGGTAGGTTCGACCAATGCTCGAGTGTCACGAAAATGCTCCGGCAACTCAATTGGGGATCGCTGGAAGAAAGACGACGTTCTTTTCGTGAATTTCTGTTGAGTAAATTTAGAGGGCCGGAATTTGAAGCTGAGTGTAGTACGATCTTGCTGCCGCCTACTTACATTTCGCGTAAAGATCACAAAGACAAGATAAGAGAAATTAGGGCTCGTACGGAGCCATATAGGCTTTCTTTTTTTTCCTCGTTCAATTTGGGAGTGGAATAGGAAAGGAAATGCCTAGTAGTGGTACAGTGTACCCTCCGCCACGCACCTTACGGTGAATTGAGGAGTATGTATGGAGATGTAGATGAAGTGATGCAAATGTATCGGATGTGACTGCAAACAGTACAAATGACGACCGCATTGTTACGGAAGTAGTAGTTCCTACAGTGTTTGAATGTCCTAACCCAGCCAGTAGTGTATCTGCTTCCGAGAGTGTCAAAGCCTGTAGTCGGGTCAGAACACGTGGACTCCACCTCCGCGGCTCCCGTGCCACGGTGGCGGCCACCGAAAGTGATACGGGGCCTGAGGCCTGCGGTGCGGTCGACCAGCCGGCCCCCGAGCCTCAGAGGGAGTCCTCCCGCCCCCCAGCTCCAGTTCCTCCCGCAGGTCCGAATCCCGGGACGTTTCCCGCCGAGACCGCAGCTTGTCGCGTTCCTCCGGCCCCGCCAGCACACGTCTCGCAAAGTGACGGCGAGGCGCAACGTAGGCCTCGAACCCCGTACCGCCGACCGACAGAGCTCGCGTGCCGCCCCCGCCCCCCGCGACCCCGCTGCCTCGGCTGGCCCCGGCCACCGACAGCAGCAGCAAACGGACTCTTCCACACCTGATCCCGACCACCGAACCGCCACGGTGCACTGGTTGCATTCGGTTTTGTCACAAAATCTGACGACCACCGACGCAGAAATGGCAATGGAAGCAGAGTCTCTTCCAGTTTCCACCCCCGCGGCCGTCAAACGGAAAGCGGAAACCGACGACTCGCTTAACCGACGAGCTCGTCAGTCGGTGAAGGCTCTGTTGCGCGATATCGACATGACTGCGCCAGGCGCAGCATCAGTGACGGTCGCGGGCGACCTGATACCTGATACCACTCCCCCCCCCCCCGGCGAGCGCGTCGATTGCACGGAGACTACGGCGGATGATGACGGGAAGTGAAAATTTCCTTATTGTGTTGTGTGGCCGCTCTGTTTTATTTCGCAGCGCGATTTTTACCGATTTTACTGTCTTTAATGTCTGTAGTTCATTTTATTCTGTGTCGTTTTATTAATCCGGGACTCTGGAGTATTTTAACGGTTAACGTCAATAAACTGAGAAGTGCCAACAAGGCGTTGGCATTAAAGAACTTTTTATGTGACAATCACTGCCATGTCGCGTTTTTACAAGAGGTTATGCGCGATGCGCTTTTATGTTTACATGCTTTTACTGATTTTATTGTGGTGGACATGTTTTACCCTCTGACACTACCGGAACCGCTATCTTAGTGCAGTCCGACTAGCCTATTGCAAATATTGAACTAATACCTAACGGTCGTGGGAATGCGATTACTATTTTAGGAATTATGTTTATAAACGTTTATGGACCGGCCGGCAATAACAAGCCGGCGGAGGCACAGTTTTATAGTAATGATGTTTCTTATCTTTTATCTCGCAATGTTCATACTTTAGTACTTGGCGGTGATTTTAATGCTGTTTTTAGAGGACCGTGATCAAGGACCACGACCTATTAAACGCCAGGAACTGCAGTTTTTAATTGACACCTTTAAACTTGTTGACGTGTGGCGGGTATTATATTCCGATACAACTTATTTTACGCACTTTTATCCAACGGGTCGTAGTCGACTCGATAGAATATATGTGTCGGCCCACCTCAGGGACAATGTCCGTTTAGCGGAAGTACGACCAGTGATCTTTTCCGATCACAGTAGTTTTTATCGCCAGTTACTTTTAGCGCAACCGAGTGTTCCTCGTCGCAAAACCTTATGGAAATTCAATTGTAGCCTTTTAGAAGATGAACATTTTATTGATAATTTTAACTTAAAGTGGCAAAAGATTGTACGCGATAGGCCGGGTGATATCAGCGATTTAGAATGGTGGGTGGCAATAGCAAAACCGGCGGTCAGGCGAGACGAGTCGCGAGGCGGCGCGGTGCCGTCGCGCCATGTCCCGCTTCCACCAGGACTGTCTGCGCGACTTGTCGGAGCGCGTGACGTCACAGCCCGCGCTGCGGGGGCGGGAGCCATCGCGATGCGCGCAGCCAGGATGAGCCCCTGTCCATTTATCACTTAAACAGGCGACAGCAACTCAATGTTTCCTCGTGGAAATGTCGCGACGGGACTCGAACCACCGCCATGCGGGACATTATCGCTGATGTCTACCAACATTTTAGCACCTTTTTCACTGATGCGAACCTTGACGATAACTCCATGAGAGATTTTTTAACTTCTGTGCCTAGTGCTCTGGGCAACATGGACAGAGTGTATTTAAATGATCCTTTCACGGCCAATGAACTTTATGATTCCGTTTGTCGGAGCCCCACGGGAAAGTCGCCTGGCCCTGACGGGATACCGGCGGAATTTTATCGTAAATTTTTTAATCTTTTTAGCGATGTATTTGTTAACATTGCGCGTGATATACAGAATGGTGCTGCGATTCCCACAGATTTACCCGTTGTGTGGCATCAAGGATAAGGTCGGTTTTACCCACCGTCCTTTCACAACATCAAACCTGCGCTGTCAGAGACAGGAACATCTTTGACGCCATTCTAGCATACCGTGACTGTATCGGTTATGTCAAGAGTGCAAGGGTGCGAACAGCTGCGGTACTTTTAATAGATTTTAGTAAAGCCTTCGACCGTGTTAGTCATATATACCTAAGAAAAGTAATGGTTAGCATGGGATTTGGGATACCATTCACATCCGTGGTTCAGAATCTTTTGATGAGCGCCACTTCTAGAGTACGGGTTAACGATCAATTTACTGAGCCCTTTCCACTGTAGATGTAGATGTAGAAACCTCCGTAAGGGCCCGGTCCTACGCTCAGGGGTGTGGGGAGGGAGGGTTTCCAGCAGTTCCGTAAGATGGCCCATGATGGCGCTGCGGTCAGAAGCAGCCCTTTAAACTGGCCAGAGCAGGCGGCAGGTAGCGGCTGTCCCCACAACCACCTCCCTTCAAACGCCAGCAAGCCGGACACAGCCGTGGCCTCGTGGCAGGCGGCACGAGCTCTCCCCTCAGCCTCCCCTCCACGCTACCCTCTGACATGCGAGAGGCACCCTAAGCCAGGGAACGGCCTGACACCTGCTAGCATATTACGGAACTACGAGGGGAGCGTAGGACAGTGGTTTGAGGGGGCTGCTCCTCTGTATATGTTACTCTGTGATAGCGTGGTTCGAGTTCTCCCTGAGGCATGGGTGTGTGTGCTATCCTTAGGTTAGTTTACCTAGGTTTAAGTAGTTTGTAAGCTACGGACTGATAACCACACAGTTTGGTCCGATAGATTTACAAACATTTGAACACAATTTTATGATGTTTGACACCTGTGAGTTCACTGTATTATATACTTTTTGTGGTTACCTCTCAGAAACAATTTGAACTTCATGCCATTCCTGGTGCAATGCTAAAGTTAACCAGGTTCGGACATTGGCCTTGTATACCGATACCAATGAAAACGTCAATATCTTACGTCTAATCTAGTCTCGATCAGAAACGCAAGCTTCTTTTGGTCAACAGTGCGTTCAAATTGAAAGCACGAACAAAAACTCATTGTTTCATTGAATGAGTTTCATAATGTACCCGATTTGTCACTTATTGTAATTAAATTAATTGCTCTTGTATTCTAATGTTTTTGTATGACGGTATTGAATTACATGTAGACCGACTGCCATAAGGAGCAATGTTCGCTACTGCTTCTTTGGTACCCATTGTGAATAGTCGAACGACTGTACTCTACAGGGGTTTTGAATGTGGAGTACACGCAACACAGCTACGTTAGTTGGGATGCATTCAGCAGTGATCCACTTTTTTTGCTGTCAAGTGTACAATATTCTACAGCATCCATTTTCAATAAGCTGCCACAAAAACTAAAGAATCTTAGCACTTACCCACACACTTTCAAATCTAAATTGAAGAGTTATCTCATGGCTCACTCCTTTTATTCTGTCGAGGAACTTCTAGAAAAGTAAACAATTAAGCTAATTCATTTTTTTCTTTATTGATTCTTTTCAGTTTGTCTTAAGATTGCCGTGTGCATAGGACTACTTAAAAATTTTCTTTCACCATTCTTGTGTTAAACTTTATCTATTGACTTGTTCCATAACCATGGAGTGTCACTCCTCAATTAGGTCCTGTGGAACAGAAAACCATATTATTATTATTAAACCTTGGCATCTCTGTCTTGGCAAGTTCTTTCGAAACAGTTTTCTTAGGAAGTTACTTCGACAGCCCACACATAAAGGAAATACTTTAGACCCTAATTACAAATAGGGCTGACCTTAGCGACGATGTCTTCAAAGAAACTGGAATTAGTGATGATGGTCTGCTTATAGCAGCGATGGTTACTAAAGTTGATAAATCCACCAAGAAAGATGGAAGGGTATATTTGCTACAAAAAACAGATTTCATTCGAGGATGATGTACGGAGAGAAATTGTGTGCAAAGTTTAAATGCGTTGCAAATCGCGATCTGGAAAAGTAATTGCCGAGGATGTAAATAAAATGACAGACTCGCCGCGGTTTAATAATAAAATTTGGAAAATACAGACGAAACAAACTGGACCTCTCTCGGATCAGAAAATAACGCGCAAAAGGGTGAAATTAGCAGTGATTCGTGCACCACCCAAAATATCGGAGTCGAAACATACAATTATTTTCGCTATATCCTTTGAATCTTGACGAGAACACGAAAAAAATGTGCTCCTATGAAAAATCGATAAGTGGTACGAAGGCTTCTGCCAAATCAGTTGTCGGATTGTCTTGTGTGGCAATAGAAGGTAGGGAAATGACAGAAGTAGTTTTAAATTTCGCGTTTAATAAGTCATTTACACAGGGGGATCACACTAAAAACCATCGATTGACCGTCACACAGGCCTCCGTCTGGACTACGTATTTATAAACATCCCTGACGTAGAAAAGCAAATGAAACAGTTTAAAAGTGTTGTTGTTAGGGGACTAAACAGCACGGTCATTAGTCCCCGAAACAGTTTAAAAGAAATGAGTCGCTGACACTATGGCGCTGGCGCCTCACTCATCGCGAATCTCTCGTGCAGCAGACTCCTGATACAGCAAAATTAAACATCAATATCCTGCACAGTTATTTTACATATTCTCAGATGGAATAAAATAAGATTTCACCATTTGGAAAAGCTTCTGTCCATTCATCAGCATAGCATTGCACAGCTCAGATTGCCCTTTCTCACATATTTTCTCACTTATTCCTTGAGATCCGAAAAACATTTAACATAGTCTCGCACTGCAGACTGTTAACGGCGGCAGGAGTGTATGCAGCATGTGAAGTAGTAGAACCCTGTAGGGAATCTGATAGCACCGCTCTACACGTAAACGATCTGACACAGACGGTGAGTAGCAAACAGCAACTATTTGACTGCGGTCACAGTGGCTCCGATATCGGTAGGCTTTACCGACGACGGCCGATCGTTTCAAATCAGTACTCCAGTGTGGGCACCGTCACAGTGTAGCCGATAGCGTCGCCCGAACGTAGACATTTCGGACGACATTTGGTGAAATTCAAATCAGTTTGTTTTCTTCGGTCAAATCGACCGACGTTCTCACACAGTAGATATAGGCCTAGACAGTGAGACACTGGTACGTTTAGTGAAAGGAAGAGAGAGATTGCGGCACCCAGAAGACGATAAATATCACAATCGGAATACAGTTCGGAATCTATGGTCTGATATTAGAGTTTATTGGAAACCGCAAGTTGGTTAACTTCTTTATCAGAAATTTTAGGTGTAAATCATAATTAAAAATATTTGTTCAATTCGTAAATGTGGCGTATCTTAATGTTATTGTAACGGCTCTCTTTGGTTGTTTTGATAATCGGTTATTAGCTGTCCACAAATTATTCTTACTGATTCTGGCGTTATTTAACAAAGCGGTGATTCTGTTCTATGAAGTGACCTGCAAATGTGGTGTACGTGTGCTTCCGGTTTTCGTTGGTTTCCGTGTTCATAGTTATCAATGACAGTCATTGACGATCAATGTAACATCATTTCGTTCATCATAATCAGATGTTTCTGGATAGCCTATAACTATGTTATTTGTGTATTTAAATACAGAAAAACTGCACCCATTATGTATTTTTATGCTTAGCACAACGCATTTCGAGAATTTTTCTAGTTTTTAGTGCATAAATACAGCGTGACGTTTCCACGTGTGATTTTATGCATCTCTTACACAGGTGTAGTCTTTTTGAGGGTGCTACAATGAGGGAAATCGTACATAATAAATATTGGATTGGCAAGTTTTTACATGTTAAATAGTACTTCTGTCTGTACTTGAAAGTCTTGTGTCTGCTCCATTACACCATTATGTTTATTTACTCTTTGCGTTTTCTTCTTTGAATGTTCTGAGCTCAATGTTCCCCATGATTGCGTACTCATTGTGCGTATCTTTTGTGTGATGCAGTGCTCGTCGTTTTTTAGCTTGCGTTACACTGTATTGACTTTTCTCGCAACAGAGGACTGATAACCGAGCAGTCTAGTCCCCTCTAAACTACAACAACAACAACACTCTTTGTATAAAGGCAGGCCTATCTCATGTTATTATGTTTGATATTCTGAGTAATGGAAGAGACACAATACCTTTAAGCGGACAGAGAAAATTATGGTTTCTAACATTAGGATAAAATACACACCTAGAGGTTTGTTCCGTTCGATTTTCCGAACTACAGTAACCTAAAATAGGCAACTGCAATGCAAGAGTGGTAGAAAATTACACATTGAAACGTTTAGAAAGTATCGTACTTACGTAAACAAATGCACTAGAAGATTCGAATAAACTCTCGCACAAAGCAATAAACTTACCTAACTGGTGTAGATTTTCACTATTTAATGCATGGAGGTTAACTGGTGTATGTCTGCACAGCTTCAAATAAATTTAGCAAAACTGTAATATTACTTGTCAGTGACACCATGAAATATGACGCGTATGTAATAGAAATGACTCCTTTTTCCGATACCTCACATATTCGCTAAGTTTGTCTGGTAGCGATATGAAACGAATGAGGGCGTTAGTAGGAAAGCCAAATGGCCGGCTTTTAAGAAAGCGTGATTAATCTGTAAAGGAAACTGCACACATATTGTTAAACGTTAACGTGATCCAACCAGGTTCTCAATTTGGTTTCCAAACAAATCGGATTAAATGAAGAAATAGAAGCAATTAAGAGGCGGGTTCCATTAACGTTGCATCGTCTGCTGACCTCAAATGGGAATCCGTGGAGGTAAGACGACGTTCATTTTGCAGAAACCTATTGCGAAAATTTAGAAAAATGTTGCGTAAATACCATGATTCATGAAGATAAGACAAGACGAATCAAGACTTGTATGAAAGCATACAGTCAGTCATTTTTACTGGAAAGTAGTTAACTGCTAGAAGTTAACAGTATGCATTTAACAAATGTTTGTTAAGCTTATGGGACTTAACTACGGGGTCATCAGTCCCTAAACTTACAAACTACTTATGAACTACTTACGAACTAGGACAGCACAAATATCCATGCCCGAGGGGGGATTCGAACCCCCGACCGTAGTGGCCGTGCTGACCGTGACTGGAGCACCTCAGTCACCTCGGCCACCGCGGCCGACAGTTAACGGTATCCTCCATCTCGCAGCACTCGATGATTTGTGGACTAAACACTATAGATATAATCCCCTCCCTTGCGGAAGTAGCGGAGCATTCATTCGAGTCGCAGCTGTGGTGGAGGAAGGACGTGTGGCGGTCCTGTTGTAAACGACGGCTGGGTCGCGCCTTATGAGGTTAGTCTCAACTGCATCTTTTGCAATTGTGGTTTAGTTAAACTGATCGACAGGACAAAATTAATACGATAAAAGAGATGAGGAAAGACACTATCAAATTTACTTTTGACAGAAAGTTTGAAAGACCGAAAGCTTACGAGATTAAGTAGTGGTTTACCGAGAAAGTCAAGATTTCTGGGATCGATATAATAGGGGTACATTTATCTTTTGTTTCAAACGCTGCTTTTGTTAAATTGACTAGACCTGAACTATGTTACGCAATAGTTGACAAGTGTGGCAGTGTTACGAAGTTTCACCATTCAAACGGAACGGTGAGTGATGTAATCGTCACTCACGCAGGTTTATGCATCCGGACTGTGAGGGTTTTTGAGTTACCTTTAGAGATACCAGCGGAAGAAATAAATTCGGTTCTCACCCCCTACAGTACTATTCTCTCCAATGTCGGCGAGAAGTGGTCGGAGACTCGTATGTTTCCTGTATTGAAGGCCGTTTGGCAACTTAAGATTGAACTTCAGACACATTCGTTCTCACATAAATGTGCCCGCATATCGAGCTATAGTCATCTATGACGGGCAGCCCAGGACGTGTGCTCTGTGTAACTCAACAGAGCACATTCGCAGTGAGTGCACAAGGAAACGCGTCTCGCAGCTGCCGGCTGTAGAACCTGTTGTCCCAGGCCGGACGGTCAGCCTCAGTCTGACTTCGGTACCCACGCAGCGCAGCGGGGCCGTCAACAGCCAACACCACCTAGAAGACAAGGCCTCAGGCCGCGGAATTGGCTGTCCCCCTGCCTCGAAGCGGGCAGCCAGTAAGCTGCCCTGGCCAGTGTGACGTAGCTTGGCCAGTTGTGAGGCCTTGTCTTCCAGGTGGTGTTGCAACAGCAGGGCAGGAGGTACTCTCGCCGCAACAGCCGCTACCAGGAAACAGCGCGGGGCCGAGCATGACCGATGACGTACAGTCTTACATAGTGATGGCACGCGCCCGGCAAATCAGGAAACAAACAATACACACGGTGTGACCGAGCATCTCGCTAATCCATCGCAGTAAAACCTGAACACGATACCAGCAGATTCTGCGTCGAGTGCTCCTGCCTTTCAAAGTGAGGAGCCAGGGACTTCAGAACCGGTACCAATGGTTACTGATGACAACCCTAACCAGAATGCATCGATACAAGAAGGTCGCTCGGAACATCCGTCGCAAAGAGAAGGAATTCACGAATCTGAAGAAGGTAAACGTAGTACACAGAAGAAACAAAATGAAAATGAACCTCAAACGGAAAGGGAAAAAGCTCAATGTCGACGACCACATTGGATCTCAGAGTACTAACTTCGATCAGATGATGAGATATTACGAGAAAGATCTTCTATAGAATCGACGGACAAGTCACCTGATTTGTCCCCGGCCCATCGCCGAAGAGGAAACGTAACAAGAAACGTAGTCTGGCTCATGAGGCTGCAGAGAGAGTTGCTCCCATTTTAAAGGAGAAATTGAGAAGCATGCAGGACAAAGACAAGAACAAAGCGGACTCTACATCTGGTCTCTCCGATGAGTCTCGTATAGAAATCAGAACTTCAAAAAGATCCGAATGTACAATGCAGACATCACATACCGAGACTGACCATCCAATTTGTGACACAGACGAAGCATCCCTCCTTGGACGAAGTGTTGCAGTGGCAAGATCTGGATGGAGCGAAGACATCAACGATGAGGACTTGGAAGAAGACAATTTACCAGAAGCAGATTTTATTAAGATAATGTTCGAAAGTGTAACAACTGCACACAAGGAGTACAAAATGAAAGGAGGTACACGGAGTGAAAGAAAAATTTTGTCCTTAACGAAGTCCTATACATTGCTACATGACACTTACTCGTGGAACATAAATATAATGTGACCACCTTAAACGTAAACAAAATTCAAAGTGAAGTTAAAGTTGCAGCGCTTAGAGTTTTTTATATCAGTCAGACACCGATATAGCTTTGCTGCAAGAGGTAAAAGTCAAGAATCTTTATGTGGCTCTTTACCAAGAAATTGTAAACATTGCCCATGAGAGCAGTTGCGGGACTGCAATCCTCGTAAGAGACCGGATCGAAATGACAGACACTGCTCTTTTAGAATCTGGGAGAGGCATCAAATGCAAAAATTTTAATACAACTTTTATCAATATCTATGCCCCCTCTGGAAACAACGCTAAACCGGAAAGAGACGCTTTTTACAAAACTGACATTTTACCATTACTTTATGATAACAAATGTTCAAATGTTTGTACAGCTTATGGGACTTAATTACGGAGTCATCAGTCCCTAAAATTACAAACTACTTATGAACTAGCTTACACCAAAGACGGCACAAACATCCATGCCCGAGGGGGGATTCGAACCCCCGACCGCAGCGGCCGTGCAGACCGTGACTGGCGCGCCGCAGACCGCTTGGCCACCGCGACCGGCTTTATGATAACCCTGTTGACGTTTTAATTGGTGCTGACTGGAATTGTGTATTACATGAAAAGGACGAAAGACCGAATTTTAATAAATCCAGAGAACTAGAGGGCCTAGTTAAAATATGAAATGGAAGGACGCTTGGGAGATAAAGTATCGCACCATCGTGAAGTTTACTTATATCACTAACTCATCTCAAAGTCGAACAGATAACTTTAGAAAATAATGTGGAGGCCATTCAAGAAACTGCATACACTGCGCTTGTCCGTCCATTTTTGGAGTATTGCAGCCCAGTGTGGGATCCTTATCAGGTGGGTTTGACGGAGGACATCGAAAGTGTCCAAAGAAGGGCAGCTCGTTTCGTATTGTCACGATACAGGGGAGACAGCGTTACGGAAATGATACAGGATCTGGGATGGGAATCATTACAACAACGGCGCTTATCGCTGAGGCGTGGGTTACTTGCGAAACTCCAATCGCCAACATTCTCCTCCGAATGCGAAAATATATTGTTGACTCCCACTTACATAGGTAGAAATGATCATCAGAATAAAATACGAGAAATCAGAGCTCGAACAGAGAGATTCAGGTGTTCTTTCTTCCCGCGCGCTATTCGAGAATGGAATGGGAGATAAATAGTATAATTGTGGTTCGATGAACCCTCTGCCAGGCACTTAAATGTGATTTGCAGAGTATCCCATGTAGATGTAGATGTAGATGTAGAAGTGATGCCCGCCATCTTTTCTGACCATCAATCAGTCAGGTGCAGTATACGGCTAATGAGACAGAGGACGTACTGGGGAGGTCGGTATGGAAATTGAAGAAAATGCTATCGCTGGCCACCTAGCAGAGACTTGGCGGGCGTACAAATCCACTATAGATTGATGGAGTGCTGTTGCTAAGAAACGGTTAAGAGGCACTTTGATAGCGCACGGGAAAGAGATGGCGAGGTGATTGCGGCATTCAATAAAGTTTCACTACACCTGATTACGTGAACTGTATGAGCAACCGATGTCACAAGACGTCTTACTGCCGGCCGCGGTGGCCGAGGAGACTAAGGCGCACCAGTCACGGTCTGCACGGCCACTACGGTCAGGGGTTCGAATCCCCCCCTCGGGCATGGATATTTGTGCCGTCCTAGTTCGTAAGTAGTTCATAAGTAGTTTGTAAGTTTAGGGACTGATGACCCCGTAGTTAAGTCCCATAGACTATACAAACATTTGAACATTTTGAACGTCTTACTGCGAATAAAGAGGATCATAGCTGAACTGATAAAGCTCAAACGGTCACAGATTGATGGTCTGAAAATAAAATCCCACACTCAGACTGTAGTTGAGGAGGAAAATACGTCGATATATCATCTCATAAAACATGAGCAACAAAGGAGGAGAACTTTTCCTGCGACTCTCAGAGCAGAGGATAACTGCGTCCTGTTAACTCAAAAAGACATTATCAATGAAGCCTACCGATTTTATACTGCACTCTACACTGAAAACAGTATCGAGGAACAGGTCATAAATGTTTTTGATCTGTATCTGAACTTTAGGACACGATCACAGAAGATAATGAACGCAGAAATAAGCGAAGAAGTTTTGGATATGATAAAGACTTCCCCTTTCAAAAAGTCACCAGCCTCTCGAGTTTTATAAAGCGTTTTGGCATGTTATAGGCAGTACGTTCACAGAAATTATTAACGAAACCTTAAAGGGAGAGGCTGTCTCAGCAGATTTAAAACAGAGTTTCACTGTGTTACTTCCAAAAGGTAGCACCACTGAAACAAAAGATATTAAGAAAATGAGACCTATTACACTAATTCAGACTATAAAATAATAGCTAGAGTTCTGAAAGAGCGATTACGACCAGTCCTAGATAAAATAATTGGATGCCACCAGACGTGTCTCCCTGGGCGCATTTTTTGAAAAAAAAAAAAAAAATGTTCAAATGTCTGTAAAGCCATCGGACCAAACTGCGTGGTCATCAGTCCGTAGCTTACAAACTACTTACACCTAGGTAAACTAACCTACGGACAACACACACATCCATGCCCCAGGGAGGACTCGAACCTCCACGGCGAGCAGCCGTGCGCTCCGCAGCGAGGTGCTTTAGACCGCTCGGCTACTCCACCGCGGCCATTATTTTGAAGACAGTCAGCGAGTACAGGGAGGGAAATTGTCGGAATATTTTCAAACTCTTCAGCATATGGCGGTCTTGTATTTGTAGATTTTGCAAAGGCGTTCGACAAAGTTAATCACGACAATCTTTTTAAAACTCTGACGCATTTGGGTGTTAGCGAGAGTAATGTGCGGATTTTTTATAACATTTTAAAAGGTATAAAGACGAAAGTAACTATTAATGGTCACTATACTAAGGACATTCCCATTGACAATAGATTACTCCAGGGGAGCCCCTTATCAATGATGCTGTTTGTTGTGGCAATGAAACCACTTTTAAGAAGACTGAATAAGGAATTAGAGGGTATCTTAATATCAGGAATGAAGAAAGTTATTACTGCTTCCGACGATGATGTAGGTGTTATAATAAGAAGCACTGATGATATTAAAAAACGTATGGCTAACTTACAACTATACTATAGTGCAACAGTCGCTGAAATTAATGAAACAAAGAGTGCTTTTTTGAATCTCAGTAGCCTCACAAATATACAGGTCCCTTGGGCACAACGTGTGGAGAATCATAGAGCTTTGGTGTAACCCTATACAGCTGCCCCCTTCAAATGATTGCCGCTAACTAGAATACAGTATTAGCTTAGATTCGAGGCACCCTTCAATTACACGACATGAGAGATCTAAATCTGAAGCAGAAAGTCAAGATCATAAACTGTGTAGTACTCTCAAAAGCGACATACATAGAGCAGGTTTTGCCTATTCCAAAACAAATAGCAAAGGCAATCATGACAACGGTATGTCGATATATCTGGAAAGGACAGATTTTTAGAGTATCTTTAGGCACAATAACTCTGAAAACAGAAGGGGGTGGACTCGCACTTGTGACATTAAGAGGAAAACAACAGCATTATTCATAAAGAGGTCCCTGCAAATTATTGAAAGTCACCCAGACGGCATAACAGCGCAATTATTCAAATTGTTTCAACCTGAATGCTTGCAGCCGCCAGTCGACATCACTGAAATAAATTATAAACTGAAGTACATTAGACTCTATGTTTGGTTGTGTGACCATCTTCCACAGCAGCTGTTAAATTGATTATCAGAGGTAATCCGTCTTATGCTGACTGCAATAAAGAGATTTATTTTATACCAGACGCGTTTCGCTTTTTATTTTAAAAGCGTCTTCTGTGGTTTGTAAATGATACAAAATGTTTGTACAGTTTGTTTTAGATCCATAGATTAAAACAGTTATTAAAAAAACTTTGTGCACGTTAGGCCTATTTGTTTTTAACTTGATATTTGACCTACTCACGGTGTTCTCTTCTTTACTACATCTCACAGCTGTTTCTCCGTCTTGTTGGCTGGGTTGGTTTATAGCTTGTGTTTTTTGACTGTGTACAGCACTTTTCGTCTGTTTTTGTGACGTTCCTTCCGATTCATCACATCACATCACACACTTCACTTCACTTATTTCGATTGCATCCAGATTGCACGTCACTTTGTGTTAAATCGAATGCCTTTCGATTTGTTTGTACTTCACTACAGCGTGGCTATGTTGTTTCTGTCTGTTCATTTGTTTTTCATGTGGTCTGTGAGTGTTGCCATCATATATATATATATATATATATATATATATATATATATATATATATAAGTACAATTTAATTCCACGTGTGTGTGTGAGAGAGAGAGTGAGTGAGTGGGTAAAATAAATCTGGTGTAAAATAAATCAGTCAGCATAAGACAGATTACCTCTTATAATCACCATTAGACTCTATTATCTCGAATTAAACTACATGAGGAGTATTGTCTTGGACAGAAAGAAGAGGAACTACCAAAATATTATCGAGAGATTAAAATCAAAGGAAAACAAAAACAGAATGGAGATCAAGTATCCAAACAGAAATTGGAAAGTCATTAGGAAAAATGTAAGTAATAATCTGCTTCCATTAGAAATACAGGTAGCGTGGTACAGAGTTAACAATATTGTTCGTACCAATGAGAGATTACATGCACTCGGACTTTGCGATACAAACAGATGCCTAATTGCGACGCCATTGATACCTTGGAACATAGATTCATTTATTCAGAATACAGTGCAGTATGGCAGGAAATTAGAAAACAAGTGTCGTTCCTTAAGAGAAGCGATGGGAGGGAAATAATTTAAATCTTACCTTCTTCCCAGACGAGATGTATTTTCCTGCCCAAAAAAAATAATGCCATTTTGTGGCTACTGGGGAATTTTATTCACTATGTTATTAACAAGAAAGGGACTGCCACTTTCCATGAAGTTAAAGAATTTGAACTACAAGGATATTACAAAATATTCCGGAAAAGAGATTTGAAAAAGAATTATGGAAATATATTGAAGATTCTCTTCGAGAAAGAGGTTGTAGGATGATTACTACAGTCAATTAACAACACAAATAGAGGCATTCTAAAGTAGGTGATCACTGTTGAGGGTCTACATCTACATGGGATACTCTGCAAATCACATTTAAGTGCCTGGCAGAGGGTGAAGTACGGTAGGGACTTGGTGGGACCCGTGGCCGCTACGGTAGCCGTGAAGGCCTCAACAGAACCCTGAAACGGCATGCCACAACGGATGTCGGACCACACTCCTTTTATAAAAGAAATAACCAATTCATAAGCGGCCAAGAGAAAGAGAAGAAAAAAGAATAATCACAGAGTATTTTTATTATTATTATTATTTTATTTAGTTAGGAGAAACCTTTCTGTTCATCACGCTACAGAGAAAATTTTTCTTTTCGTTACATAATGTCATAGTAGGAGAAAGTAAATGCCACAGAAGAGGCATCTCACTCGTTTTGTTCATCTTTATGATTCATAATCTTTCCTTAACCAAATTCCTAGTCAATGTTTAATCATAAAAAAAAACACTTGTGGTTATTGCGCGACTATTGCTTTCAATGGTGAGAGAAGTTATTATGATAAAGATCACCTGTAAAGAACGCGGAAGATGAAGTACAATCAGGACGTAATTTATGGAACCACTGCGAGAGTAGTTAATTTTCGTGAAGACGATCATTGAAGGCTAAAATTCGAATTACTGTACTTAACAACAGCCTTGCTTTGTCTCTAAAATTAGCAAATAAGGTCCGTGTGAACTACTGGTTACTCCCAGCTACAAACTGAGAACTGACTCGTTTCAATTACTTCAATAACAGGAAGTTAATACTACAGTGGTCAATACACATAGCAGCTCACGCACAGACATTAATAAGCAAGTCACCACAATTAAAGTTATCTTAAAAAGGTGGCTAGGAAACATTTATGGCGCAACGGAATTTACACTTATGAAAATTAGCATATGATCTTATTTTCAGCACTTCCGAAACAATATTAAATAAAAGAGGGAAGGTGCTCTAAAACTACAATTTATAGGCAACTTACGGATTATGCTGAACTTAAACTTGTTTATTCAGATGAAAACAAGCAAAATGGGGAACCAATTTTGTTAATATAATAAAAATGCACCTCTTACATGAATTAATGCGGACGGTGCCCAGCCTAAATTATATATGATTAAACGCTACTGGGAGGAAGGATTCACAAACAACACTCATTCTCTCACACACACGCAATGCCACAGCGAAACTCACCAGCGTACTGAGACGAGGCGGAAGCAGGCGCCGCTATCGTAGGCGAAATTCAGCAAGTCGGAGGTAGCACAAAACACGATATACAAACACTTTGAAGCAGGCTCTGGTCTGTCGTGCCTGTTTTAAGATGGTGCGTGACGGACCCTAATTTCTCTTGTCTTTGTGATCTTTGCGCGAAATGTAAGTAGGCGGCAGCAAGATCGTACTACACTCAGCTTCAAATTCCGGCCCTCTAAATTTACTTAAAAGAAATTCACGAAAAGAACGTCGTCTTTCTTCCAGCGATCCCCAATTGAGTTGCCGGAGCTTTTCCGTGACACTCGCGCATTGGTCGAACCTACCGGTAACAAATCTAGCTGCTCGTCTCTGAACCGCCTCTATGTCTTCCTTTAAACTGATCTGCTGCGGGTCACATACACTTGAGCAATACTCAAGACGTGGTCGTACAAGCGTTTTATACGCGGTCTCCTTTACAGGTGAAGTACATCCTCCCAAAATTCTCCCAATAAACCGAAGTCGGCTGTCTGCCTTACTCACAACTGACCTCACATGTTCGTTCCATTTCATATCGTTCTGCAATGTTACGCCTAGATATTTGAATGACGCGACAGCATCAAGAAGCTCACTACTAATGCTGTATTCGAACACTATAGGATTGTTTTTCCTACCCATGCGCATCGCCTTACATTTTTCTAAATTGAGAGCTAGCTGCCATTCTTCACACCAACTAGAAATTTTTTCTAAGTCATCTTGTATGCTATTACAGTCAATTAAAGACGATACCCTCCCATACACCACAGCATCATCAGCAAACAGCCGCAAATTACAACTTACTCTGTCCATCAGATCAGTTATATAGATAGAAAATAATAGCGGTTCTATCACACTCCCCTGGGGCACGCCTGACGATACACACGTCTTTGATGCACACTCGCAGTCGAGAACAACGTACTGCGTTCTATTACTTAGGAAGTCTTCCAGCCAGTCACAAATCTCTGAACCTATTCCATAAGCTCGTATCTTCGTTAGCAGTATGCAGTGTGGCATCGCGTCGAACACCTTTTTGAAGTCGAGAAAAACACATTCCGCGTGTAGCCTTTCATCCATGGCTCGGAAGATGTCATGTGAGAAAAGGGCAAGCTGAGTTTCACATGAACGATGTTTCCTAAACCCGTGCTGATTCACAGAAATAAGCCTGTCCGTTTCAAGGAAATTTACTATATTCGAACTGAGAATATGCTCCAAAATTCTACATGAAACTGATGTCAACGATATTGGCTTGTAATTGTGTGGGTCAGTTCTCTTGCCTTTCTTATAAACGGAAGTCACCTGCGCTTTTTTCCAATCACTAGGAACTTTGCGCTGAATTAAAGATTCGCGATAAATGTAAGATAATTAAGGGGCCAATGCTGCAGAATAGTCTTTGTAAAACTGAACTGGTATTCCATCCGGACCAGCAGACTTTTTCGTATTTAGCTGTGTCAGCTGCTTCTCTACACCGGGGTATGTCCTCCATTTCGGAATTTGTACGTTGATCAAATGATGGTATATTTGTACGGTCCTCCTGTGGGAAAGATTTCTTACAGGTTAAATTTAGAACTTCAGATTTCCGTTTGCTTTCTTCTATTACTGCCCCGGAATGATCAACGAGTGATTGGACAGTGGGCTTTGACCCGCTTATCGATTTTACTTAGGACCAGAATTTTTTCGGGTTCTCGGAAAGATCTTTTGCTAAGGTATGGCTGTGGTAATTATTGTATGCTTCGCGCATCGATCTTTTTATAGACGCACGAATCTCTACTAACTTTTGCCTGTCATCATTTGCGTGTTCTTTTTTGAATCGAGAGTGCAACAGTCTTTGCTTTCTCAGCAGCTTGCTAACATTATTATTATACCACGGTGGATCTTTTCCATCCTTAATCGTCTTTACTGACACATATTTCTCTAACCCTTTATTTACAATGCACTTAAATTTAGTCCACAATTCCTCTACCTCCATAGTCCCGGAATTAAACGCTGTCCATTCATTTTCTAAGTGCGATCGTAACATTTGCTTATCGGCTCTTCCCAACAAAAACACGCCCCTAGACTTCTTGATTGGTTTATGAACTTTGGTCACCATCGATGCTATGACGATATCATGATCACTAATTCCTGTCTCTACACGGACATCGTTAATAAGGTCAGGCCTGTTCGTGGCTGTAAGGTCTAAAATATTTTCATTGCGCGTGGGTTGCCGGTTTAACTGCCCAAGACAGTTTTCGGAGAATATGTCCAAAAGTAGCTGGCAAGACTGCTTGTCTGTACCGTCTGAAATGTAACTAGAGAGGTCCCAATCTATACTCTTAAGGTTGAAGTCTCCCCCGACTAATATTACATGGCCCGGATACCTACGCACTACCTGGTGTAGACTTTCTTTGAATGACTCTAAAACTCCTACAGCAGCACTGGGGGGCCACTAAAAACACCCAACTATTAACTTTAATTCTTTTAGATCTGTTATACGTGCCCAGATAATTTCACAGTTACTTTCAACCTCGATCTCAGTAGAAACAATATCTCTGTCCACAGCGATGAACACTCCTCCTCCAGTTGTATCCGATCTAGCTTTCAGATATACATTCCACACCTCGCTAAATATTTCTGAACTTGCCACTTCATACTTTAGCCAGCTTTCGGTGCCTAAAACTATCTGAGCACAATAATTTCCATGCAGTGCGGCAAATTCGGGAACTTTGTTGCTAATACTTTGTACGTTCGCGGCTAATATTTTGATATTCGAATTTTTGAGGCGAGTGCTCATCAGAGTTGGCGCCTAGCCTAAAAACACCCATGTGCACTCCACAAGTACTCTGCTACCCGAGTAGCCGCTTCCTTAGTATAGTGCACCCCTGATCAATCTAGGGGTACCCTACAATTCCCCACCCTATAACGCAGATCCAGAAATCTGCAGCCATGGCTGTCACAGAGTCGGCGAAGCCTCTGGTTCAGACCCTCCACTCGGCTCCAAACCAAAGGACCCCGATCCACCCTGGGAACAATGCTACAAATCGACAGCTCTGCTTGCACCCCGCGTGCTAGGGCAGCAGCCTTCACCAATTCCGCCAGCCGCTCGTAGGACCTGAGGATGTCCTCATAACCCAAGCGACAAGCGTCATTGGTGCCGACGTGAGCCACGACTTGCAGTCGACTGCACCCCGCACCGTCGATAGCCGCCGGCAAGGCCGCCTACACTTCTCGGATGAGGCCCCCTGGCAGACACACCAAGTGCACGTTGGAATTCTTTCCGGATCTCGACGCTATCTGCCTACGGGCTCCATCACGTACCTAACATTGGAGCTCCCAATACCTAATAATCCCCTCCTCCCGTGAACCTGCTCGGACCCTGCTGAAGGAGTGGCCACACCTCCACTCACAGGACGAACGGGCGTGGACGGACGTCCAGCCTCCACTTTGGCCTTCTGCCTCGAGCGTCGCGAACGGCGTACAACCCGCCACTCCCCTTGTGGAGAGGGCGGCTCGACCACGTCCGGTACACCTGAAGGTGCCTCGGTAGCAGGGACAGAGAGCGAAGCGTGAGACACCTGAGGTGTCCCACTCGACGCACCAGACTCCCCACCATCGCTGCACCCCGAGACAGCAGCCTGAAGACGGCTGACCGTAGCCAACAGCACGCTCAGCTGTTCGCGAATTGCGGCCAACTCCTCCTGCGTCCGCACACAGCAGGCACACATACTATCCATCCTATCGATACAATTAACTGTAGAAAGTAGAAAACTAAATAATCAACTTTTAAGTAGCCTAGTACTTTAATAAAGGCGGCTGGCAGCTGACTGAACTGTGGTCAGTGGTAAGTACACTGTCAAAACAACGAAACTGAGTCTGGCAGTTTTCAAAATAAACAATATTATCTGTGGAATACACCGTTATTAAACGCGCGGGAATATAAGCTTTCTCAAAGCAGAACACGAAATAAGGAAGTGACAAATGAGATGTAGCTTGCAGCAGACGAAAACTACACACACGGTATTTATCAACGTACGCGAGAATAAACTCTTAAAGCAGTAGCACAAATGAAATCTGTCAAGTAGGTGATAATAAACCTCTTAAAAAACACTAACGAAAATTAAGAAATTAACTGGCAACGAAATTTCACCCAATTAAATTATGATACTTAGCGCTCTGGGTGATGAGGCAGCGACAACAGCTGGCACTGAACTGACTGCTAACTGACTGAATGCTAATCTGCCGAATACGCGGGAATAAACCTCTAAAACAGAAGTACTAACTAAAATGAAGAACTAGACTGGCAAATTAAATTTGACACAAATTAAATTAAGATACTTAGCGCTGTTTACGATGTGACACTGGCAGCAGCTGGCATTGGACTGACTGATAACGAGCTATAGTAATGGTCTCTGACTTGTTTTGAAATACACCAGTCACAGACGAAAACTATTTATCAGCAAGTTAAATTAGATATGTATTAAACAGCGAGCAAATACGCTAACGGTGACACCGACTACGTCACATGAACGCACTCCACTGAAGATGAAGTGGTTGAAAGTCGGATTCATTATACAAAATCACGGTGGATTCTTAAGTTGTAGTCTGTTATAAATCGAGCTAGGAACTGGTTTCATAAAGAAGTGGCGTGAACTCAGGCGACTAGCTGCATACCCCGGAAATTGGAACTCAGACCCACATGGTTACGAAAACCTATAAAATTGAATAAATTCAGCTTCCGAAAAATAAAAAAAATTAACTACTGCATGCAACCCATAGAAATGCTTAGAATTATATAAGGAAACGAATGAAATACAGCTACACGCGATAGGGGCGATTACAGAGACGGATCAGGTCCTGTCTCAGGAAAACCACAAAAAATGAAATAATTACAAAGTCGGTAAAAAATAAGAATTACGGCATGCAAACCATAGAAATGTTTAGAATTACATGAAGAAGCGAAGGAAATGCAGCTTCACGTGATAGGGAGCGCTTACAGAGACGGATGAATTCCAGTCTCCAAAACTCGTAAACGTGAAATAATTACAAAGTCGGAGAAATAAAATTTAGAATTACAGCATGCAACCCATAGAAATGCTGAGAATTACATAAGGAAGCTATTGAAGGCTGTTTTACAAGGCTCAGAGAGAATTACTGACACAGACAGAGTTCGTACTATAAGTCGGAGAAGAAACGGCAGAATTAAAATAGGCGGGGAGAGAAGATCGCTAAATATTAGTGGAAATCAGAAGGATACCCGCATAGTTACTTGCCTGATGGGCATGGAACAAACAAGAGTGGAAGCTGAAGGCTTTGTTCTGTGGACCAACCACGTGGAACACAAATCACTCACGGAAGGAAACTATGAGAAGATTTTTACATGCACTGTACATATCACCTATTAGAAATCGGGCCCCACAAACCTAGAAAGTATTTACACTAAGTTCATACACCGCCAGGCGATCACAAAAGGTTTTAACATTTCAGGCCATTATCAAACTGCAACTAGAATCACACACACCGCGTTTATCTATTGGCAATCACTGAATTGAAAAACGAGAACACATTTCCGCACAAGTCCAGGAATCAAAGTTAAACATGCTAGTCAATGATAAGCTACCATCTCCAGAAACAAGAGCACAACCAAACTTACCTCACCAGACGACCAGCCGACAATGAAATCGCCGTGCGGCCACCGGGCCGCGGGAAAAGGACCGGAAACAGGAAAATCCCTGAAAAAGCGGTGGTGGAGACGGAGAGCGAGTACACTTGCACTGGTGTAGGTCCGCTAACTAGCCCCCAACCAAAGGTTGTGGAAACCTCTTTGGTCACCTCAGCAGGTATCGACTCTGAGAACGATGCAAAGCGACCTATCACTCCCCACATTCAAACAGCCGTAGATTCTCGCACACACTTAAAAGTACAACTACTGCACATTCTCACAGAGACAGTGGCGTAGCAGAGAAGCCGTACTTATGCCACTTTAATTAATATAGTAATAAATTATTAACATAACAAAATAAGAAAAACCTAGCAATATTAACTAATATTTTAACACATGAAATAAAAATACTTTTCCTTAAGTCTTGAAAAGAGTGGGGTTTAAGTTTTAACAAAATGATAATCTTAGCGACATGAAAGAAATTATAACTTTACAGAAACTATCAAAAATATATGGAAGACGACAGACGGTCATCTTTCATCACCTCTTCATTAATTGAAAATTTTGATGTAGGATGTATATTACATCATATACAGCAAACGTTTCTAAACTAACATGTGGTTGCCTTATGTGCCTTATGGGCGACGTAGAAAGCTGGGGCATGGCACAAAAAAAAAAAAAAAAAAAAAAAAAAAAAAAAAAAAAAAAAAAAACATGGAAAAATAATAATTGCCATAAAAACTAAAACAATGGAGATGCAGATGTGGCTTGTTAGACCACGGGATTGGGGCAATATGTATAACAATGCAAAATTTACAAGGAAACATAGATAGATTAATCATAAATATCAAATATACATGAGGTTGAAACACAAAAAATTAAGATCACAATCTTGAATGTGTCCTGTAATACTAAAACAGTTCCTACAATAAAAAAATGGATACAATGTTTTTAAAATCAATCCAAATTTCGAAAAATGATACGTTCATGACTGATTTTTAAAATTTCTGAGGGCGACCAGGGTCGCTACAGGAAAAGGGCCTCTTAGCAGGTGTATCGTAAGCTAAAGACTGATGACCACGCAGTTTGGTCCGATAGATTTACAGACATTTGAACATAGAAAGATACTTTTACTTTAGTGTCTCTTCCTCAACTATTCAACTGCATCCGACGTGAGTAGGAGGGTGTGGTTTAGTGCACCTGTCTGGTGTCCCTTGTACCCGTGACAGGCGGCCTGACAAGTGCGGGATTAACGGACCAGCGACCGGGATCAGGAGGGCGGCTGCTAACCACCCAACTGTGTAGCCGCCTGGAACCGCTCGACCGGACGCCGGACGCAGTTAGCCGTTTTTGGTAGGGCGGACGCCCGTCTGGTAACTCCCAGGTTGGGCTGGACGCATGCCTCTGGCACCCTCACATATCTGCCAACACCATGTTACCACAGGACATATCAAACTTATGAGGAACTCCATCGTGTCACAACTGTGGAGTGCCTTCTTATTCGTTTTTTTTTTTTAAACACAACATTCAACAAAAATACAAATGACATCAATAGATGTTCAGACATAACATTTTAGAATTTAAACCCTTATTCTGGTGTAAAAAAATTAACACTTGAATTAGCCATATGGCGAACAGAGCGCCTAGGCTTTTAGTCTTTCTGCATAAGTATTTTAACATTAAGGATATGTCAATTTTTGTGTCTTTTTTTAGAATATATATATATATAAACACAAAAGTTGACATACTTAATAACTTAAACTTTAAGTCAGGACTCTCAGGGTTAGTGTTAGTGAAGCAAAGCTACGTTTACTCATGCAGCGCTATGCACTAAAAAAAAAAAAAAAAAAAAAAAAAAAAAAAAAAAAAACGAACTACCAAGCTCTTTGCAACGGTACTCAAACTAACTACTGCGTAACTACCTACTGCTCGGGCGCAACCTAATTAACTACGTACAGCGCGAAGGAGGAGGGAGTTTTCTTGGGCCCATCGGTCTGGTTCCAACGCCGCAAATTCGTGGTAGGGCCTGTAAACAGGCTTACGAAAATCGCTCACGCAGACGCGAGATAAAACCATGACACATATAAACAAAAAAAAAATATATTTTGGAAATGAAAAAAAAACATGATCAAGGGTGCAAACACATAAAATAAACACTAGAAATACAAACAAGTTAACAATCCTAATAAAATCATCTAAAGTAAAATTCACTTACAATGTAACGTATCCTTACCACCATCCTGCGGCAAAGTTAAGAAGGAAAATAGTGTTTTACCGATTCAGGTGTCCTCATGATACATGTAGGGCGGACCTTCCTCGACGTGGAGCTTGCCTTTGTTCAGCTCCTTTATTTTTGTTTGTATTTCCTCACATCTGTGATTCTGCCCTCTTCTGAATGTTAGTATGGCCTCTTCTGCAGAACACGCTCTGTCCTTTAATTTACAAAATTGCCCTGCAAAACGTATCTGAAAAATATAAGTTGGTTCTATTAATGAGCCAGGGTGTATGTTCTCAATGTAGTTTTGATGAACCTCTTCGTTAGTGCTCTGTCGCGACTGTCTTCCGGTCGAATCGCACACCTCTTTTTTTTTTTTTTTTTTTTTTTTTTTTCAAACGGGCAATCCCTAGACAAACTTATCTAGAACCCTGAGCATCAACTCCACAGTGCATCTACGTGCAACTAAAAATCCTATGAATTATGGTGTTGTTGCCTACCACGGCGTCTTATAAACATGCTATGTAACGGGCAGATTGCCGATATAAAATTTACAGTAAAGGTGGCAACTGAAGCACTTGCTAGACAAGGCCAGTTTCACGCACAGTGAAGAAGAGCACACACACTTAAACGATATACTGGGACACAAATTACCATTAACAAGACATGCACTGTGTTAAATGAACATATCACCTATTAGAAATCGGGCTCCACAAACCTAGACAGTATTTACACAGAGTTCATACACCGCCACATGATCACAAAACGTTTTAACATATCAACCTGCTATCAAACTGCAACTAGAATCACCCACACCGCGTTTATCTATTGTAAATCACTGAATTGAAAACCGAGAACACATTTCCGCACACGATTGGAGAAAATATCCCAAAAAATGATTCTAAGTTCACGAATCTAAGTTAAACATGCTAGTCAATGAAAAGCTACCATCTCCAGAAACAAGAGCACAACCAACCTTACCTCACCAGACGACCAGCCGAGAATGAAATCGCTGTGCGGCCGCCGGGCTGCGGGAAAACGACCGGAAACCGGAAAATCCCTGAAAAAGCTGTGGTGGGGCCGGAGAGCGAGTATACTCGCGCTGCTAAAGGTCCACTAACTAGCCCGCAAGCAAAGGGTGTGGAAACCTCTTTGGTCACCTCAGCAGCTATTTACTCTGAGCCAGAGAGAACGATGCAAAGCGAGCTATCACTGCCCACATTCAAACAGCCATAGATTCTCGCACACACTTAAAAGTACAACAACTACACATTCTCACAGAGACAGTGGCGTAGAGGAGAAGCCGTACTTATGCCACTTTCATTAATATAGTAATAAATTATTAACATAACAAAATAAGAAAAACCTAGCAATATTAACCAATATTTTAACACATGAAATAAAAATACTATTCCTCAAGCCTTGAAAAGAGTGGGGTTTAAGTTTTAACAAAATGATAATCTAGTGACATCAAATAAATTATAACTTTACAGAAACTATACAAAAATATATGGAAGAGACAGACGGTCGTCTATCAAGGCAAAGGTCAGCTGCATATCACATTAACACTAAAATAATAATAATAATAATAATAATAATAATAATAATAATAATAATAATAATAATAATAATAAATAAAGTAAATGCGGTCTGGAGCGCCACGTTGCGGAGCGCGCTGCCTCCCGCGTCAGAGGTTCGAGTCCTCCCTCGGATATTGCTGTGTGTGTTTGTCCTTAGTTTATCTTAAGTCATAGTTTAACTTAGTTTAAGTAGTTTGTAAGCTACGAACTAATGACCCACTAGGTGAATCCGAAAGATTTACAAACATGTGATCATTTTTTACATAAACCAGTCCAGGCAATAGCGGTGAGCAATGACTGACAGTATCTGTGAGGGAGCTGTGCGTCATCTATCTGAGTTTGATTGTAATGCCTCAAAGGCACTTCAGAAACTGAACGACTTGTCGTGAGTTCGAGCAGTGCTGTGATTAGTGTCTTCGACAAGGGGCGAAACCAAAGTGAGGCCACGACCAAAGTTTGAGGAGTTGAGCAACATCCCGTCATTACCGATGTCGGACAACGTAGGCAGGCTAAAACGGTACAGGCGGTGAATTGTGACGGAACTTGCACCAGCTTTTAACTGGTGGACAGAGTACAAGGGTTGTCTGAACACAGTGTGTACTGAACACTCCAATGATGGACCTCCAGAGGCGATGTCACGTGCTGAGCACATGTCAACACTGCGGTATCGGAAACTATTACTGTAAGAGGCACTGGATGTTGGCGCACTGCTAGAGCGTTGCGATCAATCTCGATACGTTATTCATCATGCCTATTTGAGGGTGCGAAGCCGTCGTTTTCCATAGTAATAGCTTGTTGGCAACTTAGTCCAGTGAATTGGTAGTTTGAAGTCGAAACTTTTGGTGTAATTGTTTTTAGTGGTTCATTTTATGTTTTTTTTGTGCTCAACACGAGTTTGAAGTTTTCCAACAAAAATTCCCTCGGCAAATATGATAAATCAACAAAAAAACACTAAAAATCATATTTGTTTGCGGTTATCAACTTATAACTCATAAAGCAATTATGTCTACGTCTGTAACATTTTTCTGTAAGTTGTATGTTTTCCACAAAAAACAGTGGTAAAATATCAGGAAAATCAGTCATTTTTTGAAAACAGCAAAAATGAACATAAATATATAAAACTTCCTGGCAGATTAAAATTGTGTGCCGAAACCGGGACTCGAACCTAGGACCTTTGCCTTTCGCGGGCAAGCGCACTACCGACTGTGCTATCCCGACACGACTCACGATGCCGCCTCACAACTTTACTTCCGCCAGTACTTCGCCTCCTACTTTCCAAACTTCACAGAAGCTCTCCTGCAAACACGCAAGACTAGCACTCCTGGAAGAAAGGATATGGTGGAGACATGGCTTATCCACAGCCTGAGGGATGTTTCCAGAATGAAACTTCACTCTGCAGCGGAGTATGCGCTGATATGAAATAAATATAGAGTTTTTATTTCATGAAATTAAACATTATTGTAAATCTTTATAAAAGAGACGAAGTTGTGTAAAATTTTATATGATTTATGTGCTGATACGGGCCTTCTTAGGCACGGGTTGCGTAATTTCTTCGGAACAGCCCTCCAGGTCTTCAACGCCTAAAACAAACAATAAATAAATAAATACTTCACAATTTATTGAATAGGCATGAAATCAATACTTATTATGAAACCTTTTTTCAATCACAAATCTTTAGTAAGTGGAGAAATAAAGGTGCGATAGAATTATTTCTGCATAGTGCTCTAATGGCTCTCGAATAGGCGTGTCCTGTCAGGATTTTCTCTATTGACTGCTGGGCATAAATAGAATTGAACAACTTCTTCAATCCACTACAATCCATGAAGTAGCCTATAGCCTTCAAGAACGAGATCAGGAGATGAAACCCACCTATTCTAATGATTACATTATCAAAATCGAGATCTCCTTGTTGGCAAGCTACAATAAATCTTGCCTTTATGTATAGAGGCTGGTCGAAGTTGTTCACAGTTGCTTGTTGATTTATTGATTTGCTCTGTTCTGTGGATGCGACTAAAGCTGTATATATTGAATTGTGATCAGATGGTGGAGCGTTTATAAATGGTAGACAAGCAACATAGGTTGTATGAAAGGGGAGACCACTTGTGATTTGCTCCATGAAGCCACTCCATCCTGCAATTCCTGGCAGATCTTTCCACTTGCCATAAAGCCAAAGTAGAGGGTATTATTGTATCAGGCGATACAAGGAAACAGCTCCCATCTCACCAATTAGTGGAACGGTATTGGTTTCTTTACTCGGACAATTCTTTGATCCGGAGCAATGGTATTTCTAGGAGTAATCAAATGTATTCCTCCCATTGCGTGGAAGGTATTATATCCATCCAATGTACGTGTGTTAAAATCAGCGGCCGGCCGCGGTGGCCGAGTAGACTGAGGCGCTCCAGTCACGGTCTGCACGGCCACTACGGTCGGGGGTTCGAATCCCCCCTCTGGCATGGATATTTGTGCCGTCCTTAGTATAAGGTAGTAGGTAAGTGGTTTGTAAGTTTAGGGACTGATGGCCCCGTAGTTAAGTCCCATAAGCTTAACAAACATTTGAACATTTGAATTTAAAATCAGCGTTGTCATGAACAAGTTGATGGAAAGCTATAGAATCTATTTGTAGTGGTGGCCTCGTGATTGCTGACACTTCAAGACGAACAGCTTCGGAATAAGAGGCGCAAAATCCCAAGGATGACACAACATCAATCAGTGTTCGTGATCCATACTTATAAAAAAAAGCTGATAGCCCAATTTGTAATGGGGAAAGGAAAGAATTTGGCCTGACAGAACTAATGACACTGTGTGAAAGGGCTAAAACTTTTTTTCCCACTTGTCAGTGCTTGTTCGCTTCTTCTTGAGTATCAGTCTTTCCCAGAAAACTTTGAGAATCTCCGTGACAATGTTTTCAGTTTCGTCCATGAAAGAGTCTGGAGGAGGATAATCGTCCATAGCATACGGTATTGATCGTATCTCTTCAAGAATTATATCAGCTGCTGTCTCAACTAATCAAAGACGTTCTTCCCGTTCTGACGAACGTCTTTCCATGTACCACGCTTCAGTCAAAATCTTATGGCCTGTATTTTTGAAACATTCGACTGTGTTCTGTTTTATTTTTGATACGATAATATCTTCCCCATATCTATCCAATAAATGTTGTATTGCAGTTCTTCTTTCAGGAATGAAGTTGCCCACTATCTGAGTTATTTGCTGATCTAATGAAAACTGACATTCCTTGTCATTCCTTTCCATAAAATTGAAAATGTCATTCATAGGCCTCTGAATCTCTTCAGCATAAGAGCCAACTATTTTCTTTTTATCAGCCTTGGGCCTACTAATGTAAAGATTTTTTAACATTTATCGAGCTACTTACAGTCAGCAGCCACCATGTCTGTTATCGGCTGGATGCTGTTAATAACTGCTGCACCGTAATCATCTCCACATAGTTGAACCTGTTTCACAACTGTGTCTTTCATCTCAATTTTCGTCACCAGATGCACCAAATTACGTTTATGAGGAGGCAGTCGTTGTTGTGACCTTGAGTAATCTTCAGGAATACCTGTTCCACACACAAAAAAATGTGTTTTCCAACGGAAATAGTCAGAGGATGATATTAATTTTCCTGAAGATGTGCTTGATTCAGCAGCTATCTTCAAGTAGGCAGCAATCATTCTTTCATTTATGTAACTTTTCTGGCATGAAACATGTGCGCTGACAGATGTTTTACCCGCTAAAACAGCCACCTTCCTATCATTTCTTTTTTACTAGCATCACGTAAAGTTTCTGTTCCTTTTTCCTTGGCCACTATCACTGCACCCTCACCTAAATCTTTTTCTCAAATAAAACATTGCGCCCGAGTTGTTGCGCTATATCTCAACGAAAATATTCAAACATAGCTTCACGTCTTTGAGAGAAAGGGAAATAACACGATCACGTCAGCGAACGTACACAAAGTGGAGAATTGAGGACAGTTCGGTGTTTCGGCAGGAAGACCCCCTTCGCCTGTCATAAATTTAAGGGCAGCGGCCGCAAAGGTGGGACGGAGGGGCGGGCCGTAGCCACGGGTAGACGGACAGCGTGGGCGCGCAGCTGACTGCACAGTCACCAAGGACAAAAAGAAGAGCTGCTCCCATGGTCGCAAGGTAAACACGTTGAAAGGCAAGGAACTGCTCATGAAATAATCCACCCGAAAAAAACATGAAATTTTTTTCTATTTTCCAAAATTTACTGATTTCACCGCTTTTTCAACGCTGTTTAACATGAAAACCATACGAGGTACAAAAAAAATGTTACAGACATAACTTGTGGGTAATTTTCTCCTCTTCATTTTATTACTGGGCCACTTTTTGTGTAAATAGCTTGCTTTGCAAGTTATAAGATGAATACCACTGACAATTCTGATTTTTAGTTGTTTTTTGATGATTTCTCATATTTTCCGTTTGAATTTTTGTTGGAAAACTTCAGATTCGTATTCAGCACCTCAAAAAACATAAGATAAGCCACTAAAAACAATTACACCAAATTTTTCGACTTTGAGCCCTTTTTGTGCTCGATTTGACTGGACTGGCTGTGTTGTGCGACGGAGACATGCTGGCGGTGCCTGAATTATGCACTGGCGAACATTCCAAGGGTGCAGTGGAACTCGTACAACGCACCGTGATGGAGTGGAACATAGCGGGGAGCTGCCGTGACACATGATCCCCTCTGCCAGCAATGATGTGCCAACTCATTCCAGATGCGAGACGCTATCCGTTCCAAACCCTATTAGACCTGTCTTCATAATGTATCGTCTGATCACTGTAAATGTAGATATAGATCAATTATGTAACCTCTGCTTTGGAATCCGGTACCACATTCCAACGAAATCCAAATGTTCAAATGTTTGTATAGCTTATGGGACTTAACTACGGGGTCATCAGTCTCTAAACTTACAAACTACTTATGAACTAACTAACTAAGGACGGCACAAATATCCATGCCAGAGGGGGGATTCGAACCCCCGACCGTAGTGGCCGTGCAGACAGTGACTGGAGCGCCTCAGTCCCCTCGGCCACCGCGGTCGGCCCAACGAAAACCAATCGATGCGTCTTCAAATTCATTCCAAACAGAATAGCTGGTATATTGCGTTCGAGATATGGACCAATACAGTATTCCTTCCGCGGCAGAGTTGGAGGCGCTATGCTCCGATGCGAGAGACCGTTCCCCGTCGGGGGTTCGTATTCTCCCTCGGGCATGGTTGTTTGTGTTGTCTTTTGTAGTCTTTACTAGTTAGTTTATAAGTTATTTGTAAGTTTAGGGACTGATGACCTTGCAATTAAGTCCCATACGCTTGACAAACATTTGAACATTTTTGCACTGTCAAGTCTCTTTTTTATTGCCAGTGCATTTTAAATAAATTTGTCTGGTTTTACTTGAGGCAACACTGGTTCATGAATGCTCACACTGGTTTTAAAGTAATAGCAGAGACCAGGACGTCAGTAAATATCGTCCAGCCAGATGTTCTCTCTGTTATTGATTATATAACTATGAGCTAAATCAATGTCTCATCAGGGCAGCCCTTTGATATAAGTTTAAGTCCGTTGCGCCAATTTTATGTAAAATGCATGCGCCTCTGAAAGTTGAAAACAAAAATACACAACCGAACCATAGTAACATCCTTCGACTCGTTATGTCTGCGTTTTCATCAGCTTTCTTTTCAACAGGTGCAAGTAAATCTTACTTTCTATTGGTTAACAGTCGGCTCCGCTTGAATTTTACTGACTTGTAGGGGATCAAATCAGAATTATGCCACGCCTAGTGCTATCAAGAATGAATCTGCCAGATCGAAATGCGTTGTCACCAACGAGGTGTTTACTGCTAATCCTCCTTCGGCACTTTGCTTGGCTCAATGTTAACAATACTCAATTCATAAAACTAATAATTGTTTTTAATATACTGAGGTGCAAAAATCAACGAAATGAGAGCCTTTGCAAAGATGCCTTGCTAAAAGTGCCCTTTAAAATTCTCTAGTAACATTTATAATTTTTGGTGGTCTTTTTCCTCGTAAAAGCAGCTGTTTCTTTCCGGTATAAATATTCTGTTATTAATAGTTTCAGACTACAATTATTTGGAATAGCTTCCTGGAGGTAATTTTCATTACGTAATTCGGTTTGACAACGGGGACAGATGTTTGTATAACAGTAATTGACAGATTGCCAACAAATGTGAGTAGATTCTAAACTGCTGCACAATAAAAAGTTTCTAGGTGTGAGTCCACATTGTCAATCGCTTAGAATCTGTCGGACGTTTCGGCCAGTGTTGCAACGGCCGTGGAAGCGGACGCTTAGAAGCTCCACAATACCTCATTGGCTTAAGTCACTTTTATTGTTAACGTGTTTGGAGAGATGGCGTTCTGATTACAAAGGAAGAATGCAAGATGTTAGTGACTGAGTACTATGTCAGTGATGGACAAGACTGAGGAAGAAAGCCAGTTGTGGTCTTATATGGAAGAACCTGCGGAATACGTTAATCATGAAGATCAGAGGAGAATCTGAACCCAATTCCTCGTGTATGCTAATTACATATATTACATATGTTAACAACTAAATGTCATTAAATGTTCATGAGACTGAGCTGACATTCAGAATGAGCCAGGTTCGAATTCCCTTCATATCCTAAAAATTCGACTCTTCTGTCATTTTCTTCTTTCGCAGCGGATGAAACAGGCCATGGATTAGTGTGTTGTCCTTGGGTTAGTTTAACTTAGTTTAAGTAGTTAGTAAGTCTAGGGGCTGATGACCAAAGTAGTTTAGTTCCATAGAATTACAAACATTTGAATTTGAAGTCCACTGCAATTAAACTCTTTCCTCCTACAGACATCACCCTGTTTACTTTAAGTTTCCCTGTCTCTTATCTACTGAAGTGAAATAGTCTTTTTCTCCAAAGAGTTGCTATACGGGTCCTTTGCCATGATTACTTTTGTTTCTGGTTAAATTAAGTAGGCTGTAAACTATTAAATGAATTGTTGTTGCTACTATTCTTAATGCCTGATTATTATTATTTGTATGATTCACTGTTGTTGTTTGTAATGGTGATTATTATTAACCTCACAATAATATCTCATATTTATATAAATTATACACAATTATGCGTAGAAAATGAGACTGTTTTGTTACTGTTTTTGATACGAATAGCTTCTGGTCCGATGTATGGGAAAGTTTGAAAGCCCTAACCTATTGAGTGTAAATAAAACAATTGATACATAAATATATGTAAATGTTATAAAGTAGACCTTGAGAAGGCGTGCATCGATGTGCAAATGAAATGTTACGAAATAGTAGGCTACAAATGTACCAAAAGCTAAATCTGCACAACAGATCCGCAGACCCAGTATCCGATATTTATTGAAAGACGGAGGGGAAATTGCGTTGTGTCATTTCAGACTTGAAGAAAATTGAGTGTCTTATGGGTAACAATGTTCCGTTGTAACAGGTTTAGCAGTTGCTGAACTTGGAATACATGCAGCAGGGGTGGTGCCAATTGGGGGGGGGGGGGGGGGGGGGTGCCTACAGGGGCTGTAGCCCCCCCCCCCCCCCCCCCCCCCCCCCCCCAAGGAGTATCGTATTACACAGGGGCTTCGGAACTCAGCGAATATATTACCTCACCAGATTCAGTAATTTTTTAATAACAATGAAGCAATATAAGTTGCAATGTATTTTAAACACATTGGATGTATATTAATGCATCATTCTCAATAATCAAGAAAGTTAAGCGTGACTTAACATTACTTAAATTCAAATGTTTGTTAAGGTTAAGGGACTTAACTGCGGGGTTATCAGTCCCTAAATTTACAAACTACTTATGAACTAGCTAATACTAAACACGGCACAAATATCCATGCCCGAGGGGGGATTCGAGCCGCCCCCCCTAACATTACTTAAATTGCTGACGCTGCACCCCAGAAACTAGGCAATCGTCTCACAACTGGGTCGAATCGTATTATTTTATAGGGCACACGTATTGTGTAGACCGGCGGTTCCCAACATATTTTGCTCTGTGGCCCACCCATTGCATAAAAACATCTGTGAGTCCCAGTAACTAAATAAAAAGTAAAAATCACCAACACACAAAAATAAGTGTGCGCACTCATGCACACACACACACATAGTAATAGGCATTATCAGTAAAATATACTAATGCCATGTATAAGAAGGAAGCTGCTTGTATTTCTCTGCAGAGAAAATACTTTTATTCTATTCATTTGATTATAACAAGTTATGCGAAAACTCAAAATCGAGTAGGTAATGCTAAAAACCCTCTGTGAGATATTTAACCGTGTTTGTCACTTACAAGACAGTGAATATTGAAATAAAACAGGTTGACTTTAGCCTCAAATAACTCTCTACATTCAGTGCATTCCTGTACATATTTTTCAAAACGAGTAAATTTGGAAAGGTTCATTCATTAAATAAGTTGTCAAAAACTCCATCAAGTGCTTGAGAGCAATTTTGGAAATTTTTGGATAGTCTAGCCGATCAGTTATCCAGAATGAGACCAATGGCGTTGTTTTTTAAAAAACCTATTTTAAAGACAGGGCACGTAATAGTTGAGCTAAAAAGTCTTTTTACATAATGAAATTTTCTACTTTTTAAAGTAATTTACTTCTAAAGCATTTCTAATCCATTTAGTTTCATCCTCAATTTTAGGCTAGTAGTCCTGAAAGAAACATGAAAAAATGTTTAGATACTGCTGTAGTGTCTAGTCAGCAGGGGTTCACATAGTTTTTGTCACTGTGCATTACTAACTATTTTTGAAATTTTCGGCTTACCGTAGAGTTAGTTCACTTTTTCACAAACGCTGAGGAGGGTAGGATGCGGAAGTTTAACTGCAGAGTGCTGCAGGAGCGAGGAACTGTGTGGTGAGGAATGAAGTGTGACTGCTAACAACACTCATTTGCATCGAGTTCATCAGCTGTTATGTATGGTAGAAACATGTCACAAACAAGAAGTAAGGTTTTCAGCATGTACTTTTTTATGGAACTCTTTGTGTTCATGTGTGGTACTTATATATGGCAAAAGAATATTAAGCTGAAAACACAGTACAATGTATGTCACACAATCAAATCGAAATTCAGATCACTGTTACACCTAGTTGTCAAAACCAGCACATTAAAAATACAGACACTCCGGTTCTGGTAGGAAGCTTCCTTCGTTATCACAATTCTATTTAATGTAACACCTCAAAAATCGGTAAAAAGAACAACAAACTGTTCACAGTTTAATGACTACTGCAGGGCCCAAAACAAGTTGGCGGCAGGTGGAAACAGGCATGAAAAATTTCGAATAACCAACTACAAGAGCCGCTTAAAATAAAGCCAATGACAAAACAAAATGAATCACTCTCAGCACGGCAGAAACGTCTAACGAAGGGAGGGATATGGAGGGTGTAATCAAACCTTCCTGCGTACAGTCCGAAAAAAAGAATTTCTTCTGATAAACCTATTTTCTTTAACATTGTACAAATGATACTTTTATCAACAACATAAAAGAATGGTTTTACTTGTAACAGTTCTAACGTGTGAGTCGTTGCTGTGATATTAAATTATGCTTCCAACTAATATTAAATGCGCAAGATATCTGACTCGTGATGTACCCTTGGCTCCTGCAAGGAAGACATCTACAGCAAGAACACGTTGGAATCAGAGAGCTGCCCTAACACTTATCTAATGATGCCAACACTGGGGTGCTGCTGTCACTCGCTGTCACTGGCGCTGGCAACTCCTGAAAGAAAAAGCTTACAAGCTAGTAACTAGTGGGGCTCAATAAGGGTACGTTATGATGCCTCTAGCTACAAGAAAAGTAAGTTGTTTTACTAAAAGATGATTGGTTTATTTTACTTAAACAAGTGAGATGAAAGGCAAATTTATATACATAGTTTCTCTACTGCTCCCGGTTCATTTAAAAATCATAGGATAGGTATAGACTGTATAGTAAATAATAACTGTAGTAGGCTGATAGAATGGCTGAAAATCGCGCCTACTGGATTTTACACAAGTTACCGCACTCTCAGTTTGGCAAACGAGGTTTTCGCGATGTCTTGAACTATGGTGAGAAATCTGTAAATGCTGTCAGGGGTCTGCTCACTGTATCTTGTTGCTGCGCCGACGACAAGATGGCTGCCGCTGGGCTCTGTCACTGCGTCACAAACTACTCTCTTTACTGCCTTGATCGACCACCGCCGATCGCACTGTACCTGAATCTTGATGAAGTCAAGATAGCTACAAGCCCTAGGTTAATACTACTGGCGTGGTACGTCGGCCTTTGCCTACCCACCGCGATGCCACTCAATATCCTCTCACAAGCGTTACACTATCGCCACAATGTCGCTTGTTCAAAGCCGGATATGAAGTATCGCGATTCAACACTCGAACAAACGCGTAATCACACGTACTTCACTAGAAGAAACTGTGATTCGCTCGCCGACAGAGCTGCTCTTCACGTGAGAAGACTTCGCCCACACAGAGGATGGCGTCAGCACACACGACTACCACCTCCTATGGCTACCCACCAAAAAGAAGTGAAGCTTCTCGCTGCTTTCCGGAGCTTCCTTGTCCCTAGTTCTTGTCTTTCCCTATGTGTGGCGCATGTGTCGCTTCAGCTACGAATCAAAACGTTTCTCTGAGAGGGTTATGCTGGGTGAACAGCCAATCACGTCTCTCCCTTTAAATATCCCGCCACCGGCGTACGCCGTTTCGTCACTAGGCTTGGTGTTACATCAGCTCGACATCTTGCCGATTACTGCACCATGAAGTTTCGGGTTGCGTCAGCCGCGACTGCAAGACTTCTGTCGCACAATTAATTTGGACTGCCGGCCGCGGTGGCGGAGGGGACTGAGGCGCTCCAGTCACGGTCTGCACGGTCACTACGGTCGGGGGTTCGAATCCCCCCTCAGGCATGGATATTTGTGCCGTCCTTAGTCTTAGCTAGTTCATAAGTAGTTTTTAAGCTTATGGACTGATGACCCCGTAGTTAAGTCCCATAAGTTGTACAAACATTTGAACATTTGAATTGGGACTGCTAACGCACAATGCACAATTAACAGTGAACTGTCTCACAACTAACTCTGTCACCTGTTCTCTGTTACCTGTGGTGTCGAGGGCTGGCTTATCGCCGAGGGCCATCTGTCGCTCGTAGCTCGCTGGGGTGTGGGGGACCTCTCACCACCTGGTGTTTACGCCGGGCGTTCCACATTCTTTAAAAATACCTCCAGTGTATAAAAGCGTGTGTGTGCATGACAACCTCGCAGTTAATTGTTCCTTTCCTTGTCGCACTGTGACATGACCGTAATTACTATAAGCAATATAATGATAACTTCTTTATATTCAAATTGTTTGTCTCGAAGAGTAGAAAACGTTTCTGATGGTGAAATATGTCGGAAAACAATGCAAGGGACTCTTTACTTCATACATATCCCCCCCTTATGATAAAATTTTTGTCTGTATCTTTGTTAGCTGAGGAGAACATGAACAAAGTGAAGCAAAAATTAGCAATTTCAATTTTTTCTTCAGCCATTCCTTACAATATAAAATTTTGTTATATCTGTTTCTATTTAATTACAAATTTGTGTCTTGTTCAAGATCCAAAGTTTCTTTTACAAAAATAATTTATTTAGAATCGTTGCCATTACGTGTTTCTGTTTTTCAAATAAAGTTTACAACTTTACAATAAAATTTTTTCCTTGAATCTTGTAAGTGTTCTGTATCAGTGCATGTAATATCATTTTATATGTTTCTTTTATTATTTAAATTAGCTTTGCATCAAGTCTGCAAAAGTATTTGTGTTTCACCTGTTCTCCTGATTTTAGATTTTATTTTTATTTATAAGTGTCAATGTTTTTTATTATTATTAAAAGGATGAAGAAGTTTTTCTTATTCCATCCTCTTTTAAGAAAATTTTTGTAGGATTATATTTAAATTTATTTGAAAAATATAATTCAGTAACCTTTTGAAAGCATATTAGAAATATATAGACTTCACATAAATGTAGTACAATAGATTAATCACGTTACATAAATTTAATAAAAATACCTTACATAATTTAAATTCAATAAAATTTTTTTTTTCTATTTCACTGTTCACTGCTTCACACGTTTTTGTTTGTGCATTGGTTGATGCATAATGTCTTCGTCTGGCTGTCCATTAAAGTTGTGGAACCCCGCAGACTGTCTCTAAGTAATGGACACCATGAGAGTAGTCCCATAACATGCGATGCCGGGTCGTCGTCATTGAGGCGCAACATGGAATTGTGCCAATAGTTGACAGCAGTTGACGACTGTCAGCCATTACATTGAAGAGATGATGGAACTCTTCTGTCACATCAGGGTTGATATGACAAACTCTCGATGTTACTCAGAGGTCAGGGAATCTGCATTGTCGCAGGAGTTTAGGTTGCTATTGTTGCATGTTGATTTAAGTTCAAGACTTACACAATTTGAAGACTGGTTGATATAAATATGTCATTGAGATGTGGCTAGTGTGACGACCACTCTCAGATGACCATGAAAAGACATTTTAATCATTATAAGGATTGGAGAGAAAGGAATCTTGACCTTCTGCCCTCTTCTTCTCTTCTTTTCCTCTTTTCTGTTCTTCTCTTCTTTTCTTCTGTTCTTGTCTTCTTTTCTTCTTGGGCTAGGAATAGTGATTTTTTTTTATTTAAGTGGAATTTAAAGGATTTGGGATCTGACTGTCTTTTCTTCTCCCTTCCCCTCTGACATTGATGAAAACCATTATATCGACATATGACAATGTCTATGGTATACGCTGTTGCCATTGACGCCCAACCTGGATGCACCTGCCTCTCCAGTGATTTTTTTGTCTTCAAATCATCATTTTGCCCTCCCCCTTTTTTTTACCCTTCGGGCCTGACTCTACATGGATGTACAAACTCTGTTGCTCTCGTCAATACTGACTGGGATGGAGCTGGTCTTTGACGACACTCCTTCGCGATTTCGTGCAGTGGTGTACTATCATTTTACAATTGTTTGTACAATATTAAGTTTCCTTTCCTATCTTTATACAAATCAAAATACTAACATTTAACATATTGGTTGATTGGTAATAACAAACCTCAAATGAAACAGATTTTGTATGAATAGAATCACATTAAATTTAAAAACAAATATAAATGTTCATTAAGTAAAATTAAATTCAAGAAAATTACATTCTATTATTGTATATTATTTTAATGGAACTTCTTCATACTTTATATCATGAGTAGTGTTTTGTCTGTGTGCTATGTACAGAATGAATTAATAATTTGACTTCAATCTCCCAGTTTTGCCTTTTAATCTTATTTACTGTGTAATTTTGTATATAATTTTTTTTATTTATTTAATTTCTTTTTCCTTATCATTTAGTCAGATACTTTCAAATGACTTGTGTGGTAAACACCGAGGATTTTTCCTGTTTTCGGATTGGTAAGCTCCATGGCGTTAGCGTGATCAATTCTGGTTATAATTAATGGTCCTTTGTATAAAGCAAAGAATTTGCGGCATTTGTTTTTGCTCTTCTGTGAGAGGTAATGCGTTTTTACAAATACCTGCTGGCCCAAAACAAAACGTCGTTTACTAGCACTAGTATCATACCTGATTTTGCGTTTCATTGCTGCTGTGAGAATATTATGTAAAACGCTGGTGATAATTTGCTTGTGTCTTTTTCTTGGTATGGTTGGAAATTTGATTATCTCTTTTATTTTCTCTGGTGGATCTATGTTCTTTAGTACTGTAACTGGTGGGAAAGTTGTTGTACTATGGGGTGTCTCAGTAATTATATTCTGAAATTCATGAAGGTACAAATACCACGTACAATGATTCTTCCTACAGAACAGTCTGTACAATGTGCCAAAATCCTTCATTGTATGCTCTGCAGGATTCCCACTTGGTTTGTACCTCGAAATGAATATGGGTTTGATGTGTAATCTGTTCAATATATTTTTCCAATGAGCTTATCTATATTGTGGTCCGTTATTGGAAATAATTCTTTTCACTTTACCTACTTGTGGTATGAAATCCTTTAAAAATGCTTTACTTATTGTAAATCCTGTTGCTCTCTTTAATGGTGTCAATGTTCTTCAATTTGCTGAAATAATATCACACCCAGGCCCGTCCTGGCTCTGTCAGTGCCCATGCAAAACTGCTGGCTCAGATCTGGATGTGATAAAATTGGCGCATTGCTTAATGATTCCTTTAATTTATGAAATTCCTCATCTGCTTTTTTATCCCATATCCAAGGTGTGTTTTTTCCTGTGAGTGCACATAGCCTTGGTGTAGCTGAAGTGCCTATCCAAATGAATTTTTTTGTAAAAATTTACCAAACCCAGAAATCCTCTCAAACTTTTCTTGTTATATGGTACAACAAAATTGTGGATTGCTTCTATTTTCTTTTCATCTGGAGTGATACCCTCTGCAGTTATATTGTGTCCCAAAAATTTTGTATGTGATGTTCCAAACTGCGATTTTGTAATGTTTACTGTTACTCCATGTGTTTGCATAATTTGTAGAAAGTTATCAAGAATGATAGTGTGTTCCTTCCATGTGGCTTCAGCTATTAATACATTGTCCACATAACAAGTGCTTCTTTGTTATATATCCATATTTAATATTGTGTTCAGACTGCGAATGAAGGCAGCTCAAGTGTTTTTCAACCCAAATGGTACCCGTTTGAATTGATAACATCGGCCAAACACAATGAATGCCGTATACTTTCTACAGGTAGCATCTAGTTCAATTTGCCAAAAACTAGAACGTAAATCTATTGAAGAAAATATTTTTAAGCCATGAAACCTTTGAATCAGCTCCTCCAACTTCTCTGGTCGATCCGTCTCTGAAATAATAATAGTGTTGATTTGTCTCGAATCAAGCACCAGCCGAATGCTGCCATCTTTCTTATCCACTATATGCAAAGGTGAATTATATGGTGATTTAGCTGGTTCAATTATGTCGTCGTCTAACATTTTTCTGATCTCCAGAAATACTTGTCTCCTATAATTTAGCGGTATAGTATATGGTGGCACACAAAATGGTTTGTGTTCCTTCACCTCAAGCTTATACTGAAAATTCTTAATACTACCAGTCTTAGGTGAAATAACCTTTGCATGTGATGTGAGTATATTTTCTAAATTGTCTTTATCTTTTGGTAATAGTTATCAATTTCCTCTAATCTAGTTGTGATTTCCTGATGAATATCTTCCAGTGTTTCTACTGAAAGTATGTCAGGGTCTTCGACAAACTGGTACCTGGGAGGCTTTTCCTAGTCCTTGTTACCTTTTTGTGGACACTGTGCTTGTGTTCTTTGTCCCAATTCTCTCTCTGTCATTGTTTGTACAAAATATAAAACTACATTATTGATGGTTAAAAATCCTTGTGGTATACAAATATGTACATTACGTTCATTAATAAAATCTAGAACCTATAATCATGTCGGTTGTCAATTTCGGTATGATAAGAAAATTGTTTTCAAAATCATGACGTTGGCAATCGAAAGAAAGTCGTGTTTCATACTTAACCTCCGAGGCATTTTTTCCCAAAGCGCCATAGACTCTTACCTTGCTTGTCCTTAAAATAGGCAATTCCTTTTCCTTATTACATCTTTCATAAAAACTCTCTGAAATAGCCGTTACCTGGCTTCCACCATCTGTTGTTGTTATGGTCTTCAGTCCGGAGACTGGTTTGATGCAGCTCTCCACCCTACTCTATCCTGAGCAAGCCTTTTCATCTCCTCATAAGAACGGCAACCCACATCCACTTGAATCTGCTTACTATACGCGTCTCTTGGTCTCCCTCTGCGATTTTTACCCCACACACTTCCCTCCAATGCTAAATTTACGATTCCCCGATGTCTAAGAATGTGTCCTACCAAGCGATCCCTTCTTTTAGCCAGGGTATGCCAAAACTTCCTTTTCTCACCAATTCTGTTCAGTACTTCTTCATTGGTTATGCGATCTACCCACCTAATCTTCAGCATTCTTCTGTAGCACCACATTTCAAAAGCCTCAATCCTCTTCCTGTCCACACTGCTTATCGTCCATGTTTCACTCCCGTACAAGGCAACACTCCAAACAAATGCCTTCAGAAAAGACTTCCTTACACTTAAATTAATATTCGATGTTAGCAAATTTCTCTTTTTCAAAAATGCTTTTCTTCCCATTGCCATTCTGCATTTTATATCCTCTGTACTGCGACCATCACATGTTATTTTACTACCCAAGTAACAAAACTCATCTACCACCTTCAACGTTTCGTTACCTAATCTAATTCCTTCAGCATCGACTGATTTTCTAAGACCGCATTCCATTATTTTTGTTTTGCTCTTGTTAATGTTCATTTTATACGCTTCCTTCAACACACTGTCCATTCCATTCAACTGCTCTTCCAGGTCCTTTGCTGTCTCTGACAGAATTACAATGTCATCAGCAAAACGCAATGTTTTTATTTCTTCCCCCTGAACTTTAATCCCTATTCCAAAGTTTTCCTTGCTTTCCTTCACCGCCTGCTCGATGTACACATTGAATAACATCGGGGAAAGGCTACAACCCTGTCTTAATCCCTTCCCAACTGATGCTTCCCTTTGATGCCCTTCGAGTCTAATAACTGCGGTCTGGCTTTTGTACAGGTTATAAATAACTCTCCTTTCCCTATATTTTACCCCTGCTAACTTCAGAATTTGAAAGAGTGTATTCCAGTCAACATTGTCAAATGCTTTCTCCAAATCTACAAAAGCTAAAAATGTAGGTTTGCCTTTCCTTAATCTATCTTCTAAGATAAGACGTAAAGTGAGTATTGCCTCCCGGCTTCCTATGTTCCTCATGAATCCAAACTGATCTTCCCCGAGGTCAGCTTCTACCAGCTTTTCCATTCTCCTGTAGATAATTCGTGTTAAAATTTTGCAACCATGACTTATCAAACTGATGGTTCTGTAATTTTCACACCTGTCTGCGCCCGATTTCTTTGGAATGGGGATTATTACATTTTTCTTAAAGTCTGAGGGTATTTCGCCTGTCTCATAAATCCTACACACCAGTTCAAATAGTCTTGTCATGGCTGGCTCTCCCAGAGACTTCAGTAGCTCTGAGGGTATGTCATCTACTCCTGGGGCCTTGTTCCGACCTAGGTCTTCAATGTCAAATTCAACTCTCAGTATAGCATCTCCTATTTCATCTTGATCTACTTCCTCTTCCCTTGCTACAACATCGTCTCTAAGTTCATTTCCTTTGTAGAGCTGTTCTATGTATTCTTTCCACCTTTCAGCTTTCCCTTCTTTGCTGAGAACTGGTTTCCCATCTGAGTTCTTGATATTCGTAGAGTTGCTTTTCTTGTCCCCAAATGTCTCTTTTATTTTCCTGTAGGCGGTATCTACTTTTCCCCTTCTTATACATTCTTCTACAGATTTGCATTTGGCTTCTAGCCACTCCTGCTTAGCCATTTTGCACTTCCTGTCAATCTTATTTTTCAGTCGTCTGTACTCCATCTTGCCCGCTTCACTTACTGCATTTTTAAATTTTCTCCTTTTATTAATTAAATTTAGTATTTCGTGTGATATCCAAGGATTTTTTGTAGGTCTTGTCTTTCTACCTATTTTGTCCTCTGCTGCCTTCACTATGTTATCTCTCAATGCTATCCATTCCTCTTCTACTGTTTTATTTCCCCCTGTTTCTGTCAATTGTTGCCTAAATCTCCCTCTGAAATTTTACAGAACTTCACTTTCCTTCAATTTATCTAAGTCCCATCTCCTTATTTTCCTACCTTTCTGCAGTTTTTCAGTTTCAGCCTAGAGTGCATGACTAACAAGTTATGGTCAGAGTCTATATCTGCCCCTGGGTACGTCTTGCAGTTTGTAACCTGGTTCCGGTACCTATGTCTTACCATTATAAAATCTATCTGATACCTTCCGGTGTCTCCTGGTCTCTTCCACGTATACAACCTTCTTTTGTGATTCTTAAACCACGTGTTTGTTACGATTAAATCATGTTCCGTGCAAAATTCTACCAGGCGACTTCCTCTTTCATTCCTCCTGCCCAGTCCATATTCACCTATTTTTCCTTCTCTTCCTTTTCCTACTACCGAATTCCAGTCTCCCATCACAATTAAGTTTTCCTCTCCCTTAACTGTCTGAATAATTTCCTTTAGCTCCTCATATATTGTCATGTTGCAATGGAAGTAGGCTTGACTTCAAAGGCAACTAAACACAGCACTTATACTGAAAGCACGTTTATTACGAACTCAACATACACGCAGCACTGACTGCCTCTCAGGCAGAGTGCTCTGCTATTTATACACAGACAGAATTTACCAGAAATTAGAAGAACAGTTTACATAAGAAACAAGTAGAATTTACAAGTGAACATAAGAAAGATGTAGAACCTTCTGGAATTGTCAATTACAAAGAAATAAATTTTTTACCGCTGGGCGGGATTGAACCGGCGGCCTTCTGCAGTCCGTGACGCTATCCCCTGCACCACGCCGGCAGTTAGTGTTCGTGGTCTCTCGCGGCATTGCTCCCTCTCCTGGAGAAACAGCGACCCGCTGTTATGATCCCTGTGGAGCCAGCTGCAATGTCCTGGATCTTGACCGTGTCATGGGTCCTCTGTATGACAGTTCAAGAGAATCCTTCCCTTCTCCGCGATTATCGACGACAGACGTTCCTGTCGTGGCTTCAGCAGGAACATTACCGTCCTTAAAGTCCTTGAACAAGAAGCCATTGTCGTCTACCTGCTCTTCAGGATCGTAGTAAGGCTTCATGCGCAAGACGTGAACAATGTCTCTTCGTTTTTGACGTTCCGACGACGGCTCATAATCCTCAACTTCGTATGTGACGTCTGACAGGCGGCGTATGACACGATACGGACCAAAGTATCGCTTCAATAACTTTTCTGACAGTCCAACCTTCCGTACAGGGGTAAAAATCCATACCAGATCTCCTGGGCTGTACACAACAGGTCGGTGCTTGTCATTATACCGCTGACGGTCCTTCTCCTGGGCGTCCAGTGTCCGTATGCGAGCCAGCTGTCTTGCTTCTTCGAGCCTGGTGATGAGCTGTTTAACATAGTCATCCTGAGTGTCGTCCGGTTGGAACGGGAACAGTGTATCCATTGTCGTCTCATCTTCACGGCCATGGAGCAGGAAAAATGGAGTGAAGCCTGTGGTGTCTTGTCTTGCGGTATTGTAAGCGAATGTCACGACTGGCAGAATTGTATCCCAATCCTTCTGCTCAACATCGACGTACATCGACAGCATGTCGGCTAACGTTTTGTTAAACGTTCCGTAAGACCATTTGTCTGAGGATGGTATGCAGTTGTCATTCTGTGGACAATGTTGCACCGTGACATTACCTCTGATACTAGTTTTGACTGGAATACTTTTCCACGATCAGATATCATGACACGTGGTGCGCCATGCTTCAAAATAATGTCTTCTACAAGGAATTTTGCGATCTCTGGAGCTTCTGCAGTCGGCACAGGTTTGGTGACAGCGTAGCGTGTGAGGTAGTCAGTGCAGACTATTATCCAACGGTTACCGGTTGTCCACTTCGGGAACCTCCCTAAAAGATCGATCCAATTCGATGGAATGGAGCTGCTGCTGGCGGAATCGGTACGAGATGTCCTGGAGGTAATTGCGGCACATGCTTCCGTCGCTGGCACTCTTTACAGTGACTCTCATAGTGCTTGACAGATCGGTAGAGACCTTTCCAGTAATACCTGCGTCTGATTCTGTCTAGGGTCTTCACGAATCCCAGATGACCGGATATTGGAGCATCATGGAAATATTTGAGAATATCTGGCTGGAGATGAGCTGGAACAACAAGTAGCCATTTGGGGCCCAGTGGATCGTAGTTGCTCTTGTACAATGTTCCGTTTATAAGTTGGAACTCTCCATTGGTCGGTTCTCCTTTCTCCAAGGCCTCTATCATTTTTAATAGTATTGGATCTTCCCTCTGTTCAGCTGTAACGTCATCTAATTCAGTGAGAGCTGAAATTTCATTAATGCTGTTGTGTTCCACTAATGGATTCCTCGAAAGGCAGTCGGCATCCTTGTGTTTGCGCCCATTCTTGAATACCACTGTGACATCGTACTCTTGGAGTCTTAGTGCCCATCTTGCTAGTCGACCTGATGGATCCTTCAAGCTAGTCAGCCAACACAAAGAATGGTGGTCTGTCACGACGGTGAATGGTTTGCCGAATAAATACGGCCGGAACTTGTTGATAGCCCAGATAACCGCGAGACATTCTTTTTCAGTTGTAGAGTAGTTTATCTCGGACTTTGAGAGTACTCTTGACGCATAGGCTATCACTTTTTCGGCACCTTCCTGAACTTGTACAAGCACTGCAACAATCCCATAGCCACTGGCGTCTGTGTGAAGTTCCGTTTCTGCATTCTCGTCGTACAAGGCTAAAACTGGTGCGGAAGTTAGAGCCTCCTTAAGTGCTCGGAAAGCTCTTTCTTTTGTCTCATCCCAGTAAAATTTGGCGTCTCCCTGCAGAAGTTCTTGTAATGGACGTGCCTTGTTACAAAATCCTTTTATGAAACGTCGGTAGTATGAGCACAGCCCGAGAAAACTTCTCACATCACGAATGTGCTGAGGAGTTGGAAATTCTGTGACTGCCCTTACTTTATCTGGATGAGGACGGACACCATCTCCGTTGACTAGGTGCCCCAGGATTTTTATCTCTTTGGCGACGAAGAGGCACTTCTTTGGATTGAGGCGGAGACCTGCAGCCTGAACACACTTCAACACAGTTGACAGGCGATTCAGATGTTCTTCAAACGTTTTGGAGAAAACGACAATGTCATCTAAATAGCAGAGACACGTCGTCCACTTAAGATGTCGAAGCAAGTTGTCCATCATGCGTTCGAATGTGGCTGGAGCATTACATAATCCAAATGGCATTACTTTAAATTCATAGAGACCGTCAGGTGTAATAAAAGCCGTCTTCACCCTGTCAGCTTCGTCAGCCTCGATTTGCCAGTAACCTGTCTGCATGTCCATAGTTGAGAAGTATGTAGCTCCTTTCAAGCAGTCTAAGGTGTCATCAATACGCGGCAATGGGTAGACATCTTTCTTTGTGATACTGTTCAGCCGCCGATAGTCGACACAGAATCGCCACGTGCCATCCTTCTTCTTTACGAGGACTACCGGAGACGACCAAGGACTCTCCGAAGGTTGAATAATGTAATCTCGCAACGTCTTCTCCACTTCCTCCCGAATTATCCGTCGTTCAGCTGGCGACACACTGTACGAACACTGGCTAATTGGCGGATGGTCCCCAGTATTGATATGGTGCTTTATCGTGGGCCGTTTCATCTGACTTTTCCCCTGCTGAGGTGTGAATGAACCCGAAAATTGGCTAAGTATACCTAACACCCGCTGGCGTTGTTCCTTGGTCAGTCCATGCCCTATTGACAGTTCCACGTTTGTTTCCTCCAGCGTGTTGTCTGCACTAATAGCAGGGCATGGATCTTCATTGATGACGTTGAGCTCACCGTTCAGGATTGGTTCAGCTGTCCCGATACACATTCCCTTGGGGATAAGTTGTGACTGCTCGTGACAATTTGTGATCCAAATCTCTCCTTGACCACCGGTAATGCTTATGATAGCTGCTGGTATGTAAATTTGTTTTGTGAGCCTGTTAAACTTTTTACTATCAACAAGAACTTCACAGTTTAACCAGTCACCTGTGTTTGTGACTGCAACTCTTCTCATTGTCAACGGCGGTATCGTCACATTGTCAACGACGAATAACTTCCCAGAAAATTCTGTATTACGTGCATCTGGCGGAACAACTTCTTCAATTTGCAACTCAGATCTTCCACAGTCAATGATAGCTTGGGATGCCTGAAGGAAGTCCCATCCGAGGATGACATTGTGACTACATTCTGTTAACACGACAAATTCAAACGGCTGCGTCCTGTTGTTGATGGTTATTCTTGCGACACAAGTTCCTGCTGGATGGACGTACTTTCCATTCGCGACCTTAAGCACAGTTGCTCCCGTATCACAGAACATTGTCTTCTTTAGTGTGAGGGGGTAATTATCCGATAATACAGAAAAAGAGGTTCCTGAATCAACAAGTGCCCGGACAGGTTGGCCGTCGATTATGACGTCGATGAGATTTCCCGACATCTTGCCGACTGTTGTCCATGGAGGATTTTCATCTGCGGCGGCCTCACCTCCGTAGATGGTCGCCTCGCTTAGTTTTCCTGGGCGCGGCGGCTAGGGGAGCGGCTGGTACCTCTGTACGGCGACGGTGAACGTCTGCGGCGCGTCGGGGAGCGACCTCGTTTAGGGTACGGTGATGGGCTTCTTCCCATAGGTCGACTGAACTCATCAGCAGGTGACTGCCTTGGATAGAACTGCTCCGACGGCTGACGTCGTGCGGCAAAATAATCATCGAATACTCGCCTCCTCTCTCTGCAGTAGCGTACGACATGTCCAGGGCGTCCACAGTGGAAACACAGTGGTGTGTTGTCTTCTGTCCTCCAGACGTCTGTTCTTCTGCTGGGCGTCATAGTTACCGGGGGAGTTGGCTGCGGTCGCATCGGTCGGTTCATGGGCTGCCGTTTGGCGGCTGCAGCGTAAGTCATAGCAGGGCGACGCCATTCTTCACGTCGGCTGCGATTGATGGGGCAGACAGGAGATGATGTTTGAAATACCTCGTCCTCAGCGGCGTCAGCTACCTCGCGACTTACAGGGCTCACATCCATGGCCATAATCTGATGCTCGATAGGTCTAATAGTCCCGCCTGCCATGCACTGTTGTAATTCTTCTCTCACGATTTGTCGTATGAGAGAAGCCAAGACCTGCTGGTCTTCCACAACGGCCATAGGGACTAGATTTGGGAGTCTGTCATACTTTTTGCGTCCAACCCTCCTTTGTTGCATCTCTTCAATACGCTGGCACCACTTGATGAACTCTTCTGTCGTAGTGACGTCTTTTATCAGAAGAGCTTGGTACATATCTTCTGCAATTCCCTTCATCAGGTGCGTGATTTTGTCCGCTTCAGTCATGTTCGGATTGACTATGTTACACAGGGCCAAAACACTCTGTATGTAGGATTGTGTCGGCTCACCATGCCGTTGGGCCCGGTTCTTCAGTTGTTCTTCCGCCGAGCGGATTTGTCGCTGGCGGTCTCCAAAAGTCTTCTTAAGGTCCTCCTGGAACGTCTCCCAGTCATTCAACTTGTCTTCGTTGTTTTCGAACCATTGCTGGGCTGTTCCATCCAGGTAGAAATAAACGTTGGCCAAGCACATCGTATGATCCCACCTGTTGTACTTGGCGTCTAGGTCGAACCCTTTTAGCCATTTGTTGGGGTCCTATCCAGCATCTCCAGAGAACACCGACGGGTGTCTGATGTGCAGCTGGCTTATTGCTGGTTTCGTCTCCATCGTTCTTCTGATAATACGGACTTTTGGAAGGATGTACTCGGTGTATCCCTTGTATTCCGGTTCCAGTCTGTGTAAGCGACGGCTTTTACGTTGCCTAATCGGAGCCACGGTGATGCAGCTGTTGCACAGTGTACCCGGCGCCTCCACGAAACAATGTCACGTTGCAATGGAAGTAGGCTTGACTTCGAAGGCAACTAAACACAGCAATTATACTGAAAACACGTTTATTACGAACTCAACATACACGCAGCACTGACTGCCTCTCAGACAGAGTGCTCTGCTATTTATACACAGACAGAATTTACCAGAAATTAGAAGAACAGTTAACATAAGAAACAAGTAGAATTTACAAGTTAACATAAGAAAGATGTAGAACCTTCTGGAATTGTCAATTACAAAGAAATAAATTTTTTGCTGCTGGGCGGGATTGAACTGGCGACCTTCTGCTCCTTAGTCCGTGACGCTATCCCCTGCGCCACGCTGGCAGTTGGTGTTCGTGGTCTCTCGCGGCAATATTTCTTCGATCTCCTCATCATCGGCAGAGCTAGTTGGCATATAAACCTGTACTACTGTTGTCGGTGTTGGCTTCGTATCTATCTTTACAATGATAATGCGATCACTGTGCTGCTCATAGTAGTTTACCCGCATTCCTATTTTCTTATTCATTATCAGTCCTACTCCTGTGATACCCCCAACTGATTTTGTATTTATAATCCTGTACTCACCTGACCAGACATCCTGTTCATCCTGCCACCGAACTTCACTAATCCCCACTATATCTAACTTCAACCTATCCATTTCCCTTTTTAAATTTTCTAATTTTCCTACCCGATTTAGGGATCTAACATTCCACGCTCCGATCCGTAGAATGCCAATATTGTCTTTTTTCCTGATGACAACATCCTCCTGAGAAGTCCCCGCCCGGAGATCCGAATGGGGGACTATTTTACCTCCGGAATATTTTACCCGAGAGGATGCCATCATCATATTTTCATACAGTAGAGCTGCATGTCCTCGGGAAAAGTAACGGCTGTATTTTCCCCTTGCTTTCAGCCGTTCGCAGTAGCTGCATGGCAAAGCCACATTAGCTGATGTTACAAGGCCAGCTCAGTCAATCATCCAGACTGTTGCCCCTGTAACTACTGAAAAGGCTGCTGCCCCTCTTCAGGAACCACACGTTTGTCTGGCCTCTCCACAGATACCCCTCCGCTGTGGTTGCACCTACAGTACGGCTATCTGCATCATTGAGGCACGCAAGTCACCCCACCTCGGCAATGTCTGTGGTTCATGGGGGTGGTTCCACCATCTGTCATAGCTAAACATGCAATCTCACCAACACTCACTTTGAGAATTGGCTGTATTACCATATTAGTGTCAACTTCTCTCTCTTACATTAAATCGTCTTCTATAGATTCATACTTCAACCTTTGGATACTTACTTCCACTTTTTGGTTTATTGTTGTGTTTTGTGGCAATTCCCTTATTGGTATTGCCTGTGAAATATCTGTCTCCCTCCACTTTCTATCTAAATCCTCTTTCTCCTTGTTGGTAGCTTCTAGACATTCCCGTATGTATTCAATTCCAATATCCTCATAGTTATCTGTATTGTATACACTATGTGTCCTCTGTTTATTCTGTGTCTCTATTTTAGTCTGTTTTGCTTGACCTTGTGTCTCATTTGTACTCTTATTTTCGTCAAATACATCGACCAACCCTGTCAATAATTCTTCATCTGTAATCTCTACTATCTTTGGAAGACGTGGCAATTCATCCTCATTATCAGTATCTGACCAATTAATACTATCCTCCCATGCTTTGTATCGTGCTTCAGTATCTTCAGAATATGTGATATAGTTCAGACTTCGACTAAGGTATGTATGTTTTGAATTATTACTGGATGGATCTGTATTTATTTGATTTAATTGAATTGAATGAATATCTTGATTTTGTTGTGTTGGTGGTGTACTATTATCTTGCCTATCCACTTCCTCCTCCTGTAGTCAATCTTAACGTTTGTCGGGATTTGGAGGCCTAACCTCTACCTCTGGTTGACCTTTGTTTGAATTAAACAGTCTCTGTTGACTTTGATTCCCCTGAAAATTGCTTGGACCTTGGTTTCCCTGAAAATTGTTTGGACCTTGGTTCCGCCAATTGCCTCTCCTTTCATAATTTCCCCTTTCAAAATGTCCCGGAAAGTTATTCTGATTTCTAAATCCATATCCCCCTCAGTTACCATACCCATTATTATTTCTATGTCCATTATTCCCAGAATTCCTATTTCCAAAATTTTCCCCATTATTCCAAGATCCTGGATTGCCTAAATTGTTTGTGGGCTGGAAAGTGTTATTACTGTTATGGTTATTAAATGGTCTGGAATTCCCATTATTGTTGTTCCCAAAATTATTGTTAGGGTGGTTATTATGTTGTCTTTCAGTCTGGTTGTCCCTCTTATTTTTCTTTTCCCTAACTTCCTCCTCTTTGAACATAAACTCAAGTTCCCTTAAGATTTCTTTAAAACTTTCTATGTGTTCATTTTTTTGTACAGTAGCCTGTTGGTACTTGACTGGTAATTTCATTCTACATAATCTTATTAATTCCCTGTTACTGTAAGCTTGGTCCAGCGACCTATTTTTCTTATCCATGTTGTCAAAAAATTTGACAACACTCTTCTCCTCTGAATTTTCAAATGGTGAGATTTGTAAAAGTTCATACCTTATCCTATTCTGTGCTTCCTGTGACCAATACCTGTTCAAGAATGCAGCTTTAAACTGTTGATATGTTGTGCAATCTTGTGCTATTTTTTGCATTACCTCTGCCACTGGTCCTGACATGTGTGGGCAGACAAAATCTAATTTGTGTGCCAAGCTCCAATGGTTTGGTAGACCTACTTGAAATTGATCAATGAATGTTCATGCATGAATAGTTCTGCCTTCCTCTTTGAAGTGTTGGAATTTTCGAACCGTGAAAAAGTGGTCTGTATCATGTCTATTCATGCCTCCATATGTTTGTTGGTTTGGCATGTCAAGTGTTCTACTCACTGGTAAATTATTTTCTATGTTTTCTGTTAATCCACTACCTGCCTGTAGCCCGCTACTCATCAGCATATTCCCAGTTGAATACCCTGTGTGTCTCTCAAAGTGTTGCAACGGTGTACAAAAATTCTGTTCATTTCCTCCTAAATGTGGTATCTGTGGTACAGTATAGGTATTACTAGCAAACTGTATCATGGGATTTATTGGTTCAGTGTCTTGTTTTTCAGTGGGGATAGACTGACCCTGTATTTCGTGATTGTCTACAATCTGTGTTTGATTTTGTAGTTTGTCTGGTGCAAATGTTGTAACTACCCTCGGTCTTGGCATTTCCGAAGGTGTTATATCATATTTCTGCTCTCTGACTACTGTCTTAGCCTGTGTCTGTTCAGGTACTGAATTTGTACTGGATGTATCAGTAACTTCACTACATGAACAAACGTTTTCAATCTTTTCTTCGACCGTCTGGATTAACTCTGATCTGAGTTTCTCCAGCTGATCTTTCGTTTTGGTTTCAATCTTGTTTATACGTTGATCATACCGTTTTAACGCTACCTTTGTAACCTTACTTTGGATAGCCTGTTCCTCTGTGGTTTGTATAGCTGTGCGTGTCACCTTCCTTGTGAAACGCTCAACTTTTTTATCTACCTTCACTACGTCCAATTGGACTTTCTCTACATCTTTCCGTAATTCCTGCTGATTCTGTGATAGAGTTTGTATTTTCTCTCTAGCTGCTTTTGCATCTTTATTGATCTGTTAAATCTGATTGTCAATACGCGCAATACCCTCTTCTATTTGAACCCAAACTTGCTGGATATCCTGTTTTAACTCGTCTTTTAATTCCTGACTTCTCAATTTTAAATTCCCTCCGTAATTCTACATTTTGTGTTTTAATATTCTGTATATCTTAACTATGTTTATTCAATTTCTTTCAGTTCTTGGTTCTGTGTTTTCATATCCCTACCTTGAGCAATGATACTATCATTCAATTTCTGTAACATGTCCAAAATGGCATTTTGACCTGTTATTTCCTGTTCTACTGAACTGTTCATTCGAGATCTCATGTTCTGTGTCCCTTCATTTACTGTCTTGTGCACCCCGTTGTGTGACGTTGACAAATCAGCTAACTGTAAAACTCTGTGTTGTCTTCCATTATTTGTGTAATGCGGACCTGTTGTGTCTGTCATTGAGCTCTGCAGTGGCGAAAATGACGTTTCTCTGGAAGGGTTTTGCTGGGGGAACAGCCAATCACGTCTCTGCCTTTAAATGTCCCGCCACCGGCGTGCGCCGTTTCGTCACTAGGCTTGGTGTTACATCAGCTCGAAATCTTGCCGATTATTGCACCATGAAGTTTCGGGTTGCGTCAGCCGTGACTACAAGACTGCTGTTGCACAATTAACTGGGACTGCTGATGCACAATGCACAATTAACAGTGAACTGTCTCACAACTATCTCTGTTACCTGTGCTGTCTTCCGCTATCCTGTTCTCTGTTACCTGTGCTGTCGAGGGCTGGCTTATCGCCGAGTGCCATCTATCGCTCCTAGCTCGCTGGGGTGTGGGAGACAGAAGGGAAAGCTGGAGGCGGCGCCTTTGATCTGTATGTTACCAAGCGTTGCGCTCGACGCCATATTGAAAAGCAGTAAACGCGGAACTATAGCCACTTAGTACTTTGACTGGAAATGGACTTTTTACGAACTTCAGCTGATCTCACCAACTTCTACGAAAGGAAGCGGCTTTTCATTATGCTCTCCTCTATTCTGCGCCCTGTTCTTGCACCTAATTGTAATCCAACGAAAAAAAGGAGGCCTAAATTTTAATACAATTACGAAAATGTACGATAGAATCAATAATCGTTTTATTTGGTGTTTATCTCCAGAAAAATCCCAAGTAACGCGAAGTTATGTTTGGGAAGTTAGTTGTAAACAAGAAAGTGACTTTACAACTGGCAGGTTTTATTTGGAACGAATAAATTTCCACAAAATATTGAGTCAGACTTAGCAGTACAACGTGATTTCACAGAAATAATGACGTCTGGGCATATATGAAACTGTTAAATTACACATAAATGAAGGACAGGTAGCGGAAACATAAAACTACATAACAAACTTACTCTGTACTTGTCATATTATGGCACACATTGTTTCAGTTATAGCAAAGGAAAAAGTGTTCATTTTTCTCTTAGTCTTCCTTGTCAATATGCATTCACTACAACATTACAAACCATTTGTACCTCACAGATGGGTCACTTTTATCTCTTTGAAATTTTTTTCAATTTTGGTTTTATATTCAAAGTCTCTGTTTGTGAACTTCAATAAATAGAAAATTCTCACTCTGACAAAAAGTTTTACTAAATATTGGCGAATATATTTTTAAGTAAATCAGCTCTCTTTGAATTCACAGTCCATTTCTTATCACTGGAAATAAATATTGCCTTTAAAACATACCTATATGTTATATTTTACTTATGGCAGTGATGTAGTTGTGTTTCAATGTTGGAAAAGTTGTATTTGCTTTAGGAGGATAATTAATTTGCTGATCGGAGAAGGGCATATAGAAAAATCTGTCAACTATAGAGCAGGAACAGCATAAAATAATTATTCCCCTTAATCTATTTGTTTGAGTATCCGAAGAGCATTCGTTGCCAACATTAGCACACTACGCCTCCATTGTCGTAAGTAAAATTTTACCTGCCTAAGCAGCGTAGAACATGGGGAGGAAGCAGGATGAATGTCATCGATTTGACTGGTTCGGTTTTACTTACGGCAGTGGAGGAGTAATGTTTTATTGTTGGCAACATAATGTTCGTTTTACGAGGACAATTACTTTACCAAAGAGAGAAAGGTAGATACAAGAAACTGCCAACCATAGAGCAAGAACAGCAAAATTATTATTCCATTTGTTTAAATATCGTAACAAGGGGAGGTTGGCAATCGGGACCCGCCGATTTCGCCCAAGTTACGTGTGCTGGGTCTCCACAAATCTGAAATATTTCGCCTGAGTGGGCCTTAGGAAAGGAGAAAATGCTCTCGAAAGTTTTTCCGATAGCACTGTACATGTTATTCAGCGCTCTGTTCGTGAATAAACGGCGTAGCGTAATGGTAAAAAAAAAATAGGAAGCTCCTGGGCCTGATACCAGGGCGCCTGTTTCGCAAGCAATTCGGTTGACCATTACGCTACGCCGTTAGTCACGAACAGATAGCTAAATAAGATGTACAGTACTATAGGAAAAACTTTCGAGAGCATTTTCTCCTTTCATAACGCCCACTCAGTCGAAATATTTCAGGCACGTTATAGGGAGATCAATCTGCTTCTACACACGCACTTTGGGCGAAATCGCCGGGTGCCGATTGCCGGCCTCCCCTTGTAAGAGGATCAACGGTCGTTAACATTAGCACGCTACGCCTCCGTTGCCGTTAGTAAAATTTTACCTTTTGCATCAAATTATGTGAAGGTGAGCGAGCAGGTAGATGAGCCTCAAAAATTACTGAAATATCTCGCCTAAGTGGGCAACCGGAAAAGGGAACACACGCACAAAATGTTGAAGTCCCACTACATACGCACTATTCTTTGTCTTTCATTTTATATTATTCCCTGCGACGTTAAACTTATAATTACAAAATATAAATGTACTTCAACATTTTGATGCTGTTGAACTGCTACAGCAACAGCGAGAGTTATCGTCAAAAGAAGAAGCAAGGCTGTTTTTAATAATTATGCACACATTGCTCTCATTCGAAACTGATAACATTTAACTTTTACCACACACATATAGCGACGTTCACTAACCGTTCAACATCTTTTGGGAAGGTGAAGAAGCTTATATCCTTATTTTTATGAGAACTATTGCGGCAATTAGGTGCTGAACACCTTCGGCCGCCTTTACTTTTATTGCTGCTCGAAATAAAAACGGAACAGCTCCATCTACTGACGCACAGTTCTTTCTTTTCATTGCACCAAATACTTGTTTACTTTTATGCGATTCAGGCAGCTAAAATGCACAATTAACAAACAAAGACGGCGCATTACCACGCCACAGAGTAGGGAGTGACCACGCGTTTACTGCTTTTCAAGATGGCCGATTCCGCGCATGCGCACTAAATTTTGGACGACAGACTGCAGCGGGTGTTTCCTTTCTGTATACTCCTTATTCTGTGAGCTGGTGTTTACGCTGGGCGCTCTGCATTCTTAAAAATACCTCCAGTGTATAAAAGCGTGTGTGCAACAACCCCACAGTTAATTGTTCCTTTCCTTGACATGACCGTAATTACTATAAGCAATATAATAATAACTTCTTTATTAATTAATTGAATACTGTCAAGTTTATATTCAAATTGTTCGTCTCGAGAGGAGAAAACGTTTCTGAGGGTGAAATATGTCGGAAAACAATGTAAGGGAATCTTGACTCCTTACACAGTACTTTTTCTGTTTAGCTGTATGCATACCATCTGAAATGTCCTGAAAAGTACCACATTGTGGGAACCCCTGAATTACTAAATATCTCAATCATTGGTTTAAATATAATAACGTTTGAAAAAATAACTTTTAAATGATTTTACTCTTTAAAGAAAATCAATGTTTACAATTAGGCCTTTCAAACATTTGGAAAAAATTTGACTTACCCGAGATTAAAGATAATCTTTCATGGTTGCAACTGTTCATTTATCAGTCTTGACTTCGTTGGCATCCAAAAAATGATATGAGACAGCAAATGCGTCGAAGCAATCTTGTTCCATTTTTTGAGCCCATCCTTGAAGTTTGATTATCTTTGCTTCCACTTTGTCTTGTACAAAAAAAAAAAAAAAAAAAAAAAAAAAAAAAAAAAAAAAAAAAAAAAAAAAAATGCACTCACGTGTTTTACAGCCCACTTTAGATTTGTAATTTTATAATTTTTTGCATACAATTAGAACAAAAATAATAATGTAAATAATAAGAAATTATAGTGATACGATTATGACTCTACTATTGACATAATATCTGTGCACCAAACACGTAATATTATTTCTTACTGTATTTTAACAGACAGCCAAAATTATATGATATTTGAGTTCAGCTTTGACATACATACTATTTTTGAACTTTTACCTCTTTAAACTATCATTTTAATATCTCTCTCACCTTTTCATTATATTTTTCCGTTAAAATATTATCACCTGTCTTGCCTTGGTAGTTTGTTCAGAGTTTGTTTTCTCTGTCTGTACTGGTTACGAATGACTATAGCCTGGAAGGAACGTGGCGTACATTTGGCGCTCGTAAATCAGTCACGTGACATCCCTCGCCAGAAAATCTCTTTTGCGTACACCATTTTGCTTTCTCTACTTGATGATTTTCTTATTATAACTCAAGCGTTGTCATTTCAAAGCAATGGCGCACTGAAAATTACCAAAAACACGTCGTTCTTAGGACAATAAATTATAATCTAATGTAAGTTAACACCTGCTATCAATGTTACGAGAATTATGCATTACTCTCGCAACTGTTCACCATAGCGTAATGGACGAGGAATTAGTTTGTGACGTACGAACGTCTTAGACGGTGGTTCAAAACTTGCTAGGGCGCCGTGGCTCAGCGCTCCCGGTCAGTCGGCATGGGAGCTCGTAACGAGACAACTGAGTGATAGACGAAGCGATCAAAATAGAACAAAACAAACCAACGCCCACAAAGTACTGATCAAACCCGCAGGCCATGGATCAGACCGAAGAACCAATGAAAAGAGAGAAGAAGAAAGAGGGTTCAACCAACACCGTCTGAAGAGAAGGCCTGTGCGCTCCTGTGCCCCATCAGCCAGCCAGTGAGCTACGCGATCCTGATCTACTCTGAATGACGTGACGTGGCACGGCGTGCACAAGCCTTCTGTTCAGGCGGTGTTGGTTCAACGCCATCTGTAATAAAAAACTGAATAAAATTCTCAATGAAGAACCCAAAACTAACATAAAAGAACATGAACAAACAACCGCAAAGCATCGATCTTCCTGAAGAATATGTATATGTATAACCACTGTTGCAGGTTGAGGACGATTGAGAATGAACATTTACGCCATCTACTGACGGTGTTGTAACTTGTGTTGACAGTGCTGCCCTCAGCAGGAAGTGTTGTAATTTACTTCAGACTGTTTTCACCACCGTAAGATGGAGGTGTCGAAATAAAGCTGTTTGTGTGAAGTTCACTGTGTTCAATTCTCTTAATACTAGTGTGTAGCAACATTTTGGTGTCGATGTTTTGCCTTCTTGCATGGATAAGCCAATGTCTGCAAATCTCTTCTGGGAATGCACGTAACAGTTTGGGGGCGAGCACTCTCCCATACGTATCTCTGTCTTCTCCCAGGGCTCGTAGAGCTTGGACTCGCTTGTGGCACTCGATGTAGGTGGCGTTGAGATCCTCTGGGCTGCTTGAAGCACAACGGTTAAGGTTCTCCAAGAAGTCGAGATGGCTTTGAATTATTCTATTTTTGTCCCCATATTTGGCCTTCAAAATCTGTTTGGTTTGTTCATATGTGTCAGCTGTCACTGCAATTCCATCAACTAAATCCTTGGCTTCTCCCTCCAGATACCCACGGAGGAATATGTGTTTGTTGATAGCTGACACCATCGGATTCACATCTATGGAAGCTGTAAACTGCTCCCAGAATCTGGGCCAAGCTTCTACGTTGCCTGAAAATGAATGTAATTTGATGGTAGGCAACTTTATGTCTGCATAGGCGTGCTGGTGAGCTGGTGGGATTAACGACTTTCAGTACTATGTAAATCCGCCGAACGTTTTGTTTGTAACAGTCCCTTCGCTTTGCGGATCGCGCGTTTGCACTTGTCGGTGTAGTCCTCACACGCTTCTGTGTCGGCCTCGTATTCCACGTCATCAAGCAAATCCTGTATCGTATCATTAAGTTCTTTCAGTTCCTCCACAGTTTACTGTAAGCGGTCCTGACAGTGCTCAACGTCTTCTGCCGATGTAGAAACATCGAACGCATTCATTTGGCTCACGAAGCGCGTCGCATTCGAGCGCAGTGTTGTGAGCCTTCGCCGTAGTTTCGACAAGATCGCTGTTGCGTCCGTCATAGCGAGTGATTTTGCTTGCGGTCGCTAGGGTGCGTCCAAGGTCGAGTCACCCCCGTCAGTTGGACGCTGTCACTAAGAGGTGGCGCTGTCCTGGACCTTTAACCGATAGCACCCCTAGGGACGTTAGCGGCTGTCAACATATGGCGCTGCTGTGCAGTTTTTACTAAAGCTCTGTATAGGGAAAGTATGGCCAGCCTGCCAGCGGCAGCCATGTTGGGCCTATTCCGCTGCTGCTTAAACACCGACCGCTACGAAGTTCCCAGCGCTTAACAATACTTATCAACCAATTTCGAGGAAACCAACCAATAAAAAAATTTAATTTTTTCACGTGTTATAGTGTGATACATTCTCTCGATAATGATCTCAATTTCTGTTCATTATTACTTATAGTTTCCGTGCTACATCAAATTAAGTAAACTACTGCGCAAAATTTTGAAGAGTTTGCAGAGGAAAAGTCGCATTGCGTAGACTTTGCGTATGGTTGATTTTAGCTCATACAATGCTGCGGACGAAATGTAGGTAAGATATCGGAATTTTATTTAAGGTTCAGAGCAGAACGATAACTCTTTTCATTCTCGAGATACAGGCTGTTATATCCGACGGACAGATGCGGGAACCTCGCGTACTTCTGTTCGTGCGGACCTGGCTGCTCTAAGGAATACTTATCGTCCGAATTTAAGAAAACTAATTTGTGGTTCTATATCTAAAGAGTTCACCTATAATTCAGACTGACCTGTACCGTAGCCAAATATTTCAATAGACCGCGAACATGTCATCATCGGAGCATATTGTAAATTAAGAAAACAATTTGAGATCATGGAAAAGTCTTTTGTGAATATTTTATTGCGTATTATGTACTTATATCTTACATGAACTACGAAAAATGCAAGGAGATACCCACTACATGTCTTTTACCAGAAACAGAAATTAAAGGTGTCTTTACAACGCCAATTACATTTGAATGTCTAATATTTGTCTTGTTTCAATTCTTTGTTTCCTATTATGACACAATCTAACACATGAAAACCAATGAGAAAAGCTTGCTTCAGGAAATGTATGTCAATTTCATATCTAAACGGGAATCTAGTTCACTCACTAATATGTAAAATAAAATTGTATATTTTCGACAACTACCTGCAGATAACATCAACGACGCGTGAGTAATTTAACCTCACGACATTGTGCAGGAATTTTCTTCACAAATTTATTCAAGTGTGACCCATTAGTCAGTGAATCTTTACTCTATTAATTTACATTATGAATTAAAATCATCAAAGCACAAGAACCGAAGTTCGTTTCTGGACTCCTAGTTTTCTCTGACAACTTTATCAGCCAGGCTGTTCATCTTCCTGCATTTCTCATACCAAATAGAAGTTCTATAATGTTTACCTCCCTTCTTCGCTTCTTAAAAACACCCAAAAGTAAAACACTGTGGCATTATTCAAACCAAAACATACGAATATTCACAAGGTTTTCATGGCAGCCAAGCAATGTATAGGACCAAGATGGCGGAAAGAAGCACGTGATTCGATTTCAGCCAATCACGGGCAGCAGACGGCGGCAAGCGGCGCGGAAAAGGATGGCCATACTTTCCCTATACAGAGCTTTAGTTTTTACGCTTTGCAACCCTCACTAATGGAAGCTTTTGCTGATAGATGGCGCTGCAGTCTATTTGGTTCAAGCAGGTTAGGATACTTTTGCTACCTTATTAGTGTCTATCCAATTAGTCTGCTATCAATATGCATGCAGCCAGTAGTACCATACATAACGATCAACCAGTTATTAGCGCCAAAGCAATGTCGTGTCTTATCTGTACGTGTCGAACGTGGCTCGACGTGATCGTAATTTCGAGATTGAAGTCGCTCAAAATACTCTCCGTCGACGTGCAATCCTCTTGAAAGTGTCGTAGCAACCAGTATTTTCACAACCTCCCGGGTTTCGGCACCAAACTGCTTTTTCGTCTTGACCTAATTAAGGGGGAACAGTTACCTAAATCTTCAAGAATTTCCAGGTACAACCCTTTTCTGTCGGATGGGATGATTCGACTGGGTGTGAGACAATGCAGCACACTGCAGTCTGCCACCCAGTCCAATCATCCCATCCGACAGAAAAGGGTTGTACCTGGCATTTCTTGAAGATTTAGGTAACTGTTCCCCCTTAATTAATGCAGATAATTCTTCAGGGAATAGTTCCTCTTGCACTCTTCTTACCCAATACAGTCGGGCATTTTGTATCTCTAGAGCACTTAAGCTGCCAGTATCTCGCATCTTCCTCTGCATAATCTTAATGAATCGAAACACAAACGCCGTTATGTGTAATACTCGCCAGTATGAACTGAATTTTAAAATGTTGAACAATGGTTCAGTGACATTGATCATATTAACATCCAGGAAGGAGATCTCACACGCCTCATGGAATTTCTCAATGAAGAAGTGGAGGGAGCCATCACAACACGCAGGATACGTGGAGACACTGTAGCACAAAAAGCTACGTACCCACAGCATCTGCCTTTCATGTCAAGGTCCAGACGAAAAAGAAACCACAAAATTCAGAGCCATTTTGTGTGTACTGTGAAGAAAAGGGGCACTGGGGTCAAAATTGCCAACATATTACCACCTCTCAGGCAAGGACAGATACCCTGAAGAAGATGAATCGGTGCTTCCTGTGCATTCGACGTGGTCACAACAAAAATCAATGCTTCAAAAGGGGAAAGGCTTCATGTTCAAAATGTAAGGGCGACCCCCACATATCTATCTGCAACAGCCATCAGACTGCAGTAAACAAAATCGGAATAATGACTTCGAACTTCACCTACCTGCAAACAGTTTGTGTGAGTGTCAGAGGACCAACTGGAAGAAGCAAAATGACACGTGCAGTTGTAGACACAGGGAGCCAATCAAGTTTCATCAACTACGCTTTGATTGAATATCTCCAACTTAAGGTTACGGAAACAAAATTTATAGACATAACTATATTCGAATCATCTTCACCCTCATCAATCTCAAGAAGAAAGGTTTGCTTAGAAATGGTTAGAAATTCCACCAATGCCCACATATCAGTTACAGCCTTTGAAAGCTTCAACAAGTTTTCTCAACAACCGACAGTACCACAAGATGTAGGAGATCTGGCATTGATGGAAGGGATACAACTGGCAGACCCAACAGGGAACTCTGAAGATCTTCCGATTGAAATTCTCATAGGAGCAGACTACTATTGGCGAATCGTTACTGTGGAACAACCAACAAAGATAACATCTTCACTGGTTCTTCTTCCTACCATCTTTGGATATGTTCTCAGTGGAGCCAGAACTAGTACCACTGTTAATCAGGCAACAGTTAACTTCATTCAACATGACTGCAGTAAGGTGTCAAATGAGTATGTGCGCCACTTTTGGGACTTGGAAACTATTGGAATCAAAGATCATCAAGAGCGGGCATTGACAATCAGAGACAGTACAGTTTTACAGGAGTTCCGAGAGTTATACCGCATGGAGAACGGCCGCAGAGTTGTATGCTTGCCTCTAAAGAAGAATATTCACTTTTCCAGCAATTTTGCCACTGCTGAAGCACGTCTGCACTCATTACAAAATAAGATGCAAAGAAATGAGAGATTGAAATTTATTTACCATGAAACCATGTTAAAGTACATACAGAATGATCAGGTAGAAGTGGCACCTCGTCAATGCAACATTGGGGACGCATTTTACCTACCACACCATATTGTTAAGAAACGAAACAATGAAGGTATAAAATACAGAATCGTGTTCGATGCATCTACTCATGACACAGACTCACCATCACTGAATGACGCCGGCCGCGGTGGCCGAGGGGATTGAGGCGCTCCAGTCACGGTCCGCACGGCCACTACGGTCGGGGGTTCGAATCCCCCCTCGGGCATGGATATTTGTGCCGTCCTTAGTTGTAAGTAGTTCATAAGTAGTTTGTAAGTTTAGGGACTGATGACCCCGTAGTTAAGTCCCATAGACTCTACAAACATTTGAACATTTGAACTGAATAACGCTCTAGAAACAGGACCAAATTTACTCCCAGAAATTTTTGCTACTTTGCTACGGTTCCGGAGATTTCCGAGAGGAATAATATGCGATGTGGACCAAGCATTCTTACAGTTAACCTTGAGTGAAGAACATCGCGATCTCACAAGATTCTTATGGTATCGTGTTGAACTAGCTGAGAATGGTACCTACACCACCACAGATGATATAATAACGTATCGTTTCAAAAGATTGCCGTTTGGGCTGACATCAAGTCCGTTCCTTTTATCAGCAACCATAAGGGAGGTAGCAGAACTGAATAGTAGCATGTATCCACAAACAACAGCACTGGTCGACAAATCTACATTCATGGATGATTTTATAGCAAGTGTACCCAATGATGACGAGGCTGTTATGTTCTTTCATGAATTCACAGCACTTTTCAAGAAAATAAGCCTTCCACTTTCCAAATGGGCGAGTAACTCAAGGGATCTGAAGTCATTATGGGGTGCAAATGGCCTTGGAACCAAGTCAACAACACAAGTCTTGGGAATTGATTGGAATACGGAAGATGACTCCATCTCCGCAGATTACCAGAAGATGGCGGAAGATTTTGCAAACAAACCAGCAACTAAAAGGGATGTTCTTCGATCAACAGCTCAGTTCTATGATCCACTGGGTCTCTTCACACCTATTGGGATTGTCGCCAAATTAATCTATCAAGAGACATGGATAAGGGGTTTAGCATGGGAGGAGCTTTTGCCTACCGATATTGCACATAGTTATCACTCTTGGATTTCGAAACTACACTATTTGACATCCTTGCGCTTCCCCGGGTGCGTTGGCATGACAGGCACAAATGACCTTGCAGAAGTGCACGTGTTCTGTGATGCCTCTGAAACGGCCTACAGTGCGGTCTTGTATGGACGAACAACAACTGAAACTGTTTACTCGGTTCGTATTGTGTGCAGCAAGAACCGATTGGCACCAATCAAGAAGGTAACCTTGCCAAGGTTGGAATTACTTGGTGCTTTGGTTGGATCACAGTTGCTTCATTATTATTGCTGTGGATTTGATGTTAACAGAGCTACGTTATGGAGTGACTCAACAATCGCCTTGGGCTGGATACAAAACGACCCCAACAAATGGAAAACCTTCATTTGCAATCGGGTGACAGAAATATTGATGTACACAACACCTAGCCAATCGAAACACTGTCCTGGGAATGAAAATCCTGCAGACCACCTTACACGGGGAATAGAAGCAGATTGTCTGGCAACATTCGACACCTGGTGGTGTGGTCCAAAATGGCTTGCAGAAGAGAGGCATTCATGGCCACAGGGCACCCCAGCTCCACCTGAACCAATGCCAGAGAGAAAAACACAAACATACCTGCATGTTAATATGATCAATGTCACTGAACATTTTAAAATTCAGTTCATACTGGCGAGTATTACACATAACGGCGTTTGTGTTTCGATTCATTAAGATTATGCAGAGGAAGACGCGAGATACTGGCAGCTTAAGTGCTCTAGAGATACAAAATGCCCGACTGTATTGGGTAAGAAGAGTGCAAGAGGAACTATTCCCTGAAGAATTATCTGCATTAATTAAGGGGGAACAGTTACCTAAATCTTCAAGAAATGCCAGGTACAACCCTTTTCTGTCGGATGGGATGATTCGACTGGGTGGCAGACTGCAGTGTGCTGCATTGTCTCACACAGAAAAGTACCCTATTATTCTCGATGGACGTCATTATTTCACGGAGTTACTGATCAAACAGACGCACATAAGGCTTCATCATCTTGGCGTACAAATTGTCCTGGCAGAACTACGTGAAGAGTTTGGGATCTTGCGAGGTCGACAAACTGTTAGGAGAGTTCTACATTCATGCCTGCCCTGCAAGATCATTAACAGTCGTAGGTATGAAGAGCTTGAGGCTCCACTACCACTGGACAGAGTTCGACCTCAACGACCATTTGCAGTGACAGGTACTGATTTTGCTGGACCACTGTATGTTAAAATAGGACACCAAGTAAGGAAGTCTTATATTGTCCTCTTCACATGTGCCACAACCCGCGCAATCCATATTGAGCTCACTACAGGTATGTCAACTGACCGATTTTTGATGGCTATGCAACGCTTTGCAGGACGGAAAAGCCTACCAGTAACTGTTTATTCTAACAACGCCACAACATTCCACGCAGCTAACACAGAATTAGCAGAGCTGTTCCAAACGATCCAGCACACTGCAGTTCAGCACTACTGTGCCCACCACGGTATCACTTGGAAGTTCATACCACCACGTGCGGCTTGGTGGGGAGGTTGGTGGGAACGTATGATTGGCTCTGTAAAGCGCTGCTTGAGGAAGGTACTTGGTCGGTCTCAAGTTGATGAAGAAAGCCTGAACTCCATTTGGATTTCAATAGAAGCCTCAATAACTCGAGACCCATCACCCAAGGAGAGACTGACATGGCGTTGACACCAGCTCACTTCTTAAATGGTGACAAACTAGTCACTATTCCATATGGGCCAGAACCAGCAGTTAGCAAAAATCTGGCCAAGGAGTTCCGATGCAGAGAGAAATTTTATGAAGACCTTTGGCGAAGATGGAAAAATGAATACCTATTGCTACTAAGGAACTACCATGAAGTGAAAGGCTACCCATCAAGAAGAGAACCCAGAATAGGAGAGGTTGTTCTTCTTCAGGAGGACACGAAACCCCGACACGTGTGGAAGAGAGCAGTGGTGGAAGAAGTGCGGCACGGCAGAGACGACAAGATCAGGTGCACCATTCTCCGGCAGCCCGATGGAACGAAGATCTGTCGACCGGTTCAGCTGGTCATTCCCCTGGAGATAGACCAGGGTGGGGAGGATGTTGCAGGTTGAGAACGACTGAGAATGAACATTTACGCCATCTACTGACGGTTTTGTAACTTGTGTTGACAGTGCTGCCCTCAGCAGGAAGTGTTGTAATTTACTTCAGACTGTTTTCACCACTGTAAGATGGAGGTGTCGAAATAAAGCTGTTTGTGTGAAGTTCACTGTGTTCAATTCGCTTAATACTAGTGTGTAACAACAACCACCACTGACAATTTTTTCCCTCTTGCTTCCTAAAACGTTTTCGCATTACGATCCAACGCGTTGGCCACTACACTACGGCGAACAATCACATAATGCGTCATTTAATCTCGTACTATTGATGGTAGTTGTTAACTGATGCTAATATGGCATTGTAGACACTAGATTATCATTTATCGTATGAAGAACTACGTATTTTTGTTAATTCTTCAGTGCGCCATTGATTTGAAATGACAATGTGTAAGTTTGAGAGGTAGTAATACTATTTATATTCATATTTTCCAATTGCATTTAGTCTGCCGATTTAATTGGATGTTGGGTTCTTTGTATTTTAATTTCTCCAAATTCTTAATGATCGTTCCATGATTTTGGTACATTGGGAATAAGCCAACTGCGTAATTGTTTTTAGGCGCTTGCCGCCACCAGCGTAAAACGTGGGAGAGAATGCTGCCCTTGTTTCGCGGCCAGCGGTGTATAAAGATACGGGACAGGATGTCGCCCCAGCCGCGGGGGTTGGGGCGAGAAAGGCGCCCCGGGCTCGCTCGGGGAGTCGAAGGGAAAGCGGGGCCGGCAGTATTGTGTACGCTGCTTGGACCCTCGCGGTCGGCTGGCGCCAAACTTTACGACTTTTGCCGGCGCCACGTTGGCGAGGCATAGGTTGCTGTGAGCTCTCACGATGGGAGAGGGCGCCCATGCGATAATAAAATAATTTAGCCGTCTGGAGATGCCTATCGTGAAACACAAAATTTCACATGTTTCTGGGAACTGTGGCATACGTGAGTCTCAGGCCTGGGAAAGTTTTCGAGGGGGAGGAGCTTAGTAGCGCTAACAATAGTGAATTTATTTGATTGGCGAGACAATTAGGTCCTCTCTCTTACTGGCTTGACGTCACATGTGGTGGAGTCTGGCAGCCAAAGAAAGTTTTTTCTTGAGGAGAGCGTGGGGAGAGTGAGAGAAAAGAAGTGTGGAGGACACAGGACGGTTCGGACCTCTTGGTAGCAGTGAGGGGTGGTGGCAAGGACTCCAAAGTTTTCGGACCTTGCGAGTCGGTGGATTTAGAATTTTTGTGCCCATTGCACAGTGTTAGATGGCGTCTGTGTGAATGCTGTTCGCATTCACAGTTATACTGAGAAACTTGTAAATATTGTGAAGTGGGTGTTGTTTTAGAACAAGCTCACTCATAATCAGGATAATTCACTGTTCTCCATTAACAGCATATACCACTGGGTTGGAAAATTGCTGTATTTTTTCGTAGCTCGAATACTTTAGTAATTGCCGCGCCGATCGGGTAGATAATTTCCCATCCGCGATCGCATGCATCAGCCTGCTCTTCCATCAGCGGCCCATCGACATCGGCGACGCTGTTCAACTGTATATGGTAAAAGTAGCACCAATGCATAAATAGTGAAAAGGATTATTGAATGGTGGTTGATACGTGGGACGTAGGTGTGAGTTTGCGAGGTCGTCATAGTCGCTTTTTAATCGAGCGTGTCTGTTTCAGAACTTAACCTTATGCTGACGTTTTAAATACATTTTTGATAGGTTAACACACCAAATTTATGACTATAGCCAGTCGAACTTGTACATTTTCTTTTGGTGTTCAGATTTTGTCCTTTATTCTGTAAAATGTATTCCGATCATTAGATAATTTTGTTTGCGGCTATTTCAAGTCATTATTTTTGTATGATTTTGAAAAGGAATTGACACTTTTTCACGCATGTCGTGTTTTCGATAAATTGACACATACATTTTTTGTTAAATACGTTAACTATTTATGAACATCGTGTACCTGATTTCAACCACCTTTCATATATTTTGGAGGGGTTATCTCTTGTCTATGTTAGGTAGGTCAGGGGATTTGCGTGCTTCCAACAACAGTGTATGGAAACACGCACTTTCACAAAATAAATAAATAAGTGAGGTTAGACTACTGGTCGCCACTACTTTCAGTTAGGTGCATTAAATTCTCAGTTTCATATTTTTAATAATTTTTTTCTATTTTTTAAAATAATAATAAAAAAAATAGTGGTGACCCTTGGATAACTTGATTATTTTGTGATGATGGTTAATTTAATACAATTTATTCATTTGCATATGAATGAGCTATCTGCAAAGTTGGCAGAAAAGGTAATAGAACTCAAATGACGGACAACATTCAGTTGACATTCAAAAGAATAAATTTTGAAAAGAGCAACATTTCAAGTTATATGCAACGCAAGATGGTGTATGCCAGAGAGAGTTCTCGGCGAAGAATGTCACGTGACATCTCCAAATGGCTGGTTGTCGTAAAATCAATGGATGGTGTTAAATCCAGTGGCGTAGCTATCGTAGGGCTAGGCTCTGGGGGCCCCTCGGCCTCCTTGAGCGATGTTCGAAAAAAGTTATCCATCACCTCCCCCTGCCCTAAAATCAAGTTTGGCACAGTACGCGCAATGGGCCACATTGCTTCTAACGTGGCGGAACATTGTTTCTAATGGGGCCTTCCTTCACACTGCTGACCGGCCAAGCCGCCAGTCCCTGCGTACAACAATTGAGTCGGCATAGCAGCAGAAGTAGGATTGCAACTTCGCTGATAAAAACATCGATATTCAGAAATCGATATTCATACGTAGAAACATCGATGTTAAAAGAAACATCGTTCTGAAAAACGATACATCGATGTTTTCGAAATATTAAAAAAATCGCACTGACGTGTTTTACGGCCCACTTTAGATTTGTAGTTTTATAAGTTTTTGCAAACATTTTGGACCAAAATAATAATCTAAATAATAATAAATTAATTAATAAGTGTCTGAAACCCTTTTACGAAAAAAATTTAAGTAGTGGCAGGTTTAGAACTACAGACCTTTCGCGTCACAGTCCAGCACCTGGCCCACTACGCTACAGCTATAAATCAAAACGAGAGTTCTTTAATCTCATACTATTCATGGCCGTTGTTAACTGACGTTAATATGGCATTTGTAAACATTAGATTATCATTTATCGTACGAAGAACGATGTGTTTTTGTTAATTCCTCAGTGTGCCGTTGCTTTGAAATGATAACGTGTAAGTTACAATAAGAAAATCATCAAATACGCGAGGAATGTCAAGTGACATCTCCGAACGGCTGGTTTTCGTTAATTCAATGGAGAGTGTCAAATATCCGTTATTTTTGCAAATATGTCTTAAACGATACGAGATGTGACAAAAACATAAGGGACCTCAATTGTAGACAATTTCCTCCTCTATCAATTAGGTTATACAATTTTCGTGTCAGATGAACGGTTCGTTTGCAATTACAATTATGCCAGCCTCCCATGATGCACGAATCTTCTGCTAACGATCAAACGTCGACGTAAGAAAGAAAACGAGACAATAGCATCTACATTTACATAAATACTCTGCAAGTCACATTGAAATGCATGCCTACAAATGTGGTGTAGAAGTTTCTTTAGTACAACTGTTGCATCTTCTAAGTGTTCTGCCAACAAAAAGTAGTCTTTGGTTCGCTTTCCCTACAATATTTTCTGTGTCCCTTCCAATTTAATTTGATGGTAGTTGTTAGTCCTAGGAATTTAGTTGAATTTACGGCCTGTAGATTTAACTGATTTATCGTGTAAATGAAGTTTAACGGGCTTCTTTTAGTGGCCATATGGATGAATTCACACTTCTCATTATTAAGGGGCAATTGACATTTTTTGCAGCATGCAGACAGGCAATATTTCAAATAATAACTATGAAAGCTTTAATAATTTTGTCACACAGAAGCGTTTGGGATATGTCTTTGCAAGATCTGCAGTCTCCAGAATAGTGAAGGTCCAGTACTTTCTACAGAGATGCTTCTAATAACGACCGATACAAGATAAAAATCGAATGCACACTGTTTCATTCAATATTTTAATTTAGTGCCACTTATTTGTAGCTGAACAAAAAGCTGTGAATAAAATCCAGTTATGCACATACTATTAAAAAAATCGATATGTGTGGCAATATTTTTGTTTACCATCGATTCCGCCAGTGGTTTGAGTATGAAAGGTAGGTTTTATGGTGGGTGCGTTTCAAAATAAAAGGCAAGGTAGGGGAGAGGAGGGACAGTATGCAAATGGATTGTTCACTTGATATCAAAGGATAGGCGTGACTCACCCACCATTGATCAGTTTATGCTGTTATTTCCAAGTAATAAAATCCACCCAAAATTGAGTAAAGGGGGCTAACTAATTTGAATGATTTGATTAAAGAAATTTGTTTTGACTCATTTTATTCTCTGAAAACAAATGAACATCATAGAAGAAAGCAAAAGTTCACATAAAATTCAACACAGATCAGATTTAACGAACATAATTTACAAAACAGAATATACACTCCTGCAAAAGTGACTGGTAAGTTGAGGATAATTGTATCTAATTCTAAACACTTGCCACAACCCACATTTAACTGGAAACCGTGGCGTAATCGAGAGGAATATTCCGATACCAGATTTCTGTGAGTTTACCTAACGTTTTCAATATTCCGAAAACGTGAGCACCCCTCGAAACACAATCCTGTGAAGTTGGCACCCCTTTTTTGGAAAATGTACATTTTTTTCAGAGTTCTAGACAGATATGCAATAGTTCTGGAGTTCTCTGTACAAAATTTAAATAGTTCTGCAAAATTTCACCGAAAAAATACGAAAAATTACCACAAAATTTAGTTTTTTCAAAATAATTTTTTGCCTAATTGTACAAACATAGTTCTGATCACAGTTCTAAGTAGCTCTCGAAGAGTTCTGCAGAAAATCCTAATGATATTTTTTTGCCCAGATAATAGTTCATGAGCTAATTGCGTAAATGACGGACATAAACTACACAAAATTGCGCCAAAGTCGTGTGAAGTTGGCACCCCTTTTTTCAAAAATGTAAATTTTTTTCAGAGTTCTAGACAGATATGCAATAGTTCTGGAGTTCTCTGTACAAAATTTAAATAGTTCTGCAGAATTTCGCCGAAAAAATACTGAAAATTACCACAAACTTGAGTTTTTTTTAGTTTTTTTTTAAATAATTATTTGCCTATTAGCGCAAACATAGTTCTGATCACAGTTCTAAATAGCTCCCAAAGAGTTCTACAGGAAATCCTGAAGACATTTTTCTGTACAGATTATACTTTATCGGATAAATGCAGTAATGTGGAATTTATTTTCATGTTACTGTAAATTGGCACCATTTTTTCGAGAAATACACATTGTTTTTTGGGGTTCTGTGTACATATACTATAGTTCTAGAGTTCATGTGTCTATTTCTATGTAATTTCCCGAAAAAAATTATGTTCACAATTTTGAATACCTGATAAGCTGTCTGTCTTATTTGTGCCTTTTAAACCTTTCAACATTCCTTTAATCCAAATAGCGACGCCTTCCTGTTCGTTAACTCTACGATGATTACGAGTTCTAACAACAAATGGCATGTTACAAGAGTACTACGATTTACCCATATCCTTATTATACACTTCAAACACTTGAAATGTCCGATAAGCAATCACATCTCTATTATTAAAACTCTCAATCCATCTTGCGCCTTTAAAGTATCACCGTTACCACGAACAATTGCAGCTGTAATCCAACCATTACCATGACTCGGAGTACTGTCAGCTCTAGTAACTGTAAACTGGAGAACGCCACCGCAAAACACACTAGGTCCTTGCAGAAACACCTGTGCCCCTACATTATTAGCCGCATTCTTAATGTCTATATTATCAATAGCCTTAAACACTGTAGGACGAGAACTCCTCATCCTCCGCCTACGAACCATAATGAACGTCTATCCGATCCAGAAAGACCGCGAGAAAGCTCCTAACGGCCCTTTTAAACCTAGCGCGCGTATGACCTTCAACGGGACTTAGAATCTGCGCAGCGCGGCGCACAGAAGCACTATCGCGTACGCGTGCTAAAGAAAATCTAGTAGCACGCGTAAGCGCGGCGGGTAGCCTCGCCGCGGCTAAGTCCGTTATCGCTGACGTCACCTCGGCGCGGGTTGCATACCGCGCAGGGGCCCATGATTACGCGGCACTGACGCAATCCGCTTATCAAAGAAAGTGCGGTATGCAAAAAGGTGCAAATTCCACAGTAGCATGGAAATGGATACTCCATTATTGTAATTATCTCACAAAGTATAATCTGCACAGAAAAATGCTATTAGGATTTCCTGTAGAACTCTTTGACAGCTATTTAGAACTGTAATCAGAACTATGTTTGCGCTAAGAGGCAAATAATTATTTTAAAAAAACTAAAAAAAACTCAAGTTTGTGGTAATTTTTACTATTTTTTCGGCGAAATTCTGCAGAACTATTTAAATTTTGTACAGAGAACTCCAGAACTATTTCATATCTGTCTAGAACTCTGAAAAAAATTTACATTTTTTAAAAAAGGGGCGCCAACTTCACAGCTCTCCCACTATTCAGAATTGCGATATTTCACGAAATTCTGCAGAACTATTTAAATTTTGTACAGAGAACTCTAGAACTATTGCATATCTGTCTAGAACTCTGAAAAAAATTTACATTTTTGAAAAAAGGGGTGCCAACTTCACAGCTCTCCCACTATTCAGAATTGCGATATTTCACGAAATTCTGCAGAACTATTTAAATTTTGTACAGAGAACTCTAGAACTATTGCATATCTGTCTAGAACTCTGAAAAAAAAATTACACTTTTGAAAAAAGGGGTGCCAACTTCACACGACTCTGGCGCAATTTTGTGTAGTTTATGTCCGTCATTTACGCAATTAGCTTATGAACTATTATCTGGGCAAAAAAATATCATTAGGATTTTCTGCAGAACTCTTTGAGAGCTATTTAGAACTGTGATCAGAACTATGTTTACGCTTGTAGGGAACTAATTATATGGAGAAAACTAAAATTTGTTATAGTTTTTTGTAATTTTTTCGCGAATTAGTGCAGAACTATTTAAATTTTTTACAGAGAACTCCAGAACTATTGCATATATGCCTAGAACTCTGAAAAAAATTTACATTTTTGAGAAAAGGGGTGCCAACTTCACAGTAGCGTGTAAATGGATTCCCCATTATTGCAATTATCTCATGAAGTATAATCTGCACAGAAAAATGTCATTAGGATTTCCTGTAGAACTCTTTGAGAGCTATTTAGAACTGTGATCAGAACTATGTTTGTACAATTAGGCAAAAAATTATTTTGAAAAAAACTAAATTTTGTACTAATTTTTCGTATTTTTTCGGCGAAATTCTGCAGAACTATTTAAATTTTGTACAGAGAACTCCAGAACTATTGTATATCTGTCTAGAACTCTGAAAAAAATGTACATTTTCCAAAAAAGGGGTGCCAACTTCACAGGACTTCGAAACACTAGCAAATGCACGCGATACTGTATCAAAACTGTGCTGGCTAGCGATGTCGACAATACGACGGGTGGACGGCGGCAATTCGCGGACCAGGAGATAATTCAGCTTCGTCTTCCAGAAGCAAATATTTGACTAATATCAGCCAACTTCGACCCTGGCGGATCTCAGTGCCTACTATCTCACTCCTTGGGCTATGTCGTGCCACTACAGACAATTTTCGAGTGATACAGGAATGTACTATAGGCAGAGATGACACCAGAACCGTGACAATCGCAATTAGCGCGTCGGTGCGTCTAATTTCGGGCTGACTGACCTTGCCAATACTCAGCGCTACTAGCACAACTTTTGGAGCAACTGCAAATGTTGTACCACAAACTCTAAGTACAGCTGCTCGAAGAGCATTATAAAGTATATACTTTATAATGTTTATTTGGTTCTTGAGTAATTACAGTTCATTCTACCACTTCCAAACAAGATACTCAGCTTTTCAACATCATGATGTATGGGGGTTATGCTCGCTGCAACATTATTCACCTGGAGCGTCGTGGTAGAAATAAATACTCGTAGGTACAATTTTTCACTTCTTCTTTAATTTGCAATCAAACTACTTCTCCACCAAAACATTACAACTTCATTTCATAACGTACACACAGTCACACATTACCACAACAACACAGACTGACATAGATTCCAAAGTGCTTTACAACCGCCGAAACCCTAACTTCCCCATGCTAGGCGGTGAGGCAAACATTGACAATAATGGCATTACATTACGCATTGTTCATAACAATTGAATATACTAATTTACAATTACCGAACACAACAGAAAACATTTCATGTACACAAAAATAATCACAATATAAAATGAAAACTATACATACAATAATTTTAGATGGCGCATATCTTTTTAAGTCGTAATTTCGGTTGTTTTTGTTTCATAACAAATAGTAATGTTAAATGTCAATTAATCTGCTAATGAGTACATCATACATGTTCCTAACATATATTGAACTATCAAATATCTTGCCAATTCTCAAAATAAGTTCAAAATCTCACGTCAGTCAATATATACAAAGAATTACAATATTCAAATTTTGAATACGTTGATATTGATTGATTGATTTTTCCAGGGAAGCCAAAACAGTCTTGGTCCAACCCGCCACTGCCCGCACCGAAACTAAGTTTATTGTGCGGTATCGCTCCCTGTATATCTAGTAAAGCCAACCAATGCCCTTGAACATTGCAAGGACTCCCTTTACCAGTTCTTTATTATACACAATTTCTTTGGGTCTGGTTGTCCCAAATATTCTGTGCCTTTTATTCTCCAATGCAATGCATTCGAAGATTAGATGTGATGCAGTTTCATCACCGTCATCACAGATCCTACATTTAGGATCCTCTTCTGTTATTCCCATTGTACGTAGGTGTTTTTTGAAATTCTCATGGCCTGTCGGCAATCCAACCATGAGTCTAATCTCTCTCCTGTTCAGACCCAGGATTGCAGAGCTTCTTTTAAAACATGGCTTTGGCATCATTACCTTGCCATGTTTTTGTTGATGGACTTCGGTCCAGTATTCTAAGTGCTGCCTTCTGAGCCAGTTACGTAACTCCAATTTGATCACTGCCTTGGTGATTGTCAGGACAGGTTCCGGTCCAATAAATGGAGTCTCTGCCCCCATCCTGGCTAATCTGTCGGCATGTTCGTTGCTACTGATCCCCGAGTGGCCAGGGACCCACAGTAGGTTTACTCTATTGCTTTCCCCTAGCTCCACCAGAACCCTGTGACATTCTGCAACAATTTTAGACCTTGTTGCAGGAGCTGCCAGTGATCTCAGGGCTGCCTGGTTGTCTGAATAGATATAGATGCTACGATCTTTGTAGCACCCACGCAAATTCTCCTCCACACACGCCCTGATGGCAGTGATTTCGGCCTGGAATACTGAGGCCAGTTTTCCTAGAGAGATGACGCCCTCCAGTCTTGGCTGTACCTCATATACCCCGGCCCCAACACCTTGGTCTGATTTTGACCCGTCAGTGAACCAGACAATATCCCCCGTACGGTGTCGAACTATTTTCTCAAACTGCTCCCTACTTCCAATTGTTATATTGAAAGGCTTGTTGAAGCAGTATGGGGTTATAATATAGTCGGCTGGCATTTCCCCAACCTTTCCTATATTTACCTCACTCACTATTTTAGTGTGTGATTCTGGATATCCCAAAGAGTTCCAGTTGTTGCCAGATTTGAGTCTGTATGTACCAGCCGCTGGCTCCATCTTGACCCAAAGGTGTAATGGGGGCATATCCAGCATGGTTTCCATCCCAGCAGTTGGTGTGCTGCTAATTCCGCCTGTTATGGCTAAGCAGGCTAATCTCTGCATCTTACCAAGCTCCTTAGCAGCAACCTGCTGTTCTATCTTCTTCCACCACACGACCACCCCATAGGTGATCCTGGGTCTAATCACCGTGGTGTATATCCAGTGCATACCCTTGGGGCTCAGGCCCCAATTTTTGCCACAAGCTCTCCTGGTACTCACAAGAGTACCTTTTGCCTTGGAGCAAATATTCCTGATGTGAGGGGTCCATGTCAGTTTCTCATCTAGGGTAACCCCTAGATATTTTACTGTCCCCCTTCACAGGTAGCGATTCATTGAAAAGCTTTAGATTCCAACTTGAATGTTGTATATGCTTCTTTATGAATGGTACAACAACAGTCTTCTTAGGACTAACCCCCAGATCCTGTTTTCTGCACCAGTCTTGCACAATGTCCAACGCACCTTGTGCCATATTCTTTACTGTGTCAGCAAATTTGCCAAGTATTACCATGACAAGATCATCTGCGTGTCCTTCGCAAAAGTTCTGCCTAGAGTTTAATTCTCCAATGAGATCATTCACCACTAGATTCCACAATAAAGGGGAAAGAACTCCTCCTTGCGGGCAACCCATAGTGGTGTTGATTACCATTTTTTCATTCATCATGGTAGCTTCTACCTTTCTTCCACTGAGCATGGTCCTAGTCCACCTACATATTGTGGTCCCTAGGTCATGCACCTCTGCTGCCCTAACCATGGAATCGAAGGTCGTTTTGCTAAAAGCCCCCTCGATGTCCAGGAAGATATAGAGGGCTATTTCCTGTTAGTGTAGTGCTTTCTCCACCTTCCCAACGAGTTGGTGGAGAGCTGTCTCACATGATTTACCTGGCTGATAAGCATGTTGGTTTGAATGTAGAGGAGCCCTACTTAACCTCCTTTCTCCAACATGCACATTAACCAGCTTTTCCAATGTCTTAAGAATGAAGGAGGACAGGCTGATTGGTCTCATATCATTGGCCTTTGTATGATCAATTCTCCCTGGTTTAGGAATGAAGACAACCTTCACTGCCCTCCAGGCATTGGGAATGATTCTTGCTGCTAGGCTAACCTTGAATAACCTGCATAGGAATCTAATAAGATTTTCTCCCACTTGTTGCAGGAGAGCTGGAAAGATTCCATCAGGGCCAGGTGACATGAACGGTTGAAATGTTCCCACCGCCCATCGGACCTTACTGTAATCGACACACTCCTTAGCCAAATCCCAGTCCTCTTTGCGAATACCCGAGAACCGTTGTCTCTCAGGAATCGCATTCTGGTCTGAGTTATCCCCCAGAGTATATTGAGGAAAGTGAATCTTGAGGAGCAGTTCCAGCGTTTCATGTGCTGTCTTCGTATATTCCCCATCCTCCTTCCTCAATGTTCCTCCTGGATTTTATGAAGTCTCGCTTGAGCAGCCGTGCCCTCCACAGAATACCTTCCAGGATGACTATTACGTTAATTAACACAGTTAACTGGTCAACACAACTTGTTTATGAGCCTAACATATATACAATGATTTTTATTTTCATATACATAAAGTTTCTAAAATTCGTCTATCTAGTTCTTGAAATAATGTACAATGACAAAACTATTGTTTATAGAACTGTCTGGAAAGCATCTAAACGAATCTCTTAAGTAATTAAATCTATCGCTTGTTTTAATCGCAGTGTCACCCAGACACTGTCCTACACTGATTCCTAGGCTGGCTATTTCGTTTGTAACTAACTTAACACGCAACATATATCACTATTAAAGCACACTATTCCGGGTCCGACGCAGACGGTATCGTACGATAACATTGAGATGAGAGGGCCAGCAGTATCATCACACTTAGAGCAGAGGCGTCTGCTCTCCTCAGCTACTCAAACACCAGTCTCCTCCTCCCTACTTCTAAAATCTCCGTCTCCTCTCTGCAAAACCTCCAGGCTGCGCCCGTCTCTACTGAAACGCCAATCCACAGCGAGGCGCCAAACTACGGCCAATCACGGCTCGCCTTCGAGAGTCGGACAGCCGAAACCCCTTACTATAAAAGAGCAGCCAATGGCCAGCTCTCCCGCGTTTCCACTGGTCGGGCCCCGTCGTTACATGGCCTCCTATCACCACGGCCAGCAAGTTGTCAGCAAACGCTATTGTACAACTGCGGCGCCCGCCAGACGTACACTGTGCCACCCTGGCGTTCGCCAGATGTCGCTAACGTGTGCGAAAATACTTGGAAGGCTGACGCCTCAGTCCTACCTCCTGTGGCCTTCGGCCGTAAGGCGTCTTCCGAGAACCGCTGCACATCTGAATAACAGAGCCACCCTCGTGCTAGCCATCGGTCTGCCGTTAGCTCTGAACGATTGTTTCCTCCCCTAGCTACAGGCCTCACACAATCGAGTGATAGAATATTTCTCTTTCGCCACAAGTTATTACATCGATAACCTATGAATAATCTAATAAAATTAACAAGGTTACATTGTCCATTTACTGTTAGAAAACAACGGGAAGTGGTAGTACTGAAATTTCTCAAGTACAGTAATCTATTATTGATTATAACCTAATCACACGTTCGGAAATTGGCACTTACTCGGAAATAAACAATCAGTATTTGATTTCGTCTTTAGTTTCCAAATCAGATGCAATTGTATATAACATGCAATATTGTAGAGTGTAATTGGGTTGCAGCCTTTCTCCAATGTTATTCAATTTGTACATTGAGGAAGGTATAAAGGAAAGCAAGGAGAAATTTGGAGAAGGAATTAATGTTCAGGGTGAAGAATTAAAAACATTGCGTTTTGTCGACGACATAGTAATTCTGTCAGAGACAGCAAAGGATCTGGAAGAGCAGTTGAATGTAATAGACATTGTGCTGAAAGGTGCGTATAAGATGAAGATTAACAAGAACAAGACTAGGGTAATGGAGTGCAGTCTAAGAAAATCAGGTGATGCTGAAGGAATTAGATTAGATAACGAAACAATAAAGGACGTAGATGAATTTTGTTACTTGGGCAGTAAAATAACAAATGATGGTCGCAGTACAGAGGATATAAAATGCAGAATGGCAATGGGTAGAAAAGCATTCATTAAAAAGAGAAATTTGTTAACATCGAATATTGATTTAAGCCTAAGGAAGTCCTTTCTGAAGGCATTTGTGTGGAGTGTTGCTTTGCATGGGAGTGAAACATGGACGATAAACAGTGTGGACAGGAATAGGATAGAGGCTTTTGAAATGTGGTGCTACGGACGAATGCTGAAGATTAGATGGGTGGATCGCGAAACTAATGAGGAGGTACTGAACAGAATTGGGGAGAAAAGGAATTTTTGCATACCTTGACTAAAAGAAGGGATTCTTAGACATCAAGGAATTGTGAATTTAGCGTTGGAGGGAAGTGTGAGGGATAAAAACCGCAGAGGAAGACCAAGAGATGGATACAGTAAGCAAATTCAAACAGATGTAGGTTGCCGTTCTTATGTGGAGTTGAAAAGGCTTGCGCAGGATAGGGTGCTGTGGAGAGCTGCATAAACCAGTCTCCGGACTGAAGACCACAACAACACAACAATTTCAATATAATATAGTAAAAACGGTTATAACTTCTTAATGATGCTAAGACGAAGTAGGTAAATGGCGAGCAGAAGCACTGCATTCTACCTGTCGCTGGCTGAGCTACTAATGACGAAATTATTTGTCGAACGACGTCGATACTTTTTGACTTTTGTCATCAATGCATCGACGATATATCGCTGTTCAAATCATCGATGTTTTTGAACAAAACATCGATGCTTTCGAACACATCGATGTATCGTTTGATCCCTGAGCAGAAGTAACGGCAGCATCAGAGCTGCCAGCAGCAACAGCTGAGCCTTCCAAGTGTTGCGGCGTGCCGCTCGTCGCAGTGTGAAGGATCGCCCTCCTCCAAATATTGTATAAACTTCTTATTGGCAGATGGAAGTGTACATTACGATTTTCCGAACATCCATGTCCTCCAATTACTTCGAATTATCGACGTTATACTGTATATAATATATTAGTTGAATGGGGAATTTTCGACTTTTAACTTTTTAAATCCTGACCAACAAACAAATGCACTAAGTGAAATCCAAAAAATATTCCCACGTCAGAAGATAAACATAAAAATGTCTATTGCTTTGCCGCTATTGGCAAGTTGTCGGTTGAAATCGGAGTTGCCATAGCTGCCAATCTTTGCAAAATAGCAGTCAATGGCGCTGAATTACTAGCAGTGGGTTTGACAATACTTGGTGTGACCACATTTGGATATGAACTCTCTACATTGTATCATTACAGAACGGTATTGTTATAGTAACTCAAGTGATTGTATAGTGAATTCCCCAAGGAAGTGCTCCTTAATCATGTATCCCAATGAGGTGTTGTAACCAACTGCGCTCTGAAATTCGTGCAACAAGGAGAGAAAATATTGATAGTGGATGGTTTTGTGGATTGTATTACTGATCGGGGTTCATCATTGAAGCTTCTGCCTGCATCTTCATTCCCCTCTTTTGGAGTAACTTCGAAAACTATCCCATGGCGTCGTTTAATCTATATGTCCTACATAGGTCCAACTCTATCCCTCTGCAAAATTTCATCCAATTCTACCAAGTAATTTTTTGCGTGAAAGCATAACAAATAAACAAACTTTCATAGTTATAATTATGTTAGAGAGTACGATTAAGTAGTATCTGCTGCGTGACACATAGCAGTATGTAGGTTTTCCTTATCATGTCTTCCAGTGGGCGGTATGGAGCTGATGATGAAGTAGTTTTGTATCTGTATAGTTTTAGTTTAAAGAGGGCCCCAATGTCATTTTTGCCCCGGGGCCCTTGGTGATATAGCTACGCCACTGGTTAAATCGCCGTTATTTTTGCAAATATCTCTCAAACCATACGAGATATGAAAATAACATAAAAGAGCAAAGTTGTAGAGAATATTCTCCTCTACAAATTCTGTTATTCAATTTTCGTGTCAGATGAACGGTTCGTTTGCAATTATAATTACATTACTAATGGCTTTGTTTAGTGGTACTAACGTATTTTTTGTCCGAAAAATTTGAAAAAGGGAGGCCTACAATTATGTCAGTAAAAATTTGGTGCTGATCGGTTGAACGGTTCGACTTAAAAAGTGGGAATACGTTACGGACAGAGAGACAGACAGACGGACAGACAGACAGACATCGTAAAATGGCCGTTATTTTGGAAAATATCTGTTAAACGATGCGAGATATGAAAAAAACCCATAACAGAGCAAAGTTGTAGAGAAATTTCTTCTCTACAAACTCATTTATTGACTTTCCCTGTCAAATGAACGGTTGTTGTTGTTTTTGTGGTCCCAGAGACTGGTTTGATGCAGCTCTCCACAATACCCTATCCTGAGCTAGCCTTTTCATCTCCTCATAAGAACGGCAACCTACATCCAATTTAATCTGTTTACTATATGCATCTCTTGGTCTCCCTCTGCAATTTTTACCCCACACACTTCCCTCCAATGCTAAATTTACGATTCTTTGATGTCTAAGAATGTGTCCTACCAATCTATCCCTTCTTTTAGTCAAGGTATGCCAGAAATTTCTTTTCTCCCCAATTCTGTTCAGCACTCCATACAAATGCCTTCAGAAAGGACTTCCTTAGGCTTAAATCAATATTCGGTGTTAACAAATTTCTCTTTTTCAAGAACGCTTTTCTACCCATTGCCATTCTGCATTTTAAATCCTCTGTACTGCGACCATCATTTGTTATTTTACTGCCCAAGTAACAAAACTCATTTACCTCCTTTATTGCTTCGTTACCTACTCTAATTCCTTCGGCATCACCTGACTTTCTTACACTCCATTACCCTACTCTTGCTCTTGTTAATGTTCATCTTATATGCACCTTTCAGCACACTGTCCATTCCGTTCAATTGCTCTTCCAGGTCCCTTGCTGTATCTGACAGAATTACTATGTCGTCGGCAAAACGCAATGTTTTTAATTCTTCCCCCTGAATTTCAATTCATTCTCCAAATTTGTACTTGCTTCCATTTATAGCTTGCTCAATGTACAAATTGAATAACATTGGAGAAAGGCTACAACCCTGTCTTACTCCCTTTCCAACCACTGCATCCCTTTCATGCCCTTCAACTCTGACAACCGCTGTCTGGTTTTTGTACAAGTTGTAAATAACCTTACGCTCCCTATATTTTAACTCCTGCTTGCTTCAGAACTTGAAAGCGTTTATTCCAATCAACATTGTCAAAAGCCTTCTCCAAATTTACAAAAGCTAGAAATGTAGGTTTGCCTTTTCTTAATCTATCTTCTAAGATAAGCCGTAAAGTGAGTATTGCCTCCCGTGTTCCTATATTTTTCCTGAACCCAAACTGATCTTCCCCGAGGTCGGATTCTACCAGCTTTTCCATCCTTCTGTAAACAATTCGTGTTAATATTTTCGTTAAGGCGTTATTTTCATTTAAATTTCGAGCTGTCAAAAGGCGAACGCAAAGGCCCACTTTTAGCTTTACTACCGCAACCTAAAGTGGGCCAAAACTTATTAATGTCCTTGCCCTGCAGAGTGAAGAATGTTGAGAGCACCAAAAACGTTCGTCAAAATAAGCTAAGCACGTCAATCGGGTTTCATCGGTCACTCAGTCTAACAAGGAAATGGTCAGACTTGTGATTCCATCGATTTCTTAGTACTGTTAGTTAACATTGAAGTGACGGCTGGCCACCGTGGAAATGGCGTGTTGTTATGGTGAGCATTGTGCGCATGGTCGGGAGGTGCGTCGCGGCGTTCACTAAAGAGGAACATCGTTGCACGGTTTTGGTGGTAAGACGAGACGAATATTTGTTTCTGTGGCATGCACTTCCTTTATATTTCTGGTAGGTATTTCGAAACATACCGTCCAGAAACTGGTTGAGATGTGAAAGATATTCTGTACTTCTACATCTATACTCTGCAAGCCACTTTACGGTGAACATTCAATCTCCCCTCACAGTTGATGGCAAACCCTGTAAATGATTTGCTGCTTGCCATGGAGATATACCACAGACACCAAATGAAGCAATCAACAGAAAACACGCTTGAAGACTATGTGATGTGTGACATGGTAGTTAAACTTCTAGACGAGCATGTAAATAGGGCGGACATGTGGCGAGAAACGACGGAGACACTCGATATTGCAGACTGTGAATCTGCAGAAGGCGAAGAAAGTTGCACACATGAAGACTCTTCGAGTGGTAGTGCCACGTGCCGTCATCAATTATCTCCGAAAGCAACACCAGCAACTACAGTTACATTATCAGACAAAGAAAAAGCGGTGAAGTATTGGTTGAGCGAAAGTGGGAAGAAACGCCTACTTGACAGTACTGTTCAAAATAGGTATCGCTTTGTGCGTTCTGAACGTGAATTGTATAGATGGAAGTCGCTGTACGACGTAAGAGTCGACTGGAAATTGCGACGGTGATAAATGCGCTACTTTTTGGCAATTTACCGATGCCAGACGACAGTCATTAAGTGTCAGCGACTCAACTTTGCGTGGTTGGGCGTTACAGATTGCCAACGCGATAGGCGCTTCTCAAAGATAGATTAGTTGCTTCAAAAGATCACATAAAATTGTGTCACGAAAAATAACAAAATTTGTATCGAGAAACAGGTCGGAAAATGAAGTGACTCAAATGGAAAAGATAGAAGCTTTTCTTACGACTGCAAAAAATAAGATCGCCAGTTTTAGTGAATCTCAAGTTTACAATGCAGATCAGTCAGGTTTTCAAAAAGAAATGCGTGCGAAAAGAACACTGTCATTCAAAGGGGAAAAACATATTGCGCAGTCCACGACTGCACTCACCCATTCATACACTATAATGCCCATAATTAGTCTAGATGGTTCATTTCTGCCGAAACTATATGTGTGTCTCAGACAATCGTGTGGTAGACGCATCGAGGTCTGGAAAAATGGGAAATGATAACGTTATACTTTTCATACGTCATGCATGCTTTTCTTCCGTTCTGCGGGAACAAATCTCTTCTCCTCCTAGATTCATGGTCAGGTCATAAAAGTTCTGATTAATGAAAAGCTGTATTTCGAGCTCACCCTGACAAAGAAGTAGAGATACTTCAGATTCCACCCGGTACGACGAACATAATTCAACCGTTAAACAGAGAATTTTTCCGCCAGTGGAAGGCATTTTACAGAAAACAAACAGAGAAAATTATTGTGTGCAAATCACTGCAGTTTCCTATCACCGTGATAATATTATCAAGTTGCAATCAGTCGTACACACAGTTTCAAAATGTGATTAAATATACTGATATTAGGCCTGATTCCTTCCTAACACCGGCCGAGTTTTGTCTGCGGACGTCTAACAACGTCTGTGATTCGCAGGGCTGTCATATGTCGTCTTTGCTTGTAAGTTCTTGGTGCACAAAAAACCTACGTTTTGAACATTGCATTAATATTTAGCATTTTTCGGTAATTACAAGAAATAAAAGTTTGACGTGTTCTAAACCGTATATGTATTTGTAGCTATTTGGAAAGAATGTTGTAGATAACATATCAGCTACATTTGTCAACGAATCTATTACTATCGTATTTATTATAGTACGATCGCTTTCACTGGGCGAATCAGCTGTCTCACTGCTGTGGCAGGAGAGCGGGGCGTAGCTAACGTCACCTTGTCCCTAGATAGCGTTGGTATAACGTAGCGAGAGAGGTCAGGGTTGTACAACAGGCGGAAACCATGCGCAATAATGTCATACTTCATAAAAGTTTTTACAGACTTCCAGGTCATGCCAGCAGCTAACAGTTTGCATACAGACTTCCTTCAATGTTAACTCACAGTGGTAAAAATAGCAACACAGGTTTCGATATGACAAGTCTGACCATTCCTTGTAAGTAGAAACTTGCAAGTTTTCCAGCACATTATTCATCCATAAAAAAACTGCTTAGTTCGTCACTGAGTCCAACAATCTTGACAATACTTTAGTTCTCGACAGCCGTCGAACTTCTGATTGAAGTAGAACACTACACAGTCACGAATTTTTAGGCCTTACTGTAATAAAATTGACGATTTTTATTTGTTTATTTTTTTGAGATATTCGTCCAAACATTTCTTTGCAATAGCCTCTCTATGCTGTAATTTGTCCAGTGAACCAAGAGAGCGACTGATCTAACTTTGGCGACTAAACCAGTACGAATACCAGACATAGCACGTGCCCTATACGAATTTTGACCAATCTATCTCATTTTCTTTCATGAATTTGTCGAAACCTTTGAAAATCTCTTCGCCAGTTGTTTTTGTCGGCGAGGACTCGTAAAACATCATTTCTTCTTCATCACTACCGTTTAACTCAAACCGACCGAAAGTTAATAAAATAGCCTGACCAGCAACGTCTGAATTGTCGTTAAGCTGCATCGCAAAACATTAGCTTTGTTTCCAAGTAGTAATGACAGCTTCTTTTACATTTTTCGACATTTCGTCGATTCTTCTCTTCCAAGGAGTGTTTGATAACGGAATTTCATAAATTTTTTGTGTACAGTTTACGTCGAACAAAGCATTTCTTGTCACTTTTTCTGCAGGTATGCTGCAGTGTGAGCAATTAACAAAGATACCGTTCACGAGCGGTTGACATTTTTGTTAGTGTATCTTCTGGGTCGTAAGGCAGTGTTCTTAGAATCTTGTGCTGCTTCCTTACCTCCAGACTTACAACCTCTGAAGAAGCGCGACGCAGCATCGGAGGAAACGTAAGGAAGCAGCAAGATTCTCAGAACACGACCTTACAACCCAGAAGATATACTAACAAAAATAGTGTACTCTGTTTAGAAAACTTCTCCATGGCAGATTTTATCATAGACAAATTTCTTATTTTGATTTAAAAGAAATCTAGAGATTTTCCTACGCATTCAGGATGTTTAGTTGACAGATGCCTTTCAAGTTTCGACAGTTTCATACATTCGTTGGATAGCGTTGCGAAACAAGTCACACACTGAGGCATAAGTTGTTCCTCAGCGCCAGAGTACACAAAGCCGACTTTAGGATGTCGGGAGTGGAGTGTATATGTTTTAGTCTTGTTCGCTGCAGCTTGGGCTCGGCGCTGACCTACTACTCACTGACTCTGATGTGCACGTCACTAGACTGCTTAGTATTGTGGAAAGTACCGGTCCATCCATACTCAGGTGAAGCATCAGAATCTACGCAGACAAAATCGTACGACACTACATACGATCATTAACTGTACTCCTTTAGCCGAATTGAGACAGAACAGGTATACAATGTGACGTGCAGAAGGGTTAGCGCACGGTCCGATCGCGTGTTCACTGGTGTGGACAAACGGAAGCCGAGGTGTCGGTAAAGCAAGTGGCTTAGCACACGTAACACTTTGGAAGTGACGAACAAAAAAGAGAATGAAATCTGTCGTTAAGAAGACAATTATATACTATTTCTTTCATGGTCCCTGTGACAAATGGTTTAGTTCGATTTTGAGAAAAATTGTGTGCTTACGCCATGGAGCTGGCAGTTTTTTGGGGTGTACGCGTCCAGCCACCTGGTGGCACGCGATACATTCAAAAAATACTAGCAGTATTTTCAGCTGTTTCTTTTGCGACAGATTCCGTCATGACCTGCACGGCCACTACGGTCGGGGGTTCGAATCCCCCCTCGGGCATGGATATTTGTGCCGTCCTTAGTATTAGCTAGTTCATAAGTAGTTTGTAAGTTTAGGGACTGATGACCCCGTAGTTAAGTCCCATAAGCTATACAAACATTTGAATCTTGAATCCGTCATGACAGAATGCTCTATTCCCTTACGAGTGATACAATATCTATAGGACATTTAACTCGTATTTCATTTTTAACTCGGTGACCTTGGCAACTGAGGAGCGAAACCCTGACCCTAGCGATAATGTTTATCTTGTCTCGAAGCGAAGGCGGACCGCGGACCGCCGCCCGCTGCTGTACGCGAGTATAATTACACACGTCGTGCTCGTTTGTAGTAAGGAATATGGACGAAATCAAGTCAGTTTTCATATAGATCAGTTGTATGGAGGGGTGCGTGTGATGGCCGATTGTCGGCGGTTTTTCACTGTCTCAGTAAAGAGGTACGAAAAATACAGGGTGATCCAAAATAATATTTACAAATTGTTTCATATATATTTTAGAAACGTGTTAAAATTGATAGTTTATTTATAGGCCTATACATAAATTCACAGCGCAGCATCTGATGATAAACTTTTACAACCAACCAAAAACTGATAACCTGTAAGGCTGAAAGAGAAATTAAATGAAACAACTCAAACATGGAAACTGAGTGTAAACATTCATATAATGTCAGCAACCGAGTGAAGAAACCGATAGAACGAAAAAAAAAGTCGGCCAACGACTCTATTTGTCCCGTACGTGTTCCAACCCTTCCACGTGCTGATAACAGCAAACAATTCACTTCCGCTTACGATTAGTAACGTTATTTGAGTCTTTAATTGTTCAATGTGACCGAATCATGTGTCGTGAGGTGTCATTTCTTTCTGAAATAACTGTGTACCATTTGTTGGAGTGGGTGCTGCAATCAACAGCAAGCTAATGGATTATTTTGGAAAATCTGAGAGTAGGCTCCAGAACAATCATAAGGAATCTGATGATGGTTGCGCTACAAAATCGGAAACGCCACTGGTTTGTGCATCTACAGTTTACAATTTTGACAACACAAAACAATCGGTAAGGGTCATACCTACTTAAGCTGTTATTTTAAATAATACCAACTTCATAGCATTGTGGTCTTTTATTAGTAGTTACTACTTTGAGTAAGATTAATGATATTGTGTTTCATCGATAACTAATGGTAAAAATAAAATGGTTTGAAAACATTTAAAGTCAGGATATTCTTTTTAAATAGGTCATTCTTTTTAAAGACGTCATTCATCTATAAGGAAGTAAATTTTATTTATTTTTATATATTTAGTTTATTTTATTTTATTTCTTTTTTATTTTATTTTTATTTTTATTTTATTTTTTGCACAAACCAGCGTTGTTTGGTTATTTTTCCTGAAAAATATCACTTTACTACTAAAAGTTTCAATACGTATTTTTGGTGAACTGTGGAAGAAAAAGTGGGCTGGTGAAAGTAAAAGACCTGAAACAGCGGCTGAAGCTTTAACGAACTGTGACAAGCAGTTTTTCCCAAATGTATATGTTTTGCTTCAAATATTTTGGGCCGTTCATCAGAAATACTCCGGAATAAAGCGTCTCTAGTTTGAGGCAAATAAAGACTTATTCGCGTAGCACAATGGGACAGGCGAGAGTAAATGAACTGGCTCTTGCTAATATGTATAAAGAAAGGGATGTGGTCATTAAAAATAAAAGGTAAAGCAGTCAACAATCCGAAGATTGGTTTGAACACCACAGTGCTTTACTAGGCATGGTCCTGTTTGGAGGTGGTATGCCGTTGCCTTCCTCCGACCTTCCAACTGACTTATCCAGCCAGTTATAGGGGGACCTACAGTTTAACGTGGGTTCCGAACCAAAATATCATTGACATATTCAGTAAAAAGAAACAGAGACGAATGAACGTGACAAATTGTGTAGAAGACGGAAATATGCAGTGAGTTTTGTTCCGGTTTTTATTTATTTATTTTACAGTCATGTCAAATTCAAGTTTTTACATTTCTGTATGATAAAATTAAGGAAATTTTATGTGTTATAAGTTGACCTCTTCTATGGTGTATGTAGTTTATATAATCTCCTATGTTACAATAAGATTTTCCTTCCGCCCACTTTTTTCTTTTTTATCGGAACTCCGAATTACTGTAGTTACCAAAATATAAGCAACACCAAATACATTAAATTTGACTAGTTTGTTGCGGGACACCACGACTCCACACACCTCTGCCCCCCCCCCCATTTAGCCCCCCCCCCCCCACCCTGAATACTTGTGGGGAAAAACGCTTCGTCCAAGTAACACTAGAATACACAATTTCCTTACTTCTATGACGATGAATGGATGAGGGACACATTTTGTGGTGAACTAATTACGTAAAATATTTTAAATCTAATTCTACAGAATATTATTTCAAATGTCAACGTTATTAGGTTTTACAGGTAGTCGGTTTGAATAATCAGTTATATGGTTTTGAAATTCAGATCGCACAAGAATATTTACTGAATTATTTAGACAGCTTATATTTATCACCACCTATAATGATATAGATTATCTCAATACGACTTGTAAAACGAGGCAAAACTGGTCACAGAATTGTAAATATTATTATGCTATTTAGATTGAGCAATTATATAATCGCTGTTTCTTCACTACATATTACGAGTGAAATTATGTGGTTTTGTGGTATACATTATCACATCATTAATATACGCTTGTGTTATTGTGGACAGAACACCATGTTGTTATTAATCATATGAGTGTGTAACAACCAAGCAAAGAATTTCTTAGATGAATTAAATTGATGTGTGATTATTCTTCTAAATAATGTATGTTGTGCAAGCAGTTTAGTTCCTATTCCACAAGAGCAGCGTGGAGGGTTTCACTGAGGGTGACACTCGGCAGACGGATCCACAGCTCACAGTCTGTGTGCAGCACTTAGCTGCCATATATCACAACTTACGTTCGCGTCTTTTATTTCTTCTCGACGAATAAATAAACAATGAGAATTATAACTCAATCAAATGACAACATATTACAGCTCAAGCAACATTTGGAAGAAAATTTGGATTTGGGTGCTTTGCTTTGCTAACTCGAAAGAGAATATGATAAAACCTTACACGATTAATTTAAAGTACAGGCGCCTCGCTGCGAAGCGCGCGTTGCTCGCCGTCGGAATTTCGAGTCCTCCTTGGGGCATGGGTGTGTGTGTGTGTGTGTGTGTGTGTGTGTTGTCCTTAGTTTACCTTAGTTTAAGTAGTTTGTAGGCTACGGACTGATGACCACGCACATTTGAACACTTTTTTAGGTGGAATGTGCCATCGTTGGTTATGTGGCTAGGTGATTCTTCAGGGCGGTTGTTTGTTTGCGCTTGGCAGTTGATGGCGCGGAGAAGAATTCATTCAGTTGGTGAGTTGAGATCTGAAAAAACAGGTTCTGGGGGAGCCTTTCCCACACCCAAGCTACGGAGATTCTTTCACAGGGTTGTGTTGCTATATATGAAAGAAAGAGCGTACCTAATTTTAGCATTTGTAATGCACTATTTTATCATGTTTCGTAATGTTCGCGTTTTAGACTCTGCCATTACTTCATGTAAGAAATTAAAGGCAAAAATCCTTCTGAATATAGCACATAAGTACCGAAACGTGTATGAGCGAATACATACAATGAAAGGCGTCTTGTATAAGGCAGAATTTCTCTCCAGTTTATGTACTTATAGCCACCCTCGCAACACGGTATTTAAAAGTGAAATATTCTTTTGTTGTTGTCAAACATATGAAAGTGTTGATTTGTTTCAGAAATTCTGAATTTGGGTCCCGTACTGCGAGCGTCAGAAATTCTCTGCGAGAAAGTCGACACCAGTTATTTACGCCCTAAGTTGGCAGAAGTGGAAAGGCCAGTCCGTAGCCAGCAAAGTGCGAAACGCAACGATTTCTTGTCAACGCTGGCAACAATCATCCACGATGAATAGTACAATATTTTGGCACCCGACTTGTGCTTTAGTAAAGCGGTCTCAGTACATGTTATACAAGTCTTCACAATCATGTGGAGTAACATCTATCAAACGCATGCGACTAAGATGCTGAGAACATTCATTAAAATGAATTGTATTCATGATTGAGCAGATTTCGAGAACGATATCTGTAATAATTTAATGTAAATCTGAGCATTGTTTGGAGATGGGGCTCTTGAATGACTATACCACAAGATGTGTATATAAGAAACGACTGCTACTTTCTAGGTATTTCTGAGAAGGAAAAGAGACGTGAAACTCACAAATAAACAAAAATTTAGATAGAATTTAACTTATGAATTTTCTGAATTTTAGTAATGATGAAAGAATCGTTTTGGAAAACAAAGTAAAATGTACTGCAGCATTTACTGCATCGTAAAATGTATGTTTCTGGTGATTGCTCAATGTTATGAAATTCTCGAATTTCCGCAAACCATTGAATGCAAATAATTATCTCTAAAGGAGGGATAGTCTCGTGTGAAGCATGTTATTTAACTTTGGGAAGACATGCAGTGCAGCTGTGGCAGTTATATGCAATGCGATAGCACATTCGTCTCCTGTTAGAGATGTTTACGTCTTCCCTCACGCTAGAGATTAGACGCTGGATTATCCGCCGCCGAATGCGGTATAACTGCCGTCCGTGAACTTTGCTGACACTTCATTTTATTAGTTTTTGCAATCTCATTCACACTAAGAGCGTGGAGTTGCATGATGACCGCGTAGGAATCCACAAATCCTTTGAACAATTTTATAGATTCGGTGATTTTCTTAATATGGTAATCACTGAAAATGTTAAACCAAATTCAATTAGTCATACGGCACTGGGCATCAGTATTTACATTTTTTTCTTTAATCAGAACTGCACTTTTATTTTAAGGTTCGACATAGTAAATTATATCCATAATTCAAGGAATTATAAAAAATTAACCATAATTTTTTCTTAGCGACAATACTTACATAAAGTATAGAACACTTTACATGGTTAGGTAAAACATGAAAATTCTTTTCCAAGTAAATCATTAACCTAATTTCCTGTGACTTACCAGTTTTAGTACAATATGTTACAAATTTGTATTCTTGTGCCAGCGTGTGTAACGAATGCGTGGATGCATATGAGAAAAAAAGAGATACCGGAGGACGAATGACGGATCACGATGACAAAACCGACAAAAAATGCTTAGTTATTACTGAAAAAAGTGATAGCTGAAACATATCAACACTTTCATATGTTTGACAACAACAAAAGAATATTTCACTTTTACATACCGTGTTGTGAGGGTGGCTATACGTACATAAACTGGGGAGAAATTCTGCCTTATACAAGACGCCTTTCATTGTATGTATTCGCTCATACACATTTCAGTACTTATGAGCTATATTCAGAAGGATTTTTGCCTTTAATTTCGTACATGAAGTTAATGGCAGAGTCTGAAACCCGAACATTACGACGAACACAGAAACCTACGAAACATGATAAAATAGTACATTAGAAATGCTAAAAGTAGGTACGCTCTTTCTTTCATATATAGCAACACAACCCTGTGAAAGAATCTCCGTAGCTTGGGTGTGGGAAAGGCTCCCCCAGAACCTGTTTTTCAGATCTCAACTCACCAAATGAATGAATTCTTCTCCGCGCCATCAACTACCAAGGGCAAACAAACAACCGCCCTGAAGAATCACCTAGCCACGTTACCAACGATGGCAAATTCCACCTAAAAAAATGTTGAAATGTTTGTAAAGCTATCAGACTAAACAGCGTGGTCATCAGTCCGTAGCTTACAAACTACTTAAACCAAGGTAAACTAACCTAAGGACAACACACACACCCATGCTCCAGGGAGGACTCGAACTTCCGACGGCGAGCAACCGCACGCTCCGCAGCGAGGTGCCTTAGACCGCTCAGCTACTCCACCACGGCTCGACCTAAAACGTGTAACAATAGATACAACAAGGAAAGCAACAATGAGAATTTCATATGAAGCGATAGTCAACGGTGGTATTAATATAACTACGATTAAGAATGTCACAGACGACATATTACCAGTCTTCACATATATATTTAATTTCTCTCTCGTGAATGGAAATAATCCTACCTTTCGGAAAAGAAGCCGACCTATCCTTAAAATAGAAAACCCGAAATCACATTGTGATTTTCGACAAATCAGCATATTGCTTGCTGTTTACAAAACCCTTAAATACATTGTACATTATCAAATCATTGAATTCTTGTGCAATTTCAGCTTATTTGACAAGTATCAGTCCGGCTTTCGTAAACACCAATGCACAAACACTACACTAATCAAGGTAACTGATAACCTGAAATTTGCCATGAACAACTGCGAACCTAATATATTGACACTACTAGGTTTCAGCAAAGCTTTTGATACTGTTAAGATTTTACATACTGCTGAATAAAAAGCGACAAATAAAGTTCTTAAATAGTTCACTCAAGTGGGTTGAAAGCTACTTAAAAATTGACAGATATGTGGGAATGAAAAATACTCCTAGAAAAATGTTTTCTGTAGTGCCACAACGATCAATTTCAGGCCCACTTTTGTTCTCCTTGTGTGACAATGATATTTCGTCGGTTCGGACTTTCTGTCAGTATCACTTCAATGCAGATCAACTCCACCTCTACCAAAGTACTAGACCTGAAGATATAATTCGTGCTATTACTCAGATGAATGATGATCCGCGTTCAGTCGTAACATGGTCGTAAAACCTGGGGCTGAAATTTAACGCAAAAAAGATGCAAGTCGTTTTCTTAGTCGCCCATCATAAGGTAATAAGTTTCGAATTAGGCGACAAGTTACCTCCCGTTCAACTTGACTATATCAATATACCTTATCAGAAAACAGTTACGAATCTACATATGATTATCGACGAACATTTGAGTTGGGAAGATAATACCGGCACCGTAAGCAGGAATATCTCCAATTGCCTCTGTGCCCTTAAAAAGTGATGTAATATCATTCCACAGATGCAAAATGGTGCAATCACTCGTTTTAACGAACCTTCAGTAATGTGGTATAATTCAGGACGATACAAGTAGCGAAAATAATAGACAGAGTTTCCCATTAATGCTTGTCTACGCTACATATCCGATATTTATCAGTATGAGTAGTATAGTAATGACGGTTCTAATGCAGTGACCTTTGACTTTTGACCGTCGACGTTAGTATCATCAGGGTCAAGTACTGTTACCTCCCATACCTTGACCCTCCGACAATTCCACGGCCACTGATCAAAGGACGCTGCCACCCTCGAACAATAGCGCACAACCCTGAAGGAAAGGATGACTGACATTGAACATATACTTGCACTTAGTATGATAATGATGCCCTTAAGGACGAATGAGAGATAACATGTAACTGCACTTTGGGCAATGCAATTACTGGGAATAACTGATAACATCAAACATGTATTTTCAATGAACACGAGGGTTTGAAATCTCATAAACAAATTGGAATACCAGGAACTGACCCCACAACTGGGCACTGGTATGCAAGTACTGACCCTACTGCCCCACTGCCTCTCCAACCGACCCTGCCTGCTGCTAGGTCCACCAGCAATCATCAACAACCCCTTAGTAATTGTAAAAAGTCCTAATCAATTATGTCAGTGTACAACAACAGATGTCTTGCTGTTTGTAAGTAAGGTTTAATAACAACTGTTTACAAATAAATACCAGTAAAGTCAGGAGAACTGTGTATGCATAAAATTTAATCATTTTTGGCGGTAGATCAAATGGGAGGGATGGAAACTTGATGAGGGAGTCAGGTGGTAACAATAAAACAGGAGTTCTGACTTCGAAACTTGCTAAGAACCATCAGCCACCAAATTTTCTTTGGCAGGAGGAAAAGAATTATAATTTTCATTACTAATTGACATTACATTGAAATGCACATGAAGGGGTCGATAAAAACACCTATGTACATTTACTGAAAATTATTTAAAACGACTTGTAACCAATGTCAAAAATTTAGGACTATCTGAAAGAAACATATTTTTTCTGAATTCGCTTGTAGGTAATATCTCAGGACAAACCGGTATACTACATCTTGCTACACTCCGTTAGCTTACCTAATCTGGATATAAGTTACGACAACTTATGTTTGAATTAACAATTTCTAGAAGAACATTTCATTTTCTTGGAATCCGTACAGGCAGTTTAGGTAACATAATACATTGAACCTTAATTAGAACTTATATGGAATCCAATTTGCATGTAAATATGGAAGTGGCATGAAGGAATTCGTTGTAAGGGTGCCGGTGTGCACTCTAAAGTGCTATATTACTTATAATGCTAATTACAGTTTCACCCACAATCATCGAAATGTAAGTGTATCTACTGACATTCCTTTGGATAGTATTTGTTCACGCCAGCAGCCTTGTAATACAATCACACAACAGCAATATCAACTGCAACAGATTTGTTTATAAAACACAATATTTAAATTTACAGGTGAGAATACCAAATATTGGCGGGTGAAATCATTACCTTAAAGATATTCTCTCGATACAATAAATAGACATCTTGGAAATGGGTAATATGTAACCACGAGCAATGAATGACCAACAGCAGAATATTATCTTAAAACTAAAAACGCCTAACAGTAATGTGAGTACAGCTCGATTTCCAATACAACTTAAAAGTCGACCACTATACGTAACAAAAGCCTTGTTTTGTCACTGAAATTAGCAAATAAGATCCGTGTGAACTACTGGTTACTCCCTGCTATAAAACTTGTTCCCTGGCCCAAACTGAGAACTGGCTCTTTTCAAATTACTTCAATAACAGGAAGTTAATACTACAGTGATCAATATACATAGCAGCTCACACGTTATTACCCACAGACATTAATAAGCAAGCCACCACAGTAAATAGATAGGTGGCGCAACGGAATTTACACTTACGAAAATTTGCATCTGAGCTTGTTCTCAGCACTTGTCAAGAACAATATTAAATAAAAGAGGGAAGGTGCTCTAAAACTACAATTTATAGACAACTTACGGATTATGAACATAACCTTGTTTATTCAGATAGAACATAAACTTGTTTATTCAGATAGAAAACAAACAAAATGGGGAACCAATGTCGTTAACACAATAAAAAGGTATGTCTTACATGGATTAATGCGGACGGTGCCCAGCCTAAATTATAAATGATTTAACTCTACTGGGGGGAAGGATTCACAAACAACACTCATTCGCTCACACACACACAATGCCACAGCGAAACTCACCAAAATCAGCATGCTGAGACGAGGCGGAAGCAGGTGCCGCTATCGTAGGCGAAATTCAGCAAGTCAGAGGTAGCATAAAACACAATATACAAAAACACATTGAAGCTGGCTGTGGTCTGTCGTGGCTGTTTTGAGATGGTGCATGTGTATAGCAAGTTAAATTACATATGAATAGGACCGCGAGCAAACACGCTAACAGCGACACATGGCTATATTACATGAACACACTCCACTAAAGGTGAAGTGGTTGAAAGTCGGATTCATTATACAAAATCACGTTGGATTCTTAATTTGCAGTCTGTTATTAATCGATCTAAGTACTGCATTTTATATGAGAAGTGACGTTCTAACATCCGTCACCTCTTTTCGGAATGACTCAAACTGAGCCCTAATATATTCCTGAATCACGGAAATGTTTATTAGTTCTCAGTCTATAACGAAATCATTCCACTGTAGGTGAAGTTGAACTTATCTTATATGCTGGCTGAAGTCCATTGCGTTGTGAGTTGTCTTCGGCATTCACTAAAGAAATTGATTCTACAGGATCTTCTCTTAAATTAAAACCATTTTAGTTGATATGGAAACGATTTTATTTCCACTTAAACATTGCACAATCAAGAAATGCAGCAGCAAGCCAACACAGCTGCTTACAGGCTTCTGGCCACTCGGATACTCTATCCACGACTAAACAAACAATGGTTTCTCTCCAACATCTTTCTGCTTAACCACGTATTAAAAATGATGACAAAGTTTTGCAATTCAGAATTAAACAGTATTCTTTTACATCAAATATGCCAAAATACAGGAATTAAAACATTAGATTTAAGCTCTGACTATTTATGTTAATATTTGTACTTGTTTCATGAAATTTGTATTTAAATGTAGTGCACAAATTTAACGTCATCCTTTTGACTAGTGTTTACAGTCGTCAAATTATTTACATTATGTGTGTTTTCGAAATGCACACATATTTGTTTTGCCAATAGTGTGTAGGCGTACTATTATTATGAAAAGGTATTTTAATGTGTTTCGGTTTGTGGTCAAATTATTTATTAATACGGATTTGTTTATGGTTGTCGTAGTTTTGTTAATTTTGAAGATAGTTTCTTAGTACCAAACGGATTATTAATTTTAGTGCATGAACAATTATCAGTATGTAATTTAGGATCTAGTGATATATAAAACATGGTCTGCCCTAATTTATTTAAACAATAGGTATATATGAAATCATGTGGTGCAATAGTTTATAACATGTAGCAATTGTTGTTTCTATACAAATTAGTATCTATATAGGTTCAGAAATATCAAAACGGAGTGTAAGGCATTTTTAGTGTTTGCAGCTATTTTTTACGAAAGTATAAAAAACTGAAAATTACGTAAAAGGTCAGCTAAAGTTATATTTAAATGAACATACTATTTCTTAAAAGCGTTTTACTAATAGTCTTAATAGAATTCCAAACAGAAAGCGAAAATGTGAAATATCACATGTCCGGTAATGAAGTTTTACTTTAGGTATCAGATATTTCATGTTTCAATGTTGGCAACTGATTTTTAGGAGTTCGCAACATAGCAGAAACGTTACAACGTGAATTCAGTCAACTAGCAGCAAACCCCGGAGTTGGAACTCGGATCCATGGGGTTCTGAAAACTGGTAAAGTTGAATAAATTCAGTTTCCGAAAAATAAAGAAAATTAACTACTGCATGTAACCCATAGACATGATTAGAATTAGATAAGGAAGCGAATGAAATACAGGTACATGCGATAGGGGGTGATTACAGAGACAGTTGAAGTGCAGTCTCAGGAAAACCACAAAAATTAAATAATTATAAAGTCGGAAAAATAAAAATAATAATTACAGCATGCAACCCATAGAAATGTTTAGAAATAGAAATGGATGCTATTGAAGGAGGTTGTACAAGGCTCAGAGAAAATTACTGACACAGACAGAGTTCGTACTATAAGTCAGAGAAGAAACGGCAGAATAAGGCCCGGCGCACACTTGACACAGCAGAGGCAGAGGCGAGGCGCAGGGCCTCTGCTGGTCAGCGCACACTTGACGCAGCGCAGGCAGAGGTCAGCGCAGCTTGGAACAGCACGTGCTGCATGTCCACTGCAAACCTCTCGATGCAATCACATTTAATTCCTGGATCTCCTTCAAAACTCAGTTAATTTAATTTGTGTGTGTTCTGATAGAGTATAAGAGCAGTTAAAGGTCTGTTGAGCAAAGGCAAAAGTGACGAATAAATGCTGAACTTCTCTGGTCCATGGAAGCTCATTTTAAGCTCTTGAGCTATTCAGACTAAACAGACGACAGTTCAAAAAGAGTCACATGCTGAGTAAGAAGGACTTAACAGAGAAGAAAAATAGTGTGACCCATCATACCCCCTAAAGAAAAATTAGGGATATGTTTTAGGAATTTAATGAAAGTCAGATTTATTTTTCTTTCATTTCTTTTATAATTCAGTGAAACAAGTGTCACAGCATATTCAATAATTGAAAGAACCTTTATACAACTGACATATTTAATCATGATTGTGGCGCAGTATATACGATCAGAAACACTTTCCTTCTCGGTGACACCTGGTATGCTTTTCATATGTCTTAAATTGAAAGATATATCTATTTAAAAAATTTTGCAAATCATAGTTTCCTTGTTTAACTGCATTTGCACGCAAAGTGATTCCTTACTTAGGTCTTTATTCGTAGCTCTTCCATGCTCCTGAGTACTAAGATACTGACGTTTGCTTTCTTCTTCTTCTATGATGGCAGCTGTGCATGTACATGCAGTATTTTATTACATTGCATTCCTATTTTGTCTCTGTCATCATTTCTAATGATAATTACCTTCACCAGCCATTATATTTGTTAGTAATTAGTGAAGATAATGCTAATAATTTTGCAAATGTTGAATTTCTGAAAGTAGTATAGAATTCAGGTTGAGAAATACTGACGAGAGACGTTCCCTAGCATCATCTATGGTTTAGCAGTGAGCTGAAGCTCCACGAAGGGGTGGACATTGTGTTTCAAGAAATTGAAGACGGTCCCTGATAGTAAAAAAAATCGTTGCACGTCCCTTCTGGTTTCGCCGAACTTATTATTCAGTAGTAACGGGAATTTTAGCTTATATAGTGCTTTCATGCTTGCCATAAAGTTTACTGAAACCAGAGACTATAGACCGTACAAATACACAATTAGCATCTTCGGTTTATGAATCTCGGTGTCTTTCTATTTCAGTAAGTTGTTCGTTTCCAGCTTCCGTCTGTATCGGCAACAAACGCACTCGGCAAAGCAGGCGGCCGTGCGTGTGCCGCGTAGCTGCAGACCGCGTCGCGTCAAACGTGTATCTCGCGTATTTTCTCGAGAATCGAAAGAGGTATGGCTCTCATTCCACCTTTAAAAACAATTTCGATATGTTAGCTACATTTCGTTCGCAGTAATGTATGGTGTAAAACGCAGCAAACGCAAACTAGCCAGCGACTACTTTTTTCACTGCAAACTCTTCAAAATATGCGCAGCGTTGTACTTTATTTTTTATTATAACAATAACTATGTACAATAACGAAAAGAAAACGTCCCCAACGTCTTGCGGTTGCTTTTGCCTATATGATACAGAAAAATAATTTTTCTCTAGTTAGTAGTTTCTGCAAAATCGATTGTGGAAGCTGCATTAGCGCAAAACAGGCACAAATCGGAAAATAGTATTTCTAATTTTTTTACGCAGAAAGTAAAAGTGTTACGAAGAAACTAAATACAGAGAAGGATGAAGCATATACTCGTTTACATAAAACAATTTTTTTCGAAGCATATCCGATGACTTGAAATTTCACTTTGCGACAGAGGTGGAACAGAGGCGCAGGAAAACTGTGCGCCTCGGACAACCGGACAGAGGCGTGGCCGAGAAAACGCCTGCCCTCCGCCTCGGCTGCGTTAAGTGTGCGCTGTCCCATTAGAAAGCATGCGTTACAGACGGACGGAGGCCTATCCTCTGCCTCTCCTCTGCCTCTGCTGCGTCAAGTGTGCGCCGGGCCAAAAAAGGGGCAGGGAAGAAAGTTCGCGAAATATTAGTGGAAATCAGAAGGATACCCGCATAGTTACTTGCCTGATGGACATGGAACAAACAAGAGTAGAAGCTGAAGGCTTTGTTCTATGGACCAACCATGTGGAACACATATCACTCACGGAAGGAAATGATGATGTGGTGTCGCACAAGTCCAAAGTGCGCGCCACCTACTTTCGCCGCGCGCCGCATATGCACGCACGGCGCGGCGTTCTTACGACGTCAGCCACGAGCGCCCTCTGTTACAACTCCGCTCGTGACCACCACTGAACGACATCGTTCACTTGGGACTGAGATAGGAACGAGTTAACACTTCGGAATCAGATAGGCACCAGTGAAGACTTGGCTATCGTACAGGCACTAGGCAGACCTCTAGCTCAACTATGTATCAGCATTCTGCAGTACTGAGCTATTAATAGTTAAGTATTGTATAAATTCTGTGCAATATATATCTCGTTCTAATTTACTCTAGTGTTTCTAGTTTCTGGCTGCTCCCCTCCGTACCTGCACCAACGTGCTATCTTTATTCCTGTGTCGGTCTCATTCCACTCGGCCACCGACACCTACGACTGAAACGAGACACAAAAGCGGCGACGAGGCTGGGACACAAAAGTGGCGACGAGGATGGGATACAAAAGATAAGAAGATTTTTACATGCACTGCACATGTCACCTATTAGAAATCGGGCCCCACAAACCTGGAAAGTATTTACACAGATTTCATACACTGTCACATGATCACAAAAGGTTATAACATATCAGGCTGTTTTCAAACTGCAGCTACAATCACACACACTGCATTTATCTATTGGAAATCACTGATTTGAAAAACGAGAACACATTTCCGCACATGATGGAATTCTAAGTTCATGAATCTAAGTTAAACGTGCTAGTTAATGAAATGCTACCATCTCCAAAAACAAGAGCAGAATCAACCTTACCCACCAGACGACCAGTCCAGAATGCTCAGACCGAGCGGCCACCTGACGTGGGGATCCACCGGAAGCCGGAAAATCCAAGAAACCTCGGTGGTGGGGACGGAGAGCGAGTACACTCGCGCTGGAGAAGGGTTGCCGACTAGACTGTAACCAAAGGGTATAGAAACCTCTTTGGTAACCTCGTCAGCTATCGTATCTGAGCCAGAGAGAACGATGCAAAGCGAGCTATCACTCCCCACATTCAAACAGCCATAGATTCTCGCATACACTTAAGAGTACAACAACTGCACAGGGACAGTGGTGTAGCGGAAAAGCCGTACTTATGCCACATTAATTAACATAATAATAAATTATTAACATAACAAAATAAGAAAAACCATCAATATTAACTAATATTTTAACCCATGAAATAAAAATGCTATTCCTCAAGCCTTGAAAAGAGTGGGGTCCAAGTTTTAACAAAATGATAATCTAGCGACACTAAATAAATTATAACTTTACAGAAATATACAAAAAATATATGAAAGACGACAGACAGTCATCTTTCAAACTGCATCAACACACCTCATGTCAGTGCAACTAAAGAGCAGCTATGTGTGCAAGTACTTACAATGGCACGAACCACACTCTTCAATTGATGATACATGTGACAGCTTATGGATGTGATTAAAAAACGTTGCAAATGTTATGTAATAGATGGGATGTTATGGTAGCAACTGCCACAAGTAAAAAAGCGAACTTTTGTATCCATCTTAACAAACACTCTTTTGACGTCCATATGTGTAACACATCAACTACAACAGCAACAGAAGACATATTGTTTATAAAAATATTTGAATTAACTGACGAAAATCGCGAAAATTGGCAAGGACATCTTCTGATTCAAGTCTGAATAGAAACTATGGATTTCAAACACTGCAGCTTACACACAGTATCTTACCGACCATTCGCCGCCAGCTATGAGGGCTCCTACCTCCCCTGTCAGTCAGCTACTTTTATACCTGCGGCAACCCCTCAGGGGCTCAGCATTAATTTGCTGCGTACGGGCTTGGCGAACCCGGGGTCCTGAGCTGTGGGCTGTGTCGCGCCAACAGTCCGCTACACCGTAAGCTCTGTGCGTGTCTCAACGACCATCGTTCGGCGCGAAGGTGGAACGTTGTTCGTTTCAGAGCCCGGGGATCTTGGCTTAATCGCCCGGGTCGCGAGGACGGTACAAACCTCTCTAAAAAAAAACTCAATCTCAAGGTGTGCTATGTGCCGAGGAGATGCATGGCTGTTGAGGCTGAACAGCTGCTAGCGAGCAACCTCTGGGGAACCTGCCGCACCTCAGTTGTACAAGGCTTCCCCAGGCAAGCGGGGCTCTGCCTGGGTGAACCTCTTTTCCCTAGCTGCTCGTGGGACAAAAATGAAGCGAGCGAACAAAAGCGTGGCCGGTCGCGAAAACGGCGTCTCTAAGCAAGGAAGAGGAGATTACAATGCTGCTGGATATAACCCCCTTTCGTTCCCTTCCCTGCCTACACCGTGGGAGGAACGTCGGGCTAGATCTGTGAATGAGCCATATTCTCCCAAATTCCTGGTATGTAGCCGCACGGATGGTGAATCTTTTACATCTATGAACATCTTGAGGACAAGTATGGCGAAGTGTCTGGAACATCTTGAGGACAAGTATGGCGAAGTTTCTGGATTGTCCAAGATGCGAAGCGGCGCAGTGCTCATAGAAGCAGCATCCCCGGCTCAGTCGCGGGTGTTACATGCCTGCGACAAGCTGGGTGATGTCCCTGTGAGCATCACAGCAGATAAGTCGCTAAATATGGTCCAAGGTATAATTTTTCACCGAGACCTTTTGTTACTGTCAGACGACGAGTTACGCGCCAACTTGGAACGTAGAGGAGTCCACTTCGTCCGGCGTGTCCATAGGGGGCTAAAGGATCACAAGTTTGCCACCGGTGCCTTCATCCTGGCCTTTGAAGGCGATAACCTGCCTGAGGTAATGGTTTACCGGTGCGACGTGAAACCTTACATTCCTCCCCCTATGAGATGCTTCAAATGCTGCAAATTTGGCCACATGTCCTCTAGATGTACTTTCAATGCTACATGCAGGGACTGTGGATGCGCCATGCACACCGCCTCCCATCTGCGTTAACTGTGGCTTGCATCATCCTCCTTGTTCGTCGGACTGCACCGTTCTTCGTAAGGAACGGAAAATCATGGAACTAGACCTTGGACCGACTTTCGTATTCTGAGGCTCGAAAGAAGTATGAGCGACTTCACCCCGTTACCATGACTGCCTCTTTCGCAGCAGTGACATCGTCGCCATCCGCCTTTAAAACTGCAGCAGACACTAGTGTTCCACCATCTGCCGGCCCTCAGGGCCGTCCACTCACTCCTGCCCACACAGTGGCCGGGGGCTCCATTCCTCCTCCTGCTCCCAAGGCACTTGCTTCGGGAGCAGCCCCCAACCCTCCATCGGAGAAGATTCAACCTTCTCCGGCTGCCCTCATTCAGAAGGGGACCCTCGGGACGCTCCCTTCTGCGGCTTCCTCCAGTGCCGGTACCAGTACTGGCCGCCAGCAGCAGGCACCGTCGCTGGCTGCTGGCCGCAGGGCGTTGCACTCTCCCTCTGTCACTGAGACGGAGGCTGAGTCTGCGAAGCCCCTCCTTCCAGCGAAGCCCCCGAGGGACTCGAGGGTTCGAAAGAAAAAGGAGAAAAAGGAAAAGACCAAAGATTCCACGGTGGCCACTGTGCCACCTGCCCCCTCCACCTCTGCCTCTGAGGACGAGGTGGAGATACTCGCATCCCCCAAGGACCTTGCTCTCTTGGATGCATCAGACGCAATGGACATCGAAGCTGATGCATCGCTCCCGGTGGCTACAAAAGATATCGAGGTGTGATTCATAACTTATTTTTCATTCATGCCTTCCCAGCTGTTGGATTCTGTCATCCTCCAATGGAACTGCGGCGGTTTTTTCACCCACCTGGCTGAGCTACGACAACTTCTGAGCGTTACACCTCCTCTCTGCATTGCCCTGCAGGAAACCTGGTTTCCGGCAATGCGGACCCCTGCCCTTCAGGGCTATAGGGGATACTTCTGTAATCATAGCCAGTACAACAGGGTGTCAGGTGGGGTGTGTGTGTATGTCCTTACCTCTGTATATAGTGAACCTGTGCCCCTTCAGACACCGTTGGAAGCGGTGGCCGTTAGGGTAAGGACAACACAAGAGATTACTGTCTGCAGTCTCTACCTCCCTCCTGATGGCGATGTCTCTATGGCTGTCTTGGCTGCACTTATCTCGCAACTCCCGCCACCTTTTTTGCTATTGGGGGACTTTAATGCCCACAATCCCCTGTGGGGTGGTTCTACGATCTCTGGCCGTGGCAGAGTTGTCAAGAACCTGCTTTCTCAGCTCGACCTCTGCCTCTTGAATACAGGTGCCCCCACACATTTCAGTGTGGCACACGGCACATTCTCGGCCATTGATCTGTCGATATGCAGCCACAGCCTTCTGCCATCCATCCATTGGGGTGTCCATGATGACTTGTGCGGCAGTGACCATTTTCCGATCTTTTTGTCACTCCCACAACGTCAGTCCCCAGCACGCTCTCCTCGGTGGGCTCTTCATAGGGCTCACTGGGAAGCCTACACCTCTGCTGCCATCGTTGGCCCTCCCCCACTCGATACCATCGATGTGGTGGTTGAGAGCGCCTCGCAGTCCATATTGTCTGCTGCAGAAGCTACTATTCCTCGTTCCTCGGGGCGTCCACGGCGTAAGACGGTGCCATGGTGGTCACCAGAGGTCGCTGACGCCATTAAAGAGCGTAGGCGGGCTCTACAGCGGTACAGGCGGCACCCTTCGCTTGAGCACCTCATTACCTTTAAAAAGCTCCGTGCTCGTGCTCGCTGTCTAATTAGAAGACGGAAACGGGAGTGTTGGGAGACGTACGTTTCCACCATTGGGTCAGGTATCTCCACTTCCCAGGTCTGGAGCCGGATTAGGCGCTTACGGGGATACACAACAACAACAATCCCTGGGATCTCCGTGAATGGAGCCATATGTATGGATCCAACAACGCTTGCGGAGATGTTTGCTGAGCATTACGCTCGTGCTTCTGCCTCTGCAAACTACCCACCGGCCTTTCGTATGTTAAAGGAGCGGGTGGAACGCAAGCCTATCTCTTTTACCACCCGCCGCACTGAGGCTTATAACGCTCCATTCCGTGAGTGGGAGCTACTTGGTGCCCTCACGCACTGTCCTGACACGGCCCCTGGGCCTGATAGCATCCATGCCCAAATGCTGCGACACCTCTCTGCAGAAAGCCTGGGAAATATCCTCGCCATTTTCAATCGGATCTGGAGCGACGGGGTATTCCCTTCACAATGGCGGGAGGGTATCATCATACCTGTGATGAAACCGGGCAAAAACCCTGCTCATTTGGATAGCTATCGACCCATTATGCTGACCAATGTCCTCTGTAAGCTGTTGGAGCGCATGCTCAGTAGGCGGTTGTGCTGGATCCTCGAGACTCGGGGCTTACTGGCTCCATGCCAGGGCGGTTTCCGCCAGGGTCGCTCCACCACCAACAACCTGGTGTACCTCGAGTCCGCGATCCGCACAGCCTTTGCCAGGCGCCAACATCTGATAGCCATCTTTTTTGATATGCACAAAACGTATGATACGACCTGGCGACACCACATACTTTGCACATTACATGGTTGGGGTCTTCGGGGCTCACTCCCGATTTTTATTAAAAACTTTTTAGCTGTCCGTACTTTTTGTGTTCAAGTAGGTGCCTCTCGTAGTACCTCTCATGTGCAGGAAAATGGGGTTCCTCAGGGCTCTGTTTTGAGTGTCCCTTTATCTCTAGTAGCCATTAACGGCTTAGCTACAGCAGTTGGGTCGTCAGCATCCACTTCACTATATGCTGACGACCTTTGTATCTATTTTAGCTCTTCCAGCACTCACGTCGCCGAACGTAGGCTGCAGGGAGCCATTAGGAAGGCGCAGTCCTGGGCTCTTACCCATGGCTTCCAGTTCTCTGCTACAAAGACTAGTGTTATGCACTTTTGTCGGCTTTGAACGGTTCACCCTCAGCCTGAACTGTATCCCGATGACGACCTCTTAGAGGTCGTGGACACTCATCGTTTTTTGGGGCTTGTTTTCGACTCACGGCTGACGTGGCTCCCCCACATCCGTCAACTAAAACAGGAGTGCTGGCGCCACCTCAATGTCCTCCGCCACCTGGGCCATACTTCCTGGGGAGCTGACCGCTCCACCCTGTTGCGGCTCTGTCAGGCTCTGGTGCAGTCCCGTTTAGATTTTGGCTGTGTCGCCTACGGTTCTGCGTCACCCTCAGCATTGCGCTTCCTGGACCCTGTTCACCACTGTGGGGTCTGCATTGTGACAGGTGCCTTTCGAACCAGCCCTGTGACCAGCTTGCTTGCTGAGGCCGGGGTACCGCCTTTGTCGATCCGTCGCCGACAACTGTTTGCAGCCTATGCAGCACTTGTGCACAGCTCATCAAGCCACCCGAACCACCATGTTCTTTTCTCCCGCATGGTCGTCCATGACCAACGACGACGACCCAGGTCGGGTCATGTGGTCACCTTCAGGGTCCAGTCACTGCTGCAGGAACTTGAGTCTTACCCCCTACCACCTCCATATCGGGTCCACACACGCACGCCTCCATGGCGCCTGCCAAGGCCATGTATTTGCCTGGACTTGGCCTGTGGACCCAAAGACTCAGTTCCACCTGAAGCTCTCTGTCGCCAGTTTTTAGCACTTGTAGCTAGATTTCCTGGACACGACATAATTTACACGGATGGTTCGAAAGTTGACAGCCGGGTTGGTTTTGCATTCGCTCATGACGCCCATGTCGAACAAAGCTCTCTGCCGGCTGGCTGCAGTGTCTATACTGCAGAGCTGGTGGCTACTTACCGCGCTCTCGAGCATGCCAGATCCTGCTCAGGTGAGTCCTTTCTCATCTGCAGTGACTCCCTGAGCAGCCTTAGAGCCCTTTACCAGTGTTATCCACGGTCTCATCTGGTGTTGCAGATTCAGGAGGCCCTATCTGCCCTTGACAGGTCCGGTCGATCAGTGGTGTTCCTCTGGTCCCCGGGTCATGTCGGTATTCCAGGCAACGAACGTGTTGATATGCTGGCCAAGCAGGCTGTTGAGGCGCCTGTTTTAGAGATCGGCCTCCCGGCTGCTGATCTGCGGACAGTCCTGCGACATAAAGTGTGTGATCTTTGGGCTACTGAGTGGTGTCACATGGCAATAGCCAACAAACTCAGGGCCATAAAGCAAACGACAACTGTGTGGCATTCTTCCATGCGGGTCTGCCGCCGGGACTCCGTAGCCCTGTGCCGGCTTCACATTGGCCATACATGGCTGACACACGGCCATCTCCTTCGTGGCAAGGAACCGCCTGTGTGTCGCTGTGGCGCCCGCTTGACGGTGGCGCACATCTTAGTTAAATGCCCTGTTTTAGCACCTTTGCGGCGGAGTTTTAATTTTCCTTTGCTTTTATCCCGAGTTTTAAGTGACGATGCCAAAATGGCTGATACTGTTTTAAGTTTTATTCGGGACAGTGGGTTTTACCCCTCCATTTAAAGCTTTCGTTCAGTGTCTGTGTAAGTCCTGTCATGACCTCCAATTGGAGGTTTCCCTTTGTTTCTGTGTGGCTGACTTTTCCTATTTTTAGTCTCACGGTCGGTCAGCCACAGACGTCGGTTTTTACATTTTATTGTTTGCTGTTGGTCGGTTATACTGTGTGATTGTCATTGTTTTCGTTGTTTCTCGCCGACTTTGTTGTCCTTTCACTGACTCAGGGGATCTTCCACCCCGTAGTTGTTCTCCACTCTAGGCTCCTTTGCCCGTTCACGTTCTTTGTTGTAACGCCTAATGATGGAATGGGGGACTGATGACCTCCGCAGTTTTGTCCCCCTAAAACATCCTAACAACAACAACAACAACAACCTGCGGCAAGCCGTTGTGACAACTGTCAGGAATGCATCTAAATGTTTTAATAATTCGGCCAGTGACACTTTTGTTCAGTGACTTTGCCGATGGAAGCATTCGTGCACCCTATGCTGGCCCCCAGCCCGGAGCCTCCCGTCGGCCTCGGGAGCAGGATAGAGCCAGCAGGAAGTACCTCAACTTTCACCTTCGACATCGCCCGCTACCCCGCATTTCCCCACCCCAGCCTCACTATAGGAGTGTGCAGATAAATGGCGACAACGGACGCAGGAAAGAGATGCCCTTACAACCAAATGGACACATTGTGGCAGCTGTATGTGTTAGGCCTGTTGGTATACCATTTATCAGGGTCTTTCTCCCTGACCAGAAACATTGTTTTGGTAGAACCACATTATCTATACTGCAAGCGAGTCTCTCTCCAGTTCACGCATGTGTGCACCACAGGGCTTTGCTTGTGTTCTTCCCATCTGCATAGGTCCACAGTTTATCTGCGATTTCGTCGGTTTTTAGAAACATCCGGTATATGCAGATACGGGCTTTCCCTGCACATGTGCTATTGTGTACCTTTCGTTGTAAGGACCTCTCTTCCCTGTGTCCATTATCGCGATTTATCGGCACACTCTTTAAGTCATTCTGGGACGGGAGAATGCGGAGCAGCAGCCAATAGCGAAGGTGAAAGTTGTGGTGCCTCCCACTAGCTCCGTCCTGCTCCTGGTGCGATGCTCCAGGCTGGAGGCCAGTGTGGCATGCGTGAATGCTTCTTTCGCCAAAGTCACCCAACAAAAGCGGTCATAGCCGAAATATTACACAGCTCCTGCCATGACACTTAAGCTTTTGGCACCAAGGGTTGAGAGTCATCACACAGTGGCCCATTTATGTTCACTAGGTTCATTGCACACACACTGACAAAGTAAGTGAAACAAAGAGCACTCACTGATTATGTTCCAGCACATTTCACTGCACTTATTGACATAGGGGTTTTAGTTGAGAAGGGAGGGATGACACTTTGAAAGACGACTGTCTGTCGTCTTCCATATATTTTTATAAAATTGTAATTTATTTGATGTTGCTAGATTAGCATTTTGTTAAGACTATAGCCCCACTCTTTTCAAGGCATGAGGAACACCATTTTTATTTCATATTTTAAAATATTAGTTTCCAAAATGGTAGTTCATACTGATAGGATTTTGTTATTTCCATAATTTCAACGGATGGAGGCAGAGTTGGCGACTCTTCGCTCGCAGCTTCAGGTGGCGTTGGCTACGCTGGCAACGCTTGAGACTGCGGCGGGTGGGCGCCGCTGTTGTGGGCCGCTCGCTGGGGTGCAGCAGACGCCCTGTGCGTCTGTTGTGCCCTCCGATCGGCCTGCGGCTGTGGCCAGCCCGCTCACTGCCCGCGAGGAGGTAGCCCCCCAATCCGTGGTGGATTGGGAGGTCCCCTCAGCGCGTGTCAGGCGGCGTAAGACTTCCCGGGGGACCGAAGTGGAGGCCTCCCCGGTTAGTCTTGCCAATAGATTCGAGGCGCTGTCTGTGGCAGGGGATGTTCCTGATGCGGATGGTGCCGCTTGTCCTGTACTCGCCCCTCTGCCTTCAAGATCAGGGCACTCACAGAGGGTGGGTTTGTTGGTAGTTGGGAGCTCCAACGTTAGGCGGGTAATGGAGCCCCTTAGGAAAATGGCTACTAGGGAGGGGAAGAATTCCAATGTGCGCTCCGCGTGCATACCGGGGAGAGTCATTCCGGATGTGGAACGGCTCCTTCCGGATGCCATGAAGAGCACAGGGTGCAGCCAACTGCAGGTGGTGGCTCATGTCGGGACCAATGATGTGTGTCGCTTTGGATCGGAAGAGATCCTCTCTGGTTTTGAGCGGCTATCAGAAGTAGTTAAGACTGCCAGTCTTGCTTGCAAGATGAAAGCGGAGCTCACCATCTGCAGCATTGTCGACAGGACTGACTGCGGACCTTTGGTTCAGAGCCGAGTGGAGGGTCTGAATCAGAGGCTCAGACGGTTCTGCGATCGTGTCGGCTGCAGATTCCTCGACTTGCGCCAAAGGGTGGTGGGTTTTCGGGATCCGCTAAATAGGTCAGGAGTCCACTACACTCAGGAAGCGGCTACACGGGTAGCGGGGGCTGTGTGGCGTGGACTGGGCGGTTTTTTAGGTTAGATGGCCTCGGGAATACACAAAATGGGTTTCAGTCTCAAAGGGGGCAGGTCAGACACGGGAAGAAAGTAGACATAAAAACCATTGGTGTAACAGTTGTAAATTGTCGTAGCTGTGTTGGGAAAATTCCAGAGCTCCAAGCGCTGATAGAAAGTACTGAGGCACAAATCGTTATAGGTTCTGAAAGCTGGCTGACGCCTGAGATAAATTCGGCCGAAATTTTTTCAAAGGGCCAAATGGTCTTCAGAAAGGATAGAATAAATAAAACAGGGGGTGGCGTGTTTATTGCTGTTACAAACGGTTTATCCTGCAACGAAATTGAGGCAGATACTTCCTGTGAATTGGTCTGGGTAGAGGTTATACCTGACCACCGAAATAAATTAATAATTGGATCTTTTTATCGGCCGCCTGACTCAGACGATGCGGTTGCAGAAATGTTCAAAGAAAGCTTGAATCATATTTCAAATAGGTATCCGAAGCATACTGTTATAATCGGTGGCGACTTTAATTTACCCTCCATATGTTGGCATAATTACGTATTCAAAACCGGGGGCAAATATAAAACATCGTCCGAACTAGTTCTGAATGCTTTTTCTGAAAACTACTTCGAACAGTTAGTTCATGAACCCACTAGAATAGTACGTGGTTGCGAAAATACTCTTGATCTCCTAGCAACAAATAATCCCGAGATAGTAAAGAGCATCAAAACAGATACAGGGATTAGCGAACATCGAGTTGTAGTAGCGAGACTGAATATCGAAATTCCCAAATGCACCAAAAATAAACGACAAATATATCTATTCAATAAAGCGGATAAAAATTCGCTTCACGCTTTCCTGAGTGATAGTCTCCAGTCCTCCAAAACTAAAAATGCGAGTGTAGATCAGTTGTGGCTTACTTTCAAAGACATAATATCAGTAGCAATCGAGAGATTTATACCAAATAAATTAATAAAAGAGGGGGCTGACCCCCGTGGTACACAAAACAGGTCAGATCACTGTTGCAGAAACAAAGAAAAACGCATGCAAAATTTAAAAAGACACAGAATCCGCAAGACTGGCAATCTTTTACTGAAACTCGCAACCTAGCGCAGACTTCAGTGCGAGAATCTTATAGTTGTTTCCACAACGAAATCCTGTCTCGTAATCTTGCAGAAAATCCAAAGAAATTCTGGTCATATGTGAAGTACACTAGCGGCAAAACACAAACAATACCTTCACTACGCGATAGCAATGGTAATACTACCGACGACAGTACTGCTAAGGCAGAATTACTAAACACAGCTTTCCGAAATTCTTTCACCAAAGAAGACGAAGTGAACACTCCAGTATTCAATCCAAGAACAGCTGCCAGCATGCGAAACTTAGAAGTATATGTTCCTGGAGTAGTAAAACAACTTAAGTCACTAAACAAAAATAAATCTTCCAGGCCAGATTGTATACCAACTAGATTCCTCTCAAAGTATGCTGATGCAATAGCTCCGTACTTAGCTATAATTTACAACCGATCACTCAGCGAAAGATCCGTACCCAAAGACTGGAAAGTTGCCCAAGTTACTCCAATATTCAAAAAAGGCAATAGGAGTGATCCCCAAAATTACAGGCCTATCTCTTTGACGTCGATTTGCAGTAGGATTTTGGAACATATACTTTGTTCGAATATTATGTACTACCTCGAAGAGAACGACCTATTAACCAATAGTCAGCACGGATTCAGAAAGTATCGCTCTTGCGAAACACAGCTTGCCCTTTATTCACATGAAGTGTTAAGTGCCATCGACAAGGGATCTCAAATCGATTCCATATTTCTGGATTTCCGGAAGGCTTTTGATACTGTACCCCACAAGCGGCTTCTAATGAAATTGCGTGCTTATGGAATATGTCCCCAATTGTGCGATTGGATTCACGATTTCCTATCAGAAAGGACACAGTTCGTTGTAATTGACGGTAAGTCATCGAGTAAAACAGAAGTGATATCTGGCGTTCCACAGGGAAGCGTTATTGGTCCCCTACTCTTCCTCGTGTTTATAAACGATTTAGGAGAAAATCTGAATAGCTCCCTTAGACTGTTCGCGGATGATGCTGTCGTTTATCGGTTAGTGAAGTCAACAGAGAATCAAAAGCAACTGCAAAGCGATTTAGACAAAATTTCTACTTGGTGCGAGAATTGGCAATTGACACTAAATAAAGAAAAGTGTGAAGTAATACACATGACCACTAAAAGAAATCCGCTGAACTTCAATTACGCGATAAATCAGTCAAACCTTAAGGTCGTAAATTCTACCAAATACCTAGGAGTTACAATTACGAACAACTTTGACTGGAGAGAACACATAGAAAATATTGTGGGGAAGGCGAACCAAAGGTTACGTTTCATTGGCAGAACGCTTAGACGATGCACCAGCTCCACCAAAGAGACTGCCTACATCACACTTGTGCGTCCTCTCTTGGAGTACTGTTGCCCCTTGTGGGACCTTCACCAGGTGGGACTGACGGAAGATATTGAGAAGTTTCAGAGAAGGGCAGCTCGTTTTGTTTTATCACGTTACGGGGGGGAAAGCGTCACGGAAATGTTGCATGAATTGGGGTGGAAATTATTAAAAGAAAGACGTTATTCATTGCGGCGTGATCTGTTTGCGAAGTTTCAATCACCGACTTTTAGTTCTGAATGTGAAAATATTTTGCTAGCACCCACCTACTTAGGGAGACATGACCATCCCAATAAAATAAGAGAAATCAGATCGAAAACGGAACGATTTAGGTGTTCTTTCTTCCCGCGCGCTATTAGAGAATGGAACGGTAGAGAAAAGTTATGAAGGTGGTTAATGAACCCTCTGCCAGGCACTTAAATGTGATTTGCAGAGTATCTATGTAGATGTAGATGTAGATGTAGAATTTATTATTGTATTTATGAATGTGGCAATAAGTACGGCTTCTCCACTACACCACTGTCAGTGTGAGAATGTGTACTTGTTTTACTTTTAATTGGGTGTGCGGGAATCTAATGGCTGTCTGAATGTGGGTAGTAGTAGCTCGCTTTGAGTGTTTTATCTCTGGCTCAGAGTTGATGGTTAGTCGCCACCAACCTCTGCTGCTGGTGCTACCAAAGAGGTTTCTATACCCTTTGGTTACAAGCCAGTCGACGAGCCCTCTCCAGGGCGAGTCTCACGTCCCCACTACCGTTGTTTCTTGGGTTTTGCCAGTTTCCGGTATCTTCGCGCCTCCTGGCCGCTTGCTCTTCACTTTGTGCGCGGATCGTGGTGAGATAAGATTGATTCTGCTCTTGTGTCTGCGGAGATGGTAGTGATTCGTTGTCTAGCATGTTTAACTTAGACTCTTGAACTTAGATTCATTGTTTGGAATATTTTTTCGATCATGCGTGAAAATGTGTTATAGTTTATTTCTAATAAATAATTGTGGTGTATGTTTACTAGTTACAGTTTGATAACTACCACGTAAATTCAAACCTTTTGTGATTATGTGGCGGTGTACGAACTCTGTGTAAATTCTTTCTAGCTTTGCGGGGCCCGATTTCTAACGGACGATATGTTCTTTTTTTTTTTGTAGAGTGCATGTAAAATCTTTCTTATTATTTCCTTCCATGAGTTATATGTCTTCCACGTGGTTGGTTCTTAGAACAAAGGCTTCAGCTTCCACTATTGTTGTTCCATGCCCATCAGGCAAGTAACTATGCGTCTATCCTTCTGATTTCCACTAACATTTCGCGATCTTCTCTCCCCTCCTATTTTAATTTTGTTGTTTCTTCTTCGAACTTGAAAAATACACTCAGTCTCAGTCAGTAATTCTCTCCGCGCCTTGTACAACCTCTTTCAATAGCTTGCTTATGAAATTTTATGTATTTATAAAGGTTGCATGCCGTAGTATTTATTCTCACTTTTCTGTCTTTGTAATTATTTCACCTTTCTTGTTTTTTGAGACTGGCCTCATCTGTCTTTGTAATCGCTCCCTATCGCGTGTAGATGCACATCATTCGCTTCCTTATGTAATTCTAAACATTTCTATGGGTTGCATGCCGTAGTTTTTATATTTATTTATTCGACTTTGTAATTATTTCACTTTTCTGGGTTTTGAGACGACTTCTTCTTTCTCTGTGAACGCTCCCAATCGCATGTTGCTGCATTTCAGTAGCTTCCTTATGAAATTCTACGCAGTCCTAGAGGTTGCATACCGTAGTTACTTTTCTTTATTTTTCGGAAATTGAATTCATACATTTTTATCGGTTTTCGGAATCACGTGTGTTCGAACTCCGACTTTAGGGGTTTGCAGCTAGTCGCCTGAATTCACGCTAGCCGCGGTGGAGTGGCCGAGCGGTCTAAAGCGTCTCGCTGCGGAGCGCGCGGTTACTCGCCATGGAGGTTCGAGTCCTGCCTGGGGAATGGGTGTGTGTGTGTTTGTCCTTAGGTTAGTTTAGCTAGGTTTAAGTAGTTTGTAAGCTACGGACTGATCACCACGCAGTTTGGTCCGATAAATTTACAAACATTTGAACATTTGAATTCACGCTACTTCTCATAAAACCAGTGCCTAGATAGTTTACTCTCATTTTGCAACTTAAGAGATTTTGTGTAATGAATCCTATTTTTAACCACTTCACCTTTAGTGGAGGGCGATCATGCAATGTAGCCGTGTGTCGCCGTTAGCGTGCTTGCTCGCGGTCTAATCTAAATGAAACTTAATTTTGCTATACTCACGCTCCATCTCAAATCAGGCACGACAGACCAGAGCCATCTTCGCAGTTTTATTGTATATTGTGTTGTCTGGTACCTCCGGGTTTGCCGAAGTTCGCCTACGATAGCGGCGCCTGCTTCTGCTCAATTCAGCACGCTGATTTTGGTAAGTTTCGCTGTTGCACTGCGTATGTGTGAAATGTTCAAATGTTTGTTAAGCTTATGGGACTTAAGTACGGGCTCATCAGCCCCTAAACTTACAAACTACTTATGAACTAGCTAACACTAAGGATGGCACAAATATCCACGCTCGAGGGGAGATTCAAACCCCCGACTGTAGTGGCCGTGAAGACCGTGACTGGAGCGCCTCAGTCCCCTCGGACACTGCGGCCGGCTACTAGCTTTCTTCTATATGAATTCTCGCGGCCGCGACCGCGCCCGACCGTAGTGGCCGTGAAGACCGTGACCGTCGGCCACCGCGGCCGGCTGCGTGTGTGAGAGAGAGTTAGTGTTGTTTGTAAATCCTCCCCTTACGTTCTGTGTAATTTATGTTAAATTCAGTGCTGGGCATCGTCAGTATTAGATATGTAAATGGGATGCATTTTTATTGTATTAACAAAATTGGTTCCTCATTTTACTTGCGTTCGACCTGAATAAACAAGTTAAGTATAATTTTGACTTGCCTGTAAATTGTAGTTTTCGAGCACCTTCCCCCTTTTATTTAATATTGTTTTTCACCAGTGCTGACAACAAACTCAGATGCAATTTTTTTTATGTTTAAGTTCCGTTGCGCCATAAATGTTTTTCTTTAGCCACCTTTATTAAATAACTTTAATTGTTGTGGCTTGTTTATTAATGCCTGTGTGTAATTTAATGTGAGCTTCTACGTATATTGGCCACTGCATCGTTAACTTCCTGTTATTAGAGTGATTTGAACCAAGTCAGTTCTCAGTTTGGGCCAGGGAACAATGTTTTGCAGCAGGGAGTAGCCGGTAGTTCACACGGACCATTTGCTAATTTTACTGCTAAAGTTAAGCTTATTATCTGGGTACCTCTTACTAGAATTAAGCTTTTATTTCGTACAGTGGCCCACTTTTAACTTTTAGTCGTGTCTTAATGTGTAATACCCAGTCTAACATTTACATACATGTTTGCCCTTTGCCCTTTATCGTTACAAGAAATGCGCAAATAAAGATAAAAACAACTAAACAACAAATAATGAAAAAAAATACCATGGACAACGTTCCTGTGTACCTTTGAGATCTAAATTACAAATGGGAATTGTGTACACATGGAAGACATTTGAAACTTGATTACTTGAAGCGAACATAAGCCTTAGAGTAAGCAACAAAATATAATTCCACAGGAAAATGCCCATAACATACACAGCTGAGAAATATGACAGTAAAAATTTTCTGTGATTATGATGAAGTATTTATACATCACCAATGACTACATGAAACAAAGAAAATAAAGACACATAAGTGAAACATGTTAAACAAATGTCCCTCACACATTAATACTTTTCTTTATAAAATATATGTCAGCCAAAATGTACATCAGTCCAAAAAATGTAATTTAGATATTGTGTGAATATAACTGCACCAGGAAATATGGAGAGGGTAGGACAGGATTGAATAGCAATACATCTGTTAGCAGAGTGTCACCTTCCCCCCAGTGCTCTTTGTTCCTGAGGCAGACACATTTTCTTTTGCATAGAGTCGTTACCCATAAAGTGCATATCGACTGTGTGAGGCCTCACTTTTCTATCAAAATCGAATGTCTCAGTTTTGCAAACCGCTCTAATGAGTATTAGCAGTAGATAAATAAAACTACGTTTATTTTGTGTATAATAGCGATCTCAATTCTAACATGCAAACTAATAGAAAGTTACATGGATCCAAACAAAAGAGCTTCTCCGTAGACTGCAGAACACCTCTGGAACGTGTGCCGACTGCAACACAAATGTTATTAAATATTGCGGCGTGAGCGGTCGTCCAACCCACGCTAGCGACAAGCACATCACTTGCATAAATTAATTATAGAGTGCTGAGCATGTGCTTATCATATTCCAAATTGTACACAGAAAGTACATGTATAAAAACGGACAGGTAATATCGCGCGCCGTTTCTTGCCTTGCTCTGCGCGGTGTGTCGTCGTTGTCACACACACTTCATCCTTCCACATTCAAACCAAGTGCCTGCAGTTAACACATCTAATAAATGACTAATTACCATCAACTTGTACTAACTACTAGAAAAAAACTACTTAACACAAGTATTCTTAACACTTATTTACAATGGTGTTGCCAACTAATGATTGTACACTATCAAGACACATATGGTTTCAGACTTCGGGCATTGGACATCAAGACCTCGTGTTCATCGTCATCTGTCACGTCCCTTGTTTACGAGGGGGGCGTGATCGCCGGCCGCGGTGGCCGAGGTGACTGAGGCGCTCCAGTCACGGTCAGCACGGCCACTACGGTCGGGGGTTCGAATCCCCCCTCGGGCATGGACATTTGTGCCGTCCTAGTTCGTAAGTAGTTCATAAGTAGTTTGTAAGTTTAGGGACTGATGACCCCGTAGTTAAGTCCCATAAGCTTAACAAACATTTGAACATTTTTGAACATTTGGGGCGTGATCAATTTATCCCGTCATTTTGATACGTGGCAGCATCTGCGGTCCTCTGACTTTGTATATTTTCGGACCGTGGAAGGAACAACATTGTAATCAGGTAGTGGCGAGTGGGCGTACACGTTTCTTTCTTGGCAAATGTCGTAATGCTTCACAGCCACTTGACGATCTATTCCGCCTTCTCTGTTCTGGATGAACTTCGCAGTTGCAGTGGATGCTACGTTTTCAATGTCTTTTCTGGCCTCGGTGCGCTCGCATATAACGGTGCACTCTCGTGGCATACCGCTCTGTTCGCTTTTGCATTTTTCTCCCGTATTCTCAGGGGTAGCTCGGAGTGACACGGAAGCATACTCAGCAGTTGCCTCTGGACCTGTGACAAGTGCGAGGATCTCTAACCCGTGAACAATCGTATCATATTCGATAGAGTCTTTTTCGTCGGCTAAGTGCGTGGAATTTCCATCACGCCTTGCGGACGGCAAACTGATATCAGCCACAATATTTACAGTGTCTCTACAGTCCAAGAAACCCGTGGCCCACCTATTAATATTTTCTTCTTCTCTTCACCCTTTACTAAAACAACAGTATTCTTTTTACCATCTGCACTCCATGCGACCGGATCTTTGAATAAATTGACTACAGTTTTAGTGATCCACTCCATAACAACCGCTTTGCTCGAGAGAACGTCATTTCCAATTATGAAATCAAGCGACAAACCGCCGATGACAAGAGCATTGACTTGGAAGCTACTTCCTCCGTTATTGAGCGTGAACAAGACCTGCTTTTCTATCTTTTTCCTTTTTGCCCCTATTAAGGGTATCTCTGCCAATTTGCTACCACACTCCACCAGTTTCGTGTAAAAGGATGTCGAAAGTGCTGTCACCTCGGAACTAGAATCGAGACACGCTTTCGTCTTTCTTCCATCCACGGTTATTTGAATAAGGGGCACCAATTGTCCGCCCTTTCCGGCAACTCAGGGTCATCACAGTTCTGGTGATGTCAGCTTGCGCTTGCGACTGCCAGTACCGCACATTGCGTATGTGATGTCCCTGATCTACTGAGCTGGCCCCTGATTTACCTCATTGCGTTTCCACATTCACTTGGGTAACCTCACAGACCTCTGTCCGAAGTCTGGTCGGTGGGGAACCTTTGTTATTAACTGGTCTTTTCTCATTATGCGACGCCTGCACACAATTCATGCGGCGTCCGTGATTCTGCGCTTCATTTCTACGTTGTTCCTCCCTGTTTTGACCTGTTCCTTTCTTCTTTCTTTCGTCCGTCATTATACCAATTCGCCTTTCATTGCGCCGGACAAATTCTTGTGATGCTCCATTTTCTACCTTTGTGCTAGCGTGTACCGTCCTCTGTTTCTTCTGCTCAATATGTCGAGGAACTGCTGCTTCGAAGTGCTCCGATGCATTTTGTACACGAGCAGGAAAGTATGCGCTCATCGCACTATACCACATTTTATCGTCCCAATATGTTGCCAAAACGAGAAAGTGGATCGCATATGTCGCCATGTATTGTCGCGACTGGGGCGCGTAATGTCCCCTATATATACTCATCTTTGCTCTTGTCTGTGTAGCTACGTTCCATTGTGTTGCCAGAAACTTTGTGCAAAACTCTTTGTAATCACTATTTTCGTCAAATGTAACGTCAAACCACGCGGCTACTTTCTGGTCCAGTGTCTGCCGTACAACAAGTAAAGCATTGCACTCTGCGACCCCTTTAACACGAAGGTACGCGTCTAAATTCTTGAGATAAGCTTTTGGATTAACACCACGCGTTCTGTCCTATTTAGGCAGTGGTAAATTCACTCCGTGAATTGGGAATGCAGTCTGAAAGTGTAATGGATTAACCTACCCTACATTCGCTTCTCGTTTTGCTGACGCCTCTTGTTATAGAGCTGACACTCTAACTTGTGTCTCGTTGGACAATTTAGATTCATTATCGAGACAGGTGAAGATGTCTGTTATCTTCACATTCACATAAAACCGATCCTAAAACCCTTCTCGGGTAGAAATTAGTAACTGTACAAATATTTAAGTATCTGCGTCTTGTCGTTCGGACGTGATAAGCGTACACCGAACAGACATTCACATTAATATCTGTAGATAAATAGCTATCCGATCGCCATAAAACCGTGCCTAAAGCCTTCCGCGGGTAGACATTAGTAACTGTACAAATTTTTAGCTCTTTATGTCTTGTGGTTAAGACGTGATAAACGTACACCGAACAGATATTCACATTTATAGGTATAGATTAATAAGAAGGAACCAGAAACGTTTAGGGAATAAAAAAGGAAAAGAAATTTTGAGAACTAGGTGAACCCAAACTCGAGATAGTATGTACTTTGCTTTCGCAAACTACCACGCTACCAACTACGCTATTCCTAATATGGTATACTCAGTACAATGCATGTGTATAAAACGTGTTGTAATTTGTTATTGATCTATGACGCAGCTTCACAAAGAAGTTTATTTGATAGAATGGCGTTTTACCATAGCATTGGAGTGATATTTTTTAACGCCACAAAAGTTATAACACTAACACACGTTAAATACGATAACCTATAAAGTTATCAGTATACAATTTCCGGCAATTTTATTGCAACAAATGATATCGAAATTGACCCGTTTTCAAAAGTTTCTCAACTTTCTACACTTTAAAAATCTTATATTCTTATATTGTACACTACACTACAACGAAAGAAGGCATAAATTACAGAGTTCAGTTTGCAATATATTCTGCCTGTCACGTGAAATCTAAGTCGCATCTCATTGGCCACGTTCCACCGTACGAAGCAAGAACCTAGCTTGCCATATCCTTTGTTTGACGCTTTGCAGGTCAGTGAATGTGACGTCCTTGTTTGCGAGAGGGCGGCATAAGGCCCATTTCACAGCCGTGAGAACTGCGTGCGCTGCTCACGGCACCTCATTGTATCACTTACCATTCTCACAGCGAAACGGAATGTCAACAGATGTTAGCATTGTCTTTAGTGTATCATTGTTTAAAAAGAAGAAGGAAATCCAGAATACAGTGGATTCGTCTAATTAATTTAAACCGAGACAAATATGGGACGTTTAAAGTCCTATTTGAAGAGCTTCTTAGCAATTATGAGAAATTCTGCCAGTACTTTCGAATGAGCGTATCAACTACATGGGCGACTCAAGGATTGCTTACAGCACAAGAACACGGTTTTCAGGGCAGTTATCAGCCGCGGCGCATCCTATTTCTTCACTGGTTCAGTGAACCCCCAGAAAAAGCTCACTGTGAAAAGAAAGGATATAAATAAATAAAATAAAAAGTATTTCTAACTATTATTCCTCGGTTCATTGTCTGTCAGATTATTTCATGGACATTCAAAGTATTTTTGTCGCATGAGAAACGTTTTAGGTCGCGAAGACTGCACGTATACGAGTCGTAGTGCGGCGCAGTGGCCGCAGCATTGCAATACACTGGAGACAGCATATGGGTGCGAGGGGAAACATTGCCGTAGGAGCTGGTCGAGACACCAGCTCCTCACTACTCGAGCTCTTAGTCCAGGACCTTTATGCAAGAAAAAGGCCTGAATAGAAAAAATTAGGGGAGAGATGAAACCTTTTGCAATAGTCTCAGTTGGATGGCCTAGTTAACATACTAAAAGTTCCTGAAGCTTCGGGCTGTGGATCGCGGTTATGACGTCATCAATATGGCGGCCTAAGAAACTGTAGAGTAATCTTAGAGGTTCGAGTCCTTACTGGGGCATGGGTGTCTATGTTTCTCCTTAGGTTAGTTTAAGTAGTTTGTAAGCTACGGACTGACGACCACGCAGTTTGGTCCGAGAGATTTACAAACATTTGAACATTGTTTTTAGTAATCTTAGAACAGCTATAAATCCTCACAGGATTGACATAAAACGGTCCTTTTTTTGCCAGGAAAACTTTTATATAGCAATATCAGATGTATATCAAATATTTCTTCTGAGTTATACTAATAGAAACTGAAAAAATATCATTTTTTCAACCTAATATTTGAAGTTTATTAATAACTGCGTAATTATGCAACGAAATGATGTTTTTTTTAATTAATTATGCAACACATTCTTATAGATTTAAAGCAATAGTAGTATGTTTTTCCTATTATTCATAATAAGGGAGTTCACTGAACTTATTTACTGTAAGCTGTGATTATTCACTAGTCAGACTGCATGTTAGAATAGTAAGGAGATATTTCTTATAGCCTTGTTCAAGACTTGCAAGTACATGTGAATATTGTCAAAAGACAGTGAAACGATGTTTCTATAAACATTGCACACGATTCAGCATATTTTTTACAAAAATAAATATCTCTAACTATACAAAGCGCTGATTTGTATTAAAAATTTACACGAATGATGTGGATTCATTTTTTTATATACATACACATATGTGTTTGTATTTACCAGCTTTACCGCCTGGTTAAAGGTGAGATGTAAATTATTTTGTAAAAAGGAACCATTACTAACAATATTGTTGAACAAATGTTTGTATAGCTTATGGGACTTAACTATGGGGTTATCAGTCCCTAAACTTACAAACTACTTATGAACTAGCTAATCCTAAGGACGGCACAAATATCCATGCCCGAGGGAGGATTCGAACCCCCGACCGTAGTAGCCGTGCGAACCGTGACTGGAGCGCCTCAGTCCCCTCGGCCACCGCGGCCGGCTACTAACAATATTATTTGTCATTAAATCAACTAATAAGGTTGCACTCTGACTCTCAATAATTAACGCATATGTACAAAAAGTGAACAGATTGCACACTGGAAACTAATACAGAGTGCCAGACACGAATACAATTGTGCCGCGGTGGAGTAGCCGAGCGGTCTATGGCGCCTCGCTGCGGAGCGTGCGGTTGCTCGCCGTCGGAGGTTCGAGTCTTCCCTAGGGCATGGGTGTGTGTGTTGTCCTTAGGTCAGTTAACCTTAGTTTAAGTAGTTTGTAAGCTACGGACTAATGACCACGCAGTTTGGTCCGATAGATTTACATACATTTGAACATTTTTGAATACAATTGTTACAATAAAAGTAACTGAATGTCTTCATAAATTTGCTGTTAAAATATGAATCAAATCTTGAACCTATGAATCATCTTTCTCATCACACTCCTGCACAGAAGGTTCATCACATCCTCATCAGAATCTGGAGTGTTTGAGTTGCTTCATCCACTGCACACAAAACAGAACACTGTAAAGCAACACTGCGACAACGACAATTTCCTTCACATCCAGATTCATACTTGCAAGATATTAACTTTAAGATGAAGTCGGGGGCTGGAGGTTCTTGAGTTAAAACTGGCTGAAGAGAACAAATTTTAGAGGCCCATCCCCATGAACTTGGTCGCAACTCTTTGCTCCTCCACAGCTGCACATGAAGATAAACACGTTTTCAATGCTCTCTTGCTGCTGAAGTTGGAGTAAATCGAGAAGATCTATCTGAGAGGAGATTGGACGTGCTACCACAGCTTTTAGGAAACGCTTATATCTAAGACTTTTTAATGACGTTGTTCATTTAGGTGCATAATAAATTCCTAACAGAAACTGCTCTCCTACTTCATTTACTTCTTGAGCACTTGTGTTGTCATTATTGAATATAGAACTAATTCTCCGTAGATCAGTCTGTGTGAGGAGACGTTTGAATGCTTTTCTCTTGCCTTGGCCAAAAAGGAGGATGTTGTGTCACATCTGGGAACAGCATGCAAAAATAAATCTCCAAGTGCTTCTTGGGGGGAAGTAATATGATAAGTCCATGCAGGGCCTTTTCCCACCGACGACTTCTGAAAGTAAATGGGTGCATTAACAGGAGCAAGTGTTATGAGAAGGACGAGTAAATCGACATCTTTACCAACCACCATAGTTGCTTCTCTCCTTTGCCATCTCCAGTGCTGTTCCAACAATCAGTCTATCAGCATCAGCCTGTGATTGCCACGTTAAAATATTACCAAATTCCACATGACTTCGTAAACCAGCAATAAATCATTCATTTCCAGCAACAAGAGCAGAACCAACCTTACCTCACCAGACGACCAGCCGACAATGGATCGCCGTGCGGCCACCGGGCCGTGGGAAAACGACCGGAAACTGGAAAATCTCTGAAAAAGCGGTGGTGAGGACAGAGAGCGAGTACACTCGCGCTGGTGTAGGTCCGCTAACTAGCCCGCAACCGAAAGGTATGGAAACCTCTTTGGTCATCTCAGCAGCTATCGACTCTGAGCCAGAGAGAACGATGCAAAGCTAGCTATCACTCCCCACATTCAAACAGCCATAGATTCTCGCGCACACTTAAAAGTACAACAACTGCACATTCTCACAGGGACAGTGGCGTAGCAGAGAAGCTGTACTTATGCCACATTAATTAATATAATGATAAATTATTAATATAACAAAATAAGAAAAACCTAGCAATATTAACTAACATTTTAATACATGAAATAAAAATACTATTCCTCAAGCCTTGAACAGAGTGGCATTTAAGTTTTAACAAAATGATAATCTAGCGACATCAAATAAATTATAACTTTACAGAAACTATACAAAAATACATGGAAGACGACAGATGGTCGTCTTTCAACTTTCATCATCACCACCTCTTTCCCATTTTTTCCATAAATCTGTTTTCCAAATCTGATGTCTTTCCGACCTGTTTGAGTCTTTGTATGTTTAATCTTTCTTTTGCTTTACCTCTCCAGACTCTTTTCAACTTTACTCGTATTTCTCCCACTACTAGGTTGAGGTCTGAATTTATGTTGTTCAAATGTTTGTAAAGCTTAAGGGACTTAACTGCGGGGTCATCAGTCCCTAAACTTACAAACTACTTATCAACTGCATTATACTAAAGACGACACAAACATCCATGCCTGTTGGGGGATTCGAACCCCCAACGGCGGACGGCCGCGCGTATTGCATCACGGCGTTCCAGCACGCGCGGCTAATTTGTCGCGGGTAGAATTTATATCCACTCCTGGATAGGCTTTAGCATTCTTCAAACAGTTCCTAAATATTTTTTGTATTAAGATGTAGTCCAACTGATAGCTTTTCCTAGTCAAATTTGATATCCACGTGTATCGTCTTCTTTTGTGGTATTCAAATAATGTGTTACCCACTGCTAATGAATTTTCATTACAGAAACTAATTAGTCGTTCACTTCTCCCATTTCTTATTTCTAATCCAAATTATCCTACTGTATCTTCATCTCTTCCTTCACCAACTACTGCAGTTCAGTCTCCCATGATGACAATGCACGCATTTTTATTTTCTTCCTCGATGAGTGCTTGTATTTTCTCATAATATTCTTCCACTTCTTCATCTCTATGCTGTCTGGTTGGCATTATACCTCTATTAACACCAAATCTTTTGAACTACCCTTGAGTCGTATCACCATAAGTCTTCCATCAATATATTGTACCTTCATTACCTTATTTTTAGCTTTTGCCCTATCAATATTCCTACTCCGTTTTCACCACTCTCGATTTCCCCTGGGTAAAATAGCTTATAATCTCCACTATCTTCCCATTCTCTTCCCATCTCATTTCACACAAACGAAGGGCATCTAGTCTTTTCCTTTTCATCTCCTGTTTCGCATTTCTAGCTTTCCTGCTTGCAGTAGCGTCCTCACATTCCATGTTCCAATCCTTATCTTTCCTTCCTTCATTGTCCCTTTCTTCCTTTCAAATATGTCTACTCTCAATACGTTCCCCTCCCGGAGATCCGACTGAGGGGAAGTTTTAACTCCGGACTCTTTCACATGGAGAGACATACCCTGTACTACTTGGGAATGTAATGTGGTAGTTTCGCGTTACTAGGCAGTAGGTTGCCCAGCCTAAATCAGCCGCTGTCTGTAGCAGCTCCTCTGGGGTACAGTCGCTACATGTACTCTTTTTGTACCCAAAGAGAAAAGGCGCCTCTTCTGCCAGCTTCCTTCCTCCGCCATTGAGATGTTATACATGTTACAGGAAAAGGACAGTCTGGCTCCTCCCCTACGCTACCGCCGGCATAGCCCTCAGGATCCAGAGCACGAAAACCTCCTCGCCCGCACGTTACGGCGGTGAGGTGAACCCCCTTATGTATTCTTGTGCCTTCCGGGAAATCACTTTACTTCTGTTTTGTGGCACTGCTAAGAACTAACATTGTAATTTGGAAAATATAGCAGCTGTAACTATTTACTTACAAACTTCGTACTTACTTCCAGTTTATCGTCGATTTTTTCTTTTTTTGCTACCAGGGTTCATTAGCCTTCATCTGACATATTATAAAAATAAGTAAGAAATAAAATAAATAAATGATCAATTTACATTGAATTTTAAGCTTCAGATATCTTCTCGTACAGTAGTGCTTATCGCATCTCGAATCGTTCCATACAGTGAAACATAACTGTTGATAAACAACCGATCAAACAGCGGCTTGACTATCGTTGGATCCAACAGCCTCGAAGCCGCGGTGGAGTGGCCGAGCGCTCTAAGGCGCCTAGCTGTAGATCGCGCCGCTACTCGTCGTCGGAGTTTTGATTCCTTCCTTGGGCATGGACCTGCGTGTGTTATCCTTGGCGTAATTTAGTTTAAGTAGTTTGTAAGCCTAGGGACTGATGACCAAAGTAGTTAACTCCCTCACATTTACAAACATTTGCACATTTTCAGCCTCGTATGAGCCCACAATAAAGGCAGTTGTAGGAAGATGGTAAACGCAGCAGGTTTAGTCATCCGTGCCTCAGGAAGTGGGAGGAAGGGACGTTTCCGGGCGGTTGTGTGTGTGTGTGTAAAGCTATCGGACCAAACTGCGTGGTCATCAGTCCGTAGCTTACAAACTACTTAAACTAACTTCAACTAACCTAATGACAACACACACACCCATGCCCCAGGGAGGACTCGAACTTCCGACGGCGAGCAGGTGCTCCGCAGCGAGGCGCCTTAGACCGCTCGGCTATTCCACCGCGGCCGGGCGGTTATGCGGTATATTGGAGGGTTTCATTGGCTGAAACAACAAGACGAGAGACGCAACAGGGTAGAAATAAAAATACACTTATAGCTGTTTGCGGAGAATGTACGAATGTGTAGGAGTATGGGGAACGAGGCAAGTGAGGGCCGTGATTTATGAAAGCGTTGGAGCATGTGAGCGCCGCATCGACCGGTGGCCGTGTGCTCCCCTTTAAGCTGTTTGTTTCCACGCCCAGCGCACTTACGCCGTGCTACCCATCAAAGCTTTCCGCTCGCCGCTGTAGGCTCCGTAAATGTTCTTCAGATGTTCCTGAAAACAGTTTTTCTACGATTTAATGCGAAGAGCATAAAGATAATCATTACCGTACAAGGAGATTTTTATTGATCGCATACATATGTCTGATTCGACCTGTTACAGTATTATTTATGTAAAATTGTTTATATGATATAGTCAAAGATTCTAACAGTGTAAAATGTGTAAATGTAATGTGCACTTTTTTATCGTTGCTAATGATAAGGAGTAGCTGGACAGACGCAAATAGACCCAGGCCAGCATGTAGTACAGTTGTACCCAAATACAGGGTGGTCCACTGATAGTAACCGGGCCAAATATCTCAAGCATCAAACGAAAAAAACTACAAAGAACAAAACTTTTCTAGCTTGAAAGGGGAAAACGGATGGCGCTATGGTTGACCCGCTAGTTGGCGCTAGTTAAACAGATACCCCAATTTTTATTACATATTCGTCTAGTACGTAAATAAATATGAATGTTTTATTTTGAACACTTTTTTCGCTTTGTGATACATGGTGCAGTGTGCGGACGGTATTGGCTTCTTCATACATTACTCGTCTTAAAATGGACCATTTACCAATTGCAGAAAAGGTCGATATGGTATTTATGTATGGCTATAGGGATCAAAAAGCCTAACTGGCTTGTGCTATGTATGTTGATCGTTATCCTCGAAGACATCATCCAAGTGTCCGGACATTTCGTCAGATAGTTACGTTATTTGAAGAGACAGGAAGTGTTCAGCCACAAGTGAAACATCGACCACGACCTGCAACAAATGATGATGCCCAAATAAGTGTTTTAGCTGCAGTTCCGGCTAATCCACACATCAGTAGCAGAAAAATTGAGCGAGAATCGGGAATCTCAAAAACGTCGGTGCTGAGAATTCTACATCTACATAAATTTCACCCGTACCACATTTCTATGCACCAGGATTTGCATGGCGAAGACTTTAAACGCCGTGTACAGTTTTGCCACTGGGCACAAAATAAATTACGTGACGATAACAGATTTTTTCACGCGTACTGTTTAGTGACGAAGCGTCATTCACAGAGGTAACGTAAACCGGCATAATATGTACTATTGGGCAACGGAAAATCCACGATGGCTGCGACAAGTGGACGTCAGCGACCTTGGCGGGTTAATGTATGGTGTGACACTATGGGAGGAAGGATAATTGGCCCCTATTTTATCGATGGCAATGTAAATGGTTCAATGTATGCTAATTTCTTACGTAATATTCTACCGATTTTACAACAAGATGTTTCACTGTATGACAGAATGGCGATGTAATTTCAACATGATGGATGTCCGGCACATGGCTCGCGTGCAGTTGAAGCGGTCTTAAATGGAATATTTAATGACAGGTGGATTGGTCGTAGAAGCACCATACCGTGGCCCGCACGTTCACCGATGTTACATCCACGGATTTCTTTCCGTGGGGAAAATGAAAGGATATTTTTATCGTGATTCACCGACAATGCCTGAAAACATGCGTCAGTGCATTGTCAGTGCATGTGAGAAAATTACTGAAGGCGAACTACTCGCTGTTGAAAGGAACTTCGTTACGCGTATTGCAAAATGCATTGAAGTTGAAGGACATCATTTTGAGCATTTATTGAAATCATGGGGTAATTACTGGTAATCATGCAGTAACTGCATGCGTTCTCATACCAGGGACTCGCCAATACAATCAACAACAACCCCGGCTGTCATAACACTTGACACAAAACATCAAGGCGACAACCGCCCTCGTCGATCAAAGCACCTGATAGAGCCAGGCGGCACGGACAGCGGCGCGGTTGTACGTAAACTGGCCAGTTTGCTGATGATGCTGTGGTGTATGGCAGGGTGTCATCTTTAACTGACTGTAATAACATACAGGATGACAAAATTTCTAGTTAATGCGAAAAATGGCAGCTAGCTCTGAATGTAGAAAAATGGAAGGTGACGCGCATGAGTAGGAAAAACAATCCCATACAGCATTAGTAGTGAGCTTCTTGATGCAGTCGCGTCGTTCAAATATCTAGGCGTAACATTGCAGAGCGATATGAAATTGAAGGAACATGTAAGGACAGTTGTGAGTAAGGCGGACACCCGACTTCGGTATATTGGGAGAATTTTTGGTAGATGTACTTCATCTGTAAAGGAGGTCGCATACAAAACGCTTGTACAACCACGTCTTGAGTATTTCTCAAGTGTTTGGGACCCGCAGCAGGTCAGTTTAAAGGAAGACATAGAAGCAGTTCAGAGGCGAGCAGCTAGGTTTGTTACTGGTAGGTTCGACCAATGCGCGAGTGTCACAGAAATGCCCCGGCAACTCAATTGGGGATCGCTGGAGGAAAGACGACGTTCTTTTCGTGAAGTTATTTTGAGGAAATTTCGAGGCCCGGAATTTGAAGCTGAGTGTAGTACGTTCTTGCTGCCACCTACTTACATTTCGCGTAGTGATCACAGTGACAAGATAAGAGAAATTAGGGCTCGTACGGAGGCATATAGGCATTCTTTTCTTCCCCGTTTTATTTGGGAGTGGAATAGGAAAGGAAATGCCTAGTAGTGGTATAGTGTTCCCTCCGCCACACACCTTACGGTGGAGATATAGACGCAGATGTATGTTCTTTTTGTTGTTGCTGTGGTCTTCGGTCTGCAGACTGAATTATTGATGCCACCCTCCATGCTATCCTGTCTTGTATAAGCCTCTTTATCTGCGAATAAGAACCGAAACCTGCAACATTTTGAAGCTGCTTACTGAATTCGTGCCTCGGTATCCCTCTACGACTTTTACCCTGCACACTTCCTTCTAATACTACGTTGTCGATTCCTTGATATCTTAGAATGCGTCCCACCAACCTATCCCTTCTCTTCAGCAGAACGAAAAGAATGGAAACTCCAAACATGTTCAAATGTTCGTAAACCTAGTGGACAAATCTGGCATGGTCATCAGTCCCTAGACTTACAAGCTACTTAAACTAACTAACAATAAACGATAACACAAACACGAACCTCTGACAGCGAGCAACCGCGCTCTCTGCAGCAGCGCGCTTTAGAGTACTCGACCACTCCATTGCAGCCCACAAACTTCTTTTCTTCCCAATTCTGTTGAGCACTTCCTCATTAGTTATGTGATCTACGCATCTAATCTTCATCATTCGTTTGTAGGACTACATTTCAAAAGCTTCTATTATCTTTTTGTTTGAACTCCTTATCGTTCACGTTTCAGTCCCATACAATGCTGCAGTCCAGATAAATGCTTTCAGAAAGGATTTCCTAATATTTAAATTAATATTGTATGTCGACAAATTTCGCTTCTTCAGAAATGATTTTCTTCCCATAACCATTATGCATTTTATATCTTTTTTACTTCCACCATGCCGGCCGCGATGGCAGAGGGAACTGCGGCGCGTCAGTCACGGTCTGCACGGCCACTACGGTCGGGGGTTCGAATCCCCCCTCGGGCACGGATGTTTGTGCCGTCCTTAGTGTTAGCTAGTTCATAAGTAGTTTGAAAGTTTAGGGACTGATGACCCCGTAGGTAATTCCCTTAAGCTATACAAACATTTGAACATTTTTACTTCCACCATCAGAAGTTATTTTGCTACCCAAATAGCAAAACTCATCTACTACTTGTATTGCCTCATTACCCATTCTGATTCCTTAGCCTATTTTTCTAACGCAATATTCAATTACTCTTGTTAATGTTCATCTTAAACCCTGCTTTCGAGACACTCTCCATTCCGTTCAGTCACTCTTCCAGGTCCTTTATCAGACAGAATTACTATATCATCGGAAAACCACTTTTTTTTATTTCTTCTCCTTGAACTTTAATTCCTTCTCCAAATTTCTCCTTGCATTACTTCACAGCTTGCTCAATGTGTATACTGAACAACATTGGGAAAAGGCTACAACCCTCTCTTACCCCCTTCCCAACTACTGCATCCCTTTCGTGCCAAAAAATGTTCAAATTTTTGTAAATCTATCGGACTCAACTGCGTGGTTATTAGTCCGAAGCTTACAAACTACTCAAACTAAGGTAAACTAAACTAAGGACAACATAAACACCCATGCCCGTGGGGGTACAGCGAATGGCCGCGCGCACTGCACACGGCGCACGGCTAATCCGCCGCGGCTCCTAATAACTGCAAGTTGATTATAACTCTTCGCTCCCTACATTTTACCCCTGCTGCCTTCAGAATTTGAAAGACTGTATTCCCGTCTACATTGTCAAAAGCTTTCTTCAGATCTGCAAATGCTAAAAACGTAGGATAACCTTTTCTTAAAATATCTTCTAAGATAAGTCGTAATGTGGGTACTGACTCCGGTGTTCCTACATTTCTCCTAAATCGAAACTGATCTTCAACCAGGTCGAATTCCACCAGTTTTTCCATTCATGTGTAAATAATTCGTGTCAGTATTTTACAACCATGACTTATTAAACTGATAGTTCTTTAATTTTCACATTTGTCTGCGCATGCTTTCTGTGGACAATATAAAAATACAGCAAATGAAGCAAGCGAAAGGGAGTACAGATGGGTGAAAAATGAAGTTGACAGGAAGTGCAGACTGGCTAAGCAGGATTGCCTAGAGGAAAAATGCAGAACCGTAGAAAAATGTGTAACTAGGGGAAAGATAGATACCGCCCATAGGAGGCAAGAAAAGCAGCTGCATGAATATCAAGAACTCAGATGGAAAACCAATGCTAAGTGCAGAAGGGAAAGCTGAAAGGTGGAAGGAATATTTCTCCTTTCTCATACATCTTGCGTACTAGGTGGAACAATTTGTTCATGACTGGCTCTCCTAACGATATCAACAGTTCAGACGAAATATCATCTACTCCAGGGGTGTTGTTTCGACTCAAATCTTTCAGTGCTCTGTCAAATTCTTCTTGTAGTAACGTACTTTGTAACCCTTCTAATCCTTTCTCTTCTTCGTCTTCAATTTCTAGAATACTGCCTTTAAGTTTATTGCATTTATATATGCCGTCGATATACAGGGTGTTTCACTAAGTGTGTTCGCCTCAGTAACTTATAAAATAGTATGTGATGGGAACTTGTAATGCGGTAGGTCAACACAAGAAATGTTACACTTTCTGCGGAGCTATGAACATAGTTTATTGTATCATTTTCCAAAGAGTTACAGCACAAAGATATAATTTTTTAAATGGAAAAATAGTTTTTTCTATTGTGCATTGGAATCGTTGAAACCAGCTGCGTCCAAATCAATATAAACTACATTCCTAACACTGTTAGTTTGGAAGCTACAACCCTTCAAAACTTTCAAGGGAAAATACCACAAACGCTGCGCATAATGCAATGCGCCTTCTAAATGTGGTGCGGCCGAGTTGTAACGTCGCCGGTGTCACGGAGCGATGCTGTTAGATTGCCGACTGTCGCCGTACACGGCCGTATACCCGACAGTTGGAGCCACACAAACAACCGGGGCTCAATATACCACAGCTACTGACATCGGATCTCGATGGCATACACGAACAACGAGCACGTTGACATGTTGCTGATGCTCGGCGAGTGCCAACACGATGCCACTGAAGCAGCCACGGCGTATGCCGTGAGATATCCTAGGCGAAGAGCCCCAGGAACCATTACATTCTTACATGCCGAACAACGACTTCGGGAAACAGGCAGCTTGGTAATGCGCCGCAGTAACAGACAAAGACCTGCAAGAAGTTTTAGCTGCACAACACCACGATCCTCATGTCAGCTTACAAGCCGTTGCTGCAGTCGCTGGTGTCAGTCTCAAATCTGTGTGGCGTATAGTACAAGGCCACAGGTTAGAATTTTTTAAAAATAATTATCAATAAATCTAAGTAGGTTCTTTATATCAACTCCTACAATTGCATTACAATGTAATGGCAATTATCTGTGAAAATTATAATTTTATCCTTCCTCCAAAGAAAATTTGGTGATGGATGGTTCTGACCAGGTTTTTAATGCAGGATTCTTGATTCATTACCCCTACCTGACCCCTACATCAAGCTTACCCAATCGATCTACCACCAAATTTGCTTCAATTTAATGCACATACCATTCCCTTCTCTTTTCTGTTCTTTGTATGCAAACAATTGTTGTTAAGCATTACTTATGAACAGGAAGACATCTATTGTTGTTCCCTGACGATTTCTGATAGACAATGAAAAGTTCTTTCTGGATAATTCTTGATGCAAAACGTAGCACGTCACAATTAATTTGATATGCAAATTAGGATTTAAAAGAAAATTAATAGGGTGCTGTCGGCAGCGGCCCTGGCTGGCGGCAGCAGTGAGGACTGACCTGAGGGTGGACACAGCCCAAATGAGTACTTGTGGGGAAATCAACTGTCCGTAACTTGTTATTGCTTATGAGATTTCAAACTCGTGTGTTATGTACAATATCATGTTTGATGTTATCAGTCATTCTTCCTGGTAATAGCATTGTCTATAGTGTAGTCACCTGTTATCTGTCAGTCATCATTCAGAGGTTATTGTTTACAAGATAATACTCTTGTTACGTGCAAGTACAGCCGGTGACAGAATTCGCGAGACCCCTCGCCTAATCGCTATACACAACCGCAAAGATCTGCTGCTTGGTGGGAAGTATATACAGCTAGGCAACACGATCGTACATACTGTCGATTACCCATCTGAAAGGAAATCTGAGAGGAAAAATGTTATCTTCCAGTATCGCAGCCAGTTGTAACAACACGCGTGCTTTCTACGCGACGTGAAGGCGACTTCGAAAACTGATTTTAGAAACTGCTTTGCGTATTAGCCATAGCGTTTTAAGCTGTTCGCGACCGACAAATTCCTTTCCACATTTCTTTTCTTATAGTTTCAATGAACAAAGACGGCAATTAGAATTGAGATGCTGCAGTCCGTGAATATTTTCGGACGTTACTGACACAGTCAAATGGAAAAATTGCATGCATATCATAGAATTAATTCAATTACATGAATGGACTTTGTTATGAAGCAAAGTGTTACATCATGGTGCATCATGTTCCGAGTATCGCTGACGGTTTCCGCCCACCGCCTCGGTTGCGCTATAAAGACGACAACCGTTTGGCGTCGCAGATCGCTGATGGTATTTCCGAGAGTGAAGGTATCGTGTCATTTCCACTGGTTCTCTTTCGGTTGATGTTGCAACTAAGATATCAGCACAAATTTAACCAACGTAAGCCAGCTGTATCACCACGAATTACAGTTCTCCTCAGATGTTTGGTACTTTTCCATACTCCTTGTCTTATTGAAATGCCTAATATTAAGCATTCGACAACATATTGGGCTATTATAATACCAGATACGATTATGTCAAATGAATGTGCAGAGAAGCAAACAAATGATAAAGATAAGCTTATTTATCTCGCCAAATGGCCAACTACTGATCAACGAGCGACAGTTCGATTACTGACTCTTTCACATTTTTCTTCTATTTTGAAATATGGCTCATTATGTTTCTCACGTAACAATAACAAACACACATGATAATTGCCGCGGTGGAGTAGCCGAGCGGTCTAAAGCACCTCGCTGCGGAGCGCGCGGTTGCTCGCCGTGCAGGTTCGAGTCCTCCATGGTGCATGCGTGTGTGTGTTAGTCCTTAGGTAAGTTTACCTAGGTTTAAGCAGTTTGTAAGCTTACAGACATTTGAACATTTGAACACATGATAATTGAGTAACAATCTGTATCGCAAACATTGTGCGGAAATTATTATTCCGTAACCATGAAAATATATTGATAATACTACATGAAACATGTGCAACAGAGAATTGTGTTGCATCAAATGAATTTCTTTAAACTATCTTATCCAACACATAATTGTATTTTTATTCCGTTTCTTTCAATAACGACGCAAAAGCTACGTTTTTGGTGCAAGAAACATTAGGAATATTAAATCGCTGTGACATTCAAATCCGTAGTCGTTTAATATAATCCTGTTTCAGTCCAGACAGTAGTACAACAAGAATACCGAATACTGGCGAGCTCGGTGTTCGCCACTTGGCTTCCCCAGAGGTTAAAGAGATCTTTTGGTGTGAGTTGGTCACTGGCGAGTATCGAAGACGATATGTTTCGTATACTAATAAAAATATAAACCCGCCAAACCACCCGCACCTAGTAATACATCATTCAGGAAGTAGACGTCTGAACAATCACCTTAGAATGAAGTCGATCATCTATTCAAAGAAGCACGCATTAATTTGATAATGCAAACAGCAAAAACAAGTAGATTGAATAATTTGTAAAATCTCAAACCTAAGAGCCGACTTTTGATGATTCTCCATCGTGGCAATTAGAGGAGTGAATGATTATAAAGCTAATTCCTTGGTTTTAGAAGCCGCAGCCGTTTATTCTGTACTAGGACAGCATTACACACCGGTGGGTTTCAGTTACTGTGGCCGGCCGCGGTGGCCGAGGAGACTGAGGCGCTTCAGTCACGGTCTGCACGGCCACTACGGTCGGGAGTTCGAATCCCCCCTCGGGCATGGATATTTGTGCCGTCTTTAGTATAAGGTAGTTCATAAGTAGTTTGTAAGTTTAGGGACTGATGACCCTGTAGTTAAGTCCCATAAGCTGAACAAACATTTGAACATTTGATTTCAGTTACTGTGCAGAATACAAAACCATGGTTTTTCGTCAAAATCGTGCGTAGTTTCCTGCCACTTATGAATAGGTAGTAGACCTATGTTCCTGCAGAGATTCGATAAACGGCTATGCTATAGTATGTGTGGGTGGAGCCGGGATAAATGCGCAGATGCATAACACGAGGTCCTAGGATCGATCTGACATCCGCAGCACTTTTATTTTTAATTATTCACTCATTTTCACGAGTTTCAATCCGTATTTTTCACATACGTAACTTTTCTGCTCAGTAACAACTTTGGTAGCGAATATAGTATCAAAAAGTTTTAACTCTTCATTCAGCCAGTTGACATGATAACAAAGAGAAGTTATGAATGAATGAACGAAATAGACAGTCTATTTGCGTCAGATGTTCTGAGCAGATTGACACTGCCACCAGAAAAATGCAACAGATCGTGTGAGTCATAGCGTAAGTTTTTCCACAGACAGATAATAAACGTTGGTTTCAGGGCACATATCGTATGGATTTATAAATATCAAACAATATAGTAGTCACAATTTATTAGCTGAAATAAGTGCATACTGCAAAAAGTTGCCTTTATGTGGGTTCAAAACTTGACAAGCACATACCAAGAGTGTAATAGCCACAACGACAATCTTCGAATGCGATTGTTGTCTTGCAAAGGCTAATAATATCCCCTTATACGTTTGCGTGTTGAAAGTCTCAACACTAGGGATCGCTGGATGGGTCTCACCTACTTGGCCCAATCTGTGCGAGAAGAAACACGAATATGAACCTTTTAAATTCCTACAATATCTCCCCTGTGAAGGCCATAGGAAAAGAGAAAACTCACGCCAAATGATCCATAGGTGCAATATCAGCTCATATTGAGGCTCACCATTGCTGATGACGGTGTTTTCGGTGTTGCGAAGTAGCTAAACGATTAGCTTTTGAATGAAACAGCACGGGTTTGAATCCCGTCCCTTCCAAAATACTTTTCTTATATTAACCCTTGTAGTTTTAATTATCAATTATAAAAATTTCAATGCATAGTATATATATTTGGTTTCGTTATAACTAATTTAATTAATTATTACATCTTATTTCATCATTTAATTTTCATAATTCGATGAAGTATTAAATGAAAATAATATTTCAAAAATTGTAGCACGTATTTATATGCCGAAGTTATATTACATTCCTTAGGGTGTTCATCGTCAAAGAAAATCTCCACACTATGCAGACTTTACCAAAGGATTTTAAGCGAGAAATTTTATCACAAAATATGCTTCGGTGCAAAGCATACTTTATTCAAGTTTTTAAGTAAATAACTTTTCACTGCTAATTTTTGTGCATACCAAGTGTATGGATGGGAATTGTGGCACTGAACTGATGCTGTAGGATTGAATGTGTTTTAATTGAGACACCTCTTGACATCAACGTTCGTGGCACACTGAAACGTTTAAGTAAATTTAAATTTCATAAATAAAAGGTTTACATTGCGAGGGGTAATATGAAATGAACAAAAATGTAAGGAGTACCGGGGAATCGAACCTTGACTTCCAACTTTGCACTCCAAGCACTTGTCCACTACGCTAGGCACAGTCCTCAAAGACTGGAAGTTAATAACTAGCTTATATAACACCTATTTGTCTGTGAGAAATTTTCGCCACCGTATTCGCTTTCCCTTTACCCAACTCGGACGGGATATTTTGGGAATTTGAAAGGTTTGTCAACTTCCTTCTCGCAGGGTTTGAACAAAATCTTTGAAAACCATCCCGCAATCTACTCTGTCAGTCATAAACATTCTTCAGTATAAACTGAAAGACAGAATCGTTGAGGAAATGTCTGCGCCCTCCCCCTTCCCCAGTCCTTGAGGGTTAAAATTCTAGGAGTAGGAACATCCTCATCCATGATCCGCGGATTGAGACGCGATATTTTTGTGAAATTCAGTGTCCTGTTACAGCGACAGTCGTAAAAATTGTGGGAATAAAGTTTATGAAGTAGTTTCTGTTAATATTTATAAATAAACTTTACGCTGTAGCTACGAATGCCTGATCCACGAAACAGCAACGAATCTAAATTATTAATAGGAACGTGTTTCTGACGGCATTTTGACTCGTGAGTAATTTTGCGAAACATTTGTAATAAAAAGTGAGGGAGACGTATGTCGCCATGCTGCTAAACACCCACATGCAAAGTCTTGGTATTCTGGGGTGTTCATTCTACTATCAATGGCTGTTTTATGTCCTCTGACTTTATTGAAAGCAGTACGGTTTTTTTAATAAATGAAGCATGTCAAGTTACCGAAAAAGGGTGGTCTTATTTTTGTCACCCTGATTTCTTTAATGAACAGTTTCATATTAACAACATACATAACGCAAGAATCATTTATGAAACGTCTGAGACCAACTGAATAACAGTTGGTAAGATTTAGCTGTAGTAGATTGTAGTGTAAGGAAGTTTGTTTACACGCGCTAGCCGTGCGGTGAAGTGCCCCGTTTACTTCCGTTCAAACCTCTGGCCGGCCACAAGCACTGACTGGAGGACGAGACATTCGCTGCGACTGAGCAGAGGCATGCCTCGCCTCTTCTCGACTGCCAACTGATGAGTCTGAACCTGTATTTTCTTAAATGGACTGTTTGCTTATGATGCCTGGTTATCCTGATACCGATCTCCTAAGTGCAAGTCGACAAATGGCTAGTGGATGCTACACCGGCACACTTGCTGGAGTCATGCTACAACACTTATTCATTGAGCGAGCAGACTAAACAGATCCTGTTCTATACACTTTGTTACGAAGCGCCAAAGGTTATTGTGGACCATGATGTTACAGTTCCCGCCCACCGTATTGGTCGCGCTGTAAAGACGACAACCTTTTGGCGCGACAGATCGCTAACGGTATTTTCGAGAGTGAAGATATCATTCTTCATGTTATTTCCAATGGTTCTCTTTCGGTTGATGTTGCAACTAAGATATCAGTATAAATTTAGCAAACATAAGCCAGCTGTGTTGCTACAAATCACAGTTCCCCTCAGAGAAATGGTTTTGCTCCAGTTGATCGACCTTGGAAAATAAGTTCTAACGGTACCCAAAGAAAAATAAACACTATAGTTGCAGGATATAGTAATCATGAATGTGGTGTCGCTCAAGTACAAAGTGCGCGCCACCTACTTTCGCCGCGCGCCGCCATGCATGCACGGCGCGGCGTTCTTCCGACGACAGCCACGAGCGCCCTCTGCTGGAACCCCGCTCGTGGCCACCACGGAAAGACATAGGACTTCGGACTGAGATAGCAACGAGTTAGGACCTTCGTAATCAGATAGGCACGATTGAAGACTTTGCTATCGTACAGGCACTAGGCAGGCCTCTAACAACTATGTATCAACATTCTGCAGTACTATGTAAAAGTTAAGTATTGTTACATTCTGTGCAATATATATCTCTTTCTAATTTACTCTAGTGTTTATAGTTTCTGGCTGCTCCCCTCCGTACCTGCACCAGCGTGCTATTTTTGTTACTGTGTCGGTCTCGTTCCACTCGGCCACCGACACCTACGACGAGGCTGGGACACAAAAGCGGCGATGAAGTTGGGACACAAAAGGGGCGACGAGGATGGGATACAAAAGTGGCGACGAGGAGTGATAGAACCTTGGACCAGCCCGCTTGCAGCAGCCAGACAGCAGCAGTCGGAGCACGCAAAAATTGCTCCCGCCCACCCACCCTTATTATAAGATTTTTGGGGGAACATATTCTGTTACGTATTTTGTGGACTTTTTTGTTGCAGAGCGAGTCCTCTTTCATATTGCATTTGTGTTTTGTTATAAGTTACTTATATGCGCGGCGCCTAATCGGTCAGCATGGCCACTACCCCGAACCCAAACTTAATGGAAATTATTCAGTTACAGACGGCGCAAATAACACAACTTCTCCAGGCTGTGGCCCAGCTCACAGCGCAAGCAGCTAACCAACAACAACAGCCGCCGCTTCAGCAGCCCACACCAGCCGCCGTACCGCTCCCTACGTTCCGCCAGTACAACGAACGTGAGGAAGAATGGAGCGACTACTTCGCACAGTTTCAAGAACTCGTCGCGGCTCATCAAATTACAGGTCAGAGAGTGAAGAACCTTTTCTTATCGATTGTGGGCCCCCAGACCTTCGTACTATTGCAGAAACTATTCCCTCACGCATCTCCTCGTGATGTAGACTTTGAACAAATTGTAGATGCACTGAATGCTCATTATGAGAGAAAAGTTCTTGTAGCCGCTGCACGATACCGATTTTTCAGACTTAAAAAATTACCGCAGCAATCACACCAAGAGTGGATTACGGAATTGAAGGGCTTAACCCGCCAATGTAAATTTACTTGCTCTTGTGGACTTTCGTATAGTGACGTTATGTTGAGGGATGCAATTACGCAGAATATTCAGGACCCCAGAATTAGAGCAGCAATTCTAAAACAATCTGACCCCTCATTAGACAGTGTACTGCAGCTTATAGAAGCGCATGATACTTTTGACTTAGCTGATGTAGAAATGCAAAGCCATAGTGTAAATTCAGTGCGCCGCAACGGACGCTTTCCTAGCCGTAGTTCTCAGTATAGCACTAGTGATTCTTATTTTTCTACCGGCCGTGCTGAACAGACAGTGAACAGTAGCCAGAGTAAAAGTGCGACGCAGAGGTCGCCCCGTAGTGTTAGACACAGTAATTTGCATAACGGGCGCCAACGCTCATTTCAGAAAAATGTACGTAAATCTTGCCCCCAGTGTGTATCTCGCCACAAACGTGCACAGTGCCCTAGTCGCAACGCAACCTGTTATCAATGTGGCAAATCGGGACATGTACAGTCTGTGTGTATGCAAATTAAAAACTCAAAGAACAGTAACGTTAGAAACGGTGCTTCGCAAAGTGCGAGAACAGTTCATTCTGTAAATGTTATACGGGCTGTGGAATTGAACAGTGCTTTCCTTGGATCTCAATTTCAAGAAAGTAGTTCTGCGCCTATGGCAAAACTATATAGTGCACCACGTAGCAAGCGCCAACGAGCGCGTAAAACAGTGCAACGGAAAAGGGTTCGGGACAAGCAAAATGACTATGAACAGTGCATTCCTGTAGTGAAAATAGTGCCTTCTGCAGCTGCTCCTTGTAATAGTGCCCAGTACTGTGTAGCTAGTGACAGTAGACACCAAGTAGCTACTCAAAAGTGTAGTGCAGTAGTTAGTACATCTGGAGTAGTTTCGCATTGCGCGGACGCCGATCCGGCGGTAGTGTCATCTAGTGACAGTGTGGTTAATCCGCTGCGTGCCGAGTCTGCGCCGCTTACTTCACTACGCGGCCCGCGCAGACGCACCAAACAAACCGTAGCAGACGTTGCCCACATTCGCGCACCTGTCGAGCGCCGCAAGCAAAAACTGTTTGTGACTCTCTTCATAGAAAATAAGACGGTGCAATTTCAGCTTGATACTGGTTCCGCTGTCACACTAATGAATAAAGAAACTTATGAACTACTGGGTTCGCCAAAATTGTCGCCGTCACAGCAAGTGTTAACAGCGTACACAGGACAAACTATTCCGGTGCTAGGAACGTGTAGCCTGCCTGCCTCTTTTCAAGGTGTAACAAAAACAGTTGCTTTTGTAGTTCTTCAGGCCAAATCGACACAGAACATTTTTGGACTAGATGCTTTTGACTTGTTTGGTTTATCAATTCAAAGAGATGTGCTTCAAATTTCGTCAATAGTGCCTCAGGATAAAATCAATGCATTGTGTGAAAAATATAGTGACTTGTTTTCGCCGGAACTAGGTTGTGCAAAAGACTTCGTGGCACATGTAACTTTAAAAGAATCTGCAGTTCCAAAATTTCGTAAAGCTAGACCAGTGCCTATCGCCTTGCGTGATACAGTTGCCGAAGAACTTAAACGTTGGCAAGATAGTGGGGTGATTTCTCCTGTTTCTGCGAGTCGGTGGGCCTCGCCTATAGTAATTATACCCAAGCCGTCAGGAAAACTTCGTCTCTGTGTGGACTTCAAATCAACAGTGAACAGTCAAACAATTGTAGACACTTATCCCCTGCTCAGACCTGACGAACTAATGGACAAATTAGGACAGTCTCGTTTCTTTTCCAAGATTGATTTAGCAGAGGCATACTTACAGATTCCACTTGATGACGAGTCAAAAAAGTTTTTCGTCATTAATACTCACATGGGCCTTTTTCAATTTCAACGCCTACCCTTTGGCAGTTCTTCCGCTCCCGCTATTTTTCAGCGTTTTTTGGAACAGCTGACAGTTTCTGTACCGTGTTGTTCGAACTATTTAGATGATATTGTGGTATCCGGACGTACAGTTGAAGAACATTTAGCAAACCTGGAGTGCCTTTTCAAAGTTTTGACTGCAGCAGGTCTACGTTGCAATAAAGCAAAGTGTTCGTTTTTTCAAACTGAAATAGAGTACCTAGGCCATGTGATTAATGCCCAAGGAATACATCCGTTACAGTCACATCTTCGAGCAATCAAAGACTTGCCTCCTCCTAAGAATGTGCACGAATTGCAAGCAGTGATGGGAAAGCTTAACTATTATTTCAGGTTTATTCCCAATGCCTCTCAGATTGCAGCTCCACTGCATCACTTACGTAGGAAGAATGTTCCTTTTGTATGGTCTAAAGATTGTAAGGTTGCCTTTGACAAACTAAAGTCGGCACTACTCAGTGATTCATGTTGGATTCCCTTTGACCCCCAAAAGCCTGTTGTGTTAGCAGTTGACGCCTCATCGTACGGTCTGGGCGCGGTAATCTCACATCGCATTGGATCTCACGATCGTCCTATTGCCTTTGCATCCAAGCTACTGACGCCAACGCAACAGAATTACAGTCAGATAGAAAAGGAGGCCTTAGCAATCATTTACGGCGTCACAAAGTTTCATCATTATCTGTATGGCAGAAAATTCTATTTGTTGACAGACCACAAGCCTCTCACGTCGTTGTTCTCACCCACAAAGCCAATTCCGCCACGAACGGCACAAAAGCTTCAGAGATGGTCCTTGATATTGTCAAATTATCAGTATGAGATTTTGTACCGACCTACCACTAAACATGCCAACGCGGACACACTTTCCCGACTTCCGGTTGGCCAGGATGTATCATTTGATTCTTCAGGAATGGCATGTTGTCAGATAGACTCCAGAGATGCTTCCACTGTCGCAGATTTCCCTTCGATCTCTCGTCGGGTTGCACAGGAAACAGCTGCGGATGCAGACTTAAGTGTGGTAGCACGTTTTGTTCGCTCAGGGTGGCCTGCCAGAGCCAAAGACATTGATCGGTCTCTGGTTCGACGTTATTTTGCACAACGTCATGCATTGTCTTTAAGTCAGGGTGTACTGTTGTTGCATACCGACAACGACCAAGCAAGAGTGATTGTTCCTCGTTCCCTGCAACGAGAAGTGTTACGCCTCCTGCATCAAGGACATTGGGGCATTGTAAGGACAAAGCAACTGGCCAGACGTCATTGTACCTGGGATGGTATGGACGCTCAGATAGAGAGCATGACGTCACAGTGTACGGTTTGTGCGGAGCATCAGGCGGCTCCTCCGGAACGTTTCTCAGACTGGCCACGCCCCAAGGGACCATGGCAACGTTTACATATTGACTTTGCCGGACCTTTCTGGAATACGCGCTGGTTAATTGTTGTAGACGCTTTCAGCAAGTTTCCTTTTGTGATTGCCATGAACTCAACGACAGCGTCTAGTACAATCAGTGCCTTAACATCAGTGTTTTGCATCGAAGGTTTGCCTGAAACTATCGTCAGTGACAATGGACCTCCGTTTGTTAGTGCGGAATTTCAACAGTTTTGTCGTGTGAATGGCATTCAGCATATTACCACTGCACCGTTTCACCCTCAGTCCAATGGTGAAGCAGAACGTTTCGTTCGAACATTCAAGTCTCACATGGAGAAGATGAAAGGTCAGCACTCCAGGCAGCAAGCTCTTCAAATTTTCCTGTCTACGTATCGGTGCATGCCACGTGACGGCCCGTCTCCTGCCGAGCTGCTACACGGCCGCCGTCACCGCACTCTCCTTCACCTGCTGCAGCCTCCCACGCACCGAGTCGGTTCGTATGGCGCTACGCGTTTTCAGGTTTCTACGCCGGTGCTGTACAGGGTGTTTGCTGGAAACAAGAAGACATGGCTGCCGGGCACCATTCAGCGTGTGCTCGGTAGCAATATGTATGTTGTACGTTCTTCCACAGGGTCGGAGCTGCGGCGCCACGCAAACCAATTGCGCCTGCACAGGCCGCGCGAACCTGTCTCCGGTTTCTTGATTCCAGACCCAGTTCACCGCCAGGGAGCGCAACCACATCGTTCGTCCCCGGACCACGAGATCGTCCCGATGGAGATCGACGCGACGCCGCCGCTGTCGCCGCCGCAGATGACAGCGTCACCGAGAGGGACTCCGGGACCGTGCGTGCCGCCGCCGCCTGGGCCACGCACCTCAGAAGAAGATGACCTGCTCCCTCTGGGCGGGGGCGGGCGCCCTTCCCCAGGTTTCGGCGGGTTCCCTGGAGGATCTCAAGGCGGATGCGGGGCGCGGACGGCGTCTCGATCCCGGCCTCAGCTACGACGCCCGTCCCACCAGTAACGCCCCCGCCCAGGCCCTCCTCCCAGTGCCGTCGCCGTGGCCCTCAGCCCTACGTCACGACGGCGCGGCGGTTTGGGGGGGAGGGGTGTGGTGTCGCACAAGTACAAAGTGCGCGCCACCTACTTTCGCCGCGCGCCGCCATGCATGCACGGCGCGGCGTTCTTCCGACGACAGCCACGAGCGCCCTCTGCTGGAACCCCGCTCGTGGCCACCACGGAAAGACATAGGACTTCGGACTGAGATAGCAACGAGTTAGGACCTTCGTAATCAGATAGGCACGATTGAAGACTTTGCTATCGTACAGGCACTAGGCAGGCCTCTAACAACTATGTATCAACATTCTGCAGTACTATGTAAAAGTTAAGTATTGTTACATTCTGTGCAATATATATCTCTTTCTAATTTACTCTAGTGTTTATAGTTTCTGGCTGCTCCCCTCCGTACCTGCACCAGCGTGCTATTTTTGTTACTGTGTCGGTCTCGTTCCACTCGGCCACCGACACCTACGACGAGGCTGGGACACAAAAGCGGCGATGAAGTTGGGACACAAAAATGAATTTGATAAATTTCACATATAATATAGAAACGAAAATTATAATTGCTCCAGTAAGAACAGCAAACGTATCCAAAACTACCAATGTGGACAAGTGATTGTGAATATCCACAGCTGCATCTAACTGATCCATCATCCAAGTCTTATTAAAATACCTAATGGTAGGCATTCGACCCCACATTTGGGCTGTTATAATACCAGATACGATTATGTCAAGTGAACGTGCAGAGAACGAAATTATGCTAAAAGATAAGCTTATTTATCATCTCTCACCAGATGGTCAGCTATTGTTTAGCGAGCGACAATTCCATTACTGTCTTTTTCACATTTTTCTTCTATTATGAAATATGCCTCATTAAGTTGCTCACGTAACAAAAACAAACGCACGTGATAATTGGGTAATTATCTGTATCGCAAACATTGCGAGGAAATTATTGTTGTCAGTCACAGTCTTATTCCGGAATTATGAAAATATATTGATAATACGAAATGAAACATGTGCAATAGGGAATTGTGATGCATAAAATGAATTTCTTTAAACTATCGTATCCAACCCATAATTACATTTTTCTTCCATATCTTTCAATAACGACGCAAAAGCTACGCTTTTTGTATAAGCAACAGAAGGAACATTAAATCGCTGTGACATTCAAATCCGCAGCGGTTTCACTCCAGACGGTAGTACCAGGACAATAACGGCGAGCCCGGTGTTGCCACTTGGCATCCCCAGAGATTAAGGAGATCTTTTGGTGTTAGTCACTGGCGAATGTCGAACACGTCATGTTTCGCATACTAATCAAAAGCATCAACCCGCCAAACCACCCACACGTACGGATACATTATGCCTGAAACATACGTCTGATCAATCACTTTGGAATGAAGCGGCCATCTTTTCCAAGAAGCAGGCATTAATTTGATACTGCGAACAGCGAAACCAAGGAGGTAGAGTAACTTGGAAAATCTCGACCCTAATAGTTGACTTTTGGTGTTTCTTCAGCGTAGCAAGAGCTGGTGTTGTTGTTGTTGTTGTTCTTTGTAAAGTCTATGGGACTTAACTACGGGGTTATCAGTCCCTAAACCTACAAACTACTTATAAACTAACTAAGACTAAGGACGGCACAAATATCCATGCCCGTGGGGGGATTCGAACCCCCGACGGCAGTGGCCGTGCAGACCGTGACTGAAGCGCCTCAGTCCCCTCGGCCACCGCGGCCGGCTTAGCAAGAGCCTTACTGTATGAAAGTAAGGAGACAAATTAAGAAAAATTAGAGGAGTAAAAGTTACGAACGCTGATCTCTTGGATTTAGAAGCCGACGCCGTTTATTCTGATACGAACGCTGATGTAGTAGGACAGCATTACACACCGGTGGGTTTGAGTTACTGTGCAGAATACGAAACTACGGTTTTTCGTCAAAAGGGTGCGTGGTTTCCAGATACGGACTGCGAATAGGTAGTAGGCCTATGTTCCTGCAGAGGTTCGAAAAACGGCTACGCTGAAGTATGTGTTGGTGGCGACGGCGTAAATGCGCATATGTGTAAGACGAGGTCCTAGGATCGAACCGATATCCGCAATAGGTTTGTTTTCCTAATGTGCACTCATTTGGACGAGTGCACGAGAAGACAAGCATCAAGCCATATATTTCACATACGTAACTTTTCTCCCCAGTAACAACTTTTGAAGCGAATATAGTATCAAAAAGTTGTTAACTTTTCACTCAGCCAATTCATATGATGAGTTATAATAACAAAGATAACTTTTGGATTACTGATCGAAATAGACAGTCTATTTGCGTGCTGGTGTTCTGAGCAGATTATTACTGTCACCGGAAAAATGCAACAGAGATTCTATGAGTCATAGTGTAAATTCGTTCCACAGATAATTTTTTGATCATATTTCTACATAAAGAATTTCCATAAAAATAGGTTTCAGGGCACATATCATAAGCGTTTATAAATACCAAACATTACAGTAGCCACAATTTATTAGCTGAAATAAGGGCATACTGAAAACGGTGCCTTTATGGGTGATCAAAACTTGACAAGCACGTACCGAGAGTGTAACAGCTACAACGAATGCGATTATCTCGACAGTGGCTGATAATTGCCCCTTGTGCATTTGAATGTATATAGTCTCAACAGTAGAGATCGCTGGATGGGTCTCACCTACTTGGTCCAAACTGTGCGAGAAGAAACACGAATATGAACCTTTTTAACTTCCACAATATCTCCTTGTGTAGGCCATAGGAAAATAAAAAGCGCATGTCAAAAATTTTGCAACTACAGATAGTTGCAATATCGGCTAATCTTGAGGATCAGCATTGCTGATGGGGTTGCGCAGTGGCTAAGCGGTTAGCTTTTGAATGAAAGGGAACGGCTTCGAAACCGCCCTTTCCTAAATATTTTTCTTATATTACATTCGCCCTTCTAGTTGTAACTATTAATAATGAAATTTCAATGCATAATTGATATATTTGGTTTAGTTATAACTAATGTAATTAATTAATATACCTTATTTAATCATTAATTTTTATAATTCGATTAAGTTTTAATAGAAAACAATATTTTCAAAACTGTAGAAAGTATTTATATGCCGCAGAAATATTACATTTTTTAGGGTGTTCATCGTCAACGAAACATAAACTTCACACTATGCAGACTTTATAAAAGTATTTTAAGCTAGAAATTTTATCCGAAATATGCTTCAGTGGAAAGAATACTTGAAGTTTTTAAGTAAATTACTGTTCACTGTTGAGTTTGGTGCATACCAAGACTTGGTGTATCGAAACATTGGTGTGGAAAAAGGGACACTGAACCGATGCCGTACGATCCAATGTGTTTGTCTCCTCTTGACATCGCCGGCCGCGGTGGCCGAGGAGACTCAGGCGCTCCAGTCACGGTCTTCACGGCCACTACGGTCGGGGGTTCGAATCCCCCCTCGGGCATGGATATTTGTGCCGTCCTAGTTTGTAAGTAGTTCATAAGTAGTTTGTAAGTTTAGGGACTGATGACCCCGTAGTTAAGTCCCATAGACTTTACAAACATTTGAACATTTGATTTTTCCTCTTGACATCAACTTTCGTGGAACATTTAAATGTTTAAGTAAATTTAAAATTAATAATTAAAAGATTAACATTACGCGGGGTAAAATAAAATGAACAAGAATCTAAGAAGTACATGGAATCCAACCTAGGCCGCAAAATTAGCAGTCCAAGCGCTTGTCCACAACGCTGCTCACACACGTCGAAGACAGAGACTCAAAAAGCACCTATTTCTATCCAGGAAAATCTTCGCGACCGCGTTCGCTTTCCCTGTGGCCAGCTCGGACGCGTCTGCATCTTTCTTCTCGCAGGGTTTGAAACTAATCAGTGAAACTCATCCCGCGATCTACTCTGGTCAGTCATGAACATTATACAGTTTAAACTGAATGAGGTGTATTCGTTGAGGGAAAGTTCGCACCCCTCCTCGATAGTGAAAATTCCAGGAGTCGCCCATGCTCCACGGACTTCGACGCGTTATGAATGCGCAATTCAGGGTCCTCTTACAACTACGGTCGTAAAAATTGTGGAATTAAGTGAATGAAATCGGTTGTCTCTTTATACTTATAAATAAACTTTCCGCTGTAGCTACGAATGCCAGATCTATCAATGGATCTAAATCATTAATACGATCGTGTTTCTGGCGGTACTTTCACCCCTGAGTGTTCTATAGTTGAAAAGCACATGCGGTAACAGGAGACTAATTTTGCGAAAAATTTAGGACAAAAGTGTGGGAGACGTATGTCGACCACTCAGGCTTCTAAACACACACATGCAAGATCTTGGGATATGAGGTGTTCATTCTACTATCAGTCGATGTTGTATTTCTGGTGGCTGTAATGAACAGTTTTTTTAATGAATGAAGCGTTTCAAGTTGCCCCAAAAAGGTCGTCAAATATTACAACACCGAGTTATTTTCTCAAAGTTTTATATTACTGGCACACGTAACGCAAGAATCATTTTTGAAAAGTCTGAGGCAAACTGAATAACATTTGATAAGATTTAGCTGTAGTAGACTGTCGTGCAAGAAACTTTGTTTATACGCACCTCGCCGTGCTGTGAAGTGCCCCGATTACTTTCGTGCAAACCTCTTGACGAACCTAGCACTGACTGGGGGACGAGACATTCGCTGCGACTGAGCAGAGTAAAGGAATGTATCGCCTTTGCTCGACTGCTCATCAAAGTGTTTGCACCACTCTTTTCTTATATGGACATTTTGCCTTATGACATCTGGTTCTCCTGATACCAATCTACTAACGGATTCTCGTCCTAGGTTACATTATTGTGCACTGAATTAAAATTGTCTTATTAGCTGGTGTTGCACAGCTCGCCTGTCAGTTGCCATATACAGCGGTAATTCTTACATCGAGGCGCTACGCTGCTGTGGGTGAGGCCGTTCCCCGTCGGGGGTCGTTTACCCCGTCGGGTACGGATGTCTGTGCTGTCTTTAGTATAAGGCAGTTCATAACTAGTTAGTAAGTTTAGGAACTAATGACAGTAGATATAGATTGGGGCTCTGACGACAAAATTGAAGATGGCGGTCGGAAAAACCCTCCTCCGCTGCCTCTAGGCTTCTCCGCCAGCCTGACGCCACGTCCAGCCCCCACCACCCCGCCGATCGCGTACAATGCATACGTGACACAACTGTCACAGTGCGCCGCGAGGAAAGCGCGCAGCTCGCCGCCTCCCTGGCGTCACGCAAAATAATTTAAGAAACGTGCACGCCGCACCTCACATATCAGCTGTGCCCGCCACCCACCGCCCCCATTTAATTTTATTAAATTTAAATATCAAATTAATTTTGAGCAACTTAACCGCCACTGTCCGGCCCTGCGCACACCTCCATCCCACCGACAGTCCTAAAGATTGTCACCCCCAGTCCGGGACTCGAACCCGCGCCTCTATAATAAAAATTCAAAAAGTTATTACTTTCGATGTACACCGACATGGGAAGAAACGAGCCAATTATTGCATCCTTGCGACAGTATTATTATCGGGAATATCACGAGAGTTTCGCAAACAAATTGACCCCACCTGCAGTCAGGCCATCCACACTGATCTCAATTATTAATTGCGACACCCATTGTTTTAATTGGGACATTACGTCGCTATAAACAGTATGCAAGATACAGGAAAATACCCTCCGACTTCAAGAAGAATATTGTAATTCCAATTCCAAACAAAGCAAGTGCAGACAAGTGTGAAAATTACAGACGCAAAGGTTGGGAAGGGAGTAAGACAGGGTTGTAGCCTTTCCCCAATGTTGTTCAATCTGTACATCAGGCAGTGAAGGAATGGGAGGAGAAATTTGGAGAGGGCATTAAAGTGCAGGGAGAAGAAATAAAAACATTGCGGTTTGCCGATGATATAGTAATTGTGTCAGAAACCGCAAAAGATCTAGAAGAGCAATTGAATTGGATGGACAGTGTCTTGAAAGGAACATATAAGATGAACATTAACAAGAGTAAAACGAAGGTAATGGAATGCAATGTCAGAAAATCAGGCGATGCTGAAGGAATTAGATTAGGTAATGAGTCAAAAAAAGTAGTAGATGAATTTTGTTATTTGGGTAGCAAGATAACTTCTGATGGCCGAAGTAAAGAAGATATAAAATGCAGAATGGCTATGGGAAGAAAAGCGTTTCTAAAGAAGCGAAACTTGTTAACATCCAATATTCATTTAAATGTTAGTAGCTCCTTTCTGAAAGCATTTGTCTGGAGTGTATCATTGTTTGGGAGTGAAACGTGGACGATAAAGAGTTCAGATAAAAAGATGATAGAAGATTTTGAAATGTGGTGATACAGACGAATGATGAAAATTAGATGGGTAGATCACGTAACTAATGAGGAGTTGCTGAACCGAATCTGGGAGAAAAGGAGTTTCTGGCATATCCTGACTAAGAGAAGGGATAGATTGGTTGGACACATTTTGAGACATCAAGGAAGATTGTCAGCCCCAGTCCGGGACTCGAACCCGCGCCCCTATAATAAAAATTCAAAAAGTAATTACTTTCGATGTACACCAACACGGGAAAAAAGGAGCCAATTATTGCATACCTCTGAGAGTACAGTTACCGGGAATAACACGAGAGTTTGGTAAACAAATTGACCCCACCAGCTGCCAGGCCATTCACACCGATCCCGATTATTAATTGCGACACCCAGTCTTTTAATTGGGACATTACGTCATTACATACCGTTTAATACATCGAACTGGGTTTTAAGCAAGTTTAGTTGCGTTGTATGCCTTGGATGGACTTGTTCTTCTGCTTAGATGTTAATGGAGAAGTAATTCGAGATAGCATAGCGGTTAGGTGTCTCGTATCTGGTTAACACCCCGTCTTTTGCTAATGCCATTCGTTACAACCTATAAACAAACGTAATACCCGACTAATTCGATCGTAAAATGATCCAGCACTTCGATAGCGTAACAAATGTAAAATAATATAGTTACAAACCTTCCGAACACATAATTCCCCAACAAGAGCCACGTACTAAGAGGTTCTGCGTGTCAAAAGACACTTCTTGTAATGATCTCCACCCGAATTCCTGCAATTTAGGACTAATGTTCCTTCGGTTTGGATGGATAAAATAACTGTATATACGCTGCAAGCAACATGCGACGAACGTAATGTAACGGTAACGATCACCCCCAAACCCGAGTGTCGAAAACTCTAGACGTGTAACACAACTTCCTTACAAATTTCTCTCGGAAACGGTACGAATGATCCTCGTTTAAATGCTTAACAGTAACGTAGCTCGATCTCCAGTGCGATCACAAACACAAAGCTCTCTTGGCAGGCTACATAAAACAAACATATGCGAAATGTTTAAACAAAAATATCATACCGTTTTAAGCTTCCTCTCTCAAAAAACATCTGATCCACATATCCAAATGATGAAAACGTTGTACGCGCAGTGACAGCACGTTGACGAGGAGCGCGCACATGATGGAGCAGGACCAGCCGTGTGCCTGACAGCGTCAGCCTCCCCTCCCAAAGCAAACATGCTTTCACCGTCTAACGACAACCATCTCTCTCGTACAAATCATACTAGTCCAACTTAAAATTAACAAGTTCCTAAATTTAATAGGTATTCCTGTAATTCACCACTTTTATGGTTTTATACACCTTCCGACAATTCCGAGAATTTGGGTAGTTTAATTCTACCTCCTGCTTATACCCATCTAAGGAATCTCTCTGTCCTGCTACAATGCAAACGATTCTTTACAACAGGTCAAATACCGATAATCGAGCAACCCAGAAGACGTTTAAAACCTATTCTACAACAGAGAGTCACAATAAAAAAATGTGTAAAATAATTTTCCGATTTCCGACCGTCTACATTAAAACTTTTTTTCTCAAAATCATTGACCTAACAACACCCTTATTCGACAATACACCAACCACGGAACCGAAGTAGTACTTTACCTGTCAAATGCAACACAGATTTTCAGTTCTGCAGAACAAGATCAACAAGTCCTTTCCCCACAAAAATTCATACTCCAGGGTCCTTTCTTATGACCCCTTTTTTACTCCACTAAACCGAACTCGGATTTATTTTTTTAAAGTAGCTGTCTGCCGAAAACGAAGATGCTAACCTACACACCGCAGCATCAGATTAATTTATAGCCAACAAATCTCGCATCTTTTGAAATCCTATGTCAAAGTACAGGCGATGATAGATGATCCAACCTAATAATATAAATAGTAGAATTCAAAATTCAAATGTTTGTAAAGCTTATGGGACTTAACTACGGGGTCATCAGTCCCTAAACTTACAAACTACTTATGAACTAGCTAATACTAAGGACGGCACAAATATCCATACCCGAGGGGGGATTCGAACCCCCGACCGTAGTGGCCGTGCAGACCGTGACTGGAGCGCCTCAGTCCCCTCGGCCACCGCGGCCGGCTATAAATAGTAGACACAGCGAAATTTAGTAGACATTCTAGAGGCCAAAACATTCATCAACGATGCCGTCTGCATTATCATCCTCTCTTCGGAATAGTATTACACAAACAAAAACGATTAAAGACGAAAGTTGTGCGCCTTAGGGCACAAAAGACAGCACACAACGCAGCAAAACGCGACATCGATCATAATATTTTTACACATTACCATACAAACGCAATCAACTAACCTTTAAGACCGCAAACGTCCCAGAGTTCGCTAGATTTACTGACACACCAGTCAATTTTCGATGTTCTTATTAACCCCGCAAAACACAGCACAAGAACTGCTCTCTAAGGAATGGATGGGACTGACACGCAGTACAGGGCCGCACTTCGTAAATATTGACTATCCCCGTTTCCGATCTAGTCCATAAGTGTATGTTGTAGCCTCCAGCCCGAAACGCCTGCTATAAAATCGATAAGGTGACTACCGGTAATTAAATCGACACCAGAACTCGTGATTCGACAAATTAATGTATTCGTCGACAATCGATTCCAGCTGCCCTATACAGCCTCCTCCCAGACGAAACTCATGGGTGGATACTAAAAACTCGCAAAGATCCATTTTGTTAAAAAAAACTAACGAAATCGTGTGGGTTGCCCAAATCCAGGAGAAGAAAGACGCCTACACGAAGCTGGAGATTTAGTTTAACCTCGGCTCGCCCCACTTTACAGCCCCTTGCCGAGTTTCGCGCCAGTATTCCGAGTGCTCTCACAATGCCGCCACCAGGTACGCGAAATGGTAGCTTTGAAATGTCTCTATGACGAACGTGTCGAATTTACTACTCATGTATAAGTTAAAAGATCATCTATAATTTACCATCGTACATCACTCGTGAATTAAACACCACTAACACGCGATCAAACTGGCAATAGTTCGTAATGTACACAGCGAAAAGTTTTAAGAACATAATCCTAAATCGACATCTTTAGAGCTCTATCGCAACACAACATCATCCACAACTGGAAAAGACACTGTAGCGCACATTTTAAATACTTAAATACTTTTTACCCAACCCAACGACCGAACTACAACACTAACCTACAGTAAACAGCTCTTTTTAAATGTTTGTAAATCTAAGAGCCTTAACTACGGTGGCCATTAGGCCCTATGCTTGCAAACTACTAACATTAAGGATAACACACAAACACCCATGCCCGAGGGAGGACTCGAACCCCAACAGCGAAAGGCTGCGTGCACCGCAGTCGCACGCCTTAATGTGCACGGTTATTCTGCCGTGGCAGCTCTATTCTACAAAATTTCTAAACTAGCAAGCGGCAACAATCTAGGTATCTCTGCGTCGTTGAAAGCCCCGCTCAAACATCTAACCGATTGATCATACCCACCAGGCAGTATTTCCGAAACATCTTCTATCAGTCACTGGACCACATACCTCGTACATTTAACTATCACTCGAGTACAAACAGTCATCGCACCCCCCCCCCCCCCACCTTCTAACAAATCAATACTCCCGATAAACATCTGTAACACACCCAATTACATCGTAAAAATTAAGTGACACACACAGAACAGCTATCAAGGAACGATCAAGATCAAAACCAAGCTCTTTTCTTATACATTCCTAATCCTTACAACCAACAACGTAAAATAGTCTAGACCATTTCAAACTAATACAACACCCGAAAATTTTTATCGAATGCCAAAAGCAATCCTTTAAGAAACGAAACAAACGATTAAACGCGCCTCCCAACCGAGGTAACTACCCAGATTTAAATCGCCTAACCGTAGGGTTTATTGAGATCGATGCTTCTCGACCGAAGAACAATAATTTACTAACGCAAACATTACCGTTACGCTACCAACAGACGGACGTCCAGTAGTAAAGTAAACACAACTAAAAGACGATATAAATACTCCACTACTAAGTATTAATATGCAGTCCACGCCATGTAGAACACCTCTAGGTTGCAACCTGGAGCGAAACTCGGCAAGGAGACATCTACATCTACATAGATATTCCGCAAATCACATTTAAGTGCCTGGAAGAGAGTTCATTAACCACTTTTCTCTACCGTTCAATTCTCTAATAGCGCGCGGGAAGAAAACACACCTAAATCGTTCCGTTTTCAATCTGATTTCTCTTATTTTATTGGGATGGTCATGTCTCCCTAAGTAGGTGGGTGCTAGCAAAATATTTTCACATTCAGAAGTAAAAGTCGGTGATTGAAACTTCGCAAACAGATCACGCTGCAATGATTAACGTCTTTCTTTTAATGATTTCGACCCCATTTCCGTGACGCTTTCCCCCTCGTATCGTGATAAAACAAAACGAGCTGCCCTTCTCTGAACCTTCTCAATATCTTCCGTCAGTCCCTCCTGGTGAGAGTCCCACAATGGGCAACAGTACTCCAGGAGAGGACGCACAAGTGTGATGTAGGCAGTCTCTTTGGTGAAGCTGGTGCATCTTCGAAGTGTTCTGCCAATGAAAGGTAATCTTTGGTTCGCCTTCTCCACAATATTTTCTATGTGTTCTCTCCAGTCTAAGTTGTTCGTAATTGTAACTCCTAGGTATTTACTAGAATTTACGACCTTAAGGTTTGACTGATTTATCGCGTAATTGAAGTACATCGGATTTCTTTTAGTGGTCATGTGTATTACTTCAAACTTTTCTTTATTACTGTCAATTGCCAATTCTCGCACCAAGTAGAAATTTTGTCTAAATCGCTTTGCAGTTGCTTTTGATCCTCTGGTGACTTCACTAACCGATAAACGACAGCGTCATCCGCGATTAGTCTAAGGGAGCTATTCAGATTGTCCCCTAAATCGTTTATAAACACAAGGAAGAGTAGGGGACCTATAACGCTTCCCTGGGGAACGCCAGATATCACTTCTCTTTTACTCAATGACTTACCGTCAATTACAACCAACTGTGTCCTTTCTGACAGGAAATCGTGAATCCAATCGCACAATTGGGGACATATTCCATAAGCACGCTATTCCATTAGAATCCGCTTGTGGGGTACAGTATCAAAAGCCTTCCGGAAATCCAGAAATATGGAATCGATTTGAGATCCCTTGTCGATGGCACTTAACACTTCTTGTGAATAAAGGGCAAGCTGTGTTTCGCAAGAGCGATACTTTCTGAATCCGTGTTGACTATTCGTTAATAGGTCGTTCTCTTCGAGGTATTTCATAATCCATCTTCGGATCCAAAGCGTCATTGTTCCCGACATGAGCCACCACCTGCAGCTGGCTGCACCCTGTGCTCTTCATGGCATCCGGAAGGACCCGTTCCACATCTGGAATCACTCCCCCCGGTATGCACACGGGGTGCATATTGGAATTCTTGTCGAATAAAGGTGTTGTTAGGTCAATGATTTTGAGAAAAAAAAGTTTTAATGTAGACGGTCGGAAATCGGAAAATTATTTTACACATTTTTTTATTGTGGCTCTCTGTTGTAGAATAGGTTTTAAACGTCTTCTGGGTTGCTCGATTATCGGTATTTGACCTGTTGTAAAGAATCGTTTGCATTGTAGCAGGACAGAGAGATTCCTTAGATGGGTATAAGCAGGAGGTAGAATTAAACTACCCAAATTCTCGGAATTGTCGGAAGGTGTATAAAATCATAAAAGTGGTGAATTACAGGAATACCTATTAAATTTAGGAACTTGTTAATTTTAAGTTGGACGTTCGTCGCATGTTGCTTGCAGCGTATATACAGTTATTTTATCCATCCAAACCGAAGGAACATTAGTCCTAAATTGCAGGAATTCGGGTGGAGATCATTACAAGAAGTGTCTTTTGACACGCAGAACCTCTTAGTACGTGGCTCTTGTTGGGGAATTATGTGTTCGGAAGGTTTGTAACTATATTATTTTACATTTGTTACGCTATCGAAGTGCTGGATCATTTTACGATCGAATTAGTCGGGTATTACGTTTGTTTATAGGTTGTAACGAATGGCATTAGCAAAAGACGGGGTGTTAACCAGATACGAGACACCTAACCGCTATGCTATCTCGAATTACTTCTCCATTAACATCTAAGCAGAAGAACAAGTCCATCCAAGGCATACAACGCAACTAAACTTGCTTAAAACCCAGTTCGATGTATTAAACGGTATGTAATGACGTAATGTCCCAATTAAAAGACTGGGTGTCGCAATTAATAATCGGGATCGGTGTGAATGGCCTGGCAGCTGGTGGGGTCAATTTGTTTACCAAACTCTCGTGTTATTCCCGGTAACTGTACTCTGAGGTATGCAATAATTGGCTCCTTTTTTCCCATGTTGGTGTACATCGAAAGTAATTACTTTTTGAATTTTTATTATAGGGGCGCGGGTTCGAGTCCCGGACTGGGGCTGACAATCTTCCTTGATGTCTCAAAATGTGTCCAACCAATCTATCCCTTCTCTTAGTCAGGATATGCCAGAAACTCCTTTTCTCCCCGATTCGGTTCAGCAACTCCTCATTAGTTACGTGATCTACCCATCTAATTTTCATCATTCGTCTGTATCACCACATTTCAAAATCTTCTATCATCTTTTTATCTGAACTCTTTATCGTCCACGTTTCACTCCCAAACAATGATACACTCCAGACAAATGCTTTCAGAAAGGAGCTACTAACATTTAAATGAATATTGGATGTTAACAAGTTTCGCTTCTTTAGAAACGCTTTTCTTCCCATAGCCATTCTGCATTTTATATCTTCTTTACTTCGGCCATCAGAAGTTATCTTGCTACCCAAATAACAAAATTCATCTACTACTTTTTTGACTCATTACCTAATCTAATTCCTTCAGCATCGCCTGATTTTCTGACATTGCTTTCCATTACCTTCGTTTTACTCTTGTTAATGTTCATCTTATATGTTCCTTTCAAGACACTGTCCATCCAATTCAATTGCTCTTCTAGATCTTTTGCGGTTTCTGACAGAATTACTATATCATCGGCAAACCGCAATGTTTTTATTTCTTCTCCCTGCACTTTAATGCCCTCTCCAAATTTCTCCTTCCATTCCTTCACTGCCTGATGTACAGATTGAACAACATTGGGGAAAGGCTACAACCCTGTCTTACTCCCTTCCCAACCTTTGCGTCTGTAATTTTCACACTTGTCTGCACTTGCTTTGTTTGGAATTGGAATTACAATATTCTTCTTGAAGTCGGAGGGTATTTTCCTGTATCTTGCATACTGTTTACAGCGACGTAATGTCCCAATTAAAACACTGGGTGTCGCAATTAATAATTGAGATCAGTGTGGATGGCCTGGCAGCTGGTGGGGTCAATTTTTTTACGAAATTTATTTAAAAAAATATCTTAAAACCAACAAACAATATCGTTATTCAAATCAATATGTAATTTCCATGTCATCATTAAGATATAGTTTGAAAGCTGCTTCGAGTTTAATGTGTTACACATTCAACAGAATACAACTTTAGTAGACCACACACACCTTTTTTAAATGATCATGAGTTGTTAATGTTCCAAGTTAAAGACGTTATCATACACTTTTTGTATAGCAATGTAAGAATTACCGTTAAATATGGCAACTAACTGGCGGGCTATCCAACACCAACTAATAATACAAATTTTAATTCAATGCATAATAATTTAACCTACGGCATAGGACGGTATCAGAAAAACCAGACGTTATAAGGTAAAATGTCCAAACACTTCCGTGAGCAGTCGAGGAAATGCGAGGCATTCTTCTACTCCGCTCATTCGCAGCGAATGTCTCGTCCCACAGTCAGTGCTAGAGGCCGGTAAGAGGTGTGCACGGAAGTAAACGGGACACTTCACAGCACGGCGAGCGCGTATAAACAAAGTTTCTTACACGACAACCTAGGAACGAAGGAAGCTTAGGGTTTAACATCCCGTCGACAGCTAGGTCATTAGAGACGGAGCTTACGCTCAGAGTTTTGGGTAAGGATGGAGGAAGGAAATCGGCCGTGTCCATTGAAAGGAACCATCCCTGCATTTGCCTGGAGTGATCTAGGGAAATCACGGAAAACCTAAATCTGGATGGCGGGAGGTGGATTTGAACCACCATCCTCCTGAATGCGAGACCAGTGCGTTACCACTGCACCACCTCACTAGGTACACGACAACCTGCTGTGACACTACAGATAAAGGGGGAAGCTGATTGTTTCCATGTGAAAAGCATGTTTTGGCAAGCTGTTGGGTTCCCCAGCTGGTCGGCTAACAGTTTGGACCTAGTGAGTGGAACACAGGTCATTAGGAAAACCCTAATCTCTTCTGAACACTATCTTAGAATCCATTTTGTTGGTTATTCTGAGATTTATTTATGTTTGTTTAAATATATTTTCGCATCATCATCTGCAGATTGATGGACTGGTTAAACTACAGATTAATTATTGATCTTATTTAAACAGTTTGGGTAGCTGTTTAGGGCACAGAAAATAACATACATAACTCACCAACGAGCCATAAATTTTTTACTACCCTGAATTATGTATTGCCCAATTCTTACTGGTGAGTACCGATAGGAAGGTCGCACGACTACAGTTAAAAGTTATTTAGTTTACCTCGGATGTTTCAAAAATTATTCATGTATTAGGCGTGCCTGCAACATCAAACTGTTAAATAATAACTCAGGGTGTCATAATACCTGACCACCTTTTGAAGTAACTTGACATACTTCATTAAATAAAAAAAACTGTTCTGTTTCCAACACAGTCAGAGGAAATACAACACCGACTGATGGTAGACTAAACAGTAACCCTTGCTGTTTCATTCAAAAGCTAACCGCGTAGTGGGGACTGATGACCATTGTAGTTTAGTCCCCTTTAAACAACCTAACAATAACACAACCTAACCGCATAGCCACTACACAACACTGACGTCAGCAATGCTGATCCTCAAGATTAGCTGCTATTACGCCTATCAGTAGTTACAAAATTTTTGACATGCGTGTTTTCTTTTTCTGTGGCCTACACAAGGAAATATTGAGGGAATTTAAAAGGTTCATATTCGTGTTTCTTCTTGCACAGTTTGGGCCAAGTAGGTAAGACCCTTCCAGCGATCTCTACTGTTGAGACTTTCAACACACAAACGTATAAGGGACAATTATCAGCCTCTGTTGAGACAATCGCATTCGAAGATTGTTGTTGTAGCTGTTACACTCTTGGTATGTACTTGTCAAGTTTTGAACCCGCATAAAGGCAGCGTTTTTCAGTATGCACTTATTTCCACTAATAAATTGTGGTTACTATAACCTTTGATATTTATAAATGCTTACGATATGTGCCCTGAAGCCTAAGTTTAAGGAAATACTTTGTGTAGAAACATTATCAAAAAATTATCTGTGTGTGGAACGACTTTACGCTGTGTTTCATAGGATCTCTGTTGCATTTTTCCGGTGGCAGTGATAACTCTGCAGGAACATAGGCCTACTATCTATTCTATTCCTTATCTGGAAACTACGCACCCTTTCGACGAAAATCTGCATAGTAACTGATACCCACCACTCTGTAATGGCTGTCCTACTACATCAGTGTTCGTATCAGAATAAACGGCGTCGGCTTCTAAACCCAAGAGATCAGTGTTCCAATCTTTTACTCCTCTAAATTTTCTTCATTTATCTTCATCTGCTGACTTCCAACTGTGTGATGAAGGTTATATTAAGTAGTGGCTAATGTCGATAATTTGATTCCTGTCATGTAATTCAATTAATTGTATGTTACACATGCACATTTTCCATTCAAATGTGTCAGTAACGTCCGACAATATTCACCAACTGCAGCATATCAATTATTATTGCTATCTTCGTTCACTGAAACTTTAAGAAAAGAAATGTGGAAAGGAATGTTTGTCACGAATAGCTGATAACACTATAGCAAAAACTCGAAGCAGTTTCTAATATCCATTTACGAAGTCTCCTTCACGTTGCACAGAAAGTGTGCTTGTTGTTTCAACTGGCTGTGATACTGGGAGATAACTGTTTTCCTCTCAGGCTTCAAGTCAGATATATGTGTAATCGAAAGTATGTACGATTGTGTCCCCTAGCTGTTTATACTTCCAAACAGGCAGTGAAACTTAGCGGTTGTGCATTGCAATTAGGCGAGGAGTCTAGCGAATTTTGTCATTGACTGTACATGTTTGATGTTATCAGTTATTATTGCAAGTAATTGTATTGTTCAAAGTATGGTTATAAATAAAATAATTGGTTCCTTTTATCCAATGTTGGTGTAGGACAAAATAATACAGCCTGTACGTTGTAACTTTGTAAATAAAAAAATTAAAAGAATTGGGGGGGGGGGGGGATGCGGGTTCGAGTACTGAACCAAGTCTCGTGGGGGTGACAATCTTTAGGAGGGGTGGAGGTGGTTTGGGCATGGGTGCTGTGCTCACACAAGTGCCAACTTGTCATGTTGTTTATGAGAACGTTACTTGTTATTTGTCTTACTAAGTGCAATTACATGTTCACTGTCAAGTGTGCTATTGTTCGTCCTGTCCTTCCAGGAAGGACTTCTGGTGGCGTCCTTTGATTAGCGGTCGGGCAAGTGGCCTAGGGTGAAGGGGTGGGGATAATGCTACTCGCGAAATTAATCATGGGTAGAATCTCACTGCGCCAGAACTTTCCTCAAATATTATGAACTACCTAGAAGAGGACGACTTATTGACCCATAGTCAACACAGATTCAGAAAGTGTCGTTCTTGTGAAACAGCTGTCTCTTTACTTACATTATCTGATGAGCGCTATCGACAAGGGATGTCAAATTGATTCCACGTTTCTAGATTTCACGTAGACTTTTGACAAAGTACCTCACAAGTGTCTTCTAATCAAATTGCGTGTTGATGGAATATCGCCACAGTTGTGTGATGCAGTTGGATTCGTGATTTCCTGTCAAAAAGAACACAGTAAGTTGTAAATGATGGAATGTTCCTTATTTTTATAAAGGATTTAGGAGACAATCTGAGTAGCTCTCTTAGACTGTTCGAGGATGATGCTGTAATTTATCGGTTAGTTAAGTCACTAGAAGATCAAAAGTAACTTCAAAATGATTGAGATAAGATATCTGCATGGTACAACAATTGGCCCTTAATAATAAGCCGCGGTGGAATAGTCGAGCGGTCTAAGGCGTCTCGTTGCGGAGCTCACGGTTGCTCGCTGTCGGAGGTTCGAGTCCTCCCTGGGACATGGGTGTGTGTGTGTGTGTGTGTGTGTGTGTGTGTGTGTGTGTGTGTGTTGTCCTTAGGTTAGTTTACCTAGGTGTAAGTAGTTTGTAAGCTGCAGACTGATGACCTCGCACATTTGATCCGATAGATTTACAAACATGTGAACGTGTGAACTTAATAATAAGTGTGAAGTCGTCCATATGACCACTAAAAGAAATCTGTTAAACTTCGTTTACGCGATAAATCACTCAAAACAACAGGCCGTAAATTAAACTAAATACCTACGAGTAACAATTACAAACCAAATAAATTGGAAAGAACACATAGACAAAATTGAAGGGAAGGCGAACCAAAGACTACGTTTCGTTGTCAGAACACTTAGAAGATGCAACAGTTCTACTAAAGAAACTGACTACACTTCACTTGTGCGTCCTATTTTGAAATATTGCTGCGCATTGTGGGATCCCCACCAAGTCGGACTGACAGACTATTTAGAGAAAGTTCAAAGAATAGCAGCCCGTTTTGTATAATCTCAATATTGGGGAGAGAGTGTCCCGGAAATGATACACGAGTTGGGGCGGAAATCATTAAAAGAAAGGCTTTATTCGTTGTGACGAGAGCTATTTGCTAAATTTTTTTCACCAGCTTTCTCTTCCGAATGCGAAAATTTTTTGCTAGCACCCACCTACACAGAGAGACATGGCCACCATCTATATATACAGGGTGAGTCACCTAACATTACCGCTGGATATATTTCACAAACCACATCAAATAGTGACGAACCGATTCCACAGATCGAACGTGAGGAGAGAAGCTAATGTAATTGGTTAATACAAACCATAAAAAAATGCACGGAAGTATGTTTTTTAACACAAACCTACGTTTTTAATGGAACCCCGTTAGTTTTGTTAGCACATATGAACATATAAACAAATACGTAATCAGTGCCGTTTGTTGCATTGTAAAATGTTAATTACATCCGGAGATATTGTAACCTAAAGTTGACGCTTGAGTACCACTCCTCCCCTGTTCGATCGTGTGTATCGGATAGCACCGAATTAAGTAGGGATCCAAATGGAACGGTGATGTACCTTAGGTACAGAAGAGACTAGAACAGCACATTACGTCCACATGCTAACTCCTTTGTTGGTCTTTTTCACTGGCGAACATGTACACTTGACAGCAAAAAAGTGGATCACCCCTGAATTCCTAAGTGGAGACCGCACCTGACGCTATGCAACCACCATTGCACAGATGCGTCGCAGGTCGTCGAATCATTGCACAGTACAGTTATTACCTACCCACAATAGGTACTAAGTGAGTCTCCTATTTCTCCTTATGGCATTCAGGCAAGGTACAAACCAATACTTTCGTACAACAAATATTAGAATAAACGTCATTAGAGATGAGACAGTAACACTTGAAAATTAAATTTAGTTGCAATAAGTGAAAGGTCAGATATGTGATCACACTTGTTTAGTGACATGATATGTTTTTGTTCATGATCTGAATCTGAACGCACTGTTAAGCAAAAAACAGTTGTATGCTCTGATCGCCGGAAGTTGGCTGAGCTCGTGTGTCAACGGAATGTTTATGCTCTCTACCAACCTTACCTCGTAACAGCATTGTACACCGTAGACTTCGTCAATGTATTGTTGATTTGTGCTTCGTATTGATTATTGTCTTCCACTTTGTTATTTGCTAAAATAAGTCCACATACCCCGACTACTTCTTTTATAAGAAAGAAGGCTGTCCTTGAAAGTGGTGTTAATTCTGATTTTTATTCTGTTACGACAATGAAAAGAGGCAGAGAGCGTTGTTCTACCCACTTAATAAATCCCTTTCAAATATTAACATTTTGTAGATATGCGTTCCACTTTTCTATTACTCAAACATTAAAGTGATACTTAATTTCGTGTTCCATCTGTAACGCGTTAACCCCTTACATGTTATTTCTTTTAAAACCTGTAATCTATACGCCGTAAGCTACCGGCACTGGGGGAAAGAGGCGGGGCTTGTTCTAACAGCCAATCCGCTATGAGTGAATGCAAGCTTCAGCTCCCAACATTCTCCGCTCAGGGGCCACGTTTAAGTGCGCGTGATCTCTAGGCATAAATAGACGTAACACACCGGTGTTTTCATTAGTTTCTTAGACCGATGTCTGAACCCAGAAACAAATGATAATCTTAGCACTGCACCAGGAGTTGCATAAAGCTCCTATTGTTGCTGAGAGGTAACCGCTGAAGATACGTAATATAGTGCAATTCACAGATGTCATACATCATAAAGTTGTGGAGTAGAATACAGTGTATTGATGATTTGTTAACTAAGCACAATCAGATGTCACATATCAAATATGTTCACAAATAGCGTTATACAGGTACCTGAAACGACGATACAATTAATTTTTCCCCGGCAGGGACTCGAACCCAGCACCATTTGCAATTGTATAATAGGAAGGAATAGTGCTTATATATTTGATTCTTACGGGCACTCCAACCCTGCACGTACCGTCACTCTTGACCTAACACCATGAGGCGTCAACTATCACATTGTCGTTCACCAGTAGTTAGGATCACACCGTTCGTAGAGACGTGGAAGGGTTTGGTATTTTGCGAAAACTTTGTTTAATTTAGTAGCGCATGGACATGTGCAATTTTGATTTGAAACAAGGCAGAGTCCTGCGTTCTTTATTGGAGTTACTGGAGATGTAGATGGTATTTTTGTGGCCGTTAAAAACTGTTACCCCCAGCGGGAATCGGACCCATAGCTTAGCTATTACAAGTTAACCTCATCCCGGCCTCCAGTGAATTACAGATGCGTTGGCATAATGTTGTGTCATAATGGAGTACTCATTAGACAGTACGACCAGTCAAAGAGCTCAGAGGTGTCTGGCTAGGATAGACATTCTTGGGCGCACGGGATGGCCAGGTAGTGTGAGGCGCCTTATCGCGGATTTTGCATGATATTATACTACGTTTTAGTATGCTACATTACGATTTGGTATGGCATTCTGTAATAAGCTTATTTAACTATGAGCTAATTATAATAAAGATTGTTGGGTAGCTGTTGCCACGATAACTTGAATATTAGTTATTTTTGTAGTTATGAGGAACGTGGATTATGCGTTAAAAAATTGAAATTCGGAAAGTAACTTCGTTTTGACATTTATTCACCACATTCAGGAACACAAACAGACTTCGATGAAGGTGGTTTCTGTGATTTACTAGTATGGTCAGTGATAAGGTATCCGATAACTGGCAAGTGTGTCGAGCAATTATTCTTCACGGTGTGGTTGCCTTCAATAGTCATACTGAGGTTACAAAACAGCAATGTGGATTCTGATACAATGTCTCATCGAAAATGCGATTACATGCGAAGCATAATATCCAACCGGGAAGGATGGGGGAGAACTTCAGTCTCTGCCATTTCAAAGCTTGGATACTGGTATTTGCCGACCGCGGTGGCCGCGGGGACTGAGGCGCTTCAGTCACGGTCTGCACGGCCACTACGGTCGGGGGTTCGAATCCCCCCTCGGGCATGGATATTTGTGCCGTCCTAGTTCGTAAGTAGTTGATAAGTAGTTTGTAAGTTTAGGGACTGATGACCCCGTAGTTAAGTCCCATATACTAAACAAACATTTGAACATTTTGAACATACTGGTATTTGTCGGAATAGATGTCCATTTTAATGGCAACAATAGTGCTTGCAAGGGAAGGTTCAGTTGTCCATTATATCCATGTGCTTTTCGAGAGTCAACGACAGGGAAATAATGAAAGTGATTAAAAAAATCTGCCAAGCACAAAATTGTGAAAAGAAGCACGGAGATGCAGATAAATATTTCAAGGGAGAGGTAGCAGGAGGGAGGGCGGGATCTAGGAATGAACAGGAGTGCAGAACTGGAAAATAAGAGTGAAATGCTTGCAAAGTACTCCTTACTTATCTATCACAGTTTGTTTCAGGGCCGAGAGAAAAGGAACGAATGTTTTACAGAACGAAGGATGGATTATCGGAGATATAAAAGAACACTGCTTCATAGAGAGGACCCATGGACAGTAAAGAAAGCAGACATTAAAAAGAGACAGTATTGTTTTAACGGAAACCACAATTTTTTTTACAGGTTTTTGAGGGAATAAACCAAAAGGGCAACTGAGGTTATAATGTAAGGGAAGTGACAGAGAATGAGAGAAAGGAGGAAAAATTAACAACCAATAAATACAAGACAAATCGTTTGCATATTTTGTTACGGACGGAGTGTGTATTAATTGATGGAGGGGAGGAGAGAGACGTATGTGAAATAACAAAAATTACTTTAACAGCGTCCACCTAAACTAATTACTCTGTATCCATGGAGTTAGGTATATATGAATAAAAATAGGATATTGAGTGAAATGAGAAGCATTGAATTAATATTTGTGCTACGGGCGGGAATCGAACCCAGACCTCCATACTTTCTTTAATTCTATGCCTTTTCTTTCACTTAATTTCTTTGACAAACTGACGCAGAAAACTGTCTCTAGGTATATAAATTCTATAAATTTATAATAAAATAGGATAATAAAGGAACTGTATATTTAAAAAAAATCAATTTAAAGGCAGCTCAAAGGAAAAAAACTCATTTTATTTCTTCTATAGTCTCACTTAGGAGATTAAAAAAAATTAAAGTACTAATAATTTATTCAGAATCCCTCATTATTTGTTTCTTTCATAATACATCTCAGCGTAGAATCTATAACGCCATCAGACCATCTTCTCTTTAGTAAGAGCGACGACTCTATCTCGAGTTGATTGCTCGCAGTGAGATGGCCTGATTTGTATTTCGGCTGTCTGCTTTTACTATGATGCCAGGAAGTAAACATTCTGTATTTACGTCAGAGCCCCACTCTGCGCTGTGCTGGGGGCTGTTGGGCATCACCGCGACCGCCAGCTTGCTGGCTTCCACCAAGCCTCGCCTTGGCACGAGCTGTGGTTGACCGGCCAGCCCATAGGTCTCGAGCCACGGCTAATACAGGCACAGACCGCAAAACCAGGCTCAAACGTTTCTGCCAACCTACCCAATTGTGTAGTATTAACTACCAAAGCTGGAGCTATTTTGCTATAAAATGAGCAGCCACTTTATCTTTTGACATTTCATTCAAATATTTAACGAAGTTAAAGAATAGAATCATAATAAACGCAGCTACCACATAATGTTTCAACCAGATAGCAATCAAACGACACAGCAAACTATCTTTACAGCGCTCTGCATTAGATTTAGACACAAGAAAATATGTATTCAACCTAGAAAACTACGTATATTTTAAAATTAAACAATTCTGGTGGGAACAACACAAATATATATATATATATATATATATATATATATATATATATATATATATATATATATTCACCTTTTGTGCACTTATAAAGTTTTCTCATTGTCTCTGAAACAATAAGTGCTACGAAACAGAAATACCTTGTGCTGAGGCCCTTCATTTACACGATTGTTCTGTTATTCACAGTGAAGTGTTTCGTAATGGGTTCATAGGATCGCTTTAGTTTCACGACTGTTCCACGCTTATACGAAGCTCGAGAAAATTAAGTGCCAAAAAGGATATATGCAAGTTCTAATTACCATTATATTATTCTTAAAATTCAAATCAAATGTTCGAATGTGTGTGGTACGCTAAGTTCAACAGTCCCTAAACTTACACACTACTTAAACTAACTTATTCTAAGGACAACACACACATACCGATGCCCGAGGGAGGACTCGAACCTCCTACGCGAGCAGCAGCCAGATCTATGACATGGCACCTTAGACCGCGCGGGTACTCTGCGCGGCCTTCTTACAATTGTAACATACTTTGTACGGTAATGAGTACAAAAGCTTTTTGCATTTGTAGGAGAAGGTTGGTGATTGAAATCTCATAGAAGAAGCGTGCTACACTGAAAACTCTTTTGTTTTAATATTTTGCTTCCCCCTCATCCCCCTGCCGTCTCCGCCCCCTCCCCAATCTAATTAGTAAAAAAGAAAAAACGGAAAACATCGGAGACATTCTTTCCGCTAATTCACTATACCGCACAATCTGCTATTTTTTCACAAGTTTTTCAGTGTCCTCCCTCTATACCGTCAGGTAATAATCGCACATTGCTCAGCAATACTGCGGAAGAGGTGGAGCAATTGTAGGGTGCCGGCCGGCCGCGGAGGCCGAGGGGACTAAGGCGCTCCAGTCACGGTCTGCACGGCCACTACGGTCGGGGGTTCGAATCCCCCCTCGGGCATGGATATTTGTGCCGTCCTAGTTCGTAAGTAGTTCATAAGTAGTTTGTAAGTTTAGGGACTGATGACCCCGTAGTTAAGTCCCATAGACTATACAAACATTTGAATTGTAGGGTTTATAGCCGCATAGGGAGACGTTTTAATCTTCTAATGGCTGTGTCAGTAACATGCGCTTGTTTGTCTTCACCAAAACATGTATATTTCGTAGTTAACGTTGTTTTCAATTGTACCCACCAGAAATTTTGTTAAGTGTATAACCCTTAAATTTGTTTTGTTTATCGATTTCTCAAGGACTGACGAAAATTTTCTGGTAATCATGTGGTGAACTATACGCATATTTATGTTTAGGGTCAATTGTCGAATTTGCATTTGTAACTGTGTGCTACTGCCTCTTAATCTTTAAAGAACGTCGACATTTTCATGAAGGAAGTGAACAGCTGCAGCGTGAATCGCCTCCTCATTGCCATTGTGAAGGCCGATGCAGATAATTCAGAAAGTAGGGATCGAGAATAGTTGTAGTTGCTACGTGAAATCATCACCCTTGTCTATAATCATATATGTGATAAGTAAATGACACACCGAAGTTCAATTTTCAGACATTTTAATTGGAATACCACCAATAAGTGAATCTTGAAAGGTTCTTCTATATACATATATGAGTCGTGACAGTTCTTTTGAAAGAACAGACACCACATAAATATACATAATTAAGGAGAAGACGAGAAGAACTCCAGCCTTCAGCGCAAATGCACACTACGCCTGAACTCTCGAGGTAATCGGCAAAGTGCCACGAGCAGTGAGTGCAAATTGGAAATGGCAACTACGTGAGCAGTGTGAGGAAGTTTTAATCTTGTGGGTGACGAGGGGGGAGAGGAGTGGTAGCCCGCGCACCTGCGATGATCGTTGTTTTCCCGCTCGTACAGTGGTTACCGTAACTGCTCAAAGAACGGTAGGAACTGGACCCGAATTCCGGCTGGGCAAAACTATTCAACTTCCCCTATGCGTGCACTCATCATTTGTCTACAGGCAATGTCTTTCTCGAGTGGTCCAACAGTTTAGGAGAACATCTTGTGCACACATTATGCATGGCTTAATTACTTCTCCTACGACGTGAGGTCGAACATTGATGTATTTATAGTAAGGGAGACGAATGGAATGTTGCACAGATATATAAAGAAAATAAAAGTAATCCACTGAGTTGCAGATCCATTGTATTGATATCGACATGTAGCAGGACGTTTGAACAAATACTTTTTCCAGCGTTATGAAATATCTAGAAACATAACATCAAACTGGCAAAGGTTTCTCAATCTTTACTCTTGTGAGACTTTGGTGATACTATATTTTCATGATCTACTGAGTACTCTCAAACTAATTTCATATTTATGGAGTGCCAAAACTATTTTTGGTATCTTCAATGCTGCAGTGGAGTGGCCAAGCGCATTGAGGTGCTATGCTCCGGTGCACGAGGCCGCTCCTCATCGGGAGGTTCTAATCCCCCCTCAGGCATGGATGTTTGTGTCGTCTTTAGTATAAGGTAGTTCATAAGTAGTTTGTAAGTTTAGGGACTGATGACCCCGCAGTTAAGTCCCTTAAGCTTATCAAAAAAAAAGGACGTGGCGAGTGTAATTCTTCTAGCAAAGTAAAGTAGACTTCTCCTGATTCCAATATATATTCGAAATATTTAATGAGCAATCAGAATATTGCTCTTAGATTTGAGGCAGTTAATGCTGCCCACTACTAAACTCAGAAAAGCAAAGTCAATTGCGAAATGACATTGAATTTGTATCTTCACGGCGCAAATGGCGACAATTGACCTTAAACATCAATATGCATTTGGCTCTGAACATAAGTACTCAGAGTTTCGTCAGCATTCTAGATATCGATAAGCAAGACAAATTTGAAGGTTATACATTTCAAGAAATTCCTGGGGGTGCAATTAAAAACAATGTTAACTGTGAATAACATGTTTTGGCGAAGGTGAAACAAAAGGTCTGTTATTGACACTACCATTAGGAGATTTACACGTCTGCTAAGGAGACTGCCAATCCTACAATTGTCCCCCCTCTTATGCAGTACTGCTGAGTAGTGTGCGATTATTACCTGATGGAATAGAGGGAGGACGTCGAGAAAGTTGAAAGAATATATCAGATTATAACTCGCACATACGGTATTGACACTTGTATTTATTATTATTATTATTATTATTATTATTATTAGTAGTAGTAGTAGTAGTAGTAGTAGTAGTAGTATTTCGAGCTTAGTATAAGCGTGGAACAGTTGAGAAACTGAAGCGATTATATGAACCCATTACGAAACACTTCACTGTGAATAACAGAACAATCGTGTAAATGAAGAGCCCCAGCAGAAGGTAATTTCCGTTGTTTAGCACTTATTGATTACAGACACATTGAAAACACTTTATAAGTACACAAAACGTGAATGATATACTACATGTATACATTTGTGTTGTTGCCACCAGAACTGTTTAATTTTACAACATGCTTACATTTCTAAGACAACTACATATTTCATTACGTCTAGATCTAATGCAGAGCGCTGAAAAGAGAGAATAATTTTCTGTGTTATATGATTGCTATCTATTTGAAACATTATGTGGTAGTACGTTTATCATGATTCTATTCTTTCACTTCGTTAAATATTTGAATGAAGTGTCAAAAGATAACGTGGCTGCTCATTTTATAGCAAAATAGCTCTAGGTGTGGTAGTTTATAATACACGTTAGGGTAGGTTTGCAGAAACTTTTCACACTTTAAGGGAAGAGTCTCGCTGTATTAGCCGTGGCTTACGAGCTACAGGCAGGCCGGTCAACCACAGCTGGTGCCGAGGCGAGGCTTGGCGCAAACCAGCCTGCTGGCAGTCGCGGTGGCGGGCAACAGCCCCCAGCACAGCACAAAGCGGGGCTCTGACGTAAATACAGAATGTTTACTTCCTGGCTTCATAGTGAGAGTGGAAAGCAGAAATACAAATCAGGCCATCTCACTGTGAGCAATCAACTCGAGATAGAGTCGTTGCATTTACTAAAGAGAAGCTGGTCCGATAGCATTATAAATTATATGCTGAGATGCATAACGGAAGAAACAAATAATGAGGGATTCTGAATAAATTATTAGTCCTTCAAGTGTTTTTTTAATCTCATCTCTATTTTCATATTTCGTAAGTGAGAGACTGTGGAAGATCTCTTGGCAACAGAAATAAAATATGTGTTTCTTTTTCCTTTGAGCTACCTTTAAATTGAAGTTTTTTATAATATACAGTTCCTTTATTGTCCTATTTTTATTATAAATTTATATACCTAGTGACAGTTTTCCGTGACAATATGTCAAAGACATTGAGTGAAGGGAGAAGCATTGAATTAAAGTAAGTATAGAGTTATGGGTTCGATTCCTCTCTGAGGTACAAATTTTAATTCAATGCTTCTCCTTTCACTCAATATCCTATTTTTATTACATTTATACCCAGCCTCCATGCAAACAGAGCAATCCGTTTAGATGGACGCTGTAAAGTAATTTTTGTTATTTCAGATACGTCTCTCTCATCCCCTCCATCCATTAATACACCCTCTCTCCTTCACAAAATACGCAAACGGTCTTGCATTTATTAATAGTTAATTTCTCTTCCGTTCTCTCTCTCTCACTCGCTGCCGCCGCTCTTGCATCATAACCTCAGTTACCCTTCTGGTCGGTTCCCTCACAATACAGTGATAAAATCTATTGGTTTCCATTGACAGCATGCACTCTCTTTTAATTTATGCTTCTGTTACTGTATATCAGTCCTCTCTATGGGACCGTGTCCTTTCATACCCCCTTACGTATAATAAATTCTTCTTCTGTGAAATACAGAGCTCTGGTGTTTCGATCGAACTCCTCTCTTTCATCCCACCAGAGTACATCGTTACACATGTATATATTTCCCGTTTTAGAAACAGTTTTCTAATGCGTAAACGACGCTCCTAGCTACTTTTAAGATGCGTGATATTTCATTTATTATGGTAAGTGCTATCTACATCTACATGGGATACTCTGCAAATCACATTTAAGTGCCTGGCAGAGGGTTCATCGAACCACAATTATACTATGTATCTCCCATTCCATTCTCGAATAGCGCGCGGGAAGAAAGAACACCTGAATCTCTCTGTTCGAGCTCTGATTTCTCGTATTTTATTCTGATGATCATTTCTACCTATGGAAGTGGAAGTCAACAACATATTTTCGCATTCGGAGGAGAATGTTGGCGATTGGAGTTTCGCAAGTAGCCCACGCCGTAGCGATAAGCGACGTTGTTGTAATGATTCCCATCCCAGATCCTGTACCATTTCCGTAACGCTGTCTCCCCTGTATCGTGACAGTACGAAACGAGCTGCCCTTCTTTGGACTCTTTCAATGTCCTCTGTCAAACCCACCTGATAAGGATCCCACACTGGGCTGCAATACTCCAAAAATGGACGGACAAGCGTAGTGTATGCAGTTGCGTTTGTAGTTCTGTTGCATGTTTTAAGGGTTCTGCTAATAAAACGTAGTCTCTGGTTCGCCTTTCCCACGATATTATCTACGTGTTCTTTCCAATTTAAGACTGAAGTAATAGTAATGCCTCGGTATTTTGTGGAGTTTACGGCCTTCACATTTGATTGATTTACCTTGTAAACAAAGTTTAACGGATTTCTTTTCGTACTCATGTGGACGACTTCACACTTCTCATTATTTAGAGTCAATTGCCAATTTTTACACCATACTGATATCTTATTCAGATTGTTTTGCAGTTGGTTTTGATCTTCAGATGATTTTACTAGACGGTAAATGACGGCGTCATCTGCAAACAACCTAAGAGAGCTACTTAGATTTTCCCCTAAATCGTTTATGTAAATAAGGAACAGCAGAGGACCAATAACACTACCCTGTGGAACGCCCGTCATCACCTCTGTTTTAGTCGATCCCTTACCGTCGATTTCTACGAACTGTGTCCTCTCTGACAAGAAATCCCCTATCCAATGGCAAATTTGGGGCGATATACCATAACCACGCAATTTGATTAAAAGCCGTTTGTGAGGTACGGCGTCAAAAGCTTTCTGGAAATCAAGAAATACGGAATCGATTTGCGAACCTTTGTCGATAGCACCCATCACTTCGTGTGAATAAAGAGCTAGTTGTGTTTCGCATGTTGTGTTACATTCTTGAGCGCCACGCAGAGTAGCTGCGCGGCTTAAGGCATCATGTCTTGAATTGGGCTTCTTCTCGCGTCGGTGGTTCGAGTCCTTCGTCGGTCTTGGGTGTCTGTGTTGTCCTTATGTTAAGATAGTTTAAGTAGTGTGCAGACTGATGACGTTAGCAGTTATGTCCAATAAGATTTCACACACATTTTTCATGCAAACTTGAGCGAAACGAGACTATAGTTAAATAAGCATACAGCAACATGTCATACAAAATCACCACAGAGCATGCTAAAACGTAGTATATTATCATACGCAATGCTACATAATTCTACATACTGTATATAACTTTTTTGTTATAGTCCTAATGGACAAATCACCTGAGGTCATTAGTCCCTACCTGGCCTTACATGCTACTTTAATTAATTGTATCGTCATTTCAAGTTCAAATATAGCGCTCTCTGTGAATTTATTTAATATCTGACGTGTGGTCGTGCTTCGTTAACGATTCATATAGGTACTGCGTTCTATTCCACAATTTTATGACGTTTGACACCTGTGAGTTTCACTGTATTATATACCTTTAGTGGTTACCTCTCAGAAACAATTTGAACTTCATGCCATTCCTGGTGCAATGCTAAACTTAACCGGGATCGGACATTGGGCTTGTAAACCAATACCAATGAAAACGTCAATGTCTTACGTCTCTTCATGCCTAATCTAGTCTCGATCAGAAACGCAAGCTTATTTTTGTCAACAGTGCGTTCAAATTCAGAGGAAGAACAAAAACTCATTGTGTCATTGAATTAGTTTGATAAGGTACCCGATTTGTCACTTCTTATAATTAAATTGAATTTACGTTACTCTCCCGACTCTAATAACTTGTATTCTAATGTTTTTTGTATGACGGTATTGAATTACATGTGGACCGACTGCCATAAGGAGCAATGTTCTCTACTGCTTCTTTGGTACCCATTGTGAATAGTCGAACGACTGTTCTCTGCAGGGGTTTTGAATGTGGAGTATCCGCAACACAGCTACGTAAGTTGGGTTGCATTCAGCAGTGATCCACTTTTTTTGCTGTCAAGTGTACATTACCATGTGGAGTGAGGTACACGTACACATTGGTTTCCGTTTTCAATTACGGAGTAGTATAGAGTGCGTCCCGACATATCAGGCCAATAGATGTTCAAAGTGGTGGCCATCATTTGCTGCACACAATTGCAATCTATGGCGTAATGAATGTCGTACACGCCGCAGTACAACTGGTGTAATGTCGCCACAGGCTGCCACAATACGTTGTTTTATATCCTCTGGGGTTGTAGGCACATCACGGTACACATTCTCCATTAACGTACCCCACAGAAAAAAGTCCAAAAGTGTAAGATCAGGAGAACGGGTCGGCCATGTCCTCCACGTCCTATGAAACGCCCGTCGAACGTCCTGTCAAGGGTGCAGGTGCACCGTCATGGTGATACCACATACATCGAGGCGTTTCCAGTGGGACATTTTCGAGCAACGTTGGCAGATCGTTCTGTAGAAGCGCGATGTATATTGCTGCTGTTAGGGCCCCAGCAATGAAGTGAGGACCAATGAGGTGTTCGCCAATGATTCTGCACCATACATTTGCTGTCCACGGTCGCTGTCACTCTACCTGTCGGAGCCAGCGAGGATTGTCCACGGACCAGTAATGCATGTTGCGTAGATTCACTGCCCCGTGGTTTGTGAAACCCGCTTCATCGGTAAACAGGTAGAACTGCAACGCATTCTCTGTTAATGCCCATTGACAGAATTGCACTCGATGATAAAAGTCATCACCATGTAATTGCTGTGTGCATGCAGCCCAACTAACGTACGTGTCTTGCGGGTGCTCTGCTCGCTCCGCGGTATAGTCGTTCGACTATTCAAAATGGAGCCACTACAGACAACTGCGCTTTATGGCAATCATTCCAGATGTAAATTAACACCAAGATTTTGCAAATAAAAGGAAACGCGTTATTAAGTTCTTACCATTTATTAAATCCAATTTATTAAAATGACATATCTCAAGTATTGTCAAACATATTACAGTCTCATATAACAAACTCCGTCTCATAAAACATTAATTAATCCTTAAACAACATTTGATATTGTTACAAACAACATATTTTACTATAGTATCGGAAATCCTAAAGTCCTGTAGAAATTCGAAGTACTTTTGTTCTCTATATCGTGTTCTCACAATTGCAAAACTGGCGAGCGGATTTTTATTAACCGATTGTTGAACTAACCATATAATAAAATCTCAATTAACAGCAGCAAACGAACTATGGAAACTTCAGTATTAACTGCGTATCACCAACATTTTCTCCGTATTCATACCTGAACAAATATTTGTACACAGCTTTGAACTTTTATTGATGTGACAAGCTACTCTGTTCTGGAATCAAACCAACCACTTGTAGCCGTAGCTACCTAAGCAATGCATTCATGTCTTATATATACTTGATTATGCCTAAGATTGTCACACCTGACGAAGCATAAAGATGTGTGAAATATTGGAGATTTCCTCACAAATATCAGAACGAGCAAATAAAATCATATAAAATGCCAATTCTTAAAATATTTTTAATTATTTATTTATTTTTTACTGAACCAGGAACTTAATATCACCGTTATGTCCCTAATCACAAGTGCCCAGACTCAGTTCGGTGTGGGACTGACATATGAGGCTGCTCCTGTCGGAGGTTCGAGTCCTTCCTCGGTCAGGGGTGTGTGTGTTGTCCTTAGATTAGTTTAAGTAGTTCTAAGCGTAGCGACTGATGACCACAATAGTTTGGTCCCATAGATTTACAAACATTTGATTTTGAGTTACATACCCGGTATCTAAATGGAAGATAACTAAGTGAAGTCAGATGTTAGTAGTTGAATTATTTCACCAGCAGCTGGATATTTGAATCTGTAATCAGGATATAATTACGTTATGCGTCACCGGGAATCGAACCCCGAACCTACCGATTTCCTTTCTAAGCACGAATGGACGTTAAATCTCAAATGTTAACTCAACAGGAATGACGATGCGTGCGTGTCTGACAAGTAACAAACGGCACCTATCGTTGTTATAATAAAAATAATAATAATAACAATAATAATAATAATAATTTCGTGTGGCTCAGTGTTCTGGTGCAAGTCATTCTACTGTGCGCCACTTCAGAGACTTGCATGTCCCTAACCTGCCCCAATTATCCAATCGGGAAAGGCGACGTACAGTTTAACGTGGAATCGAAACCACATGTAGTTTATTACGACTCCTCACATTGTTGAGACGTGAATGCTGGGTTAAAACACAGATTGAAAAAAAAAAAAAAATCGGTGATCTGACTAGGTTTCGAACCCGCGACCGTTCAGTCACCATTCAAGCGTTTTATCCCAAGACCACCGCAACACCCTGGTTTGCGTTCATAATGCACGAAGAGACATTCAATATAATTTTGTACTAGTAGTCCAGTGTGCTCTATGTAGGGCGTCAAATGAAATTATGAATATTTTGTGCTGGATCTGGATTCTAATCCATATACGTCCCTTTCATGGAGACCTAGAGGAGTCGGCAGTTTTGGAGAAAGCATCGAAGTGATTCAACTATATGATTCCGAGAGGGTTGAGTGAGAAAAAGAGGAGATCCGAATTAGAATCCCAGTCCAGCACCGTAATTTTTAACGTCTCATTTTAAATTCAATACGAGACACGTGACCTTAAAGGACCATCGTTTTGTAAAATAAAGTTTTGTAATATAAGAAAAGCTTTCTAGCGACAGAGTTACTGATTGCCGTGTGTTCTGCCTGTTATCGGCTCTGTCCGAATTGATAGCGAAATAATTCAGTTTAATACGGATTTTTAACTACGGTGCAACTTGACGTTCTTCACTTGGTGTGACCAGACGTGAAGTAGACATGATCGTGCCAGTTAAAAATATACACATGTCAGACCCTCTCCTTGTCAGTCGCGTCAGCTGAAGCAGTATGATGCAGTGAAGACTGTTAACCTCTGCTCTTTCTTACCTGGAAATACGGCATTGGATTATTTGGCTCCATAACAACACTACAACACTTATTGCGCGTGTATGTAATGCATATGGATTCGAGAATTTACTTTTACTGTGGCTTACATTTCTGTATATGCTTGACCTAAACTGCAACTTCATTGTTTGTTTTACTTGATTTTTGTACTCACTGAAATAAGAACTGCCTGAAATTCCAGTACGAGACTTTTCTCTCGTCCTTACCTCCTGGTAGATTTACTTTCTAACCAGAGAAATAAACCCGGTAATTGATTCACAAACGACTAGTTCACGCTGTTAAGAAATTTCGTGAAGGAATTTCATTTCCTCTTAAAACGTGCTAAAATTTCGTGTGGCTCATTGGCCTGGTGCATGTCTTTCGATTGGACGCCACTTCGGCGACTTGCGTGTCCATAGCCGGTCAGTTATCCACCCGGGGAAAGGGGACCTTCAGCTTATCGTGGAAATCGAATCACGTGTCGTTTCTGGTGACTCTTCACATCGTTGAGAGGTAAAGGCCGGATTAAAACGAAGACTTAAAAAAATCCGAGGTCCGACAGGGTATCGAACTCGCGACCCTTCGGTTTCCATTCGAACGATTTACCCCGAGACCACCGAGGTATTTATTCGCTTTGAGGGGAAACCAGAGTGTGGGCCTCACATATCATCTTTCACAAATTTCCTAAGTAAGAAAAGCTCGTTGTCAGGGTAGGATGAGGTCTGGGCCAGATTAATCTTTTCGCCTGATAGCATAAGTATTTTGCCGTAAGAAGTATCATAAGTTGTGTTTCTGTAGCTATGGAAATCATCAGCTGAAATAAAGACCATAAAGTACGGTACAGATAAAAATGCAAAACGATTATCAACAGAAGGCAGAGCTAATGCTCAAACGTAAGTGTTTTTTCTTTTTCCTTGCCTTCCTCGACCGAGTAACGGAAGGCGTATGCAAAAATGTATAATGTGTTATGAAGTTCGAAGAAAAGAGAAATTATTTAGTGTTAATCCCAACCCTTCTGTAATAAAGTATTTCATCTTAAATTATTACACGAACTTTAAGAAAAACCGAAACTAGCATGAAAATGAAGAAGGTTTATGATGTCGATGCCAATGAAGGCCTCAAAGGAAGAACTATTTATTTTTTTAATCAAGTGAAGAAGGCATTTTATTTATTACTGTTCTGTTTATTTAGATGTAGGCTGGGTAGCAGTACAGATAAAATCATAAAGAGAGCTGTCATTTTTAAAAGTGTTGGAAGGCCAGCTGGTAGACGCAAACTCGAGAGTTTGGGTCCACTACAGGCCCAGTTACACGAATAAGAATACTTTAATCGCTACAGTTGTCTTTGTCCTCCTGTATTAAAGCCCTTATCATCAATTAAAATTCAAGTTAGAGACAGGATTCCAACCCGTTTCCTGTAGATCAACTATGCACCGCACATGCACTGTGCTGGTATGGGCTGCCAATATGCATGGAATTGATCAGCAGCACTGAGTGAAACAACCTACAGAATTTCATAACGTATTGCTACTACACGATACCGTTCTCTACTGATTTCACAAACAGAACCCTCCAAGACTATCTGACTTATTCTTCTAATCAAACAATCTTCAACAAAAATTCATTCCAGACGAAAATGCACTTAAAACATCATTTTACGACTTCTTAAATTTGGAACAATTTGCTTCTGTGGGCATGAACTGAGTAAACTACCTAAGCAGTTTCAGACTCTTCCAGATATAAGAAAATATGGGACTGGAAATAGCTTAACCACTTTTGAATTAAAAGTTTTCTTCAGATTTTCTATGTGGATACTTGTAGCTCTATCACAGAACAGCTAAAAAATTTACCACCAACGAGACTGGCTTACAGTATGAGGTTCTTTCTTACTGGGCGGCTAGTTAGTAGACCAGATGAAGCGAAACGTAAAAGAAGAGACTGGTTGCAATTTCGCGTGAAACCACTTTCCTGTACTCAAAAACATGAATTAATAACTTTATCTCACACCTTAAGTGAAAATCACTCAGATTGTTGAATGGAAATGACATGAAAAATCAAGTGAATTTATCAGCTTAATTCTGTGCTAACCAGGAAATAACTCGCCGTTCACAGGGTTGCCAAAAGTACTCTGCAATGTTGTCCATTAAACTAGCGACAGGCAGAATACGTTTGCTCGGCGTCTTTTCCTTGTGAATGAATTCATTGGCACCACCTCTAACACATAAATGCACAAATGTAAAGATAGCGTTACACTGATTTCAAAACGCGAACTTCACAAACAAATTTCATTAGTTTCCAATCAAAGGAACCCTGCATATAAGCCTTTCCCAGTGATTGAAAAACAGGACATCATCTGCGGGAACATTAAGCAACTGAACAATTTCAATGTTAGTTCGATTCCAGCTTCTAAGTGAAAGGAGAAGCATTTATGATGAGAATATGAAACAAGGAGCAAAAAGTCGCGTCAGTAATGCCAAGAATATGTAATTCATTTTACAAAAACAACGTTACGATTACAGTGTAGCTGCTGATAAAATGAAAAGCACTTGATGAATGAGCTTTGCAATTTACAGACTCCTAGAAACCATAAAGGGACGAAGGAAACAGGAAGAGGTTTTCCTCGGAGTGTGTAAGTCGGGATTTCCATATAGTATCTCACAGGTGGCGTAGTTTCTTCGTAGTTTATTTCTCGGTTGTTCCATTCTCACGAACTCTCTAGGTAATCACAACATTCCAGCGATAATTATTAATGGTTAAATTGTTAAATATTTACTAACTTGCAGTCGAATGTAACTTAGTGGTCAAAGCCTACTGTAATTTCATTTTAAAGCCCATTAAAACCTCTAAGTAACGCTTTTAGAGTAGACCCTGTTCGTATTAACTTGGCGTCCAATACACCTGTTCATCGACTTTGTTGAGTATCACGTAAAATTTACAAAACCAGAAGAGGAGGATTAGGATTTAATATCCTGTCGACGTCGTGGTTATTTGAAATGGAGCACAAGCTCGGATTGTTTTGTTAAGAATGTGGAAGGAAATTGGCTATGCTTTTGAAAAGGAACTGTGGTGTCGCACAAGTACAAAGTGCGCGCCATGCACGCACGGCGCGGCGTACTCACGACGACAGCCACGAGCGCCCTCTGCTGCAACCCCGCTCGTGGCCACCACGGAAAGACACCGGGCACTTCGGACTGAGATAGCAACGAGTTAGGACCTTCGTAATCAGATAGGCACCAGTGAAGACTTTGCTATTGTACAGGCACTAGGCAGGCCTCTAACAACTATGTATCAACATTCTGCAGTACTATGTAAAAGTTAAGTATTGTTACATTCTGTGCAATATATATCTCTTTCTAATTTACTCTAGTGTTTATAGTTTCTGGCTGCTCCCCTCCGTACCTGCACCAGCGTGTCGGTCTCATTCCACTCGGCCACCGACACCTACGACGAGGCTGGGACACAAAAGTGGCGACGAGGATGGGATACAAAAGTGGCGACGAGGATGGGATACAAAAGTGGCGACGAGGATGGGATAGAACCGTGGACCAGCACGCTAGCAGCAGCCAGACAGCAGCAGTCGGAGCACGCAGAAATTGCTCCCGCCCACCCACCCTTATTATAAGAATTTTGGGGGAAGATATTTTGTTACGTGTTTTGTGGACTTTTTTGTTGCAGAGCGTCCTCTTTCATATTGCATTTGTGTTTTGTTATAATTTACTTGTATGCACGGCGCCTAATCGGTCAGCATGGCCACTACCCCGAACCCCAACTTAATGGAAATTATTCAGTTACAGACGGCGCAAATAACGCAACTCCTCCAAGCGGTGTCCCAGCTCACAGCGCAGGTAGCTAACCAACAACAACAGCCGCCGCTTCAGCAGCCCACACCTGCCGCTGCACCTCTTCCTATGTTTCGCCAGTACAACGAACATGAGGAAGAATGGAGCGACTACTTCGCACAGTTTCAAGAACTCGTCGCGGCTCATCAAATTACAGGTCAGAGAGTGAAGAACCTTTTCTTATCGATTGTGGGCCCCCAGACCTTCGTACTATTGCAGAAACTATTCCCTCACGCATCTCCTCGTGATGTAGACTTTGAACAAATTGTAGATGCACTGAATGCTCATTATGAGAGAAAAGTTCTTGTAGCCGCTGCACGATACCGATTTTTCAGACTTAAAAAATTACCGCAGCAGTCACACCAAGAATGGATCACGGAATTGAAGGGCTTAACCCGCCAATGTAAATTTACTTGCTCTTGTGGACTTTCGTATAGTGATGTGATGTTGAGGGATGCGATTACGCAGAATATTCAGGACCCCAGAATTAGAGCAGCAATTCTGAAACAGTCTGACCCCTCCTTAGACAGTGTACTGCAGCTTATAGAAGCGCATGATACTTTTGACTTAGCTGATGTAGAAATGCAAAGCCATAGTGTAAATTCAGTGCGCCGCAACGGACGCTTTCCTATTCGTAGTTCCCAGTCTAGCCCTAGTGATTCTTACAATAGTACAGGCCGTGCTGAACAGACAGTGAACAGTAGCCAGAGTAAAAGTGCGACGCAAAGGTCGCCCCGTCGTGTTAGAAACAGTGATTTGAATAACGGGCGCCAACGCTCATTTCAGAAAAATGTACGTAAATCTTGCCCTCAGTGTGTGTCTCGCCACAAGCGTGCTCATTGCCCTAGTCGCAACGCAACCTGTTATCAATGTGGCAAATCAGGACATGTACAGTCTGTGTGTATGCAAATTAAAAACTCAAAGAACGGTACAGTTAGAAACAGTGCTTCGCAGAGTGCGAGAACAGTTCATTCTGTAAATGTTATACGGGCTGTAGAATTGAACAGTGCTTTCCTTGGATCTCAATTTCAAGAAAGTAGTTCTGCGCCTATGGCAAAACTATATAGTGCACCACTTAGCAAGCGCCGACGAGCGCGTAAAACAGTGCAACGGACAAGGGTTCGGGACAAGCAAAATGACTATGAACAGTGCATTCCTGTAGTGAAAATAGTGCCTTCTGCAGCTGCTCCTTGTGATAGTGCCCAGTACTGTGTAGCTTGTGACAGTCGACTTGTTGTAGATACTGAAAGTAATTTTAGTGCAGTAGCCTCGCATTGCGCGGACGCCGATCCGGCGGTAGTGCCATCTAGTGACAGTGTTGTTAATCCCCTGCGTGCCGAGTCTGCGCCGCTTACTTCACTACGCGGCCCGCGCAAGCGCAGTCAACAAACCGTAGCAGACGTTGCCCACATTCGCGCACCTGTCGAGCGCCGCAAGCAAAAACTGTTTGTAAATCTCTCCATAGAAAATAAGACGGTGCAATTTCAGCTTGATACTGGTTCCGCTGTTACCTTAATTAATAAAGATACTTATGAACTTCTGGGTTCGCCAAAATTATCGCTGTGTCAACAAGTGTTAACAGCTTATACAGGTCAAAATATTCCCGTGCTAGGAACGTGTAGCCTGCCTGCCTCTTTTCAAGGTGTTACGAAAACAGTTGCTTTTGTTGTTCTTCAGGCCAAATCGACACAGAACATTTTTGGACTAGATGCTTTTGACTTGTTTGGTTTATCAATTCAAAGAGATGTGCTTCAAATTTCGTCAATAGTGCCTCAGGATAAAATCAATGCATTGTGTGACAAATATAGTGACCTGTTTTCGCCGGAACTAGGTTGTGCAAAAGACTTCGTGGCACATGTAACTTTAAAAGAATCTGCAGTTCCAAAATTTCGTAAAGATAGACCAGTGCCTATCGCCTTGCGTGATACAGTTGCCGAAGAACTTAAACGTTGGCAAGATAGTGGGGTGATTTCTCCTGTTTCTGCGAGTCAGTGGGCCTCGCCTATAGTAATTATACCCAAGCCGTCAGGAAAACTTCGTCTCTGTGCGGACTTCAAATCAACAGTGAACAGTCAAACAATTGTAGACACTTATCCCCTGCCCAGACCAGAGGAACTGATGGACAAATTAGGACAGTCTCGCTTCTTTTCTAAGATTGATTTAGCAGAGGCATACTTACAAATTCCGCTCGATGACGAATCAAAAAAGTTTTTCGTCATTAATACTCACATGGGCCTTTTTCAATTTCAACGCCTACCCTTTGGCAGTTCTTCCGCTCCCGCTATTTTTCAGCGTTTTTTGGAACAGCTGGCAGTTTCTGTACCGTGTTGTTCGAACTATTTAGATGATATTGTGGTATCCGGACGTACAGTTGAAGAACATTTAGCAAATCTGGAGTGCCTTTTCAAAGTTTTGACTGCAGCAGGTCTACGTTGTAATAAAGCAAAGTGCTCGTTTTTTCAAACTGAAATAGAGTACCTAGGCCATGTGATTAATGCCCAAGGAATCCATCCCTTACAGTCACATCTTCGAGCAATCAAAGACTTGCCTCCTCCTAAGAATGTGCATGAATTGCAAGCAGTGATGGGAAAGCTTAACTATTATTTCAGGTTTATTCCCAATGCCTCTCAGATTGCAGCTCCACTGCATCACTTACGTAGGAAGAATGTTCCTTTTGTATGGTCTAAAGATTGTCAGGTTGCCTTTGACAAACTAAAGTCGGCACTACTCAGTGATGCATGTTTGATTCCCTTTGACCCACAGAAGCCTGTAGTGTTAGCAGTTGACGCCTCGTCGTATGGTCTGGGCGCGGTAATCTCACATCGCATTGGATCTTACGATCGTCCTATTGCCTTTGCATCCAAGCTACTGACGCCAACGCAACAGAATTACAGTCAGATAGAAAAGGAGGCCTTAGCAATCATTTACGGCGTCACAAAGTTTCATCATTATCTCTATGGCAGAAAATTCTATTTGTTGACAGACCACAAGCCTCTCACGTCGTTGTTCTCACCCACAAAGCCAATTCCGCCACGAACGGCACAAAAGCTTCAGAGATGGTCCTTGATATTGTCAAATTATCAGTATGAGATTTTGTACCGACCTACCACTAAACATGCCAACGCGGACACACTTTCCCGACTTCCGGTTGGCCCGGATGTATCATTTGATTCTTCAGAAATGGCATGTTGTCAGATAGACTCCAGAGATGCTTCCGCTGTCGCAGATTTTCCTTTAAACTCTCGTCGGGTTGCACAGGAAACAGCTGCGGATGCAGACTTAAGTGTGGTAGCACGTTTTGTTCGCTTTGGTTGGCCTGCCAGAGCCAAAGACATTGATCGGCCTCTGGTTCGACGTTATTTTGCACAACGTCATGCATTATCTTTAAGTCAGGGTGTACTGTTGTTGCATACCGACAACGACCAAGCAAGAGTGATTGTTCCTCGTTCCCTGCAACGAGAAGTGTTACGCCTCCTGCATCAAGGACATTGGGGCATTGTTAGGACAAAGCAACTGGCCAGACGTCATTGTACCTGGGTTGGTATGGACGCTCAGATAGAGAGCATGACATCACAGTGTACAGTTTGTGCGGAGCATCAGGCGGCTCCTCCACAGCGTTTCTCAGACTGGCCACGCCCCAAGGGACCATGGCAACGTTTACATATTGACTTTGCCGGACCTTTCTGGAATACGCGCTGGTTAATTGTTGTGGACGCTTTCAGCAAGTTTCCTTTTGTGATTGCCATGAACTCAACGACAGCTTCTAGTACAATCAGTGCCTTAACATCAGTGTTTTGCATCGAAGGCTTGCCTGAAACTATCGTCAGTGACAATGGCCCTCAGTTTGTTAGTGCAGAATTTCAACAGTTTTGTCGTGTGAATGGCATTCAGCATATTACCACTGCACCGTTTCACCCTCAGTCCAATGGTGAAGCAGAACGTTTCGTTCGAACATTCAAGTCTCACATGGAAAAGATGAAAGGTCAGCACTCCAGGCAGCAAGCTCTTCAAATTTTCCTGTCTACGTATCGGTGCATGCCACGTGACGGCCCGTCTCCTGCCGAGCTGCTACACGGCCGCCGTCACCGCACTCTCCTTCACCTGCTGCAGCCTCCCACGCACCGAGTCGGTTCGTATGGCGCTACGCGTTTTGAGGTTTCTACGCCGGTGCTGTACAGGGTGTTTGCTGGAAACAAGAAGACATGGTTGTCGGGCACCATTCAACGCGTGCTTGGTCGCAATATGTATGTTGTACGTTCTTCCACAGGGTCGGAGCTGCGGCGCCACGCAAACCAAGTGCGCATGCACAGGCCGCGCGATCCTGTCTCCGGTTTCTTGATTCCAGACCCAGTTCACCGCCAGGGAGCGCAAACACATCGTTCGTCAACGGGTCCAGCGTCCCCGGACTACGAGATCGTCCCGATGGAGATCGACGCGACGCCGCCGCTTCGCCGCCGCAGATGACAGCGTCACCGAGAGGGACTCCGGGACCGTGCGTGCCGCCGCCGCCTGGGCCACGCACCTCAGAAGAAGATGACCTGCTCCCTCTGGGCGGGGGCGGGCGCCCTTCCCCAGGTTTCGGTGGGTTCCCTGGAGGGTCGCAAGGCGGATGCCGGGGCGCGGACGGCGTCTCGACCCCAGCCTCAGCTACGACGCCCGTCCCACCAGTAACGCCCCCGCCCAGGCCCTCCTCCCAGTGCCGTCGCCGTGGCCCTCAGCCCTACGCCACGACTCCTAGAAACCATAAAGGGACGAAGGAAACAGGAAGAGGTTTTCCTCGGAGTGTGTAAGTCGGGATTTCCATATAGTATCTCACAGGTGGCGTAGTTTCTTCGTAGTTTATTTCTCGGTTGTTCCATTCTCACGAACTCTCTAGGTAATCACAACATTCCAGCGATAATTATTAATGGTTAAATTGTTAAATATTTACTAACTTGCAGTCGAATGTAACTCAGTGGTCAAAGCCTACTGTAATTTCATTTTAAAGCCCATTAAAACCTCTAAGTAACGCTTTTAGAGTAGACCCTGTTCGTATTAACTTGGCGTCCAATACACCTGTTCATCGACTTTGTTGAGTATCACGTGAAATTTACAAAACCAGAAGAGGAAGATTAGGATTTAATATCCTGTCGACGTCGTGGTTATTTGAAATGGAGCACAAGCTCGGATTGTTTTGTTAAGAATGTGGAAGGAAATTGGCTATGCTTTTGAAAAGGAACTGTGGTGTCGCACAAGTACAAAGTGCGCGCCATGCACGCACGGCGCGGCGTACTCACGACGACAGCCACGAGCGCCCTCTGCTGCAACCCCGCTCGTGGCCACCACGGAAAGACACCGGGCACTTCGGACTGAGATAGCAACGAGTTAGGACCTTCGTAATCAGATAGGCACTAGTGAAGACTTTGCTATTGTACAGGCACTAGGCAGGCCTCTAACAACTATGTATCAACATTCTGCAGTACTATGTAAAAGTTAAGTATTGTTACATTCTGTGCAATATATATCTCTTTCTAATTTACTCTAGTGTTTATAGTTTCTGGCTGCTCCCCTCCGTACCTGCACCAGCGTGTCGGTCTCATTCCACTCGGCCACCGACACCTACGACGAGGCTGGGACACAAAAGCGGCGACGAAGTTGGAACACAAAAGTGGCGACGAGGATGGGATACAAAAGGAACCATGTTGCCATTTGCCTAGAATAATTTAAGGAAATCACTTGAGAAACAGAAGGACAAACAGACATGGAAACTATACACTTTCGTCATTGTATCACTGTGCCGTCATAATTCAGATAGTAGAAAACGAAAGGTGAAATACCGAATTTAATACTAATTATACCTGGAGGCAACAGAAACTTACATGATACGAAATTAAAAGTCATTTCTACACGATGCCGTTAAGAAGGCTGTTGCCTTTCTATCGAGCACTGAAATCTCCAATAATGATTACTGAATCAAAGTTTTAAAATAATACCAACTTCTGGCCTTTGTACCGATCCGGTTTTATGGTAGAAATGACACATAAAAGTAGTAAGGTTTCGTGAAATCACATTCTATAGACTTTTCGGTTAAATGGTTTATTTGCAGTAACACTCGTACAACGCTAAACTACAATGTCACAACATCTAGTTTTACGATCTGGTCAGCAGTGGAAATCAAAACATCTTACTAATAAAGTCTGTAAATAACATTGCTTCTTGCATTCGTTAATTCGCTTTCTTTATCTGTAAGAGAAGCTTCCTCGTCACCTTCTTATCACATAATACTATGAAGTCCTTACGTTTTATTTCCTTAATTCCTAGAATCTACGACGAGGTAAAGAGAGGCAGAAAGGAAGAGGAGATGGTGAGAGGGAGAGAGCGGAAGAAGAGATGGAAGACAGGATGAAAGGAAGAAAGGAAGTATGGGACGGACAGAATTGCGGGATAGACAGAGGGAGAGGAGGGGCTGGAGGAGGTAGAAGGGGACGAAGAGACATAGGCAGATCGTGAGAGAGAGAGAGAGAGCGAGAGAGAGAATGGGAATGGTAGACAGAATACAGAAAGCAAATGCTTTTCTCAAGGGCAACACGGTATTTGACTGTTCCCTGGGAATCATCTTAAATGGGTGATCATGTCATCTTATGCTCAAAACGTGAGCTGCGGTGGAATGGCCAAGCGCTCTAAGGCGCCTTGCTGCGGAGCGTGCGGTTGCTCCTCGTCGGAAATCGCGTCGCCCCTCGGGCGTGTGTGTGTGTTTATGTGTGTGTTGTCCGTACATTACTTTCAGTTAGTTTAAGTAGTTTGTAAGCCTAGGGACTGTTAACCACGCTAGTTCAGTTCCAAATATTTACAAACATTTGAACATTTCATAACATGACTTGTTTTCCTTGTCAATTGCAGTATTCTTTAAAAACAACCGGAAATGGAATTCAAATATAATTTGAAATTCAGCTAAAACGCTTCTTTTGAGTCATGTGATGCCTGTAAACTCAACCCAACTGGTGTGCTCCAACTGTTGTAACATTCACCAACAGTGATACATTGTCTGTGCATTCGTATTTTGGGAAAAGGTCTACAAATATTGCGTAGTGCCGAACTGTGCAAATAAATCTATAAAAATCTAGAAAATATGATTTTTCATGTTCCCAGCAATGATAAAGGCATAAAATGTGGTTTATACTCGCTCTTAGAGATCCTAATCAGATAGCGGTCACATGGTGCGTTTAATTTTGGGAGGATTACTTTGATGTAAGTAAACACTCCGTACAACAATTATTATTCTATTAGTTCACAACCGGTATTAAGAATCATGCTCTGCAGCCACAAAGGTGTATAGTATTATTGTGTACACATCAGTGAAATGATTTTTACATTTGTGAAACAGGTGTTCACGATATAACAGGCCAGAGTTTTATATTTTAAGTCGTTTACAAACATAGTTGGTGAAAGTACAAATTTCATGATGGTTGTCTTTTCAATATTTACGTCGGTGAGGCAGTGTTTCAGTATATGATAAAGACATCAACACTTTGTCTCGAAAACGCCTTTTTAGCGCATATAGTGAAACCAACTGGATTTGAACACGGAATGCAAAATTTGTGAACGATACTGGAACCGCATAACTACGAAGCTTTTGTGGAGCAGATTAAGTCAATTCAAAACTTCGACATTTTTTCTTGGAATATTTTAATATTGGCACATAAGCCAAGATAGTTATCCGTTTAATTTTATCCTTCTTTAGCCTAACAAGTTCCGAATTAAGTTGACAAATTTCTTAGTAACCAAACAGCACAAGAAAAATGCATAGTAATTTATGGAAAGTGGCTAGCGCCCAAGATTAAATTGCATATGCACATGAATTAATCGGAATCCGAAATGTAACTACGTAGTAGCGCACTTACCGTGTAATTTTTGCAGTGGCTTTTATAACAGAGTTAATTTTAATGTGAAATGCATTTGGTAGAAATACGAAGACTTAATCTAAGACGCAAACCATATTTACACACGTTTATGGTGTGTAATAGTTTGTATCTTTGCACTAGAGTCAGTCTGTTGACATAAACAAATATACGTATATTTTATTTTAAATGCAACTCTCACCTTTCTTACTTACGGTACGTAAAAATCTGGATTGTTGTCAAGAAACTAAGATACCTTAAACGCATCAACTTTCGGAAGGTTTCTTTCACAATCAGACTTCACATAATTTTCTCCCTTCTTACAAAAAAGTTATAAATGTGTTTTCCATCACAAGAAACTTAATTGTACACAGAAAAAGTAAGGAAAAATTTAGTAACCTTCGCTAACACTGCTCCAACACGCATATGGCTTCTTCTTCCTCGTGTTGTGTGAAATCACCAGAAATCACCAGAGCTTAAGCCAATAACAGAGCATATTTGATCACGTGACCTAAACTTGAAATTTAATGATATTCATGCTATAATTTCAAAATAATGACAAATGTTTTGTGAGAACAACGACGGGAAATTCTACTTCAACATTACAATCATCCAGATTAAAAACAATTCGAACCCTATTTTAAACATAGCATAATAGCCTACTATATATGGCACATTCCAGATTTGGTAAGCCATTTCAATGTGTAAGTAGGAAATGGGGAACAAAATATTATGTACTGATTAGACTGATGTATTTTCTCGGTTCGTCTATGTTAGCAAGAATACTTTTGCTTACTGTCCCATTCATTTCATACCAGACTCAGCTACAGTAAAGCGTAGCCATGTTTACCTAGTTAACATGAAATTTTCGAAAGTTGGCAAGGCAACAAAATTAGAAGTAGTAATGATGGTGAAATTAATAAAATATTTCGAAATGAAACATAAATCATTTCATCCATAAGACCTCTGATTATAAAATCGCTCATACACAGATATTAAATGCCAAATGAGTAATTAACCCTTTAACTATAGTGAACTTTTACAGACGTTCATTGTAATTGGGCCTTGCAGAAGGTGGACTGCTGTAAAAACTGGGGAAAATAAGTCCCCTCTGATGACCTTCAGTCTCTAATGACCACTCTGTCGACGGGACGTTAAACGCTAATCTTCCTTCTTGTTTTCGCATGAACTGGTGCAGTCCTCTGGAGGGAAAGTCTTTCCCAGGCGATTTCAAAAACAGTCCACCTCTGCAAGGCCATATTATTGTGGTATTTTAAGAAGTCAGCAGTAGTTACAGAGCTAAACGTCGCTCTCTGCGTAACATTCAAGTAAAAGCTGATGAATAATTGCATCGGGTGACCATTTGATAAACACAGGACATATTTTAAAGCGTTAATATCACTTCTCATAGACTCTAAAACAAAATGAAAATGATCGTTCTCCAGTGAATTCGAGTCACCGAAAGTGCTATGTTCTTAACATATCAGCGTATTTTAACAATTACATATCGATAATTATTGTCCGCGGGGGCGTCAGGCTAGAACTACGAACAAACTATAGCAACTGCGAGATACTATACAGTAATCCCATCTCACGCCCTCTTAAGGTAACCTCTTCCTGTTTCTTTCGCACCTCTCTGTTTCTGGGAGACTGCAAACTGGAGAGTTCATTGATCAGATGTTTTCACTTTTATTTAAACAGCATCACCAGCAGTTACACTGTAATCTTTACGAGTACACCATACTTATCGTCCCTTTCGATTTTATGGAATGAATTACATATTCTAAACTTTACTTTCGCGACTTTTTTTTTCCCTTGTTTCATATTCTTATCACGAATGCTTCTCCTGTCACTTATAAGCTTGAATCGAATAATCATTGAAATTGTACAGATGCTTAATTTTTTCGCAGATGATAAGTCCTATTTTTCAATCATTGGGAAATATTTATTTGCACGGTTCGTCTGATTGGAAACTATATGATCGAAACTTATGAAATATGTTTGTGAAGTTTGCATTTTGTGATCAGGGTAATTCTATCTTCACATTTGTGCAGTTATGTGTTAGAGGTGGTGCCACGAAAATATTCATAAGGAAAATAGTATTCAGGTATTTAACATTAAAATGTATTGTGCAGAAAATGTTAATAGCTTCTGGTGATGCTATAGTTAAAGAAATACGATTAAGACTTATTGGTCTAGGCTAGGTATTTCTCTTCTCAGTCAACACAGTGGCAGGCTGCGCGCCGCGCCTTCGAAGCCGCTATCTCCTTCAGCGCTAAGGCAGCGCGAGGAACACAGACGCCCAGCAAACGTATTCTGCCTGTCGCTAGTCTATCGGAGAATTGGCAACATTGCAGAGTACGCTTGGCAACTCAGTAAGCGGGAGTTACTTCCTGGTAAGCACAGAATTAAGCTGATAAATTCACTTGACTTTTCATGTCATTTACATTCAATAATCTGAGTGATTTTCCCTTAAGGTGTGACATAAAGTTATTAAGTCATATTTTTGAGTCCAGGAAATTGGTTCCATGCGAAAATTGCAACCAACCTCTTCTTTTAAGGTTACGCTTGATCTGGTCTCCTAACTAGTCGGCCAGTAAGGGAGAACCAAGTACCGGAAGTCTTCGTTAGCCTCCGGGTAGCAGTCTGCTCGCGGTCGTGCTAGGGGCAGGACGCTCCGTGCCGTGCGCTGCGACAGCTTGTCTTCGCGTGGTAAGTGTCGCCGCTTGCTGCAGCAAATAGCTTTCGTTATTGAACTGTGTGAAAGGTATGAACCGATTGTAATGATGGAACAAGAAATGGAACGACCGACTAGGAAGGATACTTTGAAATTGACATTTGAGAATCGAACTACTAGACCGAAATCCTATGAGATAGAAAGTTGGTTAGAGCAGGATGTAAAACTATCATGCAACGACATTATTGGTATTCATCTGTCGATTATAGCGAGTGTGGTATTCGTCAAGTTGAGTAGTGCGGAGCTATGCTCGAAGGTAGTTGAATTCTGTGGAGGTACTATGAAATTTAGGTATTCAGACGGACGTGTTGGGGAGGTTGCTATCATTCATGCTGGGTTTGGAATACGCACTATCCGAATTTTTGAGTTGCCTTTTGAAATTACTGCGGAACAGATAAATGCTGTAATTTCTCCGTTCGCTACAGTGCTTAGCAATTTTGCTGAAAAGTGGTCGAGCGCGCATAAATTTCCCGTTCTAAACGGTGTACGACAACTCCGAGTAGAACTACGGAAACATATTCCTTCGTATGTAAACGTCTGCGGGTATAGAGGAATTGTTATTTATGACGATCAACCCAGAACTTGTTCGGTCTGTAACAAGCCTGGCCACGTGCGCGCCAATTGTATACAGAGGCGCGTGGCGCAGCTACCCGCCGGCGAGCCCGCCAGGCCACTAGCCATGACGTCACTGCCTGGAACTTACGCCGCTGCAGCTCGAGCGCAACCGGCTACAGTTTTGGTCCCTGATCCAACTGCAGGAGCAATCGTTGCAGAGCCTGAAATCCCAATGGATGTCAGCACACTTATAGCCGACGATATACTCGATTCCCGACCGCCAACAGCAACAGACGAAGTTCGGCCGACACAGGAAACCGAACCTGTAAATGGTGCAGATCCTTCGGCAAATGAATAGCTTACCACTCCGCAGGAACCAGAAAGTGGGTCTGAAACCACAGAGAGTTCACCAAAAAGGAAGTCCGGAAGGAGAAACAAGAAGCGCAGGATTGCATCCGAAGGCGCAGAGGAGGCCGCTGCACCTCTGCGACAAAAGGCAAAAGAAATAGCAGCCAGCTTAAGTCAAAAGTCCTCTTCCAATAAGAAAGCGACACCAGCACCCGAAAAACCCCCTGTCTCTGCACTGGGGAAAAAAGGCGCTGAAGGACGGTTACCAAAGGAACCACCCACACAGAAACCGGAAAGAATTCCCTCTCCGGAGGCTCCCCATGACCCACCCCAGACGCCTACGCACACCAACTGGGCGGACGAAGTGGCAGATGACCCAGCGGATGAAGAAATGAGCGAAATTCACGAATCTAAGATAGATAATGCACAGCTCCAAAAAGATGACGACACTCGGAAAGAAGACACTTCCATGAGAGATCTCTCAAAGCGACAAGATTATGTTCCGGATCCTTTTGATACTGATGAGTATTATTAAGCTGTTTTTTTACTATACGACTTTTAGAGAAGGAACGAAGAACTGAAGAACGAATTCATGATTGAACAGCCAGAACGACCGATGACAGAAGTACAAACGTACAAGATAGCCACAGTAAATCTCAATAAGGCTCATAGCTCATTCAAATTACAAAACCTCAAAGATTTTATATATGCCGCTGACGTAGACATTCTCCTATTGCAAGAAGTCACAGATATTGACCTTGAACATATACCGGGATTCAATGCTTTCACAAATCCAGGGATTGGAACGGAAATGGGTACAGCTATCCTCACGAAAGAGGGCATAATAGTCCAAGATGTTGTAAAATTAACCACCAGTAAAGGCATAGCAGGTACAATCAATAACGTACGAATCATTAATGTCTATCCCCCATCGGGATCTAGCAATAGACAACGCAGGGCGGAGTTTTTTAAAGAAGAAGTTGTCCCTCTGTTCGGATCCCGACAGGAGCACATTATCCTCGGAGGTGATTTTAATTGCGTATTGCATGCCAAAGACCAAACTCCCAATCTCAATAATTCTATCGAACTCGAACGGATAGTCACGCAACTACGTCTAGTAGACTCATGGGAGCACTTGCACGGTGCAGCCCCCGGATTCACTCATGTGACCAGCCACTCGGCGAGTCGTTTAGACAGAGTGTATGTCTCACATAATTTAAAGCGCAACATCCTGCAATCGGAAATATGGCCTGTCGTTTTCTCGGATCATGCAGCGTACATCTGCGCAATCAATATGGCCAAACAGGGGACTTACAGAGGTAGAGGGACCTGGAAGCTGAACGTGTCTCACCTAGAAGACCAGGCGTGCCAGGAGGCGTTCCACGCACTATGGAGGGAGTGTGAGAGCAGGTTCGCCTCGTACAACACTGCTACCGACTGGTGGCTGAAACATGTCAAGCCGAAAATACGGAGATTTTTCCTAAACTACTCCAGAGAAAAAAGCTTCTGGTACAAAAGTACTATGGAATTTTACTTTCAATGCCTAAAAGATTTATTCAAATCAGATGCCACGATTGTTGAAAACTATGCAAGAATTAAAAAGATCAAGGCGAAAATCTTGGCCCTTCGACGTAAACAACTGGAAGGTTACAAAATACGGTCACGAGTGCAGGATACGGCGCCGAATGAGATAACTTCCGTATATCACGTTGTCCGTGAGCACAAAAGAGCGTCGCGCAAAATATTCACTGCAATGCAACTGAATGACGGAAGGAAGCTAACGAAAAACTCTGAGATTAAGGAGGCGATCGTACAACATTTCGCTTCCTTCATGTCCTCTCAACCAGTTAACGAACGCCTTCAAGACGAGTTTCTGTCCACCCTACAAAGGAGAATAAACCACGCGGAAGCACAATCCCTCATCTCAGAAGTGACTGCAGAAGACGTCGAAGAAGCAATAGCAGAAAGCAAGACGAACAAATCTCCGGGATCGGACGGTATTCCTGCCGAATTTTATAAAACATTCAGTTCCCTCATAAAAGACAAGTTCACTCTCATTTGCAATGAACTGTTAAACCCTGAAAACGATATCCCAAAAGAGCTTCGGGAAGGCATCGTAGTGCTAGTGCCCAAAACATCAGGTACTAAGACTATAAGCGGTCTTAGGCCAATAACATTGCTGAACAGCGATTATAAGATTTTTGGTCGAGTACTAGCGCGAAGATTAAACAGCACAATGACCACCGTCACCGGCCCTTACCAAACGAGTGTCGGTAAAGATAGAAAGATCTTGAAGACCCTCTGTGATTACAGGGATATAATTGCCACGGCCGATGTTTGCAAAATAAAATGTGCCCTGGTGTCCCTTGACCTTGACAAAGCTTTTGACAGGGTCAATCACCAGTTCCTACTCCGGACTATGAGCACAATGGGATACCCACCCCGCTTTATTGCCGTCATCCGCAATACGCTAACGAACAACGTAGCGAGATTTGTAATTAATGGACAGATTAGCCAACCGATAGAAGTTACCAGCTCCATCCGGCAAGGGTGCCCCATGTCCATGGCACTCTTTGCCATTGCTATCGAACCACTCCTCGCTTCCCTCACACAACATCTCCAGGGATTACAAATTAGGAGAGAAAAGATCGTATGCAATGCGTACGCTGATGATGTCGGATTTCTCGCCACGAGTAGCAATGAAGTCGTGACTGCGCTGGAGATAGTCAGGAAATACGAACAAGCTTCAGGCGCAAAACTTAATGAAGCGAAGTCCGGGATATTTCATATTGGACGTGGCATCAGGTTACAAACCCAAAGCTTGCTACCAGAACTCGCAACAATGAAATGCCTTGGCATTGATTTTAAACGGTCCATCCAGAAAACTATTGCAGTTAATTATCGGAAACTACTGAACAGCATGCGAGCCTGTGTACAAGAACATAGTATAAGGAAACTCGGCGAACTTCAAAAGGTCGCAGTTGCAAATGTTTACATTACATCTAAAATAAACTATGTAGCACAAGTCTTGCCCCTTCCTGCAACCTTGGCCAAAAGTATGATATCTGCTCTAGGACATTTCGTGACCCGCGGACGAATCTTCAAAGTGAAATACGACACGCTGACGCTTCCCACGATAGTTGGGGGTTTAAACCTCACAGATGTCAGTCAAAAAGCGAAAGCTCTGTACCTCTCCAACACGTACAAGGAATGGAAAAAGCAAGGTGGTAGCCTTGCTGCACACTTGGTAAACGAAACAGCTCCTGTCGACCTCAATGCACCTGTCAGTGTCCGACACATCCCTAACGGATTGCACCACTTAAAATATTTTTTCGTGGAATACAGTTACATACACGGCAGGATACCAGAAAAAGAAATCGTAAAGGTTAAAGATCTTTACAAACAGCTGATGAAAAACAAACTCGGAAATAATATAGAACAGAAATATCCGTCGAATAACTGGAACATAATCTGGAAAAACATTCACAGCAGGAACTTACCAACGTCCGTGAAAGCGACCTGGTATTTCGCGGTCAATAGGAAAACTGCAACGAACTCTAGACTACATGCAATTCGGCTGGCACCTTCACCGCTGTGTCCACTCTGCAACGTAGTAGACGATGAAGAACATAGACTCTTGTGTAAAAAGGTTGAAGACATATGGCTTTATGTTAGACAAAAGTTAGCTAGCATCAGCAGAACGACACCCACCGCCTTCACAGCTGCTGACTTCCTAACACCGGATAGCATTCCATATCCAAGAACTAAAAGAAATGCTGTCAACTGGTTGAAAGGGCAAACTCTTCATTACATCCTAACCAAAGAATCAAGCAATGTGGAGGATTTCTGGGTGTATCTTACAACTGAACACCACATGCTGATGCGTAATAAACAATACAAGGAAACTTTTGCAAATTTTTTGACCAGAACAATAATGTAGAGTATTACAAGAAGTTTACATTTAGAAGAATGTAATTGTTTTGACTTTTCTGTTACACGCAACAAGAGAAGGTTTTTAGGGAAACAAAGAGAAGACCGCCATGGATCATTTAAATTCAGATACGTTACTGCGTTGACGACTCTATTTAACCCAATGACGAAACTGGACGTTCTGTTGCAATTACAAATTTAGTTTAATTAGTATAACAAGAAGAAGAAATCTAATTTACTCAAGACTAACATCAACACGGTTTTAAATCATTGGTAAATCAGAAGAAAAAACTTAAGTATGTTACCACATTACACCTACAAGGAAACGAACTTACGTATTCATACAAATGATTCTTGATTTCCTACAAGACATACCGGAAAAGAGATTTTCTTTTCATTACAGTTTTTAATTCTTTACAATTTATTTTCTTATTTATCTTATTCTATTTTGACATCACGCCACACGCAAAGTTAAAAAACCCTACTAATACATGTACTTGTACGACGAAGAAGAACAAACATTTAGTCTTTTGGTTTGCAATATTTTCGATAAAAAGCTGTGGAACAGCGAGACGGAAATTCGTCAAATCAGCTACATTTTTGTTATTATTATTTTCAAGTTCAAGAAATGGAACAAAAAGGCCGATAGAAGCCGACGCCGAAGAAGGCGACTTTGGTGAGCGGAAGGACGGGTTGAAGGGGAGGAAGGAGACCCGAAAAAAAAAAAAAAAAAAAAAAAAAAAAAAAAAAAAAAAAAAAGGTAACGTAGTCGGCTGCGAAACGAACATGCTGTTGACTTTCGATGTTAATCGTGGTGAGAGCAAAAATTTTTAGCTCTTCTCTGACAGAGCTATAGGTATCCAGATTGAAAATCAATAGGGAATTCTTAACAAAAGGTGTTTAGTTGTTTCCAGGACGGCATTCTATCATATACCCTGAAAGTGACTTACAATACTCAGGTGGTTTACCGCTTCCGTGCGTGTTGAAACCAATTTCTTTCGAGTTAAGGCTGTCGACGAACCATGTTGAAGTCAATTTGTCCAGAATTACGTTTTCTTGACGGTTGGACAACTACTTCCAAAATTGAGTAAGAAAACATGAGACTAGTATAATTTCTGTGTCAGAAGCGTGCTTATAGTTGATCATTTCATTGAGCACCAAATTGTCTTAACTGCGTCTAGTCGATATGCTAAGCGCAGATTCCATTACGTTGCCGTAGTGGTCTGGTGGATAGGTTGTAGTTTAATATCTGCCATTTGTGCGTACGATTGCGCCCTATGGGTGTATATTATTAACTGGCACGATCATGTATACTTCACCTCTAGTAACACCAAGTGAAGAACGTAAAGTTACATCGTAGTTAACAGTCCGTATTAAACCGAATTATTTCGCTATCAACTCGGACAGAGCCGATTTATCTTTGCCAGTAACATGCAGAATACACGGCAATCAGTAACTATGTCCCTAGAAAGCTTTTCTTATATTACAAAACGTTATTTTATAAACTAATGGACCTTTAAGGTCACGTGTCTCGTATTGAATTTCACTTCAGACCTTAATAATTATGGTGCTGGATTGGGATTCTAATTCGGATCTCCTCTTTTTCTCACTCGACCCTCTCGGAATCATATAGTTTAATCATTTCTTTGCTTTCTCCATAACTGCCGATTCCTCTAGGTCTCCACGAAATGCACGCATATGGATTCGAATCCAGGTCCAACACAAAATATTCATAATTTCATTTGACGCCCTAGATAGAGCACACTGGACTACTAGTACAAAATTATATTGAATGTCTCTTCGTGCATTATGAACGCAAACCAGGGTGTTGCGGTGGTCTTGGGGTAAAGCGCTTGAATGGTGACTGAAGGGTCGCGGGTTCTAAACCTAGTCAGATCATCGATTTTTTTTTTTTTTTCAATCTGTATTTTAACCCAACATTCACGTCTCAACAATGTGAGGAGTCGTAATAAACTACACGTGGTTTCGATTCCACGTTAAACTGTACGTCGCCTTTCCCGATTGGATAATTGGGGCAGGTTGTTGTTGTTGTTGTTGTTGTGGTCTTCAGTCCGGAGACTGGTTTGATGCAGCTCTCCAGCCTACTCTATCCTGAGCAAGCCTTTTCATCTCCTCATAAGAACGGCAACCCACATCTATTTGAATCTGCTTACTATACGCGTCTCTTGGTCTCCCTCTGCGATTTTTACCCCACACACTTCCCTCCAATGCTAAATTTACGATTCCCCTATGTCTAAGAATGTGTCCTACCAAGCGATCCCTTCTTTTAGTCAAGGTATGCCAAAAATTCCTTTTCTCACCAATTCTGTTCAGTACCTCTTCATTAGTTATGCGATCTACCCACCTAATCTTCAGTATTCTTCTGTAGCACCACATTTCAAAAGCCTCTATTCTCTTCCTGTCCGCACTGCTTATCGTCCATGTTTCACTCCCGTACAAGGCAACACTCCACACAAATGCCTTCAGAAAAGACTTCCTTACCCTTAAATTAATATTCTATGTTAGCAAATTTCTCTTTTTCAAAAATGCTTTTCTTCCCATTGCCATTCTGCATTTTATATCCTCTGTACTGCGACCATCGCATGTTATTTTACTACCCAAATAACAAAACTCATCTACCACCTTCATTGTTTCGTTACCTAATCTAATTCCTTCAGCATCGCCTGATTTTCTAAGACCGCATTCCATTATTTTTGTTTTGCTCTTGTTAATGTTCATTTTATACGCTCTCTTCAACACACTGTCCATTCCATTCAACTGCTCTTCCAGGTCCTTTGCTGTCTCTGACAGAATTACAATGTCATCAGCAAAACGCAATGTTTTTATTTCTTCCCCCTGAACTTTAATCCCTATTCCAAATTTTTCCTTGCTTTCCTTCACCGCCTGCTCGATGTACAAATTGAATAACATTGGAGAAAGGCTACAACCCTGTCTTACTCCCTTCCCAACTGATGCTTCCCTTTCATGCCCTTCGAGTCTAATAACTGCGGTCTGGCTTTTGTACAAGTTGTAAATAACTCTCCTTTCCCTATATTTTACCCCTGCTGACTTCAGAATTTGAAAGAGTGTATTCCAGTCAACATTGTCAAAAGCTTTCTCCAAATCTACAAAAGCTAAAAATGTAGGTTTGCCTTTCCTTAATCTATCTTCTAAGATAAGACGTAAAGTGAGTATTGCCTCCCGGGTTCCTACGTTCCTCCTGAATTCCTGTAGGCGGTATCTACTTTTCCCCTATTGATACATTCTTCTACAGACTTGCATTTGGCTTCTAGCCACTCCTGCTTAGCCATTTTGCACTTCCTGTCAATCTCATTTTTTAGTCGTCTGTACTCCATTTTGCCTGTTTCATTTACTGCATTTTTATATTTTCTCCTTTCATCTATTAAATTTAGTATTTCCTGTGATATCCAAGAATTTTTTGTTGGTCTTGCCTTCATTCCTATTTTGTCCTCTGCTGCCTTCACTATTTCATCTCTCAATGCTACCCATTCCTCTTCTACTGTTTTATTTCCCCCTGTTTCTGTCAATTGTTTCCTAAATCTCATTCTGAAATTCTCCAGAACTTCACTTTCCTTCAATTTATCTAAGTCCCATCTCCTTATTTTCCTACCTTTCTGCAGTTTTTTCAGTTTCAGCCTACAGTTCATGACTAACAAGTTATGGTCAGAGTCTATATCTCCCCCTGGGTATGTCTTGCAGTTTAGAACCTGGTTCCGGAATCTATGTCTTACCATTATAAAATCTATCTGATACCTTCCGTGTCTCCTGGTCTCTTCCACGTATACAACCTTCTTTTGTGATTCTTAAACCATGTGTTTGTAACGATTAAATCATGTTCCGTGCAAAATTCTACCAGGCGACTTCTTCTTTCATTCCTCCTGCCCAGTCCATATTCACCTACTATTTTTCCTTCTCTTCCTTTTCCTACTACCGAATTCCAGTCTCCCATCACAATTAAGTTTTCCTCTCCCTTAACTGTCTGAATAATTTCCTCTAGCTCCTCATATATTTCTTCGATCTCCTCATCATCGGCAGAGCTAGTTGGCATATAAACCTGTACTACTGTTGTCGGTGTTGGCTTCGTATCTATCTTGACAATGATAACGCGATCACTGTGCTGCTCATAGTAGTTTACCCGTATTCCTATCTTCTTATTCATTATCAGTCCTACTCCTGTGATACCCCCAACTGATTTTGTATTTATAATCCTGTACTCACCTGACCAGAAATCCTGTTCATCCTGCCAACGAACCTCACTAATCCCCACTATATCTAACTTCAACCTATCCATTTCCCTTTTTAAATTTTCTAATTTTCCTACCCGATTAAGGGATCTAACATTCCACGCTCCGATCCGTAGAATGCCAGTATTGTCTTTCCTGATGATCACATCCTCCTGAGTAGTCCCCACCCGGAGATCCGAATGGGGGACTATTTTACCTCCGGAATATTTTACCCGAGAGGATGCCATCATCATATGTTCATACAGTAGAGCTGCATGTCCTCGGGAAAAGTAACGGCTGTAGTTTCCCCTTGTTTTCAGCCGTTCGCAGTAGCTGTGTGGCAAAGCCACATTAGCTGATGTTACAAGGCCAGCTCAGTCAATCATCCAGACTGTTGCCCCTGTAACTACTGAAAAGACTGCTGCCCCTCTTCAGGAACCACACGTTTGTCTGGCCTCTCCACAGATACCCCTCCGCTGTGGTTGCACCTACGGTACGGCTATCTGCATCGTTGAGGCACGCAGGTTAGGGACATGCAAGTCTCTGAAGTGGCGCACAGTAGAATGACTTGCACCAGAACACTGAGCCACACGAAATTATTATTATTATTATTATTATTGTTATTATTATTATTTTTATTATAACAACGACAGGTGCTGTTTGTTACTTGTCAGAAACGCACGCATCGTCATTCCTGTTGAGTTAACATTTGAGATTTAACGTCCATTCGTGCTTAGAAAGGAAATCGGTAGGTTCGGGGTTCGATTCCCGGTGACGCATAACGTAATTATATCCTGATTACAGATTCAAACATCCAGCTGCTGGTGAAATAATTCAACTACTAACATCTGACTTCACTTAGTTATCTTCCATTTAGATACCGGGTATGTAACTCAAAATCAAATGTTTGTAAATCTATGGGACCAAACTATTGTGGTCATCAGTCGCTACGCTTAGAACTACTTAAACTAATCTAAGGACAACACACACACCCCTGACCGAGGAAGGACTCGAACCTCCGACAGGAGCAGCCTCGTAAGTCAGTCCCACACCGAACTGAGTCTGGGCACTTGTGATTAGGGACATAACGGTGATATTAAGTTCCTGGTTCAGTAAAAAATAAATAAATAATTAAAAATATTTTAAGAATTGGCATTTTATATAATTTATTTGCTCGTACTGATATTTGGAGGAAATCTCCAATATTTCACATATCTTTATGCTTCGTCAGCTATGACAATCTTAGGCATAATCAAGTATCTGTAATACATGAAGCATTGCTTGGTTAGCTACGGCTACAAGTGGTTGGTTTGATTCAGAACCGTAGTGGCCGTTAGTTCAACAATCGGTTAATAAAAATCCGCTCGCCAGTGGAACGACGTTTCGCAATTGAGAGAAAACGATTTAGAGTACAAAAGTACTTCGAATTTCTGCAGGACTTTAGGATTTCCGACACTATAGTAAAATTTGTTGTCTGTAACAATATTAAATGTCGTTTAAGCATTCATTAATGTTTTATGTGACGGAGATTGTTATATGAGACTGTAATATGTTTGACAATATTCAAGATATGTCATTGTAATAAATTGGATTTAATAAACGTTAAGAACTTAATAACGTGTTTCCTTTTATTTGCAAAATCGTGGTGTTAATTTACATCGGGGATGATTGCCATAAAGCGCAGTTGTATGTAGTGGCTCCATTTTGAATAGTCGAATGACTATACTGCGGAGCGAGCAGAGCACCCGCATGACATGTACGTTAATTGGGCTGCATGCACATCAGGCGAAACGCAATTCAGGTCGTTCGGATATTTTTGCGCATGGTAGTACATGGGAAACTGCATCACAGTACAACACGTAGTTCATGTGATTTGAGCAATAAACAGCAACGTTTTTGGAAATCGCATCACGTACCGGTACCAAGTTTTAATCTATTACTTCTTTATTACTAATTGTATTCGCAACATATTTTACAGACATACAGCACATATACAAATGAGTACACACCTGAAAAAGTATACAATTGTACAACATATATCTCATTAAATATGTGATCGTACGAATTTTATATGTCATTTGTATTTTGATTACTATCTTTCTTTGTTTGTACTGCACTTTTAATTTTGAACATTATGCAAGACAGCCTTACTTCTAAAAATATTCTCCGATAAATACAAGATGTTTTAGAAAAAATGAGGTGGACAGAGAGAGAAGGGATAGGAGAAGTACTAACTCAAGGCAAGAAAAAAATACCAAGGCAACGCCGGCTTTTCAGATAGTTATGTATCAAGCAGAGTGTCCGTGTGTTTGTGTATACGTATTGCATTTTTATACAATAGCTTCAGTCCATGAGGACGGTCGCCGGAAGTGTAAGAGTCACGTACAACACATATTTCACGAGATATGACAATGAGATGTGCGAAAGCTGCTGTATTAAGTGACCATGCTGCTCATTTTCTCATAAACCACTGGACAGATTTTAACCACATTTTGTACACATATTCGTTTTATTACACTTTTTCTCGCTGACAACCACAGAAAAATGATGGGAGGAAGAAAGTTTCTCGCTGACTACTTTTCTGCTGTTCATAGACTAAACTATGGCGTTCGCTATAACGTTAAAATTTATAATTTCTACACTATAAATTATAGACACATGAAATTCTAGAGACAGTATACACACATATAGCTCAACGTGCCTTCAAAATTGTATCATAGTACGACACATTGTTCATGAGATATGAGGAATTGAACAGTAACTTTCACGGAAAACCGCCCCATCACGCACCAGGTTTTAATCTATTACTACTAACTGTATTCGCAACAGATTTTACCGACATGCAGCACTTATACAAATGAATATATACCTCCAAAATTATACAATTTTACAGCATATAATTCAATAAATTTGAGATTGTATGTACTGCGATGGGTGAAAACCTTTCACATTTTGCACCACATTTTAATACATTTACATATTTATTACTAAAACCCTCCTGTATTCCAGTCAGCTGAAAGAAATTCGTGAAAAGTGACAGTGTTGTTGACAACTGTGAACCAACTGTGAAGCGTACTCGGCTGTAGGCTAGAGACTTCTATAGGTCTACAGGGAAAGGAAGAGAATGAAATAGTGAACAGCCAACGAATATCCATTATTTCCGGAAGACCTACCTTTTATCTTCAAGAGACTATAGTTTCCAATAAGACCTGCATTTTATATTACGATTAATAAATGACAGGGCAACCTATTAAACACTGCAGAGTGCATTTGACATCTCCATGTTTCTCACACGGACAAATACATGTTGCTTGCTCAGGGGTGGGCTCCCCAAAAATTATTAATTTTAGATTGTGGACAAGTAACCATAAATATCGTTTATAATCAAGCTTTGAATTAAGAATACATATTCTTTGCATCTTGATGACTACCTTTCTTTGTTTGGATACTGCAGATATTATTTTGTACATAATGCAAGAGAGCCTTATTTCTTGAATACTCTCCCATACTTATGACATGTTATTAAAAAAATTAAAAAGAAACTCAAAGCTTGAATAATTAGGTAAATACTTATGCAATGTTGGGTTTTCAGCTAGTAATAAAATAAGCAAAATCGGATCGAAAACGGAAAGGTATGTGTTTCTTTCTCCCACGAGCTATTAGAGAATGAACTTTCTGCCGTGCACTTCAGTGTGACTTGCAGGTTATTTATGGACATGTAGATAAAAATCGTACCGTATCAAAGAATCTCAAAGGATCTGCGCTTCATTAAGTAAATCTTAATTAGTTACATTTCTTCGTTCATTCCATCGTTTTGTATAATGACGTTTTGTGATGAATACAGGCCAAGATCTCTTGCCAAGACGATGACATCAAGCAGAGGTGCTCACCCCCTCCTTGGCCAATGACTCCCCCTACCCCCCTCCACAAAGAAACTGCGAGCAAACCCCCCCTCCACACCCGAGATATTAGGTCCCTAGTTTTGCCATTTAATATTGCTGCAAGAGCCCATAAGTTATCCAACTGCCGGCGTGGCGCAATGGATAGCATCACCCATGCTGCCCTTCGGGCTGAGTTAGATCAGGTTAAGAAGGGTAAAAAGAGGTGGGAAGTGGCAACAGGTGGGAAGAGAGGGGTCAAAATTCAATCAGACAGTTTTGTGGTGAATGTACAATGTAAGTCTAACCTCTTGCTCAGTTAGAAACTAATGAGCCTCAGACAGAAGTAGACGTAGACAGAGATAAAAAAACTTTCAATAGAAAATTGAATAAGAATGTAGGTAAATCAGCAAAAAGAAATAAAGTTTTGGTGTCAGGTAGTTCTCATACCAGAGAAGTGGACCAACTCCTGCAGGATGAACTAGGAACAGAATATGCGAGGTCACACGTTTCTTCAAACCAAGTGCTGGTCTGGGTCAGGTGACAGAGGATTTAGGTTCACTGTGTAAAGAGTTCACCACAGAAGACAACATGAATATTGTGGGTAGTCTGGGAAATAATATTGACAGATATCGTGAGTTCGACATAGCGGGATACTTAAGTGGAGGAGACACTGACATGAGTGCTAAAATCCCAGTGGTTACAGGTATCAGAGAAGTTCCTTTTTTAGGATACTCAGGACAAAAATAAGTCAAGTTCTAAGAGTAGTCATTTCTGAAGAAAAACCTTCAGTTTAATAAAGCAACTAAACAGTACAACTCTGACACATCAGATCAGCAAACACAATTGTTAGTTAAAAATTATTACCAATTATCAGACATTTTATTTTACACAGTTCTATAACAGTCAATGTAAAATGAAAACTACATCTAGTACATAAAATTATTAGAGGGCTAAGATGTAAAATCAATGAACTATTTATCTGAATTGATGAATTACTCATTCAACCCAGTTGACATAATCTGCCTCTCTGAACATCATGCAGCCACTGGTATAGATTTTCTAAGTATTCCAGGATTTAGGTCATCTTCTACTTCAGTATGTAAGGAGTCAAGATTCCCTTACATTGTTTTCCGACATATTTCCCCCTCAGAAACTTTTTCTACTCTTCGAGATGAACAATTTGAAAATAAACTCAACAGTATTCAATTAATTAATAAAGAAGTTATCGTCATATTCCTTATAGTAATTACGGTCATGTCGCAGTGCGACAAGGAAAGGAATAATTAGCCACGAGGTTGTCGCGCACACACATGCTTTTATATACTGGCGATATTTTTAAAGAATGCGGAGCGCCCAGCGTGAACACCAGGTGGTGGGAGGTCCCCCACACACCAGCAAGCTACGAGCGACAGATGGCACTCCGCGATAAGCCAGCCCTCGACAGCACAGGTAACAGAGAACAGGATAGCAGAAGACAGCACAGGTAACAAAGATAGTTGTGAGACAATTCACTGTTAATTGTGCATTAGCAGTCCCAGTTAATTGTGTGACAGCAGTCTTGTACTCGCGGCTGACGCAACCCGAAACTTCGTGGTGCAATAATCGGCAAGATTTCGAGCTGATGTAACACCAAGCCTAGTGACGAAATGGCGCACGCCGGTGGCGGGATATTTAAAGGGAGAGACATGATTGGCTGTTCACCCAGCATAACCCTCTCAGAGAAACGTATTGATTTGTAGATGAAGTGACACATGCACCACACGTAGGAAAAGACAAGAACTAGGGACAAGGAAGCTCCGGAAAGCTGCAAGAAGCTTCACTTCTTTTTGGTGGGCGCCCATAGGAGGTGGTAGTTGTGTGTGCTGACGCCATCCTCTGTGTGAGCGAAGTCTTGTCACGGACTTTCACGTGAAGAACAGCTCTGTTGGTGAGCGAATCACAGTATCTTCTAGTGAAGTACGTGTGATTACCCGTTTGTTCGAGTGTTGAGATGCGATACTTCATATCTGGCTGTGAACAAGAGACAGAGTGGCGATAGTGTAACGCTTCCGAGCGTATATTGAGTGGCATCGCAGTGGTTTGGCAAAGGCCGACGAACCACGCCAGTAGAATGAACCTAGGGCTTGTAGCTATCTTGACTTCATCAAGATTCAGGTACAGTGCGATCGGCGGTGGTCGATCAAGGCAGTAAAGAGAGTAGTTTGTGACGCAGTGACAGAGCCCAGCGGCAGCCATCTTGTCGTCGGCGCAGCAACAAAATACAGTGAGCAGACCCCTGACAGCATTTACAGATTTCTCACCATAGTTCAAGACATCGCGACAACCTCGTTTGCCAAACTGAGAGTGCGGTAACTTGTGTAAAATCCAGTAGGCGCGATTTTCAGCCATTCTATCAGCCTACTACAGTTATTATTTACTATACAGTCTATACCTATCCTATGATTTTTAAATGAACCAGGAGCAGTAGAGAAACTATGTATATAAATTTGCCTTTCATCTCACTTGTTTAAGAAAAATAAACCAATCATCTTTTAGTAAAACAACTTACTTTTCTTGTAGCTAGAGGCATCATAACGTACCCTTATTGAGCCCCACTAGTTACTAGCTTGTAAGCTTTTTCTTTCAGGAGTTGCCAGCGCCAGTGACAGCGAGTGACAGCAGCACCCCAGTGTTGGCATCATTAGATAAGTGTTAGGGCAGCTCTCTGATTCCAACGTGTTCTTGCTGTAGATGTCTTCCTTGCAGGAGCCAAGGGTACATCACGAGTCAGATATCTTGCGCATTTAATATTAGTTGGAAGCATAATTTAATATTACAGCAACGACTCACACGTTAGAAAATGGCGACCCTGTCAGGATAGGAAATAGACAGGATAAGAGTCGAAAAGATAGAATTCAGTTTGGCGAGGGTCGCAAGCTAAAAAAAAATTAATTAAAAAAAAAAATTGTGACGAAGTTTTCGTGTTGAAGTAGGGTAGGAGTGCCGATTCTGGCACATGCTCGGAAACTAATTTTGCTTTTCAGTGTAATTTTTTGAACATTAACAATCAGTTTATCATTTATTTTCATGTAATGTTATGTTAGATAAACTCATATCAAGTTGAATTTTTAAAATAGGTCAAATAGTTTGTTAATACTTTGTCTTATTGGATAGTTAGTTATGAGATTTGAATTTGAAGCAGGTGAGCTTTAGAATCAATCAGAGATTAAAGATAGTATATTTATTTAATCAATATTGCTCATGTGTAAAGAACAGATCAGTTTTTCGTAAAATAATTATTTTTAGTATTCGTAATTTTGCTAGAGGAATTAGGTTTTTAGCGATTTCAGGTATTAGCCACGGATGCAGAGACACAGTCTGATGCTGACACTTGGTAGTTTTGAAAGTTTTTTTTTGTTGTTGTTGTTTTGCAAGCGCACAGGAGCAGTGTAAGCAGTTGTATCAGAGCAGTTTCGTGAACAGTTAACAACGTTGTTTTGTTGGTTCATCTAACTGGTAAGTGGTTGAACAGTTTTGTAGATAGGTGTTGTTGGTATTAACTTGAAGGAATATATGTTGACCAAATTGAGAGAATCTCAAAGGCATCGGTGTATTCAGGGACAGAATGTGCATCACCACAGTCACTTCATAGACGATTTGTTGATGAAGCAAGGGACTTAGATTGTAGGGATGAACATTTGGAATATGTAGAACCAATTGTTCGTATTAACATGCCACATCACCAGGGACAGGATAACTTTGCGGAGTTACAAGCGCCACGTAATGGTTCTGTGACATACGCAACAGTACCTGAACACAAGGAAGCTGACACGCACAGCTATACAAACCACAAAAAAAATGTTCAAATGTTTGTTAAGCTTATGGGACTTAACTACGGGGTCATCAGTCCCTAAACTTACAAACTACTTATGAACTACCTACGAACTAGGACGGCACAAATATCCATGCCCGAGGGGGGATTGGAACCCCCGACCGTAGTGGCCGTGCTGACCTTGACTGGAGCGCCTCAGTCACCTCGGCCACCGCGCCCGGCTACAAACCACAGAGGAACAGGCTATCCAAAGTATGGTTACAAAGGTAGCATTAAAACGGTATGATCAACATATAAACAAGATTGAAACCAAAACGAAAGATCAGCTGGAGAAACTCAGATCAGAGTTAATCCAGACGATCGAAGAAAAGTTTGAAAACGATTGTTCATGTAGTGAAGTTACTGATACACCCAGTACAAATTCAGTACCTGAACAGACACAGGCTAAGACAGTAGTCAGAGAGCAGAAATCTGATATAACACCCGCGGAAATGCCAAGACTGAGGGTAGTTACAACATTTGCACCAGACAAACTACAGAATCAAACACAGGTTGTAGACAATCGCGAAATACACGGTCAGTCTATCCCCATTGAAAGACAAGACACTGAACCAATAAATCCCATGATACAGTTTGCTAGTAATACCTATACTGTACCACAGATACCACGTTTAGGAGGAAATGAACAGAATTTTTGTACACCGTTGCAACACTTTGAGAGACACACAGGGTATGCAACTGGGAATATGCCGATGAGTAGCGGGCTACAGACAGGTAGCGGATTAGCAGAAAACATACAAAGTAATTTACCAGGGAGTAGAACACTTGACATTCCAAACCAACAAACATATGGAGGCATGAATAGACATGATACAGACCACTTTTTGACGGTTCGAAAATTCCAACACTTCAAAGAGGAAGGTGGAACTATGCATGCATGAACATTCATTGATCAATTTCAAGTAGGTCTACCAAACCATTGGAGCTTGGCACACAAATTAGATTTTGTCTGCCCACACATGTCAGGACCAGTGGCAGAGGTAATGCAAAAAATAGCACAAGATTGCACAACATATCAACAGTTTAAAGCTGCATTCTTGGACAGGTAGTGGTCACATGAGGCACAAAATAGGATAAAGTATGAACTTTTACTAATCTCACCATTTGAAAATTCAGAGGAGAAGAGTGTTGTCAAATTTTTTGACAACATGGATAAGAAAAATAGGTCGCTGGACCAACCTTACAGTAACGGGGAATTGATAAGATTATGTAGAATGAAATTACCAGTCAAGTACCAACAGGCTACTGTAGGAAAAAATGAACACATAAAAAGTTTCAAAGAAATCTTAAGGAACTTGAGTTTAAGTTCAAAGAGGACGAAGTTAGGGAAAAGAAAAATAAGAGGGACAACCAGACTGAAAGACAATATAATAATCACCCTAACAATAATTTTGGGAACAACCACAATGGGAATTCCAGACCATTTAATAACCATAACAGTAATAACAATTTCGAGCCCACAAACAATTCAGGCAATCCAGGATCTTGGAATAATGGGGGAAATTTTGGAAATAGCAATTCTGGGAATAATGGATATAGAAATAACAACGGGTATTGCAACCGAGGGGGATATGGACTGAGAAATCAGAATAACAATCAGGGACATTTTGAAAGGGGAAAGGATGAAAGGAGCGGCAATTGGCAAAACCAAGGTCCAAACAAGTTCCAGGGGAATCAAGGTCAACAGAGACTGTTTAATTCAAAAAAGGTCAACCAGAGGTAGAGGTTAGACCTCCAAATCCCGACAAACGTAAAGATTGACTACAGGAGGAGGAAGAGGATAGGCAAGATAATAGTACACCACCAACACAACAAAATCAAGATATTCATTCAATTCATTAAATCAAATAAATACAGATCCATCCAGTAATAATTCAAAACATACATACCTTAGTCGAAGTCTGAACTACATCACCTATTCTGAAGATACTGAAGCACGATACAAAGCATGGGAGGATAGTCTTAATTGGTCAGATACTGATAATGAGGATGAATCGCCACTTCTTCCAAAGATAGTAGAGATTACAGATGAAAAATTATTGACAGGGTTGCTCGATGTATTTGACGAAAATAAGAGTACAAATGAGACACAAGGTCAAACAAAACAGACTAAACAGAGGACACATAGTGTATACAAAACAGATAAGTATGAGGATATTGAAAATGAATACATAAGGGAATGTCTGGAAGCTGGAAACAAGGAGAAAGAGGATTTAGATAGAAAGCGGAGGGACACAGATATTTCACAGGCAATACCAATAAGGGAATTGCTACAAAACACAACAATAAACCAAAAAGAGGAAGTAAGTATCCAAAGGTTGAAGTATAAATCTATAGAAGACGATTTAATGCAAGAGAGAGAAGTTGGCACTAATATGGGAATACAGCCCATTCTCAAAGTGAGTGTTGGTGAGATTGCATGTTTAGCTATGATAGATAGTGAAAGCCAGGTAACGGCTATTCCAGACAGTTTTTATGAAAGATGTAATAAGGAAAAGGAATTACCTATTTTAAGGACAAGCAAGGTAAGAGTCTATGGCGCTTTGGGAAAAAATGCCACAGAGGTTAAGTACGAAACACGACTTTCTTTCCATTGCCAACGTCATGATTTTGAAAATAATTTTCTTATCATTCCAAAAATGACAACTGACATGACTTTAGGTTTAGATTTTTTTAATGAACGTAATGTACATATTTGTATACCACAAGGATTTTTAGGAGGCGAGGTACTGGCGGAAGTAAAGTTGTGAGGCGGCATCGTGAGTCTTGTCGGGATAGCACAGTCGGTAGTGCGCTTGCCCGCGAAAGGCAAAGGTCCCAGGTTCGAGTCCCGGTTCCGGCACACAATTTTATCTGCCAGGAAGTTTCATCAATAATGTAGTTTTATATTTTGTACAAACAATGACAGAGAGAGAATTGGGACAAATAACAGAGGCACAGAGTCCACAAAAAGGTAACAAGGACTGGGAAAAGCCTCCCAGGTACCAGTTTGGGGAAGACCCTGACATACTTTCAGTAGAAACACTGGAAGATATTCATCAGGAAATCACAACTAGATTAGAAGAAATTGAGAACATATTACGAAAAGATAAAGACAATTTAGAAAATATACTCACATCACATGCAAAGGTTTTTCACCTAAGACTGCTATTATTAAGAATTTTCAGTATAAGTTTGAGGTGAAGGAACACAAACCATTTTGTGCGCCACCATATACTATACCGCTAAGTTATAGGAGACAAGTATTTCTGGAGATCAGAAAAATGTTGGACGACAACATAATTGAATCAGCTAAATCACCATATAATTCACCCTTGCATATAGTGGATAAGAAAGATGGCAGCATTCGGCTGGTGCTTGATTCAAGACAAATCAACACTATTATTATTTCAGAGACGGATCAACCAGAGAAGTTGGAGGAGCTGATTCAAAGGTTTCATGGCATAAAAATATTTTCTTCAATAGATTTACGTTCTAGTTTTTGGCAAATTGAACTAGATCCTACCTGTAGAAAGTACACGGCATTAATTGTGTTTGGCCGATGTTATCAATTCCAACGGCTACCATTTGGGTTGAAAATCTCTTCAGCTGCCTTCATTCACGGTCTGAACACAATACTAAATATGGATATATAACAAAGAAGCACTTGTTATGTGGACGATGTTTTAATAGCTGAAGCCACATGGAAGGAACACAATATCATTCTTGATAACTTTCTACAAATTATGCAAACTCATGGAGTAACAGTAAATATTACAAAATCACAATTTGAAACATCACATATAAAATTTTTGGGACACAATATAACTTCAGAGGGTATCACTACAGATGAAAAGAAAATAGAAGCAATCCGCAATTTTGGTGTACCATATAACAAGAAATGTTTGAGAGGATTTCTGGGTTTGGTAAATTTTTACAAAAAATTTTTATAGGGACTTTAGCTACACCAAGGCTATGTGCACTCACAGGAAAAAACACACCTTGGATATGGGACAAACAAGCAGATGAGGAATTTCATAAATTAAAGGAAGCATTAAGCAATACGCCAATTGTATCACATCCAGAGATGAGCCAGGAATTTTGCATGGTCACTGACACTGCCAAGACGGGCCTGGGTGTGATATTATTTCAGTAAATTGAAGAACACTGACACCATTAAAGACAGCAACAGGATTTACAATAAGTAAAGCATTTTTAAAGGATTTCATACCACAAGTAGGTAAAGTGAAAAGAATTATTGCCAATAACGGACCACAATATAGATAAGCTCATTGGAAAAATATATTGAACAGATTACACATCAAACCCATATTCATTTCGAGGTACAAACCAAGTGGGAATCCTGCAGAGCATACAATGAAGGATTTTGGCACATTGTGCAGACTATTCTGTAGGAAGAATCACTGTACGTGGTATTTGTACCTTCATGAATTTCAGAATATAATTAATGAGACACCCCATAGTACAACAACTTTCCCACCAGTTACAGTACTAAAGAACATAGATCCACCAGAGAAAATAAAAGAGATAATCAAATTTCCAACCATACCAAGAAAAAGACACAAGCAAATTATCGCCAGCGTTTTACATAATATTCGGACAGCAGCAATGAAACGCAAAATCAGATATGATACTAGTGCTAGTAAACGACGTTTTGTTTTGGGCCAGCGGGTATTTGTAAAAACGCATTACCTCTCACAGAAGAGCAAAAACAAATGCCGCAAATTATTTGCTGTATACAAAGGACCATTAATTATAACCAGAATTGATCACGCTAACACCGTGGAACTTACCAATCCAAAAACAGGAAAAATTCTTGGTGTTTACCACACAAGTCATTTGAAAGCATCTGACTAAATGATAAGGAAAAAGAAATTAAATAAATAATTTTTTTTATATACACAGTAAATAAGATTAAAAGGCAAAACTGGGAGATTGAAGTCAAATTATTAATTCATTCTGTACATAGCACGCAGACAAAACACTACTCCTGAAGAAGTTCCATTAAAATAATATACAATAATAGAATGTAATTTTCTTTAATTTAATTTTACTTAATGAACATTTATATTTGTTTTTAAATTTAATGTGATTCTATTCATAGAAGATCTGTTTCATTTAAGGTTTGTTATTACCAATCAACCAATATATTAAATGTTAGTATTTTGATTTGTATTAAGATAGGAAAGGAAACTTAATATTGTACAAACAATTGTAAAATGATAGTCCACCACTACATGACATCGTGGAGGAGTATCATCAAAGACCAACTCCATCCCAGTCAGTATTGACGAGAGCAACAGTGTTTGTACATCCATGTAGAGTCAGGACCGAAGGGTAAATAAAAAAAAAGGGGGAGGGCAAAATGATGATTTGAAGACAACAAAACCACTGGAGAGGCAGGTGCATCCAGATTGGGCGTCAATGGCAACAGCATATACCATAGACATTGTCATATGTCGATATAATGGTTTTCATCAATGTCAGAGGGGAAGGGAAAAGAAAAGACAGTCAGATCCCAAATCCTTTAAATTCCACTTATATAAAAAAATCACTATTCCTAGCCCAATAAGACAAGAACAGAAGAAAAGAAGAGAAGAACAGAAGAGAAGAAAAGAAGAAGAGGGCAGAAGGTCAAGATTCCTTTCTCTCCTATCCATATAATGATTAAAATGTCTTTTCATGGTCATCTGAGAGTGGTCGTCACCCTAGTCACATCTCAATGACATATTTATATCAACCAATCTTCAAATTATGTAAGTCTTGAACTTACATCAACATGCAACAATGCCAACCTAAACTCTGCGGCAATGCAGATTCCCTGACCTCTGAGTAACATCGAGAGTTTGTCATATCAACCCTGATGTGACAGAAGAGTTCCATCATCTCTTCAATGTAATGGCTGACAGTCGGCAACTGCTGTCAACTATTGGCACAATTCCATGTTGCGCCTCAACAACGACGAGCAGGCATCACATGTTATGGGACTACTCTCACGGTGTACATTATTCTAGAGACAGTCTGTGGGATTCCACAACTTCAATGGGCAGCCAGACGAGGACATTATGCATCAACCAATGCACAAACAAAAACGTGTGAAGCAGTGAACAGTGAAATAGAAAAAAAAATTTTATTGAATTTAAATTATGTAAGGTATTTTTATTAAATTTATGTAAAGTATTTAATCTATTGTACTACATTTATGTGAAGTCTATATATTTCTAATATGCTTTCAAAAGGTTACTCAATTATATTTTTCAAATAAATTTAAATATAATCCTACAAAATTTTTCTTAAAAGAGGATACAATAAGAAAAACTTCTTCATCCTTTTAATAATAATAATAAAAAAGAAACATTGACACTGATAAAAAAAATCTAAAATCAGGAAAACAGATGAAACACAAATGCTTTTGCAGACTTGATGCAAAGCTAATTTAAATAATAATAGAAATTTAAACTTATAAAATGATATTACATGCACTGATACAGAACATTTACGAGATTAAAGGAAAAATTTTACTGTAAAGTTGGAAACTTTATTTGAAAAACAGAAACATGTAATGGCAACGATTCTAAATAAATTATTTTTGTAAGAGAAACTTTGGATCTTGAGCAAGACACAAATTTGTAATTAAATAGAAACAGATGTAACAAAATTTTATAGGGTAAGGAATGGATGAAGAAAAAATTGAAATCGCTAATTTTTGCCTGGTTTTGCTCAAATTATCCTAAGCATTAACAAATATACAGACAAAAAAGTTTATCATAAGGGGGAGAATGTAAGGAGTCAAGATTCCCTTACATTGTTTCCTGACATATTTCAGCCTCAGAAACGTTTTCTACTCTTCGAGACAAACAATTTCAATATAAACTTGACAGTATTTAATTAATTAATAAGGAAGTTGTCATCATATTGCTTATAGTAGTTGCGGACATGTTGAAGTGTGACAAGGAAAGGAATAAATAACCACGAGGTTGTCGCGCACACACACGCTTTAATACACTGGATGTATTTTTAAAGAATGCGGAGCGCCCGGCATAAACACCAGGTGGTGGGAGGTCCCCCACACCCCAGCGAGCTACAAGCGACAGACGGCATTCAGCGATAAGCCAGCCCTCGACAGCACAGGTAACAGAGATAGTTGTGAGAAAGTTCACTGTTAATTGTGCATTAGCAGTCCCAGTTAATTGTGCAACAGCAGTCTTGTATTCGGAGCTCACGCAACCCGAAACTTCATGGTGCAATAATCGGCAAGATTTTGAGCTGATGTAACACCAAGCCTAGTGACGAAACGGCGCACGCCGGTGGCGGGATATTTAAAGGGAGAGATCCAATTGGCTGTTCACCCAGCATAACCCTCTCAGAGAAACGTTTTGATTCGTAGATGAAGTGACACATGCACCACACGTAGGAAAAGACAAGAACTAGGGACAAAGAAGCTCCAGAAAGCAGCAAGAAACTTCACTTCTTTTTGGTGGGCACCCATAGGAGGTGGTAGTCGTGTGTGCTGATGCCATCATCTGTGTGAGCGAAGTCTTCTCACGGACTTTCACGTGAAGAACAGCTCTGTCGGCGAGCGAATCACAGTATCTTTTAGTGAAGTACGGGTGATTACGCGTTTGTTCGAGTGTTGAGTCGCGCTACTTCATATCCGGCTGTTAACAAGAGACAGAGTGGCGATAGTGTAATGCTTGCGAGTGCATATTGAGTGGCATCGCAGTGGCTTGGCAAAGGCCGACATACCATGCCAGTAGAATTAACCTAGGGCTTGTAGCTATCTTGACTTCATCAAGATTCAGGGACAGTGCGATTGGCGGTGGTCGATCAAGGCAGTAGAGAGAGTAGTTTGTGACACAGTGACAGAGCCCAGCAGCAGCCATCTTGTCGTTGGCGCAGTAACAAGGTACAGTGAGCAATTTGCGACAGGCGACCACTGACAGCATTTACAGATTTCTCACCATAGTTCACGACATCGCGACAACCTCATTTGCCAAACTGAGAGTGCGGTAAATTGTGTAAAATCCAGTAGGCGCGATTTTCAGCCATTCTATCAGCCTACTACAGTTATTATTAACTATCCAGTCTATACCTATCCCATGATTTTTAAATGAACCGGGAGCAGTAGAGAAACTATGTATATAAATTTGCTTTTTATCTCACTCGTTAAAGTAAAATAAACCAATCATCTTTTAGTAAAACAACTTACTTTTCTTGTAGCTAGAGGCATCATAACATACTAGCCCCACTAGTTACTAGCTTGTAAGCTTTTTCTTTCAGGAGTTGCCAGCGACAGTGACAGCGAGTGACAGCAGCACACCAGTATAGGCATCATTAGATAAGTGTTAGGGCAGCTATGTGATTTCAACGTGTTCTTGCTGTAGATGTCTTCCTTGCAGGAGCCAAGGGTACATCACGAGTCAGATATCTTGCACATTTAATATTAGTTGGAAGCATAATTTAATATCACAACAATGACTCATACGTTAGGAGTAGAGTGGAAATGGAGGATGGAAGAGTTGCCACATTCATTAGCAGCATATGTGCAACTGAAGCAGAATTTCATAAGAAATCATTTATAATAGTAAACGTGTACAGAGTACGAATTTGTAATCCCTTCATAAATCACTTTGAAGCTCTATTGGTTTATTTGATAACAAAAGAGAAAAAAATGATGTTGGACGGTGATTTTAATGTAGACTTCCTCAAAAACTCTCTCAGTGAAAAATTATTGCAGTCAGTAGCACCGTCATTCAACTTAATTCATACTCAAAATATCCATGGGTGTACTGCCGGTCTATATTGTCCAATGGCCACAATATTTCGGCGATCATACATGTCGCCATCATCAGGTGAACTGACAGACTGATCTCCTTTAAACGCGCCGGCATGGAGATCCGCACACTACAGCTGCTCGAAGGGAATTGGGGTCTAGCCCGGTAGCGGGCGATTTAAATACCTTCGGCCCACGGAGCGACCCTTCCCCGGTTTTCCCCCCGCGCCACAGCCGCGCAGTGGAACCAATTGCGGCGGCGTCTGAAATGACATCGGTGTGAGGGCTCTGTCCGCCGTGGTCGTCACTTCGTTACGTTTGCTATATTTACTCTTAATTAACCCAATCGCTGGTTCCCAAGCTTTGCTAAAATTATAGCCACAGTCATGGTTTATGAGGTCGTCACTTGTGCGAATTTCAGTGGCCTCTCTAACGACGCAGTCCCAGTATCTCGACGTCCGTACCAGAATCCTAGTGCGTTCATACTCCATCGCATGATTCTCCAACAAACAATGTTCAGCAACCGCCGACTTGCTCAGATACATCAATCGTGTGTGCCTCTGGTGTTCAACGCATCGGTCCTGGACGGTACGCATCGTCTGTCCAATATATGACTTTCCACACTGACACGGAATCTGGTACACGCCGGCCTTCCTCAAACCGAGATCATCTTTGGCGCTCCCCACCAGTGCACGAATTTTATTCGGCGGACAAAAAACAGTTCCAACCAGGTGTTTTTTCAAAATGCGGGCTACCTTCCTCGAGAGTGCGCTGGTATATGGAACGAACGCAGTGCCTACATCCTCCCTCGTGTTTTCTTCCGTTTCCACAGGTTGTGATGTAGTGGTTGGGCGAAGAGCCCGCTGAATCTGCCACTCTGAGTACCCATTTTTTCGAAATACAGTTTTCAGGTGTTCCAATTTCTGGGGTAGACTCTCTGCGTCGGAGTTAGTGTGCGCCCTATGTACTAGAGTTTTAAGTACCCCATTCTTCTGTGAAGGGTGGTGACAGCTGTCTGCGTGTAAATACAGATCAGTGTGCATTGTCTTCCGATATACACTATGACCCAGGGTGCCATCAGCTCTTCTCTTGACCAAGACGTCAAGGAACGGCAATTTACCCTCCGTTTCAGTCTACATAGTGAATTTGATGTTGGGGTGTATGGAGTTCAGATGTGTAAGGAAGTCAAGGAGTTTATCCATACCATACGGTGCTGCCATCTCTGGGACGCATTGACAATGAACGCGGTCTCATTTTAAAATAATGCGCATGTTTCTATCTCTTTCGAGTCCAGAGAAAAAAAAAACGGCGGCCTTAGAACTTGAATCCACCTCGTAAAAGGGTAGTCATGCTCATAGCATGAATGAGAAATACAACACTTTCATAAATATTGTCCTCAACTTATTCGAAAATTGTTTTCCCCCAAAACTAACACAAATTATACCAAAGTCTATAAAGAAATCAGGGAATACTCAAGGAGTGAAAGTCTGCTGTAAGACAAAGAGATAACTATACCTATAAGTTACAAAAAGTTCAGATGTAAATTTCCATCCAATTTCACTTTCGCCAGCACTCTCAAAAATATTAGAAAAGATAAGGTAAAGACGTCTTCTTAAACATCTTACCACTAATAAAATATTACCCATGTCACAATTCGGATTTCTAAAGGGTTCTGATATTGAGAACTTGAGAAGGCTATCTACACATACAGTGAGAAAGTACTTAATTCATTTGACAACAAATTACAGGCCACTAGTATATTCTGTGATCTGTCAATAGCATTTGACTGTGTAAATCACAATATCCTTTTGAGCAAATTAGAATATTATGGTTTAACAGTAAGTACTGCAGAATGGTATAAGTCATATATCTATAACAGGGAAGAAAGGCTGTCAATAGGAAAGAGATGTATACTGAACTATCATGCGTCATCCCATTGGGAACTAATAATATGTGAGACCCCCAAGGTTCTATCTCAGGTCCCCTGCTTTTACTTGTATATATCAATGACCTTTCATCATCAACATTATTGGATGCCAAGTTTATTTTCAGATGACACAAACGTTGCAACATTGCAATAAATAGTAAATCAAATATAGCCTCAGAAAGGTTGGTAAATGAAATTTTCATGGACATTAATAAATGTTTCCTAGCCAATTCTGTTGCTAAACCTTGAAAAAACACACTATATGCTGTTTAGGACTTGTAAAAGCTATCCTGCCAGTATATGCCTAGAGTATGACAATAAGGAAATAGAAGAAGTTGAAAGTGTCAAATTCTTAAGATTACAGCTGGATAATAAATTTAACTGGGAGGGGCATACCACAGAACTGCTGTAGTGCCTAAACAAGTCCCTGTTTGCTATGCGAATGTTGTCAGATACAAGAGATATAAAAATAAAAACACTAGCATATTATGCATACTTTCACTCCAAATGCTATTTTCTGGGGCAACTCATCAGACCAAGCAAACGTTTTCAGAGCCCAAAAACATGTGACGTGTGATATGAATCATTTGTGGTCTCAACTGAAGAACATCATGCGGAGGGCTATTTAAGGAACTGGAGATACTAACTACTGCTTCCCAATACATTTATTCTCTGGTGAAATTTGTCATTAAAGTTTATCTTTTTTCAAACCATGAGATACCAGAAATAAGAACAACTTGCAAAAAGATTTATGTCACTTACTTTGGCTCAGAGATGTGTACAATATTCAGCAATTCACATTTTTAATAACATGCCAGCAGCCATAAAAAAATTAATTCACAAAAAAGTTTAGTTAGAAAAGAGTCTTACGGATTTTTGGTGGCAAACTCCTTCTACTCCACTAACGAATTTCTTAGCAGAAGAGATTGCTCTATGTTATTTTATATAATACACTCCTGGCCATTAAAATTGCTATACCACAAAGATGAGGTGCTACAGACGCGAAATGTAACCGACAGGAAGATGATGCTGTGATATGCAAATGATAAGCTTTTCAGAGCATTCACAAAAGGTTTGCGCCAGTGGCGACACCTACAACATGCTGACATGAGGAAAGTTTCCAACTGATTTCTGATACATGAACAGCAGTTGACCGCCGTTGCCCGGTGAAACGTTGTTGTGATGCCTTGCGTAAGGAGGAAAAATGCGTACCATCACGTTTCCGACTTTGATAAATGTTGGGTTTTAGCCTATCGCAATTGAGGTTTATTCTATCGCGACACTGCTGCTCGTGTTGATCGTGATCCAATGACTGTTAAGAGAATATGGAATCGGTGGGTTCAGGAGGGCAATACGGAACACTGTGCTGGATCCCAACGTATTCGTATCGCTATCAGTTGAGATGACAGGCATATTATCTGGATAGCTGTAACGGATCGTGCAGCCACGTCTCGATCCCTGAGTCAACATATGGGGACGTTTACAAGACAACAACCATCTGCACGAATAGTTCGACGACGTTTTCAGCAGCATGAACTATCAGCTCGGAGACCATAGCTGCGTTTATCCTTGACGCTGCATCACAGACAGGAGTGCCTGCGATGGTGTACACATCGACGAACCTGGGTGCACGAATGGCAACACGCCATTTTTTATGAATCCAGGTTCTGTTTACAGCATCCTGATGATCGCATCCGTGTTTGGCGACATCGCGGTGAACTCACATTGGAAGCATGTATTCGTCATTGCCATACTGACATATCACCCGGGGTGATGATATGGAGTGCCATTGGTTACATGTCTCGGTCACATCTTGTTTGCATCAACGGCACTTTGAACAGTGGCCGTTACAACCCGTGGCTCTACCCTTCATTCAAACCCTGTGAACCCCTACATATCAGCAGGATAATGCACGACCGCATGTTGCAGGTCCTGTATGGGCCTTTCTGGACACAGAAAATGTTGGACTGCTGCCCTGGCCAGCACATTTTCCAGATCTCTCACAAACTGGAAACGTCTGATCTGTGGTCGCCGAGCTATTGGCTCTTCACTATACGCCAGTCACTACTCTTGATGAACTGTTGTATCGTGTTGAAGCTGCATGGGCATCTGTACCTGTACACGCCATCCAAGCTCTGTTTGACTCAATGCCCAGGCGTATCAAGGCCGTTATTATGGCCAGACATGATTGTTCTGGCTACTGATTGCTCAGGATCTATGCACCCAAATTGCGTGAAAATGTAATCACATGTCAGTTCTAATATATCTGTCCAATGAATACCCGTTTTTCATCTGCATTTCTTCTCGGTGTAGCAATTTTAATGGCCAGTAGTGTTCATCTTGCTTCAGAACTATTTTTGTGCAGTAATGTAATCATTGTAAAAAAGTGTAAAAATTCTAGGAATTATAATATGTACCTAGTATATTCAGCATTTAGTATATAATAGTAGGTTTTATGTCCTTTAAAATGTAAATATTCTTAAGATAATTATTTTTCTGACCAACTGCACATCCACAAGGGCAGTTATATTTGGGATCTATGGCAGGTACATACATATGATCTCATTTTGTAAGTGTGTATTTAGTGTGTATTTTGTTGTAACATGTTCTACATCCAAGAGGATCTCCTCAATTTTGAGCTTCTCGAACAAAAACTACATCTAATCTTACCTACAAGTGTTCAGATTCAAGCACAGTACTTCAAAATCAACTGGACATATGCAGTTACATTAACTACCAACACCAATTCCATTAAACTCTTCTGATACACATTTTCTCATAAATGTCTGTTTCAGTTTTAAGCTATTACTTAAATTCTTTTGTAACATTTAATTGGATAAAAAAATATTTTTCCATTTTTAATTACGTTATAATTAAAAAATCTACTGCATACAGCTGTGCATGAGCCTTCTTCAGGTCCGGGCCCTGGACCGACAGGTCCACTCAGCCCCACACTTGTGGGGGCTGTGGGCATGGGTGTTTATGTCTTGTTCTTAATTAAGTACGTTTTAAGTTAGTTTAAGTAATTTGTAAGTCTAGGGACTGATGACCTCAGGAGTTTGGTCCCTTAGTTTTACAAACATTTCAAATTTTGCAGAGCTCTCTGTTGTGCTACTAGTGAATCATCATTAATCTGCCTTAAAACTCAATAGCCTACAAATTTTGAGCTCTGCTCTTTCTTATCGAGTTAGTGTTGTTTGGTGCAGGGTGCAATCTTCTCTATCATTACAGAGGAAGGTTTTAAGCCAAGTTCAGACTTATTAGTCATATGTGGTTTGGAGAAACTGTTCTGTTGCCAAGTGTATATTAATCGATTATTTATTAAAGAGCTCATGTCACTTTTTTTAATACGAGTTTATCGTGGAAATGGATTGTGCATACATTGACGCGTTGTTTACTTACGAAAGGTCTCTTGTCACACCAATAATTTTCAAGTACAGCCATTGCAAATCTGTGTTTTGTTATGAAATGGCTCATGTTAAAGACAAGAGCCCTTTCTTAAATGAAGCATGGTATGCAGCAGTGGTCTGCTAACCAGCTGTTTCTGTTCACTTGTCTGTGTAGTTTACAGTTGTATTCCTCTTTCTTGATTGTGATTGTTGTTGTTGGTTAGTTTCAAGTGATATCTTTAACCTAAAATTAATTTAACAGTTGTGTACTTTAAATATTTTTTAATTTTTTATCAATTTAAGAGTTGTTAAGAATTTTTTGTGTGTTCCTAAAAAAAATGCCAGAGAGTGATAATGACATCGTGGAAGGTAATAAACGTAAAAGATGTGTTAGCAAGATCGAGAACTACAAAATAAATTGTATATAAAAAGCAAGAATCCGTGATGATGAGTATGTTAACTACAAAGATAATGTTTTTCAAGCACGGAAAACAGGCACACCTGCTCATAAATTAATTTATTTATTTTGAAATATCTTACATCTAGACAGTTCTGTAGATTAGGCTTCAATTTATAGCGTTTTATTGTTTTATGTGAGCCCCATCTTAGCATATATCTTCAAGGCTTACATTTTTAAACTGTTTATAAAAGAAATGGGACTAATTTTTTATGCATTTTGTAGGTGCAGAATGAAATATTTTAACAAATTTTCTGAGGTGGACCAAATTGACATTCTTAGCAGAGGCGGAAGCTTTGCAAGCAAAGACGAACAAGACTTATTTTATCAGTCATTAATAGACGCCCATCCAGATGACAAATAAGAGAAGTTTACTAAGCCTACGCATTCTGTTGAATATGTCAGCGCATTTACGTTTCATGTTATGGCTGGTGAACAACGAGTTAAGGTTTGGAAAAAGTTTCATTGTTTGTACGCCATAGGGGATTAAAAAAAGTTAGAAGACTAATTTGAAAGGTGAGTCGCCTACAGATTTGAGAGGAAAGCAGAAGAATTGTAAGACTTTTCCACAAGATTATACTGACCAAATCAAAGACCTCATTAAGTCATTCCCCCTAAAAACTAGTCACTATTCGTCGAAAAATTACAATATTTGGATGCATAGTTTGACATAAAAAAAGGTACAAAATGTTTTTAGAAAAATATCATGGAAGTGATGTAAAATATAGTATTCGACGAACATTTTAACTACCGGTTTGGAAGGCCCCAAATTGACACTTGCTGTGAGCGTGAGATGCTTAATAGGCGAATCAAAAACCCTCAGCTTAATGATGCAGCAAAACGAGTAGCTGTTCCACAATTACTTGTGCACAAAAGGCGGAGAAACAAATTTTATACTTCGTTATGTGAAACAAAACAATAATATGCAGAACATGATAATGCTGTGCTTTTGTGACCATTATTACACAATAAAGGAAGTATGTAAAATTATATCTGAAAAGAAGGGGAAAAGAGAAACTTTTACTATTTCTAACTACCATGAATGCTCGTTCCAGCAATCAAATAAGGAGAAGTAATAGTATCAGATTTTATGATTGGAATCGTCTACAACACATCAAACTAGTTATCCCAACACAATCATGCATTTCTCTACCCATACACAAAGCATACACAGAAAAAAATACCTATTCCGTAAAAGAAAATGGTTGGTATAAAGAACTTTGTTCAGTTCGTCCCTGAGGAACATGGTTTCTTTCATGATTCAGTGGCCTATAGTTGAAAAAGAACTGTGATTTTAATTATAACAGCTTTAATGTTAATTTTTGTTTGTTAAAAACCAATTCTCATATATCTGTTATAGCCAATCTCATTTGTGTATATGATGTTTCATGTAAAATGAATAGCCTTCATAGAGTCTCAATCAATCATTTCATTTTTTTTAACTTTTGTCTTTATGAATGGGCTTTTGTCAGCTCTTTGTTTATGAAAGGACTCTTGTCAGACAACTTTGATATGCACTACCATGCAACATAAACTACATACTTATTTTTAATCATCGATATGATTATATCAAAATAAATAGAATAAAAATTGTTGTATTTATTAATATTAACGAAACAAAGTTTTGTTTAAATTTTCCGGCAGTTTACTTTGCGTGACAAGAGCCCTTTCATCAAATGTTCCAATCTTTGTAAGGTTTATGAGACTTAACTGCGGGGTCATCAGTCCCTAAACTTACAAACTACCTTATACTAAAGACGGCACAAACATCCATGTGTACTCGGCCACTCCGCTGCGGCATTTCATAAATAACTGATTCTTTTATTGAAGACATCTAATTTTCTGAAAATGTCTCATAAAATGTTATAGAATTATGACCAATTTAATTTATTTGTACACCCTTCTCTTCCTATATTTTAAAACTACAGTTCTTATAAATTGAAATTTCCTACAATTGATGATTCAATATTACTAAAATTTTCCAGGTTATTATGCCATGGTCTTATGGACTTACTACTCAAACCCAATGTTTCGTCCCCATCTGCGGAGGACATTATCAAGGGGAATTGTGGCACTTTTACATTTCTTCTTCGACACCGGAATCCAAATTTCATTTAGTTTCACGCCCTCCGCCGTCCTTTTGAAATTATTGGGGTGTTTTACAATTTATATAGCCTCTCGGTACAGTCTTTCATGGTATCCTTTTGTGGCTGCTAAAACGTGAGTCTTATCAAATTGAATAAGGTGGTCCCCTGGTTGAAAAACATGTTCAGCAACAGCTGATCCGTCAATCTCTCCCCTTCTACAGTTATCCTTGGCTCTTCTAGTCGTTTTTTGACTATTCTTTTTGGGGTATCCACGTATACCTCATCACAGCTACACGGAATACTATAAATTCTTGCTTTTTCCAGCGGTTTGCGGGCATTCTTTACCGATTTCAGTTGATCCTGTATCTTCTGAGTAGGTTTGTAAATATCGGCAACATTCCGTTTCGACACAATTTTACCGATGTGGTCGGTGACATCCTTAATAAAATACAGGAACCTTTCATCGTTTTCAGTTCTACGTGTCAGTCTCAATACCCTCCTTATCTCTGTGGACGAATAGTCATTCTTATGTAAAGCATACTCAGGTGTTTCAATTCTGCGTCGAGTAACTCTAGTTGGCAGATGTTCCTTGAGCTGTCCGTCAACGTCTTTATAATGCCCCGCTTTTGCTGTGGGTGGTGACTTGAATCCTGGTGCAGATAGCGGTCTCTGTGTGTGGGCTTCCGATAAACTGTATGAGGGAATCTGCCATTCCCCTTTTTGAAAACTGACACGTCAATACAATTCAGTTCGCTGTTTTCAGTGCCTGTTCCTCGCATTTTTCCAAGTAGAAATTTGTTATAACCGGGCTTTGAGGGCTTCACAATGTGTTTGTTCATGGAAATCATCATTCCCTTTGAAATAAGTAGTTGTGAGGCAATATTTGAACAGATCTGCAATGTAGGGAGGAAAGATGAGATTCAGCTTTTGCAGCACCTCATTGACTGGAACCATGTTCCACTAAACAGTGTGTTAAAAAAAAGCTGTTTAATTCATTTACACTACCGCCAAGACTTTATGGGTTAGTGAAGGTCCACAAAGGAAAGGAAAATGTTCCTCCTCTGAGACGTATTGATTGTGCTATTGCTTCGCTCACCTATCTGATTGCAAATTCTTGACAACACTATTATGACCACATGTGAGCAGCTCAAATTCCTATATCAAGAATTCGAGATATTTTATAAGCAAATTAAATGACATATTGGTCAAGCCGACATATTAGTTAGTTTTGACGTGGTATCCCTGTTTACTATGGTTCCAGTCAATGAGGTGCTGCAACAGCTGAATCTCATCTTCTTTCCCGACAGTGCAGATCTGTTCAAATATTGCCTCACGACTACTTATTTCATATGGAACGATGATTTCTATGAACAAACACATGGTGTATCTATGGGGAGCCCTCTAAGCCCGGTTGTAGCAAATTTCTAGATGGAAAAATTCGAGGAACAGGCAGTGAAAACAGCAAATAAAAAACCTGCCATCTGGTTACGCTATGTAGACGATACATTTGTTGTGTAGAGGCATGGTAGAGAGGAATTAGATAGTTTCCTTCAACATCTCAACGGGATTAATACCAAATTCAGTTTACCATGGGGAAGGAGGCAGGCGGAAAACTGAATTTTCTTGTTGTGTCAGTTTTCAAAAAGGGAAATGACAGATTCGGCCATACAGTTCATTGGAAGCCCACATACAGAGACTGCTATCTGCACTGGGATTCAAACCACCACCTAGCTGGCGGATAGAGCAAGGAACATCTGTGAACCGGAATTACTCGACGCGGAATTGAAACACCTCAGTAATGCTTTACTTAAGAATGGCTATTCGTTCACAGAGATAAGGAGAGCGTTGAGACCGACACGTAGAATTGAAAACGATGAAATGGTTCCTGTGAAATCTTAAGTATTCCTGCCTTTTATTAAGGACGTCACCGACCGCATCGGTAAAATTGTGACGACATGGAATGTTTCCGTTATTTACAAACCTAATCGGAAGATACAGGATCACCTGAAATCGGCGAAGGATGCCCACGAACCGCTGGAAAAAGCAAGAATTTATAGGATTCCGTGTAGCTGTAGAGACGTATACGTGGGTACCACAAAAAGAACAGTCAAGAAACGACTAGATGAGCACAAGGGCAACTGTAGAAGGGGAGAGATTGACAGATCAGCTGTTGCTGAACATGTTTTTCAATCAGGGGACCACCTTATTCAATTTGATTAGACTCAGGTTTTAGCAGCCACAAAAGGATACCACAAAAGACAGTACTGAGAGGCTATATAAATTGTAAAACACCCCAATAATTTCAATAGGATGGCGGAGGTCGTGAAAGTAAATGAAATTTGGATTCCGGTGTTGAAGAAGAAATGTAACAATCTTCTACCATGGGACGATATTAACAACGGACAATGGCAATCGCTCATGGCGAATTGCGCGCACATGTCCAAAACATCTGATGTCATACTTCTGTGTGCGAGCCCTCGTAAACAGAATTTGGCTGCAGTCAGTAACGAGCCAGAGTGTGCATCGGACATAGAAAAGTGTCAATATCCCCCTAGAAAATGTCCTCCACAGATGGGGACGAAACATTGGGTTTGAGTAGTAAATCCATAAGGCCACAGCATAACAGCCCAGCAAATTTTAATTAAAAAAAAAAAGTTCAAATGTTTGTTATGCTTAACGGACTTAACTGCAGAGTCATCAGTCCCTAAACTTACAAACTATTTATGAACTACCTTACACTAAAGACGACACATCCCAAGGGGGATTCGTACCCCGACCGTAGCGGCCGTGCAGACTGTGACTGGCACGCCGCAGACCACTCGGTCAGTGCGGCCGGCAGTGAAAGTTTACATTTTACTACTGAGGATTCATTATTAACTGGAATAAACAGGATAATATCAACAAAATTCAGCGATAAACTTTGCTTTGAATTATCTGTTGATAGTTTAGAATACTTCATTACATTTCCTTTATTAGTGTTAAACATGTATTACTTACATAAGGTGCCACTTTGCATCTTATATAGTGAAAGTGGTATACTGGAAACAGCTGAAGACTCGAAATACAATTTTGTGGTACATTTTATCTGATTGCTTCAATAGGAACTGATGGCCCCATAGTTAAGTCCCATAAGCTATACAGCCATTTGAACATTTGATTGCTTCAAATTATGAGTGCCTATTGTTATTTGAAAGACACAAAACTGATAAGTTTTATGTTTCTATTGTTTAGATAATGTACCAAATATCAACTTGTAAGGCAACAATTTTGATAATATTTTAACTGTTGTGTTGCAACATTATCCTTCATATAAACGTATTTGTGGTCTCAGAAAACATTCTGGACGCCAGTAATTTCCGATTTACTGATATAGGGGAAATTATGGAGGGTTGTAGTAGAACTAAAATTAGGTACTCAGGTAGTATAGTAATGACATGAAATATTTGTAGTAGTGAGTAAATTATATCGATAGTCAGATTTCACACGCCCAAGAATGAATGCATGATGGTAGATACAAATCTACACTGACACACAGAATAGTGACACAATGCACTATAATAGAGAATATAAGTATAATAAGTTTTTTAATAAATTTGATAGGTCCAATATAAAATCATTTGCTTATCTACAATCAGCGATAAAGACAGATATTCTACATCTACATCTATATAGATACTCTGAAAGTCGCATTAAAATGAATGGCAGAGGGTTCATTGACCCACATTTATCATATTTACCTATAGATCCATTTTATAACAGCTCACAGGATTTCTCTTATTATGATGATCATGTCTCCCTATGTAGGTGGGTACTAACAGTATATATTCGGATTTGGAAGAGAAAGTTGGTGAAAGAAATGTCGCAAATTTATCTCGCCGCAACTAATAACACCTTCTTTTTTGTTTACTGATTTCCACTCCGACTTCTGCAACATTTCCGTGACTCTCTGCCCTTTTTGGACTCTTTCGATGTCCTCTGTCAAACCCACCTGATAAGGATCCCACACTGGGCAGCAATACTCCAAAAACGGACGGACAAACGTAGTGTATGCAGTTTCTATAGTAGTGCTGTTGCATCTTTTAAGCGTTCTGCCAAAAAAAAGCAGTCTCTGGTCCGCCTTTCCCACGACATTATCTACATATTCTTTCCAGTTTAAGTCTGGACTAATAGTAATTCCTAGGTATTTTGTGGAGTTTATGGCCTTCTCATTTGATTGATTTATCTTGTAAACAAAGTTTATCGGATTTCTTTTCGTACTCATGTTGACGACTTCACACTTCTCATTATTTAGAGTCGATTGCCAATTTTTACACCATACTGATATGTTATTTAGATCGTTCTAGATTTGGTTTTGATCTTCAGATGATTTTACTAGACGGTAAATGACGCCGTCATCTGCAAACAACCTCAGAAAGCTGCTTAGATTTTCTCCCAAATCGTTTATGTAAATAAGGAACAGCAGAAGACCAATAGCACTACCTTGTGAAACGCCCGACATCACCTCTGTTTTAGTTGCTGCCTTACCATCGATTACTACAAACTGTGTCCTCTCTGACAGGAAATCCCCTATCCAGTTGCAAAGTTCGTTTGATATACCATAACCACGCAATTTGATTAAAAGCCGTTTGTGAGGTATGGTGTCAAAAGTCTTCTGGAAATCAAGAACTACGGAATCAATTTGAGATCCCTTGTCGATAACACTCATCACTTCGTATCAGTTAAGAGCTAGTTGTGTTTCGCATGAGCAATATTTTCTAAATCCGTGTTCACCTTAGGTCAATAGATCATTCTGTTCGAGATATTTCATAATATTTGAATACAGGATATTTTCCAAAACCCTGCTGCAAGTTGACATCAATGAAATAGGCCTGTAGTTTAGTGGGTTACTCCTACTACTTTTCATGAGTATAGGTGTGACCTGTGCAACTTTCCAGTCCATTGGTTCAGATCCTTCTTTGAGCGAGCGGTTATATATGGATGTTAAGTAAGGAGCTATCGCTTCAGCATAATCAGATAGAAATCTAATGGATATACAGTCTGGCCAAGAGAACTTGTTGTTGTTAAGTGATTTACATTGCTTCACTATTCCGAAGATATCTATTTCAACGTTACTCATTCTGGCCTCTGTTTGTAATTCGAAATCTGGAATATCGATTTCATCTTGTTTGGTGAATGAGATTATAAAAGCTATGTTTACTAACTCTGCTTTAGTAGCGCTATCATCGGCAGGATCGCCATTACTATCACATAATGATGGTATTGTATGTATTTTGCCCCTAGGATATTAACATATGACCTAAATCTCTTTGGTTTTTCAGTCAAATTTCTAGAAATAGTTTCGTTGTGGAATGTATTGTATAGGCATCTTGCATTGAAGTTCTCCCTAAATTTCGAGCTTCTGTATAGAATCGCCAATCCTGGGGATTTTGTGTTCGTTTAAATTTAGCATGCCTTTTCCATTGTTTTTATAATAGTGTCCTTACCTGTTTTGTGTACCAATTGCGATCACCTCCTTCTTTTATTAATTTATTTGGTATAAAACTGTCAGTTGCTCTTGATACTACTTCTTTGAATTGGAACCACATTTGGTCTGCACTTACGTTTGGTGTTTGGAAAGAGTGAAAACTGTCTTTCAAGAAACAATGTATTGTACTTCTATCTGCTTTCCTGAACAAATATACTCTTCGTCTATTTTTGGCAACTTTGGAACTTTCGATATTCAGTCTCACTACGACAGCTCAGTGGCCACTAATACCTGTGTCCGTTTTGATGCTTGTTATGAGCTGAGGATTATTTATTGCTAAGAAATCAAGTGTGTTTTGACATCCATTTACAATTCTAGTTGGCTCATGAACTAATTGTTCGAAATAATTCTCAGAGAATGCGTTGAGTACAATTTCGCACGATGTTTTATGCTTAGCTCCTGATTTTAAAATATAATTTCGCCAACAGATTGAGGGTAAATTACAATCACCGCCTACTAGTATTGTGTGTGTCAGGTTTTGTTTGAACCTTACTGCTATTGTATCATCAGAGTTGGGGGACCGGTAAAAGGAACCAATTATTACGATTTTCGAGTGGGTAGAGACACAGTAACTCACACGAACTATCAACTTCAACTTCACTAGACGATAGACTACTTTTGATAGCGACAAACACGCCTCCACCTATTTTGTTTAATCTATCCTTTCTGAACACAGATAGATCTTTTCCAAAAATTTCTGCAGAACTTATTTCCGACTTAAGCCAACTTTCGCTGCCTACAATGATATGTGTTTCAATGCTTTCTATTAACGCTTGGAGTTCTGGTACTTTCCTGACAGAGCTAAAACAATTTACAACTGTTATGCCGATAGTTCTTAGATCTATATTTCTCCCGTGATCGATCTGCACCCTTTGAGACGGCCCATTTAGTGTTTCCCCAAAGCCCTCTACCCTAAAAAATCGTCCATTCCATGCCACACAGCCCCTGCTACCTGTGTAGCCGCTTCCTGTATGAAGTGGACTCCTGACCTATTCAGCAGAACCCTGAACCCCACTACCCAATGGCGCAAGTCATAGAATCTGCAGCCCACATGGTTGCAGAACCGTCTGAGCATCTGATTCAGAACCTCCACCTGGCTCTGAACCAGAGGACCACAGTCGATCCTGTCAACTATGCTGCAGATGGTTATCTCTGCTTTCATCTTGCAAGCAAGACTGGTAGTGTTTATCATTTCAGATAGTCGCTCAAAACCTGAGAGGATCTTTTCAGATCCAAAGCGAAACACATCATTGGTACCGACATGAGCCACCACCTGTATTTGGCTGCATCCTGTACCCTTCATGGCATCTGGGAGGACCCATTCCACATCTGGTGGAATGACACCATCTGGTGTACACACAGAGTGCACATTGGCCTTCTTCCCCTCTTTGGAAGTCATCTCTCTAAGGGACTCCATTACCCGCTTAACACTCACATTGTCAGTTTCAAAAGACTGGAAATTCTCACTCAGGAAAGCGTTATTCGTGTTTATGTCTACTTCTTTGAATGAATATATATATATATATATATATATATATATATATATATATATATATATATATATATATATATGGAAAGTCCAATATTCACTCTCACTATGACAACTCTATATTCACTAATTCCTGTGTCTGTTTTATTCTCTTTATTAACCCCAGATTATTTGTTGCTAGGAGGTCAAGTAAGTTCTCACATCTATTTACTTTTCTAGTGGGTTCATGAACTGACTGCTCGAGATACTTTTCGGAGAATGTGCACAGTACAGTTTCAGACGATGTTTTATACATGCCTCCAGTTTTGAAATTAAATTTTTAGCAACATATCGAGAGTAAGTTAAAGTTATCACCAATTAAAATTGTATCTTTGGGTACATTTTAGAAATTTGATCGAAGTTGCGATAAAAAGAACCAATTATTAATTTATTCAGGTTGTCAGGTATAACCTCTACCCAAACCAACTCACAGCAGCTATCTACTTCAATTACACTACAGGATAAACCGACTGTGACAGCATTAAACACACCATTACTTAGTTCATTCGATCTATATTTTCTGAACACCATTTGCCCTTTGAAAAAATTTCAGCTGAACTTATCTCCAGCTTTAGCCAGCTTTTGGTTCCTATGATGATTTGAGTTGCAGTACTTTCTATTAGCAGTTGGAGCTCTGGTACTTTCCCCACACAGCTATGGCAATTTCCAACAATTTTTAGATCTGTGTTCCTTCTATCTCTGACATATATGCTTTGAGATTGAAATCCTTTCTATGTGTTCCCAAGGCCCTCTAACCCAAAACCAACCAGCCCACACCACATAGCCCTTGCCACCCATGTAGCCGCTTCCACATGTAGTGGACTCCTGAACTATTCACCAGAAAACAGCGCAAGTGACTCTCAGTAAACGAATGTACCCACACAATTCTAGACCAATATGATTAATATCAATTTTTCTATAGAATTATTGAACGTATTATCAGTTTGAATATAGTAAATTTGCTTGAAATGGAAAAGCTTCTGTCCAAGCACCATCATGACCTTAGGCTGCACAGTTAATGTGAAACTCAATTCACCCTTTTCTCCCTTGATATCTTGTGACACATAGGTGAAGGGCAACAGAAAGGCTGTATATTTCTTAATTTCTGAAAGTAGTTTGAGACAGTGCCATACTGCAGGCCGCTAATGAATGTATGAGAATATGGAATAGGTTCACAGACTTGTCAGTGACTCAAATACTTCTTAAGTAATAAAACACAATACATTGTCCTCAATGGTGAGTGTTCCTCAGAACAAGGGTACCATCAGGAGTGCCCCTGGGAAGTATTATTTTCTGTCTACATAGGAGATCTGACAGAGTCAATAGCTATCTATGGGTGTTTGCTGATGATGCCCAGCGGACGTCGTCCAGAGCACAACTCTCCAGTGGTTTAGCAGTAAATTATCAGTTGTAAGTGTAACCGGCTTCTCTCTAGAAGCTACATATTTTTACTTTTCAGTGCGTTTTTCCCTTCAGTTCATTAAATTTATTGTGTGCTCGCGTTTTGGTGTAGGTGGATGACAGGAGAAATGTAGATCCGGAAACTATCGGTATAACAGTTGTAAATTGTCGTAGCTGTGTCGGGAAAGTACCAGAACTGCAAGCGTTAATAGAAAGCACCGAAACACACATCATTATAGGCAGCGAAAGTTGGCTCAAGCCGGAAATAAGTTCAGAAGAAGTATTTGCAAAAGGTCTATCGGTGTTCAGAAAGGATAGATTAAACAAAATAGGTGGGGGCGTGTTTGTCGCCGTCAAAAGTAGTATTTCATGTAGCGAAGTTGAAGTTGATAGTTTCTGCGAGCTATTATGGGTAGAGGCTGTACCCGAAAATCGTAAGAAGTTAATAATCAGTTCCTTTTACCGGCCTCCCGACTCTGACGATACAATAGCAGAAAGGTTCAAAGAAAACCTGAGTCTAATTACAAAAACGTACCCGACTCACACGATAATAGTAGGTGGTGATTTTAATTTACCCTCGATATGTTGGCGAAATTATATTTTCAAATCAGCAGGTAGGCATAAAACATCGTCCGAAATTGTACTCATCGCATTCTCTGAGAATTACTTCGAACAATTAGTTCATGAGCCAACTAGAATTGTAAATGAATGTGAAAACACACTTGATCTCTTAGCAACAAATAATCCTGAGCTCATAACGAGCATCAAAACGGATACAGGTATTAGTGAACACAGAGTTGTCGTAACGAAATTGAATATCGAAAGTCCCAAAATTACCAAAAATAAACGCAAAGTATATTTGTTCAGGAAAGCAGATGGAAACAAAATACATTGCTTCTTGAAAGACAGCTTCCACTCGTTTCTAACACTGAACGTAGGTGTAGACCAGATGTGGCTCAAATTCAAAGAAGTGGTATCGACAGCAATTGACCGTTTTATACCAAATAAATTAATAAAAGAAGGAGGCGATCCCCCTTGGTACAGGTCAGGACACTGTTGCAAAAGCAAAGGAAAAGGCATACTAAATTTAAACGAACACGAAATCCCCAGGATTTGCGATCGTACTCAGAAGCTCGAAATTTAGCGAGGATTTCAATGCGAGATGCCTACAATATTTATCACAACGAAACTCTTTCTCGAAATTTGACTGAAAACCCAAAGAGATTTTGGTCATATGTTAAATATACTTGGGGCAAATCTCAAACAATACCTTCACTACGCGATAGTAATGGCGATCCTGCCGATGACAGCGCTACTAAAGCAGAGTTACTAAACATAGCTTTTAGAAACTCATTCACCAAAGAAGACGAAACTAATATTTCAGATTTCGAATTACGAACAGATTCCATAATGAGTAACGTAGAAGTAGAAATCATCAGAGTAGTGCAGCAACTAAAATCACTTAACAAGAACAAGTCTACTGGTCCAGATTGTATACCCATTAGATTTCTATCTGATTATGCTGAAGCGATAGCTCCTTACTTAACAGTCATATACAACTGCTCTCTCATAGAAGGATCTGTACCAAAAGATTGGAAAGTTGCACAGGTCACACCTATATTCAAGAAAGGCAGTAGGAGTAACCCACTAAACTACAGACCTATTTCATTGACGTCAATTTGCAGCAGGGTTTTGGAACATATCCTGTATTCAAACATTATGAATTATCTCGAACAGAACGATCTATTGACCCAAGGTCAACACGGATTTAGAAAATATCGTTCATGCGAAACACAACTACCTCTTTATTCACATGAAGTGATGGGTGCTATCGACAAAGGTTCGCAAATCGATTCCGTATTTCTTGATTTCCAGAAAGCTTTTGACACCGTACCTCACAAACGGCTTTTAATCAAATTGCGTGGTTATGGTATATCGCCCCAAGTTTGCGATTGGATAGGGGATTTCTTGTCAGAGAGGACACAGTTCGTAGTAATCGATGGTAAGGCATCGACTAAAACAGAGGTAATATCGGGCGCTCCACAGGGTAGTGTTATTGGTCCTCTGCTATTCATTATTTACATAAACGATGTAGGGGAAAATCTAAGTAGCTCTCTTAGGTTGTTTGCAGATGACGCCGTCATTTACCGTCTAGTAAAATCATCTGTAGATCAAAACCAACTGCAGAACGATCTGAATAAGATATCAGTATGGTGTAAAAATTGGCAATTGGCTCTAAATAATGAGAAGTGTGAAGTCGTCCACATGAGTACGAAAAGAAATCCGTTAAACTTTGTTTACAAGATAAATCAATCAAATGTGAAGGCCACAAAATACCTAGGAATTACTATTACTTCAGACCTAAACTGGAAAGAACACGTAGATAATATCGTGGGAAAGGCGAACCAGAGACTACGTTTTATTGGCAGAACCCTTAAAAGATGCAACAGAACTACTAAAGAAACTGCATACACTGCGCTTGTCCGTCCATTTTTGGAGTATTGCAGCCCAGTGTGGGAACATTACGAGATGGGTTTGACGGAGGACATCGAAAGAGTCCAAAGCAGGGCAGCTCGTTTAGTATTGTCACGATACAGGGGAGACAACGTTACGGAAATGATACAGGATCTGGGATGGGAAACACTACAACAACGGCGCTTATCGCTGCGGCGTGGGCTACTTGCGAAACTCTAATCACCAACATTCTCCTCCGAATGCGAAAATATATTGTTGACTCCCACTTACATAGGTAGAAATGATCATCAGAATAAAATATGAGAAATCAGAGCTCGAAAAGAGAGATTCAGGTGTTCTTTCTTCCCGTACGCTATTCGAGAGTGGAATGGGAGATAAATAGTATAATTGTGGTTCGATGAACCCTCTTCCAGGCACTTAAATGTGATTTGCAGAGTATCCCATGTAGATGTAGATGTATATGTAGATGTAGATGATGTGATGTATGAGAAGGTGTAGTCATTGAATGACTTTAATAACATTCAAGATAACTTAGACAAAATTTATATTTGTACTGAGGAATGGCAACTAGCTCTATATGTAGAAAGCTCCAAGGTGATACAGATTAATAGGAGAAACAATGCCATAAAGTTCAAATATAGCATTTGTACTGTGCTCTCAACACATTCACATCGATTAAATATCTATGCCTGATGTGTCACAGCTATATGAAATGGAATGAATACATAAGGTCAGCCTTGAGGAAGGAGGTGGATGCTCGACTTCAGTTTATTGGGATAATTTTGGGAAACTGTGGTTCATCCTGTCTTGTGTACTGCACAAGTGTTTGAGACCCCCAGCACATCGGTTTAAAGGAAGACTTAGAAGCAATTTAGAGGTAGGCGACTAGGTAAGTTACCAGTAAGTTCAATCTATGCACAAGTTATACAAAAATGCTTTGAGAACTCAAATGGAAATCACATGTTGGAAGGCGATTTTCTTTTCCAGAAAAACTAGTGATGGTGTTTAGAGGTCCAGAATTTGAAGCTGCCTTAATAACGATTCTCTTGCCTACAATTTAAACTTCATGTAAAGACCACAAAGAAAAGATAAGAGAAATTAGGGCTGTTACAAAGGTATACAACAATATTAGTTTTTTTCTCAGTCTGTTCAGGAGTGGAAAAGAAAAGGAAATTATTCATAGTGGTATGAGGTACACTCCACCATGCACATTCCATTAGATGCAGAGTATGTATGTAGATAAGCCTTATAATTGGCAATGTCCAAATTTTCTCTACGATTGTATTTATGAGTGAGGCTATGTTCATAGTTTCTGCAGGAACCACATTCAAATAATCAAATTTCTCTCAAAATGATGAGACAAGTGGAATTATAGGTTACTTTATTTAATACTATCTTCACCAGAAATGTTATTTTTTTAATAGTTTATTCTACTGGAGATTGAAACTAGAATTCTGGTGATGGGAACTACCTTACTTATACAAATACCTGAATTTAATAATCTAACAATTTTAAATTCTTATAATGTCTACAAGAATCTGCATCTATATTTAAATCACCCTGTATTTTGAGGTCATTGTGTCCAACTTCGATTAAAAGGGCCTTGTAGATTTTGTTCCCCAGCATTGATCTATAATAGTCTGAACTTTTTATCTATAGTGAATGATCATGATGGGAACAGGGGTTTAAACCCTCTTTTCTTCCTTTTCCATCTTTCCCTGTTATTTTTATTGAGGATTTCAAAGAAATCATGCAGTAATGATTCTGTGGTGATTAACAAATTGTATTTCATTGCACTTTTCAAAAAGTCTTTTTAATGTATCACAATACGAGCTAATTCATGTGACCACACTCTGCTTAACGGGCAAAGAAATTACTTTTTTATGTTAATTTATATCTGACTCTCCTATTCTCATACTGTCTATAGTAACTTCATTCTAGGGAATAGCCATCTGTTTTCAAATATCCTATTTCATGTATCCTTAGTTTATATTCTATTGTTCTCAGACATCAATTATATTCATCAATGAAAGCATGCAGCATTGGAATGGTCATGCGGTTCTGGGCGGCATGTTAGGGAATGTGCTTCTGCTCCTGCAGGAGAGTCGGTTACTCCACCAGGCATAGGTGTGTGTCTTGTCCTTAGGATAGATTTAAGTTAGTTTAACATTGAACCATTAACCACTTCAGAGAGTACATTGTTTATGGACTCCTCAGAATTGTAATCAGAGTTTCCACTCATGGAGACTGTGGTATCATTAGCAAATTAAGTAAATTTACTGGACAGGCTTGTGAACAAAGGAAAATCGTTTACAAATATTAAAAACAGCATTCGCTCTAGAATAGGTCCTTGTGACACACCACAACCAATAGGAGTCCATTCAGACTGAGGAGAGGGGGTACCATTAACTTATCTGAGCTGTTTAAAACTACTTTTTGTTATTGGCCATAAAGATACCATTGTGCCCAATTACCTGCAGCGCTCCTTATACCAACTAATTTAGCTTTCTGTGTGAGAATATGGTGATCTACACAGTCAAAGGCTTTTCATAGGGCACACAAGACACAAATTCATATCTTTTTTTTTTTCATTTAGTCATTCAAGGACTTCATTTGAAAGTGCACACACTGCATCTTCAGTTGAACAGCCCTTTTGAATGCCAAATTGACTTTTGCTAATAACTCTGTATCTTGTGAAATGTTCTGTAATTCTATCAAGCATTAATTGAGGCTTTTGAAATGTAGTGCTACAGAAGAATGCTGAAGATTAGGTGGGTGGATCACATAAGTAATGAGGAGGTACAGAACAGAATTGGGGAGAAAAGGAATTTCTGGCATACCTTGACTTAAAGAAGGGATCGATTGCTAGGACACATTCTTAGACATGAAGGTATTGTGAATTTAGTGTTGGATGGAAGTGTGTGGTTTAAAAATGGCAGAGGGAGACCAAGGGATGAATATAGTAAGCAGATTCAAATGGATGTAGGTTGCCATTCTTATGAGGAGATGAAGAGGCTTGCTAAGGATAGAGTAGGGTGGAGAGCTGCATTAACCCAGTCTCCAGACTGAAGACCACAACAACAACAATGTAATTTACATTTCGGTCGCCGTTTTATGGGCGTGTCTACAAAAAAATTTATATCACATTTCTATTATAAATAATCCATTCAAATACATTCAGAATTACATTCCTAAAAACATTTACAAAATTGTTCCTGTGTACATGCAATCAAAATTATAGTAATTGAAAGAACTTTTTTAGGGTAATACGGCAGGTTAGCGTCTTACTAGTAGTCAGCTTACAAGATATGTCAAATAGTTTAACGAATCTGTTTAAATGAAATTCATTTTCTCGTTTAATAATTCTGATAGTTTTTCTCTCTCTCTCTGTACGAAAATTTCCAATTCTTCTAAAATATCTAACAAAGGGCCTTTATTTGAAATTTGGATAACCCTCATGATGTCTTCAATATTACCCAATATGTGCCCAAATTTATTTTCAACAGCCGTTTCCCCTACATGCAATGCCTGCAATTCTGTTAATAATGAGATTGGATGGTAGTTTGTGAGCTCTTATATAGGGGCTTCACAATTACATATTTGAGTCTTTCAGGAATAATGCCTTGCTGGATTGAAGCATAAAAAATATGGCACAGAATATCATTTACCCATGGACAAGAATATTTCAATAAATTATTAGGTATACTGTCTACCCCTAAAGAATGCTTACATTTTAGGGACCTAATTACCTTTTCCATTTTCTGTACAGTAACTGGCTTAAGGTACATTTCTGGTATTATGTTGGAGTAGGCAGCGTGACATAATGTCATGGCTTCCTCGACAGAGGGCATGCAGCCTATTTGCTGAATAACTGACAGAGAGTGTTTCTTAAAAATTTAAGCTACAGTTTTTAGATTTTCTGTTATGTTTCCTCCTTATCTGATAGTTATGTCATCTCTGGCACTTTTTCTCTTTTCGTTTTTCTTTTTATAATGTTCCAAATTGTTTTCATTTTATTTTTAGAATTATCTGTTTGCTTCTTATAATAAAGGGTTTTTGATTTATGTATTACTTTCTTCAGACTATTGCAATAAAGTCTGTAATGATTCCATGTTTCTATATCATTTGCTGTTCTGATTTTAGCATAAATTTTCCTTTTTGTTCTACAAGGCTGTTTAATACCTTATGTAAACCAAGGCTCACTTGTAGAATTTTAGGGACTATTTCCGCCCATTTCTTTGGAAAACATTCTTCAAAAACAGCAGAAAAATCGTTTATGAAGTAGTTAAATTTGTCATTAGCATTATCAGTACTGAAAAGAAGGGACCAATCAACTTGCTGTAACTTACGTTTGAAAGATTCTTTTGCCTCTTGGTTCATTCTTCTTTTGGATTTCCACTCAGGCTCAGTGGTCTTGGGTAAGGCACTTGACTGGAAACCAAATGATTGTGGGTTCAGAACACGGTCGTATCTCGGATTTTTTTCACCTCTCAATGATGTGAGGAATCACCAAAAAAGACACGTGGTTTCGATTCCACATTAAGGTGTAGGTCTCCTTTCCCTGGTTGGATTACTGTGGTAGACTAAGAACATGCAAGTCGCTGAAGTGGCGTCCAATTGAAAGGCTTGCACCAGGCCAATGAGCCACACGATATTATTGTTATTATTATTGTTATTATTATTATGAATTTCCATTGGGGAGATAGTTTATTATGAGGATTAACATTATGAAGAATAATTTGTTTGGCCATCATGGTCTGTGACGCCATTCATAACATGACTGTTATTAATGTTCTGATTGACTGTTGACTGCAAACAGCTTCTTTGTTCTCTGATTTAATAACGCTTCTAGAAGAGATACAAATGTGGAGGGTGTAATTTAAATACTACATTCTGAATAAGAACACTAACAAGGAGACCACGAGGATATCGCATTTAGAATTGTTTTTATATTAATGGTGCACGAACTTCAGAACTCAAATATTAATCAGCTAAAGCCATTCGATGCAAATTTCAAAAATAGTCGAGAAAATCGACTTTGATGTTTTGCAAGTAATCATAAATACCAATAACTAAACGAATTTCAGTATCTGTTGGTGTAGATTGGTGGAAGCTTTCTGGCCTTGCAACTGTATGGTTGGTGTTTCTAATAATAATTTATAATAAAAATAATAATAATTGTATGTAGATCATATTTTACAATGATATTAGACATTTAACATATCATAAAACATGTCAGTGTTTTCAGTTTTACATATAGCAAGTGAATTGTTAGAATTTTAACATTTATATATAATTTCAGACAATTTCAGTAATAATTTTTCAAAATTTCATTAGATCACACACAATCTATGTTGTTTTGAATTCAACTTTCTGTTAAGAACTAATTTATATCATACCAACATCTAGTGATAAAGTGTTCCTTCAGTTTTCTTTTGAAGGTACTTAGTTCCTTTATGTTCCTTATACTAATAGGCAGTCTGTTATATAATAGGCATCCAGCATTTATAGGGTCTCTATCTGTCAGTTTTAGTCATTTTCTAGTGATATGAAAATTTTCCCTATTTCTTGTATTGTGGTCGTGGATGTCTTTGTTCCTTTTGTAGGTTTTTATTTGAAAAAGTAGGCATATAGTCTCATATATGTAGATACTTCATAGTGTCAGATTTTTAAATCTTTAAATACATTTTTAAATGAATCACTGGTGTTAATCTTGCAATTATCAGATCACTTTCTTTTGTAGTTTTAAAATTCTGTGAATATGTAAATCAGCTGATCCTCCCCATACTGGTATAATATATAATATGTATGGGCAAATAAGTCCATAGTACATATTAGTAAAGTCTCTGTGTTCATCGTACAAGACATATTTTCCATTAAAATATATTAATGCTAATTTTTGAACAGATTTTATTAATATGGTTTTCCGATGTCAGATATTTCTGAGTTCACTTCGTCTAAAGCTGTACCCCCAACATTTAGAATAAAATTTTGAGAGCTCTTTTTCTGGTTGTTTCATAATTTGTACATTTTGTTTTCTTTGTATTTATGATAAGATTGTTTTCTCTAAAATATCTTTCTGCTGTTTGCATGACAACACTGGCTTTCTTTTCTAAATGCTTCACTGAATCACTACATACTAGTAAGGTTGTGTCATCAGCATACATAATCACTTTTTCATTTACTGAAATGGGCATGAAGAGGAGAGGTCCTAATACCGAACCTTGAGCTACACCATATTTTACCTGCAGAATTTTAGAGTATACTTTTATCAGTATTAGCAGATTTCTGTTTTATTTCCACACATTGTTTCCTGTTTTCCACAAATGTTTTTATAATATCAGCAGTTTTCCCTATTATGCCATGGCAGTCTAGTTTGTGTAGAAGAATTTTGTGACAAACACAATCGAAATCTTTGGAAAAGACTAAGTACCAGAAATTTTCCTTTGATGATCCATGGCTTCGGTTATGTGACTTATGAAATTTACCACTGCAGTCTTGGTGGATCTCCCATTTCTAAATCAATGTTGTGCATCATTTAGGATGTTTTGTTTCTCTATGAAATTTATTATTCTTTCTTTAATCACTGTTTCTACTATTTTACACACTACAGATGTGATTGTCATGGGCCTATAGTTACCAGTATCTTCATTATCTACTCCTTTAAAAACTGGTACTACCTTGCACATTTTTAAACAGGCTGCGAATACTCCTTCCTTCATCACTGAATTCCTTTTTTGACAAACTTTTTTTATTTGTATTTGAATATTTACACAATTATCTTATGGTAATTTTTATGAAGCGTACATGTATTTTTGTTTATTTGTAATTTGCTATATTTTATAGAAGGTTGTTAATAATGATGGTTTCAATAAAAAAAATGTAAGTTATATATTTTACAGTATTGGCTTATTAGTTGACGATGGTAGTCTTTGATTGTTCAGTTTGTGAAGAGCTACAACACTATTTTTGGAAGGTCATCTCCATAGCTTCTAAATGGCTTTCCAATACCCAACCATCGTTTTACGTGACTTCAAGGTCTTCAGCTCGTCTACATACACATAAACAAAAACTGACACAACACATGGAATTAGAGACTCCAAAGGTCAGTCACACTGTCAGTCACTCACAACACCATCTGTCAGGATATTCCACGATGTATTTCTAATGGCGGCATTTACACTGTCCGTCACTAGACCGTCATGTCACATCAATATTTCTCGAGAAGAATGTTTTGACGGTCGTCTGCTAATGTCAGTAGTTAACATATTTTCGTTACGTGATTTTCATGTTGTAGTCGACGATTGCACCGTTTACATGCAAATGTGTCTTATTAATCTTTATTTTATTATTATTCTTTGCTTTAGTGGTAAATTCGGAATGTTTCATGACGACTTACATAGTTTTCTTTTTCTTTTTTTGAGTGTCCACCTAAAAGCGAGGTCAGATATCTGAAACCGAAAAATGATTGACGTTTCGTAATGTTGTAATAGAAAAGACTGAAGAAAACCGATCATTTGAATAAGATTGTAATTTGCTGACGCAATTTTCATTAAATAATATTTTAATGAAAACGTCAGCGGGCAAATCGTAATGGATAAAGTAAACAGACTCAATTCATGCTCTTATAAATATTGTTTGATGTGTTTGTATGTGTATCTTTTCGCTTGGAAATAGATGACGATGTTTTGAAATGTTGTTTCAGCTCTTTTACCACACTAAGTTGGCCAAAAACATACATTTTAAAGTGTTTTCGTCCGTCAATAACATGTAGCTTTGTTATTTCCTCAATTCCAGAATTGAACTATGACTTCCTACATAACAGATTGTCACTCATAACTTCACTTTAAACATCAGGTATTGGGATAAGGAAATTGACGTGATGTACAGTGTGAATACATCTTGACGTACGGTGCCGTGACGTCACATTGATGTGACGGACAGTATCGGCCTTTTGTTTACATAACTGAAATCGAAAACTAAAAAACTTATCCGTCACAGCAGGATTCGATCCGTCGGTCCTATCATTGTGAAACCAGAACCTGCTACCTGAGCTACCACCTAGAACATAAGGCCTGATAACTGGTCGTGCCTACGTCACACGGCGGCCGCCATCTGACTGGCCGGCAGTACAAGGCGGAGGGCTTGCCAGCCTGTCAGATGGCGGTCGCCGCCTCTTGGTGTAATGTAGGCACGCCCAGTTGTCAGGCATTGTGTTCTAGGCGGTGTTGGCTACACCGACAGGTTATGTTAATATTATAATTGTTGAGTCTTACGAGGACTTTGCTAAATTTTGAAGTCGATTTTTCGAGATTTTTTTAGAGTTGCGTCGAATGGCTTTGGCTGGTTGTTATTTAAGTTCTGTACGCGAAATATCAAGAAATTCTAAAATCCGATACCCACTTGTAAGTACTTCTGCAAGCCACTAATAGCTTTGTTCGAAGAATTGCCAGAAAGCTACTTGGAGAGCCAGCAAACAGGCGCTACTGCGCATGCGCGGCAGTGGTGACGTCATGTTTCCGTGTTTGGTGTCTGTGCTCTTCGAACACCCATCTCGTTTTATTTCGCCTGTTCGCCACCTTCGTTAGTGTAGCGTGAAAAGAGCAGAATGAACAGCGTGATTTGTTTATTCACCATTTATCATTTAGAAAATTACACGAGATAGGTTTCGTCATAATACAAATATGTTTAGTCGCATAATTAAATGAAAGATACACATCATATATAGAAAAATATTTACAATATAGCACAGTATAGGCCTACTACTTGCAAAATAAACAGTTTCGCATTTTGTTAAGGAAAGTTGTTGGTACTCTTTTCAGATTATATTTTATTTAAATACTGTTTCGACATATGATAGTAACCTTTCGTAAGGAGAAACACTTTGACACCTTTTTTAAAGCTGTCCATACTATTTATTTGTTTCATTTCTTGAGTCAACGTATAGTACAATACTGTCCTGAGTTGTCATTTTGTGTTTTCTTGTTAGGTGCAGGTGCTTACTAATTCGTGGATTATGGTTATGTATATGAGTTAGCTGTCTCTCCCACACAGGAACCACTCATGTTCCGCACACAGGGAACGTTGTGGTGTAGAAACATTACATTAGCTATGACACAGTTCTGCAAGAACCACAGCGAGAGATTTAAACTGAATGGTAGGGCTGTTTATTTTTAAAAAAAAAGTGTCGTGGCACAGCATTCATTGCAGGTAGTACGAGAACAAATAGAGATGACTGTTACGGGCATACGAAAAACATTGTCGCTAATAGGCCCAAGGCCTGTTTTTGACAGAACAACGATGAATTTACTGTCTCGCCGTGAAAAACGCCTAATACTTCGGTACGGTGACAACAAATGCTTCAAACCAGGATAAGCACTGTCACCCAAAATATAAAAACCTTGGCACTTTTCGTTATTGGTTTCCGACAATATACTCGTTCGAATACTCTGATACCGTGGACCGATCTAGAATAGGTGTCTAATGTGTCTCTTGCAGAAACCACCTGCAACTGAACGGGAAAAATCTGGACCTTCTTTGGGCATGTCTGTTCTGACATGGGTCCCATCTATTGCACCTGCCATTCCTTTATTGCGCAGATGGGTCTCTATGTCATCTGTTACCTCTCCAGTTGATCACTTTATAACGTCCACACTCAGGGTACTCATAAATTTTGCAGCCCTTTTAATTTCCAAACACAACAAGCTGATAAACATTGAACCTGTCTGCTACATTACGGAAACCTGCAGCTTCATGACCAGCAAACCACAAAAAGAATCAGATTATGTTGTAATAGGAGTATCTTCCTCATTCCTGCGTCCTGGTACGTATGTAAGAAACCAAATTTCTAAATTGTTCTGTCAGAGCCCACCCCACCCAAAAATGTTGGACAAATTCCTTATCTGAGAAACGTAGCACAAAGTATAAAAAAAAATCTGATTCCTGCCTTTTATTGCGGCGCAACAACATTGCGTTAGAAATCGACGTCACTGGAGACGAAATCTGAATCGCTCGACATTTGGAACGAATGTAATTTTGAATTCTGTTACCTTACACAGGTGATTTTATAAGAATAAATAATACCGTACAATTACAGAAGAAGCACACAAGTCTAATGTGTCAACTTCTGAGATAACTTCCATTTTGAACAAGGGCGCGTCGTGTATCCCCACCACAAATAAGAGAGCAACGCGCATGCGTGAATCTGGCAGCCAGAAAATTTCCTCGGGCAGCATCTGGCTACTTGGCTCTCCTTGCTAGCAGCTCGTCGAACAGCTGGCGCCCCTCATCAAGTAGTCAGATTCGGCGCCAGGCGTTCTTCAAACACGAACTTTCGTACTACGCATGCGCGCAGCCACAAAGCAACTCTTCGAACGAAGCTATTGGGTCGAAGAGATGTCACTTCCGTCTCATATTGGGTGGCATATCTTTGTGAACATCCTTGGTCCGATGCATTCTGTGAGCTTTCTGCTAGTGTTGTGTCAGTGTAATCTACGTGTGCTGCATTGCAGTTTTACGTGTATTGACAGTTCTCTACATGTTAGACATGTCTTCTGGCGCGGTAAATACACATTTTAAAGTCTAATGTATTTCTTAATCTTTAGCTTCGTTTCTTACTGCAGTAAAGCTGGTATTACTATATATAATCACCCCCTACTCTTACGTACATGCTGAAACTGAGTTATACTTGCCCATTCAGTGTGAAGTCGGTTAGTTTATAGGTTACGTATAAATTATAGTACGTATTATGTTCTAATAATAAAAAAGCTGCTCAGATACAATTCACCAATTACCGTGGCGTATTTCGCATTATGATAATGGCTCTGGCTGAAGAGTGTCAAATTGAGTCGTGGGGAAGAAGGGAAGCTTATTAACGAGTTTCGATAGAACTCGTATAAATTAAAATGACAGTGACTTGCAGGCATTTCTTCCAAACTACATGTCAACGAATCTTATTCGCTTGTTTTATCTTGAGACACAATGTTAGTTCGGCCGATCGGTAATAATTTAGACTTTACGTTCATTTGCTAAAATAAAAAATCACGAAGAAAACACTTTTCCAGTCGAATTTCCTTTAAACATTGTGTACCAGTTATAACGAAAAAATGCTACTACTGGTACTTGTCGTTAGTTAAACCTTGTAGCCAACGCTACATCTCCATTTATTATTTTTCATTTTTTTTTTTTTTTTTTTTTTTTCGATCAATACCTAATTTTGTGTTGCTAGTTAGAATCTTGCATTTGGTCACTTGCCCTTTTGATGAGGCTTTGTATTAAGATAATCTTACTCAACAACACTATGGTTAATTTTCATGCACACAACAGTTCACAAGTGGGGTGTGTGTGGTAGACCTTGAATTGTCAGTTTTGTCTTTAAATAACAGTAATAGGCCTAATTATTTTCTCATCTTGCATTATTAGCATGCTACTACATTTTTTGAAGATTCTTTTTTAAAAGAAGCAGGCCTACATCTTCATCTTAATGCAGAAAAATGAGTTTCTAGTAATTTTTCATTTCTATACCTTTTCATCCATAATCACGCAGTTACTGCCCATTGTGATCAATGAACTATTTGAGGTAGGACTTACATGCAGTACTTAAAATTTCTATTCCCCCCCCCCCCCCCAATGCTAACACACCAAAATCAAATTAGTAAATGTTATTTATCAATAACACCTGGTTTGGAAGATTAATATTCGGAAATGAATTTTAATTCAAACAAGATTCAGTCAGCACCCCTATTCATGAATGGGTATGATCAATCTCCTTCCCCATCGTTGTTATAATGACTGGAGCTTGTTCTCAGTCTCTTAAAAACCACACTGTTGCAGGCCTAAATCCATTTCATTCCTTATTATTCAAGAGTAATGCTTGCAGAAATCTTGATGAATGTGTAACTACGTTTCATTTTTTAAAGATGTCTTCATAAATATATTTGAAGTCGTGTACGGAAGATAGGGTGATCATCTCTCCAAAATCAAAATACGGGACACACACAGGTACTGAAGATTACGAAATAAAATGTTAGCTTTATCTGTGACATCACCAACATGGCTGTGTTATCCCTTAAAGCAAAATGATTGGCTTGGCGTCACTCATTAAGGCGAAATAAACACACTAATTAATGCTCACACAGTACAATAAGAAAGTCATTATTTCTTTCTCCCCCACCCTCACCCCATAGCTAACATGTCATATTTGGTGGTTCTCGTATTTATATTTCCTTCTATTTTTAGTACAGTTTGCATTCGGGAGGATGGCGGTTCAAATCCATCTCCAGCTATCCAGTTTTAGGTTTTCCATGATTTCCCTAAATCACTCCAAGCAAATGCCGTGATGCTTCCATTGGAAGGACACAACCAATTTCCCTTCCCAGTCTTACTTAAAGAAAAAAGTGAAGTGAGTTTCTCTAATGACACTGTCGACAGAACATTAAATCCAGATTCCTTCCTTACTTAGAGTATGAGATTTACCAAAACACGAAAAGTAATTTAGGCCTAAGAAAGAATATGAAACCAACAGACTAGCTTAGAAAGTAAGAATTTTTTGGGGCATCTGGAAATTATTTCCTTCATAGTCTGCACACTTAATCTTTTCGTGGTGTATTAACTATTTGTGACAGAATAATCATTCTGCAGCAGGATCAGTGCCAGGTAGAGATGGCACAAACCTAGCAACGAACAGCAAATTTTTACACCAGGTATCCTCAAGAAATCTGATTTCGACATTTTTCTTTCTAAATATCTTCATCAAATTCTGGTAAAGTTCTAAAACTTTACTGATCAGGCTTAGAAGGAAGATGATATTTGGGGTGAACCAACAACCGAATTACATGGTTTAAGCACATGAGGTTGTAATGTCTTGTATAATGAATTTGAAATGTTCAAGAAATCACTCTTTCAGCACACCATCTTTCTAGTGAACTAATTGGTGACTACAATTTTATAGCTGGAAAAGTGCTCATGTCATGTCAAAGCATTACATATTACCAACCAAAGAAATTCAGAAATTGTGACTCATTTGAGTTAAAGCGTATTTTCTTTATTGCTTGATTATGAAAGCCCTTTTCTCTCCATTTCCTTATGCATTACATTCCTTGGAAACATGTTATTTCAAATTTTATGTGGCAGTTAGTAAAAAAGGGACAATATACATCCCATATTTATTTTGGCGGGACAACGGGACACTTAGTCTAAATAAGGGATGATCCCATAAAATACGGGACGTCTGGTGACCCAAATGAAGACAGAAATCATGGCTCTGACTCCCCATATTTTGACTAATTATATTAACTTCTTCTGTTTGCACATTTCATATGCATGAATACCCTAAATTTTACAAAAATCTTTACTCTTCCCCAATTTAAATACCTCTAATGAAGTTTTATTCCTGGACCTAATTCTTGGAGACATTCTACTTCATAGAATATCCCCTCTAATTTTTCTTGTTCCACAGTAGGACCTGTGGTTCATGGTGTGGGTTCCTGTAGTCATGTCCTAGTTCACGAACCATGGGCAACATATGAGTGGCCAAGTAAGGGGTCCTGAAAGTTCGGAAACCAGTTACTTTGGAAAAAGGTTGGGCCTCTCGGGCATATTCTGAGTCGTGGCCACCTGTGTCCTCAGACGGTAAAGACTACCAAACCCACCGGTTAGTCCCTCAACCGTTAGGGGTAAAACCCAGTGGGGCCCTGGGCAAGTAAGGCTAGCAACCTGCTTCCCAGGTACTTAAATATCATGCTGGCAACAATCAGAGCAAAATGCCTCGGACCTTTGGAGGTGATGGAGTCCCACCTCTGATTGACAGACCAGGGACTCCTCCAATACGACTTGGCAAACAATCTGGAATGAGATGGGGAGCTATATCAGTGGGGATTACAACGGGTAGAAGGTAGAGCTGGCAGAGGCCTCAAGGAAGATGGGGGTTAGATATTTTAGCTGTCAGTGATGTTAGAGTAAGGGGGGAGAGAAAGAGGACGAAGTCGGAGAATACAAGGTCTAACTGTAAGGAGTTAAATTAGGAAGAGCACAGTGGGGTGTAGGATTTTACATCAGGAAAGCAATTGAACCCAGCATAATAGCAATAAGGTATGTAAATGAATGACTGATGTGGATAGATTTGGCCCTCTCCAGTAAGAAAATTAGGATTGTGGCAGTGTATTTACCCTGTGAAGGGACAGATCAAGATGAGATGGACAGATTTTACACTGCACTTAGTGATGTAGTTGTTAGAGTGAAGGATAAGGATAGTGTTTTACTCATGGGTGATTTCAATGCCAGGATAGGAAATTGAACAGAAGGTTATAAAAAGGTTATGGAGGCCAACAGGAACGGAAAACAGCTCTTGGATTTCTGTTCCAGTATGGGCTTAGTTATCACAAACTCCTTCTTTAAGCATAAGGACATTCACCGCTATACACGGGAAGGAAGGGGAACCAGATCTATCATTGACTATATAACAACAGACTAGGAATTCAGGAAGACAGTCAAGGACACATGTATTTTCAGGGGATTCTTTGATGATACTGATCATTATTTAATCTGCAGTGAAATTGGTTTTGAGACTAAAAGAGCAGAAAGTCAGGTCCATGTGTAGAAGGATAAGAGTGGAGAAGCTCAAAGACAAGGAAATTAGGCACAAATACATAACAATGATCTTGGAAAGGTACCAGTTAGTTGAATGTAATGATTTACAGTCACTGGAAGAGGAATGGTCAAGGTACAGGGACACACTACTGGAAGCAGCTAGAGAATGTCTTGGAACAGTAGTGTGTAAAGGTAGGAAGAAGCAGACAGCCTGGTGGAATGACACAGACAAGGCAGCCTGTAAAAAGAAAAAGAAGGCATATCAAAAATGGCTCCATACTAGAAATAAAGTTATGTTGAAGAAAGAAACAAAGCCAAACGGATGATTGCAGAATCCAAGCAGAAATCATGGGAAGACTTTGGAAACAAGCTAGAATCTCTGGGCCAAGCCGCAGTAAAACCATTTTGGAGCATAATTAGCAATCTTCGAAAGGGAGGGAAGAAGGAATTAACAAGTGTTTTGGACAGGTCAGGAAAGAGGAAAGCTGCTAGTCAATCCTGTGATTGCCTTGGGCAGGTGGAGGGAATATTTTGAAGAATTGCTAAATGTAGGTGAAACGTTCAATGATTTCAGATTTTCAGGTAGAATGGGATAGGAACGACGATGGAAACAGGATCTCATTTGAGGAAGTGGAGAAAATGGTCAGTAGATTACAGTGCAATAAAGCGGCTGGTGTGGATGAAATTAAGTCGGAACTCGTCAAATACAGTGGAATATCAGGTCTCACATGGCTACACAGGATAATTGAAAAGGCATGTGAATCGGGTCAGGTTCTGTCTGACTGGACGAAAGCAGTAATCACGCAAATTTTTATACATGGAAACAGAAAAGATTGCAACAACTATCGAGGTATCTCTTTAATTAGCGTTGTAGGCAAAATATTCTCAGGTATTGTTGAGAGTGCGAGTATTAATTGAGGACAAGTTAGATGAAAATCAGTGTGGGTTTAGGCCTCTTAGAGGCTGTCAGGACCAGATCTTTAGCTTACGGCAGGTAATGGAAAAGTGCTATGAGTGGAACAGGGAATTGTATGTATGTTTAATAGATGTGGAAGAGGCTTATGACCATGTTCCTAGGAGGAAGCTACTGTCAGTTCTTCAAGATTATGGTATAGGAGGCAAATTTCTGCAGGCAATTAAAGGGCTTTACGTAGACTGTCAGGTAGCAGTTAGACTAGATGGCAAATTAAGCTCATGGTTCAGGGTATTTTCAGGGGTAAGACAAGGCTGTAACCTGTCACCACTGTTGTTCATACTATTCATGGATCATATGTTGGAAACAGTAGACTGGCAGGGTGGGATTAAAGTGGGTGAAAACAAAATAAGCAGTCTTGCATATGTGGATGACTTAGTTGTAATGGCCGATTCGATTGAAAGGTTGCAAAATAATATTTCAGAGCTCGATCAGAGGTGCAAGGATTATGATATGAAGATAAGCATCTCCAAAACGAAAGTAATGTCAGTGGGAAAGAGATTCAAACAGATTGAGTGCCAATAAGGAGGAACAAAGTTAGAACAGGTAGACAGTTTCAAGTACCTGGGATGTATTTTCTCATATAGTGAAAGAACTGGAATCGAGGTGCAGCAAAGCTAATGCAGTGAGTGCTCAGCTAAGATCTACTCTCTTCTGCAAGAAGGAAGTAAGTACCAAGACTAAGTTAGCAGTGCACCGCTCTATCTTTCGACCAACCTTGTTGTATGGGAGTGAAAGTTGGGTGGATACAGGTTATCTTATTCATAAGATAGAGGTTACAGATATGAAAGTAGCAAGAATGATTGCAGGTACCAATAGATGGGAACAATGGCAGGAGGGTGTCCATAATGAGGAAATCAAAGAAAAGCTGGGAATGAACAGCATAGATGAAGCAGTTACAGCCAACAGACTGAGATGGTGGGGTCATGTTACACACATGGGAGAAGCAAGGTTACCTAAGAGACTCATGAGCTTGGCAGTGGAGGGTAAGAGGAGTCGAGGTAGACCAAGAAGAAAGTACTTAGATTCGGTGCAGAATGATTTTGAAGTAAAAGGCATAACATCAGGCGAGGCATCAATGCTAGCATTGAATAGGGGATCATGGAGGAATTTTATGAGAGGTACTATGCTCCAGACTGAACGCTGAAAGGCATCAGTCTCTGATGATGATGATGATGATGATTTAATTGAAAATGGAGTATAACAAATGAATATTGTATTTATTGCTTTATTATATTTTTGGGCAGTTGGTATTATGTAACATTTTGTGGCTGTTGGCAAATATAGGAATGTTGGGATAGGCCTACTGATTTTGTTGTTGCAACCAATACACATCTTAAGGGCGGGGGGTGACTGAAGTGGCTAGTTTCTTTAAAAACTTAGAAATTGAAATATATTTAATCTTTTCACGTTCTCCTGCTTAGAATTTAAATTTACAAATATGGGCCAAAAATAGGCGTGTAGATAGCTAGACCTGCGGTTCTCTTTATACTTTGCCATATGTTTGAGAAAAGGAAACAGAAGCATAACTACATACATATGATTTCAAAACTCTTACTGAATGATGTTCCATTCTAACAGTCTTCTTCCTAATCAAAATGCCTTTGGCCTTTAACATTTGTTGGCTTCTAACTCACTGTTGCCTCCCAACCTAACCTAGACCTCGGGCTACACTACAGATTAATCTGTCACCACAACCAGTTTCTCACTTTTCGTATTTGTTGGCTTTGACAAGAGGAAATAATCCGTGTTGAGAAAAACCCGGTTAAAAAAAAAAAGAAACACCCACAGCCCAGTGAGTTAAATTGGGTTTTTACGGGTTTTTTGGGTTCTTTTCATACTGTCAAATTCTTGTGATGAAGCCAGTCACTTTGAGGATACGTGGACGTACAAATTGGACAGTTAGGCTCATCCTTAAAGTGTGACTTAGTGTCCTTTTATGTTAAACTGGTACATTCATTTCAGTTCTGAAAGTAATTGTTGCCTTTTTTCTTACTGAATGTGAGAATCTGCTAACTACATACTCATTTTTTATATCTATTACAAAAATGAAATGACAAAAATGCAACAGCTTTTAAAAGAAGACCTGCCTGACTTGTTAACATATGGTTGTTCGGCCCATTATGTTAATCTACTTGAAGTAATACCTTAAAGTGTGATAAAGCACATTTGTGAAGTTCATAAGTACTTTAGGAACCACCATCAACCACATGGTTGGTTAAAGGGGAAAAAATGGCCTTATGCCACAGCCCCCAATTCTACTAGATGGAATTCCCAACATGATTGCCTACGAACCTTTGATAATTACTCGAAATATGTAGGAATTTTAACAGAGCACTCTGAGGAAGTCCCTGCTAACATTAGCAAAATTTTGGATAATGTGGTAATTTATAAAGATGCCACTCATCTTCTCCGACAACTGTCAGAGGTTTGTAGAGTCCTGGACTTACTTCAGGCAGACAGCACAAATATCAGAAAGTCTTGATATGGAACCACATAAGAAAGTGATAGAAAAACGAAAGGAACAAGCACTTGAACCATTTCATTATCTAGCCAACTTGTTAGATCCAAGATACAGAGGCAGCAGATTGACTGCTGAACAAGAAGTGTGCAGAAAACTGGCTCATGGAGGTGCATCCAGAGTGGATTGCAGCTTTTCTATCTTTTCGAATTGCTGATAAGGACTATTTTCCTGCCACTCTGTTTTCTGAGGCAGTGATAACTCAGTTCCATCCAGTCAAGTGGTGGAATATAATGGAAGTGAAAAGAACAAAAAAAGGAAATTTACCAAGAGGTTTCATTAGTTTCGTAAAAAGCCTTATTTCTTGCCTTGCCAGCACTGCATCCATTGGAAGGATATTCTCCACATATGGACTTGTTTGGTCTAAACTTAGAAACAATTTAGGAGTGAGAAAAGCAGAGAAATTAGTGAAGATATTAAAGTTTCTGCGTTCTTTACAAAAAGACTAAATTGTATGTGGCTGAAGGTGAAAGATTACTTTTTTACTGTCAACTGTAATGTGTTAACTGTAACATTTTTTAAATAATTATTGTAAATATAATAATGAAATTGTTGTGCCTAATAGTTGCTAAAATAAATATGGTTCCTCTAATTTTCAATTTGTGTCATTAAATGTTCATATGTGTGTATAGTTGGGTTTTTTGGGTTTATTGGTGTTTTTTTAATGGGGTTTTCTAAAAAAAAAACCACATGGTTTTTTTGGGTCGGGTTAAATTACAACCAACCTGGAAATAATCACACCACATACATACAGTAAGGTATGTTCCCAAACTACACACACTACAGAAATACTGCTAAAAATCTCTATCCAAACATTCTAAACTACCATCAACACCATTAAAAAAGAACCTACCAAAACAATATCCTCCATACAAGACACTAACTCAAAAAATATACACACACTCACCTTCCCTCACAACTAATATTGTTGTTAGCTTCATTGGTTGCTGACATCTTGTACACCAACCACAAGCAGCTGAAGAAATTTTACCATGGTCAAGATGGTCTCCACCAGTGCTGCACACATTGAGAAAGAAATGAACTTGTCATATCCTAACAAAACACAGGAAATTATAGAAAGGTGAACTAAACCAGAAATGTCACACAAACAGAAAAAAAACAAAACATTAAGCAACCACACCACAAAGACAAATGTCGCACCCCATATGCACATTGCAATGAGAAACAACCATGAACCATTCAACCTCCACCACATGCCTACAGACACAAATTGTTAACACAGACAACTCAAAATTATTACATGACAATGTCACAGAACACTATCACAGGTGAAAGCCGATGGGAGGAATCACATCTTATAAGTGACCCTCAAAAATCATTGCACAATATAATGAATACTTGACAGAATTATTTACAATTAAGAATAAGAATCTTTATTAGCCGTTCAGTATTTTCTCATACAATGGGCTTCGTAAAAAAGTTGAGTTATAATTACACACACAAATGTAATATTAAATAGTGTTAATTTCACAATTAAAAAAAAATACTTTTACAAATTTATATTATACAGGAAGTATAATTATGTTGAAACAAAAAATCTGCCATATTACACTCTTTATATTCATCAATTGAGTAAAATGCTTTACCTTTGAGCCACTGACTGAGGGTTGTCTTAAATCTATTTATAGATACTGTTTGTGCAGGCTTAGGGAGCATATTGGACAATTAGAGGCCTACATATTTATGGCTATTGTGAATCTTGGATAGTCTAGAGTATGGCAGATAAATTGTGTGGTTTCTCCTCGTATTATGGGAGTGAACAGATGACCTAAGGGGATATTGAGCAATGTTTTCTTTAACATGTAATAGGCAGTGGTAAATGTACAAACCAGTAACTGTCATTGAGTTTTCTGAAATGTTCCTTGCATGTATCCCTAGGAGATAACCTCACTATACATCAAATAGTTTTTTTTTTGCCTTCTAAAGATTGATACTGAATTGGGAGAATTTCCCCAGAGCAGAATGCCATATGAAAGATGAGGATGGTAATAGGCAAAGAAAGAATGTATCAGTAAATTTTGGCTGACTTTATTCCTCAGCTTGTGCAGTAGGAAAATAACTCGTGCAAGTTTGGAAAAGACATGTGTGATGTGTTGATCCCAGCTGAGTTTCTGGTTGATCATCATTCCTAACAGTTTAACAGATTTATTTTCCTTATTTGACACCTTCAAATTAAAGATTATTTTCGCAGTTTTTATTTCATTGGTGTGTAGGGAGTTTGCACTAAGCCAGTGAGCAGATTTTTCAAGTATTGTGTTATTTTTTTCTTGTACGGAGTCCAGAGTATGTCCTTAGTTGATAAAGGTAGTATCGTCCGCATAGAGAACTGTTTTACAGGGTAAATATTCTGGCATATCATTAACATATACTACAAACAGGAAGGGCCCAAGTATTAAATATCATAACCACTGTTCAGATGGCTGCTTACTATCATGCAGGTTCCAACAGTATGTTAAAATGTAGCATTTTCAAATCTAATTTAAAAATGCTTTCTTATAACACAATCCTTTGTGTGCAGCAGTACCATGTGAAAGATAAGAACATTTCACTATAGCACGTTAATTATAATTATTTGTATGTTAAATCACATAAACTTGTCTTTTCTTTTTTGAAATTGAGGTAATAGTGGTCCCAGGCCACTGTTGCCAACACCAAAACGGGGTTTTGTTGTGAGATTTCACTTTCTGTGATCCTAGTAAGATAAATTAAGAAGGTAAAACATTCAGTGATCTGAAAATTGGTTTGAAACCCACAGTGCTTTACTAGGAGTGGCCCTGTTTAGAGGTAGTATGCCTTCCTTAAGTCTTAGAACTGACTTGCCCAGACAGTTATAGGGGACCTACAATTTAATGTGGACTCCGAATCACGGTGCAACTCAGTATTACCTTACCAAATTTGTCAGAGGTGAAAGAAGTGAAAAATGACAATGATTCTAGGATTGAGCAGGTATTGAGCCTGTGACCTTTGGATTTATAGTCTGATAGTAACACTGTGCCATTGAGCCACACAAGATGAATTAGTACCCTTAATAAGTAGCAGGAGGCCCTTCACTTAGGCAAAATTTCTTCAGGACTTGACAAACAAAACATACTGTGCCTTTTGATTCCAACAATTTTTAACTGGGAGATTAAATGTGGTGAGGTTTCATTACCCTCACTACATAACCTACATTTTTTGGGTTCCTTATCTATATTCATCCCTTGTAGGTGTTTCTTAAAATTCCTGATGCATGTCATTAGTCTACCTATGACTTTTGTGTGTCTCCTGCTGAAGTCCAAGATTACAAAACGTCCTTTTAAAATATGGCTTTGGCATCAATAGCTCACCATGTTTTTGTACCCTGTTCCAATATTTTACATGCTGCTTTTACTCTAGCTTTAAAGTTAGACAAATATATTCAGTTGTGAATGAGTCAGCTGTACAATTTATTGGTAGCATATGAACACTTGTGCTAGACTGGGATTTGAACATGGATTTCCCATTTGTCGCAAGTGGTCTCATTAACCGTTACCATTACCTGTGGCTACAAATAACTGCAGTGATATGACACAACACCACTAGAAGTAATGTCCACCATAAAATAAAAATCCAGTGGCTATGATGATACATCAACAAATTTGATTAGAAAGTGTGCTTCTGAGCTTAGTGATATTTTAAGTTACTTGTGTAACCAGTCTTTTATCAGTGGAACATTTCCTGAATGGTTGAAATATGCTGAAGTTAAACCATTACATAAAAAAGGAGATAAAGAAATTCCATCAAATTTCCACCCAATTTCATTTTCCCCTGCATTCTCAAAACTTTTAGGAAAGATAATGTACAGTCATTTTCTTAATCACTTTATCACTAGTAAACTGTTATCCATGTCACAATTTGGGTTTCTAAAGGGTTCCGATACTGAGAAGGCTATCTACACATACAGTGAGAATGTACTTAACTCATTAGACAATAAATTACATGCCACTAGTATATTCTGTGATCTGTCAAAGGCATTTTACTGTGTAAATCACAATATAATTTTGAGCAAATTAGAATATTATGGCATAACAGGAAGTGCTGCAGAATGGTTCCTATTGTATATCTCTAATAGGAAACAAAGGGTGTCAATAGGAAAGAAAGGTGTACTCAACTATCAGGCCTCATCAAAATGGAAACTAATAACATGTGGGGTCCACCAAAACTCTTAGGTTCCCTACTTTTTCTTGTATATATCAATGACCTTTCATCATCAACATTATTGGATGCCAAGTTTATTTGCAGATGACACAAACATTGCAATAATCAGTAAATCAAATATAGCCTTAGAAAGGTTGGCTACTGAAATTTTCATGGACATTGTTTCCTAGCAAATTCGGTTGCTAAACCTTGAAAAAACACACTATATGCTGTTTAGGACTTGTAAAAGCTTTCCTGCCAGTATATGCCTAGAGTATGACAATAACAAAATAGAAATTGAAAGTGTCAAATTCTTAAGATTACAGCTGGATAATAAATGTAACTGGGAGGGGCATACAACATAACTGCTGTAGTGCCTAAACAAGTCCCTGTTTGCTATGCGAATGTTGTCAGATACAAGAGATTTAAAAATAAAAACACTAGCATATTATGCATACTTTCACTCCATAATTTCATACAGGATTATTTTCTGGGGCAACTTATCAGACCAAGCAAAAGTTTTCAGAGCCCAAAAACGTGCGTTACGGATCATTTGTGGTGTCAACTTGAGAAAATCATGTAGGGGGCTATTCAAGGAACTGGGGATACTTACTACTGCTTCTCAATACATTTATTCTCTAATTAAATTTGTTGTTAAACATTTATTTTTTTCAAACCAATAGCTCAGTCGAAACTTTGTGGCAGACTAAAATAGTGTGCTGGAACCAGGGCTTGAACATGGGACCTTTGCCTTTTGCAGGCAAGCACTCTGACTGAGCTATCCCGACACGACTCACGATCCTGCCTCACAACTTTACTTTCGCCAGTACCTCGCCTCCTACTTTTCAAACTTCAAGAAGCTCTCCTGCAAACCTTGCAAGGCTAGCACTCCTGGAAGAAAGGATATGGTGGAGACATGGCTTAGCTACAGCCTAAGGGACGTTTTAAGAATGAAACGTTCACTCTGCAGCAGTGTGTGCACTAATATGAAACTTCTTGACAGATTAAAAGTGTCCCAGAACTGGGACTCAAACCTGAGACCTTTGCCTTTCACTGGCAAGCGCTCTACTAACTGAGCTATCCTGACATGACTCACGAGCAAGCACTCCGACTGAGCTATCGTGAGTTGTCAGGATAGCTCAGTTAGTAGAGCGCTTGCCCGTGAAAGGCAAAGGTCTCAGGTTTGAGTCCCGGTTCTGGCACACAATTTTAATCTGCCAGGAAGTTTCATATCAGCGCGCACTCTGCTGCAGAGTGAAGTTTATTCTGGAATAGCTCAGTCCATGGGATCAATACTAGAAACAAGAATAACTTGCATAAAGTCACTTACTTTGGCCCAGAAAGGTGCCCAACAGTCAGCAGTACACATTTTCAATAACATGCCAGCAGCCATAAAAATTTAACTCACAATAAAGTACAGTTTGAAAAAATTATAAAGGATTTTTTTGGTGGCCAACTCCTACTTCATTGATGAATCTTACCAGAAGTGTTTGCTGTAAGTTATTGCATATAATATTCACAAATATGAATACTTTGTTCAGTTTGACTTCAGTACAAGTTTTGTGCAGTAATGTGATAATTGTAAATCAGTGTTGTAAGAATTGTAATATGCACCTAGTATATTAGTATGCAGTAATAAGTTTTCTGTCCTTTAAAATGTAAATATTCTTAAGATAGTTGTTTTTCCTGACATGTTCTACATCCAAGAGTGTTTCCTCAATTTTGATCTGCCTGAACGAAAAGTAAATCTAATCTATAGTACTTATGCAAGCCCCTGAACGGACCCTAACTTTCACGTGCCATGCCTTATTTATTACCCACGAGTACTCATGCATTCTATTGTGTAATTTCTGTACAGGAAGAAAAGTTTCTTACAAATGTTGCACACCTCGTTTTGGTGTCCATGTTTAATGATGTAACCAATGTAAATGTCCTTCAGACTTGAAAGCATTGTAGTTTTGTAGCTTAGTGATCATTAGTACAGATTCTGCTCCAATGGTGTCATTACACCTTTATTGGCCAACCATCACCTTGTTATATGCCACTCAGTCATTCGTGAGTGACCAGGGACCCCACAGCAAATTTACTCTTTCTCTCCTAGCCTCAAGAGGACTTTGACATTCAGCAATGATCCTTGTCATTGCAGAGGTTGGTATAACATTCAGAGCAGCATTGTTGTCTGAGTGAGCATATGTGCTATGGTCATACTAGTACTTACCCAAATTCTCTTCTGATCACTCTGAAACACTGTGGTAAGCTTCACTGGAGAGATTGCTCTATAATTTAGGCTGTCTACATTCTGTAACCTCAGTCCCTTGATCTGTTTCAGATCATTTGGTAAATGAGACAGCCCTACATGGTGTTGTAATTCATTCTTAGACTACCCTACCTCCAATTGTGGCAATATTTTACGATGTGATTCCATCTGTGTGCTTTGACCCATGAAGTCATCAGCATGTCAGAAAATCTGTATATGGGATATCTTAATTCTTCTGTATTGTAGATAGTAAATAATCTGTAAATTACAGATAACAGAATGTACCATCGATCGGTTGTCAGCCCAAAAATTCACGCCTTTGGTCCTCACATGTGGGGGAAAAAGCTCTGTTAACCTATACCTTACTATCAGAGGTAAGCTACAGATCACTTCTTAAACACGAAAGTTTAATTTATAATTTGTTCTGCTTGTAAACAAACTGTCGTCTTTAACTCAGCCACCACAAATTACTCACCCCTTCAACAAACAAGTAGGCACCTCAAGACTAACACGCTGCGATGAAGTCATGGGTCCAAGTTGACAAGTGGAATTGTGTCCTATAAATTACCCCCAATTGTTACATTGAAGGATTTCTTGAAGCAGCTGGATTTGAGTCATTTCATGAAATTTACTGTCTAACATGGTTCCAGGGAAAACAATAGGAGGGGGATTGTTGTAGGGCAATTTCTAAACAGAATTTGGTAATTTTGTTAAATATGTTTTAAAATGATTGAAATACTGTAACAGAAGTGTATGGCTTTAGTCTCGAAGCAATCACTGTATCATGATCTGTAACATGGCGCCTCAGATGTGGTCATTCCATAAATGGCACTAAAGTTGCTAAAGTGGTGTCACTAAACAGATTTACATCAGGCAGGCTGCAAATGAAAAATCGTGTACTAATAATAAATACAGACTTTCATATGACAAAAAGATCTATAGAAGAATATCATTTTTGCTAAGAAAGACTCCAATGGTAGTTAAATTAAATAACAGTAAAACTGAACACATTTTTTCTCTTAGAAATATTAATAATGAACGTAATCACACTTTAAATTAGTTAGGTATCTACCTTGGTAGTAAATTACGCTAGAATACCCGCACAGAAAAGCTCTGCAGTAAATTGGCAAGGGTCTTCTCTGTTAAGGCTGCTGGGGCAAAAGTAGTCTCCCTCTGGCAAGAGAACCATCAGATGTTTATTTGGCTTAAGCAAGTTAATTTCCTGTAAACAATACTTTGTTCAGCACAAGATATTCAGTTCCCAGCCTCCACATACTCAAGGCACTTACCGATATGCCAAACAGAATGTTCACGAATATAAAAGTAGATCAGATGTACATTAATATAAAATCAGGAATAAAAACTTACTAGATATTCCTTGGACTCAATTAACTAAAAACATAATTTTCTACATACTGGCAAAATACTGCTCTACAAAATACCTCGTCTCACAAGAGAATTACCCCCCCCCCACCCCCACAGGGGGCCCACAATTCTTTCGTGGGTACGCGTGTGGCGCGCACGGGGCCCCGAGCTGGAGCAGCCTTTCTTCTGCCCTAGGCTGCTTCACTTTCCCTCCCGGTTTATGCCTTCGCCTGGAGACGGGCGTATTTCGCGAGTTAAGGTGGTTTCTTGTTGTCGTTTCTCTTATTGCTTGGTTCCTTCCTTTCCTACCCTTTGTCCCCCCAGGGGGCCCACAGTTCTTTTGTGGGTACGTGTGTGGCGCGCACGGGACCCCGAGCCGGAGCAGCCTTTCTTCTGCCCCAGGCTGCTTCACTTTCCCTCCCGGTTTATGCCTTCGCCCGGAGACGGGCATATTTCGTGAGATGCGGTGGTTCTTGTTGTGGTTTTTCTTCCTTCGTTCCTTCCTTTCTTACCCTTTGTTTTCTGTCTTTCTCTCCTTGAACTATCCTAGCCTTCTTCTCCTCATTAGTCTCCGCCTCGGCGTTTGAGACACTTCTTTTCTTTCCTTCTTTCTCTTCCTTTCCTATCCTCTTCTTCTTTCCTCCCTGTGCGTGTCTGAAGGCCGACCCACGCATTATTGTGCGTAGCAGGTGACGGGGTAACGCGTAATTCCCCGCCCCGGGTAGACAAGTAAGGCACGTACGTATCCCCTGGTAAAGGCCAGGCCCAGGGAGGGGTGATTACCCGAGCTGGTACCTTCCGAACGTGCCGATTGGTCCCTCCGTCAGTTCTCGGGAGGTGTGACCTAAGGTGTGAACAATCACCTAAGGCGGGTAAGCCCTCGGAGAGGGCCCCCACTAGGAAGGAGCGCGCCATCGGAGACGCCGGTAATCACGGGGGACACTTCCGCGATGACTTCCTTATCTTCTTTCGTGACGTTGACCCAGAAACGTAAGTTAGACTCGCCTCAGCCTAAAGACTCTGCCTAATGTACCTAAATTTCTGGATGTCTCTCGCACTGACGGAAAGGATTTCAATTCTGTCAATCCTTTCGTTATACAGAAAGGTGTAGATGCAATTGCTGGCCCTGTTAAAACCTGTTCACGTCAGCGCAATGGCACATTGTTGCTGGAAGTGGAAAGTGCCTTCCAAGCCCAAAAACTGATACGTACTACGTTGTTGCACACTTTTCCAGTTAAGGTCGAAGCGCACCGCACACTCAACTCGTCACGGGGGGTAGTCTTCACGAGATCCCTTGACGGGTTGTCCGATGAAGATATCCAATCGTATATGTCCGATCAGGGTGTGACAGCCGTCCACAGGGTCATGAAAAAGGTCGATAACCATCTGACACCGACTCGTACTGTGTTTTTGACGTTTGACAAAGTTGACCTCCCGTCGAAGGTCAAAGCAGGGTATGAAGTCATCTCCGTCCGCCCTTATGTACCTAACCCAACGCGCTGTTTTCAGTGCCACAGGTACAACCATACCCGTGAACATTGCCCAAATGCAGCAAAGTGTGTCACTTGTGGTAGGGACGCCCATGAGGGGGATTGCCCACCTCCGTCCCCTCACTGCCTAAACTGCAACGGTGACCATGCGGCTTCCTCTCGCGACTGCCCTGTATACAAGGATGAGAAGGTAATCCAGCAAATTCGGGTTACGGAGAAGGTATCGACATCTGCCGCTCGTAAGTTGTTGGCGAGTCGAAAGCCCACTGTCCTCCCAGCGGGTACATACAGTAAGGTACTCACCTCAACTCGACCTACCAAGGATTCCAGTACCCAGACATGTGACTTCACTTTCGCTGACACAGTTGTGCGATCCGCCAGCCTGAAGACTGCCCGTTCCACGTCCCCGCTCCCTCTTGCTGCTTCTAGGGTACAGTCTTCGTCAAACTCTAGTAAACCGCGGGCACCTAAACAAGATGCCCGGACCTTGAAAAAGGAACCCGTCCGTGAAGATTTTCTGCGTTCTTAGGCTTCCCAACCGTCAACTGCCTCTTCCCGCCGTCACTCTTCCAGAAGAGCTGACAAGAAAGAGTTCCTCTCCTTCCCCGCCGAGGCGTGACCCATCCGTCACGCCGTCCAACAGTTGCCGGCCTCGGCCATCTTCTGTTTCACCGGGACGCTCCGTTTGCCGGGCGCCCGGCCCTTTACCGGAGGTGGAAACTGCCCCTCCTGATCAACTCAGGGAGGTGGCAGGCGCGTCGGTCGAACCAATGGAACATGACCCTTTGCCCCCAGACAGCGATAGCAGTGCTCCCTCGAAATCCGGTCCTCAGCGGCCGTCGAGGTGACCCCGCTCGCTACTTGGTTTTTATCCTTATTTCTTCTCTCATTTTTATCATGGCGCTCCTTCAATGGAACATTCGCGGCATTCGTTCTAATCGGGAGGAGTTAAAACTACTCCTTCGATTGCACTGCCCGCTTCTAGTCTGCCTCCAGGAAACTAAGTTGCGTCCACGTGATCGTGCAGACTTTCCACACTACACCTCTGTGCGGTTCGACCTGCCACCAGTGGAAGGTGTCCCAGCCCATGGTGGGGTTCTGATGCTCCTTCGAGACGATGTCTATTTCCATCCCATTTCCTTGCACACTCACCTACAGGCAGTTGCCGTCCGCATCACCTTATCCACATTTACCTTCTCCCTCTGTAATATATATTCGCCATCGTCATCTGCCCTTACTAGGGCAGATGTGCTAAACCTTGTTGACCAGCTCCCTTCACCTTTCGTGTTGGTAGGCGACTTTAATGCCCACCACCCCCTATGGGGCTCTCCGGCACCTTGTCCGAGAGGCTCCCTTTTGGTGGACATTCTCCACCACCTCGATCTTGTCTGCCTCAACACCGGTGCACCGACCTTCCTTTCTGACACAACACACACTTATTCCCATATAGACCTCGCAATATGCACTCCTCAGCTTGCCGGTCGGTTTGAGTGGTATGCACTTTCTGACACGTACTCGAGTGACCATTTCCCTTGTATCATCCACTTCCTACATCATTCCCCATCTCCACGTCCCACCAGTTGGAACATTTCTAAAGCCGACTGGGGGCTTTATTCTTCCATGGCTGTTTTTCACAATCAGAATTTTCCCAACTGTGACAGTCAGGTCGAATACCTCACAGAGGTTATTCTCACTGCTGCTGAACGTTCCATACCTCGTACATCCTCTTCTCCACGTCGTGTGCAGGTCCCTTGGTGGACTGCAGCATGCCGCGACGCGCTTCGAGCCCGGCGCCGTGCTTTACGCACCTTCCGCCGCCACCCAACTTTGGAGAATTGCATCAATTACAAACGTATGAGAGCCGTCGTATCGTAAACGACAGCAAGAAAGCTTGCTGGACAGCTTTTACTAGTTCTTTTAACCGTTTTACTCCCTCCACGGTTGTCTGGGGTGGCCTACGCCGTTTGTCCGGCATCAAGGTCCACTCCCCGATTCCTGGCCTGACCGTGGAGAACGCAGTCCTCGTGGACCCAGCTGATGTTTCAAACGCGTTGGGTCGTTTCTTTGCGGAGGTTTCGAGCTCTGCCCATTACCACCCTGCCTTTCTCCCTCGCAAACAGGTAGAGGAGGCACGGCCGCCTTCTTTCCGCTCTTTTAATCGTGAAAATTATAACGTCGCCTTCACCATGCAGGAGCTAGATCGTGCTCTCGCCCTGTCCCGGTCTTCTGCTCCCGGGCCCGATTCCATTCATATTGAGATGCTGAAGAACCTCTCTTCTGCGGGCAAGTGCTTTCTTCTTAGTACCTACAATCGCATATGGACTGAAGGTCATGTTCCCACAAGTTGGCGTGAAGCCATTGTTGTCCCCATCCCCAAACCAGGGAAGGACAAACACCTTCCTTCCAGTTATCGTCCCATTTCTCTGACAAGCTGCGTCTGTAAGGTGATGGAACGCATGGTTAACGCTCGGTTGGTCTGGCTCCTCGAATCTCGCCGTCTTCTGACTAATATCCAATGCGGTTTTCGTCGACACCGCTCTGCTGCTGACCACCTCGTTACGTTGTCGACCTTCATTATGAACAACTTTCTAAAGAAGCGTCAAACAGTAGCAGTTTTCTTCGACTTGGAGAAGGCATACGATACCTGTTGGAGAGCGGGCATTCTCCGCACATTGCACACATGGGGCCTTCGGGGCCGCCTTCCTCTTTTTATTCAAGAGTTTTTGGCGGATCGCAAGTTCCGGGTACGGGTGGGCTCTGTTCTGTCGGATACCTTTTGCCAGGAGAATGGGGTACCACAGGGCTCCGTCTTGAGTGTGGCGCTCTTTGCCATGGCAATCAATCCGATCGTAGATTGCCTTTCAGCCGACGTCTCCGGATCTCTTTTTGTTGACGATTTCGCAATTTATTGTAGCGCCCAGCGGACGTGTCTCTTGGAGCGTTCTCTCCAACGCTGTCTTGACCGTCTATATTCCTGGAGCATCGCAAACGGCTTCAGATTCTCCACTGAGAAAACTGTGTGTATCAATTTCTGGAGATACAAGGAATTTCTTCCACCTTCTCTACGTCTCGGCCCTGTTGCTCTCCCTTTCGTGGAGACTACAAAATTCTTGGGACTCATGTTGGATCGGAAACTTTGCTGGTCCACACATGTGTCCTACCTGGCTGCCCGTTGTGCCCGATCCCTTAACGTTCTTCGTGTCCTCAGTGGCACGTCATGGGGAGCGGATTGTACCGTCCTGCTTCACCTTTACCAGGCCATTGTTCAGTCGAAGCTCGACTATGGAAGCCTTGTATACTCTTCTGCACGGCCGTCGATTCTCCGCCGTCTCAACACTATCCACCATCGGGGTTTACGTCTTGCGACCGGTGCATTTTATACTAGCCCTGTTGAAAGTCTGTATGCCGAGGCTGCTGTATTACCCTTGACCAATCGACGTGACATACTCTTGTGTCGGTACGCATGCCGCCTACGGTCGATGCCCAACCATCCATCTTACAGATTATTTTTTGACGACTCACTCGATCGCCAATATCAGTTGTCTGCGATTGCCTTGCTTCCACCGGGAGTTCGGTTTCGCCGCCTGCTACAACGGCTCGATTTTACCCTTCCTTCCACCCTTCGGTTGAGCGAAAGCCCATTGCCACCATGGCATCAGGCCCAGGTTCACACACACCTCGAACTTAGTTCGCTCCCCAAGGAGAGCACTCCGGATTTGGTATTCCGCTCGAGGCTTGTCGAACTCCGTGCGCGGTTCGATAATGCCGTATTTATTTACACTGATGGTTCCAAGAGCACTGCCGGTGTCGGATCTGCCTTCGTCGTCGGGGACAACCGTTTCCAATACAAGCTCCCTGACCGGTGCTCAAACTTCACGGCTGAGCTTTTCGCCCTCCACAAGGCCGTTCTGTATACCTGCCGCCACCGCCACCCTTTCTATGCCATATGTTCTGACTCCCTTAGTGCCATGCAGAGTCTTAAGGACCCTTTATCGAACCATCCTCTCGTGTATCGGATCCAACGCTCCCTCCAGTTGCTGGCGGATGACAGCTGTCACGTTTCTTTCCTGTGGGTCCCTGGCCATGTGGGTGTGCCCGGGAATGAGGCCGCCGACACAGCAGCCAAGGCAGCAGCTCTTTTGCCTCGCATGGCTACCTTTTGTGTCCCATTGGACGATGTTCAACGGGCTCTTCGCCGGAGTATCGTGTCGCAATGGCACAGTGTGTGGCTTTCACTGTACAACAATAAATTGCGAACTGTCAAACCGATCCCGACCGCTTGGAGGACATCCTCACGCCCCTCTCGGCGGGAGGAGGTCATCCTGGCTCGGTTGCGGATCGGTCATTGCCGTTTCAGCCACCGTCACTTGCTATCCGCCGACCCTGCACCGCTGTGCTCCTGCGGTGAACTGCTGACAGTGCGACATGTTTTACTGACTTGTGTTAATTTTAATCATCTCCATGTAGCCCTTCACTTTCCGTCTACTCTGGAGGAAATTTTAGCTGATGACACACGAGCAGCTGCTCGAGTTTTGCGTTTTATCAACTTGGCCAACTTATCCAAGGATATTTAACCATTTTAATTGTCTTTTATCTTTAGTTTTTAGCCTCTTCTGGATGTTCTGACAGTCTACATTTTTTAGATCATAGCGAATCTATGTTCTTGGCTGGGCGCTAATGACCATAGAAGTTGTGCGCCCTAAAACCACAAAAAAAAAAAAAAAAAAAAAAAAAAAAAACCTACCCTTTGTTTCTGTCTTTCTCTCCTTGTACTCTCCTAGCCTTCTCCTCCTCATTAGTCTCTGCCTCGGAATTTGACACACTTCTTTCCTTCTTTCTCTTCACTTCCTCTATTCTTCTTCTTTCCTCCCTGTGCGTGTCTGAAGGCTGACCCACGCATTATCATGCATAGCAGGTGACGGGGTAACGCGTAATTCCCCGCCCTGGGTAGAAAAGTAGGGCACGTACGTACCCCCTGGTAAAGGCCAGGCCCAGGGAGAGGTGATTACCCAAGCTGGTACCTTCCGAACATGCCGATTGGTCCCTCCGTCAGTTCTCAGGAGGCGTGACCTGAGGTGTGAACAATCACCTGAGGCGTGTAAGCCCTTGGAGAGGGCCCCCACTAGGAAGGAGCGCGCCATCGTAGACGCCGGTAATCACGGGGGACACTTCCGCAATGACTTCCTTCTCTTCTTCAGTGACGTTGACCCAGAAACGAAAGATATTCGCCTCAGCAAATGAAGACTCTGCCTAATCTACAGAAATTTCTTGTTGTCTCTCGCACCGACGGTAAAGATTTCAATTCTGTAAATCCTTTCGTCATTTAGAAAGGTGTTGATGCAATTGCTGGCCCTGTTAAAACCTGTTTGCGTCAGCGCAATGGCACATTGTTGCTGGAAGCGGACAGTGCCTTCCAGGCCCAAAAACTGATACGAACAACATTGGTACACACATTTCCAGTCATGGTAGAAGCACATCGCACACTCAACTCGTCACGGGGGGGGGGGGGGGGTGTAGTCTTCACGAGATCCCTTGACGAGTTGTCTGACGAAGACATACAAACCTACATGTCAGATCAGGGTGTCAGTCGTGCATAGGGTTTTGAAAAAGGTATATAACCAGCTGACACCGACTTGTACTGTGTTTTTTGGCGTTCGACAGAGTTTAACTCCCGTCGAAGGTCAAAGCAGGGTACGAAGTTATCTCTGTCCGCCCTTATATACCAAACCCAACGCGCTGTTTTCAATGCCACCGATACAACCACACCCGTCAATCTTGCCCTAACGCAGCAAAATGTGGCACTTGTGGTAGGGACGCCCATGAGGGGGATTGCCCACCTCCGTCCCCTCACTGCCTTAACTGCAACGGTGACCATGCAGCTTCATCTTGAGACTGCCCTGTATACAAGGATGAAAAAGTCGTCCAGCAAATTCGGGTTACGGAAAAGGTATCAACATCTGCCGCTCGAAAGTTGTTGGCGAGTCGAAGGCCCGCTGTCCTCCCAGCGGGAACATACAGTAAGGTCCTCACCTCCACTTGACCTACTAAGGATTCAAGTACCCAGACCTGTGATTTCACTTTCGCTGACACAGTTGTGCGATCCGCCAGCACAAAGAATGCCTGTTCCAAGTCCCCGCTTCCTCCTCCTGCTGCTTCTAAAGTTCAGTCTTCGTCAACCTCTAGTAAACCGCGGGCACCTAAACAAGATGCCCGGACTTTGAAAAAGGAACCCGTCCTTGAGGATTTTCTGCGTTATCAGGCTTCCCAACCGTCAACTGCCTTTTCTCACCGTCAATCTTCCAGAAGAGCCAACAAGAAAGAGTTCCTCACCTGCCCCGCCGAGGCGTGACCCATCCGTCACGCCGCCCAACAGTTGCAGGCCTCGGCAGTCTTCTGTTTCACCGGGATGCTCCGTCTGCCGGGCACTCAGCCCTTTACCGGCCATGGAAACTGCCCCTCCTGATCAACTCAGGGAGGTGGCAGGCGCGTTTATCGAACCTATGCACCACGACCCTTTGCCCCTAGACAGCGATAGCAGTGCTCCCTCGAAATCCGGTCCTCAGCGGCCGTCGAGGTGACCCCGCTTGCTTGTTCGTTATTATCCTCATTTCTTATCTCATTTTTTATCATGGCGCTCCTTCAATGGAATATTCGCGGCATTCGTTCCAATCGGGAGGAGTTAAAACTACTCCTTCAATTGCACTGCCCGCTTCTAGTCTGTCTCCAAGAAACTAAGATGCGTCAAAGTGATCGTGCAGACTTTCCCCACTACACCTCTGTGCATTTCAACCTGCCACCCGTGGA